>OZ004622.1:21165849-26165849 GCA_963924575.1 Pycnomerus fuliginosus
CAATGCGATACATCAGAAAACATGACAAATGTCAAAATTTTGCAATTGCTCTGGATTGGCCCAAAATGGCCTTTGTGTGCGTGCAGTTTTGAGTAAAGTGTAAAGAAAAATATTCACGAAAAAGCCTCGGGTACGTTTATCTGTAAAAAGTACGCGTCCTTACAAATTAGGGTTGTACAGCTCCAGAAAAATTTTAGTTCTGCTATAATAAATGAACGGACTTTAAATTCTAGTCTTTGGTTTCACTTTTAACCTCCCCACTCCACTCCACCATTTAAAAAAAAGGGAGGTTACTGCAATCACTAAAATTTTCGAATTCGAGATAAGACCGGATCTATACGTTTTGAGGTCTCAGGAGCCCAAAAAAGTGGTTTTTAAAATGTGTCTGTATGTATGTACGTACGTTCGTAAACACGCCACAGCCCAAACTACTCGACAGATTTAGCTGAAATTTGGTACGTGTGCATGTGATAACCCAACTTAGATCTGAAAAGCTTTTGGAGCCAATCGTGCAACCAGAAATGCCATTTTGGCACATCAACTTTTAAATTTTAAATGCAAACCCCCATTTTTCACGTCACGATAGGAAAGGCCTTCAAATTCTGCTTCTAAAAATGCATTCATTCTTAGTGCCTTTTTGACCAAAAATGAAAAAAAAATTGATTTTTATCGGACGTTAAAATCGCGGTACAGCCCAAGCCCCTGAACCGATTTGGCTGAAATTTTGCACAAGGGGATTGTATTACACGTCGAAGAGGTGAACAAATTTTGGATTCAATCGGCCCACGGAAAGTGCCGTTTTGGCACACCAATTTCGAAATTTAAAATTATTCTCTAATTTACCCATCCAAAACAAGTTTTTGAAAGATTTATTGTCACTATCGAGGTCACCATCAGAAAGGTCTTCAATTTCTGGTTTTAAATGAGACAAAATTGATTCGCATTTAGAACCCTTTGGGTAGAAAAATCGAAATTTTGTAATAATACTGAAACCACTTTATAGCCCAAACTAGTGGATCGATTTGCCCGAAATTTGGTAAATGGAGGTGAGGTGACCCGTTGAAGAGCTGAAAGGCTTTTGGGAGCAATTGGTCAACGGGAAGTGCCATTTAGGCATATCAACTTTAGAATCTTAAACAGAAGTCCCTGAAATCAAAGACCCACGCGTTGGGGAGGTTCCAGCCGCTTCTCTGCTGCCCTTTTCTTATTTTTTATTGAATTTTTAAATTTTAAAGTTATGCAACGCTACTTTCCTCGAACTGCCCTACAAGTTTGAAATTTGCAACAATCAATTCTTCTTCAAATTTGAGGGAGTAATGGCTACTTTCACCGCCGTTGGTTAATTTGAAGCGACAGTTAAAATGACAAAAACGACATATAACCTATTGTTTAAACGTCATTCTTGTCATTTTAACTGTTGCTTAAAGTTAACCAACGCAAGTGGCCATAAGATGGATAACATTTTTGGCCCCCAACAGCTTTTAAAAAACTAAATGTGCAGTTTGAAAAGAAAATTGGATTGCTTGGCAATGTTGTATTCTTCTTTAAAAGATGTTGAATACAAAACACAAGTCCAAAAAATTCACGTCCCATCTTTAAATAAATAAGCCAACACTTGTTCGAGAGTTTTGGAACACCCTGTGTATACCTTGAGATATTTTTAAAGCGCGCGGAGTAATCAAGCAGCCTGTTTAAACCAGGAATAGTTTGTATGATGACGTTAACTGTTTTACCTTGTACGGGGTTGTTTCAAACGATTTTAACATCATAAGTATATTGTTAAGTTTTAAAGCGAACAATCTAGCTACCAACTGGGCGTTGCAATCATTTGTAACAACCCTGTACAATGTGTGTATTTCTATTTATTTCGTATTTGACAGTTGTCAAAAAAAATTTAGGCAGCTGCGGAAGCGGATGGAACCTCCACACGTGGTCCTACCTACCTCATAAATTTCAATCCATCAAATCAGTCTTTTAATCTTTAAATCTAGAAGGCCTAGAAAATTTCTGTCAATGCTATTCAATTCTATTCAGATTCTTTATCGCCAAGAAATAGCGCAACTTTTCTCTAATTTAACCGACACTGTATCTTTTATGGTTTAGGAAAACCCGCCCTGTATATGTTCAAAACTTTTTCTGGGCCATTGCTGAAAAGTTATCGAGTGGCTCGAATTTCAAGCAACACGTGAAATTTCGAGTTTCAACCCCTGATTTGCACCCCTTCTGTCTCATCTTGCAAAAAAAAACGATCCCTTATCAGATATTGTCGAAATATGTATGTGTCGGGTTTCAGACCTCCATGTGCAAAATATTTGAGAAGTTTTCGTATTTTTGTGATTTTCAACCCCTAAATTTCATCCCCTAAAATTGACACCCCCTCACCTTCAACAGACTTGTACGTCAAAAACGCATATCAAGTTTCAGTAAAATATCTCCACTGGTTCTCGAGTTATTACAATTAATAGTTTTTCGGTTCCGAAAAAAACCTCGCATTCTCGCGCTTCTACTGCGAACGTTGCCTAAACGCTTGAAGATGGATTAAAATCGTATAAGGGAGAAATGTCGGCAACGAATAGACCTACAAAAAAGTCCGCGACAGCGTATAAATATCTGTTACGGATAGCCAACAATAAGCCACTGAAGCTATTTTCGTCAAAAATTAAAACACAAAAACGATCTCGGTGGGCTACCCATCGTAGATAGCTATATGCCGTCGCGGACTTTTTTGTAGATCTTTTCATTGCCGACAATTCCTTCTTACAAAGTTTTGCTCTAGCTTCAAGCGTTCGCGATCAAACGTCGAAAATTGTAATTTCTTTCAGTTTTTCACCCCTAACTCCCACCCCCCTGGTCCGATGTGTCTAAAACTGTATTCACACTTAGCGCCTTTTTGGCATAAAATCAAAAAATTCGAAATTTCGAAGCAACATTAGACAGATAGATAGAGAGCCCAAATTACTTAATCGATTTGGCTGAAATTTGGTAGGTAGGGATACCAGTACCCGCCTAAGAGCTGATTTAATTTTGGTGGCCATCGGCCAACGGCAAGTGCCATTTTGGCATATCAATTTTGAAATTTACCTAATAAACTCCCATTTTCTTTATCAGAACATGAAATGTCTTCAAATGCCGTTTCCAAAAATGTCCTCAAACATAGTGCCCTTTTGTCAAAAAATCATAAAATTTTGAAAAATCCCAGTATATAGCAAGTAGGAAAATTTACTTAATTTTGGTGGAAAACGACCAAAAACAAAAACAAGTGCCTTTTTGGCATGTCATCTATGAAATTTGAAACATGACCACCATTTGTTTTATCAGCAGATGAAAAGTCTTCGAATTTTGTTTTCAAAAATTCAATTAAATTTAGTGCCCTTTTGGCAATAAGTAATAAAAATTTTGAAAAACTACCCAAACACTTAGATAGAGACTTGATTGAAATTTATGAGCGATGGGATTGGATCATTCAACAAGTGAGGAGGTTCTAGCCGCTTCCGTAGCTGTTGTTTTTTATATTGGTTGTGGTTAGATTAAAACAGTAATCAACAAAACATCGTAGGCAGCATATTTTTCTCTCTTTTGTAACTGGCTTTACAAGTAATTGTTTTATTTAAAGGTCGAGTAGGACTTATTTAGAACGAATCGGAAGATGCACAAAGGTTACAATAGTTTCACGATTAGGTAATTTGAGATGGGGTTGTATCTAAAATTATTGTTCAATAAAAAAGCGGAAAACGTTTTTAATGAAAAATTGCGAAAGGTCGGTGGATGGCGTTTGGAATTGTCAACGTTGATTAGAATTTTATGAAAACTTCTCAAAACCTCATATTATTGTCCATTTCTTAGGTACTGCACCCCTTTCGATCCAATTTCACAAAATTTTTAATCTAAAAAGCTGTAACTTATAAGTTCCGTAAATTATTAATTTCAAAAATGCCATGGTATACCCGTAGCGACAAAACGGTAAATCACGTAAAATGAGAACTTACCCGCCCGTAATTTATTGGAACTGTTTTATTAAATAAAGCTAAAGGGTCATGAAACTAACTGAAATAGAAATCACACCTCCAGTTATTAAACTTCTCGTGCAAATTCCCTTTTAATTAATCAATTAATGCCAACATCAAAGCTAAGATTTTTTTGCTTTCTATTTATTTCTTGCGTCGATTAAATCGTAACGCGACACGAAATTTTGATAGAGCTTGTAAAAATGAATGGGGAAAATAAGTAAAACACAAGTAGCTTAAGTTTTCGTAATTAATTTTGAGCCTAATTGGATCGCTGTCGCATCTAAAAACTCGATTCCCGTGATATTTTTATAAATGCGATTAAATCAAGCGTTAAAAATTGTAGACGATAAAATCCGCCAAATCCCTTCTCCGATCACTTCCTGTATAGCAAAGCTTCTTAGAAATGATGTATAGGCTGCAATCTCCTAGAAAGTCTCTATTTTACTTACAAGTACCTGTGCCTGGCTTACAGTAAGTTATAAAGTTTGGGATTACTTACGTTAAATCGTTTTCAGACAACTTACTTTTAAAAGTACAAAGAAAACTGAACGTGAAATCCTTTCAGATTACGTCTCCTGAAGATTTCCACGCAAAATTGATCCTTAATTTTGAAACTGGTTTTGAAATTTTTACAAATTTTTACTAAAACTTTCAGATAATCAAAAATGCGACGTCACGGCAAGCAGCTGTTTTGGTAGTTTAATCCGGACAAAACTTTCTTGTAAAGTCGAAACACTTTCCGTCAAAATTTCGGTAACTGTCAAAAAGCAGAAATAATGAACAATAATTAACCACAATGATCCCTTTTAACCTCCATTGTTGAATTTTGGCGGAACTAAAAGCCTGTTTAACAAACGAACAGAAACCCCGACTCACACAACCCCTGCGTTCGGAGAAAGTGTTACGATTATGTCTATTTTTTTAACTTGTCCTTTAAAGTTGATATTTGCATGAAATTTTTGCGAAATAAACTAAACTCCATTCATTTTCTGTTGAAGCTCTAAAATTTTTCAACCCTAATTTGTAAGGGCCTGTACTTTTGATAATTTGATATAAAATTCGCGGGAAAGCAAAAACATTGCATAACCGAAATTTTCTAGGGTTTATTTTTATTGTTAGAAGCAGTGTCACAGATAAACGTACCTGAGGCTTTTTCGTGAATATTTTTCTTTACACTTTACTCAAAACTGCACGCACACAAAGGCCATTTTGGGCCAATCCAGAGCAATTGCAAAATTTTGACATTTGTCATGTTTTCTGACGTATCGCATTGAAATCGCTTCTATCAACTCACCTGTTAGTAAAATTCCTTGTAAAATTTCCTCATACCTACATAAAATTCCAATTTTGACGTTCTGTCACTTCAATACAAAATGAATGGAGAGTACATAAATATAATATAAACCTATTTAATAATAAATAAACAATTATTTCGAACAGGTGAAATCATTTCTGGAGTCAAAAACGGTTTTCCAGGTACTAGAATAAATAACTATAAAGTAACTATTAACTCTAAATAAAGTTGAAAATTAAGAAATTAAGTCTGTGCAGCTTAAACACTTAATTGTAGCGTAGCGACACCTAATTTAAACTTCATAAACTCCTAAACTATGTAACTTCATCGAAGTTACGTACTTGAAGACAGGCAATTTAATTTTACCAAAAAACTGACAAAAATAAAAATACGAATATATTGTGGACATTATGTAACTCACCTGTTGCACGAAGGACGATTCGGCACATGGAAAAGCAACAGAGGAAATGACGCTCGCGTCTGGTTCTCTCACAGTAGCGCATCCCCAATTCCCTCGGGCATTACGTCCTCTTTTCTCGTTCTAATTCCAAAGTTGAAGATATACAGGGTGATTCGCGAAGGCCGTTCGGGAGAAAATTACCGGAAGTGGCTTCATCTTTGTTATTTGAAATGGGAAGCCTACGTTTTGATTCTAGATTCGAATTTGCTGGCCTTTTAATGAAGGTTTCCAAACTTGTACGTCTGTCTCTATTTCGTGACGTAATATGGAGGCAAAATTTGACAATGACAGACTTTTGCATTGCTTTTACATACCGGGCTTTGTCAAATTTTGCCTTCGTATTGTCTATCTCTTTTAATTGGAAACCCTAATTGTGGAAATCCCCCCACACTTTGCTCGCACTTTGATATAATATGTAATTAGTTTGAAAAAAAAATGGGCAGCTACGGAAGCGGCTAGAACCTCCCCTCTTTGGTGAATGATGCAATCCTATCACCTACAGATTTCAATCAGCCATGTTTAATTGCATTTTTGGAAACAGAATTTGAAGACCTTTTCTTTTTTCTGGGATTTATCAAAACTTTACAATTTTTTGCCAAAAGGGCACTAAGTTTGAGGACATTTTTGGAAACGTACGTTTACATAGGGTTCGCCTCCAATAAATCCGGAGAAAAAGTGTGCTTCTTTTACGAACGCTGCCTAAACGTTTGGTGATGGAACAAAATATTATACAGGGTGGGAACTATTTCAATGCTCACTATTGGGATCTCGGAAATTATAAGAGATAGAAGTTCCGTTAAATTACAAAAAAGTTGCTCTTTTTGAAGGTGATTAAGAATCTGTAAAGAATTCTTCGATATCTTGATTCGTACCTGAGTTATTCCGAAAAAACTTAAAATTGTTGTTCTAAAGAAAAAATCATATCTTCCTAACAGTTAAATGAAGCTTGGAACTTTTATATTTTTGACAGCCGTCAAGTCAATGGCATTGGCAGAATTTCCTAAGCCTTCTAGATTTTGAGTAACGACAGTCAACTTTTCTTTTTCTTATTAACACCATTAGACACAAAGAAATTAGTTTTTCAAAAATGTAACCAACCGGGGCTTTTTTCAAAAAAACATTTCAAAGCTTGAGTCACACGATGCCAAGACGTGTTTTATTACCGTTGAATCCAATTGCTTTCACCTGTCATAAGAAATTTAAAAAGTCAGTGTACTCGTTGCAATTGTTTTCCCCCTAACTTTAGGCCGATTATACAAATTTCAAATTTTGACGATCTGTCAAAAAAGACTAAGTTGTTTACATTTTTGAAAAACAAATTTTTTTGTGTAACCTATGGTGTTAAAATCCAATATGGAAAAAGAAAAGTTCACTGTCGTTACTCAAAATCTAGAAGGCCCCTGGAAATTTCCGAAAATGTCATTGATTTGACAGCTGTCAAAAATATAAAAGTTCAAAGTTTCATTTAAACAGCATCAACTGTTAGGAAGATATGATTTTTCCTTTAAATGTCAGTTTTCAGTTTTTTCGGAATAACTTAGGAACGAATCAAGATATCGAAGAATTCTTTACAGACTCTTAATCACCTTCAAAAAGAGCAACTTTTTTGTAATTTAACCGAACTTCTATCTCTTATAGTTTCCGAGACCCCAATAGTGAGCGGAGAAGTCCGCGCTAACATATAAGTGGATGATTGTTTCCGTGTTTACTTTTTTTTGTGAAAATCGGGTTGAGTGTTTGTGGTGGGCTATTCTTCATATGCGGACTTTTAGTGCCGTAGCAGAATGCGGAGGTACTCTTGTCTTTGCTTATTCGCTCGCTCGCTCGCTCGCTCGTCGTATCGATCGCTCCTCACTCTGTCCGTCGGATAACTTGAGAACGGATTGAGGTATCGAGCTGAAATTTGCTATACGGAATCTTGCCCAAAAAAGTAAGGCGGGGATTGCTTTTGGGCTATATCGGACCAAGGGGGTGGAAATTAGGGGTTGTAACTCAAAATTCCGCCTTATAAGTATTGGTCGAAATTAACGCCATTCGATACCCTTCCATTAATGATTCAAAAAGGTGTTATTCATGTTTTACAAAAAACCACCCTTAAAGGCTCTACAACCCCTAACATGAAGAAATACATAACGTCGGATAACTTGAGAACAGAGTGAGGTGTCGAGCTCAAATTTACTATACGGCTTTATACACTAAAAAGTAAGGCGGAGATTGCTTTTGGGTCATATCGGACCAAGGGGGTGGAAATTAGGGGTTGTAACTCAAAATTCCGCTTAATAAGTACTAGTCGAAATTGGCGTCATTCGATAGCTTTCCATTAATTATTCAAAAAAGGTGTCATTCATATTTTGCGAAAAACCACCCTTATAGGCGCTACAACCCCTAACATGCAGAAACACAAAAATACGAGAACTCAAAAACTACTCAACGTATCAAGGCAGAATTTGGTTTGTGAATTTCCAGTGACATTATAGGTGGATGGACAAATTTTCAAAAATATCTAACAAAGGGGATGAAATTTAAGGGTTGAAACTTGAAATTTCTTCAAGTAAATGGTAGCCTAAAATTACGGGGTTCGATAGATTTCGGTCAACTATTGAAAAAAGGTCTTATGAGTTTTCAATCTAAAACCAACCCCTGGGCCATTAACCACCCCTAACTCTTTGCAAGTCGATAATAATTACATTTTATTTATTTTTTCTGAAACCCTATTGGTTTATTTATGAACAACTGAAGTCAGTAAATACGCAAGGAGTTATGTCACACCGGAAAAATAAACTCACCCCTGTAAATCATAAAGGGGTGAAATCATGAGGTGTTGAAAACATGAATCTACAAATTACCTTAATTTTTAAACGAATTGCGTTAGGGTGGTGAAATTGAAAACACAACTTCCTTGGTGGTGAAATAGGGGGTTGGAGTTTAGGGGTTGAAACGTCCATAAAGCCCTGTAATTTGACACAGAGAAGCAATATCTTCTGCGAAACTGTGACATCTTACACACTGCATCTTCGAGAAGGGAAGATCGAATTTTAGGAGAAAATTATCGAAGGGGATGAAAGTTAGGGGTGGAAACTCGAATTTTCAATGAAGAATGTATAGTTGAAAATATTACCATTCGAAAGCTTTCTATTGATGGTACAAAAAAGGTCATATTCATCATTCGCGAAAAACGACCCTTAAAGGCGGTACAACCCCCTAACATGCCGAAACAAAAAAATGCGAGAACTCAAAAACTGCTCAACGTATCAGGGCTAAATTTGATGTGGTAATTTACAGCGCCACTGTAGGCGGATGGGCAAATTTTCATTAATATCTAACAAGGGGGATGAAATTTAAGGGTTGAAACTGGAAATTTTTTCATGTAAGTGGTGGAATAAAATTATGGGGTTCAATAGATTTCGGTCAACCATTGAAAAAAGTCTTATGAGTCTTCATCCTAAAACCAACCCCTACGCTACTAACAACCCCTAAGCCCTAGCAAGCGGAGTAAATATATTTCATTTATTTTTTTTTTGCTTTCTTCTAATTTGTTATTAATTTAAAGTGATTTTCATTAATTTTTGACCCATCCACAATTTTTCAACCCCTTTCATGATATGTGAACCCTCAAAGAGCAAAATTTACCCAGACCGCTTCTTTTTCGGGTGATTTCCGCTGGTTAATTTTGTAAAATTCGCGCAGTTTTGCCTTATGAATTGTTCTTGCCTTTTTCACTTTTTCGACCCCTTCGCAATGTTTCAACCCCCAAAAGTCAAATTTGCATAATTGGCTTATTTTCGTGTTATTTTCTGTAATTCTACTTAATTACGATTAATTCTCATCCCTTTTAACTTTTCATCCCCCTTTACAATTTTTCAACCCCCTAAGTGTTTATTTTGCAAAATTCACATAATTTAGTTTTCCTTCGGTAATAAATTGAACTCAATTGGATTATGTTTATCTTTTTCACTTTTCCAACCCCCTTCGCAACATTTCAACCCCCAAAATCTAAATTTGCATAATTGGTTTACTTTCGTGTTATTTTCTGTAATTCTGCTTAATTACGATTAATTCTCATCCACTTTGACGTTTCATCCCCCTTTACAATTTTTCAACCCCCTAGGTGTTAGTTTTGCCAAATTCGGATATTTTCGTTTTTCTTCTGTAATAAATTGAACCCATTTGGATGATGATTAAATTTTTCACTTTTTTCATCCCCCTTCGCAATGTTTCAAGTCTTCAAATGCTAAATTTACATAATTGGGTTAATTTGGTGTTATTTTCCGTAATTTTACTTAGCCACGGTTAATCCTGATACCTTTTGATTTTTCATCCACCTTTACGATTTTTCAACCCCCTAAGTGCTAATTTTGCAAAATTCGCATAATTTCGTTTTTCGACAGTTATAAAATTGAACGCATTTGGGATTCAGTTTACCTTTTACAATTTTTCAGTTTCCTTCGCAATAGGTAGGTATAAGTGCTTATTTCAACCCCCACAAAAATTTTTATTGCATAATTTGGTTATTTTAGTGTTTTATTTCGTAATTCTACTTAATCCACACTTCATTTTCATTCCTCTTGACTTTTCATCACCTTTTTTCATTACCTTGGACTTCTCATTCCCTTTTTCAACCCCCTTAGTGCTAATTCTACTTCGCAAATATGATGTTTTTTTGTTAACTCTCTACTGTTTAATTATGTACGGCCAATTTTCATAATTTCGTCTTTTTAACACCACTGTGCGTCTGCGGAGGCACTACTACTAGGTGCAGATTTATAAAATCTGCACTCGACTCCACCAGTAAATTCAGCTCGCCCCTACATACACATTAACAAGGTAAACATCTACAGGGACACACATCGCATTGATATACATCTTTCGTTGGCTTTTTGGTAGACCTTAGCCGTTTTTTGGCGGTCGCTATATTTTTGAATACAAACTGCACTTGAAAACATAAGGCGAACGCCTATTTTGTATTAAAACAGTTACTGCGGATACATGCACACACTTAGCTCGAGCTAACTAAGCTCGATACTTTTTAAACAGCGCCCCACGAGATTTTGCGGCGGTGACAGCCTTTGAAATATAGTTTATCCATTTAATTTCGAAGGGAAAACTATATTTCAAAGGCCACCACCGCCAAAAAGTCTCGTGGAACGCTGTTTAAAAAGTATCGAGCTTAGTTAGCTCGAGCTAAGTGTGTGCATGTGTCAGCAGTAAGTGTCAAAATAATGTCAGTTTTAAATACATTTCCGAGATGAATTTCAAACTTACAACAAAGTGACAGTATACCTATTAGTTCAAAACAAGAGTTTAGGCTACGCTTCCAAATGCAAGTTTGTATTTGGAAACATAGTCACCGCCAGAAAACGGCTCTTGTATTCACTATTTTGTTATACATTCAACCGTTTACTCAGTGTTCACGTTTTAAATTGCTCAAGTGGATTTTTTCGCGGACTTGCAGGCGACGAATCACTGAGACAGTCTAAATAGGGTGAATTATTGACTTTTTATTTTGTTTTTATTTAAATTTGACATTGTGGTTAGACGACCGGTAAAAGCTGGCCAGTAAATTCCATGAAGAGAGTAGGACGTAATCTAGTAGCTCGCTCTAGTAGATCGCTGGCTGTGTCTGGTGAAGCGGTGTGCTTTTCACCCGAGTTTGAATCGAACAGATAAGTACATACTGAAATCGACCGAAAAATCGAATCGCCAAAAATATCAAATCTTTACGTTTTATTTTCTTGCATTTCTATATTTACAAATTCTGTGAAAAAGTAGAAGAGAAAGAGAAATTTTCTGAGCGAAATGTACCTATTTTTGAAGTTTCCAGAATTTAATTTACAACTTGGCCATCTCCTTCTAAATCGTTGCCAATATTATAAGAAAATTATTGTTAGTAACACTTAACGAACCTAAATGCAGTATAAGTACCATAATTTTATATCGTATTGTCGCATCTGGCCCTTTGGGTCCAGAGCTGGTACCGGGTTGTATGGGAGGAAAATGGGAGAGGACTGAGAGGACATCCGCAAAAGACAAGATAAAAATTCAAACGGTTTAATTAATTCAGTGAAGGGGGCAATTAATCTGGAACAAATAATTATTAAATCATTTATCAAAAGGACAGAGTACTTACCCTAAGGGGAGATACCCCACGCACAACCGGCCAGTGGCTTGGCAGGCCACCGACTCCCGAGTTGTACGTGATGTACCTCGAAGGAAGCGATGACACATTTATTGTTGAATAAGCACAAAACTCCACTATGTGACAGTATTTCGCAGATATTATAAATATTAAAGTGTTTAGGGTCAGAATGGAAGGTTAACCAACATATCTGATAGTTATCCAATCAAATTAACCCATTTGAAATCTTTCTGCCCATTTAATTGGACAGCTAACAGATCTGTTGGTTAATCTTCAAAATTGAAATTATGGCCCTTAGGTTTAAACAATGCAACTTTAGCAGGGCCTAGAAATGAAATGTCAAAACGAAAAGTAAACTCCGAAGCATTTTTTGACCCATGTCCATATGAACTTTTCTTTCTAGAATGAAGTAAGGAACCATCCCATGAACTTGTTTACATTTTTTGACGTCTTCCATCACAAATTTTGGAGCCCTGAACCAATTAAAATCCATTTTTTTTTTCGAAAACGGTGTGTTCTAGCACGTTCAACAAGGGCACCTTTTTTATGAGGAATAAACCAGAGATTATTTTCGTTACTATTTCTTGAAATAAACACTAACCGAAAAATAATAAAGAAAAAATGTGTGATGTCCCCCCAAGAACGCACGCCTCTGACTAAAATAAAAATTGAAAAGAAAGCCCTTGATAACACTAACTTATGCTCCAAATTTCAAAATTCCACTATTTACAATGTTCGAGTAATTTTAAGAAAACCGACTTCTTGAGTGCACCTTGTAGTGCCCTTAGGAGGCATTTTTCGGCAAATGTTTACTCAAACTTTTAGCCTTATTTTTTATCGTAGAAAGCACTGGTAGAATATTGCAGCCTAATTTCAGGACACCCTGTATTTTGGGTTTATTTTGACTTGTCCTGACATACATACAGGGTGAGTCTGAACTACACCACATCCTTCATCCCACATAATCCAAATTTCAAAATTCCACTATTTACAATGTTCGAGTAATTTTAAGAAAACCGACTTCTTGAGTGCACCTTGTAGTGCCCTTAGGAGGCATTTTTCGGCAAATGTTTACTCAAACTTTTAGCCTTATTTTTTATCGTAGAAAGCACTGGTAGAATATTGCAGCCTAATTTCAGGACACCCTGTATTTTGGGTTTATTTTGACTTGTCCTGACATACATACAGGGTGAGTCTGAACTACACCACATCCTTCATCCCACATAATCTACTGTTCAAATAATGAGGTTTGGTGCAAAAATTTTTAGGTTAATTGTGATTCCTGTTGATGTTATTAGCCGCCAAAGTTCTTCATTTTTAATCGTTTTTATTTCATATCTTCCGAACGGTGTATCGCAGGATTCTGAAATTTTGCACAGCATTGCTACAAACGGAGGCAACTGCTGATGGTACTTTAGACATTATCCAAAAATCGGATCCCTGTTATACAGGATGGTCCTAATGTTATTTGTTCTTGAACTTTTTTATGTTTTTAAATGTTGGTAATTTGTCTATGCGGTGTTATTCTTCGATCAATTTTAAAGTTTTTTTGGCTCTTAATTTTCTTTGAAAACACTCACCATTCACCAGCAAAATTGAAAAATCCGAAAAAATGACAATCGCGATAAGGCCTTAAATTGCAATAAAAATCAAAAATGCGTGTTCTGTGGACGGCCTTCACTGTCGAGTTGACAACCGGCAGCGATGATGAGGTCCGGATTACTCAAATTTCAGAACCCAGCAGCATTTTCACCATTTCGACGATAGAAAAAAAAGGCAGCAGAGAAGCGGCTGGAACCTCCCCAACGTATGGGTCTTTGATTTCCGTGACTTATTGTGTTTAAGATTTTAAAGTTGATATGCCTAAATGGCACTTCCCGTGGACCAATTGCTCCCAAAAGCCTTTCAGCTCTTCAATGGGTTACCTAACCTCCATGTACCAAATTTCGGACAAATTGATCCAGTAGTTTGGGCTATAACGTGGTTTCAGTGTTATTACAAAATTTCGATTTTTCTACCCAAAGGGTACTAAATGCGAATAAATTTTATCTCATTTAAAACCAGAATTTGAAGACCTTTCTGATGATAACAATAAATCTTTCAAAAAGTTGTTTTTGATGGGTGAATGAGAGAATAATTTTAAGTTTCGAAATTGGTGTGCCAAAACGGCACTTTCCGTGGGTCGATTGAATCCAAAATTTGTTCAGCTCTTCGACGTGTAATACAATCCCCATGTGCAAAATTTCAGCCAAATCGGTTGAGGGGCTTGGGCTGTACCGCGATTTTAAAGTCCGATAAAAATCAATTTTTTTTAAATTGTTGGTCAAAAGGGCACTAAGAATGAATACATTTTTAGATGCAGAATTTGAACGTCTTTCTTATGGTGACGTGAAAAATGGGGGTTTACATTTAAAATTTAAAAGTTGATGTGCCAAAATGGCACTTCTGGTTGCACGATTGGCTCCAAAAGCTTTTCAGATCTAAGTTGGGTTTTCACATGCACACGTACCAAATTTCAGCCAAATCGGTCGAGTAGTTTGGGCTGTGGCGTGTTTACGAACGTACGTTCATACATACAGACACATTTTAAAAAACACTTTTTTGGGTTCCTGAGACCTCAAAACGTATAGATCCGGTCTTATCTCGAATTCGAAAATTTTAGTGATTGCAGTAACCTCCCTTTTTTTTAAATGGTGAAGTGGAGTGGGGAGGTTAAAATGATATGTGTGCCATTTTTAGGTTGCTAAAATGGATTTACAATATCCCATACCAGTTGAGGGAAAAATAATAGCAGAAACAGCAGAGACAAATGTAAAAACTCACCAGGAGTCCCAAGAAAAATTCCGACAAAAGAGTACTCCACTTCATTTTCAAAACGATTCCAATGGTGTGCAGAGGTTTTTCAGAATCTGGACTTTTAAACTAAAGCGATTTAAGGAAAAAAAAATGGCAGCAGAGAAGCGGCTGGAACCTCCCCAACGCGTGGGTCTTTGATTTCAGGGACTTCTGTTTAAGATTCTAAAGTTGATATGCCTAAATGGCACGTCCCGTTGACCAATTGCTCCCAAAAGCCTTTCAGCTCTTCAACGGGTCACCTCACCTCCATTTACCAAATTTCGGGCAAATCGATCCACTAGTTTGGGCTATAAAGTGGTTTCAGTGTTATTACAAAATTTCGATTTTTCTACCCAAAGGGTTCTAAATGCGAATCAATTTTGTCTCATTTAAAACCAGAAATTGAAGACTTTTATGATGGTGACCTCGATAGTGACAATAAATCTTTCAAAAACTTGTTTTGGATGGGTAAATTAGAGAATAATTTTGAATTTCGAAATTGGTGTGCCAAAACGGCACTTTCCGTGGGCCGATTGAATCCAAAATTTGTTCACCTCTTCGACGTGTAATACAATCCCCTTGTGCAAAATTTCAGCCAAATCGGTTCAGGGGCTTGGGCTGTACCGCGATTTTAAAGTCCGATAAAAATCAATTTTTTTTTTATTTTTGGTCAAAAAGGCACTAAGAATGAATGCATTTTTAGAAGCAGAATTTGAAGGCCTTTCCTATCGTGACGTGAAAAATGGGGGTTTGCATTTAAAATTTAAAAGTTGATGTGCCAAAATGGCATTTCTGGTTGCACGATTGGCTCCAAAAGCTTTTCAGATCTAAGTTGGGTTATCACATGCACACGTACCAAATTTCAGCTAAATCTGTCGAGTAGTTTGGGCTGTGGCGTGTTTACGAACGTACGTACGTACGTACATACATACAGACACATTTTAAAAACCACTTTTTTGGGCTCCTGAGACCTCAAAACGTATAGATCCGGTCTTATCTCGAATTCGAAAATTTTAGTGATTGCAGTAACCTCCCTTTTTTTTTAAATGGTGGAGTGGAGTGGGGAGGTTAAAAATCTGAAATCATGAAATAATGGGTGTGAGGAAATTCGCTTGCATTACGGGGGCCCTAAATACCACTTTTTGAAACGGCAAACCAGATTATGTTGATGAATTCGTTTAAACGCGTCTGTGAGCAATAGAAAGAGCCCCCTAACTTGATAATCTGTTGAGGCGTAAGAAAATTATCGCGGGTCATAGAAAAAAACAGTTTTTTTGGGGTACCCGGTTAAAGTGGAGTCATGGAAGAAAAATGTCAAAAAGGTCCCGAGATACTGACCCTATGCATCTGATTCTACCGTTAAAAAAACTAAAAAAAAATTCTCTAGATCTGGGGATGGTCTAAACTTTACCAATTTTGAGGAGTGGTGATTCAACCCCCTTTGGACACGCCACTGACCACTCGTGTATGATCTTCGCCTACAGGGTTTAAGCCCGATGAATAAGGGTTTCTAGTATAAAAAGACGGAAGATGTGCGCGTGGCTTCTGCGCATAGTGCACTTGCAGGGGTGGCGCGTAAAGAGAGATAAATTGTTAGACACGCAAGTTAGCACGCAATAGGAAATGTACCGCACCAATTACGTCGTAGTGCGCTAGACGACGTCACGATCAGAAAAGGACCTTCTTATACTAGAAACCCTTAATAGAAAATCGGCACGATCTACTTCGAGTTTTGAGCAGTTTATTAAATAAAAACGATAAAGTGAAGAATTTTGGCGACTTACAAAATTAAGAGGAATCACAATTGATCTAAAATGTTTTGCACCAAACCTCATCATTTGAACAGTAGATTATGTGGTATGAAGGATGTGGTGTAGTTCAGACTCACCCTGTATTATTATTATTCTATTATTTTCCAACGGATGGCAAAGTTAAATTATTAATTAGGCATTGCCTTATTTACCCTTGTTCTTCAAGCGTTACTTATCGTGAATCACCATAAATCCAAACAGCAAGTTTGAAGTGAAATCAAATTTATTTTCCAGGACGTTATGTGGGCAGCAGACCGATAAAGTTGAGGAAAAGCACCTGGAGAAACAGATGCGTGGATGTGGTCAAGAAAAAGGAAAAAGAAAAGGCTGTCCTCATCAACATGTTGACTTCAGGTAAATCATAAACATTTAATTACTAGGAAAAAATTGTATATAAAAATAATAAATAGAAATTCGAACAATTAAACGTCGTTTAACATTGGAACGTCTTCGGGAGCATCCCCCTTTTCGGTGACTGGGGAGGTGGGGTGTCTGTCTTCGTTCTCCCGTGCACCGGCGTCATCCTTATCGTATTGCTGGAGGTAATCAATTATGTCAATAAGACTTTGCTGTGAGTCCTCTATCGGGATGTCTATCGGTTCTGGCGGCAACAGCTCAGCCTTGTACTCCGTTACTGATCTAGCTCTCCATATAGGAACTATTCCACGTGGATTACCTCGATACTCGGGGCCTGGAACAAATATTTGTCCTAGTTAATTTCACGCGAATGTCTGTCGGTTTATCTGTGTTTGTCTTCACGCATCGTAGAAAATGCATCCGGTTGCAAACTGTGGCCGGCGCGTTCACCGGACGTAATCCCCTGTGACTTTTTGTGGGGGTGCTGTTTTTTAGGTAATAAGGAAGTAATAAGAATTGCGTCAACTCTGATATTCACACCCGGTGGATTTTGAAAGGTCAAGTGGGAGTTCAGTGGAGGAAATGTAATTTTAGTTTTTCAAGTCACTTAGGGGTTAAGGTCCGTAAACATAGTGACGCTGTCGTAGAGAGACGTTACCGTTTTTACGGCATTTTGAAGCCCATTATAAAAAGCGCATTCATATCTACTTAACACATGACTTAAACCCGGCGTTTCTATCTAAAACGGCTTTGGAATTAGAGCGATTTCTAGAATAACTAATTGCAGGTGTGACGTCATAGCAACATCCTTTGCAATTGCAATTTCAGCAGCGCGGTAGCAAACAAATGAGATTTTTTCATAATTGTATTCGGATTTGAATCAAAAAGCACAGCCAAGGAAATTAAGTCGCTCAAGGAAGGCAAAAATTGAAAAAAAGTGTTATTAACTAATTGTAACGAGTGTATCATAAAAAAACGAATGTTATTCCCGTTCACTTGATCTATCCGTCGTTGAAGAATAGTTATTTACGTAATTAGTTATGAAAAGTCCTATATTGTTTGACGAGTCGTAATATTTGCCAAAACGAGCGATAGCGAGTTTTGCAACATTATGCGAGTCAAACAATTTAGGTTTTTCATAACGTATTCAGTACAACATTTTACCTAATTGCGTAATATCCAACTTTTCAAAACGCAGTTAGGTAATAGTTATTTACGTAATTAGTTATGAAAAGTCCTATATTGTGTGACG
Source organism: Pycnomerus fuliginosus (assembly GCA_963924575.1). NCBI lineage: Eukaryota > Metazoa > Arthropoda > Insecta > Coleoptera > Zopheridae > Pycnomerus > Pycnomerus fuliginosus. The sequence continues at coordinate 21,184,002 of OZ004622.1, forward strand.
AGTCGTAATATTTGCCAAAACGAGCGATAGCGAGTTTTGCAACATTATGCGAGTCAAACAATATAGGACTTTTCGTAACGTATTCCGTACAACATTTTACCTAATTGTGTAAAATCCAACTTTTCAAAACGCAATTAGGTGAAAAATTTTTACAAATACCCTACCGCATTGAAAAGTCCTTGACCACAGGCACAAAAATAAACTTTTTTTGCAATTTCACCGCAACCCCTCGGCTAATGTTACCCAGATTTGGTCGCGATGGTGCCAAATATTCAAAATCTAGACTATTGTTACCATTTGTAGAGGGCGCTGCTGTAGCATGTTTTATGAAAGTTACTTTTTCGCAATACATTTATCTGAGTGAAGATTACTTCTCTGTTGACCGATCAGTGAAGATCTAGGGTTTCCAATTAAAAGAGATAAGACAATATGGAGGCAAAATTTGACAACGCCCGATATGCAAAAACAATGCAAAAGTCTGTCATTGTCAAATTTTACCTCCATATTACGTCACGAAATAGAGAGAGACCTACAAGTTTGGAAACCTTCATTAAGTCAGACTTATAAGGCCTATCTTTTCTCTTTACGATCAACGTTGCCTTGTTCTTGATATTTTATTCAAACGTCGTAAACTGTAGTTTTTTTCCAATTCTCGAACAAGTCTCGATCCTTTCTCATCAAAGAGATTCTTACCCAAGTAACACACAAATGTCTTATGTACGTCCATCATTCATCCATTTTGGTCCGTGAGGTGGTTCTAGGACCATCCAGTGGTCGGCCTGTGGACAATAAATGGACGTTCATAGAACATTCCCGGTGCACAAAAATGGACAGATTCAGAACCATCTGGTCGGACTCGGACGACACATGTACGGTTATGGCACTATGTACGGATGACTCGTGAACGTCATATGGACGATTTTTGATTAGTCTGGAAGCATAACGGACCATAATCGTACGATTTAGAGATCATTGTGGACGATTTTAGGACCATCTAAGAACAAATTATTGGTCCAGTTGTAGTCCACAGTCCCTCCATTAGTCGTCCTCTGATGGACAGTCATTGAATTTCCGACGAATGACCTATGTACCATTAAGGTACTAGCTACAAAATGCTTTCTGAACGTCATACGGATCACTTTTTGAACATACGCCAGGATGGGCATAATAATTAATAAAATAAATAGATCTATGGGGTTATAAAATATGTAGGTTTATTTAATAGCTTATTAGTTATTACAATATAATATATGGGACCATTAATGGCGAAAATTCGTTAAAACACATTAAAACTTGAACAATAAGTAACATGTAAGTACTTGCACTATCACTAGAAACACCCCACTACACCGAAACACTTGATTTTCACTAGTGCATTTTTCCACCGAAGTTGTTCACTGTTTCCAATGTATAAGTTAATTATTAAACTATATATAATAATGTGCTCCTCTCGTACGCATTTCTCCACGCCTTTCTCTGTTGTGTTGGAAATCCTGGTCAGTTTGCGTTGATTCTGAAATAAGACAATTAAGAATTAAAATAGATTCCAGGCTCATTAATAATAAGACGGAAAATTTGACATTCAGAAGAATTTTCAAAATCGATCATGAAATATCAATAAGAAGTATTAAATGTTTATGATGGACGCGCTTAACTGAATGTGAGTGAATTTTTGATCGTGAAATGCAGATTTCTAAAAAAATGTAGGTACCTATAATACTCTTATGACTATACTCATGATGAGCGATACAAACCTTTGTTTGCCTTTGTGCTGATTGATGATGATGTCACGATGATTCTAAAGACGATGGCCAATTGGTCTGGAATTCTAAAATTTCTTTATGAAGCACTCACGTTAACACCTCCACGGAAAACACTCCCAATAATACACTAATGGATTTAATTAATATATTGGCACACCAACCATTACACACGACCTAGGGCAAATTTCTCGTCGAAACTAACTTAAAAACTGCAACCATTACAAGTGTCGCTGTCCCTTACTGGACTACCTGCGTCAACCCTCCGCAAGAGACAATAGAGGCCCTGCAATAAAAATACCATCTGCAGTCTGCACGACCTTGCATTCCCTTGTCGCCTAAAGTAATCAAAAATAATCACAACACTAACTTAATTATTCATCAATCCAGATTAATTTCGTTCTATTTGGTTGTTCAATCGGCTCGAAAATAAAAGAAGGTGTAGATAATGATAAATAGTCCATTATATGTACATATCAGATAATTCATGTAAATTTTTAGTTCTTGCGGAGACTTTGTTGATCATAAGCAGTACAACGGTTGTTATAAATGGTTGTATTTTCAATGCTGCATTTCAGGGATGCAAACTATTTTACAAAAATTTTGGTTAGTCCGTAAAAAGTGCGAAAGTCAACGTCCATAGAATTTACTTTACTAAATTCATCATTCATCCGAAGACTGTTTATATAGGGACGCACGTGGAACATCCTACTTAAGGCTGTTCAGAAACAATCCGTGATCGAACGTCCACTGTACGGCAGTTTCTGTTTCGTCCAGGAACGATACGTCTGAAAACGTACATGCAATAACCCACAGCGGACGTCCAGAAACCGTCGAAAGATGGACCATTACTGGGTATTCTGAATATTGCTTTACAGAGAGCAATTCAGGGGCAAACAGATGCAGTCTGTTTAATATTACAATTTTTACACAGCGATGTAAACATTTTACAATTTTTTTTGTTTATCCGTAAAGAGTTCGAGCGAAAACGTCCATTGAATGTACATTATCGGTTCATCCAAGGACTGTTTATATAGGGACGTACATAAAACGTCCTAAGTAGGTTTGTTCGCAAACAGTTCATGAGCGAATATCCATCGTACATCCATTTTTGGTTCGGTCAGGAACCGTCCAGCTGAAAACGAACATGGATTGTCCGTTTGATGTTCGTTCGAAAATCGTCCGCAAATGTACGTCCATGATACGACCATAAATAGTACGGTCCCGTACAGGACGAATATGGACGTTTGGTGGACGTCCAGTCGCCGTCCTGTGTTACTTGGGTAATTATGATTTTACCTTCTTTATTTAAAGGCATTTTGTGAACTGTCTTTATACACTGCTAATTTTAGCTTGTTCATTTTGCCATGGCAACGACTTGAAACCACCAGATTGATTGTCTTAAAATGAGGTTTAAATTGTAACCGCGGGACGAACAGAGGGAGATTTACAGTAAAACCTTAACAGAAACTAAGTTAAGCGGAGTCTTAATTTCAGAAAGAGAGAAGATAGGCCTTATAAGTCTGACTTAGTTCTTCACTAATCGGTCAACGAGCAATCTTCACTCAGATAAATGTATTGCGAAAAAGTAACTTTTATAGAACAGCAGTGCCCTCTACAAATGGTAACAATAATTTAAATAAAATCTGGGTAACATTAGCGGAGGAGTTGCGGAGAAATTACAAAAAAAGTTTATTTTTGTGCCTGTGCTCAAGCACTTTTGAATGCGGTACATGGTATTTCTAAAAATTTTTTCTTCAACGACGGATAGATCAAGTGAACGGAAATAACATGACCTAGAAAGAGAAAAGAGCGCTCCTTACGACTGTCTAAGTCGCTTTGCGATTGGTCGACTGGGAACCAATCCCCAAGCATATGACTTAATAATAAATTCGATAGTAGCGCCATCTACATGTTTCGTTCAGAAATAGAAATCCGGAACCTTTAGCCACCCTGGGTTCAAATTTCATTTAAATCGGTTAAAATTTAATCGAGATATAGAAAAAATAGCGCTGTTCGGTTTTTTATGATACACCCGTTATTTTATCAAAGACAGCCCGATACGATAAAAGTAGTGGAGCGCCCCGGATTTTGCTACGTACAACTTTATTCACAAAAATAAGTCCCTGGACATGATGCGAATAATCTGCAACTAATGAAATTCCGCATCTCGTCAAGTCGTGTAGCGATTTTTAATATTCAATTGTATAACAAAGTTATGCGCGATAAAAGTGCAATCTCGGAAGTCATCACAATTTCGTGAGAATTGGTTTCCGTCCTAGATTTCTGGACTAAAATTGCATTTCCAATTTAATGACATAATTGGAGAGCACATGAAAAGGGCTAACAGATAATCAAAGAACGATGTCTGTAGCTCTTTGGCTCTCGAGAAATAATTAGAAATATTTAAGCACAATTTTCCATCATCAGAGTTTTTTTTTTGTTTCTTTTTGCAATAACTTTTGTCTCGACCACCAAGCAGATGTTGAAAAGTGTCACACCACTCACACCTATAGAGGGGTTCAAGGCGACAACTTGAGGTATCACTCATTTAGTTCTATACCCGAATTTTGGGTAATGAACGTTTTTGGATTTTGCACGCCGGGCTAATGCGTGTGTTCGCTGAGTAACAGTGTTGATATGACGTCAGAATGTTCAGAATGCTGATTTAAAACGCTCATATCTCTGAAACTATTAATTGCACTTATAAAAATGAGGTTTTCACTACAGTTCTTAGATATTTTGACCTCCCCACTCCACTTCACCACTTAGAAAAAATTGGTAGAAACTTCTAATTTAGACAAGGCTAGAATTTCAAAAAACGCTATCTATATTATGCTAGAAGCAAATCGGATAACATTTTGACGACAAGTGTTTCTAGACTAATTGGACCCTGCTGAATCTGAAAATCACTGTCGGCAATTCGAAATCTTAACCGGAAGTCCGTAATTCCAGATGGCGCTCAAGGCAGATCGTCATATCCAAAATAGCATGAAAATAATACAGTTTTCAACCAAAGACGTGGTATACAAAATTAAAGATCGCTTTATTCTCTACAAGAAAGGCCCTAATGATTTTTTTCGTACAGACGACGGTTTACCCCTAGCGCTGGCAAGAATGTTGCGCTCGCCGCACGGCTTACGCGCTCAACGATTATTTTATCAAAACACTTGTTTCTTAATTTTTATGGAGTTTTACAATATATTTCACCAATATCCACCTAAATACATGGGATTAGTAAGATATTCTCATTTTATTTCCGCTTTTTCAATGTGCAAACGCCGTTTTCTGTCTTTCACTGTTGGTTTCTTTTGAGGTGCGCTACAACAAAGAGCAGATCGGATAACATTTTGCCAACAACCATTATTTGAATAATTGAACCCTGCTGAATCCTCAAATAATAATAATAATAATAATAATAATAATGTTTATTAGACATGAACAAAAATAACAAGATAGTAAAAAATGAAATATAATTAAGAGCATAACCATGACTAAATTAAGAACATGTCTAAAAGGTAAGGTTCTCGGCAAAGCCGGTTTTCAGAACCACCCATTCTAGTATTGTCTCCTCTAACACAATAAGTTTAAGAAATTTTAAATTCAAAAAATTAAGATGACTTTTCTACATAGTCAGTTCCTGTTCTTCCAGGAGCTTAGCAAATAATTGTGTCCTAAAACTATTAACATTTGTACAATTAGAAAACAAGGACTCATAACGGTTCAACAATTTTGGAGCTAAATATTCGAAGCAAGACTCAAATTTCGAAGATCTGTGGTTAGGTATAGTGTAAGAGTTAGTATTGCGCAAATTAAGTTGATGTTCAGTTTTCCTAGTACTTAGTCTATTATACAAGTATAGTGGAGTTTCCCTCTTTATCAAATTGAATAACCAACAACAATATTGTAGACAGTTTCTAAATTCCAATTTTAATACCTTAAGGCTGACGTAGTGGGGGGTTACATGGTCCCTGTACTTAATATTGCTAAATGAAAATCGAAGACATGAGTTCTGTAACACTTGTAATTTGTTTCTAAAGTGACAGCTTAAGAAATTGAAGTACACACCACTACAGTAATCAATACGACTTAATATTAAACTATTGCATAACTGCCATTTTATCTCCGATGACAGCATGTTTTTATATCTATATAGAGCTTTAAACTTAAAATAACCTGAGCTAACAATTTGTGCCACATGTCTTTCAAACAACAGTTCATAATCCATAACAACAAATCACTGTTTAAATTTCAAAATCTTAGAGGATGTACACTACTTAAGGTGGCTTTCAAGCTCAGATATGGTTTCTATTTTATTTTCAGGCCTCTGTAGCAAGAACCGTCCGTACGATTGCTTTGTGTCAATGATAACTTTTGATCAGGAAGTCCAGATCTACAACATACCAAAATTTCAGACAAATCGGCTGAAAGCTATTTCCCATTAGGATGGTATTTTGGATGGTGCCATCTTGAATAAAGCATTTCCGGTCAAGATTTCGAAATCAAAACAGTGATTTTCGGACTCAGCACAGTTCAATTAATCAAAAAATACTTGTTGTCAAAATGTTATCGAATGCGCTCCTTGCAAAAGACGCACCTCAAAAGCAGCCTAGGGTCAAAATTGAAAACGGCGTTTGCACATTGAAAAAAGGGAAGTAAATAGGCTACTTGCACATTTCGTAATTTCGGGATATTTTAATGTAAATGCATCAATAAAGATACAAGGAATCGTCAGCGAACATCAATTTTATTTTAAAAACGTTCGTTTATTTGTAAATAAATAAATAATTCAGAAACGCCGTTGTACGACTTGTGACGTCATAAATCGTACAGCGGATGCAATCTGACAACAGTTTATTTGAGGGTGACGTTTAATAATTAATTTGAAAAGTCAGCCTTGGCAGTTGACAATAAGAGGGATCAAAAGTGACCTCTAATGTTGTAAAAGGAGGTAAGTACAATGTTATTAGTTGTTTGGGTTGGCATCTTGTACCTTTGTACCCACTGGCAAAGAGTACTGGTGACTACTATAAAATATTTAAGATTTATGAATGAAAGACGTCGGGTCAGGTTAGACAGCGACGTTGTCACATGTAAGAAAATTATGTTCGAATGGCTGGGCTGGTCTTTTGGCGGGAAGTTTGGAAATGCTACTTTCTCATTTTTTTTTGAGCTCCACCGACAAGATATTGGAATTTAAGGTATCTGGAAGGATCACATATATCCCGAGCTTCAATTTAACATCAAAAACAAAATTGATGCAAGATGCCTATTGTGAATATCTTACTAATCCCATGTATTTAGGTGGATATTGGTGAAATATATTGAAAAACTTCATAAAAATTAAGAAACAAGTTTTTTGATTAAATAATCGTGGAGCGCGTAAGCCGGGCGGCGAGCGCAACTTACTTGCCCGCGCTAGGGGTAAAGCATCGTCTGTACGAAAAAAATCATTAGAACCTTTCTTGTAGAGAATCAAGCGATCTTTAATTTTATATACCACATCTTTGGTCGAAAACTGTGTAATTTTCATGCTATTTTGGATATAACGCTCTGCCTTGAGCGCCATCTAGAATTACGGACTTCCGGTTAAGATTTTGAAGTGCCGACGGTGATTTTCAGATTCAGCAGGGTCCAATTAGTCTAGGAACACTTGCCGTCAAATTGTTATCCGATTTGCTTCTAACAAGTCGCGAAACTCAAAACTAGCCTGGTCTAATTTTTCACAGAATTTCTAAACGTACAGATCGTGAAGCAACCATATGATCAGGTTATCGCTAAAGGTAGGTTCTATCGATTGAAGGCGCCAATTTATCGCAACAGAATAACCTACAAGGTCAAGGAAGCTTATCGCCATTAAAATAACATTTTTCGAAAAAATGGTATCTACATCTAAGATTTTCGACCCTATTATTGACCTTATAATGATTACAAGGAAATTAAATGGCTTTAGTTTTTAGTCACTTTTTGCTACGTCTGAAACTTCCTCACGTCTTACCCTCTCCTTTGGCCTTGAGCCTCAGACTCACTCAGTCAGACCCCCTGACTACACAAGACGAGAACAGTGTTTTGTCACGTTTGTGTTTTAAAGTTTAAAGTAGCATGGAATTTACCCGAATTTACTAGCTGGATTTTAACCACAAAGTCAAATTTAAATAAAAATACAATAAAAGTCAACCACTTACCCTATTTAAAACGTTTCAGTTATTCGTTGCGTGCAAGTCCGCGAAAAAAGCCCCGCTTTAACAATTTAAAACGGGAACGCTGAGTAAACGGTTGAAGATATAACAAAATCATAAATAGAAGAATTGTTGGCTACGAAAAGATCTACCAAAAAGTCCGCGACAGCATATAGGTATCTATGACGAATAGCCCACAACAAACAGTCAAACCGATTTTTACAAAAAATTAAAAAACAAAAACAATTATTGTAGGCTACCTATCACAGATACTTATATGCTGTCGCGGAGTTTTTTGTAGATCTATTTGTTGCCAACAATTCTTCTATATAAGATTTTGTCCCATCTCCAAACGTTTAGGCAGCGTTCGGAAAAGAAGCGCACTTTTTTCCCAGATTTATCGCAGGCGCTCCCTATGTAAACGTAGGAGAGGCGCCATGTACAGGGTGTCCTAAAATTAGTGGTCAACACTTTACCAGTAGATTCTTCTATGAAAAATACAGGGTGTCTCAGAACGCTCGCACTAAATTCTAACGGAGTATTCAGGATTAAATTCTGAGTCGATTCGTGTTTTTGGAAATTTCCAGGGTCCAGTAGTTCCAGAGTTATAATAGGTTTAAGATGACCAATCAGAGCGCAGCTCTTAATTGCTTTACAAGGTAATTTAATGTTAGAATCACTATTTCCTAGGTAACAAGATACAACAATATAAATTTTCATTGATAGTATCTTGTTACCTAGGAAATAGTGCATCTAACGTTCAAGTACCTTATGGAGCAATTCAAAGCTGAAATCTGATTGGTCCTCTTAAATCTCTTATGACTCGAGAACTATTGGTCCCTGGAAATTTTCAAAAACACGGATCGACTCAGAATTTACTCCTCAATACTCCATTAGAATTTGGTGCGAGCGTTCTGAGACACCCTGTATGAAAAAAAGTTCCTATGAACATATGTCGAAAAATAAATCCTAAAGGAACTAAGGCCCCTTAAAGGGTGGGCCACTTTAAAAGTGTTTTTTTCTAAATATCTTCAAAACGGTTAAAGATAGCAACATGAAATTTGGTATCTTCACTAAGTCTGATGCTGAATTTACTGCTGTGGACTAAATTTATTCAAACATTTTTGTAAGTAGTTTTTTCTTAAATTTGATTCCAGAATCTGAAAATTTGAGGTTTTTTAAGTACATAAATTACAAACATCAAATGCGTTATAATAAATATAATGCATCTTTCAGATTCGGCTATAACGTAACTTTTCTGTGTACTCTAAATATGCAGGGCCATTCATAAAATAGTAAAGAAGGGGTGACATGTTTAGGAAATTCTGTCATATGTCCCGCTTCCGGTAAAACCGAAAGTGCTGGGGGGTTGGAAATATTTTACTTTTGTGCGTCGCGATTATGGTATAGTACCAAATTTCAAAATTCTACTACAAGTGGACCCCCAAAAAGTTTTCTAATGAACGGTCTTCGTGAATCACCCTGTACTCACTTTCCAAGGTATCATCCAAAGCCAGTTTCTCAGCCCCCACGTAATCAAACGCGGGATTCCTGATATTCACGTAAAATCCGTGCTGCATGAATTTATTGTTATCGAAAACGAAACATCCAGGCCCCTTCGGTAGATTTTTCTCGAATTTTCCGTGATACTTGTAACACCCGTAATCGAGGATTCCCGGTCCTTCCATTCTCCCATTTTTCCAAATACCTTCAAAAGCCATTTTTTATTAGTTTTATAATAAAATTCCGAAATTTTCGTTTTACCGGTATGAATCACGTTCACCGATTTGTAATGGTAAGTGCCGTATCCGTGACGGAATCCCTTATACCAGGAGCCCTCGTACGTATCGCCGTTCATGTAATGATAAACACCTCTGCCCTGCTTCAGATCTCGCTTCCACTCTCCCACGTATTTGGTGCCATCGGGATAAATAAACGTGCCGTTTCCGTGTTTCAGACCTATATGCACGTTCGTGCATGAAATAAAAGGAACGACATAAATTGGAGTAATTAGGTCTTATCACATCTCTCTAATTTGGTACAAAGCTCGTGCGCCTTGACTGATGTAATGAGGAGCCTAGAGCTGTAGGTTTCTACATACCTGCAATCAATAGTTATTTGTTTAACAAGGCAAAAAATTGCAGATTTACTGCCGCGACTGAAGTTTCATAGCGGAGGCGATAACCGAGGCTAGGAATCGAGCCGAGGCAGTAAATCTGTTTTTTTGCCGTGTTGAACACAATTTTTTCGCCGATTGTAGTTAAAAAAGTGCAGTAAAGGCAGTAAAAGTCGCATTTTACTGCCGCAAAAGGGACAATAAAAATGCACTTTTAATGACTACCGGCGAAATAGTTATTTTTCGCCGATTGTCATTTAAAAAATGCGGTTCTACTGCTGCCTGTGTAAAAGTCGATTTTTACTGCCGGCGGCAGCAAAACTGCACTTTTTTAATGACAATCGGAGAAAAGTAAAAATCGATTTTACTGCCGCGAGAGGAAGTAAAAATGCACTTTTAATGACTACCGGCTAAAATAGTTATTTGTTTAACAAGGCAAAAAAATAGCAGATTTACTCTGACGTTTCATAGCCGAGGAGCTAGCCGAGGCTAGGAATCCAGCCAAGGCAGTAAATCTGTTTTTTGCCGTGTTGAACACATAATTTTTTCGCAGATTGTCATTAAAAAATCGACATTTAGAGCCTAGGCCGCAAAACAGTCAGTAAAAATGCACTTTTAATGACTACCGGCGAAAAAATATTTTTTCAGCTGTCTGCTCAACTATTGATAATAAGTGATAATAATTTGTAACTAGTATTACTATGTAGTAACGAAAGTAACAGTAAAAGTAACGATATTGGCAACACCTAACCTTTTACTGCCTTGATGGTGAACTCCAAAGAGAAAAGATTTTGTTTTTCTTTACAAAAAATGTTAAGAAAATACCGGGTGTCCCTAGATAAACCGGACAAATTATTTTTGGTAATAAGTGAGCCATTTCTTATCGTTATGAAACTCAAACAGCCTTGAATATTGTTTTTTTTTCAGCAGTTGATTTGGTTTTGAGCGTTAATTTCCTGTAATTTTTTAAGAAAATGTGTTTTTGCGTATTTTCACACTTTCATGATTACGACCGAAGTGAGAGACAAACAGCTTAATTTTTAGTAATAATTCTCCAATTTGTCCCTCACCGGCAGTTACCTCTGTATTTATCAAATTCCATAATTTATAACAGAAAATTACTCTGTTTGTGCATCACTAAAACTAATCATTAAATTCTTTAAAAACCACAGAAAATTGATTATCAATAATCACGATTCCTCTCGTGATTCCACATACAGGTTCCTGCAACAGTGCGTCGGCCTGACAGTGCATTTCAGGAAAATATTTTTAAATGTACAGGGTGGCCTAAAATCTTTTGACAGGTCAAAGTTGACTTTTTAAAATGGAATGCCCGGCATATTTTAGCATATTTGCAACCCCTTTAGAAGCCTTTGCTCATCCCTAAAATATTACGACGTATGTGGTTTGGGAACAAACAAATAGTTTTGAAAAAAATTGGAGTATACATCACTCTACTTAAAAATTCCCCATTTACACGGGTGTAGTTTTTAAAAGAAAATAAGACAAGGACCTTGTACAGGCTTTTAGGAAGCTCTGGTCTTGTTTTTGTTATTTCTCTATGTACAGGATGATCCAACCGTTTTCTCCCACTTTTAAATTGGAATATCTCCGTTGTTAAGACAACGGAGCAAGTTAGAAGGTTGAATCAAACAGTGATTATAGAGTAGACCTTCAAGTTTTGTTTGGCATATAGAAACAAATTGTTCAAGGTCAAACTTCGTCTCTGCGGAAAAAAGTTAAATTTTTTTAAATGGAACACCCGGTATATTTTGCATTTTTTGGTTAGATCTGATCATTCTAAACTTCTTTACTTCTTTACTTCTAACCGTTTGGCAGGAATTTTGAAATTTGTAGCGCGAATGTTGGCACTTTGAAGGACTGTACCGGGCTAACCACTTAAGATTTCAAAATGAAATTTACCACGTAAATTATCTGAAATACTCTTCATTAACAGGGCATCAATTTTTAATTTTTTTTAGTTTTATTTTTTTTCTCGAGATTTTCAAAATGCCAACGTTCGCGCTACAAATTTCAAAATTTCCGCCGAACGGTTAGAATTAGAGCTATAGTATGCTATACCAAACTTGTTTAGAATGATTACACAAGGTAGTTTCACAGTCTCGTTCCACAAAATTTTTACTTACTGTTTAGGACGCGTTTCGGAGTGTTACTTCATCTTCAGCTATAAAAGAAATTAACACAAAATACAAAACAGTTGCCTGGAAAATGAAAAAACGTTTGGGTCAAAGAAAAATAACAGCTTTTGGGTCGCACTGTAAATCGATCGAAAGACACTCAAACAATGTATATACCGGACGTCCCATTTAAAAAAACTCAACTTCGACCTGTTAAATATTTTTAGGCGAGCCTGTACATTTCAAAATATTTTTCTGAAATGCACCTTCATTTATAGTTTAAGTATGCACTTGAAGGAAATTGCTAACTGAAATGGTTTAGGCGCTATGGAAGGTCGACGCACTGTAGCAGCACCCTGTATACAAGGTGTTTTTTTAATGCACCTTGAATATCTTTGGCCGTAAAAAGATATTATATTGAAATAAACTCTGGTCGTCACAGCACGGAGGACATCATTCTGCACTTATATTGAGGGAATTTTTTCCACTTCCGGCTTAACCGGAAATAACCTTGACTTTGTTTTTTCAAATGAAATTATAGTTTTTTCTCAGCGGATTCGGAATCTACGATTTTTTCTGAGTTAGGAACAAGTATCACACTTGACCGGAAGTACAGTCACAGCCACCCTAGATTCTCAAAAATATCGAAGAAATCGGTGAAAAATTAAGATTTTTGAAAATCTCAAAAACAGGTCTATTCTATTTTTTAGAAATGTTTCTGATGGTATAGTCTGATACGTTTTCAGCTTCCGGTTTGAACGGAAATTGAAGCCTCCCATATATCTCGTTTTTCTTATAAACTAATTAAGTTAAGAAAAGACGAATTCACCTCAAAAAAACTAACTTGACGCGTTTTTGCTTTTTTTGAAAATCTCTCTTTTTCACCGATTTCTTCGATGTTTTTGAAAATTTAGGGTGGTCATTTCTGGTTAAACCGGAAGTGGAAAAAATTCCCTCAATATAAGTGCAGGTGTTCCCCCTCCCCGCCTCCGTGCTGTGAGGACCAGGGTTTATTTCAATATCTTTTTTATGTTCAAAGATGTTCAAGGTGGGAAGTTTAAAAAAAAACACCCTGTATGAAAAGTACGATTTTCGGGACCATTTCCGTTTCATAAGGATTAGTTGCTGTCTAATCAATCCCCACGCACCTAAAGTAAGCCTAAAAACGGGTACCAATAAGAATACTACTGCGGTATCAATAGGAATACTACGGCAGCGCCATCTGTCGTAGTGCCTTGCACGGTTCGAAAGCTCAGTTGTTTAGCCTTAATTTAAGACCATTTTCATCCAAATCGATTAAGAAATGGCTGAATTATTCGCAAAAAAAATTGTCCGAATATCACGATTTTGCATTAAAAAAAGACTACGAATTTCAATGTGCAAGAAATTATCTGTAATGATCAAAACGATATCCAATTTTCAGCTAGAGTCGATGCCCAACAAATTTCAAACTTGAAAGTGCACCAGTAAGTTTCAGATAGATACTTCCACGGGTTCTGGAGTTATTCCGATAGCCTCTCGGATAACCTTTAATCAACCCCCGGCAAGATTTTCAGAGCGTACGTCAAACACCTCGACAGTTGCCACCGTTCTCAAGTTATGCGACCGAACGAGCGAGCAAATCTTACCCCTTTTCCACTCGCCGTCGTATCTCGCTCCATTTTTAAACACATAAAACCCTTTGCCTTGCCTCTTCCCGTGTACATAATCTCCTTCAAAAATATCGCTGTTAGGAAGAACGGCCATCCCCAGTCCATGTCTGTCCAGATTTTCATCCCTACCTCCTTCATATTTCTAAAATCTTCAAATAGAAGCGAACAAGAACAAAATAGTATTAAACACTTTACCCCATAAGGATAAGGTTCTGGACCTTCTCCCCCCGCATCTTCAGGTTTCACGTCACTTTCGTCTTCGTCAGATGACATTTTAATAGTCCTTCGGTGTCTTGATTAAAAAACATGTTTCTAATTTTTTTATTTAAATAAAACCTCATAGGAAAACAGTTAACACAGAAAGCAGTCTCTATCAACATTCTTATAATTTTTGGTTTCAAACTCAATTTAGTCCAGTCATATTAAGTTAATATTTTAAAACCAAATCTATTCGCAAATATCTCAAAAACTAAGTTAGATAGGCTGGCAAACTATACTTACCTTTTTTCTAGAGCATAAAATTATCTACAAAAATGATCTAAACAACTACAGATTTCAAGTATGTACGAGTCATTAACGTTGATAAATGTTTTTTCATGAATCAATATTTTAAACTTTTTTTTGTTTATTTTGCACCTGACTTGACTCCCATCATGCACTGGATTTATTGAAATCGTCAATAATCGTTAAGCCCACTCTTGTCGAGATTTTAATGCTCTATAAACAAGCAAGTAGAATTTGTTAACCTATCTTGCTTAGTTTGTGAGATATTTGCGACAAAATCTGAAAAAGTGAGTTCTTCGTTCTTAAAATTGTCAATAACTTTTCACTAGAGTCTTTTTTGTCTAATATAACCGAACTAGGAACAAAAATTTAAACGTCGTAAAAAATAGAGGCTAAAGGATATCTTACAACGAACGCTACAACACTACAGAAAACCTGTATCCCTAACAATATAAGGGTGAGTTTAGCCTCGTGCAGCGGCCCCATATACAAAAGAACCAAATTAATTAAAGTAAAATTATTGGTGATGATGTGATCCTCCTTTTCCTGCCACTGGATCAGTCGGAACACTCTGAAGAGGTTTATTATAACTTTTCCCAAGAAACTCAGCTCCGAATACCGGAATTTCGTGGTGCTTATCTCCAATTTATCCGTCCTGGAGTTAAATTTTGGCAGGCGGTGTCTGGGACAAGGGATGAAATGGAACAACTGGGGGAAAGAATATAAAAAGTTAAACACTTGAGGGATGAAAAACAGGAGGGAGGTTTTGCTAAAGTGACCCAAAATTCCGACCACTGCGAAGGTCATCCCCGAGAAGTAGCAAAAGGTGTCTCCTACGAACACTTTTGAGGGGTACCTGCAATGAAATTTGAAAAAAATTAGTTAGGCAATATTCTTTGACAGTCGATAAGTTAAGAGGTGATTCCGTAGCCTTTAAAAAAGTATCAGTAGCGCCATCTGGCGTAGTTTCTTGCACAGCTGAGCTCATCGACCACGTGAATCGTGGTGGTCGTGGGCTTTTTCAAAGTCCCCGATTGTACACAGTTAATGATCTAAAGGAATAATGCTCGAAAAAATACGTCAAAAACTATGTTCAGCAATATGTATCATTGATTTGCTTAATCGTAAGGCGATTTTACTTTCCTCTGTTTTAAAATTAAATTAAATTGTAGGGACTTGACAGTATTTTTGCAGAAAATTGCCATTTTGTTTGTACAGGGTTCTATTTTATCGACAAACAAGTGTTGCTAACCTTATAACAAATATCTGTCAAATCGATTGATAAATTAAAAGTTTCGCATTATCTCTTACAAGCATACAGACAAGTTTGGAAATGGATAGCTAGGGAAACGAGTGCAACCTCCCCACTTGGTGAATTATTCAGTGCTATTACCAAAATAAGCAAATTTTTTTATTTCCTTTATCCAATGCAATGGTCAATGGTGCGAAACGAAAAAGACGCCATCCTATATCTGAGTCTAAGTTTTTTGTGTCATATAACGTGATGATATAAGTCCGATTAGGTGCATAACTCATGAGATGGCGCCACCATCTGCAGTCATCTGTAGCATTGCGTCTCATTATCGAGGACTTTCATGCTGAAACGGATTGTCCTCGGTACGCTCTTCCGACGACACTCCGTTTCAGTATAAATTTCGACAATAATGAGACGCAATGCTGCAGAAATCTGCAAAATCTTACTGTTAGCGCCATCTCATGAGTTATGCACCTAATCAGACTTTTGTCATGACATAAATCAACTTAGAATCAACCCCTAATTACATATAATTTTGTCTCGGTCACTTAATTATTAATTAATTAATAATATCCACCAAACTTCATCTTTTGGCACACATTAGAACTTTCCATCGCTTCCGGTTACGCCGGAAATGGCTTTAATTTTGAATTTTTAAAGACACCGGGTACTTTTTTATATTTTTGGGGTCTAGTAGTCATTCTGAGTATTGTAGTGTCATGTTATAAAGTCTTTTTTTTGTTTTGGGAAACTTGGTTGTGGATTTAGAAGGCGGTGGTATCATTGCACGCAGAAAAAAAGATCTGTTTTCAAGGATCAGCCGTACCATTTGAAAAACATTTTTCCATATTTTGAAGCCATCCGAATAAGGCTTAAATGAGCCGAAACGAAATATTATTAATTTTATGAGAATACTGACGTTCAGAAAATACAAAAAAAGTGCATCGTAGCCCTCTACATCCATAACAAAATTTCGCCAAAAACAGGAAAAAACTTACGAAAATGACACTAAAATACTCAGAATGATCCCTAGATTCCAAAAATATAAAAATATATCGGGTGTCCTATTTAAAAATTCAAAATTAAAGCCATTTCCGGCGTAACCCAAAGTGATAAAAAGTTGTAATGAATGTCAAAAAGTGGTGTTCTGTGAGCATGTTCACTGTGAATTTTTTCAAATTTTTATCTTAATAATTGAAATACATGGTGTCGTTGTCACCCGGTATAAAGCACTGGGTATGTGTAAACTGGAAAATGTATTTCGTCCCTATATATACAGGGTGGTTCCATTCCACAATGCAACCCCTAACCCCACTAACCTCAACTTCAAAATTTCAAAAGGCAACCCCCCACTTGTGATACATCATTTGAAAGCTAATTTTATTACAAATCCAATGATGTAAAGTTTTTTAGTATTCGGTCAGCTCCAGCGCCCTCTATGGTCAAATTTTAAATTGCACGAAGGCCCTTTGTGATACATCATCTTAAAGAACAAGAAATAAACATTTTTGGAATCCATCCGCTCATTCAAAAGTTGCAGTAATAGCCAAGGCGGGAAGGTACTGAAGCATCGAAAAAAGTCTGTAAGTTTTGAAATTTGGTGATCTTTTAGATTTATAACTGCCTTAAAACATATTCATTTTGTGCAATCTCATAGGTTTGCGGCTGACACGGTGGGGCTGAAAATGAGTTTTTTTGCATTTATTTCAGTTCTGGTGCATCCTGCGACAAAAATATAGTTACCTACGTATTATGAAAAAAAATTGGCCGTCTCGGAGACGGTAAAAACTTCTACTTTTTCACAGAATTTGTAAATGTAGCATTTAACTTTATTTAACCAAGGTCGGGCGTGCGGAGCGGTTGGATGGCTGATGCACCCGGCGTTCATTTACTAAAATCTAAAATACAAAGTTTTTCGTCCCTAAAATGGAAATTTTCGAAAAATTGTACTAAGGTTTTTGATGCGGCAATATAACAGCTGTCGAATCCGATAGTAAGAATATTTTTTTTTGTGAAGTAAATTGAAACAAGGGCCCTTTTGCCACTAAAATGACATTTTTAGAAAAAACGGCACTAAGGTTTTCGGCTTGAAAAAAAATCAGCTATCAAAGCCGCTAATAAAAATATACAAAGAAGTAAAATTCCAACATTTTCTCGAAGTGGCTTGAGAATTTTTATTCTTATTAAAAATATACAGTTATGCATAGGTTTTTTTTCACGCACCATTTTTTGGCCAAAAGGGCACAAGTGTGAATACATTTTTAGAAGCAGAATTCGAAGTGCATTCATATGGTAACGCGAAAAATGGTGGTTTGCATTTAAATTTTTAAAGTTGATGTGCCAAAAAGGCACTTTCCGTAAACCGATGTGGCCCAGATTCTAATCAGCACCTACAAATCCCCCACTGAATATGTGTGCCAAATTTCATCTCGATACGTTCAGTAGTTTGAGCTGCAGCATGATCACAGACAGACAGACACACAGACAGACATTTTTTCAAAAACCACTTTTTTTGGTTCCCAGGACCCTGAAACGTAAAGATTTCATGTTTTTGGCGATTCGATTTTTTTGAATTTTCCGATCGATTCCAGTAACTGTTTCGCGAGCGTAGAAGTTAAAAAAGATTTGTTTCAATTTTCTACAGACTTGGTCCTATGCGTGTTTCACGTGAATTGAGTATAGTTTCGGCTTAGTGGGTACTGTTAATTGGTTTGAATGTGGTTGACAATACTATTTTTCGAACTCCTCGTCTTAATTTTTGGTTTCTGCGGCTTTTCGATTATTTCATCCACAATCGTCAACTTAACACGATTGGTGCAATAAAAAATTTTATCATAGAGGGCGCTGGAGCTGACCAAATACTAAAAAACTTTACATAATTGATGGATTTGTAATGAAATTACCTTTCAAATGATGTGTCACAAGTGGGGGGGTTGCCATTTGAAATTTTGAGATTGGGGTTAGTGGGGGTTAGGGGTTGCGTTGTGGAATTTCACCAAGCGCGGATTTAATTAAGTGTCCTCCTCGAAACAAAAATCGACCAGAGGCCTAATTCTCGATCTCGAATCGGACGAACGGTACTAAGGTACCGCAATCTGATTGGCGGCTACCTAGCAACATCGCATGCGGAACAGTTCGAACGATTCGAGAATTGTGGCCCTGTTCGAGCAAATTTTTATATTTTGATTCGTACACGAGATATTCGGGGTGGAAACTTCGTTGAACCACCCTGTATGTGACTTATGTGAGAAGTGTGACTGCGAGCGGCCGAGTGTATGTGTCCTTTGTTATCTCACACTGCCACAAATCCAAATGTCTTGAGAAAAGGAAAGGATTACGCAATTACGCTTGTTCTCTGTGTAAAGCTATTTTGTTATTAGCAATAGCAATCTAGTTTTATTACATGCAACATCTTTGGATGTACAGGATTGTTACAAAATATTGTACCATCGTAGGTGGCTGTGATTGACATTTAATATACAGCCGTAAATGCGTTAAATGTCAGTTTTTTTGTTTTTAAAGCCACTTACGATGGTACAATAGGTTTTACTTTTTACAGTGGTTACAAAACGATTGTAAACTGACTGCGCCTGCGCGATATTAGCGATGACGTGAAATCGCCATCTTTGTTGTGTGTGGTCATAGTCAACGCTTCCCACTGAAGCCAAACAAACCGAGATTTCAATGTGCAAATTCAAGGAAATGGCATTTTTCTCCAAATTCTTTATTTACAGTTAGTGTGCTGCGTTTTAAGACATTAATATTGATAATTTGAAGAATTGTTATCGATTAAATCGTTACATCATGTCTATGAAACACTCCACTAAGGAAGCCGAACTCATGCCGCAAATTGGGAAATTTTCGTCCCTCTTTTTAAGCAGTTCTCCAATAATAATCAGGTGGCGCAATCGGCGACAGCGAGGTTGTCATCCTGACATTAACGTTCGATCAAAAGCGAATTATTGCAAGTTTTATTAGCTTTCATGGGTTTTTTGACTGTTTATTAAAGGACAACTTAGAATAGCGACAAGCAGACGATATTCTATGCCTCTGGAAAGAAATTCCGTGACGGAAATGTGAGAAATGTCACGTCATAAGGCATCAAAGGTAAAAAGCAATAATATTCTTAAGAGGCGACCAATTCACAGTAACTGTTGTTATTAGGAAGATCCTGGTCAATTAAGAAATGGCCGCTGGCTAAATCAGGAGCAGATAGGTCTGTTTATGTCTAATAATGGTGAGGTCTGTGGTGCGGGCTACCTACATTTTATGGAGGAAGATATTATTTACCATTATGAGTCAAAATTGGTTGATGCAAGAAGAGATCAAGTTCGTAGAGGCAGAGTAATGTTATGGCACGCAGCTGTCCCATGTATTTTTCCAAATTTGTCACGAAATTGTAATTTTTCTTTGAAATGTTGTGCGGTGATTTTCTAGATAAAGATAAAAGTAATGTGAAAGTAATCAAATCCATTGATCTGGTGCGTATTTTATCTAATTCTTTTCCACTTACGCTCGTATTAAAGAGCTTTTTTTCATGAAATAAAGAATTTTATATTTTTTTTCCTTAATCGCATACGAACGCCGCGACATCTGGTGGAAACTGCGGAACCCGAATTAAAATTAAAAAATGGGTACATTTTTTTTGACGGAGTGCGTCTTCCTTAGTGGAGTGTTTCATAATCATGTCTACAATGGGCTTTGTGCTGAAATAATCGAATATACAGAATGAAATTCTCACTTTGTTTAGCTTCATTGCCATGGTAACAACCTCAACCTAGCCCAACAAAGATGGCGGACCTACGTCACGCTAATAGTCCGTATTGCGCAGGCACAGTCAGTTTCTAACCACTGCAAAAACAAACCTAAGGCGTTTTTTCTCGGTTTCATGTTTTCGAATACAAATTAATACAAATGGGCTCTCATGATTGGTCGGCCTAGCATTTTTTTAAAATTTGTATTGAAATACTGTCACTTTTGCCGTCAGTTTCAAATTTTTCTATGAAGGACGATTCAAATGTGACGTTATTTTGAAGGTACCTACATATTTCAATACAAAACAAGATTCTTTCCTATGCTTTCAAATGCAAGTTTGTATTTCAATACATAAAACCGAGAAAAAACGCCTCTAATATTTTGTAACTCACCCGTTATTTTACAAAAAAACTCACTAACGTCGTTGGGGTTTTAATTTTAATGAGGTTGAAGTTTGGCGTTGGCAGCACTGCACAGATGTCGTCACGTCTGACTTCTGTCTCAAACGTCAAAGAAATGTCACTAACGTCATTAAAATTTAAACTGGGCGGTGGTCCTCCTTCATAAATAATTAAAATAAGTGAATCAATTATGAAATTGCAACTAAACCGAACACAGCGACTTCCTCTCAACGAAAACACAAAAATTAAAAAAGTGAGGTTATGTAGGTAAAGCTAAATGAATAAACTCCGCAGAACCAAGAAGCTATCCATTTGGATACTGCTCCTCACCCAAATCCTACTAATACTCTCATATTTTCACCTTCGAATCGACCCCAATCCATTGAAACAAAACGAGAAGATCTCCTTCGTAAATTCCGAACCCGAGAACAAACTCGGATCTTCCACATATCACACAACTGACAGCAGAATACAACTGAAAACTGTAAAAATTCGCGATTATTTCATGGATTTCAACTCGAGTTTATGTTACATCAACGGTACGGACATAGCTTCGATGAAAAAATCGGATCATGTCAACTGGCAATGCAGTTGTCTCCCCGGCTGGCATGGAAAGGACTGCGGACAACCCGAAGTGATCTGGAGGGCTTTTTTAACCTACCGGAAGAGTATTAAGGTGCAGGGACCAAGAACCTTCGAACGACGTATCATCTACATCTTTGAAACTGACGAATTCAGCGAGACAATGACTGAAATTAAACTAAACGAGCTTGGAAGTATTGTAGATCTGTTTGTGATTTATGAAGTCTCGGATAATTTCCAACGTAAACTAGATAATGGTTTTGTGAAACAATATCACGAGAAAATCCTGTACACCAAAGAATCTCGAATAAATGAGTTCTGGAAGAGTCTCGACAATATTAAGGGGGATGATATTATTTTAGTGAGTAATAAGAGTGAAATTCCCAATAAACTGGCACTGAATTACCTGAAGCTTTATGACAAATGGCCTGAACCAATCCGTTTTCGATTGAGGTGGTCAGTTTTTGGATTCTTTTGGGTCCATCCGAAGAAGACTGCGATAACTGGAGGTGCTTGTTCGTTTTCTTATCTTAAAGAAAATTTGAACAGTAATTTTAGACTACTTAATGATAATAAAACGTTATCGAGCTCGATGTATAGTAAGGGAATAATTTTTGGTGATCTTAATCATTACGGAGGTTGGTATTGCGAGTACTGCCATGATAGTGTCAAAATTGTCGAATATCTCACTTTACACCCTCAAAATATTAATTTGAGTAGCATCGGAAGGCAAAAAATTGACAGTGTTTATATTGAGGATCTTATCGAGAATGGACTTTATATCGATGGGAGGACCGAACTGGTTCGTGCTCGCCGCTACCATGACAACTACTTTGCCCCATTTTATGTGGCTGGCAATGATTTTAAGTACGATTTTTTGTTGATTAATTTTTACTCGAAAATCGATTACTACGAGGGTTGATTTCGAAAGACTGATTTGAATTTTGTTGCTAAGTTGGCCTTGTGAATGACTGGTGTGTTCGTTTTACAGCTGACAGTACAGTGCCTAAAGCCACGACACTTTCTAACAAACGCAGAGGTTGTGTGTGTCAGGCTTTTTTCCGATGGGTTGACAACTGGGTAAAAATCTGTACACCAAAATTTCCATAATTTCTAAAAAATTTCCAGAAAATGTGCAAAATCATGTAAAAATATCCAAAATTTCCAAAAATTGTACAAATTTCTCATGCTTGTACACCAAAATTTCCAAGTTGTCAACCCCTCGCTTTTTTCTGTTTGGTAAACGGGGTTTTAGATCCGTAAAACACCTGTCCATTGTTTCTACTCTTTGACACTGACAGAAATTTTGACGGAAACGAAAACTCGTCTACAAACCAACAGAAAAAAAGCCTGACTCACACAACCCCGGCGCTTGTTAGAAAGTGTTGGTGCTTTAGAATAGATTCGGCAAGTGGTGACGTCAGTTTGTGATAGGGTAACCCCGACTGTTCAAAAATAAACAAATCGGGGTTAGTGTTGGTCGGTGATTAAATTGACGTTATCGAATTTTTTCTATTATCGTGATTAAGTAGAAAAATTTGTTTGTCAAGCAATACTTATTACAAAACTGAGAATAATCAATAGTAATACGAGTTGTCTCTTGATTGTCAAAATGGTAGATTTTTTTAGCCTACAAAGTGGACGAGAGCTTGCTCGAGTCCTCTTTGGCCGAAAAAAATCTACCATTTGACAAGTAGTGCATCCATGAGGACTCAACAAGGCAACCAAGAGACTACGAATCGTATTTTGCAGATTATTTTATAAATTAAAGTGTTGAGTAAGAAGTGTCAAGTTGACGTTGTAGTATTATCACTGTAATCACGATTTGATTGGTTACTGGTATACTAAAAACTGCTTTGGATTTGTTCAATACTTAATGTATAAAATAATCACGATAATCGCAAACTTTGAGTAATGCCAATCTAGTCACCAACCGCACTTACCTCGAATTGTCTTGTTTTTAACACTCGAGTGACGTCACATTTGCGGCGTTCCAGAGTATATAGACCTAACAAAAGACACATTGATTGGCTTTGGACATTTCGCGCATGTGATTTACGCTTTGAATTCTTATTTCAGAGCCAGCTTGTTGTTTTTTTAAATCTCCCAGTGTGGTCTTTGGCAATAGGTCGCCTATTTAATATTAAGCTGTGATATTTCAATTGTCCATTATCAATCATATTTATTGCTGAATAAAGTCACTCTTTAACAGTAAGTTGTTTTATTGGTGCATACGAGGGGTTTCATGCTCAGCATTCGTGTACAAACGTCAGGAATTATCGGCGGTGTTGTCGGATTTCATCAGACGCACTTGGCATGTAGTATTTCGTTAATTACTTCAAAGAGTATAAATTGGTTGCGGGGAGGTTAAAACGTACGTATAACAATTACTGCAGCTACATAATGTGTGTAGAACGATGATGAACGTGTTTTTATAATTTGTTACGTCATACCGTAAAGTGGGGTCGAATTGGCCACTTTTCATGTTTAAAACGCTGTAACTTTTGACACAGTTGGCCGATTTATTCCAAGTTTTGTGTATATACGGGTCTCGATGCGTACTTTCAGACTGTACTATGCATATTTTAATTTATTCAATTTGAACAAAAATATTCCCAAAAAATAGGGTGGCCAATGTTACCTGGCAAGTGGGGGTCAAATTAGCCACGTGTTCATTTTGCATGTTAAATCAATTTAAACCGTGTTAGGTTTAAGATTGGCCACAAAAAATTTTTTTTAGCATTTGCCAATTTTGTAGGGTATAAAACCCTTGTAACGCATATTTTCTGTGTGATAAATGCATTATATTCTATTGAACATCAAAAAAGATACTTTATTTATAAAAATAGACAATATTCATATAAGAACAAACAAATTTCATTCCCAGCTTCTGTCTCAATTTCACTAAATAAGTGACTGGAGCCCTTGTGATTGTACATCTTTCCCCTTGTAGTACCACCCAAATTTAGTGCGGGTAAATCACCCCCTGGCTCTTAGGGCGGCCAAACTTACCCTCCCAACCTGTAAAAATGTCGGTCTAAGTTTGGCCACCCTCTAGAAGCCAGCCTGGTGATTTACCCCCATTAAATTTGGGTGGTACTACAAGGGGAAAGATGTACAATCACAAGGACAGCGAAGAATTTCCTCTCCAGTCTAGTGGGGGCAGCAGAAGTTTTTTGACCTACAATTTTGGTAGAATTTTTGTAGTGTGAAAAATATTTTTTTTTGCAATAACCAAGCAATTGATGACGAAAAAATTATACTGGATGTAAGAGGAAGGTTTGCCCTATATGCTACAATATTTTAAACTGCCGAATAATAAACATCAAAATTGTACAGAGCGCCACTAACAAATTCTAAAAAGTGGCCAATCTCACACCGAATGCTAAAGCCACCCCACTTTACGGTACCTACCTACTTTTTGCCTTCATTTTGTTGTGGAAGGGTTACTTTTGGCACTAGTACGTTAGTAACCTCGTTAGTAGTGTGCGAGAAGTATGATTTTCCCCCGGAAACAGAATCCCCTATTTCAGGGAGTTGTGTTTCTAGCGACTATTTCTCGAAAAATTTTCACTGTGCCTTTCTTGTAGAGAAGTTTATTCTTAGTAATGGAAATAATTACAATTTTTGCTGCAAAAGGAATATCGTGGGCATATCATCAACTTCCCATTGTCAAAGGCTACATGACATCGACAATGTTAATGAATGAAGTTCATAAATTATGAAAAAAGGGTTTTTTCTGTTTAGTTTACTGTCACATTTCAACCAATAAAGTTGTCGAATGCCGACTTGAAAGTATGCACGATTCAAACAAAATTTTTGCGACTCGGAATAATATGACGTCAGATAGGGGAAGGTGATTTGTTGAAAATGCCACCATAAATCTGTCATATGTTTCAGCCTTCCCGAGTCCCTGTTCCGTCTGTCAGTTTCCCCAAATAACACCAGAGAGCGTCCCTGGAACCGCGATTAAGCAAATTTTTTGAATTTTTTTGTAATAATAACTTTAAGGGCGGTTTGCAGTACACAAATCAAATTTTTGTGACACGAAAAGTAGATTGTTCAATATAAAGCCATTATAACTTTTCAAAATACGTATTAATTTATAGATAGAATCATTTTTTGACGTTTGGTATTTTCGAAAAAACCGAGGGGTGTCTCACTAGCAAAATTTTGTACAGGTACTGTACATTGCCTCGTAATTAACCGTAACGTAGAGTAGCTTATAGTAATGTACAGTAATGCGTAATAATTTATAAGTAGTGTACAGTAATGTATAGTAATTTATCAATAATGTTTAGTAATGTACAGTAATGCACACGTAATGTACGGAATTGTACAGTAATGTTTGTGGTCGAAAAATTAGTCTAAGAAAGTGCTTTATTGAACTAGTAGTTATACGTTTTTTACCAAACTTACTCTGATGCAATTACGTTAATGCCCTCCAAAGCTACGAGGATTGCGTGATGGCTTATTAGTGTCTTTGATTATTCGCTCGCTCGCTTGTTCGTCTAGTCTGTCCGTCGGATAACTTGAGAACGGATTGAGATAACGAGCTGAAACTTGGTGTGCAGTTGTGTTTCCCTAAATACTCGGCGGCGATTGCTTTTGGGCCATATTGGACCAAGAGGTTGGGAGTTAGGGGTGAAAAACCGAAAAACTATTAATTGCAATAACTCGAGAACTAGTGGAGGTATCTTTCTGAAACTTGGTATGCACGTTCGACCCTCAAGTCTGTTGAAGGTGAAGGGGTGCTAATTTCGGGGGATTAAATTTACGGGATGAAAACCACAAAAAATATGATAACTCGGCAAGGGTTGCATGCGCTGTTGGAAACTCAATGTACACGCATATATCGGTAAAAATGTAGGGACGTTCCTAAATGCACAAATAGTTAATTGGTGTATTATGAAAATACCTTAATCCTAATGCGAATATGGCATTGCCTATTGCCTATAACGGGAATCTCACGTTTGCAGTGTAGGTAAATATTGCTTGCTCTGATTCGAAGTCTAAATTGTTAAGGGTGCGCACGGATTCAACGAAATGCAACCAATTATACATTCTTCTTTCATTTAATCCTATGTATTTTTAACTTCACACAACTATGCCTTACGAAAGCAAATTAACTTCAGAAAAAAATAACAAATGGAAGAGCAGTCTTTACATTGTATATTGACTATTCCAAATTTGCCATTTTGCTGAAATAAATTAAAGAAAAAAATTAAGAAATTTTGATGTGAAATTTCTTATTTTTTTTTCTTTAAGTTATTTCAACAAAATAACAAATTTTCAATAGTCATAAAATAACTTAATGACTGCTCTTCCATCTGTTAATTTTTTTCGAAGTTAATTTGTCTTCGTAAGGCATATTTGTGTGAAAGTAAAAATACATAGGATTAAATGAAAGAAGAATGTATAACTGGTTGCATTTCGTTGAATCCGTGCGCACCCTTAAGAGGCTTCTTCACGCTATCGTCTTTCTCTCTCAGATTATGTTGAATTTATTTAATTTCTTGGAAATCCAATTTTAAATTTTAATTTCTACGACTTTCCACCATAGAATATGATAAAATACGCCTTGTTCAATTCGTTTTGTTCCAATATCACTTTGTTTATATGTCACTATTTGTAGAATACCAATATAAACGGCATTTTTCGAACTGTGCCTCTAAATCCCATTAAATTGTAAGGTACTAAAAGAAACATGATTTCTTCATTTAGTTTATTTGGTGGAAAGTGCTCATTATTTAAATTTGAAGACAAATTGACGAGTAATTAAATAAGTCCACACAAAGAAAGAGAGAGAAAGACAATAGCGTGAAGAAGCCTCTTAAAGGCTTCTCTTCCCTGTCTATTGTTTCGCTTCCAGAATAAGTAATGTACAGTAATGCACAAGTAATGCAAGGTAATGTAAAGTAATGCATAGTAATGTATAGTACTGCATAAGTAATGTATAGATTTTGTATAGGTACTGTAGAGTGAAACACCCCTCGGAAAAACATTTTATGACGCAACTCTGAAACAAATAGAGCTATTACCGACTGCTACAGTTTTCTTCTTTTATCTTTTTTGACAAGATGTCAAGCTGCAAAGGCTGTTACTACATGTGGCTGGGGTTTCTCATTACACAATGGGACAAAATTTGAGCTTGTGGACCACCCCTCAGTTGTCTACTTACCAGTTGTGTTTCAGAAGAGCCAATGTGGTAGCAATATACGGCATCATGAAATAAAGGCTGAACTGATGCGCCTTCCACAATTTGCCATACAATTCCACCACATTAAACACCGCAATCGATATCGCAACTATCACACTCTGTCCAACTTCTAGTCCATTAACACCAGCCAATATATTTATGGCATTTGTACAGAACACAGCCAACATCCCCATGTAAACGTAGTAAAAAATCCCAAGTTTCACCGACAAGCCAAACAGCTCTCGAAACGGTTTAGGCACTATGATAATTGTTGAATTAAAATTCACGTAGTACACCATCAGGAGGGGCAACGATGCAATGGTTGGCAATAGTAATTTATGTCGCCACCTTAAGTCCAAAACGTCATCGGCAAACCCCAACAGCAACATACAGCAAATTGACAAGAGGGCCGCTATGAATTCTACAAACTGTTACAAATAATAGTAAAAAATTGGTTTGAATCACAAACCTCATCGTGAGGGAAATTCCTTTCATCCAAAAGGCTACTCCCGAATGGAATTGGGATGAATAGGAACATTGTTATTAAAAATACGCATCCCGTGACTACTCCCAGAGATTCAGGCCTGGAAATAAACGTTTTATAATGGTTTTATGGAGGAATGAAGAAACATAACCTACACTTTCTCACTAGTTGTCTTGCTCATGTCTATTCCGAAAAGGTTGGCTTTTATGAACATATCCCGCACTTTTGGTATTAATCTAACTGTTATTACGTACGCTAGGAGGGACATAAAACAGTTTATTAAGAGTGGAAATAGCATTTTCCAGGTTTTCTCGGTTTCCACATTGACGTCTACCGCCATTTTTCAAAGCTGTATCAAACGTGACGTGATGGACTCTGATTGGTTGGTTAAATCAATTGTGGCTCAAGCTCCGAAGTTGTGGAACAGACACGGAACGGAGAAATCTAAGCAACCAATAATACACGTGAAACAGCCATTTTATGTATTCTTTTTTCTATTTCGGTTTCCTAATGATCACTTTATAGCACCCAAACGCGTTCTCTAATGTGCTCTATTAGAACACGGCTTTTGTTTACGTCGTAACCTAGACAACGATTGTGTCCAACAATCGCCAACTGTCAAGCGAACATTGACCTCTGTCTTTGAAAATGAAAAACCAATTTTTTTTTAACTATTTCTAACCGAAATAGAAAAAATTGTATAAAAAACGTGTTTCATAAGGCTCTTATCGCACTCGGATTTTGTAAAACTCGGGCTTTTCGCCCTCGTTGTCCAAACATCCTCGTGCGATAATATTTGGCCTTATGAAACGTGTTTTTTAATATACTATTTGCAACCCTCACATTCATTTGTTTAACATTTTTTTTCACTTTTGGCCATTTTGCTTCATAGTACGTGCGTGGTGAGTAGTATTCAAAAATTTAATTTAATAAGGGTTTTCAGCATAAAAGGATGGAAGATGTGCCATGTCAGACCCCCTATGCGCCGCCATAAACAGTATACCATCTGCGCATAGTGCGCTGCCGCTTGATTGGCTTGACGTCACAATTAGAAAAGGACCCTCTTATACTAAAAACCCTTATTAGTGAGAATGTCAGCGAAAACCATCTAATTCATCCCTTTTTGGAAAGGTCGCAAGTATTGTGAGTCAACAAGAGGTAATAATTAGGAAGAATAACTGCTCTCACCAACAATGTAAGTTCATGGTTTTTATAAAAAAATATTCGATTTACAATTACTGCCGTGCTAAGCCTAAAACGCGTATCTACAATTTTAGCGGTAAATGAGTTAACACCGGAATCTTGTTTTGACAAGAATTTTTGATGATATCCAATCACTATTTTAGTGAAAATTCGCGAATTAATTGAGTCAATGTGCATTGATGGGTCTTACGTGTTTTAAAATGTAAAATTGTCAAAATCTCGATTCCATCGAAACTGTAGATATAGGCTTTTTGGGCTTAGCACGGCAGAATACGTAGGGGAAGGCGGGGCAAAGCAGCTCTTGGGGGCAAAGTAGATTTTATCATTATTAACTATATACTAGCGACATCTACAATTTCAAGTATACCTAGCTCCATCCTCTCCCTCAGGTACGTCTAAATAGTCCACATTAAGCCGCCACCCCGTGTGCATGTAGTTTTACTAGTGCGAAGTCAATTATTTCACCACGTGGATTGTAATAAGTTTCTGTAAATAAGAAAGCAATATGCCAATGATCATTTCTAATTTATTAATTATTATTAATTAACTAG
Organism: Pycnomerus fuliginosus; assembly: GCA_963924575.1. Classification (NCBI taxonomy): domain Eukaryota; kingdom Metazoa; phylum Arthropoda; class Insecta; order Coleoptera; family Zopheridae; genus Pycnomerus; species Pycnomerus fuliginosus. The sequence continues at coordinate 21,213,781 of OZ004622.1, forward strand.
TGCATTATGCTTTTCAACTTGTAATAACAGGAAACGCATAAAAGCTCGTCTTTAATTTGTGAATTTTATTATTAAGAATAAATTGCAGGTCGGGGCAAAGTGGATTTTTCCACTTGGGGCAAAGCGGTCAACGTATCGAAGCATACAGGGTGTTAGGGAATGGTACCGTTTAATTTTCAGGGCGGCTATACCATGAAAAATGTAGTCGAAAAGTCCTTTACCATTTTGGGCTAAGACGCATATTTTCTTCAAAGAATAATGTTCAGAAATTTCCTCAAAGTTTGAGAACTGCTGGAATAATTCATTCAACAATAGTCCCATAAAGTATCTATTAGGTACCATGACAACCAAAAATTAGTTTGACACATTCAAATTATTGTTAGTTACCATATTATACCTGTGACTGTCATAAATGTCTGACATCATTCTGGAATGATGTGGTAACGTGTTTATTATTGTTAATTATTAATTATTAAAGGTAACAAAACAAAATATTTAGCAAAGGTTTCAAAGAAGGTGTTCAAAATGGGCCCCGTCTGCTCTGATGCAAGATTCGGCACGCCTAATCAGACAACTCGTTACGCGTGCCAATTCTTCAGGATTGTTGCGAATTCGTTCTGCAGCTACCACAATCCTATTCTGCAAATCTGCTGCGGTTTCCACTGGAGTTCTATAAACCAGTGATTTCATGTAACCCCATAGGTAAAAATCACAACTATTGAGGTCAGGCGAGCGCGGTGGCCACCTAACTGGACCCCCTCTTCCAATCCAATTCTGTCCATAAGTATTGTTCAAGAAATTTCTGACGATTATGCTAAAATGTGCGGGCGCACCGTCATGCATAAACCACATATCCCTATGTAATGCCAAAGGTAGTTCTTCAAGCAGCTGTGGTAATTCATTTCTTAAAAAATGCAAGTAATTTTCACCATTTAAACGAGCTGGTAAAACATAGGGTCCTATGAGATGTGTCTCAATAATGCCAGCCCAAACATTGACGGAAAAACGATTTTGAAAGTGCTGTTGCCGAATTACGTGAGGATTAGCATCAGCCCAATTGTGAGTGTTGTGGAAGTTAAGAATTCCATCACGAGTAAAGCAACACTCATCGGTCATCAGTATTTTCTTAGGGAATAATGGATCTTGCTGGGCCCTATTCAGCAACCATTGGCAAAACTCGCGTCTAGGAGGGAAATCAATGGCGCTTAAGCTCTGTACTCTCTGAAAATGATAGGGGTAGAGAAGATTTTCTCTCAACGTTCTCCAAACAGTCCAGTGACTGACGCCGACCTCTCGGGCGATTTCTCGAATGCTAACCGATGGATCCTCTTCAACGCAGTTAAGAATTTCTTCCACAATAATCAATATGCACCATACCCGGAGCTCGCCCCCGTCCAACTTCTTGATTTGTCGGTAATACGGACCCGGTTTCTCGTAGCCGTTGAGCAACAGCAATAAATGTTTCTCTATGAGGAAGTGGACGATCTGGAAACCTTTCCGAATATCTGCGTACCGCAGCAGCAGCATTACCTTGACTCTCGCCGTAAACAAAATGCATGTCTGCATACTCTTGTGTTGTAAAATGAACCATGGTTGTGTTTGAAAGGGTTGAAGGATGATTATTATTCAGGTGATTATTGCAATTTGTCAATTTGACAAGTTTTGGAATGTAATTTTTTGCTGCCATGGCACCTACCAGATATTTTTATTGCATTGTTATCACTTATAATGCTGTTCTCAGCAGTTCCCAAACTTTGAGGAAAATTTTTGAACATTATTCTCTGAAGAAAATGTGCGTGTTAGCCCAAAATGGTAAAGGACTTTCCGACTACATTTTTCATGGTATAGCCGCCCTGAAAATTAAACAGTACCATTCCCTAACACCCTGTATAGCTTTTAATTAACAAAATTTTTAGACATCTGAATGGAGATTCTCGATTATCTTTGTCTTTTTTTCAGGTAGACATGGTGCGTAACTATGAACACAAAATGTTAATGTGTTTATTTAGAGTTTTCTTTAAAATTCGTTTAGAGTGTTTATACAGTGTGCCTCATTTTAACTGGAACCACACAAATATTTCGGTTAATTTTAACCGAATCGATACGTTCTTTTTTCTGCATGTAGAGCTCGAAAATCTGCACCTGCGAAATACTCAACTTTTTTTATAAACCGAAACCCCAGCCTACTGCGATTTAATAAAGAGGCCAAAAATGACGAAATCGTATTAGGCATTTTTTTGTCGAAAAATTTTATGAAGAAAATTTGCTCAGGATCGCTCCAAATAGCTAAATCCGAAGTTTTAGGAAAAAATAAAAATGTTGAATTTCTTGAGGAAGAATCAGAAAATAACGAAAACGTCAATATTTTTGCAACATAACGGGTGATGTGAAATAAAAAAAGAATGGAAGCGCATATGTTTGCTGTTTGTGGCATATTGCAACAGATTAGGGGGTGTCCCTTGAAATTGTTAAGAAAAACGAAAATCTTACACTATCTTAATAATTTCAACTTTTTCTGCCATTGTTTTATCCATCCATAGCCGATAGCAAATGTCAAATCAATTCATTTCAATTGTTTTTTTATTTCACAGCACCCATTATCTTTTCGTTATTTTGTGATTCTTCCTCAAGAAATTCAACATTTTTATTTTTTCCTGAAATTGCGGATTTAGCCATTTGGAGCCATCCTGAGCAACTTTTCTTTATAAAATTTTTCGGTAAAAAAAATGCCTAATACGATTTCGTCATTTTTGGCCTCTTTATCGCAGTAGGCCGGGATTTCGGTCTATAAGAAAAGTAAAGTATCACGCAGGTGCAGATTTTGGAGCCGTACATGCAGAAAAAAAGAACGCATTGATTCGGTTAAAATTAACCGAAACATTTGGGTGGTTCCAGTTAAAATGAGACACACTGTATGTTGCTTTATAAAATAATTTTGACATATTGACTATTTCAAGCACGTTCCTTACTAAAGCTTGTATCTTGTAAGCACCAATATGTGCTCTTTTAGTCATAATAATAATTAATACCACTTTGCCCCATATATGAATCCGTTGTGCCCCACGATTCCAAAGCGAATCTTTTGCGGAAAATTAAAAATAACTTTACAAAAATTGCAATTTGTTGTTAAGACAAAGTCTTAAAGACTATAAGGTTACATGAAGAGTTTCTCAAACAACAAAAGCAAAAAATAAGCTATTATTGTTTTTTTTTGCCAACTTTTGTTACAGGGTCCACTTTGCCCCAATTTCCCCTACCTATTCTCATTTAAAAAAGGTGAAATTCAAAGCATGAATAAGGGAGGGAACTGAAAGACTGAATAGGGAAGCTGGAGAAATGGAGAAAGAATGTGTAGAATTGTGGAAATACATCAGGCCGAAATCGAGAAGTTGAAACTAGTTTTGCCAGACGTTTCGATTTTCAGGGGACAATCCCGATTTCGAAGGTTTTGTCCCGCGTCCCGACGGACTTACTGTCGGGACGTTAATTGTCCGAATTTTCCTAATAATTTACACTGACTACAGACATTTTTTCCACAAACTGCACAGTTAATTACTTCTGTAAAATCCAAACTCAAATTGTCCTCTAAAGATTTTTATAAATAGGTACGTCGAGAATAAAGAAGACGTTCTATTAAAAGTAGGAAAAAAATGAAAAGTAGATATATGTAATGATACTTTCCATTTATCCTATACTTTTATGACACTATAATAGCAGGTAGGGGAGACCAGGGAGCCCTGATACTATGGGGGGAGGCTCGATACATCTTCAAATTTACCGCAAAAAGCGGTCCACGATTGGGCTCCGCGGCAACAATGGCATACTTGCATATGGTTCAAACATTCGGAGTATAGAGTCAACAAATTTATTTTCGATTAAAGTTTTCGATTTTTCAATATTTTTACTTATAAGCGTTTTAATGAAATTGGGTTTATATGGTTGAAAGTTTGGTCCATTTTTCAAAGAGGAACTGATGTTTGATTACACAAGGTAGTTTCAAAGTCTTGTTCTACAAAATTTACTTACTGTTTAAGACGCGTTTCGGAGTGTTACTCCATCTTCAGCTATAAAAGAAATTAACACAAAATACAAAACAGTTGCCTGAAAAACGAAAAAAAAAAACGTTTGGGTCAAAGAAAAATAACAGCTTTTGAGTCACACTGTCAATTCATCGAAAGACGCTCAAACATTGATTTTGGGTTTATATTATCAGGAAAATTGTCTTCCTATGGCATTGTAATGGTATCTAATGATTTGTAAGGGAAACTCAACCTAAGATTAATTTTGTAATGGAACAGCCCAACTGACCAAATTTCTAATGTATTGTACTGAAATGTCATGGAATGGTAGGTACCTATACGTATAAGAAACATAATGGATGAGTTTATTTATAAGTTTCACTTGGTTTATTGCATTTCATTTCTTATTTGTTAATGGACAAGAGGTAGCATATGCAACACCAGATATGAGAGGATAAGGATGCATTCTAGAAAAGGAGGGGCAGCAAATATAGACAGTAAAGCGTGGGAGATTCATTTTAAGAAATTATTAAATAAAGAGGAGGATGAAGATGATGAAGAGGATATAGGTTGCCAACGGAAGAAGAATATAACGAGTACCTAGATAAATAATCTAAAAGGATACAAGCTGCAGGACCCGAAAACATGCATATACAGGGTTGTTACAAATGATTGTACCATCGTATGTATATGCATATGTATAAGTGGCTTTGATGGTTTGTTTTGACATTTCATTTATACAGCCGTAAATGCGTAAAATGCCAATTATTGTGTTTTTTAAACTACCGGCGGCCTGCGGTGATACAATCTTTTGTAACAACCCTGTTCAGTAGAGATGCATGGAGGGCAATAATCAATGACTAAAGAATGGAGGATCATAGTAGTTCTTATATTCAAGATTCAAATATTGTTTGTAGACTTTTTAAGCAGGCGTTTTTTAATAGCAATTCTTGGAGACGCAAAAACATGGTAGGTACCTAATACCAGGAAAAATATTGAGACTAATAGAAATGGTCAATGAAGGAGTCGAACGCATTCAGAAGTATCAAAAGCACCTGAATTTAACAAAGGTGTCAGTCAGGAGTTGATGGAAGTATCAAGGCGGATAAATTTTAAAGATCGTTCAGAGAGAAATCCGTTCAAGAAGTAGCATATTATGTCGATGATTTAACCATGGTGGCTCGTGGCTGAAGAACCATGGAATGAAAGAAGCACTAGGTAATGAAAATCGACACCGAAGCAAATAATAGATGGTTGGGAATAAATCAAAAGAAAACAAGGGAAATGCAGATAGGCGGATACAAATGCGAGGAAGTAGAGGAATTCAGAAATGCTTAGGTAGGTACCTCGGAGTGATACCATCAGACAGCAAAAACCAGAAAACGAGTGACAGAACAAAGAAGGGCACAAAGCGTTCTATAAATACTAGGCAATGTGAAGAAGCAAGAAAATAACAAGGAAAACCAGCATATCAAAGTGTACAGAACAAAGATCAGCTCAGTCTCAATGCATGGTGCAGAAGTGATGTGCTTGACACAAAAAGTAGACCAAAAAAACTTAAGAAGATTCGAAACAAAAATTAGTGGGAAGAATTCAGGAGGCTAACGAATAGAACAGGGAGGAAGAAGGCATAGTTAAAATAATAAATCCTAGAAGGATGAGGTAGTTTGGTCATTATAAATAGAAAAGATGATGAAGCTGCATGCAATAAAGAAAAGAAAATATCGGTAGGTATGAAAGCTATGGGGAAGACCGAGAGTGAGATGGAAAGACTAATGGAAGACATAAGGAAAATGGGAGAACAAATGAAGGGTAGAAAGAGATGGAGGGAGATCGTGGAAATGGCGAGAACAGACAAACACAACAACCTGTAGTCAGTCACAGAAGTCGTAGTTACGATAGAAGGAAAATAGCCTGATCCCGCCCCACATAACACCAAATATACCATGATCCATTCCTTATTCCGAATATCCAGGGCATACAATCGTTGTACAATGTATATTTATACATTTTCCAGTTTTTAATTTGCGACTAAAACTTCACAGCAACTATGTATGATAGTTATAACAACACTTCAACAATACGTTTAAGTACTTTTTATCCAACGCGTTTTTTATATGGATGAGCACTTCATCGATATTGAAAATATACTTCCATGGAAGTACGCTGGATATACATTTTTATGATCCGTATTACCGCCAATCGATGTACCTACATTCCATGTACATATGAACCTGCAATGAATATATTTTGTGGCCGGTATGAGGCGACAAATGTTTAGTCCACTGATGGATATCCCGTGGATAGATATGCGCGATGCAATGGATATTCGAATATCCGTGCGTGTATATCCATAGCATTTACAATGGACGCTTTTGTGCTATGTGGGGCCATATTAAGAAGATCAGAAGAGCTATCAAGCAACTACAATTGTACAATTTCTGAGAGCAGTGTACAGCCTTGAATATTTATGTATATTTATATTCCACATGCATTAAAAAAATTATTCGTTGTAAACTTTTAATTTCAAAATAACCAATATTGGAGCGGCGGTAGAGGCCTGAAGATGTTGAACTATCGCAAAGCCTTAAAAATTTTCTTCTAAGGTAAGCTTTGGCGCCTATTCCAAAACGAAATTCCAAAATTCGTTTTTTTCGGTACACCCTAAATGTTAGGTACCTATGAAACCAATGATGACGGAGCATAAAAAGAACAATCTTCTAAAATCTTTATTTTAATTAATAAAAAAATATCAATGAAAAAAAATAGACGCGAGTAATAAGTACTGATAGGCTATAGGTACTTTTATCTACCAGAACAGATGTTTCAACAGTCAACACAATGTAAGTACCCACTTGTACCCATCAAAGTATGTATACCTATGGTTTTAATCTTTGGAACTTTAATTTTATACCTAACAAAAGAATTCTTCTCGGAATTTTTTTTTCGATATAATTTTCAAAAATTAGCGCAATGACCATAACAATAGAGATTATTGATTACAGCGACGGAAACCGCAAGAAAACACGAATTATAGTTTGTTTTCTATAAATAGCAGCATATCTCTAAGGGGGCTTTATCATTTCAAACAGACGCTCAGAGTTGTAAAAAAACTCGCAGCGAGAGCATCACAATTAAAAATGTAACCATCCTCGTCATAATTTCGCCTGATGTCTACAAAAGCATGATCTATAAATTGGACTCCATATCGCAGATAATGTTTGATAAAAGCGATTGTTCGCTAAGTGCTTTGCCAATATTGTTAAGTCCATATCGAACTGAAAGCAAAATACCTACAGTGAGTGTAAATTAAATTTTTCATTAGGCAGTGTTGGTGCAAGCGGCTTGGTTGTGATAAAACGCATCCTGTTTAATAATAACAGTGCAAAATTTAAGCTGATGTGACATTTAGATGCAAATATGAATGCGCTGCTTTTCGTCGGTTTTATGTTCCTGAATTTTCAAATTGCTGTGCCGCAAAACTGCTCTGATGGACGTAAGTTCTCTTATCGACTATATTTTATTGTTTTGCATTATATATCATCATTTAATCTGCCAAGCCAATAAGGATTATTTAGTTAAATGTATTAGACGATTAGTCAATTAAAATTCAATTAAGGAGAATCTGGCATCACTTATTTACTAGACTGAATCTTAGTATTATTGTTTTGGTATATCGGATAATTCGTCTCAAATACTTGAAATATTCGGAATTCGCCAACATAATATTATAAAGATAATGGTTAACTGTTCAGTACTGCTATTGATATTAATTACTTATTAAAGTTTATTGAAAACATACATATGACGATACAGCCGGATAATTCTAAGAAACACTAATAAACAATTAAATTTGTTGATTTGGAAAACGCCAGGATCGGGGGACAATTTTCGTTATAAGATTGTGTGTGGGGGATGTTAATTTATTAATTCCAGTTGGAAGTTGGATAAAACATTTTGATCCTGTCTTAAAGTTAATCCTTCAAAAATTATACAGCAACAAATTGTTGACAACAATAATTCATGGTATCGTGATGGGCTTAGCTTAACTGTCGGCTTATAATAAGTATTTTATAAAGTGAGACCAAAGACTCTTCTGATATAAAATTCCGTCCATTCGAAATTCAATTGAAAATCCAAAAATTGACGCTTTCTGAAGTACAACTGGAAAGAGTCGTGTAGTTCTTCGCGTGCGGAAATTATGATAACGAAACATCCTGTCAGATATCGTCTTGAGCGATAATTTGAGTATAGTCTTTTAAATCGAAACTGGCCCCTGATGGGCGTTCAAGGGCCAGTTTCGAATTAAAAGACTATAGTCTATGCACGGGAAATCACATGTCGAATTTGAGGGGCTGATCACTCAAAAAAATTGTGTACAATTAATTCCAATCGGGAATTAATTCGAATAATTCCAGTTTAATTCCATTAATTCCGATTTAGTTCCATTAATTCCGTCAATTACAGATCAATTCCCGATTAATTCCATCATTTTCCCATTGATTCCATCAATTCCAAATTAATTCCATCAATTCCATATTAATTTCATTACTACCTAATTCCATTCGCTGATTTAATTCTTTTCCAATACAGGGTTCCTTTTTCACTGCTCACCATTGGCATATCCTAAACGTAAGAGGTAGGAGGTCGGTTAAATTAGAAAAAAGTTGCACTATTTCTTGTCGATTAAGAATCTGAGGAGAATTTCCGGATATCTTGATTCGATCTTGACCCAAGTAACACAAACGTATTTATAAAAGCTGCAAGAACATCTACACAGGTAATTTATAAAGGTTTAAGTTTTATAAGAAAGCTGTAAGAGCAATTACTCAGTACTTATAAAGCACTTATATACCCAAAATAGGCGCAGCTTATAAAGCAAGTTTATAAGAGTTGCACCTACAACACTTAAACAACTTAAACACTCGGTGGTTACGTTTTTACAGCATCTATACAGGTGTTACAAAGTATTTATACAGTAGAATACCTGTATTATAGCGAACTTTAATACAGCAAAAATGTGTCAATTGGACAGTAATATAAAACATTTTAGCTGTATATCTACTGTACAAAGATACCAATTTGTTTTATTAATAATTATTCATCAATATGGGCTTCCATCTTTAACAGGGAGCTTTTGTTATAGTACAAATAAATTTTAAAATACACTGACTGTCAAAATTTGCATCAGAAGGCAGAATCTAGGTGCGAAGAAAATTTTACTGTATAAATATACTTCAATACTCGTAAATCTAACAATGCCCCTCGAAAATTGTGCGGATTTTGTGGTCTTTAAAAAAAAAATTAAAAAATTAAATCAGCAGGCGGAGACCAAAATAAAACTGACAATTAATATAGTATGTCCTTGTTATCAGAAAAAAGTATATTAAGCAAATTCAGGGAATTTACGACAATATTTTTAAATAATTTGCTTGATTTTACTGCAATAGCAAAATGGCCGTCACCATATTCCACTCATTGAGTCCAAAAAATATGGCCGTTGCGAACAACGCAGGTAAATTAATTTATAAAGGCATTGAATACAGGTAAAAACCTCAAACAGAGCATTATACCTTTATAAGACATTTTTAAAGTATGCGCCTTACTACTGTAATACAACATTTATAAAGACTCTTTTTAAAGCCTGCTGCAAAGTGTATATAGCTTAAGGAGCCTAAAAGCTGCAAAATTAAGTTGTAAGAATATTCTTACGACTCTATTATACAGCTTTTATACGGAAAATAATAACCTCTATAAAAGGTTTATTAAATAGCATATAAGAGCTTATACAGGCATTGTACAGGCACTATAAATCTAAAATGCTAACGTGGAAGGCTAAGACTGTATAAGCATAGTCACGTGAGCCTTTATAAAACTGTAATAAAGGCTTTATAAAGTTACTTTATATTTTTGCTCGGAGAATGTTCTAACAGCTTGTATACAACACCAAATTGTTGTTGGCAGTAAATTGCCTCCGAAATAAGCTTTAATACAACCGATAAGAGACTTCTGCAGTTATTATAAAATAGGTATACAGCTTTAAGTGTTATGATTGTGGCATCTGTGTTACTTGGGGACGAGTTATCCCGAAAAAAACGGGCTAAAAAACTGAAAATTGCGACTTTCAGGAAAAATTCATATCTTTCTTACTATTGATGTTGTTTAATTGAAACTTTGAACTTTTATATTTTTAACAGATTTTTCGGGATAATTCAGGAACGAATCAAGATACCGGAGAATTTTCTTCAGATTCTTAATCACCAAGATATAGTGCAACTTTTCTCTAATATAACCGACTCTGTATCTTTTACCGTTTAGGAGATCCCAATGGCGAGCAGTGAAAAAAAGAGGTGTCCGGTAAATTCGTCGCCAGCAATTCGTCGCCAGCAATTCGTCGCCGACAATTCGTCGCCAGCAATTCGTCGCCCCAGCAATTCGTCGCCTCAACAATTCATCGCCAGCAATTCATCGCCACAACAATTCGTCGCCAGCAATTGGTCGCCGACTTAATTCGTCGCCACAGCAATTCGTCGCCGCAACAATTCATCGCTAAGGAAAAAAATGAGTGACGTCCAGCGAATCCCGATATTTTATTCTTGGTCTGACTGTGACCTCTATCCTGAGCTAGTTTTACATATACAGAGTGTCCCAGATTCAATGTGACGGGCAATATCTCCATCGTGACCAGAAGTTAAATAATTCTGAATTTTGGCATGAGCACCTATATTTTGACGTCCGGCGGATCTTTTCAGATAATACACTTATAGCTATGTATGTACTTCAGACAGTCAAAAGTTGGTTTGATGCTCAAACTGATATTTGGTTACGTAATGTGCGTAGAAAGGCAAAATTAAATTTTATAAGCAAATAAATTCCGTTTCGGATTCCTGCTTACGAGCCCCCGTGTGCTGTTAGGTCGGATTAGTAAAAGTAAACATCCCTCTGCATTTTAGTAGCGTACAAACTAATTACGATAATTTCTTTCTTGGAAGTATATTTTTGTACAATATCCTGCTTACGTCGTTAAAAGATTAGAGAGACGCGACCCTAAATAAATTCCGATAAAACCCCAGGTAGGTACCTGCCTTTCTGAGGTCGTTTTCTGAAGAAATAAAGTTTGCAGAATATGCTAAAAGTTATTTAAACATGATAACATGCAAAAACATTTGTTTTGCATCAAATCCGAGTTCTACTTATGGAATCAGCAATCAGCCATTATCCATAGTTCGCTGTTATAGGGTAAAAATGCCTTAATCACTACCTGGAACTGAATAATTTGTAGATCGGATAAATTACTGTTACCTATGTAGGTATACAACTAATTACAATAAATTAATTTTAAAATAAGATAAAAAATATCGATTTAAGCGGGGAAAGACCACAGACGAAGAATAAATATCGGGACCGCGCTGAACGTCTACAAAATGTTAAATTGTATCACGAAACGATCACGGTCGATTATTTGCGTGGAATCGCCCACAATGTAAGATACTAAATAAAAAGAATAACATTTTGAAAATCTTATGCTTCATTTCCTTGGCGATGAATTGTTGCGGCGACGAATTGCTGTGGCGACGAATTAAGTCGGCGACCAATTGCTGGCGACGAATTGTTGTGGCGATGAATTGCTGGCGATGAATTGTTAAGGCGACGAATTGCTGCGGCGACGAATTGTAGGCGACGAATTGCTGGCGACGAATTGCTGGCGTCGAATTTTCCTAACTTCAAAAAAAGAACCACCCTGTATACTTCCATTAATTTAGTGCCAAATTAATTCTTCACCCTGTATACTTCCATTATTTAGTGCAAAATTAATTCTTTCTTCTATAGCCATAGAAGTACCTAAGTCTTCAATTTTCAGGCATGGAGTAGGAGTTACTGTCAGGCGTCATTAGATATATATATATAAATCAGCATAGCGAGCCAAGAAGGCCCATAGCTTTATTGCATAGTTTTTTCCACTCCACTTTGTTCTTTGTAGCTTGCTTCCAGTCTTTGACTCTTACTTCTCGCAGGTCCCTTTCTGCTGCTTCTATCCACTTCGTGCGCGGCCTGCCTCTACCTCGTCTTCCAGTTATTCCTCCAACTAACACTTGCTTTGATATCCTTTCCTCTGGCAATCTTGAGACGTGCCCCAGCCACCTTAGTCTCTGGGCTCTTACAACATTTGTTATTGACGGCTCTCGATATAGTTGCATCGGCTCACAGTTAGTTCTTCTTAACCACAGGTCCCCTTCCTTTTTTCCTCCAAAAATTTTCCTTAGAACCTCTCTCCCAGATTTCCAGCATTTCCTTTTCTTTTTGATTGAGTTTCCACAGCTCGCCTCCATATATAACAACTGGTCTTATTATCGTTTTGTAGATGTTCAGTTTAACTTTTCTTGAAACGTTCTTTGATCTTAGAACATGGTTCATTGCCGCCATGCATTTTGTACCTTTTGATATTCGTTCTTGTATTTCGGTTTTTTCTTCTCCGCTTTTCGTTATTGTTACTCCTAAGTAACTAAACCTTTCCACTTGCTCAAAAGTATATTGTGTGCCATCTTCTGCAATCATCTTCAGTTTTCTATCTTGTATTTCTCTTTGTTGCTCGTCCACTTCCATATATTTTGTTTTAGTCACATTAATTTCCAGTCCCTTGTCCTTTGCTGCAAACATAATCTTCTTTATTGCGTTAGTTAAGTTTTTCTTGGTTCTGGCTAAAATCACGATGTCATCCGCATAGGCCATAATTTGTGCTTGTTGGTTGTAGATTGTTCTCCTTGTTGATAGCCCACTTTCACGGATTGCTTTTTCTAATACTATATTGAATAAAATTGTTGAAAGTGGGTCACCCTGTCTTAATCCTCTTCTAACTCTGAACTTCTCTGATGTATGACCATTCACTTGGACCTTATAATCTGTTTCTTGCATCGTCATCTTTACCAGGTTTATCAGTTTGCTTGGTACTTCCAGTTCTTTCATTGCTTCGTACACTTTCCCTCTTTTGACTGTGTCATAGGCCCGTTTAAAATCTATGAAGAGCATATACAAAGGCAATTTCTGATCGATGCTGTTGTCCATAATTTGCTTTAAAGTGAACACTTGATCAGTAACTGACCTATTTTTACGGAACCCGCATTGGTACTCTCCTAGCGTGGATTCTATCACCTTATTAACCCTGTTTTTTAATGCTATCGCCAATATTTTGTATGCTACATCCAGCAAAGCAATGCCTCGATAATTTTCACAACTTGCTGTATCCCCTTTTTTGTGGACTGGGCATATTACAGCTTCTTTCCATCTTTTTGGCATTAGTTCTTCTTTCCATATAGCCTCTATAATTGTATGTAGATTTTCTACTATAGTTGGTCTCCGCCCATTGCTAACATCTCAGCTGTGATTCCATTATCCCCTGGTGCTTTATTGTTTTTAAACATCTTCATAATTTTTGTTATTTCTTCTCTGCTGGGTATATCATCGTCCACTATTAGTGATTCTTCGGTTGTTGGTTCTTGTATATCTTCCTCTTCTTTGAATACTCCCTCAAAATGTTCCACCCATCTCTCCAGACTTTCCTTTACACCTCCTATCAGTTGTCCTTCTTTATTCTTGCAAAACAGTGTTTTGTTCTGTACTCCTTTCCTCATTCTTTTTACTTCTTGGTAGAATTGTCGTGTTTGCTTTTTCACATAATTATTTTCCATGATCTTCAGTTTGTTGTCTAAATACTCCCTTTTCTTGCGTCGGCAAATCTTCTTTGCTTCTTTTCTACACTGTTCGTAACTTGCTCTATTTTCGGTTGTATTTTGTTGCATCATCTTCATTCTTGCCCTCTCTCGTTTTGCTATTGTCTCTTTACACTCATTGTCATACCATCCTTTTGTTGGTTTTATACTCGTTTCGTTCTTCAAAATCTGAGCTCCTTCTTCAATTGCTTCTTCAAAATTCTTCCATTTATCTTCTATATTGCAAACATCGCCGTTTTGTATTTTTTCACTAATTATCCTCTGGAACTCCGCTTTTATCTGTTCATCTTGCAATCTTTCCATTGAGTATCTTGATTTTGTTTTTTCTTGTTTACTTTTGGGTGGAGGCTTCCTATACTTGATCTTTGCTTTTACCAAAATATGATCACTGTCTGCGTCAGCACCTCGGTAACTTCTTGCATCAGTTATGTACCTCAGATGTTTGCCCTCTATTAGTATGTGATCAATTTGGTTAACTGTTTTTCCATCTGGTGAAATCCATGTTCCTTTGTGTATGTCTCGATGCTGGAAGTATGTTGTTGCTATCCGTAAATCTCTTTCTGTTGCAAATTCTATTAATTTCCGTCCGTTTTCGTTGCTCTCCCTCTGTGTTTGCTGTGATCTCCGATAGTCGGCTTATACACATCCTCTTGTCCTATTTTAGCATTGAAATCGCCTATGATCATTTTCACATCATATTTTGGGATTTTATTATACCACCTTTCAATTTCTTCATAATATTCTTCTTTTTCTTCTATTCCTTTTTCTTCCGTGGGGCAGTGGACATTTATAATACTTATTTTCCTATATCTACTCCTTATTCTTATCATACACATCCTCTCTGATATTGGAACAAACTCTACCACTTCTTCCTGTGATTTGTTCAAAAATTAAAATCTTAGCGCTTTTGTTTGAGAGAAGATAATTAGGTACACAAAGAAATAAACAAAGACAATCCAACAATCGACAATCTAGGGGTCCACTTTTTTGCAAAAACTAATAGTTGCAATTAGGTGAAAGGTAAAAGGTAAAGTAGACGTGTAGAAAAATATTCCTCGATCTTGGATGGGAGTCAGAATAAATAACATAATAACGCACTTTTTTCAGATCTAATAGACGCCTAGAAACTGAACAAAATAATTATTTGTGTAATTAGGATGCGAAATGATACTTTAGTGCACGAGAATAAAGGTTTTTTACGAGGCGTTAGCCGAGTTAAGAAAAAGCAACTTTCCCTGAACCAAAAAATAACATGACATTTTCAAAATGACGCATGTTTCATTTACTGCAGATATCAAATTCTGGCAAATTGTTTGAAACATAACTTAACAGTCTTGACATGAGTCACCCCGGGCAAAGCCAACTGCAATTGAAATTATGATGAATGCATTTTTCTTTCAATAGCGAAATAACAAAATCGTCTCAAAAAGTTTTATTCAGTAGAATTTCACTCAAAACTATCTGATACATTTTTTTTAAATATCACTTCAAATGTTTTCTTTTATCAACACGGGAATTCAATAATCTGGAGATCTGCAATCAGAGCTGACAAATTGCTACCAATTTTTAGGTACTTCTGGAGATGAACGTAGACGATAATGATTAATAAATAGGTAAATTGATAAGAATAATCTGTCAAACTTAAGTATTCGTGAATATTACTGAAAGGTTAAAAAAAGAATTCGAGAATAATAATAAAAGATTTGACGTCTAAACAGGTGCTTCATAATTTTAATACTCCATTTTCTGGTGGTGCAGATCAGGTACCTATACTTAACTACAAAATATAAAAATTTTTACATAAAAAAATTGGCAGCAAAATTGGCTGGAAACCTCTTTGATTTCCGTGTTTTATGTTTAAAATTTTAAAGTTGATATGCCCAAATGGCACTTCCCATGGACCAATTGCTGCCAAAAACCTGTCAATTCTTCAACGGGTCACCTAATCTCCATGTACCAAATTTCTACCAAATCGATTTTTCTACCCAAAGGGTGCTAAATGCGAATGAATTTTGCCTTATTTAAACCCAGAATTTGAACACCTTTCTGATGGTGACAATAAATCATTCGAAAACTTGTTTAAATAAGAATAATAATTTTAAATTTCACTTTCCGTGGGTCGATTGAATACAAAAATATTTCAGCTCTTCGACGTGTAATACAATCCCCATGTGCAAAATTTCAGCCAAATCGATTCAGGGGTTTGGGCTGTACCTCGATTTGAAAGTCCAATAAAAATCTCGATTTTTCAGTTTTTGGTCAAAAGGACACTGAGAGTGAATACATCTTTGGAAGCAGAATTTGAAGGCCTTCCTTATGGTGACGTGAAAAATAGGGATTTGCATTTAAAATTTAAAAGTTGATGTGCCAAAATGACATTCCTGGTTGCACCATTGGCTCCAAAAGCTTTTCAGATCTAAGTTGGGCTATAAGATACTTAAGTACTTAACAAATTTCGGCCAAATCGTTCGATCAGTTATGGCTGTGGCGTGTTTACAAACGACTTTTTTGGGGTTCCTGAGACGTCAAAACCTCAAAACGTGTTATTTCAAATTCGAAAATTTTAGTAATTGCAGTAACCTCCCTTTTTTTAAGTGGTGGAGTGGAGTGGAGAGGTTAAAATGTGCTGGATTTTAACTTATTAAAGTTACCACTCCTCAAGTCAGCGATAGTTATTTTCGTTACGCCGTTATTATTTGTCCACTTAAGTACATAGTTACTTAGTTAATATATTTGCGACAAATCAGAATAATGTGCATAAATTAAGGAAGTTGCTCTTATCTTTATATGAACAAACATGATCTCATTTGTTTTATACGTTAATATTTCCTTATAAAACTGTAATGGGCTGCAAATAGCCCTATTTCTACTATGTATATTTATCCCCGGTAGATTTACCATATATTCCCTATCTCATTGTAAAACTTTTTCATAAAAACTCGGAAAAATGTAGGAAAAAAATTGACCAATCTTAGTGCCGAAGCGTAAGCACTTATAGTTTTAAAAAATTCGCATCAATTGAGAACGAGAGCAGATATCGAGCTGAAATTTTGTGCCCCGGTGTTGCCCATCATTGGGAACCCCGAAACCATGCGAGATGAAGAGTGGATAATTAAGAACCAGTAAAGAATTCTCCTTTATCTTCATTCGTTCCTGAGTTCTGAGGTAATAATAATAAGTTTATTGATTGAATATACATACAATCAATTGGCTAATTATCCCGAAAAAACTGAAAATCGCGTTTTCAAGGAAAAATTCGTATCTTTTTAACGATTGGTGGTAATTAAAGAAACTTTCGACAGCTGATAACTCAATAGCCATGCCAGAAATTTTCTAAGTCTTCTAGATTTTCAGCAACGACAGTCAACTTTTCGTTTTCTTATGGCTGCCATATTGGATTTTAACACCCATTGGATACACGAAAAAATTAGCTTTTCAAAAATGTGGCAAAGATGGATTTTTTTTGACATATCGACAAAATTTGAAAATTGGGACCTATGAATAATTTGTAAAATCAGCCTAAACTTAGGTGGAAAACACTTACAAAAACATGCCGACTTTTTCATCAATCTCTTATGACATGTGAAAACAATAATTGAATTCAACGGTAATAAAATACGTCTTGGCATGGTGTGACTCGAGCTTTGCCATACTTTTTCGAAAGAGTCCACATAAGTTACAAGCGACGAACTAAGAGTGTTGTGTCGAAAACCACGACCTCTGTGAGAGGTGGGGACTACTAGCTTCCATGATGTCAAAGACATCTAAAGAAAACTAGCGGCTGACAAAGTCAGCTCCGCCCCAGGCTTCGACACTACTCCTGTTTAGCAACAGGTGGCGTGAATGCAATGATTCGATTGTGACAATGAAAAATTAAAAATTCTTCACTGCCACAATCAAAACGAAAGCGGCTGGTTTGAGCTCATGGTCTCAAACAGGGAACGACAGACAGCTGTTTCGATCTCTTGGATCTCATCAGTGTCGTGCACCCCGAATGAAACCACAAACTCAAACCAGCCAATCTTTAAACAGAAAATGCGACGAACTAAGTGTGTTGTGTCGAAAACCGCGACCTCTGTGAGAGGTGGGGACTACTAGCTTCATTGTCAAAATCAAATCATTGCATTCACGCCACCTGTTGCTAAACAGGAGTAGTGTCGAAGCCCGGGGCAGAGCTGACTTTGTCAGCCGCTAGTTTTCTTTAGATTGGAAGCTAGTAGTCCCCACCTCTCACAGAGGTCGCGGTTTTCGACACAACACACTTAGTTCGTCGCATTTTCTGTTTAAAGGTTGGCTGGTTTGAGTTTGTGGTTTCATTCGGGGTGCACGACACTGATGAGATCCAAGAGATCGAAACAGCTGTCTGTCGTTCCCTGTTTGAGACCATGAGCTCAAACCAGCCGCTTTCGTTTTGATTGTGGCAGTGAAGAATTTTTAATTTTTCATTGTCACAATCGAATCATTGCATTCACGCCACCTGTTGCTAAACAGGAGTAGTGTCGAAGCCTGGGGCGGAGCTGACTTTGTCAGCCGCTAGTTTTCTTTAGATGTCTTTGACATCATGGAAGCTAGTAGTCCCCACCTCTCACAGAGGTCGTGGTTTTCGACACAACACTCTTAGTTCGTCGCATTTTCTGTTTAAAGATTGGCTGGTTTGAGTTTGTGGTTTCATTCGGGGTGCACGACACTGATGAGATCCAAGAGATCGAAACAGCTGTCTGTCGTTCCCTGTTTGAGACCATGAGCTCAAACCAGCCGCTTTCGTTTTGATTGTGGCAGTGAAGAATTTTTAATTTTTCATTGTCACAATCGAATCATTGCATTCACGCCACCTGTTGCTAAACAGGAGTAGTGTCGAAGCCTGGGGCGGAGCTGACTTTGTCAGCCGCTAGTTTTCTTTAGATGTCTTTGACATCATGGAAGCTAGTAGTCCCCACCTCTCACAGAGGTCGTGGTTTTCGACACAACACTCTTAGTTCGTCGCATTTTCTGTTTAAAGATTGGCTGGTTTGAGTTTGTGGTTTCATTCGGGGTGCACGACACTGATGAGATCCAAGAGATCGAAACAGCTGTCTGTTGTTCCCTGTTTGAGACCATGAGCTCAAACCAGCCGCTTTCGTTTTGATTGTGGCAGTGAAGAATTTTTAATTTTTCATTGTCACAATCGAATCATTGCATAAGTTACATGTTTGAAAATCAATTTTTTTGGGTATTCGGTGGTGTTAAAATCCAATATGACGGTTATAAGAAAAAGAAAAATTGGCTGTCGTTGCTCAAAATCTGGAAGGTCTAGAAAATTTCGGTCAATGCCATTGAATTGGCAGCTGTCAAAAATACGAAGGTTGCAAGTTTTATTTAAATATAGTAACAGATAAATTTTGTTTAAAATCGCGATTTTCAGTTCTTTCTGGATAACTCAGGAACGAATCAAAGTACGAAATTCATTTACTACTGACTCACTTTTCTTGGGCTAAAGATTATGTAGAAGGGTCGAATCAGCCGTTTTTTCTGACCAATACCTAACAAAGTCTCTCTTTCACCGGTTTTTCGATACTGTTCTGTCAGTTTCGTGCCTGACAGTTTGAATGGGGTTGGCGACATTTGGGATAGGGGAAGTTTAATTCTATTGGACAGATTTAAATTTCGCGCTTAATAGCAATAACGCTTTACGGTCTTTGTTTACTATAGCAGGTGCTGATGCAGTTGAAATTTATATTGGAGATCTTTTTATAAGTTTTCTGCTCTAGCTGACACTTCGGACTGTCAATCAATTTGCCCGGCACTTTAACAAAGACTTTGCAGTGAAATTTTGTTGATAAACGGTTTAACTATCGGATAACGCTAACTGTCAGATATTTTAATTTGACTGAGCATCGATAAACCGGCCCTTCACTTGTAGTTCCATTTTTTGCAAAATTACTTTGCTCATTCAAAAAGCTCAAATCTTGACGACCTGTCACTTCAAGATCTCATTCATTTATTGCAAAAGATTGAACCACATGATTGAACTACGAGTGCCTCAGTGAAGGCGATTGTGGAGAGATTTTTTAGGTAGGTATTGGCTTGGTATTGATAAAAAAACCGGCAGATTATTCAACCCTTTTACAGTCCAAGAAAAGTGACAGAGTTTAGCCAATAGTAACTGAATGAGTTACACAAAAAAGTGTATTTTCTGAATTAAAAAAAACAACAGCAAATAAAACCCTAGGACGCCCCAAGAATATGATTTGCGTCAAAGATGAGTGTCACTTTGACGCGTCTTCAACTAAAAGCAACGATCTGTAAATCACTCGTTTTCCTCTCCGTTCTGCTACTTTTCATTCCTCCCATAGCTGTAGTCAATTATTTTAAAACTTCTGTTCCTCGAAGTCACAATGTAAAGCGAGAAATATTCAACGGTTCTGATTCTAGTTCAGAGTCTTCTGCTGAAGTAGAAGTAAATTCAGCAACATACTATCAACCACAGAGCCTAAACAAGCTGCAGACTAAATGTACTTCACTTCTTACAGCTCTGGAAGTTTCGAATCTCACAATAACTGCCGACAGCAATAATTTTACCGCCAAACTATCCTGGACCCCTCCTGAGGACTGCGAGGGTGTCTCCTACCAAATCTACAGGGATGGTACAGCAATTGTTGAGAAAGTTACAGAGGCTGAATATCAATTTGAAGACTTGGATGCCTGTTCGTCTTATATCCTAGGAGTTGCTGTAATTTACGAAGAAATTTTGGGAGAAATTGTTGACTACACACTGACTACTTCAGCACCCGACCGTAAGAAAATGCGACTATTCAATGAAGTCATTATTCCTTTGTAGCTTTTGGATATTCTGTGGAGAACTTGCAGACATCACTAGTGGATGAAACCTCTATGAACGTTTCATGGGCACCGCCAATTGAATCAAAGATCCAGAACTGCATAGCCGATTATAAAATTGAATGGTGGGATAAGGATGGAGTGTATACCACAAAAGAGAACACAACCATGGAAACTTCTTTCATAATCAGTCCTTTAACTGGCTGTATGACTTATACCATACAGGTTTTTCCCCAAGTTAATTTGGCGATTGAAGGTTTAACGGCTTCTGTTGACCGAAGTATTGAAGGCAAAGGTAAGTCTCATTTCTTCTTCTTTTTAATGTATGAGAATGGACGGATCTCAAGACAATAGAGAAAGCGCCTAGGCGTCGATTTCTCTTTATATAATCACTGCTGTTCCTGAGTTAGGTTCATTCATTCATTTCGTTCTGCGGTGCGTTCCCTTACGGGTCCGCTGCATTCAGACCTTATGGTCCATGATGCCCGCACTGCAACCTCTTCTCTACAGAAGCCCCGTCCCTTCTATGAAGGTTAGTACATCCGCTGCAGGGGCTAGATATGCTGCCCCCAGTTCTCAGAGCCTTTTGTGATCGAGTTAGTAAATGAAGAGGCGTTTTTTCCTCTTCTCCACACACTCTACAAGTGCTTTCCTCAGAACGTCCCATGAGATGAAGGTTTTTGAGTGCGCAGTGCCCTGTCAGTACGCCCACGACTTTCCTTAGCCGCTGTCTGTTTAACTGGAGAAACCACCATTGGGCTGTTGGCGAGGAGGGAGGGCCGAGAAATGAAGGCTCTCGCTTGCCTCATCCCCAGTGCATTTTCCCAATGTGAGTGATATTGCTTGTTGAGCCAGTTTCCTAGTTCCTTCCGCAATGCACTCTCTGCCACAGCGAGTACTGCTTGTGGTCCCAGGTATGGCATGTTCGATGTCTCCCTTGCCAGTTCGTCAGCTAGCTCATTGCCAGCGATTCCTGAGTGCCCAGGAACCCAAACCAGGTTGACCGAATTATTATTTCCAGCCAACTTCTTTAATGCGTCTCGACAGTCACACCTTGCAGCTTTGGTCATCTTACGGTGTCCAACTTTCTTTTCCTAGTGAAGAGGAGCAATTCCATCTTGTTCGGAACGTCCTCGCACCAGTTGCTCACTCTGTTCAGATCCTGTTGCATGATGACTGTGACTGTCCCCAGGAATTTGCCCCTAATTACAATACACACCTCATCAGCGTACGCCTGAGCGTAGCACCCTTCTCCATTCAGGTTCCTTAGGAGGCTGTCCACGAGTAGCGACCACAGTAGCGGAGATAGAACTCCGCCCTGCGAACAGCCGCCCCGAGTTAGGTTATTCTATCATCTCGTCATTGAAGTTCCTTTCTATGCCTCATATGGTTGAAATAATTCCCATAACATAAAAAGATGAACTTGCCTGCCTTGACAAATAATGAACTATTGTTGTTTTGGGTTAGTATCATCTCATCCCAATTATCAATTCACCGCAGGTCACAACTCGTCCCAGGAGACAACTCATTCCAATAACCAACTCTTCCCACGTGACACTTTTATTCCAAGTTACATTTCATCCCAAAAGACAGCTCATCCCAAACCAAGTCATCCCAGACCATCTCATCCCAAGACAACTCATCCTATACCAACTAATCCCAGGTCACTTCATCCCAACGGACAACTCATCCCAATGAACAACTCATCCCAACAGACAACTCTTCTTAACGGACAACTCATCCCAACCGGCAACTCACCCCATCCAATACTTGGAAGTTCAAAAGAAGGGTCTTGAAAAATAACAGAATTTATGAAGGGTTTTGGCTTTTACGATCACATGACGCAGTCTGAGATGGGTTGCACTGGGATGAGATGCCTTTTAGGATGACTTATTGGTCTAGAATGAAATGTCGCTAGGGATGAGTTGTCTGTTGGGATGAGTTGTCTATTGGGATGAGTTGGTTGTTTGAATGAGATGTCTACTGGGATGAGTTGTCACGTGGGATGAATTGATCATTGGGATGAGATGAAACGACACTTGTTCCTTTCTTCTTCTTAACCTTTACTAGTGTCGATATTAGGTTTTATTTACTATTTTTTTTTAATGTTCAGTCACAAACCCTCCAATATTTGTTTCTGCTACCGACCTTGACCAAACTTCATTCAATCTAATCTGGAACGCCGACAGCGAGCAAATAAACAAATGCCAAATTGTAAACATGATCGTCCAATGCGAAGCGCCAAAAGATCAAAACGGGAATTTTTCCTGGATCAAGTTCGACGTCCCGAAGAAAATACAGGACGCCACGGACTATCTGCACTCCGCTCCCAGATTCATTACATTAATTGACGATTTATCCCCCTTCACGAATTACACCTGCCTGGGACTTGTTGAGAATTCCGTGGGAATCTCCCAAGCTAGTAATCCAGTCAATTTAAGAACAGCAGAAGATGGTAATAGCAAAAATTAGAGATTTTTTTTATTAAACTTGAATTTTAGTACCGTCTCAGCCTGAGCCTGTGACCGTCTACGATGTGACTTCGGAAAGTTTCGCTTTTAACTGGAGCGTGCCCTACAAAGTTCCAGGGATTTTGAGCAATTACCTTTATTTCGTGGAGAACAAGGGACCGAATCATTTCGTGCAGGAGGATTGTCTTAAAATAGAGAATTTTAATGACACAGTTGCTCCGGACATTTACAGTAACTTATTCTCAGAAGGTTTTCCGAATTTTAATTACACTGTAACGGTTTGGGGGGTTGATGGTGCGGGTGAAGGCGAAAAAGCCTCCAGTGAGGTCACAACACTCGTTGGCGGTTAGTAGAACTCGACCCGCAGGGTTTAAATCTAAAAAATTTTTCTTGCAGTGCCTGAAAAACCGAACAATTTAACTAAGGAAAACGCAGACATTGAACAAAGCGACGACTACAAAGCCGCGGAGGAAATAAGCTGGGAATTGCCTTGCAACACCAACGGACCTTTTTCACACTTCAAGCTTGATATAAAGGGTGAATATGTAGAAGAAGGTGTGTCTTTTCGTAGCGGTGAAGAAGATGCAAGAACTGAAACAGTCTCTCGAAACGAAAATATCGAAGACATCTTCTATTCCTACAACATAACGGATATTAAAGCTTCTTATCAGTACTTTGTTCACGTTTCTGCGATAAACGAAGATGGCGCTGAGGGAGAATCTGATGTGTTGAATTTCACGTCTCCAGATGGATGTAAGTTAGCCCGTCCACTTCTTCATTAATTGGTTAGATTCTTCCTAGATCCTGGAGCCCCGTTCCTGGAACCACTGGATAATGCGACTAGTGACCAGTTTTGGGCCTATTGGAACGAACCTTTGGTGAAAAATGGAAAAATCCTACACTATAACGTAACTGTGAGATCTGGGGGTCCAGCTTATCCGATGCCAATAAATGATTCAAGTTGCACGGTAAATGCTGGGACTTGGGTGGAACAGGTCCAGGGCGATCTAAGGAGCTATACTTTTAGTGGTGCGGAGGCGTATTATTTATATTTTGCTTTCGTGACGGCGGAAACTTCAGCTGGATATGGGACACAAAGTGAAGAGAGGAATATCACTACATCGCCAGCAGGTAAATAATATATCAAGTATATTTTAGGCGCCCCCTTAGGAGCGATTTCCGGACACGTGTTTATAGGAACTTTTCTTCACTTTTTTCGACGTAGAATAACCCCTGAAAATTAATGACGCTTACCTGAGACACCCTGTATAAAAACTTTCAATAAAACCAAAATTTGCAGCACCGGAACCAATCAGAAACCACACAATGCAAGACAACTACTCGATAACAGATCAAGAATATAGGGGTTGGATATCAGGAAGCTTCAACCCCCCTTGCCACTTGCGTGGCCCCTTTAGTCGATACCAAATCAGATACACCGGGCAACGAGATAATTTTCCAAACCACACAGGCACGAATTCTTCTCAATCAACAAGTTACACGATAGACCTCATGCCAGATTACGACTATACGATTTATATCGACGTGGTGACACAGAATTTCACTACCACTTCGCCTTCCTACCAACTTCATTCAAAGCCCGGGGGTGAGTTTTGAAAATTTTCAAATGCCAAAAGGTAATAATTTATTTATATTTTTAGTGCCGGGTGTGGTAGAAACGGTGGTATTGGAACCGCCTACATCAAACACCACCACTACGGCTTATTTCCGATTTCCAAGGGGCGTTTTTGACGAGAACAACGGCCACGTTCAGTATTATTCTTTGATTGTTTTCCCCAATATTGAAAATGTTACCGAGGTGGATTATGGACTTTGGAGCGGTGATGTAGAAGATTGGCCTGGGGCGCCTATAAATGCCTCGGAAATTACTCCGGAACTTTGGAATCCTTTTGAAGGTAAAGCGATCTTTTTCATTTTTCTCTGCAGTATTCATCATATTTTACACTATTCCAGCATTTTTCGTGTTTAGATATATTTCCTTTTTTCCTAAAAAGCGTTTCTAATGCCGTACTCCTGCCGCTATTTCTCTTTTCCCAGGTTAATCTTCATATTTATATTTTCCAGCGCATTTGCAAATAAAACTGTGGTGATCTATAACAACCATGTCATCTACATTGTTATGCATTGACACCATTATCCTTGCCATGTTCCACTATCCCATTTCGTACGGCTTTGCTCCTTACTTAGTATTTTTAGTCGCCTCATATAGAACCAGAGAGAATAACTGGGCTCAGTATACATCCTTGTCTTACTCCCCCAACTATTTCAAACATTTTCGACCTTCCATGATGTCCTGTCCTTTCCTTACATAATTGTTGATCCTTATGTACACTTACTCGCAAAAAAATCTGGACACTCAATTTCCTCTGTCCATTTTTTGAGATTGGGGGCTGAAAGGGGTGGGTTTTGGGAAATTTTTTTCGGTTGTCCCGATTTTTTTGCAAGTAAGTGTTCCCCTTTTCTGTAGGACTGTCAGAGCCGTAGCTACTCCCAAGGTGATTGCTGCAAAAAAATTGAAAGCAATACTAAAACCGTTTGTAAAACTTTGACATAAAGAATATTTAAAAAATTAACATGAAAATGCAAGACTTTTTCGCATTAGACCATGCATCTATGAAAATGGCGGCGCTTACTCCACGATTGAGTTTGAATCCAAACTGACTTTCCTCAAAAATTTGTTTCAACCTTTGTTTAACCTCTTTTCCAAGATTCTTGCGTACGTTTAGGCTAGGTACCGCTCTCGTCTCTATAATTTTTACACTCCTTGTTGTTGCCTTCCGGTGCTACCCCTTCTGCCATATGCACAATAATAGTTCTAATAATAATAATGATGCCTCTGGCAAAGTCGTCAACAGCTCTGCTCTTATGTTGTCGTGTCCTGGCACTTCCCTTTGTTTTGTCTTACCCGAGGTTTTACCTATTGCGTATACTAGTTCTTCCATGTTTCTTAGTTTTTTATGCCTCACCATTTCTTGGTTGTCAAGTTGTTCCTTTTCATTTTCTAAGTCTCGCCCTTCAAGTAATTCTTTGAAGTACTGCCGCCATCTCCATTATCTTTTCTTTATCCACTATTGTTATTTCTAATAGGTAGGGGAAGGAGGGTATCAGTGAGACTTTTCAAATTTCGCAGTTTGTGTACAAGTTACAAAGTGCTACCAACCTACCCTTTAAACTGTACAATTTCTAATAGGTAGGGGAAGGAGGGTATCAGTGAGACACGGGGAACAGTGAGACTTTTCAAATTTCGCGGTTTGTGTACAAGTTACAAAGTGCTACCAACCTACTCTTTAAACTGTACCTAGAGCCATGCGCTTGACGTGATTTAGCGGGCATAGCTGTGAAAGTCTTTGTTCAAGATAATGGTAACTGGTTTTCGATAAGTAAACTAAATTTGAAGACTTTGAAACTGAAGTCCACTATTCTTTAATGATGCATTTTATAAATATTACACTGGCATCAACTACCAGTCCTATTTTATGGATAAATATGGTGATGAAGTTTTCCCTATTATTTTTGTAGGATAGACTTTGATCATTTATTTTTTGTTTTATGGACTCCTGAGACAACTCAGATTCCGATATATAGGCGGATTGGCTAGCAAACAACTTGAAATATAAAGTAGACAAGTTGTCTTATAATTATTTTGAGCCTTCTGATGTACTAGTAAAATTTTTTACACTTGAATCTATAGGCACCACCAGGCTTGAATTAAATCTCAAACCTTTCTTAATTTGGCAGGTTCTAATGAATAAAAAATATAAATTACTTATTTTTAAAAATATTTTGTAACAGCTTATATGACACGTCTCACTGTTCCCGACACTCTGTCTCAGTCTACTCCAGGGCATTGGGGTACAGTAAGACAGAGCCCCAATCGGGTTTTAATTTTTTAAGTAAGGTTAACATTAGCATTATTGCTTTTTTGTACCATTATTATTAAATAGTGTCTTCAAGGAAGGCGCATGCAAAGTTTCAATAAACGTCTAACGCATTTTCTAACAAAAAAAGTGGGGTTCAAAAAAAAGCGTCTCACTGTTACCCTCCTTCTCCTATTTGTTAATGTCACTGGTTTTCTGTTTTTTTTCACATTTTTTCAAAGAATAGCTTTTGGTTTTCACTATATGCATTCTTCATCTTATCGCCGAAGTCCTACCAGTACCTTAACTTTTCTTCCTTTACTACCTACTCTTTCAACTAGTCCACTTTTTTTTTTGTATTCCTTAGTCAATTTCCCCCTTGGTTTTTTTTCTTTCTTCTCGCTATTTTTCCATCATAATAATTAGGGACAATATAGGACAAACGGTTATTATAAGACAACAAAGGGCATTACATAACATATTGCATTATATAATGGTGGAAAGTAAGTATGTACCTACCAACAAACTTTTTCTCAAAGTTATCTACTTATATTTTCACTATCATAATTTTTGATTTTTGGATGGAATTATTTCCAATTGTCTCTGAATTTACCTACACCTACCTACCCTAAACCTTGGGGTGCAAAAGCTAAAAGGGTTGAAATATAAATAGGTAGGGTATAAATATAAATAAATCTCCCAACACCACACTTACCAATTAGGTAGCATCAAATCCCTCACAATTCCACAAATTATAATCATATTTTTTCCGTTCCCCTTCTCTTTGCTGCACCTACAGAATTTTTTCAGCCTCCAAAATCTAATTTTGCACAATTTTCTTTCTAACCTCCGTTGCGCTTGCTGGACCTTGACAGCACACTCTTTATCTATCTGTTCATTCACTGGATGGAAATCACAAACCGTTCGCAATTCTGACTCCGAGTATCAGGAAAACATGAGAGATAAAAGATCGCTATATTATTCTTGCTGCCAAGCACATGGAGATTGGAGAGCCCGAAGTGAAACACAAAAGTCGTATCTCCAAATTCACAACCAGGCTAACATAAAATGCAAGAATGCCAATCGTTGAATCTGAACCGCGGCGGTCCTCACTTCGACGACGCCACGCTAACGATCGGGCTCTCCTTGAACAGGAGCTCAGAAATATATAGAGAGCACCAAACTTTATCAATTAGCACTATCGCGGGCAAAAAAAACAGGGCCATCACTTGTCAAAACATCAGTTATAATGACAAATAAAGCATGGACTGCATAGCCTTTTTCGACGTGACAGAAAATTTGATGGTCCATTTTTTTTGCCCGCGACTGTATAACCTACCACTTTTATTTTTATTCAATTTTAGGTTTTCTAAAATTTAAACTTTCATTAGGAATTAGTGAATTAATAGTTAGATATATATGCAACTAGTGATGAAGTTGCACGCACGAAGCCGCAGGCGGAGTGCATCAATCAAACAATATTTTTGTCGAGGTTTTTGTATATTCATCTCTCCTAAAAAAGTGAAAAAGATTTTTCCGGTATCTGGAGGAATTTCTATTTGCAATGATTGGCGGCGTGAAAGCAAAAATATTACGTAACCCAAATCTTTTAGGGTTATTTTTTATTGTTAGCAGTAGTGTCGCAGATAAACGTACCTGGAGGCTTCTTCGTGAATATTTTTCTTTGCACTTAACTCAAAACTATACGCACACAAAGGCCATTTTGGGCCAACTCATAGCAATTGCAAAATTTTGACATTTGTCATGTTTTCTGACGTATCGCATTGAACTCGCTTGTACCAACTCATCGGGTGGTATTAATAAAACGCTAGCATGTGCTGATGCTACAAGTTTGTAAGGCAAATGCTACCAAACCCTGAGATCTTATTGGCCGGTTCAACGATATCTACTAGCATATGCTTATAAAATTGGTAGTATTAGCATATGCTATATTTTATTAATATGACCCATCCTGTTAGTAAAATTCCTTGCAAAATTTCCTCATACCAATCTAAAATTCAAATTTTGTCGTTCTGTCACTTCAATAGAAAATGAATGCAGACATTATGCCTATATTTCTCGCATTTTAATGACGATTTCAAAAAAACAATATTTCTTTCAGGCAATAATACCAGTAGCGATTTTATCGATTTCGTCATTGGTATCGACGAAAATTGTTCCAATTCATCTTCCTGCAATCCACCCCTTCAAGCAAATGCGGAATATTTATTGATTGTCAGGGCCTTAACAAGCGCTACTTACAGGGACTCCAAACCGTTGAAGTTTAAAACGCTGCAATCAGGTAAGATAAGATAACACTATCGTAATTTCCTAAGAAAGCTAATAATACCTAACAATAATAATTATAAATCATTTTGCCATGGATGCAGGCATAGTGGATGGTGACAAAGGTTGGATCATTGGGCTGGTCATAGGAATCATAATCGTCGCAATAATTATTATAATTTTTATAATAATTCTTTGGAGGAGGAAGAATAAACGGTTCGTGGATTCCAGTCAATTAAAATAATTAAAATAATTTTTTTTCTCAGAAAACTTACAGAGGAAGACTTCCGAAAATCGGAGAGTTCGCCTTTGCCGGTCGATTGTAAAAAGTTTCCCGCTCACTACGATTATTTGGAGCTGAACTATAACATAGTCAAGGCCCAGTACACGCTTCTAGGTACTAAAACTAAGGACGTAAACTATCCAAGCACATTCGCAATACTCACAGAAAACAGACGCAAAAACCGCTACACAAACATCTTACCCTGTAAGTCACAAATTGTACAAATTTTTTAAAAAATATTTAAACATGTGGACTCACAGTATTCTTTTTACAGATGATGACACTAGGGTGAAACTGCAGATGGTCGAGGACGACGAAATTAGTTCGGATTACATCAATGCATCCTTTATCAAGGTAAAATGTACTTTTTTTATCTACACGATCAAATCTTGGCTCCTTAATTATCAACATTTTTGACATAATA
Source organism: Pycnomerus fuliginosus (assembly GCA_963924575.1). Lineage (NCBI taxonomy): Eukaryota > Metazoa > Arthropoda > Insecta > Coleoptera > Zopheridae > Pycnomerus > Pycnomerus fuliginosus. Next base: position 21,243,686 of record OZ004622.1, read on the forward strand.
TCAAAAACTGTGACTGTTAGGCAGACAAAGTGTGCGATGAACTCACAATTACCTAAAAGGGCAATCCGAATCTACAATAATATTCGGCCGATTTCATTAACATTCTTTTCCACATTATTCGTAAATTTACGTGTCATGAATACAGAAATTGGCTGTCTGCCAGGGTACCTGCGGGACAGGGCCCCCCAATGGGGCTTGAAGCATGGTAAAAAAGGGTGGAATCATTAACGCTGAAATCCTTTATATGAATTACAGACAGTGTCCAAAAAAACCGGTCTGCCACTTCGCCTGCGGGGCAAAATGTGTCTGGCATCCAGATTTCCTAGATATTTGATTAAAAAAATTGTCAAGCTACCCCCAGCTTCAAATTGTCTACTGTAGGAGGTGTAGAATAGACAGATTGTTGCCTAACGACACTATTATCCACCTGCTACGGGTGGATAATTTAAATATGACAGAGTTTGACAATTTTATTAATCAAATTTCTAGAAAATGTGGTTGGCAGACGCATTTTGTCCCGCAGGCGAAGTGGCAGACCGTTTTTTTTTGGCAGACTCTACTTTTACGAATCATAACGACATACGTAATAGGAAAAATGACTTTAGAAAGTTAATGAAATGAGTCAAGCCAATCTGTCGTTGCCTCTTGGACTACAATTAAAACTTTGGCAAATTTTAAAATTCTACTACAAAAGTGGACCTTCGCAATGTTATGCAAAGACCGTCCTGTATATTTCGATTAAATCCACAGGGATACTCTGGCAAAGTCGAGTACATAGCAACGCAAGGCCCCCTAGAATCCACCACAAAAGACTTCTGGCGGATGATAGTCCAAGAAAATGTTTCCTTGATCGTGATGGTCTCTCAATTCGTAGAACAAAGCAAAGTGAGTACTTAGCTAATCAAAAAAAAAGAAAAAAACCAAACTTTTAGGAAAAATGCTACCAATACTTCCCCAACAACCACCAAAAAATTATTTTCGACGACTACGAAGTTAGATGTTGCACAGAACTGCACTTTGGAACCTACTGCATTCGTACTTTGCAAGTGCAAAAGGACGTCATTCAACGTAATGTCATTCACATGCAGTACTTGGAATGGCCAGATTTCGGAGTACCTTCAGGCACAGAAAATGTGCTGCAGTTTTGTTACCAGATAAGGGAGAGGGCAAAGGGCGAGGACGGTCTTATTGTAGTGCATTGCAGGTATGCATATTTTATTTCAAATAGTATAAAAACTGGTTGTATTAAAAACTAACGGGTGTCGCAAAAAAAACCGAACGATTTATTTTTGGTTATAACTTAATTATTACTTTACCGATTTTCCCAAATTTTGCACAGGACGTAGCCAAAAGATGAGGCTTTTAGAATTGGCAACCATTTTCCAGATGACGTCCAATCAAAAAATGGATTTGTAATAAATACCAACAAAAAATTTGTTGATGGCGCTATCTGGAAAATGATGGCTGACTCTGAAAGCCTCATCTTTTGACTACATCCGGTACGAAATTGGCCAAAATCGGTTCAATAATAACAAAGCTACAGCCAAGAAGAAATCGTTGGGTTTTTCTCGGACACCCTTTATAATACTTGTCTTCACAGCGCCGGTGTGGGTAGAACTGGAACTATAATAGCAACGGACATCCTCCTTCAAACCATCGAAGATCACAGGGATATAAATATCTTCAAGGTTGTGATGGACCTGCGAAGACAAAGGACCAATATGGTTCAAACTGAGGTATACAGGGTGTTTGCTTTTCATCTCGGCACCTTTGCTAACTTTCTTGTTATTTTTTGTGCTGATTATCATAGTCTCACCACGTTAAGATTGCAGTATGAGCGCTTACAGGAGTGCGCTAATGTCGGTTTTACTGTTACTTATGTCTCTTTCACATTTATGTCATTTTCATGTCATTTTTCTTTTACTTTCCCTTCCAGCTGTTGTTTTGAGTCAAATGACAAAGCAGCAATAAAAAGTGGCATAGTATAGAGCAAATTGGCAACGTCAATGCTGAATTTCCCGTTTAGAAAGCATTGTTTATGCTGTCAGTACTGCAAACTTAACGTGACTAGGTCTATAGATTAAGTTTAGTTTTCACAAATTGTTAACATTGAGGTGTAGATTCAATGTCCATACAATACAAAAGAACGTATTGTTTCTGGAATGACAAAGAATTACAGATGGTGCCAGCATCGCAGTAATCGCAAACATTTAAAAATTACTGCAAAAAATGTTACTGCAGACACTTTCAAATGTTTAATCTGGCTACCTTCTATCAAAAAGAAATTGCGAATTCAGCATTCTAAAGAGAAAAGAAATATCTTTCAATTGGTGCCATGTACGTGCTGATTGGTTGACAGAGGACGAATCCCCATGCATTTAAAAACACGCTAATTTTTAAATGTCTGCGGTTACTCTGTTGGTGGCGCCAGCTATAATTTTTTGCATCAGTGAAAAAGCACGTTTCTTTGTGAAGTATCTGGAGGAATTTCAATGAAATTGGCAGAATAATAAAAAAGTTATGGGCAATCAAGAAGTATCCGGTTTTTTGCTTGCGCTCCACCCTGTACCTTTTCAAGGAACTAAAAATATGGGGTGGGGTGTTCCATTTTAAGAATACCATCATTTTGGGGTAGTTTCCTCAGTAAATAACTAATTAGTTAGCAATGGTGCTGAGATAAGAAAAAACAGCCTGTATAAACGATTTTTTTTTTCAGAAACAATACATGTTTATTCACACTTGCATCCGAGACGCCTTAGAAACGCCCCCTACGCCTACTTCAAGTAAGCAAAAGGGCAAAAAGCCCCTCATCTTTTTAGCACCTAATGATAAATTTTCAACAGCAAAAGACAAGGAACCCCTCTACGAAAATTTAGACGTACTAAAATCGGAAATCAAACCCATCGGGGATACCTTAGTGGAAACGGAGAGCGCCCTATGATGTACTTAAAACATTCCGGATGGACTTCTCACTTATATTTTAAGTTTATTTATTTTTATTTTACTCAAACTCTGTGATTTTATTATATAAAATATGTTTACATACGAAAACGTACGAAAGCGTGGAGCTGCCATGATATTTGCTGACTTTTTTTATTTGTAATTTACAGAAAAAAGTGTAAGTTTACAGAAAAAGTGTAAATTTACAATATACAAGCACTTACCATGGATTTTTTTTCGATTCATCTTAAAATTTGGCCGTAAGAGCCGTGTATTAATGCGTTTGGACTACCCTGTACAACTCGATAACCGGGCTCTCAAAACGAAAACATAAATTTACAAATTTTCTGTGAATTTACACTTTTTCTGTAAATTTACACTTTTTTCTGTAAAACACTTTTTCTGTAAATTACAAAATAAAAAAAGTCAGCAAATATCATGGCAGCTCTACGCTTTCGTAAAAACGTGTTTGACTAGACCAGTCCAATCTAATCAGTTTATTGAAATAACAGTCTCTTCCTCAAACGATTATTCGCAAGTAAATAAACGTTTATTTGGATCAAGTAAGCGGTTTACTTGGGGATAATAAACCGTTCGCAAGTTCGAGTCTTGGTATCAGGAGAGCATGAAATTCAAAGGCTAGGCAAATAGATTACTGCTCTTATAATGGGAGTAAAATAATCGAGATTAAATTAATAAAAATACTACAAAATTATTATTAAAAGTTTGTCAATTTTATTTGCATTGTCGCAAAACAACCAGCGGTAACAAGCGGCCCCTTCACCCTACCAGGTCTAAATCAAAATTTAGTTTTTCCTCCCTATGAAAAAATGTAACTATGAAAATGAAAAGTTAAGCACGTTAGGAAAGTAAAATTTTAGCCATGTGACATTCGCCAATGAGACGTCATAAAGCAGAAAATGAAAAAAATTATGTGAAATGGGTATGTTGTAGTAACAAACGGTTCCCTTTCACTTTCAGTATCAGGAGAGCATAGAGTAGAAGATTTTCATGCGAATTCACATCGTATCCGCTTCTGTCAAGATTCAAGAATACGGTCTATTTGAAAATAGCAAACCGGTCGTAATTTCGACTCTCAGTATCAGGATCACATGCCGACGAAGACGTGGATTAAGGCGATGATAGCAGGCGAAAAAAAAAAGGCGGTCTCGGAGACGGCAGGAACTTCTACGCCGCACTGCATTGGATTAATAACAGCAGCATTTATTAACAAACCAACACTAGAATTTTCCTTCGAATGGTGGTATAAAATAATACCCGTTCCATTTAAAATAAGAAAGTTGCTATATGCCAAAAGGGCACTTCGGGTTGACTGATCGGCTTCAAAATCTAATCAGCTCCTCTCCCGCACAGACAATACCTATATACCAAATTTCATCAAAATCAGTTCAGTAGTTTCGGCTGTAGCGTGTCCACAGACATACGGCAGACACACAGACACACAGACACACATTTTTCAAAAATAGGTTTTTTGGGTTCCTGGGACCCCGAAACGTAAAGATTTGATGTCGTTCAATTTCGAATTTTTGATCGATTTTATATACTGCTCCGCCTTGAGCGTAGAAGTTAAAACCGGGCGATATTTTGGGATTTTTCAACAAAATTGTGGTAATACGAAGGAAGCTGACCAAGATTTGCAAATGCACTTGCATAATCATAGTACATAGCGATTGTGAGAGTCTGTTTCAAATAAGCCTGGATGTAAAGCGAACTGAAATAATGTAGAACCCGAGGTAGAACCATTCAATTATTTGAAACAAAATTGTGGCTCGCAGGCAGAGCTGGGAAGGTTACTTTTCATAGTTACTTCATAGAAAGTAACTAAAGTTACCCAAGTAACTAGTTACTTTTCGTGACAGTAACTTTAGTTCCAGTTACTAGTAACTTAGTTACTTTAATTAATTACTTTTCACTTTTAGTGTTATTAAACGGGATAGAAAATCCAAACTTTTCGTGTTTATCATGAATCTTATTATTTTATTATTAAAATTGGTTTAAGGCATTGTTGGCGTGCATTAGTACCAATTTTGCAATATTCTTGTCAGATAAAACACGATGAAGACATTTGCCTCATTTATTCGTGCACCAAGAAGACTTGATGAACGAATAAATGAGGCAAAAGAATGGAAAAATAAGACAAACACAAGACACAATAAGGGGGTCAGAATGATGCAAATAATAGGCCCTCACTTTGTACAATGTACACGTAGGAACGAGTCGATTTTAGTGCCGTAGCAGAATGCGGAGGTACTCTTGTCTTAGCTTATTCGCTCGCTCGCTCCTCAGTCTGTCCGTCGGATAACTTGAGAACGGATTGAGATATCGAGCTGAAACTTGGTAGGCAGCTTCGTCTCCCGAAAAGTAAGGCGGGGATTGCTTTTGGGCCATATCGGACCAAGGGGGTGGGAGCTAGGGGTGAAAAACCGAAAAACTACTAATTGCAATAACTCGAGAACTAGTGGAGATATCTTGCTGAAAATTAGTATGCACGTTCGACCTTCAAGTCTGTTGAAAGTGAGGGGGTGCCAATTTCGGGGGATGAAACTTAGGGGATGAAAACCACAAAAAATATGATAACTCCGCAAGGGTTGCACGCAGCTGTCGGAAACTCAACGTACACACATATATCGGTGAAATCTTGTGGGGGATGCGTTTTTTCGTAAAATCGAACAAATGGGGTGGAAATTAGGGGTAGCAACTCGAAATTCCGCTTAATAAGTACTAGTCGAAATTGCCGTCATTCGATAGCTTTCCATTAATTATTCAAAAAAGGTGTCATTCATATTTTGCGAAAAACCACCCTTATAGGCGCTACAACCCCTAACATGCAGAAACACAAAAATACGAGAACTCAAAAACTACTCAACGTATCAAGGCAGAATTTGGTTTGTGAATTTCCAGTGACATTATAGGTGGATGGACAAATTTTCAAAAATATCTAACAAAGGGGATGAAATTTAAGGGTTGAAACTTGAAATTTCTTCAAGTAAATGGTAGCCTAAAATTACGGGGTTCGATAGATTTCGGTCAACTATTGAAAAAAGGTCTTATGAGTTTTCAATCTAAAACCAACCCCTGGGCCATTAACCACCCCTAACTCTTTGCAAGTCGATAATTATATTTTATTTATTTTTTCTGAAACCCTATTGGTTTATTTATGAACAACTGAAGTCAGTAAATACGCAAGGAGTTATGTCACACCGGAAAAATAAACTCACCCCTGTAGATCATAAAGGGGTGAAATCATGAGGTGTTGAAAACATGAATCTACAAATTACCTTAATTTTTAAACGAATTGGGTTAGGGTGGTGAAATTGAAAACACAACTTCCTTTAGGGCATGTGGGGGTGGTGAAATAGGGGGTTGGAGTTTAGGGGTTGAAACGTCCATAAAGCCCTGTAATTTGACACAGAGAAGCAATATCTTCTGCGAAACTGTGACATCTTACACACTGCATCTTCGAGAAGGGAAGATCGAATTTTAGGAGAAAATTATCGAAGGGGATGAAAGTTAGGGGTGGAAACTCGAATTTTCAATGAAGAATGTATAGTTGAAAATATTACCATTCGATAGCTTTCTATTGATGGTACAAAAAAGGTCTTATTCATCATTCGCGAAAAACGACCCTTAAAGGCGGTACAACCCCCTAACATGCCGAAACAAAAAAATGCGAGAACTCAAAAACTGCTCAACGTATCAGGGCTAAATTTGATGTGGTAATTTACAGCGCCACTGTAGGCGGATGGGCAAATTTTCATTAATATCTAACAAGGGGGATGAAATTTAAGGGTTGAAACTGGAAATTTTTTCATGTAAGTGGTGGAATAAAATTATGGGGTTCAATAGATTTCGGTCAACCATTGAAAAAAGTCTTATGAGTCTTCATCCTAAAACCAACCCCTGCGCTACTAACAACCCCTAAGCCCTAGCAAGCGGAGTAAATATATTTCATTTATTTTTTTTTTGCTTTCTTCTAATTTGTTATTAATTTAAAGTGATTTTCATTAATTTTTGACCCATCCACAATTTTTCAACCCCTTTCATGATATGTGAACCCTCAAAGAGCAAAATTTACCCAGACCGCTTCTTTTTCGGGTGATTTCCGCTGGTTAATTTTGTAAAATTCGCGCAGTTTTGCCTTATGAATTGTTCTTGCCTTTTTCATTTTTCGACCCCTTCGCAATGTTTCAACCCCCAAAAGTCAAATTTGCATAATTGGCTTATTTTCGTGTTATTTTCTGTAATTCTACTTAATTACGATTAATTCTCATCCCTTTTAACTTTTCATCCCCCTTTACAATTTTTCAACCCCCTAAGTGTTTATTTTGCATTCACATAATTTAGTTTTCCTTCGGTAACAAATTGAACTCAATTGGATTATGTTTATCTTTTCACTTTTCCAACCCCTTTCGCAACATTTCAACCCCCAAAATCTAAATTTGCATAATTGGTTTACTTTCGTGTTATTTTCTGTAATTCTGCTTAATTACGATTAATTCTCATCCACTTTGACGTTTCATCCCCCTTTACAATTTTTCAACCCCCTAGGTGTTAGTTTTGCCAAATTCGGATATTTTCGTTTTTCTTCTGTAATAAATTGAACCCATTTGGATGATGATTAAATTTTTCACTTTTTTCATCCCCCTTCGCAATGTTTCAAGTCTTCAAATGCTAAATTTACATAATTGGGTTAATTTGGTGTTATTTTCCGTAATTTTACTTAGCCACGGTTAATCCTGATACCTTTTGATTTTTCATCCACCTTTACGATTTTTCAACCCCCTAAGTGCAAATTTTGCAAAATTCGCATAATTCCGTTTTTCGACGGTTATAAAATTGAACGCATTTGGGATTCAGTTTACCTTTTACAATTTTTCAGTTTCCTTCGCAATAGGTAGGTATAAGTGCTTATTTCAACCCCCACAAAAGTTTTAATTGCATAATTTGGTTATTTTAGTGTTTTATTTCGTAATTCTACTTAATCCACACTTCATTTTCATTCCTCTTGACTTTTAACATCACTGTGCGTCTGCGGAGGCACTACTACTAGGTGCAGATTTATAAAATCTGCACCCGACTCCACCAGTAAATTCAGCTCGCCCCTACATACACATTAACAAGGTAAACATCTACAGGGACACACATCGCATTGATACACATCTTTCGTTGGCTTTTTGAAAAAAGAAGACAGAGTAACTTGTTTAAAAAAGCAACTTAGTTACCTTTCAAGTAACTTAGTTGCCAAAAATGAACTTACCAAAAGGAACTAAGTTCTTAATAAACGGTAACTAAGTTACAGTTACTTTTCCACAGTAACTGAGTTACTAGTTCTTTTCAGACTAATTTGAAAAGTAACTAGCTACTAAATATAACTAAGTTTAAAAAAGTAACTAAAATCTGAAGTTATTTCCCAGCTCTTTTTACTTTAAAAAGCACACGGAGAATAATGTCAATTTTATTTCCCTGTGTAAAACATTTATTAATAGTCTTATGAAATATGTAGTTATCGTACCGTGTAATGGAGCGTTTTTGGGCATTTGCGGCATCTAAAACGGTTACGGAGTTTTTTTTTTGACATATCATTGCACAGGGAAACATTGTGACTTGCGACAACCACTATGCAAGTGCATATACAAATTTTGTCCAGCTTCCTTCGTCACGGTGCGCCAAAAATGCCTAATAGACAAAAAAAATTGACCAAAAATTAAGTCGACGAAAATCGAATATACCTATTCATTTTTCTAACCTCAAAAAACATCTTTTGAAATCATTGCTTGTTTTTTTACCACTCGAGACAAAAAATCATTGCTTTTTGAAACGTTTGTTTTTTGATCAAATAATAATCTATTATAACATCACATTTGCGTTATACAGAGTGTTTCAAAGGCATGGTGCCAACACTTAGCCACCAGACTTCCCACATAAAACCAAACTTCGAACATTAAACCAAAATGCAATAGCGGCTTCTACGATTCATATGATTTTATTGAATCGCCTGCTATTTCTCGCAAATTTGTTACAGAGGCAATCCTGTTGCGACTTTTCTACCTATTTTTTCATTGAAGCGTGTTCTATGCTTATAGGGCATAATTTTATGATTATACAGGGTATCACTGAATTTTGGCCAAAAGGGCACTAAGTGTAAATACATTTTTAGAAGCTGAATTTGAAGTTGATGTGTCAAAATGGTACTATTTTCCAAGGGTAGATTTGGCCCAAAGTTTTTTCTTAAATCAGAACATGTGTACATATACCAAATTTCGGTCAGATCTGCTAAGTAGTTTGGGCCGTAGCGTGTTGACACACACAGACAGACAGACACATACTCTCCATTCATTTTCTATTGAAGTGACAGAACGTCAAAATTTGAATTTTATGTTGGTATGAGGAAATTTTGCAAGGAATTTTACTAACAGGTGAGTTGGTAGAAGCGATTTCAATACGATACGTCAGAAACATGACAAAATGTCAAAATTTTGCAATTGCTCTGAATTGGCCCAAAATGGCCTTTGTGTGCGTGCAGTTTTGAGTAAAGCGCAAAGAGAAATATTCAAGAAAAAGCCCCAGGTACGTTTATCTGTCACACTGCTGCTAACAATAATAATAAACCTTAGAAGATTTCGATTTCCCGCCAAATTTCTATCGAATTGTCAAAAGTACAGGCAAATTAGGGGTGCACAGTTCCAGAAAAATTTTAGATCTTCAATAGAAAATGAATGAAGTTTACACACATTTTTCAAAAGCCACTTTTTGGGTTCTCAGGACACTGAATGGCGAGCTGAAAAGTAAAGATTTGATGTTTTTGGCGATTCGATTTTTCGATCGATTTTAGTTTTCCGCGAAGCCTAGAAGTTAAAAATATACCTACTACCCACTTGCACCACTTTAACTTTAATCAGCTGTTAGATTCCATGGAATTAACATTAAGCGGGTATTTTCATAATCAAAATTAACGTGTCCCTAAATATTTGCCTAGCAACATTTCAAAACACTGCCCTTCATTGTTGAAAACCTATACAGGGTGTTTAACGACAAACGGCAGTTACCCGTATTTTGGGAAGCTTTGGTATGTCGCCAGCGAAAACTTGTGGGCCGGGGTTACAACATATTCAGCAGTGAATTAAAAGACACCATTTTTAAGATGGTGTCACTTCCGGTTAAAAGGAAGTCGGTGTCATCTTCGTTATTTTAAATAGGACACCCTCATTTTTAATTGACATTATGATTCCTTTATGGGCTGCTGCACAATCAGTGGCGTTCGTCAGCTTAAAAAAACAATTGAAACTCAATTCTTTGAAATGGAACGACTATTTCTTTATTATCCCAATCGTCTAGTTCTAGAGTTATTCGTATTTGCTTACTTTTTCGGGAACGTTCGCCATCGAAAAACCTTTTTTACCAAGATTTATAATTTTCTCCCCGATTTTCTCCTTCACATACTAATTTAAGCATTTTCTATTGAAGCTCTAAATTTTTTCTACCCTAACTTGTAAGGGCCTGTACTTTTGACAATTTGATAGAAATTTAGCGGGAAACCAAAAACATTGCATAACCCAAATCTTCTAGGGTTTATTTTTATTGTTAGAAGCAGTGTCATAAATAAGCGTACCTGAGGCTTTTTCGTGAATATTTTTCTTTGCACTTTACTCAAAACTGCACGCACACAAAGGCCGTTTCGGGCCAAATCAGAGCAATTGCAAAATTTTGACATTTGTCATGTTTTCTGACGTATTATATCATTGAAATCGCTCCTATCATCTCACCTGTTAGTAAAATTCCTTGCAAAATTTCCTCATATCAACATAAAATTCAAATTTTGACGTCCTGTCACTTCAATGGAAGATGAATGGAGAGTACGCATTTTAGTTTCAATTTTGTTCAATTCCTACACTAAAGACGAAGACATTGGCGGAAATTCGAAGGTTTCAATCAGAGCTGGGCTACTCAGTATCAAAACGTACTTGAAGTACAGTACTGATTAATTTTGGTACTTAAAGTAACGGTACTTAAGTACTTTGAAAATTCGGTACTGGTACTTCTTAAAAGTACTTGATACTGGTACTTGGAATAATTTTTTCGAGAGAAGTATTTGTGCTTGGTATTTTAAACCCTGCGGCATCAACTACTTAAGTATCGAGTTCGGTACTGAATTTTTTACTGAAAAATACTGAATAAATAAGATGGCACATGACATGTTTACAACCACCCTCACCGAAAACGCAGCGGTCTGGAGGTCAGTCAAATGTTTTTTGTAACATGTGCCATCTTATTTACATGAAAAATTGACAGGCAGACGGGAGCAAATTATAATAACAAGTTTATACTGGAGTACTGTGTCAAGTACTTAAGTCCTTATACTGGAGTGTCAAGTAATTAAGTCCTGAAAGTACTTAAGTACCTTATTAAATACTCAGTTTCTTATTTTATTTAAGTACTATGTCAAGCGCTTAAGTATTTTATGAAGTAGGTACTCAAGTACTTTACTAAATACTCAGTCCCTTATTTTACTCAGTACTTTTAAGTATTGGTACTGGTACTGGGTACTTAACGTGTGCGCACTAGTAAAGTACCGGACTGCAATTTTCAAGTACTCATATCCAGTACTTGTACTTGATACTTGAAGTATATTCAAAATATCAGGTACTTAGTTCTTGATACTTGAAGTACTTTTTTTCGGTACTTGGCCCAGCTCTGGACTTTCAATTCACTTTACTGCTAAGTGATTTCCACCCTTGTTGGTATTGAAGATATAAATTTTTAAGTATAATACATGCATAATACAGTGAGGTTCATATGTCACAAACTTTTGAGCGCCCTGTATGTATGCAATTGAAGAAGAATTTGGGGAAATTTTACTAACTGTTATTGAAACGCTCTTCTAGATATTAAATTGACCCTAAAGTTTCCAGAAAAAGTATTTTTACCTTCAGATAAGGGTTAAACTATATACCTTACAGCCCTTACAAGCACCTACCTGTACTTCATTCCTGTTTCATCATGTGGTGTGGGGGATGATGCATCCATGGGGGCATCATATTCATATTGTGTGGGGGCGGTGGATGAGGCGGCGGCATTCTGTGATTAATCATCATTGGCATATTGTGGTGAGGTACGTGAATGTTTGAGATCATGTGAGTAGTGTTATCATGTTGATATATTGGTAACAATCTGTGGTTTTGCTGGCTCGGTAACTGATGGTGCTGATTTGGCGGCTGTATAGGAACATTATGTTGTACTTGTGGGGCAGTTGGCACTACTGCTTGTTGTTGATTATTTTGCAACACTTTCTGGCCCTTCTTCTGTTTGCTTTGATTCAAATTCTCCTTTTTCACTTCCCTCTTTACGGGGCCTTTCTCGACTAGCACAGCTTTATTCCCATTCTTCTCGTAGCAGAACCCCATGTCGAACATAAGCCTCCGTAGGGTCATAAGAGAGAAATTTGGCAACTGTGCATCTCCGTTTACTTGTTTTAAAATCGTATTAAGGGATGGTACTATGTTTTTATACTTTAAATCGTAGATGATATTTCTGATTGCTTGTCTTACAGTGTTGTCATATTTAATATCTCGGCTGTTAATGTTGATATTTCTTCGGATTTTCGTGGTGGATGGGACTTTGAAGCCCTCGGCACTATTTTCTTCCTTGCGGAACTGAAAAATGCTCTTTTCACTGCAACCCGTGGCTTTGGCCGTACGTCTCACAATTTCCGTGACGCATAAATCTGAGAACTGGATGCGAAAATATTTGAAAACATTTAAAATTATTGTCTTTTCTTTGCACGAATAGGACATGCCCTGTTTCATTTTTTTTATTTCGAGCTGGGCCATCGTGACCTAACCTCACTTTCTGATCCAAGGTTTTAACAGGCGAAATACGATACCTATCAAGGGAAAGGCAGCGTTATTTGGTGAAAAATAATATTTAAACTTACCTTTAATTCATGTTTTTTCTTGATTTTTGGGTTTTATTGAAATAGTTTTGCAAAACAGCTGAAAACAACTAAAAACCAAAACCAAAACAATTGCGTTGCTGGCGCCATCTACTGTCCATCTAAGCGTGCGCACGGATTCAACGAAATGCAACCAATTATACACTCTTTTTTCATTTAATCTTGTGTATTTTCAATTTCACACAAATATTCCTTACGAAGACAAATTAACTTCGGAAAAAATTAACAGATGGAAGAGCAGACATTAAGTTATTTAATAACTATTCCAAATTTGTTATTTTGTTGAAATAAATTTAAGAAAAAAAATCAGAAATCTCATATCAGGATTTCTTAATTTGTTTCTTTAATTTAATTTAACAGAATAACAAATTTGGAATAGTCAATAAACAATGTAACGACTGCTCTTCCAATTGTAAATTTTTTCCGAAGTTAATTTGTCGTCGTAGGCATCTTTTTGTGAAATTAAAAATACAAAAGATTAATTGAAAGAATGTATAATTGGTTGCATTTCGCTGAATCCGTGCGCACCCTTAAAAGTACTACAGATAGTAAATTTTACTCTACAATAAGGTAAGTTTTACCATAAAATAGAGTAAATTTTACACTAAGCACGAAATTCAAACAGGATCGCATATTGACAAAAAAGTATTGATTCGCGACCGAGGATTGCGTTTTACTATTCAATTTTGTTAAAAGTACCACTACAGAGAGTACATTTTACTCTACGATATGGTAAATTTTACAATAAAATATAGTAAATTTTACACAATGCACGAAATTCAAACAGGATCGCATATTGACAAAAAAGTATTAGTTCGTGAAGTGGGTTTGCATTTTACTATTCAATTTTGTTAAAAGTACCACTACAGATAGTAAATTTTACTCTACAATATGGTAAGTTTTACCATAAAATATAGTAAATTTTACACTAAGCACGAAATTCAAACAGGATCGCATATTTACAAAAAGTATTAGTTCGCGACCGAGGATTGCGTTTTACTATTCAATTTTGTTAAAAGTACCACTACAGATAGTAAATTTTACTCTACAATAAGGTAAGTTTTACCATAAAATAGAGTAAATTTTACACTAGCACGAAATTCAAACAGGATCGCATATTGACAAAAAAGTATTAGTTCGCGACCGAGAATTGCGTTTTACTATTCAATTTTGTTAAAAGTACCACAACAGAGAGTAAATTTTACTCTACAATTGGTAAGTTTTACCCTAAAATATAGTAAATTTTACACAATGCACGAAAGTCAAACAGGATCGCATATTGACAAAAAAGTATTAGTTCGCGACCGAGGATTGCGTTTTACTATTCAATTTTGTTAAAAGTACCACTACAGATAGTAAATTTTACTCTACGATATGGTAAGTTTTACCATAAAATATAGTAAATTTTACAGTAGCACGAAATTCAAACAGGATCGCATATTGACAAAAAAGTATTAGTTCGCCACCGAGGATTGCGTTTTACTATTCAATTTTGTTAAAAGTACCACTACAGAGAGTAAATTTTACTCTACACTATTGTAAGTTTTACCATAAAATATAGTAAATTTTACACTATACAAGAAATTCAAACAGGATCGCATATTGACAAAAAAGTGTTAGTTCGCGACCGAGGATTGCGTTTTACTATTCAGTTTTGTTAAAAGTACCACAACAGAGAGTAAATTTTACTCTACAATTGGTAAGTTTTACCCTAAAATATAGTAAATTTTACACAATGCACGAAAGTCAAACAGGATCGCATATTGACAAAAAAGTATTAGTTCGCGACCGAGGATTGCGTTTTACTATTCAATTTTGTTAAAAGTACCACTACAGATAGTAAATTTTACTCTACGATATGGTAAGTTTTACCATAAAATATAGTAAATTTTACAGTAGCACGAAATTCAAACAGGATCGCATATTGACAAAAAAGTATTAGTTCGCCACCGAGGATTGCGTTTTACTATTCAATTTTGTTAAAAGTACCACTACAGAGAGTAAATTTTACTCTACAATATGGTAAGTTTTACAATAAAATAGAGTTAATTTTACACTATGCACGAAATTCGAACAGGATCGCATATAGACAAAAAAGTATTAGTTCGCGACCGAGGATTGCATTTTACTATCTAATTTTGTTTAAACTAACACTACAGAGAGTAAATTTTACTCTACAATATGGTAAGTTTTACCATAAAATATAGTAAATTTTACACTAGTCACGAAATTCAAACAGGATCGCATATTGGCAAAAAGGTATTAGTTCGCGACCGAGGATTGCGTTTTACTATTCAATTTTGTTAAAAGTACCACTACAGAGAGTAAATTTTACTCTACAATATGGTAAGTTTTACCATAAAATAGAGTAAATTTTACACTAAGCACGAAATTCAAACAGGATCGCATATTGACAAAAAAGTGTTAGTTCGCGACCGAGAATTGCGTTTTACTATTCAATTTTGTTAAAAGTACCACAACAGAGAGTAAATTTTACTCTACAATTGGTAAGTCTTACCCTAAAATATAGTAAATTTTACACTAAGCACGAAATTCAAACAGGATCGCATATTGACAAAAAAGTATTAGTTCGTGAAGTGGGTTTGCATTTTACTATTCAATTTTGTTAAAAGTACCACTACAGATAGTAAATTTTACTCTACAATATGGTAAGTTTTACCATAAAATATAGTAAATTTTACACTAAGCACGAAATTCAAACAGGATCGCATATTGACAAAAAGTATTAGTTCGCGACCGAGGATTGCGTTTTACTATTCAATTTTGTTAAAAGTACCACTACAGAGAGTAAATTTTACTCTACAATGTGGTAAGTTTTACCATAAAATATAGTAAATTTTACACTAAGCACGAAATTCAAACAGGATCGCATATTGACAAAAAGTATTAGTTCGCGACCGAGGATTGCGTTTTACTATTCAATTTTGTTAAAAGTACCACTACAGAGAGTAAATTTTACTCTACAATATGGTAAGTTTTACCATAAAATAGAGTAAATTTTACACTAAGCACGAAATTCAAACAGGATCGCATATTGACAAAAAAGTGTTAGTTCGCGACCGAGAATTGCGTTTTACTATTCAATTTTGTTAAAAGTACCACAACAGAGAGTAAATTTTACTCTACAATTGGTAAGTCTTACCCTAAAATATAGTAAATTTTACACTAAGCACGAAATTCAAACAGGATCGCATATTGACAAAAAAGTATTAGTTCGTGAAGTGGGTTTGCATTTTACTATTCAATTTTGTTAAAAGTACCACTACAGATAGTAAATTTTACTCTACAATATGGTAAGTTTTACCATAAAATATAGTAAATTTTACACTAAGCACGAAATTCAAACAGGATCGCATATTGACAAAAAGTATTAGTTCGCGACCGAGGATTGCGTTTTACTATTCAATTTTGTTAAAAGTACCACTACAGAGAGTAAATTTTACTCTACAATGTGGTAAGTTTTACCATAAAATATAGTAAATTTTACACTAAGCACGAAATTCAAACAGGATCGCATATTGACAAAAAGTATTAGTTCGCGACCGAGGATTGCGTTTTACTATTCAATTTTGTTAAAAGTACCACTACAGATAGTAAATTTTACTCTACGATATGGTAAGTTTTACCATAAAATATAATAAATTTTACAGTAAGCACGAAATTCAAACAGGATCGCATATTGACAAAAAAGTATTAGTTCGCCACCGAGGATTGCGTTTTACTATTCAATTTTGTTAAAAGTACCACTACAGAGAGTAAATTTTACTCTACACTATTGTAAGTTTTACCATAAAATATAGTAAATTTTACACTATACAAGAAATTCAAACAGGATCGCATATTGACAAAAAAGTGTTAGTTCGCGACCGAGGATTGCGTTTTACTATTCAGTTTTGTTAAAAGTACCACTACAGAGAGTAAATTTTACTCTACAATATGGTAAGTTTTACAATAAAATAGAGTTAATTTTACACTATGCACGAAATTCGAACAGGATCGCATATAGACAAAAAAGTATTAGTTCGCGACCGAGGATTGCATTTTACTATCTAATTTTGTTTAAACTAACACTACAGAGAGTAAATTTTACTCTACAATATGGTAAGTTTTACCATAAAATATAGTAAATTTTACACTAGTCACGAAATTCAAACAGGATCGCATATTGGCAAAAAGGTATTAGTTCGCGACCGAGGATTGCGTTTTACTATTCAATTTTGTTAAAAGTACCACTACAGAGAGTAAATTTTACTCTACAATATGGTAAGTTTTACCATAAAATAGAGTAAATTTTACACTAAGCACGAAATTCAAACAGGATCGCATATTGACAAAAAAGTATTAGTTCGCGACCGAGAATTGCGTTTTACTATTCAATTTTGTTAAAAGTACCACAACAGAGAGTAAATTTTACTCTACAATTGGTAAGTCTTACCCTAAAATATAGTAAATTTTACACTAAGCACGAAATTCAAACAGGATCGCATATTGACAAAAAAGTATTAGTTCGCGACCGAGAATTGCGTTTTACTATTCAATTTTGTTAAAAGTACCACAACAGAGAGTAAATTTTACTCTACAATTGGTAAGTCTTACCCTAAAATATAGTAAATTTTACACTAAGCACGAAATTCAAACAGGATCGCATATTGACAAAAAAGTATTAGTTCGCCACCGAGGATTGCGTTTTACTATTCAGTTTTGTTAAAAGTACCACAACAGAGAGTAAATTTTACTCTACAATTGGTAAGTTTTACCCTAAAATATAGTAAATTTTACACAATGCACGAAAGTCAAACAGGATCGCATATTGACAAAAAAGTATTAGTTCGCGACCGAGGATTGCGTTTTACTATTCAATTTTGTTAAAAGTACCACTACAGATAGTAAATTTTACTCTACGATATGGTAAGTTTTACCATAAAATATAGTAAATTTTACAGTAGCACGAAATTCAAACAGGATCGCATATTGACAAAAAAGTATTAGTTCGCCACCGAGGATTGCGTTTTACTATTCAATTTTGTTAAAAGTACCACTACAGAGAGTAAATTTTACTCTACAATATGGTAAGTTTTACAATAAAATAGAGTTAATTTTACACTATGCACGAAATTCGAACAGGATCGCATATAGACAAAAAAGTATTAGTTCGCGACCGAGGATTGCATTTTACTATCTAATTTTGTTTAAACTAACACTACAGAGAGTAAATTTTACTCTACAATATGGTAAGTTTTACCATAAAATATAGTAAATTTTACACTAGTCACGAAATTCAAACAGGATCGCATATTGGCAAAAAGGTATTAGTTCGCGACCGAGGATTGCGTTTTACTATTCAATTTTGTTAAAAGTACCACTACAGAGAGTAAATTTTACTCTACAATATGGTAAGTTTTACCATAAAATAGAGTAAATTTTACACTAAGCACGAAATTCAAACAGGATCGCATATTGACAAAAAAGTGTTAGTTCGCGACCGAGAATTGCGTTTTACTATTCAATTTTGTTAAAAGTACCACAACAGAGAGTAAATTTTACTCTACAATTGGTAAGTCTTACCCTAAAATATAGTAAATTTTACACTAAGCACGAAATTCAAACAGGATCGCATATTGACAAAAAAGTATTAGTTCGTGAAGTGGGTTTGCATTTTACTATTCAATTTTGTTAAAAGTACCACTACAGATAGTAAATTTTACTCTACAATATGGTAAGTTTTACCATAAAATATAGTAAATTTTACACTAAGCACGAAATTCAAACAGGATCGCATATTGACAAAAAGTATTAGTTCGCGACCGAGGATTGCGTTTTACTATTCAATTTTGTTAAAAGTACCACTACAGAGAGTAAATTTTACTCTACAATGTGGTAAGTTTTACCATAAAATATAGTAAATTTTACACTAAGCACGAAATTCAAACAGGATCGCATATTGACAAAAAGTATTAGTTCGCGACCGAGGATTGCGTTTTACTATTCAATTTTGTTAAAAGTACCACTACAGAGAGTAAATTTTACTCTACAATATGGTAAGTTTTACCATAAAATAGAGTAAATTTTACACTAAGCACGAAATTCAAACAGGATCGCATATTGACAAAAAAGTGTTAGTTCGCGACCGAGAATTGCGTTTTACTATTCAATTTTGTTAAAAGTACCACAACAGAGAGTAAATTTTACTCTACAATTGGTAAGTCTTACCCTAAAATATAGTAAATTTTACACTAAGCACGAAATTCAAACAGGATCGCATATTGACAAAAAAGTATTAGTTCGTGAAGTGGGTTTGCATTTTACTATTCAATTTTGTTAAAAGTACCACTACAGATAGTAAATTTTACTCTACAATATGGTAAGTTTTACCATAAAATATAGTAAATTTTACACTAAGCACGAAATTCAAACAGGATCGCATATTGACAAAAAGTATTAGTTCGCGACCGAGGATTGCGTTTTACTATTCAATTTTGTTAAAAGTACCACTACAGAGAGTAAATTTTACTCTACAATGTGGTAAGTTTTACCATAAAATATAGTAAATTTTACACTAAGCACGAAATTCAAACAGGATCGCATATTGACAAAAAGTATTAGTTCGCGACCGAGGATTGCGTTTTACTATTCAATTTTGTTAAAAGTACCACTACAGATAGTAAATTTTACTCTACGATATGGTAAGTTTTACCATAAAATATAATAAATTTTACAGTAAGCACGAAATTCAAACAGGATCGCATATTGACAAAAAAGTATTAGTTCGCCACCGAGGATTGCGTTTTACTATTCAATTTTGTTAAAAGTACCACTACAGAGAGTAAATTTTACTCTACACTATTGTAAGTTTTACCATAAAATATAGTAAATTTTACACTATACAAGAAATTCAAACAGGATCGCATATTGACAAAAAAGTGTTAGTTCGCGACCGAGGATTGCGTTTTACTATTCAGTTTTGTTAAAAGTACCACTACAGAGAGTAAATTTTACTCTACAATATGGTAAGTTTTACAATAAAATAGAGTTAATTTTACACTATGCACGAAATTCGAACAGGATCGCATATAGACAAAAAAGTATTAGTTCGCGACCGAGGATTGCATTTTACTATCTAATTTTGTTTAAACTAACACTACAGAGAGTAAATTTTACTCTACAATATGGTAAGTTTTACCATAAAATATAGTAAATTTTACACTAGTCACGAAATTCAAACAGGATCGCATATTGGCAAAAAGGTATTAGTTCGCGACCGAGGATTGCGTTTTACTATTCAATTTTGTTAAAAGTACCACTACAGAGAGTAAATTTTACTCTACAATATGGTAAGTTTTACCATAAAATAGAGTAAATTTTACACTAAGCACGAAATTCAAACAGGATCGCATATTGACAAAAAAGTATTAGTTCGCGACCGAGAATTGCGTTTTACTATTCAATTTTGTTAAAAGTACCACAACAGAGAGTAAATTTTACTCTACAATTGGTAAGTCTTACCCTAAAATATAGTAAATTTTACACTAAGCACGAAATTCAAACAGGATCGCATATTGACAAAAAAGTATTAGTTCGCGACCGAGAATTGCGTTTTACTATTCAATTTTGTTAAAAGTACCACAACAGAGAGTAAATTTTACTCTACAATTGGTAAGTCTTACCCTAAAATATAGTAAATTTTACACTAAGCACGAAATTCAAACAGGATCGCATATTGACAAAAAAGTATTAGTTCGCCACCGAGGATTGCGTTTTACTATTCAATTTTGTTAAAAGTACCACTACAGAGAGTAAATTTTACTCTACACTATTGTAAGTTTTACCATAAAATATAGTAAATTTTACACTATACAAGAAATTCAAACAGGATCGCATATTGACAAAAAAGTGTTAGTTCGCGACCGAGGATTGCGTTTTACTATTCAGTTTTGTCAAAAGTACCACTACAGAGAGTAAATTTTACTCTACAATATGGTAAGTTTTACAATAAAATAGAGTTAATTTTACACTATGCACGAAATTCGAACAGGATCGCATATAGACAAAAAAGTATTAGTTCGCGACCGAGGATTGCATTTTACTATCTAATTTTGTTTAAACTAACACTACAGAGAGTAAATTTTACTCTACAATATGGTAAGTTTTACCATAAAATATAGTAAATTTTACACTAGTCACGAAATTCAAACAGGATCGCATATTGGCAAAAAGGTATTAGTTCGCGACCGAGGATTGCGTTTTACTATTCAATTTTGTTAAAAGTACCACTACAGAGAGTAAATTTTACTCTACAATATGGTAAGGTTTACCATAAAATAGAGTAAATTTTACACTAAGCACGAAATTCAAACAGGATCGCATATTGACAAAAAAGTATTAGTTCGCGACCGAGAATTGCGTTTTACTATTCAATTTTGTTAAAAGTACCACAACAGAGAGTAAATTTTACTCTACAATTGGTAAGTCTTACCCTAAAATATAGTAAATTTTACACTAAGCACGAAATTCAAACAGGATCGCATATTGACAAAAAAGTATTAGTTCGCGACCGAGAATTGCGTTTTACTATTCAATTTTGTTAAAAGTACCACAACAGAGAGTAAATTTTACTCTACAATTGGTAAGTCTTACCCTAAAATATAGTAAATTTTACACTAAGCACGAAATTCAAACAGGATCGCATATTGACAAAAAAGTATTAGTTCGCCACCGAGGATTGCGTTTTACTATTCAGTTTTGTTAAAAGTACCACAACAGAGAGTAAATTTTACTCTACAATTGGTAAGTTTTACCCTAAAATATAGTAAATTTTACACAATGCACGAAAGTCAAACAGGATCGCATATTGACAAAAAAGTATTAGTTCGCGACCGAGGATTGCGTTTTACTATTCAATTTTGTTAAAAGTACCACTACAGATAGTAAATTTTACTCTACGATATGGTAAGTTTTACCATAAAATATAGTAAATTTTACAGTAGCACGAAATTCAAACAGGATCGCATATTGACAAAAAAGTATTAGTTCGCCACCGAGGATTGCGTTTTACTATTCAATTTTGTTAAAAGTACCACTACAGAGAGTAAATTTTACTCTACAATATGGTAAGTTTTACAATAAAATAGAGTTAATTTTACACTATGCACGAAATTCGAACAGGATCGCATATAGACAAAAAAGTATTAGTTCGCGACCGAGGATTGCATTTTACTATCTAATTTTGTTTAAACTAACACTACAGAGAGTAAATTTTACTCTACAATATGGTAAGTTTTACCATAAAATATAGTAAATTTTACACTAAGCACGAAATTCAAACAGGATCGCATATTGACAAAAAAGTATTAGTTCGTGAAGTGGGTTTGCATTTTACTATTCAATTTTGTTAAAAGTACCACTACAGATAGTAAATTTTACTCTACAATATGGTAAGTTTTACCATAAAATATAGTAAATTTTACACTAAGCACGAAATTCAAACAGGATCGCATATTGACAAAAAGTATTAGTTCGCGACCGAGGATTGCGTTTTACTATTCAATTTTGTTAAAAGTACCACTACAGAGAGTAAATTTTACTCTACAATGTGGTAAGTTTTACCATAAAATATAGTAAATTTTACACTAAGCACGAAATTCAAACAGGATCGCATATTGACAAAAAGTATTAGTTCGCGACCGAGGATTGCGTTTTACTATTCAATTTTGTTAAAAGTACCACTACAGAGAGTAAATTTTACTCTACAATATGGTAAGTTTTACCATAAAATAGAGTAAATTTTACACTAAGCACGAAATTCAAACAGGATCGCATATTGACAAAAAAGTGTTAGTTCGCGACCGAGAATTGCGTTTTACTATTCAATTTTGTTAAAAGTACCACAACAGAGAGTAAATTTTACTCTACAATTGGTAAGTCTTACCCTAAAATATAGTAAATTTTACACTAAGCACGAAATTCAAACAGGATCGCATATTGACAAAAAAGTATTAGTTCGTGAAGTGGGTTTGCATTTTACTATTCAATTTTGTTAAAAGTACCACTACAGATAGTAAATTTTACTCTACAATATGGTAAGTTTTACCATAAAATATAGTAAATTTTACACTAAGCACGAAATTCAAACAGGATCGCATATTGACAAAAAGTATTAGTTCGCGACCGAGGATTGCGTTTTACTATTCAATTTTGTTAAAAGTACCACTACAGAGAGTAAATTTTACTCTACAATGTGGTAAGTTTTACCATAAAATATAGTAAATTTTACACTAAGCACGAAATTCAAACAGGATCGCATATTGACAAAAAGTATTAGTTCGCGACCGAGGATTGCGTTTTACTATTCAATTTTGTTAAAAGTACCACTACAGATAGTAAATTTTACTCTACGATATGGTAAGTTTTACCATAAAATATAATAAATTTTACAGTAAGCACGAAATTCAAACAGGATCGCATATTGACAAAAAAGTATTAGTTCGCCACCGAGGATTGCGTTTTACTATTCAATTTTGTTAAAAGTACCACTACAGAGAGTAAATTTTACTCTACACTATTGTAAGTTTTACCATAAAATATAGTAAATTTTACACTATACAAGAAATTCAAACAGGATCGCATATTGACAAAAAAGTGTTAGTTCGCGACCGAGGATTGCGTTTTACTATTCAGTTTTGTTAAAAGTACCACTACAGAGAGTAAATTTTACTCTACAATATGGTAAGTTTTACAATAAAATAGAGTTAATTTTACACTATGCACGAAATTCGAACAGGATCGCATATAGACAAAAAAGTATTAGTTCGCGACCGAGGATTGCATTTTACTATCTAATTTTGTTTAAACTAACACTACAGAGAGTAAATTTTACTCTACAATATGGTAAGTTTTACCATAAAATATAGTAAATTTTACACTAGTCACGAAATTCAAACAGGATCGCATATTGGCAAAAAGGTATTAGTTCGCGACCGAGGATTGCGTTTTACTATTCAATTTTGTTAAAAGTACCACTACAGAGAGTAAATTTTACTCTACAATATGGTAAGTTTTACCATAAAATAGAGTAAATTTTACACTAAGCACGAAATTCAAACAGGATCGCATATTGACAAAAAAGTATTAGTTCGCGACCGAGAATTGCGTTTTACTATTCAATTTTGTTAAAAGTACCACAACAGAGAGTAAATTTTACTCTACAATTGGTAAGTCTTACCCTAAAATATAGTAAATTTTACACTAAGCACGAAATTCAAACAGGATCGCATATTGACAAAAAAGTATTAGTTCGCGACCGAGAATTGCGTTTTACTATTCAATTTTGTTAAAAGTACCACAACAGAGAGTAAATTTTACTCTACAATTGGTAAGTCTTACCCTAAAATATAGTAAATTTTACACTAAGCACGAAATTCAAACAGGATCGCATATTGACAAAAAAGTATTAGTTCGCCACCGAGGATTGCGTTTTACTATTCAATTTTGTTAAAAGTACCACTACAGAGAGTAAATTTTACTCTACACTATTGTAAGTTTTACCATAAAATATAGTAAATTTTACACTATACAAGAAATTCAAACAGGATCGCATATTGACAAAAAAGTGTTAGTTCGCGACCGAGGATTGCGTTTTACTATTCAGTTTTGTCAAAAGTACCACTACAGAGAGTAAATTTTACTCTACAATATGGTAAGTTTTACAATAAAATAGAGTTAATTTTACACTATGCACGAAATTCGAACAGGATCGCATATAGACAAAAAAGTATTAGTTCGCGACCGAGGATTGCATTTTACTATCTAATTTTGTTTAAACTAACACTACAGAGAGTAAATTTTACTCTACAATATGGTAAGTTTTACCATAAAATATAGTAAATTTTACACTAGTCACGAAATTCAAACAGGATCGCATATTGGCAAAAAGGTATTAGTTCGCGACCGAGGATTGCGTTTTACTATTCAATTTTGTTAAAAGTACCACTACAGAGAGTAAATTTTACTCTACAATATGGTAAGGTTTACCATAAAATATAGTAAATTTTACACAATGCACGAAAGTCAAACAGGATCGCATATTGACAAAAAAGTATTAGTTCGCGACCGAGGATTGCGTTTTACTATTCAATTTTGTTAAAAGTACCACTACAGAGAGTAAATTTTACTCTACAATATGGTAAGTTTTACCATAAAATATAGTAAATTTTACACTAGTCACGAAATTCAAACAGGATCGCATATTGGCAAAAAGGTATTAGTTCGCGACCGAGGATTGCGTTTTACTATTCAATTTTGTTAAAAGTACCACTACAGAGAGTAAATTTTACTCTACAATGTGGTAAGTTTTACCATAAAATATAGTAAATTTTACACTAAGCACGAAATTCAAACAGGATCGCATATTGACAAAAAGTATTAGTTCGCGACCGAGGATTGCGTTTTACTATTCAATTTTGTTAAAAGTACCACTACAGATAGTAAATTTTACTCTACGATATGGTAAGTTTTACCATAAAATATAGTAAATTTTACAGTAGCACGAAATTCAAACAGGATCGCATATTGACAAAAAAGTATTAGTTCGCCACCGAGGATTGCGTTTTACTATTCAATTTTGTTAAAAGTACCACTACAGAGAGTAAATTTTACTCTACAATATGGTAAGTTTTACCATAAAATAGAGTAAATTTTACACTAAGCACGAAATTCAAACAGGATCGCATATTGGCAAAAAGGTATTAGTTCGCGACCGAGGATTGCGTTTTACTATTCAATTTTGTTAAAAGTACCACTACAGAGAGTAAATTTTACTCTACAATATGGTAAGTTTTACCATAAAATAGAGTAAATTTTACACTAAGCACGAAATTCAAACAGGATCGCATATTGACAAAAAAGTGTTAGTTCGCGACCGAGAATTGCGTTTTACTATTCAATTTTGTTAAAAGTACCACAACAGAGAGTAAATTTTACTCTACAATTGGTAAGTCTTACCCTAAAATATAGTAAATTTTACACTAAGCACGAAATTCAAACAGGATCGCATATTGACAAAAAAGTATTAGTTCGTGAAGTGGGTTTGCATTTTACTATTCAATTTTGTTAAAAGTACCACTACAGATAGTAAATTTTACTCTACAATATGGTAAGTTTTACCATAAAATATAGTAAATTTTACACTAAGCACGAAATTCAAACAGGATCGCATATTGACAAAAAGTATTAGTTCGCGACCGAGGATTGCGTTTTACTATTCAATTTTGTTAAAAGTACCACTACAGAGAGTAAATTTTACTCTACAATGTGGTAAGTTTTACCATAAAATATAGTAAATTTTACACTAAGCACGAAATTCAAACAGGATCGCATATTGACAAAAAGTATTAGTTCGCGACCGAGGATTGCGTTTTACTATTCAATTTTGTTAAAAGTACCACTACAGAGAGTAAATTTTACTCTACAATATGGTAAGTTTTACCATAAAATAGAGTAAATTTTACACTAAGCACGAAATTCAAACAGGATCGCATATTGACAAAAAAGTGTTAGTTCGCGACCGAGAATTGCGTTTTACTATTCAATTTTGTTAAAAGTACCACAACAGAGAGTAAATTTTACTCTACAATTGGTAAGTCTTACCCTAAAATATAGTAAATTTTACACTAAGCACGAAATTCAAACAGGATCGCATATTGACAAAAAAGTATTAGTTCGTGAAGTGGGTTTGCATTTTACTATTCAATTTTGTTAAAAGTACCACTACAGATAGTAAATTTTACTCTACAATATGGTAAGTTTTACCATAAAATATAGTAAATTTTACACTAAGCACGAAATTCAAACAGGATCGCATATTGACAAAAAGTATTAGTTCGCGACCGAGGATTGCGTTTTACTATTCAATTTTGTTAAAAGTACCACTACAGATAGTAAATTTTACTCTACGATATGGTAAGTTTTACCATAAAATATAGTAAATTTTACAGTAAGCACGAAATTCAAACAGGATCGCATATTGACAAAAAAGTATTAGTTCGCCACCGAGGATTGCGTTTTACTATTCAATTTTGTTAAAAGTACCACTACAGAGAGTAAATTTTACTCTACACTATTGTAAGTTTTACCATAAAATATAGTAAATTTTACACTATACAAGAAATTCAAACAGGATCGCATATTGACAAAAAAGTGTTAGTTCGCGACCGAGGATTGCGTTTTACTATTCAGTTTTGTTAAAAGTACCACTACAGAGAGTAAATTTTACTCTACAATATGGTAAGTTTTACAATAAAATAGAGTTAATTTTACACTATGCACGAAATTCGAACAGGATCGCATATAGACAAAAAAGTATTAGTTCGCGACCGAGGATTGCATTTTACTATCTAATTTTGTTTAAACTAACACTACAGAGAGTAAATTTTACTCTACAATATGGTAAGTTTTACCATAAAATATAGTAAATTTTACACTAGTCACGAAATTCAAACAGGATCGCATATTGGCAAAAAGGTATTAGTTCGCGACCGAGGATTGCGTTTTACTATTCAATTTTGTTAAAAGTACCACTACAGAGAGTAAATTTTACTCTACAATATGGTAAGTTTTACCATAAAATAGAGTAAATTTTACACTAAGCACGAAATTCAAACAGGATCGCATATTGACAAAAAAGTATTAGTTCGCGACCGAGAATTGCGTTTTACTATTCAATTTTGTTAAAAGTACCACAACAGAGAGTAAATTTTACTCTACAATTGGTAAGTCTTACCCTAAAATATAGTAAATTTTACACTAAGCACGAAATTCAAACAGGATCGCATATTGACAAAAAAGTATTAGTTCGCGACCGAGAATTGCGTTTTACTATTCAATTTTGTTAAAAGTACCACAACAGAGAGTAAATTTTACTCTACAATTGGTAAGTCTTACCCTAAAATATAGTAAATTTTACACTAAGCACGAAATTCAAACAGGATCGCATATTGACAAAAAGTATTAGTTCGCGACCGAAAATTGCGTTTTACTATTCAATTTTGTTAAAAGTACCACTACAGATAGTAAATTTTACTCTACAATATGGTAAGTTTTACCATAAAATATAGTAAATTTTACACTAAGCACGAAATTCAAACAGGATCGCATATTGACAAAAAAGTATTAGTTCGCGACCGAGGATTGCGTTTTACTATTCAATTTTGTTAAAAGTACCACTACAGAGAGTAAATTTTACTCTACAATATGGTAAGTTTTACCATAAAATATAGTAAATTTTACACTAGTCACGAAATTCAAACAGGATCGCATATTGGCAAAAAGGTATTAGTTCGCGACCGAGGATTGCGTTTTACTATTCAATTTTGTTAAAAGTACCACTACAGAGAGTAAATTTTACTCTACAATATGGTAAGTTTTACCATAAAATATAGTAAATTTTACACTAGTCACGAAATTCAAACAGGATCGCATATTGGCAAAAAGGTATTAGTTCGCGACCGAGGATTGCGTTTTACTATTCAATTTTCTTAAAAGTACCACTACAGAGAGTAAATTTTACTCTACAATGTGGTAAGTTTTACCATAAAATATAGTAAATTTTACACTAAGCACGAAATTCAAACAGGATCGCATATTGACAAAAAGTATTAGTTCGCGACCGAGGATTGCGTTTTACTATTCAATTTTGTTAAAAGTACCACTACAGATAGTAAATTTTACTCTACGATATGGTAAGTTTTACCATAAAATATAGTAAATTTTACAGTAAGCACGAAATTCAAACAGGATCGCATATTGACAAAAAAGTATTAGTTCGCCACCGAGGATTGCGTTTTACTATTCAATTTTGTTAAAAGTACCACTACAGAGAGTAAATTTTACTCTACACTATTGTAAGTTTTACCATAAAATATAGTAAATTTTACACTATACAAGAAATTCAAACAGGATCGCATATTGACAAAAAAGTGTTAGTTCGCGACCGAGGATTGCGTTTTACTATTCAGTTTTGTCAAAAGTACCACTACAGAGAGTAAATTTTACTCTACAATATGGTAAGTTTTACAATAAAATAGAGTTAATTTTACACTATGCACGAAATTCGAACAGGATCGCATATAGACAAAAAAGTATTAGTTCGCGACCGAGGATTGCATTTTACTATCTAATTTTGTTTAAACTAACACTACAGAGAGTAAATTTTACTCTACAATATGGTAAGTTTTACCATAAAATATAGTAAATTTTACACTAGTCACGAAATTCAAACAGGATCGCATATTGGCAAAAAGGTATTAGTTCGCGACCGAGGATTGCGTTTTACTATTCAATTTTGTTAAAAGTACCACTACAGAGAGTAAATTTTACTCTACAATATGGTAAGGTTTACCATAAAATATAGTAAATTTTACACAATGCACGAAAGTCAAACAGGATCGCATATTGACAAAAAAGTATTAGTTCGCGACCGAGGATTGCGTTTTACTATTCAATTTTGTTAAAAGTACCACTACAGATAGTAAATTTTACTCTACACTATTGTAAGTTTTACCATAAAATATAGTAAATTTTACAGTAAGCACGAAATTCAAACAGGATCGCATATTGACAAAAAAGTATTAGTTCGCCACCGAGGATTGCGTTTTACTATTCAATTTTGTTAAAAGTACCACTACAGAGAGTAAATTTTACTCTACACTATTGTAAGTTTTACCATAAAATATAGTAAATTTTACACTATACAAGAAATTCAAACAGGATCGCATATTGACAAAAAAGTGTTAGTTCGCGACCGAGGATTGCGTTTTACTATTCAGTTTTGTCAAAAGTACCACTACAGAGAGTAAATTTTACTCTACAATATGGTAAGTTTTACAATAAAATAGAGTTAATTTTACACTATGCACGAAATTCGAACAGGATCGCATATAGACAAAAAAGTATTAGTTCGCGACCGAGGATTGCATTTTACTATCTAATTTTGTTTAAACTAACACTACAGAGAGTAAATTTTACTCTACAATATGGTAAGTTTTACCATAAAATATAGTAAATTTTACACTAGTCACGAAATTCAAACAGGATCGCATATTGGCAAAAAGGTATTAGTTCGCGACCGAGGATTGCGTTTTACTATTCAATTTTGTTAAAAGTACCACTACAGAGAGTAAATTTTACTCTACAATGTGGTAAGTTTTACCATAAAATATAGTAAATTTTACACTAAGCACGAAATTCAAACAGGATCGCATATTGACAAAAAGTATTAGTTCGCGACCGAGGATTGCGTTTTACTATTCAATTTTGTTAAAAGTACCACTACAGATAGTAAATTTTACTCTACGATATGGTAAGTTTTACCATAAAATATAGTAAATTTTACACTAAGCACGAAATTCAAACAGGATCGCATATTGACAAAAAGTATTAGTTCGCGACCGAGGATTGCGTTTTACTATTCAATTTTGTTAAAAGTACCACTACAGATAGTAAATTTTACTCTACGATATGGTAAGTTTTACCATAAAATATAGTAAATTTTACACTAAGCACGAAATTCAAACAGGATCGCATATTGACAAAAAGTATTAGTTCGCGACCGAGGATTGCGTTTTACTATTCAATTTTGTTAAAAGTACCACTACAGATAGTAAATTTTACTCTACACTATTGTAAGTTTTACCATAAAATATAGTAAATTTTACAGTAAGCACGAAATTCAAACAGGATCGCATATTGACAAAAAAGTATTAGTTCGCCACCGAGGATTGCGTTTTACTATTCAATTTTGTTAAAAGTACCACTACAGAGAGTAAATTTTACTCTACACTATTGTAAGTTTTACCATAAAATATAGTAAATTTTACACTATACAAGAAATTCAAACAGGATCGCATATTGACAAAAAAGTGTTAGTTCGCGACCGAGGATTGCGTTTTACTATTCAGTTTTGTTAAAAGTACCACTACAGAGAGTAAATTTTACTCTACAATATGGTAAGTTTTACAATAAAATAGAGTTAATTTTACACTATGCACGAAATTCGAACAGGATCGCATATAGACAAAAAAGTATTAGTTCGCGACCGAGGATTGCATTTTACTATCTAATTTTGTTTAAACTAACACTACAGAGAGTAAATTTTACTCTACAATATGGTAAGTTTTACCATAAAATATAGTAAATTTTACACTAGTCACGAAATTCAAACAGGATCGCATATTGGCAAAAAGGTATTAGTTCGCGACCGAGGATTGCGTTTTACTATTCAATTTTCTTAAAAGTACCACTACAGAGAGTAAATTTTACTCTACAATGTGGTAAGTTTTACCATAAAATATAGTAAATTTTACACTAAGCACGAAATTCAAACAGGATCGCATATTGACAAAAAGTATTAGTTCGCGACCGAGGATTGCGTTTTACTATTCAATTTTGTTAAAAGTACCACTACAGATAGTAAATTTTACTCTACGATATGGTAAGTTTTACCATAAAATATAGTAAATTTTACAGTAAGCACGAAATTCAAACAGGATCGCATATTGACAAAAAAGTATTAGTTCGCCACCGAGGATTGCGTTTTACTATTCAATTTTGTTAAAAGTACCACTACAGAGAGTAAATTTTACTCTACACTATTGTAAGTTTTACCATAAAATATAGTAAATTTTACACTATACAAGAAATTCAAACAGGATCGCATATTGACAAAAAAGTGTTAGTTCGCGACCGAGGATTGCGTTTTACTATTCAGTTTTGTCAAAAGTACCACTACAGAGAGTAAATTTTACTCTACAATATGGTAAGTTTTACAATAAAATAGAGTTAATTTTACACTATGCACGAAATTCGAACAGGATCGCATATAGACAAAAAAGTATTAGTTCGCGACCGAGGATTGCATTTTACTATCTAATTTTGTTTAAACTAACACTACAGAGAGTAAATTTTACTCTACAATATGGTAAGTTTTACCATAAAATATAGTAAATTTTACACTAGTCACGAAATTCAAACAGGATCGCATATTGGCAAAAAGGTATTAGTTCGCGACCGAGGATTGCGTTTTACTATTCAATTTTGTTAAAAGTACCACTACAGAGAGTAAATTTTACTCTACAATATGGTAAGGTTTACCATAAAATATAGTAAATTTTACACAATGCACGAAAGTCAAACAGGATCGCATATTGACAAAAAAGTATTAGTTCGCGACCGAGGATTGCGTTTTACTATTCAATTTTGTTAAAAGTACCACTACAGATAGTAAATTTTACTCTACACTATTGTAAGTTTTACCATAAAATATAGTAAATTTTACAGTAAGCACGAAATTCAAACAGGATCGCATATTGACAAAAAAGTATTAGTTCGCCACCGAGGATTGCGTTTTACTATTCAATTTTGTTAAAAGTACCACTACAGAGAGTAAATTTTACTCTACACTATTGTAAGTTTTACCATAAAATATAGTAAATTTTACACTATACAAGAAATTCAAACAGGATCGCATATTGACAAAAAAGTGTTAGTTCGCGACCGAGGATTGCGTTTTACTATTCAGTTTTGTCAAAAGTACCACTACAGAGAGTAAATTTTACTCTACAATATGGTAAGTTTTACAATAAAATAGAGTTAATTTTACACTATGCACGAAATTCGAACAGGATCGCATATAGACAAAAAAGTATTAGTTCGCGACCGAGGATTGCATTTTACTATCTAATTTTGTTTAAACTAACACTACAGAGAGTAAATTTTACTCTACAATATGGTAAGTTTTACCATAAAATATAGTAAATTTTACACTAGTCACGAAATTCAAACAGGATCGCATATTGGCAAAAAGGTATTAGTTCGCGACCGAGGATTGCGTTTTACTATTCAATTTTGTTAAAAGTACCACTACAGAGAGTAAATTTTACTCTACAATGTGGTAAGTTTTACCATAAAATATAGTAAATTTTACACTAAGCACGAAATTCAAACAGGATCGCATATTGACAAAAAGTATTAGTTCGCGACCGAGGATTGCGTTTTACTATTCAATTTTGTTAAAAGTACCACTACAGATAGTAAATTTTACTCTACGATATGGTAAGTTTTACCATAAAATATAGTAAATTTTACACTAAGCACGAAATTCAAACAGGATCGCATATTGACAAAAAGTATTAGTTCGCGACCGAGGATTGCGTTTTACTATTCAATTTTGTTAAAAGTACCACTACAGATAGTAAATTTTACTCTACGATATGGTAAGTTTTACCATAAAATATAGTAAATTTTACACTAAGCACGAAATTCAAACAGGATCGCATATTGACAAAAAGTATTAGTTCGCGACCGAGGATTGCGTTTTACTATTCAATTTTGTTAAAAGTACCACTACAGATAGTAAATTTTACTCTACACTATTGTAAGTTTTACCATAAAATATAGTAAATTTTACAGTAAGCACGAAATTCAAACAGGATCGCATATTGACAAAAAAGTATTAGTTCGCCACCGAGGATTGCGTTTTACTATTCAATTTTGTTAAAAGTACCACTACAGAGAGTAAATTTTACTCTACACTATTGTAAGTTTTACCATAAAATATAGTAAATTTTACACTATACAAGAAATTCAAACAGGATCGCATATTGACAAAAAAGTGTTAGTTCGCGACCGAGGATTGCGTTTTACTATTCAGTTTTGTTAAAAGTACCACTACAGAGAGTAAATTTTACTCTACAATATGGTAAGTTTTACAATAAAATAGAGTTAATTTTACACTATGCACGAAATTCGAACAGGATCGCATATAGACAAAAAAGTATTAGTTCGCGACCGAGGATTGCATTTTACTATCTAATTTTGTTTAAACTAACACTACAGAGAGTAAATTTTACTCTACAATATGGTAAGTTTTACCATAAAATATAGTAAATTTTACACTAGTCACGAAATTCAAACAGGATCGCATATTGGCAAAAAGGTATTAGTTCGCGACCGAGGATTGCGTTTTACTATTCAATTTTGTTAAAAGTACCACTACAGAGAGTAAATTTTACTCTACAATGTGGTAAGTTTTACCATAAAATATAGTAAATTTTACACAATGCACGAAATTCAAACAGGATCGCATATTGACAAAAAAGTATCAGTTCGCAAAAGAGGATTGCATTTTACTATTCAATTTTGTTAAAAGTACCACTACAGAGAGTAAATTTTACTCTACAATACGGTAAGTTTTACCCTAAAATAGAGTAAATTTTACACTATGCACGAGGTTCAAACAGGATCGCATATTGACAAAAAAGTATTAGTTCGCGACCGAGGATTGCGTTTTACTATTCAATTTTGTTAAAAGTACCACTACAGAGAGTAAATTTTACTCTACAATATGGTAAGGTTTACCATAAAATATAGTAAATTTTACACAATGCACGAAAGTCAAACAGGATCGCATATTGACAAAAAAGTATTAGTTCGCGACCGAGGATTGCGTTTTACTATTCAATTTTGTTAAAAGTACCACTACAGAGAGTAAATTTTACTCTACAATATGGTAAGTTTTACCATAAAATATAGTAAATTTTACACTAGTCACGAAATTCAAACAGGATCGCATATTGGCAAAAAGGTATTAGTTCGCGACCGAGGATTGCGTTTTACTATTCAATTTTGTTAAAAGTACCACTACAGAGAGTAAATTTTACTCTACAATGTGGTAAGTTTTACCATAAAATATAGTAAATTTTACACAATGCACGAAATTCAAACAGGATCGCATATTGACAAAAAAGTATCAGTTCGCAAAAGAGGATTGCATTTTACTATTCAATTTTGTTAAAAGTACCACTACAGAGAGTAAATTTTACTCTACAATACGGTAAGTTTTACCCTAAAATAGAGTAAATTTTACACTATGCACGAGGTTCAAACAGGATCGCATATTGACAAAAAAGTATTAGTTCGCGACCGAGGATTGCGTTTTACTATTCAATTTTGTTAAAAGTACCACTACAGAGAGTAAATTTTACTCTACAATATGGTAAGGTTTACCATAAAATATAGTAAATTTTACACAATGCACGAAAGTCAAACAGGATCGCATATTGACAAAAAAGTATTAGTTCGCGACCGAGGATTGCGTTTTACTATTCAATTTTGTTAAAAGTACCACTACAGAGAGTAAATTTTACTCTACAATATGGTAAGTTTTACCATAAAATATAGTAAATTTTACACTAGTCACGAAATTCAAACAGGATCGCATATTGGCAAAAAGGTATTAGTTCGCGACCGAGGATTGCGTTTTACTATTCAATTTTGTTAAAAGTACCACTACAGAGAGTAAATTTTACTCTACAATGTGGTAAGTTTTACCATAAAATATAGTAAATTTTACACAATGCACGAAATTCAAACAGGATCGCATATTGACAAAAAAGTATCAGTTCGCAAAAGAGGATTGCATTTTACTATTCAATTTTGTTAAAAGTACCACTACAGAGAGTAAATTTTACTCTACAATACGGTAAGTTTTACCCTAAAATAGAGTAAATTTTACACTATGCACGAGGTTCAAACAGGATCGCATATTGACAAAAAAGTATTAGTTCGCGACCGAGGATTGCGTTTTACTATTCAATTTTGTTAAAAGTACCACTACAGAGAGTGAATTTTACTCTACAATATGGTAAGGTTTACCATAAAATATAGTAAATTTTACACAATGCACGAAAGTCAAACAGGATCGCATATTGACAAAAAAGTATTAGTTCGCGACCGAGGATTGCGTTTTACTATTCAATTTTGTTAAAAGTACCACTACAGAGAGTAAATTTTACTCTACAATATGGTAAGTTTTACCATAAAATATAGTAAATTTTACACTAGTCACGAAATTCAAACAGGATCGCATATTGGCAAAAAGGTATTAGTTCGCGACCGAGGATTGCGTTTTACTATTCAATTTTGTTAAAAGTACCACTACAGAGAGTAAATTTTACTCTACAATGTGGTAAGTTTTACCATAAAATATAGTAAATTTTACACAATGCACGAAATTCAAACAGGATCGCATATTGACAAAAAAGTATCAGTTCGCAAAAGAGGATTGTATTTTACTATTCAATTTTGTTAAAAGTACCACTACAGAGAGTAAATTTTACTCTACAATACGGTAAGTTTTACCCTAAAATAGAGTAAATTTTACACTATGACGAGGTTCAAACAGGATCGCATATTGACAAAAAAGTATTAGTTCGCGACCGAGGATTGCGTTTTACTATTCGATTTTGTTAAAAGTACCACTACAGAGAGTAAATTTTACTCTACAATATGGTAAGTTTTACCATAAAATATAGTAAATTTTACACTAGTCACGAAATTCAAACAGGATCGCATATTGACAAAAAAGTATTAGTTCGCGACGGAGGATTCCGTTTTACTATTCAATTTTGTTAAAAGTACCACCACAGAGAGTAAATTTTACTCTACACTAGGTATTGTAAGTTTTACCATAAAATATAGTAAATTTTACACAATACAAGAAATTCAAACAGGATCGCATATTGACAAAAAAGTGTTAGTTCGCGACCGAGGATTGCGTTTTACTATTCAATTTTGTTAAAAGTACCACTACAGAGAGTAAATTTTACTCTACAATATGGTAAGTTTTACAATAAAATAGAGTTAATTTTACACTATGCACGAAATTCGAACAGGATCGCATATAGACAAAAAAGTATTAGTTCGCGACCGAGGATTGCATTTTACTATCTAATTTTGTTTAAACTAACACTACAGAGAGTAAATTTACTCTACAATATGGTAAGTTTCACCATAAAATAGAGTAAATTTTACACTAAGCACGAAATTCAATTTTACACTAAGCACGAAATTCAAACAGGATCGCATATTGACAAAAAAGTATTAGATCGCGACCGAGGATTGCATTTTACTATCCCATTTTGTTAAAAGTACCACTACAGAGAGTAAATTTTGTTCTACAATATGGTAAGTTTTACCCTAAAATAGAGTAAAATTTACACTAAGCACGAAATTCAAACAGGATCGCATATTGACAAAAAAGTATTAGGTCGCGACGCGACCGAGGATTGCATTTTACTATCCCATTTTGTTAAAAGTACCACTACAAAGAGTAAATTTTACTCTACAATATGGTAAGTTTTACCATAAAATGGAGTCAATTTTACACTATGCACGAAATTCGAACAGGATCGCATATAGACAACAACGTATTATTTAATAATAATAATAATAATTAGATGGGAGGTTGATGAGGTTATCGGACTGGGTTAATTAAAATTTACAATTAATGCTAACTAGTTTCGACGTATATTTTCATCTTCATCAGAGCAAATTGTTAATGTTTGAAAGCCGCCGGCGGCTTTCCACGTATGCGGGTGCATCCACACAAGCTCTCAAACATTAAACGGTGTGAAGACGGCTCAACGCCATTAACAATTTGCTCTGATGAAGATGAAAATATACGTCGAAACTAGTTAGCATTAATTGTAAATTTTAATTAACCCAGTCCGATAACCTCATCAACCTCCCATCTAATTTGCAAAATGGCGGACGTGACCAATTTAAATATTAATAATAATAATAATAACGTCTTTATTCCATTAGAAAAAACATTTTCAATAGGAAAGTGGCGAAGTTTAGCTGTAGCTATTCTTACACTTAACCACTTGAAGTGAGTTTGCATTTTATTATTGAATTTTGTTAAAAGTTAACACTACAGAGAGTTAATTTCCCTCTACAATAATAGAATATAGGTACTTAGTAAGTTTTAAGTACCCTAAAATAGAGTAAATTTTCGCATTTCACTATCCAATTTTGTCAAAAGTTGAAACTACAGAGAGTAAACTTTACTTTCAGACAGGATCGTAGGTATGTAGGCAAAAAAATTACTGGTTGCATCTAACTACTGAATTTTATTAAAAGTTAACACTGCAGTAAGTAGATACAGAGAGTGGTAACTTATACTTTATTGGTACCTACAGGGTGCTTCACGTATGCAGTCATTAATTTTCAGGAGTCATTCTAAATACATTGATAAATATTTAATAAAGTTCCTATAAACATGTATACCCGGAAGGGGAAGGGGACTACGACCTCTGAAGAGGGCGTTTAAAATTTGATTTTCATTTAAGAAATTTGGAAGCTTCCGCAGACAGTCTGGTAACAATTAGCATCATCAGATTACTTGAGTTTCCAATTTTTAAGAATTCGTTCAGTTTTGTAATTGAATAAAAATAAATAGAATTTTTCTCGAAAACGGTTGGTTTTACAAAAGGAGTTTTAACCTCTCAACTCCACTTCACCACTTAAAAAAGGGAGGTTACTGCAATCAGTAAAATTTTCGAATTTGAGATAACACCAGATCTTCACGTTTTGAGGTCTCAGGAACCCAAAAAAGTCGTGGTTTTAAAAATGTGTCTGTGTGTAAAGTTCCGTCGCATATTAACGAAAGCGAGGGTTGATTGTCTCGGGCTTTTTTTCTGTTGGTTTGTAAACGGGATTTCAGTTCTGTCAAAATTCCTGTCATGGCCAATAATTAACAACAAAGACCCCTTTCAGCCTCCATTGTTACTGTTTATTGAGACTAACAGTGAGTGACGGGAGTTTTGACGTATGTGAAATCCCGTTTACAAACTAGCAGAAAAAAAGCCTGAGACACCCAACCCCCGCTTTCGTTAATATGCGACGGGACTTTACGTACGTACGTACGTTCGTTTTGTAAACACGCCACAACCAAAACTACTGGACCGATTTGGCTGAAATTTGGTACGTAGGCATCTATAACCCAACTTAGCGTTTGGAGCTTTTGGAGCCAATCGTGCATCCAGAAATGCCATTTTGCCACATCAACTTTTAAATTTTAAACGCAAACCTCCATTTTCCACGTCACCATAAAAAAGTCCTTCAAATTCTGCTTCCAAAGATGTATTCACTCTCAGTGCCCTTTCGACCAAAAACTAAAAAAATCGAGATTTTTGTCGGACTTTAAAATAGCGGTACAGTCCAAGCCCCTGAGCCAATTTGGTTGAAATTCTGCACACGTCGAAGGGCTGAACAAACTTCAATCGGCCGACGGAAAAAAAAAATTCGCTTTGGGTAGAAAAATCTAAATTTTGTAATAACACTTACCATCACGTTATAGCCCAAAATCGATTTGGTTATTAAGTGAAGAGCTAAAAAGTTTTTCCGCTTGCGCCACATTTCCACCTAAATCATCATTTTGATGCATATAATGTTCTTTTTTTTATTAACAATTGGCAAAATCCCCTGGGGTCTCGAAGCGCGGACCTTAACGAAAGAGTTATTACCATTTTATACAAAATTAATTATCAATATCGTATCTAACGTCTTCCATTGTCAAATAAATACAACTGATAGCACTGACAGCAGATTTAGAAATTTTTCTTCCGTCAGTTGGACAAATTAGAACTGCCACTACAGGAAAAAAGTGTCGTGGCCTACTGGTGTGTAGAATAACTTTGAATACAGTATACTTCATAAACTGTATACCAAGTTAGCAAAATGTCATACAACTAGGTACTTACTGTTGAAAAATATCCGCAATTGTAAACTATACACATAAGTAGGAGGTTTCTTATACCTGAAGAGTTTTCCACCAGTAACTTAATTAGGTATAGATGCCTAATATACTTGGTAAGTACTTACCTATTTGTTAAGTTTATATTACTTTTCTTCGCCATTTTAAATGTTTCAATCTTTAATGGTACCTGTTTCATGGTGTACGATACTTGCCAGTATTGTATTTAGTTGTACACATTTGTTGTGACGTTCACTTTGTGGCCAACTAAAGTAGGTATTAATAAAGTTATTGTCCCAACCACCAGCTTCATGGCCCATTCCACTACCAACAATTTGTCAAGTATTATACCTTCCTGTATCTTCTGAGTAGAACTTAGAAGACTTTTCTTAGCGCCATACACATATAGTTCTAAAAACGACAAATGAGAAAGAAAAAAATTATTTTTAAAACGACTGGATAGGTAAATAGTTAACCTTTATTGCTTCGTAGACCGAGGCTTTTACGAAAACTTGCAATAATTATGCAGTCGAGCGTTTAAGGCTCTAGACATTTAATTCACCTTATTCAATCAAATTTCAAAAATAAACTGTAGGTATCCATTAAATAACACTGTGGGAAGGCCCGCAACCAACATTAACAGTAATTAATTAATTTTCTAGTCCTTTTGAAAATTTTTCTTTTAAACTTACTGGCTTTATTACGAGAACAATCAAAAATTCATGGGCGGTAATTTCACTACTAATTATTACTGAAGAACCTCAAGTACAATAATTAATAAATATTACATCTAAGAAACGTAAGTCCTGTAATTAACCCTTTTGTGATTTTATTCATCAAAAGACCAAAGCAGCTGAAGTTTTAGTGAGACGAAGGACAGAGTTGACCATGCACTTACACTTGCTTAATTTTGAATGTTTTTTCAGTCACGACTCGCTCCTACTTGTGTGAACTCTTGTGAAATTGTTCGTCTTCAAGAAGAGCTTTTCTTACACATTTCTGTAAAGTTCTTAAATAAATCATGATAAATTGATGATTGTCTTTGTCAAAAATAAACTAGACAACTTTATCTTACTGGACTTGAAACGATTTTCCTACAATTACAACGATGCTCTTTTCTTTATCAATCATAAAAGAAAATTTAAAAAATCTTTCCAAGTTTTAGTTGATTAATTTTTTTGAAAACTCTATAAGGTAAGAAAATACGAATTTCAGGGAGCTGAAAACATGAACACTTCTTTTGTGTTGATAAAAGTAATGAGCGACTTTTCCAAATAACCCCAGGTCCGGATTAAGAGGGGGGCTAGGGGGGCTACAATAGGAGCCCCGCAATTTTGTAATTCAGTAATTATTGCAAAAAATATTCCCAACAACAAAACAACTGTTGTGTATTATGATACATTATACGCTATTATACCGCTACCGCCTTTTCTCAAAGTATTTCAAGTCCTAGAAATCTGAAATTTACAAGAAACGATTCTCCTTCAAATTTGAGGAAATAACATTGGTCACACTTGCGGTCGTAAAAAACTTTTACAAAATTTATGTTTTCTAATGAATTTTGCGTTTTAAAGTTTATATCAGGAAAATTGCTGGCAATTGGTTTCACTAGAGCCTTTGATAATACAAAATGCAATTTTGATTAAAACTTTCGCATATTTATTAGTTTTGTTCTATTTTGGAATCTTAAATTAAAGAAAAGCTACTTTTCGCGAAATGTGTAAGCCTTATAAGTTTTAAATTTGCACCAATGGATTCCCCTTCAAATTTGAGGAAATAAGATGGATCACACTTGCGGTCGCAAAAAACTTTTACAAAATTATGCTTTCTAGTGAATTTCGCGTTTTAAAGTTTTTATCAAGAAAATTGTTGGAAATTGGTTTCACTCGAGCCATTGATAATACGAAATGCAATTTTTATTGGTTTTATTCTATTTTGGAATTTTAAATGAAAGAAAACCTACTTTACTCGAAGTGTGTGAGGCCTAGAAGTTTGAAATTTGTACCAATCGATTCTCCTTCAAATTTGAAGAAATAAGATGGGTCACACTTGCGGTCGCAAACAACTTTTACAAAATGTACGCTTTCTAGTGAATTTCGCGTTTTAAAGTTTATATCAGGAAAATTGCTGGCAATTGGTTTCACTAGAGCCTTTGATAATACAAAATGCAATTTTGATTAAAATTTTCGCATATTTATTAGTTTTGTTCTATTTTGGAACTTTAAATTAAAGAAAAGCTACTTTTCTCGAAGTGTCTGAGCCCTAGAAGTTTCAAATTTGCACCGATCGATTCTCCTTCAAATTTGAGGAAATAAGATAGGTCACACTTGCGGACGCAAAAAACTTTTACAAAATGTACGCTTTCTAATGAATTTCGCGTTTTAAAGTTTTATCAGGAAAATGACTGGCAATTGGTTTCACTAGAGTCTTTGATAATACAAAATGTAGTTTTTATTAATACTTGCCGATATTTATTAGTTTTATTGCATTTTGGAATTTTAAATTAAAGAAAAGCTGCTTTTCGCGAAGTGTGTGAGCCCTATAAGTTCTAAATTTGCACCAATCGATTCCCCTTCAAATTTGAGGAAATAACATGGGTCACACTTGCGGTCGCAGAAAACTTTTACAAAATTATGTTAATTTTAAATGAAAGAAAACCTACTTTACTCGAAGTGTGTGAGGCCTAGAAGTTTGAAATTTGTACCAATCGATTCTCCTTCAAATTTGAAGAAATAAGATGGGTCACACTTGCGGTCGCAAACAACTTTTACAAAATGTACGCTTTCTAGTGAATTTCGCGTTTTAAAGTTTATATCAGGAAAATTGCTGGCAATTGGTTTCACTAGAGCCTTTGATAATACAAAATGCAATTTTGATTAAAATTTTCGCATATTTATTAGTTTTGTTCTATTTTGGAACTTTAAATT
The DNA here is from genome assembly GCA_963924575.1 of Pycnomerus fuliginosus. Taxonomy (NCBI): domain Eukaryota; kingdom Metazoa; phylum Arthropoda; class Insecta; order Coleoptera; family Zopheridae; genus Pycnomerus; species Pycnomerus fuliginosus. The sequence goes on from OZ004622.1 coordinate 21,286,128, forward strand.
AAAGAAAAGCTACTTTTCTCGAAGTGTCTGAGCCCTAGAAGTTTCAAATTTGCACCGATCGATTCTCCTTCAAATTTGAGGAAATAAGATAGGTCACACTTGCGGACGCAAAAAACTTTTACAAAATGTACGCTTTCTAATGAATTTCGCGTTTTAAAGTTTTATCAGGAAAATGACTGGCAATTGGTTTCACTAGAGTCTTTGATAATACAAAATGTAGTTTTTATTAATACTTGCCGATATTTATTAGTTTTATTGCATTTTGGAATTTTAAATTAAAGAAAAGCTGCTTTTCGCGAAGTGTGTGAGCCCTATAAGTTCTAAATTTGCACCAATCGATTCCCCTTCAAATTTGAGGAAATAACATGGGTCACACTTGCGGTCGCAGAAAACTTTTACAAAATTATGTTTTCTAGTGAAGTTAAGTTTTTATCGGGAAAATTGTTGGAAATTGGTTTCACTAGAGCCTTTGATAATACAAAATGCAATTTTTATTGGTTTTATTCTATTTTGGAATTTTAGATGAAAGAAAACCTACTTTACTCGAAGTGTGTGAGGCCTAGAAGTTTGAAATTTGTACCAATCGATTCTCCTTCAAATTTGAAGAAATAAGATGGGTCACACTTGCGGTCGCAAACAACTTTTACAAAATGTACGCTTTCTAGTGAATTTCGCGTTTTAAAGTTTATATCAGGAAAATTGCTGGCAATTGGTTTCACTAGAGCCTTTGATAATACAAAATGCAATTTTGATTAAAATTTTCGCATATTTATTAGTTTTGTTCTATTTTGGAACTTTAAATTAAAGAAAAGCTACTTTTCTCGAAGTGTCTGAGCCCTAGAAGTTTCAAATTTGCACCGATCGATTCTCCTTCAAATTTGAGAAAACAAGATAGGTCACACTTGCGGACGCAAAAAACTTTTACAAAATGTACGCTTTCTAATGAATTTCGCGTTTTAAAGTTTTATCAGGAAAATGACTGGCAATTGGTTTCACTAGAGTCTTTGATAATACAAAATGTAGTTTTTATTAATACTTGCCGATATTTATTAGTTTTATTGCATTTTGGAATTTTAAATTAAAGAAAAGCTGCTTTTCGCGAAGTGTGTGAGCCCTATAAGTTCTAAATTTGCACCAATCGATTCCCCTTCAAATTTGAGGAAATAACATGGGTCACACTTGCGGTCGCAGAAAACTTTTACAAAATTATGTTAATTTTAAATGAAAGAAAACCTACTTTACTCGAAGTGTGTGAGGCCTAGAAGTTTGAAATTTGTACCAATCGATTCTCCTTCAAATTTGAAGAAATAAGATGGGTCACACTTGCGGTCGCAAACAACTTTTACAAAATGTACGCTTTCTAGTGAATTTCGCGTTTTAAAGTTTATATCAGGAAAATTGCTGGCAATTGGTTTCACTAGAGCCTTTGATAATACAAAATGCAATTTTGATTAAAATTTTCGCATATTTATTAGTTTTGTTCTATTTTGGAACTTTAAATTAAAGAAAAGCTACTTTTCTCGAAGTGTCTGAGCCCTAGAAGTTTCAAATTTGCACCGATCGATTCTCCTTCAAATTTGAGGAAATAAGATAGGTCACACTTGCGGACGCAAAAAACTTTTACAAAATGTACGCTTTCTAATGAATTTCGCGTTTTAAAGTTTTATCAGGAAAATGACTGGCAATTGGTTTCACTAGAGTCTTTGATAATACAAAATGTAGTTTTTATTAATACTTGCCGATATTTATTAGTTTTATTGCATTTTGGAATTTTAAATTAAAGAAAAGCTGCTTTTCGCGAAGTGTGTGAGCCCTATAAGTTCTAAATTTGCACCAATCGATTCCCCTTCAAATTTGAGGAAATAACATGGGTCACACTTGCGGTCGCAGAAAACTTTTACAAAATTATGTTTTCTAGTGAAGTTAAGTTTTTATCGGGAAAATTGTTGGAAATTGGTTTCACTAGAGCCTTTGATAATACAAAATGCAATTTTTATTGGTTTTATTCTATTTTGGAATTTTAAATGAAAGAAAACCTACTTTTCTCGAAGTGTGCGAGTCCTAGAAGTTTGAAATTTGCACCAATCGATTCTCCTTCAAAATTGAGGAAATAAGATGGGTCACACTTGCGGTCGCAAAAAACTATTAGAAAATGTAAAAATGTGTAGTTTCTACTAAATTTCGGCGTTTTAAGGTTTTTTCTTAAAAAAACTGGTGGCAATGGTTTTACTAGCATATCTTATAATACAAAATCTGGTTTTAATTAAAACTTGCCATAATTAATTGATTTTATTGAATTTTGAAGTTTTAAACCAATGAAAATCTACTTTTCTCGAAGTGGGTGGCTCTTAGAAGTTCGAAGTTTACGCCAATTGATTCTCCCTCCAATTTGAGGAAGCAAGATGGGTCACACTTTAGGTCGCAAACGGTTTTAAAAAACATCAACTTCCAGTGTATACCTCTTGCTGAAATTGTCATTTTTGGTTTTTCACGTGAAAAATTAATGGCAGTTAGTCTTTTTAGAGTCTCCTGACAGTACGAAATACGCACCACACCCTAGCTGGCCCACAACCAAGGGGCCTTCTCATATTGATGAGCCCCCGGGCCCTGAATAACCCTGAAGCAGTTTCAAACGTTCACGAAACGTTGGTATCTAACTTTTGCCAAAACGACCAATAAATTCTTATTCTTTGACTTTCCACATTATTTTTGTTTTTGAAGCTGACATTAAATATACAACTTACATGCACATGTACTATCGATTCGCAAGAACTTTTACACAACCATCCCGTCATTATCGTTTTAGAATCATTTATGAATGAATCCCTTAAATAAGACTGTGGGAAAGTCGACAACGACTGTAATTAATTCATCCTCAATTCCTTTTTAAAATAATTTTACTAAAACCTCAGAGCTTCACTTTAATTAAACCCTCGAGAATGGAGAAAACGGATCTCCTCCAAACGGTGAATTACCTTAAAAAATTTTTGGTGTTTTTCGGCCACTGGTATACCGGCTCGTGGCCCTCCATTGCATACTCGTACGTGTATCTTCTCGTTGTTGCAATGTTTATAATATCCAGTACTGTCGAAATGTTTCTACCAAACGATATAGCTACAGTGTCTGAAAATCTGTCAGTGACGTCTACAGTGGCTTCAACTTACATAAAACTTCTCATTTTCAAGTTTAATCACGAAGAATTTCTTGCGCTTTTTCACTTTCTAGAGAATTCGAAAATGTTTAGAAATTACGGTATCGCCAGTGATGTTTATGTCAAGAAAGTTATTACGACGACCCTTAGAATGGCAAAAAATTATTTGTCACTTTGTGTGGTTGCTGTATCTGTTTATGGGGGCCTGCCGTTGGTAATAGCAATGAATACTGGAAAGCTCAACTTGATAATCAAGCTGACTCCAAATTTTGGTTCCTGGAAGTTGGTAGTTTATCTTCTGCAGTGGTTCTCAATCGCTAACACTGCTGCCAACATAGGATTTTTTGATACGTTGGTACTAGCTTATATGGGGATAGCTGTGTGCCAGTTGCAGGTTCTTCAGGAAAAAATTTCAGAAGTGATGAAAGAGAAGAACAAGGAACAGCAGTTGAGGTCTTTTGAAAACTGCATTTTACATCACATCGAGATCATAAAGTAAATATAATTTTTGGAAAAATTATTAATTGAAAATTTACAGGTACGTGGCTACTGTGGAAAAACTGTGTTGCTACATTTTTTTAACGCAATATCTATCGAGCATGATTAACATTTGTAACATAGGGTTCCAGTTTGCTATGGTAAGAACTGCAACTACTAAAATTGTTAATTTTTCTGTTCAATCCATCATCATTTAAGAATTTTCCAACTAATAATTTGTAGATGGAATCGCTCAGTTTTCAATTTGTGAAAATTCTTCTTTACTTCTCCGTTGTTATACTGCAACCCATATGGTATTGCTGGTTCGGAAACGAAATAATTGTAGAGGTAGGCTATAAAAAATATTGTTCTTCCTACGCTGGCAGAAAATGGAATTTTCTTGCTGCGAAGAATATTTACTCCTGGCTAGCCACGAAAATGTTGCTAGCTGATCAAGAAAATAAACTCCTTTCATGGCTAGCCATGAAAACTTTACTCTCTTGGCTAGCCGAGGCAATATCAGTCGTAGCGTTGTCCAAATCAAAAAAGTTCAATAGTTAATTTTTGAGCTAGAATTTTTTTTTGCTGGCCTCACTTTCATGCCTAGGTACGTAAAGTACTATTTATGTTACAGCGTTTAATTTTTAGAGCTTGGCCATTAGTACGGCGTGTTACAATTCAGACTGGATTGAAGGCAACGAGAAAATTAAAAGATATCTGATAATGATGATAATGAGGGCGAATACTCCTCTACATCTTACCCATGGAAAATTTTCCACTCTGTCTATAACATCCCTAATGCAGATAATGAAGTTCTCTTACTCCTACTTGGCTCTGCTGTTGAAGTTGTATAGAAAATGAAGAAATACTTAATCAATTTTTTTCCTCACCATAATTTCAGGTACCAGACACTAATCAGTTAATCACATTGTGGAATAAATAGTTAGCAACTGGTAGTTTTCTTTAATAAATCGGATGGTTTTGTAGAAGTATCATATGATGCTACGCAGCGGTAGATCTTCAGGATGGCGTTCGAATGTAGGTAAATTTTCGAGAGTCGGTCCAATCGTTTGAAAAAGTTTTGGCGTTTTTGGCGGATTTTAATTCTAAAATCAAAACCAAACCTCATATAGGGTGATGAAAGGCATTTTAAAACTGAGATGGTTATTAAATTTTATTTTGAAATGTGAAATGAGGGGAGGGCCGTCGGCTAAATAATGACTACTGAAATAAAAAATCTATTTCCAGCAAATTTTTTGCAATTTACAAAAGGTCCAGTCGTGTTTTGATGTTTTTCTTATTTGATCAAAAAGACGCAAAAATGGGCAAGTTTGGTTTTCGAAAAACTATTAATGGGATTGTACATTAAGATATTATTCTAGAAATGTTGTTTAACTATAAGCATAACTGAGGGCTAAACTCATTTTATAGCCAGATGTGTGCAAAAATTTAACTATTTTATAAATTTTAAGCTATGAAGACAAAATCATAAAACGGTAAAGAAAAAGTGGGGACTGCCTAATTTCCTGAACAACACATGATTGTTGTGTTTCGGCATGTTAGGGGGTTGTTTGTTACGCCTTTAAGAGTCTATGAATTTTTCCTAAAATTCACTCCCCCTTTCTCGAAGATGCAATGCATAAGACCTCGCATTTTCACAGAAGATACCTACTGCTTCTCTGTGTCCAATTACAGGGCTTCATGAACGTTTCAATCCCTAAACTTTAACCCCCTATTTCACCATCCCCACATGCTCTAAAGACAGCTGTGTTTTCAATTTCACCTATTTATGCGCTTGCAAAGAGTTAGGGGTTGTTAATATCTTAAGGGTTGGTTTTAGGTTGAAAACTCATAAGTCCTTTTTTCAATGGTTGACCAAAATCTATCGAATCCCGTAATTTTATACCACCATTTACTTGAAGAAATTTCCAGTTTCAATCCTTAAATTTCATTCCCCTTGTTAGATCTTAGTGAAAATTTGTACATCCCTACAGGGTCACTGAAAATTACCACAATAAATTCTGCCTTGATACGCCGAGTAGTTTTTCAGTTTTCGGATTTTTGTGTTTCTGCATGTTATGGGTTGTCGCGCCTTTAAGGGTGGTTTTTCTCAAAATATGAGTGACACCTTTTTTGAATCAATAATGGAAAGCTATCGAAATGCATCCCCTAATTTCCACCCCATCTGCCTGATTTTGCGGAAAAAGCATCCCCCGCAAGCTTGCATCGAAATATGTGTGTTTGATGAGTTTCAAATAGCTGCGTGCAACCTTTGCGGACTTGTCATGTTCTTTATGGTTTTCATCCCTCAAAATTAACACCCCTTCACCTTCAACAGATTTGAAGGTCGAAAGTGCATACCGAGTTTCAGCAAGATACCTCGAGTTATTGCAATTAATAATTTTTCGGTTTTTCACCCCTAACTCCCACCCGCTTGGTCCGATATGGCCCGAAAGCAATCCCCGGCTCACTTTTTAGGAGACAAAGCTCCATACCAAGTTTCAGCTCGACATCGCATTCCGTTCTGAAGTTATCGTTGTCCGACGGACAGACAAGACGAGCGAGCGAGCGAATAATCTGGGGGGCTGATCACTAGTGGAATTAGTTGTATAGTAATCCAAATCCTGTAAGGTTATATAAAAATTTTGCATTGTCTGAAAGCCAATTGAGGGAACAATGGGCCAGCAGTGATGATAATGTAAACAAACCAAGTAATGTAGCCAAGACACCTTTGTTGAGCTGCAGAGCCGGACTCCAACTTAGCGCCAGCCGAGGCCGCAGCGATTATATATACGATTTCAACGCGTATCTTGTTCTATTACCGTTCATTGGGGAAAGAAATTTTGAAGCCGGACCTGGGAAGCTACCAAACCGACACCAAACCGCTGCGGGAGAACCCCAGGTAATGACCTATTAGGATTATTTACAAATTTTATTGCTGCCATATAACCTTACAGGATTTGGACTACTATACATCCGGCTTGGAATTAATTCCAGAATTATGGAATTATTACGGAATTATTCTGGAATTGATGGAATTTAAAAGGAATTAATGGAATTAGTTGGAAATAGTTGGAATTAGCTGGAATTAGTTGGAATTAGCTGGAATTAGTTGGATTTAACTGGAATTATTATGGAATTATTTGGAATTGATATGGAATTATTTGGAATTGATAAGTACATCATTTAAAAGGAATTAAAGGAATTAGTTGGAATTAGGTATTTATCACTAGTGGAGTTAGTTGTACATCCGGCTTGGAATTAATTCCGGAATTATTCTGGAATTGATGGAATTTAAAAGGAATTAACGGAATTAGTTGGAATTAGTCGGAATTAGTTGGAATTAGCTGGAATTAGTTGTAATTAGCTGGAATTAGTTGGATTTAACTGGAATTATTATGGAATTATTTATAATTGATATGGAATTATTTGGAATTGATGATTGATTGATGATTAGTTGGAATTAGGTATTTATCACTAGTGGAGTTAGTTGTACATCCGGCTTGGAATTAATTCCGGAATTATTCTGGAATTGATGGAATTTAAAAGGAATTAACGGAATTAGTTGGAATTAGTCGGAATTAGTTGGAATTAGCTGGAATTAGTTGTATTTAGCTGGAATTAGTTGGATTTAACTGGAATTATTATGGAATTATTTGGAATTGATATGGAATTATTTGGAATTGATAAGTACATCATTTAAAAGGAATTAAAGGAATTAGTTGGAATTAGGTATTTATCACTAGTGGAGTTAGTTGTACATCCGGCTTGGAATTAATTCCGGAATTATTCTGGAATTGATGGAATTTAAAAGGAATTAACGGAATTAGTTGGAATTAGCCGGAATTAGTTGGAATTAGCTGGAATTAGGTGAAATTAACTGGGATTATTATGGAATTATTTGGAATTGATAAGTACATCATTTAAAAGGAATTAAAGGAATTAGCTGGAATTAGTTAGAATTATTTGGAATTAATGTGGAATTGACGCGGAATTGATTGGAATTAATGGAATTAATGGAATTAGAATGGAATTAATGGAATTAGAATGGAATCAGAATGGAATTAATGGAATTAAACTGGAATTATTGGAATTAATTCCCGATTGGAATTAATTGTACACAATTTTTTTGAGTGATCAGCCCCCCAGAATAATCAAAACAAGACTACCTCCGAGTTTTGCCACGGCACTTAAACCGACGCCACTGTTTGCCACTGAACAGGAGGTAGCGGAAATCTCGGAGGAGCCGAGCAAATCTGAAATCCAGCCCAGGGATGTTCCGTTATGTCCATTCCGCAAAATTTGGTACGGGAAGTGTCCATTGAGGGTGGTTTTCTGAAAGAGGTGGGGGGAAAGAATAATGAATCCAGTCCAGGGATACTCCAGTAAGCACTCAGGAAAATTTCGCATCGAAAGTATCCATTCAGCAAAATTATGTCTTCTAAGTCCAAAAGGGGGTGGTTTTCTTGGAGGGTTGTGGGGGGAGGGGGTGATTTTGGTATCATTAGAAAAAGGAGAGCCTATTCCGGTATGCCAATTCGGACAATTTCTTACGGGAAATCTCCATTGAGGGCGACTTCCTGGGAAGGGAGGGGGTAGGGTTATGAGTTTGGTATCATCTAAAAGAGGAGAGTCCAGGAATGCTCCAGTATGCCCATTTAGCAAAATTTCGCATCGAAAGTATCCATTCAGCAAGATTATGTCTTCGAAGTCCAAAAGGGGGTGGTTTTCTTGGAGGGGTGTGGGGGAGGGGGTGATTTTGGAATCATTAGAAAAAGGAGAGCCCAGGCGGGATGCTCCGGTATGCCCATTCCCAAAATTTCTTACGGAAACTTTCCATTGAGAGCGGTTTCCTGGGAGGGGAGGGGGATGAGTTTGATATCATTTGAAAAAGGCGAGTCCATTCCAAAATCATGTGTCGTTCAGCAAATTAAACCGTCCCCTAGCCAAAAAAATACAGCACGGACCTTGATTTTGATTTCAGAATTTTTTCCTTATTTTTCCGAATTAGCATACATAGAGAATATGGTAATGCAGTTACAGAATTTTCCGCATATTATTGTGGGGTACTGTGCGTTACCACAAACGCCTTGATGTTTGATCATAGCGACTGGTGAATTTGGAAGAATGACAATGAGGGTTGCAGAATAATGAGAAGACGAAAAATTGTTTTTTTGCTATTCTGTTGGTAAATGCTATCTATATCTTCCTGACCTGTATAATTTGAAAAATTGTGTTAAAAAAGCGAGATAAAAAGAAATTGAAAGGCTACGTGACTGAACACAACTTAAAAATCGTACGAAAATGCAAACGCTTCGGAATGACTCTAATAATCAGCTAATACACGTCTTCAGTTTGTAAGATAAAGAGGATGCTAACAGCGTCTAATGTGTCAACGTGAATAAGAATATAATGCACGCGTAGGTTGGTTTCCAAGTTTCCATCGAAACACAGGTAGAAAAGATCTCATTGGGTAAAAATCAGTTGTGAGAAACCTCCAGCCATAAATTCGAACGAACTCCAAGGGGCCGTTCGAATTTACACATTTTTACACGGAAGACGCTCTTTTGTCTAACTATTACTAAAAAAGGCACTCTGACAGTATCTTGACGTTTCAATATTTACTTTAGTGACAACTCTACAATTTCATACTTTGGAAAAATTACTGCAAATTCGAACGCACTCCTGGAGCCTGGAGCTCGTTCGAATTTATGGGGTTCTCGGTAAGTGGTGGGTAAGTCACTGGTAATTAGCTGATTATTAGAGTCATTCCGAAGCGTTTGCATTTTGTAACACAATTTTTCAAATTATACAAGCCAGGAAGATAGATAGGATTTATCAACAGAACAGCAAAAAAACAATTTTTCGTCTTCTATGATTATTCTAACGTTTCTGGTTGAGTACATGGTTAGTCACCCCGCACATTTTGGTAGTCACTGGGCATATTCGTCAAAATGACGTCACGCTGTGCAAAATTATATGGGGCGAGATATCCTTTTTTGATATGTTAGAAGTCTTCAAAATGTTTTGGCTCGGGGCTAGTCCCTGGGAATGTCTAACCATGTCTATACTAAACCAGGCCTAATCACTAGAGTACTAGTGATACTCTGGCACAAATACCGGTCAATGTATTGCAAGAAGAGATTTCATCTAATGGCCTGCGAAATCTCCCGACTTATCTCCTCTAGATTTGCTTTGGTAGGGTCATCCAACCCGTACCATGTCCCAGTGGTTTAGGAAACTTACGTTTGCGGTAACGTATCATGTAATGAACCATCCATGTCAGCATGTCACACGCATATTCATTGTTGTCAACTTGACAACAATGTCAGTCATTGGAAATTCTCGTATAATTCGTTTCTTTTCCTCACGCGTCCGACGATGGAGGAAGCAATTTAACAATAATTAAAAGGAAAGTTGAAATGATCTGCAATTGCAGGTGGTGCCAGAAAAAACTCGTGACACGTAATTAAATAATTAATCTTTACAGAAGCGGTGGATTCTTGCACAAGTCCGCCAATTGTACCATGGAATGAAAACCATGCCCGCTGTCGCTTTTTCAAAATTAAACGGTAAGTTTAAGATTTCTTTCGTGAAAAGACTATTTTAGTATGAATGGTTCTATTTCTGTTCCTGTAACACACAAATAACGTTCTGACCTAATGCTAAAAATATACACATTGACCTATTTACGGTAATAATGCGACAGTGTTACGGTTTGTGGATTTGAAAGTGATACGACTGATACGGTTTTAAGTGGTTTCTGCATCGTGGTCAACAGAGAAGATTATAAAATCATGATATAATCCTGTTTTAAAAATTTCTAGATTTCAATGATTTCATAGACGGTGGTGGAGGTGAGGTACATGCTGTTTTTGCGATTAGCTATATGCATCACCCAGCGAGGGCTAAAATAGTCTTCTCTATCGTGGTAAATATAGAATTTTTTTCACTTAGTAGAGAAAAAAGCCAACGAAAGATGTATATCAATGCGATGTGTGTCCCTGTAGATGTTTACCTTGTTAATGTGTATGTAGGGGCGAGCTGAATTTACTGGTGGAGTCGGGTGCAGATTTTATAAATCTGCACCTAGTAGTAGTGCCTCCGCAGACGCACAGTGGTGTTAAAAAGACGAAATTATGAAAATTGGCCGTACATGATTAAACAGTAGAGAGTTAACAAAAAAACATCATATTTGCGAAGTAGGTATGTAGAATTAGCACTAAGGGGGTTGAAAAAGGGAATGAGAAGTCCAAGGTAATGAAAGAAGGTGATGAAAAGTCAAGAGGAATGAAAATGAAGTGTGGATTAAGTAGAATTACGAAATAAAACACTAAAATAACCAAATTATGCAATTAAAACTTTTGTGGGGGTTGAAATAAGCACTTATACCTACCTATTGCGAAGGAAACTGAAAAATTGTAAAAGGTAAACTGAATCCCAAATGCGTTCAATTTTATAACCGTCGAAAAACGAAATTATGCGAATTTTGCAAAATTAGCACTTAGGGGGTTGAAAAATCGTAAAGGTGGATGAAAAATCAAAAGGTATCAGGATTAACCGTGGCTAAGTAAAATTACGGAAAATAACACCAAATTAACCCAATTATGTAAATTTAGCATTTGAAGACTTGAAACATTGCGAAGGGGGATGAAAAAAGTGAAAAATTTAATCATCATCCAAATGGGTTCAATTTATTACAGAAGAAAAACGAAAATATCCGAATTTGGCAAAACTAACACCTAGGGGGTTCAAAAATTGTAAAGGGGGATGAAACGTCAAAGTGGATGAGAATTAATCGTAATTAAGCAGAATTACAGAAAATAACACGAAAGTAAACCAATTATGCAAATTTAGATTTTGGGGGTTGAAATGTTGCGAAGGGGGTTGGAAAAGTGAAAAAGATAAACATAATCCAATTGAGTTCAATTTATTACCGAAGGAAAACTAAATTATGTGAATTTTGCAAAATAAACACTTAGGGGGTTGAAAAATTGTAAAGGGGGATGAAAAGTTAAAAGGGATGAGAATTAATCGTAATTAAGTAGAATTACAGAAAATAACACGAAAATAAGCCAATTATGCAAATTTGACTTTTGGGGGTTGAAACATTGCGAAGGGGTCGAAAAAGTGAAAAAGGCAAGAACAATTCATAAGGCAAAACTGCGCGAATTTTACAAAATTAACCAGCGGAAATCACCCGAAAAAGAAGCGGTCTGGGTAAATTTTGCTCTTTGAGGGTTCACATATCATGAAAGGGGTTGAAAAATTGTGGATGGGTCAAAAATTAATGAAAATCACTTTATATTAATAACAAATTAGAAGAAAGCAAAAAAAAAATAAATGAAATATATTTACTCCGCTTGCTAGGGCTTAGGGGTTGTTAGTAGCGTAGGGGTTGGTTTTAGGATGAAGACTCATAAGACTTTTTTCAATGGTTGACCGAAATCTATTGAACCCCATAATTTTATTCCACCACTTACATGAAAAAATTTCCAGTTTCAACCCTTAAATTTCATCCCCCTTGTTAGATATTAATGAAAATTTGCCCATCCGCCTACAGTGGCGCTGTAAATTACCACATCAAATTTAGCCCTGATACGTTGAGCAGTTTTTGAGTTCTCGCATTTTTTTGTTTCGGCATGTTAGAGGGTTGTACCGCCTTTAAGGGTCGTTTTTCGCGAATGATGAATAAGACTTTTTTTGTACCATCAATAGAAAGCTATCGAATGGTAATATTTTCAACTATACATTCTTCATTGAAAATTCGAGTTTCCACCCCTAACTTTCATCCCCTTCGATAATTTTCTCCTAAAATTCGATCTTCCCTTCTCGAAGATGCAGTGTGTAAGATGTCACAGTTTCGCAGAAGATATTGCTTCTCTGTGTCAAATTACAGGGCTTTATGGACGTTTCAACCCCTAAACTCCAACCCCCTATTTCAGCACCCCCACATGCCCTAAAGGAAGTTGTGTTTTCAATTTCACCACCCTAACCCAATTCGTTTAAAAATTAAGGTAATTTGTAGTTTCATGTTTTCAACACCTCATGATTTCACCCCTTTATGATTTACAGGGGTGAGTTTATTTTTCCGGTGTGACATAACTCCTTGCGTATTTACTGACTTCAGTTGTTCATAAATAAACCAATAGGGTTTCAGAAAAAATAAATAAAATATAATTATCGACTTGCAAAGAGTTAGGGGTGGTTAATGGCTCAGGGGTTGGTTTTAGATTGAAAACTCATAAGACCTTTTTTCAATAGTTGACCGAAATCTATCGAACCCCGTAATTTTAGGCTACCATTTACTTGAAGAAATTTCAAGTTTCAACCCTTAAATTTCATCCCCTTTGTTAGATATTTTTGAAAATTTGTCCATCCACCTATAATGTCACTGGAAATTCACAAACCAAATTCTGCCTTGATACGTTGAGTAGTTTTTGAGTTCTCGTATTTTTGTGTTTCTGCATGTTAGGGGTTGTAGCGCCTATAAGGGTGGTTTTTCGCAAAATATGAATGACATCTTTTTTGAATAATTAATGGAAAGCTATCGAATGACGCCAATTTCCACTAGTACTTATTAAGCGGAATTTCGAGTTGCTACCCCTAATTTCCACCCCATTTGTTCGATTTTACGAAAAAACGCATCCCCCACAAGATTTCACCGATATATGTGTGAACGTTGAGTTTCCGACAGCTGCGTGCAACCCTTGCGGAGTTATCATATTTTTTGTGGTTTTCATCCCCTAAATTTCATCCCCCGAAATTGGCACCCCCTCACTTTCAACAGACTTGAAGGTCGAACGTGCATACTAATTTTCAGCAAGATATCTCCACTAGTTCTCGAGTTATTGCAATTAGTAGTTTTTCGGTTTTTCACCCCTAGCTCCCACCCCCTTGGTCCGATATGGCCCAAAAGCAATCCCCGCCTTACTTTTCGGGAGACGAAGCTGCCTACCAAGTTTCAGCTCGATATCTCAATCCGTTCTCAAGTTATCCGACGGACAGACTGAGGAGCGATCGAGCGAGCGAGCGAATAAGCTAAGACAAGAGTACCTCCGCATTCTGCTACGGCACTAAAAAAACGAATTCTCAGTTCAAAGATAGGTCAATAATGGTACGTTTTAAAGCTAGTAGTGAAAAATAGTATATTATTGACCAAGGTAGATAAGAACTATTGTAGAACAAGCGGCAAGATTGTACAAGACGCGAGGGCTAAAATAGTCTTCTCTACTGAATATATAGTACTTTTTTCACTTTATAGCAAAAAAAATCGAATTCTTAGTAAAAAGATAAGTCAATAATGGTACGTTTTAAAGCTAGTAGTGAAAAAAATATCTTTAAAACCATTTTTTTTGAACATTTTTTAACTTCGTCTTCTATAACTACATAGGTACTTATGCTAAAAACTAACATTTGGGGTGCACACGTCCACGCATCCATCTCATTGGCATAAAATGCCATATACTATACCACAGTAAACAAATAGGTAATAAAGTTTGTAAACAATAAACTACTATACGTTATGAATATTAATGTTAAATTTGAAAAACCTTGAAATTTTAATTTAATATCATCCAAAATAGAAAAAGTTTTAGGTACTCGTTTCAATGAAAAAAAATGCAGCAGAGAAGCGGCTGGAACCTCCCCATCACGTGGGTCTTTGACTTCCGTGTCTTGTATTTAAAATTTTAAATTTGATATGCCTAAATGGCACTTCCCGTTCACAAACTACTACTTGCAAAAGCCTTTCAGCTGTTCAACTGGTCACCCAATCTCCATGTACCAGCCAAATCGATCCAGTAGTTTCTAGTGTTATTACAAAATTTCGATTTTTTTACCCAAAGGGCAAAGTGCGAATGAATTTTTGTCTTATTTAAAACCAGTATTTGAAGACCTTTCTGGTGGTGGCAATACATTTTTCAAAAACTTGTGTTAGTTGGTTAAATGAGTATAATTAAAATTGAAAATTGATGTGCCAAAACGGCACTTGCCGTCTGTCGATTGTCTCCAAAAAATGTTTAGCTCTTCGACTTCAACTTCGAATGCGTTTGGACTACCCTGTACAACTCGGTAACGGTGCTCTCAGAACGAAAACATAAATTTACACTTTTTCTGTTTTACACTTTTTCTGTAAATGTACACTTTTTTCTGTAAAACACTTTTTTCTGTAAATTTACACTTTTTCCGTAAATTATAAAATAAAAAAAGTCTGCAAATATCATGGCAGGTCTACGCTTTCGTAGTTTGTAGACAATTACTTCTAAAAAAATTTCTATAGTGGGTAGCAGCATGTTTATTGGTCGAAACTCCACATTTGTTTGTATTTTTGGCCTTTTGTATTGGGACTACAGTTGACATTTTTAGCATAGTACAAATCGTAGACGACGTTTATTGATGTCGTGAAACGGAAGTTTTGTTGATATGACTATAACACCTTTTTTGAATCATTAATGGAAAGCTATCGAATGCCGCCAATTTCGAGCAATAGTTATTAATCGAAATTACGAGTTGCAACCCCTAATTTCTACCCCATTTGTCCGATTTTACGGAAAATGCATCCCCCCCAAGATTTCATCGTAGTATACAGGGTGTTTAACGACGAGCGGCAGTTAGCCGTATCTCGAAAAGTACTTCGATTGGTGTGGAGAAAATTTGCACACTAAGGTTTTAGCGGAAGCCGAATTCAATGAAAATATTTTGAGTTTGATGGCACTTCCGGTTTTACCGGAAACAGATACAAACTTTGTTATTTTAAATGGAACACCCAGAATATTATTGCATTTTTGGATTCTTTGTTGAATTTTAGGTAAAGTTTCATCAGAAAGTGGTATACCTAAAGTCAGCCGTTCTTGAGAAAATTAAGTCTTTCAAAAATTTTTACCAAAAACAATGTTGACTTCAAAAAATTACATCTTCGCTGTGGTGCCAATTATGGAAACGAAATTACACCGTCCTTTAAACCAATGCATGTGCTAACTAATGGTGTATTGCGAACTTCCTTTTCTCAAAGAGAAGGCGCCTCACGATTTTTTAAATTTCGGGAACATTGATCATAAAAATCTCCGTTTTTCTAAATGGAATGCCATAGAAATTGAGTATTCATAAGAAAGAGAATTTAATTCTCTTTCTTTTGATTATCTCATTCCTATACCTAACTATCTTAGGTTTTGTTTTATTTTAGATTATTTGTCATTTTGCTGCATTTTTCAATAATTTTCCCTTTAACAATCTCACAATCATGATTTCTATAGCAACGCCACTGTTACCAGTCGTAAGAAAACCTTTTTTAATTGTAGTTTATGTACGTAATTTAAAACATTCTTGTTGCACTCACTTAATCTCAGCAATTTCATTGGTTAAATTTAAATGAACCAATCAAATTCATGTAAAAAGGAGATGCTTTTTATTTGTCAATTAATAACGAAACAAAAAAGAGGGAAGGGGTCCTGGCACTACTGGCTAATTGGTTAACAATTTTCCGGATGAGGGAAGGACACTGCATTAAAGCCAGCACGATAAAAATTGGGTTTATTTAGCAACCGGTTTCGGCCGCTCCCCGGCCATCATCAGGCTACTACAAAAGGATAATTACAATATACAGTACAGCTAATCATAGTTACCAAAACCAAAGAACGAATCAAATCGGAACAAACCGCGACATAAAAACTGTGAGCTCAATAGGGTACCTATGTCCTATTAAAAACGATAAAGTTAAAAAGTTAAAAATTTAAAAAGTTAAAAATCCTTTTGTAGTAGCCTGATGATGGCCGGGGAGCGGCCGAAACCGGTTGCTAAATAAACCCAATTTTTATCGTGCTGGCTTTAATGAAGTGTCCTTCCCTCATCCGGAAGATTGTTAACCAATTAGCCAGTAGTGCCAGGACCCCTTCCCTCTTTTTTGTTTCGTTATTAATTGACAAATAAAAAGCATCTCCTTTTTACATGAATTTGATTGGTTCATTTAAATTTAACCAATGAAATTGCTGAGATTAAGTGAGTGCAACAAGAATGTTTTAAATTACGTACATAAACTACAATTAAAAAAGGTTTTCTTACGACTGGTAACAGTGGCGTTGCTATAGAAATCATGATTGTGAGATTGTTAAAGGGAAAATTATTGAAAAATGCAGCAAAATGACAAATAATCTAAAATAAAACAAAACCTAAGATAGTTAGGTATAGGAATGAGACAATCAAAAGAAAGAGAATTAAATTCTCTTTCTTATGAATACTCAATTTCTATGGCATTCCATTTAGAAAAACGGAGATTTTTATGATCAAAGTTCCCGAAATTTAAAAAATCGTGAGGCGCCTCCTCTTTGAGAAAAGGAAGTTCGCAATACACCATTAGTTAGCACATGCATTGGTTTAAAGGACGGTGTAATTTCGTTTCCATAATTGGCACCACAACGAAGATGTAATTTTTTAAAGTCAACATTGTTTTTGGTAAAAATTTTTGAAAGACTTAATTTTCTCAAGAACGGCTGACTTTAGGTATACCACTTTCTGATGAAACTTTACCTAAAATTCAACAAAGAATCCAAAAATGCACTAATATTCTGGGTGTTCCATTTAAAATAACAAAGTTTGTATCTGTTTCCGATAAAACCGGAAGTGCCATCAAACTCAAAATATTTTCATTGAATTCGGCTTCCGCTGAAACCTTAGTGTGCAAATTTTCTCCACACCAATCGAAGTACTTTTCGAGATACGGCTAACTGCCGCTCGTCGTGAAACACCCTGTATGTATGTGCGTCAGGTTTCAAATAGCTGCGTGCAGTTCTTGGGGAGTTATCATATTTTTTGTGGTTTTCATCCCCTAAATTTGATCCCAAGAAATTGACACCCCCTAACATTCAACAGACTTGAAGGTCGAATGTGCACAGCAAGTTTCAGTACTTCACTACTTTTTGTTGCAATTCGTAGTTTTTCGGTTTTTCACCCCTAGCTCCCACCCCCTTGGTTCGATATGGCCCAAAAGCAGTCCCCGCCTTACTTTCCGGGAGACAAAGCCGTATACCAAGCTTCAGTCCGATATCTCAAGTTTTCGCTCGGACAAAGTGAGGAACGATACGACGAGCGAGCGATCAAATAAGCTAAGGCAAGAGTGCCTCGCATTCTGCTACGGCACTAAAGTAACTATTGTGACGACGCTTGTCGAAATCGCCCTTCACGCGGCAGTAATTGGAATAAAAAGTTCGGGCCCGTGTAGGATTCGAACCTACGACCTTCGTAGTTGCTATGCCAGTCCGACGCTCTAACCAACTGAGCCAACGAGCCAACGGTGTAATTAACTTTTGAATTCGCTTATAAACGCCCAGAATTTAGGTATTTTACAGTATAATTAAGTAAGTAATTAAGATCTGAGCAAAAGTAAGTGCTGTAAAGAACTTTCTCTTCAATTTTTTTCAGATTTTAATACCTATCAATCGGAAAAAAAAATTCTACAAACACTATTAAAAACAGTTGTTTTTAGAGTTTTGAGGACTAACAGCTTACAATTACTATTTTACATGCACGTTTACTCTTGTAACAAGTTGGTTAACAAATTATTCTGCAAACTGCACTGGTTTTTCAAATTTGTACAATAATGTTGTTTTTTTAACACAATCGTTTGGATATTTCAACTTACCATAGTTATTAGATATAATGAGCGGAAAGTTGGCTTTGCGAAAAACGGTTTAGTTTCCATTGAAACAAAAAATAACAGTGCCGTTATGAACCATAACGGCATACATGGACGGTAAGTTAAACAAATGAAAATCGTAAATAGCGCGTAAGATGTCAAATAGGTATCAAAAACGTTTTAATGAAATAAAGCTTAGGTTTCCTGTGATTGCCGACTGCCATTTTGCTTCAACTTTCTCGTCGGGTGGGCTTCAAAAAGTTTGTCCAAGTTTGTCATTACCTATACTGGAAAATTCGATTGTGCGAAAAACAGACTCTCGGAATTTGCAAACTATTCCTCTATTCTGTTAACATGCACTTACCAACCTAGTATCGTTAATAACTATTTTTGGCGCGAAACCGGAAAATTGTACAAAGAAAATAACCAGTGTAGTTTTAACAATCATTTGTTAACGAACGTGTTACAGGACAGGATTAAACTTGCAGGTAAAATAGCAATTGTAAACTGATATGTAGGTAGGTATGTCCTTTTCAAATTTAAATTAGAAGCAAAAAACACTATTTTGGCGAGAACCGGCAATCCTTTAGGTATAGGACAAGTTTATGCGCCTTATTCTTTGTGAATATTTTTGTCTTTTGTACAATAAATCAATAACAATAACTTAAGTAACAATTCATTAACCTCTTGGTATTTTAGCTGGACCTACTGAACGGAATGGTTTTAACTCAACTTCCTCTTTCAATACTTACCTACAACAGCAACTTTGGTAACTTTATGTGTATATTTTCTATTGATTCATCCGTTCTGCAAATAATCGCCATTCCAGCAGAGTTCAATGCCTCTTTCGCATTATATTACAAGCGTATTCCTATACCTACCTCGTGGGTAGCGCAACAATCAATTGAACAAAATCTAATTTACGTCCAGTTGCACTCTTTTAAATCGCAAATCGCGTGGGAATGCCATTTGCGAAATGACCCCAAAACTTTCAGCACAAACGTTATACCTACAGAAAAAGAAAATGTTAGAATGTTAAGACCTCTCCACCGTGGGTGTCTCCCGTCCCTAAATCAAATCTAGAATAATTTTCATCACGGCGGCAAGATCCGAAGAGGTCGTCTGTAAAAATTCAAACATCCTTGTACCCGAAACTGGTCTTCCCAAATAGGGATGAGACGACCGTTTGAACTTTCCTAGGCTGATGATGGTGGATATCGGGTGCGCAAAAATTTTAATTGCGTTATTTATTGGATAATTAATGGATAGGTACATTAGTCGTAATAATATTAGAATCGATTGTTATATCAGTGGTTGGGTTGGGAAAAACAGAATAATTATGACATTAAAAAAATTTGCATGGTAACTGAGCTGCCAGGCACGATTGTGCGTGGGAATAGGCAAAGAAATTCTTGTTAGCACTATATCTGAGAAAGTTCAAGAAAATGGGTTTGGCCCCTGATTGAATTGAACTCGAAATGTCTGTTATTTGACCTCCTAGAATTTAATTTTCGTTAAGATTCGTTGGGGAAAATAAAGGGGGGCAACACATCGGACATCCCTATATTGGAACACCTCATATAATAATAAAGAACATAATTTTGTATAAAACCAAAATCAAACAAAGTTGTGGAAAAATAAAGCATTTAAAGTACAAAGAAGGTGAGCTCAGGTAAAATAATGTCCACCTCTATGTATAGTAGGGTGTATCGAAAAAAAAGAATTTTGAAATTTCGTTTTGTAATAGTCGCCAAAACTTACCTTTTACTATCCTAAGAAAAAAGTTTATTTAAGGTTTCGCTATAGTTCAACATCTTTAGCCCTCTACCGCCCCTCAAATATTGGTTATTTTGAAATTCCAACTCTACAACGAATAATTTTTTTAAACTCATTATTTATTGTTTTTCTATCGAAGTAGATTTTATAGACCACTAAAAGCCGTTTTTTTTCATCTCTAGTTAAATTTAGCTACCTACTGGCCATATAGTTTCAACGACAATTAACTCTAATTAATCAAGTTGCTGGTGCATGCATGACAGAACTTATGACACTACTGGTTGACGTCTAAAGTTCAGACGTTATATTTTCGTGCGTTTTTATTCGAATTTCTGTGCTTCCCTTTCGAGTTAATAAGAATATTTCAAAGGCAATTTACACTAGAAATAGTCTCGAGTGGCCTATATTTGGTGGGCCTTCGAAGACTAAAAAGCGCACAAAAATTTAACGTTTGAACTTTAGACGTCAACCAGTACTGTCATGCATGCACCAGCAACTTGATTGATGAGTTAATTGTCTTTGAAACTATAATGCAATGGCCATCTTTAGTAGGTAGCTA
Source organism: Pycnomerus fuliginosus (assembly GCA_963924575.1). NCBI lineage: Eukaryota > Metazoa > Arthropoda > Insecta > Coleoptera > Zopheridae > Pycnomerus > Pycnomerus fuliginosus. Next base: position 21,306,720 of record OZ004622.1, read on the forward strand.
AATTTAATTAGAGATGAAAAAAAGGCTGTCAGTGATCTTTAAAATCTACCCCGAGCCTACTAGTGACAGAAAAACAATAAATGTTGCATTTCAAAAAAATTTTCATTGTAAACTTGAGATTTCAAAATAATATATTATTTGAGGGGCGGTAGAGGGCTGAAAACGTTGAACTATAGCAAAACCTTAAATAAACGTTCTTTTCAGGATAGTAAAAGGCAAGTTTTGGCTACTATTACAAAACGAAATTCCAAAATTCTTTTTTTTCGATACACCCTAATGTATAGGTATACCTATTCCTATTATACAGCGGGCCCGTAATTAGGCTGCAATATTTTATCAGTGCGTTCTACGATCAAAATTAGGACTAAAAGTTTAGTAAACATTTTTCGAAAAATCCCCTCAAACGGCTAATAAAAATAGTTATTTCTTCAATTTCTGAGGAACGGCTGACGATAGGGTCACGAAATTTTGAACTCTGTCGTAGATTTTTGTGTTGAAGAAGACTAATGTAATGGTTTTTGGGAAAAGCTTCAGGGACGTGCGTAAGTGGGTCGATAGCTCAAGATGGTTTCGGGGAAAATCGATTTGAAAGTTCAATTTCGTGGTATAAAATTGGGTATCTGTGGCACTCAAAAAACCTAAAATTATCAGATGCTGCGTGATCAGCATCTCATATGCTTGAAATTACAAAGAAAATCACAAGAAAATTGATTTTCCATACTTTATCCCATCAATTTTGCACATTTTCGGCGTGGAAAAGGAACTTCAAATCGATTTTCCTCAAGAGCTATCGAGTTTCAACTATAATCTGTCCGGGATCCACACGACCGAGATTCAACCTATTTCCATGGCGAATCATTGTTGTCAACAATGAATCGCCATGGAAATAGGGTGAATCTCGGTCGTGTGGATCCCGGACAGACCATAGAGCACCTTTTTTACGTAGAAATGTACAAGGAATTCAAATTCAAAAAATGTTCGCGGCCCCTCCACTCACGCACATCCCTGAAACTTTTGCAATTTTTTCAGATTTTTATTTTAGTCAGAGGCGTGCGTTTTTGGGGGGGCATAACACATTTTTTCTCTATTATTTTGCTATTAGTGTTTATTTCTGGTCTATTTCTCATAAAAAGGTGCTCTTATTGAACGTGGCTAGAATAGAAAGTTTTCGAAAAAAATGGCTTTTCATTTGTTCAGGGCTCCAAATTGGAAGACGTCAAAATAATATAAACAAGTTCATGTGACGATGTAAAAAATACTAACAGCAAAATAATAAAGAAAAAATGTGTTATGCCCACCACCAACGGACGCCTCTGACTAAAATAAAAATCTGAAGAAACTTCAAAAGAAAGCCCTTGATAACTCTAATCTATGCTCCAAATTTCAAAATCCTGTTATTTATAATGTTCGAGTAATTTTAAGAAAACCGACTTTTAGAGTACCCCTTTGAAGGGCTGTAGCACCCTTAGGAGGCACTTTTCGACAAATGTTTTCTGAAACTTTTAGTCTTATTTTTCATCGTAAAAGGCACTGGTAAAATATTGCAGTTAATTTGTTTCCCTAATAAATAAACACAATGGGCAAATAATTTTCGGTTATTGGTTCACAAATCAAATTTGAAAAGCTTGCTTCGTCTCAAGGGGCCCAGGGTCCCTGTTTTTTTAGTATTTTTTAACAGTCCAGTCATACGGTATCAAATAGTATATTAAAAAACACGTTTCATAAGGCCAATTACTATCGCACGAGGATGTTTGGACAACGAGGGCGAAAAGCCCGAGTTTTACAAAATCCGAGTGCGATAAAAGCCTTATGAAACACGTTTTTTATACAATTTTTTCTATTTCGGCTACCCAACTTGTTAGAAAAAAATTGGTTTTCTATTTTCATAGATAGGTCAATGTTCGCTTGACAGTTGGCGATTGTTGGACACAATCGTTGTCTAGGTTACAATGTAAACAAAAGCCGTGCTCTAATAGAGCACATTAGAGAACGCGTTTGGGTGCTATAAAGTGTTCATTAGGAAACCGAAATAGAAAAAACTTTTTTTATATCCCATCTCTAGGTCGCGGGAAATTTGAAAATGTCAACTGCCAATTTTGATTTATGAACTAACCCCGGAGAGTTATTTCCACAAAAGTCATCATTTCCCCAATATTTTCGAACGGAGGCTAGCGGTATCTAAATAAATGTAAATGCTGAAAATTTCCATTAGGCAAGTAAGGGAAGCAGAAAAAAATTGATGAAACTATTGCTTAGGGGTTGAGCAAAAGTATGAAATAATGCCCATAATTCTTGAATCGTAAATTTTATGCAAAAATCCTCGAAGGTGGTATAGCGTCTTTTTGCATTCTCTACGTCCGATGGTGCGATGGCAATTTTTTTTTTGGTTCAGCCGTTTTCGACGTACTTAATGACGTCATCTCATCATTGTTTTTATAAACGGAAACCCACATTTTTCTTAACTAATTCGAAATCTACGAAATGACCGGAAGTGCAGTCATGACCACCCTATACCCAGCAAACACAGAAGGTCTGGCCGTGTTATGGCAACTGTCCGGCAAGTCCGGCACTGGCAATAGAATTACGGCCGTGTACTGGCCAGACGAGAATCGGCCATACGAAAGCAGCCTCAACGTGGCCGTACTATGGGCATACGAACAACGGCCAGACAAAGACAGCCATAGCACGGCCGGCCTCTGGCAGCCCTAACCCGGCCGACTCCTGACAGCCTTAGCCCGGCCGGCCTCTGGCTGCCTCATTCTGGCCGTATTGAAAATGTTTCTGTAGTTAAATAATATGATGATAGTGATTAATTTAATAATGTAACCCTTACTAATTACTATCATACAATTTGCAAAATTAAAGAGTATTACATATCTTTTAAATAATTGCCAGTTAGTTTATGAACAAGATACGAACAAAGTAAAGTATGAAGTGAAGCGGCCTAGTAGCAAGAAACTCGACTGTCGTCCAAAGAATCCGGGTTCGGTTCCCGGTGGTGAAGCGTTTTATCACGTTTTTTTGGTCCCGAGGTAGTTCCGGCCTGAACGTGGCCATAAGAACGCCGTAATGTGGGCTCAAACAGAACCAGACCTGGCCCGTGCCTGGGCAACGTAGATCGGCCGTAACAAAACCAGAGGCACACATGCGGGCCGCGCCAGATAAGGCACTCGCTTCTGGGCCGGTTCCGGCTTGTCCGGGCAGCCTCATTCCGGCCGGCAACCGGCCATAAGATTGAGGTTTGCTGGGTACTTTCAAAAACTGAATATATTTGAATGGGAATGGATAAAAAATCAACATTTTTGAAAAGAAGAAGAAAATGTAGTTGTACAGTTGAATTTGCCGAGGAATTTGCTTCATAAAAATAAATGTGGTGTTTCGTATTTTTGCGCTTTTCACAAATCTTGATTTTTCATCCACTTCTTCGATGTTTTTGAAAACATAGGGTGGCCATTATTGGACTTGCGGTCGAGTATGATATCTGCATGCTTCTGTCTCAAAAAAAATGTGTAGATTCTAAGTTAGTCGACAAAAAAATGGGTTTCCATTAAAAAAAAAGGCAGCAGAGAAGCGGCTGGAACCTCCCCAACGCATGGGTCTTTGATTTCCGTGACTTATTGTGTTTAAGATTTTAAAGTTGATATGCCTAAATGGCACTTCCCGTGGACCAATTGCTCCCAAAAGCCTTTCAGCTCTTCAATGGGTTACCTAACCTCCATGTACCAAATTTCGGACAAATTGATCCAGTAGTTTGGGCTATAACGTGGTTTCAGTGTTATTACAAAATTTCGATTTTTCTACCCGAAGGGTACTAAATGCGAATAAATTTTATCTCATTTAAAACCAGAATTTGAAGACCTTTCTGATGATAACAATAAATCTTTCAAAAAGTTGTTTTTGATGGGTGAATGAGAGAATAATTTTAAGTTTCGAAATTGGTGTGCCAAAACGGCACTTTCCGTGGGTCGATTGAATCCAAAATTTGTTCAGCTCTTCGACGTGTAATACAATCCCCATGTGCAAAATTTCAGCCAAATCGGTTGAGGGGCTTGGGCTGTACCGCGATTTTAAAGTCCGATAAAAATCAATTTTTTTTAAATTGTTGGTCAAAAGGGCACTAAGAATGAATACATTTTTAGATGCAGAATTTGAACGTCTTTCTTATGGTGACGTGAAAAATGGGGGTTTGCATTTAAAATTTAAAAGTTGATGTGCCAAAATGGCACTTCTGGTTGCACGATTGGCTCCAAAAGCTTTTCAGATCTAAGTTGGGTTTTCACATGCACACGTACCAAATTTCAGCCAAATCGGTCGAGTAGTTTGGGCTGTGGCGTGTTTACGAACGTACGCACGAACGTACGTTCATACATACAGACACATTTTAAAAACCACTTTTTTGGGTTCCTGAGACCTCAAAACGTATAGATCCGGTCTTATCTCGAATTCGAAAATTTTAGTGATTGCAGTAACCTCCCTTTTTTTTAAATGGTGAAGTGGAGTGGGGAGGTTAAAACAATGAAGACGTCATCATTATGTCAAAAACGGCTGGACCAAAAAAATGGATTGAGGATTTTTGCAAAAAATTTACGATTGAAAAATTATTTCATACATTTACCCAACCCTGTATATTGTAGGTATTATTCATAATATTTTTTGCGTAGTAGGTGTAATTGGTAAATTCCACGGAATACTGCGCATTTAGAATTGCGGATGAATTATTGTAAATTACCTTAAGAGTGGGTGAACGGTGAACTAATATGCTGATGATTAGGATTTGCATGATGCTTGATTAGTTAATTAAGACAAAGTGACATGTACCAGCAAAATATTAGTCCTAAACTGAAAAAACTAGATTTTTTTTTGTATTTTAGTTTTCAATCATCATGAACACATCTATATCCGTAAAGAAATAAAAGTTTCCCTTTTAATTTCACAATTTATTCCAAGCGGATGTCAATTATGGTGCAACGAGTTTGATCCAAGTAAAGTGAATTTATTAATTAGGTAACTGAAATATTGACACTTTAAAACAATTACCGAGAGGCCATGGCGATCCGGCAAATTTATATCGTAGGTACAGTCAGGAGATAAAATTTTGGCCCTCTACCGCGAACAATGTCGACAGATTCTTAGAAAAGACACTTTAAGATAGGTTTATGAAGGTTTGTATCCTACTCGAGCCGCGTTTTAAAGAGGTTTTCACGTTGATTTTAATTTTTTTTGTTAAGGCTTGTGATGAGAACTGAGAATCTATCCACACTGGCCATAACCTTATCTCCTGAGTGTACAAAACCGTAAATTTTTTACCTACTGAATAAGGCCCAAGGCTATAGTCCGACATTCTGATCACCTTAACATTGAGACGTACTAACTTTTTTATTAATGACAAAAATCTGCATATTTTTTCAACTTTTATTTTATTTGTTATCAAAAAGTCTTTTTCGAACCACTTTCACAAGTAATAATTTGTTTTGTTCCGATAGGTAATAGTTAATTAGCCACGGCGAGTTCAATCAAGGATGCATCGAGCGTCTTTCGCAATGCTGCATTAAAATAATTTATAGAAGTAGGTATTTATTTTTCAATTCGAAATGACGAACTTTTTCACTGGCAGACAGCCTTGGACGACCAATGACGTTTACTTATATCGTTATTCATCTAAGAAATTTATTCAGCTGATATAAGGAAACTCGTGTATCGTACGCCGTACACGTACTTGAACTGCATTTCTCATTCTCCTAATTGGATCCGTGCATTATTAATTAATTAAAAGTGAACGCTTCCTTTCGTTAGGTACACATACCTACGTAAATTATTTCCTTTTTGAAAAATGCAAAAAAATTGAAAATTTGTACACAGGGGTTTCAATTAATTTTGAATCGACGTAAAATGTTTTCATCAATAGCGCACTTCCGGTTATACCGGAAATAGGTACTAACTTCCTTATTTTAAATGGAACACCCTGTATATTATGATATTTATGGATTCTACGTTTCATTCTAGGTAAACTTTGACTAAGAATTGCTATGCTAAAAATCAACCATTTTTGAGAAAATCAAGAATTTCGCTTTTTTTTGATAAGTGCAGGCCTAACTTCAAAAAGCTGTAACGTCCTTACAGTATGAAATGACAAAAATATATTATTTTGGCATGAAGACTAATGTAGGGTGTATCCGCCCCTAGACTCAAATTTGGTGAAATATACATACAGGGTGTTCTCTGCAAATTTTTAAACATATCAACTTCATTGGTCAAAAAGTAAATTTTTTCAAATCGAATGCCCAACTATTTTATGGCACATCGATGCAGAATTTAATTGTTTGCCATATTTAAATAAACAGTTTTTGTGATAGTTCTAAGGATTTGGAATTTGACCAAAATTTCATATTTAGCACGATTTAATAACCAAAGTTAGCTATGATTTTAGGAGCCTTTAGGCCGCTCAAATGAAAATTTAATCCTGTTTTAAAATATGAAATTTTGCTCAAATTTCAAATACTTAGAAATATCACAAAAACTGTTTATTTAAATATGGCAAATATATAGACTAAAATGATAGACAATTAAATTCTGCATCGATGTGCCATAAAATAGTTAGGGCATTAAATTTGAAAAAATTGACTTTTTGACCAATGAAATTGATTATGTTTAAAAATTTGCCAGAGAACAACCTGTATGTATTAGACCCAATTTGAGTCCAGGGGCGGATGCACCCTACATTAGTCTTCATGTCAAATTAATCTCGTTTTCTCATTTCATAATGTAAGGATGTGACAGCTTTTTGAAGTTAGGCTTGCATTTGGCATATAAAAGCGAAATTCTTGATTTTCTCAAAAATGGTTGATTTTTGGCATAGCAATTCTTAGTAAAAGTTTACCTAGAATGACACGTAGAATCCAAAAATATCATAATTTATAGGGTGTTCTATTTAAAATAAGGAAGTTAGTACCTATTTCCGGTATAACCGGAAGTGCCCCATTGCTGAAAATATTTTACGTCGATTCAAAATTAATTGAAACCCCTGTGTACAAATTTTCAAGACGATGCTAGAAACAGTTCTCCAGATACGGCCAACTGACGCTCGTCGAGGGATACCCTGTATAGGTAGGTAGGATTAACATAAACCTTGATGTCCATCTACTTTTTGTGCAATATGAATGTGAGCTGACTAGAAAATATATAAATTTTTAGACTGGGCCAATGTTAGAATATCTTTCATATTTAATGAAATATTTCACGAAATTCATCATGAAATATTTCAAAAAAATAAATTTCATGAAATTTTTAAATTTATGAGGCGTGTATCTTACGTAGATATCAAGAGGGAATGAATTAGGGTTTCCAATTAAAAAAGATAGACAATATGGAGGCAAAATTTGGCAAAACCCGGTATGCAAAACCAATGCAAAAGTCCGTCATTGTCAAATTTTGCCTCCATATTACGTCACGAAATAGAGAGAGACCTCACAAGTTTGGAAACCTTCATTATGAAAGCATATAATATCTTAAGTAAAAAAGCTTTGCGTCATTGGATTTGCAATGAAATTAGCTGTGAAATGATGTTTCACAAATATTTACAAAAATATTAAACACGGATTTTTAAAAGCCCCCTTTTCATTTTGGCTATACTTACAAATTTAATAATTATTATTGATTCCTCAACCAAATGCGCGGCAAATTGACTCAAGGTCAACATCCGGGACCCCCATAATCGCGGATCTAACTCCGAGGGAAAAGTGGGAGAGAATCGAGTTAGCACCAGATCAGCTGGCTGTGGAATCGCCCAGCTGATCGTAATAACAAAACACTAGTCAGAGCGTCGACGTCGTGGCGTAAAGTGCGTCGCCGACAAATGAAAAACCGACGCAGATTGCAACAGTTCCTCTGATTTTTGAATTTTGTGAACGTGCTCCCTTTGTGCCAAATAGGAATATTCCTATTGGATGTGTTATGCCTTTTATTGGATTTTAAGGGGAATTTCCAAGGTATACAACATCGATAGTCCTTTGTTTAGCAGGTGATAGTTGCTTCGTGTCCATTCGCGGCTGCTCGGGTTGCGTCGGTTTGTTATGTAAACACAATCTACTAAAGCCCCCGACAGTTTTTTTTTGTTCTTTATTATGTTTACATTGTGCTGTACTTTCGTTTTAATTGGAAAAAAGATCGAAAGGACAAACTAAAACAACCCGAATTGCTGCTGCTGCTTCACGGATCGATTCGCTGTTGTTCAATTTCTATTTCATTACAAAAACCCGGAAATTATGTCCAATGTCCGCATGTCCATATTAATCGTCGTTTCACTGCGTACGAAAATTAAGTCGTCATCGTTTTGTGACAGGAATAAATTATTATTATTATTATAGGCCCTAAAAAAAATAAAGAACGACCTTCACATTATATTGATAACGTAACATCATTACGACGCACGGGCCATGTGTGGCCTAATTACGTTTTATTTTTGGTTCGCAGAATGTTTGCGATACGACGTTGAGATGGTTAAGAAATTCCCGACTCTTGCCAAATTTTCGTTTTGCTCTATTCGTTTTTCCATTTTAACGTTACTCAACACCCGCAACACGCAATTAACACTTAGGTACCTAGCTTTAGGAAATTATGGAAAATGTTTGAAAATTGTTTGGAAATTATTTGAAAATCGTGGAAATTATTTGCAAATTGTGGAAATTATTTGGAAATTGTGGAAATTATTTAGAAATTGTGGAAATTATTTGGAAATTTTGGAAATTGGTGTATAGATTTTTCATGGGTGGTCAACCACTCGGGATCTCCTAAAACAGTAAAAGATACGGTGTCGGTTAAATTAGAGAAAAGTTGTGCCATTTCTTGGCGATTAACAATTTGAAGAGAATTCCTCGATATTTTGATTCGTTCCTAAGTTACCACAAAAAATCTTAAAATTGCCAATTTAAAGAAAAATGAATATTTTCCTAATAGTAGGGTGCTCGCTAGACTTTATCTTTCAACCAAGGGGCACTTACGAGTGAAAATGTATGGAGTATAAATTTTGGTTTCTAATGCCCTCGGTATGCTACTGTTAAATTCGTCCAAGGGTCGTCCTGTGACAAAGGGCACAAATCAAAATTTTCCAACTAACGCCGCCACGTGAAAGTTCATGTGGAGAAGTACCTTTCCTGAAAAATTCATGGTGATGTCTGTGCGGATTGTATTTTTTATTAATTTTGAAAGAAAAATATCTCCATTGAACCATACGGGGCCATGGACCTTTGGAGGCGATTATCTCGGTTCGAGCATCGGCAAAAACGCATCATTTTTAGGGGCATATTTCCTTTCCAACACGATTACTCCAAATCGGGGCGGTTAATCGAAATTAATTATTCTTAATAAAAGATGTGCTATTTTATTTTGTTGACGATCGTCTTTACAGAATATTTTTAGAGCAATCAATAAAGGAGATAATTGTTTAAATCTCCGAGGAAGTAAAGAATTCATGCCATTGTAACGCTCGGATCTCCGCGCCCCCACCACGACTTTCGCTGCGTCCCGCCACTCCGCAACCCCTTGAGACGTCCACATCTACAATCTTAGAGAATATCCTGTATTCCTGAAAATAATGGAAATAAGACTTGGAACTCTTGAAAAGCACTTTTTATTTCATGTAGGTAAGAAAAACAATAATTTTTAATTTGAAAATTCTTCGTCGTCCTTCTCGTTGATCGGGGAACCTCCGTGATCGGGGGTCTTCCCTCATTTGAATTTCCTTCATGTTATTTTTACAGGATCGGTTTTCCCATACCGTGGCATGAAAAAATGCAGGAAACCTTATTTTTATTGCAAATGTAACTCTTGCTTATGCAGTCTTATGCACCGGCTTATTCTTGTATACAAATTTTTAATAAATTACCAGATGATATAAGAAAAGCCTCGAGAAAAGCCTATACGATTATCTGTCAAAAAGCTGTTTTTATACTGTAAAAGACTATATGAACAAATAGTCTAATTTAATTTTACTGTTCCTGTGATCGTGTACGAATTGTTTGTCTATATATGTATATTCATTGACTTGTGCTATATTGTATGTATGTTTGAACAATCTACAGCACTAATAAAAATATTATTATTATTATTATTAAAAATAATTTTTGTACAAATTAGGACAATAATATCTGAAATGGTTTTATGGGACAGCGGGTTATGTTTGAAGAGCTGGCCCAAGACCGTCGCCCACGTCGTTTTTCCCATCTATAACCTTCAGATGACGGAAAATTAGGTCGAGAATTTAATTAATTCAACCAAATTTTGGTCTGAAAGAATAGAACTCTCAAGCAATGCTGCCTCAAACTGCCTTCGGTTGGAGGCAGTTTTTCTAGCGACTTAGTTAACGCAAGTAGGGCCCGTTAAATCGTTGATACATATAATTACTTCATCGTTGTTGGTTCAACACAAAAGTTTCCATATTTTTGAACGAGTTTTTGAATTTAATGTTGTCCAACTCTTGGTCTAACTTTTCGTCAAATCCTACATCGCCAAGTAATTCACATAAGTTTTTGTAACTTTTCCATCAATTTAGCGTCCCAACACCGCTGAACTAGCTTGTAGCATCAAATTCTGTTAGGGCATGAAATATACATTTTTTGGAAGTTTTGCTTCCGGAATGTTTCTTTACTATTTCCAGTTCTCATCCAAATCTCTGTATATAAATTCTCTGTCGACTCGAGATACTGATACAGACTTGCCAGTTATTCTCGTGCATTTTAAAGAATATCTCCAGAATACTCCAGAGGTTTGAATAAGAACTGGAAATAGTAAAGATACATTCCCGTTCAACCCACAGTCCATCAAATTAATTTGAAAGAAAAACTACTAAGCGGTTTTGGAAAGTTAACTTGCTGGGCTGGAAAATTTACCAATAGGTACTTCCGGGAGTTGGTGGGATTTGAGGAAACATAAAACCGTTTCAGATACATCTATTATTGTATTAATTTGTCCATAGATTATTTTTAAAGACTGCATAAGCAAGAGTTGAACTTGCATGCAGTTTGAAGCAGCATTGCTTGAGAGTTCTATTCTTTCAGACCAAAATTTGGTTGAATTAATTAAATTCTCGACCTAATTTTCCGTCACCTGAAGGTTATAGATGGGAAAAACGACGTGGGTGACAGTCTTGGGCCAGCTCTTCAAACATAACCCGCCGTCCCATAAAACCATTTCAGATATTATTGTCCTAATTTGTCCAAAAATTATTTTTAAAGACTGCATAAGCAAGAGTTACATTTGCAATAAAAATAAGGTTTACTGCATTTTTTCATGCTACGGTATGGGAAAACCGATCCTGTATAAATAACATGAAGGAAATTCAAATGAGGGAAGACCCCCGATCACGGAGGTTCCCCGATCAACGAGAAGGACGACGAAGAATTTTCAAATTAAAAATTATTGTTTTTCTTACCTACATGAAATAAAAAGCGCTTTTCAAGAGTTCCAAGTCTTATTTCCATTATTTTCAGGAATACAGGATATTCTCTAAGATTGTAGATGTGGACGTCTCAAGGGGTTGCGGAGTGGCGGGACGCAGCGAAAGTCGTGGTGGGGGCGCGGAGATCCGAGCGTTACAATGGCATGAATTCTTTACTTCCTCTCAGATTTAAACAATTATCTCCTTTATTGATTGCGCTAAAAATATTCTGTAAAGACGATCGTCAACAAAATAAAATAGCACATCTTTTATTAAGAATATTTAATTTCGATTAACCGCCCCGATTTGGAGTAATCGTGTTGGAAAGGAAATATGCCCCTAAAAATGATGCGTTTTTGCCGATGCTCGAACCGAGATAATCGCCTCCAAAGGTCCGTGGCCCCGTATGGTTCAATGGAGATATTTTTCTTTCAAAATTAATAAAAAATACAATCCGCACAGACATCACCATGAATTTTTCAGGAAAGGTACTTCTCCACATGAACTTTCACGTGGCGGCGTTAGTTGGAAAATTTTGATTTGTGCCCTTTGTCACAGGACGACCCTTGGACGAATTTGACAGTAGCATACCGAGGGCATTAGAAACCAAAATTTATACTCCATACATTTTCACTCGCAAGTGCCCCATAATTCCTAAACTAAGCGACTTTTCTCCTTGCGAGCACCCTACTATAACGATTGATGTTATTTAAATGAAACTTGGAACTTGTATATTTTTGACAGCTGTCAATTGAATGCCATTGTCCGAAATTTTCTAGGCCTTCTAGATTTTGAATAACGACAGTCAACTTTTCTTTTTTTTATGGGCGCCATATTGAATTTTGACATAACCGGATACACAAAAAAATTAGCTTTTCAAAAATGTAACCAACATGGACGTTTTTCAAAAAATATGCGAAAGTCTGAGTCACACGACCGCAAGACGCGAGGCAAGACGTATTTTATTACTGTTGAATTCAATTGTTTTCACATGTTATTTATTATAAGAAATTGAAGAAGTCGGCGTACTTTTTTGCAATTGTTTTTCGTCGTAAGTTTAGGCTGATTTTACAAATTATTTATACCAATTTTCAAATTCTGGATTTTAACACCCCTAGATGCACGAAAAAATTAGCTTTTCATATGGACTTCTTTGAAAAAATATGTCAAAGTTTGAGTCACACCATGCCAAGGCGTATTTTATTATTACCGTTGGATTCAATTGTTTTCACACGTCATAAGAGATTGAAAAAATAGGTTTATGTACTCTTTTGCGAATTTGTACACCAAATGAAGATAATGCGAGGGGTGATCCGCAGACTAAAAAACGTACACTGATTCCGGGAATACCCAAGTATTCCCAGTACAGTATTCCGATGTATTCCGAAGCTATTCCGAAACTCGATTTAAAGCTATTCCGGTATTCCGATGAAGATAATCGGCAATTTTCTCCATCAATATTCCGGAGTATTCCATTGTATTCCTAGTATTCCCATGTATTCCGGTGTATTCCCATGTATTCCGGGGTATTCCCATGTATTCCGGTGTATTCCCATGTATTCCGGTGTATTCCCAAGTCGAGTCCCAAGTATTCCGAGATTTCCTAACCTTAACAGGCGCAGGCGCTTCCGAAGCTACCCCGCGTTATTCTGATGTATTCAGGGTAATTCTACCTATTCCTACAAATTATTCTCCAATTGTTTTGATTTATTTTAAAGTACACGCATCCAATCAATAAATTTTAATATACCGCAGGGAAATTTTCAATTATTCCCAACTATTCCAGAGTATTCCGGGTATTCCCATCTATTCCTATGTATTCCGACGTATTCCCATGTATTCCGACGTATTCCGATCTATTCCCGGTGTATTCCCGAAAAATGTACACTGATTCCGGCCTGCGGATCACCCCTCGAGATAATGCCGGTTTGGCATTATCGGTATTATTGAGCAATTCCTGTAGTTTTAGGGCATAATGCTTAATAATGCCCGAAATACTGTTACATACTGCCCGCTTACTGCTAGATATTGATACTAATGCCCGAGGGGTTGACAACTTGGAAATTTAGGTGTACAAACATGAGTAAATTGTACAATTTTTTTCAGGAATTTTGAAAATTTTCGAAATTTTGGATATTTTTACATGATTTTGCACATTTTCGGGAAATTTTTTAGAAGTTATGGAAATTTTGGTGTACAAATTTGTAGCCAGTTGTCAACCTCTCGCTAATGCCTGTTATTGCATATTAATGCCACTACTGCCGGATATTAGGTACCTGTAACGAGAGGATAACCACTTAGCGATTTTGGTGTACGGTTCTCTGGAATGTTGGTAATTTTCTAGCAAGTTTGGCGATTTTTAGCGATTTTGGCAATTTTCCAGCGATTTTGACGATTTTCTAGCGATTTTGGCAATTTTCAAGCAAATTTCCAGCGATTTTGTAGCAATTTTGGCGATTTTCGAGTGAATTTCGCATATTTTTTTGGCGACTTGAAAATTTTCTAGCAATTTCGGCGATTGTTAAGCTCCTTCTGTGGTCTTTAATGTTTCATTTTTTAGATTCAAAAACCCTGTACTGATTTTGGACAAATTTTACAAATACAATTTTAGCGATTTTGGCGATTTTTTAGCGATTTCCTAGCGATTCTGGCGATTTTCTTACAATTTGCGATTTTGTGTACACAAATTTACCATGTGGTTAACCCCTCGACCTGTAATGCGTAATGCCGGTAATGCTAGAATAATGCTTGTAATGGTAATGCCTTTAAAATGTACACTTAATGCCAGTGGTGGATGACCCCTCGCTCTTTTGCTATTGTTTTTCATCTAAGTTTAGGCTGATTTTACAAACTATTCATAGCAATTTTCAAAATTTGACGATCTGTCAAAAAAGTTCATGTTGCTACATTTTTGATTTGAAAAGCCAATTTTTTTGTGTCAAAATTCAATATGGCGGCCATAAAAGAATGAAAAGTTGACTGTCGTTATTCAAAATCTAGAAGGTCGAGAAAATTTCTGTCGATGCCATTCAGTTGACAGCTGTCAAAAATATAAAAGTTCTAAGTTTTATTTACGAAGATATTAATTATTCTTTAAATAGGCACTTTTCAGATTTTTTGTGATAACTCAGGAACGAATTAAAATATCGGAGAATACTCTTCAGAATCTTAATCGCCAAGAAATAGGGCAATAGCTATCTTTTTTTGGTTTAATTTTGACGCATGCGGATTTTAGGCCATTTTGTATTTCGTCCAAAATTTGCGATTCTCGTCTCTTTCTGAGCTATAATCTTTTAACCCCACCTAGTACACTTAAATGTGAACACCGATTCTGATAGAAAATTTAATACTCTTTCAGACAGTGTCCTACACAATCAACCCAAGGTACAGTGTCTGCATCAAAATTGCAAGTAACTCAAAAAAATGCAATTTGCAAAAAACATGACACTTTTTTCGACTTAATTGGTCTTAAAAAGGAGCTTATTATCTTGGCTTTTCAGCAACCAAAACATTATGTTGGGATCTCCTTTTAATTTTATGCTATGATGTTTTCATTGACATAATATGTAAGTCCTAATAGTGCATAGGGTGTTTTTCAAAAATAAGAAATGTGTCAATTAACTTGTTACATAGGAGAGTTTCGGAGAAACCCTTAGACACTTTCTCTCTTTATGGATGTTGCCAAAAATTTCATCCCACTTCCGGTTTAACAGGAAATGCCTCGGGAAATGCGACCTAATTTCGTCTTTTTTAGGTGAAAACGGTCATTTTCTAGATTTTGCCCCACGGGGAATTTCAATTTTCATCAATTTCATCAGTTTTAAATTCAAAATAAAGCATAAGAAAAGAAAAAGAAACTAATTGGCAAAAATATTTTTCTTTGGAAAACACACTATGCGCCTTTGGCATTATCGGCATTATTGAGCAATTCCTGTACTTTTAGGGCATAATCCTTAATGATGCCCGAAATATTGCCATATACTGCCTGTTTACTGCTAGATATTGCCACTAATGCCTCTCATTGCATATTAATGCCACTACTGCCGAAGGTACTGCTGCATACTACCTGTAATGCATAATGCCGGTAATGCTAGAATAATGCTCGTAATGCCATTAAAATGTACACCTAATGCCAGTGGTGGATGATCCCTCGATTCTTTCAGATCCAAATCTTTCAAAAATCACATGTACAAAGTCATAGGCCCCTATACTTAGTATATGTACCTCGTAGTCATACCTAAAGTACCTCGTAAAGCACCTTTTGATTGAAAATTTTGAAAACTGCTTCCGACTGGAGTCACTCCGGTGCGAGGGGCGGTCCACCTTCTGAAATGTATGTACTTCGAGTTTATTCGAAGTACCTTGGATCTTCTAATAGGTACTTCGAATGCTTCGTTAAGTACTTCGACTACTTCCAGTGCTTCCACAAGTACTTCGACTCGTACTTCAAGTACTTCGACAGGAGCTTCGAGTACTTCGAACTGAAGTGTACACCTACTTCGAACAGTGAACCACCCCTCGCCCCCAGTGCTACTGTTTAGTCTTTTCCGTTTGATTAGAATACCTAAGTGTTGCAATTCAGTTTTCCTCAATCACTTTGTTTTCAACTTGAAGCTCTGTTTACGTGAAAATATAAGAAAATCCTCGAGAAAATCCATCTCTGATTTTATTGTTAATAAAGCGGAGTAATAAATTTTTGAAAACCCAGTTAGTGTTTGGCAATAAAGGGTTGTTTTTACGCTGTGTGTTTTGGATCGTGGCCAAACTTGATGGCTTGTCGCGTTTTTAAGAGATATGTGAACCGTTTAAACTTCAAAATGTAGCAATTAACCTAATTAATCGTTTCATTCTAAAGCATTTAAAATTGCGTTCGAAAATTATTTAATAGCCGCGGTTTTATTTTTTGGTGATGAATATACCCGCTATCCTACAATAAGGTACATAATTTCTTTTTTGCTCTCCCGGGATTGAAGTAGCACTTTTAGGCACTCTTTTGAGGGACTGAAGTGGGTCATTCACTCCCATGGGACTGAAGTGCCGTTGCTAGGTATATTATAAAGAATCCATTGTTTCTTGCATTATATTGATAAACTACGTCAAAGTGACATTTTAACATTTTTCAACTTTTTTGGGTACAAATTGAATGGGAGTGCAAAAAATAGCGTATATACCGCAGGACTGAAGTGACATTTAATGATGCACTTCAGTCCTTTGGTATATAATATATTATTACCTACTAATAGATGCCTGACTAGAGATGATTGCATCAGACAAAATCAAAGTTGACTAATCCCGTTTCTATGCGGGCAAGTTAGTGCAATAATTCATTTCATTTTCATTGAACTGATTGATGCTACTTTCTATTTAATTTACAATTTACGGTTATTTCCTCTTCAATTTCAAACTTCGCTGTACAACTGAACTGTTCCTACATGCACCAATACGTAGATACCTACTGGATAATATTTTTTGTATAATTCTCATCGATGTATCGTTTACTCATTTGGGCGTATTTGATGATTTTCTCTGATAACTATTATTTTATTTGGGCCGAACATGACATTTTCATAAATAACCAACTGCCTATCGTAAAAATTCATATTATTTGTAACTTTGTTTCGTAATGGATGCGGGCTGCAATTGCCTCTATACTGTTGGGCAATGTTTTGCAACTAACCATCACTTATACTTTGCATTGTAAATTGCAGTGTAAAAAAAATGCCTTCCTTGCTTGAAGCCATCGAGCAGAAATACGGTGAAAGCTCCACCGACTCCGATGGTTCCGAAGACGAGGGAATTTCCGTAGCGATTTTCGTGCCTTGCAAGTCCCCGAGGATGGTCGTTCCCTCGCTGTTGGTACTTAACGACTGCGATATCACCACTGCAGGTGAGAAGGAGGCCTTGGTTGCCAAATGTGCGACTGTTGAGGAGCTGGACCTGGCCAAGAACAAGCTTAAGGACTGGCCCGAGGTACTAACTAAACTAGTACTTAATAGTAGGTATAGGGATTTTTGTTCTTTGTAGAATGCTCTGCCAATGTTTCTTGTCAAAAATTTGTCTAATCGACTTACGAGTTGTGAATGTGTTAAGTTACCATCGACGTTGAGGTTATTCAGAAAATCAGAATACCTACATTTTTCTCTAAAAAGATCCTGAGAAGATTTTTCCCAGGACAAAAAATACCTACTTTCCAAGACATAGCAGCTTCAACATTTCTACCTATTCTTACCCCACTGTACGAAGTAAAGGGGTGAGCGAGAGGGTGAGTGAAAGGGTTTCCTTCGTTGGGGGTAACATTTTTAGACACAGAATTTGAAGACCTTTCATATGCTGATAAGAAAAATTAGTCAAATTTCATCGTTGATTCGCCAAGAAGGCACTTGGCGTCTGCCGATTCGCAACAAAATTAACTGGGCTCACCAGAAGGCCAACACTAACCTTCATATCAAATTTTATTAAAATCAGTAGGTTTCGAGGTATCTTGTTCACATTTACGTACTGTGACGGTTCTGGAATTATTTCTTTCGTGTTGGGAAAATGAGATTTTCCGAAATAATTCTCCGTCACTTTTCTTCACATTTCCTTCCACAAAATTACCTTCCCCACTGGAAGTGGAGGACTCCCGGTTGTGAAAATACAATGCAGCAACCCCTAAAGACACTTTGTGTAGTGCTCCTAGTGATAAAAGACACTTCTGGACGATCTTCGCCAGTGTTTCTTAGGGTCATGACCTCTCGGCATATAACAAATTCTCTCCGACAACTCGAACTGCTTTCGACGAATGGGGGAAAACATCTCCTTACAGGCTTCCACAGGGAATGCACACGCCTCAGGGAGGTCCCACGATGACAACAAGGGGGCCCAGACGGAACCCTCGCCTCAAAGGGGGCACCTACTGATAACGAACCGTCTGAGGTAATTATAGCCGAAACGAGACGTACCTGATGTCGTGAAGAATCAGTCACACCAGAGGAAGTCGAATCCAGGATAAATACCCCTCGAAAGGGGAGAAATACCGCGAGAAGAAACGAATAACCGAGTGAGGTTAGATTCACGAGATTCACGAGTAGCCACAGACGAGTAGCAATAGGCTACTGGCCGAGCCGTGCACGAACGCTACGAGAGGGCGCCACGCGCAACCCGTCGCAGCGGCTGAAATGCCGGCTTCAAATATAAGACGCGGTTCACTTCACTTTATTGAAGACAGTGTCAAGTCACTCGCTCCGGCCTGCGGGCTTGGACTTGGACTTGGATCTCGGTAAGAGGTAGAGTTGGGGAATTGTTATTTTTTTCAGTAACAGTAACAACCTGTTCCTGTTCCGTGGAAGGAACAGTTCTAAATAACAGTTATTTTCGGAACAACTGTTCCTGATTTACGAGCACTTCAATTTTCAATTTGCACCCTGTTATTGTTATTGTTGAACCGCGGCGCCCGCCGGTCGATTCGGTATAGGTACGGTGTGAGAGAATTTTTTCAAAAACGGGAATGCTGCTTAATGACCGTCGCACACGCCTTGGAGCAAATAAAGTTCGGCAGTTAATTTTTTTAAAGACAAATTCATAAGAAATGACATGTTTTCTGCTTTGTTTTTTTATTTACATAAGTATTAATTACTAATTACCACTTTTCATTTTTGTATTTTATATTTACGTTTTTTGAGTATATTATAATATAATTATTTGTTAAAAATCTGAACCGTCTAATAAAATAAAATGGTGTAAAAATCGGAAAAGAGCGACGGGGAAACAAAGTAACAGGAACAGGTAACGTAGGTACCATTGACCAACAGTACCAACCTAGGAGTAAGGTAGGTAAGTAACAGAACGGGTCCGATCCGATTCCGATTAGTCGATGTTCGGTTATCGGTGTCCTTCTCTAGACCATAGACACCTCCCCGTTCTTGCTCCCCGTTCGGGGTCTCACGAGGTCACGAGCTTTTGCGAGAGTCCTCCCTCGTCATATCATATCACAAATAAGTGTGACCGTGAAAAAATTAAATTCTGCTCCCTGTTACAGCCTGCTCCCCGTTCCAGCTTCAAGCCGATGCCGAATCGAGCGTAATCGTAACGGCAATCAGTTAGTCAAGACTCGAGTAGAACCGGTGCGGCGTTGGAGTTCGGCTGCTTCATTATTTCAATCTGTTATTCTGATAACTGTTATTTTCCCATCGTCGGAACAAGTTGTTATTGTTCCTAATCAATAACAGTTCCAAAATAACAGTTCCGTTAAATACTCCCCAACTCTAGTAAGAGGTAGTGGAAGCACGATTAGCTCCACGAAGATGGCCCAGGACGCCAAATTTCCTGGTGTACGGCGGAAAGGCGGACTTCTAGCCCCTTTCCTGACCAGCGTCGCATAAATCCCCACTAGGTGGACATAGCCACGATTGGCTCGAGTTGGACATGTCATCCACTCGACGCGGGAATTTTGAATCGGTTGTTTGATTTTGGGTTTATCACGAGGTTGTGTATTTGTTTTGTAAACGATACTTGTTGGTTAGTTTATCAATGCGTTGTGTATTTGTCCGCGTTCCGGAAATACTCGGTAGTTAGTGTTTTAATTAGTTGTAAGGTCATTTAGGATAATTAGATGTAGGTCCGTACTTTCGTTCATTGTAAATTGCTTGTAACTAGCTCGGCTCTTTCTCTTTCGTTTATTAAACATCTTTTACTTAGTAAATTGTTCGTCTTATTGAGTAAATGGCGTCCGAACTCGTCAACCCCGACCCTTCTCCACTGTCAGCTATGCCGGATAGCAAATAACCCCCCCCTTATAATGCTGCACCGCCTACCACGTTGCTTCCCGGTGCGTTAAAGTAACTCATTTTCTCCTGGTCTTTTGGAGTTGGTATTAGTAAAGACCAAGGTGGCGCCCTGTTTGATTGGTTCGATTCGGGAAGTGACGTAATAATGGCGGAAAGGCATTATAGTACATACGTACTGTGACGGTTTTCTAATTATTTTTATCGGTTAATGGGGAAATGAGATTTCCCAAAATAATCTGCTCGTCACCTGTGTTCACACACTCCTTTCAAGTGAAATCCGGCTGTAAAGAAACACTGCAGCAACCCCTAAAGACACTTTGTGTAGTGCTCCTAGTGAGAAAAGACACTTCTGGACGATATCTTCGCCAGTGTTTCTTCGGTTCATGACCTCTCGACCGGTTACAAATTCTCTCCGACAACTCGAACTGCTTTCCGCAGAAGAGGGAAATCATCTTAGTACAGGCTTCCAAAAAGGATGCACTCGCCTCGAACACGCCTCAGGAAGGTCCCACGCTAACACCAAGGGGGCCCAGACGGAATCCTCGCCTCAAAGGGGGCACCTACTGATAACGAACCGTCTGAGATAATTATAGCCGAAATAGGACGTACCTGATGTCGTGAAGGATCAGGCACACCAAAGGAAGTCGAATTCAGGATGAATACCCCTCCAAAGGGGCGAAAAAACCGCGAGAAGACACGTGTGAGGTTAGGAGATTTACGAGTAGCAGACGTTGTCTCTGAGTAGCCGCTACTGGCCGAGCCGTGCACGAACGCTCCGAGAGGGCGCCACCCGCCGCGCATCGCAGCGGCTGAATAACCGATAGAGCATATAAGCAGACGCACGACGATTTCAATTAATTGAACTTCACGCTTCAGCAGCTGCCGGGTGGTGAATTAACAGACCCCCAGGTCCCACTGCAAGGAACGAAGCCAAGGAAAGGAAGGAGCCAGCCGAAGGGAGCACCGCGAGGCCCCAGGTATGACTGACTCAGGACTCCATATTGCCTGATGTTCGAACCTCCTCTACATGGTCTGAAAGGTGGACTTCTTGCCTCTTTCATAGACTCGTAGAAGACGGTACACCATGCAAATGGTCCCCTACGTCGCGATTTCCGTTTTGAACTGGACCGCGTAACCGTCGGTTATTAAGAACCGGGTTGTTTTGCACGCGAAAAATGCATCGTTTCATTTTGCTTCGTGTAAATATTTTTGGTAATCGTAGGATGTAATTAATCTGTATTTTGTATTTTTGTAAATTACTTGTACCTAGTTTTTCACTTGTCTTTCACTTCAATTAAATTTATTGTCACTCGGTAAATGGGTTTTATTGAGTAAATGGCAATTATACCCGTCAACCCCGCCCTTCTCCACTGTAGCTAAGCCGGATAGCAAAAACCCTTTTATAGTACTGACGCACGCACCACGTCACTTCCTAGTGCTTGAGTAACTCATTTTCTCCTGGTCTTTTGGGGTTAGAATAGTAAAGATCACGGTGGCGCCCTTGTTGGTTTAATTTGTTTGGGAAGTGATGTACAAAGCGAGCTGAAGCCATTATATAAATATGGCGCCCAACGTGGGGCTCGACGCGGTTTCGTTTACGTCAAAATTTCTTGTGAAAGACAGAAAGTGCAGGTTATAAGTGAATTTACGAAGTACTAGATACTTTTATTGTATTAAATTGAGATAAATAATTTTGTCAAAATGGCGGATAATGGAGATAGCGATAATGAGACTCCGGAAGGAAGTCCGGGTATGTTAGAAAACTGGATTAATGGGTTTAGGAAAACCGAATTGCAAGAAAAATTACGTAGTTTCCACCTGAATGACCAGGGATTGAAGGAAGATCTCCGCAAAAGGTTGCTGGACTTTCTGCGGAACGGAAATCCAGAGGTGTTAACCCCTAGGAGGATCGCCTCCAGGGAGTCGAATCGAACGATGAGCGACCAGACGTTTATTTTGGAAAAAGTACGTAGCTGGAGCATCCGTTTCGACGGACAAGGAGATGCCGCCACGTTTATGGAACGATTACGCGAATTACAAGCTAGTTATGAAATTACCGACACACAAATGTACCGAGCCATGCCCGAATTGTTGACGAAGCAAGCTTTACTGTGGTATCGGAATAACAGTCGAGATTGGGAAGACTGGGACGATTTTGAGAAAGGTTTTACGGAGTACTATTTTCCGACTAATTACCGTGATAAATTAATGGATCAAATAATGCGGCGAAAACAGCACGCGCAAGAGAAAGGACGCGATTTTATAACCGAAATGCAAACCATGATCCGGAGGCATGAGAATATTAGCCGGAGGTTAGAAGTCCGGTTGATTTATCAAGGATTACGAGCCGAGTACAGACAGTACATAAAACCCAGCGAAGCTACGACGAGGGAGAATCGAGTGGATACGACTCGAAATCAGGATGCTGCGACTCCAGCACGGCGAGGTCCTCCAATTTGCTTCAATTGCCGTCAACCAGGTCATATTCGTCCGGCTTGTCCCTTATTGCAGCAGCAGGGAAACTCTCAGAGGGTAGTCGCCGCCCAGGAGGGCAGGGGCGCCGCCCAGGAATAAATACCGGCTCTCCACCAGGTGCAGTTACCACCGAAGATAACTCTGTTTCGGAAAACACCAACCGAATAGACCATCGCCCGTTTACGATAATCACTATCGAGAAAAGAAATTTCCGGACTTTGTTTGATACCGGGGCCAACTTGTCATATATAGGGGAAGATGTAGCCAATTGGTTGCAAGAGCAACGTTGTGGTGTACGAGAAGAGGTACACAAGGAGGTTCGTGTCGCAAATGGAGTTTGGACGACGATCCGAGAGGGCTACACTTTCCAGTATGAATTGGACCGGCAACTTTACGAAGGGACGTTTTTCCTCGTACCGGGGAGAAAAACTGGAATTCTGTTTGGAATGGATTTAATTATGCGTCACGCGGACGTCATGATAAAAATCGTTCAGGAGAAAAGCCAGAAGGAAATAGTAAACGAGATAGACGACGAGGAAACAGAGTATCAACGGTTGGAACACTTTATAAACACCGAAGTAGTACCCTTGAGCCAGCTCTCGGGCAAGACTCACCTGGTACAGCATCAAATCACGCTGAAAGAAAATGTCGTGCCGGTAAAACAGAGGTACAGACCGCAGAATCCCAAGATGCAGGAAATCATCGATAAAGAGGTTGACAGGATGCTAGAGGAAGGCATAATCGAACCGTCCCAGAGTAGCTGGAGTTCACCAGTGGTACTAGCCCGGAAAGGCGATGGCGGCCATCGATTCTGCATTGATTTCAGAAAAGTCAACGAGTTAACGGTGAAGGACGCTTATCCTTTACCCTATATTTCCGCCATTTTGGATCGTCTGCGCCAGTCCAAGTATTTTACGACCCTAGATCTTCGTCAGAGTTATTGGCAGGTGCCATTGACAGAAGATAGTAAGGCCGTTACTGCATTTACCGTCCCAGGAAGGGGACTTTTTCATTTTAACGTCATGCCATTCGGGCTTCATTCCGCTCCCGCCACGTTTCAAAGGTTGCTGGACCGACTTCTCGGCCCGGACTCGCAGGACATTGCTTTCGCTTACATCGACGATATTGTGATAATGGGAAAAACCATGGAGGAACACTTGCAGAACATCCGCACGGTGCTGAAAAAGCTAGAGGAAGCCAATCTGCAGATTAATATCCGGAAATGCGAGTTTGCCAAAAAGCAAGTCAAATACCTCGGGCACATGGTCACCGAAGAAGGAATTACCACCGATCCGGAGAAAGTCGAGGCCATTAAAGCAATAAAAGCGCCTACCACGCCGAAACAGTTGCGACGATTTCTGGGAATTTTGTCGTGGTACAGACGGTTTCTTCCGCACTGTTCGGGGATTACAGCTCCCTTGAACCTCCTGTTGAGTAAGGGTAAGAAGTGGAAATGGGGAATCGAGCAGCAGACGGCTTTCGAGAAAGCCAAGGAATTATTGACAGAAGCTCCGGTATTAGTTTGCCCGGATTTTTCTCGGCCGTTCGTACTCCAGACGGATGCAAGTGCGACCGGATTAGGAGTAGCGTTAACGCAAGAGAAAGATGGAACGGATCATGTCATAGCCTACGCCAGCCGTTCCCTGAATAAAGCCGAACGTAACTACAGCGTGACAGAGAAAGAATGCCTCGCCATCGTGTGGGGAATACAAAAGATGAGGGTGTATTTGGAAGGTTACCATTTCGAAGTACTGACGGACCATAAGTCATTGAAATGGCTAAGAAATTTGAAGGATCCCACGGGAAGGTTAGCCCGTTGGGCGTTGGCCCTTCAAGAGTATGACTTTGACGTGGTATACCGGAAAGGAAGCGACCATTTTCTGGCGGACACACTATCGAGAAATCCCCCAGAAGGCGTCGAGGTAGTGGAAGAGGAAAATCGGCCAGCCGACCCCTGGTACGATGGACTGATGGAGAAAATCCGGCAGGACGCAGGGAAATACCCTGAATTCCTATGCGAGAATAACCGCCTGTACAAACATCATTGGCTGCAACGAACCTTCGGGGCGGAGGAGAATGAGACTCCGTGGAAGTTGTGTGTTAGGGAGGATGAAAAGGCAAGAATCCTCCAGGAGAACCACGACCAACCACAGGCCGGCCACCTAGGGATTGCAAAAACCGCCCAGAAAATAAGTCGACGATATTATTGGCCCACAATGTTTAATGACATCAAGCAATACGTGCGGAAATGCACGCAATGCCTGCGATACAAGGTAGGCCCAGGGAAAATTGCCGGGCAGATGACCGAGATAACGATCAAGGAACCGTGGCACACCGTCACCATAGATCTGATCGGTCCTTTACCACGCTCCACCAAGGGGAATCGATATGCCCTGGTGATGCAAGACCGTTTCACCAAGTGGGTGGAATGTGTCCCGCTGAAGAAGGCTACGGCAGCAGAGGTCTGCGAGATCCTGCAGGAAAAGTTGTTTTCACATTTCGGAACGCCGAAGGCCCTAATCAGCGATCAGGGGAGTCAATTTTCCAGTCACCGATTCCGGAATTTCCTGGACGCCCATCAAATATATCACGCGATGATAGCACCGTATAGCCCACAATGCAACCCCACGGAGAGGACAAATCGAGTCGTGAAGACAATGATCTCCCAGTATTGTGAGGACAACCAGAAAGAGTGGGATCAGGAGATTGCCCTGTTAACCTTCGCGTATAACACGGCCAAACATGAATCAACGGGTTTTAGTCCCGCGTTTTTGAACTACGGCAGAGAGCTGAGAGCTCCTGCGGAATTAAGAAGAGAAGTACAACCTCTGGAGGAGGTGATGCCGGAAACGGCGGTAGAACTTGATGAAAGGCTAGTCACACTAGACGCGACGAACGAGTGCGTTGAAGCTGCGAGGGACAACCTCAGGAAGTCCCATGAAAAGCAGGCCAAATATTTCAACAGGAAGCATTCCGATCGGACGTATGAAGTCGGCGATCAAGTTTGGAGAAGGGAACATCCCCTCTCGATAGGGGCTGCGAGTTTTGCAGCCAAATTAGCCCCGAAATTCTCCGGGCCTTATAGTATCTCCCAACGAATTACCAAAAATATTTATGAGTTGGAAACGTTAACCGGGGAATATTTGGGGAGGGTTCATGTGAAAGATATTAAACCTTTGTAGAATCCGTTGAGAGTTCGCTAATTGTTCGTTCCTCCTTGTACTAACCCACCTTGAAAACATGTTAATAGAATGGCACAGCGGTACGTGCAGATGGTTATGGACGGGGAGATCCTGGAACTGACAGGGTCAGACTTCTCCGACTCCGAGGAGGAGAATGTCAGCCCCAGGCCTGATCCGGTCTACAACCCGACGGTGAGGAAGAGGACGGCCCCAATGCCCCTCAGGATCCCAGCTAAAAGACCGACAGCGCGAGTCCCCTCCAGGATCATAGCGAGAAACACCGAGCTACCCATCCCCGGACCAGCACCGCGAGACCCTCTGAGGCCGATGAACTTCCCACACCGCTCGGCGGGTAAGGAGCCTTCCAGGGTTCGGTTTTTGGCCAAACCGCCGGTCCCGAAGGTTGTGGAGAAGGAAAGAAGACCTCAGCAGGACGCGCCGACCACCGAGCATTTTTACCTGCCACGGCACGCATTCAAGGTCCCCTTCATCCCCAGAGGAACCGACCCAGCGACGCTGCAACACCTGAGACCACCGGGGACGAACCTGAACGCACGGTTCTCCGTGAAGATAGTCCACGAGGACGGGAGACCACGGTGGGTGAAGATTCCAGCAACCAACAGGGGACAGGGGGGAAGTGACGAGTGAGGGAGTATGGCACCGTAAAGGACGGTTTAGTATATAGTTCGTAGATAAGTAGTAATTTAAGTAAGACACTTTGAGAAAGGGGGGGGGATATGTGACGGTTTTCTAATTATTTTTATCGGTTAATGGGGAAATGAGATTTCCCAAAATAATTTGCTCGTCACCTGTGTTCACACACTCCTTTCAAGTGAAATCCGGCTGTAAAGAAACACTGCAGCAACCCCTAAAGACACTTTGTGTAGTGCTCCTAGTGAGAAAAGACACTTCTGGACGATATCTTCGCCAGTGTTTCTTCGGTTCATGACCTCTCGACCGGTTACAAATTCTCTCCGACAACTCGAACTGCTTTCCGCAGAAGAGGGAAATCATCTTAGTACAGGCTTCCAAAAAGGATGCACTCGCCTCGAACACGCCTCAGGAAGGTCCCACGCTAACACCAAGGGGGCCCAGACGGAATCCTCGCCTCAAAGGGGGCACCTACTGATAACGAACCGTCTGAGATAATTATAGCCGAAATAGGACGTACCTGATGTCGTGAAGGATCAGGCACACCAAAGGAAGTCGAATTCAGGATGAATACCCCTCCAAAGGGGCGAAAAAACCGCGAGAAGACACGTGTGAGGTTAGGAGATTTACGAGTAGCAGACGTTGTCTCTGAGTAGCCGCTACTGGCCGAGCCGTGCACGAACGCTCCGAGAGGGCGCCACCCGCCGCGCATCGCAGCGGCTGAATAACCGATAGAGCATATAAGCAGACGCACGACGATTTCAATTAATTGAACTTCACGCTTCAGCAGCTGCCGGGTGGTGAATTAACAGACCCCCAGGTCCCACTGCAAGGAACGAAGCCAAGGAAAGGAAGGAGCCAGCCGAAGGGAGCACCGCGAGGCCCCAGGTATGACTGACTCAGGACTCCATATTGCCTGATGTTCGAACCTCCTCTACATGGTCTGAAAGGTGGACTTCTTGCCTCTTTCATAGACTCGTAGAAGACGGTACACCATGCAAATGGTCCCCTACGTCGCGATTTCCGTTTTGAACTGGACCGCGTAACCGTCGGTTATTAAGAACCGGGTTGTTTTGCACGCGAAAAATGCATCGTTTCATTTTGCTTCGTGTAAATATTTTTGGTAATCGTAGGATGTAATTAATCTGTATTTTGTATTTTTGTAAATTACTTGTACCTAGTTTTTCACTTGTCTTTCACTTCAATTAAATTTATTGTCACTCGGTAAATGGGTTTTATTGAGTAAATGGCAATTATACCCGTCAACCCCGCCCTTCTCCACTGTAGCTAAGCCGGATAGCAAAAACCCTTTTATAGTACTGACGCACGCACCACGTCACTTCCTAGTGCTTGAGTAACTCATTTTCTCCTGGTCTTTTGGGGTTAGAATAGTAAAGATCACGGTGGCGCCCTTGTTGGTTTAATTTGTTTGGGAAGTGATGTACAAAGCGAGCTGAAGCCATTATAGTACATACACACAAACATAAAAAAAACATTTTTTGTGATCCTGAGACCTTGAAACGTAAAGATCTGGCAGCAGGTTTTCGACCTGAAAAAAATCAGCCGTTAAATCAGGTAATAAAAATAAATAATTATGTGTTTTCTTCATGGCCCAGATTTTTTGTCAAAAAGACACCAAGTGAAAATCTCGGTGAAAATTGAATTTTGAATGAAAAAGCTTTTTATTATTATATTCCAGTAAAAAGTATGTTTCAAGGTCAATCCACAAAAATCTCTTTATGTAAGTTAATGAAATTATGAAATTATTATATTGCTGCGAAGGCCCTTGTGAGAATAAAAAAAATTGAAAGGATCATATCTTGGAAAGTATTAATTTTGTCCTGGGAAAATTATCAGAATTTTTTTTATGGAGAATTCCTACCCCAAAATCTAGAATTAACTAGATTTTGACACAAAAAATTCACTGCGGCGTCTTTTGATAACCCATGCCGCTTTCGGTCTGCCGTTGCACTGCGCGGCGGTGCAGTAAAAACCACACACATTGATTGGTTGCTTCCTCGAGACGCCGTAGAAACGACCAATCAGAGCGTGTATCGTTTTTACTACACTGCAGCATGAAGGCGACATAACTTTGTAAAAACTTTTCGTATTAGTTACCGTGCCACGCCATAAGGAGAAAAAAACGAGGAAAAAGGGTCCTTTTCCCTACTGTGGTAACATGAGACAGTGTATAAAGGCTGTTTAAAAAAAAATCGAAAGATTTATTTTTGGCTATAACTTTATTATTATTGGACCGATTTTGACAAATTTTGTACCGGACGTAGTCAAAAGATCACCATTTTCCTGATGGCGCCATCAACAAATTTTTTGTGGGTATTTTTTGCCATTTTTTATTTGGCTGAAGCATCTGTGAACCGATCAAAATGAAAACAGTGTAGGGTTAAACTTGATGCTTTTCTTTTCTCTTCCAAAGTAACTTTACAAAATTTTATTCCGCGCAGTCTTGATTATTTTATAATTTCTTTGTGATGCTCTAAAACATGGATTTTTAAAGATTTATGTTTTTGCTTCTCTACCGACTTTGACAAAATTCTCAACACTATAAATCTTTCACAAAATAACGTTATTTTGCAGGAATTTAACTCAGATACTATCGTCACAAAATGTTAAAAGCGAGGCTAAAAGTAAATGAAACATAAAATGATCTAACGTTATCAATTTATTGTGAACTGGACATTCCAATCCAGTTTATAGTCGTTAATAGTCGCTTTTTTATGAAGTGTTCATGATGTCGCTTGTAATTCTGATTTTTTTTCAATATTGGTATGTAGCAAAATAAAAAAATAATCGTAAAAAATCCATGTTTGACGCCACCCCAAAAAAATTGTAAAAAATATAATTTTGGAAGAGAATAACCGAGAAAAAAAACGCTGATTTCATTTTGACTCGTACCTAGAAATAATTGAACTGCTGCCAATCAAAAAAATTGGCAGTCTCGGAGACGGTAGAAACTTCTACTTTTTCGCAGAATTTGTAAATGAGGCATTTAACTTTAACCAAGCCAGAATGTGAGTCAGAGGTCGGGTGCGCGGGCGGTTGTCGTTCGCTGATGCTGTCGTGCGCATTGCGCCCGGCGCTCATTTTACTAAAATCTAAAATACAAATGTTTTTCCGCCCCTAAAACGAAGTTTTTTGAAAAAATGGCACTACGGTTTTCGATCCGGTAATACAATAGCTATTAAATTCGATAATAATAATTGTTCTTTTGCTAGGAAAAACTCAGAAAGGGGCCTTTTTGCCCAATTTTCGAAAAAGTGGCAATTTTGATCCGGCAATAATGCAACAGCTATCGAATCCTATAGTAACAATTTCCTTTTTTGCAAAATAAATTCAAAAAAGGATTGTTTTCCCACTAAAATGAAATTTTTCGAAAAAAAGGTTTTTGACTCGAAAAAAATCAGCTATCACATCTGGTAATAAAAATATACAGTTATACATAGGTTTTTTCCGGCACCGTTTTTTTTGGCCGAAAGGACCCATGTGTGCATACATTTTGAAAAGCAGAATTCGAAGACCTTTCATATGGTGACGCTAAAAATGGGGTTCGCATTTACAGACAGACATTTTTCAAAAACCAGTTTTCGGATTCCCAGGAACCTAAAAGATTAAAGATTTGATGTTTTAGGCGATTCGATTTTTGGATCGATTTTATCAACTTGCTGCCTTAAAGCGTAGTAGTCAATATGGCCTTGTAAAAACTGCCATAAAAGAATCAATAATAGCGCCATCTGAAAAGCGACTGTTGATTCTAAAAGCCTCAAAATTTGGGAAAATCGGTCAAATAATAATAAAGCGAGAATAAAATTATAATCAAAAATAAATCGATCGGCTATTTTTGGGGCAGCCTTTACTTTATAGTTTATACAGGGTGTACCATTTAAAACGAAACCCTGAATAACTCCTGGAACATTGATTTGAGGGAAGAACGCTGAAATAGGTCGATTTTTGTTTGGAGGGGGACACTTAAATCCGTGCTTGGCACGCCCTCTTCAAAATTTTAAATGGCAATACCCCACTTGTACATCATTTGAAAGCTAATTTCGTTGCGAATTATATTTTGTAAAAATTTTTGACTTTCCTGGAACTCTAGGGCCCTTTGTGATACATCTGATGCAACAATTTTTTAAATCCGTCCACTCGTTCAAAAGTTACATTGAAAAACATTAACTGGTTCTGGGCCTGTAACTTTTGAACGAATGGATGGATTTAGAAAATTCTTGCATCAGTTTACAGAGAATTTCAAACCCTTTCAAATGATGTATCACAAAGGGCCGTAACGTAGTTCAAAATTCGACCGCAGACGGCGATGGAGTCCACCGAAAGTAAAAAATTTTTGCAAAATTGAATTCGCTCAAAGGGTGGTATTGCCATTTAAAATTTTGAAGAGGGGGTGGGTGGGGGGTAGGGGGTGCGTTGGAAAATTTCGCCAAGCACGGATTTAAGTGTCTTCCTCCAAACAAAAAGCCAACGAAAGATGTGTATCAATGCGATGTGTGTCCCTGTAGATGTTTACCTTGTTAATGTGTATGTAGGGGCGAGCTGAATTTACTGGTGGAGTCGGGTGCAGATTTTATAAATCTGCACCTAGTAGTAGTGCCTCCGCAGACGCACAGTGGTGCTAAAAGTCATGAGGAATAAAAATGAAGTGTGGATTAAGTAGAATTACGTAATTACGTAATAAAAGTGGATGAGAATTAATCGTAATTAAGCAGAATTACAGAAAATAACACGAAAGTAAACAAATTATGCAAATTTAGATTTTGGGGGTTGAAATGTTGCGAAGGGGGTTGGAAAAGTGAAAAGACAAACATAATCCAATTGAGTTCAATTTATTACCGAAGGAAAACTAAATTATGTGAATTTTGCAAAATAAACACTTAGGGGGTTGAAAAATTGTAAAGGGGGATGAAAAGTTAAAAGGGATGAGAATTAATCGTAATTAAGTAGAATTACAGAAAATAACACGAAAATAAGCCAATTATGCAAATTTGACTTTTGGGGGTTGAAACATTGCGAAGGGGTCGAAAAAGTGAAAAAGGCAAGAACAATTCATAAGGCAAAACTGCGCGAATTTTACAAAATTAACCAGCGGAAATCACCCGAAAAAGAAGCGGTCTGGGTAAATTTTGCTCTTTGAGGGTTCACATATCATGAAAGGGGTTGAAAAATTGTGGATGGGTCAAAAATTAATGAAAATCACTTTAAATTAATAACAAATTAGAAGAAAGCAAAAAAAAAATAAATGAAATATATTTACTCCGCTTGCTAGGACTTAGGGGTTGTTAGTAGCGTAGGGGTTGGTTTTAGGATGAAGACTCATAAGACTTTTTTCAATGGTTGACCGAAATCTATTGAACCCCATAATTTTATTCCACCACTTACATGAAAAAATTTCCAGTTTCAACCCTTAAATTTCATCCCCCTTGTTAGATATTAATGAAAATTTGCCCATCCGCCTACAGTGGCGCTGTAAATTACCACATCAAATTTAGTCCTGATACGTTGAGCAGTTTTTGAGTTCTCGCATTTTTTTGTTTCGGCATGTTAGGGGGTTGTACCGCTTTTAAGGGTCGTTTTTCGCGAATGATGAATAAGACCTTTTTTGTACCATCAATAGAAAGCTATCGAATGGTAATATTTTCAACTATACATTCTTCATTGAAAATTCGAGTTTCCACCCCTAACTTTCATCCCCTTCGATAATTTTCTCCTAAAATTCGATCTTCCCTTCTCGAAGATGCAGTGTGTAAGATGTCACAGTTTCGCAGAAGATATTGCTTCTCTGTGTCAAATTACAGGGCTTTATGGACGTTTCAACCCCTAAACTCCAACCCCCTATTTCACCACCCTAACATGCCCTAAAGGAAGTTGTGTTTTCAATTTCACCACCCTAACCCAATTCGTTTAAAAATTAAGGTAATTTGTAGAGTCATGTTTTCAACACCTCATGATTTCACCCCTTTATGATTTACAGGGGTGAGTTTATTTTTCCGGTGTGACATAACTCCTTGCGTATTTACTGACTTCAGTTGTTCATAAATAAACCAATAGGGTTTCAGAAAAAATAAATAAAATATAATTATCGACTTGCAAAGAGTTAGGGGTGGTTAATGGCCCAGGGGTCGGTTTTAGATTGAAAACTCATAAGACCTTTTTTCAATAGTTGACCGAAATCTATCGAACCCCGTAATTTTAGGCTACCATTTACTTGAAGAAATTTCAAGTTTCAACCCTTAAATTTCATCCCCTTTGTTAGATATTTTTGAAAATTTGTCCATCCACCTATAATGTCACTGGAAATTCACAAACCAAATTCTGCCTTGATACGTTGAGTAGTTTTTGAGTTCTCGTATTTTTGTGTTTCTGCATGTTAGGGGTTGTAGCGCCTATAAGGGTGGTTTTTCGCAAAATATGAATGACACCTTTTTTGAATAATTAATGGAAAGCTATCGAATGACGCCAATTTCGACTAGTACTTATTAAGCGGAATTTCGAGTTGCTACCCCTAATTTCCACCCCATTTGTTCGATTTTACGAAAAAACGCATCCCCCACAAGATTTCACCGATATATGTGTGTACGTTGAGTTTCCGACAGCTGCGTGCAACCCTTGCGGAGTTATCATATTTTTTGTGGTTTTCATCCCCTAAATTTCATCCCCCGAAATTGGCACCCCCTCACTTTCAACAGACTTGAAGGTCGAACGTGCATACTAATTTTCAGCAAGATATCTCCACTAGTTCTCGAGTTATTGCAATTAGTAGTTTTTCAGTTTTTCACCCCTAGCTCCCACCCCCTTGGTCCGATATGGCCCAAAAGCAATCCCCGCCTTACTTTTCGGGAGACGAAGCTGCCTACCAAGTTTCAGCTCGATATCTCAATCCGTTCTCAAGTTATCCGACGGACAGACTGAGGAGCGATCGAGCGAGCGAGCGATAGAGCGAGCGAATAAGCTAAGACAAGAGTACCTCCGCATTCTGCTACGGCACTAAAATCGACCTGTTTCAACGTTCTTCCTTCAAATCACTGTTCCAGGGTGTTATTCAGGGTGTTTCGTTTTAAATGGTACACCCTGTATTATACTACCGCAGCCCTGCCACAGCGCCGTACCCCAAATGCGACTTTAATTCGGTACTTAAGTCGATTAAAAAATTTGCAGCTTCTGCTTCTCGGAATCATTTCCGAACTAGACCTTCAATTTTTGAGTGATTTGAGTGATCCTCCAAATTCGAGGGGTTGGCCACTTTGGAAATATGGGGTGTATACTCAGAAATGACGTCGGAATATCATAATAATGTCGGAAATGACATAGAAATGTAAAATGTTGTGTAGGACCTACAATTTTTTCAAAACTGGTCAGCCCCTCACCTAAATTGCAGTCAAGGTGGGATTTTACCTCTGCGAAAAAAGCATCGTCATATTTTTGAAACTAGGGGTTTATTTATTAGTTTTATGACACACATTTTTTACACATATGTTGGCAAAAGATTGTAGATACTGCGTATATAGCTATTTAAAAAGACTATTCAGAAAAGGTGAAAAAAAGTTGACTTGCCAATATTTCGGAATTCATGGCAGTTTTTTAAAAAAAATATAGATCAGAAAGCGGCAAAACAAAGATTTAGTTTCGAAAATGCGACGAGCATTGTCGGACCACCGGTTTTTACTTGCAGAGGTTTAAAACCTCCCCTTAAAAGCTGCCTTCCCATTTCTCATTTCCCATCATCAATTTTAGGTTTTCGGAATCCTGCAGCAAATGCCCAAGCTAAGATTCGTGAACCTCAGCTTCAACCAGTTGTCCACCCCCCTAAAAAACGTAGAGGTGGACAAGACCCTCCAATGGCAACAACTGAGAAATCTCGTCCTCAATTCGACTTACATAGACTGGGAAAGCGTCCAACAGATCCTCGACCACCTTCCCGGCTTGGAGGAGCTCCATTTGAGCCTAAACGATTACAACAACGTCGACTTGTGCGATGATCAGTTCGACAGTTGTTCGTGCAGCAAAAACGAAGAAAAGGAAACGAACAACTGTTCATGCCCCAAAGTCACCTCGAAGAAAATAAAACAGAAGCACGCCGTAATCAGGAAACTCCATTTCACCGGAAATCC
Source organism: Pycnomerus fuliginosus (assembly GCA_963924575.1). Lineage (NCBI taxonomy): Eukaryota > Metazoa > Arthropoda > Insecta > Coleoptera > Zopheridae > Pycnomerus > Pycnomerus fuliginosus. The sequence goes on from OZ004622.1 coordinate 21,341,356, forward strand.
GGTGGACAACTGGCGGGAAGTGTGCAAGCTCGGCTACGCCTTCCCCAACTTGGAATCGCTGGTTTTGGCCGAATGTCCCATCCAAACTCTGGACATAGAAAACAACGCCGTCGATAGAAATAATCGAAATTACGAACGGTCGGAGAGCGAGTGCGAATCGGAGGACTGCAAGGAGAGTCCACACGACGGTTTCAGGCAGTTGAAGTTCTTGAACTTGAATTCTACGAAATTGGCTGCGTGGGACGACATCGAAAGGTTGGCCAAGTTTCCCGCTCTGCATTGCGTTCGGGTCCAGGTAAACCTACTTTTTATTTATTTTGGGTCGTCAAGATCCTTTGTTCCTAGTTCTTTAACCTTGCAAAAGGTGCAGTTTTCTTCGTGAATCATTTATCGATCTGTTTTTATGACTGCATTGTCGTGTTTAAAATGATGTGCGACAACAAGATCGACGGATCTTTGACCTTTTCTAACCTGGCGGTTTGCATTTTTTTATGTTCTCTTTCTCTTCCTGATAATAGATTAGATTAGATAACTTTATTACGGGTTTATTACTATACCTTTCGGTTTGTAATGAGCCCTGCCCTTTTACATACTAATTTAATACATATTTACATATTTACATGTTTTGGTCTAGTTTTCTTTTTTTTTTTCTTCGGTTACTTCTTTCTCTCTCGGTTGTCTTCTGTTTTCTCTTCTCCCCTCCTTCTTTCTCTCGCTCTCTCGACTTCTTTCATCCATTCTATTCCCTCTCCCCATTCGTTCAGAATACTCTTTCTCTCCCTTTCCTCCTCTCTCATTCCCACACACTCTTTCAGCAGGTGATCTACTGTCTCTCTCTCTTCTCCACATACTCTGCACTTTCTTTCTTCAGCCAGAACTTGTTTTCCCTTTCCTCATTCCCGCATCTGAATCTCGCTATTATTCTTTTTTCTTTCCCACTCTCCCTCTCCAAGTAACTTGGTAACCCTTTATTTATTATATTCTCGTATTTTGCGTTATATCTTGATTCTCTGATTTTTGTTATTCTTTCCTGTACATCTATGTCTCTATCTCTTTCCCACATCGCTCCATTCATCCATCTCCCCTGTTCCCTGCGTCTTTCTATATCCTCCCTTGCGTATCCGTTCCTCTCGTAATATCTTTGCCTTTCCTTCCCTTTTTCTCTTTCCAGCACCCCTGTAATATCTTACACTATGTCCTCTTTCTCCCATTCTGTCCTCATATTTTACCGCCCTTTTCCCTGTCTCCACTCTTAACTTACTCCTTTTCGTTTCTTCTCGTCTTCCTCCTAATAGTCCGGGAGGCAGTGAACATTTTTGGTATGTCATTTCAGCGAACTTGATTTAGCAATTTTCTAGTTATTTTCATGCTGTAGATTACTAAAACAGAACTCTGCCGTAAATCTTGCGGGACAGGGGCTAATGGCAGCCATTTTAATTGCTCAAAAATTGACAACTCGGATACCGCAAAAGATACGAAATTTTATTAAATTAGAAAAAAGTTGTGTTTTTCGGTGTAGATTAAGAATCTAGAAAGAAATTGATGATATCTGGTTTGGTTCCTGAAACATAGAAGGCTTAGAAAACTTTTCAGCGCCTCATTTTGTTCTTCGTGCAAGATAAAGTAATTGAAGCAAAGGACCCCGCACGTTTTATATGGAAAAGTGGCTTTCGGTGAAATTGTCTGAATTTTTCATATGTTGTAGTTTTCATGATTCTGAACAAAAGTTATCATTGCGCCAACCTCCTGACATGGACAGTTTTTGCTACAAAAAATCCCGAAGATAGAACTTTTCCCATAAGAACTATCGGGTGTCCCAAAAAAAACCGGACAAAGTAATCTTTGAAATTAGTCAGCCATTTCTTAACCGATTTGGATAGACTTGGTCTTAAATTAAAGCTAAAGAATCCAGCTTTCGAACCTTGCAAGAAACGTCGACAGATGGCCCTGCTGTAGTAGCCTTATTGATACTTGTCTTTAAGGCTTATTTTAGGTGCGTGGGGATTGGTCGGGCAACAACCAATGGTTATGAGACCCAAATAGCCTTGAAGATCTTTCTTTTTTTTTCAAAAATCTTTTTTCAGAAGTTCATTTGGCGTAAGCACTAATTTTCTGTGATTTTTCTAAAAAAAGTGTTTTTGCGTATTTTCATGCTTCCATAACCATGACTAAAGTAACATTGATGCACATAGGGCTTAATTTTCAATGATTACTGTTCAGTTGCCCCCACTGGCATCTGCGCCACTGTTTTCACCATATTCGCTCATTTATAACTGAAAATTAAGATTTAATTGCATTACTGTTCTTTGGTCATGGTCATTAATGCGTGAAAATACGCAAAAACACATTTTTTAAAAAAATTACAGAAAATTAATGCTTAAGCCAAATCGACTTCTGAAAAAGGATTTTTGAACAAGAAAGAAAGATCTTCAAGGCTATTCGAGTGTCATACCGATTGGTCGTTGACTGACCAATCCCCATGCAGCTAAAATAAACCTTCAAAGCAAGCATCAATAGGACTACTACGCCAGCGCCATCTGCCGTAGTTTCTCATACAGTCGAAAGCCTGGATCTTTGGCTTTAATTTAAGACCACGCTCATCCAAATCGGTTAAGAAATGGCAGACTTATTCCTAAAAATATTTTGTCCGGTTTTTTTTGGGACACCCGATACATGTAGCCAAAATGGAATCGGCCGTTTTGCCATCATAATTCTACATGATAAGTTCAGAGGCACTTTTCTTACCCATATTGCTAATATGCGCCTATATGGAAGCCTTTTGGGCGTATTTGAATGTTATGTCAGGAAGAGTAGGAAACGGTGGGCCCAAAAATGTGTTTAAACCTTTATGGCAAAATTCTATCTTCGGGATTTTTTGTAGCAAAAACTGTCCATGTCAGGAGGTTGGCGCAATGATAACTTTTGTTCAGAATCATGAAAACTACAACATATCAAAAATTCAGACAATTTCACCGAAAGCCACTTTTCCATATAAAACGTGCGGGGTCCTTTCATAATGATCTGCCGATTAGTAGTCAAGTTATAACACGTTGTCAATTTTCAGTTTTTTCAGTATATTTCAGTAACCAATCTAGATATCTTAGATTTCTTTTCAGATTCTTAATCTACACTGAAAAATACAACTTTTTTCTAATTTAATAAAATTTCGTATTTGTTACCGTTTTCGAGATGTCAATTTTTGAAAAATGTAAATGGCCGTCATTAGCCCCTGTCCCACAAGATTTATGGCAGACTTCTGTTCTAGTAATCTCCAGCATGAAAATAACAGTAAAAGTGCTAAACCAAACTCGATGAAATGACATACCAAAAATGTTCACTGCCTCCCGGACTATAACACAGTCGCCCAGTCGAAATCCTCCAAACGCTCAGCTTTGTAATAGCGATTTTCATTTTAGGTTAGAAATCCGTCAAATGTTTGTCAAAAGGGTCGAGGGGTAATTTTTTGTAAAGTCAAAAATGATAATTGAGTTCTTTTTGCAGTCTTACTTTAATCAAATCACCAGCAAAACGTTCTTACACAACTATTTTGATCAAACGAACCCAAATTTCTCTCTTATTAACCTGAAAAACTTTAAGAGCAAAACGTTTGGCTGGCACATTATTTGACATTGTCAAATTTGAAATCTAAAATTTATATTACGCAGGGGTGCGTTCATAAATGACACTCGAGCGCGCACTGTGCGCTATGAGACGCGCAAGACCGTTCATAAATTCCACTTGCGCGTTACCACTCTCCAGAGCGTCCGTTCATAAAGCACACTCATGAGACCGCAATGAGACGCTCGGAGCGCCCGAAAAACGCCGGATTCAGGACCCCGGCGAAAAACACTCCGCATGCGCATTGTGTACCATGACTATTGTTTGTGCAAGAATCAGTACAAAAGCGGAAAAACAGTATCGCCGGAAAACTTTATGGTGATCATGAACGTCGAGGGGTTATGTTTTGATTTGTTATTGTTTATTACATTTCATCCCTTATACCCGGACAAGTGATAGTGACATGTGAAGTGACAGATTTGACAGATACCCATCGATGTCGTTCAAAAACTCTTCAACACTCTGTGCGCACTCCTGCTTAAAATTCACTCCGCTCTGACGTCAAACACTCTGCACTCAATTTCAGTTTATGAACGCACTCCAGGTGGAAATTAGGAGAGCTTGTCAGATTTGAGAGGTTTTATAAGTCGCTTTCCTTTTAGCACAGGGTGCAACTCCGAACTGTTCAAGAATAATTCGCCCCGTGTTCCTTTTAGTTGTGCATTTTGCCCCAGAGTTACTCGATCTGCCTTCCCCCTTCCCCTCAAGCACTAACGCTGGAGCTGGTGCAACAAGCCCCCGCATGCGCAGTGCGTAGTTTGTAATTGTCATTATGAGCCGAGTAGTTTTCCGTGGCTTTCTCCAACATTTTACCTGTGCCTTTTGAAAATTTTTGCATCGCCTTCATCTCTACTCCGCCACTATGGCATCAGCTTGCGAAATGGGCGATTATTTTACTATTGACTTCTGATGTGGTTAGGTTATCTGTCAAACAACGCAAGTCTCACTCACGCGGTGAATAATCCCCTGAAATACGTGTTCCTTTTAGGGCAGCTCGGAGTTGCTTTAGTGCTTGTAGCTCTAGAGCAACAAACACCTAAAAGGAAAGCACTTATAGTCTTCTAAAATAGGTACACTCAGGAGATAAAAAGGGCATTAAGTTTGAATACATTTTCGGAAGCAAAATTTGAAGACCTTTCATTTCAAATTCAAAGATTCCGAATTAGTTGAGAAAAATACGGGTTTCCATTTATAAAAACAATAATGACGTCATTATTTTAAAAGCGACTGACCTAAAGAAATTGACAATCGCACCATCCATCGGATGTAGAATGCAAAAAAACGCTACATCCCTTCGAGGATTTTTGCAAAAAATTTACGATTCAAGTGTTACGGGCGCTATTCCATACTTTTGTATCATGCATAGTTCTTTTGCTAAAACTGTTTTCCGGGATTTCCCCAAATATCTCCTCTTTATTTATTCCATCGAACATCGAACGGTTTCCTACTGATAGGTATCTTCATACATATAAGACTTTGGTTTGGTATATTGTATATTTTTCTGCCTACTTATTTTATATGTAGCTTTTTCGCTCACTTGCCTGATTGTAAAAATGTATAGACTTGCGCTTTGTATTAAATAGAAATATAGCCCCTCCGCTCTAAGCTGAAGCACTAAATTTCAGTGGCGGCGTTGTGTCAGTAAGATATCTCAGATATCCATCAATACAATTTGTTGTTTTGTTTTGCACAGCACGCCACTGGCGCTGTCATAATCTAGGGAAAACGACAAAATACCTGCACTTTTACTGCTTCAGCTTAGAGCGGACGGGCAGTAGCTAATATTTTCTCCCTTTCTGGCATTCTCGCATGGTTCATATTCTCTATATCCTACAAATATTGCAAATTCTTCCTTTAAAATCATTATTCTTGTTTGTTGCAGCTATGTTTTTGAATTCCATTGTTTTATTTGTGTTTTCTCTATTGCTACTTATCCTTACTTGTCCATATCAGACCTCCCTCACCCCTTTATTTTCTTTTGATTCTGGCTTCTACACGTTCTTTCCTTCCATTTCTTGGCCAAACTTTTTTTCCCTTATGTCGTTTAACATCACATCATAGGTAATACTTTTGCCATAATAATTCGTGATTACGCTGGGCAGATTCAAAGTTCCACAAAGATTACTCACTGTTTAGGACGCGCGTTTCGGAGTGTTATTCCATCTTCACCTATAGAAAAGAAATTAACGTTAAACTAAAGAACATTTTCTTGTTTTCTTAAAGTCCTGGCTGAATTTAACAATTCTAGCTTAATAGCACCCTAGAATATAAAGAAATATGTTGCGTACTGAAGCCGGAAATTCTACATATTGAGCGAAAGTTTTCCTGGCTTCAAATGTAGACATAGTGAAAAAAACTGTGCAGACATTTCATTATAATTTTAAAATGCTATTGGCCTAGAACTGTAAAATTCCGCCATCAGCCTAGGTACATACACCTAAGTCTTCCCCGATGGAGGACGAAAACTCTATCCCGTTGACCTTATTATATCTCGTTAATGCATACAATCTCGTATTTCGTTGCGCTGGATCTCGTCCATTCTCATCTATTATTCTTGTCACATCTGTATAGGATTTGTAGACGAACCTGTCAAACCGTGCCGCATAAAAGCTCTCTTATGTTATGTTATCTTTGAGAAAATCGTTTTTTCTTTCATTGTTTTCCTTTCTCCATTTCTCACTTTGTTGTTTATACTTATTTACAGGGTTGTCCTCTGTGGGAAAGCAACGAATACACAGAGCATGAACGTCGCCAACTCCTCATCGCCCGCCTACCCAACGTGGAGATCCTAAATGGCGGTGGTGTGATCGGACGTGACGAACGCGAAGACGCCGAAAGGGCCTTCATCCGCTATTACATGGACAAACCGGAAAGCGATCGTCCGGAAAGGTAAATCGCAGGAACTTCTCTTTGCATTGCTTTCTACTTGAAGTGAGAATGATGTGTGCGTGCTTCTGGACTGCGAAAGTAGTTTTCCACTGCTAACCGTGAAAATTATAATTTCGAAACTAGACAATAAAATAAGTAGGCACCCTCACATGTTACAGTTCATAATTATTAATTCTTTAGACTCTAGACCCAAAAATTTTTCTGGTGTAGGAATGAATCGCCATCAGCTTGAAAGTGATTTTCTTCGTCTTCAGAAAGTACCCAGAAAACATTCACTTTCACGCCAAGGCACATAATAAACTGCTTTTCAACTTTATTAAAATTTCAGGTATTTTGACCTGGTCGCCGTGCACGGTAAGCTCGATCCTTTGGTCAATGTCGATCTTAGACCAGAAAAGAGGGTAAAAGTAACATTTACTTGCGGCCCAAATAGCGAGGTCAGATCCGTTGATGTCTACAGGACCGTCAGTGATTTGAAGTCTAAATTGGAAGCTTTCGCCGGTTTTTCAGCGACCAAAATGAGACTGTTCTACGTAGATCAAGATCTACGTGACATACAGGTACCTAAGTCTTAATTATTGTTCCATGATTTTCTTCATAAAATCTCTGTTAAAAGGGACCAGAAGAAATGAGGTTTCCACACAAGCGGCTGTACAGCTATAACATACGATCCGGGGATGAAATCATCATCGATTCTAAAAGAAAACTTGGAGATAAATAAATTTAAAGTTAAGAAACACTTTTATTATGTCGCCTCGTTTAAACTGAGACGAGTAATAGTGAAAATGTGTTCAACACCGATGATGAGATTGCTTTAATCTCATCGTAATTAGCAATCGGCGTTATTATTCGAGCTTGGAGCAGCTAGTACTAATTATTAGACTTGTGATAACAGCCATAAATATTAATGGCGACTGTATTTAACTAATAAAACTGCCATGTAGTTTTATTGTGAATTTGCAAATTATTGGTGTAGGTTTTGTTCTTTCTTTTAATGAGATTGTGATATATTTAGTCGTAAGTTGACTATAAAAATATGTATTAATCCATCGTGGTCTGCTCTGTAGTGGTTATATTGTGTGAAATAATTCTAGTAGGCCATGATTTTTATGTAATAAATAACACTAATATATATAACTTTAGAAAACTTGATGAAATTACCAATTGTTTTCATCCAGCGGAAGTCTCACGGGATTAAGTCGGGTTAACGTGCGGATCAATGTGTTACTATGGAGTAATAAATATATTTCAAACTGTAGTAATAAGTTAAGTTTCCTTTCGGAATGGAATCCAACTCTTTTGATTCATAACAAAAATCCAAATGCAATATCACAAACAAGAAATCGGTAAGAAATGTACACCCATCAAACGTGATAACATAAAAAACACTAAGATTTGTCCAGCCTAATTTAACTAGAGTTCAGTATGTTTCTCCCCACCCTCCTCAGTTTTCGTTGGTTCAATCCTCCCCGTCGTAGGTTCTCCCGTATCCGGCACTGGAATTGTTTCCTCTTCAATAATAACCTTCTCCTCCTCTTTAGCTGGCTCTTCGCTCTTCTCTTCCTCTTTAGCTGGCTCTTCGCTCTTCTCCACCACTTTAACTGGCTCTTCGCTCTTCTTCTCCTCCACCTTCTCCACTTTTTTAGGTTTCCACAGTTTAATTTTATTCACCAAATACTTAACCTCCCTATCTAAAGCCGCCATTTTATCCGTAATTAACCGCACTGTCAACTGCACTGCTTCATACTTCTTCAACTTCTCCTGTTCTTCCACTGTCTTCACCTTCCACTGTTCAGTTTCAGTAATGATTTTCTCCAAGGCTTCAACTTCAACGTCTGTAAAGACGTCTCTTTCTGGATTCGTCGTCTTCGTCAAGTTCTTGGCATTAGTTAAAAAGTGCGAAGAATGGTTCAGCATAGAGTTCAACGCGTTTAAGGCCTCCGGACGCTCGTTATGCTCCAAAACTCTCGCGAATAAATCGTGAGTCAGTGACTTAAGTCCGTCCAGTTTTTTCTCGTAAGCTTCTGCGTCAGCATCTGAGCCGTCTTCGTATATCCAATCAGACGTTTCACTGCAAGCTGTTTTGATCTTTTCGATTTCTTCCTCATCAGTAGCAGAAGTTGCGTAATCATCCTCGTAGAGTTTGTTCTGAACGTCTATTACGAAGCTTTCTAGATTGTTTAATGCTGTTGCTCGACGATTTAATTCCTTGTCTAGCCTATCAAGTTTGCTTAATTTCTCAACAGCTTCTTCAAATTGTTTATCGTTTAAATCGCTGACGCTCTGGAATTTTACACTAGATTTGATTGGTTCTTTAAGTGTGAGGATTCTTGGTTTAGGGTCTTTAGTGGTTTCAGTCGCGTTTTTGGTACTGTTGCTTCCGGTGTCGTTCTTTGGTGGTTCTGGTACTACCGGTGGTTTTTCTTCTTGTGGCTCCCCCTCCGGCTCTTCAGCGGCTGGTTTTTCTTCCCCACCAAAAAGTTTGCTTATAGTACTTCCTAGTTTAGAAAACGTTCCTTCCTCTTCTGTTTCCACGACTGTTTTCTCCACCACGAGCTCTACATTCACCAGTTTTAGAACTCCAGATTCATCCATCGCAAAATGAGCTTTTATACCCTTGTTTTCAATGCCATCTCCAGTGTTCTTCTGTATAGCCTCTGCAACTCCCGTCAGTGTTACTTCAGTTAAATTCTGCGGTCCCAAGTTAACAATTTCCTCATTAGGTAAGTAGTCTAGATCAGCATAATTGACGTTGAAACTAAAATCAGTCGTATGCTTGTTAAATGTTATTATTTTCTTCTGTGGATAAGGGTTCATAAGTCCGAAAAGAGTTCTCTTTACTTGTCTAGTACCTTCTTCTGCTTCTCTCTCGAATACTACTTGGATTGTATAAATCACTGCGTCTTTAGTGAGAAATTTTTTAACCTTGAACCCTGTACTTAAGTCCGCTGCTTTGTATGCTGCCCCCATGGCGGCTGCTTCGTCAGTGTTTAAGTTTTTGGCCAAGTCTTGACCAACAACTTTTTGGAGTACTTCCTGTATTTTAGGTACTCTAGTACCAGCACCTACTAGTACCACTTGTCCTATAATATCCTTCGTTAAATGCGCAGTTTTCAAAGTTTGCTCCACAGGTTTACCAACTCTGTCAAGTAAATCTTTGATTAAGTTCTCCAAGTCATCTCTAGTAACTAGAACTTTGAAATCTTCTTCGTCTAACAACCCTTCGATTTGTGCATAATGCTCGGAATTAGCAGACAGTACGTTTTTTACCCTTCCCGCCTCTTTAAAAAGTTTAGCCATTGATCGTGCATTTTTATAAACATCACTCTTTGTTTTTTTCACATCCGTGAATTTCTTCGCAAGGTGATCTCGAAGCCTCAGCTGAATATCCAGCCCCCCTAAAGTCCTGTCAAAGCCAACTCCAAGCACTGACGCCTGCGGGTGTCTCCACGAAACCCCTCTTTGATTTTGACAGTTTGATAGCTAACTAATGTGGCCCCCATGTCGTACTAATTAGTAGACTTGTGATAGCCATAAATATTGATGGTCACTGTATTTAACTAATAAAAACTGCCATGTAGTTTTATTGTGAATTTGGAAATTATTGGTGCAGGTTTTGTTCTTTCTTTTAATGAGAATGTGATATATTTGATATATTTAGTCGTAAGTTGACTATAAAAATGTGTATTAATCCATCGTGGTCTGCGCTGTAGTGGTTATGTGTGAAATAATTCTGATAGGCCATGATTTTTATGTAATAAATAACACTAATATACATAACTTTAGAAAACTTGATGAAATTACCAATTCTTTTGATCCAGCGGAAGTCTCACAGGATTAGGTCGGGTCAACGTGCGGATCAATGTGTTACTATGGAGTAATAAATATATTTCAAACTGTAGTAATAAGTTAAGTTTCCTTTCGGAATGGAATCCAACTCTTTTGATTCATAACAAAAATCCAAATGCAGTATCACAAACAAGAAAACGGTAAGAAATGTACACCCATCAAACGTGATAACATAAAAAACACTAAGATTTGTCCAGCCTAATTTAACTAGAGTTCAGTATGTTTCTCCCCACCCTCCTCAGTTTTCGTTGGTTCAATCCTCTCCGTCGTAGGTTCTCCCGTGTCCGGCACTGGAATTGTCTCCTCTTCAATAATAACCTTCTCCTCCTCTTTAGCTGGCTCTTCGCTCTTCTCTTCCTCTTTAGCTGTCTCTTCGCTCTTCGCCCCCACTTTAACTGGCTCTTCGCTCTTCTTCTCTTCCACCTTCTCCACTTTTTTCGGTTTCCACAGTTTAATTTTGTTCACCAAATACTTAACCTCCCTATCTAAAGCCGCCATTTTATCCGTAATTAACCGCACTGTCAACTGCACTGGTTCATGCTTCTTCAACTTCTCCTGTTCTTCCACTGTCTTCACCTTCCACTGTTCAGTTTCAGTAATGATTTTCTCCAGGGCTTCAACTTCAACGTCTGTAAAGACGTCTCTTTCTGGATTCGTCGTCTTCGTCAAGTTCTTGGCATTAGTTAAAAAGTGCGAAGAATGGTTCAACATAGAGTTCAACGCGTTTAAAGCCTCGGGACGCTCGTTATGTTCCCAAACTCTCGCAAATAAATCGTGAGTCAGTGACTTAAGTCCGTCCAGTTTTTTCTCGTAAGCTTCTGCGTCAGCATCTGAGCCATCTTCGTATATCCAATCAGACGTTTCACTGCAAGCTGTTTTGATCTTTTCGATTTCTTCCTCAGTAGCAGAAGTTGCGTAATCATCCTCGTAGAGTTTGTTCTGAACGTCTATTACGAAGCTTTCTAGATTGTTTAATGCTGTTGCTCGACGATTTAATTCCTTGTCTAGCCTATCAAGTTTACTTAATTTCTCAACAGCTTCCTCGAATTGTTTATCGTTTAAATCGCTGACGCTCTGGAATTTTATACTAGACTTGATTGGTTCTTTAACTGTGAGGATTCTTGGTTTAGGGTCTTTAGTGGTTTCAGTTGCGTTTTTGGTACTATTGCTTCCGGTGTCGTTCTTTTGTGGTTCTGGTACTACCGGTGGTTTCTCTTCTTGTGGCTCACCCTCCGGCTCTTCAGTGATTGGTTTTTCTTCCCCACCAAAAAGTTTGCTTATAGTACTTCCTAGTTTAGAAAACGTTCCTTCCTCTTCTGTTTCCACGACTGTTTTCTCTACCACGAGCTCTACATTCACCAATTTTAGAACTCCAGATTCGTCCATCGCAAAATGAGCTTTTATACCCTTGTTTTCAATGCCATCTCCAGTGTTCTTCTGTATAGCCTCTGCAACCCCCGTCAGTGTTACTTCAGTTAAATTCTGCGGTCCCAAGTTAACAATTTCTTCGTTAGGTAAGTAGTCTAGATCAGCATAATTGACGTTGAAACTAAAATCAGTCGTATGCTTGTTAAATGTTATTATTTTCTTCTGTGGATAAGGGTTCATAAGTCCGAAAAGAGTTCTCTTAACTTGTCTAGTACCTTCTTCTGCTTCTCTCTCGAAGACTACTTGGATTGGATAAATCACTGCGTCCTTAGTGAGGAATTTTTTAACCTTGAACCCTGTACTTAAGTCAGCTGCTTTGTACGCTGCCCCCATGGCGGCTGCTTCGTCAGTGTTTAAGTTTTTGGCCAAGTCTTGACCAACAACTTTTTGGAGTACTTCCTGTATTTTAGGTACTCTAGTACCAGCACCTACTAGTACCACTTGTCCTATAATATCCTTCGTTAAATGCGCAGTTTTCAAGGCTTGCTCCACAGGTTTACCAACTCTTTCAAGTAAATCTTTGATTAAGTTCTCCAAGTCATCTCTAGTAACTAGAACTTTGAAATCTTCTTCGTCTAACAAACCTTCGATTTGTGCATAATGCTCGGCATTAGCAGACAGTACGTTTTTTACCCTTCCAGCCTCTTTAAAAAGTTTAGCCATTGATCGTGCATTTTTATAAACATCACTCTTTGTTTTTTTCACATCCGTGAATTTCTTCGCAAGGTGATCTCGAAGCCTCAGCTGAATATCCAGCCCCCCTAAAGTCCTGTCAAAGCCAACTCCAAGTATTGACACCTGCGGGTGTGTCTCCACCAAACCCCTCTCTTTGATTTTGACAGTTTGATAGCTAACTAATGTGGCAGTTGTAGAAGTGGCCCCCATGTCGTAGAACATAACGTATTGAGCTGTCTCGTTGAAATCCTTGCTTCGAAAGATACCGTAATTTAAACCTACAGCTGTGTAGTCGTTCATCAACTGTAAAACTTTTAGACCTGCTAAGTTGGCAGCCTGTAATAAAGCTTTTCTTTCCGCTTGATTGAAATACCCAGGCACAGTGATTACGCACTCCTTGATTGGTTGCAGAGCCCCCCTCTCGGCGAATTCCTTGGCTTTCGCTAGTAACTGTGCGACGAGTTCTTCAGGACTATAACTAGTGTTGTCATCATGTTTAAACACAACCGTACCTCTTTCAGTGTCTTCGATAAGTTCGTAATAAGGAAACCTCGTTTGATATAATTTTACGAGAGGATGATTGATGTCCTTCCCCAATAAGTCTAACAAGTACATGTAAGCATTCTTCGGGAATCTTATCCCAACTGTTTGAGCATCCTCCCCGAAGGATCTTGTATTATCCCGGAAACTTATAACAGCTGGAGTTTTCCTCTTCGATTCCTTATTTAAAGCTATTTCCATGGGAACTCCCGGAGAGACTATCCCTACTTTCATCCATTCCGTCCCTAAGTCCACTGACATCACAGCTAGGGCTCCTGAATATTTTGCCAGACATATTAAAACAAGTAGGCCTAGGATCCTCATTTTGACACCTGAAAATTCGAAACAAATGAAGAAAACGCCGGGATTTGAGGTTATGTACTTGACTAAAAACGGCAAATTAACTTACATACGGATTTTGAGGGGCAATTCCTGTTTAATTCAAGAAAACGTGATTTTTTGGTCCACGTCAGTCACTGTTGCGGTACATGTGCGGTAAACAGCTGTTCGGGTGCTTACTTCTCCAGTTTTGACAGGTGTGGCGGAATCTGATTGGTTGCCAAGGAGATCTGGTGTTAAGTGATTGGTCGTGTCCCGTTTGAATTATTTTTTAATAAAAGATTGTCGATTAAATTGCAAATTGTAGATTTCAATTTAATGTGTAGTGAAATTAACAGTTATTTTAGGAAGTTTAGCTTTTGGAATACTGCTGATGATAAAACAGGTACCTGGTATTGGATGCTCTGGCTCCATCTAGCCGTCACGGGATGAACTGCGACAGTCGATAAAACAGAGAGGGTTCTACGATAAATTCGTTTACATTTTTATGCGCCGTTGCTCCCACAGATGGCGCCAGCCGTTCTAGAATGACTAATATCATTATTTAAGGCGGGCTTACGCACTGGCACATACCAGCATATACATACGCCATAAATATAGACAATATTCTAAGGCTGATGATGTATATATTATTTACGAAGGTAAGGAGACCTCAATTTCAATAAGCGCAAGTGAGATACACTGTCAATTTCTCCGGCTTTTAAAAAGGAATAGGTACCTCTATTTTCTAAAGTCCCGTCGCATATTAACGAAAGCGGGGGTTGTGTGTCTCAGGCTTTCTTTCTGTTGGTTTGTAAACGGGATTTCAGTTCTGTCAAAATTCCTGTCATGGACAATAATTAACAACAATGATCCCTTTCAACCTCCATTGTTACTGTTTATTGACACTGACAGTGAGTGACGGGAGTTTTGACGGATGTGAAATCCCGTTTACAAACCAACAAAAAAAAGCCTGAGACACACAACCCCCGCTTTCGTTAATATGCGACGGGACTTTATTTATCTTTGTCGATTGCCGTAGGTGATAGTATAATCTAGTGACCCTACAATATTCACTAAATCAGCGCCATCTAGACTCAGAAATGCTAAACCTAATTGTAAATTAAATTGCGAATTGCGTTTAAAGCTGCTTTCCATTTACAGATTTATCTGATGAGAAGGCTCACTTAACTCAGCAATTTGATTGGTCAATCCAATCCAATCCTAAGTCCATTTCAAAACTTTCTGATGATCCGATTGGATAACCATCTGATCTGTGGGTTAACCTTCAATTGAAAAACCGGCTTAGGTAAGCTGGGGGTAAACCGCTGGGGATGTCAGGTGTACAACTTTAAAGGAAATCAGAGATGTTTTTTGGAATGTCCAGGGAATTCAGGGGATGTCCGGGGAAGTCCGAGGATGTCAGGAATCGGGGAGGAAATCCGAAGATGTCTGATGTACAAAATTTTTGGTTAGCGGTTTGCCCCCCAGCCGTAGCAGTATGCGAGGCACGAGGCACTCTTGTTTTTTTTTATTATTCGCTCGCCTCGCTCTGTCCTTCCGATAACTTGAGAACGGATTGAGATATCGGGCTGAAACTTGGAATGCAGCTGAAAGGCAAGGCGGTGATTGCTTTTGGGCCATATCGGACCAAGGGTGTTTGAGTTAGGGGGTACCGAAAAACTATTAATTGCAATAATAACTCGAAAAGTAGTGGAGGTATCTTAGTGAAACTTGGTATGCATTCAAGTCTGTTGAAGGTGAAGAGGTGTCAATTTCAGGGGGTGAAATTTAGGGGATGAAAATCATAAAAAATATGATAACTCAGCAAGGGGGGATGTTTTTTCCGCAGAAGCGGACAGAGGGGGTGGAAATTAGGGGTTGCAACTCAAAATTCCGCTTAATAACCATACAAACAATTGTACCTACCAATTGCCGGCATGAATAAACAGTAACCAAGCTTTTGCTCATAGTGCTATCCTTATCTTATGCAAGAAAACCTTGTATTTCTCTCCTTTATTAATGGAAGCTTGAGCATCTTGTAACACTTTATTCGTTCCACCCAATACCTAATTGTTTCTAGGGGTTTAACCTGAACATTAATTTTAACTGGAACCGATGCAAATAGGGGTTAAAGGCGCTACAACCCCTAAAATTCAGAAACGTAAAAATACGAAAAGTCAAAAACTACTCAGCGCATCAAGGCAGAATTTGGGTGATAATTTTCAGTGACACTGTAGGGGGATGGACAAATTTTCGTTAAGATCCAACAAAGGGATGAAATTTAAGGGTTGAAACTGGAAATTTCTTCAAGTAAATGCGGTGGTATAAAATTACGGGGTTCGATAGATTTCAGTCAACTTTTGAAAAAAAGTCTTGTGAGATTTCAACCTGAAACCAACCCCTAGACTTAACAACCCCTAACTCTTTGCAAGCGGATAAATGTACATTTTATTCAATTTTGACGTTTTAAACAGTCATAATTAACTCCAAAAGAACGTCAACCACATTAGTGAATTCAACGTTTTTAAAACACGACTCTCAGCACTTTAATTCACACTTTTCACTCTCTATCAAATAAATGCATTTTACGATTAATCGTAAAACGCAAAATGCATTTATATTTATATTTATAATTGTAAATACGAATATTATTGATGACTAATAGGCCAACAAACCAAAAACGACCGATTCTGACTCATTTTGTTTGTTGATTCGTAAAAATCTAATGGTGCAGATCAAACGTTATTTTGGCAAAATTTAATAAAATAGTATAAACCACGTGAGTTTAAGCATATAGATTCACTTGAAGAATTAGCCCAATTAACTCACTTGATGTATTTATGAACAACCGAAGTCAGTAAATCCGCAAGCTGTTATGTAACACCGGAGAAATAAGCTCACCACAGTAAATCATAAGGGGTGAAATCATGAGGGGTTGAAAACATGACTATAAATCGCTGCAATTTCTCAACGAATTGGATTAGGGTGGTGAAATTTAAGAAACAACTTTCTTTAGAGCATGTGGGGGTTGTTAAATAGGGGGTTAGAGTTTAGGGGTTGAAATGTTCATGAAATCCTGTAATTTGACACAGAGAAGCAATATCTTCTGTGAAACTGTGAGGTCTTACACATTGCATTTTCGAGAAAGGAGGAGTGAATTTTAGAAGAAATTTATCGAAGGGGAGAAAAAGTTAATACCATTCGATAGTTTTCCATTTATGGTAGGTTAGGTATGTACAAAAAAGGTTTTAATCATCGTTTCGTTCGCGAAAATCCACCCTTAGCGGCGCTACAAACCCTAACCTGCAGAAACACAAAAATACGAAAACTCAAAAACTATAAAGCGTATCAAGGCAGAATTTGGTGTGGTAATTTCCAGTGATTTAGGCAGATGGGCAAATTTTCACTAAGATCTAACAACGGAGATGAAATTTAAGTTCGATAGATTTCGGTTAACCATTGAAAAAAGGTCTAATAAGTCTTCAACCTAAAACCAGCCCCTAAGCTACTAACAACCCCTAACGTAGGTATTGCAAGCCGGCAAATACATTTTATTTATTTTCTCTGAAATCTTACTGATTAATTTATGAATAACAAACAACAGAGGTAAGTAAATAGGTAAGAAGGTATGTAACACCGTAGAAATAAACACCCCTGTAAATCATAAACGGGTAAAATCATGAGGGGTTGAAAAGAAATTTAATGAAGGGGATGAAATTTAGGCGTAGAAATTCGAATTTTCATTGAATAATGTAGGGTTGAAATTAATACCTTCGATAGTTTTTTATTGATGGTACAAAAAAGGTCTTAATCATCATCATTCGCGGTACAACCCTAACATACAGAAAGACAAAAATACGAGAACTCAAAAACTCCTCAACGTATCAAGCCTGCATTTGGTGTGTCAACTTACAGCAATACTGTAGGCGGATGGGCAAATTTTCATTATGATCTAACAAGGGGGATGAAAATCAAGGGTTGAAACTGGAAATGTTTTCATGTAAGTGGTGGAATATAATTATGGGGTGAGATAGATTTTCTTTCAACCATTGGAAAAAAGTCTTTGACTTAAAACCAACCCTAGGCTACTAGTAAATACATTTTCTTTATTTATTTTTTCGGGCTCTTTTCTTTTTTTGATTTTTTTGATAAATCAAAGTCATTTTCATTAATTTTTAACCCATCCACAATTTTTCAACCCCCTTCATGATATGTGAACCCTTAAAAAGCAAATTTTACGCAGGGCGCGTGGACTGCGTAAAACAGTTCAGAGAGAGATGCGCATTGGCATCGCTGCCCGAGCCAGGCGGACGAGGATGGAATGCAAAAAATCCAAAATGCAGCACATAATTTAAATAAAAATGTTTTTCACCCCTAGAATGACATTTTTCGAAAAAATGACACTAAAGTTTTCTATCCGGCAGATAATAATAATATGCCTTTTGCTAAGAAAAAATCAAATTGGGGCCTTTTTGATTCTAAAACGGAAATTTTCGAAAAAATGCACTAAGGTTTTCGATCCCTTTTAAATTTGATGTGCCAAAAAAGGCACTTTCCGTGAACCGCTGTGGCCCAAAATCTAATCAGAACCTACAAATTGCCCACTGAACACAGGCATTTTTCAAAAACCACTTTTCCGGATTCCCAGGAACCTAAAACGTAAAGATTTGATGTTTTTGGCGTACAACTTAAAAATTGTTTATACTGCAAATTTCAGAGTTGATCCGATCTCGGCACCTTATAAGCTGAAACCTGAAAAGTTTATAGTCAAAACCTCGGTTCAGACCTTATAGACATTCCCAGAATCAACCCTATATAGGTCCTGCCGGGCATCGGTGGGGGTGAATAAAGAGTTCTCTAAGTTTCATGTTCAAGATGCGCAAACTTATTAAAATTTGAAATGTCCGCGACTTAATCTGAAAGCGGAAAATTTTGCTGAAAGAAACTGTACCCCAAACATGGCGAATGTGACGTCACGCCGACGGGACCTATACAAAAACATTGATTGAAGACAGCTGACCTGTCAAAAAAGGATATCTCGCGCCATGTAATTTTGCACAGCGTGACGTCATATTGTGACTATCAGTGACTAATAAAATGTGCTAAATAACCATGTCTATACTAAACCAAGGTGTAAACTTACTCAGTGACAGTGTGACGTTTCTGTTTTTCGACTAATCAAAATTGCATCATGTTCTGGAATTATGCGTGAAAATTTTCATAAAAATGTGTTTTGGGCAACCATGTATCAAAAAGACATTAATAATTACGGACGGACGCAATTCCGGACTAGTAGTAGCGGCCGCGAAATTACTTTTATAGCTGCGGTGCTATTAATATCAGCTTATGCAAATGACATCTATTTAATTGTCGAGTTAATTGTAACCACCTTATTAGGTAATACCTCTGAATTTTGCAGTATGACTCTTGTAACTCTAGAAATGCTGGAACTACCTGTTTAATCCCGCCAAATTTCAGATTCATGGTTAACGGATACTTAATACATTAAAGTATTTAATATTTTGATAAAAGTTGTTCAATTTTTACATAGTTTGGATAGTTCGAGTTGGAACAATAAATTTCATTTAAAAATAGTAACCAACAAGTCACATCAGACGATATGCCCGGAAAGTTGACATGAGGAGAAAGAACATTGGCGCAGAATACAATAGCAGTAGCTCCCTTTGGAAGAGGGAGGGTTGACAGTTCATTCTCATGCACCCCGCGGCTACAGGTTACCGATAAATTCATGGCGCTAAGCTTTCCCAGCCGTACACTCACTTAATAATTGCTAATCTTAAATCCGGATATTTCTGACTTATATTACCTTTCCCGCCAATAATAATAAAAACCGCCGACTTGAGAAACACATACTTACTCTTAGTTAAGATTCAGAACGACGCACTCGACTTTTTCAACTCGAACTTTGTATTTTTATAGCTTCTAGCTTCTATAATTCAAGATGCGAAAGATAAACTTCTTTTTAAATTTGTTACCGTCCTCGCTGTTCATTCCACTAAAACAAATTGAAGACACTTCTCGGGTTTCTCTTATTATAAAGTGCTTTATTGCCGAGCCATCATCGTCTTAAAATACATTCCCGCAAAGCTATTTCAAAACATTTTTATCTTTAAAGATTTTTGTTGATTTACATAACTGCTAAAAATTTGCAGAAAGTAAATTCATCGAATTTTGGGAGTTATTGGCGATCGTGTTGGCGATTAAAATTTTGGAGGCAAAAGAAATCTGAAGCAGAAAAAGTAGTCGTGTCGCATATCAAACGAAAGCACTTTTTGAGTTCTTTATAACAATTTACCTATCAATGTAACGTATAGCAAAAGAAAAGTATTTTTTTAGCGTTAAAGTGCTAAAATATTGGAAGGCAGAGATGAGTCAAAAACTTTGTAAGAGCTTCCGAACAAGCATTCGACCAGTTTTTGATGATAATTCGTATAGAAATTATAGACGATTAAAAATTTTGAGTCTAAAGGGCACTTCGAAATTGAAGGAAATCTAAAAGAAAGAAAATAGTCGTATCACATATCAAATGAAAGCTCTTTTCAAGACCTTTTCACCATTTCACCCCTCTAATATTCATCAGTCTTTGGGTTATACAGCAATTAAAGGAAATCAAGAAAAAGTTCAGTGCTAGTAGGTATACAGGGTGTCTCAGAACGCTCGCACCATATTTTAATGAAGTATTCAGGATTAAATTTTGAGTCGATTCGTGTTTTTGAAAATTTCCAGGGTCCAATAGTCCACGAGCTATAACAGATTTGCGAGGGCCAATCAGATTTCAGCTCTGAATTGCTTCATAAGGTAATTTAATGTTAGATGCACTATTTCCTAGGTAACAAGATTCTATCGATGAAAATTTAATATTGTGGTATCTTGTTACCTAGGAAACAGTGCATCAAACATTAAGTTACCTTATGAAGCAATAGGCTACTTGCACATTTCGTAATTTCGGGATATTTTAATGTAAATGCATCAATAAAGATACAAGGAATCGTCAGCGAACATCAATTTTATTTTAAAAACGTTCGATTATTTGTAAATAAATAAATAATTCAGAAACGCCGTTGTACGACTTGTGACGTCATAAATCGTACAGCGGATGCAATCTGACAACAGTTTATTTGAGGGTGACGTTTAATAATTAATTTGAAAAGTCAGCCTTGGCAGTTGACAATAAGAGGGATCAAAAGTGACCTCTAACGTTGTAAAAGGAGGTAAGTACAATGTTATTAGTTGTTTGGGTTGGCATCTTGTACCTTTGTACCCACTGGCAAAGAGTACTGGTGACTACTATAAAATATTTAAGATTTATGAATGAAAGACGTCGGGTCAGGTTAGACAGCGACGTTGTCACATGTAAGAAAATTATGTTCGAATGGCTGGGCTGGTCTTTTGGCGGGAAGTTTGGAAATGCTACTTTCTCATTTTTTTTGAGCTCCACCGACAAGATATTGGAATTTAAGGTATCTGGAAGGATCACATATATCCCGAGCTTCAATTTAACATCAAAAACAAAATTGATGCAAGATGCCTATTCAGAGTTGAAATCTGATTGGTCCTCTCAAATCTGTTATAACTCGAGAACTATTGAATCCTGAAAATTTTCAAAAACACAAATCGACTCAAAATTTAATCCTAAATACTCCATAAGAATTTGGTGCGAGCGTTCTGAGACACCCTGTATCTAATAGTTATTTACGTAATTAGTTATGATATTTAGGCTTTTCATGACGTATTTCGTACAACATTTTACCTAATTGTGTAAAATCCAACTTTTCAAAACGCAATTAGGTAATAGTTATTTACCTATAGCCCAAATGCAATTTTCTCTATAACCTACATGAAATTTTTACATTTTCCACCTCTTGTCAGTCGCTAAACGGAAAATCCTACTTCTGTCCCTAGGGGAAAAAAACGTTCTTGTGATCTGATTGGCTCGGCTCTTGGCTTATGACATGCGCGGAGTCAAATGTCAAAAACTTTAACTAAGTTCGGCACTGCTCAGTTCGGTACGTTGTTTGTTTCTTTGACTACATCATTTTATACGAAAGCACTGGAGGGCCAGTTTCAAGATTTGAGAATACTTTCTCAAGGGATTGATACATTTTCTCAAGGGCTGGAGATATTTTCTCATAGGCTTGAGACATTTTCTCAAGCTCTTGAGATATTTTCATAACTCTTTGAACCAACAGATTAATAAAGTGCTAATATTTCTCAGAACGATCTGTAGGTACAGTCGATTTGTTCACTTTTATTCTCACATAAACTTTTGCTTGTGTTCCCAGCTCTATTTTTAGCAGTATCTCTTGCTCTACTTAGCTCTAACTTTCCCTCCAGCTCTGCCTCTAGTCTACTTCTAACTCTTACTCTAACTCTAGCTCTGACTCTAACTCTAGCTCTAACTGTGACTCTAATTCTACGGATAACACTACGTCTACTTCTGACTACAGCTCTAGCCCTAGTTCTACCTCTAACTCTTAAGTTTTAACTCTAGCTCTAACTGTAACTCTAATTCTACGTATAACTCTACCTCTACTTCTGACTACAGCTCTAGCTCTAGTTCTACCTCTAACTCTTAAGTTTTAACTCTAAGTTTTATCTCTAGCTCTAGCTTTACCTCTAGCTCTAATTCTACCTCTCGCTCTAACTCTACATTTAGCTCTACCTCTAGCTTGATTTCTACAGCTAACTCTACTTCTATCTCTAGCTCTACTATAACTTTTTAATTAAAGGTTGAGTTAGAGCTAGAGCTAGAATTATTAGTAGCGCTACAGCTAGAGCTACCGTTAGATCTAGAGGTAAAAATAGAGTCAGAGTTGATAGAGGTAAAGTTAGAGCTAAATGTAGAGCTAGAGTTAGAGGTAAAGCTACAGTTAGTGCTAGAGGTAGAGTTAAAACTAGTGTTAGTTACTAAAGTTACAGTTACTAGAGGTACAGTTAGAGTTATAGTTGCAGTTAAGTTAGAGTTACAATTATAGTTAGGGTTACAGTCCCAGTCATAGTTTAAGGACCGATTTTACAATCGACGGTTAACCAACGGTTAAAATGGATGTATCTGATTGGATACCTGACATAACCGCTGGTTAACCATCGATTGTAAAATCGGCCCATAGAGTTACAAAGTACAGTTAGAGGTAGTGGTAAAAGTAGAGCTAGACTTAGAGCTGGAGGTGGAGCTACAGATGGTGTTAGAGATAGTTAGAGCTAGAGGTGTATTTAGAGTTACAGTTCAAAGTTAGAGGTAGAGCTAGAGATAGAGCTGGAGTCAGAAGTATAGCTAGAAGTAGAGTCAGAGATAGAGGTAGAGTTAATACGTTACAGTTAGATTTAGAGTTTCCTTGAGTTAGAACTCTAGCTCTAACTATAAGTCTACTCTTAGCTGTAACTCTACCTCTCTAACTAGAAGTAGAGCTAGAGGTGAAGCTAAAGATAGAGTTAGAGCGAAGGCTAGAGTGTAGAGCTAAAGTTAGAGATAGAACCAGGGCACAAGCAAAAGTTTATAAAACGATACAAGTTCTGAAAAATATTAGCATCTTGAATCAACGACTTGAAGGGGTTGTAAAAAATATCTCAAGCTCTTAAAAAAATACCTTAAGCGCTTAAGAAACCCTCAAATCTTGAAACTTTGTGGCCCTCTAGTGCTTTCGTAGTTTCACATCTCGTTGAGTTTGCTGTAATTTTAAATTAAATTAAATCAGCCCCTTTTATAACAATTTTTGTGTGGTGAGCTTGGGTCTTCACTATGCTATGGTTTAAATCAGTGAGGTAGAACGCATTTTTGTCATTGATTTTGTCTTGATTTGTTTCGTGAAGCCACAAAATGTAATAAATGCTCCCCCGAATCTCCGGTAGGAAAGAGAACATATTCAGTAAGTATCCAACTAAAGAATTACCTACTTATTGTAAATTGAATTAGGAGGACAATAAAATCCATCGAAAAACATGGCTTTTCTTTGGGTGAGAGATTTTCTTTTTATGTAGTTCATTTTCTATTTGTTAAATTTGTTTTTTACTGCCGATGATGACCGATGTTGGTCGAAACCTATTAAATAAAGTGTGTTTGGTACGTAGGATCGATTTTCAGTTCGTCTTGAGAGCGATCACTTTCAAAGCTTTGAATAAAATCAAGTGAGTGTAATTCATAAATTCACACGAAATATCTGACATTGCAGTTGTGAGGTTAGGAGTGTTAATGCAGCAGCTCTACACCTACACAGGGTCATTCTGACAAGTGACACCAGGCGAATTTCTCATCTATTTTATTCTATTCTTGTATTTTCCACAATGGATTAATAATGTAGGTTTTTTCTGCCATAGAAGCATCATGTATCATACTTGACCGAAAGTGCAGTCACTAATAGCAAATTTTAAGAAACTCGAAACAATTTTAAAAAAATTATTGCGCAGGTGAATTTGTATCGAAAAAAGTCATTTGACGTGTTTTTGCGCTTTTCAAAAATCTCAATTTTTCACAGATTTCCTTGATGTATTTGAAAATCTATGGTGGCGGTGACTGCATTTCCCGTCAAACGTGAAACATGTTTCTAACTAAAAAAGAATGTGATTCTATTTGAAAAAAACAACGTTGGGATCATTTCCGGTTAAACCGGAAGTGAGAAACTACTAGAATACACGCGCAGGTGTCCCCACCTAAAGCCAATCCGTATACAGGGTGGTTCCTTTTTCACTGTTCACCATTGGCATCTCTTAAATGGTAAGAGTTATAGAGTCGGTTAAATTAGAGAAAAGTTGCGCTATTCTTTGGTGATTAAGAATAATATCTCCAAAACGATTGATGCTATTTCAAACTTCGTAGTTTGATATTTTTGACAGCTGTCAATGAAATGGCATCGAAAAAGATTTTTCTAGATTTTGAGCAATGACGATCAACTTTTGGTTCTCTTGTGGCCGCCATGTTGAATTTTGGCACCATCCGACACACAAAGATGTAACCAGCAAGAACTTTTGTGAAAAAACGTGATAAGTTTAAGTTACACGACATCAAAATCTATTTTATTGAATTTTTACTTTTTGTCAAAAAGTTTTACACTAATTTTATGAATTATTCATACCAATTTTACCATTTTGACGATCTTTCAAAAAAGTCCATATTGATTACATTTTTGAAAAGTCACTTTTTTTCTGTATCACATGATGTAAGTGTAAGAGAATCAAAAGTTGACTGTCATTACTCAAAATCTAGAAGGATTAGAAAATATCTGTGATTATTTTATTCATTAAGTATTGAACCAATCCAAAGGAGCATTTAGCATACCAGTAATCCTGATTACAGTGATAAGACTACAACGTCAACTTGACACTACTTACTCAATACTTTAATTCATAAAATAATCTGCAAAATACGATTCGTAGTCTCTTGGTTGCCTTGTTGAGTCCTCATGGATGCACTACTTGTCAAATGGTAGATTTTTTTCGGCCAAAGAGGACTCGAGCGAGCTCTCGTCCTCTTTTTAGCCTAAAAAAATCTACCATTTTGACTCGTAGTTGACAGCCATTCGGACGTCAAAACCCGCGGCAATCAAGAGACTACTCGTCGTATTACTATTGATTATCATTTGATTGCCATCAGCTGTCAAAAATACAAACGTTACAAGTTTCATTTAAGTGGCATCAAACGTTAGGGAGATATTAATTTTTATTTGAAATCGCAATTCTCAGATTTTTCGGAGTAACTCAGAAGCGAATTAACATATTGCGAAATTATCTTCAGATTCTTAATTACAAAGAAATTGCGCAACTTTTCGCTAATTTAACCGACTCCGTATTTCTTACCGTTTAAGAGATGCCAATGGTGAGCAGTGAAAAAGCAACCATCCTGGTGGAGTATTAGTATTATCTCTCATGGGGGTGCCATGCCTGAATGACCCTGTATACCTAATTATTACCAACATTTATCAAATTATCTGTTATTTTTTTGAGTTGAAGCACTTCATGGTTAAAACCCTTTGGGCAAACTTTAATTTGCCGTAAAGCAGAAATTAGTTGTAGGTATACACATAAGTACTATTTGAACAACAAAATTTAACATCAACGTGACATGACATTAAGATTTCAATAGTAGGTACAATAAATATTCGGGAGTTAAGAACGATTGAAAACTTTGGACCAAAACAACAATATTATTATTCCCAGGACCCTAAAACGTCAAGATTCGATGTTTTTGGCGATTCGATTTTTCGATCGATTCCATTAAACAAAAATTTACACAATTTTCCAATTCGGCTCCATTACGACCCTCAAAATGACAGGCATCCTTATAATCTGGGGTGAAATTATTTCAAACAGGTGACTCGGAACCTCAATAGTCAATAGAGAGAGTGCTTAAAATGTAATAGACGTTAATCTGTGCCAATATCAGGACCGTGAACGCAAGCGAAAGCGTGTAACAACCCCCAACCCCTTCAGCTCTACTCCTTCTCTCTCTCGTTCTCGTTACATTTGCGAGTTGCACATTATCGTAATTAAATACATTTTATGTTTTCCTGTGCTAACGACACTCCATATAAACTAGAGGAATAAACCACCTGTTTCTTTCGCGCTGTTGCAGCAATAAAACAAAAGTTATTGAAAAAGCTCAAGCTCCCCTATAAAAATCTTTTGTGGGGTCGAATATGGTTATACCTCCCTAAAGTAATTGTGTCGTGCGTTTCTGTTTGATGTCCGGACAGACGTCAGCATGTGGAATGTGTCGGAGTAATATGCATCATTCGCATAGCGCAAATACTCAAATAGGGATGATTGTGGGAGTAAATAATTGTTTAAAGTTTATGACTGCTATATTTACACCGTCAGGGGCGCACTGCCTGATGTGGCACAATCTGTGCTCTACATAATTCCATCTTTACAGTAAAAGAAGTGTTCTATAAGAAGTGCTTGGAAAATGCGTGATTAACTTTTCAAAATTTCAGCTATCCATTATTTTTTAGTTTCATTTTCAAAAGTTGCCCAAAATTAAATGTGGGGGTCCACATATATTTATATATAAAAAATCGGTTTCCAGTTGTTTGATATGGTGCATCTAATGACATTGTCAAAACTTTTTCACGTCTTGTGTCTGTATCTCTTATGGTTTAGGAGTTACCAGTAAAAATTTACCACCCTGTATATTGCAAAAATTTTACGTTCAATTATTTTTTTGTTCACAGATTCTAAAATTTCATTCTTTAATTTTATCAGATAGGAAAATAAAAGGGGGGTCCATTTGAAATGAAACACCCTGCACCTAAGCAGAAAGTGGTTTACTATGGTATTAGCAATTGAACTATTGTTATTTTTGAAATGCGAGCCAGGTCAGATCGTTGTGTCCATTCGCCTACATACCTCTGCTTGCATATAAATTAAGCAATTAACCAACCGCATTCGCGCCCATGACGTGATTTTCTTTACTCGATTTATTGCCGTCATAGAGCGAGATAGTCCAACATCAGGGAATCTAGAG
This sequence comes from Pycnomerus fuliginosus, assembly GCA_963924575.1. Lineage (NCBI taxonomy): Eukaryota > Metazoa > Arthropoda > Insecta > Coleoptera > Zopheridae > Pycnomerus > Pycnomerus fuliginosus. The sequence goes on from OZ004622.1 coordinate 21,368,153, forward strand.
ATTACTTTTACCGTATCAGCTACTAAATAATAAGACAAAAAAATAAATTATTACAACTATTATTACATTTATAACCGCATGACATGATGATAATTAATGACGTCAGCTTGTTTTCGATTAATATTTCTGCTAGCGTTTAAGATTTATAAAATAGGTACGTTATGGTACAGCACAACTTGCCCAAGTCCTAATTATTCGCTAATTGCAAATATAGTCATCAAACGACTTTCTACACATTTATTTTAAATGGTAAATTTCTAATTTCTGGGCCACTATTCAGTAATTATCACTCTATTTTCGTTCTTATATGCATTTATATATAGATTTATTACTATACAGGGTTTGGCAAAAGTACAACACCACAGAAACAAGCGGTATTTTTTTCTGGATATAATGTTATCAACCGATTTGCCCCAAAATCGCATCATCACTGAACGTGTCCGTAAAATTTCATCTCGATGTCTTCAGTAGTTTCGGCTGCAGCGTGTCTTTGATAATTTTTTTGCCAAAGGGCACTAAGTGTTGATATATTTTTGGAAGCAGAATTCGAAGAGCATTCATATGGTAACGCGAAAAATAGGGGTTTGCATTTAAATTTTTGAAGTTCACGTGCCATAAAGGCACTTTCCGTGAACCGATGTGGCCCAAAGCACCTACAAGTTGCCCACTGAGTATGTGTACCAAATTTCATCTCGATACGTTCACCAGTTTGAGCTGCAGCGTGCTTATTTTACAGACACAGACAGACATTTTTCAAAAACCACTTTTTCGGATTCCCAGGACTCTAAAACGTAAATATTTGATGTTTTTGGCGATTTATTTTTCGATCGTTTTTAGTAACTGCTCCTCGAAGCGTAGAAGTTGAAAATGAAAACAAACGTTGTCAACATTTTTCCACATAATCTAATGCAACAATCTGTCCATAATACGGGAAAAAATATGCAGGTAATTAGAAAGGGTTTTTGAGCAGTTTTTTGTAAAACTTTATCAAACCGTTTGGTAACTAGGGGCGGAATTAATTCTGCAAATTTCTTACAAAATAATTTTTTTTCCTGTATTGTGGGCAAATTGTTGCGTTATGTTGCATTGAGAACTGTTGACGTTTGTTATCATTTTTAGTGGCAAAGTTGTTTTAACTCCAGATTCCAGAAAAACGACTGATCGTAGGAAAATTAACCTTAGGTAAGGTATATGTAGAGAATTCTCTTGGCTTTATTTTGGTATATAAGTGTTTTGGTAGAAAAGTCAAGAGAAAGGGAGATATTATTGAAAACCCGATTTCTTAACATACTTTCAAGAACTGTTATTATAAAAATTTTGGGCACTTTTTTGAAGGAAAAGAACTTTGGCCTTTCCAATCTATTTGTATGTTCGTAATGACTGGCACTTTGTTAGATGCAAAATGTCGGTTTGCGCGGTTCCATTACGAGGTAGGTATACTTATTCAAAGATTTGTAAATAAGAAAACTATAGATTATTATCAACGTTAATTTCAATAATAATACTGTGAATAGATATAATATGTAATGATGTACACCAATTAAAAATTAATTAGGTATTGATGGTAGAGTTTAGTATTGTTACTTCGGCACACGACCCACCGACCCACTTTATTACAGAGGTAAGCACGATCATGTTTTCCAATTTGTCGTTTTAGTTGTAGCCGAGCGAGCACCCTATAATTACGCAGATGAGGGTACAAATAAAGTCGGTATGACTTGTAATTATCGAAAATGATGAAGTCGATTGTTTGAGTATGATAAAAAATAAAAATTAGTGTTAGGTGTGGGAGGTAGGGGGCGCGTCATTGTGTCCGCACGTGTATATTAATAATCCGCCCCGACCGACAGCTCGACTTAAGACCTCAAATAAGCAAACACAAGAAGTGTACAAGCGCGTCAAGCGCAACATTAACATATTTCCGAGCGAGTTACAAGTTTGCGAGGGGGACGCGAGGGCTTTTCCCAGGAGCGGACTGGCCCGCCGGGACTCCTTCAACTTAATAAAACTAATAACTTGTAGAATTTAAACTGACCCCGAAGATGCCGAAGAGGCGAAACATGTAGGTCCTTTTTTCAATAAAAAAACTATATGCACCCACTAAATAAGTCTTTATTAAAAGATCCTATTAAAACGATTTCAATAATTCTAGTGCATGATGGAAGTCAGTCTATACAGTAGGCAAATCAGTCTTCAAAAGCACCAGAGTTAGTGCATTAAGAGCTAAATTTCAACCCTTACTAATTTGATACATATTTACATATTTACATGTTTTGGTCTAGTTTTCTTTCTTTTTTCTTCTTCGGCTACTTCTTTCTCTCTCGGTTGTCTTCTGTTTTCTCTTCTCCCCCCCTTCTTTCTCTCGCTTTCTCGACTACCTTCATCCATTCTATTCCCTCTCCCCATTCGTTCAGAATACTCTTTCTCTCCCTTTCCTCCTCTCTCATTCCCACACACTCTTTCAGCAGGTGATCTACTGTCTCTCTCCTCTCCACATACTCTGCACTTTCTCACTTCCTCCTTCAGCCAGAACTTGTTTTCCCTCTCCTCATTCCCGCATCTGAATCTCGCTATCATTCTTTTTTCATTCCCACTTTCCCTCTTCAAGTAACTTGGTAACCTTTCACTTATTATATTTTCATATTTTGCTTTATATCTTGATTCTCTGATTTTTGTTCTTCTTTCCTGTACATCTATGTCTCTATCTCTTTCCCACATCGCTCCATTCATCCATCTCCCCTGTTCCCTGCGTCTTTCTATATCCTCCCTTTGGTATCTGTTCTTCTCTTAATATCTTTGCCTTTCCTTCCCTTTTTCTTTCTCTCTCTTTTTCTCTTTCCAGCACTCCTGTAATATCTTACACTCTCCTCTTTCTCCCATTCTGTCCTCATATTTCACCGCCCTTTTCCCTGTCTCCACTCTTAACTTACTCCTTTTCGTTTCTTCCCTTATTATGTATCCGGGTGTCTCCCTATCTACTCCCAGCACCCATTTTATGTACTTATCCTGCACTCTCTCCACCTGGTCTTGTTCTTCCCACCCCCAGATTTCCGCTCCGTTCATCAACATAGTCTTCACCAAACTGTCAAACATCATTCCTCTTCTCTTAAAATCATGCTCAAACTTTCTCTCTCCAATTCCCCCAAATCATCCCTTATTTACTTTTTTAACCAACTCTTACATGCGCTCTGTATGTATCCCTCTCATTAAATAATGCGTACCCCAAATATTTGAATTCCCTTTCCTGCTCTATTTTTCTTTCATTCCACTTCCACTCACTTTCTTTTGCCCTTCCTCTCCCTTCGCAAAAACCATCATCTTCGTTTTTTCCACATCTACTTCCAACCTTTTTCTCTTCATATACCTCTCTTTCATTCCTCTCTCCTCGTTCGCTACCATCACCAAATCATCTGCATATACGAAACACTACACTGTCTCTTTGCCCACCACAACCCCCCCTGCCTGCGACATTTTAAACATCTCATCAATATGGTTTATGTAAATTGTAGACAGCGTTGGACTGAGTGGGCATCCTTGTCTTACTCTTTTTCTTGTCCAAAAACACTCGCTCTCTTGTCCATCTCCGACTACATTCCTTGTTTCATTATATATTTCCTTTATCCTACTTACCAGCTTCCCATTCAGTCCTATTTTGCTCTCACAGTATTCCTCTATCTACCCTATCAAACGCTGCCTTAAGGTCCACAAACAACGCGTACATTTTCCCCTTTTTCTTTTGCATTTCTTTTTCCGCTAAGTGACTTAGGATTTACACGTTGCCTATGGTAGCCCTGCCCATCCTAAAACCCGCCTGGCTGTATGGCAAGATCCTCTTTCTCTCTAGTTCTTCTCTCATTCTTTCCCTTAGTATCATCGCATTCACTTTATACCCGGTATTTACGTTCCCTTTCTTATGTATCGGGTAAATTACTCCATCTCTCCATTGCCGGGGAAACCCCTCTCCCTTCCATACTCCATTCACGATCTCTACCAGTCTGTCTATCATTTCCTCCGTACCATACATCCACGCTTCATTTCTTATCCCATCCCTTCCTGGTGCTTTCCATTTTTTCAATTTCTCTATCTGCCTTTTCACTTCCTCTTTTGTTATTTCTGTACTTTCCATTTCCCCCTCCTCCCAACTGTCCCTTCTTTTACTCGCTCTTTCTTCTTCTCCCTCTAGTAACTCTACAAAGTGCCTTCTCCATTCCGCCATCTCTATCTTCCTCTCTCCACCTTCTCTCCTTTTTTCCCTCTCTTGATCAAGAGGGGGGGAGGTTATGTTAGGTACCCAATCTGATAGGTACATCCATTTTAAAATTTCAGATGATTTGATTCAACAACAAACATAACCGCGGGTTAACCATCAATTGTAAAATCGGCCTTTAGAGTATTTCCATAGACTGACGACCGTTATTTTTCGTTTAAGCAGGTTGCTTCGAGCAAGTATTCATGTGTTGGGAAAATAAATGTTCTAAAAATAAAAAATTGGCAGTCTTGGCGCGTGGGCCCCGTGTTGATCGCTGATGCTGTGTTGCGCATTGTGTCCGGCGTTCATTTACTAAAATTTAAAATTCAAAATGGCAGGTTTTCGATTAGGCAATGCAACCGCTATCGAATCCGATAATAATAATATGCCCTTTTCCTAAGAAAAATTCTTGCCTCTAAAATTACATTTTTCGAAAAAATGACACAACAAAAATCAGCTATCAAATACGGTGATAAAAACTGGTGAAGTGGAGTGGGGAGGTTAAAATATACAGTTATACATCGGTTGTTTTGCGAAAAAGGCCCCAAGTGTGAATACATTTTTAAAAGCAGAATTGGAAGAGCTTTCATATGGGTTTGCATTTAAATTTTTAAAGTTGATGTGCCAAAATGGAACTTCCTGTGGGCCGATTTAGCCCAAAGCCTTACAAGCTCTTCCGAAATCCATAAGATGTCCACGTTCCAAATTCCAGCCAGATCGGTCCAGTAGTTTGGGCTGTAGCGTGTTTATAGACACATGCACACACACAGACATTTTTTCAAAAACCACTTTTTTGGGTTCCCAGTATCGTAAAACATAAAGATTTGATGTTTTCGGCGATTCGATTATTCTGAATTTTTCGATCGATTCTAGTAACTGCTCCGGGGTGAAATTAAAAAAATGAGTACCTAGAAGGATATTTCGCGTGTGGTATACCTAGTAGGAAGTAGAAAGTGAAAATGTGCATATTCTAAACAAATGGAACACCCCATATTATTATTGCTCTCTACATGTCATTCTGTGCAACTTTTGTCAGTGTGTTTTATAGGTATTTAAATTCAACAGTTCTTGAGTTATTAGTTAATTAATGGTAATACCACGAGTGCATACCATGTTATCGATAATTTTGCTTCGGTTGATTTTGAATGCGTGTTACGACCGTTACGTGTGAAAACTGCACGAATGCGCTAATCAATACAATTTGCTGAATTTTCCGAACTTTTTCCATATCCTAAAGAAGTTTCAGAACTATAGGTACCTTCTAGGCATATTTAGAAATAAAATTCCATACACAGGGTGTCCCTGGTAAATTAAATTAAACAGACAAAAATCTCAAAATTTTCAAATAGAAGTACCTTGAAATATAATCATTAGTATAGTTTGCCAAGAAATAATTGAACAGCCATAAAGACAAACCTTTTAACTTAAGTCGACCGCCCGTTGAGGTTGACAATGCGGGGGAATTCCCTCATAAAATCTTGTACGGCGCTCTCGTAGTTGAACACTTGGCCTGTGTAGAAAGCTTTATGGAGGGAATTCCATTGCATTATCAACCTCACCGGGCGGTCGGCTTAAGTTAAATGGTTTGTCTTTATGGCTGTTCAATTATTTCTTGACAAACTATAGATAATATGATAAGTCGTCTCTTGATTGCCGCGGGTTTAACGTCCGAATGGTTGACCTACGAGTCACTCAAATTGGTAGATTTTTTTCGGTCAAAGACGACTCGAACAAGCTCTCGTCGTCTTTTTGATCTAATGAGCAAATTTCAAGGTCCTTTTATTTGAACTGACTGTCGTATTGTCACTGTAATCTAGAGCTGGTTGGTTACTGTAAACAGAATCTAGCTTTGGATTGGATCAATACTTAATGTATAAAATAATCAGCGTAAAATAGGGAATGAAATTGACTTGACTTTATTAATACTGTGGTTCAACAAAGTTCTATTTATTTCATAACTAAAAGAGAAAATGTTGTTCGTTCAAGTCCAGATCTCGTCACAGTTGAAGATAAATAATTCAATAAGAATATCGTTCGATTTTTTGCACTTCCGGCTGAGCCGGAAATGACAATAACATTGTTTTTTTTAACGAAAATGTACCTCTTCTCAATGAATTCTTAATCTTAAAAGTTTCTTCGGTTTCACAACCACGTTACGTACGAAGCGTAACAAACTTCAACAATGGTCAACAATTATTCCTGACAGCTTTTGATTTTTTGAAAAGCATCGATGAAATTGGTGAAAATTTTTGAGATATTTGAAAAGCGCAAAAACACGTCATACCTACTACTTTATTTTTGTAGACTCAATTCCGCAATTACATTTTTAAAAGTTTCTCCGATGTTTTTGAAAAACTAGGGTGGCCAGATTAAGAATTGATTGAGAAGAAGGTACACCTCCATTAGTTGAAATCCGTGCGATATTTCTTTGAATGAACCTCCCTTTCAGTTATGAAATAAGTAGGGGGTGCAACTTCGTTGAACAACCCTGTATACTTAACCTAAGCTGCATATCAATTCGTCTCCAAGTATAATAAAACAAGTAATTGTCTCGAAATCGACAAATGCTACAATATCGGGTGATTCAGTTTGGTATTCGCCCCCTTGTAACTTTTTTATTTGAAGAGACAAATATATAAAACCACATAAAGTCCCGTCGCATATTAATAATAATAATAATAATAATAAAGGTCTTTATTATAATAAACATTACAAGAGGCGAAGTCTAGCTTTTCGCTATTCAACTTAACCTTAACTAAATTACATTTCTTTAACATTATAGTATTAGAATAACAATTTAAATTATTAATAAACTTTTCAAATACCTATTAGAAGTTTATAAAACGTTACACATGGTTACACTGATCGCTGAAAAGTATTTCTTTTAATTTATTACGAAAACTGTGTACAGGGCCATCAGAAGTGAAAATTGAAAAGTGCGAATTAAATAATTTTATGACACCGTAGGTGAATGATCTTTGAAACACACTCGTTCGAAATCTGGGCATAGATAATTGCAATAAATTTCTGAGACCCAATCTGGCCCCATGAGTACTGCGCCTTGTTCGAAACTTATTTCTCAAGTAGCCAGGTGTACACGTTGCGAACAGCCTATACACAAAAACGCCCAGATGCAGTTTGAAGGTGTTCTCTATTCTTAGCCAACCTAACTCGTTAATCCTTTGAGAGACATGGTCATACTTGCGCATGCCATAAACAAATCTGCAACAATTGTTTTGAATTTTTTGTATTCGATATCTATCAGTACTGTCTAGGCAGGGATAATATGCTATAAGTCCATGATTAATAAACGATAAGACCAAGCTTTCACACAATTTTTTCTAAGTTTGAAATTCAATATTGAATAATTAGAATAAAGTAACCGCAATGCCACATAACTTTTCTTGATTATCTGAGATACATGATTTTTCATCCTAAGATTTTCATCTAACACCAATCCTAAATGCTTAACATGATCAAGAATGTCCAGCTGACTATTACCAATTTTGATTTGAATCTGCTCCCTTAAGTTGCCTCTATTAATACTTCTTGTAACTACCATAGCAGAGCATTTTTGAACGTTCAATTTTAAGTTTATAGCATCGGAACAGTCTACGATAGTTTTGAGATCATCATTTATTATAGAGCAAGCCTCGTCAACAAAATCAGGTGCAAAATTAAACGAAATCTGCAAATCATCCGCAAATGCTGAAACACTGACAGACTTTGTTGATGCAAGCAGATCCGCAGTGTAAATTATAAATAGAATGGGCCCCAGCACGGAACCCTGCGGGACTCCTGACGTTACCAAAGAGGCACTAGACATATCTTCACCAATTGTAACTCGCTGATATCGTGAACTCAGATATGATTCAAAAAATTGTAAAGCAATGGGACTACACCCATAGAAGGACAATTTGGCACAAAGGAGTTCGTGGTCCAGGGTGTCAAAAGCCTTAGAAAAGTCCAAGAACGCCAACAGACAGGATCGACCCGAGTCAAGAGCACGAAAGCATTCGTCAAGTGTATGAGTTAGAGTAGTAACCGTACTGTATCCGGTCCGAAAACCAGACTGATTTTCTGGTAGAATGTGCTGGCTTTCCAGGTAATGAAATAATTGTTTATGAACAATCTTCTCCAAGACTTTGGACAGGGCCGGTAGGATGCTGATCGGTCTAAGATCAGATATTGCGTTAGCGTCTTTTTTTTTGGGCAGAGGTCGGATCAATGCAATTTTCCAGCAATCTGGGTAGTAACCACTTTCTAAGCAACAATTAACAACATGCGTAAAATACTTCCCGATCACTGGACAGCACAGTTTCAACATTTTAGCCGAAATACCATCACAACCCATAGCGTTGGATTTCAAATTATAAATCACCTCACAAACATTCTCGACTGTTGGCAGCGAAAAATTTAGTTCACTACCTTCATTGAATTTCTTTGCCTGCAGTTCCCTAACCGCATCTGGGCAGCTATTAGGCGGGGAGAACACTGACAAAAAATATCTGTTTACATCATCAGGACTGAAGTGAACATCCGACGATGACGAACTATCTAACTTTACATTTAATTGCCCAAGGACAGTCCATAAAGTTTTGCTATTAGGTTTTTGGTGCAAATAATTTACATAGGCCTTCTTCTCCCTCCTGATAGCCGCTACTGTTTGGTTCCTAAGCTGCTTATAAAATAACCAATCTGTATCACTTTTGGTCCGTTTATATTTAGTTAATGCTTTGTTTTTTTGTTTCATCATCTCCTGGATCTGAGATGTTAACCAAGGAGCATACCGCTTTGTGACGCGTGCAGTACATAAAGGAGCATGCAGCTGAAATGTATTAGTAATATTAGTAATCAGAAAATTTATTTTGTCATTAATATCTAGGAGTGAGAGCATTTGGTCCCATTGAATCTTGCTTAAGTCATCAGAAAATTTTTTCTGATCAAAGAGTCTATAATCCCGATATGTAACTACCCTTGGAGGCAGCGTGCTTTTGCAACAGTCTAGAATGCAATATACTAGCTGGTGATCGGAAATAAGGTCTGCATTCATTACTCCGGACTCGATAGACAATTCTGAACTATTTATAAAAATTACGTCGATAAGCGTGTCAGTGGTTTGAGTCGTTCTAGTTGGCTCTGAAATTAGTTGAACAAAACCGTAGGCATGAAAACATTCCTCTAGCTTATTGGTATAGTTCTGATCCACATATTAACGAAAGTGGGGGTTGTGACTCTCTTTTTTTCTGTTGGTTTGTAAACGGGATTTCAGTTCTGTCAAAATTCCTGTCATGGACAATAATTAACTACAAAGACCTCTTTCAACCTTCATTGTTACTGTTTATTGGCACTGACAGTGAGTGACGGGAGTTTTAACGGATGTGAAATCCCGTTTACAAACCAGCAGAAAAAAAGCCTGAGACACACAACCCCCGCTTTCGTTAATATGCGACGGGACTTTACATACATTTGTAAATCGCCTGGCAAGCTCTATTAAATTGCGGCATTAAATCGTCTCTATGATGACATATGTCAAAATGACGATTCTCAACTGTTTTTTTTAAAATGACAAGCTGCGCATTTCTTAGAGGATTCTTGTAGACATATTTTTTCTACATTCAATTATGTAAAAAAAGTTTACACTTTCACTAGAACAATTACGAAAAGATCGTTATTTTGAAATATGTCATCATAGAGACGATTTAATTTCGCCATTTAATAAAGTTTGTCATGCGATTTACAAATATGTATGGTTTTATATATTTTTCTCTTCAAATAGAAATGTTACAGGGGGGTGAATACCAAACCGAATCACCCGGTATATGCATAACAGGCGGTAGCCGGGGGATTGCATCCCGAAATTTAAAACACGATTTTCACACATCTAAACATGAAAACCAGGAGGATTATAGTTTTCATTTGGACTTGTGAAAGTACTAAAGACGGGGCTGGGGCGCACAAAAAATTCGCGGAGGGTTATATGGCACCTCGCTCCCTATTCATGTACCCTTCCTAAAACAGAATCCACGTTACCTATACATGCTATGTGTACATAATAGCATCGTAGAATCTAAAAATAATAAAGTAAATATTTTCTAAAGTCAATACTAGTAATTTTTATTTCAAAGTCAAAAGGTAAATTCATTTCTAACGTGACAGTGCAATAAAATTGCGAATTGAAACAAAAGCAGGTGATTATATCTAGAAAGGATTAAGTTTTAAGCTATGAATCTAAAATTTGAAGTAACTTCGAAAGAATGCAATTTAGGGATAGGAATCTGTTAAGAAAGTTGACTGGTCATTTGCTTCTCTATCATACCTACCGCGAAATTTTTTTTGAGATTTTGTTTGATTAATTTGTGTATACAGGGTGAGTCAACAAGGTGACGGCGGTCCATAACTTCTGAACCCTTCCAGATAGGAAATCAATTCAAACGCCATTATGTACAACACCGCCAATTCTACATCCTAAAAATACTTTCAACTATACAGGCTGTCCCAAAACACTTGCAATGCATGGCAACTTCATTTTTTTAAATGGAACACCACCATTTTGATGACATATTCTGGATCACCTATAACATAGCTTTACATCGACATAAGACATTCCATGTTTTAAGGCTCTGTTCTAAAGTAATTAATTCTTTTTGAAAAATTTCGACCATTGCGGGTGCTTCTTAAAAAAAATCCTGAGAACTCAATTTTGTATCTAGAGAGCTGAGATTCGGTACGAACATGAAGGAAGGTCCATTCTATCTATCTAACATGATAACTATCATTATCACTATACAGGGTGTCAAAAATTCTGTGTCAAGTTTGGAAAATTTCAAATATGCAAAACTCCATTTTTTCAAATGGCACCCCCTGCTATTATTGTGCCATGGGGTTGGGATGTTGAATTACTTTATTTTTTATTAAGTATGTCCTATACCTAAAGTCAATACTTCAAAAGATATTCTTTGTCTTAATTATTTTATTGAAGATTATTACGATCTCAATTAAAGAATGCCATGGATTGTATGACAGTTACGATTAACCTTGTTTATTTACATAGTTACCAGACAGTTTGTCACATTTATTGACATACACAACCAGAAAGAATTCATTGACATGGTTTATTGCTTATGGTTGAAATTCATTGTGTATGTCAATAAATGTGACAAACTGTCTGGTAACTATGTAAATAAACAATGTTAATCATAACTGTCATACAGTCCATGGCATGCTTTAATTGAGATCGTAATAATCTTCAATAAAATAAATAAGACAAAGAATATCTTTTGAAGTATTGACTTTAGGTATAGGACATACTTAATAAAAAATAAAGTACTTCAACAGCCGAACCCCATGGCACAATAATAGCAGGGGTGCCATTTGAAAAAATGGAGTTTTGCATATTTGAAATTTTCCAAACTTGACACAGAATTTTTAACACCCTGTATAGTGATCATGATAGTTATCATGTCAGATAGCTTGAATAGACCTTCCTTTATACTCGTACCGAACCTCAGCTCTCTAGATACAAAATTGAGTTCTCAGGAATTTTTTTAAGAAGCACCCGCAATAGTCGAAATTTTTCAAAAAGAATTAATTACTTGAGAACAGAGCCTTAAACCATCGAATGTCTTATGTCGATGTAAAGCTATGTTATAGGTGATCCAGAATATGGCATCAAAATGGTGGTGTTCCATTTAAAAAAATCAAGTTGCCATGCGTTGCAAGTGTTTTGGGACAGCCTGTATAGTTGAAAGTATTTTTAGGAAGTAGAATTGGCGGTGTTGTACATAATGGCGTTTGAATTGATTCCCTATCTGGAAGGGTTCAGAAGTTATGGACCGCCGTCGCCTTGTTGACTCACCCTGTATATGAAAATTTACCCGGAACCACTCAATGTTTTTAAAATTTTCTGAAAAAAAACTTTGTTGCATCAGCAAATTGTCACTTTCAAGTGACAATTGTCACTTGTAACTGACAATTGTCACTTGTAACAGACAATTGTCACTTGTAATCGACAATTGTCACTCGTAACTGACAGGCGCTTCGAACTGCTTCAGTGACGTGCATAGAAATGTGTCATGAAAAGGGGGGGGGGGGTCAAAAGAATAAGGTGTGCAAAAAGTACTAAAAGAGCATAAATCCTTACATTTTCGTAATTTTCTAGAAACTGAAAAAAAAAACAACAATTTATGGAATCACACGAGTTGTAACCCCCCCAACTCCCTCCGGCGTACGCCATTGATCTGTTCCAATTACCGAATTATCGCCAGATACAAGTGACAATTGTCGGTTACACTTTTAAGCATTTTTGTATTCTTGTTACATGTTCTTTTAGGGCAGGAATGAAAAACAGTATATACTGATTTCCCACTCTTTTTGTACCTTTAATGGTCAAATAAATCTCTATTATTATTATTATTACTACAAGTGACAATTGTCAGTTAACAGTGACAATTGTCACTTCTAACTGACAATTGTTACTGTTAACTGACAATTGTCACTTGTAATCGACAATTGTCACTTGTATCTGGCGATAGTCCGTTAATTGTTAAGTGACAATTTGCTATTCGCGATTCAAATTAACTTTGTGACGTCACACGTAGGAATATTTTGTTGAAAGCGTCCAATCAAATGTCACCAAAAATGACTGTCATTATATTTCAGCGCTCCTCATTGGTTGGGTTCCCACAATTCCCCATGTGTGACATCACACACCAGAGGGCGTTCTCCTTAGCTAGAATCGCGAATTGCCACAAAGTTTTTCCTTCTGAAAATTTGAAAAACTTTGTTGTGGCCCCTCTACGCCTACGTACTCAGCTGTCAGTATAAGTACTCATATTTGTTTTGAGACTATACTTACGAATACGATGTACCTAACAAACAAGAGTTCGGAAATTCAACAAATTTTATTGAATAACTCAAGAACGAGTGACACAAATTTCAAAAAATGACAGAAAGCAAAAATGCAATACCTAACAACTGGCTTTCTTTAAAAAAGTCATTTGGAGCAGGTGGGTTTTGTTGAACAAATCAAATACTGCACTAAAAAGACGTGTGCTTTTTTTAAATTCATCTGACAGACAGCTGACAACCGTCATTTCTGGAAACTGGTTATGAAAACTAGAAAACTATCCTAATTTTGAATTTTTGACAAATCATCCTGTGACCCTTTTTTTGAGAGACCGGAAGTTTGAATAGAAAACCAGGAATCCTTTAGATCGAGATTGTGTCAATTCGCACAATTGTCTGTCTGTGTGTATACCAAGATAAAATTCGGCACGCATATTCAGCGGATAATTTGTGCGAATTGTGCTTCTGAAAATGTATTCACATATGGTGCCCTTTTGACCAAAAAACGGTGCCGGGAAAAACCTATGTAGGTATTACTGTATATTTTTATTACCGGATGTGATAGCTGATCTTTTTTCAAGTCGAATACCTTAGTGCCATTTATTCGAAAAATTACATTTTAGTTGCAAAATGGCCCATTTTTTGAATTTATTTTATAAAAAAGCATATTCTTACTATCGGATTCGATAGATGTTGCATTGCGGGATCAAGAAACTTAGTGCTATTTTTTCCAAAATTGCCATTTTAGAGGAAAAAAGGTCCCTTTTCGAGTTTTTCTTAGTAAAAGAGAAATTATTGTTATAGAATTCGATAGCTGCTGCATTACCGGATCGAAAACCTTAGTGCCATTTTTTCATAAAATGTAATTTTAGGGGTGAAAAACATTTGTATTATAGATTTTGCGCACGACAGCATCAGCGTCAGCGTCAGATTCTGACTTGATTAAAGTTAAATGCTACATTTACAAATTCTGTGAAAAAGTAGAAGGATCTACCGTCTCCGAAACTGCCAATTTTTTTAGATTAAAACCCGTTACATGGGATGTTCCATCAAGTAAAATATAATTTCGAAAGTTGGCAACCCTGCCAGTCCGTCCCTGGCCTTCCCCGAGTCTCACTTTGCAGCTGGCGTATTTCAAAAGGCACGGTTGGTGTGAGTGGAACGGAGCCGAAACCTCATTACGAGTGTTTCTATAACAACCACGACCCTTCGAGATTGCGGCCGTGAGTGCGACAAAGGAAGTTGCGTCCAAGACTGAGACAAGCTATCACTGCTATCATTTATTATCCGGAAAATTCATGCATGAACTGAAAATGGTCGGCGCCCTTCGGTTCTCTCGATTTGGGACGATGTTGCACCGTTTTCTGTACGTGAACCTTTAATTAAAATTACGTCACTGATGATGGAAGGGGAACGACCATATTACGCCCGCCCGACGTTAAAAGCTACTTTATTTAACTTCATTCCGGATTCTAGCTGTTTAGATACGAATCAATTAGGGGCGAGCGCGAGGGAGGTATTTAATCAATGGATTGACAATGCCGAACACCTAACACTGTGCACCCTTAATTCTTCTGATAATAATAATAATTGGTACCTCCTACTTCCTTTTTTTAGACATTTCATTTAGGTATGCGTATAATAAATACTAATTTAAAAATTACTTGCACTGGCGGTCTAACGATTTGTCAAAATTAGTAGGTAATGCCAATGTATTTTCATACGTCATTGCCTAATAGTTTTGACAAATCGTTAACACTTCATTAAACTGACAGTCTACCTACTGCTGTTACTATACAGGGTGTCACAGGATCATGGTACACCCTCTTTTTTCCCCTATTTTTTGGAGTAAAATCTTAAAATTTGAAACATCTAATCAAAGGTCACTTTATAGCATCATAACCAAATTTTTTCCATTTCCGGTTTTACCGGAAGTGGCATCAACTTTTTATTTTCAAATGGAAAGACTGTATACCACAAACATTTTTGGAATCTACATAATTTTCTCAATCCAATAATAATATCACACAAGTGACATTTCAATTGTCAAAATCATTTTTGAGGGCATTTTTATCTTTCAATCTAAAATTTTGTGATCCCCAATGTTATTCTATTGGATCACAGTAACGCAGGAAAAAAGTGAGGTCATGAAAAACATTAGACTTATGAGAGGGTAAAATTTGCCAAAACGATTTTTCGATCAAAACTTTATATTTTCAAACGGCACCATAATGGCACCGATGCACCATTTGAAAGTAAATTTAATAAGGCGGATATTGCAAAATGAGCAGATGGGTAGATTCCTTGTTAAATGTACTAATGTACCTACTTTCAAATGGTACGTCGGTCTCATACCTCAAGTCAAAAATGTTATCGTTTTTCATGTGACTTCAAATCTTCCTGCCTTACTATGATCTTGGGGGGACATAACCTTCTAGATTGAAAGATAAAAATGGCTTGAAAAATTATTTTCACACTTGAAGTGTCACTTATGTGGTATTATTGGATTCAGAAAATTATGTAGATTTAAAAAAATGTTGTGATATGCAGGGTTCCATTTTACAATAAAAAATTGATGCTACTTCTGGTAAAACCGGAAATGAAAAAATAGTAGTTTATAACCCAAAGCGTGAAAGTGATGTTTTTTCGCTGTGGTTTATACAACATTTTTCTTCCTACACCAGCTAAAAATAAATAATTAATTAATTTTGAAATTTGAGAACCCAAGTGGCAGATCAAGAAGATCTAGACGTCAAGTCCTACAATTTAAATTTGGCAAAATCGCACGTGCTGTCTTCCATCATACGCCAATCGCCGTCGCCATATTGTCCATTTTACACGTCTAGCCGTTAGTATAATTTTTACACGACTAGCCGTGAGAAGCGGTCCTTTCACAGCCCTTCTGAATCCCGAAAATCTTATTTTCAGTTAGTGTAGGAAGAAAAAATGGTTATTTTAAAGTGGCCTGTGATTATTACCTACATTCGATGTTCCAAATTTCAATATTTTAGTCCAAAAAATAAAGGAAAAACGGGGGGTGTACCATGAGTCTGTGCCTGTGACTAGGGATGGCAATCCCGCACGGGATTGGAACTTTCGGGATTTCGGGATTCGATAAATTATTGAGCGGTGGATTCTGTTTTCAAATTATGCCAATACAAATAAAATGGAAATGCGGGAATAGAAAGTTTTATATAATTATATTAGAATAATGAAATATAAATGATACAAAAAAGATAATGTAGGATTGTAGGTACCTATAATCTGCTTGAATGACTAAATATAAATGGATAAGTTAGTATTGCTCTTACGCAAAATGCCATGCAAAACCCTATAAATTCTTTACCAGGAACTATTATTTTTGTGTAGAATATTAGAATATAGGAAAAATGAAGCACAATATACAGGGTGATTCAGGTATGCAGTCATTAATTTTCAGGGGTGATTCTACATCGAAAAATATGAAGAAAAGTTTTTATAAACATATGTCCGGAAATCACTCCTAAGCCCTAGGGCTACGTCCTCGGAAGGGGGCACCCAAACTTCGGTTATTATTGAATAAATCAGGAACCGTTTAGGTTAAAGCGATGAGTTTTTGCACACTGTCTGATATCAATAAGCTCCATCAGATTATGTTATCAGCAAAAAGCGAATTTTACCAGGGGCGTTCTAAACAGGGGGGGCCTGTGGATTTTTTCACCCAATTTTTTTGATGAGCCATTTTTTGACATTTCCTCACCGGCATATGGTGGTCTGACTAAAACTACATAAAAAAGCTCCTCTTATTGTTACTCCATAGGACTAACCGTTTTCGAGAAAAGTCGAATCAAAAATTTATCTGTATTGACCGGGCTGATGATCAAGAAGGGACAATTTATTTTTATTAAATTACAAAACTGAACGGATTCTAAAAATTAGTAACTAAAGTAATCTGGTAATTCTTAATAATGTCAGATAGTATGCAAAAACTTAGGAGTGATTTTCGGACACTTGTTTATAGGAACTTTTCTTCATATTTTTCGACGTAGAATCACTCCTGAAAATTAATGACTGCATACCAGAATCACCCTGTATAGTTTGTTATGGCTAACGCGCACTCATTAGCGTGACTCAATTAATGGGCCCGAAAATGGTTGCACAAATATCAATTTACACCAATGTCTTTTATTTATTATTTCCTGTCAGGATTTTGCAGTGATTGCGCTTCTGACTTTTGCTCCGAAATCCCGGGATTGGCTTGTCGGGATTTTCGGGATTGCGAAAATTTCGGGATTGAGTTTTCGGGATTTTCGGGATTGAATTTAGTCCGGGATCCCGGGATCCCGGGATTGCCATCCCTACCTGTGACACCCTGTATAGTCTATCGAAGGAAAGAATAACTAGATCTGACTTTTTTAAGGCTAGTCAGGAGAAATTATTCTTTGTCATTTTCGCAACCGTCTTGAAAGAAAAAAAAAATTTTTCATTTAATGTGGGGAAATTGGATGCCAAAATTCTAAATCTAATGCGCGTGGTAACCCGTTGCGCGTGAATCAGTGTAAGAGGGGACGTATGTATGAATGTACCTATGTCGTATATGTGAAAAACGTGACAGTGATAGTGAGGGAGTAATAGCTATTTCTATTAAGGCAACAAGTGTTTTATAGGCGGTTTCAAAATCGAGGCCGTAGTTTAATTTGAGCGACGTTAGGAGCGAAAATATAATAGGCCGAGATTTTTAAATTATAAAACACGTCTTACCTTCATGATTTTTTCTAATACTAACCATATTAACAAGACTTTTTGAAGTTTCTTTTGAATTTTCTTGGCAATTCAGTGACAAATGTCAAAAATTTTTGATTAGCCTTAAACACGTAATAGAATAGGCGTGTTTTACAGCAAACATAAGAAGCTTATTCAAATGCACCCTAGAATTAGAATAGTACATTAAAAAACACGTTTCATAAAGCCAATGGGCCTTTCCAACAATTTTTGAAAGTTATAAAATAATAAAGAATACACTTCGTCAAAATTGTCAAATGTTTCAAAATTCAGTAGTTTTTCAATAAAAAAATTGGCAGTCTCGGAGACGGTAGAAACTTCTACTTTTTCACAGAATTTGTAAATGTAGGGGGTCATTCACGAAAGTTGCCATGCAACTTGTTATCGGCCCTGCAAATTGCAAGGGTCTTACAATCGCCTAACTACCAATCTGCAACCCAATTCCCAAAACTTTTGCAAATTGCGGACACGTTATCGGGCCTTATCGAACCCGCAAATGTTTTTCCATGACAACAAAAAGTGGAAATGTCAATATTTGCAAATTTGATTATCACCATCAGTGTCAAGTTACTAAAAATGGGTCACGGTGTGAAATGTGACGGCCAAAAACGAAAACGCAGCCAAAATTTTACTTCTACGGAGGTAGAAACACTCATTACGGAAGTGGAGGCCCGGAGACACATGATTTTTGGGGAACTAAAGGGACCTCATTTAACACAGGCAGTCAGGGACCGTGCATGGACAGTTCTGCCGTCCTACGCCTAAAAGGCCTATCTACAATTTTGGTGGAAAATGAGTTAACACCGGAACCTTGTTTAGAATATCTTAAACTACCATAACAAGAATTTTTGTTGCCATCAAATCACTATTTTAGTCAAAATTTGCGAATTAATTGCGCCAATATGCATTGGGTCTTGTGTGTGTATAAAATCGTCAAAATCAAAAATTTCTGCTGCAACCGCTGGATTTAACGCCATATTTGATAGTACACACGTATTACGTATTTCTTTAACAGAAAATTTTGTTTTTTATCAGATAACAAGTTTTTGCGGCAAGTCCGTACCTGCCGCAAAGTACAACCTCTTATCGAGGGCTTGCAAACCACTTGCAAAGTTTAGAGAATGACCTTTATCGTTTCTTACCTTTGACAGTTTCTTACCATGGAAACAATCCTGTTATTTATTCGTGAATTACTTTATCCGAATTTGCAAATTGCAATTGGTTATCGAACCTTATCGCCCTTCGTGAATGACCCCCGTAGCATTTAACTTTATTTAACCAAGGTCGGGCGTGCGGAGCGGTTGGATGGCTGATGCACCCGGCGCTCATTTACTAAAATCTAAAATACAAATGTTTTTCACTTCTAAAATGGACATTTTTCGAAAAAAGGCACTAAGGTTTTTGATCCGGCAATGCAACAGCTATCGAATTCGATAATGATAATATGCCCTTTTGCTAAGAAAAACTCAAAAAGGGGCCTTTTGGTCCCTAAAATGGAAATTTTCGAAAAAGTTGCACTAAGGTTTTTAATCCGGCAATATAACAGCTGTCGAATCCGATAGTAAGAATGTTTTTTTTTGTAAATTAAATTGAAACAAGGGCCCTTTTGCCACTAAAATGACATTTTACGAAAAAATGGCACTAAGTTTTTCGGCTTGAAAAAAAATCAGCTATCAAATGCGGTAATAAAAATATACAGTTATGCATAGGTTTTTTTTCACGGCACCATTTTTTGGCCAAAAGGGCACAAGTGTGAATACATTTTTAGAAGCAGAATTCGAAGAGCATTCATATGGTAACGCGAAAAATGGTGGTTTGCATTTAAATTTTTAAAGTTGATGGCACTTTCCGTGAGCCGATGTGGCCCAGATTCTAATCAGCACCTACAAATCTCCCACTGAATATGTGTGCCAAATTTCATCTGGATACGTTTAGTAGTTTGAGCTGCAGCGTGATCACAGACAGACAGACATTTTTTCAAAAACACGTTTTTGGGTTCCCAGGATCCTGAAACGTAACGATTTCATGTTTTTGGCGATTCGGTTTTTTTGAATTTTCCGATCGATTCCAGTAACTGCTTCGCGAGCGTAGAAGTTACAAATATTAAAAATTCCGTCAAACTACACAATGTTGTTGACTTGTCGGTACATAATGGGCGGAGTTTCTCTCATGTCCTCTTCTAATTGGCTGAATTTGATTTAAACTTCTGGCGCACAAATTACAGCTACAAACTGTTTTTATTTTTTTTTATAATGTAGGCACATCTACGTTTCAAACTAATTCAACAAACATGATAGAAATTGGTTAAACTTTGTGTAACAAAGAAAAGCGGTATTTCTTTTTATTGGAAAGGCCCATTATTATCGCACAAGGATGTTTGGACAACGAGGGCGAAAAGCCCGAGTTTTACAAAATCCGAGTGCGATAAGAACCTTATGAAACACGTTTTTTATACTATTTTTTCTATTTCGGAAACCCAACTTGTTAATATTTTCAAGGAAAATTCAGATTGTCATTTTCAGACACAGGCTTGGCAGTTACTTCGCTTGTTGAAAAAAAAAGGAATCAAAATCTATAACTTGAAAATTTATGTCGAAAGGCATTGAAGTTTAATTGAAATTACATGAATCGTAAAAAAGAACGACTTTTTTGAATCAAGATATTTGGGGATCCTTTACAGAATGTTAATCGCCTTCAAAAAACGTAACTTTTCTCTAACATGAGGGGCTCCTTCTATAACTTTCTTCGTACACGATGGATACGAACCATTTTCGGTAATAAATAAATAAATAAATAAATAAATGTATTTGCCAAAAGTAGTTAATACAAAAGAGCTAACCAAATGGCACGTCATATTCAACATATTCACACAAAACAAACGAAAGTCAGACCACAACGACAAGACAAATGCTTTAAAATTGGTCTCTAGAGTAATACTCATCAACACTGTAAAAACTCTTGTCGATGAGAAATTTGTAAACCAAGTTTTTGAATTTACTGCTATTATGTCGATCACATCAATCAATGATTCCAAAATGTTTTTATTTTATTGAATAACGACATGTTTCTTTGTTATTTTTTTTAAATGTCACACTGTATATTTCTTTATTGTATCAAGTAGCATTTTTGATTCTCTTTACAGCGGTATAATAAAATCATACTCTTGCATATTAGAAATTTCGAGAAAATATTAATTGAACGTATTCCCTAGACAATTTGTAAATAAGGCAACTTTTTCTTCCTAAAAGAGGGAGTGAAAATTGAGCTTTTTATGTAAGCCGTGCAAAAACAAATCGTTTTTTGTTTGTTCTCTCGAA
The DNA here is from genome assembly GCA_963924575.1 of Pycnomerus fuliginosus. Classification (NCBI taxonomy): domain Eukaryota; kingdom Metazoa; phylum Arthropoda; class Insecta; order Coleoptera; family Zopheridae; genus Pycnomerus; species Pycnomerus fuliginosus. The sequence continues at coordinate 21,389,327 of OZ004622.1, forward strand.
TAGATCAGAGCGGTATTTGACTCTCTGTCTGTATAGAAAACACCTTTTTCTCGTATACACAATTATTGTTGTGTCACCTACTAAAAAATCTATAAGTAGCTTTTCATATATTTTGTTGTGGAATCTCTATCAGTTACTTAGGTATTACATAGAACTGCTATATCATCTTATCCACTATTTAATTCGTTTTTGTGTACTAACATAAAAAGCCCGTGGTTTATTTAAATTTTCTTCAGTTTAAACAATAAACTACGATGATAATAAATTCGATGATCATTATTGCGTAAAATTAATATGTACAATAATCCATTTCGAACAAGTGTTCAAGCAATAACATCCGTTAGTAACGGTACCGGCTCTATTCATCCCGGCAACGGCAACGTTAAAAAGTCGTAGTAGGAATGAAAATAAGCCGTGGATTTGCTCGGAATATTGTAGAGAGGCGGCGAGACAAGCTCACGGTGCAAGATTTATGCAAATTGGTTTTGCAGGCATCTCTTAGTTTTGCCACCTATGAAATATTCAGGACAATTATTATTTTACAATAATTCGAGAATTAACCAACAAATTTTTTGATAAACTTTTTGTAAGGCAAGTCGATTCTTTCCGCGTAATTACTGGTGATATAACTTTTTTATTACTCGAGCCAGTTGCTTAAAAATTCCCCAACTTCCGGAGTGGCATCTGAATTATCCTTAATCCTTGCCCGGGAAAAATCGTGCATTATCTGCTAAACCGAGCCTGAAGTCTTCTTTATTATTATAATTCTGTTGGAATGAATAAATATTTACATCAGCACCTGTCGCGGTCCAAATTAGAACAAATGATAAATTCGAAGATTTGCATAATGTACTGAGTGCTTTATCATATTACTTATAAGAGGTCACAGACACAGAAATTTTCAAATAAGTACATATTTATTTTATAATACGAAAGCGTAGAGCTGCCATGCTATAATGCCACTTTTTTATTTTTCTAATTTGCACTATAAACTGTAAATTATCCCTAATTTACACTTTAAACTGTAAGTTAGCCCTAATTTAATATAATTTTAAACTGTAAATTAGGGCTAACTTACAGGTTAAAGTGTAAATTAGGGATAATTTACAGTTTAAATTGTAAATTAGAGAAATAAAAAATAGCATTCTGTAAACTGTAAATTAGCCCTAAATTACACTTTAAACTGTAAATTTTGTAGAAAATTAAATTTTCTTTCCAAAAATTACCTTAAAAACTCATTTCTGACGATCCGTTCTCAAGTTACAACGTAAAACGTTAAAATTCAAAATTTTCTAAAATTTCAATGGGCCATAAAAGACGAATGGAGCGTCTTAAAAAAGTACGGTTTGCGGCATTTTAAATCATTTTCAATCCTCTTTCACGTCGTATGCCCATCTCTTAAAAAAAATTAAAAATTTTCGTTAGTTGTACCATGTACCCCTCCCTTTATATGTTTGCTAATTCCATAAAGCTGAGGAGTTTATTTAAGCTGTCCGGCATTTAGAAATTGTCTCATTTTGTAGAAAATTAAATTTTCTTTCCAAAAATAACCTCAAAAGCTCATTTCTGACGATCCGTTCTCAAGTTACAACGCAAATCGTTAAAATTTAAAATTCTCTAAAACTTCAAGTGGCCATAAAAGACGAATGGAGCGTCTTAAAGAAGTACGGTTTGCGGCATTTAAAATAATTTTCAATCCTTTCACGTCGTATGCCCATCTCTTAAAAAAAAATCCAAAATTTTCGGTAGTTGTACCCTTTTTATGTTTTCTAATTTCATAAAGCTGAGGAGTTTATTTAAGCTGTCCTGAATTTGGAAATTATCTCATTTTGTAGAAAATTAAATTTTCTTTCCAAAAATTACAATAAAAGCTCATTTCTGACGATCCGTTCTCAAGTTACAACGTAAAACGTTAAAATTCAAAATTTTCTAAAATTTCAATGGGCCATAAAAGACGAATGGAGCGTCTTAAAAAAGTACGGTTTGCGGCATTTTAAATCATTTTCAATCCTCTTTCACGTCGTGTGCCCATCTCTTAAAAAAAATTAAAAATTTTCGTTAGTTGTACCATGTACCCCTCCCTTTATATGTTTGCTAATTCCATAAAGCTGAGGAGTTTATTTAAGCTGTCCGGCATTTAGAAATTGTCTCATTTTGTAGAAAATTAAATTTTCTTTCCAAAAATAACCTCAAAAGCTCATTTCTGACGATCCGTTCTCAAGTTACAACGCAAATCGTTAAAATTTAAAATTCTCTAAAACTTCAAGTGGCCATAAAAGACGAATGGAGCGTCTTAAAGAAGTACGGTTTGCGGCATTTAAAATAATTTTCAATCCTTTCACGTCGTATGCCCATCTCTTAAAAAAAAATCCAAAATTTTCGGTAGTTGTACCCTTTTTATGTTTTCTAATTTCATAAAGCTGAGGAGTTTATTTAAGCTGTCCTGAATTTGGAAATTATCTCATTTTGTAGAAAATTAAATTTTCTTTCCAAAAATTACAATAAAAGCTCATTTCTGACGATCCGTTCTCAAGTTACAACGTAAAACGTTAAAATTCAAAATTTTCTAAAATTTCAATGGGCCATAAAAGACGAATGGAGCGTCTTAAAAAAGTACGGGCATTTTAAATCATTTTCAATCCTCTCTCACGTCGTATGCCCATCTCTTAAAAAAAATTAAAAATTTTCGTTAGTTGTACCATGTACCCCTCCCTTTATATGTTTGCTAATTCCATAAAGCTGAGGAGTTTATTTAAGCTGTCCGGCATTTAGAAATTGTCTCATTTTGTAGAAAATTAAATTTTCTTTCCAAAAATAACCTCAAAAGCTCATTTCTGACGATCCGTTCTCAAGTTACAACGCAAATCGTTAAAATTTAAAATTCTCTAAAACTTCAAGTGGCCATAAAAGACGAATGGAGCGTCTTAAAGAAGTACGGTTTGCGGCATTTAAAATAATTTTCAATCCTTTCACGTCGTATGCCCATCTCTTAAAAAAAAATCCAAAATTTTCGGTAGTTGTACCCTTTTTATGTTTTCTAATTTCATAAAGCTGAGGAGTTTATTTAAGCTGTCCTGAATTTGGAAATTATCTCATTTTGTAGAAAATTAAATTTTCTTTCCAAAAATTACAATAAAAGCTCATTTCTGACGATCCGTTCTCAAGTTACAACGTAAAACGTTAAAATTCAAAATTTTCTAAAATTTCAATGGGCCATAAAAGACGAATGGAGCGTCTTAAAAAAGTACGGTTTGCGGCATTTTAAATCATTTTCAATCCTCTTTCACGTCGTATGCCCATCTCTTAAAAAAATATAAAAATTTTCGTTAGTTGTACCATGTACCCCTCCCTTTATATGTTTGCTAATTCCATAAAGCTGAGGAGTTTATTTAAGCTGTTCGGCATTTAGAAATTATCTCATTTTGTAGAAAATTAAATTTTCTTTCCAAAAATTTCCTTAAAAGCTCAATTCTGACGATCCGTTCTCAAGTTACAACGCAAATCGTTAAAATTTAAAATTGTATAAAACTTCAATTGGCCATAAAAGACGAATGGAGCGTCTTAAAGAAGTACGGTTTGCGGCACAATAATTTTCAATCTTCTTTCACGTCGTATGCCCATCTCTTAAAAAAAATCCAAAATTTTCGTTAGTTGTACCATGTACCCCTCCCTTTTTATGTTTTCTAATTCCATAAAGCTGAGGAGTTTATTTAAGCCGTCCGGCATTTAGAAATTATCTAATTTTGTAGAAAATTAAATATTCTTTCCAAAAATTACCCTAAAAGCTCATTTCTGACGATCCGTTCTCAAGTTACAACGTAAAACGTTAAAATTCAAAATTTTCTAAAATTTCAATGGGCCATAAAACACCAATGGAGCGTCTTAAAGAAGTACGGTTTGCGGCATTTTAAATAATTTTCAATCCTCTTTCACGTCGTATGCCCATCTCTTAAAAAAATATAAAAATTTTCGTTAGTTGTACCATGTACCTCTCCCTTTATATGTTTGCTAATTCCATAAAGCTGAGGAGTTTATTTAAGCTGTCCGGCATTTAGAAATTATCTCATTTTGTAGAAAATTAAATTTTCTTTCCAAAAATTACCTTCAAAGCTCATTTCTGACGATCCGTTCTCAAGTTACAACGTAAAACGTTGAAATTCAAAATTTTCTAAAATTTCAATTGGCCATAAAAGACAAATGGAGCGTCTTAAAGAAGTACGGTTTGCGGCATTTTAAATAATTTTCAATCCTCTTTCACGTCGTATGCCCATCTCTTAAAAAAAATTAAAAATTTTCGTTAGTTGTACCATGTACCCCTCCCTTTATATGTTTTCTAATTCCATAAAGCTGAGGAGTTTATTTAAGCCGTCCGGCATTTAGAAATTATCTAATTTTGTAGAAAATTAAATATTCTTTCCAAAAATTACCCTAAAAGCTCATTTCTGACGATCCGTTCTCAAGTTACAACGTAAAACGTTGAAATTCAAAATTTTCTAAAATTTCAATTGGCCATAAAAGACGAATGGAGCGTCTTAAAGAAGTACGGTTTGCGGCATTTTAAATCATTTTCAATCCTCTTTCACGTCGTATGCCCATCTCTTAAAAAAATATAAAAATTTTCGTTAGTTGTACCATGTACCCCTCCCTTTATATGTTTGCTAATTCCATAAAGCTGAGGAGTTTATTTAAGCTGTTCGGCATTTAGAAATTATCTCATTTTGTAGAAAATTAAATTTTCTTTCCAAAAATTTCCTTAAAAGCTCAATTCTGACGATCCGTTCTCAAGTTACAACGCAAATCGTTAAAATTTAAAATTGTATAAAACTTCAATTGGCCATAAAAGACGAATGGAGCGTCTTAAAGAAGTACGGTTTGCGGCACAATAATTTTCAATCTTCTTTCACGTCGTATGCCCATCTCTTAAAAAAAATCCAAAATTTTCGTTAGTTGTACCATGTACCCCTCCCTTTTTATGTTTTCTAATTCCATAAAGCTGAGGAGTTTATTTAAGCCGTCCGGCATTTAGAAATTATCTCATTTTGTAGAAAATTAAATTTTCTTTCCAAAAATTACCTTAAAAGCTCATTTCTGACGATCCGTTCTCAAATTACAACGTAAAACGTTAAAATTCAAAATTTTCTAAAATTTCAGTTGGCCATAAAAGACGAATGAAGCGTCTTAAAGAAGTACAGTTTGCGGCATTTTAAATAATTTTCAATCCTCTTTCACGTCGTATGCCCATCTCTTAAAAAAAATTAAAAATTTTCGTTAGTTGTACCAAGTACCCCTCCCTTTATATGTTTTCTAATTCCATAAAGCTGAGGAGTTTATTTAAGCCGTCCGGCATTTAGAAATTATCTAATTTTGTAGAAAATTAAATATTCTTTCCAAAAATTTCCTTAAAAGCTCAATTCTGACGATCCGTTCTCAAGTTACAACGCAAATCGTTAAAATTTAAAATTGTATAAAACTTCAATTGGCCATAAAAGACGAATGGAGCGTCTTAAAGAAGTACGGTTTGCGGCACAATAATTTTCAATCTTCTTTCACGTCGTATGCCCATCTCTTAAAAAAAATCCAAAATTTTCGTTAGTTGTACCATGTACCCCTCCCTTTTTATGTTTTCTAATTCCATAAAGCTGAGGAGTTTATTTAAGCCGTCCGGCATTTAGAAATTATCTCATTTTGTAGAAAATTAAATTTTCTTTCCAAAAATTACCTTAAAAGCTCATTTCTGACGATCCGTTCTCAAATTACAACGTAAAACGTTAAAATTCAAAATTTTCTAAAATTTCAGTTGGCCATAAAAGACGAATGAAGCGTCTTAAAGAAGTACAGTTTGCGGCATTTTAAATAATTTTCAATCCTCTTTCACGTCGTATGCCCATCTCTGAAAAAAAATCCAAAATTTTAGTTAGCTGTGCCATGTACCCCTCCCTTCTTATGTTTTCTAATTCCGTAAAGCTGAGGAGTTTATTTAAGCTGTCCGGAATCTGGAAATTGTCTCATTTTGTAGAAAATTAAATTTTTTTTCCAAAAATAACCTCAAAAGCTCATTTCTGACGATCCGTTCTCAAGTTACAACGCAAATTGCTTCGTAGTATGTGTAGGTACTCATTATAAAACATTCTTACAGCAAAATTTATAATTTTATTTTAAACAGCACGCCACTGGTAAAAGAATGCATTGTCGCTGTCGGTAAGCTGTCACAGTCTAGGGGAAACAGCTCGGGAAACATTGTACCTAATACCTAAATTTCCTGCAACCCTAGTGCTTCAGCTTACAGCGGACGTGCTGTATACATTATAAATCCTGCTGTCGGGAATATATGTTTATTAATTTATTTTTTATTTAGTATAAGTATAATAATTTATTTAATAAGTATCTTACTTACTCCGTTTGCTATCTTGACCTTTTGCTCTGTGTAACTTTAACACGAAGAAAATCATTTCTCAAGTCCGTGATAACGCGACCACAGTCAAGTTAAAAAAAATAACGAGGCGCCTCCAGAAGAAAAGAAAATTGCTAATTTTTTCGGTGGAACCGAAAGCGAGTAGTCCGTGAAATATTTGCTTACACGGGGTGTCCCGAAATTAGGGGGTCAAACTTTACCAATGAAAAATATGAAAAAAAGTTCCTATGAAGATATGTCGAAAAATGCTTCCTAAGGGAGCTAAGGCCGCTTAAAGGGGCCAATATGAAAGTGTTTTTTGGGAAATTCTATTCGGAAGGGCTACAAGTTCTCAAAATGTTAAAATCTAAAACAGCCTAAAGAAGTTAGCACCAAAGGGCTACGTTCAAAAATGAAAATCTGGTGCTAAAAACTATAACTAAGTTAGCGCCAAAGGTCTAAATCTGCTCGAAATTTTGGTAAATGTTGTTCGGGGGTTCTCCTAAGTTTTCGGAATGTTGAAAAGTCGCATTTTGTAACAAAATAATAAAACCAGGGGGCTAGGTCAAAGAAGACCAACATTTTCAAATAAAGTTGACAAATCGTCAGAAAGGTTCAAAGATAGTCAAATAAGCCCAAAAATTGACAATGAGTCGAAAATTGTACCTATAAAAATGAAAACATCGCGAAAAAGGTTCCATCATTTTCGAAATGTCGAATTGAAAAAGGCAGCACCAAAGTGCTTAATTTGCTGAAAATCAGTCCAGAATGGCTAAAATTCCTAAAGGGCTCCGAATTTTATAAATTAAAAAAGACGAAGTTACCGTTCTAACAGATAGAAGGAGTATTCTTTTCAAAGTTAGCCCCAAAGGTCTTTTGATCGAAATTCTGGAAAACTTTGTTTGGGGATCTCCCAAGTTTTTGGATTGCTAAAAAGTCGCATATACAGGGTGAGTCAACAAGGTGACGGCGGTCCATAACTTCTGAACCCTTCCAGATAGGAAATCAATTCAAACGCTATTATGTACAACACCGCCAATTCTACATCCTAAAAATACTTTCAACTATACAGGCTGTCCCAAAACACTTGCAATGCATGGCAACTTCATTTTTTTAAATGGAACACCACCATTTTGATGACATATTCTGGATCACCTATAACATAGCTTTACATCGACATAAGACATTCCATGTTTTAAGGCTCTGTTCTAAAGTAATTAATTCTTTTTGAAAAATTTCGACCATTGCGGGTGCTTCTTAAAAAAAATCCTGAGAACTCAATTTTGTATCTAGAGAGCTGAGATTCGGTACGAACATGAAGGAAGGTCCATTCTATCTATCTAACATGATAACTATCATTATCACTATACAGGGTGTCAAAAATTCTGTGTCAAGTTTGGAAAATTTCAAATATGCAAAACTCCATTTTTTCAAATGGCACCCCCTGCTATTATTGTGCCATGGGGTTGGGATGTTGAATTACTTTATTTTTTATTAAGTATGTCCTATACATACCTAAAGTCAATACTTCAAAAGATATTCTTTGTCTTAATTATTTTATTGAAGATTATTACGATCTCAATTAAAGAATGCCATGGATTGTATGACAGTTACGATTAACCTTGTTTATTTACATAGTTACCAGACAGTTTGTCACATTTATTGACATACACAACCAGAAAGAATTCATTGACATGGTTTATTGCTTATGGTTGAAATTCATTGTGTATGTCAATAAATGTGACAAACTGTCTGGTAACTATGTAAATAAACAATGTTAATCATAACTGTCATACAGTCCATGGCATGCTTTAATTGAGATCGTAATAATCTTCAATAAAATAAATAAGACAAAGAATATCTTTTGAAGTATTGACTTTAGGTATAGGACATACTTAATAAAAAATAAAGTACTTCAACAGCCGAACCCCATGGCACAATAATAGCAGGGGGTGCCATTTGAAAAAATGGAGTTTTGCATATTTGAAATTTTCCAAACTTGACACAGAATTTTTAACACCCTGTATAGTGATCATGATAGTTATCATGTCAGATAGCTTGAATAGACCTTCCTTTATACTCGTACCGAACCTCAGCTCTCTAGATACAAAATTGAGTTCTCAGGAATTTTTTTAAGAAGCACCCGCAATAGTCGAAATTTTTCAAAAAGAATTAATTACTTGAGAACAGAGCCTTAAACCATCGAATGTCTTATGTCGATGTAAAGCTATGTTATAGGTGATCCAGAATATGGCATCAAAATGGTGGTGTTCCATTTAAAAAAATCAAGTTGCCATGCGTTGCAAGTGTTTTGGGACAGCCTGTATAGTTGAAAGTATTTTTAGGAAGTAGAATTGGCGGTGTTGTACATAATGGCGTTTGAACTGATTCCCTATCTGGAAGGGTTCAGAAGTTATGGACCGCCGTCGCCTTGTTGACTCACCCTGTATATAAAAAAGAAAACATTGCCAAGAAACATTTCCGAAATCTCGAAAAATTGAAACAGGCGGCACCAAATTACTTTTGCTCGAAATTTTTAAACATTTTGTTCATGAGGGCTCCAAGTTTACGAAATGTTGAAAAGTCGTATTTTGTTAGAAAAAAGTTGAAGGAAACTAGCACCAAAGGGCTGGGGTTATTGGTGCTAAGTATTTTTTTGAAATGGTGCTAAATATTTTGGCAAGACACAGAAATCAAAGACTCACGAGATGTGGAGGCTCCAGCCGCTTTTTTAAGTGACAATGGTGGCTTTCTCTACGGATTCATAGGTGACAGCAGACAGCATGAACGAATCATGAAATATCTTCAGTTTAGGTACACACTTCCCCCGCTTACACAACACAATTAAACCACTTTACCTTATCTCCAGTGGCGGCTCGTGGTCCCATAGACTGGGTAGGCCACACGGGAACGAGGCAATCCCGCAAACATGGGAGATGCCCCCCCCGAAAAAAGCCTCCCGCGAAAAATTTTCGCCACCCCCCTTCCGGCGCCACTTTTCCAGTATTTTCAGCCCATATGGGCCCATTATTGAACACCCGTGGATACCACAATTTATTTCTCACGTACCTACTACCGGTAAGCCACTGACATTTATCTCCACGAAACGCAAAAAAATCTGTTGTGATTATTTTTCGAAGAAATTAAATTGGGCATTGCCGCCGGGCAAGGTTTTTTCATTTGAATACCTTTTGGTCGTATGACATTTTTTGAAAACTGTTGATTAACAGTAAATCTACTACTTCCGAGTTTTCACTCACCACAGCTCTGATATTTGCCATGATGAGCGAGAGTCCGAGAGTGATGATACTAAATTACGTATAGATTAGGTATAGAATATAGAACCTATTAAGATTAAGAAATCCAACTCACTGAACCTGGAACCATCAAAGAAGAACTGAAACTACAAAACTGAAAACAGACAGAACCACAAAGCACCTTGCACAAGGCACAATCTACAAAAACTGCAGTAAGCACTTTACATTTTGGCCAAAATGGCCACGAAACGAGACGGAACACGAACAAAAATAATAACACGTGATCACCAACTTTTAAATAAAAATTTCGTACACATTCACACGTAGCGGTAGGGCACTAACGAAATGATCATTGATGATTGCATGGTCATGGCCATGAATGGTACGAACGCGAAGTGTGACCGATTAGAAACGATATCACCCGGAAATCGAAGACCGGCTAGCCTAACCTGACTCATGGCAGGGTTGAATATTGGAAAGTAATTAATGAGAATTCAAAATATAATTCTAATAATTTCAATTTCAATCGATGGCACAATTAATGAGAATTCAAGATATAATTCTAATATGATTGTCTTCCTCGATCTATAATTTTAATAATTTCAATTTCGATTTTATAATTCGAATTTCATTTTTAGATTTACTTACTTAATTTCTTGTCAGAACAGCGAATAGCAAGCAAATGAGTCCTATTTATTATTATTTATTCGTTTCTTTGCGCGCCTCTCATCGTTCGGATCCGGCAGGGTGCTGACAGGCCAGGCTGGCCGACCCTCCTGGACTAGCTGTGGCTGCGTCAGCAGCAAGCAATCGCGCAACTGACTCACTCCAACTCTAGCAGTTAAGAACGCGGCAATTTCAAATCTGGCCCGGCGAGCCTGACTTGACGCTCTTCGCGTTATTAATAGATTTATAATTCTTAATATCTACATTATATTAATTTTAAAATATTTAGCATCAACAACGATAATAATATTAATAAGAATAATACCCCAACGTACATTTTAGCAAATATAAATGTATTTTGTAATGTGAAGAAAAAACTTTTTCTTGCGCTCAAGCTGCGGGTCGTCCGGGCCTACCCTGCCGCCCCTGACGAGCCGCCACTGCTTATCTCCATAAATATAAATAAAATAGTGTAAGAAATCATCATCTATCAACATCACGCTGCATATGCTAATATTTATATACATATGTATAGATGATTCTGCGAGTATTAGAGCATTAGAAATATGAATTATTTAGTATGGAGAATTGAAGAAAACCTATGTCAAGATCTGAAAACCTAAGCGGCTACATATAATAAAATAATCCGCATTCGACTCGAAAACAGTAAAATAAATTGTTTTCGTCGTTCCACCTCATTTCACCGATAACAATTGGCGATAATAATAAAACTTTGTAAATAATGGGATGAGAGCATCAGAGCCGTTACGAGAATCACAAATATAAATTGATGACGTATGCTGTGACGTAATTAATTCGGGCGGCGGAAGCCAACTGCGATACCTACCTATTCACACCCACATTGAATTACTGCACTACATAAGCAGAATACGTCAAACATGCCTCATAGTTTCCGTAAATAGGAGGAACTTAATGAGAGAATGAGTTTCTTGGGTGTTCGCGAGAGCATTAAAACAGGTCGGAATACCATTAATACCAACCACCACCGGTTTTTATTGCGAACTTAAATCATTCCATTTGTTCGAAATTATTTATTGTTGCCATTATGTCTGAGATTCATGTTGTGTTATATACAGGGTGTTGTTTTATCTCGACACCAACTAACTTTGTTATTAACTGAAGATACACTCGAGTGTCAATGAATGTACCTACAAATTTTGACAAATTTTTAACATTCACTTGCACTCGAGCGTATAAAGTCGGTTAAATTAGTAAAGAATTGCATTACACCACTACACATTTTAATTGAAATTTGTGCAATTTTAATTTAGCAGAATACGTTTTTCTCATAATTATGTTCATTAGCTACATTAGGTGTTCCTTTCAAAAAAAAATTATGTAGAGTTAAGAAATTAAAGAAGGAAACTATACTGATTACCGATTCCAACATATTTCGCTTTTAATTCTACGTTAATTTCGTAATTGCGAATTAAATTTAAGAAAACATAATTATTTAAAAATTTAACCGGCTTTGTTTCTTCAGTAAGAAAAACACCCTGTATATTATTTCATGCCTTTTGTAATAAATTTCTGATTCCACGTCTTATTATGGACATACATGCAGAAGGGTGTAATGGTTGATTATGCGAAATAACAAATAAAAGTTAATCGCTGCCTCCAACACAATAATCCCATTTGAGTTGCTATTGCAAAATTATTCCGAGCACAGTCATCAAGACGGAAGATGGGTGTAGGGTTTCTCAAGAGCTATTGCTCGTAAAATTAGACGAATAATCATTTAATCATATGCAAAAAAGTGCAGTATGACGTTAATTGGCAGTAAATGTAATTTATATTTCCAGGCCCACTAACCCAGGAATGCTCTTCAATCAGCTAGATGTTCTCGTTATTATCAAAATGAGAAAGAACTTCACAAACAAAATAAATTAAAAAGCCAGCGTAAGATGAATATCAAAGCGATGTGTATTTCTGCAGATGTTTATCAAGTTGTGAGCCTGCAGAGGCCGGCTGGATTTAATGGTGGGATCGGGTGCAAATTTTATCAACCTGCACCTAGTAGTAGTGCCCTCCGCAGTCGCACAAACGTGTCAAATGGGCAACTTGTGGAAAATTTGCGTTTAAAATAAGTAGTTAGGTATTAAAGAGCGGTTCAAATATAAAATTTTCTCCAATTAATTTTGTTGTATTTTTGGGGGTTGAAGGGTGAGTTGTAGGGGTGACATTCTTAACGTTCAGTTGATTTACCGAAAGCCATCAAATTAGAGGTGGTTCAAGATAAATTTCTTCTGTTACTTTTTGTCTTTTGAGGGTTAAAGGGTGTGAGTTGCGGGAGTGATTTTTTTTACATTCAATTAGTCTCTTCAGGCTGGGGTGGTTTAATGGTAACATTTGAAGGGGGTGTGTTTTGGGGTTGTATTTTTTTGCGTTCAATTAGTCTCCTGATTGTAGGTGGTCCAAATGTCTATGTCTATTTTTTGTGTTTCAGGGATGAAGGCGTGAGCTTTGGGGGTTCATCATTTTGCATTCAATTAGTCTCCTTTGGTTGTATGTAGTCATAGTGCTAAATTTTCTATGGTTCAATTTTTTGTGCTTGGGGGATTAAAGCGGTTAGTTTTGGGGTTGCAATCTTTTGCGATCAATTAGTCTCCTCTGATAGTATACGTGGTTCATGGGTAAAATTTTATCCGGATCCACTTTCTGTGTTTGGGGGTCGAAGAGGGTGAGTTTTGGGGGTGCAATTTTTTGCGTTCAATTAGTTTCCTCTGGTTTGTAGGTGGTCCAAGAGTAAAATTTTCTCCACGTGTTGAAGGGGGTGAGTTTTGGGGGTGCAATTTTTTGCGTTCATTTAGCCTGCTGATTGTAGGCGGTCCAAGGGTAAAATTTTCTCCATATCCGTTTTTTATGTTCCGGGGATAAAGGAGGTGATTTTGTGGGAGTGCAATTATTTGCGTTTGTAGGTGGGGCGAAGGAAAAATTTTTTCACGCCAGCTATCGCTCGTTTTGGCAAATATTACGACTCGTCAAACAATATAGGACTTTTCACAACTAATTACGTAAATAACTATTACCTAATTGCGTTTTGAAAAGTTGGATTTTACGCAATTAGGTAAAATGTTGTACTGAATACGTCATGAAAAACCTAAATTGTTTGACTCGCATAATGTTGCAAAACTCGCTATCGCTCGTTTTGGCAAATATTACGACTCGTCAAACAATATAGGACTTTTCATAACTAATTGCGTAAATAACTTAAGACTAAGACCTTAGGGGATGTTAATGTCACAGGGGTTGATTGTATGCTGAAAATGCGTAAGACCTTTCCTCAGAGTTTAACTGAATCCTATCGTACCGCATCATTTTTAACTATATTTGTCTAGAAAAAATTTCCAGCTTCAGCCTTTAAATTTCATCCACGTCGCTGATCTTAGTGACAGTTTTTCCATCTTTCTAGAACGTAATTGTAAATCACAACACGAAATTCTGTCCTGATCTTTCGAATAGTTCTTAAGTTTTTATAATTTCGTGTTTCGGGTTTTTCGCCAATAATGATCAAGACCTTTTTTGTGCCATCAATAGAAAGCTATCGAACGGTGAGTACTAATTTCAACCAAACAATATTTAGTAAAAATTCGAGTTTCCACCCCTAAATTCCATCCCCTTCGATAAATTTCTTCTAAAATTCACTCCGTTCTCGAAGATATAATGTGTAAGACCTCACAGTTTCACAACATGTATTCTTCTGTGTCACGTTACAGGACTTCATGAACGTTTCAAACCCTAAACTCCAATCCCGTATTTCACCACCCCCACATGCTCTAAAAAAGCTGCGTTTTCAAATTCACCACTCTAATCCAATTCGTTGAAAAATTGCGGCGATTTAGATATTCATAATTTCACCCTTTCATGGTTTACATGGGTGAGTTTATTTCTACGGTGTTACAACTGTTACATAACTTCTTGCGTATTCACCTACTTCGGTTGTTCATAAATAAATCAGCAGGATTTCAGAAGAAAAATTTATCCGCTAACAAAGCGTTAGGGGTTGTTAGTAGCTCAGGTGTTGGTTTTAAGTTGAAAACTCATAAAAACTGAAATCTATCGAACCCCCCCACCCATTTACTTGAAGAAATTTCCAGTTTCAACCCTTAAATTTCATCCCACTTGTTAGATTTTAGTGATAATTTGCCCATCTGCCTACAATGTCACTAGAAATTAACACACCAAGTTCTACCTTCATACGTTGAGTAACTTTAGAGTTCTCGTATTTTTGTATTTCTGCATGTTAAGGGTTGTAGCGCCTTTAAGCCTGGTTTTTCGTAAAATATGAATAACACCTTTTTTGAATCATTAATGGAAATGACGACAATTTCGACCAACAATTATTAAGCGGAATTTCGTGTTGCAACCCCTAATTTTTGCCTCATCTGTCCGATTTTGTGCAAAAAGAATCGGCATGGTCTCAACACCTTCAACAGACTTGAAGGTCGAACGTGCATACCAAGTTTCAGTAGGATACCTACACCCTACGCTACTTCTCGAGTTACTGTAATTCATCGTTTTTCAGTTTTCCACCCCTAACTCTTACCCCCTTGGTCCGATATGGCCCAAAAGCAATCCCCGCCTTACTTTTCTGGAAACAAAGCTGCATACAAAGTTTCAGCCCGATATCTCAATCCGTTCCCAAGTTATCATTCGGAGAGGGAAGCGAGCGAATAATCAGGAACTAAAGTGCCTCCGCGATATGCGTCAGCACTAAAAGGTACCATATTAATGATGGAAAATAACATGTTATTTAGGCGAGTATTTAGGTATGTATAAATTCTTATTTATGACGTTAATTAACACGTTGAAATTCATCATAATTTTTGTGATATGATAATTAATATGAAGTACCTAAAAACAATTTTTGTTAAAATTGACATTGTCTAACTTTACTACATTACTACATTAAAAGTATGGTGCACCATGTGACAGCCAGTGATGTGAGTTTACCGTAATTTATTTTTTTGGTAAATTACCGTGGTAATTTACCATGGTAATTTACCAATTTAAATTCTCGGGTAATTTATTTTTATGGTAATTTACCGCGATAATTTACCATTTTTTTTACCATCGTAATTAAGAAGTTTTCAAATTTTGGATTGAATGAAAGGAAAATCACAATTTCTCGTAAATACTTAAACAATAATTATATAGGTGAACTATAAGGTAAATACAAACATATTTTGAAAATTAACGAAAAAAAAGATATTTCTATTCAGTAGAGTCTTGTTCTTCATTAGGCTCATTCTCTTCTCCTGCTTCATCTCCTGCTTCATTTTCTGCGTCTTCCACGTCCACCTCCTCTTCTTCTTCCTCTTCTTCCTGTTCATATTCCATGGCTGGCGATTTTTCTGATGTTGGTTCACATATTCTCAAATTGTAATTTAGATATACCAACTTGGCAGCTCTATCAGTGGTTAATTTGTTTCGTTTTTTATTGTGAATATTTCCAAACGCCGAAAATGAAAGTTGTTACAATGTTACAATGTAAATCTTATGGACGACGTTTGTTTGCTTGTCCTCAGGGCGCCTGACAGTTGACAGCTGTCATAATTGTGGTGGGGATATGGAACTCCGTAATTTAAAATTTTCATTTTTTCTCAACGAGAATTAATGGTAATTTATGCTGGTAATTGACCGAAAAATTACCGTAATTAATTTGGTAATTTACGGTAATTTACTTTTGGTAAATTACCGTAATTAATTTGGTAATTTACGCGGTAAATTACCACCTCACATCACTGGACTGACAGCTAATGACATGACATAACCATAACCACACAGTATGTCAGAGCGTTAATTTTAAATTATTCGACACCAGAAGCAAATTACGGAAGCGTAGAAGTACCACATTTTTCTCTTTCTTTATTTTCAAATTACCACAAAAAATGTGTAAATTTCTGAAGAAAAAATTTACACTTGCAGCACCCACTCTAGCCCCGTCCCGTCACGTCACATGCCGACCGTACCCATAGTCCGTTCCGCGCGATGACCGTTGTTTGGCGGGAATTTAAAAAAAAATTGTGTAAATTGACAGTTTTTGTGTAAATTTACACATTTTTTGTAAATTTACAGTTTTTTCTTCCGAAATTTACACATTTTTTGTGGTAATTTGGAAACAAAAAAAGAGAAAAATGTGGCACTTCTACGCTTCCGTACAAATCAGTCACCGCTCTGGCTGCATTATTTCGTATAAAGAGTGATCAAAAACTCTTCCAATCTAGTTCACTTTGACATGAGAGACGTAGGGCGTAGACTGCGGAAATTATATAATAACGTCACGTCAAACGTCAAACGTCAAATTTCGCTTTGTATGATAATTTCAGCGCTCTACAATACACAGCAAGGGCTAGATCGGAAAATTTTTGTTCACACGTTACCTAGCTTCACATTTATTCGTTATGACTTACATTATTCTGCTTATGTATAATTTTTAATAACATTCAATTTAAAAATAGTTTTCCTCCTAAAGCAGTTTGCAAAAACAATCAAAACTTAATGGTTTTTAAGCTTTGATAAAAAACTGATTGTTTTTCATGGACGGTGTTTCTCTTACCTACTCAGTCTTATTGGCCAGTTTTATTAGCGCTTACCTTTGCATCCGTGAATCCAGTGAATATAAATTAATTTGTAATTTGAAATCTTAACAACATGAACAATCCCAGACCACGTGGTAAGTTTTTAGCGAGTTTTTTTAAATGACCGTCGTAAATTTTTTTAGGAAGTTGGATATCAACATCGAATCCACATTCGCCATCTGCTTCGGAAGTTTTCCAGGAAATCTCACCCGCTTCTATTGAGATTATTAACAAGAATAGAAAAATAGAGAAACTCCCGGACAAAGTCGACAAAACCAAGGCTCTAATCTTGAAGAAAATATTCGGCAAACGCAAGAATGCTTCAAAAACCAGAAGAAAAAGGAAAATAATCGCCGAACATTATTTGGAGCCGATTATGTCCCCAAATGGAACACTACTTGAAGATTTTTCAATGCATGAAATCAATGATTTGATCCATACCGGATTTGACAAATTGATTGATAATGCGGAAAAATTCTTGAACGTCCCACGTAAGAACCAAAGGAGGAAGAAAAAGAGCTTGAAACAACTATTGTCCGAACTTTTTTAATTTATCGCATATTTATTATATTCGCCAGAAAAACACGTTCGTTCATTTTATACTTTTTAGCCTATCGTTGAGTTGCGGAGTAAACAGGAATGATGATTTCTGCGGGAAACAACGGCTTTTATAATTTGGTTCATGTCCTCAGTTTATTATGATTAAAACTTTGAGTTTATTTGTAATTTTTATAAAGCCCTTTTAAAATTACATAAAGCTGCTTTTACGGTTGACGCTTGGATCGTATTTCCGGTTAATTAATCGGACTTTTAATAACTCGCCATGGATTATCGAGTAATTAATAAAAACTCGTTCTATTTCAGGTACTTTATTGCATTACCTGAAATTTTGATAATGCCTAATGTACATACAATACAATAATAATTCATATTATAATAGCAATAATATACAAGAGTGGTAAGTCAGCAGCAACTCTGCGGTAACCCTATTGTTTTGGTATAAAAACAGAACAAAACAAGAAATTACCAAAAACGAATCGCAACAATACAAAAAAACAGTAATTGAGAAATTTCAAATAAAATAATAAAACCGTTTAATGATACACAAAGATAATAATTATATGTACAGAGAAAATATGGCAAAACCCATTTGAAACTTACAATACGAATATTCAAGAAATAACGTACAAAAATAAAACCGAGTTCCAGCACTACGTCAAAAATACGTTCGAACTTTGGCAGGTATAAAAAATTTATCAAAAATCCTTGTCATTGTCAAAAATATGTTCATCTAATTTCCGCCGATCTGATATGAATTTAACGGATACTATTAAAGCCACAAAGACACGAAGTTTCTGTAAATGCTTCTACGAGTGCCAGGAAATTGTAAAACAATCTACAAGCATCTAACTCCTTGTATTTTTTATTCTACTCCTATTATACAGGCTTAAAATTGTTCTAATCTTTTAACACGTTTGCTTTATTATCACAGACATTTCGCCCTCTACAAAAATCAACGCGAAAATCAGAAGTAATACGGATCAAGATCAATGCTTTTAAGTTATTATAGGAACGTACGTTGTAGAGAGCTAAAAGCATTACAAGTTTATTGTTGGAAAGCAAGTTGGGAAAATCGTTACGGGGAGCGCGGACGCCTCTCTCTAACCGCAAACATCATCGCTATTTTGTCAACGAGATTTAACTTTACCGTAGAGACAGACGTCTTTAAGTAACCATTAGAAGACTATCACATAAAAATTTGACGTATCGTTTAGCCCAGTCGTAAGGGCTTGACCTGTGACTAACTTACAAGTAGGCTCTAGGACTGGGAAAAATTTTGTATCGGTTTGTACTTACGTTTGTTTTTAAACAAAGAACTCGCTTTTTCGCAAAGATAACAAATTCTCTACAAAGGTGGTCTCAACAACTAAAGCCGACAAGTCTGTCGTTTAGTTTGCACAAGTCATTAAAGTTAATTTTCAGTCATTAAGAAAATAAATCATAATACTTATGTATATCTCTTAGCTACGAGGGGCCACAACAAAGTTTTTAAAATTTTCAGATAACAAAATTTTGTTGCAATAGCAACAGTCAATTGTAAGTGACAATTGTCACTTGTAACTGACAGTTGTCACTTCTACCTGACAATTGTCACCTTAGTATTTTAACCCCCCCCCCCTTTCATTACTAATGTCTGAGCACGTCACTGAAGCAGCTCGAAGCGCCTGTCAGTTACAAGTGACAAATTGTCGGTTACAAGTGACAATTGTCGGCTACAAATAACAATTGTCAGTTACAAGTGGCAATTGTCAGCTAGAAGTGACAATTGTCAGTTACAAGTGACAATTGTCAGCTATAAGTGACAAGTGTCAGTTACAAGTGACAATTTGCTATTGCAACAAAGTTTTTTTTCTAAAATTTGTGTTTTTTTTCAGAAAGTTTTATAAAAATTTTGCTGTGGCCCCTCTACGCCTTCGTACTAACACTAATTTTTCTGTTAAGAAGGACTGAATTTCTTCTAACACTAATTTATTTTCACTTACCAGAAATTCAGAGAGATAATAAAGAGGGGGCCCATTAAAAATCGGACAAAATTATTTTTTGAATATCCTCGTTAGTTCTCATACGAAACTTTTAATTTTTATACCAGGCATAACTGAACATTTTTGTTCTCAGTATCATTCATTAGATTTTAATTCGTACCATCAGGAACGTATAATTTACCACCCTTATTTAGGCCGGTTTCGTTGTTGTTTGACGTATAACTGGTGTTGTTTTGGTGTGTTTTTGTTTTTATAATGGTTTTCACACAATTGAAGAATCCCTTAATTTTTTATGAATTTTTACATTTGCGGTGATAATAAATATAGAAACTGAATTTCCATTTTAAACCCTCGTATAACGCATTACCATAATTTAAGTTAAAACCTGCTGTCATAACATAAACAGCCTAATTATCGTAAATTTTTTGGTAGTAATTGTAAATTTTCCTTCTTTTTTAAATTAATTTGAGTTCATAATTTTTTCTTTTCTATCAAACGCATCCTAAAACTACACAGTACCATACCACCTTCGTTTGGAGGCATTTTAGCACGGTTTTCAAATAAAGGAGCGAGAGAAATTTAAAAAATGTCGCGTTATAATCTTTATTTTTATTACGTAAGTGTACAGGGTGGGTAATTTTTCGATACTCACCAGTAGTATCTCGTAATTTAAATTAGAGAAAAGTTGCGCTATTTCTTGGTGATTAAGATTCTGAAGAGAATTCCCCAATATTTTGATTCGTTCTTGAGTTATCAAAAAAAATCTGAAAATTGCCAAATTAAAGAAAAATTAATATCGTCCTGACGTTTGATGTTATTTAAATGAAACAAGGAACTTTTATATTTTTTAACAGCTTTCAATTAAACGGTATTTACAGACATTTTCTAGGCCTTCTAGATTTTGAATAGCGACAGTCAACTTTTGATTCTTTCATGGCCGCCATATTGAATTTTGACACCATCAAATACACAAAAAAAACCATCCTTTCAAAAATGTAGTCAACATGAACTTTTTTGACAGATGTCAGAATTTGAAAATTGGTATGAATAATAAAAAAAGATGAAAAACAATTGCAAAAAAGTACGCCAACTTCTTCAATCTCTTATAACATGTGAAAACAATTAAATTCAATAGTAATAAATTTCGTTTTGCAATCGTGTGACTCAGGCTTTCACATATTTTTTCAAAAATGTACATTTTTGAGAAGCTAATTTTTCCGCGTATCCAGCGGTGTTAAAATTCAATATGACGCCCATAAGAAAAAGAAAAGTTGACTGTCGTTATTCAAAATCTAGAAGGCCTAGAAGATTTCTGTCAATGCGATTCAATTGACAGCTGTCAAAACTATAAAAGCTGCAAGTTTCAAATAACATCAATAATTAATTTTTCTTTAAATTGACAATTTTCAGATTTTTTGTGATAACTCAGGCACGAATCACAATATCGAGAAATTCTCTTCAGAAATAGCGCAACTTTTTTAGGGGATACCAATGGTGAGCATCGAAAAATTATCCACCCTGTATGCATTTTAAATATATGCAAAAACTAAAACGACTCGTGAAATTACTACAAATGACTAAATTTCGGCATGATTTTTTCTTAAATGAAATTATTTTTCAATTTTCTCTAAAAGGAGATAATAGAAATTCAGTTTTTGTTATTTACATTAAGTGAAAATAAATTATTGTTAGAGAAGTTCGATTAGATTTATTTTCTCGACAATGGGTGGAATGAATAAAGCGTTGCAAGATGCTTATACTCGCACCAATAAAGGATACAAATAAACGTTTTTCGTGCACGAGAAAAGGATAGAACCATAAGCAAAAACTTTGTTACTGTTTATTTATTTATACCGGCCAATGGGTGGTGTGAATAAAGAGTTACAAGATGCTTAATCTTGAATTAATAAAGGACAAAAATACGTTTTTGATTGCAAAAGACGAAGATAAAACTAAAAGCAAAAGTTCTGTTACCGTTTATTCACACCAACCATCATTAAGAAAGAATGCACTTTCATTCAATTTGCTTTAAATCGTCATGATTTGCTGCTTTCCTTTTGAAACAACATCAGTTCCTATCAGTTAATTTCTGTAATGCGATTGGTTAATTCCGGTTAACCGACCCGCGTGACCAATGAAATGTCTGAGATTCAGGATTAAGCGAGTACGTACACTTACTCGCAAAATTGGGACAACCAAAAAAAAATTCAACCCCAAAACTCACCCCTTTCAGCCCCCAAACTTAAAAAATGGACATAGAGGAAATTGAGTGTCCCGATTTTTTTGCGAGTAAGTGTGCAACATGAAAAAGGAAAGCTATTCTATAACTTGTGAACAAATTGTTGACGCTAGAAATGTTGTTGTTGCCACGGTGGGACTTTCCTGATTGGTCCCACCATAGCAACATCTTTATTAAAACAGTCGCAAGCAGTTCTGGATTCACTAACGGCCAGTTTTTCCATCTGATTTTAACTTTGACATAAATGGATAAACCTCACGCCATCAGAGATAACACGAGATTAGAAAACGGCTCTGAGTGAATTAAAATTCCGAGTTACATTAATTCTAATAAATACAATTGTGGGCGGCTAAAATATATCATTAAATCAAGGACCACGCCTCAGACTCGATTGGTAAAAAAGCATTTTTTTGTTAAAATTGAATAAAATATTGTATGAGACACGTAAGTTAAGAATGTGATACACTCGAACTTAACTGCTCTGGCGCATAAATTACTATCAACGTAATATAATACCGCGACAGCATCCTGTTTATTAAAAAATAAAACGGTGTTCCATAAAACAGCAATAGAATTTAAGATTTAAGAATTTTTTTATTTTTCATGTATGTAGCTGCAAAGTAAACAAAAAGGTTTAATATACAGAGAGAACCTAAAGTCCGGCCCGCCCCCTGTATCTATGGAACTGCGCTAGCTAGAGCCTTGGAATTTGGAATGGAGCTATTAGTTGAGACATGATGCCGATTGCTAATTACACAATGTGCGGTGACCTTGAAATGTCAAAGTCATGACATACAAGTCAAGAATTGTAAATGGCAAACCCCTCATTTGAAAGCCAATTTAATTTTCTATTCGATGGTGAAACCTTCAAAGAAATTGGTTGGCTCAAAAAAATTTTTGAACTTCATTGAAAATTTTTTATTTTAATCTTTTTGCCCAAGAACATCTACGATATGGGCTCCTTGGACTTCCTAACATGAGATAAAGACGGGAAAGAGTTTGCAAAAGGACATTATTTCTCAGTTTTGCACAGTTAATTTGGTTTTAAATTCAATCACATTTTCCTGTCATTTTTTTGTGTCAGGAAATGCAAGGAGCCCATCTTTCAATAAAATTCAAAATTTCTTTTTGGGCCAACCAATTCCTTTGAAACTTCCACCATCGTATACAGGGTATCCCTCGACGAGCGTCAGTTAGCCGTATCTGGAGAACTGTTTCTAGCATCGTCTTGAAAATTTGTACACAGGGGTTTCAATTAATTTTGAATCGACGTAAAATATTTTCATCAATGGCGCACTTCCGGTTATACCGGAAATAGACACTAACTTCCTCCTTATTTTAAATGGAACACCCTGTATATTATGATATTTTTGCATTCTACGTTTCATTCTAGGTAAACTTTTACTAAGAATTACGATGCCAAAAATCAACCGTTTTTGAGAAAATCAAGAATTTCGTTTTTTTATGCCAAGTGCAGACCTAAGTTCAAAAAGCTGTCACATCCTTACAGTATGAAATGAGAAAACGATATTTATTTGGCATGAAGACTAATGTAGGGTGTATCCGCCCCTGGACTCAAATTGGGTCAAATACATACAGACGGTTCTCTGCAAATTTTTAAACATCATCAATTTCATTGGTCAAATAGTCAATTTTTTCAAATGAAATGCCCCAACTATTTTATCGCACATCGATGCAGAATTTAATTGTCTATCATTTTAGTCTACATGTTTGCCATATTTAAATAAACAGTTTTTGTGATATTTCTAAGTATTTGGAATTTGACCAAAATTTCATATTTAGCACGATTTAATAACCAAAGTTAGCTATGATTTTAGGAGCCTTTAGAGTTCCTTAATTCTGCTCAATTGGAAATTTAATCTTATTTTAATCCTGTTTTAAAATATGAAATTTTGGTCAAATTCCAAATACATAGAAATATCACAAAAACTGTTTATTTAAATGTGGCAAACTTGTAGACTAAAATGACAGACAATCAAATTCTGCATCGATGTGCCATAAAATAGTTAGGGCATTCCATTTGAAAAAATTGACTTTTTGACCAATGAAGTCGATGATGTTTAAAAATTTGCAGAGAACAACCTGTATGTATTTGACTCAACTTGAGTCGAGGGGCGGATACACCTTACATTAGTCTTCATGCCAAATTAATATCGTTTCCTCATTTCATACTGTAAGGATGTTACAGCTTTTTGAAGTTAGGTCTGCACTTGGCATAAAAAAGCGAGATTCTTGATTTTCTCAAAAATGGTTGATTTTTGGCATAGCAATTCCTAGTAAAGTTTACCTAGAATGAAACGTAGAATCCAAAAATATCATAATATACAGGGTGTTCCATTTAAAATAAGGAAGTTAGTACCTATTTCCGGTATAACCGGAAGTGCGCCATTCATGAAAATATTTTACGTCGATTCAAAATTAATTGAAACCCGTGTACAAATTTTCAAGACGATGCTAGAAGCAGTTCTCCAGATACGGCTAACTGACGCTCGTCGAGGGATACCCTGTATACAGTGTGTCTCATTTTAACTGGAACCACCCAAATATTTCGGTTAATTTTAGCAATTTAGAGCTCCAAAATCTGCACCTGCGTGATACTTCACTTTTTTTATAGACCGAAATCCCAGCCTACTGCGATTTCATGCAGATGCCAAAAATGACGAAATCGTATTAGGCATTTTTTTATCGAAATATTTTATAAAGAAAAGTTGCTCAGGATGGCTCCAAATGGCTAAGTCCGAAATTTCAGGAAAAAATAAAAATGTTGAATTTCTTGAGGAAGAATCACAAAATAACGAAAAGTTCAATATTTCTGCAACATAATGGGTGATGTGAAATAAAAAAAACAATTGAAATGAATTGATTTGACATTTGCTATCGGCTATGGATGGATAAAATTTAACAATCGCAGAAAAAGTTGAAATTATTAAGATATTGTAAGATTTTCGTTTTTCTTAACAATTTCAAGGGACACCCCAATGCAATGTGCCCCAAACAGCAAACATTGTTTCTTTATAAAATTTTTCGATAAAAAATGCCTAATACGATTTCGTCATTTTTGGCCTCTTTATTAAATCGCAGTACCGGTAGTTGAGTATTACACAGGTGCAGATTTTGGAGCTCTACCTGCAGAAAAAAGAACGCATTGATTCGGTTAAAATTAACCGAAATATTTGTGTGGTTCCAGTTAAAAAGAGACACTAGAACTAAAATAGCTTGACTTGTATGTCATAACTTTGACATTTCAAGGTCACGGCACATTGTGTAATTGGCAATCACCACTATTTCTCAACTAATAGCTCCATTCCAAATTTCAATTTAGGTCCACACTGTATGTATTTATTGGGCCATGAATGATTTTTTTTAAAAGTGATATTATGAATGGCTGAAAATCTGCTGAAAATAGTTAAGAGGCATTGCAAAATCAGCGACTTTTCTAAGTGGACTAAACTTGACAGTTATAATAGTTGATCAGACCATTCTTGTAGAGAAAAAATCTCAGTAGTTGGTGTATCGTGCTTAGTTTTTGAGATATTTGCAAGTTCCTTGTTCTTAAAACTGCCAATAATGAATTTCATGCTCTATAAAAAAGATTAGCCTATCTCGCCAAGTTTTTAAGATATTGGCGAAAAATCGGAAAAAGCGCTTTGTTCTCAAATTGTTGATAATTTTGAGGTACAAACCGGTAAAATTTTTTCCCAGGCCCTGAAGTCCCTCCTGTTAGGACTTGGCCCAATGTCTAATACGACTGGACTATTGCCTAAATCCCGTTGGAGAGCTGCTACGTCTCCAAAGAAGCGATTAAATTGTGGTAAACATTGCTCTGCAGTTCACTGAACATGGATGCGTGTCCACAACTGTAAGAATTCGAGTCCGTGTCATTCTGACCCGGATACCTCAAGCGGGTCTCTGCCGGTAAATTATTGTTGATAAAATTGTTAACACTTTTCTCACTAAAGTCACTTTTGGCCGCGTCGAGGCTCTCCTCCGGCTTCACCTTTTTGGCCGGAGGGGAGTCCACCACGTTAACGTCTTCATCGTCGTCTATACAAGTCAACATCCTGGGCGTAGGCGGCATGTAAAACTGAGACAGCACATCGTGAACGTCGCAGTCTTCCATGTCTTCAAACGAGCGCTTCCTAGAACCGAACCGGTCATTATTCTCGACACTTTCTGGCACCGGAGTCGAATTATTGTTAAAAGAAGTGTCTAAAACGTTCAGATTTTCAAAAACTTCCATGTTTTTGTTAACAGTGTTTATCTCTTCCGCTAGTTTCGCGTCGAAATCGTTTTCGACCACAAAATCGACTTGGGGTCCTTCGTAGTTCTTGGTTTCGTTTTTGATGAATTCGTTCTTGATGTTGAGGATATTGTCGTTATCGTAGCAACGGGGGTAGTTGAGTTGCTGCTTTTGGATCTTTTCATCCCTCGCTTCCTTCTGAAGCCGCTTCATGGTGTTGTTGATCAGCACCGACCTGCACAAACTCGCTTCCGGATCTTCGATCTTCTTCAACTTGTTTAAACTGATCTTGAGGACCTTCCGGCGTTCCTCCTTTTGACGGTACTTTGCGGATATCATGGAGGGGCGGTTCTTGGGTGGGCAATATCCGGTTGGATAAGTGCGAGGCGGCCCGAAGATGTCGTCGCAGTCGTCAGTCGCAGCTGGGGGGGACTTCATTTTGCGACGCTTCTTATACCAACTGGAACAAAAAAACAATTGCGTTAGGAGTGTTATCTCAAATATTCGCTTGATAAGAGGGAGATAAGGGAAAACTGTACGTGCATGTTCGGTTCTTCAACCTTGCGTTGCAACACTCCCGGATTATAAGACGCTATCTCCACAATAATTGTTTTCTTGCAAAACTATGGACGCACGACAATCACGCGAGAGCGAAAATCGCGCTTTTCACGTGTGATACTATTTTTGACCAAAAAAGCCGTCATAATGTGGGCATATGATGAATGAGTATCTTCTCATCAGAATACAGGATGGTGGCTAATGGTCGGGTTATCGGAAGTGACTTTAAAGACAAAATAATTGACGTTTAACTCATTTACGACTGAAAACGAGGGCTAAGCCGTTGTTCAGCAGGTAGCACGCCTGTCAAAGTCAAATGAAAACACTGTAGATAAGAAACCATAACAAATTTCTTTCAAGTGGCGCAAATTTCGATGTCGAATATGCTAATTTTTGCACAAAAATTGGAATAATTATTTTCAAAGAAAGCAAACTATTAGAGATAGAGGTTAGAGTGCGTTTGATAATAATCGTCAAAAATGTCAAAATACCAGTATAAGGTTTAAAAGTTTAATTTTCATCTCCGGCGCTTTGGCTTGGCATTCCAGAAGGAGAAGGTTACCAGGTAGGTAATCATTAATCAAATCAAAAACTAAAATTTACAGGGTGACCTAAAGTTTTCTTCCAAAATTCATTGCACTATAGAATGATCTCAATAAATTTGAGGTTCACTCACCCCACAATAGTCCATTTTGGATTTAGTTCCATTACCCCAAACTGAACCTTTCGTAATGAGTAAGTATAGATATACTTTCTGACGTCCTAATCGTGCTAAAACGACACTCTATAACGTCCAAACTTCATTTCACGAAACGACGGAATTAAAGTGTTCTTCCTTACGAAAAGAGCTTTGTTGTGCTGTAACTTTTGTGCCTAAGTGTGAATAACCACGAGGGTAGTTGGAAAAATTTGTGTTTTTTAGTGTTTCGGTACCCCGATTGGCGTACTGAAAGTTAAAAGCATTCGTCTTCATGGTTTTTATACATATAGATACATTTTGAACATAATACCATTAGCAAACGTTGTATACCTATTACCTAGATATACTCTTATTCTCTCCCTTAATTTTCTATTGAAGTGACAGTTCGTCAAAATTTGAATTTTTGATTGGTATGAGGAAATTTTGCAAGGAATTTTACGTTGGTAGAAGCTATTTCAATGCGGTACGTCAGAAAACAAGACATATGTCAAAATTTTGCAATTGCTCTGAATTGGCCCAAAATGGGATTTGTGTGCGTACAGTTTTGAGTAAAGTACAAGAAAAATATTCACGAAAAAGCCTCAATCATTCATTGTTTTTATAAATAGAGGTACATTTTGAACATAATTCCATTAGCAAACGTTCTGACTTCTGTCAAATACACCCCGCTCTATTATTTGAAACTCCAAGGTCAAACAAAAATGTGTGATAGCTTCCAGACTTATTTCAGTTTAGGCAAGACGCATTTCAAGTAATGACGTATCTATAACGTCATCAATCAGTGATGTTTCATGTTATTTAGGTTTATTTGAGACGCCAGAAATTACTTATCGTTTCTAAGGGGCTAATTCCAAGTTGGTTTATGTCATGACATAACGACATAAGTCTGATTAGGTGCGTTAGTCATAAGATGGCGCTAGCAGTAAGATTTCTGGCACATCGAAGTGTTCTCATTACTCTGTTTCAGCATCATGAAAGTCCTCGATAATAATTATGTCGTTACGTCATGACATAAATCAACTTGGAATCAACCCCTTAATTCAGTAATGTGACGTGACATTTGACGTTTCTAGTTTCTAGACGACTGTGATATTTCATGCTTTGATTTTACAGAATTACGATTAATTCAATTAATAAAAAATGATACTAGTTTCGTCGCCAAAAAAAAAATGTAGGGCAACTCGGCCACAACAGGACTTTGTTATCTTCCCTTTGCTCGTCTCATAAATTGCAGACGCGTACAAATAAGTATATGTAACATAATTTTGCACGGCTAGCCGTGAGAAATTGTGCTTTCACAGCCCTCACGAGGCGCGTAAATCTCAAATGCCGAGTTTTAAATAAAAATTTGCATTTTCAATTCTCTAAAAATTTCTTTAAAGCCGGATCATGTGCGGTTGAAAATATCTAAAAAAATACAAGGAAAGTCGTTCAGAATTCAATTTTTACCTCACGTTACCGTTTTTAAAACAAAATTTACAATTTTTGTAAAACTAAATATTGCGAAATCTACTCTTGCGATTTTTTTTTCGATATCTTTTGTACGTGAAGCAAAATATTGAAAAATTGCCCTATTTACAAGAGTGAGAGACTCAGTATAAACAAATTTCACCTAATATAAAATCATATTCTAACGGGTATGGGGGGTGAGTCAGGTGTTATTTTTTGTTGTGCTGTTAAAATGCACGATGGGGTACATCCTCATCATTTTTATCAGAATCTATACTTGATATACAAAATGCGAGGGGTTTATTACTTGTGTAGTTAGTGGGACAGGTCTTTATGTAGTCATGACGTAGTCTCGAGAAGTCATGGTGCAGTCTCATGTAGTCTCGTATAGTCATAATGTAGTCGCGTGTAGTCATGATGTAGTCTCGTGTAGTCATTATGTAGTCTCATGTAGTCATCGTGTGGTGATGGTGTAGTCATCGTGTAGTCACAGAAAATTAATGCTTAAGGCAAATCAACTTCTGAAAAAGGATTTTTGAACAAGAAAGAAAGATCTTCAAGGCTATTCGAGTGTCATACCGATTGGTCGTTGACTGACCAATCCCCATGCAGCTAAAATAAACCTTTAAAGCAAGTATCAATAGGACTGCTACGGCAGCGCCATCTGCCGTAGTTTCGCATGCAGTCGAAAGCCTGATTCCTTGGCTTTAATTTAAGACCACGCTCATCCAAATCGGTTAAGAAATGGCAGACTTATTCCCTAAAATATTTTGTCCGGTTTTTTTTGGGACACCCGATACTATTCTACCTAGGTAGTCCTATGTAGTCACTCTGTAGTCTTATGTAGTCACTGTGTAATCCTATGTAGTCAAGATTTAGTCTTGTTGAAGTCTCATGTAGTTTATGCTAAATGTAGAAATCTTTGGGACACTATTTTTTGGAGTGCTAAACCCCTCGACAAAATGAGACAATTATTGTTTGTTAGTTGACGGGCGTTAACCCCCGAGGCTCTATAATTTACAAGATGATCTTAGAAAAATTATTTGCTATTCAATTAAACCAGGTAAACTCCATAGCTTGTCCGCCATTATGGAGCCAACGATCACCCCTTCTTTCCTACTCTTGCAACAACATTATACATCGTTTATCCTTTCCTTATTCCAGTATTCCATTTTCTCTATTCCTGTATTCCATTTGCTGGGTATGTTCAGTCATGGGTTATCCTCGGTTTAGTTTAGCTTAAACTTGGTTTGGTTGCTAGGCAATAGCCAATCAGAACGCTCTGTTAGTTAAACCAAGTTTAGAGATAACCCCGGAATGAACAACAGGCCCTTAGAGCTATTTAAAAAGTATCTATATTATTTTGTGTTGTGTTCAAGATAATCTATAATATAGCCTTGATGTTATTTTTCAAAATTGATACCATAACTTTTGAACGAGTATTGATGTTGACATGCAATTTTGCCCATAAGTTACCTACACGAATAAAACACATTACACATTAGGGCGAACCTTTCTGGTAAAACGATTTTTTAATCCCTCGTATGTTTTTGCAGTTTCGCTTTTTGCTGGTAACTGTGGAATTGATTAAAGTATCAACCTGAATTTTTCACATCAAATATTATGCCCACAAATATTTGTGGTAAGTAAATATTATAATAAAATTTAAACGAATATAAAGACCTTTGATCTACATTTATTTAACTTAATGGGGTGTCGACTTTAGATTAGATCAGCTTAGTACGGAATAAAAAAATGTTTTTCTGTGTAAATTGTATGTAGAAACGCGGTTTTAATTAATAAAAGTATAAAACGGTTCGAATTCAATGTACCCGAGTGAGATGAAAGCCCCGTAAAATAAAATTTCAAATAATCCATTCATATCTCGGTTAAGGTCATAATTAAATCAAATCGTCAGATATTTTAGGGCCTGTACTAATCAGAATCCTGCAACTGAAAGACGCACTTTTCTCTGATTGATGCTGAGAGACGGCGAGCGTGACGTCATTACGCAATATTATTGCGTTACAAACTATATCCGGAAACGCGAAAAACCTTCAAGCAGTCATTTTTGCATGGAAGTCACGCTTTGAATTAACAAATATAAAAAAATATAAATCAAGAGGGTTATGGCTCCGGCTATGGGTTTTCTCCCCCTTTAATGGAGTTAGGGGAACAAGCTCGACCTACAATGCGTTTTCCGCTCTTAAACATCATGCGGTAACGATTTTCATTTCACACACGATTTTATCTACACACACTCGATAACCTTTTATGTTCACACAAACAATCATCGCGCCCGATTGATTAAAATACTATTTTCGTGTTAATTAAACCGTTTATCGCCGTCTAATTGGGAGAGTAAAACCTTTTAAAGTAATTCTAGTGAAAGTGATTTTTTCGGAGAGAGGAAATGCTCCGGAAATTTTCATTATTCTATTGATGTTAACGATAATAAAAATCAAAGTGTATAAAACGAAAGTAGTTATACAAGTGTTACGCGACCTCAATTCTTCGCCGCGGTTCTTTAACGGTAGAATACTTTGAGCACAATACTTTGTTATGACTTTGTTTCAAGTTAATCACTTAGTAATTATTGTTAGTAGCTAATGGTACCCTTGAAGAAAGCCATCCTTAGGTTAATAAGGCTGACAATGAAAGGATATACGTTCTGAGACGTCAGAAGTGAAAGCAAAATTTAAAAAAAATAAGAGGCAGCAAGAGGTTTTAACATTTTGTAATAGATTTTTTGCGATGTTATTATATCTTCAAGGTTTGAAATATTTAAAGTAGCTGTCGGTGAAATTTTTAATGCAAATTGCTTTCCGTGATTATCAGCTAATTATTTCTTCTTTGTTCCAGTTACATTTTATTATGTTAGGTGCCTAAACGAAACGCGTTTCAAATTTAAAATAGTATAGTATATACAGGGTGACCCGAAATTAGTGGTCAAAACCCTACCAGTAAATTCTTCTATGACAAATATGAAAAAAAGCTCCTAAAAATAAGTCCTAAGCTCGGAGCTAAGGTCCCTTAAAGGGGCCAATTTGAAAGTGTTTTTTTCTAAATATCTTCAAAAGGGTTAAAGATCGCAACGTGATATTTGGTATCCTTATAAGTCTTAGATGCTGAATTTATTACTATGTAGAAAATTGTTAAATTTTGATCATAAGCGTCTCGTACAAGGGAGGCTTAGGACTAAATTTACTCAAACGTATTTGTAAGTAGTTTTTTCTCAAATTTGATTCCAGAATCTGAAAATTTGAAGTTTTTTGCGTAAAAAAGGTACTCTTGTTGGACGTCGCTAATACACACTGTTTTTGAAGAAAATGGTTTTTCATTGATTCAGAGCTCCAAAATTTGTGAATGGAAAACCGTCCCAAGAACTTGTTTACGATATTTTGATGTCTTCTGTCACAAATTTTGGAGCCCTGAACGAATGAAAAGCCCTTTTTTTCGAAAAGGGCGCATCCTATCGATGTCAAACAAGAGTACCAGTTTTAATTAAAAGACCTCAGACTTTCAGATTCTGGAATCAAATTTGAGAAAAAACTACTTTCAGAAATGTTTGAGCAAATTTAATCCTAAGCCCCTCCTGTGCGAGACGCTTATGATCAAAATTTTAAAATTTTCTCCATAGTAATAAATTCAGGATCAAGACAAAGTAAATATCACGTTGCTATCTTTAACCGTTTTGAAGATATTTAGAAAAAAACACTTTCAAAGTGGCCCCTTTAATTGGCCTTAACTCCTTTAGGACTTATTTTTCGACATATGTTCATAGGGACTTCTTTTCATATTTTTCATAGAAGAATCTACGGGTAAAGTTTTGCTCACTAATTTCGGGACACCCTGTATAGTAAATGAGGGGCTTTCTATTTGCACATTTTTATCAGAGAAGCTTTACTTAATCTCAGCAATTCGATTGGCCAAAATTAATGAACCAATCAAACTGCTGAGATTAGGAACGTGTGGCCCCCCTCCCTCACTCCTCAGATAAATATGCAAATCGAAACCGCCTAATAAAATGCAAATATGTACTTCTAATTTTTAATGTTCGAAACGATCTACCATAACTTTCAAACGAGTAATACTGTAAACTGGAAATTTTATACAATACAATTATACCAAATCTTTGAATAAAGGAATCTTGGTAACACATTCTAGAAGGCATTGTGTTAAATAACTTTAGAACGGATTTTTCTATAAACATGAAATTTTCAGCTTAGATAATGATCATCTTTATATTGATTGAGAAATATTCATGTTTTCTCAAAGTCAATCGCCGCATTATTCCAATTTCAAATAGGTAGCAGTCTTATCTGAAAGTGTAAAGAAAGGCCCAGGCCTCCCACGTCAATTTTTCATATTTTTTTAGGAATTTAGGAGATTTTAAAGCAAAATTTTAGGAGAATTTTAGGAGTTATTACCGAATGATTCAATTTGGTGCTTCCCATGTAACTCTTTATGACACGCTGTACATTTCTTAGCGGATTCTTGTACACATATTTTTTTTACATTCAAATATGTAAAGAAAATTTACACTTTCATTAGAAAAATTTCGAGAAAATAAATAATTTGGCGATTTTTGTCGTCTTGCAAAAAATGAATTATGGTTCGAACTAACGTTTAGGACTTCGTTGTCATTTTTGGGGGAATTTTAGGAGGATTAAATCATTTTAGGAATGTTAGGAGGTGTGGGAGGCCTGAAGGCCCTAAGTACCGTGAGATTTAATAAAAAGTATAACCATAGAATAGTCCGTTACAGTGGCTAACTGAGAGCGACGTTTATGTGACACTAGAAATAATTTCGATCTGTCACTTTTTGACAATGAAGCCGCGCAAAAGACAGAAACCTCGACAGAAACTTAACACTCTTGATTTTTATTATTGAAACAATTTAGACAACTTAAGTGATCGATTATTTTATGGCCCAGTCTAGTCGTTTTCATTGGATCTCACATATCAAATCAACTAGTTATTGGTTGACTCATTTAAGTTAAGTTCCCTTTTCTCTTTGATGCTTTGGTATTGGTAAAGTTTAGCTAGAAGTTTACTTTAAGAGATTAGACAACGGTTCCTTAATTAATTTTTAAATGTCCGTGGTAGTTAATCAGTTAATTAAAGTTATCAGATTAACAAAATAACGTATCGTTGGTTTTGAAATTTTCAAGTAAAATATGTTTCGTGCATAGTTCCTTGCCTCGACCAGATGTGCTCGAGCTTATTGCTTGAGATTGGCACTCCTGCTTCGCAGTCGTGTAAGTTTTTGTAGCAACAAAGCTGTCATTATATCTGGGCAGTATTATCGGCAAGGTAGTTAACTATGCACTTGCCGATTAGCAGTGTTGTTAAGTATTTAAATACAAGTATCTAAAAATGTATTTTAAATACTTCTGATGTATTTAAATACTTTTTCCGACATTGTATTTTAAAAATATTTGAAATACTTTTTTCGCCATGTATTCAAATACATATTTAATTACATTTTCAACTGCGAACTGAACTTTTCACCCTTGCCGTTAAAACCGAGGCCCTGGCCTTTCTAAGAAATTTTGCTTGAATAAGCTTAACCCCCCGTCGACAGGCCAAAGTAATAATAGCACAGAATGTAGGTTCTTCGCTGCTTTATTTTGTTTCTGAGGGTCGAGGGCCATAATTTATTGTATTAACATTATTACTCCAAAAATGTTACGCGTTTTTTAGTTACAGACTTATCGTTAGTACGGACCAAGCTTTATTATTTTTGTCCCTGAGCATTTAAAAGTATTTAAATACATCTAAGATGTATTTGTATTTGTATTTAACTACATTTGCAGAATATGTATTTAAAAAGTATTTGAAATACATTTTTAGCAAAGTATTTGTATTTGTATTTAAATACTTTGGAAAAAAGTAAACTGCTCAACAATTCAATTGGTCCACCTGGAAATTTGAGTCGAATTCAAAATGCCCTAACTCCTCAAGCAGTTGATCGATTTGAATGAACCTTTTTTCCACGGATAGCCCATTTAATTGGCTACGACATGACATGTTCCGCTTTTTATGCAGGTCTCCCTTATTTGATATACAGGGTGTCAGAGCCGGGTACTGCAAAATGGCGAAAATTTAAACCACCCCCGATTCTGAAAGAAATTTTTCTAATTTTTTGTGCCTGGTTCAGAAGACGTCTCAGGTCCATACCTCCAGACGTTTTTTTGAAACTTGCTCCATCTCCTCTAATTAAGGTGCAGGGCCAAAAAAACTGTTTTCTTACCGATGGTTAATAGCGCCTTTACTTGTACACAAATTTTAATTTCCTGGGGGTCCTTGTAACGCAAGAACTTCACTCTAAATTGTCATAAATTCAAAATTATGATGATATAAAATGTCACAGAAAAGGGGGCCCGCTGAACTAAACCCCAAATTATTCTGCGTCTGAAATGATCTTTGATTAAAGACGGACCAAAATTGAAACGATGCCGTCATAGAGCCATTCATCCTGAACATTTTAAGATGCTCTTTGACTGAATTGGATCACATTTGGCGGTGTTGATACCAGTACTTTGGCTGACGGGTTTCGGACAAAAGCAGGCATTTCGCACATCTGTAATTTCCTGAAACCAAGGTGACAAAAATTTTGACAAAGCCAGAAGGATCATTACCTTGTCAACGAGATGTGACTCTTTGTTTTAATTTTTGTTACCTTGGTTTCACGAATTTAGGGGGCTGTATTTTGTCTGAAAACAGTCAGTTGAAAAGTTGGTTTTAGCACAGGTGATTGTGATCCAATTAAGACGAAGAGCATCTTAAAATGTTCAGGACAAATGGCTCTATGAAAACATCGTTTCAAATGTAGTCCGCCTTACTTAAAGATCACTTAGGAAGCAGAATAAAATTGGGCCCATTTCAACGGGCCCCCTTTTATGGGACGCCTTGTTTTAGATTAATTTTGACCTCATGGTGTCCTAGAGTAAGGTTTTTGCCATACATAGACCTCAAGAAATTAAAAATTGTGTAGAAGTCAAAGAGGCTATTAACTACCGGTGAAAAAACAGTTTTCTTGGGCCTGCACCCTAATTAGAGGAGATGGAACAAGTTTCAAAAAAACGTCTGGAGGTATGGACCTAAGACGTCTTCTGAACCAGGCACAAAAAATTAGAAAAATTTCTTTCAGAATCGGGGGTGGTTTAAATTTTCGCCATTTTGCAGTACCCGGCTCTGACACCCTGTATATCAAATAAGGGAGACCTGCATAAAAAGCGGAACATGTCATGTCGTAGCCAATGAAATGGGCTATCCGTGGAAAAAAGATTCATTCAAATCGATCAACTGCTTGAGGAGTTACAGCATTTTGAATTCGACTCAAATTTCCGGGTGGACCAATTGAATTGTTGTTTTTAACAACACTGCCGATTAGTGAAATACAGAGAATATGAAGTTACCTTGCTTTGTTTGTAACTATTTTATCTTCTAATCATTGATCCAAACCATAAATAAATATGAAGTTACTCGGGAGTAACAATGCACTCATTGGGTGGAATGAATAAAGTGTTACAAGATGCTCATACTTGCATTAATAAAGGATGCAAATATAAGCTTTTCATGCACGAGAAAAGGATAGAGCTATAAGCAAAAGTTTTGTTACCGTTTATTCATACCGGCCATTATCTAAGTAAATGTTATACACATAGTAACAAGTAACAGTGCGAAAAATGAAGGTAGAACTTTTCCCGCTCGGGACTTGATGCATTGTAATGCAATAACAAAGAATTTCGTCATCAATATTGCATCGCCTGGTTAATGATTGTAATTATTGAAGCGGCTTATTATTAACCTCCATACTGAATCCCATCTGTCCAACGTTACCGCAACAAAAATGTAGTTATTTCGTGGAAATTGCTGGTTTGAGCATATCCAGGAAAACTGCTACTTCTCACAAATTGTATGCACGAGTGAAAGTCGCAGTTTTTACATAAAGCCGATTTCCCAATATCGAGAGAATTTCAAAACCGAACGTGAGAATCGCCTGTGCAAGTTCACGATACTCGCAGACTTGTGCTATCATTTATAATGGTTACAAGGCCATATCTTCCGATTAAATCCAGGCATAAACTTTATTTAAATGAATTCAAAATGGCCTGCCGTGAATTACAAACGTATGTCCTTTTGGGAATCCGTCGGAATTAATAAAAAGGTCACTGGACTTAAAAATCCACGATAGCTATCATATTTGGAGTCAATCGATACGCGTTAATAATGGACGCGGTAATAAAAACCGCGTTTTCTAGGGAATTGTGTCGAAAACACATTTCGTGTACTACTCAAATTACATTTGATAAATGGTTGCGGGAACGATTTTTATCGTGAAAACACAAATTATTAAATTACCGGGAGGAAAAAATTAAGTGACGATTCCATTTCGATTCGGGACCGGGTTTTAATTTGATTTTGCTGATAACGTCTGATTTCATCGGGTTCACGGTCGGAGCGTCACAATATTATGTTCAAATTAACATTTAACTAACCTCTGCTATCAACAAGTTTATTAATAAAATTATGGGTGTTCCCAATTGACTTCACCGAAACTTTTGGTAAGTATATTTACGATATTATGCGAGATATTATGACTTATACTTACTTATCACAAAGGATCATAAAAAGATTAACATAAGGCATTTTTGTAGATATTGGCGTATTCATATTTTCAATTCAGCTTTTGATTAACCATAATAGCTATACTCAATTATTCTTACACCATTTAACCATTTAAGTTTTCGGCGAGGTTAGGTTTTCGACTACCTGCTAGTTCTACGAATTCGTCTGCACCTTAAAAAAGATTTTGATATATAAACTTGGTAATCCAATTGCCGCTAACAGGGCATAAACAACTACATTATTCCATTCAATGAACACTTTGCAGATATTTGAGTAAAAAGACTCGCGCACGAAATGAGAACACAGTATTGAAATACGAACTTCAAGCTTAGAGTGCATTGTAAGCTGTTGAGAGGATGTATGTAATTTACATTCTTTATATAGACAAGTTATCGAAACAAATGTGTGAATTTGCAAATCTAAAAAGTTTGGTGATGATGGTGCTTTTATTTTAACTGAACTGAACTTTGTAATAATAATAAAGTGGTGGGGTTGAGTAAGTGGGTACTTTTTTTGCGACACATAAAATATAAAACCGCACTTGATACAAAACTACAAATTAATCGAGGAAACTATACACATGCGACATGTTATCTTGAAGTGATTTGTATTTGTACGAACGCAAATTAATGTTTTTCAGGGCTTTTATCGAGATCTAATTTGTTTCTGCGATCAGAAATTGCGGTGAGGGTAATTTTCCACCATTTAATCGATTTCTTAGAGGGCCCAATGAGACAAATGGCGTACACTCAAAAGATTAAGTTAAGTTTTAATCGGAGGCCCTCACACTGCGTATGGATTCTCAGAGCATTCGCTCAAGATAGATATATTGCTCGATATATTGTGAAAAGCTGTCCCACTCGTAATTCCTTAATAACATCAATAGATTAATAAAAATTGGCAGTCTCGGAGACGGTAGAAACTTCTACTTTTTCACAGAATTTTTAAACGTACAGACGAACCATATGATCAGGTTATCCCTAAAGGTAGGTTCTATCGATTGAAGGCGCCAATTTATCGCAACAGAATAACCTACAAGGGCGAAGGAAACTTATCGTCATTAAAATAACATTTTTGGAAAAAATGCTTATCTAGATCTAAGGTTTTCCACCCTTATCGCCATTATTACAAAGAAATTAAATCGCTTTAGTTTTTAGTCACTTTTTGCCACGACTGTATACGTCCGAAACTTCCTCACGTCTTGCCCTCTCTTTTCGCCTTGAGCCTCAGACTCACTCAGTCAGACCTCTTGACTACACAAGACGAGAACAGTGTTCTGTCACGTTTGTGTTTTAAAGATTAAAGTAGCATGGAATTTACCCGAATTTACTAGCTGGGTTTTAACCACAATTTTAAATTTAAATAAAAATAGAATAAAAGTCAACCACTGACCCTTATTTAAAATGTTTCAGTTATTCGTTGCGTGCAAGTCCGCGAAAAAACCCGGCTTTAACAATTTCAAACGTGAACGCTGAGTAAACGGTTGAAGATATAACGAAATGATAAATAGAAGAATTGTTGGCTACGAAAAGATCTACCAAAAAGTCCGCGACAGCATATAGGTATCTATGAAGAATAGCCCACAACAAACAGTCAAACTAATTTTTACAAAAAATTAAAACAAAAACAATTATTGTAGGCTACCTATCATAGATACTTAAATGCTGTCGCGGACTTTTTTGTAGATCTATTTGTTGCCAACAATTCTTCTATATAAGATTTTGTTCCATCTCCAAACGTTTAGGCAGCGTTCGCAAAAGAAGCGCACTTTTTCCTCGGATTTATCGGAGGCGCTCCCTATGTAAACGAGGCGCCATATAGACGTATAAATCTGGATATTTGTACAATTTCTTTCGGGAATTTTGGAAGTTTTTGAAATTTTTTTGGAAATTTTGAATATTTTTACATGATTTTGCAATTTTCTGAAATTTTTTTAGAAATTATGGAAATTTAGCTGTACAGATTTTTCCCCAGTTGTCAACCCCTCGGTTTGAGCTGCAGCGTGCTTACAGACAGACAGACACAAAAACGTTTTTTCAAAAACCACTTTTTTGGGTTCCCAGAACCCTAAAACGTAAAAATTTCATGTTTTTGGAGATTCCATTTTTCTAAATTTTCCGATCGATTCCAGTAACTGCTTCGCGCTGCGTAGAAATTAAAAAATATTAATAAAATCAATAGAATTTGTAGCTTATTTCCTTATTTTACAATACTATGCCAAAAGAATAAAAATTAAATGTGAACAGCTCCTCGTTAAATAAAACGAATCGAGTGGGCCAACCTTTCGCAGCCTATCTTGAGTGTCTGTTCTGAGAATCCATCCGGTCAAAACTTAATCTCCTGAGTGTACAAATATTTATTTCGTAATTTTAATTACCTACCTGAACAAGCTTCCATGATCGAGGCTATCAAATGAAACTAATTACCCTACTCGAATGATTTAAAAAAAATAACAGGAATAAAAATTTTAAAAGAAGGAGATAAACGTGTCCGATTAATATGTCCGATGCACCTCCCGCTGTCAAGACATGTACTCGTCATTCCGTAATGTTTGAGGAGGTCAAGCACTAAACATCTTCAAAATAAGAGCAACAAAATCAGGTATTTGCAATTTACCCTGAACCATCAGCGGTTGATGAAAAGAAAAATCGTTTTAATTGGCAGCTCATGGGAACCGCTTTTTTCAGTCGGATTCCTCCTCGGTTATGACTTACATTCACTCATTTTGTAATCCGGCCGTTCAAGGGTGAAAGTCAACAGAGAAAGTGTAGAGACGACTCTTTTGTATATTTAAGTGGCTGCGTGCCAATGTTAGATCCTAATTAATTACACAATTACATTACCAACTGATACCATCTTCGATCGATCTATAGATTCCAGTATGTAATTAAGCCTCAACACTTTGCCTATTTTAATAATAACGGAGCTCTTGTCGATCAATCACAATTTATGCCGCGCTAAAACAATGGAATTTAAATAATCATTAAAGCGGGACTCTCGTTAATAATGGTGCTCGTAAAAGATTCACTGGTCAGACATAAATCCCAGTGATCGGGCGCTGGTGTCACTTGCGGTCACTAGAATTGCACTAAAGATGATTAAATGTTGCTCTTCAACGCAAGATTTTTCATTGAACGCTTGAACAGTTCGACGTTTAATGGGTTCTAATGGAAACAATGCTTTTGAATTGGTTTGTAATGGAACGCCAATAACTATACTAAAATTTCATGATTCATATCTTGACCCGTTCCAACATATCAGCAATTTGAATATTCAAAGAATTAATATCCTCAGAAGTACCTATCCGTTTCAGAACTAGGTAAGAGTTTTTGGGTTGGTATATTTAAAATTATCAACAAACATTTTAATTGTGCAATGATAGTGTAGGTACTTCTTTATTTCAAATGGTAATCTATATTTTTTTGTTAAATCAGGTAGAAGGTTTTTTTGTGAATTCAACAACACCTAACAAGTTGGTTTTGCTGCACTTTGATCTTGCAAATCTAGCGAATCACAAAATTTTGAAGCATTCCGTGAATAACAATCTAGTAGTACATATTTTTGAGCAGCTTCATTTGGTTTTTGATTTTTTCAAATCGGACAAAATAAATCCATTTTGTAGTAAAGAGTTTCATCTGGTTTTTGATTCATTCAAATCGGACAATAAATAAAAAAACTTGTCACCGACCGTTTTTCACGTTACACCCTGTACATAATTGTATATTTTTATTACCGGATTTGATAGCTGATTTTTGATGTTTTTTTTGGGGTCGAAAACCTTGGTGC
This sequence comes from Pycnomerus fuliginosus, assembly GCA_963924575.1. NCBI lineage: Eukaryota > Metazoa > Arthropoda > Insecta > Coleoptera > Zopheridae > Pycnomerus > Pycnomerus fuliginosus. The sequence goes on from OZ004622.1 coordinate 21,430,416, forward strand.
CAGTTTTTCGAAAAATGTCATTTTAGGGTCTTTTTGGCAAGAACTCGTAAAGGAAAGACACTACAGCCTAAGTTAATGAAGATACTGGAATGAAATTTGGCGTACACATTCAGTGGGCACTTTGTGGGTGCTCATTAAATTTTGAGCCAATTAGGGCAAATCTTTACGTTTTAGGGTCCTGGGAATCTGAAAAAGTGGTTTTTGAAAATTGTCTGTCTACGTGTCAGTCTGTAATCACGCTGCAGCTCAAAATATTGAACGTATCAAAATGAAATTTGGCACACATATTCAGCGGGCAATTTGTAGGTGCTGATTAGATTTTGGGCCACATCGGTTCACGGAAGGTGCCATTTTGGCGCCATTTTGGCACATCATCTTTAAAATTTTAAATGCAAACCCCCATTTTTAGCGTCACCATATGAAAGCTCTTCAAATTCAGCTTCTGAAAATGTATTCACACCTCGATTCACACATGGTGCCCTTAACTAGATTTTTATTACCGGATGTGAGAGCTCGTTTTTTTTAAGTTGAAAACCTTAGGGCCATTTTTTTGAAGAATGTCATTTTATTGGCAACAGGGCCCTTTTTTAAATGTATTTTACAAAAAAGCATTTTGTTAATATTGGATTCGATAGCTGTTTCATGGCCTGATTCAAAACTTTAGTGCCATTTTTTCGAAAATTGCCATTTTAGAGACAAAAAGGCCCCTTTTTGAGTTTTTCTTAACAAAAGAGCAATTATTATACCAAATTCGATAGCTGCTGCATTACCGAATCGAAAACCTTAGTGTCACTGTTTGAAAAAATGTAATTTTAGGGGAGAAAAGCATTTTTATTTTAGATTTTGACTTAAAGTTAAATGCTACATTTACAAATTCTGTGAAACAGTAGAAGTTTCTACCGTCGCGTCTCCGAGACTGCTAATTTTTATATTATTGAATTCTGTAGCTCTTTTCTTTCAGGGTCGAAAACCTTCCCAGCGGGCACAGGGACGTTGAAAAAACGTTTAAAAAAAACCAAATTGGTACGTTAAAATGACGTTGAAGTGTCCGCGAAATCAACGTGATTTTCAACGTCTTCTCGTTAATTGTACGTCAGAAAATCAACGGCCCTTTAACGTAAACTTTTACATTATTTTTTAACGTCAACAGATAAACGTTAAAAAACTACAAAATACACGTCATTTTTCTAACAGTGTGTTTAAAAATTGTTTAAAATTTGACGTGTTTTTAACGTGTTTTTCGGTACCGGAAATAGGTGGCCAGACAATGTTAACGTCTTTTCTACGTTAATTTCCAGGATACTTCAACGTCATTTTGACGTTGACGATTCGACTAAAATTCAACGTGTGCGCTCGAAGATAATTGACAATTACTTCCCTCGACCAAACATTCAGAAAATTATCCACATCTCATCTCAACGTCGACGCTGAGAGAGAAGAGCAGTAGGTACTGAAAGTGGCTACCATCAATACCAGTTTATCCTGTGGATAATGTTTTTACAAATGTTGTCTAGAGCTCTTATACACGGGTTGCTAACTAATAGCGGCTCATTTCAACTATCAGCGCCACCTACACTTCCTCAATGCAACTACAACACAGGAAAGTCATTTCAGAAACGACAAAAAAACTTTAATATTACAACGTTTTTATAACGTCCAAAATTATACATATATTTAACGTTGAACGTCATCAGTGGTTACACCCTTTCGATACGTCTTTAAGTCGTCTAAATAAAAACTGAAATATGACGTTACAAATAAAACGTGTGTTCAACGTGTGTCCGCTATAATTATAAATATCCCAATTTCGTCATTTCAGACACGACTAAAACACATTCATATTCTAACGTGTATATAACCTCCAAAACTACACACTTGTTAAACGTTGAACGGCATGGGTATATTTGGACACGTTTTTAAGTCGTATGTATAAAAACTCAAATATAACGTTATAAAATCAATGTTTGTTTGACGTGTCCGTTGGTTATAGAAATATTCCACTTTAAGTCGTGATTTGAACGTTACTTTAAACATGACTCAAAACCGTTAATATTGTAACGTACTTCTAACGTTCAAAATTACACACATATTTAATGGTGACCTGCAGCACCATTTCGACACGTTTTCAAGTCGTGATTAAAAAGACTAAAGTTTAACGTTGCAGATGAAACGCTTATTCAACGTGCAAAAGTGTCCGTTGGTAAGAAATATTCCACTTTAAGTCGTGATTTGAATGTTACTTCAAACACGACTAAAGAACGATAATATCGTAACGTAGTTATAATGTTCAAAATGACACATACACATATAGTTTGACGCATTATGCACGTGTTTTATATGTGATCAAATAGACGTCATTTTAACGAACGAATATCTACCTTTAAAAGACGTCATAATCACAAAATGTCCAATACCATAACGTGATTTTGAAGTCAAAAAAATGACGTCTGATTTCACCAAAATTTCAACGTCACCTTTCCAACCAGTAACGTGAAATCAACAACCTCAACGTGATTTTAACGTTGAAAAAGCGTATGTGTGCCCGCTGGGTTATGACCATTTTTTCGAAAAATTAAATGTTATTTTAATGGCGAAGTCTCCTTGACCTTGTAGGTTCTGTGTCGATTTGAATTTAAAATTGCGCCTTGAATCTATAGAACCTACCTTTAGCGATAACCTGTTCATATGGTTAGTTACCTACAAATTCTGTGAAAACAGAAAAAGTAGAAGTTTCTACCGAGATTCGGATTTTAAACAAATATATTTTTTTTAATTTAATTTAAAATGTTTCTCTATTTCCTTATAAGTACTTGATATATTGAGAACGAGTTTATGCTAAACAAAATGCTGGACACTACCTCAACGTGGAAATTAATTGCCCCAGTTAGAATCTCTTTAAATAGCAAAAACCCACTTTAAACTTTGCTAATTCCACTGCAATAAAGTCGTTCTGCGTAATTATATTTTCCTGTAAGGAGCGCATTTTTCATGGAAATTTTCATTCCGTGACATGAGGAGAATATAAAAATGCATCTCTGTAATAACTTTGAAAAATGAGGCGGATAGAGATTGATGAAATCTGCCCGCACAAAGCAAAGACAGTTTTCTAGATTAAGAAGGTGGAAGTATAGGCAAAGATAATGAAAACCAGGAAGTGGTCGTTATTCTATGATATGAGGTAAGTTATTTCCAGGTCGTCTGATTGGGTCATTGTAAAAAGAAAGAAAAGACAATCAACACTGTGCCTGACTAGTGAGTAGTGAATAGTGTGTAGAGGAGTAGGTAAGGTATATTTGTAACTGCTGAAGTGAGATTTGTCCAAATTGTGTGGACGCTTTATGAATATTCATATGGATTATTTTTTGAAAAAGGATAGATTGAATGGTAAACGGAGGGAATTTATCACTATTTTGGAGTGTGCTCAGGATGCGTGGCAATAAATCAACCGTCCCGACTTTTTACTAAAAGCTCGTAAAATATGTATACTAATCGGGTCTGAAGGAGAACACGATCACGAAAATTATTTTAATAACTAGAATACAAGCTGCTTTTTAATTTCTTCGAATTAAAATAAAAGCGAATGTTTTACGAGGGATTGTAAGCTTACACTCTACCCTCTTTTACATACATTAAAGTAAGTTGGATTGACGTCGGGGGGAAAATGCAAATTTTCCGCACCACAGAGATATATACCACTGGCATTTTATTGTGTTCAGGTGTTGAGCACGTTCACCCCACGGTAATTAATTCTGACAGAAATTCAGGATCGCTGCTTTTCATAAATCGCAATACCTACTTTTATCGGGGAACACGGGGAAATGGGATATAATGTTGACAATCAAGAATATATCGTGACCCGAAACACGCAATTTCTGCAGGAGTCTTTGGGGACTATCATGAAAATTTAATTCGTTTCAAAGCGTCCCGAGCCCCGACTTCTACTTTGGGGCCATCCGTCCGTTATCATCACACTATCGTTTCGGGAATTTCCATTCCTTGGCAATTCGACGGACCTGAAGATGTTCCGCTCTTTCGATTCGCCACAAAAGAAACGCGTTGATGCATGTACGATATTCAGTAAAGTTCCATCAATAAGCACGAGAGGGAGACTATTTTAAATACTGGCCCTCTAAGTATGACGTCATGCAGTATGGCCGTATGCGCGGTCAGTTTTTGACAGCTGCGGCGACAGGCGTGTCTACTGTCATTCATGTGTCATTTGGCACCATAATTGACAGTAATTACAGATGGCTTATGAATGCATAAAAATGACACCATATCAACGCATGCGTATCATATGGTAACCCAGTGCCTTACAGGAGCTAGTGTGATAAGGGCCGGTTTTTCCATCTCATGTTAAATTGTTGTCACAATGGAAACTATAGGGTGATAAACTTGATGTTAAATTAAGTTAACATGAAATGGGAAAAACGGCTGTTAAGGGTCGGTTTTTTCATTTCATGAAGATTTCATGTTAACTTTAACATGAAGTTATTACCTTAGAAATAATTGTTGCCACCATGCAAACTATTTGGGCGGTAAACCTCATCATGTTAAAGTTAACATTAGATGGAGCAACAAAAAAACTGAATAAAAACAGAAGTAAAAGTTAAATAGTAATTAATGTATAGGATCATCTGGAAATATCCAACACTAGATATATTACTCAACGGGCACACACACACGTTTTTTTAACGTCGAAATCACGTTAAGGCGGTTGATTTTCACGTTACTGGTTGAAAAAGTCACGTTGGTGATGTGAAAATTACGTTTACTTTTGGTACATTTTAAAACGTCGTTGCAAATATTACGTTTTTTGGAAGTTGAAACTTATTCGTTAAAATAACGTCGATATAATAACATACAAAACACGTTGATAATGCGTTAACAACAGTTCAGTGTGATTTTGGACGTTGTATAAACATTATAATATGAACGTGTTTTAATCGTGACTTAAATGACGTCCAAATGACGACTATCTGTAACCCACGAAGACTTTTGCACGTTGAACAAACGTTGCATTTATAACGTGATATTCGAGTTTTTACAAGGACGTCTTAATGTCGTGCTGAAATGATTATGAGGTTCAACATTAAATAAATGTGTAATTTTTGACGTCACAGACACGTTGCAATATGAACGTGTTTTAGTCGTGGCTAAAATGAAGTCCAAACCACGGCTTCTATATAAACAAGGCGACTTTTGCACGATGAACAAACGTTGCATTAATAACGTTGTATTTGAGTTTTTATATAGACGTCTTAAGGACGTATTGAAGTGGTCATGACGTTCAACGTTAAATAAATGTGTAATTTTTGACGTCACAGACACGTTGCAATATGAACGTGTTTTAGTCGTGGCTAAAATGAAGTCCAAACCACGGCTTCTATATAAACAAGGCGACTTTTGCACGATGAACAAACGTTGCATTAATAACGTTGTATTTGAGTTTTTATATAGACGTCTTAAGGACGTATTGAAGTGGTCATGACGTTCAACGTTAAATAAATGTGTAATTTTTGACGTTATAAGCACGTGACAATATGAACATGTTTTAGTCGCGGCTAAAATGACGTCCAAATCATGACTTACGTATAACCAACAAAGACTTTTACAGGTTGAATAAACGTTGTATTTATAACGTTCTATTTGAGCTTTTATATGGACGTCTTAGGGCCGATTTTACAATTCGAGTTCAGGAATGGTTTAACTGAGCTCAGCTCAATTCCTTAGCAACCGATGCTCTCATTGGCTGTCACGTAGCAACTGAACCTAGTTCAAGTGAACCTCCACTGAACTCGAATTGTAATTTTCGGCCTTAATGACGTCCAACATTAAATAATAATTTTTCACGCTATAGGCACGTTGAATAAACGTTGTATTTGTAACGCTATGTACCAGTTTTTATATAGACGTCTCTATGACGTGTCTTTCTTTTGTAGTTGCGTTGAAGTAGTATAGGTGGCGCTAATGTCTATAATGAGCTGCTACTGCTTAACAAACTTTGTATAAGAACTTCATGAGAAATTCGTAAACCAAATCAACACATAACCTACAAGAATTTCTGTGGCGTTTGTTATCAGGACAGCTCTTCTCTTTACAGCCGACGCTGTGGCGAGAAGTGATTGTCCTCGACCTCCACACGTTCAAGTTTTGTTAAATCATCAACGTCAAATTGACGTTTAGAAGACGTTGATATCGTCTATAAACGCGTACTTTTGGTACCGAGGAACACGTTAAAAACACGTAGAATTTTAGACGTGTAAAATATAACGTCCTTTTGAAATGTGACGTTAAACGTCAAAAATACGTTGGGAAATGACGTTGACTCAACGACGTCGAAAATGTGGTTGATTTTCGTGACACCGCACCGCGACGTTGGTTTTTTTCAATGTTATTTTGACGTGTCTGTGCCCGTTTGGAAGCAGGTATAGCATAAGCATGTATAAGGTAGAAAATAACATGAAAGTGCAGACATGAAGACCATTTTTTAATTAACATGTAATGTAGGAGAATTAAGTTTACACACGAGCCGAAAGCTAATGCTGTAATAATACGAATGAACTTATAGCCTGTTTGGCGAATCAAATACGACGTCTTATCTTATATTTACGAAGGCGTAGAAGGGCCACAACAAATATTTTGCCAGTCGAATTGCAACTTTTTTTCTTACAATTGTAACTTTTTTCTTACAATCGTAAGATTATTTCTTTACAATTGTAAGATTATTTTTTTAAATTGTAAAATTTTTTCTTACAATTGTAACTTTTTTTCTTACAATTGTAACTTTTTTCTACAAGACATAAGGATAGGGGTGCATCAGCTTTCTTTTCAGTTATTGAGGTTTGAGGGCAGTTGTCTATGAAAGCGCTGGAGGGCCACATGAGTTATTTTTTTGAGTGTGAATTTACAGACATTAAGTGTAAATTTACATATAGTACTAACTGTAAATTTACAGATAGTAAGTGTAAATTTACAGATATACGAAAGTACGAAGGCGCTGCTGGAGGGCCACATGAGTAATTTTTTTAAGTGTAAATTTACAGTTACTATGTGTAAATTTTCAATTACTATGTGTAAATTTACAGGTAGTAGGTAAGTGAAAATTTACAGATAGTATTATTTGTATAAGATCATCAGTACACTAAAGAGAACATTGCATCAGCTAAACTTTTTCTGATGGAAACAATATACCCCACTACGACGAGTATCTTCCTTTTTAAGATTCGAAATATCGAAATCTGACGCACCCCTATCCTTATGTCTTGTACAAAAAAGGTACAATTGTAAGAAAAAAAGTTACAATTGTAAGAAAAAAGTTACAATTGTAAGAGAAAATCTTACAATTGTAAGAAAAAAGTTACAATTATAAGAAAAAAAGTTGCAATTCGACTGGAAAAAATATTTGTTGTGGCCCTTCTACGCCTTCATATGTATATTTATCCATATGAGCGGAAAACAATTTAACAGTGATAGAGATGCAATGATTCGATTGTGACAATGAAAAATAAAAAATTCTTCACTGCCACAATCAAAACGAAAGCGGCTGGTTTGAGCTCATGGTCTCAAACAGGGAACGACAGACAGCTGTTTCGATCTCTTGGATCTCATCAGTGTCGTGCACCCCGAATGAAACCACAAACTCAAACCAGCCAACCTTTAAACAGAAAATGCGACGAACTAAGAGTGTTGTGTCGAAAACCACGACCTCTGTGAGAGGTGGGGACTACTAGCTTCCATGATGTCAAAGACATCTAAAGAAAACTAGCGGCTGACAAAGTCAGCTCCACCCCAGGCTTCGACACTACTCCTGTTTAGCAACAGGTGGCGTGAATGCAATGATTCGATTGTGACAATGAAAAATGAAAAATTCTTCACTGCCACAATCAAAACGAAAGCGGCTGGTTTGAGCTCATGGTCTCAAACAGGGAACGACAGACAGCTGTTTCGATCTCTTGGATCTCATCAGTGTCGTGCACCCCGAATGAAACCACAAACTCAAACCAGCCAACCTTTAAACAGAAAATGCGACGAACTAAGAGTGTTGTGTCGAAAACCACGACCTCTGTGAGAGGTGGGGACTACTAGCTTCCATGATGTCAAAGACATCTAAAGAAAACTAGCGGCTGACAAAGTCAGCTCCACCCCAGGCTGCGACACTACTCCTGTTTAGCAACAGGTGGCGTGAATGCAATGATTCGATTGTGACAATGAAAAATGAAAAATTCTTCACTGCCACAATCAAAACGAAAGCGGCTGGTTTGAGCTCATGGTCTCAAACAGGGAACGACAGACAGCTGTTTCGATCTCTTGGATCTCATCAGTGTCGTGCACCCCGAATGAAACCACAAACTCAAACCAGCCAACCTTTAAACAGAAAATGCGACGAACTAAGAGTGTTGTGTCGAAAACCACGACCTCTGTGAGAGGTGGGGACTACTAGCTTCCATGATGTCAAAGACATCTAAAGAAAACTAGCGGCTGACAAAGTCAGCTCCACCCCAGGCTTCGACACTACTCCTGTTTAGCAACAGTAGTCCCCACCTCTCACAGAGGTCGTGGTTTTCGACACAACACTCTTAGTGATAGAGATGATTTACATTTTCATTAACGTTCACACCTTGGTTTAGTATAGACATGGTTAGACATTCCCAGGGACCAACCCTGAGCCAAAACATTTTGAAGACTTCTAAGAAACATGTCAAAAAAGATATCTCGCCCCGTGTAATTTTGCACAGCGTGACGTCATTTTGACGTATACAAACAAATGCAACCATTTGATTTACAAAGTGTCAACACACTCATGACAGTTATAAAGCGTGTTTTAACCGCTGTTTGACATTACCAATAGTTAAAGACAAGGCCTCCCTTTATCTGATTACTTCTGAGTCATAGAGTAAACTGCTGGCCTTCTACGCATTTGCCCATGATGAAGACTGCTCGAAACATTTTGAAAAATGGTTTAGAGTCTAAAGGTTATATAATTCGGACAGTTGAGGAAATAGTAACTTATTTTTTAATAGAAAATGAGTTAATGAGCCGCCATTCATAGGAGCAATTCGAATGAAATTAATAGATTCACTTTTGTCCTTTCTCTTTTCGTCCTCAGCGAGGTCCTCAGAGACAAATTTTGGCCCACAAACAGTTAAATTCTCTCCGATGAGAAATAACTGTAAATTAAAGAGAAGGAAAGAAAAACGCGTGATGTTACTAAGGACCTCGCCACAAGGCCTCCCACGTATGCGGGTGAAAGTACGTTCATGAAAAAGTACGTCATGTAAGTAAGGTCTTCGTAAACTGTTCACCGATAGATTGGCGAAAATTCGCCCTGACCTTACCCAACGTCAAGGCCGTTTGCTTTCGACCTTCGCCCCTGCCTTTTTCAATATATTGTTTACTGCCTCTCACTTGTTTACGCTTTTACACGTCAATAACGTTTCCTTCTGTTTCTGCGAAACTATACAGGATTTAGCATATTTTCACGTATAAACGATGTGACTTAGCCATAAACAGATGAAAATGTTTTCGTAAAATGCTGTTGGAGCTGAAAATTTTTAGCACAACCTTGGAATAGTTGACATTTAATGGCTGGTCGGTGAAATGTGTGTCCTGACGTAACACACACACCTCTACAAACAATTAACAGGTGATCAAAATAGCTACTCAACCAAGACCAGATACGAAACGCTGTGTTTCAAACGCAACTTTCCAATTCAAACTATGTTTGCAAGTTGATTGTTTTATGTGGTTTGGCTTTGTGATATTATGAATCGTTTTTTTTTCAAAATTTAATTCGATTTATCTCATTCATTATGATGCAGGATCAACCAAAAATTTTGCAAGCGGTAACAAATTTTTCCGAACTACAACGAATAATCTCCATAAACCCCAACGTAACGAATTTCGGAAGGCAGATCCATTAATTCGATTCCCATTATAAACGGCAAATAGCCGGCTCCATACAAGTTTTATAGCGATTATAATTGATATTGTTATCACGCATGTCTAGCCTTAGGGACCTTGACAACTTAGATCGTCAAGGTTTTCAACATACAACGCAACACTTTCCTAAAGCCTCTATATTTCAAAAACACAACCGAGATGTGTTAATTATGTCGTTAACGGATTACAGAAGAGTGGATCAGTAGGGTTTAAGACAAGACACGTCGCGGTCTATTTTCAGATTCAGTCTAAAAGCCAGTCTTCAAGTGTTACTGTTACACATATGGTTACGTCATGATTGGATTACTATGCGGGTGGGTATAAACCTCGATAGAAACTTTCTTTTGTTGTACGACCGAAAAATAATTTACCAGATACTTCACTTCCATAAGTGTGTCAAAAAGTTTAACCTGTGAAACACAATGATGCCTCTGAATATGTTTGAATCGGCGGAAATTACTACACGAACTCGATAGCGGGACAATTTATAAACTTATCTCTATAGCGGGTGTTGTGAGGAGAATTTCCGAGAGAATTTCATTGCACACAAATTTCGCCTTAAAATCATTATGAAACTAAGCCAGGGGTGATAAATAGCTTGATATGGGAATAAATAATAAGTAAGCAACGCCCCTAATTCCTTGGGAATATTGTTTCATCTCTGATGGACAATTCATCCACTAGCTTTACTCGAGGGGTGCTTCACAACTTTTAATTTTGCACACCAATGACGACAATTGTTATATGGCTTAGACAATTCTCCCTTATACTTACATCAAGGCATATTTTAATCAAGTATTCGTGTTCAGAATCTGAGTCGGTACTACGATACAATTTATAAAAATAATAATAATAATACGGTTCATTAATCCAACAGACTAAAGGTCCATAGAGGATCAAATTAGATACAATTATCAAGTACACATAATAAGTATGCGGTTAAATAAAGAAAATATAGAGCAGTAAACTACAAAAGTAAAAATATTGAATATGATGTAACGACAGCGATTAGCCTGCGAGTGCTAAAAGAAACCGAACAAAAAAGAGAAAAGAAAGAGTAGAGTTAGAGAAGGCATAAAACAGTGATATTTATTTATTTTATTTAAGAGAATAAAGATATGCACAAGAAACTCAAGTGGACCAATTTGATTTAACTAGAGCTGGTTGTACAATTTGAGTTCAGGAGCGGTTTACCCTTAAGTTGAATTCAACAGTGGGTCAACCCCTGGGACCCGGGGGACAATAATAATTAATAATAGATAACAATATAGTGTAAATGTAAAGGTGTCATGGTAAAATTTGGATCGAGGGGTTGGCCACGCCGATTTCGTGTTCAAAGTACTGCTCTAGTGCCATACTGCTTCGTACTGCATGGTATTGCTCGATGCTGCCAAGTGTACTGCTTGGTACTGCGCAATACTGCTCGATACTGCTAAAGTACTGTGCGATACTGCTTGATACTGCTACATTACTGCGCGTGTGGTCAACCCCTCGATTTATTTCGTTAGAACTTGTTACCTCGGTATCCGAGGGTAAACCGCTCCTCTCAACTCGAATTGTGCAACCGACCCTTAAGCGAGAGGTAGACCACCTAGGTAAATGAGTGTACACGTGGTGGTAAATGGCGAGTAAATGGATGGTAAATGAGTAAATGATCAGTAAATGAGTAAATGACAGATACATTAATGGTAAATGGGTAAATAGAGAGTAAATGAAATGGTAAATGAGTAAATAACGAGTAAATGAGCAAATGGCGGGTAAATGAATAAATGAGGAGTAAATTACCAAATCATAAGTAAATGAGTAACAGATGCGCAGTAATGGATGATAACTGTGTAAATATCTTGTAAATAAGCTAACGAATGGTGAATATACCACTTCATAGACCACTTCACTGCCTATTTCTCGTATTTTAATGACGATTTCAAGAATTGGCAGTCTGAGGGACTTCCACAGAATTAGTAAATGTAGCAATTACCTTTAACCGCTATTATGACAATTATAAACAAAAATTGATTTAAAAATATAAATCTAGCTGTCCGATCTTTTCAAGATAATGGTTACAGTCAGAATCTGTGAGTCAGAAGTCGGCCGCGTGTACTAATGGAATGCCATCTCTCGCACTCGATGCTGGTGCTATCGTGCGCATGGCGCCCGGCACTCAGTTACTACAGTTTCACCCCTCAAATGAAATTTTATCCAACAACTAAATTGATAATAATACTTATGCTCTTTTGCTAAGGAAAATTTAAAAAGGGGCGTTTTGCTGCCAAAATGTCACAAAGGTTTTCGTCCCTGTAAAAAATTTAATAATAAAGATATGTATACAGTTTATACATATATTTTTTCACAGCAGCGATTTTTGGCCAACAGGGCACCAGGGCTGTAGCGTGTTTACTGACACACAGACAGACACACAGACATTTTTCAAAAAACGCTTTTCGCGAAGCTTACTTAGAAGTTACAAAAATAAATTTTAAGTTCTACTTCTAGTGTATTATTATCGAATTCGATAACTGTTGCATTGCCGGATCGAAAACCTTAGTGCCATTTTTTCGAAAAATGTCAGTTTAACCATTAGATTGAAAAGACCGGACAGCTAGATTTAAATTTTTATGTCAATTTTTGCTTATAATTGTTACAATAGCTGGTTAAAATAAATTGCTACATTTACAAATTCTGTGAAAAAGTAGAAGTTTCTACCGTCTCCGATACTGCCAATTTTTTTCAATATTCTTGTGTTTTTACGGTTTTTTATAACTGCTTTGGTTTTCTTTGATTCAAAAACATTCTCTAATTTTCAATAAACAATTAATTACTAACAAGTAACAGTACAGTTTTGTATTGCAATAAGTAAATGGATGATAAATGAGTAATAGCTATTAACATACCTAGGAATGTTATGACTATCATAACAGACGCAGATGTCAATTGAAATCCGAGCTCGGAGAGCGAGGATTTTAAGATATCTAAGTCTGTTATGATTCATAACATCCGAGGTTTGTTCAATAGTTTATCGGTTTAAAGCGATTAAAGCCAAAATTAAAAAAATGTTGCGTGAATTCGCGTCATTTTGACAATCGAGATGACAGCATTTGAATGGGGTCATTGTTGTCATGAATGGTTAATGGGCTTGTTGTCTAGAAACCATTAGATAACGTTATGATCTGCTTACCAGCCTATTTTTATGCATGTTAAGAACGCTTTAATCGCCTGAAACCGGTAAATGAATAAAAGTGAGGGTAAATGAGTAAATGGATTGTAAGTGAGCAAATGGATGGTGAATGAGTAAATGAATATTAGATGTGGTAAATGATAAACTGGTGTACACCAAAATCATAGGTGGTCTACCCCTCGCTCTTGAGTCCTTGACAACTGCTAATTTGTGACATTGCGAATTTGTATCAACTTTGCTACTTTTGCTCCATAACCTAAAAAGTTTCTTCTCCTCACCATAACTGTTGGTTATTTTAAGATTAATTTATACTTAATTAACTTTGAAACACTAATAATTACTGTTTGAACGATTTAACACCCTTAACAACAGCAAACAATTTGTCTTCTCTGCACTCTGTACGAAAACGAACCTTAAATTAGTTAAATTTTGGCATTTACTTATAATTTGCTACATTTGCGGCTACAATTGCGACCACCTTGCGACGTATTTTAATTGCGACGTAGTAAATGTCACAAATGTAGTAAATGTCGTAAAATCAAATATTGCGACATTTACCCAGCCCTGCGGCTTAGCCGGAAATAGCCTTAATTTTGTTTTTTCAAACGGAATGACACTTTTCTGAACGGATTCGGAATCTACGATTCTCTACGATCGGAGAAAAATTGAGATTTTGGAAAACCGTAAAAACACGTCAAGTTATTTTCTTTGTGCAATTAGATTTTTGTTTGTGTCTTTATTTTACTCATTCGTAAGAAACGAGACCTATCGGAGGCTATAATTTCTGGTTTAACAGGAAGCTGAAAAGAAATGTGAAACTATACCATCGGATACATCTCAAAAAAAAATTAGGTCGAAAATCTTAATCACCGATTTCTTCGATATTTTTGAGAATCTATGGTGGCCGTGACTGTACTTCCGGTCAAGTATGATACATGTTTCTAATACAAAAAAAATGTAGAATCTGAATCCGGTGAGAAAAAAGTTCCATCCCATTTGAAAAAACAATGCTAAGACCATTTCCGGTTAAACCAGAAGTGAAAAAAATTACAGGAATACTCGCTCAATCGTCCATACGGAGTCGATCAGTGGTTATTTCGTTTCAATATCTTATACATCCAAAGATATATCTAAGATGAGAAATTAAAAAAAAAACACCCTGTAATTACCTATCTAGTTTTAAATTGCCTTTAGAAGAAATGCAAGATTTAAATGTTAAACTGCTAAGTCCAAAATTCGAAACTGAGATAACACCAGATTTTTACGTTTCGAGGTCAGGATCACGAAAAAGTGGTTTTTAAAAAATGTCTGTATGTGTGTACGTATGTATGTTTGCCCGTATGTTTGTGAGCAAGATTCCGCCTAAACTTCCGAACGGATTCTCACGAAATTTGGTACGGGGGTTAGGTTTGGCCCGTAAGGTGGTCTGATTAGATTTGGGTGACAATCGATGCCTTTTTAGCACGTCAACTATGAAATTTGAAAGATTAACATCAATTTTTTGCATATCAGCAAATGAAAGACCTTCAAATTCCGTTTCCAAAAATGTATTCATACTTAGTTCCTTTTGGAATAGAATCCAAAAATTCGATATTTTAACGGATCGCTAATAAACATGCTTACAACCCAAATAACTAGGTCGATTTGGCTGAAATTTAGTATGCAGAAATAGCATAACCCGCAGAACAGCTTATTTGATTTTGGTGGCAATCAGCGAAGGGCAAGTTCCTTTTTGGCATGTCATCTACGAAATTTGAAAAATTAATACCCCTTCTTTATATATTTAAATTCTTTATGTATATGTGTTGGCATATCTTCAATCTTCAAAGGGCTCAATTTTCCTGATCTTGACTCTTCCTTCCAATAAAGTTTCAAACAAGCGTCCTCTTGGAGAGAAGGCTTAATAAACGTGTATGCTTCGAGAATCTCTATAAAGCAAGTAGTTGCGGACAATAACGATGTCAACAATAGCTCGCACTCGTTTTCAAAGTTTTATCTAACAGATCACGTAGAGAAAGAAGTGCCGTTCTTCACATATAAAGCGACGGAATTAGACAGTGTGGCTCGATTGGCCTATTGTTTATCCCCGTGCTCAGGAGCGTGAAATAAATGACAAAATTGATGGGTAGATTATAGCTGGTTCACATATCGAAATCGCCGATAAATAAAATGTTTTGTTATTACGGGGCGTTGCGTGTTAAGCTGTTAGATTTATTGGCCAAGTGTCACAACAGCCTTGACAATGCGAATTCTTCAAGCATCTCGTGCGAGAACTGTTATATTATAAAACGATAAACCTCGTTTGAGTTGAAAGAGACGGCTTTGTAAAGCGGAAGTCGTTTATTGTAGTGCAACGACTGGATTCATTACGTTTGTTTCTCTAAAAAATATAACGGTACGCCCGTTACGAGTTGCCCCATCATTCTAATTTTCAGCAAAGTGCCTCCTGCGTTTTCACTCGCCTTTGAACATACATGCCATCAGGTCTTCTAATAAAATTGCCTAACGTTGGCCTACTGACCCACATCCTCAACGTCATTTACTCGCAGTTGCCGTGACGTAGTGCATAAAATGACCTGATGGCGGACCGACGTCCCGTCGCCGATGGTCTTCACGCCAACAGGAAGTCGATTAATTTGACCATTTTCGTGCTGTAATTACAGGCGCCTCTTTCGGACTATAACGGCAATTTCTGTCGTTCATTGAGGGCAGCGTAGTATCCTTACGAATATAATCTCAAATTGCACAACCTAATTAAATACAATTGCATGAAATCTGCCATTGAAATGCTAAAATGAGGTCTTTTCTCTAAAACTTAATTAGGACATAGTGTTTATTTCATTGGATTTCGTTCGGATTAGAGGAGACCGGGCTAAGGTGACGTCTGAGGGTTACCATGTACGTCAAATAGCCGTAGAATTGGTAGAGAGATCGCAGGTTGAAAAGGACCTGTCACGTGATCGGCGCGAGTCGACTTGTTGAAAACTGCCGTGGTTTGTGGCGGGCGTTGCTGCGCAGATAGGCCCCGCCCACAGGTCCTTTTCAACCTCGGATCTGTCAGTGTCTAACCCGAGCCTTTGAATACAGCAATTAGAGGATAAATGTTTCATTTCCTTCAGTCCGAGCGTTAATAATAGGTAATTAGTTACTTAATTTGATCCACAACATCTTTTTGGCCCAGTCTCCCCTACTACGAACACAGAAACGTAAAGAAAAGGGAGGTTGGAAACACTTCCCATCACTTTTGTATTCAAGACTGTCTCCGAGACTGATGCCAATTTTTTCAGTAATAACTGAGGCTTAAAGTTTTTACAATAAGAAATTGTATGAAATTTAACTGAGAATAAAACAGGATGATGCCCTTTCCTTTATTTTTTATCGAGTGTGTCGTCAGATTGAATACTCCGCCTCAGGTTTTCTGGCACAAAATGTAAGTTAGAGAAACCTTTTATATTTTTATTACAAATCTTAATCTTGCCTTAGCAGGAACAATTTTTTGCAGTTCTCAGAACCTTCTTTAGGCCATATTATAAGTGCTTTAAATGCTCTAGATAACCTCTTGGGAATGCTAATAAAACTCTCTTCAGACTAATGAACAAGAACACGTTCTCGGGTGGTTTTACATCTTAGGTAGTTTAGGTTTTTTTGATGAATTTGATAAAACATTAAATATATATTTTTGATGAATCTACAGCCTATAAAACCTCTTGAAGATTAATTTGTTTTAAACATGCTCACATATCTCATAAAGGTTTATTGGAGGGTTTATTAGGGTCGGGATATTTACTCTGCGGCAGGTCTTCAACCATACACGCTCGAAGTTGGAAATTGCTAGGGGGGGGGGGGGGGGCTTCAAAGCGAATAATAATAATATTAATACCCCTAATCGTTTTGCGCGATTGGTAAAGCAATAATTGTTTGTAGTGAATTGAACAGACGGAGATTAGGTATAGCTACACAATTACATAATTTATAGGAGACAAAAATAATGTAAGAAAATTTATACCAGGTGTTTTATTCCAGGTGCCGCATAGGGAAATAACACGGGAAAAGTGATTTTATTTCTAGTTTACTCGTGGAACTGGTTCCGGCCAAATCTGGGTGATTCAGTCAATGGGCCTTGAAAAAAAAAATTGACCCTGAAATGACCCCTAATTAAAAGTTAAAACAGGGGGACTGTTTGAAAATCGGGAGCCGCATAGGGAAATAACACTGGAAAAAATATTTTATTTTCAGTTTGCAAATGCGAGTGATTCGGACAATGGGCCTCAGTGTCCTCCACGCATGAAAAAAAAAATGGGCAGCTACGGAAGCGGCTGGAACCTCCCCACTTGGTGAATGATCCAATCCTATCACCAATATCAAGTAAATTTTACTAGTTACTATACCGAAGTTTTACTCCACCAAACCTAAGATATTTAATTCTGCGATTTTTCTAAATTTTACGATTTTTTGCCAAAAGGGCACTAAGCTTGAATACAATTTTGAAAACAAAATTTGAAGGCTTTTTATGTGCTGATAGAGAAAATGGGAGTTCATTATTCAAATTTCAAAGTTGATATGTCAAAATGGCCCTTGCCGTTCGCCGATTGCCACCAAAATTAAACCAGCTCTTCGGCGGGTAACGATATCTCTATTTACCAAATTTCAGTCAAATCGATCCTTCAGTTTGGACTGCAGCGTGTTATTTAATGTTTCCTCGAAACTTCGATTTTTTAAATTTCATGCCAAGAAGGCGCTAAGTGTGAATACACTTTCAGATACAGAATTTCAAGACCTTTCATGTGCTGATAAGAAAAATTGGTGTTCATCAGTCAAATTTCATAGTTTACATGCCAAAACGGCACTTGGCGTCCGCGGATTCGCAACAAAATCAACTGGGCTCACCAGAAGGCCAACACTAACCACCATACCAAATTTCATTAAAATCCGTTCGGTAGTTTCCGAGAAATCGTGCTCACATACGTACACACAGACATTTTTTAAAAACCACTTTTTTGTGATCCTGGGACCTTGAAACGTAAAGATCTGGTGTTATCTCAATTTCGAATTTTGGAGTGATTGCAGTAACCTCCCATTTTTATATGGTTGTGGGGAGGTTAAAATTGGCCCTGAAATGCCCGCTTATTAAAACGGGGGAAATGTTTTGAAAATCGGATGTTTAAATTACGCGGGCGACGATTTAGCGCATCTCCGGGAACTAACCTTTCAGGGCCAATTTTTTTCACGCATAGAGGACACTACTGAGGGCCACTGACCGAATCACCCAGATTTACCAGTTCCATGAGCAAATTGAAAATAAAATTACTTTTCCCTATACGGCGCCTGGAATGAAACACCCGGTATTAAACAAAAAAAAAACTTACTTTAGCAAAAAATATTTTTTCTTGTGCAGTTTACCCCCGCATCAATCAACGTCAAGATTTGAAATGTCAGCATACCTCGTGTCAACAGTTTGCGAATTTAATGAACCGGTCTTATGTTTGGGACAAAAATGTAAAGTAAAACAATTAGTCAGAAATTAGAAATTCGTTAAAAGCTTTGGAAAATTCGATGATATGTGGACTAAAAATGCGACTGATTAGAAATCTAGCGAGTTTGATCGTTATAACTTTGTTCGGACAGATCTTTATTGGTCATCTCGTTGGTCCCTGTTTAACGGATAAAATAAAAGCTCCAAAAAGAACTCATAACGAATAAGTCAGGTTTTTAGTCACAGATCAACAAACTTTTCATCGAATTTTTCAAAGCTTTAAACGAATTTCTAATTTAGGTATGTTATTCAAATATCAAATACATTAAATTCTTTTTTCTAACCTGAAATATGCACAGCATTTCATTTGATCAATGACACGAGGATGTTGACATTAAGATTTTGACGTTGATATGATGGGCGGGGGTGAACTGCCAAATTTGACAAATTCAAAATACTGTGAAACATGTCTCCCTTAATGCCATAGAACTTGTCGCTCTAATCTGCTCGTACTTTTGCAAAAATGGAATTATAGTTATTTAAGCATCAAGGGTAAGTATAGGTGCATTTTACTGGTTGAGGGAAATGATGAATTACTAATAAGTTTAGAAATCGAGCAGTCCATCCGGAGATGTTCAATTACCCGAAAACTGATAGTACCCGTGGTGCTTATTAAATTTTTTGCAGGATCAGAATAGGTAAGCGTGACGTCATGATGCCATGTATGGCCGTATGCGCAGTCATTTTTTGACCGCTGACAGAATTTACTTGAATGTCTACTGTCGTATTATATTCGTATTTCGTATTTCGATTCTGCGGTGCGTTCCCTTACGGGTCCGCTGCATTCAGACCTTAAGATCCATTATGCCCGCACTGCAACCTCTTCTCTACAGAAGCCCCGTCCCTTCCATGAAGGCCAGTACATCCGCTGCAGAGAGTGAGTATATTTCCGCGGGGGCTGGGTATGCAGCCCCCAGTTCCCTAAGCCTTTTGTGACCGAGCGGGCCACATTCGGTTAGCAAATGAAGAGGCGTTTCTTCCTCTTCTCCGCACACTCTACAAGTGCTTTCCTCAGAACGTCCCATTAGATGAAGGTGTCGTTTGAGTGCGCAGTGCCCTGTCAGGACGCCCACGACTTTCCTTAGCTGCTCTCGGCTTAACTGGAGAAACCACCGTTGGGCTGTTGGCGAGGATGGCCGAGAAATGAAGGCCCTCGCTTGCCTCATCCCCGGTGCATTTTCCCAGTGTGAGTGAAATTGCTTGTTGAGCCAGTTTCCTAGCTCCTTCCGCAACGCACTCTCCGTCACAGCGAGTGCTGGTTGTGGTCCCAGGTATGGCATGTTCGATGCCTCCCTTGCCAGTTCGTCAGCTACCTCATTGCCAGCGATTCCTGAGTGCCCAGGAACCCAAACCAGGTTGACCGAATTGTTATTTCCAGCCAACTTCGTTAATGCGTCTCGACAGTCGTTAACGAGGCCGGATCTCACCTCCACGAAGTTCAGAGCCCCGAGCGCCGCCCGACTGTCGCTGCAGATGTAGATGTACTTGCCAGAGTAGCCCCTACGTAGGTTCTCCTCAGCGCACACCAGAATTGCGTATATTTCCGCCTGGAATACACTGGGGTACTTGCCAAGAGGTACGCTCACTCGCCCCTCTGGCATCCCCCCAGTGAATCCTGCGCCGGTGCTCAGATCGTTTTTGGCCCCGTCTGTGTACCAGACTAGGCCACGCGGTGTGAGCAATTTTTCTCCCTTCTCGCCCCAGTCTTCCCTAGAGGGGATCCTGGTTGTATATGGGTCATTAAAGCGCAACCGACGCTCTATCCTGTCTTTGCGCATTTGCAAGACAGCCTCATCCGCGCCCGGTAGAGTGAGTGCACTTCGATGTCCCTCACTTCCCGCTCGCCATTCTCCTATCCCCTGCAACCTGAAGGCTGAGGCCCGGGCCGAATGCTGCACTCTGAGGTGCAGCGGCTCCAGGGCCAGGATCGCCTCCAAGGCTGCTGAGGGAGTTGTTCTCATAGCACCGGTCACCATTAGGCATCCCAGCGTTTGCACTCGCCCGAGGGCACTCCTGGTACTAGCGCGTTCCGTGGAGCGCCACCAGACCAGGGCGCCATACGTGACCAGAGGCCTCACGACGGTTGTGTATAACCAGTACGCCACCTGCGGTTTTAGTCCCCAAGTGGAGCCGGAGAAACGCCTACACATCCATAAGGACGCGCAGGCCTTCTTTGTTTGTGACTCTACATGGTCTGTCCAAGAAAGCTTCGGATCCAGGATTACTCCCAGATACTTCACTCTCTCGGCCAGACCCAAGGTCACCCCTTGCAGCTTGGGCCATCTTACGGTGTCCAACTTTCTTTTCCTAGTGAAGAGGAGCAACTCCATCTTGTTCGGGTTTACCGACAAGGATCGCCCCTCGCACCAGTTGCTAACTCTGTTCAGAGCCTGTTGCATGATGGCTGTGACTGTCCCCAGGAACTTGCCCCTAATTACAATGCACACATCATCAGCGTACGCCTGAACGTAGCACTGTCTACTGTCAGTTATGTGTCATTTATCATCATTGTAGGTTAAAATCGCACGTGGTAAACGTGAAAGGTCCCAGATTCTGTTGACAGTAGTGACAGATGACGTATAAATGCACTAGAAATGACACAAGATCAACGCATACGCATCATACGGGGCCAAGCGCAATAAACCCCCACCAGTGCCTTAAAGGACCTATAGGGCAGAAGTATATCACCATATACATCATATACCAACCTGAAAACATTGCCGCTAAAGCGATGAAAATGACTGATCATGCAAAAAACATTTTTCAGAAATAAAATCCTCAAAGTCTTGTCACACGATGTATTAATATAGTATATTATTATATGAGCGATTTTGATAGCCATTATAGTAATACTATGCTTTTTCTACTCTAAATAAATATTTGCAACTTATTTTTCGGCCGATGAGGGCCGTTTGAAATTCCATTGGCCAAAACAAGAGTGAATTATGGATTTTTGATTGTACGATTGGTTGAAAGGAGTATTCATAATTCACTGTCGGGAATTATGAGTACCGTTATTATTTGAAAAAGCTATAACAATCCCAATATTATTCAATAGGCGCAGAAAAAAAACTATTATTAATTACGATTAATTACAGCAACATATTTCGTGTCAAAGAGTCAAAGAGGAAAATGAAAAAGAAAATTACCTGAAACATGTTCCTGTAATTAATAATAGTATTGTAATAACATCGTGTGGCAAGACTAGGATTTTCTTTCTGACCGAATCGCGCCACTTTGGGAATTATGGATTTTAATTTCTACGGGAAAAACATTTTTGTTTATTGTTCTTGAGTTGGAGTACTTTCCAAAGATAAAAACAAATACATACTTTATCATCACATCGTATAAGTGGTAAATCCTGGCAAACCCGAAACCATAGCGAACATACTGCATTGTGTGACCTGATCCCGATTACAGTTATCACTCTACTCTACTCTCGACTCTACTGCAATACCATTAACAGCAATAGAAACCATTAGGCACCAGTTTGACTCGCACTTTATCAGATAACATGTCAACCATAATGTCCTTAAACAAAACAATTAAGGCGATAAAAGACAATGCAAGGTTAACATTTTATATGTTTTGGTTTTGGAACCGCACCATTTCCATTTTAGTTTCGATACGATGAATATTGCCAAATGAAATTTGAAAAAGGGTGTCTTAAAAAACTTTCAGGATCCAATAATTCTCAAGTAATCGGAGATTAGTGGACCAACCAAACTTCAGGGACTGAAGTAGTTCATCGAACTTTAAATTTTAATTACCTCTGATATCTGATTGGGCCGCACCGCACTTAAATTAACTGAAACCACTATTATTGGACTCTACAGGTTTTGCAAGGGAATGCAGCAAATGCTCCATTTAAAAAATTGTGCCCTTTTATACTTTTAAATATAGATGAATATTTCTCGGCTTTTATATTTTTCTTACTTTTATAATTAATTTTAATCTGTATAAAAAGGCATTTATCTTGTCTTGCCACAAGATTAAATAGAAGTTATTGTTTAAATAAACAGTAATAAATGCAACATTATTACGTTAGTGTAGTATAATCGACCTTGTTGGAGCAACTCGTAATGGCTTATTTATGAGAAAAAACTTTTAACACAAATTACTTTCAACCTACAAACCGTGGAGTGTTGTCAGTAAATTACGGACTTAGCATCGGAAAGGCTGAAATGATTATAGTCGTAACTTTCAGGTAGAAAAATTTCAAAATCAATAAACGTACGGTGCCTATTGTCCAATAGGAGTTATTAAAAGACTGTTGAATAATTGAAGAAAGGGAATATTTTAGTTTTCTTGAACTAATTACCGCGCGTTTGAAGCCAATCCGCGTTGAGCTGGAAAGCGGACATTGCCATATAGGGACGGACTGGCCCCCTGTATGCTCCGTCAAGTGGATCTTTGTTTTATATGGTGGTAATCATTTTACGTACCTATTATGATATTGTATATTACCCATTTAAAAATAACTTATTTTGTTGTTGTCATTCGAATCAAAAAACGAAAAAACGTCCTATCTATGTTGACTAGGTAGGCCATTTCTAATTACATAAAAGAACAAATGTGAGGCGAAAAAAAAGTACTTATACCTATCTCAATTTCTCTATAACCAAAAGTAAAAAAGTCCGCCATTGAGAGAAAAAACATACAAAAACATAAATTTTCGGTTAATTATCTTATTACTACCTCAACGCCAACGAGTAGGCAGTGCCGCATGCGCGCATCCGTTGGGCTTACGCGAACGCACGGTAAAGTATTTTTAATTTATGCCGTTACTATCATCCAATCTTTGCAATTGAGACATCAATGTAATTTGTGCCCCGTAAGTGAGCCATCTAAGAGATATTTCACTAAATACCCAGAATTTAACTTAATTTGACTGAATTGTTTGTTGTTATTGCTTTTGTGCATTAATTGTATTTCAAAATAGCTACAGTTCATTTCAAGGGTTTAGTCCGGTCAGTCCGGTTCAGGTACAACGCTCTAGGTTAGCTCCGTCTTTTTCTACACAACGTCTGGCAATTCACCCACGTTGTAACGTACAGTCCTAAGAGTGTCTACTATCGCGTCTCTGTTTAACACATATAAATGGAAGAGACGGATATATCACCCGTTAAAGTATTCTCTAGGACTCGATCGGGGCGCGAAACTATTCCACCACTCATTCTAATTATATTTCCGTAGAAACACAATTCTTTTTAAAAGTAGGTACTTTGTGTTGACTGTGGTGGAATAACCAGGTTTCACTGTTACTTACGACGGTCAGGTCGAGGATGAGCGGAACTCATTTGCATTTTACGATCTAACGGACTAAACCCTTGAAATGAACTGTACACAATATGAATCTACGTTTCAAGAGCTTTCAAATAAAAAAAAGAAAATGAAAGTAGCCCCAATATTTACAGAGTTACGAGCGATTTTATACAGGTGCGCCATTTTTGAAAGCTACTCTTCTGAGATGTCCATCGTGGTACCAATAGCGGTCTTGGCTCATGGACTATATATTAATTCAACGACAAACGTTTCTTTTGAATCACTTACACGGTAGAAAAACCACTTTACAAAAATTAATTTCCCTGGATTTAAAAATACGTGACCGTGAATTTTTTTTACAAAAACCCAAACATGCCCTGATAGTTTTCCGGGCATTCCGGCCCTGTTTCCAACGTCTTCTCGAAGGAATGTCGGTCGGTAAAAAGCGAATGATTACAAATTCGGGTTCCTCAAGTTTGCGACCCCGTTTACGACCGACTTAAACGCATGCGCCGCCAGTGAAAGTCTTGCGATTAGTTAACGTTAACGCACTCCAAGCTGAGCTGATTATATAAACATCTAATATACCTGTTGTGACGGTGAGATTCTACCACCCACGAACAATATGCATCAGCCTTCAAAATGTGTAACGAGGTCTGTGCAATTGCACTTAAAGGGAGTTGTTAGGGGCAAGGACAAGGCGTCGCGACGCCATCGCAATTTTTCAAACAAAGCAATAGACGAAATTACCTTGAGATTAACGTCATGATGTGGGCAGCCTTACCTGGAACAAAACAAAACAACCATGAAAAGACTGAAAATGTTTACTGCCAAATTCTACCTTTCTAATTATTTTATTTTAGTCGCTTCGGTAGCACGGTAAGTTCACAACTGACCGCTCTCTCTCTATCCAGTTCCATTATCTTATCTCGAAACAACTGATAAGAATTAATGACGCTAGTTTTACAATTGTATTTTTCAAGTCAATAACCCACGAAATTTGTGTACGATGGTAGCTGGCTACATCTTTCTGCGCTACGTGATGAAGTCTTATCGCACACTTTATAAATAGCAGTTCGTTGTCTTTGTTCAGTGGCGGAACTACAAATTAAAATGCCGCATTGCATTTTCCAATGCTCTTTATGTTTTAACGCTGCTCTGCTTTCTGTAGGTGCTGTTCTTTAATTTTAATTGATATTGCAGCAGGAAGGTTCCGGGCCTGGGTTCAAACCTCAATTGGAACTGCATCCACTTTTTCCACAATAAATAAGCCTGGTGTATTAATAGTATATTTAAAAACACGTTTCATAAGGCCAATATTATCGCACGAGTATGTTTGGACAACGAGGGCGAAAAGCCCGAGTTTTTCGAAACCCGAGTGCGATAAGAGCCTTACGAAACACGTTTTTTATACAATTTATACCCAATTTGTTAATATGAGCACATTAGATAGAGAACGCATTTGGGTGCTATAAAGTGTTTCTCTATTGTCCCTGCATTTTCTATTATTTGTTTTTGTTTTACAATGTACTATTTACATTTCACTTGGGAGTTTAGGCCTGGGCCCCCAACCCCATTGCATCACTTTAATCTGCCTCTGTCTTTGTCGCACGAATCAGGAAACATCAGGGCGATATAAAATAGATAAATTTATTGATCCAGCGATAATGAAGAGAAGAGGGTCCATTTACACCCGTCAATTTTTACCGGAATTATTTATTATCTCGTTCCCAGGTTGTAACGTGATCACGTAACGTTGAAACATCTCACAATTTCCATATCCCCAACACATACAATAAATCTGGACAAACAAGTGGACTCTAGCTCCATTCTAGATGCAACACGATAGCACGTGACTCATAAAGGTGCATTGTTGTCGCATACAAAAGCATACTTTAACGGTGCGTAACCTGAAAAATGCCCCGATATTCGATTTTATAACGTTTATCAATTTGGCCGAATTAGCTGCCATCGTTCTATCTAATCGATGAGTGCTGTTTCATTGTTTGACACAGTTTATCACTTGTTTCCCGTTCCTATCCTGCTTATCATTATTCTACACTTTCGATAGAAAAGTAGCTAATTAACATACATACCAATTAGGGTCAACCGGTTAAGGATTTTGTAGAATCTTGTATATGTAGTATTAGTATACAGGAAAAATAATAGGATCATTTAAAAATTAATTATTATTTGTGACGTACCTTATAGGAAAAATTACGTCAGCTGTGCACACGTGCGTATGCGGCCGTTTTCGCGTGACGTCATTAGCTCCGCCTCACCATCAGCTGACCTCCGACAGTGTACAACACTATTACTAGATTACGTTTCTTTTTTTAAGTTACAAGAAAATGATTTTTCTGCTCATTGTAGCTTTGTTTTTCCTCCGTTTTCTCTTTTATTTTGAATTATGTATTATTTATCTTCATCGATTTTCATGTATAGTTCTCTGTAATTTTGGAAACATTTTGACAACTGACAAGTTTTTGCGATTTTCAGCCGCTTTTATTAAAGGCGTTCGATTCATTCGGCAACTTCTTCGGCAACATTTGCCGATTTTCGGCGATGTTGAGCGATTTTCTTACCATTCGCGATTATTGGTTAACAAAAATTAAATTTGTCTAGCGGTTAACCCCTTGTTTTTACAGCTTCAATTAACCTTCAAAAAGCGGTCCAATCCCCTAGAAAAAATCTTGGAAGTGTTACTTTGCTAATTGCTTTTCCCTCGGCTTTTCCAAAGAAAAGAATTAGTCTTCTTAAACGAGAATTGAGAAGTGACATTTAGTATTCAAAAACTTACAAAGTGACTTAGCTTTTGAACCGTCAAAGCGCGTTGCCGAATTTCTGAAACCATCAGACAGCTGTAAGTTATCCAATCAAACAAGTCCATTTCAAAACTTTCTGATGATCTGATCGGATAGCCAACAGATCTCTAGGTTAACCTTCGATTGGAATTTCGGCTCTTAGAATGTTTCAAAGTTAACCACTTAAAAAAATAGAGTTAACCTGTTGTAGATTTTGTGCAGTTAACTCTGCAACTTTGAAATTTATGATGATTATGAGTAAAGAGCGGAATATTATCAAACCTGCATATCACGTATTTTTGAAATGACAACCAAATCCTTTAGTATCTATCCGAACTAGATCAATTAGAGTCGATTGGCGTTAATTAATTTTCGCATATTTCTTCGCGTATTTGAAAGATTTTGCCATATTTTGCGATATTGTGCATATCTAAGCAATTTTGTAATTATTCCCAAACGACCAAGTCACAAACAAAAATTTTTCAAATTATAAGTACTTAATTTTGCCTTCTTTGAATCAAAGAGATAGAAAAAAGAAATAATCCATTAGGATCAGGTACAGGCCTAACTGCCCCTTTTCTTCTTCGAAGTCGTCAAGAGTTTAAGCACCTAACTAGCGATAAGGGGTATCGAGCGTTCTACCTGTTCAATTTATTTTTAATATTTTCACATTGTATTGACTGGAATTATTGGGGATGTTATTAGGGGAGGGGTAAATATAAAGGCAAAACTTTAATAAATTGTTGCTCATTTTGAAAGCATCTGTGGAAGATACACTCACGTGGGTGTGCGATTTTGCGATATACCTAACTGCAGCATTTTTTTAAATTAAAAGGTGAAAAACTATTTGCTGTCTTCGTGGATAAAAGACGAGGGATTGACAACTTTGAAATGTTGGTATACAAGCATGAGAAATTTGTACAATTTTTTTCAGGAATTTTGAAAAATTTTTTGGAAATTTTTGATATTTTTACATGATTTTGCACATTTTCTGGAAATTTTTTAGAAATTATGGAAATTTTGGTGTACAGATTTTTACCCAGTTGTCAACCCCTCGATAAATGATGTACCTACTTGAACTTATCTTAGGTTATATTTATATACTGTACATGCTACATGTACAGGGTTGTTACAAAATATTGTACCATCGTAGGTGGCTGTGACGTTTTGTTTTTATACAGCCGTAAATGCGTTAAATGTCAATTTTTTTTTGTTTTTAAAGCCGCCTACAATCGCACAATATTTTGTAACCACCCATTATGATTGGGTAAGAAAATTTAGGTTTGAAAAGTTTTTCAAACGCTGCATGTATCGTGCATATTTTAACGAATTTCTGTGCATATACATGATGCGCATATTTTGGTGAAATTTGACGCATATATTTTCGCTCTCTAATTATGGGGTAGGATTCGATTATACACCAAGTGGGGAGGTTCCAGCCGCTTCCGCAGACGCCGAATTTTTTTCAATATTTTACCAATTATTATAGGTTTTTCGTACGGGGTTATGAAAAATTATGAAAAAATGCATAATTTCCTTATACTTGTGCTTGTGTTGTGCAATAAGAACCCGCGTAAGGAAGTGATGTATTTTTCCCACTCGTTACCTAAATGGCTATTTTTAAACTGAAGAAAATCTTCAAGTGGTTATAGGCTAAAACCGAGGCTAAAACTTAATTTACTGTAGAACCTACTCCAAAAACCTTTTAAAGGCTCGTTTAAAGGTGCATATTTCAAGCTTAAACATTAAATGCTCTAGATTGGTTTCATCACTTTTGTTTAGGCAACTATCTTTAAGGGTTACTTTACCATCAGGCAGATAAATAAACTCCTAATTTTTGTGATTGGCGGGAGATTAAGCAATCGGCAAGCTCCTCTACGTCAGAGGACTTGTTTGGACATGCCTGATCGGTTTAATTGCTACGAAACAGATATATTTTCAGTTCCCATTATTACTTTTGGCTTATAAAATAGGTTTACGACTTTTACATTAGTTTTGGGGGTTTCTTTCGGTTTATTAAACCAAAATTAAATGATTACTGAAATGATTACGAAGAATTACCGCGTGTGAAGTCACAATTGAACTTTTCCCGCATTCAATGCTAATGAAATAATAGGGGAAATCAGAGATTGGCCAGGAGATCGGTTGGATTACTCACAAATGACGCAGTCTGCTTATTATTGCAGTGCGTCTATCGATTATTGCTGTTTTTAGTAGAATGATGAAAGAGCAAAGAAAAAATAATTACGTCTATTATTGAATTTTTTTGGCGGAACTTTGCAATTGATCGCATCTGAGGGCCGGAAATATAATTTATTTATAAACGTAAATATTTCAGGAATTTGGTATTTATTTTGGTGTTTTTTGTTTAAAATTTTCGCAGACGTATATTTTCGTTTTCAGACAAACGTTCTTAATTGGCCGTTTGAAGTTGTAGAGGAAGTGTTTATTAGGACAATTAGGCGTTATCCGAGCTTTCTTCGATAACATTAAAAGCAAGTCATACAGAACATTTGTTAAGGCGATATTATCATCTATTACTCATTACATTATGTCCTAATTTCTTAGGGGGATTTATAAAGTGGGAGAACTATAAATTCGGAGTTTGGACGGTATGGTCGAAAATTCAAAAAGTAAACCGTACCTACTCGTTTCAAATTGTTTTACTGTTCCTTCTTATTTTAAATTTGCCGCATTCTCGACTGCATTCTTCACTGTTCTTTGTTTTAGTCACATTTTTGTTAACCGGCGTTAAAATACTATTTTGCTACCGTCACTCCTATTTATTTAGACTATTTCATTTTAAAATATTCTTGCTACTGTCTCCCGTTCTCTGGGATATCCTGCGAGTGTAAATAACATCATAATTCCTCCGATAAAAATGCATCCTGACTAATGTCTGTTAGCTATTGTTTTAATTTCG
Organism: Pycnomerus fuliginosus; assembly: GCA_963924575.1. Lineage (NCBI taxonomy): Eukaryota > Metazoa > Arthropoda > Insecta > Coleoptera > Zopheridae > Pycnomerus > Pycnomerus fuliginosus. The sequence continues at coordinate 21,460,058 of OZ004622.1, forward strand.
TTTGGCACCGCTCCAAGGCAATAATGTCAGGCAGAAGTTCAACTTTCATGCAGAACAAATTAGTGGGTTTTCTCCTCTTTAAATATTCAGAAAGTTCTCAACAAAATTGGAGATTTTTGTCTGTTACGTCTCTCTCGTTCCGCGTACCCCTTTTTGAAGCGCATAATAAAATAATGCGGCGTTAATTTTCAAAGATTCAAATTACCACTAATCCCTGGATATACACGTTTTGAAAAGTTTACATTGCGCTTTATCTGAAGTGTCTTAAAAAGTTGAAACAACCAGAACTTTATGTCATATGTAAACACGTGTGCCTGAAGAGGGACCGTCATATGAGATGGCTTAGGGTTCAATAGTCTGGCTAGGGGAAATCTGAAGTTTATACAACCGGGCTTAGGTGGAATTTAAGGGCGTGATCAGTCGTATTCGGAAATATTGATCTCAATTTTAACGAAAATGTCGTTATATGATGACTGCTCAAAAGTATTTGCCCCAATCCGAGCAGAAAATAACCTAACAAAAATATATAACGATGCTTTTCATATAAATTGGTAATTCTGTAATTTTTCGATTAAAACTTTTAACGGATCTGACCTTACATTTTGATTGGCGACATGGCTTCGCTACCAAACAATATAGGAACACATAGGGACCTACAGTATACAATACAAAATAAGCGCCTCCAACATAATTTAACGGCTTTTTAATTTGGTGTCTCCTAATTATCAAATTATATGTTATACCCCTAAAGTATAGTGTGTTAACAATCGCGGCGTTCTTCTAACAGTTTGAAAATGGTTATAACTCAAAAACGGATTGAGATGCCCACTTGCCGATTCTTCTTAGTTTTAGAGCTCTTGTAGCCATAGTAATAAAAACCTCCTACCACGGCCCTATGTAATACCTATTACACATCAAATACAATACTAAAGGCTGGCCCATAAAAAACCGGAATTTTTTGTGAATTTTCTTCCAAAAGGCTCTAAATCGCATAATTTGCAACCAAAAGTACAGAGACGATGAAAACTCGATAGCCATTTTTGTTGAAGCTGTAAATTATGCAGATTATTAGCTTAATTTACAACTTAAATTTATAATGCAGATTAATCTGCTCAATTTACAACTTAAATCAAAAATGCCTACAGAGTTTTCATCGACTCTACTTTTTCTTGCAAATTATGCGATTTAGAGCTTTTGAAGAAAATTCACAAAAAATTTAGGGATGGATTAATTTTCATTTTGAAGGACATTTTGGAAAGAGGAAAGAACGACTTTCAATCCTGTCTAAACGCCACAGTCATGTGTTAAAGGGTAACGAAATCCCATTGGCCTAAATAATGGTGTTAAATAAAAGTCTTTAGGAACGAAACTGATGGCGCGAATTCAAATCCAATGAGTGGTATCGACGACCTCAACCTTCGGCTACGTCGAGTATAAAACTAAAAAATATTGCACAAAAACTAACGAAGATATACAAAAAAGAAAACTGTCCGGTTTTTTATGGGCCAGCCTTTATAATAATAACTGCAAAACTGATTGATATGAAGACTGATGTTTTAAGAAGCTTTCATTAGATATGCGACTTTCTTATTCCGAGATGTTCTATTATACAGGGTGTCTCTTTTAAAGTGTAAGTGATATTTAGAGAATCATTTTGAGCAGCTAAACGAAAATTCACACACGGTGGTTTCAATTTACTGTCCATCGAATGAAAATATTTTCAGCTCTGACGCACTTCCGGTTATACCGCAAGTGGCCGCCATCTTTGTTATTTTAAATCGGAAGCCTATGTTTTGACTTTAGATTCGGGTTGGCCTCTTAATTGTCAGTTTATTGCACCTCCACTTTGCCGATCTAACTGTCATAGTTTTTGACATAAGTCAAAATTTGGGTAAAAAAATTGACTTTTATCCGGGAATAGAAAAATTTGTATCTTCCAGACGGTTGAAGATAAAGAATTCAAACTTAGAGGGTTGAAAGTATAAGGTTTGAGCTTTCGGTTGATGGCTTACTCGTTCTTGTTGACATAACAATATGGCGGATATTAATTTTTAAAAAGGCGTACCGGAATTGTCCACAATTCAATTTTTTCAAATGCGAGTACCATAATTTTATGTATCCAAAAGATGCCAAATTAAATTTCCTGTAGGCTAGTATTCGCATTGCCTATACCTATTTTCAATATTTTTTAAATAAATGTATTTGTGCGAATTAAAAAAATTTATCACAGCAAGTCTTGGATCAAAAATTAGTAATAGTTCATTCTGCTTCTTCAAAAATTTGACTTAAAGCTTGCTGGGATAAATTTTTTTAATTTGCACAAATACATTTATTTCAAATATTTTCAAAAATATCGCTAATAATGCCATACCTATTTTTCCTCGGTTTTCAAGGTAAATTTGTAGTTGATATTAGGCCACGGCTTAAAAATAAGAATGTGGAAATTGCACCACCATCAAACGTGATGGTTTCACGGTCCGCCAATTCTTTTTATTTATAATAATGAAATATTGTAAAGGTAAAGGTATTAAAGAATTTCCCGAGGAATATTTTCTTGCGATCCGGAAAACATGAGGGAAAACATTTACTTTCATTCACGCTTAGGTCTCTAAACTATATAAATCATCAATTAATTCAATTAAATTAAATTAATTGAAAAAAATTATATTTCTGATGTTCTTATTTTAAAATGCTGCTGGTTTTCTGAGCATTATATTTTGACTCCGTTAGCCTCTAGTTCACTAGATAAAATATCTATTTCTTGATCCCCTAAAAAGCGAGAATAGGCCCCCGGCGTCAGAATACAACCGCTTAAAATAACTTCCCTGGGATTATTGATGTTTTTAATTACTCAACACTAGTGCTTAGCGCTTACTTTATTTTCTTTCGATTTCGTTCCGTGCTTGGACAATATCCAAATAGCCTCATTGAAATAATTGCGGCTTTTTTCACGCACGTATTTATAGCACCAACGCTGCTAAAAGGAAATTCCATGTCGATTTTAATAAACATCAAAATTGAAGTAGCTTGGGGACAGTTATCGCTGTTGTCTACGGCCTTGCCCCATTGCGTTGATAACAAGGCAAAAATCTTGGTGTAATTATTGTGGCGAACGAAAATCGGGTTTTAATGGTAATTTGAGTGGCAGAGTCGTAAAATTAAAATTATCCTATCACAAATTGTTGTCGCAGGCGCCTGCAGCCATTCTTTGAGACCCACAAAAATGAAATTGTATAGAAAAATACAGCCATAGCCTGCCTACCTGGATTTTTCAGCCACGAATAGGTAGTCCATTCAAAATTCTCTTATTAGCATTGATTTTGTGTTATGTATTATGTATAGCCTATAGATGCAGGGTGAAGGGTAAGGTAAGATTTATTCCGTTATGGCCTAAAGCAACTCCAGAATTATACCATTCTCAAATATATCTATTATCTCCGATTATCTCTCCCTTTAACCTTGGTAATGTAATCAATAACCACAAATGGATACAGATGACAATATTTTGAACGAGTGGAAAAGCGGAAACAGGCTCTAGTTTAAAAAAAGTTTATCTATCGATGTAATCTGTATATCAGTATCTGCGTAATATCTATACAAAATCACTGCTGTTAATTTAACAACCATTAAAGACAAAGTAACGACATCAAGGCCTTGCGGTCGCTCGATGCAAATTATTTCCCTATTAATTGACACATCAATCATCTATCATCAATATTAAAAGTACTCCATCGCATTTTCTTGCGAAAGTATTTTATAATGCAGTGCATAGCCCCAAAATTTCGTTCATTGTGTGAATGGACTGAAACTCGGTTCAGGTAGATTTTCAGACCGGAGATCGACATGTGTGTATACTAACACCGGACACCATTGAAGCAGTCACGTGCCACTAACAGAAATTTCTACTTTATCGTTTCGTTATAATGGCGGGTTTACACGGTCGAGTAGACGGGCTAGCTACTAATATCTGTCCGGGATCCACACGACCGGGATTCACCCTATTTCCATGGCGAATCATTGTTGTCAACAATGAATCGCCATGGAAATCGGGTGAATCTCGGTCGTGTGGATCCCGAACAGACCATAGTACTAGTAGCTGGCAAGCTAGCTACTAATCCTGTGTAAACCCCGTGGTATAGTGCCAGTACCAGTACTAGTACCAGTAGATGGTATAGTAGAGTAGCTAGCCTGGCAGGCTATTTACTATCCTACTAGCCTTCCCCTTCCACCCTAAAATTTTAAAATTCACGCTTTTTTGATACTGTCAATGTGGACAGATCTGAAATTTGACAAGCAAGGCAATTTTGCAGCAAATTTTGAAAATTAAAAAAGCGGTGGTCGGAAACAGAAACTCTGAAATTCGTCGAACTATATCGGGAACACGAGTGCAGGAGAAATCAAATTGAGAATTGTTGCAAATTGTTCAGTTGTTAAACGTAGACAAAGCCTATACTCTTCTGGGTCTTCTGTAGCTAGTTCTTTCAATAGAAGAGCAGACGCTCCTCTCGTGTCTCGTCTTCCTATCCAGTTGCGTACCCATATTCTCTTAGGTACCGATTCTTCTTCTTCTACTAAAGCATTGATTTCCTCCAATCAGAGCTTCACTAAGACGAAGATTAACATTTCTTATTCGTTGACGGTATTGCTTAATAGCAATATTTGAAAGAGGTGCACGATGAACTCGAATCATGATCAAGACTGCTTTCAACCCTGACTGTGACTGATGCCAAAGATTTGGACAGATGACTACTTGACCAGAGCCTAGTTTATCAAGAATACAAGAGGGACGTCCACAATTTTTTGGTTTTATGTGTGTTAATTATCCTCGACAGACATTGGTGATGACTATAAAACTCTAATTTAACCAGTTGGATTTTTCAACAACCTCACTTCTAATTGAAAGGCAATCAAAATCACCACTGCAAATTATATAGAGTGCTAGTGTAAAGTATTTTTGCCGTTGATTTCTGCCAAAATTCCACAGACAGGTCGATTTTATTTTTTTAATGCGGATTTGATGGTGTAGTGAATTATTTGTTTCTGCTTCCGGTTTAACCGGAAATGATGCTGATTCTGTTTTTTCAAACGGAATCATGCAACGGATTGGGAATCTACGATTTTTTCTAAGACAAGAACATGTATGATACTTGACCAAAAGCGAAGTCACGGCCACCCTAGATTTTCAAAAACATCGAAGAAATCGGTTAAAAAACAATAATTTTCAAAATGGCGAATAAGTACACGTCAACCTTATTTTTTGGATACAAAGTCAACTGCGCAATTACATTTTTTTAAATTCTTTTTGCTACTTTGGCAGATTGGAATTTTATTCCAAACTTTACACTCGCACTGTGTATTCGTGTGGCTTGTCCTCGGGTTCGTGTACTCATACCTTCGATAGCAAAAATAGTGACTGGGATAATGAAAATCGGAGTGGAAGGAGGCTAGTTATGATAGTAAATAGCCTGCCAGGCTAGCTACTCTGCTATACCATCTACTGGTACTAGTACTGGTACTGGCACTATACCACGGGGTTGACACTGGGTTAGTAGCTGGCTTGCCAGTTACTAGTACTAGTAACTAGCCCGTCTACTCTACCGTGTAAACCCACCAGCCATTTAGAATGCCGTCCGGTATAGCATAGTAGCCAGGCTATCTACTAGTACTAGTAGCTAGCCCGTCTACTCGACCGTGTAAACCCGCCTTAAAGATCATTATTACAGAAGATCGTTATCTAAATTACGTATAGCGTAAACAGATTAAGATAATCCAATAACTTCATAATATTACTTTCATTTAATCAATAATTATTCCAAGTTTTATCATACAACTTTGTGCTATTATCATCTGATAAGTGACCTTTAGCGTAATAAATCAATGCAGTTCCGCTAATGCCCACGAGCTGCATTTAACTTAACAATGCGAGTGAAAATGTTTCTTTTTTCCAAAATACGAGTTCTGATAAAATGCCGACATTTCATTTTCTATAAATAATGAATAGAAAGCGATTTTCTCACAATTTATCTGGACATTGTTGATAAATTGATAAATCATAAATGTTTCTCTTCTTTGTGTGGGTAAGTATGGCAGATTGAATATTTTATGGGTGTTCCGATAAGACCTAATGGCTAGTTTAAAGTTGTCTTATTTTTTACAAAAACAACTTGTTGAGCAAAAACACCCACTTCCTTCTGATTTTCATCGGAATTATTATACATAGTTCAGTGACCACCATAACTTGGGAATTTTATGGATAGGAAAAAGGGAGTTCTTATAGAACCATATTTTAATTTATTGCTTGATTCCTATCCAGATTCCAGACAGTGTACTTGTAGACCCGAAATTTAAAAAATATTTACTCTTTATACCAGACTTTTTAAAATGAAATGAGGAATAGTTATTTGCACTTTGTACAATTGTAATGTAATGAAGTTTAATTATTAAGGGATTATGGCTGTCTTCCGGACTGGTTTAAATAAAAATGCAGTGTAAAAAGCTACATATATTCATATATATATGTTTCGACCAGATATTGTGCTTAGGTCATCTTCAGGCGTTAAAAATTCACATTGATAATTAAGTTTAAAGTTAAAGTTTAAAAATTACATCTTTAAATAAAAGTATAAAACATTTTTACATATATATATGTAGCTTTTTACACTGCATTTTTATTTAAACCAGTCCGGAAGACAGCCATAATCCCTTAATTATACACACCGGACAGTGATTATGGATCATAACCTTCAAAAAAAAAAAATTGGCAGCTACGGAAGCGGCTGGAACCTCCCCACTTGGTGAATGATCCAATCCTATCACTAATATCACTTAAATTTTACTATTTAAGTACTATGCCTAAGTTTTACTCCACCAAACCAAATGTGTTTTCTGTGAGTTTTCTGAATTTTACGATCTTTTGCCAAAAGGGCATTAAGGTTGAGTACAATTTTGAAAACTAAATTTGAAGACTTTTCATGTGCTGATAGAGAAAATAGGAGTTCATTATTCAAATTTCAAAGTTGATATACCAAAATGGCACTTGCCGCCCTCGGATTGCCACCAGAATTAAATCAGCTCTTCGGCGGGTGACGGTATCTCTACCTACCAAATTTCAGCCAAATCGATCCAGCAGTTTGGGCTGTAGCGTGTTATTTAATGTTTCCTCAATACTTCGAATTTTTCGATTTTATGCCAAAAAGGCGCTAAGTGTGAGTACACTTTCAGATACAGAATTTCAAGACCTTTCATGCGCTGTTAAGAAAAATTAGTGTTCATCAGTCAAATTTCATAGTTTACATGCCTAAAAGGCACTTGGCTTCTTCGGATTCGCAACAAAATTAACTGGGCTCACCAGAAGGCCAACACTAACCTGCATACCAAATTTCACTAAAATCCGTTCGGTAGTTTCCGAGAAATCGTGCTCACATACGTACATACGTACGTACATACGTACGTACATACACACAGACATTTTTTAAAAACCACTTTTTCGTGATCCTGAGACCTTGAAACGTAAAGATCTGGTGTTATCTCAATTTCGAATTTTGGACTGATTGCAGTAACCTCCCATTTTTATATTGGTTGTGGGGAGGTTAAAAAAAAAATTGAAGTTTAATTAGTTTGATATTTAATGCAGGAGGCCATATCGTCTCCCTCATAAGCAAAAAGCGATCGAAACAGTTAGGTACTTATAGTTTATATCGACAATTTAACTTCGATCCGCTAGAAGAGTCCATAGTCAATCCGACTGACAACGATGATATACAGGGTGTCTCAAACACACCTTTTAATGGAGTACTCAGAATTTAAATTCTGAGTCGATTCTTGAAAATTTCCGGGGTCGAACAGTTCTCGAGTTATAAGGTAATTTATTTCCTAGGTAACAAGATACTATCAATGAAGATTTAATATTGGTGTATCTTGTTACCTAGGAAATCATCTTACGAGGGGCTTTCCACTCGCTGAAATTTTGTACACCACTGCCGATTTCGGCAATTATTAGTATATAATTGCCGCATTGCGGTCGCATTTCCGCAAGGCATTCCCGTATTTCTTTGCCAGTTTGAGATATTTTACGTTATTTATACAATTACCTACCCTTTTACTTCATCTTTTATACACTGTACCTATATTAAAAGGGTTCCCAGTTACGAAGATTTAACTACATAATTGAAACACGAAAACCGAGACATGAACGAAAAATTGAAATAGTTATCCCACAATTTTCTTTAATTCCTTATTTTTCTGAATTGGACATTTTCACGTCTTTTCCGAAACGTTCCTATTTTCATATATTTCCAAAGCATTCCCAAAATTGCCAGTCATTTCCAAAGCATTCCCAAAATTGCCGGTCATTTCCGAAGCATTGCCGAAATTGCCGTACATTCCCGAAACATTCCTAAAATTCACGAGCATTTCCGAAGCATTCCCAAAATTGCTATGCATTTCTTGGACATCGCTATAACAAACTCACATGGTAAATTTGTGTATACACAAAATCGCGATTTGTAAGAAAATCGCCAAAATCGCTAGAAAATCGCAAAAACCGCTAGAAAATCTCCAAAATCGCTTAAAAATCGCCAAAATCGGTAAAATTGACAAAACCGCTAAAAATTGCCCAAAGTTGTCAAAAATCGACAAGTTACTGAAAATTAACAGAACAAGCGGAAATTGCCATCAAATTTCCCATAAAAAATAATAAAGTTCGATGATAATCGTCATAGAATACCTGATATTGCTTTAAAAAAAACATAAGCTGTTTGATGTGGCTCTTAATTTAAATTAAAGTTTCCACCGTCTCCGAGACTGCATGCCAATTTTTTTAATTCATCCCCTTGTTTTATTTCCACAAGTTTTTTGGCTGAACAAGCAAACTTTGCAAGAGATTGAACTACAAGTGATTCTGAGAGTAGAGATTTATCAGGTAGGTATTGATGGTCGGGAAAAAACAGCAGATTCAACCCTTTTTCAGTCGAAGAAAAGTAATAGTAAGTGACTGGGATGTATTTTTAAAATTTGTCCAAAATCAGTACAGGGTTTTTGAATCTAAAAAATGAAACATTAAAGACCACAGGAGCTTAAAAATCGCCGAAATTGCTAGAAAATTTCCAAGTCGCCAAAAAAATATGCCAAATTCGCTCGAAAATCGCCAAAATTGCTGCAAAATCGCTGGAAACTTGCTTGAAAATTGCCAAAATCGCTAGAACATTGGCAAAATTGCAGGAAAATCACCAAAATCGCTAGAAATTGCCAAAATTGCTAAAAATCGCCAAAATTCCAAAGAACCGTACACCAAAATCGCTAAGTGGTTAACCCCTCGGGAGAACTATTGACCCTGGAAAATGTCAAAAAAACACAAATCGACTAGGAATTTAATTCCATTTAATTCTGAACCGTTCTGAATACTATTAAAATATGGTGCGAGCGTTCTAAGATATCCTGTATACAGGATGGGTAATTTTTCGATGCTCACACCACTGCGATCTTCTAAACGGTAAATGGTCCGAGGTCGGTTATGGTTAAATTAGAGAAAAGTCGCGCTATTTCTTAAGAGAATTTTCCGATATTTTGATTCGTTCTTCAGTTATCACAAAAAATCAGAAAATTGTCAATTCAAAGAAAAATTGATTAATATCTTCCTAACGATTGATGTTAGGTATTTAAATGAAACTTGAAACTTTTATTTTTTTGACAGCTGTCAATTGAATGGCATTGACAGAAATTTTCTAGGCCTTCTAGATTTTGAATAAAGACAGTCAACTTTTCTTTTTCAAAATTCAATATGGCGGCCATAAAAGAATCAAAAATTGACTGTCGTTATTCAAAATCTAGACATTCAATTGACAGCTGTCAAAAAAATAAAAGTTCCAAGTTTCATTTAAATAACATCAAACGTTAGGAACATATTAATTAACCTCCCCACAACCAATATAAAAATGGGAGGTTACTGCAATCAGTCCAAAATTCGAAATTGAGATAACACCAGATCTTTACGTTTCAAGGTCTCAGGATCACGAAAAAGTGGTTTTTAAAAAATGTCTGTGTGTATGTACGTACGTATGTGAGCACGATTTCTCGGAAACTACCGAACGGATTTTAGTGAAATTTGGTATGCAGGTTAGTGTTGGCCTTCTGGTGAGCCCAGTTAATTTTGTTGCGAATCCGAAGAAGCCAAGTGCCTTTTAGGCATGTAAACTATGAAATTTGACTGATGAAAGTGTACTCACACTTAGCGCCTTTTTGGCATAAAATCGAAAAATTCGAAGTATTGAGGAAACATTAAATAACACGCTACAGCCCAAACTGCTGGATCGATTTGGCTGAAATTTGGTAGGTAGAGATACCGTCACCCGCCGAAGAACTGATTTAATTCTGGTGGCAATCCGAGGGCGGCAAGTGCCATTTTGGCATATCAACTTTGAAATTTCAATAATGAACTCCTATTTTCTCTATCAGCACATGAAAAGTCTTCAAATTTAGTTTTCAAAATTGTACTCAACCTTAATGCCCTTTTGGCAAAAGATCGTAAAATTCAGAAAACTCACAGAAAACACATTTGGTTTGGTGGAGTAAAACTTAGGCACAGTAAATAGTAAAATTTAAGTGATATTAGTGATAGGATTGGATCATTCACCAAGTGGGGAGGTTTCAGCCGCTTCCGTAGCTGCCCATTTTTTTTCTATAAATTGGATCGGGGAATTCTCCTCAGAATCTTAATCACCAAGAAATAGAGCACCTTTTCTTCAATTTACACTACTCTCCATTTATTATGGCTTCCAACTCGGCTTCCAAGAATGGTGAGCATCGAAAAATTACCCACCCTGTGTAGCGAGTAAAATAGTCGAGAAAATGGCTTTTTTCTACAAACACTATTAAAAACAGTTGTTGACAATTAGTTACAGCGAATTTCATGGACGTTTTCAATTAATAATTAGAAAATTTAGTGTTTGTAGAAAAAATAGTGTTTGATATGCGTGTTAAAAGTGATTTTATTCTCACAAAATAAAATACCACTTCTAACACTTATATCATAAATAACTATTATAAAAAAGTGGTAATTTCATTAGGTACCTACGACATTTTTTCATTAAAAGAAGACTAGGTACCTCGTTAGATACTTTCATTGTTAATAAGCAGAAAAATAGTGGCGATTCAAATTGCAATTGTACACATGTTTCTTGTTTCTTTAGTGAAATTACAGGCAGATATTTCTTCACATAATTGCCATTAATGAGGTGCTTAATGTAAAAGCCAGGTATGAAAAACATAGGGGTCTTCTTAATAAATTAAGTGATCTGCAAAAACAGGCAACAGCTGTTCCTCTCGCTGAAGCGGGATTAGTTTTTTTCAAAAACCTTATCTTGTTTCACCTGAATCCTATCAGACAGGTGTTGAATATGACGTGCTTACTCCCTATCGCTTTGCATAATCTTTGTAAAAATCCGAATTTCAAATCGGGTTCAATTTGAGGTTCCATTTTATATAACTTTGTCACTTTCTAATTGTTAAATGTGTGAAATAATTCGGTAAACAATATTAGGAGTTAAATCGAGGTTAGGAAAGTTTCCCATGCAGAAGAGTTAAAATTAAGTCATAAATGGAGTGTGAATCGATCGGTCCGTTGACACTGCGATTTGGGATTTTTCTTACAGGAAGATGTAAACCGTTGTAAATGCTTTTAATGAACGTGCACCTACAGTTTCATCATAAACGGTAAATAAAACAGACTCCTATTGGTAAAGCAACCCGAATTACGAAATTTTAAATAACAGAGCTCGAACTGAGCATTTAAACGGAACTGATAGAGGTCACTGTAATTATTCACTTAACGCCTAACGACGTTACTCAGCCATTTAAGCAGAAGCATTTACCACAGCGAATTTTTCGACGATCAAAAATTAATATTCCCCTTTGGGAACGGCAAGTAAAAGGGCGGTCACAGGTGTTCAGAGCGTGTGAACTTGTCTTTAAATGACCCTAGTTCACTAGTTCAACCCTTCCAAAGGGTCATACTTTCCAATCTTATAGTGCAATAACAAAGTTAGGCGCAACATGATTATCTTGACGAAGGTTTGACCTATATGTCCGGCTGTAAACAACTGCTGTTTTTGCTACATGACAACAATTTTAATTATTATGAAAATACTGTTTATCACATTGTGATGACTGATGATGTACTGTTTAAATACGCCTCGGTTGGACCGAGAGTCGTTGGTATGTACCCTTACCTCGGATTGTCTCTCGCCACAAAAATGTTATTCACCGCATATTTTCAGGGAGATAACGGAACGCTTTATCTTTTCATGGGAAATTGATGTTTTGCTTCTAAACTTCTCGTTTTGGCCGTTGATTAAAGTAAGTGGAAGAATATTTTAATGTGGAAATATTTTGAACAGATTTGAGCTGCCAGGTGTGGGGATTGCCCTCATATACATACCCCCTAATGGTAAGACTGGTAGGTAGATGATGACAGGTTGGCAGTTCCATGGGGAGAATTTCTATTTCATTTTAATAAAATTTCATTCTCGTCCTGCTAACTGAAGTTGAGATATGATTACAAAGAACAGTAAAATTCGCGAGTAAAATTATTAGGTGCCTACGTTTGTTATTAATGTATAAAATATCGTTTAAAATCCAAAAGCTTGTTTTTGAAAATTGCTTTTGTAATTTGAAGTTGTCGAGGAAATGGTTCCTCAAAAATAAGTGAAGTTTAATCCGATAGATACGTTTGTCAAGTGGTTGTGTACAGTATTTCACGAGGTATTTCTATATTTCAAATATATTTCTATATTACAAAATATATTTCTATATTACAAAATATATTTCCATATTTCAAACATATTTTCATATTTCAAATACATTTCGTTATTTTCATATTTTCATTTTAATTCCATATTTCCACGGTGTTTCTTTCCCGTTTAGGTATACATGACCATGCAACGGGATACGAGCAGGGTTGGTATGTTTTAAACATGATTTAAACAAGGCCGTTCGTTTTTAACAAATATGTTTTAAACTATGTTTTAAACGTATTTTTTTATTCAATGTTTTTTTTGGGGGGGATTTCACAGTCGGCAGTGGTGTACAAATTTTCGGCAGTGTTAGTGGGAAATGTTAGGCAGTGGTTGCAAAAATTGAGCAAATTCGACAGTGATCTATGAATTTTTAGGCTGTCGGGGGACTTCACAGTCGGCAGTGGTGTACAAATTTACGGCAGTGCCCTGAAAATTCGGCAGTGGTGTACAAATTTTTGGGGTGTGAAATGCCCCCCAGTTTTTTTTAAATTTTACATGTTAAATTTCAAATTTCTATTAAATTCATACTTCATATAGCTTCATTTCATTATTCATTCATTCAATATTATGATTGTTGAGATTAAGGTAGGTACCTACCCAGTTTGATAATCTCTGATTCACTTTTATTCACATATCATGTTAGATAGATATAAGATTAATAAGATATACAGGGCGGTGAATTGTTCGAGTTCCGTCTTTTCAGGTTGATTAGGAATCTGTAAAGAATTCTCCTTTATCTTGATTCGTTCCCGAGTTATTCCGGAAAAATTGAAAATCGCGATTTTAAAGAAAAATTCATATCTTTCTCACGATTGTTGATGGTAATTAAACGAAACTTGGACCTTTTATATTTTTGACAGCTGTCAACTCAACAGCATTGACACACATTTTCTAAGCCTTCTAAATTTTGAGCAACGACAGTCAACTTTTCTTTTTCTTATAGCCACCATGAAAAACTTCTAAAATATATAAAAAAAGATAAGAATAAATAAAAGATAAGAATTTGAACAGGTTCATAATAATTTTTGTAAGGTTTCCCTCGAAATTTCCCATATATTTTCATATTCCCATATTTTCGGGCCCTTGTACACCATATTTTCGCCGTTGTTAACCCCTCGACGATGATTTCTAAGTAGACTTTAAATTCAAGCTTATAAGCATCACTTAACTTTGACCCTTGAGGAACCTCCTCGGGAACCCCTTAAAATTACGGTGCAAACGGCCATAAGTCGAGTATAAGTAAGTAGGTATATAAATTTTTAACCTCCCCACAACCAATTTAAAAATGGGAGATTAGGTACTGACGGCACGAGGTATACTGCATCAATCACTCCAAAATTCAAAATTTTTCTTATCAACACATTAAAGGCGCCTTTTGGGCCTAAAAGCAAAGAATTCTTAATTTCGAAGGAACATTAAATAACACGCTACAGCAAACAACTGGACCGATTTAGCTAAAATTTGGAAGAGCCGAGGGGAACAGCTGGCAAGTGGCAAGTGCCTTTTTAGCATGTCAACTGTGAAATTTGAAAAATGGCCACCAATATTTTTAAATCACATGATGAAGGGTCTTTAATGCTGATGTGTCCAAAAATGAATTGAAACTGAGCGCCCTTTTGGCAAAAACTTAAATCGCTGCTGCCCTAATTTTTTTTCAAATCGTTTGCTAGACTGACTTGCGTTTTTAAGTTATCGGCCAGTAGGTAAACCACATTTAATTTCTGTGCGACTTTGTAAAAGAATGATTCTCATTTCTTTTAAAACGAGTTTAAAATCACATACGGGATTTCTACGTAATTTTTGGAATATAATTATTTAGTGTTTACGTGTTTACGGTTTTAATAATATCTTTCAAGTATGAGTGCAAGAACCACATTTTGATTTAACTAAGAAGAAGACTTCAAGTCGATCCACAACCATAACTCGTCCAGCAAAAAAATACAGATAAAAAAAATCTTACAATTTATAGACGATTAAAATGATAAATTGTGGAAACCGTTTTCATCTGCAACAATTTACTTTGTAGGTAAGCACTCTTGTTTGTATCTTTGTTGTGGAATATTATTTATTGTTCCCATTTCTCGATAACACTAAAACATTTGTCTTAAACGTTCGAACAATTACTAACAAGTAACACGGAATCTATTATGTTCCACCCGAGCTTCCTCCACCCTTCAAAGGTATTTCCTGTTAGCCTTTTTTGGAGAGCCTGGCGTGGAGAAGTAAAACATTTTTTTACCTTTGTCTATTTTAAGACGCGTCATAAATGAAGACGTTAGTTCAAGAAATAATTGTGCTATAACTAGGCGCGAGCACCTATTTAACCCTATTTAACATTCTGAACACCTGTGACTTAAATATTTTGGTCCGTTTAAGCAGGATGGAGAGCAGGATTCCCCAAAACTGATCTGTTGATAAAAGGATAACACAAAGGACTTGATTGATTATAATGGCAAGTCGACAAACAATGAGCCCGGGTTAAGAATCATAAATTGGCAAGTGTTTAATTAAAAATGTCACACACTTTATAAATAATTGATGGTAGCGGCGAGATGTTCGGGAAGGTCGCGCGTCATAACGTAATTAGGATGTAAATCTGGGAACAAATAAGTTTATATCGATGACGCGAACGGTATTTTCCCCCACAAAAAAAACCCTTTAAAAAGGCAATATTTTCCGAAGCGCGCCAGCTACAAACAAAAAGCATTAAAGAAATCAGTTTTCGAATAGAATGTAAACGACCTTGTTATCTGTAATCGACATATATCGAATCCCGTTTCACACAAAGAAATACATATTTGCTTACGCAACGAAAGTGAACAGAATTAATAAAACGTAGCTAAGCACACTGTTAGGTTGAGCTACTTAAGTGCGATTTATCGGGTCAAGCGCGACCGTTAAGCGCAATGAAAAAAAGGATCATAGAGTTAATTATAAAGACGACTACAAATAGCAATTAAGTCGGAATTAATTTACACACTTAGGAGTTTTTGTCATAAAATAAGTTCACGTAATGTGAAAGCGACGAGACTTACCTCAACAATAAATTATATTCGGGAGCTTTGCTGCTATGCTAATCCAGATTAAGGGGCCCACTAACGTCAATTAATAACTTAATTAATAAACTCGCACCATTACTTTAAAAAGTATCACTCTCACAAAAAATAAAAATTAAGAAAAAAAAAATTTTTCCCACTACATTAATGCTGCTCACTATAATCCTCTAATAAATATGTTGACTCAAGTTGGACGCACTGCACAAGTGGAATCGGTACGATGCTCCACAGACAAGAACTTGAATAGTACTGCCTTGCGCGCACCATTCCAATAGCTTTCGAGCTTGTGGGGAGCAAAGTTTTGATACCCCTCCAAAATCCCGTAAACAGGACTCACTTGTAGAAAGTTTCTCTCCATCAAACCTACTTTCCGGCAGGAGACGTGTGGTGGAAATCAACTTTGAGCACCAATTCCTGGGCACGTGGACGTTCCTAAAGGCTCCGTCCTATCGCGAATCAATCTTTTACTCCTTTTCAACAGTATTAAGTGGAAAACTCACCGTTTGAGACAGATTTTTAGACAGATTATCATGTTTTAGGGTATATTTTGCCACACACGTTCACAATTGGTGGCGTCGCGACGCCGAATCGTTTACAAAATCATCGTGTGCTCGTCCAATTAACTCGTTTTTATAGTGTTGTGACGTTGTTTCTTTTCCGTTTAAATTCGGGTTAAACTGCCTTAGCACACACACCCGACATAAAAACCACACGAAATGGCTGTTTTTATTAAACTCTACACGTCCGCACTTATTTAAACTACCGAAAAAGATTGCGATCCATTAAATCTCGCAGATTAACCGATTAGCATGTTTAAACATCTTTGCTATACTCGGTCAAGGACAGAAAATTTCTGTTTTTGTAAAAACCTTCGATTATGACCTTACCGGCGATTACCTACCTACATATTTTAATTATTTCAATACAAAGTAATCAAGTCCATTATTTTTGTCTGTGATAAAGGAAGTATCTCAGGAAGCCACTTCATAGGTGTTCTCGGTTCAACGTTCATAATTTCCTCATTTTTAATTACATACTTTAATGCTTGGCTTACATTATTGTTGCATTTAACGATGTGCTGCATGGCTCGCAAAGTCAAAAAAGCAATGAAGAGAAACTGCTCTTTGTTCTTTCTGTTTCAAATTAGACATTTTACTATCATTTTATACATAATATAGGATGTCTTAGAATTATAGGGTCAAACTGGTAGGTACAGTCGGGGACTTTAAAAATGTCGCTCCACCGCAATCGACGCGGTGAAGTAATTATCTATTAATTTTTAGATGTTTCATGATACCATACTTCTTGTTCCTCATACAAATGTTTACATACATCAAATGAGTTGTTAGTCTTTTTGATAGAGATTTTCCAGAAATCGACCTCAAATTTTATGTTTAAACCTTATTTTTTCAAAATTGCCAGTTTCAACTTCCCTATATGTATAACAATTATGCAAGAGTAAAAAGGGTTAATTTTCAGATTTTTTTCGAATTTACTTGCACTTTTCAGAAACTCAACTTTTTAAATATGCATACATTTCTGGGTCCGTATTTTATTAAGCATTTTCTACTTACTTTGACGAGGCTGTGATAAAAGTTTTGACTTTCTACGTAATTCTGACACTGTAGACAGTTTCTTTTGTTTTTCAATTCTGAAAGGGCCGAGGGGTAGACAACCTAGGATTTATGGTGTACAAGTCTGATGATTTAGCGGATTTACTTGGATTTAATAGGATTTACGAGGATTTATTAGGATTTACGAGGATTTATTGGGATTTATGAGGATTTACGGGGATTTATTGGGATTTATCGCAGAATTATTGGGATTTACCGAGGAATTATTGAAGTCACGTGCTCTTTGGCGCATGCGCACTTTATGAGTTTATCGAATGTTCGGTCGCAGTGAAATTGGAGGCGACAATAGGTGTAAGTTATTGGCCTTACAATCAGTGACGTTACAACGGCCCCGCAGACCCCGCAGTGCGGGGTGGCCCCGGGCCTCGGGGAGGGCCCCTGTCCTTTTAATAATTTTTGTTATTAAAAATTAATAAAAACTAATACCTATGAGAATACAAAAAATTTATTTTTATTTTTTTACAATTAGGTCTGGGAGATGCAGCAGGATTATTTATTATAACTTTCTGTCACCTAGCTCAATAGTACTCATTCCTGAATTTTGTAATAATAACAACAATAATAATAATGTTTTTGGCCCAATGAGATGATGGGGGTGTTCTTAGGAGCCCGGGCTCGCCTCGCTGAACTTACAGATAAAAATAATCAAAGCGCTAGATATAGTATAGATAATAGTTTATGCCTAACCCTATGCTAATAAATGTGCAAGACTTGTGAAAAAAGTGCATATACCTACCTAGCAGCGATATCAACCTATGTAAAAATGCGACTTTTTGTCTTTGTTTCTATCACTACATAACTCAAATTTGTGGAACTAATGTTGATAATCTTCATTCAGAAGTGTCCTCTTTTATGCTTCAAAGATATTATATTGCCATAGGCGAATTCGATAAAAAATCTTTTTATGGGAGATGCGTGACCTTGAAATTTTGAAAGATTTTCGCCTGCGGCACACTCTGTTTTTGAGTACCTACCTAGCCACTTTCAAAAACACTATCAATAATGGCAATAATATTGATAATAAAGGGCCCCAATTAGATCTTTATGTGGATTTACGAGGATTCATAGGGATTTAGGAGGATTTATGGGGATTTACGAGGATTTATCGGGATTTACGAGGATTTATGGGAATTTATGAGGATTTATGGGGATTTACGAGGATTTATGAGGATTTATGGGGATTTATTAACCAAAAAGGATTTATGGTGTACAAATTTTCATTGGTTGTTTCCCCCTCGGAAAGGGCTAATAATTTTTTTGATATAATAAAATTCTTTGGTGTGAAACCATTTGATTAACAAACGTTATATAAACCCAATAGGTACTTATTGTTATAATTTTGTTACAAACTAGTTCCTATTTCTGTGGTTTGGTGCAACAAGGGCCAATGTGACATTTTCAAAATTAACGAACTTTTCTTTTTAATTATTGACTTGAAATATCATTCTGTAAACGAAATTACTCAATTTTCAAGTTAATTTAATAATAAATTTTGTTATTAAAGTGTGGTTTTGTTTACAGATTAATATCCTAAGACAATAATTTTAAAAAAATGCGAATTTTGAAAATGTCACCATGGCCCTTCTTGCACCAAGCCACAGATTTTATCCAACAATAACAGCGTTGGGCTGCCTATGAATAATGACTTATGCCCCTCTTCCTAGCGATAATCTGCGAGACAAAAATGTCGCAGGTAAAAAGAAATCCGAAATGGTCTTGAAAAGCTGCTTATTATCATGAAAAGAGAAGTTTTAATTTAAGGGAGGATCTTACCTCTGCGAAAAGCGTCGAAAATGCGCTATCGTATTTTTGAAACAACGGGCTCATTTATTAATTTTTTGACCCAAAAATTTTTTTCGTCGATCGTAGTGCAAACGTCACATTCTTGACATGCAATTATCATTCAAAAGCTTACGTTTCCAGGACTGCCCCATTTGCTAGGCAACACGCACTAGCCGTACAGGCATAACGTTTTTTCCGGCCTAGGCCGGAAAAATATTAGTGTACTCTTAAAAAATAGTTCCAAATTTCATTATTCAAGTCTAGTTGTGCGATCGACGAAAAAATAGTATGTCCAACACGGAAGGAAAATATATATTCCGGGACTCTGATGGTAGCTGGACTCGGCTGCGCCAATCTTCCATCATCGTCCCGGAATATATTTTTCCTACTAGTTACACAATATACTATATCCACAAAAAACATTCGGACGTGGTCAGAAAAAAATCACAAATATCACCAAAAATACGTGCCAATATCTCAGGAACCATCATAACCGTTATTCCAAAAATTCGCATTGACACAGAAACACGGATATCTTGGCTAAGTGGGGGAAAAATAGTGACAAAAAACTGAAAACTAAAGATTTAGTTTCGAAAATACGACGAGCGTGGTATTGCTGGGTTCCTATAGATACTTTAATGGGACGATCGATTTTACTTGCAGAGATATAATAAAATGAGCCTTCTCAGATAAGTATGCGTAAATGGACAGCAGCTATTATGTCCACTTTAAATTTTCTTTTCAGTTCAAAAAATGGGCAGCTACGAATGCGGCTAGAACCTCCCCACTTGGAGAATGATCCAATCCTATCACCTATAAATTTTAATCCACGGTGTCTAAGTACAGTCGGGGACTTTGAAAATGCCCACCCCACCGTGACGACTCACTTGGTCGACTGTATCGCAACGTGCTTAATTTTTGCCAATCTGTCAAGCAAACATCAAATGAATTTCAGCGATGCAGACGACCAAGTGAACCGTCGCGGTGGGGTGGGCATTTTCAAAGTCCCCGACTGTACCTACCTAAGTGTTTCGGGGGATTTTCAAAATTTTTATTATTTATTGCCAAAAGGGCACTAAGCTTAATAGCATTTTTTAAAACAGAATTAGAAGACCTTTGCATGTGTGCTAAAATAAATTTCATCGCTGGGGACTCGAAGTCACAGGCTATTTTATAAAGTGATATATAATTTGGTAACATCAATTTATAAAAATTACTGTGTGTGTGTCAGAAGCCTATAGCAGTGTTAAAAGATCACTACAAGTAGTGACTACCCCTGGATTTATAATTTGGTTACCTCAAGTTTGCTAATATACATCCCATATATAACATTTGCTCAGATATTTTACCGAAACCTAACCTATATCTCTATTTTATTTGACCTCTTTATTTCTCTTTTATTTGTCATATTGATTACAAATAAAGTAATGCAATAAAGTAATAAAGTAAAAACGCCGAAGGCGGTTACTGGAAGACTGAAGTTTTATAAGATTGCTAGATATAAGATTGTAGAGTAATTAATAACAATGTCAATGATGTAGCCGTAGACGCGGAATGTACGTGACTTAAGGATTCTCCCATCACTTCGAAGCCACGATGGCCTTATTAGCAATTTTACAATACAAGAAGATATATAATGACACCCGTTTAACCATCTTAGGACATACTCCTACCTTAAGTTATATTACATCCCCAATGGTTATACATAGATAAAGTCTATAATGTCCCCGTTGTCCCCACAAATTTATATAAAGCGGCTGTCATGTTAGCAAAATAGGAACTGCCCACCCAGTGATTTCGTTTTCAAGCATATAGATTTTCGCCAAATAAAAGTGAATATTATGCAACGGCAAAAGTCACTGTTTAAAGGAATTTTAACGCATACTTTCATATTATAGGTAGGTTCCTATATTTAACTTATATTCAAACTATTACACAATATAATGATAATAATTGTGATTATTACAAATATATTTAACACAGTAGTGCTCGCATTAACACACTCTCCCCTACCTAACTATTTTTAACAATAGTATGGTCATAAATTCTCTCCATTCATTATAAGGGCGCCTGAATTTTCAGTAGGCAGTTCAACAAATTACACAGTAAAATTGTATTCGCCATAATTTTTTTATTTCCGTTTATTACATTTTCAATGTCTGAAAATTCACAACTAATATATGGCTGGTGTCATGGTGTCATTCACAGATCTGGTGGTAGAACGGACAAACACTATTTCCTCTCCCGTATATAAATCAGAGAGAGAAAATACACAATAAAATAATGATGGTGGAGTGAAGAGAAACAAAGAGAAGAAGCAGAGGTAACAGTAATAAATTTTGTTTTATAAGGGGGTAACGTTAACTGAATTTGTTAACTTTGTCAACAAACGTTAAAACAAGTGTTTTAATAGTGGTCGTAGAAAAAAGTATTTAAAATGATTACTGAGTCTACAAATTTTTTTCATGCACTAAGCTGACCATGTGACTGACAAATGAGTAGTGGGAGCGTGGAAGTGCGGAAGAGGTGTGGTCTCAGCATTTGTCATTGTTTCACAAACTACCTTTCTCACTCTGAATTACCTATCATAAAAATGTAATAATTGTATTTGACTTTGTGGTTTTATCGATTATTGAGGAGAATACTGACACTAATTTTTAATTGAATTGAATTTCATACTCTAAGAGAGGAAGCATTAATTCAAGGCATTCAATTATTAGAAGAGCGAAACTATTTTCATTCTCTGCTGTTTTGCATGAATATTAATAAATAAAATTAGAGCTGTGAGAAATTGTTTCCTTTCGGCTTTAGTTGACGTCCAACATTGATTAGCATCAGTTAAAACCTGTGAACATCCAAGTTATAAATTTGGAGACTCCTTCTCTACTTGTCAAACCATTTGAAGACAGTGAAGACACGGAAATAATCGGGAATTTACAGCCGCTTTTTGGACTTCTAGGAAGACGCCTGGTCCTGAATCAAGATTCAAATCCCGTTATTTGTTTCACCAGAAATGATTTGATAAAGTTAATTTAAAGGAACACGTTGCGAGGCTATTGAATGAGTGCAGGATATGAGGGTGCGTTTTGAAAAGGACAATAACCGAAGGGTGTATGAACTGGTCGACCCCCAGCTTTCACCTGTGGTTGCTGTTACACGAAGCAACAGCTGTCGTCTGTGTTTTTACTTTTATTTTTAATACACATCTAATACTTGGTTGAAAATGATACGGCTATTGTAGGCAGGTACCAAAACGCCAACATAAATTAACCAGTCGCCAAGACAGGAAGGAACACTAAATTGTTGCGATAAAACAACGACATTACAAGAAAAAGGTAACTAGTCAGGTAATATTTGCTCCAGGCAAGGTCGGCGGTGGCCTACTACTTCTAATAAAAAATCCACAGTTAGAAGGTTGAATTGTAGCGGGTTTTGTTGCTGCTGGTCTGAGTTTTAAACAATTATTAACGCTGACCCAGTAGCGACTCGTCGTTGCGTTTCATCATCTCGAAAATCTACTCTAATGACCCCTCTGGTTAACACATGTTAATTGTATCGTCAAACTGTGCCCACCGAAGCATAAAAACACAATTATTACAGCTCGCCGAAACGGAGAACAGGGAATTAACGAAGCGATTGGCTGCCTGAACGTGAACGTGGCGATCTTATCAATCCAGATTTTTATAAGCCTGACAATTTATATTATTTTAGGTCAATTCATTATATTCACTCTTGCACGGTAAGTATCTTGATTCTCAAATTTTCAATTATTTTCATAATCATCACTGTTATAATAACGCCAATAAAGATAAATGAGTAGTTTTTTTGTTTTTTAACGTTTTCGTTAAGGAATTCCAAAATGTGGAAATAATTAGGGACCAGTGGTTCTAATATGGTGCTATACTATACATGCAACATACTTAAGTCCTGATAAATCCGGCTTGTGCGTTAGCCGCGAGGGGGCAACCACTCACAAAAAAATGTGCCACGGACTATGACTTATTCCGGACAATTTAAGGACTAGGCTGGCCTAAATTGAACTAAAGCTGACTAGATTGGACTAAAGCGAACTAGCCTGGGACATATTGAACTAAATTGGACTAAATCGGACTAAACCGCCGAATGTGGTGCCAAAAAGATGTACTCTACCGCGTCCAAATTTCAAAGATTACTTCGATTTAGTTCAATTTGTTCCAGGCTAGTCCGCTTTAGTCCAGTTTAGTCCAGGCTAGCCTGCTTTAGTCCATTCTAGTCCGCTTTAGTTCAGTCTAGTCCGATTTAGTCCGTTTCGTCATGCAAGTCCTGCAAGTCGGGCCTAGTCCTAGTCCCTTATACAGGGTATCCCGAAATTAGGGTGCCAAATTCTACCAGTAGATTCTTTTATGAAAAATATGAAAAGAAGTAGCTAAGGCCCCTTAAAGGGTCCACTTTTAAAGTGGTTTTTTTCTAAATATCTTCAAAACGGTTTAAGATAGCAACGTGAAATTTCGTATTTTTAGTAAGTCTTTGATGCTGAATCTACTACCGTGGACAAAATTTAAAAATTTTGATCATAAGCGTCTCGTATAGGAGGGCCTTAGGACTAAATTTGCTGAAACATTTTTGCGAGTACCTTTTTCTCAAATTTGATTCCAGAATCTCAAAGTTTTATGGTTTCTAGGTAAAAGTGGTACTCTTGTTTGACATCGATGGGATGCGCCCTTTTCGAAAAAAATG
The DNA here is from genome assembly GCA_963924575.1 of Pycnomerus fuliginosus. NCBI lineage: Eukaryota > Metazoa > Arthropoda > Insecta > Coleoptera > Zopheridae > Pycnomerus > Pycnomerus fuliginosus. The sequence continues at coordinate 21,484,037 of OZ004622.1, forward strand.
GCTTTTTATTGGTTCAGGGCTCCAAATTTGTGATGGAGGATATCAAAATACTGTAAACAAGTTCATGGAACGGTTCCTTACTTTATTCTAGAAAGAAAAGTTCTTACGGGCATGGGTAGAAAAATGCTTCATAAGGGAGCTACAGTCTTTCAAACAACTTCCAAGACCCCATTTGAAAGACCATAGCCTCCATGCCCGTAAAAACTTTTCTTTCTAGAACGAAGTAAGGAACCGTCCCATAAGTTTGTTTACTGTATCACAAATTTTGTAGCCCTGAATCACTGAAAAACCATTTTCTTCAAAAACAGTGTCTTCTAGCGACGTTCTGCAAGAGTACCTTTTTTACGTAAAAAATTTCAGATTTTCAGATTTTGGAATCAAATCTGAGAAAAAGCTACATACAAAGTTCTACTAAATTTAGTCGTACGATACGCTTATACAATTTTCTCCACAGCAATAAATTCAGCATCAAAGATTTATTAAAGATACTTCACTTTGCCGTCTTTAACAGTTTTGAAGATATTGAAAAAAAGGCAGCAGAGAAGCGGCTGGAACCTCCCCATCGCGTGGATCTTTGTATTCTGTGTAGATAGTGGTCAATTCAACAGAAATTTTTTACCCTTATCGACTGTGACTAATTTTGCAATTTTCTGACAAATACCGACACCACCTCGGACATCACCCATCACATTTGACAATATGTTCCTTTTAAGGTTAATCTTTTGCCACCTTTTGACAACAACTGCCACTTTAATGTCATCCACTGTCAGCTCGCTCGCTTTTAATGAGAAAGAATTTTTTCTCTATTTTCCACTGAAATGGCAGAAACTGTGAATACATTTTTAGAACGAGAATTTGATCGTCTTTCTAATGGCGACATAAAAAAGGACACCTTTGTATTTAAAATTTAAAGTTGATATGCCTAAATGGCACTTTCCGTGGACCAATTGCTTCCAAAAGCCTTTCAGGTCTTCAACGGGTCACCCAATCTCCATGTACCAAATTTCAGCTAAATCGATTCGCTAATTTGGGCTATAATGTATTTTTAGTGTTATTATGAAATTTCGATTTTTTGACCCAAAGAGCACTAAATGCGAACGAATTTTGTCTTACTTAAAACCAGAATTTAAAGACCTTTTTGATGGTGACAATAAATCTTTCAAAAACTTGTTTTGGATGGTTAAATGAGTGAATAATTTTAAACTTACAAATTGGTGTGTCAAAACGGCAGTTTCCGTGGGCCGATTGAATCCAAAATTTGTTCAGCTCTTCGACGTGCAATATAATCCCCGTGTGCAAAATTTCAGCCAAATCGGTTCAGGGGCTTGGGCTGTACCGCGATTTTAAAGTCGGATAAAAATCATTTTAGAATGGAATTAAAGGAATTAGTTGGAATTAGCTGGAATTAGTTGGAATTAGGTGGAATTATCTGGAATTAGTTGGAATTAAGTGGAATTATTTGGAATTGATAAGTATATCATTTAAAAGGAATTAAAGGAATTAGTTGGAATTAGCTGGAATTAGTTGGAATTATTTGGAATTAATATGGAATTGTTTGGAATTAATGGAACTAAATCGGAATTAGTGGAATTAGAATGGAATTAATGGAATTAGAATGGAATTAATGGAATTAATGGAATTAATGGAATTAATGGAATTAATGGAATTAATGGAATTAATGGAATTAATGGAATTAAACTGGAATTATTGGAATTAATTCCCGATTGGAATTAATTGTACACAATTTTTTTGAGTGATCAGCCCCCTAGTTAAAATAGGGGTTCTTATAATCAATAATATACTATTTTAAACTATGAACTAACCGTTCGGAAGTGATTTTAAAATTGTTATGTGAAACATAGATTTTTTCACGTAATGCTCATTTCGTTGCAAATTTTATGCTCTTTCAATAGCCACGTGAACAATTTTCGTAGGATCAACGGTTTTCAAGATAAAGGCGGAAAACTTCTGAGAGACCTTCGATGTCGCCATTTTTTCAAGATAGAGGCTAACGCACACGCCGGATTTATCTGGACTTTTAGTATGTTCATTGTTCAACCCTACGTAAAGTGCAACATCTCAACGTAAGAAACCATTGGACTTTCATTATTTCCACATTCGCCTAGTAAAATTTCTAATACTACTGGACTAATTAGAAAAATCTTTTCTGAGTCCTGCGATGCCTTTATTTTTCCTCCCCTTCGTTATTTCAATTGCAATTTTATAAAAAAAAAACTTTTTCAAATTATTATTGTCGGCTGTTGATTAATTTGACCACTGGAACCTCTACAATCATAAAAATGAAGCTAATAGTCTATACACATGCAATTCCAGAAATGCCAGCAGAATGCAGTCACCCCTGCCCATTAGTGGCCAACATTATTTGATTACAAGGTGAATCCTGTTTATAGTTTGATGCAGTGATACTGTTAGCCTATTGATCGACATATTTTGCATAAAGCCCACCATCAGATCCAACATTAATGAGTAATCGAGGTGAAAGCGTATAACGATGTGATCCCAACAAAAACCAAGTTCCACATTTTCTTGAAAAAAGCGAGGAACGGAGGTGTAAAAATAAATAAGATCAAAGCGTCGTATTAAAAAAGAGAGGAGAGAATCTTTTTTCCATATAATTTAACTCGGATTAAGATTTACTCAATTACGCCAGAGATAGGAAGAAAAAACATTCGAAAATGGGAAAATGGAAAAGGTAAGTGAAAGTAATCCTCAATAAATCATTGAGAATTGGAGAATAATTTGTAGTGGAAAAAGTTTCAGACGACGGAGGGGCCGTAAATTCGCCAACCAACCACGATTTTAATTTACAAACTAAAAAAATACAAAGGTGGAATTTTAAATTAAAATGTCACACGGACAAGAAATTATATTATTGAGTTTTAGTGCCTCTTACCTGATCCGCCGTGAGCTGTGTAGTTACAGGGCCGGATTGGGCTAAATGTCGCGAAACTGCTTTTAACCTCCCCACTCCACTTCACCATTTAAAAAAAAAGGGAGGTTACTGCAATCACTAAAATTTTCGAATTCGAGATAAGACCCGATCTATACGTTTTGAGGTCTCAGGAGCCCAAAAAAGTGGTTTTTAAAATGTGTCTGTGTGTATGTGCGTACGTACGTACGTGCGTACGTACGTTTGTAAACACGCCACAGCCAAAACTACTAGACCGATTTGGCTGAAATTTGATATGTGTGCATGTGATAACCCAACTTAGATCTGAAAAGCTTTTGGAGCCAATCGTTCAACTAGAAATGCCATCTTGGCACATCAACTTTTAAATTTCAAATACAAACCCCCATTTTTCACCTCACGATAGAAAAGGCCTTCAAATTCTGCTTCTAAAAATGTATTCATTCTTAGTGCCCTTTTGATCAAAAATTAAAAAAAAAAAGATTTTTATCCGACTTTAAAATCGCGGTACAGCCCAAGCCCCTGAACCGATTTGGCTGAAATTTTGCACACGGGGATTGTATTGCACGTCGAAGAGCTGAACAAATTTTGGATTCAATCGGCCCACGGAAACTGCCGTTTTGACACACCAATTTGTAAGTTTTGGGTCTTTGGGTCAAAAAATCGAAATTTCATAATAACACTAAAAATACATTATAGCCCAAATTAGCGAATCGATTTGGCTGAAATTTGGTACATGGAGATTGGGTGACCCGTTGAAGACCTGAAAGGCCTTTGGAAGCAATTGGTCCACGGGAAGTGCCATTTAGGCATATCAAATTTAAATTTTAAATACAAAAGTCTCCCTTTTTATGTCGCCATTAGAAAGACGATCAAATTCTCGTTCTAAAAATGTATTCACAGTTTCTGCCATTTCAGTGGAAAATAGAGAAAAAAATATTTTTCATTAAAAGGGAGCATGCTGACAGTGGATGACATAAAGTATCAGTTATTGTCAAAAGGGTGGCAAACTGTTAACCTTAAAAGGAACATATTGTCAAATGTGATGGGTGATGTCGGTATTTGTCAGAAAATTGCGAAATTAGTCACAGACAATAAGCATAAAAAAAATTGTGTCGAATTGACTAAACTATCTACACAGAATACAAAGATCCACGCGATGGGGAGGTTCCAGCCGCTTCTTTGCTGCATTTTTTTCTTTGAAATTTTCATTGTTGCTAGCAAAAGTCGAACGACGGGAATTTTGCTATACCTAATGGTGTTTCTCGATAGCAAAACTTGAAAATTTGTACTACCAATACAGGAAATGTTCTAAAATTGTTAGTAGCAATATGAGCAAATTTACTACAAAAATATATGCCAGTAAAATTCCATTGTGACTCATTTCACACTTTTTGACAAATAGCGACATTTAAGGTTAATATCTTGCCACATTTATTGTCACTCTCCGTCAGCCCACAAGTTTTAAACGAGAATGAGAATTTTCATTATTTCCCACCGAAATGGTACGAACTGAGAATAGATCTTTAGAACCAGAATTTAATGATTTTTCTAATGATGACATAAAAAATGCGGCCTTGTAGTTAAAATTTTAGAGTTAATAAACTTGCTTACAAAAGCATTTCAGCTCGTCAATGGGCCACCCAATCTCCATGTACCAAATTTCAGCCAAATCAGTCCAGTAGTTTGGACCATAATGTGTTTTTAGTGTTATTAAAAAATATCGATTTTTTTGTCCAAAGGGCACTAAATGCGAATAAATTTTGTCTAATTTAAAATAAGAATTTTGAATACCTTTCTGATGCTGACAATACATTATTCAAAAACTTGTTCTGGATGGTCAAATGAGAGTATTTAAACTTGAAAATTGATCTGCCAAAACGGTACTTGCCGTGGGCCTTACCTCCAAAAAAATTTCAGTTTTTGACGTGTGTGCAAAATTTCAGCAAGATCGGTCCGGAGGTTTGGGCTGTATCATGTTTTTAAAGTACGTTAAAAATCTCGAATATATGAGTTTTTGTCAAAAAGGCACTAAGAGTGAACACATTTTTAGAACCAGAATTTGAAGACCTTTCTTATGATGACGGTCAAAAATGAGAGCTTGCATTTAAAATTTAAAAGTTTAAAAGCCAAAATAGCATTTCCAGTCGCACGATTGGCTCCAAAGCCTTTTCAGATCTAAGTTGAGTTACAAGATATCAATCTGCCAATTTCAGCCAAATCGGTCAAGTAGTTTAGGCTGTAGAGCGTCTACAAACGCACGCTCGTACGTACATACATACAGACCAGACAGATTTTAGAAACCTCTTTTTTGGGTTTCTGAGACCTGAAAACGTATATAGATATCCGGTCTTATCTCGAATTTAGTGATTGCAGTACATAACCTCTCCCATTTCTTTTAAATTGTGGGGTTTGGGAGGTCAAAAATCATAAATTACGACGGTAAATTACCGAAAAAATTAATTAAGGTATAAATTAACATCACTGACCGCAAGTCAATTTGGTTTGTTTTGGGGTTTGACACGTTTGACATGAGTAGCATCTCGTATACAAAAATAAGACGTTAAAAAGCACTGCCGCCAACATTACGTCTTTAACCGGCCATAGATGACGTCATTGTTTCTTTTAAACGTCTACAAAACGGTAAAGAATTGTTAAATTTTGATGGCACCAGTCGGCTCAGCAGCTCCTCACAAGCTAAAATCATAGCCATAATCTTAAAAATAATATTTAGCATTGAATCTCCCTTTAAATTTAAAGAACATTTGATTATAAAATCGGCCCTAAGGGCTAGGCAACAGCCAATTAGAACGCTTAACTTTAGGTAAACCACCATTACCCTAAACTTGATCTGATTGCCAGGAATTTTTGTTATGTTAGTTAAATTGAAAGTTGTGGTACCGTGCTATTCAGAAAATATGTGATAACGGATGGCCGTGGGAACAAACAAATCGCAATCTGTCGAAAGGACGTTTGTCCAAAGTTTGTTCGCACAGAACATGTCACCTGTTTGTTATTTTAGCGGGGACTCGTTTGAGGACAAGACATCTGTCATTTTATCTGGGGCGGTGCGAACTAACTTTAGACAAACGTCCGTTTGACAGATTGCGATTCACTTGTTTCCATAGCCTCCCATTAAGTATCACATATTTTCTGAATGCCACCGTATGCATCTTGCATAGAAGTAAATCATGATGCATACAAAATTTTGGTTCAAATTACACAGGTTACCTCAGAAAATTATATTAGGTAGGTACCTATAGAAAACAGGTATTTAGTCTGTACTGTACACCAAATATGTACGTACAGTCGGTGACTTTGAAAATGCCCACCACGCCGCGACGATTCACTTGACCGACTGTGAATCGTCGGGGTGGGATATGGGCATTTTCAAAGTCCCCGCCTGTACATGAAGTATTTCGGTAATTATGCATGTATTCAGAGCTGGGAGTAACTTTAGAAAAAAGATACCTTAATATAGCTGGTGGAAACAATATTTGGGAGACCCTAAACGCCGCCGCATTACGAGGGTTGTAACTGTGACAATGGCGCCCCGTTGGCTTTACCTGAGGCTCGTGGATATTTTAAAATTTCCAAGGTGCGCCGGATTTGAGAATCTTCACTATCTAACAAGCACAAATCGATTGATTATAGATAATGAAATACTACTAAAATTATTGCACAGCACCCAATCAACTCATACAAGAATAAGGTTTTGACAAGTTAAGTAATTTGGAATTAGAATGAGTTTATAATTGACAAGAGACATAAACGTAGCGTGCATTTAAAAAAGTACGCTGTTGGTAGATATCTAGGAGTATTTACCTACTTACCTGTCTTCTAGGAAATAAGTTTGTTCCAGAATTCTTGCTATTTCATTTCTTTTAGATTATTGTTGGCTAAATCGTTCTGTCTCTATGCTAATGACAATGATAATGAGATTTTGCCAGCAGTGGGTTGTCTGCAATTATCGAAATAGAAAATAGTATGTTCTCGAATTTTTTAATAATATGTTGGCGGGCTTTAAAACTAAAATTGTCGAGTACGGCCCCTGGGAATAAATTTAAAATACCCACTAGTTAGTAGGTACACCATGCACCTGTGTTGCAGCGGGCCATCATTGTTACAGTTAACCCTCGTAATGAGACGGCTTTTAGGTTCTCCCAAATATTGTTTCCACCAGCTATACAGGGTGTCCGGAAATAACGATGAAATATTTCGGGAGGCGATTGTGCAGCTCAAAATATGAAAAAATGTTCCTATAAACAGAGCCGTGCGAACAAAAACTTGCGCCCGGGGCTTAACCTGAAATTGGCGCCCCCCCCCCCCCCGTCGTACCTGATTTTCGGTATGCCACATTGCTAAATAAAAAAAATTATTTAATCGAGAAATAGAAGTCTTGAGTGGTGAACAAGTTTTTATATAAACTGAACAAAAGAAACGAAACAGATAGGTACATAAAGCAAAAAACTCAGAACTCGGTAAACTTAAGTGTTACAATAAAATTACAATGGCACTTTTCTTGCCTTTAAAGCGGCGAAGCTATCAATGATTTCATCTAAATCTAATGACTGCGTGATTTCATGTTCACTGGCCAGTAAACTTAAATTGGTAAGCCTTTCTTGACCCATAGACGATCTTGAAAATTTTTTTATCAGTTTAAGTTTACTGAAAGTTCTCTCTGCGGATGCAGAAGTTACTGGAATTGTTAAGAAAATCCTGCATGCCGTCTCCATATTTTTGTAATTGGCCGTTAAGTCAAAATTGTGAATCAGTTGCAAAACTTCTAGATGGTCCATTTTACCAAATTTCTCATTCAGGGGCGGAAATAACTATTTCGCGCTCAGTACCTCGCTCAGAAGCTGATTCTGAAAATACTGAAGCCCGGCAGCGTGACGCCGTCGGCGTTCCTTCTCAGAATTCAATTTGGATGGAAAATTCTGGGGCGCTTTTCGGCGCCCCCTGCCTTTTGGCGCCCGGGGCGGTCGCCCCCTTTGCCCCCCCCTTCGCACGGCTCTGCCTATAAATATGGGTCCGGAAATCGCTCCTAAGGGGGCTAGGGCCCCCTGAAGGGGGCGCTCAAAATTCGATTTTGATTTTGTCAATTATTAATTTTTGCATATTATCTGACATCGATAAGCAACATTAGATTACTTTAGATACTAATTTTTAAAATCCGTTCAGTTTTGTAATTTAATAAAAATCGTTTGATAAGCCTAGGAAATGCAAATGGATCTTTAAATCTAATTTTTTCGAAAACGGTTGATCCTACGCTGTTATAACAAGAGAGGCTTTTTTATGTAATTTTAGTCAGGAAATCATATTCCGGTGAGAAATTGTCTAAAAAATAACACGTAAAAAAGGTTGGGTGGGGAAAGCTGAAGCCCCCCTATTTTCCACGCCCCTGGTAGAATCTGCTTTTGGTAGATACCATAATCCGATGGCGCTTACTGATGTTAGATAATGTGCAAAAAGTCGTCACTACCTTAAGCGGTTCCTGATTTATTCGTTAAAAACCGAATTTGAGGCGCCCCCTTCAGAAGGCCGTAGCCCCCTTAGGTACGATTTCCGGATACATGTTATAGGAACTTTTTTGCATATTTTGAGCTGCAGAATCACCCCCCGAAATATTTCATCGTTATTTCCGGACACCCTGTATAACTAGTTACTAAAACTAGCTTCTAAAAGTATAACTAAGTTACCTTTTTTCTCTCTATACGGAAAGTAACTATATCTAGTTCCTTTACTAAAGTAACTATTGCAACTAGTTACTTTATCTAAATACCTAAATACTTCAAAAAGTATTTGGTTACTTTTTATGTACTTAGTTACTTTTTCATGTGTTTACATAGTTTCAGAAATTAAGTAGTTACTTTTTATGCAATTATTCATAATTAGTATATGTATTAAATTGTTTTAATATTACAAAACAGTAAAACACAAAATATAGGTACCCCGATTTTAAAAAGTCAATCCTTCTAAATTGGGGTACCTAACTACTTACTAAGATTTAATTTGTTCATTTTCCAATTCCCATCGTTCCTCTAACAAATATGCTTTTGAAGTACAACTTACAAACACGAAAAGGTCCACTCAAAGGTGTTACCGCCTGATCCGTACGACCAGGAGCCTATCCCACCCAAGTCTTCTCCATTACAATTTTGCACAATACTTTTTAATTACACAGGGTAGTTCCAAAGGTCTTACTGTTAGTTTCAAAGTTTCAAAGCTTCGGAAACGCGTGCTAAACAGTAAGTACATCTTGTGGAACAAGACTTTGAAACTACCCTGTGTAATCAAACATCAGTTAGTTCGTCTTTGAAAATAGATCAAGCCTTGCAACAAACAATACTTTTTATTCGGAAGATAGGCCCAAGGTAAATTTTCATCTATGGGTTGACTTTCTCATATAGTAATAGGACCTACCGTGCTTACCTGCCTATATACGCAAAGTAAATTACTCCAAGTGCAACTAAGACAGTTAGGTAAGTAAGTATATCTGCCTGTACCGTATACGATAAACGATACCTACCTACATAATTGAAGTAACTAAATTACATACGTCAATAGCATAACTAAAATACTGTATCTAGTTACTTACAGAAGTATTTATAGTTACCCTTTCAAAGTATCTAGATACTAAAAGTAACTAAGACACTAATCTAGTCACTTTTCATAAGTATCTTGTAACTAAGTTCTTTTTTCAGTAACTAAAGTTATAGTCTTGCAAGAGCTAGATTGTTTTTATGACCCCCAAAATAATCCTAATGGGTCGTTACCTGCTGTTTACTCACTCAGCGGGTCCCCACTGTAAATCATTTCTTTACCTGCACCAGGCGAATTTAACCAGGCCCGGCATTAAACATTCGTCCAAGAAATACTAACAGAATACGAAAATAAGTTTATTTTATTTTCTGTACTATATTAGCAAAAACAATAAAAATAAATATTATAAATAATACAATGATAATTCTAACTGTCACTGTCGCATTCACTGATGTCTTCACTGTTGTCGTCTGGCTCACTTTCTTCTAATGAGATTATCATTTCTTGGATCGAGGCAGACAAATAAGTATTTTCTATTTCTATTACATGCCGAACACAGTTCTGCCACTCGTTAACACGCATATTTTCGAGTTCTTTTCTAACCATATCTACTACAGCACCGCTTAAATTTGGTGCACGGTTACTTTTCCGCAATGCTTTTTTGAGCGTACTCCACATAAGTTCTATCGGATTAAGAACGCAATAATATGGAGGCAATCGTAACACAGTATGTCCATTTCTTGCAGCAATTTCATCACATATATATTTTTCTGGAATGTTTAGATTTTTTATCACTTGCAGTAAGTCCTTCTTTGTTTGCTTTCCTGGGGGAATTTCAATATTATTTTTGGTCATATATTGAATAATGTCTTGTTTCTTGGTGCTTTGGTTGGGTTTTTTGTTAACTTGTCTGGAGTGGTACTTGGCATTGTCCATCACGATTACAGAGTTTGGCGGAACGTTTTTTAGTAGTTGGTTTTCAAACCAAGTTTCAAAAAGGAAACCATTCATGTCTTCGTGATAATCCGCCGAACAATTTTTAATATTTTTGGCCGATAAAAGCAACCCGTTCGGGACCCATCCATCAACACTTCCAGCATGGAGAATTATTATTCGCTTACCCCGAGAGACCCGGGAGTTAAGACAGCACTTAATTGTTCCATCCGTAACACATTTCTTTACAACATCATGGCTGTCAAACCAGGTTTCATCCAGATATATTATAGGACGATGTTCATTGCGATATTTCCGAATTTGGCAAATAAAATCAAAGCGGTGCTTTCGAAGACGAGGACTTTCCATGATTGCCATCCTCTTATCTAAAACTCTATAATCGAAACCGATTCTTCGAAGATATTTGCGAAAAGTTTCGTTGCAATAAGTTATTTCAACACCTCTTTCTCTAAGTCTCTCCATCAAACTTTCGGTAGTTGGCACAATATTTGATTTGTACATCAAGTAGATTTGATTTTTGATTTCTATTCCCAAGTTGTCGTCGATTTGAGCAAATTTTTTGTAGGTTCGTTTTTTTTTGTCCATTTCTGTGTTTTTTATTACATACCCCACTGTAGAATATGGCACTTTTGTCAAGTCACTTATGACTTGCATCGGGTTGAAACAACCTCGCTGGATCAGTCCTTCTTGGATGTTGCGAATCATTCCCTTCTCACCAGGAGATAAACGGTGATAGTGACGTATTTTAACACAAGCTTCCTCGTCATCATCACTTTTTGTTAGATCAACTTGATCAATCACCATTGAAGCTTCATTTTCGGGTAAATCCGTATTTTCCCACGGGCGAAACATTTTTATATAGGCACTCTAAACAAATAGCACTGTGAATTGGTAATGGCAAATTCGCAAACACAAATGAGGAAAATATACATTGTTGGGAATATTTATACTGCGCCCTAATCAGGTACCTACCTATTACCTAAGATCCTACTAGGAATTTTAAAGTAACACATTCCAAGAAATACCAATTTAATAAGTACTGGTTCTGTTTTTACCTGATATTCAACGTACGTGAATATTTTAAAGCCCGGGCCTGGAAAAGGTCTTAACAGGTCGCTTGTGTTTGTTTACACTACTGATTGGGTCCCCATTGTTAGTTCATTTAACTTTCGGACAATGCCTCAGATTTATGACTGCCATAAAAACAATCTAGCTTTTGCAAGACTATAATTTTATGAAAAACAACTTCAAAAGTGTCTAGTTACTATTTCAAAGTAACTTTCCCAGCTCTGCATGTATTCTACTAAGTATCTTCTTTTCTGGTAACTCTTGAGGCGAATTTGTTGATTGTGACCAAATTTTATGGGTAAATCAATTCGAGAGGTTACAATAATTTACGCATCTTAGGGCCAGTTTTTCCATCTCATGTTAACTTTAGAGGTTTTGAGATTTAACACCGTATTTTCCATGGTGGCAACAATTGTCTCTATGGAAATAACCTCATGTTAAATTTAACACGAGATGGAAAAACCAGCCCCTAAAGTAGAATCATGTCTACAGAAGGCAGGTGAATCAGGCGTTGCCTTTGTTGTTGTGTTGAATGGGCTCAATTTGTGTCAAGATTCCTGTCAGCAGAAACAATGGGCTACAATAATCTGAATTAGCGTCACTAGCGACCGCGACGTTAGCGACTGCCACCAGAAAGTGCGACATTAGCGACCGTGTTGACCTGGCGTTACCTGAGGTCTTATGGCGCACCCAAAATATCGCGTCAGTAGCGACCGTCTATAAATATTGAAAATTGTTATTGATTAGTGCATGATGTGAAGATTAAAAAAAAACGATTTTGACTCCATGAGTAGGTATATTTTATTAAAATTAATTCTAATACATTTCTACATTTACAATCTATTACTATAATTAGTCACTCTAACTTTTGTATAAACGCCATTTTTACTAAAAAAATCTTAATGTTGCCACTTTCTTCATATTCAACGCAAGTTCTATTTATCCTATTATCTATTTCAATATATCTTGTTTTTCTTCGCTTTCCATTCATGTTCAGGATGCTTCTATCAAACAAATAGTCGTTGTACTCCGCCTCGCTCTTCAAAGATTTGATCAAGGTAAATACATTGGGATGTGGTTTTATCAATGTATTTAGTCGGTGGTGCCATCCTTCAACGGCGTTGTTTGTCCTATGTTTCTGTTTATGACAATTCCATATATCAATTGGCAAATTGGTATTCTGTAGCCATTGGTCAACAAAGTAATCATTGAAATTGTCCACCTTCTCATTTTCAGGACTATCTTCCATAATACACAACCATCCTTCTTCCACATCTTGGACCGGTAAGTAAGCCAAAGCTGCGCACTTTCTGATGTGATGACGTACATCTCCGACTTCTCTATACATTGTAGTTAATCCAACTTCCTGAACTTTGCGCCAAAGACTTTGGTTAAAGTGATAATTACATCCTTTAATTTGCACATCGTTAAACATCAACTTTAAGGACACTATAGCCGCTTGTTCAAAGTCAATTTTCACCGTTTTCGGATTCCAATCAGGCACATTCACCTTAATTAATTTGAAGAGCCTTTGATAAATCTCACTGCTTTTCTTGGGCAAAAGAGCATATAATACTGGAATAATATTAGTTTCTCCTGCAGAACTTCCCAAGTCAGCGTGAATGGTGTAGATCTGGCAAAATTGTTTGCAGCAGCTTTTGAACGTGCCATCCATAAAAAAATTATCACAGGATTTTAAAACTTCTTTGCCTTTTGACGAACACAAAATTATGATTCTTAGACCATCTTCCATACTGTCTGCCAACACAAAGTCCGTCCCATCTTTCATCATTGCTACATCATGTGGTATAATAATTTCCTCGGCTGTTGGAGGATCTACTGGGGCACTAAGTTTTTTTCTTCTAATCCTTTGCAAAGACCTTTTTATGGAATCGTACTGAGGCACTTCAGCTACTAGTTCAAATCCTTGTTGAAATACGGGAGCCAACTCTTCCCTGTATATTTGGAAACTTGAGACGGCATCTTCTTCTCTGACTCGCTTCCTTATTGTGTTAATTTTTTCTCGAACTTCAGCTTCGGCAATATTTGATTTGCAAGAATGATTGTCACTATGTCGAATTAACTCATAACTGCTGTTTGTATGTAATCTACCACCACACTTTTCTTTCTTCTCCTTCACACACAACCACGTCAAATTACCGTTTTTTCTTCGCGCTTGCAAACGGTACTGGTATCCATTATGGACCACTAACGGGTTTCCCTTGGCAGTTGATAAAATGGTAACAGTCTCCATTATCAAAAAAGCTTAGACTGATTCTGAAATGCTAATTTTGCTTTTATATCTCACCCCCTCCACTAATGAAAGTATTGAAACACCCTTACATTTTGGGGTGGGAGTGACAACTATTTTCCAATAGCATAGCGAAAAAAAGACCACAGAGACACGTCTGGAACCTCCCCCCCGTGTGGATCTTTCCTATAATTTCATAGTTGATGTGCTAAAATGGCACTTCCTGTTATCCAATGTGCGTTAAAAGCTTTTCAGCACTATTGTGGATTATGAAATACCTATATTCCAATTTTCAGCCAAATCGGTCTAGTACTTTGGGCTGTACCGTGTTTACAAACGCTCCTACGTACCTACATACAGAGTGGTCTTTAAATGTCGATAACTTTGAAACTAATAATGCTCCGATTTGGAAACGCTTTTTTTATTTCGAAAGGCCAATCGATTCCCTGTTCGACAATGTTACGATTGATATGAGGAAGTTAATGCGCTGGATCTACAAGTACCGCAATCTGTATACGGAACTTTTGACAGTTGCATCCAAAAACGGAGAGAGAACGATAGAATTTCGCCAATCTCGGACGTACGATTGGACAACCTGCATCCAAAAACAGACAAAGAAAGGGATATCGTCCTAAACCGTTGCGGTACATGTAAGATCCAGTGCATTAGAGGAAGTGATTAGGGGCGCCCCTAGAGGATACAATATAAACTAGTGGTAATTAAGAAAATCTTTGAAGCCCTCCCAATTCCAGAAAAATTTCTTTTGATTTTTATAACCTGCAGGGACAGATGCGCGATGTCAAAACCTCAGGAAAGTTTTGCCAGTTTTCGTCCTTAACACTTCTTGTGTCAATAATTGCCAAAAAAACTGCTTCACAATTTTGAGCTTTACAACTTTTTTGTAATTCAGCGGATTTTCAAATTAGAGCACTTGTTTCAAAGTCAAAGTGTTGCTTGTTAAGACACCTCATCAACATGTCGATGATCTTTAGCAAAAAGGGCGTTTCAGCGTATCAAAACTTATGCTAATATTCGATTGCCCCTAATTTAAGTGTCAATAAAGGAATCTGTTTTTCCATTTCTTATCACGATCTCATTATTCATAGAAAATGGATCTGCACAAAAGATGCAGCTGCTTTCCAAAAGAAGGATTTTAAAAGAAAAAATTCTAATTTTACAATAAGTTGGTAAGTATTGCCAAAAGTAATTAGTTTTGATACAACCCTATTCTTTAACCCTTATCAGTTGATGATCTTTACTCATAGCATGCAGGTACAAAGAAAGGTAAGAAGACTACCTGCTGAGCCAAATGGAATATTATTCTCTCCCTTCCAGGAAGTTACTCATAAACAAATCCTTTAATGATGATGGTGAACGATTGAATAATAATTCAGGGATCTAATCGATCTAATAATTTAGGACGGTCGCTAGTGGCACTGTTTGCTCAGGCGACAGGTAAAGATGCAGAGAGGCAGTCGCTGAAGTCGCACTTAATGACCACGGTCGCTAATGTCGCGGTCGCTACTGACGCTACACCCAATAATCTAACCTTTATTGTTACTGATGTTTATAATATATACTACCGGGAATTTTGACAAAAAATCGAAGCACAACAGAAAAAACGCCTCACACAGCTTCTGGTGTCATTGTTGCCAACTAAAGAAAAACAAACGTTACAAAAATCTTCATTCAAGGATAAAAACTGCCAATAAACAAATTAACTCCGTATAAATAAGAAGTTAGCATTTAAATACCCAAACGTTACCATTGCCTTATCTACCTATCAACCTAAAAACACAAATATTTTGAAGGACCGGGATTTATTTTAATTTATGTTCAATTAATAACAACTCTTTGACGAACACAAACAAGCCATTATTTTCCAATTCAATAATCCTTTAAACAAACCAATTCGAATCCGGTCCTGGACACCCACCGAGAAACTGAATGATGTATTTCAACTTTCACAAGCAACCCCTATGTAATAAATACAGAGGGGTTGTTCGTTTGAGAGGTAAACAAAACATGTAAGATTGTCGTAAAGCGAAATCACCCTGTTTTGGAAATCATTACGAAATCGATTTGAGTGCGTAATTGGAAATTATACACCGAACAAACTTGATAGCGTGTATTTAAAACAATGCCCAGGAGATTTGTGTGTCACAAGATGTAATAGATTGTAGGAAAAGGCGTCAAATCATTCGAGACCGATGATCTTTCAATATTATGAACAGTGTTTATCTTATGATTCAAGAATTCGCTGATAAACTAAAAACGAGCCACCTAACAACAGATCTGACATTACAAATTATCGGCCTACGGAGATAAAAGGAACAGGCAATAAACGGACTTATGCAACAGGGCTTAAAGAACACATTCTCTATGATTGCGTGAGAGAGATCGACGGAAGGCTAAATGCAGTAAAGGAGGACAGCATGAAGCACGCCAGATATTGCTTTAGAGGGAGATCGGAGGATTTCTCCACAAGAAAGAGCGAGACGGATCTCTGGTAGTAAACTTGGAGTTGGAACCTCACCGTTATGTGAATGCAGAAGATCGTTCGTGGATAACTTGGCCCCTGTTTTACGCCAACTTAAAATTGATTATTATCCCCGATTTCAGTCATAATTAGAGATCCGTAATGGACTCATAATGGGAGTTTCAAGTGACTGAAATCTGAAACAAGAAAAAGTATTGATTCGACCCATATGGATTCTGTTAATAGTCCAATGAAACTCACCCCCTGTTGGGGTGAGCTGAGCCCAGGAGTATAGCATTACGAGGGAAACCAAATTAACTTGAGGGTTGTCATCTGACCAATTCTAGAACTCAACGCAAAACGCAAGATTACGATGTTTGCCGAACATAACCATTAGGTTTGAATTAATACACCCTTTTTCTGGCGTCTAGACGCATTTTAGATCGACGCATAATTCAGGCGTTTGGGCATTTTAAAATCTTTTCCGTTACAAGGATGCAACTTCCTTCAAGTAACAATTGTTGTTACTTTTAAGTTTTAACAGTCTTGTAACCGAGAATAATTATTGTAAATTGTCTGTCAAAAGCGGACAATTATTAATAATTATTGTCACTTGTAACGACAACAAACTTCTTTTAGTGCCGGAGCAGTATGCGAGGCACTCTTCTTTTTAGTGCCGTAGCAGAATGCGGAGGTACTCTTGTCTTAGCTTATTCGCTCGCTCGCTCGCTCCTCAGTCTGTCCGTCGGATAACTTGAGAACGGATTGAGATATCGAGCTGAAACTTGGTAGGCAGCTTCGTCTCCCGAAAAGTAAGGCGGGGATTACTTTTGGGCCATATCGGACCAAGGGGGTGGGAGCTAGGGGTGAAAAACCGAAAAACTACTAATTTCAATAACTCGAGAACTAGTGGAGATATCTTGCTGAAAATTAGTATGCACGTTCGACCTTCAAGTCTGTTGAAAGTGAGGGGGTGCCAATTTCGGGGGATGAAATTTAGGGGATGAAAACCACAAAAAATATGATAACTCCGCAAGGGTTGCACGCAGCTGTCGGAAACTCAACGTACACACATATATCGGTGAAATCTTGTGGGGGATGCGTTTTTTCGTAAAATCGAACAAATGGGGTGGAAATTAGGGGTAGCAACTCGAAATTCCGCTTAATAAGTACTAGTCGAAATTGGCGTCATTCGATAGCTTTCCATTAATTATTCAAAAAAGGTGTCATTCATATTTTGCGAAAAACCACCCTTATAGGCCTAACATGCAGAAACACAAAAATACGAGAACTCAAAAACTACTCAACGTATCAAGGCAGAATTTGGTTTGTGAATTTCCAGTGACATTATAGGTGGATGGACAAATTTTCAAAAATATCTAACAAAGGGGATGAAATTTAAGGGTTGAAACTTGAAATTTCTTCAAGTAAATGGTAGCCTAAAATTACGGGGTTCGATAGATTTCGGTCAACTATTGAAAAAAGGTCTTATGAGTTTTCAATCTAAAACCCACCCCTGGGCCATTAACCACCCCTAACTCTTTGCAAGTCGATAATTATATTTTATTTATTTTTTCTGAAACCCTATTGGTTTATTTATGAACAACTGAAGTCAGTAAATACGCAAGGAGTTATGTCACACCGGAAAAATAAACTCACCCCTGTAAATCATAAAGGGGTGAAATCATGAGGTGTTGAAAACATGAATCTACAAATTACCTTAATTTTTAAACGAATTGCGTTAGGGTGGTGAAATTGAAAACACAACTTCCTTTAGGGCATGTGGGGGTGGTGAAATAGGGGGTTGGAGTTTAGGGGTTGAAACGTCCATAAAGCCCTGTAATTTGACACAGAGAAGCAATATCTTCTGCGAAACTGTGACATCTTACACACTGCATCTTCGAGAAGGGAAGATCGAATTTTAGGAGAAAATTATCGAAGGGGATGAAAGTTAGGGGTGGAAACTCGAATTTTCAATGAAGAATGTATAGTTGAAAATATTACCATTCGAAAGCTTTCTATTGATGGTACAAAAAAGGTCATATTCATCATTCGCGAAAAACGACCCTTAAAGGCGGTACAACCCCCTAACATGCCGAAACAAAAAAATGCGAGAACTCAAAAACTGCTCAACATATCAGGGCTAAATTTGATGTGGTAATTTACAGCGCCACTGTAGGCGGATGGGCAAATTTTCATTAATATCTAACAAGGGGGATGAAATTTAAGGGTTGAAACTGGAAATTTTTTCATGTAAGTGGTGGAATAAAATTATGGGGTTCAATAGATTTCGGTCAACCATTGAAAAAAGTCTTATGAGTCTTCATCCTAAAACCAACCCCTACGCTACTAACAACCCCTAAGTCCTAGCAAGCGGAGTAAATATATTTCATTTATTTTTTTTTTGCTTTCTTCTAATTTGTTATTAATTTAAAGTGATTTTCATTAATTTTTGACCCATCCACAATTTTTCAACCCCTTTCATGATATGTGAACCCTCAAAGAGCAAAATTTACCCAGACCGCTTCTTTTTCGGGTGATTTCCGCTGGTTAATTTTGTAAAATTCGCGCAGTTTTGCCTTATGAATTGTTCTTGCCTTTTTCACTTTTTCGACCCCTTCGCAATGTTTCAACCCCCAAAAGTCAAATTTGCATAATTGGCTTATTTTCGTGTTATTTTCTGTAATTCTACTTAATTACGATTAATTTTCATCCCTTTTAACTTTTCATCCCCCTTTACAATTTTTCAACCCCCTAAGTGTTTATTTTGCAAAATTCACATAATTTAGTTTTCCTTCGGTAATAAATTGAACTCAATTGGATTATGTTTGTCTTTTCACTTTTCCAACCCCCTTCGCAACATTTCAACCCCCAAAATCTAAATTTGCATAATTGGTTTACTTTCGTGTTATTTTCTGTAATTCTGCTTAATTACGATTAATTCTCATCCACTTTGACGTTTCATCCCCCTTTACAATTTTTCAACCCCCTAGGTGTTAGTTTTGCCAAATTCGGATATTTTCGTTTTAGTGTTTCTTCTGTAATAAATTGAACCCATTTGGATGATGATTAAATTTTTCACTTTTTTCATCCCCCTTCGCAATGTTTCAAGTCATCAAATGCTAAATTTACATAATTGGGTTAATTTGGTGTTATTTTCCGTAATTTTACTTAGCCACGGTTAATCCTGATACCTTTTGATTTTTCATCCACCTTTACGATTTTTCAACCCCCTAAGTGCTAATTTTGCAAAATTCGCATAATTTCGTTTTTCGACGGTTATAAAATTGAACGCATTTGGGATTCAGTTTACCTTTTACAATTTTTCAGTTTCCTTCGCAATAGGTAGGTATAAGTGCTTATTTCAACCCCCACAAAAGTTTTAATTGCATAATTTGGTTATTTTAGTGTTTTATTTCGTAATTCTACTTAATCCACACTTCATTTTTATTCCTCATGACTTTTAGCACCACTGTGCGTCTGCGGAGGCACTACTACTAGGTGCAGATTTATAAAATCTGCACCCGACTCCACTAGTAAATTCAGCTCGCCCCTACATACACATTAACAAGGTAAACATCTACAGGGACACACATCGCATTGATACACATCTTTCGTTGGCTTTTAGCTTATTCGCTCGCTCGCTCCTCAGTCTGTCTGTCGGATAACTTGAGACCGGATGGAGATATCGTTCTGAAACTTGGTAGGCAGCTTCATCTCCCGAAAAATAAGGCGGGGATTGCTTTTGGGTTATATCGGACCAAGGGGGTGGGAGTTAGGGGTGAAAAACCGAAAAATTGTTAATTGCAATAACTCGAGAACTAGTGGAGGTATCTTGCTGAAACTTGGTATGCACGTTCGACCCTCAAGTCTGTTGAAGGTGAAGGCGTGCTAATTTCGGGGGATTAAATTGAGGAGATGAAAACCCCAAAAAATATGATAACTCCGCAAGGGTTGCACGCAGCTGTTGGAAACTCAACGTACACACATATATCGGTGAAATCTTGCGGGGGGATGCGTTTTTCGTAAAATCGCACAGATGGGGTGGAAATTAGGGGTTGCAACTAGAAATTCCGCTAAATAAGTATTGGTCGAAATTGGCGTCATTCGATAGCTTTCCATTAATGATTCAAGAAAGGTGTCATTTATATTTTGAGAAAAACCACCCTTAAACGTGGCGCTACAACCTACGAAAGCGTAGAGCTGCTATGATATTTGCCGACTTTTTCGAGGACTTTTTTTATTTTGTGATTTACAGAAAAAAGTGTAAGTTTACAGAAAATGTGTAAATTTAGAAAAAAGTGTGTTTACAGAAAAAGTGTAAATTTACAGAAATAGTGTAAATTTATATTTTCGTTCTGAGAACACCGTTACCGAGTTGTACAGGGTAGTCCAAACGCATTAATACACGGCACTCACGGCCAAACAATACCTAAGATACCTAAACGAATAAAATAAAAAGTTTAGGGTAAATTAGAATAAATCACCTTCATTTTCGATAAACAATGGTACCACCCACGTTTCTATTTTTTTGGATTCCCTGTGAGTCCTTCTTTATGGTGATGATTATATTTTTTTGATAAATCGAACAGTAAATTTTTAAATTTTCATTAATTCAAATTTCGCGCGGAGATCCGGCAACAACGTATACTTCATCATCCGTGCAACCGAGCTGTTATGAAGCTGTTAATTAATAAAATGACCAAAAACAACAAATCTTGCATTCTGAAGAAACATACTTATTAATAATGAAAATTTAAATTTAGTGCTCAATTTATGTACTTTTTGTTTATTGCTAAATTATACAAGCATTTACGATGGATTTTTTGTTCTATTCATCTTAAAATTTGGCCGTAAGAGCCGTGTATTAATACGTTTGGAGTTTGGAATACCCTGTACAACTCGGTAACGGTGCTCTCAGAACGAAAACTATTTACACTTTTTCTGTAAATTTACACTTTTTTCTGCAAATTTGCACTTTTTTCTGTAAATTTACACTTTTTCCGTAAATTACAAAATAAAAAAAGTCAGCAAATATGCGAAACTGTGATATATTACACACTGCATCTTCGAGAAGGGAAGAATGAAATTTAGGAGAAATTTAATAATGAAGGGGATGAAAGTTAGGGGTGAAAACTCGAATTTTTACAGAATAATGTAGGGTTGAAATTAATACCATTCGATAGATTATTGATGGTACAAAAAAAATTTTATTCATAATTCGCGAAAAACGACCCTTAAAAACACAAAAATGCGAGAACTCAAAAAGTGCTCAACGTATCAGGGCTGGATTTGGTGTGATAATTTACAGCGGCATTGTAGGTGGATGGGTAAATTTTCATCATGATCTAACAAGGGGGATGAAATTTAAGGGTTGAAACTGGAATTTTTTTTATGTAAGTGGTGGAATACAATTATGGGGTTCGATAGATTTCGGACAACTATTGAAAAACCGTCTTATAAGTCTTCATCCTAAAACCAACCCCTAAGCCCAAGCGATCGGAGTTAATACATTTTATTTATTTTTTTGGGCTTTCTTCTGATCATTTTCATTAATTTTCAACCCATCCACAATTTTTCAACCCCTTTTATGATAATGTGAACCCTCAAAAAGCAAAATTTAGGTACCCAGACCGTTTCTTTTTCGTGTGATTTTCGCTAGTTCTACTTAACTACAGTTCATTTCCGTCTTGACTTTTCATCCCCCTTGTCAATTCGAGCAGTTCTGCCTTTTTTCGGTAATAAATTTTACTCATATACGTTGTTCTTGCCTTTTTACATTCTTCACTTTTTCATCCCCCTTCGCAATGTTTCAACTCTTCAAACGCTAAATTTACATAATTGGGTTATTTTGGTGTTATTTTCCGTAATTTTACTTAGCCACGGTTAATCGGTAAACCTCATACCTTTTGACTTTTCATCCACCTTTACGATTTTTCAACCCCCTAAGTGCTAATTTTGCAAAATTCGCATAATTTAGTTTTTCGTCGGTACGTAATAATAAAATTGAACGCATTTGGGATTCAGTTTACTTTTTACAATTTTCCAGTTTCTTTCGCAATAGGTAGGTATAAGTGCGTATTTCAACCCCCACAAAAGTTTTAATTGCATAAATTGGTTATTTTCGTGTTATATTTCGTAATTCTACTTAATCACACTTAATTTTCATTCCGCTTGATTTTTCATCACCTTTCGCAATTTTTCAGCCTAGAGTGTTAATATGTTTCAAAATTTGCCAAATTTTGTTTCAATTCCGGCAATTCTTTGCATTTACTCATTCCTGTTCATTTTCTACTTTTAAATTCTGTAACAACAATTTTTTAACATCTCGCCTTTTTGACACATCTGTACGTTTGCGGAGGCACTACTACTAGGTGCAGATTGATAAAATCTGCACCCGATTCCACCAGTAAGACCAGCGGCCCCTACATACACATTAACGTGATATGATAAACATCTACAGGGAACAGGGATACACATCGCATTGATATACATCTTCCGGGGGGCTTTTAACAGAGAACTGCCTTTGTAACCGACAATAACTATTGCAAATTTCCTGTCAAAAGCAGACAATTATTAATAATTATTGTTGCTTGTAACCCAGCAAGTGTTACTTGTAACAGCAACAGACTTCTTTTTAAATTAATGAGTAGAATGAGTTGTCACCCTCACTCACACTCTGGCGATTGTGTTATAATAAGTGACAATAAATGCCTGTCAGCTAGTCCGTTACAAGTACAATAATAATTACTATTCACAGTTACAAGTTACAATTTTTTGACTGTAAATTAAAAAAAATATATTGCAGCCCCATGACCGCCTTCGTACTAGGTGTCTCTCACGTTCGGTAAACACACCCCTCCGACTCCTCCGAGAAAACCAGCTGTTTCCACTAAGAAGTGCATTGTGTTTGTAGGTACACGCCCTGCGGTTACACCGATTGTTGCCTAAATTAAGAAACATTCACTCCGGTTGAATGAATAGAAGCTTAAAAATCTTCTTTCCCATTCTTTCTCTTTACAACTGAATTATAAAAATTAAATTGGGGTCTCTTGTATGTTTCCATTTCAGTAATAAGAGGATGCAGGTAAACGATCTGGAAGAATGAGCGAGTTGGACAACGTGAACTGCCGACCGGCGCAAATCAGCTGACAAGCCTTTTTTCCAAGCGTTTTTGTACAATAAAGAAGGTGAAGAAAACTTGTCTGTCTAATCACACTCCATTTGTAATAAAAACAAACTTACGATCTTCGAGTGTGGTCTTTAAAGTAAATACGTGCAGTGTGCAGTTTTACTTTACACTCAGTTGCTTTATTACTGGATTACAGGTAGTCCAGTGTACAAATCTATTTAATAAATGAAACACTTAATTGTTGTTTAGTTTCTACTTTATCCATTTGTTGGTTGGTAACAAGGATCGACTCTCCTGTGTAATTTATAGTTAGTATAGTTGAAAATCAATAATGTAAACAACGGCTTTCGTACTTGAAATAATTTTAAACCTACGTTCACGCTTTTTTTAATGAAATGTTCTGGTCCGAAACTATTTTTCCAAAAACTCCAATTATAAAATTTGATCCAATTACCGACGATTATTGCACTAGAACTAACTTAAAGCGATACAACAAATCGGTAACACCCCAGCGGTAATTCTCTTGAAACATAAAAACATTCAGCCCTAGGTATGCTGTAACTTAGCTGACTTTAGTCAACAATGTACGAAGGCGTAGAGGGGCCACAACTAAGTTTTTAAAATTTTCAGAAAAAGAAACTTTGTTGCAATAGCAAATTGTCACTTGCAAGTGACAATTGTCAGTTGTTAAGTGACAATTGTCACTTGTAACTGACAATTGTCACTTGTAGGTCACTTGTAGGTGACAATTGTCACTTGTAAGTGACAATTGTCACTTGTAACTGACAATTGTTGTTGACTTTCAAGAAAGCCTTGATATCTCCAAGACAACAATGTAAACAATGGTGACATTACGCAATCAATTGTATATTGAATAATAACGTTAGGTATACTTAACCATTTTATGAAAATTAGATAATATCCAAAGTTCTCAAAATATGTGGACCGACAACCAATTTTTCATGTAGGTATTTTACGAAAGGGCCTAGGTATCGTGCCAGTCTTTTATTTGTCTCAATTCCTAATATATTGAAATAATATATTCACTTTGAAGTATAGATCCATTTTCACAAAGTAAGCTCGAATGATTATTCAACGAAGAAAAAGATACACAATGTCTTACCACTATTTATTAAAAATCTTAAAAAGGTTGGAACTTTAGGGACATGTTTCGACCTACGAGGTCATCTTCATGCTAAGAAAGGGGGCTACCTGGTTGTGTTAACAAAAATCTATAGCTTACCTAAGAATGAGACTCACATGGCAAGATTTCGAGGTTAAATTATTAAAAACTTAAAAACTTGAAAATTACTGGATGAAAACTGGAAAATATTAATTACAATTAAAATTGTGAGAAGGATGGCTTACATTAACGTTAACATGGTTTAAATGGATATTATTTATGAATAAATTAAAAGCGCACTTATTGTCACGCCATTTTAGTGACAAGTGACAGAAAGAAGCTATTCATATGTCAGTGTCAATGTTGCTTCTTTCTGTCACTTCTGTCACTTGTCACTAAAATCGCGTGACAGTAAGTCCGCTTTTAATTTATTTATAAATAATATCCATTTAAATCATATAACATCAATGTTAATGTAAGTCATCCTTCTCACAATTTTAATTGTAATTAATACTTTCCAGTATTCATAATGTAATTTTTAAGTTTTTAATAATTTAACCTGGAAATCTTGCCATGTGAATCTCATTCTTAGGTAAGCTATAAATTTTTGTTAACACAACCAGGCAGCCTTTTCCAACCTTTTTAAGATTTTTAATACATAGTGGCTCTTTTTCCTCGTTGAATAATAACATATCTTATTAGAATTAGATAAATACATATATTGGGATAATATCTCATTATAATGAGATAAATTATCTCAATATATTGAGATATTACCTCACTAATATGGCCTACTAAGACATGGACAATCCAGACTTTCTCCTTTGTGCCTCATTTGAGGAAAAATCGCTTGGATAGGTTGATTTCTATCTCGAGGGGGACACTTAAATCCCTGTTTGGTGAAATTTTATAACACACCCCCCTAACCCCAGGCAACACCAACTTCAAAATTTCAAATTGCAACAATTATTTGTAAAAACTCCGTACATTAAATATGTTTTTTAGTAATTTATTTTTTATCGTTGCGTTAGCAGTAATTTCATAAATAAAATAAAACCTTTTCTCCACAATGTTCGTCCTCTTTTAAACCATTTAGAACTATTTTATTCGAAAACGATGCGTTGTAGCGACTTCGAACAAGAATACCTTTTTTCTTTATCGCTGATTGTGCCGCCAAAAGAGTAACGATTTGATTTAATTTACTCAAAACTATAAAATACAGGGTGTTTCCAATTTCATTGTCTCAGACAGAGTTGGTTAAATTAGAGAAAAGTTGAGGTTTTTACGGTAATTAAGAAAAAACGAAAATTCATATCTTTCTGACGATTAGCGGTAATTAAATGAAACTTAGAACTTTTATATTTTTCACAGACGTCAATAACTCAATAGCATTGACCGCCAGAAATTTCTGTTTATGCAATTGGATTGACAGCTGACAAAAATGTGAAGCTTCCACACTTCATTTGAATACTGCCTATCGTCAGAAAGATATAAATTTTTCTTTAAAATCACAATTTTCAGCCTTTTCGGGATAACTCAAGAACGAATGAAGATAAAGGAGAATTCTTTACATATTCTTAATTCCCTGAAAAAGGCGCAAGTTTTCTCTAATTTAACCAACTCTCCACCACTTTCCGAGATCCCAATAGTGGGACAATGAAATTGGCAACACCCTGTATACCAGTCTGTTTGGAGCAGAGACTATCGGTAGGTACAATTCAAAGAACTTTTATCTCCATTTTTTTAACCAAAGTTAGACATAAACTAGCTATTTATTATAGTCTAGTTCGAAGCCGTTAGAGCACAACACATGGTTTACGAACACAATGGCTCTAATTGGCTTAGTGAACGAACACTGTATGAGAAAATGTTTTATTTTATTCCTGAAATTAGCAAAAATAAATTCAGACTGATTTCCTATGCCATTCTAGAAAGAAAATTTCATGTGAACATAATAACGGTAAACGTTTCCTAAGGCAGACATGGTCCTTTGAATAACACTATATTGGGACATTATATTGAGATAATATCTCATTATATTGAAATAATATGTCAATATATTGAGATATTTACCTCATTATATTGAGATTGAAAGAGTGGCGTGACCTCTATCTAGGCTCTTTCGTAGTACATTATCTTAGAAAAGGAGAAATATTTTTCTTCCACCAATTGTGCAAAATAAGAATAATTTGATTGATAACAAATCAAGATACTGTCTTCACACAGGGTCTATAAGCTAAATCTTCTATTACCTAGCTAAGTTCCACAAATAAGTACAACCATTATGAATATTTCAGGCAGTTACTTACAAAAGACGTTTCATAATCATATTCATAGTGTCTTTTCCTAGCTTTTTCCACTAAAACATCGTTAGCATAATGTTATAGCATCTTTATAAATTGATGGATACCTACAACTACAATGAAAGAATTAATAGTTTTTGTAATTTTTGACTAGAAAGCGTCAGTTTCTTCAAAATAACCGACTCCATTCTGACAACCTTTTTTAATTGCGCCATTAGTATGCTTATATTATGTTCCCATTGTACAGCTATGTAAATTAGTGTTTGTAAACAACAAGTATGCAGCGATTTGAAAATATAGGTACCCAACCCATTCTTCTTTACTTAAAAAAAAGGAAAAAATCTGTCTAAGTGCATCTGTAATTGCATGAAATTTGATCGGTTATGAAGTTTAAAAACGTCTGGAAATAAAGAGTCAACAACTACATATGTATATGGGTCTGACCTTAAGCAACGTGGTCTCGACTACCTGTAAGATGCAGGAGTGAGAACGAAAAGGTGTTTTCTGTTCAAGCAATGCACGAGAGGAGATCACAAACCTCAATGCAGATGTGTCTGAAATAAGTTTCACGAGATGTTGGCCACGCGCCAACCATCAAATAGGCCTCATGATTGCACGGATGGCCAAATTAAAGGCGCTACACTCCCATTTTAAAACAGATATTCCGATCCGTGTAATTAGTTTGTCTTATTCAAATAACCTCATTAGAATATCACGCGCATGTTTTAATCTGGAAGCGGTTTCATCGGCTCATTATCACATTTGAAATTATGGCTCGAGCCTCTTTAATGCCTATTGCTTATGCCTTCAGGGCCCTCCAGTTATTAATGAGAGACAGAAGAGAAAAGCAAAGCGTTTTTAAAATTGAAAGAGACTGTAAAGACGTTCTAAATTACAAAAATATAACATTATAGAAATAAAGAACATCATCAATTTCTGGAGATTTTCATGCACTTTCATCAAATCAGAAAATTAAGAATGTTCTTCATTGTCAACAGTAATAACGTGTGATCAAAAAACTCTTCCGATCTTGTAGTCCTTGCCGGACAAGATGTAGGGCGCAGGAGCGGACGTTACCATATAATTTCCGCCAGTCTACGCTCTACGTCTCGCAGGGCAAGGGCTACTAGATCGGAAGAGTGCATGAAAGATTGACCGAAGCAAAATTATCTGTGAACATGGTAGGCACGAGTTATATTTTTAGATTATTGCACCCTACATTTGATAGCCGATTTTATTTCTTTATTTTTCAAAAACAAGCCAACCAGAATCTGCTCCAGTGTTATCGATTGTGTGTTATGACTTTAAGTTCGTTCTAGTGCAATAATCATAAGTAATACCACGAGTGCATACCATGTTATCGTTGCATCGGTCAATTTTGAATGTAGGTTACTATACGTGTGAAAACTGCAAGAGGGCTTTAGCACGAGTGTGGTTGTCATAAGGTAGAGAGCGGATTTTATGCTAAATGCATATTCCATGCATATTTTACATATTTGGTGATTTTTTGTCATTTTCGCTTATTTGGAGAAAAATCGCATATTTATGCTTATTTCGCAAGATTTCTGTTAAAACCGCCTTTAAAAATGGTGGCGGTTCTTCGAAAAACTGATTTCATGAATTTACCTACCCATTTTATTACCTGCATCCCTTTCCTGCTTAAGACAACTCGGGTCAGGTAGACGGTCAGCCTGTATTCATTGCTAATGACAGGGTTTTTCCCTATTTGCAGGTATAGCTAGTATGATGTAAAAGAGGGAAGGTGTTATAGTGGGGGTTGATTTTCGCAGTTACTCTTGGTTCTTATAAAAAAAAAAAAAACCATGCCTAAGGACAAGAGTGCCCTCATTTCAAAAGCCATTCTGAGTTCATTTTTGCAGATGTTATTTCTTCTAGAATGATAACTCGCGTGCTTATTTAGTGCTTATTTCGCTATTTTTTGGTGCATAAATATGCGCCTATTTGGCGAAAAAATTTCGCATATAAATCCGCCCTCTAGAAGTAATACTACGAGTGCATATCAAGTTATCGCACGGCACGGACTGTGGGTACGGTCGGCACGTGACGTGAGAGTGGGTGCTGCAAGTGTAAATTTACAGGTTTTCTGTAAATTGACAGTTTTTGTGTAAATTTACAGTTTTTGTGTAAATTTACAGTTTTTCTGTTTTACAGCTTTTGTGTAAATTTACAGTTTTTCTGTTTTACAGTTTTTGTGTAAATTTACAGTGTTTGTGTAAATTTACAGTTTTTCTGTTTTACAGCTTTTGTGTAAATTTACAGTTTTTCTGTTTTACAGTTTTTGTGTAAATTTACAGTTTTTGTGCAAAGGACCCTATACAATAAGCGACTGCCTGGGCCCATCTCTACCAAATTTTAAATTTTGGTAAGCGAGGGATAGGTGAATGTTTGGTGGAAAAATAAAAGTGTGGTAACTTCTAGTTTCCGAGAAAAAAATTCGTGAAAATGCCATTTTCGCGACCAAAATTGGTTTAGAGCCATCACATAAAAATATGACTGCCTGGAAAAATTTCTATATTTTTGTGTTCAATGTTGTAAGAACACTTTATTATACCTCCACAGCAAAAATCAAAGTTTGGAATCGTCTACATAGATCAGATTTTTCCTGGGCCACGATCGTATAGGGTCCTTTACAATTTTTTCTCCCGAAATTTACACATTTTTTGTGGTAATTTGGAAACAAAAAAAGAGAAAAATGTGGCACTTCTACGCTTCCATAGAAAATAGTATATTATTCAATGAATTTTATTGCTCCCGAGGATGACGTTTATGGTACGAGCCGTAAACGAGTGCCATAAATCATCCGAGGGAGCAATAATCATTCATTACACACAAATAGAATAATATGCTTTATCCACGGGTGTTAAAGCGCAAGAATCTCACACGAATTGTATAATGAGTCCATTCTGCAACACCCGTGGATAAAGATATTTTTAGTAACGGAATAATACATAATAGTTTTATTTTTAATTCAAGAAACATAATAGTATATTATGTTTTATTAGGAGTAAAAGTGATACTTTGTGTGACAAAGCTGGATGTTTGTCTGACGAGCGAAGCGGGTCAAACAAATCCAGCCGAACCATACAAAGGCGCTTTCTTAAAAGTGGAAATTTTTGATTAAATTGTTACTCAAATCTTTAAGAATAAGCTTAGTTTGCTATGGGATGCGGTTATCGCAAATTCACAAAGTGGTGTGAAAGGAAGAACGTCACAACTTACTCCGGCGGCTGAAAAAAAAAATCCGCCGCCAGAGTAAAAAGAAAGTACTTCAACGCCGCCGGAGTAAAAATAATGTACTGCATGGCCGCTGGAGTAAAAATAATGTACTTCATTGTCATGGAATGGAAATGTCACTTTAACATTGTCAAAAATGTCACTTAAGCCCAGTTTTCTTGACGTTTGAAGAAAAAATATTTTGGGGCCCTGGCGTGACACTTTTGACGGGGGAAATGGTACCCTGCTTTCCTTTGCATCGGGGGTCCCACGAGCGTTTATGTGTACGTGTTTTTCATGATAAATATGTATTATTGGAGGCAGTCCTTTTTAACTAAAGAGACGAAATTTTAAACCCAGTACCAATTTTTTTTTTGTTTTCTGACAAAAGAGTAGCAATTGTGAACAAATTTTTAGAACCAAGATTTGAGAATTGTTTAAATACATATATTTGGGGAACTTTGTAACCGTGATACCAAAATTCAGTTAGGGATTGCATTTAAAATCTCAAAGTTGACGTGCCGAAGTGGCACTTATATACACATACAATCACTTCTTTTTGTATTTTTGCTACCTCGAAAAGTGAAGATCTGATGTTTTCTCAAAATTTAAAATTTTAGAGATTACAGTAACTTCCCATTTTTTAAAGCGTGGTTAGGGGACGTTAGAGAAACAGTTTTTCTATAGCGAGCTATCTCTTGCAACAAATATGAGCATGCTTCTCCTTTGGACCCTCCAGCTCCCAGAGTTTTATTCATTCAGGATTCAAACTTGAAAACAATCCATTTAGTGGGTATTGGCCATTTTTCAACCTTTTTTAACCGTTTATTTCCTCCCTTATTTGTTCTTCGACTTATCGTTTATCACTGTCTCAATACAAACTCTTTTCATTCCCCTAGAAAACTTTTAAATTCTTTACTAATTAAAGAAAAAGAAAAAATATCTAGGCTCCAAGGATTATTAAACTAGAATTAGGGCACATCATTTGCTGTTTCTTGGCGATT
The DNA here is from genome assembly GCA_963924575.1 of Pycnomerus fuliginosus. Classification (NCBI taxonomy): domain Eukaryota; kingdom Metazoa; phylum Arthropoda; class Insecta; order Coleoptera; family Zopheridae; genus Pycnomerus; species Pycnomerus fuliginosus. Next base: position 21,515,060 of record OZ004622.1, read on the forward strand.
GAACCCATTGTCATTGCCCTTAGTAGATACAAAATTGATCATTTTTCGAACTGCTTTCCATTCTCCCTGCAATAAATCACAGCTTCATAAAGTAACTTATCTGATATCTTCCAATGCAGTGTTTTTTCTATTTTGATCAGAATCCATAACTCACGCATTGAGAAGTTGGACAGATTTTATTTATGAGTTTATGTTTCATTAGAACGCGAGACGATAATCGATAGTTAAAACTAAGCGAACAGGTTGGTTTGAAATTGTTTGAGGGATTGTGAATTCACCCCATTCAGACTATTAATTCGGGCCGGTTAAGTGAATTTTGTTGGGGTTAGGTAGGACTTAAAACTTTGGCTTAATATAGACGACTGGATTGGTTAATTTCGAGTACTCTGACGTGGAGATGAGCGTGCGCTGATGATGAATGTGAAGAAAATTGGTGTCTCCACCTTAATTCCAGACTTTTAGTTAAGAGAGTTGAGTTTTTGTAGCACCGAGCCTGATGTTTTTATTGTGTTTTTGTTGGTCGGGCAACAAACGACGACTTTCTTTGTATAAGCCAAGAGAGCTAACTACGATAAAACTGAATGAAAGTTAATGTTTATTTGTAAGTAATTCGGTTCCGTGACTTCGTGGAATTAATGTACTCGGGATTAATTCGCTCGAATCATTTTACTTCTCCTTCATTGTGAATCTTGCAATTTCGTTGGAAACTTCAATTGCCAAGTTGATCGATCCAATCAAAAATCACGCAACTTCAATGTTTCAATGTGGTTATACCAATGATGAAAGCTATAAAGATGGTGGCGGAACTATAGGTATGTGAAACGAGCCCTAATAAAAAAGAACTTCTCATTTATTTGCATTTTCGTTTTCTATCTTATATTTTAAAATTTTATTATTATTTGGTTTTTACTGTCCCCACTTCTGAGCTCTCGTCTCCATCTGGCATCTGCTGTATGTACAGTCTAGAAAAGAGCAAATGCCCACCTGGGAAAGTGGGAGTCAACGACTTAATACCTGGGCCACTGCAGATACAACTCGAAGTAGGAGAGGGAAATATCGATCGGTTTTGTAACGAATGTCTCACCCCCGCTTAATTCACTTTAAGCATGGAGGACGAATTTTTAGGTAAATCCGGCTTCCTATTTACATTAACTCGAGACAAGGCGCCAATTCTGGTTTTCTCTAAAGGATTGCTCCTGTTTGAGGAATCCTAGCAGGGCGCACAATTTAAAGCAGTCGGGCGGGGTGTCTAATTTACTCACTTAATCTTAATAGTTTGTTTGGTTAAAATCTCGAGTGTCCCAAAAAAAGTCAGCCATTTCTCAACCGATTTGGATGAACCTCGTCTTAAATGAAAGCTAAAGAACAAAGCTTTCGAATCGTGTAAGAATCTGACAGATGGCGCTGCCGTATTTTTAAGGCTTTTTTAGGTGCTTGGGGATTAGTCAGACAAGAACCAATCGTTATGCGAGTCAAATGGTCTTGAAGACCGTTCTGTTTTCTGCAAATTTTTTTTTCAAAAGTCAATTTGATTTCCGCGATTTTTTAAAAATATTTCCGCTCTAATAACTGATGGGTAAAGTTAGTGACGCACAAACAGCATCATTTTTGGTTATAAATTATCGCATCTGATGAAAACAGAGGTGTAGTCATATCATAAAAGCGTGAAAATAAAGGAAAACACATTTTTTCAAAAAATCACTTAAAATTAATGTTCGTGTGTTCGTGGAGAGTTCGAAAGCCTGATTCCTTAGCTTTAATTTAAGACCACGTTCTTCCAAATCTGTTAAGAAATGGCTGACTTATTTCCAAAAATATGTTGTCCGGTTTTTTTGGGACACCCGATACAAATGAACCAATGAGACTGCTGAGATTAAGTGTCACCTCAGATAATTGTGCAAAAGCAAGCGCATTTTGTCGAATTGTCCGACTTTTTAAAAACGCTTTTAAAAAACTCTGACCTGCATTGTTCATTTTCCGTCGATCTTCGTAAATTTTTTTGACCTCTTCAATATAGAGGGCGTAAAAAGTCTATCACTTCTTAAACGTCGCCGTCTTGTAATAAAGACTTTGAAGCTGAATCTCTCGAGTCACCATTCAAATGCACTTCGCTGATGAGGGCCAAATAGCCCGAAACCGGCCCGAGGTTTTCTGAATGGTGGCTCGAAAGGTTCAGGTATTTAAATTTGTTTAAATGCTCTAAATACATTTTTTTTAAATCCCTATTTGCGAAATGGCGGGACATTCACGAAAAATGTGAATTTTCTATAATATAGTTCATTTTATATTTTTGATTAAGTATACAGTGCTGTTCAAAAGGAAGGAATAAATTCAATAAGTTCCTACAGAAGGGCATAAAAACGTCAAACTAGTCAAATTTATTTTTACGATGTGCATCCGATGGCGTAGTCAAATATATTTTTTTCAACTTCAATTTAAGCAGATTCATCTGGTCATCTAATTTTCCAAATGAGAACATGCATTTTTGTCAAAAACTACAATTTCTTTTTCATATAGAAACGTGTCATACTTAACCGGAAATGCAGTCACTGCCACTCTGGATTTTCAAAAACATCGAAGATACCTGAAAAATCAAAATTTTTTGAAAAAACAAAAACTCGTTTTTGATACAAAGCCAAGTACGCAATTACATTGACTTAAATTCTTTTTACACATTTGACGGATCACAGATTGTAAGAGGAAAAATTTTTGAAAAAAATAAATAGAATTTTTTGAAAGGTAATTAATTGTCGGCTTTGTACCCAACTTGACGTATTTTTTCAAAAAATTTACGATGTTTTACTGATTTCTTCAAGGTTTATGAAAATCTATGGTGGCCATGGATGGCTGTATTTCCGGTTTAATATGACACATTAAAATTACAGATTTGGAATTGATTGAGAAAAATGCGGATCCGTATCGGATCTCCATCAGATCCGAACACAAAACTTAAAAATATTAGATCCGTGCATCCGTAACTCAGATCCGTGAATCCGATCCGTAGATTCGATTCGTGAATCCGTCAATCCGATCCGTGTATAACACATTAATTTCCCAACCATAGTTTTCAAAGTGAGAATTTCCCTTTTCTTTTCTTCGCCACGTGCTCTTTTGTGGAACGATTTTCAAAACTGTAGATTTATATTATAAGTTTAATTATTTTTGTTAATTTCTAATGCGTTGGATAAAGCAGAGTAAAATCTCAAATACACCGGCAAATTATAACAATAAACACAAAATACAAACATTTAGCAAGTTCACTGACTATTTCTTTTACATAAATGCGCCTGGTAATCCTGGCATCAATTACATTGGGTAGCATTTTTGCATTAATTTGCATGCGAAATGGAAATAATACGAAACGACCTCTAATCAAGGTCAAAACAAAGAAAGGGCTAGACGAGGACTGCGAGGCGGTTTACATCCATTTCCTGATACCCCTTTGCCATATGTTAATGTTTATTCAAATAGCACGTATCGTTATAACGGCAGGAAATCAAAAACTTAAAAATAAATCTAATCAAGATGACGTCATCCAAAAGCGTATTTCTAGTGCAAATGAATCAGTTTCAGATCCGGATTTGGATTCGTTTAGATCCGGTTCTGGATTCGCTTAGATCTCGGATTTGGTTCCGTCTCAGATCCGGATCCTTTTGAAGATCCGAATCTGGGTAAGGTCGATCCGGATACGGAAAATCTTCGAATCCGTACAGTCCTACAAAATATCTGACTAGTATTTGGGTTTATTTCATTTGCAATTGCTTCTCACCAGCGATTATTAGGCATTTTTAACGTGTTTTTGGCTGTCCAACACAAAAATATAAGTACTAAATCTTCACTAAACTGTCAACTTTTTACTTTTGTTGTAGGAGCATTGTTGATCTTCATCATAGAAAATGCACACTTTTCTTGGCTGTTTCGCGATTTCCAACTAGGGATTTTTTTTAAACATATTTAGAAGGGGTCAAAGAAATTACGAAAATTGGCGGAAAATGTTATTGTAAAAAAATCGAATGGTACCTAATTGCAAAGTGAAATCTTCAGATTGTAGCCAATCAGAACTAAACGTTGCTAGATAATTATTGGTTTTCAGTTTGCGATCAGTTATATTGACTTTCTTTTTGCACAATTTTCTTGGGGAGCAATTTCATTGGTTTATTTGAATTTTGGCCAATCAAACTTTTCTGGTTAAGTAAGTTTGTTCATTAATAGGCGCTCTGTCAGCGGAACAATCATGCACTGGTTGGCCCCAAGCTTCCCGGGTGGGCATTTGCTCTTTTCCAGACTGTACATTAGGTGCTTTAAAAGGCCGTCCCTTCTACTGTTTAGGCTTTACGAACTTTCAAAACAAGTAACTCAAAGGTTCGATTCAGAATTAGGGTGGTTCAAAACGAGCTTCAAAGACTATGCCTAGATCTCTGCATAAAAAATAAATAAAAACAAGTAATCAGCCAGCTTGTGGATATAATATTTCAAACCAATGTTGTTGAATAATTTAGTACTTATGAACAATGATACTTAATTTATAAGTAGATTATTTTTTTCAAGAGTGATTTGTCATCAAAGGCATAGCTTAATAATGGTAATGAAACCTCTCCAGATCAATGTAACGCGCAGTCAGTCCATCCCCCTTCATCCACCAAGTTGGGGTTTCCACTGCAGCACGATCAGGATAATGAGAATATTTTGTCCCCGTTTTAAACAGAGAACAGAGAAGTAGCATGTTCTTTATCCGGTGGCAAGTGCACACCAACGATTTGCTTTCAATGCTAATCCTTTGGGATCAGTTAGATACCTACGCGGAATCAATATCCAACAACTAAAACTTGTGTAAGTAATTTACAAATTTCTTTCAGTGGCTGACGGAAGGGAACGTTTCATTTCCTTTCAAAGTCTTCCCCAAGATCGATACCTACTAGTGTAAAATTAAGAGCCATAGCTGTTTGGACGAAATTGATGTTAGTGATCTGTGTGGTGAGGCGTTGTCGTTTCGTAGGAGAGAACCTGAAAATGAATTCTCTTTGCTGGGACGTTGTGGGAAATTTATGTTTGCCTCCACAAAAGACCGAACAGGTTATTAATTCTCTTATAGGAAATAGAAGTTTATGTCTGTTTTGCTTCCACATAACAGTTAAGATCGTAAATTGGAATTTTTATTAACATAGAAAACCTGGTTTTACGCCTGGCTCTCATGCAAAATATTTTGCTTCAAAGGTTCGTCCGTTATTGTGGCGGAATTATTAAATATTGACTTGACCCTTTGCTTTGACTGCACGCGGCCCTAAAACGAAGACAAACTCGTAATGGTCGGCGCCAGGTAATCTCAAAGAGGTAAACACAGGGACTTGATTCCCTTTGAACGTCGTGCAGGGACTTCCGCCTTGATGTATCAATGTTATTCATTTGAAATAGATGCAGTTGTATCGGTTGCAGTCAGAAATATTTCAACTTATTTACAAAAAAAAACCTCACTAATAGATAGTGGAAATATTTTATTTAGTCCATAAACCTACATTATAAAGTATACTTACGGCAGTAAAAGTAGGTCCAAAAACTTCTAAGATCAGAGGAGACAAAATAAGCGTGGGACAGAATCAGGAAAGAAGAGATGTAGATAGAGGAACAACAGAATAATAAGGGACAAAAACCATGTATGTACTTACGCTACACTACAGGTACATTGGAAGAATAAATTATGAAGAATCTGCTGATGAATTTATGAAGTACTGGAAGCCTCAGAGAAGAACATGAAGCAAGAAAATCTCATTTACAGTTAGTGTAGGAAGAAAACCTGTTTAACTGAATGAATTAATGATACTAAATAGAAAATTTAAAAAGCGTGAAAGTTGAGGAAAAATTTAAAAAAAACTAACATAATAGGCCAGTCATATTAGACAAAAAAAGGGCTTGACCCGGGACTAAGTCCCAACAGGCTGCAACTACGATAGATTAGATAGGCCCCAAATAGCCTCCAATATCTTGGAAAATGTTTGTACCACTTTGTACCTAGAGGTACGAAAAGTTATTGGCAATTTTAAGAACGAAAAATTCATTTTCCTTCTCGCAGATATTTGAACAGGAAAATGAAATTTTCCTTTTTATCAAATTCCACTGCCGTTTAAGCGTCTTATAATTCTCTTGAGGCAAATTTCATCAATTGTATCGTATAAATTGCGCAATTTGGAATAAAAAAATGCAGCAGTGAAGCGGCTGGAACCTCCCCATCGCGTGGATCTTTGCCTTGGGTTTCTAGTCGAATTAGCAAAGAAAATGTATGACTGGTTTCCATAATGATTTTAGAACTTTTTTAGAACATACAAATTGAAACATTCATTAGAGAAAAGTAGGTATAAGTAAGTCCTTTTTAGGCAGTTCTAAAACCGTCGTTGAAACCAGTCTTATACAATTTCTGTGCTAATTCGGCTAGAAACACAAGTCAAAGATCCACGCGATGGGGAGGTTCCAGCCGCTTCACTGCTGCATTTTTTTTGAAACCAGAATTTGAAGACCTTTCTGATGGTGACAATAAATCTTTCAAAAACTTGTTTTGGGTGGTTAAATAAGTGAATAATTTAAAGTTGGACATTGGTGTGCCAAAACAGCACTTTCCGTGGGCCGATTGAATCCAAAATTTGTTCAGCTCTTTGACGTGCAATACAATCCCCATGTGCAAAATTTCAGCTAAATCGGTTCAGGGGCTTGGGCTGTACCGCGATTTTAAAGTCCGATAAAAATCAATTTTTTCTTAATTATTGGTCAAAAGGGCACTGAGAGTGAATACATTTTTAGAAGCAGAATTTGAAGGCCTTTCCTATCGTGACGTGAAAAATGGGGGTTTGCATTTAAAATTAAAAAGTTGATGTGCCAAAATGGCATTTCTAGTTGCGCGATTGGCTCCAAAAGCTTTTCAGATCTAAGTTGGGTTATGAGATGCCTACGCACCAAATTTCAGCTAAATCGGTCTAGTAGTTTTGGCTGTGGCGTGTTTACAAACGTACGTACGTACGTACGTACACACACACAGACACATTTTGAAAACCGCTTTTTTGGGTTCCTGAGACCCCAAAACGTGAAGATCTGGTGCTATCTCAAATTCGAAAATTTTAGTGATTGTAGTAACCTCCCATTTTTTTAAAATTGTGATGGAGTTGGGGAGGTTAAAAGGACTCTTGAATTTTTTTTATACAACTAACGTTTAACCTCCTTATTAAGGGTGCAAAATAATTATGCACTGCAGGCGTGGCGATGGCGCGACCTCGCTCCCTACCCCCAAATCATTGTTTTTTATTCCATTATGTGACTGTTTATGTACAATAACTACATTTATTGTTCATACACAATCACATACTGAAATAAAAAACTATTATTTTGGCTGCAGTCTGCAGTGCATAATTACTTTGCACCCTCAATAAGGAGGTTAAACGTTCTTTGATGAATGGAGGTACAAAGTTTTTCCCATATTTTGGAACCTATTTGGGGCCTATCTATCGTGGTTGCAGCCTGTTAGGACTTGGTCCCGTGTAAAATTCTAATATATGACTGGCCTATAAACAAAATGAAAAGTACCGCTAGATCATCAAGATTCATAATTAGAGTGGGCCATGATTTTTGTTCTATATAGTTGGTGTTGGATGTTGACGTGAAAATTAGGAAAGTTACCTTCGAGATCCTTGATGAATGACTCCATTCCCCATTATTCTGTTTTGTGACGTTTTTCAATTGACTTTCAGTGACAAAGATAGTGTTTCAAATTATACATAAACATGTGACATTATGTTGTCAATTTTTTAGCCAGTGTTAGCAATAATGTATTGCCTGATCTTGATGATCTCTCGGTATCTGTATCGGAAAATAAGAATAAACGAACAAGTAATATAACAAATGGAGATGGATATACAAATATACCGGGAATAAGGAAACAAAAAAATAAAGGATCACAATAATTTTTGTTTATCCCCAGCATCCCAAGCAACACCTTTCACATCCTTAAATCTGATTCTCAACCACTTACGCTTTTGCACGTACGAGGGTGCTTATTAACTTTAAGCTAAGCCACACTTGACGGACAACAATAACGTTCCAGTCAGAATGCATCCCTTATAATTAAAAAGTTAAAGGTATAGTAAGGAAAGGAGTAAAGGGCGAATTTATATGCGAAATAGACTCATATTTATGCGCCAAAAAATAGCGAAATAAGCCTGTAAGATTGTAAATAAGCATCATACGCGAGTTATCATTCTAGAAAAAAAAGATTTTTTCTACGACCACTATTAAAAACACTTGTTTTAACGTTTGTTGACAATTGTTAAAAATTGCGTTTTCTGACACCAGTATTAAATAATATTAATAATAATAATCTATATTAGTCATCAATTTTTACATGACATGTCAACATATTAGTACATAAAGTCCCGTCGCATATTAACGAAAGCGGGGGTTGTGTGTCTCAGGCTTTTTTTGTGTTGGTTTGTAAACGGGATTTCACATCCGTCAAAACTCCCGTCACTCACTGTCAGTGTCAATAAACAGTAACAATGGAGATTGAAAGGGGTCTTTGTTGTTAATTATTGTCCATGACAGGAATTTTGACAGAACTGAAATCCCGTTTACACACCAACAGAAAAAAAACCTGAGACACACAACCCCCGCTTTCGTTAATATGTGACGGGACTTTACATACAAAGTTAATTAATTTTGACACTGGTGTTAAAAGTGATAAACTTTTAACACTCAGTGTTAAAAGTGACAATGCAACAACAATTAAACAAATCACGGCAACAAATTGTCACTATAACTTAGTTACGGCGAATTTCATGGACGTTTTCAATTAATAATTTGAAAACTTCTGCTTTTAATTGTGTTTGTAGAAAAAATAGTGTATGATATGCGAGCGAAAAGTGATTTTATTTTGTTCGAAGGGATGGGCCACTCCGCTGTGCGTCGTGTCTTAAACTTCCCTTCTCACAAAATAAAATACCACTTTTAACACTTATATCATAAATAACTAATAAGTTTGAACATTTTATTTACCAGTAACTAATAGTAACTAACATATACACTAACATTATATTTACATTAAACTAACAAATCTAACATACTATGTATATAAAACTAGATGAAACTGTTATTATAATTTACAATAATATGGTTTTCTAGATTATTTGTGAAGATCTGTTGCGAGATGCTGGGTCACAAAAAATTTCCGGTCGCCTGGAATCTGAAAAAAATCGCGTTGTTTATACCTACCTATTATTTCCAGTTTAAATTGTCCAATATATAAATAAAAATAGTAAATGATTGATTAACTAGAAAATTATGGCTAATTAAGAACTAAATAAATTGTGACTATCCGTTTTACTGCAGGCCTTGCAGAAAATTTTTCCATCTGCAAAAATTAACTTAGAGTGGCTTTTGATCCATGTGAAAATGAGGGCACTCTTGTCCTTAGGCATGGCTGATAAGAGCTGAGAGTAATTCGCTTAAAATAACTGCAAAAATCAACCCCTACTATAAACACCTTCCCCCTTTTCATATTGTATACCTGCAAATAGGGAAAACCCTGTCATTCACTATCATTAGCAATGAATATAGGTTGACTGTCTACCTGACCCGAGTTGTCTTAAGCAGGAAAGGGATGCAGGTAATAAAAGGGTAGGTAATCCATGAAATCAGTTTTTCCAAGAACCGCCGCAATTTTAAAGGTGGTTTTAACGGAAATTTTGCCAAATAAGGATAAATATGCGATTTTTCTCCAAATAAGCGAAAATGACAAAAATGATCAAATATGTAAAACATGCGTGCAATATGCATTTAGCATAAAATCCGCCCTCTAAAGGAGCTTATTCACAACCCCTTAACGTACAGTCTAGAAAAGAGCAAATGCCCACCCGGGAAGGTGGGGGTCAACCACTGCATGTCTGGCCCACTGCACTGCAAGTCGAGTAGTGGGAAGATTGCGAATATCGATCGGTTCTTGAGGTAAATACGAAGTTCCTGCTTTAATTTAACGTGAGTCAAGGCGCGCATTGGAATTTTAAGTCTTGACGACTTTTTTGAAATCTGTCGTAGATTCGTAGCTGCACTTTTTTTCGAACTTTCCCTCATCAGTGTTTAATATAATATATTTAATATAATATAAGATAGTATGCAAAATGTCAAAAACTTAACAATTAATAATTAATATTTAATAATTAATAATCGCATTTTAGATGGCCGCTTCAAGGGACCATAGTACCCTTGGAGAGATTATTCGACGTGCGTTTGCAAACCTTAAATTGCTTTATGTTAACAGGGACTTCTTAGACACTTCTTTGAGGATCTTGTTAACAGAATCTTTTGTATTATCTCAACTTAATTATTGTGACGCAGTGTATTCTTCATGTATAGATAGCAGTGACAAACGTGCTTTGCAGGTTGTTCAGAATTCATGTCTGAGGTTTATTTTTGGTATTGCTCGGTATCAGCATATCTCTCATAAATTAAATGAAATTCCATGGCTTAATATGAGCAACCGTAGACTTCTTCACACCTCATGTCTTTATTACAAATTAATAATCTTGTGTACTCCCAAGTATCTGATGGAGAAGATTTCTTACAGAAGTGACATACACAATATAAATATTAGGAGAAGAGATATGTTAAATATTCCATCGCATCGAACTGAATTTTACAAGAGGTCGTTTTCATACTGTATAACGAAAAATATTAACAATATTCCTTTTCAGTGGCAGTCTATGTCGTTTCAACTGTTTAAAAAAACCCTCTTTACAACCCTTTTAGCTTCTCAGTTGCCTCAATCTTAAATTTTAAATTTTAAATCAGATTTATTAGGCTTGACATCTCTCTTTTCCATACTTACAACTCGTCCACTTGTCCACTTTCCGCTTATGTAAACTGGTAGTGTGAGCTCAGTTCATTATCTTAATTTAAATCAGTATGTATGATGCGTATATGTAAATAACTTATTTTTTATTTTTTATTTTTTTTGTCATTTGGTTTTTCTCGTATTTTGATTTTGATATAATATTAGTGTTATTTGCATTGAAGTGCACTGTATTCTTTTTGCGCGGGGAGGGCATGGAAGATCAGTCCTATCTTGTATAGGTGGCTGAATGCTCTCCTCGAGATTCACCGTAGTTCTTAAGAGTTTTTTCTTGTCTTTTCCTTTTTTTTTTTTGTTATTGCAACATCGGTGAATAAACAAATTATTATTATTATTATATTTATAGGAACTTTTCTTCATATTTTCGATGTATATCCCTGTATATCAAAACATCCTTTCATGCATGATACCTGAACAATTTAGCTCCATAACGGAATTAAGTCTACAGAAATCAGTGACATAAACACAAAAACACGAAAAACTAGATTTTACGCGAGTTAAACTCTGAGTCTAGAATAAAACTTTAGACTCCAAAGGGCGTTGATCGAATTTTTTTAAACGTTTTATTCTAGATCCAGAGTTCAACCCCCATAAATTTTGATTCTTCGAGTTTTTGTGTTTGGGTCCCTGATTTTTGTACGTGACACTTACACTTAACCCCGTTTGCGAAATTTTAAGTCTCAGTGTCACCGACTTTATTAAACCCCCCTTTTGGATTTTTTTTTTGTATTACCGATATAATTTTACAAGTTAAGCTTCTCGTCTGTAGTGCTGAAGATGGTCGAAGTGTCGACATGGTCCACGTTTTTTCAATATAATATGTGTGATGGGATTGAGTTTGAGTCTGATTTTTGCTTCATTTCTACTTTGGTTTAAATACATAGCCCACTTTGTGAAATGGATCACCGCCTGTCGCAACGTTTTATTTATTTTATTGAAAATTATTTTAGTTTCGAAAATACGACGAGCATGATATCACTAAGGTCCTATATGAACCCTATTGGACGACCAGTTTTAGTTTCTGAGGAAAGACTTTCCTTTAATTGTGAACTTTTTTTGAAAATACGTGTCACTCCTGAAGAAGTGATGATGATTAATGACTCGATTAATGATGTTCAATTTGAAATTTATTTCAGTACGTCCGCCGTGTTGTTAAATTGAAACAAAACATTGATGTGGGAAAGTTCCGAAAAAATGTGCAGCTACGACAGATTTCAAAAAGTAGTCAAGACCTAAAATTTCAATATGGGTCTTGTCTCACGTTACATTATGCAGGAAGCTCGTATTTACCTGAAGAGCCGATCGAGATTCCCACTACTAGACTTGCAGTGCAGTGGACCAGGCATACAGCCCGGGTGGGAATTTGCTCTTTTCTAGACTGTACGTAACATAACAAACTTTAACAATCGTGAACAAATGCCAGCAGAAATGCCGGAAGTTGTAATGGAGAATAAGCTGTACCTTTAACCTTTACTCCTTAATTAAGGAATAAATGCATTCTGATTGACGAATTTGAACTGCTTACCATTTAAAAACATATAGTAATTTCTGTGGCTACCATTACCAGATTTTACACGAGTTCTGGGACACGGTGTATTTAGGACCCATTAATGAGAATAACGCAAAACCAGATAAATATGGGGGAAACAGAGGGTTTATAAAACATGATAAAAACATATTCTTAAGATTAAAGAAACAAAAATTTAAAATCGAGATTGTCGCGAAAGTGGCAAGAATGTGAATAAAATTAGAGGGCAATAAGGAATAATAGTTTCTCTAACTTTATTTGCAAGCCAGCAAAAGGAGTATTTGTCGACTCGCATTAAAATTCAGCTCAAAACTTAGCTAATATTGGCGAATATTGTGCAAAGTAGGTTAGGTGGAACGTATGAGGAAGCTAGCGGTCGGTAAGTACAGTCGCGTGCTTGAAGTCTCAACCGGAACGGAGAATGTGACAAGTCGACCCTAAAACGCCTTGCTCTTCTATACAACAGCGGGAAATATCGGGGCTGTTTGGAACTGTACAAATAGGGTAGAAAGACGCCGACTAAATACGTATTGTTATTCAAATACGCTGAAAATATTTTGCAGAACACGAATCTATTTTGTAAAATTGATCGGCATCGTGCTGAAACGAAAACTGCTAATAATGTGAGGAAACTTTTCAATTGACGATGAAGTGCTGAAGAGACGCGCTGATCCTAATCTCCTACCCCTACTGATCGCTCCCCAGTTTGTTGCCCTCTTCGACCAAATGTTCCACGGCTTTGCAAAGTGAACGAAGACTGTTCTGACAGGTCCAAGCTTCCGCTTTATTTAATTTCGGAAAATTTACGTTTCCGCTCTTCCACGGATTATACAGTCAGCTTTCGATCGGTTTCGAATAACAATCACGTTTTAATTGATGGGCATTAATGGTCGAACGGTTCCCACACGCCGCACCAGACAAACCATTTTTCCATGCCACCACACTACCAGCATATCTTTCTATTATAAATTGTTATATTAAAATTCAACAGCTCTACACAAACCGGTACTGGTTATTTTATAAAGCGAAATGTCCGAAGTGGATGCGGTTACGATTCGCTAGCTGTTCAACGGAGCGGTCTTCTGAATAAGTAATTAACTTTGCGGATTATCATCTCAAATTAATGCGTGAAATTGATTTCAAATATGTGAGAACCCTCGGAGCAGACACACCACCAAACACTAAAGTTACAAAATAACAATGACCGGTCTCTAGTCTCATTTGCATTCGGCTTTCGTCAGATGATAATCTACCCAATGATTTGAACCTTATTCAAGCTTCCTTTCAAATAATATCATGAACCGTTTATCGAGAGCAGTGATTTAAATTTATCTGGTATACGCTAAAACATTCTGTTAAAAAAACCTCGGTCAGCGTGATGGATGATGGATATGCAAGTATGTGGAATCAGGGCAAAAGTTTCTAAATTCATCGTGCTGAAAACCTAATAGGTCTCTCCAGTATTTTTTGAAATTTATTACAGGATAATAAACTATACATTTGGTCTATATCTCTTCCTTAAAAAAATATTCTTTTAATGTTTTTTTAATAAAAAATCTTTAAAATTCCGAGTCGCTAGAGTGTGACGTCACATATGCCGACAGCTTCAATGGTTTCATCTCCGTCGGTATGCAGTTTGAGGGCAGAGTTTCCTGCATGTTTTGTGGTAATTGGTTGAATTTGATTTAAACTGGCGCACACATTATTATACGTAAAGTCGTGTCACATATTAACGAGCGCGGGGGTTGTGTGTCTCAGGCTTTTTTAGGGTGGTTTGTAAACGAGATTTCAGTTCTGCCAAAATTCCTGTCAACAAAGATCCCTTTCAACCCCCATTGTTACTGTTTATTGACACTGGGAGTAAGTGACGGCAGAGAAGAGATGAGGGAGTTTTGACGGATGTGAAATCCCGTTTACAAACTAACAGAAAAAAAGCCTGAAACACACAACCCCCACGTTCGTTAATATGCGACTGGAGAGAAAATTTATTGTTGTAAAATTAACACAATTAAACTAACGGAGGTGTAATTCCAAAATTTCACTATTTTTGCAATTACTTCGTAACGTCTACTAACCAAAATTGACACAGTGCTAATCAGCAAAAATTTATCTTTTGTTGTCATTTTAAGTAATACCTGTAGGTATTTTCTGGATATTGTCTACTGTTATCCAAATAAGATGAACCTTTCTTGAAACTGGAATAGGCGTAGTTTCATAAATTAAGCCTTTAAGTAGGGTTGAATACTAAGAAGTGTCTGTTAAGTGATCGGTGTAATAAACAAAGTAAATGCAGGTTGGGTCAGCTGACAGCTCCTTATTCGGTCAATTATGATTATGTAACACCTAAATTGTATTGTATTTCCAAAACAAACCATAAAATGGATGGGTAACGTTTAAATGAGAGACTACTGACTAGTAAAATCATGTAATTCTTACAAGCACGTTCCTTCTTGTTACTTATTGTAATAATTCTCCAAATTGAAGGTAATCGCAATCCAAATTAATTACCCCAACATAAAACTTATACGGTAATACTATTTCTAAGTACCAAATGTAACTCCACACATCACAAGGGTTAAAAGCTTTTTAGTTGCATTGCCGCCAGTATTTCCAAAGAAACAAACGTAATATTGATGCTTCGCAATTTCACTGAGGCAGACAGACTCACTGTAGTTTCAAATGTTAGATAACGCTACGTAATATGACATATTTCATCTTCGAACGTCATTATTATAAAATGACATGTAGGAGAAGCGACTTAAGACACGTCAAAAAAACGTTAAAAAACAAGACTGCACATGCTATCAACGACAAGGTATTGCGAAAATCAACCACATTTATGTTATAGTTGAATCAAAGTCATTTCCCAACGTATTTTTGACGTTTAACACAACCTTTAAAAGTTATATTTTACACGTCATTTCTCTAAAATTGCGTTTAAAATTCGACGTGTTTTTAACGTGTTCCTCGGTACCGGGAGTACGCGTTTATAGACGATATCAACGTCTTCTCAACGTCACTTTGACGTTTAACGCCACACTTAAAAAAGACGTTATATACCTAAACGGTATTTTTCTAAGATTGCGTTTAAAATTCGGCGTGTTTTTAACATGTTCCTCGGCACCGGGAGTACGCGTTTATAGACGGTATCAACGTCTTCTCAACTTAATTTTGACGTCGTTGATTTAACCAAACTCGAAGGTCTGGGGGTCGAGGACAATCACTCGTCGCCGAACATTCAGATATTCAGCTGCAAATCCATCGTTACGAATGTCTGATCCAGCTGTTCTTATACAGAGTTTGTTAGGTAGTAGCGGCCAATTATAGCCATTAGCGCCACCTATACTACTTTAACGCAACTACACAAGAAAGAGACGTCATAAAGCTGTCTATATAAAAACTGGTACTTAACGTTACAAATACAACGTGCCTATAACGTCAAAATTACAATTTATTTAATAAAGAAGTAAGAAGAACCAATGTCTTGCCACGTATATATTCGATGTTAGTTTCAACAAGTGGTACATGTTTCGAATGCAGTGGCACCCATCTTCAGGCACAAGATTGACGATCATTTACATTTTGAAAGGTTACATTATTGAGGTTACGGATCAAATTAAAAAAAAAATACATGGCAAGACAAAAAAAAAGATTTTACAAGGAATTTAAAACTTCTGTCAACATCAACCACCATGTTGCTTCTTTTCTTGTCCACGTTTGAGATGTGAACTCAAATCCGTTTTTACTTTAATGTTTTAAATTCCTTGTAAAATCTTTTTTTCGTCTTGCCATGTAACATTTTTTTTTAAATTTAACACATTACCTCAATAATGTAACCTTTAAAAATGTAACTGATAGTCAATCTTGTGCCTAAAGATGCACTCGAAACATGTAGCACTCTTTGAAACATCGAATATACATATACGTGGCAAGACATTGGTTCTTCTTACTTCTTTATTTATATCACGAAGGCCACTTT
Organism: Pycnomerus fuliginosus; assembly: GCA_963924575.1. Classification (NCBI taxonomy): domain Eukaryota; kingdom Metazoa; phylum Arthropoda; class Insecta; order Coleoptera; family Zopheridae; genus Pycnomerus; species Pycnomerus fuliginosus. The sequence continues at coordinate 21,531,449 of OZ004622.1, forward strand.
GAGAATGATCCGACTTCTACTTCTTTGTTCAAATTTATTTAATTTTGGACGTCATGACCATATCAACACGTCTTTAAGACGTCCATATAAAAACTCAAATAGAACGCTATAAATGCACCATTTGTTTAACGTGCAAAAAAAAGTCTCTGTTGGTTATACATAAGTCATGATTTAACGTCACTTTAGCTACGACTAAAACATGTTCATATTGTAATGTGCCTATAACGTCAAAAATTACACATTTATTTAATGTTGAACGTTATGACCATTTCAACACGTCTTTAAGACGTCCATGTAAAAACGAAAATATAACGTTTGTTGTACGTGCAAAAGTTTCAGTTGGTTATAAATAAGTTGTGACTTTGACGTCATTTTAGTCACCATTAAGACACGTTCATATTGTAACGTGTCTATAACGTCAACAATTGCACATTTATTTAATGTTGGACGTCATGACTATTTCAATCACGTCTTTAAGTCGTCGATGTAAAAACTCAAATATAAAGTTATAAATGCAACGTTTATTCAACATGCAAAAGCCTCCATTGGTTATACATAAGTCGTCGTTTGGACGTCCTTTTAGTCACGACTAAAACACGTTCATATTATAACGTTTATGCAACGTCGAAAATTACACTTACCTATAGTTGTGGACGCATTCACTCCTATTCTGGATGACACTAAAAACTTTTCAATATTGAAAACTTTTAAGATGTCCGATTGGTGATCTTTTGAGTTGTTATTAATCCGATTGGTGATCTTTTCGGTTGCTATAACGATTCTTAATAAAATAGCGTTATTTTAACGAATAAGTTTGAAAACGTCATATTTAAGTAAGACGTTTCAAAATGTACCAAAAGTAGGTACTATAAACGCATTGAAATCAACCTTGCAATTATTCCTGCCTGTAGGTAAGTGCACCCCTACACCAAAAAAAGGTAACGCGCACTAATTTTCACAAAAAAATTGTTTTCATAAGCAATACCAATATATAATTCGTTTTTCTACGGAAGCCCTGAAGAGCCATTGTACATAATTTTAAATGGGACAATTGCGACTTAGCAACTCGCAATTGCAACTTTGCAAGTCGCAATTGCTAGTTATCAAGTCGCAATTGCGAGTTATCAAGTCCCAATTGCAAGTTATCAAGTCGGAATTGCGAGTTGCCAACTTGCAATTGTCTTCTTTATTCCATTCTAAGTATGAAATTATTATAATAAACCATAAACCCAATTACCTAGGTAATAAATGAATGAATAATATCTAACCCCTAACCGTACCGTGATAGCATAATGGTCCTTCATAGCAGAGGGTTGCAACTGGAGATGACAACCACTGATTTTTCGAGAAAACGGCAGTTTTATGTTCCGACCTCCGTCCAGTTTAGATAGGATCAGGATCTTCTAATAAATAGTAAACTGGTTTTACAAAGTTTTGGCAGGGAAACATTTATAAAATCTTCGCCTTTGCCGACAATGCTCTGCTGAAGTCATTTATCCCTCATTATTATTTTCGGGGAAAAGTTTGCGAAGAGTTCGTAAAAGAAATTATAATGGTGCTTCCCGACCAGTTTACAATTTTCTGCTGAAACCGAATAATTTCCTTAAACATTAATTTGTTAGGTAAATCGTTGATTCTCGCAGGTTTTAAAAGCTAAGACGACGATTATCCGCCTTAATGAAGTTAGAGAAACGAGGGTGTAGGAGTCACCTGTGCCAGATTCTTCCTTTCCGTCGTGTAATTGAGATCTATATCTCTGAAAAATTTACACCCGTTTTGTTCCCTGCACGTTGTAGATCTTTATCTCGGCATTATCTGCGTTTGCCCTTTTCTTTAGCTTCCGTAAAACAAATGTTGAAATATTAATAAACCCGGTTTTAATAAAACCGGATACGTGTCCGGAAAAATAATCCATATGTTTGGTCCACAAAGTGAATTTCTTTATCAGGGCGGTGCAGCTGTTTAGAGCACGCACGGTTCCATCTAAAGAAGGCAATACCGTCGGTCGGTGAGAGCGGCATTATTTCTCTGTTTAGCTCAATCTGTTCCTTTTATCACTATCCTTGTCTGGCAAGAACTTCCCATCCTTTGGAAACCACCATATTAAACTTTGAGAGCAACTGGGAAATATCCCTAACACCCCCAACCTCGAGATAAACATGACTCATTCACGCAGCAGTTAAGTGATTGTTTTCCAAAACAATTAAAAATTCGGCTTGAAATATTAGACGACAAATAGCAGAATTTGAAGAGCATACCAGTAGCAGGAAATGGAATGCTACAAATGTTCGTTTTGCATAAGGCAAGAGGCAAGACAGAGAGAAAGATCAGACTACAAGATAGCGGATCGACTCCAATATACCGACAGCCGACAGCCCATTTTCGGTCCCTGTGATTTGGCTTGAAGCAGAGAGAGAAAGACCCTCCAAACTCTCCGCATCAAATTTATTATCTCCGTGATGAAAAGAAAACTGGTTTTTGTAAATACTCTATAAAAGTACACAATAAAACACGTATTTATGACGTTCTAAACGCAGCCACCATTTTCCACATTTTCAATAACCGCGCTTTGATGCGAAACAGATGAAAATGCAGGCAGTGGCGGAACCGCAAATTTTAGACTCAGACGTAATATTTGTAACAAAGAACCTCCCCTCACTTTGGAATGTAGCATTTAGCATTTTTGTTGCCAGCTCCCACTTTCCCCTTTTTGCATGTTTAAGATGTTGCATTTTCTATGTTTCCTTATTTCTTACGAAAGCACTGGAGGGCCACTTGAGTTATTTTTTTAAGTGTAAATTTACAGGTAAGGGTAAATTTACAGATCATAATGTAAACCTTTTCCGACGGAAACAATATACTCCATTTCGCTTTTAAGAGACGAAATATCAAAATCAGGACAACTTTATCCTTCTTAAATGAAGCAGGATTGTCGGCTGCTACTGATCCGTATACCAAGCAGTTAATTCGAATGTATCTTAGAAATAAGTTGTTACTGTAGAATTACTTGAAAAAGGTTTAGATTATTTCAAAATAAATATCTGAGCCTTGTTTCTTTACCAGACATCCAACATTCAGAACAATCTGTTGTAGAAAGAAGCGTTGGTATTAAATATATTCACAAAAAATTTGGATAAGTACGTCGTGTTATTAAAGTGACACCGCAGGCATGTGTCTTTGTAGCAAAAGCCAACAAAAGGTCCACCTCAAGGACGCTACTACCTGTACCCTCTTTTGAAACTTCTTTACAAATCGTAGCGGAGCTTGTGGTAATTTAGATTGATTTTATCGTCTAACAAGGAAAGTGAAATTTTGGGGTTGAAACTGGACATTTCCTCAAGCAACTGATCGCTAGGTACATACCTAGTTATATCGACTATATCTGTAAAACACTTACTATCTGTAAAACTTTACAGTTACTATCTGTAAATTTAGACATAGTAACTGTAAAATTTCACTTAAAAAAAACTCATGTGGCCCTCCAGGGCTTTCGTAGTTTAATTTCTAATGCATGTTAAAATGTTCTTTCTACTATGCCACTTCATTTTAAAATGTTGCATATTCTATTGTTCTCTACTTATAAGGTTCGCCCGTTTCCTATCGCTCCGGTTTAGAATGATGTCCTCATTCATGTATCATTCTCAAATGTTGCAATTTTCGAGCAGATTTAAACCCTCTGAATTTAAAATGTTGCTGCTGTTTATATGTATTTAAAATGATGTAGGGTAGGTACTTCATTCTAAAATGTTGTAATTGCTCCTAAATACTTCATTTCTTATCGCATCTTCTCTTTTATAAGGCTGATGCTGCGTTTTCTATACTTAACCCATAAAAGGATTTTAAAATGTTTTTCTAATATTAAACATTTTATACTGTTTCTATGGTGCATTTGAATTATTATTGTTTCTTATAAAACACGCCTTTCTATAAAAGCACGTCGCCCATGACAACGTATTTTAAAGGCAAATATACTCCATTCGCGACCAAAACGGACGGCAGTAGGCTGTGGTTTGGTTTTTCAAAGTTGGTCACTATTTAGTAACTGAACTGTTGTCTCACTTATGAAACACTGTCTCACTGAACCTTTTAGCCGTGTTGTCACATTTTACATTTAATTGTTGATTTTGACAGTTATTGAGACGCAGAAATGCCAAAACTAATTAGCGTCGAACAGAAAAAGCAGATAATCAGGTGCTTTAAGCAAATCAAAGAAGATCTCCCAGATTTAAATGATGCAGACGTTCGCAGGCGGGTGAGATTTCCCTTTTTACGGAGGCGTTTTTATAATGTCACTTTTTAAGGTATAAAACGGCAGTATCTAATAATGAAGACTTTGAGACAAGGACCACAAAATTTGAAACCCACCAGTGTTGGTAAAAGACCAAAATCTATGGAAGCGTAGAAGTGCCACATTTGTTTGTTTTTTTATTTCCAAATTATCAGAAAAATATTGAACAATTAGGTAAATTTTTATTAGGAATCTTGCAAACCTTCATAGGCACCTACATGAAAGCAGTTTAGATATTACATTTAATTCTAAAGCAAGCAAGGTACCTCCTCCACATTCTCTGTAAGCAATTTCCTTCAAATAAATAATAATTTCTTGTTTCCTTTTCGTATCTTCAATCAATTACAAAAATTAATTGAAGCACTTGAATCCACAAGTAAGTAGGTATCTACAAAGTAAAAATGATAACAAATCCAACACCACAGGAGGCTCCATTGACCCGTAGGAAAAAGGCGACTGACTGGGGCCTTGGAGTGCTCCGATTTACTTCAAACTTGCACCATATGGCTCCTTCCAGCCACGCGTTACATGAAGTCCGTTTTCCAAAAACATCCTTACGTGGGTATATGCGTATTACGAAGGCATAAAAGCATTGCGTCTTTCGTCAGTCTTCAGTAAAAGGAGAATTCTCAGATTTTTAAGCACTTCTTCGACATTATTAGACTCTCTGCGACTTGGCAACATGCATCAAGTTTGAAAGCAATTTTGAAGGTGACATGCAATTTGACAAATGTCATAAATACTATACCCAGTGAATTCTGTCACCCTAACAAAGCCTACTGCCGTCCGTTTTGGTCGCAAACGGAGTATAAATCAAAAATTTTTGACATTTATCATTTGAATTGACAAGAAAATTCAAAGGAATATGGTTAGTATTAGAAATTAAAAATCACGAAGACAACACGTGCTTTATAGTTTAAAAATCTCGGCCTATTATATTTTCGCTCCTAACGTCGCTCAAATATAAACTACGGCCTCGTTTTTAAACTACCTATAAAACACTTGTCTTAATAGCTATAAAGTTTCTACTGGCTCGTTCTTTCTGACAATGTTTTTACACTGTCCCACCTATATCTACCTATAGGCAAAGCGAAATCTTCTGCGCCTTCCAAAGTTCTTGATTTTAAAACGCTACCCCCCCCCCATATTTTAAAGAACTTTTTCTAAAACTAACATCTTATACTCTTTCTTTGGTGCATTTTGAATTAGCTTCTTATGCTATAAAACACGCCATTAGGCCATTCTATAAAAGCACGTCGCGCATGACATTAAATCGAAAAATTTGACATTTATCACTTGAATCGACAAGAAAATTCAAAAGAAACTTTAATATGTCGTGTTAATATGGTTAGTATTAGAAAAAATCATGAAGACAACACGTGTTTTATAATTTAAAAATCTATATTTTTAAACTGTCTATAAAACACTTGTTGTCTTAATAGCTATAAGACAACAAGTGTTTTACATACAGTTTAAAATCGAAGCCGTTAGTTTATATTTGAGCGAAAATATAACGGGTCGAGATTTTTAAACTATAAAACACACAAGTGTTGTCTTCATGATTTTTTCAAATTCTAACCTTATTCACACATTTTATAGTATATTACGTAACGAGCTTCGAAAGTGGCTTATATCACACGAGTGGGGAAAACCCCACGAGTGCATTGTATAGACACTTTCGTGCGAGTTGTGTACAGTATTTTTTCTACGAACCACAACAAAAAATCATTTCTTCATAAATTTCTCTTTTTTTATCATCGTTGTCAACAAAACAGCAAGTGTCACAATATATTAAATTTTGAAATCCAGCCTGCTAAGTTAGTGTGATTGATGCGCGTTGCCACGCGACGTGGGCGGAACTGTGCGATATTATATTTACAACTTTCTTAAGTGGTCGTAGGAAAAAGTATCTTTTGAATTTTCTTGTCAATTCAAGTGAAATCTGTCAAAAAATTTTGATTTATTAGCCGTAAAGCACGCTGTCATGGGCGACTTGCTTTTATAGAATGCCGTGTTTTATAGTAAAAATAAGCTAATTCAAATGCACCATAGAAACAGTATAAGATGTTAGTATCAGAATAGTATATTAAGAAACACGTTTTATAAGGCCAATTATTATCGCACGAGGATGTTTGGAGAACGAGGGCGAAAAGCCCGAGTTTTATAAAATCCGAGTGCGATAAGAGCCTCATGAAACACGTTTTTTATACAATTTTTTCTATTTCGGATACCCAACTTGTTAATATTTTCATGAAGAATTCAGATTGTCATTTTCAAAGACAGACTTGGCAGTCAATTCGATTGTTAGACACAATCTAGGTCACAGTCTAGGTTACTATGTAAACAAAAACCGTGCTCTAATAGAGCAATTTTATTGCCGCTGTGCAGACCTTACTGGAAGTTCCGAAAAGAACGATTATAATGTCAAGTGATTTTCGAGCCCACCAAAAAAATGCAACCTCAAGAGAGATATCAGATGGGGCTTATATTTAACAATTCGCCCATTTGAAACTTTTAAATACTCGTGAAACACCTTACCCTCGACCTTACCTACCCCTGAAGGGGTTGATATCCCAGGTAGAACTCATTGCAGAAGACAAACTCATCCCAAAACGCAACTTATTCCAAGAGGGACTTGTTTTTTGTTAACACATTTGCAAGAAGGGGAAGGCAGCATTAGAGAACATCATCATTTAACCACAAATGCTAAAATTAAAAACTTTAAAATCAAAAAGGCCTAATTGCCCTAATTCTCACGTACGGAATTTTTATTCGAAAAACTTCTATGTGCCTTGCTTTCTGATGTCTATAGATTAATGTTCTTACGGAGCTTTTTTGACACAGTTATGGATTTAAACTCGGTTTACCATAAACGTGGTTTGTAGACATTTTTGAAGTTAAGGTGTTTTGTGGCGCGAGTTTTTTACATCACGCGACTTTTGTAGGTGGGCAGGGGCATCAGGGCATTTTCTCGGCGGGCTTTTGTCCCAGGCTTATGCCCACGGGCTTTTGGTTTACGAGCAAATGTCCAAATACCGAACCGGTTTTTAACTACTAATCCCCATTTACCCGCCACTGAATGGAGATAGTGTTGCTGCCGGCTGAAACCTGCTGTAACTAAATTAATTTGTACTCTGTTGCTGGCAGTTATTTGTTAAAAGCGTTCATAAAATCGTAAAATAAAATTTAAGCAATGATTGTGTTCGCGAATGATTTATACCGCCTATATGGGTGTTTATTTTGCAGTTAATTCATATTCCAGAGTTGTCCCAACTTGACAAACAAATGGACGCGACTATCCAATCGATAAACGCTGAAGTTGCTTCCAGGCGTTATCGCCTTCGATCATTTTTTCGACACAATTTACAGCTGAGCAGTATTTTCTCAAAATGCGAGATGACAAATTTTTTATCATCTCAACATGGTGGAGCTCGTACAATTCGATTTTTATGCGGTCATTAGTTTTAATTCGATTCTTTCTGGTAGCCAGCCAAGTTCTTTAAGAATCGTACTCGTATATTAATGCGAAGTAGCATAAGAGGATGACAATTTTTGTAAAGAGCTGGAGCTGATCTTTATGATGTGGATATCTGCAGTTTTATTCTCTTTTTATTCTTTTTCTTTATAAAGTGTATGCATTTTCATTTTACTCTTTCATATTGTTAGCTTCCGAAATCAGTGGCTAACATGTATACAGGGTGGTGAATTTTTCGTTGCCCATCATTGGGAACTCGGAAACCATAAGAGCTCGAGAGTAGGTTAAATAAGAGAAAAATTGCGCGTTTTTAAGGCGATCAAAAATCTGTACCTAAAGAATTTCCCGGTATCTTGATTAGTTCCTCAGTTATCGCGAAAAAACTGAAAATTTGCGATTTTAAAGAAAAATTTATAAATCGATGGTATTCAAAATGAAACTTGGAACTTTTATATTTTTGACAGCTGCCAATTCAATAGCATTGACAAACATTTTTTAAGCCATCCAGATTTTGAGCAACGACAGTCAACTTTTCTTTTTCTTATGGCCGCCATTTTAGATTTCAACAAAATGATGCACAAAAAAATTAGCATTTCAAAAATGCAGCCAACATGGAATTTTTTGACAAATCGTCAAATTTTGAAACTTGCTAGTTTGTAAAATCAGCCTAAACTTAACTGAAAAACAATTGCAAAAGAGTAAACCTATTTTTCCTTGTACTAATTCTGAAATAATATATTAAATTTCCAAGTATTTTTTCATTTAGAAAAGTTAAACTTTTCTACATAGCAACGCTTTTTTAAATAATTCTTTTCATCGGCAGCAAACATTTTCAATAAATTTCTGTCAATGTTGTTGAGTTGACAGGTGTCAAAAATATAAAAGTTTCTTTAAAATCACGATTTTTAATTTTTTCGAGATAACTCAGGAACGAATCAAGATAAAGGAGAATTCTTTACAGACACTTAATCACCTTGAAAAACCGCAGCTTTTTTCGAATTTAAGCTACTCTCCATCTCTTATGGTTTCCGACTTCCCAATGGTGGCCAACGAAAAATTCACCACCCTGCATACCTATTGACAAATTCCATCCGAACAATTACTCGAAAACAATTGCTCGAAAACAGTTGCTCGAAACGACAATTGGTGGAAACGACAGTTGTTCGAAACGACAATTGCCCGAAACGATAATTGCTCGAAACGACAACTGTTCGAAACGACAATTGCTCGAAATGACAGTTGCTCGAAACCACAATTTCTCGAAACGATAATTGCTCGAAAGGTTCAACTTGGTTCAAAAAGTGAGCACACGACACTAATTTTTTCACTTTTCTGGTTCTGGTCTCAAAACTTTCGGTTGCCAAAAGGTCAGGTAAGTTTCTGTCTCTAATACCAATTATTTCTCAGCAGAATTTATTGTTTTTATATTTTCCGTTCAGGTCTCAAAAGGTCAGGTAAGGTCTCTCTCTAATAATAAACGTTTCTCGATTTTTACCTTCCCCTACAACTACTTCTTTTCAGTTTTTTTATTTTTAATTTTTTTTTCAGTCACAAAATGTCAGGTAAGGTCTCTCTCTATTAACAAACGTTTTTTGATTATTTACCTTCCCCTTCAACGAGTTTTACTAACAGAATCAATCGTTTCTCTTTTCCATTTAGGTCTCAAAACGTCAGGTAAGGTCTCTCTCTAATAATAATAATAATTTATTGCCCAACAATGTTTCTCAATTATTTGCCCTTCCTTCCAACGATTTTTTCTAGCAGAATCAGCCGTTTTCTCACTTTTTTATTCAGGTCTCGAAAGGTCAATTAAGGTCTCTCTCTAGCGACAGTTGCTTTTCACTTTTCCGTTCAAGTTTTCTCTCTAAAAACATTTGTCGTCGAGAAATTGTGGTTTCGAGCAATTGTAGTTTCGAGCAATTGTGGTTTCGAGCAATTGTCGTATCGCGTAGTTGTCGTTTCGAACAATTGACGTTTCGAGCAACTGTTTTCGAGCAATTGTCGTAAACCCCCGATCGTCCCATAAGGTTATTACAGGAACTCGACGATATCAAGCTCGTCGCATTTTCGAAACTAAATCTTTGTTTTTCGGGTTGTTACAAAATTTTTCCCACACTTAGCCAAGATATCCGTGATTCTGCGCTAATTCAATTTTTGGGAATAACTGTTATGGTTCCTGAGATATTGGCACGTAAACAGCCTATTTTTGGTTAATGTTGTTATTTTTTTCTGACCTCTTCCGAATGGTTAAAAAAAAATATCGCTATTTACGTATTATCAGTGTTGTTAAAGATACATTTTTTGAAGTATCTAGATACAGATACATATACTATTCGAACGGAGTATCTAGATACTAGGTAGATGCATTTTTTTCATCAGTATCTAGATACAGATACAGATACTTGCAATAAGTATCTAGATACATATAGATACATTTCAGATACATCTGAATTAAAAAAAATTAAAAAAACAACCTTTATGTTGTTTCTTTTTATAGAAATAATAGTTTCTGAAATAGTTGATTTGATATTATATCTATTATTACCTACCGGTTCCGGTTTTCTATATTTTACAGTTATGCACCTATATAGCTGAATTTATTCCTAAACAAAAAAGAAATCATTTAGAACAGGTATGAATACCTGTTAGGCATTAGGGTGCAGAATGCAGGCAATTACTAGAGAAACGCTAATCCGCCTGACCATCGATACCCATCAGAATAACAGAATGACGCAAGCAACGCGAAGTTTTTTGGAAACAAATGCACATTATTTAAAAAATTGTAAAAGGGGGTCTGCTAAAGCTCGGGTACGATACGGGTATCAAGAAAGAGTAATGCAAATAAATATTTCTAGGTGCAATTGTAAACTCATTAGTTCGGTATCGGCATTTTGGGGAAAACCCAGCTTCTTCGAATAGAGTATTCCTTTGTGTTTCTATACCTGTTCAGGATCCCACCGGAAAGGACTCCTTAACACAAAGACATTGATTATTTGCTAGTGTAGAAGAAACCAAACATCTGCATTTTTGACGCTTTATAACCGAGAAAAAAAAACATCTCACATTTTAAAGTTGTCGTTGTCTCGAAGTAGTTGTCAATTATTAAAATGCGAGTTAGGGTATATTGTGTATCTAAGTATCTATGAAATGTCTTAGATACAAGATACTATAAAAAATGTATCTAGATACAGATAAGATACTGTTACGATAAATGTATCTAGATACGTATCTAGATACATCAAATGTATCTAGATACTGTATCTAGATACTTGTATCTAGTTACTTAACAACACTGCGTATTATGTATTTGCCATCTTTTGCCTACACGTGGGAAAAAATGATGTGTTAAAAATCTAATAAATAAGCCCGCAGTTCAAAAATATGAGAGTACTTTTTCGGCGTTTTTCACAGAGGTAAAATCCCTCCTTAAATTGAATCGACATGTTTTACTTTGTATTCGCAGGTATTGACAGTTTGACACAAGTATTCACTGCGCATTATTGGAGGAATATTGCTTGGTATGTGCATTGACACGAATTGACATGTATTGACACTGTATTGACGTGTATTGGCCAAAGGGTTGTCAGTATTGCCGTATACTGACACGTACAATCGAAGTAATTGAAAATGAACAGGGGCTGAGGTTCGATCCCGGCACGGTAACATTCTAAGATACCGGATTTCTTTGCGGCCAAGTGTTCGGCAGCGGTTTGAGAGCAGTGGCGTAGCTAGCATAGGATGCGCCGGGTAAGAGATGAAAGGTTGCGCCTATTAATAGTAATAATAATAGTAATATTAATAGTAATAACAATAATAATAATATTAATAATAATAATAATACCCCATTGGCTTCAACTGCCGTATATGATGAATAGTAAATGATGAAACACTTGACTTTTAAAGTTTTTAATTTTTACATAGCTCAATATACCTATACTTCTTAACAATAAGTAATTACTAAAACTAACTATTTACACAAACAGGAGCTAGTCAAAATCTTTGCGCCTTGATTTCTTCTCCGCAAAAAGATTTATTAGATCATCCAAATTTAGCTTTCGAGCCCTTTGGTTTTCTATACTTAAAATAGCTAAGCTACTTAGTCTAGTCTGCGACATGGTGCTGCGTAAATAATTTTTTATGATTTTCAGCTTCGAGAACGATCTTTCTGCTGCTGCAGTAGTTACCGGAAGCGTCAAAAATAGTAAAAATGCAGTATAAACATTTTTAAAACTAACTGCAACAGTGTCATTATCACAAATAAACAATTTCGCCAATTCTCTAACGTTGGAACAATTTTTTATTTGGTTTCTAAAGGTGGATCTAAAACTTAGTATTTCGAAAGGAAATTCTGGTCCCAAGTCATCGCTATACTGTTCGTTTAAAGATGCAGCACATTTAGACAACTCGTCATCGCTGAGTTCAGTTAAGAACTTGGGGTTCAGACAATTGAATTTACTGATAATACTTTTAAAACTGGAAAATCTGTTTTCAAGTTGCGTTCTTACAATATCCAAAACAGCGTTAAAAACTGTAATTCGGAATTTTTCCTCGACATTCGAAAATCTGTGGTCTGAACTTGATTCATCAAAATGCTTTTTTGCAACTCTTGCTCTTTTATCAACAAAGGTACTTTCAACGTTCCAGGTTTTAGACAACATTACAGCTTCTTCTCTTATTTCTAAAAACTGGTTTCGTAGCCTTTGAATTTCATCGTATGCAGAATCCAAATAAGTTGCAGCCTGAGTCATATCACAATTACTGGACTGCAAATATTTTGATGCCACGTTAATATTTTGAAAAATTTTAGAAAATAAAACTATTAGAAAGATAAATTGAAACTTTTCAATATGTTTCTTCAAAGCCTGAGCTTTTGAGCGCTCATCATTTGTTTTACCTCTTAAACTAATGTCAGTTAAAGACCTCAAAATTTCTTTATAATTTAACCGCAATGCCACCAAAGCATCATTTCTTGACGACCAACGAGCAGGAGCTAGCTTTTTTAGGGTGGCCGTTTTAACTGGAGTTTGCTGTAATAAATTCCATCTGATTACACTACTAGAAAAAAATACATACAGTTCACCAACAATGTCAAAAAAATTTGAAACTTCTGAAATTCCACTAACTGCATCATTGATGACCAAATTAAAATTATGAGCTGCACAATGTACGTAATGAGCGTTAGGTTCCAAGTTTTTAACTTTTGCTTGCAGGCCATTGTAAGCTCCTTTCATTACACTGGCACCATCATATCCTTGCCCACGACATTTTGATATAGGGATATTCTTTTTGTCCAGTAAATTCTGTATAAACCCTAACAAACCAGCGGCAGAATGATCTTTTACTACAAAAAATCCAGTAAATATTTCTTTAATTATAATGTCAGTCGGGGCTCCTGAATTTTCGTCTGTTAAGATTATTGGAATTCTAAATATTAGGCTGAGTTGGTCTACCTTCGTGATATCCTGAGTTGTGTCTAAAATAATTGAAAAAAATGGAGCTTCCCTGATTTCATTAAAAATGTCATTTTCTATTTGATTTGCTGTTAAGTTAATTATTTCGTTTTGGATAGTCGGGCTTAAATATTTAACGGATCCTTGTGGCTTACTTAGTAATTCTTGCAGATCGTAGCGTGATAATAAATCAATTGCTGCTAAGAAATTACCTCCAATTGGAGTTCCATCTTCTGATGTAGTTACACGATGTTCTCGAAAAGGAAGATTTTGCATGGCCAGTGTTAGCGTAACATCAATTACCCGACGTAAAATTTTTCTCCAAAAATTCGCTTCTTTTTTTAAAATAGATTCCATTTTGAAATCGATGATTTCGTTTCTTTTCCAAGCGTCGTAAATTACACATGAGCTTAAATGAGAATTAGAGGCCTCATGTTTACCGATTTTTCTGGAGAGCATTTGCCAATTCGAAATTCCATGTATCCAATTTAATTTGCCGCATTTTTTTGTTCGATCACAAAACAGCCAACATGGTTCGCAGTAACAAACGTCACGTTTTGGAGAATAACAGAGCCAATGTCTTTCCACTTTTAACCCACCTTGAGATTGAGCAGAATAAAAATTTGTTGAAAAACTTCGCCCCTCACGATTTTTAGGAAATGGTCCTCTTGGTTTACAAGGTCCGTATTTTAAAACAAATTTTTTTATATAAGAATGATTAATTATTTCCGGATAATGTGCAAAATCTGTGGGATATTTCTCACTAAGCACTGCTTTTATAATGTTAGTCACTGATGATGCATTAAGTTCAAGTGTTTGATTTTAACCTCCCCACTCCACTTCACCATTTAAAAAAAGGGAGGTTACTGCAATCACTAAAATTTTCGAATTCGAGATAAGACCGGATCTATACGTTTTGAGGTCTCAGGAACCCAAAAAAGTGGTTTTTAAAATGTGTCTGTATGTATGTACGTACGTTCGTAAACACGCCACAGCCCAAACTACTCGACCGATTTGGCTGAAATTTGGTACGTGTGCATGTGATAACCCAACTTAGATCTGAAAAGCTTTTGGAGCCAATCGTGCAACCAGAAGTGCCATTTTGGCACATCAACTTTTAAATTTTAAATGTAAACCCCCATTTTTCACGTCACCATAAGAAAGACCTTCAAATTCTGCGTCTAAAAATGTATTCATTCTTAGTGCCCTTTTGACCAAAAATTAAAAAAAAATTGATTTTTTTCGGACTTTAAAATCGCGGTACAGCCCAAGCCCCTCAACCGATTGGTCTGAAATTTTGCACATGGGGATTGTATTACACGTCGAAGAGTTGAACAAACTTTGGATTCAATCGGCCCACGGAAAGTGCCGTTTTGGCACACCAATTTCGAAACTTAAAATTATTCTCTCATTCACCCATCAAAAACAACTTTTTGAAAGATTTATTGTTATCATCAGAAAGGTCTTCAAATTCTGGTTTTAAATGAGATAAAATTTATTCGCATTTAGTACCCTTTGGGTAGAAAAATCGAAATTTTGTAATAACACTGAAACCACGTTATAGCCCAAACTACTGGATCGATTTGTCCGAAATTTGGTACATGGAGGTTAGGTAACCCATTGAAGAGCTGAAAGGCTTTTGGGAGCAATTGGTCCACGGGAAGTGCCATTTAGGCATATCAACTTTAAAATCTTAAACACAAGTCACGGAAATCAAAGACCCATGCGTTGGGGAGGTTCCAGCCGCTTCTCTGCTGCCATTTTTTGTCTTGGGTTGAGAAAATTTCCGAATAAATTTGATGGGCATTGTTTTCCTCTAAATTTGATTCTGGTACTGCTGATGAAAGTAAAGGTGAATTATTTTGTATGTTGGAACCGTTATTGGAAGTCGACGGTAACTGCTCAGGTGAAGGTTCAAAATCTTCAAGGGGAGGAAGATGAGGGGGAAGCTCAATCTCTTTATCTCGAGTGCTGGAAGTTGATAATTGTTCAACTGTTCTATCATCGGGAGGATCAGGAACGGGATCCTCTGCATGATATGACCTCTCAGACGTGGATGAGCTGGGCTGGGTCAGACTGTGCTCGAAAAAAGTCGCTAATTTTTGGGAGCTTTGCCACTTCAACGCCCTTTTCCAACCGGCGCTTGTGGAATTCCCAGCCACTTAATTTTCGTTTTTTCATGACTTTTAACTAACAGTACATTCATGTTATTAAATGATTTGTGTTAAAATTTATAACTTACCCCAGTGTACGACACTTGTGTAAAAACACTGATTAAAAATAAAAACTTTTCGTTCCTTGAGTTTAGGCGCACAACACAAGACACAAGTGCATACTTGATAAGAATTAACTTACAACTAAACCCTATAATAAATAAGTGACTGGTATTGAAATCATGACAACAATTTAGTTCAGTTTTCTTGTCAAATTTCTCAGAAACTAAACAAAAGCCGCAAATTGCTAAAGTGTGCTTAATAAAAATGGTAATTCATGGGAACGCACAATGAAGGAAAAACGTTCCATTGCTAAAAGAAAACAATGCCCATTTTCAAAGTGAAATGTTTTGACTACGCGCCTACCGACCGGCCAGCTCATAAATAATAGTTCCGGTACCTTTTTAGAGTGACATCGCCGCCGCCGCCGCATTTGTAAAACTCTTGGTAATCGTTTGCTGTTCGGGACCATTGTTATTAGCATTATGCCATATTTCTTGGTAGCGCTATAAGTAATAATAAATTTTTAAAGAGCGGCCGTTAGGTGTTTTCAGCGGCGCCGACGAGGATCTGGCGCCGGGCAACACCTGCTGCCCCTGCTGCCCCGGTAGCTACGCCACTGTTTGAGAGAAGTTTTCTACTTGAATTGAAGTGAATGTTACCGTGTAGGGATCTAGGCTCAGCCCCTGTTCATTTTCAATTACTTCGGCTGTACACTGTACATATTAACCCTATGTTTAAATACACGTATTGCCAGCAGCATCAGCAGCGGACGACCCCTCGTCAAAAATTTATACATTTCGCTAAGAAAAATTAAATTGTTTAAATTTTTACTCAAGTCATCGTATAGGTACTTGTATTGGAATATTCAAGTACGTACATTATAAAATTTAAAAAAATTTCCTTATTATAATAGCGCTATGTAATAACACCACAGCCGCAAGAGGGAATGAAAAAATCATTTTCCGTCTCGCTGCACTTAAGAAGATAATTTACCTGAACATATAATATAATGTATTTACTTCACAAATAGGTTAAGCTCATAAATTACCAAGTCACTATTAATCGCAGTGTCTGCAACCATGTTTTATAATTTCCGCTTATATTTTAATCCGAACCATTAACCTTCAATTAATAAATTAATTATTGTATTGCAAAGTGATGCGTTTTGAACCTAATCCTTGCTATAGGTAATCTATCGGCTTGACTGTATAGCTAGCTAATCTGGTATTAAACCTAATAGCTTTGCATAATTGACTGTGGTGTGTGTGCGTCCTTAATTCATTTAAATACAAAACTCTACCAATTAACCAGTCAATCGGCATTATAGACTCTAGTCTAGTGTTTATTTGAATGGGCTGCAAGTGTCGGGTTCAATCAAGAAGATGTGCAAAAGTCTAACGGCATTATAAGAGGATTTTACAGAGCTTTATCATCAAATTATAGTGTAAACGAAGGTTTTATGGATTAAGAACCTCATACTGGCGAGATTAAGCGGATATGAGCCGCAGCATAAAGGATGAAAAACCTTTATTTTTCAATCAGCATTTTTATACAAAAATGTATGTGATAATAACCTCGGCCAACAAGCTGTCAATTCGTACACATAGTTTTAGTCAAAAGGGATTTTCAAGCGTACAAAATGTGGTAGTTTACAATATTCATATATTTATTTTAATAACAGCGAAGTGTGGCGCCCAGCTGCAGTGTAGCAGAACCAGTAGATTTACAGACCTACCAGTATTATCGTCCTTTTTTAACGCTGTTCGGATCTCACTCACTCCTTTAGACTATATTCCACTTCGAACCTAATCGATTTCGATGACTGAACGCCAACATTTTGTTTGAACGACTATACAGACTTAACACGAAACAATAATTGCCGGGCTGTAATCTTCTAATTGACTGGACCGTTTTGGTTTATAAAACTTGAAAGCCGGTAGTCTTTCTTTAACGCCCCTGTCATATGCACTGTTTAGTTGTGTGGGTCCCTCATTAATATTTATTCGAAGAGACAAAGAGGTGCTAAAAAAGAATAACTGAAATTATTTTGGTGACGAATAGATACAATTCTGATTAGGTACCTTGGGAATGATTTCGATATAGTTATGAAGGAAAATCGAGATAAGAATTATTAATACTGAGTTAATTTCAGATTTTTAAAACAACAATAATTTTTAACATTTTCACTGACCCGATTTCAATAAAACAATTAACCGTGCGCTAACTTCCCTCCTAAAACTTATAGACTTGACAATGTATGTCCATCTAAAATTCGTTTTGTCACGATTCATCTCCTCGATAATCTATTCTGTAACTCGTGAGCAAGTTGCTGACGCTAGCAATGTCGTTGTTGCTAAGGTGGGACCAATCAGGATAGTCCTACCATAGCAACAGCAATACTGCTAGCGTCAGCAATTTGCTCACGAGTTACAGAATAGCACCGATTAAAGCTCCGTTCGGTCCCTTTTAATGGCTGGTATGAATAAAAAGTAACCGCGAGCTTTTGCTCATAGTTATATCATATCCTTATCTTACGCAAGAAAAACTTGTATTTCTATCCTTGATTAATGCAAGTATTATGAGCATCTTGCAACACTTTATTCATACCAGCCAGTGAATAAGAATTATTTTTTGTATACACGTGATTTTGTAGCTATAATTATGAAACATTTTTCCTGTGGCCGAGGGTCGTAAAATCCTTCCTAGGGGAGCTATGGCCATTTGAAGATGGCGTCCAAAGTACAGTTTTTTCTAATTATCTTCAAAACTACTGAAGCAAATGAAATGAAAGGTGGATAGGGTAAATTATAACATGAGGAATCTACTAGGAAGTGTTGGAGTAAAACGTTTTAATTTACTTTAAACTGAGTTGACCATACAACAGGTTGTTAAAACAGTTGATAACCGTTGATGTAATTTTCTGAGACGTTTATAATAATAAATATTTATAGCAGTTTACTCTGGGTTGAATTATCTTCAACATGGTGGTATCAAATTTTATTTTCAGAAAGCAGGGGCCTCCGAAACATGGGGCTGGTGTAAATATGTCCTTATTGTGTTTTATTTTTACGTAGAAAATGTGCTCTTGGTCAAAAGTAATAAATAGAATGTATCGTTTTCCAGAAAAACGAAATTTTATTTAATAGAGCTGCGCTAATAATTGTTAAGGAGCGCCCTCAACAAATCAAAGTAGCTTGTAATTAGCTGACAAATCAGCAAACATCGAGTTGCTGCGTAGGGTGACATTCTAAAAATCTTTGTCTGAGTTTGTGGTCATTAATTATTGCCATTTTGATTTTTTGAGTCTGCTCCTGCACAATTAGGAATTACGGGTACCTCTGGAATATTGTTTTGATTGAAAGACCTTTTAAAATGAGCTTTGACGCGTTTTTGCATTATCGAATATATGGAAATATATAGAATATACAGGGTGATTCAGTTTGGTATTCGCCCCCCTGTAACTTTTTTATTTGAAGAGACAAATATATAAAACCATAAGTATATCGCATATGGGCATATGTCAAGCTCTATTAAATGGCGACATTAAATCATCTCTCTGATGACATATGTCAAAATGACGATTGTCAACTTTTTTTTTTCAAATAAGCTGTACATTTCTTAACGGATTCTTGTAGACATATTTTTTATACTTTCAATTATGTAAAAAAAAGTTTACACTTTCTAGAACAATTACATAAAAAAAAAATTCAAAATTATAATGCGCATGTGCGTAGCAGCGCGCGAAGGGCTCTGGTGTTTCACGAAATTGGCGTCCATAAGAAACGCTTACATTTCAGTGCTCGTAAAATATGAAATCATTTGAAAACTGTAGCACCTACCTTCGTGCAAACTAGCAGTATGAAGACAATGAACCTTTAGTATTACAACTAGTACCTCAAAGTGCTAATTTCCTTAATGCAATAATTATAAAACAATATTAAAATAGTAGCAGTTTAATTCAGAACTAAACCATGCTGAACCGAGTGGGAACCGAAATTGACAAGAATGACAAGTGACAGGAGTGACAGCCTCACTTGGAGAATCATCGTAAATAAATTATTTGATGCGTTAAAAGACCAAAAGTTACCGCCAGAGTTCGTTTCTAGGCCATTAGTCAGTGTCACTACCACGGTAGGATCCATTATCATAAAATTCATAACAACAAGCCACGCTAATTATTGACAGATATAGGTTAATTTTTGGCGGCACATTTGAATTTTTGTAGCTTGAAACACCATCTGAAGTTCGTACAACATCCAATAGATGGCTCTTTAATTTAGAATAAGGTCTATTGTTGTGTAGTCTAATGTTACACATTATAAGGACGGTAGTTTCACAAAAAAATTTTATTATTTACCCTTTTATTCATTAATAACAATAATACCTCACTTGCTTATACTTTTTAATAACAATAAAATTATTACTTATCAACGGTTAAAGGTAAATGAATTACAATTTTTAAAAAACACGACCCTTGGAGTGAGAGTCAACATCACAAACCAACTTTTTCCATGGCTAACTGCGTTTATTGACAAAAAAACTACCAAAATGATATTTCAAATTTAATTTTTTTCTCGAAATTTTTCTGGTGAAAGTGTAAACTTTTTTTACATTGAATGTAGAAAAAATACGTCTACAAGAATCCGCTAAGAAATGTACAGCTTGTCATTTGAAAAAAAAAGTTGAATATCGTAATATTAACATGTCATCATAGAGATGATTTAATATGGCCATTTAATAAAATTTTTCATACGATTTACAAATACCGGGTGGCCCATTCAAGAGGATCCAGTCGTAATAACTTTTGAACGGAATAAGATATCGACTTGCGGTTTTCGACAGGTTCCTTGGCATTGAGGGGGACATGTTTCACCATAGCTTTGACCTTGTTCAGTTTGCGCATTTCACCCCCACCCCAATCAACATCAAAATTTTAAATGGCAACATACCTCGAGTCATACATCAAATGAAAGCTCTTGAAAAATGCTATTCATTGTTCTAAGTAGTTTGAGAATTTAGCGTACCGTTTTCATGTTAGAGACAAAAATGTACTGTATTCGAATTTACTGAAATTGGAATTCCGTGGAAAGTTTTGAAAAACTAGATGAAAAATCTGTTGATATGTGGACTAAAAATGTGACTGATTAGATATCTAGCGAGTTTAATCGTTATTAGCTTTGTTTGGATAGGTCACTATTGGTTCTCTCGTTGATCCGTGTGGGAATGCTAAAATTAATGCTCCAAAAAAGCTAATAACAAATAAAACTCACTAGACATCTAATCAGTTACATTTTTAGTCCACATATCAACAGATTTTTCATCGAGTTTTTCAAAACTTTTCACTGAAACGGTTCGCTAAATTCTCAACCTACTTAGAACAGTGAATACCATTTTCCAAGGGCTTTCATTTGATATACGACACGGGGTGTGTTGACATTTAAGATTTTGACGTTAGTTGGGGTGGGGGTGAAATGCGCAAACTGACCAAGGTCAAAGCTATGGCAAAACATGTCCCCCACAATGCCAAGGAATCTGTCGAAGACCGCAAGTCGATATCTTATTCCGTTCAAAAGTTATTACGACTGGATCGTCTTGAATGGGCCACCCGGTATGTATGGTTTCATATATTTTTCTCTTCAAATAAAAAAGTTACAGGGGGGCGAATACCAAATTGTATCACCCGGTATACTCTAGGAACAATAACAAAATGCTTCAAAATGGAATTTTAATTTTACTTTTATAACGATTTTTATCTTTCATTTGTTGGTAAAGTTTTATTAGTATTAATTTAGTAAATTAAATTACTAAACTCTTCAGAATTACGACAATTAAGTATGGAATTCAGATCTGTAGTATTCTACATTTAAATCCTGAAGTAAAAATGGTGAATGCGCCGGGATAGTTTGATTCTTGTGATAGTTCTTGCTATTGGTAGCGAATTTTTTTTCGCTGATTTTACAAAGACGCCTCTTATGGCCGGTTTCTGAAAGGTTCTCTTATTGGTTCCTTAGTTAACGGATAGATAAAGCTATTGAGCCGATAAAAGATGAAAGTATTTCTGAAAGATATCGTTCCATAACTTATTTGTCCCCCAACCACGGAGGCCCCCAACTAAATGCTGATCGGGGTGGTCGCTGCTAACTTCTTCCTATTAGTTTGACGAGGAAATCAAAATATTTCATCCATTTCAAATTAGAAATGTTGTCAACAATTACAATGTAATGATATACTTCTACAAACAGCAGCTACAATGTATTTCCAAATAACAAATGGCCGAATTATTCCCAAAAATATTTCATTCGGTCGTTTTAGAACATTATTTATTTTAACCTCCCCACAAATAATTTAAAAATTATACTGCAATCACTCCAAAATTCGAAATTGAGATAACACCAGATCTTTACGTTTCAAGATCCCAGGATCACGAAAAACTGGTTTTTAAAAAATGTCTACGTGCGTACGTATACGTATGTGATCAAGATTCCTCCAAAACTACCGAGCAGATTTTAATGAAATTTGGTATGGCGGTTAGTGTTGACCTGTAAGATGAGCCAAACAAAATTTCTTGGCAATCCGCCAACGGCAAGTGCATTTTTGGCGTATCAACGTTGAAATTTGATAGATAAATACAACTCTTTTTTATTAGCACATTAAAGGGCTTCAAATTTTGTCTCCAAAATTATATTCACATTTGGTGCCTTTTCGGAAAAAAGTCTAAAAATTATGTTTCTTATGAAAATTAAAAAACACGTCACAGCCCAAACCAATGGGCGGATTTGGCTGAAAGGACCCCGCACACTTCTTATGGGAAATTTAGATCAATAGATTTTTTTTGTTTTTTACTATGTTGTAGCCAGGGCGATGCTGATTAAAACGTCTCACAGGCGCAACCTTGTGGGGCCCACGGTTTGGCCGGTAGAGCGCCCCAAAGGCAGGGCCGAACTCCACGAGGCAAATAATTAAAAAATCGATATCTCAGTTATCTTTGAAGTTAAAGCTTTCGCTCAAAAAGTTTTTGGTAGATATTTTGCGAAACTCTCTTGTCATGTACAAATGAAGATCTTTGATAAGAGGACTTAACTTACTTATGTACATTTTTAAAAGGGCGGTTATACAGGGTCCTGCAACAGTGCGTCGGGCTTCCATAGCGCCTAAACCATCCAAGTTAGGAATTTCGTTCAGGTACATACTTAAACTGTTAATGAAGGGGCATTTCAGGAAAATATTTTTAATTATACAGGGTGGTAAGAAAAATTTTGAAGAGGAAAAGTCGACTTTTTTTAAATGGAATGCCCTGTATATTTTAGCATATTTGCAACCCCCTTAGGAGCCTTTATTCATCCCTAAAATATTACGGCTTTTGAAACTCTGGTTTGGGAGTAAAAAAATATTTTCAAAAAAAAATGGGAGTTTACATCATTCTGCTTAAAAATTCCTCATTTACGCAGGTACAGTTTTCATAAGAAAATAAGATGAAGACTTTATTGCAGAGGCTTGAAAACAGCTCTGATTCAATTTTAGTTGTTACGCTATGTACAGGGTCCTCAAAATTTATTTTCAAAATTTGAGAACTTTGAAGCCATTTTTCTCAACTTTTCCAAATGGAACACCTGTATATTTTTAGCTAGCGTAATGTAGAATTCATAAAGGAACGTTTTTTGTCCTACAAACATATTGGTTATTTTCATTCATTTTCGAGTTATTCGCAAATATTACAAATTCTAAGATTTTTCGGGATAACTCATTAACGAGTCAAGATATCGGGGAGTTCTCTTCAGATTCTTAATCACAAGAAAATACCGCAACTTTTGTCTGATTTAACCCACTTCGTCTCTCTTACCGGTTAAGAGATGCCAATGGTGAGCAGTGGAAAAGGAGCCACCATGTATATGTTTGATACCTTACGCTAATAAAGGGAGGTAAGTTCAAATAAATCCTGGTCTATTTGAACTTATTCCCTGCCAAACGTACCGCATGGAAGTATACAACGCCTTTTAAAAAATACATAAAGTAAAGCTATGGCTTTTTTTGTCAAAGACCGTCATTTGTTTTTCTATGTGCCATGGCAAGAGAGCTGGGCGAAATATCTACCAAAGACTTTTTAAGCGAAGGCTCTATCTCCAAAGATAGCCGAGATATCGATTTTTCAATTATTTGAATCATGGAGTTCGGCCTTGTCTTTGGGGCCCTTTAACGGTCAAACCGTGGGCCCCACAAGTTTGCGCCCGTGAGACGTTTTAATCAGCATCGCTCTGGCTACAACATATTAAAAAACAAAAAAAATCTATCGATCTAAATTTCCCATAAGAAGTGTGCGGGGTCCTTTGTTAACTAGAGATGCCATAACCTGCCGAAGAGCTGAATTAATTTTGGTAGCGATGTTCCTTTTTGGGTATGTCAACTTTGAAATGTAAAGCTGATCACAATTTGTTTTAATCAGCACATGAAAGATTTTCAAATCTGTTTCCAAAAATATATTCAAAGTTAAGGCCTTTTTGACAAAAAATAAAATTTATATGAGGCAGGAGTGGATTATTCACCAAGTGGGGAGGTTCCTGATGCTTTCGAGCTGCCCAATTTTTTAAAATCTGTCACGCCACAGCCCAAACTGCTCATCCGGTTTGGCTGAAATTTGGTATGTAACATTTAGTAACTATCTTGCAGTTGAAAAGCTTTTTGGGCTAATCGTTCCACGGGAAGTCAAGTGCCCTTTTGACACATGAAAGCCTCAATTTTCACATATATCCTGGGTAGGTATGCAGACATTCCATAACCAATCGTTGCCAGCCGCTTTTGTTGCGTGTTAAATTGTGTATCAGAAGAAAATCAAAGATCGCCGTGGTGGAGAGGTTCCTGCCGCTTCCTTGGCTGTTCATTTTCTATAAGGACGAAATAGAGACCCCCTTCCAAATTCTCATACATAATTTTTTTCAATATCTTCAGAGCAATATGGAAAACCAAAAAGATCAGGAACGTTAAGGTATTATTGATCGGTTATTTTTCATTGGTAAATGGCAGTGGTCGGAACATTACTTTTAAAAAATAATTCATTACCATTACACATTACTTCGTCGAAATTGTAATGCATTACAATTACTCATTACTTTTTTCAAAAAGTAATGCATTACAATTACAATTACTTAATAAATGTAATGCATTACTTTATACATTACTTTTAATGTGACATTTCTTAAATTTCTAATTGTAGCTGACAGATTTTGAGATCTGCAGTAAATTGAAACATACGTCATTCCAGACACGACCAACTCTAATTAGAATTTTTAAAAATGCCACGTTATAAAAAAAACTGTAGGTGTATTATTTTAAAACAGTAAATTTATTATTTAATTTTAATTTAATTTGAATAACAATTGCGTTTCAAAATTTACCACTGTTTGAGATGGCTAAAGTTAGTTTTATTTTCTTCAGCTAGGAAATTATTTCAATTCTGTAGAAATATTTAATCCGGAGTAATTGCAGAGAATATCGCTACTAAAAATAGCAGGAAAACCTCTTCAAAATGCATCAATGTTTGCTTGGGAGGCGGTAGGTAAACAGAACCCCGCTGGGTTAGGGTTAACTCTGATACCAGTAGTACCTAGCTACTTCCTGTGGTGGTTATTTCATTTCACAGAATTACATTTTTCATAAAAGTTTTATTTTTGCGTTTATCAATTAAGGGTAAAAAAAGTAATGGAAAAAGTAATGGTTTTCCATTACAATTACTAAAAAAATGTAATGCATTACAATTACCCATTACTATTTGAAAAAAGTAATGCATTACAATTACTCATTACCAGCTAAAGTAATTTCATTACAGTAATGCATTACTTCCGACCACTGGACTAAATGGTAACCAACCAAACCAAAGTTTGTAAAAAGTTTCTTCGTAATACCTATAACTTTTATAATACTGATGAAGTAGAGATCATGGTAATATGCGGCGCCTCCACCATTTCTGCATTTTTCCAGTCTGAGAACATCGCCAGTCGGCTTGAGCACAAAGAAAATAAAGTCGCGCATATTATTCGGATTATGAATGTTACGAACCGTGGACAGGGCAATTATACGCGAATAATCTGCCGCCGCTTCCATCATTTTTAAAGAAACTTGTCAAGACTGCTCGAGATTGTCATCAGGATGATCCGCACACCCCCGCTTTTTGCCGTTCCAGACGAGTCGATAACGCGGTTTAAACAGTCGCTTTTTTTCGTTATCGCACATCAAAGTAAATTGAGGAATCAATTCAAGCCTGTTTGGTGACAAAGTGGTTTCATTTTCAGTCCATTTGTCTGAATAGTAAAACAAGTGTCGCAATTTCAAAGCGCCACCCTTGAAGCGATTCCCTCTTGGATAATTGATTTAGTGACCAAAAACTGCAGTCGTAGGTTGCGGTTCACCACCGGCTGTGATTACATATTATGAAACTTTACGGCATCAGTATCATCATGCTCGCTGGATTATTCAGGAACCCTCCATTTCCTTTATTGGCACTCATTCTGAGCGTGCTCGTCAGCATCAGTTGACCAGCCATATTCGTCGGATACCAGCTTCATCGTCCTCCCCAAAAATTGACCATTAGCTAATTGCATCAATTGGAGGGAGGACGAT
This sequence comes from Pycnomerus fuliginosus, assembly GCA_963924575.1. NCBI lineage: Eukaryota > Metazoa > Arthropoda > Insecta > Coleoptera > Zopheridae > Pycnomerus > Pycnomerus fuliginosus. Next base: position 21,557,489 of record OZ004622.1, read on the forward strand.
TCGCAGATTTATAGCGAGAAGTGGAAGAAGTGGAACTATCGAATTCTATCCCCATTTTAGCGCCGTAGCAGAATGCGGAGGATTCTATTGTCTTTGATTATTCGCTCGCTCGCTCGTCTACACCTTTTCCAATTGTATTTGAGAAACGGTCACATTTATTTGAGAAAGTGAAATTTGTATTTGATATTTTCCACTTGTAATTGAGAATGTAGTAGATGTAATTCAGATTAATCAATTATATTCAAGTAAGAAATAATTGGAATTCAGAATAACAAATTGTATTTAAGAAAGCATCAATTGTAATTCAGACACGGTCATTTGTATTTGAGAATGTAGAAGGAAGGTGTATTTCAGATTATCAATTAGGTACATTTAAGAAACCCGTAATTGTAATTCAGAATAGTCAATTGTATTTAAGAAAGAATTAATTGTAATTCAGAAAATTTCAGGGATTTATGCTTGGAAAACAAATATCTACCAAGAATTTATCACTGTTTCCGTTGGAACAAAAATAGTAAGAACCCGTTCGATGGTTTTTTTTTCAAAAATATCCGCCTGAGAAAGTTATTTATAAGAGATACCTACCATTCTTAAGGTAAGTAGGTACAACGTACGTAGGTTCTTAGGTAGGTACGTATCTACTTAGATTGAGAAGAATTTTCTGAATTACAATTGATGATTTCTGAATTACAATTATTTCCTTCCTAAATTTAACATGTGCTACATTCTCAAATGTATCTAGTTAACTAATATTAATTACAAATGGCACTTTCTTGAATAAATGTGTCCGTTTCTCAAATACAATTGGAAAAAATGCAGAGGTGATATTTTCTGAATTACAAATGGTAGATTCTCAATTATAATTGATTAATTCTTAATTACAACATACGTTTTCTCAAATAAAAATTGCAATTCTGAATTACAACTGTTATTTTCTCGCTTATAATACCACAAGTGCATGCTATTTAATCGGTTAAATTTTGAAAATGATTAGGAAAGCTTGTTGCCGGTGGTAAAATAATGAGAACTAAATTGTCATTCATTATCTGATTAAAGCCCGAGAGCTTTAGCTCGAGGGCTTTAATCTTTGATAATAAATGGCAATTTAGTTCGAATTGTTTTACCTATACGGCAACAAAGCTTGAGTAATTATTTCTAAAATTTAACCGATTGCAATAGCGATGCACGAGTGGTATGACACACATTTCATTTCCGTCGCGCTCTATGCCACAGCCGCCCGGACTTATAACGTATAACAATGTAGCTCATAGTAATATTCATGTATGTCTGCCTTCGTTTAACCCAAAGTATAAGAAAGAAAGCGAAAATGGCAGTGGGTGGTGCTCTCAAAGGTGCTGTCTAGTACCTCTAGTAGCGATAGCCAGCGGATCTCAAAGTTTTCTTTCGAGTTTGCAGTCTTACGAATAGGTACCTAAGTATTATTGCCAAACTTTAATTTTTTTTAGTAGGTTTTGAAATTTGTAGTCCCATTTTATCAAAATTACTCATGTGTTACCCGAATTTCAATAATCGTTCCCGTTTTTAAAAATTGCAAGAGGGAAATTGATGGTTTGAACATTTTACTCATATTTGTTACAAATTTATAATGAAATAGGTATTTTAATCAAAGACTTGCCACAAAAAATATATATTAAAATTATTTACATAAGGTGCAAAATGTTTCGACTCTCAGAGTCATCATCAGGCTAATCATTACATTAGCTAAAGAAGTTGAGCAACCCTCATTTTAGAATTTACATTGGTAATAACAGGTTGGTTAAAATGTAGAAAATTTACATAATTATAATAAATTTACAGAAATTAAAGCTGTGAAACTTTGTTTGACTTTTTTCACGGCGGCATTGTGGCAAAAAAGTCAAACAAAGTTTCACAGCTTTAATTTCTGTAAATTTATTATAATTTTCTACATTTTAACCAACCTGTTAACGTAAATTCTAAAATGAGGGTTGTTCAATTTCTTTAACTAATGTAATTGTTAGCCTGATGATGACTTTGAGAGTCGAAACATGTTGCACCTTATGCACATGATTTTACCTAATTGCGTTTCGAAATTGGGCAAAATATTGTACCGTCCGTTTCATTCCAGGGGCCCAATTCTCGAATCGTTCGAACTGTTTCGTATACGATGTTGCTAAGCATTTCGTACGATTTGAGAATTGGACCCCAGGCGCCGTATAGGGAAATAACACGGGAAAAGTGTTTTTATTTTTTGTTTGCTCCTGAAACTGGTTCCGGCCAAATCTGAGTTATACGGTCAATGGGCCTCAGTGTCCTCTACGCATGAAAAAAAAAATGGACCTAAAATGCCCCCTTCTTAAAACGGGAGGACCGGTTGAAAATTGGAATTTTAAATTTCGCGGGCGTCAATTCAGCGCTGTTTGACATCTCCGAAAACTAAACTTCCAGTGGCGGCTTTCACAATTTCTTGAGTTTTCGCTAACGTCATTTAGTTACTTTTTTGGAATTTCTACAAATTATTGAGTGAATTCTGAGACGAAATAAACCGGCGCATTTTTGGAATAGTCCCAGAGAGTCTTGGTGTCAGAAACTTTACTAAAGAAAAGACACTATGAAGGTAACCTCACAAAAATTTGTCTTTCTTCGCTACAACCAGGCCGCATTTATTAACATTTTAATTCTCGAGGTAAGTCTCTGTTTATAGTTAAAACTGTCTTAATCGTTGTTTTGCTTCAGTTATGAATATTTTCACTGGAATATCACAGACTACGAGAAGGGTTGGTTGAATGAGGAAATGGCCAATATTCAGTTACCATGAACCTGGTACCAAATTCTGTTAAAGAATAACAATATGGAGAGCCACTAAAGGCTAGGTAGCACAGAAGGTAAGGCGAAGGTCTTGCTTAAAAATTGGTGTGTCGATAGACCTTACGAGTCACAGCGAAGACAAGGATGGTTCTGATATTTAGGGTGGATACGCCTTACCAAGCACCTGTAAGGCTGATGGAAAAGGCACCTGCAGTCTCCATTCCAAGGCCTGGAAGCTGGTGGTGATGGCCTTGCCTAGACTAGTGGCTTCGGCTGTGCCGAGGAATCTGTTGCAGGAGTTACCATGCCCTGCTTGTCCCCTGGGACAAGATGTGCCTTTGCCCCAACAGTTATTTAACCGCGGAGTGCGTGTTTGGAGTGTGGACGAAGATATGTAACTGGCTTGCCAAATTTTAATTGTTTTATTCTAAAAATGTTAATAATTAATAAAATAGCATACCTAGGTCTTATGGGCCTTATTTTCTAGATATTTTAGTTGATAATTCACAATTTAATGTTGAAATTTTGAATAAATTCTTGAATAATCAAATTAGCGATTTTATGACCGCTATATGCTGTACCGACTGCTCATATAAATGAAACAATATAACTTAGATAATTATTGTCACTACAATATCTCTTGAAGATAAACACATCAAAAATATAAGCAGCAAAAATTTTATTATTTACTTACTATTTATTTTATTTGTTATTGAACTGGACTGTAAGGTGAGAAAGTAATAAAGTTCCTCGCGAGGATTCAATTTACAAAACAAATATAGCAAAACATAATTAAGGGGACGGTGGTAGGTTGCAAAATGTTCATAAATATTGGCCATTTCCTCATTCGACCAACCCTTCTCGTAGTCTGTGCTTCCAGTGAAAATATTCATAACTGAAGCAAAACAACGATTAAGACAGATTTAACTATAAACAGAGACTTGCCTCGAGAATTAAAATGTTAATAAATGCGGTCTGGTTCTAGCGAAGGAACCAAAGACAAAATTTTTGTGAGGTTACCCTCATAGTGTCTTTTCTTTAGTAAAGTTTCTGACACCAAGACTCTCTGGGACTATTGCAAAAATGCGCCGGTTTATTTCGTCTCAGAATTCACTCAATAATTTGTAGAAATTCCAAAAAAGTAAGTAAATGACGTTAGCGAAAACTCAAGAAATTGTGAAAGCCGCCCCTGGAAGTTTAGTTTTCGGAGATGTCAAACAGCGCTGAATTGACGCCCGCGAAATTTAAAATTCCAATTTTCAACCGGTCCTCCCGTTTTAACAAGGGGGCATTTCAGGGCCATTTTTTTTTCATGCGTACAGGACACTGAGGCCCATTGACCGTATTACTCAGATTTGGCCGGAACCAGTTTCAGGAGCAAACAAAAAATAAAAACACTTTTCCCGTGTTATTTCCCTATACGGCGCCTGGAATGAAACGAACGGTACTTAGTACGTCATGAAAAGCCTAAATTGTTTGACTCGCATAATTTTGCAAAACTCGCTATCGCTCGTTTTGGCAAATATTACGGCTCGTCACATACCATAGGATTTTTCATAACTAATTACGTAAATAACTATTAATATATATTTTTTGTGGCAAGACTTTGATCAAAAATCAAAATACCTATTTCATCATGATTAATGCCACTTTGAGAATGGATCTCTACTTCAAAATTATAAACTTGAAACTTTATTTCTAATCATCCAAGTCTGAGGAGTCACTGGCACTGTCCTCAGATAGATTTATATTTATAATCAGTTCTTCTTGCTTATTATAAAAGTTATTCTTAACAAATTTTTCGTAATCTTCTAAACTTAATTTATCGCAATAGTCCACGGATATTATCCATTAGAATTTAAATGAGTTGATAAACGAGCAGGTAATAATAATTCAGGTAAGAAAACATCCATTTTGGACATGGATAATTCAACATCAATTACTACCCTCACGCAATTTTTACAGAAAGGGTAGGATTATTAGAATTTAAATGAATACATAAACCAACAGGTAATAAGTCAGGTAACAACATGAGTTATTCTGATACAATTGGACTACAAATTTCAAAAACTACAAAAGAAAAATAATGAAAGTTTCTCAATAATACATAGGTACCTATTTGTAACACTGCAAACTTTAAAGAAGACTTTGTTTGAGATCCGCTGGTGCTAAAGTAATGTTCTAAGTTAAGCTCAAAAATACCGGGTGTCCCATCACTAATGTCCTCATCACAGTTGTTCATAACATGTCGAGGCTACAGTTTTGAAAATATCCGAAAAATTCTTTACAGATTCTGCATCACCTCGGAAGAACTCAATTTTTTTCAAATTTTACCTGTTTTCTAATTGTTATGGTTTCCAAGATACCAAAGTGAGAAACGAAAAAATACCACCCTGTATATCTAGGAAACAAAAAATTGCTTTTCTTTAATTTTTTTTGTGGACATAAAATGTGATTTCCTAAGACGATTGAGACTGATTGTAAAACAATTGACCCAAGCAGTTATACTTTTAATCGAACCTGTTTTTCAAGATAACGCCCGCAAAATAAAGTATTTAGTACCGTATGATTTTTTAAATTCTTCATCAAAGCAACCGTTGGAAAACAAAAGTCGAATCTTTGATTACTTCAGATGGTTCAGCAGATTTTGAAGCTGTCACTTAATTGTCACTGTCATTTCATTTACAAAACACATTTTTGTGTTTTCGAGTGGATTTCTGATGGTTTGCTTGCCAGAGCACAAAATATTTGCCCTCGGGGCCACACTGGCACTCAAGACAATGGAGACTCGGCAGAGTAGTGGCAGAGGCTGACTCTCGGGAACTCCGGAAGGAATAACGATAACAGAAAAACATCATCACTGTAAAGTCTTCTTGTAAGTTGGATTCTCAGATGGTACAGGATGCAAAATTCTGAAAGATTTACTGAAATTATTTAGGATAAAAGGCGCCTAGATACCTGGACTGGAACTCAAAAGAGCCCTCTTGGAATTGAATCACCCCCTGCTCTTTCGTGCTTTGAAAGATACTGTAACTGCCATGAGTGCCATATTATGTGCCTGATGGCCTTATTTATTTATTGATATTTTAATAGAGCAATAAACAAACTGGTAAAATGCTAGGTTATTTAATTTGGCAGCTTCCAGCTTCAAGGTCATGTCGATGAACAGATTCATCAAAGTTCCTAAGTGGATTACAAATTTTTCGCGGGAACAAACAATAATTAGGGAATTTTTGCTAGTGCAGTCCTTTGTCCCTGCAAATAACCTCTAATAAACACGTGTTGAATTGATTAATAAAAAAGATTGCATCCTATGTAACAACATTTATTTGGATATAAGAAGATTATCATCGTTCATTAGATGATCAGGGTAGCTATCGTTGGTTCAAACGATTTCGTGGTTGCTAGGTCCTGACCAATAAGGAATGTTTTGCCGTAGCAACCTCGATATCGTGATCGACGATATTGTGGACCAGAATCCTGGGCCAGTAAACCAACGACAATATCTGACACGTCTGTCGGGATCACCTGGTAAAAGTTCGTGATAGCACTGCATTTTGTAGGGAAATAAATGGAGTTGATTCTTCACGATTTTGCGAGTGGTGCTATAGCATAGCTGAACTTGCTGGGCAGCTCTTCGCAGGGATGTGGTTGGTTCATTCTCGAAGACTTGTCGAACATTCTGGACTGCTTCTTCTGTCTGAACTGTCGGTCTGCCACTACCCTTCTTTCGTGTAATGCTGCCTGTCTCTTCAAACAAGCTTACTGAACGTCGAACCATTGAAAAGAAATCAGCATCAAGAATGCCAACATTTGGGAACTGCTGCCGGAATTCTTCGAGACACGCCCGCACATTGTAACGCCATTCCCCATTTTCTGCTTGAAAACCAGTGCGAAAGTAAGCTTTAACAGCGAATATTTTATGCTCAACCAAGAAAACCATCGTGAAAAACCGTGAAACTGTAAACAAACTCGAAAATATTTATTTCTGCTAGGGTTTCGCGAGACCAAGACAAGACAAGACTAGAGCCTATCTTGGTCTTGGTCTTGAACAAGTCTTGAGGAGACCGGTCTTGTCTTGGTCTTGAATGGCCAAGACCAAGACAAGATTTGACCAATATTGGTCTTGGTCTCGAAAGTCTTGTTTATGAACCGAATTCTAAGAAAGAAAACAAAGGTATTGTGGTATTGTAACATGAAAATCTGGAAAGCCACGTGCTCTATGCTGTTTTGTCTTCAATTCAGTTTAGTAGTTGGTAGGTAGTTATCAGTTAGCCAGCTTTTGTGATTGCAGTAGGGTTATTTGTGATGGGATCCAAAGAGACCAGGAAAGTCTTAACTAATTAATTTCTATTACTTATGGGCCGTTATTTTCACCTCCAGATAAACCTATCTGCCGGTTAATTCTCATTGAAAGTATGGGAATTATCCGACAGATAGATTTATCTGGAGGTGAAAATATCGGCCCTTATTGCTTATTCATAACAAACAATTAATAGTAACTTACTGACTCGGACCGCGACTTCAGTGCCTGTTGAGAGATTGTTCTCACAGGCTTCGCTTATCGTTCAACCCAATCGAAATAGACTGCTATTCTACCTCAATCCATCGAAATGCTGCTTCTTGTCAGATCTTGGACTTTTTAGTTGAATTTGTAATTTGAAAACAAAATAGAGAACTTTAAACCAACAAGTTATTATTGCATTTATCTCGTGTTAATTTCAATGATGGCTCGTAATGTTTTTTTGAAAAAATAGCCCTCATTAAAATTATACCTAATGTCAAAATTTAGAAGATAATTAATTTTATTTTAAGATGAATATGGGGATGTGCTGATGTGTTGTGCAATGTCATTTTAGTACTACCTTCCAGTGGTGAAAAATGTCACTCGACATCCATCGTTGCCGCTCTTCAATTTTACAGCAATTTTTTCAAAAATTGACCCCCAAGACCAAGACTTTAACAAGACTCTTGGTACAAGACTCTTGGTCTTGAGAGGTCAATCTTGGTCTCGGTCTTGACTTAAGTGGAAGCATCTTGGTCTTGGTATTGTCTTGAATTCGAGACCAAGACCAAGACAAGACCAAGACTAGTCTTGGTATTGTGCGAAACCCTAATTTCTGCAAATGACAGATGATGACAGATTAAAGTGACAGCTGTAAAATCTGAACCATCAGAAGTAATCAAAGATACGACTTTTGTTTTCCAACGGTTGCTTTGATGAATAATTTAAAAAATCATACGGTATAACCAGGATGGGCCTACTATACCTATATTGTTAAATCAGAGTGTTCTGTGTCATATATGAAAACATGGTGTAAAATCACTGTAAATTCACACTGTGATTATCGATTCCTAATACCACGAAAAGAAATCCATTTTTTTAAAACCAAACCACCCTTAAATTAATATTTTTTGAAAATCTATCTTTAAAAAACTAAAAATTGCTTTTTTTGATTTTTCTACATCATTCGATAGCTTTCCATGAATGATTCAAAAAAGGTATTATACTTATTTTGCGAAAAACCACCCTTAAAGGCGCTACCAACCCCTAACATGCAGAAATACAAAAATACGAGAACTCAAAAACTTCTCAGAGTATTAAGACAGAATTTGGTGTGGTAATTTCCAGAGACGTTGTAGACGGATGTTGAAACTGGAAATTTCTTCAAATGAATGGTGGTAAAATTAGGGAGTTCGATAGTTTTCGGCCAACCATTGAAAAAAGTCTTATGAGTTTTCAACATAAAACCAACCCCTAAACCACTAACAACCCCTAATGTTTTGCAAGCGGATAAATTAGATTTTATTTATTTTTTCCTGTTGATTTATTTATGATTATTTCCAAATTTCCTTTTAAACCAATCAATCAGACTCATTTTGAAATTTCTATCCAATCGAATTCATTTAAGGCGAGGCATAAAAGTCGGTTTTGAAACATAAGATTCGCTTGCAGCAGGTTGCGAACAAAACTGATCTTAATTTTGCACCTTAGTTATAGATGGGGCACAGGATGGGGTTGCGATTAGCAATGATGCCGCGCCGGGCTTTCTAAAAATAGAATTGATCGGAAAGAGGGAGGTCCGAGATTTTCTGACGAAATTTCGTTCCGTAAAGGCGAGTCGGATAATAAATAGTTAATAAGGGTGGCGTAACATAAATCCACAAAAATTAGAGTATGGAGTCGCTCTTTATTAATACGCAACCTGATTTGTCTTTGATTATTCACTCGCTCGTCGAGTCTGTCCGTCGCATAATTTGAGAACGCATTGAGATATCGAGCTAAAATTTGGAATGCAGCTTTGGCTCCCGAAAAGAAAGGCGGGGATTGCTCTTGGGCCATATCGGACCCAGGGGGTGGGAGTTGGGGGGAAAAACCGAAAAACTATTAATTGCAATAACTCGAGAACAAGTGGAGGCATCCTTCTGAAACTTGGTACCTTATGTACGTTCGACTTTCAAGTCTGTTGAAGATGAAGCGGTGTCAATTTCGGGGGATGAAATCAACAAAAAATATAATAACTCCGCAAGGGTTGCACGCAGCTATTTGAAACCCAACTCACACATATTTCGATGAAGTCTTGTATGGGGTATGCATTTTCTCCAAACTCGGACATATGGGAATTATGGGATGAAAATTAGGGGTTGCAACTCGAAATTCCTCTTAATAAGTACTAGTCGATATTGGCGTCGTTCGCTAGCTTTCCATTATAAAGGGGTCATTCATATTTTGCGAAAAGCCACCCTTAAAGGCGCTACAACCCTTAACATGTAGAAGCACAAAAATACAAGAACTCAAAAACTACTCAACATATCAAGGCAGAATTTGGTGTGGTAATTTTCAGTGACATTGTAGACGGATGGACAAAATTTCGCTGAGATTTCACAAAGGGGATGAAATTTAAGGGTTGAAATTGGAAATTTCTTCAAGTACCTAAATGGTGGCATAAAACTACGGGGGTTCGATAGGTTTCGGTAAACCATTAAAAAAAGTCTTATGAGTCTTCAATTTAAAACCAAAACCTAGGCCACTAATAACCCCTAACCGTTAGCTAGCGGATAAATACATACATTTTATTTTTATTTTTTCTGAGATCCTATTGATTTATCTATGAACAACCGAAGTCACTAAATCAGCAAGGACTTATTTATATAACACCGGAGAAATAAACTCATCCCTGTAAACCATAATAAATAAATCGCCGCAATTTTTTAACGAAATGGATCTGGGTGGTCAAATTGAAAACACAAGTCTCTTTAAAGCATGTGGGGGTGGCGAAATAGGGGGTTGGAGTTTCGGGGTTGAAACTTTCATGAAGCCCTGTAATTTAACACCCCCAAAAGCCAAATTTGCATAATTGGCTTATTTCGTGTCATTTACTGTAATTCTGCTTAATTACGATAAATTTTCATTCCCTTGGATTTTTCGTCCCCCTTTACGATCTTTTAACCCCCTAAGTGTTAATTTGGCACAATTTGCGTAATTTTGTTTTTCTTCGTTATAATAATTTGAAATCATTTAGATTCAAACACTAAAGGATCCTATACGATAGTGGCCCAGGAAATAAATTGAAAATCAGGATCTAGGCGACACTAAACTTTGATTTTTAGCGTGGAGGTATGTATTTAATAAAGTGTTCTTACAAGATTGAATACAAATAAACTGCCCAACAATTTAATTGGTCCACCCGGAAATTTGAGTGGAATTTAAAATGCCGTAACTCCTCAAAGAGTTGATCGATTTGAAGGAGCCTTTTTTCCACGGAAAGCCCATTTCATTGGCGTTTTAAGCAGGTCCCCCCCCTTATTTGATATACAGGGCGTCAGAGTCGGGTACTGCAAAGTGGCGAAAATTTAAACCACCCCCGATTCACTATAAAAACACTGGACAACTTCGGTGGAAAAATGCACTATCACTAGTGATAGAGATAGTGCACCCCCGATTCTTAAGAAAAAATTTCTAAATTTTTTTGGTTGCTCAAGTTCGCCTAAAATCACATTTTGAACCACCCCTTCTGCCTCCCTCCCGGCCATCATTAGACGAAAAATTATTTATGGCATACACCGGGTGTATCACAGACCCCGCCGTATAGGGAATTAACATGGGAAAATGAATTTTATTTTTTTCCTGCTCCGGAGGATTTTCTCGAAAAGTTTTATCGTGTTTGGAGGATAGTCCATACTAGTCTGTACCTCTTGAGATTTTTTTTTCGTTCGTCAGCTCCTCTTAGGTACTTAACAATGATTTTTTGAAAATTGAATTTTCGACGAAAACGAAAAAATTTTTCGTGCCCAATCGACCCGCTTCGAATGTTTACTTAGTTTGCTGCCTTTGTGGATTGCAACACAACGCAAAATAAATGGATACTTCGAAACGGGTCGATTGTGCACGAAAAAATGTTGCGTCTTGCTTCTACGGAACATTTTTTCGTGCACAATCGACCCGTTTCGAAGCATCCATTTATTTCGTATTGTGTTGCTATCCACAAAGACAGCAAACTAAGTAAACATTCGAAGCGGGTCGATTGGACATGAAAAATTTTTTCGTTTTCGTCGAAATTTCAATTTTCAAAAAATCATTGTTAAGTACCTAACAGGAGCTGACGAACGAAAAAAATCTCAAGAGGTATCAGACTATATATAGTATATGTAGTATGGACTATCCTCCAAACACGATAAAACTTTTCGAGAAAATCCTCCGGAGCAGGAAAAAAATAAAATTCATTTTCCCATGTTAATTCCCTATACGGCGGGGTCTGTGATACACCCGGTATCACATTATGATGTGGCATAATAGTCTTACTGTTTGATCTTATTCTTACGTGCCGCCTGAGGAAAGCCGCCACTGCATCGCCGCGCCGCACCCCTTGAGAAAATAAAATATATTGCAGTTATTTATCGCCATTGTTTAATAATATGCCTTTATCTTTAATTTAAGTGCTATAATTCTCGTCAATAATCAATAATGATTTGGAGAATAAAAAAAACAAAAAAATTATAGGTCAATTTTCAAGATTTGAACCCATGTACGAAAGTCGAAGAATGGGAGAAAAACAAATTTGCCGCTCAGCTACGGTTTATATCTTTCATTGTATACAGATGTTGATCTCAAGAAACAGCAACAACAAAATTTCGAAGACGTGCACCTCAAATTATTTCTTCCAAGATATTTATTAAGCGGAAATCTAATTAAATGTTGAGTTGACATTTATATTTCAAGATAAATCAAATAAACTACAATTTGGGCACTGTCATCTGCATTGCAGAGGCTGAACTAACGGACAAAATTTAAATGCCAAATTTCTGAGTGTAGGCAGCATAATTTACAAATGGATTCCAATGTCAGAACATTAAATTAATTTTTGTCTTGGTAAGTTGGTGTTTCTTTATAAAGCAATTGACCTCATGTTGCGCAGAATGTAATTCTGGATATGCCACAAAAATTTCAGATCGTATCGTAAAACAATAAAGCCTGTAGTCAAGTTTCCGTAAAAAGTGTATGTAAAGTTGCCTAAAACCGTTTCGTGCCTCCCCTTAAGGGTGATTAATGCACGAGTCATTTAATCGTTTTCTTGACTCTTACTTGATTTTGATCACAATTTTTTCACTGTTGAAAATAACTACGTACCACGTAAAATCAGTTAAGAGAAATAAAGGTCCATAAATATGACCACCAGGCACATATCCTACACGCATTTAAAGTCTTCCTTCCACAAACCATATTTTAAGTGTTTTTGGACATAAAGGACTCTGATTTCTTCTGGATATAATCTCAAAATTCAATGACATTTTGTTTGCACGTTTCCTAATCTCAAACGTCAATGAATTATAAAGGCTCGTTCACAACATCTTATTGGGCTCTTGAGTATAGGCAACCCCGGTTTAAAAAATCGCTCTTTTAACAAAATGAAGAGTTTAATTTGCGAAATAATCTTACCGAATACCACTCGTGCATCGCTATTGCAATCGGTTAAATTTTAGAAATAATTACTCAAGCTTTGTTGTCGTTTAGGTAAAATAATTCGAACTAAATTGCCATTTATTATCAAAGATTAAAGCCCTCGAGCTAAAGCTCTCGGGCTTTAATCAGATAATAAATGGCAATTTAGTTCTCATTGTTTTACCACCGGCAACAAGCTTTCGTAACCATTTTCAAAATTTAACCGATTAAATAGCATGCACTTGTGGTATTATAAGCGAACAACCGAAGTAAGTATAAATACGCAAGAAATTATGTAACACCATATAGAAATAAACTCACCCCTGTAAATTATAAAGGGGTACATTCATGAGGGGGTGAAAAGATTAATTTCTGAATTGCCGCAATTTTTTAATGAATTGGATAGGGTGGTAAAATTTAAAACACGGCTTTCTTTGGAGCATGTGCAGGTGCTGAAATAGGGGATTGGAGTTTAGGGGTTGAAACGTTCATAAAGCTTTATAACTTTACATAGAGAAACAATATCTGCTGTGAAACTGTGTGGTCTCACATTGTATCCTAGAGAAAGGAAGAGTGAATTTTGGGACAGATTTATCGGAGGGGATAAAAGTTAGGGGTGGAAACTCGAATTCTCATCGAATAATGCAGGGTTGAAATTAACGCGATTCGATAGATTTCTTGATGGTACAAAAAAGGTCTTAAACATTATTCGCGAAAAAACAACTTTAAAGGCGCTACAACCCCTAACATGTACAACAAACACATAAATACAAGAAATCAAAAACTGCTCAACGCATCAAGACTGAATTTGGTGCTTCAATTTACAGTGGCACTGTAGGCGGACGGGCAAATTTTTATCATGAACTAACAAAGGGGATGAAATTTAAGGGTTGAAACTGGGAATTGAGGTAAACGATGGAATAAAATTAGGGGGTTCGATAGATTTAGGTCAACCACTGAAAAAAGTCTTATGAGTCTTCAACCTAATACCAACCTCTTAGGCTGCTAACGACCCCTAACCCTTAGTAAGCTGATATATTTTTTCATTTATTTTTTCGGGCCTTTTTGTGCTTCTTCTGTAATTCAAATTCATTTTGATTGATTGATGAAAAAGCTAAATTTACGCAGATCGCTTCTTTTTCGTGTAATTTTCGCTAGTTTTACTTAACTAGGTACCCCCCTTCATAATTTTTCAACCCGTCGAGCGTTAATTTTGTAAAATTCGCGTAATTTTGTCCTGCGGTAATATTTTTTTTTCAATTAGACTATGTTTTGCCTTTTTCACATCTTCGACCCCTTCCGCAATATGGCTTTTCATCCTTTTTTTCCTTTTTTTTCCTTAGCGTAATTTTGTTTTTCTTCGGTAATAAATTGAACTCATTTGGATGATGTTTACCTTTTTCACTTTTTTCAACCCCTTTCGCAATATTTCGACTCTCCAGACGCAAAATTTGGGCTATTTCGGTGTTTTTTTCTGTAATTTTACTTAGCAGTAAGTGCTAATTTTGCAAAATTCGCGTAATTTCGTTTCTCGTCGGTAATAAGTTGAACTCATTACCTTTTACAATTCTCCAGTTTTCCTCGCAATAGGTAGATATAAGTAGGTACTTCCACCCCCACAACAGGTTTAATTGCATATCAGGGTAATTTTGAACAACAAGTTTTTAACATTTTGCCTTTTTAACACACGAGTTAACACATCTGTGCGTCTGCGGTGGCACTACTACTAGGTGCAGATTGATAAAATCTGCACCCGATTCCACCAGTAAGACCAGCCGCCCCTATACACATTAACGTGACAAACATCTACAGGTATACACATCGCATTGATATCCATCTTCCGGGGGCTTTTTCTTTCAAATTATCCTGATTAAGTTCCGAAATGTAGTAGGTGTGCCCCTGAGAGATTCTAAACTCTCTGAGTTCATGTGATTAACTGTACTAATAAGTTCCCAAACTCGAAGGCAGATGCATGAAGGTTCATTAATATTCAGAGCGAACGCAATGATTGAACAAAAAATTAACTAAGTTGCTTCTCCGGGCAAAAACCTCCAGCTTAAGCCCGCATTATTTAGAGATAAACTAGCAGCATGATAAAAACACACCGATCCCGAGCATTCCGGGAACTCACGTTTATATAAAAACTGACATGCTAATGCATGTTTTAACAGTTTACGATGAAATATGGACTACCAGTTGCCAGTGATTAATTGATTGTGTAATTTAAGTGCAAATTGTGAGTTTAGTTGCTTATAACGCCGCTAGAGAGAGCGGTCCGCACTCGATAAAACATTAAATTATCTCCGGAATCCGGAACAAAGCACGGTTGCAGACGTCGCTTCGGTTTTATTTACGCTATGGAGACTCAGCGGCGGCGAAACAGGAACAAAAACGGACCCTAACTACCCCTTGGAAACGCAAACATGCACGAAAAAACGCGCTGGCCCACGCCACTGAAATTAACCACCGTCCTAGAAGATATGAGTTGATGTATTACGTGCTTGACGGCCGAAAATGCTTTCATGCAAACAAAATGCGATTTTTTTGCGATGTTATGAATAATTTATTTGATTTCAAAGTTTGGGAATAAGCTCACTTTAGGTTTCGTTTATTTTTCAGCAAATTAAAGCGGTAATGAACTAGTTCTCGATTTATACGCTTTTCTATTATGGAGATACGATTTAATAGAGGTTAACCCTCGTACATTCATGTACAGCTTAGAAATATAAAAATGTCACCCACAGTTGAATTAACAATATTCACGATTAGTTATTAAATGGAGCATGTAATAATTGTGGTTGAAGCCAATGTGTTTTATCGATTCTCTGTTTTTCTGGCTATAAAGTAGGGGAGACCCGGATCAATTGTAACAGATTTTCGTCTTTTGGCTTTAACTTCGCAAACAAACCTTTCTAATTCTTAAGAAAAAATGCACCTTGAGCCTGTCATGTCAATATTTGACGATTAAAGTAGAAAAGGCACATTAATAAGTTCAAACATTATCGCAGAAAAAATGAAATGTCGTTAAAAACAAAGTGTAACTATTGACAAGGTGGTGATGTCAATAGTACCACCCAATGTAATGTGTCAATTGTAACATGAGGCGAAAACAAGTAAAAACTGAATTTGTTTTAATTGATCCACATGATGATAAGAACGTATACGTAAAAAAGTCTAACCAACATTGCAGGATGAAAGTGATAACTAACTAAAAATTCTAAATATTAAGAAAAGAAGGTCCTCACAAAAAAATAGTGTTCTAAATTAAATTCTCAATTAGAATCGCCATAATTATTGCAAACATACAAATAGTCGTTATTAACAGAATATGCCCCCAATCTCTGCATTGAATCCAGTCCTAAATACTTTAATAATTACATATTGGCCTAAGCATTATTAACATAATGTTACAATCGACAACTTTTCCGTTGTTACAATTGACACCGCCCTGTTTTCTTTCAGTGCTAATATAAGAAACTTAACTTCAACTTCATGTGACATCATTGAATGAAAAATAAATCTTCATCCATGCATATTCATTACTAAGGCGTGCAGGGGCCACAACAAAGTTTTTAAAATTTTCTGAAAAAAAACTTTGTTACATCAGCTTGTAGTGAAAATCGCACTATACTAAGCATTAGCCAATAGAAAAATTGATTTCTGTCTGTTGACCATGGCAACTCGAGGATTTCCTGGAAATTTTTGATACCTACCTAAACCAACCTAAACGAAATTAATAAGTGGAAATTTTTATGTCAAATTAAATGTCAAAAATTATTTCTATTCAGCTTCTGCGGCTGTATCGTTGCTATTTTCTTACCGAATCTGAATTTGAGCATTAATTCATTTCCTGGAAATTTTAGTCGTGCATCCCAACAACGTAATCGGGCCCTCGTGTTCCACTCGGGCCGATTAGTACGTTGTTGGGATGCACTCCAAAAATTTCCGGAAAGAATTAATGTTCTTATGAGATTATAAGTGACAATTGTGACTTGCAACTGACAATTATTGTCACTTGCAACCGACAATTGTCATTTGTAACCGACAATTTTACACTTGTAACTGGCAGGCGTTTCGAACTGCTTCAGTGACGTGCGCAGAAATTAGTCATGAACAGGGGGGGGGGATGTCAAAAGAATAAGGTGTGCAAAAAGTGCTAAAAAAGCATAAATCCGTACAATTTCGCTATTTTCTAAAAACTGAAAGAAAATAATTTATGAAATCACAGAAGTCGTAACCCCCCAAACCCCCTTCGGCGAAAGCCATTGGCCTGTTTCAATTAATGAATTATCGTCAGTTACAAGCAACAATTGTCAGAAACAAGTGACAATCGTCGGTTGCAAGTGACAAGTGTCACCCACAAATGACAATTGTCAGTTACAAGTGACAATTGTAACTTACAACTGACCGCAACTGACAATTTGCTATTGCAACAAAGTTTTGTTTTCTGAAAATTTTAAAAACTTTGTTGTAGTCCCTCTACGCCTTCAAGTGCAACGAGAGAAAAATTTAAGTGGTTCGTGATAAATTCACTCTCACTGTTACTAAAAGAATCTGAGAAAACTTGCTTTAGAGGGGAAAATCCAACATGTCGACGAAATAAACAACACCTATGAATTATATGTCAAATATAAACTACACCCCTTGAGACAAAACCAAAATACTACTTTACCTTGCAAATAGGACCACGGGGGTAGGAATTAGGGGTGAAAACCCGAGAAACTATTCATTGCAATCAATAACTCGAGAACTAGTGGAGGTATCCTTCTGAAACTTGGTATGCACCTTCGACCTTTAAGTCTGTTGAAGGTGAGGGGGTGTCAATTTCATGAGATGAAATTTAAGGGATGAAAACCACAAAAAATATACGAAATAAAATTTCCCGAAGTCTTGCCTCGTGATATATTCAATATATCGTTAGCTACGTTTCGTAAACAGATATGCACATCTTCAGGCTAAAATTGGAATTGTTAGAAGAAAACAACAAAACTATTGATAAGTCAGGCTGACTATCTCAACACTCAAAAAGACAAAAGGTTTTAAAAAAAATTAAAAATTAAACAAGCTAAATTTTTAAAAAAGCTTTTGTGTTGTGAGTGTTGAGATAGTCAGCTTGACTTATGTCGATTTTATATTTTAGCCAGGTAACCACGTATAACAATTTCATCTTAATTTTTAATTCATCAATGTAACCTAACCTCCAACAATTTTAGGTAATTCAATAGTTTTGTTGTTTTCCTCTAACAATTCCAATTTCAGCCTGAAGATATGCATATCTATGTACGAAACATGTAGCTAATTATATATTGAATATATCACGTGGCAAGACTTCGGGAAATTTTATTTCGTGAAGATTTAAGCCACTTCGAGAATGGATTTCTACTTTTATGCCACAAAAAATATGATAACTCCGCAAGGGTTGCTGACAGCTACTTGAAACTCAAACTAGACACATATTTCCATTGGATCTTAAGGGGGATGCTTTTTCGGTAAAATTGGGACATGGGGTGGAAATTATGGATTGCAACTCGAAATTTCGCCTATTAAACATTGCTCGAAATTGACATCATTCGCAGTTTTCATTTCAGTTATTAGGTGGCAGTGAAAAGCGCCATGTTACAATTGCCCCATGTTACAATCGTCACCGGTCTCCCCTACAACGAAGCGCCAGCGCTGCTCTTGTTAGTCTTCACAGCTGTCAGCTGGGTGTAGTTGCAGTGCATGTTTTTATGTTATTACAAAAACTGATTAAAACATGATTGCGATTTGTTTTCGGAGACGTATAGTGGCAGGAAACGAATCAAATGTCAATCACATGTCAATAGTGTCAGTGTCAAATTGTCCCTACTTCTGTAATTGCGGAGAGTTCATCCAAAAAATTTCAGGCTTGCGCAGTAAAACTCCCGAATGAGCAAGAATGACATGTAGCATATACATAGGTACAGGTTGATCCCACAATATCCCACAACCTTTATACTTATCGCAGATTTTGATTGGTTTTGATTGTTAATTTTTATTTTTGTCATGGTTGAGGAGAAAACCAGTATTTATACTGACCCTCACACCTTTTTGTAATAGTTATTACAGATAAATTTATATTATTATTATTATTAATCTACTGTAGAAAAAATGGGCGGCTACGGAAGCATCCGGAACCTCCCCACTTGGTGAATGATCCAATTCTATCCTCGATCCTATCAGATTCAAATTTCAATCCACTATGTTGTGTCTAGTTCCAGAAACATTTCAAAATTTTTAATCTTTTTACCAAAAGGGCACTGAGCTTGATTGTATTTTTGGAAACAGAATTTGAAGACCTTTCATATGCTGATAAAACAATTGGCTGTTACCTTTCAAATTTCACAGTTGACAATTATGCCAAAAAGGCATTGCCACCAAAGTCAAGTCAATTTTCCTCCTTAATATTTCATTTTTTGCCAAAAGGGCACTAAGTTTTAATACATTTTTGTAAACAAAATTTGAAGACTTTTCATATGTTGATAAAGAAAATGGTAGTTTATTACTCAAATTTCAAAGTTGAAATGCCAAAATGGCACTTGCCGTCAGCCGAATGCCACCAAAATTAAGTTAGCCCTTCGTCGGGCTATGGTATCTCTACCTACCAAGTTTCAGCCAAATCGATCCTGTAGTTTGGCATGTAGCGTGTTATTTAATGTTCCTAAGAAATTTTCAATTCTTTTGATTTTATGCCAAAAAGGCATTAAAGGCACATTTTTGAATATAGAATTGCACAGACCCACATTTTCTAAAAACCACTTTTTGGTGATCCTGGGACCTCGATACGTAAAGATCTGATGTTATCTCAATTTCGAATTTTGGAGTGATTGCAGTAACCTCCCATTTTTAAATTGGTGGTGGGCAGGTTAATGTATTTGATGTGAAAAGTAAAAACATTAATCTTCTCAATGCAACATAAAATTAGGACCAAGAAGCCTCTTAAAATACGGGAAAAATCCTTTGTCATTATGACTGCGGGATGGCGATGCGACACACGTAACCCAATCAATTTGGGGCATCGATCAGAGCAAATTCACGTAAGGGTCTTGCGGCGAATTTGAAAAGTTTTATGGAGATTGAAATTAAATGTGAAAACGTCATTTGTCGTCTAATAAATAAGTTTAATAGAACACGAAACGAATCATAAAGACCGGGAACATAAAATCTCGTATCCATAAAATAAATCAAGAGTTGCATGAACTATCAGGTCATGCATGGCTTTTTTGGCAGCGTCCCAAACACGATGTAAAATGGTCTTTTGTGGAGAGATCTCGTAAGGATTCCTTTAACTGAATTTGGGTAATTACCCAAATTAAATTTGAAAAAATGTAAAATAAGGGCATCCTGATTTAGAGCAACGTTTTTGGACGAGAGGAATGTCCGATATTAATAGAGAGCCACTTCATGCGATCGCACTCCCACTTATTAACTGCAAGTTGGCAAGTGTAACGAAGTGTAACTCGGAAGTGACGTCGTCGCTACAGGAAACAGCTGCTCGCTTACAACAATTTATCTGGGACTTTATGTCCACTATCAATATTTAACCGCATATTGACTTATGAGCACAGAATCAATGGGATGATGAATTTGAGACAATCTGAGGATTATCTTGTCTGTCTGGGACAATATGCAGATCTTGAAACTTGAAGCCTTGAGGTTGTACAGAAATTATGTCACCGAGTTAAACAGTTACGAGCTGATTAACATAGCAAGAATTCTATTTTTAGATCTATCCCCGCATGTGTGCAACGCTATTAAATCATTTTTAGCTTCGAGGAATGCACGAAAAGTTCGCAAAATATTTGATTACATTATTATTATTGAAGTAGAAACTAGAAACTGAAAAAGGAGCAGAAAAACCGGCACTTTCTTTTTGGGCAACCGCATCAAAAAGACATTAATTACGGATGCAATTCTGGAAGCGGCCGTGGCTAGTAGTAGAGGTCGCGAAATTATTTTACGGCCGTTGCTATTATGGTATCGGCTTGCAAATCACATGATTAATTGAGAAGTTAATTGCTATTTTCTGATGGTTCTTTTCATCTCTGATTAAAGCAACAAATAAAGTTAGATACAATTAAGTTTTTGCTAGTGTTTTCATCGCCAATTAAATTTAAAAATAAATTACAAGTGCCTAATAAGTAGGCTAATGTGTTATGTGTTATGGGAACAGGAGTGGGGAGTACCCAAATAGGTACCTGTGACTGCAGGGCCGTAGCAACGGTGGTGCCGAAGGTGCCCAGGCACCAGGCGCCACAGTGCCAGGGGCGCCAAAAAGGCCACCTTGTTTCCACAATTTTGCATATGTTTTGCGATTGCAGACAGTACAACTTCCGAAAAATATAATTTTAGCTCGGTAGCAAGGCAGCGCCAAAAACGGAAAACAGATTTGTCTATAATTTCTATAGAAATCGATTTGCCCAAACAACTAAATTATATGATGTAATAAAAGATTTTATCTAGGGGTGTTGAATAATGGGCTCATTATTCAACAGGTCAGAGATTTTTTCGTTTTAAAACCCATGGATAAATCAGAGTATTCTATTCGTGTGTAATGATTATTGCTCCCTTGGATGATTAGCACTTGCCTACGGCTTGTGCCCTAAACGTCATTCGCGGAAGCAGTAAACTTCATTACACACTCATTGAATAATATACTATTTCAGCACTTAAAGCGAGAAAAGTAAAAATTTTTTGAATGGTTTATATTATTTCTTGTTTGCTTGCATTGTTTATATTTTTATAGAGTTTGTTCTTAGTTCCTTTTTAAATTTTTCGCAAATATCATTTGCGATTTTTGATAATAATTTATAGTCTAGCTTAAAGCTTAAAAGGCAATTTAATTTACTGAAAAACGTCCCCAAAGTGGAAGGGGTTAAAAAAATTTCGTGTCGGCCCCCCTCACCCCACTTTGGAGAGGCGCCAAACGTTCATTTCGCACCAGGCGCTTATGTACCTCGCTACGGCACTGCCTGTGAGACGTTACAATTCCTGAATTCCATATCCCCACCACAGGATAGTGATGACAGCTGTCATTTTGCTTCAGAGGATAAACAAACCCAAACCGCTTATGGATGAATGAGATTTTTTGGACTTTTGGCTGCAATTTTCAAGCTATGTAGAGGTGTTGATAACATTTACAGTGACTTTTAGCATTACTTGCCTTTTTGGCAAGTCGTTAATTGCAGGAATTTGTTAAAAGCTGTTCGGTGAGAGCATTGTGAGGAATATTACTGCCTTTTGGAGTGTTTTCAAATCAGGTCAAATTAGTTGCTAAAGTAAGCCATGCAGAAAAATCATGCTATTATCATCACAAGCTGATAAATCTTTTACAATTAATGAAGAAAAAAGATTGCTCAACTCAAACCAAAGTTTATTACCTATTTCAAGTTCATAATTTGATACGTTTCTAAGAAATATATTTGCAGCACATACAGTTAACAATGATACCTAAAAACATCGGGCGACCCCTAAAATTAAAGAAAAACGTTGCTTATTTTATTTTATTTGAATTTCTTTCCGAAAAATGTACCACACGCCCTTCATACCGATGAAAAATCTATTCAAGCGGGACAAAACGGCATCATAGTTATTCACCTAAAAACATCGGACATCCTCCAAAATTAAGGGACAACGTTAAGAATTGCTATTTTATTTAAATGGAACTCCTTCCAGAAAAATGTAGGTACCACATCTCTTTCATACCGATGAAACCCCTATTCAAGCGGGACAAAACGGCAAAGTCATCCACCTAAAAACATCAGATGACCCTCAAAATTAAGGGGAAACGTTGAGAATTGCATATTTCTTCTAATTTGAACCCTTTTCAAAAAAATGAACCGAACCCCCTTCATACCGATCGATGACAGCCCTATTCAAGCGTTACAAAATGACACCAAAGTCATCCATCTAAAAACATCGCACGACGTCTAAAGTTAAGGGAAGATGTTAAGAATTGCTTATCTTATGTAATTTGAACCCCATCCAGAAAAATGTATTACATCTTCATATCGATGACAGCCCTTTTCAAGCGTTACAAAATGACACCAAAGTCATCCATCTAAAAACATCGCACGACGTCTAAAGTTAAGGGAAGATATTAAGAATTGCTTATTTTATGTAATTTGAACCCCATCCAGAAAAATGTATTACATCTTCAAGCGAGACACAACGACACCAAAGTCATCCACCTAAAAACATAGGACAACCCCTAAAATGGAGGGAAAACGTTGATAATTACAGAAATTATTTAATGTGAACCCCTACCAGAAGAATGTACCACACACCCTTCGTACCGATGAGGGGGGTGTGGTACATTTTTTTGAAGGTAGTTGAAATAAAATAAAATAAGCAATTCTCAACGTTTCTTCTTAATTTAAAGGTCGTCCGATGTTTTTATATTGATGAATTTAGTGGCGGTTTGTCCCGCTTGAACAGGGCTTTCAACGGTACGAAGGGTTTGTGGTACATTTTCCTAGAAGGGGTTGAAATAAAATAAAATAATCAATTCTCAACGCCTCCCCTTAGTTTTAGTGGTCGGCCGATGTTTTTATGTGGAAGAATTTGGTGCCCCCTTGCTCCACTTAAATACTTAAATCCACTTAAATCGGTATGAAGGAGGTGTGGTACATTTTTCTGGAAGGGTTTGAAATAAAATAAAATAAGCAATAATCTTGGTTTTCCCTTAATTTTAGGGGTCGTCCGATGTTTTAAATGAATGACTTTCATGGAACTTTGTCCCGCTTGAATAGGGCTTTCATCGGTATGCAGCGGATGTGGTACTTTTTTCTGCAAGGGATCCAAATTAAATAAAATATGCAATTCATAACATTTTCCCTTAATTTTAGGGGTCGACCGAAATTTTTATGTGGATGACGTTAGTGCCGTTTTATACCGCTCAAATAGGGTTTTCATCGGTACGAAGAGCGTGCGGTACATTTTTCTGGAAGGGAATCACATAAAATTTTGTCCCACTCGAATACGTCTTATATCGGGATGTATAGAGGATGTGCAACACTTTTCTGGAAAGAATTAAAATTAGATTAAATAAGCAATTCTCAACCCTTAATTTTAGGGGTCGTACGATGATTTTATGTGTATGGTTTTGGTGCAGTTTTGTCCCCCTTGAATAGGGCTTTCAACGGAATGAAGGGCGTGTGGAACATTTTTCGGGAAGGCGTTCAAATTAAATAGAATATACAGTTATTGTTAACGTTCCAAGTTAATTTTATTGGTCGTCCGATGTTTTTAGGTGGATGACTTTGGTGCCGTTTTGTCCCGTTTGAATAGAATTTTCATCGGTATGAAAGGGGTGTGGTACATTTTTCTGGAAGGGGTTGAAATTAAGTAAAACAAGCAATTGTCTCAACGTCCCTTAATTTTAGGAGTCGACCGATGTTTTTAGCTATCATCGTTATCTGTAGGGGTCGCACTTGGATCGATGGATGTAAGAATGCTTAGTCTATATTTCTTAGATAAGGGGTAAAAACTCAAATTATATTAACATAACCTCAACAGGTGCGTCTAATCTGACGTGTCTGTCGGCGGTTCTGATTGGTTAGAAACAAAATGCGCTGTTGCCACATCGTCGAATCTAAGGAAACTTATTTGTCTAATACTTTTAGGAATAATTTTCGGAATAATTGGAGTAAGGACAGATTTCATAACATTTCAAAATGGCTGCTCCACTCCTTATTGGTCAAACTCAAAATCATCTTCAAAGTCGACATTAACTTTGAAGGTCCTTTAACTTTTATTATGAAATCGGCCCTAAATATTATTGTTATTGATGATTTCAGTAATTCCAGTGCATGAAGGGGGTCAGTCTATACAGTAGGTGAAACAATGGGGGTGTTAGGGGTGTTAGGGGCTCACGCCAACCTCTGAATAGTGCACTTTTTATACCAATATAGTGACTAACTTCTTCGATTTCACAATAATTTTAAGCAAAAAGTTATTTACGGTACGGATAAATGTATATGTATAAGAGGAAAGAAAATTGTATATTTGATTTCACGAACAGTTTTTCATTTTATTTCAACAATTTGACAGAAATATATCATTCCGCATTCTCCTGATTTTCCTGTGCCTCCGGAGGAGGAGTGGGCTCATCATCCTCGTCCGCATAATCGGCAGGATTTTTCCTTAACGATTTTTTATGCAGTTCCTCCGCTCCCAAATACACACCATAACCAATGACCAAAGGGGGTACAACGTACAAGAACTCCTCGTTGATTCTTCTCATCATATTTGGTAGTCCATGAGAAAAAAAACCATGGAAGGGTTTTAAGTGGAACGACGATATTCTGTAGGTGATGATTCCTCGCATTTTGTATAATTCTCCAAATCCATGACCCATCTTCACCAAATTCTGTTTTCTACCTTTTAATTGAGTGTTTTGACAGACTCTTGACTTTACACCACACTTGCTAAGTGATAAGTACCTACCTTTGTTGTTGTCATCGTCATAGTAATAATGCAGATAGCTAGATCTGTATGGCAAGCCGTTTTGAGGTTTTTCGCGATTTTGTGCTTAGCTGCTATTGGTTCATTTACCAAATTTCCTAGAAAGTTGTTTGATAAAATAGTCAAACTACTGTCAGTTTCAAACCTTCCTCCGTATGTACGTTTGAAAAAGACAGAATTATGACGCTCTCGTTAGGCAACAGTCTCGATAATGTATGAAAATACCAACCAGGGCTAAGTAAAATTTACCTTTAGTTTTTATTAACCATAGGTGGCTAATGCACGATTCCACCGACCTTGCGACCTTACTTAACTTTAAGAGAGTCTTAAAATGACAATACTGACGTTTATACCACATAAGGCAAACGTCATACTCATTCTTCATTTTTAAGTCTAACTTAAGTGATAAGTATGGTCCGTGGGACCGGCCATACGTGTCATTTAAATGTTAGTTTTTATTAACCATAGGTGGCTAAGTGCCAATTAAATGGCTTTTAATTTCCATGCAACTTGCATAGACTCGTTTCCATTTAAATTTGATATGTTAGGCAAATTCTGATTCTAATTTATCATAAAAGTCCTTTTAGTTCACTTTTTCATGTCGTTTGAGTTTCAATTTCATATAAGTTTCTATCTACAACCGTAAAATTATCATTTCATTTTGAGTTGCAACTGGTGGTAATGGAAGACTACATTAAAGTTTTTAAATTAAAATTAATTTCATTATTAGACTCTATAAGTCGAATTTAAATTAAAATTCTCGCTAGATTAGGACACTTTTAATTCCTTATCAATTTTTAATTTTACGACTTTTCTGTTGAATACCGTACATCCCCAAAGAGCGAAATCGAGTGACTTTATAATAAGGTATTCAATGCCGGTACAACCAAAACGTAGTTATATTTGGACTAGGTACTATACTTGAGTTACTTGAATATTTTTTTTTTATTTAAAAAAAAAACCTTCACCGCATTCACGTTTGTGCATGATTGATTACCAAGTCCTATAGGTGCCATTTCATAATTCTCCAGAAAATAATCACAATAGCAATGATTTTATTTCACGTCGGAATTTACTTAAACCTCCATTTCTGTTATTAGCCACGTTATTAGTATGGTGGAAAAAGTAACAGCCATTGCTTCAATAATTATTAATAACGTCATTGAACATAAGAAAATAACAATGGAAAACGAGTTATGTAATTGTTACTCCTAAATCGATTGAGTCGTTGAATAAAAAGGAACAACTTGAGTAGAAGAGTAGTTTAAAGGAAAGTTCCACCAAGGGACATTGTTATTCCTGTTTCTCCCTAAACGCATTTTGTTTGTCAATATGTTGAAACTGGCGAGTAAATGGACTGTGAACAATTTATTTAAATCCCGTGTATTTTTAAGCCAATCATGCTATAATAATATACAATATCGAATTTTGATGCAGTTGACGGGCGAATAAAAGAGTAATTTATATTCTGAACAACCTACACAGTTATTTTCCTGCTGTCTACAAGCAGAAGTACGTCGGTTCTAATAACGATATTCCTACAGGATTTCAAATCCGTGTTATAGTTATTGCGAAACAACAGTAGGAGGAATTACAAATTAAGGGCTCTCATTTAGGTAGGTATGTTTTATTGGTTTTTTGATGTCCTTTTTTGTTTCAAAGCCGATTCTTCAAGTAAATTCAAGTATAAATTCTTCCGAATTCTTTATTTCATAATCAAGCTATATACAGGGTGCGGGATTAAAACTCCATCAGAACGCTGTAACTTTGTTATTTGTGGTCCGATTTTTGTGAACTAAAAACCAAATGAAATTGCTCATAAAACACTACAAACTCAAGATGGTTTTGATCTTTATCAACTTTAACTTGAATGTCTTTTCGCTTTCAAATGGACACCCCCAATTTTTTTTATTCAATCTAACAGCTAATTTTTTTCTGCGTCTTGTAATATGTATACAATAAGTTGAGTTTTGGCACAACTTTGAAATTACAAATACAAACACCTATTTTTGACGTGACCCTTAGAGAGGCCTTGAAATTCTGCTTCCAAAGATGTACCACTTCTAGTGCCCTTTTAGCAAAAAAATTAAAAATTAGAGATTTTTAACGCGCTTTAAAAACGCCCTACAGTTCAAACTCCTGGGGCGATTTGGCGGGAATTTTGCACTAAATTTTGTATTAAATGACGAAGAGCTGAAATTTTATTTACCGTTCTGGCACATCAATTTTCAAATTTAAAATTATACTCTCATTTAACCATCCAAAACAAGTTTTTGAAAAATGTATTGCCACCATTAGAAAAGTCTTCAAATTCTGGTTTTAAATAAGACAAAATTCATTCGCATTTGGTGCCCTTTGGGTTAAAGAAAATCAAAATTTTGTAATAACACTAAAAACACATTCTAGCCCAAACTTCTGGAATTTGATACATTGAGAGCTGAAAGAGTTTTGGAAGCAATTTGTCCACGGGTGCAATTTAAATAAGGCCTCTTTTTTATGGCCATAATTGAAAAGATCATTAAATTCTGGTTCTAAAAATCTATTCAGTTTCACCATTTCGGCGCAAAATAATGATAATTCTCATTCTCGCTTAAAGCTTGCCGACTGTCAGAGAATGGCAGTAGATGTGGCAGGATATTAACCTTAAATGGTAAGTGTTGTCAAATGTGATATGTGATGATGTCGCTATTGACAATGATGAACGGTCTGAAAATTTTCGTGTTCAATTAGCTGCTACCTACACGGAAATCAAAGACCCACGCGATGTGAAGGTTCCAGCCGCTTCTCTGCTGTCCATTTTTTATTACTGGATTCCATAGCTGATTTTGTTTCATCAGGTCGGAAATCTGCGAGAAAGACGCTGCAGTCCAAGTTACTGAAGATATTGAGATGAAATTTCGCACGCATATTCAGTGGGCGCCTTGTAGCTTGTGGGTGCTCATTAAATTTTAACCAAATCGGGCCCGTAATTTGAAGGCCCTTCTAGGGTTATTGAATTAAATATCATGGTCGAAAACCTTAGCATAATTTTTTCGAAAAATGTCAGTCGCCATTAAATAACGATGCTAGGTATTAAATGTAACACGAGTTTGATGATTGATGTGTTAAATATAATAAAATGTACCATTCAGATCGAAAATAAATGGTTATGGTTAAAATATTAATTAGGCGGTAATGTTATAATCTTCCTGGATTTATTAGTAAAACACGAAAAACAAACACGGCTATAATTGCCGCATCAAACAATAAAATTCTCGCAGTTAATATTTAAATAGCCGACGAAATATTTATGTTTGTCATAAATCATAAATGAGCTGCATGTAACGTGTTATTTTATGAAATTGTGAACATCGGTGGCTTAATTTATCGGTTTGAATGAAACGTGGATTTGATTATTGCACCAGATTTAGTATAGAGGACAGGCAGAACGGGGTGGGCGTTAAATTCAGTGGATATTTATACAACCCTCAAGAAGTAATTGCGAACATAAACTTTAAAGTTATTCACGAAACTCCAACCTGGCTGCCATGCGTACTAGAGAGAAGCAATTTTCCCCTTATTCGACAAGTAGGATCAGGTTATTTCATTTTCCACCCTCCCTGTTCCGTCCGCGATTCCACATCGCTTTATGACAGGGATAAGAGAGTTTAGATAGATATGTCAGCTATAAAATGTTGTTCCTTTTCCTTCACGGTCATACCGTTTTGAGCATATTTGAATTTATCGGTCAGTCGAATCGAAACATCCGGTGTGGACACAATCAATAGGTTTATCTTTCCGCAGAGAGGGAGTTGTTTAGTGGCTCAGCTAATGAGAATGAGACACAGAAGGAAAGACAACATAAAATAATCCTGGAAATAATCAAAATGATGCTACTTTTTAAAATAAAAGCCAACGAAAGATGTATATCAATGCGATGTGTGTCCCTGTAGATGTTTACCTTGTTAATGTGTATGTAGGGGCGAGCTGAATTTACTGGTGGAGTCGGGTGCAGATTTTATAAATCTGCACCTAGTAGTAGTGCCTCCGCAGACGCACAGTGGTGTTAAAAAGACGAAATTATGAAAATTGGCCGTACATAATTAAACAGTAGAGAGTTAACAAAAAAACATCATATTTGCGAAGTAGGTACGTAGAATTAGCACTAAGGGGGTTGAAAAAGGGAATGAGAAGTCCAAGGTAATGAAAAAAGGTGATGAAAAGTCAAGAGGAATGAAAATGA
Source organism: Pycnomerus fuliginosus (assembly GCA_963924575.1). Lineage (NCBI taxonomy): Eukaryota > Metazoa > Arthropoda > Insecta > Coleoptera > Zopheridae > Pycnomerus > Pycnomerus fuliginosus. Next base: position 21,586,921 of record OZ004622.1, read on the forward strand.
AGTGTGGATTAAGTAGAATTACGAAATAAAACACTAAAATAACCAAATCATGCAATTAAAACTTTTGTGGGGGTTGAAATAAGCACTTATACCTACCTATTGCGAAGGAAACTGAAAAATTGTAAAAGGTAAACTGAATCCCAAATGCGTTCAATTTTATAACCGTCGAAAAACGAAATTATGCGAATTTTGCAAAATTAGCACTTAGGGGGTTGAAAAATCGTAAAGGTGGATGAAAAATCAAAAGGTATCAGGATTAACCGTGGCTAAGTAAAATTACGAAAAATAACACCAAATTAACCCAATTATGTAAATTTAGCATTTGAAGACTTGAAACATTGCGAAGGGGGATGAAAAAAGTGAAAAATTTAATCATCATCCAAATGGGTTCAATTTATTACAGAAGAAAAACGAAAATATCCGAATTTGGCAAAACTAACACCTAGGGGGTTGAAAAATTGTAAAGGGGGATGAAACGTCAAAGTGGATGAGAATTAATCGTAATTAAGCAGAATTACAGAAAATAACACGAAAGTAAACCAATTATGCAAATTTAGATTTTGGGGGTTGAAATGTTGCGAAGGGGCTTGGAAAAGTGAAAAAGATAAACATAATCCAATTGAGTTCAATTTATTACCGAAGGAAAACTAAATTATGTGAATTTCGCAAAATAAACACTTAGGGGGTTGAAAAATTGTAAAGGGGGATGAAAAGTTAAAAGGGATGAGAATTAATCGTAATTAAGTAGAATTACAGAAAATAACACGAAAATAAGCCAATTATGCAAATTTGACTTTTGGGGGTTGAAACATTGCGAAGGGGTCGAAAAAGTGAAAAAGGCAAGAACAATTCATAAGGCAAAACTGCGCGAATTTTACAAAATTAACCAGCGGAAATCACCCGAAAAAGAAGCGGTCTGGGTAAATTTTGCTCTTTGAGGGTTCACATATCATGAAAGGGGTTGAAAAATTGTGGATGGGTCAAAAATTAATGAAAATCACTTTAAATTAATAACAAATTAGAAGAAAGCAAAAAAAAAATAAATGAAATATATTTACTCCGCTTGCTAGGGCTTAGGGGTTGTTAGTAGCGTAGGGGTTGGTTTTAGGATGAAGACTCATAAGACTTTTTTCAATGGTTGACCGAAATCAATTGAACCCCATAATTTTATTCCACCACTTACATGAAAAAATTTCCAGTTTCAACCCTTAAATTTCATCCCCCTTGTTAGATATTAATGAAAATTTGCCCATCCGCCTACAGTGGCGCTGTAAATTACCACATCAAATTTAGCCCTGATACGTTGAGCAGTTTTTGAGTTCTCGCATTTTTTTGTTTCGGCATGTTAGGGGGTTGTACCGCCTTTAAGGGTCGTTTTTCGCGAATGATGAATAAGACCTTTTTTGTACCATCAATAGAAAGCTATCGAATGGTAATATTTTCAACTATACATTCTTCATTGAAAATTCGAGTTTCCACCCCTAACTTTCATCCCCTTCGATAATTTTCTCCTAAAATTCGATCTTCCCTTCTCGAAGATGCAGTGTGTAAGATGTCACAGTTTCGCAGAAGATATTGCTTCTCTGTGTCAAATTACAGGGCTTTATGGACGTTTCAACCCCTAAACTCCAACCCCCTATTTCACCACCCCCACATGCCCTAAAGGAAGTTGTGTTTTCAATTTCACCACCCTAACCCAATTCGTTTAAAAATTAAGGTAATTTGTAGATTCATGTTTTCAACACCTCATGATTTCACCCCTTTATGATTTACAGGGGTGAGTTTATTTTTCCGGTGTGACATGACTCCTTGCGTATTTACTGACTTCAGTTGTTCATAAATAAACCAATAGGGTTTCAGAAAAAATAAATAAAATATAATTATCGACTTGCAAAGAGTTAGGGGTGGTTAATGGCCCAGGGGTTGGTTTTAGATTGAAAACTCATAAGACCTTTTTTCAATAGTTGACCGAAATCTATCGAACCCCGTAATTTTAGGCTACCATTTACTTGAAGAAATTTCAAGTTTCAACCCTTAAATTTCATCCCCTTTGTTAGATATTTTAGAAAATTCGTCCATCCACCTATAATGTCACTGGAAATTCACAAACCAAATTCTGCCTTGATACGTTGAGTAGTTTTTGAGTTCTCGTATTTTTGTGTTTCTGCATGTTAGGGGTCGTAGCGCCTATAAGGGTGGTTTTTCGCAAAATATGAATGACACCTTTTTTGAATAATTAATGGAAAGCTATCGAATGACGTCAATTTCGACTAGTACTTATTAAGCGGAATTTCGAGTTGCTACCCCTAATTTCCACCCCATTTGTTCGATTTTACGAAAAAACGCATCCCCCACAAGATTTCACCGATATATGTGTGTACGTTGAGTTTCCGACAGCTGCGTGCAACCCTTGCGGAGTTATCATATTTTTTGTGGTTTTCATCCCCTAAATTTCATCCCCCGAAATTGGCACCCCCTCACTTTCAACAGACTTGAAGGTCGAACGTGCATACTAATTTTCAGCAAGATATCTCCACTAGTTCTCGAGTTATTGCAATTAGTAGTTTTTCGGTTTTTCACCCCTAGCTCCCACCCCCTTGGTCCGATATGGCCCAAAAGCAATCCCCGCCTTACTTTTCGGGAGACGAAGCTGCCTACCAAGTTTCAGCTCGATATCTCGATCCGTTCTCAAGTTATCCGACGGACAGACTGAGGAGCGATCGAGCGAGCGAGCGAGCGAGCGAATAAGCTAAGACAAGAGTACCTCCGCATTCTGCTACGGCACTAAAAGTAGTAGAAACTGCCAAAGCCTTGGAATCAGAAAGCCACGAGAACAGTGTTTATTTATAGAAATCGAAAATGTTTTGTCTTGCCCTGACGATTTTAATTTTTTGTATATTTCGTGTCCGTTTGAATATGGGTTACGGGGAATAAAAGGCCCCTTTGGGGGCGAGGTCTAAAGGGTTACCCTTGTACTTCGCCCCCAACGGCTCAAGGGGGAGCATTGTTAGAGCTTGTTGTGGCTGATGGAAGAAATCAGTCTAAATGAAGGCTTGGGAATTCCTGTTAATTCGATTTTGTAATAAAATAATTGATTTTTAAATGAACACTGTTAGATGTATACACTGTTTTTTGGAGGGGGACATTTACTTTCGTGTTTGGAGAAATTTTGCAACGAACCCCCTACCTCCCATCATTCCCCACTTCAAAAAAGCCAACGAAAGATGTATATCAATGCGATGTGTGTCCCTGTAGATGTTTACCTTGTTAATGTGTATGTAGGGGCGAGCTGAATTTACTGGTGGAGTCGGGTGCAGATTTTATAAATCTGCACCTAGTAGTAGTGCCTCCGCAGACGCACAGTGGTGTTAAAAAGACGAAATTATGAAAATTGGCCGTACATAATTAAACAGTAGAGAGTTAACAAAAAAACATCATATTTGCGAAGTAGGTATGTAGAATTAGCACTAAGGGGGTTGAAAAGGGAATGAGAAGTCCAAGGTAATGAAAAAAGGTGATGAAAAGTCAAGAGGAATGAAAATGAAGTGTGGATTAAGTAGAATTACGAAATAAAACACTAAAATAACCAAATCATGCAATTAAAACTTTTGTGGGGGTTGAAATAAGCACTTATACCTACCTATTGCGAAGGAAACTGAAAAATTGTAAAAGGTAAACTGAATCCCAAATGCGTTCAATTTTATAACCGTCGAAAAACGAAATTATGCGAATTTTGCAAAATTAGCACTTAGGGGGTTGAAAAATCGTAAAGGTGGATGAAAAATCAAAAGGTATCAGGATTAACCGTGGCTAAGAAAAATTACGAAAAATAACACCAAATTAACCCAATTATGTAAATTTAGCATTTGAAGACTTGAAACATTGCGAAGGGGGATGAAAAAAGTGAAAAATTTAATCATCATCCAAATGGGTTCAATTTATTACAGAAGAAAAACGAAAATATCCGAATTTGGCAAAACTAACACCTAGGGGGTTGAAAAATTGTAAAGGGGGATGAAACGTCAAAGTGGATGAGAATTAATCGTAATTAAGCAGAATTACAGAAAATAACACGAAAGTAAACCAATTATGCAAATTTAGATTTTGGGGGTTGAAATGTTGCGAAGGGGGTTGGAAAAGTGATAAAGATAAACATAATCCAATTGAGTTCAATTTATTACCGAAGGAAAACTAAATTATGTGAATTTTGCAAAATAAACACTTAGGGGGTTGAAAAATTGTAAAGGGGGATGAAAAGTTAAAAGGGATGAGAATTAATCGTAATTAAGTAGAATTACAGAAAATAACACGAAAATAAGCCAATTATGCAAATTTGACTTTTGGGGGTTGAAACATTGCGAAGGGGTCGAAAAAGTGAAAAAGGCAAGAACAATTCATAAGGCAAAACTGCGCGAATTTTACAAAATTAACCAGCGGAAATCACCCGAAAAAGAAGCGGTCTGGGTAAATTTTGCTCTTTGAGGGTTCACATATCATGAAAGGGGTTGAAAAATTGTGGATGGGTCAAAAATTAATGAAAATCACTTTAAATTAATAACAAATTAGAAGAAAGCAAAAAAAAAATAAATGAAATATATTTACTCCGCTTGCTAGGGCTTAGGGGTTGTTAGTAGCGTAGGGGTTGGTTTTAGGATGAAGACTCATAAGACTTTTTTCAATGGTTGACCGAAATCAATTGAACCCCATAATTTTATTCCACCACTTACATGAAAAAATTTCCAGTTTCAACCCTTAAATTTCATCCCCCTTGTTAGATATTAATGAAAATTTGCCCATCCGCCTACAGTGGCGCTGTAAATTACCACATCAAATTTAGCCCTGATACGTTGAGCAGTTTTTGAGTTTTCGCATTTTTTTGTTTCGGCATGTTAGGGGGTTGTACCGCCTTTAAGGGTGGTTGTTCGCCAATGATGAATAAGACCTTTTTTGTACCATCAATAGAAAGCTATCGAATGGTAATATTTTCAACTATACATTCTTCATTGAAAATTCGAGTTTCCACCCCTAACTTTCATCCCCTTCGATAATTTTCTCCTAAAATTCGATCTTCCCTTCTCGAAGATGCAGTGTGTAAGATGTCACAGTTTCGCAGAAGATATTGCTTCTCTGTGTCAAATTACAGGGCTTTATGGACGTTTCAACCCCTAAACTCCAACCCCCTATTTCACCACCCCCACATGCCCTAAAGGAAGTTGTGTTTTCAATTTCACCACCCTAACCCAATTCGTTTAAAAATTAAGGTAATTTGTAGATTCATGTTTTCAACACCTCATGATTTCACCCCTTTATGATTTACAGGGGTGAGTTTATTTTTCCGGTGTGACATGACTCCTTGCGTATTTACTGACTTCAGTTGTTCATAAATAAACCAATAGGGTTTCAGAAAAAATAAATAAAATATAATTATCGACTTGCAAAGAGTTAGGGGTGGTTAATGGCCCAGGGGTTGGTTTTAGATTGAAAACTCATAAGACCTTCTTCAATAGTTGACCGAAATCTATCGAACCCCGTAATTTTAGGCTACCATTTACTTGAAGAAATTTCAAGTTTCAACCCTTAAATTTCATCCCCTTTGTTAGATATTTTAGAAAATTTGTCCATCCACCTATAATGTCACTGGAAAGTCACAAACCAAATTCTGCCTTGATACGTTGAGTAGTTTTTGAGTTCTCGTATTTTTGTGTTTCTGCACGTTAGGGGTCGTAGCGCCTATAGGGGTGGTTTTTCGCAAAATATGAATGACACCTTTTTTGAATAATTAATGGAAAGCTATCGAATGACGCCAATTTCGACTAGTACTTATTAAGCGGAATTTCGAGTTGCTACCCCTAATTTCCACCCCATTTGTTCGATTTTACGAAAAAACGCATCCCCCACAAGATTTCACCGATATATGTGTGTACGTTGAGTTTCCGACAGCTGCGTGCAACCCTTGCGGAGTTATCATATTTTTTGTGGTTTTCATCCCCTAAATTTCATCCCCCGAAATTGGCACCCCCTCACTTTCAACAGACTTGAAGGTCGAACGTGCATACTAATTTTCAGCAAGATATCTCCACTAGTTCTCGAGTTATTGCAATTAGTAGTTTTTCGGTTTTTCACCCCTAGCTCCCACCCCCTTGGTCCGATATGGCCCAAAAGCAATCCCCGCCTTACTTTTCGGGAGACGAAGCTGCCTACCAAGTTTCAGCTCGATATCTCAATCCGTTCTCAAGTTATCCGACGGACAGACTGAGGAGCGATCGAGCGAGCGAGCGAGCGAGCGAGCGAATAAGCTAAGACAAGAGTACCTCCGCATTCTGCTACGGCACTAAAAATTTCAAATGCCAATCCTCCTGTGAGATGAAAGATAATTGATAGTTTCACTGCGAATTCAATTTTGTAAAAATGTTTGATATTCGCTCATTCTCAATACTGGTTGAATGATTTTAAATTTATGCTAGGGCACTTTGTGATACCTCATTTGAAAGGGTATAAAATTCTCTGTAAACCGAGGCAACATTGTTTTAAATCGATTCACTCCTTCAAAAGTTACACTGCAGAACATGCATTGGCTCTGGGCCTAGAAATCCTTCAAATCTATGCTGTAACTTTTGATAAAGTGGATGGATTTTAAAAATCTTTACCGGTTTCAGGCGATTAAAGCGTTCTTAACATGCATAAGAATAGGCTGGTAAGCAGATCATAACGTTATCTAATGGTTTCTAGACAACAAGCCCATTAACCATTCATGACAACAATGACCCCATTCAAATGCTGTCATCTCGATTGTCAAAATGACGCGAATTCACGCAACATTTTTTTAATTTTGGCTTTAATCGCTTTAAACCGATAAACTATTGAACAAACCTCGGATGTTATGAATCATAACAGACTTAGATGTCTTAAAATCCTCGCTCTCCGAGCTCGGATTTCAATTGACATCTGCGCCTGTTATGATAGTCATAACATTCCTAGGTATGTTAATAGCTATTACATCAGTTCACAGAAAATTTTATATCCTCTTAAAGGGCCCTAATATAAATTTAAAATTCGACCGTAGAGGGTGCTAGGCTTGGGGGTGGGCAAATATCAATTTTTTCTACAAAATCGTATTCGCAAAGAAATTAGCTTTCAAATGATGTCTCACTGGTAGAGGGTTGTCTACTCCCTCCCCCTCCAAATAAAAATTGACCTGTTTCAACGTTCTTCCCTCAAATCACCATTCCAGGAGTTATTCAGTGTTTTTCGATTTAAATGGAACACCCTGTATAAAATAATAGTATTTAATTCGTGTATAATGATTTATGATTATATTACACTCGCCTTCGGCTAGTCTAGTATTATAAACTTCGTCTTCGTGTAATGTATGTAGCCTACTTACATTTTACATTAGGTCAATTAATAATATAAGTACCTAGTATTTTTAAATACATGGAACAGCAGACATCGCATAATAAATTCCCATGGGGGATAGAAACATAAGACATTTTTTTAAAATGAGGCACACCAGCAGAAGGCAAAAGTGTTGATAACATTCTCAAGTAATTCATAAAACATTGTTTAAAGCTTTTATAAAACTTTCGTACCTTAATAAAACCTTCAAATTGAATAAATCTTACTACTTTTATATGAACACCCACTTATGCATTGCTTTTATAACTATCCCTTTGCATCTATCTCTGGACGTAAGCGAGGTATACAGTTATAAGATTTGGCTCGTACATAAATTGACGCATCCGGATTTTATTAAAACTATTGACGATTAAAATCACTCTTTTTCCATAAGAAAATTACAAATTTTATTCGGGTTTTAAAATTCCAACATTTCAATTTCCTTAAATCGACTTTGAATCAGCTTTCGTATGCTGACATATGGCAAGCATAATGTAGAACAGTCTTTCTACTTTACAATTGTGTGTCATTCTTATCATTATCATCGGCCGTGGCTTAAAAGTTATGGCCACTTTTCCACAGCACTGTTTTGCGCATTTTTAACCTCCCCAACTCCAACAAAATTTTAAAAAAATGGGAGGTTACTGCAATCACTAAAATTTTCGAATTCGAGATAGCACCAGATCTTCACGTTTTGAGGTCTCAGGAACCCAAAAAAGCGGTTTTCAAAATGTGTCTGTGTGTGTGTACGTACGTATGTACGTACGTTTGTAAACACGCCACAGCCAAAACTACTAAACCGATTTGTCTGAAATTTGGTGCGTAGGCATCTCATAACCCAACTTAGATCTGAAAAGCTTTTGGAGTCAATCGTGTAACTAGAAATGCCATTTTGGCACATCAACTTTTAAATTTTAAATGCAAACCCCCATTTTTCACGTCACGATAGGAAAGGCCTTCAAATTCTGCTTCTAAAAATGCATTCATTCTTAGTGGCCTTTTGACCAAAAATTAAAAAAAAAATGATTTTTATCGAACTTTTAAATCGCGGTACCAGCCCAAGCCCCTGAACCGATTTGGCTGAAATTTTGCACATGGGCATTGTATTGCACGTCGAAGAGCTGAACAAATTTTGGATTCAATCGGCCCACGGAAAGTGCCGTTTTGGCACACCAATTTCCAACTTTAAAATTAGTCACTCATTTAACCATCCAAAACAAGTTTTTGAAAGATTTATTGTCACAATCAGAAAGGTCTTCAAATTCTGGTTTTAAATAAGACAAAATTCGTTCGCATTTAGTGCTCTTTGGGTCAAAAAATCGAAATTTTGTAGTACCACTAAAAATACATTATAGCCCAGATTAGTGAATCGATTTGGCTGAAATTTGCTACATGGAGATTGGGTGACCCGTTGAAGACCTGAAAGGCTTTTGGAAGCAATTGGTCCACGGGAAGTGCCATTTAAGCATATCAACTTTAAATTTTAAAGCAAGGCCTCCTTTTTTATGTCGCCATTAGAAAGACGATCAAATTCTGGTTCTAAAAATATATTCACAGTTTCTACCATTTCAGTGGAAAATAGAGAAAAAATTCTTTCTCAGTGAAAGGGAGCGGGCTGACAGTGGATGACAAATTCTGTTGAATTGACTACTATATCTACACAGAATACAAAGATCCACGCGATGGGGAGGTTCCAGCCGCTTCTCTGCTGCATTTTTTTTCTAAAAATTTTAATAAAACCTAGGCGGCTGGCGTAAACGAGTTACATGTTAGATGTTTTAGGCTTAGTTTTTCTTCTTCTATCTAAATCTGCAATGAAAAATGGGGGTTGCTATTTAAACTTTCAAAGTTGCCCCATAGTCGCCAGTAATTTTAATAGCTTATGTATGTGTCAGTTTCTGTAACTGCCAAATCTTATAACTGTACTTCGCTTAAGTCCAGAGATATCAATACTGTTCCACATTCGTAAGACACCTTGTATACAATTGCTCTTTTTAAAGCTTTTATGATAAGTAATGTCAAAAGACTTTATTAATCCCTTTAATAAAATTTTCAGAGATTTCTGTACCTAAATAATAAACGGTTTAAAATTTTAAAAAATGGCATTTTCTGACACCAGTATTAATACTATTAATAGTATATTACGTACCAAGGAATGTAAGTGTAATTTTTGTGGTCGAGGAATGCAGTTTAGGAAATCGAGGCCCATAGATCCGAGGTTTCCTAAGCCTTCGAGATCACAAAAATAAACTACATTCAGAGGTGCGTACAGTATTTTAGTGCCGTAGAGGATTGGTTTTGAGCCATATCCGATAACAGGGGGTGGGAGTTAGGGGTGAATAACCAAAAAAATATTAATTGCAATAACTCGAGAACTAGTATAGGTATCTTGCTGAAACTTCTCATTAATTTTTAACCCATCCACAATTTTTCAACCCCTTTCATGGTATTAGGTATGTGAACCCTCAAAAAAGGAAAATTTACGCCGACTGCTTCTTTTTGGTGTAATTTTTTCGCTTTAACTACAGTTTATTTTCATCTCTCTTGACTTTTCATCCCCCTTCACAATTTTTCAACACCCCGAGCGTTAATTTTGTAAAATTTGCGAAATTTTGCCTAATACTTTGGGTAATAAATTTTACTCATGTGGATTGTTTGCAAAATCCAAATTTGCATAATTGGCTTATTTTCGTGTTATTTTCTGTTATTCTATTCAATCACGATTAATTTTCATCCCCCTTTATAAATTTTCAACCACATAAATATTACTTTAATTTGCAAAATTCGCGTAATTTCGTTTTTCTTGGGTAATAAATTGAACTCATTTGGACTCAGTTTACTTTTTACAATTTTTCAGCCCCCTTGGCAATAGGTATAGGTATCATATAAGTATTTTAACCCCAGAAAGGTTTGATTTGCATAATTGGCTTATTTTCGTGTTATTGTCTGTAATTCTACTTAATTACGATTGTTGTTGATTTTTCATCCACTTTTACGATTTTTCAGTTGAACTCATTCAACTCATTGATACTTAATCACAGTTAATCTTCACCCCTCTTGACATTTCATCCTCCTTCACAATTTTTCAACCCACTGAGCGCCATGTTACAAAATTCGCCGAATTTTGTTTCTTTCCCATAACTACTCATTTGGATCATATTTTCGCTCTTTACAACTTTTCCACCCTCTTCACGATATTTCGTCCCCTCCAAAACATAAATTTGAAAAATTGTCTTATTTACCGTGTTACCTTTGGTATTATGTAACTGCAGTACATTTTTTTTTCTTACCTGCAGTGCTAATTCTTCAGACTTCGCATAATTTATGTGTTTTTTTTTGTTCATTTTCTGCTGCAAACACTGTATTTATAGACTAGGCTAGAATTTCAAAAAAAGCTTTCTATATTATGCTAGAAGCAAATCGGATAACATTTTGACGACAAGTGTTTCCAGACTAATTGGACCCTGCTGAATCCGAAAATCACTGTCGGCAATTCGAAATCTCAACCGGAAGTCCGTAATTCTAGATGGCGCTCAAGGCTGAACGTTATGTCCAAAATAGCATGAAAATTACACAGTTTTCGACCAAAGACGTGGTGTACAAAATTAAAGATCGCTTCATTCTCTACAAGAAAGGCCCTAATGATTTTTTTCGTACATACGACGGTTTACCCCTAGCGCGGGCGAGAAGTTGAGCGTGCCGCGCGGTTTCATGCGCTCAGTTATTATTAATACAGAAAACTAGCTTCTTAATTTTTATGGACTTTTTCGATATATTTCATCAATATACACCTAACTAAACAAGATAAGTAGGATATTCACATTTTATTTCGCCTTTTCAATGTACAAACGACGTTTTCTGCCTTTGACCGTAGGTTGCTTTTGAGGTGCGCCAGAAGCAAAGATCAAATCGGATAACATTTTGACAACAAGCATTTTTTGGCTAATTGAACCCTGCTGAATCCGAAAATCACTGCTCCGATTTCGAAATATTGACCGGAAATGCGTTATTCAAGATGGCGATCGAGTTCTCACGCGCTCAGCGATTATTCATACAAAAAACTTATTTCTCAATTTTTATCGACTTTTTCAGTATATTTCACCAATATACGCTTAAATACACAAGATCAGTAGGATATTCACATTTTATTTCGCCCTTTTCAATTTACAAACGCCGTTTTCTGCCTTTGACTGTATGCTGGTTTTGAGGTGCGCCACAGGCAAAGGCCAAATCGTTAACATTTTGACAACAAGCATTTTTTGGCTAACTGAACCCTGCTAAATCCGAAAATCACTGCTCCGCGATTTCGAAATATTGACCGGAAGTAGGTACGCTATTCAAGATGGCAGTCAAGTTCGACGCCACCCTTTATTAATTTTGCATACCATGTGAAAAATGAATGAGCGGGCTTGAAGAATTTATATTTATTGTGAAAAACAGTTAAGCATGAGAATGAAGATTTAATAAAGCCAAAAATTTTATGAAATTAAAAAAATTGAAATTTAAACATTAAGGCAATATTTCGAAATCGGAGCAGTGATTTTCGGATTCAGCAGGGTTCAGTTAGCCAAAAAATGTTTGTCGTCAAAATGTTATGCGATTTGGCCTTTGCCTGTGGCGAACCTCAAAAGCAGCATACAGTCAAAGGCAGAAAACGGCGTTTGTAAATTGAAAAACGTAAAGTAAAATGTAGATATCTTACTAGCCTCGTGTATTTAAGTGTATATTGGTGAAATATATTGAAAAACTCTACAAAAATTGAGAAATAAGTTTTTTGATTGAATAATCGCTGAGCGCGTGGGAACTCGATCGCCATCTTGAATAGCGCACTTCCGGTCAATATTTCGAAATCGGAGCAGTGATTTTCGGATTCAGCAGGGTTCAATTAGCCAAAAAATGCTTGTTGTTAAAATGTTATCAGATTTGATCTTTGCTTCTGGCGCACTTCAAAAGCAACCTACACTCAAAGGCAGAAAACGTCGTTTGTACATTGAAAAGGCGAAATAAAATGTGAATATCCTACTAATCTTGTGTAGTTAGGTGTATATTAATGAAATATATCGAAAAACTCCATAAAAATGAAGAAGCTGGTTTTCTGTATTAATAATAACTGAGCGCGTGAAGCCGTGCGGCACGCTCAACTTCTCGCCCGCGCTAGGGGTAAACCGTCGTCTGCACGAAAAAATCATTAGGGCCTTTCTTGTAGAGAATGAAGCGATCTTTAATTTTGTACACCACGTCTTTGGTCGAAAAGTCTGTGATTTTCATGCTATTTTGGATATAACGTTCAGCCTTGAGCGCCATCTACACCTTTTCCAGTAGTAGTTCAGAAAGTGTCAATTGAATTTCAGAAAGTATCAGTTGAATTTCAGAATTGTCAATTGAATTTCAGAATCCGTCAATTGTAGTTCAGATTAGTCAATTCAAATTCAGAAAGCGTCAATTGTATTTCAGAATAGTCACATGTATTTCAGAACACGTCAATTGAATTTCAGATTGGTCAATTGATTTTCAGAAAGCATCAATTGAATTTCAGAATCCGTCAATTGTAGTTCAGAAAGCATCATTTGTAATTCAGAAGGCATTAATTCAGTTTATTTTTAAAGACATGACTTACATACACATGTACGTACATAGAAGGTCCTCGGAGTTCCTCGATGAGGTCCCCGAATTCCCGTATGAGGTCCCCAAGTTCCACCAGGTACCCTGAATGACTTCCAAGACAGCCCATAGCAAAGTATCAATTTTCAATTGTTGTTGAAGCTTTTTGTTGGAAAACTTATTTTCTTTATAGGTGAACACTTCTTACGTAAAAGTCCGCAGGTTGCAGTTCTTCGTACACCTGACTGGCATTTCTTATATTTGGTAGAAATAGGTACATAAGTAGGTATCTGGAACCTGGAGCAAATAACTCACCCTCTAACAATGTTATTCTGATTTCCAAATGATACATTCTTAATTACAAATGATGCTTTCTGAACTACAATTGACGGATTCTGAAATTCAATTGATGCTTTCTGAAAATCAATTGACCGATCTGAAATTCAATTGACGTATTCTGAAATACATTTGACTATTCTGAAATACAATTGACGCTTTCTGAAATACAATTGACTAATCTGAACTTCAATTGACGGATTCTGAAATTCAAGTGATTATTCTGAAATTCAATTGACGCTTTCTGAACTACTACTGGAAAAGGTGTAGAATTACGGACTTCCGGTTGAGATTTCGAAGTGCCGACAGTGATTTTCGGATTCAGCAGGGTCGAATTAGTGTAGAAACACTTGTCGTCAAAATGTTATCCGATTTGCTTCTAACAAGTCGCGAATCTCAAAACTAGCCTGGTCTATTAAGGTTTCTCATCCCAACTCAGTTTCTTACATCTGTGCGTCTGCGGAGGCACTACTACTGCGCGTCGTGTCCAAACTTCCGTTCTCACAAAATAAAATACCACTTTTGATCATAAATAACTATTTTCGAAAACCCATAGGGGAGACCGGTGGCAATTGTAACAGGGGTCAATTGTAACACAGCGTTTTTTACCGACACCTAATAACTGAAATGGAAACTGCTTACATGGTAAAGTAGTACTCTGGATCTCCCTCGAGCGGAGACAATTTATGTTTGGCAAAATAATCTGTGGGTGTCACTGCTATTGACCAGTTGGTTTTCTCTATTGAATGTGAATTATTTCTTCAAAATTCTTTAAATAACAGAGAAGTTATCGCAAGTCACTTCAACTTTTCGCGTGTTGTACTTGAATATGCATGGATTAAGGTTTATTTTTCATTTAATGATGTCCCATAACTTTGAGGTTGAGTTTCTGAAAAAGAAAAACACTGAAAGTCAATTGTAACAACGAGAAAGGTGTTGATTGTAACATGTTTTTCTGTGATGTGAACAATTTCTTTAATTTTTTTGTGATTAAAACTTTTTTTCTTAAGTTTATTATTAAGTAAACTTTCTTACGTATAAATTTTGTGTGTTTGCAATAATATTGGGGTTCTGACTAAACATTAAATAAATGAGAACCTGTTTTTTTAGGTTTACAATTATGTTATTTAGTTACTTATTAATAATAAATTGAAAAAAAATGAATTCTCACCTTTTTTAACTCTACGTTGACACTTTGACTGTCACAAATGACACCAGTCTGGTGTCAATGGTTAGTAATACTTTGTTTTTGAGTACATATTATTTTTTTCTGCATAAATATTTGAACTTACGTTGATGTGCTTTTGCTACTTTAATTGCTAAATAGTGACAGGTTTTAAGTGCATTTTTATTTGAGAATTAGATGTTTGTTTTTGGAATGAAAACCAAAAGTCTCAAATTTGTTACAATTGATCCGGGTCTCCCCTACTACATACTAATTTTTTTCATAATTTTCAACACGCACGTATTATGTATTACTTATTGCTTTAAATGAATCAATTCGTTTAACCGTTTACACAATAATTTTAGATTAATTAGTGTCTAAATTATAGGAATTAAGTGCACGCGTCTTCCTTTACCAAAGAGATGAATTATGATTAGATTTATTTAACAAGACTCATCGAAAAAAAATAATGAAAAGAAGGAATTTAATTAACACATAATTGTAATGAATTAATTAATTAGTAGGCACGTCATTTTGATGGAATTCCGAGTTGACCTTTCCAGTATGCCTGCCAGTGTTAGCACTGTCGCCTTCCAAGCTTCTTCCCATAATATTTCACTTTTCCTGTCAACGAGCCGCAATTAAAATATCATTCCATTTATCATAACCGTTATCACATACAGTAACTGTCCCTTTCACATACGTAGTCCGATTACAATAATAATTGTTGCAGTAAAAACCAGAAATATAAAAGAATTTCAGACGAACCGAACCGTCAAGACGTCTTCAGCCATTTCACGAAGCTACTTTAATAAATTGGCTCGGGAGAGATAACTGAAAGGGTTTAATTTCAAACCAATCAGATCTGAACAGCGGGATGTTTTTGATTAGGATTAATTGAGCTTCATTGAAAAATACATTTTCGTTGGATTCGCGTTAATAAAATATCTAAATTCCGATGAACTGAAAAATTGCTTTGAAATATGAAATATGCCTCTCCCAAGATGACTGCATAAAACTGCAAGAAGATTTAGCTCGCGATATTGATTAGAGATTTGAAATAAAACTGCACTAAATTCCCTCGTTTTATTTACAGGGCGTGGAATTTTATTAATTTATTTGGAAAATATTTTCCGGTAATATTCGAAAAAAGTGACACATTCAGTCGCTGAATGAAAAAGTAATTTTGTTTTGGATATTAGCTAATCTGCAATGAAACGCTTTGTTTGAAATTTTGATTTGATTGATCAACCATCAGCTTCAAACACAGGCCTGACTCGCTCAAACCACGCTGAAATTGAAATCAGGACATGTTATGTTATGATTGGCCGAAAATGCGTTTAGTAGCCGCAACGATCTGATAAGGGGTGAAGTAAATATAAACGTAAAGTAGTAGAATAGCCATCCTTTTCTGAGATAACAGTTTTGTTTCGAAAGAAAAAATATTTGAGCAGCAGGATGCCGATAGTTGAGGGAGATGGAAGAGGACGCGTTGGAAGAAGAAAGAGGATAATCGATAAGAGCCACTCCAATACGGTATAAGAGCGAGAGGGATAAACAGATGTATAAGTTGAGGAGAACACAACTTGCTACTATCGCCGCCGTACCAAATGACTGTTATTGAACACTAATGCATAACATTTATTAGATTAAAATATGTGTTACTTGCATACCGTTTATCGTGTCCGTTGTACGGATTTTCGACTCTATTTCTCTCTACATCGTTTACCGCATGTCACCCTTATTGGCGTTTTCATTATCCGCCTGGCTATAAAATCATTTTCATACGACTTAATTCGTTTCGTATTTTACCCTTTTTATGGAGGAAACGAAACGATATTAAATAATATGTTTCACGGTGCAACATGATTGTCAGAAATGCATTGGAATTTTTATGATATAACCAAGCAGATGGATTTTTTGTTTCTTTTGATTGTTCTCTTTCAGGACTTGTCACTCAACAAACGTTTTTCAAGAGGATCATATTATTATAACTGTCTGCAGTGATTAGTTCTGTAAGAACTTTGGTATACTAAAAAGAAAACATGTCAGAATGTACATTGCACATGTAGTATTTTAGTTATTTTGATCAAGTAGGTATGTACTTATATGTAGATATACAGGGTGATTCCTTTTTCACTGCTCACCATAATGCATCTCTTCAATGGTAAAAGTTGCGGAGTCGGTTAAATTAGAGCGATAAGTATCTTGATTCGTAATCTCCCTTTGACAGCGTTAATGAAATGGCATGAAAATTTTTTTTCTAGGCCTTCTAGATTTTAAGCATGACGATCAACTTTTGATTCTCCTCTGACCGTCATATTGAATTTGGCACCATCCGGCACATAAAAAAATTAGTTTTTCAAAAATGTAACTAGCAAGAACTTTATTGAAAAAACGTGAAAAGTTTGTATCACACGATATCAAAATCTATTTTATTGAATTTTCAATTCAATTATTTTAAACGTTAAAAGGGATTAAAAAGGTTAGTGTACCATTTTTAAATTTTTTCAACAAGTTTTACACTCATTTTGCAAATTATTCATACCAATCTTAGAATTTTGACGACTTTCCAAAAAAGATCATTTTTCTCTGTACCCCATGGTGTCGAAATTCAATACGGCGGCCATAAGACAATCAAAAGTTGACTGTAATTACTCAAAATCTCGAAGACATAGAAAATTTCTGTGTATATCATTCGATTGACAGCTGTCAAAAATACAGAAGTTACAAGTTTCATTTAAATAACATCATTCGTTAGGAAAATATTAATTTTTATTTGAAATCGCAATTTTCAGATTTTTCGGAATAACTCAGGAGCGAATTAACATATCGCGGATTTCTCTTCAGATTCTTAATCACAATGAAATAGCGCAACTTACCGTTTAAGAGATGCCAATGGTGAGCAGTGAAAAAGGAACCAGCCTGTATACAGGGTGCGAGATTGAAACTCCAAAATGCTATAACTTTCTTATTTGTAGTCCGATTTAAGTAAACGAAAGAGCAGATGAAATGGCTCATAAAGCGCTACAAACTCAGAGTAGTTTTGATTTATATCAACTTCAACTTTTCTTTTTCATTTTCAAATGGACATACCCAGTTTTTTTTGCTCAGTCCTAAAGCTAATTTTTTTCTGCATCTTCTGATGTGAAATAAAGCGGGTTTGGTATACAATTAGTTCTGAAAATAATTGTAACTTTTTGTTAAAATTCGAATATTGTTTACTCAAAATTTTCGAATGTGCTGTGGATCTGATAAAAACTTAACAAAACATGTAAAATATGTTATATTCTAACATGTAAAATGCACTTCGAGAGTTTTTTCGCGGCACACTTGAAAATTTAGCATAAATAGATTGAAACGTTGACAATAATTTAAATTACCTATTTTCAAAATTTATTTTAAACCAAAGTCAACTTATTGCACATCAAAAGACGCAGAAAAAAATTACCTTTCAGACTGAGCAAAATGAATTGGGTATGTCCATTTGAAAATGAAAAGTTGACAATCAGTTGACATTCAAGTCGAAGTTGATAAAAATCGAAGCTATACGTAAAGGAAATGAAACTTTCGTCTTACATTACAACTAAAATAATTGCTACCGCTAATACAATTAATACCAGCTGTTACCAGTAAAAGCTATCCGAAAGGTAATTTTTCAAACTATTTTTGTAGATATTCACATTGAACTCAAAATTCAAAATACAACTGGGGAATTTTTTCATCTGTGCGAAAGTTTCATTTCCTTTAGGTTTACACTGAGTTTGTAGCGTTTTATGAGCCATTTCATCTGGTTTTGTGTTTGCTTAAATCGGACTACAAATAACTCAAAGTTATAACATTTTGGAGTTTCAATCTCGCATCCAGCAGAAACACGACCTATAAATCCTACCAACGGTTACCTGTACATTTGTACAGGGTCTTTTTTTATTATTGTCCCACTTTTAAATTGTCATCCCTCCGTTATTACTTGAGATAATCGCCTGAACTAAAAACAGGATGGTAGACCGCACTCCCAAGTTTTGTTCTGGACCATACTCTCAACGATCACCGTCGGATCTTAAGCGCTGTGGATACAACTTACTTTTTTTTAAATGGGACACCCGGTATATTCTTGCACGTATCGATAGTGAATTTTCTTCTGATTTCATTGATATAGGGTAGTTGATGTCTGAGGTTGATAGTTTTCGAGAAAAAAGATTAAATTTGAAATAATCGGACCATTAGAATACGAGAATGTCTAAATGAAAATGGCAATCATTTTGAAATTTTTTATTTGTAATGTTTTAAGGTGAATAAATCAGTTACCTACTTTGCTACTATGATACTAAAGAAGGTTACAATTTTCTTAGAATACTCAGACCTTCACTACATAGCCATAAGTTATAAAAACAATTTATTTTCACGAATTTTTTTCTCGAAAACTATCAACCCCAGGCATCAACTACCCTACATCAATGAAATCAGAAGAAAATTCACTATCGATCCGTACAAGAATATACAGGGCTGTCCCTTTTTAAAAAAAGCAAGTTGTATCCACAGCGCTTAAGATCCGACGGTGATCGTTGAGAGTATGGCCCAGAACAAAACTTGGGAGTGCGGTCTACCATCCTGTTTTTATTTCAGGCGAATATCTCAAGTAATAAAGGAGATATGACAATTTAAGAGTGGGACAATAATAAAAAAAGACCCTGTACAATACTGATACAGATTTTCATTTTGGTTAGAAATCCGTTAGTAGCGTAATTTTTTTGTAAAGTCAGACACATTATTTGACATTATCAAATTTGAGGCCTGAAAGTCTACCGGGTGACAACGAGACCATGTACACTCCAATAACTTTTTTAATTATTGTGATAAAAATTTGAAAAAAATCACAGTGATAATATCCACCAAACACGTCATCTTTTGACATACATTAGAACTTTCTATCACTTCCGCTTACCGGCGAGATGGCTTTAATTTTGAATTTTTAAATTGGACACCGGGGACATTTATATATTTTTGGAATCTAGGAGCCATTCTGAGTATCGTAGTGTCATTTTATAAAGTCTTTTCTTTTGTTTTCGGAAACTTGGTTGTGGATCTAGAAGGCGGTGGTACTCATTTTTTTTGGACAAAATTGCCAAGTGGGTGGTATCATTGCACGCAGAAAAAAATATCTGTTTTCATGGATCAGGTGTACCTGCATGGTACCTACCATTTGAAAAAATTTAATTATGCGCGAAAAACGTTTTTCCATATTTTCCAGCCATCCGAATTATTATTATTATTTTATTATTATTAATTTTATGAAAATCCATCATAAAATACAAAAAAAGTGTATCGCGGCACTACTGTAAGATCCACAACAAAATTTCGCCAAAAACAAGAAAAACTCACAAAAATGACACTATAATACTCAGGATGATCCCTAGATTTCAAAAATATAAAAATATACCTGGTGTCCCGTTTAAATCAGGCGTTGCCGGAAGTGATAAAATGTTGTAATGAATGTCAAAAAGTAGCGTTCTGTGAACATGTTCACTGTGAATTTTTTCAGATTTTTTTCTTAATAATTGAAAAAGTTATTGGGGCGTACATGGTGTTGTTGTCACCCGGTATATTAGATTAGATCTGATAGTTTCTACATAAAGTAATTTTATTCTGTAAACTCGATTTCAGTTCCGTCAAAATCTCTGTCAACGTCAAAAAATATAAACAATGCACAACATAATTAACAACAATGATGCCTTTCAATCTCCATATTGTTGCTGTTGATTGACAGTTGACGCCACATGTTTACGCTGACAGAAATTTTGATGGAACTGTGACAGCTCGTTTTCGCGTTTACAATCCAACAAAAAAAAATTCTAACTCACCCAAATCTCGTGTTGTTGAAAGTTGTCGTGACTTTTGTTACATGAGAAAATTTTCAAACATTTTCAAAAGTTGACCAATTGATCGTTATGCAAATCCGCAATCCGCAATCAGCGGCGTTGAAAACTCACCTTGAGGGTCTAAAAACGACATGGCAAAGAAGCGTAATATGAAATTAAAAAATGGGCAGCTACGGAAGCGGCTGAAACCTCCCCACTTGGTGAATGATCCAATCCTATCACTAATATCACTTAAATTTTACTATTTACTATGCCTAAGTTTTACTCCACCAAACCAAATGTGTTTTCTGTGAGTTTTCTGAATTTTACGATCTTTTGCCAAAAGGGCATTAAGGTTGAGTACAATTTTGAAAACTAAATTTGAAGACTTTTCATGTGCTGATAGAGAAAATAGGAGTTCATTATTGAAATTTCAAAGTTGATATGCCAAAATGGCACTTGCCGCCCTCGGATTGCCACCAGAATTAAATCAGTTCTTCGGCGGGTGACGGTATCTCTACCTACCAAATTTCAGCCAAATCGATCCAGCAGTTTGGGCTGTAGCGTGTTATTTAATGTTTCCTCAATACTTCGAATTTTTCGATTTTATGCCAAAAAGGCGCTAAGTGTGAGTACACTTTCAGATACAGAATTTCAAGACCTTTCATGCGCTGTTAAGAAAAATTAGTGTTCATCAGTCAAATTTCATAGTTTACATGCCTAAAAGGCACTTGGCTTCTTCGGATTCGCAACAAAATTAACTGGGCTCACCAGAAGGCCAACACTAACCTGCATACCAAATTTCACTAAAATCCGTTCGGTAGTTTCCGAGAAATCGTGCTCACATACGTACGTACATACGTACGTACATACGTACATACGTACATACGTACGTACATACACACAGACATTTTTTAAAAACCACTTTTTCGTGATCCTGAGACCTTGAAACGTAAAGATCTGGTGTTATCTCAATTTCGAATTTTGGACTGATTGCAGTAACCTCCCATTTTTATATTGGTTGTGGGGAGGTTAAAACCTACATGCAGATATTTGCCCATTGACGGTAAATCACTGTATCATTATGCGAATATTTTATTAGTGAAAAGTGAAACGTTGCGGCGATATTTGTGGATAATGTGCAGTCCATAATTCCCACCTCAAATCCGCCATCGTGGGCTCCCGTGACCTATATCCATTATAAATCTTTCTTTGGCGAATTAAATTAAGTTTTCGCTGTCAAACATGTTTCGCCTATTTGGGTCGAAAATGAAGGGAAGTGCAAAAAATAGCATATTCTATACCGTATGCCTGATATGTCTTTTAACTAGTTTTAATTTAACCCCTCAAGTATTCAAGTAACCTTTACTTTCTTGCAGCGTGATGCAGGGTCGTAGCAAGACTCCGCCGGCCCGGCCCTGGGTTGTAACCCAGTTAGTTCAATAATAATGTTGATGATAATAATTAATAATAATAGCAAACTTTTATTTAAAAAAATGGACAGCAGAAAAGCGGCTGGAATCTCCCCATCGCGTGGGTCTTTCATTTCCGTGCAGGTAGCAGCAAATTGAACACGAAAAAATGAAGATTTTTTAAAACGCAAAAACACCCAAACTTAATTTTTTTGAAACAAATTCTACTTCATAATTAGATCCTAGTTATTTTGAGAAATGTTGAGTTATTATACACTTATTCAAAAATATTTAGTTTTTGATACAGGGTGTTCGGTAAAAAACGCCCCACGCCATAGCTCCCTTATTTATGAACCGATTTAAAAAAAATAAAAAGCATTTCAAATGGCTGCTAAAATACTACAATCTGGGCGTATATCCGAATTTTTCCAATGTCAACAAAAATGACTAACGACTACCAACGTTTGTTTTTCAAATTGCGACCTGCATATTTTTTGCTCCCATTTGATAGAGGACTTTTTTCTGAATTCATCCATACCATACAAGTCTTTTTTTCTACAGCAATTTATGAGAGAAAAAATTATCAAGTACTGAAATAAATAAATTAAGATCATTTGAAAAATTGCAAGTGTGCCATGAAACAATGAAAATGACGGTTTTCAAACTAATGTCATTTAAGCTATACCTACCTCAAAACATGATACTTAACGCCGCTTGCGAAGTAAGAATGTGAGCTGTGCATCGAACATGAAGGAGATATCTTTGAGCAATTTTATTTGTAAAATAACTCATGCAGCGTTTTATAAAAAACTTTGAAATTTGGTTTTTTGTATTGTTTGTTTTTCCTGCAGATAAATTTTAGAAATTACTACGCGTTTTTAATCAGTAAAGCTATTTATGTACAACTATCCCCCTGTGATGTTACCATATTTTTGATTAACAATGCCCAAAATGTCAGTAATTGTCTCGCTGACGCTTAAATGACATTAGTTTGAAAACCGTCATTTTCATTGTTTCATGGCACACTTGCAATTTTTCAAATGATCTTAATTTATTTATTTCAGCACTTGATAATTTTTTCTCTCATAAATTGCTGTAGAAAAAAAGACTTGTATGGTATGGATGAATTCAGAAAAAAGTCCTCTATCAAATGGGAGCAAAAAATATGCAGGTCGCAATTTGAAAAACAAAAGTTGGTAGTCGTTCGTCATTTTTGTTGACATTGGAAAAATGCGTATATACGCCCAGATTGTAGTATTTTAGCAGCCATTTGAAATCCTTTTAATTTTTTTAAAATCGGTTCATAAATAAGGGAGCTATGGCGTGGGGCGTTTTCTACCGAACACCCTGTATACGGATGTCTCAAAAAACCGGTGAAAATATTTTAGGGCATAAGTCAGGGATTTTTTAACCGATTTGGATGAACGTGGTCTTGAATTAAAGCCAAATAATCAGGCTTTCGATTTGAGTGTATTTGGTACAAAATTTGATGAGCATCTACAAAGTACTCACTGAATATGTATGCCAAATTTGATTTCAATATCTTCAGTAACTTTGAGGTGTAGGGTCTTTCCTTTACGATCCCTTGCCAAAAAGACATTTTTCAAAAAAATGGCACCAAGATTTTCGACCTGACAAAAAAATTAGTAATAAAGGCATATATTATGTTTTCTTCACGCCACCGATTTTTTGCCAAAAGGGCACCGAGTGTGAATACATTTTTAGAAGAAAAGAAGAGCTTTTCTATGGTGATGCGAAAAATGAGGGCTTGCATTTCAAATTTTAAAGTTGATGTACCAAAAGGGCACTTTCCGTGCACCGATGTGTCCCAAAATCTCAAACTCAAAGGGCCCACTGAAATTGCCAAATTTCATCTCTATAAGTTCAATAGTTCGAGTTGCAGCTTGATCACATACAGACAAACAGGCAGACAAAGAAGGCAGACACACAGACAGAAATTTTTCAAAAACCACTTCCTATAATTCGCAGGATCCTAAAAAAAATAAAGATTTGCGAGCGTAGAAGATAAAAATTGACAATCGCACTTACAATTATTTTTGCAGAAAATTTGCAATTCAAGAATTTGCATTATTCCAGACTTTTGCCCAAGCCTGTATGTAGGTAAGTACATACTTCTGTTCTATTTCCCCCTTAACGCTGTTTGCAAAAAATTTATTATTCTACAAACGGTGTCCTAGGAGGCGATAATGAATAATAACTTTTAACACTTGCCCAGTTTCTGTATTTTTCTGAAGTGCATGCAAGAATTCAAGTAGAACTCTTTCACTAAATACACAAGTCATAAAAGACGTGGTTAATTAGGAACTTCACATTCCACAAATTACTGTGATTCGTTGCGAAATGATTGTGAGAGAAGAGAATGGTTATTTGAAGAAAGAAAGTCGGAGGCCTTAACTTCAATTCTTGGGTGAGAATGGCTACTTTTTACATAAACCAGACGAAATCGTAAAAATCTCTACAGGACTAGATTTAAAAAGCAATAAGAATTTTAGACGTTTTTTTAGCTTAAACGAAATGTCAAATGACAAAACATCTTCGGATTGAAAAAAGATTTCCTACAGGATAATAATTAAACTATGTTCGATTTTCCTCCGCATGAAGAACGCAACAACCGTGAAGGAAGTTTATGACGGTACAGCATCTTGATACATGAAAGGTGGATATAATACATTTGAAGGCGAAACTCTGGAGCGAGTACGCGTTTGTCTGTGTCATCACGTAATTAGCTTTAACTCTTCTTACTTATTGCTACATTATTCAGGTCACTTTACTGCCCGAAACAGGCCTTTGCGGTAAATTATAAACGGGCAAAAAGTTCTTTTAATAGAGCGTGAAGTAGGTAATATTGGCGAGGCAGGATTCTGGCTGAGACAGAGGTAACGTGTGAGAAATTAAAGTGATTAGTTTAAAGTATAAATATTCTCAAGTTTTAGCAATGCTGTAAACGCTATTCTTGTGATTATTATACAATAGTCAGTTGGTCTTCATTAATTATTATGTCGTATAGGAATAGGAGAATGAGACGAAATAATTCCAGTAAAATATTGGAGTCCGAGCAGTGAAGTTCCGCCTACAAGGTTATATCAAGTTACACGTAATCTACGTTTATCTGTACACGATTTCATAATACAGGGTTAGTAGAAAGTCCCGGAAAGTCCATTTTCTCTGTTATTTGTTACAGTTTGAATTTTGCTACCAAAACACAATTAACTACAGGGAATTCAAAAATGTGTTTAATAATTTTCTGGGACTTCCGGTTCAACCGGAAGGGACGCATTTTAAATTGAATCATACTCTTTTCTAAACGGATTCAGAATCTACGAATTTTTTAAAGTTGAAAACTTGTATCATACTTAACTAAAAGTCTACTAGATCGATTGAAATTTATATTTGGTTAAAGTTAATTGTTACGTTTACAAATGCTTATAATGAAAGTATAAACTTTCTTTACATACTTGAATACAGAAAAAATACGTCTAGAAGAATCCGTTAAGAAATGTAGACTCAAACTGGTTTCGAAAGGACATGGGCTGGATTTCAGATCTGCGCAGCTCCTCCTAAATTCCCGCCACCTCTCGTTGCTCAGTGGCGCACGGTGGCATCAACGTTCGGTCAGATTTACGGACAGATTTACGAAGGAGAAATACGGAGAATGTAACGACGCGCCACTGTTCATTTTCATGGGAGGCTCCACCTTTGCACCGAAACTTGGATTTGCGCAGCTTTATAGCGATGTACTTTCGAAACATGATAAATAGACTACAGTTATGATATTCCCGATTCCAAAACTCGTCCGCTCTGCGCAGTGACGTCACCAAGAGAGCTTAATCTAGGCTCGCCCGTTGCTTTCACATGGAGCGGAGCATTTAAAGGCGGAAAAAAGCATGTTTCGTTTTAAAAGCAACGGTAATATCCCTATTTGTTCAATGATAGTGTTAAATAAAAGCGCGAGAAAAAAAATTAAAGACCAATTTTAATTTTAAGCGACTCAATTTGAAAAATAACCACCAAATAATGATGTATGATGCTTTTAAAATAATTTTATAATAACGTTTATGTAAAATTTAAGTTCCTTTGTTAGTTGTAAACTATAAAAATAATCACAGTGACAAGAAATGTACGTTGAACTGAAAATATAAACCACTAGCGACCAGTCTGGCAAAGTAGGTAAATTTTATTATTAACGGAAGATGAAAGCATTTTAATACATTTTATATAATAGTATAAGCAAAAATAGCAAATTGGGCGGTAATAATAAACTTTAACGAGCTAATCCAGGGTCATTCTCGGTGAAAGGACCAAATTTCACTCGTGGGTCCCGGACAAGAAATCTTAATCGTCTGGCTATCAGAATTGCACCCACATATTGCACAAGGCTTTTTCACGTGTAATAACACCCTGCCCGCAAGATAAAGTCCAAAATAATCTGACGATAACAATTATTTCGACAAACAAAAAGCGCTTGATTTACACATGGTTGATTGGGACGATTCGGCGGCAACTCTCTTGCTACCGTCAGCGCCCGGAGTTAACTCCGCCCACAATGCGCAATATCATATCTTCCTAATCTATTTATCATGCTTTCGAAACCAGTTTGAGTCTACAGCATTACATTTGAAGAAGAAAAGTTAACTCGTAGTTTTGACATACGGCATCATATGGACGATTTAATGACGGCATTTAATAGAGTTTGTCATGGGATTTAGACAGTGGCGGATCCAGAAGACAGTCTCGGGGGGGGCGAATTGATGGGAAACCATAATTTTAAACCAGTGGACGCAGGGACGACTTAGGAAGTTTTGCCGCAGGCGAAGTAAAATTATGCCGCTCTAATAGTGGGACTCGTTGAATGGGGGAATAATTTGTTAGACAGTAATGGCAGGGGGGGTTGAAAATGCGCCGCAGGCGAAAATTTAACAAAATTTCAAGGTCACGCATTTTCTAAGCACTTCAGAATGTTAGTGACATTATTTGAAAAACTTAAGTCCCATAAGGAGAATTTTTTATCGAGATCGCATTTCTTACAAAAATAGTAAAATAGGACATTTCTGCATGAAATTTTTGAATCATAGCGACTAACTCTACTCCCCCTAGGACGTCCTAGGTCCCGCCCTTGCTTAAGTAAACCTACATTTTATTTTAAAACCTCATGTCTGAATAATTATTATAAGAAATGCTTAATCAAATTGGTAGGTACAGACACTGTGTAACTGTGACGCCCCAAAAAGTTTTTGGAAAACCCAAACTGCCGCCCTAAAATTTTGCGGCCCCAGGCGGCCGCCTACACAGCCCACTATGTACGAAGTTTATGATTAGGTACGGATCTCGGGGGGGGCGATCGCCCCCTCGCCCCCCCCCCTAAATCCGCCACTGGATTTAGAAACATATGGTTTAATATATTTTTTATTCAAATAAAAAAGTTACAAGGTGGTTAATCACACGGCATACAGGGTGGTGAGTTTTTTTTGCCCATACCATTGGGAACTCGAAAACCATAAGAGATGGGGAGTAGGTTAAATCAGAAAAAAGTTGTGCTTCTTCAAGGAGTTTTAGAATCTGTAAAGAATTTTTCCTTATCTTGATTAATTCCTGAGTTAAGATCATGGGCGATTATTCGCGAAATTTTTTGCTATAAGGTATATCGCGACGAGTATCGCGCGATATATGTGTATTCCACTAAATATTGACGGATTCCACTAAAAAATTACGTAAAACTATACAGAAATCGTTATAAACTTGCGATATACCTATCGCACAAGGTATACGACTTTTATCAACCGAAAAAACTGCGATTTAAAAAAAAATCATGTCTTTGTGACGATTGGTGGTTGGAGTTTGGAACTTTTATATTTTTGGCAGCTGTCAACTCTTCTAGGCCTTCTAGATTTTGAGCAACGTCATTCAGCTTTTCTTTTTTTATAGCCGTCATATTGGATTTTAACACCATTGGATATACAAAAAAATTTGCTTTTCAAAAATGTGGCCAACATGGACATTTTTGACAGATCGCCAAGATTTGAAAATTAGCATGAATAATTTGTAAAATCAGCCAAAATCTAGTTGAAAAACAATAAATTGCACAAAGTACACCTATTTTTTCAATCTCTTTGACGTACTTATAACATATGTGAAAACAATTAAATTCAACGGTGATAAAATGCTATGGTGTGACTTAAAAGCTTTCACTATATTTTTTCAAAAAAGTCCATACTGATTTCATTTTTAAAAAGCAAATTTGGCGTTAAAAAGAATAGTTGACTAATGTGGAATTGGCAGCTGTCAAAAATATAAACAACAAGTTTCATTTGAATACCACCAATTGTTGGAAAGGCATAAAGTTTTATTTAAAATCTCGAATTCCAGTTTTTTCGCGATAACTCAGGGACGAATCAAGATATCGGGTAATTATTCAAAGATTCTTAATCACCCTGAAAAGGTCCAACATTTCTCTAATTTAACCTACTCCTCTTATGTTTTCTGAATTTCCAATGGTGGGCAACGAAAAATTTACCACCCTGTATACGTAAGAAAACTTTAATTTTGAGGGGTAAGACCCAATACATACCGGTCTGTAAGAATGAATAATCGTTACCTTCCTCAATATTTTTCCGGAATGATTTCCCAGAGAAAATTAGCAACTTTATACGTCTCGTGTATAACTCGTCCACAAAGTGTCTTTTCCGAATTTCGATCCCACATCGATCGTCAATAAATCTCTTTCCGCGTTTGATACACGCAAATAGCTATTTTATTGAACATCGCACGAACACAACCAGAAAACATCTGAGCAACTATTTATGCAATCACATTGTGCAGATTGAATCTGTGAAGGCAAAATGATAAAATCGAAAAGATTAATGTTGCAATTTATTAGGGTGAACCCATTTCCGAATATTCACTGTATTATAACACTAACGTTTCCGCACCTTGCTTTAAACATACTCATCGGGTTACGTTATTTCCGCTCTTCTTGCTCCCACTTACCGTGGGCGAGCTTCCCTCGTATATCGAGCAACCTCTTTAATGCCTCGTAAAAAATACAGTATTTTATATCATAAGCTACAAGATGGAAAGCCACCGTAAGGACTGTCACATCCTATAACGAATCAACTAGCTGTAAGGAAACCAAAAATGACCGAAAGTCAGGTCCGGATTAAGAGGGGGGCTAAAGGGGCTGCAGCCTTAATTCAGTAGTTATTGCAAAAAATATTCCTAACAACAGAACAACTAAGTACTTATTAGTTGTGTATTATGATGCTTTATACGCTATTATATCGTTACCGCCTTTTCTCAAAGTGTTTCGAGTCTTAGAAAGAAACGATTCTCCTTCAAATTTGAGGAAATAAGATAGGTCACACTTGCGGTTGCAAAAAACTTTTACAAAATGTACGCTTTCTAGTGAATTTCGCGTTTTAAACTTTATATCAGGAAAATTGCTGGCAATAATTGGTTTCACTAGAGCCTTTGATAATACAAAATGCAATTTTGATTAAAGCTTGCCAATATTTATTAGTTTTGTTCTATTTTGGAACTTTAAATTAAAGAAAGCTACTTTTCTCGAAGTGTCTGAGCCCTAGAAGTTTCAAATTTACACTGATCGATTCTCCTTAAAATTTGAGGAAATAAGATAGGTCACACTTGCGGTCGCAAAAAACTTACAAAATGTACGCTTTCTAGTGAATTTCGCGTTTTAAAGTTTTTATCGGGAAAATTACTGGCAATTGGCTTCACTAGATTCTTTGATAATACAAAATATAATTTTTATTAAAACTTGCCGATATTTATTAGTTTTATTGCATTTTGGAATTTTAAATTAAAGAAAAGCTACTTTTCGCGAAATGTGAGCCCTAGAAGTTTTAAATTTGCACCAATCTATTCCACTTCAAATTTGAGGAAATAAGATGGGTCACACTTGCGGTCGCAAAAAACTTTTACAAAATTATGGTTTATAGTGAATTTCGCGTTTTGAAGTTTTTATCAGGAAAATTGTTGGAAATTGGTTTCACTAGAGAATTTGATAATTCTAAATGCTATTTTTATTAGTTTTATTCTATTTTAGAATTTTAAAAGACAGAAAACCTACTTTTCTAGAAGTGTGTGACTCCTAGAAGTTTGAAATTTGCACCAATCGATTCTCCTTCAAATTTGAGGAAATAGGATGGGTCACAGTTGCGGTCGCAAAAAACTTTTAGAAAGTGTAAAAATGTGTAGTTTCTACTGATTTTCTGCGTTTTAATTTTTTTTTTTTAGAAAAACTGGTGGCAATGGTTTTACTAGCATCTCTTATTATACAAAATCCGCTTTTAATTAAAACGTGCCATGATTTATTGATTTTATTGAATTTTGAAGTTTTAAACCAATGAAAATCTACTTTTCTCGAAGTGGGTGGCTCTTAGAAGTTCGAAGTTTACGCCAATTGATTCTTCCTCAAATTTGAGGAAGCAAGATGGGTCACACTTTAGGTCGCCAACGGTTTTAAATAAAATCACCTTTCAGTGTATACCTCTTGCTGAAATTGACATTTTCGGTTTTTCACGTGAAAAATTAATGGCAGTTAGTCTTTTTAGAGTCTCCTGACAGTACGAAATACGCACCACACCTTAGCTGGCCCCCGGGCCTCACTATTGTTTAATCCGGCCCTGCGAAATAGAAAATAGAATCTGTTTTGTGTGTGGAGTTTTTAAGACTTTAATTTAATTCTCAACAATTCTGCACAAATACAGAACGCTACATTTCGTTTGTGAGTTTTGCAGGTGGCGTCGTCGTCCTTTAAATTCCCCATCCAATAAATAAAAGGAGGGTGAGCATAGCATGAACTCATCATGGAGTCCACGAGCGAATCTTCTTGCTATTCATTTTGGAAGAGTTTGCTTTTCTCTACTAACAATTTCTAGAGTGCAGTTGCATTCTTGACGAAGACTTCCTGGTTGCAGGTGGACGATGCAGGAGATCAATTAAGTCCAAGATTATTTCACAAATTACAGTATCCGCTGGATAAATTATGAGTTGCACATCATACACGAGATCTGCCGTGATAATTAGAAAATCCTAAAGAGCCATTAAGGACGAGTAGCGAAAGCCATCAGATAATTCACCCAATAAAACGATTACCGTAGCGGAGCCAATGAACGACCTTCTCGATTTTTTTGATGCCGCCGGTCGAAAACCTCTCCCACTGGTTCAACGTTCAGAGACCGTAAGCACACACAGAAAATAAAGTAATTCGTGCGGCGAACCTCAAACTCAGCTGTTTATTGTTATTATAAATTTCCAAGACTCTCAGACGGCGTGATTGCTCTTCTTCTTTCACAAATTCCTTCTCGTTTTCTCGCTCGCTCTATATCAAAATTACAGCGCTCGTGAATAAGAAGTCGTCTCTCAATTTGTCTTGAAAATGGATTTGCCTCCAAACAAGGATCAATTTATCTTTTATGTGCGGGGACTTTGATTCATTTTTAGAACCAGATTGACAATAATTATTACTATAAGGACTTGTTCCAGACGTTTCACTTGAAATATTAATTACAAACTACGGTAGAGAAGATGTTTTATAGCCGAGCTCTATTATTTCACGAGATGCGCAGAATCGAAGGCAATAATAGTGCAATAATAAATAAGCACCTACTTAAGTATTTGATAGCGTAAGTAATAAAGGAACACTGAATTTGAGTGATTGTTGAGATAAAATTAAATTACAAATAGGGTGAAAATTCAGTAAAAACTGGTTCTGAATTTCATCCCAAAATAAACAAAGAACTAAATTCTTATCCAACAAATCTTTCAATTTAAAACCAAGCATATAGTCATATTCAAAATATTTCTTAACACATCAGGAGATGAACAAGTTGTACTAACATCATAATACTTGTTTAGCAATTTAGCGCAGCAAGAAAAGAAAAATTGTTTTCAAACTTCGCAGTGTTATGAAAAGGTAAATCAAATAAATGGCTAGATCTAAAATTTACATCAGTTCTGTGAATAAATAAATAAAAGAAGCGGCTGGGACCTCCCCATCGCGTGGATCTTTGTATTCTGTGTAGATAGTAGTCAATTCAACAGATTTTTTTTTATCCTTATCGTCTGACGTCTGTGACTAATTTCGCAATTTTCTGACAAATACCGACATCACCTCGTACATCACCCATCACATTTGACAATATGTTCCTTTTAAGGTTAATCTTTTGCCAACTTTTTGACAATAACTGCCACTTTATGTCATCCACTGTCAGCCTGCTCCCTTTTAATGAGAAAGAATTTTTTCAATATTTTCCACTAAAATGGCAGAAACTGTGAATACATTTTTAGAACCAGAATTTGATCGTCTTTCTAATGGCGACATAAAAAAGAGGCCTTGTATTTAAAATTTTAAGTTGATATGCTTAAATGGCAGTTCGCGTGGGCCAATTGCTCCCAAAAGCCTTTCAGGTCTTCAACGGGTCACCTAATCTCCATGTACCAAATTTCAGCCAAATCGATTCAGTAATTTGGGCTATAATGTGTTTTTACTGTTATTATAAAATTTCGATTTTTTGAACCAAACAGCGCTAAATGCGAATTAATTTTGTCCTATTTAAAACCAAGATTTGAAGACCCTTCTGATGGTGACAATAAATCTTTCAAAAACGTGTTTTTAATGGTTTAATGATTGAATAATTTTAAATTAGGAAATTGGTGTGCCAAAAGGACACTTTGCGTGAGTCGATGGAATTCAAAATTTGTTCAGCTTTTCGAGGTGTAATACAATCCCTATGTGCAAAATTTCAGCCAAATCGATTCAGGGGCTTGGGCTGTACCGCGATTTTAAAGTTTGATAAAAATCAATTTTTTTTTAAATTTTTGGTCAAAAGGGCACTAAGAATGAATACATTTTTAGAAGCAGAATTTGAAGGTCTTTCTTATGGTGACGTGAAAAATGGGGGTTTGCATTTAAAATTTAAAAGTTGATGTGCCAAAATGGCATTTCCGGTTGCACGATTGGCTCCAAAAGCTTTTCAGATCTAAGTTGGGTTATGAGATGCCTACGTACCAAATTGCAGCCAAATCGGCCCAGTAGTTTTGGCTGTGGCGTGTTTACAAACGTACGTACGAACGTACGAACGTACGAACGTACGTACGTACGAACGTACGTACGAACATACACACAGACACATTTTATAAACCACTTTTCTGGGTTCCTGAGACCTCAAAACGTGGAGATCTGGTGCTATCTCAAATTCGAAAATTTTAGTGATTGCAGTAACCTCCCATTTTTTTAAAATTGTGATGGGGTTGGGGAGGTTAAAAAGCAAAAGTCTCCTTTAAGCAATATGTACAAACTTCTACTTATTCCCAGAATGTGCAAAACGACAAATCTCCAACGGGAATCGAAATCGGGTTGGAGAAAATTGAGCACGGCAGTATTGAGAACAAAAATGAAATGTAGAGGGCAGCTGATCGATATATTTGTCCTGTCTTTTGGTTAACGTGGGTTTCGAAAACAATCGATTGTGTTTTGTGGTGTCTCAGGTGGTGTTTAGCAGCGTTTTTGTGTTTTGTGGTATTTTAAGGTGTTTGTTAATTGTGTTTTAATATCTTCAGGGGTTAATACGCTTTTTATCCATAATAAACCAACTAACAATAACATTAAACCCATAAAGATACACAGGGAGATTTAACTTGTTGACCGCTAGTTGGTTGAAAGCTTGGTCCATTTTTCAAAGAGGAACTGATGTTTGATTACACGAGGCAGTTTCAAAGTCTTGTTCCACAAAATTTACTTACTGTTTAATACGCGTTTCGGAGCGTTACTCCATCTTCAGCTATGAAAGAAATTAACACAAAATACAAAACAGTTGCCCGGAAAACGAAAAAACGTTTGGGTCAAAGTACGTTTTTTCGTTTTCCAGGCGACTGTTTTGTATTTTGTGTTAATTTCTTTTATAGCTGAAGATGGAGTAACACTCCGAAACGCGTCCTAAACAGTAAATAAATTTACGGGGATTTATTGGGATTTATGGGATTTATGAGGATTTACGGGGATTTATTGTGATTTATCGAGGAATTATTGGGATTTACCGAGGAATTATTGGGATTTACCGAGGAATTATTGAAGTCACGTGCTCTTTGGCGCATGCGCACTTAGGTCGCAGTGAAATTGGAGGCGAAATAGGTGTAAGTTATTGGCCTTAAAATCAGTGACGTAACAAAGGCCCCGCAGACCCCGCAGTGCGGGGTGGTCCCGGGCCTCGGGGAGGGCCCCTGTCCTTTTAATAATTTCTGTTATTAAAAATTAATAAAAACTAATACCTATGATGGCAATATGCCTATGAGAATGCAAAATGAAAAGAATTACTGGAATTAAAGTATAGAACTAGCGAAAATCACACGAAAAAGAAGCGGTCTGGGTAAATTTTGCTCTTTGAGGGTTCACATATCATGAAAGGGTTGAAAAATTGTGGATGGGTTAAAAATTAATGAAAATGACTTTGAATTATTAACAAATCAGAAGAAAGCAAAAAAAATTAAATAAAATGTATTTACTCCGCTTGCTAGGGCTTAGGGGTTGTTAGTAGCGTAGGGGTTGGTTTTAGGTTGAAGACTCATAAGACTTTTTTCAATGGTTGACCGAAATCTATCGAACCCCATAATTTTATTCCGCCACTTACATGACAAAATTTCCAGTTTCAACCCCCTTGTTAGATATTAATGAAAATTTGCCCATCCGCCTACAGTGGCGCTGTAAATTACGTTGAGCAGTTTTTGAGTTCTCGCATTTTTGTATTTCGGCAGGTTAAGGGGTTGTACCGCCTTTAAGGGTCGTTTTTCGCGAATGATGAATAAGAATAAGAATGCAAAAAACTTATTTTTATTTTTTTACAATTAGGTCTGGCAGATGCAGCAGGATTATTTATTATAGCTTTCTGTCACCTAGCTCAATAGTACTCATTCCTGAATTTTGTAATAATAATAACAATAATAATGTTTTTGGCCCGTGAAACAGTCAACAGTGGCGATGGACGGCCAGGCCCAACGAGATGAGGGGGGTGTTCTTAGAAGCCCGGACTCGCCTCGCTGAACTTACAGATAAAAATAAGCAAAGCGCTATTATAAATATATAGTATAGATAATAGTTTATGTCTAACCCTGCTAATAAATGTGCAAGACTTGTAAAAAAAGTGCATATACCTAGCAGCGATATCAACCTATGTAAAAATGCGACTTCTTGTCTTTGTTTCTATCACTATATAACTCAAATTTGTGGAACTAATGTTGATAATCTTCATTTAGAAGTGTCCTCTTTTACTTTTATGCTTCAAATTGCAATAGGCGAATTCGATAAAAAATCTTTTTATGGGAGTTGCGTGATCTTGAAATTTTCAAAGATTTTCGCCTGCGGCGCACTCTGTTTTTGAGTACCTATCTAGCCACTTTCAAAAACATTATTATTAATGACAATAATATTGATAATAAAGGGCCCCAATTAGATCTTTATGTGGATTTACGAGGATTTATAGGGATTTACGAGGATTTATGGGGATTTACGAGATTTATCGGGATTTACGAGGATTTATGGGGATTTATGAGGATTTATGGGGATTTACGAGGATTTATGAGGATTTATTAGGATTTACAGGGATTTATTAACCAAAAAGGATTTATGGTGTACAAATTTTCATTGGTTGTTTCCCCCTCGGTAAAACATAAGCGCTATACGCTATTCATTTAGGGTTAATATTTTGTTATTACCAGGTAGTATGAATTGTTGTAGAGGCAATTGCACAACTAACTTATACTAAATAAGTAATGTATTACGGGTAAATATTAACGCAGTAACAGCAAATAAACACAACTAAAAAAAAGACTCAGTGCGGCATGGAACCAATCAAAATGTAAGATAGGGCCCGTTAAAATTTTTACGCTGAGATTACAGAATAAGGGCTATTTTAAGTGAATTACCTTAGTTCAGACAAGAGTGCCCTCATTTCAAAAGCCATTCTGAGTTAATTTTTGCAGATGCTTTTTTTTCTAGAATGATAACTCGCGTGCTTATTTAGAATTTTATGTGCTTATTTAGTGCTTATTTCGCTATTTTTTGGTGCATAAATATGCGCCTATTTGGCGAAAAGTTTTCGCATATAAATCCGCCCTCTACTAATAATTGTCTGACAAATAACGACATCTACATATCACATTTAACATTTTCCTTTTAAGGTTAATATTCTGCCACATTTTTGTCAATAATTGTAACTTTACGTCATCCACTCCCTCACGGAAAATTACTACTGAAAAACTCAAAAAGAACTATCGCGAAGTATTTTCGCCACTACTGAGTAGTATAACTGTTATGTAGTTGCCAGTAGAACTCTTGTGAAGTAACTATGTAAATAGTAGTAACACTATTAGTCCACTATTCAATAGTTTCTACTGAGTTTACTGCTACCCTCAGGAGTACCTACGCCCCTCCGACAGTATCATCAGTGGACTAGTCGTTCCGTTCGCAGAAGCTTTAATCTGAACCATAAATACGTTATTCGTGTAGGTGTAGGTATACCTACATTTACCATGCAAAACATTTTCCAGGACTTTTCACACCTGGTTTCCTTCTTTTTCACATTCTGTAAAATGTTAATAATGTCAAAATTTTACGGTCCTTACTTCTAAGTAATAGTAAATTACACAAAAGTAACTTCAAACTTTTCCAAATTCACTACTGAAAACATAAATAACTACTGAAATTTCAAAAGTTACTACACATGTTCCAGTAGTAGTTTTCCGCTCCTTTTTAATAACGAATTTTTTCCATATTTTCCGCTGAAATGGCAGAAACTGCGAATACATTTTTAGAACCAGAATTTCATCGTCTTTCTAATGACAACATAAAAAAGGAGACCTTGTATTTTGAAATTTTAAAGTTGATGTGACAAAAGAGCACTTCCCGTGGACTAATTGCTTCCAAAAGTCTTTCTGCTTTTCAGCGATTTATATACTCTCCGTGTACCAAATTTCAGCCAAATCGATTCACTAGTTTGGGCTATAGTGTCTTTTTAATGTCCTTACAAAGTTCCGATTTTTTTTGTCCAAAGGGCACTAAATGTGAATACATTTTGTTTTACTGAAAACCAGAATTTAAAGACTTTTCTGATGGTGGCAATACATTTTTCAAAAACTTGTTTCGGGTGCTTAAATGACAGCATAATTCTAAATTTTAAAAATTGATATACCAAAAAGGCATTTGTCTCCAAAATATTTTCGGGTCTTCGACGGGTAATACCTACAATCTCCATATGCAAAATTTCAGCGAAATTGGTGCAGGGACTTGGACTGTACCATGTTTCAAAAATATCATTTCAATAACCAACTCGTCTCACGTGACACTTCAGCTTGCCGCTCGGCGTTAAAACTTAAAACAGTTGTATACCGTAACAATAAGGGAACCGAAAGGGAGCGGAGAACATTATAATTTATAACCACAGCGAACTTCCAGTATCACCCTCTCTAAACATTTTGTCCGTTAAGAGGAGTTGTCCTTTGGGATGAGTTTTCCTTTAGGATGAGCTGTCCTTTGGGATGAGTTGGCCTGGGACGAGTTGTCTGTTGGGACAACTTGGTTTGGGATGAACTGTCTTTTAGGATGAATTGAGACTTTTTATAAAATGACATGTGGAATAAGTTGGTTGTTAGGATGAGATGTCTTCTGGGATGAGTTGTCACCTGGAGTGAATTGGTCATTGGGATGAGATGATACGACACCAAGATTTTCTTGCATCTCTAAAAGTTTATAGGCACCGTCCACAGAAGAAGAGCACTTTTTCTTCGGATTTATTCTGTCGTCCTGAAATTCTTTGTAAAGTCTAAACTACATTTCACGAAAAATTGGAGACAAGGTGTTCTTACTTAAGACGACAGTATTGGAGGCGCTTGGTTTGTAAACGCAATAAATGTATTGGAGCCGCTATGCAAACGCATAGATGGGAAATATCTTGTAATCGACGGATTTGGCCCAAAATCGCACCTACGAGGCGCTCCTCACTGAACGTGTCTCGATATCTTCAGTAGTTTGTAGCTGTAGCCTGTCTTTGCCAAAAGGAACTAAGTATGAATGAATACATTTTTGGAAGCAACCCTTTCGTGGTCATGAAAAAAATATGGGTTTGTGTTTAAAAGTTTCAAGATGATGTGCCAAAAAGCAGTGTTCATTGAATATGAATATGTCTGCCTTTCATCTCAGTTCGTTCAGTAAGTAGTTTGAGCTGTAGCGAAGTAGCGTGATGAACGACAAACGGACAAACAGACGCACGACTCACATACACACAGGCACCCGGACATTTTTTAAAAAACAATTTTTTGGGTTCCAAGGACCCTAAAAATTAAAAAGATTTGATGTTTTCAATCGAGTTTAGTAGATAACTGCTCCTCGGGCGTAGTTAAAAACAAATCCCAAACACAATTTTCTCATAGTTATATGGCGTGAAAAATGTGCACTGTGTCCAAGGTTCTTATGTTTATAGGTTGCCTGATAAGGTCACAGAGTCTGAAAGATCGAACTAATTAGTTAACGAACATAAACACCACAATTTTTTTTAAATAAGGATAAAACAACCATCAGTTAATAACCACGAAATAATCATGGGAGTCAAATATACCCATAAATATCCACGTACCCTGGATGACGTCACTTTCCAGGCAACCTATGAATATAAGAACCTTGCACTGGGCCCTGATCCACATGATCCAAGTCTCCTTTCAATTCTTAGAGAATATTTAAAACGAAGAAGATTAAATTCATTCGAGTTCGTTAAAAAGTTTTCCTGGCAATTTCGTCGTTCTTTATCCTGGAAGTGACAAGCAGAAAGTTTATCCTTCCAACACATACACTACCTTACCTATACGTGCGTTAGTCTCGATCCATTGGTTTTGTGTCAAATTGGTCATTACAGGGTAATAAAATCAGGTCTCTTTATTGAGTCTGAGTGCCACCGGCATTTCGATATAATAACTGAAGCTTGCTTTAATTAAGCAAGCTAACCGTCAGTATAAAATAAAATGCATCCATTTTCGCTTTAAATGTAACAAAATCCACCGTCAATTAGCTCTTATTTTCCACGTGTACAGCTCGTTTGTAGTTCCGGCGAACCTACTTATGTTATGGCGAAGAATCATGAAGTGCAATTAATTATAAAATAAATTGTGGCTTTGCACTTTTTGTTGCGGTTGCATGTTAGGTCGATATTTCGGCCTTATCTACCCGCAGTGGCGGAACTACAAATTTGAAGTCGCAAAAAATATGCTGTTCCTTATTTCAAAATTCTACTTTTAACGCCGCGAAATTTTCAACTGGTGCATACTTTCTTTTTAAATGCTGTTTGTTTCTTGCCAATTCATCGGCTTTTGTTTTAAAATAGTTATACCCTTGGGCAAAAAAAAATTAAATAAAACTGTTCAATAAAATTCATAATTTCTTTTGAGCCAACCAATTTCTTTGAAACATTCACCATCATAATAGAGAATTGAATTAGCTTACAAATGAGTGTTACATGAACGCTCTTGCCATTTAAAATTCTTGACTTGTATGTCATAATTTTGACATTTCAAGGTCACGGCACATTGTGTTATTGGCAATCGGCATCATTTCTCAAATAATAGCTCTATTCCAAATTTCAAGGCTCTAGCTAGCGCAGTCCCATAGATACAGGGGGGGGCTGACTTTAAGTCCTCACTGTATAATTATTTATTAAGAGCATGTTTCAATTTTCGAAATTTTTTTTGACTTGCCTCGAGTGATTTTTTTGATAGGAAATCGTCATCGACTCGAGGTGATTTCCATTGCAAAAATGCGCGAGAGTGAAGAGAAAAGAAAATTTTCTTTAAATTGAAACATGCCCGAAATGGATTCAGTCAGAAAATCGTATTTTGCGAAAGAAACAACTGAAACATTAGGTAGAATTGAATTCGTTTAATTAAAATAAATAAAATTATCAATTTTTCACGTTATTGTTTCGTCATAAAGGTAAACAATTTTCTGGAAATCGGTCTCTACCTTTTCATTGGCTCGAATTGTAGGGATACGATTTTCTACAATTCTACAATTCGCCCAACTTTTCCTTATTTGCAATGCTCTATTTTGCTGTCCCTCTATTTTAAGGTCCTACGTCTTATGCAGTTTTCATTTTAAAATGTTATTTGAAAGAGCTTTTCAACAGAGAAACAACAGAGATCCTGCCTGTCAAGTGAAACAGTGTCCTTTATTTTTAAAATGCTACAATTAATTTGTACAGCTTTTGCTCAGTTTTGCATAAAAGAACCAACCCGCAAATTTCATTTTCAAAGTGGATAGAAGATAATACAGTATGCTTACTCGGCGAGATGTCCACATGTGGAATTCGATTTTAATTTTATCCTGCTTCTTTAATTAATTGAATGGAAATTCTAGGCTCTCAGGTTTTAGGTGTCGATAACCTCTACCTGTGAAAAAATTCTGAGTAAGCAGTTCCTCGGTGTTAGTTCATAAACGAAGGTAAAGCGGGCCGTTATTTGAATTTCCCGCGAAGATGTTGCTATAAAACCCAAAACTACGGCAAATCAGAATACGGTACACAAACATCCTTGACGACATATCAACTCGAGATTTAACGAAGTCTCGATCGTGTTCGTTCGTCTTCGCGGGAAATTTAAACAGCGGACCGTTTCGCCTTCGTTTATGAACTAACCTCGGGGAGCTGTTCGCTGAATATTTTCCTACAGGTAGAGGCTATCGATATCTAAAACCTGATAGTCTAAAATGCTCATTAAATTAATTAGGGAAGCAAGAAAAAAATAAAATCGAATTCTCAACGTAAATCCCTTTGGACACCTCGCCGAGTAAGCATACTGTATAATAAACATATAATTTTTAAAATGTTTCTATCCTCATTGTGTAAATATGAAATGAAATTTGAGAGTTGGTTATTTTATGCAAAAAGCTTTCCTATTTTTGCTACTCCTATTGAATAATATTGGGATTATTATTAAGTTTTTCAAAATAATAATGATATTCATACCCCTCGATATTATACCGGGTGTATCATTTTCCGCGCCGTATAGGAGATTAACATGGGAAAACGAATTTTATTTTTTCCTTGCTCCAGGAACAGATTTAAATCAATGGTAGCTTATCCAGTGGATAGACCCGGCTGGCCGGTATCCTGAAAAAAAAGATTACCTGCTAGTGCCCTTTGGTTACTTAGCAGGAATTTTTGAAAAATTGAATTTTAAAACGACGCGCGCATTACTTCGTGTACTTTCGGTGTCCTTCGAAGCTTTACGTAAATTGTCAGCCAGGGCCGAATCTGCGATTTTTGACCTAATTGTTGACATTAAGAAAGCCGTGGCTTGAAATTATTGTTTTAAATCTGGAGCAAATCGTTCTTTTTTGCCTTCTTGCTGACGCAGAATTAGTGTACCTACCAGCGGCGACAAGCAGCAGCCGACAAGGGTTCGGTCAGACTTGGTTGACGACCTAACCTCAAAATTTTACTTGGTCAAGTAAATTACTTTGAATTGCAATTATGAGGTAAGCTCTTACTCGGTGTTAGCGTTTAATTAATCAATTATTCTACTTTAGGTGGCAATATTGTTAGTGGTAGTTCGAACAAGGATCAGAAGGCATTCTCGGGTTTGGCAATGACCTCCCATCGTAAACTGTCTTTATCTTTTACGTTATACCTATTTGTGTTAAAAGGTTTTGTAAGTGAAGACACAAGTAGGAGTTACATGTATTCGTGGAGAGAACATTTTGTATTCCCTTAATTAGTTGAAGATAGTTAGAAGTTGTTTGGTAATGTTTAAGAACCCTTATTTCCAAATTTTTCAGTTCAAAAGAATCAAATTTTGTCCATTATTGGCTAAATTGTTATTGAATATTAATCACTAGCAGAGTGGCACTAAAGAATAGATTGTTAAAACTGAGTAATGGAAGAAGCCAAGAACGCGTTTAAAATTCTTTATTAATAATAGTTTTTTAAAACATCGACAGCTGGCACAATTCCATTTTTGTATCTTTACATCAATCCTGACTAAATTGTAGCAATATCACAAACCACCACTACTTTTAATAACACTCCGTCATGCAGTGCATAAAGAATTAAATAACAATTAGTAACTTTCCAGTATAATTCTTCTTGCTCAATTTTTCAATGGGAATGAGTAAACGAAGGAATTTTTTCCCTGGTCCAGGGCAGTAAGATGGCATGGCATCCTGAAATAAATGTGATCACTGTTTATTTATTATGAGGGAGGTACCTATCCCTATCACAAAAAGTATCCATTGTACCTACCTAATCAATTTAACTTGTTGGCAATCCACAATATCACAGTAAGGCTCATCCGAAGGGTTATTGGTAAATGGGTTGTTGGCCTGGGACAAGGGTTTTCTCTGGAATAAGCCGTTGTTATCCAACCAAAAGCTGTGTCAAAAGTCTTGTTGTCACCTGTCAATCCTGTCAATCTAATTTCCATTCAGTCGACATATGTTTTTTCGCGCTAACGTTACCAGTCAGCCTGGTCGCCTACTTGGTCATGTTTTTGTCTTTTGTTTGTAGCATACATAAGAAAGAGCGCGACAACATTAGTGTTCACGTTACCTGGTCAACGTGGTCTGCGCAGTGACGCGTTGACGTTAGGCGCTTTCCTTTTACACATTTACCTGAGGAGCCTCAGTTAATCTCAGCAATTTGATTGGTTCATTTGTAATTGACCAATCAAATAGCTGAGTTTTCTCAGACAAATGTGTAAACGGAAAGCAGCTATTGTTGACACTGTGTAAGTACTACAACGCCAATTTACCCACCCAGCAGCACTACTTAACTGAACGCACCCCGCACGGTGTCAACAACCAGGCTGACTGGTAACCTTAGCGCGAAAAAACATACGTCGACAAAATGGAAATTAGATTGACAGGTGACAACAAGACTTTTGACACAGCTTTTGGTTGAATTGTTGTGATTATGAAATTAACATCGACGAAACAACAACGGCTTATTCCAGAGAAAACCCTTGTCCCAGGCCAACAACCCATTTACCAATAACCCTTCGGATGAGCGGATAAGTTAAATTGATTAGGTAGGTACAATGGATATTTTTTGTGATAGGGATAGGTACCTCCCTCATAATAAATAAACAGTGATCACATTTATTTCAGGATGCCATGCCATCTTACTGCCCTGGACCAGGGGAAAAATTCATCCGTTTACTCATTCCCATTGAAAAATTGAGCAAGAAGAATTATACTAGAAAGTTACTAATTGTTATTTAATTCTTTATGCACTGCATGGCGGAGTGTTATTAAAAGTAGTGGTGGTTTGTGATATTGCTACAATTTAGTCAGGATTGATGTAAAGATACAAAAATGGAATTGTGCCAGCTGTCGATGTTTTAAAAAACTATTATTAATAAAGAATTTTAAACGCGTTCTTGGCTTCTTCCATTACTCAGTTTTAACAATCTATTCTTTAGTGCCACTCTGCTAGTGATTAATATTCAATAACAATTTAGCCAATAATGGACAAAATTTGATTCTTTTGAACTGAAAAATTTGGAAATAAGTTCAAAAAGCATTTTATTAGGTAAATACAACATGATGTCTCAAGTTCCAATTTAATTACCAGTACCGATGTTGTCAGCAGCTGCTTTTCCAAACAGGGTTCTTAAACATTACCAAACAACTTCTAACTATCTTCAACTAATTAAGGGAATACAAAATGTTCTCTCCACGAATACATGTAACTCCTACTTGTGTCTTCACTTACAAAACCTTTTAACACAAATAGGTAACGTAAAAGATAAAGACAGTTTACGATGGGAGGTCATTGC
Source organism: Pycnomerus fuliginosus (assembly GCA_963924575.1). NCBI lineage: Eukaryota > Metazoa > Arthropoda > Insecta > Coleoptera > Zopheridae > Pycnomerus > Pycnomerus fuliginosus. The sequence continues at coordinate 21,630,534 of OZ004622.1, forward strand.
CAAACCCGAGAATGCCTTCTGATTCTTGTTCGAACTACCACTAACAATATTGCCACCTAAAGTAGAATAATTGATTAATTAAACGCTAACACCGAGTAAGAGCTTACCTCATAATTGCAATTCAAAGTAATTTACTTGACCAAGTAAATTTTTGAGGTTAGGTCGTCAACCAAGTCTGACCGAACCCTTGTCGGCTGCCGCTTGTCGCCGCTGGTAGGTACATTAATTCTGCGTCAGCAAGAAGGTAAAATAGAACGATTTGCTCCAGATTTAAAACAATAATTTCAAGCCACGGCTTTCTTAATGTCAACAATTAGGTCAAAAATCGCAGATTCGGCCCTGGCTGACAATTTACGTAAAGCTTCGAAGGACACCGAAAGTACACGAAGTAATGCGCGCGTCGTTTTAAAATCCAATTTTTCAAAAATTCCTGCTAAGTAACCAAAGGGCACTAGCAGGCAATCTTTTTTTTCAGGATACCGGCCAGCCGGGTCTATCCACTGGATAAGCTAGCATTGATTTAAATCTGTTCCTGGAGCAAGGAAAAAATAAAATTCGTTTTCCCACGTTAATCTCCTATACGGCGCGGAAAATGATACACCCGGTATTATGGATTCATAATTCACTGCTCTCAGCCAATTACACAATCAAAAATCCATAATTCACTGTTGTTTTGGCTAGGAAACACTGTTTTAGCCAATGAAATTTGAAATAGCCCTCAGTATTTGGAGTAGAAAAAGTATATATTATATTATTATATTATGGGAAATATTCACTCGGATGACTTGCGGCCCTTGACAATAGTCTCGTGCGTGGGTTCAAAAGTCATATTCGTGAATAATGGCTATCATAATCGCTCATATAATAATATTATTAAGGTGCGATTTTCTTCTGTCCTTACTAAATTCAAAGTTCTGCTCTTCAGCTTTCCCTGTTTTTTTTTATAGGCACTAAAATTAAAGGCAGATGTGCTGTTGAAATGCTGCGTTTTTCTTGGCCTAGGCCTCAATTTCAAATGTTCCATTTTCTACTGCCATTCATTTATCGGGTGCTTTGAAGATCGTTCTTTTTCCTTTAAAAATCCTTTTGCGGAATTGACTTTGAATTAAAAATTAATTATCTGTGGTTTTTAAAAATCTTTTTTTACGCCTTAACAACTGCGAGTGCAATGCCAAACAGCAAACAGCTTATTTTTCAGTTGTGATGTGAATGATCGAATGTGATGAAAACTGGGTAAATAACATCAATCGTAAGAAAGATATGAACCTTTCTTGAAAGTCGCATTTTTCAGTTTTTTTCCACAGTTTTTTCGGGATAACTCAAGAACGAATCAAGAAATCGGGAAATTCTTTTCAGATTCTTAATCAACAAGAAATAGTGCAACTTTTCTCCAATTTAACTGACCTCCTACCTCTTACGTTTAGGAGATGCCAATGGTAAGCAGTGAAAAAGGAACCACCCTGGATTGGAAAAAAATTAATTAGCTAATTGAATTTAGTAATAAAAATAATATGGAATTCCTGGAATTAATCGAGAATTAATGGAATTAATCTGTAATTGACGGAATTAATGGAACTAAATCGGAATTAAACTGGAATTATTAGAATTAATTCCGGATTGGAATTAATTGTACGCAATTTTTTTGAGTGATCAGGTCAACTCCCCAATGAAAACAGAGACCAATGCCAGTGTCGGGAACAAATCGTAAAGTTAATACTGAAAATTAAGTTAATCTATGTGCATCACTGTTACTTACTGTAGTAATCAGGTGCCGTAACTAGACTCATCAGCGCCTGTTGCAATTCATCAAAATTTGTGTGCCCCTCCCCCGGAGGCAAAAGGCGCCGGAACCGACATTTTTAAAAATTTAATGTCAAATAAGGGAAAATTTATGTACGAGAAGTAGAAGTAGAAATTTTTGTTAGAAATACAGAATAAAACAGTCTAGGTTAAATTATGTTTTTTTTTTAGTTTTTTAGAAGACGAAAAAATCAAAAATTTTGCGCCCCTAGAAGTCATTAAGTCATACGCCCGTGGCAAATACCACCCTCGTCGTTACGCCCTACGACATCGAATGCTCATTAAAAGGCGAAAATATTTGAAGTCACATTTAAAAAAAGATTGCAGAAAATTAACGTTTAAACTAAATCAACTTTTATGTGGGAATTTAATCTCGAAGCCTTGCCACCAAATAAATTTTATTAAACGTAGTTACAACATGTTTTGGCTTATCGCCATCTTCAGGTTACAAAAATGGGCAGCTACGGAAGCGGCTGAAACCTCCCCACTTGGTGAATGATCCAATCCTATCACTAATATCACTTAAATTTTACTATTTACTATGCCTAAGTTTTACTCCACCAAACCAAATGTGTTTTCTGTGAGTTTTCTGAATTTTACGATCTTTTGCCAAAAGGGCATTAAGGTTGAGTACAATTTTGAAAACTAAATTTGAAGACTTTTCATGTGCTGATAGAGAAAATAGGAGTTCATTATTGAAATTTCAAAGTTGATATGCCAAAATGGCACTTGCCGCCCTCGGATTGCCACCAGAATTAAATCAGTTCTTCGGCGGGTGACGGTATCTCTACCTACCAAATTTCAGCCAAATCGATCCAGCAGTTTGGGCTGTAGCGTGTTATTTAATGTTTCCTCAATACTTCGAATTTTTCGATTTTATGCCAAAAAGGCGCTAAGTGTGAGTACACTTTCAGATACAGAATTTCAAGACCTTTCATGCGCTGTTAAGAAAAATTAGTGTTCATCAGTCAAATTTCATAGTTTACATGCCTAAAAGGCACTTGGCTTCTTCGGATTCGCAACAAAATTAACTGGGCTCACCAGAAGGCCAACACTAACCTGCATACCAAATTTCACTAAAATCCGTTCGGTAGTTTCCGAGAAATCGTGCTCACATACGTACATACGTACGTACATACGTACATACGTACGTACATACACACAGACATTTTTTAAAAACCACTTTTTCGTGATCCTGAGACCTTGAAACGTAAAGATCTGGTGTTATCTCAATTTCGAATTTTGGACTGATTGCAGTAACCTCCCATTTTTATATTGGTTGTGGGGAGGTTAATAAACTAAAAACAATTTGAAGGGAAATTGCGGGCATAAAGTCACTTACTTGAAAATGTAGAACCACTTGTTACATTTTGGGGTTATGGGAATTAAAATTGATTAAATTCTGGAAAATATGAAAATTTTAACAATTAAAACTTGTGAAATTGATAATACATAATAACTTGTGCTACTTCGAGAATATGGATGGTTATTTGATATTAAATCAACTTTTGAAAACAGATTTTGAAAGACAGGAGAACGATCTACAAGGCAATTTGAGTCTCATAATGTTTGGTTGATGTTTGATCAAACCTCACTGACCGAATATAATAAGCCAAGATTTTAAAACAACTATCATAGTTTCTTATATCGTTTGATTTTAGTTTGAAGTCTCATTCTTCAAAATCATCCGTTTAGAAGTATTTGACTTATTCCAAAAAATATTTTTTCAACTTTTATAGGGACACACGATATGATAATGTTTTTTTTACTGGCCTTCCTATTTGCAGAGTGTTTTATGCCGTTTTTTATTGTAAAATTGTTTTCGAGAGAATCTCTCGGTCATTTTGGAATGTATTCAAAATTTTTAATTTTCTTCCGTCTCTCCATTTTAAAATTCTACTTTTTAAGACGGCTGCATTTTCAGCTGGTTTTTCTCAGTAAATGCTCTATACAGGGTGGTCGTTTTATCTTGAGACTGGCAAATATCTCGAAAAGGAAGCATTTTAGAAAAAAATGTTTTGTATAAAAGTTTTGTGACTTCAAGGGGGAAAATAGATGTCATCATCGCCATTTTGATTCAAGGTCATTTTCAAGGTCAAATGAAGGTGAACTTAATTTTTCTTAATGGAAACTTATATTTTTTATTACAGATTCTTATTCCCCATAAAAGAACAAACAACTCTCATCTAAACTATTTTTGGATCCGATGGATGTAAATTTTAACCTTTTTCGAAATCCCTAGACATCCCCTAGTAACAGCGGCAAGACAAAACAACAAAAATTGTTGTAGATTTTGTTTTTGCCATGCCGCTGTTGCTAGGGAAGGCAATGGATTTCGAAGAAGATTAAAATAATCAATAGTAATACGACGAGTAGTCTCTTGATTGCCGCGGGTTTTGACGTCCGAATGGCTGTCAACTACGAGTCTAAATGGTAGATTTTTTTAGGCTAAAAAGAGGACGAGAGCTCGCTCGAGTCCTCTTTGGCCGAAAAAAATCTACCATTTGACAAGTAGTGCATCCATGAGGACTCAACAAGGCAACCAAGAGACTACGAATCGTATTTTGCAGATTATTTTATGAATTAAAGTATTGAGTAAGTAGTGTCAAGTTGACGTTGTAGTCTTATCACTGTAATCAGGATTACTGGTATGCTAAATGCTCCTTTGGATTGGTTCAATACCTAATGAATAAAATAATCATTTAAATATCTGACAAACTATCTATCGGATCCAAAAATAGTTTAGATGAGAGTTGTTTGTTCTTTTACGGGGAATATAAGAATCTGTAATAAAAAATGTAGGTTTCCATTTAAAGAAATGAAGTTGACCTTCATTTGACCTTGAAAATGACCTTGAATCAAAATGGCGTCAATGCCATTTATTTCCCCCCTCGAAGTCATAAAACTTAAAAAAAAAAAATCTTTTTCTAAAATGCTTCCTTTCCGAGATATTTGCCAGCCTCAAGATAAAACGACCATCCTGTATAGCATATTGAAAATTGAAATGTCGAATTTTTCTTGTCTCCGTCTCCCGTCTCTATATTGGATACTACGTTTTTTGCTGCTTTTATTTTTAAATGCTTCTTAAGAGAACATTTCAATATGAGAGATAGTAGAAATTTTATCTCTCAATCATGTTGAAATGTTACATTTCTGTTGAGTTGTTTCCTTCTTTAAATGCACTTTTTCTACCGTTTTTCTTAGGACTGATGCTCTTCTCTATACGAAAATGCAGATTTTTCTACTGTCTCTTATGTTGAGATGTAGCATATTCCTAGCCTCCCCTTCTCAATATTTAAAAATTTTCTGCTGTTGTCAATCTTCTTCTGCTGTCCCTCCTACTCTCAAGCTGCTTTGTTTTCTGTTGTTATTTTTACTGATGTCTCTCACGTTGAAATGTTGCAACGTTGCATTCCTTCTACTGCCTATTCTACCATGTGCAAGCTGCTAGTTATGCCTTTCTGCTGTTTTTATGCTAAAATGATTTTCAAGAGTTTTCTTCAACATGATAGACAGTAGAAGCTTATCTCACAATACTCTCGCGCTTTCTTATTACCTATTTAAAAATTTTGTGTTTTCTACTGTTTCCCATTTTAAAGTGTACTTTTCTACTGTCCCTTCGATTTGCAGGATTTTACTACTTTTTATTATGTAGGTAATATTGTCTTTTCTTTCGTTGGTGAATCCCCGGAGGGCTTGTCCTTTTGGGCCCCATGTCTTGTATTCTTCGTTTTAATAGCTGTTCCGCCACTGCTCACACAGGGAGGATAACATTCAGAAATTAATATCCCGCGCCAACTGACCGCGGCACACAATATGTACCTCATTATTCATCACCTAATTACCATTAATGTCTTTACGTGTATGGAACATGAATGTGCTGTGATATAACCGTGAATCGTATATCGGGAGATAACCATCCTCTGAATACCAACCTCACAACTCCACCATTAAAAATATGACAAAACAACAAGGCGCTACTTAATTGTTATCGATAAATAAAAGCAGGAATATTTTTTTCGCGCAGAAAGTGCAGTAACCATAAATTTCGCCTCGAACAGCCAATGGGATGATCTAGACAAGGTCCGCTGACTACATCAAAGAACCGAGTCCAGACTTGAATAATTTCTCACTCCTGATAGCGAACACGATTTAAACTAAATTGCTCGACAGTTACAATACCGACCTGTTGTCCTAAGAGCTTGCACCAAGGACCCAATTACGTCCTCTGCATATTAGACCCATTGCTTCGACTTGAACTCATAACATTTGTCTATTCTATACCCGGTTTTCTGCAGAATGTGTGTTTTAGTGTTCTCTCAGACAAATTTGTAGCAACTATTATCCAAAAACTACTCCATAAAGTAGATTCCTCTGACGGATGAAAGATAAAGAACTGGTTAAATCATGAGACGTTGCGATTATGACGCAGTTGAAAACCTGAAACCTGCCTGTTTCAGAATAAGACTTCACGTAATTTTTTTGATGGCTACCCTGTATCACGGTTTATGGAAATGACGTTGCTAACAAGGATATAAATGTGGCAAAACATATCACCATCTCGAGCACCATTTTCTTGAGAATTACGATTCAATCGACACCGTTTTACTGCCAACTGGCTCTCAAATAAATGTTTAATTTGCAGGGAATCATTTTAAAAATTCATTCGGCATGCCGGAAGTCGATTTAATTATAAACGTTAATTAATTCAGTGTTTTATTTTGACGGCAATTATCACAGCTGAAGTCTTGTGCATCAAAATTAATAATTTGCACATCCTTTCATTAATTTTTCGCTTTTTGAAGAAATTGAATAATACCAGTTAATAGTGGCGCAAAATACTTTACTGGTTATTATAACAGAAAAAGCCGCCGAAAGACGTATATCAATGATATGTGTATCCCTGTAGATGTTTATCACGTTAATGTGTATGTAGGGACGGCTGGTCTTACTGGTGGAATCGGGTGCATATTTTATCAATCTGCACCTAGTAGTAGTGCCTCTGCAGACGCACAGATGTGTCAAAAAGGCGAAATGTTAAGTAATAAAAAGTAGAAAATTAACAAAAAAAACACAAAAATTTCGAAGGTTGGAAAATTAAAAGAATGCCAATATAAAACAAATGAGTAAATGAAAAGAATTGCCAGAATTAAAACAAAATTTGGCGAATTTTGAAAAATTAGCACTCGGGGCTGAAAAATTGCGAAAGGGGATGAAAAATCAAAAGGAATGAAAATTCAGTGTGATTAAGTAGAATCACGAAATACGAGACGAAATATATCACGAAAATAACCAAATTATGCAATTAAAAATTTTGTGGGAGTTGAAATACATACTTATACCTACCTATTGCGCAGGAAACTGAAAAATTGTAAAAGGTAAACTGAATCCCAAATGAGTTCAATTTTATTACCGACGAAAAAGAAATTATGCGAATTTTGCAAAATTAGGACTTAGGGGTTTGAAAAATCGTAAAGGTGGATGAAAAGTCAAAAGGTATGAGAATTAACCGGAGCTATGTAAAATTACGGAAAATAACACAAAAATAACCCAATTATGTAAATGTATCACTTATGTATACAGTAGAGATGAAACGGATATCCGGTTACTATCCGGTATCCGGCCTATCCGGCCCCTTTTCTACTATCCGGCCGGATACCGGATAGTGACCTGATATCCGGCCGAAGCCGGATACTTACTTCAAAAATAAAGAAGGTTACAAAATCAAGTTTTTATTTTTAATTTTAAGTTTAATATTTGAAATTTAATAGTGGCAAATTATGATGGATAAAATTTTTAAGATTCAGCGATGCCATTGCACACTTGTACACACTTTTCTGGGGTTTTTACATAAAATTGTTTTGTATACCACCACGCACGACCATTACTCTCTTTATCACCTGTTAGCGTTTCCTTTTCAAGGACAACTGGGCTGGGATTACCCGGTTAATCCGCTCACCACACACGATTCACCTGATCGAGTTGCATCGTGTTATCTCGGGCTGCGCCGGCTGTACTCTACCTACTCATGCCTCGAGTTGACATGTTTTTGCGCGCTTAATTCAAACTGTATAGTTGGCCGGATATCCGGCTATCCGGCCAGAGCTTCGGCCGGATATCCGGTATCCGGTATCCGGCCAAAATCACTATCCGTTGCATCTCTAGTATACAGGGTGTCTTGGAATTATGATGCCAATGCTTAACCAGAGCTTCCTTACGTAAAAATATGTCGAAATGTTCCTATCAACCATATGCCAAAAGTCAATCGTTTCCGAGTTATTGGGCTTAGAATGTGACCCATTGAACATGGTTTTTTGTTAATATTTCAGAAACCACTTTATCTACGGTTTTTATATTTTGCACACTTTATTAGCTCTTGAGTACCTATGTTTCGGTACATTCTGTTTATTGATCAGTAAACGACAAGGGCCGGATTAGGAGGGTGCCCCAGAGAAATTTTCGTAAAAAAATGAATTCGACAGAAATAGCTGTCAGGTATCCACTTTTTGTGATAAAGCAACTCAAAACTTAACTTTTTTCACCCTTGAGATTTTTTCGTTTACGCGACCGTTTTTGAGAAAAAAATTAAAAATCAAAAATTGTCGTCGCAAATTTTCAAATTTAGGGTACAGAAATAAAATCAAAAATGTAGTTAACTATTGGAAACGACAGATAAACAAACTTGACAAGCCAGTAATTAATTTTTACAAATTACAGGTTGTCTATCTGTCGTTTCCAATAGTTAACTACATTTTTGATTTTATTTCGGTACCCTAAATGTGAAAATTTGCCACGTCAATTTTTGATTTTTAATTTTTTTCTCAAAAACGGTCGCGTAAACGAAAAAATCTCAAGGGTGAAAAAAGTTTTGTTTTGAGTTGCTTTATCACAAAAAGTGGATATCTGACAGCTATTTCTGTCGAATTCATTTTTTTACGAAAATTTCTCTGGGGCACCCCCCTAATGCGGCCCTTGTCGTTTACTGATCAATAAACAAAATGTACCGAAACATAGGTACTCAAGAGCTAATAAAGTGTGCAAAATATGAAAACCGTAAATAAAGTGGTTTCTGAAATATTAACCAAAAACCATGTTCAATGGGTCACATTCTAAGCCCAATAACTCGGAAACGATTGACTTTTGGCATCTGGTCGATAGGGACATTTCGACATATTTTTACGTAAGGAAGCTCTGGTTAAGCGTTGGCATCATAATTCCAGGACACCCTGTATAAGCCAATTATGCAAATTTAGCTTTCGGGGGTTGAAATCTTGCGAAGGGGGTCCAAAAAGTGAAAAAGGCAAGATCAAGTAAAATTTATTACCCAAAAAACGCAAAACTGCGTGAATTTTGCAAAATTAGCGCTCGGGGGATTGAAAAATTGTTAAGGGGGATGAAAAGTCAAGAGGGGTGAAAATAAACTGTAGTTAAGCAGAACTAGCAAAAATCACACGAAAAAGAAGCGGTCTGGGTAAATTTTGCTTTTTGAGGGTTCACATATCATGAAAGGGGTTGAAAAATTGTGAATGGGTTAAAAATTAATGAAAATAACTTTGAATTATCGAAAAATCAGAAGAAACCCTAAAAAATAAATAAAATGTATTTACTCTGCTTGCTAGGGCTTAGGGGTTGTTAGTAGCGTAGGACTTGGTTTTAGGTTGAAGACTCACTAGCCTTTCTTTCAATGGTTGACCGATAGACTATCGAACCCCCTAATTTTATTCCACCAATTACATGAAAATATTTCCAGTTTCAACCCTTAAATTTCATCCCCTTTGTTAGATCATAGTGATAATTTGGCAAATTTACCAAATTCAGCCTTGATACGTTGAGCAGTTTTTTGTATTTCGGTATGTTAGGGGGTTGTACCGCCTTTAAGGGTCGTTACCAAATTTCAGCGAAATCGATTGAGTAGTTTGGGCTGTAGCGTATTATCTAATGTTGCTTCGAAATTTCGATTTTTTTGATTTTATGCCAAAAAGGCGCTAAGTGTGAACACATTTTTAGAAACAGAATTTGAAGACCTTTCATATGCTGATAAGAAAAACTGGTGTTCATCAGTCAAATTTCATAGTTGATACGCCAAAAAGGTACTTGGCGTTTGTAGATTGGCAACAAAATTAACTGGGCTCACCAGAAGGCCAACACTAACCCCCGTTCCAAATTTCATTAAAATTATTCGGTAGTTTTCGAGGAATCTTGCTCACATACGTACATACATACATACGTACATACGCACAGACATTTTTTAAAAACCACTTTTTTGTGATCCTGGGACCTTGAAACGTAAAGATCTGGTGTTATCTCAATTTCGAATTTTGGAGTGATTGCAATAACCTCCCATTTTTATATGGTTGTGGGGAGGTTAAAATATGTTGCGAGCACCTAAAAAATTTAATACGTAACTCACATGTAAAGTGTCTTTCCATGCTCTTTACGTAAATAACTATTTCTCCTAGGGATAGAAGTAAAAATTTCTACCCCATGCGTTAAAAGGTAACTGTTTAGCAACTGATAGGAGGTAGAAAATGTATAGGTTATAGGAAAAAAAATGCTTCGCTTGAAATAAATTTAAAAGCTGCTTTTAATGTTAATTCTAAACGAAATGGCGAAAAAGTAATTGAGATGATGGAAATAAAACTTGAATTCTATACTGGAGAAATTTAGAGGCCACTTTCAAAAAAAATCGTTGCGCAAATGGATGTTTTAAGCGTTGACTGATTGACCCTCGGCTTCGGCAAGACAAGCTCTACCCGATTGCTTTTCAGTGGCAGAGCAAAAGGTTATCCTATCCATCTACTACTATTTTATCTATCCGTATTTACATGTGGACAAGGAAGTGGCTTATGCACACAAAAGAATCGCTTGTGGCGTTGTGCATTATCATCATAACTAATCATAATCAGTTTCCCACTGATACTAAAAAAACATTTTCATAGAAATAGAATCAATATTTCATCTAGTCTTGTTGTTAAGGCTACCTTATTTTTGAGTATCTTTAAAATTGCAATTTGCTATGTGTGTGAAGTTAGCGCCTTCTCCAGCGCCTGGCGATCTCCCTAGATTTGACGATGTGGCAACCGCGCATTCTCTTTCTAACCAATCAGAGCGGCCGACAGACACGTCAAACTAGAGCTACCTGTTGAGGTTATGTTACTATAATTTAAGTTTTCACACCTTTTCAAAGAAATATAGATCAAACTTACTTTCGGCGATCCAAGGGCGACCCATACTGATAAAAATTATACCAAAAAACATGGGACGACCCCTGAAATTAAGGGAAAACATTGAGAATTACAGAAATTATTTAATTTGAACCCCTTCCAGAAAAATGTACCACACGCCCTTCATACCGACGAAAGCCCTATTCGAGCGGAACAAAATGACACCAAGGTCATCCACCTAAAAACATCGGATGGCCCTTAAAATTAAGGGAAAACGTTGAAAATTGCTTATTTTATTTAATTTGAACCCCTTCCAGAAAAATGTACCACACGCCCTTCATACCGACGAAAGCCCTATTCAAGCGGAACTAAACGACACCAAAGTCATCCACCGAAAAATGTCGGATGACCCTTAAAAATAAGGGAAAACGTTGAAAATTGCTGATTCTATTTAATTTGAAGCCCTTCCAGAAAAATGTACCACACGCCCTTAATACCGACGAAAGCCCTATTCAAGGGGAACAAAACGACATCAAAATCATCCACCTAAAAGCATCGGATGACCCTTAAAATTAGGGGAAAACGTTGAGAATTGCTTAATTTATTGCTTATTTTATTAAATTTGAACCCCTTCCAGAAAAATGTACCACATGCCCTTCATAACGATGAAAGCCCAATTCAAGCGGAACAAAATGACACCAAAGTCATCCACCGAAAAATATCGGATGACCCTTAAAAATAAGGAAAAACGTTGAAAATTACTGATTCTATTTAATTTGAAGCCCTTCCAGAAAAATGTACCACACGCCCTTCATACCGACGAAAGCCCTATTCAAGCGGAACTAAACGACACCAAAGTCATCCACCGAAAAATATCGGATGACACTTAAAAATAAGGAAAAACGTTGAAGATTGTTGGTTCTATTTAATTTGAAGCCCTTCTAGAAAAAGGTACCACACGCCTTTCATACCGACGAAAACCCTATTCAAGCGGAACAAAACGACACCAAAGTCATCCACCTAAAAACATCGGATGACCCCCAAAATAAAAAAATTAAAAATTCCTTTTTCCCTTAATTTTAGGGGTCATCCGATGTTTTTCGGTGGATGACTTTGGTGCCATTTTGTCCCGCTTGAATTGGGCTTTCATCGGTATGAAGGGGATGTGGTACATTTTTCTGGAAGTTGTTCAAATTAAATAAAATAAGCAATAAAACAAGCAATTCTCAACCTTTTCCCTTATTTTTAAGAGTCATCCGATGTTTTTAGGTCGATGACTTTGGTGTCGTTTTGTTCCGCTTGAATAGGGCTTTCGTCAGTATAAAGGGCGTGTGGTACATTTTTCTGGAAGGGCTTCAAATTAAATAGAATCAGCAATTTTCAACCTTTTTCCTTATTTTTAAGGGTCATCCGATATTTTTCGGTGGATGTCTTTGGTGTCATTTTGTTCCGCTTGAATTGGGCTTTCATCGTTATGAAGGGGATGTGGTACATTTTTCTGGAAGGGCTTCAAATTAAATAGAATCAGCAATTTTCAACGTTTTTCCTTAATTTTAAGGGTCATCCGATATTTTTCGGTGGATGATTTTGGTGTCGTTCTGTTCCCCTTGAATAAGGCTTCCATCGTTATGAAGGGCGTGTGGTACATTTTTCTGGAAGGGCTTCAAATTAAATAGAATCAGCAATTTTCAACGTTTTTCCTTATTTTTAAGGGTCATCCGATACTTTTCGGTGGATGACTTTGGTGTCGTTTAGTTCCGCTTGAATAGGGCTTTCGTCGGTATGAAGGGCGTGTGGTACATTTTTCTGGAAGGGCTTCAAATTAAATAGAATCAGCAATTTTCAAATTTTTCCTTATTTTTAAGGGTCATCCGATATTTTTCGGTGGATGTCTTTGGTGTCATTTTGTTCCGCTTGAATTGGGCTTTCATCGTTATGAAGGGGATGTGGTACATTTTTCTGGAAGGGCTTCAAATTAAATAGAATCAGCAATTTTCAACGTTTTTCCTTAATTTTAAGGGTCATCCGATATTTTTCGGTGGATGATTTTGGTGTCGTTCTGTTCCCCTTGAATAAGGCTTCCATCGTTATGAAGGGCGGGTGGTACATTTTTCTGGAAGGGCTTCAAACTAAATAGAATCAGCAATTTTCAACGTTTTTCCTTATTTTTAAGGGTCATCCGATATTTTTCGGTGGATGACTTTGGTGTCATTTTGTTCCGCTTGAATTGGGCTTTCATCGCTATGAAGGGGATGTGGTACATTTTTCTGGAAGGGGTTCAAATTTAACAAAATAAGCAATAAATTAAACAATTCTCAACGTTTTCCCCTAATTTTAAGGGTCATCCGATGCTTTTAGGCGGATGATTTTGGTGTCGTTTTGTTCCTCTTGAATAGGGCTTTCGTCGGTATGGAGAGCGTGTGGTACATTTTTCTGGAAGGGCTTCAAATTAAATAGAATAAGCAATTTTCAACGTTTTTCCTTATTTTTAAGGGTCATCCGATATTTTTCGGTGGATGACTTTGGTGTCGTTTAGTACCGCTTAAATAGGGCTTTCGTCGGTATGAAGGGCGTGTGGTACATTTTTCTGCGTCGGTATGAAGGGCGTGTGGTACATTTTTCTGGAAGGGGTTCAAATTAAATAATTTCTGTAATTCTCAATGTTTTCCCTTAATTTCAGGGGTCGTCCCATGTTTTTTGGTATAATTTTTATCAGTATGGGTCGCCCTTGGATCGCCGAAAGTAAGTTTGATCTATATTTCTTTGAAAAGGGGTGAAAACTTAAATTATAGTAACATAACCTCAACAGGTAGCTCTAGTTTGACGTGTCTGTCGGCCGCTCTGATTGGTTAGAAAGAAAATGCGCGGTTGCCACATCGTCAAATCTAGGGAAATCGACGGGTGCTGGAGAAGGCGCTAACTTCACACACATCAATTTGCTAATAATTGTTTCATAATCATGAAAATGAATAAGACAACAGGCGTTTAAAACAAGAATCCATTTCAGATACAAGAACTCAGGATGTATGTATTCACCGTTATCTATGTAAATTTAAATGAATATCGAAGATTATGCTGCTCAGTCCCACGAAGGTGAAATGAGAAATGAAAAAATTATCTAATGCTAGAGGATTATTGTATTAACCTCCCCACAACCATATAAAAATGGGAGGTTACTGCAATCACTCCAAAATTCGAAATTGAGATAACACCGGATCTTTACGTTTCAAGGTCCCAGGATCACAAAAAAGTGGTTTTTAAAAAATGTCTGTGTGTATGTACGTACGTACGTACGTACGTACGTACGTACGTATGTGAGCACGATTTCTCGGAAACTACCGAACGGATTTTAATGAAATTTGGTATGGGGATTAGCGTTGACCTTCTGGTGAGCCCAGTTAATTTTGTTGCGAATCCGCAGACGCCAAGTGCCTTTTTGGCACACCAACTATGAAATTTGACTGATGAACACTAATTTTTCTTATCAGCACATGAAAGGTCTTGAAATTCTGTATCTGAAAGTGTATTCACACTTAGCGCCTTTTTGGCATAAAATCGAGAAATTCGAAGTTTCGAGGAAACATTAAATAACACGCTACAGCCCAAATTGCTGGAGGTAGGTAGAGATGCCGTTACCCGCCGAAGAGCTGATTTAATTTTGGTGGCAATCGGCGAACGGCAAGTGCCATTTTGGCATATTAACTTTGAAATTTGAATAATGAACTCCTATTTTCTCTATCAGCACATGAAAAGTCTTTAAATTTTGTTTTCAAAATTGTATTCAATCTTAGTGCCCTTTTGGCAAAAGATTGTAAAATTTAGAAAAATCACAGAAAACACCTTAGGTACAGTAAATAGTAAAATTTACTTGATATTGGTGATAAGATTGGATCATTCACCAAGTGGGGAGGTTCCAGCCGCTTCCGTAGCTGCCCATTTTTTTTTTCGAGGCATTCAAAATCAAAGACCGACATTCGATAAGAAAATACGATTCACGTTACCAATGATTAATTTATGATTGCATACTTAATTAATTAATATTCATCTCACTAATAAATAATAATGTATGGCGTGAGAGAGCAGTCATACTTCCCATCCACTTTAGCGTGCGAAAAGTACCTGATTTCCCGCACGCGAGCAGGAAAAAGGCTGTAAACAAAATGCGGAAAAAGAGAAAACCTCAATTAAGCGCATATGCTTATCATTCTTGTCTCTGTGGAAAGGGATAAATAGTCTGAGAAATTATTTTTTTATTATGTCAAAAAAGGTTAATCCAGATTTAGTGACGAGGCACTCTTGTTTTAGCTTATACGCTCGCTCGCTCCTCAGCCTGCCCGTCGCATAACTTGAGAACGGATTGAAATATCGAGCTGAAACTTGGTAGGCGGCTTCGTCTCCCGAAAAGTAAGGCGGGAATCGCTTTAGGGCCATATCGGACCAGGGGGGTGGGTGTTAGGGGTGAAAAACCGAAAAACTATTAATTGCAATAACTCGAGAACTAGTGGAGGTAGCTTGCTGAAACTTAGTATGTACGTTCGACCCTCAAGTATGTTGAAGGTGAAGGGTTGTCAATTTCGGGGGATGAAATTTAAGGGGAAATTACAAGGGTTGCACGCGGCTGTTGGAAACTCAACGTACACACATATATCGGTGAAATCTTGCGGGGGATGCGTTTATCGTAAAATCGAACAGATGGGGTGGAAGTTAGGGGTTGCAACTCGAAATTTCGCTTAATAAGTATTGGTCGAAATTGGCGTCATTCGATATCTTTTCAATAATGATTAAAAAAAGGTGCCATTCATATTTTGAGAAAAACCACCCTAACATGCAGAAGCACAAAAATTCGGGAACTCAAAAACTACTGAACGTATCAAGGCAGAATTTGATGTGGTAATTTTCAGTGACATTGTAGGTGGATAGACAAATTTTTACTAAGATCTAACCAGGGGCATGAAATTTAAGGGTTGAAACTTGAGATTTCTTCAAGTAAATGGTAGCACAAAATTAGGGGGTTCGATAGATTTCGGCCAACTATTGAAAAAAGGTCTTATGAGTTCTCAACCTAAAACCAACCCCTAGGCTATCAACCACCCCTAACTCTTTGCAAGCGGGTAAATATATTTTATTTATTTTTTCTGAAACCCTATTGATTTATTTATGAACAACGAAAGTCAGTAAATACGCAAGGAGTTATGTAACACCGGAAAAATAACTCACCCGTGTAAATCATAAAGGGGTGAAATCATGAGGAGTTGAAAACATGAATATACAAATCACCGAAACTTTTCAACGAATTGGATTAGGGTGGTTGGAGTTTAGGGGTTGAAACGTCCATAAAGCTCTGTAATTTCACACAGAGAAGCAATATCTTCTGCGATACTGTGAGATCTTCCACACTGCATCTTCGAGAACGGAAGAGTAAATTTTAGGAGAAATTTATCGAAGGGGATGAAAGTTGGGAGTGGAAACTCGAATTTTCACTGAATAATGTAGGGTTGAAATTAATACCATTCGATAGCTTTCTATTGATGGTACAAAAAGGAACTTCCCTGTAAACTAATTGACCTATTTCCTGAGACCTCCCACTTCGACTTGCGTCCGCGTGCATGTAAATCTCATGCATCCGGTGTCCGCGGATTGGTTATAGTTTACGCGGTTTTTTCGTCGATCGAACTGGAAACGTCACATTCTTGACATGCAATTATCATCCGAAAGCTTACGTTCCCAGGACTGCGTCATTTGCTAGGCGACACGCACTAGCTGTACAGGAATAACGCCTTTTCCGGCCTAGGCCGGAAAAATATTTCTGTAGTTGCGCTATCGACGAAAAAATAGTAGGTATGTGCAACACGAAGGAAAATATATATTCCGGGACTCTGATGGTTGCAATCTTCCATCATCGTCCCGGAATATAATATTTTTCCTACTTGTTACACAATATACTATTGCCGAATTTCCGACAGGAAAGAGGATAGATTTAGTAAGTGGAAAGTAGATTTGGATTACTTATCACAAATTGAATTAAAACAGTGAAACCAAGTGACATTGAGATTGTGAGGTTAAGAATGCTAATGCAACAACTTTGCTTAAAGAGTTCATGGCCTACTTAAGATATTTATTTGAACATACAACCAACTAGGGATCCAGAAATATATAGTGACCATTATCTAGTATTAGCTAAATTAAGAACCGACGCGCATGTACAAGACAGCAGTAAGTCAACAAAAAAAAGTAAGCAAGCAAAAGAAGTAATAAAATTATAAATTATCTGTAGAAGAAATTGCAGAGTTGTACCGAGGAAAACTGGAGACGAAAATCAACGAATGTGAAAGTACGTGGTGGAATAAAGACATGAAACAATAATTGTGGCAAGACTTCAAAGAAAACATATTAAGCGCAGCTAAAGAAACGTGTGGAATTATAGCAATAGACAAAAACAAAAAGCAAAGAAACTGGTGGAACGAAAAGTTAAGAGAACAAACAAAAATCAAGAAACTGAAGTGGAAACAATATTTAAATGACAGAACAGTGGAAAACTACAGCAATTACAAACAGCAAAGAATACGTGTAAAGGAAATGGTAGCCCAGGCAAAAGAAGAATGTTGGGAAAAGTTCGAGGAGAAAATGGAGGAAGACAGTAAAAGCAATCAAAAACTATTCTATAAAGTACTTAAAAACCTGAAACTATCAAATAAACCTGATCAAAGATAAGACAGGGCACATAATTGTAGAGGATCAAATGAAGTTGGAAAGGTGGAGGCAATATTTTAATGAACTTGTTAATATAAGGGAAACTCAATGTCAAGAACAAAGCCAAATAAGTGAAAACGACAATGAAATAGACGTGAGCGAGGAGGAGGATAATATAACATTAGAAGAAATAGAAGCAGCGATCAAAGCAACAAAAAATGGGAAATCTGGAGGCCGTGACAAAATAACGCCAGAAATGGTTAAGAATATGGGAGAAGACGGAAGAAAAATGAACTAAATAAGGCATGGATACAAGAAGTGCCAGATGACTGGAAAGTAGGCATAATAGTACCCATATTCAAGAACGAAGACAGCAGAGAATGTACAAATAATAGAGGAATAACTTTACTAAGCGTGGTACAGGGTGGGCCCGTAAAAGTTGGAACAAACTTTGTCTGTTAATATAATTTTTATTTATAATCCGATGTTCATGAAATTTTGTGAGGTTGTTAACTCAACCTTTCTACGTCGAGGCCACTCATTTAATGTACCAACACTCATTTAGTCTTTGAAATATTCTTCAGTAAATGGAGAGGTGTCGTTTAGGGTCGCTGCAAAATTGAATCAACGGTGATGGGCTGCTCTTCTTTGTATTAGAATCATATTTGAAGTTTTGTGGGCAGAACAACACCAAAAAATTTTTACATTTTTTGTTCTTTTACTCAAAAAGTAATTTAACTAAAATCTGCAATGTTTCGCGATAACCCTGAAATTGCAAGTCAAGTTGCCCTTGGAATTTATTTTTGTCACATTGACATGCAAATTTTAATCAGTTTAATATTAAGTTAGGGCAACTTTGTGGTTACCTTTACATAATAAAAAATGTTCATTGGGATCAGCCATGTACACACATTTCCATAGTGGTCAACCCCTCGGCTCCGCCTCAATTTTTTATAGTTTCAATTGACTACTCGCTTTTGGCTCCGCCAAAGCTCGCAAGATTTCGGCTTCGCCTCAGTTTTTATTGCTAAGTTTTGCGAGCTTTGGCGAAGCCAAAAGCGAGAAGTCAATGGAAATAGCAAAAATCTTCGGTTTCATCAAAAATTTGTACAGCACATTTCATATTTCCAACATTTTCCCACATTTCATCAGCCATGAACACACATTTTCATAGTGGTCAACCCCTTGGCTCCGTTTCAAATTTTTACAGTTTCAATTGACTACTCGCTTTTGGCTCCGCCAAACCTCGTAAGATTTTGGCTTCGCCTCAGTTTTTATTGCTAAGGCGAAGCCGAAGTTTTGCGAGCTTTGGCGAAGCCAAAAGCGAGAAGTCAATGGTCAACCCCTCGGCTCCGCTTCAAATTTTTACAGTTTCAATTGATCACTCACTTTTGGCTCCGCCAAAGCTCGCAAAATTTTTGCTTCGCCTCCGAGACATTACAATTTCGAGTTTTTCGCGAAACTGCAGATGTTAATTAATTAGTTTTTGAGTAAGAGAACAAAAAATGTAAAAATTTTTCGGTTACTCTGCCCAGAAAACTTCAAATATGATTCTAAGATAAAGGGAAGCAGACCATCACCGTTGATTTAATTTTGCAGCGACCCTAAATGTTACCTCTTCATTTACTGAAGAATATTTCAGAAACTAAATGAGTGTTGGTGTATTAAATGAGTGGCCTCGACGTAAAAGGGTTAAGTTAACAACCTCACAAATCTTCATTGAAATCGCATTATAAATAAAAATTTTATTAGCAGCCAAAGTTTGTTCCCACTTTTACGGGCCCACCCTGTAGCAAAAGTATATGAAAGAATCTTGAAAAAGAGATTTAAAACAATTGTATAACCATCACAGTTATCAGAACAGCAAAGTGGCTTCAAAAGAGGGCGGAGTGCACAGGATCATATATTTACCATTAACAGTTAATTGAAAAGAACACGGAGAAAGATAAGGAAATATATTTGGCATTTTTAGATTTAGAAAAGGCCTTTGACAGAGTACCGAGGCAAATAGTATGGAACAGCTTGCAGAAAAGAGGAATAAATTTAAGGTTAAAAAACGGAATAAAAAGCCTCTATAACGAAAACAGAAACTATGTAAGAACAGAAGGCATGGAATCGGAAGAATTCACAATAAATGAAGGACTTACGCAAGGCGGAGTACTAAGCCCAACACTATTTGTAATAGTTATAATGGATGATATAATCAAGGAAATGCAAACGAAAGTGAAACAATTACATGTAGGATACCGAAAACTGCAACCAATAGGGATCTCAGAATGCTCTTTTGCGGATGACCTTATGATATGCGCAAGAAAAGAGCATCAATTGCAAGAAAATTTAAGACACTGGAAGAAGAACTGGAGAAGAGAAAAATGAAAATAAATACTAGCAAAACAAAGGTGATGATGATCGGAAAGAAAAACAGAAATATGAACATAGAGGTCAATGAGGAAAAAATAGAACAAGTGGAGGTATTCAAATACTTGGGTGTAGCCATACAAACGCAAGGGGACATGGATTATGAATTAAATGAAAGAATCATCAGCGCCACCAGATTTTATCACTCACTTATAGCAAAAAAGGAAATAAGCAGGAGAACAGAAAAGTAGACTGCAAGCAACTGAAATGAAGTATCTCAGACGCGCAAAAGGTAGAGGTTAGAGGTTAGAGGCCTCAATACGAAAATTTCTGACTTCTACGTCAACAGTTCAAGTTGTGACAGTGACTTAATTCTGCTTACTGAGACTTGGTTAAGCCCTAATGTTGAATCTAGTGAGTTATTTCCGGACTATTTTAATGTTTTTCGGTGTGATCGATTGGCTCGCAGGGGTGGCGGAGTGCTATGTGCGGTCAAGAATCATTTTTCTGCGCAAAATTTACATTTACAATCTCCGCTAGCTTCAGTTGAAATTCTGGGGGTTAAACTCTCGAACAATAAAAACTATCATATTAGTGTAGTGGTTGTTTATATACCACCTGCCCTGGCTATGTGTGACTATTATTCTGTATTTGACTATTTAGAGTCTTCTGTTGATTGGTCTGCATCTGTTATTGTATGTGGTGACTTCAACATCCCTGAGCTGGTTGACTGTTCTTCTGGATGTACCGTATCGAACATAATTAATACTTATTTGAATTTCATTAACTTAAATAACCTGACTCAGTATAACCATGTTCTTAATGGTAACCATCGTATCCTTGATGTAGCCCTCTCCACGAGTGACGTGCATCTGAACGTAAGCAAACATGAACTAGCTTTGGTTATGGAGGATTCACATCATCCTTGTTTGTCAATTTTGGTGCATTGTGAGAACATAGTGGAAACGCCATTTGCATGTGGCGTTGGTGACAGTAAATTCAACTTCTTTAAGGCTAATCTCCAACAGTTATACTCTGCGATGTCGGCCATCGACTGGTCCTCCTTTCGGCATATTCAAGATACTGAGCTGGCTTGTGAAACTTTCTACAGGACCATCCACAATGAGTTTAATAAGTATGTGCCCACTTTTAATTCAACAGGTTGTCGGCGATATTATCCAGCTTGGTTCACCAGACCTATTATCGACAAGATAAAGTTGAAGGGAAAACATTGGAATGCCTATAGAAAAACGAAGTCCACATACCACATGGATATGTTAAAAAAGTTACGAACTCAAATTAGGAATGACATCCGTGCTGAATATAAGTTGTTTATATGTAAAACCGAACAGTCCTTAATGGAAGATCCAAAAAAATTTTGGTCCTTTCTGAATAAAAAACGGAAATCAACCGATATACCTGGTCGAATGACGTGTGACGATCTAACATTTACCAACCAACTGGATATTGTTAATGCATTCGCTGACAACTTTATTAATAACTTTAACTGTGATAAGTGTAACCATATTTTGTGATGCTGCTTGCTGTAATGTTAACTCTACGCCTTGTTCCTACTGTGAATTACTGCTGTGAGTCTCTCAATGTTAACTTGGTCTGTGATACATATGATTGTGACCCTCTATGTTCATTTTCCATAACTGAGGCTGATATTTTGTGTGCGGGTAAATCCATTAAGGCTAACTTGACATCTGGGCCTGATAATATTCCTGCATTTTTAGTTTCTGACTGTTTGAGTGTGTTTCTGGAGCCTTTGTGTCACTTATTTAATTTAATTGTAAAAACCTCGGTTTATCCAAGTTCATGGAAGACATCCCGAGTGATTCCTGTCTTTAAGTCTGGTGATAGGAGTGACATAAAGAATTACAGACCTATTGCAATATCATCTAATTTTCCTAAACTCTTTGAGTGCGTCGTAGCAAAAGTTTTATATTCTCATGTAGTATCAAAGTTGGCACTAGAACAGCATGGTTTTATAAGTGAATTCACTCAGTTCGTCTCGGAGGACAATCGGCTCCAGGTGGATGTACTCTACACCGATCTGTCTAAAGCATTTGACAGAGTGCACCAGTGCATACTACTAGACAAGCTCAGTAACTTTGGTCTCAGTGATAAACTGGTTATGTTATTCAAGTCGCTGTTAATTGGTAGAGAACAGTATGTTGAATTTGCTGGTTTTAGATCTCACGCCTATTGTGTAGCCAGTGGTGTCGTTCAGGGCTCTAATCTTGGTCCATTGTTGTTTAATATGTATTATAATGATGTCTGTAACTATATTAAGGACTGTAAAGTGTTTATTTATGCTGATGATCTTAAAATTGCAAAGATTGTTAACAATATTGGTGATTGCCTCGAACTTCAGAATGGCCTAGACATGTTGGCCTCTTGGTGTGTGGATAACGTGCTTAGCCTAAACGCAACGAAATGTAAAAAAATTGTGTTTACTAGAAAAGTGTCAACTATTGATTTCTCTTATAATTTATATGGGTATCCCCTTGCTAGCTGTGATCAAATTGTGGATTTGGGTATTGTTATGGACTCGAGGTTAACGTTCATTCCTCACTTCTTGAAGTTAGCTTGTGATGCAATGAAAACCTTAGGATTTATTTGGCGTAATACTAAAGAATTTACAAATGTAGACTGTATCAGATTGTTATTCTATGCTCTAATTAGGTCGAAACTGGAATACTGTTGTGTTATTTGGATGCCATATCAGAAACTTTATATTGAAATGTTGGAGAGTGTTTTGAGAAAATATTGTAAATATCTGTACGTCAAAATGTTTGGTTGTTTTCCTGAGAGACACTGTGACCAGAAAGCCTTACTTAGTATTGTATGTGAATGTTCCCTTATAGCTAGACGTAATGTAGCATGTTTGATTTTTGTTCAGAAGGTTCTTCATGGTGTTGTTACTTGTCGACCGCTACTGGATGCAATTAGTCTTTCAGTTCCAAGGTTAAATAGCAGGAATCCAGTTACATTTTCTTATGCGATACCAAAAACATATCACCATTTTAATAGCCCTTTACTCTATTG
This sequence comes from Pycnomerus fuliginosus, assembly GCA_963924575.1. NCBI lineage: Eukaryota > Metazoa > Arthropoda > Insecta > Coleoptera > Zopheridae > Pycnomerus > Pycnomerus fuliginosus. Next base: position 21,653,600 of record OZ004622.1, read on the forward strand.
TTTTCGTTTGTATAATTCTCTTTGTCAAGCAGAACGTGATATTGATATCTTTTATCACAATTTTTCACAGTCTTCAGTCAAAAAGAAATTAATTCAGTTTTATGAAAATGTTGCTTAATATAAATTTGATCACATTCGTTTGCTATGTATCTTTTTCTTTGTCTTATTTATTCTTCTATTACTGTATTTATTGTATGTTGCTACTCTTACTTTGTCCACCATAGACAATTATGTCTGTTGGAATAAATTTATTATTATTATTATTATTATTAAACACGGAGAGACAAAATAAGAAATGAAGCAGTCAGAGAAGAGCTCGGTGTAGAATCAATTACGATGAAAGTAGAAAAGCAGCTACTTAAATGGTTTGGACATTTGGCACGAATGAACGAGAATAATCCAACAGGATCCGTATGGGAAGCAAAAGTGAAAAGCAATAGAGGAAGAGTAAAACCTGGAAAGAGGAAATGGCAAAAAAATTAAAGAAAAAAGAAGTATCTTGGGATGAAACTAGGAAACTAGCGACAAACAAGAAGGAGTGGGCTAATTTTGTTTATATAGAATAAATTGTTAATTAATTACATAACCTTACACCAATTAATAAATAGGTTTTTTTTTGATTATCTTATATAAAACCAACTAATTCTAAACCTCATTTTGGTATTTTAAATTGGTTATAGAAACAAATGTGGTAGATACGGGGAGAAGTTACATTCTAGTGATTGTCTCCCGACGCGCAGCGGAGGGAGATAAACTTCATACCTTGGGCTAAAATGTGTTACTTCTTCCCCTTGTATAATAAATATTATGCCCAAGCAGTAAAAGCGGCATGTTACAATCCCGCAAAACTGCAAAGACTATACATGATGATGACTAGATGATCACTAAATTTTTATTAATACCCTACTTTAATTAAATTCTTTTGAGCTTATTCGGTTTCTGCTTCAAGAGAGCTTTCAGAGTTTAGGGGCTGGCTTCTTTGCTTGCAATATATAGATTTCTACCCAAATGTGGCGTGGAGCTAAGTCCGACATATTTTTTACCGCCCTACATATCGATTTAAAGAAAACATTTCGTGATTGACTGACTTGATGCCTATATAAATAATGTAAGTTTGAACTTTTCAATTTGGGCGGACACACCACGTTGCAAAATACACCTACAGGAATTTAACGGAACGAGGATAACAATAACTAAGGTACGGTGACTGTTTTAAATCAATGTTATTACCAAACCGATTCAATAAAGTGGTTACATCAGTAAACGTTAATTGAGTTCTGCTATTGAGCACAATATAATCAATTTGGTGGATGCGCCGCGCCGGGAAAAGTACAAACTGAATATTAATGAGGATTAATGACAGTGATCGTTAATTGAGCACTACCAGCTCGGATTAAGCAGCATACAAATAATCAATTCAAATATGGTGAATGCGCCGGGAAAGTGCAGACTTTCAATAATGTTAATAGTAATTAACGTCAGTAAACTTAGTAGGGCTCTGTTGGTTCTAGGACTCAGCATCATTTAATCGGAGTAAAACTATCAGGATTAGACGTACAAATTGTTTAAGATTACCAGGATTAGAATTAAGATTACCGTGGAATTACAAAAATTGCCTAAATTACATTCAGAATTATATTAAAATTATTAAATTATTAAATGGATAAAGTTCTGAGAGATTAAATATTATTACTTCCAAAATGAAAGTAAGTAAATCACATAAAAATCAGAATTTGCGAAAAATGTTTAGACAAATTCGAGAATAAATATGACTGATGTTCTTTTAATCAAACGGATTACTCACGCGAAAGGTATGTAGGTTTCGAGGTTTCTAAAAAAGCAATAAAACACATTTTATTAGCTACAAATTACTTTCATCGTGAAAACTTTTCTAAAATGATTTTAAAATTACATTTCACAAACGTCACTGTGACAGCGATAAAACGCGAATGTGGTATAATCGCTTATAATACTACAAGTGCATGCTATTTAATCGGTTAAATTTTGAAAATGGTTACGAAAGCTTGTTGCCGGTGGTAAAATAACGAGAACTAAATTGCCAGTTATTATCTGATTAAAGCCCTCGAGCTAAAACTCGAACAAAATGATGGCAATTTACTTCGAATTGTTTTATCTAAACGGTAACAAAGCTTGAGTAATTATTTCTACAATTTAACCGCTTACAATAGCGATGTACGAGTAGTATTCGGTAAGATTATTTCGCAAATGAAACTTTTTATTTTGTTTATTTTGATAAAAGTATGAATTTTTAAACCTGGGTTGCCTATAGGTATACTCATGAGCCCAATAAGATGTTGTGATGTGTTGAGGTTAGGAAACCTTTGTGTAGGAAACGTCCAAACAAAATATCATTGAATTTTATAAATTTTAAGATTATATCCAGAACAAATCAGCGTCTTTTGTACCCAAAGACATTTAAAATATGGTTTGTGGAAGGAAAACATTACGTGCGTGTAGGATGTGTCTGGTGGTCATATTTATGGACCTTTATCTCCCTTAATTTAGTTTACGTGGTTATTTTCAGCAGTGAAAAAAGTGTGTTCAAGATCATGTCACCAAAAAAAACGATTAAATGGCTCGTGCATTAATCAATAGTAATATAACAAGACCTTACATTTTTTATTGATACAATTTCGGATTTTTTACCGAAAGTTTGTTTGGAGACTTTGGAGACTTATGTTTTGATTCTCTTGAATATAAGTCGACAAATTTTTTCAATCATAAAATTGCTTCAAGAAACTTAAGGTAAAAAATGAGAAATTTTATCGACAATTCAACTTTTACTTTATAAACCAATACGAATTAACTGCTTCAGCCAATCACAGCGTGACTAATTTGGCAATTTGTACATGTGGTGATTGCCAGGCAGTTGTCAAAAACGAAAAACGTCAAGTCGTTGAATTGTCTTGCCGAATACAACTCATGGTCTCAATATCTTGGTAATTTTTGTCACTTTGATTTAGACTCGCAGGCGTTGTTTTTGGAAAATTATCACTCGCGCGAGCGCTCGTGATAATTTTCGTCCCAACGCCTGTTCGTTGCATCAAAGTGACAAAAATTGCCGGCAATATTGAGACCACTTGTTGTATTATATACGATAAGATTAAGGTCGCGTTATATTTGGCAAGATGATTTCCGAAACCATCACCGTTTTCATTTCACATACTGAAATTTTGAAAATTGGATGTTTAACGCATGTTTGGAAGTAACTTTTTTAATTGCAGTCTGATTCAAATTTAGTTTGGTCTTTGTGGAAGAACAAAATATCATAGCTTCTTTTTAAAGCAAATGGATTAAAGTTATGAGAAATTAGTATTGCTTCCAAAATTAAAGTAAATCCATGACAATCAGAATTTTGTAAAAAATGTTTTTGCACTTCCGGGTATAAAGTGGCACTTTTAGACACTCCTTTGCGGGATTGAAATGGATCATTCACTCCCATGGGACTGAAGTGCCGTTACTAGGTATTTTATAAAGAATCCATTGTTTCTTGCAATAATTATTATTGATTAAACTACTTCAAAGTGACATTTTAACATTTTTCGACAATTTTTTTTTACTTAATTTACCAGAACAAATATAACATAATACATGAGAAAAAAAAGTGTAAAACGATAAAATTGTTGGTGGTTCACATTGAAAGGGAGTGCAAAAAATAGCGTATATACCACAGGAAGTGGTGACATTTTAATTCCTCTCGTGATTACTGCCCGAGCGAAACAATGCACTTCAGGATGCACTTCAGTCCTTACAGGGTGGTGAATTTTTTGTAGTCTACCATTGGGAACTTGGAAAGCATATGAGATCCAGGGTAGGTTAAATTAGAGAAAAGTTGTTCTTTTTCAAGGCGATTAAGAATCAGTAAAGAATTCCTCGATATCTTGATCCGTTCCTGAGTTATCCCGAAAAAACTAAAAATTGCGGTTTTAAAGAAAAATTGATGTCTTCCTAACGATTGGTAGTATTCAAGTGAAACTTATAGCTTTCATATTTTTGACAGCTGTCAATTGACAGAAATTTTCTGGGCCTTTTAGATTTTGAGCAACTTCAGTCAACTTTTCTTTTTCTTATGGCCGCCATATTGGAATTTAACACCATAGGATGCAGAAAAAAAAAGGCAGCAGTGAAGCGGCTGGAACCTCCCCATCGCGTGGATCTTTGACTTGGGTTTCTAGTCGAATTAGCAAAGAAAATGTATGACAGGTTTCCATGATGGTTTTAGAACTTTTTTAGAACACACAAATTGAAACATTCATCAGAGAAAAGTAGGTATAAGTAAGTCCTTTTTAGGCAGTTCTAAAAACGTCGTTGAAACCAGTCTTATACAATTTCTGTGCTAATTCGGCTAGAAACACAAGTCAAAGATCCACGCGATGGGGAGGTTCCAGCCGCTTCACTGCTGCCTTTTTTTTAAACCAGAATTTGAAGACCTTTCTGATGGTGACAATAAATCTTTCAAAAACTCGTTTTGGATGGTTAAATAAGTGAATAATTTAAAGTTGGACATTGGTGTGCCAAAACGGCACTTTCCGTGGGCCGATTGAATCCAAAATTTGTTCAGCTCTTCGACGTGTAATACAATCCCCATGTGCAAAATTTCAGCTAAATCGGCTTGGGCTGTACCGCGATTTTAAAGTCCGATAAAAATAAATTTTTTGTTAATTTTTGGTCAAAAGGGCACTGAGAGTGAATACATTTTTAGAAGCAGAATTTGAAGGCCTTTCCTATCGTGACGTGAAAAATGGGGGTTTGCATTTAAAGTTTAAAAGTTGATGTGCCAAAATGGCATTTCTACACCTTTTCCAGTAGTAGTTCAGAAAGCGTCAATTGAATTTCAGAAAGCGTCAGTTGAATTTCAGAATTGTCACTTGAATTTCAGAATCCGTCAATTGTAGTTCAGATTAGTCAATTCAAATTCAGAGAGTGTCAAATGTATTTCAGAATAGTCAAATGAATTTCAGAATACGTCAATTGAATTTCAGAAAGCATCAAATGCAATTGTAATTGACGGATTCTGAATTTCAATTGATGCTTTCTGAAATTCAATTGACGTATTCTGAAATTCATTTGACTATTCTGAAATACAACTGACGCATTCTGAATTTGAATTGATTAATCTGAACTACAATTGACGGATTCTGATATTCAACTGACTATTCTGAAATTCAATTGACGCTTTCTGAACTACTACTGGAAAAGGTGTAGTTGCGCAATTGGCTCCAAAAGCTTTTCAGATCTAAGTTGGGTTATGAGATGCCTACGCACCAAATTTCAGCTAAATCGGTCTAGTAGTTTTGGCTGTGGCGTGTTTACAAACGTACGTACGTACGTACGTACACACACACACACACATTTTGAAAACCGCTTTTTTGGGATCCTGAGACCCCAAAACGTGAAGATCTGGTGCTATCTCAAATTCGAAAATTTTAGTGATTGTAGTAACCTCCCATTTTTTTTTAATTGTGATGGAGTTGGGGAGGTTAAAAATACATTACAAAAATTTAACTAACATGGATTTTTTTGACAGATCGTCGAAATTTGAAAATTGGTACCTATGAATAATTTTGTAAAATCAGCCTAACCTTAGATGAAAAACAATTGCAAAAGAGTAAACCTATTTTTTCAATCTCTTATGACTTGCGAAAATTTGAATCCAACGGTAACAAAATACGCCTTGGCATAGCAGATTTTTTCGTGCATCCAGTGGGAGTTAAAATCCAATATGGAGGCTATAAGAAAAAGAAAAGTTGACCATCGTTTCTCAGAATCTGGATGGCTTAGAAAATTTCTGTCAAGGTCATTAATTTGACAGCTGTCAAAACTATAAAAGTTCCAAGTTTCATTTGAATACCACCAATCGTTAGATAGGTATATAAAATTTTCTTTAAAATTGCAATTTTCAGTTTTTTCGCGACAACTCAGGAACGAATGAAGATATCGAGGAATTCTTGTCAGATTCTTGATCGCCTTGAAAATTAGCAACTTTTTTATAATTGAACCTACTCTCGATCTCTTGTGGTTTCCGAGTTGCCAAAGGTGGGCAGCGAAAAATTGACCAGCGCCGTATAATATACTATTAGATAAAATAATGGCGTTTTTAAACAAACGGACTACTCAAGCGAAAGGTAAGTAGGTTTCGAGGTATCTAAAAAAGCAAGAAAACACACTATTTCAGCTACAAAATACCCATCCTCCTGAAAACTTTTTTAAAATTATTTCAAAACGATATTGTACTAACGTCACTGTGACAGCGCGGGTTTGGTTTGATCTGATTGGTCAATTTGAATTGTATAATTTTGCTATTGGTTATGATTATAGTTATAATAGGTGATGGAAAATGATCCATAATTCTCACAGTGGATGAGAGTAATTTCAATAAAAATTCTTGGAGTTTCGAAGTTCCAATTAATTCCGCTGTCGTCTCCAATTCCCCTTCGTAAAACTGTTTTCCATGAAAATAATCCATTTTCATGAAAAATCCAATTTTCGTTGAAGCCCCCATCCTAAATACTTCCTTTTTTCAAAAAGTTTAATTTTTGTTGTTGTTCCTCTAACCTCCTTGATTTTGACGTTTGACACTTCGTTTGACGTTCTCTTTTGACATTGACGTTGACATTGCCGGTGGGTTTCCTCCCTTACCGACGGGGACACCTATATAAGATCTGTTTGACCCATATTTCCTCCTTTTCACTGCCGGCGCCGTCCTTCAGACGGTGTGGTCGGTTTTTAATTTTTTCCAACAATTTTAAATAATGTAACCCTTTTTAAATTTTAATCATTTTTACATTTTAAATTTCACCGAACTCTTTAAAAGTTCACCTTTTTTATGTAACTCCGGAGAAGTAAGTGTTCATTTATTTTATAGATTATAAGTGTCTTTGTTTGTTCAGGACTGAAGATGGGGCTTAATCCCCGAAAACATGTATCATTCTTAATTTAACATAAACAAAATTTTTGTGGATTGACTTCGAAACTCCAAGAATTTTTATTGGTAAAACGCTCCTGATTGGCAGAACTCTGACACATAACTAGTTTCTTATTGGTCGAATCCTTAGTCACAAGATTTAAATTTGGTGGATGCGCCAGGAAAAACTCAGACTATAAATTGTATTAATAGGGATTAGGCTGGGGTTGTTTAATCATGGATTATCCTCGGTTTAGCTTAAACCTGGTTTGGTTGCTAGGCAGCAGCCAATCAGAACGCTTAACTTTGCCAGTTAAACCAAGTTTAGAGATAACCTTGGAGTGAACAACCGGCCCTAAGATATTGTCACATAGTGGAGTTTTTGTGCTTATTCAACAATAAATGTGTCATCGTTTCCTTCGAGGTACATCACGATCACGAGCTGATATTGATGTTTTTTGCGATATGCGCAATAATTCGCAAAGGACCGTGTCTTCCCCCGTGGTTTTCCCAGATGATGGAAAATTGTATTATATTTAAGATGTCCTTATACCTACTTTGAGCTGAACGTCTGTCCAAATGTCTGTACCTGCCCATTTTTTGTGTAGCTGCCTTATTCTGTTTAATAAGATCGCCCATGAATCAAAATGTATTGTATTTACCGATTTTGTGTCAAATTTGTAAGGCCAAATTTTGCTTTCCATCGAAAAATTTTTCACTTTCTTTAACCACTTTTTGTTTGGAAGAAAGCAAAATTTAGTTTTTTTTTCTAATGTTAGAACCGGGGGCCGGTTCTTGTCGGCGAGGGGGTGATGTCACTTAGTGGAGTTTTTGTGCTTATTCAACAATAAATGTGTCATCGTTTCCTTCGAGGTACATCGCGTACAACGCGGGAGTCGGTGGCCTGCCAAGCCACTGGCCGGTTGTGCGTGGGGTATCTCCCCTTAGGGTAAGTACTCTGTCCTGTTGTTAATAATAATTTGTCAATAATGATTTGCCCCTTTTAAACTTTTGCCAGTCCTCCCTTGAATTAATTAAACCGTTTTGATTTTTATCTCGTCTTTTGAGGATGTCCTCTTAATACTCTCCCATTTTCCCCCCATACAACCCGGTACCAGCTCTGGACCCAAAGGGCCAGATGCGACAATATAGCCCAGTCAAGTTAGGTTTTTTAAAGGAAATAATTTATATATTTTTGAAATTTTGGCTACGGACTTCTGTTGGCACCTGAAATGAAGGCCGAAAAGTTCCCACCCCCCAAGAGTGCGTTTCGTCCCTTATTTGGCGAAAACCACCCCCAAACGTGACAAGGAGCTAGTTTTTAGCATTTTTCGGCGAAACTATCCATCTGAGAAAAAATTTATTCTAATCAAAATTATTTCTTATGAAATTCTGCATTAAAAAAGTCCTTTGGATTATTTTGCTTATCCCCACCTAATTGTCGCAACCGACGTCCGAAGTTGTAGAACAGTCAAATTAGATTTTTGAGTAGAACATATTTCGGCTACGGACTGCTGATGGGCCCTGGAATGAAGGGCCGCAAACTTAACACCTCCCAAGTGTAAGCTCCCTCTTTTGGCGAAAACCTACCAACAAACGTGGACGCTAGTTTTCAGGATTTTTCAGCTAAACTATTAAACGAAAAAAAAATTACTCTAACCATAATAATATTTCTCGTGAAATTCTATCTAATTAAAAAGTCCTTTTCATCATTTTGCTTATCCTCACATAATTCTTGCAAACGACGTCCGAAGTTGAGGGTTGTTTTTCGCTCGCACCAAAAAATCTATCTAGCGGTACCCTCAACTTCGGACGTCGTTTGCAAGAATTAGGTGGGGATAAGCAAAATGATGACAGGGACTTTTTAATGCAGAATTTCACGGGGAATATTCCTGATTAGAGTAATTTTTTGTCCGTTTGATAGTTTAGCCAAAAAATGCTGAAAACTAGCGCCAGGTCCACGTCTGGGAGCAGATTTTTGCCGAAAGAGGGATGAAACTTACACTTGGGAGGTGTTAAGTTTGCGACCCTTCATTTCAGGGCCCATCAGCAGTTCGTAGCAAAAATTTCATAAATATATAAATATGTTCTACTCAAAAATCTAATTTGACTGTTGTACAACTTCGGACGTCGTTTGCGAGAATTAGGTGCGGATAAGCAAAATAATCTAAAGGACTTTTCTAATGCAGAATTTCATAAGAAATAATTTTGACTAGAATAAATTTTTTGTCAGAATGGATTGTTTCGCCGAAAAATGCTAAAAATTAGCGCCATGTCTCGTTTTGGGGTGGTTTTTGCCAAATAAGGGATGAAGCGCACACTTGGGGGGTGGGAACTTTTCGGCCCTTTATTTCAGGTGGCAGCAGGAGTCCGTAGCCAAAATTTCAAAAATATATAAATTATTTCTTCTAATCGTGGATGCGATGGGAAAATACAGACCAAGCGTAGTATTAATGGGAACTAACGGCAGTAATAATTGTTTGTTTAACCAGTAAGCAAAAACATTACAGATTTCTACAGTTTTTCTCGTGCTGAACACATAGTTTTTCCCCTATCATTTAAAATTAACATACACTGATTATGCGATAGTTGAGGTTACCTACTATGTAAAAGCAAATTACTAACCATGCTAATAAAGCGGCATTTTACTGTCGTAAAAGTGTCAGTAAAAATGCACTTTTAATGACAGTCGGCGAAAAACGTTAATTTATTCAGCTCTGTTAGCTCGAACTGAACACCACAGAAATCAATTCAAATTTGGTGGATGCGCCGGGAAAGGTGCAGACTCAATAACGTTAATGGGAATTAATAGGGGGCAAACGTTAATCGAGCTCTGTTGGGAGGGATTGAACACCATTTAATCAATTTAAATTTGGTGGATGCGCCTGGAAAAATGCAGACTTTAAATAGTATTAATGGGAATCTTTGTCCCGATTGTTCTGTGAGTAATTGGAACGTGGCGACAAAATGCGTGGGTGAAACAAGAAAACACCATGTAAACATAATTAACATTTAAAACAGTTTAAATCCAGTAAACCGCCGTTCAAATCGGCTTTGCTTATACGCAGTGGTCCAGTGGCGCCCTCGACGGAGTGTCGGAAGGAGCGTATCTGGTCTACACGGCATAACCTGTTAGTAGGCAAATGCTGTTCGTGTTTCAGGCCAGTTCGATACTGGGAACGTTCAACGGAACACACAAAGAGCAAGAAGGCAATAGAGAGAAGGACCACTGGAGGAGATATTGCTACACAAACAGAGCTCAGTATGTTAGCACCAAGTTAGCGGGGATGGAATTACTAATGGATATTCACATACATGTTTAATACGATACGGGGGATCGCCAACTTTAACAGATCTAATAAATTAACCCTCAATCCGATGCAATTAGAAAAATTAACTGGGATTCCTCAAAGCGTCTATAGGGCCCTCGATGTATTCGGGTAAACAACTATCAACACCGGGGGTCTACTGTTTTTATAAACACGATTAATTTGCTAAATTACTGTAAATCATATATTGAATCGCAATTAAATATGTACATGAGAATTCTGTGTAATAACGATGCAGGTGTCATGTTATTTGCAGGAATCCGTTAGAAATTAATGTGGATTAATTAAGCTGAAATGTTTGAATTACATAATTTGTATGGCAGATCCTGGGCGTTTGAAGCTGAGCCGCAGTGTCTTGGAATCACCTTATTTAATTAATATTAATAATAAATTCATCAAACATTCAAACATTGTTGTAAAGCTAAATAAATATTTGTTGACACTTCGTGAAACAACAAACATTTTCAAAATGTATAAAAACAAAGAGAGCAGTCTTTATAACTTCCGTGTTAATTCGACTGTCACACGCAGTTTTCAAAAGGATTTAAGTCACTTGGCGTAGAAGTAAAAGCCACCGGAAGATGTACATCAATGCGATGTGTATTCCTGTAGATTTAATTGGTGTAAGGTAATAGGTAACTCGGAGTCAAAAATTTGCATTCAATTTAGGGTCGACGTTTCGGCATTGATTTAGTCTTCCTCGGGACACTAAATTTAAACATGAAAATTTAGTTGATTAAACATGGTGAAGAAGATTCGAGAACATTCCACAAGGAAACATTAATCAATTTTAAATCACCATGTTTAATCAACAAAATTTTCATGTTGAAATTTAGTGTCCCGAGGAAGGCTACAATAAATGCCGAAACGTCGACCCTAAATTAAATACAAATTTTTGACTCCGAGTTACTTATTACCTTACACCAATTAAACAAAAATGGCGGAGATGACCTTAACACCCATTTCTGTAGATACGTATACAGGGTGGGTAATTTTTCGATGCTCACCATTGGGATCTCCTAAACTGTGAAAGATACGGGGTCGGATAAATTACAGAAAAGTTGCGCTATTTGTTGATGATTAAGAATCTGAAGAGAATTCCTCGATATTGTGATTCGTTCCCGAGTTATCACAAAAAATCTGTAAATTGCCAATTTAAAGAAAAATTAATATCTTCCTAACGATTGATGTTGTTTAAATGAAACTTGGAGCTTTCATATTTTTGACGGCTGTCAATTGAATAACATCGCCAGAAATTTTCTAGGCCCTCTAGATTTTGAATAACGACAGTCAACTTTTGATTCTTTTATGGCCGCCATATTGAATTTTCACACTATCAAATGCACAAAAAAATTGACTTTTCAAAAATGTACTCAACATGAACTTTTTTGACAGATGTCTGAATTTGAAAAATGGTAGGAGTAATTTGCAAAATCAGCCTAAATTTAGATGAAAAACAATTGCGAAAAAGTACGCCGACTTCTTCTATCTCTTATAACATGTGAAAACAATTGAATTCAACAGCAATAAAACATGTCTTGCGGTCGTGTGACTCGGGCTTTCACAAATTTTTTGAAAAATGTTCATGATTGGTTACATTTTTGAGAAGCTAATTTTTTTGTGTATCCGGTGGTGTTAAAATTCAATACGGCGCCCATAAGAAAAAAAAAAGTTGACTATCTTTATCCAAATTTGGAAGGCCTAGAAAATTTCTGTCAATGCCATTCAATTGACAGCTGTCAAAAATATAAAAGTTCTAAGTTTCATTTAAATAGCATTAATCGTTAGGAAGATATTAATTTTTCTTTAAAATAGCAATTTTCAGATTTTTTGTGATAACTCAGGAACGAATCAAAATATCGGGAAATTCTCTTCAGATTCTTAACCGCCAAGAAATAGCACAACTTTTCTCTAATTTAACTGACCCCGCATGTTTTACCGTTTAGGAGATCCCAATGGTGAGCATCGAAAAATTACCCACCCTGTATAGGGGCCGCCTGAATTTATTGGTGGAATTGGGTGCGGATTTTATCAATCTGCACCTAGTAGTAGTGCCTCCGCAGTCGCGCAGATACTAAGAACTGTGAATTGGGTTGAGAGACCTGAAATAGTCCTTTAAGGTGTTTGAAATAGAAAATTAACAAAAAACACTAGAATTTTGCGAAGTCTGTAAAATTAGCGATACAGGCAAGAAAAAAATTACTGCAGTTAAGTAGAAATACCAAAACTAACTCGGAAAATAAGACGATTTTCTAATTTGTTTTGGAGGCGTTCTGTAAAATGGCGTTCTGTGGGTTGAAAAATTACTAGAGAAATTACGAAGGGGGATGAAAAGTCAAGACAGCGTGAAGATTAACTGTGGATAAGAAGAATTACAAAATATAACACGAAAATAAGCCAATTGTGCAAATCAGGCTCTTGTGGGGGTTGAATACTTATATACCCATTGCGAATGGAGCTGAAAAATTGTAAAAGGTAAACTGAATCCAAATGAGTTCAAATTATTAGAAAAACGAAATCACGCAAATTTTGCAAAAAATAACACTTAGGGGTTGAAAAATTGTAAAAGGGGATGAAAATTAATCGTAATGAAGTAGAATTATTACAGAAAATAATACGAAAATAAGCCTATTATACAAATTTGCCCTTTGGGGGTTAAAATCTTGCGAGGGGGGTCGAAAAACTAACTACAAAAAAAAAAACGAAACGAAAATTACATACGAAAAAGAAGCGGTCTGTGCAAATTTAGCTTTTTGACGGTTCACATATCATGAAAGGGGTTGAAAAATTGTGAATGGGTTAAAATTAATGAAATTGATTCGGAATTTCCGAAAATCGCAAAAAACCAGAGAACATAAATAAAGTGTGTTAGTAGCCTAGGGGTTGGTTTTGGGTTGAAGACTCTTAAGGCGTTTTTTTCAATGCTTAATCGAATGGTTTCGCGAATAATAATTAAGACCTTTGTACCATCTATAGAATGGTATCAATTTCAACCCTACATTACTCAGTGAAAATTTGAGTTTCCACCCTTAAATTTCATTCCCTTCCATAAATTTCTCCTAAAATTCACTCCTCCTTTCTCGAAGATGCAATGTGTAAGACCTCACAGTATCTCTGTGTCAAATTACAGGGCTTCATAAACGTTTCAGCCCCTATACTCCAATCCCCTATTTCGCCACCCCCACATGCTCTAAAGAAAGTTGTGTTTCAATTTGACCACTCTAATCCAATTCGTTGAAAAATTGCGGCGATTTATAGTTTCATGTTTTCAAAATTTGGAAAGTAATTTAATATATTTCCAAAACTAATTAATTTTAGACCGTTTCATCTTTAACGCCGGACTGGTCACCTTTTCAATGTATTAATTTCTATTTGGATGTTTTGGATATTAACAAATTACAATTTGATAGATACATAACCTAAAATTTAAAATTTATAAATTTAGTTTTTAAGAAACAATGTTACATAGTATATTTTTTGTAGACCCTGAAGAAGCTAGAATAAATGCTAGCGAAACGTTGGTATAAACTATAGTTTAATCTTTATTTCATCAACGATCCTGTCCTTTTCTTCGATACATCTTCGTACTTGGAATTAAATAGTATAATTATGCAATGAGTGTGTAATGAATTTTATTGCTCCTCAGGATGACGTTTATGGTACGATACGAGCCGTAGGCGAGTCACATAAATCATCCGAGGGCGCAATAATCATTACACGAATAGAATGCTGTTTTATCCACGGGTTTTAAAGCGAAAAAATCTCTCACCCATTGTATAATGAGTCCATTCTGCAACACCCGTGGATATATTAATTTATCCGCTTGCAAAGGGTTAGGGGTTAGTTTTCGACTGAAAACTCATAAGATCTTTTTTTGATAGTCGACCGAAATCTATCGGACCCCGTAATTTTATATCACCATTTACTTGAAGAAATTTCCACTTTCAACCCTTAAATTTCATCCTCCTTATTAAATCTTAATACCCCTACAGTGTCACTGAAAATTACTGCCTTGAGTACTTTTTGAGTTCTCGTATTTTTGCGTTTCTGTAGGTTAGGGGTTGTAGCGCCTTTAAGAGTGGTTTTTCGCAAAATATGAGTACATGATAACTTTTTTGAATCATTAACGGAAAGCCATCGAATGACTACAATTTCGACCAATACTTAATAAGCGGAATTTTGAGCTGCAATCTCTAATTTCCACCACCTCCCTCCAATTCTGCGGAAATAACATCCCCCGGAAGATTTCATCGAAATATGTGTGTATACACTAGCGGGGTTATCATATTTTTTATGGTTTTCATCCCCTAAATGTCATCCCCTGTGATTAACACCCCTTCACCTTCAACAAGTTTCAGCAAAGTACCTCCACTAGTTCTCGAGTTATTGAAATTAAGAGTTTTTTGGTTTTTCACCCCTGACTCCCCCTTGATCCGATATGGCCCAAGAACAATCCCCGCCGAGTATTTAGGGATACGCAACTGTATACAAAATTTGAGCTCGATATTTCAATCCGTTCTCAAGTTATGCGACGGACAGTGTAGACGAGCGAGCGAGCCCACGAATAAGCAAACTGATGCCGTGACACTAAAAACTGTTTCAGGGTGCAACAGAATAGATAACAAATGAGCCGTTAGACACCTTGCTACCCACTTGTAGAAAACGCACAAGTACCTACAAACAGATCAAGATAAGCAAATGAAATGATAGCTTTATGCAGGAAGTGTACCTCCCACTAACATAATATAGATATAGGTATTAGTTCTAGTAGCGAATAGGTGAGAAGGGAGGTCAGTATTTAGGGCTCATAGCCGAAGTTGATAACGGGAATGCTGTAAATTATTGTTAAAGGGATCATCATGTCAAAACCTCGGATCACATTACAGCGCCAGTTGTTAGGATCGATAAATTGTGGTGTAATACTCCGCTTCCTAACTCTACACGCTGTTTCAGACACTGATATAGACGATCCCAATAAAATTATAACAATTATCTTGATAGCTGTGTTATACGGCTCGAAATAATAATTCCCATCCCAGGAGCCTCTTTCTGTTTAACTTATGAAAACAAACTTCAACTTTAGGTCTAGCCTGGATCGGACATGTATAACCGAGATTTGCGCCCTCCTCGCAAAGTTAATTAATTTCAACCAGCAACGGACAATATTTATCACCGTGCGGTTTAATTTCACGGCAAGCTTATAATTTTTATTACCGTTGTTAGTATCTTGTGTCATATAAGAAAAACCACGGTCTACGCAACATTTAGCCAAGTTTTGATGGCGAAAACGGTGAACAACGAGTAGTAGAAAAAGCCAACGAAAGATGTATATCAATGCGATGTGTGTCCCTGTAGATGTTTACCTTGTTAATGTGTATGTAGGGGCGAGCTGAATTTACTGGTGGAGTCGGGTGCAGATTTTATAAATCTGCACCTAGTAGTAGTGCCTCCGCAGACGCACAGTGGTGTTAAAAAGACGAAATTATGAAAATTGGCCGTACATAATTAAACAGTAGAGAGTTAACAAAAAAACATCATATTTGCGAAGTAGGTATGTAGAATTAGCACTAAGGGGGTTGAAAAAGGGAATGAGAAGTCCAAGGTAATGAAAAAAGGTGATGAAAAGTCAAGAGGAATGAAAATGAAGTGTGGATTAAGTAGAATTACGAAATAAAACACTAAAATAACCAAATTATGCAATTAAAACTTTTGTGGGGGTTGAAATAAGCACTTATACCTACCTATTGCGAAGGAAACTGAAAAATTGTAAAAGGTAAACTGAATCCCAAATGCGTTCAATTTTATAACCGTCGAAAAACGAAATTATGCGAATTTTGCAAAATTAGCACTTAGGGGGTTGAAAAATCGTAAAGGTGGATGAAAAATCAAAAGGTATCAGGATTAACCGTGGCTAAGTAAAATTACGGAAAATAACACCAAATTAACCCAATTATGTAAATTTAGCATTTGAAGACTTGAAACATTGCGAAGGGGGATGAAAAAAGTGAAAAATTTAATCATCATCCAAATGGGTTCAATTTATTACAGAAGAAAAACGAAAATATCCGAATTTGGTAAAACTAACACCTAGGGGGTTGAAAAATTGTAAAGGGGGATGAAACGTCAAAGTGGATGAGAATTAATCGTAATTAAGCAGAATTACAGAAAATAACACGAAAGTAAACCAATTATGCAAATTTAGATTTTGGGGGTTGAAATGTTGCGAAGGGGGTTGGAAAAGTGAAAAAGATAAACATAATCCAATTGAGTTCAATTTATTACCGAAGGAAAACTAAATTATGTGAATTTTGCAAAATAAACACTTAGGGGGTTGAAAAATTGTAAAGGGGGATGAAAAGTTAAAAGGGATGAGAATTAATCGTAATTAAGTAGAATTACAGAAAATAACACGAAAATAAGCCAATTATGCAAATTTGACTTTTGGGGGTTGAAACATTGCGAAGGGGTCGAAAAAGTGAAAAAGGCAAGAACAATTCATAAGGCAAAACTGCGCGAATTTTACAAAATTAACCAGCGGAAATCACCCGAAAAAGAAGCGGTCTGGGTAAATTTTGCTCTTTGAGGGTTCACATATCATGAAAGGGGTTGAAAAATTGTGGATGGGTCAAAAATTAATGAAAATCACTTTAAATTAATAACAAATTAGAAGAAAGCAAAAAAAAAATAAATGAAATATATTTACTCCGCTTGCTAGGGCTTAGGGGTTGTTAGTAGCGTAGGGGTTGGTTTTAGGATGAAGACTCATAAGACTTTTTTCAATGGTTGACCGAAATCTATTGAACCCCATAATTTTATTCCACCACTTACATGAAAAAATTTCCAGTTTCAACCCTTAAATTTCATCCCCCTTGTTAGATATTAATGAAAATTTGCCCATCCGCCTACAGTGGCGCTGTAAATTACCACATCAAATTTAGCCCTGATACGTTGAGCAGTTTTTGAGTTCTCGCATTTTTTTGTTTCGGCATGTTAGGGGGTTGTACCGCCTTTAAGGGTCGTTTTTCGCGAATGATGAATATGACCTTTTTTGTACCATCAATAGAAAGCTTTCGAATGGTAATATTTTCAACTATACATTCTTCATTGAAAATTCGAGTTTCCACCCCTAACTTTCATCCCCTTCGATAATTTTCTCCTAAAATTCGATCTTCCCTTCTCGAAGATGCAGTGTGTAAGATGTCACAGTTTCGCAGAAGATATTGCTTCTCTGTGTCAAATTACAGGGCTTTATGGACGTTTCAACCCCTAAACTCCAACCCCCTATTTCACCACCCCCACATGCCCTAAAGGAAGTTGTGTTTTCAATTTCACCACCCTAACGCAATTCGTTTAAAAATTAAGGTAATTTGTAGATTCATGTTTTCAACACCTCATGATTTCACCCCTTTATGATTTACAGGGGTGAGTTTATTTTTCCGGTGTGACATAACTCCTTGCGTATTTACTGACTTCAGTTGTTCATAAATAAACCAATAGGGTTTCAGAAAAAATAAATAAAATATAATTATCGACTTGCAAAGAGTTAGGGGTGGTTAATGGCCCAGGGGTGGGTTTTAGATTGAAAACTCATAAGACCTTTTTTCAATAGTTGACCGAAATCTATCGAACCCCGTAATTTTAGGCTACCATTTACTTGAAGAAATTTCAAGTTTCAACCCTTAAATTTCATCCCCTTTGTTAGATATTTTTGAAAATTTGTCCATCCACTTATAATGTCACTGGAAATTCACAAACCAAATTCTGCCTTGATACGTTGAGTAGTTTTTGAGTTCTCGTATTTTTGTGTTTCTGCATGTTAGGGGTTGTAGCGCCTATAAGGGTGGTTTTTCGCAAAATATGAATGACACCTTTTTTGAATAATTAATGGAAAGCTATCGAATGACGCCAATTTCGACTAGTACTTATTAAGCGGAATTTCGAGTTGCTACCCCTAATTTCCACCCCATTTGTTCGATTTTACGAAAAAACGCATCCCCCACAAGATTTCACCGATATATGTGTGTACGTTGAGTTTCCGACAGCTGCGTGCAACCCTTGCGGAGTTATCATATTTTTTGTGGTTTTCATCCCCTAAATTTCATCCCCCGAAATTGGCACCCCCTCACTTTCAACAGACTTGAAGGTCGAACGTGCATACTAATTTTCAGCAAGATATCTCCACTAGTTCTCGAGTTATTGAAATTAGTAGTTTTTCGGTTTTTCACCCCTAGCTCCCACCCCCTTGGTCCGATATGGCCCAAAAGCAATCCCCGCCTTACTTTTCGGGAGACGAAGCTGCCTACCAAGTTTCAGCTCGATATCTCAATCCGTTCTCAAGTTATCCGACGGACAGACTGAGGAGCGATCGAGCGAGCGAGCGAGCGAGCGAGCGAGCGAATAAGCTAAGACAAGAGTACCTCCGCATTCTGCTACGGCACTAAAAGCCACCGGAAGATGTACATTAATGCGATGTATATCCCTGTAGATGTTTATCACGTTAATTTGTATTTAGGGGCGGCTGGTCTTACTGGTGGAATCGCGTGCAGATTTTTAGAAGTAGTGCCTCCGCAGACGAACAGATGTGTCAAAAAGGTGAAATGTAAAAAAATTGTTGTTACAGAATTAAAAAATAGACGATGAACAGAAAAAACACAAAAATTTAGAGGGTTGAAAAGTAAAATGAATGACAATATAAACCAAATGAGTAAATGAAAAGAATTGCCGGAATTAAAACAAAATTTGGCGAATTTTGAAAAATTAATACTTGGGACTGAAAAATTGCGAAAGGGGATGAAAAATCAAGAGGAATGAAAATTGACTGTGATTAAGTAGAATTACGAAATATCATGTGAATCATTAACGGAAAACTATCGAATGACGCCAATTTCGACCAATACTTATTAAGCGAAATTTTGAGTTACAACCCCTAATTTCCATCCCTTGCTTGTGTCCGATTTTGTGAAAAATGCATCCCCCGCAAGATTTTACCGAGATATGTATGTACGTTGAATTTCAAATAGCTGCGTAAAACCCTTGCAGAGTTATCATATTTTTTGTGGGTTTCATCCCCTAAATTTCATTCCCCTTCACCTTCAGCAGACTTGCATCATTAATTTTAGTTTAATTCTTGCATGAGCCATCATCAACTTATTTTAAGAACTATTATTATTTCACACCCACTCTGTATGTTGTGTGCATATGTCGAACCCATTTATTGGGGTAATATGACATTTCGTGAAGTGGATATACCTGGTGCGCGTTCAAGACGATCCAGTCTTACTTAAATAGAATTTAGAATAAAATATTAGAAATTCGTGGAAATTTTGGAATATTTGATGAAAAATTTGTTGATTTGTGGAATAAAACACTAAAATGTGACTTATTAGAAATCTAGGGAGTTTACTCGTTATTATAGCTTTGGTTTCACAGCTCTTTATTGGTCCTCTCCTAGATCCCTGCGGCAGACAAAATTTAATCTCCAAAAAAGCTAATAACGAATAAAACTCGCTATAGGATTCTAATCAGTCACATTTTTTCAAATTTTCCAAAGCGAATTTCTAATTTTAATGAAATCAAATCCATTACATTTTTGTCTCTAACATGAAAATGGTTCATTAAATTCTCAAACATGAAAATGGATCATTATAAATTCTCAAACTATTTGGAACAATGAATAGCATTTTTCAAGAACTTTCATTTCATACAGGGTGTCTCAGAACGCTCGCACCAAATTCTAGTGGAGTATTCAGGATTAAATACTGAGTCGATCCGTGTTTTTGAAAATTTTTAGGGTCTAATAGTTCTCGAGTTATAAGAGATTTAAGAGGACCAATCAGATTTCGGCTCTGAATTGCTTCATAAGGTAATTTAATGTAAGATGCACTATTTCCTAGGTTACAAGATACAACAGTATAAATTTTCATTGATAGTATCTTGTTACCTAGGAAATAGTGCATCTAGCATTAAATTACCTTATGAAGCAACTCAAAGCTGAAATCTGATTGGTCCCCTTAAATCTCTTATAACTTGAGAACTATTGGACCCTGGAAATTTTCAAAAACGCCAATCGACTCGGAATTTTGTCCTAAATACTCCATTAGAATTTGGTGCGAGCGTTCTGAGACACCCTGTATATGCGAGGTACAGTTACGGACAGGTTTTTGACAAACTGCTATCTATAAATTCACGGAATGTGACATTCCGTGCCAGAATTTTAGGTTGGCATTTAAGATTCTGACCTTTGTAGGGGTGGGGGTAAACTGCACAATCGGAACAAAGTCAAAATTACAGTGAAACATTTCCTCCTCAATGCTAAACAACTTGTCGAAAATCTTATTGTCGATATCGTCGATTCAAAAATTATCTGAAAGCGCCACCCAGGCACTGTAATTTTTAAATTTTACTGGTACCTTTCTGGACAAAATGTGAGACCACAACTTAAAATTTTATGATATTGTGATACAGGCTCATCCCCCCCTTTCTCTCTTATTTTTTGAAGTAACATTTTCAAATTTGGAATATCGAACCTTTCAAAATTTTAAATGACAACCCCGCTTTTGATACATCATTTGAAAACTAATTTCAAGGCCAATGCAACGCTGTAAGAATTTTTGACATTTGTTCAACTTCAGCGCCCTCCATGGTCAAAGTTTAAATTATATTAGGGCCCTTTGTGGTACATCATTTATTTTGAAAAGGTTTGAAATTCTCTGTAAGCCGATGAATTTTTTTAAAAAATTTATTCACTTTAAAAAGTTACACATAAGAAAATGAATTGGTTTTGGGCCTACAAACCATTCTTGTTTTAACCTCCCCAATCCACTTCACCACTTATAAAAAAGGGAGGTTACTGCAATCACTAAAATTTTCGAATTTGAGATAGCACCAGATCTTCACGTTTCGAGGTCTCAGGAACCCAAAAAAGTGGTTTTAAAAATGTGTCTGTGTGTATGTGCGTACGTACGTACGTACGTGCGTACGTACGTACGTGCGTACGTTTGTAAACACGCCACAGCCAAAACTACTAGACCGATTTGCCTGAAATTTGGTGCGTAGGCATCTCATAACCCAACTTAGATCTGAAAAGCTTTTGGAGCCAATCGTGCAACTAGAAATGCCAATTTGGCACATCAACTTTTAAATTTTAAATGCAAACCCCCATTTTTCACGTCACTTTAGGAAAGGCCTTCAAATTCTGCTTCTAAAAATGTATTCACTCTCAGTGCCCTTTTGACCAAATATTAAAAAAAAATTGATTTTTATCGGACTTTCAAATCGCGGTACAGCCCAAACCCCTGAACCGATTTGGCTGAAATTTTGCACATGGGGATTGTATTGCACGTCGAAGAGCTGAACAAATTTTGGATTCAATCGGCCCACGGAAAGTGCCGTTTTGGCACACCAATTTCCAAATTTAAAATTATTCACTCATTTCACCATCCAAAACAAGTTTATGAAAGATTTATTGTCACCATCAGAAAGGTCATCAAATTCTGGTTTTAAATAAGACAAAATTCGTTCGCATTTAGTGCTCTTTGGGTCAGAAAATCGAAATTTTGTAATAACACTAAAAATACATTATAGCCCAAATTAGTGAATCGATTTGGCTGAAATTTGCTACATGGAGATTGGGTGACCCGTTGAAGACCTGAAAGGCTTTTGGAAGCAATTGGTCCACAGGAAGTGCCATTTAAGCATATCAACTTTAAATTTTAAATACAATGCCTCTTTTTTATGTCGCCATTAGAAAGACGATCAAATTCTGGTTCTAAAAATGTATCCACAGTTTCTGCCATTTCAGTGGAAAATAGAGAAAAAAATCTTTTTCATTAAAAGGGAGCAGGCTGACAGTGGATGACAAAGTATCAGTTATTGTCAAAAGGGTGGTAAACTGTTAACCTTAAAAGGAACATATTGTCAAATGTGATGGGTGATGATTGTCTGAAGTGATGTCAGTATTTGTCAGAAAATTGCGAAATTAGTCACAGATGATAAGCACAAAAAAAATTCTGTTGAATTGACTACCATCTACACAGAATACAAAGATCCACGCGATGGGGAGGTTCCAGCCGCTTCTCTGCTGCATTTTTTACCATGTAGGTAACTCTGGGAAGGAACGGAAGAATTTCAAAAATTTTTGCATTGGTTTACAGAGAATTTCAAACGCTTTCAAAATAAATCATGTATCACAAAGGGCCCTAATGGAATTTTAAATTTGACCATAGACCAGCTGGAGTTGAGCGAATATAAAAATTTCTTACAGCGTTGGATTGACAATGAAATTAGCTTTCAAATGATGTATCACAAGTGAGGGGTTGCCATTTGAGATTTTGAAGTTGGGATTGGCGGGGGTTACAGGGTGCTTTGAAAAATTTCACCATGCACGGGTTTAGGTGCCCCCATCGAAATAAAAATCGACCTGTTCGAGCGATTTTTTATATCTTTTGGGGTTCCAGAAAAAAGTAAAATTGTAATTTTGAAAAAGCCACCCTGTATAATGGTACCGATATGTATCATTTGAAAGTATAATTACCTAATAAAGGAGCCAATTTTAAGTTGTGGCTCAACTAAAATCGCCTGTTTTGATTGGTCATTATCATAGCAACAGCACAAATCGTTATGACAACTGTGACCACTTTGCAGTTGGGCCAATTCATATCGGAATTTAGACACAGAAGATGTAAAAAGAAAGAATTTAACTCCTATTACTTAATTTAATACCAATAGGTAAGGTAGCTATAAAAACAAAAGAAATATTTGTGTAGAAGCTCTTATTAATTGTATTTTCAAATGGTGCATCATCGGTACCACTATTATCTATGGTACCTTAGAAAAAATTAAGTTTTAATTAAAAATTCGTTTTGGCAAACTCAGACCCCTCATAAATCGCTACATAAATAAAAAATTTTAATGTATTTTTTTTGATTGAAGTAACATAATACAATAGCTAGGAAAAGCTACCATTTTACCAACAACATGCAAAAAATTACGTTTTGTAAATTCTGTCTTTCATTTTATTAGCGAAACATTTTTAAACACTCTTTTTTTGGAGTACCTAATGTACCCAGATTTTACGGTACTTAACGAAGGCCACTTTTTTGAAATAATAACCAAATTCTATTAAAAACTTGCAACATCGAATGTAAGTACCTACTTATCTATGGCTACTTCCTGAAATAACAACCAAATTTTTTTCGTTTCCGGTTTTACCCGAAGTGACATGAATTTTTGACTTTCAAATGCAATATCCTGTATATCAGAATATTTTGTGAGCCAACATAATTTTCCGATTCCAGATATAGCCCCAGACATAAGGGTATCTCAAGTGTCAAAACAATTTTTGAGGTTATTTAAAACTTTGAATCTAAAAGGTTTTGACCCTTCCCTTGTTATTCAAATAGACCATACCAACGAAAAATTGAAATCATATAAAATATATTTGCAGCCGGTAAAAATTTTTTTTTTAGTAAACTATTGTTACCTACCACTTTGGGATACTTTAGCCCACTCACATTTTCTCCATAATAAGCACGGTCTATACAGGGTGATTCACGTAGACCGTTCGTTAGAAGTTTTTCCACTTCCCAATGGAATAGAAATTTGAAATTTGGTACTCGGCCATTATCGACAATTCTGAATTCACCTAAAATATTGGCAAGATTCCGTCACTTCCGGTTTCGCCGGAAATGATACCAACTTTATTATTTTAAATAGAACCCTATAATTTTGATTGCATATTTAAGATCGTCTTTTCAGACTGACTATTTTTTATCTGGGTTATCTTCATCTACCTGTCATAGTTTTTGACTTATGTCAATTTTTTCGTTCAAAATGTCACATGCAAGAGTTGCTTTAAAAAATCGCAGCTCCGAAACGCTTTGCAATGATGAAACGAGTTTTTTTACAATCGATAGCGAAGGAATCAGAGAATCTTTTGAGTGGTCAGCAATCTACGAACATAGCTTCAAACGTTCACAATTACCATTCAAAGTTGACGATGACAAAATGTGGAAAAGTCGATTTTTTCAAATGGAACGTACTATTTTTGGCAACGGCAATCGATAGAGCGCTAAATTTTAGAGGCAGTTTCATCAACAGGTCCTATACCCTCTACTTATCAATTCTGAGTTATTTACGAAAAAAGATATTCTGAAAAAAATATGAGTTATCGGAAATTGAGTAGGCTTTGGAAAATTTGGCACGGCAAAAAGTGACATTTTCATTGTTGGTATTAATAATTGTTGGCTTAATTTTGGCCTTACAACAACGGCGGACTACACGAATGAAGTTGTTTTTGATTTATGTGTGATTTATGGTCAAAATTACAGCAAAATAAGAACGATTTTTTAACAAAAAATACTCTCAAGACAACTTCTTTCATTTTATAACTTGTTCTGCCTACAATTCGGTCATTTTGACCATAAGTCACAAATAAATCAAAAACAACTTCATTCGTGTAGCCCACAATTTATTGTTGTAAGACCAGCATTAAGCGAACAATTATTAATACTAACAATGAAAATGTCACTTTTTGACATGTAACAAATTTTCCAAAGCCTACTCAATTTCCGATAACTCATAATTTTTTCAGAATATATTTTTTCGTAAATAACTCAGAATTGATAAGTAGAGGGTATAGGACATGTTGATGAAACTGCCCCTAAAATTTAGCGCTCTATCGATTGCCGTTGTCAAAAATAGCACGTTCCATTTGAAAAATCGACTTTTCCACATTTTGTCATCGTCAACTTTGAATAGTAATTGTGAACGTTTAAAGCTATGTTCGTAGATTGCTGACCACTCAAAAGATTCTCTGATTCCTTCGCTATCGATTGTAAAAAATCTCATTTCATTATTGCAAAGCGTTTAGGAGCTGTGATTTTTTAAAGCAACTCTTGCATGTGACATTTTGAAAGAAAAAATTGACATAAGTCAAAAACTATGACAGGTAGATGAAGACAACCCAGATAAGAAATACTCAGTTTGAAAAGACGATCTTAAATATGTAATGAAAATTATAGGGTTCCATTTAAAATAACAAAGTTGGTATCATTTCCGGCTAAACCGGAAGTGACGGAATCTTGCCAATATTTTAGGTGAATTCAGAATTGTCGATAATGGCCGAGTACCAAATTTCAAATTTCTATTCCACTGGGAAGTGGAAAAATTTCTAACGAACGGTCTACGTGAATCACCCTGTATATTCAAAAGTTACAGGAAGGGGGGAATTCACCGTATACACATATTTCACTTTAATATTTCTAAATTTAAATTTTAATATTTTTAAAGTGGAATATCTGTATCTGTATCTGAAAATGTATTTGTGATTATTTTAAGTATTTGTTTCCCCAATTTAATTCATTTGCCACTTTCCATCCATCATCAGAATCATAAGATTAGACTGCCATTATTAGAGGATCAGTCGAAATTAATTTAGAATTAATTTAAGTAGCTCATTATAAATAGTTCCTAAAGTCTTTTTATTTTATAAGCTTTTCAAATTGTGTTATTCTCGGGTGGAAATGAAAACCATTACTGAATTTCTTACCCTTCGGGTTGTAATTTTAACTTTTCAATAAATAATTATTATAGTTTTTAGTATAATTCCCTTCAAGGGCCAGTCGAGAATTAAAACACTATAAAGTCTTGAACTGAAGCACTATACAATTTTTGACTGCGTCTGTACAAAATTTATTGCGGATTCAAAATAATTTCCTATCGAGATATTGTCAGTTTTACCTGCGAAGTGTTCTAAGATCACGCCATAAAAATGTAACAGAATTTCAAAAAAGACGTCCGTATCAAATGGCCTTAACAACAAAATTTTTAATTATTCCCAGCCGTTACGCGCCGCCGAACACTTTACTCACTTTAGTGAAAGTAGGTTATTTGAAATTAGCTAGAGACATACGTGACGTCTCTGTTAATCTCTAAACTGCATAATTATTATCACTTCCTATTTAGCCAAAATCCCACGAACTAAAATACTCTCTTTCTTTGCGTCCCACAGCGGCATTTAATTAAAGCCTTTCACACACTGACACGAAAAAAACGCGTCCTTTTAATGGAATTTTCAAGTCGCGCGTATATCCGATTATCATTTATAAATAGAATCGGTTGTAGTTGTAACTGCATCCATCATAAATTAATAAATTATGCAAATTTAATTAATCCAAAAGTATCGACAAACCAAGCCGGTTAATGAATACCTAATAATTATTGCTTCGTGTTTCTCCTTTGGACATCAATACAAAAAGTGATGAATTTATTAGAGAGCTCAAGTATAATAATTATTTCTTTCGATAGTGATCATTGATTAAATATGTACACGTTATTATCATCATTGTGTTTGATTGTGATCATAAATCATACGTGAACAGTTATGAGAAAGCTGTTTTTGAATCGTTGGGCGACATCTGTAGGCTGAGGCGAAAATTTTAAGAATGCAATTAATAGTGTGTCCGCTGTTTAATGTGAAAATGCAGAAGGGGTGCCATCTGCACTCGGGAAGTTGAGTTGTTTCGTTTTAACATTCAAAATAGAGGGCGTATGAATACAATTTGCTGCTGTTAATATGTATGATAAAAATACAATAGTGTCTCAGTTGTAATTATTTTTTTCAAATTTTGAGACATCACGTTTTTTTTTAAATTTCCTGACTTAGATTTTGTTTCCTAGGAATCCTAGGTAAGTAACAATTTATAGGTATAAGTACTGTTAACACAAGAAATGGTTATTGTAGCTTGTAGCTATTATACCGGGTGATTCAGTTTGGTATTCGCCCCCCTGTAACTTTTTTATTTCAACAGAAAAATTTATGAAACCATATATATTTGTTAATCGCATGACAAACTCTATTAAATGACGTAATTAAATCTTCAATATGATGACATATGTCAAAATGACGATAGTCAATTTTTTTTCTCCAAATGACATGCTGTATATTTCTTAGCGGATTCTTGTAGACATTTGTTTTCTACATTCAATTATGTAAAAAAAGTCTACACTTTTACTAGAAAAATTCCGAAAAAAAAATTGATTTGATTAGGCATAATTTGAAAGTATCTTGTCAATAAAAGTAGTTAGCCATGGAAAAAATTTAATTATAGTGTAGTCTAAGTCACTCACATTGCGAGGACCGTAGTTTCTCAAAGAATTATTATTACTTACCCTTTTAATAACAATAATACCCCATTTACCTTATAACTAGTGAATAACAATAACATTATTACTATTAACGATCTAACAGGTAAATCAATTATAATTTTTGAAAAACACAACCCTTCGTGTGAGGGCGACATTAGGCAACACCATAATTCAATTTTTTCCACGGCTCACTACGTTTATTGACAAGAAACTTTCAAATTATGCCTAATAAAATAAATTTTTTTTCGGAATTTTTCTAGTGAAACTGTGAACTTTTTTTACATAATTAAATGTAGAAAAAAAACGTCTACAAGAATCCGCTAAGAAATATACAGCATGTCATTTGAAGAAAAAAAGTTGACAATCGTCATTTTGACATAATGTCATCATATTGACGATTTATTGACGTCACTTCATGGAGTTTGTCATGCAATTTATAAATATATATGGTTTTATATATTTTCCTGTTGCAATAAAATAGTTACGGGGGGGCGAATACCAAATTGAATCACCCGGTATATGGAAAGGAGGAAAAGAATGGGTGCTTACTTATTGGCTGGTTTGAATAAAGTGTTACAAGATGCTCATACTTGTACTAATAAAGGATGCAAATACAAGTTTCTACTGCAAGAGAAAAGGATAGAACTATAAGCAAAAGCTTTGTTACCTACCCTTTATTCATACCGGCCATTGTGTAGATACGATCTGTAGTAACACAAGAAATGGTTATTGTAGCTATTGTATATATATGAAAAGGAGGAAACGAACTTACTTATTGGCTGGTATGCATAAAGTATAACAAAATGCTCATACTTGCATTAATAAAGGATGCAAATACAAGTTTCTAGTGCAAGAGAAAAGGATAGAACTATAAGCAAAAGCTTTGTTACCTACCGTTTATTCATACCGGCCATTGTGTAAATCTGACAAATAATCTTTCCCGCATCTCCTGTCATTTTTCTTCAACTCACATACGCATTGCTGGAATAACTTTTAAAAGTCAAATTATTTAGAATTTTGACACTACTAACGCCATGCAAGAAAGACGTAGAATGAACAAATCAAAAAAGTTTACACACTTGTGGACTTACACTCAGTTTACACACAAAATATTCTGCACAGAACTCCACCACCAAAAATAAACAAATAAAGTAAAGACTAGTTGACAGGTAATATACCTACCATGAAATTAACAAGATTTATAATTATTAGAGTGGGCCATGATCTGTGTTCTTTGGTTAGTAACGCAATGAAACTGACATGAAACTTGGCCTGCTCTAATTATAAATATTGTTGATCTTATAGTTAGGTACTATGAAACTAATTTTGTAACTTACAAATTTACAAATTATGACTTTAGGTGGGCAAAGGATACAAATGCAAGTTTTTCTTGCAAAAGTGAATAAAAATATAACAACTATACCAAAACTGCTGAAAAAGCTTATGTTACCTACTGTTTATTAACACCAGCCACCTACAAAGAAGAATATGTGTAATATTTGGGAATAATGGCTCGAAAACGGCTTGCAATTACGAAAAAGTTTGGTTTATACAATTGGAAAAATAGAAAAAATATCGGATGTCCCAAAAAAAACCGGACAATATATTTTTGGGAGTAAGTCTGCCATTTCTTAACCGATTTGGAAGAACGTGGTCTTAAATTAAAGCCAAAGAATCAGGCTTTCGACTGTATGAGAAACTACAGCAGATGGCGCTGCCGTAGTAATCCTATTGATACTTGCTTTAAAGGTTTATTTTAGCTGCATGCAGTGGCGTAGCTAGGTATTAAGGGCGGGGGGGGGGCAACCCGGAAAAAGGCGCATAGAAAATTTAAAATAGAATTTTACCTCGTATTAGTAAAAGAATTTTCATCGCTATTTGAACCTGCTGATTCTCTTAAGTTACAGTCACCAGTACTAACTCTGCCACTTGCACAAACACGTGAACTACCATTCTTTGCGAACTAGTCTAAAATGTTATTTTTATTAGCTTCCGCCAACCTAATTAAGGTTGTCTTTTGTTTTTGAACTCGGTATGCATGTCCCGATTTTTTTTAAACAGAACATATCATAGGTACTTAATCACAAACGTAAACGGGAAGTGTAAAAGAGATACTGACATGCTAAGACCATTCTTGTAAACGTTTATTCAAAATTTGCCAGATGGCAAATGTTATAAATATGCGAAATATACCTCCTCATAGTCACGTAGGACTAATCAAGCAATAAATTCCTTCAAATCTTCGCAGACCCTCGGCCAAAGGCAGAGGTAATGCCATAAAAATACAAAAGGCCTAATAAAAGTTGCTTTGCTGGCCGTGCGACCTAGCGCTTTAGAAATAAATTTGTGGGCGAGTTAAAAACTTATTGTAAGCAGTGCGGCAAGGGCGCCGAAGGCCTTAGGGCGGGGGGGGCGACCGCCCCCCCTCGCACCCCCGTGGCTACGCCACTGGCTGCATGGGGATTGGTCAGTCTACGACCAATCGGTATGACATTCGAATAGCCTTGAAGATCTTTCTTTCTTGTTCAAAAATCCTTTTTCAGAAATCGATTTAGCTTAAACATTAATTTTCTGTAATTTTAAAAAAAAATGTGTTTTCGGGTATTTACACGCATTAATGGCTATGACCAAAGAACAGTAATGCAAATAATTCTTAATTTTCAGTTATAAATGAACGAATATGGTGAAAACAGTGGCGCAGATGCCAGTGGGGGGCAACTGAACAATTATCATTGACAATTAAGTCCTATGTGCATCAATGTTACTTTAGTCATGGTTATGGAAGCACGAAAATACGCAAAAACACTTTTTTTAGAAAAATCATAGAAAATTAGTGCTTACACCAAACGGACTTCCGAAAAAAGATTTTTGAAGAAAAAAGAAAGATCTTCAAGGCTATTTGGGCCTCATAACCATTGGTTGTTGCCCGACCAATCCCCACGCACCTAAAATAAGCCTTAAAGACAAGTATCAATAAGGCTACTTCAGCAGCTCCATCTGTCGACGTTTCTTGCAAAGTTCGAAAGCCTGATTCTTTAGCTTTAATTTGAGGCCAAGTCTTTCCAAATCGGTTAAGAAATGGCTGACTTATTTCAAAGAATATTTTGTCCGGTTTTTTTTGGGACACCCGATAACTTTAACCCGAATTTGTAAATTAATTTTGATCACTTGTAGAGTTCTAAAATCGCATCAGAGCATCTTCGGACATTCCACAATGAAAGAGGTTTTCGTCTTATTTTGTTATTAAAACTGCAGCCAATCTGCAGCCATCATAAAGCACAAATTTTTAAGTAGAGCGATAGCTATGTAAGCTTATTAAATTAAAAAATTGTGTATCAAGGTCCTAAAGAATGACTTTGCTGGTCGAGCTTGGAATTTGCGAGACGAGCAAAGCGAGTTGAGCAACAGGCGAGGACAGCAGTCGTGTTTTGGTCCAGGTGCACTGCACATAACATTTTTCGGACGATGAATTGATCATTATCATTTTATTAATCGAATTTATCGTAATTTTGTAATGTCAAAGTACCATTTGTACAACAAAATTTGAGATCAAGAGGGCTGTGACTATGTAAAGTTTCAACGTGACATTGATTTAAAATTTTGTTTTTCAAATGGTATAACCATTGTATAACGCTACCTAAGCTACCTAAGCTACCGAAGCAAATGGGTTTAAAATTTGTTAATAAAGCATGGTCCTTAAATGAAATGCTGCATACGGGAGGTGTTTTATTAAAAATATGAGGGACACAACACAAACATATCAGTTCTATTTTAAGTTGTTTTATTGCTTCAACAGTACAATAAAAATTTATTGATAAATATGTTCCCGCTGCATAAAATGTAAAGCAAACCATCGACTCAATAAACTCAGAAAACCTCAACAATAAACTTAACGTCAAAAAATTGCGTTATTTACACTAAATTCCAAATCAAACAATCTAAAATAACGAGATGAAAATATTGCTACAAATTAAAATTAGATCACAATAGACTCGTAATTAATATTTTGTATATTGGACTTTTTCTATAGTATTTATAATGTGTATCTGCTTTTAAGTTTCGTTCAGTTTCAGTTCAGAAGTAGATCTGTATTGCTATTTATTTTACCAGCGCCTTTTATAAAACTTCGTTGCTTCGCTTTGATTTGAATATGTCTTATTTCTGTAACAATAACAATCGCAACTTGAATAATGCTTCTGAACAACAAAGAGTTGCTGATAAAATTTCCCTGTACAATAAATATATCCTTTTTTCTACAGTTCCATGGTAATTTACAGAATTGCGACAAGGGTTCTCTCGTCCTTATTTTTGATTGGAACTCAAGTCATTTCAAATAATTTGAAACGCTTTAATTTTAATTTAGTCACATTGTTGATTGAACCCTGTGACTGAATTCAAAAACTGAAAATTCATTTCTCTTCGTTTGAGATGAAATAGTCCCGCTATTTTGGTGTTTATAAATAGAGAGCGCTAGTAGCGTGATTTTATTAAACTACTTAAAGCTCCAAGTTATAGAGCAAAAGGCAAGTGTGGCCGAAAAATCCATTGCAAATCATTAATTTAATGATCGGTGAATGTGGCCTTCAATATTCCTAAAGCTATAAGATGTTTATGTACATGAGAACGAAAGGAGTGACTCGTAGAAAAATTTGGCTAATTTGAGCACGTGATCAAACAAGTCAAATTTTTAGTCCAGTGATATTAGATATAGCTGGTGGAAGCAATATTTGGGAGAACCTAAAAGTCGCCTCGTTACGAGGGTTACAACTGTGACAATGATGCCCCGCTGCGTGGACAAACACAGGTGTCTGGTGTAACTACCTACTAAATAGTGGGTATTTTAAATTTATTCCCACGGACCGTACTCGACAAATTTAGTTTTAAAGCCACGAATAATTCACTAAACAATGTAAGATAAGACTGAAATGTAAATCCATCAACTATCCCTTAAATAGCGGCTATTTCGATAATTGCAGACGACCCACTACTGGCAAAATATTATCATTGTCATTAGCATAGAGACAGAACGATTTAGCCAACAATAATCGAAAAGAAATGAAATAGCAAGAATTTCTACATATTCTACATATCTACCAACACCGTACTTTTTTAAATGTACGCTACGTTTTATGTCCCTCGTCAATTTTAAACTCATTCCAATTCCAAATTACTTGACTTGTCAAAACTTTATTCTTGTATGAGTTTCTTGGGTGCCTGTGCAATGATTTTAGTAGTATTTCATTATCTATAATCAATCAATTTGTGCTTGTTAGATAATGAAAATTCGCAAATGCGGCAAATGTGGGAATTCTAAATTTTTCCACGAGCCTCAGGTAAGCCAAACGTGGGTTTGTCCACGCAGCGGGGCGTCGTTGTCACAGTTACAACCCTCGTAATGAGGCTTATAGGGTCTCCCAAATATTGTTTCCACCAGCTATAAAACCTGTGACTAGCTCTTAACACTCTGCAAGCATCCAGAAGGGTCGCAAATAACTTATAATATCTGGGTAAGACTTTGTACCAATTTTGTAGGCAACCCTGGGCAGTTTTCCTCAGATTTGGAGTTTTTTTGTGACAGTTCTGTCGTGGTTGCAGCCTGTTAGGACTTAGTCACACGTACAGTGCCTAATATAACCGGACTATTTATAAAACGCTAATCTTAGTGGCAGGCTTAACTATATGACTATGGAAAAATCGAAAACCTTCGCTAGAGAAAGTCTTTTTGCTTGCGAGAGGACGGCTCTTCTAACATTCTCGTAGTTTCAGTGGGACTCGTTCCTGAACTTTCCGGTGAAGTGTTTTTACCACTAGGGACTTGAGGCGCCGTCCCTTTCATCCTACTCTTAGACCGCCGTTTCTTTAAAATTATTGGCCCTAAACCCGTCCCTTCCGAAGTGCTCGGCCGCGTCAGCAAATCTGTCGGCCTTTCGGGACCTGTGGAAGACTTTGGTTTTGACTCAGAGTCACCAGGGGATGAGTTCGAACCACTTTCTGGAGTTACCCGCTTCACTATTTGAGTCAGCAGCTCTTCCATCCTGTTCATTTTTTGATTAAGTCTTTGTATTTCTAATTTTACGTCCACTTTGAAATCCATGAGGTTGGTGATCAGTTCTTTGTATTCTGGAGGAGGTATTGGCTCCAATGGGGTTTGATATAAGGAGGCCGTCGAGGGATCTCTTAGTCCACAGTCGTAGCTTTGCATTTTTCTTAAAGATAAATTGCGGGAGTGTGGAGGCTCCACTTCTACCATTTCTTCGATTGTGTCCTGACGAGTGATTCCTGGCGTGGAGTTAGTAGAAACCTTCTGGGCTTTAGGGAATACTTTATTCCCAGAGCCAGGAGTTGGTTGACTACCTGAACTCCCGGAAGAGGACGAGCTTGGTCGATCTTTCACAGCATCCTTTGCACTTAAACTCCTCGTGAAAGACTGGGGGGCTTGATTTGAACTCTCGGAACCAGAATCAAGGCTCGCTGAGCCTAAAAGCCGCCCCCATTTACTCCCCCTGGTACTAGGAACCCGAGTAACAGTAGTTTTAACCCCACTGTCATCTTTTTCAGCCACTGACGACAATTTAGTGGTAGACATCACACGCGACATTGATTTATCTCCACCCTCCTCGCCGCCCCTTTCCACGTCCGAGACGTGTTGAGTA
Source organism: Pycnomerus fuliginosus (assembly GCA_963924575.1). Taxonomy (NCBI): domain Eukaryota; kingdom Metazoa; phylum Arthropoda; class Insecta; order Coleoptera; family Zopheridae; genus Pycnomerus; species Pycnomerus fuliginosus. The sequence goes on from OZ004622.1 coordinate 21,687,652, forward strand.
TTAGTCACCGGTTGCTGTATGCTTCTGTCTCGTCTAAATTTAGAAAATATTTTTCGGACTAAATGGTCTTGGTTTTGGTCTAATTGCGGTTCGTTTTTTCTCCTTTCCGCTAATTCCTTTTCCCTTTTGACGTCGGCAACTTTTCGAAATATCAGTCTGTGGCGTAGGTTGTAAGTCAGGATTAGGTTCCTGGCGAAGCTGTTGGCGAAGGCCTGATAAAAATCCAACACTTCTAAAAGTTTATCTCTTTTGATGGTGTGTAAATCACAGTAAGTCAGAGCGCGCACGTTAGCAGCTGACTGGCCAACGGCGTTGTCCTTCCAGAAGGAGTCTCCGAAAACGTCGCCCTTTCCTGAAATGTTATATTCATGAATCCCGCAAATTATTTCAGTGGTCGAAATGAACAGCAATATTTTTTGGGTTTGCAGGGGGTGGAAACACTTGAATTTACGTTTGAAGATTTGCGTCAGTGAAAGTTTTAGCAACCTGATTGTGATAAGAGGAATATTTAGCCTTGATTCTTGTAAACCGGCCTAAACATATGTGTATGTATTAACCTCCCCAAACGACAATTAAAAAAAATATATAAAAAAGTGTTTTTTAAAATCTGTCTGTATGTACCTATATGCATACGTATGTTGCAAATGACAATTATTATTGTGACTTGTAACTGACAATAATTGTCACTTCTAACTTGTCACTTGCAAGTTCACAATAGTCACTTTGCACTGGCAATTGTCACTAGCTGGCGATAATAATTAATTGACAGTCCAATGGCGTACGCCGGAGGGGGTTAGGGGGTTCCAACTTCCGTTTTTAAAATTTTGTTATGGCCCCTTTAGTAGTATTCAATCTTTTGTTAAAAGGAGAACAAAAATTCGAGATTTTCAAGAAACATTAAAAAATGCGCTACAGCTCAAACTAGGTACTGATTCGATTTTGTTGAAATTTGGTATGTGGACATTTCATAACCAGGAAGTGGAATCGGAAGTGGTGTTTTTATATTTTTCGTGTTAAAAATTGCGTACCAGAAAAAAATCGAAGATCCATTCGGTGGGGAGGTTCCAGTCGCTTCCTTGGCGGCTTATATACTTTCATCATTGAAGACAACATACCAAATAGGAAAAAAAATTGGAGAAAACATATGTAACAGAATTCTGGATGTCAAAATTTGATTTTTTAGATATTGAGGATATTTCCATTACGTTTTGAAGTCCTGCCTGTCTGTAAGTTTATACAGGGTGTTATTTTTAAAACTTTCCATCTTCAATATCTTTGGGTGTAATAAAGACACACAAATCGGTGAAATATTGAATTGAATTGAATTGAATTGAATTAGACGCAAAAACAGGTCAAGTTGGTTTTTTTATGCAAAACCTGAGCAATTTCATTTTTTGATTTCTCTTATTTCTATCAAATTTTCTCTTACCTCACAATTTGTCAAAATCTCAAAAGGAAATAAAAAGAAAATATCAATGGGCAGACGAATTTTGCATCACTAAATGCAAGTAGAATTGTTTTTGCGTTTTTCGAAAATTTCTATTTTTCATCGATTTCTTCGATGTTTTTGAAAATCTAGGGTGGCCGTGAATGCTCTTCCGGTCAAGTATGATTCTAACTCAGAAAAAATCGCAGATTCCGAATCCGTTGAGAAAAAGGTGTCATTCCCATTTGAAAAAACTAAATTAAGGTCATTTCCGGTTAAACTGGAAGTGGAAAAAATTCCCTCGGGGTTTCGGACTTACCTCAACAGGTCACGGAAAGTGTTCCCCGAGGTTTGGGAGTTACATCAAGTTTCCGGAGGTGACCCCCGAGGCTTCGGGCTTGCCCCAACCCAACAGGTTTCGAGAATTATTCCCCGAGGTTTAGGACTTACTCCCGAAACTTTTGAAGGGTAAAACCGAAACCTTTGAGGGGTAAGATCGAAACTTTTGAGGGGCAAGACAGAAACTTTTGAGAAGTAAGATCGAAACCTCAAGGGGGGAATGATTTTATCTGGTTTCGGCACCTTAAATTTATGTCGTCATAGATTTTTGTCGTCATAATTTTATGTCGTCATAAATTTATTTCGTCACAATTTTTTTGTCGTCACAGCGCGTTTCGGTTGGACATCTTATTTTAATTTTCACGTCGATCCGTTAATCAGTTAAGCGAAGAAATTATAATAAATTAGTCTTGGTGCCTAATAGAACTGTAACGTAAGTACGAAGGGAAAGGAAGGGGAAGGAAGTTGAAGGAAGGGGAAGGGGAACTAAGGGGAAGGAAGTGGAAGGAAGGGAAAGGAAGGGAAAGGGGAACGATGGGGAAGGAAGAGGAAGGAATTGGAAGGAAGTTAAAGGAAATAAAAAAAAGGGGGAGGAAGGGGAAGGAAGTTAAAAGAAGGGGAAGGATCATCCTTCCCCTTCCTTGCCATTTCTTCCCCTTCCTTCCCATTTCTTCTAATTTCTTCCCCTTCATTCCCCTTCTTTACCCTTTCTTCCCATTCCTTCCCCTTTAGTTCAGGCCCAGATCTCCTTCCCCTTCCTCCCCCTCCTTTATCATCCTTCATTTATTCCCCTTCCCCTCCTTCCCATCCCCTTCCTTTAACTTCCTTCCCTTCTTTTCCCTTCCTTCTCCCTTCTTCTCCCTAGAAGGAAGGGAAAGGAAGGGAAGGGAAGGGAAAGGAAGGGAGAGGAAGGGAAAGGAAGGGAAAGGAAGGGAAAGGAAGGGAAAGGAAGGGAAAGGAAGGGAAAGGAAGGGAAAGGAAGGGAAAGGAAGGGAAAGGAAGGGAAAGGAAGGGAAGGGAAGGGAAGGGAAGGGAGAGGAAGGGAGAGGAAGGGAGAGGAAGGGAGAGGAAGGGAAAGGAAGGGAAAGGAAGGGAAAGGAAGGGAAAGGAAGGGAAAGGAAGGGAAAGGAAGGGAAAGGAAGGGAAAGGAAAGGAAGAGGAAGAAAGTTAGAGGAAGAGGGATTACGGAAGAACCCAGGTATCCAGATAATTTTATCTACGTCGAAAAGACTTTTGTCGTCATAAAATTATAACGACAAAAATCTATGATGACATAAATTTAAGGTGACGAAACCAGATAAAATTATCTGGTTTTACCGTCTTAAAATTGGGCGATACTTATGGGAGCTTCCGTACTTATGGCCCGAATTCTGCGCGAAAATCGAATAGTTTGGGCGCTACATGCAAAAAACCTACGTGGTGATATGGTTATCAATTTCGCGAGATTAACTTTGCCCCATTCTATGGTACCTTTTCCCTTTGCCTCTGAAAGTGGCACGTGATCAGTCCCTCGTTTTGAGTTTCTAGAAATTCCAATTTTTATGGTTTAGTGATTTAATGGAAATTAAAAAAGTGGTTTATCAATTAACGCGATATAAATAAAAGAAGAATAAATAAGTAATATGATGTTGAGCCGATTTGGCTCAAAGTCTATTAGTCCAATAACCTCTCATCATAAAAGTATAAAATGTACATTTTTCAGCAACCTTTTTTTGGGTTCCTGCAGGTCGCATCTATTTTGCGACATTATTCTCGAACGTATTGTATCTGTATACAATTAGCTATCGCCACTTCTTTGTTAGCAATGACTTAAAACTAACTTAGTTACTTGGCAAATATTTAGTATGCTATCTATGACCCCTCAAAAAATAATCTATAGTCTGTCCGTCCTGCAGGCGACCGGCCCGCTTCACAATGGGGAATGATGGGAAAACTTCTCTAGGCGTTTTTTCGCCAGCAGGATTTTCTGATAAATGTCAAATTCAAATATGCTAAATCTGATTGGCTTGCTTAACGCGGGAACTTTAAATTGAAATTAAGCGGGTAATTTAAAGTAATCCTTGGGGCTCATAAAATTCAAAGTAAATCTTCTTTCAGTTTACACGATTTGGGGTTTTGAATAAATACAAAATAGTCAGCTGACAAATAAAACGATTTATTACTTTCTACATTATCGAAAAACAAAGAAATCAGCACATCAATAAAGAGAAAGTTCTTCGTCCATCGTAATCTAAAATTGTCTGTGTATCATTGAAGTTTCCCGTCCCATTTCCTGATACACAGACAATTTTAGCAATATAATTGTGCATTTACAAATCAGGACACTCAAAATGGCAATTAGCCATAAAATGGATTATTTCCTAACATTTATAAAGAATCTTATACGACATCGGCCCAGGAAAAAATTTAACTCAAACACTGAATAGTGATTTTTCGTGGGAACGTGTATGAAAATGTTCTTAGGTGATTAAATACCGAAATATAAAAATGCTTACATGACGTTACATTTTTAATGGGCCCTGATCAAGTTTTGGACCAGAAAGTGCCATTTTTGATGAATTTTTATCTCCGAGGGGTTTCTAACATTTCCAGGACATTCGGACATTTTCCCTCACTTCTTTCTGACATTTCCGAGGGCATTTCCGATATTTCCTTATGATTTCCCCCACATTTCTCACATTTTCACGACATTTCCGAAATTTTGTAACATTTCCACGACATTTCTAACATTTGCAAGGCAGATATTTTTCATGTTCATCCAATACAATCCGCTGATCCCTTCGACCTACTTTGGGCTGTGATAGAGTATTTGTACTACGCTCTTCCTTTAATATAGCTTTAATTGTTGTTGAACATCGGCCTGAAAGATAACGTGTGGTACCGTTAACATGAAAGAGGAATGTGTTTGACCTTACCTGTAAATTTAGCGGTTTTATCTAGAAGCTGCACCTTGTTCAAGTTAGGGAAATTTGTACAGACACTTTTATAGACATTTAATATTATCTTCTTTTCATTCAACGTTAAATGCCCCTTTCCGAAACGATAACTATTTGTCGGACCAAAGGCCGCCATGTTTCATCTGTTATCTGTTTATTAATGAAGGAGCCGGAATTCGGAAACGGAAAGATGGCGGCTTTCATAGCGGTAACTTTAAATAAGCCAATAGAATAGCCGCTTTTATCGCACTCATTGGCTATTACGTTTCGCAGGAATAATATGACAGACAGCAGTATATCTGTCATGATAGCAAAATTTTTACTCGGCAAATCAATAATTTTGCAATATTATAAAAGTAATGCAGCGCAAACGGTTTAAAATGTAACTTACATCGACCTCCGAGGTAAATTTGATTTTTAAACCTACATTCTTAATTCCTGCAAGCCACATTTTTGTTGCGATTAATTATGGCTGAATTTTAACCAATCGGCGACGTGGATTTCAAATTTCCCGGGGAGCAAAATTCGCCTAGATCCCGGCCAGACTATAGATTCTAGAGCCATCAAACACTTCATCAAAATGTATGTTAGGCTTCTGTTTCTATTTGTCACTTATCCTGATTCGTTTAAAATTATAAAACGCAGTTTTTTCCAAATTTCTGTTATCGGCAAAAAACGACAAAAAATCAAAAAAACTTTTCTTGGAATTGGGGATGGTCTAAAACTCATATTTTTGCAAGTTGTTTGGAAAAAACCATGTCGAGCCATGAACGAAAACCCCAACACTCTTATGGTAACACTGGAATGAAGCCAATAAAACGATTTTTCTAACATAAGAAAGCGATTCACAATTGCGGCGCTGTGTGAAAAGTTATTGTGATTTGAACAGACGAGACGGGAGAATTTTAGCCTGAAAGCTTCATTTGGCTGCCAGTTTATTAGTTCCTGTGCGTGCTGCATGTTCACCTTTTTGGCTTGAACTGAATTGGGCGTCAATAAGTAAACATTATATTAATAGGTAATAATCCATCGTCTCAAAGTGGCATCAAAAGTTTATTTGGAATGAGAACTCTAAGTCTTGCCACCAAAAATTATATTGAAGTACTACATGTTTCGGCTAAAATTAGCCATCATCAGGTACAGACTAGAAAAATTACTTGTTGAAAAAATATACAGGGAGGAGGAGGTAACTTACATCAACAAACGATCATTTAAATTTGAGGTTAATTAAAATTTGAGGTTAGACACTTAATTCATAACTACTGAAACACTGAAAGGTAAAATATAGATTAATTATCAACCAATAGTCACTAACTTACATTATAATACAAAAATTTGGAAAAATCCATGAAGGATTATGAAGAATTAAAGAAATTCAAACTTAACGAAAATGCAGTCGCATGATGGCAGATGCGAATGACAGCATTTGGTGAATTTAGTTTTAAGTCGTGTGTTCAAATGGGGGCGGGAAATTTGAATACAAATTTACTTTGTGCACGGGGTGACACTAAACGTACAGGTGCAATTAAAACTCACATTGAGGCAAGAATTGTTTGTCCTGCTCTTGCCTCAATGTGAGTTTTAATTGCACCTGTACGTTTAGTGTCACCCCGTGCACAAAGTAAATTTGTATTCAAATTTCCCGCCCCCATTTGAACACACGACTTAAAACTAAATTCACCAAATGCTGTCATTCGCATCTAGTGATGGGTAAAAACTGTTATTTTTCCATAACAGTTAAACCTGTTATCGTTATATTTTAATAACAGTTAAATATAACTGTTATTTTATAACAGCTATTTCGTTAACTAATATGATCAGTTTCAGATCAAATCTGCGATCATCTACTCTTACATGTCTCATTTATAAAGCAGAATTATTTCACCAGCTATTTCAAGTATTTCTCACAACCTTTGAAGAATATTTTTTGGTTTGCAACGATTAATATTTAATGAATGCTATTTTATTATTTGTTACGTCCTATAACAGTTATGGTATTCGTTCCGTATCCTTGGAGTGTGTTGTTTGTTATTTGTTATGTTCTGTTAACCTGTTGGTATCAGTGGTATCAGTTGACAATTCAGTCCCAGTCAGTGCAGCGGGTATTTATCATATAATATCGTTAAAACTGTTATTAAAAATAACTATTATTTTTAATACGTCATAACTGTTGTAACTGTTATGACCCAAATAACAGTTATAAAATAACAACTTGTTATTTAACAACCCATCACTATTCGCATCTGCCATCATGCGACTGCATTTTCGTTAAGTTTGAATTTCTTTAATTCTTCATAATCCTTCATGGATTTTTCCAAATTTTTGTATTATAATGTAAGTTAGTGACTATTGGTTGATAATTAATCTATATTTTACCTTTCAGTGTTTCAGTAGTTATGAATTAAGTGTCTAACCTCAAATTTTAATTAACCTCAAATTTAAATGATCGTTTGTTGATGTAAGTTACCTCCTGATGATGGCTAATTTTAGCCGAAACATGTAGTACTTCAATATAATTTTTGGTGGCAAGACTTAGAGTTCTCATTCCAAATAAACATTATATTATTATTATTAAATAATTCAAAATTGCGCTTTCTGCTTCTGCCACTTTCAAACTTTCAGATTTCAGAAAGACCTTCATTGTTTTTCTGATAAAAGATTTTGAGGTTATCAAGTTTCAAAGCGAAACTTTAAATTTCAATTTAATTTTATGGAAACATAAAATTTTAACGCCCTCGTGTCGTGGATTTGCGATGCAGTGGAATTTGCAGGAGCTTATGTAGACTATTAAAACGCATCAAAATCTTGATGCAGATTGTACCTAGTGTTTTAGAATGAGTGCTCTGATAATCCTGGCTATGTCGCAGTGATGAAATCATTGACATTGAGTATGAGATCTAACACGGTCGAAACCGCGGTCGGAGAGTATAACACTTGATAAGAATTTATTTTCTTAAAAGTTTTTTCGTGTATAATATGCGAAGACTTATTATTTTAACGCAATTCAAGGTTCCCAAAAATGCAATTTTTGTGTAAATAGTTAAATTCCATTTATGTAGTGAAGGACAAAGTAGGTAATATTCTCAGGTTTTTCTAAATTGAATTCAAAGTTTCCACCCTGTGCCCTAAATTCTAAATAATTTCAACCTCACCAAGAATAGCAACGACTTCATCATCCTGGATGACTTCGAGCGATCCCGTGACAATAAAACAAAGCGAATCGATGGATTCCCCGGTGTGATAGAGGAGGTCACCGGGAGCCGAATGTGACATTGTAAAATGCATCGCCAACGCACGGAGACAGCCGTCGGAAGCCAAACGGAAGGCTGGATGCTCGTTGAACACTTTCCTGTTCAGGTGTACGCAAATGTCGGCCTTCATGTCTTTGGGGCAGAAGTTCAACACCTGGATGGGAAAAATACGAAAATTTAAATTTCAATAAGAAGTTTCCGTTCAATATTTGTTCGGAATACTAAATAACTGGGAGATTTGCATTTCAATCATTGTGCCAAACAAACCAATTGCTCATGTCAAAAACACAAACAAAGGAATGGAATATCTAAATCAGGTCAAGAGTTTTAGGAAAATAAGGAAAAAAGTTTAATTTTGGTAGAGAATTTCAAACGGGTAGGTGGTATCATCTGATAAAGAAATATTGAAAATTAAAAGTCTGCATTGTATTGGTTAGACGAAAGCTGTAAGCCCCCAAAAAGTTATTCAACAAAAACCGCTTTGATCGCCCAAATCGTCATTAAAGGATTTGTTTATAAGACAATAGTGCGGACGCTACTGTTCAAAAATTTCATAGCGTGGTACTTTTAATGATTGAAGCAAATGACTATCCACATTCGTTTATGTGATGATAAAATAATATCCTAGTGGCGGTGAACACTTTCAAGTCCGCGACGGGGGCGTAAAAAGCGGAGGGTGAATTTTGACAAAACAGGGTGTAACAGAATTGTGTGAAAACCCACGGAAGCTGATTTGGGGTGTCAAAATAAGACAAAAAGTAAGAGTAATGTTTTGCTTTTTAATTGCTCCTAAGAGAGCTACGCCCCCTCAAAATGATACAAATGATACTTGAAGACCGTCTTTCTCAATTTATTTTAAAAGTATAAAGGATACGGATCTGAAATTTAGATTAAGGACTTTAATCTGAAATTTTTAGTTTTTTTTATTTTCGTCAGGAACGTGCATTCTTTGGGGAGGGGGGGATAATCAATTTTTCTTTTTCTGCAAGTATTTTTGTCAACCTTCAGGCTCAACAGAAGGGTTGGTCGGTAATCGACATCATGTATTGCCCGTGCGATAAGAATATTATTAAGTATAACAAGAACTATAAAGTTTATTATACAGGGTGGTGCAGCAGTACGTCGGGTTTCCATTCAAACTACACCATACAGGGTGGTCAAAAAAAATTACAAGTCAAATGTGACGTTTTTTAAAAGGAATGGCCGGTATATTTTAGAATATTTACAATCTCTTTAATAGCCCATATTCGTCCCTCCCTAAAGTGTTAGGGTTTTGAATCTTTGGTTGGCAAGAAAAAATTGCTGTTTACATCACTCCACTTAAAAATTCGTCGTTTATGCGGATGCAGTTTTTGTAAGAAAATAAGATGAGTACAAAATTTGAGAACTTTGAATTTAATGCTCTCAACTTTTTGAAATGGAACACCCTGTATATTTTTAGCTAGCCTAATGTAGAATTTATAAGCGAATATCTTTTGTAATACAGACATGTTGGTTATTTTCATCCGTTTTCGAGTTATTTTGAAAAATTACAAGTTCTCTTGAATTTTAACTTCTAAAATTGCAAGATAAGCACTCAGACTAATACTGTATAACTCTATGAACACTGTATAACCCTATGAACAATTTAATTTGTTCATGAAGGCATTTCCACTACTCTTCCTTAACAACTTCATTTGAAATTTTGGTATTTTTGTTTGTAGTAGACACATTATTTTTATACTAAATGTTAAAAGTAAGAGAAATGTCTTTCCAAGAACGAACTAAATGGTTCATGAACCAAAATAGAGAACATTTTGAACATTTATTTTTTTTGTAAGTACTTAACAATTGCCTGCAAGCAAGATTTGTGTAATATTTGCGAATAACTCGAAACTGCATGAAAATAACCAATTTGTTTGTAGTACAAAAAAATTTCGCCTATGAATTTTACATTACACTAGCTAAAAATATACAGGGTGTTCTATTTGAAAAAGTTGAAAAAATTTACTTCAAATTCCTCTTTAGAAAATTTATTTTGAACAGCCCCTGTACATTGGGTGACAACTAAAATTGAACCAGGGCTACCTTCGAGCCTGTACAAGGCCCTCGTCTTATTTTCTTACAAAAACTGCATTTGTGTAAATGGCGAATTTTTAAGTGGAGTGATGCAAACTGCAATTTTTATCAAAAATATTTTTTTTCTTCCTAATCGAAGATTCCAGAGCCATAACATTTTAGGGATGAATAAGGGCTATTAAAGAGATTGTAAATTTGCTAAAATATACAGGACATTCCATTTAAAAAAGTTACCTTTGACTTGTCAAATTTTTTGAACCGCTCTATATTATCAAAAATATTTTACTGAAATGCGTCTTCATTTATAGTTTAAGTATTCACTTGAACGAAATCCCTGCCTTGGATGGTTTAGGTGCTATGGAAACCCGACGCACTATTGCACCACCTTGTATAAATCCTCTGGTCATACACGGTGGTGCTTATTTCGCTGCTCACCATTAGGGTCTCGGAAAATGGTTAGAAAAAAGTAGCGCTACTTTTAAGGTGATTAAGAATCTGTAAATAATTCTCCGATATCTTGGTTCGTTCTTGAGTTGTAATGAAAAAACTGAAAATCGCGATTTAAAAATGAATATCTTCTTAACAGTTGATGTGAATCAAAAGAAACATAGAACGTCTATATTTTTGCCAGTTGTCAATTCAATGGTACGAACGAGAATTTTCTAGGCAACGACAGCCAACTTCTTTGTAGAGACGGTAGGTATGGCCGCCATATTTTATTTTAATACCATGGGATACAGAAAAAAATACTTTTCAAAAATGCAACGACATGGACCTCGACATGAACTTTTTTAACAGATCGTCAAACTTTGAAATTTTTTATGAACAATTTGTATAATCAGCACATAGGGGAGGGAAAGACAATTGCGAAAAAGTACACAGACTTCACGGACTCCTTATGACATGTAAAAACAATTGAATTCAACGGTAATAGAACACATCTTGTTATCGTGCGACTCAAGTTTTGAAATATTTCTTTCAAAAAAGTTTAGGTTGGCTACATTTTTGAACTGTCGGTTTTTTGAGCATCTAATGGTGTTAAATTCAATATGGCGGCCATAAAGAAACGAAAAGTTGACTGTCGTCACCCAAGATCTAGAAGGCCTAGAAAATGTCTGTCAATGCCGTTGAATCGACAGCTGTCAAAAGTTCCAAGTTTCATTTGAGTAGCATCAACTGTTTCAACCCCTAAAAACTCCAACCCCCATTTGTGTTGTGTTTTCAATTTCACCACACTAGGAATCAAATTCGTTGAAAAATTGCGGCGATTTAGAAGTTCATGTTTTTGACCCCTCATGGTTTCACCCCTTTATTGATGTTGTTAATAAATAGAATTAACAGGATTTTAAAAAAATAAATAGTAGTAGTAGTAGTAGTAGTAGTAGTAGTAGTAGTTGGTCTTAGGTTATAGGGCAATAAGTGAAAAAATGTACCTACTTAGCAAAAATTACCAGGTCCTGGTCACCTAAGTAAACCCTTAGGGCCGATTTTATAATAAAAGGTAAAGGTCCCTTAAAGTTAATGTCGAGTTTAAACTTTAAGTGTCATTTTGACCAATCCGGAGCAGCCCTTTTGAAATGTTACTAGGCAAATATTTAAAAGGCACTTTAATTTTGATTATGAGATCGGCCCTAGACTATTAAACCCTTTAGGGCAACTTGTTTCTGCCGACTGCTTTCGAATTTTAACAAAAATCTTAGGGCTGATTTCATAATAAAAATTAAAGGCATTTTAAAGTTAATGTCGACTTTAAAGGGGATTTTGACCAATCAGGAGCAGCCGTTTTGAAACGCTGCTAGGCAAACATTTAAAGGACACTTTAGTTTTGATTATGAAATCGGCCCTTACTTATTTTTCAATGTTAATCCGTTTTATACTTTATTTTACATTGCTATAAATTGCCGCTGGTGAAACTATCAAAAATAATCATATTAAAACGTAAGGGGCGGGGTTTTACACCCCCAGTTTTACAGTTTTCCCTTGCTTCAATCATCAAAAAAGGGAGACAAAGGGCAGATGTTTGAAATCTAATGCATCCGGCTCGGCAGGTCGATTTCCTTCTTCTTCTTCAAAACTAGGTAAGAATAATAAAATTTCCGTACCTTGTCTTGATCCAAGCCCTTGGTCATGGCCCACGTTGACACCACATAATCCATTACTCTCTCAGACAGAGCCTTCGGGACTTCGTGCAGCTTCATGAACTCCCTCACGTTGTTTAGCATGTCATGATACTTCGCCGTTGCGGATGTCATCTGCTGAATTATGGTGGTCACGTGACCGAATATCGTCGCATACAAAAGAGCTGACAACAAGCAAAAATTAAAATTTTCAATCACCCCAAAACCACAGCATTTACCAGCTATAATCATCATACAAATGGTAAAAATTCTTTCATTGTCGGTTTCGGCTGCGACATTCCCAAATCCAACCGACGTCATACACGTCATCGTGAAGTACAAAGCTGTGACGTACATGGTCTTTCTCGAAGGACCATTAATCAGTTCGGGAGTGCTAGAGTCGTTCGGCCAGACGTACGAATAAGGGCTCTGGGTGATGTTGGCGAGCTTCCACAGCCAACTGTATTGGACGCCGTTGTCGGCGTCCGAACGTCCTATTGAGTACCAAATACATGCCAGCCAATGAGCTACCAGCATGTAAAAGCACAGCAGCAGTATAAGCATCGCAGCTCCATATTCTAAGTAACGATCAAGTTTACGGACTACTCGGCCTAATCGCAACAATCGCACCACTTTCAGAGCGCTGAAAAGGCTGCCGATGCCCTGAAAAAATAAAAACGCCTCGTTTCAAATCTGAAAATCGATTGCATTACCATAAAACAGGTACAACATGCAATCGACACACGCATTAACAAGTGTCGAATGGGTAGTAATTAATTGTGCACTGTTGCATTGTTGCTATTACATTTAATTGCAATGAATTGGCATGAAACAAATTTTCAAATATCATCAGCCCCGAAAAAATAAATGTTGATTTGATTTGGTGAACCAAATATTAGACCTTTGCCATTGCAAAGACTTGAAAAACAAAAACCTCTTCTCTGTACATTAGCAAATACTGATTTCCGACACATATTAACCACCACAATCACCGTGTGACTTTTTAGTGCCGAAGCATATGCGCAGGCACTGTAGTTTTAGCGAATTCGCTCGCTCCCTCGCTCGCTCGGCCGTCCGTCTACTCTGTCCATCGCATAACTTGAGAACGGAAGCAGATATCGAGCTGAAATTTTGTACACATGTGTATACCCCGAAAATCTCACCGGACCAGGGGGGTGGGAGTTAGGGGTGAAAAACTGAAAGAAATTGCAATTTTCGACGTTTGATCGCGAACGCTACCTCAACGCTTGAAGCTAGAGCAAAAGTTTGTAAGGAGGAATTGTCGGCAATGAAAAGATCTACAAGAAAGTCTGCGGCGGCATATAGCTATCTACGATGGGTAGCCCACCGAGATCGTTTTTGTGTTTTAATTTTTGACGAAAATAGCTTCACTGGCTTATTTTCGGCTATCCGTAACAGATATTTATATGCTGTCGCGGACTTTTTTGTAGGTCTATTCGTTGCCGACATTTCTCCCTTATACGATTTTAATCCATCTTCAAGCGTTTAGGCAGCCTTCGCAGTAAAAGCGCGAGAATGCGAGGTTTTTTCGGGACCGAAAAACTATTAATTGTAATAACTCGAGAACGAGTGGAGACATTTTACTGAAACTTGATATGCGTTTTTGACGTACAAGTCTGTTGAAGATGAGGGGGTGTCAATTTTGGGGGATGAAATTTAGGGGTTGAAAATCACAAAAATACGAAAACTTCTCAAATATTTTGCACATGGAGGTCTGAAACCACATATATTTTGACATTATTTGATAAGGGATGTTTTTTTTCTGCAAGATGAAACAGAAAGGGGTGCAAATTAGGGGTTGAAACTCGAAATTTCACATAAGTGTTGGTTGAAATTCAAGCAATTCGATAACTTTTAATCAACGGCCCAGAAAAAGTTTTCAGCATATATTTAGTCCTTAGATCCTTAGATCACCTACGACAGGAAGAGAAAGAAATTGCACCTCTAAAACTCAACCCCTTCAACCTGGAAACAAAAAATTGACTTAGAGGAAATGTAACCCTTGGACCACCTATTACCGGAGGAAACTAATTGAACACAAAAAATTGCACCCCTGAAACTCGCCCCCTTCAACCCCCAACCACAAAAACTTGACTTGGAGGAAATTTAACCTTTGCACCGCCTACAACCGAACGAGTTGAATTGAACAAAAAACTACACCCCTAAAACTCACCCCCTCCAACCCCGAAACACAAAAAAATTACTTGGACGGAATTTAATCCTTTTACCGCTCATTATCACAGGAGAATATTTTGAACGCAAAAAATTGTACCCCCAAAACCCACAGTCTTCAACCCTCGAACACAAATAATTGACTTGGATGAAATTGAGCCCTTGGACTATCTACAACAGAAACAGACTAACTGAACGCAAAAAGTTGCAATCCCGAAAACCACCCCCTTCAACCCGCAAATACGAAAAATTGACAAAACATAAATAATTGACTCGGTGGAAAGGACCCCGCACACTTCTTATGGGAAATTTAGATCGATAGATTTTTTTTATTCTTTAATATGTTGTAGCCAGAGCGATGCTGGTTAAAACGTCTCACGGGCGCAACCTTGTGGGGCCCACGGTTTGGCCGTTAGAGCGCCCCAAAACAGGGCCGAACTCCATTGCTCACCATTGGCATCTCTTAACCGGTAAGAGATACGAGGTCGGTTAAATCAGACAAAAGTTGCGCTATTTTTTTGTGATTAAGAATCTGAAGGTAACTCCCTGATATATTGACTCGTTAATGAGTTATCCCGAAAAATCTTAAAATTTGTAATATTTGCGAATAACTTGAAAACGGATGAAAATAACCAATATGTTTGTAGGACAAAAAACGTTCCTTTATGAATTCTACATTACGCTAGCTAAAAATATACAGGGTATTCTATTTGGAAAAGTTGAGAAAAATGGCTTCAAAATTCTCTAATTTTGAAAATAAATTTTGAGCACCCTGTACATAGCGTAACAACTAAAATTGAATCAGAGCTGTTTTCAAGCCTCTGTAATAAGGTCTTCATCTAATTTTCTTATGAAAACTGTACCTGGGTAAATGGAGAATTTTTAAGCAGAATGATGTAAACTCCCATTTTTTTTGAAAATATTTTTTTACTCCCAAACCAGAGGTTCAAAAGCCGTAATATTTTAGGGATGAATAAAGGCTCCTAAGGGGGTTGCAAATATGCTAAAATATACCGGGCATTCCATTTAAAAAAAATCGACTTTTTCTCTTCAACATTTTTCTTACCACCCTGTATAATTAAAAACATTTTCCTGAAATGCACCTTCGTTAACAGTTTAAGTATGTACCTGAACGAAATTCCTAACTTGGATAGTTTAGGCGCTATGGAAGCCCGACGCACGGTTGCAGGACCCTGCATAACCCCTTTTAAAAATGTACCTAAGTAAGTTAAGTCCTCTTATCAAAGATCGTCATTTGTTTTTCTATGTACATGACAAGAGAGTTTGGCAAAATATCTACCAAAGACTTTTTGAGCGAAGGCTGAGATATCGATTTTTTAATTATTTGCCTCGTGGAGTTCGGCCCCGCCTTTGGGGCGCTTTACCGGCCAAAACGTGGGCCCCACAAGGTTGCGCCCGTGAGACGTTTTAATCAGCATCGCCCTGGCTACAACATAGTAAAAAACAAAAAAAATCTATCGATCTAAATTTCCCATAAGAAGTGTGCGGGGTCCAATTTAACCCTTAGACTACTTGTTACTGGAAAATAATACTAATTGAGCGCAAATGAATTTAAGATTTGACCACTGTTATTGGAGGATAGGTACCAAGTAAGCGCCCCTTAAACCCACCCCCTTCAACTCCTTAAGATAATAATTGAACGGAAGAATTGCACCCCCTTCAACCCCCAACACAAAAAATTGACTTGGTGGAAATTTGATGCTTGACCTATATGTACTTATAACCGGAGGATACTAATTGAACGCAAAAAAAGTCATCAATTGATACACCCTCACGAATTCTTTATCATGAGCATATACATCTGCACCTAAAACCACCAAGTCCAACTCGATATATGAATCATTCACGGTGAATAAACATCTACAGGGATACACATCGCATTGATATACATCTTCCGTTGGCTTTTTGTGGAGCCCGATGAAAGAATTGGAAGAACTAGGTAGGTATATAGCCAATGTTATTAATATTGATAGTGGTGTAACGAAAATACAAGAAAGAAGAAGGTTGTAAAAAGAATGAATAAAATATCTAGGAAAAATGTATTTAAAAAAATATATCTTGATGAGAAATTGATGAAGGCGAAGAAAACCTATAGGATAAAAGGAGAAGTTGCAAGTTTTAAAAAAATTGGCAGTCTACATTTTCACGAAATTTGTAAATATTTAAATCGAAGAGGAAATTGATATGAAAATCAAACTCAAAGTCGATCCCACACAAATTATTATAAATATTATTTATATAAATTGTAAATATTTGTCAATTTTTATTTTTAAAGAAGAGCCCATTGCTCAATCTATAAGTATTTTTAATAAACATGCATCGATTACTTATTCAGCTTTAAACCCATTACGTATATTCGAGCCCGATAAAAAACGCATGCACGAACTAGTTGATTCTATTGTTATTCCAGTAAGTAATTCCCTCGGTAATTCCTCGGTAATAGAGTGTACCTATGTATATGAAAGATATTTCTAAGAAATAAAGAAATTCACAAAGATGAACCAGGTAACTATATAGAGAAAAAAAATTAGCAGCTACGGAAGCGTCTACAACCTCCCCACTTGGTGAATGATCCAATCCTATATCACCTATAGGTAAATTTCAATCCAGTCCCTAGTGTTTAGGGAGTTTTTCAAAATTTGTATTATTTATAGCCAAAGGGCACCATGATTAATTGCATTTTTGTAAACAGAATTTGAAGACCAAAAGAGCACTTGTTATTGGCCGATTGCCACCAAAATTAGGCAAATTTTCCTACTTGCTATACCTACCTAAATTTTACTCCACGGCCAGTCATATTAGACAAAAAAAAATGCAGCAGAGAAGCGGCTGGAACCTCCCCATCACGTGGATCTTTGTATTCTGTGTAGATAGTAGTCAATTCAAGAGAATTTTTTTAATCCTTGACTAATTTCGCAATTTTCTGACAAATACCGACATCACCTCGGACATCACCCATCACATTTGACAATATGTTCCTTTTAAGGTTAATCTTTTGTCACCTTTTTGACAATAACTGCCACTTTATGTCATCCATTGTCAGCCCGCTCCCTTTTATTGAGAAAGAATTTTTTCTCTATTTTCTACTGAAATGGCCGAAACTGTGAACACATTTTTAGAACCAGAATTTGATCGCCTTTCTAATGGCGACATAAAAAATGAGGTCTTGTATTTAAAATTTTAAGTTGATATGTTTAAATGGGACTTCCCGTGGGCCAATTGCTTTCAAAAGCCTTTCAGGTCTTCAACGGGTCACCCGATCTCCATGCACCAAATTTCAGCCAAATCGATTCAGTAATTTGGGCTATAATGTATTTTTACTGTTATTATAAAATTTCGCTTTTTTGAGCCAAACAGCGCTAAATGCGAATTAATTTTGTCCTATTTAAAACCAGAATTTGAAGACCTTTCTGATAGTGACAATAAATCTTTCAAAAACTTGTTTTTAATGGTCAAATGAAAAAATAATTTTAAATTTGGAAATTGGTGTGCCAAAACGGCACTTTCCGTGAGTCGATTGAATTCAAAATTTGTTCAGCTCTTCGACGTGTAATGCAATCCCCATGTGCAAAATTTCAGCCAAATCGGTTCAGGGGCTTGGGCTGTACCGCGATTTTAAAGTCCGATAAAAATCAATTTTTTTTTTATTTTTGGTCAAAAGGGCACTAAGAATGAATACACTTTTAGAAGCAGAATTTGAAGGTCTTCCTTATGGTGAAGTGAAAAATGGGGGTTTGCATTTAAAATTTAAAAGTTGATGTGCCAAAATGGCATTTCCGGTTGCACGATTGGCTCCAAAAGCTTTTCAGATCTAAGTTAGGTCACGAGATGCCTATGCTCCAAATTTCAACTAAATCGGTCTAGTAGTTTTGGCTGTGGCGTGATTACAAACGAACGTACGAACGTACGTACGTACATACACACAGACACATTTTAAAAACCCCTTTTTTGGGTTCCTGAGACCTCAAAACGTGAAGATCTGGTGCTATCTCAAATTCGAAAATTTTAGTGATTGCAGTAACCTCCCATTTTTTTAAAATTGTGATGGGGTTGGGGAGGTTAAAAAAGGCTTGACCCCGGGACTAAGTCCTAACAGGCTGTAACCACGACAAATAGGCTCCAACTAGCCTCCAAAATCTGTGATCTGTGATGAAAAGTTATTGGCAATTTGAAGAACTAAGAATTCGCTTTTCTCCGTATTTTCGCAAATATTTCAAAATTCTCAAATTCCCTTTATCAAACATAAAAGATTTTTCGCGAAACCATTATAATTTATAACGCATGTAAGTACAGTCGAAAAACTAAATAATGCACTTTATGCCAAATTCTTGAGCGAATAATTCTTAACTGGCTTACAGTCCTAGGTTTTTTGACCCAGCATTGTAACCCCTAATTGGTGCCGGTTCTAATGACATGGAAATGCACCACTATCGAAGGCTGGTTTTCTAAATTCTGAGCGTAACGCTCAAGAGTTGGGTGCATGACTTACTTTCTCGACTGTACCTACTGCAAAAATTTTATAAGTATTGAATAAACACGTTAGAATCTAATACCGAAAATCTCGCAAATCCGGAATCTATGAGGCGCCGTTTGTATCACAATTAAATATAACTAAAATCACAAAATAAAGTTCAAAGCAAGTAAGAAAACAATTCTAATCACTTAAAAGTGATGAATGACAACATCATTTTGCTTTTTATTTTGATTTTCGTTCCTAAAATATATTTGTGTAATCCTGAATTCCTAAATTCTTATCGGCAATTACAGTAACCTGTAAACCATTGACGCAGACGCAGGCTCCACCCCACCCTTAATATAGAGGTTGGTACGGACCCGGAAAGTTTACTTTCTTTTAGAATAGTTCACAATTGGCCGTTGCACCGTTGGAAGCATAGACAACCCTTGACCCTCCGATTAACGTGTATTTTACCGGGTTGAACGTGATTTTTGCATGGCTTTTGATAGTTTTTAGTCAAAATTTTAGTGAATGCTGAATGCTGATGTTATTGGGCGCTTTCCATTAAGTTACTTTTGTGTCGGCTCGGGTCGACACAAGTCGACTTTGCGCTTTAGACATACGGCGACTCCAAACAAATGGAAAGCAGAAATGTCAATTTGAGTCGACGCAAGACGATTTGTGTCAAGTAATGGAAAGCACCCATCATAGATTCACGCGAAATTCGCAGATTTTACGCGAATTAAAATGGCCGATGAGTCTAAACCCCACTTTTGTATGCGCCGGCCATTTTTATTCGCGTAAAATCTGCGAATTTCGCGTGACTGAAAACGAGGCTTAACACAGACCATGAGGTTATGAAGCAAAACTCGAAAAAAAACGATTTTAAAAAAAGTCTGTTCAAGGCCCCAAAGGTAAGGATGAATGAAAACTAAACTAGTACAGTATTTTGTCAACTTAGGACCCGATTCCAAGTTGATTTAAATACGTTATCACGTGATGTCGTAAGTGTGGTTAGGATCGCAATTTGAAAAATACTCTTAATAGATTATACATATACGATAATCACACACGAAACATTTGCCAAAAATGATTTGGCAACATGTTGAGTGTGTGATTTTCATTAATCACAGTTGTGTCTACACAGTAATGTAATGAAAATATTTTTGGGCTTTACCTGACAAAATAATGAACAAGGACAAATCTAAGAGGGGCACATTCGGACTGGGATTTTTCAATGCAAAAAAAAAGTTAAAAAAAAACTTGCGAAAACTTCCAAAACCCCCAATTTCTTATGGCGTTTTCGGCTGACATTGCTTCTGGAGTATCTCTATTTCATTTTTCACATTCCCACGTCGCGAGCGGAAAAAGGATGCAGCTTCTATTGAAAGTTGCAAAATCACTCCGAATCAGAGTATTATTGCCATCCCCTTTCTTCTTATGGCCATGTAACTTGGAAAATGTATAATCAATGTCAGCCGAAAACGCCATTAATTGGCACAACTTTCAAAAGGTCAGTCGCTGTAAAATTTGATATAAATATATATATGTATATCAAGAGGGCCCTTTGAGGAGCTGTTTTTGGGGGTGCTATTTTTTAGCCTGATATTAAAGAAGATTATGCGCTGATCCCGTAGATCAAATTTTTATGATTTTAGGACATTGCGTTTGAGAGATATTTAAAAAAAGCATGCAAAGGTCACTTTGGGGAGGAACATGGTTCTGATCTCGGCTAACCACCGGATTGGTCCAAATCGGCCTCCCCAAACGGCCCCTTGCGTGAACGATAAATTAGTATATTTGGTTGCCTAAGATTATTATTGAGCTTATCCAAGACAGTTCCTTCTGAGGGGCAATTCACTACCAGGCTTAGGTGTACAAGTTAAGATTACCAAGATTAGAGTTAGTAAAAGGTTTTAGTAATCTAAACACTAATTAGAATCAGGATTACCGTGGAATTACCAAAATTACATTCAGAATTACTAGAATTATTTAGATTACGCTTGTGAAGTACATGAATTACATGAATTACCATTACAAACGCGATCAGCTGTTCCATCTGATTCACCATTCTTAATTCAGTTTATAAAATAGAACTGGCAGAATTACTGTTGGAATTACTAGGATTACGTACAGAATTACTTGGATTACATTTAAAATTACTACTGGAGTACCAAATTACCAGAGGATTAAGCGGATCACTTTTAGCATTAACAGGATTACATGCGAATACGTGGAATTACTACGATTAATACCAAGCAGTAACTGAAGTACATATTAGGTGTACTTTGAGTGAATTAATTCAAATTCAAAGGCCCTTTCGCCATTGATCCCTTGGGGAACTAAAATTTTTGTGAAAAGAAGTTTTTGGTCTTAGGCTACATTTTTCTACAATAGCAGGACTCCTGACTCGGCCAGGCTCATCACACGGAAGGGGGAGTCGCTTTGGGGACTGTAACACTCCTATTTATGAAAAGGGATTACTATTGAGAACATCACTTACCGTAGAACGGGGTGGAGTCGATCAGGTGGGGTTAAGTCGATCTCAGCTACAATTTTTAGTATATCTGGCTACATCTATTAATGGGTAGTAAAGTTATTAAAAAATGTTCGTCAAATGAGAAGTCAGATAGCTGTAGAATATCGGGCAACCCCTTGAAATACAAAAATCTGCTTTGTACCGTGTCACAGAAACTTTTTATCGTGAGCGGTTAAACCACGTGTCTAGTAAACTACGAAAACAAACAGTTGTGTGCTGAATCTGGGAAATATTTCAAAAAACTGGATACACTGGTAAGTTGCCTTCTTATATGAAGACATAAAAGCCAAATTTGTTTCTTTTCGATAACCAAACACAATTTAGTTAAATTAGGTTATGTGATTAATTGTTCTTCGTAGGGGTGAAGTCGATCATGCCCAGAAAGTACAGAAAAAAGCTAGGAGCAGCCGGAAAGCGCAACTACGAACCACATTATTTAGAAAATGCCATTCAGGCAGTTAAGATCAGGCACATGAGCATTCGACAAGCGTCAGAAGTCTATGCTGTACCGTATACTACTCTGAATGACCACGTCAATGGTAGAGTCAGCAGGAGTTATGGGGGTCAACAAGTGCTTAGCACTGAAGATGAGGCCTGCCTCGTAGAAGGTCTCATTAAATGTGCCGAATGGGGGTTTCCTTTGACCAGGCGTGACGTGCAAAAGACTGTACAGACCTATCTTAACCGGTCGGGAAGGCGTGAACGCCGTTTCACAGAAAATAAGCCTGGGAAAGAGTGGTTCATATCATTCATGAAGCGCCATAGAGTATTGTCAGAAAGGATGTCCGAAAATGTTAAAAGAGCGAGAGCAGCAGTGGATAGAAATATTGTAAACGAATATTTTAATAACTTGGAGCGATCATTAGAAGGAATTCCTCCAAGCAACATCATAAATTATGATGAGACAAATTTCACCGACGATCCCGGTAATGTTAAAGTGGTTGTCAAAAGGGGGGTAAAGCATACTGAGAGGATCCTAGATTCCTCTAAAACTAGTGTAAGCGTGATGGTCGCTGCTGCGGCAAATGGAGTTGTTTTGCCACCATACATAGTATATAAGGCTAAACATTTATATCCCACATGGATGGAGGGTGGAATTCCCGGATCTGGATACAACAGAATTTCCAGCGGCTGGTTCGACTTGGGAAACATTTGAGGACTGGTTTCAACAGATTTTAGTCCCATATCACAGTGGTTCAATTATTAAATTTTGTGGCCAAAAATCATAAAAACCAAATTAACTGAGTAGTCTTAAATATCGCATAGTTTAATAATGAAGTATTCATAGCTATGAAAAAATAAAGCAAACCGCAGAAATACGGGCCTGTCATAGTTACTAGTGTCAATTGTGACGTCTTTAAAAAAGTCATTAGTTCTAGACTGCAAATTATAATAATCATTTTTTCAAATCGAAGAGTTAGTGCAGCGTAAATTCTTTCAAATATCAATTTTGTGCACCTTTATCTGTAACTTACGTATATTTTTGAACATTAATCAATATTCATTTGGTCCCCGTACATCAAAATTAACGTTTTATTATGAAACCAATTTTTACCTTGACTTTTCACCAAGTGCGCAGGGTTTCCGCACGAAAATTTTAGGCTCTGATGATAGCCCTAATTGAGTACTTGAATCCAGAGTTGAGATTTGGTGCCCCCTTTTGCCCCTAAGCCCGATAGACTATTTAAAAATAAACAAGTACGAACAATTTCAGGAGACACAAAGTTTTATTCCCTCCCCTTAACATCCCCCAGGCCGACTCGATTTTTTTCAATGTTTTTTACGTATTTGTCGTCATCTAATTGACAAAATCTCCAATTTTCATAATTTTAGGAGACACATGGTTTTTACACCTCCTTCTTGGAATGCACCCCCCAGACCGATTTGATTTTTTTTGATATTTTTTCCGGTCTTCTCGTAACGTAATTGACATACATTCCAATTTTCATAATTTTAGGAGACAAAAAGTTTTTTCGTCCCACTTAATTGGCCCCCCAGATCGACCTAATTTTTTTCAATATTTTTCCCGTTTATGTCGTCATCTAATTGTCAAAACTTCCAAGTTTCATAATTTTCGGAGACAAAAAGTGTTTTCGCGCCCCCTAATTCGCCCCCCTAATCGATTTAATTTTTTAAATATTTTTTCCGTTATTGCCAACATGCTTCCGTTCAACATTGAAAGTTTCTAATTTTTGGCCATTTTTCGGGGATTCTGAACTACTGTGCATATGCTCGAAAATTAGAAGGCAAAATAGCAATGCTTGGAGATAATTTATCTAGTCACATATCTCCATGTTATTCGTTTATGCCAAGAGCATAACATCAATTTTATCCTTCTCCCGCCAAATGCTACGCATCTTTGCCAGCCTCTCGACGTGGCCTTTTTCAGACCGTTGAAGATAGCATGGAGGAAGGTTCTGCAGGATTGGAAAACGACTAACAAAGGTGTCATACCAAAAGCTGTTTTCCCAAGTCTCTTAAAAAAAACGTTTGAACAAGTTGGATTAAACGCATCCACAAACATTGTAAGTGGATTTGCGGCTTGTGGCATTACCCCCTTAAATAGAAACCGAGTCTTATTAAAATTACCAACACCTCCAGACAATCACGAGGAGCCAGGTGTGAGGTGGTCTGCAACACTTGTCGAACATCTCCAAAATAGACGGGAACAGGAAACTTCCACGACAAAGCAACCAAGAGGCAAACGAATTAACATTGCTGCAGGAAAAGGCGTAGTAATGCGGGATTTAATTGACTCTGACGAAGAGAGCGAAGAGGCGAGAGACTCATCCACAACATCAGAATCGGAAGAGGAACCTCATGAATCACCAACAGTCGGCCCTGAGCAGGAAGAACAACTGCAAGGGCAGGAGGAACTGCAAGAGCAGGAAGAACCGCAAGAGCAGGAAGAGCCGCAAGAGCAGGAAGAGCCGCAAGAGCTGGAAGAGCCGCAAGAGCAGGAAGAGCTGGAAGAGCCGCAAGAGCAGGAAAACGAAATACTGCAACAGCACGAAGAGGTAGAAAATGAGCAAAGGCAGCCTAAAAGACGTCAATTGGATTTAAAAATAGACGATTTCGTTCTTGTCTTTTACCCCACAAACAAACGTAAACGTTTTTATACTGGCAGAATTATTGATGAAGCGAATGAACATTACATCATCTCCTATTTAAGAAAAAAAATAGGTGCAAAAGAGCAATTTTTTTATTTCCCTGACGTTCCTGATGTTCAGGACACAAAGAAGACCCAAGTGTTGCGAAAATTAGATTGCAAACACTTGAGACGAGGACGCTATACTTTTCCTCTCCTCAAAATTGACCGTATTGAATAAATAAAAGCAATCTGTTGCAAGTGAGAATAATTTTTTTTTGTTAAAAGTAGATATAGTTTTTGTATCGTTTTTATTCAGTTTTTAAATAAATAAATAAATGAACGTTTCATGTCTCTTTTTCTTTAATTTTGCCTAAATTGAAATAAAAAAAAACGCAGCAGAGAAGCGGCTGGAACCTCCCCATCGCGTGGATTTTTATATTCTGTGTAGATAGTAGTCAGTTCAATAGAAAATTTGTTATGCTTTTCGACAAATACCGTCATCACCCATCACCCATCACCTTCCTTTTAAGGTTAATATTTTGCTACCTTTTTGACAATAACTGCCACTTTATGACATCCACTGTCAGCCCCCTACCTTTTAATGAGAAAGAATTTTTTCTCTATTTTCCACTGAAATGGCAAAGACTGAATACTTTTTTGGAACCAGAATTTCATCATCTTTCTAATGGCGACATAAAAAAGGAGGCCTTGTATTTAAAATTTTAAGTTGATACGCTTAAATGGCACTTCCCGTTTACCAATTGCTTCCAAAAGCCTTTCAGGTCTTCAACGGATCACCCAATCTCCATGTACCAAATTTCAGTCAAATCCATCCAGTAGTTTGGGCTATAATGTGTTTTTAGTGTTATTACAAAAATTTAATTTTTTTTAACCAAAGGGCAGTAAATGCTAATGAATTTTATATTATTTAGAACAAGTATTTGAAGACCTTCCTGATGCTGACAATAAATTTTAAAAAAAGTTGTTTAGGATGGTAAAATGAGAGTATATTTAAAATTGAAAATTGTGCCAAAACGGCACTTTCCGTGAGTCGATTGCCTCCAAACATTTTTCAGCTCTTCGGCGTATAATACAGTCTCCATGTACAAAATTTCAGGTAAATCGGTCCAGAGGTTTCGCCTGTATCGTCTTTTTAAAGTACGTTAACAATCCCGAATATTTCAATTTTTGTCAAAAAGGCACTAAGAGTGAATACATTTTTAGAAACAGAATTTGAAGGTCTTTCTTATGGTGACGTAAAAAATGGGGGTCTGCATTTAAAATTTAAAAGTTGATGTGCCAAAATGGCATTTCCGGTTGCTCGATTGGCTCCAAAAGCTTTTCAGATCTAAGTTGGGTTATGAGATGTCTACGTACCAAATTTCAGCCAAATCGGTCTAGTAGTTTTGGCTGTGGCGTGTTTACAAACGTACGTACGTACGAACATACACACAGACACATTTTAAAAACCACTTTTTTGGGTTCCTGAGACCCCAAAACGCATAGATCCGGTCTTATCTCGAATTCGAAAATTTTAGTGATTGCAGTAACCTCCCATTTTTTTTAAATTGTGATGGGGTTGGGGAGGTTAAAAATTTTTTTTTTTTAATACTGATCGACTTCACACCGCGGATGGGGAGAATTCGTTTTTACTTACAAATAAGCACATGATCGGCTTGACGCCTCTAGTAGGGGTGAAACCGATCACACTTACAACCAAAAAAAAAATAGTGAGAGTAGCAAGTCGAATATTGTAGTACATATATCCTATGGAGGAAGGACGGTAAATTCTATATTAATTTTTTCAGAATTTTTAATCGAAGCCCATAGATTTTAGCAACGAAAATCAGGATATTTTGATCGACTCCACCCCGTTCTACGGTACTTAGGAACCCTCGTGAGGCATGTATGCAGTGATTTGAGGTTGTTCTGTGAAGTTTTCTGCGAAAAAACCTCAAAAATTTTGCTTTTCTCGTTATCAGAGAACACTTCCCCATAAGGACCGTTGCATATATACAATTGACACTTGTTGTCTATGCATTGGTCCCTTTGGGGAACTTCGATTTTGGAGAAAATTACATTTTTGGGCTTAAGGTACTTTATGCTACAATAGAAGGGCTCCTGGCTCGGCCAGGTTCATCACACGGAAGGGGGAGTCGCTTTGGAGACTGTAACACCCCTATTTATGAAAAGGGGGTTACATTTGAGAACATCACTTACCTAGGAACCCTCGTGAGGCATGTATGCAGTGATTTGAGGTTGTTCTGTAGAAGTTTTCTGCGAAAAAACCCCAGAAATGTTGCTTTTCTCGTTATCAGAGAACACTTCCCCATAGGGACCGTTGCATGTACACAACTGACACGTATTGTCTATGCATTGGTCCCTTTGGGGAACTTAAATTTTTAAGAAAATACCATTTTTGGGCTTAAGGTATTTTTTCTACAATAGAAGGGCTCCTGGAACGACCCGGGTCACCACACGGAAAGGACGAGTCGATTTGGAGACTGTAGCACCCCCAATTGTGCAAAGGGACTGCTTTTGAGTACCTCACTTATTTAGGAACCATCGTGAGGCATTTATGTAGTGTTCCGAAAAGTTCTGTTCATCAAAAAGGTTGTCTTTCTCGATATAAAAGAAACACTTCCCCAAAGGGACCATTGCATATACACAATTGACACTTGTTGTCTATGCATTGGTCCCTTTGGGGAACTTAAATTTTTGAGAAAATACCACTTTTCTAAAAAAAGCTCAGTTTAACCTTTTTAAAGCTTTATTGTACCTTAGCAGCTTTGATTTGTCCTGTGGTATAAAACTAGGGTCCCTGGGAGTGGTCAGGGCCGAAAGTAAATACACGAATCTCAAAAATGTTCGCATTGTATCCTCTACTTCCATACTGCGGATTTTCTATTAATTTGGGCACATTATAAGCTACTTTGGATGGGACGTTACAATTGAAAGCTGCTGAAGGCTGCTGGACCATTAAATTTTCACGCCACCTCTAGTTTGTGGAAAATTTGTTTGCAAAACCAAAAATGCAAAGTTTTGAAGCTTCCCGAAAGGGACCATTTCATAGACACTAATGACAGTTGTTGTCTATGTATTGATCCCTTTGGGGAACTAAAATTTGTGGTAAAAAACATTTTTGGGCTTGGGCTACTTTTCTCTAAAATAGAAGGACTCCTGGCTCGGCCAGGTACATCACACGGAAGGGGGAGTTGCTTTGGAGACTGTAACACCCCTGTTTATGAAAAGGGATTACTTTTGAGTGCGTCACCTACTTAGGAGCCTTCGTGAGGCATGTATGTAGTGATTTGAGGTAGTTCTGTGAAATTTTCTGCGAAGAAACCTCAAAAATGTTGGATTTCTCGTTGTCAGAGAACACTTCCCCATAGGGACCGTTGCATATACACTATTGACATTTGTTGTATATGTATTGGTCCCTTTGGAGAACCTAAATTTCTGAGATAATAACATTTTTGAGGTTAGGCTACATTTCTTCACATAAGAATGACTCCTGAAGAGGCCCAGTTCGCCGCAAGGATGAGGGACTAGATCTTGGCATGGGACCACCCCCATTTGTGGGATGACTTTCGCTTTGAGTACGTCACTCGCTTAGGAACCATCACGAGGCATAATATGCCACCTCCAATCACTAAATATATTATATATTTGTGATTAGAGGTGGTTCTGTGAGGTTTCATGCGAAGAAAAATCAAAAAGATTGTCTTTCTCGATATAAAAGAAACACTTCCCCAAAGGGACCATTGCATATACACAATTGACACTTGTTGTCTAGGCATTGGTCCCTTTGGGGAACTTAAATTTTTGAGAAAATACCATTTTTGGGCTTAGGGTGTTTTTTACGACCCGCTTTACCACACGGAAAGGAAAACTCGATTTGGAGACTGCAGCACCCCCAGTTGTGCAAAAGGACTGCTTTTGAGTACCTCACTTATTTAGGAACCACCGTGAGGTACCTCACTTATTTAGGAACCACCGTGAGGCATTTATGCAGTGTTCCGAAAGGTTCTGTTCAAAGAAATATCAAAAAGGTTGTCTTTCTCGATATAAAACACTTCCCCAAAGGGACCATTGTATATACACTACGGTCTATGTATTGGTCCCTTTGGGATACTCAATTTTCTAAAAAAGCTTAGTTTAACCTTTTTATAGCTTTATTGTACCATAGCAGCTTTGATTTGTCCTGTGGTATAAAAGTAGGGTCCCTGGGAGTGGTCAGTGTCAAAAGTAAATACACGAATCTCAAAAATGTTCGCATTGTATCCTCTACTTCCATACTGCGGATTTTCTACTAATTTGGGCACATTATAAGCTACTTTGAATGGGACATTACAATTGAAAGCTGCTGGAGGCTCCTCTGAACCATTAAATTTTCACGCCACCTCTAGTTTGGGAAAATTTGTTTGCAAAACAAAAAAAGAAATGTTTTGCAAGCTTCCCAAAAGGGACCATTGCATAGACACTAATGACATTTGTTGTCTATGTATTGATCCCTTTGGGAACTAAAATTTTTGGAGAAAAAAATATTTTTGGGCTTAGGCTACTTTTTTCTACAATAGAAGGACTCCTGACTCGGCCAGGTTCATCACACGGAAGGGGGAGTCGCTTTGGAGACTGTAACACCCCTATTTATGAAAAGGGATTACTTTTGAGTGCGTCACTTACTTAGGAACCCTCGTGAGGCATGCAGTGATTTGAGATTGTTCTGTGAAGTTTATTTTGGCTATCGATCAGTTTTGGGCTTAATTATGAAATGAGAATTAGGGCCAATAACCTCAGAAAGGACCAAATATGGATCCTCTAATTACAACAGGCGAAGTAGGTACCTACGTAAAACGTAATAAAATACGAGTGAATCGCTCAATATTGTTAGGTACTGGTTAGGTACCTTAACTTAAAATTATCAAAGGGGCCCCTCTTTGCTAGTTATATTTAGTACATATACATTTAAGAATTAAGGTCAAGTTGGGCCGTAAAATCAGAATGTCACGTTGAAACCTTATGAAGATTATCATTCATTTGTATTCAAAATTAACGTAAAATATCTTAAATATCCCCAATTAATTTGTTGTGATTGTCATAACCTCAAATATTACAAAACCTGGCCAAATTTACATTTTTGGAGTTTCTGGCACTCAGAGGCCCTTGGAAATCTCTAAAGAAGACTTCCGCACTCAAACCAAAACTCAAACGCCCTTGAACTCCTTGGAGGATTTATATAGAAACAGAAATTTTCCAGGTCCGCACCAACCTCTATAATAAGGGTGGAGCCTGCGTCTGCGTCAATGGTTTACAGGTTACTGTAATTGCCGATAAGAATTTAGGAATTCAGGATTACACAAATATATTTTAGGAACGAAAATCAAAATAAAAAGCAAAATGATGTTGTCATTCATCACTTTTAAGTGATTAGAATTGTTTTCTTACTTGCTTTGAACTTTATTTTGTGATTTTAGTTATATTTAATTTTGACACAAACGGCGCCTCATAGGAATCTACACTTGCGGGATTTTCGGGATTGAGAAACATCCGTGATAAGGAGAGGGATTGGAAACTCTAGTTAAAAAAATAAAATACAATATAGAGCGATAAAGACAGCTGAAAAAGGATGAACGAGAAAATAATGCGTAACGAACCCAATTAGTAAATAAAACATGATCCACAAAAAGAGGGTACATAGATAAGAAAATAAAAACAGCAAACAGCAGTTAAAAAGAAAAAAAAATTACACTTTGCTTTAAGAATAAATAGGATATAATAATAAAGTGAATAAAGAATATAAGATAAGGAGACTGACATGAGCAGGATAAAAAGAGGGTCGTAAAATCCCAAAAATTAGTCCCAAATATGAAACTCGCATGGACGAGACGATCCTATTGATGATCCATTGAAACCACCGAAGTGATAAAAGAATAATTTTTTTGATTTCGAAAAATTAGTCGGTAAAATAAAATAAATACCTAAGTGTACATACTATAACTTTCAAATCCTTTAATTCAATTGCAATGAACTTGGCGCCAACAGAAAATCGATATTTCAAACACAGGCCAAGTTCTTTGCTCCACTTTTTCCTTTCTTGAGCTGATAAGCGAGTCAGTCCAATTTGATTGTTCTGAGGACCTTGTGGGTGTCGATTGTATTATTGTTATAAAGTCCCCCACGTAGATTTAACAACTTTTTTGAAATGGGCTTTTCGAATCCAAAAAAATACCTCTCTTTTTTGGTATGCTTTCAAAGTTTAACCAATTTCCATGAATTTTGTTCAATTAGTTTCCAAAGCAAATGTTTCTACAATATTTTTAAAAATAAGAGGTCATCCATAAATGCTAGCTGGGAATTTTAAAGATTTTTTTATTAAAAAACTAGGTACGAAGTTTTGAAACATTTTATTTGCTGAGCAGATCTTGAAATGTATTCTTTATTATTTTGTAATTATCAAAAATTTTTGGAAAGGCCCATTGGCGAAATAAGTCCTCATTGCCTTTTCATTAAGTCGGCCGATATCATTCTAATGAAAATTCTTGCAATATAGGTGTCAAAGCAGAATTTGTCAAAAGGTTTGCCGCGTAATTTTTTTGTGAAGTCAAAAAAGATAATCGTCTTGTTTTTACAATCTTACTTAATAATCAAATCACTTGCAAAGCGCTCTGACACCTTTCTTCTGATGAAGCGAATTCAAATTTCTCTGTCGTGTTATGAAAAACTTTAAGAGCAAAACGTTTGGCAGATACAGTATGGTATTTGATATTCTCAAATTTGAAGTCTAAAACATATAATGATATACAAATGTAAGTATACTATCACTAGAAACACCCCACTACACCGAAACACTTGAATTTCACTGCTGACGCGTTGCGAACACAATGTGCTCATTATCAAAGCCGAAGCTTTGATAATTCGGCTTTGATAATGAGCACATTGTGTTCGAAACGCGTCAGCAGTGAAATTCAAGTGTTTCGGTGTAGTGGGGTGTTTCTAGTGATAGTGCATTTTTCCACCGAAGTTGTCCAGTGTTTCCATGGGGAAATGTAAGTATATAGGTATGTGTTTTTGTTGAGGTGTGTCAGCCTTACAAAAACATCGGTTTGGCAAATTCGAGTACATCTTGCAAGTGTCGTTATTTTCTTTGCTTTTTCATGCGTGGGGTTGTAAAAATTGTGTTACTGGACAATTTTTTTGGATTTAGATTAGATTTTATTCAGATTCTGTGTAGTTTAGTGATAGTATAATAGTGATTTGATTAGTGAGTACCTGCCGTTGGCCAAGCTGCACAGGGACAAGTGTTGACCAAATCATAAAATATGCTTTAAAATTTCAAATTGCCAGCCCACTCCCCTTCGATCGGAAGCTAATTTAATTATGTACTAATCCAGTGCTATAATAGCTATTTATTATATAATTGATAGAATCGCGAAAACCTTCAACTCTTTACGTTTTAGGATACTGGGAACCCAAAATAGTGGTTTTTGAAAAAATGTCTGTGTCTGTAAATACGCTACAGCCCAAACTACTGGACCGATCTGGCAGAAATTTGGAACGTGAACATCTTATGGATTTCGGAAGAGCTAAAAAGGTTTTGGGCTAAATCAGCCCACAGAAAGTGCCATTTTGGCACATCAACTTTAAAAATTCAAATACAAACCCCTATTTTTCACGTCCTCATATGAAAGCTCTTCGAATTCTGCTTCTAAAAGTGTATTCACCCTTGAAGCCGTGAAAAAACCTATGTATATGAAAACCTTAGAGCCATGTTTTCGAAAATTGGCATTTTAGGGGCAAAAGTCCCGTTTTAGAATTTTTTTAGGAAAAGTGCGTATTATTATTATCGAATTCGATAGCTGTTGCATGGCCGGATCGAAAACCTTAGTGCCATTTTTTCGAAAAATGTCATTTTAGGGGTGAAAAACATTTGTAATTTAATTTTTAGTAAATGTACGCCGGGCACAATGCGCGACACAGCAACAGCGCTCGACACCCGGCCCACGGTTCACCCAGCCGACGCGCTCGACTCACCGATTCTGATTTGGTTAAAGTTAATTGCTACATTTACGAATTCCACGAAAAAGTAGAAGTTTCTACCGTCTCCGAGACTGCCAATTTTTTAAAGTGGTGAAGTGGAGTGGGGAGGTTAAAAAGAAGCTGCAAAACATACACCTTATTCTTATTACACCTCAAAAACGATTACAGGTGAGACAAATTCAAAAACTTTTTACTATTTTACGTCAAATATTAATTTAGCCCCAACCGAAAATAAACTATACCAAAATTTGAATACTGATGTATTTCAGGTAAACTTCTGAGGTGCGTTGTTTTTTTTTGGCGGGTATAGTGTCCTATTTTCATTAATTAAACTAAATTTGCTTACTAATCAAATTAAGTCCATCCCTTTGAGCATCTTTGCACCACGAATTCTAATTTCAGTGCTTTACCGCCCAGAATCATAAAAACTATAATTTAATGGGTATCAGGGTTAATCATTAAAATCGAATACGATTTTCAAACGTTTTATTTAGTAAACGCTTTAGTAATAATAAGCCATTTATCGACTTCCCCCTATATTATTCACGCGTTATGAATTTCTACTAGCTTCCAAACTTTCAAGGTAAACCGTTTTTGCTTACATTCAACTTTATCGCTTTCACACCAGTTGATCATTTCGGACACCGCTGAACTCGCAATTTTTCTTCCCTTCTTTAAGCAAGATGTTCTGTAAGTTATGATCCAAAACTTGTGTATGACTTATGAGTTAAAATGGTGGAAGCGCCGGGACAGTGTACCTATAGTATAAAAAATAATCGAGTGGATTATCGCGTTTTATGCAACAGTTTTTATGCGTGAGCCAATCAGAAAACTCATTGCCAGCGAATAACCCTCATGCATGGTATTGAATTTAAGCCAGGGATAATTTTTTATGCAATCAGCCCTTAGATACTGCGGATTGAAATTTATGGGTGATAACTGATAAGATTGGATCATTTACCAAGTGAAAAAAAGTTGCTTAGGTACTCACGAGTCGCATAGAAATTTTTTTTACGCCCCTAATAGTATAGGCGGTACACGTAAAGTCATGACTATTAATGATACAAGAATGTAAGTCTCTTATACCAAAACACTTCTTTTGATCCATGGTTCAAAAGAAAAATCCGCTGTAGAGGTGGGAGGGGGTGGTGACTTAAAGGTCAACAGTTTTCAGGGATTATTAAAATTTATTTTTAATGTTACGGATTTATTGTATATAATTCTGACCCAACAAATTTCAATTGTTATGGCCGTGTTTGGGGTCAAATCCGACAAATTCATGGCCTCTGAGTGACTTTTTGACATCAAAGCTACGATTAGGCTTATACAAATAATTGTCGGTGACTGTACATTGGTTTTTCCCCTTTTCTCAAATACACCTGGTAATATATAATATAATTTTCTGTTGTGTACTTTGCGGATTTCTCCTTATGCAGTATAAACGTAGACCAATTTTCATCAAAATATTTTGAGGAGGGAAATATTAACAAAAACACTTATTTTTTGGAATTTGCACATTTTGTAACTTGGAAATTAAGCACTTTAGGACATATGTCCTGTAACTTGGAAATTAAGCACTTATTAGGAAGTTTTCGCCCCAGAATATCGTGAAAAACCATCTCCTGAAGCTTGTCGGTGTATTTAGGAACACCCTGTATTAGGGTGATTCCTATCCGGTAGGAAAAAAAATATATCTGAATTTTTCAGGTGACACCCCCCCATTATGTTCTAAGTCATAAAAAACTGCCACTGATTTTTTTTCAAATTTTTTGTTCAACTTTTAGAGGTCGCTACCACTTGAAGAAAATCGAAATTTTTGGTGAGAAACAAGTAAAATCCAATTACCGTTAAATATTTTAACCTCCCCACTCCACTTCACCATTTAAAAAAAAGGGAGGTTACTGCAATCACTAAAATTTTCGAATTCGAGATAAGACCGGATCTATACGTTTTGAGGTCTCAGGAACCCAAAAAAGTGGTTTTTAAAATGTGTCTGTATGTATGAACGTACGTTCGTAAACACGCCACAGCCCAAACTACTCGACCGATTTGGCTGAAATTTGGTACGTGTGCATGTGAAAACCCAACTTAGATCTGAAAAGCTTTTGGAGCCAATCGTGCAACCAGAAGTGCCATTTTGGCACATCAACTTTTAAATTTTAAATGCAAACCCCCATTTTTCACGTCACCATAAGAAAGACGTTCAAATTCTGCATCTAAAAATGTATTCATTCTTAGTGCCCTTTTGACCAACAATTTAAAAAAAATTGATTTTTATCGGACTTTAAAATCGCGGTACAGCCCAAGCCCCTCAACCGATTTGGCTGAAATTTTGCACATGGGGATTGTATTACACGTCGAAGAGCTGAACAAATTTTGGATTCAATCGACCCACGGAAAGTGCCGTTTTGGCACACCAATTTCGAAACTTAAAATTATTCTCTCATTCACCCATCAAAAACAACTTTTTGAAAGATTTATTGTTATCATCAGAAAGGTCTTCAAATTCTGGTTTTAAATGAGATAAAATTTATTCGCATTTAGTACCCTTCGGGTAGAAAAATCGAAATTTTGTAATAACACTGAAACCACGTTATAGTCCAAACTACTGGATCAATTTGTCCGAAATTTGGTACATGGAGGTTAGGTAACCCATTGAAGAGCTGAAAGGCTTTTGGGAGCAATTGGTCCACGGGAAGTGCCATTTAGGCATATCAACTTTAAAATCTTAAACACAATAAGTCACGGAAATCAAAGACCCATGCGTTGGGGAGGTTCCAGCCGCTTCTCTGCTGCCTTTTTTTTTATTTCGAATAATCAAATGTAATAACCACTTTTGGTTTTGTAAAAAATTAAAAACAAAGTTTATAGTAATAAATAACAAAGCAGATTAAGCTAAATTTGGAAGGATCACAGCCAGGACTTTTGAGTGCAGGTATTAGAACGACAGCTGCTTTTCTATCACTCAACTTGGCCACAAAGGCTAACAGCTAAACAATCATGTGTAATTTTTTTTCTGTCGCGTTTCGATGGTGGTGATCCAGAAGAAGGACCTGGCTGTGGTGAAACTGGAAAGCTCTCCTCACTGCTACTGCTCATTGAAGGCGACGAAGAAGATTCAAGAATGCATTTTTCGTTTAATCTTTCAACACTTGCCTCCTTTCGCTGTTGTAAGATTTTCAATCGCTCTTCTGTGTATTCTATTTCTGCCACTTTCTTTGCGTGTTTTTTATATAAACATTCAATTTTCCCTGATCGATTCTATCTTTGCGCTAGCAGAAAATTCTTGTCTTCTTCTGTTGTTAACATTTCCGAAGCTCTAGCATGATCTATGTCTAGAAGTCCTTCGATTTCAATTTGACATCTTGCCTCTGTTTGTTGCATTGTTTTAGTCTGCTTAGCTTTATTTTCTTTATTCTTTTTCAAGGACTGCCGTTGCTTAAATTGTTTAAGTATTTTCTCCTTCGCGTGTTGTTTTTTCCTGGTAGGTATGCTTGCTTTTCCCCATACAAGCAAGACATCTCGAGTAGTAAAATTCGCTGAAGCATTACTGTTTTGTTTTTTCTCTCACTTTTTATAGTAAAAAAAACAATTTTAAAACTTCTTTTATCGATGGAAGCTTTGGAGTTATTGGTTCCTTTATTGCAGTTGTATTTTTGTTACTCTTATAATTTGAGATTTAATATTGTTTATAATGTTTGTTATGGTTTTCAATGCACCGTTCAGAGTATTGTTTCTCATTACCAGAGGGCAGAATCAGAATCAGCCATGGCTGTTTTCTGTCCTTTTGTTTGCAACCATTCGGTATTGAATGTTGAATGCAGAATGTATATTTATTTAAATTGCAAACAATAAATATATCATTATTATTATTATTATTATGGTAAGAAGAAACTGAACACTAGAATAATAAAAACGCGAAGTCAAAAAATCAAATGCGGGCAGGGTCTAAACGTGTTTTCGTCACTAAGTAGGCGACTAGGCGAGCGAATACCATGCGAGTACTGACTACTGACGTACTAGCGGCGGCGGTAGTGCGGTAAGCGGGGGCTGTATAGTGTATCTTTAAGGTTAACTTTGTGATAGTACTATGTTTTTGTTTATATTTTGATATAAAAATATACGGTCGAATAATTAAATTTTCAAAATCCAGTAGCGACCCCTAAACCTTCTTCAAAAATTAAAAAAAAAATCGCATGCCCATTTTTTAGATAGGAGAACAAAATAACAGGGTGTCCCACTAACATTTCGAATCTTCAATTTTAAGAACCACCCTACCTTGTATAAGTGTCAAAACGCCCTCCGGTAACCACCCCCACAACAGATTCGATCATTGAACCACGGGCCAAAAGTTGTAGAAATATATCACAAACTGATAATACGTGGTGTTGCCACTAGGCCATCGATATCCAAACCTTATAGCAACTGCTCTTTTTTTCACACAAATGAGTAAAAAATGAACCGCTACGGCCCTTTTTTTCTCACGCTTTGTCGTCGTTAAAAAAATACACCGTAAGAACGTTTTTGAATGAAAAAAGTGTGCTTTTTTAACGGACGTAAAAGATAGTATGTTATACAGAGTGTCCTCGAATTCGACCACTAAAATTTATGGGCTGGTCAAAAATAAAATGAAAAACACCTACAAAAATGTTTCTATTTTCGCTTCCTAAGTGAGTTGCAGCCCCCTTGAAGTGGGGCTATGTTTGAATTATTTGCGGATAACTTGTACCCCGTTTTATATTCTTGCCTACTATGATTTTCACTTCTTCCAAACTTTTTGTTAATTGACTTAAAAAGCGAACTCTTTTGCCTCTTTCATTTTTGTCTTGTGGTGGTTAGTTTTTGAGAAAAATGAAACTTAACACAACGATGTATAGTAGCGCTACACTTATAAGAAGGTGAACGAGGCTAGACGATTAGCACCCCGCTGGTTAAAAAGGGTCGTTTAAGATATTTGCACAGAGGACCAGGCAATTTTAAGACCTGACGCGGATAAATGTACACTGTGTAGGTGTTAAAACTGCCTCGTTCTATGTGCAAATATCTTAAACGACTCTTCTTAAGGAGCACCGGGGTGCTAATCGTCTAGCCTCGTTGCTGGCCTCGTTCACCTTCTTATAAATGTAGCGCTACTATACTCCAAATTTCCAGCAAAATCCCTAGCTTCGATTTACATAAAGGTGATGGTTATACTATGGTCTAAAATCATTTCCAATCAATGAAACGCATGAAAATAAGCTTAGTGCTATTATTTATTACTGAAACCACCACTATACTCTTTGTTCTAATAATAGAAGCTATGGCGATTTGGCTGATTTTCCCGAAAATTCGTAGTGCATGCTTGCATTTGCTTTCATTTTTTTACAAAACTAAGTTCCGTATCGAAAAAATTAAAGAGAAAAGTTCGCTTTTTAAACAAGTTTTGTGAAAGTCGCATTTTTTGGCAAAATTACAGGAGATTCTGTAGTCCAATAAGCTAAATAAATCAATCAAACATGGCCCCACATTTAGGGGACTGAAGCTCCGTTAGGAAGCGGAAATCGAAAAATTTTTATAGGTGTTCTTAATTTTATTTTTGACAAAGAATATGCCCATGAATTTTCGTGGTCGAATTCAAGGACATCCTGTATATCAAGGGATTAAAGTGTACCTTTAGATTCCGCAGTGTGAACAAACACACCAGTCCACTGTTATACAGGCTGTTCCTAAATTCATAATCCTAACTCCAGGACGTTATTCCTTACATCATTCTAGGAAGAAACTTTACTATGAACATATGTTCCGGAAATGCTTTATAGGGGAGTTACGCCCCTTCAGGGGGTCTCAAAACGTCAAATTTTTAAAAATGTCTCGAAAAATACTAAGAATGAAATTTTTAAAGGAACAATCGTTATTGCTATAAAGAGCTTTCTCCTCACGTTTTTTCAGATTTTTAATAACTTCACAGGCGTGCGTTCTTGGAGGGCCTTACACATTTTTTACATTTTCTTTTGTTGTAGTCATTTTTTCTCACCAAATAGTAATAAAATCTTAATCGGTGGTCGATTCTACCAAGAAAAGAGGCTCTTGTTGAATGTTGCTAAAACGCACCCTTTTCGATTAAAGTGACTTTGATTTATTTTAACTACCTAATTAGTGAAAATAAACTTAGAATATGATTTCTTACATCATTTTATAAAGAAAAGTTCATATGTACATTGTACATGTCCTTCGAATAATATGTTTTCCGAGACTCCATTCGAAGGACCACAGCTCTCTAAGGAAACATTTTCTGTCATATCTTAATATTAACTTTTCTTTCTAAAATGATGTAGGAAATCATCTTCCATCTTTATTTTCCCTAATTTGGTAGATAAAACAAAGTGCTAGTCATAAATTTTCGCCCCCTAAACCAACTGGAATAATTTTATTCGAAAATGGTGCGCCCTAGCTATATTCAACAAGAGCACCCTTTTTATGTGGAATAGGCCAGAGATTACGATTTTATTATTATTTGGCAAGAAAAAGGCCCACAACAGAAGAAAATGTGTAAGGCCCCCCAAGAACGCACACCTCTGATGTTATTAAAAATCTGAAAAAAATTCAAGAGAAAGCTCTTTATAGCACTAACCATTGCTCTGAATTTCAAAATCCTATTCTTCATATTTGTCGATAAATGTTCAGAAAACTGATTTTTTGAGTGCCCTTTGAAGGGGCGCAGTTCCCTTATAAAGCATTTCCGGACATATGTCCATAGAAACTTTTCTTTTCTTCCTAGAATGATGTAAGAAATAACGTCCCGGAGTTAGGGCTATGAATTTAAGAACATCCTGTATTTGAATGACCGAAAACCGTTAATCTTAAAAATCCTTTAATTGCAGACAAAATCATGATAAAACGCAGATAGCAAGTTTGAAAGTTTAGCTGGCAACATGTAAAATGAGGCAACTTTTTCTTCCTAAAATTTGAGGGAGTGAAAGTAACATGCAACAAATCATTTTCACCCGGTGTAAGGAGAAAATACTCACGTCTTCATCGTGATCGAAGGCATTGAAGACATCGTAAGGCAAACAGCTGAGCAAATCAATGATGAACCAACTTTTCAAGTAGTTCATCCTGATCACTTTGGGATCGGAGACGACTTCGCCCCCAGGCCCCACGAACGTGGTGTGAAAGTTCAAAACAATATCGATAAAGAATATCACATCGACGATGGAATCAACCACCAGCAACGAAACATCCTCGGAAGTTTTATTCTTAAAAGCGACGTTATAAGGAACCATGATTGCAGTGTAAAAAGTTAAGCAGAGGATGATCCAGTCCCAGATGGCTTTGAAGGCGCAATAGTGGAGCAGGATGTGGGGCGGCGTCTTCGGTGCTTCCTGTCGGTACTGCGGCATTATGTCTGCACTCAAACTCATCATCTGGCAGGATAAAAAATAAAAAAAAATCAAATCCAGAGAGCAGCATGTAAGAAGGGCCATCGTTAGGACGCATTCCTGACAATTCTATTCATCACCGACTTGTGCCAGATGCGACTGCTTGATGGTAGTGTCCTTCAGGTTGGGCAGATGGGAAGAGAATTGCGACACCAAAACTGAACGACTCCTGGTCACCGAACGAGCCAACTTGGCGAACTTTGACAGGCCTGCTGAAACATTTATGATGACGGTGAAATAGAGTGAATAATAGCTATTTACACACAGAGCTGGGCTACTCAGTATCGAAATGTACTTGAACTACAGTACTGATTACTTTTGGTACTTAAAGTAACGGTACTTGAGTACTTTGAAAATTCGGTACCGGTACTGGGCATTTAAAGTATTTCTTAAAAGTACTTGACACTGGTACTTGAATAATTTTTTCGAGAGAAGTATTTGTAGGTACTTGGTATTTTAAACCATACGGCATCAAGTACTTAAGTATCGAGTTCGGTACAGAATCCTTTACTGAAAAATAGGGCCATCTTATTTACGTGAAAAATTGACAGGCAGACGGGAGCAAATGATATTGAGGGCCCCAATTTTTTTTACAAAGGACCCTATCTGATATGCCCGGTTTTTGGGCCCCTTTTAGCTAGCAGCCTTAACTTTTTTCATAAACGAGTGTTTGAAACACTAGTGGGTACATATGAAATAGCCTCATGAATTAATGTAACCATAGTGTTAGGTGAGAATCGCAAAATATATGATGTTTTAAGTTTTGGCATAATTTAAGAAAAATTGTTTTGTAATAAATGGATACGTTAAAGGCTTAAAGAACAATAGTAGCTGGCATGACTGATTCAAAAAAGGTCCCTCAACCGAAAGCTTCGTTCTTCCTGAGTTTGTGCGCAAAAAATTAGGAAACAGTCATGCCAGCTACGGCCAGCTACAAGCGGCCCAAATATGGGGCATATCCGATAGGGTCCTTTGGAGCCCCCTCAATTTGAAAACGCAGCCACACCTGAGCATGATTCCTGCATTTGCTGGTTTATATTAACTAAAACTAACGGGTGTCCTAAAAAAAACCGAACCAAATATTTTTGGAGACAACTCATCCATTTTTTAACCGATTTGGATGAACGTGGACTTAAATTGAAGCTAAAGAATCAGGCTATCATATCGATTCATTCAAGAGACCGTGACAGATAGCGCTGCCGTAGTAACCTTAGCAATGCTTGTTTTAAAGGCTTACTTTAAGTACATGGGGATTGATCAGTTAACAACCAATGGTTATGAGATCAAAATAACCTTGAAGCGCGTTTACTTTTCTTCAAAAAGCTTCTTTCAGAAGTTCGTTATGATTCACGAATTAATTTTCTGTGATCTTTTAAAAATCATATGTTTTCCCTTATTTTCACGCCTAATGACCATAACTGAAGTAAAGTGATGCATTTTCAGCTTCATTTTCAGTAATAGAGGATCTAATTGAATGAAAAACACAAGCGGATGCGAACTGGAGGAAATTTAAAGGTTATTACTGAGAATTAAGCTCTTGTTGCTTCATTGTTACTTTAGTCATGGTCATTCTGCATCTGCATGAAAAAATGTGAGAACACATATTTTTTAAATAATCACAGAAAGTCAATGTGTGAACCAAATTAACTGCTGAAAAAAGATTATTAAAGAAAAATGAACGTCCTTCAAAGTCATGTGAGTCTCATAACGACTGGTTGATAATTGACCAATCCCCACGCCCCTGAAATGAACCTTTGAGACAAATATCACTAAGAGAACTATTGCAGCACCATCTGTCGTAATTTCTTAGACAGTTCGAAAGCCTGATTCCTTGGCTTCAATTTAAGGCCAGGTTCATCCATCGGATAAGAAATGCACGAGTTATTACCAAAAATATTTCGTTCGGTTTTTTTTAGGACACCCGTTATAATACCTATCGTTATTGTGGTAGAGCAAATCATATACCGAAATTGTCGCTAGCCCGCTGTCCATAAGAGTACTCAATAACAAGTAGATACTTGAGGACTGTGTCAAGT
Organism: Pycnomerus fuliginosus; assembly: GCA_963924575.1. Taxonomy (NCBI): domain Eukaryota; kingdom Metazoa; phylum Arthropoda; class Insecta; order Coleoptera; family Zopheridae; genus Pycnomerus; species Pycnomerus fuliginosus. The sequence goes on from OZ004622.1 coordinate 21,729,573, forward strand.
ACTTAAGTCCTGAAACTACTTAAGTACCTTATTAAATACTCAGTCTCTTATTTTACTAAGTACTATGTCAAGTGCTTAAGTATTTTATGAAGTACTTAAGTACTTTATTAAATACTCAGTCCCTTATTATTTTACTCAGTACTTTTAAGTATTGCTACTGGTACTGGGTACTTAACGTGTGCGCGCTAGTAAAGTACTGGACTGCAATTTTCAAGTACTTCTATCCAGTACTTAGTACTTGATACTTGAAGTACTTTTTTTCGGTAGTTGGCCCAGCTCTGTTTACACACCAAGTGAGTCAAGTTATGTTTATTCACAAACCTGCAAGGTGAATGGACTAATTCTTCGAGTGAACAAACATGCTTAACTCACGTGTGGTTTATGCAATTAGCCCAGTCAATAAAGACCTGAATTTGGCAAATAGAAACAAAAATTACTGCAGTTCTGCAAATTGGTCGAAGTTGTAGCTTGAACCATTCTATTGAACATACTAAAAGTCTCCAAGGATGGGATATAGATTTTATCGAAAAATTAGCCATATAACGAATTGAAGAACTTAAATACAGGGTGTACCACTTATCTGTATTCGGTCGATATCTCCATTTCTATCAGAGATAAAGCAAAAAATTGCCAAGTTCAAAGTTGCAGAGGATCAAACACTGCACATTTTAAACATACAATAATATATACAGGGTGTAGTAACGACACAAACAAAGGTTTTTTCAAATGGCATAACCAGTATGTCAATTTTTTACTAGATTCTTCGATGAATTCCAAGTAACATTCGCTAATCATTTTTTCACCTGAAGTTAATCGGTTAGAAGATATTGGCAATTTTGGGTGAAAGATTACTTTTGCAGCAATTGTTTTAAAAAATCACCCGTCAAACAATTTTTAACCTTTAGTTTTGGAAAATTGGCACGTCATTAAGGAAGGTTTGGTTTATCATTCAAGCTCTTGAAAATGGTCCTAGCTTGTTAAGTTCGTCTCCAGTAACATTATGAACTTTGAAATATTTAGACGTTAAAATCTCAATATTTCTAAATGGCACCACTGTCAAATGTTAGAGCCATCGGCTGTAGAATTAAATTTGCTTTCATCTGATGTAGCATATCTCTATGTCCAAGTTTCGTATTTTTCGTTTTATTAGAGGTTTTATTCAGTAACAACATAAATTTTATTAATAACTTCGTGATGTTTTAGAGGGTAGCTCGGGCTACATGCCATTGTATACGTCGAACATGTTATCAGCAATTGCAATTTCCATAGACCTAATATTACAAACACAGGATTAATGAATTTTATCTGTAAAAAATAATTCTGCCAGTGGGATTATTACTTATCTTAACAATTAATTAACAGTTAACAGTATTGCTTTTTTAAATAAAATGCATCAAAATGTTAAATTTTTTGAAATTGTACATACATACTTGAAAAAAAATAGCCATAGAGGTGGGATAATAATCGAACATTTCTATGGCATTCCACCAAAACGAAAACTATCATTTTTTCGCTTGATGGGTTCATTATTAATTACTCCAATTACATGCAAAAGGCAACTATCACAATTATTATTAACGCAGGATTATGACAGATTATCACTAACATAATTTTTGACACCTACTATGACATACAGTCCAAGCCGCCTTCAAAAAACATTATTAAGCTAATATGGAAATTTCTAAAAATCATATTTTGCTGAATAAAACGAAAAATACGAAACTTGGATATAGGATATAGGGATATGTTATTACAGAGGAAAGCAAATTTATTTCATCCGATGGCTATAACATTTGATAGCGGTGCCATTTGAAAATATTGAGATTCTAACCTCTAAATATTCCAAAGTTCATAATATTATTGGAGTCGAACTTAAGAAGATAGGACCGTTTTCAAGAGCTTGAAGGATAGACCAAACCTTCCTTAACGGCATGCCAATTTTACAAAACTTAAGGTTCAAAATTGGCTGACGGGTGATTTTTTAAAACAAATACTGCAAAAATAATTTTTCACACAAAATTGCCAATATCTTCTAAACCACTAACTTTAAAAGAAGAAGAAATTATTAATGGATATTACTGAGATTTCGTCAAGGAATATAAGAAAAAAATCATATATAGGGTGTGCCATTTAAAAAAACCTATGTTTGTGTCGTTGCTTCTTAGTGAAACACCCTGTATACATGATTGTATTTTTAAAATATGCAATCTTTGATCCTCTGCAACTTTGAATTTAACAGTTTTTCACTGTCTCGGTTAGTAACGGAGATATCGACCGAACACAGACAATATATTAATATTTAGTTAAGTAGTGGCTAATTAAATTCAAAGGATTTTGAAAAAAATCTCTCCAACAAAACTAGGTATATAGTGTTAACCAAAAGTAGGGAACCGGTAGTTTATTTGACAAACTATTGACATTATCGAAAAAAGGTTCCTATAAAACTTGAATACGACTGTCGTCAGGCGCATATTTTAGCTTTAATGATTTTTTTTTACTTTACGTCACGGAGTGGTATGATTTCATAGACATTTTTGTCACTAAGGAAATAGCTCAATTTTGGTGTCATTGAAAAGGGGAATTTTCTCTCTTTATGTTGCGCAAAATATTGGAGACTTTTTTAGTTGATCATAACTTTTTTTTTTCTTGCATATATCCCGTGAAATAATGATTTTATCAAAAAAGTCATTAAGTAGTGAATTGAGGAGCATAAAAATCCCTATAAAAAGGTTATATCCATTTTTTTAACTTCAATATTTATATACCTGGTGTCAACGAAAACAGGCTCACCCCCTTTTTCTCTCCATTTATTAAAACAGTTCAATGAAATTTGGCACACATACATATTCATATTACACGATAAACTGCATTTAGAGATTTTGAATCACTTCCGGTTACAGCGGAAATCGACCTAGGTATCATTGAATTTTTAAATGGGATCCCCTACATCTTAATATGTTCGAGTTCTGTATTGAATTCGAAAAACTTGACTTTTATTTCTTTATCTAGAGTGCTATGACCTCTCACACTAATCAGTTTCAAAATTACTCATTTTTCGCGAATGGATCAAACAGATTAAAACGGATTATAACAGAACCAAATCAGATGACAATTGTTTTTATTTTACAATGGCCCAGTACGATTTATTCCTAATGGTTAATTCATAAAACAAGATTTTCATTCTTTATCCTTTAATCCATTATTGGTTACAAGTTTCATTTTAACCATTCGTATCTTATACCGTTTTATTCCTAAGAAAATTTGCTTTCCAGAAAACCCTTTTATTCATTTGAAAGAAAAATGAGTAGTTTAAAAAAAACTGCTTTTTGTATCCTATGAAACGAATCAGGATAAGTGAAAGGCAGAAGCAGAAGCCTAAAATAAATTTTGATGAGGTGTTTGATGGCTCTAGATTAGTTTTTGAGGGGTCATAGGCATAGCTTTCTAGATGAGATAAAAACAATTTTAATATAAAGTTGGAAAAAAATATTGTGTCATACTCAGAATTTGATACAGAACTCGAAATATTAAGAGGTATACAGGGTCTCCCATTTAAAAATTCAAAAATTCAATGATACTCTCCATTCATTTTCCATTGAAGTGACAGAACGTCAAAATTTGAATTTTATGTTGGTATGAGGAAAATTTGTTAACAGGTGAGTTGGTAGTAGCGATTTCAATTGGATACGTCAAAAAACATGACAAATGTCAAAATTTTGCAATTGCTCTGAATTCGCCCAAAATGGCCTTTGTGTGCGTGCAGTTTTGAGTAAAATGCAAAGAAAAATATTCACGAAAAAGCGTCAGGTACGTTTATCTGCGACAATGCTGCTAACAATAAAAATAAACCCTAGAAGATTTGGTTATATGATGATTTTGCTTTCCCGCCAAATTTCGATAAAATTGTCGAAAGTACACGCCCTTACAAATTAGGGTTGTACAGTTCTAGAAAAATTTTAGTTCTGCTATAGTAAATGAACGGACTTTAAAGAATGCAGGTTATCGTGTGCCAAACTTCATTCAAGTAGGTATTTTAATAAATGCGGAAAAAGGGGGGTGAGATTGGTTTCGTTGACACCCGGTTTATAAATATAATTAGTCCATATTTCTTAACTTATCGTCCTACTTCAAAATGTTTAATCGATGTTCTTATTGGGTTATCGGACTATTGAATACAATAAAACTCTTCAAGTTAGAGCCAACGTTTCGGCCTTTATTTAAGGCCTTCTTCAAGGGCAAACTTAGTTAATTGACGAACATTGAAAATTTTTAGTATAAAAATGAAAACCACCGAAACCCTGACGGGGTTCCGGGGCGGTATTGATTAGTTACTAAATAGAAGTTAAAAAAATTGAATTAAAATCTGACGTCAAGCGTACATCTCGGCAGACTTTCTATCGTGGTCTGCCGAGATGTACGCTTGACGTCAGATTTTAATTCAATTTTTTTACTAAATTTGCCCTTGAAGAAGGCCTTAAATAAAGGCCGAAACGTTGGCTATAACTTGAAGAGTTTTATTGTATTCAATAGTCCGATAACCCAATAAGAACATCGATTAAATATAATTAGTGTTAGGGGAATTGTTATAGAGAATTGTGTACTCTTCAATTCATTACTTAACACCTTTTTTAAAAAAGTCATTATTTCACGATATGTTCAAAAAAAGAAAAAAGCTATTATCAATTTAAAAAGTCTCCAATGGTTTGCGTATCAAAGAGAAAAAATTCCTCTTTTCAATGACACCTAACTCGAACTGTTTCGTTATTAACAAAAATGTCGATGAAATCATATCACTCCGTGACGTAAAATAATAAAAAATCATTAACGCCAAAAGATGCGCCTGACAGTCGTATTGAAGTTTTATAGGAACCGTTTTTCGATAATGTCAAAAGTTTATCAAATAAACTACCGGTTCCCTTCTTTTGATTAATACTGTATAGAGATTTTTTTTCTCAAAATCTTTTGAATTTAATTTGTCACTATTTGCCTAACTATTATTAAATGTATATAATGTTTTTTCTAGAGAATTTTACGCTCTTTAAATTATTATATGGCTATTTCTTTGATAAAATCAATATTTTATGACATATTTGCAAAGTTAACAAAAACTGTACCTCTTCGACATGATGGTGGCTTGAGCTCGAGTCCTTGCGGACTTTTAATATGTTCAATAGAATGGTTCAAGCTACAACTTCGGCCAATTTGCAGAATTGCAGTAATTTTTGTTTCTATTTTCACTTCGTTGACTGGGCTAAATGCTTTTATTCAGTTTTGTCAAAATAAAGTTTTATTTACAAATCAAAAAGAACTAGTGGTGAGCGAATAAAAATGACCAAATTACCTCCTTTCGCGTCGTCCGTCTCTATGGGTTGTTTTAATGCCGTGATGTCTCGGAAGGTCAAAAGGAACAGGACAACTAAATCTCTTTCGTTCTTTATAGGCGATATCTGCAGTAGTAGCCATAACGGAGTCTCTACAAAGACATGAAATGATTACGTAAAATCTGTTTGTCGACATTCACGATAATTCTTTAAATTATTTATATATTTTTTCAAAGCTGCCAAACTATCATAAAGCTGAAAACTACTGTTTAACTACTCTAGTACCTACTAGTGTTCTTTTGTCGTGCTGTGTAATTAATAATTAAAGAAAACTGTTTTCGAGAGAAAATTAGGTCTAACGAACTTTTGCTCGTTACGAGATATTGCAGGAAATTCCAAATTCTAACAATGATTTACTCAACTTAGATAATATTAATTGGCTTGAATTTATGGCGTACTAGAGTTGGGGTGTTGAAACATGGCAAAGCGCTGTAGAACTTTGGTGATTTCATTTAAAGAACAACTTTCAAAAGAGGCGCTTTGAGAATAAATTCTATACGTGTGGACGTTAATGTTTTCCTGATTTTCTCACTGTGTGTGGGCAATTAAAAACACGACAAATTAGTTTTTTCTACATCTTCGTTAGTTCACGGTTCAATTAGTAATACGACGAGTAGTCTCTTGATTGCCGCGGGTTTTGACGTCCGAATGGTTGTCAACTACGAGTCAAAATGGTAGATTTTTTTAGGCTAAAAAGAGGACGAGAGCTTGCTCGAGTCCTCTTTGGCCGAAAAAATCTACAATTTGACAAGTAGTGCATCCATGAGGACTCAACAAGGCAACCAAGAGACTGCGAATCGTATTTTGCAGATTATTTTATAAATTAAAGTATTGAGCAAGTAGTGTCAAGTTGACGTTGTAGTATTATCACTGTAATCAGGATTTGATTGGTTACTGGAATACTAAATGCTGCTTTGGATTGGTTCAATACTTAATGTATAAAATAATCATTTTTATACCCGAGGTAACTGAAGGTTTTAGTTTTCAGTACCACTCATTACATTTTAATTCGTACCATCAGAACAACATATAATTTACCACCATTATTTAAATTTAGGCCAATGGGGTTTCGTTATTGTTAGACATATGACAGTGGCGCTCGCCAAAGATTAAAGTCCGTCTTTTTCAGGGTTTTTCTATGCTCAGCTTTGGGAAAAAATGACGGCGTAAACCAGAGGGCGCGGAGGGCGAGCGCCCTCCCTTCCCTAGTCACCCTAACGGCACGCCACTGGTGTTTTTCTCTTTTTATAATGGCTTTCAGATTAAAACTGATCAGTCCCTTCCTTATACATGACTTTTCTTGTAACACTTTAAATTGTAAGTTGTAAATTATACAGGGTGGGCCCGTAAAAGTTGGAACAAATTTTGGCTGCTAATAAAATTCTTATTTATAATCCGATTTCAACATTTGTAAGGTTGTTAACTCAACCTTTTCTACGTCGACGCCAGTAATTTAATACACCAACACTTATTTAGTTTCTGAAATATTCTTCAGAAAATGAAGAGGAAACATTTAGAGTCGCAGCAAAATTAAATTAACGGTGATGATCTGCTTCTCTATATCTTGGAATCATATTTGAAGTTTTCTGAGCAGAGTAACAACAAAAAATTAAGAAATTTTTTGTTCTTTTACTCAAAATTTAATTAATTAACATCTGCAGTTTCGCGAAAAACTCGAAATTGTAAGCCAAGTTGCCTTTTGGAACTCACTTCTGTCACATTGTCAAGCAAATTAATCTGCTTAGCATGGCTGGACGATTACTAGAAGATAAAATTTTAATCTCCAGCAGCTCCACCAGCGTAATTTTGCAACCAGAAGAATCTAGTGCATTACTCTGCAACTTTTCTGAAGGCTCTAAAATTACGCTTCTGGAGCGTTTTGATTAAAATTTATCTTCTAGCGATAATCGAGTCAATGTGACAAAAGTAAATTCAACGGGCAACTTGACTTACAACTTCATTTTTCTCGTGAAAAATTGCAGATTTTAGTTAAATTAGTTTTTAAGTAAGAGAACAAAAATAATTTTTCGGTGTTACTCCGCTCAGAAAACTTCAAATATGATTCTAAGATAAAGAAGAGCAACCCATCACCGTTGATTTAATTTTGCAGCGACCCTAAACGTCACGTCTCCATTTACTGAAGAATATTTCAAAAACTAAATGAGTGTTGGTGTATTAAATGAGTGGCCTCGACGTAGAAAGGCTTAGTTAACAACCTCACAAAATTTCATTAAAATCGGATTATAAATAAAAATTTTATTAACAGACAAAATTTGTTCCAACTTTTACGGGCCCGCCCTGTACATTTTAAAGTGCGATTTAAATTGTTAAGTCATGTAATTTAGCCCTTTAAGGGCCGGTTTTCCCTTTAATGTTAACTTTAGGAGGTTTATCACCCTAGTTTCCATTGTAACAATTATTATTGTTCATACAGGGTGTTTTTTTAAAAACTTCACAGCTTGAATATCTTTGAACGTAAAAAAGATATTGAATTGAAATAAACCCTGATCGTCCCAGCACGGAGCGAGGGGACCCCTACGCGTATATTGAGGGAATTTTTCCACTTCCGGTCTAACCGGAAATGACCTTAACTTTGTTTTTCAAATGGAATTATAGTTTTTTCTCAACAATTTGGAAGCTAGGATTTTTTCAAGGTGGGAAGTTTTTCAAAAAACCATGTTAAAGTAAACATGAGATGGAGAAACTGGCCCTATAAGTTGCATACAGAAATTAAGTTTGTCCAGTTTGTGATCGGCCACTCTTTTTTTTTCTTCACCAGAACAAAATAAAATAATAATTAATTATTAATTTTTGTGAATAACCCAATTTAAAAAAAAACACATTTGCAATTTTGACCTCATGGGAATTTACAGGACGCAGGAGATAATGGAGGTACTTCTAATTCTTAACAGATGAATTTCAAAAAATGCTTTGTATTAGGTACAGTATGGGAAAGAGCAAATGCCCACCCGGGAAGGTGGGGGCCAACCACTACATGCCTGGTCCGCTGCAGCTGCAACTCGAAGCCGGAGAAGGAAATATCGATCGGTTCTTCAAGTATAGTTTGTCAAAAAATAATTGAACAGCCATAAAGACAAACCTTTTAACTTAAATCGACCGCCCGTTGAGGTTGACAATGCAGGGGAATTCCCTTCTAAAGTCTTGTACGGCGCTCTCGTAGTTGAACACTTGGCTATGTGTAGAAAGATTTATGGAGGGAATTCCCCTGCATTGTCAACCTCAAAGGGCGGTCGGCTTAAGTTAAAAGGTTTGTCTTTATGGCTGTTCAATTATTTCTTGACAAACTATAAATACAAGCTTCCTATTTAATTTAACCCCAGACAAGACGCGTATTGAAATGTGAGGTCTTGGCCACTTTTAGAAATCCGTCGTAGGCAGGCGCACTTTTTTTTCGAACTTTCGTTACTTTTCGATACAATTAACAACACGACGGACGTAGGTTCTTAAATAAATGGGAGGTTTGGTCGTCTAATGAGGTTCTCATACAGGCTGTCCCGAAAATGCTTGGCACTATTTTAACCTGAGATTCCCTATTGAAAATGGTGACGATTGGTATGAAAATTTGTAGGTCGAAGTCGCTTCCGAAAGGAGCTACAAATTCTCAAAAGTACGCCATTGGTAGTAGTTTTTTTCACATCTCAGGAACGAACTGTCGAATTTTAATGAATTTTGGAGGGTATTGGCACTGTATGGACCTACGTCTATGCTGTAAATTTTATCGAATTCTGTCAACGCAATTCCCAGAAACCTGCAATGACTTTGATAGTTTTCTTCTTAAACATGGTTCAAGGTCACGAATTTTAAATATGGTAGAATTAGTCAGAAAGAGCAACCGAAACTGTAACTTTTCTTATTCTTGTCACTTGTCTAGGCAGAGAATCCACTAGCGCTAAGACGCTTGATTTCTCGAGAAAAGATACTTTAATAAACAAAATTGAAAAATTTAAAAATACTCAAAACCTAGAATTAGGGGTTAGTTTTCATAAAAAATGTTCAAACAAGCCACAAAACAGGCTAGATTTTAAACAAAGCATAACTGGTGCTTATTAATTTAAACCTCAATTATCTCTAAAACGGCTGCTTAAATAAAAAATTAATAAGAATAAGAAAAGATGCAGCTTCAATTGTTCTTTCTAACTAATACCACCAGATTTAAAATTCGTGACCTTGAACCATGTTTAAGAAGAAAAATATCAAGGTCATTGAATGTTTCTGGGGATTGCGTTGTCAGAATTCGATAAAATTTACATTATAGACATACATATCTAGTTCCATTCTCGTCGTATTTTCGAATAAATCGTTGTTTTTATGTTTTGTTAGTGGTAATTCTGTAACGGACTTAGTTCTACATTTTGATTGGTTACATTCCTGCGCCTCCATAAAGACGCAAGACGAACATGTTAAAACTAGGAAGAGGAACGAATTTTTCGCTAAAATTAGCACCTCCATATGATTATATACAATACACAATATACAATTATAGTTATTTAACGAACAAGAGTGTTAATGAGAGCGATTAATAATCGAGAGATTTTAGCGCGTGAGCGCAGCGAACGCGCTAATGATAGAGATTATTAATCGCCTATTAAACTCGAGTCAGTTACAATATTTTTCCGTGGATTGTATTATCATTAAATTGGCGAAATTTGTTTTTCAAAATTGCGTTTGATAAACGGTTATGCAACCAAACATGCATCCAATTTAGAAAGTGCCGAAGCTCGATGAATAAACCATGACAAATTAAATGTCAATTGCCTTGCCAAAGCAGGCCAAAAGCACTGATTCTGAGTGTCGCAGTGCATTTTTCTAGTCGCACCATGAAATGAAATCGGCATAAGTTTTTTCATAAATCTTACAGCTTTTTTCTGGAAGCAAACTTAAGCTTGCAAGATTTGCACTTTCTAGCACTTCAGGTGGTGTTAAATTAAAATCCTGAGTATCCATTGATGGGACTTTCATTTAAATTTGCAGATTTCGAAAATTTGACAGATGGCACTTAAATTCTTGTTTAATGTCAGAACATGTATAGTTGATTGCCTATATGAAAATCGTTGATTAATAGAAAATCGTGCATTAATAGGGTCTATTAATGCACGATTTTGTATACATTAACGAAACTCATAAATGAACAATTCACGGAAAAATTAATAACACATGATTTGCTTCAATATAAGGTAACTACATAGAAGAAATCAAATTAAATAAACGTTAATAATATAATAATTATATTGTATATAATCATGGAGGTGCTTTATATTAAGGCGCAGGAATGTAACCAATCAAAATGTAGGACTGACTAGGCCCGTTAAAGAATTACCACTAACAAAACATAAAAACAATGATTTATTCTAAAATACGACGAGAAGAATCACTAAGCTCCTGTAAGAACTTCATTGGACGACCAGTAAGTAGTATTAGTTGCAGAGGAAAAAACCTCCCTTTAATAATCGTGTTGATTAATTATTCTATTACACAATGATATTTATTTTGACATTTATTTCAGAACCTACGTCCGTCGTGTTGTTAATTGTAACGAAAATCGCACGATACTAATGATTAGCCAATAGAAAAATTGATTTCTATGTGTTTACCATGGCAACTCGATGATTTCCTGGAAATTTTTGATACCTACCTAGACCAACCTAAACGAAATTAATAAGTGGAAATTTTTATGTCAAATTAAATGTCAAAAATCATTTTTATTAAATTTCTGTGGCTGTATCGTTGCTATTTTCTTACCGAATCTGCATTCGAGCATTAATTCATTTCCTGGAAATTTTAGTCGTGCATCCCAACAACGTAATCGGGCCCTCGTGTTCCACTCGGGCCGATTAATACGTTGTTGGAATGCACTCCAAAAATTTCCGGAAAGAATTAATGCTCTTATGAGATTATAAGTGAAAATCGCATTTTATAAATATGAACCAATCGCTTTTTAGAGTTTTTAACGTATCAGCCAATAAAATTTTGATTAAACTGGAAATCATGCACATGTGCTGATTTCCGGAAATCACTCTCGTGCTGATTTCCGGAAATCACTCTCGTCCTGATTTCCAAAAACCACCGTATAGTGTTTTAATTATTTATTAGTGTTAAAAGTTAAAACAACTCCACATCAACAAAGAAAATGAAAATTGAATTACATGTTCATTGAATTGCAGTGAAACACACAGTTATTATAAATTTGTTGATTCTGTCGTTTCTGCGACGGGGAAGAAGCTGTAGTGACAGTCAACAATTCTTCAACTATCGAGTCGCTTGTAATGCTTTTCATTTCATGTTTTGATCTTGCTCCAGCTTCATCTGCATCATCAGTTCTTTCTTGCTCTCCTCGTAGCTTTAGCACCATTCCTTTATGATGATCCTTGTCGAGCTGGATATATGGTTTCAGGGATGTTATACTGGAATGTCCACTCATTTTTATTAATTGGATTTCCCCTACTCCTTTTCTTGCTAATTGGAACACTGCCGTTGATCTGAGTGGTGGATGGCTAGTTATGACTGAAATTGTGTCGATACCTATGGCATTAGCTCTGCTGATTTCATCCATTTGTCCATTTCATTTTGCCCTACTGGGCAGTTTTTATACCATGTATTTGAGTGATGAAGCATCCAGCCAGGATTAAGAGTCAGGATTCAGGAACAATCTGTCCATCGTAACATGCTTGGGACGTTTAGCAACCATTTTCTTAAATAACCTAGCAGATGCAAAATTATAAAATCTAAAATAATTCAATCAATGTTTACCTGAGTTGACAGCACAGCCAAAAATATTTTTGCAATTTTTCAACTATTTTGTTTATTTTGCAATCTCTATAGTTACAACTGCCACGAATATCTTGATATTATTGAATAAATTTTGGAGCGCGCCATAAAATTGCGATTTTCTGGCTGAATTTATTTCGTGGTGTTTTGATTTTCTTTGGAAATCTCTCCTGAAGGTTTCGTTCTTTTATTGCTGCTAGGAAATCAACCGCTTGTCTTCGACTCGCGGTGATTTCCGCCGCAATAAAGGAACTCAACATGTCAGTCGAGATTTCCGAAAATCAAAACAACCACTTAATAAATTATATACGAAAAGTAACGAAAGTTCGAAAAAAAGTGCGCCTGCCTACGACGGATTTCTAAAAGTGGCCAAGACCTCAAATTTCAATACGCGTCTTGTCTCGAGTTAAATTAAATAGGAAGCTCGTATTTACCTGATATTTCCTTCTCCTGCTTCGAGTTGCCGCTGCAGCGGGCCAGGCATGTAGTGATTGGCCCCAATTGAAATGATTGAAAAAAATGTTGCTTTGTTTCACTGGTTTATAGCGGATTTTCCGATAATTGTTTCGGTCAAACGACCATTATCAAGGAATTTACAAATTGAACTTCAATTTGAATACAATAAATTGAAGTTCAATTTGTAAACTCCTTCCTTGATAATGGTCGTTTGACCCAAACAATTGTCAGAAAATTTAAATTCAAGTGTTTTTCAACCATTTAAATTTTTTACGATGTTTCACACTGAGACCACCATAAATTCAGTAAAGTGGTATATTATTAATTCATATTTATTGTAAAGGAAGAAATTCTGAATCTAACGATATTATTTAAGCTGGAAGCAGATTTAGAGATAAAAGAATAAACGCGATCTCCACAGACGATATTCTAACCAACTTAATTTGCTGAAGCATAGAACATTTTTCACATATTAAAGGGTCGCAAATCCCAGCCCTACGTTTTTTGCTTTGACCTCTGTGCGGCATAAAACCCAAAAACAACAGAGAAGTGCTAATTTAAACCTCGGCAAAAACACAAGGGGCAATTTATCCCTGCCACTTTACTCAAACTCAATAAAGAGTGAGTTCGCAACGAGAATTTATTTATGAATAATTATCGGTCTTTCCATTAACTCGTTCTAACGTAATTACCACACGTACCTAATTAGCACTAAGTGGCAGTGAATACGAATTGAATTATGAACAACATCGACGATGTTAACAGGCAACTCGTTGGTGATAGAGATCTCCTTTTTCTTATTTCTACAAAATAAAACTTCAACAATGGCAACTTTCGAGGAAACCTAGGGTGGATTCGCGTGGAACACGCAAATGCGCATTGTGACGTCATTGTTCCTAAATAAATCGAATGGAGGGAATTAACGGGATTGCATTCTGAAATATTCAAGTTAACCCGGACGGGGAATGGCCAATTTGTCCGATTCCCAACTTGAGTACGCTCCTCACGTCGAGGCGATGAAAAAATAACATTTTGTTCGCTTGCCCTGACTCTAAATATGAATATCAGATGCCTGGAAGCGCACAATATTTACCAGCAATTGCGAGTTTATTTCTGCAACAGTCGAATGTGTTCGCCCTAATTATTTACAAAATGAAAGGGTGAAAAACTACATGAAAATTTTGGAGCGAAGCTTTGTGATTCAACGTCTCGTCACAAAGAGCTTTAAGAAGAGCAAAAATAGACGAATGGATTTTTAGTGGAAAATGTCAACTTCAAACTACAAAGCGTATTTTACAGAGAGGATTACGGAAAAGAGCATTTTGAGAAAGATGGAAAAGAAGAGAAAAAGTTTTCTACATACCTTCGGGAAAACCTGTTGGAAAAACAGAAGTTTATCAGTTAATTGCAACAGTTGTTTGTTACGGGCCTATTTATTACAGGGTGTCCCTACGATTTCATAACCTATAAATATTTTTCTACTAGGTGACCCACAATTATGTCATCAGTAAATATTAATTTATGCACATCCAAATTTTGTTAAAAAATTCCATTGCTAAGGTATACCTATTTATGTATGTAGATACACGAAAGCTTTTTCCAAATTATTTTCTTGATTCATAAACATTGCTAACCTTTCGATGTTGTGGCACTCTTTTTTGTAACACAAATAAATTTAAACTGCCAAAAAATATAAATTTTAGTTTTACATTTAGAGAATTCTCATTCTAAACTGAAAAATAGAATCAATGCAAAGCGAATTCTGAAAATTTGTATGTATAATTAGTTACAGATACAAAGGTGATGTAGAATTATGTTCTAACGAACGCAGGAGCAGTAGTCAGGCGCTTTTTATGTTGCGGTGTTAAACTGACTTTTAGTTACGTCAAATTTCCTAACTATGTCAATTAATAAACAGTAACGATGGACGTTATGAAATCATCAAAACAGACAAAAGCAACAGAAAAAATGCAGCAGAGAAGCGGCTGGAACCTCCCCATCGCGTGGATCTTTGTATTCTGTGTAGATAGTAGTCAATTCAACAGATTTTTTTTTATCCTTATCGTCTGACGTCTGTGACTAATTTCGCAATTTTCTGACAAATACCGACATCACCTCGTACATCACCCATCACATTTGACAATATGTTCCTTTTAAGGTTAATCTTTTGCCAACTTTTTGACAATAACTGCCACTTTATGTCATCCACTGTCAGCCTGCTCCCTTTTAATGAGAAAGAATTTTTTCAATATTTTCCACTGAAATGGCAGAAACTGTGAATACATTTTTAGAACCAGAATTTGATCGTCTTTCTAATGGCGACATAAAAAAGAGGCCTTGTATTTAAAATTTTAAGTTGATATGCTTAAATGGCAGTTCGCGTGGGCCAATTGCTCCCAAAAGCCTTTCAGGTCTTCAACGGGTCACCTAATCTCCATGTACCAAATTTCAGCCAAATCGATTCAGTAATTTGGCTTATAATGTGTTTTTACTGTTATTATAAAATTTCGATTTTTTGAACCAAACAGCGCTAAATGCGAATTAATTTTGTCCTATTTAAAACCAAGATTTGAAGACCCTTCTGATGGTGACAATAAATCTTTCAAAAACTTGTTTTTAATGGTTTAATGATTGAATAATTTTAAATTTGGAAATTGGTGTGCCAAAAGGACACTTTCCGTGAGTCGATGGAATTCAAAATTTGTTCAGCTTTTCGAGGTGTAATACAATCCCTATGTGCAAAATTTCAGCCAAATCGATTCAGGGGCTTGGGCTGTACCGCGATTTTAAAGTTTGATAAAAATCAATTTTTTTTTAAATTTTTGGTCAAAAGGGCACTAAGAATGAATACATTTTTAGAAGCAGAATTTGAAGGTCTTTCTTATGGTGACGTGAAAAATGGGGGTTTGCATTTAAAATTTAAAAGTTGATGTGCCAAAATGGCATTTCCGGTTGCACGATTGGCTCCAAAAGCTTTTCAGATCTAAGTTGGGTTATGAGATGCCTACGTACCAAATTGCAGCCAAATCGGCCCAGTAGTTTTGGCTGTGGCGTGTTTACAAACGTACGTACGTACGAACGTACGAACGTACGTACGAACGTACGTACGAACATACACACAGACACATTTTATAAACCACTTTTCTGGGTTCCTGAGACCTCAAAACGTGGAGATCTGGTGCTATCTCAAATTCGAAAATTTTAGTGATTGCAGTAACCTCCCATTTTTTTAAAATTGTGATGGGGTTGGGGAGGTTAAAAAAAGGCAGCAGAGAAGCGGCTGGAACCTCCCCAACGCGTGGGTCTTTGATTTCAGGGACTTCTGTTTAAGATTCTAAAGTTGATATGCCTAAATGGCACTTCCCGTTGACTAATTGCTCCCAAAAGCCTTTCAGCTCTTCAACGGGTCACCTCACCTCCATTTACCAAATTTCGGGCAAATCGATCCACTAGTTTGGGCTATAAAGTGGTTTCAGTGTTATTACAAAATTTCGATTTTTCTACCCAAAGGGTTCTAAATGCGAATAAATTTTGTCTCATTTAAAACCAGAAATTGAAGACCTTTCTGATGGTGACCTCGATAGTGACAATAAATCTTTCAAAAACTTGTTTTGGCGGATGGGTAAATTAGAGAATAATTTTAAATTTCGAAATTGGTGTGCCAAAACGGCACTTTCCGTGGGCCGATTGAATCCAAAATTTGTTCACCTCTTCGACGTGTAATACAATCCCCTTGTGCAAAATTTCAGCCAAATCGGTTCAGGGGCTTGGGCTGTACCGCGATTCTAAAGTCCGATAAAAATCAATTTTTTTTTATTTTTGGTCAAAAGGGCACTAAGAATGAATGCATTTTTAGAAGCAGAATTTGAAGGCCTTTCCTATCGTGACGTGAAAAATGGGGGTTTGCATTTAAAATTTAAAAGTTGATGTGCCAAAATGGCATTTCTGGTTGCACGATTGGCTCCAAAAGCTTTTCAGATCTAAGTTGGGTTATCACATGCACACGTACCAAATTTCAGCTAAATCTGTCGAGTAGTTTGGGCTGTGGCGTGTTTACGAACGTACGTACGTACGAACGTACGTACATACATACAGACACATTTTAAAAACCACTTTTTTGGGCTCCTCAGACCTCAAAACGTATAGATCCGGTCTTATCTCAAATTCGAAAATTTTAGTGATTGCAGTAACCTCCCTTTTTTTTTAAATGGTGAAGTGGAGTGGGGAGGTTAAAAATGGGCAGCAGAAAAGCGACTGGAACCTCCCCACTGCGTGGATCTTTGATTTACGTGTGGTGGACAAAATTATAATATATTCCGGGTTATGAAATGTCTACATACCAAATTTCAGCCAAATCGGATTAATTTTCGAATTTTCTCTTTTTTGCCAAAGAGGCGTTATGTTAAAACCAGAATCTAAAGGTTTTACTACGATTATGTGAATTGAGTGT
The DNA here is from genome assembly GCA_963924575.1 of Pycnomerus fuliginosus. Taxonomy (NCBI): domain Eukaryota; kingdom Metazoa; phylum Arthropoda; class Insecta; order Coleoptera; family Zopheridae; genus Pycnomerus; species Pycnomerus fuliginosus. The sequence goes on from OZ004622.1 coordinate 21,746,646, forward strand.
TTGCATTAAAGATTGATGTGTCAAAATGGCAATTCCGGTTGCACAATAGGTTACATTTTAACCAAATCGGATAAGTAATTTGGACTGTCGCGCCTTTGCAAACGCACGTACGTACAAACGTACGCATGCACATACTCAGAGACAGCTTTTAAAAACAACCCTTCTGGACTTTCGAACTCAAAACGTATGTAGGTACAGGGTTGGTTCCTTTTTCACTGCTCACAATTTGCATTCAATTGACAGCTCTTAAAAATATTAAAGGCAGACAAATTTCTGTCAATGCCATTGTATTGACAGAAATTTTTCAAGCATTCTAAATTTTGCGCAATGACAGTTAACTTTTGATTTTCTTACGGCCGCCATATTGGATTTTAACACCATCGGATACACAAAAAAAGTAGCTTTTCAAAAATTTTTTGATAAAACCTTAAAATTCGTATTGAATAATTTATAAAATCAGTTTAAGTTTAGTGAAAATAAATACAAAAAATACGCCACCTTTTTAATGTCTTTTGACGTGAAAAGCAATTGAATTCTAAACGAAGTCCGTGTGACGTAAACTTTGACATATTTTTCAAGAAAGTTCTTTTAGGTTACATTTTTGAAAAGCTAATTTTTTTGTATATACGATGGTGTTAAAATTCAATATGGCGGCCATAAGAGATTCAAAAGTTGACTGTCGGTGCTCAAAATCTAGAAGCCCTGAAAAAATTCTGACATTGTCATTCAATTGACAGCTGTCAAACATGTAAAAGTTTCAAGTTTCATTTAAGTAGCGTCGATCGTTAGGGAGATATAGATTTTTCTTTAAAATTGCAATTTTCAGATTTTTCGGGATAACTCAGGAACGAATCAAGATATCCGAGAATTCTCTTCAGATTCCTAATCATGAAGAAATAACGCAACTTTTCTCTAATTTAACCAACACCGTATCTCCCAATGGCGAGCAGTTAAAAAGGAACCACCCTGTATATCACGTCTTATCTCAAATTCGAAAATTTCATGATTGCAATAAGTATGCCTAATAAAATTGATCGAAAAACCGACTCGAAAAAACCTCAAATCTAACTTTTAGGGTCCTAGGAACCCAAAAAAGTGGTTTTTCAAAAATGTCTGTCTGTCTGTCGGTGGACACGTTATAGCGCAAACTACTAAATTGATCTGGCTGAAATTTGGCATGTGTACATTGTATGATCTACGGAAGAGCTGATGAGATTTTGGGCCAAATCACTTGGCACATTAACTTTAAAATTTCAAATACAAACCTCTATTTTACGTATACAGTTCTTTAAATTCTGCTTCTAAAAATGTATTCACACTAGGTGCCCTTTTGGCAAAAATGTACATGTACATGTTTTAGTGCCGTAAAAGAATGTCTCTTCATTACTAAAACCGATGCATAATTGTATATTTTTATTACCGGATTTGATAGCTGATTTTTCTTCAGATCGAAAACTTTTGTGTAATTTTTTGAAAAATTTCATTTAAAGCCCTTTTGATATCGAGATGAAATTTGGCACATATATTCAGTGGACACTTTGTAGGTGCTCATTAAATTTTCAGCCAAATAGAGCCCTTCCAGGGTAGCAAAAAAACAATACATATAACTACTTTTTTATTATTGAATTCGATAGCTGTTATTCTTCGAGATCGAAAACCTTGGTATCACTTTTTTCGAAATGTGTCATTTTAATGGCGAAAAGCCATCTTGACCTTGTAAGATATGTTGTAACGGTTTGAATTTAAACTTCGCGTCTTGAATCTAGTATACAGGGTGGGTAATTTTTCGATGCTCACCATTGGGATCTCCTAAACTGTAAAGGATACGGGGTCGGTTAAATTACAGAAAAGTTGCGCTATTTGTTGATGATTAAGAATCTGAAGAGAATTCCCCGATATTTTGATTCGTTTCCGAGTTAATACAAAAAATCTGAAAATTGCCAATTTAAAGAAACTTATATATTTTTGACAGCTGTCAATTGAATAGCATCGACAGAAATTTTCTAGGCCCTCTAGATTTTGAATAACGACAGTCAACTTTTGATTCTTTTATGGCCGCCATATTGAATTTTGACACCATCAAATACACAAAAAAATTGGCTTTTCAAAAATGTACTCAACATGAACTTTTTTGACAGATGTCAGAATTTGAAAATTGTTAGGAATAATTTGCAAAATCAGCCTAAACTTAGATGAAAAACAATTGTAGAAAAGTACGCTGACTTCTTCAATCTCTTATAATATGTGAAAACAATTGAACAGTAATAAAATACGTCTTGCGGTCGCGTGACTCGGGTTTTCACAATTTTTTTGAAAAACGTCAATGTTGGTTACATTTTTGAGAAGCTAATTTTTTTGTGTATCCGGCTGTGTTAAAATTCAATATGGCGCCCATAAGAAAAAGAAAAGTTGACTGTCGTTACTCAAAATCTAGAAGGGCCAGAAAATTTCTGTCAATGCCATTCAATTGACAGCTGTCAAAAATATAAAAGTTCTAAGTTTCATTTAAATAACATCAACCGTTAGGAAGATATTAATTTTTCTTTAAATTGGCAATTTTCAGATTTTTTGTGATAACTCAGGAACGAATCACAATATCGGGGAATTCTCTTCAGATTCTTAATCGCCAAGAAATAGCGCAACTTTTCTCTAATTTAACCGACCCCCTATCTTTTACCGTTTAGGAGATCCCAATGGTGAGCATCGAAAAATTACCCACCCTGTATACCTTACGATTATTAAAGTTAAAGAAAAGGAATCGAATGTTGACATTTATATTTAAAAATTACTTGACATACAAAACTATCTTGATTCATTTTATACAAATTATAAAATTAGCTTCAACAGCTTCCCTCATTTGATAATTTGCATAATCAATTAATCATCCCATCTTCAAACCCATAATTAGACAAAGAGTTTGCAGTCGAGGCTTAAACAGGGGTTTTGTTAAAGCATCCGCAACTTGTAGTTCTGCATTGATCTTCTTTACTTCAATCAGCTTATCCAACACAAGTTCTCTCACGAAGAAATGTCGAATTCTGATATGCTTCGTACGTCGATGATATTCTGGATTCTGGGCCAATCGAATTGCGCTCTGGTTGTCGATATTTATAACCAGAATTTCCTTCAAACCAATTATGTCTTCATATAAAGTTTTCAACCATACCAATTCCCTTGCGGCTTCGCTTGCGGCTACAATTTCCGCTTCAGTAGTCGAAATAGCCACAGAAGCTTGCCTTTGACTGAGCCAAGTCACAGCACCGCCCGAATAAATGCATACAACTCCTGATGTAGATCTACTTGTGGTTTGACATCCACCATGATCCGCGTCACTGTAGCATTCGAGCTTTGCACCCTGCTTTATAGACAATTTCATAATGTTGTGTTCCCTGCAAATAACGAAATATTCGTTTCACTTGCACATAGTTTTCATGACTGGGGTTCTCAAGTGTTCTTGCAGCAACACCCACAGCATAGGCGATATCAGGTCGGGTTCCAGTCATCAGGTACATCAAGGCTCCAACAGCTTCTCTGTAGGGAAAACTCCCAATACAGTCTTCGACTTCTTCGTCAAGCTTCCCTGATTGACAACCTTCTTTTAACATTGGCGTAGAGACAGATCTGCAGTTACTCATGCCAAATTTTTTTAACAGCTTTTTGACATAACTTGTCTGACGCACGCCTACTGATCCGTCTTGCTTCCTTGTGATTTCCAGACCAAGAAAATATGAAGCTGATTTCTCTGTTATCTTGAATTCTCTTTTCAACTGTGTCAGAAACTCTTCCTTCAATTTTTGGTCGTTCGAAGCTAGGAGACCGTCGTCCACGTAGAGTGCAAGAACAAGCATGCTTCTTCCTTGTTTCTTAATGAAAAGACAGGCGTCAGCTTCACTTTTCTTGAAACCAAGGCTCATTATGAAGTCTGCTATTCTTTTATTCCAGCATCTAGGAGCCTGCTTGAGCCCATACAGACTTCTCTGGAGATAACATACGCGATCTGTGCCATCTTGATACCCTTCAGGCTGTTTCATAAAAACCTGCTCTTCCAGCTTGCCATATAAAAATGCGGTACACACGTCGAACTGGGTTAATTCCAGGTTTACATTAGCAGCTATACTAAGTAAAGCTCTAATAGTTCCTGTTCTTGCAACTGGACTGAACGTTTGGTCGTAATCTTCGCCTTTCTTTTGAGAATAACCTTTAATTACACGTCTGGCTTTGAACTTTTCAATGGAACCGTCAGGATTTGTCTTGACTTTATAAACCCACTTGCTGGGAATTGCCTTCTTTCCCGATGGTAGCTTCTCCAGCCTCCAAGTTTTGTTTTCCTTCAGTGAATTCATTTCACTTTCCATTGCTGACAGCCATTCACTTCTTTCATTACTCGTAAGTGCTTCTTGATAAGTCAACGGTTCTTTGACTTTCAATACGTCTGCAGCAGTTAACATCGCAAAATCGCCAAAACGTTCAGGTTTCTTCATATTTTCTCGATTTCTCAACTTCATGCCCATTTCTGTCTCGTTTTCATCCTCCTCTTCATCTTCAATCAGATCTTCCTCTTCTTCTACTTGAGGCTCGCCTCCTCTGTGTCCTGTATCACGATCCGGCTCTACTTCTCTGTTATCTTCGTTTTCGTTTGAAGTATTACCATTTTCAGTATCAGGTCTTACAGATAGGGTAAGATCTTCTGCAGTATTTAATACCTTTTCATCAAAGATGACATCACGAGATCTTATAAGCTTCTTTCCAATTTGACACCAAATACGATATCCATCGTCGTTGTCATAACCAATTAATACGCCTTTAATGGCTTTCTTTTCCATTTTTCTTCGATTCTGCTTTGGTATATGAGCATAACATTTACTACTGATTATTCGCATATGAGTCAGACTAGGTTTCTTTCTGAACCAAACTTCATAAGGAGATTGACCCTCAACTCCAGACACACCTGAGCGATTCAAAATATAACTCGAGGTGTTTATCATTTCAGCCCACAGACATTGAGGTAAACCTTCTCCTGAGTGTATTAAAGTTCGCGCCATTTCAACAATAGTTCTATTGTCTCTCTCTGCACATCCATTTTGCTCTGGAGTGTACGGCATTACAAGTCTCTGACGAATTCCTCTTCGTTGAAGGATTTTTCTCACTCTGTCACTGTCGAATTCTCCCCCATTGTCGGAAAGCATCTCCTTGACAACATGACCTAATGTCTTTATTTCAGACAACACAACCTCCAATTTATCAGGAACTTCAGACTTTTCTTTTAAGAAATACACATAACGAAAACGGCTATAGTCGTCCTTAAACAACACGAAATAGCGATTGCCCGAATTCGATCTTTCAAAGGGTCCACAAACGTCCGTATGTAAAATTTCACCAGGCGCTCGACTCCTTTCTCTCTTACCAAATTTAAGTCTATGTGCCTTGCCGAAAACACATCCTTCACAGAGCTCACTGTCCAAATTAACACTGACGTTCAGTTCACGAGATAACACATTTTTGATATGTCTTTTGTTTTGATGTCCAAAACGCTCGTGGTAGAGTTGTAGCAAATTTTCATTTATCACAGAATTTACTTCTACAGGATTCGCAGGCTTAACATTGAGAAAATTTAGTTTGAATAATCCTCCATATTGACTTCTCCTTCCAACAGTAACTACTCGCCCCTTAACTGTAAGTGTGCAAGACTGCTGCGTAGTACGAAATTCGCTATTGGCATTCTTATCTTGAGCAGATAAAATCGAAAATAAGTTCTTCCTTATGGCTGGAACATACCAAACTTCAGTTAAATTCAACTTCTCCTTATGTCCCTGTACTTCTGTTTCAACAATAATTGTGCCCTTTCCTAAGGCTCCCACTGAATCTCCATTAGCTGTAGTAACTGTGTGCTTGACTGTGAAAGGTTCGTACCTCACAAAGAGATCAGCTCTATTAGAGATATGATTTGTAGCTCCATTATCAACAAACCAACTATTCTGATCACACTCACTCGTCAAAACACTACTTGTCTCTGCAATCAAAGAAACATTGCTCTGTTCTTCTGTTTTCTTGTTGCTCATTGGTTCCAAACTAGGTTTCCCATCAGCTTTCCACTTAAAACACTGCCGGATTTTATGTCCAGGCTTCTTGCAGTAATTACAGGTAAAGGAAGTGGTAAAAGGCTTCTTCTTTCCTTTTGGCTTTCTTTCTTCAGTAACCAGAACTTCGTCATTACTACTTCTGCCACATAAAGCCTTTTCATGTGAGCAAAGTTGATTTGACAAATTGTCAACCGTTCTTTCCAATTTTGAAATTAACATCCAGCTCGCTTTGAAGTTGAAAAATTCTTGCGGTAACGTCTCAAGAATCTTGCAAATAAGAAGTAATTCGGGAAGATCACACTTGCAAATATTACCGGCTTCTTTCTTGTCTCTAGCCACCTCAACTTGTAGTTGATTCCAGAGATTCTTCAATTTTGAAGTATGTGTAGCAATGTCGTCTTCAGCTTGCCTTTTGTAGCTGAAAAATTGCATGCATATATCATAGGTCTTGTCACCAACATTTCCGTCGTAAAGCCTATGAAGTTCAAGCCATACTTCCCTAGCCGTTGTAAATCTTATGACCTTTTCAAGGGACTCGGTTGTCATATTAATTGTTAATATTAAGAGTGTACTGCTGTCCGCTTTGGTAAACCTATCCAGACTGACTTTATGAGCATTTTTCTCCTGTTGCGTTGCCTCGTCTGACAAAGCCTCAGGTGCCACCAATCTTCCATCTACTACATCCATAGAGTCCGGAATACCTCTTAGCAGAATACCCAACTTATACTTCCAAGTTATCCAGTTGGATTTTCCCTCAAGTAGTCCAATCTTCACCCGACTAATAGCTTCCATTTTCTATCGTCAACTTACAAACTTAGCAAATTAGCAACCACGGAGCTCTGCTACCATATTAAAGTTAAAGAAAAGGAATCGAATGTTGACATTTATATTTAAAAATTACTTGACATACAAAACTATCTTGATTCATTTTATACAAATTGTAAAATTAGCTTCAACAACGATTACTTCAAGATCTGTACATTTATAAATTCTGTGAAAAAGTAGAAGTTTCTACCGAGATTGCCAATTTTGCCAGTTTTTCCTTCTTAAAAATTTCATATAATTTCTGAAAGCTATGCATAACTTTAAGAGTGTTCCTTCAGTATGAATTTTAGAACGCAAAACGTAAGCAAGCAAAAAATTAACTGTACGTTTGTTTATTGGAGTATTGACTTAATTCTTTTTTTAATAGGTTTTCTAAGGTTAAATCGAGGATTTTATAGAGACGGCTTTTTTATTAAATTAGTAAAACTTCAGGTATAGGACTGCAAATATTGGTATTATTTCCGCCATCTCTATAAAATCCTCGATTTAACCTTAGAAAACCTATTAAAAAAAGAATTAAGTCAATACTCCAATAAACAAACGTACAGTTAATTTTTTGCTTGCTTACGTTTTGCGTTCTAAAATTCATACTGAAGGAACACTCTTAATTTAAATATGTAGTGTAGTGTTATTATGATTGTCACCCTTTACAAACAATTTTTTTTTATGTTATGCTGTAAGTAGTCGCTTACAATGTCACGCAATTCTTTTTTGATAAAATAATTATTCATAAATCGTTGGGGACACCTTAAGGTACCTAGACTAGTGAATAACAATCCCGCTTCTAAAAAAGAGATAAATGGTAGTGTTATTTGGATTCTTTTACGATTCTTTTAAGGACCTGTCAGATTTTATTGATTCATTATTCATTATTGATCTTCTTAACGGTTATGAAACAAACATTACAAGTCTATAGTATATGAATAAGATCCTTACGCTCTACTTTCCTTGCGAATAATGAACCGAATTATTACTAATAGATAAACTAGAACTTCGTTTCCTTTAAAGAATAGTCGGAAATTCAGAATTTTGCTTGATTTGAATACACATCACAAGAGTTTTAAAGCCATTTTACGACTCATGCATCAGATAACGATTACGTCAATATTAAAAATTCCAGCCGAGATTATTGTATTAGTGTTGTACGCGTTGGAAATAAATGGGATCATGCGAGGTTGAACCCAGGCAATGGTCGTATGCAGCTCCTTTTTAAATAAATATTTAAATTGTAATTCGTTTTGGGGGAAGAAGCGAACATTTTCGGGGATTAATTTCCGCAAAAATTAATTATTGGACTGCAAATAAATTCTGTAATCTATATGAAATGTTTTACACCTAGGGGATAGAAATACCCACTGCTTCTCCTAGGGATAGAAATGCTCAATTCTTTCCCGAAAATTTAGACATCCTGTTGTCCATCCATGACAAAAACTTTAACTATCACTTCTGTGACTGTCATTTAGAGAAATTGTGGTGGAATAGTTAGCGTGTGACGTATTTTATGACGTGAAATTTCTAATTCAGTTGTCAAAATCTGTCAGCCTCTTTGACATGACCGTAGACATGACTAGACATGACCTAACTACCACAGACAACTCCAATTATAAATTCACAAAATGTCTACGACAGGATTTCACATTGACAGGTATTTCTCATTTTTATTGAAGGCATACCAATCCAATTACGGTTGTTGTATGAAAACGCATTAGGATTAGGAATCGTAGTAGTCATTTTTCTAGGCATAAAGCTTAGGCGGTAGATAAGTACGAAGTCGTAGAGGGGCCACATCAAAGTTTTTAAAATTTTTAGAAAAAAAAACTTTGTTGCAAAAGCAAATTGTCACTTGTAAGCGGCAATTGTCACTTGTAACTGACAATTGTCCCTTTGTAACTGACAATTATCACTTATAAGCGACAATTATTGTAACTTGAAAGTGACAATTGTCAGTTATAACACTTCCCAACTAAAAATATCAGCAACATTTTGTGTAAATGTTGCGAAACATCGGTTTCGATACAAGCTACATTTTGGAAATTGTAGGCCTCATGTTTCGATACATCAACGGTGCCCCATGTTTCTTTTGGAGTGGCACTGCGTGCAGCTTTGCGTGTTTCGACAAGTAATGGCTGAACGGGGCTGTTTTGTAGGCAACATTTGAGATACTTTTGCGGCGTTTTTTCGAAACTGTGTAATATAAATTGGCGCGACAATTTTCATCAAATGTGTGCGTTAAAATGGTTCCAAAAATATTCTTTTTGTGAGATTTTGTGTCGAAATTGTTGCTATTTTAGGGCAGTCTGATTATCGATGCAACTCGACAGATTTTTTATTGATACCGTAGCGAAATAGTGGTTATAATTTGATCTACTTTATACCCATATCTTATAATGATTTCTAACATGGCTGTTGGAATAATAATAATATACCCAAAATGTCTGAATGAATTTACGATTCGCAAGGAATAAAAAATGTTCAACGCGTTGCAGTTTATCGACTATTTTTACCATAAAATTTGATGAGCTTGAAGCGCCACAGGGTATGTGAAAATTTACTTCAGTGTCGAGTTTTAAAAATTAAAATTTTTGTTTCTAATAACACTCATGATCAACTAAATGAAGTCCAGCCTGTCAGAAAAATTAAATTGTCCGATATTTTATGGTTAAACTCAGTTAAATTATTAATTATTTTTCAAAATGACACGTTAGTGCACTAAAAATTGCAATGGCCGTCATAATGATTCCCTATAATATTAATAAAAATCGCGAGGTCATCAAAGCAACAAGAATAATATAATATGTCGATACATTATAACATATTGATGTGTTTCGCCTTTAAGAAACATTTGTTTCGAAAATGTAGCTATAAAGCAGCTGTTTCAGCTGTTTGTCTCTTTAGGCATCATTTGTTCCCAAAATGTAGCTATAATGTAGTCATATTTCCGTGCTGCGCTAACCTATGCGCAAGCCAACGTAACCTAACATTATATTTTTTTGTCCTTATATCTGCATTAAAATTTATCAGTGACTGAAACATTTTGGAACAAAGTACTTCTTACTAGGATCCAATTTGATGTCTTCTTCGACCGACGTCGATGGTATTGGTTTACTGGCATGTTCATCAGTTATAGGTATTTCCAAGGGTTTTTCTTTTTTAATTAATTTATAATATCTTGAGCTGGGTTTAAATTCCTTTTTTTACCCATTTTACTTTGGATACGTACAAATTGAAAGTTTTTATAGTTAAGCTGCTTTACAGGTAATAAAATAGATATATTTGAGAAACAATGTCGATTAATTTGATAGAAACTTAAATTAAACTTGTGCGGATAACGTTTCTGAACAATAAACTAGAAAGCGCCGCTTCATATTCAGTGAAAAAGTGCGAAATATTGACCATTAACTAGTGCCGAAAAAACAGCCAACATAAATAGCGACAAAAAACCACACTCTGTTAAGTATCGCAAAATGTTAGCATATCGTATCGAAACTAAATTCTAAAAAAACTTAGAGATATGTAGGCTTAAAATGTTTCGAATTTGTATCGATATATGAGCTCCCTAAAATCAGCGGAAATAAGGCATGGCAACAATACAGGGTGGGTAATTTTTCGAAGCTTACCATTGGGATCTCCTAAACGGTAAAAGATACAGAGTCGGTTAAATTACAGAAAAGGTGGGCTATTTTTTGGCGATTAAGAATCTGAAGAGAATTCCCCGATATTGTGATTCGTTCCTGAGTTATCACAAAAAATCTGAAAATTGTCAATTTAAAGAAAAAATAATGTCTTCCTAACGATTGATGTTATTTAAATGAAATTTGGAACTTTTACATTTTTGACAGCTGTCAATTGAATGACATTGACGGAAATTTTCTAGGCCTTCTTCTAGATTTTGAATAAAGACAGTCAAATTTTCATTTTCTTATGGGCGCCATATTGAATTTTAACACCGCCAGATACACAGAAAAAATAGCTTTTCAAAAATGTAACCAACATGAACGTTTTTAAAAAAATATGTGAAAGCCCGAGTTACACGACCTCAAGACGTATCTTTTTACTGTTGAATACAATTATTTTCACATGCTATAAGAGATTGAAAAAGAAGGCGTACTTTTTTGTAAATGTTTTTCATCTAAGTTTAGGCTGATTTTGCAAATTATTCCTACCAATTTTCAAATTCTGATATCTGCCAAAAAAGTTCATGTTCACATTTTTGAAAAGCCAATTTTTTTCTGTATTTGATGGTGTCAAAATTCAATATGGCGACCATAAAAGAACCAAAAGTTGACTGTCGTTATTCAAAATCTAGAAGGCCTAGAAAATTTCTGTCGATGCCATTCAATTGACAGCTGTCAAAAGATACTAATTTTTCTTTAAATTGGCAATTTTCAGATTCTTTGTAATAACTCAGGAACGAATCAAAATATCGGGGAACTCTCTTCAGATTTTTAATCAGCAACAAATAGCGCAACTTTTCTGTAATTTAACCGACTACGTATGTTTTACTGTTTAGGAGATCCCAATGGTGAGCATCGAAAAATTACCCACCCTGTATACCAACTTGTCTCCATACAAAGAAAGCAAACAATTAATCGGCTACATAACTGACCACTGTATCTCTTCAACTTCGAAGATGTGTCTTTCTACAGAGACAGACTAATTATAGTACACGAAAACGGTCATTGTTTCGAAAAAGTTCCCTTCACAAAAAATGTTTCCAATATGTATCCAAAATTTCTACTTGGGTGACTGGAAGGCGCTTCAAACGGCTTCAGTGACGTGCGCAAAAATTAGAGATGAATGGAGGGGGCTTCAAAAGAATAACGTGAACAAAAAAGTAGTAAAATAGCAGAAATCCGTACATTTTCATGATTTGTTAAAAACTTGGTAAAAAAATTAAAAGTTTCTGGAATCACGGGAGCTCTAACCCCCTAATTAATGTGACAATTAGGTGACATTTGCCAGTTCCAAGTGACCATTCTCAATAATTACGAGTGACGATTGTCAGTTACAAGTGACGATTGCCAATTACAAGTGACAATTTGCAAGGGACAATTGTCAGTTACAAGTGACAATCTGCTGTTGCAACAAAGTTTTTTTGTCAGTAAATTTTAAAAATTTTGTTGTGGCCCCTTTACGCCTTTGTATAATTCCGTACGTTTTTGATATTTTCTAAAAGCTGAAAAAAAAATTTCTGGAATCGCAGAAGTCGTAACCCCCCTAACCCCCTTCGGCGTAAGTCATTGATCTGTTTTAATTAATGAATTATCGCCAGCTACAATTGTCGGTTACAAGTGACAATTGTCACTAAGGCCCGGGTTTTCCATCTTCGGTAACCCCCAGATTACCAAACCTGCGGTTAGTTGCTAGGATACAGCCAATCACAACACTCGTTGCTATGCGACAAACAATGGTTAGGTAAACCGGAAGTTATCGATGATGGAAAAACCGGGCCTTATAAGTGTCAATTGTCAGTTACAAGTGTCAATCGTGAGTTACAAGTGTCAATTGTGAGTTACAAGTGTCAATTGTCACTTACAACTGACATTGTCACTTGCTGTCACTTGCAAGTGACGATTTGCTATTCGCGAAAATCAGCAAAGTGTCTGACATCTGGTGGCAATACTTTAACTACACTGAGAGACAGGATACGGAAATACTTTTAAACGTCCGTCATCATAATTTCGGCTTACGTCAGTCAGTTGTCAGTTGCGAGGTTAGATAGTAGTTTTGTTCGGAGACATCCTCTCGCTGACTCGAAATTTTGGGAATAATTCTGTGTAATTTTACGTTTTGTGTACTTAAGTGGAACATTGCAAATCGAGGAAAACTTGGCTTTTAAAAAATCCACGTATCGATGTCACTGATGTCACCAACTGACACTGTCAGGCACGTCACGCTAGAATTCTCACTTCCGGCTCCCCAATGGGGTGAGACCGCCATTTTGTGGCTTAGCAATGCCATCTATTAGCAGCTGATTTTCGCGAATTGCAACAAAGTTTTTTTTTCTGAAAATTTTAAAAACTTCGTTGAGGCCCCTCTACGCCTTCGTAGAAAAGCGATTCTCCGCCGTTAAATTGTTACTAAAATCGTACTTTTGGTAACAATAGCTGTGTACTCCACTAATCACTACACCATTTGCTAAAACGCAACAAATCAATTATCGATGAATTAAACTCCCAAGCCTAATAAATTTTTCAGCGGGCCATGCATTCCAACATGAAACTATCCCGGCGCATCCACCAATTTTGCAACGACCTTCAACGTCTCTACTAACCAATGAGTTATTGATTGATGTTTTCGCTTCGAATTTTCTACACAGAATATAATAATAATACGACTTTATCTACGCTATATTAGACGTGAAACAAGAAGGATACATTTAAAGTGAACGCGAGTCGATTTATTTCCTGTCCTTAGAGGTGTTGACATGCACAAATGTGTGGCTCTACTAAAATGAACTAAACAACCAGCCAATCACAGACACAATGCTCTTTTGATAGTTCGTTTGAAAATAATGGTTAAAGCTACATACCTTTGTTTTCTAGAACAGAACATGCGCGGTGCAGGACCGGGGAAAATAACACACAGGTATTTAAGTATAACATAAAACAGATTTTTATTCTAAGTCTAGTTTAATGTATAGTTGGTTGTGAAAGCTCCGTGGAATATTCAGGGTTGAAACATTGTTAAAACATTAAACACAAAGCTCCTTTTGTGCTTTACGAAAATGCAGAGCTTTCGGCGGAGCTTTTTACTAATTATGGATACACATCCGAGATAAAGCTGCATCGCAAAGGAACCCATAAATCTAATAAAGACACATTATTTAGTCCACTCATATTCGACAAAAAAAGACCTCGAAATGTGACAAATATATTACAATATTTGGGGAAAGCTTTGTACATGGTTGGTGGGCAATTATAAGAATAAATAACTCGCTTTTTTACGCCAGAGGTACAAATTGCTTCAAAGGTTTTCCCAGATATTAGAGCTTATATTTTGTGACCCTGTTTTTTGTTTAATATGATTGGACTAATGACCATCTCGTCAGCTTGAATCCTGTTGCCATAAATGAAAAACGCACAACAAAGTTTAAAAAAAAATTTTTGTAAACTTACTATTTTTCTTGTAGAGAAGGATTTCAAACTGATCGTACAGCTGAAGCTCCAGGACGTGGTCTATTCTACTGATTGTCTCCTTGTCGGTTAGTTCGCCGTACATAAAGGCACACCTGCAGGATTTCTGCATGACCTCCGCCCGGTTATAACCGGAGATCTTGCAGAAGGACTCGTTGCAATAAACTATCGGATAATCGACTATCTGTGCGTTTGCCAACAGGAAGCTGCTGTCCGCTGAAAAATGAGAAAATTCCCTTTAACGAAAATAAACAAGAAAATAATGGGGCGTAGATGAAATTATAACTGAAAGCTTCCTCGATGAGGATTAATGATTCACTTGAGCTTCCTTTCAAAAATCATCAAATTTATTATCTCAAACTTGCGTACGTTTTTGTTGCCTCAAGGACGCGAGGAAATTGTTTTTGAGGAAATGGCAGAGCTGCATTTTTACGAAGATTGGATGATAAAATAAACACAAAGCTATTAGCTGCGCTACCTTAATGGCAAGTAAATACACATTTAGGAGAGTATATGTGAACGGACTTCTGCCAACGATATAAATTTAAAAAATGACAACTTTTTCTGCTGAGAATTCTGCAGGGATGAAATATTTGTTTGATTTACTGGTGCATTGCTGCAAATAATACCGAAGGTCGTAATATTTGCTTTATAAAATAATTCTAAGAACGAATCTCATTCTTGTTGCGAGGCGAAGCCGAGTGCCTATGCCGTAAGTCGCCACTTTATTTTTTCAACTTGGCACTAATAAATAACATTAACTTGAAGGCTAACCTAACCTCTCATTAGTCATTAATCAGTTGGTAACGATATAATTTTCATCTCTTTCATAATAAATGGGCGTAGATTGTGGGTAAAATCAAGGTTCTTGCTCTCTTTGGTTGGTGGCCCTGTAAATTGATCGAAAGACGCTCAAACATTCTGTTGCTTGATGTTTGAGCGTATTTCGATCAATTTACAGTGTGACTCAAAAGCTGTTATTTTTCTTTGACCCAAACGTTTTTTCATTTTCCCGGCAACTGTTTTGTATTTTGTGTTAATTTCTTTTATAGCTGAAGATGGAGTAACACTCCGAAACGCGTCCTAAACAGTATGTAAATTTTGTGGAACGAGACTTTGAAACTACGTTGTGTTATCAAACATCAGTTCCTCTTTGAAAAATGGACCAAGCTTTCAACCAGAATTATCTAAAATTGATAGTAGCAAAGATTTACCAGCAAATTTGGTGCAAGAAAATTTTACATCCCAATTCTGCTATATCAGAATATGAATCGTCCCTTTACTCTAGGTGCATTAACCTATACAAATTTCATGTTGATATTCCAAAAAACAAATGGCGAGGTGTTACATGTTACATGTTGACACCCCGAATCCAACTTCATTGTTTCACGTCAAAATCGGCTCTTTAGCTTAATTATAGCATTACATTTTCAAATAAAACCTGCAGGATACAGATGTATTTTATATTCTTTCCTTCTTCCTAATTATCTGTGGAAGTGGAAGCTGTGGAAATAGAATCAGATCAGAAGTTTATCAATAAATGACATCTTATTTATCCTCACGTTCCAGTTCCAGATGTATATCAATCAATATTCAGTATATCTATAGTATATATCTCACTCATGTAAAGAGACTGAAAATAATCTTGACATAAAATAACATTAAACCCGCTATTATTACACAAGTACAACTTATTGCTTTGTTTTATTACCAAAGCAAATAAATAATGTTTGCCTGAAACGATTTCATTCCTACACATGAAACAGTAAATAAGGGTTAAACAATTAATTTGACCGGAAGCTAATACTGGCTTTAGGGTAAATCAATATCGAGCATATAACGGCTGCGACGATAAATAAGAAGCCAATTTATTGATGCACGTAAGATTGCAAGTGTCAAATCCACTTAAAATACGCAAATGATGTGGTGTTAACGGCAAGTGCTTGGCTATTAGATTTTTACAACGTTCGAGTTTGCAATAATGGAAGTAGAAATAGGAGTTCTAGGTGCAGCATGGAGAAGCGGTTTTACGTGCAAAGTTTTCAAAGAGCGAAATTTCAGGCTTTGATCCTTCGGGGAACAATTTTACGACAAAACCAACAAAAACTTTCGAAGGATTGATTTTGGATTACAAAGAATCACAAATTCATTAATTTTGCAATAAAGGTAGTAGAGCTTGAAAATCTTCCTGAAAACTTCGGTTTGGTGTGAATAATTCACTCTTTTTTACGTGGGACCGACTAAATCAAAAAACTGTAAAACTAAGATTACTTAATCGAATGGCCACAATATTAAACGTTTGTGTTTCAGGACTTTCAGGATCCTCCTATTGCTAAATTGCTATAGGAACCTAAGAGACCTCGACCACAAATTTTCACTACAATTATAGAGGAACAATGCATAAGGCAATTTCGTAGTCGCACTATCTTGAAAATATTTCAACAGCTTTTGCTATCGATTAGACATTATTAGCGTCAGCGAGTGAATAATTCTTAGTGTCGCGAATGACGATTTTCCACCAAGACGTATAACTCTTATCGAATCCATTACATCTTTCTCCCTGACACGTCCAATTCCAAATTGTGTCGAATCGATTTGTTTGCGTAAAAACTCCATCTGCTCGTTTCCAAAAAATTAACCTAAAGCATTTCTGTCGCGATCAAGATTGTGATCTAGTTTCGCTACCCACGATTAATACTAAGCGGAAGTTCAACTGTAGATAAAGCTCTAAAACTTCGTTAGTAACCTTGACCAAAAACACGTAAGGCCAGCATGTTGAAACAGTAGAAAGCAATTTTAATAAAAGGAATCTTCAAGGATGATTAAAACTCAACACTTCTTGCAAGTGAAAATTCCTACAAAAACATCTCCGACTTTAATAAAACCTTCAAGCATCAAGCGTGTCATCTATTCAAGGAGCGTGTAAAATTTTGCTCTATTTTTGAGTTATGAGCGAAGACATTGTGCTGAGACCATGAATCAAAATAATGAAGGGCTTTAAAAACCCAAATCGACCCGAACGTAATGAAGACACACACGCGAGGACCGACATTGTTGCAGCTTATTATATTAAGAAGCAATGCCGGGAATTTAATTTTGATCTAGTTAAAGTCTCATTTGCATTTAGCCCTTTATCACAAATAAAAGTGTAGGTGGACGACAGGTAGGTCGATAAAAAATTGTCAATTCCCATCCCTGTATAAAAGATGAGTGAATTTTTGAAAACCTGTCAATTTCATCGACGTTTTCCACAAAGCAACGGCCGAAATAAATTGACCGAGAAATAGTCGCGGCTTAATTAAAATTGAGCGGTGCCTGTTATTTTTACACCCCCGGTGGGAGTTCACCCCTTTATCAAACATGAATAGCGCCCGGTGCATCCCGTTCTGAACGGTAATAAAATTTTATTTGTGCCTCGCTAAATTAGCAGGAACGCTGTACAGATGTCGGATGAAAAATTTGCGAAATTAGCATGAAAACCGTAGGAGTTTTTTGTAAGGAGAAATAACGTAAATGTAATTAAGATGGGAATTCCAGTTTCCTGGAATTAATATTTAGATCGAAATAAATGCTGCATGAAATAAAAATTATTGCTGTGCATTAGAGAGAGTTTTATTCAACAACTTTTGCAGTAAAAGTTTTATAAATATGAATTAGGTACTTGGAGAGTTTGTTATTCTAGTTGATAAGAACTTAGAAACTGCTGTATTTCATTTGTTGACGAAATATTTGCGAAGGGCACTCTTGTCTTATGTCGCTTTCGGGCTTCCGCGCTACCGCTGCACTGCGCACAAGCTGATTGGCCCTTTCTAAAAGATGCCTTGCAATCCACCAATCAGAGTTTTATTTCTACTGACCGTTAATTTAGATTTTAGAAAACTGACTAAAGATTTTACAATAGTGTTTATAAAAACAAATTTTTACTTGGTCTACCCGTGTTATTTTAAAAGCTTTACTTTATCTACCCTTAAGATTAACTAATGTATTATTTAAGTGGTAATTATTGTCTATTTTCGGCACTCATTGTAATGCAAAGAGGAAAACATTATATTTCGGAAATAGAAAAATACAGAAGATAAAATCAGAAGTCGTTGCACAAATAAAAGCACAACATAAACAGAGATAAAACGGTTGAAGAGAATGAAATGAAAAAACTACGGACTCAAAAATGATGGGGCATGCAGTTCTTCTATTATAAAAATAAAAAATGGCAGCAGAGAAGCGGCTGGAACCTCCC
Organism: Pycnomerus fuliginosus; assembly: GCA_963924575.1. Lineage (NCBI taxonomy): Eukaryota > Metazoa > Arthropoda > Insecta > Coleoptera > Zopheridae > Pycnomerus > Pycnomerus fuliginosus. The sequence goes on from OZ004622.1 coordinate 21,764,924, forward strand.
CACCTTGGGAATCCGCCATACTAAGAAAATGCATTTCCTGATAATTTTGTCTAAACGGTACCAAACAGGTATGAATTCGTTTTTTAGAAGAAGCACAAAAATACCTTTCTCGCCGCAATTTTAATTTAAAATTCGAAAGTTGATGTGGCAAAATGATTGCACGATTAATTCTAAAAGTTTTTCAGATCTATTTCCGATCATGAAATGTCCACCTTTCAGCCAAATCGGTTCACTGGTTTGGGCTGTGTCGAGTTTTCTAAGGTTTTTTGAAAATCTCTTAACTTTTGAATTTTTTGCCAAAAGAGCATTAAGAGTGAATACATCTTTGGAAGCAGAATTTGAAGGTCTTATGGTGACGTAAAAATGGGGGTTTGTATCTAAAATTTCAAAAGTTGATGTGCCAAAATGGCATTTCCGATTGGACGCGTTGCGGTGGGCATTTTCATAGCCCCCGACTGTACACGCGCATAAAGACAAATTTTTAAAACAACTTTTCTGGGCATCTGAGACCTCAAAACGTAGAGATAGGTGGTTCAAGAATTAAATTTCCCATGCATGTTACTTTATTTGTCTTAGGTGTTGAAGGGGTAGGTTTTGAAGGTAAAAAATTTTAAGTACAGTGCAGCCATCTAATTGTGACATAGTTTCTGAGTTTTTTTACGATTTGACAACTTACACAACTTTCATAAGCAGTGGAACCATTTCAACGATATAAGCTACGTCTTCAGAAATGTTGTACCTTTCAACTCCGAGCGATTTTATGGCAGAATTTGCTGCTTAATAGGCATATCGCACATTTCCTAATTTCGGGTTATTTTAATGTAAATAAAGATACAAGGAATCGTCCGCGAACATCAATTTTATTTAAAATACGTTTGCTTATTTGTAAATAAATAAATAATTCGGAAACGCCATTGTGCGACCTGTGACGTCATAGATCGTACAGCCGATGCGATCTGGCAAGAGTTTATTTGAGAGTGACGTTTAATAATTAATTTGAAACGTCATCCTTGACAGTTGACAATAAGAGGGGCCAAAATTAACCTCTAACTTTGAAAAAGGTGGTAAATAGAATGTTATTAGTTGCTTGGGCTGGCACCTTGTACATACAGCCGAAGTAATTGAAAATGAACAGGGGTTGAGATTCGATCCCAGCACGGTAACATTCTAAGATACCGGATTTCTTTGCGGCCAAGTGTTCAGCAGCGGTTTGAGTCGAGTCTTCTACCTGAATTGAAATGAATGTTACCGTGCAGGGATCTAGGCTCAGTCTCTGTTCATTTTCAATTATCGGGTGTCCCAAAAAAAACCGGACAAAATATTTTTGGGAATAAGTCTGCCATTTCTTAACCGATTTGGATGAGCGTGGTCTTAAATTAAAGCCAAAGAATCAGGCTCACGACTGTATGAGAAACTACGGCAGATGACGCTGCTTTAAAGGTTTACTTTAGCTCCATGGGGATTAGTCAGTAAACGACCAATCGGTATTACACTCGAATAGCCTTGAAGATCTTTCTTTCTTGTTCAAAAATCCTTTTTCCGAAGTCGATTTGGCCTAAGCATTAATTTTCTGCAGTTTTTTAAAAAAATGTGTTTTTGAGCATTTTCACGCATTAATGGCCATGACCAAAGAACAGTAATGCATATAAATCTTAATTTTTAGTTATAAATGAACGAATATGGTGAAAACAGTGGCGCGGATGCCAGTGGGGGGCAACTGAACAGTTATCATTGAAAATTAAGCCCTATGTGTATCAATGTTACTTCAGTCATGGTTATGGAAGCATGAAAATACGCAAAAACACTTTTTTTAGAAAAATCACAGAAAATTAATGCTTGCGTCAAATGGACTTCTGTAAAAAGATTTTTGAAGAAAAAAGAAAGATCTTCAAGGCTATTTGGGTCTCACAACCACTGGATGTTGCCCGACCAATCCCCACGCACCTAAATTAAGCCCTAAAGACAAGTATCAATAAGGTTACTACAGCAGCGCCATCTGTCGACGTTTCTTACAAAGTTCGAAAACCTGATTATTTAGCTTTAATTTAAGAGCAAGTCTATCCAAATCGGTTAAGAAATGGCTGACTTATTTCAAAGAATATTTTGTCCGGTTTTTTTTGGGACACCAGATACTTCGGCTGTACCTTTGTACTGGCAAAGAGTACTGGTGACTACTATACAATATTTAAGATTTATGAATGAAAAACGTCGGGTCAGGTTAGACAGCGACGTTGTCACATGTAAGAAAATTGAGTTTGAATGGCTGTGGGTGTTTTTTGGCGCGAAGTTTGAGAATAATACTTCTCATTTTTTTTGAGCTCCACGGACAATATATTGTAACTGGAAGTATCCGGGAGGATTAAATATATCGCGAGCTTCAATTTAACATCAAAAACAAAATTGATGCAAGATGCCTATTTGCCCCAATTTTTTTTTAAATTCAATGGGATGTCACACTCCCAAAAGTTTGTGAATGTGACACCTCGGGAGATAATTGTGACATGGGTCAAATTTCGCCCTTAAAGCTGCTAATGCACACGAGATTATAATTATTGTGATACACTTAAGACATCTTAATGTTACCCACAGAACTTTGTCAGTTTGTCACTTTGTCACAAGGAGTGGCAGATCGTTACGAATTACAAGCGATGCTCCCGAAGAGATATGGTTGTGGGTAGTAAATGTTGCACTGCATCTTCCACTGTATTGACTAGTTTTCCCCGGACGGTTGATCTGCACGTCTATAGGATGAATCCTAGCGTGGATGTGAATCTACTAACAAATTTCTTGAAACCTAATTTCCCGGAGGTTTCGTGCGAACAGCTAGCGTCAAGAAATCCTAATTTACACTCCTCATTCAAGGTAACCATTTACAGCAGCAATTTTGAAACAACTGTGGATCCAACAGTGTGGCCTGAAAATGCATGTAATAGGCGTTTTTTATCCCCAGTCCAGAGGAAGCAGGAGGGGAACAAGTAGTCTTTGATCCTACACGTCTTCAGTTTGTAAGATAAAGAGGATGCTAACGCAGCGTCTAATGTGTCAACATGAATATAGTATATTACATAACGAACTACGAAAGTGGCTTATATCATACGAGTGGGGAATTTTTCCCCACGAGTGCATTGTAGAGACACTTTCGTGCGAGTTGCGTACAGTATTTTTCCTACGAACCACAACAAAAAATCATTTCTTCGTCTCTTTTTTTATCATCGTTGTCAACAAAACAGCAAGTGTCAAAATCTATTAAATTTTGAAATCCAACCTGCTATGATAATGTGATTAATGCGCGTTGCCACGCAATGTGGGCGGAACTGTGCGATATTATATCGCACAGCACTAACACACGCGTGTGTTAGTGTCAACTTCCGCGCCTACTTAATTGTGCGACGGGTTGTGCGATATTTACAACTTTTTTAAGTGGTCGTAGGAAAAGAATATAATGCACGCGTAGGTTGGTTTCCAAGTTTCCATCGAAACACACAGGTAAAAAAGATCTCATTGGGTAAAAATCAGCTGTGACAGGCCTCTAGCCAATGAGTGAGCACGCAAGGGGACCAACATGCGCGCGCCGAAAGGACCCCGCACAACCCTTATGGCCTGCGGCTTTCTGTTAAAAAGTCTTGAAAATTTAGGATTATATAGAATTCACTGTCCTGATTAAAAGTTACCATTACGCCGACCTCAATTAACTTAGTTTTTCAGCTATAAATTATTAAAGGACACGAATTTGAATTGGGCGATTATATTAGGTATTATAATTTATTGCTTCATTTTCTCTGATTCCTAGGTTACTTATCAATAACTAAGGGAACATGCATAAAACTAAAGTTTGCATTGTTAAATACTATCGAATAAGACGATTTTCAGCGCCCGAGACACTTTCCAGAAGGCTTGATGAAGGGTATAATAAGCGCGATTGGCTTACGAGGCAGACTAAAGGCCATTTGTGTTCAGCCGACACAACGGTTGTGCAACAGTTGACATAATTCGGCTGAAATTGTGCGCTACATACCACTGCCAGCCAATGGGCAACTGTTGCGTCACAACGGTTGGAGCGACAACCGTTTTAGATCCGTCGGCTGAATGCAACCAGTCTGTCAAAATCGTTCACCAGTTTATTGTCACCTTATTTGTGTTTCCTTGGTTATTAATTCATGACCAAGGAAACGTAGAAATTAAATAATTGCAGTAATGGAACTATTCTATATACAGTGAAACCTCCCTTAACGGACACCTCTTAACACCGGACACCTCCTTGTAGCGGACAATTTTCAGGATCCCGAAGCTTCTTCATAGGAAATGTTTAATCAATAACCTCTTAACAACGGACCCTCTTCATAACGGACGCGGACAGTACAATTTCTGTTATTTTAGAAAAATTACCTGTAATTTTACCTCTCAACAACGGACGTATAGAGTTGTTAGATTTACATCCATCTCCCGCAAATTGGTTTGCTACCTGATCGCATCTATACAATGAACCAAAAGGGGGACAATTCAAATTCCTAAACAATGTTAGTTTGCATTTTCAAGCGAAAATTTTTAAGCATTAAAGAAAAAATGTACAAAATGAAGCAAATTTTTTTCCCAACAACGGACACCTCCCATCAACGGACTCTTTCGTCGCTTTCATCGGTGTCCGTTAAGGAGAGGTTTCACTGTAATCCCTAATTTTCAAGACTTTTTAACAGAAAGCCACAGGCCATAAGATTTGTGCGAGGTCCTTTGTTTGTCTGGCTGAAGCAGGGGCTCATACGTGCACTCTTGATGGATCTGTATTTGCAACTCATTACCCCCCCCCCCTCCTCATGTAAATCAGACGGGGTAGGTATATGGATCAAACGGGATGTACAATTTGAACCCATTGATACAGGAGAAAATTATTGTATTGATAAACAAATTGAGTTATGTGCTGTTCATTGTAAGTCGTTAAATGAAACCTGTGATTCTGTTATTGTGAAATGTTACAGGTCGCCTTCGGGCGATCCAGATGTATTTTTTGAGAAACTGTATGATGTTTAAGGGTTACTGTTTAGACCAAGTAGGAAGTTGGTGTTGGGCGGGGATTTAAATTTTGATCCTCATCATGCAAGGGCTTCTAATTACAAACGGCTATGTGATGTTCTGTCTGGATTTAATCTGATAAATGTTGTAAAGTGGCTTACCAAGGTAACCACAGAGACAATCTCATCAACAGATCAGATTTTTATAAATTTTGACAACCATGGATCCTTGGGAGTTGTTGACTGTGCTTTTTCGGATCACAGGACTTTTTTATTTCAGTTAAAGCGTGACCCTCCCGAAGTTATGCAAGAGGCGTATATCTGTTAGTGATTATCACAAAAAACTGCAATCCACTACAGAAATTCGACCACTTTTGAGGAATTTTTATAGTAGTACACTTTCACTTCAAAATTAAATTGATTTGAGTGGATGCAAAAATGTTATCTTAAGCCGCTGATTTAACCCCCACGACATGATTCCCTCCCCTTACAACATACAGGGTGGTAATAAAGTATGGAATATTTGCAATAACTTTGCAACCAGCACTTTTGAGAAATTCTTGCGGAACTTTTGACGTGATTTTTAATCTCTGACGTCACTCACGTCAAACATAATACGTCATCGACGTTTTTTTCAAATGGCAGCGTATACATTTCTCGACTGATTTCAATACATTATTGAATTCTCTTTCCAGCCATATAAAAATTTTACCAAAATCGTAGCGTATAAAAAGCCTTATAAATTATGAAATATTTGCAATTACTCTGCAACGGGCAATTTTTGAGAAAATCTGTTGGATAGGTCAAATTGATTTAAATTCTTGCGAAACTTTTGGTGTCATTTGTAAGTTTCTGACTTCACCCATGCCAGACATATTACATCATCGGTGTTTTTTTAGAAGACAACCTATACATTTCTCGACTGATCTTGATACACGGTTGAATTATCTTTTCAGTCATATACGTTTGACATGCGCCGTGGGTGACGTCAGAGACTTAAAAATTACATCAAAAGTCCCGCACGAAGTTAAACCAATTTGACCTATGCAATAGATTTTTTTTTAAGTGCTGGTTGCAAAATTATTGCGAATTATTACATGCTTTATCAATCTTTTTTTTTTTTCATAATAATTTTGGTAAAATTTTTTATATAAGTAGCTGAATAAAGAATTCAACCAAGTATCAAAATCAGTCGACAAAAGTACAGGCCGCCTTCTAAAAAAACACCGATGACATAATAAGTTCGCCATGGGTTACGCCAGAAACATAAAAATCAAATTGAAAGTTTCGCAAGAATTTAAATCAATTTGACCTGTCAGTGGTGTCACATTTAGATGGTTGCACCATGGTAAATTTTTGTTTATTGGAGGTTGAAGGGAGTGAGTTTTAGCAGTGCAATCTTCAATGGGCCTATACAGCGATTTTTTTTTATTGGTGAATATCAATCTACATTAATAATAAAAATACCCGTATTTTTTTATTTTGGAATATTCCCATTAGTAGACCTCTAAAAAAATGTTGAAAGTTTGAAGAAATCTGAGCCTGATCAAACGCAGGCGAGTAGGCGGGGATAGTGACGTAAAGTAGTAAGATCCAATCACCTTGTAAGCGTGATTGCTTTGCCAATTCTGACTGTTGAATAGTATACGTCACGCGCTTCACTCTCGGTGCCGAACCAATAGAAAATGAGGTCAATAGCCAGGCAAGTTGGTTCCGTTTGAATGCAAAATGAATTGCGCAGAACTTTGAATGAATTTTTTAAAGTCAGGGTTTACGTTAGGGTTGCAGTTTTGCCATGACAATTAAGAATAATTTTTAGTAATGGCCTGAACATAACGGATTCTTGAATTTACACAAAACTGTATAGGCCCATTGGCCTCTTCAGGGTGCAGATGGTTAAAAAGTTAAATTTCCACATGCCGATCTTTGTATTTTGGGGGTTGAAAGGGATGAGCTATAGGGGTGAAATTGTTTATGTTGAATTAGCATCTTCACATATGTATTTCAGGTTCAGGTCGACCTCTGGTTATAATAATTATGTCCTGCGTGCGTACGTGCGCCACACTTAATTACTCTCCGCGTTCCACATTCTCGTCAAGCTCAACCAAATTCACTCCCGCCGCTAAAGTTGTTTGCACGTCAAAAATATGGAAAAGAGTGGGATACCAATTAAAGAAAATGTTATTCATAACACGAAATAATTAAAAATAAAATGTAATAATATGGGTACATACAATGTAGTACAATTTGCGTCATATGTTTTGCTCGCTCGTTGGTTACGCAACTGAAAGCTTTGCGCAACGGACTCGGTCATGACGCCTAAAAACCATAGTTACCTGAAATCCAATCATTGTCATATCGTGCAAAGTATAGTTGTTATGATCGAATCCGTTCCGTAAAGTTTTCAGTTGCGTAACAAACGATCGAGCAAAACATTTGACGCATAATGTACACATAATATAAAGGTATAAGAGTAAGTTTGTCGAAAGGTTAGAGATAGTAGCAGTGAAGGTTGTCGGTGATAGGTCCAAAATTACATGCTTATGATTTGTTTTTTTGCCTTTTTTAAAATTTATTTGCCTATATTAGCAGTGTGATGTACCAATTAAGATTTAAAATTAATAAAATATTATTATAATATCAGCGAGTCAGCAAAAATGTGTGCAACGAGAATGTTGATGATTGAATGTGTTTTAGATATAGGTCAATAGCTAGGTAGATTCATTAAGTATTTAGTAAGCAATCCAAGCTAGTCGTAATTATAAGAGTAGATGTAAGAAGAAGACTGATGATAAATAAACTACCCCTAAGAAGAGCTATTTAATTAACATCACCAACATCACCCAAAAATATTTTAAATTAATTTTAGTTTATTACAGCAGTATAGCAAGACAGTGCAGGGGTTCTGTTCAGTCAGGTCGTGGGGCCAAAGTCGCGGAGATCGATGGATGGAAGGTACCGAACATTTAATAAATAGGCACTTATTCTAATGTTCCAATTTAAAATAAACTTAATAAATGGAATTTATCAGTTCCATGATTTTTACCCTATCTGCTTCAAGAAAATGATTTAAGTAAGTTCTTTTAAAATTCTTAGAAACTCATCCCTAATTTAGTCACAGCTAACCCTACAGCCGCGGTAATCTGAAGATTTCAGATAGGCACCACTGTTTATGTTTCTTCGACCACCATTGGAATGAAAATAAATTGCATTGCATTAAAACCTCTTAATTGGAAAAGTTTGAGGAAGCCAACACAAGTTTACTCTATCGATTGGAACACGAAGGCAGAGGTAGCAAAGTTTCAGCATTATTTTTGATCAATTTTAATCCGTCCGTTAAAAATTCCCGCCCTATTAAGCGTCGGTGTGGTAATGAAGAGAAGTCATAACGAATTCCATCAAGCTACAGCAATAAATAATTATTTTTCGAATGGCATGGAAATCTCCGTCACGTGAATAAAAAGGAAAATTGGAACAGGTCTAAAAATAGCACCGACCTGCAGCTCGACGGATTGCGGAATTATTCGGGATGATACGAAGGAGGTCGTTCACAGGAACCCCCAGGCCAAAAATAGAGCATTGGGGTTATTTATACATCGGTAGATCGGCTTCCAGGTGTAAGCTGTACTAGACAAACGTATGCAAGCTTTGCGCAAATGAAATATTTATGTACTAGTGCGGAACTGGAACAAGAGGTTGATGATCGAAACGGGTCAATCGTGATGATTTATCCCTTATTGGGTTAATAGGCGTTAGAGCTATGCCGCCGGTCGGTTTATGGAAATGGTGGATGCGCCGGGATAATCGTTGCGTGAAAGCTCTATGAAATCTGCCCTACAGGAAATGACATTTTCGTGCATGCATGTAGAAGGCTGCGTCAGTACAATTTCTTAGGGCTCGCCGCGAAAATGTTACTTTCGTGACTAGATTTGAAAGTAAGAAGGCAGTAGGCACTCACTCTCTTTCACCAGTTCATAATAGTAAGTATTTTGATAAAATAAAAAAACGTATGAACCACAGCATGGAAAACATTTACTTTCCAGTTTAAGTTTAGATACATAAACTGCTGTTTTTTTAAGATTTCTACTTGGAAACTGGTAGTAATTTACAGGTAAAACGAATCCTTTGTAACGAATTCGTGATCTCGCTGTGTGAGAAAACCACATCCTGTTTTCTGGCCCTCCCTTATTGGATTCCCTACAAAAAAAACCTTCGACGATTGTTTCTCGTAATTTAAAGTAAGGTCAGAGTTGCTATTCTTTTAATTGGGGTTGTGACATTTTCTACGATAGGCGATGTGCGGGCGTTTAATTTAAGTACAGTAGTTCGACTTTTTATTACCTAGATTTCATCTATTTTGCATGAACTGGCAAGTAATAAAAAAATTAATTGCTTTATTCGGAGATTGTGTAAATTGCTGAAGTTTTAAAATTAACTAAATAGAATATGAAACATTTAAAGACATCAAAGATGTGTTTAAAGAAATTAAAGCGATAACTGCATACTGGTGACCTCTCATTAGGGCTTCGCCCCCAAGGGGCCCCCTTTTGGGGTTTAGCCCTGATGCTGGAAATTAGTCTCAAAGTTTGTAACATTACAATAATAAAATTTGAGATCGGGAGAGCAGCGGTGCAATTTTAATAGCACGTCGAGATTTTACTAATACACTGATACATATTCACATAGTTACATCTCACTAATACTAGTGGAAGCGAAAAGTGAAAATTTGTTAGTGAGATGTAACTATGTATCAGTAAAGTCTCTTGATCTCAAGTTTTGTTGTTGACATGGTAGATACCTGTTAATTCAATTTAGATTGTTTTGTAAAGAAATAATTGGCCTTTCAATTGTTAAACATATTAATTGTACAGCAATATATTATTTGATTCGTGTATTATTATAACACTCTCCTTCCGCTCATCATTTAATAATAGTACAAAAAGTAAAGTACAAAAATAAAATACATATTCTTACAGAAAAAATAAAACCTAAATTAGAACATCTCACTCAACCAAAATAGATTTTTTTTCTAAGAGCTAATGAAAACGTCGTACTTTAGCACTGGCAAATTGACTGATCAAAGTTTCAAAATGTAAACAATTCAATTTTTTTTCCCAACTAAATTTGGCGCCCCTAAAAATCTGGCGCTTGAAGCAATTGCTTCATCTGCTTAATTACAAATACGGTACTGGGAATATTCTAAAAATCTTGTAATAAAATTGAAAATGCAGAATATAATACAAGATGAGAGCTCCACTTTGACTTAATTTTTAATTCATTTTAACTATACAGGCTGTCCGGAAATAACGATGAAATATTTCGGGGGGTGATTCTGCAGCTCAAAATATGAAAAAAAGTTCCTATAAACATGGGTCCGGAAATCGCCCCTAAGGGGGCTAGGGCCCCCGGAAGGGGGCGCTCAAAATTCGATTTTGATTTTGTCAATTATTAAGTTTTTGCATACTATCTGACCTCGATAAGCAACATTAGATTACTTTAGATACTAATTTTTGAAATTCGTTCAGTTTTGTAATTTAATAAAAATCGTTTGATAAGCCTTGGAAATGCAAATGGATATTTAAATCAAATTTTTTCGAAAACGGTTGATCCTACGACGGTGTTATAACAAGAGGGGCTTTTTTATGTAATTTTAGACAGGAAACCATATTCCGGTGAGAAATTGTCTAAAAAATAACGCGTAAAAAATTTGGATGGGGAAAGCTGAAGCCCCCCCTATTTTCCACGCCTCTGGTTGAATCTGCTTTTGGTAGATACCATAACCTGATGGCGCTTACTGATGTTAGATAATGTGCAAAAAGTCGTAAGCGGTTCCTGATTTATTCAATAAAAACCGAATTTGGGGCACCCCCTTCAGAAGGCCGTAATCCCCTTAGGAACGATTTCCGGACACATGTTTATAGGAACTTTTTTTCATATTTTGAGCTGCAGAATCACCCCCTGAAATATTTCATCGTTATTTCCGGACACCCTGTATTATTTGATTCGTGTATGATCATAACGCTCTCCTTCCGCTGGAGCAATGATCATTAAATAATAGAATAGCTATACTGTTTTTGGAACAAAAATTTTACCCACATGCACAGTGGGCCAGAATCCTTCAAACCCGGCCAAAATTCTGAAACTTTTTTGACGAACTTCGACTAGGTAGACATTATTCGGAAAATGGAGGTATTTTAACGAACTGCTGTTACGTAGATATTATTCGGAAAAATATTAAAGAAAATAATTCGCAATAGGGGTTGAATTACAGGAGTGGAAAAATGATTTGTTTGTCAAGAAATCCAAAATTTTTGTTTTATGCTCATATTGAATCACAGAATAATGGAAAAATATTAAAAACTTTTTTTATCATCATTAGGGTTGAATTACAGGGGTAGAAAAATTATTTCTTGATATAAAATTCCAAAATATTTGTATTGTATTCAGATTGAATCACAGGTTGCTAAAAAAGGCCTTAAAAAATTTTACCTTAAAAGAATTATTTATTCTCAAAGAAATCCCAAATTTTTGTGTTATTACGTTCTTCTTGCATTATGGATGATTACTGGGGAATATTCTAAAAATCTTATAAAAAAATTGAAAATGCAGAATATAATACAAGGTAAGAACTCCAATTTGACTTAATTTTTAATTCATTTAATCCATTTTTTAACTATATGTATGCACTTGCTCTGCCGTCGTAATGCAACATTTCCCATTGACTTATAAAACGACTCCAAAGACATCCACCTCCTGTTTTTTAACGAAGGCGTAGGTGGATCCTTATAGCAACTGGTGATAAAAAAAAACTTGCCCCAATTTGCCCGTTTGTAAAAATTGTTTATTTGTTGAAATGTCACCCCTGCAATGTATCAACGAAACTCAATTCGTTCACTTTTTTCCTGTATTCATTACAATATGCAATACTCTCATTAAATTTGGCACCCCTACGTTAATTATAAGATTTTTAGAATCTTACCCGGTAGCATAGCACAAAAATTAGGGTTTTTTTTGAGACAATTTTTTTTTAGAAATATTGACCAATGATAACGATCCATTATTCAATTTTAGCCAATCACAACCGATTTGTTTTGACAAATTTGGGAGTAGTTCAAATGAGTGAAAAAATCCCTGTCATATTGAAAAAATCCCTGTCATATGGTGAAAAAATCCCTGTCACTTTTGACAGCTTCAGATTCATAATTTTAAAAAATCCAAAGCACTCGAAACTAGTAAATCACTTTTACAAGACTACCTGCTCACAAAATAATTCACGTGATTTTCGGAAATCATTCCTTGAGTTCAGCTGCAGTGAGTAATCTTGCAAAGAAGGGTATTTCCGAGCAGTAAGTTATAAAAATAACCGGACACGCTGCTTCTACTTCCCTAAAACTGTACATGCAACTGAATGAAGAGCATCATGCAAGTAAGAACAACATGCACATTGTAAGATTAATCAGCAATATTTTTGCAGGTGGGTGTAGAGTGTAGGGTCTAGGTAATCAATGAACACTTGTTTCATAAATAAGCAGTGTTCAGTTTGATTTTTGGATATCTATTCCTTCTGACCCATTACACACTGGACACTGCATTCTGAATCTGATATTAATTATTCACAACACTACCTATTTGGGGATTAGCATCGTAAGACAAGACAAATTGTATTCCCAGCTGTTAATGTTGCCAGAGGGCAGGAATTTTGTGATGATGTGGTTTATCTGGGTTTATCATAATTCATAATCCAGTATTCAACGCGCGAACTTGGCCCACTTTAATATACCTACTTAGCCATCTCGTTAGCCATCATCAGTCACCATTATTGCTAAAATGTAAATTATTAAAACCAGTTAAAATCCCTATTAAAATCATTAATTTTTAAATCTCAAAATGAAATAAACAATTTTAATTAAAGTCATACCCACGTATTTAGTATTTTCCTCGGTATTTCCTAACAAAATAAAAATAATGATTCATTCAGAAACGATATCTGACAGCTTGTTCCTGTCATTGAAGTTAAAGTAGGTAATATTCAACTGTCACACTTATAACCTACTACCATGCTGACACGGGGAGAAGTTAGGTGCAAATTTCTTTCAAAAAATTGTCTTCCGAAAAGCACTCGAGAAATGGTAATTTTTCATGAAATGAAATAGGTTCACCCTCGATAAATGTCCCTCGGGCGTTTGCCTACTGTTTGTTTTGGAAAAAAGCCTCGACTGCGTCTCGGCTTCTTTTCGTCCAAACAGTAGGCAAAAGCCCTCGTAGACATTATTACTCGTGTAACCAACTTCATTTCAGAAAAATTACCATTTCTCTAGTGCTCTTATATATGAATAAATAAGTTTTTAAAGGTAATTTTTTTTTAATTATTTTTTTAGCACCCTGTGAATCAATCTGAACACAATACACAAATTTTGGCTTTTTATGCCAACAAAATAATAGTTTTTCTACCCCTGTAATTCAACCCTAATGACGATACAAAAAGTTTTAAATATTTTTTCGGTATTATGAGATTCAATATGAGCATACACAAAAATTGTGGATTTTTTGACCAACAAATTTTTCCACCCCTGTAATTCAACCATTACGAATTATTTTCTTTAATATTTTTCCGAATAATATCTCCGTAACAGCAGTTCGTCAAAAAAGTTTCAGAATTTTGATCAGGCTTGAGGGATTCTGGCCCACTGTGACATGCAGGCAAAAGATGGCAGATTTCAAACAAAACTATACGGAAGAGACAAAAAAAATTACAAACATTGACAAAATTAGGCAATGTTTAAGCGCCAATATCTCGAATGATGGCAATTATTTCAAAAAATCGCACTAGAACAAAATTAAGAATACGTCTCGGCTAAATGTGTGCAAAATTTTATAACAGAGGAAGCTGAACGACAAACATTTTGTTTCGAAAATACGAACCTCCACTTAAAAGTGGTAGAAAAAATAAAACAATAAAATGTCGATATTACAACATCTCAAACAAACAATGAAAAGAAGCATGTGGAACGATAGGTATCGATAAGAGTATAATTGAATCATAGAAGAAATTAAAAGAAATATTGGCAAGTAGATACAATATGGGCCTAAAAAAGAAAAAGCTGAAATCGTGCATTTTTGAGTTCAGAAACCCTTGCTATTAATAATAACGGACGTCCCAAAAAAAAGCCGAACGATTTATTTTTGGTTATAACTTTATTATTATTTTACGATTTTCCCAAATTTTGCAAAGGACACAAAGGACACTAACAAATTTTTTTGCGGCTTTTTACAAAGCCCTTTTTTTATCGGCTGGAGTTCAATTATTTGTGTACCGATCAAAATGAAATTCGTGTAGGATGAAAGCCAATGCTTTCCTCTTCCAAAAGAACATTATAAAATCTTATTCTGGGCATTCTCTATTTTTTTACAATTTATTTTGCGGTACTGTTATACACGGATTTTTTAAGGTCTATTTTTATGTTGCCGCCAATCTTGGAAAAAAGTTATTTTTAATACTGCGTAACTACAGCACTTCAGTTAAATACCTATAAAGCAATGTTATTTTGTGAAAGATTTATAGTATCACTAAAGATCCGGACAATTTTGCCAAGATCGGTAGAGAAATAAATAATAAATTTTAAAAATTCATGTTTTAAAGCATCACAAAAAAATTGTAAATTAATCAAGAACGTTCAGAATAAAATTTTGTAAAGCTGCTTTGGAAGAGAAAAGCATCAGCTTTAACCTTACACTATTTTTATTTTCAACGGTTCACAGATGCCAGCCAATCAAAAAATTGCCTTGTAATAAATACCAACAAAAAAAATGCAGCAGTGAAGCGGCTGGAACCTCCCCATCGCGCGGATCTTTGACTTGTGTTTCTAGTCGAATTAGCATAGAAAATGTATGACTGGTTTCCATGATGGTTTTAGAACTTTTTTAGAACGCACAAATTGAAACATTCATCAGAGAAGAGTAGGTATAAGTACTAGTAAGTCCTTTTTAGGCAGGACCCCCAAAGTTCTAAAACGGTCGTTGAAACCAGTCTTATACAATTTCTGTGCTAATTCGGCTAGAAACACAAGTCAAAGATCCACGCGATGGGGAGGTTCCAGCCGCTTCACTGCTGCATTTTTTGAACCAAAAAGCGCTAAATGCGAATTAATTTTGTCCTATTTAAAACCAGAATTTGAAGACCTTTCTGATGGTGACCATAAATCTTTCAAAAACTTGTTTTTAATGGTTAAATGAGGGAATAATTTTAAATTTGGAAATTGGTGTGCCAAAACGGCACTTTCCGTGAGCCGATTGAATTCAAAATTTGTTCAGCTCTTCGACGTGCAATACAATCCCCATGCGCAAAATTTCAGCCAAATCTGTTCAGGGGCTTGAGCTGTACCGCGATTTTAAAGTCCGATAAAAATATTTTTTTTTTATTTTTTGGTCAAAAGGGCACTAAGAATGAATACATTTTTAAAAGCATGATTTGAAGGTCTTTCTTATGGTGACGTGAAAAATAGGGGTTTGCATTTAAAATTTAAAAGTTGATGTGCCAAAATGGCATTTCCGGTTACACGATTGGCTCCAAAAGCTTTTCAGATCTAAGTTAGGTTACGAGATGCCTATGTTCCAAATTTCAGCCAAATCGGTCTAGTGGTTTTGGCTGTGGCGTGATTACAAACGAACGTACGTACGTAGATACACACAGACACATTTTAAAAACCCCTTTTCTGGGTTCCTGAGACCTCAAAACGTGAAGATCTGGTGTTATCTCGAATTCGAAAATTTTAGTGATTGCAGTAACCTCCCTTTTTTTTTAAGTGGTGAAGTGGAGTGGGAAGGTTAAAATCTGTTGGTGGCGCCATCTGGAAAATGACTCTGGTTGACTCTAAAAGCCTCATCTTTTGACAACGTCCGGTAGAAAATTGGGCAAAATCGGTTCAATAATAACAAAGCTATAGCCAAAAATAAATCGTTGTTTTTTCTGGGACACTTTTACTAATAATAAATACCTACCTACCATGCCTTAATAGACTCGACTTTTCCACCATAAAAATACCACGACTTTTTTTAACCCTTTAATAGCAACTTTAGCAAAGCTTTCTCAAATACTTCACCACCAAAATATTTTCGCAACGCAAGTAAAATCGTATCGAATGTTTTCCTGGAGCTCAATTCAACCGATAACCTGTTATGTGTGAGTCAATAAAAAGCGAATAGTACTCTTGGGCATAATTCGCTTAAAATTTGCCACCACACTTCCATTCTGAGTCTATTTATTGAGCTTTTAAAACGTGACTCTCAAACACGGCAGTTTTACAAAAGATTATAGACGTCGATCGAGCCGAAGTTCAACGAACGGAAGTAAACTCACCTTCTCAATTTTTCTAGATAATCGCAAAAAAGACTTCTTTTGGAACGTTCGATACGTTAAAGGAGGCTCTACTGGGTCGATGGGGGATTGGGGGTAATGACAGAATATGCAAATAGAGGCACATTGTCTAGACCTTGCAGCAATGACCTTGTCAGCAAATCCCTACATGTAGGTTAGAACAGACAAGAAGGGGTACAAAAGCCGAGGACGTTCTAACTATTTATCAGGTGTCAGAGGAGCTTTCCGTACTTTATTTCTGAACGCGAATCAATGCCGGAATGGGTCCTTTGCATGAATAAAATTTCGATAGTAAAAAGGCAGTAGATTTTGCTCTATGAAGCAGGATTAGCAATGTATCCTTTCCGCGATATAACTTACATCTTACATCTATATTCGTTTTTATTGTTCTTTCTTCGATCGGTTGAAATCTAAAGCCTGGATATGCTGCTACATTACATTCAAAAGATCATAATCCTTTATGTCAGTGCTCGTATGTTAAATGGAATTCCCTGAGGAGCAACTCCTACGACCTCAACCCTCTAGAATAACAGCAACCTGAGCGGAATGTTAAGTGATTTCGGACTTTTTATTCCGAAAGCCCTTGCCGCGTTGTAACAGTAAATTTTGTGGCGTGTTTCAACAACTCCTTTACTGCCGATGATGCCCCACAACTAAAACTCTTATTTTAACTTCCACGCGTCAGCGCAAGAAATTTCTAAATCTAGGTTTAAATCTCGGTTTAAATTTCCGGGACAGGAATACACTTTTTAAGTTCTACTTTATTTCACTTGAATCTAATTCTTGTAAATTCCGTCAACTGAGTAGATTTCGCCATAACTTAATTTATTGCACCAATTCGGTAGCACTGTTGATAAAAAAAATGGTAAAATTCTTAAATGTACTTAAATCGATTTGTGTCTCAGCATAGAAGGAAAAAATTCGCGGTTTCTCTGATGCATTAACAGCTCCTAGGAGACTAGAAACTACGAAAGGAATGGCATTTGAATTTAACCGGTAATTCCAGCACGGCGAATTTCCGGCGAGCTTAAGATAACAGGTAAGGTAAATTCAGCTTAAAGGATTACAAATTCTTGTGAATTCTTACTTCACTTTAACCTTTAACTATTATGGACATGGAGCTATGTTGAACGGTTTTCTTAGCGAACATAGCACTCGCTAGGCTTATATAGGATGTCCCATAAAAAAACCGGTCTTAAATTAAAGCTAAAGAATCATGCTCTTTAACTGTGCAAAAAGATACAACAGAATGGCTCTGCTGTAGTAGCCCTATTCATACTTGTTTTTAAGGCTTACTTTAGATGCGTGCGGATTGGTCAGACAACCACCAATCAGCATGAAAATGAAATAGCCTTGAAGATCGTTCTTTTATCTTTAAGAATCCTTTTTAACCTCCCCACAACCAATATAAAAATGGGAGGTTACTGCAATCAGTCCAAAATTCGAAATTGAGATAACACCAGATCTTTACGTTTCAAGGTCTCAGGATCACGAAAAAGTGGTTTTTAAAAAATGTCTGTGTGTATGTACGTACGTATGTACGTATGTACGTACGTATGTATGTACGTATGTACGTATGTGAGCACGATTTCTCGGAAACTACCGAACGGATTTTAGTGAAATTTGGTATGCAGGTTAGTGTTGGCCTTCTGGTGAGCCCAGTTAATTTTGTTGCGAATCCGAAGAAGCCAAGTGCCTTTTAGGCATGTAAACTATGAAATTTGACTGATGAACACTAATTTTTCTTAACAGCGCATGAAAGGTCTTGAAATTCTGTATCTGAAAGTGTACTCACACTTAGCGCCTTTTTGGCATAAAATCGAAAAATTCGAAGTATTGAGGAAACATTAAATAACACGCTACAGCCCAAACTGCTGGATCGATTTGGCTGAAATTTGGTAGGTAGAGATACCGTCACCCGCCGAAGAACTGATTTAATTCTGGTGGCAATCCGAGGGCGGCAAGTGCCATTTTGGCATATCAACTTTGAAATTTCACTAATGAACTCCTATTTTCTCTATCAGCACATGAAAAGTCTTCAAATTTAGTTTTCAAAATTGTACTCAACCTTAATGCCCTTTTGGCAAAAGATCGTAAAATTCAGAAAACTCACAGAAAACACATTTGGTTTGGTGGAGTAAAACTTAGGCATAGTAAATAGTAAAATTTAAGTGATATTAGTGATAGGATTGGATCATTCACCAAGTGGGGAGGTTTCAGCCGCTTCCGTAGCTGCCCATTTTTTTGAAAATCAATTTGGTTTTTGTGAATTTCTAAAAAATGTACGTTTTTACGCCTTAATGACTGAGGTAAAGTGGGTGATGTACATGTACAGCTTAGATATATTTATGTAAATGCCCACCCAAAGCTGAATATTTTACTGGCCGCCTAGCATCATTAGGCAGAGGTAACAAACTTCTGCAGTCTCTGTTATCGCCTGGTCTATCCGACCAGGTAAATATTCAGCTATTGGTGGGCATTTTCATGTTTGTAAGCTGTACAATCAGCTTATCTATGGGCATCGCTGTTATTTCAGTTATGATTAGGGCGCGGATTATATGCAAAATGCATATTGGAAACGGACAAAGTTTGAAGAGAAACCTTCGAGAAGTGCACGAACCTCACTAAAAGGAGTCATTTGACGCAATTTGAAATTTGCATATTTTGCATATTTTAGTGCACGGAGCATATTTTTAAAAAAAGTGCATGTTCTTGCATATTTAACCAATTTCGAGGTCAATTTCCTAATTTATTCCGCTATTTAGTCCGCTTTTATCCCGATTTAGTCCGCTTTAAATCCGATTTAGTCCGATTTAGTCTCATTTTAGTTCGCCCTAGTCCTAGTCCGTGGTACATTTTTTTCGTGAGGGGTTGCCCCCTCGCCTGATACCTAGACCGAGATTTTTCAATTATAAAACACGTGTTGTCTTCATGATTTTTCTTATACTAATCATTCTAACAGGATATTTTTTTTTGAATTTTCTTGTCAATTCACATCATTAAAGCGTAAAAATACGCGAAAACGCATTATTGTTAAAAATCACAGAAAATTAGTGCTTAAACTAAATGGACTTTTGAAAAAGTATTCTTCAAGACAAAAGAACGATCTTCAAGGCTATTTAATTTTCATGCTGATATGCGCCAAGTGTAAAACGCTACATTTAACTTATTTTGAGCCATTTATTGCATATTTATTGCAAACATTTGTAAATATCTAGATTTTTACGTAAATATATGCAAACATTTGTTTTCCAAACTTTTACGCAAATATCCAGACATTTGTAAATGCCCAGGCTTTTACGTAAATATCGCGACATTTAGCTAAATATCCCGACATTTGTAAATGTCCAGACTTTTACGTAAATATCACGACATTTAGCTAAATATCCTGACATTTATAAAAATGTCCAGACTTTTACGTAAATATCGCAGACATTTAGTTGAATATCCGGACATTTATAAATGTCCAGACTTTTACATAAATATCGCGACATTTAGCTAAATATCCTGACATATTTATAATGTCCAAACTTTTACGTAAATATCGCGACATTTAGCTAAATATTCTGACATTTACAAATGTCCAAACTTTTACGTAAATATCGCAGATATTTACCAGTATTGAGTCATTTAGCCAAATATCCTGACATTTATAAAAATGTCCAGACTTTTACGTAAATATCGCAGACATTTAGTTGAATATCCGGACATTTATAAATGTCCAGACTTTTACATAAATATCGCGACATTTAGCTAAATATCCTGACATATTTATAATGTCCAAACTTTTACGTAAATATCGCGACATTTAGCTAAATATTCTGACATTTACAAATGTCCAAACTTTTACGTAAATATCGCAGATATTTACCAGTATTGAGTCATTTAGCCAAATATCCTGACATTTTTACACATGTCTGCGATTATTACGTAAAAGTCTCGACATTTATAAATGTTGGATATTTAGCTAAATGTCGCGATATTTACGTAAAAGTTTGGACACTATAAATATGTCAGGATATTTAGCTAAATGTCGCGATATTTATGTAAAAGTCTGGACATTTATAAATGTCCGGATATTCAGCTAAATATCTGCGATATTTACGTAAAGGTCTGGACATTTTTACAAATGTTAGGATATTTGGCTGGATGTCTCGATAGCGATAAATGTCTGCGATATTCTCGTAAAAGTCTTGTTATTTACAAATGTCTGCAACATTTACGTACATGTCAGGGTATTTAGCTAAATGTTGGGATATTTACGTAAAAAGTCTGGACATTTACAATCATATGTCTTCGATATACAGGGTGGTCCAACAAAAAGTTTCCACCCCTAATATCTCGTGAACGGAACGAAATATAAAAATTTGCTCGGACAGGTCGATTTTTGTTTCGAGGGGGGCACTTTAATCCGCGGTTGGTAAAATTCCACAACGCAACCCCTAACCCCCACTGACCCCAACTTCAAAATCTCAAATGGTAACCCCCCACTTGTGATGCATCATTTTAAAGCAAATTTAATTGCCAACCCAACGATGTAAAAATTTCTGGGATTTGATCAACTCCAGCGCCCTCTACGGTCAAATCTTAAATTACAT
Source organism: Pycnomerus fuliginosus (assembly GCA_963924575.1). Taxonomy (NCBI): domain Eukaryota; kingdom Metazoa; phylum Arthropoda; class Insecta; order Coleoptera; family Zopheridae; genus Pycnomerus; species Pycnomerus fuliginosus. The sequence continues at coordinate 21,785,902 of OZ004622.1, forward strand.
TAGGGCCCTCCGTGATACATTATTTGAAAGGGTTTGAAATTCTCTGTAAAACGATGCAAGAATTTTTGAAATCCATTCACTCGTTCAAAAGTTACATTGAAGAACATGAGCTGGTTTTGGGCCTAGAAATCCTTCAAGTTTACGCCTGTAACTTTTGAACGAGTGGATAGATTTCAAAATTTGTTACATCGGTTTAGAAAGAATGTCAAACCCTTTCAATTGATGTATTACGAATGGCCCTAATGTAGTTTAAAATTTGACCATAGAGGGCGCTGGAGTTAAATAAAGCACAAAAATTCTTGGAGCGTTGGATTGACAATGAAATTAGCTTTGAAATAATGCATCACAAGTGGGGGGTTGCCATTTGAATTTTTGAAGAGGGGGTTAGTAGGGGTCAGGGGGTGTGAGGAAAAATTTCACCAAGGGCGAATTTAGGTGTGCCCCTCAAAATAAAAATCCACCTGTTCGAGCAAATTTTTATATTTCGCTCCGTTCACGAGATATTCGGGGTGGAAACTTTTCGTTGGACCACCCTGTATTTACGTAAAAGTCTCAACTTTTATAAAAGTATGTTCGCGTAATAAATATGCACGAAATGGCGCAAAATAGGTTAAATGTAGCACTTTACACTCGGCGCCCTATATGCTGATTGGTTGATGTCTGATCAATCCACACGCATCTAAAGTAAGGCTTAAAAACAAGTAAGGTATGAATAGGACTACTAAAGCAGCGCCATCTGTTGTAGTTTTTCACACAGTTCGAAAGCATGATTCTTTAGCTTTAATTTAAGACCATGTCCATGCAAATAGGTTAAGAAACGGCTGACTTATTACCAAAAATATTTTGACCGGTTTTTTGTGGGACACCCTATAGCAATAGTAAATTTAGGACCCGATTTTTTTAATTTGACCTCTTGCCTCGGTTCCACTCGGTTCCATACCCTCATTGAACTAAGAAGTTTAATTTCTCCCGCAGTTTATGGCAGAGCGAACTGCGAGTATGAAGTAATTTTCGTCCAATCAATAAATTCTAATGTCATGTCGATCATTGTTTCTTAACACTGAATTATAAAACTTTATCCAAAGAAAGTTTGAAACTTAAACTCACATTAGAAGAAAATGTTGGCAAGTTACGACAGCTGGCAAATTAAACAGAATCAGAACGAAATTCCATCAAACAATGCCAATAGCTAATTTCATCACGTTAATGACCATACTGATCTATAATAATGACTAATGATAACTTAAACCCCCCCCCCACCTATTGAAAAATTATAACCCACAGATTATAACCCATAATTTCTTCAAACTTCACAATGTACTTAGTTAATAAGAGAAGAAAGATTTATAAAAAAATGTTTGAATTTTTCAAATGATTAGAATAAATTACTCCACTTCAGTTGCTAACTGAGAGAAATAGGTGCGTTTTTCAGTAGTAGTAACCAACCTCGACGAGTAAAGTACCCACCTAAACAATTGTAATTTTTCATTCCAGACCAACTTTACAAAGCGGAAATAACTAACTTAAACCCCTGAAATCTTTCGTGTGACCGAACCATATTCAAATCGCTGTATCGCACTTTGGTAGTTGTGCATTCAATGCTTTAATTTGTTGCTACCAACTTCATGAAATAAATTTTCAAGCTGGAAGTATAACTGGCAACTTTACAGATTGAAAAATATTTTACGACCCCCATTTTTAACGTCATCATAAGAAAGGTCTTCAAGTTTTGCTTCCAAAGATGTATTAATTCAGTGCCCTTTTGGTAAAAAGCTCAAAAACTCGATATTTTCATCGGACTTTAAAATCACGGTACAGTCTAAACCTTTCAACCAATTCGGCTGAAATTTTATTACCCCTCAAAGAACCAAGATGGAGGCAATCGACCCGCGACAACTGCCATTTTGGAATATCAATTTTGAAATTTTAAAAGTATACTCTCATTTAACCAGTCAAAATAAGTTGCTAAAAAATCTATTGTCACCATCAGAAAGGCAAGAGAGTAGTTACAAGTTACAAAATTTCGATTTTTCAGCCAAATCGGTACAGGGCTTGAGCTGCACCGCGATTTTAAAGTCCGATAAAAATGAAATTTTTTTTAATTTTTGCTCAAAAGGGCAATGAGAGTGAATACATTTTTAGAAGCAGCATTTGAAGACCTTTCCTATGGTGACGTGAAAATGGGGGTTTGCATTTAAAATTTAAAAGTAGATGTGCCAAAATGGCATTTCCGGTTGCACGATTGGCTCCAAAAGCTTTTCAGATCAAAGTTAGGTTATCAGATGCCCACGTACCAAATTTGAGCCAAATCGGTTTTTTGGGTTCCTGAGACCTCAAAACGTGAAGAGCTGGTGAGAATATTATGAAATTTTATTCTTAGAACTTCAAATTAGATAGTTGTTAGCGTTTCTACCAAAAGAATTTAATAAGAGTGCATAATATCATAAAGTAGTAGTTAATCTTTAGTTAAATGTTCCAGGACATTTTGCTCTTTGCTAATATTTTCACTGTTACAAAACGAAATTTATTAAACTTCAAGAGATTCTATTAACATTACCTACCAATAATTGTAGTTAGGTAGGTACCAAAGATGTTGTAATAAAACTAGATGGCTATGACTAACCTCAAACGTGTTTACGCATGGGAGATTTTCTTGCCTTGCCTGTGCCTTGATAATCCCATATCATGGAAAAATGTGACAGAGAACAAGCGTAATCCTTTCCTTTTCTCACACAGGACACGCACAATGAATCGCTCTCAGTCACACTTCTCATGTGTGGGGACCAGTTGTCATGTTATCTAGCCATCTAGTTATATACAGGGTCTCTCAGAACTCCCGTATAAGCCGGTAATGGTAGATCCCTGGACTCAATCTAAGAGGAATTTTTCTTTGCAAAAATTGCGAGGGTCCAATAGTTTTCAAATGGAAAGCAATTGAAATCCGACAAATAAGGATGTGCAAGCTGTTGCTGAGATAAATAATAAAATAATAATGACGCAGCAACAGCTTGCACATCCTTATTTTGCCTTACTATCTAATTAATTTGAAAACTATTGGACCCTCCCAATTTTTGCAAAGGAAAATTCGTCTTACATTGAGTCCAGGAATTTACCATTACCGGCTTATAAGCAAGTTCTGAGAGACCCTGTATACAACATTTTTGGTAGGTACAAAAAATGAGCCGTTTCTTGTGTTACCAATATGGAACTTGTAATTTTAAAGTCACCAAATATTTTGACGGTGCAAACTGAAATTTTCCATTGCCGCAGTATTAATCGATCACGGTTTATCGACTAACTGTGACTGTAAAGCCTTAAGTATAAATTAAGAAATTATATTTCTATTTCTGCCAATCTGAGTATAACTGTTACACCCGTGTTTTTGCAGGTGCCCACTCTCCACCGAACAATTGCTACCTAGCAACTTTAAATGAATTTAATTGAGAGCCTATTATGAGAATTGCTGCACTTCAATAATATGGAAGCATAAGGATTCCAATTAGCTGGAATGAAGCAGATATTATCCAACCCCATCAATCAAAATAATTGAAGTGGAGACTACTTAGAACCACATGTGGTTTACAAGCTTTGCATTTAAACGAAGAATATGCGGTTCACACATATGAGAGATATCGCAAACTCGATCGCAAAGTATTTTTAAGTTTTTCCAGTTGCCACAATAATATCCTATTGCAGAAATTGAATATATTTTACAATATATTCATAGCTATTGCTACCAATTTGTAAAATGTAAGTATCCAATTTTGAATGCGTTGCTAGTTGCTGGTACAGTCAGGAGATAAAGTCTTGGCCCTCGACCGCGAACAATGTCGACAGATTCTTAGAAAAGACACTCAAGATAGGTTTGTGAAGACTTCTATCCCATTCGAGTCGTTTTAATAAAGAGGTTTTCACGTTCAATTTTATTTTTGTAAATAAGGCTTGTGGGCCATTACTTTATCTCCTGGGTGTATACTATTGCTCTGAAGTTGGTTGTCGCAGGCAGTTTTACCAACACTTTGTAGGTTTTAGTCGTGAAAAGTACAAGAACTATGCTGGCATCCTATTTGCCCGATTTTATATTGCACTGCATCCTATAGCGTTTTCGTTTGCGATTATCTCTATTTAACTTTTACTATTCACCGTAAGTGAAAAAAGAATGTAAATGCTTCTGAAATCTGCGAAAAAGTAAATAAAAATATAAAAATATGCAAATGCATACCTACTTTTGAAATCTGCAAAAAAAGTGTTCGCATCCTTTTTCCGCTTACGGTAAGGTCGAGGGCAAAGTTGAAAAGTGAAACAGAGATAGTCTCAGAGTTAAAAGATCAAACGAAAACCCTTCAAAGTCGAACTAATTCAAACAAAAAGAACTGATGCAGTATGAATATTAACATAAGTAGGTACACAGTAGATCTCATTTTAACTGGAACCACCGAAATATTTTGTTTAATATTCTGCATGTAGAACTCAAAAATCAAAAATCCGAGCTTGCTGCAATTAAATAAAGAGGCCAAAAATCGTCATAAGCATTTTAAAAATAAATAAATTATTTAATAAATAGGTAGGTACCGAAAATTTCAATATTTTTGCAACAAAAAGGGTGCTGCGAAATAAAAAAAATTGGCAGTCTCGGAGACGGTAGAAACTTCTACTTTTTCACAGAAAATTTGTAAATGTAACAATTTACTTAAACCAAGTCAGAATTGGTGAGTCGGCGTCGGCGCGTTGACTGGATGTCAACCGCTGATGCTGTGTTGCGCATTGTGCCCGGCGTTCATTTACTAAAATTTCAAATACAAATGTTTCGATGCATGATGAATGCTCCCAGATTTCTGCGTGTAGGATCAAGGTCACCAACCTTCTAACACTGAATTATTAAAATTCTCGCAACCACGGCCAACAGGCTTAATTATTATGGACCTTGAGTCAATTTCGATACATTGATGCAACTAATTTGTACGGTCGAAGTATACAGCAATTCTCGTTCTCTTTGATTCTTTCAAACCTACGAGGTAAAAATGGGAAGTTACTGCAGTCACTAAAATCTTTGAAAATGAGTTATTACCAAATCTATACCCTTTGAGGTTCCAGAGACCCAAAAAATGTTTATTTAAATTTATACGTTTGTGCCTACAGTCAAGAAACTTAATAATGGACTTTGTCTTTATTCATTGAACGGATAAATCTTTATTGGCACACAATTCTAAGTTCATTGACCCACCAACGCAACCCCAACAGGTGAAGGTTCTCATCAAACAAAAACAGAAATGCACCACTACGAAGGGCTGGTGTCTCAAACTCCTGTGCGTAAGACTCAAAAGCCGGGTGCATGACTTAATTTTCCGACTGTACAGTCAACGCTCTAAAGCTCAACTTTCTGATCCTGTTTGGTTGAAACTCGGAACTTAGAACTAAAAGGCTTTTGAGGCCAATCGTGCAACCGGAAGTGCCATTTTGGCACATCAACTTTCAAAATTTAAATACAGAGCCCCATTTTTGATAACACCGTTAGAAAGGTCTTCAAATCCTACTTCCAAAGATGTATTTACGCTTAGAGCCCTTTTAACAAAAAAGTCAACAATTCGAGATTTTTGGGGTACTTCAACGTTACGGTATAGCCCAAACCTTTGCTGATTTGGTTGAAATTTGGTATGTGGAGATTGCATTACTCGCCGAAGAGCCGAAATGATTTCGGCAGCAATCGACCCATTTTGTCACATCAATTTCAAAATGAAACTCACATTACCAATCCAAAACAAGTTTTTTTTACAAGTTTACATTGTCACCATTAGAAAAGTCTTCAAATTCTGATTCTAAATAAAACAAATGCATTAGCAATTTCTATCATTTTGGCAGAAAAATTAAAAAAATATATTTTTTCATTAAAAAGTAGCGGACGGACCGTGAATGACGTAAAAATTGCAGTTGATGTTGTACATATGTGTACACATGTGTACATATTATTTAGAATGTGACCGGACATTAACCTTAAAATGCAGAGGTCGTCAAACGTGGTAAAATGTCGTAATTTGTCAGAATTTTGCCAGAATTACTCAAATGACGATTGGTCTCAATGCGGTTTTAACATTTTTCGTACTAAATTTACTAAAACTTCACGCGGTGGGGGGAGGTTCCAGCCGCTTACTTGGCTGTCAATTTTTTGGATCTGCTTACGACCAGATATTAAAGAGCAAATATGCTGAAGACGTGACATTTGAGGATTTTAAGCAAAACTCCTCAGCACAGATAATTAGATGCAATACCTAAACACAATTTTTGTAGCTCCCTTCTGTCTTTCTATCCGCAATTAACTTTCAGTTAACATTTTGCAATTGAATGAAATTGTATTGCGATAATAATTACCCGAATTCTGCTACAAAACAGTGGATCGACCAGATTGCTCACAAAGGATGAATCAATTTTGAATCGGATTATATGAACAATAACAAAGTCCACTTCCCGAACCTATTTTGTGGCTCATTATGAAATTAATGTCTTTGGAAAATTAAGCCGCCAGAATACAGTTTCGTGGCTCTTTATCGTCAATATTGTGAAATTATTTGATGGAGGTAATCATTTAAATTGAGTCCTAATCTTAACTGTACATCGGAGTCAACAATTTACGATAATAGTCCATTTTTGAGCCTCAATTCAAGTGCAAATATTATAACAAGAGCTTGAGGGTTTCCATATCCTGCCATATCATCCAAAATTCGTTTAGCCGGTCTTGTTTTCATAAGAAATTATTAATCTAGAAAGCTTTACACGCCCTTTCGGGGGTGTGTAGCAATAATAGTTCAAAGTTCAAGCTTGTTGTGGCTGATTAAAATATCAATAGCACCGATACAAACTGAAAAGTTGAAGGACTCACGTTGCGAATTTGATCTTCTGATGATATTCTCCAGGAACGTGTTTTGGGGAGCGACTAGGCCCCTTCTTCCTCCCGGCATGTCTTCAATGATTTGATTTCACTATTTCGCCTGTCATCTTGTCATTGCCGCTTAGTCTTAAAATGGTCTTAAGTATCTTAGATCAAGAGGAATCCTGCACTGCATTAACCCGAGTCTATAGGCGGTAATTTCCTTTCCATGATGAGGAGCGCTTTTTAAAAGAGACCGCGGGACACCTCGCACGTGCATTTTGCAGACACATCACTCGCCTCGTCGAACATATTTCCATTATTTTTTTTGGGAATTATTTTTACCATTTCTATGAAACCCTCATTTTTAATTCATGAATTTTGAGTTAGAGCCGACACGAAGTGAACATATTTCCACGATATGTTACATTACACTGAAGGGGTAAACAGAACACTGCCACTGAATAGGGCAAAAATCGAAAACGACGCTAGCGCCGGGCGTCGGGATGCGACGGCGTCTTTTCGTACTAACCACATCGGATTTCCGAGCGGGATAGGTATAGCCGACCGCGGAGTAAAGATAACTACTTCTTACTTAGGCTTTGGTTTGTTTGCCACTTTTGTTTGGATATGTTAACGAGTCTATTATCGCGCCGCTAATTACAGCGACGATTGGACCATTTTCTGTTGCTTTTTTCTTCTTGAACGGGGAATTAATCATGAATGGCAGGTTCGGTTTCAGGCTTCAAAAACTTTTTCGCTTCATTTTCCATTCCACGATTTAAATAGTTTTGAGGTTTAGATTATTATTGCACAGATAATAAATAATCCAGACTACATGCAACTGTTGATTTTCCAACAAGAAATAATGTATGCCTTGATAATGTATTCACAAATTTGGATGCCTGTATATACAGTGCTGTAGTCCGACGTATACGCGGGTATACGCCGTATACACAAATAATGTATTCACAAATTTGGATGCCTGTATATACAGTGCTGCAGTCCGACGTATACGCGGCTATACGCCGTATACACAAATCCAAAATTTTGACACTAGCGTATACTTCTAGAGACACACGAGTATACGAGCGTAGACCCAAGAGACCAAGAGAGTAAACATCGATAATATTCAGGTCAATATTCCTAGAAAAGTTTAAATTTGCTATCTCCTGCTTAACAAAGGGTTGGGGAAAACCCCAGCTAATGACCCTGACCGGGCGGATGGCTCATTTATGCCTAGGCCTCTAAACCCACCCCAGGTTACCTGCTATCACTTGACCGCTAAAACGGGGTTGATCATTTATACATATTTTGTATTCAATCTAGTGCGAAAAGTGAAATGAGTAAAAATAGGTGCAGTACGCTTTTGAATTATTTTAACAAGAATTCTAATTCATCGGCGGTTAAACGGAAATCTCTTGATGACGACGCCAGGGTAAGTTTTTTAAGTTTTATTTTTGATTTCCAAGCTTTTTAGAGCTATTTTCTTATAAAGGCGGTTTGGCACGACGACATTCATTATACCAAAGTCTCGATAAAACTGAGTAAATTGCACAGTAAAAAGGGATTTTCAGAATTTTGCTAAAATATTTGAATAAAATTTCCAAATAAAAAATTTCTGTTTTACGTTTACATTTTGACTAAGTATGTTCATTGTTCATCTCGATCCTCATATTATTGCATATTATAATGATATCAAGCGTATACTTAAATAAAATTTTTGAAAATCGTCATCGTTTCATTTACCAGCGGTTTTAAAGGCAGCGAATGCGTATACCCAAAAACTTTTTAAAGACTACAGCATTGTGTATATACAGGGTAAGTCAACAAGGCGATGGCGGTCCATAACTTTTGAACCCTTCCAGCTAGAAAATCAATTCAAACGCCATTATGTACAACACCGCCAATTCTACAACCAAAAAATACTTTCAACTATACAGAGTGTCCCAAAACACTTGCAACACATGGCAACTTGATTTTTTTTAAATGGAACACCACCATTTTGATGCCATATTCTGGATCACCTATAACATAACTTTACATCGACATAACACATTTGATGTTTTAAGGCTCTGTTCTAAAGTAATTAATTCTTTTTGAAAAATTTCGATCCTTGCGGGTGCTTCTTAAAAAAATTCCGGAGAACTCAATTTTGTATCTAGAGAGCTGAGATTCGGTATTAATATGAAGGAAGGTCTATTCTATCTATCTAACATGATAAGTATCATTATCACTATACAGGGTGTTAAAAATTCTGTGTCAAGTTTGGAAAATTTCAAATATGCAAAACTCCATTTCACCCCCTGTTATTATTGTGCCATGGGGTTCGGCTGTTGAATTACTTTATTTTTTATTAAGTATGTCCTATACCTAAAGTCAATACTTCAAAAGATATTCTTTTTCTTATTTATTTTATTGAAGATTATTACGATCTCAATTATAAAGAATGCCATGGACTGTATGGCAGTTACGATTAACATTGTTTATTTACATGGTTACCAGACAGTTTGTCACAGTTATTGACATAAACAATGAATCTTCAATAAAATAAATAAGACAAAGAATATCTTTTGAAGTATTGACTTTAGTTATAGGACATACTTAATAAAAAATAAAGTAATTCAACAGCCGAACCCCATGGCACAATAATAACAGGGGGTGCCATTTGAAAAAATAGAGTTTTGCATATTTGAAATTTTCCAAACTTGACACAGAATTTTTAACACCCTGTACAGTGATAATGATACTTATCATGTTAGATAGATAGAATAGACCTTCCTTCATATTCATACCGAATCTCAGCTCTCTAGATACAAAATTGAGTTCTCAGGAATTTTTTTAAGAAGCACCCGCAATGATCGAAATTTTTCAAAAAGAATTAATTACTTTAGAACAGAGCCTTAAAACATCAAATGTGTTATGTCGATGTAAAGCTATGTTATAGGTGATCCAGAATATGGCATCAAAATGGTGGTGTTCCATTTAAAAAAATCAAGTTGCCATGCGTTGCAAGTGTTTTGGGACACCCTGTATGGTTGAAATTATTTTTTGGTTGTAGAATTGGCGGTGTTGTACATAATGGCGTTTGAATTGATTTCCTAGCTGGAAGGGTTCAGAAGTTATGGACCGCCGTCGCCTTGTTGACTCACCCTGTATAAGTTAAGCCTGGTAAATACCTATCTCTCCGATCATATAGGTATTTGAATGGAACTCCAATTTCCAGTCAACCGATCTAGATGTAAGCTCAAAAGCCAACGAAAGATGTATATCAATGCGATGTGTGTCCCTGTAGATGTTTACCTTGTTAATGTGTATGTAGGGGCGAGCTGAATTTACTGGTGGAGTCGGGTGCAGATTTTATAAATCTGCACCTAGTAGTAGTGCCTCCGCAGACGCACAGTGGTGTTAAAAAGTGAAAAATGTAAATATTATCCAAAAGAGTAAAATTTATTACCGAAGAAAGACAAAATTGCACGAATTTGGCCAATTTAACGTTCGAGGGGTTGCAAAATTGTGAAGGGGGATGAAAAGTTAAGGGGGTAAAAAGTGACTGTAGTAAAGTAGAACTTTCGAAAATTACACTAAAAAGAAGCGGTCTGCGGAAATTTTGCTTTTTGTGGGTTCACATATCGAGGTTAGGGGTGTTAGTAGCCTAAGGATTGGTTTTAGGTTGAAGACTCATAAGACCTTTTTTCAATGATTAACGAAGTCTTTTGAACGCTGTGATTTAATACAACACTTATCTGAAGAAATTTCCAGTTTCAACCCTTAAATTTAACCCCCTTTGTTAGATCGTAATGAAAATTTGCTCATCCACCTACAATGTCACTGTAGATTAGAACACCAAATCCTGCATTGATACGTCGAACAGTTTTGAAGTTCTGGTATTTTTGTGTTTCCGCATATTAGGGGTTGTAGCGCCTTTGAGGGTGCTTTTTTGCAAAGTATGAATAACACCTTTTTTAAATCATTAACGGTAAGCTATCGAATGACGCTAATTTCGACCAATACTTATAGATCGGAATTGTGGGTTACAACCCCTAATTTCCACCCCCTTGGTCCGATATGGCCCAAAAGCAATCCCCGCCTTACTTTTAGGGCACAAAGCCGTATAGTAAATTTGATCTCGACACCTCATTCAATGTTCTCAAGTTATCCGACGTTTTGTATTTCTGCATGTTAGGGGTTGTAGCGCCTTTAAGGGTGGTGGAAAGCTATCGAATGACGCCAATTTCGACCGATACTTATTAAGCAGCATTTTAAGTTACAACCCCCAATTTCCACCCCCTCCTTCCGATTTTCCGAAAAAAACATCCCCTGTAAGGTTTCATCGAAATATATGTGTATGTTGAGTTTCAGATGGATGCGTGCAACACTTGCGGAGTTATTACTTTTTTTGAGATTTTCATCCCCTAAATTTCATCCCCCAACTAGGGACCCCCTCACGTTCAATAGACTTGAAGGTCGAACATGCGTACCAAGTTTCAGTAAGATACCTTCAGCAGTTCTCGAGTTATAGCAATTAATAGATTTTCAGTTTCAATCCCCTAAGATTTCACCCCTTTATGATTTACAGGGGTAAATTTATTTTTCCGCTGTTACATAACTCTTTGTGTATTTGCTTACTTCGGTTGTTCATAAATAAGTCAATAGAATTTCAGTAAAAATAAATAAAACCTATTTAACCACTGACAAAGCGTTAGGGGTTGTTAGTAGCCTAGGGGTTGATTTTAGGTTGAAAACTCATAAGACTTTTTTCAATGGCTGATAGAAATCTATCGAACCCCGTAATTTTATACTACCATTTACTTGAAGAAATTTCAAGTTTCAACCCCTAAATTTCATCCCCTTTATTGGATGTTAGTAAAAATTCGTCCATCCCCCTCCAGAGTCACTGAAAATTACCGCATCAAATTCTGCGTTGATACGCTGAGTGGTTGTTGAGTTCTCGTATTTTTGTATTTTTGCATGTTAGGGGTTGTAGCTTTAAGGGTGGTTTTTCGTAAAATATGAGTAACAACTTTTTTGAACCATTAACGAAAAGCTATCGAATAACGCCAATTTCGACCAATACTTATTAAGCAAAATTTTGAGTTACAACCCCAAATTTCCACACCCTCAATCCGAGTTTGCGGAAAAAACATCCCCCGTAAAGTTTCATCGAAATATATGTGTATGTTGAGTTTTAGATAGATGCGTGCAACCCTCGCGGAATTATCACATTTTTTGTGATTTTCATCCCCTAAATTTCATCCCCCGAAATTGGCACCCCTCTCACTTTCAACGGACTTGAAGGAAGAACATGCATACCAAGTTTCAGTAAGATAGCTCCAGTAGTTCTCGAGTTATTGCAATTAATAGTTTTTCGGTTTTTCACCCCTAACTCCCACCCCCTTGGTCCGATATGGCCCAAAAGCAATCCACGCCTTACTTTTTGGGAGGCAAAGCCGTATACCAAGTTTCAGCTCGATATCTCAATCCGTTCTCAAGTTATCTGACGGACATTCTGCTACGGCACTAAAATTTCAAAAATTTATAGATGTAGTTAAAATGAATGTGGATATCTTTTACCTAACTGCGTTTTGAAAAGTTGGATATTACGCAATTAGGTAAAATGTTGTACTGAATACGTTATGAAAAACCTAAATTGTTTGACTCGCATAATGTTGCAAAACTCGCTATCGCTCGTTTTGGCAAATATTACGACTCGTCAAACAATATAGGACTTTTCATAACTAATTACGTAAATAACTATTCCGTCAAAGGTTGTTAATATCAAACAAAGAAATTATAATAAATTACGAGGTGTTTTTTGGTTCTACTGGCTTACCCCACATCGGTGAAATTATAACAAAATTAATTGGTATAATAGTGAACTGAAAGAAATGCGAACAAAGATGGAACATCTAACATACTTGGACAGTAGGTACATATTTTGAAAACCAGTAAATCTAGGGAAGTCAAAAATGAATTTAAAAAAATGTATCGCAAAGTTATAAAATCAAAAAAAGAGCTTACAATGACAAAGCTATAAACAGTGCGAATAATAATAATAGAGCTGTGTGGAATATAGTAAATCAACACAGAAACAGCTATGCTAATGTAGGCATCTCAACTGACTGTGATATATCTTGTGATCGCTTTAACAGTTATTTTATAGACATCGCTAATTCTACCTCTAATAATAATATGGACTGTGATAGTACCGAAAACGGTAGAAATCTTAAAGAATTGCTAAGATTTAACAATGTTCAAATTTTTAATTTCTGTGAAGTGTCGTGTAAATGTAAGAGACGCTATTGAAAACCTGAAAAATAGTAACTCCTGTAATGTCTATAACTTGAATGTAAATATTTTGAAATCAATCAAAGACATTGTTGTTTCTCCTTTAACAAAACTCATAAACATGTATATTTTTTCGCTTGTATTTTCTAAATTGTTTAAATATCGCTGTGCACAAAAAAGACGATAAGAGTGAACCTTCGATCGATTGCCCTTTTGCCGGTGTTCGCAAAGGTTTTTGAGAAAATTCTGTCAAACCAGCTTTACCATCAGTTTGGTAGCGCCACCACGAGGGATTAATGATAACTAAGTTATCATGGTTGTACCTAAGTTACAACCTTATTAAACTCCCGCCCTTAATTTAGGAGTATAAATCAACCAGTTATTAACATTCTGAGACAAATCTTAATTATTCTTCTGAGTATTAATTAAGATCAATCACAATTACCTACCTCCCACCCCTTGTTCCATTTTAGGATTTGCAAACAGAATACTTACAGAACTGGCGAAATTTTTCAATAGTTCCAACTGCAGAGACTCTTCTTGGATCTTCCACGGAAAGTAGTCTAAATTAGTTCGGTCTAAAAAAAGTATTCTCAGCAAAACTTTGTTCGTGGACTAACACTCACTTAAGACAAAACTGTTCAAATGCAATATTGCATTGGATGAACGTCGGTTGCTTAGCCCCTACTTGAAATTTTCTGTTGCAGTCATCCAGCCCAATTCGTTCGGTCTAAAAAAGTATTCTCAGCAAAACTTTGTTTGTGGAGTAACACTCACTTAAGACAAATATTTCAGTCACTTAGCAATATGGAAGTTTAGCGGCTTCAAGTCGATCTCTCGCCGTAATTTGAGTTTAACAAATCTATCTCTTTCGAATGTTAACAGGTGCTTCACTAATGTTCCTTCAAATTGTCCTCTGCAATCAAGGCAAAAAGATTTAATAAAAATGTCTCTTGAACATACCGTCCTGTGTGACATCTTAATCTGACTTGATGGGGGCAATGGTTCCAAGTGGATCCTCAACGGAAAGTAGTCCACTTAGTTCTGTCTATGAAAAAATATTCTCAGCAAAACTTTGTTGGTGGAGTAACACTCACTTAAGACGAAACTTTCAGTCACAAATAAGTAAAATATGTATAGTCTTATACACTATTCCTAGAGTTCTTTCACTCACCAAAAGCTTATAAAATATTGAAGGTTCCTTCTAATTCCTCCTATGTACATAATATTGCACTTATTGCTGACTATTTTCTGAAAAAATACTATTCATTACCAGGAACACCCAATTAACTAGCTTATTTATGTAGATACTCACGCTTTGTTAGTTTTCACATTACTTATAAGTCACGCACGCACTTATTTTAACACTACCACTATCACAATAAGTTGTGTTAAGAAAGTTCTATGCAGAGAAAACAAAGCTAAACAAAGTTAAAGATATAACTCACCAGCGCCAGATTATTCCTCTCGACGATCTGCAACAATGAAGAGTATTATTGTAGCTACAGTAAGGAGAGAAATGAAAAAATTACCTCCAAATCTGGCAAAGAATCGTTTCCGGTCCTCCAGCTATCCCTTTCAAAGACACACGTGAAAAGCGAACATCACTTTTTTAACACTCCGATACCCGTAACGGCACTACTCTAACGCGAGGAAAGAAAACAGTACCGAACGACACTACTGAAACACTGAACGAACACGACTATTGCTGTGGAAAAACTTAAAGTTTGAAAGAAAATAAATCAGTTAAGTACTTACACATCTGTGAACTTACAAAATCACTATTCACACAAAAACTCTGCATAGAACTCCACCACCCAAAAAACAGTAAAAGGACTTACCTTAAGCCAGTCTGCTCATCAATCCAAACTAGAAATCCGAGTGTTAAAGATTTCAGCATTTGCAAACAGAATACTTACGGAAAAACTGGCGAAATTTACAATAATGCGAAGTCGGTGGCAGAGACTCTACTTGGAAGCAGCCCAATTTCTTCAGTCTCTGAAAAAATATTCTCAGCAAAACTTCTTTCACTTAAGGCAAACATTTCAGTGATTTTGCAATATGGAAGTTTAGAGGTCCAAGTCGATCGAACATCCGCCAAAAAAAGTCACACGGGGCTAAGTCGGGTGAACGTATGTTCCAATTCATCTCTCGTCGTAATTTGAGTTTAACCAATCCATTTCTTTCGAATGTGAACAGGTGCTGTACTAATGTCCTCTCAAATTGTCCAATGAGGAGTGCTGAAATGACACATTTTTGGTGACATTTGATTGGAACAAAATATTCCCATGTGCAACGTCACAAAATTTATTTGGATGGCCAATCAGCTACAAAAACCTTGTATTGCATATTTTCTGTGTGATAAATGCATATTCAATTAGGTTTCCCAGTCAAAAGAGATAGAGCCAAAATTTGACAGAGCATGTAAAAGTTTGACTTTGTTAAATTTTGCCTCCAAATGACGTCACGAAATAGAGTGAGACCTACAAGATTGGAAACCTTCATTCTATTAAACTTTAAATCCATGCTTTATTTATAGAAATTGACAATATGGGATATGACATCGGGGTAGGTATTCTAATAATTTTTCGAGCGAAAGACACCCATGGTCTAAAAAAAAACTACTTATCATCGGCTATTCCACAAAGAATTTTGTGACTACATATTTTCAGGGATTTTTGAAGATTCCTTAGCCATTTCACAATAAGTGGCCAATTTTTTTTGAAAACGTGACCAAAGTACTGTAAAAATCTTTTAAAATGGTCTAGCAATAAAGATTATGGCTCATTAGTAGGGTATTGTATCTATTGTGCGGCAAGGCCCCGACAATAGACCTTATTCTAAATTAAAGAGCCATCTATCGGATGTTGTACGAACTTCAGATGGTGTTTCAAGCTACAAAAATTCAAATGTGCCGCCAAAAATTAACCTATGTCTGTCAATAATTAGCGTGGCTTGTTGTTGTGAATTTTGTGATAATGGATCCTACCGTGGTAGTGGCATTGACTCCTGTCACTTGTCATTCTTGTCAATTTCTGTTCCCACTCGGTTCAGCATGGTTTAGTTCTGAATTAAACTGCTACTATTTTAATATTGTTTTATAATTATTGCATTAAGGGAATTAGCACTTTGAGGTACTAGTTGTAATACTAAAGGTTCATTGTCTTCATACTGTTAGTTTACACGAAGGTAGGTGCTACAGTTTTCAAATGATTTCATATTTTACGAGCATTGTAATGTAAGCGTTTCTTATGGACGCCAATTTCGTGAAACACCAGAGCCCTTCGCGCGCTGCTGCGCACATGCGCATTATAATTTTGAATATCGTCTATTGGCCATAAACTTTATTGTTAGATACTTTTAAAATATTTTTACAGTATTATCTCACCGGATTATATGAATAATCGGCTTTAACTTTTAGAAAATTTATGACCTCCACGACAAATTAATACCTACATGTAAAAAGTTCACTAGCCGTGAAGAAGGTGGCAAAAATAATAAAACTCTCGGTTATTAATTTAATTTAAAATTTCAATAATTTAAACATGTTTAAAATATTTTACATTCAAAACTGAAGCTCGATCTGTTCGTTTCCAGAAATCCTCCCCATAAAAACATGAGGGTAGAATTTGGTGGGTCAATTAACAGTATAGGCAATTCATTTGTTTCATCTTGAGTCGTTTTAAAATGCAAAATTTTCGATAAAAAACATATCTTGCGTCATTTAGGCGCTTTTTTAGCCTCCCCACTCCACTTCACCATTTAAAAAAAAAGGGAGGTTACTGCAATCACTAAAATTTTCGAATTCGAGATAAGACCGGATTTGTACGTTTTGAGGTCTCAGGAACCCAAAAAAGTGGTTTTTAAAATGTGTCTGTATGTATGTACGTACGTACGTTCGTTCGTTCGTAAACACGCCACAGCCCAAACTACTCGACCGATTTGGCTGAAATTTGGTACGTGTGCATGTGATAACCCAACTTAGATCTGAAAAGCTTTTGGAGCCAATCGTGCAACCAGAAATGCCGTTTTGGCACATCAACTTTTAAATTTTAAATGTAAACCCCCATTTTTCACGTCACAATAAGAAAGGCCTTCAGATTCTGCTTCCAAAGATGTATTCACTGTGAGTGCCCTTTTGACCAAAAACTAAAAATATCGAGATTTTTATCGGACTTTAAAATCGCGGTACAGCCCAAGCCCCTGAACCGATTTGGCTAAAATTTTGCACATGGGGATTGTATTACACGTCGAAGAGCTGAACAAATGTTGGATTCAATCGACCTACGGAAAGTGCCGTTTTGGCACACCAATTTCCAAATTTAAAGTATTCTCTCATTTACCCATCCAAAACAAATTTTTGAAAGATTTATTGCCACCATCAGAAGGGTCTTCGAATTCTGGTTTTAAATGAGATAAAATTTATTCGCATTTATTACCCTTTGGGTAGAAAAATCGAAATTTTGAAATAACACTGAAACCACGTTATAGCCCAAACTACTGGAAGGATTTGTCTGAAATTTGGTACATGGAGGTCAGGTGACCCGTTGAAGAGCTGAAAGGCTTTTGGGAGCAATTGGTTAACGGGAAGTGCCATTTAGGCATATTAACTTTAAAATCTTAAACACAAGTCACGGAAATCAAAGACCCACGCGTTGGGGAGGTTCCAGCCGCTTCTCTGCTGCCTTTTTTTACGTTAAATTCTACAACTTTTCCTGAAATTTTTGATTTTTCTCGGTTGGTATTGGTCAAATTTTGACGGAAGTACCATCATTCGCTCAGATGACCTCGAATTAGCTACAAACGATACGTCACAGTTGGGGTCTACTATTATTTTGAATGAGTGCTAAGCCCACTTGATTTTTATTCTTTTGACTGCTTCCCCTGTCCACAAGATTTATGGTAGACTGTTGTTTTAGTATTCTCCAGCACGAAAATAACAATAAAATTGGTAAACTAAGTTTGCTTAAATGACATACTAAAAATGTTCACTGCCTCCCGGAATATTAGACCGTTTTTGGTCAAAATATTCACAATTTTTCCTGATCTTTTTTATTTTTCTAGGGTGGTATTGGTCAAAATTTAACAAAAATACTACCAATCGCTTAGTTAGCCTCGATTTAGTTACAAACGATACGTCACTCTTTATTTTTTTGACAGTTTTTTTGCAACACAAAATTTTCGTAAAAAATCGTATCTTGCGCCCTTTAGACCATTTTTCGTCAAAATTTAAGCATTTTCTCCTGAAATTTTTCATTTTTCTCGGTTTTTTGCTAAATTTATAATCTTCGCATATATTTTTGGTTCAAATTATTCATGTTTTCGCCTAGTAGGGGGGATGTTCAATAATAAAACTGGAGTAAGGGTCCTCTCTTCCCCACAAAATTATAAAACAATCAATTTTTGGTTCATTTGAAAAATTCTTAACCACACCTCTCACCAGATATAAATTTTTTTCTCTTTTTTTCGAGGTTCTATTGTTTTATAATTAATTGCAATTTACTCACCTATTCAAGATAAACAGTGAAGTGAACCGATAACTAAAGCTGCAAGAGATTGAGAAGAAAGTAGGGGTGAACTTGGAGCACCCAATCTTGAATCCTTTTGCTGCTTCAAAAAATGGCTGAGTGATGGTTGATAGCCTGAAACAGTAGGAAATTATTGATAGCTTAAGCAAAATAGAACTTTAGGTACTTATTGGTTGATGAAATATCACCAAACAGATTCCGATTAAAAACTGGAAATGTATGTTCCTCCTGAATCTGTTAAAACACAAAATATTAAGAACATCGAAATTTTTTGAAAATAATAGAGCCTTTACCTTATGCTTCCAAGATTCAGGTAAATATACAGATACCTGATGGGTTGCTAAAAGTCTCCACTACACTACACTCAATACACTAATACACTAATGCACTAATACATACCGAACCGGTCAAAAATCCTATGCAGAGTGAAAAAAATAAAAATCCAACACCAACCCTACGGTACTACTTACCAAGGCCAGACTATTAACTGCTCAAACCTGAAACAATGAAATACTCCGTTGAAGGAAAAAAAATAAATTAAGACTTCTGATCAGTAAGAAATTAGGCGTTCCAAATGAAATTTTAAGATTTTAGCTAAGTATTCTTTATCCAATCTATTAAACTTTTTAACAATTAAGCCTTATCCCCCATAATGCAATTATTGTTTTATGGGGGATAAGAATTTCGGACGCAGCAG
This sequence comes from Pycnomerus fuliginosus, assembly GCA_963924575.1. NCBI lineage: Eukaryota > Metazoa > Arthropoda > Insecta > Coleoptera > Zopheridae > Pycnomerus > Pycnomerus fuliginosus. The sequence goes on from OZ004622.1 coordinate 21,805,277, forward strand.
GATACAAAACTAATCACAACTGCAAATCTTCTTGCAATACCCATCCCAAAATGAATAAGAAATTAGTAAAATAAACAAAACATTTACCTCCTAATCTGGCAACATTTACCCGAAGCCTCCAGGCCTGCTATCCAGACTGCTCCAATAGCAATCATCACATAAACACAATTTCGAACACTTTTCAGAGTTACTATGAAATCTTACGAAGGCACACGCGAACCGACACTTGCACTTCACTTTTGCACAAACCTGTCAAGACATGAAGACCTCATTATGTAATTCATGTAATACTTACATTAGTTTACGATCTCTTTGAAACACTAAACACACAAATGCTCTGCATAGGATTCCATCACCAAAAGTAACCCTAAAGAGGTACTTACCAGGCCAGCTCGTTCATCAATAATTGCTCCCTGGAAAATTAAAACAATATTTTAAAATTGAGGTAGACGAACAATGATAATGTCTTACGAGTGAGCTGGCAAATCCCTGCAATCGTCAACTTTGAATTATTAGCTGCAGACTGGAGAGTGGATGATGTCTAAAAGAAATCTGGAATTGTGAGGGTTCCAAGCAGGTAGTAAAATTTGCCCTTACCCCAAATGACTACAAGTAATTGCTTGAATCCTTCACGTAGTCGTCGAAGAGAAATAACACAAAATTGTGATAGCCTGAAACAACACCAAGATAATAGTGACTGAATGACGATTCAAAACTACGTACTTTTACCACAATTTTTGCTACGACGATGATTTGCCAAGTGAACTTCCGTACTTAAAGCCGTTCAGTTGCAGAATAAAAACTGAAGATATCTCCGATGAAACTAACAGATAATGTCAAAAATACCAGAATACTCACGAATGAATTTTTACGATGGCGATAGAGACAATCACGTCGAGGAATCCTATCGAATCTGGATGAAGAGGATATGACATCGCGGTAAATCTAAAAAAAAACTTGTTATTCTGTGGCTCTTCCACAAAAGATTCTATAAACTATCTAAATTTTAACATTTTTTAAAGGATTTTTGAAGATCTCTTAGCCATTTCACAAGTGGACAATTTTTGAAAGTAATACCTCAGCGGAGTATACAGGGTGATTCACGAAGACCGTTCATTATAAACTTTTGGGGATCCACTTGCAGTAGAATTTCGAAATTTGATACCAAACCATAATAGCAAACGCAAAAAATTAAATATTTCCAAGCCCCCCGCCATCTCTGTTATTTTAGATGAAAAGCTCTCGTTTTGGATTCGGATTCGTCTCTTAATTGTGAATTTATCGCACCCACGTTTTGCCTAACTGTCACCATTTTTGCCAAAATATGTATGCAAAAATTGATTTGCAATCCTTAATAGAAATAAAAGCCAACGAAAGATGTATATCAATGCGATGTGTGTCCCTGTAGATGTTTACCTTGTTAATGTGTATGTAGGGGCGAGCTGAATTTACTGGTGGAGTCGGGTGCAGATTTTATAAATCTGCACCTAGTAGTAGTGCCTCCGCAGACGCACAGTGGTGTTAAAAAGACGAAATCATGAAAATTGGCCGTACATAATTAAACAGTAGAGAGTTAACAAAAAAACATCATATTTGCGAAGTAGGTATGTAGAATTAGCACTAAGGGGGTTGAAAAAGGGAATGAGAAGTCCAAGGTAATGAAAAAAGGTGATGAAAAGTCAAGAGGAATGAAAATGAAGTGTGGATTAAGTAGAATTACGAAATAAAACACTAAAATAACCAAATTATGCAATTAAAACTTTTGTGGGGGTTGAAATAAGCACTTATACCTACCTATTGCGAAGGAAACTGAAAAATTGTAAAAGGTAAACTGAATCCCAAATGCGTTCAATTTTATAACCGTCGAAAAACGAAATTATGCGAATTTTGCAAAATTAGCACTTAGGGGGTTGAAAAATCGTAAAGGTGGATGAAAAATCAAAAGGTATCAGGATTAACCGTGGCTAAGTAAAATTACGGAAAATAACACCAAATTAACCCAATTATGTAAATTTAGCATTTGAAGACTTGAAACATTGCGAAGGGGGATGAAAAAAGTGAAAAATTTAATCATCATCCAAATGGGTTCAATTTATTACAGAAGAAAAACGAAAATATCCGAATTTGGCAAAACTAACACCTAGGGGGTTGAAAAATTGTAAAGGGGGATGAAACGTCAAAGTGGATGAGAATTAATCGTAATTAAGCAGAATTACAGAAAATAACACGAAAGTAAACCAATTATGCAAATTTAGATTTTGGGGGTTGAAATGTTGCGAAGGGGGTTGGAAAAGTGAAAAAGATAAACATAATCCAATTGAGTTCAATTTATTACCGAAGGAAAATTAAATTATGTGAATTTTGCAAAATAAACACTTAGGGGGTTGAAAAATTGTAAAGGGGGTGAAAAGTTAAAAGGGATGAGAATTAATCATAATTAAGTAGAATTACAGAAAATAACACGAAAATAAGCCAATTATGCAAATTTGACTTTTGGGGGTTGAAACATTGCGAAGGGGTCGAAAAAGTGAAAAAGGCAAGAACAATTCATAAGGCAAAACTGCGCGAATTTTACAAAATTAACCAGCGGAAATCACCCGAAAAAGAAGCGGCCTGGGTAAATTTTGCTCTTTGAGGGTTCACATATCATGAAAGGGGTTGAAAAATTGTGGATGGGTCAAAAATTGATGAAAATCACTTTAAATTAATAACAAATTAGAAGAAAGCAAAAAAAAAATGAATGAAATATATTTACTCCGCTTGCTAGGGCTTAGGGGTTGTTAGTAGCGTAGGGGTTGGTTTTAGGATGAAGACTCATAAGACTTTTTTCAATGGTTGACCGAAATCTATTGAACCCCATAATTTTATTCCACCATTTACATGAAAAAATTTCCAGTTTCAACCCTTAAATTTCATCCCCCTTGTTAGATATTAATGAAAATTTGCCCATCCGCCTACAGTGGCGCTGTAAATTACCACATCAAATTTAGCCCTGATACGTTGAGCAGTTTTTGAGTTCTCCTATTTTTTTGTTTCGGCATGTTAGGGGGTTGTACCGCCTTTAAGGGTCGTTTTTCGCGAATGATGAATAAGACCTTTTTTGTACCATCAATAGAAAGCTATCGAATGGTAATATTTTCAACTATACATTCTTCATTGAAAATTCGAGTTTCCACCCCTAACTTTCATCCCCTTCGATAATTTTCTCCTAAAATTCGATCTTCCCTTCTCGAAGATGCAGTGTGTAAGATGTCACAGTTTCGCAGAAGATATTGCTTCTCTGTGTCAAATTACAGGGCTTTATGGACGTTTCAACCCCTAAACTCCAACCCGCTATTTCACCACCCCCACATGGCCTAAAGGAAGTTGTGTTTTCAATTTCACCACCCTAACCCAATTCGTTTAAAAATTAAGGTAATTTGTAGATTCATGTTTTCAACACCTCATGATTTCACCCCTTTATGATTTACAGGGGTGAGTTTATTTTTCCGGTGTGACATAACTCCTTGCGTATTTACTGACTTCAGTTGTTCATAAATAAACCAATAGGGTTTCAGAAAAAATAAATAAAATATAATTATCGACTTGCAAAGAGTTAGGGGTGGTTAATGGCCCAGGGGTTGGTTTTAGATTGAAAACTCATAAGACCTTTTTTCAATAGTTGACCGAAATCTATCGAACCCCGTAATTTTAGGCTACCATTTACTTGAAGAAATTTCAAGTTTCAACCCTTAAATTTCATCCCCTTTGTTAGATATTTTTGAAAATTTGTCCATCCACCTATAATGTCACTGGAAATTCACAAACCAAATTCTGCCTTGATACGTTGAGTAGTTTTTGAGTTCTCGTATTTTTGTGTTTCTGCATGTTAGGGGTTGTAGCGCCTATAAGGGTGGTTTTTCGCAAAATATGAATGACACCTTTTTTGAATAATTAATGGAAAGCTATCGAATGACGCCAATTTCGACTAGTACTTATTAAGCGGAATTTCGAGTTGCTACCCCTAATTTCCACCCCATTTGTTCGATTTTACGAAAAAACGCATCCCCCACAAGATTTCACCGATATATGTGTGTACGTTGAGTTTCCGACAGCTGCGTGCAACCCTTGCGGAGTTATCATATTTTTTGTGGTTTTCATCCCCTAAATTTCATCCCCCGAAATTGGCACCCCCTCACTTTCAACAGACTTGAAGGTCGAACGTGCATACTAATTTTCAGCAAGATATCTCCACTAGTTCTCGAGTTATTGCAATTAGTAGTTTTTCGGTTTTTCACCCCTAGCTCCCACCCCCTTGGTCCGATATGGCCCAAAAGCAATCCCCGCCTTACTTTTCGGGAGACGAAGCTGCCTACCAAGTTTCAGCTCGATATCTCAATCCGTTCTCAAGTTATCCGACGGACAGACTGAGGAGCGATCGAGCGAGCGAGCGAGCGAATAAGCTAAGACAAGAGTACCTCCGCATTCTGCTATGGCACTAAAAATGATTTTCTGTCGTATTGTTAAATCTACATGATCAAGTGAAACATCAAAAGAAAGCTGAAAGCTTCTAGTTTCAACCCTGCGGGTTTGGTTCCTTAATCTCCAATCGTTTGAAAGATACAAGTTTTAGTGCCGTAGCAGAATGCGGAGGTACTCTTGTCTTAGCTTATTCGCTCGCTCGCTCGCTCGCTCGATCGCTCCTCAGTCTGTCCGTCGGATAACTTGAGAACGGATTGAGATATCGAGCTGAAACTTGGTAGGCAGCTTCGTCTCCCGAAAAGTAAGGCGGGGATTGCTTTTGGGCCATATCGGACCAAGGGGGTGGGAGCTAGGGGTGAAAAACTGAAAAATTACTAATTGCAATAACTCGAGAACTAGTGGAGATATCTTGCTGAAAATTAGTATGCACGTTCGACCTTCAAGTCTGTTGAAAGTGAGGGGGTGCCAATTTCGGGGGATGAAATTTAGGGGATGAAAACCACAAAAAATATGATAACTCCGCAAGGGTTGCACGCAGCTGTCGGAAACTCAACGTACACACATATATCGGTGAAATCTTGTGGGGGATGCGTTTTTTCGTAAAATCGAACAAATGGGGTGGAAATTAGGGGTAGCAACTCGAAATTCCGCTTAATAAGTACTAGTCGAAATTGGCGTCATTCGATAGCTTTCCATTAATTATTCAAAAAAGGTGTCATTCATATTTTGCGAAAAACCACCCTTATAGGCGCTACAACCCCTAACATGCAGAAACACAAAAATACGAGAACTCAAAAACTACTCAACGTATCAAGGCAGAATTTGGTTTGTGAATTTCCAGTGACATTATAGGTGGATGGACAAATTTTCAAAAATATCTAACAAAGGGGATGAAATTTAAGGGTTGAAACTTGAAATTTCTTCAAGTAAATGGTAGCCTAAAATTACGGGGTTCGATAGATTTCGGTCAACTATTGAAAAAAGGTCTTATGAGTTTTCAATCTAAAACCAACCCCTGGGCCATTAACCACCCCTAACTCTTTGCAAGTCGATAATTATATTTTATTTATTTTTTCTGAAACCCTATTGGTTTATTTATGAACAACTGAAGTCAGTAAATACGCAAGGAGTTATGTCACACCGGAAAAATAAACTCACCCCTGTAAATCATAAAGGGGTGAAATCATGAGGTGTTGAAAACATGAATCTACAAATTACCTTAATTTTTAAACGAATTGGGTTAGGGTGGTGAAATTGAAAACACAACTTCCTTTAGGCCATGTGGGGGTGGTGAAATAGCGGGTTGGAGTTTAGGGGTTGAAACGTCCATAAAGCCCTGTAATTTGACACAGAGAAGCAATATCTTCTGCGAAACTGTGACATCTTACACACTGCATCTTCGAGAAGGGAAGATCGAATTTTAGGAGAAAATTATCGAAGGGGATGAAAGTTAGGGGTGGAAACTCGAATTTTCAATGAAGAATGTATAGTTGAAAATATTACCATTCGATAGCTTTCTATTGATGGTACAAAAAAGGTCTTATTCATCATTCGCGAAAAACGACCCTTAAAGGCGGTACAACCCCCTAACATGCCGAAACAAAAAAATAGGAGAACTCAAAAACTGCTCAACGTATCAGGGCTAAATTTGATGTGGTAATTTACAGCGCCACTGTAGGCGGATGGGCAAATTTTCATTAATATCTAACAAGGGGGATGAAATTTAAGGGTTGAAACTGGAAATTTTTTCATGTAAATGGTGGAATAAAATTATGGGGTTCAATAGATTTCGGTCAACCATTGAAAAAAGTCTTATGAGTCTTCATCCTAAAACCAACCCCTACGCTACTAACAACCCCTAAGCCCTAGCAAGCGGAGTAAATATATTTCATTTATTTTTTTTTTGCTTTCTTCTAATTTGTTATTAATTTAAAGTGATTTTCATTAATTTTTGACCCATCCACAATTTTTCAACCCCTTTCATGATATGTGAACCTTCAAAGAGCAAAATTTACCCAGACCGCTTCTTTTTCGGGTGATTTCCGCTGGTTAATTTTGTAAAATTCGCGCAGTTTTGCCTTATGAATTGTTCTTACCTTTTTCACTTTTTCGACCCCTTCGCAATGTTTCAACCCCCAAAAGTCAAATTTGCATAATTGGCTTATTTTCGTGTTATTTTCTGTAATTCTACTTAATTACGATTAATTCTCATCCCTTTTAACTTTTCATCCCCCTTTACAATTTTTCAACCCCCTAAGTGTTTATTTTGCAAAATTCACATAATTTAGTTTTCCTTCGGTAATAAATTGAACTCAATTGGATTATGTTTATCTTTTTCACTTTTCCAACCCCCTTCGCAACATTTCAACCCCCAAAATCTAAATTTGCATAATTGGTTTACTTTCGTGTTATTTTCTGTAATTCTGCTTAATTACGATTAATTCTCATCCACTTTGACGTTTCATCCCCCTTTACAATTTTTCAACCCCCTAGGTGTTAGTTTTGCCAAATTCGGATATTTTCGTTTTTCTTCTGTAATAAATTGAACCCATTTGGATGATGATTCAATTTTTCACTTTTTTCATCCCCCTTCGCAATGTTTCAAGTCTTCAAATGCTAAATTTACATAATTGGGTTAATTTGGTGTTATTTTCCGTAATTTTACTTAGCCACGGTTAATCCTGATACCTTTTGATTTTTCATCCACCTTTACGATTTTTCAACCCCCTAAGTGCTAATTTTGCAAAATTCGCATAATTTCGTTTTTCGACGGTTATAAAATTGAACGCATTTGGGATTCAGTTTACCTTTTACAATTTTTCAGTTTCCTTCGCAATAGGTAGGTATAAGTGCTTATTTCAACCCCCACAAAAGTTTTAATTGCATAATTTGGTTATTTTAGTGTTTTATTTCGTAATTCTACTTAATCCACACTTCATTTTCATTCCTCTTGACTTTTCATCACCTTTTTTCATTACCTTGGACTTCTCATTCCCTTTTTCAACCCCCTTAGTGCTAATTCTACATATCTATTTCGCAAATATGATGTTTTTTTGTTAACTCTCTACTGTTTAATTATGTACGGCCAATTTTCATAATTTCGTCTTTTTAACACCACTGTGCGTCTGCGGAGGCACTACTACTAGGTGCAGATTTATAAAATCTGCACCCGACTCCACCAGTAAATTCAGCTCGCCCCTACATACACATTAACAAGGTAAACATCTACAGGGACACACATCGCATTGATATACATCTTTCGTTGGCTTTTTAAATGGCAAAGAGAAATTGTCCGCAACTTATTTTTTTTAAATGAGAATAACATAATTATATGTGGCAAAGATCCAGAATTAAATTTCTTTCAGACTAGCATTCCCTATACCCATTTTCAATATTTGCAAATATATTAAAAATTTACGCCATCCATCAGTATTACCGCAATGATAAGAATTCTTCGCCTCATCGAGACGCGTATTTTGATTTAAAAAAAATATATTAAGAGTGACCCCCCGATTTACATTCAAGCGTGCGATCTCCTTAGCAAATCTTTAATTTGTCATTTGTGATTTTTTCTCCCTTTAAATTGAAGAAATGTTTGATGTGTCTTTTTTTTACGCATTTGAAGCAAAATACTGGGGCTGTTAATTTTTCGCATTTTAATACACCTTTGCTCTATTTGCAGACTTCCATTTTTGATCCTCACTTAAGTACGTGTAATGTAAAGGCTTGAAGTTCCAGTGGGATCCAAAATGGCAGCACAATAATATTCGAACTCGCCTCTGCTCGAATCAAACACAAGTCAAACCGATCTGCTTCACAATTTTTTTTATGCTTGAAGCGGCTGATACGCCACTAATGTTGGGCTCCAAGATGGAGGACAAATTGGGTGTGACACGGCCATCATCATCATGTAAAATATTTAAATTGACAACAAGGAAGTATAGTCGTTACGATAATATTTAATTACGACAAATCGCCATCTTGGATCCCATGGTAGATTTCTAGATCTGGCATAAAACTATAGACAAGTAGAAAATATTTCACTAAATAGGTTTTGGTTTGGTAGCCATTTTGGAACCCTGCAAATCGCGGATGAATAGTAAACCTGCAACAATAAAGCGTTGAAATTTACAACAGATTTGAGTCAAAATGAAAATACAGATTTACGCAATCGCCAACCGCCATTTTGGATCCCAATGAAGACTTTATTATGAATTTTTCCAAGAAGGTACTTTCACCTACATATTTATAAGCGGTTAGAATTTAACACAATTTTTTGTTCCCGAAGCGGTTGAAATGTCATGGGCTCCAAGATGGCGGATAAATTACGCCTAGAGCATGCCTATCATGCTCCTGTGAAATGTTTACTGACAACAAGGGAAATATAAAACAAGTTGTCCATGGTTATGCGGAAATTTGGCCATCTTGGATCCCATTGAAACAACGGAATTAAATGGGCCACAAAATGGGGCACATTTCTTGCGAAAGGAGGCCAGAAACTCGTTAGATCTCTTTAAAGCTAGACATAAGCAGAAATATATTTCCTAAAACTAGGTTTTCTAGAGGGTTTTGTTTTGGCAGCCATTTTGGAGCCCTACAAACGTTTTAGGCAGGCAAAAAACGTGCGCGATTATGGTATTTTCAAAATTTGTCAAATTTCAAAACTACAAGTGGATCCCAAAAGTTTCTAACGAACGTTCTTCTCGACGTTTTTCGTGAATCAACCTGTATGTATGAATCATCAGCTTAAACTTTTAGAGAATTTATGACCTCTACGACAAATTATTTACACATAAGAAGTTCGGTAGCCCAGAAGAAGGTGGCAAAAATAATAAAACCACCGAAACGTTGATCAGCGAATAGATTTCATTTAACATCTTCTTACATTGACATTAATGACATTGAGATGGAGCTGGCAAAGACCTGAACTGCACTTTCACCGTCAAAAAGCTCAATATGGCAACACCGCATTTTCCGGCTATGAAAGACGCAGCCTGACATTTAAGATGGAGCACTTTGTACATCGGTATCATTATGGTACCTATCCAACATTTGAAAGAATTTAAAAAAAATAAAGTATTATGCAAAAACCGTTTGGCATTATTAGTGACGTACAGACATGAATAGAATTTATCGCCCACTGGGGACACCCTGTATCAAATTGAAAACTGCACAATTTTCGCGAAATATTTTTGAATGTATCTACTCAGCTGCAGCACTCTTCATAAATTCATCTCAAAAACGAATTTTTATTTTTAAAAATGCAGCAGAGAAGCGGCTGGAACCTCCCCATCGCGTGGATCTTTGTATTCTGTGTAGATAGTAGTCAATTCGACAGAATTTTTTTTATGCTTATTGTCTGTGACTAATTTCGCAATTTTCTGACAAATACCGACATCACCCATCACATTTGACAATATGTTCCTTTTAAGGTTAACAGTTTGCCATCCTTTTGACAATAACTGATACTTTATGTCATCCACTGTCAGCCTGCTCCCTTTTAATGAAAAATATTTTTTTCTCTCTTTACCACTGAAATTGCAGAAACTGTGAATACATTTTTAGAACGAGAATTTGATCGTCTTTCTAATGGCGACATAAAAAAGGAGACCTTTGTATTTAAAATTTAAAGTTGATTTGCCTAAATGGCACTTCCCGTGGACCAATTGCTTCCAAAAGCCTTTCAGGTCTTCAACGGGTCACCCAATCTCCATGTACCAAATTTCAGCCAAATCGATTCGCTAATTTGGACTATAATGTATTTTTAGTGTTATTATGAAATTTCGATTTTTTGACCCAAAGAGCACTAAATGCGAACGAATTTTGTCTTACTTAAAACCAGAATTTGAAGACCTTTCTGATGGTGACAATAAATCTTTCAAAAACTTGTTTTGGATGGTTAAATGAGTGAATAATTTTAAAGTTACAAATTGGTGTGCCAAAACGGCAGTTTCCGTGGGCCGATTGAATCCAAAATTCAGCTCTTCGACGTGCTATACAATCCCCGTGTGCAAAATTTCAGCCAAATCGGTTCAGAGGCTTGGGCTGTACCGCGATTTTAAAGTCGGATAAAAATCATTTTTTTTCAATTTTTGATCAAAAGGGCACTAAAAATGAATACATTTTTAGAAGCAGAATTTGAAGGCCTTTCCTGTCGTGACGTGAAGAATGGGGGTTTGCATTTAAAATTTAAAAGTTGATGTGCCAAAATGGCATTTCTAGTTGCACGATTGGCTCCAAAAGCTTTTCAGATCTAAGTTGGGTTATGAGACGCCTACGTACCAAGTTTCAGCCAAATCGGTCAAGCAGTTTGGGCTGTGGCGTGTTTACGAACGTACGTACGAACGTACGAATGAACAAACGTACGTACGTACATACACACAGACACATTTTAAAAACCACTTTTTTGGGTTCCTGAGACCTCAAACGTATAGATCCGGTCTTATCTCGAATTCGAAAATTTTAGTGATTGCAGTAACCTCCCTTTTTTTTTAATGGTGAAGTGGAGTGGGGAGGTTAAAAAACAGAAAATTCCTGCTAAATAAAATTCACTTTTGATGGCCTCACCCCTCACAGCCTCCTCTGATCTAATAAAAAGACGCCATCAATTACTCATTAATAAAATGAAATTGTAAAATTTTCTAATTACTAATTTAATAATTTACTAATTAAGGGCAAAACTGGACTGCCCTCAACTAACTATATTAAATTGAAAACTGCACGGATGATTAACCTCGTGATTAACAGACGAGACGCGACCAAAATGCAAAATTTTTAATAAAATTAGTTCCTGTTAACAGAATAATAGTACTCACCCTTACTTGCATCGCACTTCTGCTGCACTTTCTATTAAATTTGCACTTTTTATTTCAAAAAACTTAAAAACAAATTATTAGATACTAAAATTTGCAATGATGGCGTCGTTGTGAAATTTGGTTCGTGGAAGACCAATCAGGAATCAGAATTCAGTCACAGCCTACTAATGCAAAGTCTCAGGAAAAATTTAATGCCACTTTTTACGATAAAACAAATTAAACTGCAAGCGAGGAGGTTATATAACTATTAGTTCAGAGGTTATTCCGTTAGGGTTGGAAAATTAACAGTGACTTACCTAAAATTTTATTAATTTTATTCCATCAACCACAATCACTGATGGTCCACTTATTAAAATAAAAAATAAACACCGTTTCCGAATTAACTGACACAAAATTTGAATCACCCTTAACGGATATTATTTTTATGAATAATTATTACGCCGTAGTTAATTATTTACTGCATTTGTCTTGCCGTGACAGACAGCCCTCTACTAGGTATGAAGTTCGCGGGAAAATTTGACAGCTGAGGTCAATGCCCTGCCCTCTAGATGTCAAATACTTTGGTGTACACCCCAGGCACGGCGTAAGGCCCCGACAAGTAGGTACCTACCTATTATTTCGTTTTGGCGTTAACAAGCCCTGCCATTCTTACACCCTAACTATTTTAATTATACAGAGTGTCCCAGAACGCAAGCACTTCCATTTAATTGAGCAATCAGCATTAAATTCTAAGATTTTTTTTATTTCCAGAGTTCAATAGTTAAGCCTTAATCACTACACCAAATTTCGTTAAAATACGTGCAGTCATAAATACAGGTGTGACGTCATATTTCGGTTTATTTAGGATAACTCGAGAACGGATAGAGATATTTTAGATTTTTCTTCACACAATTCCATCGGGCGAAAATATACGTCTTTTGGATATTTTTTGAATAAGTGTTTTTGCGAAGATCATTAGGAAACCTGGCGGATATAGGAAACAACGGTCTGACAGGCACAACCGAGAAAATTCCAATCGATTCTACATGTAAGCTTTGGTTAAAATGAATACAGTGATGAAGAAATTGTGACGTCATCATTCGGTTTCTCCAGGATAACTTGACAACGGATAAAGATATCTCAAATTAGTTTTCAGAGAATTGAATCGTGAGAAAATGTTCATCTTTTGGATATTTTTTTATAAGTCTTCGTGCAGAAATAACATGCCGGACATATGGAACAAAAATTTGGCAGGAATGGCGCTAAACTAAGAGCGTTATAGAAATTCTGCTGAAGGAGATCGATTCTTTGAATAAACCTTAACGACAATGCCAAATTTTGATAAAATCCATTCAGTAATGAAAAAGGTAATGACGCCTTTGTTATGTTTTCCAGGATAACTTGAGAACGGATAAAGATATTTTAGATTTTCCTTCACAGGATAGAATCGGGAGAAAATATACGTCTTTTGGATATTTTTCGAGTAAGTGTTTTTGCGAAGATCATTATCATGGCGGATATAGGAAATGAAAGATCTGGCGGGCGCAACCGAACAAATAGAACGTCTAAAGGAGTTCCAATCGATTCTACATACAAATTTTAGTAGCGGTACCAAATTTTGTTAAAATCCATTCAGTGATGAAGAAATTGTCACGTCATCATTCGATTTTTCTAGGATAACTTGAGAACGGATAAAATTATTTCAAATTTGTTTCCAGAGAATTAAATCGTGTAGAAATGCGCATCTTTTGGATATTTTTTTATAAGCCTTCGTTCTGAAATAATTAAAATGGCGGATATATGAAACAGAGATCAGGCAGTAACAACCAAAACAAAAAGGGCTAGAGAAATTTTGTCGACACAGATCGATTCTTCTTATTAACTTTAGTAATGGTACCAAATTTCGTTGAAATCCGTGCAGTTGTAAATAAAGTCGTGACGTCATATTTCGGTATGTCCAGGATATTTTTTTTACAAGTCTTCGTTATGAAATAATTAACATGGCGGACATATGAGACAGAGATCAGGCTGTAGTTAACCAAAACAAAAAGCTAAAGGCTAGCTGCAACAGCAGGACAGCCCGAACGTGCAATAGCAATTTTTTGACGTTTCTTCCCGCAAGCCATTACGATCAAAGTTCATACTACATCAAGCGCAGAAAATTAAATAACTTCCTGAAAAGAATGATAAACTGGCCCTATTACCCCAAAATCTGCGATTTTCAGTCATTTTTTTGCGCAAGAATCCTTTATTCACTTGTGGAGCCAACGTCTTATTTCGCGACCGCTCAAAGTCCATTCATTATTCACAGCTGCGTTCATTCTTCCGCCTTCAAAATGAACCCTAATTTCCTCCAAAAACAGCTAAAAGACGTGTTTACTAATCGTAAAATAAATCAACTTGATGTGATGCTTTGAAATAAAGCAAAAAAAATAGTTTCCTACTACAGTTGAGTCGTAAACTATTATTTTCTTGTTTGGATGGTACCTATTTCAGGATTTAGTAACTTTTCAAGGGCATAGTTGGCAGTTCTGATTACTTTAACATTAGAACATTCACTGCCGAACCCTGCAAGTATGTACAAAATCGATTCTCTGCAAATGTAAAATGTGAGAGGCAAACTATTGACTTTCCATTTGTAAAAAGTTCGAGAGATGAACCATCTAGCGAAATTATGTATAAAACCGATTCTCTGCAAATCTTGAAATGTTTGAGGGAGAAACCGTAAGGCTCCAACTTGGAAAAAGCCCTTCATTCATTCGATGACGGATATTATACGATTTGTAATTGTAATTGAAGTATGACAGAGTGAGGTTCACTGTTTTTTTTAAATCAGCGAGAGTTCACTGACCCTTAGAAAAACAATATGATGAACAACTTGATGTTAAATTACAGTTAGAGCGCTCAGAAAGCTATGGGAATCTAATGGTTCCTATTGGTGGTAAATTGAAAAAGTTAAAAGGGAAATTCCACTATAAGCATAAGTTTAAATATGATAAATGTCATCACAAAGTTAAATATAAGTCTTACCTTTGAACGATATGTGATTGTAAGTAGGTATGTACGCGCAAAATTCGATTTCAAGGACAAATGGCACAGTGCAGCAGCTGCAGCACGAAAGCGCCATAAATTATTCAGGAATTTCTTAACCCTCGTGTGGCAATACTGTCAACTGATAAATTACACGCCAATCTGACGTTCTTAAATGAGGTTATATTGTCAATAAGTGACATTTTGCTGATAAATCTTTAAAAAAACAAACAAAAAATGTTTTTTATCTGATTTGTCTTAAAATTATTCTTTCATTTACCCTTCCAAAACAAGTTTTTGAAAGATTTATTGTCACCATCAGAAAGGTCTTCAAATTCTTTAAATGAGACAAAATTTATCCGCATTTAGTACCTACCCTTTGGGTAATAACACTGAAACCACGTTATATAGCCAAAAAAACCATATGCACTCACTAAATAAAAGTCTTTGTTGTTTAATTAGTGCATACCTACTCACCAATCTCATCAATAACATTGGAATTTTTCAATCTTTGCGTATGACGAAAGTTTCATTTTCCAATACTACAGGGGTGGTCTGAAATTATAGGATAACATCTTAAGGGCATATTCTACGATCAAAAATATGAAGAAAAGTTTAGGCCGAAAATGCCTCGCTAGTGAGCCCTCAAAGGGGGTAGCAAAAAATTGGTTTTTCTCAAATTTCTGAGCAACGTCTTACGATAGGGCCACGAAAATTTGAACTTCGTACATATTTGTGCTCAGTAAGGCTGGTTCTATGGTTTCTGCCCGTTCTGGCAAATAATAATTACATGCCTACCTTGTTAAAC
Organism: Pycnomerus fuliginosus; assembly: GCA_963924575.1. Taxonomy (NCBI): domain Eukaryota; kingdom Metazoa; phylum Arthropoda; class Insecta; order Coleoptera; family Zopheridae; genus Pycnomerus; species Pycnomerus fuliginosus. The sequence continues at coordinate 21,820,370 of OZ004622.1, forward strand.
ATCAATTTTCTCGAAAACGGTTTCAACAAGATCACCTTTTTTACGTAAAAATGTACAAGGAGTTCAATTTGTGTTCATAATTGACCGGAGATGTTGAACAAACGGTCCTTGAAACTTTTACATCAGTCTTCCTGAGCCTATCGATATCGTAAGTCGTTCCTCACAAATTTAAGAAAAACCATTATCCTTGGCTGCAGTCGGAGCTTTGGATATTAGGCAACCAGTTATACAGTTCCTAGCGCATTTCATTGGTTTTGCTCGAGGTCGCTACCGGGTGGTACAGTTACAGTGTGGCAATACTCGGAGTAGTGGCCAGTGTGAATTGCTATTGTTTGTTGTGTAATACGTGCCCTATGAGCATCCGATTATTATAATCCTAATTTCGGGACATTATGTATATAAAATATTTTTCGCCGGTAGTCGGCCTCTTTTGCGGCAGTAAAAATGCACTTTTTTAGTGACAATCGGCGAAACAATTATGTGTTCAATACGGCAAAAAACAGACTTATTGCCTTGGCTGGATGTCTAGCCTCGGCTATGAAACTTGGGCCGCGGCAGTAAATCTGCAATTTCTTTTGCCTTGTTAAACAAATAACTATTGTGTATTAAAGAATAACAGCTAAAGTCCAATTATATCTTCAGTAATTACCTTTAAGCTCGTATTTAATAAACTAAAAAATTATAAGCTGCAATAGGGTTGGGAAAGGAATTACGACAAGGCAACCCATCAGACACCCTTCTACAAGATAATTGTTTATTAAATACAGTAAACCTAAGCTACTTACATTACTTAAAAGGTACGGCTTATGTGCGAAACGATAAAACTATGGTAAAAATTAAGGCGGAATCAAATCTCAATAAATTATTATAAATTAAAATATTCGTACATGGAACAATTTTACTATATCGAAAATATTTACAAACGCAAAACGTCCCCATAGTACGTGGAACCGTCTTTCAATCAATAAAGGTCGAAATAAAATGTACGCTACACTCTAATATGCACGTTTGGTATAAAAATTTATTTACACTACAAAGTAACAGAATAAAATGTTCACGCTACTTGCAATCTGATATCCAAAACATCCAATAAATATTCAGCTGGTATCAAGATTGCCAAAGTCTCTAATGTACACGATAATTAATGCTGCAAGTCTTTCAATCCAGGTAAAGTGGCCACAGATGGCGCCACCGAAAACATCTAACCCTAACACATCTTCCAAGCATTGATATCTCAATCGACACGGACCAGACTTACCATTCATAAGAACACGACTTCATATTTACATAGTGATTGTAGGTTGGATATTTTATTGATACGTTGCACAACATTGTTTAAAAATTATCATTTGCTAATCTGCGCCACTTTGCCGTTTTTCATTTCCTTCTTGTTGGCGGGCGTGGGCGATATGCAGATGACGTCATCGTTGTTGGAATCGTCCAGTTCAGCTTTGACGTCACCGTTGTCCTCGGTGGGCAGGGGACCGTTGTCCTTCTCCCAGTCTTTGAGGACACTATCTAAATTGTATCTTTTGCGGTAATTAACGAAAAACGTGCGAACGTGGTGTTCGGTTTTGTTTCCCAAAACTTCGGCGATGCTTTTGAAGTCTTTGCCGTATTTGCGGACACCCTGTACGGCCAACAGGAGTTCTTCGTTCGTCCAGCGGGCGTTTATGCGCGACGAATTGTCGCTGTTCGGACGGAGGTCTTCTATTGAATCTGAATGTTTGCGTTTTAAGGAACTTATATTCTGTTTGTTCTGTTGGATCTAGAACAAAAAAAGGTACACATTAAAGCCGGTTTTTAGCGATGAAATAGTTTCAAATAGTTTTAAACCGATTCGATAAGTTTTGAAGCGTTCTCCAGAGGACGGTTTGAAACGTATTTTAAGGGTGGGAAGCGAGTGGGGGCAAAGGAGCAGTTTTTGACGTTGCTTTTTGAGGTGACGTACATCACGATTCAGGTACGATTTGATGTAATTTTAACTGTTTTGATCTAATAATTACTGCTATAACGATATTCTGCTATGTTGGATATGTGCAGAGTATCTGTAAATACTGTGAAAAAGCAGTTGAAAGGTCCAAATTGAAAAAATGGTTTAAAATCATATAGATTAAAAATTGGAGAACTATTTATTATCAACATAACCTTACTTCTAGCCACAGCTGATCACCTGTCAATTCGGTTTTAAAACATGATATTTTTGCGCCAGGTTATTTCAATGACGTCATCGACAAAACGGTTCAAAAAAAACCAAGAACGAATACGCTGCAACGCTAAAAATCAGCTTAAAAATTAGCTCACTTTATTTAAAAACATTTTTTCCGGTATAATATGTACAATTTGTGGCCGCTAGAAGATCATGAAGCAGAAAATTCCCAAACGATGTCTCTGATCGAAGCGACAACAATAGTTGTGACACGAGCCAAAGGCGAGTGGTGCAAGATTCCTAGTGACAGGTGCAAAATGAGATTTTATGCTTTTTCAATTGGCTCGTCTCGTTATTTTCGCGCCAATTTGTGGGAGGTTTCATATTCACTTAAAATTTGAAGCGACGTTAGCAAGCTTCGAAATTCTACAAAAAATCTTTCAAAAAGAACCTATTTTTTTCCGAGAACAATTTTTGCAGAAAACCTGAATTCGCACCTTGTAACACAACAGAGGTTATAAACAATGGAGTTCAAGAAAAGAAAAACTGTTACATTAGTTATTTAACATTGTTATTGCAGAATTAGCATCTTCTAAACGATAAAAGATACGGAGTCGGTTAATTTAGAGAAAAGTGACACCATTTCTTGGTGATTAACGGCCATTTGCATCGGTTCTCGTTAAAATTGATCTTCAAATTAAGGGTGGCATTTCATGTTATGGCAAAATTTAGGGTACCATAACATTGTCGGTCGATAGAAGCATTATTGATACAAATGTATCTAAAGATAACTCCCTGATATGTTGATTAGTTCCGGAGTTATAATCAAAAATTTGAAAATTACGATTGATTCTATTCTAGTGAAAATAGGAACTTTTATATTTTTGAAAGCTGTCAATTGAATGACATTGACAGATATTTTCTACCCCTTAGAGATTTCGAGCATACACTGCGAGTATAAAGTATGGAATAAAATTCCAATCTGCCAAAGTAGCAAAAACAATTTAAGAAAATGTATAGTTGCGAGTTGAATTTGTATCAAAAAAAATAAGGTTGACGTGTTTTCGCGATTTTGAAAATTATTGTTTTTTTGACCCATTTCTTCGATATTTTTGAAAATCTAGGGTGGCCGTGACTTCAACTTTTGTCTCAAAAAAATTCGTAATTCCGAATCCGTTGAAAAAAAAAGTATGATTCAACTTAAAAAAACAAAATCGACTTGTCCGAGGAATTTTGGCAGAAATCAACGGTAAAAAATTTATGATTTTTATTCCATACTTTACACTTGCACTGTATATATTTATAATTTTAACACTATTGGATACATAAAAAAAATTGCGTTTCAAAAATGTAACAACGTGCACTTTTTTGAAAAACTTCTCAAAGTTTGAGTCACGACTTCAGAACCTATGTTTTATTAAAGTCTAATTCAATTGCTTTTCACGTCAAAAGGGATTTCAAAAGTTGGTGTTACTTTTTTGAATGTTTTTTCAGTTTTACACATTACTCATTCGGAATTTTAAAATTTCGCCGCTTTTTCATGTTTATATTTTTGACAATACAATTCATGTGTGACATACATGGTCCATTTTCGATAAATTTAATTGGCTTAAACGAGGTATTAGTATTTAATATTGTCTCGTTAAACACAAACTCATGGTATGTAACTACGATTAATAATCGCTTATAATACCACAAGTGCATGCTATTTAATCGGTTAAATTTTGAAAATGATTACGAAAGCTTGTTGCCGGTGGTAAAATAATGAGAACTAAATTGTCATTTATTATCTGATTAAAGCCCGAGAGCTTTAGCTCGAGGGCTTTAATCTTTGGTAATAAATGGCAATTTAGTTCGAATTGTTTTACCTATACGGCAACAAAGCTTGAGTAATTATTTCTAAAATTTAACCGATTGAAATAGCGATGCACGAGTGGTATTCGGTAAGATTATTTTACAAATTAAACTCTTTGTTTTGATAAAATTATGATTTTTTTAGCCGGGGTTGATTATACTCAAAAGCCCAATATGATGTTGCGAACGAGCCTTTATAGCTCATTGACTGTTAATGACGTTTGAGGTTAGGAAAAGTGCAAACAAAATGTTATTGAATTTTTAGGATATATCCAGAAGAAATCAACGTTCTTTATGTCCAAAAACACCTAAAATATGGTTTATGGAAAGACTTGTGTTGAGTGGTCGTATTTGTGGACCTTTATTTTCTATAATTTTGTTTAAGTGGTGATTTTCAGCAGTGAACAAATTGTTTAAAATCAAGTGGTCATCGGAAACGATTAAATGACTCGTGCAGACTCCGATAAAATGCATTAATCACCCTTAAATGAACTTGATTGGATGGAAATTTAAAAATGAGTCTAATTGATTGGTTTAAAAGGAGATTTGAAAATAATCGAGGATAATTTTCGTTGAAAGTTGAAGCTTGAAATACCGTTAATCATTATACAGGATGTCACAGATTCAATATGACGGGCAATATCTCCGTCGTGACTTCAAGTTAAATTCTGAGTTTTGGCATGATATCTCGACGTTCGGCGCATCTTTTCAGATAATATGTACACTCATATGCTTCACTTCCGGTTATAGCGGAAGTCGACACAAATTTTTCTTATTTTAAATAGCAACCCACAATTTTTTTGACGGAATCGTTTCAAGCTTGTCAAATGCAGTTTGAAAAACTAAATATTCCAACTGTTTGCACAAGCAGTTTTGATTTTCTAAATTTTTTTCGATAATTTAATAAAATCGAGTAGGCTGGTAAACGTGATTAATTTTTCGCATATGAGGCAATTAAAAATTAAAAACGACCTGGCCTTTATGACCCATTGCGTCAGAAATACCTCTTCGACACTTACCGAATATTAATAACATATCAACACATTGGTTTGATGAAAGTAGTATGGTTTTTTGAAAATAATTTTTGACTTGTTAGTTGCATTGTCATGGAAGACACTTAATGTCATAAAGGGCATAAATAACTACTAACTAGATGCTTTTAATTGCCTCAATACACGATTTTATTAAATCATCAAATAATTGGCAAACAGCTGACATGTTTTTTTTTAGACCACACTTGATAAGCTTAAATAGATTCCGTCAAAAAAATGTGGGTTGCTATTTAAAACAACAAAATTGATGTCTGAAAAGATGCGGCGGGCGCCGAAATATACTCATGCCAAAATTCAGAATTTAACTTCGAGTCACGACCGAGATATTGACCGTCACATTGAATCTGGGACACCCTGTATTGTCTCGTTAAATACAATCTCATTAATAATCGAGGATATTTTTTAACTCGTCCTGACGGACTCGTTAAATTAGCCGCTCGCGGTTTCAACGCGTAAAATATAATCGACAATAATCATACCACCAGAGCTTTCCTTACGTAAAAATATGTCGAAATTTTCCATATGCCAAAAGTCGAATCGTTTCCAAGTTATTGGGCTTAGACTGTGACCCATTCCTACGCGACATTAGCGATGACGTGGAACCGCCATCTTTGTTGTGTATAGTCATAGTCAATGACTCTCACTGAAGCCAAACAAAGCGAGATTTCAACGTGCAAATTCCAGAAAACAGCATTTTTCGTCTAATTCTTTATTTACAGTTACTGTGTTGCGTTTTAAGACCTTAATATTGACAAATTGAAGAATTGCTATCGACTAAATCGTCACACCATGTCCAGAATGAGCTTTGTGCTGAAATAATTGAATCTACTCAAGGAAATTCTCGATTGTTTAGCTTCATTGCCATGGTAACAACCTCAACCTAGCCCAACAAAGATGGCGGACCTACGTCACGCTAATAGCCCGTATGCTTTAACTTGCATTAATAAAGGATAGACATACAAGTTTTTCTTGTACAGGATAAAGATAGAACTATAAGCAAAAGCTCGGTTTCCGTTTATTCTTACCAATATTTCAGAAACTACTTTACGGTTTTCATATTTCGCACATTTAATTAGCTCCAGAGTACTTATGTTTTGGTACATTTTGTTTATTTGTCAGTAAACGACAAGGACCGAACTAGGAGGGTGCCCCACAGAAATATTCGTAAAAAAATGTATTCGGCAGAAATATCTGTTAGATATCTATTTTTTATGATAAAGCAACTTAAAATTTTTTCCATTTTTGAAATTTTTTCGTTTACGCAACCGTTTTCCATAAAAAATCAAATTGCGGTCGCAAATTTTCACATTTACAGTACCCTAAATGTGAAAATTTGCGACGGCTGAAACTACTGAAACTATTTGCTTGTGCTGTGTGAGTGAGGTTTCATTCCAGCTGATTTGAAACAGCCAATAGAGGTATTTCTTGAGTGACGTCATTGGCATGTCATGCGCGCGCACTTGGAGGAACATTATATCCTGTACAATTTATAGCGATGAACACGGTCGTTGGTTGTTAACCTGTTACCGCCAGAGAAAATTAAATAATTGAATAAAACAGTAGGTATACGTTTAATTAAAAGTAGAAAATGATAGACCATCGTCTGTTTTATGTGATGGTTAGAACATTTTTATGCTGTTAGGAAGAAGCATGATACTTTTCGAGCTTTTCGGCACGGCATATTATATTATGATGTCATTGGTGAGGAAACCCGAGTACCCAATCAATATTTGCTTCACTGCACAGTTGACACATGACAGATGCAGAAACATAACCCGATTAAGGCTGCTCCTCGGCCGGTTCCCGCCATAATAGTGTTTTTTACTTCTAATTTAAATTTGAGAAGGATTATCAGCTTACAATTGCTATTTTACCTGCACGTTTACGCCTGTAACACGTTGGTTAGCAAATTATTGTTAAAACTACACTGGTTTTTCCAATTTATACAATTTTCCGATTTCGCGCCAAAAAACAACATTATTGTAGATTAGAGTGATTATTCTGAAATAGCCTCGTGTTCGCAGATTATTTGTACCATTTTTAAGAATAACCTAGTATGGTTTTGTCTTGTTGCATTATATACTGCCGTAATAACAATGTTTCTGCTAGTGACAAGAAGTTTCAAAGTTTTAACTGATTGCCGCCAACAATCGAATTATTCTCCTTTCCTTCTAACAGGATATCGGTCGCCTCCAAGTGCGCCCGCATTATCTTGGCGTCTTCTAACGCGTTGAGATCTCAGTATAATGTGTATTCTTTTTACTCAAGAAATACCTCTATTGACGATCCGAATTCGATGACTGTGTTATATAATACTTACACAGCATACCATCAAATGGTATAACAAGAACAATACGAGAAAAATTTAAATGCTCGATAGTAAAATATAAAAAACTAACGAATTCAACGGACAATACATTGAAATGTATCTTTTTTCTATGGCACTCCTTGAAATTCCAACAAACAGTTTCGTTAAAGAAACGTTCTAAAAACTAAAGTAACTTATTACTGTCATTAAAATGTTTGTTTTATTGAGCAGGTGCGTTACAAATGATTTTTAACTTTGTACGTGGCTTTCACGTAATGTAGTAAACGTCGAAATCCTTGTTTTTAAAATCAGCTACGATGTTACAATCATTTGTAATAAAAATAATCGCGTACTAACTAATAAGTATTTTTCATAACCAATCCGTTTTTTTGCGTATAAGTAAATCCGGACTGATTGGATTGAAGATTTCTATTAACTGTACATTTCCCTCCGCTTTTCGGGTGTCAGACAGTTACAAACAGACAACGCCATTGGTCGCGCAACCTGTCCGTCATTTGACAGCTGTCAAACAAACATAACCAATGTTCGTAAAATGTAGTGAACCCTCAGGACCTAGCCATGCAAGCCTAGCAAATGAGCCTTCCACCCACAAACCCCATGCACAACTCTTAAGCAGCTACCAATCGATCAACCAATCAGAACGAACCACAGATGGATCTGGCATTAACAACGCACAAACAACTTACTCTTTCTAACCCTCACAAACAAGCAAAATGTGTCGTGATCGCAGGTTTTTTTAACTTTTTTTTTTGTTGTCTAGGAGAATAGTACTCACTTGTCTCTGTAGGGAATCTAACTCTCGATCCATCGCCTTAAGCATGAGAACGCCCGCGGTGCCTGACGCCATGGCAGCCAGATCATCGTGGTTGATGTACATGCCGCGAGGGGGCTTGCGCTTGTGGCGTCCACCCAATGGTGAGCCGCGCTTGCCACCCGTCGGCCCCGATGTTGGCCGTAACAATCCCGTCCGTCTGTACATGCCAATATTACACACGTCATTTTCATTTTTTATCCAAAACTTATCTAAGGTCAACTTTAAGCGTATTAAGACCACAACACAGAGTGCTTGTCTAGTTTGCGGCGAACACGCAATATTAATGCTACAGGATGCCCGAAAAATACCCTTACGTGTCAAATTAGCTGTCACTAGTGTCGTTCGGTTAATTCATTAGCCGTTGGACTTGTGCCTAATCGCTATAGCTGGTGGAAACAATATTTGGGAGGGTTGTAACTGTGACAATGACGCCCCGCTGCGTGGACAAACCCAGACATTTGGCTTACCTGAGGCTCGTGGATATTGTAAAATTCCCAAGGTGGGCCGGATTTGCGAATTTTCATTATCTAACGAGCACAAATCGATTGATTATAGATCACGAAATACTACTAAAATCATTGCACATGCACCCAAGCAACTCATAAAGAATAAAGTTTTGACAAGTCAAGTAATTTGGAATTAGAATGAGTTTAAAATTGACGAAAGACATAAAACGTAGCGTGAATTTAAAAAAGTAAGCTGTTGGTAGATATGTAGGAGTACCTTCCTACCTTCTAGAAAATAAGTTTGTTTCAGAATTCTTGCCATTTCATTTCTTTTCGATTATTGTTGGTTAAATCGTTCCGTCTCTATGCTAATGACAATGATAATGAGATTTTGCCAGTAGTGGGTTGTCTGCAATTATCGAACTAGCCCCTACTTAAGGGAGAGTTGATGGATTTACACTTATGTCTTATCTTACACTGTTCAGTGAATTGTCGAGTACGGCCCGTGGGAATAAATTTAAAATACCCACTAGTTAGTAGGTACACCAGACACCTGTGTTTGTCCACGCAGCGGGGCATCATTGTCACAGTTATAACCCTAGTAATGAGGCGCCCAAATATTGTTTCCACGAGCTATAAAACGCTGCAACAACGAAAGAAGGGTCACAAATAGCCTCTTAACATGTGGGAAGAAGTTTGTACACCTCGGAACAGAAAGTTATTAACAATTTTAAGAACAAACAATTCGTTTTTTTTGCATTTTTTGCAAATTTTCCAAAAACTAAGCAAGAAATTCTCTACAAAAATGGTCTAAGCAACTGTAGCCGTCAAGTTTCGGTACTCGGAAACGACAAATGTCGATGTCGATGCCTCTTACATTTGATTAAATTCGACTCAAATGAAATTCTAAGGCCCTTAGGGGGTGAACCAAAAATGAAAAATATAGCATACAAAACTCTAAGAACAAAAATTCACAATAAAGTTGTTTATTGGAGCTGTGACGTCATCCCAACACCTCCAGTCGGACAAACCCGCTAAGCAGCATTGCAACTTCAGCAGGGAGGAGGTTTTTTCATAATTGCGTTCGGATTTGAATCAAAATACACAGAAAGGGAAATTATGTCAATCAAGTAAGACAAAAAGACACCCTTAACTTGAGCGACGGAAGTTTGGCTTTATATGTAAAAATAAGTACATGCTGTAGCTATACTAATCAAATTTCGCATCTAGTCACGTGCAGCGATTCTTAATATTCGATTGTACAACGAAGGTATCTGCGATAAAATTGCAATTCCAGATGCAGCAGCACTTTTGCGATAATAATTGCACTCTGGGACAAATTTCGGATCCAAAACACACAACAATTCCAAATTTGTTGGCACAATTGGACAGTACGTGAAAAAATTTAACAGATAGTTGAAGAATGATATTTCTGTGGTTCTATTGGTGAACCTTTATGGCCTTCTACCGCCAGGCGTGTGTACAATGGTCCTTACTCATGAAAAAAAAAAGTTTTACCAACCTGCAATCTCTATATTTATTCAATTAGTTTGCATTGTAAATGTTTATACATTTTCAATAGGCAATAAAAGCAGATTGTAACTGTAATTTGTGTGGCAGAGGTTTAAACTATAGATCAAATTCAGTCAAAGGACATGCGTTATGTACCGACAGAGGTGAAGCCAATAACACGGAGTAGTTTGTTGTCCATTTGTGATTGGAAATTTTACAGATTGTTTTATTAAAAAACTACGAAGTTTTAAACATTTTATTTAATTTTCAAAAATTGTTGGAAACGCCTATTGGCGGCCGTGTTGAGATGACGTCATTATGTTCGGAATGCTCATTTGAAACGCTCTTCTGAAACTATTGTACAAATGAGCTCTAGGTATTTTAAAACTGATTTTTAGACGAAAAGTTTTTTGGTTCACACCCCCTTTAAAACATCAATTAAAGTTAATACAAGAAAAAAATTAATTGTCCTGTTTACGTAGCTATACAAAATAGTTTTAACATATTAAGACAACAACTGTTATAGGCAGTTTAAAATCGAGGCCGTAGTTTATATTTGAGCGACGTTAGGAGCGAAAATATAATAGGCCGAGATTTTTAAACTATAAAACACGTATTGTCTTCATGATTTTTTCTAATACTAACCATATTAACACGACCTTTTAAAGTTTATTTTTAATTTTCTTGTCATTTAAATTTAATTTAAAGTGATAAATGTTATTTTTTTTACTTCAAACACGTTGTCATGGGCGACGTGCTTTTATACAGTGTGTCTCACTTTAGACGGCAACACCCCTGTATGTTTGTAACAATTTTTTTTTCTTGGATGTGGACCTCAGAAAGTTGTGGTTTTTGGAGTAGTATTTTTTCATAAATATAACAACAGCCTACTAACACCAAAAACAAATACCAATAATCAGAAAAACATATTAGGCATTTTTTTATCGAAAAATTTTATTGAGAAAACTTGCTCAGGATCACCCCAAATGGGCAAATCCGGAGTTTCAGGCCAAAATGAAAATGTTGATTTTCTGGAGGAAAAAGCCAAAATTTCGAAAATCTCAATGTTTTTGCAATAAAAGAGTTGCTGCGTAATAAAAACCAATTGAAATAAGTTTGTTTGACATTTGTTGTTAGCTATATAGAGGGCAAAATTTAACAATCACAGAAAAAGTTGAAATTATAAGCTATCACCAAAAATCTTAATTTTAACTTTTTCTGCGATTGTTAAATTTTGCCGAGCCATAACTGTCAAACAAACTCATTTCAATTGTTTTTTATTACGCAGCAACCCTTTTGTTGTAAAAACATTGAAGTTTTCGATATTTTTCATTTTTTTCTACAGAAATGTTACGATATTCCATAAAACAACAAAGGTACAGGGGTGTTGCCGTATAAAGTGAGACACACTGTAGAATGGCGTAGCTTAGAGCAAACATAAGAAGCTAATTCAAATACACCATAGAAGCAGTCAGTATAAGATGTTAGTATTAGAAAAATAACTATAATTGCGTCATGAAAAACATTCAACTTCCTCTACAGTTGCCGAGACCAATATTGTAGAGAATTTGATTCTCTATAAAAAATGTAAGTATAGTTTGTTAGCCTAAAAAATGTAAGTATAGTCTGTTAGCCTATCTTGCTTTTCATTCGTGCTAGCTAGAAGTACAAAATTTTCCCCAAATATTAGAAGTTATTTGCGAGTCAAACCCGTGCAGGACATAAGGTTACTTTATAAAGACCCTGTAGTAAAATCTCAAACCCTCAAAAATGACGTACGTAATTGTTTTTCTGCGCTCACTAATGTTGCGTATTACCGTGGGGGTGTTGCCAAAAGTACCATTGCGATTAACGGCAATTTCAGCAAAACCTCAGTTAAGTGGTATACAGGCATGGACCTAATTGGCTGAACGAGCAACTAAAGCAATTTTTAAAAAATGCGAGTTAAGTGTTTGGGAGGAAACTGTTTTTTTATTTTTAGACAATAATTGTTCTAGTTTCAACCTTCCAAATTTGTTTCCTTCATATTCAACTGTTTGGAACATACAAATTAATACTACTGCGGGTTTCCAATCAATTATTTGGTACAAATTTTGACATATGTCAAAAACTAACTGTCACAGGTAGGTACAGTGCCGTGAGGCCATGGATGAACTCACAACAGACCCCGCAGGTCGTGACGTCAGTTATATTGACACTTGAATGACATTAGCAAAAATTTGAAGTTGTGATTATTCTGAACGTAAATAAAACTATATTTACGTCCATGTTTTGAGTCTGTTGTTCGTTGGGACGGTTTGCGAAAAAATTGTAACGACGTTGACTTGCGGAGTCTATAAAAAGTTTAATTTGAATTTAACGGGTGTCCTAAAAAAAACCGACTACTTTTTCGAATAACTTGACCACTTATCCGATTTGGATATGGCTTTAAATTAAAGCTAAAGAATTAGGCTTTCGAACTGTCTAGGAAACTATGACAGATGGTGCTGCCGTAGTAGCCTTAGTCACTTGTTTTAATGGTTTATTTTTGGCGCGTAGGGATTGGTCAGTTGACAACCAATAAGACTATCCCTAAAGCACGTTCATTCTTCTTTAAAAACATTTTTTCAGAAATTAATTTGGCTTAGGGTGTAATTCCAAGTCAGTTTATGTCAGTCACGTGATGACATAAGTCTAGTTAGGTGCACAACTCAGCAGGGGTCGTTGCTTGCAATTTTTTGCAGATTTCTGCAATATTACATCTCACTGGCAACTATTTTCATCCTATAACCATATACAGTGTGTCTCATTTTAACTGGAACCACAAAAATATTTCGGTTAATTTTAACCGAATCAATGCGTTCTTTTTTTCTGCATGTAGAGCTCCAAAATCTGCACCTGCGTGATACTTCACTTTTTTTATAGACCGAAATCCCAGCCTACTGCGATTTGATAAAGAGGCCAAAAATTGCGAAATCGAATAAGACATTTTTTTATCGTAAAATTTTATAAGGAAAAGTTGCTCAGGATGGCTCCAAATGGCTAAATCCGAAATTTCAGGAAAAAATAAAAATGTTGAATTTCTTGAGGAAGAATCACAAAATAACGAAAAGTTCAATATTTCTGCAACATAATGGGTGCTGCGAAATAAAAAAACAATTGAAATGAATTGATTTGACATTTGCTATCGGCTATGGATGGATAAAACTTAACAATCGCAGAAAAAGTTGAAATTATTAAGATAGTGTAAGATTTTCGTTTTTCTTAACAATTTCAAGGGACACCCCAACTAATTTGTTGCAATGTGCCACAAACAGCAAACATATGCGCTTCCATTGTTTTTGTATTTCACATCACCCGTTATGTTGCAAAAATATTGACGTTTTCGTTATTTTATGATTCTTCCTCAAGAAATTCAACATTTTTATTTTTCCCTGTAACTTCGGATTTAGCCATTTGGAGCGATCCTGAGCAACTTTTCTTTATAAAATTTTTCGATAAAAAAATGCCTAATACGATTTCGTCATTTTTGGCCTCTTTATTAAATCGCAGTAGGCTGGGGTTTCGGTTTATAAAAAAAGCTGAGTAATCCACAGGTGCAGATTTGGGAGTTCTACATGCAGAAAAAAAGAACGCATTGATTCGGTTGAAATTAACCGAAATATTTGGGTGGTTCCAGTTAAAATGAGACACACTGTATATGTTTATAAAATGAAAATAGTTGCCAGTGAGATGTAATACTTATTGCAGAAATCTGCAAACATTTGCAAGCAACGACCCCTGCTGAGTTGTGCACCTAACTAGACTTATGTCATCACGTGACTGACATAAACTGACTTGGAATTACACCCTTACCCATTATCTTTCTGTGACTTGAAAGCTACCAATTGGAATCCGCCTGTTTTTCATTGAATTAGATCCTCCATTACTGAAAATTACGCTATACATTCATCAACCTACGCAAGAACACGCAGAAAATCACTGAGGTAATCAAATTAACTTCTGAAAGAAGAAGACTCTTAAAGAAAAACGTACTTCAAGGTTATTTTTCTCTCATAAATAACGATTGGTTAAATCTCCATGCACTTAATTCTTGTTCGGGGATGGTTATTTTAAAGGCTTACTTATTAGTCTGACGTAGTTTCTAACAAAAATCAAAATCCTGATTCTTTAGCAAAAATATTTCGGTTTTTTTAGAACACCCGTTAGAATCAAAACCTAGGCTTTCCATTGAAAATAACAAAGATGGTGGCCACTTCTTCCGGTTCCCGGAAGTGCTGGAAGGTTGAGAATATTTTATTTTTAGTGTGCGTGGTCGATTAGCAAATTTTCAAGGTCTACTAGTGAATCTTACCTTGTATAGTAATAGTACACTCACGAGATAAAGTTGTGACCCGAAGCCGCTCACAATGTGGATATTCTCAAAACAGACACAGATGGCTCTCTCTCAGCAGCATTTCGCCTTCAATAATTTAAATTTTTTGATAGTCTGCTACATAGGTATACATTAGGGTGTATCAAAAAATAAGAATTTTGGAATTTCGTTTTATAATAGTCGCCAAAACTTACCTTTTGCTATCCTAAGAAGAAATTGTATTTAAGGTTTTGCTATAGTTCAACATCTTTAGCCCCTCTACCACCCCTCAAATATTGGTTATTTTGAAATTCCAGGTCTACAACGAATAATTTTTTCAAATTCATTATTTATTGTTTTTCTATCACTAGTAGGTTCGGAGTAGATTTTAAAGACCACTAAAGGCCGTTTTTTTTTCATCTCTAGTTAAATTTAGCTACCTAGTGCCATATAGTTTCAACGACAATTAACTCTAATTAATCAAGTTGCTGGTGCATGCATGACAGAACTTATGACACTACTGGTTGACGTCTAAAGTTCAGACGTTATATTTTCGTGCGTTTTTTATTCGAATTTCTGCCTTCCCTTTAGAGTTAATAAGAATATTTCAAAGGCAATTTACACTAGGCAATTTACACTAGAAATAGTCTCGAGTGGCCTATATTTGGTGGGCCTTCGAAGACTAAAAATCGCACAAAAATTTAACGTTTGAACTTTAGACGTCAACCAGTACTGTCATACATAAGTTCTGTCATGCATGCACCAGCAACTTGATTGACGAGTTAATATTTGAGGGGCGGTAGAGGGCTGAAAACGTTGAACTATAGCAAAACCTTAAATAAACTTTCTTTTCAGGATAGTAAAAGGCAAGTTTTGGCGACTATTACAAAACGAAATTCCAAAATTCTCTTTTTTCGATACACACTAGTATACATATTCACATTGTGAGCGGTCTCCGGTCAAAATTTTATCTCGTGGGTGTACAAATCAATTTCAAACGTCAGTTATCTAAACATTACAACTGAAAACGTAGCATTTTTTCCACGAAATTCGTTACGTGGGCGGAGGTGCTCAATTTAGGTCCATGGGTGTAAATCAAGAATCATTAGCTCACTAAGGGTTGAAATAATTTCAATCGAAGACTAATCAACAGATCTGCAGGCTATTCAACCAAATATGTCCCTTTTAACACCCTCCGATGGACAACTAACATACCTGTTTTGGTAAGAATTCGATTGAAAAATTCCTACCCTTAGTGAGTTAAGAATTCCGGCCCTTAGAGTTCCAGTCTTAATTTTATAAAGTGCGATGAAATGGTGAACTACGTACCTCCAGTGCTGGTAACAGGAATTACAGAGGGATCCCTTGGACGTCACCTGAGTGACGGTACAGGCGACTCCGCAGTTAGAGCACGCGCCACCCTCACCCTGCACACATACAACAATCATACCGACCATATCCCTTAGAAAATAAAATTAAAAAAGGAGGGGAAAAAACTAACACCCAAAAATGTAAAGGAATAATAATAATTCTTGAACGACAAAATTTTCATGATCGTGTCTCTGGGTTTACCCCTTTGCGTGTGTATGTATGCATGTAATGGATGGAGAGAAAAAAAGATAGAATCGTTAGGTATTACGTACATTGCAGCATGCTAAGCCGGGTTAATAGTTATTGAGACAGTTT
Source organism: Pycnomerus fuliginosus (assembly GCA_963924575.1). NCBI lineage: Eukaryota > Metazoa > Arthropoda > Insecta > Coleoptera > Zopheridae > Pycnomerus > Pycnomerus fuliginosus. Next base: position 21,836,545 of record OZ004622.1, read on the forward strand.
TTTTTTTCTTAAACAAGATATGACAATGGCTGGTAAAGCGTGCAATATCTATTTGAGGGTTCACTACCTGGGTAGCGTTCTCGTCGGGAGGTTGACCCGTACGACTTGGTGAACCGCTTTTACGACGAATGCCACGGTGTATTGTCCATTTCTGCAAGATAATCCATTACATACCGACACTTACCCACACCGTTTAGTCAACTCTTGCGCTTCAATGTCATTCTCGAAATTCAATGATATTCAATAATTCATGACGAAAGGGTTAGGTCAAATCTGTCGTATTCTTCAAGAACGCGGTTTTGCATTTTTTTATATCAAAATGGTATTCTTCATTATTGGAAAATAAGATATATAAAGTTGGGCAAAAGTATGGAATAATGCACAAATAGGTATAGTGTTTTTTTGCATTCTGCGTCCGATGGTGTCACTCAATTTTTTTGGTGCAGTCGTTTTTTGACATAATGACGTCATCATTGTTTTTTTTTATGGAAACACATTTTTCTCAACTAATTTGGAATGTACGAATTTTTTTGAGGTAGAAGCATGTGTCACACTTTGACCGGAAGTGCAGTCACGGACACCCTAGATTTTCAAAAATATCGAAGAAATCGGTAAAAAATCTAATTTTTGAAAAACGCAACATGTCAACTTTATTTTTTTGACAGAGATTCTACTGCACAATTGCATTTCGATTTGCTTTTTCAAATTTTTCCAATTTTCCACTAAGTATGTAGTCAAAATTGCCAAACGAATTTAAGAAATTGTAATTGCGCAGTTGAATTCAAATCAAAAAATTTGGTAGACGTGTTTTTCCGTTTTTTAAAAATCTCGATTTTTCAGATTTCTTACATGTTTTTGAAAATTTAGGGTGTCCGTGACTGCACTTCCGGTCAAGTGACATGCTTCTACCTCAAAAAAATTCGCAATTCCGAATCAGTTGAGAAAAATGTGGGTTTCCATTTTTTACCATCGGGCGCAGCATGCAAAAAAACGCTATACCCCTTCAACGATTTTTGATGAAAATTTACGATTCAAGAATTATGGGCAATATTCCAAACTTTTGTCCAACCCTGTATGCAGGGAGCCAAAACCAATTTCGAAATTAACGAGCTAAGCCTTATCATTTTTACGAAAATTAATCATTTTATTAGCGAAATAGTTATTGATGTAACAAGTGTAAAAATCCCCTAATGCGAGGCTTGGTATAAATCCGTGATAAATCTATAGCAACAATATCAACAAAACCTTAGCAACTGCTCTTTTTTTCATACGTTATATCACGAGATAATCACGAGAGTTCCTAGTTTTACCGGTTAAATTTCACGTAGGTAGGTTTTCGTAAAATTTTGCTTCTAAAATGGTCGAGACTTAATAATTAGACGATATTATTAAAAAATATCGCGAATTATTAAGTCGAGAACATTTGGTTAAAAGCAAAATTTTAAGAAAACTTACCTAGCGAAACTTAACAGGAAAAACTCGGGAACTCGAGTGGTATATGTTAAGATTAATTAATGGTGTTAACTATGGTCTGTCCGGGATACACACGACCAAGATTCACCCAATTTCCATGGCGACTCATTGTTGACAACAATAGTATAGTAATATTTTCATTAAATGACCGAAACGCCCATGTTCTGTTTTTTTAATTGACGTTTATTTGACGTTTCTCAGCCCAATTTGAAATTTGTGCTTTAAGAGTATTTTAGGGTTGAGAAGATGTTTCCGATCAATGCTTCCATTAAAAATGAGAGCAAAGGATCATTTTCGGTAACACACGACCGTGCTTAAGTACATAATATTGCCTCAAAAAGCTAGCTTCAAATTTAATCGGATTAAATAGCACGGTGCAATTAATCGCTTATAATACCACAAGTGCATGCTATTTAATCGGTTAAATTTTGAAAATGATTACGAAAGCTTGTTGCCGGTGGTAAAATAATGAGAACTAAATTGTCATTTATTATCTGATTAAAGCCCGAGAGCTTTAGCTCGAGGGCTTTAATCTTTGGTAATAAATGGCAATTTAGTTCGAATTGTTTTACCTATACGGCAACAAAGCTTGAGTAATTATTTCTAAAATTTAACCGATTGAAATAGCGATGCACGAGTGGTATTCGGTAAGATTATTTTACAAATTAAACTCTTTGTTTTGATAAAATTATGATTTTTTTAGCCGGGGTTGCCTATACTCAAAAGCCCAATATGATGTTGCGAACGAGCCTTTATAGCTCATTGACGTTAATGACGTTTGAGGTTAGGAAACGTGCAAACAAAATGTTATTGAATTTTTAGGATATATCCAGAAGAAATCAACGTTCTTTATGTCCAAAAACACCTAAAATATGGTTTGTGGAAAGACTTGTGTTGAGTGGTCGTATTTGTGGACCTTTATTTTCTATAATTTTGTTTAAGTGGTGATTTTCAGCAGTGAACAAATTGTTTAAAATCAAGTGGTCATCGGAAACGATTAAATGACTCGTGCAGACTCCGATAAAATGCATTAATCACCCTTAAATGAACTTGATTGGATGGAAATTTAAAAATGAGTCTAATTGATTGGTTTAAAAGGAGATTTGAAAATAATCAGTATTAAAACACAGTGATTGGTTCAATTTTGAAAAATCCAACAACGTCATTTGTAGAATAAGTATCACGTGATAAGGAGGTAATTAATTAATCAATAGTGAAAAAATGAACCGTCGTTAAAAAAACACCCTTTAAGAACGCTTTTGAATGAAAAGTGTTTTTTTTAACAGACGTAAAAAAATGTTTTTGTTGGCGAAAACAAGACATTTTCGGATTTGTGATTTTCCTTCAAAATCAAAATTTAAGCTTTCATCAGCTGAATGGATCATGTATGGATCAGGCAACGAAGGAAATAAAAAAATCGTGAAGTTTTCTATAACCAAAAGCCAGTGGAAGATGTACATCAATGCGTTGTGTACCCCGGTAGATGTTTATTGTACAGGGTGAATAATCGATTTTGTAACCCCTTTAAATTTGAATATCTCCTAGGTCTTTTAAGATGAGACCTGAACCAAAAAGCGAATTGTAGGGCATGGTCTGGAGTTCACCTCGATATACAGACATACATTTTTCAAGGTCAAGCTTAAAAGATATGAATATAACTTGTGTTTTTTTAAATGGGGAACACCTGGTATATTTTTCTACAGATCGAATCAGAGACTGATATTTTATGGAAAAAAAAAATGCGATTTTTCAAAAAATTTGCTATAAAATGAAAGTTTGTTTACCTGTATCTGTCAATTAGTTGTCCATGTCATCTATTCCAATTGTTACGAATTTTATTATTGTTATTTATATTTGATCGAGTTGGTTGTTAGAGTAATAAAAAAGTGACATTAGGGCTGAATATTATTATTCCACACCGTCGTTGAAGAATAATTAGTTTAAACGGTTAAACTATCTTAATGTCAGTCTTTTGTGTAGGGGAGTGGAAGGGATGAACTTTAGGGGTTAAATTGTTGATGTCGATTAGTCTCCTCAGGTTGTAGCTCATTCGAAGATTCCATGCCATCTACTTCAATTTTCAATGTTTAGATGGTTGCATGGGACAGGGTGAGTCAGTTAGTCTCTTCAAGTTAAACGACAGTTTTTTGTGTAAGGGGTTTACCTTAAACATACACATACACAATTAAAGCAAAAGATATGTTTTGACGATCTTAAGGGGTGTAAATGCCTTAGGGGTGAATTTACCACCATTCTTAATAGAAAGTTTTTTCCAACCATTAGGGGCAGTCTATAAAATGGTATGCTCCTTGTCCTGTATTTTGTGACATATTTTAGGGATCAATCCCTAAAATCACCCTTCAGAGAGGTCATTCATGATAATATGCGCATGGTCAATTTTAACCAGCTATCCACATCCACATTCTTTTTTCGCAATGAAAACTATTTTGTCTTAAATTATTCACCCTTAACTTCCAACTCGGTGAAACTCATTGAAAATCTTCACAGTTTAGACATTATAGGAGTGCTGCCGTACACCAAGTTGCAGTGCGTACCAAATTTCAGCTTGATACCTCTATTCGTTCTCAAGTTATCGTCTGCACAGAGCGGGCGAGCAAGACATAAATCAAATACCTTCGCAATTCTCAGCACTGAAACAGTCTTTTTGAACATTGGGATGCATCAAGCTTCAAAACAAACGTGGTGAATCGTGTGCAAAATACTCCAAAAATCGAAAAGCATGTGTGACAAGCCATCAATAAACAGTTTTTTTTATATTGCTTTTGAAAGGTAACATTAGTATTTTAACCTCCCTCCTTTAAAATTAAAAAACGGAGCTTGGTCCAAAATCGAATCGAGATTAGGGCAAATAGGTTTTACAACTCGCCCGAGTTGCACAACTCGTGCCAATAGGTAAGTTTCCAAGATTTTCACTAGTGTCACTGGCACGAGTTGTGAGGTCGTCCCACTGGTACGAGTTGTGAGTGAATTTCTTTTACAACTCGCGCGAGCTGTACAACTCGTGCCATCTGCCAGTAGCACGAGCGAATTTCTTGGAAATTTACCTATTGGCACGAGTTGTGCAACTCGTGCCAGTTGTAAAAGAGCCTCGTGGCCCTTCAGAGCTTGCGTAGAATTTAAGTTTAAGTTTATTTTGATTCAATTTTAGTCCTTATCGGTCCACGGAAAGTGCCATTTTGGAACAGCAACTGTAAAATCTTAAATACCAACACCCGTTTTTCACATCACCGTAGGGAAGGGGTAGAAAATCAGCAGACACGCTACAGCTCGAACTACTGAAGACATAGGGATGAAATTTTCGGCACCCGTCACCTATTAGGCGACAATGCGATTCTGAGCCAAATCGGTCGGTTACGCCATATCCCGATTTACACGCTTATATGACGCTCCAATACATTTATTGCGTTTACATAGCGAGCGCTTCCTATAAATCCGGAGAAAAAGTGAGCTTCTTTCGTGAACGTTGCCTAAACGCTTGAACATGGAACAAAATCTTACACAGTTGGCAAAAATTTCTGGCCAAATCGGCCAATTACATGATTTTTCCGATTTCGAGCGCCTCCAATAAATGCAGATCTCCTATAAGTTTCTCGTTTATTTTATGAAGATTGTTGACAAACTTGGAACTATTCTTTTATTTTCACTGTTTCAAATAGGAACTATAAATTGAACTCCACGAAACTTTACCCACGTACAGGATGGTTAATTTTTCGATGCTCACCATTGGGAACTCTACGGTAAAAAATACGGGGGGGTCGATTAAATTAGAGAAAAGTTGCCCTAATTATTGGCGATTAAGAATGAGAAGAGAGTTCCCTGATATTTTGATTCGTTCCTTAGTTATCGCAAAAAAACTGAAAATTGCCAATTTAAAGAAAAATTTATATCTTCCTAACGATTGATGTTATTTAAATGAAACTTGGAACATTTATATTTTTGACAGCTGTCAATTGAATGGCGTTGACAGAAATTTTCTAGGTCTTCTAGAATTTGAATCGAGTCTTTTCTTTTTCTTATGGGCGCCATATTAAATTTTAATGCCGCCGCATACACAGGAAAATTTGCAACATGAACGTATTTTATTACTGTTGAATTTAATTGTTTTCACGTTATAGAAGATTGAAGAAGTCGGCGTACTTTTTTGCCATTGTTTTTCAGCTAAGTTTAGGCTGATTTTACAAATTATTCGTACCAATTTTCAAATTCTGACATCTGTCAAAAAAGTTCATGCTGATTACATTTTTAAAAAGGCAATTTTTTTGTGTATTTGATGGTGTCAAAATTCAATTCGCGAAAATCAGCAAAGTGTCTGACATCTGGTGGCAATACTTTGACTACACTGAGAGACAGGATACGGAAATACTTTTAAACGTCCGTCATCATAATTTCGGCTTACGTCAGTCAGTTGTCAGTTGCGAGGTTAGGTAGTAGTTTTGTTAGGAGACATCCTCTCGCTGACTCGAAATTTTGTGAATAATTCTGTGAAATTTTACGTTTTGTGTACTTAAGTGGAACGTTGTAAATCCAGGAAAAACTTGGCTTTTAAAAAATCCAAGTGTCGATGTCACTGATGTCACCAACTGACACTGTCAGGCACGTCACGCTAGAATTCTCACTTCCGGCTCCCCAATGGGGTGAGACCGCCATTTTGTGGTTTAGCAATGCCATCTATTAGCAGCTGATTTTCGCGAATATGGCGGCCATAAAAGAATCAAAAGTTGTCTGTGGTTATTCAAAATCTAGAAGGCCTAGAAAATTTCTGTCAATGCCATTCCATTGACAGTTGCCAAAATATAAAAGTTCCCAGCTTCATTCAAATAACATCAATCGTTAAGAAGATATTAATTTTCAAATTATGAGAGAATTTTCTTCATATTCTTAATCACCAAGAAATAGCGCAACTCTTCTCCAGTTTAAACTACTTTACATCTATTGTCATTTCCGAGATAATAATTAATGGTGAGCATCGAAAAATTACCCACCTTTTATATTATTATATTTCTTTCGCCAATTTTCATTCATTTTCATTCACTACACTAAGGATGTGTTGTAGTTTATTTACTCACCCTGTAAACAAGGCGATTCACGAAAATCGTTCATTTCAAGAAACAATTATCATGAAAAAACGTTGATAGAGGATATAGCCAGCGATAAACGCCAGAATTAATGTGCATTCATAAAAATAACAAGATCGTGTTACCGTATTTAGAAAGGAAACGCACGGGTGATAAAGACCTATTTTAAGCACGTAGATAACGGCCAAGGATAGATAGAGGCGGCAAAATCAAAAAAGTATGAGGAATTGAGAAAGGAGAGGAGTGCCACATGTAACTGACATCTTCAGGGTACAAAAATTATAAAACCTATTTGGGTAATATTTGACTATTTGACAATGTCAAACCAAATTCTTTGCCCTTGTAAGTTCTTCATAAGAAATAAAAGAGAAATTTGAATTCCTTTCATCAGAATAATGGTGTAAGAACAACGTTTTGCTAGCGATTTGATCGAGGTAAGATTGAAAAATGAGCTCAATTATCTTTTCTGACTTTACAAAAAAATTACGCGACAACTCTTTGACGGATTTCTAACCTAAATGAAAAGTCCCTATTACAACTATTTCAACTGTAGTTTGCACTTTTTTTATTTCTTATGGGCGTCATATTGAATTTGCCAGAACAAAAAATCTTTGTGTTTTGGTTAACTGTTAACTATTTAGATCGTTTTGCAATTCCTTGTACAATATACAATATACAACTTTGATTTGTCCTTTTTTGTATGTAGGTTAGGGTGTATCGAAAAGAAAGAACTTTGGAATTTCGTTTTGTAATTGTCGCCAAAACTTGCCTTTTACTATCCTGAAAAGAAAGTTTATTTAAGGTTTTGCTATAGTTCAACGTTTTCAGTCCTCTACCGGAGTAGATTTTAAAGATCACTAACAGCCGTTTTTTCATCTCTAGTTAAATTTAGCTACCTACTAGATGGCCATTGCATTATAGTTTCAAAGACAATTAACTCATCAATCAAGTTGCTGGTGCATGCATGACAGAACTTATGTATGACAGTACTGGTTGACGTCTAAAGTTCAAACGTTAGATTTTTGTGCATTTTTTAGTATGCGAAGGCCCACCAAATATAGGCCACTCGAGACTATTTCTAGTGTAAATTGCCTTTGAAATATTCTTATTAACTCGAAAGGGAAGCACAGAAATACGAATAAAAAACGCACGAAAATATAACGTCTGAACTTTAGACGTCAACCAGTAGTGTCATAAGTTCTGTCATGCATGTACCAGCAACTTGATTAATTAGAGTTAATTGTCGTTGAAACTATATGGCAGTAGGTAGCTAAATTTAACTAGAGATGAAAAAAAACGGCTTTTAATGGTCTTTAAAATCTACTCCGAACCTACTAGTGATAGAAAAACAATAAATAATGAATTTAAAAAAATTATTCGTGGTAGACTTGGAATTTCAAAATAACCAATATTTGACGGGCGGTAGAGGGCTAAAGATGTTAAACCTTAAATAAACTTTCTTCTTAGGATAGCAAAAGGTAAGTTTTGGCGACTATTACAAAACGAAATTCCAAAATTCTTTCTTTTCGATACACCCTGTGGTGGTTGAAAGGACTAATATGTTAAGATGAAATTTTTGACAGCCAATATGACGCCTATGAGAAATAAAACAGTTGACTCTTCTCAAAATCTTGAAGGTCTTGAAAAAAACGTTCAATTTAGGGGGCGATTCTGTAATTTTTGTTATGTTAAATGTTAAATAACAGAAAATGCATTGTCTATCTGTCAGTTCACATTATAACAGTGCTTAACATCGATGCTACAAGTTACAGAATCTAGGGGTTAACTTATTTAACATTTTTTACCGTTTTCCAGAAGGATTTTAGGTTTCAACTGTAGTTTGCACTTTTTTTATTTCTTATGGGCGTCATATTGAATTTGTCAGAACAAAAAATCTTTGTGTTTTGGTTCACTGTTAACTATTTAGATCGTCTTGCAATTCCTTGTACAATATACAATATACAACTTTGATTTGTCATTTTTTTGTATGTAGGTGGTTGAAAGGACTAAGCTGTTAAGATGAAATTTTTGACAGCCAATTAGTATATATGAGGCCTATGAGAAATAAAACAGTTGACTCTTCTCAAAATCTTGTAGGTCTTGAAAAAAACGTCCAATTTAGGGGGTGATTCTGTAATTTTTGTTACATTAAATGTTAAATGACAGAAAATGCATTGTCTATCTGTCAGTTCACATTATAACAGTTACAGAATCTAGGGGTTAACTTGATTTAGTATTTTTTACCGTTTTCCAGAAGCCAGTGGTGAGCAATAAAAAAGGATCACCCTGTGTATCCCGTCTAGAACCTCCACACTTAACTTACTGCTCCACTTGATGCAAAATTTCTTTGAAAATACTTCCAGACTTGACCTTGACCAATTACATTAATACTGCATTGACCACAAAATAATTCAATACCTGTACACTCAGCAAACAAGTACACAGAAGCCCAACTTACCTTTTCGTCGTGATCAGACTCCTCATTGGAGCCCCCTTCGGACCCACCCTCCGAAGCAGCCCCCTCCTCCTTCGGTGCATTCAACTTACGCGCCTGCTTGTCCATCAAACTCGTTCGAGATCTCGTCTTCTTCCAGCTGTAGTAGTATTTCACTAAGCTTGCGATACTCTTATCCGGAAGCTGTAAATAACTTTTATTTTACAATCCCAGAGTTCGGGGGATACCATTTGTCGTATCCTGTGAAAGCTCTTTCCGTGGAACTGAAACGCTTGCTCGAAGAGTACCTTGTCTTCGACCGACCACTCATCGGGGAAGGGGGTGAAATTTGCTAGGTCTAGCACCGCTCTGTCCAAGTCGTGCTTGTGCCAGAAAAGCATGCCGAGGGCTTGCTCCCCATTGTAACCGTACTTGTCTTTAGCTAGGACTATGTAGTCTTCCACTGAAAATTTTCATTAGTTTAGCTAATTTCATGGGGGCGTACATTTTGACTCGGGGATGGTTTCAGTTGGGGACCAGACTAGCAAAGCCCTGTCTGCTAGTAGTTCCGGTTTTCTTTGGGGCTCCGGTTGGAGCTCCGGGCAAACGGCTTGGTAATCCCGCCCCACGCGTATTTTATCTACTGGAACTAGAAATAAAGATTTGATGAATTATTTTAACGAATTGAAGGAAAATCGAAGGGGAAATTAAAATAACGCTTACCAGAGCTTTCATCCTCACTGGTGGAGTCCTGGACGTGACCGTTGGGGCTTGGCCCCCGACTCCGCCGGCCATTCCGCGCATTTTCCCCATTCTTTTCGGCCAACACCATTTCAAATGCTTCTCCCTACACCCTCAAATTCATCCACGAAAATTATTTTATCCACAATTTTAGATAAATGAATCAGCGATAGCACAACTCACTCAAACTATGGCGGCGACTACGATTTTTGCATCGGAGCATCGTAGTTTACCGTGGGTTTAGCGAAACGGCCGCGACGTGGCGCTGCAGTCGCTCCAACTTCGACGGAGATTTTTTTAACAAATCGAATGATTCCACAATTTTTATCACGAACACGAAGAAAAAAACCGTTCGACTGTATTTTAATCGCCGGGAAAAAATTTAATCGACTCTTGCAGTTGCTGTTTAAATTTCCCGCGTGAATCCTGCCATCTTTTTTCACGTTGTTTTTGTCTCAATCGCTGTCAAATTGACAGCCGCGTGAAACATAACCACACTTCAAAATGTCTTTTTTAGGGATTATCAAAAGGGGTATTTGCACAACTTGTGTTAAATATGGGAAACGAAACTTTAGGAAATTTCCGATTTACAACAAACGAGGGTCTAAAATATTCAAAGAACAGCGAATGGACCCAAATTATGACTTCCCCCACGATAGTAAGTACCCCCTTTGTCGATGATTTCTTCATTGGATTTTTGTCGTAGAGCGAGGGTTAAGAGACGTGGGTTATACAGATTCTAATGGAAAATTCGTGTTTATCCCTGAAATGGTTCCAGAGCTAATAGTACCTGATTTGAAGGATTTCACAGTATAATAACTATTGGGGTTGATTTTTTTGTTTATTCATTGTTGCAGTTGAAACCGTACGTGTCATATAGGACTCCGGATGTGGTACAGTCAGAGTTTACCACAGAGGATCTTTTTAACGTAGTTTATGCACCTAAAATAGCTGATGATTTTAAGGCAGGGAAATTGAAAGAAGATGGAATGCCGTTAGAACCGTCTCCGGAAGAAAAGATAACACCTGAGGAAGCCAAAAATAAAGCTGGGCAAACAGGAACTGATATATTTTAGTAGTTGTGTAAGGTTTTATAGAAATAAAGGTAAACAAAATCATGGAAATGCAGATCTTTAAAATTTTCTGTTTCTTGTTTAACCTCTTTTGTAAGAGATGAGATGGAAGTTGGTAGAGCTTTTGTTTTAGTGAAATTATTTCATTAGATAGTGAAATGCTAATTCTACAGAGTTGGGCACAAAAGTAGAAATAATGCCCATAATAATGACGTCATCATTGTTTTTTAACTTCTACGCTCAAGGCGGAGCAGTATACAGGGTATCCCTCGACGAGCGTCAGTTAGCCGTATCTGGAGAACTGTTTCTAGCATCGTCTTGAAAATTTGTACACAGGGGTTTCAATTCATTTTGAATCGACGTAAAATACTTTCATCAATGGCGCACTTCCGGCTATACCGGAAATAGGTACTAACTTCCTTATTTTAAATGGAACACCCTGTATATTATGATATTTTTAGATTCTACGTTTCGTTTTAGGTAAACTTTTACTAAGAATTGCTATGCCAAAAATCAACCATTTTTGAGAAAATCAAGAATTTCGCTTTTTTATGCCAAGTGCAGGCCTATAACTTCAAAAAGATGTAACATTCTTACAGTATGAGATGAGAAAACGATATTAATTTGGAATGAAGTCTAATATAGGATGTATCCGCCCCTGGACTCAAATTGCGTCAAATACATACAGGGTGTTCTCTGCAATTTTTTAAACATCATCAACTTCATTGGTCAAAAAGTCAATTTTTTCAAATGGAATGTCCCAACTATTTTATGGCACATCGACGCAGAATTTATTGGTCTATCATTTTAGTCTACATGTTTGCCATATTTAAATAAACAGTTTTTGTGAGATTTCTAAGTATGTATTTGGAATTTGACTAAAATTTCATATTTAGCACGATTTAATAACCAAAGTTAGCTATGATTTTAGGAGCCTTTAGAGTTCCTTAAGGCTGCTCAAATGAAAATTTAATCCTATTTTAATCCTGTTTTAAAATATGAAATTTTGGTCAAATTCCAAATACTTAGAAATATCACAAAAACTGTTCATTTAAATATGGCAAACATGTAGACTAAAATGATAGACAATTAAATTTTGCATCGATGTGCCACAAAATAGTTGGGGCATTCCATTTGAAAAAATTGACTTTTTGACCAATGAAGTTGATGATGTTTAAAAATTTGCAGAGAACAACCTGTATGTATTTGACGCAATTTGAGTCCAGGGACGGAGACACCCTACATTAGTCTTCATGCCAAATTAATATCGTTTTCTCATTTCATACTGTAAGGATGTTACACGTTTTTGAAGTTAAGCCTGCAATTGGCATAAAAAAGCGTAATTCTCGATTTTCTCAAAAATGGTTGAGTTTTGGCATAGCAATTCTTAGTAAAAGTTTACCTAGAATGAAACGTAGAATCTACAAATACTATAATATACAGGGTGTTCCATTTAAAATAAGGAAGTTAGTACCTATTTCCGGTATAGCCGGAAGTGCGCCATTGATGAAAATATTTTACGTCGATTTAAAATTAATTGAAACCCCTGTGTACAAATTTTCAAGACGTTGCTAGAAATAGTTCGCTAGATACGGCTAACTGACGCTCGTCGAGGGATACCCTGTATAAAATCGATCAAAAATTCGAAACTGAACTGACATCAAATCTTTACGTTTCGGGGTCCCAGGAACCCAAAAAACCTATTTTTGAAAAATGTGTGTCTGTGGACACGCTACAGCCGAAACTACTGAACTGATTTTGATGAAATTTGGTATATAGGTATTGTCTGTGCGGGAGAGGAGCTGATTAGATTTTGAAGCCGATGAGTCAACCCGAAGTGCCCTTTTGGCATAGCAACTTTCTTATTTTAAATATTTAAAAATTTAATAAATGCTGCTGTTATTAATCCAATGCAGTGCGGCGTAGAAGTTCCTGCCGTCTCCGAGACCGCCTTTTTTTTTATTGTAACCTAAATTTTTCTCAATTAGGTAATTCGTAATTTACAAGTTTTTTAGGTCACTACCACCCTAAAATTTCAAAAAACATCGAAAAAATCCGTGAAAAAAATTTATTCGCGAGTCTCAGCGGAGTGTCTGACGAACTTCTAAATCAAAGCCAAAGAATCAGGTTTTGGAACTGTCTATTAAATTGCCACAGATGGCGCTGCCGAAGTAGAAGTAGAACTCCCCGATATCTTGATTCGTTCCTGAGTTATTCCGAGAAATCTGAAAATTGCCATTTTAAATAAAAATTAATGTCTCCCTATCGATTGATGCTATTTAAGTCAAACTTAGTACTTTGATATTTTTGACAGCTGTCAATGAAATGGCATCGGAAAAATTTTTCTATCCCTTCTAGATTTTGAGCAATGACGATCATATGGAATGCCGTTTTACTTTTTAATAGAACAAGCCACCGTGGTAGCCAAGAAAATCACATAATTGAAATTCAAATACTGTTAAGAGAAAATAAATCTATTTTCATTATCTCATATACAATTTCTATTATCACTACTGTAATTTCTCTTAACAGTAATTCAGAGAGATAATGGAAATATAGCCATTGGTGCGTTGGACTGTTATCTTTCTCGCTCGTATCGCTTGAAAGCACATCTTCTGTCTCATTCGCGCATGCCCAGTCGTGATAATGGAAATTGAATTTCACTTAACACATATTCATTTACTGTTAACAGAAATTCAATTTCTATTATCTCTCTTTAGAGATAATTGAAAAACAATTTCACTTAACAAAAATTATTTCAGTGATAAATTTAACTGAAACCGTAGTTTTACGAGCCATTTTACTTTTTAATGCAACCCATGGCCAGTGTATTTCAAAAAAATTAAAATATTCTAAATGCTTGCAATAAAAAGTAAAACGGCTCGTAAAATTGCTGCAAATCACCAAATTTATTTCGATTATCACTGCACGAATTTTTGTTAAGTAAAATTGTTTTTCAATTTTCTCTAAGGAGAGATAATAAAAATTCTATTTCTGTGAAGTGAAATAAGGGTTTTCAGCATAAAAGGATGGAAGATGTGCCATGTCAGACCCCCTATGCGCCGCCATAAACAGTATACCATCTGCGCATAGTGCGCTGCCGCTTGATTGGCTTGACGTCACAATTAGAAAAGGACCCTCTTATACTAAAAACCCTTATTGAATTAGTGTTAACAGTAAATGAATTTCTCTTAAGTAAAAATGAATTAGAGTGTTAACAGTAAATGAATTTCTGTTAAGTAAAATCCAACGGACCAATGGCGCTATTTCCATTATCTCTCCGATAATTACTGTTAAGAGAAATTCAATTTTCATTATCACGACAGCCCACGGACCAATAGCGTTATTTCCATTATCTCTCTGAATTACTGTTAAGAGAAATTCAATTTCCATTATCACTACTGCGCATGTTTGAATGCGACAGAAGATGTACTTTCGAGTGGTACGAGCGAGAAAGGTGACCGCCCAACGGACCAATGGCGCTATTTCCATTATCTCTCGGACCAATAGCGTTATTTCCATTATCTCTCGGAATTACTGTTAAGTCAAATTTAATTTTCATTATCACGACAGCCCAACGGACCAATAGCGTTATTTCCATTATCTCTCTGAATTACTGTTAAGAGAAATTCAATTTCCATTATCACTACTGCGCATGTTCGAATGCGACAGAAGATGTATTTTCAACTGGTAAGACAGAGAACGACGACAGTTCAGTGGCGTGTATTTCTATTATCTCTCCGAATAACTGTTCAGTAAAAATGAAATAGTGTTAAGAGAAATTGAATTAGTGATAACAGAAATTGAATTACTGTTAAGAGAAATTACGGTAGTGATAATAGAAATTGTATATGAGATAATGAAAATAGATTTATTTTCTCTTAACAGTATTTGAATTTCAATTATGTGATTTTCTTGGCTACCACGGTGGCTTGTTCTATTAAAAAGTAAAACGGCATTCCATACGATCAACTTTTGATTCTCTTATGGCTGCCATGTTGAATTTTGCTATCATCCGACGCACAAAAAAATTAATGCTTCAAAAATGTAGCCAGCAAGAACTCCATTGAAAAAACATGTGAAAAGTTTGAATCACACGACATCAAAATCTACTTTATTGAATTTTCGTATAGGTATAATACAACAAGTGGTCTCAATATTGCCGGCAATTTTTGTCACTTTGATGCGACGAACCGGCGCTGGGACGAAAATTATCACGAGCGCTCGCGCGAGTGATAATTTTCCAAAAACAACGCCTGCGAGTCTAAATCAAAGTGACAAAAATTACCAAGATATTGAGACCATGAGTTGTATTCGGCAAGACAATTCAACGACTTGACGTTTCTCGTTTTTGACAACTGCCTGGCAATCATACCACATGTACAAATTGCCAAATTAGTCACGCTGTGATTGGCTGAAGCAGGTAATTCGTATTGGTTTATAAAGTAAAAGTTGAATTGTCAATTCAATCTTAAACGTTAAGAGGGATTAAATTCAAAAAAATCGAATCGCCAAAAACATGAAATCTTTACGTTTTAGGGTCTTGGGAACCCAAAAAAGTGGTTTTTGAAAAAATGTCTGTCTGTCTGAAATTGAAGCTCAAACTACTGATGAACGTATCGAGATGAAGTTTGGTACTCATATTCAGTATGGGCAATTTGTAAGTGCTGATTAGATTTTGGGCCACGTCGGTCCATGGAAAGTGCCTTTTTGGCACATCAACTTTAAAAATTTAAATGCAAACCCCCATTTTTCGCATTAACGTCTTCGAATTCTGTTTCTAAAAATGTATTCACACTTGTGTGCCCTTTGGGCCAAAAATGGTGCCGCAAAAAAACCTGTGCATAACTGTATATTTTTATTACCTTAGTGCCATTTTTTCGAAAAATGTCATTTTAGTGGCAAAAGGGCACTTGTTTCAATTTATTTTACAAAAAACATATTCTTACTATTGGATTCGACAGCTGTTGTATTGCTGGATCAAAAACATTAGTTCAATTTTTTAGATAATTTCCATTTTAGGGACAAAAAAGACCCTTTTTGAATTTTCCTCTTCAAAAGGGCAATATTATCATTATCGAATTCGATACCTGTTGCATTGGCGGATCGAAAACCTTAGTGCCATTTTTTCAAAAAATGTCATTTTAGGGGTAAAAACATTTGTATTTTAGATCTTAGTAATTCCATTGATTCCTGCATATTCCAAGTAATTAAATATAAATTCCTGCTAATTCCAGCTAATTTCAATTGGTTCCATTAATTTCTTTTCAACGGAATCAAATTGGGTCTAGATCGGAATTACTGGAATTATGCTGAAATTATTAATATAATCAGAGTGTATACGCTTCTGGAAAACCTGGAATTGTCAGGGAATTTCTATGGACAGGAAAAGTCAAGGAATTTCCGGATTTTCAGTGTTTTTTTGGAAAAGTACGGTCAGAGGTACGGTTAATCAATCATCAATAAAATTAATTATGACACAAAATTCTCGAAGAAAAATATATGTTCTTACACGAAAATGGAATAGATTCAGAATCTACGATTTTTTCTGAGTTAGAAACATGTATCATTTTGCCGGAAGTACAGTCACAGCCACCCCAGATTTTCAAAAACATCGAAGAAATCGGTCAAAAACCAAGATTTTTGAAAATCGCAAATTCACGTCAACGTTATTTTTCTGACATAAATTCAACTGAGCCTATGTTTTTTCAAATTTTTTCACTTTTCTGCCAAAATAGCAAAAAGAATTTAAAAAAAATTTTATCGCGCAGTTGAATTTGTAACAAAAAAATAAGGTTGACGCCGTGTACTTGCGATTTTAAAAAATCTTGGTTTTTGACCGATTTTTTCGATGTTTTTGAAAATCTGGGGTGGCCGTGACTGTACTTCCGGTAAAGTATATGGTACATGTTTCTAACTCAGAAAAAATCGTAGATTCCGAATCCGTTGAGAAAAAAGTATCATTCCATTTGAAAAAAGGCAGCAGAGAAGCGGCTGGAACCTCCCCAACGCGTGGGTCTTTGATTTCCGTGACCTGTGTTTAAGATTTTGAAGTTAATATGCCTAAATGGCACTTCCCGTTAACCAATTGCTCCCAAAAGCCTTTCAGATCTTCAACTGACCTCCATGTACCAAATTTCAGACAAATCCTTCCAGTAGTTTGGGCTATAACGTGGTTTCAGTGTTATTTCAAAATTTCGATTTTTCTACCCAAAGGGTAATAAATGCGAATAAATTTTATCTCATTTAAAACCAGAATTCGAAGACCCTTCTAATGGTGGCAATAAATCTTTCAAAAATTTGTTTTGGATGGGTAAATAATAATAATAATAATAATAATAAATTTTATTTCCAACGGACAATGTCTGTCCATAGTGGATACAGAATACAAAAAAATTATACTATATATCTATACAATTTCATACAAAAAAAAAAAAAAAAAAAAAAAAACACAACTTTGAGAAAATTAAAAATAATAGAAAAATAACTTATTTGTTATAAAATTCAAGCAGCGTTCGTTTAGGGCTGTTGAGATAAAAATGAACGTTGAAGATATCGCATAAATCGTTAGGAAGGCAATTATACAATTTGAAACATTTTAAGAGCGGACAATTATAATGATGAAAGGTGTTAGGAATATCGTAATAAAAAGTGACAGCGTTTCTTGTGTTAGCTCTAGGAACGATAAGTCGAATTTGATGTAGTAATTCAGGAGCATTTATCTCGCCTAGGAGAATTTTCTGAAGAAACACAAGGGAGTTGACACACCTTCTCGATTTCAAAGAGCACTGATTAACAATACTAGTTAGAGCCTTCTGGTCACAGTGCCTAGTCGGATAGTGACCATACATTTTAAAGTAAATAAATTTACAAAACCTGCGCAACACGGACTCTAAAAGTTCAACATGAATTGTATGTGATGGATCCCAAATAACCGAACAGTATTCTAGTTTACTCCGAACCAGTGCGTAGAATAGTAGTTTTATACATTCAATGTTCGTGAAATCAGTACAATTTCTAATAACATAACCCAAAGTTCTCGTGGCTTCCCTAGATATAAGCTCAATGTGAGAAGCAAAGGTTAGCTTAGAGTCAATAATTATACCTAGGTCTCTGATCTGGTCACATTCCTCCAACACTGCCCCATTTATGTTATAATAAAAATTAGTTACAACATTCCTTCTGGTGAAGGACATTTTTTTACACTTACTTATATTAAGTTCAAGTTTGTTTACCTTGCACCAAGAAACAAAAGCATCAATATTATCTTGCAATATTAGACAATTATCATAGGATTCAACTACAGTAGCTAATTTCAGATCATCAGCATATATATAAGGAATACACTTGGAAAAACAACTAACTACATCATTAAAAAACATGATAAAAAGTAAGGGTCCAAGATTGGAGCCCTGTACAACACCACTGTTCACTATAAAAGGTGCAGATGAGAACCCATTGCACACTACATACTGATGTCTGTCCTTGAGCAATGATCTAATCAATAATATAAGGCTATTACAAAAACCAAACAGCTCCAACTTGCGCAGCAAAATGCAATGGTCGACCTTATCAAAAGCCTTGGACAAATCTGAGTAAATAACGTCCACCTGAAGCCTATCGTCTAAAGCAGCCGACACCATCTGAGTGAACACGCACAAGTTAGTATTGGTCGATTTTCCTTTGACAAAGCCGTGTTGATCTGATACAATATATTTGGACACGTGAGAGTAGATGACAGTGCTTAATACAGACTCAAATAATTTCGCGAAATTAGACATTAAAGCTATAGGTCTGTAATTCTCAATTTTAGATTTGTCCCCAGATTTAAAGATAGGACAAATTTTTGCCGACTTCCAAGTGCACGGATAACACGCATTACTCATGATTAAATTGAACACATGGCACAATGGCGTGACCAGGCAACTAATACAGTCTTTAACGAGGAATGCAGGTATGTTGTCAGGACCAGAAACACTATTATTTTTCAGCTTCTTGGCTGCACCCAAAATCTCAGCGTGGCTAATGGAAAAACCATGCAGAGTAGAGACCATGGTCTGATATCCGGTCTGATTCAAATTCAAACTTGAACAACAACATTTACCACAACTTTTACAGCACCGCCGATGATTATCACAGTTCACATCACAAACATCAGAAGAACACAGATGATTATCACTATCAGAGGTGTATACACTAGCAAAATGCATCGCAAAGGCGTTGACTATATCCGGAGGCGAAGATAATTCCAAGTCCGCGTATATCATCCTGCCAGGAATCATAGTTGATTTACGTTTGGTGTTTACAAAGTTCCAGAAAGTTTTGGGATCCTCCTTTATTGAATTCTCAGTATTCCTGATAAAAACTGCGTAATCCCTTTTTGTTATCCTTCGAATTTCCCTTCTCAAAACTCCCATTTTATCATAATGGTGTCTAAGCGTCGTTTTTCTGAATTTGTTCCAATGCATGTTTCGTTCTCTTATCAAGCTGATCAAAGACCGGGAATACCACATAGGAAATTTTGTAGACCTGCTAGTAGTAACAATTGGGACAAATTCTTGAAAGACGCTGTAGATAATCTCGTACATACGATTGCATGCATTTTCAGTGTCTGTAATACTTGAAATTTCAGACCAATCAACATTCGCAAGTGCTACATACAATTCCTGCAGATTAGCTTTATAGATGAGAGAATACTTTAAATTTGGAAATTGGTGTGCCAAAACGGCACTTTCCGTGGGTCGATTGAATCCAACATTTGTTCAGCTCTTCGACGTGTAATACAATCCCCATGTGCAAAATTTTAGCCAAATCGGTTCAGGGGCTTGGGCTGTACCGCGATTTTAAAGTCCGATAAAAATCTCGATATTTTTAGTTTTTGGTCAAAAGGGCACTGACAGTGGATACATCTTTGGAAGCAGAATCTGAAGGCCTTTCTTATTGTGACGTGAAAAATGGGGGTTTACATTTAAAATTTAAAAGTTGATGTGCCAAAACGGCATTTCTGGTTGCACGATTGGCTCCAAAAGCTTTTCAGATCTAAGTTGGGTTATCACATGCACACGTACCAAATTTCAGCCAAATCGGTCGAGTAGTTTGGGCTGTGGCGTGTTTACGAACGAACGAACGAACGAACGAACGAACGAACGTACGTACGAACGAACGTACGTACATACATACAGACACATTTTAAAAACCACTTTTTTGGGTTCCTGAGACCTCAAAACGTACAGATCCGGTCTTATCTCGAATTCGAAAATTTTAGTGATTGCAGTAACCTCCCTTTTTTTTAACCTCCCCAATCCACTTCACCACTTATAACAAAAGGGAGGTTACTGCAATCACTAAAATTTTCGAATTTGAGATACCACCAGATCTTCACGTTTCGAGGTCTCAGGAACCCAAAAAAGTGGTTTTAAAAATGTGTCTGTGTGTATGTGCGAACGTACGTACGTACGTTTGTAAACACACCACAGCCAAAACTACTAGACCGATTGGCCTGAAATTTGGTGCGTAGGCATCACATAGCCCAACTTAGATCTGAAAAGCTTTTGGAGCCAATCGTGCAACTAGAAATGCCATTTTGGACCATCAACTTTTAAATTTCAAATGCAAACCCCCATTTTTCACGTCACTATAGGAAAGGCCTTCAAATTCTGCCTCTAAAAATGTATTCACTCTCAGTGCCCTTTTGACCAAAAATTAAAAAAAAATTGATTTTTATCGGACTTTAAAATCGCGGTACATCCCAAGCCCCTGAACCGATTTGGCTGAAATTTTGCACATGGAGATTGTATTGCACGTCGAAGAGCTGAACAAACTTTGGATTCAATCGGCCCACGGAAAGTGCCGTTTTGGCACACCAATTTCTAACTGTAAAATTATTCACTCATTTAACCATCCAAAACAAGTTTTTGAAAGATTTATTGTCACCATCAGAAAGGCCTTCAAATTCTGGTTTTAAATAAGACAAAATTCGTTCGCATTTAGTGCTCTTTGGGTCAAAAAATCGAAATTTTGTAATAACACTAAAAATACATTATAGCCCAAATTAGTGAATCGATTTGGCTAAAATTTGCTACATGGAGATTGAGTGACCCGTTGAAGACCTGAAAGGCTTTTGGAAGCAATTGGTCCACAGGAAGTGCCATTTAAGCATATCAACTTTAAATTTTAAACACAAGGCCTCCTTTTTTACGTCGCCATTAGAAAGACAATCAAATTCTGGTTCTAAAAATGTATTCAAGTTTCTGCCATTTTAGTGGAAAATAGAGAAAAAAATCATTTTCATTAAAAGGGAGCAGGCTGACAGTGGATGACATAAAGTATCAGTTATTGTTAAAGGGGTGGCAAACTGTTAACCTTAAAAGGAACATATTGTCAAATGCGATGGGTGATGTCCGAAGTGATGTCGGTATTTGTCAGAAAATTGCGAAATTAGTCACAGATGATAAGCACAAAAAAAATTCTGTTGAATTGACTACCATTTACACAGAATACAAAGATCCACGCGATGGGGAGGTTCCAGCCGCTTCTCTGCTGCATTTTTTTAAATGGTGAATTGGAGTGGGGAGGTTAAAACTAAGTTAAGGCCATTTCCGGTTAAACCGGAAGTGTGAGAAAATAACTGTCCCCTCCATCAAGTCCACATTGCAAAAATAAAATTGACCTGTTCGAGGATTTTGGCCATAAATCCAGGACAAAAATTTAACGAATTTTATTCCACTCGCACTGTATAATTTTGTAATGGAAACAAGTGACAGAACTGCCACCTATTTGTCATCTGTGTTTTTCCACCAGGAAATTGTAGAGAAAGGTGAGATCGCTACTAGCACATACGTCATCAATTTTTTAAAATTGCTTTTTGAAGTGGAATACTTAATAAAATTTAAAACGAAAACGATGGATCTCAATCAAATTTGATTATTTTTAGAATTATAATACTAATGAAGAAATTTGTGACATACCGTAATGGCCTATTGTACTGTACTGAACTTGCGAAGTTTTATCCAAAATTAATATCGTTAAATAAACTAAAAATTCTCACTTTCAGTAAAAAATTAAGAATTAACGTAGCAGATTGTAGATACTGGAAAATTTTGCAAGAGGGTCTGGAAAACCTGGAAAAGTCAGGGAATTTTGTCCAGAAAATTCCGTATACCACTAGTGTTGTGAATTAACACGTTATTTATAAATCGGGTTAATATGTTAATTAACCGGATAATTAACACGTCAATATTTGTTATTTATGAGCCACTTTGGGAAACAGCCTGAAATGAAGTAAAATGTTTATTTATTAATAAAAAATATTAAGCTTGAAAATGCTATATACCTACCAATGACTATAACACCACTAAAATGTTAATTACTTGTGGTGCCTTATTGCTTTCACATAGTGACTCACTGTAGGGAATTTAATTTGTAATGATTTGTCACCAAAATGTCAATGGTTAATTAACATAAAACTCCAGGGTTAATTTACAGTTTTTATTATTTATATTGGTTAATTAACACTAAATTCCATTTAAATTGGTTAATTAACATAAAATTCCAGGGTTAGTTAACAGTTTTTGTTATTTAAGTTTGTTATTTAACACAATTTTTACGATGATAATTAACTGTTATTTAACGTTGATTAACATTTGTTAATTAACCGACTCACAACATACTAGTATACACCCTGTATAATTGAACTGGAAATAGTGCAATTAAACCGTAATTATTGGCTGGAATTAATCGAAGGAATTAATAACGCATTTTTTGGAGTGATCAGACTCCCAACCAAACCTCATTATTTGAAGAATAGATTCTGTGGTATAAATAAGGATGCCATGTCCCCGTGTCTTTCACACTCATCCTGTATCGTCTCAAAATTTCCTTTTATTAGAAAATACCTATATGGCATTTAGCTTTTTCTAAGCTGAACAATAAGTTAAGTTATCTATACTTACCTATAGGTATATAGTTAAGTACCATACAGATGTTTTAGGTACTTGGTGAAAAAAATCGACTTTATCTCATTTTTTATTCCCACATCACATTACATTTGAAATAATAATATTGATCATGATTCATAACACTGAATCAATTTAGCAATTTGTTACAATTAATAAGCGATATGACAGATTGAAATTGAGAACGATTTTATTTCTTTTCTTCTTTCTTGGCTTCCACTGGACGAGAGGGTTTCCCAGTGTGCACGATGGGAACATGGCGATGCTCCTCATCATCGGCATTTTTAATCTTGGGGGCCGTAATAGTTAAAACCCCATCCGAGTGCAAGCTCGACTCGACCTTATCGATATTGTGCCCTTTGGGCAGGATGTATTTCCTCACAAATTGCCGGGAGATGAAACCGTGCTCGTCGGCTTTCTCCTCATGTTTCCCTTCGACGGTGATCTTATTCTCTCCTGTGACCTTGACGGTGACTTCATTGGGGGCGAATTGCTGCACATCCAGATTCACCTATGGAAAAGCGAAAAGTGTTAAAATGTAGGTACCTACATACTGATTATAAATTCGTCTGGTAAATAGGTAGGTTCCTAACGTAGGTAACTCAGGTTCAGACCACTCTGGTAGAGAATTTTTACCCGCAGGGTAAAGCCATCAAAAGTTGACTGTCGTTATTTAAAATGTAGAAAGCCTAGGAAACGGTAGATGCCATACAATTTGACAGCTGTCAAAAAAATAAAAGTTCCAAGTTTCATTTAAATAACATCAATCGTTAAGAAGATATTACTTTTTCTTCAAATCGGCAGTTTTCAGAGTTTTTGTGATAACTCAGGAAGGAATCAAAATATCGGAGAATTCTCTTCAGATTCTTAATCACCAACAAAACTTTTCTCCAATTTAAACTACTCTCCATCTATTATTATTATTATGCACTATGAAAACACTGGACAACTTCGGTGGAAAAATGCACTATCACTAGAAACACCCCACTACACCGAAACACTTGATTTACACTGATAGCAGTGTAAATCAAGTGTTTCGGTGTAGTGGGGTGTTTCTAGTGATAGTGCATTATTATTATGGTTTCCGAGATGAGCATCGAAAAATTAACCATCCTGTATAACGGGTGTCCTAAAAATAACCGAACGAAATATTTTTGGGAATAACTCGTGCATTTCTTATCCGATGTGAATGAACCTGGCCTTAAATTGAAGCTAAGGAATCAGGCTTTCGAACTGTCTAGGAAACTACGACAGATGGCGCTTTCGTAGTGGCCTTAGTCATACTTGTTGGTAAAATGACGCTTTTGTAAGCCAAAAGCGAGGGTTGGTGGGTTGGTTCAAATTCTTCGATGCTAGCGCATAGTCAATAGTTAACCGCGAGTATAGTATACGCGAATCCATGCATGCGTATAAAGTCCTGTCGCATATTAACGAAAGCGGGGGTTGTTGTGTGTCTCAGGCTTTTTTTCTGTTGGTTTTTAAACGGGATTTCAGTTCTGTCAAAATTCCTGTCATGGACAATAATTAACAATAACAAAGACCCCTTTCAACCTCCATTGTTACTGTTTATTGACACTGACAGTGAGTGACGGGAGTTTTGACGGATGTGAAATCCCGTTTACAAACCAACAGAAAAAAAGCCTGAGACACACAACCCCCGCTTTCGTTAATATGCGACGGGACTTTACGCAAATGCAAGTCAGGTTCCGAGTTCTTTCTTTTTCAACTTCCAATACTTTCCATTCAGGTCTATGTCAGGTAAAGTTTTTTTTAGTTAGGTAACTGTATTTCTCAAATTCTGCTCGCTCATCTGCACATGCACGGTCAATATTGTTCGATCAATTGTCTTTCGAACAACCCTCCTTTCGAACAACTGCTCTTCGAACAATTGTCTTTCTAACAATCGGTTTGAGGGCTCGGCTCATATAACCTTGAAGTACGTTAATTTTTCTTTAAGAATCTTTTTTCGGAAGTTAAATTAGTTGACGCATTAATTTTCTGTGATTTTTAAAAAAGAATGTGTTTTCACGTATAGAATGGCCATGCATGACTATAATAGTAAGAGAATGAAGCACAAAGAGCTCAATACCCAGATGGGGAAATTATAATTTGCATAATAGTCTGCAAATTGCATAATCGTGCATAATGGCTGTTCCGACAGCCTGAATTTAAAATCGAAGGTGATTTCTTAGTAAAATGGGACCTCCTCGACCCCCAGGAATAAAAATCTCGCAGCTCCCACCGCCGCCGCCCCCATTATGCAGTTTTCAACGACGAGATTTTGCATAATGGCCATTCAGGCCCCCCCGATTTCGAATCAAAGGTAATTTCGTAGTAAATTGGGACCTCCTCAAACCCAGGAATAAAAATCTCGCAGCTCCCACCGCCGCCGCCCCCATTATGCAGCTTTCAACGACGAGATTTTGCATAATGGCCATTCAGGGCCCCCCGATTTCGAATCAAAGGTAATTTCGTAGTAAATTGGGACCTCCTCAAACCCAAGAATAAAAATCTCGCAGCTCCCACCGCCGCCGCCCCCATTATGCAGTTTTCAACGACGAGATTTTGCATAATGGCTATTTAGGGCCCCCCGATTTCGAATCAAAAGTAATTTCGTAGTAAATTGGGACCTCCTCAAACCCAGGAATAAAAATCTCGCAGCTCCCACCGCCGCCGCCCCCATTATGCAGCTTTCAACGACGAGATTTTGCATAATGGCGATTCAGGGCCCCCCGATTTCGAATCAAAGGTAATTTGGTAGTAAATTGGGACCTCCTCAAACCCAGGAATAAAAATCTCGCAGCTCCCACCGCCGCCGCCCCCATTATGCAGTTTTCAACGACGAGATTTTGCATAATGGCCATTCAGGGCCCCCCGATTTCGAATCAAAGGTAATTTCGTAGTAAATTGGGACCTCCTCAAACCCAGGAATAAAAATCTCGCAGCTCCCACCGCCGCCGCCCCCATTATGCAGTTTTCAACGACGAGATTTTGCATAATGGCCATTCAGGGCCCCCCGATTTCGAATCAAAGGTAATTTCGTAGTAAATTGGGACCTCCTCAAACCCAGGAATAAAAATCTCGCAGCTCCCACCGCCGCCGCCCCCATTATGCAGCTTTCAACGACGAGATTTTGCATAATGGCGATTCAGGGCCCCCCGATTTCGAATCAAAGGTAATTTCGTAGTAAATTGGGACCTCCTCAAACCCAGGAATAAAAATCTCGCAGCTCCCACCGCCGCCGCCCCCATTATGCAGCTTTCAACGACGAGATTTATGTATGAGGCTCCTTTTTCCCTAAGTCTAATAATCGAGATATTTGCGAAAAACCACTCTTCGGCGTCTTCTTTGGAAGATGGCGCCTGAAGCGCACCTCGGACGAGGTCGGAAAATTAGTATATTATTACTGGCACCTTAACGAAGCGACTAAGACCTTTTGCAGCTTTGTCCAAATTATTTCATTATTGTCTTATTTTAAATGACGTGCCGACTGGACTACATGTACAACTACATACTAATTATTTCATTATTGCCTTATTTTAAATGACGTGCCGACTGGACTACATATGAAATGTCCTAAAATGTTGTTTCCAAAACTGCCCTCAAACTTATTGCCCTTTTGGCAAAAAATCGTAAAATGTTGAAAAATCCCAGAAAACGCTTTAAAGTAGGTAGAGTAAAATTGAGGTATAGCAAGTACGAAAATTTCCTTATAATTTTGGTGGCAATCGGCCAATAACAGGTCCCTTTTTGGCATGTCAGCTATGAAATTTGAAAGATGACCACCACCATTTGTTTTATCAGCACATGACAGGTCTTCAAATTCTGTTTCCAAAAATGCTATTAAATATTAAACTTAGTGCCCTTTTGGCAATAAAATTTCGAAAATCATCCAAGGTTTTTCTATCTCATGTTAACAATTGTTGTCACAATGGAAACTATAGGGTGACAAACCTCATGTTATAGTTAACATGAGATGGAAAGACCGGCCATAATTGGAATTTATAGGTGATACGATTGGATCATTCACCAAGTGGGGAGGTTCTAGCCGCTTAAGTAGGTGCCCGTTTTTTGACCTCCCCACTCCACTTCACCATTTAAAAAAGGGAGGTTACTGCAATCACTAAAATTTTCGAATTTGAGATAACACCAGATCTTCACTTTTTTAGGTCTCAGGAACTCGAAAAAGTGGTTTTAACCTCCCCACTCCACTTCACCATTTAAAAAAAAGGGAGGTTACTGCAATCTTTAAAATGTGTCTGTGTGTATGTGCGTACGTACGTACGTTCGTTTGTAATCACGCCCCAGCCAAAACTACTAGACCGATTTGGCTTAAATTTGGAACATAAGGATCTCGTAACCTAACTTAGATCTGAAAAGCTTTTGGAGCCAATCGTACAACCGGAAATGCCATTTTGGCATATCAACTTTTAAATTTTAAATACAAGCCCCCATTTTTCACGTCACCATAAGAAAGGTCTTCAAATTCTGTTTCTAAAAATGTATTCACTCTTAGTGCCTTTTTGACAAAAACTGAAATATTCAAGATTTTTAACGTACTTTAAAAACACGATACAGTCGAAACCTCTGAAACGATTTGGCTGAAATTTTGCACATGGAGACAGTATTACACTTCGAAGAGCTGAAAAATGTTTGGAGGCAATCGACCCACGGAAAGTGCCGTTTTGGCACATCAATTTTCAAATTTAAAAATACTCTCATTTTACGATCCTAAACATGTTTTTTAAAAATTTATTGTCAGCGTCAGGAAGGTCTTCAAATACTTGTTCTAAATAAGACAAAGCTCATTCGCATTTAGCGCCCTTTGGGTAAAAAAATCGAATTATTGTAGTAACACTAATGATACATTATAGCCCATACTTCTGAATCGATTTGGCTGAAATTTGATACATGGAGTTTGGGTGACCCATTCAAGAGCTGAAAGGCTTTTTAAAGCAATTGGTCCACGGGAAGTGCCCTTTTGCCACACCAACTTTAAATTTTAAATGCAAGGTCTCCTTTTTTATGTCACCATTAGAAAGACGACGAGATTCTGGTTCTAAAAATGTATCCACACTCCACAATCTCTGCCATTTCGGCGAAAAATAAAGAAAGAATTATTTCTCATTAAACGGGACTACTATCCACACAGAAATCAAAGATCCACGCGATGGGGAGGTTCCAGCCGCTTCACTGCTGCATTTTTTCTGTTGAAAAGATCCACGCGATGGGGAGCTGGGGTGAAAAACGAAAATTTAAGTTAGTTTTTAACTGTTCGAGAGAATAAGGTAAACATGACCAAAATGATTATTGAATAAAATTTCTTACCAAAGGCAAACAAAATTGCTCAAATTTTGAAAACTTAACGCTGGTACAGTCGAAAAACTAAATAATGCACTTTATGCTAATTTCTTGAGCATATAATTCTTAACTAGCATACAGTCCTGGGCCTTTTGACCCAGCAATACAACCCCCAACTCGTGCCGGTTCTAATGACATGTAAATACACCACTATCGAAGGCTGGTGTTCTAAATTCTGAGCGTAAGGCTCAAGAATTGGGTGCATGACTTACTTTTTCGACTGAACCATTGCATACCTTTCCACAGCATTGTATAGGTCCATTTTCATAATAAAACCACCTTTGATTCGAAATCGGATCGCCCTGAATAGCCATTATGCAAAATCTCGTCGTTGAAAGCTGCATAATGGGGGCGGCGGCGGTGGGAACTGCGAGATTTTTATTCCTGGGTTTGAGGAGGTCCCAATTTACTACGAAATTACCTTTGATTCGAAATCGGGGGGCCCTGAATGGCCATTATGCAAAATCTCGTCGTTGAAAACTGCATAATGGGGGCGGCGGCGGTGGGAGCTGCGAGATTTTTATTCCTGGGTTTGAGGAGGTCCCAATTTACTACGAAATTACCTTTGATTCGAAATCGGGGGGCCCTGAATGGCCATTATGCAAAATCTCGTCGTTGAAAACTGCATAATGGGGGCGGCGGCGGTGGGAGCTGCGAGATTTTTATTCCTGGGTTTGAGGAGGTCCCAATTTACTACGAAATTACCTTTGATTCGAAATCGGGGGGCCCTGAATGGCCATTATGCAAAATCTCGTCGTTGAAAACTGCATAATCGGGGCGGCGGCGGTGGGAACTGCGAGATTTTTATTCCTGGGGTCGAGGAGGTCCCATTTTACTAAGAAATCACCTTCGATTTTAAATTCAGGCTGTCGGAACAGCCATTATGCACGATTATGCAATTTGCAGACTATTATGCAAATTATGGACACCCTCTCAGATGGCAACTCGATGATTTCCTGGAAATTTTTGATTACCTACCTAGACCAACCTAAACGAAATTAATAAGTGGAAATTTTTATGCCAAAAATCATTTCTATTCAATTTCTGTGGCTGTATCGTTGCTATTTTCTTACCGAATCTGCACTCGAGCATTAATTCATTTCCTGGAAATTTTAGTCGTGCTCTTATGAGATTATAAGTGAAAATTCCACTTTAAAAATTTGATACAATTACGAACGAGGATTTAACTCTTTACGACGGATCCTGGCCAATCAAGTGAAAATTATATCGGAAATTTTTCTGTCAGGTTTCTACTGTCAGGATTTTGTACTTAAGTGAAATTTTCTCGCTGAATACAATACCACTCGTGATCCCTATTCCGGAAATTTATTTTTGACATTTACTCCAGATTTTTTGCCGCGGAAATCAGTCGTAAATGTCAAAACAATTCCGGAAATTTTGGTGTCGCTGCCGTGGTATTATACAGGCTGTTCCAATGAAAAGTATACACCCCAAATATTTCGTAAACCAACTAAAATATGAAACTTCGCTCGGACAGGTCGATTTTTATTTGGAGGGGAACACTTCAAAACTTACTCCCTAACCCCCACCTATCCCCACTTCAAAATTTTAAATGGCAACCCCCTACTTGTGATACATCATTTGAAAGCTAATTTCATTGTCAATCTAACGTTGCAACAATTTTTGATATTTATTCAACTCTAGCACCCTCTATGGTCAAATTTTAAATTAAAATCCACCCACTCGTTCAAAAGTTACATTGAAAGACATGAGCTGGTTTTGGGCCTAGGAATCCTTCAAGATTAGGCTGTAACTTTTGAACGAATGGATAGATTAAAAAAATTCTTGCATTAGTTTAACAGATAATTTCAATCCCTTTCAAATAATATCACAAAGGGCCCTAATGTAATTTAAAATTTGACCAAAAAGGACGCTAGAGTTGAACTAATATAAAAAATTGTTACAGCGTTAGATTGGCAATGAAATTAGCTTTCAAATGATGTATCACAAGTGGGGGGATGCCATTTAAAATTTTGAAGTTAGGGTAGGTGGGGGTTAAGGGGTGAGTTTTGAAATTTCGAAAGCATGGATTTAAGTGTCCCCCTCCAAATAAAAATCGACCTGTCCGAGC
Source organism: Pycnomerus fuliginosus (assembly GCA_963924575.1). Taxonomy (NCBI): domain Eukaryota; kingdom Metazoa; phylum Arthropoda; class Insecta; order Coleoptera; family Zopheridae; genus Pycnomerus; species Pycnomerus fuliginosus. Next base: position 21,866,769 of record OZ004622.1, read on the forward strand.
GAATTTTCATATTTTATTTGGTTTACGAAATATTTGGGGTGGAAACTTTTCATTGGAACACCTGTATACGAACATTCCACTTTAAAAATTTGATTCAATTACCAACGAGGATTTAAATGTTTACGACGGATTTTGGCCAATCAAGAGAAAATTATATCGGAAATTTTTCCATCAGGTTCCTACTCTGTCAGGATTTTGTTCTTAAGTGAAATTTTCTCGGTGAATACCACTCGTGATCCCTAAAAGTTTTGGGAATTTATTTTTGACATTTTGCTCCAGATTTTCTGCCGCGGAAATCAGTCGTAGGTAAATGTCAAAAAATTTCTGAAAATTTTGGTGTCACTCGTGGTATCATACGAATATGCATCAGTGTTACTTTAATTAAGGTCACTAGGTGTAAAAATACGCGAGAAAAGACATGATTTTTATAAAATCACAGAAAATCAATGCGCGAATCAAATTAACTTCTGAAAGATTTTTGAAGAAAAGTGAAGGGGCTTCAAGGTTATTTAACTGACCAAAATCACCATCCACATGTTATTTTTGTCTCATAACAATAAATTGGTTGTTAACTGATGACCAATGCACCTAAACTAAAGTAATTAAACGTTTAAAACAAGAATCGCTAAGCAGAGCCGTGCGAAGGGGGGGCAAAGGGGCGTCCGAATATTTTCCAAATTGTTCTCAGGAATCTCAAAAGGGGTGCCAACGGCATCCCACTAATTTCGCCATTTTCGGAATTGAAGCAAAATAAACATTGTCCAGAACAGAAGACCGCTATAATAAAAACATGTTATTAAGTATTATTTTTACAACAAAGGACCCTATACGATAGTGGCCCAGGAAATAAATTGAAAATCAGGATCTGGACGACACTAAACTTTAATTTTTGGCGTGATGTGGCTCTAAATACAGTTGGGCCGAGTAGATACTATACTTTTATTTTCCCCCAAACCTTCATCTATCCCTCGCTTACCCAAATTTAAAATTTGGTAGAGATGGGCCCAAGCGGTCGCCTTATTGTATAGAGTCCCTTACGACAAATACTGTTTTTTTTTCTTTATTAGCTTGTTTCGATTTCTCATTATTTTTATTTAGCATTAAAAAGTTTTTTGCGAGGGGGGATGGTACAAGTTTTCGCCAGGGACTAACCGCTCCATACACCCCTCGAGCACTCTGTTTTGTGAACGCGGTGGAGGGAGAATTTTTCGTGGGGGCGCACGGCTCTGTCGCTAAAATTACTACAGTAGCGCCGTCTGTCGTGATTTCTTGCATAAATCGATAGTCTGGTTGTTTAGCTTTAATTTAAGACCACGTTCATTCAAATTTGTTAAAAAAATGGCTGAGTTATTCCCAAAAATATTTCTTTCGGTTTTTTTAGGACTCCTGTTACTTTATACTGATGCTTATAGTTTTTGAAGCATTTGCGAAAAAGCAGAAAAGCGTGTTATTTGGTCTTAAAATAAACAATTATTTACTTTTCGTGCCTAGTCATACAAAGGTATACCAATACCTTCCTATACAAATGTTTTTCCATGATATATTTTTTGAACCTGATATATGAATATGTATATACTTTAAGTCTATACCTATTTTCAAAATATTAAATACTTTTGACTAAATACTTCAAGTAGCTATGCTCTGACCTGGAATTTATCCTTGTCCAGGGAAACAGTTGAACCGGTGTCTGGAGAGATATGACGCCATGGCCTGTAGTAATGTTGGGGTGGCCCGTAGTTGAGAAGGGCACGAACATCCCTCGGAGAACCCAAATCTTCGTGGGTCAGGCCATGGCCAAAATGCTGATCGATGATGCGACTAGGGCGAGGATGTTCATCTAAATAATCGAGCAGGAGCGGGATTAGGGCCATTACTGTAAGGAATCACTGATGAGATAAAATGTAATTATAAGGTCTACACTGCGAAGTAGACGAGACTACACTGTTGAATTAAATTCAAGACTCAAGTAAATAATGTAAAAAGCGGCGATAGCGACCTGCCAAGGACTCACAGGATAACGGACCTCCTCGTCAGTAATATGTTTGCTCTTGTCGCTCTTAAGCGAATATCTGCCTGGATACAAGCCAGACAGGTCAGAGCAGACCCAGACCCACCGAATGTCATGAGATCATTTAGGCTTAATAAAATTTAAAAATGTTTTATTAAAAAATTAGTCGCAATGAAGCTAAGCAAAAAATTGTGATAAGAACAGATAAACCTTTTCACTTATCTCTTTATATTTGCATACTGAAACAAAAAGATGGATTTTCTTTATTGACGTTATTTTAAAATTTAAATAATTGCTAATTAATTATTATTATATTATTATTGTGTATAAGTACATATTAAATTAACGACTTGATTGAGTATAGGTACGAAGGCGATACCTACTACCTCTGTACTACTGTACTGAGTTGAAAATTTGGTAGTTTTGAGGGTGTGCCCTTTTGGTCGCACTTTTTACTTTATTTTGCCGTAGCAGAATACGAATAACTCGATGACCCGAGTGTACCTATAGGCACCTACTGTTTAGGATATTTGCTCGATCGATCCTCTACACTGTAAGTCAGATAATTTGAGAACGGATTGAGATATCAAGCTGAAACGTGGTATAAAATTTTGTGTTCCGAAAAGTAGGTAACGCGGAGGCTGCTTTTGGGTCATATCGCAACAACGGGTGAAAAACCGGAAAATTGTTAATTGCAACAATTATACGTACAGCTTATAATATGAAAATGCCCACCCATAGCTAAATATTTATACCTAGTCGTATTTGGATCAAGCGATAACAGAGACATGTAGAAGCATTGGTAGAAGCTAATTACCCACTCCTACCCTAGGCGACCGGCAAAATATTCAGCTCTTGGTGGGCATTTTCACATTTCTAAGCTGTAGGTAACTAGAAAACAAGTGGAGGTAAGTTAGTACCTACCTATATCTAATGAGAGAGTTTTTTTTCGGGAAAGTCGGACAGATGAAGTAGAAATTAGGGATTTGGATTGAATCGCAATATTTTGCAACGATATACAGGGTGTCCCGTCTCAGAGTGCAAAAATTTCAGCCACAGATTCCTTGCATGAAAATAAAAGACCCGTATTTTTTTGTTTCGCTAGATGGGCCCCCATTTCGTCACTAGGGCTCCTCAAAAGTGAGCCCCAAGAATCGAAAATTAATTCCCACGTCTTAAACATTCAACCGATTTTGCTGAAATCTTCCACAAGACCATTACGAACGATGAAGATTTCAATAATGTAGCTGATCATGTCGTGGTGCCTACCACAGGCGCCGCGCCCCCTGGGCCGCCATCGACATTTTCGGCCCATTATCTTTGTTAACGTAATTAAATTTCGTAATTAATTACACACCGTCCGATAGTCTATTGAATTTAGAAACTACGCTACCTCTTACACTTTTTCTGTAAAATGCACCATTTCCGAGTAAAATTAAGGAATGTGGAGCCATACACGTGCTTATTGGCAGACTTGTCAAGATAGCTATAGCGCGATTAATGTCAGGGCTTTGTTAAAGTTTTAAATTATTGTCAGTTTTGCACCACTGTGGCACTGTGTTTGTTTTTTTTTGTAAATATTATAATTGCAGCCAATTTTGCAAATTCGGAGTATACAGATATGCATTTTAATTTATGGTGTATGGCTCCACATTTCTTAATTTTACTTGGCAATGGTGCGTTTTACAGAAAAAGTGCAAGAGGTAGCGTAGTTTCTAAATTCAATGGAGCATCGGATGGTGTGTAATTAAATAGGAAATTTAATTACGTTAACAAAGATATTGGGCCGAAAATGTCGAGGGCGGCCCCGGGGGCGCCTATGGTGGACACCACGAAATCATCAGCTACATTATTGAAATCTTCATCGTTTGTAATGGTCTTGTGGAAAATTTCAGAAAAATCGGTTGAATAGTTACGACTTGGGAATTAATTTTCGATTTTTGGGGTTCACTTTTGAGGAGCCCTAGTGACCAAATGGGGGCCCATCTAGCGCAACAAGAAAATACGGGTCTTTTATTTTTATGCAAGGAATCTGTGGCTGAAATTTTTGCACTCTGGGACGGGACAGCCTGTATACTTAGAGGGTCGGCAAATTGGCATCCGGCTTTAATACATTTTTATACAGGGTGTCTTCAGAACGCTCGCACCACCTTTTAATGGAGTACTCAGAATTAAATTCTAAGTCGATTCGTGTTTTTGAAATTTTTCAGGGTCCAATAGTTCTCGAGTTATAACAGATTGAAGTGGACCAATCAGATTTCAGCTCTGCATTGCTTAACTTAAATGTTAGAGATGCACTATTTCCTAGGTTACAAGATGCAACAATATTAAATTTTCATTGATAATATCTTGTTACCTAGGAAATAATGCATCTAATATTAAATTACCTTATGGCGCATTCAGAGCTGAAATCTGATTGGTTCTCTTAAATCTTTTATAACTCGACAACTATTGAATCGTGGAAATTTTCAAAAACACGAATAGACTCAGAATTTAATTCTGAATACTCCACTAAAAGATGGTGCGAGCGTTCTGAGACACTCTGTATAATTTCCCTTCAATCTGATAATTTATACTTAAATGAACAACACGCTCTCGAAATACGCTTCCTTGTAAATTATACCTAAAAGAGAGCGAAATAAATCATAAGGAGTTGACGTTGAAAATTCTCAACGAATTGGACTCGGGTGGTGAAATTGAAAACACAACTTTATTCTTTTCGCTATGTAGAGGTAGTGTTTGGAACTTAGGGGTCGAAACTTTCATGAAATTCTGAAATTGTACGCAGAGAAGCAATACCGGCTATGAAATTGTAATATAGTATACAGGGTGAGTCAAACGGGACGGGCCACCCTCCATAACTTCGTTCGATTTCGATCGATACGTGATATGACTGCCTCTGAGCTTCATTTCGATTCGACAGCATCAGTGGTCCCAAAATGTTTTTATTTTATTGACTAGCGACATGTCACTTTGTTACTTTAAATGGCGCCCTGTAAATTTTTTTATTGTACCATTTTTGAATTTCTTTACAACGGTGTAATAAAATCAAACTTACATAATGTAAAAGAGAAAATGTCAATTGAACGTGTTCCCAAAAGAATGGATCAACGCCCTTATATTTTACAAATTATTCACTTTATCAAAAAATTGCCCCAAAAAAGTTGAAAGGTAAATTTAGATGCATCTGTTGATGTGATTAACTCGACATAATCTTGTAAAAAAAAATGTGTATGATATGTAATTACTCAGTGTGACTCGGTGAAAATGGTTCCGATCCATCGGAAACTAACGAGCTTATGAAGGGTGGCCCGCCCCGTTTGACTCACTTTTTGGAGATATTCATGGAAGCGGCTGAACAACTTGTTGTGGTAAATTTACTACAAAATGTAGAAGTTTAAGCAAATGTTTCTAAGTAGGAATGCTAATTTTGTGATTTGCAGTACATAGGTACGGTAGAATAGGTTAATTTTGAGAGTAGGGATATAAATCTTTGCACTGTCGTAGACCTCTATTAGATGCATCGTTTGAGGTACTCAACTCAAATGTAAGTTGTAAATCCAGCCTACTATCGAAATAAATCATAAGAACAAAGTGTTCAGAATCCAATTTTTACACCCCTTGCCGAGTTTCAATTCAAAATTTGCACTTTGAATTTCCCCAAAAAATGTTTAAAGCTCGAATTTGTCCGGGTGCGCTACAGATTCGAAAAAAATTGTTAAAGAAACGTTGTTCAGAAGCCAATTTTGTCTTAACGTAGTCGCTTAAAAGCAAAATTCGCAATTTTAATTTTTTGAAAATTAAGATTTTTTTAAAATAAAAAATTTGAATTTTGAATTGAAACTTAGCATATGGGATCAAAACAAGATTGCGAACAATTTATTCTTATGAATATTTTTCATATGTTGACTGCGAAGCAAAATATTGAAAAATGGTCTTATTATCGCGAAGTCGCAGTCGGCTGGGTTTACAACTTCCGTTTGAGTTGCGTACCTCAAAAGATGCGTCTTATAAGGGTCTACAACTGTGCAAAACTTTATATCCCTACTCCTAAAATTAACGAAATTATTACACTGTCGTCATCTTATGTGGGACAAACTGTATATGGAAATCTCTTTTGGGACACTTGCATTCTTATTTTATAAACAAGAATTTGCAACCAACAAATCGAGGGATAAATAATAAGAAATGCCCAGAATTTGTGGGCCCCTCGATGGCGTGGGCCACGCCATTCAGGTACAAGTGTACCCCCTCATGCCATATTTCATGACGCTCAAGTGAACTATTAGTAGTTAGAAAAAAATGGGCAGCGGAGAAGCGGCTGGAGCCTCCCAATTGCGTGGGTCTTTGATTCCCGTGAATATTGTAGTCAATTAAACATTCTGTAGACTTTATGTCGAGCAGCTTATTCACATTAACCACTTTACGTACTTAGCGTAACAAACTTCAACAATGGTCAACAATTATTCCTGACAGCTTCTGACTTTTCTAGCAATTTTAAACTTTGTTATGTCACGTACGTTAAGTGGTTGTGAATGAGGTGTAACTTTGAGAAGGTTGAGAGAAGGTTAAGAGTGGATTGAGAGAGGGTTGAGAGAAGGTTCAGAGAGGCTTGAAAGAAGGTTAAGAGAGGGTGGAGAGAGGGCTGAAATAAGGTGGAGAGAGGATTGAGAGGGTTGAGAGAGGGTTGAAAGTGCGTTGGGAGAGGGTTGAGTGAAGGTTGAGAGAGGGTTGAAAGAAGGTTCAGAGAAGGTTGAAAGTGGGTTGGGAGAGGGTTGAGTGAAGGTTGAGAGAGGGTTGAAAGAAGGTTCAGAGAAGGTTGAGAGAGGGAGGAGGGATGAGTGAGGGTTGAGTAAGGGCTGAAAGTGGGTTGGGAGAGGGTTGAGAGAGGGTGGAAAGAGGGATGAAAAAGGGTTGAGAGAAAGTTGTGACTAATTTTGTCTTATTTAAAACCAGAATTTGAAGACCCTACTGATGGTGACAATAAATCTTTCAAAAACTTGTTTTGGATGGTTAAATGAGAAAATAATTTTAAATTTAAAAATTGATGTGTCAAAACGGCACTTTCCGTCGGTCGATTGAATCCAAAAATTCTTCAACTCTTCAACGTGTAATACAATCCCCATGGGCAAAATTTCAACCAAATCGGTGCAGGGGCTTGGGCTGTACCGCGATTTTAATGTCCGATAAAAATCTCGAATTTTTTAGTTTTTGGTCAAAAGGGCACTGAAAGTGAATACATCTTTGGAAGCAGAATTTGAAGGCCTCTCTTATGGTGACGTGAAAAATGGCATTTCCGGTTGCACGATTTAACTCCAAAAGCTTTTCAGATCTAAGTTAGGCTATGAGATGTCTATGTACATCAAATTTCAGCCAAATCGCTCCAGCAGTTTGCACGAAGTATTATGCACGATTATGTATTTCTAAGTTGGTCCACAAGAAGTTGGGCCGCCGCGCCGCTAGGTCCAAATGTAAATGTGCCCTAAAACGTAATAAGATTTGATGTTTTTGGCGAATCGATTTTTTTGATCGATTCCCTCGTCGATTCCCATCGATTCCTAACCATTCCTAACTGCTCCGCGAGCGTAGAAGACAGTGGTAGAACGTAGAACTGGTAAGGTAAATGTCCCAGATATCGACCACTTAAGGACGAAAGCAACTTTTGTTAAGCAATAAAATATATTTTCGCAAATTTTCGGGAAGAGGAGCTGCAACCAAATTCGTTGGTTACCTATAGGTATCAGATAATACACGCTTCGCTTACGGACGCAGTAAGTTTTCTAATAGATTAGATTTGTCGCATGTTGAACATTGTGGTTTGAACTAGACACTCCCGGTATCGCCCACTCATCCGTAAAAGTCATCGAGAAAGACTATATACAGTGTGTCTCATTTTAACTGGAACCACACAAATATTTCGGTTAATTTTAACCGAATCAATGCGTTCTTTTTTCTGCATGTAGAGCTCCAAAATCTGCACCTATGTAATACTCAACTTTTTTTATAACCCGAAACCCCAGCCTACTGCGATTTAATAAAGAGGCCAAAAATGTCGAAATCGTATTAGGCATTTTTTTATCGAAAAATTTTATAAAGAAAAGTTGCTCAGGATCGCTCCAAATGGCTAAATAAGAAGTTTCAGGTAAAAATCAAAATGTTGAATTTCTTGAGAAAGAATCATAAAATAACGAAAACGTCAATATTTTTGCAACATAACGGGTGATGTGAAATAAAAAAACAATGGAAGCGCATATGTTTGCTGTTTGTGGCACATTGCAACAGATTAGTTCGGGTGTCCCTTGAAATTGTTAAGAAAAACGAAAATCTTACACTATCTTAATAATTTCTTTTTCTGCGATTGTTAAGTTTTATCCATCCATAGCCGATAGCAAATGTCAAATCAATTCATTTCAATTGCTTTTTCATTTCACAGCACCCATTATGTTGCAAAAATATTGAACTTTTCGTTATTTTGTGATTCTTCCTCAAGAAATTCAACATTTTTATTTTCTCCTGAAATTTCAGATTTAGCCATTTGGAGCCATCCTGAGCAACTTTTCCTTATAAAATGTTTCGATAAAAAAATGCCTAATACGATTTCGTCATTTTTGGCCTCTTTATTAAATCGCAGTAGGCTGGGATTGCGGTCTATAGAAAAAGTGAAGTATCCAAGTATCACACGCAGGTGGAGATTTTGGAGCTCTACATGCAGAAAAAAAAGAACGCATTGATTCGGTTAAAATTAACCGAGAAATTTGGGTGGTTCCACTTAAAATGAGACACACTGTATTATAACTATACTTACTTTTACTCCGAAATTCATTCCTCCCTTAATACGCGATATTAGCGATGACGTGGAACCGCCATTTTTGTTGCATATGGTCATAGTCAACGCCTCCCACTGAAGTCAAACATAGCAAGATTTCAATGTGCAAATTTCAGAAAACTGCATTTTTTGCGATTTTTTGTCTAATTGTTTATTTACTTGTGTTGCGTTTCAAGACCTTAATATTGACAAATTGAAGAATTGCTATCGATTAAATCGTTAACCATTATTTCCAGAATCAGCTTTGTGCTGAAATAATTGAATCTACACGAGGAAATTCTCGCTTTGTTAGCTTCATTGCTATGGTAACAACCTTAACCTAGCCCAACCTACGTCACGCTAATAGCCCATATTGAATAAGAATAAATATTAACTAAGTCCTCCATCTGAAATTTTGCGCCCTAAGATTTTCGTTCTTCAAAACGCGAAACTGGTCAAATAATGAAACTGTGGCGGTCGCCTTTTGTACGTGACAAAATATAAATTCCAACGGCATGACTCCTTCTTGGTAGACGTAAACATCCGCTGCTTACAGGGTAAAACCAACCCTGTAAGCAACTACCTGCCAAGGGTGAGTCATGTCACAAACAATAGAGACGTGTGCGCATCTCGCCGCTCTCACTAATTTTAAGGGTAGATTTAAGCAGTTCCACTTCGATAGTTCCACTGTAGACTCTTGTACAGAAACACCTACGATTATTAAATATATTTTTACCTTGTTTTACGTTACTTCGAGTTTGAATGCACGCTACCTACCACCAAAAAGCCCTAAAACTGGTGACCCCGACAATCGTTAAAAAACGCGAACGCGCCGCGAATTAAGTGTACATAAGTGGTTTATGTTAAGTGCTTCCTCGAATACCGTCGTTCCCATCTACAATGGCCACTTCCAATCCTCCGCCTTTTCTGGTTATTTTCATCTTGGAACATCTACTGGTCTATTTGGAGAAGCTGGATTCTTCGTTACCCACCAGCAATCCAGGTGCTCGAAAAAATTCAGCCAGCCGCGGACGAAGTCGGCATCATCCGTGTCCACGCGGCAGCATCAGCATTCATCTATGATCAGCATCACCGCACCGCTTCTACGCCAGCAGCAGACTCCCATATGCAATAAATTGTGTATGGTAGATATTGTAAATATTCAGTGATAGTTGTGCATTCTTCCTCGCTGGCTACAACGCCAAACCGGCTGAAAAGGGGTAAATTCGTGAGTACCCTGATTTCATCAGGCTTCCATCCCCTTCGAAGCTTCACGGCTCAGTCAGAAGTCATTACCGCAGCTCCATCAGTTCACGATGCAGACGTCCTCGTTCACCTACTTCTCTGATATGGGAGCACCCTAGGTTTTCTTCACCTCTACTGCCCCCGACCTGCAGAGATACACCTTTTCTCGCCCTATGCGTGACCTAGCTCTTCAAGGTGTTAAAAGCTCAACCCACAAACAATCAGACCATATTCTGACCGGGTATTCGCTGTTACACCTCCACCTGGGTCCTGTCATGCATCTAGCGCCTAGAGGTACAATTTCGATAAACGCCTTGGGAGATCTCACCTCGGACAACCCTCCGAGCCGTCGCTACATTTTCTCAGAGCCACTCATATTTTTCGAACCAAGGGACTTCGGTGTACTGACCGGTGGCCAAGCACTCAACGCAGCTGAATCCAACTTTTGCCAAAATGTAATTTTTTTTTTCCATTTTATTTTGTTGAATAATTACGGTGCGTAATAATTACTGTTCCCGTGCGGTTGGGTGCCCATCGGGCGCGTCCCCGGGTGGTGGATAGGGGAATGGCCAGTCCGCTGGTTAGTTACGGCCATACGTGCAGACCTGGGGCTTAAAACCCTCACGTGTCTGTACCAAAGCCGCTACCGCGAACCAACCCCTCTGAGACACCGGGCGCCCTCTCAGAGTAATAGCCTTACCCTCATGCGCCGGGCTCCATGAGGGCGGACCGAACTCCCGGGGTTAACTGGGAATTTCAGACCAGATTTAGGAGGGTACCGGAGGCCTCAATGCAGCAAATGGGGTCGGAAGACACTCATAGCTGCTCTGAGACTTAGGGACCTAGCAGCCTGAACAGAGGGACTGGAAGACTGATACTTCTGTTATCTGTACGGAGGGACAAAAAAAAAATAAAAAATTACCTCACGGTTGCGATAGGGATAGGCTGATAACTGGACCTATCAGATTTTTGTGACTAGGGACTAATTGTGACTGATGGGACTGAAAAAGACACCGCAGTTGCACAGGTACCGTGACATTGGCAGACCCTCAGGGAATGAGGGCGGACCGAATTCCCGGGGTTAACTGGGAATTTCAGACCAGATTTAAGAGGATACTGGAGGCCTCAATGCGGCAAATGGGGTCGAAGGACACCCATAGCTGCTCTGAGACTTCGGGACCTAGCAGTCTGAACAGAGGGACTGGAAGACTGATACTTCTGTTGTCTGTACGGAGGGAAAAAAAAAATAAAAAATACCTCGCGGTTGCGATAGGGACAGGTTGACAACTGGACCTATCAGACTTTTGTGGCTAGGGACTAATTGTGACTGATGGGACTGAAAAAGACACCGCAGTTGCACAGGTACCGTGACACTGGCAGACCCTCAGGGACTGTGGCACCAACAACCAGTTGTGACTGATGGGGCTGTCCACCAGGAACCATCGGCCACACGGGGGGAAGATGTCTGCAGTCTGTACGGAAGGGTAGTTATAATAGTGCTGCGCAGGACGCTAGGGACTAGTTGTGACTGATGGGACTGAAAAAGATACCACAGCTGCACAGGTACCGTGACACTGGCAGACCCTCAGGGACTGTGGCACCAACAACCAGTTGTGGCTGATGGGGCTGTCCACCAAGAACCGTCGGCCACACTGGGGGAAGATGTCTGCAGTTTGTAACATAGAGGGACATAAATTGATACCTCAACTGAACCTTTTAAGGGTACACTTTAAGCTGCCTTCGACACCAAGAAACCAGTTGTATCCGGCAGGGCTGAAAAAGACCTGCCGGTTATAGTGGGTTCGCGGGACGAAGCTTCAACAAACTCCCTAAAGAGCAGAAGTACCCGCCGTGGTATAGCAGAGCGGGGTGGCTTTTCTAGCACCCGATTAACACTATTCAGTTTCTACAGCAGAAGTACTGGGTCTTTGCAGAACCGGGGTTCCTGATGTAGGAAATGGATAACTGTCACAGTGCGGGCATAATGGACCATAAGGTCTGAATGCAGCGGACCCGTCAGGGAAACGCACCGCAGAACGAAATACGAATAATTACTGTTTGCTGTTTTCTTTTGTAAAGATTCACTTTTACACGACTTAATATTCTTTTGTTTGTTAATATTGTGATTTAGATTATTGCTATCTATTTGTTTTTTTGTACCTATTTAATTAACACTTTTTGTTTTGTTTATCTCAATCCTGTGTTTGTCTAACCTGTTTTTAACAGTTCTTTTATTGTTTGGTTTGTGCACTCACTTACATACTTTTTCATGTCCGTTTGTTACGTTCGTTTTGTGTCTACATTTTATCTTGTTTTTTTTTTTGTTCTCAATTTTTGGTTCGTTCGGCCGTCCTCACTCGGGGGAGGCTCCTGTGGCGGTCGCCTTTTGTACGTGACAAAATATAAATTCCAACGGCATGACTCATTCTTGGTAGACGTAAACATCCGCTGCTTACAGGGTAAAACCAACCCTGTAAGCAACTACCTGCCAAGGGTGAGTCATGTCACAAACAATAGAGACGTGTGCGCATCTCGCCGCTCTCACTAATTTTAAGGGTAGATTTAAGCAGTTCCACTTCGATAGTTCCACTGTAGACTCTTGTACAGAAACACCTACGATTATTAAATATATTTTTATCTTGTTTTACGTTACTTCGAGTTTGGATGCACGCTACCACCAAAAAGCCCTAAAAAACATAGCATTACAAACATTTAAAAACTATCAATTTCTACCAGTTTTCTAACTTTTTGGGAAACATTAAAATTTGGTCGATAACTGGGACATCATGGTCGATAACGATAATTGGCACATTTACCGTATTAGTTTGTGTGGGAGGAAGTTAAAAACAGATAACACTAAACAGGAGTTATTCAAGATCTGAACCTATTTCTACAGCGAGCGCTTCGCCGAACGTCCAACAGATGCCTCTTCAGTTTCAAACCGGATTAGAAAATTATGGGAAATCTGGTAAATAAATTATGTACTTGTCTCCACCTTGTAAAAAATATGCGAACTATACAGGCGTTATTAAACTTGGTGGAATGTGGACTGTGGGACGGACCCTGACACATTCCAATTGCATACCGATATCGCCCATAGTGGCGTTCGTTGCGACACAATTTAAATTAAACAAATTGCGTCAAAAATCGGAATTTTTATAGAAAGTTCAAATCTAAAATTCAACATTAATTAGTTCTTAATGATTAGAAATCTGTTGTTTAAATAATCGTGAATTTATTAGCAACTCGCGAGGAGTTGGGGGTGTCCAGGCGTCGCGACGCCCGCCGCAACGGGAGTAATGAGTGTCTTTAAGGCCCCATTCACTTAAGTGCGCTGTGCTTGCCGCATTCCTTTGATGAGAGCTGGCGTTCGTGATTGGCTGTTGGTGAATGACGTCAGAGCGCGACCGCTCCATGATAATGTGGTATTCAACATGGCCGATTAGTTAGTGGTGTGTGTGCCAGTTGCTGTGTATTTGAATGGATTAAGTGTAGAATAATGCCCAGAAAAAGAAACGGTGAGATGCCCTTACCAGAGGGTTGGGACTACGGCCAGGATTACGACGGAAAAATTTATTTCATCGATCACAATTCGAAGAAAACGACGTGGATCGACCCTAGAGACAGGTAGGACTTAAAGCCAGTAAATGTTTTCAACCCCCTTCAATCCTGGAAATAGTTAAAAGGGACAAAAGAGAAAGCCCCCTTCCCCCTCTAGCCGAGGAATTCGTATGTGTATTTGAAAAACATCGGTGAATGTGCTGCCACCGTTTGGGAAATATGCGCGAAGGAAAGAATAAATATTAGATTGTTGTGTCTAAAAATATTTACAACCTTTCTGAAATCGAGGACGGGTCCGAGCCCCCAAATGTAAACAAGACGGTGGTTGCTAGACGCCAGGCGGTCTGCAGACGCGACGCCCCCTCGCAGATGTTGAGAAAAAAAACGAACGTCGCCGTTACTAAATATTACTAATAAGTTAGGTATGCGGCATTATAACGAGTGTCCGATAAGGGCCCAGGAATGTCAGATTAGAAAACATTACGTAACTGTACTTGGATGATCTAACCGGGTGCATGCGGATTTGTCCGATGACCATATTCGTTTCATTGCCATCGCGATTAGAATATTATGATTTGTTGCGGTCAGAAGTGGCACAATCGAAAGAATTACACCGCTATGTGGTGTTGTTATGGTCGTTTTTTCTTCCGAGGTGCATTGACCACTTTCACTCCACTTGTCACAAACGTCATTGACGGCCATTGTGCGGATTTTTCGGACTGTCGTTTTAAAAATATCTCGGGACCTTCGAGGCCTTCCTTTCAAAATAATGCGGAATAATTACAATCGGCATGCAAGTTCATTCCTCTCCTAGCCTTATACAACCAGTTCTTGGTCCTGTCTTGCGTGAGCGCTCCTCGTTTTTATTTATCCAAATTGCCTGGTACGTGCATTCCCACCACCCAACGCCCTAATTATAAGCCCTATGTTGCCCTGGGTCTAAGTGTCTTCTTAATATAGAATCTCGTGTCACAACTTCCAAGGTTGCACGATATTTCTTCTTTCTAGGACACAAAATCGTCAAATTCATAGTCTACTGTAATATGCATCTTTCAGTACTGATGTCTTCTCTATTCTGAGGATAACCTTTTGACAAATATGCTGACCATATCGAGAATCATATACATACGCACACTACTTGCAGTTAAAGGACCCAAACTCTAATTGTACCAATCGTCTGGCTATGTAACTTAACTGACTAGACTCCGTTTACGATGTTTAAATACGGCAGTAGGCTGTGTTGGGGTAATTCACTGGGTATTGTTACAATTCGCGAAAATCATAAGGTTACTGGTAGTCCGAGAGCTGGCAGCAAAAATGCATAATGGTTTTTTACCAAAGGTTTGATATTTTTAATCGAAAGTACCATTTAAACGATGAATGAAACCGTGCGTCTGCCGGTCCAGACTGGAGGCGTTACTTCGGGGGCGGGTTTGGAAATACTCAATTTTTGGTTAAAATGAAATGATTTAATACCAGGCTCAAATTTGGGGAGGTACTATTGTTTGTATTGGCAAACATCCCGGTGCCTTCCAAAAACTAGCAGACGGCGGCGTCTTCAGAGCAGACGCATTCAAAAATGGCCGTTTAAGCGGCCACATATATAATGACGCTCTACCACTTAGAATCATACACCAAAATTTTACCAAAAATAAATGCTTCAAATTTTCCTTAAGCGAAAATTAAGCAGACAGGGGCGTTTGGTCTGCAGACGCCTAAACAAGTAGGTAAAAATAAGATAAGCTGCCTTTATAATGACGTTCTACCAGTCTGAAATTTGTACTAAAGGTTCCGAAAAATAATTAGCTTTAAATCATTTATTAACTATTTTTAGGAGAGGGGGGCGTTTTGGGGGCAGACGCCGTTAAAAAGGAATTTGTTCAACAGTCCCCGAATCAGAAAAACACTTAAATTGAAATGCATTCTTTTCTTGTTCTGAAACCATCTGCATAAAATTAATTGAACGCTTTGAGGACTTTTTAAAATCTATACGGTGATTGATAGAGAAGCTTTTCTTTACAATTCAAGAATGTTTCTAGACGATGCTAAAGTTTATCTTTTGTCGGACAATAACATCAATCGAAACTTAGAAATCCAAAATGTTGCAAATTCAAATTACGGCGAGATATCTTAGATATTAAGAAAACGCCTTTACCGCAAGACCTCACCAGACGTATTGTATAAGGGACTGAAATTATAAAAGCGGAGTCTTTGTGTCGTGATGGGATTTATAATGTTACAAACGCTAGAATGAAAAACATATTGACACACTGTGCAGGTTACTTTGTTTTAGTAGAAGAAATGGAAACTGAATTAATTTATGCATCTATAAATGCATCTTCGTTACTTCTATAGACTTATTAAGACGTGAACCAGATTTATACACTCGCTTGGCCTTTGATAATTTTTAACTTTAACAGGCGAAAACACATTACATAACAGTTGGAATTCTCTATCAATTTGATAAAGTCAAAGACACATCTTCTGCCTCTGTTCTAAAACCTTCCACTTCACGTTCACTTCCTTCAACATTCAGGAAACGTCGAAGAGCATTTGATTCTTCTGGCCGAGATTTTAAGAAACCAAAAATGACAAACTCTGTTAATATTCGTATTGAAGATATCAGATTGTAAGTGTAACGTTAGGATGATGAAAGGATGTTATAAAAATTGTCTGATATACAACAGTGGTTAAGTGCATATAGGAATAGGAATGTAAACTAAAGAAAATTTGGTCTTCAGCATTTTATCGTGGTGACACTCAATTTCCCTTTATACAAGATTTGATACCATCTGCCCCCAAAACGCCCCCGTCTGCTAAAAAATTGTTACTATACCTAATGGAAATGAAACTTTCGTCTTACGCACAGATGAAAAAATTTCCCATTTGTCGTATTTTGAATTTTGAGTTCAATGCATGTGAATATCTGCAAAAATAGTTTGAAAAATAAAATTACCTTTCGGATAGCCTTTACTGGTATTAATTGTATTAGCGGTAGCAAGAAAAGCTTCTCTATCAATCACCGTATAGATTTTAAAAAGTCCTCAAAGCGTTCAATTAATTTTATGCAGATGGTTTCAGAACAAGAAACGAATGCATTTCAATTTAAGTGTTTTGCTGATTCGGGGGACTGTTGAACAAATTCCCTTTTAACGGCGTCTGCCCCCAAAACGCCCCCCTCTGCTAAAATAGTTACTAAATGGTTTAAAGTTAATTATTTTTCGGAACTTCTAGTACAAATTTCTGACTGGTAGAACGTCATTATAAAGGCAGCTTATCTTATTTTTACCTACTTGTTTAGGCGTCTGCAGACCAAACGCCCCTGTCTGCTTAATTTTCGCTTAAGGAAAATTTGAAGCATTTATTTTTAGTAAAATTTTGGTGTACGATTCAAGTGGTAGAGCGTCATTATATATGTGACCGCTTAAATAGCCATTTTTGAATGCGTCTGCTCTGAAGACACCGCCGTCTGCTAGTTTTTGGAAGGCACCGGGATGTTTGCCAATACAAACAATAGTACCTCCCCAATTTTGAGCCTGGTATTAAATCATTTCTTTTTAACCAAAAATTGGGTATTTCCAAAGCCGCTCCCGAAGTAACGCCCCCAGTCTGGACCGGCAGACGCACGGTTTCATTCATCGTTTAAATGGTACTTTCGATTAAAAACATCAAACCTTTGGTAAAAAACCGTTATGCATTTTTGGTGCCAGCTCTCGGACTATTAGGATCTTAGGATAATCTTTTGATAAATATGCTGACCGAGGTGTTGACCATATCCAGGAACACATGCACACTACTAATTAAAGGACGCAAACTCAAATTGTACCAATCGTCTGACTAGGTATATAACTTTCTATAGGTTTTGCCCTCGGTTTTGCCTATAGCAGAGGTCGACTCGGTTTTGTACGAATTTTCTTCTGATTCTGCATATGTAGTTAGATCAATCAGCGACCATAGCGTTCAGAACGAGGTTCTCAGAATAGGCTGGTGAATAAACGATAACATACAAGCTTTTGCTATAGTTCTATCCGAGGTTCTATCCTTTTCTTTTGCAAGAACCTTTCTTAATTAAAGATTAAACACTCGTTTAAACTTTATCTTATAACCTCGCTTGTAACTATCCACTATTACAACAGAGCAGTGGCTATAGCTGAGAGTACTTAACTATTTTGGTAACTACATAAAATACCTCGTAAATTGCAGTTACCTACCTATTACTTCATTACTTAATTCGATTATCGGAGTTGATTTGGAGCTACTCGAAGAGCTATTTATATAGCTTTACAGAAATTAATTCAGTACCTATTTGAGAAAATTGAAAATACCTACCTATTTACTCTACATTGTAGGTTTTTTCGAGGGTTGCTAAATCCTTTGGTATCAGTCAATCCTTGGTTAATCAATCTACCTAAAGTTGTGTTACATATTAACGAACGCGGGGGTTGTGTGTCTCAGGCTTTTTTTTGTTGGTTTGTAAACGGGACTTCACATCTATCAAAACTCTGCCGTCACTCACTGTAAGTGTCAATAAACAGTAACAATGGAGGTTGAAAGGACGTTTGTTGCTAATTCTGCCGTGCTAAGACCAAAAGGCGTATCTAACGTTTTGGCGGAAAATGAATTAACACCGGAATTTTGCTTAGAATGTCTTAAACTACCATATCAAGAATTTTTGTTGACATCCAATCATTACTATTTTAAAACTATATTTCAAAGGCTACTACCACTGCAAAGTCTCGTGGAACGTAGCTTAATGTACATCTTGTGATTCTTCCGAGGATTCTTCTGTAGCGAGATGTGCAGTAATAGCTTATTGCTTGGACAAGATGCTTAATCTTGAATTAATGAGGGACATAAAAATACAAGTTTTTATTGCAAAAGAAAAAGATAAAACTATATTAGTAAAAAGCTTTGTTACCGTTTATTCACCCCTCACCATTCTTTTTGTTCATGAATAAGTCACTTGGTCCCAGTAGAAAATGGTCAAATTCAGTCTACTGATGTATCTTTCAGTACTGGCTTCTACTCTATTCTGAGGATAATCTTTTGATATGCTGACCATATCGAGGACCATATGCAACACGCACCACTCGACGCACCATACTAACTTGCAGTTAAAGGATGCAAACTCTGATTGTACCTATCGTCTGGCTATGTAACTTAACTGACTATACTCCGTTTACGATGTTGAAAAACGACAGTAGGCTGTGGTGGGGTAACAGAATTCACAATTCACTGGGTATTGTTACAAATCGCGAAAATCAGCAGTGTCTGACATCTGGTGGCAATACTCTAACTACTCTGAGAGACCGGATACGGAAATATTTTAAACGTCCGCCGTCATAATTTCGGCTTACCTTAGTCAGTTGTCAGTTGCGAGGTTAGGTAGTTGTTTTGCTCGGAGACGTTCTCTCGCTGACTCGTAATTTGGGAATAATTCTGTTGAATTTTTTTCGTTTTGTGTGCTTAAGTGGAACATTCATTGTAAATCCAGGAAAACTTGGCTTTTAAAAAATCCACGTAACAATGTCACTGATGTCACCAACTCACACTGTCAGGCACGTCACCTAGAATTCCCCCCTTCTGCTCCCTGGCCTCGTTGAGACGGCCATTTTGTGTTATAGCAATGCCATCTATTAGCAGCTGATTTTCGCGAATACTTATGACATTTGTCAAATTGTATGTAACATTCAAATGAGGAGTCATCCACCAAATGCCGATAATGTCGATTTGGCATCATTGACATTATTGAGCATTTCCTGTAGTTTTAGGGCCTCGTTTAGGGCATACTGCTTAATAATGCCCGAAATACTGCCATATACTACTAGATATTGCGAGAGATATTGCCACTAATGCCTGTTATTGCATATTAATGCCACTACTGCCGAGACTACTGCTGAATACTACTTGTAATGCGTAATGCCGGTAATGTTAGAATAATGCTCGTAATGCCTTTAAAATGTACACCCGAGTGTACACCTAATGCCAGTGGTGGATGACCCCTCGCATTCAAATTTGCACTCAAATTTATCCTTTGTTGCCAAAAAACCGAACACAGTAATGTCGAAAAAGTATCCAAAGAACAAGTAAAGAACTAAGGAGTCTCCTTTTACTGAATACACAATGATTTAGGGCAATCAAGCATGGTATACGTAAGCACTTTGGAAGTCCTATTCTGAGATTTGAAGAGCTGTTTGTAAAATAAATACAAGATTGTGATTTTGACGGACTGAAATGGTTAAATCTTAAATCTATACCCTCATGCAATACTTGTCAATGAGAGAAATTGTTTAATGGTTTACAAGAGTAAAGCAAATGTAAGTTCCGATTATAAGAAGGAAGGGTACCTACCACGGTGTAGTGTAACAGCATTTCACATCGATGATGACATTTTTAAGGAAACTGAAATAGTCCTGCTTCTATATCATTAATTTCAATGAATGGCAATAAAGAAGTATAAGAAGAGACTAACTGGAATGCATCAAAATCACAAATAAGCGGTTCAAATCTTACCTGCTACCTATATCAACGAAGAAGTTGCATTTGTAAATGCCGCGGAAAATACTAAAGCACCAGTCACCCTCAATTTTGATGGAGCATACTTATACTCCTAGTTTTTATTGTAAAGTCAAAATAAAGACAGATGGAATGGATATATGACATATCGAATTAGACAAAAATTATTTACATGTTCGATTTATTAGAATTAAGTTTCGTATAAAGCAGGTAGAGTAGTTTACCTTATTGGTAACCTTGAAATATGGGTAATAATGAATTTTTGGCTTTACTATACCTAAAAGTCTTTGCTTAATCATAACTCTCTTAAAATAGGATTATACTCTGTCCGGGATCCACATGACCAAGATTCACCCGATTTCCATTTCCATTCATTGTTGACAACAATGATTCGCCATGGAAATAGGGTGAATCCCGGTCATGTGGATCCCAGACAGACCATAGTATGTCCAGAAATAAGATATATTACTTCTGAATCCTCTTTGGGACTTCCAGAGGGGCTTCCTCCCTCATTTGATTGCGTTCACTTGCGGTTTTCTTGATTTTATTGCCAATCTATTCCACTTTCTTCCAATCTAAACTAATAAGAGTATAAATCGTAAAATTACATCAATAATTATAAGCCTACAAGATCATAACCAAATGCCTATATGAATGTCTAAGCCGAATTCGGCGCTTCTGCACTAGGAGAGGTAGCTTTTCTGCAGTATTTTTGTAAATATTCAATGCTCAACTTAACAATGACCTCGAAAATGACCAAATAAATATTTGTCAAAGAACCATCAAAGTATAATGTAACAACACAGCTACGAAGTTCCGTCAAATATAAATTTGGTTAAATGAGGAGGATATAAATTTGGTTGCTTAATGGTGACAAACTTAAGAAAAAATGCGTAGAAGTTAAAAACATATGGCCTACTGTGGTTTATAAACATAAACGGCGTATAGTCAAATACAAGGTCGACTTGGTTTTGTACAAATTTTCTTCTGATTCTGGATAGGTAGTTAGATCAATCAGCGACCATAGCGTTCAGAACGAGGTTTTCAGAATATGCTAGTGTGAATAAACGATAACATAATAAGCTTTTGCTATTCGCGAAAATCAGCAAAGTGTCTGACATCTGGTGGCAATACTTTAACTGCACTGAGAGACAGGATACGGAAATACTTTTAAACGTCCGTCATCATAATTTCGGCTTACGTCAGTCAGTTGTCAGTTGCGAGGTTAGGTAGTAGTTTTGTTAGGAGACATCCTCTCGCTGACTCGAAATTTTGTCAATAATTCTGTGGAATTTTACGTTTTGTGTACTTAAGTGGAACATTGTGAATCCAGGAAAACTTGGCTTTTAAAAAATCCACGTATCGATGTCACTGATATCACCAACTGACACTGTCAGGCACGTCACGCTAGAATTCTCACCTCCGGCTCCCCAATGGGGTGAGACCGCCATTTTGTGGTTTAGCAATGCCATCTATTAGCAGCTGATTTTCGCGAATAGTTCTATCCTTTATTAATTGAAGATTAAGCACTCTATTAAACTTTATCTTGTCACTATTCACTATTGCAACAGAGCAGTGGCTAGAGTTGCGAGTGCTTAACTAGGGTCCTTCATTTTCAGTGGTCTTTGAAACTGAAAGTCATGTTGATTCTGTCATGATAGGTGTGGTGTGGATAGTGTGTGTGCACCAAAAGCACTGCCTGTCCTAACTTAAAAATCGACAAAAAATGACAACGTTCAAAGTTTACGTTCCATTTATAATGTTGAATTTCACCCAAAAATAGGGACACTTTTTGTCTTTTGCCAGATTGCCAATTGTTGTGATATCACAATTTCATCATTTTCTGGAAATGTGTATACATTTTTAAGATTTTGTCGAGGATTTGGTTCCAAATCATTGCGTTTAATGGTTTGGGGAAACAATAGTATGTATGTACATGGTGATTCTTAAATGGTGTCACAAAATTCAAAGGGAAGATTTTGAAACTTGGAGCGTAGGCGTAGGTTACTGCGAGAGTTAGTGTTACGAAGCGCTTTCCTTATGAAGCATTTTCGGAAGATGCGTCCGTAGAAACTTCTTCCTAAAATAGTGTGAGAGGTCATTGATTCCTTGAATTTTGTGACACTATTTAAGAAATAACCTGGGTATATGAAAAACAGAGTGAAAAACATTTACAATTTGAGAAAAGAGTAGTGATCTGTGTCCATTATTTCCTGTCCTTTGCAATCGTTTTCGACTTTCTAACTCCTTTTCATTCGAAATCTTCTAAGACTGCTTCCCTCCGTTTTCAACCATTTTTCCCTTGGTTTCTTCTTCCATCGTTTTCAGGTGCCTCAAGCATTGTGGGCGTCGCGATTTGATTACCTATGTCAGTTGTGCATGCTTCTACCAAAATCAAATTCTGGACGTTCGAACCATAGAGTATTAAGTCACATTTTTAAAAACGTGCTTTCAACTCAATTTTAGACTATATTATGTAGTTAATCGACAAATAAATTTGTTTTTCCATGTGCTCAGAACGTATTTAAAGAATTGTGTGAGATTTCTCACATTCGCCATCTTCTGATTAGAATTGTCAGTATACATGTAAAAACCATCCGTTTCCACATCTATTGTGGATAGCCCCTCGCTCTTTATTAAAACGACTCCAGTTGGATGAAGCCTTCACAAACCTATCTTGAGTGTCTTTTCTAAGAATCTGTCGACATGGTTCGCGGTCAATGGCCAAGACTTTATCTCCTGACTGTACCCTCGGATGTGCCTAAAGACTGGAACATTAAAATTTTCGTTGAGTTCTTAGCATTTAGTAGTTTCCTCAGGCAACTCCAAGAAATGCTCCGTTAGCCTTTAAACCGAGCATCTTTCGTAATAAAGTTCTGAAGCTCTAAAGCTCTGAAGACATCAAAATAAACCCAAAAGCAACACTTCCATTATCTGCATATGAAATCCGTATTTTCATTTCCAAAGACCATTTTTGTCTCGATTCTTATACCTATATCATAATGGTCATTTTCCTTAAAAAACCTTACCTCTTCTTAAAAACGGGTGCATTTACTCAAAACGAATAGTTAATTAATAAGGATGAAAAATAGTTAATGCATGGACTTAAAACCACGGCTTTAAAACCTAAAGTGTCTAAACTGATTTTGCGCTCTTTCTAAGAAATCCACATTCGATTGACAATAACAGTAGAGGAACTTTCAAACATTTTCTTTTTAAAAAATCTTCGAAAGGGTTAAAGGTTCAGAAGGAACCAGAACTGACGAGTTGGTACTAGAAGATCTGAGCTTTCTCTATCTGGCCTTCTTATTCACTCTAAACACCAGTTACAGAGGTGATATAGAGATGATTCTCGAGGAAAATTGAAGTTACAGTTACAAACGTTCAACCAGAAAAAAAATCACGATTTGGATGACTAAAATACGTCCCTAGAATGGGTCAGAACAACCAAGAACTCGCCAGGAATATTTTTGATAAACGAATTCAGAGATTCTAGGAATGGAGTTAGAATATAACAATCAATGATGTGTACACATTAAGTGAAATGAATACTTATACTAAACAATGCTGTTTCATCAGTTATCTTCGTACGTTTGGATATTGAGGGTCGTTACAGTTTACAGTTTATAGTTGCATTACTTAACTTTTACCCGTATCTTCAAACACAAATTCTACAAAACCCAAAAAAGAAGAAGGAAACTGTCTAGGCAAAGTCTACTGCTGGAGCCTGACGATTTGAGAGGAGCTTCCATTAAAAGCCCGTCTTGGACTTTACCAGCAAACAGAGATTTTTTACATTCACGTATTTTTATGATTAAACTCGCCGTTTGACATTGAAATCGGTTTTTAAAAACAACATACCACAGTGACGTACGCAGACAAATCGGCAAAGTTTATCGAAACCGGATTTAAAGGAATTTCATATTATAATGTTCAGCCTGTCTACAAATATCGAAAACTTTTACCCACAAGACCGTCGTCTCCAAGGATATTGAAGAAATGGAGCGTCATGATTATAATCAGTTTTTTCGCATCTGTCGCATTGAAGACTGCGTTGAACCAGTTGAACTGAACTCCAACCAAGCAAAATAGCGGAAAGTTGAATTCCTACTGTGTAATAGCCGCACTTACGGAAAATCTGCGTCGTTGCGTTACGATATCAGTTCTTTATAAGCTATGAAATGCAACGGTAAAAGGCGATTGGATCAGAAGTGGCAGTAAGCCGTTCGTTTTACATTCTGGAAAACTGGCAGAATATTTTTTGTCTGTGTATTGAAAGTGAGCATTTTAAATGCAAATTACCGAGACCGCTTAAATTATCATCCGCATAAATGTTTTATTGGAGTGCATAAATATAGAGTAAGCGCACATTAACATACAATGCTCCGTTCATATAAAATAACAATTAGAGCGACCTCTGACCTCACTTCGTTGGCCTACGTCAACCTCATTTGGATAATTTTATCGGGTGATAATATGGAATCGTGTTTGCGGATCAGGGCCAAGCAAATGAAAATTTGTCTAAGACGTCGGTTGGCAATCTTGAGGAGGCAATAATTATAATCTCGAGTCATTCTAGCGTAATTTCCTCTTTAAAGCGTTTTGGTTTTCTTTTCATGAAAGCGGCTGCAAATTTTTTGTCAAATATGAGTTGAGATTGTGCACTTCGGTTGAGTTGATTAGGCATGTATCGGTGTTAAGGGGCTGATTTCAAGTCTGATTAGGTGCATAATTCATGAGATGGCGCTTGCAGTAAGATTTCTGGCAACATCATAATAATTAGATAGATAGATAACTTTAATTTTGGCAATTTTCTAGCAATTTTGGCGATTTTTAACGATTTTGGCAATTTTCCAGCGATTTTGGCGATTTTGATTCTGGCGATTTTCTAGCGATTTTATCAATTTTCAAGCAAGTTTCCGGCGATTTTCACTTATAATCTCATAAGAGCATTAATTCTTTACGGAAATTTTTGGAGTGCATCCCCACAACGTATTAATCGGCCCGAGTGGAACACGAGGGCCCGATTACGTTGTTGGGATGCACGACTAAAATTTCCAGGAAATGAATTAATGCTCGAATGCAGATTCGGTAAGAAAATAGCAACGATACAGCCGCAGAAGCTGAATAGAAATGATTTTTGACATTTAATTTGACATAAAAATTTCCACTTATTAATTTCGTTTAGGTTGGTCTAGGTGGGTATCAAAAATTTCCAGGAAATCCTTGAGTTGCCATGGTAAACACACAGAAATCAATTTTTCTATTAGCTAATGATTAGTATCGTGCGATTTTCAAGCAAATTTCCAGCGATTTTCGAGCGAATTTCGCATATTTTTTTTGCGACTTGAAAATTTTCTAGCAATTTCGGCGATTTTTAAGCTCCTTCTGTGGTCTTTAATGTTTCATTTTTTAGATTCAAAAACCCTGTACTGATTTTGGACACACGTTACAAATACAATTTTAGCGATTTTTTAGCGATTTTGGCGATTTTCTTACAATTTGCGATTTTGTGTACACAAATTTACCATGTGGTTAACCCCTCGGAGCAGGTACATTGTTCTCTTTCTTGATTTGCCGTATCTTCTTTCACGCTGGTTGAACATTACATTGGCAATTTGTTAAGTATTCAATTTTTTTCCTTTCTTTTTTCTTTTCCTTAATATATGTATATTTTTTTGTTATTATATCAAGAATATAATGGAACTCTGCTATAAGAAATTGTAATTTCTTTAGAAACACTTGATCATTATTTTAACTTCCCCACAACCATATAAAAAAAAGGGGAGGTTACTGCAATCACTCCAAAATTCGAAATTGAGATAACACCAGATCTTTACGTTTCAAGGTCCCAGCTTTAGATAAAAGTAGTTTTTAAAAAATGTCTCGGTGTATGTACAGCCGAAGTAATTGAAAATGAACAGGGGCTGAGCATCGATCCCTGCACGGCGCATCAGCTATGAAATTTGACTGTGAACACTAATTTTTCTTATCAGCCCATGAAAGGTCTTCAAATTCTGTATCGGGAAATGTTTTCACACTTAGCGCCTTTTTCGCACAATATCAAAAAATTCAAAATTTCGAAGAAACATTAAATAACACGCTACAGCCCAAACTACTGGATCGATTTGACTGAAATTTGATAGGTGGAGATACCATTGCCAGCCGAAGAGCTGATTTGATTTTGGTGGCAATCGGCAAACGGCAAATGCCATTTTGACATATCAACTATCAACTTCGAAATTTGAATAATAAACTCCCATTTTCTTTACCAGCACATGAAATGTCTTCAAATATCGTTTCCAAAACTTAGTGCTCTTTCGGCAAAAAATCGTAAAATTTTGAAAAATTCCAGAAAACTTTTTAAGGTTGGTGGAGTTTTAGGTATTTTAAGTAGAAAATTTACCAAATTTTGGTGGCAATCGGCCAATAACAAGCGCCTTTTTGGCATGCCATCTATGAAATTTGAAAGATGACCACCATTTGTTTTATCAGCACATGCAAGGTCTTCAATATCTGTTTACAAAAATGTTCACAAAATTCACCTGTTTTTGCGATTTTCAATAATCTTAATTTTTCACCTAGTTCTTCGATATTTTTGAAAATCTAGGGTGGGCGTGACTGTACTTCCGGTCAAGTATGATACTTGTTTCTGACTCAGAAGAAATCGTAGCTTCCGAATCCGTTGAGAAAAAACCATAATTCCATTTGAAAAAACAAAGTTAAGGTCATTTCCGGTTAAACGGGAAGTGGGAAAATTTCCCTCAATATACACCACAGATGTACCCCTTCATGCTGGAAAGACCAGGGTTTATTTCAATCTCAATTTCAATTCAATATCTATTTTACGTCCAAAGATATTCAAGGTGGGAAGTTTTAAAAAAACACCCTGTATGCATAGACAAAGGCAACCAACCTAGTTTCTGTTATTAAAAGCCTCGAGCTTTAAACCTTTAAGGCGTTTTCTTTTTGAACAATTATCTGAGTGACTCACTTGATCTCATCAATTTGATAGGCTAATTTAGTCGTTTAATGAGATAGGATAAGAATATAACGTGAATATAATATAATATAAAATACCTAATAATAGCAAATCTAATGATTTACCGAGTGATTTACTAGCAACTAATAATGCAGTCAGGCCGACCAATCGCTATATGTATTCATGAATAGTTAGTACAATAGTACTTAGCTAACTTAAAAGGGCCAGCACTAGCAGCTTTTTATGATTTCAAATCAAAAACAGACGTGGACAATGAAAGTATTTCTAAATTGAGATTTTTTAGTTTTGTGACAGTTTGCGATGGCAGTTGGCATTTTTTATGAGAACTGAAATTGACAGTTGGCACTAGGTCACGAGAGCCCAAGATGGTGGATCTGAGATGGAAATTATAATAAAATATTCGCACAAGCAGTGTTTTACCGTCAATGGGGACAAAATAATATCTGTATGTAGGAATTTAAAGCTTTTGTCAACATCTTAAAACCTTAAAACTGATAAGTTTTCAAATTTCCCAGCACTCGAAGCAATGCAGCTAACTTATCTTTTTTCATCCAAATCCAACTTAATTTTTGCTTATGGCTTTAGAAAATATTTTAGGACTCGTTATTCCACAGCTGTGTCTAGACGTAATACAAAATCATTGTTTGATTGATTAATTATAATTTATTCAAATCCTATTCAAATTCATAGTCCACTCTAATTGCGAAAAATGTTCTCGTGCATGGTATCTCTACCTACAAAAAAGGCAAAATAGAAAATTTTAGGTAAAAGCCGAGATAAAACCGCCCTTTTTATACATCCTTTCATATGGCATAATAGTAGATTTTGATTTTGGTGTTTTTAATGGGATATAAGCGACGTTTCGGTCTCATTTAGAGCGTTATCAAGCTACATTCTGAAATTAAATATTACTATTATTTGTGTTGTAGCTTGATAAAGGTCTAAATGAGACCGAAACGTCGCTTATAAACGAGAAAAAAATTTCTGCTTGTTTTTCGCCCGAAATCCCATTAAAAACACCAAAATAGTATAATAAGTTCGAGCTAGCTGGTCTTCATAGAATTTTTGATTCTTAATGTGTCTAAGAGAGGCAGGATATTGGCGTTAATAAAACAAGGTTGTATGTAGCCTCCTAGCCTTGGTACGCAGAGGAAGTGAGCGCACAAAGAACAAAGAAGAAAAAAGCCAAAAAAATCAATATACAAGAGAACTTCGAAAATTGTGATAAAAATTGGGGTTTCTGAAAAAGAAAGAGAAGATTGGTTTCATAGCGGCAACCGCTCCGCTCTTTTGAAAGGCACGAAAAAGTAAAAAAAATATTGCAAATTTACATTCAACAGCACTTAAGCCTAAACCAAGATATTAGAAGGACGTTAAATAACAATTTATTGGCGGTTCTTTTGCAGCCGGCGGGCAGGAATTTCGCCTGTACGGTTCCGGCGTGAATTATCACGAGCGGGTGTGGCTTTGAAAAATATCTTCACAAGTGGCTTCATCCTTGAAAAAAAGTTAAAATTGTGAATTTTGAGGAAAGGAAATGGATGCGGTGAAGAAGATGAATTTATGAGATCATAAAAAATTAAAGCGAAATTGGGTACGTCGACGGCGCCAGACGAAACGGTTTCCATCATTTAATCGGCATTCTTGGACTGTTTGTGGGAAATTGGTGCTCGGAATGTCGGCGAGATGATGCAATTTGCTGTGTATTTTTCCCCGGAGGGAAATAGTTGTTTATGTATCAAGGGGGTAAAGTACAATTTTAATTCTGAATAATTCCTGAATGACAGCTCGCTTTACTACTTTACTCCCTAGGGAAAGTTTTAATCCATAACTCATGTCTGTAATTTACTTTATTCCCTAGGGAAAGTTTCTACCGGTCATAATAATCATCGTTACGTATGAAAAATGAGGTTAATAAGTATAATTTTACTCCCGGTCCTGAATAATAATGAATAATAAGTATTTGGGAAAAGAGCTGAGAGGTTGGCGACATCTAAATATAACCTCAATTAAAATTCCACTTTAATCTCCCTCCACCAATTACCATAAAATTATGAAATTCAACTTGATCGCGGTTCGATTTTTCCTCTCGCGACCGGTTAATTTTATAATCCTAATCGCAATAAACATAAATAATGGTCGTTTAATTTACATTTAAAAACAAAACAAGACCGACCGAAATCACGATAAGATTGGAGTGGAGGATTAACGAACCGATCCACCGGCGGCCAATAAAAATTTTAATCGTCCGCGATTTTTCAATGATCGGCTCTTGTGGAATGCGACACGACACGGTTTCGGTTTCTTGCCGAGCGTGCGTTACATATAGCACGAGCGGTGTCAAGTCACCGGTGATGACCTCGGTCAAGGCCATACTTTGCACCGGGAGCGGACCCCTTCGTGAGAAAGGAATTCGGGGAACATCTGGCAAAGGGGGCGCTTTTTCTCGTCTTGCCAAAGGTTATGGTACTCTCGTCATTGTTTGCATTGTTAGTCAATTATTAGACAAACACTTCTGATTACTTACTACTACTACGAGGAGGTGGCTCATCGGTGAGGAATTCCTCAAGGTCTAGTCGGCCAGGTGCTAAAAACGAAATTTATTTTCTAAATACAGTAGAAAACAGTGGCAACTCGTACTCGTGTCTTGGGAACAAACACATCCAGACTCAAAATGCTCCAAATTTGCGGATTCAAGATGCCTAAGATTTAATTTTTTAGTGCATATGCACTGTAGTTTTAGTGAATTCGCTCGCTCGCTCGTTCGGCCGGCCTTTTTGACACATCTGTGCGTTTGCGGAGGCACTACTACTAGGTGCAGATTGATAAAATCTGCACCCGATTCTACCAGTAAGACCAGCCGCCCCTGCATACACATTAACGTGATAAACATCTACAGGGACACAAATCGCATTGATATACATCTTCCGGGGGCTTTTTTTGTACATTCTTGAACATAAAGCAAACTTTTAGTGCCGAAGCATATGCGCAGGCACTGCAGTTTTAGTGAATTCGCTCGCTCGCATAACTTGAGAACGAAAGCAGATATCAAGCTGAAATCTTGTACACATGTGTATACTCCGAAAATCTCGGCGGGGATTGTTTTTGGGCCATATCGGACCAGGGGGGTGGGAGTTAGGGGTGAAAACTGAAAGAAATTACAATTTTCGACGTTTGATCGCGAACGCTGCTTCAACGCTTGAAGCTAGAGTTTGTAAGGAGGAATTGTCGGCAATGAAAAGATCTACAAAAAAGTCCGCGACGGCATATAGCTATCTACGATGGGTAGCCCACCGAGATCGTTTTTGTTTTAATTTGTGACGAAAATAGCTTCAGTGGCTTATTGTCGGCTATCCGTAACAGATATTTATATGCTGTCGCGGACTTTTTTGTGGGTCTATTCGTTGCCGACATTTCTCCCTTATACGATTTTAATCCATCTTCAAGCGTTTAGGCAGCGTTCGCAGTAAAAGCGCGAGAATGCGAGGTTTTTTTCGGAACAGAAAAACTATTAATTGTAATAACTCGAGAACCAGTGGAGATATTTTACTGAAACTGGATATGCGTTTTTGACGTACAAGTCTGTTGAAGGTGAGGGGGTGTCAATTTTGGGGGATGAAATTTAGGGATTGAAAATCACAAAAATGCGAAAACTTCTCAAATACTTTGCACATGGAGGTCTGAAACCACATATATTTTGACATTATTTGATAAGGGATGTTTTTTTCTGCAAGATGAAACAGAAAGGGGTGCAGATTAGGGGTTGAAACTCGAAATTTCACGTAAATGTTGCTTGAAATTCAAGCAATTCGATAACTTTTAATCAATGGCCTAGAAAAAGTTTTGAACATATATTTAGTCCTTAGACAGGAAGAGAAAAAAATTGCACCTCTAACACTCAACCCCTTCAACCTTGAAACAAAAAATTCACTTAGAGGAAATGTAACCCTTGGCCCACCTATTACCGGAGGAAACTAATTGTACACAAAAAATTGCACCCCTGAAACTCGCCCCTTTCAACCCCCAACCATTAAAAGTTGACTTGGAGGAAATTTAACCCTTGCACCGCCTACAACCGAAAGAGTTGAATTGAACAAAAACTACGCCCCTACAACTCACCCCCTTTTACCCCGAAACACAGAAAAATGACTTGGACGGAATTTAATCCTTTACCACTCATTATCGCTGGAGACTATTTTGAACGCAAAAAATTGTACCCCCAAAACCCACAGTCTTCAACCCTCGAACACAAATAATTGACTTGGATGAAATTGAGCCTTGGACTATCTACAACAGAAACAGACTAACTGAACGTAAAAAGTTTCAACCCCGAAAACCACCCCCTTCAACCCCCAAATACGAAAAATTATCCCTCAGACTACTTGTTACCGGAAAATACTAATTGAGCGCAAAAATTCATCAAATGATACACCCTCACGAATTCTTTATCATGAGCATATGCTTCGGCATTACTACTAACATTTGCACCCAAAACCACCAAGTCCAACTCGCTTTATGAATCATTCATAGTGAATAAACATCTACAGGGATACACATCGCATTGATATACATCTTCCGTTGGCTTTTTGATTTGGCCTAATCAAGGACAATGGAGAAAGTAACCTTTTGCAGCAGGAAAGCAACCTTAAGTGTCCTGAGGATGACACAGACAAAGTAGAGGCACCATGATCTCACAATGGTGATTGGATAGCCAAAAGGGACTGAGTTAGGACTAAAAACCTGCCCTTCAAAGCCCTTCATGATAAAACCTACAGTCTCTTAGGATGGAACATTGCTAGAAGGAACAAAACATCCTAACTCATTGTTGTAAAAACGTACATGGCAAATTAAAGCCAAGACATGTTGCAAAAAAATTTAGCATCCAGCGAAGTCATTTAAATCATTTATAGTCATTTACTTTTTTAGTAGTGATTTAAAGTCATTATTTTCACATCTAGGTCATTTATTGTCATTTTTTTGGGCCAAAATAGATTTTCTCCTCAAATGATAAGTTATTGATGGATCCCACTCTACGCCACTGATAAAGAGAATGTCACGCCATTGAAAAAACCTGTCAAAAAGCATTACAAGCCAATCAGTCTTATTCTGTATGCCAATTGGTCTCAATATTGGAAATTAGGTTGGATTTATATTAAATTTAACAAGCAATTGAAAATTGAAAGTTTTCAATTATTGAAAATTCCGATCCAATTGAGAATTACAAGACAATTAATTGAAAATTCAAATGGCATACAGAATAAGACTAATTGACCCAGGGGGTGTTCAAGTGACTCAGTGCCTTCTCGCGGGTTCCAATAAGAAAAAATTAATTGAAGAAGAAAATTTAAAAAAAAGTACCTACTTCAATTGAAAATTACACTTTAAAAATTTTATACAATTACGAACGAGGATTTAAATCTTTACGACGGATTCAGGCCAATCAAGACAAAATTATATCGGAAATTTTTCTGTCAGGTTCCGACTGTCAGAATTTTGTACGTTTTCTCGTTGAAAATCGCACGATACTAATCATTAGCCAATAGAAAAATTTATTTCTGTGCGTTTACCATGACAACTCGGTGATTTCCTGGAAATTTTTGATACCTACCTAGACCAACTTAAACGAAATTAATAAGTGGAAATTTTTATGTCAAATAAAATGTCAAAAATAATTTTTATTCCATTTCTGTCGCTGTATCGTTGCTATTTTCTTACCGAATCTGCATTCGAGCATTAATTCATTTCCTGGAAATTTTAGTCGTGC
The DNA here is from genome assembly GCA_963924575.1 of Pycnomerus fuliginosus. Taxonomy (NCBI): domain Eukaryota; kingdom Metazoa; phylum Arthropoda; class Insecta; order Coleoptera; family Zopheridae; genus Pycnomerus; species Pycnomerus fuliginosus. Next base: position 21,899,671 of record OZ004622.1, read on the forward strand.
GTCCCAACAACGTAATCGGGCCCTCGTGTTCCACTCGGGCCGATTAATACGTTGTTGGAATGCACTCCAAAAATTTCCGGAAAGAATTAATGCTCTTATGAGATTATAAGTGAATATCACTCGTGATCTCTAAAATTTCCGGAAATTTTAGTTTTGACATTTACTCCAGACTTTTTGCCGCGGAAATCAGTCTCCGGAAATTTTGGTGTCACTCGTGGTCTCATTTTAACTGGAACCACCCAAATATTTCAGTTAATATTTAGCAAATCAACTCGCTCTTTTTTTGCACATGTAGAGGTCCAGAATCTGCATCTGTGTAAATAGGTACTTCACCTTTTTGTTATCCCGAAATCTCAGGTTTATTAAGAAAAGTTGCCCAGGAAGACTCCAAATGGGTAAATCCGAACTTTTAGGCCAAAATAAAATTGTTGAATTTCTGGAGGAAAAAATCAAAAATATCGAAAACTTCAATATTTTTGCAACAAAAGGGTTGCTGTGTAATAAAAAAACAATTGAAATAGGTTTGTTTGACATTTGTTGTTAGCTATAGCTGGGCAAAACTTAACAATCGCAGAAAAATTAGAAGGTAATAAATAATAATTTTAAAAATTTCAATTTTTTCTGCGATTGTTAAATTTTGCCCAGTCATAGCTAACAGCAACTGTCAAACACTCATTTCAATTGTTTTTAATTTCACAGCAACCCTTTTGTTGTAAAAATAATGAAGTTTTCGATATTTTTAATTTTTTTTTCCAGAAATTCAACATTTTTATTTTGCTCTGAAACTCCGCATTTGGGGTCATCCTGAGCAACTTTTCTTAATAAAATTTTTCGATACAAAAATGCCTAGTACGATTTCGCTCTTTTTGTCCTCTTTAATTAATCGCAGTGAGCTAAGATTTCGGGATAAAAAAAAGGTGCAAATTTTGAAGCTCTACATGTAGAAAAAAAGCGAATTAATTTGCTTAATATTAACCGAAATATTTGGGTGATTCCAGTTAAAATGAGACTTACTGTATACATGTACGATAATTTTCTGGTCAAGAAACAAAAAATTTTGTTTTTAAAAGCAGAGAGACTGGGCACACGAACCATACAAGGAAAGAAGAAGGGCCAAGAAGAGACTAAAGGAGGGAGTAATGTTTCTTCGTCCTCGCACTCTCCACAAATTCATTCAGTATTTTTTGTTTGTTTGTTTCTGTCCTCTTTCTTTCATACAAACATGACCGTGTGTAGTTAAAAAGAAGCGGCTGGAACCTCCCCATCGCGTGGATCTTTGTATTCTGTGTAGATAGTAGTTAATTCAACAGAATTTTTTTAATCCTTGACTAATTTCGCAATTTTCTGACAAATACCGACATCACCTCGGACATCACCCATCACGTTTGACAATATGTTTCTTTTAAGGTTAATCTTTTGCCACCTTTTTGACAATAACTGCCATTTTATGTCATCCACTGTCAGCCCGCACCCTTTTAATTAGAGAATTTTTTCTGTATTTTCCACTGAAATGGCAGAAACTATGAACACATTTTTAGAACCAGAATTTGATCGCCTTTCTAATGGCGACATAAAAAAGGAGGTCTTGTATTTAGAATTTTAAGTTGATATGCTTAAATGGGACTTCCCGTTGGCCAATTGCTTTCAAAAGCCTTTCAGGTCTTCAACGGGTCACCCAATCTCCATGTACCATATTTCAGCCAAATCGATTCAGAAATTTGGGCTATAATGTATTTTTAGTGTTATTATAAAATTTCGATTTTTTGAACCAAACAGCGCTAAATGCGAATTAATTTTGCCCTATTTAAAACCAGAATTTGAAGACATTTCTGATGGTGACAATAAATCTTTCAAAAACTTGTTTTTAATGGTCAAATGAGAGAATAATTTTAAATTTGGAAATTGGTGTGCCAAAACGGCACTTTCCGTGAGTCGATTGAATTCAAAATTTGTTCAGCTCTTCGACGTGTAATACAATCCCTATGTGCAAAATTTCAGCCAAATCGGTTCAGGGGCTTGGGCTGTACCGCGATTTTAAAGTCCGATAAAAATCAATTTTTTTTTTTATTTTTGGTCAAAAGGGCAGTAAGAATGAATACACTTTTAGAAGCAGAATTCGAAGGTCTTCCTTATGGTGACGTAAAAAATGGGGGTTTGCATTTAAAATTTAAAAGTTGATGTGCCAAAATGGCATTTCCGGTTGCACGATTGGCTCCAAAAGCTTTTCAGATCTAAGTTAGGTTACGAGATGCCTATGTTCCAAATTTCAGCCAAATCGGTCCAGTAGTTTTGGCTGTGGCGTGATTACAAACGTACGAACGTACGTACGAACGTACGTACGTACGTACGTACATACACACAGACACATTTTAAAAACCCCTTTTCTGGGTTCCTGAGACCTCAAAACGTGAAGATCTGGTGCTATCTCAAATTCGAAAATTTTAGTGATTGCAGTAACCTCCCATTTTTTTTAAATTGTGATGGGGTTGGGGAGGTTAAAAAACTCATGTCAGGCTGTGGAACTTTTGCTGCTCGAGTGAAAAACTGTGAGGACATGGGACGTAGGGGTCGGACTTTTTGCAGTTCCACAGCCTGACATGACTAATTTTTTTAATGTTCACCTTTTTAACCTCCCCAACTTCATCACAATTTTAAAAAAATGGGAGGTTACTGCAATCACTAAAATTTTCGAATTCGAGATAAGACCGGATGTATGCGTTTTGAGGTCTCAGGAACCCAAAAAAGTGGTTTTTAAAATGTGTCTGTGTGTATGTTCGTACGTACGTACGTTCGTACGTACGTTTGTAAACACGCCACAGCCAAAACTACTAGACCGATTTGGCTGAAATTTGGTACGTAGGCATCCCATAACCCAACTTAGATCTGAAAAGCTTTTGGAGGCAATCGTCCAACCTGAAAAGCCATTTTGGCACATCAACTTTTAAATTTTAAATGCAAACCCCCATTTTTCACGTCACCATAAGAAAGGCCTTCAAATTCTGCTTCTAAAAATGTATTCACTCTTAGTGCCTTTTTGACAAAAATTGAAATATTCGGGATTGTTAACGTACTTTAAAAACACGATACAGGCGAAACCTGTGGACCGATTTACCTGAAATTTTGTACATGGAGACTGTATTATACGCCGAAGAGCTGAAAAATGTTTGGAGGCAATCGACTCACGGAAAGTGCAATTTTCAATTTTAAATATACTCTCATTTTACCATCCTAAACAACTTTTTTTAAAATGTATTGTCAGCATCAGGAAGGTCTTCAAATACTTGTTCAAAATAAGATAAAATTCATTCGCATTTACTGCCCTTTGGGTAAAAAAAAATTGAATTTTGTAATAACACATAAACCACATTATAGCCCAAACTACTGGATCGATTTGACTTAAATTTGGTACATGGAGATTGGGTGACCCGTTGAAGACCTGAAAGGCTTTTGGAAGCAATTGGTAAACGAGAAGTGCCATTTAAGCATATCAATACAAGGCCTCCTTTTTTATGTCGCCATTGGAAAGACGATCAATTTCTGGTTCTAAAAAAGTATTCGCAGTTTCTGCCATTTCAGTGAAAATAGAGAAAAAATTCTTTCTCATTAAAAGGGACATTAACCTTAAAAGGAACATATGTTGTCAAATGGGTGATGACGGTATTTGTCGAAATTTTCTGTTAAATATAAAGATCCACGCGATGGGGAGGTTCCAGCCGCTTCTCTGCTGCATTTTTTATAAATGTTATTGTTTTATCGTGAGCTGAACGAATGAGGGGTGGATGTCCACACAATTCTATGTACAAAACTTTCTGGAGTCTCAGGAATTCTTTGGAAATCTCCGGGATTGCTTAGAAGCCTCTGATGAGATTCCTTTGGAGGTCCCTGCAATTTCTTGGAAATCTCTGGAATTATTTGAAGTCTTTGACAGGCTCTCGAAAGTCTGTGAAATTCTTTAGACTTTCTCTGAGGAACAGTCACAAAAGATTCTCTTTAAACGAAATTACCGCAGACTTCTATGTATAATACAACGAGTGGAATCGTGATTATTAACAATCAACCACACGAAACATGTTGCCAAACATTAATTCCACGACTCCGTAGGAGGATGACTTATTACATTATGAGTGGTGTAATCGAGGGAATTCTATGAAATTCTCTGGAAGTCGAAAATTCGTTGGAGATCAATGAAATTCCTTGGAAGGATTTCGAATACTCTGAAATTCCTTTTTTTGAAATTCTTGTGCGTTCACCAAATTTTAGGAAGAACTGTGCCCCTCGTGGGTGTAGAACTTTCAACGAGGGGTTGACAACTGTTGGTGTATAAGCATTAAGCATGATTATTTTCAAATCTCCTTTTAAACCAATCAATTAGACTCATTTTTAAATTTCCATCCAATCAAGTTCATTTAAGGGTGATTAATGCATTTTATCGGAGTCTGCACGAGTCATTTAATCGTTTCCGATGACCACTTGATTTTAAACAATTTGTTCACTGCTGAAAATCACCACTTAAACAAAATTATAGAAAATAAAGGTCCACAAATACGACCACCAAACACAAGTCTTTCCACAAACCATATTTTAGGTGTTTTTGGACATAAAGAACGTTGATTTCTTCTGGATATATCCTAAAAATTCAATAACATTTTGTTTGCACGTTTCCTAACCTCAAACGTCATTAACGTCAATGAGCTATAAAGGCTCGTTCGCAACATCATATTGGGCTTTTGAGTATAGGCAACCCCGGCTAAAAAAATCATAATTTTATCAAAACAAAGAGTTTAATTTGTAAAATAATCTTACCGAATACCACTCGTGCATCGCTATTTCAATCGGTTAAATTTTAGAAATAATTACTCAAGCTTTGTTGCCGTATAGGTAAAACAATTCGAACTAAATTGCCATTTATTACCAAAGATTAAAGCCCTCGAGCTAAAGCTCTCGGGCTTTAATCAGATAATTTAATTCTCATTATTTTACCACCGGCAACAAGCTTTCGTAATTATTTTCAAAATTTAACCGATTAAATAGCATGCACTTGTGGTATTATAAGCGATTATTTTTACCAATTTGACAACCCCTCGGCTTTAAATTTTCTATAACTGGATTCTTCAGTTGTCTTACAATGGAGTCGGGATTCGGACGAGAGTAGGTTAAACTGAATTTTTCAAATTGCCGTTTTATTTGTTAGTTTTTTAACACAAAAGTTTTCCCTGCATGTAGACAAAAGATGGCAGCGATTGATAGCGATTAGAAAGAAATTATTCGGAAGAGGTTAAAAATAAATCTCAGACAAATGTTTACCCGCCAATCAAAAATCTGAAAAACAAAGATTTACTTTCGAAAATACGACAAGCATATAATTAGTAAGTTTATGCATAGGCAATAAAATTGTTTGCGTTGTTTGCATATTGACAATGAAAAATCGTAATAATAGTATAACTTTTTTCACTATTTTATTAACTTTTTTGGTAAACATAAACAATATCTCATCTCATTGGAATTTATCAAGGACCTTCCAGTGTTGTAAATAGAAATTCCCTCAAATACGGAAAAAAATTCCACTTTTCGCGGCCAAACACGTAATAAAATTTTTTTTTTTTTCATTTGCTTGATGGATGCACTCCGTCTATACGGCGTCATACATCAAACTCAATAGCAAAAATAACTATAGGCTTTCTTCTCTTTGCGCCAATCAATGGAATCACTTCTGTCGTTTTCATGCATTTCTTTGAATATAATATAATATCGTTGTTACAAACGGTGTTCAAATAGGCTTTCGCTTTCTTTCGATTATTATACATATATTAGGGTATTACCTACTACATATTAAGTATTAATAAAACTTGTTCTAAACTGATTGATCAGAAACAATCAATATTTTGGGACAAAAATCAGACAAATCCATATTTTCTTTGACTTTGGCTTTTTTATTTCACTTGCATAGCTATATAGATGCATATATTACTAATGACTACTAATTAAAAAGTGCAGCAGAGAAGCGGCTGGAACCTCCCCATCGCATGAGTCTTTGATTTCCGTGTCTTCTATTTAGATTTTTAAATTTGATATGCCTAAATGGCACTTCCTGTTCACCAACTGCTTAGCTGGTCACCCAATCTCCATGTACCAAATTTCAGTCAAATCGATCCAGTAGTTTGGGCTATAATGTGTATTAAGTGTTATTACAAAATTTCGATTTTTTACCCGAAGGGCAAAGTGCGAATGAATTTTGTCTTATTTAAAACCAGAATTTGAAGACCTTTCTGATGGTGACAATAAATTTTTTAAAAACTTGTTTTAGATGGTTAAATGACTGAAATTTTTATTTTGAAAATTGATGTGCCAAAACGGCACTTGCCGTTTGTCGATTGCCTCCAATAAATTTTCAGCTCTTCGACGTGCCATACGATCTCCATGTGCAAAATTTCAGGCAAATCGGTCCAGACGTTTGGGCTGCATCATGTTTTTGAAGTGCGTTAAAAATCTCGAATATTTGAGTTTTTGTCAAAAAGGCATTAAGGGTGCAAGCCTTCCTTGTGGTGACGTAAAAAAAATAAGGGCTTTTATTTAAAATTTCAAAGTTGATGTGCCAAAATGGCACATATTTTTCATATTATATATATTTTCATATACAGGGTGAGTCAACAAGGCGACGGCGGTCCATAACTTCTGAACCCTTCCAGATAGGGAATCAATTCAAACGCCATTATGTACAACACCGCCAATTCTACTTCCTAAAAATACTTTCAACTATACAGGCTGTCCCAAAACACTTGCAACGCATGGCAACTTGATTTTTTTAAATGGAACACCACCATTTTGATGCCACATTCTGGATCACCTATAACATAGCTTTACATCGACATAAGACATTCGATGGTTTAAGGCTCTGTTTTCAAGTAATTAATTCTTTTTGAAAAATTTCGACTATTGCGGGTGCTTCTTAAAAAAATTCCTGAGAACTCAATTTTGTATCTAGAGAGCTGAGGTTCGGTACGAGTATAAAGGAAGGTCTATTCAAGCTATCTGACATGATAACTATCATGATCACTATACAGGGTGTTAAAAATTCTGTGTCAAGTTTGGAAAATTTCAAATATGCAAAACTCCATTTTTTCAAATGGCACCCCCTGCTATTATTGTGCCATGGGGTTCGGCTGTTGAAGTACTTTATTTTTTATTAAGTATGTCCTATACCTAAAGTCAATACTTCAAAAGATATTCTTTGTCTTATTTATTTTATTGAAGATTATTACGATCTCAATTAAAGCATGCCATGGACTGTATGACAGTTATGATTAACATTGTTTATTTACATAGTTACCAGACAGTTTGTCACATTTATTGACATACACAATGAATTTCAACCATAAGCAATAAACCATGTCAATGAATTCTTTCTGGTTGTGTATGTCAATAAATGTGACAAACTGTCTGGTAACTATGTAAATAAACAAGGTTAATCGTAACTGTCATACAATCCATGGCATTCTTTAATTGAGATCGTAATAATCTTCAATAAAATAATTAAGACAAAGAATATCTTTTGAAGTATTGACTTTAGGTATAGGACATACTTAATAAAAAATAAAGTAATTCAACATCCCAACCCCATGGCACAATAATAGCAGGGGGTGCCATTTGAAAAAATGGAGTTTTGCATATTTGAAATTTTCCAAACTTGACACAGAATTTTTGACACCCTGTATAGTGATAATGATAGTTATCATGTTAGATAGATAGAATGGACCTTCCTTCATGTTCGTACCGAATCTCAGCTCTCTAGATACAAAATTGAGTTCTCAGGATTTTTTTTAAGAAGCACCCGCAATGGTCGAAATTTTTCAAAAAGAATTAATTACTTTAGAACAGAGCCTTAAAACATGGAATGTCTTATGTCGATGTAAAGCTATGTTATAGGTGATCCAGAATATGTCATCAAAATGGTGGTGTTCCATTTAAAAAAATGAAGTTGCCATGCATTGCAAGTGTTTTGGGACAGCCTGTATAGTTGAAAGTATTTTTAGGATGTAGAATTGGCGGTGTTGTACATAATGGCGTTTGAATTGATTTCCTATCTGGAAGGGTTCAGAAGTTATGGACCGCCGTCACCTTGTTGACTCACCCTGTATAAGTTGTGTTAATGAGAAGCCTATGTTCCAAATTTCAGCCAAACCGATCTAGTGTTTAAAAACGTACGCACATACACACAGATACATTTGAAAAACAACTTTTTTGGGTTCCTGAAACCTCAAAACGTATAGATCCGGTCTTATCTCAAATTTCGAAAATTTTAGTGATTTTAGTGATTGGGGAGGTTAAAAGTTGTGTTGGCCTGATTCCAGAAACATGCTTTAAAGTCTGGGTAGTTTTTATCATTTTCAAAATCGAATATTCGAGTTTCAAAAGACGCATATTCGAGTTTCAGAAGACGAATATTCGAGCTACAAAGTCGCAGTACTGTGATTATTTTCAGCTCGTGAAACGCCCCCGCAATGAGTCAATCACGAAAAACGATCCTGCAACTTGGAAGAGCGAATTATGTCATAAATAGAACTCCTTCTGTAACTCGAATATTCGTCTTTTGAAACTCGAATATTCGACTTTGAAACTCGAACATTCGACTTTGAAACTCCAACATTCGACTTTGAAACCCGAACATTTGACTTTGAAACTCGAACATTCGACTTTTAAACTCGAACATTCGACTGTTAAACTCGTACTTTTATTGGGAAGTAGTTTTTTGAATGTTCCTTCTACGCTTTCGTAAAAATTAGCCCTCAAAATGCCAAACAATTTCTACTTGTTTGTTGCTTGTAAACAATTTTTGAAACACTTTTGCCTTCAGCAACTTTTAACCGAATTTTTGCAGCACAAAAGGCAGCAATGCCAGTTTTGCCAACATTTTAATAGAAATGAAAATTTTTGTGATTTTGTGTTTTTTTATGGACGATTCGATGAGAAGAATAGAAATTTTCTGTAAACGCAAGGAATCGAATAAGTAGAGATGGAGTATGTTAAAACCCTCCTGACAGACCCAAATCAAAAAAAAAGGCAGCAGAGAAGCGGCTGGAACCTCCCCAACGCGTGGGTCTTTGATTTCAGGGACTTCTGTTTAAGATTCTAAAGTTGATATGCCTAAATGGCACTTCCCGTTGACCAATTGCTCCCAAAAGCCTTTCAGCTCTTCAACGGGTCACCTCACCTCCATTTACCAAATTTCGGGCAAATCGATCCACTAGTTTGGGCTATAAAGTGGTTTCAGTGTTATTACAAAATTTCGATTCTTCTACCCAAAGGGTTCTAAATGCGAATCAAATTTGTCTCATTTAAAACCAGAAATTGAAGACCTTTCTGATGGTGACCTCGATAGTGACAATAAATCTTTCAAAAACTTGTTTTGGATGGGTAAATTAGAGAATAATTTTAAATTTCGAAATTGGTGTGCCAAAACGGCACTTTCCGTGGGCCGATTGAATCCAAAATTTGTTCACCTCTTCGACGTGTAATACAATCCCCTTGTGCAAAATTTCAGCCAAATCGGTTCAGGGGCTTGGGCTGTACCGCGATTTTAAAGTCCGATAAAAATCAATTTTTTTTTTATTTTTGGTCAAAAAGGCACTAAGAATGAATGCATTTTTAGAAGCAGAATTTGAAGGCCTTTCCTATCGTGACGTGAAAAATGGGGGTTTGCATTTAAAATTTAAAAGTTGATGTGCCAAAATGGCATTTCTGGTTGCACGATTGGCTCCAAAAGCTTTTCAGATCTAAGTTGGGTTATCACATGCACACGTACCAAATTTCAGCTAAATCTGTCGAGTAGTTTGGGCTGTGGCGTGTTTACGAACGTACGTACGTACGAACGTACGTACGAACGTACGTACGAACGTACGTACATACATACAGACACATTTTAAAAACCACTTTTTTGGGCTCCTGAGACCTCAAAACGTATAGATCCGGTCTTATCTCGAATTCGAAAATTTTAGTGATTGCAGTAACCTCCCTTTTTTTTTAAATGGTGGAGTGGAGTGGGGAGGTTAAAAATGGATGTTGCAAATATACAGTGTTTTTCAATTCTCCCTTGGATTATGTTGTTAACTATAAAAATTACCAAATTACTTTGAATTTTGACCTAAGGTTTTAGCGTGACATTTTTTATAAACAAAACCCGCATTTTTGACATGTGCTTCTTTACTTGCGTTTATTTCTAAACCAATTTTTTTTATATGTATACTATACTTGGTATCCTTCTGAAGCTAACATCTTAGTTTATCATCTAAGAGCATCTATAAAACAAAAATCTGGACAGAAGTTCCAGAGGGCCGGGTTGGGTCTCAGAGACCCAAATGCCCCCAGACAAAAAACGGCTTCCGAATTATTTGAATTAATTTGTACAGGCTAAAGGTAACTTAAAGTTGGGACGGTACTGAAAAGTTCATCCAAATAACATAAAATACAAAGAAAATGGAACGCAAAGCTTTTATAATACTTCTTTGACCGCCATGACGACCAGACCTGAATCCAATCGAAAACGTTTGGGGTGAAAAATAAAATTCAAAATATAATTTTATAGCTCACTTGGAAAACTATACGACCAGCCAAGAGCCAAGTGTGGAACGGGCTGAAAAACTTCTAAACTTTTATGGTCATTTCTCCATCGTTTGCCACATTTGTAAGTAGCGCAACAATGAAAGAAGTAGCTCTGAATGGAAGTAGGAGTATCTACCTTAAACTTTGGCTTGCAAACTCAAAAACAATGCAGCCACCACCGCATTAAACGACCTCATCTTTATTGTCGTCGAGTCGTTGCCAAGTTATTTCTCGTCTAATTATAGCCCGAGTTGAAATGTAATTTATGTTTGAACCGTCGTCGCCTGGATAGTTGGGATTCTTCGGTGGGAATAAAAAAAATCTCAACCCTATCCCATAATAATGCCGTCCATTGATTTCAGCGATTGCACACAAATTCCATTAGGATAAGAGCCGTCCTTATCTATCCACTCGATCGAACGTCGTCATTTTTCAACCTCATTTTATCGGTGCGATAATATTGCGGATGAATCACTATGTCATTGTCGCATTGCGAAAAAAAGGGCACCCTAGACACGGATTCTGAGATTGGCGCGTACTCGTCCTCCAATAAATAAATCGTAACACATATTTTTAGTACGAGTAGTACGAGGCGAGCGAGATGGAGAAATAATTGAAAAAGGACGGGAAATCGTTGGAATGCGGTGACGGTCGAGCCCCCTTCAGACAAACCTGACGGGACCGTGACCGACCCCTTCCACCCACGTGACCGTCCTTCCGGGGTGTAAAACAATAAAACAAAACCAAACGGACAATAAAGTTGCGGTTATGCCCGTCAGGAGTTGGGCTCTTGCCAAAAACAAAACAAAAGAGGTTCAGCGATGCGACCTTGCCGGGTCACATTCCGTTCTTATCTCTCTTGGTGATAAGGTTGCGGCTTAATCCCCCTCGATGGGAATTGCTGGAAAAGGAAGCTTTGTACTTTATAGTAGGCGCACCGAATGCATTATTCATCGCGTTATTATGTACCGGATATGCGAGAGTGGCTAACATAAATATTTCATTCTTTTAACTGCGATTTAAGAAAATTATGCACCGACTTTTTTCTTGCAGGTTCACCAAACCGCAAACGTTTGCGGATTGTATAGGCAACGAATTACCTTTGGGGTGGGAGGAAGCTTACGATGTGCATGTAGGACCCTACTATATCAACCATCAAACGCGTAAGTATTTTTCTCAGAATGAGCTCTATAAATAATACTTAAGGCATGCTTAAGGCATTGGGCCCTATATGAGGTGATTTGTTGACTTTGCTCCCTTAAGAGATATCAATTTTGATAAAAATGCCTTTCATTTCCAGAAAATTCCTCTCAATTGCCACAAAATGCCAAAATTCCCCGAACAATTCCTCGAAGTTCATCAAAAATTTCTCAAAAATGCCAAAAAATTCCTCGAAATTGCTAAAAAATTTCTCGAAAATACTACAGAATTCCTCAGAAATGCCTTGAAATTCCTCATAAGCAAAAAATGGGCCGCTAGGGAAGCGGCTAGAACCTCCCCACTTGGGGAATGATCCAATTCTTATCACCTATTTTCAATCTACAGTCTCTACGTCCTTGCGGTTTCGGGACTTTTTCAAAATATTTATTAATTATTGCCAAAAGGGCACTGAGTTTAGTAGTATTTTTGGAGACAGAATTTGAAGACCTTTTATGGGCTAAGAAAACAAAAAGTTATCATGTCTTTCAAATTTTATAGATGACACGCCAAAAAGGCACTTGTTACTGGCCGATTGCCGCCAAAATTAAATAAATTTTCCTGCTTGATATACCTAAATTTTACTCCACCCACCTTAAAGCGTTTTCTGAAATTTTTCAAAATTTTACGATTTTTTGCTAAAAGGGCACTAAGTTTGACGATATTTTTGGAAACGACAACCAATTGCCGCCAAAATTAGATCAGCTCTTCGGCTGGCAATGGTACCTCTACTTACCAAATTTCAGCCAAATCGATCTGATACTTTGGACTGTAACGTGTTATTTAATGTCTCTTCGAAATTTAGATTTTTTTGATTTTGCGTCAAAAAGGCGCTAAGTGTGAATACATTTCTAGATCAGAATTTGAAGACCTTTTACGGGCTGATAAGAAAAATTGGTGTTCATAAGTCAAATTTCATAGTTGGTGTGCCAAAAATGACCTTGGCGTTTGCGGATCGACAAGAAAATTAACTGGGCTCACTAGAAGGCCCACAGTAACGCCCACTCCAAATCTCATTAATATCCGTTCGGCAGTTTTCGAGATCACTTACGTACATACACAGACATTTTTTAAAAACCACTTTTTCGTGATCCTGGGATCTTGAAGATTCCTCACAAATTCCTCGCAAATTCCATTAAAGTCGTCGAAAATTTCCCTAAATTCCTCATATTACCTTGCAAATTCCACAATTTCCTCAAAAACGCATTTAAATTCCTCTGTAAATTTCAAAGAATTCCTCAAAATTCCTCTGGGAGGGACAACAAATTCCTCGGGCAAGTGATGGTTAGGGCTTGCCGAGAAGCCCTAACCATCACTTGCCCAAATTTTTTATAACGTTACGTGGCATTTTTAAAATTTCTAATTAGAGTTGGCCGTGCCCGGAATGACGTATGTTTCAATTTAGTGCAGATTTCAAAGTGTGCCAACTTGTTTGACATAAAGCGATTTTTCGCCATTAACTTTGCATCACCGCTGGTTCGTGTGGTTATCGGACGAGGGGTGAGCCGCAAGGGAAAATTTTGTACACTAGATTTCCCCAGATTTCCCGTAAATTTCCTCGGATTTCCCCAATATTACACCAGATTTCCCCTGCGGCTCACCCCTCGTTATCGGATAAACTGTGGTTATTACAGCTTGCGCGAAAATACTGAAGGTTTAACAAATCGTCACTTTTGAGACATCCGGCAAGCGATTTTTTTCACAAAATTGACAAATTCTTAGCTGCTGGGTCTGACTTACAAAAAATAACAAACTCCTTCATTAGGTAACGTGATGTTTAGAAAATATGTGATAAGGGGTGGCTATGGAAACAAGTGAATCGCAATCTGGTGAAAGGACGTTTGTCTAATGTAAGTTCGAACGGGACATGTCATATGTCATTTGGGACGCCCCTATCGGCCAACAAGTAATGCTCCCTGTAGGATAAAATCGCCATCATTAGCGAAGTTCTGTGCATTTTTAGGTTTAATGTTATTTATAGTTGGTTTATTATGTGTAAAAAGCGTACCAGGAAGTGCAATACGTACTGCTTGTTCCGCGATGTAATAAATAATGCTGCTTAACGAAACATAAGCAAATTAACCCCTAAAAATCTTAAAACACAACTAGCAAATATCTTAAAATATCACAAAACTCATGCAGCTGTCGGCCATGACAATTTTAAGTGACGCTCTCGCTCTCTGCATTTCATTTTTGTTCTAAATTTTACCGAGGACTTGAACTAATTCGACAGATTGCAATTCACTTGTTTCAATAGCCATAGCCTCTCGTTATCACATATTTTCTGAATAGCCCGGTACCTGCTACATGCAAAATATAACACCATTTAATGAATATTTGTACGTGCAATTTTAACTTCAAACAAACAAAATGACATCAATCACGACACAAAATCCACAACAACAACAACAACAACAACAACAACAACAACAACAACAACAACAACAACAACGTAAACAATAGTCATAATACTGCTTTTTCAGTCTAAGAACTGCGCCTGTTTGTGAAGTCTCGTGACAGGGCGCACAATTCAAACCAGTCGGACAAAATCCAATAATAAACATTATTCATATGACCACCTGGATGCACAAAGCTGCTTAATTTATTTAGTATTTTAACTAAAATAAAATGTTAATGGTTCAGAGTGAACGGTTTTTGCTTATTGTATCGATATTATGAAAAATAAAATCGCAAAGTCCAGAGTTTTAGGGAGGTTTCAGTTGGTGATAGAGGGATTTTCGCTTACTTTTGCTCTTTAGATTGTGCAGACACGCTATGAGTAGGACGCTGCGCGTACCGTAACCTAACCTCACAACAAAGACACCTCTAACCTCACAACAAAGAAATACCTAAACTTCACCACAAAAAAAGTTACTAAGAAAAAAACCAAGGCATGCGCCAATAACGGTTGCTATTTAAAAAGGAGTATTTGCTAATCCAGTTCTCTCAATTGATTTCATTGTTACTAAAGTCAACAAAGCATAGAATGGGGCCGATTATCAAGCCATCGATCAAGGCATTCGTGACAGTATCTTCAGGATAAAACTACAAGGGCTATTACTGCAGAATTTTTTTTTTGTTTTGTCAGAACAGGGTGGGTGTCCCAACGATGTTAGTCAGACGGGAATTTTGACGAAACTGAAAATCCGTTTAACAAAATAACATATCAGTAAGAAGCCTGGTTCACACAACCCTGCACCGCACCGGCTAGAAAATACTTTTATTGCACCTGCAGTACGTTTGCGATTGTTAGTTGGCGCCATTCTTTTTAACGAAAGCACGCCAAACTTCATGTTCATTAACGTAAAGGCGTTTAATTTTGTGTTATGGTGAAATTGAAGGCTGTTTAACAAAAATACAAAACACCTGACCCACACCACCCCTGTGTCCGTTAGAAAATGATCCCACTGCAAATGAATAAAATTTATTACAGAATAAAGACAAAATTTCCAAAATTAACGCTCGGGGGGGGTTGAAAAATGGTGAGGGGGATGAAAAGTCAAGGGGGGTGAAAATTTACTGTAGCTATTGCAAGTAAAACTAGCGAAAACTTTTTGAGGGTTCACGTATCGTGATAAAGGGGTTGAAAAATTGTATATGGTTTATAAATTAATGAAAATTACTTTGAATTACCTACCGAAAATGTACCTGTTTACTCCCTTTGCTGGGTGACGTACGTTTTGTAAACACGCTACAGCCAAAGCTACTAGACCGATTTGGCTGAAATTTGGTAAGCTTTTGGAGTCGATCGTGCAACCGGAAATGCCATTTTGGCAAGTCAAATTTGAAATTTTAAACACAAACCCCCATTTTTGACGTTACCACAAGAAAGACTTTTAAATTCTGCTTCCAAAGATGTATTCGCTCTTAGTGCCCTTTTGACAAAGCTAAAAAATTCGAAATTTTTAGTGTACCTTACATTGCAAATCATTGAATCGATTTGGTTTAAATTTTGTACCTGTAGATTGTATTACCTGTCGAAAAGCTTAAAAGCTTTTTTAGGCAATCAACCCACAGCGAGTGCCATTTTGGCACATCAATTTGGAATTTTTTAAATTGTATTCATTTAACCATCTACCTAAATCAAATTTTTGAAAAATTCGTCGTCACCATCAAAAAGGCCTTGAATTCTGGTTTAAGTAAAGCAAAATGCATTAACACTTTGTGCCCTTTTTTAGGCAAAAAATTGTGGCTATTTCGATATTAACGTTTTCAACCCTTTATGATTTGCAGGGGTGAGTTTATTTGTATGGTGTTACATAACTACTTACTTCGGTTCATAAATAAATCGACAGGAATTCGGAAGAAATAAATAATGTATACCAAAAGAATCGATGGATTCTTTATAGAATTACCTAGCAACAGCATTTCAGTCCCTTGAGAGTGAGTGACCCACTTCAGTCCCCCCCAAAAGAGTGCCTAAAATTGCGACGTCAGTCACGAGAGTGCAAAAAATGTATTTTTCCGTGTACTATTCTGAAATATATTAAATTTCCAAGTATTTTTTCATTTAGAAAAGTTAAACTTTTCTACATAGCAACACTTTTCCACATGGCAACGCTTTTCTAAATAATTATTTTCATCGGCAGCAAACATTTTAAATGACATTATTTGTTAATTTTTATTTTGTTATTTCCGTTACCATGTAGATGAAGTTTCAGATGACCCTTCACAAATAATTTCAGATTTTAAGTCTTAACGCCATTTCAGGATAGTACACGGAAAAATAATGTGTACAACTCGTGGAAAAGACTCTTTTTCATGCTTGTTTCAATTGATACACTCGGCTTCGCCTCGTGTATTAAACAGTCACTCGCATGGAAAAGTAATACTTTTCCTTACTTGTTGTACAAATAACTATATCCGCTTGCAAATCTTTAGGGGTTGTGAGTAGCCTAGAGGCCGGTTTTAGGTTGAAGACTCATAAGACCTTTTCTCAATGGTTGACCGAAATCTATCGAACCCCGTAGTTATACAGGGTGGGAACTATTTCAATGCTCACTATTGGGATCTCGGAAACTATAAGAAATAAAAGTTCGGTTAAATTGCAAAAAAGTTGCTCTTTTTGAAGGCGATTAAGAGTCTGTAAAGAATTCTTCGATCTTCGATGTCTCGATTCGTTCCTGAGTTACTCCGAAAAAACTGAAAGCTGACATTTTAAAGAAAAAATCATATCTTTCTAACAGTTGATGTTTAAATGAAACTACTGGAACTTTTATGGCATTGAAATAGTTCCCACCCTGTATACACCAACTACCACCATACCTGAAAAACTTTCCATATTAACCCTTAAATTTCATCCCCCTTGTCACTGTAAATTAACATACCAAATTCTGTCTTGATACGCTGAGTAGTTTTTGAGTTCTCGTGTTTTTGTGCTTCTGCATGTTAGGGGTTGTAACTCCTTTAAGGGCTGTTTTTCGCAAAATATGAAAAACACTTTCTTTTTATAATGGAAATCTGTAGAATGACGACAATTTCTGCTAGTACTTATTAAGCGGAATTTCGAGTTGCAGCCCCTAGTTTTCACCCCATTTGATCGATTTTGCGGAAAATGCGTCTCCCGCAATATTTTATAGGAGTATGTGGGCATCTAGTATTTCAAATAGCTTCGTGCAACCCTTGCGGAGTTATCACTTTTTGTATGGTTTTCTTCCCCCTAAATTGACACCCCTTCACCCTAAACGGACTTGAAGGTCGAACGTGCATACCAAGTTTCAGCAAGATAACTCCACTAGTTCTTGAGTTATAACAATTATCGTATTCCCTGGTGTAAAAGCAACAAAGTAAGTAGGCTGCTACTTTTGACTTTTCTGTCACGTTTTTGACGTCAACTTTGCAAAATTCCGCCATGGTCAAATGCAAAGTTAATCGTTAATCGTTCTATCGCTAAAACGCCAAGAGAGTTTGGAGTGAACATTCTCCAAAATCCTTAACTCTTTATTTATTTTTGCTTGTGTATGGTTGCTTCTAGTGTTACCAAATATCAGTTTGACCGTGGTGTATTTGCGAAAAACCTAACGTCAAAGCCTGATAAAAGTCAAAATTAGCGGCCTACTTTGTTGCTTTTACACTAGGGATACGGTAATAGTTTTTCGGTTTTTCACCTTTAACTCCCACCCCCTTTGTCCGATAGGGCCCAAATGCGATCGCCGGCTAATATTTAGGTGTCTATAAAGTTTCAGCTCTATATCTCAATCCGTTCTCAAGTTATCGTTCGGACGGGGGAAACGAGCGAGCCAGTAAATAATGCGCATTATTCGTCGGCATTAAAACTTCTTGATCTCACCGTGTATCTTTATGCACATCACTTACGAGTACTTTATATAAAAAAAAATGTTTTTCAGAATCCACACAGCTAGAGGACCCCCGGCAAGCATGGCGGGCCATCCAAGAAGCAATGCTGAGGGAGTACCTGCAGACTGCCCAGGACGTCTTGGAGGTAAGAGCGGTAGCGCCCGTTTTGACGTTCTTTTCCCTTCAACATTGTATATCTGATGCATTCTGAGGATGCAGTGGAGCGTACATCGTGCTCTCACACGCGCTATGGAATGCGACCGCGGTTTTTAAGGCAACGCCATCGTTGTTAAAGAGCCTCGCGTCGAATAGTTGGAATAGTTTTTTTAGAAAGGCCCCCGGCCGTCCGTCACTCATCGAAGATGATTTATATATTTTATGCGTTCGCGGGGTGTGACGGTGGCTCGTGCCTCTCGCCAAAAAATCGCCTTTGCGTGCATCGCCTCCGTAAAAATTTCGAAATTTACGAGGAATGTCGGCGAGCCGCGGCCGCGATAAATTAGATTTGAGATTTTTCCCGAAGGGGGGGCCGAGGGGGGCAAGCTACAGCCGCTACCTGTATTACGCCGCACGATCCAAACAGGACCACTGCATTCCACCGATCTGGGCCGATCTTGCTCGAGTTTGCATTCTTCTCTGTCGGGATGCTCCCGCATCTCATATTATAAGTACGGATCAACAGGTTGTTTTTCTGTTTTATCACAATAGTCAATAGCCCTCGGACTTTAGACAAAAAACGGCAAAAAAGAGCTGAAAATGAGAGCCATTTCGGTCTGTTACAAATTTGCTTTATTGGTATAATGCAAAAAATTATCTTTTAGTGTAGGTACGCTGGTACAGGTGTTCCCTAAGTACACTCACAAACTTCAGTGGGTGATTCCTCACATTATTCTGAGACGAAAAGTTCATGTGGATATACAGGGTGTCCGGAAATTAGAAGATAATATCTTAAGAACGTATTCTACGATCAGAAAGACGAAGAAAAGTTTTAATAAACATGTTTCGAAAAATGCCCCCTAAGGGAGCTAGGGCCCCGTAAATATGGGGCACTTTGAAACTGTTTTTTTCTAAATTTCTTCAAATCGGTTGAAGATAACACCGTGAAATTGGGTATCTTCAGTAAGTCTTTGATGCTGAATTCATTACCGTGGAGAAGATTTTAAATTTTCAATCATAAGCGTCCCGTACAGGGGGGGCTTAGCTCAAACATTATTGTAAATAGTTTTTTCTCAAATCTGACACCAGAATTTGAACATCTGAAGTTTTCTGCTTAAAAATGATGCTCTTGTTTGAAATTGCACCGTTTTCGAATAAATTGACCCTTGTCGTTTTAGAGCGCTAAAATCTGTCGCAGAAGATTTTAGTTTATTTACCAAATTATCAAAACGAGTTCAGGGTCTGACTCCTTGGGTGATTTTAGGAAAAAAAATGCAGCAGAGAAGCGGCTGGAACCTCCCCATCGCGTGGATCTTTGTATTCTGTGTAGATAGTAGTCAATTCAACAGAATTTTTTTAATCCTTGACTGATTTTGCAATTTTCTGACAAATACCGACATCACCTCGAACATCACCCATCACATTTGACAATACGTTCCTTTTAAGGTTAATCTTTTGCCACCTTTTTGACAGTAACTGCCACTTTATGTCATCCACTGTCAGCCCGCTCCCTTTTATTGAGAAAGAATTTTTTCTCTATTTTCTACTGAAATGGCCGAAACTGTGAACACATTTTTAGAACCAGAATTTGATCGCCTTTCTAATGGCGACATAAAAAATGAGGTCTTGTATTTAAAATTTTAAGTTGATATGCTTAAATGGGACTTCCCGTGGGCCAATTGCTTTCAAAAGCCTTTCAGGTCTTCAGCGGGTCACCCGATCTGCATGTACCAATTTTCAGCCAAATCGATTCAGTAATTTGGGTTATAATGTATTATTACTGTTATTATAAAATTTCGCTTTTTTGAACCAAACAGCGCTAAATGCGAATTAATTTTCTCCTATTTAAAACCAGAATTTGAAGACCTTTCTGATAGTGACAATAAATCTTTCAAAAACTTGTTTTTAATGGTCAAATAAAAAAATAATTTTAAATTTGGAAATTGGTGTTCCAAAACGGCACTTTCCGTGAGTCGATTGAGTTCAAAATTAGTTCAGCTCCTCGACGTGTAATACAATCCCCATGTGCAAAATTTAAGCCAAATCGGTTCAGGGGCTTGGGCTGTACCGCGATTTTAAAGTCCGATAAAAATCAATTTTTTTTGTATTTTTGGTCAAAAGGGCACTAAGAATGAATACATTTTTAGAAGCAGAATTTGAAGGTCTTCCTTATGGTGAAGTGAAAAATGGGGGTTTGCATTTAAAATTTAAAAGTTGATGTGCCAAAATGGCATTTCCGGTTGCATGATTGGCTCCAAAAGCTTTTCAGATCTAAGTTAGGTTACGAGATGCCTATGTTCCAAATTTCAACTAAATCGGTCTAGTAGTTTTGCCTGTGACGTGATTACAAACGAACGTACGAACGTACGAACGTACGAACGTACGTACGTACATACACACAGACACATTTTAAAAACCCCTTTTTTGGGTTCCTGAGACCTCAAAACGTGAAGATCTGGTGCTATCTCAAATTCGAAAATTTTAGTGATTGCAATAACCTCCCATTTTTTTTAAATTGTGATGGGGTTGGGGAGGTTAAAAGTTCGTATGGACATTTGGCAGAAAATGTGTTAATTTGAAAGGGCGTATCTGCTGTGTTTTTTAACTTCTAGGCTCGCGAAGCAGTTACTGGTTTGACAATATTTTTCAGTTTTAAAACGCTGCCTGCTTGTTTAATTCGGTCTAAGTTCAATTTGTAAAATATTACTTAACACTTTGGTGATTATTTGAGGTCCTCGTGAGAAATCTACACATAAATTCATAAGAATGTCATTTATAGGGTCATTTGTCACAAATATACAATTTTTCAGATACATCCTTTCAAATTAACACGGCAGTATGGGGTTCTCGAAAGCTGACCCCCATACCTCCCCTAGGAAGCGTTTTCCGCCATATGTTCATGCGAACTTTTCTTCCTAAAATAACACAAGGAATCAACCCCTGAACAAATTTTTGATATTAGTAAATAACTAAATAAAATTGACAAATTTTCGTGCTCTAAAACCACTAGGGTCAATTTATCCTAGCGATTTCGAACAAGAGCATCATTTTTACGTACAAAACTTCAATCATCCAGATTCTGATGCTAGATTTGAGAAAAAACAACTCACAAGAATTATTTGAGCAAATTTGGTCCTAAGCCCCCCTGTATTGAAGAAATTTAGAAAAAAACACTTTCAGAGTTACCCCTTTAAGAGGTCCTAGCTCCTTTAGGAGGCATTTTTCGACCCATGTTTATTAAAACTTTTCTTCATATTTTTGATCGTAGAATACGCCCTTAAGATATTATCCTCTAATTTTCGGACACCCTGAATGTTGTAAAGTGCTTAGTTTTCAAGATACAGACAGGTGTGTAAGTTTTTAAATATGTATTGCAAAATTTTACTATTCTTCCCATTATTTATTAAACTTATAATTTTTTCGAATTTACCTGACCCCGATTAGTTTCCAAAAACGGCTCAACACAAAGAAAAAATTAAAGAGTACTCTTTATCAAAAAACCAATAGCGTACCCCACTTGCCAGGAAAGGTATGCACCTGGTTACCTACACCCTACACCTACGCCACTGGACTTTATGCAAACATTTGCACAGCCTCTGTATCTTGGAAACTAACCACTTTAGGACATACAGTGCAGACCAAAAGTTCGGCCCCCCGTGTATATTTGCAACCGTTTTAGTGCCGTAGCAGAATGCGGAGGTATTAGTGCCGTAGCAGAATGCGGAGGTACTCTTGTCTTAGCTTATTCGCTCGCTCGCTCGATCGCTCCTCAGTCTGTCCGTCGGATAACTTGATGAACGGATTGAGATATCGAGCTGAAACTTGGTAGGCAGCTTCGTCTCCCGAAAAGTAAGGCGGGGATTGCTTTTGGGCCATATCGGACCAAAGGGGTGGGAGCTAGGGGTGAAAAACCGAAAAACTACTAATTGCAATAACTCGAGAACTAGTGGAGATATCTTGCTGAAAATTAGTATGCACGTTCGACCTTCAAGTCTGTTGAAAGTGAGGGGGTGCCAATTTCGGGGGATGAAATTTAGGGGATGAAAACCACAAAAAATATGATAACTCCGCAAGGGTTGCACGCAGCTGTCGGAAACTCAACGTTCACACATATATCGGTGAAATCTTGTGGGGGATGCGTTTTTTCGTAAAATCGAACAAATGGGGTGGAAATTAGGGGTAGCAACTCGAAATTCCGCTTAATAAGTACTAGTGGAAATTGGCGTCATTCGATAGCTTTCCATTAATTATTCAAAAAAGATGTCATTCATATTTTGCGAAAAACCACCCTTATAGGCGCTACAACCCCTAACATGCAGAAACACAAAAATACGAGAACTCAAAAACTACTCAACGTATCAAGGCAGAATTTGGTTTGTGAATTTCCAGTGACATTATAGGTGGATGGACAAATTTTCAAAAATATCTAACAAAGGGGATGAAATTTAAGGGTTGAAACTTGAAATTTCTTCAAGTAAATGGTAGCCTAAAATTACGGGGTTCGATAGATTTCGGTCAACTATTGAAAAAAGGTCTTATGAGTTTTCAATCTAAAACCAACCCCTGGGCCATTAACCACCCCTAACTCTTTGCAAGTCGATAATTATATTTTATTTATTTTTTCTGAAACCCTATTGGTTTATTTATGAACAACTGAAGTCAGTAAATACGCAAGGAGTTATGTCACACCGGAAAAATAAACTCACCCCTGTAAATCATAAAGGGGTGAAATCATGAGGTGTTGAAAACATGAATCTACAAATTGCCTTAATTTTTAAACGAATTGGGTTAGGGTGGTGAAATTGAAAACACAACTTCCTTTAGGGCATGTGGGGGTGGTGAAATAGGGGGTTGGAGTTTAGGGGTTGAAACGTCCATAAAGCCCTGTAATTTGACACAGAGAAGCAATATCTTCTGCGAAACTGTGACATCTTACACACTGCATCTTCGAGAAGGGAAGATCGAATTTTAGGAGAAAATTATCGAAGGGGATGAAAGTTAGGGGTGGAAACTCGAATTTTCAATGAAGAATGTATAGTTGAAAATATTACCATTCGATAGCTTTCTATTGATGGTACAAAAAAGGTCTTATTCATCATTCGCGAAAAACGACCCTTAAAGGCGGTACAACCCCCTAACATGCCGAAACAAAAAAATGCGAGAACTCAAAAACTGCTCAACGTATCAGGGCTAAATTTGATGTGGTAATTTACAGCGCCACTGTAGGCGGATGGGCAAATTTTCATTAATATCTAACAAGGGGGATGAAATTTAAGGGTTGAAACTGGAAATTTTTTCATGTAAGTGGTGGAATAAAATTTGAAAAAAGTCTTATGAGTCTTCATCCTAAAACCAACCCCTACGCTACTAACAACCCCTAAGCCCTAGCAAGCGGAGTAAATATATTTCATTTATTTTTTTTTTGCTTTCTTCTAATTTGTTATTAATTTAAAGTGATTTTCATTAATTTTTGACCCATCCACAATTTTTCAACCCCTTTCATGATATGTGAACCCTCAAAGAGCAAAATTTACCCAGACCGCTTCTTTTTCGGGTGATTTCCGCTGGTTAATTTTGTAAAATTCGCGCAGTTTTGCCTTATGAATTGTTCTTGCCTTTTTCACTTTTTCGACCCCTTCGCAATGTTTCAACCCCCAAAAGTCAAATTTGCATAATTGGCTTATTTTCATGTTATTTTCTGTAATTCTACTTAATTACGATTAATTCTCATCCCTTTTAACTTTTCATCCCCCTTTACAATTTTTCAACCCCCTAAGTGTTTATTTTGCAAAATTCACATAATTTAGTTTTCCTTCGGTAATAAATTGAACTCAATTGGATTATGTTTATCTTTTTCATTTTTCCAACCCCCTTCGCAACATTTCAACCCCCAAAATCTAAATTTGCATAATTGGTTTACTTTCGTGTTATTTTCTGTAATTCTGCTTAATTACGATTAATTCTCATCCACTTTGACGTTTCATCCCCCTTTACAATTTTTCAACCCCCTAGGTGTTAGTTTTGCCAAATTCGGATATTTTCGTTTTTCTTCTGTAATAAATTGAACCCATTTGGATGATGATTAAATTTTTCACTTTTTTCATCCCCCTTCGCAATGTTTCAAGTCTTAAAATGCTAAATTTACATAATTGGGTTAATTTGGTGTTATTTTCCGTAATTTTACTTAGCCACGTTTAATCCTGATACCTTTTGATTTTTCATCCACCTTTACGATTTTTCAACCCCCTAAGTGCTAATTTTGCAAAATTCGCATAATTTCGTTTTTCGACGGTTATAAAATTGAACGCATTTGGGATTCAGTTTACCTTTTACAATTTTTCAGTTTCCTTCGCAATAGGTAGGTATAAGTGCTTATTTCAACCCCCACAAAAGTTTTTATTGCATAATTTGGTTATTTTAGTGTTTTATTTCGTAATTCTACTTAATCCACACTTCATTTTCATTCCTCTTGACTTTCATCACCTTCTTTCATTACCTTGGACTTCTCATTCCCTTTTTCAACCCCCTTAGTGCTAATTCTACATACCTACTTCGCAAATATGATGTTTTTTTGTTAACTCTCTACTGTTTAATTATGTACGGCCAATTTTCTTAATTTCGTCTTTTTAACACCACTGTGCGTCTGCGGAGGCACTACTACTAGGTGCAGATTTATAAAATCTGCACCCGACTCCACCAGTAAATTCAGCTCGCCCCTACATACACATTAACAAGGTAAACATCTACAGGGACACACATCGCATTGATATACATCTTTCGTTGGCTTTTACCTAGAGCTTTGAAATTCGGAATGCGCCTATTAGTTGAGAAATGATGCGGTTATATAAAGTGCCGTGACCTTGAAATGTCAACGTTATGACATACAAGTCACAAATTTTAAATCCCACCAGGGGTCATGTGACCCCTCATTTGAAAGCTAATTTGATTCTCCATACGATGTGAAAGTTTGGAGAAAATTGGACTAAAAAAAAATTCTAGTTTAATGGCTTAAATTTTGCAAAAAATCAAATAACGTAAGCACAGGCAATACACTCTTGCACAAAATACATTGAAATATTAACAATTTATCTTTAAAAGGCATTTCTTGCTATGAAAATAAGACCAAATACGTAGAACATTTTCCTGAATTTTTGTTATTCTACGTCGACGATTATTTTTTTAACTTAATCGTTGTATGGATAATGAAATTAGCTTTCAAATGAGGGGTTACATTACCCCTGGTTCCATTTAAAATTTTTGACTTGTATGTCATAACTTTGACCTATCAAAGTCACGGCACTTTAAGTAAGTGGTAATCGGCATCATTTCTCAACTTTTGGTCCTCACTGTATGTACTACAATGTCCATAGGAATTTTTGCCTTAGAATGACGTGAGGAATCACCTCTTGAAGTTTGGCGATGTTCTTAGGGAACAAGCTGTAGCATAGCATAAGGTCAAAAATAAATTTGCGGATATTTTGATTTAAATCTTCGTTTGAATCAAATTTAAAAACCCACCCCCACCAGACCATGATTTCCCGCAATTTTAACAAAGTAACAATTGAAATTAGCACATGAGTGCTCTCAATACAATACATTGGTTATATGTTTACTAAATAATAAATATAACAACTCAGTGGTAGGTAATTTTCATTTAAAGTTAAGACAAAAGCTTGATGGAAAATCAACTATGAACATGGCGATGTTTTATCCTTCCTGAAAAGTTGAATTTCCATAAGCTATATACTTTGAATGAAAATTAATTTGTTTTATACATAAACCAAAATTTTATTAATCCTTTCTCATATTATTTGTTTCACTATCCATTGGGTAGTGATTCCAGAATTTTAAATTCACGGGATTTTTGGATGTTTTTTTTTTTAAATAAAAGCAGTTCTTTTACTATGCCGGCGTTTCGGAATTTGCATAATAAAGACTTTTTTTTGCATAATGACTTAGTAATCTCCCATTTTAAAATTAGTTGTGGGGAGGTTAATACAGTTGTAAACAGCGTTTTACATAATAAATTACAATAAATTTTATTAGTACTTCTACTTTTTGTAGGCAGATTGTGCGAAAACGACTGATCGTACTAGACAGATGACAGAAGTATCTTACGTATGTGATGCATGAGCATCATATACATAAGATACTTTTTTAAGGGCCGTTATTTTTAGTGATCGACCGATACCGATATGTATGTCGGCCATATCGGCAACATTGGCCGATATACATCGATATAAACAAAAAGCAGGCAAATTTCTAATGTTTATTGACAGAAAACAAACTGTGGGAAAATTAAAAGCAAAAAAAAAGTTAAATAATTTAATAAGTATTTAAATAAGAATTTCCGTATAATAGGAGTACCTATGTCGTGATGTTAGAAGTATTTTTTGCAGTTACTCAAACGCCACCATAAGATATTATTTTATTACATAGTGCATCCACATTCCATTTCATTCGTTATATCGGTATCGGCCTATTCAACATCGGCTATCAACCGATTATCGGTATATCGGCTGAAAAAGTTATATCGGTCGATCACTAGTTATTTTCACCAGGTTTTTCCAGGTAAGACTAGCTTCAAGAAGATTTAATTGGCAATTTTATCTGGAGGTGAAAATAACGGCCCTAAATCAGATTATAGTTTACTTTTTGGTAACTAGGAGAAGAACAGAAAATCGAACTTTATGGATTATGGTACAGAAAGTTACTAGGTACTTTACGGTACTAGTACCATAAAGTGGACCAGCTTATTATTCAATTTTAGCCCAATTCAGACTAAGCTTTGGTGGATTATAAAAAACGTATACCGTGTGTATTTAAAAACCGGACCGAATTGTACTGCGGTTATATAAAAAGACATACAGGGTGGTGAATTTTTCGTTGCCCACCATATTAGGAACCTAGAAACCATAAGAGATCGAGAGTAGGTTTAGATTAGAGAAAAGTTGCCCTTTCTTAGGGTAATTAAGAATTGGGAAAGAATTGTTCGATATCTTGATCCTGAGTTATCCCGAAAAAACTGAAAATTGACATTTTAAAGAAAAATTTATAGCTTCCGAACAGTTGATGCTATGCAAATGAAACTTGGAAATGTTATATTTTTGACAGCTGTCAAGTGTCAATTCAATGGCATTGACAGAAATTTTCTAGGCCATCCAGATTTTGAGCAACGACAGTCAACTTTTCTTTTTCATGGTCGCCATATTGGATTTTGACACCGCCGGATGCACAAAAAAATTAGCTTTTCAAAAATGTAAGCAATATGGACTTCCTGGACAACATATTTCAAAGTTTGGGTTACACCATGCCAAGGCGTATTGGATTCAATTGTTGTCAGGCTGATTTTACAAACTATTCATAGCGATTTGCAAAATTTGACGATCTGTCAAAAAAGTCCATGCTGGCTACATTTTTGAAAAGCTAGTTTTTTTGGACATTTAATGGTGTTAAAATCTAGTATGGCGGCCATAAGGAAAAGAAGTTGACTGTCGTTGCTCAAAATCTAGAAGGCCTAGAGAATTTCTGTCAATGCTGTTGAGACGACCGCTGTCAAAAATATAAAAGCTCGAAGTTTAATTTAATTACCGCCAATCGTTAGAAAGCTGAATTTTTCTTTAAAATCGCGATTTTCAATTTTTTCGGGATAACTCAGGAACGAATCAAGATAAAGGAGAATCCTTTACAGATTCTTATTCACCTTGAAAATACGTAACTGTTTTCTAATTTAAGCTACTTTCCATCTCTTATAGTTTCCGAGTTCCCAATGGTGAGCAACGAAAAATTCATCGCCCTACTGTACGGTAAAGAATGATACCCCAACGTTAAAAATGCTACAATTTAGTGAGCGAGATGAATTTTTTCAGGGCTACCCAGCATTTTAATATTACCCCAATTTTGTTCTTTCAAAATATCTACCTTCTTCGGCCACCCTATATTTTCAAACGCATCGAAAAAATCAGCTCTTCGACGTGTAATACAATCCCCATGTGCAAAATTTCAGCCAAATCGGTTGAGGGGCTTGGGCTGTACCGCGATTTTAAAGTCCGATAAAAATCAATTTTTTTTAAATTGTTGGTCAAAAGGGCACTAAGAATGAATACATTTTTAGATGCAGAATTTGAACGTCTTTCTTATGGTGACGTGAAAAATGGGGGTTTACATTTAAAATTTAAAAGTTGATGTGCCAAAATGGCACTTCTGGTTGCACGATTGGCTCCAAAAGCTTTTCAGATCTAAGTTGGGTTTTCACATGCACACGTACCAAATTTCAGCCAAATCGGTCGAGTAGTTTGGGCTGTGGCGTGTTTACGAACGTACGTACGTACGTACGTACGTACGTACGCACGAACGTACGTACGTACGTACGTACGCACGAACGTACGTTCATACATACAGACACATTTTAAAAACCACTTTTTTGGGTTCCTGAGACCCCAAAACGTATAGATCCGGTCTTATCTCGAATTCGAAAATTTTAGTGATTGCAGTAACCTCCCTTTTTTTTAAATGGTGAAGTGGAGTGGGGAGGTTAAAATCAGTGAAAATTGAGGTTTTCTAAAAACGCAAAAACACGTCTACATTATTTTTTTGAGGGAAATTTAACTGTGCAATTATATTTTCTTTTACCGGTCTTTGCTGTTTTCAAATTTCTTAATTTCCACGATTGTCACAATTTCAAAAACAATTAGGAAAATGTAATTGCGCAGGTGAATTTGTCCCAAAAAAATTAAGTTAACGTGTTTTTGCGTTTTTCGAATATCTCAGTTTTTCACCGATGTTTCCGATGTTTTTGGAACTCTAGGGTGGCCATGACCGTACTTCCGGTCAAGTACGTCACCATTACGTCACTAACTCAGAAAAAATCTTGGATGATGAATCCTTTGCAAAAAAGGTAGTTCTAAACTTGAAAACACAAAATTGAGGTAAAATTAAGATACTGGCTCATATTTTTAATTAGATTAACGTTGGGGTATCATTCTTTATTATACGGGGTGAGCCTGAAAGACTCCACATCCTTTATACCACAGAATCTACTGTTCAAATGATGAAGCTTGGTGCAAAAATTATTGGTCAGTTGTGATTCCTCTTGATGTTATAAGCCGCCAAAAATCTTCATTTTTAAACGTTCTTTTTAAATATCTTTCGAAAGGTGTATCGTAGGATTTTGAATTTTTGCACAGCATTGTTACAGACCAAGATGCAACTACTGATGGTACTTAAGACAATAGCCAAAAAGCGGATCCCTGTTATACAGGGTGGCCCCGATGTTATTTGCATTTGAACTTTTTTATGTTTGAAAATATTGCTAATTTGCCTATGCGGCCGTATTCGGTTTTTTCAATTTACCTCGTGAGTGGTTAGTTTTGTTGAAAAATTTTAAGTGCCAAAAAAGTTTTAGAATTGAACGGGGAATACGGCCGCATAGGCAAATTAGCAATATTTTCAAACATAAAAAAGTTCAAGGGCAAATAACATCGGGGCCACCCTGTATAGATAATGTCTTAAGTACCATCAGCAGTTGCTTTTTGGTCTGTAACAATGCTGTGTAAAAATTCAAAGTCCTACGATACACCTTTCACAAGACATTTAAAAAGAATGTTTAAAAATGAAGATCTTTGGCGGCTTATAACGAGGGGTTAACCACTTAGCAATTTTGGTGTACGGTTCTCTGGAATTTTGGCAATTTTCTAGCAATTTTGGCGATTTTTAGCGATTATGGCAATTTTCCAGCGATTTTGGCGATTTTCTAGCGATTCTGGCGATTTTCTAGCGATTTCTGGCGATTTTGGCAATTTTCAAGCAAATTTCCGGTGATTTTTAAGCAAGTTTCCAGCGATTTTCGAGCGAATTTGGCATTTTTTTTTGGCGACTTGGAAATTTTCTAGCAATTTCGGCGATTTTTAAGCTCATTTTGTGGTCTTTAATCTTTCAAAGGGTTGAATCTGCCGTTTTTTCTCAACCAATACCTACCTGACAAATCTCTCCACAATTCCCTTCTCCGATGCACTTGTAGTTCAATCTCTTGCAAAGTTGGCTTGTTCAGCCAAAAAAGTTGTGGAAACAAAACAAGGGGATGAATTAAAGAAATTGACAGTCTCGGAGACGGTATAGAAACTTCTACTTTTTCACAGAATTTGTAAATGTAGCAATTAACTTTATTTAACTAAAGTCGGGCGTGCGGGCGGTTGTCGACTCGGTTGTCGATGGCTGATGCGCCCGGCGCTCATTTACTAAAATCTAAAATACAAATGTTTTTCACACCTAAAATGACATTTCTCGAACAAATGACACTAAGGTTTTCGATCCGGCAATGCAACAGCTATCAAATTCGAAAATGATAATAGGCCCTTTTGCTAAGACAAATTCAAAAAGGGACATTTTTGTCCCTAAAATGGAAATTTTCTAAAAAATTGCACAAGGGGCCCTTTTGCCACTAAAATGACATTTTTCGACAAAATGGCACTTAACGTTTTCGGCTTGAAAAAAAATCAGCTATCAAATCCAGTATAGGTTTTTTCACGGCAACATTTTTTGGCCAAAATGGCACAAGTGTGAATACATCTTTAGAAGCAGAATTCGAAGAACATTCACATGGTAACGCGAAAAATGGGGGTTTGCATTTAAATTTTTAAAGTTGATGAGCCAAAAAGGCACTTTCCGTGAACCGATGTGTCCCAAATTCTAATCAGCACCTGCAAATCTCCCACTGAATATGTGTGCCAAATTTCGTCTCGATACGTTCAGTAGTTTGAGCTGCACCGCGGCTGCTACAAGCAGAAACACAGTAACCAAAATTTTTTGTGAAAATGAGTTTAATATTTAGATGCATATACTTTGTTTTCATTTGTATTTTAAGCCTAATAGCCAATGGCTATCAGTTCCTGGTTTATCGGAAACTAAATATATTTTCTGCTATTGCGAAGAGAAATTGAACAAAAACGTCGATACATTTAGAAAAGCCAACGAAAGATGTATATCAATGCGATGTGTGTCCCTGTAGATGTTTACCTTGTTAATGTGTATGTAGGGGCGAGCTGAATTTACTGGTGGAGTCGGGTGCAGATTTTATAAATCTGCACCTAGTAGTAGTGCCTCCGCAGACGCACAGTGGTGTTAAAAAGACGAAATTATGAAAATTGGCCGTACATAATTAAACAGTAGAGAGTTAACAAAAAAACATCATATTTGCGAAGTAGATATGTAGAATTAGCACTAAGGGGGTTGAAAAAGGGAATGAGAAGTCCAAGGTAATGAAAAAAGGTGATGAAAAGTCAAGAGGAATGAAAATGAAGTGTGGATTAAGTAGAATTACGAAATAAAACACTAAAATAACCAAATTATGCAATAAAAACTTTTGTGGGGGTTGAAATAAGCACTTATACCTACCTATTGCGAAGGAAACTGAAAAATTGTAAAAGGTAAACTGAATCCCAAATGCGTTCAATTTTATAACCGTCGAAAAACGAAATTATGCGAATTTTGCAAAATTAGCACTTAGGGGGTTGAAAA
Organism: Pycnomerus fuliginosus; assembly: GCA_963924575.1. NCBI lineage: Eukaryota > Metazoa > Arthropoda > Insecta > Coleoptera > Zopheridae > Pycnomerus > Pycnomerus fuliginosus. The sequence goes on from OZ004622.1 coordinate 21,931,432, forward strand.
ATCGTAAAGGTGGATGAAAAATCAAAAGGTATCAGGATTAACCGTGGCTAAGTAAAATTACGAAAAATAACACCAAATTAACCCAATTATGTAAATTTAGCATTTGAAGACTTGAAACATTGCGAAGGGGGATGAAAAAAGTGAAAAATTTAATCATCATCCAAATGGGTTCAATTTATTACAGAAGAAAAACGAAAATATCCGAATTTGGCAAAACTAACACCTAGGGGGTTGAAAAATTGTAAAGGGGGATGAAACGTCAAAGTGGATGAGAATTAATCGTAATTAAGCAGAATTACAGAAAATAACACGAAAGTAAACCAATTATGCAAATTTAGATTTTGGGGGTTGAAATGTTGCGAAGGGGGTTGGAAAAGTGAAAAAGATAAACATAATCCAATTGAGTTCAATTTATTACCGAAGGAAAACTAAATTATGTGAATTTTGCAAAATAAACACTTAGGGGGTTGAAAAATTGTAAAGGGGGATGAAAAGTTCAAAGGGATGAGAATTAATCGTAATTAAGTAGAATTACAGAAAATAACACGAAAATAAGCCAATTATGCAAATTTGACTTTTGGGGGTTGAAACATTGCGAAGGGGTCGAAAAAGTGAAAAAGGCAAGAACAATTCATAAGGCAAAACTGCGCGAATTTTACAAAATTAACCAGCGGAAATCACCCGAAAAAGAAGCGGTCTGGGTAAATTTTGCTCTTTGAGGGTTCACATATCATGAAAGGGGTTGAAAAATTGTGGATGGGTCAAAAATTAATGAAAATCACTTTAAATTAATAACAAATTAGAAGAAAGCAAAAAAAAAATAAATGAAATATATTTACTCCGCTTGCTAGGGCTTAGGGGTTGTTAGTAGCGCAGGGGTTGGTTTTAGGATGAAGACTCATAAGACTTTTTTCAATGGTTGACCGAAATCAATTGAACCCCATAATTTTATTCCACCACTTACATGAAAAAATTTCCAGTTTCAACCCTTAAATTTCATCCCCCTTGTTAGATATTAATGAAAATTTGCCCATCCGCCTACAGTGGCGCTGTAAATTACCACATCAAATTTAGCCCTGATACGTTGAGCAGTTTTTGAGTTCTCGCATTTTTTTGTTTCGGCATGTTAGGGGGTTGTACCGCCTTTAAGGGTCGTTTTTCGCGAATGATGAATAAGACCTTTTTTGTACCATCAATAGAAAGCTATCGAATGGTAATATTTTCAACTATGCATTCTTCATTGAAAATTCGAGTTTCCACCCCTAACTTTCATCCCCTTCGATAATTTTCTCCTAAAATTCGATCTTCCCTTCTCGAAGATGCAGTGTGTAAGATGTCACAGTTTCGCAGAAGATATTGCTTCTCTGTGTCAAATTACAGGGCTTTATGGACGTTTCAACCCCTAAACTCCAACCCCCTATTTCACCACCCCCACATGCCCTAAAGGAAGTTGTGTTTTCAATTTCACCACCCTAACCCAATTCGTTTAAAAATTAAGGTAATTTGTAGATTCATGTTTTCAACACCTCATGATTTCACCCCTTTATGATTTACAGGGGTGAGTTTATTTTTCCGGTGTGACATAACTCCTTGCGTATTTACTGACTTCAGTTGTTCATAAATAAACCAATAGGGTTTCAGAAAAAATAAATAAAATATAATTATCGACTTGCAAAGAGTTAGGGGTGGTTAATGGCCCAGGGGTTGGTTTTAGATTGAAAACTCATAAGACCTTTTTTCAATAGTTGACCGAAATCTATCGAACCCCGTAATTTTAGGCTACCATTTACTTGAAGAAATTTCAAGTTTCAACCCTTAAATTTCATCCCCTTTGTTAGATATTTTTGAAAATTTGTCCATCCACCTATAATGTCACTGGAAATTCACAAACCAAATTCTGCCTTGATACGTTGAGTAGTTTTTGAGTTCTCGTATTTTTGTGTTTCTGCATGTTAGGGGTTGTAGCGCCTATAAGGGTGGTTTTTCGCAAAATATGAATGACACCTTTTTTAAATAATTAATGGAAAGCTATCGAATGACGGCAATTTCGACTAGTACTTATTAAGCGGAATTTCGAGTTGCTACCCCTAATTTCCACCCCATTTGTTCGATTTTACGAAAAAACGCATCCCCCACAAGATTTCACCGATATATGTGTGTACGTTGAGTTTCCGACAGCTGCGTGCAACCCTTGCGGAGTTATCATATTTTTTGTGGTTTTCATCCCCTAAATTTCATCCCCCGAAATTGGCACCCCCTCACTTTCAACAGACTTGAAGGTCGAACGTGCATACTAATTTTCAGCAAGATATCTCCACTAGTTCTCGAGTTATTGCAATTAGTAGTTTTTCGGTTTTTCACCCCTAGCTCCCACCCCCTTGGTCCGATATGGCCCAAAAGCAATCCCCGCCTTACTTTTCGGGAGACGAAGCTGCCTACCAAGTTTCAGCTCGATATCTCAATCCGTTCTCAAGTTATCCGACGGACAGACTGAGGAGCGATCGAGCGATAGAGCGAGCGATCGAGCGAGCGAGCGAATAAGCTAAGACAAGAGTACCTCCGCATTCTGCTACGGCACTAAAAAGAAGCATTCTCGGAAGCATTTTTAAAAAATTGTCAAAGTGACATTACCGAGGACGTTACCATAGACCTTTCAATGCTTTAAACCTCGTTCCACGATACTTTGCAGCGGTAGTCGCCTTTGGAATATAGTTTTCCCCTCGGTTTTCCCAGTTTTCCCATTTTATTTACATGGAGAAGCAAAATTTCAATGGTGACTACTTTATTAAGGTTAAATTAATAATAATAATAATAATAATAATAATAATATTTATTCGTCCATAGGTCCATACATTTAATTAGACATGGGATAAAGTCAAAACATGTGTATATACATAAAATCATACAATACAATAAATAATACGTCAATACATCAATACATATATTATTGGTCACATTTATACTAGGACAAGAATTACATATTTAAATATTCTGCAACAGTGTAAAAACATTTGGTGGCTAGAAATTGTTTTAATTTAAGTTTAAATAAATTTTTGTTAGCCACATCTTTTATGACCATGGGTAGTTTGTTGTACAGGTTCGTGCATGTATAATACGGTGATTTTTCATATAAGGCTGTGTTATGTTTTTGTACCCTTATATCAGTAGCATGCCTAGTGTTGTAGTAGTGATTTACATTGTTGTTATCAAATAAAGTTCTGTTTTGGAATACATAAGTACAGCATTTGTATACAAACAATTAAGAGCCACATCAAACAGTTTAATGTTTTTTTTTAGCAATATCGATTTTTGGCAACTTTGGGCAGTTTTTAGCAATTTTAGCGATTTTCTTGCGATTTTGGCGATTTTCTAGCGATTTTGGCGATTTCCTAGCGATTTACCATGTGGTTAACCCCTCGGCTTATAACATCAAGAGGAATCACAACTGACCAATAATTTTTGCACCAAGCTTCATCATTTGAACAGTAGATTCTGTGGTATAAAGGATGTGGAGTCTTTCAGACTCACCCTGTAGATATGTCTTTTTATAATCGCGCTACAATTCAAGTTTTTAAAATACACACGGTATATCTCCTGGTTTCAAATCGCGCTTCACTTTGGTTTGGAGTACTTGTATTTTCGGTACTTATACTAAAATAACTATTATTTATAGAGAATTTTCTTGGCTTTATTTTCATATACATACCTAATGTGTTTTGGTCGTAAAGTCAATAAAAACCGAGATTTTTAAACATTTTCAAGAGCTGTCAATCAATATGCACAGAGGTCTATCGTAACACTTGTAATCGCTAAACGAAGGTCCATCCATATACCAGTTTTCAGCTATCTCGCAATTTTTTCCGAAACTTACGTAACGTGGGTAATCCGGATCGCCGGATGACCAACACAAGGGGGGGATGGAATGCGACCGGTAGAATTTCGGGAAAATTTGACACCTGGCCATGGAATGTTATTGTTTCGTTGTTATTAAAACAGTTATGCGAGGCGCAGGACGAAAAGACCTTTAACTTTAACAGTCGCGCCATCCCACTCCTGCTCGTGGTGCAGTCTCGCGGATAGGGGTAGGGGGCCGTGAACTCTGGAATGCACACGGAAATTAAAGTGTGGCCCGGGCCGGGGTGCGAAGGACGGATCCAAGGCCGACCGCCGACAACCCGGCCAGTCGAGATGTGGCCCTTGTGCTACGTGCCCGCGTTCCAAGTGCACACGCTGCCCGCCAGTGTCCAACAGACGCCAAATCGGAACGACCCGCATCATGGGTGCCGCACTTTGCCGGCATCCTATCGCAACGTGCAAGCCGTTTACGGTTTCAGGATCGTGAGTGATTTTTTTTTGACAGGCAGTTCTTGAACCGCCATGAAAAGACCTTTAATTTGGTGTCAGACACGAGGGTATTCCTCGAAATCGACTGAAAGCTTTCAATAAAATTCCTTGTTTGTGCCCTTTTGGCTGCTAATTTTTGAATCGTCGTAATGGAAAATGACACGAGGGTTCTTTCGAAACTGTTAAATATGTTTCTTTTTCAAACATTTTGCGATTTTACTTTCTGTCGACCTAGATTGAAGCCTGGAAGAAAAAAATATATGTAATTTTTAGGCGCATTTTACTATTTTTCTGTTTAAAAGCTATACATTGAAAAACCGACGAAAAACCGGAGTGTGTGTAGGCAGGCGCGTTAAGGTCTCATTTTGTGTAGGTATATATTCTAACTTTTGATGAAATGACGATTAAGCGGGGGGGTTAACCACATGGTAAATTTGTGTACACAAAATCGCAAATTGTAAGAAAATCGCCAAAATCGCTAAAAACTGCCCAAAGTTGCCAAAAATCGCCAAGTTGCTGAAAATTAACAGAACAAAAGGAAATCGCCACCAAAGTTCTCATAAAAAATAATAAAGTTCGATGATAATCGTCATAGAATACCTGATATTAGTGATATTGCTAAAAAACATAAGCTGTTGATGTGGCTCTTAATTTGATCTTAATAAGAAAGAGGGTCTAATTCATGACTTTGCAATTTTCTTCACTGTTTTGGAGAAAATAATTAATTATAATCGGCAAAAGGGCCTATTATCATTATCGAATTCGATAGCTGTTGCATTGCCTGATCGAAAACCTTAGTGCCATTTGTTCGAAAAATGTCATTTTAGGTGTGAAAAACATTTGTATTTTAGGTTTTAATAAATGAGCGCCGGGCGCATCAGCCATCGAGAACCGCCCGCGCGCGTTAATTGCTACATTTACAAATTCTGTCAAAAAGTAGAACCGTCTCCGAGACTGCCAATTTTTTTAATTCATCCCCTTGTTTTGTTTCCACAACTTTTTTTGGCTGAACAAGCAAACTTTGCAAGAGATTGTGCCTCGGAGAAGGGGATTGTGGAGAGATTTGTCAGGAAAAAACGGCAGATTCAACCCTTTTTCAGTAGAAGAAAAGTAATAGTAAATGACTGGGATCTATTTGTAAAATTTGTCCAAAATCAGTACAGGGTTTTTCAATCTAAAAAATGTAACATTAAAGACCACAGAAGGAGCTTAAAAATCGCCGAAATTGCTAGAAAATTTCCAAGTCGCCAAAAAAATATGCCGAATTCGCTCGAAAATCGCCAAAATTGCTGCAAAATCGCTGGAAACTTGCTTGAAAATTGCCAAAGTCGCTAGAAAATCGCCAAAATTACAGGAAAATCGGCAAAATCGCTAAAAATCCCCAAAATTGCCAAAGTTCCAGTGAACCGTACACCAAAATCGCTAAGTGGTTAACCCCTCGCGATTAAGTACCTACTATTCTTGAAAAATTCAAAGTATTTTTTGGTATCCTTATTCTGTAAGTTTTTAAAGCAGCTTTTATAATGCTAAATGACAAACAGACAATGCATTTTCTGTCGTTCAACATTATAACAAGGCTCTAATACAGGGTGATTCACGAAAACCGTTCATTAGAAACTTTTGGGAGTCCACTCGTAGTAGAATTTTGAAATTTGGTACTATACCATAATCGCCCACGCACACCAAAAATAAAATATTTCCGACCCTCCAGCACTTCCGGTTTTACCGGAAGTGGCCGTCATCTTTGTTATTTTAAATGGAAAACCCTCGTTTTGATTTTAAATTCGGATTCGTCTCTTAATTGCGAGTTTATCGCACCCAATTTTTGCCTACCTGTCACCGTGCTTGACATATGTCAAAATATGTATCGAGACGTTGATTTGCAATCCGCAATAGAACAATTTATATCTTCTGAACGGTTGAAGATTAAGGAACCAAACTGAGAGGATGGAGACTAGAAGGTTCTTGTTGACGTAACAATATGGCGGAAATAAATTTTCAAAAATGGCGGAAAGAAATTGTCCACAACAACATTTTTCCAAATGCGAGTACCACAATTTCACGCAGTCAAAAGATGCAAAATTAAATTCCCTTTAGACTGCTATCAACATTCTCTAAACCTATTTTCAATATTTTCCAAGATATTAAAAATTAAGGCATTTTTCAGGTTTAAACAATGTAACTTTAGGAGCTCTGGAAAAGACGAAATGTTCAAAAAGCCTTTCCCATCTTTTAAAAATTCGTTTTTTTTTTACTTCTGGCAATTTTTATTAAAGGTAGGCCCCCCCTTGGACACCTAATTCTTTCAGAGTTGCTGAATACGCATGTACAAATAGAAACAGAAGAAAGCAAAAAAAAAAATAAAATGTGTTTACTCCGCTTGCTAGGGCTTAAGGGTTGTTAGTAGCGTAGGGGTTGGTTTTAGGTTGAAGACTCATAAGACTTTTTTCAATGGTTGACCGAAGTCTATCGAACCCCATAATTTTATTCCACCACTTACATGAAAAAATTTCCAGTTTCAACCCTTAAATTTCAACCCCCTTGTTAGATATTAATGAAAATTTGCCCATCCGCCTACAGTGGCGCTGTAAATTACCACATCAAATTTAACCCAGATACGTTGAGTAGTTTTTGAGTTCTCGCATTTTTGTGTTTCAGCATGTTAGGGGGTTGTATCGCCTTTAAGGGTCGTTTTTCGCGAATGATGAATAATACCTTTTTTGTACCATCAATAGAAAGCTATCGAATGGTATTATTTTCAACTATACATTCTTCATTGAAAATTCGAGTTTCCACCCCTAACTTTCATCCCCTTCGATAATTTTCTCCTAAAATTCGCTCTTCCCTTATCGAAGATGCAGTGTGTAAGATGTCACAGTTTCGCAGAAGATATTGCTTCTCTGTGTCAAATTACAGGGCTTTATGGACGTTTCAACCCCTAAACTCCAACCCCCTATTTCACCACCCCCACATGCCCTAAAGGAAGTTGTATTTTCAATTTCACCACCCTAATCCAATTCGTTGAAAAATTAAGGTGATTTGTAGATTCATGTTTTCAACACCTCATGATTTCACCCCTTTATGATTTACAGGGGTGAGTTTATTTTTCCGGTGTGACATAACTCCTTGCGTATTTACTGACTTCAGTTCATAAATAAACCAATAGGGTTTCAGAAAAAATAAATAAAATGTAATTATCGACTTGCAAAGAGTTAGGGGTGGTTAATGGCCCAGGGGTTGGTTTTAGATTGAAAACTCATAAGACCTTTTTTCAATAGTTGACCGAAATCTATCGAACCCCGTAATTTTAGGCTACCATTTACTTGAAGAAATTTCAAGTTTCAACCCTTAAATTTCATCCCCTTTGTTAGATATTTTTGAAAATTTGTCCATCCACCTATAATGTCACTGGAAATTCACAAACCAAATTCTGCCTTGATACGTTGAGTAGTTTTTGAGTTCTCGTATTTTTGTGTTTCTGCATGTTAGGGGTTGTAGCGCCTATAAGGGTGGTTTTTCGCAAAATATGAATGACACCTTTTTTGAATAATTAATGGAAAGCTATCGAATGACGCCAATTTCGACTAGTACTTATTAAGCGGAATTTTGAGTTACAACCCCTAATTTCCACCCCCTTGGTCCGATATGACCCAAAAGCAATCTCCGCCTTACTTTTTAGTGTATAAAGCCGTATAGTAAATTTGAGCTCGACACCTTACTCTGTTCTCAAGTTATCCGACGTTATGTATTTCTTCATGTTAGGGGTTGTAGAGCCTTTAAGGGTGGTTTTTTGTAAAACATGAATAACACCTTTTTGAATCATTAATGGAAGGGTATCGAATGGCGTTAATTTCGACCAATACTTATAAGGCGGAATTTTGAGTTACAACCCCTAATTTCCACCCCCTTGGTCCGATATAGCCCAAAAGCAATCCCCGCCTTACTTTTTTGGGCAAGATTCCGTATAGCAAATTTCAGCTCGATACCTCAATCCGTTCTCAAGTTATCCGACGGACAGAGTGAGGAGCGATCGATACGACGAGCGAGCGAGCGAGCGAGCGAGCGAATAAGCAAAGACAAGAGTACCTCCGCATTCTGCTACGGCACTAAAACAAATTATAGCTTATGTTGTCGATCTGTAATGCGACGCTCATACATTATTGAACAATTTAATTTTTCAAAATTAGCTTAGAACAAATTTTTGTAGGTGTAGAACGAACGGTTACTAATTTTTGATCCAAAGCCTTGCTGGGAATATATTTTTTATATCTCACAAATTGATTCCAAATATTTTCAAGAATATTGAAAATAGGTATAAGGAATGCTATACTAGCCTAAAGGAAATTTAATTTTGCATCTTTTGGCTACATAAAATCATGGTATTCCTATTTAAAAAAATTAAGTTGTGGACAGTTTCTCTTTGCCATTTAAAAAATATATTTTCCGCCTTATTGTTAAATCAACATGGTCAAGTGAGACATCAAAAGAAAGCCCAAAGCTTCTAGTTTCAACCCTCCAAGTTTAGTTCCTTAATCTTTCATCGTTTGGAAGATCTATTACGCATTACCGAGGGGCTATCCACTTCCAATAGATGTACAAATTGACGGAAATGCAATAGGGAATGCGGAAATTCTCGGCAATGGACGGGAATTTTCGGCAATTGTCAGGAATGTACGGAAATTTTAAGCATTTCACGGTAATTAAGTACGGCAATGTGGCAATACTGACATCCCTTCGCTCGGGAATAGGCGTACATACAGGGTGTTTCACGACGAGCGGCAGTTAGCCGTATCTCGAAAAGTACTTCGATTGGTGTGGAGAAAATTTGCACACTAAGGTTTCAGCGGAAGCCGAATTCAATGAAAATATTTTGAGTTTGATGGCACTTCCGGTTTTACCGGAAACAGATACAAACTTTGTTATTTTAAATGGAACACCCAGAATATTATTGCATTTTTGGATTCTTTGTTGAATTTTAGGTAAAGTTTCATCAGAAAGTGGTATACCTAAAGTCAGCCGTTCTTGAGAAAATTAAGTCTTTCAAAAATTTTTACCAAAAACAATGTTGACTTTAAAAAATTACATCTTCCAATTATGGAAACGAAATTACACCGTCCTTTAAACCAATGCATGTGCTAACTAATGGTGTATTGCGAACTTCCTTTTCTCAAAGAGGAGGCGCCTCACGATTTTTTAAATTTCGGGAACTTTGATCATAAAAATCTCCGTTTTTCTAAATGGAATGCCATAGAAATTGAGTATTCATAAGAAAGAGAATTTAATTCTCTTTCTTTTGATTATCCTCATTCCTATACCTAACTATCTTAGGTTTTGTTTTATTTTAGATTATTTGTCATTTTGCTGCATTTTTCAATAATTTTCCCTTTAACAATCTCACAATCATGATTTCTATAGCAACGCCACTGTTACCAGTCGTAAGAAAACCTTTTTTAATTATAGTTTATGTACGTAATTTAAAACATTCTTGTTGCACTCACTTAATCTCAGCAATTTCATTGGTTAAATTTAAATGAACCAATCAAATTCATGTAAAAAGGAGATGCTTTTTATTTGTCAATTAATAACGAAACAAAAAAGAGGGAAGGGGTCCTGGCACTACTAGCTAATTGGTTAACAATCTTCCGGATGAGGGAAGGACACTGCATTAAGGCTGGCGCTGGAATCGTTTAAAAATGATATTTTCGCGGCTCGGGAATTCCTAGTCACAGGAGGCTACGAGTGACCTAACGAAGTGGTTGAAATTGCATTTTGTAGATGAAGGATGAGACTACAGGATGACATTAATTTAAAACTCATATTTTGAAAAAAAATTTATATGGACAAATTTTTTTTCAAAATATGAGTTTTAAATTAATGTCATCCTGTAGTCTGATCCTTAATCTACAAAATGCACTTTCAATCACTTCGTTAGGCCACTCGTAGCCTCCTGTGACTAGGAATTCCCGAGCCGCGAAAATGTTTAAAGCCAGCACGATAAAAATTGGGTTTATTTAGCAACCGGTTTCGGCCGCTCCCCGGCCATCATCAGGCTACTACAAAAGGATTTTTAACTTTTTAGATTTTCAACTTTTTAACTTTATCGTTTTTAATAGGACATAGGTACCCTATTGAGCTCACAGTTTTTATGTCGCGGTTTGTTCCGATTTGATTCGTTCTTTGGTTTTGGTAACTATGATTAGCTGTACTGTATATTGTAATTATCCTTTTGTAGTAGCCTGATGATGGCCGGGGAGCGGCCGAAACCGGTTGCTAAATAAACCCAATTTTTATCGTGCTGGCTATAATGCAGTGTCCTTCCCTCATCCGGAAGATTGTTAACCAATTAGCCAGTAGTGCCAGGACCCCTTCCCTCTTTTTTGTTTGGTTATTAATTGACAAATAAAAAGCATCTCCTTTTTACATGAATTTGATTGGTTCATTTAAATTTAACGAATGAAATTGCTGAGATTAAGTGAGTGCAACAAGAATGTTTTAAATTACGTACATAAACTACAATTAAAAAAGGTTTTCTTACGACTGGTAACAGTGGCGTTGCTATAGAAATCATGATTGTGAGATTGTTAAAGGGAAAATTATTGAAAAATGCAGCAAAATGACAAATAATCTAAAATAAAACAAAATCTAAGATAGTTAGGTATAGGAATGAGATAATCAAAAGAAAGAGAATTAAATTCTCTTTCTTATGAATACTCAATTTCTATGGCATCCCATTTAGAAAAACGGAGATTTTTATGATCAAAGTTCCCGAAATTTAAAAAATCGTGAGGCGCCTCCTCTTTGAGAAAAGGAAGTTCGCAATACACCATTAGTTAGCACATGCATTGGTTTAAAGGATGGTGTAATTTCGTTTCCATAATTGGCACCACAACGAAGATGTAATTTTTTGAGGTTAACATTGTTTTTGGTAAAAATTTTTGAAAGACTTAATTTTCTCAAGAACGGCTGACTTTAGGTATACCACTTTCTGATGAAACTTTACCTAAAATTCAACAAAGAATCCAAAAATGCAATAATATTCTGGGTGTTCCATTTAAAATAACAAAGTTTGTATCTGTTTCCGGTAAAACCGGAAGTGCCATCAAACTCAAAATATTTTCATTGAATTCGGCTTCCGCTAAAACCTTAGTGTGCAAATTTTCTCCACACCAATCGAAGTACTTTTCGAGATACGGCTAACTGCCGCTCGTCGTGAAACACCCTGTATATCTCAAGGAAATGTGCGGAAGTGTTGTAGATAGAATGGAATTTGTGAGCAATGTCAAAGAAATGCATAGCAATTTTGGGAATGCTTCGGAAATGCTCGGGAATTTTAGGAATGTTTCGGAAATGTACGGCAATTCTTCGGAAGTGACCAGCAATTTTGGGAATGCTGGGAAATTTTAGAAATGTTTCGGAAATGTACGACAATTTCGGAAATGACCGGCAATTTTGGGAATTGCTTTGCGAAATTGAGGAATGGTGGGCAATTGTTCGGAAATGCGACGGCAATGCGGCAATTATATACTAATCATTGTCGAAATCGGCAATGGTGAACAAAATTTCAGGGAGTGGATATACCCTCACGCATTACAAATCAATATTTAGATAAAAATTTTGACATATGTCAAAAACGGTGACAGTTAGGTAGACAAAACGTGGGTGCGATAAACTCACAATAAATTAAGAGACGAATCCGAATCTAATGCCCAAACGAGAGCTTTCCATTTAAAATAGCAAAGATGGCGGCCACATCCGGTAAAACCGGATGTACGGGGGGCTTGGGAATATTTTATTTTTGGTATGCGTGGACGATCATGGTATAATACCAAATTTGAAAATTCTAGTACAAGTGCATCCCCAAAAGTCTCTAATGAACGGTCTTCGTGAATCACCCTGTATACTAATCTTAAATTACGGAATCACAAAATTAAATGCTCTAAGTAGGTACCAAACAAAAGTACTTGAAATATCAAGTAGATGTCCACTATTTACTACATGTTTTCAAAATATTACCTAAGTATTGAGGACTGGTACTGGGGGAAGTGCTTGAAAATTTCAGCCCATTGCTTAAATTAGCAGCAATAAAAACTACTATAAATATTTGTATGAGAATTTTTAGTATAAGTAGAAATACACATTTTTATACTAGAAGACTTGACACTGGTACTGGCGTTCTTGACATTCTTTGTAAAAGTACTGTAAGTAGTAATATTAGGAATAATGACAGTAAGTTTCTAGTAAATACAAGTACTCTAAAAGTGCATCGAGTACCACCAATATCAAGTAGTTCAAATGCCCACTTCAGTAGCGTATTATTTATTAGCGCCTGTCTAATGTAATGGATAGATTCTCGCAAGCCTTATCAAAAAAATTTAAACTGAACGTGAAACCTCTTTATTAAAACGACTCGAGTGGGATACAAGCCATCACAAACCTATTTTGAGTGTCTTTTCCAAGAATTTGTTGACATTGTTCGCAGTCGAGAGCCAAGACTTTATCTCCTGACTGTACTATACGAGGTACTATAGATAATTTTTGAATTATTAACGTCACGGAAAATATTTGCATTATCGTATTTCCCATCTTTTTTCATACATTTTTGGAGGTTCTGAACATGCGATACATCACATAGTAAAGTTTATAACAATCGTCAACCATTATTTATGACAGCTTAATCTGACTTTTTGTTTGTTATTTTATGCATGGTCTGTGGATGTGAACAAGGCTTTGCTGGTAAATTTCACCCTCCGATCGAGATTGCCAATTTGACATTACACAGGGTGGTGCTTATTTGATTGCTCACTATTGGGATTTCGGAAACCATTAGAAAATCTCTTATTAGAGAAAAGTTGCGCATTTTGAGGGTGATTAAGAATCTGTAAAGAATTCTCATAAATAATGCTAATCAAAGAAGCCTTCCAGATTTTAAGTAACAATAGTCAACTTTTCTTTTTGCTATGGCCGCCGTGTTTAATACTTGGCATACACAAAAAAATGGTATGAATAATTTTGTAAAATCAGCCTAAAAACTCAGATGGAAAACAATGGCAAAAAAGTTCACCGACTTTTTCAATCTCTTGTGTCGTGAAAATAATTGAATTCAACGGTAACAAAACACGTTTTTGTCAAAAAAGCCAAAATTGATTACATTTTTGAAAAGCCAATTTCTTTGTATGTCTTAGGGCCGATTTCATTAAAGTGTCCTTTAAATATTAGTAACATTTCGAAGCAAGTGTTCCTGATTGGTCAAAATCTCGTTCCTGATTGGTCAAATTCCCCTTTGCCTACTTTTATTATGAAATCGGCCCTAATGGTACATACAATATGGCGTCCGTAAGAAATGGAAAAGTTGACTGTCCTCACTTTTGACTGCCAATGCCATTGAATTGACAGCTGTCAAAAATAGAAAAGTTCCAAGTTTCATTTGAATAGCATCAACTGTTTTGACTTTTGGTCTAAAAGGCCCAAAAAATCTTTGTCAATGCCATTGAATTGACAGCTGTCAAAAAAGTTCCAAATTTCGTTTGAATAGCATCAACTACTCTAAATTTTTCTTTAAAATGCCAATTTTCAGTTTTTCGGGATAACTCGGAAATGAATCAAGATATCGAAGAATTCTTTATAGATTCTTAATCACCTCCAAAAAAGCGCAACTTTTTTCTAATTTAACCGATCTTCTAATCTAACTTTTATGGTATCCGAGATTCCAATGGTTCGAAACTGTTTTTTTTTCAAACTTGTTCTGCACATTTAGTGTCAAAATTTGACAGATGGCAGTATTAACGCAGGTGTTTGACAGTGACGTGACAGTAAACTTGACACCTGACTGACATTTGACAGAGTCCGTCATGACAAGTTTTCTCTACGCATGTCTTTAAATAGGAATCGGACCTGAATAGTGAATTGTCAAGACTTTCTATCCAAATCTCTATCGATTTAATTGGGTAGGTTGGCAATGATATAAAAACAATAGGTACCAATTTACGTTTCCCATAATCAAGCAATCAAAAAAAAACTAATAGTCAGTGGGCTTTGGAAGTGAAAGGTTATGTCATTGATTCTGTCTTTTTTCAATCGCTAAATGTTACCAACCGCAGCTCCAGTTTTTATTTTACTACCTTGACCCTAACAGTTCAACTTTGTAAGAAAATAGTACAATTTTCTTTTAGCGCGGTGAAAACACGAAAAATTTATTTTTTTCTTCGCTAATGCTTGTTCTAAAAGAAAAGCAGAGACCACGCCTCTTGCGCAGCGCCAAATTCAAACTGACTCGGTCAATTCACTACTCATTAGTCAGCCATCCCCTAAAAGTCGTTTTAGAGAATTTTTGCCGAAATAATACGTACTGTTTGTTTCAGGCCAAAAAAGACATTTACAACGTAAAATCCCAACGACTGATCCTCGCCCAGGACGAGTACAACCATTTAAACAACGCCCTGGCCAACTTGACCACGTCGAGGACGAGTCTGTGCTCATCCGCCAGTAGCGTTAGTACGAAATACGATCCGGATCTCTTAAAATCAGACGTGGCCATGGCCAAAAACCGAGTGTCCAGACTTAAGTCGGAATTGGAGCAGATCCGAAGCGAGATGACCTTCACACAAAAAGGCGTCGACACCTTGACAAAGTAAGTACAGTGCAATTGTTGATAATAATTAAGGGTGGGCGTTGAGTTTTGATGAATTGTTGGTAACACTGCAGCTGACTGTCTAAAATTTGACAATTCATCAGGTTTGATGAGTGATCCAATGATTTTGTGTTATGTGTACAGGATGTCCCGTTTAATGGAGTATTCAGCATTCAATTCTGAGTTGATTCTGTTTTTGAGAAAATTTCCAAGGTCAATACTTCTCCAGTTGTGGGCTGTGCATCTATACAGGGTGTCTCTTTTAAAGTGTCAGTTAGCGATATTTAGAGAAACGTTTTGAGCATCTAAACGAAAATTCATACCCATCGAGTGAAAATATTTTCAGCTCTGACGCACTACCGGTTATACCGGAAGTGGCCGCCATCTTTGTTATTTTAAATGGGAAGCCTATGTTTTGACTCTAGATTTGGATTGGTTTCTTAATTGTCAGTTTATTACCATCCCACTTTGCCCACCTAGCTGTCATAGTTTTTTGACGTATGTCAAAATTTCGAGTTAAAAAATTGATTTTTATCCGGCAATAGAAAATTTGTATCTTCCAGACGGTTGAAGATTAAGAAATCAAACTTAGAGGGTTGAAAGTACAAAGTTTGAGCTTTCGGCTGATGGCTCACTCGTTCTTGTCGACATGTCAATATGGTGGAAATTAATTTTTAAAAACTGCTTAACAAAATTGTCCAAAACTCAGTTTTTTCAAATGCGAGTATGTACCATAATTTTATTTATTCAAAGAATGCAAAATTAAATTCCCTTTAGGCTAGTATTAGCACTACCTATACCTATTTTCAATATTTTTGAAAATATTTGAAATAAATGTATTTGTGCGAATTAAAAAAATTGATCACAGCAAGCTTTGGATCAAAAATTAGTAATAGTTCATCTACACCTTCAAAAGTTTGTCTTAAAGCTTGCTAAGATGATATTTTTTAATTTGCACAAATGCATTTTTTTGGCACTCGCTTTTGAAATAATTGAGTTGTGCACAATTTCGCAAGGGACATTCATTAGACGATTTGGTGTCCCGCATTGCACAACAATTATTGTACGTCGCACTACTTTGCAGTTCAAACCTGATTTGTTGAAAAAATCGTTCAAAAATCTGCATGTAGTACGGGTAAAATTTTGAGGCATAGAGACGAGGGGTGAGCCGCAGGGGAAATTGGTGTACATGTGCTAGGAAATCTTGGGGAAATCCGAGGAGATCTGAGAAAATCTAGGGGAAATCTATGGAAATCTAGTGTACAAAATTTTCCCTCGCGGCTCACCCCTCGCATAGAGACCTATGATTTAGAGCGGAAAGGAATATTTTCTGGCGTACTAAACGCGTTCTAAACACAATATTATTATTTTTTTTCAAATTACGCAACGTGTGGCCACCTAACTTGTCTGTTTTGAACTGAAAATGCATATAGTTTGTGCTTAAAAAATAACTTTTGAAAATATGTATGTGTTTCGGTATTTTCATAAAATTTTCCTTTTTTCAATTTTTTCGAAAATTCCACTTTAAAAATTTGATCCATTTATGAACGAGCGTTTAAATCTTCACGACGGATTCTGACCAATCAAGAGAAAATTATATCGAAATTTTTTCTGTCAGGTTTTTACTGTCAGGATTTTGGACTTAAAGTGAAATTTTCTTGCTGAATACCACTCGTGATCACTAAAATTGCCAAAAATTTATTTTTCACAATTACTCCAGATTTTTTGGCAAAAAATCTGTCGTAAATGTCAAAAAATTTCCTACCAGTCTTTGACAAAAAGTTGTTAGGTATATTGATGCAGGCCAAACTTAGTCACAACAATACTCTTCCACGCACAAAGTGTAATTAGTTATTTAAGATACAGTCCGGGATTTTGAAAATGCCCACCCCACCCCGACGATCCACTTGGTCGATTGTGTCGTGTTTAATGTCTGTTGACCTGTCAGACAAACATCAATCGGGATGGGCATTTTCATATTGCCCATCTGTACTGCGCTTCGCAAGGGAAGGGGAAAGAAGGGGAAAAATATTTCAGCACGCTCAACCAAGCGTTCAACGCATAATGGGCACAAGACTGCACAGCATTGCACACGACTGCAGAGCATTGCACACGACTGCAGAGCATTGCACACGACTGCAGAGCATTGCACACTTGACTGCACAATATTACATACCATTGCCATTGCACATTACTGCACTCCATTGTACACGTGTGTGTCCCAACATTGCACGCATTGAATACCCCTTGCAATTTCGTTACGCTGTTAGTGCCGTAGCAGAATGCGGAGGTACTCTTTGGTTATTCGCTCGCTGGTCTAGTTTGTCCGTCGGATAACTTGAGAACGAAAGCAGATATCGAGCTGAAATTTTGTACACGGGTGTATACCCGGAAAATCTCGGCGGGGCCATATCGGACCACGGGGGTGGGAGTTAGGGGTGAAAAACCGAAAAACTATTAATTGCAATAACTCGAGAACTAGTGGACGTATCTTTCTGAAACTTGGTATGTACGTTCCACCTTCAAGTCTGTTGAAGGTGAAGGGGTTCTAATTTCGGGGGATCAAATTTAGGGGATGAAAACCACAAAAAATATGATAACTCCGCAAGGGTTGCACGCAGCTGTCGAAAACTCGACGTTCATACGTATATCGGTGAAATCTTGCCGGGGATGCGTTTTTCGCAAAATCGAACAGATGGGGTGGAAATTAGGGGTTGCAACTCGAAATTCCGCTTAATAAGTATTGGTCGAAATTGGCGTCATTCGATAGCTTTCTATTAATGATTCAAAAAAGGTGTTATTCATATTTTGAGGAAAACCACCCTTATAGGCGCTACAACCCCTAACATGCAGAAACACAAAAATACGAGAACTCAAAAACTACTCAATGTATTAAGGCAGAATTGGGTGTGTTAATTTTCAGTGACATTGTAGGTGGATGGACAAATTTTCAATAAGATCTAACAAGGGGATGAAATTTAAGGGTTGAAACTACAGTTCCCCTTATCAATGTTTCTACCCCCCGAGCGTTGATTTTTTTGTAGAATTCGCGCAGTTTTGCCTTTTTTCAGTAACATATTTTACTCTTATACATTGTTCTTGACTTTTTTACTTCTTCAACCCCCTTCGCAATATTTCAACCCCCAATGCCGGTTTTACACAAATTTTAACATATGTCAACAACTGTGACAGTTAGGTAGGCACAGTGGGGGTGCAATGAGCTCACAATTAAGAGGTCAATCCGAATCTAGAGCCAAAAAGTAGGCTTTCCATTTAAAATAACAAAGATGGCGCCCACTTCCGGTATACCGTGTGTGAATTTCGCCCAGCTGCTCAAAAAGATTCTCTAAATATCGCTAACTGACACTTTAAAAGAGACACCCTGTACACATATAACACAAAATCAATTACGACAACCTTCGATTTTGACATCTTGTCATTGTTACCAACCTGTTACAGTGTCGAACAGAAACTCCACTCTCACCAAGGATACAACATCTACGAAGCACAGGCGATCATGGCCGAGCTGGTCAACATCCAGAAGTCGCTGTCCAATGGGGAGAAAGAAAAGGCCGAACTTATGCAATCTCTCGCGAAGTTGAAAGACGATCTCACCCGATTGCAGCTGTCCGAGGGATCCCCCGACATATCCACCCTAAGTCTTCCCCAAGAGAAATTAAGCACAGCCTCCCAAACCGATTTATCCTGCGAATTGGTCCCTATCGGCACTAAACTGGCGGAGATGGCGAAAATGCGTCTGGAATACGACGAGGCCAGGAAGCAGGTCCAGCACATCCAGCAGCAGTTGGCAGACCTGGAGGAAAAAGTCCAACCGGGACAGGTCGAGTCCGACAAGGACAGACTTTTACTCTTCCAGGAAAAAGAACAGTTGCTGAGGGAGTTGAGGAGTATAACTCCCAGGATGAGGTCGAAGGAGGAGATGAACGGGATACAGAAGGAGTGCAAGAGGCTGGAACAGGATTTGAATAAGGCGCTGGAGATGTCGAATAGGGCGATTTCGGATCGGTTGAAGTTGCACGAGGAGAAGCAACTCCTTTTGCAGAAGTTGAGGGACGCCCTGAGGCAGATGACGCACTTGGAGTCGCATTTGAAGACTTTGAGTGCGAGTACTCTGTCGGTCAGCAGTAGTTCTAGTCTTGGCTCTTTGTCTACTACCAGCAGCAAAGGTATGTACTAGTAGATTAATGTCAAATGTTCGGTTCGAAACCGAGTTTGGAGTATTTTTAAATTATGATTATATTTATTTTTTCAATTTTACATTCTTGTCGTCAGGCAAAGACGCTTCATATTTTTATCCACAACCTGTCTATATTAAGGTATTAAAATAATCATTGCATATCTATAATATGTGCTATAAAACACTATAGTGTTTTATTTTTCAGGTTGCTACGGTAGCAAATCTAGTTATGCCCTAAGTAGACAGGTTGTGGATAATACGTTATATGACACTGGTGTCTCATCACTTATCAGCATTTTAGACACTTAAGAAATTAGGCTAGGCACGAGACCTAAAATGCATGTCTAAAATGCCTTATAAGACACATGTACCATAAATAATTATTTCCTACTGGTTACACAATATACTATTTTTTGTCGTTTTATAACGTATTTTTGGATCAGACTTCCAGGTACACATTTGCTACTATCAATTTTCAAGCTTTGCTGCAGGTAACACCAGAGTAAAATTCCCATTATCTCAATTATTCTGCTAGCATAAATTTCACCGATAAAAATACTATTGCATAATTTCGGTAAATATTCATTTTCTTCCGAGAATTTTTCTCTGTTGGAGTATTTTTTTTTATTCCAACTCCCTCCCTGCAAGCCCCGCACAGCCAATTCTAATCAATTACAGAAATGAATTGCCACCTGAGAAATTAACCTTTTTCCTTTCACCTTTCACTAATACATGCTTGCATTTACATACAAACGCAATATAGCGATGTAAAAAAGCGTGCTATTTATTTTCTGATATACAATATTGTAAAGATATATATCTTGCTACAGACATACATACATACATACATACATCAGCAGGAGTTTGCTAAAAAAAAATCGAGTTGCAACTATCATCAGCGTCTTTTTGTCATTTCCGGGTAATTTGATACCAAATCAATGTTATTGGATTTTTAAGTAGGATTTTCGGTCATTTAGAACTTTTCAGAAGGACTAAATTTGCTTTTCCAGTCGCTTTGTGCTCGAAAGAAAACATTTTTTACTTGCAATCTCCATCCGTGATACATAATGTATTTTCTCTTTTTTATATCGCCGAAAATATTGCCACATCAAATGCTTTTTGCTACCCATTTTGTCCTTTTATGTTAATGTCTGATGGAAACACGCTCAATCAACTGTCGTATACAGAGTGTCGAAAAAGTAACGAATATTGCCCGTAATTCTTAAATACCCCTCGAAGGGGTATTATAGGCTTTTTTGCATTCTGCGTCTGATGGAGCAATTCTCGATTTTTTTTGGTTTAATCATTTATGACATAATGACGTCATCATTGTTTTTTACAATTTTACAAACCCACATTTTTCTCAACGGATACGGAATCTACGATTTTTTCTAGGAAGTAAACATGTATTACACTCGACCGAAAAAGCAGTCACCTCCATCCTAGATTTTCAAAAACTGTAAAGGAATTACTTGGTTGAGGTGAAAACTCAAGATTTTTGAAAATAACAAAAACACGTCAGTTTAATTTTTTTTATACAGCTGCTGAAAGGTATTTTTGAAAAAGTAATTGCGCAGTTCTCTTTGTATCAAAAAAGCTATGTTCACGTGTTTTTGCGTTTTTGGAAAATCGTGATTTTTCATGCATTTCTTAGATGTTTTTGAAAGTCTAGGATGGCCACGACTGCATTTTCGATCGAGTGTGTTACATGTTTTTGTCCGTTGACCGTTGAGAAAAATGTGGGTTTCCATTTTAAAAAACGATGATGACTATAGCTCGGAGGCAGGAAAAAACTAAGAAATATGCGCATATAATTTTTTGCAAGATCGCCAAAATATTCAAAATTGGCAAAATAGGCAACAGTGAAATATGCACAATAAAAAAACCTAAACCTAAACTATTTAAGAACACAACTTACAAAAATCTGTATTAAAAAAACATTGAAATCAGTTCTTAATTATTAAGTTACGCTGATGGTCTATGTAGTATTAGCTATTAACATACCTAGGAATGTTATGACTATCATAACAGACGCAGATGTCAATTGAAATCCGAGCTCGGAGAGCGAGGATTTTAAGACATCTAAGTCTGTTATGATTCATAACATCCGAGGTTTGTTCAATAGTTTATCGGTTTAAAGCGATTAAAGCCACAATTAAAAAAATGTTGCGTGAATTCGCGTCATTTTGACAATCGAGATGACAGCATTTGAATGGGGTCATTGTTGTCATGAATGGTTAATGGGCTTGTTGTCTAGAAACCATTAGATAACGTTATGATCTGCTTACCAGCCTATTTTTATGCATGTTAAGAACGCTTTAATCGCCTGAAACCGGTAAAATTATTTAACAGTAAGCGTATATTTTATAAAAAATAGATTTTTTGTTATAATTATAACCACGAATTATAACCAATGATTTTGTACTTATTATGTATTATTTTATCTCGGCACCATTGCTAACTTTGTTAATATTGAAGATACAAAATCGGTTAAATTAGCATAGAATTGTATCTTCAGTATTAAGAAAGTCAGCAATGGTGCCGAGACAAAATAATACACCCTGTCGATATAGCTAGGCATTACTTCACCAATTCTAAAATTTTCAATTAATTTTTCGTTCAGCATACTTTAAATGTTGGTAACTCCACCATTACGCTTTTTAGCTTTCCTGACTAAAGCTTAGTTCACAATTATATGCCAAACGCAAGATAATAAACGTAAGTTGCCTAAAGCTTTTGTTCACTTCCACTTAAATTAATATACATTAAGGAATTAACGACACATAACCTCGGTAACGATATAGTTTCCATGGCATTTCGTTGGAGATTGCCCTTAATTTCTTAATTTATGTTAATTTAAGTGGATGTGAACAATACAATAATGCTAAAGTTTAAGGCTTAAGGTAAAGAAACTCATTAATTTATCATCGGAATTTAAGTTTTAGTTTTAACAAGGCAAAAAAGGTAAAAATAGTTCAGAAATGGCCGCCTGTTCAGAATTTTAATGAGTTCCCCAAGGAACAGAAGGCAAAATACCTTGAAAACGGTATAGTTTCCACAAATCACAACGGGTGTACAGTAGGGGACAATATATTGTGGACGACAGATAATTTGAGTGACAATGTATTGTAAAATCAGCTTTAGGGAATGTTAACCTCACTATTGAGACTAGTGTCAAATTACCAAAAACCGTCAGTCATAGTGACATTAATGCTTGATTCACATCAAAATTTTTTGAATTGACATAAAAATGTCGTGCGAGTAGAGTGACGTGACTTTAGACACAAGTTGCATTTTCAAAATGCGGTAGCGTTAGGAATTTTTTAAGTTTGACAGTAAGGTTTTGACAAAAATCTAGAGCCAGGGGCTAATTTCAAGTTTGTTTATGTCATAACGTAATGACACAATTCTGATTAGTGCATAACTCAGAAGATACTTACGGTATTAAAATCACGTCTCCCGCCTTCCGTTTCAATTAGGTAATAATGTAGAACTCTGTAAAGCCGCACTATTAGCGACCTCTTCTGAGTTATGCACTAATCAGACATGTCTTTACCTCATCACATAAACCAACTTGAAATTAGCCCTTTAGAGCAACCTGAAAGCGTGTAAGTTTAGTAGGCAACAACATTCGCAAAACTGTCATTAAATTATTAAACTTATTTATTAGGTAGTTTCTTATAAATTGGTATTACTGCTTGTTTGTAGTTGTAATGAATGAATTTCCTTTCTTTTGTTATTGAAGTTGGCAACTCTTTCATGGTATATTCTTTAGTCTTAACCTATGTATCTCATTTAACAGTTAAATTAAATTCGTAAACTTGATGGTATAGTGTAAAAAACTATAAATCTATAAATGACAATGCACTGACAAGCAAATGTGGTAAGTGGAACACTGAGTGAAGAAAGATTTTATCAAAATCAAGCCCAAGCGTCAATTAATTACTTGAGAGATAAAATCAGAATCACTTTAAAACTATAACAATATATGTATACATATTTCTTGAACTTACTTAAATTCATAGTGGCAATGAGAGTTAGCGAAATTCATATATCCTACTTCAATAATAGTAAGTTTTTGATCTCCAGGGAATATTTTAATAAATTTAGCCTCCCCAAACGTGTTTTTCTTTATTTCCTGTATTACTTTTTATATTTTCTTCGAGGTTGCCAATTTTTGTCTTATTTTTCAGGATCCTTGAGCTCTGGTTTGAGCTTCACGGACATCTACGGGGGCCCCCAGTGCTCCGGAACCACCAACCTGGAAAAACCCATCGACATGGTGGACCTCCACCGCCGCGTCGAGCGGGTCCTCAAGGTCAAGTACTCGAACTCCTCCCCCTCGCGCTCGCAACCCTCCCTCTCCCCCCGCAGCTCCCTCTCCTCCGTCTCGCCCCCCGTCTCCCCCATGTACGAGAACCTCCCCTGCGTCATCCCACCCCCAACTTACGAACAAGTCGAAAGGGACAGACAAGTACAAAGACTGATCGAAGAATTGGCCCACGAGCCCCAGAACCCCGCCCCCAACAGGAACAGCCGATACTCGTACGAGAGTTCGGGAGACGCCCCCCTCTCCCCCATCTCGGAAACGCCGCCCCCCCTCCAGGACCACGACGAGATGCTCCAGGGGGCGGCGCTGTCGCGGACGTCCTCTTCGGGAACCAACACGAGGTCGGTGTCGGCGGCCGTCAGCGACGAGTCCGTCGCCGGCGATTCGGGGGTGTTCGAGGCGTCCAACAGGAAGAAACCGGAACAGGATGTGGACACTGCGCAAGTCCAGCTTAAGTTGCGTTACGTCCCGAAGGAGGATACGTTGAATGTTTGCGTGGAGAGGGCGAGGAATTTGGCGGCGTTGTACGTTTCTGACAATAATCAAGTGTGAGTAGAGCGTTTGACATTTCAGCGTGACGTCACTTGTTGCCGATCAGCTGATCACGGACAACTGCAGTTTGTGATGTTTATTTCGATTTCAAATTTAATTTTACTGATTATTTTATACATTAAGTATTGAACCAATCCAAAGCAGCATTTAGTATACCAGTGACCAATCAAATCCTGATTACAGTGATAATACTACAACGTCAACTTGACATTAGTTACTCAATACTTTAATTTATAAAATAATCTGCAAAATACTGGTCAAATGGTAGATTTTTTTAGGCTAAAAGACCAAAAAAATCTACCATTTTGACTCATTCGGACGTCAAAACCCGCGGAAACAAGAGACAATACTTACTTACTTGTCCACAATCAGCTGATGAGAGGCGGGACTTGTGACGTCAACGTGGCCTACTTGAGACTCTTGAGAGAGAACTCATTTTTAATTTGTGGATTTTCTGTAGGTATATAAAGATAGCGCTATTGCCGGCGACGCCCCCCCTCCCTCCTGTGTGTTGTACGAAACCAGTGAAAGACTTGAAGAGGCCGAGTTTCGGCGACATTTTCAATATCATTGTACCTGCCAATAAGATTTACACGAAAACCCTACAAGTTAACGTGTGGACTAAGACTGATGAACAAGAGAAGTGTGTGGTGAGTTTTTTTGCGGAGCTGAACTGAGAAATTTTTTCATGTGATTAACATCTTTTACGGGCATATTCCTTGCTACATAATGATCTTTGTTTCACAACTGCGCTGCTTCCCTAACTAAACTCGAAGATTAATAGTTATTCATTCACATTAAACACGAGAACATTTTCAAACAACCAAAAAAATTGGCAGCAGAGAAGCTTATAGTGGATCAATTACCCCCTGCAGCCTTTCAGCTCTTCAATGGGTCATCTAATCTCCATGTACCAAATTTCAGTCAAAGCGATCCAGTAGTTTGGGCTATAACGTGGTTTTAGTGTTATTACAAAATTTCGATTTTTCTACCCAAAGGGTACTAAATGATAATAAATTTTGTCTTATTTTAAACCAGAATTTGAAGACTTTTCTGATGGTGACAATATATCTTTTTTGGGGGGGATTTCACAGTCGGCAGTGGTGTACAAATTTTCGGCAGTGTAAAGGTACGGTTTCGTTCAGGCTGCTGACGGTCGCGTCTGGAAGTCGCCGCCCGACGCGACCGCCGAACGCGGCATTTTTATGGTTTCGTTGACGCGTTTGGCAAGTGCGTCCGAAAGCGATTAGCTGATTTTATTGACGGTATCCACAAAGATTGTACCAGAAAAATTAACTCGGAAATTGTCGCAGCTCTTTTAATAGAAGATGAAGAAGAAGAAGACGTTTTTATGGTAAACTATCTGTTGACCGAAAGACAGAAGGTGAACAAATTATTCAATGAAGAAAAATTTTGAGAGTTCTTTAGATTAAATAAAGAGCAGTTTTATTTCGTATTGAACATAATTCAAGGCGATCTAAAGAAAATGAGCACCAATGCTGTGAAGTCTCCAATATTGCCCGAATTTACTGAATTTAGGCGCCATTTTTTTGAAAATGTGACAGCGCGTCCGCGTCTAGACTGCCCACTGTAGCAGTCGAGACGCGGACGCGCGCTTCCGACGGTCGCGTCCGAATTTTCAGCAGCTTCTACGAAACCGCATACACGTTGTTACGTATAAGCAGTGGTGCGCGTCTGGCAGCGACTTCCAGACGCGACCGTCAGCAGCCTGAACGAAACCGCACCTTTAGTGGGAAATGTTAGGTAGTGGTTTCAAAAATTGAGCAAAGACAGTGGGTCTATGAATTTTTAGGCTGTCGGGGGCCTTCACCGTCGGCAGTGGTGTACAAATTTACGGCAGTGCCCTGAAAATTCGGCAGTGGTGTACAAATTTTTGGGGTGTGAAATGCCCCCCAATCTTTTTGGATGGTTAAATGAGAGAATAACTTTAAATTTGGAAATTGGTGTGCCAAAACGGCACTTTCCGTGGGTCGATTGAATCCAAAATTTGTTCAGCTATTCGACGTGTAATACAATCCCGATGTACAAAATTTCAGCTAAATCGGTTCAGGGGCTTGGGCTGTGCCACTATTTTAAAGCCCCATTAAAATCTCGAATTTTTTAGTTTTTGGCCAAAAGGGCAAAAGCTTTTCAGATGTAAGTTGGGTTATGAGGTGCCTACCTACCAAATTTCAGCCAAATCGGTCTAATAGTTCTGGCTGTGGTGTGTTTACAAACGTACGTACGAACAAATACACATTTTTAAAACCCCTTTTTTGGGTTCCCGAGACCTCAAAACGTGAAGATCTGGTGTTATCTCAAATTAGAAAATTTTAGTGATTGCAGTAACCTCCCTTTTTTTTAAGTAGTGAAGTGGAGTTCGGAGATTAAAGGCTGGATTATAAAGCCGCTGCAGTTATCACTGCAGTAGGAGGACCGTTGCAGTAGTAGTCCAAATTTCGTAGGTATTTTATAAATTCGCAACGTTCAGAGGTACACATGCGCAGAAGAGTGTTTTCTGACAGATTGCGGCGTCAATTGACATAAAACTGACATCATTAACCTAACTAAATCGACTACAATTTATATGGTTGAAATTTAATTAGAAACTAAACATAATAATACCTACCTTTCGACATTTTCATAGATCACAGGATGATCACAGGTGACACAGGTTACATTTAACAAACATTTGATGACACTTGGTCATGTCGATAAAACAGCGTGTCTTTTACTCAATAAATCCTGCCTTCTCATTGGCTGTCAGTAACAAATTCGGCTGCAGCAACGTAAGAAGTTGAATGTTGGCCAACTTTTGGCTTACTGCAACTGCACGGACTTGCGGAACGTCAATTTATAAATAGAAACGAGCTATCTTCGTATCTGAACTTCTTATTGCAAACGTTGCTGCAACGGTACGAGAACTGCAGCGGCTTTATAATCCAGCCTTTAAAAATGCGTTATGCAAGCAATTATGCAAACCGCCATTAACTGTCAAGCTCATGACGTTTACTTTGTTTGAAATTTCGTCATAGCTTACTATAGTTCAAAGGGGTAAAGAGCTCGCCGAGATTGAGGTGTGAGGTTAATGTCTGCGGTTGAACCTTTTTATTTATATTATGGTATTACGGATATTGCAACTGAAAATTAAAGTAATTTATAATGAAAGTTGCTATCAGGTAGATGGACTATTTTATTTGCAATTATAACTTTGCCAACGTTTCGGAACTAAATTCGTTCCTTTATCAAGGCTATAATAAAACTCATTATTGCTGCAAGAACACAAACACATTAACAAACCTCGTTATCACATTCTAATAGTTTGAAAATCCAAAAATCTTCAAACTAGTAGAATGTATTTAAGCCAAATTTTAAGAGAGCCCGCTTTATGATGAAGTGGATCAGTTTAGGTTGAGTGATAACGAGGTTTGTTAATGTGTTTGTGTTCTTGTAGCAATAATGAGTTTTATTATAGCCTTGATAAAGGAACGAATTTAGTTCCGAAACGTTGGCAAAGTTATAATTGCAAATAAAATAGTCCATCTACCTGATAGCAACTTTCATTATCAATTGCAATGGATGTTAACACAGAACAGAGTAATTTATAAATTTCCGTAAGCGATCAAATAATAAAAATTTAGTAAATAATTGACAATATTTAATCTTCAGTAAATGAGACATTGTCTACCAGTTTATATCTCTTTTAAGAGTAAAAAAACTATGATTCATCTACTTTGCAAATAAAAACCATAAAGTATTGACTTGTAGCGCATTCAGTTATGCCCACCAAATGTCAACAAAACCGCATCAACTGTTCCTGTCGTTTGTCAAATAAGTTAGTGGCGTCATAATATGTGTTCAAATTATTAAAATTTTAAGCATCTGTAAAGCTAAAGGCAAATGGCCTAAAGAAGTTTTAACGTGACATTTAAGAAGTTTCTAATTAAAGTTGAAAGTGCCCGTAATGACGTATGTTAACTTTAGGCTTTAGCGTCCTGGGAATTCGAAAGTGGTTTTTGAAAAATTTATGTGTATCTATAAGCACGCTGCAGTTCAAACTACAGCTTTTCCAGTAGTAGTTCAGAAAGCGTCAATTGAATTTCAGACAGTATCAGTTGAATTTCAGAATCCGTCAATTGTAGTTCAGATTAGTCAATTCAAATTCAGAAAGCGTCAATTGTATTTCAGAACACGTCAATTGAATTTCAGATTGGTCAATTGATTTTCAGAAAGCATCAATTCAATTTCAGAATCCGTCAATTGTAGTTCAGAAAGCATTATTTGTAATTCAGAAGGCATTTTTAATTCAGTTTATTTTTAAAGACATAACTTACATACACATGTACGTACATAGAAGAAGGCCCTCGGAGTTCCCCGAGTTCCCCGATGAGGTCCCCAAGTTCTACCAGAAGGTCCCCGACTTCCCCCAAGAGGTCCCCGAGTTCCTACTGAGGTCCTCTTATTATTGCTTGTACACCAGAGGTCCCCCGCGAATCCCGCGATCTGCCGCCCAGGTACCCTGGATGAGTTCCAAGACAGCCCATGGCAAAGTATCGATTTTCAAGTTATTGTTGAAGCTTTTTGGTGGAAAACTTAATTTTTTTGTAGGTGAAAACTTCTTACGTAGAAGTCCGCAGGTTGCAGTTCTTCGTACACCTGACTGGCGTTTCTTAGATTTGGTAGAAATAGGTACATAAGTAGGTACCTGGAACCTGGAGCAAATAACTCACCCAGAGAACAATGTTATTCTGATTTCCAAATGAATACATTCTTAATTATAAATGATGCTTTCTGAACTACAACTGATGGATTCTGGAATTCAATTGATGCTTTCTGAAAATCAATTGACCGATCTGAAATTCAATTGACGTATTCTGAAATACATTTGACTATTCTGAAATATAGTTGACGCTTTCTGAAATACAATTGACTAATCTGAACTTCAATTGACGGATTCTGAAATTCAAGTGATTATTCTGAAATTCAATTGACCCTTTCTGAACTACTACTGGAAAAGGTGTAGTGAACGTATCGAGATGAAAATTATTGGTACCCATATTCAGTGGGCAATTTGTAGGTTCTGATCGAAAACCTTAATTGAAATTGTAAAAGGGCCCTTTTTTGAATTCACTTTACAAAAAAGCCTATTCTTACTATGGAATTCGATAGCTGCTGCACTACCGTATCGAAAACCTTAGTGCCATTTTTTTCGGAAAATATCATTTTAGGGGTGCAAAACTTTTATTTAACTGTGTTCAGCCTCAGACTGCGCATCTCCCAGTAAACGGATACCGGCAGTTTGCGGTAGCAGGTCGGGGATGTTTTACGTGATGGTTTTACGCACTGCACATTGCATGTGATATAATCAATTCTATTACAATTCTCCGATCCGTCCAAACTGCCATAATTCTTTGAAAAAAGATATTTTATCGGCGAAAAGTTCCTCAAAATTTAAAAACAAAAGTTAATAATTTTTAAAATTAGGAGGCTAAGGTTAAAGTTAGTTAATCGCTACATTTACAAAATCTGTGAAAAAGTAGAAGTTTCCACCGTTTCCGAGACTGCCATTTTTTTCAATTTAGTGCAAATATCAAAGATTGCCAACATGTTTAACATAACCTAATGCCTGATTGTCTGATGTGCGTCACTCTATCATTAATGGAAACATACTTGTAAGAGCTAGTACGCGTTATATTGGCAACAGTGCACTGCTTTAGTGTTGGCCATTTGTCAAAGAACATTGACAATAAGCAAACTTTTGGAAGAATTGCCTTTATTCTGTCAAGTTGGTAACGTACCCATTTTTTATCGCATGAACTATTAAAGTCATAGATAGAGATAACAAATGTTATTACGTTAAATTGGAGGGCGCTTTATTCTGTTAACTTCGTAGCTCCTAACGGTCGTTGAGATTGAAAACGTTTCATAACGTTAAGAGTTGGCTTAGAATTTTATTTTATAAAGGTGGTACCATTTTCCTAAGCATATCCTTGTGAAAAACCAATCATCAGCCTTTGAAAGGCAACGAGGAAAAATGTTTTATTCATTAATTTGAAAGCAAGCAGTTTTTTTTAACCTCTCCACAACAATTTAAAAATGGGATGTTGATGTTACTGTACTCACTAAAATTTTCGAATTTGAGATAAGACTAGTTCTATACGTTTTGGACTCCTAGGAGCACAAAAAAGTGGTTTGAAGAAATCACAAAATATCAAAATAATATAAAACAGTTGCCTGAAAATTAAAAAAAAAACGTTTGGTCCAGCCATCGATAGTTATTTGAGCCAATGTGGGAAACGTGATGTCAGTCTAGAAGCTATTAGTGCGCTTACAGAAACAACGCAGAAATTAAATTGTTTATCCATAAAATGACGTCACGCCTACATGATTCATTGTTTACTTGCATGTATGCAACGATTTTCCACCAGTCACAAATTTTCATGTGCCGTGTTTAATAGTTCAATAGCCTACCTGATCACTCCAAAATGTAAACAATTTTGATACAGTGCTATTCAGAAAATCTGTAATAACGGGAGGCTATGGAAACAAGTGAATAGTAACCTGTCCGGCAAAGTGACAGATGACATGTCTGTACGAAGTAACTTTCTGGTAGCATTGTGCCTGTACGTGATGTCAAGTCACCTTAACTCACCCTTTTATCATGTTCTAATGGAAATAATTTTTTGAAGGGTTGCACCCAAGTGAGCCTCGCCGACTTCAACCTCCAATCCGTATCTCAAAAATGGTACAACATCCTCAGCTTACAACTGATGGACACCCGAGAAGACTCCAAACCACCCCCTCACGTACGCCAAGAATCCGACTCCTCCTCCAACAAACAACTGACGCTCAAAGAGGAAAGCAGCGACGACTCGACCATCATCTCCTCCCAAACGTCGACCTTGACACGAAACCAGGACCCAATCAACTTCCTGAACGGCTTCACCATAGAGGATTTGTACAATTGCATGCATCGGGAGAGCGATCCAGAATCAGACGAGGAGGAAATCGAGGAGGAGGAGGAGGAGGTCCTGGAGGTGCTCGAGGAGGAACAGGAGGAGCTGTATTTAGACAAACAGACGAACACAGAGTGTGCGTTCTACCCCGAGCACGCGAAACAAATGAAAATGGTGGCTGCTGGGTTGGCTGTGGACGACAGGGGTGCCATCAAACGGTCGCAGACGTTCTCCCCCAGTGCGCAAGTCAACAAAAACCAGTATATATGTAAATTGAACAGGAGTGACAGCGATAGTGCGATGCCCTTGTACAGGCGAGGCGGCAAACCGTTTGAAAGGAACGCCCTCGAGAGGAGGTCCTTGAGGTTCAGACGTCCATCACTCACGAGCAAATCACAGACTCACCTCCCTACGACTGCGAGGACATCTATCGACCTTGAGCTGGACCTGCAAGCGCAGCACACTAGATTGGACGTGTTGCATTCGGAATTGTCGAGGTTGAGGGAGTTGAAGGCCAAGTTGGAGAGGGCCAAGGATAACGGGGATGCCGAATTGGCGACGTTCCTGTTGGAGGACGAGAGATTCCAGAATTTGCTCGCCCACGCGGAGACCTTCAGGACCAACAGGACTCCGGAGGAGAAGAAAGTCGAGAAAATGCTCAAGAAAGTTTCGAAAAAGATTTACAAACTTAGAAAGACCAAAGTTGGAAATGGCAAGCCGGACCTGATTTCGTTCAAGTGAGTTACTTGTTATGTACTTTACCGGTTTCAGGCGATTAAAGCGTTCTTAACATGCATAAAAATAGGCTGGTAAGCAGATCATAACGTTATCTAATGGTTTCTAGACAACAAGCCCATTAACCATTCATGACAACAATGACCCCATTCAAATGCTGTCATCTCGATTGTCAAAATGACGCGAATTCACGCAACATTTTTTTAATTTTGGCTTTAATCGCTTTAAACCGATAAACTATTGGACAAACCTCGGATGTTATGAATCATAACATTCCTAGGTATGTTAATAGCTATAATACAACGAGTGGAATCGTGGTTATTATTATAAAGTTTTACACCCCCGAAGAAGTTTACAGCGTTTTTGCACTTTTTAAATCCTGTTATCCACATGGTGGATCAGTCCATATTTTCTGCTTGTACCTCTTCCCTCCATAACTTTTAGTGCGTTTTAGCTATTTCCACTATTTTCCAAACTTTTCTGTCTTCTATTTTCCCTTTCCAGTCTTCTATTTTCATCGCTCTGATATCATTTTCAACTTGCTCTTTCCATCCTATTTTCGGCCTTCCTCGTGCTGTGGGCTCTGCGGGGGTCCAATCTGTCATCACTCTTACTGGGTTTTCTTTGTCTCTCCTGCCTATGTGCCCGTACGCACTATGTTATCGGTCTTCATCCATTTTTCTATTTCATGGTTCATCCAGATCTTTATCTCATCCCCATTTTCAACCTTCGGTCCTACTATACTTCTAACTATCTTTCCCTCAAAAATTTTTAGCTGTTCCTCTTCTTTTTTTGTCAAACACATCGTTTCTGCTGCGTACATTACGACGGACCTTATCGTTGTTTTTTGTTTCTATGGAAGGCTCTATTGTAGTCTCTGCTTGCACTCTATCCTTTCGTTTGTTCTACTAATAAACACTCCGAGGTACTTAAACGCTTCAACTTCTTCAAAAAGATATCCATTACTCTCCCTTCCTGCCAATTGTGTCTTCCTGTTTCTGCTGCAATGCATATATTTTGTCTTCTCTTTATTCATCTCTAAACCCCTTTGTTTTGCTTCAGACTCAATTTCTTGAAAGATTTTTCCTAGATCCCTTTTGTCTCGTGCTACAATTGTTACGTCGTCTGCATTCGCTATTATTTGAATTGCATTTTTATTTATTGTCCCTCCATTTGTTACCTTTGTAATAATGCGATCTAACGATGTTATAAATAACACCGCTGACAGAGCGTCACCTTGCCTTACGCCTTTCTTTACATGAATTTTTTCTGTCATTTCCTTCCCTGTATTACCAATTGCTTGCGAGTCCCTCATTGTCATCTCTATTATTCTAATCAATTTTTCGGGTATTTCGCTATTTCTTAGGTCTTCCAACATCTTCCTTCTTCTCAATGTATCAAAGGCTTGTTTAAAGTCAACAAACAAAACGTGCGTGTCAATATTATGTTCTTACGTTTTTTCCATTATTTGCCTTGGTACGTGTATGGCGTCTATTGTTAGCTTTTCCTTCCTTAATCCATATTGGTAATTTCCTATAATTTTTTCTATTTGTTGTGTTAGTCGCTCTTTTATTATTCTAGTCATTACTTACTATATATGCCACATTCAATTACGTTATGCCTCGGTAGTTTTTACATAACGACTGGTCTCCTTGTTTTGGTATTGCCACTATTATCCCTGTCTTCCATTCCTCCGGCATTGTTTCTTCCCTCCAAATATTCAATAGTAATTTATACATCTTTTGGTACAACACCTCTCCACCAAATCTTATTAATTCTCCACATATGCTGCTTTTTTATTCTTTAACAGTTTTATACTTTTTACCACTTCTTCATATTTCAGCCCTTCGTACTCTTCTTTACCTTCTGTTGCCCACGTTATTTCCGTTTGTTGATTCGCTATATCTGGTTCTGTATATAATCTGTAAAGTGCGACTTCCAGTCATCTTCCTGAATAATTGCCATTGTCTTCGTTTTTCTTTTCCCCAGTTTTAGGTAATTGTACAGTGATCTTGTATTATTATGTTTGTTTTCTGCTTCAATGTCATCCATAATTCTATCCAGTCTTTGCTTCTTTTTTTTCTTGCACAGTTTTCTTGCTTCTTTTCTTCTTTCCTTGTAACTTTCCATGTCTTCTTCTTTTTTGATTGAACAAATATTATAGCAACAATATGACTTGCTGCTAATACATACACAATTTCTGAACTGTCTTATTTTGTTGCAGAGAAAAGATGGCGTTCTTCACACGAGTCAACAGTAGCGTGCCTTTCTTGCCTTCAGACGAGTGCCATTCAGAAACAAAAGAACTAAATGACAATAGTAGAGGAGACAGTAACGGGCAAGCGGACCCCATCAACCGATTCGAGTACGTGGTAGACAGAGAATTGGGCGTCGAAGTTTGAACTAATTAGCAAATTGTATATTATGTACATTTGTGTAAAAAGCATGTATGAAAGGGAAAAGACAAACCGAGATGTGATTTAGTGCCTTTAGATCTGAAATTTCGTAATACTCAATTGTATTATTTAAAGTAAGGATTGCTCCTCGTTTTGCGGTTCAAAACTGCACTTTTTTATGTATTTACGAGTCTTGTTTACACGATATTTTAGTACAATTCTTTTTTAACTTTGTTACCATGCCTCCTTTTTATTTTTTCATTGTAATATTTATATTAACATTTGTTTGGAAGGGCGAGCTCAGTTTTGTGCCTACAAGATGATGAGGGGAAAAACGTTCAGCTATATTAGTTGGATTTTATCTTTGTTATTAGCTAGCCTTCATAAAAAACGGTTATTTTCGTGATTTTTTACTTGTATTATATGTATATACTTCATTAAGTTTTAGAATATTTGTAATATAAAATGGTATGTTTTTAAAAAACAGAATTACATTCTAAAACAAAATATATGGTTCTAATAAAATATTTAATAAACCTGCTGCATTTTTCTTTCAATCGAAGTAAAATAACAAGTTGAAACATATCCAAAAACACTTAACTGACCTGACACATTATTAATGAAACTTAAAATACTACACATCAGACATTTTACAAGTAAATAAAATAACTACGTTCTGCGATAAACTGTTTTTATGTACCTACAATTGTAGTGTAGAACAATTATAAAGCTGTATCCTCCAATCTTCAGATTTATTTAAAAAAGTTCATTTACAAAAAAAATTGCCAACCTGCAAAAGTTTAGGTAGAAGAGCTTACCCTCCTTATCTCCACCCCCCTGAGCTAAGGCCTTGTACGAGACATACGAGACACTAAAAAAATTATTTCTGGGGGACTTTAATGTTTTTTTTAGTGTAATCCGTCAATATTTATTGGAAAACCACAGAAATAGCAAATTTTTTGCACATGGTATATCACCTGTGGTTTTCCACTAAATATTGACGGATTCCACTAAAAAAATCAGTAAAACTCCCCAAATATCGCAAAAAAGTTGGGATATATCGCACATGGATTACGATCTTAAGGGCGCGCACGGATTCAACGAAATGCAACCAATTCTCGATTCAAATTAACTTTGTAACGTCACTCATAGGAATATTTTGTTGAAAGCGTCCAATCAAATGTCACCAAAAATGACTGTCATTATATTTCAGCGCTCCTTATTGGTTGGGTTCCCACAATTCCCCATGTGTGACGTCACACATCAGAGGGCGTTCTCCTTAGCTAGAATCGCGAATTATACATTCTTCTTTCATTTGATCCTGTGTATTTTTAATTTCACAAAAATATGCCTTACAAAGACAAATTAACTTCGGAAAAAATTTACAATTGGAAGAGCAGTCGTTACATTGTTTATTGACTATTCCAGATTTGTTATTTTGTCGAATTAAATTAAAGAAAAAAATTAAGAAATCGTGATATACAGGGTGTTCGCGAAACATGTAACAGAACTCCTACCGTAGGTTACTTAGATAAAAATAAGTTGAAAAGTTCCTATGAAGATTTGTCCGATATCGCCTCCTAAGGGTGCTAGGTCTTCTCGTAGGAGGATGGGGACCAGTTTATTTTTAATATTTCGGAAACGGCTTAATCTACGATATTGCAATTTGGAACATCGACTTAGACACTTAAGGGTATGTCATGTACAAAATTTCATTAAAATTGATGGAGGGGAACATACATTTACCGACACCTGCAATTGGTATTTTCAATGCAAAACCTACATAAGCAGTTCCTGGAAAAATCATTTACTGCGTTTTAGAAGTAAAATTTTATAAGAAAACTTTTATTGCTCTTGCAAAATTTCAACAAAAATGTATGCTATTGCATGATGCGCGCCTTGTAATTTTTGGATCAGTTTCACAAAGTCGCCTATGCAAACCAGCGAAACATGTAGCAGAACTCCTACCGTGGGTTCCTTACATAAAAATAAGTTAAAAAGTTCCTATGAACATGTGTCCGATATCGCCTCCTAAGGGAGCTAGGTTTGCATAGGCGACTTCGTGGTCCAAAAATTACAAGGCGCGCATGATGCAATAGTACACATTTTTGTTGATTGCGCGAAATCGATGGATTATTTTGAAATTTTTCCAGAGCAATAAAAGTTTTCTTATGAAATTTTACTTCTAAATATCAGTGCATAATGTTTCAAGAACTACTTATGTAGGTTTTGCATTGAAAATGCCAATTGCATCAATTTTAATGAAATTTTGTACATGACACGCCCTTAAGTATCTAAGTCGATGTACCAAATTGCAATATCGTAGATTAAGCCGTTTCCGAAATATTAAAAATAAACTGGTCCCCATCCTCCACCTACGAGAAGACCTAGTGTTAGCAATAATCAATAACTAAATTCAATTTTTAATATTTAAATCAAGACTATTTTAAAAGAGTGGCTGTGCCATGCAAGCGTCTGGCGAACAATAGTCGCCGTCCGACTGCCAGCGACTCATTTGGTAATGGGATACGATAAAATAATGTAATACTTGGATATTTTTAGTTTAATTATGTAATACTTGGATAGTTTTAATTTAATTTCTACCACGGCCAATCCTGATGTCCGCTTCGCTCTCGAAGCGCCTTTATGACGAGTCAGACCCTGGAAAAGAATCTGCGATCTTTGAGGGTGGCACCTCTCCATCGTCACTATAACAACATAAACAAGTCAGTTCGTTCCTCAGTTAGAAAGACACATAACGGAATACATAAGCAAAGCGTGACGGCTTTCAGTCAATAAATAGCAACGCGTTACGGTGATCAACTTAGTTCAACAACAAAGTCTTACAACTTTTAAATTAATTCAACCGCAAACGTTACAACTTCCCAATTAGCAAAGCGTCATAACTTTCAACTTAATTCAACAGCAAAGCTTTTTAGCTTTCGACTTAATACAACAGCAAAGCGTTTTAACTTTCAACTTTATTCATCAGCAAAGCGTTTTAACTTTCAACTTAATTCATCAGCAAAGCGTTTTAACTTTCAACTTAATTCATCAGCAAAGCGTTTTAACTTTCAACTTTATTCATCAGCAAAGCGTTTTAACTTTCAACTTAATTCATCAGCAAAGCGTTTTAACTTTCAACTTTATTCATCAGCAAAGCGTTTTAACTTTCAACTTAATTCATCAGCAAAGCGTTTTAACTTTCAACTTTATTCATCAGCAAAGCGTTTTAACTTTCAACTTTATTCATCAGCAAAGCGTTTTAACTTTCAACTTAATTCATCAGCAAAGCGTTTTAACTTTCAACTTTATTCATCAGCAAAGCGTTTTAGCTTTCAACTTAATTCATCAGCAAAGCGTTTTAGCTTTCAACTTAATTCATCAGCAAAGCGTTTTAACTTTCAACTTAATTCATCAGCTAAGCGTTTTAGCTTTCAACTTAATTCATCAGCAAAGCGTTTTAGCTTTCAACTTAATTCATCAGCAAAGCGTTTTAGCTTTCAACTTCATTCGAATTCGTTATTCAAAGTTGCATGACTCATGACAGGAAATTTCATTATCATTTCTAACAATTTCTAACACGGATCATTCTGAGTAGAATATCAAGTAAACAAACCTTAAGTCGTTTTCCAAATGATCCAACAATTCCGTCATGTCCATGGTAAGAGACCAGTCACTCGGCCATCGTCTCAACTGTTCTTTAGCAGCCTTTGTTATCAAGGTCTTTCCAACTCTTCTCAATTCAAACCTCCCTTCAGGGGTAATTCCAACAATTTCAAAAGGACCCTGAAACTCATACGTGAGTTTTCCCTGGTGCATTTTCTCGTCTCGGTGCATCAAAACAAAGTCACCAACTACAAACTGTACTGTATCACGACGTTTCTTATTTGATCTCAATTCCATGTGAGTAGTGGATTGCAATTTCTCTCTAATTCTTTCGCGGTCCAACTACAAATTTCTAATCGGATGCAAATCGGAACTAACGTTCTTTAACAAGTTTTGAATAAGTGGAGTTGCACCATCAATGCCAATCAAAGCTCTTAAAGGCGACATTTGGGTTGACTTTTGAATAGTTGAATTCAAGACGAGTTGAATCTTCCATAAACCGCTCGACCATTCTGAATTGACTGTAGTTTCAATCCGGATTAAGTTCATAATCGTTCGCATATAGCGTTCAACTTGTCCATTGGACCTGTGTACATCTGGGGTTGTATAATGATATGTTACGCCGATTGAGTCTAGATATTCTGGCAGACTCAAATTCTTGAAATTGGATCCCGCGTCCATGGTGATTTGTTTCGGTGTGCCAAATAAGGAGATAAAGGACTGAAATGCAAATCTGGTTTCTTCAGCCTTCACACTCTTTAAGGGTAGCAACAGGCAGTATTTTGTGAAAGCGTCGACAAGTACAAGCACGTGTTTGTAACCTTCAGTTGTAACAGCTAACGGTCCCAAGCAGTCAGCATGAAGCACGTGCAATGGTTCGGAAGGCTTTTCAACATTCTTGATGAAGCCCTGCAGTGGACCAGATCGTGTTTTCTTGACAGCGCAAACAAGACAATGTTTGATATAATTTTTCACAAAGTTGCGGAGGCGAGGAAACCAAAAATGTTTTTGAATTGAATCAATGGTTTTATCAGTTCCTACATGGCATTGCTCATCGTGAAATATGCGCATCAATCCAAGTCGGCTCTGTCGGGGAACATACGGTTTTGTAGTCGAACCATCGGGAGTTTTTATAACATAATGTAAAATACCATTTCGAACAACATAACGAGATGCATCTAAACGACCCTCTTTAGCATCTTCAATCAACTGACGAACTTCGGCATCACCACGTTGTTCTACGTACAGCCAGTTACTGGTATTTGCCACTCGGCGTACAACTGCAGGGTTGCGACTAAGGTAATCCACATGCGGCAGGGAGCTGCCTTTACGGTAAACAATCTTAAAAGTGAAGTCCTGCATGTAGGACCACCATCGGGCAACTCGCGGTAAAATATCCTTCTTTGTTTCAGTAGACTTTAAAGCGTTGCAGTCAGTGATTAAAACAAATTCAATGCCTAATAAGTAGACACGGAAATGCCTTAAAGAATTTACTACAGCGAGTGTTTCCAGTTCGTAAGAATGATATTTTTCTTCGGAAGGGCTGGTTCGTTTACTAAAGTACCCAACAACGCGAGGCGTACCATCACATTTCTGTATTAAAATCCCACCATAACCGATAGAACTTGCGTCGGTATGCAGTTCAGTAATCAGTGAAGGATCAAAAACGGACAATAACGGTCCTGAGGTGAGATGAGTTATCACATAATTCTTAGCGGTCTCTTGTTCTTCTGCCCAAACAAATGGTTCACCCTTACGTGTTAGTTTAGTAATGCAGGCAGTGCGGGTCGCGAATGCTGGTATGAATCTGCGAAAATAGCCAGCTAGACCCATGAATTGCCGTACTTGCTTCACTGTAGCAGGAGAAGGGGCTTTAAGAAGAGCATTTACTTTACGAGTACCAGGACGAATTCCTTCCTCGGAAATTTCCCGGCCCAAGTACTCGATTTTGGTTTGTAAAAAAAAACATTTATTAAGGTTGAGCGAAAATCCAGCTTGATGTAATGCTGAGAGAACGAGCTCAAGTTTCTCCAAGCCTTCTTCAATAGTTTTGGATGGAATCAGGACATCGTCTAAATATACCACAGCGACTGTATCTTTAAGACTTCCCAATGCCTTATTCATTGCTCTTTGGAAAACGGCGGGAGCGTTGGCTAACCCGAAGGGCATACGAAGATACTCGAAGTGTCCGTCGGGCGTAACAAAAGCGGTTTTGAATATCGAATCAGGGTCTACAGGAATTTGGTGAAATCCAGACGACATGTCTAAAGAAGTGAAGAATTTGCCTTGGCCCAAGCGATCCAACTGATCGTCGATAAGGGGCAAGGGATATCGATCTTTGATTGTGTGCGAGTTTAATTCACGAAAGTCGACGCACATTCGATATGTACCCTCCTTCTTGCGCACGAGAATAATTGGGCTGGCGTAAGGAGATTCGCTTTCACGGACAATGTCATTAGCAATTAATTCGTCCACAATTTCACGAACAGCCTT
This sequence comes from Pycnomerus fuliginosus, assembly GCA_963924575.1. Taxonomy (NCBI): domain Eukaryota; kingdom Metazoa; phylum Arthropoda; class Insecta; order Coleoptera; family Zopheridae; genus Pycnomerus; species Pycnomerus fuliginosus. The sequence goes on from OZ004622.1 coordinate 21,971,672, forward strand.
ACGTTCGCTTGCCGACAGACGGTAGGGATGTCGATTAACGATAAAATCATCACGTAGTCGAATTTGAAGAGTAGCATTGTTAACTTTGGAAACGGCATTTCCAGAATTAACCATTTTGGGAAAATGAGAAAGAACGTCCATGACAGCTGCGGAATATTCTTCCGGTACATTCATTTTATTTTCTGGCACACTTGGGAAAATACGGCGGATGATAGCACTTTTGCTCCGTACAATTCGAGTACCAGTGTGATCTGTAATCGATGCTAGTTCTGGATCGTCATACAAATTGCGGCCGATGATAACATCAAAATCAAGGACAGAATCTGGGACGATTGCAAAGGTTAAGTTAGTATGCTCGTTTGAAATATCAACTTCGGCATTGAATTCTTTATCCACGGTTACGCCTCCAGGAAAGATTCCAGCAAGTGTCAAGTTACATGATTTAACCTTTTCAGCAAAACGATTATAATAACGCTCAGCTATCAAAGAAACATCGGCTCCGGTGTCAATAATACCAAGATAATCACGACCGTCGATTTTAATTTTATTTGGTTCTATTAAATTACCACTGTTACATAAGCGAATATTTTTACGCTGTTCGATAGCTTTACGAGTGAAACAATTTTCAGCGTTATGTCCGTCTTTTGCACAAAAAGAACAGGAAGTGGTACTGCTTTTATTACCATCTTCTCTCTTCGAAGTCGACGCTTGCGGTTTTAAAGGTTCAACAGGCGCTATTCGTCCGTGTTTAGTTCTACAATGTTTCCGCAAATGCCCAGTTTTCCCGCAGGAATAACATTCTACATTTCTAAGACGTTCCTGCCTAGAATTGGTGTGAAAATTCGGACGAAGCCGCTTACGCGGTAATTGATTATCATTATTTTCAACAACCGAAGTTCGTGGTGATTCATCAGGCTGTCTTTTGGATAATGGAGCAAGAAAAGACAATAATTCTGATATCTTTTTGAAGTTATGATTATTTGCCAATGTTTGGACGCCGCGTTCTTGAATTCCATAAACTATTAACTCAACCATATCAGATTCGTCCCATTTCACGCGTAAATTTTTTAACAAGGCGGTTTTCTCGTAAACATATGCGTCATACGTGTTGCAAAAGCTACTGTTGTATTCTGCCGCCTCAGTAAATAGGCGCCCCAGATTTTTACGTTGTGGAAATGCTTCCAAAAAATCTCGCTTGAAGCTGTTCCAATCCCTAACTTCCGGCAACCAGGTATCGTACCAAGTTTTGGACACTCGAGTTAGAAAACGGCCAACTCTTACCAAAATTTGATGATCATTCCACTCAAACTCGTCTTTAATTTCCTCTACCTGCGCGAGCCATTTCTTCGCATCCGTAACTTCAGGGCGAAAAACAGGCAAATCCACTTGATCGGGTGTAGAGCGGGAAGATTTGATGGCCTTCACGAGCTCCGTGAGGAGGTTTTCCATCTCGAGCACCAACAAAAAGCACACACAAAACGCGAAACTGTTTTTCAATTAATCCCTTTTTTTATTGTTTATTCACGTTTGAGGAGCAAGGGCGAATCCCACTTCTGATGTTAGCAATAATCAATAACTAAATTCAATTTTTAATATTTAAATCAAGACTATTTTAAAAGAGTGGCTGTGCCATGCAAGCGTCTGGCGAACAATAGTCGCCGTCCGACTGCCAGCGACTCATTTGGTAATGGGATACGATAAAATAATGTAATACTTGGATATTTTTAGTTTAATTATGTAATACTTGGATAGTTTTAATTTAATTTCTAACACTAGCAACCTTAGGAGGCGATATCGGACAAATCTTCATAGGAACTTTTCAACTTATTTTTATATAAGGAATCTACGGTAGGAGTTCTGCTACATGTTTCGCGAACACCCTGTATGTATGTATGAGGTTTCTTAATTTTTTTCTTAAATTTATTTCAACAAAATAACAAATTTGGAATAGTCTTTAAATAACTTAATGACTGCTCTTGCATCTGTTAATTTTTGTTTCCGAAGTTAATTTTTTTTCGTAAGGCATATTTTAATGAAAGAAGAATGTATAATTGGTTGCATTTCCTTGAATCCGTGCGCACCCTTAAAGAAGTGGTTTGTGACCGGATGGAAAGGACGGCAAGTCATTTTGACTGAATGTCATGGGAGCTGTCAGCAGGCACGTCAACTGTCAACCTCAACAGTTTTGACGTACGTCAAATTTTGTTTATTTACATTTACTTTTACAACTTTTACTTTCAAAAATTTTTATAAACGCTTTAAAATGAACGACAGTGGTGCTGTAAAAATCGTGACAGAATTTAGTCGAATTTGTCGCACCTGTTTAACCGAAAAAAGCAAAGAAGAATTGTCATCTCTGTTCGAGGGTGCTTTGTGGGAAGTTCTATCGAAGCTCACTGAAATAGCCGTAATGAAGCCAACCCCTTCTTTTATTAACTCGTTTTTACAAGTTATTTTCGTAGATCAGAAAAGATGATGGCCTGCCGAGCTTCATTTGCACCAATTGCATCTTCAACTTAAACCTGTCCGTGAGTTTCAAAGAACAGTGCATTAAGTCCGATTCGCAGTTAAGAAGAGCCATTTACTCAAACCCCGAGATTTACGGCGATTATAAAACTTTAACAGTTTTGGAAAAAAGTGCGCCCTTCGAAGAGGAATCAAACGAACGTGTAGAAACCGCTGTAATTATTGAAGTTGTAAATGAAATAACTGCAGTGGAGCAAACATTAGAATGTTCACAGTGCAATAAAACATTTAAATCAAAGCGTTCGTTAAAAAAGCACGAGTCAAAACATATCGAAGGTATTAAATGTAAAGTTTGTGGCAGAGAACTTGATTGTAAGATATTGATGATTTTTTCATAATTGAAGTTTTTTTTCTAGCCTTAAAGGATATGAAATGCCATATGCAGGATAGTCATCCCAGTCATAAGATTTACTCTTGTGAGCATTGTGAAAAATCATTTTTTCTCTCGTCAAGTTTGAGTACTCATAAGCGGCTTCATAGGCGAGAGAGGAAGCATTCTTGTGCCACTTGTGGGAAACGTTTTTATGAATTGGGACATTTAAAGGTAATTATTAACTACTTTAAGTTGTATAGGGTGTCAACTTCTATTGAGTTGTATAGGGTGTCCCAACAAACTTATAATGGATCACGTTCGGTAAATGTCACTAGGTTTGGTAACTTTTAACCTGCTTCTTTTTTCAACTGACGTTATTTTGATGGTAAATATGTCAATTCAAAATAGAAGTTTGCTGTTTGTTTCCAAATGCAAGTTTAAATTTATGTAGGGGTAGTGCTACTTTTTATGTCCTAGTGTAAGCGGCTTCCATCTTCGTCAAAATTCGGTTATGGCAGCTGTCACTCTGTCAATGTGTCAAAAAAAAACAACCCAACCTTGTTTCATTAACAAGTGCAAGAAATACCTGTATTGGGTTATAAGATCCTTGCAGGTCCAGTAGTGACAAATGACGTGTAAATGCACTAAAAATGACACAAAACTTAGGTAGCTAAAAGATGAAGCTTTTAGAACGACAACCATTTTTGTTTATTACAGCTTTTTACAAGGCCATTTTTTTACAAAATCTTATTCTGAACGATCTTTATTTTTTACAGTTTTTGTTGTAGTGCTGATTTTAAACACGGATATTTTCAGATTTTTTTTTTTGCTACAAATCTTGTTAAAATTTCGGAATTGTAAATGAACCATGAATACTTCACAAAAAGATGTTACCTTGTAAATGGCACCCCCTCTCTTGTTTTTTTATGAACAAAATTTCAAAAAATGGGTACTAACAAGATACAGGGTGTCCCGTAATTAGCCTGCAATATCGATTTTCCTCAAAAACGGCCTTTAGGTATCGAGTTTCAACTAGAGCACCTTTTTTACGTAAAAATGTACAAGGAATTCAAATTTATGTTCAAAATTGACCCAAGATGTCGTACATAAAGTTCTATGAAAAAATGTCCGCGGCCCCGCCACTCAAGCACGTCCGTGAAACTTTTTCCAAAAAGCACAAAAATCTACGACTCTACGACAAAGTTCAAAATTTCGTGACCCTATAGTAAGCTGTTCCTCGGAAATTGAAGAAAAAACTATTTCTTTCATTCCCTTTGAGGGGCCCTAGCTCCCTTAGGGTGGATTTTTCGAATAATGTTTACTAAACTTTTAGTCTTAATTTTGATCGTAGAACGCACTGGTAAAATATTGCAGCCTAATTACGGGACACCCTGTATGTATATGTATGTAATTTAGGAAAGAATATATTGCACTAAAAGCGGCTAGAAACGACAGACTGGATTGAAATACTTAAACAGTTGTTCTGGATTTTTAAAAAATACCAAATACGCATGCGCTTTATAACGTCCTAATGTAAGGAACTTGTCCTGTTCACAAATAAAGTTAATAACATTGGACCATTGGGGGTTTCATTTATTTTAAACATTTTGTAACGAGTTAAATTCCTGCAAAATAACGCTAGTTTCTGAAAGATTTATAGTGTCACTAAGGATCCTGAAAATTTTGTCAAGATCGGTAGAGAGATTAAAAAAATATTGTAAATTAATCAAGAACGTTCAGAATAAAATTTTGTGAACTTGCTTTGGAAGAGATGCTTCAACTCCACTCTATCAAAAAAAAATGGCCTTGCAGAAGAAACTGACAAAAATGGTGGTTGACTCTAAAAACCTCATCTTCTGAGTAAAATTTTTGAAAATTTCAAGGTCACGCGTTTTCTAAGCACTTAAGAATAAAACCCCCAATGTAGCAAGAAGAGGTAATTTTTTAACCCCCCTCCCCCATAGCAGTTTTCAGTGTTTTCGGGGCTTTTTCATTAGAATTGATTTCGTGAATTTCAGAGGACTTGCAACTTGCAATTAAATAAAAGTCTATTATTAACCCTTTCGTTCAACCTTGCCTACTAAGGATCAGGAAGGAAACGAAAAAAGACTGAGGCAAGAAAAGAATCGCCCCCCAATGAATAAACGCAAAAGTTTTTTTTGTTTAATATTTATTAATAAATTACAAATATAAGAAAACTAAAGTGGCACAATGCTTATGCCACATTCCATAATTCGCATAAATGGATTCACGGAATCCATTCAAGCCACCAGACCAGGCACCGCGTCGCCGTTCGTCGCCACTGTTTTAAATATTTCACGCGGAAATAAGGAATGAGTGTTGTTAGGCGACAGAAAGCTATGGAAACACTGGACAACTTCGGTGGAAAAATGCACTATCACTAGAAACACCCCACTACACCGAAACACTTGATTTACACTGCTGACGCGTTTCGAACACAATGTGCTCATTATCAAAGCCGAAGCTAAAACAACCTGCCTGTCTAGAAACTGAAATATTTATAGGCCCACCCGCGTAGCTCCGCCCCTCGCCTGATCTCGGTAGACCAATCACAGGTCGAGAAATGGTCACGTAAGGGTGAACACGTATAAATACAACAAGTCCTACTTAAAGTAGCGTAAACAAAGATGAATATGCGATCGGGCCTGTATCAGCGTTCATAAGCCTATCTCTAGACTTATGAATTACGATACTCTCCCAAGCGTCGAGCATGTGCATCTTGTTAACGCTACAAACTAACTAACTAACAAACTAACTAAGCAGAAAAGGAAACTATTAAACAATTACGCTCGAAAGATTGTTTTTATGTAAAGGCAGACAAAGGTAATAAGGTTGTCATTTTGGACAAAAAGGATTATTTCGAAAGAGTCGATGACTTAATTAGCAATGGTCCTTACGTCAAAATGGGAAAGAATCCCCTCAATAAAATGGTGTCTGATGTGAGAAAAACATTAGATAAATGCGGCAACCTCGAGACGGAGTTGCAAGCCGAGTCTGGCCAGTATTTTCCGAGGGTTTGGTTTAGATATGTGGATGACATTTTTGCTGTTTTCGATCCTAGTCAGTCCAGTTTAGAGGACTTCATTTCAAAATTAAACTCAATTTTTCCGAGTATTAAATTCACTCACGAAGTTGAAGAAGAGAAAAAACTCCCTTTTCTAGACACTCTAGTGATTAGAAATAATAATAAGTTAGAATTTGACGTTTATAGGAAAGAATCTGGCACATACCGCTATATCTCGGCAGACTCCCATCATTGTGCACAACACAAGATGGCAAGTTTCCATTTTTTGGCACACCATCTTCTGAATTTTCCTTTAAACAAGGAAAGATATCAGAAAGAACTCAAAACAATCAAAGACATAGCGAGATGTAACGGGTTCGAACCTATCATAATAGACAACATCATTAGGAAGTTAAAATTCAAACAACAAGTGTTAAACGCCACGACCAATGATCATGCACACTCAGATAGCTCATAACCCTACTAAGATTTGTCTGCTGAAAACGCCGTCAGCATGCAGGCGGCAGCAGCATCGAACGCCGTCAGGCCCTTTCATTTTTCAGTGGACAGATGGCGCAGTTATAATATTATTTTTCGGGATTTTCCAACCTACTTAAACTACTCTTCGATAGATGGACGATCAAAAGTCAGTGTTAACTGTCTAAATAGAAAGTGTCACGTGGCTGTGTTCATCAATTTAAAAGACATTTTTATTTTAAATCCTGTTTTCCCACATCTACGATCGAGGAAAATTCGGAAATTTTCCGCAAACTTTGACGCCCGGAAACTTTCGAGATATTGGACAGAATCGCCGGAAAGCACCGCGTTGTAACTTGCAGCTGACCAGCAGCTGAAACGTCAGGCATAAATGTCAGGTTAGTCGGAAAGTCCGTCGGCGCTTTTTCTGTACCTACTTCTGGATTCGTTGCGTAGATTTTACAAAAAAATATCGATAAGAGCGTTTCCCTGGTGAATAGGAAGATAATTGCACAAACTGGATTATACAAAAAAGCATAGATGACCAAAAGAGAAGTGCGTCTGGGCAGTGGGACCGTCAAACCTCAACCGTCAACAAGATCGATTTAAAATCGCCCAAAACCCGAAGCCCGAAAGCATTCCTCCTCTGCTAGATGTTTTAGGTTGGTTCCTCGTGTTTTCCACCAAACCGCATGGAAAAAACTCCAATCGGATTGCAGTGGTCTCATCCGCTAAAAACGAAGTCGTCAAACACTTGGATTTCAGCAGCAAGCACAGAACAAATTATATTAATCGAGCATCAGAGTGAAACAAAGGGCCATGCGGATATGGAAGGAAATATTTAGATCAACAGGACTGCTGCAGGTGCATCAAGCCGGGAAATTTCCCGAAATCTTATCTATATATGTAGTTCAAATTTCAAAGACAACTGAATGTTGTATTATAATATGTATTATGGAATAAAAACTTTCAACAAAATTCTTTGTTTGTAGTGACTAAGTGTTAAGATGTAAGTTGATTTTGAGCATACTTGGCAAGTCAATTGCCGCCGTGCATTGAAGTAATCGGACCACGGAAAAAAGGTCTTTATTAACAAAAGTTTTCTTCAAAAACTGGATTTCTGAATCGTTCAAAACAACTACTGATAAAAGTAAAGACTGTAAATCTTCAATTTTATTTCCCATCTACCCGTTCTGTTATATGCTCTTACAAAATCACAAAAATTTTCTCAGAACGTTCTTTCCCCATCGATCTCTATACATACTTAATACTAGTAAAAGGTTTCATCATTTCTTTATTACTTCTAAAATATGTATTTTGCTTATCCACTACATCAGTTGCATTAATTGTCTCCTGTGATCATTCTATGTAGCTTGTATTTTCGTGTGGGTCTCCTGGTCTAAGTATGAGATTTCCCAGAAAGAATACCTTTTAGAATTGTTATGGATTTACTAAGAGCCTCTATCTGCCTCACACTCCAGCGTATAAGCCACTCCCAGGAGGAAAAGCACCCGGTACGAGAATAAAACCTTTTTCAATTGGTATTAATTCGAGAGTAAAGGCCTCCAGATCTGCCCCGTGGACCTTACACCACCTGTATCCAGTGTATAAGCCATTCCCAGGAGGAAAAGCACCTGGGGCAAGAAGGAAACCTTTAAGAATTTGTTATGAATATTCTACACTAACAGCCTCCATCTGTAGCACAGTGAATCATGCGTCACTTTCATCAAATGCAATGGGTAGGTAATTCTGGAGTCATTGCCAATATGAAAAGCACCTGGTACAAGAATAAAACCTTTTAGAATTGTCATAGTCTAAGGGGCTCCATCTGTTGCACACAGGGCGCCACTTGGATCCAACGTATAAGGCATTCCCAGGAGGAAAACCTTTAGAAACCTTTGGAAATTGTTATGAATTGCACCTAAAAGCCTCCATCTGTTGCACAGTGTACCTTGCGCCACTTGAATCTAATGTGTAGGTCATTACCAGGAGGAAAAGCACCTGGTACAAAAGAAACTTTTACAACTGTCATGGATTCAAGACTAAGGGCCTCCATCTGTTGCATAGTGTTACTTACGCCTCTTGTATCTAATATATAAACCATTCCCAGGAGGAAAAGCACCTGGTACAAGAATAAAACCTTTTATGAATTGCACACCAAAGGCCTCCATCTGTTGCACAGTGTTGCGCCACTTGAATCTAATGTGTAGGTCATTACCAGGAACAAAAGCACCTGGTGCAAGAAAACCTTTTAAAACTGTCATGGATTCATGACTAAGGGCCTCCATCTGTTGCATAGCGTACCTTACACCTCTTGCATCCAAGGCATAAGCCATTCCCAGGAGGAAAAGCACCTGGTGCAGAAAGAAAACCTTTAAGAATGGTCATGGATTCTAGAGTAAAGGCCTCCATCTGTTGCACAGGGGACCTTATGCCACATGGATTCAACGTATAAGCCATCCTCGACAGTAAAAGCACGCACCTTATACTTACAATGCAGACTTGCTTGAATTATCTAGACTAAGACATGGATCAGGTCGGGTTACGCCACCTAGATCTATGATATGAGCAATTCTCAGAGAAAAAGGGAACTGGTGCAAGTGGAAAACCTTCCAGAATCATGGAGGACTTTTGATTAAGGCATGGATCAGGCTATGCCACCTAGATCCAAGGTACATCAGCAATGGTCAAGAGGAAAAGCACCTGGTGTTGTATCAAAAAACTGTATCTTCAAGCAGATGGTCTACACTTGTTGTATGGAGTGAGCTGCGGCACATAAATCGTAGGTGTAAGCCGTTCGCAGAGGTAAAAGAGTTTCTGGTAATAAAACGATCTCAGGATACTCAGAATGTTACTGTCGAGTGTCGATCAGGTTAAGACTCATAGATTTTAAGTATTAAGCAATAACCCGGATAAAAAACAGCTGGTGGTGGTGGAAAACCGGGAACTTCAAGCAGATGGTGTCCGTCTGTTGCACGGAGTGGGTGTCGCCATCGGCACTTAGATCCTAGGTATAAACCGCTCTCAGGACGAAAAGCACCCCCATGTAAGAAGAAGACTTCAGTCTGAGACACGAAGGCGAGGTCTTCTTTTTACGTGGTGCAATTTTCGTCCGGCGACCTCAGGTCACTCAAAATATTATTACTACACTTATCACTGCATTCGTCTCAGTCTTTTCATTCCGAGGTACTACAGAAAAGAATGTATCGCGGGAGGCCGCATGGGATGAAATAAGAAAAATTATTTCATTTTAAATTATAATTCAATCCTGCAAGACTTGCCAAATGTATCCTGCATGATTTGACAACAGAGGTATAAACTATCGCCCATCTGGCGGTTGATAGGAAAAATAAGTTAGAGCCGCAGCCTGTAAATATTGGTTTTGTACTTTGCTAATTATTCGGAAATTTAGGACAGAGGCGCCATCTCTTGCAAGTTTTCGAATTAAAATCTGTGCCGACAAGTTCTCCTATTGTTTCGAGCTATCTGAGTGTCCATAATCATTGCCACGACTTTTCGCTTCGAAGAACAAAAACAGGACTTAAAATTTGTCGCACTACCTTTTGAACCTCAGTTGACAAGAGGTTTGACAAGGTTTTTTGCCCAACAAAATTTAAGGACAGTTTTCAGATCAGAAAACAAACTGAAAAACCTTTTAGGCAACCCGAAAGATAAAGTAGGGAATAGCGAAAAATCTGGTATATACGAAATCAATTGTCAAAATTGTGATCTAAAGTATGTAGGTCAAACACGAAGGTCTATCAGCACCAGATTTAAGGAGCACTTAGCTCACCTTAAATATGGCAGAACTGAGAAATCCAGTGTTGCCCTACATGCTTTACACAATGACCATAGAATAAGTGATAATATTAAGTTAGTTTGTAGCGTTAACAAGATGCACATGCTCGACGCTTGGGAGAGTATCGTAATTCATAAGTCTAGAGATAGGCTTATGAACGCTGATACAGGCCCGATCGCATATTCATCTTTGTTTACGCTACTTTAAGTAGGACTTGTTGTATTTATACGTGTTCACCCTTACGTGACCATTTCTCGACCTGTGATTGGTCTACCGAGATCAGGCGAGGGGCGGAGCTACGCGGGTGGGCCTATAAATATTTCAGTTTCTAGACAGGCAGGTTGTTTTAGCTTCGGCTTTGATAATGAGCACATTGTGTTCGAAACGCGTCAGCAGTGTAAATCAAGTGTTTCGGTGTAGTGGGGTGTTTCTAGTGATAGGACAGAAAGCTAATAAATGATCCTGATGCAGCTGCCGGACCTAATTGTTAAAAAACAAAAATAAGACATTTTTTGCATTCTCATTTTGGTGTTGGTTTTTATTAATTTCTGTGTACAGTTTATGCATCGGATGTTTTGCTCGATCGTTTGTTACGCAACTGAAAACTTTACGGAACAGATTCGGTCATGACAATTACTTTGAAAGTAATGACAATGATTGGATTTCAAGTAACTGTGGTTTTTAAGCGTCATACCCGAGTCTGTTGCGCAAAGTTTTCAGTTGCGTAACAAACGATCGAGCATAACATCTGACGCATACTGTACCGGGTTTCACTCAACGTCAAAATTCGGTAATACCGAGGGGCAAATCTATGGGTGAAATCAGTGTACAAGTTTGGTGAAATCAAGATGAAATCGGGCGAAATCAAGGGAAACCAGATGAGTTCAAGGGAAATATAGGGTGAAAGTGTGAAAGTGTAATCATGGTGAAATCAAGTGAAATCGCACAGGATTGTGAAGTCCGTGTACAAGATTCTGCTCATAGATTTGTCCTTCGGATAATACCTTCTTACCTAACCTGCAAGGTTCTGTTTTTTTAACGTTATCAGCAGCTATAACCAAATTCTGACGAAGATGGAAGCCCGTTTGCACTATAGAACATAAAAAAATGTGGCTCACAGTGCTTCTTCGTGGCTTAGTTTGCTATTTTTTTCTCTACTTAAAAATTCTAAAAAAATTAATAACGAAAGTAGCTAGGAATTGTTATGAGAATGTAAATGAACGGTTGGTAAGACTGATGAAGAGAGTTGTTGTTCTATGGCTATGAATCCTATTAAAAGACTATCTCTTATTTTGACTTTATTCTTCTGTCAATCTTAACAACAATCTATCACAACAATCGAACTAAACAATTAATAACATTTCTCCCCCCTGAACATCTTCAATCCAAATTAGAATTGCTATTATCTGGTAGCTCCAAATCGTCGATTCTGCATATTTTCGCTACCGGTCTCTTGAAGATTCCATGGGAAGTTTTAACATCGACGATCCTAACTTTACCGTCTGGACCAGGATAAACTTTATGAATTTTCCCAAGTGGCCAATTATTTCTGGGAAGTTGATTGTCAACCACTATTACTAAATCCCCTTCTTTGATGTTGTTGCAATCCACTAGCCATTTTGTCCTTGTTGCTAAAGTGGGTAGATATTCTCTAAGCCATCGACCCCAAAATCTTTCGGATAATTGTTGAGCGAATCTCCATTGACTACGTAAATCAAACCGTTGTTGGAAAAGTCCTGGTGGCCTCATTGAACTCGACGTTCCAATCAAAAAGTGGTTCGGAGTTAGACACTCGACTTCGAATTCATTATTTGTTGATGGTACATAAGTCAATGGTCTACTGTTAACTATATTTTCCACTTCGACCATGACTGTTTGTAATAATTCTTCTCTCGGTACTATTTCCTTCAAAGTGATCTTCAGTGTCTTCTTGACGGTTCTTATCATTCGTTCCCATGCTCCTCCCATGTGAGGTGCTGCGGGAGGTATAAACTTCCAGTTTATTTCTTTGGCTAACATCTCCCTTTTTACCAAGTCTGCATCTATTTCCTTTAAGGCTTTCTTCAACTCTTTATTTGCTGATGTCAAATTTGTGCCATTGTCGCTCCAGATAACTTGTGGATGTCCACGCCTGCTTATAAACCGTCTAATCGCTAGAATTGCTGAGTCAGTTGTTAGGGATGCTGCTAACTCGATGTGGATCGCCCTCACCGAAAGGCATGTAAAGAGTACCCCATATCTTTTTTCCCTTCGCCTTCCAATCTTTACTTCTAAAGGGCCAAAATAGTCCATCCCAACGTAAATAAAAGCTCTTGGAGGTTTCTTCAATCTTTCCAGTGGTAATTGACCCATTTCAGGAACAATTACCTTAGCTCGTCGGATTTTACAAAAATTACAATTTCTCACTACTGATAATATGGATTTCCTTCCCTTTAGGATCCAAAATCTTTGTCTTATCTCATTTAAAACCATTTCAACTCCTCCATGTGCAAATTTCTTATGATAATCCATTATAAGTAACATTGTATAAGGATGTTTTCCACTTAGTATTACGGGCTTTTTGCTCTCTTCTTCTAACTCTGGGCTATTTGCTAATCTGCTGTTGACACAAATTAATCCATTAATAATTATTGGTGATAATTTCGCAAGTTGGCTATTTTTTGGGATTTGCTTTCCATTTGTCAATAATCTATATTCTTCTCCAAACGAATCCTTTTGAGCTTGTCGGCACCATAATTTCTTCTACACTAAAATCCTCTATACCCTGTAACCGATTCTTCTGTAGACGCTGAGCAAATTTAAAAACCATCGCAGTACTTCTTAGTAAACAATTTAATGAAGAAAATGACTTCACATCCGGCAAAAATGAGGTCTCTTGATTTGGAAAAATTGCCATGATTTTCTCAGAAAGTTCGGAACGGCAAGCTTTAGATTTATCTTCTCGAGGCCAAAGGAGTGGTGACATGTACAAGAATTCGGGACCATTAAACCAGTTGCTTCCCATATGAAGCTGAGCTTCCTTTTCAAACCTTGTGGCATCGTCTGCAATATTTAAATTTGATGGAATCCATCTCCAGTGACAATTTCCTGTGACTTTTCTTATCTCTTCAACTCTTCGAGAGACAAATTCTGGCAACTTCTTAGCTTCTGACCGCAACCAACCCAATATAACCATAGAATCGCACCAAAAATAAGTGCTGTCCATCTTCCAGGTATGTTCTTTTGCTATTACCTTGGCGAGGCGGGCGGCCATCAGAGCTGCTTGAAGTTCTAGTCTCGGGATTGTTTGAGCCTTTAAAGGAGCTACCTGAGTTCTTGACATTACCAAGCTAACGTGAATTTTCTTTTCAGTTTCAAATCGAAAATAGGCTACGCTAGCCAAGGCCTGCTCACTGGCGTCACTAAATACGTGTAGTTGGATATTCATTATTTCCGTGTAGTTTAAATTGTAGCATCTAGGAATTTTTAATGTTTCAATTTGCTTTAAATCTTTCAGCCATAATTTCCATTTCTTGAATTGTTTCGAGTTTATCTCTTCATCCCAATTTATACCATTTCGCCAAACATCTTGCATCATAATCTTGGCTTTTACCATGAAATGGCCCAGAATTCCCAACGGGTCGAAAAATGACATGATAACACGAAGCATTTCTCTCTTGGTGGGGACCTTAGTTCCTGTAATGGTGTCTTTATTTACTTTATGAAGGCTGAGCGGAAATTTCAGCACGTCATCTTCAGGCTGCCACTCCATTCCTAAGATCCTTTGGCTGGTAGGCTGTTTATCGCTTCTAAGATTTTCAGGAATTTTTTCTAAGACCGTTTTCGAGTTTGTAACCCATCCTCGCATTTCGAAACCACCCTTTTCGTATATGCATATTACCTCCCTTATAAGACGCGTGGCTTCTTCAGCTGTTGCGACACTATCTAAATAATCGTCCATGTAATGTCGGTGAAGAATAGCATCTACGGCTTGCGGATAATTCGTTTCGAATTCCAAAGCATTCAAATTTTTTACATATTGTGCTGAATAAGGCGACGAGACAGCTCCAAAAATCATAACTTCCATTACGTACGTATCTATATTTCCATCTTTATTTCTAAAAAGAAATCTTTGAGCGTCCTGGTCTTGTTTTCTAATTTTCACTTGATGAAACATCTCTTTTATGTCAGCACAAAATGCAATTGGCTTCTCTCTGAACTTCCATAAGATTCCAGTCAGAGAATTGAATAAATCGGGCCCTTTCAACAGGAAGGAGTTCAAACTAGATCCATCGACTTTAGCGGCAGCGTCAAATACGAATCTTATCTTTCCAGGCTTGTTTTCGTTGACTACTGCGAAATGTGGCAGGTACCATATCTTCTCACATTCCTTATTTTCTTCCTCTCTGCTCAATTTTCTGGCATATTTCTTTTCTACATATTCTTCTATTTTCTTGTGGTAAGCTTCTGCAAAGTTTTCGTCTTTTAACATCTTCCTTTCTATATGTTTTAATCTTTGTAAGGCAAGTGGTTTACTTTCTGGTAGTTTTTCTTCGGGATTCTTCCAGAGCAGTCCTGTCTCCCATCTATTGTCTACTCTTCTTGTTACATTCTTAATTATCTCTGCGGCAAGTTCGTCTTCTATCTTTTGCTTTGATTTTTGTGTCAGTTTTTCTCTATCTTCTTCTGATTTATCTTCAGTTTCTTCTTCAGACGGGTTCTTTATACCAAAAGATTCAATATTGAAAAATTGCTTGACTGTCTGAAGCAGTTCGTCCGTTTCTAGATTTTCCTTCCTTACATGAAGTGCGTGTCCATCAACTCGACCACTCAAATGTCTCAAATTACCATGAACGACATACCCAAGCTTCGTGTATGACAATGCTGGAGCATTTCTTGATGGACCTTCAACTAATTGTCTGGTTGCTATTAAATCCCAGTAATTCTGTCCTATTAACACTTCGGGAACGGCATCTTGGAACGAAGGAAAGTCGAAATCTTGAAGATGATTCCATTTATTCTTCAATTTTCTTGAATCAACAGTTTGAAGAGGTAAATCTAAATCTTCCATTGTATATACCTCATCGAAAGTATAAAACTTGTCTTCTTTCTCGCCTGAGACTTCAAAACTGACTTTTCTTGTGGGCGTTCTCTTACAAACAGCTTTGTCGGTCCACCTCAAGTTCAAAATTTCCTCCTTGCCTGGCAGTTTCAGCTTGTTCGCCAAGTTTTCACTAATTATGGAAATCGTTGAACCTTCATCCAATAGTGCGAATGTCTTCACTTGCATTTCTGCGGTTCTAATAATAATTGGAGCAACTTTCAAGGCGACTTCAGTGCTATAACTTCTTCCAGTATAACCAATAATTTCGACACTATTTCCATTATTTTCTGACGTCGGACTATGATTTTTTACTATCTTCTCTTCAGGTCGGTTGCTGGAGTTAACATGTAAAAGGCTATTATGAATCTTCTTACAGTCGTCTATGGAACATCTTTTCTTGTTTCTACAAAAGGCAATTCTATGCGGCAAAAAACATGAGTAGCATAATTTATTATTCTTCACGAATTCCCACTTCTTTTCCACGGGCAACGCTTTAAAATCCTTACATTTATCCAAATTATGTTTTTCTTTGCACATGTCACATTTGACAGTTCCTTGAGCGGCTGTCATAACCAGAGTCCGTTTAAACTTTTCTGAGTTATTATATTGCGGTTTGTTACTAGAAAATCCAATACGTTGCGTATAACTTGCAGCTTCTGACTCCCTCCAGATCCACTCTTTGAAATCTAGCAGTGTAACCTTGCCATCCTTCTTCACGACAATTTTCCCCCATCCCAGTTGCATATTGCCTGGAAGTTTCTGTAGCATCTCTTCCAACAATTGTGGGCACATCAAATAATTGTTCATTTCCAATGACTGGAAGGCTAACACCATGTTAGCGATGGTTTCTGCGAAGAATGAAATGCTTGCAAAATCATGAACTCTAACAGACGGCATATTTTTGGCTTCTTGAACTACAGTTCTCACAATTAGGTCTGGCCTTCCAAATTTATTTCTTAGCATGTTTATGACTGTTACGGCAGAGGTTTTCGGAGAAAGTAAGAGACCCTCCACGCATCTTTTTGCATCTCCTCTCAAACATTTTCTTAATCTACAAATATCCTCTTCATCGGACAGCTTCAAAATGTTTTTTGTAGACATAATTATTATAGAAATTAGGCCAATCCTTTATACTACCGTAAAAGATCGGTAAATCTTTGTCTATTGTTTGTTGAAGCAAAATTTTTTCCAGATTATCTTCGTTTTCTCTTCTACCATACGCTGGAACTATCGCAGTCGGAACATTCGGGATTTGATCATCTTGGGCTGCTAGCCACGAGGTAACTTTCTCTTTTCCATGTTGCACTTCTGCTGCTTCACAGACCCCACAATTATTAAGAGGCTGATGTTCATCTACGGTGGATCCTTCTATACTTTGTTCCACGGCCAATTCCAATTCTATAAGCTCTTTTTGTTGTAGATAAAGTGCTTCTTGTTGTCTGTATCTTTCCTCCTCCAACGCCACTATTTTCCGCTTTGCATCTAACTGAAGTTGAAGCAATCTTCGCGTGCTATTACTCGAAACTATTGTACCTGGATGTTTACTGTTTTGAGTCTCTATTCCATTCTTTCCATCCTTATTTGGTTCAGGGAAACCTTTAAATGATCCTGTCTTGGTAACAGTCTCATCTCCAACTATACTATGATCCCCCTTGGAACCTCTTACGGACATTATTCCAAAACTAGTTACACCAAATCGAAGGACCAAAATGTTCTATGGCTATGAATCCTATTAAAAGACTATCTCTTATTTTGACTTTATTCTTCTGTCAATCTTAACAACAATCTATCACAACAATCGAACTAAACAATTAATAACAAGAGTATACTACGTTACAGAGGAGCATTTTTCAACAGTGCAGCTCCAAGTCAAGATCGTTGAGACACTCTATTTGTTTTTTTTTTGTTCTGTTTTTTCTTATTTTTTGTCTTTTCAGATCCACATTCGAACGCACACGGGCGAAAAACCGCTCGTTTGTAGCAAGTGCGGCAAACGCTTCTCCGATCCTCACGGTCTAGTGGCCCACAACAAGATCCACACAGGAGAAAGGAAATACGAGTGCAATACTTGTGGTTCGTGTTCAAAAATACGGAAAACCAATAATTCGTGGAAAATGCAAACTTTTTTTAGGTAAAAAATTTGCCCATTCGTTCGTACTGACTGCTCATAAGAGAGTTCACACTGGTGAAAAGCCGTACTCCTGTAAGATTTGTTCGGCTGCTTTCGCCACTTCTTCTTATCTGACGATTCACGTGCGGACGCACACGAAGGAACGGCCGTATAAGTGCGAAGCTTGCTCCAAGGTAACGGTTTTTATTTTTTAAGTATTTGTTTTCTTATTTTATTTAAAAATTGTGGTAAATGGTAATACTGAAAGACCAAAATGTTTTATCAGCTAGTTTTATGATCTTCCTGTCAGTTGCTAAAACGTCACATTTCAGGCCGTGGGGTAGAAATTGTTACTTCTGCCCCTAGGGGAGGAAGAACTTTTCTGCAATCTGATTGGCTTAGATATGACCTGCGCGGCTTTGAATGTCGAAACATTTCAAATCAAATCAAATAAGTTTATTGTAATATCGATATAAATATCATGAACAGGGGTGAGAGTTAGTGGAAAAGCAACATTTTTACATATAAGTAAGAGTAAGGAATCGAAATCATACAAGTAGTAGAACAAAGAAGTAAAACAAAAAAAAAAGAGAAATGCAAATTTTATTTCTTTGTTCTGCTACTTGTATGATTTTGATTCCTTACACTTACTTATACAGGGTGGTCCAACGAAAAGTTTCCACCCCGAATATCTCGTGAACGGAGCGAAATATAAAAATTTGCTCGAACAGGTGGATTTTTATTTTGAGGGGGACACCTAAATTCGCCCTTGGTGAAATTTTTCCTCACACCCCCTGACTCCTACTAACCCCATCTTCAAAAATTCAAATGGCAACCCCCCACTCGTGATGCATTATTTCAAAGCTAA
Organism: Pycnomerus fuliginosus; assembly: GCA_963924575.1. Classification (NCBI taxonomy): domain Eukaryota; kingdom Metazoa; phylum Arthropoda; class Insecta; order Coleoptera; family Zopheridae; genus Pycnomerus; species Pycnomerus fuliginosus. Next base: position 21,989,873 of record OZ004622.1, read on the forward strand.
TTTCATTGTCAATCCAACGCTGTAAGAATTTTTGAGTTTTATTTAACTCCAGCGCCCTCTATGGTCAAATTTTAAATTACAGTAGGGCCATTCGTAATACATCAATTGAAAGGGTTTGACATTCTTTCTAAACTGATGCAACAATCTTTGAAATCCATCCACTCGTTCAAAAGTTACAGGCGTAAACTTGATGGATTTCTAGGCCCAAAACCAGCTCATGTTCTTCAATGTAACTTTTGAGCGAGTGAATGGATTTCAAAAGTTCTTGCATCGTTTTCCAGAGAATTTCAAACCCTTTCAAATAATGTATCACGGAGGGCCCTAATGTAATTTAAAATTTGACCGTAGAGGGCGCTGGAGTTGATCAAATCCCAGAAATTTTTACATCGTTGGGTTGGCAATTAAATTTGCTTTAAAATGATGCATCACAAGTGGGGGGTTACTATTTGAGATTTTGAAGCTGGGGTTAGTGGGGGTTAGGGGTTGCGTTGTGGAATTTCACCAACCGGGGATTAAAGTGCCCCCCTCGAAACAAAAATCGACCTGTCCGAGCAAATTTTTATATTTCGTTCCGTTCACGAGATATTAGGGGTGGAAACTTTTCGTTGGACCACCCTGTACATATATAAAAATGTTGCTTTTCCATTAACTCTCAACCTTATTCATGTCAAAACATTTAAGGCGAGGCATAAAAGTCGGTTTTGAAACATAAGATTCGCTTGCAGCAGGTTGCGAACAAAACTGATCTTAATTTTGCACCTTAGTTATAGATGGGGCACAGGATGGGGGTTGCGATTAGCAATGATGCCGCTCCGGTCTTTCTAAAAATAGAATTGATGGGAAAGAGGGAGGTCCGAGATTTTCTGACGAAATTTCGTTCCGTAAAGGCGAGTCGGATAATAAATAGTTAATAAGGGTGGCGTAACATAAATCCACAAAAATTAGAGTATGGAGTCGCTCTTTATTAATACGCAACCTGATTTGTCTTTGATTATTCACTCGCTCGTCGAGTCTGTCCGTCGCATAATTTGAGAACGCATTGAGATATCGAGCTAAAATTTGGAATGCAGCTTTGGCTCCCGAAAAGAAAGGCGGGGATTGCTCTTGGGCCATATCGGACCCATGGGGTGGGAGTTGGGGGGAGAAACCGAAAAACTATTAATTGCAATAACTCGAGAACAAGTGGAGGCATCATCCTTCTGAAACTTGGTATGCACGTTCGACTTTCAAGTCTGTTGAAGATGAAGCGGTGTCAATTTCGGGGGATGAAATCAACAAAAAATATAATAACTCCGCAAGGGTTGCACGCAGCTATTTGAAACCCAACTCACACATATTTCGATGAAGTCTTGTATGGGGTATGCATTTTCTCCAAACTCGGACATATGGGAATTATGGGATGAAAATTAGGGGTTGCAACTCGAAATTCCTCTTAATAAGTACTAGTCGATATTGGCGTCGTTCGCTAGCTTTCCATTATAAAGGGGTCATTCATATTTTGCGAAAAGCCACCCTTAAAGGCGCTACAAACAACCCTTAACATGTAGAAGCACAAAAATACAAGAACTCAAAAACTACTCAACATATCAAGGCAGAATTTGGTGTGATAATTTCCAGTGACATTGTAGACGGATGGACAAAATTTCGCTGAGATTTCACAAAGGGGATGAAATTTAAGGGTTGAAATTGGAAATTTCTTCAAGTACCTAAATGGTGGCATAAAACTACGGGGATTCGATAGGTTTCGGTAAACCATTAAAAAAAGTCTTATGAGTCTTCAATTTAAAACCAAAACCTAGGCCACTAATAACCCCTAACCGTTAGCTAGCGGATAAATACATACATTTCATTTTTATTTTTTCTGAGATCCTATTGATTTATCTATGAACAACCGAAGTCAGTAAATCAGCAAGGACTTATATAACACCGGAGAAATAAACTCATCCCTGTAAACCATAATAAATAAATCGCCGCAATTTTTTAACGAAATGGATCGGGGTGGTCAAATTGAAAACACAAGTCTCTTTAAAGCATGTGGGGGTGGCGAAATAGGGGATTGGAGTTTAGGGGTTGAAACTTTCATGAAGCCCTGTAATTTAACACCCCCAAAAGCCAAATTTGCATAATTGGCTTATTTCGTGTCATTTACTGTAATTCTGCTTAATTACGATAAATTTTCATTCCCTTGGATTTTTCGTCCCCCTTTACGATCTTTTAACCCCCTAAGTGTTAATTTGGCACAATTTGCGTAATTTTGTTTTTCTTCGTTATAATAATTTGAAATCATTTAGATTCAAACACTAAAGGATCCTATACGATAGTGGCCCAGGAAATAAATTGAAAATCAGGATCAAGGCGACACTAAACTTTGATTTTTAGCGTGGAGGTATGTATTTAATAAAGTGTTCTTACAAGATTGAATACAAATAAACTTTCCAACAATTTAATTGGTCCACCCGGAAATTTGAGTCGAATTTAAAATGCCGTAACTCCTCAAAGAGTTGATCGATTTGAAGGAGCCTTTTTTCCACGGAAAGCCCATTTCATTGGCGTTTTAAGCAGGTCCCCCTTATTTGATATACAGGGCGTCAGAGTCGGGTACTGCAAAGTCGCGAAAATTTAAACCACCCCCGATTCACTATAAAAACACTGGACAACTTCGGTGGAAAAATGCACTATCACTAGTGATAGAGATAGTGCACCCCCGATTCTTAAAAAAAAAATTCTAAATTTTTTTGGTTGCTCAAGTTCGCCTAAAATCACATTTTGAACCACCCCTTCTGCCTCCCTCCCGGCCATCATTAGACGAAAAATTATTTATGGCATATACCGGGTGTATCACAGACCCCGCCGTATAGGGAATTAACATGGGAAAATGAATTTTATTTTTTTCCTGCTCCGGAGGATTTTCTCGAAAAGTTTTATCGTGTTTGGAGGATAGTCCATACTAGTCTGTACCTCTTGAGATTTTTTTTTCGTTCGTCAGCTCCTCTTAGGTACTTAACAATGATTTTTTGAAAATTGAAATTTCGACGAAAACGAAAAAATTTTTCGTGCCCAATCGACCCGCTTCGAATGTTTACTTAGTTTGCTGCCTTTGTGGATTGCAACACAACGCAAAATAAATGGATACTTCGAAGCGGGTCGATTGTGCACGAAAAAATGTTGCGTCTTGCTTCTACGGAACATTTTTTCGTGCACAATCGACCCGTTTCGAAGCATCCATTTATTTCGTATTGTGTTGCTATTTCGTGTTGCTATTTCGTCGAAATTTCAATTTTCAAAAAATCATTGTTAAGTACCTAACAGGAGCTGACGAACGAAAAAAATCTCAAGAGGTATCAGACTAGTATGGACTATCCTCCAAACACGATAAAACTTTTCGAGAAAATCCTCCGGAGCAGGAAAAAAATTAAATTCATTTTCCCATGTTAATTCCCTATACGGCGGGGTCTGTGATACACCCGGTATCACATTATGATGTGGCATAATAGTCTTAGTGTTTGATCTTATTCTTACGTGCCGCCTGAGGAAAGCCGCCACTGCATCGCCGCACCCCTTGAGAAAATAAAATATATTGCAGTTATTTATCGCCATTGTTTAATAATATGCCTTTATCTTTAATTTAAGATTTTAAGTGCTATAATTCTCGTCAATAATCAATAATGATTTGGAGAATAAAAAAAACAAAAAAATTATAGGTCAATTTTCAAGATTTGAACCCATGTACGAAAGTCGAAGAATGGGAGAAAAACAAATTTGCCGCTCAGCTACGGTTTATATCTTTCATTGTATACAGATGTTGATCTCAAGAAACAGCAACAACAAAATTTCGAAGACGTGCACCTCAAATTATTTCTTCCAAGATATTTATTAAGCGGAAATCTAATTAAATGTTGAGTTGACATTTATATTTCAAGATAAATCAAATAAACTACAATTTGGGCACTGTCATCTGCATTGCAGAGGCTGAACTAACGGACAAAATTTAAATGCCAAATTTCTGAGTGTAGGCAGCATAATTTACAAATGGATTCCAATGTCAGAACATTAAATTAATTTTTGTCTTGGTAAGTTGGTGTTTCTTTATAAAACAATTGACCTCATGTTGCGCAGAATGTAATTCTGGATATGCCACAAAAATTTCAGATCGTATCGTAAAACAATAAAGCCTGTAGTCAAGTTTCCGTAAAAAGTGTATGTAAAGTTGCCTAAAACCGTTTCGTGCCTCCCCTTAACTGTAATTTTTGTCAGTTCGGCTCTGCAGAGAATTGTTAACATTTTATATCTCGTTGAGTTTTCAGGAAATTTAGAAACTATGTGTTAACCTTTCTTATGACAATTTATGTATGGTGAAATAGCTTGGGTCTTCGGCTATGGTTTACCTAAATATAAAAATGAGGCAGAACGAATTTTTGTCATTGATTTTGTGTTGATTTGTTTCGTAAAACTAACGCGTTCTTCGGCAGGAAAGGTGACATTCAGTAAGTGCAACTTTTGAATTACTTATTGCGAATTTAATTGAAACGGTGAAATCAAGTGAGTGTAATTCATAAATTTATACGGAATATGTGATATTAAAATTGTGAGGTTAGGAGTGCTTTTGCAATAGTTCCGCTTAAGTCCATGGCCTGCTTAATGTTTTTTCATATAACATACAACCTACTAATTCTAAAGTTCATTTTAGAATTTTACAATGGTTATAAAAAAAAATTGTATTATACACGCAGGGAGAAGTTACATTTTAGCGCTTTCTGTGTTGGCACCTCGCGCTAAAATGTTTTACTTCTCCCCCTTGTATGATGAATAACTATTTTTCTGTAACCTATAAGAAATGTTGACATTTTGTACCTCTTGCTTTTCACCCCAGAATAGTGCAAAAACGCATTTTTGACGGTTTATACTCAAATCGTGCTTTTCACCCCAGAATAGTGCAAAAACGCGTTTTTGACGGTTTAGGCTCAAATTGCGCTTTTCAGCTCAGAATAGTGTAAAAACGCGTTTTTCACTGTTTAGGCTCAAATCGTGATTTTCAGCTCAAAATAGTACAAAAACGCGTTTTTGACGCTGATTAGGGTCAAATCGTGCCTTTCACCCCAGAATAGTGCAAAAACGCATTTTTGACGGTTAAGGCTCAAATCGTGCTTTTCAGCCTAGAGTAGTGCAAAATAGTATATTGTACAACAAGAGTGGATATGATGCCCATATCGCACGAAGACGATGTTTGGGCACGACGCGCAGCGGAGTGCGCCAAAATTGCCTGAGTGCGATATGGGCAATCCACTCGAGTTGTACATCGTACTTTTTCTACGACTTTCACCATAATTTCGATTAAAATAATTCAAAATCGATATTTATACATTACACAATTTTTCGGGGGTAAAACATAAGAAGTTGACTTTTTATCGTTTAAACTGTTATTTTTTACGAAAATTTGATTGCTTTCATATTTTACCTTTTTGCAATTTCTTTGCGTAAACAAACAATGTCAGCCATGTATGTTTTGTTTTGTCAAAGCGTACTCTTCATCTTATGGAACCACGACGCGGCCCCGCCACCGGTGCTATCCTCATCACATTCGTTTCTATTCGCGTCTTTTTGGCTTAACCAGACCTTCACCCACACTTTGCTCAATTCCAAATAAAACTGTAATTAATTTTTCTCAACCGGCATTGCCTAAAGTCGTGAAATCACAACAATTGATCACAATCGTTATTCGTTTGACAGATTTGCCAGCACTTGTCAGATAGACAGCTGGAAAATTAAAAAATCTCTGATTGGTCGAATTCATATCCATCCTAGGGTGGATATGAAATCATATCCGTTTCGTTGAAGGAAATTGACAACTTTTTAATTTAGTGAGCTGTTTCAGAATAGTATGATTGCTATATTAGGAGTAGAAAAACGCGTTTTTGAGGGTTTATACTCAAATCGTGCTTCTCAGCCCAGAAAAGTGTAAAAACGCGTTTTTCACTGTTTAGCAAATCGTGATTTTCAGCTCAAAATAGTGCAAAATCGCGTTTGTGACGGTGATTAAGGTCAAATCGTGCCTTTCACCCCTGAATAGTGCAAAAACGCGTTTTTGACGGTTTATACTCAAATCGTGCTTTTCAGCCCAGAATAGTGTAAAAACGCGTTTTTCACTGTTTAGGCTCATATATCGTGCTTTTCACCCCAAAATAGTGCAAAAACGCGTTTTTCACTGTTTATTCTCATATCGTCCTTTTCACCCCAGAATAGTGTAAAAACACGTTTTTCACTGTCTAGGCTCAAATCGTGCTGAAACGTCACATTTTAACCTTTGAGGTAAAAGTTTTTTTTTTGGGGTAGTAATTTTATTTCTCCCCCGCAGATTTGACAATCTAGTAGTCACCCTTATTTTATCACCAAGGCAACGTTTCTGAAATGAAACTGCTGAAATCTGCTATTTATGCAAATTAATGAAATTTTTAATGTTCCATAGCGATTATAGAAAAAAATATTGTATTATACACGGGGGAGAAGTCTCTTTTAGCGTTCGGTGTGATTAACTTCACACCTCACGCTAAAATCTATTATTTCTCCCCCTTATTGTGTAATAAAATTTTTAATGTTTCACAGCGGTCATAGAAAAGAATATACACGGGGGAGAAATTACATATTTTTAGCGTTCTGTGTGAAAATAATATAATAACAAATATAATAAAATCTGTAACTTCTCCCCTTATAAATATAATAATCCATGTTTTAGAAGTTCAATTTAAGAACCGTTACCTTGATAATAAAATAAGAGTGACTACTAGATTGTCAAATCTGCGTGGGAGACATACGCATTTCTACGGAAGCGCTGAGGGATGAGTCGGTAGACTTATTTTCTTTTCGATTTTTGAATTCTTGAATTTTATCTCAAGATCTTGACTCTATCGCTCTATCGCTCGTCTAATCTGTCTGTCGGATAAGTTGAAAACAGATTGATATATCGAGCTTAAACTTGGACTTTGTATACAGTTGTGTTTCCCAAAATACTCGGCGGCGGCGGGGATTGCTTTTGGGCCATATCGGACCAAGGGGGTAGGAGAATGTCACTTTGTTGAAAATCATAAAAATATAAAAACTTCCCAAGTATATTGCACGTGGAGGTCTGAAACCCGACACACACACATCATATATTTCGATAATATCTGCAAGATTGGACAGATGAAGTGGAAATTAGGGGTTGAAACTCGAAGTTTCAACTAAGTGTTGCTTGAAGTTCAACCCATTCGATAACTTTCCATCAATGGTATAAAAAAATTACTTGGAGGAATTGAAACCTTGACCTGCAGTAAATGTAATCACCCTGAAACTGACACCCCCGCACGATTCCCTTATCATATGCTTCGGCAGTGCTACTAGGTGCGGATTAAATCTGCACTCAAAGCCACCAAGCCAACGTACAAATCGTTCACGGAGAATTAACATTTTCAGGGATGCACATCGCATTGATATACATTTTCAAGATTCACGGTGAATTAACATTTACAGGGATGCACATCGCATTGATATACATTTTCAAGACGAGAAGACATTGGTACAAAGCACAATAAAAAGTAAACTGTAAATAATCAATAATGCAACGATTTCAATGAGTCACACATGCGTAAAATCTTGAGATAAAACTCAACATCTTGAGATAAAAGTCAAGAATTCAAAAATCGAAAAGAAATGACTACCGGCTGATCCCTCAGCGCTTCCGTGCATTTCTACCCCAAGGGAAATAATAATTTACTTCTACCTCTTCGGGAAAAAATGTCAATATTTGATGTAAGTTATAGAAAAAAACATTTTATCTCAAAGTCAGAATAGTGGAGTGCTTTTTTTCTCTCGGTCCTTATAAGTGTTTATAGCGTTTTGTTAATTGTTAGCCGCCTCCGTCAGACTGGAAAACACAGAAGCTACAGAGTAGACGAATTTGAGACCCTGCAAAAACCATGACATGAACACGAATTTATGAATCATAGTATACCGCAACTCCAAATTCGTAATTCAATGCAAAAGTTTCTGAGAATTTTATTTGCATGAGCTGTTGATTATTCGTTATGCAATTTAGGAAAAGTTTTTGATTCCTGATGTTCCAAGTGTACCATTTTGTTTCGATGTGAGCTAACTGTCTTCTTTCGGACTGAAAAAGTTGCAAAATGAACGCACGTACGTACATACACACAAAAACCACTTTTTGGGTTCCCGAGACCTCAAAACGTATAGATCCGGTCTTATCTCGAATTCGAAAATTTTAGTGATTGCAGTAACCTCCCATTTTTTTAAATTGTAGGGTTGGGGAGGTTAAAAATCGAAAAAAGCAGTTGGTGAACGGAAAGGACCACTTATAGTCCAGTCAAATTAGACCTCCAGGGGACCGGAGGTTACAATAAATGTTGGAAAGCGGGAGATGATCTTAAACCCTTTAGTAGGCATCTAATAGAAATACCCTAGTTTTAGTCCGGGGGTTAAAGCAATAAACCGAGGTGAACCTTGCATTTTATTGTAGAGTTTTGCCACTTGGCACATATACTCCCCAGACGTGTGGAAGTAGATTTAGAAGCGGAGCCCAATAAAATTTCCATGCTAGGGGGCGAAGCCACCGCTCAGAAGTTACCACTTTTAAAAATTCAGTTTTCTTACAATATTTTTGGTATTTTGGCCGCGACTGCGCTACAAATGAGCTTTTGTTGTGCCTCGGCATAGGTACATGTGTTAGGGAAGAGGCTGCAGGCCTCAGATTCCTTTTGTACCAGAGGGTTAACGCAAAAATGATCTTAACCTAACATTTTATTTAAGAAATTCGCCACTTGGCACAAACACTGTCCAGAGGTGTACAAATGAATTTAGGAGGACAAACCATCCCTATTTGCCTTACATGGAGTGTTAAGCCATCCCGAGAGGGTTAACTTCTCTTAAAATGCCATCATTTGGTGATATATTTCGGGCATTTTGTCTTGATTGTGCCTGGGGTGTCAATAAAATTTATTGCGTCTGCTAGGCACAGCTACAGGAATTGAGGGAGTTGCAACCCCCACCCTCTTCAGCCAAGCACCCTCTTCAGTACTACAATGAAATTCACGCCCCCCCCCCATGATTTTCTCTTACAGACCCTAGAACTATTCAACTTTCAAGTACATTAAGCATATTTTGTTTTAAGTTTACTCCAAAATCAAAATACGGGACTTTAAAATTAACGAAAGCTTATGGTTCACTCGTGCTCATTGCAAGAGCCGTCACATAAGCAACGCGCTGTACAGGGCAAACCAAATTTCTCACATTTTACAGCATTTATTGCTTCTGGAAACGCTTTCTGATGATCATAATTATCAAACGCGCAATGTAGACAGCATTTCCGTGAGTTTGGTCCGCCTTAGTAGGTGCAGGAATGCCAATAACTACTATGCCCCAAAATTGTACAACCCTCTTTCTCCTGGGGTGCGATCTCTTAAAATAAGCCAATTTAAAGAGCATACTACTCCATAGAAGAATTCCTGACCGGACAGTGTACATTATGTGGATAACAATTATTGTCATTTTATTTTGTATGTTTGTGCTTTTACACTGTACGTTTTTCTTTTTGACCGAGTTAAGAGTATATTCAATCATGCTGACAAATACATATATCTATCTATATCTATCTTTCCATGTTTCGAAAGCAGTCCTCTTTCCTTTTCCATAAAAATCAGATACTACGTCACATCCAGTGAAGGCGTGGAACACTTCATTACTTTACCATTGTTCCACGCTTTCACTGGATGTGACGTAGTATCTGCTTTTTATGGAAAAGGGAAGAGGGTTGCTTTCGGTACATGGAAAACGTTTCCAGAAGCAATAAATGCTTTCTTCGCGCTAGCTGCTGGAGATGTGAAGGTGGCAATGGCTAGGCTACAGAAATTCGTTGTCCTTTTATACGACAAATCAAGCAGTAACACAACACAAAAATACACAAAAATAATTTATCTATAAATGTAGTTAAGAAATGAGACAATGAATAAAAGATCAATTTCTCCGAACTCTTTTGGACGTGGAGGGGCCAGGGTCGTTCGCAGGCTCGATGAATAGTGTGTCGCCTTCAAATAGTTGAGGCTTTAGATCTAGAAAATCAAAATAGAGCAATCCATAAACAGTCATAAGTCAGTATCTAAGCCTCAACTATTTGAAGGCGACACACTATTCATCGAGCCTGCGAACGACCCTGGCCCCTCCACGTCCAAAGATTTCGAAGAAATTGATTTTTTATTCGTCTCATTTCTTAACTATCTTTATAAATAAATTGTTTTTTGACTACGTTTAACTAAAATTCAAAGGATCCTATCGGATTTTGGGCCCCTTGCTTAATTATATTGGGTGTTCTAACTTTTTTTTGGGTGCAGATTTTGAACTGAAATTTTGTGATGCACATTACATATGCCTAAACTATAAGAAGACAAATTGAAACGATTCTGTGGACATCGGTTTCGTCGTGGTCATACCCCCATCGCATTGAGCCCCTTATATTTTCTAGCAGAAATGGTTGTGCTTCTAAAAATTGTGGGTTTAGATTATGAAATGCATTTGGCGAAGTGTAATATGCAGAGAGCAAATGATTCTGCCTCATCTCCAGAAGGTTCCGCGTGTACCGCACTTTTGACTTTAGGCAAAGACCCAAAATAGGTTTGCAAAATGAGATAATTTTCTTCGTTTGCCAGTGAAAAAGGCATTGAATGAGCAACATTTTAAGACCCAGTAGAAGATTCTCTCATTTTGCAAACTTTCTTATCCAAATCCGATAAGACCCTTTGTGATGCTTTTTGAAATCATGGCCGAATTAACGTTTGGGGGGCTCATTCGACGCAGAATTTAGTGCGCTTTAATTTCAAAAATAGCGAATTTTCCGCTAGGAAGCACTGTTTAGAAATTATAAGCGAAAAACTGAAGAAAGTCCGAAAATTTCGGGGTTTCTTGGACACCCTATCGTACGCACACATCTTGGGAAGTTGCAAAACTAGGATACTTCTATTAGATGCCTACTAAAGCGTTTAAGACCATCTCCGGCTTTCCAACAATTATTGTAACCTCCGGTCCCTATTTGACTGGTCTATTATGCATATCAAATTTAAAATTTTAAATACAATAAGACACCGAAATCAAAGACTCGCGCGATGAGGAGATTCCAGCCGCTTCTCCACTGCATTTTAACCTCTCCACTCCACTTCACCACTTAAAAAAAAGCTGTAATCACTAAAATTTTCAAATTTTACGCCAGATCTGCACGTTTTGAGGTCTCAGAAACCCAAAAAAGTGGTTTAAAAAATGTGTCCTGTGTGTGTACGTACGTACGTTTGTAAACACGCCACAGCCAAAACTACTGGACCGATTTGGCTGAAACTTATTATCAAAATTACATTATAAAACTTACATCATCCTCAATGGCTTGTCCAGAAACTACTGCTGCCAAGAATAGTAGAAAAAAGCCGACGGCGAAAAAGGAAATACGTATTAACAGGGGTCTTATGTCTTCGCGAAACTGAAAATGAGTCTTACTGGCAATTCTACCCTAACGCTTTTACCCCAAAAAGAAAAAGTACTGCTGCAATGGCATTCAAAAACCCAACTATCGCAAATACAACTAATAATTCCTTCATTCGATTCAAAGCTCCACGCGTCCACCTGAAAAACCATTATCGCAATATACAGGGTGATTCACGGTTACTGTTCGTTTTTGGCAGCCATATTTGTCTTTTTATATAAATGGAAAGCCTACGTTTTGAGTCTAGATTCGGATTAGTCACGCTTTTCCTTCCCAACTGTCACAGTTTTTTGACATTAACAAAAATAAAGGAACCATCGGAAGAAAACTTAAAACTTTCTCCAAGTTTTATTCCGTTTGGAAGATACCAGCGGATTTCAAATCCGATACGAATTTTGACATATGTCAAACACTGTGGGCTGACAATTAAGAACCCTGTACTTTGTGTGTGATACCTCAAAAGCTCCACATGCTTTTCGATGCAAAATCGAAGTCTGAATGCAATTTCTTTCTGATAATGTTCGCTGGAAAGTAAAATTTCGTCTTCCACATCCTCAAAGTCCTCCGTAAGAGCGCAAAAATACTCCAACACCATCCGGGCCTGAAGGCGTCCCAAGTTGCAGGCGTACATTACCTGTAAGGCATGAGCTGTATACAACCCTGACGTGGGCAGAAACGACACCCTGTACAGCCATTCCCAAAACATGCTGTAATTAGGTGCCAGCTCGTAGAATATCCTGTAGGGCATAAAAAGGTTCTCGTCGTCTTTTACAGGGATGACAAAAAAACAACCCCCAATCAGAGCCATTGCTACGCATGCAACTGCATACCACGAGACGAGATTGGCGTCAAATTCAAGTTTTTTCTTCAGTTTATCTCCGCAAGTACTGAAGCTCCAGAGAGTTCCCAGTTCTCTAATTTCGTCGATCAGACGTGGTTTGGTTAAGAGAACGTAGCAGGCCAGCATCATCTTTTTTGCAAATATAAGTCTAATAAAATGATTTGTATCGAACTAAGTCTTACGTAAAAAAATGCGAAGAAACACGGGGCGTAGTTTATGAATTGTTTTGCACTCAGGATGAAGAGAATGTAATATATCTGGATTACAGTCAAGCTCAGCTGAAATAAGAAGAGGAAAACCATAATAATTTTCGAATAAATATTTTGGTAAATATCCCAGCAAACAAGACGAGCTAATTTTAGCGGGTCACCTAAAATATTAACCCCTAAATGTACAATTAATGTAAATATTCCTACCTTCAAAAGCTTCTTGATGTCTGTAGTTCATATTAATCGAGGACTCTACCCTGATTAAAAGGATTGCAAGCACGATGGAAAAAAAAGTTTCCCCCGTGGACTATTAATGTGATAGTTCGATCTTCGATCAAAAAAGATAGTTTCCTAACGAGGATTTGCTCCTCATTAGGAAACTAGAATGATATCAATGAATCATCTCTTGAATCATTTATTTTTGCGCTTTCTGTTTTTATTCGACAGCAGAATATGGAGTCCATAAATGAATGACAAACAAACGTCGAATTAGGGCTACCTATAGTGTGTTTTTGTTGTTATTACAAAATTTCGATTTTTTTGCCTAAAGGCCACTCACTAAGTGTGAATGCATTTTGTCTTATTTAAAAATTAAAACCAGATATAAAATTTTTCAAAAACTTGTATTGGATGATGAAAACAATGGTTGGTGATCGAGTTGCCCCCCCGACAGCTGCAGACCGGTTTCGTTCTTATTAGAACTCATCAGTACAGCAAAGCCCGGAAGGCAACTCGATCACCAAACCAACCCGGTTATATAGATGAGTTCTAATAAGAACGAAACCGGTCTGCAGCTGTCGGGGGGGCAACTCGATCACCAACCATTGTTTTCATCTTTGAGTTGCTCGTGCTGCCATAGCACGGTGGTCAACCACACTTTGGTTTTCGATGTCAACCTTGTTGACGAGAAATCCGCCGTAAGTGTTGGTATAGACCTCTAGATGGCGTTGAGCCGTCTTCACACCGTTTAATCTTCGCTTTCCGGCTATATAACCGGGTTGGTTTGGTGATCGAGTTGCCTTCCGGGCTTTGCTGTACTGATGAGTTCTAATAAGAACGAAACCGGTCTGCAGCTGTCGGGGGGGCAACTCGATCACCAACCATTGTTTTCATCTTTGAGTTGCTCGTGCTGCCATAGCACGGTGGTCAACCACACTTTGGTTTTCGATGTCAACCTTGTTGACGAGAAATCCGCCGTAAGTGTTGGTATAGACCTCTAGATGGCGTTGAGCCGTCTTCACACCGTTTAATCTTCGCTTTCCGGCTATATAACCGGGTTGGTTTGGTGATCGAGTTGCCTTCCGGGCTTTGCTGTACTGATAAGTTCTAATAAGAACGAAACCGGTCTGCAGCTGTCGGGGGGGCAACTCGATCACCAACCATTGTTTTCATCTTTGAGTTGCTCGTGCTGCCATAGCACGGTGGTCAACCACACTTTGGTTTTCGATGTCAACCTTGTTGACGAGAAATCCGCCGTAAGTGTTGGTATAGACCTCTAGATGGCGTTGAGCCGTCTTCACACCGTTTAATCTTCGCTTTCCGGCTATATAACCGGGTTGGTTTGGTGATCGAGTTGCCTTCCGGGCTTTGCTGTACTGATGAGTTCTAATAAGAACGAAACCGGTCTGCAGCTGTCGGGGGGGCAACTCGATCACCAACCATTGTTTTCATCTTTGAGTTGCTCGTGCTGCCATAGCACGGTGGTCAACCACACTTTGGTTTTCGATGTCAACCTTGTTGACGAGAAATCCGCCGTAAGTGTTGGTATAGACCTCTAGATGGCGTTGAGCCGTCTTCACACCGTTTAATCTTCGCTTTCCGGCTATATAACCGGGTTGGTTTGGTGATCGAGTTGCCTTCCGGGCTTTGCTGTACTGATGAGTTCTAATAAGAACGAAACCGGTCTGCAGCTGTCGGGGGGGCAACTCGATCACCAACCATTGTTTTCATCTTTGAGTTGCTCGTGCTGCCATAGCACGGTGGTCAACCACACTTTGGTTTTCGATGTCAACCTTGTTGACGAGAAATCCGCCGTAAGTGTTGGTATAGACCTCTAGATGGCGTTGAGCCGTCTTCACACCGTTTAATCTTCGCTTTCCGGCTATATAACCGGGTTGGTTTGGTGATCGAGTTGCCTTCCGGGCTTTGCTGTACTGATGAGTTCTAATAAGAACGAAACCGGTCTGCAGCTGTCGGGGGGGCAACTCGATCACCAACCATTGTTTTCATCTTTGAGTTGCTCGTGCTGCCATAGCACGGTGGTCAACCACACTTTGGTTTTCGATGTCAACCTTGTTGACGAGAAATCCGCCGTAAGTGTTGGTATAGACCTCTAGATGGCGTTGAGCCGTCTTCACACCGTTTAATCTTCGCTTTCCGGCTATATAACCGGGTTGGTTTGGTGATCGAGTTGCCTTCCGGGCTTTGCTGTACTGATGAGTTCTAATAAGAACGAAACCGGTCTGCAGCTGTCGGGGGGGCAACTCGATCACCAACCATTGTTTTCATCTTTGAGTTGCTCGTGCTGCCATAGCACGGTGGTCAACCACACTTTGGTTTTCGATGTCAACCTTGTTGACGAGAAATCCGCCGTAAGTGTTGGTATAGACCTCTAGATGGCGTTGAGCCGTCTTCACACCGTTTAATCTTCGCTTTCCGGCTATATAACCGGGTTGGTTTGGTGATCGAGTTGCCTTCCGGGCTTTGCTGTACTGATGAGTTCTAATAAGAACGAAACCGGTCTGCAGCTGTCGGGGGGGCAACTCGATCACCAACCATTGTTTTCATCTTTGAGTTGCTCGTGCTGCCATAGCACGGTGGTCAACCACACTTTGGTTTTCGATGTCAACCTTGTTGACGAGAAATCCGCCGTAAGTGTTGGTATAGACCTCTAGATGGCGTTGAGCCGTCTTCACACCGTTTAATCTTCGCTTTCCGGCTATATAACCGGGTTGGTTTGGTGATCGAGTTGCCTTCCGGGCTTTGCTGTACTGATGAGTTCTAATAAGAACGAAACCGGTCTGCAGCTGTCGGGGGGGCAACTCGATCACCAACCATTGTTTTCATCTTTGAGTTGCTCGTGCTGCCATAGCACGGTGGTCAACCACACTTTGGTTTTCGATGTCAACCTTGTTGACGAGAAATCCGCCGTAAGTGTTGGTATAGACCTCTAGATGGCGTTGAGCCGTCTTCACACCGTTTAATCTTCGCTTTCCGGCTATATAACCGGGTTGGTTTGGTGATCGAGTTGCCTTCCGGGTTTGCTGTACTGATGAGTTCTAATAAGAACGAAACCGGTCTGCAGCTGTCGGGGGGGCAACTCGATCACCAACCATTGTTTTCATCTTTGAGTTGCTCGTGCTGCCATAGCACGGTGGTCAACCACACTTTGGTTTTCGATGTCAACCTTGTTGACGAGAAATCCGCCGTAAGTGTTGGTATAGACCTCTAGATGGCGTTGAGCCGTCTTCACACCGTTTAATTGTATTGGATGGTTAAATGAGAGTATAATTTTCAAATTTCAAGATTGATTTGCTAGAATGTCACTTGCGGTGAGTCGATTACCCCGTCAAATCGGTTCAAGGGTTGGGTATCACCGTGTTTGGGTTGTAGGTATCGTGATTTTAAAGCATGTTTAAAAATCTAAAATTTTTGAGCTTTTTGTCCGAGGGTGCAACCGCGACCCGAAATCTTGTACAGTTCATTTCAAGGGTTTAGTCCGTTAGATCGTAAAATGCAAATGAGTTCCGCTCATCCTCGACCTGACCGTCGCAAGTAACAGTGAAACCTGGTTATTCCACCACAGTCAACACAAAGTACCTACTTTTAAAAAGAATTGTGTGATCAATGAGTTTATGAGTGGTGGAATAGTTTCGCGCCCCGATCGAGTCCTAGAGAATACTTTAACGGGTGATATATCCGTCTCTTCCATTTATATGTGTTAAACAGAGACGCGATAGTAGACACTCTTAGGACTGTACGTTACAACGTGGGTGAATTGCCAGACGTTGTGTAGAAAAAGACGGAGCTAACCTAGAGCGTTGTACCTGAACCGGACTGACCGGACTAAACCCTTGAAATGAACTGTACATAGATTTCAATTTTCCATGATTTCCTCCACGATTTCCTCCAGCTTGTACATCAGATTTCCTTCGCGGTTGCTCCCTCGTTTTTGTCAAAAGGTGAATACATCTTTGAAGGTCTTCTTTATGGCGTTGTCAATATTAGGGATTTGTGTTTAAAATTTCCAAGTGATTTCGCAAAATGGCATTTTAGGTCTAAGTTAGGTTATGAGGTGCCTGTGTACCAAATTTCAGCCAAATTGGACCTGTAGTTTGGACTGCAGAGCGTTTACAAATGTACGTATACATACAGGGTGTCCGGAAATAACGTTGAAATATTTCGGGGGGTGATTCTGCAGCTCAAAATATGAAAAAAAGTTCCTATAAACATGGGTTCGGAAATCGCCCCTAAGGGAGCAAAATTCGATTTTGATTTTGTCAATTATTAAGTTTTTGCATATTATCTGACATCGATAAGCAACATTAGATTACTTTAGATACTAATTTTTAAAATCCGTTCAGTTTTGTAATTTAATAAAAATCGTTTGATAAGCCTAGGAAATGCAAATGGATCTTTAAATCTATTTTTTTCGAAAACGGTTGATCCCACGGTGTTATAACAAGAGAGGCTTTTTTATGTAATTTTAGTCAGGAAACCATATTCCGGTGAGAAATTGTCTAAAAAGTAACACGTAAAAAAATTTGGCTTACTGATGTTAGATAATGTGCAAAAAGTCGTCACTGTATCTTAAGCAGTTCCTGATTTATTCAATGAAAACCGAATTTGAGGCGCCCTCTTCAGAAGGCGGGGGCTACGATTTCTGGATACATGTTTATACGAACTTTTTTGCATATTTTGAGCTGCAGAATCACCCCCCGAAATATTTCATCGTTATTTCCGGACACCCTGTATACATACAGTTTGAAAAAAATATTTTGTTTTTATTTCCGGCTAAACCGGGGGGGGGGGGGAACAACTTTTGAACATTCGTACAAGTTATTCATAGAACTCTGTTTAAAGCTTTTATTAAATCTTCGCACACTTCGTACGAATTATACCTAGTAAATCCTGTTGATTTTGCTGTTATAGCCCTTTTCATCTGAAGAGCAGTTAGGACTAAAAAATAGTTTTGAAAAAATTCTTGAAACTCTGACAAACCAGGCATAAACTAAAAGCACTTTGATTAATTGTATATTGAACAGTTATTCAAGGCCTTTTTAAAACGAAATACTTTTAATAGTTAAACGGTGTGAAGACGGCTCAACGCCATCTAGAGGTCTTTACCAACACTTACGGCGGATTTCTCGTCAACAAGGTTGACATCGAAAACCAAAGTGTGGTTGACCACCGTGCTATGGCAGCACGAGCAACTCAAAGATGAAAACAATGGTTGGTGATCGAGTTGCCCCCCCCGACAGCTGCAGACCGGTTTCGTTCTTATTAGAACTCATCAGTACAGCAAAGCCCGGAAGGCAACTCGATCACCAAACCAACCCGGTTATATAGCCGGAAAGCGAAGATTAAACGGTGTGAAGACGGCTCAACGCCATCTAGAGGTCTTTACCAACACTTACGGCGGATTTCTCGTCAACAAGGTTGACATCGAAAACCAAAGTGTGGTTGACCACCGTGCTATGGCAGCACGAGCAACTCAAAGATGAAAACAATGGTTGGTGATCGAGTTGCCCCCCCCGACAGCTGCAGACCGGTTTCGTTCTTATTAGAACTCATCAGTACAGCAAAGCCCGGAAGGCAACTCGATCACCAAACCAACCCGGTTATATAGCCGGAAAGCGAAGATTAAACGGTGTGAAGACGGCTCAACGCCATCTAGAGGTCTTTACCAACACTTACGGCGGATTTCTCGTCAACAAGGTTGACATCGAAAACCAAAGTGTGGTTGACCACCGTGCTATGGCAGCACGAGCAACTCAAAGATGAAAACAATGGTTGGTGATCGAGTTGCCCCCCCCGACAGCTGCAGACCGGTTTCGTTCTTATTAGAACTCATCAGTACAGCAAAGCCCGGAAGGCAACTCGATCACCAAACCAACCCGGTTATATAGCCGGAAAGCGAAGATTAAACGGTGTGAAGACGGCTCAACGCCATCTAGAGGTCTTTACCAACACTTACGGCGGATTTCTCGTCAACAAGGTTGACATCGAAAACCAAAGTGTGGTTGACCACCGTGCTATGGCAGCACGAGCAACTCAAAGATGAAAACAATGGTTGGTGATCGAGTTGCCCCCCCCGACAGCTGCAGACCGGTTTCGTTCTTATTAGAACTCATCAGTACAGCAAAGCCCGGAAGGCAACTCGATCACCAAACCAACCCGGTTATATAGCCGGAAAGCGAAGATTAAACGGTGTGAAGACGGCTCAACGCCATCTAGAGGTCTTTACCAACACTTACGGCGGATTTCTCGTCAACAAGGTTGACATCGAAAACCAAAGTGTGGTTGACCACCGTGCTATGGCAGCACGAGCAACTCAAAGATGAAAACAATGGTTGGTGATCGAGTTGCCCCCCCCGACAGCTGCAGACCGGTTTCGTTCTTATTAGAACTCATCAGTACAGCAAAGCCCGGAAGGCAACTCGATCACCAAACCAACCCGGTTATATAGCCGGAAAGCGAAGATTAAACGGTGTGAAGACGGCTCAACGCCATCTAGAGGTCTTTACCAACACTTACGGCGGATTTCTCGTCAACAAGGTTGACATCGAAAACCAAAGTGTGGTTGACCACCGTGCTATGGCAGCACGAGCAACTCAAAGATGAAAACAATGGTTGGTGATCGAGTTGCCCCCCCCGACAGCTGCAGACCGGTTTCGTTCTTATTAGAACTCATCAGTACAGCAAAGCCCGGAAGGCAACTCGATCACCAAACCAACCCGGTTATATAGCCGGAAAGCGAAGATTAAACGGTGTGAAGACGGCTCAACGCCATCTAGAGGTCTTTACCAACACTTACGGCGGATTTCTCGTCAACAAGGTTGACATCGAAAACCAAAGTGTGGTTGACCACCGTGCTATGGCAGCACGAGCAACTCAAAGATGAAAACAATGGTTGGTGATCGAGTTGCCCCCCCCGACAGCTGCAGACCGGTTTCGTTCTTATTAGAACTCATCAGTACAGCAAAGCCCGGAAGGCAACTCGATCACCAAACCAACCCGGTTATATAGCCGGAATGCGAAGATTAAACGGTGTGAAGACGGCTCAACGCCATCTAGAGGTCTTTACCAACACTTACGGCGGATTTCTCGTCAACAAGGTTGACATCGAAAACCAAAGTGTGGTTGACCACCGTGCTATGGCAGCACGAGCAACTCAAAGATGAAAACAATGGTTGGTGATCGAGTTGCCCCCCCGACAGCTGCAGACCGGTTTCGTTCTTATTAGAACTCATCAGTACAGCAAAGCCCGGAAGGCAACTCGATCACCAAACCAACCCGGTTATATAGCCGGAAAGCGAAGATTAAACGGTGTGAAGACGGCTCAACGCCATCTAGAGGTCTTTACCAACACTTACGGCGGATTTCTCGTCAACAAGGTTGACATCGAAAACCAAAGTGTGGTTGACCACCGTGCTATGGCAGCACGAGCAACTCAAAGATGAAAACAATGGTTGGTGATCGAGTTGCCCCCCCCGACAGCTGCAGACCGGTTTCGTTCTTATTAGAACTCATCAGTACAGCAAAGCCCGGAAGGCAACTCGATCACCAAACCAACCCGGTTATATAGCCGGAAAGCGAAGATTAAACGGTGTGAAGACGGCTCAACGCCATCTAGAGGTCTTTACCAACACTTTGCTGTACTGATGAGTTCTAATAAGAACGAAACCGGTCTGCAGCTGTCGGGGGGGCAACTCGATCACCAACCATTGTTTTCATCTTTGAGTTGCTCGTGCTGCCATAGCACGGTGGTCAACCACACTTTGGTTTTCGATGTCAACCTTGTTGACGAGAAATCCGCCGTAAGTGTTGGTAAAGACCTCTAGATGGCGTTGAGCCGTCTTCACACCGTTTAATCTTCGCTTTCCGGCTATATAACCGGGTTGGTTTGGTGATCGAGTTGCCTTCCGGGCTTTGCTGTACTGATGAGTTCTAATAAGAACGAAACCGGTCTGCAGCTGTCGGGGGGGCAACTCGATCACCAACCATTGTTTTCATCTTTTCAACTTTTAATAGTGTATTATTTTCGGTAACAACAATAAAACAACATTAACAGCTATCGGCGTTAAGAGCATGTAGTTTTATCATTTATTCTTAAAGATGCGGATTCAGCGCATTAATACCTACCATTTATCACAACTTTTATAAATCCCATTATAAACAACTAAATAACAAATAAATAAGAAATGGTTTCCAGGCGTTCATCAGCAAATGTGCTTTAAAAGCCCATGAGAGAACCCATACGGGAGAGAAAAAGTTTGAATGTGCCGTCTGTGGTAAAAAAACAGGTCGAGCAGCCGATTTGCAAATTCACATGCGATCTCACACGGGTTCGTACTCAATAATATCGAGTGATACAAAATGAACTCATCCTCAGGTGGCAATTTCATGTGTTGGTGCGAAAATCATGAGATGGCACTGGCTGCAGAGCTGGGTAAAATACTTTTCAAAAGTTAGCTACTAACTACTAACTACTTCATCAAAAAGTAGTTATAACTACTGAGTAATTAACTACTCGTTAGAATAATGAGTACTCAAGAATACAAATGAGAATTTTTTTAACAACTTCTTAAAATGCAAGTGAAACTCGAAGACTTTAAGCCAAGGAAAAAAGAGCTTTAATCGGAGAGAAAGAAAAAGAGAAAGGGTGCGTTTTTCAAAAATATTTATTTTTCGCCGATTTCTTTGGTGTTTTTGAAAATCTAGAGTGATCGTGACTGCACTTCAGGTCAAGTATGATAATTGTTTCTAACTCATCCGTTGAACAAAATATGGTTTTTATTTAAAAAAGTAATGATAATGGCCATCTCCGATTAGCACGCGTGCGATATTAAGTAAATTCTCCGAATTACTTTTGTTCGTGATTTCTCCGAGTTTTATAAAAGGGTAATTACACTATAGAAACACTGGACAACTTCGGTGGAAAAATGCACTATCACTAGAAACACCCCACTACACCGAAACACTGGATTTACACTGCTGACGCGTTTCGAACACAATGTGCTCATTATCAAAGCCGAAGCTAAAACCAAAGCTTCGGCTTTGATAATGAGCACATTGTGTTCGAAACGCGTCAGCAGTGTAAATTCAGTGTTTCGGTGTAGTGGGGTGTTTCTAGTGATAGGGTAATTACAGAAATAGTTAACTACTTTAAGTAATTAACTACTGCCAAAATATTATACTCAACTGCTAATAGACCAGTCAAATAGGGACCGGAGGTTACAATAATTGTTGGAAAGCCGGAGATGGTCTTAAACGCTTTAGTAGGCATATAATAGAAGTATCTTAGTTTTGCAACTTCCCAGGATGTGTGCGTATGATAGGGTGTCCAAAAAACCCCGAAATTTTCGGACTTTTTTTCAGTTTTTCGCTTGCGTAGAATGAGCCCCCCAAACGTTAATTTCGACAATGATTTCAAAAAGCATCACAAATTTAAATTTTGGTTGAACGTATTCAAAAAACAATTTATTTATAAAGGCAGTTAAGAAAAGAGACGAATAAAAAATCAATTTCTTCGAAATCTTTTGGACGTGGAGGGGCCAGGGTCGTTCGCAGGCTCGATGAATAGTGTGTCGCCTTCAAATAGTTGAGGCTTAGGTACTGACTTATGACTGTTTATGGATTGCTTTATTTTGATTTTCTAGATCTAAAGCCTCAACTATTTGAAGGCGACACACTATTCATCGAGCCTGCGAACGACCCTGGCCCCTCCACGTCCAAAAGATTTCGAAGAAATTGATCTTTTATTCATTGTCTCATTTCTTAACTACATTTATAAATAAATTATTTTTTGAATACTTTTAACCAAAATTTAAATTTGTGATGCTTTTTGAAATCAGCGATTGATGGTCTACAACTTTTAAGCTATAAGTTTTTTAAATTAGAGTAGCCGTTTGGACGTTACAGACGACGAAAAGTCACTACTTGTCAATTTTTCACAAAATTGTCGTTTTTGTCCATGGTTTGCGACCCTACCACATGGTCGAACTTAACGTTTGGGGGGCTCCTTCAACGCAGAATTTAATGCGCTTTAATTTCGAAAATAGTGAACTTTTCGCTAGGAAGCACCGTTTAAAAATTATAAGCGAAAAACTGAAAAAAGTCCGAAAATTTCGTGTTTTTTTGGACGCCCTATCATACGCACACATCCTGGGAAGTTGCAAAACTAGGGTATTTCTATTAGATGCCTACTAAAGAGTTTAAGATCATCTCCCGCTTTCCAACATTTATTGTAACCTCCGGTCCTCTGGAGGTCTAATTTGACTGGACTATAACTACTTTTAGGAAAAAGTAGTTAAAATAGTATTCTAACTACTTGGTAGTTGGGGTTTACGCTGGATTTTTAAAGCAAATGTCCATTCGGTTGAATTTGAAAGGTCAACCTGTCAAATTCATTGCTGAATGGGTTAGGTTTTAGGTTAATGTGCCGTGATATGGCTGTGGTCTGTGAGGGACAAAAAGTGTTTTCCTTTTGCCCATTTATCTGAGGAGCCTCAGTTAATCTCAGCCATTTGATTGGTTAATATTTAAATGAACCAATTAAATTGCTTAGATTAACTGAGGCTCCTCTGATAAATATGATGTAAAAGGAAAGCGCCTAAAATAGTTAATTTCTGTTGTATAAATACTAAAAGATGACATCCGATGACAGAAACTGTCGCAAAGATCCCTAAAATGGCTGTGTCACTAGACCCAAGTCTGTCGTTCCGGAAGAGGCGTGGTCTCAGCATCTGTCTTTGTTTTACCAAATGCAACTCCTTCCACTAAAGAAATAGGTGAATTATTAAACAATATAGAATCGCTCCAACGCAGGCTACTGATAGTTTTGTCAGGAAACTTACTGCCAGCGCCATCTCATGATTTATGCGCTAACTTAGTTACGGTACCGTAAAGTCCCGTCGCATATTAACGAAAGTGGGGGTTGTGTGTCTCAGGCTTTTTTTCTGTTGGTTTGTAAACGGGATTTCAGTTCTGTCAAAATTCTTGTCATGGACAATAATTGACAACAAAGACCCCATTCAATCTCCATTGTTACTGTTTATTGAGTTATTGACACTGACAGTGAGTGACGGGAGTTTTGACGAATGTGAAATCCCGTTTACAAACCAACAGAAAAAAAGCCTGAGACACACAACCCCCGCTTTCGTTAATATGCGACGGGACTTTACATTTTTATGTCGACACATGAAATGTGACAGAATCAACTACGCGACTTTCAGTTATAAAGCCCACTGAGGATGAGCTTATTTCCGATCACTTGAAGCTATAACCATTGTTATAGAAAATGAGAAGAAGGCAATTTAATGCTTTTTTTTTCAAGGAGAGAAACCTTATGTTTGCAATTTGTGCTCGAAGCGGTACCACACCTCCAGCAATTTGGCTGCGCACAAACGGACCCATCTCGGCATCAAGGATAAAGTCTGCTCAGTTTGCGGCAGGGCTTTCGGTGATATCAGAACTTTGAAATGTCACATGAGGACTCACACAGGGGAGCGGCCTTATATCTGTGGAGTGTGCGGTGTCAGCTACACTCAAGCTGGACAACTTTCTGCCCACAGGAGGACCCATCAGATTTTTTCTACTCCAATCAACAGTTAGGTACATAATTTTTTTTAGTTTTTTGATTCTGTTTTTTTATTTTCTGCCGTTTTTCACAACGTTTCAGTATATGATAAGCTGTGCAAGACGAAAGTTCGGGAAACGTGTGGCGTAGCTTGTAACTGCTTTGTCCTGAAATAAACGTGTTATAAACTGTCAACTGTCGTATGTCATAACTTATTCATCGCTAATCAGTTATATCACGAGTGTATTCATACTTATCGAATATACTGCATTGGACACGAAGCATTATTTTTGAACACTACGAATTCGTAGGACGAGTGGTGTTCTGAAATAATATGTTGAGGGTATCTATAGTGTATTCTCATAGTAATGAATGCAAGAGTGATATTCGTTACGAAAATAAATGCAAATCCAATTTCGTTGACGTTCCTTTGACGTTTGCTGATTTTAATAATAATAATAACAATAATTTATTTGTCTTTTTGATGTATGATAACATTTGAGGGACGTTAAAACACAGTACAATAGTAACTACATGTAAAACCCCCCACACAGGATAAAATTATAATAATAATTCACATGAACAAAAAGTATATTATAGAATGCAGGACCTACACTAGGTTAAAGTTTTTCCTAGATATTCTGTGACAGAACAAAAACTATTTTTTAATAAAATATCTTTTACGCTAGCCTTAAACTGCCTGAAGCTGATTACTGGACTTTTAATGGCATCTGGCAAGTGATTATACAGCTTAATTGATGTTATTTTTGGGCCCTTGAAAACTTGGCTTAATTTGTGAGGTGGCAGGTAGATGTTACGCATTGAGCGCGTTGTTTATTTGTTTATATCTCCACATGTTGCAAACTCGGCAATATTTGCTCTCACACAGAGTGCACACTCCAGAATATATAAACTAATTACGATTAAAATGCCATGCTGCTGAAAGTAGGACCTGCAGGAGGTCGTGACAGTCAGGGACAACATAGTCCTTACTATTCTCTTCTGCGTTACCGAGACTTTTTGGATCATGGAACTATTTCCCCAACGTAGAATACCGTACTTTAGCATTGAATGCACACAACCGAAGTAATAAACTTTTAGTGTCTCAAAATCAACAGAGTTTCTAAGTGGAGTCTGTTTCGCTAATTGCAACAGAATTTAAGCTAACGTAGACTGGTGTGTCGATACTACTTCTGACGGGAGAGAAGTTTATTATTTTTCTTTTTGCAACATTTAGTAACAGACCGTTACATTTGCACCAAGCATCCATTTGACTAACACACTTATCTGCTAATATTTTCAAACTTTCTTAATACAGTTAAGAAAAACTCATTTAATGAGGATATTAAATCATTTATGTAAATTATGAAGAACTTTGGGCCTAAGATGCTTCCCTGGGGGACACCTGTGGCGGTTGATAATTGCGAAGAAATAAAAGGTTTGCCATTGTTCTGGATTTTAACAGATTGTGAACGTCCTTTTAAATATGATTTGACCCACTCAAGGGCTTTGCCTCGAATGCCATTATGCTAAAAGTTTACTACACAGCAAGCCGTGATTTATCGTGGCGATAAACATCGAAACAGGCAGTTACGATTGTTAAACTTTGTTACGTCACGTACATTAAATGGTTGTGAATAAGTTTTAAAAGGCCTTTTTACAGCTTTTGTCAGTATTTTGTAAACAATGAAATTACTGAGATTAAGTGAGCAATGTGGAAAGGGAAACCATCTTACATCGACTCGCTTAGAATCAGGTGACCCGAACTGAGAAATAACATTAAGTATTTACTAAAATTAATTAACTGCTGCCTAAAGAAAAGAAAACAGATAGATAGAGCTTGCGAGACCACCAACATGAAGAATCAAAATTATAAAATTCATTAGCAAGAAAAAAAGTGGCATGACAGGGCTACCAACGTTTAAAAATTGAAAAGGAGAATATTAACATTTAGGTACTGCATATACAGTACCTACGTTGAACTAAAAAAAAACTCAATTACAGCGTTTTCTATTAGGTAAAAGCTTTAGAACCAAATTTTAGACGGTAGCTGAGCTCTCGTATCAACTACATATTTATCAGAACTTGCCTGCTCTAATTGTACAACCCTTTACACTTATTTCTGCACCCCTTAAGGACTATTTTTTGCATTTTCTGTGGTAATTCTACTCACTTATATTAATTTTCGCTTCCTTTAGGTTTTTAATCCCCTTTAGCGTTTCTAAACCTTGCTATAGACCTATGCAGTTTGTGCGACAAGAACATACTTATGCCGACTGCTTTTAGTTAACAAGAGACACAACGCTTCTGGTTCTGTCATTTTAAAAATTGGTTCTGTCATTTTTAAAATTCGCAAATTGTTAATTGTGTTTTGGCATTTATTTGTGTCTTGTCGTTCACGTCAGAGAGCAGAGTTTTCGTGAGGTTTTCGCCCCACGGGAGATTTTGCCTTCCATCAAACAAGTTCCAGAAATTGATAGAACCAGGTACGCACCTGTCCAAGGTAAAACTGCATAGGTCAATTACACTGGTTTTGTTTCTCTAATTTATAGTTTATTCCCCTAAACTTTACATCCCCCTTCCTTTTTTTAGAGCGATACCATTCGCTTAATTGCTTAATTAACCCCCAAAAAAATTTTATCAGTTTGAAAAAATCGGAGTCTGAATCTGAATTCGTGACGTCACGTCTTGAGACCAATCTCTTTGTTCAGGCATTCACCCTGCTGATTGAAGAGGATACGACAAACGCGTCAAACTAATAGCAAACGAGGTCAATAATTGCCCACCAAGCTGGTTCCATTTGAATGCGAAATGAATCTCGGAAATAGGATTTATATGTTAGGGTTGCAGTTGTGTTATGGCTTGAACGTCCACAACACCGTTTTGGCCCATTCTGTAGTTTAAAACTGACCTGAACCCAGATTTTAAGAGATTTTTGATATTTTTTATTACTTAAAGTTAGAAAATAAATTATTTACATTAGACTTAAATTACGTCGTTTAATGATATTTCCATGGGAAATACCACAAACAGAGAGAGATCGGGGATGATCAATTTGATTTTTGTTCGAAAAACCAAAAGTCCTCCCCTATTCCACCGTCCTGAATGCGTTTCTAATACTATCCCTCACTTGCAATTCTCGATCCTCAAAGATCTGCGTATTTTTCCGTGAAACCTCTCCACTTTTCTGTTCGATCGGCGGCTCATAAATATTCTCGTTTTTATTCTTCACCTTCAGCGTTATCGTGGTCAAAATGGTGACGACGATTAAAAAACAAACGCAAACTGCCGAAATTAAGCCAATAGCAAGAGGAGAAAGTACGTTTGCGTGTATTTTTCGCCGAACAACATTCTGGCAGTCCTGCCAATTCGTCCAGGTGTTGTTCCAGAGGGCGGGATCTGCGTTAGGGTCCCGAGGGACGTTCCTTGGGGCAACGGCAGTTTTCCTCACTCGGGCTAGTTCGTGTTCAAAATTGAACACTAAATTTGGACGTTCTTTGGCCATATTAGTCGTTTCGCAGGGGTCTTCCTTTATATTAAACAGGCAAGGAGATTGAAGTGGATCGCATTTTTGATTCTCTGGAATTTCCTCAGGATCTGATTTTTTACATTTAATTTCCGATTCTTGACGCAATTGCTGGATCGTGTCACCGTCCAGGAGTTTCCTGGTGAATTTCGTGACGTCGTCTTTGTGGTTTCGTTCGTTTTTGGTTTTTTCTTTGATTTGTTCGAAAGTTATCACCCCCGCGAGGGCTGCGGCCGTTGGCGATTGCAAAACTGCTTTTTCGTCGTAGAGATAGTCGGTCGCTTTTCCGGAATTTCCGTACCATTGGTCCAATTTTCCTTTGGAGGGAGAGCCGTAGACGTACTTCCAGTCGCCTTGTCTTAACGCGCCGTAATTGTAAACGTCGTCAATGTTGTGAACGAGGCTCGTGCGTGGACTTTTCACCCCCTCGGAAATCGATTGCCATAGGTCGACGCCGTCGATGGTTCCGAGTTCTGATTTGTTGAGGCCCGCGGCCGAGTAGAAAGTGGGGAGCCAATCGGAGATGTGCATGAGTTGGTCGCTGACTCTTTGGGGGTTCTGGATGAGGGGGCTCCAGATTGCGGTCACGCATCTCATCGCTCCTTCCCAGGGAGAGTTTTTCATCTGGAATTGACTTTTATTAAAATTTTGCAAGAACAACCCCTCTTTTTATACTAAATCGCACCCAACTAAGCGATTAGTGAAAATTTTATCAAAACCTGACCCATAGCATGAAAGGATATTTCTTATTCCTAATCTTGGCAAAATTAGGCAAAAATTAGAATGGATTTTCAAAAAAATTATAGATCAAGTTGACCATAGCCGGCAAAAAATAATTCAGGCTCCAAAATCACATCCAACTAAGCAATTTGTGAAGGTTTTATCAAAATCAGACCAATACCAACAGAGAAAAGTGGAAAATTACCTGAAGACATGTTAGGTAGGTTATTTTCACTTATAATCTCATAAGAGCATTAATTCTTTCCGGAAATTTTTGGAGTGCATTCCAACAACGTATTAATCGGCCCGAGTGGAACACGAGGGCCCGATTACATTGTTGGGATGCACGACTAAAATTTCCAGGAAATGAATTAATGCTCGAATGCAGATTCGGTAAGAAAATAGCAACGATACGGCCACAGAAATTGAATAGAAATGATTTTTGACATTTAATTTGACATAAAAATTTCCACTTATTAATCTCGTTTAGGTTGGTCTAGGTAGGTATCAAAAATTTCCAGGAAATCCTTGAGTTGCCATGGTAAACACACAGAAATCAATTTTTCTATTGGCTAATGATTAGTATCGTGCGATTTTCACTACAACATTAGGTACAATCGACAGTTTTTGGCAAAAAAGGTCCTCTTGGCAAACTGTCGAAAAAAACACGATTTTGTAATCTGATAATAGCTCGATTCAAAGCAAAAAACAAGTTGGTTTGCTTCGGATATCGATAATCTTAAATTATCGTCTTAACAGGTTGATAAAAAACGCACGAAGGAGAGAAAATTCAAACTATTTACTCAATGGAAAACTAAGCATTATAATGGCATTTTTCTGGAATATTGTGCGTCCTACGACATTTTACGAAGAGGATCTATTTTGCGCAAAATTGTTCAGTGCTGTAGTAAAAATGAGGACACAGCGCAACACAAAAGACAGTAATGTTTGTCGCTGTCCCTCCTATTTCCTACGTCCCTGATCATGACCGGAAATTTTCAATCAGTTCAATCGGCTTAGCGTACCAAAAACCACCTTTGTACCAAATTTCATCGCGATATCTCTAACACAATAATTTCTAAATCGCATGACAAACTGTATTAAATGACGTCATTAGAAGCGGTTATGGAACCAATAAAGTTATGCGAGTTGCGATTAGAATGGTGAATCACCTTTAGCAGATGGAACTCTCACCATTCTAATCGCATCATAACTTTATCGGTTCCATAACTGCTCCTAGAAACCGGGCATAAATCGTCTATATAATATGACATTATGTCAAAACTAGGATAGTCTATTGTAGGCATATTCTTTCTACATTCAAGGATGTAAAGAAAGTTTCAACTTTCATTATATAAAAATTCCAAGGAAGAAAATGAATTTGATAAAACAATATGACAATATTTTGTTGTCAATAAACGTAATTAGCTATGGAAATAATTTAATTATTGTGTTGAATAACGTCGTTCTAAAGAAAATTGTTTTTAAAAATTATGGTTTATTAATCTTTTCAATCGTTAATAGTAATGTTATTTGTTATTAACGAATTAATGATATGCAAATAAGGTACCTATTATTCTTATTAGCGCATAAAACGTGAATAAGTTATTATTTTTTGAGAAACTATGGTACCTGCAATGCAATGAGAGAGACGTTAGTCAGCACCATAATTCATTTTCTTCCATATATATATTATTGACAACAAATACATTAATTGACAACAAAATTGACAAATTGTTCTTTCAAATCAATTCTTTTTCTCGGAATTTTTCTTGACATATTTGAATGTAGAAAAAATATGTCTACAGGAATCCGCTAAAAAATGTACAGTATGTCATTGAAGAAAAAAAGTTGACTATCGTGATTTTGACACTGTCATCGAATAGACGACTCAATGATGTCATTTGATAGAGTTTGTCATGCGATTTACAAATTATATGGTTCTACATACTTGTCTGCCAAAATAATAAAAAAGTTACAGGAGGGCGAATACCAAACTGAATCACCCGGTATTAATAAGGAAAGCATCAAGCAACGAAAACCCATTTTTTGTGACATTTTTAACTTTCAGTACGCAAATGGGTACCGAAACGTTATCTTTCTCGCTTACAGGTACATAAACTTAAAGGCTATCCCAAAGATATTGTATACAGGGTGTCTTACGAATGTGGAACAGTGTTGGTGTCTCCGGACTTAAGCGAGATACAGTTATAAGATTTGGCTCTTACAGAAATTGGCGCATTCGGAATCTATTAAAATTATTGTCGTCTATGGTGCACTTCCGGTTATATCGGATGTAGGGTGCAACTTGGAATTTTAAATAGCAACCCCAATTTTTCATTGCAGATTTGAATAGAGGAAGAAAAATGTAGCCTAAAACTCCTAACACGTCACTTGCCGCCTGCGTTTTATTTACATTTTATAAAAAAAATGCGCGAAGTAGTAAAGTAGAAAGGCTTCTACGCTATGTATGCCAAAAAGCCCTAACAAAGTTGATTTAATGTTGATTTATAGAAATTGCAATACTGGAAATTTGAAACCCGAATAATTTTTTTTTAAATGGCAGACTACAAGGTTTTCTACATGGATGGGTGCATAAATGTTTCCTCTTTTCAACGGTACCCATAAAGTTCTAAAAAAGAAACGATTAAAATCGCTCTTTTTTCCATAAGAAGGAAATGTTATTCGGGTTTTAAATTTTCAACATTTCAATTTCTTTAAATCGACTTTGAATCAGCTTTCGTACGATTTTTTGGCAAGCATAATGTAGAACAGTCTTTCTACTTTAGAACTGTGTGCCATTCTTATCATTACCGCCCGTGGCTCAAAATTATAGCCACTTTTCCACAGCACTGCTTTGCGCATTTTTTTTTCTAATAATGTTAATATAACCTAGGCGGCTGGTGTAAGTGAGTTACATATTAGGTATTTTAGGCTTAGTTTTTCTTTATCTATCCAAATCTGCAATGAAAAATAGGGGTTGCTATTTAAAATTTCAAAATTGGCCCCTACTTCCGGTATAACCGGAAGTGCCCCATAGTCGCCAATAATTTTAATAGATTCTGGATGTGTCCGTTTTTGTAACTGCCAAATTTTATAACAACTGTACTTTGCTTAAGTGCAGACATATCAATACTGTTCCATATTCGTAAGACACCCTGTATATAACTAAATGGCTGAAAGTCTATAAAGCACTACATGACAACCTGGTCCAGTGTGACTGAAGAGCGATTCATTGTGTGTGTCCTGTGTGAGAAAAGGAAAGGATTACGCTTGTTCTCTGTCACACTTTTCCATCATATGAGATTATCAAGGCACAGACAAGGTAAGAAAATCTCTCATGCGTTTGAGGTTAGTCATAGCCATCTAGTTTTATTACAACATCTTTGAATTATCCTCGATGGAAAAACAATGGACAGTTCGCTAGAAACACCCCACTATGCCGAAAAACTTGATTTGCACAGCTCACGCGTTTCAAACGCAAAGTGTTCATTATCATTCTTTCAGTTTGGCTTTGATAATGAGCACTTTGTGTTCGAAACGCGTTAACTGTGGGGTGTTTGTAGTGATTATCTTCGGTTTGGACTAAACTTAGCTTGGTTGCCAGATTTATATGTATATCATAGTTTGAACAATGTTACATTGGAAAAACACTGGATAATTTTGGTGGAAAAATACACTAGAAATACCCCACTACACCGAAAAACTTGATTTACGCAGCTAACGCGTTTCGAACAGTACGTGTTCATTGTGAAATCTAAGCTAAGCTTAGCGTTTCTAGTGATAGTTAGACAATGTTAAACAGATTGGTATTGGTCAAAATTCAAATTTTCATGGCTTGTGATTGGTTGAAATGCACTAATCAACATATTGCTTTCAAAATTCCAAACCGGATATTTTGATACATATTTCTTAGTTTTGCAAACGATATTTGTGAGAACTCAAAACGCGGTATAGTCGCATCCATTAATGTGTTGTAGGTACAGTATAGAAAAGAGCAAATGCCCATCCGCGAAAGTGGGGGGTCCGCTGCAGCTACAACTCGAAGTAGGAGAGGGAAATATCGATCGGTCCTTCAGATAAATACGAGCTTCCTGTTTAATTTAACCCGAGACAAGGCGCGTATTAGAATTTGTGGTCTTGGCCTCTTTTAGAAATCCGCCATTTTGTAAGTAACTTTTCGTTACAATTTAACAACACGACGGCAGACGTAGGTACTGAAATAAATGTCGAAATAGACATTTAAAGGAAATTTTTTTCTCTGCAACTAAAACTAGCCATCCAATAAGGTTTTTATAGGAGCTTAGTGATATCATTCTCGTTGTATTTTCAGCTGTACACTGTGATTATACAATGTGTCTCAGGACGCTCGCCCCAAATTCTAATGGAGTATTCAGTACTAAATTCTGAATCGATACGTCTTTTTGAAAATTTTCAGGGTCCCATAGTTATCGAGTTATAAGAGATATAAGAGGACCAATCAGATTTCAGCTCTGAATTGCTTCTTTAGGTAATTTAATGCAGTATTTCCTAGGTACCTTATTGTTACCTAGGAAATAGCGCATCTGACATTCCACGTCAATCAGAATCATCTAACATTAAAGCTGCTTTCCATTTACACATTTATCTGAAGCCCGTTCAGAAAGTCATATTGAGCATTTTCTGTCTTCGTTTTACCTTCAGAGAGTATATCTTCTATCATTTTCTAATTTATTCAACGGTTACCCAGAACTACGTTTCTGAACGCACCTTTGAGAAGGCTCACTTAACTCAGCAATTTGATTGGTTAATATTTAAATGAACCCATCAAATTGCTGAGATTAACAGTTTTCTTTTTTGTATATCTTCGTTAGGTTTTGTGCAATGTTTTTTAGTTTTATACTCGACGTAGCTGAAGGTTGAGGTCGTCGATACCACTCATGGGATTTGAATTTGCACCATCAGGGTCGTTCCTAAGGACTTTCATTTAACACCATTATTTAGGCCAATGTGGTTTCATTACCCTTTGACACATGACAGTGGCGCTTAGACAGGATTGAAAGTCGTTCTTTCCTCTTTCCAAAATGTCCTTTAAAATGAAAATTAATCCGCCCCTAAATTTTTTGTGAATTTTCTTCCAAAGAAAAAGTACAGCGACGATGAAAACTGTAGACATTTTTGATTAAAGTTGTAAATTGAGCATATTAATCTGCATTTTTAATTTAACTTAAGCAAGAAATGGCTACCGAGTTTTCATCGTCTCTGTACCTTTTGTTGCAAATTATGCGATTTAGAGCCTTGGACGAAAATGCACAAAAAATTTAGGGATGGATTAATTTTCATTTTGAAGGCCATTTTGGAAAGAGGAAAGAACGACCTTCAATCCTGTCTAAACGCTACTGTCATATGTCAATGGGTAACGAAACCCCATTGGCCTAAATAATGGTGTTAAATTAAGGTCCTTAGGAAGGACACTGATGGTGCGAATTCAAATCCAATGAGTGGTATCGACGACCTCAACCTTCAGCTACGTCGAGTATAAAACTAAAAAACATTGCACAAAACCTAACGAAGATATACAAAAAAGAAAACTGTCCGGTTTTTTATGGGCCACCTTTATTATTTAGACATTTTTATTTCAGTACCTACGCCCTTCGTGTTGTTAAATTGTAACGAAAACTTAATAACAAATCATTGATGCAGCAAAGTTCTAAAAAAAAAGTGCGCCTACGACGGATTTGTAAAAGTGGCCAAAATCACAAATTTCAATGCGCCCTGTCTCGCGTTAAATTCAACAGGGAAGCTCGCATTTACCTGAAGAACCAATCGATATTTCCCTCTCCTTGCGGACCAGGCATGCAATGATTGGCCTAAACCTTCCCGGGTAGGCATTTGCTCCTTTCCATACTGTACATAATTTGTTGTGTGAACCTTCGAATATCAGGAAGCAAATAATTTTTCCAAAATGAAGTAATGTCTTAAAAATACCTAGTTAGAGGCGTATTCAGGAAATTTACTAACATTAAATAAATATTAAACACCGTCAATTTCTGCTGCGGCGTGCAGGTTCAAGTTGATTTGCCAATTCACTGTAGGCGAGTACGTCCCTGTACGGGCTTGAGGTTTGTGCTTATACTTCTTACGATTTATGACCCTATTGGGAGCCTATTGTGAGGGGGACTTAAGTGAAAATAAAAGATGTGGAGAATTTTTTTCTAAGAATTATGGCGAAAAAAATAATGTGCTACTACCAATAATAACCGAGATACAGCGAATTTTATGTTTATTCCTATAACGGTGTGACGTCATAGGGGCATAAAAGCACGGACGCCCGGACCCGCGCTTGGTCTTTACGTGCAGTTTAAATGTGGTTTAAATTCGAACAACATGGCTTACGGGTTTGAGCCTCCTTTTTTCACTAAGAAAATGGAAAAGTTGGACGCTGAGAAGAGGAAACAGCTGATCAGCGGATGCTGATAAATTTGTGAATAGAGGCAACAATACTATTAAAACGAAGGAAAGGGCCACGGAGGGATAAATAAACCAAACGGAATGAACGGCAAAACTGCATTGTTTATATGGGAGGCGCGCGTTACATTGACCAGATGACGTCAGCAAGTTTACAATCTACAGTTCAAGCGGCTGTAGCTCAAAAACCATTTGCGATAAAAAAAATTGTCATAACCATTGTTCTTAGAATTTTCTACACTTTTTATTTAGGCAAAGTTGTTTTTTTTTTGCTTAAGTCCCCCTTTAACGAGAAAACGAATTAAAATCTAACCAGGCATTTTTTAAAACATAATTGCAGTACGTCCGTAATTCTGGTTTCACATCGAGTAGAGTGTAAGTGGGGGTTCTAGCGGCCCTCAAGGTTAACGGCAATCTACTTCTGACTTTTGACCATAATTGACTTACCCCTCGAAACGGATAGTTGGAGCCATGATTGGCGTGTATCCCCTGAGTCTGCGCCCCATTGTCCGACATGAACAAAATAATGGAATTCTCCAACATCTTCCTCTCCCTCAACGCGGACACGACGCTTCCCACGCTTTTATCCAACATCGAAACCATTGCTAAAATTACGAAACGTCGGCTGTTATGCAAAAACTTTCTTTGACCGCCAATGATAATAATACCATTAATACTAATAATAGTAAATTATTTACCGGCATAGACCCGTCTTTCCGGATCGGCGATGTGAGAGAACTTGGCTATTTCTTCGTCTGGCGCCTGCAGCGGATCGTTGTCGTTGCCCGTGTGAGGTGCCAAATGTGCCAAATACATGAACATCGGATTGTCGGTGTTGTGGTCGCGGATCAGACGTACGGCCTCCTCCGTGAAAAGGGTCGTGGAGTATTTGCCTTTGGCGCTCCAGTCCACCGTCATGTTACGTCGCATGTCGTAACCGTGTTCCGGCGTGTACTGAAAAAGAAAGTTGGAGCAAATATTGAAGGTTATTGTTATTTTTTTGCTAAATGTTAAGTGTCTCATTTCTTTCGATGTAATGGCGTGTTTGTGGATAAATAATTGCCCGTTTATTTGATTTTGTCTTAAGAAACACGGATTTGGAATAAGCGCTTTAAGAATCATTAAAGGTTTGCGAGAGAATATTCGATCTACGATCAGGTTTTTGGGATATACGCAAACAAAATTTGACAATTTTTAAAATGTCAATTAATGGGGGTGGTTTTTGACTCATGGATTAAACTCGGTTTGGTTGCCGGGCTACAGCCAACCAGAACTCTTAACTCACCATTTGCATCTCCTAAGCGATAAAAGATACGGAGTCGGTTAAATTGGAGAAAATTTGTGCCATTTCTTGGTGATTAAAAATCTGAAGAGAATTTCACGATATTTCGATTCGTTCCTGAGTTATACCGCAAAATGTAAAAATCCATATCTTCTTAACGAATGAAGCTATATTTGCCTGAAACTTGGGACTTTTATATTTTTGTGTTAAAATCCAATATTGCGGCCATAAGCAAAAGAAAAGTTGACTGTCGTTACTCAAAATCTAGAACTCCTAGAAAATTTCTGTCAATGTCATTCAATCAACATCTGTCAAAAATAGAATAGTCCCAACTTTCATTAAAACAACATTAATAGTAAGGAAGTTATGAATTTTTCTTTAAAATCGTAATTTTCAGATTTTTCACTATAACTCTTGAACGAATGAAGATATCTGGGAATGCTCT
The DNA here is from genome assembly GCA_963924575.1 of Pycnomerus fuliginosus. Classification (NCBI taxonomy): domain Eukaryota; kingdom Metazoa; phylum Arthropoda; class Insecta; order Coleoptera; family Zopheridae; genus Pycnomerus; species Pycnomerus fuliginosus. Next base: position 22,026,652 of record OZ004622.1, read on the forward strand.
TCAGATTCTTTAACACAGGGAAATAGCGTAACTTTTCTCTAATTTAACCGACTTCATATCTTACCGTTTAGGTGAACACTGAAAAGGGAACCACCCTGTATACAATATACGAGAACATTCCCATTTTCATATTGTCCAAAGATTTTTCTTGTCCAGCTGAAAATCAATTGGGTACATTTATAGAAGAGGAATTTTATGCCTGTTACGTTGTCATTCTAGTGATTTTTAAAGTTGGTGACACTGGTTCTGTGGTTGTTTCAAAAACATGGTGCCAACACTTAACGACAGGTTCCTTAGATGAAAATAAGAGGAAAAGTAAGTATGTATAACTTTTTGTCCTAAACGGGATTCTCTGAGAGCTACCCCCCCACGAAAGGGTAACCCCAAAAATCAGTTTTTTTAAATTTGCTCAAAAACTACCATAAGTACGACTTTGAAATTTGGAACATATTTTACTTACATAACCGCCTTTATTTTGCATATTTTTCTGATTTTGCATATCATCAGAGGCGTGCGTCAAATCTGCAATTAATAGTTTTTGAGTAAACTTAAAAAAGCGATTTTTGGGGTACGCTTTTGCGAGGGCTAACTCCCAGAGAATCCATTTTAGGACAAAAAGTTGTTCCCATTTTTCGTCAAAGAAACCTGGGGTTAAGTGTTCGCAGCATGTTTTTGAAACACCCTGTATGTACACTGGAGTTCAAATGAATGTTAACGATTTGTCAAAACTAGTAGGCAACGACGTATGGAAATACATTGGCATAGCCTACTAATTTTGACAAATCGTTAACACTTAGAACCTAATAAACATATTTTAGAAGGATATGTACTACACATATTAACGATTGATATTCCTGAAAATCTTAACATTGATCAACAAACAGGTCCAGTGCTACCAACATACAAGGTGAGTCTTAAATAGCGGCAGAAAATTCAAAGGTTGATATGTTTGTCCAAAAATGCTTCATAAGGGAGCTACGCCCTTTCAAGGGGGTACTCGAAAGGTTAGTTTAAAAATCTGAAAAAATTTCAAAATCCTGTCATTCATATTTTCCGAGTAATTTTAAGAAAACTAACTTTTCGAGTGCCCCTTTGAAGGGGCTTACCTCCCTTATGAAGCATCCAAAGCGTCCAAAGGAACGTTCGTTCTTAGAATAGTCTGAGGAATCTTGAATCTTGAATTTTCTGCCACTATTTAAAAATCACCCTGTATAACATATTAAACTCGTTTCAGTCCGGTAGGTGACACATTTATTTACTCAGTGCGATAAAATGGTTATTATAACAATCTGTGGAATTAAATACAATTAGTCAGTCGTTGCTATCGAAATTAGAAATTAAACAATAAGGCAACGACAAGGATTATTGACGTTATTTTACAGAATCTGCCACTATGACTAGATTTGTAGTCCTTAAGTCCTTAAAACTAAGCAAAGTGCACCACAGTATGAAGTAAAATGTTGTACGATATGCATCCGGTAAAAAAATCGATTTACCGGACTTATAACGTAAATAACTATTAACTATTCCAAAAAAAACAGTATATACTGGTTTCCCACCCTTTTTGTACCTTAATAAATCTCTATTATTATTATTATTATTTCGATGTGTATGGATACGTTATTTCTATTTTAATGTGATATGCGTTAATTTTGATTTAAATTCGACTTGTAGAGCTGTGAAACGAAATTCATCATTCTGATTTAAAAGCTTCAGTCAGGTTTTCCGTTGCAACTCAAGATGAATTGATGATTCGACGGTTGTAGAAGCGCGTATGAAACTTAAAATAAAACGACATGAAAACGAGAATTAAAAGGATTTTTATGCGAAATTAAAATCAGAATTTACGTAGCACATTAAATTGAAATGAAAACGAGTCCATGCAAGCCGCATGGAAATTAAAAGCCATTTAAATGGAACTAGAATACATGGGTGTCATGTTAATTAAAGTCTGATGAGAATTTTGAAGGTTCAAGTGATATAATAACCAACAAAAAAATTGAAATGCGAAGTTACACTCTTAAAATTTTAATTTAGAAGTTAAACCTGGCCATCCTTCATAAAAATGAAATTAGAATGTCAAATAGAAAATTTAATGCATTTTACATAGAAAACATTGGGTGAAGTTTATATAAATTCTAATTTAAAATAGACATGGGCAATTTTTATGCTAAATTTATAGAGCATGAATCCCCTTGCACAAAAAATTTAAATGAAAATGAATCAATTTCGACTGATTCAAGTCGATTGAAAATTAAAAGCCACCTATTATAATAAAAGCCAACGAAAGATGTATATCAATGCGATGTGTATCCCTGTAGATGTTTATTCACCGTGAATGATTCATATATCGAATTGGACTTGGTGGTTTTGGGTGCAGATGTAATCTGCACCTAGTAGTAGTGCCGAAGCATATGCTCATGATGAAGAATTCGTGAGGGTGTATCAATTGATGAATTTTTTGCCTTCAATTAGTATTTTCCGCCTTCCGGTTGTAAGTACATATAGGTCAAGCATCAAATTTCCACAAAGTCAATTTTTTGTGTTGGAGGTTGAAGGGGGTGCAATTTTTTCCGTCCAATTATCCTCAGGGGTAGAAGAGGGTGGGTTTCGGGGGCGCTTACTTGGTACCTATCCTCCAATAACAGTGGTCCAAATCTTAAATTCATTTGCGCTCAATTAGTATCTTCCAGTAACAAGTAGTCTAAGGGTTAAATTTCCACCGAGTCAATTATTTATGTTTGTCAATTTTTCGTATTTGGGAGTTGAAGGGGGTGGTTTTCGGGGTTGCAACTTTTTGCGTTCAGTTAGTATGTTTCTGTTGTAGATAGTCCAAGGGCTCAATTTCGTCCCAAGTCAATTATTTGTGTTCGAGGGTTGAAGACTGTGGGTTTTGGGGGTACAATTTTTTTGCGCTCAAAATAGTCTCCTGCGATAATGAGTGGTAAAAGGGTTAAATTCCGTCCAAGTCATTTTTATGTGTTTCGGGGTTGAAGGGGGTGAGTTTTAAGGGCGTAGTTTTTTTGTTCAATTCGCCTCTTTCGGTTGAAGGCGGTGCAAGGGTTAAATTTCCTCCAAGTCAAGTTTTTGTGGTTGGGGGTTGAAGGGGGCGAGTTTCAGTGGTGCGATTTTTTGTGTTCAATTAGTTTCCTCCGGTAATAGGTGGTCCAAGGGTTACATTTTCTCTAAGTGAATTTTTTGTTTCAAGGTTGAAGGGGTTGAGTTTTAGAGGTGCAATTTTTTTCTCTTCCTAGGTGATCTAAGGGTCTAAGGACTAAATATATGTCAAAACTTTTTCTGGCCCATTGATTAAAAGTTATCGAATCGCTTGAATTTCAAGCAACACTTATGTGAAATTTCGAGTTTCAACCCCTAATTTGCACCCCTTTCTGTTTCACCTTGCAGAAAAAAACCATCCCTTATCAAATAATGTCAAAATATGTGGTCTCAGACCTCCATGTGCAAAATATTTGAGAAGTTTTCGTATTTCTGTGAATTTCAACCCCTACATTTCATCCCCCAAAATTGACACCCCCTCACCTTCAACAGACTTGTACGTGAAAACCGCATATCAAGTTTCAGTAAAATATCTCCACTGGTTTTCGAGTTATTACAATTAATAGTTTTTCGGTCCCGAAAAAAACCTCGCATTCTCGCGCTTTTACTGCGAACGCTGCCTAAACGCTTGAAGATGGATTAAAATCGTATAAGGGAGAAATGTCGGCAACGAATAGACCTACAAAAAAGTCAGCAACAGTTTATAAATATCTGTTACGGATAGCCGACAATAAGCCACTGAAGCTATTTTCGTCAAAAATTAAAACACAAAAACGATGGGCTACCCATCGTAGATAGCTATATGCCGTTGCGGACTTTTTTGTAGATCTTTTCATTGCCGACAGTTCCTCCTTACAAACTTTTGTTCTAGCTTCAAGCGTTGAGGCAGCGTTCGCGATCAAACGTCGAAAATTGCAATTTCTTCCAGTTTTTCACCCCTAACTCCCACCCCCCTGGTCCGATATGGCCCAAAAACAAGCCCCGCCGAGATTTTCGGGGTATATACATGTGTACAAAATTTCAGCTCGATAGCTGCTTTCGTTCTCAAGTTATGCGATGGACAGAGTAGACGGACGGCCGAGCGAGCGAATTCACTAAAACTACAGTGCCTGCGCATATGCTTCGGCACTAAAAACTATAACGGCTTGCCATACTTATCTTATACAAGGAGGAAAGAGAGGCATATTATTTTACTTCATGGCTGTCTTATTTTGTAGAAAAATATGTATGTACATTTTAAAATTACGGCGTCGAAGGACCAATTTTATGTACATTGTTCAATTTCCAACCTGGCCATACAAACACACAAAACATGCAATTAAGAATTTAAATCTAATTGAAGTTAATGATCCAAAACATAATAATTGTTCAAGTTCTGTGAATCGCGCATTAAAATTCTTAAAAAAAAACTTACGGTAGCATGTACGGTATGCTCGTAGTAGTCCTGCAGTCCCTGCCAGTATCCGAAATGCGAGTCGAAGCCTCTATAAGTCGGCGTGTATTCTTTTTTGAAAAATCCCAAATGCCACTTCCCAACGGCGTGAGTCACATATCCATTCCTCTTCAAGTGTTGAGGAAGCAAAGTCTCGTTCAAGGGTAATCCCCACGGTTCAGGTTCAAGAATTACCAAATGTTGCATACCTAAAAAATCGCCAATTTAGGAATTTTTTAAACAGTTACCAGAAAAAAAGACAAATCATTAATGGATCAGTGATAACAACCGCGGAATAGCTTCAACCGCAACCTTGAAGACCGTCAAATTTCCTGTTGGAGTAATTATTTTGGATTTTGACCAAAAAAACTGTAACAAAGATAACTATCTCGTGCGGTATTTTATGTAAATTTTAATGAGTCCCATATGATAAAGCATTTGTGAACTTCCATTATTATGGGCAACTAATGAACTAAATCTTTGAAGGTCGCTGAAAAAAAAGCCTTTAAAAGATGCCGAGACGAAATTGGTCCGGTTAACAATTAATATTTCATCGATTGGATTTGTTGAAAAAAAATCAAAAATTGTTAAGGTTTACCACTTTTAAATGTGTCACATGCTAGGCAATAAAATCGTATTTGTTGATGAAATGAGCCTTGACCAGTTGGAGGATTTGTTTCAACCTCCATCTGCATCCATTGACATTGAGTTACTTCGACTAATTTCATTAGCAAATCACATGCAAATCTTTTATTCTGCTTTACATTGTCGCATTCAAGTTTATGCAGTTTATGCAGAATATATCTTTAATTCATTTGGATTAATTGGTGGTGTGACATTTCATTCGAAGTGATGAAAGCACGTGTGAAGATTTTTCACTGCGGATTTCTGTGAACTGACAAATTTTTGAAAATAATCTCATCATAAATCAGTTTATCGCCGGTAGTTATCAAAAGTGCATTTTTACTGCCTCTTTTGCGGCAGTAAAAGTCCATTCTTTACTGCCGGCGGCAGTAAAAGTCGACTTTTACTGCCGCACATGCTGCTATTAAAATGCACTTCTTAACGACAATCGGCGAAAAAATTATATGTTCAACACGGCAAAAAACCAGATTTACTGCCTTGGCTGGATTCCTAGACTCGGCTATGAAACTTCAGCCGCGACAGTACATCTGCAATTTTTTTGACTTGTTAAACAAATAACTGTTTTTTACCCTTAGATGATGTGTCGCATTTGGAGTCTAGAACCAGTTTGAAATTGGCCGTAGCCCTGTGTAGTATTTTGAGATTTACTTTTAACCTCCCCAAACCCAACACAATTTTAAAAAAATGGGAGGTTACTGCAATCACTAAAATTTTCGAATTCGAGATGAGACCGGATCTATGCGTTTTGAGGTCTCAGGAACCCAAAAAAGTGGTTTTTAAAATGTGTCTGTGTGTATGTTCGTACGTACGTACGTTCGTACGTTCGTACGTACGTTTGTAAACACGCCACAGCCAAAACTACTAGACCGATTTGGCTGAAATTTGGTATGTGGGCATCTAACAACCTAACTTAGATCTGAAAAGCTTTTGGAGCCAATCGTGCCGCCGGAAATGCCATTTTGGCACATCAACTTTTAAATTTTAAATGCAAACCCCCATTTTTCACTTCACCATAAGAAAGGCCTTCAAATTCTGCTTCTAAAAATGCATGCACTCTTAGTGCCTTTTTGACAAAAATTGAAATATTCGGGATTGTTAACGTACTTTAAAAACACGATACAGCCGAAACCTCTGGACCGATTTTGCTGAAATTTTGTACATGGAGACTGTATTATACATCCAAGGGCTAAAAAATGTTTGGAGGCAATCGACCCACGGAAAGTGCCGTTTTGGCACATCAATTTTCTATTTTAAATATACTCTAATTTTACCACCCTAAACATTTTTTTTTCAAATTTATGGTCAGCATCAGGAAGGTCTTCAAATACTTGTTCTAAATAAGATAAAATTCATTCGCATTTACTGTCCTTTGACTGTTTGGTACATTGTCGAACAAAACATAACAAATTTTCTGTTGAACTGACTACTATCTACCCAGAATATAAAGATCCACGCGATGGGGAGGTTCCAGCCGCTTCTCTGCTGCATTTTTTATATTAATTTTTGTTGACTTTGCTGTTCGATATCTCTGAACGATGAAAAATGCAATTTTTTTACCTGGAAAAAGTAACAAAAAAGTCGAACTATTTGTTTTTAATCGGGGGTAAATTAAATACATAAGGGGTTGATCTTTTTATTAATTTATTAATTTGGTTGCTTGGAAATTGAACGAGAAGAAACTGCCTAATAAAAAGCCAACGAAAGATGTATATCAATGCGATGTGTGTCCCTGTAGATGTTTACCTTGTTAATGTGTATGTAGGGGCGAGCTGAATTTACTGGTGGAGTCGGGTGCAGATTTTATAAATCTGCACCTAGTAGTAGTGCCTCCGCAGACGCACAGTGGTGTTAAAAAGACGAAATTATGAAAATTGGCCGTACATAATTAAACAGTAGAGAGTTAACAAAAAACATCATATTTGCGAAGTAGATATGTAGAATTAGCACTAAGGGGGTTGAAAAAGGGAATGAGAAGTCCAAGGTAATGAAAAAAGGTGATGAAAAGTCAAGAGGAATGAAAATGAAGTGTGGATTAAGTAGAATTACGAAATAAAACACTAAAATAACCAAATTATGCAATAAAAACTTTTGTGGGGGTTGAAATAAGCACTTATACCTACCTATTGCGAAGGAAACTGAAAAATTGTAAAAGGTAAACTGAATCCCAAATGCGTTCAATTTTATAAAAATCAAAAGGTATCAGGATTAACCGTGGCTAAGTAAAATTACGGAAAATAACACCAAATTAACCCAATTATGTAAATTTAGCATTTGAAGACTTGAAACATTGCGAAGGGGGATGAAAAAAGTGAAAAATTTAATCATCATCCAAATGGGTTCAATTTATTACAGAAGAAAAACGAAAATATCCGAATTTGGCAAAACTAACACCTAGGGGGTTGAAAAATTGTAAAGGGGGATGAAACGTCAAAGTGGATGAGAATTAATCGTAATTAAGCAGAATTACAGAAAATAACACGAAAGTAAACCAATTATGCAAATTTAGATTTTGGGGGTTGAAATGTTGCGAAGGGGGTTGAAAAAGTGAAAAAGATAAACATAATCCAATTGAGTTCAATTTATTACCGAAGGAAAACTAAATTATGTGAATTTTGCAAAATAAACACTTAGGGGGTTGAAAAATTGTAAAGGGGGATGAAAAGTTAAAAGGGATGAGAATTAATCGTAATTAAGTAGAATTACAGAAAATAACACGAAAATAAGCCAATTATGCAAATTTGACTTTTGGGGGTTGAAACATTGCGAAGGGGTCGAAAAAGTGAAAAAGGCAAGAACAATTCATAAGGCAAAACTGCGCGAATTTTACAAAATTAACCAGCGGAAATCACCCGAAAAAGAAGCGGTCTGGGTAAATTTTGCTCTTTGAGGGTTCACATATCATGAAAGGGGTTGAAAAATTGTGGATGGGTCAAAAATTAATGAAAATCACTTTAAATTAATAACAAATTAGAAGAAAGCAAAAAAAAAATAAATGAAATATATTTACTCCGCTTGCTAGGGCTTAGGGGTTGTTAGTAGCGTAGGGGTTGGTTTTAGGATGAAGACTCATAAGACTTTTTTCAATGGTTGACCGAAATCTATTGAACCCCATAATTTTATTCCACCACTTACATGAAAAAATTTCCAGTTTCAACCCTTAAATTTCATCCCCCTTGTTAGATATTAATGAAAATTTGCCCATCCGCCTACAGTGGCGCTGTAAATTACCACATCAAATTTAGCCCTGATACGTTGAGCAGTTTTTGAGTTCTCGCATTTTTTTGTTTCGGCATGTTAGGGGGTTGTACCGCCTTTAAGGGTCGTTTTTCGCGAATGATGAATATGACCTTTTTTGTACCATCAATAGAAAGCTTTCGAATGGTAATATTTTCAACTATACATTCTTCATTGAAAATTCGAGTTTCCACCCCTAACTTTCATCCCCTTCGATAATTTTCTCCTAAAATTCGATCTTCCCTTCTCGAAGATGCAGTGTGTAAGATGTCACAGTTTCGCAGAAGATATTGCTTCTCTGTGTCAAATTACAGGGCTTTATGGACGTTTCAACCCCTAAACTCCAACCCCCTATTTCACCACCCCCACATGCCCTAAAGGAAGTTGTGTTTTCAATTTCACCACCCTAACGCAATTCGTTTAAAAATTAAGGTAATTTGTAGATTCATGTTTTCAACACCTCATGATTTCACCCCTTTATGATTTACAGGAGTGAGTTTATTTTTCCGGTGTGACATAACTCCTTGCGTATTTACTGACTTCAGTTGTTCATAAATAAACCAATAGGGTTTCAGAAAAAATAAATAAAATATAATTATCGACTTGCAAAGAGTTAGGGGTGGTTAATGGCCCAGGGGTGGGTTTTAGATTGAAAACTCATAAGACCTTTTTTCAATAGTTGACCGAAATCTATCGAACCCCGTAATTTTAGGCTACCATTTACTTGAAGAAATTTCAAGTTTCAACCCTTAAATTTCATCCCCTTTGTTAGATATTTTTGAAAATTTGTCCATCCACCTATAATGTCACTGGAAATTCACAAACCAAATTCTGCCTTGATACGTTGAGTAGTTTTTGAGTTCTCGTATTTTTGTGTTTCTGCATGTTAGGGGTTGTAGCGCCTATAAGGGTGGTTTTTCGCAAAATATGAATGACACCTTTTTTGAATAATTAATGGAAAGCTATCGAATGACGCCAATTTCGACTAGTACTTATTAAGCGGAATTTCGAGTTGCTACCCCTAATTTCCACCCCATTTGTTCGATTTTACGAAAAAACGCATCCCCCACAAGATTTCACCGATATATGTGTGTACGTTGAGTTTCCGACAGCTGCGTGCAACCCTTGCGGAGTTATCATATTTTTTGTGGTTTTCATCCCCTAAATTTCATCCCCCGAAATTGGCACCCCCTCACTTTCAACAGACTTGAAGGTCGAACGTGCATACTAATTTTCAGCAAGATATCTCCACTAGTTCTCGAGTTATTGAAATTAGTAGTTTTTCGGTTTTTCACCCCTAGCTCCCACCCCCTTGGTCCGATATGGCCCAAAAGCAATCCCCGCCTTACTTTTCGGGAGACGAAGCTGCCTACCAAGTTTCAGCTCGATATCTCAATCCGTTCTCAAGTTATCCGACGGACAGACTGAGGAGCGATCGATAGAGCGAGCGAGCGAGCGAGCGAGCGAATAAGCTAAGACAAGAGTACCTCCGCATTCTGCTACGGCACTAAAACACGACAGCAGAGCTGGGGTGTTTTTATCTAGTTTCTTCGAATACAATTTCATAAAAGCAATCAAATTTTCGAAAAAAACGACAGTTTAACCGATAAAAAGGCGACCCCTTATGTATTTACCCCCGACTAAAAACAAATTGTTGGACTTTGTTGTTAATTTTTACACTATTTACACGGCCCCTTTAGACACATTGCTTTAGTCCAGGGCACTCAAAATTGCTGTTTTGGGAGTGTTTAAAGACATTTTCCAAATAGTTTACAAATGAAAAATAAATAATAATAATAAATAAAAAGTAAGCTAACAAAACAAATGTGTCACGTCATTGGTCCATTTTCAACAAACAAATTGCTGTCATTGGTTAATTAGTGTGGATTAATCAATAAAAACCAACTTTTCTCCGTATCTTATCTTACCACTTTCCACCCTTGACGTAGAAAGCTTGATGTGTAACAAAACTTTTTGCTCTTTTGTCGGAAAAACCCAAAATTCTCCGTCTATAATGAAATATAATAATAATATGCCCTTTTGCTAAGAAAAATTCAAAAAGGGGCGTTTTTGCCCCTAAAATGGAAATTTTTGAAAAAATTATCTGTAAACTAATGTAAGAATTTTTTAAATCCATCCATTCGTTCAAAAGTTACAGCTTAAACGAGTGGGTAGATTTCAAAAATTCTTGCATCAGTTTACAGATAATTTCAAACCCTTTCAAATGATGTATCACAAAGGGCCCTAATGCAATTTAAGATTTGACCATAGAGGGCGCTTGAGTTGAGCAAATATCAAAAATTGTTACAGCGTTAGATTGACAATGGAATTAGCTTTCAAATGATGTATTACAAGTGGGGGGTTGCCATTTAAGATTTTGAAGTGGGGGTTAGAGGGTGAGTTTTGAAATTTCGCCAAGCATAGATTTAAGTGTCCCCTCCAAATAAAAATCGACCTGTCCGAGCGAATTTTCATATTTTATTTGGTTTACGAAATATTTGGGGTGGCTCCTTTTCATTGGAACACCCTGTATGTAAATATGTAGTATAGATAGAGGTATTCAGGAAGATAATAATAAAAGCTTGAAAAAAGTCGTTATTTGATTCCATAGCCACCCGTTAACGGATATTTCCTGAATAGCACTGTTTCAAGCCATATTTATTTAAACTTCACCTCTTTCGCACTGTGATTGCTTTTTTGCAAATATGTTTTTTTGTTATTAACAAAAAATCAAGAAAAATGCTAGAAACGCTGACAAACGGGTTGAAATTCGCAAAAACCTACAGTTTACGATGTTTTTGAAAAATTCCATCGAATTTCAAAGTTCTGTAGAATACGCATCACGTAAAAGTAAAATGAACTTTGCATTTTGTCTACTTTAATTTTGGAAAATATAAAATTTTCTGTAGGAGGTGTCGTTTAGGAGTTATAAGCGCAAAACTGAAAAAAGAGCGAAAATTTCGATGTTTCTCGCCTACTAAAAGTTATCCCCCGGGCTTCCGAGGTCAAAAACCTAGTTTTACACCCCCTTACCATACCCATAATTCCTAAAAAAAAAACTTTTGCCCCATTTTGATGTGAGCTGGACGCCTCTCAGGCTACGTATACAGGGTGGGTAATTTTTCGATGCTCACCATTAGTATCTCGGAAACATAATAAATGGAGAGTAGTTTAAAGTGGAGAAAAGTTGCGCTATTTCTTGGTGATTAAGATTCTGAACAGAATTCCCCGATATTCGTTCCTGAGTTATCACAAAAAATCTGAAAATTCCCAATTTAAAGAAAAATTAATATTTTCCTAACGTTTGACGTCATTTAAATGAAACTTGGAACTTTTCAATTTTTGATAACTGTCAATTGAATGGCATTGACAGAAGTTCTCAAGGCCTTCTAGATTTCGAATAACGACAGTCAACTTTTGATTCTTTTATGGCCGCCATTTTGAATCTTGACACCATCAAATACACAAAAAATTGTCTTTTCAAAAATATAGTCAACCTGAACTTTTTTGACAGATGTCAGAATTTCAAAATTGGTATGAATAATTAGTAAAATCAGCCTAAACTTGGGTGAAAAACAATCGCAAGAAAGTACACCGACTTCTTCAATCTCTTGTAATGTAAAAACAATTGAATTCAACAGTAATAAATTACGTTTTGCGGTCGTGTGACTCAGGTTTTCACATATTTTCTCAAAAACGTCCATGTTGGTTACATTTTTGAAAAGCTAATTTTTTTGTGCATCCGGCGCTGCTAAAACTCAATATGGCGCCCGTAAAAATCAAAATCAAAATCTAGAAGGCCTAGAAAAATTCTGTCAATGCCATTCAATTGACAGCTGTCAAAATTATAAAAGCCCCAAGATTCATTTAAATAACATCAATCGTTAATGTTACTTTTCATATTTTTTGTGATAACTCAGGTACGAATCAAAATATCGGGAAATTCTCTTCAGATTTTTAATTGCCAAGAAATAGCGCAATTTTTCTCTAATTTAGCCAACCCCGTATATCTCAATCGTGAACATCGAAAAATTACCCACCCTGTATATCGCACTATTTAGACTTTTTTGAAGAAATTTAAAAAATGTGTAAATGATCGAGTGAAAGTTTATTCAAAGCGCTTCAAAGTAGCGTCGGAGTGAGAGACATCTATGAAAATTAATTTTGAAGTGCTTTTAAAAGATCAAAAGCTTTTCAGCTTTATTTTAAATCCAACCACAATCTGTAAGGACTTTAAAACGACGTACAATAAAGTATACCACCAGATTTGGTGTTTCTGCAGAAGTTATAAATAAAATTGTTTAAAAATGTTTGACTTCTTTGGGAAGGTTAATAAATGGATATGTCTTTCTTGAAGACAGGTTCATTTATTTACAGTTCTTCAAACCAAAATAAAAGCCAAGAAGGGATACAGTGAACTCTGCGTCGGTAAAAGCTGGGTTTTCCCCTGCCCATTAAACATAATCTCGCGTATTTTTTACGTTTTTTAATTGAATGCGATTCACCCATAAACGTACATTCTGACGCAACCAACTCGTCTTAATTCCAGTAGTTTTGAAATCTAATTCAGTAAAAAAATGAAACCACAACACTTCCTTGATTATGGCGGAATTAAAAAAACGCAGCATCATTCATTCCAATCCCTCCTTCACCTTAAACTTGCGGCAATAAACCACCAATGTCATAGTGAATTGTTCAAATCCGAGCGAATTTTATAGCCTGTGACTTTTACATTTTACCAATAGATCCGACCGAGTGAAACCTGTTTCTATCGCGCACTTGTGGGTGTTGAGAATTTTTCCAAAAAGGTTCTAATAGGATCTCATTGACATTGCTCCAATTACAGACTTACCCAAGTGGATCGGATATTTGCCGGTCAAGAATGCCGATCTGGACGGTGTGCACAGGGCTTGGGTGTAGTGGCTGTTCAAAATTACTCCATTGTAAGCCAACGCGTCGATGTTCGGTGTGGGGATTTCGTCGCTGCCGTGGAATCCCACGTCGTTAAAACCCTGAAAAGAAAATGTCATATACAGGGTGATTCATACGAAGACGTAGAGGGGCCACAACAAAGTTTTTAAAATTTTCACTTATAATCTCATAAGAGCATTAATTCTTTCCGGAAATTTTTGGAGTGCATCCCAACAACATATTAATCGGCCCGAGTGGAACACGAGGGCCTAATTACGTTGTTGGGATGCACGACTAAAATTTCCGGAAATAATTAATGCTCGAATGCAGATTCGGTAAGAAAAAAGCAACGATACACCCACAAAAATTGAATAGAAATGATTTTTGACATTTAATTTGACATACAAATTTCCACTTATTAATTTCGTTTAGGTTGGTCTAGGTAGGTATAAAAAATTTCCAGGAAATCCTCGAGTTCTCATGGTAAACACACAGAAATCAATTTTTCTATTGGCTAATGATTAGTATCGTGCGATTTTCACTTATAATCTCATAAGAGCATTAATTCTTTCCGGAAATTTTTGGAGTGCATCCCAACAACGCATTAATCGGCCCGAGTGGAACACGAGGGCCCGATTACGATGTTGGGATGCACGACTAAAATTTCCAGGAAATGAATTAATGCTCGAATGCAGATTCGGTAAGAAAATAGCAACGATACAGCCACAAAAATTGAATAGAAATGATTTTTGACATTTAATTTGACATAAAAATTTCCACTTATTAATTTCGTTTAGGTTGGTCTACGTAGGTATCAAAAATTTCCAAGAAATCCTCGTATTGCCATGGTAAACACACAGAAATCAATTTTTCTATTGGCTAATGATTAGTATCGTGCGATTTTCAGAAAAAAAACTTTGTTGCAATAGCAAATTGTCAGTTGTTAAGTGACAATTGTCACTTGTAACCGACAATTGTCACTTACAACTGACAATTGTCACTTGTAGCTGGCGATAATTCGTTAATTGAAACAAACCAAAACAGAAAATAACGAAAATGTAAGAATTTATGCTCTTTTAGTAGTTTTTGCACACGTTATTCTTTTGACACCCCCCTCTTCATGACAAATTTCTGCGCACGTCACTGAAGCAGGTCGAAGCGCCTGCCAGTTACGAGTGACAATTGTCGGTTACAAGTGACAATTGTCGGTTACAAGTGCCAATTGTCGGTTACAAGTGACAATTGTCGGTTACAAGTGACAATTGTCGGTTACAAGTGACAATTATCGGTTACAAGTGACAATTGTCGGTTACAAGTGCCAATTGTCGGTTACAAGTGACAATTGTCGGTTACAAGTGACAATTGTCGGTTACAAGTGACAATTGTCAGTTACAAGTGACAATTGTCACTTAATTGCTATTGCAATAAAGTTTCTTTTCTGAAAATTTTAAAAACTCTGTTGTGGCCCTCTACGCCTTCGTAGATTCACGAAGATCGCTCGTTTATTTTAAAATTTTAAACTTGGCGATCTAGATTCGGGTTGGCTCCTTAAAAGTTTGCCCACCTAAATGTCACAGTCTTTGACATAGGTATGTCAAAATTGATTTGCGGATAAAATTCTATCCAGGTATTTCTTGAGAGAAAAGAGTACACATTATGCTCAAATCTGAATGCGTTAAGAAAGGATGACAATATGATTCGCGCGCAATTGGAGGCGATCGACAGAGACCGATATCCCGTTCTTTAATGGGCGGGAGAGGGAGAAATCTATTTTGAGCCTCCAAATAGTCGTCGCGTGACGTCACTCAAGAAATATGTCCAATGCGAATAGAAAAATGTATCTCTTCCAAACCGTTGAAGGTTATCGAGCTAAACTTTAAGGGTTGAAACTTGGTTCTAGCTTTCTTCCGATTGCTGACTTATTATCGCGGAAATTTATTTTCAAAAAAAATGCGGAGGTAAATTGCAAATTAATTTCTGCCATTATAGTCCATGAGGCAGTGAACATTTTTGGTATGTCATTTCAGCAAACTTGATTTAGCAATTTTCTAGTTATTTTCATGCTGTAGATTACTAAAACAGAAGTCTGCCGTAAATCCTGTGGGACAGGGGCTAATGGCAGTCATTTTAATTTCTCAAAAATTGACAATTCGGATACCGTAAAAGATACGAAATTTTATTAAATTAGAAAAAAAGTTGTTTTTTAGTGTAGATTAAAAATTTGGAAAGAAATTGAGGATATCTGGTTTGGTTCCTAAAATATACTGAAAAAACTGAAAAACCAACGGAAGATGTATATCGATGCGATGTGTATCCCTGTAGATGTTTATTCACCGTGAATGATTCATATATCGAGTTGGACTTGGTGGTTTTGGGTGCAGATGTAATCTGCACCTAGTAGTAGTGCCGAAGCATATGCTCATGATAAAGAATTCGTGAGGGTGTATCAATTGATGAATTTTTTGCGTTTTCCGGTTGTAAGTACATCTAGGTCAAGCATCCAATTTCCACCAGGTCAATTTTTTGTGTTGGGGGTTGAAGGGGGTGCAATTTTTTCCGTTCAATTATTATCCTCAGGGATTGAAGGGGGTGGGTTTCGGGGGCGCTTACTTGGTACCTATCCTCCAATAACAGTGGTCCAAATCTTAAATTCATTTGCGCTCAATTAGTATCTTCCAGTAACAAGTAGTCTAAGGGTTAAATTTCCACCGAGTCTATTATTTATGTTTGTGAATTTTTCGTATTTGGGGGTTGAAGGGGGTGGTTTTCGGGGTTGCAACTTTTTGCGTTCAGTTAGTCTGTTTCTGTTGTAGATAGTCCAAGGGCTCAATTTCATCCAAGTCAATTATTTGTGTTCGAGGGTTGAAGACTGTGGGTTTTGGTGGTACAATTTTTTGCGTTGAAAATAGTCTCCTGCGATAAGTGGTAAAAGGATTAAATTCCGTCCAAGTCATTTTTTTGTGTTCCGGGGTTGAAGGGGGTGAGTTTTAGGGGCGTAGTTTTTTGTTCAATTCACTCTTTCGGTTGTAGGCGGTGCAAGGGTTAGATTTCTTCCAAGTCAAGTTTTTGGGGTTGGAGGTTGAAAGGGGCGAGGTTCAGGGGTGCAATTTTTTGTGTTCAATTAGTTTCCTCCGGTAATAGGTGGTCCAAGGGTTACATTTCCTCTAAGTGAATTTTTTGTTTCAAGGTTGAAGGGGTTGAGTTTTAAAGGTGCAATTTTTTTCTCTTCCTGTCTTAGGGGCTCTAAGGGCCTAAGGACTAAATATATGCTCAAAACTTTTTCTGGGCCATTGATTAAAAGTTATCGAATTGCTTGAATTTCAAGCAACACTTATGTGAAATTTCGAGTTTCAACCCCTAAGTTGCACCCCTTTCTGTTTCATCTTGCAGAAAAAAAAACCATTCCTTATCAAATAATGTCAAAATATATGTGGTTTCCGACCTCCATGTCCAAAATATTTGAGAAGTTTTCGTATTTTTGTGATTTTCAACCCCTAAATTTCATCCCCCAAAATTGACACCCCCTCACCTTCAACAGACTTGTACGTCAAAAACGCACATCAAGTTTCAGTAAAATAACTCCACTGGTTCTCGAGTTATTACAATTAATAGTTTTTCGGTCCCGAAAAAAACCTCGCATTCTCGCGCTTTTACTGCGAACGCTGCCTAAACGCTTGAAGATGGATTAAAATCGTATTAGGGAGAAATGTCGGCAACGAATAGACCTGCAAAAAAGTCCGCGATCGCATATAAATATCTGTTACGGATAGCCGACAATGAGTCACTGAAGCTATTTTCGTCAAAAATTAAAACACAAAAACGATCTCGGTGGGCTACCCGTCGTAGATAGCTATATGTCGTCGGGGACTTTTTTGTAGATCTTTTCATTGCCGACAATTCCTCCTTACAAACTTTTGCTCTAGCTTCAAGCGTTGAAGCAGCGTTCGCGATCAAACGTCGAAAATTGTAATCTATTTCAGTTTTTCACCCCAAACTCCCACCCCCCTGGTCCGATATGGCCCAAAAACAATCACCGCCGAGATTTTCGGGGTATACACACCAAGTTATAACACGTTGCCAATTTTCAGTCTTTTCAGTATATTTCAGTAACCAATCTAGATATCTTAGATTTCTTTTCAGGTACTTAATCTACACTAAAAAATACAACTTTTTTCTAATTAAATAAAATTTAGGATCTGTTACCTACCGTTTTCGAGATATCAATTTTTGAAAAATTAAAATATCCGCTATTAGCCCCTATCCCACAAGATTTATGGCAGACTTCCGTTTTAGTAATCTCCAGCATGAAAATAACTATACAAGTGCTACATAAACCAAACTCGCTGAAATTTTTGAAATTTCTCTATTGCGAGCTGCAAATCAATTTTTTGACAAACATTTTGACCTGTCAAAAACAGTAATATTTAATTTTTTGCGCGGTCGATCTAGTACCGAATCTCAAAATTTAATTTCCAAAATTTACCAATAAACGGTTTTCGTGAATCACTCTGTATAACTGCAGGACGACTATAAGAGATTTATGTAAATTTTTGTTCGTTGACTCGAATTGTAGGCAGAAAATTGCATTATAGCTTCTTCAAGGATTTGAACTTGCTCCTTAAGAAATGGAAGGGAATGTAAAACAAAAACCTAGTTGTTATGCAAATATCTTACTCACTCGTAAAAGAAAAATAAATATTGTTTGAAAATTTCATTAAAACTAAACTAATTACACCATTCTTTAACATTGAAACATATTCCATTCTTAAATTAAGTAGTTAACAAAAAAAAGCGCTCACCATATCATCGGCAACTATCACAATAATGTTGGGTTTATTTCTTCCGAAAACACAGGAGACGGCCACAAAAAAAATCAACGAAATTTCCCCCCACATTCTGAAGGACTATCGTCTACCGGAGTTTACGTAGGATAAAATGGGTAATGTTGCGGAAAAATTATTATATACTTTACCATTGAGAGTGGGGTGGTGCGTTTCAGCCACAATCACTTGTGCTGACGTCATTGGAATCACCAGCAGCAGACTGGCGGTGGCTGAAAATGAGACGCCTCTGCTTTTCAGCGGTCAAACCGGTGTTTTGAGGAAATTGCTTTTGCGGTGAAATGCGTGTGAATCATGGAATTTACGCGCTCTGGAATATTTTGATGAAGGTGTTTTAGATTTGAAGAAAAGGGGGGTAAATAGAAGAAAAGGGGAATTCCTCACTAAAATGGAGAAAATGAATGAATTTTGAAATGAAGGACTAGCTATAATTTCTGATCCACTAACACACAAAACTGCAATTGCGAACACAAATGAACAAAAAATTCGCTACATTCGAAAAAACAAACATTTTTTTAAAATCGGAAAAGTGACGTATTAGACCCGTGTAAATGACGTCATCACCGATTTTTATTAATTATTTTCTCCGAAACAGTCAATTAATTCGCAAAGTTACTCATGAATTAAACCCTAGGTATTTTGGTGTCCTCTTTCTGTATGGGTAATAAAAAAAATTGGCAATCTTGCAGATGGTAGAAACTTCTACTTTCTTCACAGAATTTGTAAATATGGAAATAGCAAGAATTTTTTTGGCGATTCGATTTTTCGATCGATTTCAGTAACTGTTCCGCGAGCGTAGAAGTTGGAAATTCAAAAAATTAACCTCGTACAGATCTGAACTCGGGTCCAAAACCGCACCCTTTATGGAATTTACCGACTGGATACAGCCAGTTGTTATCGGTCGTCTAGCCAGTAACCACAATGTTAAATTATTGTTAATTAAAATGGAATAATGGTCAACCACTCACCCTATTTAGACCGTCCTAAGTCATTTGTCACGAGAAACGGTGTAAAAATCACGGCAGGACTTCCAGTGGAGTCATTTAGATCATTTGTAGTCATTAATTTTTTTAGTAGTCATTCAAAGTCATTTTTTTCACATCTAGGTCATTTATTGTCTTTTTTTTTGGGCCAAAATAGATTTTCTCCACAAATGATAAGTTATTGATGGATCGATCCCACTCTACGCCACTGAAAAAACCTGTCAAAAAGGATTATAAGCCTTACTTAGGGGGTGTTCAAATTGATCAGTTGGATCAGTGAAAAAAGACACTCATATGAATTGGAGAAGAAAATTTTAAAAAAGAGTACCTTAATTAATAATTCTCTGGTCTAGAAACAAAAAATTTCTTAGTTTTTAGTTTTAGAAATTGTTTATTTGCAATACCTGCAATAAAATTGTGTTAACTTGTGTTGCTTTCGAATATTGGCCGGTATGATTAAGCGGTAACAAAGTTTTTGCTTATAGTTCTATCCTTCTCTCGTGCACTAGAAACTTGTATTTGTATCCTTTATTAATACAAGTATGAGCATCCTGTAACACTTTATTCATAGCAGCCAAGTGTTGCAAGATGCTCACACTCCCATTAACAAAGGATGCAAATACAGGGTGTTCGGTAGAAAACGCCCCACGCCATAGCTCCCTTATTTATGAACCGATTTTAAAAAAATAAAAAGCATTTCAAATGGCTGCTAAAATACTACAATCTGGGCGTATATCCGAATTTTTCCAATGTCAACAAAAATGACTAACGACTACCAACGTTTGTTTTTCAAATTGCGACCTGCATATTTTTTGCTCCCATTTGATAGAGGACTTTTTTCTGAATTCATCCATACCATACAAGTCTTTTTTTCTACAGCAATTTATGAGAGAAAAAATTATCAAGTACTGAAATAAATAAATTAAGATCATTTGAAAAATTGCAAGTGTGCCATGAAACAATGAAAATGACGGTTTTCAAACTAATGTCATTTAAGCTATACCTACCTCAAAACATGATACTTAACGCCGCTTGCGAAGTAAGAATGTGAGCTGTGCATCGAACATGAAGGAGATATCTTTGAGCAATTTTATTTGTAAAATAACTCATGCAGCGTTTTATAAAAAACTTTGAAATTTGGTTTTTTGTATTGTTTGTTTTTCCTGCAGATAAATTTTAGAAATTACTACGCGTTTTTAATCAGTAAAGCTATTTATGTACAACTATCCCCCTGTGATGTTACCATATTTTTGATTAACAATGCCCAAAATGTCAGTAATTGTCTCGCTGACGCTTAAATGACATTAGTTTGAAAACCGTCATTTTCATTGTTTCATGGCACACTTGCAATTTTTCAAATGATCTTAATTTATTTATTTCAGCACTTGATAATTTTTTCTCTCATAAATTGCTGTAGAAAAAAAGACTTGTATGGTATGGATGAATTCAGAAAAAAGTCCTCTATCAAATGGGAGCAAAAAATATGCAGGTCGCAATTTGAAAAACAAAAGTTGGTAGTCGTTAGTCATTTTTGTTGACATTGGAAAAATGCGTATATACGCCCAGATTGTAGTATTTTAGCAGCCATTTGAAATCCTTTTAATTTTTTTAAAATCGGTTCATAAATAAGGGAGCTATGGCGTGGGGCGTTTTCTACCGAACACCCTGTATAAGCTCTTCGTGCGCGAGAAAAGTATAAAATTATAAGCAAAAGCTTTGTTATCATTTATTCATACCGGCCATTTATGTCAGTTTTCTTTCATTTAATGGCCGGTATGATAAACGGTAACAAAGCCTTTGCTCATAGTTCTATCCTTTTCTCGCGCACGAAAATCTTATATTTGCGTCCTTTATTAATGCAAGTATCTTGTAACACTTATTTATTTATACCAGCCGTTGTCTTTTTCTTATTTACCGAAGTCATTTTTTTGGGACTAGTCAAGTCATTGGGCGGAATGAATAAAGTGTTACAAGATGCTCATACTTTCATTAATAAAGGATGCACATATGAATTTTTCGTGTACGAGAAAAGGATACAACTATAAGCAAAAGCTTTGTTACCGTTTATTCATATCGGCCATTGTTTATTGTTGCAAAGTTGGCGCTGGAAGCCCTGTGACGGTTATACCTTTTCCACATTTAAGTAATTGTTATGTGACGTTTCAAAATAAAAGGTTTTTGAGATGAATTTTGTCTTTCTTTTGATTTTTTCATTAAGTACGCCCCTGTATGTCGCGTCCCCGATTGATTTTATAAGATCGTTCAAGTAGGTAATAAATTGCTTAAAATTCATCACTTTATTTATTTCATCGGCTTATTTTCTTATTTCTTCGACGTGTAATACAATCCCCATGTGCAAAATTTCAGCCAAATCAAAAATCAATTTTTTTTTTATTTTTGGTCAAAAGGGCACTAAGAATTAATGCATTTTTAGAAGCAGAATTTGAAGGCCTTTCCTATCGTGACGTGAAAAATGGGGGTTTGCATTTAAAGTTTAAAAGTTGATGTGCCAAAATGGCATTTCTAGTTACACGATTGGCTCCAAAAGCTTTTCAGATCTAAGTTGGGTTATCACAGGCACACGTACCAAATTTCAGCCAAATCGGTCGAGTACTTTGGGCTGTGGCGTGTTTACGAACGAACGAACGTACGTACGTACGTACATACACACAGACACATTTTAAAAACCACTTTTTTGGGTTCGTGAGACCTCAAAACGTATAGATCCGGTCTTATCTCGAATTCGAAAATTTTAGTGATTGCAGTAACCTGCCTTTTTTTTTAAATGGTGAAGTGGAGTGGGGAGGTTAAAACAGAAGTAGTTACCTACCCAAAGAGCAATAATTACCTTTTTTTATTTTTGAGGTACTGATCACAAGTACTAATTTTGCGTTAGTGCGTCAGTTGCTAGGTTCTTAATCAACGTTCTGATTCGCTCATCCTTGAGAGTTAAAAAAAAGTGATATCAAATACGTAAAGTGGAGTCGTATTCTAACAAGACAGAGGCACATCAACTTCAAAATTTTAAATACAAACCCCTATTTTAGACTTTTTAACTCATTTTACAAACACGATAGAGGTTGAACTGCCAGATCGATTAGGGGGAAATTTCGCACATGGAGATCGTACCTATATTAAATAGCTGATTAAGTCCGGTTGCGCTGAAGATATCGTAAAAAATTGTAAGGAAAAGTTGTTCAGAGTTCATTGTTGACCTCACGCAACCGCCTTAATGCACTTTAAAATTAAAATTTTGTAATAGTTTCGAATTTTAATTTGAGATCAAAACAAGATTGCGAACAATTAATTATTTCTTCTCATAAATTTTTGCGCGAATGGGTTCAGAAGCAAAATATTGAAAAATTACTCTTACCTTGCCCCCTGGGTTTACTTATAATACTATTTACACTCTAGTTGAAAGTAACTTTTAAAAAGATGCATCCGCAAAAAGATGCATCGCTCAACAGGCCTTGGAGGCTCAGGGCATTGTTAATTTACAGATTTCCATTACTTTATACATTATATTTTATATAATTTATTATATTTCTTGCACGAATTCATAAACCATCCATTTCCATTCGCTTCTATTTCTTGCTGTTCGCTGCCAGTCCGTTATTCCCATACTGCTAGGTCTTCCTGCACCTTCTCGTACCACCTTTTCCTTGGTCTACCCATTCTTCTCTTCCCGATTGGTTTCCTGTTAAGCACTAACTTTGGCATTCTTTCAGTGTGTCCCAGCCATCTCAGCCTTTGGGCCATTACATATGTTGTTATTGGCCCTTCTTTATATAGGTCCTTTAGTTCCATATTTGTTTTCCTTACAACCCTGTTCTGTGCTCTTTCCTCCAAAAATGGCTCTTAGAATCCTTCTTTCCCATCTGTCCAGTGTCTCCTCTTCTGTTTTGTTTAACACCCAGGTCTCGCATTCGTAGGTAAGTTACCGTTGTTGGTTTGATTACTGTCTTATAGATTCTTATTTTAGTGCCGTAGCAGAATGCGGAGGTACTCTTGTCTTAGCTTATTCGCTCGCTCGCTCGATCGCTCCTCAGTCTGTCCGTCGGATAACTTGAGAACGGATTGAGATATCGAGCTGAAACTTGGTAGGCAGCTTCGTCTCCCGAAAAGTAAGGCGGGGATTGCTTTTGGGCCATATCGGACCAAGGGGGTGGGAGCTAGGGGTGAAAAACCGAAAAACTACTAATTGCAATAACTCGAGAACTAGTGGAGATATCTTGCTGAAAATTAGTATGCACGTTCGACCTTCAAGTCTGTTGAAAGTGAGGGGGTGCCAATTTCGGGGGATGAAATTTAGGGGATGAAAACCACAAAAAATATGATAACTCCGCAAGGGTTGCACGCAGCTGTCGGAAACTCAACATACACACATATATCGGTGAAATCTTGTGGGGGATGCGTTTTTTCGTAAAATCGAACAAATGGGGTGGAAATTAGGGGTAGCAACTCGAAATTCCGCTTAATAAGTACTAGTCGAAATTGGCGTCATTCGATAGCTTTCCATTAATTATTCAAAAAAGGTGTCATTCATATTTTGCGAAAAACCACCCTTATAGGCGCTACAACCCCTAATATGCAGAAACACAAAAATACGAGAACTCAAAAACTACTCAACGTATCAAGGCAGAATTTGGTTTGTGAATTTCCAGTGACATTATAGGTGGATGGACAAATTTTCAAAAATATCTAACAAAGGGGATGAAATTTAAGGGTTGAAACTTGAAATTTCTTCAAGTAAATGGTAGCCTAAAATTACGGGGTTCGATAGATTTCGGTCAACTATTGAAAAAAGGTCTTATGAGTTTTCAATCTAAAACCCACCCCTGGGCCATTAACCACCCCTAACTCTTTGCAAGTCGATAATTATATTTTATTTATTTTTTCTGAAACCCTATTGGTTTATTTATGAACAACTGAAGTCAGTAAATACGCAAGGAGTCATGTCACACCGGAAAAATAAACTCACCCCTGTAAATCATAAAGGGGTGAAATCATGAGGTGTTGAAAACACAACTTCCTTTAGGGCATGTGGGGGTGGTGAAATAGGGGGTTGGAGTTTAGGGTTTGAAACGTCCATAAAGCCCTGTAATTTGACACAGAGAAGCAATATCTTCTGCGAAACTGTGACATCTTACACACTGCATCTTCGAGAAGGGAAGATCGAATTTTAGGAGAAAATTATCGAAGGGGATGAAAGTTAGGGGTGGAAACTCGAATTTTCAATGAAGAATGTATAGTTGAAAATATTACCATTCGATAGCTTTCTATTGATGGTACAAAAAAGGTCTTATTCATCATTCGCGAAAAACGACCCTTAAAGGCGGTACAACCCCCTAACATGCCGAAACAAAAAAATGCGAGAACTCAAAAACTGCTCAACGTATCAGGGCTAAATTTGATGTGGTAATTTACAGCGCCACTGTAGGCGGATGGGCAAATTTTCATTAATATCTAACAAGGGGGATGAAATTTAAGGGTTGAAACTGGAAATTTTTTCATGTAAGTGGTGGAATAAAATTATGGAGTTCAATAGATTTCGGTCAACCATTGAAAAAAGTCTTATGAGTCTTCATCCTAAAACCAACCCCTACGCTACTAACAACCCCTAAGCCCTAGCAAGCGGAGTAAATATATTTCATTTATTTTTTTTTGCTTTCTTCTAATTTGTTATTAATTTAAAGTGATTTTCATTAATTTTTGACCCATCCACAATTTTTCAACCCCTTTCATGATATGTGAACCCTCAAAGAGCAAAATTTACCCAGACCGCTTCTTTTTCGGGTGATTTCCGCTGGTTAATTTTGTAAAATTCGCGCAGTTTTGCCTTATGAATTGTTCTTGCCTTTTTCACTTTTTCGACCCCTTCGCAATGTTTCAACCCCCAAAAGTCAAATTTGCATAATTGGCTTATTTTCGTGTTATTTTCTGTAATTCTACTTAATTACGATTAATTCTCATCCCTTTTAACTTTTCATCCCCCTTTACAATTTTTCAACCCCCTAAGTGTTTATTTTGCAAAATTCACATAATTTAGTTTTCCTTCGGTAATAAATTGAACTCAATTGGATTATGTTTATCTTTTTCACTTTTCCAACCCCCTTCGCAACATTTCAACCCCCAAAATCTAAATTTGCATAATTGGTTTACTTTCGTGTTATTTTCTGTAATTCTGCTTAATTACGATTAATTCTCATCCACTTTGACGTTTCATCCCCCTTTACAATTTTTCAACCCCCTAGGTGTTAGTTTTGCCAAATTCGGATATTTTCGTTTTTCTTCTGTAATAAATTGAACCCATTTGGATGATGATTAAATTTTTCACTTTTTTCATCCCCCTTCGCAATGTTTCAAGTCTTCAAATGCTAAATTTACATAATTGGGTTAATTTGGTGTTATTTTCCGTAATTTTACTTAGCCACGGTTAATCCTGATACCTATTGATTTTTCATCCACCTTTACGATTTTTCAACCCCCTAAGTGCTAATTTTGCAAAATTCGCATAATTTCGTTTTTCGACGGTTATAAAATTGAACGCATTTGGGATTCAGTTTACCTTTTACAATTTTTCAGTTTCCTTCGCAATAGGTAGGTATAAGTGCTTATTTCAACCCCCACAAAAGTTTTTATTGCATAATTTGGTTATTTTAGTGTTTTATTTCGTAATTCTACTTAATCCACACTTCATTTTCATTCCTCTTGACTTTTCATCACCTTTTTTCATTACCTTGGACTTCTCATTCCCTTTTTCAACCCCCTTAGTGCTAATTCTACATATCTACTTCGCAAATATGATGTTTTTTTGTTAACTCTCTACTGTTTAATTATGTACGGCCAATTTTCATAATTTCGTCTTTTTAACACCACTGTGCGTCTGCGGAGGCACTACTACTAGGTGCAGATTTATAAAATCTGCACCCGACTCCACCAGTAAATTCAGCTCGCCCCTACATACACATTAACAAGGTAAACATCTACAGGGACACACATCGCATTGATATACATCTTTCGTTGGCTTTTTAATTTTCTCGATACGAATTTTGAATTTATTAGGGTTTTCAAGCTACCAATTTTTATGTTTCCTTTGGTTTCCGTGCCCATTTTCCTCCATTATGACTCCCAGATAGTTGAAACTGCTTACTTTTTGGAATCTACACTGTTCCCCTTTGGCGACTTCTATCCTTAATTCTTTTGCCGTGAAGGTTTACAACGGTGCAAAAATTTATAAACCGTACTCCTAAGAGTAACGAGAATATGAATCTGTTCTAATATTTTTCCACTGCTTTTAATATTGAAAAATAAAAAGCGTTGCTTCCAAGTGTGCAGAATTGTTCTTAGTTTTAAATAAATCCATTCAATGCAATACAGTTTAAATAAATCGGTTTCTGAAACGATAGTTAAAATTATGGTCAACCACTGGCAAATTGTTGGTCAACAACTGGGTATACTTTGGTCAATTTCTGGCAAATTGTGATTTTTAATTCATTTCATTGTTTCTTGCAAATGAAAGACAAAATTATTTTACATTTAATATATCCACCATAACAATGGTTGAACCTAACGGTCTTCAGCTTGACAATCAAAAAGTTGATTAGGTTCCTATTTTGGAAATTATAAAAGTTGAAATTGTCCTTAACTGGACAACTACTGGTCAGGTGACCCTATATGTAGATAAAATAGCCAAAGCACATACGGGGTGTCCCAACGGTGCAATTACTACCTAGATTATATTACCTAGAATTTACTTCTCTATTAGTGGGAGAAAAAATTCAAGGTATTATTCCATTTGAAATTTTGTCTTTTTAATTTCTGTTAATTTGAAAATTTACCGGGGACACGCTGTGCATAAAATTCGATATTAAAGTGTGTCATCAGGTAGCCCTGACCTTTCTTTAGGATGTGCCGTAAATTCCGAAGAGAAAAACTTCAAGGCTTCCAAAATATTAATTTTTAACTGAAGTCTTGTTTTTGCCAAAATCTACACATTTTGCGAAAAATTAAAAACAGCTTTACAAAAAGTTGCACTTTGTTTTTAAGACAAATTCTTATCGGGGTTTTAAAGACTAAGGTTACATGAGAAGTTTCTCAAACAATAGAAGTAAAGAATAATTTATTAAATATTTTATTTTTGCCTAGTTTTTGTTGCGGCGGGGTTCACTTTGCCCCAACTTCCCCTATATGGAGGCACTAGGGTTGGAGGAACTCTAGGTATTACACTGTTTCTCGAGCTGTTTCCCCTAGACTGTGGCAGCCCACTGACAATTTACCATCAGTGGTGGGCTGTTTAAAATAAAACCACAAATTTTCTATTCGAAGAGCAGATGTTCACATGGCATAAAGATACAGGATATTTTTTAAAATTTTATTTAATTACTTCGCAGTATGTGTAGGTAGGTAGTATTATTGAACATTTTTGCCACACCATTTTTCGTAAACAGCACGCCACTGGTAAAAAAAATGCATTGCCAGTTGGCTTGTCACATTCTAGAGGAAACAGTTCGAGAAACATTGTAATCCTAAAGTTCTTCCAAATCTAGTGCTTCAGATTACAAGAGTTACAACAGTACGGGCTGTACTATATTATTTTATCCACGATTATTAAATAATGCCGTTGTTATCTATACGAAACTATGGATACATAGTCCTGTACATAAAATACAGCGTGACTTATGGTTAGAATAAAAGTCACGCTCCTGTCACATTATTTCACAGCACTTGTAATGTTGGCTGCCTATCCAATGAACATTATGACGTTTCAAAATCAAGCGGAAGTGGTCCAAATCAAAATAGATCAAGCATCAAGTTGTTCCTATCATTTGTCAACATTTTGTTTTTGTTGGTTTGTGTTTACAATAAATATAAAGTGATAAAATAAGGGTTTTTAGTATAAGAAGGTCCTTTTCTAATCGTGACGTCGTCTGGCGCACTACGACGTAATTGGTGCTTGAGCTCAGGTGGTACATTTCCTATTGCGTGCTAACTTGCGTGTCTGTAATAAATCTATCTCTCTCTTTACGCGCCACCCCTGCAAGCGCAATACGCGCACTCGCGCAGATCTTCCGTCTTTTTATACTAAAAACCCTTATTCTTTGAAGAATTTCAATAATCTTGGATACTCTCCATTCATTTTCTACTGAAGTGACAGAACGTCAAAATTTGAATTTTAGGATGGTATGAGGAAATTTTGCAAGGAATGTTACTAACAGGTGAGTTGGTAGGAGCGATTTCAATGTGATACGTCAGAAAACATGACAAATTACAAAATTTTGCAATTGCTCTGACTTGGCCCAAAATGGCCTTTGCGTGTAGTTTTGAGTAAAGTGCAAAGAAAAATATTCACGAAAAATCCTCAGGTACGTTTATCTGTGACACTGCTGCTAACAAAAGCCAACGAAAGATGTATATCAATGCGATGTGTGTCCCTGTAGATGTTTACCTTGTTAATGTGTATGTAGGGGCGAGCTGAATTTACTGGTGGAGTCGGGTGCAGATTTTATAAATCTGCACCTAGTAGTAGTGCCTCCGCAGACGCACAGTGGTGTTAAAAAGACGAAATTATGAAAATTGGCCGTACATAATTAAACAGTAGAGAGTTAACAAAAAAACATCATATTTGCGAAGTAAGTATGTAGAATTAGCACTAAGGGGGTTGAAAAAGGGAATGAGAAGTCCAAGGTAATGAAAAAAGGTGATGAAAAGTCAAGAGGAATGAAAATGAAGTGTGGATTAAGTAGAATTACGAAATAAAACACTAAAATAACCAAATCATGCAATTAAAACTTTTGTGGGGGTTGAAATAAGCACTTATACCTACCTATTGCGAAGGAAACTGAAAAATTGTAAAAGGTAAACTGAATCCCAAATGCGTTCAATTTTATAAGCGTCGAAAAACGAAATTATGCGAATTTTGCAAAATTAGCACTTAGGGGGTTGAAAAATCGTAAAGGTGGATGAAAAATCAAAGGGTATCAGGATTAACCGTGGCTAAGTAAAATTACGGAAAATAACACCAAATTAACCCAATTATGTAAATTTAGCATTTGAAGACTTGAAACATTGCGAAGGGGGATGAAAAAAGTGAAAAATTTAATCATCATCCAAATGGGTTCAATTTATTACAGAAGAAAAACGAAAATATCCGAATTTGGCAAAACTAACACCTAGGGGGTTGAAAAATTGTAAAGGGGGATGAAACGTCAAAGTGGATGAGAATTAATCGTAATTAAGCAGAATTACAGAAAATAACACGAAAGTAAACCAATTATGCAAATTTAGATTTTGGGGGTTGAAATGTTGCGAAGGGGGTTGCAAAAGTGAAAAAGATAAACATAATCCAATTGAGTTCAATTTATTACCGAAGGAAAACTAAATTATGTGAATTTTGCAAAATAAACACTTAGGGGGTTGAAAAATTGTAAAGGGGGATGAAAAGTTAAAAGGGATGAGAATTAATCGTAATTAAGTAGAATTACAGAAAATAACACGAAAATAAGCCAATTATGCAAATTTGACTTTTGGGGGTTGAAACATTGCGAAGGGGTCGAAAAAGTGAAAAAGGCAAGAACAATTCATAAGGCAAAACTGCGCGAATTTTACAAAATTAACCAGCGGAAATCACCCGAAAAAGAAGCGGTCTGGGTAAATTTTGCTCTTTGAGGGTTCACATATCATGAAAGGGGTTGAAAAATTGTAGATGGGTCAAAAATTAATGAAAATCACTTTAAATTAATAACAAATTAGAAGAAAGCAAAAAAAAATAAATGAAATATATTTACTCCGCTTGCTAGGGCTTAGGGGTTGTTAGTAGCGTAGGGGTTGGTTTTAGGATGAAGACTCATAAGACTTTTTTCAATGGTTGACCGAAATCTATTGAACCCCATAATTTTATTCCACCACTTACATGAAAAAATTTCCAGTTTCAACCCTTAAATTTCATCCCCCTTGTTAGATATTAATGAAAATTTGCCCATCCGCCTACAGTGGCGCTGTAAATTACCACATCAAATTTAGCCCTGATACGTTGAGCAGTTTTTGAGTTCTCGCATTTTTTTGTTTCGGCATGTTAGGGGGTTGTACCGCCTTTAAGGGTCGTTTTTCGCGAATGATGAATATGACCTTTTTTGTACCATCAATAGAAAGCTTTCGAATGGTAATATTTTCAACTATACATTCTTCATTGAAAATTCGAGTTTCCACCCCTAACTTTCATCCCCTTCGATAATTTTCTCCTAAAATTCGATCTTCCCTTCTCGAAGATGCAGTGTGTAAGATGTCACAGTTTCGCAGAAGATATTGCTTCTCTGTGTCAAATTACAGGGCTTTATGGACGTTTCAACCCCTAAACTCCAACCCCCTATTTCACCACCCCCACATGCCCTAAAGGAAGTTGTGTTTTCAATTTCACCACCCTAACGCAATTCGTTTAAAAATTAAGGTAATTTGTAGATTCATGTTTTCAACACCTCATGATTTCACCCCTTTATGATTTACAGGGGTGAGTTTATTTTTCCGGTGTGACATAACCCCTTGCGTATTTACTGACTTCAGTTGTTCATAAATAAACCAATAGGGTTTCAGAAAAAATAAATAAA
Organism: Pycnomerus fuliginosus; assembly: GCA_963924575.1. Classification (NCBI taxonomy): domain Eukaryota; kingdom Metazoa; phylum Arthropoda; class Insecta; order Coleoptera; family Zopheridae; genus Pycnomerus; species Pycnomerus fuliginosus. The sequence continues at coordinate 22,057,358 of OZ004622.1, forward strand.
ATATAATTATCGACTTGCAAAGAGTTAGGGGTGGTTAATGGCCCAGGGGTGGGTTTTAGATTGAAAACTCATAAGACCTTTTTTCAATAGTTGACCGAAATCTATCGAACCCCGTAATTTTAGGCTACCATTTACTTGAAGAAATTTCAAGTTTCAACCCTTAAATTTCATCCCCTTTGTTAGATATTTTTGAAAATTTGTCCATCCACCTATAATGTCACTGGAAATTCACAAACCAAATTCTGCCTTGATACGTTGAGTAGTTTTTGAGTTCTCGTATTTTTGTGTTTCTGCATGTTAGGGGTTGTAGCGCCTATAAGGGTGGTTTTTCGCAAAATATGAATGACACCTTTTTTGAATAATTAATGGAAAGCTATCGAATGACGCCAATTTCGACTAGTACTTATTAAGCGGAATTTCGAGTTGCTACCCCTAATTTCCACCCCATTTGTTCGATTTTACGAAAAAACGCATCCCCCACAAGATTTCACCGATATATGTGTGTACGTTGAGTTTCCGACAGCTGCGTGCAACCCTTGCGGAGTTATCATATTTTTTGTGGTTTTCATCCCCTAAATTTCATCCCCCGAAATTGGCACCCCCTCACTTTCAACAGACTTGAAGGTCGAACGTGCATACTAATTTTCAGCAAGATATCTCCACTAGTTCTCGAGTTATTGAAATTAGTAGTTTTTCGGTTTTTCACCCCTAGCTCCCACCCCCTTGGTCCGATATGGCCTAAAAGCAATCCCCGCCTTACTTTTCGGGAGACGAAGCTGCCTACCAAGTTTCAGCTCGATATCTCAATCCGTTCTCAAGTTATCCGACGGACAGACTGAGGAGCGAGCGATAGAGCGAGCGAGCGAATAAGCTAAGACAAGAGTACCTCCGCATTCTGCTACGGCACTAATAAAAATTAACCCTAGAAGATTTGGGTTATGAATGTTTTTGCTTTCCCGCTAAATTTTGATCAAATTGTTAGAAGTACAGGCCCTTACAAATTAGGGTTGTATAGTTCCAGAAAAATTTTAGTTCTGCAATAGAAAATGAACTGACTTTACATATTTTAATAATCTCGCACATTTTGGATCATTACTGTATTTTTCAGACTATGCAACCAGTAAAACACGCCTGTGCCTCAAAAATTATGACAGTATGATTGTCACTGACAGGTGACAGGTGTTCTGTGGATTTGATAGTGACAGATGTTTGTTTGCATTAATAGTAATTTATTTAAGGAAATCATCATTAAATCAATGTAACGATATCATCGTTGAAATCCAGATAATATGCGTTATTACTGATGCGTAAGTACTTAACCATCAAACAACCATCGACAATACACAGCCAACTGTCGTTTAGGTTAAGTTTTGTTTATACCTTTAAATTTTCCTAATTTTCAGCATGTACCTGTATGCTGGTGCAATTCTTACAGTCTGTATCAGCCTTTCAATTATATTTCCAACATGTCTTTCACTTCTCCTATTTACAATTCTCACTTTTGGGACAATGTCTTTTTGTACTGGACTCGTAATTTGGATCCATATCAAATTGTCTTCGAGGCATGTTCCCACCATTGCAGGTGAACATATTTTGAAAGAAAACGACACGTTTCGCAGTACTCTTATGGTAAGAAAATCCGTTATTTTAAAACACGATTCAACAGTTGGTAGTTTTAGAAAGAGTTTGATGATGGTTTGCTGGCTGGAAAAACCCCTCAGACGCATTTTCCTGTAGTTTTTGGAAGAACTGTTGATAGTTTACTGCATCAGCTTCTTGATTTTATCGTCAGAGACTACATTTTGGTTTTTTTGAAGGAATATGCTTACAACTGGGAGAGTCTCGGTGACAACATTAAGTGAGGTCATGTTATTGAAATAAAGTAATTTAAGGGTTGTTTATTTTAGGGAGGATTTGTGGGGTGCTATTGAGACTCTTCACGAAAGGTTTACGAGGGTTGATCAGGCCAAACTTATCGCTTGTGATATTGTTAACAGGATCACGGGACATTTTGAAAAGATTCGGGAGGCCAAAGCATTGGTGTAAGTTTTTTTAGCGACTCTATAATAGCTATACTTATATTAATGTAGATTTAAGTCAGTGGCAGCAATTGCCAAATTCAAACCAATTTCAGAAACAACGTAAATCACCCCTAAATCTAAATAAGTGCCACATCACCATTTTTGTCTGTGATTTTCTTCATGTGTTCTTTATCTTATTTCTATTGCTTTTTTTCTATTTCAAATAGCCTCAGATTTTTTTTAGAGGCGCTGTTAATTTTTATCGAATGACACTTGAGTTGTATTGCTTGTTCGCGATTTTGCGTTATGAAAAAGACTTCATTAGTTAATTCGCCATTCTACAGGGTGTCTCGCTTTAGCCGGCATCACCCCTGTATCTTTGTTGTTTTATTGCGAGGGGTTGACAACTTGGAAATTTTGGTGTACAAGCATGAGAAATTGTACGATTTTTTTCAGGAGTTTTGGAAATTTTTGAAATTTTTTTGGAACTTTTGGATATTAACCTCCCCACTCCACTCCACCATTTAAAAAAAAGGGAGGTTACTGCAATCACTAAAATTTTCGAATTCGAGATAAGACCGGATCTATACGTTTTGAGGTCTCAGGAGCCCAAAAAAGTGGTTTTTAAAATGTGTCTGTATGTATGTACGTACGTTCGTACGTACGTACGTTCGTAAACACGCCACAGCCCAAACTACTCGACAGATTTAGCTGAAATTTGGTACGTGTGCATGTGATAACCCAACTTAGATCTGAAAAGCTTTTGGAGCCAATCGTGCAACCAGAAATGCCATTTTGGCACATCAACTTTTAAATTTTAAATGCAAACCCCCATTTTTCACGTCACGATAGGAAAGGCCTTCAAATTCTGCTTCTAAAAATGCATTCATTCTTAGTGCTTTTTTGACCAAAAATGAAAAAAAAATTGATTTTTATCGGACTTTAAAATCGCGGTACAGCCCAAGCCCCTGAACCGATTTGGCTGAAATTTTGCACAAGGGGATTGTATTACACGTCGAAGAGGTGAACAAATTTTGGATTCAATCGGCCCACGGAAAGTGCCGTTTTGGCACACCAATTTCGAAATTTAAAATTATTCTCTAATTTACCCATCCAAAACAAGTTTTTGAAAGATTTATTGTCACTATCGAGGTCACCATCAGAAAGGTCTTCAATTTCTGGTTTTAAATGAGACAAAATTGATTCGCATTTAGAACCCTTTGGGTAGAAAAATCGAAATTTTGTAATAATACTGAAACCACTTTATAGCCCAAACTAGTGGATCGATTTGCCCGAAATTTGGTAAATGGAGGTGAGGTGACCCGTTGAAGAGCTGAAAGGCTTTTGGGAGCAATTGGTCAACGGGAAGTGCCATTTAGGCATATCAACTTTAGAATCTTAAACAGAAATCAAAGACCCACGCGTTGGGGAGGTTCCAGCCGCTTCTCTGCTGCCCTTTTTTTTTACATGATTTTGCACATTTTCTGGAAATTTTTTAGAAATTATGGAAATTTTGGTGTACAAATTTTTACCCAGTTGTCAACCCCTCATTTTATTGAATATCGTAACAATTTTTTTTCTTGGATGTACCCCAAATGGGTAAGTCCGGAGTTTCAGGCCAAAATAAAAATGTTGAATTTCTGTAGGAAAAAATGAAAAATATCGAAAACGTCAATATTTTTACAACAAAAGGGTTGCTGCGTAATAGAATACAATTGAAATGAGTTTGTTTGCCAGTTGCTATTAGCTATGGCTCGGCAAAATCTAACAATCGCAGAAAAAGTTGAAATTATTACGATTTTTGGTGATAGCTTATAATTTCAACTTTTTCTGTGATTGTTAAATTGCCCAGCCAACAAACAGCCAACAAATGTCAAACAAACTTATCTCAATTGCTCTTTATTACGCAACAACCCTTTTGTTGCAAAAATATTGAAGTTTTCGATATTTTTGCCTTTTTCCTCCAGAAATTGGACATTTTTATTTTGGCCTGGAACTGCCGACTTGCCCATTTAGGGTCATCCTGAGCAACTTTCCTAATAAAATGTTTCGATCAAAAGATGCCTAATAGGTTTTTCGGATTTTTGGTATTTGTTTTTAGTCTTAGTAGGCTGTGATTATATTTTTGAAAAAATGTTAACTGCCCCAAAAACACAACTTTCTGAGGTCTGCATCTAAGAAAAAAAATTGTTACGATATTTCATGAAACAACAAAGATACAGGGGTGTTACCGTCTAAAGTGAGACACACTGTAGCTGAGGAGAACGCCCTCCGGTGTGTTACGTCAGACGTGCGGCCAATGAGGAGCGCTAAAATATAATAACGGACATTTTTGGCGGCATTTGATTGGACGCTTCCAACAAAATTTTCCCATGTGTGACGTCACAAAATTAATTTGAATCGCCAGTTGTTTCCTAGTGACAATGGATCATACGGCAATTTTAATAAAGTGCCTGCTTGGCAAAGGATAAAAAAGTACAAAAGACTTTCCTCCAAAATAACTTTACAAAATCTTATTTTAAACGTTTATTTTTTTTACAATTTCTTTGTTGTGCTGTTAAACACGGATTTTAAATTTTTGATTTTTTATTTTTTATTTTGCTACAAATCTTGAAAATCAGAATTGTATAATGTGATGAATATTTCACAAAATGATGTCACTTTTCAATACTTTGATTAAAAAGATAGATAATAAGAAATACGAAGGTCACTTTGAGAATATGATCAACTTCTACTTCTTTGTTAAATATGAATACGTAATTCAGGAAAGAATATTTAGCATTAAAAGCAGCTAAAGACTACAGGCTGGATTGGAATCAATTTTTGCAAAATAACATTATTTTGTGGAAAGTTAGCGTCACCAGGGATCCCGAAAAGTTTTTCAAGGTCGGTAGAGAAATAAAAATCAATCCTAAAAAATCCATGTTTTAGAACTCCACAAACAATGGGCCTATACAGTTTTGTGTAAATTCAAGAATCCGTTATGTTCAGGCCATTACTAAAAATTATTCTTAATTGTCATGGCAAAACTGCAACCCTAACGTAAACCCTGACTTTAAAAAATTCATTCAAAGTTCTGCGCAATTCATTTTGCATTCAAACGGAACCAACTTGCCTGGCTATTGACCTCATTTTCTATTGGTTCGGCACCGAGAGTGAAGCGCGTGACGTATACTATTCAACAATCAGAATTGGCAAAGCAATCACGCTTACAAGGTGATTGGATCTTACTACTTTACGTCACTATCCCCGCCTACTCGCCTGCGTTTGATCAGGCTCAGATTTCTTCAAACTTTCAACATTTTTTTAGAGGTCTACTAATGGGAATATTCCAAAATAAAAAAATACGGGTATTTTTATTTTTAATGTAGATTGATATTCACCAATAAAAAAAAATCGCTATATAGGCCCATTGTAAATTAAATAAGAATGTTCAGAATAAAATTTTGTAGTTACTTTGCAACAGAAAAGCATCAGCATCAACAGTATTCTCATTTTGATCAACTTACAGATGCTTCAACTCCAGCCAATCAAAAAATTACCTACCAAAAAATACCCACAAAAATTATTTCTTCAAAAAAATCATTCGGTTTCTTTTGGAACACCATTTACATTGCTTTTCAAAAGTAAGGAATAAATTCAATAAGCAACTTCTTACATGTCACTTCAAAAAAAAAAGTCGATCCAGGTTTTTATTTTTATGATACGCATCCGATGGTGCAATCAAGCTGTTTTTTTCACTTCCGGTTTAACTGAAATTTTTTATTTTTCAAATTTTTCTCAAAGAATTCCGTTTACGAATATTTCTGATAGAGACGTGTGTCATACTTAACCGGAAATGCACTCACGGCCGCCCTGGATTTTCAAAAACATCGAAAGAAATCAGCAAAATGTCTAAATTTTTGAACAAAAAAAAACACAAAAACACGTTAGTTTAATTTTTTGATACAAAGCCAACTGCGCAATTACATTTACTATTGACTTTAATTCTTGCTGCAGTTTTGACAGATTATAACATTGAAGAAAGAAAAAGAAAAACTATTTTTAAAAAAGAAATAGCGCAATTGGCTTTGTCCAAAAAATAAAAAAGCAATTTGTAGATGCGATGAGATTTCGGGCCACATCGGTTCTCGGGAGGTGCCTTTTTGGCACATCAAATTTCAAAATTTAAATGCAAACCTGCATTTTGCGCGTTACCATATGAACGCTCTCCGAATTCTGCTTCTAAAAATGTATTCACGCTTGTGCCCTTTTGGAGAAAAAATGATGCCGTGAAAAAAAATGCAGCAGTGAAGCGGCTGGAACCTCCCCATCGCGTGGATCTTTGCCTTGGGTTTCTAGTCGAATTAGCAAAGAAAATGTATGACTGGTTTCCATAATGGTTTTAGAACTTTTTTAGAACATACAAATTGAAACATTCATTAGAGAAAAGTAGGTATAAGTAAGTCCTTTTTAGGCAGTTCTAAAACCGTCGTTGAAACCAGTCTTATACAATTTCTGTGCTAATTCGGCTAGAAACACAAGTCAAAGATCCACGCGATGGGGAGGTTCCAGCCGCTTCACTGCTGCATTTTTTTTGAAACCAGAATTTGAAGACCTTTCTGATGGTGACAATAAATCTTTCAAAAACTTGTTTTGGGTGGTTAAATAAGTGAATAATTTAAAGTTGGACATTGGTGTGCCAAAACGGCACTTTCCGTGGGCCGATTGAATCCAAAATTTGTTCAGCTCTTTGACGTGCAATACAATCCCCATGTGCAAAATTTCAGCTAAATCGGTTCAGGGGCTTGGGCTGTACCGCGATTTTAAAGTCCGATAAAAATCAATTTTTTTTTAATTTTTGGTCAAAAGGGCACTGAGAGTGAATACATTTTTAGAAGCAGAATTTGAAGGCCTTTTCTATCGTGACGTGAAAAATGGGGGTTTGCATTTAAAATTAAAAAGTTGATGTGCCAAAATGGCATTTCTAGTTGCGCGATTGGCTCCAAAAGCTTTTCAGATCTAAGTTGGGTTATGAGATGCCTACGCACCAAATTTCAGCTAAATCGGTCTAGTAGTTTTGGCTGTGGCGTGTTTACAAACGTACGTACGTACATACACACACACAGACACATTTTGAAAACCGCTTTTTTGGGTTCCTGAGACCCCAAAACGTGAAGATCTGGTGCTATCTCAAATTCGAAAATTTTAGTGATTGTAGTAACCTCCCATTTTTTTAAAATTGTGATGGAGTTGGGGAGGTTAAAATCTATGCATAATTGTATTTTTATTACCGGATTTGATAGCTGATTTTTTTTCAAGTCGAAAACCTTAGTGCCATCTTTTCGAAAAATGTCATTTTAGTGGCAAAATGGCCCTTTTTTGAATTTAGTTTAGGAAACAATTATTCTTACTATCGGATTCTGTAGCTGTTGCATTGTCGGATCAAAAACCTTAGTGCCATTTTTTCAAAAATTGACATTTCAGAGGCAAAAAATGAAAAATGGCAGCAGAGAAGCGGCTGGAACCTCCCCAACGCGTGGGTCTTTGATTTCAGGGACTTCTGTTTAAGATTCTAAAGTTGATATGCCTAAATGGCACTTCCCGTTGACCAATTGCTCCCAAAAGCCTTTCAGCTCTTCAACGGGTCACCTCACCTCCATTTACCAAATTTCGGGCAAATCGATCCACTAGTTTGGGCTATAAAGTGGTTTCAGTGTTATTACAAAATTTCGATTTTTCTACCCAAAGGGTTCTAAATGCGAATCAATTTTGTCTCATTTAAAACCAGAAATTGAAGACCTTTCTGATGGTGACCTCGATAGTGACAATAAATCTTTCAAAAACTTGTTTTGGATGGGTAAATTAGAGAATAATTTTAAATTTCGAAATTGGTGTGCCAAAACGGCACTTTCCGTGGGCCGATTGAATCCAAAATTTGTTCACCTCTTCGACGTGTAATACAATCCCCTTGTGCAAAATTTCAGCCAAATCGGTTCAGGGGCTTGGGCTGTACCGCGATTTTAAAGTCCGATAAAAATCAATTTTTTTTTTATTTTTGGTCAAAAAGGCACTAAGAATGAATGCATTTTTAGAAGCAGAATTTGAAGGCCTTTCCTATCGTGACGTGAAAAATGGGGGTTTGCATTTAAAATTTAAAAGTTGATGTGCCAAAATGGCATTTCTGGTTGCACGATTGGCTCCAAAAGCTTTTCAGATCTAAGTTGGGTTATCACATGCACACGTACCAAATTTCAGCTAAATCTGTCGAGTAGTTTGGGCTGTGGCGTGTTTACGAACGTACGTACGAACGTACGTACATACATACAGACACATTTTAAAAACCACTTTTTTGGGCTCCTGAGACCTCAAAACGTATAGATCCGGTCTTATCTCGAATTCGAAAATTTTAGTGATTGCAGTAACCTCCCTTTTTTTTTAAATGGTGGAGTGGAGTGGGGAGGTTAAAAGGCCCCTTTTCGAGTTTTTTTTTAGCAAAATAGCAATTATTATTGTCGAATTCGATAGCTGTTGCATTACCGGATCGAAAACCTTAGTGCCATTTTTTCGAAAATTGCCGTTTTAGTGGTGAGAAACATTTTAACCTCCCCACTCCACTTCACCATTTAAAAAAAAGGGAGGTTACTGCAATCACTAAAATTTTCGAATTCGAGATAAGACCGGATCTATACGTTTTGAGGTCTCAGGAGCCCAAAAAAGTGGTTTTTAAAATGTGTCTGTATGTATGTACGTACGTTCGTACGTACGTTCGTACGTACGTACGTTCGTAAACACGCCACAGCCCAAACTACTCGACAGATTTAGCTGAAATTTGGTACGTGTGCATGTGATAACCCAACTTAGATCTGAAAAGCTTTTGGAGCCAATCGTGCAACTAGAAATGCCATTTTGGCACATCAACTTTTAAATTTTAAATGCAAACCCCCATTTTTCACCTCACGATAGAAAAGGCCTTCAAATTCTGCTTCTAAAAATGTATTCATTCTTAATGCCCTTTTGATCAAAAATTAAAAAAAAATGATTTTTATCCGACTTTAAAATCGCGGTACAGCCCAAGCCCCCGAACCGATTTGGCTGAAATTTTGCACACGGGGATTGTATTGCACGTCGAAGAGCTGAACAAATTTTGGATTCAATCGGCCCACGGAAACTGCCGTTTTGACACACCAATTTGTAACTTTAAAATTATGCACTCATTTAACCATCCAAAACAAGTTTTTGAAAGATTTATTGTCACCATCAAAAAGGTCTTTAAATTCTGGTTTTAAGTAAGACAAAATTCGTTCGCATTTAGTGCTCTTTGGGTCAAAAAATCGAAATTTCATAATAACACTAAAAATACATCATAGCCCAAATTAGCGAATCGATTTAGCTGAAATTTGGTACATGGAGATTGGGTGACCCGTTGAAGACCTGAATGGCTTTTGGAAGCAATTGGTCCACGGGAAGTGCCATTTAGGCATATCAACTTTAAATTTTAAATACAAAGGTCTCCTTTTTTATGTCGCCATTAGAAAGACGATCAAATTCTCGTTCTAAAAATGTATTCACAGTTTCTGCCATTTCAGTGGAAAATAGAGAAAAAATTCTTTCTCATTAAAAGGGAACGAGCTGACAGTGGATGACATAAAGTGGCAGTTGTTGTCAAAAAGGTAGCAAAAGATTAACCTTAAAAAGAACATATTGTCAAATGTGATGGGTGATGTCCGAGGTGGTGTCGGTATTTGTCAGAAAATTGCAAAATTAGTCACAGTCGATAAGGGTAAAAAATTTCTGTTGAATTGACCACTATCTACACAGAATACAAAGATCCACGCGATGGGGAGGTTCCAGCCGCTTCACTGCTGCATTTTTTTATTTCAATTTATTTATGTTGTTTATCTTTGAGGTTCGTCTTGAAAGGAAGTCAAGCGCTAATCAGTATTGCCAGTTATTGCAAAAAGAAATTCCACCAGATACTAAAAAATTTTCTTTTTCACTTTTTCGCGTACTTATGAGGAAGATGAATATACAAAAAAACGAGCAAAAAAACTATGTGTGCAATACGTGATGAAAGTATCTTTTTTTCACTCGTTTGATGGATACACCGGTGTCTATGGCGTCGCCACAAAAATTCACGTTGATATAGTAATTCGTTTATGAGTTAAAAAATAAAATGCAAACAGCAGGGCTTCCAGTGGAGTCATTTAAATCGTTTATAGTCATTTATTTTTTTAGCGGTGATTTAATAGTATATTATTAAACGAGCACATTATGAAGGCCATTATTCACGCGGTTGAGTTTAGAACACGAGCGTAGCGAGGGTTGTAAACGACCAAGTGTATAATGGCCCATAATGTGCCAGTTAAATACGACGTTTTATCCACGATTATTGAAATATATGTATCCAAGATTATTGAAATTCTTCAAAAAATTTTATCGCTTTATATTTATTGTAAACCAACAAAAAGAAAATGTTGACAAATGACAGGAACAGCTTGATGCTTGATCTACTTTGGCAACCTTTCGCTTGATTTTGAAACGTCATGATGTTCATTGGATAGGCAGCCAACATTACAGGTGCTGTGAAATAATGTGACAGAAGCGTGACTTATGACCATAAGTCACGCTGTGTTTTATCAACAGGATTATGTATCCATAGTTAGGTACATAACAATGGCATTATTTAATAATCGTGGATAAAGTCATTTTTTTCACATCTAGGTCATTTATTGTTTTTTTTTTGGACCAAAATAAATTTTCTCCTCAAATGATAAGTTATTGATAAATGAAAACGTCAGGCCACTGAAAAAACCTGTGAAAAAGCAATCCGAGCATTTGACTTCGGTGGTGTTCAAATTGCTGTGCCGTCTCGCGGGTTCTAATATAAGAAAAAAATTGGAATATGATACGCTGAAAAAAGACACTCATGAATTGGAGAAGAAAATAAAAAAAGAGTACTTTAATTCATAATTTTCTGGTCAAGAAACAAAAAATTTATTGTTTTCAGTTTCAGAAATTGTTTATTTGCAATAAAATTATGCTAACTTGTGTTACTTTCGAATATTTTATCAGTTTCCCTTAATTTCGCGTCATTTCCTTATTTACCGAGGTAATTTTTTTGGTCATTTTTATCATTTATTTTTGCAAAGTTGGCGCTGGAAGCCCTGAAACAAGCAACTTTTTCATATCCTTGACCACGAGGAACTTTTTTCATGAAAACAATTTCGATGAAACTTGGTATATACAGGGTGATTCAGGTATGCAGTCATTAATTTTCAGGGGTGATTCTACGTCGAAAAATATGAAGAAAAGTTCCCGTAAACAAGTGTCCGAAAATCGCCCGTAAGGGTGCTACGGCCCCCTGAAGGGGGCGTCGAAAATTCGATTTTTATTTAGTTACTCTTTAAGTTTTTGCATACTATCTGACATTATTAAGCATCACCAGATTACTTTAGTTACTAATTTTTAGAATCCGTTCAGTTTTGTAATTTAATAAAAATAAATTGTCTTGATCCCCGGTCAATACAGATAAATTTTTGATTCGACTTTTCTCGAAAACGGTTAGTCCTATGGAGTAACAATAAGAGGAGCTTTTTTACGCAGTTTTAGTCAGACAACCATATGCCGGTGAGGAAATGTCAAAAAATGGCTCATCAAAAAAATTGGGTGAAAAAATCCACAGGCCCCCCCTGTTTCGAACGCCCCTGGTAAAATCCGCTTTTTGCTGATGACATAATCTGATGGAGCTTATTTATATCAGACAGTGTGCAAAAACTCATCGCTTTAACCTAAACGGTTCCTGATTTATTCAATAATAACCGAAGTTTCAGTGCCCCCTTCCGAGGACCGTAGCCTCCTTAGAAGCGATTTCCGGACATATGTTTATAAGAACTTTTCTTCATATTTTTCGACGTAGAATCACCCCTGAAAATTAATGACTGCATACCTGAATCACCCTGTATATGCAATGAGTTGTAAAAAGTAACTGCATTGGATTCGAATCCAAATTTTGGTCTTAAATTGTTAAATGCAGTTACTTTTTACAACTCATTGCATAAGGCAAATGTGATGTTATAATAGATTATTATTTGATTAAAAATCGGACGTTTCAAAAATTATGATTTTTATTTGTATATTTTTTGGGGCTAGAAAAACGAGTAGATTCAATTTCCGTTGACAGAATTTTTGGTAAAATTTTTTGTCTATTGGGGAGTTTTTGACGCACCGTGATGAGGGAGATGAATATACCTACAAATAAACTGTGTGCAATACGTGATGAAAGTATCTTTTTTTCACTCGTTTGATGGATACACCGGTGTCTATGGCGCCGCCCATCTATAACTTCAATCTCGTGGTTTGAAATTTTTCGAATGTTTTCAAATGCCTAGATCTAGTTCTAGTAGCATTGTGTCGTGACTTCCCACAAAAATTCATTTCGATATATAATTCGTTTATGAGTTAAAAAATAAAATGCGAACAAGCAAGTTTTTCATATCCTTGACCACGAGGAACTTTTTTCATCAAAACAATTTCGATGAAACTTGGTACATACAGTGTGTCTCATTTTAACTGGAACCACACAAATATTTCGGTTAATTTTAACCGAATCAATGCGTTCTTTTTTTCTGCATGTAGAGCTCCAAAATCTGCACCTGTGCAATACTCAACTTTTTTTATAAACCGAAACCCCAGCCTACTGCGATTTAATAAAAAGGCCAAAGAAGACGAAATCGTATTGAGGCATTTTTTTTATCGAAAAATTTTATAAGGAAAAGTTACTCAGGATGGCTCCAAATGGCTAAATCCGAAATTTCAGGAAAAAATAAAAATGTTGAATTTCTTGAGGAAGAATCACAAAATAACGAAAAGTTCAATATTTTTATAAGATAATGAGTGCTGTGAAATAAAAAAACTATTGAAATGAATTGATTTGACATTTGCTATCGGCTATGGATGGATAAAACTTAACAATCGCAGAAAAAGTTGAAATTACTAAAATAGTATAAGATTTTCGTTTTTATTAACAATTTCAAGGTTCACCCCAACTAATCTGTTGCAATGTGCCACAAACAGCAAACATATGCGCTTCCATTGTTTTTTTATTTCACATCACCCGTTATGTTGCGAAAATATTGACGTTTTCGTTATTTTATGATTCTTCATCAAGAAATTCAACATTTTGATTTTTTCCTGAAACTTCGGATTTAGCCATTTGGAGTGATCCTGAGCAACTTTTCTTTATAAAATTTTTCGATAAAAAAATGTCTAATACGATTTCGTCATTTTTGGCCTCTTTATTAAATCGCAGTAGGCTGGGGTTTCGGGTTATAAAAAAGTTGAGTATTACACAGGTGCATATTTTGGAGCTCTACATGCAGAAAAAAAGAACGCATTGATTCGGTTAAAATTAACCGAAATATTTGTGCGGTTCCAGTTAAAATGAGACACAATGTATATGCAGTTTTCATTAATAGCTTCTAGACTTATGATGATTTTAGATCAGACACTGACCGTCCACCGTTATTCGCCCTCTCCCCACACGTGATGTCTTCAGAAAAAGAGCTGAAATACATCCGTTGCGTGAGCGAGTTCTTCATAATGTTCCTACTGCCAAGAAGCTATTCTTTGGGTCCATCAAAATATTTCCTCCGTGAAACGCTAACTTGCAAAGGTTCATCGGCAGCTGTAAAACCAGTCTTTACCTTCATTTTGTAGTGTTCAAACCTTTCATTGACACCGTAACGGATCCGGACTTTTTTAATCTCAACGTGATCTCCTACATCGAAACCCAAAGAATCGCTGCCAACGTCCACGTCAAGGCCTTCGAGTACGCCAAAAGTTTTGAGGACATTTTGAGAATCATCGCAAAGACAGACGATGTGGAGGCACTGAAGTCAATTCGGTAAGAATCTTTTTTTAGTTTAGTCCATTCATTAGCGTTGATGGAGAATTAAGGATCGTTTCGTTATCTACAAAAAAGGTTTTGTTAATAATTATTATGTTCATGGAGTATGGACAGTTCACTCGGAACATAAATTAAAACTGGGAGCTGATCACTAGTGGAATTAGTTGTACACCGTTGTTCATCGCTTGCGCATGCGTATTAAAACGTGGTTTCGGAAGAATCTGACGTGAACAGCTGATATCCAGCTGGTAGGACTTCCGAAATACGCCTAATTTTTGTATACCGGGTGGCCCATTCAAGACGATCCAGTCGTAATAACTTTTGAACGGAATAAGATATCGACTTGCGGTCTTCGACAGATTCCTTGGCATTGTGGGGGACATGTTTCGCCATAGCTTTGACCTTGCTCAGTTTGCGCATTTCACCCCCACTCCAACCAACGTCAAAATCTTAAATGTCAACACACCCCTTGTCGTATATCAAATGAAAGCCCTTGGAAAATGCTATTCACTGTTCTAAGTAGTTTGAGAATTTAGCGAACCGTTTCAGTGAAAGGTTTTGAAAAACTCGATGAAAAATCTGTTGATATGTGGACTAAAAATGTAACTGATTAGATGTCTAGTGAGTTTTATTTGTTATTAGCTTTTTTGGAGCATTAATTTTAGCATTCCCACACGGATCAACGAGAGAACCAATAGTGACCTATCCAAACAAAGCTAATAACGGTTAAACTCGCTAGACATCTAATCAGTCACATTTTTAGTCCACATATCAACAGATTTTTCATCTAGTTTTTCAAAACTTTCCACGGAATTCCAATTTCAGTAAATTCGAATACAGTACATTTTTGTCTCTAACATGAAAACGGTTCGCTAAATTCTCAAACTACTTAGAACAATGAATAGCATTTTTCAAGAGCTTTCATTTGATGTATGACTCGAGGTATGTTGCCATTTAAAATTTTGATGTTGATTGGGGTGGGGGTGAAATGCGCAAACTGAACAAGGTCAAAGCTATGGTGAAACATGTCCCCCTCAATGCCAAGGAACCTGTCGAAAACCGCAAGTCGATATCTTATTCCGTTCAAAAGTTATTACGACTGGATCGTCTTGAATGGGCCACCCGGTATATACAGGGTGATTCACGTAGACCGTTCGTTGCAAGATTTTCCACTTCCCAGTGGAATAGAAATTTGAAATTTGATACTCGGTTATTATCGACAATTCTGAATTCACCTAAACTATTGGCAAGATTCTGTCACTTCCGGTTTCGCCGGAAATGATACCAACTTTGTTATTTTAAATGGATTGCGTATTTGAGATCGTCTTTTCAAACTGAGTATTTTTTATCTGGGTTATCTTCATCTACCAGTTATAGTTTTTGACTTATGTCAATTTTTTCATTCAAAATGTCACATGCAAGAGTCGCTTTAAAAAATCACAGCTCTTAAGCGCTTTGCACTAATGAAACGAGTTTTCTTACAATCGATAGTGAAGGAATAAGAGAATCTTTTGAGTGGCCAACAATCTACTAACCTAGCTTCAAACGTTCACAATTATTTTTTCAAATGGAACGTACTATTTTTGACAACGGCAATCGATAGAGTGCTAAATTTTAGGGGCAGTTTCATCAACATGTCCTATACCCTCTACTTATCAATTCTGAGTTATTTACCAAAAAAGATATTCTGAAAAAATGATGATTTATCGGAAATTCAGTAGACTTTGGAAAATTTGTCACGTCAAAGAGTGACATTTTCATTGTTAGTATTCGTATATATCGGGTGTCCCGAAATAACGTCACAATATTTCGGGTGGTGATTCTACACCTGCGTATATAAAAAAATGTCCGAAAGGGTCTCCTGGGGGCGGCTACAGGCCTTAGCAGTTGTCTCTCAAACAGGTATTTATTTATTAATTATTTTTGAACCGGTTTGAGCCAGAATGATGAAATTTTGGTTATGCGGTAATTTTGGGGTGACAAATTATCTGGTGGCGACAAAAAAGGTAACTGATGACCATAGGCGTGCGAAACAGGTGGGCCTAGGAAAAAAATAGCACATTTTTTTCTCCGGTTTTCTTGAATTTTTGACTTTATATATTCGTATTCGTATTCGTATTTCGATTCTGCGGTGCGTTCCCTTACGGGTCCGCTGCATTCAGACCTTAAGATCCATTATGCCCGCACTGCAACCTCTTCTCTACAGAAGCCCCGTCCCTTCCATGAAGGCCAGTACATCCGCTGCAGAGAGTGAGTATATTTCCGCAGGGGCTGGGTATGCAGCCCCCAGTTCCCTAAGCCTTTTGTGACCGAGCGGGCCACATTCGGTTAGCAAATGAAGAGGCGTTTCTTCCTCTTCTCCGCACACTCTACAAGTGCTTTCCTCAGAACGTCCCATTAGATGAAGGTGTCGCTTGAGTGCGCAGTGCCCAGTCAGGACGCCCACGACTTTCCTTAGCCGCTCTCGGCTTAACTGGAGAAACCACCGTTGGGCTGTTGGCGAGGAGGGCCGAGAAATGAAGGCCCTCGCTTGCCTCATCCCCGGTGCATTTTCCCAGTGTGAGTGAAATTGCTTGTTGAGCCAGTTTCCTAGCTCCTTCCGCAACGCACTCTCCGTCACAGCGAGTGCTGGTTGTGGTCCCAGGTATGGCATGTTCGATGCCTCCCTTGCCAGTTCGTCAGCTACCTCATTGCCAGCGATTCCTGAGTGCCCAGGAACCCAAACCAGGTTGACCGAATTGTTATTTCCAGCCAACTTCGTTAATGCGTCTCGACAGTCGTTAACGAGGCCGGATCTCACCTCCACGGAGTTCAGAGCCCCGAGCGCCGCCCGACTGTCGCTGCAGATGTAGATGTACTTGCCAGAGTAGCCCCTACGTAGGTTCTCCTCAGCGCACACCAGAATTGCGTATATTTCCGCCTGGAATACAGTGGGGTACTTGCCAAGAGGTACGCTCACTCGTCCCTCTGGCATCCCCCCAGTGAATCCTGCGCCGGTGCTCAGATCGTTTTTGGCCCCGTCTGTGTACCAGACTAAGCCACGCGGTGTGAGCAATTTTTCTCCCTTCTCGCCCCAGTCTTCTAGAGGGGATCCTGGTTGTATATGGGTCATTAAAGCACAACCGACGCTCTATCCTGTCTTTGCGCATTTGCAAGACAGCCTCATCCGCGCCCGGTAGAGCGAGTGCACTTCGATGTCCCTCACTTCCCGCTCGCCATTCTCCTATCCCCTGCAACCTGAAGGCTGAGGCCCGGGCCGAATGCTGCACTCTGAGGTGCAGCGGCTCCAGGGCCAGGATCGCCTCCAAGGCTGCTGAGGGAGTTGTTCTTATAGCACCGGTCACCATTAGGCATCCCAGCCTTTGCACTCGCCCGAGGGCACTCCTGGTACTAGCGCGTTCCGTGGAGCGCCACCAGACCTTGACTTTATATAACTTTTCTTCAAACAATTCTACACAAAAAAGGTACTTTTGATAATAAGTCATAGGATCAACCGATTTCAAAAAAAATGCGATATTAATGATATTTAAACTCATAAATCTAATTCTAAATTTAAATTCTGTCATGGTGCCTGCATCAAGCGCATGCGCCTGAAGGTACTGTGAATATGCGTATTAAAACGTGTTTGCGAAAGAATCGGGTTAACAGCTGATATCCAGCTGGTAGGACTTCCGAAATAAGCCGAATTTTTGTATATCCCTTATTGATATGCGTTAGAGAAAGATAGCCATATAAGGCATGTGGCAACCTTGACACATAAATTTGAACTATTGGCGGTAATTTTAAAATCACGTATACAAAATGAAAATAAAATTTGTGATACCCTTACTCAGTTACTTTGAAGCCTAATGATGACCATCATTTAGTCATTTGAAGAAAAAACATTGCACTTTTTTAAACGCAATTTTAAAGCATGAAAATCATGAGACGGTTTCCTTAATTTTTTATAATTTATTGAAAACACCGAATTTAAGGTACCGTGAATAGCTCCTATTCCGGAATTGCGGAGTTATTTTGGAATTGACGGAATAGAGTCCTTGCACCATTTCATAATTTCAGATTATTTTATGTACATTGCATCAATAAAGATACAATAGATCGTCCGCGAACATCGATGTTATTTAAAAAGCGTTTGCTTATTTGTAAGTAAATAAATGACCCGGAAACGCCGTGGCTAGACTTGTGACGTCATGGATCGTACAGCCGGTGAGATCTGGCAACAGTTCTTTTCAGGGTATCGTTTAATAATTAATTTGAAACGCCAACCTTGACAATTGACAAGAAGGGTCAAAAGTAATCTCTCACGTTGAAAAAGACGGTAGGGGAAAGGGGGGTACATTCGACCACGGTTTACTTTCAACCATTTCCAATAAAATCTCTGTTTTTTGAACTTTTTGCCTGTTCTAAAGCATAGTAGGCTGACATTTAAAGCATAAACGTTTGGTACAAAGCAAGGTATTGGAATTGCGTCTAAAAAGGTAAGTTTTTACAGTTTTAATTCTCGTTAAACTTTCAATTTCGGAATGAAATTTTAGCCAATCGCTAAACATTCTTTTTTTCGTTGATTCATGTCCTACTACAACATAACATAATTTGATCAACTTTTGACCCTGAAATTTTTTATTTGCCGTAAACACATGCGGGGTACTTTCGACCTATCCTAGCTGGGGTACGTTCGATCCATACATTTTCAAGAGTAAAAGGCAATAGTTCTACTTTTTATTTTCCCGATGTTGGAAATGTTTCGGAGGTATATACCAATAATGTTGCTGCAATTTTGCAAGCTCCAACCTCCAACTGAAACCAAGACACCAGGAACATCACCTCTCTATACAAATTTTAGCTATAATTTTGAAAACCTCATTGTAAAGTAAGTAGTTTCTTTTTTAATTTCTTATCTTTTCTGTTTAATTTATATATTTCAGTCTAGAATAGTAATAAAATTTATCCTGTGAAATAAGAGGAGGTCGAAAGAACTCCACTTCGTGGTTCAAACTACCCCATAAAATCAAAAGAGACCGCGGTTTTAGAGTAACTTTTGCCGTGATTAGCAGGCAATAGAACACTTATCAGAATGACGTAAAAGTTATTTTGATATTGGTATTTGATATTGATACACTCAGGAAATAATGTTATGGCACGAGACCGCTCACAATGCGAATAGATTCTCACAATAGGCCTTATCAAAAAAATTAAAATTGAAGTGAAAACCTCATCATTAAAACGACATTGTTCGCGGTCGAGGGTCAAAACTTTATCTCCTGACTGTACCTTGTACCTACTGGCAAAGACTACTAGTGACTACTATAAAATATTTTATCCGTAACATGTCTATTATTGTAAGGTATAAAATCATTGCTTGCACATCTATAATCTATCCCTGTTAAAAATCAAAACCAAAAACCATCAAAAAAATTATTCAGATTTTTGATGGTCCATGGCGTTTCTGTGTAGGTATTTGGCCAGGAAATTACCACCTCAGACCATCGAAACTCAAAATTGTTAATTACCATCAAAAAAACATTAAATTTATTTTTGAATTCCCATAAGGATCCACCAAAATTACAGCGAATACCATCAAAATCCATTCAAAAACCCTGCAATTTGATTTGACTAAAATTAAGTTGCGTAGTGAACTTGAAGCGAAGCTAAAAATTTTGGAGCTGGAAGGCTAATTTTGTAAAGTTTGACGAAGCTTTGAGTCAATCCTGTTTCTCGATCCATAATGGCGCCACAAATACAAAGTTCTACAATAATTCACCATCCGCATCCTTGACTAAATAGTTGCCCTTTTCATGGAATTCCTAAAAAAATGACTGTCAATAATGTACTTCTACAATGCCAACTTCCACGAAAAATTATCGTTATCAAAACGTAAATTAGTTACAAAGGGTTTCCTATAATAACTTGCTTTTTAAATACCTTAAATTGGTGGGAAATCCCATCAATAATAGTATAGTTTTTTAAATATGGATATTTGGTGGAAATAACCATCAAAATTTTTTGAATACTGATGTTATTTTCGATCAAATTCTTGAGTTTTGGGGTTTCCAACCAAAAACCATCAATTAACAATCACAAATGGAAATTACCATCAAAATACATAAATCTTCAACAATGGTTCCGTCAAATTCGGCAATAAACCTTACGAAAACATCTAAATTACGTGATTTTTTGATGGTTTGATAATAATGTTTCTGAATGGTGATTTTTTACAGGGATGCTATAAAACACTAGTGTTTTATTTTTCATAAAACACTCATTGATACTTACTATAATCTATGCTATAAAACACAGTGTTTAACACTCAAACACTGAAGACCTCCTAGTTCTGTGATATCGACATTATAATAACTTGTGTCTTATCAGCATTTTAGACATTTAAGAAATTAGACTTTTCGTGCCTAAACTTTGCCTTATAAGGCACGCGTACACATACTCGCAAAAAAATCGGGACAACCGAAAAAAATTTCAACTCCAAAACACCCCTTTCAGCCCCCAAACTCAAAACATGGACATAGAGGAAATTGAGTGTCTCGATTTTTTTGCGAGTACCTCTACGTGGGTACCACTACGTGATCCAATAAACTAAAAACGGCGCTTCATAATAAATCCCATAAAAATTACTTAAATTAATAAAAACTTTTTGTAGAAATGAAGCGTGTGCCTACAAAAAATTTTTCCATACCTAACGACTCGACTATTTTTGATATTTGACAGCTTCTAAAATCGTCTTTAATTGCAGTTACAATTTGGTCACGAAGCTCATGCAAGCGACAACTTTACAGAACTTAAACCGATCCAAAGGGGTGGATTTGGACAACGAAAAGGGCTCGTTGACATCGGCCGGGGTGAACAAATCCGACATAAACGCCGCAAAAAAGCTACGCAAATACATAAATCAGTTGACGGTGGCGAAAAAAGAGTGCGAGAAAAGGTTGGCGGCCCTGGGATGGGAGTTGGGGTACCAATTCAGCGACGAGTTCAAAAAATCCCTTCCAATCACCTCGATCCTCGAGCAAGTACTCGGGCGGAAATTCCTCTCCCAGTTTTTGAACACACTCGCCAGCCAGGATCTGGTCAGGTATTGGACGGGGGTGGAGGAGCTTCGCTCCGCTCACCGGAAGAACTGGCACCAATTGGGTGCCGAGATTTTTTACACTTTTATAAGAAACCCCACGTCGGAAATTAAGGTGTGTAACAAACGGGAATATCCGGGGGTTGGGGTTAACTCTCGAGGGGGTTAATTCAAAGGGTGGAACGTGGGATGACTTTTATTCTTTCTCAGTTTGACTTGTTTTAATAATAATTATTAGAGTTGTCAGAATTGAGAAAGAATAAAAGTCATCATCACCACGTTCCACCCTTTGAATTACACCCCTCGAGAGTTAACCCCAACCCCCGGATATTCCCGTTCGTTACAGGTGGATAAAACGACGCGCAAGCGCATGGAGGCATTCCTCCTGGGCGATAAGGGACCGGAAGTTTTCTACGAGGTGCAGTGTCAAGTCGTGCAGACCTTGGAGGATAAATACTACCAACCGTTTTTGATCAGCGACTATTACAAGGAAATGTTGGCAGCAATGGAGAGGGAGGAGGAGGTGTCGGAGGTGGACAGGGGTACGCTGGAGGAGCGACAGAACTCCGGCGAGAGTGCCTCCAGTGTCGATTCCACCCTGAACGTTGGGGACCATTCGAATTACTCCAAACAGAAACTGGACCAATTGGAGGAGAGGTTGAATAATAAAACGCAGGCGTTGCGGGCTTTACGGAGTTCTTTAAAGCCCGAGTCTAAGGTGCTGAGTAAGTTGGAGAAGGAGGTCGAGTGGTTGCAGGGGGAAAGGAGGCAGTTGGAGGCGCATTTGAGTCGGACTGAAGTATGGGGGGAGAATTTGGGGAAATGGCGGACGGTTGTCCAGTCTGCTGAGGTATGCATAATTTTAGTTGTTTATGACATAAGTGCTAAAAGTGATATTTTAACCTCCACACAACCATATAAAAATGGGAGGTTATTGCAATCACTCCAAAATTCGAAATTGAGATAACACCAGACCTTTACGTTTCAAGGTCCCAGGATCACGAAAAAGTGGTTTTTAAAAAATGTCTGTGTGTATGTACGTATGTACGTACGTACGTACGTATGTACGTATGTGAGCACGATTTCTCGGAAACTACCGAACGGATTTTAATGAAATTTGGTATGTATGTTAGGGTTAGCCTTCCGGTGAGCCCAGTTAATTTTCTTGCGAATCCACAGACGCTAAGTGCCTTTTTGGCATGTAAACTATGAAATTTGACAGATGAACACTAATCTTTCTTATCAGCGCATGAAAGGCCTTGAAATTATGTATCTGAAACTGTATTCCCACTTAGTGCCTTTTTGGCACAAAATCTAAAAAATCGAAATTTAGAGGAAACATTAAATAACACGCTACAGCCTAAACTGCTGGATCGATTTGGCTGAAATTTGGTAGGTAGAGATACCGCTACCCGCCGTAGAGCTGATTTAATTTTGGTGACAATCGGCAAACGGCAAGTGCCATTTTGACATATAAACTTTGAAACTTGAATAATGAACTCCCATTTTCTCTACCAGCACATGAAAAGTCTTCAAATTTTGTTTTCAAAATTGTATTCAAACTTAGTGCCCTTTTGGCAAAAGATCGTAAAATTTAGAAAGATCACAGAGAACACCTTAGGTTTGGTGGAGTAAAACTTAGGTATAGTAAACAGTAAAATTTACTTGATATTGGTGACAAGATTGGATCATTCACCGAAGTGGGGAGGTTCCAGAAGCTTCCGTAGCTGCCCATTTTTTTTTTGTGGGAATGAAAGAACACGAACAAAATAAAATCACTTTTAACACCCATATCTGAGGGGGCAACCACTGCGTGAGTCCACGGTACACCTGTTGGATTTAGTACGATTTAGTCCGCGTTTATTCCGATTTAGTCCCATTTTAGTTCGCTCTAGTCCTAGTCCGTGTTACATTTTTTTCGTGAGTGGTTGCCCCCTCGCGCATATCATACACTTTTTTTTCTTCAAACGCCATTAAAAGCAGAAGTCAAAACGTCCATCAAATTCGCTGTAACTAAGTTACAGTGTCACTTTGTGTTGCATTGTCACTTTTAACAGTGTGTTAAAAGTAAATGACTTTTAATACTGGTGTCAGAAATAGTTATTTGTGCATCAAGGCACTGAAGTTGCACTTTTTATTACGAATGTGGAATTTGGTGGCAGAGACCCGTAGAGCCGAGGCAAATAAACCAGATGCGTAGTAAAAAGAAGTTTCAGTGCCGAGGTACACAATACTTTTTTTTTTGGCAGTGAAAAATAGCGAAATTGCTTTAATTTTTTTCAAGAAAATCAAAACAATTTTGTCAGACGCGCACATGTTGATGTTTATCGGCTACCCGGTTACGTGAAACAATGGAACTTCGAATCGTACCACCTCACTGTCTATTTAAATAAATAAATATACATTTATTGAGTAATTAACAAATTAATAAATATTTTTTTTTCCAAAATAAACGAATGTTAATAATTACCCAAAGGGATAGTAACAGCTATGCACTGATTTTATACTTATTATTTCTCTTATTTTAATGAAGATTTCAAAAAAATGCAATTTTTAACAATGTCAAAAAACGATAAAATTACTGTTTTTAATAGTGTTTGTAGAAAAAGTACTGCTTTTTAATTTTTGGAAAACAAAATGTTGACTCTGATGACAGTTAACTTTATTAGGGCAAACACTTGTTTCTCAATGACTTCCTTTATCTGATTTACATTGGATTGTATGGGATATCAAGAGTAGAGAAATATCGCAAATGTTTGTTCGCAAGAACCAATATAAATAAAAATAATTATTAATCTTTATTATTTCTTATTTTTGACGTTAGGCTTTTCGCAAATACACCACTGATATTTGGAAACACTATAAGTAATTATATAGTAGTCCAAAAGCTGTAAGGTTATATGGCAGCAATAAAATTTGTAAATAATCCTAATAGGTCATTACCTGGGGTTTTCCCTCACTGCACGTTTGTTAGCTTCGCAGGCCCGGCTTCAAAATTTCTTTCCCCAATGAAATAAAATTAACACTAGAAAAATTAATTTATTTAATTAATAATTTATGAAGACAATACCTACAATTAATACATCAAATAATTACGGAAATAGAACAAGATACGCGCTGGAATCGTATATAATTGATGCGGCCTCGACTGGCGCTAAGTTGAAGTCCGGCTCTGGCTGCTTTACCTGGTTTGTTTACATTATCATCACTGCTGGCCCATTGTTCCCTCAATTGGCTTTCAGACAATGCAAAATTTTTATGAGGGCCATATAACCTTACAGGATTTGGACTACTAACACGACGCCGTAGGCGGAGTGTATCAAACAAACGAGTGAAAAAAAGATACTTTCATTACGTGTTGTACACGTAATTTTTTTGTATATTCCCCCCATACGCTAAAAAGTGGAAAAGATTTTTTTTTCTATATGCAGGCCTCCCACACCTCCTAAAATTCCTAAAATTCCTAAAATGCTTCGATCCTCCTAAAATTCTCCTAAAAATGACAACGAAATCCTAAATTTCCTAAAATAAGGAAGTCTGAAGAATTTTATGCTAAATTTGGGGCGGAAATTTATCCCTGTAATATATATTTTACTCACACAACCGCCGCGTTTAAGTGTATCGAAACTTTATTTTATAAAGACCTCGTAAAAAAAAGATTTTTTTTTTATTGTCAAGACGCTAACTATACCGGGGTGATTCAGTTTGGTATTCGCCCAGCCCCCTGTAACTTTTTAATTTCAACAAAAAAATAGGTATTTTAGGGTGTTCTCCCAAAAAATTAAAAAATTAACTTAAATTACAAACATTTTATAGTACATTAACTTATTCTGTGTTATGTAAAAATGTTTTCCCAAGTTTTCTATCTTCCGCCGTATTCTTTGCTGGAAAAATATGTATAAAACGGTATAAAACCGTATTTGTAAATTGTCTGACAAAACTCTATTAAATAACTGCTTTAAAATAAATCGTCTTGTTAATGACGTGTCAAAATTTCAAGTATGTAAAGAAGATAGATAATAGAAATTTCGAAAAAAGAAAATTTTGTTAATAAAATAAATAATTTAAATAAAATAAATAAAATAAGTAAAATAAGTAAAATAAATAAAATAAATAAAATATATAAAATATATAAAATATATAAAATATATAAAATATATAAAATATATAAAATAAATAAAATAAAAATTAGCACTGGAAAAACTTGAATAATTTTCGGTTAACTATAATGTCGCACCCACTCTAAACAAATTATTTTCTTGAAATTTTTCTAATGAAAGTGTAAACTTTCTTTACATATTTGGATCTAAAAAAATGCATACAAGAATCCGCTAAGAAATGTACAGCATTTCATCAAAAGTTACAGGGGGAGAATACCAAACTGAATCATCCGGTAAAAACTCCTAAAATTCTCCTAAAATTTTGCTTTAAATTCTCCTAAATTCCTAAAAAAAATAGGAAAAATTGACGTGGGAGGCCTGTATATGGGGGAGTAATGATTGGCAACACTGGGTAGCCCTTTACTTCCTTGGTGTCATAATAGGTATAATGTAACAATGTAAAGATGTAAGATATAAAGATGAAAAAATGTTAAAATCGTTAAAAAAAGTGACACTTTCATTACGATTTTTTCGTTAAAAAAAATGCAGCAGTGAAGCGGCTGGAACCTCCCCATCGCGTGGATCTTTGACTTGGGTTTCTAGTCGAATTAGCAAAGAAAATGTATGACTGGTTTCCATGATGGTTGTAGAACTTTTTTAGAACAAACAAATTGAAACATTCATTAGAGAAAAGTAGGTATAAGTAAGTCGTTTTTAGGCAGTTCTAAAACCGTCGCTGAAACCAGTCTTATACAATTTCTGTGCTAATTCGGCTAGAAACACAAGTCAAAGATCCACGCGATGGGGAGGTTCCAGCCGCTTCACTGCTGCATTTTTTTTGAAACCAGAATTTGAAGACCTTTCTGATGGTGACAATAAATCTTTCAAAAACTTGTTTTGGATGGTTAAATAAGTGAATAATTTAAAGTTGGACATTGGTGTGCCAAAACGGCACTTTCCGTGGGCCGATTAAATCCAAAATTTGTTCAGCTCTTCGACGTGCAATACAATCCCCATGTGCAAAATTTCAGCTAAATCGGTTCAGGGGCTTGGGCTGTACCGCGATTTTAAAGTCCGATAAAAATCAATTTTTTTCTAATTTTTGGTCAAAAGGGCACTGAGAGTGAATATATTTTTAGAAGCAGAATTTGAAGGCCTTTTCTATCGTGACGTGAAAAATGGGGGTTTGCATTTAAAATTAAAAAGTTGATGTGCCAAAATGGCATTTCTAGTTGCGCGATTGGCTCCAAAAGCTTTTCAGATCTAAGTTGGGTTATGAGATGCCTACGCACCAAATTTCAGCTAAATCGGTCCAGTAGTTTTGGCTGTGGCGTGTTTACAAACGTACGTACATACGTACACACACACAGACACATTTTGAAAACCGCTTTTTTGGGTTCCTGAGACCCCAAAACGTGAAGATCTGGTGCTATCTCAAATTCGAAAATTTTAGTGATTGTAGTAACCTCCCATTTTTTTAAAATTGTGATGGAGTTGGGGAGGTTAAAAGTGGTACTTTCATTCCGATTTTTCATTAAAAAAAGACGACTTTCATTGTAAATATGCAAAAAAAAATAAATAAAGGGTTCACTCCAAACTCTCTTGCTGTTCTAGCTATAGAAATTCGGTTATCAAAATCCCATCTCACTGCCCATATTTTAAATTCGACCGATTAACTTTTGTATTTGACCATATGGCGGAATTTCGCAAAGCTAACGTCAAAAACGTGACAGAAAAGTCAAAAGTAGCAGCCTACTTACTTTGTTGCTTTTACACGAGGGAATACGGTAATAAGAATTTATAGACTAGTAGTGAGTAACAATGTCAACCATATTTACCATTCATTTGTGATGACAAAGAATGTGATAATACTGATAAGTGATACTTTGTAACAAAAAAATTAACATCAAAAAGGCCGTGAAAATTAATCGACACGTCGAGACTTTCACCTTACTGATTACACCATGGAATGCCGTTCTACTTTTTAATGTATCGGCACGTTGTGGTAGCGAAGAAAATTACATAATTAAAATTAAATTAGTGTTAAGATAAAACATGTCTATTCTTATCTGAAATGCAATTTATATTGTCACTACCATAACTTCTCTTAACACTTAGGGCCAGATTTTCAAGAAATTTTCCATATACAGGGTGAGTCTAAAAGGCTCCACATCCTTTATACCACAGAATCTACTGTTCAAATGATGAAGATTGGTGCAAAAATTATTGGTCAGTTGTGATTCCTCATGATGTTATAAGCCGCCAAAGATCTTCATTTTTAAACGTTATTTTTAAATATCTTTCGAAAGGTGTATCGTAGGATTTTGAATTTTTGCACAGCATTGTTGCAGACCAAGGTGCAATTGCTGATGGTACTTAAGACATTGTTCAACAAGTGGATCTCTGTTATACAGGGCTGGCCCCGATGTTATTTGCCCTTGAACTTTTTTATGTTTGAAAATATTGCCAATTTGCCTATGCGGCCGTATTCCCCGTTCAATTATAAAACTTTTTTGGCTCGAAAAAACTAACCACTCACGAGGAAAAGTGAAAAAACCGAAAACATGATCATCGAGATAAACCTACAATTTCAATAAAAATCAAAGCGTACGTTGACACGCATCACATTTCAACTGTTTTTTTTGCATTGAAGGTGTTGTTCTACATCTGAGACCCAGAACCATTGCTCACAACTGAAGAAAAAACATTGATGGTAATTTCACTTTTTTATGAGGTAGACTCATCATTGGTTTTGAGGTGATTACATGCATCACGTTTTCGGTTTTTTCAATTTTTCTCGTGAGTGGTTAGTTTTTTCGAAAAATTTTAAGAGCCAAAAAAGTTTTAGAATTGAACGGGGAATTCGGCCGCATAGGCAAATTAGCAATATTTTCAAACATAAAAAAGTTCAAGGGCAAATAACATCGGGGCCATCCTGTATCTGTAACAATGCTGTGCAAAAATTCAAAATCCCACGATACACCTTTCTAAAGATATTTAAAAAGAGCGTTTAAAAATGAAGATCTTTGGCGGCTTATAACATCAAGAGGAATCACAATTGACCAATCATTTTTGCACCAAGCTTCATCATTTGAACAGTAGATTCTGTGGTATAAAGGATGTGGAGTCTTTCAGACTCACCCTGTATGTTAAGTTTCAAATGAGGTTTATTACCCTAATTTTCATTGAGACAGCTGTTTCTTTAGAAATAAACATCACGTTAAAGATAACATGAGATGGAAAACCGGCCCTAATTCAATTAACAAAAATTTTTCTCTTTGTACTATTTTATTTTCACTTAACAGTACTTCGGAGAACTGTCGTTCTCTCTCATACCAGGTGAAATTACATCTTCTGTCGCATTCCATACACATAATAAGTAATATTAGAAGAAGAGGTACTGTAAAAATCTTTTAAAAGGGTCTACCAATAAAGTTTATGGCCCATTGCCGCACAATAGGTACAATACCCTACTAATGAGCCATAATCTTCATTGATAGACCCTTTTAAAAGATTTTTAAATTACCTTAGAAATTCCGCTGCACAATTCACAATTTTTCAAACGCTCCTTTTCTTACATCAGTATCGCTCATATAATGAAAAAAATTCCAGCTCCCTTTCGTAACTTATCCATCTTTCTTTAAAAAGTACAGGTCAGATTATTTGCTCTCGGTACAATCATCAGATATTTCTATTTAAGTAGAATTATGATTAATAGTCATTACAGTCATTGCAGTGTTTCTCTGTTTATTTCTGTAAAGTAGCGCTTCATTTTCCTGTAATTTTTTTCAAAATTCTTGATATTTTTGTTTCATTTTGCCAAACGTTTTCTCCTGTCTTGCTATAGTTGTTATTTATGTTTTGGCAATAAGGGTTGTGTGGAAGAACAGTCTCCTGGCTCGTATGGGAGAACTGAACATAGCTAGTATATTTTGTCATTTTACACTTTGTTTTTCACGTATTATACAGGGTGTCCCCCGAAATTTGTGGGCAAAACTTTACCAGTAGATTCTTCTATGAATAATATGAACATGTCGAAAAATGAAGTTCTAAGGGAACCAAGGCCCCTTGGGCCACTTTGAAAGTGTTTTTTTCTAAATATCATCAAAACGGTAACCAATGAAAAGCCATTTTTTTTTCGAAAAAGGCGCATTCTATCGATGTCAAACAAGAGTATCATTTTTACTTAAAAAACCACAAATTTTCAGATTCTGGATTCAAATTTGAGAAGAAAGTACTTACAAAAATGTTTGAGTAAATTTAGTCCTGTACGAGACGCCTATGATCAAAATTTTACTACTTTACAGTAGTAAATTCAGCATCAAAGACTTAGTAAAGATACCAAATTTCACGTTGCTGTCTTTAATCGTTTTGAAGATATTTAGAAAAAAGGGGCCTTTTTAAGGGGCCTTGGCTCCCTTAGGACTTATTTTTCGAAATATGTTCATATCAACAAATTTTTCATCGAGTTTTTCAAGACTTTCCACGGAATTCTAATTTTAGTAAATTCGAATACATTACATTTTTGTCCCTAATATGAAAACGGTTCGATAAATTCTCAAACCACTTAGAACAGTGAATAGCATTTTTCAAGAGCTTTCATTTGATGTACGACTCGAGGTATGTTGCCATTTAAAATTTTGACGTGGTTTGGGGTGGGGGTGAAATGCGCAAACTGAACAAGGTCAAGGCTATGGTGAAACACGTCCCCTCCAATGCCAAGGTATCTGTCGAAAACCGCAAGTCGTTATCTTACTCCGTTCAAAAGTTATTACGACTGGATCGTCTTGAATGGGCCACCCGGTATAAGAAAAAATCGAATTTCACTTAACAGTAATTCAAACAGATTATGGAAATACGCCATTGGCCCATTGGGCTGTCATTTTTCGCTCGTACGTATCACTTGAGAATATATTCTGTCGCATTCACAGTTCTTACAATCATGTGCAACCATGATCATAGAAATTCAATTTCACTTAAATTTTCTTAAATCTTTAGAGAAAATTTAACAAAAATTATTTTTGTGATTATTTTATACATTAAGTATTGAACCAATCCAAAGCTAGATTTTGTTCACAGTAACCTAGCAACTCTAGATTACAGTGATAAGACGACAGTCGTAGTTCAAATCAACTGGTAATCCTACGACATTTAACACAACTGTCATTAAAAAATGGCAAAAGTAAACATTTAATCAGATTTAGAAAAAGATACGTTTACCAGATTTGTACAGAAAATTGTTGGGTAATTTTAAACTGTGTGGTATCTTGTTATAATTACACCAAAGTCACTCGCCGGAATGTAAATTTGTAGCACTTTATAACATTCTCCTAAAACTCACGAGCCAACAACAGGAACTTAACATTATTTTAAACACTGGATATAAGCAGGTCCTTCTCTTTTTGAGCTATTAGTTATTTTTTCAATTTATCAACTTTTGAAATGCAAATCTCTTCTAATAAACTCTGCTCGGTGTCCTTCGGTCTTCCTGTGTCGCGTCTAATTGGTCTTCGCTTCCTATATCCTTCATACCAGTTTTGTTTCGTCCATTCTTTTCATAGTAGGTAGATGCCCCCGAACAAGAGTTCACCTAGTAAGTACTCCATTGTAAAGTTTTAGGTATTCTACCAAATTTCATACCAAGAATGTTATAATGCGGTTAAAATGAAATTCAATCACCGTAATCAGCCGTATAGGTATACATAAATGTTTAAATCTTGTTGAAAATCAATAAATTCACTTCTATTTTGTGACGTGACACTCAGTTGACAAGTGACTGACAACTGACAGCGATGATCCAACATTTTTACAATACCTAGATTCGAACGTACTCTCTTGATTGCCTTGTTGAGTCCTCATGGATTCACTACTCGTCAATGGTAGATTTTTTTCAGGTCAAAAAGACGACGAGAGTTTGCTAATGATAATTGAAATAAAACCGTAGATTTAGGCGACTCTTTAATGCAATTCAGTCGCTATGAGTGAAATAAAATATGGTAATTTATGTCTTAATCTGATCTATCTGATCTAATCTACATATGCGCTATGTGCGGAGATTACACATAGTATAGTAAAGTTCTGGCATCACATAACTTCATAATAGAAGAAAATAGGAACAAATTACAATTTATTCAACAACACCATCTGCGTTAAGGGATATCTGTTTACAGAAGTGTCGAAGATGCTCTAAAGTATACATATATCTATACTTTAAAGTACCTTAAGATACTTTTGGTGTACAGTCGGGGACCCACCTCCAGCGACGATTCATTAGATCGACCACATCGCTACATTTTGATTGGTGCTTTTCTGACAGATCGGCGAACATTAACCGAATTCACGATATTCAGGAGCTTCACTGCGCACGCGTCGAATTTCTTGGATGAACTCCCCAAAATTACTGAAGCAGGGATTTTGTTCCGTCAAATTTTAAAGTGACACTATTGACATTTGGATATGTTCATTATCGTTTTTATTACCTGTAGAATTTCACCATGATAAATGTGAGCTCTTCGAAAACAAATCGCAATCACGTTTTAGTCAAGTTCGATAATAATTGTCAATCTGTATCTTCTGGAATCTTGTGATTTCCTAAACAAAGTCAAAACACTGAACAACACCCAGCTGACAGCTGACAAGATTGACAGGCACAGCGCAGACGCTTCGATGTTACTCTATCTCCTTCCCTCTCCGTGTATTAGTAAGAGATAAAAGGTGAAACTTTTGGCGTCTCTTACTCAGAAAGGGTATTCTGCGCACATTAAAGCTTCCAACCAATTATTACATGCTCTTTTTAACAATAGATGGCGACAACCGGTGAATATTGTGAATTGCAACGATACAGTCGGCCACGTGATTCGTCGCTGTGGGGTGGGCATTTTTAAAGTCCCCGACTGTACCAATTAAAAGTATCTAGATACAAGATACTTCTGAAAAGTAACGAAGATACTGTTATTTTTCGTGTAGGTACTTGTATCTAAGATATTTTTGGTACACTTGACCGAACAGTAGAAGAACCTGTCATGAGTGTCATGTGACCCAAGGCATTTACTTAGCACAGAATGGCGATCACATGACAGCAGTTATACAATATGTATCCATATGCTTTAAAAGTATCTAATAGTTACTACATTTCTTCTCAACTAAGGGTAGTGAGTGATAACATAAGTTGACACTCTATGCCGGCCGCTTAAATTTTTATTAGTTACAAAGATGTGAGAATCAGTCAAGTCAACTTTTCACACCTTCTTGAGGTTAAATTTTGGAAATGATGCCCGCTGAATTACTTCAAACTTTCAAACTTGCTAATCATGCGACAGGTTTACCAAGTTAATTTAGTCGTTTGATGAAAAAAAAAGTAATAGAAATATGTAATACCACTAGTCACTACTACTAAGAACGGAAATGGCGTCCCATAGGTACCCGATGAAAGAGAACCTCCCCAGTTCGTCTTGGTAGTCCACATGGCGGAAAATGAAAACCAAGAGGACGAGAGTATAAGCACCGGTTGGGTCGTTTGCAGAAGTCTGGCCCAATTCCAAGAGTTACACAGAAAACTGCGCCCTCTGTGTTCAGAACTGAGAAATGTGGAGTTGCCCTCGAACACATTCAAATTTTTGTTCGGTAAGACTGACAGGACTTCGCTGGAGAAGGCCAAACAGCAGGTCCAAAAATATCTCGATGTAAGTAATATTTTTGAAACTTAAAAAATCATAAATTTACAGTAGAATTTTGATCGTTTCAGTTTGTTCTGACGGATGATAGACTC
Source organism: Pycnomerus fuliginosus (assembly GCA_963924575.1). NCBI lineage: Eukaryota > Metazoa > Arthropoda > Insecta > Coleoptera > Zopheridae > Pycnomerus > Pycnomerus fuliginosus. Next base: position 22,090,212 of record OZ004622.1, read on the forward strand.
AATCAAAGTGAAGCCCTTTATTCATTCCTTAGCCCTAGTTCAGATCATTTGAAACATTCCACTCCCAGTCCGAAGAAGTCGAGATTTTCTTTTTCTACTTTGTTCAAAAGGTGAGTGATTTCTCCACATTTTTACTTTTCCACACTGAAAAGTGTGCGGGAAAGTGGATCTCTGCACGATTATAATTTTTTCTATTTCGGTTTCCTAATGAACACTTTATAGCACCCAAACGCGTTCTCTAATGTGCTCTATTAGAGCACGGCTTTTGTTTACATCGTAATCTAGACAACTACTGTGTCTAACAATCGAATTAACTGCCAAGCCTGCATTTGAAAATGACAATCTCAATTTTTCTTCAAAATATTAACGAGTTGGGTATCCGAAATAGAAGAAATTGTATAAAAAACGTGTTTCATAAGGTTCTTATCGCACTCGGATTTTGTAAAACTCGGGCTTTTCGCCCTCGTTGCCCAAACGTCCTCGTGCGATAATAATTGGCCTTATGAAATGTGTTTTTTAACATACTATTTCCTCACAGTTTTATGATCTTCCGATCATTGCCTGCTTACAGTGTTATTCAGAAAATATGTGATAACGGGAAATTATGGAAATTGACAAATGACACGTTCTGTACGAACTAACTTTGAACAAACGTCCTATCGACAAATTGGAATTAATTTGTTTCCATAGCCCCCGTGATCACATATTTTCTGAGTAATACGTGATAATTTAGTGTCAAAAATGGTCATTCTTCCGCGAAAATACAAAAAAAACCTTTTCTTGTGTAGGTACAGTTTAGTCGAGACAAAATTGCAGCATCAATTTTCCATAAAATAATTGTCAAAAAGATCCAAGTCGCCATACGAAAATCTAAATAATCAAATTGGCTAGGGAATCGTCTTGGACCCATGCCAGTCTTGCCACCCATTATTTTTAGTTAAAATGGGGCACCTAACTAAACGAATGGTCGTGCCGTGTTTCAATTTGAGCATAATAAATTTTATATACAGATCAGCTGAAAATTACGAATATGGTCGCCATATTGGATTTTAACACCATTGGATACACGCAAAAGTTAACTTTTCAAAAATGTAACCATCATGTTTTGCAATGGTAACACACCAGACTGAAAGGGTCTTCCATTTATAGATTGACGCGTTTTTGACACTTTTCTAAATGTAAATGCTTTATGGATTAGAAATTTTTTCTTTATTTTGCACATACACAATTTCATTGCCCACTATTGGGATCTCTGAAACTATAAGAGTTAGAAGATCGGTTAAATTAGATAAGAGTTGCTCTTTTTTAAAGTGATTAAGAATCTGTAAAGAATTCTTCGATATCTTGATTAGTTCCTGAGTTATTCCGAAAAACTGAGAATTGACTTTCTAAAAAAAATTCTTAGCTCCCTAGCAGTTGGTGCTATTTCAATGAAACTTTTAACTTTTATATTTTTCACATCTGTCAATTCAATGGCAATGACAAAAATTTTCTAGGGTTTCTAGATTTTGAGTGATGACAGTCAACTTTTCTTTTTCTTGTAGCCGCCATATTGGATTTTAACCCCATTATACCATACATATATAACATACAAAAAAATCGGCTTTTTAAAAATGTAACCGATCAGGGTGTTTCGAGAAAAAAATTTCAAAGCTTAAGTCACACGATGCCAATACGAGTTTTATTCGCTGAATTCAATTTCCTTCACGTCATCAGAAATGGAAAAAGTCGGTGTACATTTTTACAGTTGTTTTTTCCAATTATACAAATTACTCACCCAAGTTGGTTACATTTTTGAAAAGTTAATTTTTGTATGTATCCAATGGTGTTAAAATCCAATATGGCGGCCATAAGAGAAAGAAAAGTTGACTGTCGTTGAATTGAAGTTTTTTCAGGATAACTCAGTAACGAATCAAGATATCGGAGAATTCTTTAGAGATTCTTAATCACCCGCAAAAAGCGCAACTTTTTTCTAATTTAACCGATATTCTAACTCTAATGGTTTCCGAGATCCCAATAGTGGGCAATGAAATTGGCAACACCCTGTATGTCCTGTATTAAAAAAATCGTAAGTCGGGTACTAATGGAAAGTGAAAAAAACTCCTATACTACAAGATAGTACTAGGAGAACTCTCCAACTGTCCGGAAGTTCAGGCAAATCAGTCAGTGAATTTGACCATTTTAGCTGAAACTAGTATACAGGGTCATTCACGAAGAGTGTCCGTTAGACGTATTTCGAAAAGTAGTGGTATCATAGTCGCACAAATTTGTATCCGGTGGTTTTAATGAATTCTGAATTGAATGAAGATATTTTCAAGATGGCTGCACTTCCGGTTATACCGGAAGTGAACATCAACTTTGTTATTTTAAATGGAACACCCATATTTTTATAACATATTCCGATTCTACATCAAATTTTGAGAATTTTAGTGTAACATTACCCTATGGCTAAATACGAGTTTAATTTTTAGACACGAAAATCTCATAATACTTAAAAATTAATATCTATGCCAAGAAAAGAGATAAGAGTATTGAAATGTCGACAGCAGTAAAAGATGTTTTTGGGAACATCCGACTGTGGTTCAAAAACCGGAAAATTCCTCCAGGGAGGGTCTGTAGCCAGTGGCGTTCGTCAGCTTGAAACTCAATTTTTTCAAATGGAATACCTGTTTTTTTATTATCCCAATGGATAGCAAATATAATTCCTTATCAATCCATGTCAAATATTCCTAGACCTATCTTCATTCGTTTTGGAGTTATTTAATGTAATTTACGTTTTCCGATAATTATTTCCGTTTTAAGTAAAACTTACAAAAAAATATTTTATTAATTCGTGATCGAGATACGCCATGCTGACAGTCTAATAAAATGGGCATAATTATCGAAGAGCGTAAATTTAATTTAATAACTCCAAAACGAATGGAGATAGGTATAGGAATATTTGACATAGAATGATAGGGAATTACATTTACTATTCACTGGGATAATAAATCGATAATAAAAAACTAGGCATTCCATTTGAAAAAATTGAGTTTCAATTGTTTTTTCTAAGCTGCCGAACGCCACTGGTTGTAGGAGGAATTTTCGGGATTTTAAGCTACAGTCAGATGTCTCAAAGACATCTTCTACTGCTGTCAAAATTTCAATAGTACATCTCTTTCTTTGGCAAAAATATTATTTTTTAACAATTACTAATTTTCGTCTCTAAAAATTAAAAATATTTTTTTTCTCGGAAACTATCATATTTAGCCATAGGGTAATGTTACATCAAAATTCTCATAATTTGGTGTAGAGTCAGAATGTGTCATGAAAACATGGGTGTTCCATTTAAAATAACGAAGTTGAGGTCGACTTCCGGTATAACCGGAAGTGCAGCCATCTCGAAAATATTTTCCTTCATTTCAGAATCCATTAAAAACCCCGTACACAAATTTTCGCGACTATGATGCCAAACCTTCTCGAGATACGTCTAATGGACACTCTTCGTGAATGACCCTGTATACTGCAAATTAATTGACACACCGCGAGCACTATTTTTATACAAATATAACTTTGAAACAATCTAGCTTTGAGCTTTTTTCTTTCATCCAGGAAAAAATGTGGGAATTTCCGTTATTTCTTGAATGTTTCCAGGTTTTTTCCATAAACAAATTTTCGCAAAGTTTAACCAATTTTTATGATATTTGTTCAATTAGTCTGCAACGTAAATATTTTTGCATTTCTTCAAAAAGTAAAAACAGATTGTAATGTGATTTGTGGAGGACATTCCTGCAACTCCGCCCACTAACTACGCATCCGCAGAGTTCAACCAATAGCACTGAGTGGTTTGTCGGCCATTTATCAGCATATATGACGTCATACAGTGTGTCTCAGAACGCTCGCACCAAATTCTTATGGAGTATTCAGGATTAAATTTTGAGTCGATTCGTGTTTTTGAAAATTTTCAGGGTCCAATAGTTCTCGAGTTATAACAGATTTGAGAGGACCAATCAGATTTCAGCTCTGAATTGCTTCATAAGGTAACTTAATGTTAGATGCACTGTTTCCTAGGTAACAAGATACAACAATATTAAATTTTCATTGATAGAATCTTGTTACCTAGGAAATAGTGCATCTAACATTAAATTACCTTATGAAGCAATTCAGAGCTGAAATCTGATTGGCCCTCGCAAATCTGTTGTAACTCGTGAACTATTGGAACCTGGAAATTTTCAAAAATACGAATCGACTCAAAATTTAATCCTGAATACTTCATTTAAATATGTTGCGAGCGTTCTGAGACACCCTGTATACAGGGTGAGTCTGAAAGACTCCACATACTTTATACCACAGAATCTACTGTTCAAATGATGAAGCTTGGTGTAAAAATTATTGATCAATTATGATTCCTCTTGATGTTATAAGCCGCCAAAGATCTTCATTTTTTAAAAGTTCTTTTTAAATATTTTTCGAAAGGTGTATCGTAGGATTTTGAATTTTTGCACAGCATTGTTACAGACCAAGATGGTACTTAAGACATTATCCAAAAAGCGGATCCCTGTTATACAGGGTGGCCCCGATGTTATTTGCCCTTGAGCTTTTTTACGTTTGAAAATATTGCTAAATTGCCTATGCGGCTCTTGGTATTTTTCGAAAAAAGTAACCACCCACGAGGAAAATTGAAAAAATCGAAAACATGATCATCGTGATAAACCTACAATTTCAATAAAAATCAAAGTGTACGTTGACACGCATCACATTTCAAAATTTTTTTTGCATTGAAGGTGTTGTCCTACATCTGTGCCCAGAACCATTGCTCACAACTGAAGAAAAAACATTGATGGTAATTTCACTTTTTTATGAGGTAGACTCATCATTGGTTTTGAGGTGATTACCTGCATCATGTTTTCGGTTTTTTCAGTTTTTTTCGTGAGTGGTTAGTTTTTCCGAAAAATTTTAAGAGCCAAAAAAGTTTTAGAATTGAACGGGGAATATAGGCATAGGCAAATTAGCAATATTTTCAAACATAAAAAAGTTCAAGGGCAATAACATCGGGGCCACCCTGTGTATAACAGAGATTCGCTTTTTGGATAATGTCTTAAGTACCATCAGCAGTTGCTTCTTGGTCTGTAACAATACTGTGCAAAAATTCAAAATCCTACGATACACCTTTCGAAAAATATTTAAAAATAACGTTTAAAAATGAAGATCTTTGGCGGCTTATAACATCATGAGGAATCACAATTGACCAATAATTTTTGCACCAATCTTCATCATTTGAACAGTAGATTCTGTGGTATAAAGGATGTGGAGTCTTTCAGACTCACCCTATATGCTGACTTGAAATTTTTGAAGATTTTTTTATTAAAAAACTACGAAGTTTTGAAACATTTTATTTGCTGAGGAGGTGTTGACGAACTGTATTCTTTATAATTTCATCATTTTCAAAAATAGTTGGAAAGGCCCATTACCCATTTGTCAACCGTTTTTGAGCTAATTGAGCACAAACTGAAAATAAGCTGCGTTTTCGTTTTCAACTTTTTTGACATTTTCGACGTCCGTACGTGAAATATTTTGTAAGGGACGTTTTTTCTCACTACGTGACGCAGTTTCGAGGGGAACCCGGAGGTAAGCTCACACCCCACAATGGGGAACTTTTGGTATTCTTTACCTACCCCCCCAACGAGTGTTTTACCAATATAAAATGGTATTTCTTCTATTTGCCATTATTAGGTCCAACATCATTCTATTAGAAAATCGAAACAAAAAGTGAAAAAACTTTGTAGACTTTTTTTGAGACGACCGGAAGACAATTCAGCTATTTTCTAGACAACCACCCGAAAATTGAATTCTTCGCCCCCAAAAAACACTAACAGACTTTTTCAACAGGCGATGCTTGTTTGGTTGCAGTGGCAGCGAGCAAAGTCGCAACAGCGGCTCCATAATGAAAGAGAGCGAGGAAGAAGACATATCCCAGTGCCTGGACGCACCCCCAGACACCGTCGATTTCATCAAATGCAACGGCAACCAATCGAAATACTACGACGACACCAAAGACACGATAGCGGAGCCCCTGTACGCTTTACTGAGCGAAATCTTCGACATGAGGGGTGTCTTCAAGTACCTGCGCAAGACGTTGATCGGTTTCGTCCAGGTGACGTACGGGCGCAACATCAACCGACAGATCTACGAGACCATTTCCTGGTATTTTTCGGAACAGATGCTGCACTATTATGTGACTTTGGTGCTGAAGAGTTTCTGGCCAGGGGGTAGTTTGGCCAGTTCCGCCCCCGAAAGGACGGTCGATGAAAAAATACGGACGGCGAGGGAGGCGCAAGAATTGTTCGTAAATAATGTGCCGGAACTTCTGACGACTTTGGTGGGGACGAATGCGGCCAAGTGTGGGGCCAAGAAGATTTTTGATGCTTTACAAGAGAAGAACATGAACAAGCAACTTTTTTATGTAAGTATTTCGTGTAAGGGGTGTTTTTTCTTATCCTGTCTAACCCATTGCTAACTTTGTTATTACCTACACAACTAGTCAATCAAAAAGAATAAATAAATCAACGTCGTCCCAAAAATAAAAATGTATATGGAAAATCCTAAGAATAAATTTTGAAATCGCACATCTCTGCGATAAACCGTTCTATAGATTTATATCAGCTTTGATTATTAGAGAGCGAGGCGGTTGTTTCCTCTATTCTGGTGGTCCATTTTGTCTTGTTTGGTTAATATTTCTTACATCTGCATCTTCGGTCATAATTTCTTTGTCGTAATTGGTTTCTGTGTTCATAAGCTGTTGAGCCTATGAACACAGAAACCAAAAATTAATGTCTGGAGCCGTCTCCTAGAGGGGGGGGATGTAAGATAGGCGGACACCCTGTATATGCAAATAATGTACGGTCAAAGAACTAGGGTGTCCGTCCGCGATGATTGCGAGAATTGGACTTTGAACCGGTGAAGAAAGACCCAATCAGCAAATCCATGGGGTCGACCCGGTTCAGAGGACCAATTCGGGAGTAAGAAAGTAGATGCCAAACGGGTAGGACGAATGTGAGTGTAAGAGGAGTGAGTGGAAAGGGCCCCCAAGAAAGGAGAGGCGGTTGCCACCGGACAGTATAACAATAGTAATTAAGTGTAAGTAGTGTAACGTAGTGAATAAAGTAAGTTAAGAAGAACTGGTGCGTGAATTCACCAACCCCCAAACCCCAAATCGTACATGGTGTAAACACCGGTCTGCAAATCTTAATGTCTGGAGACATTAATTTTTCGCTTAAGTGCCAAAATTTACGTCATAAGGTACACTGGACAACTTCGGTGGAAAAATGCACTATCACTAGAAACACCCTACTACACCGAAACACTTGATTTTCACTGTTGACGCCTTTCGAACACAATGTGCTCATTATCCAAGCCGAAGCTAAACAACCTTACGTACCGGAAAACTGAAATATTTATAGGCCCACCCGCGTAGCTTCACCCCTCGGCTGTGAAAGTCAGACCAATCGCAGGTCGAGAAATGGTCACGCGTGGGTGAACACGTATAAATATGACAAGTCCTCCCTAAAGTAGCGTAAACAGAGATGAATATGCGATCGGGCCTATATCAGCATTCATAAGGCTATCTCTAGATTTATAAATTACGATTCTTTCGATTGCATCTAGCATCTGCACCTTGTTAACGCTACAAACTAACTTAATATTATCACTTATTCTATGGTCATTGTGTAAAGCATGTAATGCAACACTAGATTTCTCAGTTCTGCCATATTTAAGGTGGGCTAAGTGCTCCTTAAATCTGGTATTGAGACCTTCGTAAGAAAAAACATCCTGAGGAATATGTAATAATAATTTTTTTTTTAGGATATTTTTGAGGTAATTATGGAATCGGTGTTCCAAGAGCTGAGTTAACTAAACATCTTCGCTTACGTAGACTTAACGATAATATGGCTGTTTACTTTCCAAAGAAACATAATTTGGCACTAGCAACTAAAATATGTGTTAATGTAGGGCTGGTGTAAATTTTTTTAATTAAATAATAAGTTTCAGTATTAATTTTACGCCACAGATTCGATTTGTATTGGTTTTGTACAATATTTATTTTTTTAACTTGTATTAATTCTAGGTACTAGCGTAATCGTTAGTGTAGTACAAATATGTAAATAAATGTATTATACAAGAACATGTTTTTTTGTTTAAAGCAAATTTTTAATCGGAATGAAAAAAAAATGTTCAAAATCTCGTGAAGTTTAAATCTTCCTGGAGTTGGTTTTTCCTCACTTTTTCGAGAAAAATTGGAGAAATGAGCTGAATTTGGCACAAATTTGATAAAGGAAGTTTCGCGTGGGGTTGGTTGGTTGGTTGGTTGGTTGGTTGGTTGGTTGGTTGGTTGGTTGGTTGGTTGGTTGGTTGGTTGGTTGGTTGGTTGGTTGGTTGGTTGGTTGGTTGGTTGGTTGGTTGGTTGGTTGGTTGGTTGGTTGGTTGGTTGGTTGGTTGGTTGGTTGGTTGGTTGGTTGGTTGGTTGGTTGGTTGGTTGGTTGGTTGGTTGGTTGGTTGGTTGGTTGGTTGGTTGGTTGGTTGGTTGGTTGGTTGGTTGGTTGGTTGGTTGGTTGGTTGGTTGGTTGGTTGGTTGGTTGGTTGGTTGGTTGGTTGGTTGGTTGGTTGGTTGGTTGGTTGGTTGGTTGGTTGGTTGGTTGGTTGGTTGGTTGGTTGGTTGGTTGGTTGGTTGGTTGGTTGGTTGGTTGGTTGGTTGGTTGGTTGGTTGGTTGGTTGGTTGGTTGGTTGGTTGGTTGGTTGGTTGGTTGGTTGGTTGGTTGGTTGGTTGGTTGGTTGGTTGGTTGGTTGGTTGGTTGGTTGGTTGGTTGGTTGGTTGGTTGGTTGGTTGGTTGGTTGGTTGGTTGGTTGGTTGGTTGGTTGGTTGGTTGGTTGGTTGGTTGGTTGGTTGGTTGGTTGGTTGGTTGGTTGGTTGGTTGGTTGGTTGGTTGGTTGGTTGGTTGGTTGGTTGGTTGGTTGGTTGGTTGGTTGGTTGGTTGGTTGGTTGGTTGGTTGGTTGGTTGGTTGGTTGGTTGGTTGGTTGGTTGGTTGGTTGGTTGGTTGGTTGGTTGGTTGGTTGGTTGGTTGGTTGGTTGGTTGGTTGGTTGGTTGGTTGGTTGGTTGGTTGGTTGGTTGGTTGGTTGGTTGGTTGGTTGGTTGGTTGGTTGGTTGGTTGGTTGGTTGGTTGGTTGGTTGGTTGGTTGGTTGGTTGGTTGGTTGGTTGGTTTTTTCGAAAAATTTTAAGACCCAAAAAAGTTTTAGAATTGAACGGGGAATACGGCCGCATAGGCAAATTCGCAATATTTTCAAACATAAAAAAGTTCAAGGGCAACCCTGCATAACAGGGATCCGCTTTTTGGATAATGTCTTAAGTACCATCAGTAGTTGCATCTTGGTCTGCAACAATGTTGTGCAAAAATTCAAAATCCTACGATATATCTTTCGAAAGATATTTAAAAAGAATGTTTAAAAATGAAGATCTTTGGCGGCTTAAGAGGAATCACAATTGACCAATAATTTTTGCACCAAGCTTCATCATTTGAACAGTAGATTCTGTGGTATAAAGGATGTGGAGTCTTTTAGACTCATCCTGTATGTATTTGTTAAGTCCCGCCTGCACTCAGTTTCTCGCCAATGTCCTTAAACTAAAAATTCATTTAATAGAACAATGATACAATTTATTAATATAATCATCCTCAATCGTGTAAAAAATATACACCAATTCTAGCGAATCAAAATATACAAAAAACTTAATTACTTAATCAATCTCTCAAGAGATCATCTAAATCATCATTTAAAAGTCTTTCTTCATCTTTCAAACTCACATTCGTCGCATCATCGTCGTCTTGAAGTAAAAGCACCTCATCAATAGTTTTATTCACGTCACTACTATTTTCCTCACTCGGTCGTTCATCCTTTTCACTCGCGTTTTCCTCACTGTCTTTACTCACGTCCGTCATGTCCATGCTTTCATCTTCAGTCTTTTCCGCAGTTTCTTCTTGGTCACTGACCAGTTTTCTCTGTAATTTTATCCTCTTCTTCGGTTTTTCCGGTTGTTCCTCGTCCGTGCACTTATTTTCAGGTACTTGCAGGCCGTTTGAATTATTGTTCTGTGAGTTCTCTTTTGATTTTTTGGCCCTTTCCGCACGGATTTCTTCCAGGGTCAGTATTTTGATTTCGTTCACGTCTGCTTTGAGTTTCTTCGCGGGGTTGCCGGGTTGGTCTGTGGACGATCTTCTTTTGGGGGCTTCTGGTTTTTTTGAAGAAATTCTGTCGAGAATTCTTTGGCGGAGGTCGTCTGCTTCGGGTGCATTGGCAGGTTGTGTGTCTAGAGGAAAAATAAAAATAGATAGAACGGAGATATACATAGTGACGTAATCATCGTTCTTTTAAATGGAAATCCACATTTTTCTCAGCGGATTCGGAATATACGGAGCCAATTACATTTACTTAAATAATTTTTGTAATTTTTACAAATTGAAACGTTGAGAAATTAAAAAAAGAAAGGATTTCAAAAAAGTAATTGCGCAGTTGGCTTTAGATCAAAAAACGTAAGTTGACGTGTTTTTGGGTTTTTTAATGTTAATAAATGTTCGTTACTTTTGAGACACTCTGTATATTAGGTAGGTATGTTCTTCTTTCAATAGATTCATATAGGATTTTGCAGGCAAGTCCTTCTACTTAGGGGATTTTTCAAAGCATTTGCTATTAGGGCTCTAAACACTTAAAATCAAGTATCATTGGTATCACTATCTAAAATTTGACGTTTTGCACATTTCAGCCAAAAGTACTATAGATGCAGTATATTTTAGCACTAAATTGGCAACCCTTAGACAGACGACCGTTATTTCTCGTTTAACCACGTTGGTTCGAGTAAGTATCATTCTTTTTTTAAAATCATCAGCAACGCAATATTTTTAACTCGACAATCAAAAAAATCACGTTTAAATAGATTATAGAAATGAAATGATAAGAAATTTTGCTAGCTAGATTTGTTCAAGTTAACTTGGCAAGCCTTTCGCCTTAGCCATTTTTCAGAACCACTACCTACCTATAAAATGAAAAAAAAACTGAAAATCATACTATAACGTTAACGAAGTACCGTGTTATAATAAAAAACTAATTAAACTCCATTCATTTTCTATTGCAGATCTAAAATTTTTCTCGAACTGTACAACCCTAATTTGCAAGGGCCTGTACTTTTGACAATTTGGTAGAAATTTGGCGGGAAAGCATAACCCAAATCTTCTAGGGTTTATTTTTATTGTTAGAAGCAGTGTCACGGATAAACGTACCTGGGGCTTTTTCGTGAATATTTTTCTTTGCACTTTACTCAAAACTGCACGCACACAAAGGCCATTTTGGGCCAATTCAGAGCAATTGCAAAAATTTGACATTTGTCATGTTTTCTGACGTATCGCATTGAAATCACTTCTATCAACTCACCTGTTAGTAAAATTCCTTGCAAAATTGCCTCATACCAACATAAAATTCAAATTTTGACGTTCTGTCACTTCAATAAAAAATGAATGGAGAGTACAGTTGACCATGGAATACTCCCTACGTTGGCTAAACTGAGAGTGACGCTTATGTCACAGTAAAAATAATTTCTGTCACTTTTTGACAATGAAGTCACAGAGGACAGAAAGTCTCGTTCTTGATTTCGATTATAGAATCACTAGCCAATAACTGACTTCATCGAAATAAATCGATTAGTTAGTTAGCAGCAAATTCACCAACGTTACTAACTTTAAGAGGAGCTTAACATGACAAGAATGACATTTTTCCGTAAGAAAACTGTCACCCTTAATTTTTAAGTTGGTCTTAAGAGATAAGTAACGTTGGTGCAAACGGCCCTTAGTTACTAAAATTTACAATTAGAGGTTCTAACTAGGAAAGTTTTTGATCTCGAGGTATATTTATATATTGAAACCATACAATTGCCAACTGGACAATTAAAAAAGTATTCGTTTAATTAATAAATTATCGTAATCAAACGATAACAAGGAATTTCACTTAGTTTGTACAGTTAAGTTGGTAGCCTTTCGCTTAAAGAAATAACCGGTCACTGATGTTATTTTCCCAGATCCGTCCTAGGAACTTACTTAACACCCTTTATTTAGGCAATGGGGTTTCGTTACCCATTGATATACGACAGTGGGGTTTAGGCTGGATTCAAGCCCGTCCTTTTCTCTCTTCAAAATGAAAATTATTTAATCATTTTCTCCCCATAAATTGCATAATTTACAACTAAATGCATAAAAATGATGGAAAATCGGTGGATATTTTTATTTAAGTTGTAAATGCAATGTTATGCTCTCTACGGTCTGATTTAAGTTGTAAAGTTAGCAGTTTAACATCTTAGATTGCATAATTTCCCTAAAGACACCGACAAACTTCAGGGTGTGGTTCTACACCGTATTTGAAGACCCATAAGAGTTTTTCAATGGTTGACCGAAATCTATTGAACTCCATAATTTTATACCACCATTTACTTGAAGAAAATTCCAGTTTCAACCCTTAAATTTCATCCCCTTTGTTAGATCTTAGTGAAAATTTGTCCATCCGCCTACAGTGTCACTGGTAATTACTATGCCAAACTCTGCCTTGGTACGCTGAGTAGTTTTTGAGTTCTGATGTTTTTGTGCTCCTGCATGTTAGGGGTTGTAAGCGCCTTTAAAGGTGGTTTTTCGCAAATGAATCATTAAAAGAAAGCTATCGAATAACGCCAATTTCGACCAATACTTATTAAGCGTAATTTTGAGTTACAACCCCTATTTTCCACCCCCTCTACCTGATTGTGTCTTTCATCCCCCCAAGTTGACACCCCCTCACATTCAGCACAATTGAAAGCTGAACGTGTATACCAAGTTTCAGTAAGATACCTCCACTACTTCTTGAATTATTGCAATTGATATGTTTTCGGTTTTGCACCCCTAAATCGCACCCCCGTGGTCCGATTTGGCGCCGAGATTTTCAGCGTATACACTTGTGTACAAAATTTCAGCTCGATATCTCAACCCGTTCTCAAGTTATCCGACGGACAGACTAGACGAGCGAGTGAATAATCAAAGTCAAGAGTACCTCCGCATATTGCTGCGGCACTAAAAGCAAATTAGAGCTTTGTCGATCTGTGATTTGACGCTCGTAATTATGTAACGAATTAAAACGAATTTATTTTTTTTCAAAATTAACAGGACAAATTTTTGAAGGTGTAGAACGAACTGTTTTTTTATCCAAACCTTGCTGGGACAATCTACTTAATTTTGTTTTAATCTCACAAATAAATGTATTCAAAATATTTTAAATTGTGATGAGGTTGGGGAGGTTAAAATAGGTATAGTATACAGGATGTTTCAGAAATATGAGTACAAATTCCTACCGTTGATTCCCTAAATGAAAACAAGTCAAAAAGTTCCTATGAACATATGGGTCTAATTTTGTCTGCTAAAGGCAAGTGCGCTTCCTGAAAGTGTCCCTCAAAATTCAGTCTCTCAATTTATTCGAAAAGTATAATTAATACCATTTTGAAATTTGGAGCGGAGACTACCGCGGTATTTTTTTCAAATTTTTATTTTCATTATGGGCGTGCGTTCCTGTGGAGGCTTTAAGGCACATTTTCCCTATAATTTAGATCTGCAAGCAATTTTCTCACAAAACAATTTCGAAATCGTGGCTAGCTGTCCTTTGACCCCAATCGTTTTAGAGTCCGAAAATTTGTTACAGAACGTTTTATTTTATCCAGCAAATTTTCAAAGTGAGTTCCAAGGTTGATTTTGCGTTATTTTAGGAAGAAAAGTTCGTATGGACATATGGCGAAAAATGCATTCTACAGAACCTATGGGGTCTTGTAAAACATACAACCTTCGAAGTACCGTATCTCCCTTGGAAAGCTATAAAGCCTTTTTCAAATTCCAGAATCATATTAATTATACTTTTCGAATAAATATTGAGACAGACTGGATTTTGAAGGACAGTTTCAGGGGGCGTAGCTGCCTTAGGAGGCAAAATCGGACCCATATGTTCATAGGAACTTTTTGACTTGTTTCTAGTTTCTATTTAGGGAATCAACGGTAGGTTCTTCTACACATGTTTCTGAAACACCCTGTATAGGGAATGCTACCATTTCTAAAAAATATTTTCCGTTCCGTCATATTATTGTTAAATCAACAAAAAATCAAATGAGCCATAAAAAACGACTCCAAGTTTGGTTCCTTAATCATCAACCCTTTGCCAATCAATTAGGTCTCCATTCATTTTCTATTGAAAATCTAAAATTTTTCTGGAACTGTACAACCCTAATTTGCAAGGACCTGTACCTTTGACAATTTGATAGAAATTTAGCAAGAAAGCAAAAACATTGCATAACCCAAATCTTCTAATAGTCCAGGGGCTCATAACAGAATTTTCGGGTATCATAGTATTCTGCTGCAGACCCCTATTACTTTACATTTCCAGTCTTGGAGATAGCATAGCACCAATTGGCATGCATGTACAGTGGATGTACTTGTTAGGAAGAATTTTTAAAATCATCATTTTTGACAACAAAAAAATATTACAGTATTCTGTCTGAAAGTTGTACCGATCTTTGAATAAGAAGAAATCATCCGACAGATTTAATTGGCATTAACTTCGAGTGGATGGAAGGGGTCGACAGCGTGGGGTGAAATGAGCTCATTTAAAGCATAGTGGGGTATCATAGTATTCCTGCTGCCATTTGGCACACAACCTTATTTTAGCCTACATTAATAGAATATAATATTGGCATTCACCTAGGGTGGATGAGAAGCTCGCTAACTTGATTTAAAGATAGGCGTCACCACGATGACTTGGGTATAATAGTATTTCGCATGCCCTTTGATTTTTAGGTTATATAGTCTGTGTACAACACAAAAATATAATAGGCATGCAAATTCGTAGGATGCATACGCTGGTATGCTCGAAAAAAAATTTTTAATTGAAGTAAGTTTTAAGGCGGATTGTATAAAAAATTGACAATCTGTGCGTCGAATCCAAGCATCAAATCACTTCGCTACGTTTTTGTACCGTTTGTACACCGTCCATACAGTACACGGTACACGAGGCGCCGTCATTATTTAACTTAAGAAATGTTTTTCATCCCTAAAATGACATTTTTTGAAAAAATGCACTAAGGTTTTCGATTCGGCAATGCAACACCTATCAAATTCGATAATAATAATAAGTATGCTAATAATAAGTTTGCTAATAAAAATTCAAAAAGTGAAACGTAAATCTCCAAGAAATGGCATTTAGGTTTTTGATCCGTCAAAGCAACAGCTATAGAATCCAGTAGTAAGAAAATGCTCTCTTGCTAAGAAAAATTCAAAAACCGGGGCCTTTTGTCACTAAAAGACATTTTTCGAAAAAAATGGCACAAAGGTTTTCCACCCGATAAATTATCAGCTATCAAATTCAATACTAAAAAAATGGCAGCAGAGAAGCTTCTGGAACCTCCCCAACGTTTGGGTTTGATTTCCGTGACTTGTGCTTAAGATTTTAAAGTTGATATGCCCAAATGGCACCTCCCGTGGACCAATTGCTCCCAAGAACCTTTCAGCTCTTCAACGGGTTACCTAACCTCCATGTACCAAATTTCGGGCAAATCGATCCAGTAGTTTGGGCTATAACGTGGTTTCAGTGTTATTACAAAATTTCGATTTTTCTATCCAAAGGGTTCTAATTGCTAGTAAATTTTGTCTTATTTAAAACCAGAATTTAAAGACCTTTCTGATGATGGTGACAATAAATGTTTCAAAATCTTGTTTTAGGTGATTAAATGAGAGAATAATTTTAAATTTTAAAATTGGTGTGCCAAAACGGCACTTTCCGTGGGCCGATTGAATCCAAAATTTGTTCAGCTCTTCGACGTGTAATACAATCCTAATGTGCAAAATTTCAGCCAAATCGGTTCAGGGGCTTGGGCTGTACCGCGATTGTAAGAATTGTAAGAATTTCGATATTTCAGATGTGATAAAAATGCATAAAAGGTACAGTAGCTCGGCGGCGTACCCCAAGGGAGGGGGGTCCGGCCCCCCAAACCTCCTTCGTATTCCAGATATTTTTATTTGCGCGCCTTAATGCACGCGATGCAAGAGTGTGTTGCCTGTGATTACTTACTTTACGCAAATTTAAAGCGTAAAACGGCAAGTTCCTTTTAAAATCAATTTCCAGCAAGAAAAAAATTATTTTAACTTAGATTTTTTTAGAATCAATTTTTTTCAAACTTTCACATCGTATGCAGATTAAATTACCTTTCTAATGAGCGGTCACATGACCTCTCGAGCCATATACATTTTTGACCTTTATGTCATAACTTCGAAATTTCAAGGTCACAGCGCATTATGTCAACGGAAATCGGTTTAGTTTCTCGACTAATGCTCCCGTTTCAAATTTGAAAGCTCTAACTTAAGTGGTTCAAGAGATTCAGGGTGTTGGGGGCGGACTTTTGGTCCTCACTGTATATCGGGTTACATCCACTCCATTTGAATGCCAATGTCATAATCACTTCTAATGCTACCATATCTACTTATTCTCAAAACCTGAGCTGGAATACTATTATACCCAAGTCATCTTGGTGACGCCTATCTTTAAATCAAGTTAGCGAGCTTTTCATCCACCCTAGGTGAATGCCAATATTATATTCTATTAATGTAGGCTAAAATAAGGTTGTGTGCCAAATGGCAGCAGGAATACTATGATACCCCACTATGCTTTAAATGAGCTAATTTCACCCCACGCTGCCGACCCCTTCCATCCACTCGAAGTTAATGCCAATTAAATCTGTCGGATGATTTCTTCTTATTCAAAGATCGGTACAACTTTGAGACAGAATACTGTAATATTTTTTTGTTGTAAAAAATGATGATTTTAAAAATTCCTCCCAACAAGTACATCCACTGTACATGCATGCCAATTGGTGCTATGCTATCTCCAAGACTGGAAATGTAAAGTAATAGGGGTCTCCAGCAGAATACTATGATACCCGAAAATTCTGTTATGAGCCCCTGGACTATAAGGTTTACTTTTATTGTTAGAAGCAGTGTCACAGATAAACGTACTTGGGCTTTTTCGTGGCTATTTTTCTTTGCACTTTACTCAAAACTGCATGCAGACAAAGGCCATTTTGGGCCAATTCAGAGCAATTGTAAAATTTTGACATTTGTCATGTTTTCCGACGTATTGCATTGAAATCGCTTCTATCAACTCACCTGTTAGTAATGGTAAAATTCCTTGCAAAATTTACTCATACCAACATAAAATTCAAATTTTGACGTTTTGTCCCTTCAATTCGCGAAAATCAGCTGCTAATAGATGGCATTGCTAAATCACAAAATGGCGGTCTCACCCCATTGGGGAGCCGGAAGTGACATACCTGACAGTGTCAGTTGGTGACATCGATACTTGGATTTTTTAAAAGCCAAGTTTTCCTGGATTTACAATGTTCCACTTAAGTACACAAGACGTAAAATTCCACAGAATTATTCCCAAAATTTCGAGTCAGCGAGAGGATGTCTCCGAACAAAACTACTACCTAACCTCGCAACTGACAACTGACTGACGTAAGCCGAAATTATGATGATGTTAAAGTATTGCCACCAGATGTCAGACACTTTGCTGATTTTCGCGAATAGAAAATGAATGGAGAGTATATACAAAATTTGACACAATTACATCAAAAACGGTGACAGTTAAGTGCGGTTAAACGTACAATTAAGAAACGAATCCGAATCTAAAAATCAAAACGCAGGTTTTCCATTTAAAATAACATAGATGGCGGCCATTTCCGGTAAAACTGAAAGTGCTGGGCGGTTGGAAACATTTTACTTTTGATGCGCGTGGGCGATTATTGCAGTTTTACCGGATATGGCCGCCATCTGCATCATTTTAAATGGAAAACCTGCGTTTTGATTTTAGATTCGGATTCGTCTCTTAATTGTGAGTTTAACCGCATCTAACTGTCACATTTTTTGATGTAATTGTGTCAAATAGTATATTACGATATTAGGTTGGTAAGTACAGTATAACAGAATCGAGGAAAGGTTTCGAGATTATGTTAGATGTACTTAACAACCGTGTATCGTATATGATTTTTCGCACAATTGAAATTAACTTATTGAACATTTTTCGTCAGCCATTAAACAAATCCTGTTTGACAGATCGCCGAATTTTCCAAATGCTCTCGCTACCTTTGCAAGTTCAGTTGTTTTACTTACCATGCCTGTGTCAGATATGCGTGCTGTTATGAATTCATAACAGCACTGTTATTTTTCGTTGCCTGGGAAACCAAACCGCGCTTGGTAAGTTGAACTTACACCTTACGTTAACTACTTCGGTAAGAGAGTTATAACATACGATTGTGCGAAAATTAGTATAAAATTGCTTTGCAAAGGGTTGAAGATTAAGGAACTAAACTCGGAGAGTCTTTTTTTCGTGCTTGATTTGATTTTGTTAACAATATGACGGAAAATGGGTCATATTAATAAAATATAGCATATGCTAATACTACCAATTTTATAAGCATATGCTAGTAGATATCGTTGAACCGGCCAATAAGATCTCAGGATTTGGTAGCATTTGCTTACAAACTTGTAGCATCAGCACATGCTAGCGTTTTATTAATACCACCCAATATTTTTTAGAAATGGAAAAGAGAAATTGTCCGCAACTGAAAAGCGAAGCATTGTTGACAACAATACTTTGCCATGGAAATCGAGCGAATCCCGGACAGGCCTTAGTACAGTCTGGGACTTTGAAAATGCGCACCCTATACCGCGACAATTCGCTGTTTGTCTGACATTTCGATAAACACTAAACACGTTGCCGCTGCATATCGCTATATAGACGACTAAGTGAATAGTCACCGTGGGGTGGGCATTTTCAAAGTCCCCGACTGTACTACATTTCAATATTTTACTAAACGTGGATCCCCAAAAATGTCTAATGAATCGTCTTTGGGTAATTATTCTTTTCAATAAAAAGTCAACGGAAGATGTGCATCAATGCGATGTGTATCCCTGTAGAGTTATATTCACCGTTAATGATTCATATATCGAGTTGGACTTGGTGGTTTTGTGAGGGTGTATCAATTGATGAATTTTTTTGCGTTCAACTAGTATCTTCCGCTTGTAAGTACATATGTCAAGCATCAAATTTCCACCAAGTAAATTTTCTGTGTTGGGGGTTGAAGAGGGTGCAATTTTTTCCGTTCAATTATTATCCTCAGGGGTTGAAGGGGGTGGGTTTCGGGGGCGCTTACTTGGTACCTATCCTCCAATAACAGTGGTCCAAATCTTAAATTCATTTGCGCTCAATTAGTATCTTCCAGTAACAAGTAGTCTAAGGGTTAAATTTCCACCGAGTCAATTATTTATGTTTGTCAATTTTTCGTATTTGGGGGTTGAAGGAGGTGGTTTTCGGGGTTGCAACTTTTTGCGTTCACTTAGTCTGTTTCTGTTGTAGATAGTCCAAGAGCTCAATTTGATCCAAGTCAATTATTTGTGTTCGAGGGTTGAAGACTGTGGGTTTTGGGGGTACAATTTTTTGCGTTCAAAATAGTCTCCTGCGATAATGAGTGGTAAAAGGATTAAATTCTGTCCCAAGTGATTTTTTTGTGTTTCGGGGTTGAATGGGGTGAGTTTTAGGGGTGTAGTTTTTTTGTTCAATTCAACTCTTTCAGTTGTATGCGGTGCAAGGGTTAAATTTCCTCCAAGTCAAGTTTTTGTGGTTGGGGGTTGAAAGGGCGAGTTTCAGAGGTGCAATTTTTTGTGTTCAATTAGTTTCCTCCGGTAATAGGTGGTCCGAGGGTTACATTTCCTCTAAGTGAATTTTTTGTTTCAAGGTTGAAGGGGTTGAGTTTTAAAGGTGCAATTTTTTTCTCTTCCTGTCGTAGGTCATCTAAGGGTCTAAGGACTAAATATATGCTCAAAACATTTTCTGGGCCATTGATTAAAAGTTTTCGAATTGCTTGAATTTCAAGCAACACTTATGTGATATTTCGAGTTTCAACCCCTAATTTGCACCCCTTTCTGTTTCATCTTGCAGAAAAATAACCATCCCTTATCAAATAATGTCGAAATATATGTGGTTTCAGACTTCCATGTGCAAAATATTCGAGAAGTTTTCGTATTTTTGTGATTTTTAACCCCTAAATTTCATCCCCTAAAATTGACACCCCCTCACCTTCAACAGACTTGTACGTCAAAAACGCATATCAAGTTTTAGTAAAATATCTCCACTGGTTCTCGAGTTATTACAATTAATAATTTTTCGGTCCCGAAAAAAACCTCGCATTCTCGCGCTGTTACTGCGAACGCTGCCTAAACGCTTGAAGATGGATTTAAATCGTATAAGGGAGAAATGCCAGCAACGAATAGACCACTGAAGCTATTTTCGTCAAAAATTAAAATACAAAAACGATCTCGGTGGGCTACCCATCGTAGGTAGCTATATGCCGTCGCTCTAGCTTCAAGCGTTGAGGCAGCGTTCGCCATCAAACGTCGAAAATTGTAATTTCTTTCAGTTTTTCACCCCTAACTCCTACCCCCCTGGTCCGATATGGCCCAAAAACAATCCCTGCTTAGATTTTCGGGGTATACACAAGTTATGTGTGCATATGATTCGGTACTAAAACCGTAAGGGGAAAAAACTAAATTAATAATTATAAACCTAAGACTTAACTATGGTATATCCTACCAACTGAAAACTGTGGATAATAAGAGACTGCCAACTTTACTGCAGTCGTGCCAACATCAGGCGCAAAAATATGGAAACAAACGATTCTTACCAGGATATGAATAGTAAGCAGCAGATTCGGCCTGAATCTTTTCTAATTTAATTTCCTCCAAAGTTTTAACTTTCAGCTGGTTTGGTTTGGCGGGTGAGTTAGCCGGAGCTGATTCATTGTCAGATTCTGCAAGAATACATCACTTAAACCACTTTTAAACACAGATCAAACAAAGCCCTCGGGATGCATTCTTGCAGTGACAAAAAGAAAACAAGTCGTTGGTACAAAAAAACTTTTAATTCTCCTCCTCTCATACAAATCAGCAGGTACCAAAAACCGATCTCTTTGAGATGAATACAAACAATGAATTTAGTATAACAATATAAAAATATAACTGAATTATAACTCTCCCTAGTTACAAACACAATAAAACCTTTTGCATACGGCAAAACAACTGTCATACGATTCTTTGCTATATGTACAATAACAATGATTACATGTCGCTATGCTAACAATAAATACTAGACTTTTCCCTTTCCGACAAGAATGCACCTCGAGCAAAAAAATCATTTATCACAGGAACGACTCAGAAAATAAATACTGCAATCGTAGCGAAAACCAAACGAAACAACATTCTCGTGACTAAAAAAACGTGGATAAATCTATTTAACTAGTTCCATACCTTCTTCGAAATTTACGACCAGCGAGTCCACGGCCGTGTTTTTGAAACTTTTCTGACTTAATTCCGATTCTAAAACAAAAAAAATTTAACATAATTCACTCCAAGTGGACCAGTCATATTAGACAAAAAAGGGCTTAGGCCTCGATTTCAAGTTGTAACTTAATAATACGGTACCATAAATAAATCATGAGATGGCGCTGACAAGAAGATGACCGCCTTTACATCTCACTATCGAGGTCTTTCATATGAAAAAAAGCTTCCTTTACAGATCCTGAGCAGTGTTAATCACCGCGAATGACAGTTGACAACTGTCACAACGTGTGACAAATGACAGTTGACAGAACTGTCACTTGTCACGCGCTGTGATTATTCTCTCCAAAGTTGTTTTAAATTACAGTAGAAAAGCAAATTCAGGCGCATCTTTTTGATGCGATTCGCTTTTTTTGACGCCTGCTCCACTAAGTATTACGTCATACCCATTTTTCTAGTGACAAGATCATGTCGAGTGAATCACATCAAAAGATGCGCCTAAGGTTGCCTTTCAGCATTTATTGGAACAATTTTTTGATAAAATGCATAGTTTGTGAAATAGACGACCAAATCCATATTTTTGGGAACACATTCAATTGACATTTTTTTTTCTCGAAATTTCCATTATGTACACATATAGTTGACGTAAGTTCCATATGGAAGCCTTTTGAGTGTACTTGAATATTTTGTGTGTGTATAACCGTATGGCAAAATTTGTTCAGAAACATATCAAAAATTCAGACAATTTCACCGAAAACCACTTTCCATAAGAATTAGTGCGGGGTCTTTTACCATTCAACTCGTTTGAACATTTTTTTGATAAAGTGAATAGTTTGGGAAATAATCGGCTGTTTCCATACATTTGACTTTCCCTGTATACAGGGTCGGTAATTTTTCGATGCTCACCATTGGTATCTCGGAAACCATAATAGATGGAGAGTAGTTCAAATTGGGGAAAAGTTGCGCTATTTCTTGGTGATTAAGATTCTGAAGAGAATTCACCGATATTTTTATTCGCTTCTGAGTTATCACAAAAAATCTGAAAATTGATAATTTAAAGAACAATTAATATCTTCCTAATGTTTGACGTTATTTAAATGGAACTTGTAACTTTTAAATTTTTGACAGCTGTCAATTGAATGGCATTGACAGAAATTTTCTGGGCCTTCTAGATTATGAATAACGACAGCCAACTTCTGATTCTTTTATGGCCGTCATATTGAATTTTGGCACCACCAAATACACAAAAAATTCTCTTTTCATAAATGTAATCAACATGAACTTTTTTGACAGAAGTCAGAATTTGAAAATTTGTATGAATCATTTGTAAAATCAGCCTAAACTTAGATGAAAAACAATTGCAAAAAAGTACGCCGACTTCTTATAACATGTGAAAACAATTGAATTCAACAGTAATAAAATACGTCTTGCGGTCGTGAATTTTTTCTGCGCATCCGGCAATGTTAAAATTCAATATGGCGCCCATAAGAAAAAGAAAAGTTGACTGTCTTCATTCAAAATCTAGAAGGCCTGGAAAATTTCTGTCAATGCCGGTTAATTGACAGCTGTCAAAAATATAAAAGTTCCAAGTTTCAATTAAATAACATCAATCGTTAGGAAGATATTAATTTTTCTGTAAGTTGGCAAATTTTCAGATTTTTTGTGATAACTCAGGAACGAATCAAAATATCGGGAAATTCTCTTCGGATTCTTAATCGACAAAAAACAGCGCAACTTTTCTCTAATTTTACCGACCCCGGACCTTTTACCGTTTAGAGGATCCCAATGGTGAGCATCGAAAAATTACCCACCCTGTATACATTTTTGGTCCTTTCCTAATTCTGCGAATCCCCATCTATGGATTCCTGGTTTTTTATTCAAGCTTTCGGTCTTTCAAAAAAGGGTCGCAGGATGATTTACTACGAAGGTTTAGAACGGACACGAGTAAAAAATTTTCATATTTTCGACTTCGAATTCGAAAATTCGACTTTGAACACGAAATTTCGACTTCGAACTCGAAAATTTCGACTTCGAGCTCGAAATTTCGACTTCCAACACGAAATTTCGACTTCGAACACGAAATTTCGACTTCGAACACGGAATTTCGACTTCGAACTCGAAAATTTCGACTTCGAACTCGAAAATTTCGACTTCATACACAAAATTTCGACTTAGCACCCGAAATTTCGACGTTGAACACGAAATTTCGACTTCAAACTGGAAATTGAATCTACTGCGCAAGTCCTAACTCGAAAATTTTATTAATGCGCATGTGCGAAGTTCGAACGGCGCAAGCGTCGCACATCAGAAGGTCTGTGGTCTGTTTGTGTGCCGTGTACCATCCGATGTGCGACGCTTGCGCCGTTCGAACTTCGCACAGGCGCATTGATAAAATTTTCGAGTTAGGAAGTTGGACTTGCGCAGTAGATTCAATTTCTAGTTTGAAGTCGAAATTTCGAGTTCTAAGTCGAAATTTTGTGTATGAAGGCGAAATTTTCGAGTTCGAAGTCGAAATTTCGTGTTTGAAGTCGAAATTTCGAGTTCAAAGTCGAAATTTTGTGTATGAAGTCGAAATTTTCGAGTTCAAACTCGAAAATATGAAATTTTTTTACCCGTGTCCGTTCTACGCCTTCGTAATTTACAGTGTCTTGTAAGTCAGAAATAAAAAAATTCGGATAGTTGCCACAACCAATTTTCACAGATATGCCAGTTGTCAACTGTCTGTCAGTCAGCCCCAAATGACTTTTTTAGAGAAAGGCCGTTATTACAAGCGAATTTACTAATTATTGACTATTAATTTAAATTCTACGTTGTTATAACGTGTGTTGTTTTATTCACCCGATGCTTCATCGAATCAATCGAAACTGTTGTTAAATTAATCAATGTTTCTAGCGATGTTTAATCTGAATTGTTGTTATATTCATCGACACTCAATCATGATTCTGCATCGGTCCATCGACTCTACGAGCCGATGGATTGGATGGATGGTGGTGGGGTTAACGGCAATGGCGGCAAAATCAGGATAAACGTTGAGAAAGTGTGGTTATTGGCAGAGGTTACTGGTTGGAATCACAAGTTGAAATTGTTGGAAAATTTTTGTTGTTTTTTGAGCTACAAAATGAACGGCGGGTCATGCGAAGAAGAGCAGGAGAAAGTTGTCTTGCAACTTGGGCACAATGGGGTTACATTTAATGTTGCTATCACGGAGACAGAATATAATAATCTCATACATACAAGCTGTACTGAGTAATATGGTAATAACCAGGGTCTGACCAGGAGAGAATACAATTTGTGATTATAACCTTCAAAATGTCAATAAATGTCACCGCAACCGCATCGATTCTGTTGTTTTCCGCAACGGTCATCGTTTTCATCTTCCTGTTACGTCACGATTAAACATTAATGAATCTCCGCTGGATAAAACAACACACGTATAGTTTGTAGAACATTTTGTCGTCTTCAAGACATTCACTTGTCTTATTACTCTAACCAGTACCTTGAAACTTTCGAGATTTTCTGTTAAATTTCGGTGGATTTCGGAATTTTAAAAGTGTCAGTGGGTAATGTTGAGGCCTCTTTAGGATGTGAAAAAACAAAATGCACCGAAAATATGAATTTTTATCTGAGTTATTTTGGCCAAATTTTATTGAATAACTCAAGAACGGTTAAATTCGGGGTTGAATTCAAGTATAGAGCACACGTGCAGGGTGTATACGAAATTTTGTGGTCAAAATTCCCTGACTTTTCCAGGTTTTCCAGACCGTCTTGCAAAATTTTCCAGTACCTACAATCTGCTAATTCTTAATTTTCTACTGAGAGTGAGAATTTTTAGTTTATTTAACGATATTAATTTTGGATAAAACTTCGCAAGTTCAGTACAGTACAATAGGCCAATATGGTATGTCACAAATTTATCAGTATTATAATTCGAAAAATAATCAAATTTGATTGAGATCCATCGTATTTGTTTTAGATTTTATCAGGTTTCCACTTCAAACCGCAATTTAAAAAAATTGATGACGTATGTGTGCTAGCGATCACACCTTTCTTCACAATTTCTTGGTGTATGAACACATTTGACAAATAGATGACAGTTCTGTCACTTGTTTCCATTACAAAGTTAGATTTGACATTGACAAATTTAAAACAAGAATGAAATGGACAGGTTGGCTCGTACTTTTCTTGAGGAGGTAGCTCATACGTCATCAAGATTAATATTTCGTTTTATGGCCTTAGTACTAGAGATGGGTTATTTTCCGGAAAATATAATTTGGGAACATTCCCCGATTTTTTCCATTTAGAGGGAAAATATATTTTTTCTATTCCTATTTAGCTAAAAATTATTAATTGGCTCACTTTTCATAATTTGTCACAGTTTGCCCTTTTGCCACTTATGGATCACTATTGCTAATCACTGTCTAATTAATGCTACCCATTACCCAATCGGATTGAGTAACGAATTGTATGCAGTTGTAGCCTAAATCAAGAGGTCTAAAATTCAAAATCAACGCAAATGACGCTTGTCAATCCTGACGTAATTAGTTGAAAGGTACCTTTTAATGACAATTGTGTGAAAATTGTGAAATTGCTTGAATTTTAAGTCCCGACCAAACCAAAAGTCGTAGTAGAAAGAATATTTTCCCAATTTTTGGAAAGGAATTTATGTTTCTGGAAAATTCACGGTATTTTCGTATACAGGGTGTCTCAGAACGCTCGCACCATATTTTAATGAAGTACTCAGGATTAAATTTTGAGTCGATTCGTGTTTTTGAAAATTTCCAGGTTCCAATAGTTCACGAGTTATAACAGATTTGCGAGGGCCAATCAGATTTCAGCTCTGAATTGCTTCATAAGGTAATTTATTGTTAGATGCACTATTTCCTAGGTAACAAGATTCTATCAATGAAAATTTAATATTGTTGCATCTTGTTACCTAGGAAACAGTGCATCTAAAATTAAATTACCTTATGAATCAATTCAGAGGTGAAATCTGATTGGTCCTCTCAAATCTGTTATAACTCGAGAACTATTGGATCCTGAAAATTTTCGAAAACACAAATCGACTCAAAATTTAATCCTGAATACGCCATAAGAATTTGGTGCGAGCGTTCTGATACACCCTGTATCGAGTGACACCAAAATTTCCGGACGTTTTTTGACATTTACGACTGATTTTTTGCCAAGCGGAAATCATCACGAGTCGATGATGATTTCCGCGGCAAAAAATCTGGAATAAATGTCAAAAATAAAGTTTTAGGGATCACGAGTGATATTCACCTGAAAAATTTCCGATATAATTTTGTCTTGATTGGCCAGGATCCGTCGTAAAGATTTAAATCCTCTTTCGTAATTGGATCAAATTTATAAAGTGGAATTTTCACTTATAATCTCATAAGAGCATTAATTCTTTCCGGAAATTTTTGGAGTGCATTCCAACAACGTATTAATCGGCCCGAGTGGAACACGAGGGCCCGATTACGTTGTTGGGACGCACGACTAAAATTTCCAGGAAATGAATTAATGCTCGAATGCAGATTCGGTAAGAAAATAGCAACGATACAGCGACAGAAATGGAATAAAAATTATTTTTGACATTTTATTTGACATAAAAATTTCCACTTATTAATTTCGTTTAAGTTGGTCTAGGTAGGTATCAAAAATTTCCAGGAAATCACCGAGTTGTCATGGTAAACGCACAGAAATAAATTTTTCTATTGGCTAATGATTAGTATCGTGCGATTTTCCCAAAAATATATTTTTCTTCCTCCGGGAAAATTCCCGTGCCCATCACTACTTAGTACTATGGTTATATTCGAAAATGCAAAAACACGTCAGAGCTCATTTTAAAAGATCTTTCAATCCGAACAATTATTCAAAGGTACCGTAATCCCCCATCAGGCGGACGCCTATGTTCTTATTGTTTATTAATGCCAATTCAATCGTAAACAATAAAATTAACACCAACAAAAGCACACACGGCGATTTCTACGTCAACCAACCATGTTTCACTTTCGTTTTGTTTTGTTTCGTGGATGATTTCGAGGGGTGTTGAAAGTAATTTTTCGTGTAAGAGACATATTTTTCTTCGAGAATTTTTTGTCGTAATTAATTTTATTGATGATTGACTGACCGTACTTTTAAAAAATTCCAGAAAAACACTGAAAATCCCGAAATTCTCTGACTTTTCCAGTCCATATGAATTCCCTGACAATTCCACGCTTTCCAGAAGCGTATACACCCTGCACGTGACAACAGTTGCACAAAATGACAAGTGGAAACCTAAAATGCCACATTATAGGGGGCGCTATATTTAAAAAATTGTAAATTTCGGCTCCCCCCTAGTGTTTTTATATCATGCACATTTTCACGCACCAAAAATTGTCCTACACCCATTTTAAACATTATTATGATTAATGACGTAGACATACACTTTGTCGCAGCGTTGGGACAGCCTGTGTGGTGAAAAGCTAACGTACGATTTTCGAAAAATCTTTACTGGCTTGGCTCTTACTGACGACTAACTGGACGTCTACAGTTGTTCAGCGCATTTTTGTAGAGAATTTTAAGCTATACATACAGGGTGTCCCGAAATTTGGATGCCAAACTTTACCAGTAGATCCTTCTATGAAAAATATAAAAAAAGTTCCTATGAACATAATGTCGAAAAATGCCCCCTAAGGGAGCTAAGGCCTCTTAAAGGGGCCACTCTGAAAGTGTTTTTTTCTAAATATCTTCAAAACGGTTAAAGATAGCAACGTGAAATTTGGTATCTTTAGTACCTAACTCTGATGCTGAACTTATTACTGCGGAGAAAATTTTAAAATTTTGATCATAAACGTGTCGTACAGGAAGGGCTGAGGACTAAATTCGCTCAAACATTTTTGTAAGTAGTTTTTTCTCAAATTTCATTCCAGAATCTAAAAATTTGTTTTTTTTTACGATAGGATGCGCCGTTTTCGAAAAAAATGGCTTTCAGGGCTAAATTTGTGATGGAAAACATCAAAATACTGTAAATAAGTTCTTGGAACGGTTCCCTACGTCATTCTAGAAAGAAAAGTTCTTTTGGGCATGGGTCGAAAACTGCTTCCTATCCTATCCTTCAAAAACAGTGAGTGTGTTTAGCGATTTTGGCAATTTTCCAGCTATTTTGGCGATTTTCTAGTGATTTTGGCAATTTTCAAGCAAGTTTCTGGCGATTTTCAAGCAAGTTTCCAGCGATTTTGCTGCAATTTTGGCGATTTTTGAGCGAATTTGGCATATTTTTTTGGCGACTTGGAAATTTTCTAGCAATTTCGGTGATTTTTAAGCTCCTTCTGTGGTCTTTAACGTTTCATTTTTTAGATTCAAAAACCCTGGACTGATTTTGGACAAATTTTAAAAATACATCCCCTTCATTTACTAATACATTTCTTCGACTGAAAAAGGGTTGAATCTGCCGTTTTTTCCCGACCTGACAAATTTCTCCATAAACCCCTTCTCCTAGGCACTTGTAGTTCAATCTCTTGCAAAGTTTACTTGTTCAGCCAAAAAAGTTGTGAAAACAAGGGGATGAATTAAAAAAAATTGGCAGTCTCGGAGACGGTAGAAACTTCTACTTTTTCACAGAATTTGTAAATGTAGCAATTAACTTTATTTAACTAAAGTCGGGCGTGCGGGCGGTTGTCGATGGCTGATGCGCCCGGCGCTCATTTACTAAAATCTAAAATACAACCCCTAAAATGTAACAGCTATCGAATTCGATAATGATAATAGGCCGTTTTGCTAAGACAAATTCAAAAAGGGGCCTTTTTGTCCCTAAAATAAAAAATTTCTAAAAAATTGCACTAAGGTTTTTGATCCGAAAAGCCGAAAACCTTAGTGCCATTTTTTCGAAAAATGTCATTTTAATGGCAAAAGGGCCCATGTTTCAATTTATTTTACAAAAAAGCATATTATTAGTTCTTGCTATCGAATTCGACAGCTGTATACAAGGGCCCTTTTGCCATTAAAATGACATTTTTCGAAAAAATGGCACTAAGGTTTTCGGCTTGAAAAAAAAATCAGCTATCAAATCCAGTAATAAAAATATACAGTTATGCATAGGTTTTAAACCTCGTTCCACGAGACTTTGCAGCGGTAGTCGCCTTTGGAATATAGTTTTCCCAATTAATTTACATGGAGAAGCAAAATTTCAAAGGTGACTACCGCTGCAAAATCTCATGGAACTCAGTTTAGACCCATACAGGGTGTCTCAGAACGCTCGCACCAAATTCTTATGGATTATTCAGGATTAAATTTTGAGTCGATTCTTGTTTTTGAAAATTTTCAGGGTCCAATAGTTGTCGAGTTATAACGAATTTGAGAGGACCAATCAGATTTCAGCTCTGAATTGCTTCATAAGGTAACTTAGTGTTAGATGCACTGTTTCCTAGGTAACAAGATACAACAATATTAAATTTTCATTGATAGAATCTTGTTACCTAGGAAATAGTGCATCTAACATTAAATTACCGTATGAAGCAATTCAGAGCTGAAGTCTGATTGGTCCTCCCAAATCTGTTATAACTCGTGAACTATTGAACCCTGGAAATTTTCAAAAACACGAATCGACTCAAAATTTAATCCTGAATACTTCGTTAAAATATGGTGCGAGCGTTTTGAGACACCCTGTATAAATGACATCATAGCCGATTATTATTAATTATTTTCTCCAAAACAGTGAAGAAAATTGCAAAGTCATGAATTAGACCCTCTTTCTTATTAAGATTAAATTAAGAGCCACATCAAACAGCTTTTTTAGCAATATCAGGTATTCTATGACGATTATCATCGAACTTTATTATTTTTTATGGGAACTTTGGTGGCGATTTCCACTTGTTCTATTAATTTTCAGCAACTTGGCGATTTTTGGCAACTTTGGGTAGCTTTTAGCGATTTTGGCGATGTTCTTACAATTTGCGATTTTGTGTACACAAATTTACCATGTGGTTAACCCCTCGTGTTCTAGCGACGTTCAACAAGAGTACCTTTTTTACGTAAAAAACTTCAAATTTTCAGATTCAGGAACCAGATTTGAGAAAAAACTACTTATAAATATGTTTTGAGTAAATTTAGTCCTAAGCCCCTTTTGTATGAGACGCTTATGATCAAAATTTAAAAATTTTCTCCAGTAATAAATTCAGCATCAAAGACTTATTAAAGATACCCAATTTCAATCGTTTTGAAGATATTTAAAGAAAACCAAAGTGGCCCCCAGATCACTTAGGAGGCATTTTTCGACATATATTCATAGGATTTACATATTTTTCATAGAAGAATCTACTGCTAAAGTTTGGCCCCCTAATTTCGGAACACGCTGTATAAAAAAAGGTACCGTTTTTCTGTTTCTTCTATCGTTCAAAGCCCTCTCTTTATCTAATATAACTGCATTAAAGGGTCATTACCTGAAACGGATTTACTTTCTAGTTCGGCCGAGGCCGGTTTTGGGGCTTGGTGGAGGAAAGGGCAGTGGGGCTTGAGACAACCCCCAGGTTGAGATTCCCAATAGCACTGAATGGCTTTACGGTTTTTCTATTTGAAAATAAATTAGTTTGAGCCAAATTAGGGGCAGCTTACCCTCAGTTCCATGTGCCGGAAGTTACAGTGGACATTCAAACATTTGCCTTCCTTCCAAAAGGAGCACATTGTTTCACAGCCTAGCGCAGACGGTTCATGCCTGAAGGTGCAATTGTCACCCTGCAAAACCGATTATTAACTTTCACATCATCACTATGGTACTCACTTTAGCACAAGTTGAATAGTAATAGAAGTAGCAATCGTTGTTCTTCTTCGGAGAGTCGAGATCTGTCATTTTCTTGAAGAAGTTGTCCGGACTGAAAATAGCAATTATTTTGAGGTTAGGTTAGAATAAGTCTGGTTTAATCAAAGAAAACGTTCAATGAGCGAGAAATAAGGCAAAATTGAATGAAAATCATGCGAGGGAAGGCCTAAAACAACCCCATTTACCAGTAATAGTAATCCTCCTCAAGCATGGCGATGCTCGCAGAATTTCTCACAAAACCCGAGTTACAGGAGTTATTTTAATAAATTGAGGTTTTTGTTGGCAAAAACGTTTTGTTTAGGTTAAAAAAATTATCTGACAACTTACCTTTAACAAGAAAATACGACGTGACCTTTTTTTATTATTCTGGGGGAGAACGATGCGCTCCTGC
This sequence comes from Pycnomerus fuliginosus, assembly GCA_963924575.1. Lineage (NCBI taxonomy): Eukaryota > Metazoa > Arthropoda > Insecta > Coleoptera > Zopheridae > Pycnomerus > Pycnomerus fuliginosus. Next base: position 22,121,869 of record OZ004622.1, read on the forward strand.
TCGTGGTTCTGCTGGATTGAAGTTCCTAAATAGATAAAAGCGGCGGGCTTTTTAAAATCGGGGAATTTGATTTCAGGAAGGAAACGGAAACAGTTAAAAAGCGATAAAATTGTTAGGGCTAAATCTGATTCGCAGCGATTAGATGCACAATAATTAGATTTCCCTGAATCCGAAGAATTTTCCTGATTTTTTCTTTCCGGGTTTCCTAGTGAAAAAAATGAAATGCGACTGTGAGCTTGCAACCAAACATACACGTGGCTGTTTATCTGGAAGTAGCTGGCTAGGGGCGCCTCGGTATTTTCTAAATTATAGTAGGAATACCATGTTCCCAGAAATCCCCAAAAGAAGTGCCGAGGACGTCCCATTATTTTCGCTATTTTAATCTCCCCAACCCCACAATTTAAGAAAATGGGAGGTTACTGCAATCACAAAATTTTTTTAAAATGTGTCTGATTGTATACTTATGCCGTTTTCGGGCTGTCCTGCACTGTACGGTGCAGTAAAATCCACGTCCCTGATTGGTCCGTTCAACAACATGCCTTGCAAGTGACCAATCAGAGCGCGTTATTTTTACTGCACTGATGTACCTACAGTGCAGCTGCAGCACGAAAGCGGCATTAGATCTGAAAAGCTTTTGGAGTCAATCATGCAACCAAATGGATCGAAGTGCCATTTTGGCGCATCAACTTTAAAATTTTGACAACACCATAAGAAAAGCCTTAAAATTCTGCTTCTAAAGATGTATTATTCACTCTTCGATTCACTCTTAATGCCTTTTTGACAAAAACTCAAATATTCGAGATTTTTAACGCACTTTAAAGACATGATGCAGCCCAAACCTCTGGATCGATTTGCCTGAAATTTTGCTCATGGAGCAGGTATTGCACGTCCAAGAGCTGAACATTTTTTGGAGGCAATCGACAAACGACAAGTGTCATTTTGACACATCAATTTTCAAATTTAAAATTCTGTGGCTTGGTGCAAGAAGGGCCAATGTGGCATTTTCAAAATTAGCTTCTCTTTTTAATTATTGACTTAGGATATCATTCTGGTAAACGAAATTACTCAATATTCAAGTTAATTTAATACTAAATTTTGTCCTTAAAATGTGGTTTTGTTTACAGATTAATATCCTAACCTCCATTTGCACCGGTTCCCGAATGTCACATTGGCTCTTCTTGCAACAAGCCACAGGTACTCATTTAACCATCTAAAACAAGTTTTTGAAAAATTTATCTTCACCATCACAAACGTATTCAAATTCATTTTTTAAATAAGACAAAATTCATTGGCATTTAGTGCCCCTTGGGCAAAAAAAAAATAGAAATTTTTTAATAATACACAATGTACAGTGTGTCTCATTTTAACTGGAACCACCCAAATATTTCGGTTAACATTGAACAAATGAATTCGCTCTTTTCTTCTACGTGTAAAGCTCCAAAATTTGCATCTCTGGGATACTTCACCTTTCTCTTATCCCGAAATCTAAGCCAACTGCGATTAATTAAAAAGGCCAAAAATAATGAAATCGTATTCGGCATTTTTTTATCGAAAATGTTATTAAGAAAAGATGCTCAGAATGACCCCAAATTCGTAAATCCGAAATTTCAGGCCTAAATAAAAAGCCAACGAAAGATGTATATCAATGCGATGTGTGTCCCTGTAGATGTTTACCTTGTTAATGTGTATGTAGGGGCGAGCTGAATTTACTGGTGGAGTCGGGTGCAGATTTTATAAATCTGCACCTAGTAGTAGTGCCTCCGCAGACGCACAGTGGTGTTAAAAAGACGAAATTATGAAAAAAAGGGGGATGAAAAGTCAAAGAGGGTGAAAATTAACCCAAGTTAAGTAGAATTACAGAAAATAATACAAAAATAAGACAATTATGCAAATTTAGCCCTTGGAGGGTTGAAATATTGAATTTAGTAAAATGGGTGCTTAGGGGGTTGAAAAATTGTAAAGGGGGATGAAAAGTCAAAGAGGATGAAAATTAACCCAAGTTAAGTAGAATTACAGAAGGAAACTGAAAAATTGTAAAAGGTAAACTGAATCCCAAATGCGTTCAATTTTATGACCGACGAAAAACGAAATTAAGCGAATTTTGCAAAATTAGCACTTAGGGGGTTGAAAAATCGTAAAGGTGGATGAAAAAATCAAAAGGTATGAGGATTAACCGTGGCTAAGTAAAATTACGGAAAATAACACCAAATTAACCCAATTATGTAAATTTTGCATTTGAAGACTTGAAACATTGCGAAGGGGGATGAAAAAAGTGAAAAGTTTAATCATCATCCAAATGGGTTCAATTTATTACCGAGGAAAAACGAAAATATCCGAATTTGGCAAAATTAACACCTAGGGGGTTGAAAAATTGTAAAGGGGGATGAAACGTCAAAGTGGATGAGAATTAATCGTAATTAAGCAGAATTACAGAAAATAACACGAAAGTAAACCAATTATGCAAATTTAGCTTTTGGGGGTTGAAATGTTGCGAAGGGGGTTGGAAAAGTGAAAAAGATAAACATAATCCAAATGAGTTTAATTTATTACCGAAGGAAAACTAAATTGCCTGAATTTTGCAAAATAAACACTTAGGGGGTTGAAAAATTGTACAGGGGGATGAAAAGTTAAAAGGGATGAAAATTAATCGTAATTAAGTAGAATTACAGAAAATAACACGAAAATAAGCCAATTATGCAAATTTGACTTTTGGGGGTTGAAACATTGCGAAGGGGTCGAAAAAGTGAAAAACTCAGTAACAATTCATACGAGTAAAATTCGGTAAAATTTATTACCGAAAAAAGGCAAAACTGCGCGAATTTTACAAAATTAACGCTCGGGGGGGAGAAAAATCGTTAAGGGGGATGGAAACTCAAAAGAGATGAAAATGTACTGTAGTTAAGTAGAACTAGCGAAAATCACACGAAAAAGAAGCGGTGTGGGTAAATTTTGCTCTTTGAGGGTACACATATCATGAAAGGGGTTGAAAAATTGTGGATGGGTTAAAAATTAATGAAAATGACGTTGAATTATTAACAAATCAGAAGAAAGCAAAAAAAAAAATAAAATGTGTTTACTCCGCTTGCTAGGGCTTAAGGGTTGTTAGTAGCGTAGGGGTTGGTTTTAGGTTGAAGACTCATAAGACTTTTTTCAATGGTTGACCGAAGTCTATCGAACCCCATAATTTTATTCCACCACTTAGATGAAAAAATTTCCAGTTTCAACCCTTAAATTTCATCCCCCTTGTTAGATATTAATGAAAATTTGCCCATCCGCCTACAGTGGCGCTGTAAATTACCACATCAAATTTAACCCTGATACGTTGAGCAGTTTTTGAGTTCTCGCATTTTTGTGTTTCGGCATGTTAGGGGGTTGTATCGCCTTTAAGGGTCGTTTTTCGCGAATGATGAATAATACCTTTTTTGTACCATCAATAGAAAGCTATCGAATGGTATTATTTTCAACTATACATTCTTCATTGAAAATTCGAGTTTCCACCCCTAACTTTCATCCCCTTCGATAATTTTCTCCTAAAATTCGCTCTTCCCTTCTCGAAGATGCAGTGTGTAAGATGTCACAGTTTCGCAGAAGATATTGCTTCTCTGTGTCAAATTACAGGGCTTTATGGACGTTTCAACCCCTAAACTCCAACCCCCTATTTCACCACCCCCACATGCCCTAAAGGAAGTTGTGTTTTCAATTTCACCACCCTAATCCAATTCGTTGAAAAATTAAGGTGATTTGTAGATTCATGTTTTCAACACCTCATGATTTCACCCCTTTATGATTTACAGGGGTGAGTTTATTTTTCCGGTGTGACTTAACTCCTTGCGTATTTACTGACTTCAGTTGTTCATAAATAAACCAATAGGGTTTCAGAAAAAATAAATAAAATGTAATTATTATCGACTTGCAAAGAGTTAGGGGTGGTTAATGGCCCAGGGGTTGGTTTTAGATTGAAAACTCATAAGACCTTTTTTCAATAGTTGACCGAAATCTATCGAACCCCGTAATTTTAGGCTACCATTTACTTGAAGAAATTTCAAGTTTCAACCCTTAAATTTCATCCCCTTTGTTAGATATTTTTGAAAATTTGTCCATCCACCTATAATGTCACTGGAAATTCACAAACCAAATTCTGCCTTGATACGTTGAGTAGTTTTTGAGTTCTCGTATTTTTGTGTTTCTGCATGTTCGGGGTTGTAGCGCCTATAAGGGTGGTTTTTCGCAAAATATGAATGACACCTTTTTTGAATAATTAATGGAAAGCTATCGAATGACGCCAATTTCGACTAGTACTTATTAAGCGGAATTTTGAGTTACAACCCCTAATTTCCACCCCCTTGGTCCGATATGACCCAAAAGCAATCTCCGCCTTACTTTTTAGTGTATAAAGCCGTATAGTAAATTTGAGCTCGACACCTCACTCTGTTCTCAAGTTATCCGACGTTATGTATTTCTTCATGTTAGGGGTTGTAGAGCCTTTAAGGGTGGTTTTTTGTAAAACATGAATAACACCTTTTTGAATCATTAATGGAAGGGTATCGAATGGCGTTAATTTCGACCAATACTTATAAGGCGGAATTTTGAGTTACAACCCCTAATTTCCACCCCCTTGGTCCGATATAGCCCAAAAGCAATCCCCGCCTTACTTTTTTGGGCAAGATTCCGTATAGCAAATTTCAGCTCGATACCTCAATCCGTTCTCAAGTTATCCGACGGACAGAGTGAGGAGCGATCGATACGACGAGCGAGCGAGCGAGCGAGCGAGCGAATAAGCAAAGACAAGAGTACCTCCGCATTCTGCTACGGCACTAAAATGCTGAATTTCTTGAGGAAAAAACCAAAAATATCGAAAAGTTCAATACTTTTGCAACAAAAGGGATGATGTGCAATAAAAAACAATTGGAATGAGTTTGTTTGACATTTGCTGTTAGCTATGGCTGGGCAAACTTTTACAATCGGAGAAAAAGTTGAAATTATAAGCTATCACCGAAAATCTTAATAACTCAACTTTTTCTGCGATTGTTACATTTTGCCCAGCCCTGGCCAACAGCAAATGTCAAGCAAACTCATTTCAATTGATTTTTATTACACATCAACCCTTTTGTTACAAAAATAGTGAAGTGACCTGACCTGACCTGACCTGGCCTCTTTAATTAACCGCAGTGGGCTAAGATTTCGGGATAAGGAAAAGGTGAAGTATGACACAAATGCAGTTTTTGGAGCTCTACATGTACAAAAAAAGAGCGAATTGATTTGCTCAATATTGACTGAAATATTTGGGTGGTTACAGTTAAAATGAGACACACTGTATATTGGATCGGTTCGGTTCGGTTCGGCTGTTTGGGACGTACATGGAAATTGGGTGACTATAGTTGAACAGCTGGTGAACGGGAAGTGCCATTTAGGCATATCAAATTTAAAATTTTAAATACAAAATCAATGATTCACGCTATGGAGAAGTTCCAGCCGCTTCTCTGCTGCATTTTTACTCCTAATAAAACAATAAAGAAAACATTAATCGAACCAAATTTTTTTGTGCTTATGTTGCCTTTTTCCGAATTTTGTGCTTATTACATTTTTCTGTGCTTTCTTAATTTTTTTGCGCTTTTTTTGTCCTTTTTGTGCTTTTTAAGGTTCTATTTTACAATTTTTTTATGTTACCTATTTGGTGAAATTCGGTAACATTCTCCTCAAACTATTTCATTTCTCTAGCACAATAAGAGCATCTGCCCATTCTACCACGTGGGGTCCAATTTTCGAATCTGTCGAACAGTTTTGCATGCGATGTTACTAGGGAACGGCCAATGAGATTTTGCTTCTACCATTGAGTAAATCAAGAGGAGTTATTTAAAAGGCGAAATCCGTGTGTGGAGATCACTTTCATGTTCAGGTGTCGCTACTAAAAATCGTTAAGAATTCAACTAACGCCACCTGAGAATCATAGTTGTTACTAACACAGCTGGCCCTTGCACCAGAGCCACCTATCGTATAGTAGATGCAGCTGTAGGGGCGTAAATCGTGACGTCATCGTTAAGCGAACCTTGGAACAATAGAAGTTATTTGGGTTGGGGAAGGTTAGGAACGCCGAAGGTCAAGTTGCAGCTGCAGCTTGCAAACCTGTTCCCTATTGCAAACCGAGGATCGGATCGGATATTTTTGCTCATTGATATCCTGAAATGTGTGACGACGGAACATTGTCGCTTCGCTTGCAATAATTTTATCGGACTGCTTTTTTACATTTTATTATTAGATTCACCCAATGGTACACGGTATTTTTTCATTATTGTCCCACTTTTAAATTGGAAAATCTTCTTTCCTTTATTCCGTGGCGTGCCGTGCCCTTAGGGGCGGGGGGGGCGAGGCATTCTTGGGGCGCAAAATATTGGTAATGCAATTTATTTTTTATTATTATTATCTACATTTAGGTACTACACATTTTAATGAACAATTATTACAAAGCCATTCTTCGCATTTTTAATCCTTTAAATCGGTCTAAAACCGCATTCAGGTCAATATTGTTTACCAAATCCGCTTCAATTGATAATAGTGCCAAACTAAACAGGGTGTATTACGAATATGGAGCAGTATCGATATCTCTGGACATAAGCAAGGTACAGTTCTAAGAGTTAGCATTTACAGAAATTGACACATTCGGAGTCTATTGAAATTATTGGCGACGATGGGGTACTTCCGGTTATACCGGAAGTAGGGTCCAACTTTAAAATTTTAAATGGCAACCCCCATTTTTCATTACAGATTCGGACAGAGGAGGAAAACCTAAACCTAAAACACCTAACAAGTAACTTGTTTGCACCAGCCGCCTAGATTGTATTAACGTTTTTAGAGAAAAGTTCAGCAAAACAGTGCTATGTAAAAATGGTCATAACTTGTAAACCGCGGGCGATAAAAATAAAAATGACACACCATTGTAAAGTAGAAAGACTGTTTTACATTATGCTTGCCAAAAAGTCATATGAAAGCTGATTCAAAGTCGATTTAAAGAAATTGAAATGTTGGAAATTTAAAAGCCGAATGACATTTTCTTCTTATGGAAAAAACAGCGATTTTAATCGTTTCCTTTTTTGACACTTTATGGGCACCGTTGAAAAGAGAATAAAATTCTGCACCCATCCATGCAGAAAAACTTGTATGCTGCCATTTAAGAAAAAAATGTTATTCGGGTTTGAAATTTCCAGTATTGCAGTTTCTCGAAATCAACTTTCAATTAGTTTTCTTAGGATTTTTGGCAATCATAATGTAAAACAGTCCTTCCGCTTTACAACGGTGTGTCATTTTTATTTTTATCGCCCGCGGTTTACAAGTTATGATCATTTTTACATAGCACTGTTTTGCGGAACTTTTCTCTAAAAACGTTAATAAAGCCTAGGCGGCTGGCGCAAACAAGTTACATGTAGGTGTTTTAAGCTTAATTTTTCTTCCTCTATCCGAATCTGCAATGAAAAATGGGGGTTGCTATTTAAAATTTAAAAGTAGGACCCTACTTCCGGTATAACCGAAAGTGCCCCATGGTCGCCAATAATTTCAATAGATTCCGAATGTGTCAGTTTCTGTAAATGCCAAATCTTACAACTGTACCTTCCTTAAGCCCAGAGATATCGATACTGCTCCATATTCGTAAGACCCTGTATAGCCAAAATTATAGCGCACTAAACTTAAAACTTCTTCTGGGAATCACAATCACTGGCACCGTTGAATTTTACTAGGATCATAATTCTTTTCCTTACCTAACCATCCTTCATCCTTTTTAAATCTTGAGTGACGGACATTATATCTGTAGATGAGGACTGTCTTCGTGAAATTATGAGTAACTTGGTTTTGTTTAATATGAAATATCAAATAATAGAAAGGTCTGCGATCTGAGGGCGCTGACAATTTATGGAAAAGGTGCTCCAAATCCCCAATACAGGCAAAATCGATACCGCCGAGGTAGCCACGAGCTGCCGTGTTCAAAATTTATAAACAGTTATTTAGTTTCTTCTCTATTTGGGGCGCCCGCCCCCAAGCAACTGTATTATAGTGTAGCTCTTAAATAGCTACATGCTTCGTAGAGAAATAAACCTTTACCTTCAGTTATTTATTACATCAGAATGGCAGAATTCGACCGGCTCTGAGGAACAGCCTTTTTTGCTTGGGCGGAAAGGGCGGCACAGCCTAAAGGGCGGGGGGGGCGGTCGCCCCCCCCTAGCCCCCCTGACGGCACGCCACTGCCTTTATTACTTAAGATATTCGCCTGAACTAAACACAGGATAGCTAGTAGACCGTAGACCGTACTCCCAAGTTTTGTTCTGGACCTTACTCTCCTCTCAGCGATCACCGTCGGATCTTAAACGCTGTGGATGCAACTTGCTATTTTTAACTTCTAAGCTTCGCAAAGCAAGTTAAAGGAACAGTAAACTTAAAAATATTAATTTTTCAAAAATTAGTTAATTGATAGTTTATATAGCATTTTATAAATGTTGCCGTAAATAAAATTGCCCCAAAGAACTTCAATTCGTTGCTAGGCCTTCAGACTCTGCTTCAAAAGATGTATTCACTGTCAGTGCCCTTTTGACCAAAAACAAAAAAAATCGAGATTTTTGTCGGACTTTATAATTTGGCTGAAATTTTGCACATGGGGGTCGACGAGCTGAAAACAAGTTTTTGAAAGATTTATTGTCACCATCAGAAAGGTCTTCAAATTCTGCTTTTACATAAGACAAAATTTATTTATTTAGACACATTTTTAAAACTCCTTTTTTGGGTCCCTGAGCTGAGACCTCAAAACGTGAAGATTTGCTGTTATCACAAATTCGAAAATTTAAGTGATTGCAGTAATGCAGTAACCTCCCTTTTTTAACCTCCCCACTCCACTCCACCATTTAAAAAAAAGGGAGGTTACTGCAATCACTAAAATTTTCGAATTCGAGATAAGACCGGATCTATACGTTTTGAGGTCTCAGGAGCCCAAAAAAGTGGTTTTTAAAATGTGTCTGTATGTATGTACGTACGTTCGTACGTACGTTCGTACGTACGTTCGTACGTTCGTACGTACGTACGTTCGTAAACACGCCACAGCCCAAACTACTCGACAGATTTAGCTGAAATTTGGTACGTGTGCATGTGATAACCCAACTTAGATCTGAAAAGCTTTTGGAGCCAATCGTGCAACCACAAATGCCATTTTGGCACATCAACTTTTAAATTTTAAATGCAAACCCCCATTTTTCACGTCACGATAGGAAAGGCCTTCAAATTCTGCTTCTAAAAATGCATTCATTCTTAGTGCCTTTTTGACCAAAAATGAAAAAAAAATTGATTTTTATCGGACTTTAAAATCGCGGTACAGCCCAAGCCCCTGAACCGATTTGGCTGAAATTTTGCACAAGGGGATTGTATTACACGTCGAAGAGGTGAACAAATTTTGGATTCAATCGGCCCACGGAAAGTGCCGTTTTGGCACACCAATTTCGAAATTTAAAATTATTCTCTAATTTACCCATCCAAAACAAGTTTTTGAAAGATTTATTGTCACTATCGAGGTCACCATCAGAAAGGTCTTCAATTTCTGGTTTTAAATGAGACAAAATTGATTCGCATTTAGAACCCTTTGGGTAGAAAAATCGAAATTTTGTAATAATACTGAAACCACTTTATAGCCCAAACTAGTGGATCGATTTGCCCGAAATTTGGTAAATGGAGGTGAGGTGACCCGTTGAAGAGCTGAAAGGCTTTTGGGAGCAATTGGTCAACGGGAAGTGCCATTTAGGCATATCAACTTTAGAATCTTAAACAGAAGTCCCTGAAATCAAAGACCCACGCGTTGGGGAGGTTCCAGCCGCTTCTCTGCTGCCCTTTTTTTTTAAAGTGAAGTGAAGTGGGGAGGTTAAAATATACAGTTATACATGTTTTTTTCACGGCAACGATTTTTGGCAAAAGACGCACCAAGTGTGAATACATTTTTAGAAGCAGAGTTCGAAGAGCTTTCATATTATAGTGTCGCGAAAATGGAAGTTTGCACTAAAATTTTTTAAGTTGATGTGTCAAAATGGCACTTTCCGTGGATTTGACCCAAAATCTAATCATCAGTTCTTCCTTTTTTCATGTAAGCTGCGCATGCCAATTTTCGGCCAGATAGGTCCAGTAGCGGCCTGTAGCGTGTAGCGTGACATATTTCAAAAACCACTTTTTTGGGTTTATAAGACCCTGAAACTTAAAGGAACAGTAAACTCAAAAATATTAATTTTTCAAAAATTATTCCAATTGATAGATTATATTTTTTTATTTAATCATAGTGCCTTTCCTGTTACCACACCGTGGTGTAGGGCATTTTATAAATGTTGCCGTAAATAAAATTATCCCAAAGAACTCCAATTCGTTGTTTGGGTGAGGCGCGTGACGTCATTTGAGATACCGCCATGATACACCTGCCCGCTCGTGCTTGTCAGCCGGCAGTGATCTTATGGATCTCGCGCCGTAGAAATAATTATTGTTTCTTCTGCAACTTTTGAACGAGTGGATGGATTTCAAAAACTGTTGCATTGATTTACAGAGGATTTCATACTCTTTAAAATGATGCATCACAAAAGGTCAAATGTAATTTAAAATTTTACTGTTGAACGGGTTCAAATGATGTATTGCAATAGTGAGAGGTTGCCGCTTGAAATTAGGAAATGCTTTCCAAGTGCAAGCACACGCGGCTTATCACATATGGCGTCATGACGGATCTTTGCGGCGCTGTTTCGAGTTGAAAATAAAATAATTCTCTTTTTGCGGCATGCTAGCGCTCGTTTCCAGCAATCTAGTGGTTTTTGAAAAATGTCTGTCTGTGTGTCTGCCTGCCTGTCTGTCTGTCTGTGATCACGCTGCAGCTCAAACTACTCAACGTATCGAGATGAAATTTGGCACACATATTCAGTGGGAGATTTGTAGGTGCTGAGTAGAATTTGAGCCAGATGGGTTCACGGAAAGTGCTTTTTGGCACATCAACTTTAAAAATTTAAATGCCAACTCTCATTTTTCGCGTTACCATATGAATGCTCTTCGAATTCAGTTTCTAAAAATGTATTCACACTGGTCCCCTTTTGGCCAGAAAATGGTGCCGTGAAAAAAACCTATATAACTGTATATTTTTATTACCGGATTTGATAGTTGATTTTTTTTCAAGCCGAAAACCTTAGTGCCATTTTTTCGAAAAATGTCATTTTAGTGGTAAAAGGGCCCTTGTTTCAATTTATTTTGTAAAGAAGCATATTCTTACTATCGGATTCGACAGCTGTTGTATTGCCGGATCAAAAACCTTAGTGCAATTTTCTAGAAAATTTCCACTATATTATTGTTATTGAGTTCAATAGCTGTCGGATCAAAAACTTTAATGCCATTTTTTTAGAAAATGTCATTTTAGGGGTGAAAAATATCGACACAAGTTAATTTATTCCTACTCTACATTTTCAAATTCTGTGAAAAAGTAGAAGTCTCTACCGTCTCCGAGACTGCCAATTTTTTTCAAATGGAAGGGAATTATAGTTTTTTCTCAATGGATTTAGACCCTACGATTTTTTCTGAGTTAGAAACATGTGTGACCGGAAGTGCAGTCACCGCCGCCCCAGATTTTCAAAAACATTTTGTCCTCTGAATTCATCTGTGCAATTACATTTTGCTTTATGTCTTTATTTCATTAATTTATAAGAAACGAGTTCTATCGGAGGCTTCAATTTCCGGTTAAACCACCGGAAGCTGAAAACAAATGTCAGACAATTATACCATCAGATACGTCTCTAAAAAGTAAAGTATACACCAGTTTTTGGGATTTTCAAAAATCTTTATTTTTTACCCATCTCTTCGACATTTGTGAAAATCAAGAGTGGCCGTGATTATGTACTTCCGGTCAAGTATAATGCATGCTTTTAACTCAGAAAAAATTGTAGGTCCCGAATTCGTACACGCGCAGGGGTCCCCCTCCGTGATGTCCAGACGACCAGCGTTTATTTCAATTAAATCTCTTTTTTATGTCCAAAAATATTCAAGGCGGAAAGTTTTAAAAATAATACCCCTGTAGGTATATTATGTATAAAGCTAAGCCCAGATTTTTGGTGCGTGTCCGGAAAAGAAATACGACTTCCTGATGAGGTGGCAAGCTGAAATTTGGCATGTGGATAGATAGTGCCGGCGATAAAATGAGAAAAAATTTGAAACCTGCAAAATGGTGTTTCGTAAGCTTTTTGTGACCACCATTAGGTTTTCACCTCCATTTCCACGGTTTAATTGCGAACGCTGCCTAAACGCTTGCAGGTAGATGGAAATTATGAATGGAGATTGTTGGCAATGAAAAAGATCTAAATAAAAGTCCGCGACGGCATATTTGGTTACCACAGCAGGTCATGATACGATACCATTATTGATACCTCTCTTTAAATAACAATCATTATAAATATTGTATAATCTCCTTAGTGCATTGATTGTTATCGGTAAATTTTTAGAATTTATTTCAATCGTAATAATTAGGCCGACTTATTGCATGCCCCCCGCGGTATTTGTTACCGCCGCTCCCTAGAAAAATTTTTTGACAATCACAAACGTTAAACAAAGGATGATAATGCTTGTGAAGAGGAAAACTGAAAACATTTCTTATATGAAAGAACCGCAGAGAAAATTGAGAAAGGTAGGATCAATTGTTAAAACTAATTTGTTGGAGATACCGCTAAGAGGACTGACTGAATAAGCTGGACGAAGAAAAACAGTCGTAAATTAATTATAAAACAATGAGTATTGTAGTAGCTTTCGCCCAAATATAAACACGAAACACGTGTCATGTCTCTTTCGTTGCAAAAAAATTGGCAGTCTCCTCGGAGACGGTAAACTTCTACTTTTTCACAGAATTTGTAAATGTAGCATTTAACTTTATTTAACCAAGGTCGGGCGTGCGAAGCGGTTGGATGGCTGATGCACCCGGCGCTCATTTACTATAATCTAAAATACAAATGTTTTTCACTCCTAAAATGGACATTTTTCGAAAAAATGGCACTAAGGTTTTCGATCCGGCAATGCAACAGCTATCGAATTCGATAATGATAATATGCCCTTTTGCTAAGAAGAACTCAAAAAGGGGCCTTTTTGTCCCTAAAATGGCAATTTTCTAAAAAATTGCAATAAGGTTTTTGATCCGGCAATATAACATCTGTCGAATCTGATAGTAAGAATATTTTTTTTTGTAAAATAAATTGAGACAATGGCCCTTTTGCCACTAAAATGACATTTTTCGAAAAAATGGCACAAAGGTTTGCGGCTTGAAAAAAAATCAGCTATCAAATCTGGTTATAAAAATATACAGTTATGCATTTTTTTTGGCCAAAAAGGCACAATTGTGAATACATTTTTAGAAGCAGAATTCGAAGAGCATTCATATGGTAACGCGAAAAATGGTGGTTTGCATTTAAATTTTTAAAGTTGATGTGACAAAAAGGCACTTTCCGCGAACCGATGTGGCCCAGATTCTAATCAGCCACCTACAAATCTCCCACTGAATATGTGTGCCAAATTTCATCTCGATACGTTCAGTAGTTTGAGCTGCAGCGTGATCACAGACAGACAGACACACAGACATTTTTCAAAAACCACTTTTCCGGATTCCCAGTACCCTGAAACGTAAAGATTTGATATTTTTGGCGATTCGATTTTTTAATCGATTTTATTAACTTGTTTCGCTAAGCGAAGAAGTTAAAAAGTACTAGAAGAGTACTAAAGTACTAACTCTGGCAACATTGATTGAGAAAGGTAAGGATATCAATTGTTAAAACTAATTTGTTGGGCGATACCGCTAAGAGGACTGACTGAATAAGCTGGACGAAGAAAAACAGTCGTAAATTAATTATAATACAATGAGTATTGTGCTAGCTTTCGCCCAAATATAAACACGAAACACGTGTCTCTTTCATTGCAAAAAAAAGTAGATGTGTGCATTATGGGATATTTACTTTGAACATGCGTAATGCGTCACAACTTTATTGTTAATTCCTGAAACCTGAGGGAATATTTAGAGTTCTGTGCTATGGGCCTGGGCCCCAAAAAGTCAAGGATAGAAAATGCAGATTTTTGAAAGGACGCTGTGACTGGTGTAATTTAGAATTTTGTTCGTATAGGTATATAATAAAATATTGGTAACGAAATCGGCTTAGGGGCCCAAAGTGATGTGCGTACCTACTGCGTTGTTCAATTTTTCTTCGTGAGTTAGTCGAGTTTGGAGTTATTATAATAATCACCGACGATGCCACGGCGGCGGCGGCGCGGCGTGAGCCCATCAATCACATCAGCCCAAAGGTTAGGTACTATTTTATTTTTATTTTGCCCCCTCCTCAAATAACTCGTGCGACAAAGCCAACAATGACGTCATAGAAACACTATGACGTCATTGTTGGCTTTGACGTCGCGCTGCTAACAGGTTTTGCGTTTGGTACAGAGAGGGGGCTCAGCTGTATTACAGGTTTCTTCACCATATGATAATTAGAATTGGACGCGAATAGACCAAAGTAACATGGTGTTTTATGTGTTGCCTATTAATGAATAAAAATAGCTTATGGGCAAGCACACGCTTCCATACTATTGTATGACTCCTCTTGATTTACTCAATGCTTCTACCGTAGTGATTACACATACGAAAGTGTTTGTATGATAATCTCTGTAGACCGATGAAAACAAAATTTAAATTCACCTAGGTATTTTAAAATTGCAATAAATACTTACATGAAATTGTATTATTCAATATACTTTTTTGAAGGAATGGGTAATTGAAAGATTAAAAAACAAATTTGATCCTTGAATATAAAGAGCGCCATGGGTGAGCTAATATCGAAAACTTTTACAGCATTGAATTCGTAATGAAATTTGTATTAAAACAAGGTATCACAAGTGGGGATTTACTATATACGTATAAAATTTGGTGCTATTTTTGAGCTCTTTTGAGTTACTCTAGAGCTTTTTTTGTGCGGTTTTTATGCTATTTTAAGCACTTATAACAAGTTTTTTTATTCTTATAAGTTCGCGCTTTAATTATAAGACGCCAAAGATCTTCATTTTAAAACATTTTTGTTTAATATCTTCCGAAATAGTGTATATCGCAGGCTTTTGAATTTTTGCACAGCATTATTACCGACAACTGCTTATGGTACTTTGGATATTATCAAAAAATCGTAACCTTGTTATACAGGATGCTCCTCAAGTTCTTTGTCCTTGAACTTTTTATGTGTGAAAATATATATTTTGTTAAACTGACCATTGACGAGGAAAATTGAAAAAACCGAAGACATGACCATTGACCATCATCGCAATAAACCATTGAGTTGCAATAAAAATCAAAGTATGCGTTGACAATTGTCATATTTCAACTGTTTTTTAGTAAGGGAGCTGTTGTAAACAATGTAAACAATTGTAAACAATGTAAACAATTGTAAACAATTATTTAAGGGTAGATATTTACTTAACCTAAAAAAATGCAGCAGAGAAGCGGCTGGAACCTCCCCATCGCGTGGATCTTTGTATTCTGTGTAGATAGTAGTCAATTCAACAGAATTTTTTTTTTTATTCTTTTTTATCCTTATCGTCTGTTTATCCTTATCGTCTGTAATTTCGCAATTTTCTGACAAATACCGACATCACCTCGTACATCACCCATCACATTTGACAATATGTTCCTTTTAAGGTTAATCTTTTGCCAAATTTTTGACAATAACTGCCACTTTATGTCATCCACTGTCAGCCTGCTCCCTTTTAATGAGAAAGAATTTTTTCTCTATTTTCCATTGAAATGGCAGAAATTGTAAGTACATTTTTAGAACCAGAATTTGATCGTCTTTCTAAAGGCGATATAAAAAAGGAGGCCTTGTATTTAAAATTTTAAGTTGATATGCTTAAATGGCAGTTCCCGTGGGCCAATTGCTCCCAAAAGCCTTTCAGGTCTTCAACGGGTCACCCAATCTCCATGTACCAAATTTCAGCCAAATCGATTCAGTAATTTGGGCTATAATGTGTTTTTACTGTTATTATAAAATTTCGATTTTTTGAACCAAACAGCGCTAAATGCGAATTAATTTTGTCCTATTTAAAACCAAAATTTGAAGACCCTTCTGATGGTGACAATAAATCTTTCAAAAACTTGTTTTTAATGGTTAAATGATTGAGTAATTTTAAATTTGGAAATTGGTGTGCCAAAAGGACACTTTCCGTGAGTCGATGGAATTCAAAATTTGTTCAGCTTTTCGAGGTGTAATACAATCCCTATGTGCAAAATTTCAGTCAAATCGATTCAGGGGCTTGGGCTGTACCGCGATTTTAAAGTCTGATAAAAATCAATTTTTTTTTAATTTTTGGTCAAAAGGGCACTAAGAATGAATACATTTTTAGAAGCAGAATTTGAAGGTCTTTCTTATGGTGACGTGAAAAATGGGGGTTTGCATTTAAAATTTAAAAGTTGATGTGCCAAAATGGCATTTCCGGTTGCACGATTGGCTCCAAAAGCTTTTTAGATCTAAGTTGGGTTATGAGATGCCTACGTACCAAATTGCAGCCAAATCGGCCCAGTAGTTTTGGCTGTGGCGTGTTTACAAACGTACGTACGAACGTACGTACGTACGAACATACACACAGACACATTTTAAAAACCACTTTTCTGGGTTCCTGAGACCTCAAAACGTGGAGATCTGGTGCTATCTCAAATTCGAAAATTTTGCAGGGTGCCCTACTAGCAATAAACTCGAAAAATATATGTTCAATTTGATTGCGAAAGAGCGACAATATCATGCAAAGTGCCTTGTTTGCAATAAACAGTTAAGCAATTCGGAATTTTGGCTAAAATCGCACCGGTAAGTTAATTTATTGCAATTAATATTACATCGCAACTCTATTTGTTATATATTTCTATAGAATAGCAACTAGCCACAAATATTTATTTTATCAGAAATGTCTGTAAGTGGCTGATAATATTGTCAGAGAAACCGAGGCAAAGGCAATAATTTGTGTTAATACTGTAGTAAAAGTCAGAATTATAATAATGTATCTGCATTTTCTAGTTGTTTACATTGTTTACGTGCAAAATTTGGAGTAAACAACTCTAATAGTTTGCACGTAAACAATTCAATTGTTTACGCGCCCATCTCTGCCAGAATTCATGTTAATTGAAGAAAAGACATCGGCGGTAATTACACTTTTTTAGGGGGCAAAAACGTTGGTTTTATGGTCATTATTGAAGCATGCCTTCGGTTTTTTAAATTTTCTTCGTGAACGGTCAGTTTTTTCAAAAAAACTTAAGAGCCAAAAAAGGTTGAGAATTGAATGGGGAATAAGGCCACATAGGCAAATTAGCAATATTTTCAAACATAGAAAAGTTCAAGGACAAATAACTTGAGTCGCACCCTGTAGGTATAACAAAAGGTTGCGATTTTTTTATAATATGTCCAAATAACCATCAGCATTTGCCTTTTGGTCGGTAACAAGGCTGTGCAAAAATTCAAAATCCTGCGGTACACTATTCGGAAGATATTAAATAAAAATGTTTTAAAATTAAGATCTTTGGCGTCTTATAACATCAAGCAGGATCACATATTGATCAATAATTCTTGCAGTAAATTTTATTTGGACAGTAGATTCTGTGGTATAAAGGATGCGGTGTTTTCAGACACACCCTGTATAAGGTGTTCTATGCATTCATTAATTTTCAAGAGTGATTTTCGAGGCTATTTTTCTGCGTTTACCGTGTTTACATGAAACCAGATTTTTATTAAACTACAAAACTGAACGGATTCTAAAAATTAGTATCTAAACTAACCTAATCATGCTTATTGACCTCAGACGGTATGCAAAGACTATTGACCGAATAAAAATGAAATTTTATGCGCCCCCTTCAGAGGGCCGCAGCCCCTATAGGAGCGATTTACCGACACATGTTTATAGAAACTTCTCTTCATACTTTTCGATGTAGTATCATCCCTCAAAATTAATTACTGCATGCCTGAAACACCCTGTATCCAGGGTGGTCGTAAATGATAGGTATTTATGCAACGTTGTCAAACTCGTCATCATATCTTATCAATTATTATCGACGTAAAATTCCCGCCCCTTGACTTTTTTTTGAAAACAATTACTTTTTATTGTGAACATCATAATAAGTGGTGAAATAACGGCACTGAGTAGAGTCCCCATGTTCCGAAGTGGCTATACTGCAGAGGTGGTCCTTCTGACACTCATCATCACATCCCCCCCTAAGACTGGTATCACCATTCCTGAAATAAAACCTGAAAAACTGAAAATTAAACAAAATCCAAGTTTTCTTCTATTTTATTCGCACCTGAAGTATTTGTACAAAAGTTCATTATCCCTAGCCATTTTGTACAAAACTTCCCCCACTTGATTAGCTTGCAGATTCTCGACCCCGTAAGCTTCCGTAAAACTGTACAATTTGTACCAATCTGGAGTTCCAAGTTTAAGGTTGGCTAACGTAAGATTAAACGTCCATTCTTCATAATCTAACAGACTCTGCTACCAAATTAAGAAAACATTTAAAAACAGTCGACTCACAAAACTTTTTCCTTCAACTTTGAAAATTTTATAACTCGGGTTCGAGTCTGTGTACGGAGTTACTGAAGCCCCATTAAAAGATACTCCCACAGCCTTCGTTTCGTTTCTTCCATCAAAGAAGACATGGAACTCATCTCGATGGGTGTGGCCTTCAAACTGTCCCGTTATAGTGTTGGCAAACCTGGTCACGATTTTTCTAAATTCCCTGCTCCAGGTTTTGAGGCATTCTGAAGATCCTGTGGGAACGTGTCCTAGAATATGGACGCTTTCTTCATTGTCTTCGGCTAGCTTAAGAGTTTCTGCCAGCCACTGCAATTGTCCGTAGGGATCAAAGTCGTTATAGATCAACCACCAGTTGAATGTATAGCAAAAATTGCTGTTTATTGCTATTATTCTGAACCCTGGTCTAGGAAGTACAGTGTAGTAGCCTCCTTTTGAAATAGTTTTCCGGATTTCTGCAGAATCTGTTTGCATTAGTTTGGTCCAGTGGATGTAGGAGAGGTCAAAGAGCCATGTGAGGTTGAATAGGGGTTGATTGACGCCCTCACTGGTCCATCTGTAGATGTGTGAATGCAGGGTGTAACAGAAACATACGGCAATATTTTGACCGCGTATTATGCGCAAAAATACAAGACGAAAATTTCCGAGAAAGTTTTTCCTAAGGTCATTAATAACGGATAGGGCTGGCCAAAGTGGAGGGATGGATAACGTTTTTTTAGAATAACTCCGGAAATGATTTTAATTAATAAATTATTTTTTGGCTATGCGTTTATCTTATTATTTGTCACAAAAAGTAAAAATTTCATGAAAATGGTTTTTCATCTGCAGCTACTGTTAAATGCAATTAGAAAAGATACACCGTTTGAATTATCACTAAATTTGCTAGTGTTTTCAGGTAGCACATTTCATTTGGAAACTTTTCTGTCTCTTATTTTTTTTTATTTGGGCACTCCTTTCCTTTCAAATCGCCTTCAATGTGGTACGTGCGAGGCCCTAAAACCGTTATCCATATCCCTTCACTTTGGCCACCCCTACCTCCGTTATTAATGACCTTAGGAAAAACTTTCTCGGGAATTTTCGTCTTGTATTTTTGCGGACAATACGTGGTTAAAATATTGCCTTATGTTTCTGTTACACCCTGTATACAGGTTGTCCCAATTGTCTGTATTCGGTCGACAACTCTATTGCTGTTAGAGATAGCGAAAAATTGTTAAATACAAAGTTACAGAGGGCACATTTGTATTGCAAGGCACATTTTAAAAATACAATTCTGCATACAGGCTGTCCCACTAAGGAGTAAGAACCAAAACATAGGTTTTTTAAAAATGGAACACCCTGTATTTTAATTTTTTATTGGATTCTATGATAAATTCCAAGTAACAATCATGTTTTCATCTGAAGCGAATGGTTTAGAAGGTATTGGTGAAAAACTGAAAGAAATTACAATTTTCGACGTTTGATCCCGAACGCTGCCTCAACGCTTGAAGCTAGAGCAAAAGTGTGTAAGGAGGAATTGTCGGCAATGAAAAGATCTACAAAAAAGTCCGCGACGGAATATAGCTATCTACGATGGGTAGCCCACCGAGAGCGTTTTTGTGTTTTAATTTTTGACGAAAATAGCTTCAGTGGCTTATTGTCGGCTATCCGTAACAGATATTTATATGCTGTCGGGGACTTTTTTGTAGGTCTATTCGTTGCCGACATTTCTCCCTTATACGATTTTAATCCGTCTTCACGCGTTTAGGCAGCGTTCGCAGTAAAAGCGCGAGAATGCGAGGTTTTTTTCGGGACCGAAAAACTATTAATTGTAATAACTCGAGAACAAGTGGAGATATTTTACTGAAACTTGATAAGCGTTTTTGACGTATAAGTCTGTTGCAGGTGAGGGGGTGGCAATTATGGAGGATGAAATTTAGGGACTGAAATCACAAAAATACGAAAACTTCTCAAATATTTTGCACATGGAAGTCTGAGACCACGTATATTTTGACATTATTTGATAAGGGATGGTTTTCTTTCTGCAAGATGAAACAGAAAGGAGTGCAAATTAGGGGTTGAAACTCGAAATTTCACATAAGAGCATTCACTTGAGCATATATTTAGTCCTTAGACCCTTAATGACCTACGACAGGAAGAGAAAAAAATTGCACCTCTAAAACTCAACCCCTTCAACCTTCACTTAGAGGAAATGTAACCCTTGGACTACCTATTAGCGGAGGAAACTAATTGAACACAAAAAATTGCTCCCCTGAAACTCGCCCCCTCCAACCCCCAACCACAAAAACTTGACTTGGAAGAAATTTAACTCTTGCACCGCCTACAACCGAAAGAGTTGAATTGAACAAAAAAACTACGCCCCTAAAACTCACCCCCTTCAAACCCGAAACACAATAAAATGTCTTGGATGGAATTTAATCCTTTTACCACTCATTATCGCAGGAGACTATTTTGAACGCAAAAAATTGTACCCCCAAAACCCACAGTCTTCAACCCTCGAACACAAATAATTGACTTGGATGAAATCGAGCCCTTGGACTATCTACAACAGAAACAGACTAACTGAACGCAAAAAGTTGCAACCCCGAAAACCACCCCCTTCAACCCCCAAATACGAAAAATTGACGAACATAAATAATTGACTCGGTGGAAATTTAACCCTTCAACTACTTGTTACTGGAAGATACTAATTGAGCGCAAATGAATTTAAGATTTGGAGCACTGTTATTGGAGGATAGGTACCAAGTAAGCGCCCCCGAAACCCACCCCCTTCAACCCCTGCGGATAATAATTGAACGGAAAAAATTGCACCCCCTTCAACCCCCAACACAAAAAATTGACTTGGTGGAAATTTGATGTTTGACCTATACAGTATACAGGGTGGGAACTATTTCAATGCTCACTATTGGGATCTCGGAAACTATAACAGATAGAAGTTCGGTTAAATTGCAAAAAAGTGCTCTTTTTAAAGATGATTAAGAGCTTGTAAAGAATTCTTCGATATCTTGATTCTTTCCCGAGTTATTCCGAGAAAACTGAAAACTGACATTTTAAAGAAAAAATCATATCTTCCTAACAGTTGATGCTATTTAAATGAAACTTGGAACTTTCATATTTTTGACAGTTGTCACGTCAATGGCATTTTCAGAAATTTCCTACGCCCTCTAGATTTCGAGTAACGACAGTCAACTTTTCTTTTTTTTATGGCCGCCATATGTATTAGATACACCATTGGATACACAAAAAAATTTGCTTTTCAGAAATGTAACCAACTTGGATTTTTTCGACAGATCATCAAAATTTGAAATTGGTATGAATAGTTTGTATAATTAGCCGAAAGTTATGGGGAAAACAATTGCAAAAAGTACACCAACTTTTTTAAATTTCTTTTGATAGGTGAAAACTATTGAATTCAACGGTAATAAAACACTTGTTGGCAATGTGTGACTCAAGTTTTGAAATGTTTTTTTGAAAAACGCCCAGGTAGGTTACATTTTTGAAAAGCTAATTTTTTTGTGTGCCTAATGGTGTTAAAATCCAATATGGCGGCCATAAGAAAGAGAAAAGTTGACTATCGATACTCAAAATCTAGAAGGCCCAGGAAATTTCTGCCAATGCCATTGACTGCATCACCTGTTAGGAAGATATGATTTTTTCTCTAGAATAACAATTTTCTGTTTTTTGGGAATAACTCAGGAACGAATCAAGATATCGAAGAATTCTTTACAGATTCTTAATCACCTTCAAAAAGAGCAACATTTTTGTAATTTAACCGAACTTCTATCTCTTATAGTTTCCGAGATCCCAATAGTGAGCATTGAAATAGTTCCCATCCTGTATGTACTTACAACCGGAAGATACTAATTGAACGCAAAAAATTCATCAATTGATATAGGTACCCTCACGAGTTCTTTATCATGAGCATATGCTTCGGCACTACTACTAGGTGCAGATTACATCTGCACATAAAACCACCAAGTCCAACTCGATATATGAATCATTCACGGTGAATAAACATCTACAGGAATACACATCGCATTGATATACATCTTCCGTTGACTTTTAGAATAGGTAGGTACTCGCCATTCATTTTCTATTGAAGTGACAGAACGTCAAAATTTCAAAAAGTAATATCTTCTAAACCATTTGCTTGGAATTCATCATAGAATCCAATAAAAAATTAAAATACAGGATGTTCCATTAAAAAAAAACTATGTTTGCATTCTTATTCCTTAGTTTGACAGCCTATATACAGGACTGTATTCTTAAAGTGTGCCTTGTTTGACCCTTTGCAACTTTGTATTTAACAATTTTTCGCTATCTCTAATAGTAATGGAGATGTCGACCGAATACAGACAATTGGGACACCCTGTATAAATTTGAAATGTTTTTGTTTGTATCGCCATAGCCCTACGAGGCTTATACTTACATGTTAAGCGGATGAGGCTCGTGATTGCCCAAAACGACAAACACAGGAACTCTAAACCGCTCATGAAAATAATTCAGCAACTTGTCAATATCTCTCGAATTATTTTCCACGCTTGTTGCCCAAACCCTGTGACTAACAATATCCCCCGTATAGTACACATAATCAAAATTCTGAGTATTCGCCTGACGAATTGTTTCTTCCACTAAATCCCATGGAGCATCCGCATTTTTGTAATCGCTCCAAAATCCACAAGAATTATCAGCAGAAGAAGGTGCACCCTGATCGTCTTGGCAGCAAAGAGGCTCTCCGCAATCCGCATTACCACCCCTTGTGTACCTGGGATCAAAATGAATGTCCGACAGATGTAAAACATTGAACGAGTCTGCATTTGTGTAAAATTTTCTTTTGGGGGATGTTCCTGTTGGGATATTGACAGACCAGTCCAAGGGAGGGCTATCGCAATTCCAGGATTGGAAAATGATCCCGCAAATTCTTCTAGAAGAGATTCCTCGATCATGGTCGACAATGTACAAGAAAACGTCCTGGAAAAAATTGACAAGATTATTTGAACCATTAAGTATTGAACCAATCCAAAGCAGCATTTAGTATACCAGTAACCAATCAAATCCTGATTACAGCGATAATACTACAACGTCAACTTGACACTATACTTACTCAATACTTTAATTTATAAAATAATCTGCAAAATACGATTCGTAGTCTCTTGGTTGCCTTGTTGAGTCCTCATGGATGCACTACTTGTCAAATGGTAGATTTTTTTCGGCCAAAGAGGACTCGAGCAAGCTCTCGTCCTCTTTTTAGCCTAAAAAAAATCTACCATTTTCACTCGTAGTTGACAACCATTCGGACGTCAAAACCCGAGGCATTGAAGAGACTACTCGTCGTATTACTAGTGAGAATTTTACCAAATTCAGTTCGATAACCCCTTCGCAAACTCTTTTGGTTCCTAGTCGCAAAACCTGGCAAATTGACTTCAATTTCAGGGCAAAAATGCTGCGACTAAAGCCGAATCTTCTTTTGACGATTAGAACTTCTGTCATTACGTTGCATAGAAGACATTGAGCACCATTCTGGACAGCTTCAAAATCGAAAAGTCGAGGCAAATGGATGTTTTCTAAAGTTTCAACTAAGGATTGAGACATTTCCTCACTGTCGAAGTATTCTTCAACCCCTTTTCTAAGGATTTCTGAAACATTTTTGAATTACTTCTAAGAATTAAATCGGTTCTTACCAGAATTATTGAAGGCTGTAGCAGAGATTGCGACTTGGACTAGAAACAGAGAAATGAGACGCATTTTTTTCGATCTGTTTGAGCCTTGACGATTACAAGGCAAAATGAAGGATTCTTAAAAAAGTTGTCTTGGCTGAATTATTCATAGTTTTAGTGATAGATGAAAAGGAAATGGTTCATTAGTGGAAATTAGTAGATTATTATTCGGAAGGTAGCGTAATCAACACTTTTAAAGTATGTTAGTAGATCTGGAATCTCAACTTTAGGGCTTTCGTCATAATAAGGAGAATAATAATTACCTAGTTTCATTGTTTGTGGCTGCGTTATCAGCAAAACGTGTAGAAAGTATAAATAACAAATTTATTTTTTTGTTGTGAAATATCAAACAGAATAATGCTAATTTTAGTGTAGCAGCTTTGTGTAGACACTTGCGTCTCAGATGTTTCGAACGCTCACTCGCACAACTCGAAGAAAAGATTGAGATTGTCTATATACATACAATTTACTTATGGTTCGTTTCATTTTTGTCACGATTAAAGGTCAATCTAACTCACTGCCACCAAAAATTAAGTAAAACTTTCCTTCTTAAATTAAATAAAGCGTTAATTATGTAATGATTCACATGAGTTACATGTTAGGTAGGTGTTTTAGCTTCATTTTACTTCTTCTATCCAAATTTGCACTATATTTGACTGTACATACCTTGCTTATGTCCAGAGATACCAATACTGTTAAATATTTGTAAGCCACCCTGTATAGGTACATACAAACAAATTTCTAAAACCACTTTTTTGTGATCCTGGGACCTTAAGACGTATATAAATCTGGCCTTATCCCAAATTCGAAAATTTTATTGGTTACAGTAACCTCTCATTTTTTTAATTGTGGTGGGAGGAGGTTAATAAAAAAGTCTTACTCGTGGACATATAAAGTAAAAACATTTATAATAAAGAAGAAAAAAAAAATGCAGCAGTGAAGCGGCTGGAACCTCCCCATCGCGTGGATCTTTGCCTTGGGTTTCTAGTCGAATTAGCAAAGAAAATGTATGACTGGTTTCCATAATGGTTTTAGAACTTTTTTAGAACATACAAATTGAAACATTCATTAGAGAAAAGTAGGTATAAGTAAGTCCTTTTTAGGCAGTTCTAAAACCGTCGTTGAAACCAGTCTTATACAATTTCTGTGCTAATTCGGCTAGAAACACAAGTCAAAGATCCACGCGATGGGGAGGTTCCAGCCGCTTCACTGCTGCATTTTTTTTGAAACCAGAATTTGAAGACCTTTCTGATGGTGACAATAAATCTTTCAAAAACTTGTTTTGGGTGGTTAAATAAGTGAATAATTTAAAGTTGGACATTGGTGTGCCAAAACGGCACTTTCCGTGGGCCGATTGAATCCAAAATTTGTTCAGCTCTTTGACGTGCAATACAATCCCCATGTGCAAAATTTCAGCTAAATCGGTTCAGGGGCTTGGGCTGTACCGCGATTTTAAAGTCCGATAAAAATCAATTTTTTTTTAATTTTTGGTCAAAAGGGCACTGAGAGTGAATACATTTTTAGAAGCAGAATTTGAAGGCCTTTTCTATCGTGACGTGAAAAATGGGGGTTTGCATTTAAAATTAAAAAGTTGATGTGTCAAAATGGCATTTCTAGTTGCGCGATTGGCTCCAAAAGCTTTTCAGATCTAAGTTGGGTTATGAGATGCCTACGCACCAAATTTCAGCTAAATCGGTCTAGTAGTTTTGGCTGTGGCGTGTTTACAAACGTACTTACGTACGTACGTACACACACACAGACACATTTTGAAAACCGCTTTTTTGGGTTCCTGAGACCCCAAAACGTGAAGATCTGGTGCTATCTCAAATTCGAAAATTTTAGTGATTGTAGTAACTTCCCATTTTTTTAAAATTGTGATAGAGTTGGGGAGGTTAATAATGGAGAAAGTATTAAAATGAAAATTTTGAAAAAAAAAATTCAGATTCGTGTAAACTTAATTTTTTTGAATTACTTAATTCGTGCTGCGGCGAAAAGTAAATAGGAACACTCTTCACTATCACTAGAAACACCCCACTACACCGAAACACTTGATTTACACTGCTCAAGTGTTTCGGTGTAGTGGGGTGTTTCTAGTGATAGTGCATTTTTCCACCGAAGTTGTCCAGTGTTTCCATAGGAACACTCTTGTAGAGAACTTATTAGTCTCTCATATGTACTTCTACAATTTTCGAACCATGGGTTTAGGAAGCAAATTATGTGGCAGAAACGTAATTTTTGTGCATAATTCGAGGATTTTTTGAGGTGTTTCTGGCTAGAACGAAGGACGAAATTTTAGTATAAAAGGCTATCTGCATAATTTTTTACATTTTTCTATCGATTTTTAGACCCATGCACCAGCCTGGAATATGTGAGGGTAGATATAGGTACATACAGATTAGGGGCTATTCTGTTCAACTTCAGTTAAATTTATCTGGAAGTCCATCGCCATTCGCCATATAGTTTCAATTATTAATTGGCTTTATTTGTTGGTCTTATCTGGAGGTGAAAAGAAAGGCCCTTAGTAAAATAAGTTGCGTAGGTATATGCTGTCAATATGAGATGAAGCATTTATAATAATAATAATATTTATTGTAACATTTGCTACAAAGGGTGCAGATACAGGAAATCCTGATTTGAAATCTGCCCTATTGTCCATTATCTAAAATAAAAGGAATGTAAAAATACAATCTTTCTATGAGAGACCTTTTTTTCAGGCGAGGGTGAGGTCTTAAATACAGGGTGTTCCAATATTCCGGAACGTTATTCTTTACATCATTCTAGGAAGAAAAGTTCCTATGAACATATGTCCGGAAATGCTTTATAAGGGAGTTGCGCCCCTTTAAAGGGGTAGGTACTCAAAAAATCTGTTTTCTGAAAAATTTTCGAAAAATATGAACAATAGGATTTTGAAATTTAGAGCAATGGTTAGTGCTATAAAGAGCTCTTCAATTTTTTTCAGATTTTTAATAACATGAGAGGTGTGCGTTCTTGGGGGGTCTTACATATTTTTTTACATTTTCTTTTGTTGTGGGCCTTTTTTGCCAAATAATAACAAATTCGTAATCTCTGGTCCATTGCACATAAAAAAGGTACTCTTGTTGAATGTAGCTAGGGCGCACCATTTTCGAATAAAATGATTCCAGTTGGTTTAGGGGGGAAAATTTGTGATTAGCACTTTGTTTTATCTACCTAATTAGTGAAAATGAAGATGGAAGATCATTCCTTACATCATTTTAGTAAGATTATTTCACAAATTAAACTCTTGTTTTGATAAAATTATGATTTTTTAAACCGGGGTTGCCTATACTCAAAAGCCCAATATGATGTTGCGAACGAGCCTTTCAGGGTTGCCAGACGTGGCGGAATTCCGCAATTATGGCGACTTTTTGTTTTAATTGGCGGGCAAATTTTCGGTTTGGCGCTTGGCGGTAAATATGGCGGATAAAGTATGAAACTTGGCGAAAAACTGGCGGAAACTGCATTTAGTCCTTTTTATGTTTTTGTGGCTTCCTTTGCGGTTGCCAGACTACCACTTGATCAACGCCGAAGTTGAGTGGGTTGCGTTCTCTACTCGTTCTCGAGCTGATATGATGTGGGTGTAAGCTGTGTTTTTACTTACTGTCATTAGTGTCAAGTGACCAAGTGTCATTACTCGCAGCCGCGCAGCTCGCAATCTGGCATCTAACCTCAATCCCCCCAATAGCTGTGTGCTGTAATGTAATCTTCTTGAATGAAATGCCGAGACAACAAGCCTCATTGAGAAAATTTCCCCAGGAATGGTTAAAAGAGGATTGGTCTCAAGGTAAATGATTTGGATACGTGAATGTTGTTAATGCAGATTGTTCTTGGTGTGCAGGTTGGTTAGTCGATGCAACTGAAGACAATAAAAGCGTTCAGGATGCGTACTGCAAAGTTTGTCGAAAATATTTAAGGGCTCACAAATCAGACCTGCAAGACCATGCTCAGAAAAGCCAAACCCACATTAAGAAGTTTAAGGCGTTCCATCCAGTGAAGTTCCAAAAAACATTGGACCAAAATGTCATAATTATTAGTAATAAGGAGAAAGAAGAAGAAATGATGCTTGCAGTGCATGTAGCCATGCATTCTGCTGTTCAAAGTATTGATCATTTGTCTGGTATTTTCAATAAATATACTCCAGACAAAGTAAAAATTCATCGAACAAAATGTTCGGCCATCATAAAAAATGTAATTGCTCCAGTTCTGCTTGATGGAATTATAAATGACATAGGTAACCAACCCTTTTCCTTAATACTGACGTTTCAGTCTCGAAGTATTTGTGTATCTGCATTAGATATTTTAGCAGGTCAAAAAATGAAGTATGTATGTATTTTCTTGGTTTAGTAGAAGTTGAAAAATCTACAGCTCTATGTTTATATAATGCTTTAAAAGAATATCTGTCTAAACTTAATCTTAATATAGCCAATATTATTGGATTAGGGACAGATGGTGGGTCAAACTTATGTGGTAAGAATAACTCTGTGTTTACACTGTTAAAGCAAGATAATCCGAAGATATTATTAATCCGTTGTATTTGCCACTACCTAGATAACATAAACTCTTTAGCTGCAGAACAATTACCCTGCAATTTAGATTTTTTATGTCGTGAAATATACAATTGGTTTAATACGAGTCCTGCACGGAGCATAGAATACCAAAGGTTGTATGAGATTTTGCACGGCAGTATCAAAGATTTTCATAAGTTCGTAAAATTAAGTACTACAAGGTGGTTATGCAGATACAATGTGGTTAATATAATCTTAGAACATTATGAAGACTTGAAAACTCATTTTGCAATTGTTGTTGCCAAAGAGAAATGCTATATGGCTAGGCAACTAAATTCAATGTTAGAAGATCCAAAAAATCATTTGTATTTAATCATAATAAAACCTATACTCTTTGAATTTAATAAGCTGAATCTAACATTTCAAAAGGATTTTGTAGAGATTGGGGAATCATTCAAAGATGTAAGTAACTTGGTCATGTTTCTTGGACGAAAAATTTTTAAACCTGCGTTTCAAACTTTTGATTTGATTTTAAAAAACGTCTATAACGACTTGGCCTATTTAGAGCCAAGCAAAGTAGACCTGGGTATTGAATTTAGATCTTTTGTAGCAGACGACACTAAAATAGATGCAAACGATTTAAAAGGTACCTATTTTAGAGCGCGCACAAAATTACATTAAATGTTTGCTGGTTGAGCTACTTAAAAGACTTCCTGAAAAGATAGCATACTTCAAAGATTTGCAGGCTTACAGTCCTAAATTTTGTCTTTCGCCATGTTCTAAAGTTAAATTTGATGACTTGTCGTTTTTAAAGATTTTCGTTGAACGAAATAAATTGGGCCTACTTGAAAATCAATATAATTCTCTAGTGGATATTCCTTGGACAGCATTGTATGGGGAAGCCGTTATTAGTAATAGCTTTACATTTTGGCCGACTGTTTTACAGTACAAAAACGCAGGGGGAATCCATGTTTTTCAAGAATTGGCGGAATTTGTATTATTATTATTGTCTTTGCCCAATTCTAATGCTGTAGTTGAAAGGGTTTTTAGCATAATGAATGCTACTAAAACAAAAGTCCGTAATAGAATTCAGTTAGAAATGTTAAATTCTCTTTTGATGCTGAAAGTTACCATGTATTCGCAGAAAAAATGCTGCGTAAATTTTGAATGCACTAAGGAAATGTTTGCTAGATTTAATAGCTATATGTATAATAAAAAGACTAATAATAACAATGATGAGACTGATGAAAGAGGCGATGATGCTTTAATTGAAGTTGTAAGAGACAATTTCAATATTCCGTGTATTCACATTCATTGATATTGTTTAAAAACTTTAAAGAAACACATAACCTCTTATTTTTTGTTACCTATTCTTACGAATTGAACTCAAATTGAGATTATTGTATTGTTATTTCAGAGAATGTTTTTTTATTTTATTTTTAATATTATATGTATTTGTTCAGTACCTACACGAGTGTTTTAATGCCCCTAAACTGTTTAAAAATACAATAATAGAACCGTCATTTTGCTCTGGATTTTTTTTTCTCGAAGTTGGCGGTTTTTGGTCTGAGGTTGGCGGTTTTATGGCGGTTTTTATTCTGATACGTTGGCGGTTTTATGGCGGTTTTTGTTCTGTAAGTTGGCGGTTGTGCTACTTGCAAATCTGGCAACCCTGGCCTTTATAGCTCATTGACATTAATGACGTGTGAGGTTAGGAACCGTGCAAACAAAATGTTATTGAGTTTTTAGGATATATCCAGAAGAAATCAGCGTTCTTTATGTCCAAAAACACCTAAAATATGGTTTTTGGAAAGACTTGTGTTTGGTGGTCGTATTTGTGGACCTTTATTTCCCATAATTTTGTTTAAGTGGTGATTTTCAGCAGTGAACAAATTGTGTTTAAAATCAAGTGGTCATCGGAAACGATTAAATGACTCGTGCAAACACCGATAAAATGCATTAATCACTCTTAAATGAACTGGATTGGATAGAAATTTAAAAATGAGTCTAATTGATTGGTTTAAAAGGAGATTTGAAAATAATCGCTTATAATACCACAAGTGCATGCTATTTAATCGGTTAAATTTTGAAAATGGTTACGAAAGCTTGTTGCCGGTGGTAAAACAATGAGAACTAAATTGCCATTTATTATCTGATAATCTGATAATAAATGGCAATTTAGTTCGAATTGTTTTACCTAAACGACAACAAAGCTTGAGTAATTATTTCTAAAATTTAACCGTGTAGGAAGCGTGTAGGATATGTGCCTGGTGGTCATATTTATGGACCTTTATTTCCCTTAACTGATTTTACGTGGTACGTAGTTATTTTCAGCAGTGAAAAAATTGTGTTCAAAATCAAGTAGTCAAGGAAACGATTAAATGACTCGTGCATTAATCACCCTTAAATGAATTCGATTGGATAGAAATTTCAAAATGAGTCTGATTGATTGGTTTAAAAGGTAATTTGGAAATAATCGAAGAAATTATTTGCCGCCACATATCCATATGAATTTTTCTTTCTAAAATAATGTAAGATATCATATTCTGAGTTTATTTCCACTAATTAGGCAGATAAAATAAATCTTGCAACAGAAATTTTCGCGCTCTAAACCAATCAAAGTCACTTTACTCGAAAAGGGTGCGTTTTAGCGACATTCAACAAGAGCCTCTTTTCTGGGTAAAATCGACCACCGATTAAGATTTTATTATAATTTGGTGAGAAAAATGAGTACAACAAAAGAAAATGTAAAAAAAATGTGTAAGGTCCTCCAAGAACGAAAAAAAGTGAGGAGAAAGCTCTTTATAACACTAACGGTTGTTCCAAATTTCAAAATTCTACGATTGGGCTACCCGGCAACAATGGCATACTTGCATATGGTTCAAACATTGTGAGTTATTTTGATTTCATTTGCCACGAGGTTAGGAGTATAAAGTCAACAAATTTGCTTTCGATTAAAGTTTTCGATTTTTCAAGAAGGTACTTATAAGCGTCATAATGAAATTGGCTTTATATTATCAAGAGAATTATTTTCCCATGGCATGTGGTGTGGTTTTAGCTATAATTTAATGTATAAATGATTGCTTCATTATACGTTGGGTTTCACTTAGCACAACAAATAAATATGTAAATATGTCATACCAGAGAGGTTTCATACATTTTATTGTGAGGAGATTTTAAGAAATAACGAATATTTTCTTTTGTAACGTTCTTCTAACGGTTTGCATATCAAGGTAATCTCAACGTTTTTCCACCTTAATTCAACATAACGTTAACGTTTTTTCAACCGCTATACATATTTACGTTGCATCAACAGTAATTTTTACGTTTCATTTATCAATGAAACTTGAGTTGCTTCAACATAGATTTACGGTTCTTCGACAACAACTGTCACGTTGCTTCAACGAAAACGTTTACGTTTCTTCAATTATTATGTTTATGTCGTTGTTTTAATGTTTCATGAATTCATTTATACTTATTCAATCGTCTGGACAAGAGTCGTGTTCCTTTGGGGTCAATATTTGTTCGATATTTGATTGGCCTCGAAAAACTATATCATTATTTATACGATTTTATTAATTAAATTAAAGCAAGTACATAAGTACAGCTTTATAGATTTATTATTGGGGTAGGTTTATCAATTATCTAGCTCCCATTTGGAAAATCAATTCACTTACCTACCAACCAACCTGAAATTGCCTGAATTAAGTATCTACTTTAATGCTTGGCACAATTCCTGACAGCAAAAATTTTCCACCTCAAATTTTCCACACAATTGGCCTTTCCAAGAACTTTTGAAAATGGTAAAATTATAAAGAATACGTTTCGTCAAGACCCCCTCAGCAAATAAAATGTTTCAAAGCTTCGTAGTTTTTTAATTAAAAAAATGCAGCAGAGAAGCGGCTGGAACCTCCCCATCGCGTGAATCTTTGTATTTTGTGTAGATAGTAGTTAATTCAACAGAATTTTTTTTAACCTTATCGTCTGTGACTAATTTCGCAATTTTCTGACAAATGCGGACATCACCCGTCACATTTGACAATACGCTCCTTTTAGGGTTAATAATTTGCCACCTTTTTGACAATAACTGCCAGTTTATGTCATCTATTCAGTAATTTGGGCTATAATGTATTTTAGTGCCGGAGCAAAATGCGAGGCACTCTTGGGTTAGCTTATTCGCTCGCTCGCTCGCTCCTCAAGTCTGTCCGTCGGATAACTTGAGAACGAAAGCAGATATCGAGCTGAAATTTTGTACACTGGTGTATACCCGGAAAATCTCGGCGGGCATTGCTTTTGGGCCATATCGGACCACGGGGATGGGAGTTAGGGGTGAAAAACCGAGAAACTATTAATTGAATAACTCGAGAACTAGTGGACGTATCTTTCTGAAACTTGGTATGTACGTTCGACCCTCAAGTCTGTTGAAGCTGAAGGGGTGCTAATTTCGGGGGATGAAATTTAGGGGATGAAAACCACAAAAAATATGATAACTCCGCAAGGGTTGCACGCATCTGTCGGAAACTCAACGTACACACATATATCGGTGAAATCCTACGGGGGATGCGTTTTTCGCAAAATCGAACAGATGGGGTGGAAATTAGGGGTTGCAACTCGAAATTCCGCTTAATAAGTATTGGTCGAAATTGGCGTCATTCGATAGGTTTCCATTAATGATTCAAAAAAGGTGTCATTCATCTTTTGAGAAAAACCACCCTTATAGGCGCTACAACCCCTAACATGCAGAAACACAAAAATACGAGAACTCAAAAACTACTCAACGTATCAAGGCAGAATTTGGTGTATGAATTTTCAGTGACATTGTAGGCGGATGGACAAATTTGTAATAATATCTAACAAGGGGGATGAAATTTAAGGGTTGAAACTTGAAATTTCTTCAAGTAAATGGTAGCCTAAAATTACGGGGTTCGATAGATTTCGTTCAACTATTGAAAAAAGGTCTTATGAGTTTTCAACCTAAAACCAACCCCTAGGCTATTAACCACCCCTAACTCTTTACAAGCGGATAATTATATTTTATTTACTCTTTCTGAAACCCTATTGATTTATTTATGAACAACTGAAGTCAGTAAATACGCAAGGAGTTATGTAACACCGGAAAAATAAACTCACCCCTGTAAATCATAAAGGGGTGAAACCATGATGGGTTGAAAACATGAATGTATAAATCACCTTAATTTTTCAACGAATTGGGTTAAGGTGGTGAAATTGAAAACACAACTTCCTTTAGGGCATGTGGGGGTGGTGAAATAGGGGGTTGGAGTTTAGGGGTTGAAACGTCCATAAAGCCCTGTAATTTGACACAGAGAAGCAATATCTTCTGCGAAATTGTGACATCTTACACACTGCATCTTCGAGAAGGGAAGAGTGAACTTTAGGAGAAATTTATTGAAGGGGATGAAAGTTAGGGGTGGAAACTCGAATTTTTACTGAATAATGTAGAGTTGAAATTAATACCACTCGATAGCTTTCTATTGGTGGTACAAAAAAGGTCTTATTGATCATTCCCGAAAAACGACCCTTAAAGGCGGTACAACCCCTTAACCTGCCGAAACACAAAAATGCGAGAACTCAAAAACTGCTCAACGTATCAGGGCTAAATTTTATGTGGTAATTTACAGCGCCACTGTAGGAGGATGGGCAAATTTTCATTAATATCTAACAAGAGGGATGAAATTTAAGGGTTGAAACTGGAAATTTTGTTATGTAAGTGGTGGAATAAAATTAGGGGGTTCGATATACTTCGGTCAACCATTGAAAAAAGTCTTATGAGTCTTCAACCTAAAACCAACCCCTACGCTACTAACAACCCCTAAGCCCTAGCAAGCTTCTTTTTCGTGTGATTTTCGCTAGTTCTATACAACTACAGTACATTTTCATCCCTTTTGATTTTTCATCCTCCTTAACAACTTTTCTCCCCCCCCCCCCGAGCGTTAATTTTGTAAAATTCGCGCAGTTTTGCCTTTTTTCGGTAATAAATTTTACCGAAGTTTACTCATATGGATTGTTATAGCAAGAAGAGAAATAAAAAAGAAGAACGGGAAGATGTACGCGTTGTTCGTGGACCTCAAAGCAGCGTTTGATAGTGTAGACAGGGGAAGATTGTGGGAGCACATGAGAGAAATAGGATTGAATGGGAACCTGGTAAGAAGTATAAAAGAAATATATAAGGAAACAAAGAATGTAGTTAGAGTGAATGGAATAGAGAGCGAATGTTTTTGGACGAGAAAAGGTGTAAGACAGGGGTGCCCACTCAGCCCAACGCTGTTTACCATTTTTATAAATGATATTGATGATGTGTTCCAAAAGGGGCAGGCAGGAGGGATTGTGGTGGGCAAAGAGAAAGTGTGGTGTTTGGCGTATGCGGATGACCTGGTGATTGTAGCGAATGACGAGAGAGGGATGAGAGAAATGATAAGAATCGCAGAGAAGTATATGAAGAGAAAAAAGTTGGAAGTAAATGTGGAAAAAACCAAGATAATGGTTTTCAGGAAAAGAAGAGGGAAGGCAAAAGAAAGTGAATGGAAGTGGAACGGGAGCATAATAGAGCAAGAAAGAGAATTCAAATATTTAGGGTATGTATTTAATGAAAGAAACACAACGAGAGCGCATGTAACAGAACTGGTTAAAAAAGCAAATAAGGTGGTACGAATGGTCTGGGGAATAGGAGAGCGAAAGTTTGGGCATGATTTTAAGAGGAGGGGAATGATGTTTGATAGTTTAGTGAAGAGTATGTTGATGAATGGGGCAGAAATATGGGGGTGGGAAGAACAAGAGGAAGTGGAGAGAGTACAGGAAAAGTATTTCAAGTGGGTGCTGGGCGTGGATAGAGAGACACCGGGGTATATAATAAGAGAAGAAACGAAAAGAAGCAAGTTGAGAGTGGAGACTGGTAAAAGGGCGGTGAAATTTGAGGACAGAATGGGAGAAAGATTGGACTGCATGAGATTACAGGAGTGTTGGAAGGAGAAAAGGAGAGAAAAAGAAGAATGGAAAGAAAGACAAAAATACTATGAGAGAAATGGGTACGCATGGGAAGACATAGAACGACGCAGAGAACAAGGGAGATGGATGAATGGAGCGATGTGCGAGAGAGATAGAGATATAGATATACAAGAGAGAAGAGCACGGATAAAAGAATCAAGGTATAATGCAAAGTATAAGGATATCATATGTGCGGGGCTACCAAGTTATTTGAACAGAGTGAGTGCGAAAGAAAAAAGAATGATAGCGACATTTAGATGCGGGAATGAGGAGAGAGAAAACAGATTCTGGTTGGAAGAGGAAGGGAGAGTATGCAGAGTATGTGGAGAGGCAAGAGAGACGATAGAACATATGTTGAGAGAGTGCGAGGGGATGAGAGAAGAGGAACGGGAGAGAAAATGGATATTGAACGAAAGGGGAACAGGACTAGAATGGATGAGGGAAGTAGAGAGGCAGAGGGAAATAAGGAGAGGGGAGGGAAGAGAAGACAAAAGTGGAAGATTAAAAAGAGAAGAAGGATCTTAATTTCATTTTAAATATTTTTGTATATATAATTATATTGTAAGGGCAGGGCTCATTACAAGCCGAAAGGCAAAGTAATAAAGTATTCTATCTATCATATGGATTGTTCTTGCCTTTTTCACTTTTTCGACCCCTTCGCAATGTTTCAACCCCCAAAAGTCAAATTTGCATAATTGGCTTATTTTCGTGTTATTTTCTTTCTTCTGTAATAAATTGAATCCATTTGGATGATGATTAAATTTTTCACTTTTTTCATCCCCCTTCGCAATGTTTCAACTCTTCAAATGCTAAAATTACATAGTTGGGTTATTTTGGTGTTATTTTCCGTAATTTTACTTAGCCACGGTTAATTCTCACACCTTTTGACTTTTCATCCACCTTTACGATTTTTCAACCCCCTAAGTGCTAATTTTGCAAAATTTGCATAATTTCGTTTTTCGTCGGTCATAAAATTTAACGCATTTGGGATTCAGTTTACCTTTTACAATTTTTCAGTTTCCTTCGCAATACATATGTATAAGTGCGTATTTCAACCCACAAAAGTTTAAATTGCATAATTTATTTATTTTCGTGTTTAGTTTCGTAATTCTACTTAATCACACTTAATTTTCATTCCTCTTGACTTTTCATCCACTTTCACAATTTTTCAGCCTCGAGTGTTAATTTTTCAAAATTCGCTTAATTTTGTTTTAATTCCGGTAATTCTTTTCATTTACTCATTCCTGTTCATTTTCTATTTTTAAATTTTGTAACAACAATTTTTTAACATTTCGCCTTTTTGACACATCTGTGCGTTTGCGGAGGCACTACTACTAGGTGCAGACTGATAAAATCTGCACCCGATTCCACCAGTAAGACCAGCCGCCCCTACATACACATTAACTTGTTAAACATCTACCGAGATATACATCGCATTGATATACATCTTCCGTTGGCTTTTTTTTTAAATTTTGATGGGAATAGGGGAGGTTAAAAAAAATGTGTTGACCGATGATTTATTTACTGATATGTGAATTATGCGACTTTATTTCTCATACCAGAAATTCAATGTTTTAAAATGCATTGCATACCTAGATGCAACGTTACGCTTTAACCAAATGCTGATTCTACCGTAAAGCAATAAGGGGCAAGGGTTGAAATGTCATCCTTTATGTTTGTATTTAAAACTTTTATACAAAACGTTTTTTTTGCCACCAAAATACAACCATTAACATAACTCAACCTGCAACAAATTTTCAACGTCATTCTAACGTTATTCTTTTGACCACCCGTTTTTAATGAAAATAGCTTCCGAAATCAAAAAATTATCCCTAACATTCAATTAGTGAAATACAAATTATGTATTTTTATTTCACATATTGACAATTGCGTTTGCAAACACAAGTCCAAAATACGTAGATGCAACGTTACATTTTAACCTTTTGAAAGCAAATGTTAGGATTGAGATAGCAACCGTTTTTACTACGTTATTCATTAAACGGTCTTTATTTTACCAAAATATAACCGTTAACAATTCCACCTGCAACGCGGTTTATAACTGTACGTTGTTTCAACGTTTGCGTGTTTACTGGGTGGAAATATACTTAAACCGAGTTACTTAATCAGTATCTGCTGTAAATTTATTTAGTAATGATTCAATTTCTATTGATTTAAGCATTATTAGTTTGTAGGCAACAGGCATCCATAAAGCACGGGTAATTTGCTTTTATAGTTCAGCAATAATTTCTTTTAATGTTCCGGTTTACTCAACCCACATGATATATCGTGAACTTAAAAAAAAAATCGTTGACGTTTATGCCTACACGTGATTAATGAGGAGGATTTTTCCAAATCTAATAAAAATATACCACCAGTTGATATTCACGAAGAGCGGTAGCCACATTTATCGAAGCAATTTAAAATTTGATTTAAATGCGTTTATTGCCCTTGATCGCAATTTTATTCCCTGGAATTGGAACTGTTTCCTTTGAACAATTAATAAACATCACTTTTGGGAAGAATCTATGTCTCTATTGCTTGCATAATGTGAATGGGACTTCCTTCGTTCGTCTCGCACAAAAAAACTCCCTGCAGCTGTTAATCCTGACTTTGGACGAAATGCGAAAGTATAAGAACGACAGAATAGATTGCGATGGTTATATAATAGATGGACTTACCTCGCTAAAAGATGTCTTTGACGCCAGATACATAAATTATTACTTTAAGTCCGGAAAAAAAGTTCTTCTGATAAGCGAAAAAAAACTTGAACCTGCAGTGGAAGCTTCAGTGTCTCTGCAAAATCTAAGTTTGGTAGTTGCTAGACCTAGTGGAGCTGAAGATAATTTTACAGTTTCCAAGATATTTAAGAAGATTTGGCATCCGCAGAAATACTTGAAAAAATATAACAAGACTTTGGTTGCGTTAATGTTCGATAAACCTCCTTTTGTTAGCTTAGACAGTGATGTATCGGGGATTAGTTTAAAATTTTTGCAAACTGTTGCAAAAAACTGGCCAGTGACTTTGAAGATTTGGAGGGAACCTTCGAAGGATTTTTACGATCAAGCATTTAATGCACTTTCAGACAACGAATGCGATATTTCTCTCAGCACTTTTTGGTTGCTCATCAACGACCCCAAGAGATACGATTTCACCCTTACTTACTCTATGATGTGCATGACCCTTCTAGTGCCTCGTTCGAAGCTCCTACCAGACTACAGCTTTATTTTTCAACCGTTTGAGACTCAATTATGGTTCTTGAACGTGGTAGTAGTTGCATCGATCTTTGGTTTAAACCTTTCTGATTGTATCAATAAGAAATTTCTTCTGATTCTATATTTTATATTTCATATGCTAGTGTCTAATTATTATTGTGCAGGTTTAACAACTTATCTAAGATTTCCTCGATTCTCAAAGGATATTAACACCATTGACGATTTTGTTGAAAACGACATAGAATGGCTCTATGTCAACGATGAGGCTAGAAACAGAATGAGAGAATTTGGAGAGGGCTCTTTGAAAGATCTTGCAAAGCTTTATGTGAGGTACAACCGAAGCGAGGAGAAGAATTCGATGTTAAGAAGCGGACAACGTGCAGCTTTAGTGGAAATAATAGCAGGAATAACAAGTTCTTGCAGGAAATACGTGATGTTCTCTGAAGATATTGAAAAAGATTTAGTGGCATCTTTGAAGATTTTGCCAATGCACATCGAGTGTTTCCATACGATTTTTGGTTTGAAATTTAACTCGCCTTATAAAGAGTTTTTTGATAAAAAAATTGCCCAGCTAACGGAGAATGGCGTATTCAGCCACTGGTATCGCGAGTTTGTTCAGGTTAAGGAATACCAGTATATGCAAGGCTTCTATGAAAGGTATTCGGATGAAATATTCCAGTATGTCACGTTTCCGAAAATTAGAGGAATATTCTATTTCTTGATTGTTGGTTATGTTCTTGCGTTTCTTGTTTTAGTTTTAGAGTGTCGTTATAAAAACAATCTCTGTTTGCTTAAATAAGGCTAATAATAATATTAACAAAACGTACAAAATTTTTATTTAAAAAATAGATTTTCACATTAGAAGGCCTTTCTAATGGTGACAATAAATCTTTCACAAACTTGTTTTAGATAATTAGATGAGTATAAAGCATAGTTTCAAATTTGAAAATTGATGTACCAAAAGGCACTTACCGTTTGTCGATTGTTTTCAAAAATATTTCGGCTCTTCGACGTGTTAAATTACAGGGCTTCATAAACGATTCAACCCATAAATCCCAATTCACCACCCCCACATGTTATAAAGAAAATTGTGTTTTCAATTTCACCACCATAATCCAATTCGTTGAAAAATTGCGGCGTTTTAGAGATTCATGTTTTCAACCCCTCATGATTTCACCCCTTTACTCTCCACAGAGGTGAGTTTAATTCTGCGGTGTTACATAACTTCTTGCGTATTTCCTTACTTTGGTTGTTCATAAATTAATCAATAGGACATCAGGGAAAATAAATAAAATGTATTTATTCGCTTGCCAAGCGTTAGGGGAAAACTCACAGTACTTGTTTTTCAATGGTTGACTGAAACCTATCAAGCCCAATAATTTTATACCACCATTTACCTGAAGAAATTTCCAGTTTCAACCCTTAAATTGCATCCCCTTTGATAGATTTTAGTGAGCGTTCCAATGAAAAGGAGCCACCCCAGATATATTGTAAACCAAATAAAATATGAAAATTCGCTCGGACAGGTCGATTTTTATTTGGAGGAGGACACTTAAATCCATCCTTGGCGAAATTTCAAAGCTCACCCACTAACCTACCCGCACTTCAAAATTTTAACTAGCAACCCCCCACTTGTGATACAACATTTGAAAGCTAATTTCATTGCCAATCCAACGCTTTAATAATTTTTGATATTCGTTCAACTCCAGCGCCCTCTTTGGTCAAATTTTAAATTACATTAGGGCCCTTTGTGATACATCATTTGAATGGGTTTGAAATTATCTGTAAACTAATGCAAGAATTCTTTAAATCCATCCATTCGTTCAAAAGTTACAGCTTGAAGGCTTTCTAGGCCCAGAACCAGCTCATGTATTTCAATGTAACTTTTGAACGAGTGGGTGGATTTCAAAAATTCTTGCATCAGTTTACAGAGAATTTCAAACCCTTTCAAATGTATCAAAAAGGGCCATAAATTTGACTACAGAGGGCGCTAGAGTTGAACAAATATCAGAAATTGTTACAGCGTTAGATTGACAATGAAATTAGCTTTCAAATGATGTATCACAAGTGGGGGTTGCCATTTAACATTTTGAGGTGGGGGTAGGTGGGGGTTAGGGGGTGAGTTTTGAAATTTCGTCAAGCACGGATTTAAATGTCTCTCTCCAAATAAAAATCGACCTGTGCGAGCGAATTTTCATATTTTATTTTGTTCACGAACTATTTTTTATTGAGACGCTCTGTATATGACAATTTTTCTCATCTGCCTGCAATGTCATTGGAAATTGACAAACCAAGTTCTGTTGAGCAGTTTTTGAGTTCTCGTATTTTTTGTGTTTCTACATGTTATAGGTGGTAGCGCCTTTAAGTTATGAATAACACCTTTTTTGAATCATAATAATGGAAAGCTATTGAATGACTGACGCCAATTTGGACTAATTAAGCGGAATTTTGAGTTGCAACCCCTAATTTCCACAGCATCTGTCCGATTTTAGAGAAAAAGTACTCCCCGCAAGGTTCCAACGAAATATGTGTGTAGGTCGGGCTTCAAATGGCTGCGTGATTTGCGGAGTTTTCATATTTTTTGTGGTTTTCATCCCCTAAGTTTCATCCACCGAAATTGACACCCCCTCACCTTCAATATACTTGAATTTCGAACATACATACTAGGTTTCAGTAGGATACCTCCACTACTTCGCGAGTTATTGTAATTTTTCGGTTTTTCACCCCTTTGGTCCAATAGGAGCAAAGAGCCTTCCTTTTCTGGACATAAAGCTGCATACGAAGTTTCAGCCTGAGATCTCAATCCTTCTCAAGTTATCACTCGGGCAGAGCAAACGAGCGAGCGAGCGAATAATCAGGAATTAAAAGTGCCTCCGCAATATGTGCGTGAATTTAATTGAAAGTTTCGATCCGAACGTTCATGTATTATTATCAAACCTTAAAGGGTTGAAAATAGAATTAGAACCATTGATCGCTGACTTGGTAATTCAAGAAATACTTATTGTGTAACCTTTAGCTTGATAGTATAATGATGGTATAATCGTGTGATAGCTTTAGTTTGAAAGTTTAATTAATGTTGGACTGGGCTTTAGGTAAGTATCCAGGGTGTCCGGATAATATCTTAAGGGCATATTCTACCGATTAAAAACATGAAGAAAAGTTTTAATAAACTCGTTTTTGATTAATTTGGTAAATAAACTAAAATCTTCTGCGACCAGATTTTCGCGCTCTAAAACGGTCAATTTATTCGAAAATGGTGCGTCCTAGCGATTTCAAACCAGAGCATCATTTTTATGCAAAAAACTTTCAGATGTTCAGATTCTCTTGTCAGATTTGAGCAAAAACGATTTACAAAAATATTTCGGCGAAGTTAATCCTAAGTGGGGGGAAAACCGCTGGGGATGTTAGGTGTACAATTTAGGGGGAAGTCCGGGGATTTCAGGGGGAACTCCGAAGATTTCAGGGGGATGTCATGGGAATTCAGAGGATGTCTGGTGTACAAAATACAGTTAGCGGTTTACCCCCCAATCCTAAGCCCCCCCCTGTACGGGAAGCTTATGATTGAAACTTTAAAATTTTCTCCACGGTAATGAATTCGACATCAAAGACTTACTAAAGACAGTAAAGATACCCAATTTCACGGTGATATCTTCAACCGTTTTGAAGAAATTTAGAAAAAAACGCTTTCAAAGTGTCCCTTTTCTTCGTCTTTTTGATCGTAGAATAGGCCCTTAAGATATTATCCTCTAATTTCCGGACACCCTGTATACTAAGAGATGAGATTTAGCAGGAAAATACAATTAAGTTAAACTCAACAGTCCAGTTAAAGTGGAAATTATACAGTAAGGGTATATAATAATAATTCAGCGCTTTAGCACGGTAGTCGTAGTTGTTTTGTTATCTTTTACGGCAAATTTCAAAGAATTTACAAAAATTACTTTGCTTTTAACAAAAAACTTTGTTGAGAATGTTGAGATTATCAAGCTTTCTTATAACGTTTTAATAGCTGTTAACATACCTAGGAATAACGTTATGACTATCATAACGTTATAACTAGCATAACAGACCGAGCTCGGAGAGCGAGGATTTTAAGACATCTAAGTCTGTTCTGATTCATAACATCCGAGGTCTGTTCAATAGTTTATCGGTTTAGACGATTAAAGTCAAGATTAATAAAATGTTGCATGAATTCGTGTCATTTTGACAATCGAGATGACAACATTTGAATGGGGTTGTTGTCATGAATGGTTAATGTTATATATATAACGTTATGATCTGCTTACCAGCCTATTCTTATGCATGTTAAGAACGGCTTTAATCGCCTGAAACCGGTAAAGAAACTTATAGTCTGTCAAAATAAGGGAGAAAACAATTGTTTGTAATGAACAGACAACTCAAAACATCTCCAAAAATATTTACTTAAGTAACTGAAAAGCAAAAACGAAAAATATCAAAACTCAATATGAAATGGATAATGCGGGTGATCGAAAAAAGCTCCGAACGAACAGTTCCGTCTCTGTTGTTTGCAGGTATCCAAAACAGCGACATCCTCAAGCTTCAATTTGAAATCGAAAACATTCAAATGTTCCACAAGTCTAAACTTTGACGCCGTCTTCAGCACAACGCAAATCCCTTTCGAGACCTATGAAAAAAAAAATCTTTTATTCATGACTACAATAACGATATTACCAAATAATTCAGAATAATTTGCGAGGGGCTCCGTTCATATTTCTTGGCTATGTCATAAACCATGGGGTCATGTATGGGGGGCTCCATTACGCCTGGAATACTGCTGAGTTCCTGCAGACCTAATGGATAATATCCTATAACTTCGATTCCGCGGTCTTGGCAAAATCGAATCAGTCTTTGTTGGTTGAAGTTCAAATTGACTTCTATTTGGTTGACTGCTGGAGGTATTATGGCGTGTTTTAAAATCCGATCTATTTGTTGACTGTTAAAATTTGCTAGTCCTATACTTTTGGTTAGTCCTATTCGGACGCAGTCTTCCATTCCCTTCCAAGTCTCTAGATAATCAATATCACTGTAAGCTTTGCTTCCATCTGTTAATGGCAATAGTTTTGATGTTTCCTAGGAGAAAAGAAAATTGTTCACAAACTTTATCTTGAGTACAAATTCACTATCACTAGAAACACCCCACTACACCGAAATACTTGATTTTCACTGCCGACGCGTTTCGAACACAATGTGCTCATTATCAAAGCCGAAGCTAAACAACCCTACCTGCCGGAAAACTGAAATATTTATAGGCCCACCCGCGTAGCTCCACATCTCCGCTGTGAAAGTTAGACCTATCACAGGTCGAGAAATAGTCACGCGTGAGTGAACACGTATAAATATAACAAGTCCTCCCTGAAGTAGCGTTAACAGAGATGAATATGCGATCGGGCCTACCCCTCTTGACTTATAAATTACGATACTTTCCATCGCATCTAGCATCTGCACCTTGTTAACGCTACAAACTAACTTAATATTATCACTATGGTCATTGTGTAAAGCACACTGGATAGAATAAGTGATAATATTAAGTTAGTCTGTAGCGTTAACAAGGTGCAGATGCTAGATGCGATGGAAAGTATCGTAATTTATAAGTCAAGAGGTAGGCCCGATCGCATATTCATCTCTGTTAACGCTACTTCAGGGAGGACTTGTTATATTTATACGTGTTCACTCACGCGTGACTATTTCTCGAAAGTATCGTAATTTATAAGCCTAGAGATATGCTTATGAACGCCGATACAGGCCCGATCGCATATTCATATCTGTTTACGCTACTTTAGCGAGGACTTGTTAGTGCCGAAGCATATGTGCAGGCACTGTAGTTTTAGTGAATTCGCTCGCTCGGCCGTCCGTCTA
This sequence comes from Pycnomerus fuliginosus, assembly GCA_963924575.1. Taxonomy (NCBI): domain Eukaryota; kingdom Metazoa; phylum Arthropoda; class Insecta; order Coleoptera; family Zopheridae; genus Pycnomerus; species Pycnomerus fuliginosus. Next base: position 22,166,761 of record OZ004622.1, read on the forward strand.
CACTGTCCATCGCATAACTTGAGAACGAAAGCAGATATCGAGCTGAAATTGTACACATGTGCATACCCCGAAAATCTCGGCGGGGATTGTTTTTGGGCCATATCGGACCAGGGGGGTGGGAGTTAGGGGTGAAAAATTGAAAGAAATTACAATTCTCGACGTTTGATCGCGAACGCTGCCTCAACGCTTGAAGCTAGAGCAAAATTTTGTGAGGAGGAATTGTCGGCAATGAAAAGATCTACAAAAAAGTCCGCAACGGCATATAGCTATCTACGATGGGTAGCCCACCGAGATCATTTTTGTGTCTTAATTTTTGACGAAAATAGCTACAGTGGCTTATTGTCGGCTATCCGTAACAGATATTTATATGCTCTCGCGGGCTTTTTTGTAGGCCTATTCATTGCCGACATTTCTCCCTAATACGATTTTAATCCATCTTCAAGCGTTTAGGCAGCGCTCGCAGTAAAAGCGCGAGAATGCGAGGTTTTTTTCGTTTTTAGTAAGTTTTTGATGCTGAGTTTATTAACGTGGTAGAAATTTTAAAGTTTAGATCATAAGGGGGGCTTAGGACTTTTGCTCAAATAATTTTTGAAAGTTGTTTTTTCTCAAATTTAGCATAAGAATATGAATTATCGAAGTTTTGTACGTAAAAATGGCGCTCTTGTTCGAAATCGCTAGGGCGCACCGTTTTCGAGTAAATTGACCCCAGTGGTTTTAGAGCACGAAAATTTGTCACAGATGTTATATTTAGTTATTTACCAAATTATCAAAAATAAGTTCAAGGGTTGATTTCTTGTGTTATTTTAGGAAGAAAAATGCGTATGAACATATGGCGGAAAAGGCTTCCTAAGGGAGGTATGATGGGGTACTCAATTAAGAACGCCAGATTTCCAGGACCCCATAGGTCCCATAGGAAGCATTTTTTGCCGTATGTCCATACGAACTTTTTTTCCTAAAATCAGGCAAGGAATCAGACCCTGAACTCGTTTTTGATAATTTGGTAAATAAACTGAAATCTTCTGCGACAGATTTTCGCGCTCTAAAACGACTAAGGTCAATTTATTCGAAAACGGTGCGCCCTAGCGATTTTAAACAAGAGCATCATTTTTACGCAAAAAAGTTCAGATGTACAGATTCTGGTGTCAGATTAGAGAAAAAAAGATTTACAAAAATGTTTGAGCGAAGTTAGTCCTAAGCCCCCTTGTGCGGGACGCCTGTGATTGAAACCTTAAATTTTTCTCCACGGCAATGAATTCAGCATTAAAGACTTACTAAAGAAACCCAATTTCACGGTGTTATCTTTAACCGTTTTGAAGAAATTTAGAAAAAAACACTTTCAAAATGTCCCATTTAAGGGGCCTTCACTCCCTTAGGGGGCATTTTTCGACCCATGTATATTAAAACTTTTCTTCGTCTTTTTGATCATATTTTCCACTAATCTCCGGACACCCTGTATTTCAGTTTTCCGGCAGGTAGGGTTGTTTAGCTTCGGCTTTGATAATGAGCACGTTGTGTTCGAAACGCGTCAGCAGTGAAAATCAAGTGTTTCTAGTGATAGTGCATTTTTCCACCGAAGTTGTCCAGTGTTTCCATTGTGAATACAAATTAATACCAACCTTAAAACTAACGGGCCAATGTATCAAATACAAATCAATGTAGGGGAGCTTCATTGCCAGAAGGCTACTGTGCAACATATTAACTACTTTATCTCTGCTGTGGTAGTTATTCCAAACTTTGGTCGTAAGGAAAAGCTCATCCCTGGTCACAACCCCTTCAGCAATTTGGTACTTAATAGCAGTCCCCACTTCTTCTTCATTGCCATAAATCCAAGCACAGTCAAAATGTCTATATCCCACATCAATGGCTTCCTTGACAGCTCTTTCAATGTCGCCACAGTCATTATTGACCTTCAAAAAATTATCTCGAGAAATTGCGGGAAACACTTACCTTGTATGTACCCAAAGCAATAACTGGAATGTGTCTACCACTGTTCAGCAGAAGAGTTCTGGAGTCGGACATTCCAGAAAACGGCAAGTTTTGGGTGAGACTTTGCCAATCATTTAGGTAATTAACGGAGAGCAGTTTATAAAACAACAAAGTAATATTGATAAGTTGGAATAATCAGTGTATTTAGATATAAAAAAATGCTGATTTTTATCAGCATAAGATAAGTGTTTTATTAGCGTGTGGCAAATAAAAATTCAACTCACGGTTTTTGTAGGTATTAATCTGGATTAACAAAAAAAAGAGAGAATGAATAAATTGCTTCAGCTGAAGTTTACACCATTAATACGGTTATGGCAAACCCGAGACAGTCCCCTTAAAAACTCATTTAGATAATTTCAATCAAGAACGAAAGAAACTCGTTTTTATAAACAATCTTTAAAGAATTTGTTGCTTGCTCTTGCGGTATGTACTAAAAGATGAGGAAAAGGAAGAGAAACCGCCCTCCAAGAATAATTCATCTTTACTTCAAGATTTAAAACTTCAAAGTTACAAATTCAGTCCCCTGGAATTAATTTACCAAGTATAAAACTGGTCTAGTTTTGGATTTTCAGTTTTTTCTTTTAACCTCCCCACTCCACTTCAGCACTTAAAAAAAGGGAGGTTACTGCAATCACTAAAATTTTCGAATTTGAGATAACACCAGATCTTCACGTTTTGAGGTCTCAGGAACCCAAAAAAGCGGTTTTAAAAATGTGTCTGTGTGTATGTTCGTACGTACGTTCGTACGTTCGTACGTTTGTAAACACGCCACAGCCAAAACTACCAGACCGATTTGGCTGAAATTTGGTACGTCGTCATCTGACAACCTAACTTAGATCTGAAAAGCTTTTGGAGCCAATCGTGCAACTGAATATGCCGTTCTGGCACATCAACTTTTAAATTTTAAATGCAAACCCCCATTTTTCAGGTCACCATAAGAAAGGCTTTCAAATTCTGCTTGCAAAGAAGTATTCACCCTTAGTGCCTTTTTGACAAAAGGCTGAAAAAATCGAGATTTTAACGTACCTTTAAAATCACGGTACAGTCCAAACTCTTGAACCGATTTGGCTCAAATTTTGTACATGAAGATTGCATTACCCGGCGCATAGGCCAAAAGTTTTTTAAGACAATCGACCCACAGCGAGTGCCATTTTGGTACATCAATTGGGAATTCTTAAAATTGTATTCATTTAACCATTAAAATGAAGTTTTTGAAAAATTCGTTCTCACCATCAAAAAGACCTTGAAATTCTAGTTCAACTGAAGCAAAATGCAATTACACTTAGTGTCCTTTAGCCAAAAAATGGAAATTTTGTAAAAACATTAAAAATACACTACAGTCCAAACTACTGAATCGATTTGGCTTAAATTTGATGCATGGAAATTGTGTGACCCGCTGAAGAGTTGGAACGCTTTTGAAAGCAATCGATCCACGAGAAGTGCCATTTTGGCATATCAACTTTTAAATTTTAAATGCAGGGATTTCTTTTGTCTTTATTCTCAGAAAATTTGTCATTTACTTAGTGAATTTAACTGCAATGACGTGTCAAAAGTCCCGGAGCCTGCGGTGCCGGTGTCCCATTTTTTTTTTGGTACCGGAGGGCTTTAAGAGGCAACCCCACTATTTTCCCTTATTTTAGAACTAATTTAGTCGGGATTGGTCTTAAAATGACAACAACGAGCTAATTAGCAATAGTTCTAGCGTAGTACCACTGAAAGTCCTTTGTTTTGTTCGCTGCGAAGCACTTCCTACCTAGTTCATGCTGTCAAATAAGATCTTATAGAGGAAACAATCACAAAGTTTTGATACGCAGAATCCTTACTCTTTAAGGGCTGCACAAGAAGAATATAAATAGTTCTCCTGAAATTTTGAGATGAAAAGTCCTTTTTTTTTAACCTCCCCAACCCCATCACAATTTTAAAAAAATGGGAGGTTACTGCAATCACTAAAATTTTCGAATTTGAGATAGCACCAGATCTCCACGTTTTGAGGTCTCAGGAACCCAGAAAAGTGGTTTATAAAATGTGTCTGTGTGTATGTTCGTACATACGTTTGTAAACACGCCACAGCCAAAACTACTGGGCCGATTTGGCTGCAATTTGGTACGTGGGCATCTCATAACCCAACTTAGATCTGAAAAGCTTTTGGAGCCAATCGTGCAACCGGAAATGCCATTTTGGCACATCAACTTTTAAATTTTAAATGCAAACCCCCATTTTTCACGTCACCATAAGAAAGACCTTCAAATTCTGCTTCTAAAAATGTATTCATTCTTAGTGCCCTTTTGACCAAAAATTTAAAAAAAAATTAATTTTTATCAAACTTTAAAATCGCGGTACAGCCCAAGCCCCTGAATCGATTTGGCTGAAATTTTGCACATAGGGATTGTATTACACCTCGAAAAGCTGAACAAATTTTGAATTCCATCGACTCACGGAAAGTGTCCTTTTGGCACACCAATTTCCAAATTTAAAATTATTCAATCATTAAACCATTAAAAACAAGTTTTTGAAAGATTTATTGTCACCATCAGAAGGGTCTTCAAATCTTGGTTTTAAATAGGACAAAATTAATTCGCATTTAGCGCTGTTTGGTTCAAAAAATCGAAATTTTATAATAACAGTAAAAACACATTATAGCCCAAATTACTGAATCGATTTGGCTGAAATTTGGTACATGGAGATTAGGTGACCCGTTGAAGACCTGAAAGGCTTTTGGGAGCAGTTGGCCCACGCGAACTGCCATTATCATATATATATATATCAACTTAAAATTTTAAATACAAGGCCTCTTTTTTATGTCGCCATTAGAAAGACGATCAAATTCTGGTTCTAAAAATGTATTCACAGTTTCTGCCATTTCAGTGGAAAATATTGAAAAAATTCTTTCTCATTAAAAGGGAGCAGGCTGACAGTGGATGACATAAAGTGGCAGTTATTGTCAAAAAGTTGGCAAAAGATTAACCTTAAAAGGAACATATTGTCAAATGTGATGGGTGATGATGTACGAGGTGATGTCGGTATTTGTCAGAAAATTGCGAAATTAGTCACAGACGTCAGACGATAAGGATAAAAAAAAATCTGTTGAATTGACTACTATCTACACAGAATACAAAGATCCACGCGATGGGGAGGTTCCAGCCGCTTCTCTGCTGCATTTTTCAAAGAACTTCCTCATTCTATTTGTGAGCTCTTAATGTTTTTTGAAGACACGTCTCATACTGTCTTGACCCTATAATAGGTCTGGTGATGTTAAATCTGGGTGCTCTGATGGCCATGCAATGTCGCCAACCTCCAAATCTCAAAACAGGATCTCAGTGCAGGATCTCAAGGGTATCAAGCTATTGATTATATTTCTAAAGCTTTCATATTTAAGTAATTAAAGGGGTATTAAGAGAAATTGCGTCAAGAATAATGTTCAACAGTAGGAACCTAAAACTTTTTCTACAAGTTTCTTGCTTATTTTGGGAAGATTGTTGTCTTAAAGTTGGAAACTAAACTAAGGAGGGTTGGGAACAAGAAATTTCCAAAACACTGATTTTTGCGCCACTTTCTCGACAATGCAGGGTTAATTCGAATTTCCAACCCTACGAGGTCGCAAATTTAGTATGTTATTCACTAGTTCAGGAAATCTGTCGCAAATATTCGAAAGTTCTAAAAAAGTTATCATGCAATTTTTAATGCAATATCTTCACAACAGTGCGTTTTACTAAAAGATGAACAGAGACGTTTTAGTGCCGATGGATAATGCAGAGGCACTTTAGTTCCTGATTTTTCGTTCGCTCGCTCGTTTTCTCTGTCTTGAGAACGACTAAAGCCCATATTGAGCTGAAATCTTGTACACGAGTGTATTTTTCGAAAATCTCGGCGGAGATGTTTTTCAGCTTATATCAGATTACGGGGGTGAATTTTAGGGGCTGCAACTCCAAATTTCTCTTAACAAGGATTGGCCGAAATTCACGCCATTCGATAGCTTTCTATCAATGATAAAAAAGATCTTAAGCATAATTTGGGAAAAAACACCCTTAAAAACGCTACAACCCCGAAATTACGAAAACTTAAAAACTATTCGAGAGATCAGGGCAGAATTTGGTGTGGTAATTTACAATTATTACGTCGCAGAAAGATGGGAAGACTGTCACTATAAGATCTATAACAAGAGAGAAGAAATTTAAGGGCAGTTAAAAATGAGGGGGTTCAACACGCGTCAGTTAAACATTGAGAAAAGGTCTTACGCATCTTCAGCATACAATCAAATCCTGTGCCACGAACATCCCCTAAAGTCTTGTAAGCCAGTAAATGTAATTTCAACACCCCAAGAAAAATTACGTGGAAGAAATTTGATTCTTGAACCAACTACAAACCGGAGGGATCTAATTGAAAGCAACAATTGCAACCCCAAAACTCACCCCCTTCAATGGCGAAATACAAAAAATTAACATGGAGAAAATTTTATTCTTGGACCATCTACAATCAGAGTAGACTAATAGAGCGCACGCCGAAAACGGGGTGTTTTCGCCTCCGAAACACAAAAATTGAACCCGGAGAAAAATTTACCCTTAAACCGCCCCAAGCTGAAGAGACAAATTGAATGTAAAAAATTGCACCCCCAAAACTCACCCCTTCAACCCTCAAACACAAAAAGTAACATGGACAAAATTTACCTTCAACCACCTCCAACCTAACATGAAAAATGTCATCCCCACAACTCACCCTTTCAACCTCCAAATACAACTCTTGAACCACTTTTTAATACCTGCCTACTCATAGAATAAGGCACTTAAAATAATGTGTTTTTCTTGTTTCAGTGCCGGCCCATAATGCGGAGGCACTTTAGTTCCTGATTATTCGCTCGCTCGTTAGTTTCCTCTGTCCGAGTGAGGACGGATTGAGATATCGGGCTGAAACTTGGAACGCAGTTTTGTGTCCAGAAAAGTAAGGTGGAGGTTGATTTTGGACCATATCGAACCAATGGGGTGAGCGTTAGGGGTGAAAAACCGAATAATTAATAATTGCAATAACTCGAGAAGTAGTGGAGGTGTCACAAAAAATATGAAAGGGTTGCATGCAGCTATTTGAAACCCGACGTACACACATATTTCGATTAGAAACTTACGGTGGATGCTTTTTTGCAAAATTGGACAGATGGGTGGAAATTAGGGGTTGCAACTCGAAATTCCGCTTAATAAGTATCACACATTCATAGGGGTACGTATCTTTTCTCGGCAGTCTTTGTGAACACCTTGTTTTAAACATCGAATAATTTTTTTTCTAAAGAATAAATTAACTACCATTCTATGGATCCCGATAGAGCTGACAAGAATGAATATTTAAAATGTAACTCACTTATTTTCTTACTTAGATGACGGGTAGATTTTATGAAAATACAAAATTTTTATATGCAATTTTTGATTAGGTACTTAACAAAAAAATCGTCTTTTTATCGCTAGAAATACGTTTTAGATGCATAAAAATCGATTTCAATCCAATAAGAATTTTGGCCGCCTAAATTACCGAAATTGGCGTCATGCGATAGCTTTCCGTTAATGATTCAAAAAGGGTGTTATTTATATTTTGCAAGAGCCACCTTTAACGGCGCTACGACCCCTAACATACAGAAGCAGAAAAATACGAAAATTCAAAAATTACTCAATTGGAAATTTGTTCAAGGGTGGTGCAGTAGGTACTGTTACGGTTGCGACTTATTACCCCGCCACTGGTTATTACCCTGTATTACTTTCGATTTAATTAGTACGCCACTGTTTGCCTGACCACGTGATTCATGTGTCAACGGTCGGCGCCTGGTTCCTGGCTCTTTCTCTCTGCAGCGATCGCTCGTGGCGTCTGCATCGTCTCGTTTTGCTAAACGTTAATTGGAAATAGTTGACGAACGGTGGAATTATACCGGTTTCGTTCATATGGCTGTATGCCCAATAAACCCGATTAACGAAATAGTTCCAGTTTGAGGAACGTGGCTTAGGCCCAAGAAAATAGCTAACGACGTGACATAAATTCTCTGTCTTTCTGTACCTTTCACTGTCTGTACGAGAAGTACTAATTGCTCTAATTGTTCATCATCGATAAATACGATCGATGTCGGAATAACTTTCTCCTTGACCTTGGAAGCCGAAATGAGGACATTGAGGAAATACTGAGATCAACCATTTCAAGTTCTGAAAGTTCTGAATAGTTCTGAATGAGTTCACCCCTAGTTTGGTATGAGAGCGCGAGCAACTCCAAATCCCTAGTTCGAAGGAGGAATCCAATCGAAGAGGTCATCAACCTCTTTATCGAAGATAAGTGTTTTGCTAATCCTATGTTCATATAAATTTTATGTGTCTAACGAAGACTGTTTTTAATAATTATAAATAGGAACCACCACTGTAAAACCGATGGCAGTTATCAATCACGTAGTTCTTGTTAGCATTTACTATTATTAATTTGTATAGAGCCTGTTGGACGAATTAAAGAGTTCCTAGGGAACGACAATCCAAAAACTGTACATACTGTGAATAAATTAGGTTTAGTTAACAGAACTACAGCTGTGTTTATGTAAATCCTCCAATACGCCTGTCCAAGAATAATTGTTACGAGTGGCTTTATCCAGTGTTAATTTGGAACGTAACAGTACCTATTACGGAGTTCAATAGATTTCGGTTCACCTTCAACCATTAGTTGTAGCGGCCTTAAGGGTAGTTTTTCCGAAATGACTCATCGTTAAAAGTGACAATGCAACAACAATTATTGTACAAGCCGCGGCAACAAATTTTCACTATACCTTAACCTTAGTTACGGCAAATTTCATGGACGTTTTCAATTAGGTAATAATTACAAAACTTCTGCTTTTAATCGTATTTATAGAAAAAATTGTGTATGATATACGTGTTCAAAGTGATTTTATTTTGTTCGAAGGGCTAGGCCACTCCGCTGCGCGTCAACTTCCCTTCTTACAAAATAAAATACTACTTTTAATACTTATATCATAAATAACTATTAGTTTCAGCCATTAAATCTCATCCCCCTTGTTAAATTATTATTTTAGTAAGTACCTCTTCCCTTAAATAGAAAATAAGTAACAAAACAAATAGCCAACAGTGTGATTCGGTGCATCACCGCGAGTTTATTCATGGTTTATTCACAGACTTTGCTGGCACCTAAAGATAGCAAATTGTTGAAAAAGTACGTTTGAATATTTACGAATTTTATGTAAAAAGAACTTTTCGTGTGATTGTAGTTCAAAAACTACGATTTATTTTGTTAAATCAGCAATAACAGACAAAAATGTTTCTTCGGTCACATTATTATTTGAGGTTAGCTTCTTCGTACCGCTACTGCGCCCATACCCGTTTTAGTAACTTTCGTCGGCGTCATTTCTGTGAGAGCGGTAATTTGAATTTGTTACTAAACGAGTGGATTCGACGATTTGAAATGAATGGCGTGTCGGAACCTAAAGAATCGGCGGAAATTATCTTATCTCACTGTTTGGGCGCCAAATCGGTAAGTGATAGTGATAAATAAAATAATAGAAAAAATGTTTTCCACATAAAGATAATAATTCACTTGAGTCTGAATTAAATTAAATTCTCATTGAACAATCAATAAATAATTTATCAAAATTTTTTGTAAATAAATTTTTTTATTGTTACGCAGGTTGGTTAGTAATTACTCAAAAAAAATAGAAAAGGATAATTTTATCCTACAAATGTTTTTTTAAACGTTTTAAACGCTGAAATTAGCGAAAAGTTGCGCTGTTTCTTCGTGATTAAGTATCTGAAGAGAAACCCGCGATATGATATGTTAATTCGCTCCTGAGTTATTCCGAAAATCTGAAAATTGCGATTTAAAATAAAAATAATATGTATTTCCCGCGATATTTTTCTAACGACTGATGCTATTTAAATGAAATTTGTAACTTTTGTATTTTTGACAGCTGTCAATCGCTTTTCTTCAAAAATCGTTAAAATTCTAAAATTGGTATGAATAATTTGTAAAATTAGGGTAAAACTCTTTGAAAAAAAGTAAAACTTTTTTAATCAATTTTGACGTTTAAGATAACTGAATTGAAAATTCAATAAAATAGATTTTGATGTGTGATTCAAACTTTGCACACGTTTTTTCAATAAAGTTCTTGCTGGTTACATTTTTGAAAAGCTAATTTTTTTGTGTGTCGGTTGGTGCCAAAATTCAACTTTGAGGCCATAAGAGAATCAAAAGTTAGTCGTCATTGCTCAAAGACTAGAAGGCCTCGAAACATTTTTTCAATGCCATTTCATTGACAGCTGTCAAAAATATCAAAGTACCAAGTTTCATTTAAATAGCATCAATCGTAAGCGAGATATTAATTGTTTTTTTTAAATCGCAATTTTAAGATTTTTCGGAATAACTCATGAACGAATCAAGATATCGGGGAGTTCTGTTTAGATTCTTAATCAACAAAAAATAGCGCAACTTTTCTCTAATTTAATCGACTCCGTAACTCTTACCATTTAAGGGATGCCAATAGTGACCCACCCTGTATAGATGAGGCATGTGGAATAATAACTAATTTATATTTACTATTCTGTACCTGCAACTTTAAGTACCTAACTATAAAACTTGTTAAGAAATCCTGATTGTCAAGCGAGGGGTTAACCACATGGTAAATTTGGGTACAAAAAATCGCGAATTGTAAGAAAATCACCAAAATCGCTAGTAAATGACTGGGTTGTATTTTTGAAATTTGTCCAAAATCAGTACAGGGTCTTTGAATCTAAAAAGTGAAACATTAAAGACCACAAAAGGAGCTTAAAAGTCCCGAAATTGCTGGAAAATTTCCAAGTTGCAAAAAAAATATGCCAAATTCGCTCGAAAATCGCCAAAATTGCTGCAAAATCGCTGGAAACTTGCTTGAAAATTGCCATAATCGCTAAAAAATCGCCAAAATTGCTAGAAAATTGACAAAATTCCAGAGAACTGTACACCAAAATCGCTAAGTGGTTAACCCTTCGTTGTCAAGTCAGGTCAAGTCAAGTCACTGGGTGGTAATCGTATTAAAAGATCTATTTGATACGAAGGCATCCTGGGGTCACACCTTTTTTTATTTTCGTAATTACAAAAAAAAACTGTAATAACACGTGTTCCGGGGACCCATCAGGGTGCATTTCATCCCCTGTACAATACCTACCTTTCATGCGAGAAAGTTGTTAAAAGCAGGTTTTTCAAAAATCCGTAATTATGGAAAAAAATCCGTAATTAAGTACGGATTCTTTAAAAGACGCATATTTTGGACCAATAGGCCTTTCAATAAGCTGAGGAGGCTAACACATGTTCCGGGGGCCCACCAGGGTGCGTTTTTTCCGTAATTACAGAAATAAAAACCTCCCTTTTTTAAGTGCTGAAGTAGAGTGGGGAGGTGAAAAAAATTAGGTGACCCCAGGGCGCTTTCGTGATTTGCCTTAAATGGTAATAAGTTTTATGATATAGGGGTAAGTAAATATGATAAAGAGATTCACAACTAATTTAGGTATACTAATCTTAGTCCAGTCAAGTTAGGTTTTTTAGAACAAATAATTTATATATTTTTGAAATTTTGGCTACGGACTCCTGATGGCACCTGAAATGAAATGCCGAAAAGTTCCCACCCCCCGTGTGCGCTTCATCCCTTATTTGGCGAAAACCACCCCCAAACGTGGCATGGCGTTAGTTTTTAGCAATTTTCGGCGAAACTATCCATCTTTTTTGATTTTGATTATCCCCACCTAATTCTCGCAAACGAAGTCCGAAGTTGTAGTAGAGTCAAAATAGATTTTTGAGTAGAACTTATTTATATATTTATGAAATTGTGGCTACGGACTGCTGATGGGCCCTGAAATGAGGGGCCGCAAACTTAACACCCCCCAAGTGTAAGCTTCATCCCTCTTTTGGCGAAAACCTACCCCCAGATGTTAAAATGGGCTAGTTTTTAGCATTTTTCGGCTAAACTATCAAACGGACAAAAAGTTACTTTAATCAGGAATATTCCTCGTGAAGTTCTGCATTAAAAAGTCCTTTTCATCATTTTGCTTATCCTCACCTAATGGGCCTATACAGTTTTGTGTAAATTCAAGAATCCGTTATGTTCAGGCCATTACTAAAAATTATTCTTAAGTGTCATGGCAAAACTGCAACCCTAACGTAAACCCTGACTTTAAAAAATTCATTCAAAGTTCTGCGCAATTCATTTTGCATTCAAACGGAACCAACTTGCCTGGCTATTGACCTCATTTTCTATTGGTTCGACACCGAGAGTGAAGCGCGTGACGTATACTATTCAACAATCAGAATTGGCAAAGCAATCATGCTTACAAGGTGATTGGATCTTACTACTTTACGTCACTATCCCCGCCTACTCGCCTGCGTTTGATCAGGCTCAGATTTCTTCAAACTTTCAACATTTTTTTAGAGGTCTACTAATGGGAATATTCCAAAATAAAAAAATACGGGTATTTTTATTTTTAATGTAGATTGATATTCACCAATAAAAAAAAATCGCTGTATAGGCCCATTCTTGCAAACGATGCCCGAAGTTGAGGGTTGTTTTTCGCTCGCACCGCTGATACCCTCAACTTCGGACGTCGTTTGCAAGAATTAGGTGGGGATAAGCAAAATGATGAAAAGGACTTTTTAATGTAGAATTTCACGAGAAATATTCCTGGTTAGAGTAATTTTTTGTCCGTTTGATAGTTTTGCCGAAAAATGTTAAAAACTAGCGCCATGTCTGGGAGTAGGTTATTGCCCAAAGAGGGATGAAGCTTACACTTTAGAGTTGTTAAGTTTGCGGCCCTTCATTCTATCATCTAATTTGACTGTTCTACAACTTCGAACGTCGTTTGCGAGAATTAGGTGGGGATAAGCAAAATAATCAAAACGACTCTTTTAATGCAAAATTTCATAAGAAATACTTTTGATTAGAATACATTTTTTGTCAGAAGGATAGTTTCGCCGAAAAATGCTAAAAATGTCACGTTTGGGGGTGGTTTTCGTCAAATAAGGAATGAAGCGGACACTTCGGGGGTGGGAACTTTTCGGCCCTTCAGGTCCGTAGCTAAAGTTTCAAAAATATGTAAATTATTTCTTCTATTGGTCTTTTTTAGATCTAATATGACTGGACTATCTGTGGCTGTGGCTTTAATAAAACTTCTACTTCATCATATTATACTAGATTTAATTCAGTTCGTTAAATCATTGTTACAGATTTCCGGGGTATACAAATCGCTTGATAGGACATTAAATCAGAGTGAGATAGAAAAAATCAATTTCCTATGCGAGGAGCGACTGAAAAAGTAATATTTCCAAGCAGCTTTAATAAATAAATATTGAATTATAGCACCCCAGTTCAGTACATAATCGGTGAATGGGACTTTCGCAAAATAACCCTAACAATGCGCCCCCCTGTCTTCATTCCACGACCTGAAACGGAACAACTTGTAGATATTGTCCTGAAAGAAATCGATCGAACACACGCGACACACATTCTGGACTTGTGTTGCGGAAGCGGAGCCATCGCATTATCCTTACTGCACGAAAGACTTCCGGTAAACTCCTACTATAAGTTTCATTCACAGCAAAACTTTTTCCAGATAAAAGCCACTGCAGTGGATAAATCGAACTTGGCTTGCAGTTTAACAAAGGACAATGCACAAAAGCTCGGTCTGGATAATCGAATGCGTGTGATCAACAGTGATGTCGTTAATTTAAAACAACTAATTTTAACAGAATTTGAAATAATCGTGTCGAATCCCCCGTACGTTTTTAGCAAGGATCTGGATCAACTGGAAGCAGAAATTAAAATGTAAGGATAGTGATGTTAAAACGCTTCATTAGCTATTTCAGGTACGAGGATATGAAAGCCCTGGATGGAGGAAAGGAGGGATTAGACGTTATAAAACTAATCTTGGATTTAACTTCAGAGGTTCTCAGTGAAGGAGGCAAATTATTCTTGGAAGTCGATCCTCGTCATCCCAACCTGTTGCAGAATTATTTACTCCACGCGAAAAGCCTCGGGCTAGCTTTCTGTCGTTCCTACGACGACTTTTGTGGCAAATTAAGATTCGTGGAAATAATGAAATTCAAGAATAAAACCCACTAATAAAAATACAAACATTTTTATTCCTTTATTCTCACAGTAACGGTGCAATTAAAATGGAAATTTTAAACATTATAATGCTCCAGCCCTTACACTATAATGCTTAATGATTAATTTAAAAAACTTAAGCCGGGTAAGCATCTTCAGCGTCTGATGAATCCATTTCTGAAAAAACTTCCTCAGATTCTCGTCCCAGTCTTGGCGTATAGTCGACTTGTCTTGGAAGGACACCTTCTCCGTTCAGTATAATGTACGTCCAGGGGTAGTATTCGTCATCGTCAAAATTTCTTTTTTGCACTCGTCCGTATCTGGGGCCGAACCACATCCCCGTGATGTTTTTGGTGTGTTTGGATTCGGCGAAACCGCGGCCTATTCGTGGGAAGATCGCCAGTTTTCTTTTGCTCAGATCTGGAAAGAGTATTTTGTTAGTTTTTCTACGAAGGCCAAAAATTTTCTTAATTTTCCGGCATAGTGTCATGTTACTAACACGACATTTTCGTTTTGCCGTGTTACAAACACGACTTTTTGGTTTTGCCGCGTTATTAACACGACATTTTCGTTTTGCCGCGTTACTACGATATTTTCTTTTTGCTGAGTTATTATTTTGCCACGTTATTAACACGGCATAACACGGCCGTGTTAGAATGCGGCAAAATGAAAATGCCGTGTCAATAACGCGGCAAAACGAAAATGTCGTGTTAATAATGCGGCAAAACCGGGGGCAAAACGAAAATGTCGTATTAGTAACACGACAAAAAGAAAACGTCGTGCTAGTAACATGACATTAACCTGAAAATTTAATATGAAAAATTTTTCTACTTTTTACGAAGCTGTAGAAGGGCCAAAAATTTTCTTAATAAATTTCCGGGGTAATGTCATGTTACTAACACGACATTTTCGTTTTGCCGTGTTACTAACACGACTTTTTGGTTTTGCCGCGTTATTAACACGACATTTTTGTTTTGCCGCGTTACTACGACATTTTCTATTTGTTGCGTTATTATTTTGCCACGTTATTAACACGGCATTTTCGTTTTGCCTCGTTATTAACACGACATTGACATTTTGTCGCGTTATTAACACGGCATTTTCATTTCACGTCGTGTTAGTAACATGAGATTAACCTGAAAATTTAATATGAAAATTGTTGACCCTTCTAGAGCTTCATAACTTTTTCTCTTTTTTGTGAATGCTTCAATCGATGCTCCCTAATAAAGTTAACTCGTTGACTTTTAAGTGAACACATGATACTTGCAGATAAAAGTATAGTATTTGATTCGAGCTAATTCTCACGTAATGGCTACATTATGCATTAATTAAATAATATACTATTATTATGTATATATTATTATGTAGGTAGGCCAAAAACAGACACTTTGCTTTTAATAATGTTGTATGTTCAGGCGCAGGTAAGAACAATTCAAAATCGTTAACGTTATTCATTGCCTTATAATAGCGTGTTTAACGTTATAACAGTTCATAGCCCTTCGGTTATTACCCATTAGTTAGGCAATATCCGGTTAATTACTTTTTACAAGAGGACCATAAAACTCTTGTACTGGAGATATTTTCACATCCTAACAGTTTGTAATAAAGTATACCTAAATTACATTTTTCAGAGTCTGTTGGATGGATTCATCAATCGATCGATTATACAAGGTGTTTTGCAACCGCGTGTAAGTTTTTTAACATTAGATTGCCCATCAAAAATGGTGACGATTGGTACAAAATTGTTTAGGTCGAAGTCGTCTCCTAAGGAAGTTAGGGCTTTACCATAGGGAGCAGTTTTTCTTATTTGGATATCTCTAAAACCACTCATTAAATAAAAAAATACCAAGAATAGTAAAAGTTGCAGTTTAAGCTGCTCTTTACAACAGGCGCCATCATTCTGAAAATGCGTGACCTTGAAAAAATTTCCAGTTACCTCAGGTACGGATGTCTCTAAAACCACGCATTAAATCAAAAAATACCAAGTATAGTAAAAGTTGCAGTTTGAATTGCCCTTTCTAACGGACACCACCATTTTTAAAACGCGTGACATTCAAACATTTTCCGGATGTAGATGTAGATGTATATTCACTGGCTACTAGTGTCCACCAAATTTCATTCAAATCCGTTAATCCGTTCCTGAGATAACTAAGAAAAACTGCTCCCGATGGCTGACTTTAAAGCCCTATAACTTCCTTAGGAGGCGACTTCGACCTAAACAATTTTGTGCCAATCGTTACCATTTTCGATGGGCAATCTGAGGTTAAAGAACTTACACGCGGTTGCAAAACACCCTGTATATTGCCCGAAAACTATTACCTAAGTTTCGACTGCAAAACATTTTTCTGCTAACAATAAGCCTCTGGATTTATACGTATATACATACAGGGTGTTCCGTAATTAGGCTGCAATATTTTACCAGTGCGTTCTATGATCAAAATTAGGACTAAAATTTTAGAAACATTTTTCGAAAAATCCATCCTAAGGGAGGTAGGGCCCCTCAAACGCGGTAAAAAAAAAGAAGTTATTTCTTCAATTTCTGAGGAACGGCTTACGATAGGGTCACGAAATTTTGAACTTTGTCGTAGATTTTTGTGCTGAACAAGACTAATGTAATGGTTTTTGGCAAAAGCTTCAGGGACGTGCGTGAGTGGAGGGGTCGCGGACATTTTTCTAACGAACTTTTTTGTACGACACCTTGGATCAATTCGGAGCACAAATTTGAATTCCCCGTACATTTTTACGTAAAGAAGGTGCTCTAGTTGAAACTCGATAGTTCAAGCAGTTTTCGAGGAAAATCGAGTTGAAAGTTCAATTTCGTGGTATAAAAGTGGGTAACTGTGGCACTCAAAATACCTAAAATTATCAGATGCTGCGTGATCAGCAAAAAACAAACAAGTTTAACCTGCTTGCATCTCATATGCTTGAAATTACGAGGAAAATTACAACAAAATTTTCCAAGCTCTATCCCATCAATTTTGCACATTTTCGGCGTGGAAAAAGAACTTCAAATCGATTTTTCTCAAAAACGGCCGAAGCGATCGAGTTTCAGCTGGAGCACCTTTTTTACGTAAAAATGTACAAGGAATGCAAATTTGTGTTAATAATTGACCCAAGATGTCGTACAAAAAAGTTCGATAAAAAACAGACAAAATTTCGATTTTTCTACCCAAAGGGTTCTAAATGCGAATCAATTTTGTCTCATTTAAAACCAGAAATTGAAGACCTTTCTGATGGTGACCTCGATAGTGACAATAAATCTTTCAAAAACTTGTTTTGGATGGGTAAATTAGAGAATAATTTTAAATTTCGAAATTGGTGTGCCAAAACGGCACTTTCCGTGGGCCGATTGAATCCAAAATTTGTTCACCTCTTCGACGTGTAATACAATCCCCTTGTGCAAAATTTCAGCCAAATCGGTTCAGGGGCTTGGGCTGTACCGCGATTTTAAAGTCCGATAAAAATCAATTTTTTTTTCATTTTTGGTCAAAAAGGCACTAAGAATGAATGCATTTTTAGAAGCAGAATTTGAAGGCCTTTCCTATCGTGACGTGAAAAATGGGGGTTTGCATTTAAAATATAAAAGTTGATGTGCCAAAATGGCATTTCTGGTTGCACGATTGGCTCCAAAAGCTTTTCAGATCTAAGTTGGGTTATCACATGCACACGTACCAAATTTCAGCTAAATCTGTCGAGTAGTTTGGGCTGTGGCGTGTTTACGAACGTACGTACGTACGAACGTACGTACATACATACAGACACATTTTAAAAACCACTTTTTTGGGCTCCTGAGACCTCAAAACGTATAGATCCGGTCTTATCTCGAATTCGAAAATTTTAGTGATTGCAGTAACCTCCCTTTTTTTTAAATGGTGGAGTGGAGTGGGGAGGTTAAAAAAGGCTATTCAGGGGCCTGTAACTCCGAAATTTGGCAAAAATAAAAAATAGAGGTCCCCTAATTTTGCCTTGAGAATCTGTGACCAAATTTTGTTGCATTAATTTCCGGACACTCTGTATGGCAAAATGATGCGCACACATGAAACCTCACTTTTCAGCAGTTCGTATACAGTTGATTCATTTAAATACCTACAGATTTCCAGGTTTGAAAACATAGAAGGTAAGTACTCCTACTTTGTCTTAAAACCCTTGTCTAAATCACAGTAACACTTTAATACAAAAAATGCAAAATAAAACTCTAGTAGGTACCTATTTAGGTAAATTGAGCAATCATCATTTGTATTATTAATTCACTAATTCAACTGCTACCAGAAAGTTAACGATTCTTATCAATAGTTATAGCTATTAACATACCTAGGAATGTTATGACTATCATAACAGACGCAGATGTCAATTGAAATCCGAGCTCGGAGAGCGAGGATTTTAAGACATCTAAGTCTGTTATGATTCATAAATCATAACATCCGAGGTTTGTTCAATAGTTTATCGGTTTAAAGCGATTAAAGCCAAAATTTAAAAAATGTTGCGTGAATTCGCGTCATTTTGACAATCGAGATGACAGCATTTGAATGGGGTCATTGTTGTCATGAATGGTTAATGGTCTTGTTGTCTAGAAACCATTAGATAACGTTATGATCTGCTTACCAGCCTATTTTTATGCATGTTAAGAACGCTTTAATCGCCTGAAACCGGTAAAATACCTAACAAGACCTTAAATTTTTATCGAAAAAATTTCTGACTTTTTACCGAAAGTTTCTTAAGAAGCGATTTTATTATATAAAAAATTAGAGACTTAGGTATGTTCTGATTTAATTTTTTGAACGTAAGTCGACAAATTCTTTTAATCATATAATTGCTTCAAGAAAGGACACCACACACATCTTATGCATTTTTAAAGACCAGTTAATTTTCTTAATTTTTATATCGTTGGATAGGTCTTTAAATTATGAACAATTCATATCATTGCGCCAACTTCCCAGGAGCAATAGTTTGAGCGCTGTGAATTAATATGTCACCAAAACTCTTATGAGAATTTAAAGACCTATCCAACGATATAAAAATTAAGAAAATTAACTGGTCTTTAAAAATGCATAAGATGTGTGCGGTGTCCTTTCAGGTAAAAAATGAGAAGTTTTATCGATAAGAATTTAAGGTCGCTTTCTATTTGGCAGCAACATTATTTGTGAAACCATATCATCATAACGTGCCATTTTCATTTCACATACTGAATAAATTTTCAGAATAGGATGCTTAACGCATGTTTGGTTTTAACTTTTAACCTCCCCTCAAGGTAAGTTCGTCTATGTAAATTCCGGTGTCCCGTCAAAATGGCCTGCGACAAAATAGCCCCGACAAAATAGCTCCCCGACAAAATCGCCCCCCCAACAAAATCATCACTTGAGTAAGTTAAATTTGACTTGTTTCCAAAATGTCTTATTTTGTACCGTAATTATTGCATTTCACACTAATTACCCCCGCAAATCTAAATTTACCTGAAAGGCTCGCTGAAAGGGTAGTTTTCAAATCTCTATATTCAGTTCAGTTGCAATTTACATGTCGACTTGTTAACAGTAACGATTATGGAAATAGTATCGTCTCAGAAAGGCAAAAATATTTTGCTAAAAGATGGCCACCCTTACCATCAAGCCCGTGTAAATACAGACCAAAATGTGTCTTGAAGGTACAGAAAAGTGTTTTGCAAAGGGCGTCTAAAGGTACAAATGAGTTAAATAAACCGATTTTGTTTCAGTCGTTATTCTAAATAGTTGGCCTCGTAGTTGGCAAAGTTTTCAATTGTTGCTCTTTCTATTATTACATATAGGTAATCAGCTATCCTTGTTTCATGTCAAGACATTTCGTGGTTAATTTTTAACCTCCCTAACACCATCATAATTTAAAAAAAATGGGAGGTTACTGCAATCACTAAAATTTTCGAATTTGAGATAGCACCAGATCTTCACGTTTTGAGGTCTCAGGAACCCAAAAAAGGGGTTTTTAAAATGTGTCTGTGTGTATGTACGTACGTACGTTTGTACGTACGTTCGTACGTTCGTACGTACGTTCGTACGTACGTTCGTTTGTAATCACGCCACAGCCAAAACTACTTGACCGATTTGGCTGAAATTTGGAACTTAGGCATCTCGTAACCTAACTTAGATCTGAAAAGCTTTTGGAGCCAATCGTGCAACCGGAAATGCCATTTTGGCACATCAACTTTTAAATTTTAAATGCAAACCCCCATTTTTCACGTCACCATAAGGAAGACCTTCAAATTCTGCTTCTAAAAGTGTATTCATTCTTAGTGCCCTTTGGACCAAAGATTTAAAAAAAATTGATTTTTATCGGACTTTAAAATCGCGGTACAGCCCGAGCCCCTGAACCGATTTGGCTGAAATTTTGCACATGGTGATTGTATTATACGTCGAAGAGCTGAACAAATTTTGAATTCAATCGACTCACGGAAAGTGCCGTTTTGCCACACAAATTTCCAAATTTAAAATTATTCTCTCATTTGACCATTAAAAACAAGTTGTTGAAAGATTTATTGTCACCATCAGAAAGGTCTTCAAATTCCGGTTTTAAATAGGACAAAATTAATTCGCATTTAGCGCTGTTTGGTTGAAAAAATCGAAATTTTATCATAACAGTAAAAATACATTATAGCCCAAATTACTGAATCGATTTGGCTGAAATTTGGTACCTGGAGATTGGGTGACCCGTTGAAGACCTGAAAGGCTTTTGGAAGCAATTCGTCCAAAGGAAGTGCCATTTAAGCATATCAACTTTAAATTTTGAACACAAGGCCTCCTTTTTTATGTCGCCATTAGAAAGGCGATCAAATTCTGGTTCTAAAAATGTGTTCACAGTTTCTACCATTTTAGTGAAAAATAGAGAAAAAATTCTTTCTCATTAAAAGGGAGCGGACTGACAGTGGATGACATAAAGTGGCAGTTATTGTGAAAAAGGTGTCAAAAGATTAACCTTAAAAAGAACATATTGTCAAACGTGATGGGTGATGTCCGAGGTGACGTCGGTATTTGTCAGAAAATTGCGAAATTAGTCAAGGATTAAAAAAATTCTGTTGAATTGACTACTATCTACACAGAATACAAAGATCCACGCGATGGGGAGGTTCCAGCCGCTTCTCTGCTGCATTTTTTTTTTCTAAATCATGTAGGTACCATCGGGGCAAACGGGACCAAATATTTTGGGGTAGGAGGACTGGAATAGGGTAAACGAAAGAAGTCTATTATGAAATAATGTTAATATTAGAAATTGCAATTTATATGATATCCCTCCTCATGTGTCTTCAAAATTTGAGGGTTGCTTTATGTATGTATCACCGAAGCTAATTAACAAGTATAGCAAAATATTCCGTGAGTGTGGTTCTGTGGCTAGTTTGAGACATAATTTAAAAAACTATTTACTACGAAAACAAAGACAGTTTGATTTTGATTGGTTTTGATTGTAGATTGTTAATTTTTATTTTTGTCATGGATGAGGTGAAAACCAGTATTTATACTGACCCTCACACCTTTTTGTAATACTTATTACAAATAAATTTGCTATTATTATTATTATTATTATTAGAAATGGGTCCTCCAGTAAACGTAGTTAGCAGCTACAGACTAGCAAAGGTAAAGTTAGTGGCGACAGTGACAGTTAATAAGAACAAGCGCAATGTATTTGTTGCACAGAAAGTTACAAGCACTGTAGGGGTGGAAAAGGCTGTGTCAGTCGTGCAGAAATTGTGCAGGCGTTCATGATTCACACGACAAGTTTATTTGTGATTTTTATTTTGAATCAGTACTGGTCCTCTTTACCCCATTCATGGGCGCAAAGGACCAATGACAAAAGTTGACTTGTGATTAAAAAAAAATAGAAATCTGTTAATTTTTGTCAACTTTAATTATGCCAATTATTAAAATACACTTTATATTTTTATCTACTAAAGTTTTTTTTATTTAAAAGATATTTGAATTCCAAGCTTAAGTGGACCCCTCTGCCCCGGTCTCCCCTAATTCACGTGTAAACACAGAGCACTTAAGGAACTTTTCATCAGGATCACCAACTGAAGAATAAAAATATGCGAAATCTAGTTACTAATCGTTGAATTTAAAGTTACTGTTGGTAACCTTGAGTTCCGGCTAAAGCCGCTAAACAATTTGGAAATTTTCAAACCCTCACATTTACCTAATATTGTTATCGTTATTATTATGTACTATTTATATTTTATTTATCTTTCATTCATTAATCTTGCAATGTTGCAGATTAACCGAAGCTTAACAATGGCCAATTCCACAGCTGATTATTTGTGATTTCAGTTCTTAACTTCTATACGCTTGTTAGTTTTATGACGTTAAGAATGAAAGTTAGTTAATTGTTATGTTAACGAGGTTTCTGGCTGGATAAACCAAACAACTTATTTATGCGTTAACTTTCAGTCAGAGTATTAGCTTTTAAATTGACTTTCTTTAAACGGCGTAAAACTTATATTGCTCAATTTACAATTTGTCTATGGTTAGCGTAGGTATTACCATTGCGTATTACTTGAAGAGTGAAGAGTTAATTAGAAGTTAATTCCTGCGAGGCAAGTTTGACGCAAATCGGTAGGTATAGGTAGGTAAATAATACAGGGAGTCCTGTAATTAGGCTGCAATATTTTACCAGAGCGTTCTACGATCAAAATTAGGACTAAAAGTTTAGTAAACATTGTTCGAAAAATCCATCCTAAGGGCCCCTGGGGTAAAAACTCAGTTATTTCTTCAATTTCTGAGGAAGGGCTTACGATAGGGTCACGAAATTTTTAACTTTGTCGTAGATTTTTGGGCTGAACAAGACTATAATGTAATGGTTTTTGGCAAAAGTTTCAGGGACATGCGTGAGTGGAGAGGTCGCGGACATTCATGTATCTAAATTTTTTGTACACCTTGGATCAATTGTGAGCACAAATTTGAATTCCCCGAACATTTTTACGTAAAAAAGATGCTCTATAAAAATTGAAACTCGATAGCTCAAGCCGTTTTCGGGGAAAATCGATTTGAAAGTTCAATTTCGTGGTATAAAAGTGGGTGAGTTTCAACTAGAGCACCTTTTTTACGTAAAAATGCACAAGGAATTCAAATTTGTGTTCATAATTGACCCAAGATGTCGTACAAAAAAGTCCCATAAAAAATGTCCGCTGTCCCTCCACTCACGCACGTCCCTGAAACTTTTGCCAAAAACCATTACATCAATCTTGTTCAGCACAAAAATCTACGACAAAGTTCCAAATTTCGTGACCATATCTTGAGCTGTTCCTCAGAAATTGAAAAAATAACTATTTTAACCTCCCCAACCCCATCACAATTTTAAAAAAATGGGAGGTTACTGCAATCACTAAAATTTTCGAATTTGAGATAGCACCAGATCTCCACGTTTTGAGGTCTCAGGAACCCAGAAAAGTGGTTTATAAAATGTGTCTGTGTGTATGTTCGTACGTACGTTCGTACGTACGTACGTTCGTACGTTCGTACGTAAGTTTGTAAACACGCCACAGCCAAAACTACTGGGCCGATTTGGTTGCAATTTGGTACGTAGGCATCTCATAACCCAACTTAGATCTGAAAAGCTTTTGGAGCCAATCGTGCAACCGGAAATGCCATTTTGGCACATCAACTTTTAAATTTTAAATGCAAACCCCCATTTTTCACGTCACCATAAGAAAGACCTTCAAATTCTGCTTCTAAAAATGTATTCATTCTTAGTGCCCTTTTGACCAAAAATTTAAAAAAAAATTGATTTTTATCAAACTTTAAAATCGCGGTACAGCCCAAGCCCCTGAATCGATTTGGCTGAAATTTTGCACATAGGGATTGTATTACACCTCGAAAAGCTGAACAAATTTTGAATTCCATCGACTCACGGAAAGTGTCCTTTTGGCACACCAATTTCCAAATTTAAAATTATTCAATCATTAAACCATTAAAAACAAGTTTTTGAAAGATTTATTGTCACCATCAGAAGGGTCTTCAAATCTTGGTTTTAAATAGGACAAAATTAATTCGCATTTAGCGCTGTTTGGTTCAAAAAATCGAAATTTTATAATAACAGTAAAAACACATTATAGCCCAAATTACTGAATCGATTTGGCTGAAATTTGGTACATGGAGATTAGGTGACCCGTTGAAGACCTGAAAGGCTTTTGGGAGCAGTTGGCCCACGCGAACTGCCATTTAAGCATATCAACTTAAAATTTTAAATACAAGGCCTCTTTTTTATGTCGCCATTAGAAAGACGATCAAATTCTGGTTCTAAAAATGTATTCACAGTTTCTGCCATTTCAGTGGAAAATATTGAAAAAATTCTTTCTCATTAAAAGGGAGCAGGCTGACAGTGGATGACATAAAGTGGCAGTTATTGTCAAAAAGTTGGCAAAAGATTAACCTTAAAAGGAACATATTGTCAAA
This sequence comes from Pycnomerus fuliginosus, assembly GCA_963924575.1. Classification (NCBI taxonomy): domain Eukaryota; kingdom Metazoa; phylum Arthropoda; class Insecta; order Coleoptera; family Zopheridae; genus Pycnomerus; species Pycnomerus fuliginosus. Next base: position 22,191,244 of record OZ004622.1, read on the forward strand.
TGTGATGGGTGATGATGTACGAGGTGATGTCGGTATTTGTCAGAAAATTGCGAAATTAGTCACAGACGTCAGACGATAAGGATAAAAAAAAATCTGTTGAATTGACTACTATCTACACAGAATACAAAGATCCACGCGATGGGGAGGTTCCAGCCGCTTCTCTGCTGCATTTTTTTTACTCCTTTTGAGGGGCCCTAGCTCCCTTAGGATGGATTTTTCGAAAAATGTTTACTAAACTTTTAGTCCTAATTTTGATCGAAGAACGCACTGGTAAAATATTGCAGCCCAATTACGGGACAGCCTGTATATGCAAACCAAAAATTCTAACCTTTTGCTAAAATTATTAGAAGTGACAGTCATACCTTATTTCTCTCATACAGTCGTGATGCTTATTTATCGTTATTTATGAACCGATTTGGTCGGGATTGCTCTTAAAACAACCACAACGACCTAATTAATAATATTGCAGACGTATGACCACTGATAGACCGTTCTTTTGTTCGCCACGAAGCATTTTCGAGTTAGCAGTCAAATTAGATTTAGAATTATAAAATTTTGTTACTTGCTATTCTTACTTCCAAAGGACTATAAAATAAGAATAGGTATAAAAAAAGCCCTATACGAGGAAAAATCAAGATCTAGACGATTTCCAACTTTGATTTTTGTTGTGGAGGTATAAGAAAGTGTTCTTCCAACATTGAATACAAAAATGTGGAAATTTTGCCAACCAATTTGGGCCCCGAAAATGTCATTTTTCCCCAATTTTTTTCTCGGAAACTAGAAGATCCCACCCTTTCATTTTTTCACCAAACATTCATCTATCCCTCCCTTACCAAAACTCAAAATTTGGTAGAGATGGGCCCAGGCAGTCGCTTATTGTATAGGGTCTTTTACAGATGGAACATCTCTTCTCACGGGCATATTGCGATTATCTCTCCGACGGTTTATCGGCCAGCAAAAGTGTACCTATAGCAACTCTTTTGTTGCAAATTTTATGGTAAACATTTCAGTTCCCATTGGGCAAATAATCGCAAAAAGGCCACGCGAAGTCGGTGTTAGGGCACGTTTTCTTCTAGAAATCTCAAATTCAATAATTTTGGTAATAAAGGACGCGTCTCGATTAGCTGAATCACATTAATAGTTTGGTCACAATTAGCTGCTGCATATTCAGTTCTTTCCCATTCTGCGCTTAGAGGTTGGCCACCTGTGTTTATACATACATAATAAGTCTATAAAATCCAATAGAATTGCGAGTTCATATGTAAACCATTTAGGGAAAGGGATGGATCAATTTCAGGTAGGTACCTATACCTAAATAAATGAGGGGGAGAAGCCCTTAAGGAGTAAATATAGCGTGTATCAAAAGTTTATAATTAATGGGGAACATGAATGATTTTTTTTATTATCTCCATAAAGAAAGGGGGCACAAAAATACCTAAAGTTTAATTCATGGCTTTGCGATTTTCTTCACTGTTTTGGAGTGAATTTTATTTTGTTCAATTTCTCTTCGCACTTTAAGCACTGTAAAATCTAATTTGACGGAAATGCTTAACGGCGAACAAAATAACGGTTTTTCAGGGGTCATACAATCGAATTGTTCTTGATTAGGTCATGGTGGCCATTTTAAAATCAACCCCAAATAAACATGGCATGAAAAAAATAAGGTATGACTGCCACTTAAGGCCTTTTCGGCACAAAAAAAATAGGATGCCGGCATCGCAAGCTTTGGAATTTTGGGCACATCATTCAGGGTTGCCAGTAGAGCATCTGTAGGTACCAATTTTCAGCCCTACCTTAGTTTTGTGCAGGTTAAAACCTTAAACTCCTGGGCTATGTAGAATAATTGTAGATACCAAATTTCAACCAAAATGGTTAGCAAACTAAACCATGGTTGAAGCCAGCTAATAAAACAATGTTTTAAAAAGATACTCATATAAATTCTTCCATTATAAATGGCTTATAGGTAACTCAGGCAAATAAGAATTAGGTATTTTGAAAAGTTTTACCTCAGACTTATGTAACAGAAAAATTGTGTGCAAAAAGTTCGGAGAATGATTTGGAAGATAAAAATCAGCAAAAAGTAAAAGAAGGTACCTAACGTTTTACGTATGGACAGGATGCTTCCTAACAGTAAACCAAAATCACGCTTTTACAGAGTTAAGTTTTTGAAAAATATGTATAAGTCATAGGGTAGAAATTTTGAACTGAGGATTTTTGACCCGAACTTACGACTTTTAGTTTTCATCAAAGGCAAGTTTTCTTTCATAAAGTTTTGCGAAAATTTCTCTACAAGCATTTTACACAAAAAGACATTTATCGGTTCTAAAACACAAAAATATATTCAAAAGACATTTTTTTAAATCATGAAAATGATCATACTAGATCAGACAATATTCCTATATCATTTTCAAAATGTCGCCTAGAAAGGTTCGTACCCTATGGACCGAAAATAGTATTATCCTACAGAGATTTTTTCCAATTTGTTGCCAGTCACTCAAAGTTGACAAAAGTTGAAAACCAAATTTTTAGATTTTTTCAAATTTTTACTGCAACTAGTGGAAATATGTAAAATTAATTAAGTAATTCACCTATGGTAGGATCCCAGGTACCTTCCGAGCGACGTCCAACCCGAAGCGAAGGTGTCAGTGCGTATATAGAGGCTAATTTTGATCTTTTTGGCTCCCTCACAGGCGAACCTGCAACAAAACCAAAATTTTTCACTCCAAGTCAACTTTTCCTAATTTTCAAGCCTTCTTTCCTTCATTTACCTATTTGAAAGAAAATGTTTTGGCCCGCGTTTGTGCACTCACCATCTGTGATCAAGAGAAGGCAAAACAGAAGCAAACACACTTGCACACTGCAAATCATAATAGTCTTCATCATGGTCACCTCTTTCACAGTGGATTAAACTAGGATGTCGCCGCCATGTACAACAGATCTTTTTATATTACGCGGCGGTTGGGGGCGGTTCTGGTGCGCCGCCACCATTATTTACGTCACCGCGCTGCCCTGTTAGAATGCAAAACAATTATTATCAAGTGAAGTTAAGCACTAATAAGGTCCCTTAATGCCCCGAGCTCGGCTGCCAATAATGGAACTGTAATAGGCTTTGCAGTGAAATTTTCTTAGTTGATTAGAGCGACAACGTTCATCAGGGGGAGACTTATTACCTTCCCACCTTGGGCTAAATAGGTCAGAAAAAAACCTCCGAAGGCTGTTGATTAAAATTATTCGAAAACAAATACCTATTCGATAATGAACAATTCTTCAAATTAATAATTATGATTCGAATGACATATCATGACGTGTGACAGATCTTCCTCACTTTAGAGCACGATACGTTTTGTTGCCGGGTTCGAATCCCAGTCCATATTATTCCAGAAATTTGCCTTTTTTCCATTTAGGTCTACATTAGGCAAAGTTTGGTTGATGAAAACAAAATTTTTCAATTGATGCAATTCAGGTTTACGTCAGCTAAGGGTTGTTTTTGATTTGAAAAAAAATATCGCAGCAGAGAAGCGGCTGGAACCTCCCCATCGTGTGGGTCTTTGATTTCCGTGTCTTGTGTTTAAAATCTTTCAGCACGTCAACTGGTCACTTAATCTCTATGTACCAAATTTCAGCCAAATCGATCCAGTAGTTTGGGCCATAACGTGTTATTACAAAATTTCGATTTTTCTACCCAAAAGGTACTAAATGCGAATGAATTTTGTCTTATTTAAAACCAAAATTTGAAGACCTTTCTGATGGTGACAATAAATCTTTCAAAAACTTGTTTTGGATGGTAAAATGAGAGAATAATTTTGAATTTGGAAATTGGTGTGCCAAAACGGCACTTTCCGTGGGCCGATTGAATCTCAAATTTGTTCAGCTCTTCGACGTGTAATACAATCCCCATGTGCAAGATTTCAGCCAAATCGGTTCAGGGGCTTGGGCTGTACCGCGATTTTAAAGTCCCACAAAAACCTAAATTTTTTTAATTTTTGGTCAAAAGGGCACTGAGAGTGAATACATTTTTAGAAGCAGAATTTGAAGGCCTTATCGGAGCAAGGGGGTGGGAGTTAGGGGTGAAAAACCGAAAAACTATTAATTGCAATAACTCGAGAACTAGTGGAGGTATCTTGCTGAAACTTGGTATGCACGTTCGACCTTCAAGTCTGTTGAAAATGGCGGGATGCGGATGCCAATTTCGGGGGATGAAAACCACAAAAAATATGATAATTCCGCAAGGGTTGCACGCAGCAATTTTATTTCAAACTCAACATACGCACATATTTCGATGAAATCTGGATACATTTTCAATAAAATCGGACAGTAGTAGTAGATTACTTTATTACTTTGCCTTTCGTTACTTTATTACTTTGCCTCTCGGCTTGCAATGAGCCTTGCCCTTTTTACAATTTAATTATATATACATAATAACATTTAAATCAAATTCAGTCTTCTTCTCCAATCGCACAGATGGAGATTAGGGGTTGTAACTCAAAATTCTGCTTAATAAGTATTGGTCGAAAATAGCGTCATTCGATAGCTTTCTGTTAATGATTGAAAAAAGTGTTATACATATTTTGTGAAAAACTACCTTTAAAGGCGCTACAACCCCTAACATGCAGAATCACAAAAACACGAGATCTCAAAAACTATTTAGCGTATCAAGGCAGAATTTGGTAAGGTAATCTCCAGTGACACTACTGTTAGGCGGACGAACAAATTTTCACTAAGTTCTAATAGCAAGGGGGATGAAATTTAATAATGAGTTTTCAACCAAGAACTAACCCCTAGGCTACTAACAACCCCTAAAGCTATGCAAGCGGATAAATACATTTTATTCAGTGATGGGCAATTGCATGTAGACAATAATTGTCTACATTTTATGTAGACAAATGTAGACAAATGTAGAGAATTGTAGACAAATGTAGACAATAGTAGACAATTCTTTTTGAGGTTATATTTAGCTTAAAATCCTTGCCGGTCGCAGTCTTTCCATAATGTCTTTACCCACGAATCACACGATAAAGCAAAATAATGGCATCTCGGGGTCGTCCACGCAACAAAAGCTTTTCCTTAGGTTTCGATTTGAAGAAAAATGAAAAAGGGCGGTAAGTGGCCTATTCAGTGATAGACGCGTAGACAATTAAAATGTAGACAATTGTAGACAAATCGACAATTCGAATAGTCTACGTGTAGACTACATTTTAATTATCTACGCGCCCATCACTGATTTTATTTATTTCTTCTAAGATCCTGTTGGTTTATCTATGAACAACCGAAGTAAGTAGGTAATACACCATAGAAATAAACTCACCTCTGTAAATCATAAATGGGTGAAATTAGTAGGGGTTGAAAACATTAATCTAATAAATAGTCGCAATTTTTTAACGAATTGGATTACGGCGGTGAAATTGAAAATACAACTTTCTTTAGAGTATGTGGGGGTGATGTAATAGGGGGTTGTAGTTTAGGGATTGAGACAATCATGAAGCCCTGTAATTTGACGCAAAGAAGCAATATCTTCCGTGAAACTGCATTTTCGCGAAAGGAGGAATGAAATTTAAGAGTGGAAACACGAATTTTCACTGAATAATGTAGGGTTGAAATTAATACCGTTCCCTAGCTTTCTATTGATGGTACATAAAAGATCTGGATCATCATTCGCGAAAAACCACCCTTAAAGGCGCTACAACCCCTAACCTGCAGAAACACAAAAATACCAGAACTCTAAAATCTCGTCTAAAACTACTCAGCGTATCAAGGCAGGATTTGGTATGTCAATTTTCAGTGACGCTGTAGCCGGGTAGACAAAGTTTCACTAAGATCTAACAAGGGGAATGCAATTTAAGGGTTGAAACTGGAAATTTCTTCAAACAAATCGTGGTATAAAATTACGGGGTTCGATAGTTTTCGGTTAACCATTGAATCTTCAACCTAAAACCAAGCCCTAGGCTATTAACAACCCCTAACCCATATTTTTGCGATAACTCGAAGTCATTTTCATTAATTTTAACCCATCCACAATTTTTCAACCCCTTTCTTGATAATGTGAACCCTCAGAAAGCTAAATTTACGCAGACCGCTTCTTTTTCGTGTAATTTTCGCCAAAAGGCAAATTTGCATAATCCAGGTATTTCTTGAGAGAAAAGAGTACACATTATGCTCAAATCTGAATGCGTTAAAAAAGGATGACAATATGATTCGCGCGCAATTGGAGGCGATCGACAGAGACCGATATTCCTTTCTTTAATGAGCGGGAGAGGGAGAAATATATTTTGAGCCTCCAAATGGCGGTCGCGTGACGTCACTCAAGAAATAGGTCCATTGGCTTATTTACGTGCTATTTTCTGTAATTCTACTTAATTACGATTAATTCTCATCCCCCTTTAACTTTTCATCAACCTATACAATTTTTCAACCACCTAAGTGTTTATTTTACAAAATTCGCGTAATTTAGTTTTACTTCGGTATTAAATTGAACACATTTGGATTTTGTTTATATATGTAATACTATTAGGCACATACCTTTACGATTTGCTAATTTTGCAAAATTCGCATAATTTCGTTTTTCGTTGGTAATAAAATTGAACTCACTTGGGATCCTTTTACAATTTTCCAGTTTCGTTCCCAATAGGTAGGTATGTATTTCTTGATTTTTCATCCCCTTTCGCAATTTTTCAGCCCCCTGAGTGTTAATTTTTCAAAATTCGCCAAATTTTGTTTTAATTCCGGCAATTCTTTTCATTTACTCATTTGTTTTATATTGTTGTTCTTTCTACTTTTCAACTCCCAAAATTTTAGTGTTTTTTCTGTTCATTTTCTACTTTTTAATTATGTAACAATTTTTTAACATTTCGCCTTTTTGACACATCTGTGCGTTTGCAGAGGCACTACTACTAGGTGCATATTGATAAAATCTGCACCCGATTCTACCAGTAAGACCAGCCGCCCCTACATACACATTAACGTGATAAACATCTACAGGGATACATCTTCCGAGGGCTTTTTATATTGAACAACGAATTGTTAATTTGAAGAATTGTCATTCAGATAATTATCCATTCGAAAAATGGTCACTTTCGAGGAATTGTTACATGAATAATTTACCTAATTCCGCTTAAAACGTGATTTTTACGGATCGTTAATAACATCCGAACGTGATTTCCGCAGGTGTAAAATTTAAATTGTCGGACTGTGTCAATCCGAATCATGATCCTCCTGTTTACAGTTCAGAATCCTAGTAATTTATCGGAAGAGTGTATCAACGGGATTATGTTGTCTGAAAATTGACCAAACAATCGAACATTTTCAGCGACTTTTCTAAAAGTAAACGGCACGTCCCCCGAGCATTATTTATTTCGCGGAAACCTTGAACGTTATTCGATTTTTCAAAATTAACTCCGTCTTTCAACCCCCGTGAATACGTTTACGGTACTTTATTTCACTTTGCATTGATGGAAATCGGCGATATTAATGCCGAAAAAATTTCCCGGAATAAATCTAATCGACGGGCGGTTTTCGGAATCGGTTTAGTCGATAGCTGAAGAATCCTCGGAAGAGTCCCTCATAGTCGATTAAAAACTACAAAACATCGCTTAAAAGGGCTTTGAAGTTGGGCTTTCGGACGGGCCTAAACAAACCCAAATAAAGCTCCATAAGGGGGCGGTATACATTATTGGCACTTGCATTACCATAATTTGAATTTCTAATTTCCGTCTGAATATTCCCCATTTGGAAAACGGACGTCAAATGTGCTCTGAGCCAACTTCAAATCATTTTTACATAGGTTTTTCATATAAATAATAACGTGGGAAATAGGCTTCAAGTGGGAGAATTTAATGCGCTCAACTGAGTGGCTCTAAAACAATTTGCAATATGTGTCGCCCGGGGGGTTCTCTAACGCTTCTGAAGGGAATTATTGTAACGAAGCAATAAAAGAATAAATTTATTTAATTCCGTAAACGGTTTTAGGACATGCAAACAATTTCAATCGAGACTTTGTGCTTATTACTTGACGAAACAATTTTTTACATTAGGGGAATTAATATCTGGGTAAGTATATTTATTTAAGAAAATGTTTAGAATAATAGCAGGCAGAAGTTATTGTCAAAACTTGTGAACTTTGTGATTATTGCCTATTGGCGACAAACTACTTAGATAAAAGCCAACGGAAGATGTATATCAAAGCGATGTGTATGTATCCTTTATATAGGTCAAGCGTCAAATTTCCACGAAGTCAATTTTTTGTGTTGGTGGTTGAAGGGGGTGCACCCGTGCGGTTGGGTGCCCATCGGGCGCGTCCCCGGGTGGTGGATAGGGGAATGGCCAGTCCGCTGGTTAGTTACGGCCATACGTGCAGACCTGGGGCTTAAAACCCTCACGTGTCTGTACCAAAGCCGCTACCGCGAACCAACCCCTCTGAGACACCGGGCGCCCTCTCAGAGTAATAGCCTTACCCTCATGCGCCGGGCTCCATGAGGGCGGACCGAACTCCCGGGGTTAACTGGGAATTTCAGACCAGATTTAGGAGGGTACCGGAGGCCTCAATGCAGCAAATGGGGTCGGAAGACACTCATAGCTGCTCTGAGACTTAGGGACCTAGCAGCCTGAACAGAGGGACTGGAAGACTGATACTTCTGTTATCTGTACGGAGGGACAAAAAAAAAAAATAAAAAATTACCTCACGGTTGCGATAGGGATAGGCTGATAACTGGACCTATCAGATTTTTGTGACTAGGGACTAATTGTGACTGATGGGACTGAAAAAGACACCGCAGTTGCACAGGTACCGTGACACTGGCAGACCCTCAGGGAATGAGGGCGGACCGAATTCCCGGGGTTAACTGGGAATTTCAGACCAGATTTAAGAGGATACTGGAGGCCTCAATGCGGCAAATGGGGTCGAAGGACACCCATAGCTGCTCTGAGACTTCGGGACCTAGCAGTCTGAACAGAAGGACTGGAAGACTGATACTTCTGTTGTCTGTACGGAGGGAAAAAAAAAATAAAAAATACCTCGCGGTTGCGATAGGGACAGGTTGACAACTGGACCTATCAGACTTTTGTGGCTAGGGGACTGAAAAAGACACCGCAGTTGCACAGGTACCGTGACACTGGCAGACCCTCAGGGACTGTGGCACCAACAACCAGTTGTGACTGATGGGGCTGTCCACCAGGAACCATCGGCCACACGGGGGGAAGATGTCTGCAGTCTGTACGGAAGGGTAGTTAAAATAGTGCTGCGCAGGACGCTAGAGACTAGTTGTGACTGATGGGACTGAAAAAGATACCACAGCTGCACAGGTACCGTGACACTGGCAGACCCTCAGGGACTGTGGCACCAACAACCAGTTGTGGCTGATGGGGCTGTCCACCAAGAACCGTCGACCACACTGGGGGAAGATGTCTGCAGTTTGTAACATAGAGGGACATAAATTGATACCTCAACTGAACCTTTTAAGGGTACACTTTAAGCTGCCTTCGACACCAAGAAACCAGTTGTATCCGGCAGGGCTGAAAAAGACCTGCCGGTTATAGTGGGTTCGCGGGACGAAGCTTCAACAAACTCCCTAAAGAGCAGAAGTACCCGCCGTGGTATAGCAAAGCGGGGTGGCTTTTCTAGCACCCGATTAACACTATTCAGTTTCTACAGCAGAAGTACTGGGTCTTTGCAGAACCGGGGTTCCTGATGTAGGAAATGGATAACTGTCACAGTGCGGGCATAATGGACCATAAGGTCTGAATGCAGCGGACCCGTCAGGGAAACGCACCGCAGAACGAAATACGAAATACGAATACGAAGGGGGTGCAATTTTTTCCCTTCAATTATTATCCTCCGCGGTTGAAGGGGGTGGGTTTCGGGGGCGCTTACCTATCCTCCAATAACAGTGGTCCAAATCTTAAATTTATTTGCGCTCTATTAGTATCTTCCAGTAACATGTAGTCTGAGAGTTAAATTTCCACCGAGTCAATTATTTACGTTTGTCAATTTTTCGTATTTGGGGGTTGAAGGGGGTGGTTTTCGGGGTTGCAACTTTTTGCGTTCAGTTAGTCTGTTTGTGTTGTAGATAGTCCAAGGGCTCAATTTCATCCAAGTCAATTATTTGTGTTCGAGAGTTGAAGACTGTGGGTTTTGGGGGTACAATTTTTTGCGTTAAAATAGTCTCCTGCGATAATGAGTGGTAAAAGGATTAAATTCCGTCTAAGTCATTTTTTTGTGTTTCGGGGTTGAAGGAGGTGAGTTTTAGGGGTGTAGTTTTTTTGTTCAATTCAACTCTTTCGGTTGTAGGCGGTGCAAGGGTTAAATTTCCTCCGAGTCAAGTTTTTGTGGTTGGGGGCTGAAGGGGGCGAGTTTTAGGGGTGCAATTTTTTGTGTTCAATTAGTTTCCTCCGGTAATAGGTGGTCCAAGGGTTACATTTCCTCTAAGTGAATTTCTTGTTTCAAGGTTGAAGGGGTTGAGTTTTAGAAGTGCAATTTTTTTCTCTTCCTGTCGTAGGTGATCTAATAGTACGGACGCTCTTGGGAAAATCGGGGGGTTACCCTGCACTTTATGATTAAGGGCTGGTACTTTGCACACTTCTTACCTAGATGCCAAAGATCACTTTTTGAGGTGTTGCCAAGTTTGAAGTCTATGCGGCCACTCGCTTTGGCGGGTTGCCTATCTCTATTGAGCGTACTTTCCCGAATCGCCTATTTAGCCAGCTTTTTCGCTATCAAGACTCTTCCACGGATCACCCAATCTCCATGTACCAAATTTCAGCCAAATCGGTTCAGTAGGTTGGGGCATAATGTATTTTTAATGTTGTTACAAAATTTCGATTTTTTTATCCAAAGGGCACTAAATGCGAATGAATTTTGTATTATTCAAAACCAGAATTTGAAGACCTTTCTGATGGTGACAATAAAATTTTCAAAAACTCGTTAAGATCGTAAAATGAGAACATGTTTAGATTTGCCAAAACGGCACTTTCCGTGTGTCGATTGCCTCCAAATTTTTTTCAGCCATAATACCGGTAATACAATCTCCATATGTGCAGAATTTCAGCTAAATCGGTCTTGAGGTTTCGGCTGTATCGCGTTTTTAAAGTATGTTAAAAAATCTCGAATATTTGTCAAAAAGGCACTAATAGTAAATACATCTTTAGAAGCAGAATTTGAAGGCCTTTATTATGGTGACGTGAAAAATGGGGGTTTGCATTTTAAATTAAAGTTTCGAGAAGTACACCCCGGAGATAGGCACAAGTGGCCGCATAGGCTTCAAACTTGGCAACACCTCAAAAAGTGATCTTTGGCATCTAGATAAGGAGTATGCAAAGTATCAACCCTTAATCATAAAATGCAGGGTACAACCCAAGAGCGTCCCTACTATAAGGGTCTAAGGACTAAATATATGCTCAAAACTTTTTCTGTGCCATTGATTAAAAATTATCGAATTGCTTGAATTTCAAGCAACACATGTGAAATTTCGAGTTTCAACCCCTAATTTGCACCCCCTTCTGCTTCATCTTGCAGAGAAAAAAACATCCCTTATCAAATAATGTCAAAATACATGTGGTTTCAGACCTCCATGTGCAAAATATTTGAGGTTTTCGTATTTTTGTGATTTTCAACCCCTAAATTTCATCCCCCAAAATTGACACCCTATCACCTTCAACAGACTTGTACGTCAAAAACGCATATCAAGTTTCAGTAAAATATCTCCACTGGTTCTGGAGTTATTACAATTAATAATTTTTCGGTCCCGAAATTAACATCGCATTCTCGCGCTTTTACTGCGAACGCTGCCTAAACGCTTGAAGATGGATTAAAATCGTATAAGGGAAAAATGTCGGCAACGAATAGACCTACAAAAAAGTCTGCGACAGCATATAAATATTTGTTACTGATAGCCGACAATAAGCCACTGAATCTATTTTCGTCAAAAATTAAAACAAAAACGATCTCGGTGGGCTACCCATCGTAGATATGCCGTTGCGGACTTTTTTGTAGATCTTTTCATTGCCGACAATTCTTGCTTACAAACTTTTGCTCTAGCTTCAAGCGTTGAGGCAGCGTTCGCCGTCGAACATCGAAAATTGTAATTTCTTTCAGTTTTTCACTCCCACCTCCCTAGTTCGATATGGCCCAAAAACAGTCCCCGCCGAGATTTTCGGGGTATACACATGTGTACAAAATTTCAGCTCGATATCTGCTTTCGTTCTCAAGTTATGCGATGGACGGCCGGCCGAGCGAGCGAGCGAATTCACTAAAACTACAGTGCCTGCGCATCTGCTTCGGCACAAAAAATTGGCAGTCTCGGAGACGGAAGAAACTTCTACTTTTTCACAGAATTTGTAAGTGTAGCATTTAACTTTAAACCAAGTCAGAATCTGTGAGTCAGAGGTCGCGCGTCCGGGCGTTTATTGTCGATCGCTGATGCTGTCGTGCGCATTGCGCCCGGCGCTCATTTACTAAAATCTAAAATACAAATGTTTTTCACCCCTAAAAGTACATTTTTTGAAAAATGGCACTAAGGTTTTCGATCCGGTAATGCAGCAGCTATTGAATCCGATAGTAAGAATATTCTTTTTTATAAAATAAATTCAAAAAAGGGCCCTTTTAATAAAAATATAGTTTTTTCCCGGCACCGTTTTTTAACCAAAAGGACACCATTGTGAATACATTTTCAGAAGCAGAATTCGAAAAGCTTTCATACAGTGACGTGAGAATGGGGGTGGTTTGTATAAAACTAAAAATTCCATGTGTGCGAGTCCGCGACCGTGACTGTACTTGGTACCTACCTACCTTTACCAACATTGTCTGATGTAATATTGTGATTGTGGTTAGGGCTGGGCAAAATAATCGATTAATCGGGGTCGATTAAATTTGAGAATTTAGTCGATTATCGATTAATCGATCGATCTTTCGATTATTCCGATTAATCGATCTTTCGATTATTCCGATTATTTTCAAATCTCCTTTTAAACCAATCAATTAGACTCATTTTTAAATTTCTATCCAATCAAGTTCATTTAAGAGTGATTAATGCATTTTATCGGTGTTTGCACGAGTCATTTAATCGTTTCCGATGACCACTTGATTTTAAACACAATTTGTTCACTGCTGAAAATCACCACTTAAACAAAATTATGGGAAATAAAGGTCCACAAATACGACCACCAAACACAAGTCTTTCCAAAAACCATATTTTAGGTGTTTTTGGACATAAAGAACGCTGATTTCTTCTGGATATATCCTAAAAACTCAATAACATTTTGTTTGCACGGTTCCTAACCTCAAACGTCATTAATGTCAATGAGCTATAAAGGCTCGTTCGCAACATCATATTGGGCTTTTGAGTATAGGCAACCCCGGTTTAAAAAATCATAATTTTATCAAAACAAGAGTTTAATTTGTGAAATAATCTTACCGAATACCACTCGTGCATCGCTATTGCAATCGGTTAAATTTTAGAAATAATTACTCAAGCTTTGTTGCCGTATAGGTAAAACAATTCGAACTAAATTGCCATTTATTATCAATGCACTTGTGGTATTATAAGCGATTAATCGATCTTTCGAGTATTCAGATTAATCGATCTTTCGATTATTCCGATTAATTGATCTTTCGAGTATTCCGATTATTTCCAAATTACCTTTTAAACCAATCAATCAGACTCATTTTGAAATTTCTATCCAATCGAATTCATTTAAGGGTGATTAATGCACGAGTCATTTAATCATTTTCTTCACTAGGTACTTGATTTTGAACACAATTTTTATCTCTGCTGAAAATAACTACGTACCACGTAAAATCAGTTAAGGGAAATAAAGGTCCATAAATATGACCACCAGGCACATATCCTACAGGCAATTAAAGTCTTCCTTCCACAAACCATATTTTAAGTGTTTTTGGACATAAAGGACTCTGATTTCTTCTGGATATAATCTCAAAATTCAATAACATTTTTATGGAACGCCGTTTTACTTTTTAATGTAACAGCACGCTGTGGTAGCCAAAGAAATGAGATAATTAAAATTCAAGTACTGATAATTAAAATTCAAATACTGTTAAGAGAAAATAAACCTATTTTTATTATCTGAAATGCAATTTCTATTATCACTCCCAGAATTTCTCTTAACACTAATTCAATTTCTGTTAACAGTAATACAATTTCTCTTAAGAATAATTTATTTTTACTTAACAGTAATTCGGAGAGATAATGAAAATACGTTATTGGACTGTCTTACTTCTCTCTCGGACTAATTGAAATTACATCTTCTGTTGCACTCGAGCATGCGTGGTCGTGATAATAGAAATAGAATTTCACTTAACAGTAATTCGGAGAGATAATGAAAATACGCCATTGGCCCATTGGGTTGTCATCTTTCTCTTTCGTACCACTTGAAAATACATTATCTGTCGCACTCGCAGTTCATACATGCGCGGTCGTGATAATAGAAATAGAATTTCACTTAACAGTAATTCGGAGAGATAATGAAAATACGCCATTGGCCCATTGGGTTGTCATCTTTCTCTTTCGTACCACTTGAAAATACATTATCTGTCGCACTCGCAGTTCATACATGCGCGGTCGTGATAATAGAAATTGAATTTCACTTAACAGTAATTCGGAGAGATAATGAAAATACGCCATTGGCCCATTGGGTTGTCATCTTTCTCTTTCGTACCACTTAAAAACACGATATCTATCTCGTACGGAACGCCGTTTTACTTTTTAATGCAACAGCACGCTGTGGTAGCCAAAGAAATGTACGGAACGCCGTTTTACTTTTTAATGCAACAGCACGCTGTGGTAGCCAAAGAAATGCAATCCCAGGCATCGTGTTAATAGAAATTCAATTTCACTTAACAGAAATTCATTTACTGTTAACAATAATTCATTTTCACTTAAGAGAAATTCATTTACTGTTAACATTAATTCATTTTCTCTTAAGAGAAATTCAATTTAACTTAACAGAAATAGAATTTTTATTATCTCGCTTTAGAGAAAATTGAAATACAATTTCACTTAACAAAAATTCGTGCAGTGATAATCGAAATAAATTTGGTGATTTACACTGATCTTACGAGCCGTTTTAATTTTTATTGTATATATTTAAAATGTTTGAATTTTTTTGAAATGCATAGGGTATGGGTTGCATTAAAAAGTAAAACGGCTCCTAAAACTACGGTTTTATTTCAATTTATCTCTAAATGAATTTTTGTTAAGTGAAATTGTTTTTCTATTTTCTCTAAGCAGTGATAATTGAAATAGAATTTCTCTTAAGTGAAAATGAATTAATGTTAACAGTAAATGAATTTCTGTTAAGTGAAATTCAATTTCCATTATCACGACTGCGCTTGCGCGAATGAGACAGAAGATATAATTTCAACTGGTGCGAGAGAGAAGGAAGACGTATTTCCATTATCTCTCTGAATTACTGTTAACAGAAATTGAATTAGTGTTAAGAGAAATTCTGGGAGTGATAATAGAAATTGTATTTCAGATAATAAGAATAGACTTATTTTCTCTTAACAGTATTTGAATTTGAATTATCTTATTTCTTTGGCTATCACAGCGTGTATGTTCCATTAAAAAGTAAAACGGCATTCCATACATTTTGTTTGCACGTTTCCGAACCTCAAACGTCAATGAATTATAAAGGCTCGTTCACAACATCTTATTGGGCTCTTGAGTATAGGCAACCCCGGTAAAAAATCGCTCTTTTAACAAAATGAAGAGTCTAATTTGCGAAATAATCTTACCGAATACCACTCGTGCATCGCTATTGTAATCGGTTAAATTTTGGAAATAATTACTCAAGCTTTGTTGTCGTTTAGGTAAAACAATTCGAACTAAATTGCCATTTATTATCTGATTAAAGCCCGAGAGCTTTAGCTCATTGTTTTACCACCGGCAACAAGCTTTCGTAACCATTTTCAAAATTTAACCGATTAAATAGCATGCACGTGTGGTATTATAAGCGATTAATCGATATTTCGATTATTTCAATTAATCGATCTTTCGATTAGGTCTTCCAAGGAATTTTCACTCTTATTATAAAATATTGGTTGGTGCTGAGCTTGATTACTCTTATTTGCACATTAGTTGTGATTAGTATGCGATTGATTCATTATTCAGTAATTTTCTTTTGCTGCTCCCTTGCCGGGGGAGTTGGTGCTTACCCATTTTAATTTGCACTCTTAAGCAGGGTTCTCATCCACATAACATGCATAACATAATAAACTTTAACAATCATGAACAATTATTGTCAGAAAAGTCAGAAGTGTCATAAATAATTGTTGACGATTGTTAAAGTTTTTTATGTTATGCATGTTATGTGATGGATGAGAACCGGGCCTTATTGTCTTTTTTATAATGTACTTAACTATTATTTTTTTTATTAAATTCGATAAAAATGTTAACGTGAATTTATTGTGATTGAATAAAACATTACAATCATAATTAGGTATGTACTTATTATAATGTTAAATATCTCACAAATCTTTATCCCATGCTTTTAAATTTTCTAGAAAGATAATATGATTTTGTTCTAAATTTCGATAAGAAAATAATAAGTTATTGTAGCTGAAAAGCCTTTTACCTATTTACCTACGTATAATGACGAAAAAAATTATGCTGATTGCTGACAAAGACAACATTATGATAACTTTCAATGATTAGGGATTAAGAGAAACAGTATGGAAAGTAATTAATTGAAGCAAATATTGGAGAGCATTTTTAATCAAGGCACCTATAATAAACAATAATAATCAGGCGTGGAAATTAATTATTGTAAAAGCGATTAATCGAAAAATCGATTATTCGAAAAAATCGATTAAAAGAAAAGATCGATTAAACGAAAAGATCGATTAATCGAAACGATCGATTAATCGATTAATCGGAAAAATCGATTATTTTCAATAATCGATAATCGATTATTTTCAATAATCGATAATCGATTATGCTCGGACATAATCACCCAGCCCTAATTCAGGTACAATACAGGCCTTAGGAAATGTTGCTTCTTGGCATAGTTGGCTGGGTATGAACGCACGTACATTTGGCGCTCGTGTGACTTGGGACTAAATAATTGCAAAAATAGATAGCTCACTTTCTATCCTAAGTATGCGCGTTGGGGCTAAAATTTGTAACGATAAGAAGCCTTGTCAGGATCTTCATAATTTCATACGATTGCGAAAAGAAAGATTTTCTCATTTCAATTATTGAAAACAATTTCTATTGTTGGTTAACGCAAAGATACATTTGAACAAATTCATTTCATTCCCTTTTTTATTAAGAGATATAGGGGAGAGAAAAGCACATCAAGAATCTCGACTGAACGAACTCATAGAAAACAACCCAAACCATAACAAAAAAAAACAAGCCTCGTCCAGGTTTCAACTCGGATCAAAAGTACACAATTTTTCCCAGTTGCCGCGCTTCGCCAAACACGGCCAGCGATCTTTGGTGAAATGCTTTGGTGAGAAGACGTCTTACTCCCTTCATGGAATTTACCCGAATTTACTAGCTGGATTTTAGCCACAATGTTAAATTTAAATAAAAATAGAATAAAAGTCAACCACTGACCCTATTTAAAACGTTTCAGTTATTCGTTGCGTGCAAGTCCGCTAAAAAACCCCGCTTTAACAATTTAAAACATGAAGGCTGAGTAAACCGTGGAAGATATAACAAAATCATAAATAGAAGAATTGTCGGCAATGAAAAGATCTACAAAAAAGTCCACTACGGTATATAGCTATCTACGATCGGTAGCCCACCGTGATGGTTTTTGTGTTTTATTTTTTGACGAAAATAGCTTCGGTGGCTTATTGCCGGCTATCCGTAACAGATATTTATATGCTCTCGTGGACTTTTTTGTAGGTCTATTCGTTGCCGACATTTCTCCCTCATACGATTTTAATCCATCTTCAAGCGTTTAGGCAGCGTTCGCAGTAAAAGCGCGAGAATGCGAGTTTTTTTTCGGGACCGAAAAACTACCCAAGTAACACACAAATGTCTTATGTATGTACGTCCATCATTCATCCATTTTGGTCCGTGAGGTGGTTCTAGGACCATCCAGTGGTCGGCCTGTGGACAATAAATGGACGTTCATAAAACATTCCCGGTGCACAAAAATGGACAGATTCAGAACCATCTGGTCGGACTCGGACGACACATGTACGGTTATGGCACTATGTACGGATGATTCGTGAACGTCTTATGGACGATTTTTGATTACTCTGGAAGCAAAACGGACCATAATCGTACGATTTAGAGATCATTGTGGACGATTTTAGGACCATCTAAGAACAAATTATTGGTCCCGTTGTAGTCCACAGTCCATCCATTGGTCGTCCTCTGATGGACAGTCAATGAATTTCCAGCGAACGACCTATGTACCATTATGGTACTATCTACAAAATGCTTTCTGAAACGTCATACGGATCACTTTTTGAACATACGCCAGGATGGGCATAATAATTAATAAAATAAATAGATCTATGTTTTATAAAATATGTAGGTTTATTTAATAGCTTATTACAATATAATATGGGACCATTAATGGCGAAAATTCGTTAAAACACATCAAAACTTGAACAATAAGTAACATGTAAGTACTTGCACTATCACTAGAAACACCCCACTACACCGAAACACTTGATTTTCACTAGTGCATTTTTCCACCGACTATTAAATTAAATAATAATGTGCTCCTCTCGTACGCATTTCTCCACGCCTCTCTCTGTTGTGTTGGAAATCCTGGTCAATTTGCGTTGGTTCTGAAATAAGACAATTATGAATTAAAATAGATTCCAGGCTCATTAATAAGACGGAAAATTTTACATTTACAAGAATTTTCAAAATCGATCATGAAATATCAATAAGAAGTATTAAATGTTTATGATGGAATGTGAGTGAATTTTTGATCGTGAATGCAATTTCTAAAGAAATGTAGGTATACTCTTATGAATATACTCATGATGAGCGTTACAAACCTTTGTTTGCCTTTGTGCTGATTGCTGATGATGTCACGATGGTTGTAAAGACGATGGCCAATTGGTCTGGAATTCTAAAATTTCTTTATGATGCACTCACGTTAACACCTCCACGGAAAACACTCCCAATAATACACAAATGGATTTAATTAATATATTGGCATATATTGTACCAACCATTACACACGACCCAGAGCAAATTTCTCGTAGAGACTAACTTAAAACCTACAAGTGTCCCTGTTCCTCGGACTACCTGCGTTTACCCTCCGCAAGTGGACAAAAGAGTCTCAGCAATAAATATCATCTGCAGTCTGCACAACCTTGCATTCCCTAGTCGGCTAAATAAATAATAATCACAACACTTAATTGTTCATCAGCCCAGATTCATTTCGTTCCATTTGGTTGTTCAATCGGCTCGAAAATAAAAGAAAGTGCAGATAATGATAGATACTTAGTACCTGCATTATATAAATATCTCAAATAATTCATGTAAATTTTTAGATCTTGCGGAGACTTTGTTAATCATACGCAGCACAACGGTTGTATTTTCATTGCTGCATTTCAGGGATGCAAACTATTTTACAAAAATTTTGGTTAGTCCGTAAAGAGTACGAAAGCGAACGTCCATAGAATCTACATTATTAAATTCATCATTCATCCGAAGACTGTTTATATAGGGACGCACGTGGAACATCCTACTTAAGTCTGTTCAGAAACAATCCGTGATCGAACGTCCACTGTACGGCAGTTTCTGTTTCGTCCAGGAACGATACGTCTGAAAACGTACATGCAATGACCCTCAGCGGACGTCCAGAAACCGTCGAAAGATGGACCATTACTGGATATTCTGAATATTGCTTTAAAGAGAGCAATTCAGAGGCAAACAGATGCAGTCTGTTTAATATTACAATTTTTACACAGCGATGTAAACATTTTACAATTTTTTTTGTTTATCCGTAAAGAGTTCGAGCGAAAACCGTCCATTGAATGTACATTATCGGTTCATCCAAGGACTGTTTATATAGGGACGTACATAAAACGTCCTAAGTAGGTTTGTTCGCAAACAGTTCATGAGCGAATATCCATCGTACATCCATTTTTGGTTCGGTCAGGAACCGTCCAGCTGAAAACGTACCTACATAGAATGTCCGTTTGATGTTCGTTCGAAAATCGTCCGCAAATGTACGTCCATGATACGACCATAAATAGTACGGTCCCGTACAGGACGAATATGGACGTTTGGTGGACGTCCAGTCGCCGTCCTGTGTTACTTGGGATATTAATTGTAATAACTCGAGAACCAGTGCAGATATTTTACTGAAACTTGATATGCGTTTTGACGTACAAGTCTGTTGAAGGTGAGGGGGTGTCAATTTTAGGGGATGAAATTTAGAGGTTGAAAATCACAAAAATACGAACGCAAAAAATTGTACCCCCAAAAGTCAAAACCCACAGTCTTCAACCCTCGGACACAAATAATTGACTTGGATGAAATTGAGCCCTTGGACTATCTACAACAGAAACAGCCTAACTGAACGCAAAAAGTTGCAACCCCGAAAACCACCCCCTTCAACCCCCAAATACGAAAAATTGACAAACAAATAATTGACTAGGTGGAAATTTAACCTTTAGACTACTTGTTACTGGAAGATACAAATTGAGCGCAAATCAATTTAAGATTTGGACCACTGGTATTGGAGGATAGGTACCAAGTAAGCGCCCCAGAAACCCACCCCCTTCAACCCCTGAGGATAATAATTAAACGGAAAAAATTACACCCCCTTCAACCCCCAACACAAAAAATTGATTTGATGGAAATTTGATGCTTGACCTATACCGGGTGATTCAATTTGGTATTCGCCCCCCCGTAACTATTTTATTGCAACAGTAAAATATATAAACCTATATATATTTGTAAATTGCATGACAAACTCCATGAAGTGACGTCAATAAATCGTCAATATGATGACATTATGTCAAAATGACGATTGTCAACTTTTTTTCTTCAAATGACATGCTGTATATTTCTTAGCGGATTCTTGTAGACGTTTTTTTTCTACATTTAATTATGTAAAAAAAGTTCACAGTTTCACTAGAAAAATTCCGAAAAAAAAATTATTTTATTAGGCATAAATTGAAAGTTTCTTGTCAATAAACGTAGTGAGCCGTGGAAAAAATTGAATTATGGTGTTGCCTAATGTCGCCCTCACACGAAAGGTCCTGTTTTTCAAAAATTATAATTGATTTACCTGTTAGATCGTTAATAGTAATAATGTTATTGTTATTCACTAGTTATAAGGTAAATGGGGTATTATTGTTATTAAAAGGGTAAGTAATAATAATTCTTTGAGAAACTACGGTCCTTGCGATGTGAGTGACTTAGACTACACTATAATTCAATTTTTTCCATGGCTAACTACTTTTATTGACAAGATACTTTCAAATTATGCCTAATCAAATCAATTTTTTTTTCGGAATTTTTCTAGTAAAAGTGTAGACTTTTTTTACATAATTGAATGTAGAAAACAAATGTCTACAAGAATCCGCTAAGAAATATACAGCATGTCATTTGGAGAAAAAAAATTGACTATCGTCATTTTGACATATGTCATCATATTGAAGATTTAATTACGTCATTTAATAGAGTTTGTCATGCGATTAACAAATATATATGGTTTCATAAATTTTTCTGTTGAAATAAAAAAGTTACAGGGGGGCGAATACCAAACTGAATCACCCGGTATATGTACTTACAACCGGAAGATACTAATTGAACGCAAAAAATTCATCAATTGATACACCCTCACGAATTCTTTATCATGAGCATATGCTTCGGCACTACTACTAGGTGCAGATTATATCTGCACCCAAAACCACCAAGTCCAACTCGATATATGAATCATTCACGGTGAATAAACATCTACAAGAATACACATCGCATTGATATACACCTTCCGTCGGCTTTTCTGTAAGTACTGTTCTTATTAGATTATTCCAAATAATAATTTTCAATTTATTTTTTTTACAATTTTTTGCAAATATTGGTTAAGTGGGTACTAGAATTTACGATTGTCATCACGTTTAATGTACATCAATTTTTAACTTTTAAGTCAATGATAACAGGTATCATTGACCGGATCAACTATTGTGCAACTGAGGCACAATATTGTCTCTGAACTAAATAGTCGCAAAATAAATACATTACGCATGTACATTATTATTCTAATTGCAATTTGGCGAAAACATTTTGACTTCTCATCCCATGAGAATAAAGTACATGGTGAATCGTTTCTCTTTCATTTGAATTCAACAACAATAAATTATCCTTTCAATGTCAGTCGTACCTAATTATTACGTACTAAAACACACAAATCGTTCGAGCCTCGTCATCATTGACAAACAATTTTATAGGAAATTTAGCCATAATCTGTTTATCACTCTTCATAATAATCCGCTCAGTTTTATCAGTTTCTTTTAACGTTTCGGATGTGATTTTTCAATGAAACAAAAAACTAGTATAGTACCCCCTGATGGGGGTTACGGCTGGGTTATAGTCCTAGCTTGTGCCTTAAGTAACGTAAGTACCTACTCAAAGCCCGGTTGAGAATTTAATTAATTAGTTTAGATCGTGATCATTCCGTTGATGCAAAGCTTTGGTCTCATCTTTAAAGATACCTTCAAGGAAATGGGATTATCAGCTACTGAAGGGTCGCTTATCATAAATATGAATGCCGCCTTTGGCATGATGACAGGGTTGATAAACGGCGCTTTACTTAAAATGTTTGGATATCGGAAAGTGGCAATTGCCAGTGCCACCCTGGTGACTGTAGGAATTTTTCTGACCTCCTTCGCCACGACTTTTACTCATTTTATAATCACGTATGGATTAATCACATGTTAGTAAGATTATTTTTTGAAGTTACACTAGGGTTGTTGCGGAAACGTGGAACCCGATTGGGGTTAGAATGGGGGTTGATCACTCAAAAAAATGGTGTACAATTAATTCCAATAATTCCAGCATAATTCCATTCTAATTTCATTAATTCCGTCAATTCCAGATTAATTCTATCAATTCCCGATTAATTCCATCAATTGCCGATTTATTCCATCAATTCCCGATTTATTCCATCAATTCCAGATTAATTCCATCAATTCCATATTAATTTCATCACTAATTCCATTAGCTAATTTAATTCTTTTCCAATACAGGATGGTTTCTTCTTCACTGCTCACCATTGGCATCTCCTAAACGTAAGAGGTAGGAGGTCGGTTAAATTAGAAAAAAGTTGCACTATTCCTTGTCGATTAAGAATCTGAGGAGAATTTCCCGATATCTTGATTCGTTCTTGAGTTATCCCAAAAAAACTGGGGAAAAAATCGAAAAATGCGACTTTCAAGAAAAGTTCATATCTTTCTTACGATTAATGTTATTTAATTGAAACTTTGAACTTTTATGTTTTTAACTGATTTTTCGGGATAATTCATAAACGAATCAAGATACCGGAGAATTTTCTTCAGATTCTTAATCACCTAGAAATAGTGCAACTTTTCTCTAATTTAAACGTATCTTTTACCGTTTAGGAGGTCCCAATGGCGAGCAGTGAAAAAAAAAACCACCCTGTACACTTCCATTAATTTAGTGCCAAATTAATTCTTCAGCCTGTATACTTCCATTATTTAGTGCAAAATTAACTCTTTCTTGTAAAACTAAACATAGAAATACCTAAGTGTTCAATTTTTAGGCATGGAGGTAATGTCAGCGAAGCATATGCGCAGGCACTGTAGTTTTAGTGAATTCGCTCGCTCACACGCTCGGCCGGCCGTCCGTCTACTCTGTCCATCGCATAACTTCAGAACGAAATTTTGAGCTGAAATTTTGTACGCATGTGTATACCCCGAACATCTCGGCGGGAATTGTTTTTGGGCCATATCGGACCAGGGGGGTGGGAGTTAGGGGTGAAAAACTGAAAGAAGTTACAATTTTCGAAGTTTGATCGCGAACGCTGCCTCAACGCTTGAAGCTAGAGCAAAATTTTTTAAGGAGGAATTGTCGATAATGAAAAGATCTACAAAAAAGTCCGCGACGGCATATAGCTATCTACGATGGGTAGCCCACCGAGATCGTTTTTGTGTTTTAATTTTTGACGAAAATAACTTCAATGGCTTATTGTCGGCTATCCGTAAGAGACATTTATATGCTGTCGGGGACTTTTTTGTAGGTCTATTCGTTGCCGACATTTCTCGCTTATATGATTTTAATCCATCTTCAAGCGTTTAGGCAGCGTTCGCAGTAAAAGCGCGAGAATGCGAGGTTTTTTCGGGACCGAAAAACTGTTAATTGTAATAGGTAACTCGAGAACCAGTGGAGATATTTTACTGAAACTTGATATGCGTTTTTGACTTACAAGTCTGTTGAAAGTGGGGGGGGTGTCAATTTTGGGGAATGAAATTTAGGGGTTGAAAATCACAAAAATACGAAAACTTCTAAAATATTTTGCACATGGAGGTCTGAAACCACATATATTTTGACATTATTTGATAAGGGATGGTTTTTTTCCGCAAGATGAAACAGAAAGGGTATACCGTCAATTGATCGCCAACAATTGACCGCGCGACAATTGATCGCGAACGACAATTGATCGCGGCCGGCAATTGATTGCAGCCAACAATTGATCGCGGACGACAATTGATTTCGAACCTTAAAATTAATAGCTCTTGCCTATAATTCAAGACCATAAGAATCTCATTTGAATGGTATGTCACGACTCACGAGCGCTGAAAAAACGACGAAATTTTCTTGCAATTTTTTCAATTTGAAGCAAAACATAAAATGCAATGATTTTTTATAACTTCAAGTATTAATTTTTGTATTATAATGTAGTAAAAATATTTGCAGTGATCTATTTTATCGGCAAATAAATGTGACTAACCAGAAACACCTGTCAAACAACTATCAAATCGCGATTACGAATTAACAGTTTCGCTTTATCTCTTGTTTATTTTATGAAGATAGTTGCCGTAAGGTTGGAAATATTTTTTGTTTTCACTGTTTTAAATATAAATAATGAAATCAATTCGACAAAACTTTAGCGCCGCAAAAATAGGGTTAAAAAAAATCCCCAGCAGCTATACCCGCTTCGGACAACGGATCCATGGTGGAACTTGGTCGAAGTTGCTATTTTCTCGAGACTTCCCCTTTAATATTGTGCTACCTATCAATTTTTGTGCTATAAATTGACGTGCGATAAATTGTCGTGCGATCAATTGTCGTATTGACGTATAATCAACAGAAAGGGGTGTAAATTAGGGATTGAAACTCGAAATTTCACATGTGTTGCTTGAAATGCAAGCAATTCGATAACTTTAAATCAAAAGCCCAGAAAAAGTTTTGAGCATATATTTAGTCCTTAGACCCTTAGATCACCTACCACAGGAAGAGAAAAAAATTGCACCTCTAAAACTCAACCCCTTCAACCTTGAAACAAAAAATTCACTTAGAAGAAATGTAACCCTTGGACCACCTATTACCGAAGGAAACTAATTGAACATAAAAAATTGCACCCCTGAAACTCGCCCCCTTCAACCCTCAACCACAAAAAATTGACTTGGAGGAAATTTAACCCTTGCAGCACCTACAACCGAAAGAGTTGAATTGAACAAAAATACTACGCCCCTAAAACTCACCCCCTTCAACGCCGAAACACAAAAAAATTACTTGGACGGAATTTAATCCTTTTACCACTCATTAACGCAGGAGACTATTTTGAGCGCAAAAAATTGTACCCCCAAAACCCACAGTCTTCAACCCTCGAACACAAATAATTGACTTGGATGAAAGTGAGTCCTTGGACTATCTACAATAGAAACAGGCTAACTGAACGCAAAAATTTGAAACCCCGAAAATCGCCCCCTTCAACCCCCAAATACGAAGAATTGATAAACATAAATAATTTACTCGGTGGAAATTTAACCCTTAGACTATTTGTTACTGGAAGATACTAATTGAGCGCAAATGAATTTAAGATTTGGACCACTGTTACTGGAGAATAGGTACAGTCGGGAACTTTGAAAATGCCCACCCCACTGCGACGACTCACTTGGTCGATTGTATCACAACGTGCTAAATGTTTAGCCAATCTGTCAGGCAAACATCAAACGAATTTCAGCGATGCAGTGGACCAAGTGAACCGTCGCGGTGGGGTGGGCATTTTCAAAGTCCCCGACTGTACCAAGTAAGCGTCCCCGAAACCTACCCCCTTCAGCCCCTGAGGATAATAATTGAACGGAAAAAATTGTACCCCCTTCAACCCCCAACACAAAAAACTGACTTGGTGGAAATTTGATGCTTGACCTATATGTACTTACAATCGGAAGATACTAATTGAACGCAAAAAAAATCATCAATTGATACACCCTCACGAATTCTTTATCATGAGCATATGCTTCGGCACTACTACTAGGTGCAGATTACATCTGCACCCAAAACCACCAAGTCCAACTCGAATAAATATCTACAGGACTACACATCGCATTGATATACATCTTCCGTTGGCTTTTTCGTAAGAGCCAAACACCAATTTACTTTTTTTAATTTTCACGACTTGGTGTCTTCAGAAGGCTTGACCTGGAGCACAACAGACGTATTAGTAGAAAATTTTGTCTTATTTGGTTTGAAAATAAAATATTGTATTTTATTCGGAGTTTAAGCGACATTATATGACTCGTATGGATTTACACAAAATCACAAAATATCGTACTTAAACTCCTAATAAAATAAATAATATTTGGGCGCATATTCAATAACTTATATTGGGTATAATGATGTACTTCAAATTAATTCCAATCAATTCCGTGTCAATTGCATATTAATTCCAAATAATTCCAGCTAATTCCGGCTAATTCCAACTAATTCCATTAATTCCTTCTAAACTCCATCAATTCCAGAATAATTCCGGAATTAATTCCAAGTCGGATGTACAGGGTCTTTTTTTATTATTGTCCCACTTTTAAATTGTCATATCTCCTTTATTACTTGAGATATTCGGCTGAAACAAAAACAGGATGGTAGACCGTACTCCCAAGTTTTGTTCTGGACCATACTCTTAACGATCACCGTCGGATCTTAGGCGCTGTGGATACAACTTGCTTTTTTTTAAATAGGACACCCGGTATATTCTTGCACGGATCGATAGAGAATTTTCTTCTGATTTCACTGATGTAGAATAGTTGACGTCTGGGGTTGATAGTTTTCGAGAAAAAAATTCCTGAAAATAAATGGTTTTTATAACTTATGGCTATGTAGCGAAGGTCTGAGTATTCTAAGAAAATTGGAACCTTCTTTAGTATCATAGTACATAGCAAAGTAGGTAACTGATTTATTCACCTTAAAACATTACAAATAAAAAATTTCAAAATGATTGCCATTTTCATTTAGACATTCTGGTTCTAATGGTCCGATTATTTCAAATTTATTTTTTTTCTCGAAAACTATCAACCCCAGACATCAACTACCTTATATCAATGAAATCAGAAGAAAATTCACTATCGATCCGTTCAAAAATATACCGGGTGTCCCATTAAAAAAAAAGCAAGTTGTATCCACAGCGCTTAAGATCCAACGGTGATCGTTGAGAGTATGGTCCAGAACAAAACTTGGGAGTGCGGTCTACCATCCTGTTTTTAGTTCAGGCGATTATCTCAAGTAATAACGAAGATATGACAAATTAAATGTGGGACAATAATAAAAAAAGACCCTGTACAACTAATTCCACTAGTGATCACCCTCGCCGAGGTTAGAACTCTAGAATATTTTTCCGCAAAAATCCTAAATTAATTTAATTAATAACCTGAGATGTACACTCTCGCTTTTACATTTGATTAGCAAGATTTCTATAGATCGTTTCTAGCTTTGGGTTTCGGCTTCAGCCTGTCAGCTTATGGTTTAGCCTTAAATTCCTACTTCAAAGACAGGAGGAGTAAAGCCACTGGATTAGCATTGACAGCAACTGGATTGGGGCCCATCTTGATGCCGCAAATAATCAACCTTTTGATGAAAAATTTTAGTGTGCAAGAGACCACGATGATTTTGTCGGCCATCGCCGCACATAGTTTTATCGCCGCTATTCTGTTGCAACCTGTGAAATGGCATGCCAAGAAGAATACTGAAGATCAGGAAACGGTACAATTGGCAGATGAGGAAAAGGAAAACGTGGAGAATTCTAATGGAAAACAATTTGCTAGGAGTGGTATAGTTTGGTTTGAATGTGTGATGTAAAAATTTGAAACGTAGTGTCGCAGGTTGAAGGAAGGAGTCAGAAGGATGAGAAGGGTTCCTCGTTGTCCATTGATTATGAAACAGAAACTGCAAATATTTTGGGGATGGAGTCCGCGTTGGGTGGAAGCGTTTTGTCTCTAACCTCAGGTAGGTATTTACATATAGAATCCGAAACACCGATCTTCATATCTCACTTTAAGGCCACAAGTTCACCTAATAGGCCAGACGTCAGCTATTTCAATTCGGAGTTAATTTCCAAAGTCTGTTGTGAGGTTCCGTACTTTCCGAAATACAGCCGCTAGAAAATTTTTAACCTCCCCACTAAACTTCACATTTAAAAAAGGGGAGGTTATTGCAATCACTAAAATTTTCAAATTTGAGACACCCAGATCTTCATGTTTTGAGGTCTCAAGAACACAAGAAAGTGGTTTTAAAAATGTGTCTGTGTGTATGTACTCAGGGGAGAAGGGGGCACTTTGGGACATGGGGCACATTGGTACAACTTAATATTGCCGCGCAATTACAGTACAACTTGATTTATTTTCATATATACGGATGGTGTAGCTTCGCTGGATATGGTGTTGTAGTTTTTAGTGAAAACAACGTCTAGTTAAATTTATAGAGGCGACTTTGTGTTTTTCGTTGTCTTTTGTAAACTTTTCGTTCGAAGTTGGTAAACATGTGACTTTTTAAATCTCATCACCTATAATATCTGGCAACTGCCTCCTTAGAAACAAAATTTATAGCGCGTTAATTGTGTTTTCTGGCAATACCAAACCAAAAAGTATCAATCTTGATGTTAAGTAAATTATCACAACGAGGCAGTTTGGAACAAGATTGTTAGGGCACATTGAGACTGGTATTCTCCAATTAAAAAAAAAAAGTTTACTTCAAAAACTTGTGAAAACTTCCAAAATTACAATTTTGCAATTGGCACGAGTGGCACACAACTTCGACAAGAACAACTGCTTTAAAATTTGAAATAAACATTTATAACAACAATGTGATCAGTCATGTATAAACATGACTGAACTCGTTGTAGTTCATCATCATTCCCCGAAAGCAGCCCTGCCTGAGAACACTTGTGACGTAATTTGTTTATCAATTACGTCGGGGTTTCTTTTTATTTGCTCGGAGTTAGCTCAAGCTCGGCCAGGGTCTTTTTTCTAGACGGATTCAATAATACTCGGGCGCCATCCACCGCCTGGTGGACAAGAAAACCTATCCAGACGATTATGTCAAAGAAAAAGGTTTTATTTCATTTAAAATTACAACATCAATGAGCCTATGTTAAACAATAACGTATATACAGGGTGAGCTATTTACAATATCGTCGCGCGATCGTTTTCCTCGGGCCCGGAGACTTCTTTCACGGCGACCACGTCCACTGCGTCCTGGGGCTGGAGATTGTCTGTACAGGCAAAATTACGAAAGACTTATTAATTACAGAAATCGATAACAACGGGTTATGTTTTTGGAGGAATTGCTCAACACGCAATCTGGAGGAATTGCTCAACACGCAATCTGGAGGAATTGCTCAACACGCAATCTGGAGGAGCTTGTTCAACACGCAAACTCGGGAGGGTGTGAATTAACTTAAACTATCTTAGCTCTACAATACGAAAAAAAAACGCTCATCACGCGTCAAGGTACTAATTATCTACAGGTGATTGGCGTTCAACACGCGCCAACTACGGAAAAGGAGTCGGAGAGGAAAAAAATATATATAATGGGACAAAGCAAAATAATTTACAACGGTCTGACCTTGACTTAGTTTACGACCTGCCAAATTTTCTTTGTATGGCGGCGTTTCCTTTGTAGCCGGCGGTCGCTTACAGGTTTTCTTTGGGGGGTCGTCGACGTCTGCGGGAATCGAGTTCCTCGGGCTGGTGACCTGGTGATTCGGATTTGAATCCAACGGAGATTTACAGGTGATTATCAACGGCAGTTGATCGATAATAATTCCCTCGGGAACGGAGCGGAAATATTCGGAACTGGAAAACGGAATTTTCTCCTCGGAGTGGAACCTCTTCGGAGACGGTAACGGTAAACGGTAATCTGGAACTAGATTTCGGTGACGGTGACGGTATCGGTATCTTTCTTCTCTGCCAGCCGGGTGTAATTGTCCTTCTGGTCCTCCGGGACCCTCCAGGGCCCTCGGACAGGGTGTCGGTTCTGTCCCGGTCGGCTGCTGGTAGATTTCTCCCTTTTGGACAAAAAAAAAAAAAACTCAGAAAAGAGCCAGGCCAAGGGCCCCTACTGCTCATCACCTATGTGCATCGTCAAGGCAAGCCTGCAACGTGCGGTGTATCATCATTGTTTATTTTTTGACGTGTCGGGCTGGAGCAAAGCTCCTGAGGTAATTTAAGAAAGGGACTCCTGAGGGGAGTTCCTTAGAGGGGAGACCTGAAGGGTCTGGGGAGCGTTTTGCCTGAGGGGCAAGGAGAGGCATTAGGTGGGAGAGTTCGCTGAAAAAGAAAGTTAACGACGAAATCTTGCTGTGGTCTACCTGCAACATACTAAACATTAGTGGTTCAAGGTGGGTGGATGAGAGCCGTCCTGGGACGACGAATTCTGGAATTCGCTGGGTCGTAGTCGACCGCATCTCTCACTAGCGGATTGGGATGAACCTCTGCTCGAGCAAAGGTTCGTGTGTTTGTTTCAAAGAGGAAGTCTTTGATTGTCGGGAGGTTTGCTTCTTGATGGAGCTGGGTGTTTCGAACGTACCAGGGAGCGTTAAAGGCGTACCTCAGACAACGGTTCTGGATGACTTGGAGTTTTTGGAGTTGCGCGTTAGAGACGTGTCCCCAGGCGCCCGAGCCATAGGTCATGGCTGGTCTAACCACAGCCTTGTAGAGCCTCAGCTTATTCTCGAAAGATAAGCCGCTGCTTCTACACAGCATTGGATAGAGGTGGCCAACTACCATTTGGGCTTTGGCGACTGAGTAGTCCACGTGAGGAATGAAGCTGAGTCGTCGATCCAGCTTGACCCCGAGGTACTTGACCTCGTTGTGCCACTGAATCTCCTCCTCGTCCATCGTCACATGGCCGTGCGGCACTTCTCTTCTGCGCGAGATGAATAGGGCGGAGCTTTTCTCGGGATTGACGACGATGCGCCAGTGAAGAAAGAATTCGCTCAGGTTGTCAGCTGCTTCCTGAAGGTATTGGGTAAGCAGCTGAGGGCTACGGGAGTGTGCTAGGGTGCACGTGTCGTCGGCGTAGACGGCCAAGGTGGAGTTTGGGCTGCGTGGCATGTCTGCCACGTAGAGGGCGAAGAGAGTTGGTGAGAGTACAGAGCCTTGTGGGACACCTGCCTCGAGAGGGTGCTCCTCTGAGAAGGAGTTTTGAATTTTGGCTCTGAAGGAGCGACCGGACAAGAAGGAGTTGATGATCTGGACCATCGACGTGGGGATTCCGGCATGAGCGAGCTTATAAATAAGTCCCTCATGCCAGACCGTGTCAAAAGCTTTTGAAACATCAAAGAAGGTAGCGCCTACTACGTGACCCCAGTCAAGCCATCGTGAGGAGAGCTCTGTGACTGATCAGTTGATCGGTCGTGGAATGTTTGGGTTGAAAGCCGAACTGTTCCTGGGGAATGATATCGAGATCGGAGACAATCTCGGTGAGACGAGAGCGAATGAGGCGTTCAGCAAGTTTGCTGACACCAGAGAGCAGTGAGATTGGCCGATGGTTCTGAGGGAACTTTCGGTCTTGGCCGGGTTTGGGGATGAAGATTACGTTGGCGCATTTCCACCGGGGTGGGAAATAGCGAAGGCGGAACATGGCGTTGAAAATCCCAGTCAGAGCGACGATGGCTTTTTTCGGAAGATTTTTGAGGGCAAGATTGGGAATCTGGTCGGGGCCTGGGGCTTTCCTCGTTTTGAGGCTGGATATTACCTTAAAGACTTCCTCCGGGGAGGTGTGGCGAATGTGATCGTCGTCTTCCGGGGCTTCCTGGCAGAAGACTTCGGCGAAGTCTTCCACTAGGTCGTAGTGGTCGAGATCTGCGTCCTCCGGTATCGGGACCCTGCATTGCAGTTCCAGACATTCGGCGAACACCTCGGCTTTCTCCTCCTCCCGGAAGACGAGTCCTCTGGGGCCGTGAATTGCCGGGAGTGGCTTGCGGTCGTTTCGAAGAGTCTTGGCCAGTTTCCACACAGAACTGTCCTCGATGTTCAGGGACTCCAGGTGGGTCTGAAAGTTCTCGTTACGGAGATCCTTCAGCGCGTACCTGACTTGGTGAACCAGGTTGTGAAACCTGGTTTTGTCGATCCGGGCTCCCGTTCTGTCGGCAGTCTTTTTGGCCTCTCTTCTCTCTCTTACCAGGGCTTGGATGTGAGGGGGAAGACGAGGGGGCTTGTTGGGAGGTCTGGGGAAGGTTCTGGTTGAAGCGTTGAGGGCTTCGGAGATTTTCAACTCGAATGATTCCACAGCCCGGTTAAGGTCTGCAGTATCATCAATAGTTGGAATCGGTCCGAAGTTTTCCTCAACGTTTCTGCGGAAGGAAATCCAGTTTGTGAATTTCCCTGTGGGATTGATGGGATCATTAGCCTCGTCGCCGATGTGCATCAGGACGGGGTTGTGGTCTGAGGAGAGATCGCTGATGGCAGTGAGGTCGATTTGGAGGGGGACATTCTTGACGATGGCGATGTCCAGCGTGTCAGGCAGACCTGACACGTAGTTGTGGTGAGTGGGCTCCTCTGGAGCCAGGACCTGATAGTCGTTGTCATCAACGAAAGTTCGCAGGTTGCGACCGTTTGCGTTGTTGACTCGACTGTGCCAGTCTGTGTGCTTGGCATTGAAA
The DNA here is from genome assembly GCA_963924575.1 of Pycnomerus fuliginosus. Classification (NCBI taxonomy): domain Eukaryota; kingdom Metazoa; phylum Arthropoda; class Insecta; order Coleoptera; family Zopheridae; genus Pycnomerus; species Pycnomerus fuliginosus. The sequence continues at coordinate 22,224,295 of OZ004622.1, forward strand.
TCGCCTGCCGCGATGATGGAGTTGCCACTGTTCAGGAGATCCGCCAGTTCGTCAAGGGGGATCTTTTGTGTGTTGTAGCAAGAGAAGAGGGTTAGAGGTCCTCGGACTGTTTCGACGACGATGCCTACGGCTTCCAGTCTGTGTAGTTCTGGCAAAGCTGAAACATAGTGTTTGATTTGATGACTTACATAGATGGCCGTTCCCCCTCCTGGGCCAGTCTGTCGGTCTCTGCGATGAAGAGTGAAACCATGGATTTTCGGATCTCGGTGGTTTTCCCTGAGGTGGGTCTCGTTGACGAGCACGATCTCCAGGTCGTGTTCATGAATGAACACTTCCAGTTCGTCGCGCCGGACAGCGAGACCATTTGCGTTAAAAAACGCAGCCTGAAGGGATTTGATCCTACTCGGCCGTGGATTCATTCTTGTTGGATTGTTTCCATGAGTTTTACCAACAACGGAAGAATGTTGGTGGCGGCTTGTTTGGTGCTCTCCGAAGACGATACCATTTGGCAGATTTCCAGGAGAAGTCTGGCCCTGGAGTCGCAGGTAGCGGGTTCCACACGAGGTTTAGTGCGGGGGGCTGGTTTTGGGGAAACAGGCTTTGAAGAGCTCTGTTTGGGGGCGGCGGCCTGCTTCGGGGCTGAAGCTCCTGATGAGGTGCCGTTGGGCTTCGAAGGCTTGGAAGCCTTCTTCTTCGAAGGGGGAGGGTCCCTTTTGGAGGGGGATGCACGGCACTTTTATACTTTTTCCAAACTTCTGGAACATTCTGACTCTCGAAGCTTCTAATAGCCTCGCTCGCCCTTTGTGATTGGCCGCTCGCCGCCTGGACTTAAACGGCTTCTCGAACATTCTCTGGCGGGTGTTCCTTGGACGAGGCTACTTCTTCGGAATTCTCACGAAAATTCCGCGGACTTCGTTACACACTTTGGGACGAAATTCAATCTTTTGTTTGAGGTGTGATAACTGGTATTTGTATTTCAATTTATAAAACTTTAAGCAAAAACGGTGAACCATCCCAATGAGCCCCCTTCTCCCCTACGTACGTTTGTAAACACGCCACCAAAACTACTAGACCGATTTGGCTAAAATTTGGTGTGTAGGCATCTGGCATCGTGGGACCAAAAATGCCATTGTGGCGCATCAACTTTTAAATTTTAAATACAAACCTCCATTTTTCGCGTCACCATAAGAAAGAAAGGCTTTCAAATTCTGCTTCCAAAGATGTATTCACTCTCAGGGCCCTTTGCCAAAAACTAAAAAATTCGAGATTTTTATCCGACTTTAAAATCGCGGTGCAGCCCAAGCCCCTGAACTGATTTGGCTGAAATTTTGCACGTGGTTACTGTATTACACGTCGAACAGCTGAAATTTTTTGGATTCAATCGACCCACGGAAAGTGCCGTTTTGGTACATCAATTTCCAAATTTATAATTATTCTCTCATTTAAGAAAGGTTAAAGAAGACAAAATTCATTTGCATTTAGTACCCTTTGCGTAGAAAAACCGAAATTTTAATAACACTAAAACCACGTTATAGCTCAAACTACTGGATCGATTTGGCTGAAATTTGGTACATGGAGATTAGGTGACCCGTTGAAGAGCTGAAGGCTTTTGCAATTGAATTGGTGGACGGGAAGTGCCTTTTAGGCATGTCAACTTTAAATCTTTAAACACATGACACGGAAATCAAAGGACCACGCGATGGGGAGGTTAGAAGCTGTTTTATCAAAAATGTTTGCTCCTCATTTCACTTATTAATCTCCCCAATCCTACAATTTCAAAAAAATGGGACGTTATTGCAATCACTAAAATTTTTAAATTTGAGAGATCATCCACCAGATGCAAATATACGTTTTGAGGTCCCAGCGACCCAAAAAAAGTCTTTAAAGTGTTTTGTTGAGTTTTTCAAGCCCTTTCAATTTTTTTGTAAAAAAGTCACAAATTTTGATGAATTTTTGGAAACAGAATTTGATGATATTTCATGTGCCGATAAAAACAAATAGTGGGCAGCTTTCAAATTTAAAAGTTGACGTGCCAAAAAGGCACTTGCTGTTGGCCATTCGCCCCCGGACTTTTTACCCCCAGGACTTTTCGCTCCCGAACATTTGGCCCTCGTAGCTTTCGCCCCGTTATTCATATACACTGATGGCCAATATTTGTTTTATATTGTTCCGTGAAGAATTGCCATTACCTGACTTTTTGAGACCAGAATGGAAAAGTGAGAAAACGTCTCATTCTCAAAATAAAAATATTGAGGGGAAGAGTAAATAGTTGAGAAACGTATGTATATCAAAAAAATATGACGGAAATAAATCAGAATAATCCGCCCCGGGGGCGTCAAGTACGGGAGCAAAATGTTCGGGAGGGAAAAATCCCTGGGGCAAAAAGTCCGAGGGCGAAATGTCGGGGGCGAATGTTCCGTATACCGTACGTACGTACGTAAGTACGCATGTGTACGTACACACTGACATTTTTTTAAAACCATTTTTTGTGATCCTGGGACCTCGAAACGTAAAGATCTGGTGTTATCTCAGTTTCTAATTTTGGAGTGATTGCATTTTATAGTGCCGTAGCAGTATACGAGGTACCCTTGTTTTTGATTATTCGCTTGCTCGCTCACTCGCTCCTCAATTCTGTCCGAGCGATAACTTGAATACTAATTAAGATTTCGAGCTGAAACTTGGCATTCAGTTGCGCAATGCGCATCCCTAAATATTCGGTGGAGATTGCTTTTGGGCCATATCGGACCAAGGGGGTGCGAGTTAGGGGCGAAAAACCCAAAAAATATTAATTGCAATAACTCGAGAAGCAGTTGAGAAATCTTGCTGAAACTTGGTATGCATGTTCGACCTTCAAGTCTGTTGAATGCTAAGGGGTACGTGTCAATTGCGGGAGATTTAATTTTTTGGATAAAAACCATAGAAAACTCCGCAAGGGTTGGAAACAGCTATTTGAAACCTAACGCTCACACATATTTTGATGAAATCTTGCATAGGATGCTTTTTCCGCTAAATCGGGCAGCTGGGGCGGAAATTTGGGGTTGCGACTCGAAATTATGCTTAATAATTATTGGTCGAAATTGGTGTCATTCGATAGTTTAATAATTCAAAAAAGATGTTGTTCATATTTTGCGAAAAACCACCCTTAAAGGCGCTACAGTCCCTAACATGCAGAAACACAAAAATACGAGAACTTAAGATTTAAAAACTACTAAGCCAGTCTTTGACAAAAATTTGAAGGCATTTCTCATGGTGACGTAAAAAATGGGGGTTTGCATTTGAAATTTAAAAGTTGATGTGCCAAAATGGCATTTCTGGTTGCACGATTGTCTTCAAAAGCTTTTCAGATCTAAGTTGGGTTATGAAATGCTTACGTACCAAATTTCAGCCAAATCGGTGTAGTAGTTTTGGCTGTGGCTTGTTTACAAACGAACGTATACAGGGTGGTTCCTTTTTCACTGCTCACCATTGGGATCTCGGAAACTACAAGAGCTACGAAGTCGATTAAATTAGACAAAAGTTGCGCTATTTCCTAGTAAATATGAATCTGAAAAAAAATCCCCGATATCTATCACCGTTCCTGAAATATCCTGAAAAAACTGAAATTTTCTCTTTTCGGTTATGTTGAATAACTTATTTGCCTTAAGTGCAACAATAATGAAATTTGGAACTCTGGTATTATTGGTAATGGCGGAGCCAATGGCGCGATTAGAACTTTTCTAGGCCTTCTAGATTTTGAGAAACGACAGTCAACTTTCTTATTTTTTATGGCCGCCATATTGGATTTTTGCACCACTGAATAGACAAAAATTAAAGCTTTTCAACGATGTATGACACATGCACATTAATGCAAAAAAAGACCATAGAAAAACAATAAAATTTAAGTTTATACTGAAAACATCTAGCAAGTGCACAAAACAAAAGAAAAATGACAGTTCTCATTATTGCTGAGCCAGTTTCACAAGCAGTTTTTGATCTAAATTTGAAAAATCGAGATGAACTTTTATTCAAATGAAGAGAAACAAGATATGTACGACATGTACATAAGAAATAATAGAAATTCTACTGCTGCAGTTGCTTCTTATACGGAAAGATATCCTGAGCGGCATCAACCCCACCGCACGATTTTTTCCAGAATTTGTAAGAATTTAACAACCCACGGAAGACTGAATCAACCAAGACTTCCTTATGTAAAAGAAGCTAGTGTAAGTGAAATCAATGTGCTGGCTCAATTAAACATAAATCCGGAAGTATCAAGTAGATATGTTGCTAAGGAATGCTCAATTTCTGATTCTCGTGTTAGAAAAATCATAAAAAAACATAAATATCATTATTATAAGTTCAAAAAAGTGCAGCAACTACACCCAGGAGACTCTCAAAGAAGACTTAATTTTTGTGAATGGTTTCAAGAACACCTAAACGAAAATCCTCTTTTTTCGAGAAAAATATTATGGAGTGACGAATCTTTGTTTACCAATAATTGTGGAATATTTAACCGAAAGAACTCTCATCATTATGCAACAGAAAACCCTCGTTTGTTTCGTGAAACTAGACCTCAAATTCGTTTTGGTCTAAATGTATGGAGTGGAATTTTAGATAATAAGATATTAGGCCCTTATTTGATCCAAGGGAACTTAAATGGAAATTCGTATTTAAATTTTCTGTAAGATGATTTTGAAGAAATTTTGGATCAATTGCCCTTAATAACGTTGGGAAATTTAAATTAATTAATGCTCGTATTGTGAGGGACTATTTGGACGAACGTTTCCCGCAATCCTGGATTGGGACCTATGGTCCTGTAAGGTGGCCACCCCGTTCGCCATGCCTAAACCCTCTAGATTATTATCTTTGGGGTAACCTAAAAGATAAAATTTACGATACTCCAACCCAAAATGTGCAGCACCTACAGCAAAAACTTTTTGATGCTTTCAACTCTGTTGTTCCTCGGAGCATCAGGAAAGCTGTGGAAGAGATGGACTACCGAACACGTTTATGCATAAGACAAAATGGTGCGCAATTTGAACATATGAAATAAACTTGTTTTCACACAGTTTTTCATTTTATTGCGCTGCTTTATTGCTTAGTTTAAATTTATATTTTATTGTTTTTCTATTGTTTTTATTTGCATTAATGTGCATATGTCATACATCGTTGAAAAGCCTGAATTTTTGTCTATTCAGTGGTGCAAAAATCTAATATGGCGGCCATAAGAAATAAGCAAGTTGACTATCGTTTCTCAAAATCTAGAAGGCCTAGAAAAGTTCTGATAGCGCTGTTGGCTCCGCCATTACCAATAATACCAGGGTTCCAAATTTCATTATTGTTGCACTTAAGGCAAATAAGTTATTCAACATAACCGAAAAGAGAAAATTTCAGTTTTTTCAAGATATTTCAGGAACAGTGAAAGATATCGAGGATTTTTTTTCAGATTCTTATTCACTAAGAAATAGCGCAACTTTTGTCTAATTTAATCGACTTCGTAGCTCTTATAGTTTCCGAGATCCCAATGGTGAGCAGTGAAAAAGGAACCAGCCTGTATATACGTACGTACGAACGTAGGGGAAACCGGTGGCAATTGTAACGCGGGTCAATTCTAACGTGGCGTTTTTTAATATTTGGCAGATAATCCATGGGTGTTCTTTATATCGTATGGACTAAGGGCCGATTGTATAAAAAATAATCCCTGTATTAAATTTAATACCGGGGTTAGTCGCTAAGCAACGACTCTTCTGATTGGTTCAGACCACACTCAGACATAGAAACCGTTGTATAAAACGCGATTATCCCCAGGATTATTTTTTATACAACCCGCCCTTAGTCCATCTTCTCGGCGTTTAAACTTCCATACTCCGTCGCATAATGAACTTAAACTCCTAATAAAATAAATACCTATCTATTTTCTCTTTTTCAAGTACCGATTATGTAGGTAACGACAAAAGTAACGGTAACGCGCTACTTTTTTGCGTTGCTAACTTGTAACGGTAACGTGTTTCTTTTTTCTGCAATAACAAGTAACGGTAACTCTGTTACTTTTCAAAAGTAACGTGTGGGAGAACTTAGGTGAGCGTAATCAGTTGTCTGCGCTACAAAGGAAGCAAGCAAAGTTTACTTTAATGTTTTTTATTTATTTATTTTTCTTTCTTTTTTTGGTTGGTGAGTATGCACTGATTGAATAATTTGTTTTTATTTTAGTGGAGTGCATAAATTTATTTTCAACTTTCCTACATGTTTCGCCTTACAGGCATCCTCAGGGAATTTAAAGAATGAGTTAACTTAACATAGCAAAATATTATGGTTATTGTTTAACCAATTGTTACAGATATAAACAGATATTTAAAACATTGAATAAAATGGGTTTATCACATAGAAAATAACAGGCGATGCACAGCCATGTTCGTTTGGTTGACATCTCTTAAGTTAATCTCTCATTCTTTGAATTCCCTGAGGATGCCTGTAAGGCGAAACATGTAGGAAAGGTGGCGCTTTATTTCTTTTGATAAGTGGTGGTCTTGTGATTTAATGAAAAGCCTATAAATAATTAGTGTGATGGTTTTTAACACTCATTTCCTAATTTCAGCAGCCACTGTGCACCGAAAGGCCTCAGTTGTCTCACAGAGTTGGAAAAAGGCTTCCCTCCAGAGTATAGAAGAGACCAACAGAGACAGTGTGTACAACCCCGACATGACAAAAGTGAAAAACACTAAACCTTTATGGAAGCGAGTACTGCTGCGAATAGTGAAAATCTTCGATCTAAATCTCCTCAAGGATCCAATTTACGTCAACATAATGATCGGAATGTCCCTAGCCATATTCGCCGAATTAAATTTCTCTGTTCTTACGCCATTTATCCTATCCGATTTTGGGTTAGACACGGAACAAAGCGCTACGTTCCTATCAATTCTAGGAGTCGCCGATATAATTTTCAGATTTTTTGCCCCATACATCGGAGATTTACTAAAACAGCCACCGAGAGTGATTTACCTTTACACGTTATTTCTACTAATGCTAACGAGATTTTGTAGGTTGAAAGAGATTTTTTTCTACAAACACTATTAAAAACTAGTTATTTACGTAAAGAGTATGGAAAGTGATCTTTCCTGGACGAATAGGCAGATTTCAGGCTGACGCCGTAGGCGGAAGCCTGAAAGCCTGCGAGTCCAGGAAAGACACTTTACATGTGAGTTACGTATTAAATTTTTTAGGTGCTCGCAACATATTTTCTGTGTGAAATTAAATATTTTAATTAAAATTATCTACACTGAAAAATGTGAGGAGCCTAGTAAAAATTAACATGATAACAAAATCCATAATATTCCGGTGAAATTTCACTTTACCGGACTTCGACTTTCCCGGACTAGTCCGGGAAAGTTGATTTCCCGGTCCCAAAATTGACCGGGAAAATTATTTTTTCACTTTCCCGGACTAGTCCGGGAAAAGCCACTTTCCGGTCCTAAAATTGACCGGAAAGGTTAACTTTCCGGTCGAGCGCCTAAAAAGTTGTTTTAACGTTGGTTGACAATTGTTAAAAATGACATTTTATGACCCCAGTATTAAAAGTCATTTACTTTTAACATTTATTACTTTAACACCAGCGAATTTCATGGACGTTTTCAACTAATATATGAAAACTTCTGCTTATTTTAATCGTGGTTGTAGAAAAAATGGTGTATGATATGCGTGTGAAAAATGATTTTATTTTGTTCGAAGGGATGGGCCACTCCGCTGCGCGTCGTGTCCCAAACTTCCCTTCTCACAAAATGAAATACCACTTTTCACACTTATATCATAATCATAAATAACTATTATTATTATTTCATAATTATACTTTTAGCTCTTCTCATCACGAATAATTTTGTTGCCATGATGGTCGTAGCCCTGGGATTGGGCATAGCGAAAGGAATAAGATCCGTTTACATGTCGCTGGTAATTCCGACTTACGTCCCCCTGGATAAATTAGCCTCGGCTTCAGGCATTCAAATGATGGTGAATGGGTTTTTTATTATGACTGGAGGACCTGTTATTGGCCTGATTCGGGATATTACGGGGACGTATTCAATTTGTATCGTTGTGCTTAACTGCATAACGTTTTGTACGGTTGTTATATGGACGATAGAAATGGTTGTAGTTAAGTTCAGGAAAAGGAAAGATCCTGTGAAACTTGATCAAAACGACGCGTTATTGACTGCGGATAAATGAGAGGAACTTTTAATGACCACCAACGCCTGATCTCCGAATAAATTATTGTAAATTGTTGTAAATAAATAAATCTTTTCTTATAATTGAAAGTGTCCAGATTGTCCGGGAAGTCGGAACTGTGAAATCTCACTTATTCTTCACCTTCGTCTACAATTTCGGATAATTTCTCTCTCTTCGTTTATTTTGTGTCTTCCGTAGGTATCGTCGGTAATTTTCTAAATTGTAGTTTCCAATTTTTCTAAAATGCACTAATAATGTCTTGCCAGGATGGAAAAGTTGTAAAGAGTGAAAATATAATCCAAATGAGTAAATGATGAGTAGTTAATTGCCTATCGGAAAATTTCACACACAGTGGGTTGAAAACTTGCGGAGGGGGATGAAAATTTAAGAGGAGTGAAGATTAACTGTGGTTAAGAAGAATCACAAAGTATAATAAGAAAATAAGCCAATTATGCAAATTGGACTATTGTGGGGTTTGAAATACTTATCATACCTACCTATTGCGAAGGAGGCGGAAAAATTGTAAAAGCTAAACTGAATCCAAATGAGTTCAATTTATTGCCGAAGAAAAATAAAATTAACACTTAGGAGGTTGAAAAATTGTTAATTTTACAAAATTAACGCTCGGGGGGCTGAAAGGGGTGAAAATAAACTGTAATTAAGTAGAACTAGCGAAAAAATTACACGAAAAAGATGCCGTTGGCGCAAATTTTGCTTTTTGAGAATTCACATAATTAGACTTGCCATGAAAGGGGTTCAAAAATTGTGGATGGGTTAAAAATTAATGAAAATGACTTTGAATTACCGAAAAATTCACAAAAAAGTCCGAAAAAAAAAATGTAATAAAGTATTAGTGAGATATCAATATTGGTTGCATAGGTTAGCGCGCCAACTCGCATGTTTTAAATTATTATTCGATGGATCCCTTGAAAGTTTAAATTTTGGAGTAGGGAGTGTACTACACCAAATGACACCTACTCCTACGTCGCTATTCTAGCGAACGATCGAGAGAGAGAGACTTAGAATAGCGATGTAGGAGTAGGTTTTAATTGGTGTTGTACACTCTCCAAAATTGAAACCTTCAAGGGATTCATCAAATAATAATTAAATAAAATGTATTTACTCCGCTTGCTAGGGCTTAGGGGTTGTTAGTAGCCTAGGGGTTGGTTTTAGGTAGAAGACTCATAAGACCCTTTTTCAATGGTTAACCGAAATCTATCGAATCCCATAATTTTATTCCACCACTTACATGAAAAAATTTCCAGTTTCAACCTTTTTTCATCTCCCTTATTAGATCATCATGAAAATTTGCCCATCCGTCTACAGTCTCGCTGTTAATTAACATAGCAAATCCAGCCCTGATACGTTGAGCAGTTTTTGAGTTCTCGCATTTTTGTGTTTCGGCATGTTAAGGGGTTGTACCTACCGCTTTTAAGGGTCGTTTTTCGCGAATGATGAATAAGACCTTTTTTATACCATCAATAGAAAGCTATCGAATGGTATTATTTTCAACTCTACATTATTCAGTGAAAATTCGAGTTTTCACCCCTAACTTTCATCACCTTCGATAAATTTCTCATAAAATTCACTCTTCCTTTCTCGAAGATGCAGTGCGTAAGATCTCATAGTTTCGCAGAAGATATTGCTTCTCTGTCTCAAATTAGTAGTACCTTTAAGAGTGGTTTTTCACGAATGATGATTCAGACCTTTTTTGTACCATTAATAAAAAGCTATCGAAAGGTATCAATTTCAACCCTATATTATTCAGTGAAAATACGAATTTCCACCCCTTCGATAAATTTATCCTAAAATTCACTCCCCCTTTCCCGAAGATGCGGTGTGTAAGATCTTCATCCGCTATTTCACCGTCCTCCCCATCATGCTCTAAAGAAAGTTGTACTTTCAATTTCACCATCCTAATCCAATGCGTTGAAAAATTGCGGCGATTTAGAGATTCATGTTTTTAACCCTTTATGATATATGGGGGTGAGTTTATTTCTTCAGTGTTACATAACTAAGATGTATTGCACTTTTCGAAAAAATTTATAAATAAATTTATGTTAAATTAAAAGTTATGTCTTGATGAAAATAGATTTAAAAAGAAATTTGCCTTAACCTGCTTAAATACATTGGGTTGTTCATAATTTATCGTTAAAGGCATTTTTTGCTATGAAAATAAGACCAAATACGTAGCACATTTATTTAAAATTTGCGTCATTCTACAGCTGCAATTAATTTTTTAACTTAATTTAAAATTTTTGAATATTACCACAGAAAGAAACAAAGTCGATCCCACACAATATAATGTTGGATTTAGCAAAATAGTCCACTGTGAGAATGGATCAATTAAAAAACTTAAAATTTTTGACATTTAATAGATAGATAGATAGAATACTTTATTACTTTGCCTTTCGGCTTGTAATGAGCCCTGCCCTTACAATATAATTATTATATACAAAAATATTTAAATGAAATTAAGATCCTTCTTCTCTTTTTAATCTTCCACTTTTGTCTTCTCTTCCCTCCCCTCTCCTTATTTCCCTCTGCCTCTCTACTTCCCTCATCCATTCTAGTCCTGTTCCCCTTTCGTTCAATATCCATTTTCTTTCCCGTTCCTCTTCTCTCATCCCCTCGCACTCTCTCAACATATGTTCTATCGTCTCTCTTGCCTCTCCACATACTCTGCATACTCTCCCTTCCTCTTCCAACCAGAATCTGTTTTCTCTCTCCTCATTCCCGCATCTAAATCTCGCTATCATTCTTTTTTCTTTCGCACTCACTCTGTTCAAATAACTTGGTAGCCCCGCACATATGATATCCTTATACTTTGCATTATACCTTGATTCTTTTATCCGTGCTCTTCTCTCTTGTATATCTATATCTCTATCTCTCTCACACATCGCTCCATTCATCCATCTCCCTTGTTCTCTGCGTCGTTCTATGTCTTCCCATGCGTACCCATTTCTCTCATAGTATTTTTGTCTTTCTTTCCATTCTTCTTTTTCTCTCCTTTTCTCCTTCCAACACTCCTGTAATATCATGCAGTCCAATCTTTCTCCCATTCTGTCCTCAAATTTCACCGCCCTTTTACCAGTCTCCACTCTCAACTTGCTCCTTTTCGTTTCTTCTCTTATTATATACCCCGGTGTCTCTCTATCCACGCCCAGCACCCACTTGAAATACTTTTCCTGTACTCTCTCCACTTCCTCTTGTTCTTCCCACCCCCATATTTCTGCCCCATTCATCAACATACTCTTCACTAAACTATCAAACATCATTCCCCTCCTCTTAAAATCATGCCCAAACTTTCGCTCTCCTATTCCCCAGACCATTCGTACCACCTTATTTGCTTTTTTAACCAGTTCTGTTACATGCGCTCTCGGTGTGTTTCTTTCATTAAATACATACCCTAAATATTTGAATTCTCTTTCTTGCTCTATTATGCTCCCGTTCCACTTCCATTCACTTTCTTTTGCCTTCCCTCTTCTTTTCCTGAAAACCATTATCTTGGTTTTTTCCACATTTACTTCCAACTTTTTTCTCTTCATATACTTCTCTGCAATTCTTATCATTTCTCTCATCCCTCTCTCGTCATTCGCTACAATCACCAGGTCATCCGCATACGCCAAACACCACACTTTCTCTTTGCCCACCACAATCCCTCCTGCCTGCCCCTTTTGGAACACATCATCAATTTGACATTTTGACATTTAATAACTAAGTACATTCCAAATCTCAAACTTCTAGCTCAAGCGGTTCTCGAGATACCTACCTATAGAGGGGGTGGGCGGACTTTATTTATGGCCGCACATAATGTAGTTTGACGCTTATTTTCTTACATTTAAGTAAATATATTTTAGTTGCGATTAGGTGCTTTTGCCTTTATGGAATTTTAAACATAAATTAATCCGGAATCTTAACGAACTTTTATGGCGAAAAATAATAAGAACTTAAAACCTTTTAAATGCTCATTTTTAACCTCCCCACTCCACTTTACCATTTAAAAAAAGGGAGGTTACTGCAATCACTAAAATTTTCGAATTCGAGATAAGACCGGATCTATACGTTTTGAGGTCTCAGGAACCCAAAAAAGTGGTTTTTAAAATGTGTCTGTATGTATGTACGTACTTTCGTACGTACGTACGTTCGTACGTTCGTAAACACGCCACAGCCCAAACTACTCGACCGATTTGGCTGAAATTTGGTACGTGTGCATGTGATAACCCAACTTAGATCTGAAAAGCTTTTGGAGCCAATCGTGCAACCAGAAGTGCCATTTTGGCACATCAACTTTTAAATTTTAAATGTAAACCCCCATTTTTCACGTCACCATAAGAAAGACCTTCAAATTCTGCGTCTAAAAATGTATTCATTCTTAGTGCCCTTTTGACCAAAAATTAAAAAAAAATTGATTTTTTTCGGACTTTAAAATCGCGGTACAGCCCAAGCCCCTCAACCGATTGGTCTGAAATTTTGCACATGGGGATTGTATTACACGTCGAAGAGTTGAACAAATTTTGGATTCAATCGGCCCACGGAAAGTGCCGTTTTGGCACACCAATTTCGAAACTTAAAATTATTCTCTCATTCACCCATCAAAAACAACTTTTTGAAAGATTTATTGTTATCATCAGAAAGGTCTTCAAATTCTGGTTTTAAATGAGATAAAATTTATTCGCATTTAGTACCCTTTGGGTAGAAAAATCGAAATTTTGTAATAACACTGAAACCACGTTATAGCCCAAACTACTGGATCGATTTGTCCGAAATTTGGTACATGGAGGTTAGGTAACCCATTGAAGAGCTGAAAGGCTTTTGGGAGCAATTGGTCCACGGGAAGTGCCATTTAGGCATATCAACTTTAAAATCTTAAACACAAGTCACGGAAATCAAAGACCCATGCGTTGGGGAGGTTCCAGCCGCTTCTCTGCTGCCTTTTTTTTTAATTTTCATCTAAGTATAGCAGGTATCTATTACTGTAAGTAAGAGTCCGAAATTCGAAAAAAATTTAACATACTTTGTGATTCGTTTTCTATAAAAATGATGCAAAGTAAACAAAAAAGATTCAGAGCAAATATAGGTACTTAATGGCCGTTTGCACCGACGTTGCTTAACTTTAAACGACACTTAAAATGACAAAAATGACGTTTAAACAATGGGAAATATGTCATTCTTGTCATTTTAAGTGTCGCTTAAGATTAAGCAACGTCGGTGTAAACGGCCATAAATCAAACAAAACCATAAAAATATTAAACTTTAATACAATTAATGGAAATGAAAACTTGCAGTTAATTTTTATTTTAATTTTCTAGCTGCTAACACTTTTATACAACAAACAATGAAACTAATTATCACACATATGCAAAAATATTTCAGTTAAGTCTTAATAGTTCCCGTCCACTCACAATGCAGGCATTTCCTACCCATGGACACTCCACACCAATTTCTTTAATAAATAAAACAAGAACGTCTTCAATTAAGTACACAATGTACAAAAGTGTTCCACCATTTACAATGTCGATCTTTTTTTGTCAACTTCCTTATTCTTTGACAGTTTTCTTCTGGAAACAAATTCCTCCACAGTCCAAGCTATAGCCGTCACATACGTTAAAATATTCATTACGTGCAAAGTGATGACGTAGTTATTGGCAGCATCTCGGATCAAACCTGAAATGAGGCTCTTTTATAATCCAACCGCAAGAGGTCGCTGCAGTCTTCAAATTACCAACAACTGGTCCCAAGGCTAGGAATAAAAGCCCACTTGTGGCAAGTTGCAACCCGGAGGCTGCTGGTAACCTCTCTAAAGAAACATGCGTGGGAATCACCAAGGCCATAAAGATGGTTCTTAAGCCCTTTCCGGCGCCGATAATGACGGCCACTATTAATCCCCACGTGTAGGTTTGAGTATGAACTAGAACTGAATATCGCTGTTAGTGGACGATGAAAATTCGGACAAATCGTCCACGGACAACTCGTCCCCTACTCGAGGGTGTGTAAAAGGGACGAGATGTCCGAGGGACGATCGAGAAGGGTGAGTTCCTTACTGATTCGACCGAAAGCCATGCTCAAGACACCCACGAGGAAAAACGTTTTATTTTCCCAACCAATCTTGCCGGCAATGAAGGGGATGAAAAATCGCACGAAAATATCCGTCGCCCCCAACAAAGACATAAAAGTGGCAATCTCGTATTTCCCAAAGTTGAATTCCTCCAAAACCATCGGCGTTATAATAGAAAAGTTGATTTCGACGAAATTTGCTATCGTTATCCCCAGCATTAAGTTGACATAAACCGGATCTTTGAAGAGGTCAAAATCGAAGAAAATCGCGACTTTTTGACAAAACGTTAGCTTTTCTTCCTCCTCCTCCTCCTCTTCCTCTTCCTCCTCCTCTTGTTCGTGTTTATACTCCTCGAGTTTTTTCGCAGCCGTCTTTAGCACATCCTTCTCATTTGGATATTCTGCAGGTATCACTAAAATACTCGGTTTGATCGGCAAATTATCTTCAACCACACAATCCTCAACTTCTTCCCGAATCACGGGTTTATTCTGCGACAATCTTCTCTCCCTCTTCCTTTCTTTACCATCCTGAACCAAATTAATGGAAGAATTCCTTTTTGACCGAGCTTCAGATAAATTATTATACGAAGGTCTTTTAGAAACCGCCACAGAATTAGGTCCAGAGGGCATTCTAGAATTTCCTCGAGTCTTATTGGACGTCAGGGAATTCCTGGAACCAAACAGGGACCGATTCTGGGAATACCAACCGTCGTTGGCTCGTACCATCATTGGAGTTCCTGGATCAATAATTTCGTACCCAGTTGCTACAGGATCGTCCTCGTTGTAAATGTATTGACTAGAAAAAAGGCTTCGGGATTTGGAGGCCTTGCTCAGTTTGCCGTTTTCCAGGAAGGGTTTGCTTTCTCCTTCTTCAATTTCTCTGAATTTCGTGTGCCATTCCACTGGCTGGAGAAGAAGGGAGCAGAGGAAGGAGTGGAGGGCAAATCCTGAAAAAATCAGAAGGGTGCCCTCCATGCCGTAGATTTCCAGTAAGGCTGTGATGATGTAAGGCCAGACTATAGGGCCTAAGGCTGTTGTCGACCAGCTCAGTCCTGTTGCGATTCTTCGTTTGTCTTTGAAGTAGGTGTTTAGGGCTAGCGCGTTGGACGATTGGGTGATGCCGATTCCCGAACCTTTAAAAAAAGTGCTATTGTAGTTCTCTGACTTATCTGGAGATGACTTTTAAGGCTAGGGTGGCTGTTATTGCCATTTATCGTCCAAGTAACGTGGTATTTTTAAAATTTCTAATACACGTCTTCAGCTTGCAAGATAAAGAGGATGCTAATACAGCGTCTAATGCGTCAACATGAATAAGAATATAATGCACGCGTTTCCATTGAAACAGGTAAAAAAGATCTCATTGGGTAAAAATCAGCTGTGACAGACCTCCAGCCAATGAGTGAGCACGCAAGGGAACCAACATGCGCGCGCCGCTCAGGTAAAACTGAAAACGTTTATTGCAGTTGGCGGTGCCCGGGGTGACTCATGTCGAAACTTGGTTTGACAGATTTTGATATTCGCACTAAATTAAAACATACGTCATTCCAGGCACGGCCAACTCGAATTAGAAATTTTAAAAACGTCAGCTATACAGGGTGTCTTAGAACGCTCGCACCACCTTTTAATGGAGCGTTCAGAATTAAATTCTGAGTCGATTCGTGTTTTTGAAAATTTCCAGGGTCCAATATTTCTCGAGTTATAAGAGATTTAAGCTCTGAAATACTGCATCTAGCATTACATTAGTTCATGAAGCAATTCTTACTGGTCCTCTTAAATTTCTTATAGCTGGAGAACTATTTGACTCTGGAAATTTTGAAAAACACGAATTGACTCAGAATTTAATGCTGAACACTCCATTAAAAGTGGTGAGAGCGTTCTGAGACACCCTGTATATTTTAAGAGAATAGGTTTTGCTTAAGGTTTTATAGAATTGTCTACTTAGTAACTATCCGCAAATAACTCAAACATAACTCCTACGCTGCAACTCCCTTAGGAAACGAAAATCGTAATTGTTTATAGGTGTCTCTAATTTTATTTTTGACCAAATAATATGCCCATTAGGATTTAGTGGTTGAATTCGCACATCTTTTGAATGTATTGTCACCATCAGAAAGGTCTTCAAATTCTGGTTTTAAATAAGACAAAATGCATTCACAATTAGTGCTCTTTGAGTAAAAAAAATCGAAATTTTGCCCAAACTAGGTACTTAATCGATTCTAAAAATTTATTCACAGTTTCTACCAATTTCGGAGGGAAATAATGAAAATCTTCACTTATAGTCTCATAAGAGCATTAATTCTTTCCGGAAATTTTTGGAGTGCATCCCCACAACGTATTAATCGGCCCGAGTGGAACACGAGGGCCCGATTACGTTGTTGGGATGCACGACTAAAATTTCCAGGAAATGAATTAATGCTCGAATGCAGATTCGGTAAGAAAATAGCAACGATACAGCCACAGGAATTGAATAGAAATGATTTTTGACATTTAATTTGACATAAAAATTTCCACTTATTAATTTCGTTTAGGTTGGTCTAGGTAGGTATCAAAAATTTCCAGGAAATCCTCGAGTTGCCATGGTAAACACACAGAAATCAGTTTTTCTATTGGCTAATGATTAGTATCGTGCGATTTTCATTCTCATTAGTCTTTTAATTCAAAAGTTTTTGCAAACAAAAGTTAATTAACGTGAAGTATAACGTAACATAACGTAAGTAACGTATTATAACGTACCGTAACGTAACATACCTCCTCCCAAAACATTTTAGTGTTTGCAGTTACCTGCCTTTTTTAAATAGGGTGGAGAGGTTTAATTGTCACAAGGGCACTAAAGGTCATACGGTGTTGTCAAAAATGTGGGTTTGCATTTAAAAGTTCAAAGCTAATGCGTCAAAATGGCACTTGCGGTATTACGATTGGCTCTAAAAGCTTTTCAGCTTTAAGGTAGATTACAAAATGTCCACATACAAAATTTCAGCCAAATCGGTTCAGCAGTTTGGGCTATGGCGTGTTTACAAATGTACTGTACAAGCGTACGTACATACATACAGACATATTTTAAAAGCCACTTTTTTGGGCCCCTAGGACCACAATATAAAGTCCGTTCATTTACTATAGCAGAACCAAAATTTTTCTGGAACTGTACAGCCCTAATTGTGCACTTTTGACAATTTGATCGCAATTTGGCGGGAAAGCAAAAACATGACATAAACCGAATTTTCTAGGGTTTATTTTTATTGTTAGTTGTTTTATTGTTACAGATAAACGTACCTGAGGCTTTTTCGCGAATATTTTTCTCTGTACCGTTCTCAAAACTGGACGCACACAAAGGCTATTTTGGGCCAATTTAGAGCAATTTCTAAATTTTGACATTTATGTCAAGTTGTCTGACTTATCGCATTTAAATCGTTTCTACCAATCGACCTATTTCCTGAGACCTCCGACTCCGACTTGCGTGCGCGCGCACGTAAGTTTCATGCATCCGGTGTCCGCGGATTGGTTATAGTTTAGGCGGGATTTTTGGAAAATGTCAATCTGACAGACAAGTTACTTAGTTTAACAAGAAATATAGACTTTTGATTTTAATTTAAATTTCCCATACCGGAAAAGGTGTGGCTTTCGTTCCATAATTTTCTATTGGGGAAATAGGTGGATTCACCTGTGAATAAAATCTCTTGAAAAATTTGCTCATACCAAACTAAAATTCAAATTTTGACGTTCTGTCATGTCTACAGTAAATGAACGGACATTTTGTAAAATAGGTAGGCAGGTAAGTACCATACTTATTGTCGCAATTCAGAAAGTTTTTTCAAGATTAATAGCAAAATAAAAAATTGGCAGCCTCGGAAACGGTAGAAACTTCAACTTTTTCACCTCTAAAATGACACTAAAGTACCCCTAAAATGACACTAGTATGGCAACAGTAAGAAAATATTTTGGCTAAGAAAAATTTTAAAAAGGGCCCACCTTTTCAGCTCTTCCGAAATCCATAGGATGTCCAAATTCCAAATTTTAGCCAGATTGGCCCAATAGTTTAGGCTACAGCGTATTTACAGGCACACAGACAGACCACTTTTTTGGGTTCCAGGACCCCGAAACGTAAAGATTTTATGTTTTTGGCGATTCGATTTTCCGCGAAGAAGTTAAAAATAAATCCGTGTTTAGTAGCACCACAAAAAATTGTAAAAAATAAAGAACGTTCAGAATGAGATTTGATTAAAGTAATTTTGGGAGACAAAGGCCTTACCTAGCTTTTTTCTTACACTAATTTCGTTTTGATCGGCACATAAATTATTGAACTCCAGTCAATCAGAAATTGGCTTTGTAAAAAATGCCTTAAAAATTTATTAGGTAGTTGCGTAATCTGGAAAATGGTTGTCGATTCTAAAAGCCTCATTTTTGGGCTACGTCCTGTACAAAGTTCGGAAAAATGATAATAAAGTCATAGGTACCTACCTAATTAAGACTTAACAAAAAAAAATGGTTCGTTTTTTTTGGAACATAAATGTCATAAATAGTAGTATATTGTGCAACAAGCCCATCAAGTGATACGTTGCCAATTCATAAGAGAGCCCTCTTTCAACCCCCTCTTAACCCTCCCATAGCCCTCTCTCAACCCTTTTTCGTCAATCGCAACGGAAAGTTCGCTTTTGTGTTCTCCAAAATGATTGCAAACTTTCTCTTATCTCTATCTTATCGATCCGCAACATATCACTCTCCACCCTCTCTCAACCCTTCTTTAACCCTCTGTCAACCCTCCCTCAACCCCCTCTCAACCTTCTCTCAACCCTCCCCCAACCCTCTCTCAACCTCCTCTCAACCCCCTCTCAAGCCTCCCTGAACCCTCTCTCAATCTTCTCTCAACCCTTCCTCAACCCCCTCTCAGCCCTCCCTGAACCCTCTCTCAATCTTCTCTCAACCCTCTCTCAACTCTCCCTCAACCCTCCCTGAACCCTCTCTCAAACCTCATTCAACCCTCTCTCAATCTTCTCAACCTTCTCAACCCTCTCAAAATCCTCTCTCAACCCTCTCTCAAACCCCCCTCAACCCTTTTTCGTCAATCGCAACGGAAAGTTCGCTTTTGTGTTCTCCAAAATGATCGCAAACTTTCTCTTATCTATCTTATCGATCGGCAACATGTCACCTTGCGAGCTTGTTACACAATATAAGGTACCTACTTACTAATTGTCGGCGAGTTAGGTACACACGAGATTTTTTAGTCAATTGCGTTTCAATAAAATAAATCGCCTTATTTTTCGCTATTCTACGGAAGCAAAATCAAGATTGTTAACGGAAAACCATTCATAAAGTCACTTTGGGAAACACAAACGCCCACTTTCTGTTGCTAAAACTACATCTTCTATCTTCAAAAACTCTATTAAAACATTCTGGTTTTAAAGGTTAACGCTTAATATTAAAAATTTGGGTTTATTGATATATGTAAGTCTCTTGGTTTTATCATATTCATCTTTCTTAAAAAAGGATTCAACTCAAGAAATCGATGTTGAGGTTAGGGCTGATTTTAGTGAGAAAGATGTGTCTGAGTCCAATAATTGTGTTATCAGAATTTAAAAAATCTTTACCGTTTTGAAGATATTCAGAAAAATCAGCGGGAAAGATGACGTCATCTTTCCACGATTTCTTGCCCATCTTGAGGATATTTCCAGACATGTCAATTTTTAAATGCAGCATATAAAATACGATGGGATATGTTGCGAAACTAAATGATGTGAACATAGTAGGAACTATCGGGTGTCCCAAAAAAAACCGGACAAAATATTTTTGGGAATAAGTCTGCCATTTCTTAACCGATTTGGATGAGCGTGGTCTTAAATTAAAGCCAACGAATCAGGCTTTCCACTGTATGAGAAACTACGGCAGATGGCGCTGCCGTAGTAGTCCTATTGATACTTGCTTTAAAGGTTTATTTTAGCTGCATGGGGATTGGTCAGTCAACGACCAATCGGTATGACACTCGAATAGCCTTGAAGAACTTTCTTTCTTGTTCAAAAATCCTTTTTCCGAAGTCGATTTGGCCTAAGCATTAATTTTCTGTAATTTTAAAAAAAAAATTGTTTTTGAGTATTTTCATGCATTAATGGCCATGGCCAAAGAACAGTAATGCATATAAATCTTAATTTTTAGTTATAAATGAACGAATATGGTGAAAACAGTGGCGCGGATGCCAGTGGGGGGCAACTGAACAGCTATCATTGAAAATTAAGCCCTATGTGCATCAATGTTACTTTAGTCATGGTTATGGAAGCATGAAAATACAAAACACTTTTTTAGAAAAATCACAGAAAATTAATGCTTACGTCAAATGAACTTCTGTAAAAAGATCTTTGAAGAAAAAAGAAAGATCTTCAAGGCTATTTGGGTCTCACAACCATTGGATGTTGCCCGACCAATCCCCACGCACCTAAAATAAGCCTTAAAGACAAGTATCAATAAGGCTACTGCAGCAGCGCCATCTGTCGACGTTTCTTACAAAGTTTGAAAGTCTGATTCTTTAGCTTTAATTTAAGAGCAAGTCTATCCAAATCGGTTAAGAAATGTCCGACTTATTTCAAAGAATATTTTGTCCGTTTTTTTTTGGGACACCCGATAGTATAGTAAGTTAACAAAAAATATTACTTACCATAGCAGATGGCGTAAAAAATCATATAAGACCAGAACGATTCACAGAACGTCGAGATGAAGAGAGATGAGGCGACCAGGCAAGAACCAAACATGGCGACTTGCCTGTAGGTAAACGTGCGGAAAAGGGGTCCATTGAGCAATCCTAAAAAAAGCAGACGTTGAAAAATTAGCGGATGGTTTGAAGGCTTGCACGCACCCACCCACGCATGCGTTAAAGGCAGAATTTAAATTGATCACAGTAGTAGTTTGGGGGTTTGTGATTCCTAAATTTCTGAATTTTTCTCTGAAGATCAGTCCAAATTGTTGGAACATAGGGAATGTGCTTAGCTGCAACAGAACGATTAAGTATTTTTATATGTATGTTCCATTGTTAACATAAATAAAGTAGGAATGCTATAATATGTAATATACAGGGCCTCCAGAAATAACGATGAAATATTTCGGGGGTTGATTCTACAGCTTAAAATATGAAAAAAAATTCCTATAAACATAAGTCTATAAATCCCCCCTAAGAGGGCTCCGACCTTCTGAAGATATGGAGCCTAAAATTCTGTTTTTATTGAATAAATCAGGAGCTGTTTGAGCTACAGGCTGTAGCGACGAGTTTTTGCAAATTATCTAATATCAGTAAGGGCCATCAGATTATGGTCTCTACCACAAGCAGATTCAACCAAATTTTGTATGAGTTATTTTTTTGGCAATTTCTCACTGGAATATGGTTCTCGGGTTCGCATCTTCAATGATACTATGCCCAAAGCAATTATTGAAGCTTTTGGCGTTCGGGCCCTTTGTCCTTCGTATGAACAGCCTTAAAAGTGAGAAAATAATGTGTGTCTGTATATTGAATAATTACCAAACTAAAACATTGTATGTCTCAATTAAATACTTCGCAAACGCGATCATACGTGACGAATTAAATGATTTACTGTGCAAAACCGATTGAAATGGCAGTGTGTTAAGTTCACCTTTCTACTACGAGCTTGATAAGCCCCGCCCACCACTGCAAAGTCTCGTGAAACAGACTTAGGTACCTGCATAAATAATTTAAAACTATAAAATAAGCCAGTATAAGACAAGAAAAAAGTGCATGAAACAAGAACGATGAAAACGGAACATAAAAGAAGACCAAGACGGACGAGAATAATTTGCATTTAGATGCTGTAGAAGGTGGTAAACAATTGACTCATTTATGTTCAATGACTTGTCTACAAAACCACACAACATTATCTCTGTTTACTAAAATATTCTAACCATTGTTTGCGAAAACTAGTTACCTACCTATACTAAATCATCATAAACATTAAACTTTAATAAGTATCTATTTTTTTAAATTTCGACTTCAAATTACAAGTGGTGTTCGTGGTTGGGTGTTATTAGTTATTAATTTGTAAACAAAATAGTTGCATAAAGTAGGTAGGTTTCGGTTTCAATTAAGAGAAAATGGTATAATGGTAAATAAAACTTTCCAGGTTCAATAATTTCTATTACATTTTCCTAAATTCCCAAGTAAGAATAGCGACCTCCTCCGTCAGCCCAAGAACGTTCTCTGTTTATTAAAGTTTATTTATAGATTGGATGATTTACGAAAATTTCCTGGAATTTAAAAGTTTTTCTATTTTTTTCGCGATTCTTATCTAGAATGGGGTCTCAATTAAATTCAGTTCAAATTAGTAAACAAGCAGCTTATTAAGATTATTTTAGAATAGGTAACTTAACTAACAAAATTGGGCCAGATTCATTCGTACTTCACAGGCACACAATTTTATGGTAAAAAAATAAACTTTAAGATACGTAAGTACCTAGTACCTATCATGCAAAATCCTCAAGAGCAATATCATAAATTACCAATAACATTGCATTGACCCCAGTCCTCGAGTATCCTCTTATCTTAGGTTACAGTATGAGACTACAAATTATGTCAGAACTGATTTTATTAGTTTTAATGGCTAGAAAAATGGGTTTATGGATGTCAACGACACCCTGTAGTAAACTGATGACGAATAAGATTAAAAGCTAAAGTTCAGAGGTTGCACAGTACAGATCTAGAGGTCGCTTATGTGTAGTCTACATTCCCTTAATTTTTTAAAGTTTAGCGAAATTTTAAAGATTAACTAAAAAAAGCCAACGAAAGATGTATATCAATGCGATGTGTGTCCCTGTAGATGTTTACCTTGTTAATGTGTATGTAGGGGCGAGCTGAATTTACTGGTGGAGTCGGGTGCAGATTTTATAAATCTGCACCTAGTAGTAGTGCCTCCGCAGACGCACAGTGGTGCTAAAAGTCATGAGGAATAAAAATGAAGTGTGGATTAAGTAGAATTACGAAATAAAACACTAAAATAACCAAATTATGCAATTAAAACTTTTGTGGGGGTTGAAATAAGCACTTATACCTACCTATTGCGAAGGAAACTGAAAAATTGTAAAAGGTAAACTGAATCCCAAATGCGTTCAATTTTATAACCGTCGAAAAACGAAATTATGCGAATTTTGCAAAATTAGCACTTAGGGGGTTGAAAAATCGTAAAGGTGGATGAAAAATCAAAAGGTACCAGGATTAACCGTGGCTAAGTAAAATTACGGAAAATAACACCAAATTAACCCAATTATGTAAATTTAGCATTTGAAGACTTGAAACATTGCGAAGGGGGATGAAAAAAGTGAAAAATTTAATCATCATCCAAATGGGTTCAATTTATTACAGAAGAAAAACGAAAATATCCGAATTTGGCAAAACTAACACCTAGGGGGTTGAAAATTTGTAAAGGGGGATGAAACGTCAAAGTGGATGAGAATTAATCGTAATTAAGCAGAATTACAGAAAATAACACGAAAGTAAACCAATTATGCAAATTTAGATTTTGGGGGTTGAAATGTTGCGAAGGGGGTTGGAAAAGTAAAAAGACAAACATAATCCAATTGAGTTCAATTTATTACCGAAGGAAAACTAAATTATGTGAATTTTGCAAAATAAACACTTAGGGGGTTGAAAAATTGTAAAGGGGGATGAAAAGTTAAAAGGGATGAGAATTAATCGTAATTAAGTAGAATTACAGAAAATAACACGAAAATAAGCCAATTATGCAAATTTGACTTTTGGGGGTTGAAACATTGCGAAGGGGTCGAAAAAGTGAAAAAGGCAAGAACAAATTCATAAGGCAAAACTGCGCGAATTTTACAAAATTAACCAGCGGAAATCACCCGAAAAAGAAGCGGTCTGGGTAAATTTTGCTCTTTGAGGGTTCACATATCATGAAAGGGGTTGAAAAATTGTGGATGGGTCAAAAATTAATGAAAATCACTTTAAATTAATAACAAATTAGAAGAAAGCAAAAAAAAAATAAATGAAATATATTTACTCCGCTTGCTAGGACTTAGGGGTTGTTAGTAGCGTAGGGGTTGGTTTTAGGATGAAGACTCATAAGACTTTTTTCAATGGTTGACCGAAATCTATTGAACCCCATAATTTTATTCCACCACTTACATGAAAAAATTTCCAGTTTCAACCCTTAAATTTCATCCCCCTCGTTAGATATTAATGAAAATTTGCCCATCCGCCTACAGTGGCGCTGTAAATTACCACATCAAATTTAGCCCTGATACGTTGAGCAGTTTTTGAGTTCTCGCATTTTTTTGTTTCGGCATGTTAGGGGGTTGTACCGCTTTTAAGGGTCGTTTTTCGCGAATGATGAATAAGACCTTTTTTGTACCATCAATAGAAAGCTATCGAATGGTAATATTTTCAACTATACATTCTTCATTGAAAATTCGAGTTTCCACCCCTAACTTTCATCCCCTTCGATAATTTTCTCCTAAAATTCGATCTTCCCTTCTCGAAGATGCAGTGTGTAAGATGTCACAGTTTCGCAGAAGATATTGCTTCTCTGTGTCAAATTACAGGGCTTTATGGACGTTTCAACCCCTAAACTCCAACCCCCTATTTCACCACCCTAACATGCCCTAAAGGAACTTGTGTTTTCAATTTCACCACCCTAACCCAATTCGTTTAAAAATTAAGGTAATTTGTAGATTCATGTTTTCAACACCTCATGATTTCACCCCTTTATGATTTACAGGGGTGAGTTTATTTTTCCGGTGTGACATAACTCCTTGCGTATTTACTGACTTCAGTTGTTCATAAATAAACCAATAGGGTTTCAGAAAAAATAAATAAAATATAATTATCGACTTGCAAAGAGTTAGGGGTGGTTAATGGCCCAGGGGTTGGTTTTAGATTGAAAACTCATAAGACCTTTTTTCAATAGTTGACCGAAATCTATCGAACCCCGTAATTTTAGCCTACCATTTACTTGAAGAAATTTCAAGTTTCAACCCTTAAATTTCATCCCCTTTGTTAGATATTTTTGAAAATTTGTCCATCCACCTATAATGTCACTGGAAATTCACAAACCAAATTCTGCCTTGATACGTTGAGTAGTTTTTGAGTTCTCGTATTTTTGTGTTTGTGCATGTTAGGGGTTGTAGCGCCTATAAGGGTGGTTTTTCGCAAAATATGAATGACACCTTTTTTGAATAATTAATGGAAAGCTATCGAATGACGCCAATTTCGACTAGTACTTATTAAGCGGAATTTCGAGTTGCTACCCCTAATTTCCACCCCATTTGTTCGATTTTACGAAAAAACGCATCCCCCACAAGATTTCACCGATATATGTGTGTACGTTGAGTTTCCGACAGCTGCGTGCAACCCTTGCGGAGTTATCATATTTTTTGTGGTTTTCATCCCCTAAATTTCATCCCCCGAAATTGGCACCCCCTCACTTTCAACAGACTTGAAGGTCGAACGTGCATACTAATTTTCAGCAAGATATCTCCACTAGTTCTCGAGTTATTGCAATTAGTAGTTTTTCGGTTTTTCACCCCTAGCTCCCACCCCCTTGGTCCGATATGGCCCAAAAGCAATCCCCGCCTTACTTTTCGGGAGACGAAGCTGCCTACCAAGTTTCAGCTCGATATCTCAATCCGTTCTCAAGTTATCCGACGGACAGACTGAGGAGCGATCGAGCGAGCGAGCGATAGAGCGAGCGAGCGAGCGAGCGAGCGATCGAGCGATCGAGCGAGCGAGCGAGCGAATAAGCTAAGACAAGAGTACCTCCGCATTCTGCTACGGCACTAAAAATTGATTAGAAACTCAAAAACTGAATACATAGTTTAATCTCGAAGCTCGTACAACTATTCTGCCGTCGGAAGGAACAAAGCGGTAACTACCTCTCGGCATGTTTTGAGATATTTGCGAAAAACTTTGAGTCTCGATCGCGTTATCAAAGGGCTATCAGACTTAGCCTTTTTTACGTTCTCTTTAAAGGTTAGGGCTGTAATTGGATTTCTGCGATTGAATTTTTGATTTATGTTTCATAAATATCTATAAAAATGACATAATGCTTTCTTGTCGCCGCTAAATCTGTCGTAAGTCCTTTACGTATGAAGTAAGAAAGCGGCAACTATGTAAAGTACAGCTATTTACCGCCTTTATCCTTCGTAGGTAAATTAAATTTTGGCATATAATCAATTAATAATGGGCAGGCATGGGTTAGTTTGTTGGTTTCGGTATTCATCAATAGTTATTTGTACAACAACTAAGGAAAAGTATTACTTTTCCATGCGAGTGTATTAATTGAAACGAGCATGGAAAAGAATTTTTTCCACGAGTTGTGCCCATTATTTTTCCGTGTACTATCCTGAAATGGCGTTAACATTTAAAATTAAAAATTATTTGTGCAGGGTCAAATACTTTCTAAAACTTCATTTACATGGTAGGAACGGAAAACAACAAAATAAAAATTAACAAATAATGTCATTGAAAATGTTTGCTGCCGATGAAAAGAATTATTTAGAAAAGCGTTGCTATGTGGAAAAATGTTGCTATAATGTAGAAAAGTTTAACTTCTCTAAATGAAAAGACTCTTTTCACTCTTTAGTGTCAATGACAGCTATTCAATTATTCATTACATATTATACCCGTGCATGGGGTAATGTGCTCAAAAAATTAAAAGTAAAACTAAATATCTTATTATATCTTATTATAGGTACCTACTTAAATATGTTATTTGCAAATCGGCTTCCTCGCCGACAGGAAATTCCTCCCAAAACTTTCTTCGATTTAGGGGCATGAGGGGACAAAGTTTCGACAAAATTATGTTTAACTTATTCTGTGGTATATACCCCTGTTCATCGGGGCAGGTTTGGGCTTTTGGTTTACAGCTCCATTTTTAATAGCTTTTGCTACCAAGAAACTGATCGCGAACACAAGAAATAGGTACATCCAACAAATAGTTAGGTAGAATAATTAGCTGCTAATTACTCGACAGTCGATAATAATAAAAAGAAAACTGGGAAATCGTGTAAAGCATGAATTAAAAAGGCGGCATCCATATAGCACCATACGTCAAAGATGCCGCCTTCTTTCTACTTATTTCAACTTGCCGCCTTTATACTAAAGAAAACCGTGACGTAGTCAAGTTACGTCTATTTTATTTTCCGATTTTTTCCTATTTATGCTTAAATTACGGCCTTTATCTTGCCATAGAAGGTGCAAGCCACGTATACCAACCTAACTAAGCAAAAAACCAAAAATCCCAAAAAATCGCAGTTACCGCCTTTTTCCTTCCGACGGCAGTATTTCATTGACACTATCTAATAAATTCAATTTTGATTTCGACACTTAAATTTTTCAACTCGTGTCTAAATCTGAATGGGCAAAAGATATAAATTAAATACCTTCAGTGTTTACCATTAATAGGAGCGCTATAATGTTGTCGGCAAACAATACAATTTTATCTTTTTCATTATCCACCCCCCCTTTTGTACATACTAAACCAATAAAGACAACAATATCGCTTTTATGGAGATTATTGCAAAGGCAATAGGTATTTCAATTATTGTTTTACACTCGAGAGACTTGACATTAACCTCATTTCAAGCATTTATTGGTGATTCATCTCATCCACTGCACAAAGCAGTTTAAAAAAAATCAAAACTTACATTGCTAAAACCACACGCAAATACAATCAACCACCCCCATCCTCCATCAGGTGGGACAAAATCCGGATCGCCTACTCGCAGTCGTCGACGTTTCGGAACTATCGGGTCGATTTTCACGGATTTTTCTTTGTTTTTGAGATCCATGTTTGCCATTGGACTGGAAAAACACAGTTATTAAAGCAGACAAAGAAAAATTGTGAAAATGTGGAAAAACTTAATTTTTTTATGTGATTTACCTGTTATCGCCTGTAGATCGTAAAGATACAGAATCACTGCACTTACATGTCACAGTGGAAAGTAAATTTTCCCCACTAGTTTTAGAATAAAAACACTGCTTATATTAATAATGCCGAACTGTTTCAGTCGACAGACCAAGTAATACTGTGATTTCGCATCAGGCCGGCTAATCCGGATATACTTCAGATGTTTCACGATAATACCACGATCGACACAAATGTTATTATCATTTTATTGACTCCAAGTAAATAAAAAGACAAAGGATTAGTAAACGCAAATATTTTTTCGAAAAATCATTTGATGTAATAACAGTTTTCACTTGCCCATAAAACTGATTACTTTTTAAAGAGCAATTGAATTTTACGACCGCCATTAAGACCATGTCTCCGACACGTGCTTGCCTCGATCAGCATTGGAAATGCTCTGTGTCTTGCGTTTGGACGCTTTCCAGAAACATTTTTAGATCTGGACTTTGCTCAATCAGAGGAATGGTTATTGTAGTGAATGCCTTGGGGATTATTTGATAGATGCGATAAAGCCAAGATAGTGTCAGAAAAAGATGGAAAAGCCTTCGATTGAACTAGAATTTGGAGCAAAAACTAAAAAAATGTTGACAATTGGACGCTTTGATTTTGTTTGAAGGTCTCCTCGTGGGTTAGATATCAGATCATCGATCGACTTAAGTAAACAGATACTACTTTGTTTTGTGAGCCTGTTTTGTAGGTACATATACCTATATTCATATCATATCAGCTACAAAAAAGGAATAAAAGGGTCCGTTTCGACCGCAGAACTGCAAAACAAAATAAAATATATTTGCGGCGATAGAAAACTTTAACGAACTCTACCGAAAAAATGGCCACATGATAAAAAAGAAAGCACCACTGATGAGGGCCAATAAACCCGAAGCCGGTCCTTAGCTTTCTGGATGACAGCTCGAAAGAATAAAGCATATTTGAGTGTATCAAAATGCATTTGCTCTAAAGTCCCATTTGTAACACACTTAAGTAATTACAGCCTACATGGTACTTAATGCTATTATCTCATTCTACCATCACTCTGATTGATGCTTTGTTGGTGCTTCCGTGGTTTTTCCTTTATATCTCGAAAACCGTTAATCTTACGTGAATTTCTCACGTGACTAAACTGAAAGAGAATAAAATTTGCAATAGAATGAGCTATAGCTTCTTCTGTTTTCGAGATATAAAGTAAAAACTTCGAAGAGACCCCTGTCCTCCACCACTTTTTGAAGATTGCGGCTAACGCACACGCAGGATTTGTCAGGACTTTTAGTATGTTAAACAGTACGTAAAGTAGAACATCCTCACGCAAAAAAATATTGTCTTCTACTTATTTATACATTTGCATAAAAAAAAATTGTAATACGCATAAAATTTTTCAATTTACATCTGTTTTCTGCATAACAGAAGAAGCCATGAATGCACGTGTATACTCATTCTGTTGCAAATTTTATTCTCTTTCAGTTTAGTCGCGTGAAAAATTCACGTAGGATCAACGGTTTTCGAGATATAAAGGAAAAACCTCAGTGGGACCCACGTCCTTCACCATTTTTTGAAGATTGCGCCTAACGCACGCGCAGGATTTGTCAGGACTTTTAGTATGTTAAACAGTACATAAAGTAGAACATGTTAACGCAAAAAACTATTGCCTTCTAATTATTTCCACATTTGCATAAAAAAAGTCTAATATACGACTGGACTAAAGGAAAAACGTCAGTGGGACCATTTTTTGAAGATTAGGGCTAAAGTACAAGCAGGATTTGTCAGGACTTTTAGTATGTTAAACAGTACATAAAGTAGAACACTTCAAAGCAAAAAACCATTGACTTTTAATTATTTCTACATTTTTTTCTATTTTTTTCAATCTGTATTAAAACTGCAATACAGGGTTTTATTTTAGGTTTATCAATAGATACCTCTTACAATGGTTTAAGCTCTGAAGTGGTCATTTTAATCTCTTTTCCGCTTATCAGATATAGTAGTAAAATAAATACAATATTTTAACAAACTGTCAGCTGTCTATCCATTAGTGAAAGATAAAAATTAAAGCCCTAGCAACTATATTGATGTTGGGTATACAGGGTGGTTCCTTTTTCACATCTCACTATTAGCATCTTCTAAACAGTAGGAGATAGGGAGTCGGTTAAATTAGAGAAAAGTTGGGGTATTTCTTTGCGATTAAGAATCTGAAGAGAACTCCGCGATATCTTCATTCGTTTCTGAGTTGTTTCGAAAAATCTGAAAATTCTGATTTCAAATAAAAAAAAAGGCGGTCTCGGAGACGGCAGGAACTTCTACGCCGCACTGCATTGGATTAATAACAGCAGCATTTATTAAATTTTTAAATATTTAAAATAAGAAAGTTGCTATGCCAAAAGGGCACTTCGGGTTGACTGATCGGCTTCAAAATCTAATCAGCTCCTCTCCCGCACAGACAATAAAATAAATTGCCACTAAAATGACATTTTTCGAAAAAATGGCACTAAGGTTTTCGGCTTGAAAAAAAATCAGTTATCAAATCCGGTAATAAAAATATACATTTATGCATATTTTTTTTTACGGCACCATTTTTTGGTCAAAAGGGCCCAAGGGTGAATACATTTTTAGAAGCAGAATTTGAAGAGCATTCATATGGTAATGCGAAAAATGGGGGTTTGCATTTAAATTTTTAAAGTTGATGTGCCAAAAAGGCACTTTCTGTGAGCCGGTGTAGCCCAGATTCTAATCACCACCTACAAATCTCCCACTGAATATGTGTGCCAAATTTCATCAAAATCAGTTCAGTAGTTTCGGCTGTAGCGTGTCCACAGACACACGGACAGACACACATTTTTCAAAAATAGGTTTTTTGGGTTCCTGGGACCCCGAAACGTAAAGATTTGATGTCAGTTCAATTTCGAATTTTTGATCGATTTTATATACTGCTCCGCCTTGAGCGTAGAAGTTAAAATTAATATCTTCGTAACGGTTGATGCTATTTAAAGGAAACTTGAAGATTTTCTATTTTTGACAGCTGTCAGTCGAATGTCATCCACAGAACTTTTCGAGGCCTTCTAGATTCTGAGCAATGACAGTCAATTTTTGATTCTCTTATTGAATTTTAACAAGTTTTTTCAAAAACGTCCTTATTTTAGTTTTTTCTGTACCTCATGGTGTCAAAATTCAATATGGTGGCCATAATAGAATCAAAAGTTAACTGTCATTGCTCAAAATCTAGAAGGCCTAGAAAATTCTGTGGATGCCATCCAATTGACAGCTGTCAAAAATTACAAGCTTCCTTTAAATAGCATCAACCGTCAGGGAGATATACATTTTTATTTGAAACTGCAATTTTCTGATTCTTCGGAATAACTCAGGAACGCATCAAGATATCGAGGAGTAGCGCAAAAGGAAGCGAAAAAGGAACCATCCTGTATACCTACATAAGTACTTTATAGGTAAGGCACCTCAAAGTTTATTCAACGATCACGTTTCGTATCATCATATGGACGAATTAGCTTGTGTTTGACCTCAGATAAGATAAACATGCAGAAATACGGAAATAAAATAGATGCTATTTATTATTGGTATAACCAATTAGGTAGGTACTATAGTAAACCAACATTCATGTTTTAAAATCGCACAGAAACATAAAATTAATTACTGAGAAAAGCATGAAATCTTTTTGTTTTAGGGTTTTAACAAACTGTAGTACATGAAGGGGGTAGTGGACCCTGGTTGTGCTCATGTGTGACGCCACATTATTTGTTACATGCAAAATAGCGATTTGTTCATTTCCTATGAAGGCAAATTTGGTAACAAAATTATTTTGTCTATCTTTGGTGATTAGTAGGGCGCGGATTCGTATGCACAGAAAACTGACAAAATATGCGCATATATATGCATCGAAAACAAACAAAACAGGCATAAAATATGTACTTGTATGACTAAAAATGCACGTAATATGCACAAAATATGAAATATGCCGAAAACTGAGAAGATACATTGAGCCATTTTTCCAAGGAATAACAAATATCTAGGTATATTTTTGGTGGTAATTGGAAAAGTTTCAATATTAAAGAACCAAAAATGTGAATTGTAGTATTACAATATGTTGTCGCTTATAAAGAGGGGGCCCGTATTTATAAACGGAATCAAAATTGTGGCCAAAAAGTTAACCCACCCCTTCAATTCGACCCTGGCAGGTAGGTAGGTATCTGCAAGTCCACGTATTTTTTGAGAGAAAAAAGTACACACATTATGCTTAAATCTGAACGCGTCAAAAAAGGATGATAATGCGATTCGCGCGCACTTGGAGGCGACCGACAGAGACCGATATTCCATTTCTTTAATGGGCGGGAGAGGGAGAAATAATAATGATTTGAACCTACAAATGGGACGTCACTCTAGAAACAGGCAATCACCACCTACAAGTAGGGGAAATTAAAGACTGACGAGGGGTTGAAAATTCAAGGAATTGGTATCGATTTCGGAATACGTTTTTCCTTTGGCCAAGGAAGCTATTCGAAAAAACAAATTGGAAATGTAGGAATTTAATAAAATATGCAAAAATATTCGCTTTTTTCTAAAATATGCTCCGTGCACTAAAATATGCTTGAGATTTCAAAATATGCAAAATATGCAAATTTTAAATTACGTCAAATGACTCCTTTTAGTGAGATTCGTATACATCTCGAAGATTTTCCTTGAATCTTTATCCGTTTCCAATATGCATTTTGCATAAAATCCGCGCCCTAGTGATTAGTATTTACTAATAAAAAAGTAGATTTATCCTAACCCAGCGGGCACACATACGCTTTTTCAACGTTAAAATCACGTTGAGGTGGTTGATTTCACGTTACTGATACTGGTTGGAAAGGTGACGTTGAAATTTTGGTGAAATCAGACACGTCTTTTTTTTGACTTCAAAATCACGTTATGGTATTGGACATTTTGTGATTATGACGTCTTTTAAAGGTAGATATTCGTTCGTTAAAATGACGTCTATTTGATCACATATAAAACACGTGCATAATGCGTCAAACTATATGTGTATGTGTCATTTTGAACATTATAACTACGTTACAATATTAGCGTTCTTTAGTCGTGTTTGAAGTAACGTTCAAATCACGACTTAAAGTGGAATATTTCTGACCAACGGACACTTTTGCACGTTGAATAAGCGTTTCATCTGCAACGTTAAACTTTAGTCTTTTTAATCACGACTTGAAAACGTGTCAAAATGGTGCTGCAGGTCACCATTAAATATGAGTGTAATTTTGAACGTTGTAAGTACGTTACAATCGAAGCGTACTTTAGTCGTGTTTAAAGTTACGTTCAAACCACGACTTAAAGTGGACTATTTCTAACCAAAGGACACTTTTGCAAGTTGAATAAACGTTTCATCTGCAACGTTATACTTTAGTCTTTTTATGGACGACTTTAGGTCGTGTCAAAATGGTGCTGCACTTCAACATTAAATATGTGTGTAATTTTGAACGTTATAAGTACGTTACAATATTAACGTTCTTTAGTCGTGTTTAAAGTAACGTTCAAATCACGACTTAAAGTGGAATATTTCTATAACCAACGGACACGTCGAACAAACATTGAATTTATAACGTTATATTTGAGTTTCTATACATACGACTTAAAAACGTGTCGAAATATACCCATGGCGTTCAACGTTTAATAAGTGTGTAGTTTTGGACGTTATATACACGTTGTAATATGAATGTGTTTTAGTCGTGTCTGAAATGACGAAATTGGGATATTTATAATTATAGCGGACACTTTTGCACGTTTTATTTGTAACGTCATATTTCAGTTTTTATTTAGACGACTTAAAGACGTATCGAAA
This sequence comes from Pycnomerus fuliginosus, assembly GCA_963924575.1. Taxonomy (NCBI): domain Eukaryota; kingdom Metazoa; phylum Arthropoda; class Insecta; order Coleoptera; family Zopheridae; genus Pycnomerus; species Pycnomerus fuliginosus. The sequence continues at coordinate 22,258,285 of OZ004622.1, forward strand.
GGGTGTAACCACTGATGCCGTTCAACGTTAAATATATGTATAATTTTGGACGTTAGAAAAACGTTGTAAGTTAAAGTTTCTTTGTCGTTTCTGAAATGACGTTGAAATTCCGACTTAAAGTTGACTTTCCTGTGTAGTTGCATTGAGGGAGTGTAGGTGGCGCTGATAGTTGAAATGAGCCGCTATTACTTAGCAAACCGTGTATAAGAGCTCTAGACAACATTTGTAAAATCACTCCAAAACATTATCCACAGGATAAACTGGAATTGATGGTAGTCACTTACTCACAGTACCTACAGCTCTTCTCTCTCAGCGTCGACGTTGAGATGAGATGTGGATAATTTTCTGAATGTTTGGTCGAGGGGAGTAATTGTCAATTATCTTCGAGCGCACACGTTGAATTTTAGTCGAATCGTCAACGTCAAAATGACGTTGAAGTATCCTGGAAATTTACGTAGAAAAGACGTTAACATTGTCTGGTCAGTGGTCACCTATTTTCGGTACCGAAAAACACGTTAAAAACACGTCAAATTTTAAACGATCTTTAAACACACTGTTGGAAAAATGACGTGTATTTTGTAATTTTTTAACGTTTATCTGTTGACGTTAAAAAATAATGTAAAAGTTTACGTTAAAGGGTCGTTGATTTTCTGACGTATAATTAACGAGAAGACGTTGAAAATCACGTTGATTTCGCGGACACTTCAACGTCATTTTAACGTACCAATCTGGTTTTTTTTAAACGTTTTTTCAACGTCCGTGTGCCCGCTGGGAACGGTCATAATACGTAATATACCTACAAATAGAATGCCAAGTTTTTTATTATCCCACTGGGCAGCAAACTTAATTCCCTATCAGTCCATGCCCAGTATTTCAATACCTATCTCCATTAGCTTTCGTGTAATTAACATTAATTTACGTTTTCGACCATTTTTCCATTTTATTACTGGATATGGTTCTCTGTCAATTTCGATCTACATCATTGGTGAGTCTGTCAACATGGCAAAACTAGATCATAAATTAATCTAAGATTTTTTTTGATGTGTTAAAATTTAACTCAAAAATTGTTATAATATAAACAGTAAACATCATGTCTTTCATTAATTAAAACAAAAATATGTTTTATTAATATTATATCTGCCACTGGTCGTAGACCCTCTATAGAGAGATTCTATGGTCTTGAAGGCATCTTTTAGTGCTGCCAAAATTTCAACACTCGATCGCTTTCTTTGGCAAGAATTGGGCAAAGGTATGGAATAATGTTCATAATCATTGAATAGTACTTTTTGTGGAACAATACTCGAAGGGGTAGCTACAGCGATTTCTTGCATTCTACATCAGAAGGTGCAATTGTCAATAATTTTTTTGATTCAGTCGTTTTTGATGTACCTACCTAATCTACGAAACTTTTTGAGGTATATATACAGGGTGGGTAATTTTTCGATGCTCATCATTGGGATCTCCTAAACGGTAAACGATACGGGGTCGGTTAAATTACAGAAAAGTTGCGCTATTTCTTGGCGACTAAGAACCTGAAGAGAATTACCCGATATTTTGATTCGTTCTTGAGTTATCACAAAAAATCTGAAAATTGTCAATTTAAAGAAAAATTGATATCTGCCTAACGATTGCTGTTATTTAAATGAAACTTGGAACTTTCATATTTTAGACAGCTGTCAATTGAATGGCATTGACATAAATTTTCTAGGCCTTCTAGATTTTGAATAAAGGCAGTCAACTTTTCTTTTTTTTATGGGCGCCATATTGAATTTTAACACCGCCGGATACACAGAAAAATTAGCTTCTCAAAAATGTAACCAACATGGACGTTTTTCAAAAAATATGTGAAAGACCGAGTCACACGACCAAAAGACGTATTTTATTACTGTTCGATTCAATTGTTTTCACATGTTATAAGAGATTGAAGAAGTCTGCGTACTTTTTTTCAAATTCTGACATCTGTCAAAAAAGTTCATGTTGTGAACATTTTTTTGAAAAGCCAATTTTTTTGTGCATTTGATGGTGTTAAAATTCACTATGGCGGCCATAAAAGAATCAAAAGTTGACTGTCGTTATTCAAAAGCTAGAGGGCCTACAAAATTTTTGTCGATGCTATTCAATTGACAGCTGTCAAAAATATAAAAGTTCAAAGTTTCATTTAAACAACATTAATCGTTAGGAAGATATTATTTTTTCTTTAAATAGGCAATTTTATTATTTTTTGTGATAACTCGGGAACGAATCAAAATATCGGGGAATTCTCTTCAGTGATTCTTAATCGCCAAGAAATAGCCCAACTTTTCTGTAATTTAACCGACCCTGTATCTTTTACCGTTTAGGACATCCCAATGGTGAGCATCGAAAAATTACCCACCCTGTATATTATACTCGACCAGAAGTGCAGTTACGGTCACCCTACATTTTCAAAAATTGAATGTTTTTGAATAAGAATGATCGAGGGGCGATTCACTGCTCGAAGTAGGTGTACACTTCAATACTCGAAGTACTTGTCGAAGTACTTGAAGTACTCGAAGTACTCGAAGTACCTACTTAACGCAGCATTCGAAGTACTCGAAGTACGGGTACACAATTTAGTGAGTGAACCGCCCCTCGGGAATGATGGATGAAAAATTTCTGAAAATAATAAAAAATGGTTGACGTGTTTATGCTTTTTTAAAAAATTTTCGACTTTGATAGTTTTGAAAATCTAAGGTGGCCGTGATTGAACTTGTGACTGAGTAACTATGATACAAGCTTCTGTCCTCGCTTCTATCTCAAAAAAATTAGTACATTCTAAATTGAAGAGTGGAAGTTATACAAAGGGGGTACCTAAGTTATTCGGTCTTATTCTGGATGACATTGAAAACTTATCAATATTGAAAACTTTTAAGATATCCGATTTCAATACATCTCGGATACGTGGTTTTGGCATTTACCCCCATTTGTAAATTCCACTCTTCAATTAGTTGACAAAAAAGTGGGCTGTGGATCTCCATTTTAAGAAGCAATGATGACGTCATTATGTACAGAACGGCTGGACCAAAAAAATTGCCAGTTGCACCATCGGACGCAGAATGCAAAAACCAAAGGATTTTTGCAAAAAATTCACTATTCAAGAATTCTGGGCATATTATTCCATTCTTTTTCCCAACCTTGTATATTAATACGTCAGAAAAATTAAGCATTGATTTTATTACATTACATTATTAAACAAAAAATTTTCCCTAGAAAATATGATAAGATCACGAAGTTATTTTGTTGCCTCACATGATAACTCTTACCATCAGTTTCACTTACTTATCACTTTCAGTAAATTGACACAATTCGATAACATAAAAATGCAATCAATAAATTGGTAGGTGATGGGTAGGTATGGTTCCTCAATATTTTACGAAATTTTCATTTTATGGTGGACTACTGAAAGAGTGGACAACAAACCGCTTTTGGTTTGGGTCATTGCCGTTCGTTCTGCCGGCCGACTGTTTATATTGGAGAGATAAGTGTTATCATTAATGCATTTGTTTTCAAAATAACTGTTACACAATAGGTATAGTTTGATTTGAATTCAGGCTTAGACAACGTCTCTGTTTATGGACTAATGGACTTTTGAGGGACTTCCAGGGGTTTCCAAGCAACCTTCACTCTCTTCTTCTATTCGTCATTTCTTTTCAAAAAGATTGCTTTATTTCAAAAGAAGTAAAATTTCTGTTATATTGTAACGTTATATTTTTTACCGGTTTCAGGCGATTAAAGCGTTCTTAACATGCATAAAAATAGGCTGGTAAGCAGATCATAACGTTATCTAATGGTTTCTAGACAACAAGCCCATTAACCATTCATGACAACAATGACCCCATTCAAATGCTGTCATCTCGATTGTCAAAATGACGCGAATTCACGCAACATTTTTCTAATTTTGGCTTTATAATAATAATAATAATAATAATAATATGCCTTTATTCAACATAAATAAATTATAATTATGCTTTTGAGGCGGAAGTCTAGCTTAAGCTACTACACTTAATCTCATAAAACTACCTAACAAACAAAAGCAAAACAAAAAAAAAACAAAAAAGCATAAATATAGAAAATCAGCAATTTCTGACATAAGTATTCCAAAAAACAAAAAGCAGTGAGCAATTAACAGAAACTATAAAACCCTAACACATATTTTCCAAGACGTACGCTTTCATGCGTGTGCGAAAACTGTTCAGTGACGAACAAGAACCAAACAACTCGGTTGCGTTATAAAGCTGTATGCAGTTGAACGACAATGACCTCTGAAACATGGAAGTGCGGAACTGAGGAATTGTTAATGTAAAATGAGTGAATCTGAGGTTGACATTGTGTGCATCATATCTGCGCTGAAATTTCGCAAATAGATATGGAGGTGTCGCCGTCGACATCAGGCGATACATAAAAACTGACAAATGGTAATGGTAAAGACCACGGATATTAAGCCAACGAAGTTCTTTAAAGCGCAGAGAAACATGATCGAATTTTCTTAGTTTGAAAATGAACCTACAACAGTTATTCTGAATTTTCTGTATTCTGTATTTTTCAGTAGCATTTAAACAAGAGTGCTATATTATTAGACAGTAATTAATGAACGGCAGTACTAAGGTTTCGGTCAACTTTTTACGAAGCTTAAAATTGAGCAGAGTATGACTGGAATAGAGAAGTTTAAGGGCAAAATAAGATTTTTGAACAACCGCAGAAACTTGATCTTTGAACCTAAGATCCTCGTCTATTATAAGCCCTAAACTCTTTACATTCTTTTGAGGAAGCACTCTTCTACCTTCGACATAAATTCCCACAAGTTCCTTTAATTTTTCTCGATCTTTTTTATTCGAGAGAAGCAATAGCGAACATTTGGCTGGATTAAGTTTTAAATTTATTTTCCTGCATCCCTCAGTCAGTCTATCTAGATCAGAGTTAATAATGTTACAAGCATATTCATAGTCATCACTTGGGAAATGATGGTACACTTGTGTGTCATCAGCAAATGCGTGAATTTTAGTATGCTCAATCGTTGCAAATATTTCGGCAGTATAGATTATGAATAAGAGAGGGCCCAATATGGACCCTTGTGGGACACCTGACGTTATATAGCCGACAGCTGAAGAAGTACCATGGAGAACAACTGCTTGACTTCGATGTTCTAAATAGCTTGCTATTAGTTGTGAAGACGTTTTATTAAAGCCATAATAAGAAAGTTTGTGACACAAAAGTGAGTGGTCAATTGTATCAAAAGCTTTTGAAAAGTCTAGAGAGATGAGAGCAGTAACCTCTCCCTTATCAAGTGCTCGAAGGCATTCATCAATAATATGAGCTAAAGCAGTAGTTGTACTGTGACCTTTACGAAATCCCGACTGATGACAAGGTATGATCTTCTCATCCACAACATATTTAGAGATTTGTTTGTACATAAACTTTTCCATTATTTTTGACATTGCCGGTAGGATGCTAATGGGTCTTAGATCGCTACAGGTATGGACAGCATTTGTCTTGGGCAAAGGTTTGACCAAGGCGAACTTCCAAGATTGGGGAAAATACCCTATTTCGAAGCAGCAGTTAATAATGTGAGTTAAGTATTTTGAGATAGCTGGTGCACACAACTGAAGCATCTTAATTGTGATTCCATCTGAACCACATGCGTTGGATTTGATTTGAAAAATTATATCATGAATTTCCTCCACAGAGGCGTATTTGAAATTAAAAGTTGAAGATTCATTGAACGTTTTACCACGAATATATAGAATATGCGGAACACAATTATTTTGCGGACTGAAAACTGAAAGAAAGTAATCATTGACTTCATTTGGGTCAAAAGCAGGAACCTCAACTTTATTCTTATTTCCTTGTAAATTTAAAGATTTAAGCGTCTTCCATATCTCAGCCTTGTTGGGATTTCTTTGCTGATGAGAGAGATAGGCAATTTTCTCCTGTCGAATAGAAGATACTGTAAGGTTCCTTAATTCTTTGTAGTAGATCCAGTCATTGACGTTTCGGCTTTTTTTGTAAATTCTCAGGGCAGTGTCTCTTTCCTTCATCAACAATTTTACTGCTGGAGTCAGCCACGGTGCATACGGCTTTGTTATTCGAACAGTTTTAAGTGGTGCATGTAAGTCGAACAATAATAGGATTGAATTAGAAAGAAACATAAGTTTTTCGTCAATATTTTGTATATATGTATAAGGTTTTGCCATGGAATTTGGAATAGATCATCCATAAATCTAGAGTGACAGAAATGTTTAAAATCACGATAAGTTAAAATTTTTGTTTTTTTCTGAGGTACCTGGAAATTAAAAGCACAATAAATAAGCTGATGATCTGAGACCAGATCTGCATTAATAACACCAGAGTCTACTACGTCATCAGAATCATTTGTATCGCTTTAAACCGATAAACTATTGAACAAACCTCGGATGTTATGAATCATAACAGACTTAGATGTCTTAAAATCCTCGCTCTCCGAGCTCGGATTTCAATTGACATCTGCGTCTGTTATGATAGTCGTAACATTCCTAGGTATGTTAATAGCTATAAGCCCCCTTACTAACACAGGTTTCTAGATTCGTTACTTTAACGAATGCCCTCCCTCTAAGTTTGTCATCCTCTAGTTACCTATCATTTTAAACCCATTGTTGTGTTTCTAATTAATTAACCTTTAAATTAACACCCTCCCTCTTTATTTACTAGATATCTCTGATTAGTGGAAAAAGAACGCCAAAAGAGAAATAAACACTACATTCTTTCAATCTTCCATTTATTTGCATAACTCAAAATAACAAAACAACACCTCAGCATGAAAACCTTGTATTGAACTATATCGGTCTATCAACTTATTTTACAATCTTCGATTTATGAGAATTTCCTAGTATGTTTTACTATGAGAAAATCAAGTGGTTTCTGGTACCTAATTACAAGGTTTTACTTTTGTCAACATGTTTATTAGACAAGACAACAACAAAGTTCTCTTTAGAGAAAACAACACAGATGTTAATTTTGACCAACTCAGAAGCACGATAGTTTTTTTGATGGCTTATGTAATGATTTGCTTTGTTTGGATTGAGCTCTGGGATACACCAATAACTCTTTTATTAGTTTTCTTTTTTTCGTATTTTATATCCGTTCTCTCGTAGACACCTCCTAAAAATCCACAAAATAATCCTGTCACAACTTCTGACCACATCATTTCCCTAACTATAGCTATGGCTGACTTTCTTTTGGGAAAGTCGGCTACAACTTTGACAACGACGACATATTATGGATTAATAAATGTACAATTTGCGTAATATTTCTAATAAATGTACAATTTGCGTAATATTTCTAACAAGCAGCCTAAACACTACTGAATTTTTCTAAGTACAAGCAAAAAGTTCTAAATTCCCTGAATCCACCCCTGAATATTAGCATGCGCAACACCCAAGTCATTATTAAGAAATCCTTCGAAAAAACTACGAGAGAAAGTTAAAGGTGTCGTGAACTCGTTGCTGGCGGCTCGCGGTGACGTCATTGGTGCAAGCATCGAAGCGTGGAGTAGCGCAACCTAAGGTTTTTAACAATATTGTTGGGGTTTGTTACGGCTCGATTTGAACAGATCGTTCTAATTTAATCTTAAAATATACAATATAAATAACAAATAATTATTTTAGGCACTTTTAAACTATAAACATTTTTTACCTAATTGCGTTTTGAAAAGTTGGATTTTACACAATTAGGTAAAATGTTGTACGGAATTCGTTATGAAAAGCCTAAAATGTTTGACTCGCATAATGTTGCAAAACTCGTCAAACAATATAGGACTTTTCATAACTAATTACGTAAATAACTATTAGAACATTAACACGCCCTAGTATTTAAACCGATTTACTCGTGTAGGAAAAAAGTGCATTATTTTGCACTTATTTTTTTAGAATTTGATAATATTCACCTGTTTACTTGTCGAATCGATTGAACATACTATCAACTAACTCCTTCAGTCCTTCCTCTGCCTTCTCGCGTAATTATTATATGCTCGTTCTTGTAATGGCTGCTTCTTGTCTTTGTGTTGTAATTAACTACGTGCGAGAGGCTCAATGTATAATCGTGACCTTTATTCAATACGAACAATGACAATCATGTTATTTTAGATTAACTTCAACTTCAACTTCTTAACTGTCTTTTGTTTCTTTCTTTTTTCTCGATGAGTGGTTGATCGTCAATTCCAATACTTCCCCTCGATCCATCGATCCAAAAGAAAAACGTTCCACCTACTGTAGTTTCTGGAGCCCCAACATTTTCATACATATTTCGTGCTTGATTTTTGTGAGGCCCTTTGTTAGGAAATCAGCAGGCATTTTTTCGGAAGGTATGTGTTCCACCTTCAAGAATTTCTGGGCTAATGTTTCTCGGATGAAATGGTACCTTATATCGATGTGCTTGGTTCTTCCATGGTAGACGGAATTTTCCGCTAACTTTAGCGCCCCCATGTTATCGTTCTTCAAGGTAATTTCTGTTCCTTCTTTGCCACTAAGTTCAGATATAAATCTCCTCAAATATATGACTTCTTTGCAGGCTTCTGCTAGCGCCATATATTCTGCTTCTGTTGTGGAGAGAGCAACAGTACGTTGTTTCTTAGATTCCCAAGAGATTGCTCCTCCATTCATTATAAAAGTATATCCTGTATAAGATCGTCGATCAGTGATATCTCCTCCCCAGTCGGCGTCAACAAAACCTTCTATTAGGACTTGAGAGGTTGGCTTAAAGATTAATCCAACATCCATAGTACCTTTCAAATATCGCAGAACTCTCTTGGCAGCCACCCAATGTTCTTTCCGATAACAATTGTTGAATTGACCAAGGAAACTAGCACAATACGCAATGTCTGGTCTGGTTGCGACGGCTAAATACATCAGCGATCCTACTAACTCCCTATACGGTAACTTCTTCTCTTCTTCTGACATTAGATTATCAGATTTGCGTAACGCCAAATTAACTTCCATTGGCGTCGCTACAGGTTTACATTCCAACATTTTATATCGCTTCAGTAAGTCTTTAATGTAACCCCCTTGAGAAATGGTAATTTGGTCCTCCATTTTCTTGAATTCCATTCCGAGGCAATGATGCACCTCTCCAAGGTCCTTAATCTCGAAACTCTTCAATAGATGCCTTTTCAGATCCGCAATGTGAGCTTCGTTTTTATACGCAACCAAAATGTCATCAACATAAACAGCAATGAACAACTTTTCTTCCCCTTTTTTCAGACAGTAAAAGCAAGGGTCTGAATTAGTGGGTGTTGCTCCGTATTTCTTTAATTCTTCATCCAATCTATAATACCACTGTCTTCCCGCCTGTTTCAATCCATATAATGCCTTCTTCAGCAAACAAATTTTATTTCCGGAATTCAGACTTTTATACATTTCCTCGGCCTTTTTTCGAATATAATTCATTTTGTTTTCATGCTCTATAATCCATTCCAAACCTTCTTTCAGCAATTGAGGAACTTCCATATAAATTTCTTCGTCTAATTTTCCGTTCAGGTACGCAGTAGTAACATCAAATTGTTGAATCTTCAATTTATGTTGAACAGCAAGTGCGGTTAATAATCGCACAGAACTGAGTCGAACTACCGGTGAGTAGGTTTCGAGAAAATCGATTCCGTATCTTTGTGTAAATCCTTTAGCAACCAGACGGGCTTTTCGTCTAGCTAATGTTCCATCAGGATTTAATTTATTGCATAAAACAAATCTACTACCAATAGGTTTTCTATCTTGGCGGTCAACCAGTATCCACGTATTATTCTTGATAATGGATTTCATTTCTGTCCCTATTGCGCAGTACCATTCGTCAATGTTATGCCCGTTCATAGCTTCTCGCAATGTGATCTCGTTTGCAGCAAAACTTGACTCAATTTGTTCGTCACTCTCATGATGATCGCTGTCATGGTTTCTTCCATCTGACACTTCATTTGCTGCGTTGACGCGAACCAAATTGTATTCCTTTCTTGGTCTTCCTCTTGAGCCATTTCTAACAATTTTTGGTCTACCAGATCCTCGTACGTAATTTTCCTCCAATTCCAATTCTTCTTCGTGATCTTGAATTTCTACTTCTTCATGATCTTGAATTTCTTCCTCTACATGCTCCTGTCTATTTTCTGTTATTCTTGCGATTCTAGGTTCTTCGCTTCTATTCTCGTCAGTATTAATGGTAATATCTGCATATTTTCCAGTATTCTTTAGGTTTTCTTCATAAAAGTCTTCATAATTACCACGGGAAATTGTCGAGTTCAAAAATTTTACATCTCTTGCAATTTTCATAATTTTCTTCGTTGGTAACCAAACTTTAAAACCTTTGGTTCTACTGACATAACCAATAAAGATACATTCTTCAGATCGTGGTTCAAACTTCCCCTTTCCAGGTTTCTTGTTTAATACGTAACCTCTGCAACCAAATTCTTTAAAATATTTCACGTTTGGTATTTTTCCTTTAAATATTTCATGTGGCGTTTGTGCATTCAAGTGTTTACATGGACAACAATTCCTTATATAATTCGCTGTAGAGATTGCTTCAGCCCAAAAACCATTTGATAGTCCAGACTGAATCAGCAAACACCTTGCCATTTCTACCAAAGTACGATTTTTTCTTTCCGCCACTCCGTTCTGTTCGGGTGTGTAGGCCACAGTGATTCTTCTTTCAATTCCTTCTGAGATCAAATACTTCTCAAAACTCCCATTCACGTACTCCGTTCCATTATCAGATTGTAGACATTTTATCTTCCTTCCAGTTTGTTTTTCAACCAAAGCCTTGTATTCCTTAAATTTCTCAAGAACTTCTGACTTCTGTTTGATAAAATATACTTCACACCATCTGGATGAGTCATCAATGAAGGTCAAAACATACTTAGATTTTCCTAATGACTCTTTTCTCATTGGACCCATTAAATCCGAATGAACAATTTCTAAAATGTCCGTCTTCCTATCGGATTTCTTCGGTATACTGCTTTTAGTCATTTTTCCTTGAAGACAAGTTTCGCATTCAAAATTACGGGGTACTTTCAATTCGTTCATCCCAATAACCACACCGTTTCGCGACATTTCACACAAGTCTCCTACATTTAAATCTCCCATTTTTCTGTGCCACATTTCCAGTTCATCTTGAATTGTATTTCCAGCAAATTCCGTCGCATCTCTATTTCTGTTACCATGAACGAAATACAAGTTTCCACGTCGTGAAGCTGTTAACTTGACATTTCCATGCTGATCAATTACTTCGGCACAATTTTTCTTGAAAACTACTTGGTGATTCTTATTGGTGATTTTCGCTACAGAGATTAAATTTATCTTTAAATCTGGAGCATACAACACTTCTCCCAAATCAACTTCTTTGGTTAATCCCACAGTACCGACAGCTTCAATTGTAACATCATCCCCATTCGCCAAATTAAGTTTCTTATCCAAAGAGTTTCTTGTTTCTTTGAAAATTTTGACGTTATTACAAGAATGTGAAGTACAACCACTGTCCATACACCAAATTTCCTTCGATTTAGAGTTCTCAGAATCTTCTGACATGTTGAATATATTTTCTTCCTCCGTTGTTGAAAATAAACTACAGTTTCCTGAATTCTTCGTATTTTGATTTTTCTTCTTATTTGCAACACAGTCAGAAGCTTTATGTCCGCGTACTCCGCACCGGTGGCACTTGTACTTGTACTTGTACCAGTACTTTCTTGATTCTTTCCAGCAGAACTTTGATAGTTATTTACTCCATACTTCTTAAAATTCCTGTTTGAATTCATCAAGGCGTTTTCCATTTTTCCTCCTCGAATTTCAATTCTTCGCGCATCGCTTTCTTCTTGAATTTTTATTTTGAGCACTTCAGGATTCGGTAAGTCATCCCTCGACTCAATTGCAACTCGAAAATTCTCAAAACTTTGCGGTAAACTATATAGAAGCATAATCGAAAGTAAATCAGAGTTTATGATAATTTCCATTTCTGTCAGCTTATCGACTATATCGAAAAATTTCCGGACGTGGTCACGAATATCACCATCATCAGGCATGCGGTGGATTATTAACTGTTTTAGCAAAGTAGCCTTCCGAGCAGGTCCTTTAGATTGATAGATTTCTTCCAGTTTTAACCACATATCTCTTGACGTCTGACAATTTTTCACTTGCATGAGTTCCGATGGTGAAATCGATAATACTATGTCAGACTTGGCTTTCTCGTCGTTTTCCTCCCACGATTCCAAGTTACCGACCGCTTCTTCATTATCGTCTTCATCACTTAGTTCTGGCTTAGTCGATATTCCATTGACATATTTCCACAAATTATTCTTCACCAGGACAGCCCTCATCTGTATTTTCCAGGTATCGAAATTTTCTTTATTAAGAAGTTCCAAACGGATAGTTGTGCTGTTCATCTTGATTTTGTCAAAATTTCTGACAGTTCCACAAGGATATCCTATTCCTGCTCCTAAAACACGATACAAGTAGTCAGACTGTACTTCTTGAGCTCCGTAACGTCCCTGGGCACCATAACCTGTTGTAATTAACTACGTGCGAGAGGCTCAATGTATAATCGTGACCTTTATTCAATGCGAACAATGACAATCATGTTATTTTAGATTAACTTCAACTTCAACTTCTTAACTGTCTTTTGTTTCTTTCTTTTTTCTCGATGAGTGGTTGATCGTCAATTCCAATACTTTGTCGTTATCAGTTCCATTTAATATTGTATCAATCGAAGGAACAACATCTTTCTTTAAAAAAATAGTTACGTTTTACCACCAAGTACCTAATTCTTGTTTCGACAATGAAGTTTTCTCGAAATCGTTGTCTCTGCACTCTGCAGTGAGCCGCGCATTTTCGAGTGTTCTTTGCGCGGGAACGAAATTTGATCTTTCAATTTTATCCAACCACTGTTTGGAAACTTTCCGATGCTTGTTCTTATCGGGAAAAGCAAAAAAAACTATATTACCTGGATTTTTCGTTATTACTGCCACCGTAATCACAGCACTGGGGCATTTCCATCGATTTATTATGATCAAGACAGTGCAATTCTTACGCAGCGCTTGCAGTGGCTTGCACCAATGACGTCACAGATCGAATTTTTCCACATTCAGAGGCTTATAACTCATTTATTACTAATCGTATTTAAATTCTACTTGCAGCGTAAGAATCGTAATTTTTTACAGAATTTTTTGACAAAAAGTTGCCCAACGAGTTCACGACACCTTTAAGAATAAAAGCAGTATTCAGTAAGCAAAAATTCTAGTTTACCTTGCCAACGGTTTTCCGAATTTAGACAAATAGCGAAAATTTCTGAGAAATAATTAACTAAAAGTCTACAACGAAGCTAAAACTCATCATAATTGGAATTCAGATGATTATTGTAGTCGACCATCCCCCATTTAATAGCCTCCGCAAGCACAAAATCACTTCTTACCTTTTAAATTCCGCGATGTTCTTGAAGTCTTGTAGGTCGGGCCTTCTACTATCCCAGGAACTCCTCAGGATCGTTCGGTCTTTATTTTTTTCTTGTATTTTCGGCCTCTTATATCTCGTTTTCCCCAAACTGTTCACCTGTCTTCCATTTCTTCTTTTCTTGTTGTTCCCGTTGCCCCAGAAACCCCCTTTTTGTTTTCTCATCACAAATTCCTAGATTTTTTCTCAGCAATGCTAATCTTAAATTACCCAAAAAGAATGGCGGAAAACTTATCGTTACAACATGGGAGGAGATCCAGCAAGTCTACACCCAGACTAGTCTTGGTCTTGTCTTGGTCTTGGCCTTGAATTCGAGACAAGGCCACATGGGGAAAACCAAGACCGAGACCAAGACTAAGGCCTCAATACCAAAGACTCTTGGGCCAAGAGTCTAGTAAAAGTCTTGGTGTTGGTAATTTTTATACGAAGAGATACCCTTAAACTTATTACTTAATATTGGAATTGATCTAAATGAAAGTGTATTCTCTAGTTTTTTAATCTCGAGTTTGACTTTATTATTTTATGCTCTTATACGCACTTAATATCTACAAATTTTCAGCGGATGTTAGTGAAATAATCTCCGGGTTTTACAAAATCAGGCAAATAAAAATTAAGTAGGTACTATACGAATAAAATTATTCCCACGTGACACTGAAAATGAAACCTAATCTATTATATCACTTGCTTCTCCGGAGAGCGTTATCTATTCACAAAGCTGTCTCGCCCGGCCTTCAAAAAATAAACAACCCGTTTAAAGGATGCTTTGGAATGCAATATTATTCTGGGTAAATAATGCAGTCAGCACCTAATTTCATTATTTGGGGGAGGTAGGTAATAAAAACGTGATATTTATTGACGCAATAACTAATGACTAATTACCTAATTTGTGTTAACTTATCTTAGACATAAACTTGAGGCAAAATTGATCGAATTTGTGATATTACTTGCCAAAACCAAGACTCCACAAGACCAAGACCATACATTCAAGACTACAGCAAGACCAAGACCAAGACCGCCCCATTTCTCGTCTTGTCTTGGTCTTGCGAAACCCTGTTTCTTTGACATTAATTTATATCTTTTTAAGCGTCTCTCGTCTTTAATTTGGTAAGTTTTGCTTGTTTTAAACTACCTTCAAATGAATTTGCTTGAATTTCTGCACTACATTTAAGTAAGTATTTTTTTCATCATAACATAAGTAATTCGTTTGCGCGGAACATGGCAAGTAGCATACGTCTACTCGTTTATACTAATCCACGCGCAAAGCTACGACGTTTCAGGTCTTTGCCAGATTAGAAGTCTAACCTCTACCCAGATAGCACAAAATATTCCCTGAATATTCAGAAAAGGTGCACTTTATATCCACAATATACCGAAGATTCACTGTATATTCATAGAATATTCCGACGCCAGAGGGCTAAGTTCAGATCATCTCCAGGAATATTCTAAAATACATCTATGTCATATGAATATGTGAATATTCCTGGAGTTGTTTCGCCATATTTCCCATTAACGTTTTGCATGTAATTAAATGTGTTATTCATATATGGAGTTCGCCTGAACGTGCAGTATAGCCCACATGGCTCTTATTGTGGTGCATATCCGGTTCACGGAACTTTCGCCCCCGACATTTCGCCTCCGACATTTCGCCCCCGGACTTTTCGCCCCCGGTACTTTTCGCCCCCGGTAATTTCTCCCCCGGACTTTTCGCCCCCAGTACTTTTCGCCCCCGAACATTTCGCCCCCTGAACGGATTATTTTGATGGACATATATTTTTCGTTGACTTTTTATGTTGATTGTGGGGAGGTTAAAAGACAATTGAGTAATAGGAAATTTTTTCAAGGTCTTGTAAACACAGGTATATATTTGATTTAAATCCCTCTAATGGCATCTTAACGGCCTACATCCTGCTGGACACCCGTTCCTGTTTAATTGATTTTCCAGGTAGGTAAAATTTGTGTTTATTACAAATTCCAATATCCAATAACTACCCCCAACTTTAACTTAGAAAAAGTATATTTTAGTTTTTATTGTAAAGTATTTTTATGGGCCGTATTGCAGATTTATTGTATACCTATCGTAAAGTGAAATATAAAAAATAAGAACTAAATGCTTACTTTTTTAGTTTGTGATGCTTAATTTTTCTATATTTTCTCGTTTTTTATTGCATGTTTGCATGCATAAATACAAACATTTTTAGTGCATATTTTCCAAGCTCTAGTCATTACGCTAAGTCATAGGGATACGGACTCGTTGAATTTATGTCATAAAAACGGGTACATTGGGGGATTAGACCTCCTCGTTACGTGATTACTGGGCAGGTAGAGGTAGAGGCTGCTAAACAACAGGCGTTTATCACCGTAAACCTGCCTGCTCCCAAGTGACTTTTTAATGACTACACAACTTACTGTCATCTATAAATCTATAATACCTATAACAAGTGCAATGATTATCATCGATGATAATCCACGAGTAATGTGCTGCTGCGGTTTTACAAGTAATATCTTCGATTATTTTAATCATAATCCGGGGGCGAAATGTTCGGGGGCGAAAAGTCCTGGGGGCGAAAGTACCGGGGGTGAAAAGTACCGGGGGCGAAAAGTCCGGGGGCGAAATGTCGGGGGCGAAAGTTCCGCATCCCGCATATCCAGTGTATATGCAATGAATATTCATAATATACAGGTTGAATTTTCAGTTGATAGATGGCGCGTATGATACAACTAACAACTTATGATACCTCTGAGTGGTATAAAACCTACAGCAAGTTTCTCGTTGTCCAATAATGTGGTCTCATGTAGTCTAATAACAAGGGACTTCAGTAGAAACCACATACCATAACTCATGACTATCAAGTTGGTGGGAAGTTGTCTCTGGTATCGTATCTTGAGGCCTTCTTCAAGTGGGGTACTTCAGAGTACTTATGCGATGAATATCCTCGTACATTCATGGAATATACATAGCATCAAATTGCTTAAGTAGCTGAACATTACAGGATTGTGCATGAATGTCCCTGTATATTCATGTGAAAAATGGACATCCCATGAATATTATATCTAATCTGTGTACTTCATAGGTATATCAAATTGATATTAATATGAAACTCGAGTGGAAGTATTTTGATGCTACCAGGAACCAAAAAAGCGACATTTTGGTTATACACAAAATGTTCATGGGTCATTCACAATGTAAGGTGTGTATATACAGGCTATCTGGGTATTAATTTTGAATATGAAAACTCTCGAAATCTCAAAGCAAGTTATCTTGGTTTTATTTGGTTGTTGTTGTGTTCTTTGTTTCCAATAATTAAACAAAAAATAATAAAAAACACCATTTATTAACACGTGGTAAGAAAAAAATTACTTTTCATCACCTTCACAATCTTCCTTTTTCCTCTCCGAAGTTATATAATAACCCACCCATAAAACCACACACGACATTGAAATCACAGACGCGGCATGTAGCGCATAGACAAAACTATGCGTATTGTCACTTATAACACCTGAAATTTTTTAAAATTATAATTATAATCCACGATAAAAAAAAAATCAAACCAAGTAAAGGCCCTATGCTTAGAGACATTGATCCGCTCAGGACCATATTGAGCCCATTAGCTGCTGGGATTTTCTCTAAGGAGACATATCTTGGAATTATCACAGATTGGTAAACGGCTTTAGTCCCTTTAGCCAATCCCAAGAGGCAACAACAAAAGTAGATTGTCGTTTTCGAATCGTAGCAAATGGCTAGAACTAAAAAAAAGTACTTACAAGGGTTGAAAAATTGACCGATTTTTTTACAACGCCGACAACTGCATTTCGCATCCTGTAATAAACTATGTACCTACCAGTTCTGCCAACTGTTGCTGTTATCAAAGAAAACGAGTACATGATCCTTGGAGGGATTTTAAGGCAATGTGCCACTAAAGATATCCCCAATCGCCCGAAGATATCAGCTATCGATTGTATGGAAAGAGCCCAAGCTATGCTCTTAGAGTCAAAACCTGCAAGGCCTGTCAGGATAAAGGGAATCATCAGCACAATGTTGAGTTCTGAGGCGAAGGATATGGACATGCCGATGATGGCTATGACGTATGGTCTATGTTTTAAGAGCTCTAAGTCGAAGATTTTGTACATCTTGTGGAGGAAAGTATCGTTGTTTCGAGGTAGAGTGGTTTCTTTGTAGACTTGGTCTTGTGGTGTGGAAGAATGTGGTTCCTGGAAAAATCTTAAGTTGGAGAGGTTGGCAGCGGAAAATTGGCAAACTTTAATTGAAGTTAAGTACTAAGTTCTGGATTAAATTAATTTAAAAATCGAGGTAATTTAGAAGCACTAACAGAGCAATTGCAAGCAAAATATAGCAAAGAACGGTCAGCCCAGTTCCTGCAAATTTCAAGAGCGTTCAGGTTCGCCAAACTTACCCGCCAAATCTTTAAACCATGACAGAAAATCGCCAAATCTCTGCACCTACCTATTATGTGTTGATACAGTTCATTTCAAGGGTTTAGTCCGTTAGATCGTAAAATGCAAATGAGTTCCGCTCATCCTCGATCTGACCGTCGTAAGTAACAGTGAAACCTGGTTATTCCACCACAGTCAACACAAAGTACCTACTTTACCTACATATTATATGATCAATGAGTTTATGAGTGGTGGAATAGTTTCGCGCCCCGATCGAGTCCTAGAGAATACTTTAACGGGTGATATATCCGTCTCTTCCATTTATATGTGTTAAACAGAGACGCGATAGTAGACACTCTTAGGACTGTACGTTACAACGTGGGTGAATTGCCAGACGTTGTGTAGAAAAAGACGGAGCTAACCTAGAGCGTTGTACCTGAACCGGACTGACCGGACTAAACCCTTGAAATGAACTGTACCTGTACTCCAGATCTGCCAACATGAATATGTGGCTTAAGAAAATGATTGGGTATCTCCATATCACAATAGTTTACAGATTTGCGAAACAAATCCTAGCAACAGAGACTACGTTAAAATAAATACAAATTTTATAGGACTAAATTGACAAATTGGCAGACCTGAACTCTGAACAGCGTAATTTACGGTAATTTTTTTTTACTGCGACATCCAGACACTAACATACCTTAGGGGTAAATACCTAAAATGAGCACTATTGATTTTTGACGAGTATTATGTGATGTGATGTGAAAATACAAGTTACAATTAAAACAGGCAAATTGAAATTATACAGGGTGGTTCCGTTTCACTGCTGCTATTGTTGACGATTGTTAAACTCTGTTATGTCACGTACGTAAAGTGGTTGTGAATGACGTTTAAGGGTGTCTTCCTATAAAAGTTGTAAATGACAGCGACATCCCAAGTAACAATTTTAAGAATAACCAGTCTTGCCTAAGTTTTATGATAGGTTTATAATGGAATTACAGAAGTCAGCAGTTTTATAAAAGTTGTCTTAAATAGCGTTAATACTGTAAGACAAAAATGTTTTATAAATAAGTTTTATCTGCATCCCTAAGAATGAATTATAAAACTACATGGTCTCAACGCCGACAGCTCTTAATGCTGTTTTATTGTTGCTATGTAAAATACCTCGTTAAATGTATTTCATCTTAAGAAATTCTTGAAGTCAAAATGGACTTGTTAAATTAATAAATAAGAGCTTAACTTTATGGCTGCTTTATTAGAGAGTTTTATAAAAGGTTTAAAAACTGTTTTTTAAATGTAACAGCTCTACAGGTTATTTACTCTCAGACAACGGTCTTTGCCCTTAAGATAGCATTTAACAAATCTGTTTCAATTACAAATCGTTTTAATATTTCTAAAAAAGTTTTTACAAAACAAGCTAGACTTATTAAAACATAATTCAGTAGTTAATAGTTTTATGAACAAATACGCCATGATTACAGCCGAATATTGATGAAATGAAATGTGGAAAAAATGTAATTTATTTATTGTCCCTGAATATGAGCGATAGATAGAAAAAATGTGCTCGACTTACAAAGCTACTCAATCTGCAACAGAATAAGTAAAGTTTTGGACAACATTTAGCATTTATATAAAAATTTGTTTTTCTATAATTAAAACTTATTAATTAAAGGAATCTTTATTATCAGGGCGCGTAAGTTTTGTATGCTTGTTTTGTAGAATTTTGTCAGTAAACAATCCTTTGTTTACGTTTTTTGGATTCGACGAATCCGTAATTATATAGGTATATATACGGAACCTGCAATTCTAATACAGCGTACATATTAAACAGGATTCACCATTGTAGATACAAAAGAATATAAACGGCAAAGTTAAAATCTTAATAAAGGTACAAAGAATTATAGATGCTATTTTGAAAACCTTTTTCTCTGCGTGGAACTTTTTTAAGTAATATAGGTAAGGTTTTATTGAATTCAATTTGAAGATCTTATTAAGACTCGATGGTTTTATTAAAATTTTAAGCAAAGTTTTATAGATTACTTGACAATGTTAGCAGCACTGTTGCATTAAGATGGAAAGGTTTTAAGAAGTTTTAAAAATTATACTGGAAGAACCTCATAAGATTCTCCTTTTTACTTTATAACTGATTTATTACAGTGTTCAATACTGCTTCAAGGGAGAGTAGCTTTAAAAGAACTCTTGTTAGTAAGTTTTATAGCTGTCTCGTAGATTAAAATAAAACTTAAATTGTTACTTGGGATCTTACTTTTAGTAATAAATTTTTCATGAATCTAATGAATAAAAGAGGGCGCCACTTTAATTCCAGGTTCGCACCCTTGCTAGATGTGACTGATGCGGCGTTCAAATTGCCTCGCCACTTCCTGTTGATTGAGTCACTCGACTTTCGGTGAATGATAAGAATAAATCTCTTGTACTTGATAACACGATAAATAACGAACTTTATCCACAGCGTCCTCTATTGAAGAGTTGCCAAACTAGGCAAAATTTGAGAACAGAAAACCAAACGTGACAAAATTGATGTGACAGCTAGACGAAATTCAATTAATTTTCTTGCAAAAATATTATCCGGAGAAACGAAGGAGTTCTGCGATTTCATATTTTGCAGGCTTCATGTGTGTATCAGTGGCCAGGCATTAAGTCAATTTGAAACAAATCTGTGACCAAAATATGAATCACTTCATTGGCTATTCATTAATTCTTCAAATAAAATACCTAATTAAAATTATCTCATCTCCTAGATTAAACTTTTGTCTTTCAACTGCAACTCTCATTTCGTGAATAACGATTGCATTTTTTGAAAATAACATTTTTGCGTGAACCATGACACTCTTAAGAATCTGAAGAGAACTCCCCGATATCTTGACTCGTTTCTGAGTTATGCCGAAAAGTCTGAAAATTGAGGTTTTAAAGAAAAATTAATATCTCCATGAAAATTGACGTCTCCTGAAATTTTCTAGACTTTATCCTAAATTTTGAGCAGTGACGATCAACTTTTGATTCTCTTAGGGTCGCCATGTTAAATTTGAGCACCATCAGACACGCAAAAAAATTAGCTTGTCAACAATGTAACCATTAAAGAACAAGAATTTTTTTGAAAAAAGCATGTAGGTACCTAAAGTTTGAGTCAAGACGACTTTAAAATATTTTTCTTTTCAATTTTGAATTTAATTGTATTAAACGTCAAAAGGAATTAAAAAAGTTGGTGTAGTATTTTTTTATTTTTATTTTTCCTAAAGTTTTATGCTAATTTTGTAAATTATTCATACAAATTTTAAAATTTTGACGATTTTTCAAAAAAGTCAGTACCATTGAATAAATTTTTGAAAAACTAATGTTTTTCTGTATCCCATGGTGTCAAAATTCAATATGGCGGCCATAAGAGAATCAAAAATTGCCTGTCATTACTCAACATCTAAGAAGGCCTAGGAAATTTCTGTCGACGCCATTCGATTTGACAGCTGTCAAAAATACAAAAATACGTTTCACTTAAATAGCATCAATCGTTAGGGAGATATTAATTTTTCTTTAAAATCGCAATTTTTAATTCTTCGAAATAGTTCGAAAGAGTTCTCTTCAGATTCTTAATCACAAAGAAATTGCGCAACTTTTCTCTAATTTAACCGACTTCGTGTCATTTCTTCGTATTTTTCAGGAAATGTTCGGTAAATTACCGTAATTTTTAATAAATTTCGGTAAATTACCGTAATTTTCAGTAAATTTCGGTAAATTACCGTAATGTTCAATAAATTTCGGTAAATTACCGTAATTTACAGGAAATGCATTTTTCTTAAATTACGGTAATTGTTTGGGGTATTCCTGTCGTATCGCTGCTTTGACATTTCTAATTTCAAAACTTTGCGCATTTTGGACACCAAATTTAGGCAACTCCTTATACACCCCCACCAGTGCTCGACGGAACATGTAAATGTTTAGTAAATTACGGGAATAAAAACCATAATTTACGCCGTAAATTACGACTTTTTTACATCTCTGAAGTTGGCAAACCTGTAGCTAGACTAAATCTTTAAACTAAATATATGAAACATGGAACTTATCTTAAGTTGGTAGGTACGTAGGTACTTCATTTTTCTGTCATTCGATGATGCTTTATTCGAATGACTGACGTTTTGTATTGCATTTTTTAATTCACCTTATTGATGGTTTTAATAATAAAGACGGACATCTATGAATACTTACTCGAATCAACGTGATTAAATGAAAATAACGGACGTAAGTCTAAGGGTTGCCAATTTTGGTGTTTAATGCACTAGAAATTTTGCTTTTGGGCGTTTTCATGTTATGACATTTTGTGACAAATTATTTAATTGTTAGTAGTTTTTGTCATTCTTGTGTCACAGCAATAATCTCAAAATTGGCAAAGCCGATAATACAGCTAGACTGTTTTACCTACTGCGTAGACTGAATCCCTTCGTGCACGGGAATTATTGAAATTATCAATTAAAGTCAGTTTTTATAAAATTACCGACTTTTACAGGAATCCTTTTACCATTTTTCCAAGATGTCACATAAATGTATAATAAACAATGGTAATAATGTAGTAACAGAATGTTTGTACACTTGTAATTTATTTTTCGTTACGTTACGGCGAAATATTTCAATGTAATATTACAAAAAATGTAGGTAATTTTCTC
This sequence comes from Pycnomerus fuliginosus, assembly GCA_963924575.1. Lineage (NCBI taxonomy): Eukaryota > Metazoa > Arthropoda > Insecta > Coleoptera > Zopheridae > Pycnomerus > Pycnomerus fuliginosus. The sequence goes on from OZ004622.1 coordinate 22,280,819, forward strand.
CTACGTTCTATTACGTTACAGACGTAACTACATTTTTGTAATATTACACTTTTACATTCCTAGACATAGGTTCTGAATCCTGCTTTGAGATGTCGCTTCACTTAATGAAAAGTTAAAGTGAAAAGTAATGCCGAAAAGATATCAAATAGTATAAGGCCTGTTTTATAGCTTTTGACAATGAAATGCCACAGTCATACGAAATTCAGGTCTGCTATATATGTACTTCATACCTCATACGACTGTGCTCATACATAGACGAAAAATATCTACACCATATACCATATGCAACCAAATTAACACTTCCTTTGTTAACATGTAAGTTTGGCTGCATAAACTTCCAGTTCATTCATAACAGAGGGGCGTTACGTAATCATAACGTTAAGGTGGCACTTACGTACCTATACAGCCTGTCCCACACAGGGCGAGAAATTTAATTTTTTTCTACGGGTCACCCCGTTCAGCGGAAACACGTTTATTTTCAACATTCATTCATTTATTTCATTTATTCCTTCTAACGTGTTTCCGCTGAACGGGGTGTACTCATTTTTCCATTGTCCTTTATTCTTACCTTTTTCTCAACTTCTACATCATCTTCAGTCTCTTGGGTATTTAACTTCTGCATAACAGTCGTTTCAGAATCAGTCTTTTTTTGTATAGGCTTCAGCAAAAAACATGCTGCAACTGCAACGACAGACAGTGCTGCCAACACCAAAACGGTACTCCTGGTACTGTTAAAACTGGAAAGTAGTCTTTCACAAATCTGAGGCATGAAAATATACATGACACTGACCCCAGTCACTGAAAAAGACATTGCCAGCGTTAACCGCTTCTTGAAATACGTATTTGTTGCTAAATACGTAGCGGGCAACATAATGCCTTGGCCCAGCCCTAAAACCACCTGAATTACCGGTTGGTTAAGTATTACCACGTGACGTTTTAGCTCCGCCCCGTGGGCGGAGCTTGTTGTGACGTGCTCCAAAGAACTCACCTATCAAACCAGGAAAGGTGCAAATTAAAACTGCGTAAGAGGGTGCAAAACTAGTTAAGAAAATCCCAAAGGACATTAAAGATGTCCCAAAAATTGCCACTCGCCTGAAGTCGTATTTTTTCAAAAGAGGACTTGCGAGTAGTCCCAAAGAGCAGTATATAGCAGTGTGTAGATGTAGTAATAAACTGGTTTGTGCTGCATTTATACCTAGGTTTTTGAAGTCATTTTCATAAATCAGTCCAAAACATTGTACCAAAGGCATGGCACATATCTAAAATAGATAATCAAGATCATTATCCTCTTTATCAAGACTTACATTTATTAGGGTGGTGGAAAAGATAATGACCCAACCGTAGCCACCATCTGGAGGGGTAAACTCTTCCTTGTCTTTGTTCATGATGGATAGATCGTGGCTGGTTTTTTGGCACTTAAGAACTGATAAAATAAAAACCTATTTTATTCAACTGATATGCATTGTTTGACTTGTGCTGATAAAACGATAGACATTCTTAGCTTATTTACATTTCTTTTATTAGAGTTAACAATTAAAATTACAGTCATGGCCTCTAGGTGGCTTTTGCTGTACGACACAAAAACATTGATATCGTAAACAACACAATTACTGAATTTACATTTATATTAACTGACCACTAGGAAGTAATGGCCTGTCGTTTGAATATTTTAAAAAAATCGAGATTAATTGTTGATAATGAAAAATTTTAATCTTACCGTAGTTCGTTTGAAATTAATTAACATAATGAGTTTGTTTCACGTAGCCGTAGTTATTATCAATCACTATTATTCATGAACTTTATATACAATTATTCAACAAAACAGGTATTGTAAAATAGATAACCTACAAAAACAGTCTGACCGTCAGTCTGACGTTGACACTTGACAGTCCTAAGTTGTGTCCCTCAACCGTCAGGTGGCGCGTAATAACTTTTGAGGGATTTAGATTTAGTTTTTAGTAGATAATTAAATTTGGGCGTTGATTTGTCAGTTTATTGGTTTGTTAACAACATCCCCTAAGTCTATTTTTATTTTTTGTACCGAGTTCCCATTTAGCCGTCAATCATTTCACTCGATACCACAGTAGAACACAGAGCACAGCTGCACAGATGATCTGATAATTTCTATTTGACCACGATTGCTCAGCGCAATCATGTTGTTCGCAAACTTGTGCAATTTCAATTATCTTCTGCAATTTTATAGTTATAATTTGCAGAATAAAGGGATGAAATGCGGTGTTTGAAATTAAAATTTCTCATTTGTTATGTTCTCATATTCATGATTGATGAAGGATTAGATTCCTTATCCGATGACCAAACAAACTTCCCAGCAAACACAGAAGGTCTGGCCGTGTTATGGCAACTGTCCAGCAAGTCCGGCACTGGCAATAGAATTACGGCCGTGTACTGGCCCGACGAGAATCGGCCATACGAAAGCAGCCACAACGTGGCCGTACTGTGGGCATACGAACAACGGCCAGACAAAGACAGCCATGGCACGGCCGGCCTCTGGCAGCCCTAACCCGGCCGACTCCTGACAGCCTTAGCCCGGCCGGCCTCTGGCTGCCTCATTCTGGCCGTATTGAAAATGTTTCTGTAGTTAAATAATATGATGATAGTGATTAATTTGATAATGTAACCCTTACTATCATACAATTCACAAAATTAAAGAGTATTACATATTTTTTAAATAATTGCCGGTTAGTTTATGTACAAGATACAAACAAAGTAAAGTATGAGATACAAACAAAGTAAAGTATGAGGTGAAGCGGCCTAGTAGCAAGAAACTCGACTATCGTCCGAAGAATCCGGGTTCGGTTCTAGGTGGTGAAGCGGTTTATCACGTTTTTTTTCGTCCCGAGGTAGTTCCGGCCTGAACGTGGCCATAAGAACGCCGTAATGTGGGCCCAAACAGAACCAGACCCGGCCCGTGCCTGGGCAACGTAGATCGGCCGTAACAAAACCAGAGGCACACATGTGGGCCGCGCCAGATAAGGCACTCGCTTCTGGGCCGGTTCCGGCTTGTCCGGGCAGCCTCATTCCGGCCGGCAACCGGCCATAAGATTGAGGTTTGCTGGGTTTGAGAATTTTCTGGTGGGACAAAGATTGTTTGCTGCAGATATGTTTAGAGTGAGTGAATTAATTTATTGATATTTTATAAACCTATACAGGGGGCTAATTTAAAAAGATACAGGTTCGGTTAAATTACAGAAAAGTTGCGTTATTTTGTTGCTGATTAAGAATCTGAAGAGAATTCCTCGATATTATTGTAATTCGTTCCTGAGTTATCACAAAAAATCTGAAAATTTAAAGAAAAATTAATATCTTCCTAACGATTGATGTTATTTAAATGAAACTTGTAGCTTTAACATTTTTGACAAAAGGCGTAGGTATCTACAGTTTTTGCGGAAAATGAGTTAACACCGGAATCTTGTTTAGAATGTCTTAAACTACCATGACAAGAATTTTTGTTGACATCCAAAACACTATTTCAGTCAAAATTCGCAAATGAATTGAGCCAAAATGCATTGGGTGTTATGTGTTTTAAAATATAAAATCGTCAAAATCTCGCTTCCATCAAAACTGTTGATAAATTTCGAAACGAAGACGACGAGATCTGGTTGTGACTTACCTCAAATAGTTTGTCCACCGCTCCAGATCCGGGTCCATATCCCCTATGTTTCAGAACTTTTAAATGTAAACAACGAAAACCTTCTGTTGCGCGATTGCGAACACGATGCGATGGTCATTCACCAACGGCTTGGTGGCTACTACTCCCCCCAAAGTCCCAACCAGATAGGCGCGTAGCCACAAAAAATTTAAAACAAAATTTAAACAAAATCGAATATCTAACATTCACCCCACCAAAATTAACAAATTTTTCCCTAAATTACTAATCAATTTTTTCCAATTTTTGCCTTCAGTTTAAATGCTCTGCCAATTAACTTCCCAACAAAATCCTCTTTAGAAGAGACAAGCAAAACTAAAGTGCAATATTTTTTTTTTTTTAAGCAAACCTAATACCAAATGAGGAAAAAAAAACAACAAAATTTACAATTCTGAAAATCATAACTGCTTTGCAAAGCAATTACTGATCGGGAAGAGGGGCTAACTTGGTAATCGGTCTACGAATGACCCCATTAGCGGTGCGTACTGAGGCCACGCGCGAAATCCCGTCAATTCTCGGATATAATTCTTCTACACGCGCAATCGACCATTTTAATGGCGAAATATTTTCCTGTCGAATCAGCACTAAAGTGTCTGGCTTGATTTCAGGCTGGGACTTGTCCCATTTAGGACGAGTTTGCAGGGTGTGTAAATATTCTAAGCTCCACCTACGCCAAAAATCTTGCACACACCTTTGCACAAGTTGCCATCTAATTAAACGGTTCACCGGCACTGATTCTAAGTTCTCTTGATCCGGAACAGCTGTTAATGCCTCAAATGTTAAAAAATGTCCAGGTGTAAGCACAGATAGGTCATTCGGATTTGAACTCATGGGGCACAGAGGTCGCGAATTTACAATAGACTCTATTTGTGCTAACAACGTGGAAAATTCTTCAAAATTTAAGACTTGATTTCCTACTACACGATATAAGTGACTCTTAACGGACCGAATGCCTCGCTCCCACAAACCACCCATGTGACTTGCCCCGGGAGGGTTCCGATGAAACTCGATTTCCAATTTCTCAGATGCATCGCGAGTGAATTCAGAAAGTTTAGATTCTGCCCCTAAGAAATTAGTTCCACAGTCACTGTAAAGTGCAGAACACCTACCTCGACGGGCTACAAAGCGACGAAAAGCCGCAAGGAAAGCGTCTGATGACAAATCTGAAGCAAGCTCTAAGTGAATGGCTTTCACCGACAAACAAACAAAAATGCAAATGTAGGCTTTTGTGACCTTAGCGCCTCGAATTCTTGCGGATGAAATTGACACTGGCCCGGCATAATCCACACCAGAATTTACAAATGGTTTCACTTGAGAGACCCTTGGGAGAGGTAAATCGCCCATTAACGGACAAAATCCAAAATTGTTGCGTTAAGAGGTATTGCAAGGTTTGTGGGCCACAATGTAAATGCTCCACATGAAAATATTCAATCAACAAGGTGGTGAAACGAGACTTTTGCGGAAGCAACAAAGGGTGTTTCGCCTCGAAAGACAGATCAGCATGCCTTAACCGACCTCCAACTCTTATGAAACCCTCTTCGTCTAAAAAAGGATTGAGCTTTCGAATTTGTTTAGCACAGAGCTTCCCTGACTTCAAAGCTGCAATCACGTCGGGGAAGGCTTGAGCTTGGATGACGCGAGTAATGGTCAGTTGGGCTCTATAAAGTTCATCTGCCGAAATGCCATCATCTGAACATTTTATACTTTCCAGCTTGAAACGAATTGCGATGAAACGACGACAATAACAAATTATGTGAAGAATCTTTTTGAGTGAGGAGAATCTTGTGAGCAGTTCTTTAACCCAATTGTGTGAAGATTCTGCTAATAAGACTGTGGGCTGAATTATTTTCGCTTCCGTAGTATCTTCGGTACTATTGGAGTTCGAAGAATTCTGCTCAGGCCAATGGGAGTCATCGTCACGAAGAAAGTTAGGTCCTGACCACCAAATAGCATTGTTGACTAAATCGGAAGGAAAGCTACCCCTCGACACTAAATCTGCTGGATTTAGTTCTCCAGGAACATGCCTCCAATGAGAAGGATTAATTTTCTCCTGGATGTGTGCGACTCGATTTCCCACAAAGGTTTTCCATTTATGAGGTGCTGATTTCAACCAACACAACGCGACCAATGAATCTGACCAAGCGACAATCTGTTCAAAAGTGATTTTTGATTGAAACACCTCAATTATCCAAAATAATAAATCTGCTAAAAGCGCAGCACCCAACAACTCTAATCGAGGCACCGAGATTTTCTTCAGCGGTGCCACTTTGCCCTTTGCACACACTAGAAGTACCTGAACCGAATCATCAGCGAATTTGATTCGCAGATAAGCCACCCCACCGTAACCGACCTCACTCGCATCAGAAAACCCATGAAGCTGACACGAGATAGTTCCAGAAAACAAACACTGACGAGGTACTTTAATATCTAGTAGACAATGCATTTCTCTTTGTAGACGATTCCACTGAGAAACTATTTCCCTGGGTGGAGGCTCGTCCCAATCAATTCCAGCTACCCAAAGCTTCTGAATCAGAGCTTTGGCAAAAACTGTCAAAGGTGCCAAAAAACCCAGAGGATCAAATATCCTGGCTAACTCACTCAAGATATTTCTCTTTGTGCACGAAATATCGCGAGACTCTACAACAAATGAAAATGAATCAAGAGCAGGGTGCCATTTTAAACCAAGAACTTTTACGAAATTCGAATCAGTATCGAAACTATGAGGAGTTTGGCAAAAATCTTCAGGCAACGTTGTTAACACACTAGGGTGATTGCTTGACCACTTCCTTAATTCGAAACCACCTAACTTAAATAGATCGATGAGTTGAGTCTGCAAAGTCACCGCTTCCGCTACTGAATCACACCCGGTCAAAATGTCATCAACGAAAATCTCATTTTGTAACACCGGCACGGCCAGTGGAAAATCTTGACCGTGATCCTTAGCCAATTGCTGGATCGTGCGAAGTGCTAAAAAAGGTGAACTTGACAGCCCATAAACGACACTGGTCAAATAATAATCCCCAATATTATCCTGAGGAGACTCGCGCCACAATGTCCGCTGATAATTCCAGAAACGCTCTTCGACCAAAATTTGTTGATACATGCGTTTAATGTCAGCCGTAAATACAATCCGATGAGACCGAAACAACAATAGTAATGTGCCGATGTCCTTTTGTAACTTTGGACCAACCAAAAGCTCATCATTAATCGAAGATCCATTTCGATCCTTACACCCCCCGTCAAAAACGACACGAATTCGAGTGGTGGGACTATTTGGATTAAAGACGCAAAAGTGAGGAATGTAATAATGTGATTGAGACGTTTTTGAAAACTCCTTGTTTTTGACCGGAACGAGATCTCCCCAACTAATGTATTCATGCATAAACTTCTTGTAAGAATTATACAAGTCTGTATTTTGTACCAACCTTTTCTCCAAAGCTAAAAATCTCCTAAGGGCAATTTCACGAGAATCACAAAATACGGGTTCAGGATTACGAAGTGGCAAAGGAACTATAAATCTTCCCGATGTGTCCCTTGAATAATTTTCGACAAACAATTTTTCCGCTTGAGCGTCTTCAACCGAAACGAGCGGCTGTTCTAGTGGGACATTTTCAACTTCCCAGAACTTCTTCAAAGTTAAATCGAGAGATTGTTCCTCGGCTACGGTAAAATAAGACGAAACTGGAGAAGCCGAGGACGAGGACCGTGAAGCTACCCTTCCCATTATTACCCAGCCAAAGACGGTATTGATTAAACGAGGATCATTTTCTGACTGACTATGAACTTTGCCATCGAGAAGGATATCTGGAAAGATGTCCGCTCCTAACAAAATATCAACGCGCCCAGGTTTAGCAAAATTTGGGTCAGCTAAATTTAAATCTTTTACAAAGTCCCAATTGCGATCACCTAAATCGATAGGGGGAAGTTGACCACAAATTTTATCCAAAACAAAGGTTTCAACTTGAAAGGACATCTTTGGATTTACAGTGATTGTCAGCCGAGTGCGTCCCTTTGCGACATTAGACACATTATTGAGGCCACTAATAGCGAGTTGACTATGATAACGACGCAAGCCCAAAAGGTTAAAGGCATATTCTGTCAGACAACTAATTTGACTACCGCTATCCAAAATTCCCCTGAGTGTTTGCACCTGTCCTCGAACATCTAAAACCTTCAACAAAACAGTCGACAGCAAAACAGTCGACGATTTGGTTCCTGTACGAGAAAAGGCATTAACGACAGATGGTTCTTCAGGTGATCTTATCATCTCAGGATCGGTATTTTCTGAAGATTTTTTCGGAGTTGAAGATGTAATACTGGGCTTAGGAAAATGGAGTAACGAGTGATGTTTCACGTTGCACTGACGACACCGATACGAAGAGGGACAGTCCCTAGACTGGTGGTTTTTCTGTTGAAGACAGTTTAAACACAATTGCGACTGTTTTGCGAGAGCATAACGATCTTGAGGAGTTTTCGACAAAAAGGATGGACATTGAGCTATAAAATGCGATCCTTGGCAAGATGAACAAGATGGAGCCAAATTGATATTAGTAGGCAACGAAACAATCTGATTTGGCTTAGGCGAAAAGGAGTTTTTTGTTGAACTCCTAGATTTTGAGTTTAAATCGATCGAGGACGAGGAATCTAAAGCACGACAATAATCTTCGAGAAATTTTACAACATCATTCAATTTTGGAATAACAGTATTAGGATTGCGGATCTCATACTGTTCGCGAGTATCTTTATCTAATTTTTGTAGCAGCAGTGTGACCCAAATTAGTCCATTTTTCTCTTCGGGCGAAATATTCAAAGCATCTAATGCCGTGTAATTTTCTCTAAACGGATCTAAAACTGATCGCAATGACGCTGCTGTCCGAAACATAATTGGCTTGAGTTTTAAAATGACATCTGGATGATAATTGGCGATTATTCTAGGATTATTGTATCTTTTATCTAGAATTTGCAACGCTACGGTATAGTTCGCCTGAGTTATCGGTAAAGAATGAACCAACGACAAAGCTTCACCCTTTAAAGATGCTCTCAAATGTTGGAATTTCTCCACGTCGGAGAGGTAATCTTTCAGGCCAATAACGCTATTAAACAATTCGATGAAAGGAATAAATTCTTTTATATTTCCCGCAAATGGTGGGATTACAATTTTTGGCAACGAGTTTGAATGAACAATCTGTTTATTTACGAGACCTGAATTGTTCGGGTTCTGAACCAACGATTGACTTTCCTTTTTAGGATCGTCATTTATAGTGATATTAACACGATTAATTGAATAATATAAATCATCAATGGCCAAAACATTCTTATCCAGTAACTCAAGATCTTCCGATGTGTCGGAAGAAAACTTTTTAACATGAGAATATACCGACTGAAAATCCTGGTATAATGTTTTTGCCATGTCCAAACGCGCTAAAAACGAAATTTTTTTCGATGCATCCTTTTCGGCATCCAAAGCAACGTTACAAGTTAACGTTAATCGTTTAATTGTACTTTCTGAGATATCAATGGATTCTTGGACAGAATACGACATTTTTCTTTATTAATTAATAAGCAAATTCGACAGGATAAGAATAATTATCGAAAAGAATTATATCGAGAACGAAGCGTAATGTTTACCTCTGCAGCGCAAAAAAACGCTACCAAAAAACCGAAGCGAAGCGAGATTACCAAGAAAACCCTCGTAATAATTTAATAATTACTAGGTACGACAACGAAATTTTGCTTTTATGAAGCAAAACTTTTTTTGGTTGAGTGGACTGTAAGATATTCGAAAAAACTGAATTCTACGATACGGCCGAAGGGCCAATGATAAATTTCGAAACGAAGACGACGAGATCTGGTTGTGACTTACCTCAAATAGTTTGTCCACCGCTCCAGACCCGGGTCCAGATCCCCTATGTTCCAGAACTTTTAAATGTAAACAACGAAAACCTTCTGTTGCGCGATTGCGAACACGATGCGATGGTCATTCACCAACGGCTTGGTGGCTACTACTCCCCCCAAAGTCCCAACCAGATAGGCGCGTAGCCACAGAAAATTTAAAACAAAATTTAAACAAAATCGAATATCTAACAACTGTAGATACGTCTTTTGGTCTTAGCACGGCAGAATAGGGGTTGTAACTCAAAATTTCGCTTAATAAGTATTGGTCGAAATTGGAGTTATTCGATAGCCGTCCGTTAATGATTCAAAAAAGGTGTTACTCATATTTTGCTACCATTAAAGGCGCTACAACCCCTAACATGCAGGAGCACAAAAATACGAGAACTCAAAAACCACTCAGCGTATCAAATCAGAATTTGGTGTGGTAATTTTCAGTGATACTGTAGACGGATGGACAGATCTTCATTAGGATCTAACAAAGCGGATGAAATTTAGGGGTTGAAACTGGAAATTTCTTCAAGTTCGATAGATTTCGGTCAACCATTGAAAAAAGTCTTATGAGTTTTCAACATAAAACCAGCCGCTAAGCCACTAACAGCCCCTAACGCTTTGCAAGCAGCTACCCAGCAAACACAGGTACATAAATGATATATCCCTGTTACATAACCAGAGCATACTTAATTTGTAACATGTTACATTAGTATCTACGTAAATGTTATATTGCATCTTTGTAATGATTTCCGCCTTCAGTATATATAACGAATATAACAAATGTTAATTAGTTACATATAAGTTATGTAACAGTTTCATTATACGTTACTTGTTTATTCCATAGCAATGAAATAACATTACAATGACTATTATTCATAACATTTATTAATTACTTGTTATACAGGTACTTAGGTACATTTATTGACACTGCGATTACCTTTCCAATAGGAAACGTTTTTCAAAATGAATCCATTATTCTGCCTTTTGCCATACCAATTCTGTCTCCTTGTAGGTATATGTAGTAGCATCAGGTAAATCTAAAACAGAAAAAAATTATAAAGAAGACAAAATAGCCCCACATTCGTCCTACCTTAGGAAAGTCGGTTACTTCGAGTTTTTATAAGTTCCATGGAAAAATTTATAAGTTCCTGCCTTTTCCTGAAAAATAACAATTGTTTCGCTTTAGCCAAAATATTGACTGCGCCCTTTTCTTACCTTTGCAAAATATGATTGCGGTGAGGGAGGTGAGGTAACTGGTAGGCACTGGTGATTCAATTCGCAGTAATTTGCTGAAGAGTGAAGATCAAAGAAAAACGCTGACTGAGTAACACGACGCGACGCGAAGAATTTGTAACATACCAACCAAAAATTACTAAATTCCAGTGAAAGTCACTAACTTCTATAGCGCCAAACTTAAAATTAATAAACATGTTGTGTTAATCTTATGTAACATCAACAAAATAATGTTATAATAATGTTACCGTGTCATTTCGTTACATTTATGTTTCTATATTATGAGAAATTTGTACATGAAAATGTTGTGTAACATATTCATAACTCTTTTATAAAACATCTGTTATGTACGCCTCTGTTATTGCATAACATTGACATTTTGTGTTTGCTGGGTAATTAGGTCCTATACATTTTATTTATTTTTTCTGAAATCCTATTGGTTTATTTATGAACAACCGAAGTAAGTAAATACGCAAGAAGTTCTGTAACACCATAGAAATTAACTCACCCCTGTAGATCAAAAAGGGGGTGAAAAGACGAGTCTCTAACAATTTCTAGCAATTTCTCCATGAATGAAAGTTTCCAAACTTGTAGGTCTCCCTCTATTTCGTGACGTAATATATGAAGGCAAATTTTTTTAAAGGAAATTTCAAAGGAGTCCAAAGGAAACATCCTCTTCAGCCCATTTTCCCTCCAAGTCATGCTGACGTTAATTCATTTGGGGGCGAAAAATGGAACGGCCCAGGAAATCCAGAAAATCCTCCAACTTCCCACCACCGCCTCAATTAAATTTTTAAGTCAAATAAGCAACAAAGACTACAAATTCCATACAGCCAACAAAATATATATCAAACCACAGCTAAAAATTAAGCAGAAATTTCGGCAAACCTCCAAAGACGTTTTTCATTCAGAATTTGAAACGATCAATTTCCGACAAAAGGAAATAGCAGCAAAATCTATAAATAATTGGGTGGAAAATCGCACAGACTACAAGATTAGAAATTTCATCGATCCATTGGAGATAAATGAAAACACCAATGTGATGTTAATTAATGCACTGTATTTTAAAGGTTCTTGTTTATATAATAATTGTTTTTACAGCTTTTTACCTGTCCTATATAATAATAATAATAATAATAATAACGTCTTTATTCCATTAGAAAAAATATTTTCAATAGGAAAGTGGCGAAGTTTAGCTGTAGCTATTCTTACACTTAACCATATGTATACAGTGTGTTTCAGTTTGAGTGGAAACATCTGGCTATTTGTTAAAACACCTTTTTTGTGTACTAATTACTAAATTTGTTATAACAGAAGCATACGTGTCAAAATATCAAAAAACATATTAGGCAATTTTAACCTCCCCACTCCACTTAACCACGTAAAAAAAGGGAGGTTACTGCAATCACTAAAATCTTCCAATTTGAGATAACACCAGATCTTCACGTTTTGAGGTCTCAGGAACCCAAAAAAGTGGTTTTAAAAATGTGTCTCAATTGTTAACACTCAAACTGAAACACCCTGTAGGTACCTTTATAATGTTACATAATTAAACAAGTTAAAATCAGTAAAAACATTACTTATCAACAATATTATTAGTATCTATTACTATTTATTTAAAGGTTCTTGGACGGAATCATTTAAAATAAGACGTGAAGCCTTCCACAGAACCCTCACTGAAACCTTTCTGGTTGACATGATTTATGATGAGGCTCGTTTCGTGGATTTCTACAAAAACGAAGAATTGGGGGTGAAATTTTTGAAATTGCCTTTTAAAGGGTACGATGCTTCCATCGTTTTTGTTCTTGGTGGGGTTGAAGAAGACGGTTTGGCAAGTTTATTTACAATTCAAAATTTTGAAAGAAAACACGTCAATATAAGGTTGCCAAAATTCCGATTTGAAAGCAGCAGTGGATTAAAAAAAATTCTGAAAAACGTAAGTGTAGGTACAGTTACTGGCAAAAAAATCGGGACAACCGAAAAAAATTTCAACCCCAAAACCCACCCCTTTTAGCCCCCAAACTCAAAAAATGGACATAGAGGAAATTGAGTGTCCCGATTTTTTTGCGAGTAAGTGTACCTGTAATAAACTCATTCCTAGTGTGAATTGGAATTGAAACTCGCCAATAATTTAGCAAAACAACGAAATTCTTTCAAAATCAACATGATTTTCAATTCCAAGGCCCTCTGAAGATGAGTTTATTTTGGATCGCTCGATTTATACATATTTACCTTCTTGGTAGATAGCTTGGAATGAGGAGAGCTTTTGAAGCAGAAGAAGCAGATTTTAGTGAAATGGCTGAAGGAAAAGGGGCTTTCCATATTGAAGAAATTCATCAAAAAATGTTCATATCTTTGGATGAAAAAGGAGTAGAGGGTTCCGCCGCCATTGACGGTAATTTTCAATAATTAATTTAATTTCAATGAAGATATTTTTTCAGCTGAAGCTCTAGTGACGTTCTCCCCTACTTCAACTGAAACTTTTAAGGCAGACCGTCCTTTCTTCTTTTACGTAATGGTGGAGGATGTAATAATTTTTGCAGGTCGAGTCGAAACTCCGACTGTTGTAGACGATTCGCCCAAAGATTTGATGAGACTGGAAGTTGATTTTCCTACATGTTACGGGGGTGCTAATTGAGAAAAATATCATGAGACCAAAAGTTACATCGGTTCGTTTTATTTTTAGTCCCGTTATCAAGAAAATAGTATATTATATGCCAAAGGACTGAAGTGCATCATTTAATCTCGACCATGATGTCACTTCAGTCCTGTGGTATATACGCTGTTTTTTGCACTCCCATTCAATTTGAACCCAAAATAGTCGAAAAATGTTAAAATGTCACTCTGACGTAGTTTAATCAATATAATGCAAGAAACAATGGATTCTTTATAAAATAACTACCAACGGCACTTCAGTCCCTCAAAAGAGTGCCTAAAAGTGCCACTTCATTCTCGGGGGGTGGAAAAAAGTTAATTTGTTTCAGTTAGATACCCACCTTAAACTTTCTGAACCAAATATCTGTCTGCCTCTAACCTCAAATAACGACTAAGACAGCATTGAAAACCATTTTTATTAAACTAAAAGTTACATCAAAATCAAAGCCACATCTCTTCCAACAGGATCCTAAAATTTATATACAAATATAAAAATAAATACATTATACATTAATATAAGAGTCTTGATCAATTTGCTTGTTTTGAGGCAAGGAACTGGGCAAGCAAATTGGGATGCGTTAACAAAATACCCTGTCCAAGACGCTACTTTTTTGGTTCACAGTACAATTTACAACCATATCTTACAACTTAACCTTTCATTTTCCATTATTTCTTCCTTCCGTTGGGAGAACTGTTCTGCGTGAACGACATTTCCATTTGTACTGCGCTCTGCTTTGCCAGACTGTTTCGTCTGTAGGCGTTCACGTCCATGCTCGGCTTCCTGCGACTTAAATGTCTCTCAACCCACTTCAGCATGGTCAAGACTGAATCCGTGGAGGGGAGTCGTCTTTCGGCTGCCGTTTTGATTATGCTTGAAGAGGTCACTCTGAATGTGGCGGCCATACCTTTCAATGCCTGGAAAAAATAAAAGATTTGTAGCGAGGGGTGGTTTTGCATTTATGATGTTAAATAATTTCTTGCATCTTGCCTATAATAATCTACGGGGTGGGTCGAAAAATTACGAAAGCTTGGAAGGGACATGCATAAATATTATCAGTTTTGCCAGAAACTATTCACTGAAGATCTCCACTTATTAATTGGATACCTCCACTTATTAAGGGATGATTTGCGCTAACTAATAAAAAACATTCCGAAGTTTGGCAGAAAATGTCACCAAAAATGACGTCTGTCTTCATTTCAGCTATGTTTCTTATTGGTTCCTTTCCCCTTTGTGACGTCACGCAACTAGTAACACCAGACAGTACTATGTAGAAAAACGCAAATTGCTTCAATTTTACACGCCACTGCATTGTTGATCTCATTACTCTTCGTTTATTAGAAAATGTCACTTAAAATGACGTCTGCCGTTCATTTCAGCGATTCTTATTGGTTGCTTCTCTTTAAAACTGTAAAATTAAAGAAATGCACAAAAATTAGTGAGATCAACAATGGATAAAAACTGCAAGATCAAAGCAATTCTCATTTCTATGTAAGTAGGTACCCTACATGGTGTTATTAGTGGCATGACGTCACAGAGGAAAAAGCGAAGGGGAAAGGGACCAATAAGAATCACTGAAATGAACGACAGACGTCATTTTAAGTGACATTTTCTAGTAAACATATGAGGTCACGAAAATTAATGAGATCAATAATGAGTGTTACTAGTCGGGTGACGTCACAGAGGATAAAGGAACCAATAAGAATCATCGCTGAAATGAGGAAAGAGATCACCACATAGTGCCATAGTTTCTGGCAGTACTGAAAAATATTTATGCCGCAGCGAAAAACTAAACTAAACAAAAACTAAAAACTGGCCCTCCGCCCTAGTCTGGAACCCTCCTAAAATCTGCAAATTATGTGCAGGGCGGAAATTTTTGGCCCATAACTCGCTTTCCCTTCACCATACAAAAAATATACAGGGTGATTCACGTAGACCGTTCATTAGAAGTTTTTCCACTTCCCAGTGGAATAGAAATTTGAAATTTGGTACTCGGCCATTATCGACAATTCTGAATTCACCTAAAATATTGGCAAGATTTCGTCACTTCCGGTTTCGCCGGAAATGATACCAACCTTGTTATTTTAAATGGAACCCTATAATTTTCATTATATATTTAAGATCGTCTCTTCAAACTGAGTATTTCTTCTCTGGGTTATCTTCATCTACCTGTCATAGTTTTTGACTTATGGCAATTTTTTCGTTCAAAATGTCACATACAAGAGTTGCTTTAAAAAATCACAGCTCCTAAACGCTTGGCAATAATGAAACGAGTTTTTTTACAATCGATAGCGAAGGCATCAGAGAATCTTTTGAGTGGTCAGCAGTCTACTAACTTAGCTTCAAACGTTCACAATTGCTATTCAAAGTTGACTATGACAAAATATGGGAAAGTCGATTTTTTCAAATGAAACGTACTATTTATGTCAACGGCAATCGATAGATCGCTAAATTTTAGGGGCAGTTTCATCAACATATCCTATACCCTCTACTTATCAATTCTGAGTTAATACACCCATTGCATCAAAGAGCAAATTGTAAGACCGCATGCGCGGCGGGAATTTTGCCCCGCCCATTTCTACGAGATTCAAATAGAAATGGGCGGGGCAAAATTCCCGCCGCGCATGCGGTCTTACAATTTGCTCTTTGATGCAATGGGTGTATTACGAAAAAAGATATTCTGAAAAAATTATTAGTTATCGGAACTTGAGTAGGCTTTGGAAAATTTGTTACATGTCAAAAAGTGTCATTTTCATTGTTAGTATTAATAATAGTTGGCTTAATGTTGGTCTTACAACGATAAATTGTGGGCTACACGAATGAAGTTGTTTTTGATTTATTTGTGACTTATGGTCAAAATGACCGAATTGTAGACAGAACTTGCCGAGCCATTTAACGCAAAGTATCCAGATTTAGCGCAGATGACAGGGTAAATTTGCTCGCATGAAGACGAACTGTATTAATGTAATGAATGACAAAAGCTTTGTTAAATTGTGTTACGTTTGTTTCTTTCAAAAGGATTAATGTTGATAATTGTTAGTTCTATTGTAAGATTTGTATTTGTAAGTTATAAAATGAAAGAAGTTATGTCTTGAGAGTATTTTTTGTTAAACAATCGTTCTTATTTTGCTGTCATTTTGACTATAAATCACAAATAAATCAAAAACAACTTCATTCGTGTAGTCCACCGTTGTTGTAAGGCCAACATTAAGCCAACAATTATTAATACTAATAATGAAAATGTCACTTTTTGACGTGACAAATTTTCCAAAGCCTACTCAATTTCCGATAACTCGTAATTTTTTCAGAATATCTTTTTTCGTCAATAACTCAGAGTTGATAAGTAGAGGGTATAGGACATGTTAATGAAACTGCCCCTAAAATTTAGCGCTCTATCGATTGCCGTTGCCAAAAATAGTACGTTTCATTTGAAAAAATCGACTTTTCCACATTTTGTCATCGTCAACTTTGAATAGTAATTGTGAACGTTTGAAGCTATGTTCGTAGATTGTTGACCACTCAAAAGATTCTCTGATGCCTTCGCTATCGACTGTAAAAAACCTCGTTTCATCACTGCAAAGCGTTTAGGAGCTTCGATTTTTTAAAGCAACTGTTGCATGTGACATTTTGAACGAAAATATTGACATAAGTCAAAAACTGTGACAGGTAGATGAAGATAACTCAGATAAGAAATACTCAGTCTGAAAACACGATCTTAAATATGTAATCAAAATTATAGGGTTCCATTTAAAATAACAAAGTTGGTATCATTTCCGGCGAAACCGGAAGTGACGGAATCTTGCCAATATTTTAGGTGAATTCAGAATCGCCGATAATGGCCGAGTACCAAATTTAAAATTTCTATTCCACTGGGAAGTGGAAAAACTTCTAACGAACGGTCTACGTGAATCACCCTGTATAGGGGTATACAACATTGAAGGCTAATAAATTCTCTACAAGAAAGTTCCTAAGCACTTTTCACCTGAAAGCAACGGTTTGGCTGAAGGATTTTAAATAAATTGAAAAAAACAAATGAATTATCGGTGGGTGGGCACATAGAAAAAATTAAACAGAGCAGTATTGTTGTAAATGTTGGAATGGTTGGATTTCAGGGTCACGAAAAATATATTAAAAACCTGCCCTCCTGGAACACTTCCAAAGTTATGGGGCAAAAAACGTAAGCGTTGCGCATAATGTGCACAATTTGGGGGTGTTCCAGACTGGGGTGGAGGGCGAGTTTTTAATATGTTTCTCGTGGCCCTGAAATCTAACCATTCCAACAAAAAAAAAAAGGCGGTCTCGGAGACGGCAGGAACTTCTACGCCGCACTGCATTGGATTAATAACAGCAGCATTTATTAAATTTTTAAATATTTAAAATAAGAAAGTTGCTATGCCAAAAGGGCACTTCGGGTTGACTGATCGGCTTCAAAATCTAATCAGCTCCTCTCCCGCACAGACAATAAAACAAATTGCCACTAAAATGACATTTTTCGAAAAAATGGCACTAAGGTTTTCGGCTTGAAAAAAAATCAGTTATCAAATCCGGTAATAAAAATATACATTTATGCATAGTTTTTTTTCACGGCACCATTTTTTGGTCAAAAGGGCCCAAGTGTGAATACATTTTTAGAAGCTGAATTTGAAGAGCATTCATATGGTAATGCGAAAAATGGGGGTTTGCATTTAAATTTTTAAAGTTGATGTGCCAAAAAGGCACTTTCCGTGAGCCGGTGTAGCCCAGATTCTAATCAGCACCTACAAATCTCCCACTGAATATGTGTGCCAAATTTCATCAAAATCAGTTCAGTAGTTTCGGCTGTAGCGTGTCCACAGACATACGGACAGACACACGGACAGACACACATTTTTCAAAAATAGGTTTTTTGGGTTCCTGGGACCCCGAAACGTAAAGATTTGATGTCAGTTCAATTTCGAATTTTTGATCGATTTTATATACTGCTCCGCCTTGAGCGTAGAAGTTAAAACTTCTGTTTAATTTTTTCCATTCAAAAATACCCACCCCCCCGATAATTCATTTGTTGATTCCTTCAATTGAATCAAAAAGTACAATTCACAGGAATCTGCAATTTACAACATAATGTCGTAATGTAAGGGTCTTTCTTCTATTTTTTTTCAAATTTTTACTTGCACCAGAGCGAGCACCAGAGGCATGCATTCTTGGGAGGGCTTTGCATATTTTCTACCTGATTTTCCGCAGAAGATTATATCTAAATCATAATTATCTGGCCATGATACACAAAAAAGGTGCTTTTGGTCAAAGTCGTTAGAGCTCACCGTTTTCGAATTAAACGTCTCTGATTTGTTTGGAGCGCAAAAATTTTTGACGAAACATTTTTAGTCCAGTCAAATTAGCGTGAGAAAACCCGAATAGATGCATTGCGCGCCGCCATCTTGAAAAAATATCGAATTTGCCATACTTTTTCATTCTTTACCAAATAGCGGCCAAACTAAGCGTATGACAGAAAATCTATACCTATCTTAAATTTTTCAAAGCAGATTTTTGCTACAATTTGGGTAAGTAATTTTTTACCTCCAGTAGTTTCTGAGTTACAGCTCTTCAAAATTCAACAACTATTTTGACACTTTTAGACGAAATGCGGCTTGCCTTATTGAATACTCTACAGGGTGTCCCAAAATTGGCGGGCAAGATTTCACCAGTAGATTCTTCTAAGAAAAATGTGAAAAAAGTTCCCATGAACATATGTCGAAAAATGCCTCCTGAGTTAGGGCCCCTAAAATATGGGTCACTTTGAAAGTGTTTTTTTCTAAATATCTTCAAAGCGTTTAAAGATGGCAATGTGAAGTGAAATTGGGTATCTTTATTAAGTCTTTGATGCAGAATTTATTATTGTGGAGAAAATTTTACAAGGGAGGCTTAGGACTAAATTTACTCAAACATATTTGTAAGTAGTTTTTTCTCAAATTTGATTCCAGAATCCGAAAGTTTGAAGCTTGTTACGCAAAAAAGGTACTCTTGTTGAAAGTTGCTAGAACACGCTGTTTTTGAAGAAAATGGTTTTTCATTGATTCAGGGCTCCAAAATTTGTGATTGAACACTTCCAAATACTGTAAGCAAGCTCATGGGACGGTTTCTTACTGCATTCTAGAAAGAAAAGTTCTTATGGACATGGGCCGAAAAATGCTTCCTAACCTGACCTCTAGACTTATAAATGACGATACTTTCCACCGCATCTAGCATCTGCACCTTGTTAACGTTACAAACTAACTTTAAATTATCACTTATTCTATGGTCATTGTGTAATTTTGACAATTGATTTCGTATAGGCCAGAATTTTCGCTATTCCCACTTTATCTTTCGGGTTGTCTAAAAGGTTTTTCAGTTTGTTTTCAGATCTGAAAACTATCCTTATATTTTGTTGAGCAAAAAACCTTGTCAAACCTCTTGTCAACTGAGGTTCAAAAGGTAATGCGACAAATTTTAAGTCGTGTTTTTGTTCTGCAGAGCGAAAAGTCGTGGTATTTAACACTTGCTGTTTAAATTTTAACTTCCTAATGATGTTATCTACTATGATAGGTTCAAATCCGTTACATCTCGCTATGCCTTTGATGGTTTTGAGTTATTTCCGATATCTTTCCTTGTTTAAAGGAAAATTCAGAAGACGGTGTGCCAAAAAATGGAAACTTGCCATCTTGTGTTGTGCACAATGATGGGAGTCTGTTGAGATGTAGCGGTATGTGCCGGATTCTTTCCTATAAACGTCAAATTGTAACTTATTATTATTATTTCTAATCACTAGAGTGTGTACAAAAGGGAGTTTTTTCTCTTTTTCAACTTCATGAGAGAATTTAGTACTCGGAAAATTGAGTTAATTGTGAAGTGAAGTCCTCTAAAACTGGACTGACTGGGATCGGGTGGGCCTATAAACATTTCAGTTTTCTGGAAGGTAGCTTCGGCTTTGATAATGAGCACATTGTGTTGGAAACGCGTCAGCAGTAAAAATCAAATGTTTCGGTGTAGTAGGGTGTTTCTAGTGATAGTATATGTTCATAGGAAGTTTTTTCATATTTTTCATAGAAGAATTAATCTACTGGTAAAGTTTGACCCCCTAATTTAGGGACATCCTGTATAGAACGCAACTGAATAGAACAAAACCGGGTTTTTCGGCCCTTCATCTGCTCACCCCCCACTTCCACCAGTCAACCCTCGCCTGACCAAGGCGCCTATTTTGGGAAACTTTGCTGAACTTTGAAGAGCTGGAACACAGAAACTACTGGACGTAAAACATTCCTTCTGATCTCAAATTGTAGCAAATTTAATCTACTTTAAAAAAGTTGAGCTATACATTTTCTGACAGACGCTTAGTTTGGCCGCTATTTGGTAAGAACTGAAAAAGTCCGAAATTTTCGATGTTCTTTCAAGATGATGGCGTCGGCGGTAAAAATGTTTGTTGGAAAACCACTGGAAATCGGTCAACATATAAAAAAATTAGCCCTACCGGAATTAATGCATCTATTTTCGTTATTTTGACTGGACTATTTATTTTATCCACTTAATTATTGAAAATAAGTACATAGGATGATTCCTTGCATTATTCTAAGAAGAAAAGTTCATATGGACATGCGGCGAAAAATGTATCCTAAAGGAGCTGTGGTGCTTCAAAAGAAAATATGATTTCCTGGGCCCTAGTGAAAGGGCCATGTTTAAATCCAAGGGAAATTTCTAGTCAGTCCCCGTCTCAAATTGTTCAGTATGGTTCACACTATCATCGTACAAAGCGGCACTTCGGGATCAAAATTTGCAGTATTGTTTTGGTAACCTCTTGAACTATATTAGGGTTTTTGTTATCGAAAAACGGATTATGCGACTTTTGTTTGGCCTGACTTCGGGAACTTCCTGCAAGCAATACTTTAAACAGAATCACATTCTGACTTGCCTCAGTATATATCTGCTCCAAATTTTGAATTACATACACAAACATAAAAGTTCTTACAAAATATTTGAACATTTGCATCACCACGGCACTAGAAATAAAAATAAAATTTACACCAAGAAAGCAAATGATTCATTTTACTTAAGTCTCCCATTCGTGCAGGCTGCGGACTATAATTTACTACCTCATGGGGGGGGGGATGACACAGCGCTCAATAACAGAAATTTCAAATCTTCTAATAAAAATTTTCTATTAGAATACTCATTTTATAATGTTAGCGAGTTTATCTGCTTTGACTTTTAAAAATGTAATGCGTAAGTTTTTATTTCACTGTTACATGTTATTTTATGTTTGTTTTGAGGTGTCCTGATATCATGTATCTTTATGTGGACCAATATACTTATCATTATTATTATTATTATTAATATTATTTATGGCCGCGTTTCGGAAAAGTCGCTCAACTTTCTCCTGCGACCAAACCGTTGCTCTCAGGTGAAAATTGCAGAAAAACTTTCTTGTAGAGAATTTATTAGTCTTCAATATTGTATTCTTCTAAATTTTTTGTACGATGAAGGGAAAGCGAGTTACGGGCCAAAAACTTCCGCCTTGCGCATAATTTGAGGATTGTAGGGGTATGTTTAGTATGCAATGATTCGATTGTGACAATGAAAAATTAAAAATTCTTCACTGCCACAACCAAAACGAAAGCGGCTGGTTTGAGCTCATGGTCTCAAACAGGGAACGACAGACAGCTGTTTCGATCTCTTGGATCTCATCAGTGTCGTGCACCCCGAATGAAACCACAAACTCAAACCAGCCAACCTTTAAACAGAAAATGCGACGAACTAAGAGTGTTGTGTCGAAAACCACGACCTCTGTGAGAGGTGGGGACTACTAGCTTCCATGATGTCAAAGACATCTAAAGAAAACTAGCGGCTAACAAAGTCAGCTCGCCCCGGGCTTCGACACTACTCCTGTTTAGCAACAGGTGGCGTGAAATGCAATGATTCGATTGTGACAATGAAAAATTAAAAATTCTTCACTGCCACAACCAAAACGAAAGCGGCTGGTTTGAGCTCATGGTCTCAAACAGGGAACGACAGACAGCTGTTTCGATCTCTTGGATCTCATCAGTGTCGTGCACCCCGAATGAAACCACAAACTCAAACCAGCCAACCTTTAAACAGAAAATGCGACGAACTAAGAGTGTTGTGTCGAAAACCACGACCTCTGTGAGAGGTGGGGACTACTAGCTTCCATGATGTCAAAGACATCTAAAGAAAACTAGCGGCTGACAAAGTCAGCTCGCCCCGGGCTTCGACACTACTCCTGTTTAGCAACAGGTGGCGTGAAATGCAATGATTCGATTGTGACAATGAAAAATTAAAAATTCTTCACTGCCACAACCAAAACGAAAGCGGCTGGTTTGAGCTCATGGTCTCAAACAGGGAACGACAGACAGCTGTTTCGATCTCTTGGATCTCATCAGTGTCGTGCACCCCGAATGAAACCACAAACTCAAACCAGCCAACCTTTAAACAGAAAATGCGACGAACTAAGAGTGTTGTGTCGAAAACCACGACCTCTGTGAGAGGTGGGGACTACTAGCTTCCATGATGTCAAAGACATCTAAAGAAAACTAGCGGCTGACAAAGTCAGCTCGCCCCGGGCTTCGACACTACTCCTGTTTAGCAACAGGTGGCGTGAAATGCAATGATTCGATTGTGACAATGAAAAATTAAAAATTCTTCACTGCCACAACCAAAACGAAAGCGGCTGGTTTGAGCTCATGGTCTCAAACAGGGAACGACAGACAGCTGTTTCGATCTCTTGGATCTCATCAGTGTCGTGCACCCCGAATGAAACCACAAACTCAAACCAGCCAACCTTTAAACAGAAAATGCGACGAACTAAGAGTGTTGTGTCGAAAACCACGACCTCTGTGAGAGGTGGGGACTACTAGCTTCCATGATGTCAAAGACATCTAAAGAAAACTAGCGGCTGACAAAGTCAGCTCGCCCCGGGCTTCGACACTACTCACAGAGGTCGTGGTTTTCGACACAACACTCTTAGTATGTTTAGTATGTTTTTCGTTGCTCTGAAATCTAACCATTCGAACAAAAAAAGTTGTCTATTTAATTCTTTCCATTCAAAAATACCCACCACCTGAACTAATAAACTAACTGCTCACCTGCATGGCATCCTCGTCAGTAGTATCATCCCCTGCATAAATAATCCTAATCCTCTCACTCCAATCCACTCCAAAGGCCGTCCGAAGGATATAAATCGACGCGCGGCCTTTGTTCCACTGCACTGGTGGCTTCGCCTCGATGGCACAATGCGCCTTAGCTGCCTTAAACCCAGCCTCCTCGATCAACCTTTTGGCTTCCTCCTCCAGCTGGGGCCTTATATGGGCCGGGGTTTCCCTAAAGTGGAACGTCAATAGGGCACCTTTATTTTCCACCCAGGCCCCATCCCTGCACACTCTCTCCTGAAGTTGCCGGAGTAGATCCCCGACTTTATCGTGAAATTCCGTGGGCATGGGATGGACGAATTTTGTACCATCCGGATGCAAAATTTCTAAACCGTGGTTGCCCGCGTAAGTTATGCCCTCGATGCCCACCATTTCCTTGACGTTGTTGACGTTTCTTCCAGAGATTATGGCAATGTATACGTCGGAGATGTTGGACAGTCTTTGGAGGACGTTTTTTGTTTCGGGGGGGAGGATGGCGAGGTCGGGGTGGGGGGCGATGGGGGCGAGGGTGCCGTCGTAGTCTAAGAGTAAGGCCAGTTTGTGAGTGTTTCCAATGTACCTAGAATGGAGAAAATGAAATGAAACTTGAGTTTCTGTGGTGGAGATGGAGGTCACATTAGGTTCGTTGAACTTGAAGTAGATCAAAGGTTGAAATTGTTGTTGTATTTAGTGACTAATAAAAAAGATGATTATCTTCGTATATACAAGTTAAGCTGGATCCCCACTACTTAACAAAATACTTTCTATAACGAAGTTATCGAAACAGCCAAAGCACAGCATCGATGACGTCAACGTTGACGTCAATGTTGGAACAGAAAAATAAAAATATTATACATATAATCGTATATTATTATATACCAAAAAACTGAAGTGCATCATTTCCCGAGCGCGAAAGTAACCACGAGAGGGATTAAATGTCACTTCAGTCCTGTGGTATATACGATATTTTTTGCACTTCCATTCAATTTAAACCCAAAATAGTCGAAACATGTTAAAATGTCACTTTCACGTAACCTAACAACGGTACTTCAGTCCTATGGGAGCGAATGACCCACTTCAGTCCCACAAAAGAGTGCCTAAAAGTGCCACTTCATTCCCGGGAGTGCAAAAATAATGGTCTTGCTTCTCTTTTTGAAGGGAATTATACTAATTTTTTTAGATTTTCAAAAAACATCAGAAAGATCGGTGAAAAATTAAGATTTTTTAAAAACGCAAAAACACCTCAACTCTATTTTTTTGTTGCAAATTCAACCGGGTCAATACATTTCTTTTAATTAATTTTTTGATTTTCACAAATTGTGGAAAATCGAGAAATATCGAAAATCCAAAAAGAAATAAATGAAGGGTGGTAATTGCGCAGCCCAATTTGTATCAAAAAAAGTTGACGTGCTTTTGCAATTTTCGTATGTTGTTCGTATGTTTTTGAAAATCTAGGGTGGTCGTGGCTGCATTTAGGGTTAAGCGTGACACATGTTTCTGAGTCAGAAAAAATTGTAGATTCCGAATCCGTCGAGAAAAACATAGGGTTCTATTTAAAAAAAAACAATACTAGGGTCACTTCCCGTTAAACCGGAAGTGGGAAAAATAATCTACTGACTTCCCTAAATCGGCATTTATTGACGCTCATTCTGAAACATCCTGTATACAATCTGTCCGAAAATAACGATGAAATATTTCGGGGGGTGATTCTGCAGCTCAAAATATGAAAAAAAGTCCCCATTTTTATTGAATAAATCAGGAGACGTTTGAGCTACAGGGATGAGTTTTTGCATATTATCTAACATCAGTAAGGGCCATCAGATTATGGTCTCTACCAAAAGCAGATTCAACCAGGCGTGAGGAAAATAGGGGGGGGCTTAAGCTTTCCCCATCCAAATTTTTTTGTGTTATTTTTTTGTCGATTTCTCACCGGAATATGAATGGTCCCCTTACTAAAATTGTTGTTCTGCTTTATTTTGATTGACACTTTAAACTTCCAATTAGCTTAATTGACACCTTCAACTTGCAATTAAGCCTTAATTGACACTTTAAACTAGCAATTAGCTTAATTGACACTTAGGGCCGGTTTTTCCATCTCATGTTAACTTTTACATGAAGTTATTTCCATAAAAACAATTGTTGTCACAATGGAAACTAGGGTGATAAACCTCATGTTACAGTTAACATGAGATGGAAAAACCGGCCGTTAGCCTTCGTTTAAAATGGTAATTAAGGCTTAATTGCAAGTTTAAAGTGGCAATTGAGCTAATTGCAAGTTTAAAGTGGCAATTAGGCTAATTGAAAGTTGAAAGTTGCGATTAAGCAAATTGCAACTTTAAAGTGTCGGTTAAGGCAAGTTCAAAGTGTCAATTAAGCTAAGTTTAAGGTGTCAATTAACGCTTAATTGTAAGTTTAAAGTGACAATTAAGCTAATTGTAAGTTTAGAGTGGCAATTAAGCTAATTGCAAGTTTAAAGTGGCAATTAAGCCATTTGCAAGTTTAAAGTGGCAATTAAGCTAATTGCAAGTTTAAAGTGGCAATTAGCTAATTGCAAGTTTAAAGTAGCAATTAAGCTAATTGCAAGTTTAAAGTGGAAATTAAGCTATTTGCAAGTTTAAAATGTCAATAAAGCTAATTGCAAGTTTAAGGTGTCAATTAAGGCTCAATTGCATGTTTCAGGTGTTAATTAACAGGACAACATGGCCCTCCTACGCCTTCGTATAAAATTGCATAAAAAAGCTTTTCTTGTTATGACACCGTATAATCAACCGTTTTCGAGAAAATTAGACTTAAAGATATATTTGCATTTGATTAGTTGATTAGCTTTAAAGAACCCTTAAAATGACAAAAATGAAGTTTAACCAATAGGAAAAATGTCATTCTTGTCATTTTAGGTGTTCTTTAAAGTTAATTAACGTCGGTGAATACCGGTGTTATCAATTCATTCTTATTAAATTACAAAACTGAATATTGCTTGTTGATGTGAATACATTTTTAGAAGCAGAATTCGAAGAGCATTCATATGGTAACGCGAAAAATGGTGATGTGCATTTAAATTTTTAAATTTGATGTGCCAAAAGGCACTTTCCGTGAACCGATGTGGCCCAAAATCTAATCAGCATCTACAAATTGCCCACTGAACATGTGTGCCAAATTTCATCTCGATACGTTCACTAGTTTGAGCTGCAGCGTGATCACAGACACACAGACAGACATTTTTCAAAAACTATTTTTTCGGATTCCCAGGACCCTAAAAAAAAGATTTAATGTTTTAGGCGATACGATTTTTCGATCGATTTTATTAACTTGCTCCGCGAAGCGTAGAAGTTAAAATTACCTGAATTAGCGAATCCGTACATACAGGCGCGCGCTCAGTATCTATATCTACCCTATTCAATAAGCGAAGTCTCTTTTCTTGTAAAAGTGTCAAAACCATAAAGATCTTTTTTAAGTCCTTTCCGATGCTTTTACAGCTAAGAACCGAGGCGATGGTTTTACAAGAAAACGGACTTCAGTGCTCATTGCTTGGTCTCTCGGCTCCCTATGCAATATTGGTTTTTTCAAAAACTTTTCCATTCGCACATGTTAGAAAATTGTCATAAATAAGAAAGTTAATCGTTGCATGAAAAATTCAATACATAAAATAGGAACAGCAGACTTTTCAGTAGAATTCCAAAGGGCGCATGAAAAATTTATTACTGTGAGGGATACCGTACGAATCGCTCTGTATTTTTAATCAAAAAAAATGCAGCAGAGAAGCGGCTGGAACCTCCCCATCGCGTGGATCTTTGTATTCTGTGTAGATAGTAGTCAATTCAACAGATTTTTTTTTATCCTTATCGTCTGACGTCAGTGACTAATTTCGCAATTTTCTGACAAATACCGACATCACCTCGTACATCACCCATCACATTTGACAATATGTTCCTTTTAAGGTTAATCTTTTGCCACCTTTTTGACAATAACTGCCACTTTATGTCATCCACTGTCAGCCTGCTCCCTTTTAATGAGAAAGAATTTTTTCTCTATTTTCCACTGAAATGGCAGAAACTGTGAGTACATTTTTAGAACCAGAATTTGATCGTCTTTCTAATGGCGACATAAAAAAGAGGCCTTGTATTTAAAATTTTAAGTTGATATGCTTAAATGGCAGTTCGCGTGGGCCAATTGCTCCCAAAAGCCTTTCAGGTCTTCAACGGGTCACCTAATCTCCATGTACCAAATTTCAGCCAAATCGATTCAGTAATTTGGGCTATAATGTATTTTTACTGTTATTATAAAATTTCGATTTTTTGAACCAAACAGCGCTAAATGCGAATTAATTTTGTCCTATTTGAAACCAGAATTTGAAGACCTTCCTGATGGTGACAATAAATCTTTCAAAAACCTGTTTTTAATGGTCAAATGAGAGAATAATTTTAAATTTGGAAATTGGTATGCCAAAACAGCACTTTCCGTGAGTCGATTGAATTCAAAATTTGTTCAGCTCTTCGACGTGTAATACAATCTCCATATGCAAAATTTCGGCCAAATCGGTTCAGGGGCTTGGGCTGTACCGCGATTTTAAAGTCCGATAAAAATCAATTTTTTTTTAATTTTTGGTCAAAAGGGCACTAAGAATGAATACATTTTTAGAAGCAGAATTTGAAGGTCTTTCTTATGGTGACGTGAAAAATGGGGGTTTGCATTTAAAATTTAAAAGTTGATGTGCCAAAATGGCATTTCCGGTTGCACGATTGGCTCCAAAAGCTTTTCAGATCTAAGTTGGGTTATGAGATGCCTACGTACCAAATTACAGCCAAATCGGCCCAGTAGTTTTGGCTGTGGCGTGTTTACAAACGTACGTACGAACATACACACAGACACATTTTAAAAACCACTTTTCTGGGTTCCTGAGACCTCAAAACGTGGAGATCTGGTGCTATCTCAAATTCGAAAATTTTAGTGATTGCAGTAACCTCCCATTTTTTTAAAATTGTGATGGGGTTGGGGAGGTTAAAAGAATTGGAAGTATTTTTTTTTAAATAATAATTTAATAATAATTGGAAACATATCTTGAACCATTACCGAAATATCACAATGAAAAGGTCAAAAAACGTGGTTTCACATTTTTTTCGGAACAACTCTTGTCTGCCCTGATAAAAAAAAACGCTGCAGAGAAGCGGCTGGAACCTCCCCATCACGTGGATCTTTGTATTCTGTGTAGATGGTAGTCAATTCAACAGATTTTTTTTTTATCCTTGCCGTCTATTACTAATTTCGCTATTTTATGACAAATACCGACGTCACCTCGGACATCAACCATCACATTTGACAATATGTTCCTTTTAAGGTTAATGTTTTACCACCTTTTTGACAATAACTGCCGCTTTATGTTATCCACTGTCGCCCGCTCCCTTTTAAAGAGAAAGAATTGCTTCCAAAAGCCTTTCAGGTCTTCAACGGGTCACCCATGTACCAAATTTCAGCCAAATCAATTCAGTAATTTGGGCTATAATGTATTTTTACTGTTATTATAAAATTTCGATTTTTTGAACCAAACAGCGCTAAATGCGAATTAATTTTGTCCTATTTAAAACCAGAATTTGAAGACCTTTCTGATGGTGACAATAAATCTCTCAAAAACTTGTTTTTAATGATTAAATGAGAGAATAATTTTAAATTTGGAAATTGGTGTGCCAAAACGGCACTTTCATGGGCCGATTGAATCCAAGATTTGTTCAGCTCTTCGACGTGTAATACAATCCCCATGTGCAAAATTTCAGCCAAATCGGTTCAGGGACTTGGGCTGTATCGCGATTTTAAAGTCCGATAAAAATCAATTTTTTTTTATTTTTGGTCAAAAAGGCACTAAGAATAAATACATTTTTAGAAGCAGAATTTGAAGGTCTTCCTTATGGTGACGTGAAAAATGGGGGTTTGCATTTAAAATTTAAAAATTTATGTGTCAAAATGGCATTTCCGGTTGCACGATTGGCTCCAAAAGCTTTTCAGATCTAAGTTAGGTTACGAGATGCCTATGTTCTAAATTTCAGCCAAATTGGTCTAGAAGTTTTGGCTGTGGCGTGATTACAAACGAACGTACGAACGTACGTACACACAGACACATTTTAAAAACCACTTTTTTGAGTTCCTGAGACCTCAAAACGTGAAGATCTGGTGTTATCTCGAATTCGAAAATTTTAGTGATTGCAGTAACCTCCCTTTTTTTTAAGTGGTGAAGTGGAGTGGGGAGGTTAAAAGTCGTCAATGCCCATTTCAGATGCAGAAGAGCAAGACGAACAAATGCATGTCGGTCTGACCTGGTTCTAAACCAATTTTTTTTCTTACTCCACTGAAATAGTAAACTATAAGCACACTGCCATCTTCTTGTTACGAATGCAAAGAGCCAAAACGTTTGTTCTTTTAAATGCTATTTAGGGAGCATCCAATGTCAAAAACAAAAAAGTGCCACCCTCTCAAAGAAACACATTCTTGCAGATCCTTAGTGATTCATTCTTTGTTATACATTTTAGTAAAGGCTGAAGTGTCAGTATTCTTCTACAAAAAAGTTATTACACAAAGAAAAATATGGCAATATTTTTTTGGCCCACGGTGTATATTCTTTTCAAAACGATTTGACCCAAACCCAATTTCCACAAGAAAAGTGCGGGGTCCTTTCCAATAAGTATTTCACTTCAAAAAGCTATTTTTTTAAATTGATGATGTATGTGCTAGTATAATTTCACCTTTCTGTACAATTTCTTGGTGTAAGAGCACAGATGACAAATAGGTGGCAGCTATACGTCACTTGCTTCCATTACAAAGGCGATTTCTCTTTATCTTACAGAGGCTTAAAACTTTAACACATATTATGACGTCACTTTAACTTATTTGACAAAAGACAGGAACAGTTGATGGGCTGTTGTTGACATTTGGTTGGCAACTGAATGCGCTACAAGTCAACACTTTATGGTTTTTATTTGTAAAAGGTGTATACCATGGTTCTTTTACTCTTAAAAAAGGTATAAAGTGGTAAACGTCTCATTTACTGAAAAGAGTAATATTGCCAATTATTTAGTAAACTTTTATTATTTGATTGCTTACAGAAACTGATACTTTAATTTTCGATTAAAATATCGATAAGAAACATAAAAAGGTTCAACCACACCATCGCGCACCGCATTCCCACAGACCTCACACCTCAACACCAACGACGACTAAAGAAAAAGAACTCGGCGAGCTCTTTACCTCTTTGAACATACTATAGTTAGCTGTGACGTCATCGTATGTGTGTGACCTATGGTAAGGTTAAAGGGAAATCGCCTATTGATTGGATGTTTGACATTGACGAAACGGAACCGGCATGAAATAGACAGGTTGGCTTTAACTTTTAGTGAGAGCGCAACTCATCATTTGATGGCCTTAGAGCTGGTTATATTCAAAAAGGCAAAAACCCGCCAGAGTTTATTTTAAAAGATCTTTCAATCTGAAGCTACCGTAATTACACATTCAAAGTCTTTTGGTTTTTCACCCCTAGTTCCCCCCCGTGATCCGATATAACCTAAACCAATCCCCACTTTAACCTTCGGGATTACAAAGCTGCATACCAAGTTTCAGCTTGACACCTCAATTCGTTTTCAAGTAGAGGAGGAGTGATCGAGCGAGCGCCACTAAAAAGTAAGTACTACTTACTTGGCTAAATACTCGTCAAAGTCGTCCAGAGTGACGGCCGGCATCGAGGTGCTGCCAATATCGTCCCTATCCTCCTGAGTGATGAGCGAGCCCATAGCCGCCAGGAAGGACTTGGTCCAATAATTGACGTCGTTGAGTTTCTCCCTCCTCCTCAAGTAATTCATGCGCAGGATCCTCTCGTCTTCGGGCATCGTCAACGCCCTGTGGATGACCTCCGACGCGTCGTCGATCTCGTACGGATTGCTGATGAGGGCCTCGTGCATCGTCTCCCCGGCCCCCGCGAAGGGAGAAACGATCAAAACCCCAGGGGGAGTGTTAATCTGGCACGCGACGAACTCCTTGGCCACCAAGTTCATGCCGTCGCGCAGGGGAGTCACCAAACCGACGGCGGCGTCCCTGTAAAAGGCGGCCAGTTCGTCCTGGCTGACGCACCCGTAGATGTAACGAATGGGCGACCAGTTAGGGGTGGTGAACTTTCCGTTGATCCTCCCCACCAACTGGTCCATTTCCTCTTTCAGATCCTGGTATTCCTTGACGTCCGTTCGGGAGGGCACGGAGATTTGTAACAGGGAGACTTTTTCCCTGTGTTCCGGGTGTTTTTCGAGCAGCTTTTCGAAGGCTAACAACCTGGTGGAGTCATATATTAGACATAAAAGGGTTCTATCTGTGACTAAGTCAGAACAGGCTGCGGTGCCACAAAAGAAGGGTCACAAATAGGTTGATATCTGGCAACGGGCGCACTCGAACTCCGCCACGAACCCTCATTACGAAAAATCCGTCGCATTAACTCCACCACAACATATCAGGTAGAAAAGGGTCCGGGACATTAGCTCCGCTCAGATCATTATCATACGCTAATGATGTTGGATGTTTGGCCTTATTGATTTGGGCGGATTTTGATTCTCGGTAATTCACCCCTACCCACCAAATCAAAATGAGTTTATCATTTATGTTGAGCCAGCGGGATAACCCCATTGCAATTTACGAAAGTTACAAGTTTTTGAAGTGTCGCATTTTAAAGAGTACTGACGAAAATGTTGGCGATGTATTAATAAAAAATGTGGTTCCAAAATTGTACACATTAGGTGACAGTGTTTTTTCAAAATTCGTCGGGGACCATATCCACGAGCCAGAAGTCCTTAAGGTATGTACCTGTATATTTTATTCGCCTTTAATTTCTAGTAAATAATGATTGAAATAAATAAATTCATTATTTTCGACGCAGGGGGGCCAGCGGTGCTCATGTGCATGATTAACCGGCGAGAGTCCGAGGTTAGAGTCAGAGTTAATGCGCCAGATTATGCAAGGTTCAGGTAATTTTTGCAACGAGGGTAACCCTCGGCGGAGTTCGTGGGCACCGCTGGCAACAGTGGTAGAAAGTAACGCATTATAAGTAACGCATTACTTTTTGAGTAGCTTTTAACGGTAACGCGTTACTTTTGGAGTAACTTTTAACGGTAACGCGTTATTTAAACAGAAAAGTAACTTAACGTTAACGCGTTACCTATTTTTGGAATAACGAGTAACGAGATTCACGTTACTTTTTTCGTTACCACAAAATAGAATCAGACTTGGTTATTCATACTTTGCTTCCCACAATTAACGGCTTTCAGTTCTTGGAAATTTTTATGGGTTTTATTCGCAAACAGGATGCGAACTCATCTGCACAATCGAGTGCACAATTAACACAATTTCGACAATTTTTTAATAAAAATCCATTTTTTATAAAGTTGAGTGTCAAATAAGCGTCATGCACTGATATCAAAATTTTGAAACAGAACTGTTACTAAAGTTGAATTATGCACATACTTACATAGTCCCCTGTTTACTAATAATTATATCGAACTATCTACACATCAAGTATACGCTCGTCTTCTTGTCTTTGATGGATGCTGGTAGGTAATATGTTTCAAATCCAGAAAGTTAACAGAAAAAAGTAACGGCAACGGAAAGGTAACGGTAACGGCAAAAGTAACGGTAACGCGCTACTTTTTTGCGTTGCTAACTTGTAACGGTAACGCGTTACTTTTTTCTGCAATAACGAGTAACGGTAACTCAAGTTACTTTTCAAAAGAAACGTTCCAATCACTGTCTGGCAATACCTGGCAATTAAGAAACCTACCTGCCAATTTTATGAACAAACAGAATGACGATAAATAGTCGCTTATAATACCACAAGTGCATGCTATTTAATATCGGTTAAATTTTGAAAATGGTTACGAAAGCTTGTCGCCGGTGGTAAAGCTAAAGCTCTCGGGCTTTAATCAGACAATAAATGGCAATTTAGTTCTCATTGTTTTACCTAAACGGCAACAAAGCTTGAGTAATTATTTCTAAAATTTAACCGATTACAATCGCGATGCACGAGTGGAATTCGCGGTAAGATTATTTCGCAAATTAAACTCTTTATTTATTTGTTAAAAGTACGAGCTTTTAAAGCGGGGTTGCCTATATTCAAGAGCCCAATAAGTAAGAATAAGATGTGGACGAGCATTTATAATTTATTGACGTTTGAGGTTAGGAAACGTCCAAACAAAATGTCATTGAATTTTGAGATTATACAGTGTGTCTCATTTTGACTGGAACCACCCAAACATTTCGGTTAATTACTGCGCATACATGCACACACTTAGCTCGAGCTAACTAAGCTCGGTACTTTTTAAACAGCGTTCCACGAGACTTCTTGGTGGTGGTAATGTTTGAAATACAGTTTTCCCTTCGAAATCAAATGGGGAAACTATAATTCAAAGGCTACCACCCCCGCAAAATCTCGGGGAGCTATGTTTAAAAAGTACCGAGCTTAGTTAGCTCGACCTAAGTGTGTGCATGTATCCGCAGTAAATGTTGAGGAAATCAACTCGCTCTTTTTTTGCTCATGTAGAGCTCCAGAATCTGCATCTGTGTAATACTTAACTGCTTTTTGTTATCCCGAAATCGATTAATTACATAGGCCCAAAATAGAGAAATCATATTAGGCATTTTTTTACCGAAAAAGTTTATTAAAAAAAGTTGCTCAGGATGACTCAGGATGGGTAAATCCGAACTTTCAGGCCAAAATAAAAATGTTGAATTTCTGGAGGAAGGAAACAAAAATATCGAAAACTTCAATATTTTTGCAACAAAAGGGTTGCTGTGTAATAAAATACCAATTGAAACAGGTTCGTTTGACATTTTTTGTTAGCTATAGCTGGGTAAAATTTAACAATGGCAGAAAAAGTTGAAATTATAAGCTATACTAAATAATAATCTTAATAATTCCAACTTTTTCTGCGATTGTTAAATTTTACCCAGCTATACAGGATGTTTCACGACGAGCGGCAGTTAGCCGTATCTCGAAAAGTACTTCGATTGGTGTGGAGAAAATTTGCACACTAAGGTTTCAGCGGAAGCCGAATTCAATGAAAATATTTTGAGTTTGATGGCACTTCCGGTTTTACCGGAAACAGATACAAACTTTGTTATTTTAAATGGAACACCCAGAATATTATTGCATTTTTGGATTCTTTGTTGAATTTTAGGTAAAGTTTCATCAGAAAGTGGTATACCTAAAGTCAGCCGTTCTTGAGAAAATTAAGTCTTTCAAAAATTTTTACCAAAAACAATGTTGACTTCAAAAAATTACATCTTCGCTGTGGTGCCAATTATGGAAACGAAATTACACCGTCCTTTAAACCAATGCATGTGCTAACTAATGGTGTATTGCGAACTTCCTTTTCTCAAAGAGGAGGCGCCTCACGATTTTTTAAATTTCGGGAACTTTGATCATAAAAATCTCCGTTTTTCTAAATCGAATGCCATAGAAATTGAGTATTCATAAGAAAGAGAATTTAATTCTCTTTCTTTTGATTATCTCATTCCTATACCTAACTATCTTAGATTTTGTTTTATTTTAGGTTATTTGTCATTTTGCTGCATTTTTCAATAATTTTCCCTTTAACAATCTCACAATCATGATTTCTATAGCAACGCCACTGTTACCAGTCGTAAGAAAGCCTTTTAACCTCCCCAACCCCATCACAATTTTAAAAAAATGGGAGGTTACTGCAATCACTAAAATTTTCGAATTTGAGATAGCACCAGATCTCCACGTTTTGAGGTCTCAGGAACCCAGAAAAGTGGTTTATAAAATGTGTCTGTGTGTATGTTCGTACGTACGTTCGTACGTTCGTACGTACGTTTGTAAACACGCCACAGCCAAAACTACTGGGCCGATTTGGCTGCAATTTGGTACGTAGGCATCTCATAACCCAACTTAGATCTGAAAAGCTTTTGGAGCCAATCGTGCAACCGGAAATGCCATTTTGGCACATCAACTTTTAAATTTTAAATGCAAACCCCCATTTTTCACGTCACCATAAGAAAGACCTTCAAATTCTGCTTCTAAAAATGTATTCATTCTTAGTGCCCTTTTGACCAAAAATTTAAAAAAAAATTGATTTTTATCAAACTTTAAAATCGCGGTACAGCCCAAGCCCCTGAATCGATTTGGCTGAAATTTTGCACATAGGGATTGTATTACACCTCGAAAAGCTGAACAAATTTTGAATTCCATCGACTCACGGAAAGTGTCCTTTTGGCACACCAATTTCCAAATTTAAAATTATTCAATCATTAAACCATTAAAAACAAGTTTTTGAAAGATTTATTGTCACCATCAGAAGGGTCTTCAAATCTTGGTTTTAAATAGGACAAAATTAATTTGCATTTAGCGCTGTTTGGTTCAAAAAATCGAAATTTTATAATAACAGTAAAAACACATTATAGCCCAAATTACTGAATCGATTTGGCTGAAATTTGGTACATGGAGATTAGGTGACCCGTTGAAGACCTGAAAGGCTTTTGGGAGCAATTGGCCCACGCGAACTGCCATTTAAGCATATCAACTTAAAATTTTAAATACAAGGCCTCTTTTTTATGTCGCCATTAGAAAGACGATCAAATTCTGGTTCTAAAAATGTATTCACAGTTTCTGCCACTTTAGTGGAAAATATTGAAAAAATTCTTTCTCATTAAAAGGGAGCAGGCTGACAGTGGATGACATAAAGTGGCAGTTATTGTCAAAAAGTTGGCAAAAGATTAACGTTAAAAGGAACATATTGTCAAATGTGATGGGTGATGTACGAGGTATTTGTCAGAAAATTGCGAAATTAGTCACAGACGTCAGACGATAAGGATAAAAAAAAATCTGTTGAATTGACTACTATCTATACAGAATACAAAGATCCACGCGATGGGGAGGTTCCAGCCGCTTCTCTGCTGCATTTTTTTAATTGTAGTTTATGTACGTAATTTAAAACATTCTTGTTGCA
This sequence comes from Pycnomerus fuliginosus, assembly GCA_963924575.1. NCBI lineage: Eukaryota > Metazoa > Arthropoda > Insecta > Coleoptera > Zopheridae > Pycnomerus > Pycnomerus fuliginosus. The sequence continues at coordinate 22,317,389 of OZ004622.1, forward strand.
CTCACTTAATCTCAGCAATTTCATTGGTTAAATTTAAATGAACCAATCAAATTCATGTAAAAAGGAGATGCTTTTTATTTGTCAATTAATAACCAAACAAAAAAGAGGGAAGGGGTCCTGGCACTACTGGCTAATTGGTTAACAATCTTCCGGATGAGGGAAGGACACTGCATTAAAGCCAGCACGATAAAAATTGGGTTTATTTAGCAACCGGTTTCGGCCGCTCCCCGGCCATCATCAGGCTACAAAAGGATTTTTAACTTTTTAAATTTTTAACTTTTTAACTTTATCGTTTTTAATAGGACATAGGTACCCTATTGAGCTCACAGTTTTTATGTCGCGGTTTGTTCCGATTTGATTCGTTCTTTGGTTTTGGTAACTATGATTAGCTGTACTGTATATTGTAATTATCCTTTTGTAGTAGCCTGATGATGGCCGGGGAGCGGCCGAAACCGGTTGCTAAATAAACCCAATTTTTATCGTGCTGGCTTTAATGCAGTGTCCTTCCCTCATCCGGAAGATTGTTAACCAATTAGCCAGTAGTGCCAGGACCCCTTCCCTCTTTTTTGTTTGGTTATTAATTGACAAATAAAAAGCATCTCCTTTTTACATGAATTTGATTGGTTCATTTAAATTTAACCAATGAAATTGCTGAGATTAAGTGAGTGCAACAAGAATGTTTTAAATTACGTACATAAACTACAATTTAAAAAGGTTTTCTTGCGACTGGTAACAGTGGCGTTGCTATAGAAATCATGATTGTGAGATTGTTAAAGGGAAAATTATTGGAAAATGCAGCAAAATGACAAATAATCTAAAATAAAACAAAATCTAAGATAGTTAGGTATAGGAATGAGATAATCAAAAGAAAGAGAATTAAATTCTCTTTCTTATGAATACTCAATTTCTATGGCATTCCATTTAGAAAAACGGAGATTTTTATGATCAAAGTTCCCGAAATTTAAAAAATCGTGAGGCGCCTCCTCTTTGAGAAAAGGAAGTTCGCAATACACCATTAGGTAGCACATGCATTGGTTTAAAGGACGGTGTAATTTCGTTTCCATAATTGGCACCACAGCGAAGATGTAATTTTTTGAAGTCAACATTGTTTTTGGTAAAAATTTTTGAAAGACTTAATTTTCTCAAGAACGGCTGACTTTAGGTATACCACTTTCTGATGAAACTTTACCTAAAATTCAACAAAGAATCCAAAAATGCAATAATATTCTGGGTGTTCCATTTAAAATAACAAAATTTGTATCTGTTTCCGGTAAAACCGGAAGTGCCATCAAACTCAAAATATTTTCATTGAATTCGGCTTCCGCTGAAACCTTAGTGTGCAAATTTTCTCCACACCAATCGAAGTACTTTTCGAGATACGGCTAACTGCCGCTCGTCGTGAAACACCCTGTATAGCTAACAAAAAATGTCAAACGAACCTATTTCAATTGGTTCTTTATTACACAGCAACCCTTTTGTTGTAAAAAAAATGCAGCAGTGAAGCGGCTGGAACCTCCCCATCGCGTGGATCTTTGCCTTGGGTTTCTAGTCGAATTAGCAAAGAAAATGTATGACTGGTTTCCATAATGGTTTTAGAACTTTTTTAGAACATACAAATTGAAACATTCATTAGAGAAAAGTAGGTATAAGTAAGTCCTTTTTAGGCAGTTCTAAAACCGTCGTTGAAACCAGTCTTATACAATTTCTGTGTTAATTCGGCTAGAAACACAAGTCAAAGATCCACGCGATGGGGAGGTTCCAGCCGCTTCACTGCTGCATTTTTTTTGAAACCAGAATTTGAAGACCTTTCTGATGGTGACAATAAATCTTTCAAAAACCTGTTTTGGGTGGTTAAATAAGTGAATAATTTAAAGTTGGGCATTGGTGTGCCAAAACGGCACTTTCCGTGGGCCGATTGAATCCAAAATTTGTTCAGCTCTTTGACGTGCAATACAATCCCCATGTGCAAAATTTCAGCTAAATCGGTTCAGGGGCTTGGGCTGTACCGCGATTTTAAAATCCGATAAAAATCAATTTTTTTTAAATTTTTGGTCAAAAGGGCACTGAGAGTGAATACATTTTTAGAAGCAGAATTTGAAGACCTTTCCTATCGTGACGTGAAAAATGGGGGTTTGCATTTAAAATTAAAAAGTTGATGTGCCAAAATGGCATTTCTAGTTGCGCGATTGGCTCCAAAAGCTTTTCAGATCTAAGTTGGGTTATGAGATGCCTACGCACCAAATTTCAGCTAAATCGGTCTAGTAGTTTTGGCTGTGGCGTGTTTACATACGTACGTACGTACACACACACAGACACATTTTGAAAACCGCTTTTTTGGGTTCCTGAGACTCCAAAACGTGAAGATCTGGTGCTATCTCAAATTCGAAAATTTTAGTGATTGTAGTAACCTCCCATTTTTTTAAAATTGTGATGGAGTTGGGGAGGTTAATATGAAGTTTTCGATATTTTTAATTTTTTCCTCCAGAAATTCACCATTTCTATTCTGGTCTGAAACTCCGCATTTGGGGTCATATTGAGCAACTTTTCTTAATAAAATTTAAAAGCAATGTACAGTTTAATGTACTAAATGTTGTTTAAAAACAAACACTCCATAAAAATTAATAAACACCTCTATGTTAAATAATTCGCTTAGCACCAGAGGAAGCGTGTCGTGTCACCTGACGCCTGGTGTTGCGCCTGGCCTTATATCGACTCGAGGAAAAAAATAAAAAACTAATGGAAGGTTTTTTGTAGAGAATTAAGTGAGCTTTAATATTGTATATCACCCCTTTTAAGAGCGAATTCAAATTTCTTTCAATTTCTCAAGAAAGACTAACAGCAAAACGTTTGGCAGACACATTATTTGGACAATGACTGGTATGAATTAAAGTGTTACAAGATGCTCATAATTGCATTAATCAAGGATAGAAATACAAATGTTTTTCTTGCGTAGATAACGATATAACTATGAGCAAAAGCTCGGTTATTTTTTAGTCATACCAGCCATTGTCTTTGAAGTCCAAAATTTATATTACGCAGGTGGAAATTAGGAGCTTGTCAGATTCGAGAGGTTTTATAGAACGGGTTCCGACTGTACATGGGGGGCAGTCCCTCGTTAAAATTGTTGAATTTTTGATAATTTTTCGTGATATCCTACCAGGAAAAACCTGCTTCTGTATATGTTTAGGCGGTAGGAAAGGGGTGCCATAGTGAAGCGAAGATACAAATTTTCAAGTGAAAAGATCGTGACAACCTACCGTCTGATTTTGGTGAAGAATATTGGACAAAAATTTTACATGTTACGAACACGGTTATTTATACTTTAAATAAGATATCAAAGAAATATTATTTCTTATGTAGAGTCGGTAGGAATTTGACACAGTACACTAGGCTGCTGCTGTATAAAACACTGGTCGCACCGCATATTGATTACTGTTCCTCCATTTTATATAGTTTACCTGAATTTATAATCAGCGATTTTAAAGTGCTGCAAAATAAATGTTTACGCTATATAGGTACTAAACTGTGATAGATATGCTTCCGTGAAATGTATGTTAGATAGCACTATGCTTATGAATGTTAAAGATAGAATATTTAATAATGTGCTCGTATCAATTTTTAAAATTAAAAGTGGTCTCATGCCCGGTTATTTAGAAACTAAATTGAACTTCAATAATGAGACACATTCATATAATCAAAGGGATAATTTGAATGTGAAAGTCGACATTTGTAAAACTTCTAAACGCTATAATACTTTGTTCTACAGGAGTTTGTCTTAACCAAGGTCTTCCCAGCAAACACAGAAGGTCTGGCCGTGTTATGGCAACTGTCCGGCAAGTCCGGCACTGGCAATAGAATTACGGCCGTGTACTGGCCAGACGAGAATCGGCCATACGAAAGCAGCCACAACGTGGCCGTACTATGGGCATACGAACAACGGCCAGACAAAGACAGCCATGGCACGGCCGGCCTCTGGCAGCCCTAACCCGGCCGACTCCTGACAGCCTTAGCCCGGCCGGCCTCTGGCTGCCTCATTCTGGCCGTATTGAAAATGTTTCTGTAGTTAAATAATATGATGATAGTGATTAATTTGATAATGTAACCCTTACTATCATACAATTCGCAAAATTAAAGAGTATTACATATTTTTTAAATAATTGCCGGTTAGTTTATGTACAAGATACAAACAAAGTAAAGTATGAGGTGAAGCGGCCTAGTAGCAAGAAACTCGACTATCGTCCGAAGAATCCGGGTTCGGTTCTCGGTGGTGAAGCGGTTTATCACGTTTTTTTCGTCCCGAGGTAGTTCCGGCCTGAACGTGGCCATAAGAACGCCGTAATGTGGGCCCAAACAGAACCAGACCCGGCCCGTGGCTGGGCAACGTAGATCGGCCGTAACAAAACCAGAGGCACACATGCGGGCCGCGCCAGATAAGGCACTCGCTTCTGGGCCGGTTCCGGCTTGTCCGGGCAGCCTCATTCCGGCCGGCAACCGGCCATAAGATTGAGGTTTGCTGGGTTACTATAACAAATTACCAGGGTGTGTTAAAAAGAGTGAAAATTTACTTGAATTTAAAAAACAATTTAGTAGTTATACCTATAAAGATGCAATAATATGTTCTTTTTCCCATTTTTCGTTTTTTTTGTAAATTGTAAAGCCTAAAGCTTAATAAAGTTATATCATTATTAAAGTTCTTTAGACCGTGAAATATGTAGAACAAAACTGCCATACCGATAGGGTGGTGGGATGGGAAGGACTAGCCATACTGGCCCAAACTTGCTCTATTTTCGGCCATTTTGAGAAAATGTTCCGCCATAACCGACAATCCGTCACTTGATTGATTTATTACTAAAAATGTCAAAATAGAGAAACTTCGTGCGAGTATGGCAAGCCCTTATATTCACCCTATCAGTATGACAGTTTCGTTTCTACACATTTCGCAATTTAAATAAGTTTTCTGCACCAAAATCAGCCGGTAGGTTGTCACGATTTTTTCACTTGAAAATTTGCATCTTATCTTCACTTCAGTATGTGTATGGCACAAGTTTTCCTGATAGGACATTACGAAAAGTTACAAAAAAACTTTAAGAAAGGACTGCCCCCCTCATGTAACCACTGAATATCTGCCATACTTGCATTTTCTCGATCGCATTATTCGATGTGACAAATTGATATGCAACTTAAGCAGTAGCAAACCATGGGTAAACTTTTTACTGGCTCTCGTACTGTTACTTCGAGTACATTTTTATTTGTGCAATTTCTTACTGACAGTTTAATTAAATGTCAGTAAATTTGAACTACTTCTCGTCGTCCTCCACTGTAATCTAGAGTTGATTGGTGACTGTAAACAAAATCTAGCTTTGGATTGGATCAATACTTAACGTATAAAAGAATCATGTGTAGAGCAAAGTTTTCCGCAGATTATCAGCGCCTATTTTGTGACCCTTCTGTAATAGTTGCAACCCGCATCTAATATTTAATACTAACCTATGAACTAATCCTTTGGTATAATCGAGTCTGTCCACTCCTAAGATAATTTTTTGGCTTGTCGACAGCACTTTCGGCGCTTTCTCGGCGAGTTCCACAAAACGCTCGAACGGAATCCCGATCGGCAACGGTCTAACCCGAACGGATCTACCCCCGTGCTCGACCAGAAGATTCTTCCTGTCGACACGACACCCGAGGTTTCTCTGGCAGCAGTCGACGAAGTTCAAACAGTAGTCGGTAATGTGGAAACCGACCATATCACAGCCGAGCATACCCTGAAGGATCTCGTCAGACCAGGGAAACAGCCTGAAGATGTCCCAGGGAGGAAAGGGAATGTGCAGGAAGAAACCCAGTTTGCAGGAGATGTCTTCCTCTTCGGCTGCCTGTCGAATCCAATTGGCCGCCAACATTAAGTGGTAATCGTGTATCCACACTAAGGGGATGTCGTTGCTGCCTGAGGACTTGGGGAGCGACCTCAGAGCCCTCATCGTGCATTCCGCGAATTCCTTGTTGGCGATGGTGTAGTTCTTCCAGTGTTCGCCTTTGAAGTTGGCCCTGTCGGGCATCGAGTGGAATAGTGGCCAAAACGTCGCATTGCAACATCCGTTGTAGTACGAGTCGAACACCACCGGATCGATTTGGACCGCCACCACCTATTTTTAGAACACAAACAATACTAAATTCTAACGTAAAATTAGAAATCCGTTTAATTGTTTAAAAGCGAAAGTTCTCATATTCTTGCCTCGAATATATTGACGTATAGGCACGTTACAATATGAACATGTTTTAGTCGTGGCTAAAATGACGTCCAAATCATGACTATAATCAACAGAGACTTTTGCAATACCTAATGTGAAACTCTGGTGAAACTAATAATTAGGGTTGGCCACATTAAGCCTACATAAGTATAATAGCATCTGATGTTTTCAGTTTTTATTTCATAAAAACTTAAATTCATTTTGTATACAGGGTGTCTTACGAATATGGAGCAGTATCGATATCTCTGGGCTTAAGGAAGGTACAGTTGTAAGATTTGGCATTTACAGAAACTGACACATTCGGAATCTATTGAAATCATTGGCGACCATGGGGCACTTCCGGTTAGGGTCCTACTTTTAAATTTTAAATAGCAACCCCCATTTAATGGTCATAACTTGTAAACCGCGGGCGATAAAAATAAAAATGACACACCGTTGTAAAGCGGAAGGACTGTTTTACATTATGATTGCCAAAAATCCTAAGAAAACTAATTGAAAGTTGATTTCGAGAAACTGCAATACTGGAAATTTCAAACCCGAATAACATTTTTTTCTTAAATGGCAGCATACAAGTTTTTCTGCATGGATGGGTGCAGAATTTTATTCTCTTTTCAACGGTACCCATAAAGTGCCAAAAAAGGAAACGATTAAAATCGCTGTTTTTTCCATAAGAAGAAAATGTTATTCGGCTTTTCAATTTCCAACATTTCAATTTCTTTAAATCGACTTTGAGTCAGCTTTCATATGACTTTTTGGCAAGCATAATGTAAAACAGTCTTTCTACTTTACAATGGTGTGCCATTTTTATTTTTATCGTTCGCGGTTTACAAGTTATGACCATTTTTACATAGCACTGTTTTGCGGAACTTTTATCTAAAAACGTTAATAAAATCTAGGCGGCGGGTGCAAACAAGTTACATGTTAGGTGTTTTAGGTTTAGGTTTTCCTCCTCTGTCCGAATCTGTAATGAAAAATGGGGGTTGCCATTTAAAATTTTAAAGTTGGATCCTACTTCCGGTATAACCAGAAGTACCCCATCGTCGCCAATAATGTCAATAGACTCCGAATGTGTCAATTTCTGTAAATGCCAAATCTTACAACTGTACCTTGCTTATGTCTAGAGATATCGATACTGCTCCATATTCGTAAGACACCCTGTATACAGGGTCCTGCAACAGTGCGTCAGCTTTCCATGCATACTTAAACTATAAATGAGGGTGCATTTCAGGAAAATATTTTAAAATGTACAGGTGACCTAAAAATTTTTGACAGCTCGAAGCTGACTTTTTAAATGGAACCTCAGTATATTTTAGCAACTGCACTACCCCTTTATGAACATTTATTCATGCGTAAAATATTACGGCTCCTTAATTTTTAGTTTGGATAAAATTGGAATAAATCATTTTTCAAAAAATTCGAGTTTACATCGCTCTGCTTAAAAATTCGCCATTTACGTGGGTGCAGTTTTTATAAGAAAATAAGATGAGAACCTTGTTGTACAGACTTTTGGGCAGCTCTCGTCTAGTCATCGTTATTTCCCTATGTACAGGCTGTTCAAAATTAATTTTCAAAATTTGAGAATTTTGAAGTTATTTTTCTCAACTTTTTCAAACGGAACACCCTGTATATTTTCAACTAGTGTAATGTAGAATTAATAAACGACCACTTTTTGTAATACAAACATGTTCGTTATTTTCATCCGTTCTCGAGTTATTGGCAAATATTACTAATTTTCTTGATTGCAAACAATAATATTACTTATAAAATTCCCTCGGCAGTAAAAAGGGCATTTTACGGCAGTTAAACTGTCACTAAACATCGCTCGAAAAAAAATTATCATTAGTTCATATTTCTAGAAAATTAAATAAAGTGAATGGTCCAGTCGTATTAGAATTTGTTTTAGCAAATGTGGAAATAATTAGAAGACAATAGTTTCTTGCGCAGGCAAAATTTTATCAAAACCCCAAAATAATTAGCAGAAATCTAAATTTTTGGCAACTTACACAGTGACTGTCCCTCTTTCAACCCCTTGAATCCTCCCTTGCTTTAAGCACAATCAAGACGAGAACAGTCTTGTGCAATAAAAAATTTGAAACTTACATCTGTGTTAGAGTAAAGTACAGGAGCTGATTTGGGAGGTTAAATAAACAAAAAGTAAGAGAAACGTTTCGCATTTAAATGGCTGCTAAGAGAGCTACTCCTCCTCAAAAGGGTTCTTCCAAACTCGCAGTTTTTCTATAATTTTTTGTGGCTTAAATCTACGGAAGCGCTGAAGGCTCACACGTAAATATTTTTTTTAAGTCGAATCGACTTAAATTAATAAACGGTAACAAAGCTTTTGCTTATAGTTCTACCCTTTTCTCGTGCACGAAAAACTTGTGTTTGCATCCTTTGTTAAAGGGAGTATGAACATCTTGTAACCACTTTATCCATACCAGCCAATGACTCGTATGAATAAACGGTAACCGAACATTTGCTCGTAGTTCTATCCCTATCTTATGCAAGAAAAACGTGTATTTCTATCCTTTATTAACGCGAGCTTTGAACCCATTGGCTGGTATGAATAAAGTGTTACAAGATGCTGATACTCACATTAACAAAGGACGCAAATACAAGTTTTTCGTATACGAGAAAAGGATAGCAAAAGCTTTGTTACCATTAATAAAGTGTTACAAGATGCTCATACTTCCATTAACAAAGGATGCAAATACAAATTTTTTCATGTACGAGAAAAGGATAGCGCTATAAGCAAAAGTGTTGTTACCGTTTACGGTAACAAAGCTTTTGCTCTATCCTTCTCTTGTGCGCGAAAAACATATTTGCATCCTTTATTAATGCAAGTATGAGCATCTTGTATGAACACTTTATTCATTCCACGACCTATTGGCCGGTATGAATAAACGGTAACAAAACTTTTGCTTCTAGTTCTATCCTTTTCTCGTACACGAAAAACTTGTATTTGCATCCTTTGTTAATGTGAGTATGAGCAATGAGCATCTTGTAACACTTTATTCATACCAGCCAATATCTCAAAAGATCGATTTTAAAAAAATTTAATTTACGGGTGAGCCTTCAGCGCTTCCGTATAAGTCAAATTAGAGCCATTTTACTGAAAAACTGTGCTTTTTGTGTTTTATGAACCGCTAACAGGAGATAGTCTCTGTCTCAAATTTCAGATCCGTATTAATTATTGTATACATATACTTTTCGAATAAATTGCGAAAGGCTGCGAGTTTTGAAGCCCCCTTAAGCTTTGCTCACATCCACTTAAAATAACATGAATTAAGAAGTTAAAGGCAACATAAAATTAGTCCTAAACGAAAAAGCGATGGAAAAAGTGGATAAAGACCTTGAACTCATAATTAATAATGAAAACGAAATAAACCATATCAGATTTGAAAAACATCAGATTTCAAAAACAGAGAAAACGTTTGATGTCATTAAACACTTCGCGCTTTGGTTTGAACATTTTTTCTAAGCATTACCGGCGAACCGATGTATTAATAACAGCAGAAAAATCTGTTCACAGGTTTATAAACAATAAATACACTTAAGTAGGTTTCCATATAATTTCGAGTCAAATCTTTGAGAATTTGATGTCTGGTGCACAAGATTTTGAACATTATTTGGTGATGATATAGGCCACCGATGTAAAGTGAATTTCAGAATAGGCAATATAATTTCAGAAATGATAAAATAATTCAGATTACCTATTTTAATTTCAGAAAGCGTCAGTTATAATTAAGATTAGTCAAGTAGTGTAGGTATTTGAGAAAACGTCAATTTAATTTTAGAACGCACCAGATGATATTCATAAGTTGACCTATTTCAGAAAAAAGGTATAATTTTTCGCCGGTGGTCATTAAATGTGCATTTTTACTGCCTTTTTTGCGGCAGTAAAAGTAAATTTTGTACTTTTTTGATGACAATTGGCGAAAAAATTATGTGTTCAACACGGCAAAAAAATTGCAGATTTACTGCCGCGGCTGAAGTTTCATAGCCGAGGCTAGGAATCCAGCCAAGGCAGTAAATCTGTTTTTTTGCCGTGTTGAACACATAATTTTTTCGCCGATTGTCATCAAAAAAGTACAAGTAACTAGGTATTTCAGTTAAGACATCCAATTGAATTTCAGAAAACTGGAGGCGATTTTCTGAAAGCGTCAATTGTAATTCAAATTATCTAATTTAATTTAAGAAACCGCCAATTGTACCTACCTAATTCAAATTGGGCAATTGGATTTCCGAAAGTACCTACCTATCAATGATGAGGCACATGAATGATTTTTTTTATTACCCATAAAGAAAGGGGGCACCAAAATACCTAGGGCTTAATTCATGACTAGCGATTTTCTTCACTGTTTTGGAGAAAATAATTAATAAAAACTCGTGCGTGATAAGAATTTCTTGTATTTTTGGATCCCAAATTTCAAAATCAGCAATACGACAACCCTTGACCAAGAAATAATGCAGTGTCGGTACGTTATTTCTGCATAACCGCTTGGACTTCTTCGAGAGGCCATAACTCGCTGAAGAAGCATTTTTCGCCTTATGTCCATATGAACTTTTCTTCTTAGGATGAAGCAAAAAATCATCCGCTGTACTTACTTTCAGCCAAGTAATTGGATAAGAAAAAAAAATTTCTAAAAAATTTTCACTCTAAAGAAATTGGATCCATTTTATTCGAAAACGGTGCGTTCTATCGAGTTTGATCAAGAGCCCTTTTTGTCTATAATGGCCACCTAATTATGATTTCGATGAGGTTTTTCGAGAAAAAATGTTTACAGAACAAATTATGTAAAAAATGAGTAAAGCACCCGGAGGAACGCACGCCTTTGATGAAAATAAAACTTCGAAAAAATTTCACAAGAAAGGTCTTTACGCTACTAGTCTATGTTCAAAATTTCAGATTCGTATCAGTTATATTTTTTGAGTAAATTTTAAAACTAAATTCTACATATTCAGCAGAGGGGGCGTATCTCCCTCAGGAGTAATTTTAACACAAAACGTTACTCTTTCTTTTAGACTTTTTCGAGCCAAAAGTACAAGAAATTCCAATCAAACGTGATTTCACTTCATACCTATAATCGCTTATAATACCACAAGTGCATGCTATTTAATCGGTTAAATTTTGAAAATGATTACGAAAGCTTGTTGCCGGTGGTAAAATAATGAGAACTAAATTGTCATTTAATCTTTGGTAATAAATGGCAATTTAGTTCGAATTGTTTTACCTATACGGCAACAAAGCTTGAGTAATTATTTCTAAAATTTAACCGATTGAAATAGCGATGCACGAGTGGTATTCGGTAAGATTATTTTACAAATTAAACTCTTTGTTTTGATAAAATTATGATTTTTTTAGCCGGGGTTGCCTATACTCAAAAGCCCAATATGATGTTGCGAACGAGCCTTTATAGCTCATTGACGTTAATGCCGTTTGAGGTTAGGAAACGTGCAAACAAAATGTTATTGAATTTTTAGGATATATCCAGAAGAAATCAACGTTCTTTATGTCCAAAAACACCTAAAATATGGTTTGTGGAAAGACTTGTGTTGAGTGGTCGTATTTGTGGACCTTTATTTTCTATAATTTTGTTTAAGTGGTGATTTTCAGCAGTGAACAAATTGTTTAAAATCAAGTGGTCATCGGAAACGATTAAATGACTCGTGCAGACTCCGATAAAATGCATTAATCACCCTTAAATGAACTTGATTGGATGGAAATTTAAAAATGAGTCTAATTGATTGGTTTAAAAGGAGATTTGAAAATAATCAATACGACGAGTAGTCTCGCTTGATTGCTGCGGGTTTTGACGTTCGAATTTTTGTCAACTACGAGTCAAAATGGTAGATTTTTTTAGGCTAAAAAGAGGAGGAGAGTTTGCTCGTGTCCTCTTTGGTCGAAAAAAATCTACCATTTGACAAGTAGTGCATCCATAAGGACTCAATAAGGTAACCAAGAGACTACAAATCGTATTTTGCAGATTATTTTATAAATTAAAGTGTCAAGTTGACGTTGTAGTATTATCACTGTAATCAGAATTTGATTGGTTACTGGTACACTAAATGCTGCTTTGGATTGGTTCAATACTTAATGAATAAAATAATCACGATAATCCCATTTTTGAACGCTATTTCCAAAGGACGCCCCCATCTTTGATCCAAAGGGAAATTTCGAGTGGGTCCCGATCTCAAATTGTTCTTTAGGGATCATACTATCATGAGGTAAAGCGACATTCCATGATCAAAAAATGCAGTATTGTTTTGCTAACCGCTAGGACTATAGCTACGCTTGATGCTTTCTGAAATTCAGTTTACGTTTTCAGAAATACAATTGTGATTCAGATTAGTCAACTGATTGCCCACTCTCAATAATTACAATTGACGCTTTCTAAATTTAAACTGAGCAATCTGAATTACAATTGACGGATTCTAAAATTAAATTGAAGATTATGAAATTCAATTGCCGGATTCTGAAATGGTGTAGTCAAAAACTTGTGAATTCCATGGAAACCTCTTGAAATTTCTCGAAAATCTTCTGAAATCTCTCTAGAAGGGGAAAACCCACATTCAGAAAGTTAAAAGTAAAACTGAAAGGACATTCCCAATTGAATTCCAAAATTCTGCGTCATAAATCTCCACAGAGAACAATTTAAATTTTGTGCGTTAGGAGATTACGGCCGAAGTTGATGACCCCTTTTGCCACTGAGGACTTTGAATTTGTTATTTTCGTAATCGGCACAGCGTCTCGTTACTTTTAGACCGTACCAGATTGTACAAATGTACAACAACAGTGATTGACGTCAACTATTATTTACTAAAAATTACCTTCTCCGACTTCAGACCGGCAGTGGGGGTGATATCTCCGGGGTCAGACTCGGGAATGGGTTCGTTCGGATTTTCCAGATGGATTCCAGGCCATCCCACCCACAATCCGTTACCGTTTATGACGACGGGAGCAACGGCTGTCACCAAACCTCCCGCACTGCAACCAAACTCAATTTTAGAACCACCACCATAGAGTTGAGGTTTCGTGTATTGGAGTGGGTAGGTACCTGTGCCCTGAATAGAACAGTGGTACTCTCGAATAAGACAACGCTCTAATAAGGGGCGATCTGCTTTTTTGAACTTTAAGGGTTTTTTGGGAGGTGTCACTAAAATGTACTAACTTTGGTATCACTGGTCGCTGATGGTACTAACCTGGCTTTCCTCAGGAGCTTCCCTTCGGCGTTCCGTTGGAGTACAAATGGAAGCCGGTTGGAGACTACTATCATGCTCCCAGAGGAGGCGACAACATCTACGGTCATAATGAATGATTTTTAACAAAACCAACAATAAACAAATATTTTATTTAACAACGACTAATCATGATCAATAACCAAACAGAGATCTGATGTTATTTATTGCAAGCTGGGAGACGCACTGAATAAAACTGTATTAGGAGATACGATTTTAAATTGAAAATGGACAAAGATCGACTTTACTTGGACGCGAGAGGTCAATAGTTTATCGATAGTGGCTGGCCAATCTACATTGATTATTGTAATGTGTGTTCTGTGTTTTCTTACATATTATTTTTGTTTTGATTTTTCTCTTATTTGTCATAAACACGACGATTGCGTAGAAATCAACTGCTCTTAACCGGCTCGGCTTGTTTGAGAAGTAACTTCAACGGTCGGCTTCAGAAGTTTTTCCCTTTTTCGAAAACACGTGGCAAAAGCGGAGATATTTTGGTAAATAGATTTGTCTTGAGTAGATATCGGTCATTATCGGATCATTGGTGTTTTCTGGAGACACTGGGGTCACACGCAAGTCTCGAAGTAGTTTATGTGCCTAAGCGAAAAAGTAAATGTCTTCTGCGTCGGAAAGGCATATGGGAAGCCGTGGTTCATACATCAGAAAAGCATTCAAATTCAAAGTAAAATATTCAGCTCCCCAAAAGGGAGACGCAGAAATGATAGGCTTTCTCGAACAGTGAAAGAAAATAATAATAATAATAATAATTGCTTAGTAATTGATTCATTGATTGTTGAACAACCTTATAGGTATTTTATTTTTTGAACAGAACACTAAAAAGCCGCTAAAAGCATTTGTTCGACTTGTCAACGTCTGTGTTAACTGTTTGAGCTGCTTCTTTCTTGGAGTTCTTCTTGATAATGTTACACGCCTTCCTCCTAACTTCTACTTTCGTACACTCGTTGCCAATTTTTGTAACGAACTTTTAAAAACTAAAAGAGCAATTTCTGCTCATCTGCAATTCGTATTCAAGAAAATTATCCTTCCTGTTGTAAGTATAACGATTTTTTTAAGACGTCTAGGTCTTCTCGTTTAACTCGCTTTTTAGAGATCCTTTAAATGTGAAAATTTTGGATCAGAAAAGTTAAAAGTAAACGAGATCAACTAATTCCGTTTTTAAATAGCTATTTCAGAAAGCGTCATTTGAATTTCAGAATTCATCAAGTAAATTTCAAAATCCAACAAATGCATTTCAGATTAATCAATTGAAATGTAGAAAGCGTCAAATGTAGTTCAGATTAGTCAAATGAATTTCAAAATGCGTCAATTGTAGTTCAGAATGCCGAAGCAACTGAATTAATAATGCATTCTGAAATATAAATGATGTTTTCTGAACTACAATTGACGAATTCTGAATTTCAATTGATGTTTTCGGAAAATCAATTGACCTATCTCAAATTCAATTGACGCATTCTGAAATTAATTTGACTATTCTGAAATACAATTGACGCTTTCTGAATTTGAACTAACTAATCTGAACTACAACTGACGTATTCTGAAATTCAATTGTCGCTTTCTGAACTACTACTGGAAAAGGTGTAGAAGCAACAAAAACCATTTTAATTCATTTTTGAAACTTCTCTTATTTTTATGTGAGAAAACCTACAATCAAAAGTGTCTTAGATTCTTCTAAACTTGCAAATTTCTGAATCGAAACGTGGTATATAGGCAACAGAGATCAGTTCAATCAGATCTCAAATACATAGTTTGCTGGGATCACGTCCTTGTATCATTCGTCATCTTATACTATTTCAAATGTCTGATTGAAATTTTAGATCGACTTTCTAAAGAAGTAAAAAGCGTCTTGTTCTCATAATTATTCTTAGGGCCGGTATTTTCACCCTCAAGTAAAGACCATCTGCCGGTTAATTGCCATACAGCATCGAAGAGAATTAACTGGTCCATTTCCATTGTTTATTTTCGGAAAGGTAAACTCTTCAACTCTTCGTAAAGACTGTTAGCAATTAAACAGTTATTCTGGTATTAGAAACAACAGAAAACATTCTAATTCTATCGTGCCCCCCTTTCTTGGGATTTTTAGAGAACTTCTTCTGTCTTAGGGCCTTATCATTCTCTCCTACTGTTATTGCCTAGATTTGTTTGAGTTTTTTTCTTCTGTTGGTCTCAATTATTAGATTAACCATTTCGCGATTTCAGCAAATTGTCTGACATCTGGTGGTGAGCTTTTAACTACTTTTACCGGGTAAAAGTGTAGAGTATTGTGACTTGTAGTGCCTGTTTTTTGTACAAGAACAACTAAAAACCCTTCTCCAACTAATCTATTTACAAAACCCGCACGAGCACTGCCACAATGTTAAGTTTTTCTGGATTTTTGGCATTTTACATTTTCACCCGGTAAAACGGCTATTAACGGACCTGAGGATCGCGAAGATCGCGTCTATCAATTTCGAACTCATGATCTTCTAACTCCTTTGTGTTCCACTTCTACCAATCCTTTACCTGTATTTCCCCCCAAATTGACAATTTTCTGATCAGAAAACTTAATCAAGTTGTCAAATCTGACTTTCCTTATATGGTGCTATTCTCTATGGGTGCTATTCTGTAAGAAATCGTTAGCATAACGACTTCGATGTTACTAGGATTATGCACTAAAACTAACTAAAAGCGATAACAGAAGTCGGTAACGGTAACACACCATCAGCGATATTTCTCGACTGTATGTATGGTTGGTTTATTTTTGAAAAATATACCGTAAACAGATTATTGAGCATTAAAGGACCCCGCACCATCCTTATGGGAAAATGGCTTTCTGTCGGATTGGATGAAATTGTTGAAGATTTTGACCTCCTGATCAAAAGTTATCATTGCCACAAAGCAATCGTACCGACAGTTTTTGCTCCAGAGGGTGCCGAAGATAAAATTTTCCCATAAGAATTACATGCAGCGAAAATTAATTTGCATTTTTGCCATCATAAAAATGGGCACCTACGGAAGCGGCTGGAACCTCCCCACCCACGTGGTGAATGATTCAGTCTTATCACCAATATCAAGTAAATTTTACTATTTACTAATCTAAATTTTACTTCACCAAACCTAAGGTGTTTTCTGTGATTCTTCTAAATTTTACGATATTTTGCCAAAAGGGCACTAAGTTTGAATACAATTTTGAAAACAAAATTTGAAGACTTTTCATGTGCTGATGGAGAAAATGGGAGTTCATTATTCAAATTACAAAGTTGATATGCCAAAATGGCACTTACCATTCGCCGATTGCCACCAAAATTAAATCAGCTCTTCGGCGGGTAACGGGGTATCTCTATTCAGTCAAATTTCATAATTTACATGCCAAAAAGGCACTTGGCGTCTGCGGATTCGCAACAAAATTAACTGGGCTCACCGGAAGGCCAACGCTAACCTCCATGCCAAATTTCATTAAAATCCGTTCGATAGTTTCCGAGAAATCGTGCTCACATACATACATACATACGTACAACACACAGACATTTTTTTAAAACCACTTTTTGGTGATCCTGGGACCTTGAAACGTAAAGATCTGGTGTTATCTCAATTTCGAATTTTGTAGTGATTGCAATAACCTCCCATTTTTATATGGTTGTGGGGAGGTTAATAGCACATGATAAATCCAGGGGCACTTTTCTTACGTATATTGTTAACATACTTTTATACAGGAGTCTTATAGGGTGTGTTTGCTTATTATGTTGAAAAAAGTAAGTTTACGACGGTCTCAAAAGTGTGTATGTCCTTATGGGGAAAAGTTGATCTTCGGCAGGCTCTATATCAATAACTGTCCGTACGATTTTTTTGGGGCAATGATAACATTTGATCAGGATTTGGTCGAAATCTACAATATACCAAAATTTCAGCCAATCCACAGAAAGCCATTTTCCATAAGGATGGTGCGGGGTCGTTTCACGTGATATTCGAGTGCAACAATCTTAGGTAATACCACGAGTGTATACCATGTTATCGATAATTTTGAATGTGTGTTACGTTTGAAAACCCGAGCGGTGAGTCGCAGGGGAAAATTTTGTACACTAGCTTTCCTTTTGGAAAGATTTCCCTAAGATTTCCCCAGATTTCCTCGGATTTCCCCAAGATTTCGTCTTATTTCCCGGAATTTTTTTTCGCAAGATTTTCACATATTTCAGCGAGATTCCCTCAGATTTCCCCAAGATTTCCTCAGATTTCCTCATATTTCCCTAATCTCTTCAGATTTCCTAAGATTTCCTCAGATTTCCCCGAGATTTCCTCAGATTTCTCCAAGATTTCCTAGCACCTGTACACCAGATTTCCCCTGCGGCTCACCCCTTGGTTAGCTATTTACAATGACGAGCGCGGTTTTCACGAGGGGTGAGCCGGGGAAATGTGAGGAAATCTTAGGAAACCTGACGAGATTAGGGAAATCTGAGGAAATCTCTTGGAAATCTGAGGAAATCTTGGGAAAATCTGGGGAAATCTTGAGGAAATCTGGGGAAATCTTTCCAAAAGGAAATACAGTGTACAAAATTTTCCCCTGCGACCCACTCCTCTTAGCTGACGCTAATTTTGTACAATACCTAAGCGAGAAAGTGTGGGTTAAAAAAAAATATGGACAACTTATGAGTGAACAGGAGAATAATACAGGGTGATTCACGAACACCCTTCATTAGGAACTTTTGAAGATCCACTTGTAGTAGAGTTTTGAAATCGACCACGCAAACCAAATAT
Source organism: Pycnomerus fuliginosus (assembly GCA_963924575.1). Classification (NCBI taxonomy): domain Eukaryota; kingdom Metazoa; phylum Arthropoda; class Insecta; order Coleoptera; family Zopheridae; genus Pycnomerus; species Pycnomerus fuliginosus. The sequence continues at coordinate 22,335,619 of OZ004622.1, forward strand.
TTTCAACCCCCCAGCACTTCCGGTTTTACCGGAAGTGGCCCCCATCTTTGTTATTTTCAATGGAAAGCTCTCGTTTTGATTTTAAATTCGGATTCGTCTTTTAATTGTGAGCTTATCGCACCCTCTTTTTGCCTAGGTACCTAACTGTCACCTTTTTTGACATATGTCAAAAATGTATCAAAAAATGTATCTGCAATCCGCAATTGAAAAATTTATTCTTCCGAACGGTTGAAGATTAAGGAACCAAACTGCGAGGAACACAATTTTATGCAACCAAAAGATGCAAAATAAAATTTCCCTTCATATACCTATTTTCAATATATTAAAAATTAAAGTATTTTAAGGTTTAAACAGCGCAACTTCAGGAGCTCTAGAAAAGAAGAAATGTTCAAAAATCTTTGTAAAATTCGTTATTCTTCTCTTCTGACAATTTTTAAGAAAGAGTAAGCCCCCTTGGACACCTAATTCTTTCACAGTTGCTGAACGCATGTACAAATCGAAAAAAATACATAGCCTACGTGATCGATATGTGATTCGAGGCCCGTAAATTATTCAAAGAATTTAATATTTGAAAATTAGCTTAGGACAAACTTTTGAAGGTGTAGAACGAACTGTTTTTCCAATTTTTGATCTAAAGCTTGCTCTAGGATATTTCTTTTAAATCGCACAATAAAGGGTGGCCCATAAAAAACCGGACAGTTTTTTTTTATGTATTTCTTCGTTAGGTTTTGTGCAATGTTTTTTAGTTTGATTCTCGACGTAGCTGAAGGTTGAGGTCGTCGATACCACTCATTGGATTTGAATTCGCACCATCAGCGTCCTCCCTAAGGACTTTAATTTAACACCATTATTTAGTCCAATGGGGTTTCGTTACCCAGTGACATATGACAGTGGCGTTTAGACAGGATGGAAGGTCGTTCTTTCCTCCTTCCAAAATGTCCTTCAAACTGAAAATTAATCAATCCCCAAATTTTTTGTGAATTTTTTTCCAAGGCCCTAAGGCTTGGTTGTTCAGTCATGGTTTATGCTCGGTTTAGCTTAAACCTGGTTTGGTTGCTAGGCAGCAGCCAATCAGAACGCTTAACTCTGGCAGTTAAACTGAGTTTAGAGATAACTTCAGACTGAACAACCGGCCCTAAATCGCATAATTTGCAACAAAAAGTACAGAGACGATGAAAACTCTGTAGCCACTTTTGTTTAAGTTGTGAATTATGCCGATTATTAGCTTAATTTGCAACTTAAATTTTAAAAAAATGCAGCAGAGAAGCGGCTGGAACCTCCCCATCGCGTGGATCTTTATATTCTGTGTAGATAGTAGTCAATTCAACAGATTTTTTTAATCCTTGACTAATTTCGCAATTTTCTGACAAATACAGACGTCACCTCGGACATCACCCATCACGTTTGACAATATGTTCCTTTTAAGGTTAATGTTTTGCCACCTTTTTGACAATAACTGCCACTTTATGTCATCCACTGTCAGCCCGCTCCCTTTTAATGAGAAAGAATTTTTTCTCTATTTTCCACTGAAATGGCAGAAACTATGGACACATTTTTAGAACCAGAATTTGATCGCCTTTCTAATGGCGACATAAAAAAGGAGGCCTTGTATTTAAAATTTTAAGTTGATATGCTTAAATGACACTTCCTTTGGACGAATTGCTTCCAAAAGCCCTTCAGGTCTTCAACGGGTCACCCAATCTTTATGTACCAAATTTCAGCCAAATCGATTCATTAATTTGGGCTATAATGTATTTTTAGTGTTATTATAAAATTTCGATTTTTTGAACCAAACAGCACTAAATGCGAATTAATTTTGTCTTATTTAAAACCAGAGACCTTTCTGATGGTGACAGTAAATCTTTCAAAAACTTGTTTTTAATATCTAAACGAGAGAACAATTTTAAATTTGGAAATTGGTGTGCCAAAACGGCACTTCCCGTGGGCCGATTGAATCCAAAATTTGTTCAGCTCTTCGACGTGTAATACAATCCCCATGTGCAAAATTTCAGACAAATCGGTTGAGGGGCTTGGGCTGTACCGCGATTTTAAAGTCCGATAAAAATCAATTTTTTTTTAATTTTTGGTCAAAAGGGCACTAAGAATAAATACATTTTTATACGCAGAATTTGAAGGTCTTTCTTATGGTGACGTGAAAAATGGGGGTTTGCATTTACAATTTAAAAGTTGATGTGCCAAAATGGCATTTCCGGTTGCACGATTGGCTTTTCAGATCTAAGTTAGGCTATGAGATGCCTATGTACCAAATTTCAGCCAAATCGCTCCAGTAGTTTGGGCTGTAGAGCGTTTACAAACGCACGTACGCACGTACGTACGTACATACATACAGACAGATTTTAAAAACTACTTTTCTGGGTTCCTGAGACCTCAAAACGTATAGATCCGGTCTTATCTCGATTTCAAAAATTTTAGTGATTGCAGTAACCTCCCATTTTTTTTAATTTTGATGGGGTTGGGGAGGTTAAAATGATGCAGATTAATCTGCTTAATTTACAACTTAAATCAAAAATGCCTACAGAGTTTTCATCGTCTCTGTACTTTTTGTTGCAAATTATGCGATTTAAAGCCTTGGAAGAAAATTCACAAAAAAATTAGAGACGGATTAATTTTCATTTTGAAGGACATTTCGGAAAGAGGAAAAACCGACTTTCAATCCTGCATCCTGTCTAAACGCCACTGCCATGTGTCAAAGGGTAACGAAACCCCATTGGCCTAAACAATGGTGTTAAATGAAAGTCCTTAGGAACGACACAGTAATATCGCACAAAAACTAACGAAGATATACAAAAGAGAAAATGTTCGGTTTTTTATGAACCACCCTTTAGGTACAGGGAAGGTACAGGGAATACCGAGGGGAATGCTAATACTAGTTTAAATGAAACTTAATTTTGCATCTTTTGACTACATCAAATTATGCTATTCTTATTTAAAAAAAAAAATAAGTTGCCATTTAAAAGAATTATTTTCCGCCATTTTGTTAAACCAACATGATCAAATGAGGCATCAAAAGAAAGCCCAAAGCTTCTAGTTTCAAACCCTCGAGTTTGGTTCCTTAATTTTCAATTGTTTGGAAGATACAAGTTTGTCTATTACAGATTGCAAATCAATTTTTGGATAAAATCAAAACGAGGGCTTTCCGTTTAAAATAACAAAGATGGTAAAACCGGAAGTGCTGGGGGCTTGAGAATATTTTATTTTTGGTGTGCGTGAGCGATTATGGTATAGAACCTTTAAAAATTTTGCTTTAAGTGGGTCCCCAAGAGTTTCTAATGAACGGTGTTCGTGAACCACCCTGTATATTACGCAATTCGAGTTGCAAGGCAATTACGCACTCTTACAACTTTCGTTACGTAATGTGCCATTCTTTTGACCATACTCATAATTCATAAATTGTCCATATTTTCTTTTAACCCAGAAAACATGCACTTTCTCGCTTAGGAAGGTAAACTAGGTACTAGGTAAATAGGTACAGTGCTTTTAGATTCTTCGAACACTTCTTCAGAGTGGTTTTTTTCTTGAAATTCCCGAAAATAACATGGTCCTGTACATTCTTGTAGGAATCTTGTGACCAATGACGATTTCTATTGCTTATTTTCAAAGATGATGTCATTTCAGAATCCTCCATCCTACTTGGTTTGTCTGGTTTTCACATCCTGAAGATAATTAATTTTGTTACAGAGCAGAAGCATTGGCAGAAGTGAACTTGAACTTCTTTTTAGGTATTTTAACCTCCCCACTCCACTCCACCATTTAAAAAAAAGGGAGGTTACTGCAATCACTAAAATTTTCGAATTCGAGATAAGACCGGATCTATACGTTTTGAGGTCTCAGGAGCCCAAAAAAGTGGTTTTAACCTCCCCACTCCACTTCACAATTTAATTTAAAATGTGTCTGTATGTATGTACGTACGTTCGTAAACACGCCACAGCCCAAACTACTCGACAGATTTAGCTGAAATTTGGTACGTGTGCATGTGATAACCCAACATAGATCTGAAAAGCTTTTGGAGCCAATCGTGCAACCAGAAATGCCATTTTGGCACATCAACTTTTAAATTTTAAATGCAGACCCCCATTTTTCACGTCACGATAGGAAAGGCCTTCAAATTCTGCTTCTAAAAATGCATTCATTCTTAGTGCCTTTTTGACCAAAATTAAAAAAAAAATTGATTTTTATCGGACTTTAAAATCGCGGTACAGCCCAAGCCCCTGAACCGATTTGGCTGAAATTTTGCACAAGGGGATTGTATTACACGTCGAAGAGGTGAACAAATTTTGGATTCAATCGGCCCACGGAAAGTGCCGTTTTGGCACACCAATTTCGAAATTTAAAATTATTCTCTAATTTACCCATCCAAAACAAGTTTTTGAAAGATTTATTGTCACTATCGAGGTCACCATCAGAAAGGTCTTCAATTTCTGGTTTTAAATGAGACAAAATTTATTCGCATTCCCTTTGGGTAGAAAAATCGAAATTTTGTAATAACACTGAAACCACTTTATAGCCCAAACTAGTGGATCGATTTGCCCGAAATTTGGTAAATGGAGGTGAGGTGACCCGTTGAAGAGCTGAAAGGCTTTTGGGAGCAATTGGTCAACGGGAAGTGCCATTTAGGCATATCAACTTTAGAATCTTAAACAGAAGTCCCTGAAATCAAAGACCCACGCGTTGGGGAGGTTCCAGCCGCTTCTCTGCTTTTTTTTTGGTCAATTAACTCCTCTACAATCACATTCTTTTAATTCTTCGAGTTTCGAGTGGTTTTTTTCGCATTTTTCTCGGAATCTTCTATGAATAGATATCTATTTTCAGCTTTCTGTCCATCTGGATAAGCTTAATATTCTTCTTCTAAGATCACATCTAGCAATTTCTCACAAGATCTCTACATTCTACTGTAATCACCCTTGCCTTCTATTTTATGTTTAATTAATTTTCTTTAATAAATACTCGTCTTCAGACAACTATATCTACTTAAAGATTTATGGCCGGAATCGGATTCGTTAATCCTTTCTTGCAAATAAAGAAAGTTAAAATTTTTGAATTTTTGTTTGCAGCTACTAGGTCATTGCTTCTTGGTGACTAAATTTTTAACACTAACTAACGAGGGGCATTCCATTTAAATTCATTAGATAAAAGTTCATCACTACATTATTACCATTGTTTGAAATTTGAATTTGAATTTGAAGATAACGCGTGGATAGAGTGGGAGGTTTATTTACGGAAGTAGATCACAAGGCGCGTGACATAAACGACAACCATTTATTAGCCTAGACAATGAGTTAATAAAACAAACATTCCACCAGAAATAACACCGAAGGTCGTCGTTTTATCATCGACGAATTTGAGAAAATCCGAGGAAAAATCGTATAAATAGGCGGCGATTAGAAAAATCAGCGAAAAAAATCTTGTCGGATTTATGAGGTCGAACGGATTGACGTCAAGACACAACCACGAGCCCCTGCGTGATTATCAACCTCCGGGACGAAGAATTTAAATGGCATTCGAAAAAAATCGAATGATGGAATTGAATGGATGACATAAGAGATTAGGAAATTGATGTTTTCGTCTTTTAGAGTTCAACAGGTGGTCTGTAGGGTGCACGATAAAAACCAAAAGAAATATTATATCGTCAACAATATTTGTAAACAAATCATTTTCACACAACAAAGATAATGATAATCTACCGTAGTCATCTTCAGAGTCGTACCCCTGGTCAAAAGTCACTTGTTTGAACATGGTTTGAACACCACCATAGTCGAGTCAAAACTGGCTGATTTGATCGAACGAAAAAAATAATCTTGCCAAAGTGGTGCGGTAGTTTTCCAGTAGGAATTACTAATGCCTTTGCAGGTAAATAAAAATACAGAAATAAGCGATTGTGTAATGCTGCTTATCATTCATTACCTTTCCTGTCATAAAGAAGTGTAAACCGCGACGGGTTTAAAAGAACACGTGCATACAGCGTGACAATTTAGCACCAAATCCCTCGGCATTTGAAGGTTGCCAAATTATTTGTGAAACAATTAATCATTGCCAATCACAGGTCCAATTCGTGAATGAAGAGCAAGTTTGCAGTTTAATTTAATTTTGGGTTCTTAATTGTAAACAAAACATGTTTGACCTTTGGCACTGGTTCAAAGTGTTAAGTGTTGAGACTTGTAACTTCGTTTTTTTTATAGAATATGACGGGGGTCAAAATATTAAGCGAGGACGATACCTACGTGGAAGTTTGGAAATAACATTTTCCTATTTCCAGGCAAATATAATATTTATGTGCGAGTTTATGTGTCTACAGAATCTGAACATTGAAGCGATCTTCATTTAGTAAAAGGTAGACTGAAAGTGGAAGAGGAAAGAAGGATGGTACAGTAACAGTACAGAGAATAGAAAAATCTGAATTTATGTGCACAAGTTGTTACTGGAGGATGACGAAAGAAAATTTACAGACGATGTAAGCAGAAGACTGAAAAAAAAATGGTTTCAGACGTTAAAGAATGTGGAAAAGTTTCAACGAATTATTAAACATACATAAGAAATCTAATAGGTAATGAAAAACAGACACCGCGTTGGAATGCTAGGTCAAGAAAGAGATAAAAAGAAAAAGTGGCGAAAATATTATTTTGTAGAAAAGCTAGGGGAAAGACTACAAGTTATGCAGAAAAAAATGGGCAGCAGAAGCGGCGGGACCTCCCCATCGCGTGGGTCTTTGATTTACGTATAGGGTGTACAGTTACGGAAAATAAAATCCGGGCATGGAATTAGACATTTCGTAGACTAGAGCTAGCAGTGTCAAAAGGCTTTTAATCCACGGGTGTTGCATAATGGACTCATTACACAATGGGTGAGAGATTTTCTAGCTTCAAAACCCGTGGATAAATCAGTATTCTATTCGTGTGTAATGATTATTGCTCTCGAGGATAACATTTATGGTACGAGCCGTAGGCGATTCATTACACACTCATTGAATAATATACTATTCTATGTTTTGGCATTTGAATTGGATGTCACCATTCAAAGGACGTATTTTAATTCATTAGCTTCATTCTTAAACAATTTTTGGTGACATTTTGTTTTCAGGAATTGAGGTGTTTTACAAAAATCTGAACAAAAAACGTAGGTAAATCAAAGTCAAAACAGAGAAAATAGTATAAAACACTCGTTACAGAAGGTTCAACTCGTGCTTGAATAGGTTGCCATCTGTAACTTGTGTTTTAATACCTATACAGACACTATTAAAAATAGTTGTTTTAACGTTTGTTGACAATTGTTAGAAATTTTCTGACACCAGTATCTATTCTTAATTCTTATTCTTGGATTTTCTTTATGTTGAAAACATGTGTGATAGAAATCGGTGAAAATTAGAGACTTTTGAAAAACGCAAAAACATCTTCCTTATTTTTTTGATGCAAATTCAACTGTGGAGTTACAATTTCGTCTATTTGCTTTTGCTTTTTCAATTTCCACAATTCGACAAAATTTCAAAAAGGATTTTTGGAAATTAAATAATTGTGCAGTTAAAGCATACAAAAAATAGAGTAGACGTGTTTTCTTCGATGTTTTTGGAAAACTAGGGTGGTCGTGAGCTGTCTGTCAAATATGACACGTGTTGAAAAAAAATCCAAAAATTAAGAAATCGTTGAGAAAAAGATACATTTCCATTTAAAAGAGCAAAGTTATGGTAATTTCAGGCTAAACCAGAAGTGTAAAAAAAATCGAATGTTTTTGAATTTTTTACCTTCGGCTTTGGCGAGATGTAGTCATGAAATAAATAGGGGGGATGCAACGTCGGTCAACTACCCTGTATAAAAATAAAGGGTAATTCTTAAACAGTGTCAAAAATTCAAAGGGTAACTCCTCTTTTATACAGAAAACTTTCTATGGACAAAAATGCCCGAAAACGCTTTCATTAAATTTTTTTCATATTCTTATTTTAATCAGAAGCGTGCGTTCTGGTCATCTACGTGGATATCAACTTTTCTTTCCAAAATAATGGAAGGAATCACTCTGTATGTACCTAGGTAAAATATACCTGTCTACAATTTTTCTTTCGAGTTTCGATTTATTGTTGCTGTCCGTTCCTGGGTAGGTACTTAGATACATAGACCCTGTTCTTTTTCTATGTGACTACCCCCATTTGCACCGTTTTCGTTAAAAGCTCGGTTAAAAGTTAAATGACAGTTCTATTCCATAAAAACAATTGTGTCAATAATCGTTTCTAGAGGTTTAATCTGAAGATTTGTAATGGAACCGGTGCAATTGGGGGTTGAGGTAGAAAATATCCATAGTATGTAACCTATTGTTGAAATAATGGATTGCCGTGGATTTTTTGCACCTTAACCCCCATTTACACCGGTTCCGTTAAAAGTTAAACGACAGTTAATTTCCATAGAAATAATTGTGTCAATAATCGTTTCAAGGGGTTTAATCTGAAGATTAATTTTTAATGGAACCGCAGGAACCGGTGCAAATGGGGGTTAGTCACATAGAAAAAGAACAGGGTGTAAGTATACTAATGTTAATAATTATGCAATTTGTAAATCATCATGCAAATTATAGACGCTTTCCACCGCACAAGCCACGAATTATTGTATTAAATATTGTTAAACCATTCTGCTCGCCATTCATTTAACGACCCTTAATTTTCATACAATAGTTTTGCTCCGAATGACCGAATGAAAGCATTGTACCTAAGTCTCGACCTAAGTGGCAGTAATTTGGACCGGAAAACATCGTCATTCATTAAAAGTTTTCTATGTTGCTGATTGATCAATGATCATGTCATGAAATTAAAAATCGTGTTAACATAATAAGTAACGGGCTGTCATTAAAAAAGTCATTTGGAGCAAGCGGGTTTTGAACAAATCAAAATTATGCGGCACTAAAAAGACTCAGCCCTAATTGCACCGCTTTCCCTTAACTTTAAGTGATCCTTAAAAACTGTGGAAACGATTCTCTCAATAATTGTTTCTAGGGCTTTTAAGGGTCACTTAAAGTTAAGGTAGAGCGGTGCAATCGGGGCGTAGGTATTATCTGTCCAAAATTTTTTGTCTCCAACTGTATGTAATAAAATATTCCTGTTTGTCTTATAAAAAAATGTTTGGATCTCGGTTTGGATCAACAAAAATCAATCTACAGGGTGCCTCAGCGGTGTGACAAAGTCTATTTATGTCCACGTCATTATCCAATAATATCGAAAATCTCTGTTCGGTACACCAACCGTTAGTACTGAGCGAGGTACTGAGAATGTGCATACTTCAAGTGCCTATTCACACTTGGACACTAGTAGCGCAACTTCTTGTGGAGCAACTTGTAATACATTTGTTTAAATAATACAGGGTGTCATTTTAAGGGCGGCTAAAGTCCTTAACCATTTCACAGCTTGATATTCAAATATTTTACTCAAATTAGATGCAAAATGGCGGACGTGACAAATTTAAATATTTTACTCAAAGTTTGGGAACTGTTGGAATAGGTACTTCATTCAATAATAATAGCTTCAAAAAGTGTCTAGTAGGTACCATAACAAAAAATTAATTTGGCACATTCGAGGGGTGAGTTGCAAGGGAAAATTTTGTACACTAGATTTCCTCAGATTTCCCAGAGATTTCCTCAGATTTCAAGTAACTTGGAAAGGATGAACTCGGGATGCCGTTTAGGTATAGGGATTTGTTAAGAAAGTCGACCTACAATTCAAGGTCATTTCATTTCAAATTTTCGAGATTTTGTCTTTTCAATTAGTTCATTTGAAATTTTACCCTGTGCATGAAATTTGAGATCCAAGTGTGTGATTGGGTAGCCCTGACACTTCTTTAGGATGTGACATAAGTTCGGAAGAGAAAAACTTCAAAGCTTCGAAAATATGAATTCTTAACTGAAATATGGTTTTCGCAAAATCCTACACATTTCATTAAATAACTCAAAATCGGTTGAATTTAAGTATATAGGGCACACCTGACAAAAGCTGCACAGTAGGGTGTATCGAAAAAAAAGAATTTTGGAATTTCGTTATGTAATAGTCGCCAAAACTTACCTTTTACTATCCTAAGAAGAAAGTTTATTTAAGGTTTTGCTATAGTTCAACATCTTTAGCCCTCTACCGCCCCTCAAATATTGGTTATTTTGAAATTCCAAGTCTACAACGAATAATTTTTTTAAATTCATTATTTATTGTTTTTGTATCACTAGTAGGCTCGCAGAAGATTTTAAAGACCACTAATGGCCGTTTTTTTTCGTCTCTAGTTAAATTTAGCTACCTACTGCCATATAGTTTCAACGACAATTAACTCTAATTAATCAAGTTGCTGGTGCATGCATGACAGAACTTATGACACTACTGGTTGACGTCTAAAATTCAGACGTTATATTTTCGTGCGTTTTTTATTCGAATTTCTGTGCTTCCCTTTCGAGTTAATAAGAGTATTTTAAAGGCAATTTACACTAGAAATAGTTTTCGAGTGGCCTATATTTGGTGGGCCTTCGAAGACTAAAAAACGCACAAAAATTTAACGTTTGAACTTTAGACGTCAACCAGTACTGTCATACATAAGTTCTGTCATGCATGCAGCAGCAACTTGATTGATGAGTTAATTGTCTTTGAAACTATAATGCAATGGCCATCTAGTAGGTAGCTAAATTTAACTATAGAGATGAAAAAACGGCTGTTAGTGATCTTTAAAATCTACTCCCAGCGACTCCCTAGTGACAGAAAAACAATAAATGTTGCATTTCCAAAAAACTTTCATTATAAACTTGCGATTTCAAAATAACATAATATTTGAGGGCGGTAGAGGGCTGAAAACGTTGAACTATAGCAAAACCTTAAATAAACTTTCTTTTCAGGATAGCAAAAGGCAAGTTTTGGCGACTATTACAAAACGAAATTCCAAAATTCTTTTTTTTCGATACACTCTACTGCACAGAGGCAAGTAGAAATAAAAAAAAATATGGGGTGTTCCATTTAATAAAATGTAATTTTGTGCTGCCCCTCCCCCTGCACATGCGAGTCCATAGTATTTTTAGATTATGCACATTTTCAGTAACTAACGATATTATTCGGGCCATTAGTTGGGCCATCCTGTATGTAGGTAAGTATAACTACAAAGGTGCCTACAAAATATTGTACCATCGTAGGTAGTTTTAAAAACAAAAGAGTTCATTAATTTTAATTTAGCGTTCGCCTTCTGAGCTCAGTTAATTTTTTTCCCAATCCGCAAATATCAAATGCCTTTTTGGCATACCAACCATGAAATTTGATTGATGAACACCAATCTTTCTCATCAGCACATGAAAGGTCTTTAAATTCTATATCTGAAAATGTATTCACACGTCTTTTTTTTCAAAAAATCTGAAAATTCGAATTTTACAAGGAACGTGAAATAGACACGCTACAGCTTCAAATTTTGTTTTCAAAAATGTATTCAAACTCTTGGAAAAAGACCGTAAAATTTTGAAAAATCCCAGAAAATATCTTAAGTTTAGTGGTGTAAAACTTAGATATAGGAAGTAATAATAATAATGCTAATACCCGCCCTTTTAATTAATTTTGGTGATAGAATTGGATTATTCACCAAGTGGGGAGGTTCCAGCCGCTCCGTAGCTGCTGCCCATGTTTTTGTTTCAGGTTTTATTAGGTATTAAAGGTATTACGCTTCAACGTAAATTTTTAGCCATCACACCTTTTCGTATAACTTCTTGGTGTAGTGTAAGAACACCGAGATGACAGACGTCACTTGTTTCATGCTTTATTCCATTAGAAAATTAAATTTGACATTGAGGAAATTAAACCAGGAATGAAATAGACAGGTTGGCTTGTACTTTTCGTGGCAACGTAGCTCATACGTCATCAAAATTAATATTTCATTTGTATTTTTTTTTTAATTTTTGGCTAATACTCAGTTTGGTATTTATTTGGTGATGTTAAAATCAATACTCTAAGTAATGAACTAAATTATGTTTAGCAAAGCGCTTTCGACCAACAGGTCATCATCAGTGCTGAATTGTCAATTAATTGTAATTAATTCGGCGTTAATTACAATTGACAATTCATCAGTGATGATGACCAGTTGGTCGAAAACGCTTTGCTAGATATATTTTAATTCATTACTCAGAGCATTAATTTTAACATCACCAAATTATTATTATTTTATGGCCAGGACTGGTTATATTCTAGAGTGCAAAAACACGTCAGAGCTCATTTTAAAAGGTCTTTCAACCAGAGCAATAATTCAAAGGCACCGTAATTCCCCATTGTGCAACATAAAAATTGTTTTATTAGATCAACATAAACATAATAGTGATGTCATAAAGAAGTAATTTAACATTGAAACAAACACCGGATTAATTAGAAGAACGCATCAATATTATCGCTAAACAAAATAAAACGAAGTGCTTGGTAGTTAAAAAAACATTCCACGGCATCATGTTATGGAGATCAAATTGATTACCTATATCTAAGTCTGCTCAAGATTCGGTATAATACCTACTTTAAAAAATTCTAGAAAAATTAATGATACATCAGAATAAAACAGTTTTGAGCACGGAACTTATTTATAATTTAGTATTTACTATTACGAAAGGTGGTTATTTTGGGACTCGGACTGTCCCAACAGATGTGCCATAAGTTACATAATTTTGTCAATCAAAATATTAAACAAAAATGTTTTATTTTCAAACTTCATACATAACAATATTACCTACCTAATTGACATCATTTTGCAGCGTTTAAATAAATTTTAAACTCCAGAGTAGTTTAAAACATTGTTGCATTCCTTAATATTATTATTATATTATTATTGCGAATTGAGAAAGTGACAACGAACATCAGAAAAAAAATTTCTAATTTTTGTCTGAATAGGTATAAAACATTGTATTTTATTCGGAGTATAAGGACATTATGTGAGTCATGGATTTAATTCGCCTCGCTCCGCTCGGCGTTTAAACCATATGACACTTCCATACTTTGTCACAATGTCCCATTTATAATCCTAATAAAATAAACAATATCGACTAGTCTCAAGTACGTATATTTTTGTAATCTTGGTAATAAAAATATCAGACGGAAAAAAATGATAAGCGCCAAAATATTAACTCCGCTTGTTTATTTTGTCAATCAATTTCGCGGTATTTATAATGTACCTATACTTACATAGGTTCCAATAAAAAATAATTCGCCTAAACGATAAGCCGGCAATTTCCTCCAACAAAATAAATGGAGAAAAACGCGCAATAATAATAAAGCGGCATGAATATGAAAAAAAGGTCAAGATCAATATTGAGGTAGGTTATCAGAATAAATAAAAGGATCCCCCTTTTTCAAATTGTTGATATACTCACTGTCGAAGTTGTTTTCTGAGGGTACACGAGGCAGACGTCTCCAAAGGCCCATTCTGGCACGAGGACTTTAAAACTAGATCACTAGAATTTTTGAATGAATTTCCAACCTACCGGCCGGTGAACTCACTCCTCGTTCAAGACTGTTTTAGCTCTCGCACTGTTGTTGGAGTGTGCGCGAAAGGTGCGTGGAAATTTACTAGAAGACTGACTCAATACTGGGTGAGAAGGGACTTCACGTGAAGGGGGGCGGCATTTAGGGGATGGCGACGTCGCACGCTGGTCCACTTTTTTCAAACATCACAAACGGGGTTGAAAAAGCGAACTAGAAACACGAAACACTACAAATTTTGGCACTTTCTGTCACTGTCAGCAAAATACAAACACTTTATCGACATCAAATTTGCCGAGGCGAGACGTTATAACTTTTGAACGAACTCGGGTGCGGAAGTGTGCCTGTGGCAGGGGCGTAGTTAACGCATGGGCGTAGTGCGATGCGAGCCCAGGTATAGCACGAACTAACGTGACATTTTTTAAATTTCTAAAATTAGAGTTGGTCATGCCTGGATTGACATACGTTTCAATTTAATCGATATATCACGTGATATCAACTTGTTTGACATAACACACATAACACCATTTCTAGTGCAATTAAGCACCAAAATTGGCAACCCTTAGACCGACGACCGTAATTTTCGTTTAATCACGTTGATTCGAGTAATAACTAGGTATTCATAGATGTCTTTTTATTAAAATCATCAATTAAAGTTGACGTTTTTGTAAATCGTTGTTAACTCAATTATTGTCAGTCTGACGCGACGGTTCTTTAACGATCATTATGTCGCATGACTCGCATGCACGCGCCAAAAAAAGTTCAAATCCATAGAAAGATTCAAAGTTTTAGCCTTTATAGTTAATAAAAGCGAATAAACAAAAGATAAATTTAAATTTTGACCTACCTATATTTTGTTTACACAACCCTTATACTTCATGCAAAGAAATAAATGACACATCGTCGTTTTGTTGAAAGTATATGTGTGTCTCTAAAGCCTTCTTCTTCATGAATTTCACTCCTACACTATAATACCTACTTCTTGCTCTTTCCATTGCTGTTTTCTACGACTGATGCTACGTATAAGTATACAGGGTGGTAAATTTTTCATGGTGCATGTATTAGTAACTCCTAAACCGTAAGAGATACAGACACGGTTAAGTTAGACAAAATCAAGAATCTGTAAAGAATCTTGGCAAGTGTTTGCTCGTTCAAAAGTTATCGAGAAAAAACCAAACAGTCGATTTTTAACGAAAAATTCTCACGCCGCCGTTAACCAAGATAGCTTTACGAAACTTGTCATTCTTACATTGTTTGATAAGGTGCATCTAATGACATTGTCAAAACCGTGTCTGTATCTCTTATGGGTTAGGAGTTACCAATACATGCACCATGAAAAATTTATTACCACCCTGTATAGTAGGTGTAAGCTTTGGACATTTTATTTTTTGACCTCCCAACAACCAACATAAAAATTGGAGCTTATCGGAATCAGTCTTCAATTGGAAATTGAGATTGAAATAGCACCGGATCTGATCTTTACGATTCAAGGTTCCAGAATCACGAAAAAGTTTTTTTTAATAAATGTATGTGTGCGCAGTGGTCGGAACATTACTTTTAAAAAGTAATTCATTACCATTACACATTAATTCGTCGAAATTGTAATGTATTACAATTACTAATTACATACCTTTTTCAAAAAGTAATGCATTACCATTACTCATTACTCAATAAATGTAATGCATTACTTGAAACATTACTTTTAACATGACAGATTTTGAGATTTGCAGTAAATTGAAACATACGTCATTCCAGACACGGCTAACTCTAATTAGAAATTTAAAAAATGCCACGTTATAAAAAAACATAAAAACTGGAGGTGTATTATTTTAAATCAGTATATTTATTATTTAATGTTAATAACAATTGCGCTTCAAAGTTTACCCCACTGCTTAAAATGGCTCTAAGGTAGTTGAACAGCAATTTCAACTTTTTCATCTAGTTGTTTAAGATGATTGCTGTGAGTAGTCTACAAGATAATATAAAATATCATTATTATAATACCTGAATAAAATAATAAATTACTTATTTCTTTAACAGTACCGAAGATTTGTGGACGTCAATTTGGGTTTCTGTTCGCGATTTCTTAAGTGTAAAATTTTGTTTTTATCTTCTGAATTTTTTTTTGATTAATCGGTTTCAAGATTTTGTCGATTTTGACATTACAAAGATCCCAACAATTAAAACGAAACAAATAGCACTAAACGATAATGTTTAAAGGAGCGTTACTTTTCTCCAAACGAAGCAAAAATTTAATATTAAAAAAATACCAACCATTATAAAAAATAATTAATAATGATGAAAATGAAAGTACAGTATGCGTAGGTGAAAATGCCCACCCGGGAAGGTGGGAGACAAACACTGCATGTCTGGTCCACTTCAGTTGCAAGTCGGAGTGGGAAATATCGATCGGTTCTTCAGGTAAGTACGAGCTTCCTGTTTAAGTAATTTAACCCGAGACAAGGCGCGTATTGAAATTTGCGTTCTTGATGGCCGCTTTTAGAAATCTGCCCTACGCGCATTTTTTTTTAAACTTTCCCGCATCAATGATTTGTTATTAACTTTTCGTTACAATTTAACACGAGGGACGTAGGTACTGAAATAAATCTCAACATAAAGATCATTAGGTAATCGAGTCATTAATGTCTAAATCATGATTGCGATTAGTGATTTAAATCTAATCAGGCTTCAATGAAAGTTTTCCAATCGATTTAAATCGAGGTTAAGGCGTTGAATGCGATTGGTTCGTATCGATTGCAATCGATCGCCGCGTTGAACGGCCCTATTAATCTTCACAAATTAAAGGGAGGTTTTTACGAATAATATGTTAAAACTAGGAACGAATTTTTCGCTAAAATTAGCACCTCCATTATTAACGTCTGTTTAATTTAATTTCTACCATTTTCTTTATATTGAAACCATTAATGTGTTATATGGGTCGAAATTGTTTACCATGCATGAAAGGATGGAAAAATGGCATCACTCGTGTGTCATAATTTATAAACAAATTACCTGGAGGTGTTAGGTTAACCTCTGAGAATCACACACGCTTAAATAATTCATAATGTCAGGAAGGTTTTATAAAATACCTAGTTATTCTCAAAATCAGAAATCTTCACATTATTATTAATTGAAAACGTCCGTGTAAATTCCCTGCAACTAAGGTATACACTTAGTGATAATTTGTTGCCGCGGCTTGTTTTGTTGTAATGTCATTTTTAACGATCAGTATAAAACTTTAATAATAGATATTTATTTTATTAGGAGTTTAAGGGCCGCTTGCACCGCTGCTGCCTGATTAGCGCTAATCAGTGGCTAAACTGACATTAATGGATTGTTTCGACAATTGTAACCAGGATTTTAATCATGATTAGCATTAATCATCGGCGGTGCTATCGGGCATAATAGTAAGACATACGAGTCACATAATGTCACTTAAACTCTGAATAAAATAGAATACGTACCCTGATTTGCACGGACATTAATTAACTTTAATCAGTGATTAAAGTCCGATTAATGATTGTTTTGACAACTTCAACAATCATTAATCGGGCTTTAATCATTAATTAAATTTAATCGTTCGTTCGTGCAAATGGGCATTAATTTTCAAACGCAGAGTTAACTTTGGGGGCCCTGGGCAAAATTGCTTGGAGGCCTACCCACAGGACCGTATCTCTTTATATGACTTGGGGGGGGGGGAGGGGTAAATAAAAATTTGGCAATTTAAAACAATCGAATTGTCCAACTGAAAACTGAATGGGCGCCGCAGGCGCAATTTTTTAAACATTCCAAACACTTCACAATAATACTTACAAATGATGTAATGAAGAAAATGAAAAATTTAACTTTGGTAAGGCAGATTTTTGTTGCCAATTAGGTAAGTTGTATGCCTGCCAGGCCGGCTATCGAGTGGTAAGTATTTTATAAAACTCTGCGATTTAATTTCGAAAAAGCATGCTGCCCGGTTTTAGTTTGCCGAATGTAACTGGACGACACCCGAAATTTGCCAACTGGCAAAACTGGGGGGGTGTAACTACTATACACTACGCCTAGCTAATCTATTTTTTCTTTTTTTTTCACATTGAATTTTTTTTTACCGCGAAGGGGGCTCCTTGAGGGCAGCAACAATGCAGTCATTGTTGCTACGGTCACATAGGTAAGTAGTTTCTTATTCACTACTGAATTGAATTGAATTAAAAGTTCTTAAAGGTGTCGTGAACTCGTTGGGCAACTTTTTATCAAAAAATTCTGTAAAAAATTACGATTCTTACGCTGCAAGTAGAATTTAAATACGATTAGTAATAAATGAGTTATAAGCCTCTGAATGTGGATAAATACGATCTGTGACGTCATTGGTGCAAGCCACTGCAAGCGCTGCGTAAGAATTGCACTGTCTTGATCATAATAAATCGATGGAAATGCCCCAGTGCTGTGATTACGGTGGCAGTAATAACGAAAAATCCAGGTAATATAAATAGTTTTTTTTGCTTTTCCCGATAAGAACAAGCATCGGAAAGTTTCCAAACAGTGGTTGGATAAAATTAAAAGATCAAATTTCGTTCCCGCGCAAAGAACACTCGAAAATGCTCGGCTCACTGCAGAGTGCAGAGAAAACTGCATTGTCGAAACAAGAATTAGGTACTTGGTGGTAAAACGTAACTATTTTTAAAGAAAGATGTTCCTTCGATACAATATTAAATGGAATTGTTAACGACAAAGACAAGAACCAGCATACGAAGAACGAGCATATAATAATTACGCGAGAAGGCAGAGGAAGGACTGAAGGAGTTAATTGATAGTATATGTTCAATCGATTCGATAAGTAAACAGGTGAATATTATCAAATTCTAAAAAAAATAAGTGCAAAATAATGCATTTTTTTCCTACACGAGTAAATTGGCGAGTAAATCCGTTTAAATACTAGGGCGTGTTAATGTTCTAATAGTTATTTACGTAATTAGTTATGAAAAGTCCTATATTGTTTGACGAGTCGTAATATTTGCCAAAACGAGCGATAGCGAGTTTTGCAACATTATGCGAGTCAAACAATTTAGGCTTTTCATAACGTATTCCGTACAACATTTTACCTAATTGTGTAAAATCCAACTTTTCAAAACGCAAGTAGGTAAAAAACGTTTATAGTTTAAAAGTGACTAAAATAATTATTTGTTATTTACATTGTATATTTTAATATTAAATTAGAACGATCTGCTCAAATCGAACCGCAACAAACCCCAACAATATTATTAAAAACCTCAGGTTGCGCTACTCCACGCTTCAATGCTTGCACCAATGACGTCACCGCGAGCCGCCAGCAACGGGTTCACGACACCTTCAAGTCACTCTCAGCATTTTAAATCACTGTTTTTAAGAAATAAATGCGCATTTTGGGATTATAATAATTACTATTGTTGTGGGGGGAGGGAAGAATTATGTCGCTCGTGGGTTAACAACACTCTTCTGGTGAACATACACATTAACTTAACTCACTTGGTGTAAGTATAAAAAAATAAATAATATAATCATAGAGACGACAAGTGGCGAGATGGCTAACCCGCTTCCATGAGGGCGGTGAAGAGGATTTAGTGACCAACAGGCCCGGAAGAGTTCCTCTGTTGGACGTAAATCGACGACAGGAGATTCTGGAAACCGTGCGACAGACTCCCTTTATTTCTGCATCGAAAGTGCGAGAGCAATTAAATATTAATTGCAGCCTTTCCACAATTAGAAAAACATTGCATAGTGGAGGCTTACACCATCGTAAACACGCAAAGAAAATTTATCTCACACCGGAACATCGAGCAGCGCGTGTCCAATTTTGCCGCGAAAATTTACACCGTGACTGGTCCAACTGTATTTTCACAGATGAAAAGACATTTTCGACGGCACAGGATGGTCCCGTTGTATTGTGGAGGCCTAACGGAACCCGCTACAGCCCAGAAAATGTGCGATACACCCATCAAAGCGGTCGTATTAGTGCTGGTTTTTGGGGATGCATGTCAATAGCTGGACCGGGAGAAATAGTGCAAGTTACTCCTCCGAGATTTGATAGATATGCTTATCTTCAGATCTTGGAGGATGTTATGCTGCCAAGTGTTACAGCTATTTTCCCCCCTGACGAAATAGAAGGCGGCAGGATTCCATTTGTTCAGGACAACTGTCCCATTCACACCGCCCACGCTGTGAGAGAATGGTTCCAACAGCATGAAGAAATTGAACTGATCAACTGGCCCGCGAAATCACCGGACTTGAACCCCATCGAGAACTTGTGGGGCCAGATCGTCCGCGAATGGGATGATGTGGGTCATCATGGGGTTCGCGATAGGACGGTCCAGGAGTTGGCGGCCCATGTTTTTCGTGTGTGGGATAGTTTAAGGCTGAATATTAATTACTGTGTTAACTTAGTAAATAGCATGCCGAGAAGGATGCAAGAATGTATTGAAGCTGATGGCTATCCTATTAAGTATTAATTAAGTATGTTTCCTTTAGTATTAAATGTTATGATCTATTTTGTGTTGAATAAAGCTTTGTAAACACCAGTCTATATATATAAATATACCTATATATACTATAATATGCTTTATTTTCAAACGTTACATAACAATAATTATTTAAGACGGTCTTGACAAGGTATAACCGTCATTTATATGACACTATTTTGAGTGGAGTGTTATGCCTCCAGAGGAGCTTAAGTTCATCATTATTTGAAATTTTGCAAAATGCCAAAGTGACGCCCAACAAAAGCGAGCAGAAAATTTTCAATTTTTTCGTTTGAAAATAAAATATTGTATTTTATTCGGAGTTTAAGTGACATTATGTGACTCGTATGGATTTAGTTCGCCTCGCTCCGCTCGGCGCTTAAACTTCCATACTCCGTCACATAATGTCCTACTTAAACTCCTAATTAAATAAATATCTGTTATTTTCAAACGTCATTTAACAATAAATTACTTAAATGACTGTGTTGGAAAGGTACGACCGTCACTTCTAGCGGCTAAATTTTGAGTGTTTCAAGATAATTTACAGTTTATTTGTAGCAACAATGACTGCATTGTTGCTGCCCTCAAGGAGCCCCCTTCGCGGTAAAAAAAAATTCAATGTGAAAAAAAAGAAAAAATAAATTAGGTAGGTGTAGTGTATAGCAGTTACACCCTCCCAGTTTTGCCAGTTGGCAAATTTCGGGTGTCGTCCAGTTACATTCGGCAAACTAAAACCGGGCACCATGCTTTTTCGAAATTAAATCGCAGAGTTTTATAAAATACCTACTCGATAGCCGGCCTGGCAGGCATAAAACTTACCTAATTGGCAAAAAAAATCTGCCTTACCAAAGTTAAATTTTTCATTTTCTTCATTACTTCATTTGTAAGTATTATTGTGAAGTGTTTGGAAAATTCGATTGTTTTAAATTGCCAAATTTTTATTTACCCCTCCCCCCCCCAAGTCATATAAAGAGATACGGTTCTGTGATGGGTAGGCCTTCAAGCAACTTTGCCCAGGGCCCCCAAAGTTAACTCTGCGTTTGAAAATTAAGTATTCTATTTTATTCAGAGTTTAAGTGACATTATGTGACTCGTATGTCTTACTAATGCCCGATAGCACCGCCGATGATTAATGCTAATCATGTTTAAAATCCTGGTTACAATTGTCGAAACAATCCATTAATGTCAGTTTAGCCACTGATTAGCGCTAATCAGGCAGCAGCGGTGCAAGCGGCCCTTAAACTCCTAATAAAATAAATATCTATTATTAAAGTTTTATACTGATCTAAGTGTAGGTATACCTCAATTATTAATAATTTGAAGATTTCTGATTTTGAGAATAACTAGGTATTTTATAAAACCTTCCTGACATTATGAATTATTTAAACGTGTGTGATTCTCAGAGGTTAACCTAACACCTCCAGGTAATTTGTTTATGAATTATGACACACGAGTGATACCATTTTTCCATCCTTTCATGCATGGTAAACAATTTCGACCCATATAACACATTAATGGTTTCAATATAAAGAAAATGGTAGAAATTAAATTAAACAGACGTTAATAATGGAGGTGCTAATTTTAGCGAAAAAAAATAGTTTTAACATATTATTCGTAAAAACCTCCCTTTAATTTGTGAAGATTAATAGGGCCGTTCAACGCGGCGATCGATTGCAATCGATACGAACCAATCGCATTCAACGCCTTAACCTCGATTTAAATCGATTGGAAAACTTTCATTGAAGCCTGATTAGATTTAAATCACTAATCGCAATCATGATTTAGACATTAATGACTCGATTACCTAATGATCTTTATGTTGAGATTTATTTCAGTACCTACGTCCCTCGTGTTAAATTGTAACGAAAAGTTAATAACAAATCATTGATGCGGGAAAGTTTAAAAAAAAAATGCGCGTAGGGCAGATTTCTAAAAGCGGCCATCAAGAACGCAAATTTCAATACGCGCCTTGTCTCGGGTTAAATTACTTAAACAGGAAGCTCGTACTTACCTGAAGAACCGATCGATATTTCCCACTCCGACTTGCAACTGAAGTGGACCAGACATGCAGTGTTTGTCTCCCACCTTCCCGGGTGGGCATTTTCACCTACGCATACTGTACCTACTTACCGCAATAAGTTTCCGCAAATTCGGAGAGGCTACACCTAAGAACTTTAATTTTCGGAGCCCTTAATTTTCATTTTGCATTTAAGTTTTTTCCGTTAATTTCCATCAGGCATTGAAAGAATGCTGCGTAAGGGGGGTAAGTGCAAAATATTTCCTCCCTGATCACCAATTTCAGTAACTACAGCAATTAGTGATTCCACAGTCAAAGAATATTTCTATGAATAAATTCGCCATTTGAGAAACACTGATAATAACTAGCTGTGCTTCACAAGATGACGAGCAAATTAAGATGACCTACCTGTAGAGGGTATATATAATATTAGAAGGAAATTATTTCAATTCTAGAAATATTTAATCTGGAGTAATTGCAGAGAATATCACTGCTTAAAAATATCAGGAAAACCTCTTCAGAATTCATCATCAATGTTTGCTTGGAAGGCGGCGGCAGGTAAACAGGATCCCCGCTGGGTTATGGTTACTTATAATACCCCACTAATACTCACTTCCTGTGGTGGTTATTTTATTTCACAGAATTGTATTTGTCTGGCCTTTCCTTTCCATAAATGTTTTATTTTTGCGTTTGTCAAATAAGGGTAAAAAAGTAATGGAAAAAGTAATAATTTTCCATTACAATTACTAAAGAAATGTAATGCATTATAATTACAAATTACTATTGAAAAAAGTAATGCATTACAATTACTCATTACCAGATAAAGTAATTTCATTACAGTAATGCATTACTTCCGACCACTGTGTGTGCGTTACGTATTCGCGATCCTCAGCAAAGTGTCTGACATCTGGTGGTGAACCTTTAACTACTTTTACCGGGCAGAAGTAATGTGATTGTTGTGACTCGTTCTGCTTTGTGGACAAGAACAACTAAAAACCGTTCTCCAACAAATCTAACGGGTGTCCTAAAAAAACCGAACGAAATATTTGTAGGAATAACTTGGGCATATTTCTTATCTGATGTGAATGAACCTGGCCTTGAATTAAAGCTAATGAATCCAGGCTTTCGAACTGTCTAGAAAACTGCGACAGATGGCGCTGCCGTAGTGGCCTTAGTTGGTATAGTTGTTTTAAAGGTTCATTTAGCAACACATAACCTTGAAGTAGGTACATTCATTTCTTTTAAGAATCCTTTTTCAGAAGTTAATTTTATTTACGCATTAATTTTCTGTGGTTATTTAAAAAATATGTGTTTTCGCATATTTTCACGTAGAATAACCATGACTAAAGTAGGTAACAATAGCACAAAGAGCTTCATTCTCAGTAATAATCTTCCAGTTGCCCACAATTGGTATCCGTCGGTAGTTTTCATTGAATTAGATCCTCCATTACCGAAAATTAAGCTGGATATGCATCACTGTTCACAGAACATGAATGCGTGAATCAAATTTACTTCTGAAAGAAGATTTCTAAAGAAAAGTGAACATGCTTAAATGTTATTTCTGTCCCATAAAAAATGGTCGTTAACTGACCAATCCCCATGCACCTAAAGTAAGCCTTTAAAACAAGCATGGCTAAGACTACTACGACAGCGCCATCTGTCGTGGTTTCTTCAAAAAATTTAAATATTAGTCGAGACGCAAATCACGCAGTTTAGAAGAGGTCCCCAAATACGACAAAGCTTATTTTCATATTGAAGTCACTTTTTCGTAATTCTGGCACCTTGAAATGTAAGGATCTGGTGTTTGGTATCTCAATTTCGAATTTTGGATATATTAGTCCTAGCGGTTACCAAAACAATTAATACTGCATTTTTTGATCATGGAATGCCGCTTTTGCATCATGATAGCGTGATCCATAAGCAGCAATTTGAGATCGGGACCCACTCGAAATTTCTCTTAGGATCAAAAATGGCCCTTTTTGGAAATAAAGTTCAAAAATGGGGTTATCGTGAAAATATGAAGTAAAACCACGTGCACTCATTTTTAACATAATTTTTTCTATAAACATGTTTGACCCAAAATAATACCAAAATCATAATTAGGTAGCCATTGTACACAAAAAGTGCTCTTGATCAAACTCGGTAGGACCATTGTTTAAGTACCTATATCTAGTTAACCATCGGTGAAAAAACAGTTTTTTTGGCCCTGTATCCTAATTAGAGGAGATGGAGCAAGTTTCAAAAGAACGCCTGGAGGTATGGACCTGAGACGTCTTCTCAACCAGGCAAAATAAATTAGAAAAATTTCTTTCAGAATCGGGGGTGGTATAAATTTTCGCCATTTTGCAGTACCCAGCTCTGACACCTTGTATATCAAATAAGGGAGACCTGCATAAAAAGCGGAACATGTCATGTCGTAGCTAATGAAATGGGATGTCCGTGGAAAAAAGGTTCATTCAAATCGATCAACTGCTTGAGGAGTTAGGGCATTTTGAATTCGACTGAAATTTTCGGGTGGACCAATTGAATTGTTGAGCAGTTCAGGGGTTGACTTCTTGCTTCATTCTAAGAAGAAAAGTTCATATGGACATGGGCGAAAAATGCTTCTTCAGGGAGTTATGGCCCCTAGAAAAAGTCCAAGCGGTTACGTAGAAATAATAACGTACTTACCGTCACTGCATTATAGCTTGGTCAAGGGTTATCGTTTTGCCGACTTTGAAATTTGGGATCCAAAAATACAAGAAATTATTATCACGCGCGAGTTTTCTCTTGTGTTCTTTCCCGATAATTGCATTTTTGAGCGTCACTTCAAAACGCCGGGGCCATCTTCGATCCTAAGGAAAATTTCGAATGGTCCTGATCTAAAATTGTTCTCTATGGTACCACATACCATCACGGTATGCAAGACGGCATTCCATGATCAAAAAATAGGTACAGTGTCGGTATAGAATATATTTCTGAACTCGTTTCTGAATCACCGCTTAAACTTTTTCGAGGGGCCGTAATAACTCCCTGAAGAAGCATTTATTGCCCTATGTCCATAAGAACTTTTCTTCTTACAGTGCAGCAAGGAATCATCCCCTGTAATTAATTTCAAACAAATAATCGGACAAGAAAAAATTTGTGGCTCTAAAAAAATTGTATCCATTTTATTCGAAAACGGTGCATCCTACCGAGATTGATCAAGAGAGCACCTTTTTGTGTGCAATGGCCACCTGAACCCCATTATGAGTTCGATGCTGGTTTTTGAGACAAAATGTTTAAAGAACAAATTATGTAAAAAATGAGTAAAGCCCCGTCCCAGTAACGCACGCCTCTGATAAAAATAAAACTCCGAAAAAATTTCACAAGGAAGCCTGAATTCCGGCGAGGAGGCGTATCTCCCTTAAGAATCATTTCAGGTTTCTTTTCGACTTATTTCGAGTCGAGCCAAAAGTACAAGAAATTCCAATCACGCCTCATTTAACTTCGTATTTTTATGATAATATTCCATTTTTGAAGGTGATTTCCAAAAGGGGCCCCCATCTTTTATTCTAAGGGAAATTTCGAGTGGGTTGCGATTTCCGAAGTGTTCAATATGGATCATATACTATCATTTAAAAAGCCAACGAAAGATGTATATCAATGCGATGTGTGTCCCTGTAGATGTTTACCTTGTTAATGTGTATGTATGGGCGAGCTGAATTTACTGGTGGAGTCGGGTGCAGATTTTATAAATCTGCACCTAGTAGTAGTGCCTCCGCAGACGCACAGTGGTGTTAAAAAGACGAAATTATGAAAATTGGCCGTACATAATTAAACAGTAGAGAGTTAACAAAAAAACATCATATTTGCGAAGTAGGTATGTAGAATTAGCACTAAGGGGGTTGAAAAAGGGAATGAGAAGTCCAAGGTAATGAAAAAAGGTGATGAAAAGTCAAGAGGAATGAAAATGAAGTGTGGATTAAGTAGAATTACGAAATAAAACACTAAAATAACCAAATTATGCAATTAAAACTTTTGTGGGGGTTGAAATAAGCACTTATACCTACCTATTGCGAAGGAAACTGAAAAATTGTAAAAGGTAAACTGAATCCCAAATGCGTTCAATTTTATAACCGTCGAAAAACGAAATTATGCGAATTTTGCAAAATTAGCACTTAGGGGGTTGAAAAATCGTAAAGGTGGATGAAAAATCAAAAGGTATCAGGATTAACCGTGGCTAAGTAAAATTACGGAAAATAACACCAAATTAACCCAATTATGTAAATTTAGCATTTGAAGACTTGAAACATTGCGAAGGGGGATGAAAAAAGTGAAAAATTTAATCATCATCCAAATGGGTTCAATTTATTACAGAAGAAAAACGAAAATATCCGAATTTGGCAAAACTAACACCTAGGGGGTTGAAAAATTGTAAAGGGGGATGAAACGTCAAAGTGGATGAGAATTAATCGTAATTAAGCAGAATTACAGAAAATAACACGAAAGTAAACCAATTATGCAAATTTAGATTTTGGGGGTTGAAATGTTGCGAAGGGGGTTGGAAAAGTGAAAAAGATAAACAAAATCCAATTGAGTTCAATTTATTACCGAAGGAAAACTAAATTATGTGAATTTTGCAAAATAAACACTTAGGGGGTTGAAAAATTGTAAAGGGGGATGAAAAGTTAAAAGGGATGAGAATTAATCGTAATTAAGTAGAATTACAGAAAATAACACGAAAATAAGCCAATTATGCAAATTTGACTTTTGGGGGTTGAAACATTGCGAAGGGGTCGAAAAAGTGAAAAAGGCAAGAACAATTCATAAGGCAAAACTGCGCGAATTTTACAAAATTAACCAGCGGAAATCACCCGAAAAAGAAGCGGTCTGGGTAAATTTTGCACTTTGAGGGTTCACATATCATGAAAGGGGTTGAAAAATTGTGGATGGGTCAAAAATTAATGAAAATCACTTTAAATTAATAACAAATTAGAAGAAAGCAAAAAAAAATAAATGAAATATATTTACTCCGCTTGCTAGGGCTTAGGGGTTGTTAGTAGCGTAGGGGTTGGTTTTAGGATGAAGACTCATAAGACTTTTTTCAATGGTTGACCGAAATCTATTGAACCCCATAATTTTATTCCACCACTTACATGAAAAAATTTCCAGTTTCAACCCTTAAATTTCATCCCCCTTGTTAGATATTAATGAAAATTTGCCCATCCGCCTACAGTGGCGCTGTAAATTACCACATCAAATTTAGCCCTGATACGTTGAGCAGTTTTTGAGTTCTCGCATTTTTTTGTTTCGGCATGTTAGGGGGTTGTACCGCCTTTAAGGGTCGTTTTTCGCGAATGATGAATAAGACCTTTTTTGTACCATCAATAGAAAGCTATCGAATGGTAATATTTTCAACTATACATTTTTCATTGAAAATTCGAGTTTCCACCCCTAACTTTCATCCCCTTCGATAATTTTCTCCTAAAATTCGATCTTCCCTTCTCGAAGATGCAGTGTGTAAGATGTCACAGTTTCGCAGAAGATATTGCTTCTCTGTGTCAAATTACAGGGCTTTATGGACGTTTCAACTCCTAAACTCCAACCCCCTATTTCACCACCCCCACATGCCCTAAAGGAAGTTGTGTTTTCAATTTCACCACCCTAACCCAATTCGTTTAAAAATTAAGGTAATTTGTAGATTCATGTTTTCAACACCTCATGATTTCACCCCTTTATGATTTGCAGGGGTGAGTTTATTTTTCCGGTGTGACATAACTCCTTGCGTATTTACTGACTTCAGTTGTTCATAAATAAACCAATAGGGTTTCAGAAAAAATAAATAAAATATAATTATCGACTTGCAAAGAGTTAGGGGTGGTTAATGGCCCAGGGGTTGGTTTTAGATTGAAAACTCATAAGACCTTTTTTCAATAGTTGACCGAAATCCATCGAACCCCGCAATTTTAGGCTACCATTTACTTGAAAAAATTCAAGTTTCAACCCTTAAATTTCATCCCCTTTGTTAGATATTTTTGAAAATTTGTCCATCCACCTATAATGTCACTGGAAATTCACAAACCAAATTCTGCCTTGATACGTTGAGTAGTTTTTGAGTTCTCGTATTTTTGTGTTTCTGCATGTTAGGGGTTGTAGCGCCTATAAGGGTGGTTTTTCGCAAAATATGAATGACATCTTTTTTGAATAATTAATGGAAGGCTATCGAATGACGCCAATTTCGACTAGTACTTATTAAGCGGAATTTTGAGTTACAACCCCTAATTTCCACCCCCTTAGTCCGATATGACCCAAAAGCAATCTCCGCCTTACTTTTTAGTGTATAAAGCCGTATAGTAAATTTGAGCTCGACACCTTACTCTGTTCTCAAGTTATCCGACGTTATGTATTTCTTCATGTTAGGGGTTGTAGAGCCTTTAAGGGTGGTTTTTTGTAAAACATGAATAACACCTTTTTGAATCATTAATGGAAGGGTATCGAATGGCGTTAATTTCGACCAATACTTATAAGGCGGAATTTTGAGTTACAACCCCTAATTTCCACCCCCTTGGTCCGATATAGCCCAAAAGCAATCCCCGCCTTACTTTTTTGGGAAAGATTCCGTATAGCAAATTTCAGCTCGATACCTCAATCCGTTCTCAAGTTATCCGACGGACAGAGTGAGGAGCGAGCGAGCCAGCGAATAAGCAAAGACAAGAGTACCTCCGCATTCTGCTACGGCACTAAAATTGTAAAACTTTCATGTTGCAGTTTATGAAATTCAATAAGGATCCTTTAAGGGTGCGCACGGATTCAACGAAATGCAACCAATTATACATTCTTCTTTCATTTAATCCTATGTATTTTTACTTTCAGACAAATATGCCTTACGAAGACAAATTAACTTCGGAAAAAATTAACAGATTGAAGAGCAGTCATTAAGTTATTTAATGACTATTCAGAATTTGTTATTTTGTTGAAATAAATTAAAGAAACAAAATTAAGAAATTTCATAACAAAATTTCTTAATTTTTTTCTTCAATTTATTTCAGCAAAATGGCAAATTTGGAATAGTCAATAAGCAATGTAAAGACTGCTCTTCCATTTGTTATTTTTTTCCGAAGTTAATTTGCATTCGTAAGGCATAGTTATGTGAAGTTAAAAATACATAGGATTAAATGAAAGAAGAATGTATAATTGGTTGCATTTCGTTGAATCCGTGCGCACCCTTAAGGAGCTTTATTCAAAGTTACCGTCTCTCAGCTCTCAGCTTGTCAAACGCTCAGTAAAGGTGCGTTCGGTTTGGAAGCTCCGTACACTCCTCGTCCGTCTCTTTTTAAGGGGACATTACAGGTTCCTATTCCATCAACAATACACTACCTACCGACAGATGGCGCCACCAACTAAAAAGTTGATATTACAGGTTCGTACACACACTCCACCACCAACCGACAGATGACGCCACCAACTAAAAGTTGATACTACAGGTTCCTACATACTCCACCACCAACAGACAGATGGCGCCACCAACTAAAAAAGATTACTTCTTTTGACAGACTCCTTCATGGCGTTCAACCCGCCTAGATTACTTATGTACGTACGTATGTTTGTGATCGTGGTACAGCCCAAACTACCGAACCGATTTGGTTGAAATTTGGTAAGTAGCCATCTCATAATCTAACTTAGATCTGAAAAGCTTTTGAAGCTAATCGTATAACCGGAGGTGTCATTTTGGCACATATCAATTTTGAAATTTTAAACAAAGCACCATTTTTGACAACACTGTAAGAAAGCCTTTGAAATTCTGCTTCCAAAGGTGTATTTACTCTTAGTGTCCTTTTGACAGAAAGCTCACAATTCGAGATTTTTTAAGGTACCTACTTTTAAAATACCGATATAGCCCAAATCCCTGGGCAAATTTGGCTGAAATTTTGCACGTGGAAATTGTACTACCCGTTGACGAGCCGAAAATTTGGAAGCAATCAACCCACGACAAGGGCTGTTTTGGCACATCAATTTTCAAAATTTTTAAGTTCTCTCAATTAACCACCATCCGGAACAAGTTTTTGAAGAATATTGTCACCATCAGAATAAGGTCCTCAAATTCCAGTTTTAAATAAGACAAAATGCATTCATCACATTTAGTCCCTCTCGAGGTCCTTCTTGGGCAAAAAAAACGGAAATTTTGGAAGAACATTAAAACACACTGCAGCCCAAACTACTCGATTGTACTACCGGTACATGGAAAGTGCCATTTTGACATATTAGCCATCAGCTTTAAAATTTTGAATCAAAGACCTACGCGATGGGGAGGTTCCAGCCGCTTCTCTGCTGCCAGCTTTTTCTTGAACAAACGAATTTATTTCCAATGCAGCGGGCCAAATAAATGCTTTCTAAAAAACATTTTTATATTTACTTTACATAAACTCAATATGTAATAAGTTGAATGGAATCAGCCTGCAATTTTACATTTCTCTCCAAGAAGAGACAATCATGTTCCACAGAGGCATGATCCACACATTACACAAGAAAATAAGTGGATCATTCCCTTTTACATTCATTTCCTAACCTAACACATATCTCTTAAATCAATTAACAACAATATTAAAACATCTATTCAACAATAAAATTTTATTCTTACTCTCAATATGTCGACGTTCAGGAACTAAACGGGAAGATATTTATTTACAATAAATTTATTTCATACAGTTTACACGAGCGATCCTATATACTGCATTTAAATTTTGCTCCGTTGATAAAGTACATTTAGGAATTGCAACTATATCTTATGACATTATTGTCAGTCCCTTCTTAACCTTAAATTAGGTAACAGAAAATCACCAGGGTTGTTTATTTATAATTGTAGGAGATAGGGACAGATAAATCAGCAAACCCTCCCTCATAACAGCCACGGCTCTAGTCCCTGCCCACATTTGGTGATAACCAATTATCTTAGAGCAACCTCCCACCAAACTTACCTTGATTGGGCGATGAGAGGTGCTGTGAGCTGTCAGATGGAAAGGCGGTGGGGGGTTCGCCGATCTCTCTTATTCTATTAATTGGATTAACAATTATTGGCACATACTTCATAATTTTAATTACCTATACCTCGTTTTTTAATGAATGCTTGATGCCGTGTTGGCATTTAATAAGACAGGTAATTAACAGTCTTGATTTTTTTACCCAAGTGATGATGCAATTTAAGTTCTTGTCTTAAAACGCTTCAACTGAATAAAGATTTAAACCCCAAACCCCGTGATTATGTGAATTACATAGTGCTGTTACTACTTACCTAATAAGTATTTCTTTTACTTTTATTTCTTTCATTGTTTAAGGTTAACTGACCATTCTTTGAATAAAATAAGCTGTCAGAAGCCAAGACTTCAACATTTTTGCCAAGAAGCTGAAATTTTTTGTAGTAATAACTTTCTTTCTTTCTCTATAAACAAACAAAATAGTTATTTACAAAATTGCACTTAAGTATCTACAATCACAATATATTTAGGTATAAGTACCACGTAAATAAGCATTTAAAAGCTGGGAACTAAAATATAAGCAATTGATACGTATAACGGCTGTACCTACATTTCTGATGAAAAATATGGATGAATTTGTGAGAAGCTTTTCGTCATAAATCTATCGAATACGTATTGCAACGAATCTTAGGTATACTTCCGGATATTTAGATAGTCGGGATTTATTACCAAAAAGCCAATGAGAGTCCTGTCAAGAACATGACAATGACTGTCGATGGAAGACTTGCTTGAATTGAATAACCTTTATCCGATTCGAGGGTTTCAAAAATCGAAGTGTTTGTAAATTCACTCAATCCGGCGGCGTTCCTTGTGGCCACTTTCACTTCGTACTTTGTTTCGGGATTAAGCTCGTCCAGCACGTATCTGTTTTCTGAAATAAAAATAAACATAAATGAATATAAGTATCTAAATAAGGCCTGATGCCTGATTTTTAAGAATAGTTTTCATATTGTATAAGCAATAATATTAATAATATTTCTTTTCAACGGCAGTCTATGTCACTTCAATTGTTTAAGACAACCCTTCTAACCTCCCAATTGGCTCGATCGTAAATCTGAAATCTTAATAGCTTCTATATATTTTCCGAGATATTTTCTATTTTCCTCCGCTCCGCTAATGTAAACTGAGAGTCTGATAACTTAATTTAATTTTGTATTTATCTTGTGTATAGGTAGGGAAATTCCGGGAGAGTTAAACCACTTTTTTTTAAATATTGTAAACGACCAATTAACCGAGATAACAAAGTCAATTTTGGATTTTCTAATAGTTGTAATGTTTCTTTAACATACATATAAAGGGTGGCCCATAAAAAACCGGATTAAAAAAGGTGTTCTAGTTGAAATTCGATAGCTCAGGCCGTTTTTGAGGAAAATCAATTTGAAGTTCTTTTTCCACACCGAAAATGTGCAAAATTGATGGGATAGAGTATGGAAAATCCATTTTCTTGTGATTTTCTTTGAAATACAGATTTGAAACCCCTCAGTTACAATTTACTTTTTAATCTCTAGTTAACTTGTCGTATGCAACCACACTGGAGTCCACAACTCACTTTTTATTATCACAATTCTTTGCGTTTGTCTTTGGCTCTTCATATTTGTCGATCATGAATTTATTATTTTCTCCTTTTTGTTATAAAATGTGGCATCAGTAAGGAACTATTATTTACCAGACCCTGTTCCATAATACCTCACAAATGAAATAGGTCAGTAGACTTTTACCTCCTTTCAGGACCCCTTGAACAGCAATTCAGCTATTATTTTGAGGTTAAGAAATTCAAAATCAGTGTCATCATTATAGTTCGGCAGAAAAATCTTCATTTCATTACAATACTGATATAAAAGTCCAACTATTATTTAATTCTCTACATTTTTAAGGAAAACTGATTAAAATGTCATGTCAATTCGATGATGCTTTTGGAAACTTTAGCCACGTAAAAATCGAGCAACGAAAAAAAAATCCCTAACAGCCATATCCGGTTCGGAATCAGGGTGGAACTTGCTGGAACTTGGTCGTTTCTCGACAGTATCCCTTTAAGCTAATTGGATTAAGGCTCTCTCCGTAGAAAAATTACCAATAAGACCAAGACTTTCACAAGACTCTTGACTCAAGAGTCTTGGTATTGAGGCCTTAGTCTTGGTCTCGGTCTTGCTTTTGCTCATGTGGTATTTATTGGTCTTGGTCTTGTCTCGAATTCAAGACCAAAGCCAAGACAAGACCAAGACCAGTCTTGGTATTGTGCGAAACCCTAATAATAATTTTACCTTCGCTAATGTTGTAATCCCGGATCTCCCACCCGTCCCTGTTAATTTTCTTGAACTGGATGTGGTATCCCGTAGGTTCCATGCCCGGCTCGATGACGACTTCGTCCTTCTCGGGCCCGTAAATCCCCAAATCGAGCAGATTGGAATTGGCCCCCTTCAGTTCGATGTACTTGGGCGGATGGGGCTTGGCGCCCTCCTGCAAACTGAAGTGCTTCTCCAGTGTGCCGTGGGGGTTCTTGGCGATGCATTTGTAGTTTCCGAACGTCGCCCCCGTGACGTGGAGTCGCAGGATCGAAATGTCTTGCGCTTCGTTGATTATTTCGCCGATGCTCTTACGTTTGCGGTCCGAACTTTTCATCCATTCGAAAGTCGCCTGAGGGTTGGCTATCGCCATGCACGTCAGATTTACGGTTCCGTTTATGTACCCGTACACTATTTCCTGTTTTGCATACGACTGGTGGGGGAAAACCGGCTGATCTGAAAACAGTGTAAAATTAATACAGGACAAGGAATTTTTCAGGTTTTTTCTCAAAACTTTTTAATCCAGGGGCCCATTTCATACGCCTGAGGAGTTGAGGTGTGAGGAGTGGGGAGCGAATAATTAGGGTTAGGCAAGTATGCCGTAAAGATGAATAAATATTCCGTTAAAATCCTTAAATATATTCTCTGAACATGCCACAATCTTCAAGTATATGTCCTAATATATGCCGTAAAAATAAATATCTAGTCATTTTTTTTCTTGAGGGTTTCTTAGAATTAAAAATAGTTCTTTCGTAAATCCTTTTTGGAAGAAAACCGAGGGGCAGGTCACGGTAATATTGTACAATCTGTCTAGGATATACCGGGGAGATCCGGAGGAGATGCGGGAGATACTGTGGAGATCCTGGGGAGATACTGGGAAGATCTGAGTTATCAACAATTGTACAATAAGGGTTAAGTGGAAGAGCCGGTGGTGGACTTCCACCAACCTGAACTTCGCCCTTGCGTTATGCAATAAAGACATTATTATTATTATTATTATTATATTGCTTTTTCTGTTTCGGAGGTGCTTCGGCCTTAGTGGTCAATGTTCGTCTTATGCTAAAAAATGCAGCAGAGAAGCGGCTGGAACCTCCCCATCGCGTGGATCTTTGTATTCTGTGTAGATAGTAGTCAATTCAACAGAATTTTTCTTATCCTTATCGTCTGTGACTAATTTCGCAATTTTTTGACAAATACCAACATCACCTCGGACATCATCCATCACATTTGACAATATGTTCCTTTTAAGGTTAATCTTTTGCCACCTTTTTGACAATAACTGCCACTTTATGTCATCTACTGTCAGCCCGCTCCCTTTTAATGAGAAAGATTTTTTTCTCTATTTTCCACTGAAATGGCAGAAACTGTGAATACATTTTTAGAACCAGAATTTGATCGTCTTTCTAATGGCGACATAAAAAAGGAGGCCTTGTATTTAAAATTTTAAGATGATATGCTTAAATGACACTTCCTTTGGACGAATTGCTTCCAAAAGCCCTTCAGGTCTTCAGCGGGTCACCCAATCTTTATGTACCAAATTTCAGCCAAATCGATTCAGTAATTTGGGCTATAATGTATTCTTAGTGTTATTATAAAATTTCGATTTTTTGAACCAAACAGCACTAAATGCGAATTAATTTTGCCTTATTTAAAACCAGAATTTGAAGACCTTTCTGATGGTGACAGTAAGCGCCGATTTCATAATAAAACTTAAAGGTCCTTTAAAGCTAAAGTCGACTTTAAATGGCATTTTGACCAATCAGGAGCAACCTTTCTGGAACGTTGCTAAGTAAATATTTAAAGGACACTTTAATTTTGATTATGAAACTGACCCTTAATCTTTCAAAAACTTGTTTTTAACGGTTAAATGAGAAAACAATTTTAAATTTGGAAATTGGTGTGCCAAAACGGCACTTTCCGATTGAATTCAAAATTTGTTCAGCTCTTCGACGTGTAATACAATCCCCATGTGCAAAATTTCACCCAAATCGGTTCAGGAGCTTGGGCTGTACCGCGATTTTAAAGTCCGATAAAAATCAATTTTTTTCAAATTTTTGGTCAAAAGGGCACTAAGAATGAATACATTTTTAGACGCAGAATTTGAAGGTCTTTCTTATGGTGACGTGAAAAATGGGGGTTTGTATTTAAAATTTAAAAGTTGATGTGCCAAAATGGCATTTCCGGTTGCACGATTGGCTCCAAAAGCTTTTCAGATCTAAGTTAGGCTATGAGATGCCTATGTACCAAGTTTCAGCCAAATCGCTCCAGTAGTTTGGGCTGTAGAGCGTTTACAAACGCACGTACGTACGTACATACATACAGACAGATTTTAAAAACTACTTTTCTGGGTTCCTGAGACCTCAAAACGTATATATTCGGTCTTATCTCGACTTAGAAAATTTTAGTGATTGCAGTAACCTCCCATTTTTTTAAATTTTGATGGGGTTGGGGAGGTTCAAATAGCGTATACAAATATCTAAAGAAAAAAGGAGACCATGCAATGACGAAACAATAAGTAAGGTTTTACCTCTGGAAGTAAAACTGATCGTCTCATAAGGCGATAACATCACGCTAGTCGTATTATTGAAACTAAATTTTTGATTTTCAGTTTTTAACCTCCCCACTCCACTCCACCATTTAAAAAAAAGGGAGGTTACTGCAATCACTAAAATTTTCGAATTCGAGATAAGACCGGATCTATACGTTTTGAGGTCTCAGGAGCCCAAAAAAGTGGTTTTTAAAATGTGTCTGTATGTATGTACGTACGTTCGTACGTACGTTCGTACGTACGTACGTTCGTAAACACGCCACAGCCCAAACTACTCGACAGATTTAGCTGAAATTTGGTACGTGTGCATGTGATAACCCAACTTAGATCTGAAAAGCTTTTGGAGCCAATCGTGCAACCAGAAATGCCATTTTGGCACATCAACTTTTAAATTTTAAATGCAAACCCCCATTTTTCACGTCACGATAGGAAAGGCCTTCAAATTCTGCTTCTAAAAATGCATTCATTCTTAGTGCCTTTTTGACCAAAAATGAAAAAAAAATTGATTTTTATCGGACTTTAAAATCGCGGTACAGCCCAAGCCCCTGAACCGATTTGGCTGAAATTTTGCACAAGGGGATTGTATTACACGTCGAAGAGGTGAACAAATTTTGGATTCAATCGGCCCACGGAAAGTGCCGTTTTGGCACACCAATTTCGAAATTTAAAATTATTCTCTAATTTACCCATCCAAAACAAGTTTTTGAAAGATTTATTGTCACTATCGAGGTCACCATCAGAAAGGTCTTCAATTTCTGGTTTTAAATGAGACAAAATTGATTCGCATTTAGAACCCTTTGGGTAGAAAAATCGAAATTTTGTAATAATACTGAAACCACTTTATAGCCCAAACTAGTGGATCGATTTGCCCGAAATTTGGTAAATGGAGGTGAGGTGACCCGTTGAAGAGCTGAAAGGCTTTTGGGAGCAATTGGTCAACGGGAAGTGCCATTTAGGCATATCAACTTTAGAATCTTAAACAGAAGTCCCTGAAATCAAAGACCCACGCGTTGGGGAGGTTCCAGCCGCTTCTCTGCTGCCCTTTTTTTGCTATGAAATTTTTGCCAAGACATGCGTGATTCTGCGCTAATGCGATTTTTTGTAAACATTGCCCATTTTTGGTGATGTTGTAACGAAGTGAATTTCTCCGTTACCAATTTCGGTACTCCGCCCCCGCATTTATTAAATCTGCCGCGCCGAGTTGTTGATAAACACTGCGTTATCGACGCCGCCGACTCTCCGCTCTGCTAGCTTCAAGAGCCGTGTGGTGATTTCATCGCCTGGAAGGAATATAATAACGTCGAAGCCACTGGATTTCCTTTCGCCATCGCTGGACTTCAGGAACCTTTAATATTAATTCATTATTTCAGGAATATTTCAGCCGACAGCCCTGAAGAAAGATGTCACCACATCGAGCGCTCCCCCACCGCCGAGGAAGACACCGAGGCCGCGCGAGCAGTACCGAATTCCCTCTCCGCCGTGCCATCTCCACTCGACGTCTCGCGCACACGTAGCCGCCAGGAGTGGAAATCTATATAAGGAGCGCTCCGCATTGTTTATAGTTTAGTTTGGCTTGAGTTCTCACTCAGCAAACGCTCCGAGTCAAGTCAGCCGTATTGTTTAGCTTGAGTTTTGATTCAGCCGTTTAGTTTTGTAAACCGAGGTAACCGTCCGGGTTAATTATTGTACCTACTAGTTGTGTCTGAATAAATGTTTATTAGGTGTTCTGTCTCCCTCTTACCGTTAGTTTGATTGCCGCGTCATTCTTGTTGTAGTTAGGAGTTCCTACCGATTTTATCTGAGCGTCCGAAGGGGTTCCCATCGACAATCGCATAAAATCGGGAGGAAAGGTTTGCTGACCGCCTCCGTTATCGTGAAGGGGATTTTCTACCGATTTTGTCTGAGCGTCCGAAGGGGTTCCCATCGACAATCGCATAAAATCGGGAAGAAAGGTTTGCTAACCGCCTCCGTTAACGTGTAGTTGGGATTTCCTACTGACTTTATCTGAGCGTGCGAAGGGGTTCCCATCCACAATCGCATAAAGTCGGGAGGAAAGGATTGCTGTCCGCCTCCGTTATCGCGAAGGGGATTCCCCTCCGATAACTCGTGGCCCGGCGTTTTGTTCGAACGTGTGAAGGGGATTCCCTCGATAGGCGAACAGAAACCGGAGCCGACAGTCCCGCTGTCTGCCATCTTGTCCGTGAGCGCGAGGGGTAACCTCTCAGCTTCCGAGCAGGGTAGTACGACAAGCGTCCCGCCGTCTTTTGTCATTTTAATTCGTCCGAGCGAGAGGGAGCGAGTTCACCGAAACCGTAGACTGTGTCGTTATCATGTGCCGTTTCTGTACCGTCCATCTTTCGTCATAACTAGTATCTCTGTCTGTGCCGTCTGACTAATCAACCCCCCATTCCTTCTCGCCACCGCCGTTCGAACACCTGGCGTATTTCTCGACTGTCTAAAAGCAGCCCGCGAGCAACTGGAGTAAACCAGCCTAAAAATCTGGCGCCCGAGCAACCGTCTACGCACCGAGCGAAGCGCGTCACATATTTTGGCGCCCGAGCAGGGACCGTTTTTCGAATTTTCCGTGGAGAAGGACCGTACCATTTCCAACCGACCGCACACGAATCCCCGAAGATTTCCGACGACACCCGACGAACTCCGACAAGCTCCGATCCCCGTTCAGGAACCGTTTCCGTAGAGAAGGACCGTCCCGTCTCCGACCAACCGACCAAACACGAAACCCCGAGGATTGCCGACAACACCCGAAGACTCCCGACCGCCCCCGAAACGCATAGAATGACCATTCTCGCCGCCGAGAAAGACCGTGCCGACAATGACCAAAGGAAAAGGTGAACCGGATCACCATTTCCGGTGACGTCAGACATGACGTCCACCGAACATGAACCGATGACCAGGCTAACGCAAATTAGGACCATGCAACTGTCTCCGAGAGCACACCGACGACCGGAAAACCTGTCTTCTGAGGGGGGCAACGTCGATAATGTCTGGCCCGGTGGTAGGATCGCTCGCCGCCGCAGCGAGCGACCCAGGCGTATCACCGGAGGGGGGTGGAAACTGCCATTCCCCCAGTACCGACGTCCTCAGAAGACCCGCTGTCGGCAACAGTAGTGGGTGACTACTGTTGCCACCGCCGATGACACCGGGACCCTCCCCGGTGTCGCTTCGTCCATCAATCTGGGTTGAGGGGCTGCTCGAGAACCGAACTCGGAGCAGTAATCCCCATGAGTCCGATGGACGAGCCGAAGACCTGCATACTGGAAAGTGTTGCAGGTCACACTGTGCCCCACCGAAAACCTACCCGAGAAGTCCGGACAGATGAGCCAGCCGACATTGACAGCAATGTTCGCTCAGTCCGGATGGAGAAAACCGCACCCCGGAGAAAGATAAAAACAACCGGAACCAACAGAGCCGCCGAAAACTGTCCTCGGCGGCACCCCCACCAACAACCTGCCTCCCCCGACTGGTCAAGAATCACGTCAACCACAGCAGAGCGCAGGTCACCTTTGAAGAAGAGGAAGCTGAGCTTCCAATGTGGAGTCCGTCCCCACCAGACTTCAAAGCGAGATTGTCCCCAAGCTAACCCAGCAGCCAACAGAAGCCAACAGAACGTTGAAGACAACGTTTGCTCAATGCTACCGGGAAAAGCCAACCAAGATGGGATTACCGTCGCCGTCCACGATTGCCGTCCCCGTCCATGATTACTGTCACACCGTCCTCTCGACAGTACCTCCAAACCGTCCACCTTTTGATGACGCCTGCAAACACGTCACACCACCGTCACGCAAACCGGCCGAAAATGCATCGTCTCTGAAACACGATGTGCCAGCCTTCAGCCCGTCAGTTTCTCGTCCCCGACTGTCCCGGGTTTCCGTTTCCAACCGTCACCTTTGAACCGTCCTCTGTTGCAGATGGCCAGCGATGGCGATTGGGACCTCGACTATCAGTCGACTCCCTCCGCACCAAGCGGACCCGCCGCCCCGAACACCAACGCCCACCAGAGGACCCTCGCCGTCCACATCATCCTCTTGGGGCCTATCGCCGCCTCGATACGTGCCACCCGTCCGCCGGCTAGCAGCCTCGCCACCACCAACCGCCCCGACCCGGATCACGGCCCCGGAGTCGAGCTGCTGGCGCTGAGGGGGCACCGGCCATCTTCGCAGTCAATGCCCCGCCAGACAGGCGGTGATGTTCTGCTCGGTCTGCGGGTCGATCGGGGTATTGTCCCGGAACTGCTGCCGTCGCCGAACCCCGACACCGCCCCCGTACCGCCGAACGTCCGCCCTCTGGAACCCGTGCCCCACATGCGGATGCTGTGGCCCGTACAGCCACCATCAAGCCAACCCTGACGAATATCCGCCCCGTTGAACAACCGTCCCGTCACCGCCGCCACCACCGTCACCGCCATCACCGTCACCGTCTCCGCTTGCCTCCACGCTCTCTCTACAAAAGAGAAAAATGTCTTCGAAATTTTTCTCTTTCCCGAAGAGGAGGGGGTATGTAACGAAGTGAATTTCTCCGTTACCAATTTCGGTACTCCGCCCCCGCATTTATTAAATCTGCCGCGCCGAGTTGTTGATAAACACCGCGTTATCGACGCCGCCGACTCTCCGCTCTGCTAGCTTCAAGAGCCGTGTGGTGATTTCATCGCCTGGAAGGAATAGAATAACATCGAAGCCACTGGATTTCCTTTCGCCATCGCTGGACTTCAGGAACCTTTAATATTAATTCATTATTTCAGGAATATTTCAGCCGACAGCCCTGAAGAAAGATGTCACCACATCGAGCGCTCCCCCACCGCCGAGGAAGACACCGAGGCCGCGCGAGCAGTACCGAATTCCCTCTCCGCCGTGCCATCTCCACTCGACGTCTCGCGCACACGTAGCCGCCAGGAGTGGAAATCTATATAAGGAGCGCTCCGCATTGTTTATAGTTTAGTTTGGCTTGAGTTCTCACTCAGCAAACGCTCCGAGTCAAGTCAGCCGTATTGTTTAGCTTGAGTTTTGATTCAGCCGTTTAGTTTTGTAAACCGAGGTAACCGTCCGGGTTAATTATTGTACTAGTTGTGTCTGAATAAATGTTTCATTAGGTGTTCTGTCTCCCTCTTACCGTTAGTTTGATTGCCGCGTCATTCTTGTTGTAGTTAGGAGTTCCTACCGATTTTATCTGAGCGTCCGAAGGGGTTCCCATCGACAATCGCATAAAATCGGGAGGAAAGGTTTGCTGACCGCCTCCGTTATCGTGAAGGGGATTTTCTACCGATTTTGTCTGAGCGTCCGAAGGGGTTCCCATCGACAATCGCATAAAATCGGGAAGAAAGGTTTGCTAACCGCCTCCGTTAACGTGTAGTTGGGATTTCCTACTGACTTTATCTGAGCGTGCGAAGGGGTTCCCATCCACAATCGCATAAAGTCGGGAGGAAAGGATTGCTGTCCGCCTCCGTTATCGCGAAGGGGATTCCCCTCCGATAACTCGTGGCCCGGCGTTTTGTTCGAACGTGTGAAGGGGATTCCCTCGATAGGCGAACAGAAACCGGAGCCGACAGTCCCGCTGTCTGCCATCTTGGCCGTGAGCGCGAGGGGTAACCTCTCAGCTTCCGAGCAGGGTAGTACGACAAGCGTCCCGCCGTCTTTTGTCATTTTAATTCGTCCGAGCGAGAGGGAGCGAGTTCACCGAAACCGTAGACTGTGTCGTTATCATGTGCCGTTTCTGTACCGTCCATCTTTCCTCATAACTAGTATCTCTGTCTGTGCCGTCTGACTAATCAACCCCCCATTCCTTCTCGCCACCGCCGTTCGAACACCTGGCGTATTTCTCGACTGTCTAAAAGCAGCCCGCGAGCAACTGGAGTAAACCAGCCTAAAAATCTGGCGCCCGAGAAACCGTCAACGCACCGAGCGAAGCGCGTCACAATGTTTGTGATTTATTTTGTCCTACGCAAAGGTTTTTTTTTAAATCGTTATTTACGCATTTTATCTTCCATCATTTGCTTACATGTCATGTGGGTAAAAATTTTGTGTCAAAAAACTACTAAGTAAGCCCGTACTTTTAAAAATACGAGAGCGCTTTTTCGACGTTTCTCGCAGAGATAACCCCACCGACCGATTCCACAATTACCAAATAATTTTCAGAGGATGAAGCTAAGAATGAAACGAATAAAATTTCAGCCAGATCGGTCCAGTAGTTTAGGCTGTAGCGTGTTTAAAGACACACAGACACACATAGGCATTTTCGAAAACCATTTTTTTGGGTCCCTGAAACGTAAAGATTTGATGTTTTTGGCGATTAGATTTTTCAATTAATTTTAGTAACTGCTCCGCGAAGAGTAGAAGTTAAAAATTGTGTCGAAGTAACATTTCTTCATGAGAAATGTGATGGGGTTGGGGAGATTAAAATAATATATTTTTTTTGGCTCAAAAAGGAAGACAGGCAAACCTCAATGATTTGATGTAAAGGGGAGGCTTGGTTAATAAGGGGGAGATATAGGGGAGATACTTGAAATATCCCGGGAGACACGAGGGATATCTGGGGAGACGCCGGGAGATACGCGGTATATCCGGGGAGATCCAGGGAGATACGTGGGATATCCAGGAGGAAGGATATCTTTTGCATCTAAAAGGGGCTCGTGCCCAGCCCCTCGAAGAAAACGCGATAATGGGGGTCAGTCTAACCCCCAACAAGTTGTTTTGTTAATGGGTGTAACATAATAGTTTCCTGCTTAACAGGTGTACCCGTGCTGCCAGTGTAATCTTTAATAATTTAAATTTTCTAGAAATATTCCGGAAAGCAACCTTAAACAGCCGAAAACATGCAGCCTTATACTGTAATGTGCCCAAATATACCGTAACGTATGCTGTTTACAGTAAAACCTTGATATATGCTATATATGCAAAATGAATTTAAGTTTTTATGAAATAAAAAATGAAAACATAATAATTTTGAAAAACAGACTGTTATTTGTTTATACCTAAACTGGCAGCTCCTCACTCCACTCTTTAACCAAAAACCAAGTAAATCGAGACGTTCTAATTGCAAGGTAAACAACAAATGTACCTAACGAGTGATCAAGAACTCTTACGATCCATAGTTGATCTTGACTTGCAAGACGTAGGACGTATATTACTGAAATAATCAATGATGATACAGTCTACCCCCTACGTCTCACAAGGGAACTAAGGCAACACTAAACTTTTTAATGACAAAGACAGCGGGTAGGCAAGTACAGTTGACCGAACAGTAGAAGGACCTGTCACGTGACCCAACCTGCATTTACTTCGTACAGAGCGACGATTACGAGACAGGTCCTTCTACTGTTCGCTCAACTATACGTCCGATATAATAGTGTTAGAGGGATAACATTATTTCACCATTTTCGTACAAGGTTACAACTGGAAATATTCTAACCAACCCTGTATCGAATAACGCGTTTTCATTAGTAGGTAAAGCGAAGTAAAGTGATCACACTCTGGATTATTAAATCGCGTCAGTTAAGTGATTTAGTGTCAGAGCAATCCCTCCATAGTGATTAAGGTATTAAGATTTTAAGCACCTATTTTCAAGCACTGCGTAATGAATTGGCAATTTACTAATTTACTTGGTACTTATCTCCGTTTCGTTTTTTAGCCGAGATCGATTTGCTTACAAATCTTTGCCACTAATAATTTTAGAATATTTTCTGTTTTGCTACTACAAATTTACAAACCTTGTTGCAAGTAAGGCAATAACAAAATCCACGTCAACGCGTCATCCCAATTCTGCTAGCAGAAGTTGGCCTTAAGTTGAAACAACAGCTTCGTTTATCTCCCGTTTTACAGTACGTTATTACATGATTGCTTAACTCAATAATTAGGCCAATTTTAAAAAACTGGAAATCAGTTTCTATCATACCTCTTCATGATAGTAGAGTGGTGTCTATAGCGCGCTATTCCGGCGCCTCCACCATAATTGGCTTCAGGTTTTCAGTAAACACAACGTTGCTTTTGCCTTCGTGAAGTTTAACCAGAAACTAAATCTCAATTAATTCATGCCAGTACTGTCCAGTTATTAAGATATTCGTGGGAAGGTTGTTAGTGTCTTCTTCGTTTTATTCCGTAGAAGACAGGAACTAACTTTCAATTATTAATTGCTTAGAACAGGATGTTGTGGACAATTAGTTAGTGGACTGTAGTTTGAATGATTATAATAAATCCCAACATTAATATAAAACATGAAGTTTGAAAGATGACTTGTTTATTATCTTGTGGTAACTAACTTATAAAAACTCATGCTTGTGTAAGCATTATTGTAACTTGAAAGCATTATTGTAACTTCAACATGCCGCCCGCCTTGAACTGCTGCAGGAAGCTTCAAAACATCAATCTACCGGTAAGATGCAGATCCTATTAACTCCTCTGGTTGTTTCACCACCATTGGCTGTCTTAATATCTACGACGCGGGTCACACCATCCTTTCCAGGTCGGAGTTTAATTATTCTTCCCATCTGCCATGACATTGTAGGTAAATTTTCATTCTTGATCAAAACTAAGACCCCAGGCCTTAGTAGATCCTTTGAATTGACTTTCCATTTGACTCTGGTCTGAAGTTCACTTAAATACCCCTTACTCCATCTGGTCCAAAAGTGCTGTGATAAAGCTTGAATGTGTTGCCATTTACTCAGCCTGTTCTCAGGAACATCCAGTAGATTAAATTCAGGAAAGGCAGTGATTGGTTTGCCAATTAAAAAATGAGCAGGAGTCAACGGAGATAGGTCTTCAAGATCTTCAGAAAGCCGACAAATGGGTCGAGAATTTAAAATACCTTCAATTTGAATTAGTAAGGTACTGAATTCTTCGTATGTTAAAGGCTGTTTCAGTAATCTCTTGATATGGTATTTAGTACTTTTGATACCAGCCTCCCATATACCACCAAAGTTCGGTGATCTAGGTGGAATAAAATGCCACCTTATTTGCTCATTTGCTAAAGAATTTTGAATAGTGTCTTTATTATTGTCGAGAAATTCGGAAATTTTTGATAATTCATTGTTTGCTCCAACAAAATTAGAAGCATTGTCCGAAAATATTTTAATTGGTTTTCCACGACGACTTATAAATCGATTGAGAGCTGCTAGAAATGCATCTGTGGTTAATTCTGACACTAATTCAAGATGAACAGCTTTAGTACTCATACAAATAAATAAACAAATATATG
Source organism: Pycnomerus fuliginosus (assembly GCA_963924575.1). Taxonomy (NCBI): domain Eukaryota; kingdom Metazoa; phylum Arthropoda; class Insecta; order Coleoptera; family Zopheridae; genus Pycnomerus; species Pycnomerus fuliginosus. The sequence continues at coordinate 22,380,601 of OZ004622.1, forward strand.
ATTTAGTTAATTTAGCGCCTCTGGTTTTCCTGTCTTTGATCAGAAAAGGACCACCATAATCTATACCAACATTTGTAAATGCAGAGTAATTATTTACCCTTGCATCAGGAAGATCACCCATTAAATAAGTACATTCTTTAGGAGCAGCTTTAAAGCATATAACGCATTGACGTATAATCCCTTTACATAAGTTTCGACCAGAGATTGGCCAATAATTTTGCCTGACAGAACATAATAGCGCTTGTACACCACAGGGAAGCAATTTCTCATGATAATTTCTTAAAATCAGATTAGTCAATGCATTATTTTTTGGTAAAAGAATCGGGTGTTTCTTGTCATAAGTCTGTTGAGAATTTTCTATTCTACCTCCTACTCTTATTATCCCATCTTTCATGAAGGGGTTCAAAGACAGAATTTTACTTCTATTATTTAGCGGCTTACCTTCTTCTAAATTACGATACTCTGTAGGAAAACCTTCTATTTGAACTTCCTTTATTAAAAGATTAAAGGCATTATTCAATTCTTTCGGATGTAAAGGTTCCATATATTTAATTCTATTTTCTAAATCATCTGTAGTTAATGGTCTACTATTGATTAAATTCCCTTTGACCTTTAGTTTCAAATTAGAAATATAACGTATGATATACGTAAAAACTCTCTTTAATTTAATTAGTGAGGAATATTTATTAATAAATTCTTTAAAAAATTCTCTTTTGTCATTTGTGACGACACATGAAACAGTTTTTTGCTCAGGAATATCTGCTAAGTTTTCTAAATTTGAGCTTAATTTCCAGTTGTTATGGATATCTTCGAACCACACTGGACCAAACCACCAAAGATCAGAATTTTTTAAATCTGTCATGCTAACTCCTCGTGACAATAAATCGGCAGGATTGTCAGAAGAACGAACGTGATTCCATGAGGAAGAATCTGTCAACGACTGAATCTCGCTGACCCTGTTGGCTACAAAAGTCTTCCATTTATTTGGAGGACCCTTGATCCACGCTAATGTGATCATAGAATCAGTCCAAAGATATTGTTGATTAAATTGAATTTGTAGTGCTAAAATCACTTTCTTTATTAAGTTCGCTAATAACAGAGCTCCACAAAGTTCGAGCCTTGGTACGCTTATTTGTTTGATAGGTGCAACTCGTGATTTCGCACATACAATTCTAGAAAATGTCGTCGTTTTCATAACACAACGAATATAAATACAAGCACCGTAAGCCCTTTCTGATGCATCAGAAAAGCCGTGAATTTCAATCTTTACATATGATTCAAAAACTGTCTGTCTTGGTACCTGTAAATCATTAATTTTTGTTAATTCGTCTTGGAATTTTTGCCAAGTTTTCTCTAATTCTACTGGAACCTGATCATTCCATTCCAAATTGAATTTCCATAATTCTTGAATTATTAGTTTTCCTACTATTATAACTGGTCCAACCAGTCCTAAGGGATCAAATATTTGGCAAAGAGCCGATAAAATACTCCTTTTAGTAACTTTATTTTTAAATTTGTGGTTATTTAAATTTACCTTGTAACAAATGAAATCTCTGTTTGCTTCCCAGTACATACCTAGGGTTTTGGTTTGTTCATTTTCACCTATTTTCAGAACACTTACATCGATTGCATTATTTATTTGAAATTTATTTAAGATTTCTTCGCTGTTACATAGCCATTTTCGCAATTCGAAACCTGCACTCAACAAGATGTTAAATATTTGACGCTGAATTTTTAAGATCTCTTCTTCCGAATCTGCTCCTGTTAACAAATCATCCATATAAAAATCTCTTTTAATAATTTCACTCGCAACAGGATGTGTTTTTTCATTCTCAAAAGCTAATTGGAAGAGACATCTTACCGCCAAATATGGAGAAGAAGCATTACCGAAAGTGACCCTATTCATTTCAAAAATTTTTAATTCTTCTGACGGATCCTCCCGCCAAAATATCCTTTGATATTTTCTATTTTCTTCGCAAACTAGAATCTGACGATACATTTTTGAAATATCACTTGTCATTACATATCTATATTTTCTAAATCTTACCAAGATAGAAAATATATCTTGTTGCAAAATCGGTCCTACATACTGTACATCATTTAGAGATAGATCCGTACTTGTCTTGGCAGAGGCATCAAAAACGACTCTACATTTTGTTGTTAAGCTATCAGATTTCACAACAGCGTGATGTGGTAAAAAATAGCCCTTTGATAAATTCCTATTAGACTCAGTGATTTCTATCATTTCGTTTAATTTTATGTATTCATTGATACATTTGGAATATTCTTCTTTCAAAATTGCGTTTCTGGACAGTTTTCTTTCTAACGCTCTAAATCTACGAAACGTCATGTCATAAGATTCCCCTAAATTCTGTAGAGTATCTTTGAATGGGATTTTAACTATAAATCTCCCAGATTTATCTCGAACAGTAGTTTTCTTGAAATAATCTTCACAGTATTTTTCAGAATTACTTAAGTTCAATTTATTATTATTATTTACTTCTTCCAAATCCCAAAATTTCATTAGTTTATCATCAATTGATTGTTGAGAATTGTTAACTGCGCAATAGCTCGCAGATGATTCATTAATTTTTGGAAGAATTGTTAAATTTCCTGCGACCACCCATCCAAATAACGTATTTTGTAAAACCGGACCATTTATTCCAAGTTTTTCTTGACCATTACATAGTACTGCCCAAAAAACCGTTGAACCTAATAAAATGTCAATATCCGAAGAGATGTTACAATTTGGATCTGCTAATTGTAATTTTTTTGAAAATTTCATGATGTTTTTATTAAATGAGAACGATGGTAAATTGTCCGTTATGTTAGATAAAATCAAACATCTTAGGCTCATGTTAAATTCATTGAAACTAGATTTTATGACTACATCAACTTGATTACTTACATTGGTAAGACTTTGACCAATACCTTGGATAGAATGATTTAATTTTAATTTGGATAAGCCCAATTTGTTGCAAATATCTTCCTTGATGAAATTACTCTGTGAGGCAGAATCTAAAAGTGCGCGACAGGTGACCCATTCATTATCCTTATTTTTTATTTTTATTATTGCTGTGGGTAAAAGTACCTGTGAACAAACTTGAAGGCATATAGTATTATTTACTTGTGAATCCAAAGAAACATTTGTTTGAGTTGTTTCTGTATTACTTGCCACAGAAGAAGTATTGACATTTGTATTATTAGTTTGATTTTTATCGGGCGAATTTTCTTCAATTTTACCAAATGATTCAGAATGTAGAAGTATGTGATGTGACTTCTTACATTTTTGGCATTTTCTGGCAGTACATTTCCAAGAAGGATGAGAAGGCTTTAAACAATTGAGACACAACTTCAATTTTTTAATTTCGTTGATCCTATTGTTGATCTCTAACTTTAAAAACCTTTCACATTTATAAATGGAGTGTGGTTTTTCGCAAAAATAACATTTATATTCTTTATTTACATCAGTGGACGCAAAAACGTTAGAAGACTGATTCTTATTTTTTGTAGAAACCTTATTGTTATTGTATTTTCTTTCGCAATTAAATTCTAAGCCTTCTAATATTTCACACTTCCGATTCAAAAATTTATCTAAGTCCCTTAAATTAGGTAATTCATCCTTAGACTTATGACATTCCCACTCCCTCTTCGTAGTATTATCAAATTTATTCGTCAAAACATAGATTATTAAGCGATCCCAAGAATCTACATTTTCTCCAAGACTCTTCAAAGCTCTCAAATGTTTATTTGTGTTATCAAACAGATTTCTCAAATCTTTATAAGATTCAGTTTTCAAAGGCGGAAATTCAAAGATTGAGCGAATGTGGTTGTGAATCATTAATTTTTTATTTTCGTAACGATTAACCAACATCTGCCAAACCAAATCATAGTTCTCTGAAGAAACTTCAATTGAACTTATTAATTCTCTTACTGAATCTGAAAGATAACGCTGCAAATAATAAAATTTTTGAATTTTAGAAAAAGATTCATCCTGATCCACGAGTGTTGAAAATAAATTTTTAAATTCCAACCAATTAGTATACTCGCCATCAAACGTTGGTAAGGTTATTGGAGACAATTGCAGTGACTTATTACAATTTACTGCACAGGGCGCTTTATTATTGTTGCATGAGGATTCCTCTTTATTGTTACTAGAGCTGTCATTTAAATTAATTGTTGAAGGATTTTGACTTTTATAGTCTTGAATTATAGTTTTTATTTTACTACAAATCGCAAAATATTTTGATTCGAATTCTTCTATTTCATTAGCATTCTCAATGTTTGATTGTATATCTCCGAATTCTTCAAACAATGGGTCAGTTTTGGCAAGTCTCAGTTCTAAATTATTAATTATTTCATTGTTTAATTCATCTTTATTAATTGACTCGACAAAACGGATTAATCTGTCTAATTGCGACATTATTGTAGTTCGTTTTGAAATGGAACTACTATTATTAATAACTTTATTTTTCTTGGGTGGCATTTTATTACAACTAGAGAGAACTTCAGCAATATATGAGAGGAGAAGTATAACTTATTGTACTCACAATACCTCTTCAAAACGTTTATTCGTTCCTTGCTTCCTCATTCTTTCTCATTGCCACCAATCTGTCACCAATTTTCAAACTTCCGAAGCTGATTTCTTCGTTTCTTTATTCATCCGAGCTCGTCAGGACCATAAAATGTTGTGGACAATTAGTTAGTGGACTGTAGTTTGAATGATTATAATAAATCCCAACATTAATATAAAACATGAAGTTTGAAAGATGACTTGTTTATTATCTTGTGGTAACTAACTTATAAAAACTCATGCTTGTGTAAGCATTATTGTAACTTGAAAGCATTATTGTAACTTCAACACAGGATTCATTAATAACTGAAAGTTAATTGAGATTTGTAAATCTCTCAAAAACTTGTTTTTAATGGTTAAATAAGAAAATAATTTTAAATTTGAAAATTGGTGTGCCAAAACGAATTCAAAATGTACAAAATATAGGCTACTGCTGATGGAAGCAAGTGTATTATATTATATTCCTCTATATTTAATCTGCAATGAAAAATAGCAATTGTCATTCAAAATTTCGTAGATGGGCCTTACTTCCGGAGTTCCGGTGTAACCGAAAGTGCCCCATAATATTGACTTATTCTATATGTATCAGTTTCTATAAATCCCAAATTTTATAATGGCAGCTTGCTTATGTCCAAAGATACGGAACCTGTTTCATATTCGTAAGACACCCTGTGTACTATAAAAATTCGAAATTTTGAATAAAGATAGAGCATATTAAGTAAGCACCACCGAAATACGTTCACCTAGACTAAACGGGATACCTCTTCATAATTTAGAAAACATTTTATACCCAACAGGTAGGTTTACAAGTACATACATACAAATTCACAGAAAAATATTTTTTCATATTTTATTAATTAACCTGTCTTAAACAAATGCCTATTTCAGATTTTTTAAATTATGCCTACAAGGTTTTTCTTGACCTTGAAAAGTTTACGAGCAGTTTCCCAGCTGTACAATGATTTTTACAAAACTCATAATACCGTGTCCATAAACGGCAATTCCGTCCGAGCCATTAAAAAAAAAATATATGCAAATCGGACAATTATTTCAGGAGTTATGAAAGCGTTATTGAAATCGTGTACGCGGATTCCTTAAAAATTAAAGTGGCCGTATTTTAAGAAATACGCGTTAGGCATCGAAAATTTTAGTTATTGCAGTAACCTCCCTTTTTTTAAGTGGTGAAGTGAAGTGGAGGAGGCTAAAATTATAAAATTAATGGTCCGAAAAAGTCAGTATTTTAAGATCATGTTCACTGTTGACTGACTGCTTGGAAAGGTAACTGAGCAAAGTAAGTAAATTTACAAACTTATTAACAAGTAATTGTAGATCAACACAGAAAATAGGCATTAACGCCATTTAAAAAGTCGAGAAGCCAACTAGCCCGAAACTAGTCTGGGGTTTGTCGGCCGATGGCTGGCTATTATTAATAATTGTAGAGGTTAACAGTTTTGAAACCTAATTATAGAATCTGATTTTGCAATTTAGTCAAGTGGCATGCTAATTTACTAACTTTGAAAGTTGATATCGAAATTAAATTTCCACATGATTTTCCTGTAATTTAAAATGTGTCATGTCCACTAGCTAAGCTTTTGGAGTTCACTCAGGAAACAATTTCTTCTCAAAATTCTTCTAAGGAAGAAAACAAGGATGTATCAAGGCTTGTGTCGTGTAATGTTAAGATTTGCAAGTGGTTTAAACATGAAAAATGTGAGACAAATGGTTGGATTTTGTGATCCGGATGGGTCCCGTGTCAATTGGTTGGTTCTCATCAACACAGTTCAAAATAGTCGCGGTGTTAAATTTACTCCGAGGTATGTGGTTAACTTTGGTGTGAAAATTGACGATTTGTCGGTGTAAACGACAACACCAAGGCATGTGGTTATCTGTTAATCCGCCCTGGTGTTAAATTGTACTCCTCTATTGGTGTTGATTTTATTTTAGGCGGTTTATTTTACACCGAGGGTGTACTTTGGGTGTACTTCTCTGGGCCCTTACACCCACGGTGTTAAAACCACTACTAGCGCACCATAGGTACGACGCTCCGCTCCAGTGCTCTACGTTGTGTTGTGAATTGTGCAGTGCATGGTGATTGTGGCGAAGTGAAGTGGTGATGATTGTGGTGACTGTGGTGAAGTCTTGGAAAACTGTAGAACACAATTCGTCGTTTTGTGCTTTTATAACAAATAATTCTCATATAACTCACCATGTAGAACTCATAGATTTAGAATTATTGCAACATAAGGAACCATTTGAACCATATCAAACAATTAATAGTCAAACTGTAATCGTACCCAGATATTATGCTTGTTTAACTCCTTAAATTGTTCAATGTTATTTCTATATTGTTCAATGTCATCTCTATATTGTTCAATATTATATAGCGTTTACAATTAATAGTCAAACTGTAATTGTCCCAAATATGCTTTTGTTTAGCTCCATGTTAACGGTACAATATAATACTGTAATTGTACTCAAATATGTTTTAAACAGGGTGTCTCAGAACGCTCGTACCTCTTTTAAACGGAGTATTCAGCATTTAAAGGAGGTGCGAGCGTTCTGAAACAGCCTGTATATCTCTTTATTGTTCAATGTTAGGTATAGCGTTTTTTTTTGTAATAAACACACATTCGTGAATTAAGGGCGTTATTATTATTACATGCGAGGCGGGGTGGGGATAACACCAATCGGTGTCAAATTCACCACTTTTAAGGTGTGATAATCACCCATAGGCGGTGTTAAAGTTACCACTTTAGGTGTGAGAATCACCAATTCCATGGTGTTAAATTCACCACGTCAGGTGTGATAATCACCAATTACGTGGTGTTAAATCCACCCCTTTTAAGGTGTGATTATCACCAATTACGTGGTGTGAAATTCACCACGAGAGTATGGTGTACAATATACACCGTTTTGGTGTGTATCGATTTTTTCACCGTTTGGTGTTATTTTGGTGTTAAATTTTACACCGTATTTTGAACTGTGAACGTTTCGTACACCGTTGCAGGCGACATCTTCAGGGCGAACAGTTCAGCGCCAATCCAGCCCTGAAGATGTGCGTAAGAAACATCGGTGAGAACCAACCAATTGGCACGGTACCCGCCCGGAACCCAAAATTCAATCATCAATTTGACCATCGACTTGACCCGTGAAGGCCTGCATTCAAAAGTATGAGATAAAAAGCACGTCCGACCAATTTCCTAAAAACGGTTGCAGGGTTTTAAAATTGATCTTATATGATGAGGACATCCTAAGGCCTGACTTAAAAATACAAGTGTCTATTATGATATGACAATAAAAGTAAAGGGTTGAAAAATTGGAAAGAGTGAAAATACAATCCAAATTACTTGAATTACCGAAATAAAACGAAACTGGGCGAAAGAGGAGGAAAAATTATGCAATTGAGTTTTTTCGCGAATGATGATTAAGACCAATTTTGAACCATCGATATAAAGCTATAAAGTGGCAATTATTGTCAAAAAAGTGGCGAAATATTAACCCTAAAAAGAACATAGAACATGTTGTCAAATGTGATGGGTGATGTCGTTATTTGTCAGACAAAACTACAGACGATTGCGAAATTAATCACAGACGAGAAGCATAAAAAAATTTCTGTTGAATTGACGAACTATATCATTGCTACTATCTACACAGAAATCAAAGATCCACGCGATGGGGAGGTTCCAGCCGCTTCTCTGCTGCATTTTTTTCCGATGCAAATTGAAGTGTGCAATTACATTTTTAGGTGCTCGCAACATATTTTGTATGAAATTAAATATTTTAATTCAGACTATCTAAACTGAAAAATGTGAGGAGCCTAGTAAAAATTAACACGATAACAAAATCCATAATATTCCGGTGAAATGTCACTTTCTCGGACTTCGACTTTCCCGGACTAGTCCGGGAAAGTTGATTTTCCGGTCCTAAAATTGACCGGAAAAATTAAATTTTCACTTTCTCGGACTAGTCCAGGAAAGGCTACTTTCCGGTCCTAAAATTGACCGGAAAGGTTAACTTTCCGGTCGAGCGCCTAAAAAATTTAATACGTAACTCACATGTAAAGTGTCTTTCCTGGACTCGCAGGCGGTCAAGGCTTCCGCGTACGGCGTTAGCCTGAAATCTGCCTATTCGTCCAGGAAAGATCACTTTCCCATACTCTATACGTAAATAACTATTCAATTACATTTTAACCTCCCCACTCCACTTCACCATTTAAAAAAAAGGGAGGTTACTGCAATCACTAAAATTTTCGAATTCGAGACAACACCAGATCTTCACGTTTTGAGGTCTCAGGAACCTAAAAAAGTGGTTTTTAAAATGTGTCTGTGTGTATGTTCGTACGTACGTTCGTACGTTTGTAAACACGCCACAGCCAAAACTACTAGACCGATTTGGCTGAAATTTGGTACGTAGGCATCTCATAACCCAACTTAGATCTGAAAAGCTTTTGGAGCCAATCGTGCAACCGGAAATGCCATTTTGGCACATCAACTTTTAAATTTTAAATGCAAACCCCCATTTTTCACGTTACCATAGAAAAGGCCTTCAAATTCTGCTTCTAAAAATGTGTTCACTCTCAGTGCCTTTTTGGCCAAAAATTCAAAATTTTTACATTTTTGTCGGATTTTAAAATCGCTGTACAGCCCAAAGCCCTGAACCGATTTGGCTCAAATTTTGCACATGGGAATTGAATTGCACGTCGAAGAGCTGAACAAATTTTGGATTCAATCGGTCTACGGAAAGTGCCGTTTTGGCACACCAATTTCCAAAGCTAAAATTACTCACTCATTTAACCATCCAAAACAAATTTTTGATAGATTTATTGTCACCATCAGAAAGGTCTTCAAATTCTGGTTTTAAATAAGACAAACTTCGTTCGCATTTAGTGCTCTTTGGGTCAAAAAATCGAAATTTTGTAATAACGCTAAAAATACATTATAGGTAGCCCAAATTAGTGAATCGATTTGGCTAAAATTTGGTACATGGAGATTGGGTGACCCTTTGAAGACCTGAAAGGCTTTTGGAAGCAATTGGTCCACGGCAAGTGCCATTCAAGCATATCAACTTAAAATTTTAAATATAAGGCCTCCTTTTTTATGCCGCCAATAGAAAGACGATCAAATTCTGGTTCTAAAAATGTATTCACAGTTTCTGCCATTTCAGTGGAAAATAGAGAAAGAATTCTTTTTCAATAAAAGGGAGCGGGCTGACAGTGGATGACATAAAGTATCCAGTTATTGTCAAAAGGGTGGCAAACTGTTAACCTTAAAAGGAACATATTGTCAAATGTAACGGGTGATGTCGGTATTTGTCAGAAAATTAGTCACAGACGATAAGCATAAAAAAAAATTTGTTGAATTGCCTACTATCTACACAGAATACAAAGATCCACGCGATGGGGAGGTTCCAGCCGCTTCTCTGCTGCATTTTTTCATTTACAATTTGCTAAAATACCACCCCTGTAAAAGGCATAATAAGGCATTTTCTGGGTACCTTATTTTATGTTAAGATTTAATTTGAAAAACTGTCAGTGTAAGTGCTAGTGACATAAACATAATACAGAAACAGTAAGCAATAGCCCTTTGTGCATTATACGAGATAATGGCGCTCCCTATGTCGAGTTGATACTGGGATTTCTAATTTTGGGCTGAAAAAAATTAGTATTTTCGGAGGTATTTCCAAACTTATCATCATGATTGAGTACCTGTGCTCTTTTGTATACGTATGTATATTGTAGATGTCTTTAACAATGCTGTTAGGGTGGCACGATGAAAGGATGCATATGTCCAAATTCAATATGGTCTTGGACATGTGTTGGTTGGCATCATCGTTGGCATATTCATCCACTAAGAAAGGCCGAGGTAGTCGCAAGCTCTACATAACAATAAAATATTCCTTGTAGTATTTTGAATGCATTCACCGAATTGGCTATATTATATTGGCAAATCCGTCACGGATTCCCCGCTGCCCAATTTCTCGCAGGCGTGCGATGGGTTTCTAACAAGAATTCATAACCTTACGAGTTATCAAAGCGTTGATTCTTTTGCAACCTAATTCCCCTCATCATAAACCTAATGTGGTCAATTCTTCCAAACTACCTATAACCCATACAGGGTGGGAACTATTTCAATGCTCACCATTCATTGAGATTTCGGAAACTATAGATATAAGTTCGGTTAAATTACATTTTACGGCGGTTTGGAATGTTAAAAGATAACCGAAAAATTCCGATTAGTTCCGGAGATGAGCACAAAAAACCGAAAATTGTCGAAATTTAAAATGTTATTGACTGGCCTCAAAACGGTTATTCGAAGATCGACACGAAATTTAGTGCGGAAAGAGAGAAAGAACATCAACTAAGTAGCCTTTCCCGGCCTAGTCCGGGAAAGTGAAAAATTAATTTTTCTGGTCAACTTTAGGACTGGAAAGTCAACTTTCCCGGACTAGTCCGGGAAAGTGAAATTTCACCGGAATATTCTGGAAAGTGAAATTTTACCGGAATATTATGGATTTTGTTATCGTGTTAATTTTTACTATACTCTGACTAAGATTCACCCAATTGCCATGGCGACTCATTGTTGACAACAATGATTCGCCATGGAAATAGGGTGAATCTTGGTCGTGTGGATCCCGGACAGACCATAGGCTCCTCACATTTTTCAGTTTACATAATTTGAATTAAAATGTTGCGAGCACCTAAAAAATTTAATATACATTTAATACACATTTAATCACATGTAAAGTGTCATTCCTGGACCCGCAGGCTTTCAGGCTTCCGCCTACGGCGTCAGCCTGAAATCTGCATGCTCGTCCACGAAATATCACTTTCCATACTCTTTACGTAAATAACTATTTCCATTTTCCCGCACTAGTCCGGTAAAGGCTACTTTCCTGTTCTAAAATTGATGAGAAAGGTTAACTTTCCGGTCGAGCGCCTAAAATAGTTTCACACAGAAAATATGTTGGGAGCACCTAAAAACGTAACGTAACGTAACTCGCATGGAAAGTGTCTTTCCACACTCTTTACGTAATAGTAGTTTATAACCCAAAGCGTAAAACCACTTTTTCGCTGTGGTTTATACAACATTCTTCTTCCTACACCAATTAAAAATAAACAATTAATTAATTTGCAAATTTGAAAACCCAAGTGACAGATCAATAGAGGGCGGATTTCTGGCATTTTGCTTTTTTTAATATTGTAAGCAGAACGAAATGCTCTTGTTTCTTTCCGTTTCATAAAATTTCGAATCATTTGACACTAATTTTATTTTGCTTATTTTTGCCTAAAATTCGCGTAAGTGCTTATTTACGGATTTTGTGAGCTTTTTTAAATCTTTTCTAGCTTATTAGTGCTTTTTCGTGCTAGCTTAACACGTTTTTGGTGGATATTATATTTTTACTTATTTCCCGGTGAAAGTCGGGAAAGAAACCTTATTAACTTAAGGTTTCTTTGTCTATGGTGAGATGGGTAGATAGAGAACAAAGCCGACCGAGGAGTGACGGAGATGGGTGACCGTGCATACAATCGGAGAAACAAGTTATTAAATTAAACTGTTCAATACAATTTTTGATATAAAAAGCAAGTTTAATTTCTGTTAGGCAATTGACGAAAATTTAAATTTTCCCGTTTTGAAATAGTTACTTTTAGGTGCTTATTTTTACTTTTTTGTACCTTAATTTTCGATTTTTGAAGCTTTATATAGGCGCTTATTTCTGGAAAATAAATGCTTTTTAATCCGCCCTTTACAGATCAAGAAGATCTAGACGTCAAGTACTACAATTCAAATTTGGCAAAATCGCGCGTGCTGTCTTCTGTCATACGCCATCGCCGGCGCCGTCGCCATAATATCCATTTTACAGGCCTAGCCGTTAGTATAATTTTTACACGGCTAGCCGTGAGAAGCGGTCCTTTCACAGCTCTTCTGAATCCCGAAAATCTCATTTTCAGTTAGTGTAGGAAGAAAATTACTTTACATTCACACTAAAAATAATAAATACACGAAAACAGAGAAGTATAGCTTAAACTTCTTAAAGGTAACACCGAAAAAATGAAGATGAGCGCTGTAAGCGTTTACATTTGCAATCATCCTAGAGCAAGGGAGTTTAGACCCTAATTTGTGTAATGGAATGGTTGCTTTAAGAGCGGTTGATAACGACAATAAAACTAAGGGACACATATAAATATAAGAGATAAAATTTGAGTGCATTGAAATCCATAATTTAACAGTTTGAAACAACTTGTTAACAGTTTAATGGAGGTAAATATGCCGCAAAACCGTCAAATATGTTCCTTTTTCACAAACGACACAGAACACAACTTCATAATTAGCTCTTTCGGCATGTTGAAGAAGTTTTAAAAATATTACGAAATAAAACCACTGTTGGTCTTGTGTCCAATTGGGAACACAGCGAAAACAATAATTGGTATCCCCCATCTCCAGAAACTTATATGAGGTAAAGGGTAAAATCCAAAGACGCAAACTTCTTGCAAGACCTTAATTGCGGGCACCTGCTCTCGATGGCAACATAAAGACTAAAACTCAAAGGGGTTAAATTTTTGGAACACCATAATTATGGGATTTTCAAGCGTTGTCGATGAATATGGGCTTTAAGTCGGAAAAATTAAAAGAACCCATATTTGAAAGTTTCAAAATATGCACATGTATGCTGTATCATGCTAAAATATGGAGCACAAATGTAAATATGCAGCTAAAAAGTTACATAAAACATATACCGCAGTGGCGGCTCGTGGTCCCATAGACTGGGTAGGCCACACGGGAACGAGGCAGTCCCGCAAACATGGGAGATGCCCCCCCCCCCCGAAAACCGCCCCCGCGAAAAATTTTCGCCCCCCCCCCTCCGGCGCCACTTTTCCAGTATTTTCAGCCCATATGGGCCCATTATTGAACACCCGTGGATACCACAATTTATTTCTCACGTACCTACTACCGGTAAGCCACTGACATTTATCTCCACGAAACGCAAAAAAATCTGTTGTGATTATTTTTCGAAGAAATTAAATTGAGCATTGCCGGGTAAGGTTTTTTCATTTGAATACCTTTTGGTCGTATGACATTTTTTGAAAACTGTTGATTAACAGTAAATCTACTAGGTACTTCCGAGTTTTCACTCACCACAGCTCTGATATTTGGCATGATGAGCGAGAGTGATGATACTAAATTACGTATAGATTATAGAATATAGTACCTATTAAGATTAAGAAATTCAACTCACTGAACCTGGAACCATCAAAGAAGAACTGAAACTACAAAACTGAAAACAGACAGAACCACAAAGCACCTTGCACAAGGCACAATCTACAAAAACTGCAGTAAGCACTTCACATTTTGGCCAAAATGGCCACGAAACGAGACGGAACACGAAGAAAAATAATAACACGTGATCACCAACTTTTAAATAAAAATTTCGTGCACATTCACACGTAGCGGTAGGGCACTAACGAAATGATCATTCATGATTGCATGGTCATGGCCATGAATGGTACGAACGCGAAGTGTGACCGATTAGAAACGATATCACCCGGAAATCGAAGACCGGCTAGCCTGCTCTGGACTCATGGCAGGGTTGAATATTGAGTATCACTGGGAAGTAATTAATGAGAATTCAAAATATAATTCTAATAATTTCAATTTCAATCGATGGCACAATTATGAGAATTCAAGATATAATTCTAATATGATTGTCTACCTCGATCTATAATTTTAATAATTTCAATTTCAATCGATTTTATAATTCGAATTTCATTTTTAGATTTACTTACTTAATTTCTTGTCAGAACAGCGAATAGCAAGCAAGTGAGTCCTATTTCTTATTATTTATTCGTTTCTTTGCGCGCCTCTCATCGTTCGGATCTGGCAGGGTGCTGGCAGGCCAGGCTGGCCGACCCTCCTAGGCGAGCTGTGGCTGCGTCAGCAGCAAGCAATCGCGCAACTGACTCAGTCGAACTCTAGCAGTTAAGAACGCGGCAATTTCAAATCTGGCCCGGCGAGCCTGACTTGACGCTCTTCGCGTTATTAATGGATTTATAATTCTTAATATCTACATTATATTAATTTTAAAATATTTAGCGTCAACAACGATAATAATATTAATAATAATAATACCCCAACGTACATTTTAGCAAACATAAATGTATTTTGTAATGTGAAGAAAAAACTTTTTCTTGCGCTCAAGCTGCGGGTCGTCCGGGCCTACCCTGCCGACCCTGACGAGCCGCCACTGATATACCGGGTGTTTCAGAATCGGCGTTCGCGGCCTGATAGCTTGAAAACCATGAAATTTAAGCATTTGAAATTTTGCAGACGTCGCAATGACAGGTAAATACCGATTTAGGGAAGTTAGTAGATTATTTTTCCCACTTCCGGTTTAACCGGAAATGACCCTAGTATTGTCGTTTTAAATGGTAACCTATGTCAGAGGCATGTGACACACTTAACCGGAAATGCAGTCACGGCCGCCCTAGATTTTCAAAAACATCGAGGAAATCGCTGAATAATGAAATTACGTTTTTCAAAAATCTTCATTTTTCACCGATCTTTTTGATGTTTTTGAAAACTTAGGGTAGCCGTGACTACATTTCCGGTTAAATGTGACGCATGTTTCCGACTCAGAAAAATTAGTAGATTCCGAATCCATTTAGAAAAATATACGTCTCTCTTTGAAAAAATTACATTAGGCTCAAGTGAAAAAAATATTGCTTTAGCTTCCCTAAATAGGTATGCTTTTGCTGAGATTGATAGAATTAAGTACTGCTTGAAATCCTCTATTTTATTAATATTACCCAGGGACAAAGTTGTTAAGACGTAACTTGGACACGCTCATGAAACTTATGCAAGTACATTAGCTGTTCAGAAAGTGCGATTAAATTAGGACCGGTAGATAGCGAGTTACGTCACACACAGCTGCCTCATCACCCCGGCGCATCCACCAATTAGAACAACTTACTATAAAGCAATTAAACCACCATGTAGGATTGTGTTTAGGGCTTAATTAATGTCTGCGTACATGCCGGATGAATGTGTTCACTCATTTATTCACGTCACCACTGTAGAGTATATCGAGTGGCAATTACAAAGTCTTCGTCTATACAAATTCCACCAGGCAGGTGGCGTATGAGCTAACTACCCCAATAAATTATCGACCTGTACTGAAGACGGAACTCTTGTTCTTCACTTTTTCAACGGATTAAGAAGTCCCCGTTGATTTATCATCGTGAGGTGGCCTTAATAAATCGGAGGTAAGACACACGACCAAATCCACGAAATAAATAACTCCGCCACTCCGGGAGCAATATTAGATAACCGTGTTTAATTATACCCGACCCTCTGAGAATAATTCGTCAAGTCGTAACGGTCAAGGAGAAAAAATACTTACGTAACACCTTCAACTTTATCTTCCTTTCGCCGAGCATTCCCGTCTTTTCCTGGATAGCTTTGCAGACGTAGGTTTTGCTGTCGGATCGTGAGACATTTTTTATCAGCAGGCCGTCCCCCATCGCCACGAATTTACCCGTATCTGCAAAAAGATATAGGTAACGTATTTAATGTATCATACAGTGTTGTTAAAAATACTTTTTTCCAAGTATTTAAATACAAATACAAATACTTTTCTAAAAATGTATTTCAAATACTTTTTAAATACATTTTTTACAGATGTAATTAAATACAAATACAAATGCATTTAAAATGTAATTAAATACTTTTAAATACTCAAGGTTAAATAAATCAAACTTGGTCTATAGGTCTGTAAGAACTAAAAAACTCGAAAAATTTAATATAGGCGATCATATACATTTTCATTTTTCTATCAAGGGCAACAGCAGCTATGGCGAATGGATTCGTGGCACTGACAGGTGGATTTAGTTTTTGAAACATTTATTTTTATTTAAGTATGGGTAGGTAAAAATTAGAGGTCTTGTCACTTGAAATTATTTTAAAAATAGAACCATTTAGTATTGGAGGGGGAGCAAGGGAGCTTTTTGGAGTTCGGTATCCATAAAAATGTTAATTCAATAAATAATGGCGCTTCGACACTTTTAAACAGAATAAGGCAGCGAAGAAGAACACTTCAATAAAACAATGAGTTTTTTATCCATTTGATTTAAATTAAAACACCACGTTTCCGCTTGTGATTTGTTCTAAGCAAAGCAATAAATTTTGCAGTCCGGGTTAATTTACGGTGGCCAGATGATTACCTACATCCTTTGCTGTACTATTACCTGGAATTCAATAAGCCTTTTGTGTCGCCGGGGGTAAGCCTCAGGCAAAATTTCTTAGAAAGGCCAAAATATCGATAGAAAATATCATGATGAATACAACACGTGTTTTATTAATATCTGTCCGGGATCCACACGACCGGGATTCACCCTATTTCCATGGTGAATCATTGTTGTCAACAATGAATCGCCATGGAAATCGGGTGAATCTCGGTCGTGTGGATCCCGGACAGACTATAGTTTAGAAATATCGGCCTACTAATATTTTCGCTCCTAACGTCGCTCAAATATAAACTGCGGCCTCGATTTTTAAACAGACACGTAAGAAAAGCTTAGGCACGAGACCGAAGATCGAGTGTCTAATTAACCTCCCCACAGCCAATATAAAAAAATGGGCAGCTACGGAAACGGCTAGAATCTGCCCACTTGGTGAATGATCCAGTCCTGTCACCTATAAATCTCAATCCAATCTCTACCTAAATGTTTTGGTAGTTTTTCAAAATTTTTATTACTTATTGCCCAAAGGGTACTAAATTTAATTGAATTTTGAAAACAAAATTTGAAGACTTTTCATGTGCTGATAAAACAAATGGTGGTCATCTTTCAAATTTCATAGACGACATGCCAAAAAGGCACTTGTTATTGGTCGTTCGCCACCAAAATTAAGTAAATTTTCCTACTTGCTGTAACTAAATTTTAGTCTTGGAATGTTTCAAATATGATTTTTTGACAAAGCAGCACTCAGTTTGCGGACATTTTTGGAAACGAAAAATTGGTGTTCATCAGTGAACTTTCATAGTTGATACGCCAAAAAGGCACTTGGCGTTTGTAGATTGGCAACAAAATTAACTGATGGGCTCACCAGAAGCCCAACACTAACCCCAGTTCCAAATTTCATTAAAATCTGTTTGGTAGTTTTCGAGGAATCTTGCTCACATACGTTCGAACATACGTACATACTTACACACACACAGACATTTTGTAAAAAGCACTTTTTCGTGATCCTGGGACCTTGAAACGTAAAGATTTGGTGTTACCTCAATTTCGAATTTTGGACGGATTCAGTAACCCCCACAACCAATTTAAAAAAAAAAAAAATCGAGATTTTTATCGGACTTTAAAATCGCGGTACAGCCCAAACGAAACCCCGAACCGATTTATCTGAAATTTTGCACATTTTTGGATTCAATCTACCCACGGAAAGTGCCGTTTTGGCACACCAATTTCCAAATTTACAGTTATTCTGTCATTTAACCATCCAAAACAAGTTTTTGAAAGATTTATTGTCACCATCAGAAAGATCTTCAAATTTTGGTTTTAAATAAGAAAATTCATTCGCATTTAGTGCCCTTTGGGTAGAAAAATCGAGAAATTTTGTAATAGCCCAAACTGCTGGATCCATTTGGCTGAAATTTGGTATATGATGATCAGGTTGAAGTGTTGAAAGGCTTTTGGGAGCAATTGGTCCATGGGGAGTGCCATTTAGGCATATCAACTTTAAAATTTTCAACAAACACAAGACACGGAAATGAAAGACCCACGCGAAAGGGAGGTTCCACCCGCTTCTTTAGGTACTGACAATTTTTTATTTAAATTTAACATCGTTGTTAGAGTACTGATAAAAACTGGCTGCATCCAAGCAGTAAATTCGGGTAAATTCCATGAAGGGATGCAAGTAGCTCTCTCACATGTGTTTCAGCAAAAAATCGCTGGCTGCTGTGTCTGGTGAAGCGCGCTAACTGATTTCAAAAATGGACGGGGCTTATTTTAACCTCCCCAACTCCAACAAAATTTTAAAAAAATGGGAGGTTACTGCAATCACTAAAATTTTCGAATTCGAGATAGCACCAGATCTTCACGTTTTGAGGTCTCAGGAACCCAAAAAAGCGGTTTTCAAAATGTGTCTGTGGGTGTGTACGTACGTACGTACGTACGTTTGTAAACACGCCACAGCCAAAACTACTAGACCGATTTGTCTGAAATTTGGTGCGTAGGCATCTCATAACCCAACTTAGATCTGAAAAGCTTTTGGAGCCAATCGTGCAACTAGAAATGCCATTTTGGCACATCAACTTTTAAATTTTAAATGCAAACCCCCATTTTTCACGTCACGATAGGAAAGGCCTTCAAATTCTGCTTCTAAAAATGCATTCATTCTTAGTGCCCTTTTGACCAAAAATTAAAAAAAAAAAGATTTTTAGCGGACTTTTAAATCGCGGTACAGCCCAAGCCCCTGAACCGATTTGGCTGAAATTTTGCACATAGGCATTGTATTGCACGTCGAAGAGCTGAACAAATTTTGGAATCAATCGGCCCACGGAAAGTGCCGTTTTGGCACACCGATTTCCAACTTTAAAATTATTCACTCATTTAACCATCCAAAACAAGTTTTTGAAAGATTTATTGTCACAATCAGAAAGGTCTTCAAATTCTGGTTTTAAATAAGACAAAATTCGTTCGCATTTAGTGCTCTTTGGGTCAAAAAATCGAAATTTTGTAGTACCACTAAAGATACATTATAGCCCAGATTAGTGAATCGATTTGGCTGAAATTTGCTACATGGAGATTGGGTGACCCGTTAAAGACCTGAAAGGCTTTTGGAAGCAATTGGTCCACGGGAAGTGCCATTTAAGTATATCAACTTTAAATTTTAAAGCAAGGCCTCCTTTTTTATGTCGCCATTAGAAAGACGATCAAATTCTGGTTCTAAAAATGTATTCACAGTTTCTGCCATTTCAGTGGAAAATAGAGAAAAAATTCTTTCTCATTAAAAGGGAGCGGGCTGACAGTGGATGACAAATTCTGTTGAATTGACTACTATCTACACAGAATACAAAGATCCACGCGATGGGGAGGTTCCAGCCGCTTCTCTGCTGCATTTTTTTTTAATATTTTTGAATTGTGTTGTCTGTTGATAGGTACTAAAATAGATCGAAAAATCGAATCGCCAAAAACATCAAATCTTTCGTTTTATTTTCTTGCATTTCTATATACAGGGTGATTCACGTAGACCGTTCGTTAGAAATTTTTCCACTTCTCAGTGGAATAGAAATTTGAAACTTGGTACTCGGCCATTATCGACAATTCTGAATTCACCTAAAATATTGGCAAGATTCCGTCACTTCCGGTTCAGCCGGAAATGATACCAACTTTGTTATTTTAAATGGAACCCTATAATTTTCATTACATATTTAAGATCGTCTTTTCAAACTGAGTATTTCTTATCTGGGTTATCTTCATCTACCTGTCATAGTTTTTGACTTATGTAATTTTTTTCGTTCAAAATGTCACATGCAAGAGTTGCTTTAAAAAATCGCAGCTCCTAAACGCTTTGCAATAATGAAATGAGATTTTTTACAATCGATAGCGAAGGAATCAGAGAATCTTTTGAGTGGTCAGCAATCTACGAACATAGCTTTAAACGTTCACAATTACTATTCAAAGTTGATGATGACAAAATGTGGAAAAGTCGATTTTTTCAAATGGAACGTGCTGTTTTTGACAACGGAAATCGATAGAGCGCAAAATTTTAGGGGCAGTTTCTTCAACATATCCTATACCCTCTACTTATCAATTCTGAGTTATTTACGAAAAAAGATATAGATTAGTATTAATAATTGTTCGCTTAATGCTGGTCTTACAACAATAAATTGTGGGCTACACGAATGAAGTTGTTTTTGATTTATTTGTGACTTATGGTCAAAATTGTAAACAGAAGTTGCCGGGCCATACAGGGTAAATTTGCTCGCATGAAGACGAATTGTATTAATGTAATGAATTAACAAAGCTTTGTTAAAGTGTGTTAACGTTTGTTCCTTTCAAAAGGATATTAATGTTGATAATTGTTAGTGCTATTGTAAGATTTGTATTTGTAAGTTATAAAATGAAAGAAGTTGTCTTGAGAGTATTTTTTGTTAAAAAATCGTTCTTATTTTGCTGTCATTTTGACCATAAATCACAAATAAATCAAAAACAACTTCATTCGTGTAGTCTGCCGGTGTTGTAAGGCCAAAATTAAGACAATAATTATTAATACTAACAATGAAAATGTCACTTTTTGCCGTGACAAATTTTCCAAAGCCTACTCAATTTCCGATCTCATATTTTTTTCAGAATATCTCTTTTCGTAAATAACTCAGAATTGATAAGTAGAGGGTATAGGGCCTGTTGATGAAACTGCCCGTACAATTTAGCGCTCTATCGATTGCAGTTGCCAAAAATAGTACGTTCCATTTGAAAAAATCGACTTTTCCACATTTTGTCTTCGTCAACTTTGAATGGTAATTGTGAACGTTTGAAGCTATGTTCGTAGACTGTTGACCACTCAAAAGATTCTCTGATTCCTTCGCTATCGATTGTAAAAAAACTCGTTTCATCATTGCAAAGCGTTTAGGAGCTGTGATTTTTCAAAGCAACTCTTGCATGTGACATTTTGAACGAAAAAATTGACATAAGTCAAAAACTATGACAGGTCGATGAAGATAACCCAGATAAGAAATACTCAGTCTGAAAAGACGATCTTAAATATGCAATCAAAATTATAGTGTTCCATTTAAAATAATAAAGTTGGTATCATTTCCAGCGAAACCGGAAGTGACGGAATCTTGCCAATATTTTAGGTGAATTCAGAATTGTCGATAATGGCCGAGTACCAAATTTCAAACTTCTATTCCATTGGGAAGTGGAAAAACTTCTGACGAACGGTCTACGTGAATCACCCTGTATACAAATTCTGTGCAGATGGAAATTTAAATGAATTTTTCTCGAGAACTGTTGATCTTAGGCTGCTACAACTGTACTTAACTTTAGTCAGAGAAGCATGTGCCAGTGAGAAAATTACACAAAAATAATAAATTATAACGGCCACCTTCAGGAGGCCGTAGCCCCTCTGGAGTGATTTTCATGTTTTTTCATATCTTTCCCCTGGAAATTAATACCTATACAATTCTGTATATAAAAGATCAGTTATAAAACTTAAAAACGAGACTAAATTTTCTTAAAATTGCTAATATAGTACCTATTTGGAGAAAAAACCATAAAAATTGAACTCTTCCAAGCATTTGGAATACAGAAAGAATCTAAAGAAACCTTTTAAATACTATTTATATGACACATAATCATTCATGTTCAAATAATCGTGAGGAGCGCGAATAGAATAGAGAATAGGTATAATTTATTACAAAAGAGAAAATTTTCTTTAATGGAGCGTTCTAATCCAAGAAATTTTTTTCTTTTTTCTCGATGTCTCAACTCACCTGCGATATCTGCTCCTCCCCCTTCCACGGACCAGGTGACTTTTCCCTCTCTGACCTCGCATCTCAGGAAGACGTCGCTGTTTTCAGCCCCCGTCTGTTCCATGTTCGTGTCCACGAATGCCAGCGGGGCTGAAATTATTATTATCGGAGTTAATTTACTTTCCACACGTTTTCCCTGCGATTTATCCATTCTATAGCCGCCAAATGTTATATTTTGGTCGGGACGTGTTTTGCAAATGCGTTCGGAATTTGTTTCATGCCATGATTAATGGTCGCTGGTTTTTAACGACGGAATTGTATGAATGCGTTGTTATCATAAATTATTATAAATTATTCAAACGGACCTATCACGAACCGGGAAACTACCACGGTTTCGATGCGATGCCTTAATGGTCCTCTCAACAACATTATGCCCTGCTAAACTGCTTGTTAATGTTGCTTTTGCTTTTGATTTATTTCTTTATTTGGTAGGATTGGATGAAAATGTTTTATGAAATACACATCTAAGTAAATTATGTGCTTTAAATCCTCTGTATACAGCATTAACATTTAAAATTGCAAAGTGCTCCTATAGTTATTTATTATACAAGTGGATAAAACGAAAGGAATTGTGTCACGAGGGACGAAGGAGCGAGTGAGATCTTTCACGAGTCGATGAAGCTACGAATATTTTTAATTATTAGTTTAATGACATATTTTCAATTATAGTTGCATATAAAGTGAGTTTGTGAACTCAAGTTACTTTATCTATATCTTCAGTTGCTGCTAAAATGTTATTTTATCTATCCTCACTGTTAAAATGTTGCTAAAAGTACAGTTAACATCTGCTATAAAAGTCAATTTGTCGTACATTTATAAACTGTCACAAGCTCAAAAACTGCTTTTAAGACTTTGACCTCGAACAAACTAAAAGTTGAATCATTTTTTAGCGGACACGGGGCAGTGTCTGTCAAGCTCTCTGTCCGTGGTTTTAATTAAATCTTCTCTGAACAGCGTTAACAACTTTAGTTGCCACTGGCATCATTTAAAGGGTAGTTTGTCGTCTATTTGTATCTAACGGGTGTCCTAAAAAAAACGAACGAAATATTTTTGGTAATAACTCCTGCATTTCTTACCCGATTTGGATGAACCTGGCCTTAAATTGAAGCCAAGGAATCAGGCTTTCGAACTGTCAAGGAAATTACGACAGATGGTGCTGCAATAGTTCTCTTAGTGATACTTGTCTCAAAGGTTCATTTCAGGGGCGTGGGGATTGGTCAATTATCAACCAGTCGTTATGAGACTCACATGACTTTGAAGGACGTTTATTTTTCTCCAAGAATCTTTTTTCAGAAGTTAATTTGGTTCACGCATTGACTTTCTGTGATTATTTTAAAAAAATGTGTTTTCACATTTTTTCTTGCAGAATGACCATGATTAAAGTAACAATGAAGCAACAAGAGCTTAATTCTCAGTAATAACCTTTAAATTTTCTCCAATTAGATCCTCTATTACTGAAAATTAAGCTGAAAATGCATCACTGTTACTTCAGTTATGGTCATTAGGCGTGAAAATAAGGGAAAAAATATGATTTTTAAAAAATCACAGAAAATTAATTCGTGAATCATAACGCACTTCTGAAAGAAGCTTTTTGAAGAAAAGTAAACGTGCTTCAAGGTTATTTTTATCTCATAACTATTGGTTGTTAACTGACCAATTCCCATGTACCTAAAGTAAGCCTTTAAAACAAGCCTGATTGTTTAGCTTTAATTTAAGTCCACGTTCATCCAAATCGGTTAAAAAATGGATGAGTTGTCCGCAAAAATATTTCGTTCGGTTTTTCTAGGACACCCGTTATAAACTGTTATTTTATAAACTCTAATTTAACTTCTTTCAGAACATTAAACTCGAACAAACTGAACTACAGTGGGATCATTTTCTAACGGACACACGGGCAGTGTGAGTCAAGCTTTACATTCTCTCGGAACAGAGTCAACAACTTTAAAATTATTCCAGACCAGAGAATGTTGCCATATTCTTGTTTACGGAGTAACTTTTAACCTCCCCACTCCACTTCACCATTTAAAAAAAAAGGGAGGTTACTGCAATCACTAAAATTTTCGAATTCGAGATAAGACCGGATCTATACGTTTTGAGGTCTCAGGAGCCCAAAAAAGTGGTTTTTAAAATGTGTCTGTATGTATGTATGTACGTACGTTCGTACGTTCGTAAACACGCCACAGCCCAAACTACTCGATAGATTTAGCTGAAATTTGGTACGTGTGCATGTGATAACCCGACTTAGATCTGAAAAGCTTTTGGAGCCAACCAGAAATGCCATTTTGGCACATCAACTTTTAAATTTTAAATGCAAACCCTCATTTTTCACGTCACGATAGGAAAGGCCTTCAAATTCTGCTTTTAAAAATGCATTCATTCTTAGTGCCCTTTCGACCAAAAATAAAAAAAAATTGATTTTTATCGGACTTTAAAATAGCGGTACAGCCCAAGCCCCTGAACCGATTTGGCTGAAATTTTGCACAAGGGGATTGTATTACACGTCGAAGAGGTGAACAAATTTTGGATTCAATCGGCCCACGGAAAGTGCCGTTTTGGCACACCAATTTCGAAATTTAAAATTATTCTCCAATTTACCCATCCAAAACAAGTTTTTGAAAGATTTATTGTCACTATCGAGGTCACCATCAGAAAGGCCTTCAATTTCTGGTGTTAAATGAGACAAAATTTATTCGCATTTAGAACCCTTTGGGTAGAAAAATCGAAATTTTGTAATAACACTGAAACCACTTTATAGCCCAAACTAGTGGATCGATTTGCCCGAAATTTGGTACATGGAGGTAAAGGTGACCCGTTGAAGAGCTGAAAGGCTTTTGGGAGCAATTGGTCAACGGGAAGTGCCATTTAGGCATATCAACTTTAGAATCTTAAACAGAAGTCCCTGAAATCTTTGCTGGTAGCAGGATCCTAAATCTGTAGGCTTTCTTATTAAGTGCAATAAAAAGTGAATCACTTAAGGATCTTCAAGAATTCGAACATATTCTTCAGGTGCTTCTTTAAACAAATGGCACGTTTTTATTTAATTTCGCAATATTCGTGCTCTTCGTTTGAGATATAGTTAACACTTTTTTTTAAACCAGCGTAGTCAGATAAAACACGGAAAACACGTCATTTGCACCAGAAGATTTATCGTAAAGTTGGTTGAAAGCTTGGTCCATTTTTCAAAGAGGAACTGATGTTCGATTACACAAGGTAGTTTCACAGTCTCGTTCCACAAATTATTTTGTGGAACGAGACTGTGAAACTACCTTGTGTAATCATTTATCGTAAAGGCATAATTTTGCTCGTTTGCCGTTTGCACCACGGATTTTAAGGGTTCCTCAAAGTTTTTTGTTTTCTTTCGTTTCAACGACATTTTTTGTGAAATTCAAAACGTCTGTCAACTCTTCGCAGCTTTTCACCTCCTAATCCGTAGACACTTTACAAGAAAATCTCAATTTCGTTCTAGTTAAGTATGTCTGATTTCCTGAGTTGAATAAAAGTCCTTAAAATAGTAAACCAAGCACACTGCCATCTTCTTGTTACGAATGCAGACAGCCAAAACGTTTGTTTTTTCAAATGGCATAGTCTAGGGGCATCAAATCTCAAAAACAAAAAAGTGCCACAATCTCAAAGAAACACGTTAAAAAAACGCACTGGTTCTTGCAGATCCTTTAGTGATTCATTCATTGTTACAAATTCTTTGAAAGGCTGGAGTGTCAGAATTCAGCTGCAAAAACACTAATTAAAATCGGATTTCAAACAAAAAAGTTGTTACACGGTGTAGTAGTGATTGTAAAGGTTAGTTTGTCGGGCATTTATCTAAATCTAACTTCTTTTAAAAAATCAGACTCCAAAAAAAACTGAACCAAAGTTGAATCATTTTAGGAAGGCCACTGTGTTTTTAATGAGTCACCCGTTAGAATATCTTCGAATGAAATATAGAATTCTATTGCTGGATGGAATGCTCTTTAGATATTTAAACTAACGGGTGCCCTAAAAAAACCGAACGAAATATTTTTGGGAATAACTCCTGCATTTCTTATCCGATCTGAATGAACGTGGCCTTAAATTGAAGCTAAGGAATCAGGCTTTCGAACTGCATAGAAATCTACGACGGATGGCGCTGCCGTAGTGGCCTTAGTGATACTTGTATTAAAGGTTTATTTTAAGTGCGTGGAGATTGGTCAGTTAACAACCAATCGCTATGAGGCTCACATAGCCTTGAAGCACGCTCATTTTTCTTTAAGAATCCATTTTCAAAAACCGATTTGGTTTACGCATTAATTTTCTGTGATTATTAAAAAAATATGTGTTTTCGCATATTTTCACGTAGAATGGCCAGGACTAAAGTAACAATGAAGCATAAAGGGCTTACTCTCAGTAATAACCTTCCAATTGCCGCCAATTTGCACCAGCCTGTAGTTTTCATTGAATTAGATCCTCTCTTACTGAAAATAAGCTGTTACTTTAGTAGTGGTCACTAGACTTAAAAAGACGCGAAAACAAATGATCTTAGAAAAATAACAGAAAATCTTTACGTGAATTAAATTAATATCTGAAAGAAGATTTTTGAAGAAACGTGAACGTGCTTCAAGGTTATTTTCGTCTCATAACGATTGGCTGTTAACTGACCAATCCCCATGCACCTAAAGTAAGTCTTTAAAACAAGCATCGCTAAGACTACCACAGTAGCACCATCATCTGTCATGTTTCTTCCACAAATCGATAGCCTGCTTCTTTAGCTTTAATTTAAGACCACGTTCATCCAAATCGGTAAAAAATGGCCGAGTTATTACCAAAAATATTTCGTCCGTTTTTTTTAGGACACCCGTTAGTTTATTCAATAATTGAATTATTAGGTACATAATAATTTTCGAATTGTATTTTTATGTTATTTTGTTGCTCTGACTCCATTAATCCTTTTGGGTATTCAGCAATGTTTTGCAAAAAAATGTTCTCTGATTTCTTTTCACCAAACTGTTTATGTATCCATCTCATTGTCTATCTTCTTCAAATTCAATTCTTGATTCAAAATTTTCAGTTGGATTTATTGGCGAAGAATGGAGCAACATTAGCGATTTCCTTGTATGTAAGTTTCAGGTCGTCTTTTTATTTTTTGGAGCAATACCAATTGCATTTTCAGGGTATGCTGTGTGGCATTTACTAAAGACTCAACAGAAAAGGGCCAGTAGCAATCTTCGCAGAAATCGATAATATAAATTGTCAGCTATCCAATAATGCAACTATTGAAGAAGTGGTCTTAAAATACACAAAAATTAACTGTGGATGTAATCGTTTTTCGGCGTTTCTTAGCGATCTTGCACTTGCTTCAATACAGGATCCTTTTTAAGGTAGTGGTGAGTGGTGACAATTTCACTTTTTGCGAATTTAGGTTTAAATTTTTTTTTTGCCGGAATGTTGAAGAAAAGAGTATCTATCGTGGATTTTCCATAGATTTTTTGGGATAAGAGAAATAGAAGAGTTTTTTTTATGGTAATGGTAAACCTGTCTAAGGATATGGGCGATGGTATGGCTGGCATGGAAGTGAATTGTCCTGCAGTTGCGCGCTTATGGTGTATCATCTTAAACATGTTTAAATTAATAATAACAATTATAAAACAGTTCGAAGTCTTTCTTATTTTTCTTCAAGTTGTAATTTGAAAATTTTCTAATGATTTTAGAAACAAAAATTTATTCAAAATTTTTATAGATTGACACTTTCTAATAGTAATATTTCGTTAATTTTGTTTTTTGACTAAATATGCCGCAATTTGATAAGATGCCTACTTTGTTGTACTAATGGAACGGTTTGATTAACTGCAGATTTGCCCATACTATAAAATTGGGAAAGTATGTATGACCTTTTTATAGAGAATTTTATGGCCTACTATATTATGCTAATCGTTTTCGAAGAAACCATAATTTTACGAATGTTTGCAAAGGAGCAAAGAAAGAATGGAACCTAACGACTAAACAACAACTTTGTCAATTTTCTGGCGCCCGTTCTTTCCTACTTTCTACCGGGTGTCGTTCCAATAACTTTTTAAATTATTAAAATAAAAATCTGAAAAAAATCACAGTGATAAAATCCACGAAACGACATCTTTTGACATACCTACACTAGAACGTTCTATCACTTTCGGTTACGCCGGAAACGGCTTTAATTTCGAATTTTTAAATAGGACATCAGGTACATTTTTATATTTTTGGAATCTAGGAGTCATTCTGAGTATTGTAGGGTCATTTTATTAAGTATTTTCTTTTGTTTTGGGAAGTTTGGTTGTGGTTCTAGAGGGCGGTGCTACTCATTTTTTGGGGACAAAAATGCCAAGTTGGTGGTATCTATGCACGGAGAAAAAAATATTTGTTTTCAGGTGTCATTTGAAAAAATGTAGTTATCCACAACAAAATTTCGTCAAAAACAAGAAAAAACTCACGCAAATGAGAACACAATACTCATGATGATCCCTAGATTCCAAAAATACAAAAATATACCGGTTGTCCCATTTAAAAATTCTAAATTAAAGCCATTTCCGGCGCAACCGGAAGTGATAGGAACTTGTAGTGGATGTCAAAAAATGACGTTTGGTGAGCATATTCCCCGTGAATTTTTTCAGATTTTTATCTTGACAAATGGAAAAGTTATTGAGGCGTTCATGGTCTCATTGTCACCCGGTATATGAGCCTAATCAGTCAGTGCTAGAATTTATCACTTACGCTTCTACTTTATAAAATAATTATTCGCACTTTAATTTAGTTACTTTGTTGTATATTACTTACTCGTGTTAGTCGAAAATCAATTTTAACTCGGTTAAAAGGAAGGTCTGCTTAATGAGAAAATTTAATTTTCATATTACATAAAATGGGAATATCCTTTTATAGTGTTCACGTAAATTCTTTGCTGTAAAACATGGAAAATTTCAGCATGAGCTTATGTGCAGTTGGCCGTAATTCTTTTTATCGCAGATTCCTGGTTAAGTGGTTGGGAACAGTCTGCCTGTAAATGCTATGAAGCTGTGAAAATTATCCTTAAAGTCGTTAGCTGAGAATGTAGGAAGTTTTAGGATAATTTCCTTAAAATGTTGTAATGGGTGGGGTTAAGGGCTGCTGACAGTAACACGTAGATACCTCGTACCTATTATTATGTATAAAACATATCTATACAGGAATTTACACAAGGAATTAATTTAATGAAAATCTTCAGCAGGCAAGCCTAGAAAACCGACAGCCTCTACTTGTGAAAAAAAAGGCAGCAGAGAAGCGGCTGGAACCTCCCCAACGCATGGGTCTTTGATTTCCGTGACTTATTGTGTTTAAGATTTTAAAGTTGATATGCCTAAATGGCACTTCCCGTGGACCAATTGCTCCCAAAAGCCTTTCAGCTCTTCAATGGGTTACCTAACCTCCATGTACCAAATTTCGGACAAATTGATCCAGTAGTTTGGGCTATAACGTGGTTTCAGTGTTATTACAAAATTTCGATTTTTCTACCCGAAGGGTACTAAATGCGAATAAATTTTATCTCATTTAAAACCAGAATTTGAAGACCTTTCTGATGATAACAATAAATCTTTCAAAAAGTTGTTTTTGATGGGTGAATGAGAGAATAATTTTAAGTTTCGAAATTGGTGTGCCAAAACGGCACTTTCCGTGGGTCGATTGAATCCAAAATTTGTTCAGCTCTTCGACGTGTAATACAATCCCCATGTGCAAAATTTCAGCCAAATCGGTTGAGGGACTTGGGCTGTACCGCGATTTTAAAGTCCGATAAAAATCAATTTCTTTTAAATTGTTGGTCAAAAGGGCACTAAGAATGAATACATTTCTAGATGCAGAATTTGAACGTCTTTCTTATGGTGACGTGAAAAATGGGGGTTTGCATTTAAAATTTAAAAGTTGATGTGCCAAAATGGCACTTCTGGTTGCACGATTGGCTCCAAAAGCTTTTCAGATCTAAGTTGGGTTTTCACATGCACACGTACCAAATTTCAGCCAAATCGGTCGAGTAGTTTGGGCTGTGGCGTGTTTACGAACGTACGTACGTACGTACGTACGTACGTACGCACGAACGTACGTTCATACATACAGACACATTTTAAAAACCACTTTTTTGGGTTCCTGAGACCTCAAAACGTATAGATCCGGTCTTATCTCGAATTCGAAAATTTTAGTGATTGCAGTAACCTCCCTTTTTTTTAAATGGTGAAGTGGAGTGGGGAGGTTAAAATATCGGCAAATAACTCCTCGGGGTTAGTTCATCGTTCATCAATCAAAACTCAAAGTTCACCCCTTCAAATTTCCCGCTAATACAATCGTCGAGCACGAAAATTACACTTCAGTTCTGCGGTATATACGCAATGGACATTTTTCGAAAAAATGGCACCAAGGTTTTCGATTCGGAAATGCAACAGCTATTGAATTCGATACTGATAATATGCCCTTTTGCAAAGAAAAATTCAAAAAGGGGCCTCTTTGCCCTTAAAATGGAAATTTTCGAAAACATTGCACTAAGGTTTTTGATCCGGCAATACAACATTAAAATTTTTAAAGTTGATTTGCCAAAAATGCAGTTTTTGTGAACCGATGTGGCCCAAAATCTAATCAGCACCTACAAATTGCCCACTGAATATGTGTGCCAAATTTCACCTCGATACGTTCAGCAAGTTGAGCTGCAGCGTGGTCACAGATACACAGGCAGACATTTTTCAAAAACCACTTTTTCCGATTACCAGGACCCTGAAACGTACAGATTTATGTTTTTGGCAATTCAATTTTTGGATCGATTTTATCCTGAAATGGTTAGTTAGTAAAAACGACCAAGAAACGGAAAAGGTCTTGAATTAGTAACCATAGAACGATTTTACACCAAAAAAATGCAAGAAAAATATACGAAGAAGAATTTGACAATTTTTTGAAGTGGTGTAATGAAAAATAGGCAATTGTCGATAACAATAAAAGCGTTCAAAAAGTAACAAGTTGAGAAAAGTTTCGTTTTTAATTAGATTTTTCTCAATAGTAAGTAAGTAAAAAAATAAATTGACAATATTCATCGGCAATGACTTTCTAATTAATTCTGAAAACATTCTTTATTTACTGTAAAATTTTGCTTGTTAGGGCTGAAAGGGCTGTATACACGGGGTTAGGGTTTATGTGTTGAAACTTGAAATTTTTCACTACTTCACTTAAAATTTTTTGATCCAAATAGATTAGTCAAATTCCAGACTACACAAGTTTGCGCGTTCAAATTTTACGTTTATCTTCCTTCCAAATTCTTTATTAGGCAAATTATTCCATTATGTGTGGTGTGCCGAGCTAATTATAATTTCGTCAATAATACTTCATTTTCTGTAGAGCTTCAAAAGCAGGGCCAAATAGGAATAAGAAAATTTCATTATCTGCAAAAATTAATTAAAATCGTTGTTTCAGCTTCGATCCAAATACCGCCATGAGGGATGCTATGGACAGTGCAGAAAATTTTCCGGCGGTAAGTTGTAGAGGCTTATTCCCCCTCATGATCATCATTATCAGATATCTTTTAATTCTTTCGCTACTGTCAATCCAGTTCGAATTGTAACAAGCTGTGCTAATAGCCAAGCTCTAAAATAATAAACTTGTAATATAACAGTAACTTATATCCCTTGGACGAAGAGTGAAAGTTTTTCAAGCCGAGACGCAGAAAACCACTTTCTAGCTTTCTCACAATATCCTCTTCCTACACCGGAAAACACTTATTTTCTTCACGTAAGTGCAGGAAAATCTTATTTTCATCCAGTGTAGAAAGAAAAAATTATTTTACGTCTTACCTCTACAATGATCTCGTTTCCAAACCAACAGTAGCAAACGGGTTCGAGTATCATAATGGCGAAGTAAAGAAGAATTTTTACAATTTGAAAATTGAAGGAGTCCATCTACAAATTATGAATCAAAAAAATTGTAATTGTTGTTGAACCAACAATAGCAAACTGAAACCCTATGTTACAGATGTTTATCATACTGCATAGATACTGGGTTAAGAAAGTGTAAGAAAACAGATGTTCCAAATTAGCCATATATCTGAAAACATTTTCAATTAGTAATTTAGTTTTTATTCAGGATCTGGAGTAAAATTGAACTTATTGACCCCATTAATACATTCAAACTTTCCCTAGGGAGTAAAATGAGTTGACTTTCACAACATCGAATAGACAGTCATCAATTGAATGAACTTTGCCTTCGAGATTAAAACTCTGCTTTACTCCCTTGATACATAAATGACTATTCATCAAAATTTTTACTTGATAATTTCCGTGTGATGCAGAATGCAGTGTTCAAACGATCTCGCTTGATTCTCTTTGTTTTTCTCTTTCATAACTTCAGAGACTTTTTCCTGAAGAACTTGTAGTTGACATACTGCAATTCCTATGTAAGCTATGGCCAACATGTCAAGAAATCCGATGTTGGCAGCAGTGTTGGCAATTGTGAACCATTGCAGCAGATACACTACCAACTTCCAGGATCCAAAATCTGGAGTTAGTTTGATAATCAGGTTGAGCTTACCTCCATTCATTGCCATTATCAATGGTAGTGACCCATAAACAGCAACAGAAACAACACACATTGTCAAATAAACTTTGACCAAAACCTGGGTTCGCTTTATGGTTTTCTTGACTAAAACATCAATGTTTTCACTGTAATTTCTAAATATTTGAGAGGATTCCAGGAATGAGAACAGAGCCACAAATTCTTCTTGGCGATACTTGAAGATGATGAGTTTAATAAAAGTTGAAGCTACTGTTGATGTGACTGACAGATTTTCAGACACTGTAGCAATATCGTTCGGTTGAAGCATTTCAACACAACTCGAAATTATAAATAATGCGACAACAATCAGAGAAATGTACGAATATGCTATGGAACCCCTCGAGTCAGTCTGCCAGTGACCAAAGAAAACTAGTAATTTTTTAACGTAGTTGACTGTAAGCAGAAGATCTGTTTTCGTCATCCTGCCCTTCGTTTAACTGAAGCAATTATTAAGCGCTTGGTTATTTGATCTTTTGATGAATACAATTACTCCTGGCTTAATTACAGGATTACGTCTTTTAGATGTAATATTTATTATACTTGAGGTCCTTCAGTAATTAGTAGTGAAATAACCGCCCATGAATTTTTTAGTATAATAAAGCCAGTAAGTTGGTAA
Organism: Pycnomerus fuliginosus; assembly: GCA_963924575.1. Lineage (NCBI taxonomy): Eukaryota > Metazoa > Arthropoda > Insecta > Coleoptera > Zopheridae > Pycnomerus > Pycnomerus fuliginosus. Next base: position 22,413,879 of record OZ004622.1, read on the forward strand.
GTTTCCAGAAATGGATTGAAAGATGAATTAATTACTGCTAATGTAGATTGCTGGACTTCCCACAGTATTATTTAATGGATGCAGTTTAATTTTGAAATTTGATTAAACAAGATCGCTTTAAACAATTTATTACAAATACGACTTTTCATAAAATCAATAAAGTGCATAAGGTAGGTTTAAAACCCATCATATAAAAATACAAATTTTTGTCTCATTTTGACTTTTCAGATCCAATGATGTTGAAGGAAGCCAATTTCCAACCAAAACTGGCCAAATTGATGGACATAAAAAATATTAGCAGTGGTTTATTACAAAATATTTGGTACAACTAGTGGAAATCCAGCTTAGATATCAGGAAATATCAAATAGTCATGTAGGAAGCAATAAAAAGGATTTCTGAGACTATTTCAAATGCATATAATTGCAAAATACCGTGTAAATTATTTTTAAATAGGTAGGTACATGTAGATATATTGGAAACAGGTAAAAGATGCAGGTGTAGGTGGTCCGTGTATAACAGAATAACAGAAAGCATTTTAGAACTCAATTAATGGCCCCTTTATAACTTAATAACGGGTATATGTAGCTATCTATCTAAGAGAGATTGTCTAAGCGACAGAATATTTTTTTAGATCTATTCCCACAAGAAATTACAGAAATATATTTTTTTTTAAGTCACAGGGAGTTAAGTCGGGGAAAGATGCTGGCTAATGTGTAATGTGTCGGAGAAAAGGTAACCAAAATAATTATTTTGCCATATAAAATCAGCTAATTATTTTATGTGCTTTTATATCAGTTGGCAGTTAAAAGTCAATTTAAACTTATAATGTATCGGTGTCTGGTTCGGTTTTTCTTTTGTTTGTCTTTTTCTTATATTCTTTTCTCTGCTTAGTAACTCTTAAATGGGGCTGTGCAGTTAGTTTTTAATTAATAATAATAATAATAAATGAATTTTTGGACATCATCTAAGCTAAAAGTTCATCATAACTATCCGTTTAACCCAGACACTTAAAACTTTCACAGAATTTTGAAAATAATTAGCTAGACACAATAATGTTGCTTTTCTCGAGTAAGTCAACTCTAAAAATGCACACCCCTTTCTGCATCCTTCGTCACAGTCTAGTCAAATCTGTGGCAAAATTACAACAACTCATAGTCATTTTAATTTTCAGCTCCTCCTATCTTCAGAATTGCATAATTTCTTGCAGGTTTAGGGATTGATGTTCGCTAATTAACGAAATTTAAAGAAAAATTAAATAAAACATGTGTACTATAAGGGGTACTTATGTGAGAATGGCTCAGAACAAATATCAGTGTTTAATAACCAAAATTCGAAAATCCATAGGCTAAGAAGTTCAACTTTTTCATCTTATTGATAGGGGGGAACATGAATGAATTTTGAAATAAGAAACTAATTATAATGATTTCTGGTCCATTAAAAATTGGCAACAGTGAAGCGACTGGAACCTCCCCATCGCATGGGTCTTGTTTAAAATTTTAAAATTGTTACGCCTAAATGGCATTTCCCGGGGAAAATTGCTCCTAAAAGCCTTTCAGCTCTTCAACGGGTCACCATGTACCATGTACCAAATTTCAGCTGAATCGATCCAGTAGTTTGGGCTATAATGTGGTTTAAGTGTTAGAAACAAAATTCCGATTTTTCTACCCAAAAGGTACTAAACGTGCGAATTAATTTTGTCATATTTAAAACCAGAATTTGAAGGCATTTCTGATGGTAACAATAAATCTTTCAAAAATTTGTTTTGGAAGGTTAAATGAGAATAATTTTAAATTTGGAAATTCGCCGAAATCCCGATGTGCAAAATTTCAACCAAATCGGTTCAGGCTTGGGCTGTACAGCGATTTTTTAGTCATTGGTCAAAAGGGTACTCAGGGTGAATACATCTTTGCAAGCAGAATTTGAAGACCTTTCGCTCATCCGGTGTTCAAATGAATACATCGCATTTAGAATTTTTTTGCGGCAACATACAGCGATCTTTACCCGTTTGCTCAGGTTATATCGACTTGTAGATCTCTTTAGAATCAAAATGGTGCAAGTGGTGCTTCCTAACAAATAAATTGTAAAGTTGACGAAAATTTCAATAGCAACCTGCCTTATCCACTTGACAGAGTGTTAGTCGGCTGATTTAGTTTTTTTTTTCAAATCAGGCCTTGGCGTTTTGTGAACTATAAAAATTGTCTTGTGTAGAGAAGACCTGGAATTCACGAAGACATCAAGTGCGATTTTAGTTCCTTTGGCCACTTTTTGTGAAGAAAGCCCGAAAAGTTATGTATCTAACTGAATACAGTTTGAGCAAACGGCAGAAACAGTGAGGCCCAATTTTAATGTTATTCTTCACAATATCCATTTTTTGCAACTCAGGCATCAAAATTCAGGAAGAGAAAGTCATTAAAGGATATAGAGCTGCTTGAACTGATGAAATCAGGGCTTTCAGACCTTGAGATTTGAGCCGATGGAAATTCTGACCTCGAAGTTGCGGGTGGCGACCTAGGGAGGATAGTGACGATGAACACCAGGATTTACTGTAAGGGGAAGGCATTGACCCTCAGGAAGAGCTGGAAGCGGAAATCAACGACGGTGTAAAAGTATAGGTGGAAATATGGACCGATCTGGAGGTAGGTGTACCTCTCGAAAAGATGGACTCGATGGAGGCTACAAGTGACTAGTGTGTGAATAAATCAGCTCCAACAGCACGTCGCAATGTGCCCTTATCCTTAAGTAAAAACAAAAATAGTTTCCTGGATTACTATGTAATATAAAATAAAACTAACAAAAAAGCCTGGCCATCTATTTCTTGTTTCATTCACAATGCATTCATGTCATACTTTTATGCTGCAAAATTTCAGAATTTTCGGCCGAACTAAAAAAAGTCGTGAGCGAAAGGGTTATGGTGACCTAAAAAATGGAGGTTTGAATTTAAAATTTAAAAGTTGATGTGCCAAAATGGCGTATAAATAAGTTAAAACTGTCAATAGTAACAAAGTAAGTAACTTATTTATTCACGTTAAAGCATTACAAATTAAAAATTTCAACCAGACTGCCATTTTCGTTCAGACATTTGTCGTAGTTCCGGACTTTTTTTCTGCAAAACTATTTATCAGCATCAGATATCAACTACTCTATATCATAGAAATCAGAGCAAAATTCTCTATCAATCCGTGCAAAAATATAAAAAAGCAAGTTGCATCCACAGCGCTTAAGATCCGACGGTGATCGCTAAGAGTAAGGTCCAGAACAAAACTTGGGAGTACGTCTTCTATCCTGTTTTTAGTTCAGGCGGAGGGGTATTTCGCAGAAAATATTTTTGTACAGTAATTCCCAAATTGTTGACAATTCCTCTAATTCCCCTGGTAATTCCTTTCATTCCCTTGGCAATTCCCTAGTTGAAATGTTCCCATGGTCACTCAAAGAAAATACACCCATGAGTACATGACCATGGGCATAGGCACATTTTGGACACCCATGGGCACGTACCTATGGGGATATAACCAAGAATCCCATGGTCATGAGCCCTTGGGCACCTTTGGGTATATCCCCATAGTCACGTGCCCATCCATGGGCACATTTTGGACACCCATGGGCACGTACCTATGGGGACATAACCAAGAATCCCATGGTCATGAGCCCTTGGGCACCTTTGGGTATATCCCCATAGTCACGTGCCCATCCATGGGCACATTTTGGACACCCATGGGCACGTACCTATGGGGATATAACCCAAAGGTGCCCAAGGGCTCATGACCATGGGATTCTTGGTTATATCCCCATAGGTACGTGCCCATGGGTGTCCAAAATGTGCCCATGGATGGGCACGAGATATATTTGGGTACATCCCCATAGGCAAGTACCCATGGGTGTGCAGAATCTGCCCATGGTCACCTGTCCAAGAGAATATGCCCAAAAATACCTGTGGGAACGTGACCATGAGTGCCCAAATTTTGCCAGGGGTGGAGGAATGGTCATCTACTCATGGGTGTCCTATTTCTTTTGCCGATGTCGACGAATACCTCCAGATGGTATGAACGTACTCACAAGTGCAGATTGTTTTATTGGTATTTGATAGTATATCGATCATGGAATAATTTCTGCTGCCAGGATGTAACTTCTCAGAATCTGAAATTATGTGGTAATGAAAAATTCCTATAAAGTGAAAATTCAAGACATATCCCCAGCTAAAGTCAACTTTAAAGGCGGTTTGATAACTAATCGGCAGTAGTTATTTTCAAATATTGCTAAGCCAAAATATGTTTAAAGGAAACTTTAATTTTGAAGATGAAACAACGGAATACTTTTAATAATCAATTCAGTAACTTTGGGCCGATTTCATAATCAAATATCAAGTGTCCTTGCCTCTAGTACCATTTCAAAACAGCTGCTCCCGATTTGTCACTTTTAAAGGACCTTTAACGTTTATTATGAAATCGGCCCTTAAAGTAGTCTTTACCAGTTATTAACATTTCAGAAGTACATTCCCATAACATTTCATTTAGCACGTTCACATCAAAAATGTTTCTTAAGTTGTTTCAGAAGTGCCCCAAAAAATTAAGCACTTTTTCCCAGGTCCAATTATTGGTGTAATCCGCATGACCCCCTACATTTGTTTCCCAAGACGGTACTTTCTAAAAAGACATTCAAGCTAAATTTATTAAGCGAAAAGCGGGGAACAAGAGGAGAATTCAAGAGAAAATACATCCGACTTCTTAAACATAACCTCACACATGCTTACCTTAATCTTCCTCAATATTGGCACTCCCTTTGAAAAATTCTACCTTTCTAACTATTTCCACCATTTCCACGCACGTTTACATCAAGTTTCCACTCGTTTTCCGTTAAAATCACATTAAATATAATAATATAAAACAGAAACACTGAATCACTGGATGTCTCGCGTTGGTCACCATGGTCACGGCACTTAACAAGCGTTGGTTGTTCTGACCACGTGACACTCCTGCTTACTCGGCGGCTATTTTAAAACGACGAATGCAGGAATTCAGTTATGAACGATTATAAAACGTTAAATGTGGTATTCTTATTCATGTTTATTATTGGCAGAAATTGGTGTCTAGGATCTACGGGGTTGAACTATTGGCGTTACCCCCGGCATTAACTAAATTATAATAATTCGGATTAAAATATAGGTATGTAGGTACTTTTTTCCAATAAAGGTCATGTTCCATGTGCGATTATTCGCATATCTTTTTAAGATAGGTATATCGCGATTTCTAGGGTATTCCACTAGATATTGACGGATTTCACTAAAGAATTCAAGAAAACTCCCCAAAAATCGCGATATCTCCCAGAAAAGGTGCGATATATCGCACATGGAATATAACCTTTATACATAATAAGTACCTACACTGTGTCGTTTTAGATGGGCACCGTGTCATATTTTGGTTACTTTTAGAGGAGGGATATAGATTTTTGTACTGCTGATGTAGACCCTTTATGAGATGCATCTTTTGAGGTGCACTCGAGTGCAAGTGAATGTTGACGATTTGTCAAAACGAGTAGGTATGCAATGGCGAATGGAAATACATTGGAATCGTTTACTAATTTTGACAAATCGTTGACACTCACTTGCACTCGAGTGTAGATATCTTACCTTATTCTCAATTGGTCAACTCCTACTGAGGCAACCTCGTGTATAGGACCATTCTATTTTTCAATATTTTAATTACGTCGCGATCAAGATATCGAAAAAATTTATTGGAATGAAATGTTGCAATCCGATTTTGACTTCCTTTGCCGAATTTTAATTACAAATTAGAATTTTGAATTCTCTAAAAGAATTTTTCGATTTTGTCCAGTTACGCTGAAGATATCGAAAAAAATATTTAAGTAAAAGTTGTTCAGTAGTCAACTTTGACCTCATGTAACCGCTTTAAATCAAAATCAGCAATTCAAGTTTTTGTAAATTGAGACGTTTCCTGATTTTTCTAAAATTAAAGAAGGGAATTCTGAATTGGAACTTGGCATATGTGGTCAATACATGATTGTAAACGATTTATTCTTATGAACTTTTTCGATATCTTGATCACGAAGCAAAATATATGCATAAGATAGGTAATCTTAGAAAACCATTGCAAATTATGGTGGGCTTAATATTATATATCCAAATATGGTTACGATTCATAAGGGGACTTGCAGTGCACATTATGTTCATGTACCATGAGTACCCAAGAGGTGAGTTTGTGGGTCATGGGTACGTTCCCAAAACTTCGACCTCACCTTGGTCACATACCCAGTATGTGCACATTTCGAACCCATGTGCCTATGGGCACATTGTAGGTGCTCATGGGTCCATCAAAGCTACCATGGGTATATGCCCTTGGTCATCGGCATATTCCCAAAATGTTTGGTCATATCCCCATCGTAACCATGGTCACTCTTGGGAACTTTTCAACTAGGGTTCCTTTCATTCCCTTGGCAATTCCTCTAATTCCCCTGGTAATTCCTCTAATTCCCCTGATAATTCCTCTAATTCCCTAATTCTCTCGCTAATTCCGATAAGTATGTCCGAGAGTATGTCCCTGATATTCTCAGTTTCCCCGAAATTCCTAAATTTTTTAACAGCTGACTGCTGAGCTGAATGCCTGATAATTCGTACGAAAATATAGTAACGAATAATAATATACATAGACATCTAAGAATAAAAATGTGCATATTTGAGCTTTGAAGTTAAAAATCAGTAAAAACCGCAAACATTTTATCAACAAACCGCAAAAAATAAGAAAATAATTGAATAGAAATTATACAAATGCAACTCTTAGCATAACTCGAGACATAACATCTCCTAGAATATACGCTCGAATATACGTTAAGTACTTAGGGCCAATTTCATAATAATAAAAAAAAGTGTCCATTAAATATTTGCCTAGCAACATTTCAAAAGATCTGCTTCTGATTGGCCAAAATCCCCTTTAAAGTCGACATTTTTGTCCTAATGTGGAAAATCTCAGTTATTGCTGTCAAATGGCCCACTTCCGATGAGATTAACGGACCGTAAAAAATAAAATCCTTATGTATTGTATCTGTATCTTGTGGGGGATAATAAATACCACTTATCCATTCCATTCACCATTCTTAACTTCTTCTTAACATCGAATCTTTACTGCGAACACAAAAAAGTGGTTTTTGAGCAAATGTCTGTGTGTTTGTAAACACGATACAGCCCAAACTACTGGACCGATCTGGCTGAAATTTGGAACGTGGACATCTTATGGATTTCGGAAGACCTGAAAAGCTTTTGCGCTAAATCGGCCCGCAGTCAGTTCCATTTTGGGACATGAACTTTAAAAATTGAAAGGCAAACCCCTATTTTTCACTTCCCCCCCCCCCATACGAAAGCTCTTCTAGTTCTGCTTCTAAAAATTTATTCACACTTGGTGCCCTCTTGGCCAAATATCGGTGACGTGAAAAAAAACCTATGTATAACTGAATATTTTTATCACCTGATAGCTGTTTTTTTTAAGCCGAAAACCTCAGTGACATTTTTTCGCAGCAAATGCTCCGTTTTTTCTAATCAAAAAGGATTTTCTTACTATTCGATTCGATAGCTGTTGCATTGACGGATCGAATACCTAAGTGCCATTTTTTCGAAAATTGGCATTTTAGGGCAAAAGCTTCCGTTTTTGATTTTTTCTTAAGAAAAGGGCATATTGTTATTATCCAATTCGATAGGGGTTGCATTTCCTGATCAAAAACCTTTGTACGATTTTTTCGAAAAATGTCATTTTAGGGGTGAAAAACATTTGTATTTTCAGAGTTATTGCTACATTTACAAATTCTGTGAAAAAGTAGAATTTTCTTCCGAGGTTTCTACCGTCTCCGAAACTGCCAATTTTTAACAAACATTTTTCTGTTTACAAGTATGCAGATCGCAGGGATTGCACGCGTCGTCGATAGTCGTCGTTCGCAGTTTGAGGGTTCACCCCGAGGCAGTGTTGCCAGTTTGGTGATTTATTTATTGTGATTTAGTTATTATTTATTATACCGGAATTGTACACGCTGTTTGTACGCAATAATTTATTCTTCTTGTAATTCCTCGCTAATTTGCTACCAATTTCTATTAATTCTCCACTAATTCCTTGTAATTCCTCACTAATTCCTCTAATTCCCAAAGCTTGTACACCAAAATTCCCCTGTGAAATACCCCTCGGTTCAGGCGAATATCTCAAGTAATAAAGGAGATATGAGAATTTAAAAGTGGGACAATAATAAAAAAAGACCCTGTACATCTGACATCCCCTGCGGTTTATCCCCCAGATTGAGGTTTTCGCAATTAAAATATGAGACTTTTTTTCACGGACTCAATTTCAATTCAAAAATAATATTAAAGAGAAATCCAACCTTTAAATAAAAATTGCATTCCTCAATTTCCTCTTCAGTGAGTTCCTTCAACAGTTTGAGAGGTTTAAGTTTAAGTAGATATTGCTTCTCTTCTCTGCTTTATGCTTTCAATTTCGCCATCGTTTTCCAATCCATCGAGAAATTATGGTTGTTTAGAAGTTTCCGTTTTGAACCTCTCATGATTCAACCCCTTTACGATTGGTAGCTACTTACCTGCTGCAGAGTTTCTTGGGGACGTTCGTAAATTAACGAGATTTAAGGAAACTTAATTGTTTATTACGTACTTTGTTCCTGGCTGAAGTTTGAAAACGGCAGCATACATCTATTCAGATAAATCGTATAGAAAACTCCACGAGTTTAAATAAAGATTTACCATTCTATGCCATAATGTTTTTTATGCTTCAGCAAAATTCTTAACAAGATGCAAATAGAGCAGGTATTATCGATTGTCACCATATCTCGCCAACCATTCATACGAGCACGAACATCATGTAGTACCCAAGCGTATGTGAATCTTCTGGGGCAAAAAATAAATTTCCAGCTACTATCTTCACATTATTATAACTAAATACGGGTATAAATTTCTCGTGGCGGCAATTATGACTTTAAAATTGCTGCGCCAACAAAACGGAGCCGTCAGGTATAATGAATTGAGAATAGAAAAGAGAAGAGAACCGCTTGTGTCCTTCACGACGTTTTATTGGATCCTTTATAAAAATTATTGTCCGTCTTGGCATCTTAAGAATGCTTTGTAATACGTTTGCATTTTTATAAGCTTTATTAAAATATCTCTCAGACTTCAGAACGGGGTTAAAGCCGCGGTATACAGGGTGATTCACGAAAACAGAGCATTACAATTTGTTACCAGAACATAAACTTCTCAGCTCTTTAATCGTCATTCTTCAATTGTGAGTTCAACGCACAAACTGTTAGTTTTTGACTTCATGTTGACCCCTAATTGATGATTTTAATAAAAGATGGACATCTATGAATACTTACTTACTCGAATCAACGTGATTAAACGAAAATAACGGACGTCAGTCTAAAGGTTGCCAATTTTGGTGCTTAATGCACTAGAAATGGTGCTTTTGGGCGCTTTCATCTCATGACATTTTTTGACAGATTTGTCAGTCCTTATTTGTCATTCTTGTGCCACAGCAATCTCAAAACTGGCAGAGCCGAAAACACCGCGGACTGTTTTACCCACTGAATAGACTGACTCCCTTCATTTCATCAATTCCGGAATGTCGTTCCAAACTTATTTCAGGATTGTCGACAAATTGAATGAGTGCAGGGCCGTCATTTCGCAGGAGTGATGCCGTTTAATTCTGTAAATAATCTGAAGGCCCCTGCAAACGTTTCATTTTTCGTCAATTCTGAAATAACTATATTCCCGGATTGATGAAAAAAACCGGCGTATGCGCTTTTAGTGTGAAAATTCACTGACAGTAAGAGGAGCGTACATAATGCATTTACCAGTTGCTGTGTCGTTTCTATGCTTACGTTCAGGGCTACAATATTTACTTACGCGTCCACCAGTTGTAATGTTACTTAAATTAAGCGTCCATGGTGAGAGTAAAATTTCATGAAATTTTGATTCCATCAGACAATTATTTCACGATGTGTTTCCACAACATCACAAGAATTTGTCGACACTCAGAAACTTCTGTCTCGAACAAAAAAGGCTGCCCAAAATTGACCCTTTTTGCACTTCCATGCAAGCCACCGAATAGCTTCCTAAAATCCATTCATTTTCTATAGAAGATCTAAAATTTTTCTGGAACTGTACAACCCTAATTCGTAAGGGCCTGTACTTTTGACAATTTTATAGAAATTTAGCGGGAAAACAAAAACATTGCATAACCCAAATCTTCTAGGGTTTATTTTTAACTTCTACGCTCAAGGCGGAGCAGTATATAAAATCGATCAAAAATTCGAAATTGAACTGACATCAAATCTTTACGTTTCGGGGTCCCAGGAACCCAAAAAACCTATTTTTGAAAAATGTGTGTCTGTGTGTCTGTCCGTGTGTCTGTCCGTGTGTCTGTCCGTGTGTCTGTGGACACGCTACAGCCGAAACTACTGAACTGATTTTGATGAAATTTGGCACACATATTCAGTGGTAGATTTGTAGGTGCTGATTAGAATCTGGGCTACACCGGCTCACGGAAAGTGCCTTTTTGGCACATCAACTTTAAAAATTTAAATGCAAACCCCCATTTTTCGCATTACCATATGAATGCTCTTCAAATTCTGCTTCTAAAAATGTATTCACACTTGGGCCCTTTTGACCAAAAAATGGTGCCGTGAAAAAAAACTATGCATAAATGTGTATTTTTATTACCGGATTTGATAACTGATTTTTTTTCAAGCCGAAAACCTTAGTGCCATTTTTTCGAAAAATGTCATTTTCGTGGCAATTTATTTTATTGTCTGTGCGGGAGAGGAGCTGATTAGATTTTGAAGCCGATCAGTCAACCCGAAGTGCCCTTTTGGCATAGCAACTTTCTTATTTTAAATATTTAAAAATTTAATAAATGCTGCTGTTATTAATCCAATGCAGTGCGGCGTAGAAGTTCCTGCCGTCTCCGAGACCGCCTTTTTTTTTGTTAGAAGCAGTGTCACAGATAAACGTACCTGAGGCCTTTTCGTCAACATTTTTCTTGCACTTTACTCAAAACTGCACGCACACAAAGGCCATTTTGGGCCAATTCAGAGCAATTGCAAAATTTTGACATTTGTCATGTTTTCTGACGTATCGCATTGAAATCGCTTCTACCAACTCACCTGTTAGTAAAATTCCTTGCAAAATTTCCTCATGCCAACATAAAATTCAAATTTTGACGTTCTGTCACTTCAATTCGCGATTCTAGCTAAGGAGGACGCCCTCTGGTGTGTGACGTCACAGCGAGGGAACTGTGGGAAAAGAGCCAATGAGGAGCGCTGAAATATATTGACAGAGATTTTTGGTGACATTTGATTGGACGCTTCCAACAAAATATGCCTACGTGTGACGTCACAAAATTAATTTGAATCGCGAATAGAAAACGAATGAAGAGTAGTTTCCTCTTAATGCGTAGGTTGTGTTTAGAAAGCATTTGTTTGTTGTTTATTCCATTATTGGAAAGGTGTTTGTGGATTGCTGCAGTGTGTTCCATAATTTTGTCTCAAAAGAAAAAAAGATCTCACAAAAGAAGGTACAATGAAAAAATGGAACAAAGAGCTACAAGAGGAAGATGACGAATATTACAAACAAATCCTGGAAATAATGCAACGGGTGGTCATAAATGATTGACCGCTAAATGGCAACGTTGCTTTCAGTACGACACTAATACGACGGCACGATGCTGGACAACACTGCTTTTTAAAAATTATGTGAATTTGGGCGAAACGTAAGTGTCAATTTATTGGTTTATTTAACTGAAGCATCCAAAACCCCCTATGTTTCATGATATTTTTTTGTAGTATCTCATGTGTCTAGGGATGGGTCGTGGAAATATTTCCATGGAAATATTTCCCGGGAAACGGAAATTTTTGGAAATATTTCCGAGGGTCGAACGGAAATATTTCCAACAGCACGAAATTTTGTATTTCGCGGGCTTTTGTGGTTATGTTGTGTTTAATGCAATGATCTACCATTACTTCCTAGGAAGTAATGGTAGATCATTGGTTTAATGTTTCTTAACCTCACTCGCTGGTGCCTGAATCACGCGTTTACAGTTTAACAACTGATTTTTGTTATTTAGTTAGGTATTACTCGTAGTACTGTGTTGGTGGTGGTGATTGACTTTGGTTTGGTGGGCAATCAATGGGCATGCATGTTTAGAAAGTGGTGGTGGGTGATAAACTGATAAATCATGGTTGGAAGAAAAAAATTTGATTTAACTGAAGTATTCATTGAAAGACAGACTGGAAGAGGGCCATTATTTCTATGCAAATATTGTGATATGAGATACACACGACGAAATGTCACCAAAATGAAAAATCACATAATAAAAAGTTGTCTTCAAGTTCCTAAAACGATCAAGAAGAAATTTTATAACCGTACCATTCACAACAATCAGTCAACAAAAGGTAGATTTAACAAGGAGGAAGAATGTGATTCGGGATCGGGAAATGTTAACATTGGCGCAGTTGCAGTTCCATCAACGTCAAAAAAAAATGACCCTGGGCATGAACTGAAACGTCAAGGTTCAATTAAAACATTTTGCGATTCAATGGATGAAGTTTCAAAGGTAAATAAACTTGTACTGAGTTAATAATATTTGTTTTGTTTTAGGCTCAAGCACACAAACTATTAGCAAGGGCTATTATGGTATCAGGTGCACCACTATCTCTTGTTGAACATCCCTTATGGAAAGAGTTCTTCAATTTTTTAAAACCTGCTTATCTTGCACCAGCTAGGAAGACTCTCGCAAATCAGCTATTAGAACAGGAGTATACTTTTGTTACAGCAGAAATTGAAAAAAACCTAGCCGAAGCAGATTTTCTGAACTTACAGTGTGATGGATGGTCAAATATCAGGAATGAAGGTATAATGAATTTTATTATAACAACACCAGAGCCTTTTTACATTAAGTCGGTTGAAACGGAAGATGAACGTCATACTGGCGAATACTTGAGTACTGAGATGGATAAAGTTATAGAAGAGTATAAACCAGAAAAATTTACTGCCATAGTTACAGATAATGCTGCGAATATGATGAGAGCCACACGAATTTTAGAGCAGAAATATCCCCATTTGTGTGGTTTTGGATGCTTATCACATACTTTGCAGGAACTTTTAGAATGTGCTAGTGTAAAAAAAATAAGAGAGAGTGCAGTAACCATTGTGAAAACAATTAAGAGATCTCACATTCTTACAGGTCGTTTTAATAAGATTAAGAGTCAAAAAAAGTGCACTAGGTCGCTAAGTTTACCAGGAGCAACAAGATGGGGTTCAAATTATTTTTGCCTTGAATCACTACTATGTTGCAAAAATGTTTTACAAACCCTTGCTGTTAATGAGGAAGCAATAATTACTCTTGGCCAAGAAATGAAAACCTTATTACTGGATGATGCTGGCTTCTGGACTAAGGTCAACCTATTGAAAAACCTTTTGGAGCCGCTAGTAACATGGGTTCTCAAACTCGAAGGCGATGATGGTTATATTAACTTGGCCTACCCAGCCTTTGAAGAAATCGAAAAAGGCCTAGAGAATTCAGCTGGAGTTTTAACGTTAAGAGAAGCCATCAACATTAAAGAAAAATTTAATTCCAGGAAAGACTTTGCTCTTAAACCAATCCATTTTGCTGCATATTTACTGGATCCTTCAACACAAGGGCAGCACCTGACACAGGAACAGCATATAGAAGCTCTCTCTTATATTATTGACTTGTCCAAACACACATATGGTGCAGAAGATGAAGAAGAAGAAATTGTCAACGAAGTAGCCAATTATAGAGCCAGAAGTGGACTTTGGAAAGCTCCATTTTTATGGAGCTCCGCTGCTAAAGTTATTGCGCTAACTTGGTGGAAAGGGTTTTGTGTTGCTACAAAACTGCAAAAAGTTGCAATTCGCATTTTATCAGTTTTGGCCACGTCCGCCGCTACAGAGAGGTCTTTCAGCACAGCAGGGTCAATCCATACGAAATCCAGAAATAAGCTCAAAACTGAAAGGGCTATGAAGATTAGTCTAATTGTCCATTACTGGCGACAAAAGATTAGTACTGACAATAATAAGCCCAAAAAGATGGGAGGCAAACACGACGAGGGTAATGAAGAAATTAACGTCAATATTACTAACGAGAACGACAATATGCTGTCCAGTGATAATGAAGAAGCTGAGGACATTGTCATTATTGTCTCCGAAGACGAGACCGGGAGCAAAACTGAAGAAGAAAGTAATGAAGACGAGAATGAAGAGATTTATGATGATACAGATGAAGATGAAGATGAAGAGATGGCTGATCCTGATGATGAGTCTGATGCTGATGAAAAAGAAGACGAGGAAGATGATGTTTAAGGGACATATTGTTAATCTAGTTACTTGTTTTTTGCCTTTTTATAATCTAGTTACTTGTTTTTTGCCTTTTCACATTTCAATTAAAATAATTTAATGTTTTTTGAAATAAAGTTATTTTTAAAGAATCGTATGTTGAATTGTGAATTGTGTGAGTGTGATAGCTCTTCAGCGCTCTTCAGGGATGTTCCTATATAAAAATTCCCGCCTCGGAAATATTTCCAGGGAAATATTTCCGGAAATATTTCCGCGTTCAAAAATTCCCGGTAACGACACAACCCTACATGTGTCTCACTGCTCTTTCCACTTTGAAACTTCAAATGTTGCTGAAATTTTTGTTTCACGAAACCAAAATCTCACCTTTACAGTGCAAGGTGTGTGAGATATTTTTCTCTTTCTGCCTTAGGTCTTGCAAAAAATACTGTAGATACCCACCGCGAAAAGTTATTATTTTTGTGATCTCGAACGATAAGAAAACTTGTATCCTACGGCTCTCGATTTCCTAAATTGCATTCCTCGACCACAAAAAACCTAACTATGGTCTGACCGGGATTCACCCTATTTCCATGGTGAATCATTGTTGTCAACAATGAATCGCCATGGAAATCGGATGAATCTCGGTCGTGTGGATCCCGGACAGATTATACTTACATTTCTTTGGAACATAATATGCTATTTTCTTCCAAAGGGTTAAAGATTAAAGAACCAAACTTGGAGGTGAACACTATAGTCCAGTCAAGTTAGGTTTTTTAGAAGAAATAATTTATATATTTTAGAAATTTTGGCTACGGACTCCTGATGGCACCTGAAATGAAATCCCGAAAAGTTCCCACCCCCCCAAGTGTGCACTTCATCCCTTATTTGGCGAAAACCACCCCCAAATGTGACATGGCGCTATAGTTTTTAACATTTCTCGGCGTAACTATCCATCTGACAAAAAATTTATTCCAATCAAAAACATTCCTTATGAAAGAAGTAAAATTCCAACATTTTCTCGAAGTGGAATTTTTATTCTTATTCCTTATGAAATTCTGTATTAAAAAATTCCTTTTGGTTATTTTGCTTATCCCCACCTAATTCTCGCAAACGACGTCCGAATTTGTCGAACAGTCAAAATAGATTTTTGAGTAGAACTTATTTACATATACAGGGTTAGTACAAACTCCCGGGACGGTCCGTTATCTCCGTAATTTTTTAAGATTTTACTTTGAAACTTGGTACCGAGGCACAACTAACTATAGTGAATTTAAAACTGTTGTTAAAAATTTTCTTGGACTTCCGGTTAAACCGGAAGTGACCCTTAAAATCGTTTTTTTAATGGAATAATACTTTTTTCCGTGAATTGTTCATTTATGGGTTTCGTTAATGTATACAAAATCGTGCATTAATAGACCCTATTAATGCACGATTTTCTATTAATCAACGATTCTAATATAGGCAATCAACTATACAGGTTCTGACATTAAACAAGAATTTAAGTGACATCTGTCAAATTTTCAAAATCTGCAAATTTAAATAAAAGTCCCATCAATGGATACTCAGAATCTTAATTTAACACCACCTGAAGTGCTAGTAAGTGCAAATCTTGCGAGCTTAAGTTTGCTTACAGAAAAAAGCTGTAAAATTTATGAAAAAACTTATGCCGATTTCATTTCACGGTGCGAGAAGAAAAATGCACTGCGACACTCAGAATCTGTGCTTTTGGCCTACTTTGGCAAGGCAATTGACATTTAGTTTCTCATGTTTTGTTCATCGAGCTTCGGCACTTTTTAAATTGGGTGCATGTTTGGTTGCATAACCGTTTATCAAACGCAATTTTGAAAAACAAATTTCGCCAATTTAATGATGATACAATCCACGGAAAAATATTGTAACTGACTCGGGTGTTAATAGGCGATTAATAATCTCTATCATTAACGCGTGAGCTGCGCTCACGCGTTAAAATCTCTCGATTATTAATCGCACTCATTAACACTCTTGTTCGTTAAATAACTATTTCTCAACGGATTCGGAATCTACGATTTTTTTAAAGTTAAAAACATGTATCATACTTTACCAAAAGTCAAGTAGCGGCCACCCTGGATTTTCAAAAACATCGAGGAAATCGGTCAAAAAGCAAGATTTTTCAAAACCGCAAGTACACGTCAACGTTATTTTTTTAAAACAAATTCAACTGCGCAATTACATTTCCTTTTGTTTGTTTTTGCATTTTTTAAAGGACCCCGCACCATCCTTATGGAAAATGGCTTTCTGTCGGATTGGCTGAAATTTTAGTATGTTGTAGATTTTGACCTCCTGATCAAATGTTATCATTGCCCCAAAGAAATCGTACGGACAGTTTTTGATATAGTCTGCCGAAGATAAACTTTTCCCCATAAGGACATACACATTTTTCGGACCGTCATAAAAATGCTTTTTCAGCATAAGAAGCAAACACACCCCATAGGACTCCTGTATAAAAGTATGTTGATAATATACGTAAGAAAAGTGCCCCTGGACTTATCATGTGCTATTATGATGGCAAAAATGCAAATTAATTTTCGCTGCATATGTAATTCTTATGGGAAAATTTTATCTTCGGTACCCTCTGGAGCAAAATAATAATAATAATAATAAATAATAAATAACAAATTGTTTTTTGAATACGTTTAACCAAAATTTAAATTTGTGATGCTTTTTGAAATCATGGTCGAACTTAACGTTTGGGGGGCTCATTCGACGCAGAATTTAGTGCGCTTTAATTTCGAAAATAGCGAACTCTCCGCTAGGAAGCACTGTTTAGAAATTATAAGCGAAAAACTGAAAAAAGTCCGAAAATTTCGGGGTTTTTTGGACACCCTATCAATACGCACACATCCTGGGAAGGTGCAAAACTAGGATACTTCTATTAGATGCCTATACTAAAGGGTTTAAGATCATCTCCCGCTTTCCAACATTTATTGTAACCTCCGGTTCCCTGGAGGTCTAATTTGACTGGACTATAAATGTTCACAATCAGCCAAAATAGGAAAAAAAATTTAAAAAAATGTAATTGGCCGATTAAATTTGCTTTAAAAAAATAAGGTTGACGTGTACTTGCGGTTTTAAAAAATCTTGCTTTTTGACCGATTCTTTCGATGTTTTTGAAAATCCAGGGTGGCCGCGACTTGACTTCTGGTCAAGTATGATACATGTTTTTAACTTTAATGAAATTTTGGCTACGGACTGCTGAAATGAAGGGCCGTAAATATAACACCCCCCAATTGTAAGCTTCATCCCTCCTTTGGCTAAAACCTACCCCCAGACGTGGACATGGCGCTAGTTTTTAGCATTTTTCGGCTAAACTATCAAACGGACAAAAAATTACTCTAATCAAGAATATTCCACGTGAAATTCTGCATTAAAAAGTCCTTTTCATCATTTTGCTTGTCCTCACCTAATTCTTGCAAACGACGTCCGAAATTGAGGGTTGTTTTTCGCTCGCACCGAAAATCAATCTAGCGGTACCTTCAACTTCAAATGCGATCATCATTGTTTTATGCCATCAGAAGATCTTAAACCTTCAAAAAATTCGCCTTTCTTCATTTTTAGCAACTTATATACCGGGTGGACCAACACTATTGCCCACCTCAAAAATTGCCCTTTATTTTAAAGCTGGGACTTCGAAATTTTTACAGTGTATATGGCTACCAAGGACCCTTCAAATGAGGGCAAAAGTTTATCTGTCATGCAAAAACTGTGACGTCACGAAATTTTGAAATATCGTTTTTCCAAGGAAAAAAAAATTTTTACCCATAAAATCGTTTTTTGGGCTAATACCTTTATGTTAAGCCCATTTTTTTAAATTTCCGTCATCAGATTAGCCAACTGTAGCAAGCTAAAAATGGTCCATTTTAATTCACAAGTCGGCCACGTAAACAATTGACTACTATGCGAGGGCTTTCTTGGATAACAGCGTACGCTTTTTTCATCTGTCACCAGTTGACAGCGACACGACGCCGCCATTGAACTGCGAAATTGTTTTTAATTTTAATAAACGTGGATGTTTGTAACGAATAATGGTGAAGTATTGGTTTAAACTGGGCATCCACCATTTAATTCGCCCACCCAAGGTGCCAGGAGAGGTTACGAACACGGACATTTTATCAGGTGGCGGCGCGGCGTGAAGAGGGGCTCCAGTTTGTGTGAAGGGCTCCGGTTTGTGTGAGGGGGTTTTTTCAAATAGCCATTTCCATAATTCGCATTATTCCATACTTATGTAATTCCACAGGTAATTATTTTGTTGTTATGGCCTGTTTTTTAGTTGGCATTTTTAGGTTAAGTGAGTCGACTTAGTTTGCCCCGTTGAGACTAATATCGAGGACTAAGATATTCACAGCCCAGAATTTAACAGCAACTCGTGTCAAATAAGGACCAAGGAATCGTTTTGCATAACAAAATTGATATTTACAGCCTCTAAATTTAACATCATCTGATCTAAATAAGGGCAAAGGAATTGTTAAACTATCGTTTCAACTAACATAATTAAAATTCAGAGATAAACTGTAGCCGAAGGTAGAAGAATTATAGCCCGATGCCATTTCTTAACTAGTTGGGTTAAATTGTTTGGTAAATTGTAGGGTGATGTAAAACCAAGTGATTTTAGCTGGCGAAAGTGTGTTGCTGTAAAGTTGAAGTTGCAATCACAATAATTATAATTTTTCAAGGATAAAAATTGAAACTTAAATCCTGTATGATCAAACTAACAACAATAAATTGAATTTGATTGACTGATTGTGTTACATAAACTATTGTCTTTTAGCTGTTTTGGATGTCTCAGAATTGTGGATCCTTCAAATATTGTGAAAGAGCTCTACTAATCATCATAGACAAAATTGTGTACAAGGAACTTACGGCTTGTACTTACCTAAAGTGATGCATTACTCACTACCACAACCCATCACTACACAATCATCACCAAATTCACTGCACTGCAACCACTATAGCACAGATCACTTCACAAAAAGTACTTACCTGATTACAGGTACTGCTCAAAGTGGTGGCCTTCTCTTTCGATGCACATCTGAGCACGTCGCTGAAATGAATTTTGGACTGTAGCTGCTGTATTTCATTCATTGATTGTCTGGAAGGCATCTACGAGTCGTTGCTGCATGTCTTGTCTCGTGGTTGGCTGTGTTCTGTACACAATTTCTTGCACAACTCCCCATGTGAAAAAATCCATAGGTGTGAGATCGGGAGATCTAGCTGGCCAAGCAATTGGACCACCACGGCCAATCCATTTATCTGGAAACTTTTCATCTGCCACACCACGAGCTTCTCGACTGAAATGTGGAGGCGCACCATCTTGCTGAAACCACAAATTTTGGATCACATTTAATGGCACATCTTCTAGTAAGTCATCTAATGAATTTCTTAAGAACTCTGCATACATCGCACCAGTCAGATGGCCTTCAAAAAAGAATGGACCAACTAATCGGTTGTCAATAATTCCTCCCCACACGTTCAGTGACCATATGTCTTGTGTTTTTTCTTCTCTCATCCAATGTGGGTTAACCACCGACCAATAGTGCATATTATGCCTGTTTACGTGCCCATTAGATTTGAATGTGCATTCATCGGTGAAAAGCACAAACTTGAAGAAGTCCTGATTTTCCTGCAGTTTCTCTTGGGCCCACGTGCAAAATCTCACCCTGTTCATAAAATCCTCTCCATGTAGTTCCTGATGCAGTTCGATGTGATATGCATGGAATTTGTGCCTTTTTAATATTCTTAGAATCGATGACTTACTTATGCCGCTTGATTGCTTCATTTCTCGACTGCTGACTTGGGGATTATTTTCAGCTATGTTCAAAACAATAGCTTGATTGATTTCATGAGTCACAGCGGGATTTATCACTGTCTTTTTCTTGGGCTTCAAACTGCCTGTCTCTCTAAGTTTCTCTACAATTCTTTTAAATGTTCGTCTATCTGGTTGAAGTCTGTCTGGGTAACGTTGGGCATACAATTCTGCTGCTTGCATTGCATTTTGCTGGCATTCTCCAAAAATCAAGATCATGTCGACCTTGTCTGAAAAGGAAAGATGTTGCATCGGCATGATAAAAATTAAATGCACTCCACTAAAATAGAATAAAACTATTAATCAACACTAGGTATAGGAAATTCACCAAGATTCACTTCTACACGTAATTATAATTAACACTCACAACACAGAAAAACGCGTGAAAGCTTCCCTGGAGGGAAACCAGGATAAGAGCTGTGAAAACAGCTAACAAGAAGGTATGTAAAACTAACTTGGAAAACACTTCTCTTCAAGAGGTTGAAGATTTCACAAAATAGCAATTTTTCTCAAAATTAGCAACCTAAACACTGCAACACTATTGTAATTCACACACTAATCACACTAGTGGGTGACTAATGATTAGCTAAAAGGGGTTGGAGGAGTTTGAGCGGGAAATTAACGCGCGTAATGAAATAAATGCGCGAAATTCAAGTAAAAATATGAAAGCCTGATTTATTAAATTTACTTAATAGGCAATTATTGTTTAATAAACGAAAGAATAATCTCAGTATTCTTAGTTCATTCTAATGACAAAAATTGAAACTCAGGCACACACACACATCTTGTTTATGCACTGGATGGCTTGTCGTGTGATCAATGATTAATTAGTCCTTATTTGCCCACCATGATGATGATTATTAAATTCCACATTGCACCTTTTTGCTTCTGCTGTTCAAATAATAACTTGAGCTTCACCAACTTCAAAGCATCAATTATTAACGTCTTGATTTTGTTTAGGAGGTACCTACGAGGTATTTGCCAATCGAAAACTGACACTTGCACCACCTTCGATTACAGTTTATCTTTGAATATGAATTATGTTATGCAAAACGATTCCTTGGTCCTTATTTGACACGAGTTGCTGTTAAATTCTGGGCTGTGAATATCTTAGTCCTCGATATTAGTCTCAACGGGGCAAACTAAGTCGACTCACTTAACCTAAAAATGGCAACTAAAAACAGGCCATAACAACAAAATAATTACCTGTGGAATTACATAAGTATGGAATAATGCGAATTATGGAAATGGCTATTTGAAAAAACCCCCTCACACAAACCGGAGCCCTTCACACAAACTGGAGCCCCTCTTCACGCCGCGCCGCCACCTGATAAAATGTCCGTGTTCGTAACCTCTCCTGGCACCTTGGGTGGGCGAATTAAATGGTGGATGCCCAGTTTAAACCGATATTTCAACATTATTCGTTACAAAAATCCACGTTTATTAAAATTAAAAACAATTTCGCAGTTCAAAATGGCCGCGTCGTGTCGCTGTCAACTGGTGACAGATGAAAAAAGCGTACGCTGTTATCCAAGAAAGCCCTCGCATAGTAGTCAATTGTTTACGTGGCCGACTTGTGAATTAAAATGGACCATTTTTAGCTTGCTACAGTTGGCTAATCTGATGACGGAAATTTAAAAAAATGGGCTTAACATAAAGGTATTAGCCCAAAAAACGATTTTATGGGTAAAAATTTTTTTTTTCTTGGAAAAACGATATTTCAAAATTTCGTGACGTCACAGTTTTTGCATGACAGATAAACTTTTGCTCTCATTTGAAGGGTCCTTGGTAGCCATATACACTGTAAAAATTTCGAAGTCCCAGCTTTAAAATAAAGGGCAATTTTTGAGGTGGGCAATAGTGTTGGTCCACCCGGTATAGTATGTAAGCACCCCTGGAAACGCAGTTCTCTCACAAATACTGAACAAAATCTTGGTGTAGAATGAACTACCGTGAGATCTAATAAAAACAAATTAGAGCTGGCCTTGGAATAGTCCATTACGTTGGCTAAACTGAGAGTGACGTTCATGTGACAGTGGAAAGAATTTCGATCTGTCACTTTTTGACAATAAAGCCACGGAAGAAATTGAACCCTCTTGAGCACTGATTATTCTATGGCCCCACTCTAATTTGTTTTTTATTAGATCTCACGGTATTACACCTACTAATTTTTGATCCAAGTTTACCAGGATTATTTTTTTAATCTAACAAATATCCATTCCAAATATCTTCAAAAATATTGAAAACAGGTCTGGCGAATGCTAATACGACAGTCTAAAGGAAATTTAATTTTGCATCTTTCTTTGATATAAAATAAAACATGAAAGAAAGCTCAAACCTTCTAGTTTGAACCCTCCAATTTCGGTTTCTCACTCCTCAAACGTTTGAAAGATATAAATTTTTCCAATGCGGGCGACAAATTGATTTTTTGACAAAAATTTTTGACGTTACGTTAAAAAATGACAGTTGGGCAGGCAAACGTAGGCTTCCCAATTCATTCAAAACAACAAACACTTCTGCCGATTATAGTTTAATACCACATTTTATTCATTTTAAAATGTGGCTTTCCAAAATTTCCGTAAATCACCCCGTATATTTGTGTGTAAATATGTAGATAACATCGATTGACGCAGTAATCGAAGGAGAATGGAATGATATGAATGCTCCGTTTGCGAAATTCAAAGGCGACTGCTTGCGATAGTGTATGTTAGGCATTATGTTCCTCACAGTTCACCCGACTATCTAATTTCTAATAAGTTGCGGCGGTGGCCCTTTGAAGACTGTTCACCGGAACAAACAGAAGGCACAGACTTCCCGTGCAATTATTGTTGTTCCGCAAAGACCTATATACCTTCGATATTTAACCGGAATTCCTGATGTTCCTTTACGGATTTGCAAGTGTAGGTCCCGGAGTCCTCGAAAGTGGTTTTGTTGAATATAAGCTTTGAACCGTAAGTAGCTATGGCCACTGAAGGTCTGGTTCTAGGGCCGAGAATGCCCTTTGGGCCCTTCCATGAGACAGGATTGCCGCCTGTATCCCGGCACAACACGAAGAATGTCTCATTTACCAACTTCGTGGCGCTTTTCTGTGATATGTACAAATCTCCGTTGCTACCTGAAACAAAGAGACCTTGTCCGTTAACTTTGTGAACGTGAAATATTTCTTGTTTTCATTACACATTTAAAAAACATTGAGCAAAGCCCGGTTATATTTCTTAAAAATATACTCCAAATACATACAAATACAAATACATACAAATACACACCAAACTTGTAGGTACATGTATTGCAAAAAATAGGAATTTTTAAGTAACTCCAAGTATTGTTAACTATCGGTGTCCCAAAAAAAACCGGACAAAATATTTTTGGGAATAAGTCTGCCATTTTTTAACCGA
Organism: Pycnomerus fuliginosus; assembly: GCA_963924575.1. Lineage (NCBI taxonomy): Eukaryota > Metazoa > Arthropoda > Insecta > Coleoptera > Zopheridae > Pycnomerus > Pycnomerus fuliginosus. Next base: position 22,437,461 of record OZ004622.1, read on the forward strand.
TTTGGATGAGCGTGGTCTTAAATTAAAGCCAAAGAATCAGGCTTTCGAATGTATGAGAAAGTACGGCAGATGGCGGTGCCGTAGCAGTCCTATTGATACTTGCTTTAAAGGTTTATTTTAGCTGCATGGGGATTGGTCAGTCAACGACCAATCGGTATGACACTCGAATGGCCTTGAAGATCTTTCTTTCTTGTTCAAAAATCCTTTTTCAGAAGTCGATTTGGCTTAAGCATTAATTTTCTGTAATTTTTTAAAAAAATGTGTTTTTGAGTATTTTCACGCATTAATGGCCATGACCAAAGAACAGTAATGCATATAAATCTTAATTTTCAGTTATAAATGAACGAATATGGTGAAAACAGTGGCGCGGATGCCATTGGGGGTCAACTGAACAGTAATCATTGAAAATTAAGCCCTATGTGCATCAACGTTACTTTAGTCACATTTATGGAAGTATAAAAATACGCAAAAACACTTTTTTTTAGAAAAATCACAGAAAATTAATGCTTAAGCCAAATGGACTTCCGAAAAAAGATTTTTGAAGAAAAAAGAAAGATCTTCAAGACTATTTGGGTCTCATAACCATTGGTTGTTGCCTGACCAATCCCCACGCACCTAAAATAAGCCTTAAAAACAAGTATCAATAAGGCTACTACAGCAGCGGCATCTGTCGACGTTTCTTACAAAGTTCGAAAGCCTGATTCTTTAGCTTTAATTTAAGACCAAGTCTATCCAAATCGGTTAAGAAATGGCTGGATTATTGCAAAGACTATTCTGTCCGGTTTTTTTTGGGACACCCGATACTTTGAGGTAATTCTTACACGAATTAATTGGAAATGTGAAAATACTGGGCAGAATTGTTCGCGGGGGGCTGTTAGAACGACATTCATCAGTATTATTATGATTATTATTCACGAGTTAGTAGAATACAGAGCAGCCGCTTGAATAGCGGAAGGTCCTGGGTTCGATTCCCAGCCGCGAGCCAGTTTTTCCACAATAGTCACATGATTCAACAAAATTTTAATTTCTGAAAGACTTACTCCAAATTTACTATTAGAATTTTTGTCATTGACCATTATTTAATTATTGAAATCGATAAGAAATCGCGTTTTATGCAAATCGAATAGTGGGTTAAGATGTTTGTCCAATGTTAAATTTGACTGCGTAACTATACGTAGCCAAAAAACGCGGTGTTGTCAAATGGTGCCTTTCGTAGTCACGCAACGCGGTTTGAGCCTGATTGAGCTTTTTGCTGCTTGAGCTCGATTTTCTATTTTCGTTTTAAATTCTTTTGAGTGCGAGCGAAGTGAGCAGTCGCAGGAATGTTTCGGCATAGCCGAAAGGGAGTAGTCTACGACACACGTCCGCTCATACTGGTTCTCGCGGAAAATGCTGTTTCATTGAATTTTATGCAAATCGAGTAGTGGAAAATTAATATGTTTGTCCAATGTTAAATTTAACTACGTAACTAAATTGTGCCTTTCGTAGCCAGGAAACGCGGTTTGCGCAAGATTGTGCTTTTTGCCGTTGAATTCGATTAAGTTTAGTTTTACATTTTCGTTGTAAATTCTTTTAAGTGCGAGCAAAGCGAGCAGTCACAGGAAAATTTCGGCGTAGCCGAAAGACGCGAGCTTTCGGCTTTTAGCCGAAAGGGAGTAGTCTACGACATACGTCCGCTCATACTGGTTCCCGCGGAAAATGCTGTTTCATTGAATTTTATGCAAATCGAGTAGTGGAAAATTAATATGTTTGTCCAATGTTAAATTTAAAATACGTAACTAAACGTAGACAACAAATGCGGTGTTGTCAAATTGTGCCTTTCGTAGCCAGGAAACGAGGTTTGCGCAAGATTGAGCTTTTTGCCGTTGAATTGGATAAAGCAGCGGATTAAGTTTAGTTTTCTATTTTCGCTTTAAATTCTTTTGAGTGTGCGCTAAGCGAAAAGACGAAAAGACGAGCTTTCGGCTTTTAGCCGAACGGGAGAAGTCTACGACATACGTCCGCTCATACTGGTTCCCGCGGAAAATGCTGTTTTATTGCAACCGGGGCGAAGCCAAGGGAATCGGAATGCTAGCAAATTTTTTCACTCGAGTTTTCAGCCCAAGTCGAAAAGGAGCAGTCTGTACACAACCACGAGCATTCTTATTATACTTATTGTTTTTGAAAGGGCGCAAAATTGCTTGTTCGCGTCACTTGAAAAATTTTCCTAGAATAGCACGGCCCTGCAGTCGATACAGAATATCAATCGACTGGCCAGGCAACAGGACGCACAGTCAGGAGCGTCATTGAATTGCTGCGGAAGTAATGCATTACTGTAATGAACTAATGAAATTACTTTAGCTGGTAATGAGTAATTGTAATGCATTACTTTCTTTAAATAGTAATTGCTAATTGTAATGCATTACATTTTTTTAGTAATTGTACTGGAAAACCATTACTTTTTCCATTACTTCTTTTACCCTTAATTGATAAACGCAAAAATAAAACTTTTATGAAAAATGTAATTCTGTGAAATGAAATAACCACCACAGGAACCAGCTAGGTACTATTGGTTTCAGAGTTAACCCTAACCCAGCAGGGTTCTGTTTACCTACCACCTCCCAAGCAAACATTGATGCATTCTGAAGAGGTTTTCCTGCTATTTTTAAGTAGCGACATTCTCTGCAATTACTCCGGATTAAATATTTCTATAGAATTGAAATAATTTCCTAGCTGAAGAAAATAAAACTAACTTTAACCATCTCAAGCAGTGGTAAATTTTGAAACGCAATTGTTATTCAAATTAAATTAAAATTAAATAATAAATATACTGTTTTAAAATAATAGGTACATCTACAGTTTTTTTATAACGTGGCATTTTTTAAAATTCCAATTAGAGTTGGCCGTGTCTGGAATGACGTATGTTTCAATTTACTGAAGATCTTAAAATCTGTCAGCTACAATTAGAAATTTAAGAAATGTCACGTTAAAAGTAATGTATAAAGTAATGCATTACATTTTGAAAAAAGTAATTAGTAATTGTAATGCATTACAATTTCGACGAAGTAATGTGTAATGGTAATGAATTACTTTTTAAAAGTAATGTTGCGACCACTGCTTCTGATCACTTGGACGCCTAAACAGATTCCGATAAAATACAGGGTGACCGCACTGACCACGACAGCTGAAAACTTCGACCTTTTAAATGTTTCGTAAACGAAATGGAATATGAAAGTTCGCTCGTGCCGGTCGATTTTTATTTCGAGGGGGACATTTTAATTCGTGCTTGCTGATGAAATGTTACAACGCACCCTCTAATAGTTTTAATGTTAATTTTATTGTGAATTCAACTTTGCAAAAATTTCTGATATCCGCTTACTTCCATCGCTTTCTATGGTCAAATTTTAAATTTAAAGGGCATGAAATCCTCTGTACCTAAACAGCTAGGTAAAAGCATTTTTGAAATTGATCCACACCTTAAAAAGCTAAACTTAAAAACATGAATCTGGCAATAATAATTTGTCTTTACTGTAGTCGGAGTGAACGGATAGCAATAGTATATTTCAAACCAAGGCAAGGTAAGAAAATTCTCTCTCGTTTATAAGCACAAGAGAAATGATAAGAATGACAGAGAAATACATGAAGAAGAAAAAGACCAAGGAAAGGAAGAGGTAGGGCGAAAGAAAGTGAGTAGAAGTGGGATGCGAGGATAATAGATAAAAATCACATAATTTACTTTTCCTACCTACGGCTCAGTAAAGGAAAATAACGCACTTTGCTACCTCAAATGAGGTGAGCAACGCCCATTTTTTAACCGTCTGGAAAATTCTGTTTGCAAAATTGAATTCTCAATGAAATTAGCTTTAAAACGACAAGTGGGGTATTACCATTTGAAATTTTGAAGTTAGGGTTGGTGGCGGTCAGGGGGTGTGTTGTGAAATTTCACCAAGCACGAATTTAAGTGTCACTGTCGAAATAAAAATCGACCGCTCCGAGCGAATTTTCATACTTTATTTATAATAATAATAATAATAATAATAATATACATTTATTGAGCTTTCAAAACGAAAAACAAAAATTCAATCCTGGTAAACATAACGATATTTTCTAAGGTACATAAATATACTTAGAGTAATAGCAAACACAAATGAGAGCTCAAAAGGGAAGGAACAGCAAGCGCTGATTTTAATCCTCCCCCAGAAGAAAGCAGAACAAGAAAAAAAAAAGTAACAACAAAGGCAAGTGCAAGTGCGATTCTAACCTGAAAAACCGGTATTAACAAGTGATCAAAACAAATTAAGAGAAATATTGACCAAGGTCCCATCCAATAGAGATGATTTTAAAGAGACTACTACAGCATGACTCGAGCCAGCTAGATTGCAATTTCTGTGATTTCTGAGTAGGAAATTCAAAATATGAGCCGCCAGATATGAAAAAGAAGCCTTGAAAGAGGAAAGTGAATGTTGGGGCACGCTAACCGTGAGGTCACAAAGTCTAAGTGAACGATCATGCACATCAGATCTCAGTTGAATTTTATTTTTTAGGTATTCCGGACGGCCAGTTCTCATGACATTTAAGACCAACGAGACAAAGTGAAGGAAGCGTCTTTCCTCCATTTTAAGCCAGCATAGTTCCCTTAAAAAGGGAGTCACATGGGCAGCAAAAGGGACGTGAATAATGAATCTAACGCAACAATTTTGTATCATCTGAAGTCGATTCTTTAACTGATATGTTAAACATGGAGCATAGGCTGCATCAGCATAATTTAGATGTGACAACACTAACATATCTGCTAGAAGCTTTCTTGAGCTTCGGTCAAGCAAAGATCGAAATGGAGATATTAGCTTCATAGACAAGAAAGATTTTTTGCAGATAGCATTTACTTGATCACTAAATTTTAGGTGATGGTCGTAGTGAATACCTAAGTTTTTGACTGAAGAGCATCTCTCAATAGCAACATCTCCAATTCTAACCTCCAAATCACCACCCCCAACAGTGAGTCTTTGAGGAGTTCCAAAAGTTATTGTTTGACTCTTTGCGGGATTCAGGATTAAGGCATTCCTGGCAGTCCAGCCCTGAATATCGCAGAGGTCGGAATTAATCAGCTGCACAGCAAGACCCGCAGATTCAGGTTTGAAAGATAGAAGAATTTGAATGTCATCTGCATAGGTGTAAAGAGAACAGTGATTAACCACTCCAGACAGGTCCGCTGCATAGAGTAAAAAAAGGATGGGTCCAAGAGCTGAACCCTGAGGGACTCCCGAGACCACATTCAAAGGCTGTGAAGTCGTGCCGTGGATGCTCGTGACTTGCATCCTACCCACCAGGTAACTGTACAACCATTGTAATGCCAAGACCTGGACTCCATAGTACTTCAATTTGGCAACTAAGAGATCAATATTTAAAGAGTCAAAAGCCTTGGACATATCAAGCAATGTCAACGACGTCAGCTTGCCAACATTGAAACCCCTCAAGATATCATCACTGAGAGAACAGAGTGAGGTAGTCGTACTAAAATTTTTCCTGTAGGCCGACTGTCTGGAGGGTAATATGCGACTAGATTCTAAATACTCAGTGAACTGTAACACAAAGGCTTTTTCTGCGACCTTCAAGCAATTACTAAGGAGACTTATAGGTCTGAGATCATTAAGCAATTCCGGATTATTTTTTTTCGGAACTGGTATAACAAGTGCACATTTCCATTGTCGGGGAACAGACCCAATCTCAAATGAGTAATTAACGATATGCGTCAATGGATCAGTGCACCAAGGAGAAAGAAGCTGAAGCATTCTCCCGGATATCATGTCAGTCCCCATAGTGTGTGGCTTAAGTTGATTAATCAGTCTTAAAATTGTATCACAGGTAACCGGAAAATACTCGAAGTCTAAATCCGCTTTAAAAGTATTATTGCTAAAAAAATCCTTGTATTCAGAGTCAACCGAAAGTGTTGGTACCGAAGCAATAAAATGATCATTAATATTTTCAGCGTTAAATCCCGCATCCGAAAGAAATAATGGTACCTCAACCTTCCCGCCCTTCACAGCGCCCCAAGATCTCAATTTCTGCCAATACGAGGATGAGTTGCTCTTGGAGTTACTCAAGTCAAATTTAAAATAAGCTGCCTGTTCCCGTAGTAAGGCTTCATTATAGGAGTTCCTCAATTGGCAGAAATATTGTCGATGAGCCAGAAGCCCAGTACGCCTAAAACTGGGCTTCTGGCTCATCGACAATATTTCTGCCAATTGAGGAACTACTATCACGAACAGAACTCTACATTTTCGATCCTTGCGTCCTTTTTTGGTACCCAAAGATGCTCTAGGAATTAACAATAAGGTCGAGATGCAATTTTTAACCTCCCCAACGACACAATAAAAAAAATGAGAGGTTGGTGCAATCACTTTGAATATGAGACCAGATCTTTAATTTATGTTACGCTATGCTGCGATATTCTACGCTATGCTGCGTTACTCTCCGCTATGCTGAGCTATTCTACGCTATTCTACGCTATTCAACGCCATGTTACGTTAAGTTACGTACATATGTTTGTAAACACTCTACAGTCCAACCTACTTATCCGATTTGGCTGACATTTGGTTAATAGGCTATTGTGGCACATCAATTTTGAAATTTTAAAAACAATCTCCATTTTTGACACCACCGTAAGAAAGGAATTTAAATTCTGCTTCCAAAGATGTACTCAGTATTAGTGCCTTTTTGGTGTGAAATTCAAAAATTTTTAGCGCGCTTTAGAAACACGCTGCAGCTCAAACCCCTTGATCGAATTGGCTGAAATTACGTACGTGTGGATTGCTTTATTTATCCAAGAATGTAACAGTTTTTGGAAGCAATCTGACCACGGCATTTTTACGGCAAATTTAAAAGCAAACCCTTATTCAATATTTAAATCACTAAAAACAAGTTTTTCAAAAATCTAACGTCACTATCAGTGGTCGGAAGTAATGCATTACAAGTAATTACAAGTAATGCATTACCGTAATGTAATTACTTTAGCTGGTAATGGGTAATTGTAATGCATTACTTTTTTTAAATACATAGTAATGGGTAATTGTAATGCATTACATTTTTTTAGTTATTGTAATGGAAAACCATTACTTTTTCCATTACTTCTTTTACCCTTAATTGATAAACGCAAAAATAAAACTTTTATGAAAAATGTAATTCTGTGAAATGAAATAATCACCACAGGAAGTAGCTAGGTGCTACTGGTATCAGAGTTAACCCTAACCCAGCGGGGTTCTGTTTACCTATCGCCTCCCAAGCAAACATTGATGCATTCTGAAGAGGTTTTCCTGCTATTTTTAAGTAGCGATATTCTTTGCAATTACTCCGGATTAAATATTTCTACAGAATTGAAGTAATTTCCTAGCTGAAGAAAATAAAACTAACTTTAGCCATCTCAAGCAGTGGTTTTTGAAAAGCAATTGTTATTCAAATTAAATTAAAATTAAATAATAAATAAACTGTTTTAAAATAATACACCTACAGTTTTTTTATAACGTGGCATTTTTTAAAATTCCAATAATTAGAGTTGGCCGTGTCTGGAATGACGTATGTTTCAATTTACTGTAGATCTCAAAATCTGTCAGCTACAATTAGAAATTTAAGAAATGTCAAGTTAGAAGTAATGTATAAAGTAATGCATTGCATTTATGAAGTAATTAGTAATTGTAATGCATTACTTTTTGAAAAAAGTAATTAATAATGGTAATGCATTACAAATTCGACGAAGTAATGTGTAATGGTAAGGAATTACTTTTTAAAAGTAATGTTCCGACCACTGGTCACTATTAATAAGGTTTTCAAATTTTGGTCCTGAATAAAAAGAAATACTTTATTCAGATTTACTCATTTAGTGCCAAAGAAATCATGATTTTAGAAGAACATTAAATAAACACTATAGCCGAAACTTCCAGACCGATTTGGCTGAAAATTGGTACGTGGAAGCTGCGTGACTGTTGTAGAGCTGAAATTTCGAATACAAGTCGCATTTTTTATACCTATTATACCTCGTATTATACAGGTAATTAAAGTCTGGTTTTAAAAATGTAGGTATTCACCGAGGGGGCAACCACTGCGTTAGTCCGCGGTACACGTTTTAGTTCGATTTATTCCGCTTTTAGTCCGTTAGTCCGATTCAGTCTTATTTACTCTCATTTAATCCAATTCAGTCCAGTTTAGTCTGATTTAGTCAAGAGCTTAGTGAATTTAGACCAGTTTAGTCCGATTTATTATGCGTTAGTCCGGCACAGTTTAGTACTATAATCTGTCCGGGATCCACACGACCGAGATTCACCCGATTTCCATGGTGATTCATTGTTGACAACAATGATTCACCATGGAAACAGGGTGAATCCCGGTCGTGTGCATCCCGGACAGACCATAGTACAAGATTACGTAAAATTCGAGGTAAAATTGCTGAAGTTGAAAAAATCATTTGAAGTAGTAGGTAACTCTTGATAATTTGTTTATTAGCGTCTACATTTTGTAAGGAAAAACAGTATTATTAAATTAGAAAAACCTTTTAGGAACTGTAAAGTGGAAAACAATTACTGGAAAATTGAGGGTCGAAGAGCTTCTGTCTCCATTATATAAGATTGAAGTAGGACTAGGCCGGACTATTATAGGACTGCAGGACGAAATTGGACTAGACTGAACCAAAGCGGACTAGACTGGACTAAGACGGAATAGACTAGACTAAAACAGACTATACTGGACTAAAGTGGACTAAACTGGACTAAAGCAGCCTAGGCTGGACTAAAGCGTACTAGCCTGGGACAAACTGAACTAAATTGAACTAAATCGCACCCATCTCTGAAATTTTGATGCGGTAGAGAACACCTTTTGGGGGCAGCATGAGTCAATTTAGTCCAATTAAGTTCACTGTAGTCCAATTTAGTTCAATATGTCCCAGGCTTGCTTTAGTCCAATCTAGCCAGCTTTAGTTCAATTTAGTCTGATTTAGACCAGTCCAGTCCAATTTAGTCCATTTAGTCCTGCTAGTCCTTAAATAGTCTAGTCCTAGTCCGTGGTACATTTCTTTTGTGAGTGGTATTCACCGTTTCGACGATTTGGGTAGAAAATTATGAAAATTCTAATTCTCACTGAAAAGTGGCGAATTAGTTTATATACATTCAATTATAATAATTTCCGTGTCAAATCAATTCCCACGTGAAAATCAAAAGATCCACGCAGTGGGGAGGTTCCAGCTGCTTCTCTCCTGCCCATTTTTGTGTAGGGTAAATGTCGGGAGAGCTGGTGACGTATATACAGGGTGGTCCAACGAAAAGTTTCCACACCGAATATCTCGTGAACGGAGCGAAATATAAAAATTTGCTCGAACAGGTGGATTTTTATTTTGAAGGGGACACCTAAATTCGCCCTTGGTGAAATTTTTCCTCACACCCCCTGACCCCTCCTAACCCCCTCTTCAAAAATTCAAATGGCAACCCCCCACTTGTGATGCATTATTTCAAAGCTAATATCATTGTCAATCCAACGCTGTAAGAATTTTTGAGCTTTATTTAACTCCATGGTCAAATTTTAAATTACATTAGGGCTATTCGTAATACATCAATTGAAAGGGATTGACATTCTTTCTAAACCGATGCAACAATTTTTGAAATCCATCCACTCGTTCAAAAGTTACAGGCGTAAACTTGAAGGATTTCTAGGCCCAAAACCAGCTCATGTTCTTCAATGTAACTTTTGAACGAGTGAATGGATTTCAAAAATTCTTGCATCGTTTTACAGAGAATTTCAAACCCTTTCAAATAATGTATCACGGAGGGCCCTAATGTAATTTAAAATTTGACCGTAGAGGGCGCTGGAGTTGATCAAATCCCAGAAATTTTTACATCGTTGGGATGGCAATTAAATTTGCTTTAGAATGATCCATCACATGTGGGGGGTTACCATTTGAGATTTTGAAGTTGGGGTTAGTGGGGGTTAGGGGTTGCGTTGTCGAATTTCACCAACCGCGGATTAAAGTGCCCCCCTCGAAACAAAAATCGACCTGTCCGAGCAAATTTTTATATTTCGTTCCGTTTACGAGAGATTAGGGGTGGAAACTTTTCGTTGGACCACCCTGTATATAGACGATTAATTACGATATTTCTGTTACTATAATTAAAGGGCGCAACCATTTCAGTTATCTATTCTTTATGATTAGCTCCACATGCGAATTCGATTTTCTGCTGCAATTTTTAGCACAATTGGTACGTAATTTATAACAAAACATTATTTGACCTAAAATCCGGGCTTGGTTCATTGCCTGGTTCCATTGTTTGCTCGGCGTAGATTGTGAGCACATTTTTGGAAGAGATGATGAACAATAAAACATGGCTATCGTCACTTGCACCCCTTATATCCTTGTTCTGTACAGCTAAATATTTTTTTGAGGGCCCTTTCCACGCCACGGCACTGTGCCGTTAGGTACGCTTCTTAAGCACACCCTAGGCTGCATCTTATCGAAATGTATCTAATTCATTTATTATTAATAGAAATTATTGGAAAAGTAGTTTCAGCTCGACTGTTTCAGCATAAGAAACTTCACGTCGACATACAGCTTTAAATAAAATATCTTGCAATAAAGTTACATGTGATTGATGCAAGTGCAACAGTATTGTGTTTTAAATTTTCAAATCTAGCCGGAGGAGATAACTACTAAGGAAAGTCCAATTTACATGTTCCGCTTCGATTGACGATTGTTTCATGAAAATTTAAGACTTGTGTTTGTTCGTGGAGGATTTACGTCAGAGTGGCCTAATTTTCCGATTTTAGCAAAGTTGGGAATTAAGGAAAGTCTGCTTAGAACTGTAATTTACCTACTAGTAGGCATGATCGATTTGTTGTCGTGTTTGCCCTGTCTTGTAAGTTTCACCTATTTCCGTCAAACCGTTTATGAGTTATGCATGGAGTGCAAACGTCACGACTGAATATTTGTAAGAACTGTTTTCTATACCCTAATATATGAAATGTTGATATTTTCTATCTCCTGACAGTTACTGCTAAAACGTTACATTTTGCAATTTTAGGTTGAAGTAAATTCTTCTATCCCTTGGGGATGGAAATGCTTATTTTCCCCACGTAGGTATGACAATCTATAATTATTGTCACTCTTATTCGTCACCAACACAACGGTTCTCAAATGTCACTACTACAACCACGGTATAATCTGCTATTTATACAAATTAATAAGATTTTTAATGTTTTAAAGCAGCTATTGACAAAAATATCACGGGGGAGATTTTTTTTTTAGAAAAAAGCTTTATATTGTTTCACTATGGAAACACTGGTCAACTTCGGTGGAAAAATGCACTATCACTAGAAACACCCCACTCCCCACTACACCGAGACACTTGATTTTTCACTGCTGACGCGTTTCGAACACAATGTGCTCATTATTAAAGCCGAAGCTAAACGCTTTAGCTTTAAAAACTTAAGTTATTAATGGCCAACGTTTCGACCACTTCACGTGGTCTTATTCACAGGCTAAAAACAATTTATTGGATCCTTTAGGCAACTATTACACCAACTTACCTAACTTAATTTTTTTGAAATATAATTAAAATTATTTAAATAATAAAATAACACACCCGCCCTCATCAGGACCCATGACAGAAAGAACGATACGTGAAGGTTGCGGCTGTCGTTCTTTCTGTCATGGGTCCTGATGAAAGCGGATGTGTTATTTTATTATTTAAATAATTTTAATTATATTTCAAAAAAATTAAGTTAGGTAAGTTGATCATACCTGGCGCCTAAAGGATCCAATAAATTGTTTTTAGCCTGTGAAGAAGACCACGTGAAGTGGTCGAAACGTTGGCCATTAATAACTCAAGTTTTTAAAGATTTCTCTTTTTTCTATCCACCAACCCGATACCAGCGCAATATTTTTTTTTTATTAAAAATTTTATTAATTTGTATAAATAGCAGGTTCCGCCATGTTTTAGCAGTTTAATTTGAGAAGCGTTGCCTTGGTGATAAAATAAGAGTGACTACTAGATTGTCAAATCTGTCAATATGTCAAAGGGTAAAATGCGAGGTAAAATGTGACGTTTTAGCAACTGTCAGGAGGTAAAAAATGTCAACGTTTCATATATCGGGTGTCCCAAAAAAAACCGGACAAAATAGTCTTTGAAATAAGTCAGCCATTTCTTAACCGATTTGGATAGACTTGGTCTTAAATTAAAGCTAAAGAATCAGGCTTTCAAACTTTGCAAGAAACGTCGACAGATGGCGCTGCTGTAGTAGCCTTATTGATACTTGTCTTTAAGGCTTATTTTAGGTGCGTGGGGATTGGTCGAGCAACAACCAATGGTTATGAGACCCAAATAGCCTTGAAGAGCTTTCTTTTTTCTTCAAAAATCTTTTTTCAGAAGTCCATTTGGCGTAAGCACAAATTTTCTGTGATTTTTCTAAAAAAAGTGTTTTTGCTTATTTTCATGTTTCCATAACCATGACTAAAATAACATTGATGCACATAGGGCTTAATTTTCAATGATAACTGTTCAGTTGCCCCCCACTGGCATCTGCGCCACTGTTTTCACCATATTCGTTCATTTATAACTGAAAATTAAGATTTATTTACATTACTGTTCTTTGGTCATGGCCATTAATGCGCGAGAATACTCAAAAACACATTTTTTTTTTAAATTACAGAAAATTAATGCTTAAGCCAAATCGACTTCTGAAAAAGGATTTTTGAACAAAAAAGAAAGATCTTCAAGGTTATTCGAGTGTCATACCGATTGGTCGTTGACTGACCAATCCCCATGCAACCCTAGTTGAAAAGTTCCCAAGAGTGACCATGGTTACGATGGGGATATGACCAAACATTTTGGGAATATGCCGATGACCAAGGGCATATACCCATGGTAGCTTTGATGGACCCATGAGCACCTACAATGTGCCCATAGGCACATGGGTTCGAAATGTGCACATACTGGGTATGTGACCAAGGTGAGGTCGAAGTTTTGGGAACGTACCCATGACCCACAAACTCACCTCTTGGGTACTCATGGTACATGAACATAATGTGCACTGCAAGTCCCCTTATGAATCGTAACCATATTTGGATATATAATATTAAGCCCACCATAATTTGCAATAGTTTTCTAAGATTACCTATCTTATGCATATATTTTGCTTCGTGATCAAGATATCGAAAAAGTTCATAAGAATAAATCGTTTACAATCATGTATTGACCACATATGCCAAGTTCCAATTCAGAATTCAATTCTTTAATTTTAGAAAAATCAGGAAACGTCTCAATTTACAAAAACTTGAATTGCTGATTTTGATTTAAAGCGGTTACATGAGGTCAAAGTTGACTACTGAACAACTTTTACTTAAATATTTTTTTCGATATCTTCAGCGTAACTGGACAAAATCGAAAAATTCTTTTAGAGAATTCAAAATTCTAATTTGTAATTAAAATTCGGCAAAGGAAGTCAAAATCGGATTGCAACATTTTATTCCAATAAATTTTTTCGATATCTTGATCGCGACGTAATTAAAATATTGAAAAATATAATGGTCCTATACACGAGGTTGCCTCAGTAGGAGTTGACCAATTGAGAATAAGGTCAGATATCTACACTCGAGTGCAAGTGAGTGTCAACGATTTGTCAAAATTAGTAAACGATTCCAATGTATTTCCATTCGCCATTGCATACCTACTCGTTTTGACAAATCGTCAACATTCACTTGCACTCGAGTGCACCTCAAAAGATGCATCTCATAAAGGGTCTACATCAGCAGTACAAAAATCTATATCCCTCCTCTAAAAGTAACCAAAATATGACACGGTGCCCATCTAAAACGACACAGTGTAGGTACTTATTATGTATAAAGGTTATATTCCATGTGCGATATATCGCACCTTTTCTGGGAGATATCGCGATTTTTGGGGAGTTTTCTTGAATTCTTTAGTGAAATCCGTCAATATCTAGTGGAATACCCTAGAAATCGCGATATACCTATCTTAAAAAGATATGCGAATAATCGCACATGGAACATGACCTTTATTGGAAAAAAGTACCTACATACCTATATTTTAATCCGAATTATTATAATTTAGTTAATGCCGGGGGTAACGCCAATAGTTCAACCCCGTAGATCCTAGACACCAATTTCTGCCAATAATAAACATGAATAAGAATACCACATTTAACGTTTTATAATCGTTCATAACTGAATTCCTGCATTCGTCGTTTTAAAATAGCCGCCGAGTAAGCAGGAGTGTCACGTGGTCAGAACAACCAACGCTTGTTAAGTGCCGTGACCATGGTGACCAACGCGAGACATCCAGTGATTCAGTGTTTCTGTTTTATATTATTATATTTAATGTGATTTTAACGGAAAACGAGTGGAAACTTGATGTAAACGTGCGTGGAAATGGTGGAAATAGTTAGAAAGGTAGAATTTCTCAAAGGGAGTGCCAATATTGAGGAAGATTAAGGTAAGCATGTGTGAGGTTATGTTTAAGAAGTCGGATGTATTTTCTCTTGAATTCTCCTCTTGTTCCCCGCTTTTCGCTTAATAAATTTAGCTTGAATGTCTTTTTAGAAAGTACCGTCTTGGGAAACAAATGTAGGGGGTCATGCGGATTACACCAATAATTGGACCTGGGAAAAAGTGCTTAATTTTTTGGGGCACTTCTGAAACAACTTAAGAAACATTTTTGATGTGAACGTGCTAAATGAAATGTTATGGGAATATACTTCTGAAATGTTAATAACTGGTAAAGACTACTTTAAGGGCCGATTTCATAATAAACGTTAAAGGTCCTTTAAAAGTGACAAATCGGGAGCAGCTGTTTTGAAATGGTACTAGAGGCAAGGACACTTGATATTTGATTATGAAATCGGCCCAAAGTTACTGAATTGATTATTAAAAGTATTCCGTTGTTTCATCTTCAAAATTAAAGTTTCCTTTAAACATATTTTGGCTTAGCAATATTTGAAAATAACTACTGCCGATTAGTTATCAAACCGCCTTTAAAGTTGACTTTAGCTGGGGATATGTCTTGAATTTTCACTTTATAGGAATTTTTCATTACCACATAATTTCAGATTCTGAGAAGTTACATCCTGGCAGCAGAAATTATTCCATGATCGATATACTATCAAATACCAATAAAACAATCTGCACTTGTGAGTACGTTCATACCATCTGGAGGTATTCGTCGACATCGGCAAAAGAAATAGGACACCCATGAGTAGATGACCATTCCTCCACCCCTGGCAAAATTTGGGCACTCATGGTCACGTTCCCACAGGTATTTTTGGGCATATTCTCTTGGACAGGTGACCATGGGCAGATTCTGCACACCCATGGGTACTTGCCTACGGGGGTTTTCCCAAATATATCTCGTGCCCATCCATGGGCACATTTTGGACACCCATGGGCACGTACCTATGGGGATATAACCAAGAATCCCATGGTCATGAGCCCTTGGGCACCTTTGGGTTATATCCCCATAGGTACGTGCCCATGGGTGTCCAAAATGTGCCCATGGATGGGCACGTGACTATGGGGATATACCCAAAGGTGCCCAAGGGCTCATGACCATGGGATTCTTAGTTATGTCCCCATAGGTACGTGCCCATGGGTGTCCAAAATGTGCCCATGGATGGGCACGTGACTATGGGGATATACCCAAAGGTGCCCAAGGGCTCATGACCATGGGATTCTTGGTTATATCCCCATAGGTACGTGCCCATGGGTGTCCAAAATGTGCCTATGCCCATGGTCATGTACTCATGGGTGTATTTTCTTTGAGTGACCATGGGAACATTTCAACTAGGGAACTAAAATAAACCTTTAAAGCAAGTATCAATAGGACTACTACGGCAGCGCCATCTGCTGTAGTTTCTCATACAGCCGAAAGCCTGATTCTTTGGCCTTAATTTAAGACCACGTTCATCCAAATCGGTTAAGAAAGGGCAGACTTATTCCCAAAAATATTTTGTCCGGTTTTTTTTGGGACACCCGATAAGTTACAGAAAAAACTCCTTTGTCTCGTGCAGTCGTGTAAAAAATAGAAGTACATATTTGTCCTCTTAGGAAAAATTATCCCAGAACCTTTTTTTTTTAGAGAATTCTCAGCAATTTAGACAATAATAATTTTTTCCTTTCTGGCAGAATTAAAAGAAAACTTATGCTGATTGTATTTATTCAATATAAAACGAACAAAACGTTCAATATGTTAGCGACCACAACACTTGACATTGTCGCCAGGGAAAGGAATATAAACACCCTCTTGGAATTCACCCTGGAACCCGGATTACCTCATTCGTCACATCGATAATCTAAGCCCAGCTGCTGATTAGTACCGGCCGTGTGGGAACTTAATATTTAAAATGCAGACAGTCTAGTTTTGTATCGAATAGGGAATAGACCTATTTACCTATCAACTTTTATTAATAATCCATAATCCTATTGCAATTGCAATACTTACAAGCGACTCTCATTACCAATCGCTTATATCAGAAGTGGGATTACTACAATTTTTTTTTTATATATACGCCCATCAATTAGAGAGTGAAAGTGAAAGAACATTTCAGTTGTGCGAGAAATTAAAAATAAGTAGTTTTTTTTTTTCTTTCTTTCGGGTGCGCGCCCAAGTGTTTTGTGAAGTGCAAAGTGCAAAATGGCAGAACGAAGGGCTGTATCTCCATGGTCCGCACCGACATCACCGCAGCAGGCGCATCAGGCACGCAGGACAGCGCATCAGGCACGCAGGACAGCGCATCAGGCCCAGGAAGTACTAATTGCTCCTGCAGAGGACAACCCGTCCACTTCTTCAGCTAACGAAAGACCGCCGTCTACAAGTAGTTCGACAATAAATGTGAGGTCTTTTGAACTTAATAATTTGTTGATTGATAGACTGCTGAAATTAACCGAGAATAGTTCCAATTCTAGTATCTCGGCAACTGATAATGACATTGATTGTTTTGATCCACTAAAAAATAACATAAATCAGTGGATCCATAAGGTGGATGAATATGCAAGTATGCACAATTGGACCGATCAGTTGACGTGCCATTTGGCTGTAAATAAGTTAAAGGGTTCAGCACTAACATGGTACCGCAGTTTGACGGAAATTCCGCGCTCTTGGCCGGAATGGAAATCCGCTTTACGTGTGAGTTTCCCCCCCAGCAGAGACTTACACGCTTTGATGACTTCCATGTTAGCTTTAAGGCCCTCTGCAAGTAGGAATTTATTTGATTTTGTATATCAAAAATTAGCATTAATAAGAAAGATGAATCTTAACTTATCCCCATCAGATGAAGTAAATTTAATTATAGGTGCTATTGAAAACCCAAATTTAAAAATAGCAGTTCTTTCCGCAAATATTCCAGACGCAGCGGCCCTGGCCAATTATCTAAAAAATTTTTCTGACACTTTGACCCATGACAAAATGAAAACATCATTTAATATATCGACAAACAGACCAAAAAAACGTTATTTTGACAGACCTGACAATTTTTATACTGACCGTCGGGCATCTGCCGAGAAGATCTGCTACGCTTGTATGAAGCCGGGCCATACGCAATATCACTGCAAACGCCCGAGAGAGTTTTCGCCTGATCGGTCGAGAAATTTTAAGAAAAGACCAGCCTTTAATGAGACGAGACCTTCAACATCAACAGCGGACAATAATAAGCCGGAAGTTAAAACACCGAAGATTAATAGAAAATCATGTAATTATTGTAAACGCACGGGACATTCGGAAGAAAATTGTTTTTCAAAAAAGCGAGCGAAGAACGAGAAAACCACGGAGAAAACGAAGCAATGACTAGCAAGTTCACCACCGAAAACCATTCCTACAATAGCTGATGAACAACCTAACCCTTCTAGGGAGAAATTTTATAAAATTATTACAATAGCCAATAGTGAACAGTACGCATTTATAGACTTTGGTAGCGAATTTAGTCTAATAACAAAGAATTTGGCCCAGAAACTACAACTAAAAATTCTTCCAGTAAGCAAAACAACAATTTTAACGGTTTTTGGTGGCAGTGAAATACAAGTTTTTGAAAAATGCACAACACAAATTAAAATAGATGAAATCTTCATGGATACAGAACTACATTTGGTGGAAAATTGTGTTCAAACAATTCAAATAATTATCGGACAAAATTTCACGGAGAATGAAGCAATAAATTATCAGCGGGTCGGAGCAAATCTGAAATTTTATCACTCAGCCAACATCCCCAAAGACAATAATCCATCTTTAGAAGCATCACTCCCGGATAATAACGAGAAGAAAATTAAAGAGTTATTAGATGATTTCAAATCCTGCTTCGACGAAAAGAATTTAAAATTGAACACAATCCCGGACATCGAAATGGTAATCAACGTAAACAGTCAAGAACCAATTTGTCATCGCCCGTACAGATTAGCCGAGAGCGAGAAGATTTCGATGCGTGAAATAGTAGACAATCTCTTAAAAACAGGCATCATAAGACACTCAACATCACCCTACTCAAGTCCAGCCCTCTTAGTCAAGAAGAAAAACAGCGGAACACGCTTGGTTGTCGATTACCGCAAAATTAACAAGATAACCATTAAAACTCCATATCCACTACCCATAATTGAAGATCTAATAGACAGATTATCCGGCTACAAATATTTCACGATTTTAGATTTATTTTCCGCTTATCACCATATTAAAATGTCGGAGGAATCAATCAAATACACGGCATTTGTTACTAATGACGGAAAATATGAATATCTTAGAGTACCATTCGGCTTAGCAAACTCGCCTTACGTATTTCAAAGGGCCATTGATCACATATTAGGAAATCTGCGTTTTACCAAGGCTTTGTTATATTTGGACGACGTCCTAATCCCTTCGACAACAATAGAAGAAGGCATATCAAACCTGCGAGAAGTGTTAACCATATTCGAAAAAGCTGGTGTTACATTAAACTTAACTAAATGCAAATTTTTGCAGACAGAAATTGAATATCTGGGTTTCACAATCAAAGACGGTTCAATCGCCCCTAGCCCCAATAAAACCAATGCCATAAAGAATTTTCCAACGCCTAAGAACATCCATAATGTACGACAATTCCTTGGACTAGTCGGTCACTTCCGTAAATTCGTCCCAAATTTTGCAGGAACATCAAAATCATTAACAAAGTTATTATGTAAGAACGAAAAATGGAAATGGACAGATAATGAAAACAAGTCTTTTGCAACACTTAAAGAAAAACTCACTTCAGAACCACTATTAAGCATCTTTGATCCGAAGAAAGAAACAATTATTTACTGTGATGCCAGCAGGATAGCACTTGCCGGAATAATAACTCAAAGGGTTAATAAAGATGAACCAGAAAACGTAATAGCATATTTCAGCAAACATACTACCCCGGAAGAGCAGAGGTATCATTCATTTGAATTGGAGGCCCTCAGCATAGTTAAAACAATAAAAAGATTTAGACATTATCTTGTCGGGAGGAAATTTACTGTGTTCACAGATTGTTCAGCGGTCAAAAACGCCTTCAGTAAAAGCGAACTAAACCAAAGAATCGGCAGGTGGCTACTCGAATTACAAGAATACGAATTTGATCTCATTCATAGATCAGGCAATAATATGAGACATGTCGACGCTTTGAGTCGAAACCCCGAAACGACTACGAAACATGTTTTGGTCGTACTTTCAACCGAAAACTGGATATTATCCGCACAAGATAAGGACCACGATATTAAACGCATCAAATCGGTCCTACAATCTGGCGATCGTCAACCGGAGAACGAAGAAATATTTACGAATTATGACCTGAGAAACCACAAAGTTTACAAAAAGACCGACTACGGTAACCGGATACTTCTTCCCCAAGCCTGCAGGTGGCAAATATTACGCTTCAACCATGACGATATCGGTCATTTTTCGTACGATAAAACTTATGAACGAATAGCGGCTAATTTCTGGTTCCCGCACATGAGGAGATTTATAAAAAAATACGTAAAAGGCTGCATAAATTGCATGTTTCATAAAATTCCAGGAGGAAAAAAACCAGGATTTCTTCACCCTATTGAGAAAACACCGCGTCCTTTTCACACCCTGCACGTGGACCATCTGGGACCATTCATAAAAAGCAAAAGCGGCAATACCCACACATTAATCTTTGTTGACGCTTTTACCAAATTTTGTTTCATTTATCCAGTTAAAAATACAAAGACAAAACCGTTAATCGATAAATTGCTTGAAATAATCAAGATATTTGGGACCCCCAAAAGGATAATTAGCGACAGAGGAACAGCGTTCACATCACACAACTTCACTAACTTTTGCAAGGATAGAGCAATAAATCACCACTTAAATGCAGTTGGAATGCCAAGAGGAAACGGTCAAGTGGAGCGCTACAATAGAACCATACTGGACTCATTAGCAACAATGGGAGCTAGCAGAGATGAGAAGGAATGGGACCAAAATATTGTGAATATACAACTGGGTCTTAACAACACGGTCAATAAAGCCCTCAATATTACACCATCAGAGGCAATGTTTGGCTTCCGCACTGGTCCGGACAATCACATTGAAAATGAAGAAAACTGTAGTGTGGACATACTGGAAATTAGGCGAAGAATCACCAATAAAATCATGGAGGAGCAGCAAATTCAAAAACAAAGATTTGACGCAAAAAGGTGTAATCCTAAACGTCACAATATTGGAGATTTGGTTTTGGTAAAAATTTCTGCGATTGTCGCGAGTGGACAAAGCAGGAAGTTAGTGGAAAAATGGAAAGGTCCGTTCAAAGTCACTAAAATACTAGACAATGACAGATACGAAGTACGAGACATACCCGGTTCATCTAGGTCACGAATTCCTTATCGTGGCACATATGCTATTGAACACATAAAACCGTGGATAATTTTTGATGGGGATAATGAAGGATGATAGTAGAATTTAGTAGCTCTTGCTTGAGCTATTATAAGCATGTGAATTTTGTTCTCTTGTTTATTTTTGTTTATTAGTCTTTCTATGGAAATGGTATGTTTGAAATTCTTCAGATATTATTAAATACCTAGGTTAAGTTGCAATTTTTGGAATAAATAAACAAATTACAAGGAAAAGACGCAATGTTGTGGATACGTATTGCAGCCAATAAGACATGAAGCATAGCCGGTTGTTAGTCACGCAACCAGGGAAAAATAAAATCCTACCTGAAAGCCCAAAAGGAAGCAATGATAAGGTTCATTGGAGTGTAATTTTTGGATGGATTATTCTGTGATTAGACCTTGCAAGGTGATAAAGCAATCCTTGTCCAACTCTTCTACTGGCAAGTGGCGATTATGAAAATCTTTTAGTGGTAAGTGATCATAATAAAAATAATTTTTCTTTCTCCAGCTCATTTACTGACAAGGGCCGATAAAAGTTTTATCCAAATCTTTTACTGGTAAATGAGGATATTGTGATGTAATCTTGGTTCAGCTCTTTTTACTGCCAAGTGAAATGGAAAATTGAGAATTGTGTTTCATGTTATGGTCAAGTGGATTTGAAGTCATACTGTCACTGTCATACAGTCACTGACAAACAAGAGAAAGGAAGTTTTATTTGGGGTCATACTGCGGTCACTGACCATAAGCCATACTGCGGTCACTGGCAAACATAAAAGAAGGAGAGAGATGAAGTATTTGGGTCATACTGCGGTCACTGACCAGGCCATACTGCGGTCACTGGCCAAGAAGAAGATGAAGTTTTAGTTGAGTCATACTGCGGTCACTGACCAGGCCATACTGCGGTCACTGGCCAAGAAGAAGATGAAGTTTTAGTTGGGTCATACTGCGGTCACTGACCAGGCCATACTGCGGTCACTGGCCAAGAAGAAGATGCAGTTTTATTTGGGTCATACTGCGGTCACTGACCAGGCCATACTGCGGTCACTGGCCAATTTGAAAAACATGTGGTGTTTTGCTGTCTTGAACTAAACTGAGAACAATAGCCCACCATTTCAGGAATCTAAGTCCAGGAATTGAATGTTCTCCAGTGATATCCCCTTATTAAGTTCTCAGTTGTACACTCGGGATAGGACTCTCAATAGGCCGTTGAGTTGCCCTACATGTAAGAATGCAAATTCTAGGCATATGCCCGTGTGGGTTCATGAGCAGCAAAAATTTCCACATGCACCGCCTAACTGATTACTAAAATTGTTCTATTAGTCTGTTCACAGAATTAAGAAGTCAGGATGGCCGGAGCAGCATACACGAGGGTTATGAAATTTTTCTTGGCACCGCGAGCGTCGCAAGTCAGGATGGCCGAGTGTTAGCGACCACAACACTTGACATTGTCGCCAGGGAAAGGAATATAAACACCCTCTTGGAATTCACCCTGGAACCCGGATTACCTCATTCGTCACATCGATAATCTAAGCCCAGCTGCTGATTAGTACCGGCCGTGTGGGAACTTAATATTTAAAATGCAGACAGTCTAGTTTTGTATCGAATAGGGAATAGACCTATTTACCTATCAACTTTTATTAATAATCCATAATCCTATTGCAATTGCAATACTTACAAGCGACTCTCATTACCAATCGCTTATAAATATAAAGGTGTCGAACTTGATTTAACTGCAATTTGGTAACGCTCAAAAAATACCCCGACTTTTTAAACTCGCCTCGGGAAAAGCGCCATTAAGATAAAGAGCTCCTCGAGTCCACCGTTTTCATTTTTAATTCTCTTAATCTAATTGAAATGTACTGTAGGGCTGTTATCCTCCCTGCATCCGAGAACTTCAGAGCAAATATTACATGCTGTTATCTTGAATTATTAATCTTATCGTGTTTTTTCGTTTATCCGTTTTATAGGCTCCGGGAGTATAAGGTAGAATAAACATGAAAGCGGGGACGAATAACCGTCTTTCTCCACATCACCTGTACGTTTTATGTATTACAGTAAAAGTAAAACATTACGTTTTAACAAAAAGTAATTCCCTAATCCACAGTTATAACATTTTTAATCAGAAAATATTCTTCAGAGGGCTCGACATCAGTTTAGACAACGTGAAATTCTGACACTTCAAATCATCAAGTTTATGGAATAGAATGGCAAAAAGACAAAGTCTACGTTTTACAGATGCAATTTCGAGTTTTATTTATAACGCCGATACAAAGACGCTCGAGAAAGAGATATTCCTGGAAACTGGAGACGTTTTCACAGTGCATTTGATACGTGAAATTCAACACTGGGGAATTAATATTCCGCTATATCGAAATAGCGCATAAAAGCACACATGAATAAATTATTAGACCGTTCGGTTTATCCAACTAAATTTAATAAAAATGTTGATGTTATTGCTGGCTGCGGTAATTAATTCCATTGTGAATAATGGAATGATGTTGAATTTATTATGACCTCGTCCGGCGCATCCACCAATTTTAAACGGGATGTAAATCGCAGTGTTGTGACCATTAAATTCTGGTCTAATTGTGTTTTGTTGGCCTTAATCCCTGGATGGTTCCTTGTAAGACGGACAGGAATTTACTGACTCTGCAAAGAAGATGCATTGGGTATACGTACAAGGAATTACAGTTCAGGTGACCGGTTTTGTAGCAATTAATCAAGTCCGAATTTCCAGCAAGCCAACAAAAAATGTTTCACACTTTTACACGTTTCACATCTACTTTGTTGATTACATACTGTTAAAGATATTTTTCTACAAACACTATTAAAACAGTTGTTTTAACGTTTGTTGACATCAGTTGTTAAAAATGTACGAAAGCGTAGAGCTACCATGATATTTGCTGACTTCTTATTTTGTAATTTACAGAAAAAAGTGTTTTTCTTCAAACGTCAAAAATAGTGCACTTTAATGACATTTTTGATAATGTTAAACTGACATTTCTATGTCATGGCGACGAAGTGTGTCTTTTTACTCCGGCGGCGGAAAAAAACTTTGTCTGCCGCCGGAGTAAAAATAAAATTTAACAAAGCAATACTTTCATTGCTTATTTCCTTCCTCATATAAAACATTCCCTAGCCTTTTAAAGAACAAGAATGTCAATTTTATTTTTCATTTACAAACTTTAAGTTAAAAGTACAGTTGCTAATACAAGCATTTTGGAAATTAAAGCCACTGGATGTTAACGTTGAGCTCACATCGGCGCTTATCGAAGAATCTCTTCTCATTGAAGCTTCGGCTGCCGCATACAATGGAGCGTCCATTCTGCTGCTAACCGGGACGTTTGGAATTGGTGACAAAATTTTCATTGCAGTATCGTTTTTGTTTGTAAGAGATTCCTCAATGTAGCCTTCAGCAACATTGCTAGATCGCCAGCCACCATGCCGCTTTAAAGACGTGATGTCGCCTCCCCCATCTACAAGCAATGTAGCCGAAGTTCTTCTTAGGCAGTGCCCCGTATATTCATTTGGATTCGGCAATTTCAAATAAGACGCTACTTCTTTGGGTACGGCGCCAATTTTGTGTATCCCCATCACTGATCGAGTGCACTTTCGATTCGCATATTTCAAGAAAAATCGTTGTTCGTCGAATCCATTTGGTCGCAAAGAAGCATATTTTTTGAAAACGTTTATAAACATCTCTCCGACAATTGTAAATGATCTTGGCTTATTCGTTTTACTATCAGGAATCTTTATGAGAAGTAAGGATCCTAAGTTTTCTATATCGTCAATCTTCATTTTAACCATTTCATCGCATCGACATGCCCCGGATATGCCAATTAGCAGAACAATCTGAATAAAACAATTATTATGGAATTTTATAATACAGGTAGGTAGGTATACTCAAACCTTCATTCCCAAATACTGTTTATCGTCAGCTTCACACAGAAATTTTTCGAACTGCGCCTTCGTGAAAACTTTTGATTTTTTCGGGATATAGCCTACGCTTTGCTTCTTTAAAAACGCACGCAGTTTCACGTATTTACTAATATCCAATCCGTTTTTGATATTCAGCATTGATTTGATCATGGAATAGTGTGACCACATTGTAGAGCACTTCATCTTCATTTCCTTGGCCAGTTCCAAAAAATATGCCAACAGGACATTTTCGGAGTAATTAGTGACGTTTTTCTTCTCAGTCCACTTTATGAATCTTCGGTAAGCTGCCTCGTAAATGCTGCTCGATTTCGTCGGCACTAAATCATCTACGGCTGTTTTGGCGGCTTCAGCTACCTCCGGTGGCGTACATTGCATAAATTCATCAAATGTCAACTCCGACATAATAAAATCTATAAAGAACAACATCGTTTCAAACAAGAAAACTACTGGAAGTAAGAATACTTACAAATTGCCAGCAAATTTAAAAAATATGAACAATTTTTCAAACTTCAGGGGCAATTTTGTTTATAACATTGAAAGTTTGAAACCATGGTAACCGCATCCCAGGGCAAACTACTCTTATAGATTTTCGAAATAATTCAATCAAAAAATTAACTTTTCATGAATTTCATGCGTTTGAAGAAAAAATAGCATATGCTATTCGGAGTAAAAATGTCTTTGTGTGGTGCAGCTGGATTTGTCTGCCTCGCTGCGCTCGTCAGACAAACATCCAGCTTTGCCACACAAAGTATCATTTTTACTTCTAATAACATAATATACTATTAACAGAAAAAAGTGTAGATTTACAGAAAAAGTGTAAGTTTACAGAAAAAGTGTAAATTTACAGAAAAAAGTGTCAATTTACAGAAAAAGTGTTTAACAGAAAAAAGTGTAAATTTACAGAAAAAGTGTAAGTTTACAGAAAAAGTGTAAATTTATAGAAAAAAGTGTAAATTTACAGAAAAAATTAAGTTTACAGAAAAAGTAAGTTTACAGAAAAAAATGAAGTTTACAGAAAAAGTGTGAAACAGAAAAAAGTGTCAATTTACAGAAAAAAGTGTAAATTTACAGAAAAAGTGTAAATTTACAGAAAAAGTGTAAATTTACAACGCTTTGCCCCGTTGCTTGGGTCCTACTCTCACTGTGAGACAATTTAAATATCGGCTCAAGAGATTTCTTTGTAAATCTGCCTTTTACTCAGTGGCAGAACACTTAAATCATAGATAAGCGAATGTGATTGAGTTTAAACTTAAAGTTATTGTATGTTTTGTTTTATTATTGTTGTTGTTGTTGTTGTTGCATCTCTGTTATACTGACGAAATCAATACTTTCATGTAAGGTCCTATGATGAAAATATACATTATTATTATTATTATTATTATTACAGAAAAAAGTGTCAATTTACAGAAAAAGTGTTTAACAGAAAAAAGTGTAAATTTACAGAAAAAGTGTAAATTTACAGAAAAAAGTGTAAATTTACAGAAAAAAATGAAGTTTACAGAAAAAGTGTAAGTTTACAGAAAAAGTGTCAATTTACAGAAAAAGTGTTTAACAGAAAAAAGTGTAAATTTACAGAAAAAGTGTAAGTTTACAGAAAAAGTGTAAATTTACAGAAGAAAGTGTTAATTTACAGAAAAAGTGTTTAACAGAAAAAAGTGTAAATTTACAGAAAAAAATTAAGTTTACAGAAAAAACTGTCAATTTACAGAAAAAGTGTTTAACAGAAAAAAGTGTAAATTTACAGAAAAAGTGTAAGTTTACAGGAAAAGTGTAAATTTATAGAAAAAAGTGTCAATTTACAGAAAAAGTGTTTTACCGGTTTCAGGCGATTAAAGCGTTCTTAACATGCATAAAAATAGGCTGGTAAGCAGATCATAACGTTATCTAATGGTTTCTAGACAACAAGCCCATTAACCATTCATGACAACAATGACCCCATTCAAATGCTGTCATCTCGATTGTCAAAATGACGCGAATTCACGCAACATTTTTTTAATTTTGGCTTTAATCGCTTTAAACCGATAAACTATTGAACAAACCTCGGATGTTATGAATCATAACAGACTTAGATGTCTTATGACCGTTTGCACAGACGTTGCTTAACTTTAAGCGGCACTCAAATTGACAGGAATGACATTTTTCTTATTGTTTAGACGTCATTCTTGTCATTTTAAGTTCCGCTTAAAGTTAAGCAACGTCGTTGCAAACGGTCATTAAAATCCTCGCTCTCCGAGCTCGGATTTCAATTGACATCTGCGTCTGTTATGATAGTCATAACATTCCTAGGTATGTTAATAGCTATAACAGAAAAAAGTGTAAATTTACAGAAAAAGTGTAAGTTTACAGAAAAAGTGTAAATTTACAGAAAAAAGTGTCAATTTACAGAAATAGTAGTTTATAACCCAAAGCGTGAAAGTGATGTTTTACGCGGCGATGGAAAATATGAACAGTCGAGGCGTAGCCGAGACTGGCCATTTCCTGAGACGGGTAAAACCACTTTTTCGCTGTGGTTTATACAACATTTTTCTTCCTACACCAGTTAAAAATAAATACTTAATTAATTTTGAAATTTGAGAACCCAAGTGACAGATCAAGAAGATCTAGACGTCAAGTCCTACAATTTAAATTTGGCAAAATCGCGCGTGCTGTCTTCCGTCATACGCCAATCGCCGTCGCCATATTGTCCATTTTACACGCCTAGCCGTTAGTATAATTTTTACACGACTAGCCGTGAGAAGCGGTCCTTTCACAGCCCTTCTGAATCCCGAAAATCTCATTTTCAGTCAGTGTAGGAAGAAAAAGTGTTTTACAGAAAAAAGTGTAAAACAGAAAAAGTGTAAGTTTATGTTTTCGTTCTGAGAGCGCCCTTACCGAGTTATACCGGGTACTCCAAACGCATTAATTCACTGCTCTTACGGCCAAATTTTAAGATGAATAGAATAACAAATCCATGGTAAATGGTTGCATAATTTAGCACGGGGGGCAATTCGCTGAGGTATTATGGTGTACAAACCTAAGGAATTATGAGGAATTATGGGGAATTATGAAGGAAATATGAGGTATTATCAGGAATTATTGGGTATTATCAGGAATTGTTAGGTATTATCAGGAATTATTAAGGAATTATGGGTATTATTAAGGAATTATTGGGTATTATGAAGGAATTGTGAGGTATTACTAAGGTATTACAGCGAATTATTGAGGTATTAGAAGGTATTATGTGACGTCATAGTGCGCGAGGCGCATGCGCAGATACTTATAACCTCAAAATTGTCTTATAAGTATAGGTAAGTACCTACCTAAACAAAACATTTAGAGCTGCTAGAGTAAATTTGAAAACACACCAGATACAGGCATAGTGGGAGTATACCTGTACCTACTAAAAAAAGGCAGCCAGTGAAGCGACATTAACCTAGCCAACGGTGAATCGTCGAAACGCAAAATTATTTGAATAATATTTATTACCTAATTCAACTATACATTACCTAGGTATACGAAAATGGCTATAACCTGCTACTACAATAATCTCAATAATTAAAACTTGACATTTTTCTCCAATTTTTCAATTTTAAACTTAACAGCATCAAAAACTTCAAGTCAGCCTACCCATTGCTTTTCAAAACGTCGAATTTTTTGAAATTTCTCACCAAAGGGCACTAAATTTGACATTTTTCGAAAAAATAGCACTAAGGTTTTCGATCCAGTGATGCAACAGCTATCAAATTCTATCTTATTATATATCTATTATTATTACAAAAATAATTTGCCCTTTTGCTAAAAAAAATTCAAAAAGGGGCCTTCGCCCCTAAAATGGCAACTTTCGAAAAAATTGTACCAAGGTTTTCGATCCGACAATACAACAATTATTGAATTCGATAGCAAGAAATGCTTCTTTGCCAATATAAATTAACAGAAGGACCTTTTTGCTACTAAAATGGCACTAAGGTTTTCGATTTGAAAAAAAGCAGCCATCAAATCCTGTAATAAAAATATACAGTTATGCATCGGTTTTTTTTCTCGCCACCATTTTTTGGCCAAAAGGGCACAGATGTGAATACCTTAAAAATCAGAAATGGGCAAAATTCGCGTAAGTAGTGATTCCTCATTAGGTGAAAACGAAGGCCGAAATGAGGAAAATTAATTTCCTGACCCAGAGCCAATTTTTGAATTCTCCGATAGGTAGGTACCGCCCCTAACGTAACTGCTAGGTATCTTGGCAAAATGGTAAAATCTTCGGCCAAAATCAGCTGCTGCTGCTACCATCACGAACCTGAGTCATACATCATCTACAGAGGGTTGTTTGCGACCTAGGAACAAAATCTAGGCAATGGCAATGGCAAAAAAAAGAAAGAAATCGTTTTTTCACTGCTATCGCCCCAAAAGCACTACTATCTCAAAAATCGACTACCTACTCTCCATTAATTTTCTATTGAAGTAACAGAACGTCAAAATCTATAGTAATTGACTAATTAGTTAATGCTCTGTCGAAATAGCGCAATAGCATTATGCAATAGAATTGGTTGACAGAGTTGTTAATGTTGGCATTAAATTAATTGCATCATTAGTTAAAGCGTCATTAGAGGGAAACTTATATGAAATCGGCACTATAGGAGAAAAAATTCTCTCGCTTTTGTCGCCTGATGAGTGACAATTCACTGAGGTATTATGGTCTACACACTGAGGAAATATGTAGGAATTGTAGGGAATTATGAAGGAAATACGAGGTATTATTAGGAATTAGTGGGAATTATTAAGGAATTATTGGGTATTATGAAGGAATTGTAAGGTATTACAAGGGTATTGCAGGGAATTATTTGAGTAATTCCAGGAATTGAGGAAATAGTGTACAAATTTTAGTTAGCGAATTGCCCCCCGATTTAGCATAAACAAAAAGTACATAAATTGAACAGTAAATTTTTAGATTTTTAATTTTCAATATTAAGGATGTTTTCTTCAGAATGCAAGATTTGTAGTGTTCGGTCATTTTATTAATTAACAGCTTGATAACAGACCGATAAAAAATGTAGCAAAATGGCTCGTAATCCTGCACTCTAAAGTAACATCTTTTCCTTTGTAATGAAAGGCGCCATTTGATAAGTAAAAAAGGCAGCAGAGAAGCGGCTGGAACCTCCCCAACGCATGGGTCTTTGATTTCCGTGACTTGTGTTTAAGATTTTAAAGTTGATATGCCTAAATGGCACTTCCCGTTGACCAATTGCTCCCAAAAGCCTTTCAGCTCTTCAATGGGTTACCTAATCTCCATGTACCAAATTTCGGACAAATCGCTCCAGTAGTTTGAGGCTATAACGTGGTTTCAGTGTTATTACAAAATTCGATTTTTCTACCCAAAGGGTACTAAATGCGAATAAATTTTATCTCATTTAAAACCAGAATTTGAAGACCTTTCTGATGATAACAATAAACCTTTCAAAAAGTTGTTTTTGATGGGCGAATGAGAGAATAATTTTAAATTTGGCAATTGGTGTGCCAAAACGGCACTTTCCGTGGGCCGATTGAATCCAAAATTTGTTCAACTCTTCGACGTGTAATACAATCCCCATGTGCAAAATTTCAGACCAATCGGTTAAGGGGCTTGGGCTGTACCGCGATTTTAAAGTCCGAAAAAAATAATTTTTTTTTAAATTTTTGGTCAAAAGGGCACTAAGAATGAATACATTTTTAGACGCAGAATTTGAAGGTCTTTCTTATGGTGACGTGAAAAATGGGGGTTTACATTTAAAATTTAAAAGTTGATGTGCCAAAATGGCACTTCTGGTTGCACGATTGGCTCCAAAAGCTTTTCAGATCTAAGTTGGGTTATCACATGCACACGCACCAAATTTCAGCCAAATCGGTCGAGTAGTTTGGGCTGTGGCGTGTTTACGAACGTACGTACGTACATACATACAGACACATTTTAAAAACCAGTTTTCTGGGTTCCTGAGACCTCAAAACGTATAGATCCGGTCTTATCTCGAATTCGGAAATTTTAGTGATTGCAGTAACCTCCCTTTTTTTTAAATGGTGAAGTGGAGTGGGGAGGTTAAAAAACTAATTGCCCCCTTAAAATCCCTTAGAATTAATGAAAATTTAAAAATTTACTGTACGATTTATCAAAAAAATTAAATCATCACCTTAAAGAAGGCTCAGGGAATCCAAAAAAATAGAAACATGGGTAGTGCCATTAAAAAAAATTACTCATTGTGTATCGCTACGCTAATTCTGCAAATTCCAAATTGCGACGAAATGAAGGTAATTTATTCTAATTTACCCTACAATTTTTATTTTATTCGTTTATCTTAGGT
Source organism: Pycnomerus fuliginosus (assembly GCA_963924575.1). Taxonomy (NCBI): domain Eukaryota; kingdom Metazoa; phylum Arthropoda; class Insecta; order Coleoptera; family Zopheridae; genus Pycnomerus; species Pycnomerus fuliginosus. The sequence goes on from OZ004622.1 coordinate 22,468,562, forward strand.
ACTGTTTGGTCGTGAGTGTACTAATGCATTTGAACTACCCTGTACAACTCGTTAGCGGTGCTCTCAGAATGGAAATAAATTTACACTTTTTCTGTAAATTACAAAAGAAAAAAAGTCAACAAATACCATGGCAGCTCTACGCTTTCGTAAAAATGACATTTTATCACACCAGTATTAAAAGCCATTTACTTTTAACACTGGTGTTAAAAGTGATTTACTTTTTACACTCAGTATTAAATGTGACAATGCAACAACAATTAAACAAGCCGCGGCAACAAATTGTCACTATACCTTAGTTACAGTGAATTTCATGGACGTTTTCAATTTATAAAGACTTATAAGACTTTTGCTTTTAATAGTGTTTGTAGAAAAAATTGCGTATGATATGCGTGTTAAAAACAGTTGCTTTACGTTTGTTGACAATTGTTAAAAATTACATTTTATGACACCAGTATTAAAAGTCATTTACTTTTAACACTTATATCATAAATAACCATTATAGTTTAGTTGCAAAATAATTTCAATTTTGTGTAGATCCTTTCATTGGATGAACACACTCGACTCGCTTTGCTCGCTCACCAGACAAAGTTTCCGACTCCACTGTGAAGACCAATTTAGTACGCTCGTTACGTAAATAGCCATAATTGTTTTTGTACAATTAAAATCCTTGGCGTTACGTCACCCCCATCTGACCACAATTCAGCCCGCAGAGAACTCCAACAATAATTTCCTGAATAAAACTTTGATTTGGCCCTTTGATGATAACATTTTACGTAGGCGATAAAAACGGCAACAAAGGCGTACGTAGTTAAAAATCTTTTAGTGCAATGCAGCACAGCCCAAGGCCGAGATAATCTCCAGTTTAATTAGACGTGGTTTAGTTGTTTAGTAACCAGGCTTGGAAGCACCTAAACCAGGTTTAACTAAATCGGTGTCGGTGATACGTCTCCACGGAACAACACCCTAAAAATGTTAGAATTGTTCATTTCATTCATAATTTCGTCAAAGCCGAGTAACGTTTCTGGAGCCAAAGAATTAAAAACTAGTTTCACTTTACTTTAGAAAGATATTCTGGGACTTTCCTTGTACTTTTTCATTCCGTTGCATCTTGCCAAAGTGCTACTGATTTATTTCCTAGTTTCGTTTCTCGCTTTGGTTGTGACAGAATTACACCTCAATAATAAATAATCTCAGTTTAAGCGGCCTAAAATACAGGGCGTTCCATGAAAATGTGCTCGGACAGGTCGATTTTTATATGAAGGGAGACAGTTACATCTATGATTGATAAAATTTCACGATGCGGCCACTGACTTATACCAACCCCCACTTAAAAATTGCAAACGGCAACCCCCCACATACATCATTTGAAAGCTAATTTCATTACAAATTGAACGGTGTAAAACTTTCTGATATCCGTTCATCTCTAACGCCCTCTATGGTCAAATTTTAAATTACGTTAGGGTCCTTTGTGATATATCATTTGAAAGAATTCGAAATTCTCTGTACACTGATGCAAAATTTTTTGAGATCCATCCACTCGTTGAAAATTTACACAAGAACATGAAGTAGCTCTGGGCCTAGAACTCATCTAATATTTATGCTGTAACTTTTAAGCGAGTGGATGAATTTCAAAAATGTTTGCAACGGTTTACAGAGGATTGCAAACCCTTTCAAATGTTGTATCACAAAGGGCCCTAATGTAATTTTATTCATATCAAAAAATTTTATACCATTGAATTAGTAATGAAATTAGTTTTCATGATAAGTGGGGGGCTGCCATTTCAAATTATGAAGTGGGGGTTGGTGGGATCAGGGGGTGCATCGTGAAATTTTGCCAATCACAGATTTAAGTCTCCGCCTTCATATAAAAATCGACCTGTGCGAGCAAATTTTCATATTTCGGTGCACTTGCGAGATATTTCGGGTGGAAAGTTTTCATTGGAACACCCTGTATAAACAATCATATTCGTGTAAATTTTAAGGCACGCTACTAGAGAGGTAGTGTAGAGGTAGGCATGACATTTGATGTCTTGCTGCGCGTAACGTAGGGCGTAGACTGCTGAATTACCGCAAGATCAAATAGTTTAACAGTGATGTTCATACTATACAGGGTGTCTCACGAATATGGAACAGTATTGGTATCTCTGGACTTAAGCAAGGTACAGTTGTAAGATTAAAATTATTGACGACTATGGGGCACTTTTGGGTTATACCGGAATTAGGGTTCAACTTTGAGATTCGGATAGAAGAAGAAAAACTAAGCCTAAAACACCTAACATGTAACTCGCTTACACCTGCCGCCTACGTTTTGTTAACATAAGGAAAAAAATTTATTCGAGTTTTAAATTTCCAATATTTCAATTTCTTTAAATGGACTTTGAATCAGTTTTCATGTGATTTTTTGGCAGACATAATGTAGAACGGTGTTTCTACTTTACAATAGTGTGTCATTCTTATCTTTATCGCCCGTTGTTTAAAAGTTATAGTTATTTTTCCACAGCACTGCCTTACGCATTTTTTTCTAAAAATTAGGCGGCTGGTGTAAGCGAGTTGCATGATTGTCTTAGGCTTAATTTTTGTTCCTCTATCCGAATCTGCAATGAAAAATGGGGGTTGCTATTTAAAATTTCAAAGTTCGACCCTGCTTCCGGTATAACCGGAAGTGCCCCATGATCGTGTATAATTTTAATAGATTCCGAATGCGTCAATGTCTGTAAAATCCAGATCTTAACTGCACCTTGCTTAAGTCCAGAGATACCAACACTGTTCCATATTCGTAAGGCACCCTGTATGAATATGAATATGTTGATGATGATAATATGAGCATCACTATCAAATAATTTGATTTGCACGGCAAGCCCAAATCGATCGGAGGAAAATTTTAATCGCAAGACGTGTACCTTCATTCGCAATTTTGATCTATCAACAAGCGTTTAGGCAGTGTTCGCAATAAAAGCGCTGGAACCAACGCGAAAACCTGATGATGGTGAGAGAAAGCAAACGACGGCATTATCCATTCACATGCCAAACTTCAGCTTCGAACCTCATCGGAAAATTCACGACTTAGCTTTGTACAATCATAAACAAAGTACTCAGATTTCGATAGATTATATGTAGATAGCAGTTGAAATAAATCATTTGCAAAACTTTTTTTATTTCATCAAAGGAGTAGTCTCGAGAAAATGGCAAGTTGGACCAATTGCCACCCTGGGTTTAAGTGTTTTTGGCTGCCCGATTTTTATGCCACTGTTGAGTTGATTTTATGATATCAATATGCGAGAAATTTTACCAAATATGATATTAAAAACAAGCTTATTGAAAAAAAAAGTCTACCTCGAATGTATTTTAGGGAGATATACCAATATACAGGGTGTTCCAATGAAAAGTATCCACCCCAAATATTTCGTAAACCAAATAAAATATGAAAATTCCCTCGGACAGATCGATTTTTATTTGGAGGGGGACACTTCAATGCATGTTTGGCGAAATTTCAAAACTCACCCCTTAACCCCCACCTTCCCTTACTTAAAAATTTTAAATAGCAACCCCCCACTTGCGATACATCATTTGAAAGCTAATTTCATTGCCAATCTAACGCTGTAACAATTTTTTATATTTGTACAACTAGCGCCCTCTTTGGTCAAATTTTAAATTACATTAGGGCCCTTTGAAAGGGATTGAAATTGTCTGTAAACTAATGCAAGAATTTTTTGAATCTATCCATTCGTTCAAAAGTTACAGCCTAATCTTGAAGGATTCCTAGGCCCAGAACCAGCTCATGTCTTTCAATGTAACTTTGGGACGAGTGGGTGGATTTCAAAAATTCTTGCATCAGTTTACAGAGAATTTCAAACCCTTTCAAATGATGTATCACAAAGGGCCTTAATGTAATTTGAAATTTGGCCATAGAGGGCGCTAGATTTGAACAAATATCAAAAATTGTTGCAACGTTAGATTGGCAATGAAATTAGCTTTCAAATGATGTATCACAAGTGGGGGTAGGTGGGGGTAGAGAGTGAGTTTTGAAATTTCGCCAAGCATGGATTTAAATGTCCCCCTCCAAATAAAAATCGACCTCTCCGAGCGAATTTTCATATTTTATTTGGTTTACAAAATATTTGGGGTGGATACTTTTCATTGGAACACCCTGTATGTACATAACGTGATGTGTATTTTAAAAACTGGACGAAATGGTAGTGCGGTTATAAAAAGATCTATAGTAAAGACAAAGATATCTATCCATCCAGTAAAGACAAAGAACCCGACGTTAATCTAATCAACAATACTACAATTTGGTGAGCCATATGATTTTTTTCAAGGCCACCCAGTACCTTAATTTTACCCTAATTTTGTGTTTTCAAACTTAGACCTATTTCCGCAACGGATTCAGAATCTACAAGTTTTTCTGAGTTAGAAACATGTTTCGTACTTGACAACGAAAAAATCGGTGAAAAATTGAGATTTTATAAAAACGCAAAAACACGTCTATTTTATCTTTTTGAGAGAAATTCAACAGTGCAATTACATTTTTTTTTATCTGCCTCTGCTGTTTTCAAATTTCTTAATTTCCAAAATTGCCAAAAAAAATCATCTATCATTCTTTACTATAGGTCTTTTTATAACTGCACTACAATTTCGTCTGGTTTTTAAAATACACACGGTATATGTACGAAAAAAATTATTACGAATGTAACACGAAAACACACAAAACAACTCGCAATTTTTCCACTTATTGATAAAGCATGTAGCTTTTTCTTCATTTATTGAGAACCTACCCATCAATTCGTCCCTGTAATATCACCTAATAACACTGGATGTCATCACTCAAATAACATTGCCATTATTGGAGGACGTACTGAAAGGGTATTTATCGTTTTCAATTGATTACGATATATACGGAAATAAAAGATCCTTGCGATTATTGCATTAGAACTAACTTAAAGCGATAACACAAATCGGTAACACACCAGCGATAATTCTCGAGTCGACAGTGGTTGGCTTATTTTAGAAAAATAATAACATATTCTTGACCATCAAATTTAACTTGACATTCGAGTGCAATAATATGCTAGATACAACTCGTGCATACCATCTTATCGATAATTTTGCATCTGTCAATCTTTCACGAAAGACAACCGCATTAGTGTTAAAGCACTCATTCAAAATTTACTGATAAAGTTATGAATTAGGATACTGAGTAATACCACTAGCAATGTACAATTTTTTTTGGAGAATGCAGTTTTTCATAAATATTCGCTCGACAGTCATCAAAATGCTATAAACGAACAAATTGCTAAAGCGACCCTAGTTGAAAAGTTCCCAAGAGTGACCATGGTTACGATGGGGATATGACCAAACATTTTGGGAATATGCCGATGACCAAGGGCATATACCCATGGTAGCTTTGATGGACCCATGAGCACCTACAATGTGCCCATAGGCACATGGGTTCGAAATGTGCACATACTGGGTATGTGACCAAGGTGAGGTCGAAGTTTTGGGAACGTACCCATGACCCACAAACTCACCTCTTGGGTACTCATGGTACATGAACATAATGTGCACTGCAAGTCCCCTTATGAATCGTAACCATATTTGGATATATAATATTAAGCCCACCATAATTTGCAATAGTTTTCTAAGATTACCTATCTTACGCATATATTTTGCTTCGTGATCAAGATATCGAAAAAGTTCATAAGAATAAATCGTTTACAATCATGTATTTATTGACCACATATGCCAAGTTCCAATTCAGAATTCGCTTCTTTAATTTTAGAAAAATCAGGAAACGTCTCAATTTACAAAAACTTGAATTGCTGATTTTGATTTAAAGCGGTTACATGAGGTCAAAGTTGACTACTGAACAACTTTTACTTAAATATTTTTTTCGATATCTTCAACGTAACTGGACAAAATCGAAAAATTCTTTTAGAGAATTCAAAATTCTAATTTGTAATTAAAATTCGGCAAAGGAAGTCAAAATCGGATTGCAACATTTTATTCCAATAAATTTTTTCGATATCTTGATCGCGACGTAATTAAAATATTGAAAAATATAATGGTCCTATACACGAGGTTGCCTCAGTAGGAGTTGACCAATTGAGAATAAGGTCAGATATCTACACTCGAGTGCAAGTGAGTGTCAACGATTTGTCAAAATTAGTAAACGATTCCAATGTATTTCCATTCGCCATTGCATACCTACTCGTTTTGACAAATCGTCAACATTCACTTGCACTCGAGTGCACCTCAAAAGATGCATCTCATAAAGGGTCTACATCAGCAGTACAAAAATCTATATCCCTCCTCTAAAAGTAACCAAAATATGACACGGTGCCCATCTAAAACGACACAGTGTAGGTACTTATTATGTATAAAGGTTATATTCCATGTGCGATATATCGCACCTTTTCTGGGAGATATATCTCGATTTTTGGGGAGTTTTCTTGAATTCTTTAGTGAAATCCGTCAATATCTAGTGGAATACCCTAGAAATCGCGATATACCTATCTTAAAAAGATATGCGAATAATCGCACATGGAACATGACCTTTATTGGAAAAAAGTACCTACATACCTATATTTTAATCCGAATTATTATAATTTAGTTAATGCCGGGGGTAACGCCAATAGTTCAACCCCGTAGATCCTAGACACCAATTTCTGCCAATAATAAACATGAATAAGAATACCACATTTAACGTTTTATAATCGTTCATAACTGAATTCCTGCATTCGTCGTTTTAAAATAGCCGCCGAGTAAGCAGGAGTGTCACGTGGTCAGAACAACCAACGCTTGTTAAGTGCCGTGACCATGGTGACCAACGCGAGACATCCAGTGATTCAGTGTTTCTGTTTTATATTATTATATTTAATGTGATTTTAACGGAAAACGAGTGGAAACTTGATGTAAACGTGCGTGGAAATGGTGGAAATAGTTAGAAAGGTAGAATTTTTCAAAGGGAGTGCCAATATTGAGGAAGATTAAGGTAAGCATGTGTGAGGTTATGTTTAAGAAGTCGGATGTATTTTCTCTTGAATTCTCCTCTTGTTCCCCGCTTTTCGCTTAATAAATTTAGCTTGAATGTCTTTTTAGAAAGTACCGTCTTGGGAAACAAATGTAGGGGGTCATGCGAATTACACCAATAATTGGACCTGGGAAAAAGTGCTTAATTTTTTGGGGCACTTCTGAAACAACTTAAGAAACATTTTTGATGTGAACGTGCTAAATGAAATGTTATGGGAATATACTTCTGAAATGTTAATAACTGGTAAAGACTACTTTAAGGGCCGATTTCATAATAAACGTTAAAGGTCCTTTAAAAGTGACAAATCGGGAGCAGCTGTTTTGAAATGGTGCTAGAGGCAAGGACACTTGATATTTGATTATGAAATCGGCCCAAAGTTACTGAATTGATTATTAAAAGTATTCCGTTGTTTCATCTTCAAAATTAAAGTTTCCTTTAAACATATTTTGGCTTAGCAATATTTGAAAATAACTACTGCCGATTAGTTATCAAACCGCCTTTAAAGTTGACTTTAGCTGGGGATATGTCTTGAATTTTCACTTTATAGGAATTTTTCATTACCACATAATTTCAGATTCTGAGAAGTTACATCCTGGCAGCAGAAATTATTCCATGATCGATATACTATCAAATACCAATAAAACAATCTGCACTTGTGAGTACGTTCATACCATCTGGAGGTATTCATCGACATCGGCAAAAGAAATAGGACACCCATGAGTAGATGACCATTCCTCCACCCCTGGCAAAATTTGGGCACTCATGGTCACGTTCCCACAGGTATTTTTGGGCATATTCTCTTGGACAGGTGACCATGGGCAGATTCTGCACACCCATGGGTACTTGCCTATGGGGATGTACCCAAATATATCTCGTGCCCATCCATGGGCACATTTTGGACACCCATGGGCACGTACCTATGGGGATATAACCAAGAATCCCATGGTCATGAGCCCTTGGGCACCTTTGGGTTATATCCCCATAGGTACGTGCCCATGGGTGTCCAAAATGTGCCCATGGATGGGCACGTGACTATGGGGATATACCCAAAGGTGCCCAAGGGCTCATGACCATGGGATTCTTGGTTATGTCCCCATAGGTACGTGCCCATGGGTGTCCAAAATGTGCCCATGGATGGGCACGTGACTATGGGGATATACCCAAAGGTGCCCAAGGGCTCATGACCATGGGATTCTTGGTTATATCCCCATAGGTACGTGCCCATGGGTGTCCAAAATGTGCCTATGCCCATGGTCATGTACTCATGGGTGTATTTTCTTTGAGTGACCATGGGAACATTTCAACTAGGGGAGGTATACTAAATAACTCAATAATCAATCATTAACGGTACATCTTCTATTAGGCGTTTACTTGTGTTTTAAAAATGAATGAGAAAGAAGACCACCCTTGACAGGACGGATTAAAATTCGTGGGCCTATTTTCCTTCGTAGAAGGGGTGCCGCTTAATGACCATCAATTTTAATTTATTTTAGGTGTTATACACCTACCCAGCCCAAGAACATGGATTGTCAACAGTAATACATAAATTAAGGGCAAATTTTCCCAAGCAAGAAGCTCGAATGCATCTGGTCAGTATTATCGAGGACGAGGGATTATGCACGAACCGTATTTGACTGTATAATTTCAAAACTATCAAGGTTACCATCTCTGGCAAACCAACAACACCTACATTAATTGTTACATAATTTAGCAACTTGCCAATTACCGATAATATGCAGTCATTTAATTTCATTCAACAGATTAATGAAATTGTCAATGGTCAATTTTTCATGCGAGTTAAGGTGATAACTCAACGGGAAGTTTCACTAGTGGTATTTTTTAAACGGAAATACAATTTATCAGAATAACAGCGTGGTTCTCGTTGGAATTATCTAGCCAAATTAATCTCTTGATTTCACAATTTCAGGTTTTTTTCGTTCTGAAAGCTCATGCTAGGTGGATTCAAAAATGTCCACTCGCGGTCTTTTCAAACCAACAAGCTCGTGTCTACAACTCGAAAATTTCCGGAAATTGTAAAATCACTTGTACAGGGTGTAACAGGATTGTGAGCAAAAAATTCGGCAGGTGTTTTGGGAGGTCAAAATAAGACAAAAAGTAAGAGTAACGTTTTGCGTTGAAATGCATCATAAGTATAGGGATCCCAGTCAATACTGTTACGGTTTTGAGCATATAACTAGGGTGCGGATTTTATGCAAAATGCTTACTGGAAACGGATAAAGATTCAAGGAAAATCTTCGAGATATGTACGAATCTCACTAAAAGCAGTCATTTGACGTAATTTAAAATTTGCATATTTTGCATATTTTGAAATCTCAAGCATATTTTAGTGCAGGGAGCATATTTTAGAAAAAAGCGAATATTTTTGCATATTTTATTAAATTCCTACATTTCCAATTTGTTTTTTCGAATAGCTTCCTTGGCCAAAGGAAAAACGTATTCCGAAATCGATACCAATTCCTTGAATTTTGCCTGTTTCTAGAGTGACGTCCCATTTGTAGGTTCAAATCATTATTATTTCTCCCTCTCCCGCCCATTAAAGAAAAGGAATATCGGTCTCTGTCGGTCGCCTCCAAGTGCGAGAATCGCATTGTCATCGTTTTTTAACGCGTTCAGATTTAAGCATAATATGTGTACTTTTTTCTCTCAAAAAATACGTGGACTTGCAGATACCTACCTACCTGCCAGGGTCGAATTGAAGGGGTGGGTTAACTTTTTGGCCACAATTTTGATTCCGTTTATCAATACGGGCCCTCTTTATAAGCGACAACATATTGTAAAACTACAATTCACATTTTTGGTTCTTTAATATTGAAACTTTTCCAATTACCACCAAAAATATACCTAGATATTTGTTATCCCTTGGAAAAATGGCTCAATGTATCTTCTCAGTTTTCGGCATTTTTCATATCTTGTGCATATTACGTGCATTTTTAGTCATATAAGTACATATTTTATGCCTATTTTGTTCGTTTTCGATGCATACCGGGTGGCCCATTCAAGACGATCCAGTCGTAATAACTTTTGAACGGAATAAGATATCGACTTGCGGTCTTCGACAGATTCCTTGGCATTGTGGGGGACATGTTTCGCCATAGCTTTGACCTTGTTCAGTTTGCGCATTTTACGCCCACCTCAACTAACGTGAAAATCTTAAATGTCAACACACCCCGTGTCGTATATCAAATGAAAGCCCTTGGAAAATGCTATTCACTGTTCCAAGTAGTTTGAGAATTTAACGAACCGTTTTCACATTAGAGACAAAAATGCAATTTAATATAAATTAGAAATCCGTGGAAGGCTTTGAAAAACTCAATGAAAAATTTGTTGATATGTGAACTAAATATGTGACTGACTAGATGTGTAGTGAGTTTTATGTGTATTAGCTTTTTTGGAGCATTAATTTTAGCTGTCCCACACGGACCAACGAGACAACCAATAGTGACCTATCCAAACAAAGTTAATAACGATTAAACTCGCTAGACATCTAACGAGTCACACTTTTAGTCCACATATCAACAAATTTTTCTTCGAGTTTTTCAAAACTTTCCAAGGAATTCTAATTTTAGTAAATTCGAATACAGCACATTTTTGTCTCTAACATGTAAACGGTTCGCTAAATTCTCAAATTACTTAGAACAGTGAATAGCGTTTTTCAAGAGCTTTCATTTGATGTATGACTCGAGGTATGTTGCCATTTAAAATTTTGACGTTGATTGGGGTGGGGGTGAAATGCGCAAACTGAACAAGGTCAAAGCTATGGTGAAACATGTCCCCCTCAATGCCAAGGAATCTGTCGAAAACCGCAAGTCGATATCTTATTCCGTTCAAAAGTTATTACGACTGGATCGTCTTGAATGGGCCACCCGGTATATATGCGCATATGTTCTCAGCTTTCGGTGCATACGAATCCGCGCCCTACATATAACAGTTACATCAACATAACACTGCTAACATAATTTGTCACAGTGCGTTACTGGTGCTTCGCAATGTCCGCCATACGACCACATTAATATAACGTCGCATAAACATCACTAAGTTACATTGCATAGATGTAACTAGGAAATGTGCTAGATATGTCTCTTTGTGACCTCGCATAAACAGAACACATTCTGTAATTTTGATGTGTAATTTGCCCTAAATAACGTCTAGAATATAATAATGTGACATTTGCAGATTTTTCAATCTATGCAACATTGTAACGTAACATAACCGTCATGCATTCACATGCTAAATACGTTGATTTGTTAATAACTATGAAATATTACAAAGTTAACTTAACAACTATAGTATATTAATGTTGTCAGTGAACGTTTCATTTTGTGACGTACATACTTTTGGTTCCTTTAGCGCTACATCTCTAAAACATAATTATCACAGAATTGTTGACTATGGAGCTACGCCCCAAATGGTCACCCTAACATTACGGTTTTTTGGCGATTATTTGAAAAGTATAAGTCATGGAGAGCTGAAATTGAGCATGTAGTATACTCAATGCCAAAGAATTTAAATCTGAGCTTTTTCAGGTGTTATTTTATTCATAGGCGGATTTTCTTGGGGAGGGCTGACATTTTTTTGGAAAAAAATTTCCGTTAAACTTTTTTTTTCACAAAATATTGTCAAAATCGTAATTACCGGTTCAAAAAACAAAAAAGGAGCTCTTGTTCGAAGGCGTCAGGGCTCACCGTTTACGCGTAATGCGCTTCTAAATATCTTCATGTCTCAACAATGCGTACGAACACAAAACGTTACTCTTACGTTTTGTCTTATTTTATCCTCCCAAATCACCTGCCGAATTCTTTGCACATAATTCTGTGGTACACCCTGTATATGAAAGTCTCACTCTTGCTTACCAATCATGCGATGGATCATACAATATTTGTAGAAATCATTTATCCATCAATATTCGTTCGAGAGTTACGCTTTCAGGATCCCTGGAGAACTGCTGGAAAACGTAACGTGTGATTTGCGTAATTGAATTCTGAATCGCGGTTAATAAGACATGGAACCGGCTGCTTTGCATAAATCGGCAGTAAAAACCACGCTCCGGCTACATTAATAACGCATTTGTGGACGTAGCCTCTGGCTCCGCAGACGTAACACGTCGAATTAAATTTAGCGCGCGCAAATTTCCGTGCGAATGCGATTTGATTTTTCGATTTAACGATCATCGGCGAAATGACGGCATTAAATTTGTAATCTTGCTGTTTTCGAACTTAACTCGATCATCGTTAATTCCTGTAAACGTGATTTCGAGCAGGGGGATTCCGGATTTGTCCCGACTATCCGTCGTGCATAAAACATGATGTTCTCAAAGTGCGTCGGTTTTATTTAAAAACAGCCCACGTCCACCTTTTCCATCACTTTATTTAATGGATGAAGGAGCGGACCTCGTTTGCATCGCCCTTATTAAATTTGATCTGAAAGTAATTTATCGATTAATAAATTATCTCACATGCGGGCGAGCCTCGAACCCTTTGACTGGACTTTGCTATTAATATAATGTGCAGTTTAAAAGTTTACTACCTAACTATGCTGGCTTACAACTTTGAATAGATTGATACTTGTTTTGGAAAGAAATTTTATGGGCAGTAACAATTTTAAGAATAACCAGTCTTGCCTAAGTTTTATAACTGGTTTATAATGGAATTACAGAAGTCAGCAGTTTTATGAAAGTTGTGGTAAACAGCATTAATACTGAAAGACAGAACTGTTTTATAAGTAAGTTTTATCTGCATCTGTAAGAATAAAAATAAATTATAAAACTACATGCTCTCAACGCAGACAGCTCTGAATGCTGTTTTATTGTTGGTACCTAATAATACCTTGTCAAATGTATTTGATCTTAAAAAACTCTTGAAGTCACAATAGACTTGCTAAATTAATAAATCAGAGCTTTAAAGCTGCTTTATTAGAGTTTTAGTGCCGAAGCATATGCGCAGGCAGTGTAGTTTTAGTGCGCGCTCGCTCGCTCGGCCGTCCGTCTACTCTGTCCATCGCATAACTTGAGAACGAAAGCAGACCTAGAGATGAAATTTTGTACACCCCGAAAATCTCGGCGGGGATTGTTCTTGGGCCATATCGGACCAGGGGGGTGGGAGTTAGGGGTGAAAAACTGAAAGAAATTACAATTTTCGACGTTTGATCGCGAACGCTGCCTCAACGCTTGAAGCTAGAGCAAAAGTTTGTAAGGAGGAATTGTCGGCAACGAAAAGGTGTTTTAATTTTTAACAAAAATAGCTTCAGTGGCTTATTGTCGGCTATCCGTAACAGATATTTATATGCTGTCGCGGACTTTTTCGTACGTCTATTCGTTGCCGACATTTCTCCATTATACGAATTTAATCCATCTTCAAGCGTTTAGGCAGCGTTCGCAGTAAAACCGCGAGAATGCGAGGTTTTTTTCGGAACCGAAAAACTATTAATTGTAATAACTCGAGAACCAGTGGAGATATTTTACTGAAACTGGATATGCGTTTTTGACGTACAAGTCTGTTGAAGGTGTGGGGTGTCAATTTTGGGGGATGAAATTTAGAAGTTGAAAATCACATAAATACGAAAACTTCTCAAATATTTTGCACATGGAGGTCTGAAACCACATATATTTTGACATTATTTGATAAGGGATGTTTTTTTTCTGCAAGATGAAACAGAAAGGGGTGCAAAGTAGGGGTTGAAACTCTAAATTTCACATAAGTGTTGCTTGAAATTCAAGCAATTCGATAACTTTTAATCAATGGCCCAGAAAAAGTTTTGAGCACATATTTAGTCTTTAGACCCTTAGATCACCTCCTATGACAGGAAGAGAAAAAAATTGCACCTCTAAAACTCAACCCCTTCAACCTTGAAACAAAAAATTCACTTAGAGGAAATGTAACCCTTGGACCACCTATTACCGGAGGAAACTAATTAAACACAAAAAATTGCATCCCTGAAACTCGCCCCCTTCAACCCCAATCACAAAAACTTGACTTGGAGGAAATTTAACCCTTGCACCGCCTACAACCGAAAGAGTTCAATTGAACAAAAAACTACGCACCTAAAACTCACCCCCTTCAACCCCGAAACACAAAAAAATTACTTGGACGGAATTTAATCCTTTTACCACTCATTATAGCAAGAGACTATTTTGAACGCAAAAGATTGTACCCCCAAACCCACTGTCGTCAACCCTCGAACACAAATAATTGACTTGGATGAAATTGAGCCCTTGGACTATCTACAACAGAAACAGACTAACTGAACGCAAAAAGTTGCAACCCCGAAAACCATCCCCTTCAACCCCCAAATACGAAAAATTGACAATCATAAATAATTGACTCGGTGGAAATTTAACCCTTAGACTACTTGTTACTGGAAGATACTAATTGAGCGCAAATGAAATTAAGATTTGGACCACTGTTATTGGAGGATAGGTACCAAGTAAGCGCCCCCGAAACCTACCGCCTTCAACCCCCGAGGATAATAATTTAACGGAAAAAATTGCACCCCCTTCACCCCCAACACAAAAAATTGACTTGGTGGAAATTTGATGCGTGACCTTATGTACTTACAACCGGAAGATACTAATTGAACGTAAAAAAATTCATCAATTGATACACCCTCACGAATTCTTTATCATGAGCATATGCTTCGGCACTACTACTAGGTGCAGATTACATCTGCACCCAAAACCACAAAGTCCAACTGAATATATTATAAGTCATTCACGGTGAAGAAACATTTACAGGGATACACATCGCATTGATATACATCTTCCGTTGGCTTTTATTAATGGTTTAAGAACTGTTTTTTAAATGTAACAGCTCTACAGGTTATTAACTCTATTCGTGCACCATAAAACTGAGGTTTTAAATTGAACTTTTTAAAAGTTAAATTAAAAATGTTTCAAGATTAAATACTCTTAATACATACATCATAAACCTAAAATGCTTTTTAAAAAACTTTTTTAAGCTATTTTAGGATTTGTCGTAAATAGTGAGGTTATGTAGTGTTTTGTGGACCTCATGCTCTTGCACTCGTCGCATAAAGAAAAGTAGGACCTTCCATGGTATTCGTAAGTGGAAAAGAGAAGTTGCGAAAAATCAAGTAGGGTAAAACACCTAAACGTTGGCACCCTTCTAATTATCGGCACTCTTAACAACTTTTAGTGCTTTTCCTTAAATTTGTCGCCGTTTTGTTTTCTACTGTTGAGTTTTTATAAAACGGGCAACATTCATCTGCACTCCTGTCTGCTCGGCGCATGTCCAAATTTTTTAAGTTACTAGAAATAGCCGAATGAAATCATATGGGTTCAGTAGTGTATGAAAAATTTAAATTTTCTTAAGAAAGTGAGGGTTGAAAGGTTTAGTTTTCAAAAATTACTCATTGGTTATGTTATTATTTTAATTGTTAAAGCTACTAAAGACACTATTTCCATACACGTAGCTCTTCTTTTAACTATCAAATCACTTGTCGGTGAAAACTTACTCGATGCCAACTTTTGACATACAATTTCTTCGATTAGTCTAATCCTTGGCATAGTGCCAATAATTAACTCAAAATTCAAAATATTTGCTTTCTATTATTGGCACCTCTTCTTTCTCTTCTGATGGACAAGAAGACGAGACAAAAAAACATAAAAAAAAGAAAGAATTTTACCAGATTAAAAATAATTCAACATGCTCATTATAAAAAGGTAAATGACGACAATATAGTGACAACTGACAAGCATAAAAAATATAGCGCATTGATAGTGAAAGTCCTCCAAAACTTGAAGCCAAAGGCGTAGATGAATATTTAAGGGAAAAGAAGTAATAAATTAGCAAAGATTAATAAGCATGTACTAAAACAAAAACACAGAAGCAAACAAGAAAAAGTAAAAAACAAAGACTGCCTTTCGTTTTGACTTCGTCCGCATACAAAAAGCAGTTTAGAGAAAAAGCTAATATTAAAAGGGAAAAATGGAGAAAAAAAGAACAAGGGAGACTGGAAAAGTTGGTATCTCTAAAAGTAAATCACCTTTCTTGAGGCGAAGACCGAAACTAAAAGAAAAGTCGGCGAAAATTTGGCCCCTAAAAGCAAACCGACTTCTCAAAAATGCAACAAGAATAAAACTGACACGAAGGCCGTACATACAAAGATGTCATGATCGTTTTATCCTAATTATGTTTATAGTTTAATAAAATAAATAAATAAATGTTTAGCTTTGACCGATCACTGACTATATACTATATATTACCTACCTAGGTAAATTAGTAAGTACTAGGTACCCACTAAGTACTTGTAAGGTTAGTGCCAAGTAATAGGAAGCGCCTATGTCAACTTTAGGCGAATGCATGCCAATAATTGACTTTTCGTCAATGTGGAAGATTCTAGCTAAAAATATATTAAAAACATGTTTCAATTAGCGGAATCTTCATGTTTTCGGTTAATAAATTTTATTCTACATATCGGACCCTCTGCAAAGATAAAATCAAATATTCCTCATTCTTCTACGTTTATGTTTAATGTTGTTGCCTTAAAGTGCCAATAAATGGGTGTTTTACCCTACTTACGTCAAACTACATCAAGAAAAACTTGTAAAAAAATGCAGCAGAGAAGCGGCTGGAACCTCCCCATCGCGTGGATCTTTATATTCTGTGTAGATAGTAGTCAATTCAACAGAATTTTTTTAATCCTTTACTAATTTCGCAATTTTCTGACAAATACCGACGTCACCTCGGACATCACCCATCACGTTTGACAAAATGTTCCTTTTAAGGTTAATCTTTTGCCACCTTTTTGACAATAACTGCCACTTTATGTCATCCCCAGCAGCACCAAATATGGGGCCAACGTAGAGCCTACATTGGGCCAATATATTAATCGTGGCCCAATATTTCAGACTTTTAGCCAATATTGGCTGTGCATTGGTGGGAAAATGTTTGCCAATATATATAATCCATGTTTGACCAATGTAGGACCCATAGTATCTTTGCATGTTGAAATCATAAACATGCCCCCAATATGGGTAGAATATGGTAGAATATTATTTCATAAATAGTAATTAATGCACTAATTTAATTACTCAGAAAATGAGTAGGTACCATAATACATGCACATGAAAATTACCGAATGCAATACATATTAGTATATTTATTAAAATTTTATTTGATAATAAAGATGAATTACGGATATGGGGATCGGGAGGTTGCAGTTTATTAATAAAATTCGTTCGGTACCTATGTGCAATAAATATTTGATTTCATTAATCAAATAGCACATACCTAAATTATAAAATATTTGTTAGGGCCTGCATTGGCCATTCTTGGACGATGCACGCAGGCTGGCCACAGCTGTGTGCGCAGTCGCAGAAGGTGTACGTGACTTCCTGGTCGGACACTCCAGTAATCTATGACTCCAGTCCAGTCCAGACAGGAAAAAATTGCGCTAACCTAAAAGCCGGGGGTTGCATTTGTTCATTTGTCTGGTTTTAGTGCTTGTGGTGTTGAATGTTTTGTGGGGTAAGTAACTCTTAAATAACGATGTTTTAAGCCAGACAGCATGGAATTTTGTTGGGTTAGAGTTGTGCCAGTTATCAGCTATTTAAAGGCTATTTTGCCATTCAGTGCTTTAAATATTGTGAAGCTGCTTTATTAGGACATCTAATTACTGTATGTACATAAAAGTACATGCCATCTACGTACTTTTTGATTACTCTTTTATATACAGGGTGATTTTGAACGGGTTCGTTGGAAACTGTTTGACTTCCTAACAGATGACGTGATGAGGATCTTCGAATTTGGTATGCGACCATAATCGATCATGACGAATCGAAGTCAAATATTTTCAAGATGGCGGCAGAAGAGATGAATACATTGGTAACGATGAGATATTGTTTTGCAAAATTCTTCAATAATGTGTTTTCAGGTGAATCATCTTTACCTTTGTGACACTGTCCATAAGGCTGTCTTTTACCAAATGAGAAAAATCTTGCAGAAAAGTGTGTCATCATTGTATTCCGGGCAAGGTAAAAAAAGTGGGAAGTTGCCATTCAAAAATTTGCGATGCCGTGGGGCCATTCTACGTAAGTTAATTTTTTGCAAATCTACTTGATAGTTGCTGATTTTTCGTTCTAGATGCCGTTAGAAAGAGGTGCCTCCGGAGGCTACAGAGGTCGAGGTGCAACGATCAATTTCCCTGTACTTACCTGGCGGGATCTAAAGACCGTGAAGTAGGAATGGGGGAGCGATAAAAATCAAAAATTTGTAATGTTTTTTTATACAAATTAATAATAGTAATTAGTAATATATTTCTAATGATTTCCTATTACATTGCTCCTATGAAAGAAACCAATCTGGGGCGAATATTTAAAAGAAATATTGGCTAATGATTATTAAACAATGTTTTCCCTATAAAACAAATGCATGTTGGGCCAATATTCCTTTAAATATAGGGCCGTTAAAAAAAATCTGACGTTTACATGTTGTCCCAATATTTGAGAAATATGTTGGGCCAATAAAAGTGTGCTGCTGGGGATCCACTGTCAAACCGCTCCCTTTTAATGAGAAAGAATTTTTTTTCTATTTTCCACTGAAATGGCAGAAACTGTGAACACATTTTTAGAACCAGAATTTGATCGCCTTTTAAATGGCGACATAAAAAAGGAGGTCTTGTATTTAAAATTTTAAGTTGATATGCTTAAATGGGACTTCCCGTTGGCCAATTGCTTTCAAAAGCCTTTGAGGTCTTCAACGGGTCACCCAATCTCCATGTACCAAATTTCAGCCAAATCGATTCAGTAATTTGGGCTATAATGTATTTTTACTGTTATTATAAAATTTCGATTTTTTGAACCAAACAGCGCTAAATGCGAATTAATTTTGTCCTATTTAAAACCAGAATTTGAAGACCTTTCTGATGGTGACAATAAATCTTTCAAAAACTTGTTTTTAATGGTCAAATGAGAATAGTTTTTTTGGAAATTGGTGTGCCAAAACTTTCCGTGAGTCGATTGAATTCAAAATTTCTTCAGCTCTTCGACGTGTAATACAATCCCCATGTGCAAAATTTCAGCCAAATCGGTTCAGGGGCTTGGGCTGTACCGCGATTTTAAAGTCCGATAAAAATCATTTTTTTTTTAATTTTTGGTCAAAAGGGCACTAAGAATGAATACGCTTTTAGAAGCAGAATTTGAAGGTCTTCCTTATGGTGACGTGAAAAATGGGGGTTTGCATTTAAAATTCAAAAGTTGATATGCCAAAATGGCATTTCCGCTTGCACGATTGGCTCCAAAAGCTTTTCAGATCTAAGTTAGGTTACGAGATGCCTATATTCCAAATTTCAGCCAAATCGGTCTAGTAGTTTTGGCTGTGGAGTGATTACAAACGAACGTACGTACGTACATACACACAGACACATTTTAAAAACCCCTTTTTTGGGTTCCTGAGACCTCAAAACGTGAAGATCTGGTGCTATCTCAAATTCGAAAATTTTAGTGATTGCAGTAACCTCCCATTTTTTTAACCTCCCCACTCCACTTCACCATTTAAAAAAAAGGCAGCAGAGAAGCGGCTGGAACCTCCCCAACGCGTGGGTCTTTGATTTCCGTGACTTGTGTTTAAGATTTTAAAGTTAATATGCCTAAATGGCACTTCCCGTTAACCAATTGCTCCCAAAAGCCTTTCAGCTCTTCAACGGGTCACCTGACCTCCATGTACCAAATTTCAGACAAATCCTTCCAGTAGTTTGGGCTATAACGTGGTTTCAGTGTTACTTCAAAATTTCGATTTTTCTACCCAAAGGGTAATAAATGCGAATAAATTTTATCTCATTTAAAACCAGAATTCGAAGACCCTTCTAATGGTGGCAATTAATCTTTCAAAAATTTGTTTTGGATGGGTAAATGAGAGAATACTTTAAATTTGGAAATTGGTGTGCCAAAGCGGCACTTTCCGTGGGTCGATTGAATCCAACATTTGTTCAGCTCTTCGACGTGTAATACAATCCCCATGTGCAAAATTTTAGCCAAATCGGTTCAGGGACTTGGGCTGTACCGCGATTTTAAAGTCCGATAAAAATCTCGATATTTTTAGTTTTTGGTCAAAAGGGCACTGACAGTGAATACATCTTTGGAAGCAGAATCTGAAGGCCTTTCTTATTGTGACGTGAAAGATGGGGGTTTACATTTAAAATTTAAAAGTTGATGTGCCAAAACGGCATTTCTGGTTGCACAATTGGCTCCAAAAGCTTTTCAGATCTAAGTTGGGTTATCACATGCACACGTACCAAATTTTAGCCAAATCGGTCGAGTAGTTTGGGCTGTGGCGTGTTTACGAACGAACGAACGAACGAACGTACGTACGAACGAACGTACGTACATACATACAGACACATTTTAAAAACCACTTTTTTGGGTTTCTGAGACCTCAAAACGTACAGACCCGGTCTTATCTCGAATTCGAAAATTTTAGTGATTGCAGTAACCTCCCTTTTTTTTTAAATGGTGAAGTGGAGTGGGGAGGTTAAAAAAAGGGAGGTTACTGCAATCACTAAAATTTTCGAATTCGAGATAAGACCGGATCTATACGTTTTGAGGTCTCAGGAGCCCAAAAAAGTGGTTTTTAAAATGTGTCTGTATGTATGTACGTACGTACGTACGTTCGTACGTTCGTACGTTCGTACGTTCGTAAACACGCCACAGCCCAAACTACTCGACAGATTTAGCTGAAATTTGGTACGTGTGCATGTGATAACCCAACTTAGATCTGAAAAGCTTTTGGAGCCAATCGTGCAACTAGAAATGCCATTTTGGCACATCAACTTTTAAATTTTAAATGCAAACCCCCATTTTTCACCTCACGATAGAAAAGGCCTTGAAATTCTACTTCTAAAAATGTATTCGTTCTTAGTGCCCTTTTGGTCAAAAATTAAAAAAAAAATGATTTTTATCCGACTTTAAAATCGCTGTACAGCCCAAGCCCCTGAACCGATTTGGCTGAAATTTTGCACACGGGGATTGTATTGCACGTCGAAGAGCTGAACAAATTTTGGATTCAATCGGCCCACGGAAACTGCCGTTTTGACACACCAATTTGTAACTTTAAAATTATTCACTCATTTAACCATCCAAAACAAGTTTTTGAAAGATTTATTGTCACCATCAAAAAGGTCTTTAAATTCTGGTTTTAAGTAAGACAAAATTCGTTCGCATTTAGTGCTCTTTGGGTCAAAAAATCGAAATTTCATAATAACACTAAAAATACATTATAGCCCAAATTAGCGAATCGATTTAGCTGAAATTTGGTACATGGAGATTGGGTGACCCGTTGAAGACCTGAAAGGCTTTTGGAAGCAATTGGTCCGCGGGAAGTGCCATTTAGGCATATCAACTTTAAATTTTAAATACAAAGGTCTCCTTTTTTATGTCGCCATTAGAAAGACGATCAAATTCTCGTTCTAAAAATGTATTCACAGTTTCTGCCATTTCAGTGGAAAATAGAGAAAAAATTATTTCTCATTAAAAGGGAGCGAGCTGACAGTGGATGACATAAAGTGGCAGTTGTTGTCAAAAAGGTGGCAAAAGATTAACCTTAAAAGGAAGATATTGTCAAATGTGATGGGTGATGTCCGAGGTGGTGTCGGTATTTGTCAGAAAATTGCAAAATTAGTCACAGTCGATAAGGGTAAAAAATTTCTGTTGAATTGACCACTATCTACACAAAATACAAAGATCCACGCGATGGGGAGGTTCCAGCCGCTTCTCTGCTGCATTTTTTTTAAATTGTGATGGGGTTGGGGAGGTTAAAAGTGTTTTTAGGACATAGTGATTCACTAGTGACGGGAAGTAATTTCAGTTGTTGTACAGAGCGAAGTCGAAGTCAGAACAAATAGCGTAAACGAAGTTGTTGACTTTAACAGAAGACACCCTCAGACAAATGTCTTTGCCCTTAGAAAAATCACTTTCAAGTACAAATAGATTTAATATTTCTGAATAAGTATTTAGAAAACAAAGTAGACTTAGGGCCGGTTTATCGATGCTCAGTCAAAACTGGCTGTTATCTATCTGACGGTTTACTATAACTGACAGATAAATCAGATTCACGTTTATCGACATCGACTTTGTCTGTCAGTTACGTGCCTGACAGTTTGAGTTGTGTTGGCAACATTTGGGGTAGCGGAAGTTGAATTCTATTGGACAGATTTAAATTTCGCGCTAATATAGTCAACTGTTTCCATAGCAATGCCTTACGGTCTTTGTTTACTGTGGCAGGTGCTGATGCAGTTGAAATTTGCATTGGTGACAGATAAGAAACGAGGAGTAAACTTTTCTGCCTATAATCCAGACGTGCTTTGAAAAGTAACTAGCAGGAGATGTAATTGAGGATAAGAAAACGGATGGTAGAAGCAGGAGGTCTGAAAAAAAGTTGAGGAAATCTTAAGTATTGGCAAATTCCTCAAAATAGTTTCAGGTAGATTCCTAAACTTTATATTGGCTAGATTCATGTTGAAGAAAACCAAAGATTCACCTTCTTCGTCATTTAAATGACTATGGGCGATGCTAACCGTCGGTTTTCTGCCCTAGCTGACACTTTCAACTGTCAGTCAGTTTGCCCCGCACTTTAGCAAAGACTTTGCAGTCAACTTGCTGTCGATAAACAGTTTAACTATCGGATAACGCAAACTGTCAGATATCTTCATTTAACTGAGCATCGATAAACCGGCCCTTATTAAAACATATATCAGTAGTTAATAATTTTATGAACAAATACGCCATTATTGTAGCTAAAGATTCAACCGCCAATTTGATGAAATGCTATGTGGGGTAAATATATTTTTTTTATTATCCATGAATTCGAGCGATAGATAGAAAAAGTGTGCTTGACTTACAAAACTAGTCAATCTGTAACAGAATAAGTGAAACTGACAAAATTTAGTATTTATATAAAAATTCTTTATTTTTTAATCAAAACTTATTAATTAAAAAATGCTTATTTCCACTGTGCGTAAGCTTTTTATGCTTGTTTTGTAGGATTTTGTCAGTAAACAATCCTTTGTTTAAGTTTTTTGGATTCGAAAACAAGGAATACGCAATTATATTTAAGTATACAGGGTGTCCCGTCTCAGGGTGCAATAATTTCAGCCACAGGTTCCTTGCATGAAAATAAAAGACCCGTATTTTATTGTTTCGCTAGATGGGCCCCCATTTCGTCACTAGGACTCCTCAAAAGTGAGCCCCAAAAATCGAAAATTAATTCCCACATTTCCGAGTAAAATTAAGGAATGTGGAGCCATACACGTGCTTATTGACATAGTTACCAAGATAGCTATAGCGCGATTAATGTCAGGGCTTTGTTAAAGTTTTAAATTATTGTCAGTTTTGCACCACTGTGGCACTGTTTGGTTTTTTTTTTGTAAATATTATAATGGCAGCGCCAATTTTGCAAATTCGGAGTATGCAGATATGCATTTAATTTATGGTGTATGGCTCCACATTTCTTAATTTTAGTCGGAAATGATGCATTTTACAGAAAAAGTGCAAGAAGTAGGGTAGTCTCTAAATTGAATCGACCATCGGATGGTGTGTAAGTAAATCGGAAATTTAATTACGTTAACAAAGATATTCGTTCGTAATGGTCTTGTGGAAAATTTCAGCAAAATCGGTGCATTAGTTAAGACGTGGGAATTCATTTTCGATTTTTGGGGCTCACTTTTGAGGAGCCCTAGGGACGAAGCCGAGGACGAAGCGGAGGTCAATCTAGCAAAACAAAAAATACGGGTTTTTTATTTTCACGTAAGGAATCTGTGGCTGAAATTATTGCACTCTGAGACGGGACAAACTCTAATACATTCTAATTCATAGATGAAAACGACATTATTAACATTATTTATTATAAAACTTTAAAAAGAACAATTCGTCGCCCTAGTACTTATTTGATCCACCGACCATCGACAACGCAGACCGTTGTAGACCTTAACGTTCCAAAGCATATTTGAGACACATCCACCACTTATACCGGAATAGTTCAGCGCTCATTGATCCATATCCACCGGTTACAACTTTCGGACTTATTTGCTCCACAAACCGTCTCGCACGTCACATTTTCTACAATCTGGACGACTAACAGAATTTGGCTTTCGGCATCGGCAATAAATTCTCCTGTTAATATAGGTACCCATTTTGACTAAGTACGCCTATGTTGTGGTAGGTAGGTAAACATTTTCCACATTACAACACAAATGCCTAATTAAAACCAGTCCAAAAAAATATGTGAAGGATTTGGTTCAATGAAATAAACGCAATTTCAATAAAGGGGTAGGTAGTAGTAGTAGTAGTTGAGCGATTAAATCGCTAAAATTAGAATAAATTATAAAAGACGGGGAATGTACGGTAATGGATGAGCAAGATGGTTGGTTGCTGCTTGTAATAAAGCCATTTGACTTATCTTATTTATGATGTTGATTGTCAAAGACACCCCCCTGTTTTCTTTTATTCATTACCCTTAACAGATGTGCTGATGTTCAAACGTTGTCGTTCAAGAACCCGAACGTCTTGTCCATCAGGTAAAAAAATTACAAAGGAACACCGTATGAAAACAATATTAAACAAACCATTATGGTGTTTTAAAAAGAAATACTATACAAGAAAAACTAATCAATGAAATCCATTGTTGGGAGGCATTAATAGGATGATGTAATGCATGGTTGATTGTTTTAATTCTGTGCCTCAAATCGCTCAAATAAATCAACATTTGCTAATTTTATGATCTCTCATTTGTAAAGAGTATACCTACTTAATAAATAAAATTAAAAAGGTAGCAGGTTACGTTAGCGCGGGTGTCTCTGACAGGTAATAGACATGAATAGGATAAGTGAAATGGTTTTATTACAGCTACATAGCTGCCGATCACGGTTTAAGATGCCTCAAACAATTTCGAGTCGACTTTCTAACCAAATCCAAAGCTTGCAGATCCACAAGAGCATCCCTGAGAGAAGCGCATGTGTATCAAATAAAAACTGAAGTCCTTCAAGATTCTCACAGTTGGATGTGTATCACTACCATGTTTAAAACGTTAAGGTCTAAAATCGCCTGCTTCGTCGATGGTCTGTGGATGAAATAAGTACTAGGGCGACGAATTGTAGATGCAGTAGAATATAAAAAGGTAAAGTTAAAATTCCTAAAAAAAAAAAAAAAAAAAAAATTACCTCACGGTTGCGATAGGGATAGGCTGATAACTGGACCTATCAGATTTTTGTGACTAGGGACTAATTGTGACTGATGGGACTGAAAAAGACACCGCAGTTGCACAGGTACCGTGACACTAGCAGACCCTCAGGGAATGAGGGCGGACCGAATTCCCGGGGTTAACTGGGAATTTCAGACCAGATTTAAGAGGATACTGGAGGCCTCAATGCGGCAAATGGGGTCGAAGGACACCCATAGCTGCTCTGAGACTTCGGGACCTAGCAGTCTGAACAGAGGGACTGGAAGACTGATACTTCTGTTGTCTGTACGGAGGGAAAAAAAAATAAAAAATACCTCGCGGTTGCGATAGGGACAGGTTGACAACTGGACCTATCAGACTTTTGTGGCTAGGGACTAATTGTGACTGATGGGACTGAAAAAGACACCGCAGTTGCACAGGTACCGTGACACTGGCAGACCCTCAGGGACTGTGGCACCAACAACCAGTTGTGACTGATGGGGCTGTCCACCAGGAACTATCGGCCACACGGGGGGAAGATGTCTGCAGTCTGTACGGAAGGGTAGTTATAATAGTGCTGCGCAGGACGCTAGGGACTAGTTGTGACTGATGGGACTGAAAAAGATACCACAGCTGCACAGGTACCGTGACACTGGCAGACCCTCAGGGACTGTGGCACCAACAACCAGTTGTGGCTGATGGGGCTGTCCACCAAGAACCGTCGGCCACACTGGGGGAAGATGTCTGCAGTTTGTAACATAGAGGGACATAAATTGATACCTCAACTGAACCTTTTAAGGGTACACTTTAAGCTGCCTTCGACACCAAGAAACCAGTTGTATCCGGCAGGGCTGAAAAAGACCTGCCGGTTATAGTGGGTTCGCGGGACGAAGCTTCAACAAACTCCCTAAAGAGCAGAAGTACCCGCCGTGGTATAGCAAAGCGGGGTGGCTTTTCTAGCACCCGATTAACACTATTCAGTTTCTACAGCAGAAGTACTGGGTCTTTGCAGAACCGGGGTTCCTGATGTAGGAAATGGATAACTGTCACAGTGCGGGCATAATGGACCATAAGGTCTGAATGCAGCGGACCCGTCAGGGAAACGCACCGCAGAACGAAATACGAATAAAATCCTAATAAAGGTATTATTTTAAGTAAACATATGTAAGGCTTTATTGAATTCAATTTGAAGATCTTATTGAGACACAAAGGTTTTATTAAAGTTTTAAATAAAGTTTTATGGATGACTTGACAATGTTATCAACACTGTTGAATTAAGATGGAAAATTTTTAAAGAAGTTTCAAAAAATGCACTGGAAGAACCTCATAAGGTTCTCCTTTTTCACCGTCTAACTGATTTATTACAGTGTTCAATACTCCTTTAAGGGAGAGCAGCTTTAAAGAAACTCTTGTTAGGGCTGATTTCATAATCAAAATTAAAGTGTCCTTTAAATATTTGCTTAGCAACATTCCAGAAAGGTTGCTCCTGATTGGTCAGCATGCCCTTTAAAGCCTACTTTAACTTTAAAGGACCTTTAAGTTTCATTGTGAAATCGGCCCTTAGTAAGTTGTATAGCTATCTCGTAGATTAAAATAAAACTTAAACTGTTACTTGGGTATACAATGCATTCTAAAACTAAACAAAATTTTATTAAAATCAGTTCCATAGAAACGTTATAAATCTGTTTCGAAACATCTTTTATCTTTCAGTAAATATACAGAATTAGACTGAACCAGTCAACGAATATTTTATAATATATTTGAATTATTGAAAATACGTGAGATGTATATTTTTAATGCGTACCTAACGGATTCTTGTATCCCTATAAAAGTTTACTGGTTTCTCATATGCAAGAAATGTTCTTCAACGTTGGACTGGAATACGGCTACTATCAGATTTTGCGACTTCCTCCGTAGAGTAAGGGAAATGTTGCAAGCAATCAAAAGACGAACATCTACAACTTTTACAGCTCTGCAGCAACACAATAAGTCAGATTTAAAGTTAACAGCGAAACAACAAAATATTCTTTCTGCCTCGTCAGCGTTTCGTTTCCCGTAATTGCTCGAAATAAAAACATAAAAATATAAATTACTGCGAACTGTTAGTTGATCTTAATCCACTCCAATTTCGCCCAGTGGCGGCGAACACTGAAATTGTTTTGCGGCGAGATTCCCTCACCCACTTTTGGGAATACCGCGAAAGATATGAACAAAGTTATGAACACGATGGGAAACTTGAGCATTAGTCCAGAGGCCTAATCTCGTTTCAACTTAATCCTAGCAGAACTTAATTCTTTCGAATTGAAAAATTGCCACCGAAACGATAAATATACACGTCACTCGCACGAATAAACGATACAATGGAGATATCAAAAAAGGACAGGGCTTAAAGCTCGCCCAAGTTTTTCAAGCCTTTTATAACAGAACCGTCGGCTTGGTTGGGTGATAAAATCATGACAAACATCCGTTTTTAAAGCTCTCCCGTTTGAAAAAATCTATTTAACTGGTTGTTGTCCGTGAAGTGGGATATGTGCGTGTTCGGGACCGGAATAATTTGCAACAGGACGCGCAGTTAACATCAAGTGGATACAACAATCGCGTGTTCGATGGCTGATAATTTTACGGCCAAATTGACATCGCTGTAGTCTCTTAATGAGCTCCTGACAATTCCGATGCAAATGAATGAAAAACGGGAGAATTTATGCGGTCGAAGTTCCACAGTGGAAACTTTCCAACTTTGTACAATAGCAAACTCCATCAGGAAACTTGTCTGAATTGTGCGGGAATTAGAAAACCTCACAAAAATCAATCTACAGAATATATTCGAGACGAACAGAGCATTCCAAAGTGGCACAAAAGAGCAAGGAAGCAAGAGACCAGCGTTTATTAAACAAAGCCAAAGTGTACGTTATTGGAGATCCATTATTTTGAATATAAGTAAAACGGGAATGAAAATACAGAAAATGAAAATTCGTTTATGAGCATTTCACTCTTCCTTTCACAACGCCTAAAATCATACATTTTAAATATGGGATACGGAAAATTGTTCGCCAGCAATTGTTCCCCAGCAATTTTCCGCCAGCAATATTGTTCGCCAGCAATTTTTCGCCGCTACAAATTTATCGCCCCAGCAATTGTTCGCCACTACCAATTTATCGCCTCAGTAATTATTGTTCGCCTGCAATTTTTCCCCAGTAATTGTTCGCCATAGTATATAAGTAGGCCTCCATAGACACAATATCCAAATAAAAGCCAAACGGAAGATGTTTATCAACAAGTTTAAAAAAATTGTATTCGGTTTTTCCTACTTAAAATTAGAACAAAATATAAAATTAGAAAAAATGTTTTGTGCACATTTTTTGTATCTAAGGAGTTGAAAGGTTGGAAGGGGCAGGCAAGTTATGGGCAATATTCTTGAAGACCAATTAGTTTCTTGAAGTTTTAGGTAATTACAGGTTTAAATTTTCTTCTTGCCAGTTTTTGTTGTGGGGGTTTAAGCGAGTGAGTTGTATCGGTGAAATTGTTGGCGTTCAATGAGGTTAGGTTTCCCCCATGTAAATTTTTTGTGTATCGGGGGTTGAAGAGGGTGAGTTATATGGGGATGAAATTCTAACTTTTATTTGCCTCTTCATGATGTAGATAGTTCAAGGGTTAAATTTCCTCGTTTAATTGGTCTCTTCTTGTGTTTGGGGGTTGAAGGGGAATGAGTTTTGGGTGTGCAATTTGTTGTGTTCATTTGGTCTCCTCCGGTAGTAAGTGGTCCAAGAGTTAGGTAAGATTTCCTTCATGTCAATTTTTTGTTTGGGGGTTGAAGGATGAAGGGGATGAGTTGTGGGGGTGAAATTGCTGCTTCAAATTCGATTTTGTACAATAATATTGTCGGCGAACAATTGATGACGAACAAATGAAGGCGCGATAAATTGGTAGTGGCGAACAATTGCCGGCGAACAATTGAAGGCGCGATAAATTGCTAGTGGCGAACAATTGCTGGCGAACAATTTTTTTAAATATATCATAATTTTTGCACCATTAAAGCAATAAATAATTAACAGAAGCTCATCAGAAGAAATGGTTATTTCCAACCACGTTGTTATAACTGCAAGACGAATAGTTTTTAGAGAATATTTTTTGACAACTTTTCCTTTAATCAAACCGACCCTCAGAACAATTTACCGTACCAAAACGAAAGTTTGCCAATGACAAGTACATTCTTAAAGCTCTCCACAACGCCTAAAATCATAACTTTCGAATGAATATTTAAAGGGAAATAATTTTATGAAAACCAGGTACGTACCTACTTTCGAAAGAGATTTTACGATATATCATAGCTTTTGACCTGAGGCGGAGAAGTTCAGAATAGGGGAAAAGACCACATGCCGTTGGAGGGGGAAATGAAAAGGGAACAGAGAAAACGAAAGAGGGGAAGGTACTAAAGAAAGAAAGGTGGGATGAAGAGACAATCAACGAATACAGGCAAAAATTGGGAAAAGCAAGATTTGAAGCAAAGGGGGTGGAAGATAAAATCAAAGAGCTGGAGAGAATTATAAGAGAGGTAGTAAGAAGTGAGGAAATAATACGGACAGACTATAAGGGGAAATAGTCAGGGAAATGGAAGGGGATGGTTCGATATAGAATGCAAGAAGGCAAAAAGAGAGACGAGAAGAGAATTAAGAAAATGGAAAATGGGAAAACGAAAAGGGAAGAATACTTAAAATCCAAAGCAAAATACAAGAAGAACAAAAGAAATGATAACAATTACAATTAACGGATGCCCTTAAAAAAACGGACGAAATATTTTTGGGAATAACATTTTTTATTGTACAATCATGGTCTTAAATTAAAGGTAAAGAATCAGGCTTTCGATTAATGTAAGAAACTACTACATGTGGTGCTGCCGAGTACCTTTCGTAATGCAGTAATAAAATCATTGCGTTAGCAATTAATAGGATCATTTTCCTGTTTCTTTAATCATAATTTTAGAGCGGTTCACAGCCCGGAAATGAAATTTTATTGAGAAAATTAGTGATAGACACAAGACTAAATGATTATTATGATGATGACTATTATACTAACGATTGAACATCCTTTTACAAAAATGCAAATTTTAGAAACATTCCGCATTTATGTTGTGGAAAATAAAACTCCTAAGACTTAAGACATACAATAAGTGAACAATCCCAGCGCATTTTTATTCCAGAAATATTCCGACTCTAAATAACGACAAGGGTAGTAAAAAGCAGTCATTTCTTTTTAATTAAACTCCTCAAGCCGTTGCCTAAAATATTTTCTTTGTAATCGCTTCGTAACATTGCTAGATAGCACAGCAGATGGTATCGAGCGATCATCCAATAAACGGAATTTTATTAATCTCCAATACTATAAATACATTGTTGTATTAAAAGATAAAAGCTGTTGACTTTTAAGGACCAATATAGCACGCTCCGTTACCCAACTTTTTAATAACGCATCTCCCTCCGAAAATAAATCAGAACCCGGATTGTTTCAATACTATTGACTGACTCAAAACTTGGAACAATCAATCAGGCGCTTTGTAAACTTTTATGAAATCACGTAGCGCATAAGTTCGTGAAAAATGGCGACAAGTTTCTAAGCAAACAGATTTTAATCTGAAAATTATAACTTACCCATCAGAATTGATGCGAGAAACACCAGAAAAGCGATAAACTCATCCTTCATCCTGGGCCTCCTCATATCCTGTCGATCGAAAAGAAAGATTAGACTCTCGTGAGTATTAGGCAAAAAAGTTGTTTTCAAACTAAAACTACAATTTTCATGAAGCTCGGTAAAAAGTAAGTACCACGCTATTAGTAGTGGTTGACTTTTATTCTATTTTTATTTAAATTTTACAATGTGGTTAAAATCCAGCTGTAAATTCGGGTAAATTCCAGGTTACTTTAAACTTTAAAGCACAAACGTGACAAGTTTTCGTCTTGTGTGGTCAAGAGTTTTAAGAGGTCTGACCGAGTGAGTCTGAGGCTCAAGGCCAAAAGAGAGGGCAAGACCTGAGGAAGTTTCGGACGAATACAGTCGTGGCAAAAGTGACTAAAAACTAAAGCGATTTAATTTCTTTGTAATAATGGCGATAAAGGCAATAATAGGGTGGAAAACCTTAGATGTAGATACAATTTTTTTGAAAAATGTTATTTTAATGACGATAAGCTTTCTTCACCTTGTAGGTTATTCTGTTGCGATAAATTGGCGCTTTCAATCGATAGAACCAACCTTTGGCGATAACCTGATCATATGGTTGGTTCACAATCTGTACGTTTACAAATCAAATTCTGTGAAAAAGTAGAAGTTTCTACCGTCTCCGAGACTGACATTTTTTAAAAATGGAGCGAAGTTTTTATCATTTCAAAATTCATTCATGTCCCCCATTATACCTGTATTACGTATTTTAACCTCCCCACACCACTTCACCACTTAAAAAAAAAGGGAGGTTACTGCAATCACTAAAATTTTCGAATTTGAGACAACACCAGAGATCTTCACGTTTTGAGGTGTGTACGTACGTACACACACACAGACACATTTTAAAAACCACTTTTTTGAGTTCCTGAGACCTCAAAACGTGAAGATCTGGTGTTATCTCGAATTCGAAAATTTTAGTGATTGCAGTAACCTCCCCTTTTTTTAAGTAGTGAAGTGGAGTGGGGAGGTTAATATTTGTATTTATTTAATTTGATTTTACTGTTAATCAATACCTATTCATGTACCTACATATATTATCGTTTGCAACTCCTTCACATTAACAGAATTAGTATTTCCAATTTCCATTATAAAATATTTGTATTTATTCATTTTGATTTTACTGTTAATCACTACCAATTTAAGTTTGTTCATTACGAAATGAAACGTTCTGCGAAGAACACGTCACCAGCTACCGATCCCCAAGAGGATTTTTCCTTTATGGAAAAAGTTATTGTAGTTTGGAGCTACCACCCGACCTTAAAAAAATTCATCAACCTCTGCTTGATTCTTCACGTCTGCTTTTATTTAACACAATTTTATTATTTCGTCTCCAACTTCAGTAAACCACTTCTGATCCAATATGGGCAATTTGAGGCATTCATGCTATACGTAAGGTATTTCTGTTTTACATTATAACTGATTCTCATTTCAGTTAATGTTTTGCTCCTTCTACTACACTGTCGTAAACAGAATCACATTTGATACATTTAAAAGGGTCAAGGCAATCAGTTGGTTGACGAAATCCGCCGGAAAAGCAACGGAGAAGAAACTAAATCGAGAGATTTTTAATTTGCAGTTGTGGTTATTCGTTGTCATTGCAGCAGCGTGCATTTGCTACTTATCCGTTTTGGAAGTTTTTGGGGATCCAGAGAAAATATTTCTTTGCGTTTATGCCTTTAACAAATACTTTTACTATTCAGGTTTGTTGCAGAAAATGTATTTCTGTTCCCTTTATCCACTGATCTACATGTCAGTTTATATTTGCCTGACAATGTTTGTCTTCATTAGAAGGATTTGCATTCAAATTTGCCTTCTTAATGAACGCCTGTTGAGAATCTCCAAAGATTTTGATGATGTCAAAGAAGACGATTTAATAATTGATCAGAAGTACCAAGAAGAGATTTACAAGAGATTGCGAACTTGTGCTGAGCATCACGCTGTATTGAGCAGCATTGCAAAAAGGGCAGTAGAAAACTTAATACTACCTGCAGTCGTTCCTGTTATATTTTTGGGGACGTTGACACTTTTCGGCCTTTATTTCTATTTATTGGAGGTAGGTACTTTTTCTTTTAATAGTTCTACCTATAATAAAAATTGTAGTTTTGGAGTGTTGGTTGCTTCGTTTTGAAATTTCGATGCTTGTCCATGTTGGGACTCACACTGTTGCAGACTGCACTTTTCTGCTTTAGTGGCCAACAACTCATAGATGAGGTGATACTAATCTATGAGCAACGAAATCGAAAAATAAATACTAATTTTCTGAATTTAGTCGGAGAAAATAGGCAACATCGCACTGAATTGTCCGTGGCTCTCATGGAATGGCAGAAATCGAAGAGCTGTTCTGATGGTTTTGGTGACGTAGGCAACACATTATTACACACATTATTACATTATTTACACCCCGCTAGCTTCTGCGCGGTGGGCGTTGACACTGTTGACAGCCTCTTCCATTTTCGTTCGTTGAATGGCGTGCGTCCGATTTAATTAAATGTGGGGCTAAATTTGTTAAATCCACATTCATCGAAGTAATCCATGTTCATCGAAGTAATCGGCGAAGATAATAAGTTGGCTGCATGGTCAGGGATTGTTGGAATCGTTACCCTTACGATGATTAAGGTAAATTTTGAGGTTATATCGAAAAGCATGCTTCAGCTATATTTTCAAGGGTCGTTGTCTAGGATCGTTGTCTAGGATCGTTGTCTAGGATCGTTGTCTAGGATCGTTGTCTAGGATCATTGTCTAGGATCGTTATCTAGCTAATTGAGAGAACGTGATTCAACCCCTCGATTCCACTATCATCACCACGTCATAACTCCAGTCCACGAAGTACCCCCAGGGTAGTGTTCCTCGATATCTTCAGGGCTCTCGGGTTCCTGAAAAGACTCCCAAAGGACTCGGATAAGGAGGAACCATCTAGCCAGGCCAGATTTATTATTCATAATTTTAAGATCAAGTCTGATTTGCACGATAATTCATTTTATCCTTCGGGATCAAGTCAGCGAGTGGGTAACTACGCTAGCTACCCCTTTGTTATACCACGTGTTATAAGTAAGACTATTTCGGATTAATTTTAGTGACGTCATTATTATACTATGAATGTTATTGTCTAGTGTCGGATCAATACCCTTCGTGAAGTCTCGTTAAGAGTAAATGCGTTAATCGACGAAGGAATGAGATAGCTATCTTACTCAAGCGGTTAACTAGGGATCACTCGAGCAGTTGTGCTCTTACAAGGAGATTTTCAGGGTTGGGGTTGCGCTTGCACGCAGTTTCAATACTCAATAAATATTGTAAATAAGGTTTTAATCCGGAGCGTTTATTTAGCAACCCTCACAGCTGATCCAAATCCTTTTTGAGAGGTCCCAGACTCAATGCACCTACTGCAGGGTGTAAGTTCTTAAGTAGGTGGCGCCCCTTACCATCTTTTAAGGGCTAATTTCAGATCACATAAGCTAGCCGGGACAACACCTGAGTCTGGAACATTCGTACCCATTACAATTGGCGCCCAACGTGTCAATTTTATTCAGCTGTGAGGAGGTTTTTTTTTTTAATACGTGGTTTAACGAGGTTATTATTTCATAATGCCGACTTATAAAATTCAGAGTTCTAACTTGAGCAAGGATGAAGTGGAGTACGAATTAAAAGTAAGAGGTTGTGCTTTTACTGAACAGGACAAATTGAAAGATTTACAATCAGCTTTACGAGCAGCTTTGCACTTAGAGGCTGATGGTTCCTTTGTGAGTCCTTCTGGTGCACACCCATTTACTTTTCATGAAGATATTACAGCTGTTTCTGAAAAACTTACGGAGCTTAAAGTTTTTATAGATAAGCAATTAGATTCTCCTGATGTTATGTCGAGTCACGGTAAAAAACCTTTCAGATGTAAAGTCGCTCCTTGTTTACGTCGTATTACGTTAAAACCTCACATTGCATATGCCATGCGTTGCCAGTTATACGTTTCGGCGGGTTTTATTCCATGTTTGGTATATTTCGGAAGCGAAATCAACCTCCTAGGAAAATCTATTGAGATTGCGATTCCTACAGAGGAGGGTGGGCCAAATATTGGGTATGACCGCAGTCATATTTTTGAAAATCTATATCGTGAAGTTAAAGAACGCATAGCTCAGGCTTTTGACGTTATTAACACTGACTCCGACGACTAACTTTCCTCATTATGTCTTTGATTAGTTAGGTCTCCGTGGTAACTTGTTATGACCATTAGCAGTTTTGTCCATTTTCAATTTTGGGTTAATGGATTTATTTTTCTGCAACCTTGGTTGGATTTTTAGGTCTTTCAAGTTTAGTTAATCGCAAACTTAGGGCGAAGTTTTGAATACTGTTAGTCTGGTTTTAACAGTTTTTTTTGTTGTTCGCTGCTCTTGTTGGGAGCGACCATGTTGATTTGCCTAAGTTTTGTGAACCTTAAAGAAGTTTTTAGGGATTTTTCCACGTATACAAGACCTTTCTGATCAATACTATAACCTATCGACTTTGACTTTAACTGTGATAATAACATTAAGCCCCTTATCTGTCGTGTCTGGCCGATACTTCGGTATCGCTAGGTAATGGAGTGGATCCTACTGCCAGCGACTCCATGGTGAAGACCTAGGCGTCTGTTTCCAGAGGAGCGGCCTATCTCTTCGGCCTGTTCGGTGTCTGTTTCCAGAGGAGCGGCCGACAGGTTCTGTCCTATTCGCCTTCGGCAAAGCGTCTGTTTCCCAGTGGGTCGGCTTTACCAAGGTTTTGTGCATGTGTTTTTTTGGTAGTTATTGTTGCCTCTCGGAGGCGCCATCTTGACTGTTTTTCGCCTTCACCTTTGGACTCCTTAACCGTTTACCATTTTACCATTTTACCATTTTACCATTTCAGCAGGTCGTGCTTTTAAAGCACTTCATTTTTCTTTTTTTTCTTCTCCATGTCTCCCGCTAGGTTTCTTTTTGTGTCAGGGGATAAACACGCCGTTGTTCAGGAGTATGTAACAGTTACCTGGATTTTCTTCTGAGGATGTCTTTTTTTGGTCTTCTTCTCGGTGAGGGAGTACTTTCCGGTTCGGTCTGGGATTTATTGTGTTTGCAACCTGACACATTTTGAATTCCTATCTTTTTTTTGTACAGCTGCTTATTCGGGAGAAAATTTTCATTTCATTGGGAAATTTTCTTTAAGCAGGGAGGGTATTGTAATGGTCACTTTTGACGCTAAACACTTCTTCATGGGAAGCGACGTAGGCAACACATTATTACACACATTATTACATTATTTACACCCCGCTAGCTTCTGCGCGGTGGGCGTTGACACTGTTGACAGCCTCTTCCATTTTCGTTCGTTGAATGGCGTGCGTCCGATTTAATTAAATGTGGGGCTAAATTTGTTAAATCCACATTCATCGAAGTAATCCATGTTCATCGAAGTAATCGGCGAAGATAATAAGTTGGCTGCATGGTCAGGGATTGTTGGAATCGTTACCCTTACGATGATTAAGGTAAATTTTGAGGTTATATCGAAAAGCATGCTTCAGCTATATTTTCAAGGGTCGTTGTCTAGGATCGTTGTCTAGGATCGTTGTCTAGGATCGTTGTCTAGGATCGTTGTCTAGGATCATTGTCTAGGATCGTTATCTAGCTAATTGAGAGAACGTGATTCAACCCCTCGATTCCACTATCATCACCACGTCATAACTCCAGTCCACGAAGTACCCCCAGGGTAGTGTTCCTCGATATCTTCAGGGCTCTCGGGTTCCTGAAAAGACTCCCAAAGGACTCGGATAAGGAGGAACCATCTAGCCAGGCCAGATTTATTATTCATAATTTTAAGATCAAGTCTGATTTGCACGATAATTCATTTTATCCTTCGGGATCAAGTCAGCGAGTGGGTAACTACGCTAGCTACCCCTTTGTTATACCACGTGTTATAAGTAAGACTATTTCGGATTAATTTTAGTGACGTCATTATTATACTATGAATGTTATTGTCTAGTGTCGGATCAATACCCTTCGTGAAGTCTCGTTAAGAGTAAATGCGTTAATCGACGAAGGAATGAGATAGCTATCTTACTCAAGCGGTTAACTAGGGATCACTCGAGCAGTTGTGCTCTTAGAAGGAGATTTTCAGGGTTGGGGTTGCGCTTGCACGCAGTTTCAATACTCAATAAATATTGTAAATAAGGTTTTAATCCGGAGCGTTTATTTAGCAACCCTCACAGCTGATCCAAATCCTTTTTGAGAGGTCCCAGACTCAATGCACCTACTGCAGGGTGTAAGTTCTTAAGTAGGTGGCGCCCCTTACCATCTTTTAAGGGCTAATTTGAGATCACATAAGCTAGCCGGGACAACACCTGAGTCTGGAACAACCGTACCCATTACAACTTGAAGAGAAATTTGTAGTCCTGCTGCCAGTGCAAGTAGAGCACGAGTTGCGTTGTTCTTCGTTCTTCAAGCAATAAAATATTGTTAGATAACATTTATTTAAGTAAACGTTCGAAGTTAACTCCAAACTTATTTTACCTAGTCAGTTTTCGTACTTCAGACGCGGTGTAAGTTACACTTACAGGATTCAAATCGTCTACTATTTACAAAAGAGATTGTTTGAAAACGAACAAGGAAATAGCAGAAATTGCTGCCAAACCGATCCAGTAGTTTGGGCTATAACGTGGTTTTAGTGTTATTACAAAATTTCGATTTTTCTACCCAAATAGTACTAAAATGCGAATTAATTTTGTCTTATTTAAAAACGCAATTTGAAGACCTGAATAAATATTTCAAAAACTTGTTTTGGATGGTTAAATGAGAGAATAATTTTATCGGTGTGCCAAAACGGCAGTTTCCGATGGTCGATTGGATCCAAAAAAAAATCAGCTTTTCGACGTGCAACACGATCCCCATGTGCAAAATTTCGGCCAAATCGGTTCAGGGGTTTTCCCGATAGAAAACCTTAATTTAATTTTTTCGAAAAATATTTATTTTAGGGCCTTTTTGGCAAGAAATCATAAAAGAGAGACGCACAACCCAATTTGGCACATATCAATAGATTCATATTTAGATCGGGATATTTTTGAAGCTTCGGATCTTAATTTTGGATGCAGATGTGGAAAAAAAATTGGATCCGTACCTCCCTAGTCTCCGCTGCTAACAGTTAAGCCTTTTTGATCGAGTAAAATAAATTTAAGTTGAATTTTCAATCCCTTTGATATTTATGACATCAATATGTTTCGTGAATTTGTAAGGATAGTCTCCTTGGGTAGCGTAGGTATGAAATGATACTCATATGTTAGTCGGGCTTTATCGTGGTTTGACATGACATAGTGTTGTACAAATTCACTATAAATAGTAAAATTTTGTTTGCGTAAATTGCACTGATGGATTTAGACAGGATTCTTGATCTTCCTCGATATTGGTTTCCTACGTGCAAGAATCTTCCCAAAGGGTTTCTAATGAATTCAGCAAATTAGATTTTCACCCGAAAAAATTGGAGATAGGTGTTCCTTGCTTAGGACGGCAGTATATTATTGGGTTTAGCAGAGCCTTCTTTTTCCGTTGTAGCTTTTCAGGTTAAATAATTATTATTGATCCATACACGAAGTGCCTTTGATCAATCATCTGTTAATGATACCTACTAGGTGGCAGCATCCGGCCACCGATCGATTGCAATGCATCTCCATCAGTTTTGTGATGTCTAACCAATCAAGAAGTAAATGTGATTTTGTTTGTTTTGCGATACAAAATTGGTAACTATTTGCATGAAAAAACTGAAAGCTTTCGATCAATCGGTGGAATTATATGAATATTAATTCATGATTTCGACGATTAATTGTCAGTTGGAAAAGTAAGCTAAAGGCTCATTTCAGTTGCAATCTTGATGAATCCATCAGTGGTGAATTAATATTTTAGACAAACTAAGTCGTATGGAAATAACGCTACAGGGCGGTTTAGCTATGTAAGCAGATGGGATATGTGACATGTCCATAAAGTAGAGAGAAAATTGAAATTATCCTGTGTGATATGATATAACATATACAGGGTGTTTCATTTTTCACTGCTCACCATTGGCATTTCTTAAACTAATCTACGGTCTAAGCTAGTAGTGAAAGTCAAGCAGGAGGATTTTTTTTCATAAATGTTTAGTCGTTGCCTTAACAGGTATTTTTTTAGCTCAGGTGGACATTCGCTACCCCTGCTACGTTTTTCAGATAAACGTCATTAAAGGTCGCGGCGTGTGGCGGCCACTCTGGATTTCGTAAAATGGAAACAATTTGAGTAATTAACACTGCTTTTTTTAAGCTACACAAGAAGTGTCTAAAATAATAAGGTTGAACTACTGAATATAGCTTACAAAACAATACTTCAAAAGGCCTTTAAATATCGAGTATTTATTCCTGCAGTGATGCGATTGTTGGGTATGGAACGTTTTAAATAAAAAACTTCACCGCCAAAATTCTCGTATAGATCAACTCTTAATTTTTTAATACAGGTGTAGACAGATGTTTGTTCCACTTCCGGTAAAACCGGAAATTACTCTAATTTTGGTTCCTCAAATGCAAACCCACAATTTCTTCAACTATTCGCAATTTTTATACATTCGTCTCAAGACGTAACCATACACTTTCAAAAATATCCAAGAAATTCTCGAAGAAATCGCAAAAACACGTCTATTTTATTGGTTGATGCGAATTGATTGATTCATATTCTTGTCCTCGTATTTGCGTGTATTTGCGATTTTCAAGAATCTTTTTTTTTGACCGATTTCGTCGATGTTTTTGAAAATCTGGGGTGGCCTTGACTGTACTTCCGGTAAAGCGTGATACATGTTTCTAACTCAGAAAATCGTAGATTCCGAATCCGGTGAGAAAAAAGTATCATACCATTTGAGAAAACTAATGTTAAGGCCATTTCCGGTTAAACCGGAAGTGTGAGAAAATAACTGTTCCCTCCATCAAGTCCGCATTACAAAAATTAAATTGATTTGTCCGAGGATTTTTGCCATAAATCAAGGACAAACTTTAAATAGGGTCAGTGGTTGACTTTTATTCCCACAGGGGTCGATATTAGGCCCCTTGCTTTTCCTCCTGTATGCAAATGATCTCTCAGAGCATGCAACAGGAGCCAATCAAGTACACGTAAAAATTTGTCAATTTGCTGATGATACATCCAGTATGGTCACCGCAGATTCGATCGAACACTTATCAAATAATGTGAGTAAAGTTGTAGAGGAAATGCAAAATTGGTGTGAAAACAATCTGATGACCTTGAACGTGGATAAGACGGGACTTGTTCTATTTGGGAACTACAATTTTTCTTTATATGTTCCATCAAAGGAAGGAAAATCTGTGCAGCAAACAAACTCAGTAAAATTCCTGGGACTAAAAATCGATGGCAAACTCAAATGGTCCGAACAAGAAAAAATTCACAATACTTTGTAAGAAATACGGATGTCTATAACAACATGACAACTAGAAATAAGAATCAACTGAGAATTCCAAGTCACACTTCCTCAAAATACGAAGATGGCTCGTTTTATAAAGCAATTACTGCCTATAATGCTCTGGGTGTAGAAATAAAAAACATACAGAATGAAAATACTTTCAAAAAGACACTCAAGAGGCATTTAGTGAATGAGGCTTACTACAGTTTCGCTTCTTGTACCGAAAAAAAGCTTTAGACTGTATTTCAGTGTTGTACTTAAATGTTACATTCTTTGTTAATTTTATATATCCTGTGACAACGCCAGATGTACATTTTTTACTGTACTTTTGGGTTATGAAATATATTATTATTATTATCATTATTATTCTATTTTTATTTAAATTTAACATTGTGGTTAAAATCCAGCTAGTAAATTCGGGTAAATTTCATGCTACAGTGAAACCTCCCTTAACGGACACCTCTTAACACCGAACACCTCCTTGTAGCGGACAAATTTCAGGGTCCCGAAGCTTCTTCACAGGAAATGTTCAATCAATAACCTCTTAACAACGGACCTTCTTCATAACCATCATAAGCCATCCGAGTGTAAGTGAGGTGTTAGTTCTACAGAAGAAATGCATCCGTGCTATATGTAGGGTAGGCGCTCGCACAAGTTGCCGAACTCTCTTCAAGGATCTAAAAGTACTGACTGTTATATCCGTCTACATATTAGAATGTGTAACGTACGTACACAAAAATAAACTAAAGTTTAAATGCGGCAAAGACCTTCACACGTATGGAACGCGAGGGTGCGAACATCTTACAGTGCCGTTTCACCGGTTGTCCTCCACTCAGCAGGGTACTAATTATTGGTGTATAAAGCTTTACAACAAACTGCCTAATGCGGTAAAGACTGAAAACACAAAATGCTTCCGAAAACGCGTAAAAGAACTATTGTTCGAAAAAACATGTTACTCGATATCAGAATTTCTATGTACCTAATTAAATTCCGAGTTTCTTATTTTTTTATCTGTGTTTATACAAATATTGTGTTTATACAAATATTGTGACGTGTTCTGTAAATTAATTTTTACTTATAACGAAATAAATCTAATCTAATCTAATCTAATCTAACGGACGCGGACAGTACAATTTCTTTTTCTAAGTTTTGTGTCATTATCAGTGCTCCAGTAATTAATTCTAAGTACGAAGATGTATCGAAGAAAAGGACAGGATTGTTGATGAAATGAAGATTAAACTATTGCAGTTTAAACCAACGTTTCGCTAGCATTTATTCTAGCTTCTTCAGGGTCTCACCACGTGGTTTAATCCGTTAAATTCATCAAGATTTTTAAATTTAATTAAAGTTGACATCTAAAAATTGATAAACTGCATCTTCGTATTTTAGAAGTACAATTTGTGTTATTTTAGAAAAATTACCTGTAATTTTACCTCTCAACAACGGACGTGAAGGGTTGTTAGATTTACATCCATCCCCCGCAGGGTGGTTTGCTACCTGATCGCATCTATACAATGAACCATTTTTGAATCTTTACTACATGACCCTAATTAGGGGTATAAACGGGGACAATTGAAATTCCTAAACAGTGTTAGTTTGCATTTTCAAGCGAAATACTATGGCGTCTGTTACCTTTAAGCATTAAAGAAAAATTGTATAAAATGAAGCAATTTTTTTCCCAAGAACGGACACCTCCCATCAACGGACACTTTCATCGCTTTCATGTGTGTCCGTTAAGGAGAGGTTTCACTGTACTTTAAACTTTAAAACACAAACATGACAAAACACTGTTCTCGTCAAGAGGTCTGACTGCGTGAGTCTGAGGCTCAAGGTCAAAAGAGAGGGCAAGACGTGAGGAAGTTTCGGTCGTATACAGTCGTGGCAAAAAGTCACTAAAAACTAAAGCGATTTAATTTCTTTGTAATAATGGCGATAAGGTCAATAATAGGGTGGAAAACCTTAGATGTAGATACCATTCTTTTGAAAAATGTTATTTTAATGACGATAAGCTTCCTTGACCTTGTAGGTTCTTCTGTTGCGATAAATTGGCGCCTTTTCAATCGATAGAACCTAACCTTTAGCGATAACCTGATCATATGGTTGGTTCACGATCTGTACGTTTACGAATTCTGTGAGAAAAAGTAGAAGTAGAAGTAGAAGTCTCTACCGTCTCCGAGACTGCCAATTTTTTTAAAAAATTTCATTTTAGTGCCAAAAAGGCACTTTTTTGAATTTACTATAGCAAAAAACCATATTTTTGCTATCAGATGCGATAGTTGCGTTGCCGGATCAAAAACCTTAGTGCAATGTTTTCGAAAAATGTCATTTTAGCTGTGAAAAACATTTTTTAAGTTAAATAACGGCGCCTCGTGTACCGTATGGATGGCGTACAATCCGCACTAGACCGTAGCAAAGTGATTTGATGCTTGGATTGGACGAACAGGACTCGAGTTCAATTCTCTTTCAAGGGTAGTACTCTTTTCATCCTAACTAAAACTCACCATTCTTATTTTGAACCCAGTAGCAACCTTTACAGCTTCTGTGAAAAAGTATGACGATTGGGCGAAAAATGTATTATTTATCAGTTATCCGAACTTTTTTTAATTTACAGAATCAGGGGGTAAAGGTTACAGAATTAATTGTCTACATAGTTAAACAAAGAACTATTTTCGCGATAGTTCAGAAACTTGAAGTTTCTGTTTCCAGGTCTATCTATGCACGAAATACTAAAGCTTCAGGACCTGTGAAGATTTTTGTGATCTTTGCTGCATCCTAATCCCACATGTTGTCACATGGCGTTAAGTCGGGGAAGTGTGATGGTGTAGTCTACACCTTTTTCAATTGTATTTGAGAAACGGTCACATTTATTTGAGAAAATGAAATTTGTATTTGATATTTGCCACTTGTAAAATTGAGAATGTAATAGATGTAATTCAGATTAATCAATTATATTCAAGAAAGAAATAATTGGAATTCAGAATAACTAATTTTATTTAAGAAAGCATCAATTGTAATTCAGAAACGGTCATTTGTATTTGAGAATGTAGAAGGAAGGTGTATTTCAGATTATCAATTAGGTACATTTAAGAAAGCCGTAATTGTAATTGAGATTAGTCAATTGTATTTAAGAAAGAATTAATTGTAATTCAGAAAATTTCAGGGATTTATGCTTGGAAAACAAATACATTTATGCCTTTCCTAAATATAATTGATTAATCTGAATTACATGTGCTACATTCTCAAATGTAGTTAACTAATATTAATTACAAATGGCACTTTCTTGAATAAATGTGTTCGTTTCTCAAATACAATTGGAAAAAACGCAGAGGTGATATTTTCTGAATTACAAATGATAATCTCTCAATTATAATTGATTAATTCTTAATTACAAAATACGTTTTCTCAAATAAACATTGCAATTCTGAATTACAACTGTTATTTTCTCAAATGTAATTAATATTTCTGAATTACAATTAAACATTTCTCAAATAAAACTCGTTAATCTCAAATTGTTGGGTTCTTAAATACAATTGGAAAAGGTGTAGTTCCCACATACAACTCTAACAAGAATCTTGTTTGCATTTTGCAAGTCGCAGATCTACCTATATGACTTGAGACAAGGGATGGCAGAATTGTAAGGTACGTAAGCAATCGTAAATTGAGTCATTGTTTTATTCCACATTCTATGATACTGTTATCTTCTTGGAGTGTCGTAAATGCATGAAAATTGTAATATACAACGACGTTATGTTCTTCCATAACCTCGTTGGCGTAAAACAGAAAAATACAACTTGAAAAACTAGATATGTCCCAACTAAACATAATTAAAGTTCGCCGTCGCTGCGAATGTCGTCTTGGATTATTGTCACCACTATTATTCATTCGCGTAAAAGTATAGAAATGATTCTATTTATGACCACAATTCTGTTGAGAGATTTACCCTTTCAAATGTTTTGAAACCTTTCCACCAATTTATAAGTAATTAGCGGATTAAAGTGTCCGTTACATTTAGTATTGTATC
The DNA here is from genome assembly GCA_963924575.1 of Pycnomerus fuliginosus. Classification (NCBI taxonomy): domain Eukaryota; kingdom Metazoa; phylum Arthropoda; class Insecta; order Coleoptera; family Zopheridae; genus Pycnomerus; species Pycnomerus fuliginosus. The sequence goes on from OZ004622.1 coordinate 22,512,921, forward strand.
CAGGCGCATCCACCAAATTTGCATTCAATAAAAACCCGTTTTCTGTACATCATTATTGCTGACCCCCATCCATTATAAGGCCTGTTTGACACTTTAACAATACGCCTATCGCGTGTATCTTGATATAATGCCATTGATAACGTTCCAATATTAGCATGTTCCATGTTGTAACGGAGGTTGTGAATCGGTTTTTAATGCCCGAAACCGGGAGGAAGTGCGTGCCAGGGCATCTCAAATAAATGTCAAAAATCTATTGGAAGCCGCACATTTTCCGTGAAAATCCAATATGGATGGATTCATTATTTCCGTTTTGAAGAATAGTCGGGGAGAAATCTCGAAACGAAGTAAATTTGCGGGAGCAACGCATTCCTTTACGCCAACCACGAATTTCTCCCCGTCAGACGTCAATAACGGGATAGCTATTAGATTGATGCCGGATTGATTTTATTTACTTGCTGTATTAAGGATTTTATGTGGACAATCAATCATTTATTTCCTTGCCGGGGCTCAATTAGTCTGGGGTCTCGTCAGAATGTTGCGACGTAGGAAATTTGTAAATTAAACAAAACAACCGCCCTTTTGACGACTACATCGACCAGGTGAGTAATGAATATTTATGCGCAGTCTTGAGGAAAAACTCACACCTCTGTTTGTTCTGGGGCGGTGGAAATTAGATGGAGCAGTTGTGTACATACTGGTGTAATTTTGGTTGGACTTAGGCTGGATGGCGGCCTATTTCGGGTCACTAAACTTTACCCTTTCCCTTAATGAAACATAAAATGGAATGACTTAGTTAATGCCCTAACTTTAATGGCTTGATTCTCAGAAAAATGAGGAAAGAACCTCGTGTCAACGGAGTTAACGCAATTAACTTCATATAATATAAAACACTCTTCTTTAATGTTTTACAATGCTAATAAAAATTTACTTTAGTTTCAAAGTTTCTAAAGGGTGTGGACGAGGGTATGGACATTCGCTTGCCAACGAAAATATTTTAAAATTTAAACAACCAATGCTAAAAAAGATTATTTTGCACTCTATACGCAATACCATCACCAGCAGATTTTAGTTGTTAGGTTCGAAAATTACCTAATTCAAAAAAATATATCAGCGTGTTAAATGAGCATACAATTTGCCGTTAATCGAATAGTGAATTGTAAGCCCAATGCTTTTTCTTTTATTCGTATAGGTGTTATTAATGGTAATGATCCACAACATCTGGACGATAAAAATTAAATAAATGTTAGTTTAGGGGATGAATGCCTTTTCTACAAACTCGCACATACGTGGTGGAAATTAGGTGATGCAACTCGAAATTCCACTTAATAAGTTTTGGTCGAAATTCACGTCATTCGATAGCTTTTCATCAATAATTCAAAAAAGTGTTATTAATCTTTTGCGAAAAACTACCCTTACGAGAACTCAAAAACTATTCAACGCATCAAGGCAAATTTTGGTGTGTTAATTTATATTGGCACTGGAGGAGGTTGGGTAAATTTTCATTATGATCTATAGCAAAGAGGATGAAATTTAAGGGTTGACAATTTCTTCCAGTAAATCGGTAAAAAATTCAGGAGCACGACAGATTTTACTCAACCATTGAAAAAAGGCCTTATGAATCTTCAACCCTAGGCTATTAACAAGCCCTAAGCCTTGCAAGAAAGAACGCAAGAAATTATGTAACACCGCAGAGATAAAATCATCCGTAAATCTTAAATCAATGAAAATTTTTCAACGAATTGGATTAGGGTAGTGAAATTGAAAACACATAGTTTTATTTAGAGCATGTGGGTGGTGAAATAGGGAGTTGGAGTTTAGGGGTTGAAACGTTAAAGAAGCCCTGAAATTTGACACAGAGAAGCAATATCTTCTGTGAAACTGTGAACTCTTACACAGTTCGATAAAGGAGGCGTGAATTTTAGGAGGAATTCATCGAAGGGGTGGAAACTCGAATTTTCGCTGAATAAATGTAGGGTTGAAATTAATACCATTCGATAGCTTTCTATTGATGGTAGAAAAAAGGTCTTAATCATCATTCGCGAAAAACTACCGTTAATGGTGCTACAACCCTCAACATGTAGAAACATCTAATAAAAGCACACCAAATCATTATTTAAGAATTACGGTAGAATTTAGGTCGTAATTTTCAATGATAATGCATAATGCATGCTAAAAAAATATCATTTTCGCTAGTTCTACTTAACTACAATTAATTTTCACCCCCATTGACTTTTCATCCCCCTTCACAATTATCGCAAAATTTTGTCTTCCTTCAGTAGGTGATAGTTAATTTTTTCTCATTTTCCTTATTCGCAATATTTCAACCCCCAAAAACTGAATATGCATAATAGGCTACTTGCACATTTCGTAATTTCGGGATATTTTAATGTAAATGCATCAATAAAGATACAAGGAATCGTCAGCGAACATCAATTTTATTTTAAAAACGTTCGTTTATTTGTAAATAAATAAATAATTCAGAAACGCCGTTGTACGACTTGTGACGTCATAAATCGTACAGCGGATGCAATCTGACAACAGTTTATTTGAGGGTGACGTTTAATAATTAATTTGAAAAGTCAGCCTTGGCAGTTGACAATAAGAGGGATCAAAAGTGACCTCTAACGTTGTAAAAGGAGGTAAGTACAATGTTATTAGTTGTTTGGGTTGGCATCTTGTACCTTTGTACCCACTGGCAAAGAGTACTGGTGACTACTATAAAATATTTAAGATTTATGAATGAAAGACGTCGGGTCAGGTTAGACAGCGACGTTGTCACATGTAAGAAAATTATGTTCGAATGGCTGGGCTGGTCTTTTGGCGGGAAGTTTGGAAATGCTACTTTCTCATTTTTTTTTGAGCTCCACCGACAAGATATTGCAATTTAAGGTATCTGGAAGGATCACATATATCCCGAGCTTCAATTTAACATCAAAAACAAAATTGATGCAAGATGCCTATTGGTTTACTTTGGCTTTATTTTCTGTAATTCTACTAAACTACGATTTATTTTCACCCCCTTTGACTTTGCATTCCTCTTTACAATTTTTCAACCCCCTAAGCTTAAATTCGTGTAACTAATTTAGTTTTTCTTCGGTAATAAATTAAACTAATTAGAATTCATTTTACTTTTTACAGTTTTTCGATCCCCTTAATTGACAATAAGTATGCCTACTTAAGTATTTTAACTCTCCAAAAGTTTATAATTTGCATAATTAGCTTATAATTTCATGCTACAGTCTGAATAATTGTACTTAACCACATTTAATCTTCTGCCCTTTTGACTTTCCGTACTTCCTCGTAATTCTTCAACCCTTTGAGCGTTAATTTAGCTAAATTCGCGGAATTTAAAGTTTTTTCGGGTAATTCAGCTAATTCTGCACATCATTTAGGCACTCATTGAGATTATATTTTCACTCTTTCCAACTTTTTAACCATCTTCACAATATTTCATCCTCTCCAAAACATAAATTAGCAAAATTGGCTTATTTTCTGTGTTACTTTTGGTATTTCTACCTTACTGCAATAAATTCTCATTGCCTTGGTGTTCTCATCCCCTACACTCATCGCCCCACTGAGTGCTAATTCTACAGAATTCGCACTATTTTTTTTTGTTATCTTTTTATAGCAAACAATGTAAAGGGCCACTTCAAGTTTCTCATCCCAATTCAGTTTTTAAATACTTACTGTAAAACTATTTTTCAATAATTCGCCTACTACAGCGCTATTCAGAAAAAATGTGATAACGGGAGGCTATGGAAACTAGTAAATCGCAATCTGTCGAAAGCAGGCTTGTCTAAACTTAGTTGGCACAATCCCCAGATAAAAATGACAGTTGTCATGTCCCCAAACAAGTCGCCGGTAAATTGACAGCTGACATGCTCAGTACGGACTAACTTTGGACAAACATCCTTTCGACAGATTGCGATTCATTTGTTTCCGTAGCCTTCCGTTACCACATATTTTCTGAATAACACACTATTAGACGCACATTGCGGCTCCTTATTTACGTGTCAATAAGAAAATAAAGTGGAATTTTAATTGAGAAGCTGCAATTTATTATTTTATAATTGGCTTCGATAAAAACGAACTTTACTCCTGAGTTGCATGTAATATTATTTGACATTGAAATGTTATGCACTTTAATTAAACACATCTGCGTTTTGCGTGTTAAGCGTGTTTAATGCACACGATTTCTAAAATCGCAGCTGTCTATTAAATATTGTGAAGGTAGCTCACTTTACTCCCTTGGGAAAGTTTTAATACATGACGGTAATAATGAACAACATTACCTACTTATTCAAAGCGTGGTTATTAAATAAAATTCATTTTACGCCCTGTGGTGTATGAAAGAAACAGGTATAGTGTGCAAAAATCAAAATGACTACGTAGACCTTGACATAGACAATTTGAAAAATTACTTTGACTATAATATTAGGTACCTAAAACACTAATCATTGGTAGTAATAGTACAATTGTTTAAAGTAAGGGAAATTAAAATTAATACCTGCCGAAGTTATGAAAGTCCTGAAAACAGTAAAATGCCTTGGAATAAGATATAGTTAAAAGTTAAACGATGAATTATTTTCCTTAGAAAGAATCGTGTCAATAATTGTCTCCATGGGTTTGATCTTAAGATTAATTTTTCATGAAATCGGTACAAATGGGGGTAAGTGATGTGTGAACTGAACGTACTTCGTGACTCGTTAAAAAACAACTAATCGCCAGAGGAGGATCGACCTTCTAAATTGACAATGTCACAACGTAGCGTTTACAATAAGGGTTAATCGAAACATATAAGCATGCAGCCACAGAAAGAATGAGTGTCACATATTTTTAACACCCTTACCCCAGACAAATACATACAGGGTATCCCTCGACGAGCGTCAGTTAGCCGTATCTGGAGAACTGTTTTTAGCATCGTCATGAAAATTTGTACACAGGGGTTTCAAGTAATTTTGAATCGACGTAAAATATTTTCATCAATGGCGCGCTTCCGGTTATACCGGAAATAGGTACTAACTTTCTTATTTTAAATGGAACAGCCTGTATATTATGATATTTTTGGATTCTACGTTTAATTATAGGTGAACTGTTACTAAGAATTGCTATGCCAAAAATCAACCGTTTTTGAGAAAATCAAGAATTTCGCTTTTTTATGTCAAGTGCAGGCCTAACTTCAAAAAGCTGTAACATCCTTACAGTATGAAATGAGGAAACGATATTAATTTAGCATGAAGATTAATGTAGGGTGTATCCGCCCGTGCACTCAAATTGGGTCAAATACATACAGGGTGTTCTCTGCAAATTTTTAAACATCATCAACTTCATTGGTCAAAAAGTCAATTTTTTCAAATGGAATGCCTCAACTATTTTATGGCACCTCGTTGCAGAATTTAATTGTCTATCATTTTAGTCTACATGTTTGCCATATTTAAAAAAAAGTTTTTGTGATATTTCAAAGTATTTGGAATTTGAACAAAATTTCATATTTAGCACGATTTAATAACCAAAGTTAGCTATGATTTTAGGAGCCTTTAGAGTTCCTTAAGGCTCCTTCAAACGAAAATTGAAGCCCATTTTAATCCTGTTTTAAAATATGAAATTTTGGTCAAATTCCAAATACTTAGAAATATCACAAAAACTGTTTATTTAAATATGGCAAACATTTAGACTAAACTGATAGACAATTAAATTCTGCATCGATGTGCCATAAAATAGTTGGGGCATTGCATTTGAAAAAATTGTCTATTTGACCAATGAAGTTGATGAAGTTTAAAAAGTTGCAGAGAACACTCGATGTATTTCAACCAATTTGACTCCAGGGGCGGACACACCCTACATTAGTCTTCATGCACAATTAATATTGTTTTCTCATGTCATACTGAAAGGATGTTACAGCTTTTTGAAGTTAGGCCTGTACTTGGCATAAAAAAGCGAAATTCTTGATTTCCTCAAAAATGGTTGATTTTTGGCATAGCAATTCTTAGTAAAAGTTTGCCTAGAATGAAACGTAGAATCCAAAAATATCATAATATACAGGGCGTTCTATTTAAAATAAGGAAGTTAGTATCTATTTCCGGTATAACCGGAAGTGCGCCATTGATGAAAATATTTTACGTCGATTCAAAATTAAGTGAAACCCCTGTGTACAAATTTTCAAGACGATGCTAAAAACAGTTCTCCAGATACGGCTAACTGACGCTCGTCGAGGGATACCCTGTATACTTACATACGTAAAAAATGCGTGTAATAATGAGTGTTTTGAAAAAATTGCAAAAATCTGCTTAAAATTTAACGTAAAAGCTCTTTTGCCGAGAGTTATATTCACATCTTGAAATACTTGTTTTAAGAACATGTAATGTAACATACATTGACTTTTAGAATTCTGCTGCACGTTTACCCCACTTTACCTTAGACTCAAATTGCAATTTAATGAATGAATATGCTATGCAATATGCAAGGAAATAAGAGAGAGCATATCGGTTTTCAGACGAGAATTAGGAAAGACATTTCGCTTTATTTATTGCTTAAAACAATACAGAGAAACAGCAAAAGTTGGCTGAAGGGTAGGATCAAACGTCAGTCTGTTTTAATTTGAAAATTTTAAAAATGTATAATTAAGAAAAAGAAATAAAGAAAAAAACGGACGATTTGTTTTTGGCTATAGCTTTGTTATAATTGAACCGATTTTGTCCAATTCTGTACCCGACGTGGTCAAAAGATGAGGTTTTTAGACTCAACTATCATTTTTCAGACGGCGCCACCAAAAAATTTTTTGCTGTCATTTATTACAATACCATTTTTTAATTGGGTGGAGTTGAAGCATCTGTGAATCGTTCAAAATAAAAGTAGTGTAAGGTTAAAGCCGATGCTTTTCTTTTCCAAAGCAACTAGGGTTGCCATATTTTTCAAAACCATAAGCGGGACAGTAGAGTGATAAGAATACATAATTAGATTGTTTGCCCCCACCCCCTTCTCAAACCTGTTTTTCAGTATTTTCAGTCCAAATTCAAAACAAAATCAGTTCGTTTCATTCTCATTTCGAAATGAAAAAACACTTGCGTTGTCACTGGCAGTGCACCCAAATAAGAGACAGACACAAGATTACCTTGCGATTTTAACGCCTGCAACGAAGATGGAAGATGATTGACAGAATGGACCCGACGTTTTGTAAAGCACCACTGGCACACTCGTACTACTGTTCTGACACTAGACGCTACAAATAAGTTAGTGAATGTTTGATTGCATGTGCATGTACGTCATTCGACATGCGTTTTAAATCATGGTTTTCAATAAAAATTAAGGAAAATAGAGGGAAAGGGAAAAGTCAGAAAGCAAGTCCAAAAATCGGGACAAATTCAGCACTACCCTAAAACCTAAAAGCAACTTAACAAAATTTTATTCTGAACATTCTTGATTAATTTACAAATTTTTTGTGATGCTCTAAAACATGGATTTTTAATAACGTGCTGTAATTACGAAGAATTAAAAATAACTTTTTTCGTAGATTGGTAGCAACATAAAAAATAGACCTTAAAAAATCCGTGTTTAACAATACCGCAAAAAAATAAAGAGCGCTCAGAATAAGATTTCATAAAGTTCCTTTGGAAGAGGAAAGTATTAGCTTTCATCCTACAGAAATTTTATTTTGATGGGTACACAAACAATTGAACTTCAGCCAATCAAAAAATGGTTTTGTAAGAAACCACAAAAAAAAATTATTAGTTGCGCCATCTGGAAAATTATTGTCAATTCTGAAAGCCTCATCTTTTGGCTACGTCCTGTGCAAAATTTGGGAAAATCGGTAAAATAACAACCAAGAATAAATCGTTCGGTTTTTTTGGGGACACCCGTTAGCTAAGGATGCGGCTGCTGAAACCTCCCTACTTGGTAGGCAAATCCAGCAACATATATTGCATTTTTGGATTTTTTCGAGGGGTATTTCGCAGAAAATATTTTTGTACACTAATTCCCAAATTGTTGAAAATTCCTCTAATTCCCCTACTAATTCCTCTAATTCCCCTGGTAATTCCCCTAATTCCTCTAATTCCCCTGCTAATTCCTCTAATTCCCCTACTAATTCCTCTAATTCCCCTACTAATTCCTCTAATTCCCCTACTAATTCCTCTAATTCCCCTACTAATTCCTCTAATTCCCCTACTAATTCTGCTAATTGCTCTAATTCCCTAATTCTCTCGCTAATTCCAATAAGTATGTCCGAGAGTATGTCCCTGATATTCTCAGTTTCCCGAAATTTCTAAATTTTTTAACAGCTGACTGCTGAATGCCCGATAATTCAGACGAAAATATAGTAACGAGTTATGAAAACTCGGAGTTAGTTGTCACGACAATGACGTTTTCATTGGTTGTGGTATAGCAACAAACCCCGAGTTTCCATAACTCGGACATGGTTTTTAAAGACGTAAGAATAAAAATGTGCATATTTATTTGAGCTTTGAAGTTAAAAATCTGTAAAAAACGCAAACATTTTATCAACAAACCGCAAAAAATAAGAAAATAATTGAATAGAAATTATACAAATGCAATTCTTAGCATAACTCGAGACATAATATCTCCTTGAATATACGTTAAGTAAAATGGTTATTGTAATTAGGGCCGATTTCATAATCAAAAAAATTGAAGTGTCCATTAAATAATTGCCTAGCAACATTTCAAAAGATCTGCTTCTGATTGGCCAAAATCCACATTAAAATCAACATTTTTGTCCTAATGTGGAGAATGTCAGTTATTTCTGTCAAATGGCCCACTTCCGATGAGATTAACGGACCTTAAAAAATAAAATCCTTATGTATTATACTCGGTATTATATCTGTATCTTCTGGGGGATAATGTAGGGGTAAATACCACTTATCACTTATTCCCTCGCTTATTCCATTCACCATTCTTAACTTCTTCGTAACATCAAATCTTTACTGCGAACCCAAAAAAGTCGTTTTTAAGGTCATCTTATGGCTTTCGGAAAAGCTGGGCTAAATCGGCCCGCAGTAAGTTCCATTTTGGGACATGAACTTTAAAAATTTAAAGGCAAACCCCTATTTTTCACTTCCCCCCCCCCATTCGACCATTCGAAAGCTCTTCTAGTTCTGCTTCTGAAAATTTATTCACACTTGGTGTCCTTTTGGCCAAATATCCGTGCAGTGAAAAAAAACATATGTATAACTGTATATTTTTATCACCGGATTTAATAGCTGTTTTTTTTAAGCAGAAAACCTCAGTGACATTTTTTCGAAAAATGTAATTTTAGCCGCAAATGCTCCCTTTTAACCTCCCCACTCCACTTCATCACTTAAAAAAAGGGAGGTTACTGCAATCACTAAAATTTTCGAAATTGAGATAACACCAGATCTTCACGTATTGATAGGGTCTCAAGAACCCCAAAATGGCATTTCTAGTTGCACGATTGGCTCCAAAAGCTTTTCAGATCTAAGTTAGGTTATCACATGCACACATACCAAATTTCGTACGTACGTACGTACAGCTTAGAAACATGAAGATGCCCACCCAGAGCTGAATATTTACCAGGTCGCATGGACCAGGCTACGACAGAGACCTTGCAGAAGTTAGTTACCCCTACCTAACTGCTATTCGAATGCTAGGCGAGCAACTAAATATTCAATTCTGGGTGGGCATGTTCATATTTCTAAGCTGTACATATACCTAATGGAAATGAAACTTTTGTCTTACGCACAGATGAAAAAATTCCCCCGTTGTCGTATTTTGAATTCTGAGTTCAATGTGAATACCTACAAAAATAGTTTGAAAAATTACCTTTCGGGTAGCCTTTACTGGTAACAGCTGGTATTAATTGTATTAGCGGTAGCAATTATTTTAGTTGTGACGTAGGACAAAAGTTTCATTTCCATTAGGTATACATACAGACACATTTTAAAAACCATTTTTTTGGGTTCCTGAGACCTCAAAACGTATAGATCCTGATTGCACGCGTCGTCGATAGTCGTCGTGCGCAGTTTGAGGGTTCACCCCGAGGCAGTGTTGCCAGTTTGGTGATTTATTTATTGTGATTTAGTTATTTTATTATACCGGAATTGTACACGCTGTTTGTACACAATAATTCTTCTTGTAATTCCTCGCTAATTGCCTACCAATTTCTATTAATTTTCCACTAATTCCTTGTAATTCCCCACTAATTCCTACTAATTCCTCTAATTCCCCACTAATTCCTCACTAATTCCCCTAATTCCCCACTAATTCCTCTAATTCCCCACTAATTCCCAAAGCTTGTACACCAAAATTCCCCTGCGAAATACCCCTCGGATTTTTTGCCAAAGTGAAAACATTGTTGTAAGCAGACTTTTAAGAGCCTTCTTACGATAATATAAAAAATTTAGGTTTATACTCAAAGATTTCAATTTGATATTCTACCGATTTGCCCTTCGCCGATTGCCACAAAATCTAATAAACTCTTCAAGGGCATTTATTAAGTGTGAATATATTTTTGGAAACAGACTTTTCGATAAAAGACGTGTGTTTATATTTCGAGTTTTAAAGTTGACATGCCAAAAAGTACCTAAGGCGATTTCCGCCAAAATAAACACTGCCATTTTCTATATTTCGTTAGAAACAACACTGGATTTGCGTAGTTTATTCGCGCTAGTGACTTAGAGGAACACTTCATCATAAAAATGCAACTTAAAAACTTTCGGTTCCAAGTGAAATCAGATAAATATTTTTAGATATTTAATGACAAATTAATAGTTATTTAACGAACAAGAGTGTTAATGAGTGCGATTAATAATCGAGAGATTTTAACGCGTGAGCGCAGCGAACGCGTTAATGATAGAGATTATTAATCGCCTATTAACACTCGAGTCAGTTACAATATTTTTCCGTGGATTGTATTATCATTAAATTGGCGAAATTTGTTTTTCAAAATTGCGTTTGATAAACGGTTATGCAACCAAACATGCATCCAATTTAAAAAGTGCCGAAGCTCGATGAACAAAACATGAGAAATTAAATGTCAATTGCCTTGCCAAAGTAGGCCAAAAGCACAGATTCTGAGTGTCGCAGTGCATTTTTCTTCTCGCACCATGAAATGAAATCGGCATAAGTTTTTTCATAAATTTTACAGCTTTTTTCTGGAAGATCCATTGATGGGACGTTTATTTAAATTTGCAATTTAGAAAATTTGACAGACGTCACTTAAATTCTTGTTTAATGCCAGAACATGTATAGTTGATTGCCTATACTAAAATCGTTGATTAATAGAAAATCGTGCATTAATAGGGTCTATTAATGCACGATTTTGTATACATTAACGAAACTCATAAATGAACAATTCACGGAAAAACATATTATATAATGCGGATGTATGTGGAAAGGCCGGTAAAGTTGGTTAGCAAGGACATTTTGGCCGGTTTACAAAGTTTTCAATCCCTTAAACTTTACTTGCACCCCATGATCGATAGTTACTAAACACCTTGGCTTATTTATTAATTAATCAGAATAAATCCGTAGCAAAATCTAAATTGCATTTTTAAGCAAAAACTCTAGAAAAATTATCATAATACCATTGATAAAAGTTTTGCTAACTCCCGCATGCACGGGATTCCAAAGTTTAGCGGATCCACCATTTAGAGATAATACCCCTGTTACGAAACAGGGGATTCGGAAAAAAGCTGCAGGATTTTATGTATTAAAAGCACAAACAAACGAAACTATAAGTTGTGGAGTTCGAAAACTATTTATCCAAAAAAAATTCTTCGAACGGACAGTTCTTCGAAAAAATACTTCTTCATAATTCACTGGGTAAAGTATAAGCACGCCTGTTTTTAATTGAAATCACTTTTAGTAAAACCTCCGCTGCCTCAAATTTATATATAATTATAAAGGGCTAAGATTAACGCAAAAAACTTAAAAATATAGTAAATCTGAAACAAATCTTGCCCGGCAGACCTGAATGGAAGTTGAAATCAAAAACAGACTTTAGTCTCGAAGAATTGTCGCTCGAAGAATTAGTTTTAGAACAATTTGCGTTTCATGTTTTGACTCACCGCGAAAGCGTCCTAATTATAAAAAAATGCAAATCCTCTATTAATTAGCGTCCATGACCACAAACTGAATTTATTTCCGTAACGAGGTGCAATATGGGACTGCGAATAAGGGTAGCAGGGACGAGTTGATGGCTACGCGCGCGAAATTGCACTGAAACTGGCGCCACATGGACCGCTGGCTGGAGGAGGACCAGAAACTCGGATTATTTTACATCGATTGCACATGGCTTTATATATTTCCTCGTAGATATAAAACGGCCGGTCGTTGGTGCCGGGAATAGCATGAAACTTATAAAACGTCATTTTTCAACGTGTAACGTTGATTATTATTACCGGCTTGGAGTAAGGGGTTGAAACTTTCCCTAAGAAATAAAATAAAGTGAATTGTTTTTAATACGTGGTTGTTGGAAATCAAATTGTTCCAGTTCCATAATATTGTAAAAGTTGTTGTCAATGTCAAATAAATATGAATCCAGCTATTCATTTTTAACATTAGTGGCGACCGTGACGAAATGGAGCGAGACGTCGTTAGGCAATGCTTACAAGAGTCCTCAGAAATATTCGGCTGATTTCATTATCATTCTTTTCCACATTATTCGTTAATTTACGTGTCATAAATACAGAAATTGGCGGTCTGCCAGGGTACCTGCGGGACAGGGCCCCGCAATGGGGCTTCAAGTATGGTAAAAAAGTGAAATCATTAACGCTGAAATCCTTTCTATGAATTACAGACACCTCGAAGTGTCCAAGAAAACCGGTCTGCCACTTCGCCTGCGGGACAAAATGTGTCTGACAGTCACATTTCCTAGATATTTGGTTAATAAAATTGTCAAGCTACTCCCAGCTTCATATTATCTACTGTAGGAGGTGTAGAATAGACAGATTGTTGCCACCTGTTTTACACCTGCTACGGGTAGATAATTTAAATATGACAGCATAGTTTGACAATTTTATTAATCAAAAGGAAATGTGGTTGGCAGACACATTGTGTCCCGCAGGCGAAGTGGCAGACCGTTTTAAACATTGAAGAAAACCTTCGCGGTGTGGAGGATGTTGGAAATCAAATTGTTCCATAATAATTGTTGAAATAATGGAAAACCAGTTATATTGTATGTGTTGTTGTCAAATAAATCAATGAATCCAGCTAATCGTTTCTAACACGTAGTGTTGATTATAACTACCGCGGTAGGGAGTAATAGATCCAAATTATTTTGTAAATTTGTAAATTAGTAAATTTTAACTGCGGGATTTAAATTGTACTTTACTCCCTTGACGCATAAATGGCTATCTTTCGAGACTTCTCCGACGAGAAACCTCCCTCCACATTACGTGCATGCTTGGCAGACATCGTAACCCAGTTTTCTGTTTTATTAATTCCACAACGAGACTGTCCGCTATTTTCCTATCAAAATGATCCTCGAATAATTAAAGCGGGCACTAATTAATACGGAAAGTTACAGGATTTAGCGACCCATTTATTTCTTTGCGTGCCACCCCGCACATTTACGTAATTAGCAACGGGAAGAATCGCTTTTCAGGCGAGGATTCACTTATTTTAGGCCGCTATCCGTTATAACAGGGTAATATTATAGCGGAAGCTCGACCTTTTTTTAAATGGAAGAACGGGAAAATGGGTCGGACTTGCATACAAGTTTTCAGCAATTACCGGTGGATCAACCGGAATCAATTTACGCACCACTCTTTGGAAACACTTAAACTTCGAGACTGATATTTGAACGAAAGTTTCAGTTTTATAGGTTCGGGAAACTAAGTTTTTTAAAAATAGATATTGAAAGTAACAATTTTTATAAGAATTGTGGTATCTACATAAAACATATCCGGGACAATTCGCGAAGAACGTTCATTAGAATATTTATTAAGATCCTCCACAATTGTACCGGAAATAGAGAGGGGTTAACAACGGCGAAAATATGGTGTTCGAGGACCTGAAAATAAGAAAATATATTTAAAATACGAAAATATTCTGGAAATATGAAAATAAACTGAAAATATGCAAATATTCTGAAAATATGCAAATATTCTGAAAATATGCAAATATTCTGAAAATATGCAAATATTCTGAAAATATGCAAATATTCTGAAAATATACGCGAAAATATGAGAAATATTCTGGAAATATGGAAAATTTCGAGGAAAATTTATTGAAAATTTGCTAATTTTACCGGAAGCTTAGTTATTATGAATCTGTTCTAATTCTTATCTAGGGATGATATTAGGGCGACCCGTTATATCTCACCAAACATGCCAGAACGGCGGCTGTAACAAAAACTCGAGACGAATTAAAGGAAATGCGCCTCAGATCATGAAATGAAAAACATCAGTCCACTTATTGATTGATTTGTCAGACTGCATCTAATTGAATCAAAAGTTGAATTAATGCATGTCATACAGGAAACTTCATAATTCAGGACTAAAATTAGTGACAAATGACGAATTTCTGACCAACCACAACAATTTGCACCTATGTTTCAGGTTCAGCGGTAATTTTGTACTAGTCCAAATATCCGCTGAAACTTATTACGATGACTGTTTGGTAGCTCTCAGAATTTTCATGAAATGTTGCAATTTTTATATTAACTCGGCGAATTGTCCTCCGAATACTATTCGTAAATACAGGATTGTCGACTTCCATGAAAAAAATGTTCTGTATATAAAAGTTTCATGACTTCGTGGGGGAAAAATAGATGGCATCATCGCCATTTTGATTCAAGGTCAAATAAGGTCAACTTAACTTTTTTTAATGGAAATCTATATTTTTTATTACAAATTCTTATTCCCCGTAAAAGAACAAACAACTCTTATCTAAACTAATTTTGGATCCGATGGACAGGTTTCCATTAAAAAGAAATAAGTTGACCTTCATTTGACCTTGAAAATAACCTTCAATCAAAATGGCGACGATGCCATCTATTTTCCCCCTCGAAGACATAAAACTTTTTTTTATACAAAACATTTTTTTCTAAAATGCTTCCTTTCCGAGTGTCAGTCTTGCCAGTCTCAAGATAAAACGACCTCCCGGTATATGAAAATTAGTACTAAAAAAATTAGCATCGTGTCAAACGGACCTAAGGAAAAAAATATTATAAACACTTCATGAACGTTATCACTGATGGAGTTAGGAGCTTAAAAGTTCTCGGTCTAGAGCGTACAGCTAAAACCTGGGCTAAAACTGAAGGAAAAATTATTGAAGGATACTTTTTTGTTTCTCTTCAAAGCAACATCGTTTTACGGTTTCAACCATGAATCTCAGGTTTATCATGACCGGAACTCGCCGGAGCACTATCCCGGCGCCTCCACCATAATTAACTACAGGCTTCATAAACGCGCGATGTCTGCCTTCGTAAAGCTTTTAACCTGAATTGAAATCTTCTGCGTCAATTATTGCTTAAAAACACTCTGGCAAAAAACGTGTTTTTATTTATTTATTTCTCCTCAAAAGATGGAATGTCGTCGCTTTCAATGCGCTCCATAAAAAACTTTCACACGAAAGCTTATTGTTGCGAGTTTATGACACATTGTCGGCAGTAATACAAGACCTAATGTTGATTTACTGAGTAAAAGAAAGAATAATGTTGTCTGATTATTGACCTAGTAAGTACCTATTTGGTAAATTAGACAAAAAATGTCATTTTCTAATTAACTGCAGCTCGCTTTGTATTTAGGTGGGTAATTTACCGAATAGGTGCTTACAGTAAGAAACACAAACACAAAAGGAGACATTTTGAAACCAACCTCAATCATAACTTGCCTTTTTGGTTACCGCTTTTCTCTTGATCTTGATCTGATTAGCTAGCTGGTCATAGTATTACCGTTTTAGTGGCGAATTATCGCTTATAATACCACAAGTGCATGCTATTTAATCGGTTAAATTTTGAAAATGGTTACGAAAGCTTGTTGCCGATGGTAAAACAATGAGAACTAAATTGCCGTTTATTATCTGATAATCCTTGATTAATAAATGACAATTTAGTTCGAATAGTTTTACCTAAACGGCAACAAAGCTTGAATAATTATTTCTAAAATTTAACCGATTACAATAGCGATGCACGAGTGTTATTCGGTAAGATTATTTCGCAAATTAAACTCTAGCTAAAAGTACGATTTTTTAAACCGGGGTTGCTTATAAGCAAGAGCCCAAAAAGATGTGAACGAGCCTTTATAATTCATTGACGTTATGCCGTTTGAGGTTAGTAGACGTCCAAACAAAATGTTGAATTTTGAGATTATACCCATAAGAAATCAGTGTCCTTTATGTCCAAAAACACTTAAAATATGGTTTGTGGAAGGAAGACTTTACGTGCGTGTAGGATATGTGCCTGGTAGTCATATTTATGGACCTTTAATCTTTATTTCCCTTAATTCAGTTTACGTGGTACGTGGTTATTTTCAGCAGTGAAAAAGTTGTGTTCAAAATCAAGTAGTCAAGAAAACGATTAAATGACTCGTGCGTTAATCACTCTTAAATGAATTTGATTGGATAACAATTTGAAAATGAGTCTGATTGATTGGTTTAAAAGGTAATTTGGAAATAATAGTACGGACGCTCTTGGGAAAATCGGGGGGTTACCCTGCACTTTATGATTAAGGGCTGGTACTTTGCACACTTCTTACCTAGATGCCAAAGATCACTTTTTGAGGTGTTGCCAAGTTTGAAGTCTATGCGGCCACTCGCTTTGGCGGGTTGCCTATGTCTATTGGGCGTACTTTCCCGAATCGCCTATTTAGCCAGCTTTTTCGCTATCAAGACTGTTCCACGGGTCACCCAATCTCCATGTACCAAATTTCAACCAAATCGGTTCAGTAGTTTGGGCTATAATGTATTTTTAATGTTGTTACAAAATTTCGATTTTTTTATCCAAAGGGCATTAAATGCGAATGAATTTTGTATTATTGAAAACCAGAATTTGAAGACCTTTCTGATGGTGACAATAAAATTTTCAAAAACTTGTTAAGATCGTAAAATGAGAATATCTTTAGATTTGAAAATTGATGTGCTAAAACGGCACTTTCCGTGTGTCGATTGTCTCCAAATTTTTTGCAGCACGGGTAATACAATCTCCATGTGCAAAATTTCAGCTAAATCGGTCCTGAGGTTTCGGCTGTATCGCGTTTTTAAAGTATGTTAAATTTGATGAGACGTGTTGCTACGTTTGACGCAACTTGTCGAATCAGGAGCAATATTTTCACAACATTTCCAACGTTAAAATTGTATTCGGTGAGACTATACAACGAATATAATACATACATTGACAATTTAATGCAGATGTATGATTTATTATAAAAATTAAATACACAATTATTATAAATATTTGGCATCTGTCATCCCAAAGTGTTTCGCTTTGAAAACACGCTTAGTTACGGAAATTTCCTCTGTAATTTGTGGCATCCAAGCGAAATTGAATATTTTAATTTGCTAGTATTATAATAAGTTCTCTAGTCTGTTTTATCTTATAGCAAATGCTAAAGAAATAATAGATGTTTTTCGTCTCTCTTTCTATTTGAATAAATTATTAGTTTAATGATTGTCGCTGGCGATGTACCTACATATTTCAATTGTTGCATGTTTTAATCTACTTCAGTTACATTATCTTACACTAGCTGCTAAAATGCGTTCACTTTATCTACTCTTAATAATACAATGTTATTTTATCTATCCTTACAGTTCAAGCGTTACAACAATTTTTGAGATGACAATACAATAATTACAATATCTTCCTTGAAAATCTTCACACTCAAAATGAATTAGATCCACCAATTAGAACACTTTTTTACGTAAAATCTCGTGTAAAATAGATTACAGATTACGATTTTATTATTTGGTGAGAAAAATGCCTACATAAAAGAAATGCAAAACATGTGAAAGCCCCTCAGGAAAGCACGCCTAAGATTTAGTAAAAATTTTTAAAAAATGTACAGAGAAGTTTATGAACGTAATTTGAAACACCCTGTATAATTGGACCCAAGTGAAAAATGTAATCACACAATGGAGCGCTTAGCGGATTTTAAAACTTTCAAATATTGTGATGGTCTCGTCACACATCTTTCCTGATCTTCCAGGCTAGCCATGAAAATAAATTTTCCTAGCCAGCCGGCAGAGCTTAGAAATCTGATTTTTACTAACCCTAGATTCCATAATGAAAATTAAAACTTCTTCTAAACATTTTGCTTAGCAACATTTGAAAATGGGAGCTCTCGACTGGTTAAAACCCTCTTTAAAAAAATTTATTATGAAACCGGGGGTTAGCGTAGGAAGAACGATTAATTTAATTCGGACGTGATGTATATTACAAAAAGATTGAGGTCCTATTTATTCACTTCAAAAAACAATTTTAAAAATTGATGAAGTATGTATGTGATAGCGATACCACCTTTCTCTCGACCTTTCTGTATAATTTCTTGGTAGAACACAGATGATAAATAGATGACAGTTACCTATTGCCGCTTTCGGGCTGTCCTGCACTGCGCGGTGCAGTAAAATCTAAAAACGCTGATTGGTTCCTTTCCCAAGTGACCACTCAGCGTGTTAGAATTAACAGATGCAGTGCAGTAGAATTACTGCACATGTAGTTTGTTTCCATTAGAATAAACGAAACAGAAATTAAATAGAAAAGGAAAACAGTTAACGGATTATACAAGTAAAGGCTCCCACCACATGACCACGAACACTTTCTATAATCCTTTGTTGTGACGTATCCGAAGGAACTCCGGCGAATAACGTCTAACGTTACTTTAGACATTATGACTAACATTTCATTTTATGACCTTAAGATTAGCTATTCGAAAGAACAAAAACACGTCAAAGTTAATTTTAGAATCTAATTCTAGGACACCTTGTATTGAGTAAAATAATAGAGGCAACGCATTCACGGCTGAAGTCTTAGAACTAAATGACAGAAACAGATATTTGAAACCATAAGTCCTTTCGCCGCACTGTCTTAACTAAAAAACTGTTTAAGCTTAGACATCAAATCTCTTTCATTTTGCAATCGTAATAAGATTATGGTACAAAAAATTTTTAAATCCCTAGAAATGAACAAAAACACGATTAGGACCTTTTTGACCAAAAATCAAAAGTAAAACCTGCAAGTATAAAAATAACGGTTTTTTCTCATGAAATGTCAAACTTCACTTAAGTACATTATGTGTAGGTATACCTAGTCATATTTTTTAACTTCTACACTTCGCGGAGCAAGGTAATAAAATCAATCGAAAAATCGAATCGCCAAAAACATCAAATCTTTACGTTTTAACCCTGCGAATCCTTAAAATTATTGAAAAATGTCTGTCTGTGTGTCTGTCTTTAATAACGCTGCATCTCAAACTATTGAACGTATCGAGATAAAATTTGGCACACATAGTCAGTGGGCAATTTGTAGGTGCTGATTAGATTTTGGACCACATCGGTTCACTTAAAGTGAACTTTAAAAAAAATTTAATGCAAACCCCCATTTTTCCCGTTACCATATGAATGCTCTTCGAATTCTGCTTCTAAAAATGTATTTACATACTTGTGCCCTTTTGGCCAAAAAGCTGTGCCGTGAAACAAAACCTAGGCATAACTGTATATTTTTGTTACTGGATTTGATAGCCGATTTTTTTTTAGTCGAAAATCTCAGTGCCATAATGGCCCTTGTTTGAATTTATTTTACAAAAAAGCATATTCTTACTACCGGATTCGATAGCTGTTGTATTGCCGGATCAAAAACCTTCGTGCAATTTTTTCGAAAATTTCCGTTTTAGAGCAAAAAGCCCTCTTTCTCTTAGCAAAATGGCATATTATTATTATCGAATTCGATAGCTGTTGCATTGCCGGATCGAAAACCTTAGGGCAAATTTTTTCAAAAAATGTCATTTTAGGGGTGAAAAACATTTTTATTTAAATGTGTATGTGCTGTATTTTGTATTTGCCGCATACCATCCTCGTCCGCCTGGTTCGGACAGCGATGCGCATCTCTCTCCGGCTGGGAATGTTTTACGCTCTCCACGTGTTTATCATAATTCTCATGATTATTTTATACATTAAGTCTTGAACCAATCCAAGGCAGCATTTAGTATAGGTACCAGTAACCAATCAAATCCTGATTACAGTGATAATACTACAACGTCAACTTGAAACTACTTACTCAATACTTTAATTTATAAAATAATCTGCAAAATACGATTCGTAGTCTCTTGGTTGCCTTGTTATTGAGTCCTCATGGATGCACTACTTATCAAATGGTAGATTTTTTTTAGGGTAAAAAGAGGACGAGAGCTTGCCGAAAAAAATCTACCATTTTGACCCGTAGTTGACAACCATTCGGACGTCAAAACCCGCGGCAATCAAGAGACAACTCGTCGTATTACTATTGATGATTATTCTTCGACCCGTTCAACAACAATTTACACATTCTGTGAAAGAGTAGAAGTTTCTATACCGTCTCTGAGACTGCCAATTTTTTGTACATAAGTTTCTGGTAGCCGACGTCTCAGTGTAAAAGCATCATCGTGTTGTTCGTAAAGTCTGTAAAAGTGAGTAAATTCAGGGCTATTCGTTGCCCTACATAATACCCTCAACTGATCCCAAGCAAAGTGAGAAATGGTAGTAAAGTGAACCAAATTTTAATCTCCATAATCTGGTCAGCCCACATGGCTGGGCTGAAACTTTCACGCAGGTAACTTCCGCGCTTGCTACTCGAGCACAAGCGAAATATGATGTTAAATTGAAGCATCATCATCAATCCCGGCATGAGTTTTAAATTGGTTACTCCTAACGATATGAAACTTTTTAATTTCATCGCAATATGTAACGACCTTAGGTATTTCCCACCGGAGCTATTATCCGACGAGATAAACCAATCGCTGGGAATTTATTACACCCAACTTTTACGGCAATTATTTGAAACATGCCTGTTAAATCAGGTCTTTTCTTGCCCGGGCAAATAAAAATTGTTAATGAGTAAAGCGTGGGGCGGCAAACACATCTGTTTCATTTACATATCGCATGTGAATTACTCGCGGAATTATGCAAATATTGTGAGGTGTTAAGTGCCCCTAAACATAATCCGGAAATAAATTGAATCCGATGCGCCAGCTGCTTGCCTGTATGAAATTTTTCTGGCTTTCGTCCTGTCTCCACTTGCAAAAGATAACGAGCAAAGAAGTCGCGTTGAATAATCGCCAATGAATAAAAATTGCAAGAAGAGGCTGAATTTCATCAATTTTACCAGCTCAAATGGAAATGGTGGTCAACCGTCACGATGAATGAGTATACTTATACAGAATGGTGCTTTTTTCCCTTCCCAATAATCCCAATATTGGGATCTGCAAAACCATAAGACTCATAAGATGATTAAGAATCTGTACAGATATCTTTACACGTTCCTGATTTATCCTGAAAATCTCGTTAAAAAAAAAGACAGCCAATGAGGTGACAGGAACCTCCCCAACGGTGAATCCTCGATAAATAATTCTACCACAGTTTATTCTACCACCGCGAATTAATCATGTGATGACACACCTATCACATTTTGAACCAGTTTCATACGTCTCCCTTTTAAGGTTAACAACGTCAGAAATCTCGCTTTATGCTAATCAATCTTGAAATTTTGAGGTTTTTACCAAAAGGTACGAACGCGTGGAGCTGCCATGCTATAATGCTACTTTTCTTATTTTTCTGATTTACACTTTAAACTGTAAATTAGCCCTGATTTACACTCTAAACTGTAAATTAGAATTTACACTTTAAACTGTAAATTAGGGCTAATTTAGAGTTTATGGTTTAAGGTGTAAATTAGGGCTAATTTACAGTTTAAAGTGTAAGTTAGGGCTAACTTACAGTTTAAAGTATAAATTAGAAAAATAAAAAAGTAGCATTATAGCATGGCAACTCTATGCCGTCGTAAAAAGGGCTCAAAGTGTAAATACATTTTTTAAAACAGAATTTGAAGGTTTTTCGTATCGAAAATAGGGGTTTATATTTAAAATTTTAAAGTTGATGTACCAAAAAGGCACTACAGGGGACGCGGCGTAGTGGCACCTTCTCTCCAAATTTCATACAAAATCGGTTGAGTAATTTCGGCGGAATCGTGTCCACATGCGCCGACGACAACAACACAGGGACATTTCCTAAAACTAATTTTTTTCGTATCCTGCCTTTATCTCGATTTTAGATTTTGGATCAGTTGCAGTAACCTCCCTTTTTTACTTTTAAAAGGGGAGGTTAAAATAATATCTTTCTTACTCGTCAGGATCGACATAATTTTATGTCGAATCAAAATGATATCGACTTAATTTTATCACATCCATAAACTTAGAAAGAGCCCTTCAACCCCCGGAACTACCCCCTGACAATTAAAATTTTACTGAACGTTAAAATTAATGAAACATCACTAGATAATACAAAATTAAATTAATACAAAAAAATGCAGCAGAGAAGCGGCTGGAACCTCCCCATCGCGTGGATCTTTATATTCTGTGTAGATAGTAGTCAATTCAATAGAAAATTTGTTATGCTTTTCGACAAATACCGTCATCATCCATCACATTTGACAACATGTTCCTTTTAAGGTTAATATTTTGCCACCTTTTTTGACAATAACTGCCACTTTATGCCATCCACTGTCAGCCCGCTACCCTTTAATGAGAAAGAATTTTTTCTCTATTTTCCACTGAAATGGCAAAGACTGTGAATACTTTTTTAGAACCAGAATTTGATCGTCTTTCTAATGTCGACATAAAAAAGGAGGCCTTGTATTTAAAATTTTAAGTTGATATGCACTTGAATGGCACTTCCCGTTTACCAATTGCTTCCAAAAGCCTTTCAGGTCTTCAACGGATCACCCAATCTCCATGTACCAAATTTCAGTCAAATCCATCCAGCAGTTTGGGCTATAATGTGTTTTTAGTGTTATTACAAAAATTTAATTTTTTTTTACCCAAAGGGCAGTAAATGCGAATGAATTTTGTATTATTTAGAACAAGTATTTGAAGACCTTCCTGATGCTGACAATAAATTTAAAAAAAAGTTCTTTAGGATGGTAAAATGAGAGTATATTTAAAATTGAAAATTGATGTGCCAAAACGGCACTTTCCGTGGATCAATTGCCACCAAACAATTTTCAGCTCTTCGGCGTATAATACAGTCTCCCTGTACAAAGTTTCAGGTAAATCGGTCCAGAGGTTTCGCCTGTATCGTGTTTTGAAAGTGCGTTAACAATCCCGAATATTTAAATTTTTGTCAAAAAGGCACTAAGAGTGAATACATTTTTAGAAGCAGAATTTGAAGGTCCTTCTTATGGTGAAGTAAAAAATGGGGGTTTGCATTTAAAATTTAAAAGTTGATGTGCCAAAATGGCATTTCCGGTTGCACGATTGGCTCCAAACGCTTTTCAGATCTAAGTTGGGTTATGAGATGCCTACGTACCAAATTTCAGCCAAATCGGTCCAGTAGTTTTGGCTGTGGCGTGTTTACAAACGTACGTACGTACGAACGTACGAACATACACACAGACACATTTTAAAAACCACTTTTTTGGGTTCCTGAGACCTCAAAACGCATAGATCCGGTCTTATCTCGAATTCGAAAATTTTAGTGATTGCAGTAACCTCCCATTTTTTTAAAATTGTGATGGGGTTGGGGAGGTTAAAATCGCTGGTGCCGCCACCATCCAACCCCGGAAACTACCCCTTGGCGCTTCGAATTTGCTGAATGGTCATATTTTTTTGACACAGCGTCAACATTTTATTTGTATGAATAATTTGTAAAATCCGAGGTAAAACCTGAATAAACTGAAATGAAAAACACCAGTTACAAAAAAATATGAGTATCGACTTTTTAACCTTACGAAATATGACTCAAATTTTGACGTGTTCTTTTCCAAAAAGTCCATGTTGGCTTCATTTTAGAAAAACCAGGGCAAAGACCTTAATTTTTTTTCAAAAAACCCGATTTTTAGTTTTCTCAGGATAAATCAGGAACGAGTCAAGATATCGGAGAAATCTTTACAGATTCTTACTCACCCCAAAAGTGCAAGTCATTTCTAATTTAACCAGTTTTCTAACTCTAATGATTTCCAAGATCCCTATAATGGGAAACGAAAAAAGCACCACCCGATATGTGTCGCATTTCATCACAGGTAGGTCGCGATTTTAAACGAAAGGCTGAAACACAAAAAAACAGCTTTTCAAAAATGTAATCAGCAAGAACCTTTTTGAAAAAACGTGAAGAGTTTCAGTTTACAAATTGTTCATAGGCACCAATTTTTCAATTTTGACGATTTTTCAAAAAATCCATATTGATTACGTTTTTGAAAAGTCAATTTTTTTCTGAATCCCGTGGTGTCAAAATTCAATATGGCGGCCACAAGAGACTGACAGCTGTCACAAATACAAAAGTCATTGAAATAGCATCAATCCTTCTTCTCAGATTTTTCGGAATAACTCAGGAACGAATTAACATATCGCGGATTTCTGTTCAGATTCTTAATCACAAACAACTTTTCTCCATTTTAACCGACTCTGTATCTCTTGCCGCTTAAGAGATGCCAATGGTGAGCAGTGAAAAAGGAACCACCCTGGATAATCATCACTGGATAATTATTAACCTCTCCCCTCCACTTCACCACTTAAACAAAATGAGGTTACTGTTGTCACTAAAATTTTCGAATTTGAGATAACACCAGATCTTCACGCCTTCACTTTTGAGGTTTTAGGAACCCAAAAAAGTGTTGGAAGTAATTGTTATAATAATCATGTATGCATGAGTGTCAGATGAACGTTAGATGTTATAAGTTATAATAAAAATAAAAACTTGCTTCAATAAGCTCCTTAATTACTTGTATTTATCAATACAATTTAACTGGTTATGGGCCCAGCATATCCCTCTAATTAAGGAGAGTAAAAAGGAAAGTAAGAAAACCTGCTAAAAAGCGTAAAACCCGAAGCAAGAAGAAAATCTGGAAATTGTAACAAGAAAATTTTTGACAAGTCTTAAAAATGTCATTCACAAGCAAAGAAACTGTTCAAATCGAAAAACTTCGTGATGCTGAATCATTTCAAGTTTGGAAATTTCAGATCAGCGTATTATTTAAAGCCCAAGGTGTTTATGACATTGTGTCCGGAGTAAAACTACTTCTGCCGACGCTGAGTGAAGAAGAAAAGGCAAGCTGGGAGCAAAATGATGCGAAGGCTCAAGAGGCAATTGTAACGTCTGTATACAGAAAACTGTTGCTACATATTTTGAACTGTAAAACCTCGAAACAAATGTTTGACAAGCTGTGTTCTATCTTTCAAAAGGACAGTGGACAAGAAAAATGTAACCTTCTACAAGAGTTTTTCAATTATAACTTTGAAAAGGACGCAGACATTTCGACCCACATCAGTAAACTGGAAAACCAGGCATACCGACTTAACGCTCTCAATCAACAAATTGACGAGAGTATGCTGATGTCAAAAACATTGGCAACCCTTCCGGAGAAATTCAAATACTTCAACTCGGCTTGGGAGTCCACCCCAATCAATGAAAGGACGTTAACCAAACTTACAGCGAGATTATTATCAGAAGAAACCAGGAGTAATCAAGAAACTAAAAACGAGACAGCAGTGACTTTTAAATGCACCGAAAAGAAATATAAGGAGAAGAATTCAAGAAATCTAGATGATGTAAAATGCTGGCGTTGCTCAGGGACAGGACATTACGCCAGGTCATGTTTTAAAAATACAGAACACACCAAACCAAAAACTAATTTTAAAACTTGTAGTATCTGCAAGAAGAACAATCACAAGGAGTCAGACTGCTTTTTTAGAAGAAAGAAACCCGAGGAAAGTAAAATCGCGTTTCTGTCCATGGATAAGGATGAATATGAAGCAACTGACTTTGTCGTGGATTCAGGGTGTTCTGCACACATGGTGAATGATAAAGATCTTTTCAAGAATTTCAAAGAAGAAGAATCCGTAATACAAGTCGCCAAGAAGAATCAAGTTATGAAAGCTGTTGGAAGAGGACACATCGAAACAAGTACCTGTGTCTTGAAAAATGTTCTCTACGTACCTGATCTATCTAAAAATTTGCTGTCTGTAAATGCTGTTACCAGATCCGGTGGAGAAGTTCTATTTAAAAGTAACAAAGTATTCATCTCGAAGGATGATAAACAAGTTCTAAAGGGAACCAGGCAAGAAAACGGCTTATATCTCGTAGATCTTCAGAAAAATATCTTGGAAGGAAGCTTACTAGCAAAAGAAGAAGAAAATGGCATAATATGGCACAGAAAATTAGCCCACTTAAGTCCACTTTACATGAAAAAATTGGAGAAAATGTGCACTGGGTTTAACATCATTGAGGCTAACAAATGTCTAGAATTTTTGTGTGAAACTTGTCTACAAGCTAAGCAGACTAGAATGCCATTTAAAACAGTAAGAAATAAAGCTTCGCGACCATTGGAAATTGTTCATACTGACTTATGCGGACCGATCGATCCAGCTACATGGGATCAGAAGAAATACGTTCTCACTTTTCTGGATGATTTTACTCATTTCTGTATGACTTTCCTGCTAAGAAACAAAACTGAAGTTCTAGAACATTTGAAATAATATGTCAACGAGGTCGAAGCTTTTCAAAATGTAAAAGTCTCTAAATTGAGATGTGACAATGGTGGCGAGTATAATTCTAATAACCTGAGAGAATTGTGCAAAAGAAAAGGCATTGCATTAGATTACACAGTTCCACATTCTCCACAATTAAATGGTAAAGCAGAAAGATTAAATAGAACGATAATGGAGAAGGCGAGAGCTTTGCTATTTGATTCCAAGCTTAAAAAGGAATTTTGGGGAGAAGCCGTAAGATTTGCTGCTTATATTTTGAACAGGAGTCCCACTGATTCACTTGACGTAACACCAGTACAGATGTGGACCAATAGAGTTCCAGACTTATCAAGATTGCAGCTTTTTGGTATCCAATGTCATGCTAAAGTTCTTGGATCTTTGAGAAAATTGGATTCAAGAAGTCAGAAATATCTCTTTATTGGATATGCATCAAATGGATACAGACTGTGGGATTCTGAAAAGCGACGAATAATTGTTCGACGAGACGTGATCTTCGAAAAGTATAAAATTGAAGAATTAAGACCTGCTGAAGTAGAAATTGAAGATGGAGATGAAGAAAACCAAGAACAATTGTTAACACGCCACTATGAACAACCAGAAGAAGAGCAAATTGAAAACGTAATAAATGAGGATGGAGGAGAAAATGTAACAAATGAAATCGGGAGAGAAGATGATGACGTTGAAGGTGAAAGAAGGATGACAAGAAGAGATGCAAAAAGGCCCAAAAGATTCGATGACTTTGTTTTCTTAAGTTATCAAGAAGTAATAAATGGCACTGACAGTGAAAAATGGAAACAAGCTATTCAAGAGGAACAAGATTCTTTAAGTAAAAACAAGACTTGGATCTGGGTTGATGAAAATGAAGTGCAAAATAAGAAAACCCTGACCAGTAAGTGGATTTTCAGAATAAAAGAAGGAGGAAGGTACAAAGCAAGATTAGTAATAAGAGGTTTCGAGCAAGAACACGGAATTGACTATCATGAAACCTTTAGTCCAGTAGTTAACTTCAGCGCCTTAAGAATAATGTTGGCTCTGGCAGCCAAAAATGATTTCATAATGAAGAAATTCGACATTAAGACTGCATTTCTTTATGGAAACTTGGAGGAGGAGATATACATGGCGAGACCAGAAGGATATGATGATCAAAAAGGCAAAGTATGTCTCTTAAAACGATCTTTGTATGGACTCAAACAAGCTCCTCTGAAGTGGAATCAAAGATTTACAAACTACCTAAAATCAAGAAAATTAATACCCCTAAAATCAGAACAATGTATTTTTAAAAATGAAAATGGAACCCTGTTACTGGCAATTTATGTAGATGATGGGATTTTAATGGGTAAAACAGAAAACGTGTTGAATGAACTTATGGATGAATTGAAAACCGAATTTGAAATGACAGCCGAGAATAATCCCACATCATTTTTAGGAATCCAAATTAAAAAGGACAGAGAATACATAAGTCTGAGCCAGAAAAATTACATAGAATCAACATTAAGAAAATTTGAAATGGAAAACTCGAAAACGGCGATAACCCCAATGCTGCAAGGAAATGATTGTATAAATTCTGAAAAATTAAAATCGGACAAATTTCCCTACCGCGAGTTAATTGGTAATCTGCTGTACCTGAGTAATAAAACGAGACCAGACATTGCTTATGCAGTCGGATTTGGAAGTAGAAGTTTGGAAAAACCTACATCTGTGGATCTTTCGAATGCAAAGAGACTGTTAAGGTATTTAAATGGAACGAAAGAAGAAGGAATAAAATATTTTAAGAACACTGCCCAAGATGAGATTCATGCGTTTTGTGATTCTGATTATGCTGGTGATATAATGAGTCGCAAGAGCACGACAGGTTACGTGATCATGTTCTGTGGTGGTCCGATAGCCTGGTGTTCGAGAAAACAGCCAATTGTGGCTTTGAGTAGCACTGAAGCTGAGTATGTGGCAGCAGCAGAATGTGTCAAAGAAGTGATGTATCTGAAATCTCTTATCAAAGAGTTAACTGCAAGAGAGTCTGTGAAAGTACAATTGAACATAGACAATCAAAGTGCAATGAAACTTATTAAAAACGGACAATTTAATCGACGCAGTAAACATATCGACGTTAGGTACCATTTCATCAATGAAGAAGTAAATCGGAAAGAAATAGATCTTGTATACATACCTACTGAAAACCAGATTGCTGACATTTTAACAAAACCCCTCGGATCACAGAAGTTTCAGAAGTTCAGAGAAAAAATGGTTTGGAAAATTTAATTTAATTTCATGTTATGGATCAACAATTAAGGGAGGGTGTTGGAAGTAATTGTTATAATAATCATGTATGCATGAGTGTCAGATGAACGTTAGATGTTATAAGTTATAATAAAAATAAAAACTTGCTTCAATAAGCTCCTTAATTACTTGTATTTATCAATACAATTTAACTAAAAGTGGTTTTAAAAATGTGGCTGTATGGACGAACGTACGTTTGTAAACACTAAACACGCCCCAGCCAAAACTACTAGACTGATTTGGCTAAAATGAACGTAGGCATCCCAAACGAAACTTGTTCCCTCGTTCAGCAATTCCTCAAAGTGATCTGCCCATCTTCCTAACACTTGATCTGTTGTAGGTATGTAGTAGATTGCCTTCTTTGTCCTTACACTTCGTCGTACTTTTTACCGTATATCCTCTTCGCATCAGGCTAACTTTTTTATAGAACTCCTTAACTCTATTTTCTTCCTTGTGTCTTTGTAATTCTTCCAATAAAAACTTCTCCTGCTGCTTCTTCTTTAGTCGGAATAGTTTCTTCTCACACTTCCGTTGTTGTTCATATTTTGTTTTTGCATCTGGGCTGTAGGGGTTGCTTAGTTTTGCTCGGTAAGCTTCATTCTTTCTATCATTAATTTTTCAACATTCTTCATCAAACCAGTGGCTTTTTCTCACTTTCAATTCTTTACCTAATATTTCTCCCGCCACAGATTTGATGATGTTTTTACCCATCTTCCAGAATTCGTTTACCGAGCGACTATCCGAGGGTTCTAATGGTTCCAGTTTCGACTTTAATGCGCTTTGGAATTTGTCTCTAGTGCCTTCTTCCTGCAGCAGTGGTATATTATATTTTAGTCGAAATTTGAACGTGTCTTTCCTTGAGTTCGCTATACGTGCGCGTATTCTGCCCCCTAGTAGTCAGTGGTCAGAGTCAACATTAGCCCCAAAATATAATAATAATAATAAAATTGATCTTGTTACAATTCACATGAATTATACGAAAGAGGTCAATGTCAATTATAATTCGTAATTAAAACAAATTGAGTTGTTTATCACGAGGTTTATCAATTTTGTTTAAGTCTAGTTTCAAGTTCAAATATTTGTGAGAAAATGTTGTTTTATCCACCAAACTTTTATATACGCTTCAGTACCTATTGTACTTCATTTTTTGCTCGCTATCCTCGCCGCGCCATCAGCGTCGAGTCGTAATAAGCGATTGTAACATATCTAAAACATGTTTTTGAAAGATTTATTGTCACCAACAGACAGGTCTTCAAAGTCTGTTTTTAAATTAGACAAAATTCATTCGCATTTAGTGCCCTTTGAGTAGCAAACCACGATATAGCCCAAACTACTGGATCCACTTGGCTGAAATTTGGTACATGGAGAGCGCCGGAAAGGCTTGGAGGAATTGGTCCACGGAAAATGCCATTTAGACATGTCAACAAATTTTAAACACAAGACACGGATATCAAAGCCACACGCGATTGGAAGGTTCCAGCCACTTCTCTGCAGCCAATTTTCTTTTTTTGATTAATTTTTTTCAACCAATTAGTCGCCCAGTGACCGGAACGGAGGATTTCCCAAGCTTTCACCCCAAGAAGCTGTTAGTAAGATAAATGCTAATTCCGTTCTAACTTTCATCCCGAAACCTATCCATGGCCCATCTCTGCCACTTCTCCAGTTTATCTCTTCGCTGGACGTCACGTCACGTTCCGATAAAAACGATTTGGAACGTGTAAGCTATGTTCGTGTGTCTGCAACCCCTTAGGGAACACTTCGGACATCCGACAGTCCACTCCGTCCATCCTTGCGTCTACTCCTATTTACTCTTTTCGACAATAAGGAAGAATTAATGAAACACCCTGTGCCACCTTCGGGCGAAATTTAAATAAACAAACTTTAAGAATTCCGGCTGGGTGCGTGCCCTGTCATAAAATAGTTCAGGAATGGTATTATAACTTGTTATAATGCCGGCGGAGTA
Source organism: Pycnomerus fuliginosus (assembly GCA_963924575.1). NCBI lineage: Eukaryota > Metazoa > Arthropoda > Insecta > Coleoptera > Zopheridae > Pycnomerus > Pycnomerus fuliginosus. The sequence goes on from OZ004622.1 coordinate 22,543,797, forward strand.
GCACGTAAGCCACATTTTTCGTCAACCCTCTCGTTTTTTTACGGACGTCTTTTACGTTGCCTGAATGTGGCAACACGTGTTGATTTCCGGGATGTCTTTAGGTTCCACTTAATTCGCTCAATCAGAAAAGTTGTGGTTGATTCGAGAGATAATATTTTCATATACAGGGTGACCCGGAACGCTCGTACCGCCTTTTATTCAGAATTAAATTATGAGTCGATTCGTGTTTTTGCAAATTTCCAGGGTCCAATAGTTCTCGAGTTATAAGAGATTTAAGAGGGCCAATCAGATTTCAGCTCTCAATTGCTTCATAAAGTAATGTAATGTTAGATGCACTATTTCCTAGGTAACAAGACACTATCAACGAAAATTTAATGTTGTTGTATCTTGTTACCTAGGAAATAGTGCCTCTAACATTAAGTGACCTCATGAAGCAATTCAGAGCTGGAAGTCTGATTGGTCCTCTTAAATCTCTTATAACTATAGAATTGTTGGACCCTAAAAATTTTCAAAAACACGAATCGACTCAGAATTTAATATTTTAATTTAATTTATTTTTGACACACAATTAAAAGGTAGTGCGAGCGTTCTGAGACACCCTGTGTAATGCAAGAAGTGATTTCATAATTTCCGAAAATTTTCGAGTAGTAAACACGAATGTGCAAGCACTCGTGTTCATTTTGAATCAACAAGCATGAGCTATTGGAACAAAAAAAATTTCCTGAAATTGTGAAATAAAGATTTGAATTCGTTTAACTATTGCAATATTTCAAGCTTGTGTTTGGTTGAAGAATATTATTTTAAACACCGGTAACTCCAGCAACAAATCACACAATTTCCTGTCATCTATTGACTAATTGTGAAGTTGCCAAGAAAACACCCCACTGACAGGTTGACATTGCCAGCAGAAATCTAAATTGTCAGAATTGACACAAAAAGGTCAGATCAGTCAGATAGATGAATAAGGTCAGATATTCATTTCAGGCGTTTTCCATTTACACATTTGTCTGAGAAGCCTCACTGAGGGCCGGTTTATCGATGCTCAGTTAAATGAAAATATCTGACAGTTAGCGTTATCTGGCAGTTAAATTGTTTATCAATAGCGAGCCGATTGCAAAGTTTTTGCTATGAAACACTCCACTAAGGAAGATGCACTGCGTCAAAAAAAATGTACCCACTTTTTAATTTTAATTCGGGTTCCGCACTTTCTACCAAATGTCGCGGCGTTCGCATGCGATTAAGGAAAGAAAATATAAAATTCCTTATTTCACGAGAAAAAACTCTTTAATATAAGCATAAGTGGGAAAGAATTAGATAAAATACGCACCAGATCAATGGATTTGATTACTTTCACATTACTTTAATCTTTATCTAGAAAATCATATCGTCCATGCCAAAGAAAAATTACAATTTTGTGACAAATTTGGAAAAATAGATGGGACAGCTGCTTGCCATAACAATACTCTGCCTCTACGAACTTGATCTCTTCTTGCATCAAGCAATTTTGACTCATATGGTAAATAATATCTTCCTCCATAAAATGTAGGTATAGCCCGCTCCGCAGACCTCATTATTAGACCATAAGCAGACCTATCTGCTCCTGATTTAGCCAGCGGACATTTGTTAATTGACCAGGATCTTCCTAATAACAACAGTTACTGTGAATTGGTCGCCTCTTAAGAATATTATTGCTTTTTACCTTTGATGCCTTATGACGTGACATTTCTCACATTTCCGTCACGGAATTTCTTTCCAGAGGCATAGAATATCGTCTGCTTGTCGCTATTCTAAGTTGTCCTTTAATAAACAGTCAAAAAGCCCATGAAAGCTAATAAAACTTGCAATAATTCGCTTTTGACCGAACGTTAATGTCAGAATGACAACCTCGCTGTCGCCGATTGCGCCACCTGATTATTATTGGAGAACTGCTTAAAAAGAGGGACGAAAATTTTCCAATTTGCGGCATGAGTTCGGCTTCCTTAGGGCGGGTTTATCGATGCTCAGTCAAAACTGGCTGTTATCTATCTGACGGTTTACTATAACTGACAGATAAATCAGATTCACGTTTATCGACATAGACTTTGTCTGTCAGTTACGTGCCTGACAGTTTGAGTTGTGTTGGCAACATTTGGGGTAGCGGAAGTTGAATTCTATTGGACAGATTTAAATTTCGCGCTAATATAGTCAACTGTTTCCATAGCAATGCCTTACGGTCTTTATTTACTGTGGCAGGTGCTGATGCAGTTGAAATTTGCATTGGTGACAGATAAAGGTGCAGTTTCGTTCAGGCGTTTGACGGTCGCGTCTGGCGGCCGACCGCCAGACGCGTGACACTGCTTATACCTGACAACGTAATGTGCGGTTTCGTAGGAGCTGCTGAAAATTCGGACGCGTACCATGATAAATTTTGAGGCGTCTGACGGCGGCTGCCAGACGCGACCGTCAAACGCCTGAACGAAACCGTACCTTAAGAAACGAGGAGTAAACTTTTCTGCCTATAATCCAGACGTGCTTTGAAAAGTAACTAGCAGGAGATGTAATTGAGGATAAGAAAACGAATGGTAGAAGCAGGAGGTCTGAAAGAAAGTTGAGGAAATCTTAAGTATTGGCAAATTCCTCAAAGTAGTTTCAGGTAGATTCCTAAACTTTATATTGGCTAGATTCATGTTGAAGAAAACCAAAGATTCACCTTCTTCGTCATTTAAATGACTATGGGCGATGCTAACCGTCGGTTTTCTGCCCTAGCTGACACTTTCAACTGTCAGTCAGTTTGCCCCGCACTTTAGCAAAGACTTTGCAGTCAACTTGCTGTCGATAAACAGTTTAACTATCGGATAACGCAAACTGTCAGATATCTTCATTTAACTGAGCATCGATAAACCGGCCCTAACCGTCGGTTTTCTGCCCTAGCTGACACTTCGAACTGTCAGCCAGTTTGCTCAGCGCTTTAGCAAAGACCTTGCAGTCAACTTGCTGTCGATAAACAGTTTAACTAGCGGATAACGCAAACTGACAGATATTTTCATTTAACTGAAAGCCAATTGCCTAGCAACTACAGTTCTGATTGGCTATTGCTACAATATTTCAGTTTGAAGTTATCTGAGCCTCGATAAACCGGCCCTTAACCTCAGTAAATTGATTGGTCAATATTCAAACAAACCAATCAAATTGCTGAGATTAAATGAGGCTGAGGCTACTCAGATAAATGTATAAATGGAAAACTAAGTAGGTCTATTGCTCACGTCTCTACAATATCTCCATTGTAAGCTCTCCATTATACCTGATTCATACAACAAAATAACGCATAACGATACGATAAAATTAAATTTTAAGGATAGGAACTATATTAGTCTGCGTTCATACCAAGGATAAGCGACAAGGAGAAAAAAAAAAGGATATCAGATAAGAACCGCTGACAGAACAGAAATTAAAGTAAAATCCATGTCCAAAGCTGATCGTACCGTTGGTGTATCTTATCGGCTATTACCCTTGTCTTGTGTCCGATTTCTAGAAGCTGTTATGGAACCGACAAAGTTATGATGCGATTAGAATTAGTGAGAGTACTGCGTGTTAACAGGTGAGTCTCTCACCATTCTAATGCACGATGTAGAGGTTCCAGCCGCTTCTCTGCTGCCAATTATTTTTCAACCAATTGGATTTATAATGGTGAAATGGAAAACACAGGTTTCTTTAAAGCAAGTGGGGGTGGTGAAATAAGGTGTTCGAGTTTAGGGGTTGAAACATCCATGAAGATCTGTAATGTGACACAAAAAAGCAATTTTTGCTGCGAAACTGTGAGGCCTTACACCGTATACATATGTTCGAGAAGGGAGGAGTGAATCTTGGAGAAAAACGAAGGGGATGAAATTAAGGGGTGGAAACTCGATTTTTTACTGAATAATGTAGAGTTGAAGTTACACCTACAACAATTAACATGCAGAAAAACAAAAATACGAAAACTCAAAAACTGCTAAACGTAAACGGCTTTGGATTAACTGGAAGGCTACTATACAGGGTGCGAGACTGAAATTCCAGACTGCTATAAGTAAGTTTGTTATTTGTGCACTACAAACCCAAGGTAGTTTTGATTTTTATCAACTTCAACTTGAAAGTCAACTACACGTCAACTTTTCATTTTCAAATGGACATACCCGGTTTTTTTTACTCAGTCTAAAAGCTACTTTTCTTCTGCATCTTTTGGTGTGCAATAAGTTGAGTTTGCATGGTTTATAACAAATTTTGAAAATAATAAAAATTATTGTCAACATTTCAGTCTTTTAATGCTTTTGCGAGTGTGCCGTGAATAAAATTCTTGAAATGCATTTTGCGTGTTAGAAAATAACATGTTTCAATTATTTTGCTATGTTTCTACATCTGAAAATTTTAAGTAAAGAATATTCAAATTTTGACAAAAAGTTACAATTATTTTCATAACTAATTATAAACCAAACTCGCCCTATTGCACTTCAAAAGATGCAGAAAAAATTGCCTTTTACATTGAGTAAAGAAAACCGGGTTGTCCATTTGAAAATGAAAAGTTGATATCCTGTTGACATTCAAGTTGAAGTTGATAAAAATCAAAACTACCTTGGATTTGTAGTGTTTCATGAGCCATTTCATCCGGTTTTTGATTCACTAACATCTAACCACAAATTACAAATTTATAGCAATCTGGAATTTTAATCTGTATCTCAGATTTCATTGTCAAATGTTTCTGAAAGCAATATTTACCTCTATTAATACACCATTCAATGAAAAATTGAATAGTGCACTTGCTTTACAAAAAATGCATTAGAAAGAAAGGAGCAAGTAAATAATTTAAAATTTGCCTTCATTATATGATTTGTCTCATTTTATCCAAGCGAAAATCAATGAGTCCATAATTTCTTTTACCTTCATCAGCATTCGAACAACTTACACAAAACCATCATGGATTACCACCACCAGGAGCTTTTCGAAGGTAAATTTGCAATTTTAATAAATTCGCAAAATATTTTGTAGGTGACCCTCTAGCTCTAGTCCACTTCATTGCCTTCGAAATTTTCGAAAATATTTTTTCAAAAATTATTGTGGCCTCACTTTTAATGATCCACGTAATTATTTCCTTAGCACAAACGTATTATTTCTTCTACGTGTTAAATAGAGAAGAAATTGTAAATTATGCTCCAGTTTTTTGCAGTGGATGTTACGTAAGTTATTTTTGTTGTTAGCACTCATTAACATTTTTCAATTCAGATAATTCTGAGTTGTTATTTGATTCTGACAAAGAACAACATTTTGGAGAAAGTTAAAGCAATTGGGACCTTGTGGTCGTTTAAAACCTGTGGCAGACAATTCGAAAACCAATTATATCGAGAAGCTAAAATTATTTCTGCCTACACCATACTGTGCTCAATCCTAGCTGCGGTTGGTTCCTTCTATTTTATGGTACCGCTCTCTGATGACTCGAAGATTTTCCTATGCTATCGAATTTTTAAAGACGTTTCGCCCAGATACAGTCTCATTTTGGAAATTGTTTATCGATTTTTCTTTTTTCCCTCAGCATGCGTAATGATTGCACATAGTCTTCAGATTGTGTATTGTTGTAGTTTTGGAATTTTTCAAGGACAAATGATGTTGAAGTTTGTTCAATGTCTTACAAACGATTTTGACGATGAAGGAACGCTGCTTGAAGACGATTACTACCAGCAGGAAATGCATTTTAGATTGTGCTTTTGCATTAATAATCACGTGGCCGTACTCAGGTAAATATACCTACCTATAGTCGTTTGAAGCGACTCTGAAGCTTCCCAAACGAGTTTCCTAGACTATGTTTGTTTCTTTAGAGAGCGGTTGTTGCTGAATTATTGTGTTTTGTGTTACCTATCACTAGAAACACCCTACTACACCGAAACACTTAATTTTCACTGCTGACGCGTTTCGAACACAATCATCTGCTCATTATTAAAGCCGAAGCTAAACAACCTACCTACTAGAAAACTGAAATCTGGCATATAAGAAATCAATTGTCAAAATAGTAATCTAAAGTATGTAGGTCAAAAACGCGAAGGTCTCTCAAGACCAGATTTAAGGAGCACTTAGCCCACCCTAAATATGGCAGAACTGAGAAGTCCAGTGTTGCCCTACATGCTTTACACAATGATCATAGAATAAGTGATAATATTAAGTTAGTTTGTAGCGTTAACAAGGTGCGATGGAAAGTATCGTAATTTATAAGTCTAGAGATAGGCTTATGAACGCTGATACCGGCCCGATCGCATATGCATCTCTGTTTATGCAACTTTAGGGAGGACTTGTTATATTTATACGTGCTCACCAACGCGTGGCCATTGCTCGACCTGCGATTGGTCTAAAGTTCACAGCCAAGGGGTGGAGCTACGCGGGCGGGCCTATAAATATTGCAGTTTTCCGGCAGGTAGGGTTGTTTAGCTTCGACTTTTATACTGAGCACATTGTGTTCGAAACGCGGCAGCAGTGAAAATCAAGTGCTTCCGTGTTTCTAGTGATAGTGCATTTTTCCACCGAAGTTGTCCAGTATTTCCTTTGTGTAACCTACCTACTCAGAACGGTATTTCTCCTACAGCTTCTTACAAGCCGTCTCGTAAATATTGTGTATATCTTTTCATTCGGGGGCATTATGAACGTATTATGTTTAAAGACGGTTTTAATTTTGTGATGGACAAAACAGTAGTTTTCTAACGCATTCAAAGTGAAAAATGCACAATATTTAGGTACAAGATCGCTTACAACCAGCTGATGTTCTGAGTTTCATTTCAGATGGGTTAAATATGCTTTAGATGTGTTGAGACCACTGATGTTCCCATTCGTTTGCATTGGAATCTTATGTGGAATAGCCGTTGTTTTCTTTCTTTTTGGGGTAAAATACCACGTTTAACGCAATCTACGTCAATATAAAATAACATAGTTTCAGGGAGAAGTAAATTTTCATGAATTTATAAGGGCTACAATCTTCGCTACAGCCTTCTGCTTATTGCTTGTAGGACTTACTATGGCAGGACAGACCGTCGAGAGCGTGGTAAATATTGTAAATGTAACTATAATCAGTTATAGTTTTTATTAAGTCTGAAGAGGGAATAATCATTCTAATGAATGCAAATTGGTACACGTGGAATGAACGAAACAAGAAGACGTATTTGATATTTACTGCCAACGCGACACAAATTATACAACTTAAAGCTACAAATGGGTTAGCACTGAATTATGAAGGGGGTCTTCGAGTTATTAAGTTATTGTATTCGTTGATATCAGTTTTTTCCAACACAAAGAACATAATAAGCAATAATTAGTGGACACATTGCATAGGTAGTACCTAAATTCCTATCTATCTCTTATGTTTGGACGTTCTGACTTCGCTTTTAAGTCAGTACTAAATGCGTTATTCTTACAATCTGAATATAAATATTGTAGATATAAGTAATTAATAATGCAGTAATGGAAACGTTGTACAAAGTCTGCATGTGAATAATATATAATAAATGATAAATAATGTTGCCTTCTTATTTCAAGAAATTTCAAGGTTTTGGGGGAGGAATATCACTAGGTAGGAACCCCACAGGGGCTGCACGTGGGACATATTTCAATGATTTCTTGGGGAAAATTCACGTAATTGTTGGGCTATACGAGATTTTCAGTGCCGTAGCAGATTGCGAGGCACTCTTGTTTTAGCTTCTTCGAACGCTCGCGCTCGCTCCTCAGTTCCCATTCTGTGAGGACGGATTGAGATATCGAGCTGAAACTTCGGGGCATGAAATTTAGCGGATGAAAACAACAAAAAATATGACACATGATATACATGTGACAATATAATTCATACATCACATGACCTTATTTGCTCCAATTGAAATCCACAATTTGCATGGTTACGAAGCTATCACAGCGGTGATAAAAAACAAATGCTGCTATCATCGTATTGTGGTCCGTTGCTACGATCGACAATGCTGCTACAATAATTGTAAAAAGTTGACAGTTGAGTGAAAAATGTCTAATAATCGTTGGGGAGAAGCAAGTGAAAGCGAAATTAACGCAAGTACTAGCAATTCTACTCCCAAAAATACCGTTCTAAACAAGAGGTCACAGTGGCGTCAGTTTACGGACTTTTGTGAATCGAAAAATTATAAGATTGATCAAAGTGTCACGGTTCAGGAAATAGCATCAATTTTGAAGAATTGGGCGTTTAATATGAGGAGGAAGGACGGTACAGACTATAAAGAATCGGTCATCAAGACCCTTTGGAATAACACGGCTAAAACTCTACAAGAAACTTTCTTTAAACAATACAACATCACTATTCAATCCTTTTGAGGATATTGAATTCTCAGACGCAAGAAAAGCGAGGGATTCGAAGCGCAAACAGCTTCAAAATATTCCGGAAAAGCGAAAAGTCAGTGCAACTGCATTTACCTTAGAAGAACATAACAAAATGCAAAAAGTATGGGACGAAAATGTGCCAGAGGGGTTACTGAAGAAATTTTACACAATAGCATCGAAAGAATTAGCATGGAGAGGCAATGAGGCAGCATATGCAATGGTGTTTCATTTTAAAGTTGAAACATCCAATACTGGAAACCCGACTGGTAGAGTAGAGTACAACCCGATATTCAGTAAAACGAACCAAGGAGGTAACAAAAAATGTGCAGATAGTAAGTGGTTGGTTAAAAATCAGGATGAAAATCTTTGTCCAGTCCGCCTATACCTCAAGATTATAGAAAAACGACCAAACAGCGCCACTACGGACCGCTTCTTCCTGACGCCAAATCCAAACTATCATTTAACCAATTCTTGTGGGTGGTACAAAAACTGCCCGGTTGGAGTGAACAAACTTTCCTCCTGGACAAAAGAAACGGCCCAGAGAATTGGACTCGACACAAAAAACAAGAAATTTACCAATCACAGCAACAGATCTACTGCCGTCACACACCTCGCTGATGCCAATATATAAGAGCAGCAGTTGATGAAGATTACCGGTCATTCCAATTCGAATTCTATCCAACCGTATTTACAGATTCAACCAAATCAACATCAAAAAATTATTAACGCAATGAGAGGAAGCAGCGATCACACAGAGAAACTTCAAGAAAATTTGGTGAAGAGTACAACTGTGACCCAAACTATAACATCGATAACACCTAGTTTACAGAAGCAAACATCTGTTCCTCAAATTGTGTATCAAAACTGTATTTTTAACGTTCAGAATATGTACGCTGGCAGTGGAGAATAAATGCCCGATGTTTCATGTTTACTGTTTTATTCATTATATTTTCCCGTCGAATATAACTCGTGAAATGATTAATAATCGAAGATATTACTCGTAAAACCGCAGCGGCACATGCAACTCGCCCTACGGGCTCGTTACATCTGCAGCTCGGTTTTACTCGTGGAATATCATCGATGATAATCATGTCACTTGTTATATTATAGCTGACAATGGTTCAAAAAAGGTGTCGTTCATATTTTGAGAAAAACCACCTTTAAAGGCGCTACAACCCCTAACATGCAGAAACACAAAAATACGAGAACTCAAAAACTACTCAACGTGTCAAAGCAGAATTTGGTATGTTAATTTTCAGTGACATTGCAGGCGGATGGACAAATTTTCACTAAGATCTACGAAGGGGGATGAAATTTATTCTTGAAATTTCCTCAAGTAAATGGTAGCATAAAATTAGGGAGGTCGATAGATTTCGGCCAACTATAGGAAAAAGGTCTTATGAGTTTTCAACCTAAAACCAACCCTAACTCTTTGCAAGCAGATAATAGTTATTTACGTAATTAGTTATGAAAAGTCCTATATTGTTCGACGAGTCGTAATATTTGCCAAAACGAGCGATAGCGAGTTTTGCAACATTATGCGAGTCAAACAATTTAGGCTTTTCATAACGTATTCCGTACAACATTTTACCTAATTGTGGAAAATCCAACTTTTCAAATCTTACTGTGGCCAAGAGATGCTTACCTACTTCATTGACAGGCACTGACCAAATGCTAGAAATGCAGAATAACAAAATGTAGGCTGATGTTTTCTCCATCTTCTGACATAAAGCTATTATAGTTCTAAATTTAATTGTCTTATTTATACCAGAACTCAAGTACCTGAAGTACCTAGAAGTACTCTTAGAAATATTTACCGGAAAAAATGTTATAGGCATTTTTATTGTTTAAAGGAAACAATTTGAATTTTGAATGACTACAATCAACAAATCGATGTTATAGGTAGGTATGTACGTAATGAAATCTTCACAATTTGAAACTAAGTACTAACAGGTATTCTAAATCATCGATTGGTAAGATAAAAACACACGAAAACGTGCTTTTCTTAGATTTTAAAATTAGGCAAAATCATTTCTAAGCAGTAAGTATTCGAATTACTCCAGTGGTTCTGATATAAACGTAGACGCTAAATTGAAAATTGGGTAGCAGTAAAAAACTTTTCAAAATGCATCAAATTTTTCTTCTCTTGGTATGCATTTCCGCTGCTTGGCCATCGCCTATTACCAAAGTAAGAACAACAGAAGCTGGAGGCAGATTTTAAAATCTTTCAACAGTTTTTAGGAATGAATAATCAGAAATCTGGCAGAATAGTAAATGGAGCAAATGCAACTGAAGGACAGTTTCCATGGCAAGTAGCAATCTTCACGATAGATACTGAATCACAGGGCAGTATTAGCTGTGGAGGTTCTCTCATAAGTGATGAGTGGGTTCTAACTGCTGCACATTGTGTAATGCTTCTTCTGTAAGTAATGAATTTCTTCAACTTGTACCGAAAATTTCATTTTTAGAAAACCCGAGGTTCAAGTTGTCCTAGGAAGTGTTAATTTAGAAGAAAACAAAGATTACGTATCGATTTTTACAACCAATTTTTTGGTTCATGAGAATTTCGGTTTGAACTTGGTCGGCAATACTCTTGACGATGTTAGTGATATTGCTCTTGTGAAGTTAACAATTAGGCTAATTCCGAACGGTAGGTACTTAAAAAATATAAAAATAATACGAACTTTATATTTTCTGTTCTAGATAAAATCGCACCAATTGATTTGCCTTCTGATGATGATTTCCTTGATGCAGATACCCAGGTTACTATTAGTGGATTTGGAATTACAAGAGACAGTGATACCTACATAAGTCCAGTATTGAAATACACTGAGTTAATCACAATTTCCAATGAAGAATGTGCCAAGTTTTACCAGCCTGGTGATACTATACAAATATCAGTTACAGAAGATAAAGTCTGTGCTCAACATAGAGCAGAAATAGTTCAAACGCCTTGCAGTGTGAGTTCTTTTAAGTTTTTCTTGGCAGATAATTTAAAATATCCGTAGGGTGATAGTGGTGGTGCTTTAGTGGTAGGAGCCGTTACTTCTAGGCCTGTACAAGTTGGAATAGCTTGTTTTGTGAGTGCAGATGGATGTGAAAGCGGAGTTCCTTCGGGATATGTGCGATTGGCCACTTACAGGAATTGGATCAGAAACAATACAGGCTTGTAAATGCTCAAAAAAATGGAAATATAAAATATATTTTTGTATTTATTCTCTGTATAGCAGTTAAGTCAAAAGAAAGTTAGTACCTACTTACTTCTAAAGATCTGAAATTTGATTCCGTAACACCTATGAATCAATCACACTTACTAACTTATTTATTTTTGACGAATCTACTGGCGAAATCATTGAATGATAAGATAATAAAACAATAATAGATCTTGAATACTAGGCAAACTCATCTCTAGTATTCCAAGTATTCCAAGTACTCGAGTCTTGATATAAAAGACAACGGCCAATTTTGGAAACCGGGAGTAAGGAGAAGATCCTTTCAAAATGCAGAAAATTAGTATTTTCTTGCTTTGTATTTCAAGTGCTTGGTCATAACTCATCAGCTATTTCGGAAATAAGAATAACAGAGGCAAATTCTTTTAATCTTTCAATAGTCAATAGTAATATGATAAGTCGTCTCTTGATTGCCGCGGGTTTGACGTCCGAATGGTTGAACAACGAGTCAAAATGGTAGATTTTTTTTAGGTCAAAAAGACGCCGAGAGCTTGCTCGAGTCGTCTTTGGCCGAAAAAAAATCTACCATTGACGAGTAGTGAATCCATGAGGACTCAACAAGGCAATCAAGAGACGACGAATCATATTTTACAGATTATTTTATAAATTAAAAGTATTGAAGTAGTTCCAAAGACGTTCGAATCTAGGTAGTGTAAAAATGTTGGATCATCGCTGTCAGTTGTCAGTCACTTGTCAACTGAGTGTCACGTCACAAAATAGAAGTGAAATTATTTATTTTCAACAAGATTTAAACATTTATGTATACCTACGGCTGATTACGGCGATTTAATTTTATTTTAACCGCATTATAGCATTCTTGGTATGAAATTTGGTAGAATAACTAAAACCTTACAATGGAGTACTTATTAGCTGAAGTCTTGTTCGGGGGCATCTACCTACTATGAAAAGAATGGACGAAACAAAACTGATACGAAGGATATAGGAGGAAGCGAAGACCAATTAGACGCGACACAGGAAGACCGAAGGACACCGGGGAGAGTTTATTAGAAGAGATTTGATAAATTGAAAAAATAACTAATAGCTCAAAAAGAGGAGGACCTGCTCATATCCAGTGTTTAAAATAATGTTAAGTTCCTGTTATTGGCTCGTGAGTTTTAGGAGAATGTTATGAAGTGCTACAAATTTACATTCCGGCGAGTGACTTTGGTGCAATTATAACAAGATACCACACAGTTTAAAATTACCCAACAATTTTCTGAACAAATCTGGTAACCGTATCTTTTTCTAAATCTGATTAAATGTTTACTTTGAGTATATTTTTACTTTTGCCATTTTTTAATGACAGTTGTGTTAAATGTCGTAGGATTACCAGTTGATTTGAACTACGACTGTCGTCTTATCACTGTAATCTAGAGGTTGCTAGGTTACTGTGAACAAAATCTACCTTTGGATTGGTTCAATACTTAGGGGTGATTTCATAATAAAAGTTAAAGGTCCTTTAAAGTTAAAATCGACTTTAAAGGGGACTTTGACCAATCAGGAGCAACCTTTCTGGAACGTTGCTAAGCAAATATTTAAAGGACACTTTAATTTTGATTATGAAATTGGCCCTTAATGTATAAAATAATCTTTAAAAACAAATCAAAAACCAGATAGAATTGTAAATGGGGCAAATGCAACAAAAGGTCAGTTTCCTTGGCAAGTAAACTCCTCTTGACACTAGTGAAAAGCCTAGGCAGACTTACTTGTGAAGTATCATTACACCTTTTCCAGATGTTTTAGTTCAAAAAGCGTCAATTGAATTTCAGAATCCGACAATGCAATCTCAGAATCCGACAAATGTAGTTCAGATTAATCAGTTGAAATTCAGAAATCTTCAAATTTAGTTCAGATTAGTCAAATCAAATGAATTTCAGAATCCGTCAATTGTACTACAATTGACGAATTCTGAATTTCAATTGACGTTTTTGGAAAATCAATTGACCAATCTGAAATTCAATTGACACTTTCTGAATTTGAACTGACTAATCTGATGTACAATTGACGGATTCTGAAATTCAATTGACGCTTTCTGACCTACGACTGTAAAAGATGTAGAAACACCCCACTACACCGGAAAACTTGATTTACACAGCTAACATGTTTCGAACACAACGTGCTCATTATCAAAGCTTTGATAATGCACACTTTGTGTTCGAAACGCATTAGTTATGTACTTATGTAAATAAATTTTTAACCCATCTACAATTTTTCAACCCCTTTCATGATATACAGGGTGGTCCAAATGTATTAATACAGGGCTCTCACGGCGAAACGGTAAGATAAATGAGTAAAATAAAAAGTCCAGGGTAAATTAGAATTAAATACCTTTATTTTGTCGCAATTTGGAACTCGCCATCTTATTGTATAATTTAGCAATAAACAATGAATACATTTTTTTAAATGGCACCATGCATGTTTCAATTTTTTTTTGGATTCCTTTGATGCCCTCTTTATGGTAGTGATTTTATTTTTTTGACAAATTGAGCAGTGAACGTAGAAATTTTTGTTGATTCAAATTTCGCGCGGTGATCCGGCAACAACGCGCTTCACCATTACTTCTCACCGAATGTCTCCCCACTACAGGGTAGTTGTACTGTACAAGCCCTCTGGAAGAATCTGATTGGGCCTAATAATAAATAGCCTGTTTACTTCATTGTGTACACAGTACAACTAGTGGGAGTGGGAGACATACGGTGAGATGAGGGTGGTTCCATCGAGGTAATGGTGAAGCGCATTGTTGCCGGATCACCGCGCGAAATTTGAATCAACAAAAATTTCTACGTTTACTGTTCAATTTATCAAAAAAATAAAATCACCCCAACAAAGAGAACATCAAAGGGAATCCAAAAAAAAATAGAAACATGCATGGTGCCATTTAAAAAAATGTACTCTTATTTATTGCTAAATTATACAATAAGATGGGGAGTTCCAAAATGGCGACAAAATAAAGGTATTTAATTCCAATTTACCCTGGATTTTTTATTTTACTCATTTATCTTACCGTTTGGCCGTGCGAGCCCTGTGTTAATACATTTGGACCACCCTGTATGTATGTGAACCCTCAAAAGGCAAAATTTACCCAAACCGCCTCTTTTTCGGGTAATTTTCGCTAGTTCTACTACACTTCATTTTCATCCCACTTGACTTTTCATCCCCCATTTCGATTTTTCAACCCCCTAAGTGCTAATTTGGCAAAAAAAAACTCGTCTGGATGATGTTTACACTTTTCCAGTTTCCTTCGCAATAGGAATAAGTAAGTATGTATTTCAACCCCCACAAAAGTTTTAATTGCATAATTTGGTTATATTTTGTGTTATATTTCGTAATTCTACTTAATCACACTTAATTTTCATTCGTCTTGCTTTTTCATCCCCTTTCACAATTTTTCAGCCCATGAGTGCTATTTTTTCAAAATTCGCGAAATTTTGTTTCAAGACCGGCAACTCTTTTCATTTACTCATTCGGTTTATATTGTCATTCTTTTCATTTTTCAACCCTCAAAGTTTTTGTGTTGTTTCTGTTCATTTTCTACTTTTTAATTTTTTAAATGTTGAAGATTGTCCATACCTAAAGTGGGCTGGGTATATCTCAAAGTACAAACAAGTGTACCGGTTTCAACCAACCTAGGCCATCTTCAGCACTAAATAAACGAACGAAAACAATGAAAAGCTACTCAAACAATAAAATGAGGACTTACCAAAATTAAACTGAATCTATCGGTGAACTCTCTACTGACCCCCAAAGGCAAATAGAAAAAATCTTTATTCGAAACAGTGGGAGGTCAGCAGAGGGTGCACGTACACGACACCAGTTAATAAAAAATTACAAAAATTAATATAAAAATATTAGAAAATTATAATAGTTTTCTAAACCTATTTTTCCGCGAAAGGGCGCGGCTTAATTTATTTGTTCTAGAAGCTTTTTGACAGTTAGGCTAATCGTCATTTTGTTCAACACTAGGGGTGGCTTGTTCTTAAAACTTACCCCCTTTTAAACCCGTTTTTATAATTTTTGTAATTTTTTAAATTTTAAGTGCTGTCTCAATTCCCCTTCGACAATTTTTTAACATTTCGCTTTTTTGACACATCTGTCGTGCGTCTGCGGAGGCACTACTACTAGGTGCAGACTGACAAAATCTGCACCCGATTCCATCAGTAAGACCAACCGCCCGTACATACCCATTAACATGATAAACATCTACAGGGATACACATCGATTGATGTACATCTTTCGGGCGCTTTTGAATTTACTATATCGAAAATCTTGTGAAGTGACGAGTTAGCTTTCAGTAACAATTCACAAAAATAACGTAGTCTCTCCAGATGCTTACTTTCACGCCTCCGCTCTTATTCCACAAACAAATCAAACTTTCATTCTTTTTTCGAATTAGGAATCAAGAAGAATAGCGAACCGATAATAAGGACGGTCTCGTTTCAATAAACCACCCCATCAAGCCTCTCGATATCACTTGAGATTCCTTTGAAGCAAAAATGAAAGACGAAATTGATTTAAAATCAAAGCAAATTAAGTCAAGGTAGCTCGACTATTTTTACCCCCCTGAAATTCCTGTTTCCTTTATTCATTAAGAATTTCCTGCGAAATGCTTGAAATTGTTTACTCCGAGGCATAATATTGACGTCTCTTGAGCGATTTCAGATTGGGCGAGTTTGGGGAGGTTGGCGCCGCGGTGCCGCGATACCGACGGCGCCAGAAGAGACGCCGCAGCGTCCCGAACACCCCTTTCAACTTTGGCCAATGATTGTAGGTTACTAGTTCTTATTAGGCTGCGAAGATCGCCCTAAATATTAACAGAAAAAAGCGCGGATGCATCGCACTGTGAAAAATTTATAGAGGAAATCGAATAAGGGCGACATGAATCCATCAAACTTGCAGATTCATGAATATCTTCTGCGGGTATATCGATCGACATTTCAATATCGTGCACTCGTGCGGAACAAAAACTGTCGATATTATATAGTCAAAGTACGCATGAGAAGAGATCATATTAAATAAAGGGAGCACTAGCACACTTCCGGACGATTGCCTAAAATATATACAAAGTGATTGCGTTTGGACTACCTACTTATGGAAATGATTATTTTATACATTAAGTATTGAACCATCAATCCAAAGCAGCATTTAGTATACCAGAAAACAGTGATAATACTTTTTTCTTAGTAAAATTATTTCTCAAATTCTGTCCGCCTCTCTCAACACTTAAACATTATGTTTACTCTTTTCCAGCGTCCGTTCAGGTGTATGTCAGGTAAATTCTTTTTAGCAAAATTATTTACTAAATTCTGTCCGTTTATTATCCGAACATTTAACATTACGCGTACGCTTTTTCAACCTCCTTCCAGGTCTATGTCAGGTAAAGTATTTTTTAGTAAAATTATTTATCAAATTCTGCCACCTAGGATGACCTGCCTATTGAACTGAGTTGTCTGTTGGGATGAGTTGTCCGTTGGGATGAGTAAGTCTGGGATGAGTTGTCCGTTGGGATGAGTTGTCTCCTGAGATGAGTTGTCCGTTGGGATGAGGTGGCCTGGGATGAGTTGTCCGTTGGGATGAGGTGGCCTGGGATGAGTTGGTCTGGGTTGAGTTGAGTTCTGTCTTGTCTTGTCTTTTGGGATGAAATGTGACTTGGGATGAAGTGTCACGTGGGATAAGTTAGTTATTGGGATAAGTTGTCTCCTGGAATGAGTTGTGACGTGGGATGAGATGATATTAACCCCGGCCATGTCTTATCTCAAATTCGAAAGTTTTAATGGTTGCAGCGACCTCCCATTTTTTAAATTGTGGTGTGGGAGGGGTAAAAACTAGAAAAACAATAAATAATTCCAGATAAAATTTATTCACAAATCAGTCCTCAATCAACAGCTTCGCCTTGTACTCGATGACGGAATTTTTAACATTCAATAAAACGGCCACAGTCTCATCCAGCAGCTCCTCCAAATTCCTGCAGTACTTCTCCGGATCATTGTCTATCAACTTGTAAAGACACTTGGTCTCATTGCTGCTGATCTGCAGCCTCTCCAGCGTCCCCCTATGACAAGACAAGATCCTATCCCTGATGATTCTATCGTGATTCTCATAAAAACTCTCCTTGAAACTTTCTTCGTTATTGTTCTTGACGTTGACGATAATCTCATTAAGATTCTCGTTGATCGTGTTCAACTGTTGCACATCCCCACCACCCAACTCCTTGACCCTATCAGCATATCGTAGAGTGTTCAACGTGTTCTCGCAAGAACTCACCCCAGGAGAGATCATGGCAATCATGCAAGTCCTGGAATTTGAACCTATGAAGGAATCGCGAAGGACTTGCGTTAGTTTGCTTAGGCGAAAGGGTAAATGAGCTCCTTTCCGCCCTAGGGCTCTGATGCACTCCTTTAAAGCCAGAAGTGATTTGTTTATCTCCCCTCCTTCCATTCTAGTTACTTTAGTGGAGGATAAAGTATCAGCGCCACGCTCGTTCCCCGCCAAATCAATCAGTGAGAATTTTCCGTACAAGGAGTTCATTTTTCGGGCGGGTCTTAGGTAGATTTGGAAGACTGCGTGGGAGCGTGAGGAGTTTTCATTGGCTGAAGTTTGTCCGGAAGTTCTAGCAGTGTTGCCTATATGAATCAAATCCAAAACTTCACTGACGGAACTCACTACTTTTTCTGTTAGTCCAATGACTTGAACTTGCTGCTTGCCATCCTCGAGGATTTTCAAGTCACCTTTTTGGTTGAGTAAGTCGAGGACTTTTCTTGAGTAAATCTCGAAGAAGCTGCAAGTTACGACTAGATTTAAGATTCGGTATTGTGGGGATGCTACTAGACGGAAGATGTCTGTGGCTGCCATTGCGTAGATGCCTCGATTTGGACTATTGCGGTTAAAATCACCACTCATGGTGAAGGTCTTGCCTGAACCAGTTTGACCGTAGGCAAAGCAAGTGGCGAAGCCACCCTCGAAAATTGTTTTGATCAAAGGCTGCGCCGTATACTTATAAACCAGTTCATTCGAACACTCTTCGTTGAACGTATAGTCAAATTTGAAGACGTGATTTTCCAAGTATTTCGTCAAGTCAACTTTGGTTTTTGGTTCATGGACTATCAGTTGATTCTTGCTGGGAACCGAGATGACGTCCACCTCTTTCTTGGCGTTTTCGTAGCGGTTCAAAGGTCTTTTCCTTACGCAAACTGTAATTAACCGATCTTCGATCGGTTCATCCCCTACCAAAGGTCTGTATTGTAAGCCTCCACAGTAGTCGTTAATCATTTTGGTCAATTCCCAGTGGGGGTTGTTGGCGTTCTTTCTGTTAAGCTCCACTTTCTCCGCTTTAAATTCCGCCTGTTTCTTCCTTCGTTGAATTCTATCCTGCTCCATCTTCCCGACTTTCTTCACCACGCTGCTTTCGAAACTGGCAGAATGTTCAATAACAGATCTTGAGGTTTGTGGATACCTCTGAGTTATTTTATTCTTGCTGCACTCATCTTGCGTGATTCTCGACTTGGAGGACTTTACCCTTTTGTTTTGAAACACGGCAATGGATTGTCTCTTCTTCGTTTTGTCCTCGCAGACGATGTCAGAAGAGCACTCATTGAATGGCTCATCCCTCAGGATTATGACGTGGGGGTTGAGGGTTGTGACTGAGATCAAATCGATCTCTTTGCCTTTGGTTTCACCTGCCTCGAACCATTCAACGCCCACAATGTCCAAATCGAGATTAATTGAAGCGACTATGGCAGGATGAACGCGGCCGTCACTCCTTTCGATGTTGATAGTGGAGCCGATTTCAAGCAGTTTTCCGTTCATTTTTTTGGTAAAGTAAAGATCAAAATTTTGTTGACAGGAACTGTCAGATTTTGTTTTTTGAACGAGATCGCTCGCAGGGTCGTGGGCGAGGGGTAGTCTGGGGCGCGATGTGACACGGAGAATGTTGAAATAATTATCCTTTTTATTTATTTTATTTATCTACAAGCGCCTTTGCCATTTTGGATCCTACTAAATTATTGTTACCTTCTATCACGAAGTTTGGAAACTCGCCGTTGGAGTCAATAAGAGCTTATGATTTGCACATTTATTTGAGGAACCTTCCTCAATGTCAGCAGTTTAAGGTTCATTTAAATTTTGAAACAGATTGCTTATGTAACACACACAAAACTTTATTTCTTTATTTAGAGCAAATACAGGTGTCTTGAAATTAGGCTGCAATATTTACCAGTACCTTTTACGATCAAAAATAAGACTAAAAGTACCAGAAAACATTTGTCGAAAACTGCCTCCTAAGGGAGCTACAGCCCTTCAAAAGGGTACTCGAAAAGTAGGTTTTCCTAAAATTACTCGAATATTGTGAATAGCAGGATTTTGAAATTTGGAGCATAGGTTATTTGAAATTTTTTAAAAACTGTAAAAATATGTTTCAGTTGACAACTAGAATTACATATTTACTGAACTTCTTATATTTAATTACAATTTACCTACCTGTTTAAATAAAAAGTGAACTAATAATCAATCGTCGAGATATAGAAAGAAAAGTGTTGAGCTCTCTGAAAATGCTGAATTCTCTTGCTGCCTTACTGAAGGAACACATCAAAAAATTGCTGAAACAGGAGCGAATTATTGATAGCTTGTGAAAAATTGAGCTTTACCCTATTACTTGATGAAATTATTTAAACAATGAAAAGCTACAGCCTCACCATTGATAGTTATGACCACCACCAATTAGATTCCGAATAAAAACTGTAAAAATATGTTTCAGTTGACAACAAATTAGAGTTTGTTTTACCTTTTAAATCAAAAGTTAACGAAAATAATTTTTTGCCCCCTGCAAACTTGAAGGTTTGTAGGTTTCCTAAGCAGCTTTCGACATCAAATACTGTTAAAATACAAAATATTAAGAAAATGGAAATTTTGTGAAAATAATTGCTTGAAGCCCTTATTTGTATACGCTTCATTTCTCCTCTTCATTCTGTAAAAAAGATGTCATTATCTATGCAATTTCCATAATTTTAGATATACCTACCTACAGTTATACAAACATCTGGGTTGTAGAAAATCTTCTGAATCCTTCATTCGATTTCAATTCACCACTTTTCACTTTTAACTCGAACACGAATACACTAATACACAACAAACCGTTCAAAAATCCTATGCAGAGTCCAAAAATAAAAGAAAGCCAACACCAACCCTAAGGTACTACTTACCAACGCCAGACTGTTAACTGCTCAATTCTGCAACAAAGAAATACTCGTTGAAATTTGGAAAAAATAACTTTTAACTTTTACCTATTAGTTTAACGTTAAGACAGCCGAAATTAAATTCTGACTGCTCTTTCTCTAACTAATTTGCAAATAACCTCTTAAGCCTTTTAATAGTAAATAGTTTTACTGGGGACAAGGGTTTCGGGAGCACAGATAACACGGTCTTCTTGCAATAATGAGCAAGGGGCTGGACTTGCCCATTAGGTACTAACTGAGGTACTAACTATTAAAAATTTAAATATCATTCTAAAAGATAGATATTAAAATTATGATACAAATTGAGGTTTATGAAGTCATTTTCAAATATAGTTGGAAGAAGTATATTAACATACAAAAACTGCGTTCGCTATGATAGTCATAACATTCGCTGTTTGATCAATAATTGTTTATCGGTTTAAGACTATTAAGGCCAAAATGAATAGAAAGGTTTTAGTCGCCTAACACTAGTAAATTTTTAAACAGAACTTTTACCTCCTAATCTGGCAGAGTTTGTCCGAAGCCTCCAGGCCTGCTCCAGACCAACACTCATCACACAATTTCGAACACATTTAAGAGTTACTGTAAAATTTTATGTAAGCACACGCGAACCAACACATCACTTCACTTGGACACGAGCCTATCAGGGAAGATATGAAGATCTCATTATGTAATTCATGTAGCACTTACATTAGTATTCTCGATTTCACTAAAGTATTAAACACACAAATGTTCTGCATATGATTCATATTCAACCACCAAAAATAACCCTGAACTTACCAGGCCAGTTCGTCCATCAATTGTTCCTAGAAAATTAAAATAATTTGTCAGAATATGATAAACATTGCAAAGAAGGTTTCTAGGCAAAGAGTGGTTTCAAATAAAATGACACTTACAAGTGAACTGGTAAATCCTTGCAATCGTCAATTTGCGATAAGGATTCTGTACCAACGACTGTAGGTGCGACTGCAATAAAAAAACATTTGAAATTTACCACAGGACAAAAAATTAGATCTACCCTTATACCTTAATATCATTCAATCTGCATTAGGTATTATTTCAGTACTTCACTCAGTCCAGGAGAAGATGCTACATTACTTTCTGCAGAATACTAGAATTACATATATGTATTTACTGAACTTCTTATAATTACAATTTACCTACCTGTTTAAATAAAAAGTGAACCAATAATCAATCGTCGAGATATAGAAAGAAAAGTGTTGAGCTCTGTGAAAATGTTGAATTCTCTTGCTGCCTTACTGAAGGAACACATCAAAAAATTGCTAAAACAGGAGTGAATTATTGATAGATTGTGAAAAATTGAGCTTTACCTTATTGCTTGATGAAATTATTTAAGCAATGAAAAGCTGCAGCCTCACCATTGATAGCTATGACCACCACCAATTAGAATCCGAATAAAAACTGTAAAAATATATTTCAGTTGACAACAAATTAGACTTTGTTTTACCTTTTAAATCAAAAGTTAACGAAAATAATTTTTTGCCCCCTGCCAACTTGAAGGTCTGTAGATTTCCTAAGCAGCTTTCGATCTCAAATACTGTTAAAATACAAAATATTAAATAGAAATATTAAGAAAATGGAAATTTTGTGAAAATAATTGCTTGAAGCTCTTACTTGTATACGCTTCATTTATCCACTTCATTCTGTAAAAAATATGTCATTATTTATGCTATTTCCAAAATTATAGATATACCTAGCTTCAGTTATACAAACATTAGGGTTGTAGAAAATGTTCTGAATTCTTCATTCGATTTCAATTCACCACTTTTCACTTTTAACTCGAACACTAGATACACTAATACACAACGAACCGTTCAAAAATCCTATGCAGAGTCCCAAAATAAAAGAAAGCCAACACCAACCCTAAGGTACTACTTACCAACGCCAGACTGTTAACTGCTCAATCCTGCAACAAAGAAATACTCGTTGAAATTTCGAAAAAATAACTTTTAACTTTTACCTATTAGTTTATTATTATTATTAAATTCTGACTGCTCTTTCTCTAACTAGATTTGCAAATAACCTCTTAAGCCTTTTAATAGTTAATAGTTTTACTGGGGACAAGGGTTTCGGGAGCACAGATAACACGGTCTTCTTGCAATAATGAGCAAGGGGCTGGACTTGCCCATTAGGTACTAACTGAGGTACTAACTATTAAAAATTTAAATATCATTCTAAAAGATAGATATTAAAATTATGATACAAATTGAGGTTTAAGAAGTCATTTTCAAATATAGTTGGAAGAAGTATATTAACATACAAAAACTGCGTTTGCTATGATAGTCATAACATTCGCTGTTTGATCAATAATTGTTTATCGGTTTAAGACTATTAAGGCCAAAATGAATAGAAAGGTTTTAATCGCCTAACACTAGTAAATTTTTAAACAGAACTTTTACCTCCTAATCTGGCAGAGTTTGCCCGAAGCCTCCAGGCCTGCTCCAGACCAACACTCGTCACACAATTTCGAACACATTTAAGAGTTACTGTAAAATTTTATGAAAGCACACGCGAACCAACACATCACTTCACTTGGACACGAGCCTATCAGGGAAGATATGAAGATCTCATTATGTAATTCATGTAGTACTTACATTAGTAATCTCGATTTCACTAAAGCATTAAACACACAAATGCTCTGCATAGGATTCAACCACCAAAAATAACCCTGAACTTACCAGGCCAGTTCGTCCATCAATTGTTCCTAGAAAATTAAAATAATTTGTCAGAATATAATAAACATTGCAAAGAAGGTTTCTAGGCAAAGAGTGGTTTCAAATAAAATGACACTTACAAGTGAACTGGTAAATCCTTGCAACCGTCAATTTGCCATAAGGATTCTGTACCAACGACTGTAGGTGCGACTGCAATAAAAAAAAACATTTGAAATTTACCACAGGACAAAAAATTAGATCTACCCTTATACCTTAATATCATTCAATCTGCATTAGGTATTATTTCAGTACTTCACTCAGTCCAGGAGAAGATGCTACATTACTTTCTGCAGAATACTAGAATTACATATATTTAGTGAACTTCTTATAATTACAATTTACCTACCTGTTTAAATAAAAAGTGAACCAATAATCAATCGTCGAGATATAGAAAGAAAAGTGTTGAGCTCTCTGAAAATGTTGAATTCTCTTGCTGCCTTACTGAAGGAACACATCAAAAAATTGCTAAAACAGGAGTGAATTATTGATAGATTGTGAAAAATTGAGCTTTACCTTATTGCTTGATGAAATTATTTAAGCAATGAAAAGCTGCAGCCTCACCATTGATAGCTATGACCACCACCAATTAGAATCCGAATAAAAACTGTAAAAATATATTTCAGTTGACAACAAATTAGACTTTGTTTTACCTTTTAAATCAAAAGTTAACGAAAATTAATTTTTGCCCGCTGCCAACTTGAAGATCTGTAGCTTTCGACATCAAATACTATTAAAATACAAAAATAATTGCTTACAGCCCTTATCTCGTATGCTTTATATCCTTCATTCTATAGAAAAGTATGTCATTATCTATGCTTATTTCCAAAATTTTAGGTATACCAATAAAGACACCTGGGCTGTAATTGTTGTAAAACATCTTCTGAGTTATTCATTCAATTTGCGATTAGGATCAGCGGTTGTACGTGAGACTGCAAAAAAAACACTTGAAATTTACCATAGGATAAAAGATGAGATCTACCCTTATACCTTAATTTCATTCAATTTGCTTTAGGAATATTTTCAGTACTTCATTCAGTCCAGGGGAAGATGTTGCGTTAGTTTCTGCAGAATATTGGAATTGCATGTTTACTGAACTTCTTATAATTACAATTTACCTACCTGTTTAAATAAAAATCGTCGAGATATGGAAAGAAAAGTGTTGAGCTCTCTGAAAATGCTGAATTCTCTTGCTGCCTTACTGAAGGAACACATCAAAAAATTGCTGAAACAGGAGTGAATTATTGATTGCTTGTTAAAAATTGAGCTTTACCTTATTGCTTGATGAATTTATTTAAGCAATGAAAAGCTACAGCTCCACCATTGATAGCTATGACCACCACCAATTAGAATCCGAATAAAAACTGTAAAAATATATTTCAGTTGACAACAAATTAGACTTTGTTTTACCTTTTAAATCAAAAGTTAACGAAAATAAATTTTTGCCCGCTGCCAACTTGAAGATCTGTAGCTTTCGACATCAAATACTATTAAAATACAAAAATAATTGCTTAAAGCCCTTATCTCGTATGCTTCATATCCTTCATTCTATAAAAAACTATGTCATTATCTATGCTTATTTCCAAAATTTTAGGTATACCAATAAAGACACCTGGGCTGTAATTGTTGTAAAACATCTTCTGAGTTATTCATTCAATTTGCGATTAGGATCAGCGGTTGTACGTGAGACTGCAAAAAAAACACTTGAAATTTACCATAGGATAAAAGATGAGATCTACCCTTATACCTTAATTTCATTCAATTTGCTTTAGGAATATTTTCAGTACTTCATTCAGTCCAGGGGAAGATGTTGCGTTAGTTTCTGCAGAATATTGGAATTGCATGTTTACTGAACTTCTTATAATTACAATTAACCTACCTGTTTAAATAAAAATCGTCGAGATATGGAAAGAAAAGTGTTGAGCTCTCTGAAAATACTGAATTCTCTTGCTGCCTTACTGAAGGAACACATCAAAAAATTGCTGAAACAGGAGCGAATTATTGATAGCTTGTTAAAAATTGAGCTTTACCTTATTGCTTGATGAAATTATTTAAGCAATGAAAAGCTACAGCTCCACCATTGATAGCTATGACCACCACCAATTAGAATCCGAATAAAAACTGTAAAAATATATTTCAGTTGACAACAAATTAGACTTTGTTTTACCTTTTAAATCAAAAGTTAACGAAAATAATTTTTTGCCCCTCCCAGCTTGAAGGTCTGTAGATTTCCTAAGTAGCTTTCGACATCAAATACTGTTAAAATACAAAATATTAAGAAAATGGAAATTTTGTGAAAATAATTGCTTGAAGCCCTTACTTGTATACGCTTCATTTCTCCACTTCATTCTGTAAAAAATATGTCATTATCTATGCAATTTCCATAATTTTAGATATACCTACCTACAGTTATACAAACATCTGGGTTGTAGAAAATCTTCTGAATTCTTCATTCGATTTCAATTCACCACTTTTCACTTTTAACTCGAACACGAATACACCAATACACAACAAACCGTTCAAAAATCCTATGCAGAGTCCAAAAATAAAAGAAAGCCAACACCAACCCTAAGGTACTACTTACCAATGCCAGACTGTTAACTGCTCAATCCTGCAACAAAGAAATACTCGTTGAAATTTGGAAAAAATAACTTTTAACTTTTACCTATTAGTTTAACGTTAAGACAGCCGAAATTAAATTCTGACTGCTCTTTCTCTAACTAATTTGCAAATAACCTCTTAAGCCTTTTAATAGTAAATAGTTTTACTGGGGACAAGGGTTTCGGGAGCACAGATAACACGGTCTTCTTGCAATAATGAGCAAGGGGCTGGACTTGCCCATTAGGTACTAACTGAGGTACTAACTATTAAAAATTTAAATATCATTCTAAAAAATTGAAATAGGGATAGATATTAAAATGATGATACAATGGAGGTTTAAGAAGTCATTTTCAAATATAGTTGGAAGAAGTATATTAACATATCCCGCTTTTCGAGCTCGGATTTCAATTAAAATCTGCGTTTGCTATGATAGTCATAACATTCGCTGTTTGTTCAATAATTGTTTATCGGTTTAAGGCTATTAAGGCCAAAATAAATAGAAATGTTTTATGCCCGTTTGCACCGACGCCGATTAAATTTTAACCGCCGGTTAATTTAACCGACAGATGCAAAATGGCATCAGCGCAATGCTTAAAATTTGATTGACAAGAAGTGTCAGCTTCGAGGTCAGCTTTCGTATCAAAAGCAGATCAAAAGTGCATTCAGATCCATAAAAGCAAGGGAAATACAAGAACATCATTGTCAAGACAGCAATGTACCATGTACCCAAATAAATCAAGACAAAAACGAAAAGGCCCAACTTTGAACAAGCCAAAAAGTATCTAGCCGAAAATAACCATCCGAAAAAAAGGTGCCATTAGACTGCAATGCTGAAACGTTCAGCTCAAAACCCATCCGAAACAGCTTAGAGATAAATAGGATATGTAATGCTTTTCTTGGATCTCTAAACCGATTCCTATTGAAGGACATAGATGATGAAATTATTCAACGGTTGGATGTTTCTAAACAAACTACAATGAAAGAAGGAGAGGACCTCGGAGAGGACAATTCTCTAGAAGGTATTATAACCATCGGCAAATACTAAAGAGTATACATGCAAACATGCAATAGAATGTGCTCCCATGTCCCAAAAAGCTTCCTGTCGCGACCATGAGAAGAGTGTCCTGGCTAGCCACATAGAAGGTCAAAACAAAAATGAATGGACAGGATAGAGGTCCGTATCTGATTATAAAACGATGAAGCAGTTTAGCAGAAAACAGAATAAAAAGCAGATCCTGAATGAGATTATTTTCCTCAATGAGTATCCAGATCAGAGGAGAATGAAAAATTAATTATAATAAATTTTTATTTTAAAATAAATTATGTCAAAAACTAATCAGTGGTTTGTCCACTGATTAATTCAACAATTGGTTAAGAGTTCAGCAAGTATAAAATTGCTTGACGTTGCTAGAAAACGGAAAATTGACAGTGATGTGGCACTGAAAAGTGTTTTCTTTGTTGTTGTCTGTCAGTGATAAAATTGGATCAGAATGACTGAATGTGCATCAACATGAATTAATATCCTTATTTAAAGGTGCACAAGGAAGATCCATACCGCTTTGGTTCGAAAAATTAGAGCGTTCTTACTTGCTTTTGATAAAAATTCAAAAATGAACCTGAGTTCTTGCCGTGTTGCCGCTTCTAATCCGCCAATTAAGTTAACGGTGATTAAAAATTAATCGGCGTCGGTGCAAACGGGCATTGTCGCCTAACACTAGTAAATTTTTAAACAGAACATTTACCTCCTAATCTGGTAGAGTTTGCCCGAAGCCTCCAGGCGCCTGCTCCAATCCAACACTCATCACACAATTTCGAACACTTTTAACACTAACTGTGAAATTTTATGAAAGCACACACGAACCAACACATCACTTCACTTGGACACGAGCCTATCAGGGAAGATATGAAACTTCATTATGTAATTCATGTAGTACTTACATTAGTATTCTCGATCTCACTAAAACATTAAACACACAAATGCTCTGCATAGGGCTGCAACACCAAAAATAACCCTTACTTACCGGCCAGTTCGTTCATCCTGGAAAGTTAAAATAATATTTTAATATTGAATTATAGGAACAATAACTTACAAGTGAAGTGGCAAATCTCTGGAATCGTCAAATTGGAATTATTAGTTGCAGGCTGGAGAGTGGACAACGCCTGTAAAAGAAATCAGAAACTGTGAAGTTTCCAATATGGTAATAGGTGAAATTTGCCCTTACCCTAAATGCTTCTACGTAATATCATCTATTTGCTTGAATCCTCCACGTGGTTTCGAGAAGACTTGAGTTGGCGAAGGAAAACACATAAAAAGGTGATAACCTGAAATAACAACAAGATATAATGACTGACTGACGATGAAAAATTGCCTTTACCACAATCTTTGCTACGGCCAAGAACTCTTGAGCATAACTCAAAGCCGTAGAATTAAAACTGAAGATATCATCAATCCAACCTGGAGAGGATGTTGTCAGAAATACCAGCAAAGCAACTGACCAGAATACTCACGAATGAACTGCAGAATTTTCGCGACATATCCTGGAATTTGTATGAAGATGTGACATGGGGGTATTCTAAATTCTTTATGTGAATGTCATCCAGGGTCTGAAAAAAAAATTCTTATGCAGTCGCTCCTTCTTATTGCTTCTACTTATGTCCATACAGACATTTTTTCGTAATCCTGGGACCTCAAAACGTAAAGAGCTGGTGTTATCTCAATTTCGAATTTTGGACTGAATTTTATATTGGTTGAGGGGAGGTCAAAAAAAGTAGACATAAATGGACTTTGACGCACATTGAAAACTGCACAGATTTTCGTGAAAAAAAAAGGATTATAAACGGTTATAGGTTGTTCCGTTAGGATTGGAAAATTAACGGTGACTTACCTAAAATTTTGTTAACTTAGACCAAAGCATGAACCACCCCGACCGGTTAGCAACAATAAATTCGCGTTTGACGCCACCCAACCACCCGCTTTAATCATACTACCGCACCGGTTTGATTTGATTTACCGATTTACCGAATTTTCACATCCACACTCCAGGTTTTTATTCGCTTACCTAACGACTTTGCAAGTTTTTAGTGCGTTTTAGTTTTTAGTGTTTTCAAATTCGTGATTCACTAATTGCACTGATATTGTAATCGGTATTGGTACCTATCGGTCCTCAGCGGATAATTTTATAAATTAGCCCTCAGTGGATATAATTTTATAAATTACGCAGTTAGATTACTGCTACTGCATTTGTCTTCTTGCGGTCACAGCCTTCTACTTTCGTTGGCAACCTGTTGTGTGTGTTCCAAAAAAAATGTTTTAAAAATAAGTAAACATTTAGGCCTTTCCAACAATTTTTGAAAATGATAATTATTATAATTATATAGGGAAAGCTAATACTAGACTAAAGAAAATTAAATTTTGCATCTTTTGGCTTCATAATATTATGGTATTTCTATTTAAAAAATTGGCAGTCTCGGACACGGTAGAAACTTCTACTTTTTTACAGAATTTGTAAATGTAGCACTTAACTTTATTTAACCAAGGCCGGGCTTGCAGAACGTTTGGATAGCTGATGCACCCGGCGCTCATTTATACTAAAATCTTAAATACAAATGTTTTTCACTCCTAAAATGGACATTTTTTGAAAAAATTGCACTAAGGTTTTCGATCCGGCAATGCAACAGCTATCGAATTCGATAATGATAGTATGCCCTTTTGCTAAGAAAAACTCAACAAGGAGCCTTTTTGTCCCTAAAATGGAAATTTTCGGAAAAATTGCACTAAGGTTTTTGATCCGGCAATACAACATCTGTCAAATCCGCTAGTAAGAATTTTTTTTTTGTAAAGTAAATTGAAACAAGGGCCCTTTTGCCACTGAAATGACATTTTTCGAAAAAATGGCACTAAGGTTTTCGGCTTGAAAAAAATCAGCTATCAAATCCGGTAATAAAAATATACAGTTATTCATAGGTTTTTTTTCACGGCACCATTTTTCGGCCAAAATGGCACAAGTGTGAACACGTTTCTAGAAGCAGAATTCGAAGAGCATTTATATGGTAACGCGAAAAATGGTGGTATGCATTTAAATCTTTAAGGTCGATGTGCCAAAAAGGCACTTTCCGTGAACCGATGTGGCCCAGATTCTAATCAGCACCTACAAATCTCCCACTGAATATATGTGCCAAATTTCATCTCGATACGTTCAATAGTTTGAGCTGCAGCGTGATCACAGACAAACAGACAAGACAGACACACAGACAGACATTTTTTCAAAAAGACTTTTTTGGGTTCCCAGGACCCTGAAACGTAAAGATTTCACGTTTTTGGCGATTCGATTTTTTTGAATTTTCCGATCGATTCCAGTAAATGCTTCGCGAGCGTAGAAGTTAAAAAATTAAGTTGCGAACAGTTTTTGCCATTTTAAAAAATTGTTTTCCGCCATATTGTCAATGTTAAATCAACATGATCAAGTGAGACCCATCAAAAGAAAGTTTAAAGTTCTAGTCTCAATCCTCCAAGTTTGGTTTCTTAATCTTCAATCGTTTGGAAGATACGAGTTTTTCTTTTACGGATTGCAAATCAATTTTTGGAAACAAATTTTGATATTATGTCAAAATCAAATCGAGGGCTTTCCATTTAAAATAGCAAAGGTGGCGGCCACTTCCGGTTAAACCGGAAGTGCTGGCGGCTTGGGAATATCTTATTTTTGGCATGCGTGGGCGATTATGGTCTAGTACCAAATTTCAAAAGTTCTACTACAAGTGGATCTTCAAAACTTTCTACGTGAATCACCCTGTATGCTACAATATTTTAAAGTGATGCCAAATAATGCAAACAAAAAGGTCACCCCACTTTACGGTACCTACCAGATCATTCTACTCTCCACCAGGATCATTTTGCCCTTAGGGTGGGGGTAAAACGATCCCTCTTGCATTTTTTTGGAAAATGTTCATACTTCATGTCAGGAACGACTTAGAATTACGAGTTGTAATTTTTCTAATGACGAATAACCTTAAGACTTGAGTAAGGTAGGTATACTGAAGGACCTAATAAATTCTGCATTGTCAAAGTGGTAAAAGCCGTAAGTCCACAAATAAAGGACTTTATTGCTTAGGGAGATCATTTTACCCACCTTTAGGTACCATACCCAAGACCCCTACCTACTTGAAACATCCGCACCAACCTCGAACCTCGCATTGAAGTCACTCGGCCCGAATATTTCCTCACAGTGCGAAGTTGAACCAAAACCCCAAATAAGGGCATTAGCGTGACGTAGGTCCGCCATCTTTATTGGGCTAGGTTAAGGTTGTTACCACGGCAATGAAGCTAAACAAAGCGAGAATTTTCTTGTGTAGATTTGATTTATTTCAGCACAAAGCTCATTGTGGACATAATGTAACGATTTAATCGATAGAAATTCTTCAATTTGGCAGTATTAAGGTCTTAAAACGCAACACAGTAACTGTAAATAAAGAATTTGACGAAAAATTAAGTTTTATGGAATTTGCACATTGAAATCTTGTTTTGTTTGGCTTCAGCGGGAGGCGTTAACTATAACAATACACAACAAAGATGGCGGTTCCACGTCATCGCTAATATCGCGTATTAGAAGAGGTGGTACCGCTAATATCCCACACATTTTTTTTAATTTTGTGTCTGTCATCTGTCATCTGTGAGTTTGTGTGAGTTCTGAGTTGAGTTTCTTTCAGCCTCATTTCACGTAACCTCCCTTAGGTACTGGGTCTTCATTCCATTAGGTACCTACTTTAAATTGTCATAGCTCCTTTATTAGGTACTTGAGATATTCGCATGAAATAAAAACTGGGTGGTAGACCGGACTCCCGAGTTCTGTTCTGGAACTTATTCTCAGCGATCACCGTCGGATCTTAAGCGCTGTAGATGCAACTTGCTTTTTTTTAAATGGAATACCCGGTATATTTTTGCACGGATCGATAGAGAATTGTGTTCTGATTTCATTGATATAGGGTAGTTGATACATGGGGTTGATTGTTTTCGAGAAAAAAAATCCTGAACTAGGAGAAATGTCTGAAGGAAAATGGCAATCATGTTGGAATTTTTAATTTGTAATATTTTCAGGTGAATAAGTAAGTTAAAACTTTCGATAGTAACAAAGAAAGTAACTTACTTATTCACCTTAAACATTACAAATTAAAAATTTCAACATGATTGCCATTTTCCTTCAGACACTTCTCGTAGTTCAGGATTTTTTTTCTCGAAAACTATTAACCCCAGGTATCAAGTACCCTATATCAATGAAATCAGAAAACAATTCTCTGTCGATCCGTGCAAAAATATACCGGGTGTTCCATTTAAAAAACAGCAAGTTGCATCTACAGCGCTTAAGATCCGACGGTGATCGCTGAGAATAAGTTCCAGAACAGAACTCGGGAGTCCGGTCTACCACCCAGTTTTTATTTCATGCGAATATCTCAAGTAATAAAGGAGCTATGACAATTTAAAGTAGGTACCTAATGGAATGAAGACCCCATGAAGACATAGTTTTATAAATTATTTGATGAGTAAGATTTATTAGGGGCTTACATATGCGGTTAAAACAAAATAGAAGCAGTTTTTCTTAGTCGCACGTTTCCTGGGAGGTGTGTCATCGTCATCTCGCGATTCTTCGATGCTTTTTTGTTTCAGCTGACAAGCGCGATTTCGGGAATTGATTTGATAATAGTATATTACGATATTATAATTATTATCTCGGAAATTGCAAAAACTCGTCTTTTCCTTGATTCTGTTAGATGTAGGTTCTTAACAACCGTGTATCGTATATGATTTTTCGCCGAGGGGTGATCCGCAGGTCGGAATCAGTGTAATTTTTCCGGGAATACGCCCGGAATACATCGGAATAGATGGGAATACATCGGAATAACCGGGATACTTGAGAATACATGCGAATACATGGGAATACTATGAATACGCCGGAATATTAGGGAATACTCGGGAACACTGATGGGAAAAGTTGCGGATTTCCTACATTGGAATACCGGAATAGCTTCGGAATACATCGGAATACTTCGGAATACATTGGAATACTGGGAATACTATTGTATTCCCGGAATCAGTGTACGTTTTTTAGTCCGTTTTAGACCGGAATCAGTGTACATTTTCCGGGAATACGCCCGGAATAGATGGGAATACATCGGAATAACCGGGATACTTGGGAGTATATGCGAATAGCTTCGGAATACATCGGAATACTTCGGAATACATCGGAATACTGGGAATACTTCTGTATTCCCGGAATCAGTGTACGTTTTTTAGTCTGCGGATCGCCCCTCGTTTTTCGCACAATTGCAATTAAATTATTAAACATTTTTCGTCAGCCATTAGGTAAACAAATCCTGTTTGACAGATAACCGAATTTTTCAAATACTGTCGCCACCTTTGCCAGTTCAATTGTTTTACTTACCATTCATGCTCTGGCTAAATGCGTATGCTGTTGTGAAATCATAACAGCACTGTTATTTTTCGTTGCCTTGGAAACCAAACCGCGCTTGGTAAGTCGAACTTACACCTTATTTTAACTAGGTGCATCGGTAAGAGAGTTATTACACACGATTGGACGAAAAGGTTACAACAAATAGTATATTAAGTATTAAGAACGGTAAGGATAATTTACCGGTCGAAGACAATGTTTGGAAACTGAGCGAAGCGAAGTTTCCAATTTTGTCCCGAGACCGGTAAATTTCCTTAACGTTCGTGATGCTTATACAATTTTTTGCACGATCGAAATAGAAAATTAAACGAATTTACTCTCTGAATTATTTATTTATTAAAATCCATGATTAAGGATCTACGTTCCTAAGCAGGCCGTTGCTTCTGCGTTGCCATGGCGTTGTTTATTGCATTTTCTGAATTTTTCATTTTCTGTCAAAAGTTGATGGTTTTAATATCCCAGAAACTAATAACTTTCTAATAATGAGCGATTCCGATAGTGAAAATGCTTTGATAGAGCAAGCATGGAATATTGGGTGTGCAGCGTTAATTCCTGAAAAATCGAAACAGCGCTACAACACGTATGGAATTTTCAAGAATTGGTGTGAAAAGAATAACGCAAGTATAAAGGCCGGATTATAAAGCCGCTGCAGCTTTCGTACCGTTGCAGCAACGTTTGCAGTTAGAAGTTCAACTATGGAGGATAGCTCCTTTCTATTTATAAATTGTCGTTCCGTCAGTCCGTGCAGTTGCAGTAAGCCAAAAGTTGGCCATCTTTCAACTTCTTGCAGTGCTGCAGCGGAATTTGTTACTGACAACCAATGAGAAAACAGGTTCTGAGGAGTAAAAAGATGCACTGTTTTATCGACATGGCTGTGTCAATGACAATCTCACTCCCGCTCAAAACTGACGTGCGCTCGGCCATCCAAACCTAACCTGTCTTTAGCATCTTTGCCTGTATGTTGTGTTTTTCACAGTGAAAATGTCGGAAGGTAGGTATATTACCTACGTATATTTATTTACTAAATGGATATGTTAAATTTCCACCATTTATTTTTTTATAGTTGATTTAGGGCTTCTAATTTCCCTCATCGAGGGTAGATCTGTATTGTACAATAAAAGAAACCCATCCTACAAAAACAATACAATTAAAGACAATTGTTGGCGAGAGGTGGCAGAGGTGATGGGTATTGCTGGTATTGAACTTGATCTGTAATTAGTACAGAATACAGATATACTAATGAAAATGAATTTTGTCTTAGTTGGCGAGTGCCAGAGATTGTGGAAGAATTTAAGGGATGCCCACACCCGAGACCTAAGAAACATTAACAAACAACCGTCAGGATCAGAAGCTGAGCAAATTATTACAGTGAGTCCATATTATAATGCAATGGCATTTTTGGACAACTACATACAACCAAGAAGGTGAGCACATAAGTTAACTCTAGTTATTGTAAGAATGTGTTCAAACAGTCGTATATGCTTTCAGAACTGTTTCAAACATACTTCCTTTACATCGTCCTTCCAGTAGCAATAACAGTGATTCAGTTGAAAACAGCTTATCAGGTAAATTATTACATAAGAAATAGTGTCCTAACTTTCTCATCTAGGTGCAGTGTCTCCCCCACCACATGAAGTCGAAGACAATTTATCGGGATTTGAAACTGACCTTCCAAGTGAAAGTACGTTTTGATAATTAAATTATAACTATGTAGGTACTAAATTTGTTATATCCACAGCAAACGAAAGTGTAACGAGCAAGGTCTTGCCTGCAAAATCTGTAAAAATTATGAAAGGTAATACCATATACTATCAAACAGTAACTTGCCATATTTATACTAAAATATATACTTATAGCTTCAAAACCATCAAAAAACAAGGGAACTATGGCTGCGGAGGTTTTAGTTGAGACAGCTAAGGAAATTGCCGGACAAATAAAGAAAAAATACAACGAGGAAGAGAAAACAGAAAAACAGTGTGTAAATGAAGCTTTTGCGAGATACCTCGTGTTAAGGCTAAAAGGCATGGACAAAGGTGAAATTTTGTAATAAATGACTTAAGAATAAGATTTTATTTTAAACACTACAAAAACTGCACGTTAGGTCCTTCGTGTCACAGATTGAATTTGCCAGGGAACTGATCCTCTGGGTGAAAAAAAGTACTTGCAAAAGGCGTCCCTAATCTTGTAATTCACTCTAGAGGCATTGTTCGATGATAATCTGCCTACTGATATTAATGGCTGTCCATTAAGGTCCAACCGCCACTGTCCACTGTCCTCATCATTAAGATCAGCATACCCAGGGGGGCAATATGCTTCAGCATTGCTCATTTCCATTTTGCAGAAGTTATGTAGTACGACTATGGCTTTTATTATGTTATCCACATTTTTTATATCTGCATTTATTTCTGTCCTTAAAATTCTCCACCTAGCTGACATAATACCAAACGCATTTTCAATGCATCTTCTAGCTCTGGACAAGCGATAGTTGAAGACTTTTTGTTCAAGAGTAAGATTAGCTCCTGGATAAGGTCTCAGAATGTATCTGTTTAAAGGAAAGGCTTCATCAGCCACTATAACATGTGGTAAAACCATATTTGAATTAGGTAAAAGTGAATCACCAGGCACATTAAGTGTATTGTCTTCCAATCGAATTCCGAAAGCACTTTCCTTGAAGATTCCCCCATCACTTTGACAGCCATAAGCTCCGATATCGACTAATTTGAAAATGTAATTATAGTTAAAAAACTGAGAGCCACTATTCGCAGGTGCCTGAATTGAAATGTGCTTTCCATCTAGCGCTCCAAGACAGTTTGGGAAATTCCATAAATGATAAAAGTCTCTTGCTACAGTTTCCCACTCTTGAGTTGTCGGCTGAACTAAATATAAAGGTGAGAGCAGATCCCAGATTAATTTGCACACTTGATGGACAGAGGTTTGCACAGAGGTAGCTCCCATCTTGTAAGTCCATGCTATATTTTGGAAGGAACTGCCTTGAGACAAATAACTAAAAACGAAGTAAGTCATTATAAATTAAATACCACATGAACACCCACTTCAATGTCATGGAAATTCTTTCTTCGGGATTAATTTGATCATGAGCAAAACGTTTCTCAAGATGGGGTTTGATTAAATTCACAAATTTGTCATAACATTGCCTTCTTCTTCTTCTTCTACGATTTATATGGGCCTCAGCATCAAGGCTATTTAGCCCAGGTATGGGTTGCCCCACCGGTAAATAGGCGAAAATAGAATTAAGGAAGAACGGGGTCCGCGAAGAACGACGGATCGGTCTCGAAGACCTACCCCGAACACCAACCGAAAAGTTTTTTTTTGGTAGATATAATTAAATCGAAATTAGAAAAAGGTCCACGAATACGGCACATCCGGTGCCATCCGGCCTGGATACCGGCATGAATATCCGCAAACCAAAACGGCACAAATACCGAAATCGAAATTAGAAACAAGTCCACGAATACGGCACATCCGGTGCCATCCGGCCTGGATACCGGCGTGAATACCCGCAAACCAAAACGACACAAACACAGAAATCGATAATAGAAATTTTAGGTTAAAAACCACGAGAATTTAAACACCACTATTTTTTTCTCCCAGCGGCGTCCCGCACGACGAACACAACACAAAGATGATGGATGAAAGCCTAGCCGACTCTTCTGTGGACGGTTGGGGGCGAAATGGGGTGAAATCCAACGCGGCCACGTGCCCAGGGTGCAAAGTGAGGTTAATGGCAGAGCACGTCTACTCTGCGTCGCAGCCACAGCTAGCCATAACATTGCCTAGTCATCCTTGTATATTTGAAAAACTCTCCTGCATCTCCCTCTTTCATTTTGAGAAATGTGGCTTGATAGAATCCTGTTGTTCTGCGATCTCTGTAAAGAGGTCGTGTTTTCCATCGTCTTCTTTTCCTTTTTGGCAATAACAAATATGCGGCCTGCAACAAAAGCAAGGCTACTGTAGCAGCCGCCAAACGACACTCATCATCGTCCATGGTATTTTAATTTAACCAAATCCAATCCAGAAACCAGAAATAGGTACCGGTCAGAGATATACCTGCGTCGAATAAAAACGTCAATGTCAATTTTGACAGCACAACCTGTCAGAAAATCCTCTTCTGCGCATGTGCACGTCAGAACGTTACGGATTTATAAAATACCTCCGAAATTTCAACTGCTACTGCAACGACACCGTTACTGCAGCGACCAACTGCAGCGGCTTTATAATCCAGCCTTTAGCGAAACGGTTTTGTTGGCATACTTCGTCCAAAGAAATAACACATTGAAGGCGCCTCGCAGTTTATGGGCTGAATACTCGAAGCTGAAAAGTAGAATTTTTCTTCATGATTCTATTGATAATTTCGAAGTTTGCCATGCTGATTGCCCATCTCAAAAGAAAAAATGCTGGATTATAGACCAAGAAAATCTGAGGTTTTTACTAAGGAAGAAATGTCCCGATTTCTAATTGAGGCACCTGACGATTCCTTTTTAATTTATAAGGTAAATAATTCTGATTACATGTAAAGCACTACATAAGTGTATGCTCTGCTTTTAGGTGGCAATGATATTTGGGATAGCAGGGGCATGCAGAGGGGAAGAATTGTATAACATGACCAATGAAGATATTGAAGATCGTGGAGAAGTACTTGGAGTACGTGGAGCAGCCATGCAAAGTCTTCGCACTTGTTTTTGAAGTATCGCAATGGAAAATAGAAAAAACCGCTACGGTTGCGATTCCATTTTCCGTTGGTTCGATTGATAATTGCAATAACTGTGTTTTTAATTTTATTAATAAATAATTATTTTGTTGATGTTTTGTTATGTTATTTAGTTATAATCAATTTGATATCTCGTCGGTAAGTATTTTACTTACTGTTCTAGAACGGTAAGTAAAATACTTACCGTTCAGTTGGCCATAGAAAACAGTAAAGTCAACATACTGTCTTGGCAACAGGCTTTGTAAATTAACAAAATGGTTCGATCGTGCAAAAACATTCTTTTCGAGGGGCAAATCTATGGGTGAAATCCTCGGTGAAATCAGTGTACAAGCTAGGTGAAATCGGGCGAAATCAAGGAAAAACAGGTGAGATCAAGGGAAATAAGGTGAAATTACCAGGCGTACTCATGGTGAAATCACGCAGGAAGGTGAAATCAGTGTACAAAATTTTGCTCACAGAGTTGCCCCTCGATTCTTTTTTAGATTAATAATCCGTGCAAAGTGA
Source organism: Pycnomerus fuliginosus (assembly GCA_963924575.1). Classification (NCBI taxonomy): domain Eukaryota; kingdom Metazoa; phylum Arthropoda; class Insecta; order Coleoptera; family Zopheridae; genus Pycnomerus; species Pycnomerus fuliginosus. The sequence goes on from OZ004622.1 coordinate 22,582,608, forward strand.
GAACAGTCATTTTAAAGCAAATTGTATGTTGTATGTTACATTTGTATAAAGTAAACGGTAAGAACTAAGAAGAAACTACCTACGGGCATAATCGGGTATTCCTCGAATTTTCGATGGACCGCGATTGCCTGAACTGCCGAGCCACCTTCGACTTGAAAACTTCACCACCAAAACACAATGAAAACGAAATAATTAACTTCTACGCTCAAGGCGGAGCAGTATATAAAATCGATCAAAAATTCGAAATTGAACTGACATCAAATCTTTACGTTTCGGGGTCCCAGGAACCCAAAAAACCTATTTTTGAAAAATGTGTGTCTGTGTGTCTGTCCGTGTGTCTGTTCGTGTGTCTGTCCGTATGTCTGTGGACACCTCGGTGGACACGCTACAGCCGAAACTACAGAACTGATTTTGATGAAATTTGGCACACATATTCAGTGGGAGATTTGTAGGGGCTACACCGGCTCACGGAAAGTGCCTTTTTGGCACATCAACTTTAAAAATTTAAATGCAAACCCCCATTTTTCGCATTACCATATGAATGCTCTTCAAATTCTGCTTCTAAAAATGTATTCACACTTGGGCCCTTTTGACCAAAAAATGTCGTATGAAAAAAATGATTATGTGCTTTTTTGTAGAGAATTCAATTTCCCACAACATTGAATAAGACATATTTTGGCATAAGACCGACAAAAACTGAGATATTTGCAATTCAATGTTTTTACCGTATCTGCATTTTTCCGGTAGTCCGGCTGTTCGATCGCAGCGAAAAACAATAGGCTTCAACCTCACATCGATCTGCCTCGACGCTGAAAGTTTCATCAAAATCGGTCGACTCCCTGGACAGTTCGCGTGAAGCGTCTATTGGACCGCGCGAACGCTCGGGCGCGTGCCCCGTCATTTTTTTTTGCCACAGCTACATGAAGTATGTTTCACAATGTTCCTGACAAGCTAACTGCAAAATCATATCAAGATTAAAACACAATTGGTGGGATAAATAGCGTAAAATTTGAGAATTTTTACTGTTGAACCGGTTCCTCGGCCATTACGGCCAAACCCGACGCGGGATTCTTTGGGACTTTTTATGACATGTTAAATAGAGTGTCCCGATCATGTTAGAAAAGGTTTTACCTTTTTTTTTTTATGCCCGGGTTTCGGCACTTTTTCGTCTAAATGCATTGCACTACTAGGTTAGGTACCTATGTAACACTTGATTTTGTGAATATTATTGGGTCATTCCATCCTAATTCATCAGACCCGAGGCGCTCATGTTCTCACATTGGGTTGAAAAATTTATTAATAAGTTACCTACTAGGGCAGTAACCAAAATTGGCAAAATCATCCCTTCAGCCCTTTGCGTAAAAAAAAAATTTGTTTCGAAAATTTTAAATTTTATATGAAAAAAAATTCTACCTTATCCAATAATCAAAGATATTTCTTGAAATTGAGTTGGAATAAATTCAACTTAGTTCTGGGCTTATTACGGCACTATTAGTTTAGTAATGAAAAGTTACAAAATGGCGAAATCGAAATAAAAAATCTTGTATGAAATCTTAAATTTTCACTGATTTTAAATTTTTCTGTGAAAACCTCAGGAAGTCCGAGAATATTGGCATCTCGCTGATGGATGCTCTCGTTCTTGATGTGTCTTCACGTATTTTTTTCCATAGCAAACTAACACGCTTGCGGGCTTGCCCGAGAAAAATGGTTGTGTGCCAACATATATTTCTGAAATTAACTGAAAACGGCCTATTTCAAGGCCGATTTTGGTCATGTGGGACAGGTCTCAGGGCACTGGGCTTCCTGTCATTTTCTTTAGTCGACCAAGAGCTACAAAGCAGACCTAGTTTGATTTTTCACTTCGAAGTATTTTGGGAACGGCGATTTTTTTAAGTAGAAAAAAATAACCTTTCTAAATATTGATATTTTTTAGGAACTGCTCTTAATACTTCCCAAAATTTTGAAAGTGCAAAAACGAACTTGATTGATTAACACAATTAACATTATTAGTATTCAATAATTATAAAATTAAAATCAGGCTACAGTTTTCGAAATATTTGAATTTGAGGTGCGCTTTAAGGGAAGAGTTTTACTGTCGACTGGAACGAAACAATAATGAAAACTTCTATGTCTTTCAATGTCCTGGCAGCTCTGAAGCGCTCTTCTTGTCTTTCTGCGTTTCCTTTCACTGTCTCTTTTTCAACAAAGAAGGTCTTGATGCTGACAATATGTTTCTGGGTAAATTCAAATAGTTGATTAACATTCATAATTTGATCTTCTGAAGTTCTCTCCAAACTCGACCGCCTTGCTAAACGTTTAATGGACGTTTTCAGTTTTACCTGAGCGGCGCGCGCATGTTGGTTCTCTAGATTGGTCAGTCATTGGCTGATGGATGTCTGTCACAGCTGATTTTCACCCAATGAGATCTTTTTAACCAACCTGCACGTGCGTTATGTTTTTATTCACTTTGACATATTATACGCTGTATTAACGTACTCTTTGCTCCACAATCTAAAAACCCCCATTGTCCCTCCAACGCGATCACAGGCATTCTTGTCATGGCTAGTGGCAAAAAAGTGCCACTCTGTCGCAAGACCAAAGTCAGTGTTGTGACATACTAAATTTGCATTTTTTTTTAATTTTTATATTGTCCAACCGTCCCGTCGGAAAAATATATAATTTTTTCAATCTGTGTTAACTCCTGTTTCAAATGCGACAATATGACCTATTAAAGAATCAGCCTACTGATATCCGTCTTTGGTGTCTGTTGATAATGGAAATAGTGGTATTGTGTGCAATTTGGTTTACTAATACTTGTATTGGGCAAGAAAATGATTCAAGCGTTCTAGTAGAACAAAATACCTTGCAGTTTGCACCCCTTTATAAGCCTATCCTACAGAAATTAAGGGGAAAGCCGAATTCAACATAGGTAAATGTCCTGTAACAAAAATCGTATCGACGACCAAGACTTTTTCAAATTGAAATTCACGATAATAAGCCTGATATCACATTATCGGGTATAATAAAACTACAGACTTTTCGCAAATTGTGGATGCTGTACACTAGGAATGTGTGAAAAAGATTATTTCTTTGTTTCAATGCAAGCAGCAAAAAATAAAATTCGTGATTTTATTAATTTTAGAAAATGCACAGCTTGCAAAATGCATCGAAGTGAAAAATCAAACCTGCTTTGTAGCATTTGGTCGCCTAAAGAAAATGACAGGAAGCCCAGTGCCCTGACACCTGTCCCACATGACCAAAATCGGCCTTGAAATAGGCCGTTTTCAGTTAATTTCAGAAATATGTGTTGGCGCACAACCATTTATCTCGGGCATGCGTGTTAGTTGGCCATGGAAAAAAATACGCGAAGACACATCAAGAACGAGAGCATCCATCAGCGAGATGCCAATATTCTCGGACTTCCTGAGGTTTTCACAGAAAAATTTAAAATCAGTGAAAATTTAAGTTTTCTTACAAATTTTTTTATTTCTATTTCGCCATTTTGTAACTTTTCGTTACTAAATTAATAGTGCCGTAATAAGCCCAGAACTAAGTTGAATTTATTCCAATTCAATTTCAGGAAATATCTTTGATTATTGGATAAGGTAGAATTTTTTTTCATAATAGTAGTTTTCTCTAAAATTTAAAATTTTCGCAACAAATTTTTAACCTCCCCACTCCACTTCACCATTTAAAAAAAAAGGGAGGTTACTGCAATCACTAAAATTTTCGAATTTGAGATAAGACCGGATCTATACGTTTTGAGGTCTGAGGAGCCCAAAAAAGTGGTTTTTAAAATGTGTCTGTATGTATGTACGTACGTTCGTACGTACGTACGTTCGTAAACACGCCACAGCCCAAACTACTCGACAGATTTAGCTGAAATTTGGTACGTGTGCATGTGATAACCCAACTTAGATCTGAAAAGCTTTTGGAGCCAATCGTGCAACCAGAAATGCCATTTTGGCACATCAACTTTTAAATTTTAAATGCAAACCCCCATTTTTCACGTCACGATAGGAAAGGCCTTCAAATTCTGCTTCTAAAAATGCATTCATTCTTAGTGCCCTTTTGACCAAAAATAAAAAAAAATTGATTTTTATCGGACTTTAAAATCGCGGTACAGCCCAAGCCCCTGAACCGATTTGGCTGAAATTTTGCACAAGGGGATTGTATTACACGTCGAAGAGGTGAACAAATTTTGGATTCAATCGGCCCACGGAAAGTGCCGTTTTGGCACACCAATTTCGAAATTTAAAATTATTCTCTAATTTACCCATCCAAAACAAGTTTTTGAAAGATTTATTGTCACTATCGAGGTCACCATCAGAAAGGTCTTCAATTTCTGGTTTTAAATGAGACAAAATTTATTCGCATTTAGAACCCTTTGGGTAGAAAAATCGAAATTTTGTAATAACACTGAAACCACTTTATAGCCCAAACTAGTGGATCGATTTGCCCGAAATTTGGTAAATGGAGGTGAGGTGACCCGTTGAAGAGCTGAAAGGCTTTTGGGAGCAATTAGTCAACGGGAAGTGCCATTTAGGCATATCAACTTTAGAATCTTAAACAGAAGTCCCTGAAATCAAAGACCCACGCGTTGGGGAGGTTCCAGCCGCTTCTCTGCTGCCTTTTTTTTTAACGCAAAGGGCTGAGGGGATGATTTTGCCAGTTTTGGTTACTGCCCTAGTGGGCAACTTATTAATAAATTTTTCAACCCAATGTGAGAACATGAGCGCCTCGGGTCTGATGAATTGGGATGGAATGACCCATTACGTATTGAGTTTGATTGAAAAAAACGTTGCAAAGTGCGACTGAATTAGAAATGAAATCGGGGTTTTACGTTAATTATTAAAGCCTCGGTATACATACCTTATACATTTTCGGGCCAACTTTTGTTTAAGTATCGGGATAGCAGCTTTTGACATTATTATCGAACCACAAGCACTACGAACTGAATCACAACGTCCTTTTAGATTCAATTATTAAAAATTTAGAACTATGCCCAGAATTTTCAGGATTTTATTAATTTCTTTTGCGACAAAACTATCACACGCAATCTTCTGGGAAATTGTGAAAACAATCAAGTGGGCGGGGCGAACAGGCACTTTTCGCAACAGGCCTCCTTGATTTTAGGAATATGCATCAATTTAATTGTTTACCTATAATTTCAATTTGAAACATTAATTTATGCAAAAATCTTCGCACAATGCGGCAACGGCTGTAAATAGTAGGTAGTTTTACGTTAATTTATCAACGACTTACCTTAAAGATCCACTTTTGTTTTCTGGGTAGCAACATTTTGATGTTTTTCGAGGGAAAAAGCACCACAAAAACGGAATCACGTCATTTTTAATTACACGAATAAGAAAAAAACTAAAAACTCCCCCAAGTTTCACGATTTTCTTTCTATTTTCTATAAAACGAACACAGGACGCGAACTTGCAAAAGTTAGTAAGAGGCACAGCCACCTTTGATTGTTATGAAATAATTAGTGTCGTTTAGGAATTAAATTGGTAGCACGGAAAACCCTAGCAATGACAGAGGGCGCCAACCTTAGTCAGCAACAATATACAGGATGGCCCATTGAGAAGGGGCCATCTCGGGGCCATCCAAATTTTGTCCTGACAGCCCAATCTGACTCAAGTGAGGAAAAATCGCTCGAGCAGGGGTGCGTTCATAAATGACACTTGGGCGTTAAAGCTGTTCTACAATTGACTCGTAAGACGGAACACGGATCACGTAAGACGCAACATACGTACACCTTCCGTGAATGTCGTCTACAACACCTTTGATCTGACATCCGTTGATCTGTCAACAATGTCAAAGTTGTCATTGTTATGTCAATTCTTTGCCGTTTTGAAAGTTAGGTTACTTCTTTATTACAGGATTATTGTGTCAGTGCTCACTCAGTTTCACGTCCGATTGAAGAGGAAGACTTGTTAATTGTACGAATCATAACATAACCTCAAATTATTACAACCACAAGTGGAAATGTCAGAATTGTCATAAAGTGCGCATGCGTTACACGTACGTTAGATGGAAGAGATGGGAGATGACCATCTCTCCGTACGTGTTACGTGAAATGTCAATTTCCTTACGTGGGACTAACTGCGCAAGCGCCTGTCTTCCGTTACGTGTTACGAGAGTATTGTAGAACAGCCTTTACCACTCTCCAGAGTGTCAGTTCATAAAGCGCACTCATGAGACCGCAATGAGACGCTCGGAGTGCCCGAAAAATGCCGGACCCTGGCGAAAAACACTCCGCATACGCATTGTATAGGTACCATGACTATTATTTGCGCAAGAATCAGTAGAAAAGCGGAAGAACAGTATCGCCGGAAAATTTTATTATGATTATGAACGTAGAGAGGTCATGTTTTGATTTGTTATTGTTTACATTTCATCCCTTAAGACGGACGCACACACTTGCATAAGCGCATATGCATACGGCATAAGTATTCAATCTTATGGAAATTTCTTATGCTTTTGAGGAGAGGGAGAAATTAGGCGCCTTCTGATTGGTCACCTTTCTTATGCCGTATGCATTATGCGCTTTTACAATGTGTGTGCGTCCGGCTTTATACCCGGACAAGTGATAGTGACATGTGAAGTGACAGATCTGACAGATGCCCATCGATGTCGTTCAAAAACTCCTCAACACCCTGTACGCACTCATGCTTAAAATTCGCTGCGCTCTGACGTCAAACACTCTGCGCTCAATGTCAGTTTATGAACGCACTCGCTCGATTTTTATTTCTTCATTTCTTAAGGCGAGGTTTTACCACTGCAAGTAAAGCCGACTGTGCCATAAGATTTCTACAGGAACTAAGCGATATCAGGTTCAGTCGTATCTTCGGGTGTAATTACAAGTCAGAGTTTATGTCAGTCACGTGATGACATAAATCTAGTTAAGTGCACAACTCAGCAGGGGTCGTTGCTTGCAGATTTCTGCAATATTACATCTCACTGGCAACTATTTTCATCCTATAACCATAAATTACACGCAGGTTCCTTGACAGATCGTGTGAGCTTATACAGGGTGTTTTTTAACCTCAGATTGCCCATCGAAAATGGTAACGATTGGCACAAAATTGTTTAAGTCGAAGTCGTCTCCTAAGGAAGTTATAGGGCTTTAAAGTCAGCCATCGGGAGCAGTTTATCTTAGTTATCTCAGGAACGGATTAACGGATTTGAATGAAATTTGGTGGACACTAGTTGCCAGTGAATATACATCTACATGGGGAATTTCGTTGGATTATGACCACGGGATCCCCAGAAAACGGAGACACCTTTGACATTTTTCTTCCGGAAAAGGTTTGAAGGTCACGCGTTTTAAAAATGGTGGTGTCCGTTAGAAAGGGCAATTCAAACTGCAACTTTTACTATACTTGGTATTTTTTGATTTAATGCGTGATTTTAGAGATATCCGTACCTGAGGCAACTGGAAAATTTTTCAAGGTCACGCATTTTAAAAATGGTGGTGCCTGTTGTAAAGAGTAGCTTAAACTGCAACTTTTACTATCCTTGATATTTTTTTATTTAATGAGTGGTTTTAGAGATATCCAAATAAGAAAAACTGCTCCCTATGGTAAAGCCCTAACTTCCTTAGGAGACGACTTCGACCTAAACAATTTTGTGCCAATCATCACGATTTTTGATGGACAATCTAATGTTAAAAAACTTACACGCGGTTGCAAAACACCCTGTATATGTATAATATACATAGGTATATGGTTATAGGATGAAAAGTTGCCAGTGAAATGTAATATTACAGAAATCTGCAAAAAGGACCCTATACGATAGTGGCCCAGGAAAAATCAAGATTTAGACGATTCCAAACTTTGATTTTTGTTGTGGAGGTATAATAGTGTTCCTACAACATTGAGCGCATTCAGCGAGGATCAGCGCTGCAGCGCTACAAGGCAGAATGTGATACACACTGTGAGGATTCAGCCCCAATCCGTCACATTCTACATTGAAGCGCTGCAGGGCTGATTTTCGCTTAATGCGCACATGGTCTACCAAGTCACCTGTTAGTAAAATTCCTTGCAAAACTTCCTCATACCAAACTAAAGCTGATTTTTAGCGTTGCAGCTTATTCGTTCTTGGTTTTGAACCGTCGATGACGTCATTGAAATAACGCGGCGCAAAAATAACATGTTTTGAAACCGAATTGACAGGTGATCAGCTGTGGCTAGAAGTTAGGTTATGTAGATAATAAATAGTTCTGCAATTTTTAATCTATATAATTTAAAACTATTTTTTCAATTTGGACCTTCCAACTACTTTTTCAGAATATTTATGGATGCTCTGCACATATTCTTGCTCTCCAACATAGCGTAACAGTTAAAATTACATCAAATTGTAACTGAATCAAAGATTAATTGATTTCAAATCGCTAAAAAACGGCTTAAAATTCAAATTTTGACGTTCTGTCACTTCAATAGAAAATGAATGGAGAGTACAATCACAGTCCCTAATCTTAAGTGCATTTACTACTGACGCGATTGTACGGAAGCGTAGAAGTGCCACATTTTTCTCTTTTGTTATTTCCAAATTACGACAAAAAATGTGTAAATTTCGGAAGAAAAAACTGTAAATTTACACAAAAACTGTAAATTTACACAAAAACTGTAAATTTTACACAAAACCTGTAAATTTACACTTGTAGCACCCACTCTAGCCCCGTCCCGTCACGTCACGTGCCGACCGTACCCATAGTCCGTGCCGCGCGATGACCGTTGTTTGGCGGGAATTTTAAAAAAATTTGTGTAAATTGACAGTTTTTGTGTAAATTTACAGTTTTTGTGTAAATTTACAGTTTTTGTGTACATTTACAGTTTTTCTGTAAATTTACAGTTTTTGTGTTTTACAGTTTTTGTGTAAATTTACAGTTTTTGTGTAAATTTACAGTTTTTGTGTAAATTTACAGTTTTTGTGTAAATTTACAGTTTTTGTGTAAAGTTTTTCTGTAAATTTACAGTTTTTCCTTCCGAAATTTACACATTTTTTGTGGTAATTTGGAAATAAAAAAAGAGAAAAATGTGGCACTTCTACGCTTCCGTACGATTGATCTTGTGGACATTTGCGTTTTGGATGTTTTTCCATGTGGACATTTCTGCGAGGGGCTATGCAGTCCTTGTTTCCTTGCACAATAAAATTCAAATTCCAAATAATCTCACAAAAATTCCATTAATTCCAAAAAATCCAATAATTCCAGAAGATTCCAATAATGCCAAAAAAATTCCAATAATTCCAAAAAAATTTCAATGATTCCAAAACATTACATTAATTCCAAACCTTTGCGCATGCGTACCAGACTCGAATATTTACGACAATTCACGATCGATCAGCGAACCAATGTAAGCTGGTAGCAACCGAGGTGACAACGTAGATAACCAACGAGGTACTTTATGATTTTTGATTCGTTCTTAATTTCTAAAAATTGCGACTGAATTGTTACAATATTTTGAAACGAAATAATTAGGAAGCTGACTCGGAAATAACCGCAAGAAGTATCCCCAAGTTCCCATTGAACATTAATAAATTAACCCCGAGAAGTCAGAGAACATAACCTCACATGTCTCAGATACGTTTCCGGGCGTTGCGCCTACTTCGAGGCAGAGCCGTGCGAAGGGGGGGGCAAAGGGGGCGACCGCCCCGGGCGCCAAAAGGCGGGGGGCGCCGAAAGGCGCCCCAGAATTTTCCATCCAAATTGAATTCTGAGAAGGAACGCCGACGGCGTCACGCTGCCGGGCTTCAGTATTTTCAGAATCAGCTTCTGAGCGAGGTACTGAGCGCGAAAAAGTTATTTCCGCCCCTGAATGAGAAATTTGGTAAAATGGACCATCTAGAAGTTTTGCAACTGATTCACAATTTTGACTTAACGGCCAATTACAAAAATATGGAGACGGCATGCAGGATTTTCTTAACAATTCCAGTAACTTCTGCATCCGCAGAGAGAACTTTCAGTAAACTTAAACTGATAAAAAAAATTTCAAGATCGTCTATGGGTCAAGAAAGGCTTACCAATTTAAGTTTACTGGCCATTGAACATGAAATCACGCAGTCATTAGATTTAGATGAAATCATTGATAGCTTCGCCGCTTTAAAGGCAAGAAAAGTGCCATTGTAATTTTATTGTAACACTTAAGTTTACCGAATTCTGAGTTTTTTGCTTTATGTACCTACCTGCTTCGTTTCTTTTGTTCAGTTTATATAAAAACTTGTTCACCACTCAAGACTTCTATTTCTCGATTAAATAATTTTTTTTATTTAGCAATGTGGCATACCGAAAATCAGGTCCGACGGGGGGGGGGGCGCCAATTTCAGGTTAAGCCCCGGGCGCAAGTTTTTGTTCGCACGGCTCTGCTTCGAGGGATGCTCCGACCTTCCGACTTCGAAGGGAGCTCCTCGGGGAGCTCCGCCGTCAGTAGAGATGGTTGTCACTTTTTAATGAACTGCGCAGGCGCTAGCAATCTGAGATATGCTCAAAATGGTAGGCCCTCTGGTGGATCTTTCAGTAAACACACTATTAATTACAATAATTCCAAAAAATTCCAGCAATAATTCGTTACTTCCATATCCCCACTCCGAAGAGAACTGTCACATTTGACATTTGCTCGTAGGACAACCATCTCATTCATTTTACTGGGGCTAAGGTGGTTTTTAATAAAATTCTAATTATTTAAGTGATAAATCGCCCTATTCCAATTTATTTCGAGGTGCCAAGTTGTTTCTGGAAGATTTGCGACAGCGTTTGACTGCCAGAAAGTTTTAAAATTTAAATTTTATTGGGTTATGGCGTATGGCATAATTGAGGTTATGACAAAAACAAGTAATTTATTGATAATATTGCATAACATCTAACATAAATTGATTGATAGTGCCCTCATTTTGTGCAGTGGTAGGCTGCTCCCATAGCGGCATGCGAAATCTAGATAAAAGTTTCTTTAATTTGCCATAGGAAATAGCGGAGTAAGTAGCATATATGCCTGTTATGATGCATCTTAAGGTCAGTTAGAATAAGGAACACTGTGTGATGTAGTTGCTCTATCTATATCTGTATAATATAACAGCACCAAAACATTCTTTTCCAGTGGCAAACTAAACAAACTTTTGTCTACATTTCGCATGCCCCTTGGCATGCAGGGTACCACTACACAAAAGGAGGGCACTATCGTTCAATTTATGTTAGATATTATGCAGTATTATCAATAATTACTCACTTTCGTCATAACCTCAAATATGTCATAACCCAATCAAATTTAAATTTTAAAACTTTCTGGCAGTCAAACGCTGTTGCAAATCTCCCAGGAACAACTTTGGCACTCAAAATGTATTGGAATATGGCGATTTATCAATTAAATTATTAGAATTTTATTAAAAACCACCTTACCCCCACGTAAAATGAATGGAATGGTTGTCCTAAGAGCAAATGTCAAATATGACAGTTCTCATTGGAGTGGGGATATGGAAATAAGGAATTCCAAAAATTCCAATAATTCCGTGAAAATTCTCATAATTCCATAAAAATTCCATAAATTCCAAATTGTACAATTAATTCCAAGTGCATAGGCCATCGCATTTCTGCAATGGACTTTTGCATAGCACTCCAATCCAAGTATTTCTTGAGAGAAAAGAGTAGGTACACATTTTGCTCAAATCTGATTGCGTTAAAAAAGGATGACAATATGATTCGGGCGCAATTGGAGGCGATCGACAGAGACCGATATTCCTTTCTTTAACGTGCGGGAGAGGGAGAAATATATTTTGAGCCTCCAAATGGTCGTCGCGTGACGTCACTCAAGAAATAGGTCCATTTTGAATCCTACGCCACCTGACGAACGAACCCGAAAACCACACCTCTTGTCTCTGCTAGTCTCTGCTCTTGTCAAGCATCTGTCATTCTTGTCAAAACACAACACGTTCCTAACCTCAAAACAAGAAGTAAATATTTATTAAACCATATAATTAAATAATAAGAAGAAACTCCAAAAACATGAACGGAACTAAAGGTAGGTAATTTCTTCTATTAAACCCTTTCTAAGATTGCGATTTTAGTGGAAATCGAATTGAAAATTGAAGACAACTCCGAAGAAAAATTACGAATCCGTTTAAAGAACAAGCACAGCAATTGCCTCTCGGAAATAGAAAACGTGTTTTCCAACAACTTAAAATTGCATAATCTTTCCACTTTAGACCTATCGAACTGTGATCTCGAAGACCTACCTCGCTCTATAAAAAATTTACCACTGAAGTACCTTATCGCCTCTCACAACCGCTTGAGAGAAGTTCCAGTCTGCCTTTACTCGGGGTTGAACAACCTGGAAGTAGTGGATCTTTCGTATAATTTAATCGAAAACTTTGATGTTGAACCTGCATGCTCACAATCGATTAGGAAATTAATTGTGAATAATAACTATATCTACAACTTGCCGAACTGGATTTTACTGCTGCAGTGCCCGAATCTACATGAGCTTTGTTATAGCAATAATAAGCTCAGGGATCTGAGAACCTATCAAATGGTGCATTTAAGGAAAATTGAAATGTGCAACTGTTGCTTGATCGACGTCGATTTTCCGTTTTTTAAACGAAATCTGGAACTGGAATACCTGGATATCAGCAATAATGTGACCAAGATTTGTGAGAACCGTTTCAGGTGAGGAAACAAGGGTGGTTTAACAAAGTTCTCTTATTTATTTCATAACTAAAAGAGAAAAGCTTCATTCAAGTCTACATCTCGCCACAGTTGAAGGTAAGAAGTTTAAAAATATCATTCTAAATTGTTTTTTGCTCTTCTGATGTAGCCTGAATTCTCAATCTTCGATTTTTTAGCACGTGCCATACTAGTTTTTCAAAAACATCGAAGAAATCAGTGAAAATCGAAAAAATAAAGTAGACTTGTTTTTGGGTTTTTCAAAAATCTCAAATTTTCATCGATTTTTTGGGTACTTTTAAAAGGTGGGCATGACCTAATTGTCCGTTAAGTATGACATGTTTTGAACCTAAAAAAATTCCAAGATTAAGAATTTGTTGAGAAAAAGGTACATTTCCATTAAAAAAAAAGTTATGGTAATTTCCGGCTAAACCGGAAGTAAAAAAAAATCGAATGACACTTTTCAATTCTATACCTTCAAGTGTGCTCTTTAGTTATGAAATAAGTGATTGGACAGGTGCAACTTCGTTGAAACACCCTGTATGTCATAAAAAGTAGTAAGTAAAACACGCAGTATATATCATAGAGAGTGTCCCAACGTTGCGACGAAGTCCATTTAGATATACAGGGTGGTGAATTTGTCGTTGCCCACCATTGGGAACTCGGAAACCATAAGATATGGAAAGTAGGTTAAATTAGAAAAAAGTTGCGTTTTTTCAAGGTGATTAAGTATCTGTAAAGAATTCTCCTTTATCTTGATTCGTTCCTGAGTTATCTCGAAAAAATTGAAAATCGCGATTTTAAAGAAAAATTCGTATCTGTCTAACGATTGGTGGTTAAATAAAATTTGGGACTTTTATATTTTAGACACCTGTCAACTCAACAACAGTGACAGAAATTTTCTAGGCCTTCTAGATTTTGAGCAACGACTGTCAACTTTTCCTTTTCATATGGCCGCCATATTAGATTTTAACGGCATTAAATGCACAAAAAAATTAGTTTTTCAAAAATGCAGCCAACATGGAATTTTTTGACAGATCGTCAAATTTTGAAAATTGCTATGAATAGTTTGTAAAATCAGACTAAACTTAGATGAAAAACAATTGAATCCAGCCGTAATAAAATACACCTTGGCATGGTGTGACTCAAACTTTGACATATTTTTTCAAAGAAGTCCATATTGATTACATTTTTGAAAAGCTAATGTTTACGTGCATCCAGGGGTGTTAAAATCCAATATGGCTGCCATGAGAAAAAGAAAAGTTAACTATCGTTGCTCAAAATCTGGATGGCCTAAAAAATTTCTGTCATTGATGCCATTGAATTCGCAACTGTCAAAAATATAAAAGTTCCAAGTTTCATTTGAATGCCACCATTCGTTAAAGAGATATAAATTTTTCTTTAAAATCGTAATTTTCAGTTTCAGGAATATACAGGGTGGTACATTTTTCGTTGTCGACCATTGGAATCTCTGACACTATAAGATATAGAAAATCAGTTAAATTTAAAAAAAGTTGTACTTTTTCGAGTCTGTAAAGAATTCTCCAATATTTTCGTTCGTTCCTGTATACATACAGGGTGGTCGTTTTATCCTGAGACTGGCAAATACCTCGAAAAGGACGCATTTTAGAAAAAAATGTTTTATATAAAAGTTTTATGGATTCAAGGTCATTTTCAAGGTCAAATGAAGGTGAACTTGATTTTTTTTAATAGAAACCTATATTTTTTATTACAGATTCTTATTCCCCATAAAAGATCAAACAACTTTTATCTAAACTATTTTTGGATCCGATGAATGTAAATTTTAACCTTTTTCGAAATCCCTAGACATTCCCTAGTAGCAGCGGCAAAACAAAACAAATGAACAACCGTTGTAACTTAGCAACGATGAATTCTAGATAAATAAACCACAAAAATTGTTGTAATTTTGTTTTTGCCAAGCCGCTGTTGGTAGGAAAGGCAATGGATTTCGAAGAAGATTAAAATTTTGATTTAAATATCTGACAAACTATCCATCGGATCCAAAAATAGTTTAGATGAGAGTTGTTTGTTCTTTTACGGGGAATAAGAATCTCTAATAAAAAATCTAGGTTTCCATTTAAAAAAATGAAGTTGACCTTCATTTGACCTTGAAAATGACCTTGAATCAAAATGGCGTCGATACCATCTATTTTCCCCCTCAAAGCCATAACACTTTTATACAAAACATTTTTTTCTAAAGTGCTTCCTTTCCGAGATATTTGCCAGTCTCAAGATAAAACGACCACCCTGTATACAGGTAAACTGAAAATCACGATTTTAAAGAAAAATTTATATCTTTGGAACAGTTTGATAAGCTATGGCATGAAATAGATTTTGAGCAACGACAGTCAACTTTTCTTTTTCTTATGGTCGCCATATTGGATTTATATACACAAAGAAGACAACTGTTTAAAAATGTAAGTAACCAACTTAAGCTTGCTTGAAAAAAGCATGTCAAAGCTTAAGTCACACCACGCCCAGACGTATTTTATTACCGTTGAATTCAACTGTTGTATGTCAATAAGAGATTGAAAACGTCATTATACTGTTTGCAATTGTTTTTCATCTAAGTTTTAAATGACTCAAAATCTCTCTACTGTCACATAATGTAGCTTATCATGTTATATGTGGTTGGCAAGTTTCATTCGAATGTTTTAATAAATTTGGAAAAAAGGAGGTGGGTCTGGTTTCGTTGACACCCTAACACCCACCCCGGTATAGGTACACTTACTCCCAAAAAAATCGGGACACTCAATTTCCTCTATGTCCATTTTTTGAGTTTGGGGGCTGAAAGGGGTGAGTTTTGGGGTTGAAATTTTTTTCGGTTGTCCCGATCTTTTTGCGAGTAAGTGTACCTCACCCAAGTAACACTGCGGCTTTAAAAAAGAGCAACTTTTATCTAATTTAACCGATCTTCTAACTCTTATAGTTTCCGAGATCCCAATAGTGGGCAATAAATTGGCAACCCTGTATACTTGATTGACCACTAGCTTATAAAATACACAAATTAGATTGGAGGACGACTTTTTATGGATAATTGATTTTTTTTATCTCAAAATATTCCAAGGGTTGAGGGGGGGTTAAAACGGGGTTAAGAGAGGGTTTAGGGAGGGTTGAGAGAAGGTTGAGGGCCGGTTTATCGATGCTTAGTCATCACAAACTGAAAGCCAGTTGCCTAGCAACTAGCGATCTGATTGGCTACAAACTGTCAGTTTGCTGTTAGCTGACACTTAGCTGAGCATCGATAAACCGGCCTTGATAGAAGGTTGAGAGAGTGTGGAGAAAGGGCTGCAAAAGGGTGTAGAGAGGGTTGAAAGAGGGTTAAGAGTGGGTGGAGAGAGGGTTGAAAGAGAGTTGGGAGAGGGTTGAAAGAAGGTTGAGAGGGGGTTGAGAGATGGTTAAGAGAGCGTTAAGAGTGGGTTAAGAGCTGGTTGAGAGATGGATGAAAAAGGGTTGAGGGAGGGTTACTACTTTTCTGTACTCACTAGACATGTTAAAGTCAATATTTTATAAATCTGTCCGGGATCCACACGACCGGGATTCACCCTATTTCCATGGCGAATCATTGTAACAATGATTCCCGGTCGTGTGGATCCCGGACAGACCAAGTTGATTTTTACTATTTAGTTTAATCTGTCATTAGTGCTCTGACGAAGTCATTCTTTACAACATTCTAACTTAAAAAATCTTACCTGGTACTAGTTAGTTTATAGTAGTAGAGTTATGGTTATTAATTACCATTTTTTTACCAAATGGTTTAGTTAATTTTAAGTGTAAAATGTTGGTTTCTTTGTAGTTACAACCTGCCTGATCCTTTAACCTAATATCTACTAGATGGAGGGACGATAACTAAATTTAACACTGTTACACCTATTTTACATTTAGTTCAAATTGCATTTTTGTTTAACGACTGATCGATGTAAGCTTGTTGCAAATACCGGGTGTCAACGTACCATTTTTAAATTTTTTATACACAAAATCAACTTTAAATTTCTATGGGTTCATATACCATAAAAACGCTAGTTTTGGCGTATTTACAAACTTATTGTTACTTCCGGTATCACCGGAAGTGACGTTAAGTTATTTTAAATAGCATGACGGTTTTTTTTACGCGATTCGAAGGACATTTTAATTTTATTTACAATCATCGAAAACGTAACATTTTAAGTTAAAGTGACTATTGAAATTAGTACAGGTGAGTCCTCTAAAATGCGCGAATTTTCTAAATAATAAACATTTTCATCAATTTTCTAATGCAGAGTTGTTCGTTTTTTTGGAAAAGTACCGTTCCATTCAAAATTAACGTAAAATTTGGCTTAGAGAATCAACGTTTCAGCGAAAATAAAGAGTTATCAAAGTTAAAAAACGCACAACTTTGCAGTAGAAAATTTATAAAAATGTTTATTATTTAGACAATACAAATTTTTGAGGTTTCTGCACTAATCTTGAATAGTCACTTTAACTTAAAATGACAGAAATCACAGCCAACTTGACTTGAAACATTTCAAATGACTTTCGAATTGCGTAAAGAAACCGTGACCTTGCTATTTAAAGTAACAAAGTTAAGGTCACTTACGGAAGTAACAAAAAGTTTGTAAATGCGTCAAAATTAGCGTTTTTATAGGTACATGAACCAATAACTTACGTTTTATAAAATTTAAATAAGTACCTACGTACTTTATTGAGAAAACGCTTTACTCTGTTTCACTGGTTTATTGCGGAGTTTCCGAAAAATTTTTCTGTCAAACGACCATTTGCTTTTACAAATTGAACTTGAAAATGGCCGTTTGACCGAAACAATTGTCCAAAACTCCTCAATAAACCGGTGAAACAAAGCAAAGTGTTTTTTTCAATTAAGTATTTAAATTTTATTCTGCGATATTTCACCCTGAGACTACCACAAATCAATAAACATTATTTTACAGTTTAAATGTTTTTTAAGAGACAATAACCCTAATTCCAGGAACATAGACGATCTCTTCTCGAAAGCCCGTTGGACCAAATTGGCTGTTCTGAAACTGAACAACCTCCACCTGTCAATCATCCCCCAGGATATTTTCTGGTTCTCCTCAATCACACAGATCTATCTAAAAAACTGTGATCTGTCCTGGATATCCAAGGACGTCCAATATTTAGTCAATTTAGAAACGTTAAACGTGTCCGAGAACACGATTTGTGCCTTACCCCCACAATTGGCCTGTTTAAAAAATTTAAGGGTGGTCCAAGCCTCGTACAATAACATCGCATCTGTCCCTGACTTTCCGCACTTGCATTTGCTGGATTTGTACAATAATTGTTTGGAAACTGCCCCCGACGTTCAAAACGTGGAGTTGGTTGATTTGGAGCACAACTATTTTAAGACTGATTTAGAATTTGAAAGCAAAAAACTGGAGTTGAGGGCTTTTCTAGGGGTGCAAAGACACGATGGCCCACTTGATCGTTTGCCGGAAATGGACGATGATGATGATGGAATTGAGAAGAAGTGTGGCTCCTGGAGCAGTGATGAGGGAAGTACCAATGGGGATGATTTGAGTAGTTGTGAAGAAGATGAAGAATGTTGGGATGATGTCCCGAAGATTATTTATGTAAAAAATCCAGTTGTCACAGAATCCGATGAGGAATGGAATCCGGATGATGTAATTGCTGAGAAAAAAGAGAAAACTGAGGAAAATGTCGAGGAGGAGAAATGGTTGTTCGTTGATGCTGATTAGAAGTATTTTCTGTAAATTTTATGTTGAATCAGGGACAATAATCCTAATTTTATTTTTTATGTATCGCGAAAGTGTGGTTTTAATAAATGCGCAATTTAATATTGCTCTTTGCTTGAAATAAGTGTGTCACGGCAGGGGGGAGGGCCGCTAATAGTGATGTAAAATTTCGGAAATTTTCGAATGTTGCCAATATTTCCGAAACTTTCGGGAATTTATGGAAATTTAAGAGAACTTTTGTTTTGTCTTTTAAGGACGTTTTATTTAGTCAAAGGAACAACATAAACAAGTAAAAAAATACAGTATAGAGGTAATTGTTCCTATATTCATAGTCCTAACTCCGGTACGTTATTCCTCACATCATTCAATGTCCGAAAATGCTTTATAGGGGAGTTAACGCCCCTTCAAAGGGGTATACTTTACCCATAAAATTTCGTGTATGCTCGTGTTGTTGCGCAAATTGTCGACTAAAGGCGAATGTTTCGTGGAACATTCGCGCGAAAATTTCATGGAATGTTTCGCGAAAATTCGGAATTTTGCGAATATTCGTTTTCTTTGTGGCGAAAGTTTCCGAATTATTCGCAACTTTCGCAAATATTCGGTTGGAAACTTTCGCCTTTCACATCACTAGCCGCTAATATCCAATTATACACATTTTCTGTGTTCTTATCCACTTGCATCAAGGTTCCAGCCGCTTTTCTGCTGCCTGTTTTCAATTTAGTATTTAAAAAAAGTTGACAACACGCCATCCCTGGCGGGGATCGAACCCACGACCTTTGGATTAGAAGTCCAACGCGCTATCCTCTGCGCCACAGGGACGTTGAGAGGAGGGTCCGAAGGTCACATGATTAATAATTACCGTAAATTTAATAGCTTAGGGCGAATATGTTATACTTATTAGACGCTTTCCTTTCACACATTTATCTCCGAAGTCTGACTTAACTCTGCAATTCGATTGGTTTATTTGAATTTTGACCAATAAGAATGCTGACATTAAGTCAGGCTTCTGAGATAAATGTGCAAAAGGAAAACGTCTATTATCTATACATACAGCAGCCCAGGCATCCTTCCTATGAATTGTGGACCATAGATGCCTGCACCGTCGATTGCAAAATGCAAAATTTTCTCCAGGTCCATTCTTTGTGTTTCGGGGTTGAGAAGGTGAGTTTTGGGGGTGCAATTTTTGCATTCAGTTAGTCTCGTCTGATTGTAGAGGGTCCAAGGGTAATTTTTTCTCCAGGTCCACTCTTTGTTTCTGGGATGAAGGGGGTGAGTTTTGGGGGTGCAATCTTTTTGCGTCCAATTTGTCTCCTCTGGTGGTGCGGTTTAAGATGTAGAGTAGAATTTTGTCCATGTCAATTTTTTGTGTCTCGGGGCTGAAAAGGGTCACTTTCGGAGGTGAAATTTTTTGCGTCCGATTGTAGGTGGTCCAAGGGTTGGGCGCATCTTTTGATGTTATTAACTCGACATAATCTTGTTATAAAAAAATGTATGACGTAATTATTCAGCGAGACTCAGGGAAGAAAATATCAAGAAAAAGTGAATCACAATATCAGAAGATGCGCCCAAAACCTACCTTTCAACTTTTATGGGAACAATTTTTGATAGATCCATTACTTCTGGGAACACATTCAATTGGCTACTATTTTCTCGAAATTTCTGTTATGTGTATGTAAGGGTTTAATTTTATTATACCGTTATAAAGAGAATTAAAAATGCTGACACAATAAAGAAATATATGCAATGTGTGTCACTTAAAATAACAACGTGACATATCGTTATTCAGTGAAATGAAAACATTTTGGGATCACTCATGTAGTCGAAATGTAGTTCAGATGCAGTCATTTATCCATCGGATACGAAGGAACCTATAGAGGTTGGTCCTTCCAGCAGAAACCATTGCAAAAAAATTCTAGTTAATTTTACTGGTTTCAATGTGTGTATTTGCACGAGAAATTCCCAGTACAATCCATTAAAAAATTGTCCTGGTTTACACTGGGCAGTTCCATCAGACACCAATCCAATAATGACCAACACCAACCACATCAAAGATGACTACCTACTAATATGAAAGGTGAAATGTAAATGAGAACTCAGCAGGACTTGCTTGATTCCTATTGGCCCAAATTCTGCAACTGGCGCCATCTACTCTAATTCTAATGAATTTTTCCAGTAGGAACACAAAGCCAATACAATCCATTACAATCTACAAGAAATAGTTTTCTTATTTCTACTGGTATTTCCAAGTAGTCTACTGGACCAGTAGCATCCATTAGAAATCATTATAAAAATCAATTCGTTGGGTATATCCAAGTACATTCCAGTATACAGACCAGTAAACACAATAAACTGTTCGTATGATTTTCTTTGTAAACTATATTCACACCGCAAAATTACTAGCCTGTCATGGTTGCCACTCTGTACGAAAGCGTAGAGCTGCCATAATGTTTGCTAACTTTTTTTATTTTGTAATTTACAGAAAACGTGTAAATTTACAGAAAAAACTGTAAATTTACAGAAAAAGTGTAAATTTACAGAAAAAAGTGTAAATTTACAGAAAAAGTGTAAATTACAGAAAAAGTGTAAATTTACAGAAAAAAGTGTAAGTTTACAGAAAAAGTGTAAATTTACAGAAAAAGTGTAAATTTATGTTTCCATTCTGAGAGCACCATTACCGAGTTGTACAGGGTAGTTCAAATGTATTAATACACGGCACTCACGGCCAAACAATAAGATAAATAAATAAAATAAAAATCCAATTTAAATTAGAATAAATTACCTTCATTTCGCCGCAATTTGGAATTTGCATAATTTAGCGATAAACAATGAGTAATATTTATTTTTTTAATGGCACCACCCATGTTTCTATTTTTTTTGGATTCCCTGTGAGTCCTTCTTTATGGTGATAATTTAATTTTTTTGATAAATCGAACAGTAAATTTTTAAATTTTCATTAATTCAAATTTCGCGCGGAGATCCGGGAACAACGCATTTCATCATATGTGCAACCGATACAATCGTCCTCGTCTTACCACATGCCTCCCACTAATTGTACACGCCCACTAAAGAATTTTAACGGGGCCTAATTATTAGTTTCTTTACAACAAATGGCGCATTTCATTACAAAGGAAAAAATGTTTCTTCAGAGTGCAGGATTACGAGCCATTTTGCTATATTTTTTATCGGGCTGTTATCAAACTGTTAATTAATAAAATGACGTTTGGACTACCCTGTACAACTCGGTAACGGTGCTCTCAGAACGAAAACATAAATTTACACTTTTTCTGTAAAACACTTTTTCTGTAATTTACACTTTTTCTGTAAATTTACACTTTTTCTGTAAATTTACACTTTTTCTGTAAATTTACACTTTTTTCTGTAAATTTACACTTTTTCTGTAAAAAAACAATTATTCTCTTTGAAAGATTTATTGTCACCATCAGAAAATTCTTCAAATTCTGGTTTTAAATAAGCCAAAATTCATTCGCATTTAGTAACCTTTGCAAAGGTTTGGGTGGAAAAATCGAAATTCACTAATAAATTGGAGTTTCGGGAATGACATTTTTTGCTTTCAATTCGTCTCCTCCGGTTGTAACTACATAGTTCAAGATTAAAATTTCCTCCAAGTCTATTTTTTGTGTTAGGGGGTTGAAGGGGGTGAGTTTCGGGGGTCTCGTCCCGTTCTAGTTAGAAAACGGTGCGGAATTCAGCGAAACAAAAAAATACGACCTTTCTCATTTTAAAATCATCATTGCAATGTTTTAATTCTTGAGCTGCAATACTTTATTAGAGCTATAGCACGCTAAACAAAACTTGTTTAGAATGATTAGATAAGGTGAAGTCAGGTAATTGGGACCTAGTTTTGCAACATGCAAACTTTAAGCCATGACATTGACTAAGTTTATAGCTTTTTCTTAAATATCTTTTGTACAGCCATACTACGTTTTGCCAGTAACAAGGCGCAATGTATTATTGGATTTCGAGAAATTAAAAAAATATATATTTCGTACAAAAGTCCTTATGAATTTGACACTACAAAATTGAGTTTGTTTCTTCTACACGATGGTGTGATTATCTCAGTTTTCGATCATAATGCTCTTTTCCATTGTTCAATTATGTATTACTTTTGGATTTAGATATAATATGATAGCACTGAAGAAGAGCGGAGCAGACAAAATCTTAATCAGAGGGGTAAAAAGCCTGTACAAAGGAACGAAAAACTTCGTAAGATCAAGACACGAAAGATGAAGCTTATTTGAAACAACGAAAGGAGTGAAACAGGGATGTATACTGAGCCCACAACTATTTGCCTTAGTCCTAGATGAAGCAATTAACGAAGCAAAAGAAAATGTGAAACAATACCAAATAGGACACTGGAGAATGAAAGAAGTAAAGGTATCAGAAATATGCTACGCCGACGATATGGTGCTAAAAAAACACTTACCAAAAACATAATAAGATACAACCGAAGTTTGGGCAACAAAAGCATGAAGATAAACACGAACAAAACTAAATCAATGATAATAAGCAACTCGGAAAAAGAACACAAAAAATGGAGGGATGCATGGAGAACAACACCCAACTAACCGACTCAACCCCGCCTTACACCCTATAAGGGTAGAAAGGCGTTAGGATTAAGAGAAGAAGAGAAAAGAGATGATATGAGCTTGGACAATATATGTTTCATCTTTTAACACCGATCCCGTACAGAAGTCAGAATTTATATCACATAGCAATCTATCGGGTGTCCCAAAAAAAACCGGACAAAATAGTCTTTGAAATAACTCAGTCATTTCTTAACCGATGTGGATAGACTTGGTCTTAAATTAAAGCTAAAGAATCAGGCTTTCGAACTTTGTAAGAAACGTCGACAGATGGCGCTGCTGTAGTAGCCTTATTGATACTTGTCTTTAAGGCTTATTTTAGGTGCGTGGGGATTGGTCGGGCAACAACCAATGGTTATGAGACCGAAATAACCTTGAAGATCTTTCTTTTTTCTTCAAAAATCTTTTTTCAGAGGTCCATTTGGCGTAAGCACTAATTTTCTGTGATTTTTCTAAAAAAAGTGTTTTTGCGTATTTTCATGCTTCCATAACGATGACTAAAGTAACATTGATGCACATAGGGCTTAATTTTCAATGAGTACTGTTCAGTTGCCCCCCACTGGCATCCGCGCCACTGTTTTCACCATATTCGTTCATTTATAACCGAAAATTAAAATTTATATGCATTACTGTTGATTGGTCATGGCCATTAATGCGTGAAAATACTCAAAAACACATTTTTAAAAAAAATTACAGAAAATTAATGCTTAAGCCAAATCGACTTCTGAAAAAAGATTTTTGAACAAGAAAGAAAGATCTTCAAGGCTATTCGAGTGTCATACTGATTGGTCGTTGACTAACTAATCCCCATGCAGCTAAAATATCCATTTAAAGCAAGTATCAGTAGGACTACTATGGCAGCGCCATCTGCCGTGTTTTCTCATATAGTCGAAAGCCTGATTCTTTGGCTTTAATTTAAGACCACGTTCATCCAAATCGGTTAAGAAATGGCAGACTTATTCTCAAAAACATTTTGTCCGGTTTTTTTTGGGACACCCGATACTATTGTATATTCATTCATAGGTAGCCTGAGCCTGATAATTTGCAACGTCACTCAGGGTATACCAATTTGAAGCATCAAATTAACTAGTTAACGAATTTGTTTGAAGTAAGTATAAAATAACCAGCTAATAACTACGAAATAATCATCTGAGTCAAATGCTGCTCGTAGTAGCCATAAATAAAATAACCATGCACGTCCCCGGAGACGTCACTTTCCACTCTCCAGACAACCTATGAATAAAAGAACCTTGCTTTTTAACTATACATTTTCTAGGTTTCGTTAGAAAATAGTAAGTAGGTACCTATTTTAAATACTTGTCCAAAAAAATAAATACATTCAGTTTTAATCTTTGATTCAATTAAGTACATTTTAAATGTTAGAAAGGATCCAATCAATATAAGGGAAAATTCTCGTAAGCCCCGATGGATGAGGAGTCAGACAACCTTCTGCACTTGCAAACGACACCACAGCAACGAGATTACCATCTGAATCCACAGCCGGATCACCACTATCTCCCTAAGCGATAAATTTTTCTTTCAAAATAGTCTCAAAATATCCAAGGTACTTACCACACAGGCACCTTCATTATGTTCACCTACAGCACAAACCATAGATTCTTTAATAACATCGCCATAAACGCTTTGACAGTCCTCATTCGAGATTATTTTTAAGTCAAGTTTGTTAAGTTGTATTGGCGAAACTGTTTCTTGTAATATTCCTCCAGGTAGTGACGTCACTTCTATTTCTTCTGCACCCCAACCGGTGATTGTGATTGGTGTTTCTGCTTCAAGCACAGCGCCTGACAGTGGTATTAACTGGATTGATTCTGAAAGAAGACATTACCAGTACCAAAGAAAGCAAGAAAATTTATTACCGTTTAGTGTTAGTGGTTGATCCAAAAGAATGATGGCAATATCGTTTTCAAGAGTGGTTTCATTATAATCTTCATGAACCTTGATATTAGTAGCGTTAATCAGATACCCCGCTTCTAGATCATCACTGCCTATACTAATCTGCACCCAATCAAATCCAGCAACTAGACTGGCCACTGTTAAAATTGCTCTGTGGCTTACTAGAGCACCAGATCCTTCCACCGCGAAAATTGGAACATATGGATTTATTCTTATACCGACGTGGTAAGGATGCAGGCCTTCTTCAGCCAAGACCCCTCCTATAAGACGACCTCCGATACCATTCCTTAAGCTTTTGTACCCTAATAAATGATTCTACAAAACCGAAAATTTGATTAATTATTAAAAATGTATTTCCAGCAAAAAGTTACTTACAGGTTTTGCTAAAAGGGAAGTTAGGCACAAGGAGAATAAAATGAGTTGCTTCATGATTAGGTATGTGTCGATTTCTGATTTCTCCTATCACAGGTTTTATACTAAAGTCTCAAGAGGTTGTTGTGTTATCTGTGAGCCAAAAATACATTTATTTCCTGTTAACTATTGTTATTTTTGTCTGTATTGTGTAACTACTACCTATACTTTTCAAAAGCTTAATATGTACTTCTAGGAATGTAGATAGGTACTTAGGTAATATCAAAAGCCAACGGAAGATATAAGTGCATCAATTCGATGTGTATCCTTGTAGATGTTTATTAACCCTGAACGATTAATTATACATCAATGTACAAATGGAGGTGGGCTTGGTGGTTTTGAGTGCAGATTTAATCTGCACTTAGTAGAAGTGCCAAAGCATATGCTTCAAGATAAAGGAATCGTGAGGGTATGTCAATTTCAAGAGAATTTTTTTTGCGTTCAATTAGTATCTTCCACTAACAGTGGTCCAAATGTTAAATTTATTTCATATCAATTTTTGGTGCTGATAGGTTGATGAGGTGGGTTTCGGGGGTGCAATTTTTTGCGCTCAATTACTATCCTCCCAGTAACAAGTAGTCTAATGGTTAAATTTCCTCCGAATCAGTTATTTATGTTATGAAGGGTGTAAGTTTCGGGGGTGCAATTTATTTCCATTCAATTGGTGTTCTACGGTAACAGGTGCTTCAAAGGCTAAATTTCCTCTTTGTCAATTTTTCGTATTTGGAAGTTGAAAGGACTGGTTTTCGGGGGTGCAACTTTTTACGTTCCGTTAGTGTGTTTCTGTTGTAGTAGACAGTTTTGGTGGTGCAATTTTTTGCGTTCAAAATAATAGTCTCCTGCGATAACAAGTGGTTCAAGGGTAAAATTCCGTCAGTGTTTTTTTTGTTTAGGAGTTGAAGGGGGTGAGTTTCATTCATCCAACTCTCGATTGTAGGCGGTCCAAGGCTCCAAGTTTTTGTATTTGGGGGTTGAAGGGGATGAGTTTCACGGGTGCAATTTTTTGTGTTCAATTAGTAAGAGCCACTTTTACCAAATTAGAGTTATGGAAAATGAGGGTATGTTGCTCTGCTGCGAGCAATGAGGCCATCAGTGCCGTGACAACAAGCCCTGAGTTTTCATTCCTCCAACATGGTAAAAGTGGCCCTCGGAGGTGGTCCAAAGGTTAAATTTCCTCCATGTCAATATTTTGTATTCGGGGGTTCAAGGGGGTGGGTTTTGGGGGTGCAATTTGTTGCGTCCAATTAGTTTCCTCCGGTGATAGGTCATCCAATAACATTTCCTCGAATGAATCTTTCGTGTTTCAGGGTTGAAGGGGTTGAGCTTTAGAGGTGCAATCAGATATACTAGTTTCCTCCGGTAATAGGTGTTCCAAGGGTTACATTTCCTCTAAGGCCCGGTTGAACAATTATTCGAGTTAAGGAGCGGTTTACCCTTAAGCTTGAGTTCAAACTTTGACAACCTTGACAATTAGCGCTTTTATTGGCTGTCGCGTAGCAACTGAACCTAGATCATCGAGGAACTCAGATACCGAATAATAAGTCCTAGAAACAAGAAAAGCCTTAACTTTCGATTTAAAATTTTTGTAAGCTTAACTCTCTAATGGAGTTATCCAATTTATTATAAAATTTGGTACCCATAAAAGGAATAAAAGTGATAGATTAATCAGAACACTTCCAAGATATACAGGGTGCTCCTGAATATAGTCCTAGCTGCGCCCCTTCAAAGGAGTACTCAAAATATCAGTTTTCTGAAAATTTCTCGAAAAATATGAAGAATTGGATTTTGAAATTCAGAACAATGGTTAGTGCTATAAAAAGCTTTCTCTTAAATTTATTTCAGATTTTTAACAAATAACATCAGAGGTGTGTGTTCTTGGGGGCCCTTACACATTTTTTTACATTTTCTTCTGCTCTGGGCTTTTTTCTGCCAAATAATAATAAAATCGTAATCTGTGGTCTATTCCACATAAAAAAGGTGCTCTTATTGAATGTAGCTGGAGGATGATTCCTTACATCATTTAAGGAAGAAAAGTTCATATTAAGATAAGGCAGAAAATGTTTCTTAAAAGAGCTATGGTCCTTCGAATGGAGTCTCGGAAAACATTTTATTCTTTTTATTATCTTATTATTTCTTTCTAAAATGGTGTAAGAAATAATATTCTGAGTTTATTTTCATTAATTAGGTAGATAAAATAAATCTTACCACAGAAATTTAAATTTTAGCGCTCTAAGAGCCGATTTCATAATAAAAGTTGAAGGTCCTTTAAAGTTAATGTCGACTTTAAAGGGCATTTTGGCCAATTACCCCCGATTTCATAATCAAAGCTAAAGTCTCCTTTAAATATTTGCTTAGCAACATGTGAAAATGGCTGCTTCTGATTAGCCAAAATGCTGTTTAAAGTCGACTTTACTTTAAAAGACCTTTAATTTTTATTATGAAATCGGGGGTTAGTAGGGACGCTCTTGGGTTTTACCCTGCATTTTATGATTAAGGGCTGGTACTTTGCATACTTCTTACCTAGATGCCAAAGATCACTTTTTGAGGTGTTGCCAAGTTTGAAGCCTATGCTGCCACTTGCTCTGGCAGGTTGCCTATCTCCGAAGCGTACTTTCCGAAATTTTAATTCAAAATGCAAAACCCCCATTTTTCACGTCACCATAAGAAAGGCCTTCAAATTCTGCTTCTAAAAATGTATTCACTTTTAGTGCCTTTTTGACAAAAATTCAAATATTCGAGATTTTTTAACGTACATTAAAAACGCGATACAACCGAAACCTCGGGACCGATTTAGCTGAAAATTTGGACATGGAGATTGTATTACCCGTATTATAGCTGAAAAAAATTTGGAGGTAATCGACACACGGAAAGTGCCGTTTTGGCACATCAATTTTCAAATTTAAACATATTCTCATTTCACGATCATAACAAGTTTTTGAAAATTTTATTGTCACCATCAGAAAGGTCTTCAAATTCTGGTTTTGAATAATACAAAATTCATTCGCATTTAGTGCCCTTTGGATAAAAAAATCGAAATTTTGTAACAACATTAAAAATACATTATAGCCGAAACTACTGAACCGATTTGGCTGAAATTTGATACATGGAGATTGGGTGACCAGTGGAAGAGTCTTGATAGCGAAAAAGCTGGCTAAATAGCCGATTCGGGAAAGTACGCCCAATAGAGATAGGCAATCCGCCAAAACGAGTGGCCGTATAGAGTTCAAACTTGGCAACACCTCAAAAAGTGATCTTTGGCATCTAGGTAAGAAGTGTGCAAAGTACCAGCCCTTAATCATAAAGTGCAGGGTAACCCCCCGATTTTCCCAAGAGCGTCCGTACTAAATCATACAGGCGCTACTGGAGTTCTGCACAAGAGATCTAGTAGCAGTAGGTATCTCCTTCAAAGAGGGGATAGAAACGAGGTACGTGGTGGTATGCTCAGCGTACCTACCGTTCGATTCGCCAACACCCCCTCCGTCACAGGAACTCTGTGACTTAGTGGACTGGTGTAGGAGCAAAGGGTACCCAATCATACTAGGATGTGACGCGAACGCTCACCACATTGTGTGGGGAAGCAGCGACATCAACACTAGGGGAACGGCACTTTTAGAGTACATTACCGCCACGGGGCTGGACATCGCTAATCGAGGTTCAGAACCGACCTTCGTGACGAGCGTGCGAAGAGAAGTAATCGACATCACGCTCTGCTCGGCTTTCTGGGCGGAGCACATCAAGGAATGGCGAGTATCGAGTGATCCGTCCTTATCGGACCACCGGTATATCGAGTTCAAAATCGCTGTGGGCAGCCAAAGCGGAACCAGATCCTATAGGAACCCGAGGGCAACGGATTGGGACTCTTATCGAAGGGACCTTTCCGCAAAGTTATCGGGGAACAGGACCAGACCCAGGGATAGAAGGCAGCTGGACCTTGAAGTTGAAAGGCTTCAACGGAACGTGCTCTCTTCATTCGAAGACCATTGCCCTCTAAGAACTGTCAAAGAGGGCCACAAGACACCTTGGTGGAATGGGGAACTTGAGTCACTGCGGCGGGAAACACGAAAGAGGTTAAACCGAGCAATGCGGCTGAATCAGCACTCCGACTGGGACGCCTATAAAGACGCCCAGAGGAGATTCAAAAGCCTCATCAAGAGGAGGAAGAGAGAGTGCTGGAGGAACTTTTGTGGCAACATAGAAGGTCTACCAGAAGCGGCTCGACTGAAGAAACTGTTGGGCCGGGGTGCGGTCTGTCTGGGAGCTCTTCGGCTACCGGACGGCTCTTTAGCGGAGACGTCCGGGCAGGCCCTTGAGTGCCTGATACGGACGCACTTCCCGGGCGCGACAATAGGAGGGGACTTACCCGAGGACAGCCGGACCATCAAGGACTGGAATATGGCCTCGGAAATAGTCAGCTATAAGAAGATTCGTTGGGCAATTTCAACCTTCGAACCATTTAAAGCGGCGGGACCTGATGGAATCTTTCCAGCCCTCCTCCAGGAGGCTGGCGAGTCCATCACAGAACCACTGTTCCATATAGTGCGATGCTCAGTCGCGCTGGGGTACATTCCTAAATCCTGGCAGCAAGTGAGAGTCGTCTTCATACCTAAAGCCGGCCGAATAACCCACGACCAGCCAAAGGATTTCCGTCCAATCAGTCTGACATCGTTTCTTCTGAAACTGAGTGAAAGGCTGGTAGAACGACACCTGAAGGAGGGGGTACTAGTCCAACGACCCCTCCATCCGAACCAGCACGCATATAGAGCGTGCAAATCAACGGAGACAGCTCTCCATCAGCTTGTTTCAAGAGCTGAGGACGCTCTCCGGGTGAAAGAATGGGCGCTCGCTGCCTTTCTAGATGTCGATGGGGCTTTCAATAATCCCACCTTCGAAGCGCTGTGCGCCGCTGCGACAGAATACGGCATTGACCGGACCATCGTAAGATGGATACGGGAGATGATTAGTAAGCGTCGTATAACGGTCTCTCTACAGGATACCAAACTGGAGGCAACAGTGTCGAGGGGCTGTCCGCAGGGCGGAGTTCTATCTCCGCTACTGTGGTCGCTACTCGTGGACGGCCTCCTAAGGGACCTGAACGGAGAAGGGTGCTACGCTCAGGCGTACGCTGATGATGTGTGCATTGTAATTAGGGGCAAGTTCCTGGGGACAGTCACAGCCATCATGCAACAGGCTCTGAACAGAGTTAGCAACTGGTGCGAGGGGCGATCCTTGTCGGTAAACCCGAACAAGATGGAGTTGCTCCTCTTCACTAGGAAAAGAAAGTTGGACACCGTAAGATGGCCAAAGCTGCAAGGGGTGACCTTGGGTCTGGCCGAGAGAGTGAAGTATCTGGGAGTAATCCTGGATCCGAAGCTTTCTTGAACAGACCATGTAGAGTCACAAACAAAGAAGGCCTGCGCGTCCTTATGGATGTGTAGGCGTTTCGCCGGCTCCACTTGGGGACTAAAACCGCAGGTGGCGTACTGGTTATACACAACCGTCGTGAGGCCTCTGGTCACGTATGGCGCCCTGGTCTGGTGGCGCTCCACGGAACGCGCTAGTACCAGGAGTGCCCTCGGGCGAGTGCAAAGGCTGGGATGCCTAATGGTGACCGGTGCTATAAGAACAACTCCCTCAGCAGCCTTGGAGGCGATCCTGGCCCTGGAGCCGCTGCACCTCAGAGTGCAGCATTCGGCCCGATCCTCAGCCTTCAGGTTGCAGGGGATAGGAGAATGGCGAGCGGGAAGTGAGGGACATCGAAGTGCACTCGCTCTACCGGGCGCGGATGAGGCTGTCTTGCAAATGCGCAAAGACAGGATAGAGCGTCGGTTGCGCTTTAATGACCCATATACAACCAGGATCCCCTCTAGGGAAGACTGGGGCGAGAAGAGAGAAAAATTGCTCACACCGCGTGGCTTAGTCTGGTACACAGACGGGGCCAAAAACGATCTGAGCACCGGCGCAGGATTCACTGGGGGGATACCAGAGGGACGAGTGAGCGTACCTCTTGGCAAGTACCCCAGTGTATTCCAGGCGGAAATATACGCAATTCTGGTGTGCGCTGAGGAGAACCTACGTAGGGGCTACTCTGGCAAGTACATCTACATCTGCAGCGACAGTCGGGCGGCGCTCGGGGCTCTGAACTCCGTGGAGGTGAGATCCGGCCTCGTTAACGACTGTCGAGACGCATTAACGAAGTTGGCTGGAAATAACAATTCGGTCAACCTGGTTTGGGTTCCTGGGCACTCAGGAATCGCTGGCAATGAGGTAGCTGACGAACTGGCAAGGGAGGCATCGAACATGCCATACCTGGGACCACAACCAGCACTCGCTGTGACGGAGAGTGCGTTGCGGAAGGAGCTAGGAAACTGGCTCAACAAGCAATTTCACTCACACTGGGAAAATGCACCGGGGATGAGGCAAGCGAGGGCCTTCATTTCTCGGCCCTCCTCGCCAACAGCCCAACGGTGGTTTCTCCAGTTAAGCCGAGAGCGGCTAAGGAAAGTCGTGGGCGTCCTGACTGGGCACTGCGCACTCAAACGACACCTTCATCTAATGGGACGTTCTGAGGAAAGCACTTGTAGAGTGTGCGGAGAAGAGGAAGAAACGCCTCTTCATTTGCTAACCGAATGTGGCCCGCTCGGTCACAAAAGGCTTAGGGAACTGGGGGCTGCATACCCAGCCCCTGCGGAAATATACTCACTCTCTGCAGCGGATGTACTGGCCTTCATGGAAGGGACGGGGCTTCTGTAGAGAAGAGGTTGCAGTGCGGGCATAATGGATCTTAAGGTCTGAATGCAGCGGACCCGTAAGGGAACGCACCGCAGAATCGAAATACGAAATACCAGCCCTTAATCATAAAGTGCAGGGTAACCCCCCGATTTTCCCAAGAGCGTCCGTACTAAATCAGGAGCAGCCCTTTTGAAACGTTGCTGGGCAAATATTTAAAGGACACTTTAATTTTGATTATGAAATCGACCCTAAACCAATCAAAGTCCCTTTAATCGAAAAGGGTGCGTTTTAGCGACATTATTTCTGGGTAAAATCGACCGCCGATTAAGATTTTATTATTATTTGGTGAGAGAAATTACTATGTACAACAAAAGAAAATGCAAAAAAATGTGTAAAGCCCTCCAAGAACGCACGCCCGTGATGTTATTAAAAATCTAAAAAAAAGTGAGGAGAAAGCTCTTTATAACACTAACGATTGTTCCAAATTTCAAAATTCTATTGCTAACATTTTTCGTGAAATTTAAAAAAAATTGACTTTTTGAGTACCCCTTTGAAGGGGCGTAACTCCCCTATAAAGCATTTCCGGAACGTTTCTTCCTATAATGATGTAAGGAATAACATCCAGGACTATGAATTTAGGAACACCCTGTAGATACTAGATAATATAGGAGAGTTCTTGACACAAAAATTGACCATAGCAGTTTTGCCTGTATTTAAAATCCCATTAAACAGTTCATTAGAGGCATCTTGTGTAGGCTTAGCGGTTTACAATTTCTAATCACCCACCAGAACGGCATTAGAATCGTCCGGATATACAACAAACAAATTGAATGATGTACAGAATAAAACATAATATAGGTACAGCAGAGGAGCAAGAATGGACCCCTGTGGAACTCCAATGGAAATTTATTTTTCCGGTGACTTACCTACTATTCCCGAATTGGACGTATTGTGTCCGAGGCTTTAAATAAGAGGAGAGCCAGCTCCAAATGAACCGCTACTGAACTTGAATTGTACTTTCAAGCTTCAGTGAATATTTTGTGTTTCAAGGTTGAAAGGGTTGAGTTGTAGAGGTGCAATTTTTAGGAAATAAGGAAATCGGAGAAAATAGTAAAATCTTGGAAAATCGACGGAAATATTGGGAAAGAAATCTCTGTGGAATCCAAGGAAATCTCTCGGAAAATCTTGGGAAAGACATCTCCGGGAATTCTGGGGCAATCTCTACAAATTACAAAAACTACTTTCTTGTAGAGACAGATAGGTATTCGAACTTGCTTGCTTCAAGTGCCCTAGCCAAGTCGTCTTGTTTACCCATCAATAACTTTTTCTCTCGACTATCTGGAAGCAGCGGCATTTCCTGAGAGATATGAGGGGTTGATTAGCAAACTGAGCAGGAATCGTACCGTCTTTAAGTTTGGGATACCTACTTCAATCGAAAAGTCACCTTTTTGCATTCCTACACAATAGCATGGGCGGTAGAATGTCAAGCACAGGTCATATTTTTGTGATGGGTTGAAAACTCTCTTCGCATTTAAAGGTTTGTAACCACTTTCTTTCTCAAATTATCATTCACAGGAAAACAAAATAATGTGCACTTTATCACTAGTCTTATACCTAATTGCTATTACAGTCTGGAAAACAACACTTGTTTCACAAATAGGAAATTGACCCAAATCCAATACAAATTCGCTTGAATACTTTAACGTTTTCAGTTTTACCTGAGCGGCGCGCGCATGTTGGTTCCCTTGCGTGCTCACTCATTGGCTGGAGGTCTGTCACAGCTGATTTTTACCCAATGAGATCTTTTTTACCAGTGTGTTTCGATGGAAACTTGGAAACCAATCAACGTGTGCATTATATTCTTATTCATGTTGACACATTAGACGCTGTGTTAGCATCCTCTTTATCTTACAAAAACTGAAGACGTGTATTAATTTTATTAGTCGCGTGTTGCGGAAAACGGAGAAAAATATTTAGCATTAAAGAGAAGTGACCAGAATATTGCAGAAAAATTGGATACTGGTCGGGAATCGAACCCGGTAAAAGCGTTCACCTGGACGCGGCACGCCACTGCTAACACCTTGGACCTTCTAGAATGGTGATAGGTAAATATAGTTATCTAAACTGGACTTAAATCTTTACTTTACGTGCCTACCTCGGTGCCTACCCAAGACTGTAAAAAGCATTTACGGTCCATTGTAGTGGAGGTATAAAGCTCAATCCCAGTAATAAAATTCACGAGGTTAGCTACTAGTGTTAGCCCAGGATCTTATTGCTCCTTAGAGGAACCCGTACGTTATTATTCCAGCAATTATAACATCTATAAATCCGGCAAAGTACCTAAGAATAAGATCTAATGAAATAAACAAAAGCACGGCAAAACCTTAAGGAATCCCTATAAAAAGTCAACTGGGAAACAGCATCATGCAAAGGATCATGAATTCCTGGATTCTTGCCGAATCGCGCCCGGAAACGACTGGAATAATTGCTTCCGGCTGGAATCATTGTAATTCACGTTATTTCTAGGAAGCATGTTTCGTCGCTTTTGAGAAATTCACTTAATTATTTTCTTTCTGATTGCATCTACTTCCCCTGCTCTTTGTAATTTCCTCTTTGTACTATTTTGCGGCTGCACGTTCTTATTAATTAAACAGATTTATCATCATTAACCGGAGACGTTTTACAAACGTTTAACTCTTTGTAGATAAAAATAAAATGTCAATTAATTAGCCCATCTACTTAGCTAACAAGTTCATGATTAAAATGTAAGTTGTAGGTGTACCAATTACGTAGGTATTCTTTCGTTCATGCATCAGTAAGCTTTTATACAGGATGTTCCAGAACTCTCGCATAAGCCGCTAATGGTATATTCCTGGACTCAATCTAAGACCATTTTTTCTTTGTAAAAATTGCAAGGGTCCAATAGTTTTTAAATGGGAAGCAATTGTAGTCCGCCAATCAGAATGGATCTCGGAATTAGATAGTAGGGGAAAGTGGTCTGAAATGATCCCAGGAGGAGAAATGATCCCACCCTTTAAAATATACAGGGTGTTCCAACGAAAAGTATTCACCCCAAATATTTTGTAAACCAAATAAAATATGAAAATTCGCTCGGACAGGTCGATTTTTATTTGGAGGGGGACACTTAAATCCATGCTTGGCGAAATTTCAAAACCCACTCCCTAACCCCCACCTACCCCCCCTTCAAAATTTTTAATGGCAACCTCCCACTTGTGATACATCATTTGAAAGCTAATTTCATTGCCAATCTAACGTTGCAACAATTTTTGGTATTTGTTCAACTCTAGCACCCTCTATGGTCAAATTTCAAATTACATTAGGGCCCTTTGTGATACATCATTTGGGAGGGTTTGAAATTCTCTGTAAACTGAAGTAAGAATTTTTGAAATCCACCCACTCGTTCAAAAGTTACATTGAAAGACATGAGCTGGTTCTGGGCCTAGAAATCCTTTAAGTTTAGGTTGTAACTTTTGAACGAATGGATGGATCAAAAAAATTCTTGCATTAGTTTACAGATAATTTCAATCCCTTTCAAATGATGTATCACAAAGGGCCCTAATGTAATTTAAAATTTGACCAAAGAGGGCGCTAGAGTTGAACAAATATAAAAAATTGTTACAGCGTTAGATTGGCAATGAAATTAGCTTTCAAATGATGTATCACAAGTAGGGGGCTGCCATTTAAAATTTTGAAGTGAGGGTAGATGGGGGTTAAGGGGTTAGTTTTGAAATTTCTCCAAGCATGGATTTAAGTGTCCCCTTCCAAATAAAAATCGACCTGTCCGAGTGAATTCTCATATTTTATTTGGTTTACGAAATATTTGGGGTGGATACTTTTCGTTGGAACACCCTGTATATGAGTGGTGCCATCTCACAAAACTGTTGCAAGGGTAGTTCTACGTCGGTAAAGTGACATACTAAGTATGGCAGAATATGCGCGCAATTGTTCTTGACAGAAGCATTATCACTTTTCAAAATTGTGAAGGTCTGATCTAAGGCAAGCGCTACTTTATCTTGCTGTATGTATTTTTTATTTAACATCTAAACCAAATTTCGATTGCATTGCTGATTACAGCGGATATTAAAGTTCCAGTTAGCTAATTTAGCAAAAATTTGGTTTGCATTTTTAACCTCCCCACTCCACTCCACCATTTAAAAAAAAGGGAGGTTACTGCAATCACTAAAATTTTCGAATTCGAGATAAGACCGGATCTATACGTTTTGAGGTCTCAGGAGCCCAAAAAAGTGGTTTTTAAAATGTGTCTGTATGTATGTACGTACGTTCGTACGTACGTTCGTAAACACGCCACAGCCCAAACTACTCGACAGATTTAGCTGAAATTTGGTACGTGTGCATGTGATAACCCAACTTAGATCTGAAAAGCTTTTGGAGCCAATCGTGCAACCAGAAACGCCATTTTGGCACATCAACTTTTAAATTTTAAATACAAACCCCCATTTTTCACGTCACGATAGGAAAGGCCTTCAAATTCTGCTTCTAAAAATGCATTCATTCTTAGTGCCTTTTTGACCAAAAATGAGAAAAAAATTGATTTTTATCGGACTTTAAAATCGCGGTACAGCCCAAGCCCCTGAACCGATTTGGCTGAAATTTTGCACAAGGGGATTGTATTACACGTCGAAGAGGTGAACAAATTTTGGATTCAATCGGCCCACGGAAAGTGCCGTTTTGGCACACCAATTTCGAAATTTAAAATTATTCTCTAATTTACCCATCCAAAACAAGTTTTTGAAAGATTTATTGTCACTATCGAGGTCACCATCAGAAAGGTCTTCAATTTCTGGTTTTAAATGAGACAAAATTGATTCGCATTTAGAACCCTTTGGGTAGAAAAATCGAAATTTTGTAATAATACTGAAACCACTTTATAGCCCAAACTAGTGGATCGATTTGCCCGAAATTTGGTAAATGGAGGTGAGGTGACCCGTTGAAGAGCTGAAAGGCTTTTGGGAGCAATTGGTCAACGGGAAGTGCCATTTAGGCATATCAACTTTAGAATCTTAAACAGAAGTCCCTGAAATCAAAGACCCACGCGTTGGGGAGGTTCCAGCCGCTTCTCTGCTGCCCATTTTTTCCCAATGCGATGCTGTACGTGTTGTGTACGCACTTGGGGTAAAACGATCCCCAAATATGTGGGTAAACTTACTGGGATCATTTCACCCTCGCTGTAACGAGTAACAAAAGAGCAGTCGCTATAAAATTTTAAATAAATGTTTATAACTGGAACTACCAGGTGTGCTGTACAGTCATATTGAAGAATTGTTCAATTTTTTTATTCTTAAATTCACTTTATGTTTATAACGTTTCTAATGTCTCAATAAATATACTGTTTCGTGTTTATTTTATTTATTGGAAATTTTCATTGGTGCATATAATCAGTTTTTGTATGCTGTTCGATTGTGCCCCGCCTCTGTCCGAATGTACTCCTGCCAAGGGCACCTTCGGACGAAGTTCAATTTTTTTTTGAGGTGCGAGAACTGGTATTAAAGCTTCAATTTATAAAACTTTAGAAATTGATATAAATTGCTATTGAAATGGCCTAAGTACTGCCACAAATAAAATTAAGAAAATCTACAAAATATCAGTAATAGAAGGGGAAATAAATTAACTGTCCGTAGCAGTCGTAATCGGGCAGACAGAGCTGATTGAAACTGAAACATAAATAATAACTTACACTTCACCCCATTTTACAGTAAATGTTTTAATAAAGAGTGTAATCGATACATATTGAACATAATTTTTTCAGCCACCGTTTTGACTTTTGTCAAAAACACCCCCAACTCTTTTTTTACGAAATCGCAATAATGGGTTCACTAACGACGGGGGCGAGTGGGAAGGTGAATTTTCCCGGATGCTCCTCCTCTATAAATACTTGGAAGCATAAACGAACTGCGTTCAAGTCTATACTCGTTGGTTGGTCCATGTGACTGAAACCAGCTGAAAGAGACAATCAGCTTAAGAGACTTAAGTCACTTGGACTTACTCAAAAAAGGGTCAACCTTGATCTCTTCCCTAATTTTAAGGGTCTGTATGATATCCTTCTTCTTGACACACTGGATCTCCAGATTCGAAAATGAAACTGTCATAGTCTCAGTTGGAACTTCCATAGTGCAAACTCCTTTCTTGCAACCCTCCATCCCCACCAAATTATGGGGGTGCGATTTATAGGGTTCATCTTTCGTAACGCAGGAGGCTACAACAACCAGGGATGGACCTAGCCGAACGACACTCACACCTAAAAGTTTTAGAGGCGGCCTGCTCAAGGATTTCAACGTAGGCTCTTCTACGGTGTACTTCAGCTAGAAAAAAGATGTAAAATTTTGAAATAAGTAAAATTAGTGGAATTAGCAACCCTAACAAGAAGTAACACTTACTGACATCACTTATATTGATATTCTTACTCTATTCAGCTTTACACAGGAATTTAAATAATAGTTTTCCAAATCGATAATAACCTCTCTCATTTATTCAAACTTCGAGGAGACAAAAAGAGTTCGGAAATAGTATATTATTGACCAAGGTAGATAAGAACTATTTTAGCCCAAGCGGCAAGATTGAAGCACCGAGGGTTACAAGACGCGAGGGCTAAACTAGTGGTAAATGTAGTACTTTTTAACCTCCCCACTCCACTTCACCATTTAAAAAAAAGGGAGGTTTAAAATTTTCGAATTTGAGATAGCACCAGATCTTCACGTTTTGAGGTCTCAGGAACCTAAAAAAGGTGCAAGTACGTACGTTTCTAAACACGCCACACCCAAAACTATTGGACCGATTTGGCTGAAATTTGGTGCGTAGGCATCTCATAACCAAACTTAGATCTGAAAAGCTTTTGGAGCCAATCGGGCAACTAGAAATGCCGTTGTGGCACATCAACTTTTAAATTTTAAATGCAAACCCCCATTTTTCACGTCACGATAGGAAAGGCCTTCAAATTCTGCTTCTAAAAATGTATTCACTCTCAGTGCCCTTTTGACCAAAAATTAAAAAAATTTAGATTTTTATCGGACTTTATAATGGCGGTGCAGCCCAAGCCCCTGAACCGATTTGGCTGAAATTTTGCACATGCGGATTGC
Organism: Pycnomerus fuliginosus; assembly: GCA_963924575.1. Lineage (NCBI taxonomy): Eukaryota > Metazoa > Arthropoda > Insecta > Coleoptera > Zopheridae > Pycnomerus > Pycnomerus fuliginosus. The sequence goes on from OZ004622.1 coordinate 22,621,771, forward strand.
ATTGCACGTCGAAGAGCTGAACAAATTTTGGATTCAATCGGCCCACGGAAAGTGCCGTTTTGGCACACCAATTTCCAAATTTAAGATTATTCACTCATTTAACCATCCAAAACAAGTTTTTGAAAGATTTATTGTCACCATCAGAAAGGTCTTGAAATTCTCTTTTCAAGTAAGGCAAAATTCGTTCGCATTTAGTGCTCTTTGGGTCAAAAAATTGAAATTTTGTAATAACACTAAAAATAGTGGATGACATAAAGTATGTATCAGTTATTGTCAAAAGGGTGGCAAACAGCATTGCTCCCGGACTATAAATGATCGACTCAAGTGGTTGTACAGGGTTGTTACAAAATATTGTATCATCCTCGGTATCATCGTAGTTGGCTGTGATGCTTTGTTTTGACATTTAATTTATACAGCCGTAAACGCGTTAAATGTCAATTCGTTTGTTTTAAAGCCACTTACGATGGTACAATATTTTGTAATCACCCGTGCATGGCTTTGATGGTTCGTTTTGACCACGGTTTGGACATTTGATTTCTACAGCCGTATAAATCCGTTAAACATCAATTCTTTTGTTTTTAAAGCCACCACAATGGTGCAATTATTTGTAATAACCCTGTAGGTACTTTAAGTCTTTAACCACCGTTCACACTGTCAAAAATTATGACTAGCCACGGCCAAATGCGATCAATGACCACATGATGCATGGTCCAGCCAAATATTTCGTAAACCAAATAAAATACGAAAATTCGCTCGGACAGGTCGATTTTTATTTCGAGGGGGACACTGAAATCCACGCTTGGCTAGATTTTAAAACTCACCCCCTAACCCCCACCTACCCCCACTTCAGAATTTTAAATGGCAACCCCCCACTTGTGATACATCATTTGAAAGCTAATTTAATTGGCAATCTACCGTTGTAACAATTTTTGATATTTGTTAGACTCTAGCGCCCTCTATGTTCAAATTTTAAATTACATTAGGGCCCTTTGTGATACATCATTTGAAAGGATCTTAAATTCTCTGTAAACTGATGCAAGAATTTTTGAAATCCACCAACTCGTTCAAAAGTTACATTGAAAGACATGAGCTGGTTCTGGGCCTAGAAATCCTTCAAGTTTAGGTTGTAACTTGTGAACGAATGGATGGATTTAAAAAAATTCTTGCATTAGTTTACAGATAATTTCAAACCCTTGCAAATGATGTATCACAAAGAGCCCTAATTGTTATAGCGTTAGATTGGCAATTAAATTAGCTTTCAAAGGTGGGGGGTTGCCATTTAAAATATTGAAGTGGGGGTAGGTGGGAGTTAGGGGGTGAGTTTTGAAATTTCGCCAAGCGTGGATTTAAGTGTCCCCTTCCAAATAAAAATCGACCTGTCCGAGCCAATTATCATATTTTATTTGGTTTACGAAATATTTGGGGTGGCGACTTTTCATTGGAATAACTGTAGATTCAGTCTTCAAGAAGTAATACAAACAACGCATTACCAGCAGGCAGCATCAGCTATTACAGTTTCAATGTCATATAATTTTGAGAATCAGAGTCATGGGCACCTTATCCCTATCCATTCTTATAAAAATCAAAAACCTTTACGATCGTTTTTTGAAAGAAGTTAGGTACCTATACCTAATCTACGGTATTAGAGCGAAGCCAGAAATTTTGCAAACAGAATACAAAACCCTGCCAAACAGTAATTAGCTCGGTAAGTAATTCATTTATAGAACATTTTTGTGGGATAACTAAACATAATGTACACCCAGCAAGTGTGTTGTTTAAACAAAAGAGAGCGGCAGTACAGGAGCAAATCTAGCATGCAAAAACCAACAAAAACAATATAGTTAATAACGATACTAGGTTGGTAAGTGCATGTTCACAGAATCTTGGAACCGTGTATCGTAGATGATTTTTCGCACAATCGAATTTTACCATTTTACCAAAAGTGGCAGTCGGCAATCACAGGAAATTAGGTTACCTGTGATTGCTTCATTAAATTAAAACGTTTTCACACAATCGTTTCGATATTTCAACCTACCATAGTTACAATAATAATGAGCGGAAAGTTGACCTTACCAAAAACGGTTTAGTTTCCATAGAAACGAAAAATAACAGTGCCGTTATGCACCATTTTGATACCTATTTGACATCTCACGCGCTATTTACGATTTTCATTTGTTTGACTTACCTCGCATGAATGCCGTTATGGTTCATAACGGCACTGTTATTTTTTGTTTCTATGGAAACTACACAGTTTTTAGTAAATTCAACTTTCGGCTCATTATAGTAACTATGGTAAATTGAAATATCGAAATGATTCTGTGAAAAAATAAATTCAAGTTACACACCTAAACGCCTCTCGTCCATGTCTATTGGATCCATCTACGCACACAGACGCTGATCCACTGAGCACTAGATACAGATACAAAATGAAGTTCCAAATGGATTATTTTAGTGTTTTAAGACAGGATGACCAACGAGCAATTCGCGGAATGGCTCAATGCCATTGGTTGGACGATGCACACGTGATCACGTGCTGCTTGTCACTGAAGAAAATGAAGGCGCAACATAACCTCCGTATCCGTGGTATCTGCGGTTTCGTCCACGATCCTCGATATTCCGCACAAGTCCGCAAGTGCAAGGAAAAATACTCATAATCTTTTTTTATTTTACGTGACAACAAAACAATTAAAAATTAAATCATGAAAGCAGCATCTAATTCGTTCATGATGTTTAAAAACGGCAGTAGGCCATGCTGTTTTTTTTAAGTTGGTCAACATTAAATAACACTATCACTAGAAACACCCCACTACACCGAAACACTTGATTTACACTGCTGACGCGTTTCGAACACAATGTGCTCATTATCAAAGCCGAAGCTAAAACTTCGCGTCAGCAGTGTAAATCAAGTGTTTCGGTGTAGTGGGGTGTTTCTAGTGATAGTGCATTTTTCCACCGAAGTTGTCCAGTGTTTCCATAGTGAACATTAAATAACCAAATTTGTATTTGACGGAACTATGTTTGACGGAAATGTTCGCTGTATGCTACAATATTCAAAAGTGCCAAATAATGAAAGTCAAAATTTTACCGAGCGCCACTTTACGGTTCCTAAAAGGTTTTTCTAACTGAATAATATATTTTTTTTATTTTTTGCTTTGAGAATGAGGATAAGTCAAAATTTTACCGAGCGCCACTTTTCCTAAGTACTTCCATTTTACAGTTCCTAAAAGGTTTTTTGTTGGAAATAATAATAAAAGTTAATCGAATAGGCGATGAGCAATAGTAGTTAGTAACTGCCATAAAAGTTATAAGTTGTGTCAATCAATAAAAGTTCTCAATTGTATACAAACTCTCTTCATATTGGTTCTATCTCTTCAATATCCGCACCAGGAACAACAGGTTATGGGCCCAGCTCCAGAATATTGAGAGAAAAAGCTGATTTGTTAAAGAGGAAAGAGTTTTGTGAGTACCTGTCAAAAATCGGAAATGATGAATTCACACACAGCAAGAATCGAGTTGTTAACTAAAGACAATTACGACACGTGGAAGATACAGATGCAAGCATTGCTGATCAAAAATAACGCGTGGAAGTTCGTAAATGGTTCAAGTGTGAAGCCGGAGGAACCTGCGGAAGCGGTACGGTTGTGGATCGACAATGACGAAAAAGCGAAAAGTGACATTATTTTATCAATAAGTCCCGCTGAATTAAAGCAAGTAAAGGGCTGTGGTACATCACTGGAATGCTGGAAGAAAATGGAGACGATTTACCAATCCAAAGGTCCTGCCAAGAAGGCGACTCTCCTGAAACAGCTCACCGTTCAGAAGATGAAAGAAGGAGAAGACATACACAAACATTTGAGAAGATTTTTCGATGCAGTGGACAAGCTGAACGAGATGGAAGTAGAAATTAACCCCGATTTATTAACTATAATGTTACTTTATAGTTTACCCATCACTTTTGAGAATTTTCGTTGTGCTATTGAATCACGAGATGTTCTGCCAGATCCAGATGCATTACGAGTGAAGATAATCGAAGAATACGAGGCGAGAAGCGAAACAAGAAACCAAAGTTCCGAGATACCAAACGCAATGGCTGCACGAAGAAACATGAAGAAATTTTCAAATGGAAATGACAGAAACGACAACAATCAAAGCACAGTTTTTAAATACAAGTGTCATCGATGTCATAAGGTCGGCCACAAGGCTTCTGATTGTTGGAACAAGAAAAACTTCAACGTCAAACATGACGGAAAGGAGGGAAATAAAGTAAGCCTGTTTTCCGAAGAAAATACAATGCATGTTGGAAAGACTTCGTCGCACGATGCCTGGTGTTTAGATAGTGGATGTAGCTCTCATCTATGTAAGAATTTGGACGCTTTTGGCGATACTGTAGAACCAGATCACAAAGTATTAAATTTGGCCAGTGATACATCGACAGAAATTAAAGCAAAAGGAATAGTTGGGCTCTGTACACAAGTCAATAGAATCAGGACGGAAGTTACACTGAAGAACACTCTGTACGTCCCAGATTTGCGTACAAATTTAATGTCTGTTGGAAAAATATGCGACAATGGTTTTGATGTGTTATTCGAAAAGGACCACGCATACGTACTTAATAGAAACGGTAGAACAGTCATGGAAGCTTCAAGAATTGGTGGTTTATATTACATTCCCGAAAGTGGTACAGACAATCCGAACGCAAAGAAGGCATCGACACTGGATCAAGAGACAACAAGATTGTGGCACTGTCGAATGGGACATTTAAATGTAAAGGATCTTCAAAGGGGTTATCATGATGGAATATTAAGAGGAATTGGCACTCTGGGAAGCGACGATAACTTCGAATGTGAAATTTGTCTAAAGGGCAAAATGACACGTCAACCTTTACCGAAAACTTCCACAACAGAATCGGATGTTTTCGAAATAATCCATTCGGATGTCTGCGGCCCCATGAGGGTGGAATCCAACGGCAGAGGAAAATATTTTGCAGTGCTAATCGACGATCATTCGAGATGGTGTGAAATCAAAATCTTGCAGAAGAAAAATGAAGTGTTGGAATTTTTCAAGCAATTTAAAAATCGTTTTGAAAACCAGACGGGAAGAAAGATCAAGTATCTACAAAGTGATAATGGCACAGAATATGTTAATAAAGAATTTGAAACTTTTTTGACGGAATCTGGAATTGAAAGAAGGTTAACAGTGAAGTACACGCCGGAACAAAATGGAGTAGCCGAAAGGAAAAACAGAACTCTCGTGGAAATGGCAAGGTGCATGTTGATCGCATCAGGGCTACCTCCATCATTTTGGGCTGAAGCCGTCAATACGGCGAATTATATCAGAAACAGATGTCCTTCTAGAAGTCTTAATGGAGTTACACCTTTCGAAAAATTATATGGTAGACCACCGAACGTGAATTACTTTCAAGAATTTGGAAGTGAAGGCTACGCTTTAGACGTAAACCCAAGCAAGGGAAAATTCGACACAAGGTCAAGAAAATGTATTTTTGTGGGTTACGATGGTCAGTCTAAAGGTCTCAGGGTTTGGTTACCAGAAGAACGAAAAATTGAAATAACGCGGAATGCAACATTTCTGAAAAATCAGAAAGTTACAGTCAGCGGAAATACAAATTTTGAAGAATCTTCACCGGAAACTTCGAGCAATAAAAAGCCCTTGGATATAGAATTGGATATTTTAAATGGTGATAACAATGTTGGAACAATCGAAAGAATTGGTGAAAATGAAGAAGAAGTCCGTGGTGAGATTATGAATGAACTTCTCTATGAAGATGAAGAACCAGAAATTAGGGAAGGAAACGGAAATGCGGGGGGATCGGGAAACCGACGCGACGTGCCCCTGGAAGACCTACAATAATTCGAACAGGAAATCGCGGAAGACCTCGAAAGGAATATAGAACTGTTGAAGACGTCAACACGGCTACAGAAGAATTGGCTTTCGCGGGGGAGATACCGATAAAACAAGCTATGAGTGGAGCTGACGCCAAAGAATGGCAAAACGCATTGGCGAGATAAGAGATAAAGTCAATTTTAAAAAATGACACCTGGATCTTGGTCAGTGTTCCACAAGATCGAAAGCCAATCAGCAGTAGGTTTGTCCTAAGGAATAAGTTTAAGTCGGACGGGACATTAGAACGAAGAAAGGCTAGGTTGGTGGCTCGGGGCTTCACGCAGAGATATGGAATAGATTTCGTGGAGACCTTTGCACCAGTAGTACGTTTAAGCTCGATCAGATTATTCGCAGCTTTAGCAGCGCGCCACAACATGGAAATTCACCAACTCGACATAACAACCGCATACTTAAACGGGAAGTTGGATGAAGAAATATATATGGAATTGCCGGAAATGCTTCAAGAAAGTCTAGAAATTATCCTTAAGACCGAACCTAAGAATAACGACGTGAGAAAGAAAGCCGAGAAAATGTTATCAGAGGTTAAATCGGGAGGCAAAGTCTGTCTCTTGAAGAAAGCCCTTTGTTAAGGATTTATTATTAAGATTATCATTATTGTTATTGGTTTAGGGTATTTCTTGTTAGGGAATTTAGTTAGTAATGTTGGTACACTGATTATTGTTAATGTTGGCACGAATGTCCTGTCGTCATGGTTGTGTAACGTAACTGCAGGATATCTGGTAACAATGATAATGAGGAAGGATTCAGTATTGTTCGAGATTTCATGTAAGGCGCATCCAAATAAAGTCGATTGTATAGTTCTCAGTGCATCTTTCTGAACAACCCCTAACATATCAGAAGTGGGATTTCATACACCTACGGGGCCGTGTGTTGTGTTGTGAGTGCGACGTCCCACGTGATTGGTGGAAATGAGTGACGACGAGCACGGTGACGCAAGCCTATTGTATCAAGAGCTGGTGGATAAGCACATCGAGAAGAGGGTGAATGCCGCGCTAAAACGGAGGCGTGAGAATGCTCGCGAGCGACCGGACGCCATGGATCTGGTCCTGGATGACGCCGAATTGGGACAGCAAAGTTCCACGTCAGTCGGAGGTGACATAATTCCAGCTTTCGATCCAGACGATCAAATGAGTACCGTTGTCGGTTGGCTGCAGAAGATTGATCAACTAGGGGACATCCATTCGTGGACGGACTATCAGAAATCTAGCTTTATGCAACTGAAGTTAAGAGGCTCTGCCCGCGCTTGGTTTAATCGCCTTGATAATTATCGGAAGGACTGGGCCGAGTGGAAGACGTCCTTAATGCGCGCTTTTCCAAGATGCACGGACTACGCAACTGTTTTGGAAGAATTAGTCGCACGTAAGAAGCGTTCTGGTGAAACCATGACTCACTATTATCATGAGAAGCTTGCACTTACCCAACAGTGCCGTCTTGACAATGACGCCGTTATTTCTTGCCTGATCAAAGGGCTACCGCTGGAATTGCAAGCTAACGCGCGAGCATTCCAATGTTCTACACCCGATCAATTGTATGCCGGTTTCATCGCCCCTCTGGAAAACTATGCAAGTCCCGAAAATTACCAACCGGCGAGTAAGAGAGCTCGAGGCGACGACCAACGGCACTCGAAAAGCTATTCGAATAACTCACGAGGTTCTTCGGAGTGCTACATCTGCCATAAGAAAGGACATTACGCCCGAGATTGTAGTGCTAGAAATGCTCCTCGTTGTTACTATTGCAATAAGATCGGCCACAAAAAATCCGAGTGCCGTTTACGCAACCGGGCTGATGCAGCAAAAGAAAAGAGTGACGTTGAGAAGGAGAAACAAGCACGTATGGTGAGCGCTGCGAACAAAAGTGATGAAGTTTACAAGAAGATCTGCTATGTGGATGGGCAGTTGGCCAGTGCATACATCGATAATGGTTGTCAAGTGAACATTATCTCCTCTGAATTCGTGCTAAAACATAATATGAAGCAGACTCCAACGATCGACGTTCTCAGGGGGTTCGGAGGAGCTCCTGTGACGGTCGGAGCCGAAGTAAAGCTACGTCTGGATGTCGACGATGTTTCACTGGATACCTCCGCCGTAGTGACAAGTACACAAATCAACGGTTACGACTTCATTATTGGGCAACCAGTGATAAACAAAGAAGGTCTCTCATTGGTAGTTAACAACGATCAATGCAAACTCATGGACAAGGTGACTGAACTGCTACAGAAGATCACCCTGGAAGGAAGCCGTGGACGTCCAAAAATAGTGCTACGTGATGACACTTCGCTGCCGCCTGGAGCAACTGTCAACGTTCATGTCGATGTGGAGGGGGCGGAAGAAGGAAGTGATGTTTTCTTAGACGGCCGAAGATACGAAGCAGGCAAATCGATAATTTCCATTCCGGGCGTTCTGATAAAGGGGCCGGAATCGCGGATTCCCGTATGCCACATTGGTAGCGAGACAGTGGAATGGAAAAGAGGGAGGCTCCTGGGTCGAGGCGAATGGTGTGACACTCCTACAGTTCTACAGAATTTTGGGGTGAGTAGAGATGAGGCAAAATGTAGTAATCGGCAGTACTTGATTAAATTGAATGAGATCAATGTTGACCTTGCTATAGATGAGGCTGATAAAAATAAGCTGTTGAATATTTTGAATAATTGGTCGCATTGTTTCGCGAGGGATATTAACGAGTTGGGGTCTGTGAAAAATTGCGAATTGGAAATCAGATTGTCTGATGACTCTAGACCAGTATGCTATCGCCCTTATAGGATGTCATTCCCGGAGAGAGCGGTATTGAGAGATAAAGTTAGTGAGTTATCAGATACAGGATTAGGAGCGTAAAAGGCATGAGAGGTTACAAGAATTTTAGTACGTTAGTTGCTGCTGATTCGATGCGTCCGTTCTCGGGTACTGCCGGTTATGAGAGTGATGATAAGGGCAGTGAGTCTGATGAGAATATTCGAGAACGGGAAGATTTGATTGATTTGTTAGAAAGTTAAGTTTAGATTTAGTAGTTCTGCACCTCTAGTTCGTAGTGTTGCGATGCCTTACAGGGAAGGCGGTGAGAAAAAAAGGAACCTGTGGTTGTTGCACAGCAAGGTTGTTGCAGGGCAGCCAGACAAAGACCTGTGGAACGATCTTCGTTCAACCTAAAAGGTGACCGTAGCAGGGCGGTTGATAAATCCTGTGTGGGTGGTGTGAAAACACAAAATGTACATGTAGTATGTGCGCCTTGGCCAGGCATGCTGCTACATGGGAAGAAATTTATAATTCAAAATAATAGTCAATTCAGTTCTCGGTTCAGTTTAACGAGATAAACATATTCATACAGAAAGCGAACTAGAGGGGCGGATAAATGGGCATCAAACATTTTCTGCCGAGTTGTCTGATCTTATTTCAGATCGGAGACGAACTGGATTAGGGGGGCTATCCAGGAGAGGTGAGCTACCACAAAGGATCTTCACGTGGGCGTGAAGAACATTAGGATGGCCGAATGTTAAGGATTTATTATTAAGATTATCATTATTGTTATTGGTTTAGGGTATTTCTTGTTAGGGAATTTAGTTAGTAATGTTGGTACACTGATTATTGTTAATGTTGGCACGAATGTCCTGTCGTCATGGTTGTGTAACGTAACTGCAGGATATCTGGTAACAATGATAATGAGGAAGGATTCAGTATTGTTCGAGATTTCATGTAAGGCGCATCCAAATAAAGTCGATTGTATAGTTCTCAGTGCATCTTTCTGAACAACCCCTAACACCTTTATGGACTGAAGCAAGCAGGGCGCCAATGGCACTCTCGTCTGGAAGAAGAATTAAAGAAATGTGGAGCCAAAGGTACTTCTTCGGACCCATGCTTCTATGTTCTTGGGCGAGGGAAAGATCGTGTTCATATCACCGTATACGTTGACGATATTTTGATTGCTTCTCGAAGTACAAGAGAAATCGAAAAATTGAAGAATCATCTGATGAAGAGTTTTGAAATCAAGAATCTAGGAAAAGTGCATTACTGCCTGGGGGTGGAATTTTCACGACGTGAAAATGAAGTTCGAATGTGTCAGTCTGGATATGTCAAGGATCTACTAAAGATATTTGGAATGACCGATTGTAATCCTGTGGCCACTCCCCTGGATGTGAATGTCAAACTAGTGAAGAGCCAAACAGATGAAGAAAGAAACCATCCATATCGTGAATTGGTTGGAAGTTTGATGTACTTAGCCGTGGCAAGTCGTCCGGATCTCGCACACGCAGTGAGTGTGTTGAGTCAGTTTAACGACTGTTTTGATTCTAGTCACTGGAACGCAGCGAAGCGAGTTCTCAGGTACTTAAAGGGTACCGTGGAATCTGGATTAATCTACAAATCCAGCAATGACAACTTGAAAGGCTTCGTAGACGCCGTTTATTTGAAAAAGTTTTTGGTTGAATTGGAATTAGAAAAGGTTGCTGAAATTCAGCTGTTCAATGACAATATGGGTGCCCTTAAATTGGCACAGAACCCATTGGTTCATGCAAGGACAAAACACATCGACATAAAACACCACTTCGTTCGTGATGTGTTGAAAGATGGAACAATCGATGTCAAGCACGTTTCAACAAACGAAATGGTAGCAGATATCTTCACGAAAGCTCTCCCGATGTCGAAGCATCAAAAATGTTTCGAATCTCTAGGTTTGGAAATTGTAGAAAAATCTGAAAATAGCAATTACTCATCGAGGGAAAGTGTTGGAAATAATAATAAAAGTTAATCGAATAGGCGATGAGCAATAGTAGTTAGTAACTGCCATAAAAGTTATAAGTTGTGTCAATCAATAAAAGTTCTCAATTGTATACAAACTCTCTTCATATTGGTTCTATCTCTTCAATATCCGCACCAGGAACAACATTTTTCTAACTGAATAATATTTTTCTTTTATTTTTTAGCTTTGAGAATGAGGATATTGTGTTCGAAACGTGTTAGCTGTGTGAACAAGTTTTTCGGTGTAGTGGGGTGTTTCTGATAATTATTGCATTTACCATATCCAATCACAACCAATCTTAATGATAAATGCACGCTTTCTGCTGAAAAAACACGCTTCCTGTTGAAAAATACTCGTTACCTAGCGCGTTGCTAAGGATAAGATAGTGAACAAGTAGGCGATGTTTTTTGACACGTCAAATAATTTGTCAAAGTGCGCCATTTTGTTGCAATAAGTCGTGAGTTTGAGTGCCGTTTTGGTGCGGATTCTACTGATTATTTTATACATTAAGTATTGAACCAATCCAAAGGTAGATTTTGTTCACAGTAACCTAGCAACCTCTAGATTACAGTGATAAGACGACAGTCGTAGTTCAAATCAACTGGTGATCCTACGACATTTAACACAACTGTCATTAAAAAATGGCAAAAGTAAAAATATACTCAAAGTAAACATTTAATCAGATTTAGAAAAAGATACGGTTACCAGATTTGTACAGAAAATTGTTGGGTAATTTTAAACTGTGTGGTATCTTGTTATAATTGCACCAAAGTCACTCGCCGGAATGTAAATTTGTAGCACTTTATAACATTCTCCTAAAACTCACGAGCCAACAACAGGAACTTAACATTATTTTAAACACTGGATATGAGCAGGTCCTCCTCTTTTTGAGCTATTAGTTATTTTTTCAATTTATCAAATCTCTTCTAATAAACTCTCCTCGGTGTCCTTCGGTCTTCCTGTGTCGCGTCTAATTGGTCTTCGCTTCCTATATCCTTCGTACCAGTTTTGTTTCGTCCATTCTTTTCATAGTAGGTAGATGCCCCCGAACAAGAGTTCACCTAATAAGTACTCCATTGTAAAGTTTTAGGTATTCTACCAAATTTCATACCAAGAATGTTATAATGCGGTTAAAATAAAATTCAATCTCCGTAATTAGCCGTAGGTATACATAAATGTTTAAATCTTGTTGAAAATAAATGATTTCACTTCTATTTTGTGACGTGACACTCAGTTGACAAGTGACTGACAACTGACAGCGATGATCAAACATTTTTACACTACCTAGATTCGAACGTCTTTGGAACTACTTCAATACTTTTAATTAATAAAATAATCTGTAAAATATGATTCGTCGTCTCTTGATTGCCTTGTTGAGTCCTCATGGATTCACTACTCGTCAATGGTAGATTTTTTTTCGGCCAAAGACGACTCGAGCAAACTCTCGGCGTCTTTTTGACCTAAAAAAAATCTACCATTTTGACTCGTAGTTCAACCATTCGGACGTCAAACCCGCGGCAATCAAGAGACGACTTATCATATTACTAATGATTATATTGAATCATTAATTAAAGATGCCAAATATAACGCGACCTAAAATTTAAATCAGAAAGAAACGCTTGATTTTGCACTCAAGCATTCTTGCCTGAGGTAATTTACCCAACTCGATCAGATTCGGATAATTATAATCAAAGATAAAAAGCCTCGAGCAAGCTCTCGGCTTTTCTCGAGGCCTTTTATCAGATTATAAATGTCCTCATTCGATTTCGTAAAATTACCAGGCAAGAACGCATTCGTGCAAAAATCTCGCATTTCTATCGCTTTAAACCTTAGGTCGATCATGTTATATTATTATAGATAATTTATAATATTTGGTTTTTTTTTACAAAATTTGGACGCTAATAAAGAAATTATCAAGACTTGCCTTACTGCTTCAAATGATTTTTTCAATTTACGTAGGTACAGCAATTTTACATAGTCTTGTACTATTAGCACTAAACTGTGTCGGACTAAACTGGACTAAATTTACTAAGCTCTTGACTCAATCGGACTAAGCTGGACAAGTCGGACTAAATTAGATTAAATGAGACAAAAAAGGACTGAATGGGATTAACGGACTAACAGCGGATTTAAATTTGGGGAGGACTATCGGTTGTTTTTTCGTTTGTGTCTTGTGAACTGATAGTGCTCCCCAAGTTTAAATTAGAAGCAAAAAACGCTGTTTTGGCGGGAACAACCAGATCCCTCCTCTTTTTAAAATTTTCGAATAAAGAAGAGTGTTTTACCCTCAATAAATGCAAGGAAATAAAAATTTGATGCAGCATGAATAATGCAACTTAATGACTTTAATACCTCATTACTTGAGTAATAAGTGACGTCGATGGTCAATCCAAAATGTACCTATTCATGATGGTAAAGGTGTGGAAATGGTGTCAATCGTGGCGTCATCAACATCTTATAAAAATTATGCAAAACTGTACTTAATCAGAAAAAAGAAAGATGGATTCCCTTCCGGTTCTAACCGCAAAATGATTCATATCGTAAAAATAAATAATAGTAAATTATGTGATAATTGCGTTTGAATTATATGGTGGGAAAACCCACCGAGATGATTATTTGACCTATCCCAATGATGTTGATATAAGCGGCAGTGATAATAATTATTTAACCAAATGGTTCAGCATCTGCTCCAAATCTGATAAAATAGGGAAAACATGGGAACGTAACTATTTTGTAATTGTCGTTTTTTATGGAAGAATAGAGAAAAATCGACTGAATAATAATGTTGGAAAGTAGATAAATGTGTTTTTCGTGAAATAATAAATTAATGAAATTCGTCATAGCCAGATCGAAGCCGGCGCCTCGACGGCCCAGCTGATGCATGCGACGCCCAGACCGATGGATGAAGGTTTGCCGATTAACGCATAAAGGATAATGTTATTTTTTGAGAAACCCCATAAGCTGACAAAATCGCCAAATTATTTTATCAATTATTTATTTTCTCGAAATTTTTCTAATGAAAGTGTAAACTTTCTTTACTTAATATATGAATGTTAAAAAATATGCGTACAAGAATCCGCTAAGGAATGTACAGTGTGTCATTTGAAGAAAAAAAGTTGATTATCGTACTTATTTAATGGTGACATTTAATAGAGTTTGTCCTGAGATTTACAAATATGGTTCTACAATCATATCTTTCTGTTAAAATATAGTATACAGGGTGAGTCAACAAGGCGACGGCGGTCCATAACTTCTGAACCCTTCCAGATAGGGAATCAATTCAAACGCCATTATGTACAACACCGCCAATTCTACTTCCTAAAAATACTTTCAACTATACAGGCTGTCCCAAAACACTTGCAACGCATGGCAACTTGATTTTTTTAAATGGAACACCACCATTTTGATGCCATATTCTGGATCACCTATAACATAGCTTTACATCGACATAAGACATTCGATGGTTTAAGGCTCTGTTCTCAAGTAATTAATTCTTTTTGAAAAATTTCGACTATTGCGGGTGCTTCTTAAAAAAATTCCTGAGAACTCAATTTTGTATCTAGAGAGCTGAGGTTCGGTACGAGTATAAAGGAAGGTCTATTCAAGCTATCTGACATGATAACTATCATGATCACTATACAGGGTGTTAAAAATTCTGTGTCAAGTTTGGAAAATTTCAAATATGCAAAACTCCATTTTTTCAAATGGCACCCCCTGCTATTATTGTGCCATGGGGTTCGGCTGTTGAAGTACTTTATTTTTTATTAAGTATGTCCTATACCTAAAGTCAATACTTCAAAAGATATTCTTTGTCTTATTTATTTTATTGAAGATTATTACGATCTCAATTAAAGCATGCCATGGACTGTATGACAGTTATGATTAACATTGTTTATTTACATAGTTACCAGACAGTTTGTCACATTTATTGACATACACAATGAATTTCAACCATAAGCAATAAACCATGTCAATGAATTCTTTCTGGTTGTGTATGTCAATAAATGTGACAAACTGTCTGGTAACTATGTAAATAAACAAGGTTAATCGTAACTGTCATACAATCCATGGCATTCTTTAATTGAGATCGTAATAATCTTCAATAAAATAATTAAGACAAAGAATATCTTTTGAAGTATTGACTTTAGGTATAGGACATACTTAATAAAAAATAAAGTAATTCAACATCCCAACCCCATGGCACAATAATAGCAGGGGGTGCCATTTGAAAAAATGGAGTTTTGCATATTTGAAATTTTCCAAACTTGACACAGAATTTTTGACACCCTGTATAGTGATAATGATAGTTATCATGTTAGATAGATAGAATGGACCTTCCTTCATGTTCGTACCGAATCTCAGCTCTCTAGATACAAAATTGAGTTCTCAGGATTTTTTTTAAGAAGCACCCGCAATGGTCGAAATTTTTCAAAAAGAATTAATTACTTTAGAACAGAGCCTTAAAACATGGAATGTCTTATGTCGATGTAAAGCTATGTTATAGGTGATCCAGAATATGTCATCAAAATGGTGGTGTTCCATTTAAAAAAATGAAGTTGCCATGCATTGCAAGTGTTTTGGGACAGCCTGTATAGTTGAAAGTATTTTTAGGATGTAGAATTGGCGGTGTTGTACATAATGGCGTTTGAATTGATTTCCTATCTGGAAGGGTTCAGAAGTTATGGACCGCCGTCACCTTGTTGACTCACCCTGTATATTACGATATTAGGTTGGTAAGTACCTACAGTATAACAGAATCGAGGAAAGGCTGGAAAGGTTTGCAAAAACGAGTCGAAGACGAATTTTTGCAATTTCCGAGATTATGTTAGATGTACTTAACAACCGTGTATCGTATATGATTTTTCGCACAATTGAAATTAACTTATTGAACATTTTTCGTCAGCCATTGAACAAATCCTGTTTGACAGATTGCCGAATTTTCCAAATGCTCTCGCTACCTTTGCCAGTTCAATTGTTTTACTTACCATGCCTGTGTCAGATATGCGTGCTGTTATGAATTCATAACAGCACTGTTATTTTTCGTTGCCTGGGAAACCAAACCGCGCTTGGTAAGTTGAACTTACACCTTATGTTAACTATGTCGGTAAGAGAGTTATTCTCCTAAATTCCTAAAAAAAATATGAAAAATTGACGGGGGGAGGCCTGGTAACCTGATCTGGAGGTACGAGGGCAATAGCTGGGATCATGATGCGCAGCCACAACGCAAATTCGTGGCTTGTTTTATAATTATAACATAACCACCTTTAAAAATAAATAGATATTAATGATATGGACCTAATGTCGCGGATATATTGTGGCGGGGGGCGAGATGTGGGGGGCGAAATGTCCTATAGGACATTGTTATAACCATGGATACCATATAAGGGAGCTTTGATGAATGTTGCAAAATCAATAACATTGAAAAAGTGTACCTACATAATTATGTTGTTATTTGTTAACATTATCGTATTTTTCAAAATTTACTGAAAAAGACAATTTTGTTGTAACTCTATCAGTACCATACAAATCTTGCAAAAAAAATTGGCAGTCTCGGAGACGGTAGAAACTTCTACTTTTTCACAGAATTTGTAAATGTAGCATTTAACTTTATTTAACCTAGGTCGGGCGTGCGGAGCGGTTGGATGGCTGATGCACCCGGCGCACACTGGGTCCTGCTTATGTAAAAAGGCGCTCAAAATATATTTTTTTTAATGGGAAAATTTCCAACAATTAATTGCATGATCAAGCCAACTATGAGTAAATGTCATTCTTTCAGTTTAAAATCATTAATCGGTTTGGTTTTTGGTCCGTCCTAATAAGTTACCACTATTCAAATAAATAATGTTTATTTTAATATTTACAAATTATCGACTGCAGTATTATTAAACTAGCAATCAGATTGTGCATTTTGAAGAAAAAAAATTATCCAATTATCCATCACCATCACAGCGCGCTATATTTAAAAGTCCGGTAATTTTTTTCTTCAAATGCGCAACCTGATTGCTAGTTTCTTTTCATTGTCATGATGACTAATGTTAAGTTATTCATACCTCATAATAACATTTTCTAAGACTTTGCGCATTTGCTAGGAAAATGTCTCTAATTTGAGGGACAGAGGATAGAGTTTGCAAGAAATAATTGAACAGCCATAAAGACAAACCTTTTAACTTAAGTCGACCGTCCGTTGAGGTTGACAATGCAGGGAAATTCCCTCATAAAATCTTGTACGGCGCTCTCGTAGTTGAACACTTGGCTGTGTAGAAAGATTTATGGAGGGAATTCCCCTGGATTGTCAACCTCAACGGACGGTCGACTTAAGTTAAAAGGTTTGTCTTTATGGCTGTTCAATTATTTCTTGACAAACTATACCTACTCCCTTTACACGTTCAATTCATCTCAAATCAAATTATATCCGCGAGGAAATTACCTCAGGTATAATCTACATACTTTCATTGGCAGATGGCATATTGCAATTTTTCCTTACAGCAGTTCATAATACGTAAATATTAAAATAAACATTAACACAGAGTTATTGGAAATGGTAACTTATAGGACGAAACCAAACTTTATTCAAGCAAAACTGTGAAACGTCACCGATTAATGACTTTAAAGTGAAATAATGACATATATATTCACAGTTGACTTGGTTTTCATGCAATTAATTGTTAGGAATTTTCTCATTAAAAAATGTATTTTGAGCGCCTTTTTACATAAGCAGGACCCAGTGTGCGGCGCTCATTTACAAAAATCTAAATTACAAATGTTTTTCACTCCTAAAATGGACATTTTTCGAAAAAATGGCACTACCTAAGGTTTTCGATCCAGCAATACAACAGCTATCGAATTCGATAATGATAATATGCCCTTTTGCTAAGAAAAACTCAAAAATGGGCCTTCTTGTCCCTAAAATGGAAATTTTCTAAAAAATTGCACCAACGTTTTTGATCCGGCAATACAGGGTGTCTCAGAACGCTCGCACCGAATTGTAATGGAGTATTCAGGATTAAATTCTGAGTCGATCGGCGTTTTTGAAAATTTCCAGGGTCCAATAGTTCTCAAGTTAATAATAATAATAATAATAATAATCTTTATTCCATTGATTTCTTTAGAAACATAGGATGCGTCATTATGTTACAAATGTGAGACAAAACAAATAAACAAAAGAAATAGATATTGAATTTGACTTATTTGGACAAACAAATTAAAACAAGTTGAAATACTGGGAGTGATTGTAAAGGGCATTGTCGGTTAAAACGGTTTTTAATTTTGTTTTAAAGATTTTAAAATTTTTAATTTCCTTCAAATAAGGTGGCAAGTGGCAAGTTATAAGAGATTTAAGAGGACCAATCAGATTTCAGCTTTGAGTTGCTTCATAAGGTAATTTAATGTTAGATGCACTATTTCCTAGGTAACAAGATACTATCAATGAAAATTTATATTGTTGTATCTTGTTACCTAGGAAATAGTGCATCTAACATTAAATTACCTTATGAAGCAACTCAAAGCTGAAATCTGATTGGTCCTCTTAAATCTCCTATAACTAGAGAACTATTGGAACCTGGAAATTTTCAAAAACACGGATCGACTCAGAATTGAATCCTGAATACTCCATTAGAATTTGGTGCGACCGTTCTGAGACACCCTGGATAACAGCTGTCGAATCCGATTTTTTTTTGTAAAATAAATTGAAACAGGCGCCCTTTTGCCACTAAAATGACATTTTTCGAAAAAATGGCACTAATGTTTTCGGCTTGAAAAAAAATCAGCTATTCAATCCGGTAATAAAAATAAAGGATGGTCCAAATGTAATAATTAAAATTAAAAAAAATAATTAATACAGGGCTCTCACGGAATAAATGAGTAAAATAAAAAATCCAGGGTAAATTAGAATTAAATACCTTTATTTTGTCGCCATTTTGGAACTCCCCATCTTATTGTATAATTTAGCAATAAATAAGAGTACATTTTTTTAAATGGCACCATGCATGTTTCAGTTTTTTTTTGGATTCCCTTTGATACCCTCTTTATGGTAGTGATTTTATTTTTTTGACAAATTGAACAGTAAACGTAGAAATTTTTGTTGATTCAAATTTCGCGCGGTGATCCGGCAACAATGCGCTTCACCAATACTTCGATGGAACCACCGTCATCTCACTGTATGTCTCCCACTCCCACTAGTTGTACTGTGTACACAATGAAGTAAACAGGCTATTTATTATTAGGCCCAATCAGATTCTTCCAGAGGGCGTGTACACAGTACAACTACCCTGTAGTGGGGAGACATTCGGTGAGATGAGGGTGGTTTCATCGAAGTAATGGTAAAGCGCATTGTTGCCGGATCACCGCGCGAAATTTGAATCGACAAAAATTTCTACGTTCACTGCTCAATTTGTCAAAAAAATTAAATCACTACCATAAAGAGGGCATCAAAGGGTATCCAAAAAAAAATTGAAACATGCATGGTGCCATTTAAAAAAATGTATTCATTGTTTATTGCTAAATTATACAATAAGATGGGGAGTTCCAAATTGCGAGAAAATAAAGGTATTTAATTCTAATTTACCCTGGATTTTTTATTTTACTCATTTATCTTACCGTTTCGCCGTGAGAGCCCTGTATTAATACATTTGGACCACCCTGTATACAGTTATGCATAGGTTTTTTTTCACAGCACCATTTTTTGACCAAAAGGGCACAAGTTTTTTTGACCAAAAGGGCACATTTTTAGAAGCAGAATTCGAAGAGCATTCATATGGTAACGCGAAAAATGGTGGTTTGCATTTAAATTTTTAAAGTTGATGATCCAAAAAGGCACTTTCCGTGAACCGATGTGGCCCAGATTCTAATCAGCACCTACAAATCTCCCACTGAATAAGTGTGCCAAGTTTCATCTCGATACGTTCAGTAGTTTGAGCTGCAGCGTGATCACAGACAGACAGACAGACATTTTTTCAAAAAACACTTTTTTGGATTCCCAGACCCTGAAACGTAAAGATTTCATGTTTTTGGCGATTCGATTTTTTTAAATTTTCAGATCGATGCCAGTAACTGCTTCGCGAGCGTAGAAGTTAAAAATCTTCATTACAGATACATTTACCAAGCCGCCTGCAGATATCCCTGGTATGACAAATTCATTAAATTGTTGTGTAAGGGAAACCCATACCCGACGTATAATGTGCGTATAATAACACAATGATTGCTATTGACACATTAAAACTGCTAAAACTGCGTCGCTCAATATATTGAAGATATAGATTCCACTAAGACTGAGTCCGACTCATGCATTATGCTTTGTTACATTGAATTTTCTTTTGAAAGGGAGAAAAGCTACAATAGCAAAACAACCCCATGCGATCTGATTGTACAAAGTACAGAGGTCAGGTCAATACGTTGGTTTCCCAACGGGCTGATTACGCGAAGATCATAAACGGCTAGACCTCTTATAACCAGTAAAGCGAGCATTTATTAGAGCCACTTAGTACGTGCAGCGACATCTGTGCTCTCCTCTGCAAACCATTCAACGCCATTCAATAGACCTCAGGCTAGTTTTCTTTTCAGATTCGCGGCTTTTGCAGGGGACCAATACCAATCACTCCAATCAACCTTCGTCGAAAGTATTGCCGTAGGGTGAAATTGCCAATTTAAAATGTCTCAGTCAACCGAGTGGTCCAGCGAAGAGGACAGAGGACATTGAGAACAAATCTGAATAAGTTATAATTATTAAATGATACTTTCATTAGGTAACGAAGGGGTTGTAGAGAACATGGAAGGGGGGAGAATTTTTCTCTTCGGGAATGTGTTGGGGGTAGTTTGGATGTAAACATACTAAAAGTCCCCGCCCCTACCCCGTCCGCTTCAGGGGGGGAGGGGGGTGGAAATGTCCCTTTTTCTACTTCTTCGCTTATAATTCGAGAATGGTGCGTCGTAGCGAAAAAATCCTTGTACGAAAATGAAAGCCTATAAAATTTTCTACAACTCTGCTATTATACGTTATTAAGGAAAAATGCACAGTTTTCGAGTTATCCGCTCTCAAAAGACGGCAATTGTCAAAACAAACTTTTGCTTCTACTTCCTCAGTCTTTGGTTTTGCAGAAAAGGCGTCAGGAAGAAAGTTTTAGAGCGTTAAATTTCCTTCAAGAATATGTATATACAGGGTGGTTCCTTTTTCACTGCTCACCACTGGCATCTTCTAAACGGTAAGAGGTTCGAAGTCGGTTAAATTACAGAAATATTGCAGTTTAAATTTCACTTGGAGCTTTTATATTACTGACAGCTGTCAATTGAATGGCATCGTCAGAAATTTTTTAGGACGTCTAGATTTTGAGTAACGGTAGTCAACTTTTTATTCTCTTAAGGTAGCCAAATTGTATTTTAACACCATCGGACACACAAAAAATTAGCTTTTCAAAAATGTAATCAAAATGGACTTTTTTGATATATCGTCAAAATTTGAAAATTGGTACAAGTTCCTACGTATAAATAAACAACAAAATGCGAATATAACATCTGCTTTTATTCCACAGGCTTCAGAGTTACAAATCGCGACAAGACAAAAACTACAACAAAAGTACTCAACACAATTGCAACAACAGTCATATAAAACGTTTCTTCTGTAAAAACATCAGTGAAGGCCGGTATTTGGTTATAAATATGATCTATCAACTTCAACTGATAATTCTTAGAAGTCGCCTTAATCCCCATCCTACCGCCTCTTTTGCTTCCTCTTCTTCTCGATTTTCGCCTCAATTTTAGCAGCCAATGTTTTCTTTCCCGGCTCCTCCAGGGGTACCTTACTGCTAATGTGTTTATTAAACTGCTGCAAGATTTCCAACACGTTCAAATTGCTTGCAAGAAACTTTATGCTTTTCCTGCAAGAAAAATTACGTAATTTGCACAAATCAACGTCAAACTTACCCCGCGTCCAGCAGGTCCACTTTTATTTGGGGCTCACTTCGGTCACAAACAACATTTGCCTTGATGATGCAGTTCAGGTTTGTCTCGGTGACTGTGGGGGTTGAAATGTGGAACAGGAAATCTCTGGAACACAATGTGGCATTAATCTCTGCAAGGACGCTTGCGCTTTTCTAAAAATAGGGATCAATAAGGGGAAAATGAGGTTATGTTTACCGGGCGGTCACTGCGGCTGGGTGGAAGGGGTCGAATTGAACTTGGATTCGCTTGACTGGTTTTAAATTCACTAATTTTAGCTGTTTACATATTGCGCTGATAATTCCCGCGGACCTCGTAAAAGATCCGCTGAAATAAATTGACATTTTGTTGAATATTTTTAGGTTATGGACTGTCAAAGTCAAAACTGTCAGTTCAGTAGTACAGTAAAGCCGATTTTTAGCGTTGCAGCGTATTCGTTCTTGGTTTTGAACCGTTTTGTCGATGACGTCATTAAAATAACCTGGCGCAAAAATAACATGTTTTGAAACCGAATTAACAGGTGATTAGCTAGATAAATAGTACTGCAATTTTTAATATATATAAATTTTGGGATAATTTTAAACTATTGTTCCATTTTGGACCTTCCAGCTGCTTTTTCACAATATTTATAGATGCTCTCCAACATAGCTGAATATCGTTATTGTTATAGCAGTAATTATTAGATCAATTACATACCTTGAATAATTTCAGCTGACTCTAGATCAGCAGATAAAATTACATCAAGTTGTACCTGAATCGTGATGTACGTAACCTCAAAAAGCAAAGTCAAAAACTGCTCTTTACCCCTACTCGCCTCCCACCCTTCAAATACGTTTCAAACCGTCCTCTGGAGGACGCTTCAAAACTGATCGAATCCGATTAAAACTATTTCGCGATGACGTCATTAATGCAACTCTAAAATGGCAGGTTTTGAAACGATCGGTTAGTTTTGAAACTATTTGGTCGCTAAAAAACGGCTCTATTATAGTTTTGGAATGGAGTTGGAGTTCAGTTGTCACGGTTGCCGGTTAAGCGATTTCTGGCGTCGGAACATGTTTTCGGGACTGAGCAAAATCTGCCAAACTGATTGATGACGTCATTACAGAATGCATTAGGCGATTTCCTTTTAGCTTACAGATGCTTAAAACATTAACACATATTATGACGTCACTTTAACTTATTTGACAAACGACAGGAACAGTTGATGGGCTGTTGTTGACATTTGGTTGGCAACTGAATGCGCTACAAGTCTACTTTATGGTTTTTATTTGCAAAGTAGGTGTATATTGTTCTTTTACTCTTAAAAAAGATATAAAGTGGAATACATGTCATTTACTGAGAAGATTAATATTGTCAATTATTTACTAAATTTTTATTATTTAATTGATGCTTACAGAAACTGATAAATCACTTTATATTTTCAATTGAAATAATGACAATAATAAACATAAAAAGGTTCAACCACCCCATCGCACCACTTCCCAGACATTAACCTCACACCTCAACGCCAACGCCGACTAAAGAACTCGGCGAGCTCTTTATCCCTTTGAACATACTATAGTAAGCTGTGACGTCATCGTATGTGTAAAGATGTAAAGGGAATTCAATTCCGTATGTCAGTAAACAGTAACCTATGGTAAGGTATACTGTGGTTAAAGGGTTAAAGGGTTAAAGGGAAATCGCCTAATTTCTTGATTGCGACAGGCAGCGGTCTGCGCAATCGCATTACCAGCTGCAGTACTGATGCATCAGCGTCTATCCGAAATCGGAATTAATTAAATGAAAAACCTGCATATACATACAGACAGACAGATATTTATTGTCTCCATTAATATGGTAAAATCACTGCATTATGATGAACAATGGTTAGCACATGACCTCGCCCATTGTCTTTCTCTCTCGTATTTGTGTTAAATTATTGAATTTCTCGAAATCTTAATCTTCAAATCAAGTTTAGACGACTTAGCGAGATATAGAGAACAACAAAATACTACATGCTTATTTTTTTCATTGCGATCTGGTTTTGTCTGAAGTCATTTATTTGTGAATAAGCTAGAAAAAAAAATCGCAATTCTCCTACTGCACCTTCAAACAAAACAATATCGTAATAAAAAATTCAATGATTACAGATTTTCTCATTCTCTATCTCGCTAACTCGGCCTAATTTTACTTTGAAATGGATTTTTCGAGAAATTAAATAAATTCACGGAAGTTCAAGAGAGAAAGACAAGGTACGCGGTCACGTCGTAGCATTCATTACTCTTATTCTCTTACGCGAATACGGGCTATTAGCGTGACGTAGGTCCGCTATCTTTGTTGGGCTAGGTTAAGGTTGTTACCATGGCAATGAAGCTAAACAAAGCGAGAATTTCCATGTGTAGATTCAATTATTTCAAGCACAAAGCTCATTGTAGACATGATGTAACGATTTAATCGATAGCAATTCTTTAAATTGTCAATAATTACGGTCTTAAAACGCAACACAGTAAATGTAAATAACGAATTAGACGAAAAATGCAAGTTTTCTGGAATTTGCACATTGAAATCTCGCTTTGTGTGGCTTCAGTGGAAGGCGGACTATGACCATACAGTATACACAACAAAGATGGCGGTTCCACGTCATCGCTAATATCGCGTGCGGTTATGTTTATGGATAATGTGTAGTCCCATCTCAGATTCGCCATCTTGGGTTCCCGTGACCTATTGACATGTAACGCGTTAAGTTGCCGACTAACGAAGTTTTCCAAATTTGTAGGTCTCTCTCTGTTTCGTGACGTAATATGTAGGCAAAATTTGACAATGGCAGACTTTTGCATTGCTTTTGCATACATACCGGGCTTTGTCAAATTTTAATTTAATTTAATTGGGAACCTTAACTGTCCACAAAACAAATACGTCATACTAACGTTAATATTATTATTATTATTTGTCAAACGGTAACAAAGCTTTTGCTTCTAGTTCTATCCTTTTCTCGTACACGAAAAACTTGTATTTGCATCCTTTGTTAATGTGAGTATGAGCATCTTGTAACACTTTATTCATACCAGCCAATATGTTAAAATTTTAAGCATCTGTAAGCTAAAGTAAAATACCTACCCATGGCGCGGATCGCGGATTTATGGATTGGCGTTGGCGGAACGGTTCGTGGTCCGTGATTGGTCAACACATGGACTAAGCTCTCCTCATAAAAAGAATAAAGACGAATAAGTACTTGCACGTTTTCTGGGAGTATTTTTATTTCTCACGTCAGCAACCGGAAGGAATCTGAAATACCTTTAAATCCATTTTGGTTTATTTGAGGCGCCAGAAATCGCTTAAACTGTCCTGTCAATATACTGTCAAATGCATTCTTGAAAATTTTTTGAAAATTATAGGTACTTTAACTTTAACAAAAAGGTTTTTGTAAAATATGTTAATACAACAAGAAAAATTGTTGTAGCGCAGTTTCCTTTTCCGTTTCTTTTGAAAAAATATTGCAAAAACTCTGAATAGATGTCTCTGGAGTCTACAGTCATTTTAGGGATTTTCTTACAGAGTGGCTGGCTGCCCTGCAGCGATGATGGTTGACGTGTAACCCTCATCTGACAGGTGATAAATAAACCTTTTCTTCCATTAAACATATTGCAGCCAAAATAAGGTAATTTCACCCCTTTTTAACCCTAATTACATTAATTAATTTTAGTTAACAAAAATGTGGAAGGGCCCTGCCGAGGACCCTGGCGGGGGTGGTTCAGACCAGCCTTCCTCCCAAGAACTCACCGATTTGAAAGACCAATTCGAACAGCAACAAGTCTTAATCGCACAACTGAAGGAAATGATCAGAAAAAGCGAACAAAGCAGCGTCACCCAGGAGAAAGTCGATGAATACATGAACACCCTCTCCAAGCGGAGTGGAAGAGCCAAAAAGTCAAAGAAAGACGTAGAGAACTCTAACAGAAAAACAGACATTCCAGCTAGTCAAAAAATCACCCTCCTTCGCCAGCAAGTCGAGGAAAATAAACTGAAATTCGCAGAACGAGGAAAAAGTAAAAAGGGGATCGAAGAAATGGTCACTCAGCTCAAAGCGCAACTCGATGACTCCCAAAACTTAATTCCGGTAAATTTAAGTCAAGTAGAGTACAGTGAAGAGTCGTCTTCGCAAGAATTACATTCGATTTTGTTGTCGAAGGAAAAACAGGTCACTGACCTCTTGGGGAAGGTGCAAAAGTTAGAGGCAAACGTAATTGATCTTCAGGACAGTCTCAAAGAAAAAGATTCGGTGATCGAGGCCAGAACCAAAGCGATTACGTTAATGACCGAGAATTTAAGTAGAAAAGGGAAGAACACCCTCGATGCGCTTGATGAAACCAAAGAGCAGATGAGGAAAATGCAGGAAAATTTCATTAAGCTCGAGGAGGAAATGAAAGCTCGGCAGAGGAAGCTCCTTGAAGATTTGCGGTTAAAAAACTACGAAATTGCCGAGTTACAAGAGATTAACAGCAAATTGGAAAAAAAGCTTGAGTCGAGTGATGAAACCGATTTTGAGACACTACGAACAGAGAAGGACAATGTTATTAAGCGGCTTCGAGAAGACTTGGATAGGATAAAAACAGACGAAGATGAATTCTCGAAGCTGAAAAAGCAGCTCGATGACACTAACAAAAACATGATCAAGGTCAAGGCTCAGCATAAGAGTAAAGTCAAGGACTTAACGAAGCAAGTTGAGGCTTTTAAAAAAATCAGTGACGTCAATGCCGAAGTCGTCAAGTTGCAAGCGGAGAACTGCCGGTTGAGTCAGAAAGTTGCCGAACTGGAGGAGGATAAGGGTAGTTTTCAATTAAAACTGGTGGAATCGGAAAGTGGCAAAGGTAGGGGTGGTGACGGGGTTAATTTTTACTTTTTCGGTTATTTTTAGGTGTTTTTACAGAGCGAGAAAGGGAGATGGAGGAGAAGATTCAACGAATGGAGGAAGAGCTGAAAGAAAGGGATAAGATAATTTCATTTCTGGACGGAGGTGAGTGAATTATTGAATTGTGGGTCAAGGCCAGGTCGGCAACCAATGAAAAGTAGGTTAGGGTCAGTCAAACTTGAAAATAAGGTCAATCATAGTCAAATGATTTGCAGAATTAACCTCTAGGAAGGAATTTTTGGCTCCAAAATGGCGTGCATTAAGAAAGTTCAATATTGTCGGCAAGAGCTTCCGTTTTTTCTGCTTTAACTCTTAATGAAACATTCGGCTCCAATGGACGTTTTCAGTTTTATCTGAGCGGCGCGCGCATGTTGGTTCTCTAACGCGGTCCGTCATTGGCTGAATGTCTGTCACGACTGATTTTTATCCAATGAGATCTTATTTGCCTGTGTGTTTCACCAATGAAAAGTACGTTAGGGTCAGTCAAGTTTGAAATAAGGTCAATCATAGTCAAATGATTTGCATTATTAACCTCTAGGAAGGAATTTTTGGCTCCAAAATGGCGCGCATCAAAAATTTCAATATTGTCGGCAAGAGCTTCCATTTTTTCTGACTTAACTCTTAATGAAACATTCGACTCCAATGGGCGCTTTCAGTTTTACTTGAGCGGCGCGCGCATGTTGGTTCTCTAACGCGCTCCGTCATTGGCTGAATGTCTGTCACAACTGATTTTTATCCAATGAGATCTTATTTGCCTGTGTATGTTTCACCAATGAAAAGTACGTTAGGGTCAGTCAAGTTTGAAATAATTTCAATCATAGCCAAATGATTTGCATTATTAACCTCTAGGAAGGAATTTTTGGCTCCAAAATGGCGCGCATCAAAATTTTCAATATTGTCGGCAAGAGCTTCCATTTTTTCTGACTTAACTCTTAATGAAGCATTCGACTCCAATGGGCGCTTTCAGTTTTACTTGAGCGGCGCGCGCATGTTGGTTCCCTAACGCGGTCCGTCATTGGCTGAATGTCTGTCACGACTGATTTTTATCCAATGAGATCTTATTTGCCTGTGTGTTTCACCAATGAAAAGTACGTTAGGGTCAGTCAAGTTTGAAATAAGGTCAATCATAGTCAAATGATTTGCATTATTAACCTCTAGGAAGGAATTTTTGGCTCCAAAATGGCGCGCATCAAAATTTTCAATATTGTCGGCAAGAGCTTCCATTTTTTCTGACTTAACTCTTAATGAAACATTCGACTCCAATGGGCGCTTTCAGTTTTACTTGAGCGGCGCGCGCATGTTGGTTCCCTAACGCGGTCCGTCATTGGCTGAATGTCTGTCACGACTGATTTTTATCCAATGAAATCTTATTTGCCTGTGTGTTTCACCAATGAAAAGTACGTTAGGGTCAGTCAAGTTTGAAATAAGGTCAATCATAGTCAAATGATTTGCATTATTAACCTCTAGGAAGGAGTTTTTGGCTCCAAAATGGCGCGCATCAAAATTTTCAATATTGTCGGCAAGAGCTTCCATTTTTTCTGACTTAACTCTTAATGAAACATTCGACTCCAATGGGCGCTTTCAGTTTTACCTGAGCGGCGCGCGCATGTTGGTTCTCTAACGCGCTCCGTCATTGGCTGAATGTCTGTCACAACTGATTTTTATCCAATGAGATCTTATTTGCCTGTGTGTTTCACCAATGAAAAGTACGTTAGGGTCAGTCAAGTTTGAAATAAGGTCAATCATAGTCAAATGATTTGCATTATTAACCTCTAGGAAGGAATTTTTGGCTCCAAAATGGCGCGCATCAAAAATTTCAATATTGTCGGCAAGAGCTTCCATTTTTTCTGACTTAACTCTTAATGAAACATTCGACTCCAATGGGCGCTTTCAGTTTTACCTGAGCGGCGCGCGCATGTTGGTTCTCTAACGCGCTCCGTCATTGGCTGAATGTCTGTCACAACTGATTTTTATCCAATGAGATCTTATTTGCCTGTGTGTTTCACCAATGAAAAGTACGTTAGGGTCAGTCAAGTTTGAAATAAGGTCAATCATAGTCAAATGATTTGCATTATTAACCTCTAGGAAGGAATTTTTGGCTCCAAAATGGCGTACATTCAAAAAGTTCGATGTTGTCGACAAGATCTTTCATTTTTTCTGATTTAACTCTTAATGAAACATTCGGCTCCAATGAATGTTTTCAGTTTTTTTACCTAAGCGGCGCGCGCATGTTGGTTCTCTAACGCGGTCCGTCATTGGCTGAATGTCTGTCACAACTGATTTTTATCCAATGAGATCTTATTTACCTTTGTGTTTCGTTAGAAACTTGGAAACGAACCTGCGCGTGGATTATACAGGGTGGTGAATTTTTCGTTGCCCACCACTGGAAACTCGGATACCGTAAGAGATGGAGAGTAGGTTAAATTGGACAAAATTTGCGCTTTTTCAAGGTGATTAAGAATCTATTAGGAATTCTCTTGATTCGTTCCCGAGTTATCCTGAAAAATCTGAAAATTGCGATTTAAAAGAAAAATTCATATCTTCCTAACGACTGGTTGTATTTAAATGAAACTTGGAACTTTTATATTTTTGACAGCTGTCAATTCCCTGGCGTTGACATAAATTTTCCAGGCCTTCTAGATTTAGAGCAACGATTGTCAACTTTTGATTCCTTTATGGCCGCCGTATTGCATTTTAATACCATCGAATTCACAAAAAATTAGCTTTTCAAAAATTTAACCGACATGGAGTTTCGGCGTTTTCACACGTTTTTTCAAAAAAGTCCATGTTGGGCACATTCTTGAAAAGCTAATTTTTTTGTGTATCAGATGGTGTTAGAATTCAATATGGCGGTCATAAGAAAAAGAGACAGTTGACTGTCGTTGCTCAAAATCTAGAAGGCCTAGAAAATTTCTGTCAATGGTATTGAATTGACAGCTGTCAAAAATATAAAAGTTCCAAGTTTCATTTGAATAACATTAGATATTAGGAAGATATGAATTTTTCTTTTAAATAGCACTTTTCAGTTGTTGCAAGATAACTCGGGAACGAATTAAGATATCGGAGAATTCTTTACAGATTCACCTCGAAAAAGCGCAACTTTTTTCTAACTTAACCAATTTTCCATCTCTTATGGTTTCCGAGATCCCAATGGTGTGCAACGAAAAATTCACCGTATTAGTGCCGTAGCAGAATGCGGAGGTACTCTTGTCTTAGCTTATTCGCTCGCTCGCTCGCTCGATCGCTCCTCAGTCTGTCCGTCGGATAACTTGAGAACGGATTGAGATATCGAGCTGAAACTTGGTAGGCAGCTTCGTCTCCCGAAAAGTAAGGCGGGGATTGCTTTTGGGCCATATCGGACCAAGGGGGTGGGAGCTAGGGGTGAAAAACCGAAAAACTACTAATTGCAATAACTCGAGAACTAGTGGAGATATCTTGCTGAAAATTAGTATGCACGTTCGACCCTCAAGGCTGTTGAAGGTGAAGGGGTGCCAATTTCGGGGGATGAAATTTAGGGGATGAAAACCACAAAAAATATGATAACTCCGCGAGGGTTACACGCAGCTGTCGGAAACTCAACGTACACACATATATCGGTGAAATCTTGTGGGGGATGCGTTTTTTCGTAAAACCGAACAAATGGGGTGGAAATTAGGGGTAGCAACTCGAAATTCCGCTTAATAAGTACTAGTCGAAATTGCCGTCATTCGATAGCTTTCCATTAATTATTCAAAAAAGGTGTCATTCATATTTTGCGAAAAACCACCCTTATAGGCGCTACAACCCCTAACATGCAGAAACACAAAAATACGAGAACTCAAAAACTACTCAACGTATCAAGGCAGAATTTGGTTTGTGAATTTCCAGTGACATTATAGGTGGATGGACAAATTTTCAAAAATATCTAACAAAGGGGATGAAATTTAAGGGTTGAAACTTGAAATTTCTTCAAGTAAATGGTAGCCTAAAATTACGGGGTTCGATAGATTTCGGTCAACTATTGAAAAAAGGTCTTATGAGTTTTCAATCTAAAACCAACCCCTGGGCCATTAACCACCCCTAACTCTTTGCAAGTCGATAATTATATTTTATTTATTTTTTCTGAAACCCTATTGGTTTATTTATGAACAACTGAAGTCAGTAAATACGCAAGGAGTTATGTCACACCGGAAAAATAAACTCACCCCTGTAAATCATAAAGGGGTGAAATCATGAGGTGTTGAAAACATGAATCTACAAATTACCTTAATTTTTAAACGAATTGGGTTAGGGTGGTGAAATTGAAAACACAACTTCCTTTAGGGCATGTGGGGGTGGTGAAATAGGGGGTTGGAGTTTAGGGGTTGAAACGTCCATAAAGCCCTGTAATTTGACACAGAGAAGCAATATCTTCTGCGAAACTGTGACATCTTACACACTGCATCTTCGAGAAGGGAAGATCGAATTTTAGGAGAAAATTATCGAAGGGGATGAAAGTTAGGGGTGGAAACTCGAATTTTCAATGAAGAATGTATAGTTGAAAATATTACCATTCGATAGCTTTCTATTGATGGTACAAAAAAGGTCTTATTCATCATTCGCGAAAAACGACCCTTAAAGGCGGTACAACCCCCTAACATGCCGAAACAAAAAAATGCGAGAACTCAAAAACTGCTCAACGTATCAGGGCTAAATTTGATGTGGTAATTTACAGCGCCACTGTAGGCGGATGGGCAAATTTTCATTAATATCTAACAAGGGGGATGAAATTTAAGGGTTGAAACTGGAAATTTTTTCATGTAAGTGGTGGAATAAAATTATGGGGTTCAATAGATTTCGGTCAACCATTGAAAAAATTCTTATGAGTCTTCATCCTAAAACCAACCCCTGCGCTACTAACAACCCCTAAGCCCTAGCAAGCGGAGTAAATATATTTCATTTATTTTTTTTTTGCTTTCTTCTAATTTGTTATTAATTTAAAGTGATTTTCATTAATTTTTGACCCATCCACAATTTTTCAACCCCTTTCATGATATGTGAACCCTCAAAGAGCAAAATTTACCCAGACCGCTTCTTTTTCGGGTGATTTCCGCTGGTTAATTTTGTAAAATTCGCGCAGTTTTGCCTTATGAATTGTTCTTGCCTTTTTCACTTTTTCGACCCCTTCGCAATGTTTCAACCCCCAAAAGTCAAATTTGCATAATTGGCTTATTTTCGTGTTATTTTCTGTAATTCTACTTAATTACGATTAATTCTCATCCCTTTTAACTTTTCATCCCCCTTTACAATTTTTCAACCCCCTAAGTGTTTATTTTGCAAAATTCACATAATTTAGTTTTCCTTCGGTAATAAATTGAACTCAATTGGATTATGTTTATCTTTTTCACTTTTCCAACCCCCTTCGCAACATTTCAACCCCCAAAATCTAAATTTGCATAATTGGTTTACTTTCGTGTTATTTTCTGTAATTCTGCTTAATTACGATTAATTCTCATCCACTTTGACGTTTCATCCCCCTTTACAATTTTTCAACCCCCTAGGTGTTAGTTTTGCCAAATTCGGATATTTTCGTTTTTCTTCTGTAATAAATTGAACCCATTTGGATGATGATTAAATTTTTCACTTTTTTCATTCCCCTTCGCAATGTTTCAAGTCTTCAAATGCTAAATTTACATAATTGGGTTAATTTGGTGTTATTTTCCGTAATTTTACTTAGCCACGGTTAATCCTGATACCTTTTGATTTTTCATCCACCTTTACGATTTTTCAACCCCCTAAGTGCAAATTTTGCAAAATTCGCATAATTCCGTTTTTCGACGGATATAAAATTGAACGCATTTGGGATTCAGTTTACCTTTTACAATTTTTCAGTTTCCTTCGCAATAGGTAGGTATAAGTGCTTATTTCAACCCCCACAAAAGTTTTAATTGCATAATTTGGTTATTTTAGTGTTTTATTTCGTAATTCTACTTAATCCACACTTCATTTTCATTCCTCTTGACTTTTAACACCACTGTGCGTCTGCGGAGGCACTACTACTAGGTGCAGATTTATAAAATCTGCACCCGACTCCACCAGTAAATTCAGCTCGCCCCTACATACACATTAACAAGGTAAACATCTACAGGGACACACATCGCATTGATACACATCTTTCGTTGGCTTTTCTTGTTAATTTTGACATATTAAACGCTGAATTGGCATATCCTCTTTGTCCCAACTTAAAATATGAGTCTTTAAGAAAATAAAAATTGTTACTTTCCTCAAATGATCCCAACTGCGTTCCACGAGACTTTGCAGCGGTAACCACCTTTGCCAGAAGCAGGAAAATCAAAAACCCCTTAAGTCCTCTACACCAAACTGTTCAGGAAATATAAAAAAACTTGTTAACATTAAAATTTTGATGTTTCGAAAGTAACAAAATTTTTTGCATGTAGAAAAATTTAAATTTCATTATAACAAAGTGCTTTTCTTAACTTCTGAGGAATAATATAAAGAAAAACTGAGACTTGGCGGTCTTTTGTTTCCAAAAACTTTTTTTCATATTTTCAGAAAAAGGAACACTTACCATAATACGTATTCTGTTTCTGGGTCATTCTTCTGCTTTCACGCGAAATCTACTAAATAGATTATTATACTTAATATTCTTTACGGCTCTGTGGAAAAAATTGCGTTAAAACCGTGTTTTTGCATTTCGTCATTATTTAAAACCGGTATAACCAGACAAATATGGCAAAAGCCAACGGAAGATGTATATCAATGCGATGTATATCTCGGTAGACGTTTATCAAGTTAATGTGTATGTAGGGGCGGCAGGTCTTACTGGTGGAATCGGGTGCAGATTTTATCAATCTGCACCTAGTAGTAGTGCCTCCGCAAACGCAAATTTCATCCCTTTTGTTAGATATTATTGAAAATCTGTCCATCCACCTATAATGTCACTGGAAATTTACACACCAAATTCTGCCTTGATACGTTGAGTAGTTTTTGAGTTCTCGTATTTTTGTGTTTCTGCATGTTAGGGGTTGTAGCGCCTATAAGGGTGGTTTCTCTCAAAATATGAATGACACCTTTTTTGAATCATTAATGGAAAGCTATCGAATGACGCCAATTTTGACCAACACTTATTAAGCGGAATCTCGAGTTGCAACCCCTAATTTCCACCCCATCTGTTCGATTTTGCGAAAAACGCATCCCCTGCAAGATTTCACCGATATATGTGTGTACGTTGAGTTTCCGACAGCTGCGTGCAACCCTTGCGGAGTTATCATATTTTTTGTGGTTTTCATCCCCTAAATTTCATCCCCCGAAATTGGCACCCCTTCACCTTCAACAGCCTTGAGGGTCGAACGTGCATACCAAGTTTCAGCAAGATACCTCAACTAGTTCTTGAGTTATTGCAATTAATAGTTTTTCGGTTTTTCACCCCTAACTCGCACCCCCTTGGTCCGATATGGCCCAAAAGCAATCCCCGCCTCACTTTTTGGGAGACGAAAATTCCTACCAAGTTTCAGCTCGATATCACAATCGGTTCTCAAGATATCCGACGGACAGACTGAGGAGCGAGCGAGCGAGCGAATAAGCTAAAACAAGAGTGCCTCGCATTTTTTTTGCTCCGGCACTAAAACTTAGCGGTTTTATGCATTACAAAGGTAAACGGTATATTTTGAAAGCAAACTAGGCTAAAATCTCAATTTCGCAAAAAAATGGACTTGGTGGATTTTTGATCTACCATCACCGGCTTATCCGGGAGTTCTGAGACACCCTGTATTCCAAAGACGACTACCGCTGCAAAGTCTCGTGGACCGAGCTATATACATTAAATGATCAAATATGACACTATGAAGCTTGGTCGTAGAGATTACGCCTGAAATGCATGCAACCCAGCACTTTGGTAGACCAACATCAAACAAAACTAGTAGAGTGCTGGGTTGCATATATTCCAGGCGCAGTGTCCGCGCCTTAATGGTGGGCACAAAGGTAGCTTGGCATATAGCTGGTGGAAACAATATTTGGGAGACCCTAAAAGCCGCCTCATTACGAGGGTTGTAACTGTGACAATGACGCCTCGCTGCGTGGACAAACCCAGACGTTTGGCTTACCTGAGGCTCGTGGATATTTTCATTATCTAACAAGCACAAATCGATTGATTATAGATAATGAAATACTACTAAAATCACTAAAATGAGACTGTGGGGGTGGGGAGCTACATGGACGTCGAAAATGACACCGACGCTTTCCATGACGCCGACAACATGGACAGTGGCCCGCAACAAATGATGTCATCAGTTCCAACACCTCAACAAAAGCGAAAATTTCTAAGTATGGGCGAAGAGGAGATGGTTTTATCCATTTTACAAAAAATAAATAATTGTTTATCTTTCTGGGATATTCTCGAATTTTCCAATGATGTGTTGGTGGGCTTTAAAACTAAAATTGTTGAGTACGGCCCGTGGGAATAAATTTAAAATACCCACTAGTTAGTAGGTACACCAGACACCTGTGTTTGTCCACTCAGCGGGGCATCATTGTCACAGTTATAACCCTCTAATGAGGCGACTTTTAGGTTCTCCCAAATATTGTTTCCACCAGCTGTATTATAATCTGTCCGGGATCCACACGACCGAGATTCACCCGATTTCCATGGCGATTCATTGTTGACAACAATGATTCACCATGGAAATAGGGTGAATCCCGGTCGTGTGGATCCCGGACAGACCATAG
This sequence comes from Pycnomerus fuliginosus, assembly GCA_963924575.1. Lineage (NCBI taxonomy): Eukaryota > Metazoa > Arthropoda > Insecta > Coleoptera > Zopheridae > Pycnomerus > Pycnomerus fuliginosus. Next base: position 22,656,941 of record OZ004622.1, read on the forward strand.
TTGGCATTTGCCCACTGACATTTGTAGGGGTGCGTTCAGAAATGTGACTGTGGCTAATTGTAGATTAAACTAGAAACATATAGAAGATATTTAGGAAACATTTAGGAGAAATAAAAGACAGTAAATACCCTAATTGTCATGTAAAATTTATGAACGTACCTTAGGACTTGAGAGGAATAATTCTTAAAGGGCGGCAAATACTCTCTAACAGTCAAGGAGTTCTGATTTTTTATATTTATTTAATAATGTAGTTAAGTTCCATGTTTGCAGAAAGCTATTCTAAATTATCGACACAAAAATTTTTATCATTCCGTACTTGCTAAAATATGTCAAACTAATTTACACTAGAATGTACCATTTTGATTATTTACCGCAGTACCTCATTTTGTGAAAACGGAAATTTTCCTCTTTTATTGTAGCCGCCCAGGGTGTACTAACTCTAATTTGACACCAAAAGGGCACTTGGAGGACATTCTTAACGTCTTACGATATGTACAGTGTGTCCCATTTAAGATGAAGACAGTTTCATGTAGATGTAGATATTTGTGATATACATCTTGTGAGGTACCCAACTCGAACGTAAGTTGTAAACCCAGCCTACTGAGACTTCGCGAATAGGACAATTTTTCGATATTTTGCTTCTTGATCAAGATATGGAAAAAATTAATAAGAATAAATTGTTCAGAATCCAATATTGACTGTCTGCACCGAGTTTTCACTAAAAAATCGTAAAAATTGTGACGATATTAAAAAATTGTAAGGAAAATTTGCTCAAAACTATCCAGTTGTCACTTCAGTGCAAAATTCGCAGTTTTCAATGTTTTAAGATTTTTCTAAGATTGAAAATTCGAATCGTGAATTCAAACTTGGCACATAAGGTCAAAACAAGATTACAAACAATTAATTAATTCTAATGAATTTTTTCGACATTTTGATCGTGGAACATAAAATATTGAAAAATGCCCGATTGGCGAGTTCGCAGTAGCTTGGGTTTACAAACAACGCTCCAGTTGAGTACCTCAAAAGATTAATTTCAATACGACGGTGCAAAAATTCACATCCCTACTTCTAAAAGCAACCAAAATATGAGACTGTCTTCATCTTAAGTGGGACACACTGTATGACAAAAATGTAGAATGTTAAAACTAAACATTAATTATTAAAAGGCCAACATAGATTAGAGGGCACGTAAACTAATCCCTAAATAGGGCGTTGTACACATAAAGTTTTTAAAATGACAAACTGAAACTAGTTACAACTATAACAAATTACGAACAGTTTTCCCAAATTTGCCAAAACAACCCCTAAAGTTTTGATTTCAAAAATTCTAGCGTCAATTTCCAAAAAAAAATAAGATCTAGATTATGAAAGTTCTGTAGATTCTCAAAATTGTCTTCATTCCCTTCGAAACCATTTTTTTTCTTGCAGAAATCTTCGCGTCAAAGACGGAACTGTCCATCCTCACCGAAAAAGCCAACAGTCTCTCCCACCTGCAGAGCGCGCAGGTGACCTCCGAGATGACCTCCATCCAATTCGAGGAACAGATGGAGAGCTTGGAAAACGAAAGGAAACTTATCATCTCCCGAAACGAGGAAGAAAAGCGAGAACTACTGGAAAAACTCGAAACACTCACCAAAGAAAAACTCGAGATTTCCTCCAAACTGGAAAGCTTCATCCAGGAAAACATGGAACTCGTCGATAAGCTGGAAAAACTGAGCGCCGAGAAAGTCTCTTCTGCCGAGAGTATCGAAATCGTGGAAGGACTCACCCAACAGGAAAAACTGGAACTGGAAGCTTACCAGAAGAGTCTCGATTTGAAGACCAACGAAGATTTAAACGAGAGCGTCAATGAGTTGAACGAAGAAACTTCTGATCTTTTGAGGAAGATCGAACTCTTCACGGAAGAAAGACGAGAAGTCATGGAGAAGATGGAGGAATTGAGGCAAGAGAACAACAACTTGAACCTCAGAATGAAGGAGATTGAAAATAATCGAGATATCCTAGCTGAGACTTACGAGCATCTACAGAACGAGAAAGAGGCGATTCAGAAGGAGAACGACGCCTTGAAAGACGAGTTAAGTAAGTCAGAAAACGTCGAAGAGGATTTGAGGAAGAAGCAAGAGGAATTGGAAGAAATAAAAAGGCGATTCTACGAACTGGAAGACGAAATTGATGGATACAAGTCCGTGATTGAAGAGAAGAAAACAGCGGTTGAAACCCTTTCTAACTTCGTCAAAGATCTCCAAGAAGAAAATCTGCGGCTAAGTAGTAACATTATTGACTTGAATCGCTCTTTGGTTGAGTTAGAAGGAGAAAACAGCAAAACCACGCAAGTCGTAAAAGATAAAGACGAAGAAATCGTGAAACTAAGAGAAGAACTGAACAACAAAGACGAGAAGATTCGCAGAGTCACCAAAGAATTTCAGGAGAAATACTTGTCGCTTCAGAAGAAACTCGAGCAGAATTCCGATTCCCTTCAAGACATCCAGAAGCCTTTAGAAGCGAAAGTCGAGGAATTAAACGCGAAGAACAAAGAACAACTGGAGAAGATGAAGAAGATCGCTGCTAATTTGAAGAAGAAGACTCAAGCTTATCAGGAATTGGAGGAGAAACAGAAGGAAGAACGAGAAAAGTGGGAAACGGAGGGTAGAGAGAAAGACGTACGAATAGAAAGCCTCGTGCAGCAACTACTAGAACTAGAAGCAGAAGTAACCAAGTTGCAGAGCCTGGAAACAGAAGTCAACCACCTGCAACTTCTGCTAAACGAAAAATCGAATCAATTCGATGCATTAAACTTGGAATTTGGTCAGAAGTTGCAGGAATTGAAACTTCTAGACGAGAAGAATTCCGATTTGCAAAACGTGATTTTGGAATTGAAGAACGAGAAGAACGAAACAAATCTTCAGCAAGAATTGCTGCAGACCCGTTCTTTCGAGAACAATGACAGCATTAAGGAGGCGAAGATTCGAGAATTGGAAATGATAATCGAAACGCAGGAGGTCGACTTAACGAAGTACAAGGAGAGAGTCAACAAGTTGGAGGAAGGCATATCGTTCATAGAAGACCGCAGATCCAGTCTAGAGGAGAAGGCCATGGATTTGGGGGCCAAATTGGAAGAAACATCCATGAGTTGCGAAGAAATGAGTTTGTCGGAGAGTCACTTGGAGAGACGTCTGGCAGCCCTGACGGCACACGACGAGACCATCGAGAAAAAACTGGAAGAAGCCGTGGAAGAAAACGCGGAATTAATGGAAAGAAACAGAAAATTGGCGGAGAAGAACGAGAAATTCAAAAGGAAACTGGAGCAAACTTTACACAAGCTCAAGGAAGTGGAAGTGCAACACAAGGAAGACGCGGAAGCCAAAGATGAAGGGTTGAAGTTGCACGTGCAACATCTGGAGGGTGAATTGAAGGCAGTAAGGGATGATTACGAGAATTTGGTGCAAGAGGCGAAGAACGACCTCGAGAAGCTCAACACCGATTGGCAGATTCAGTTCGATGGAGTCTTAAGGGAGAAGAACGATTTGATGGTGAAATTCGAGGAGGAAGTTATGAGGATTTCGGAGAACGATTCGGCGTTTAACGATGAACTGATCGAATACAAGGAGAAACTGGAGAGGAGCCAAACTGAGATCAGAAACTACGAAGAGCATCTCAAAAAGATCAGCAGTGAGAAAGAACAGGAATTAGCGCAACTGCGAGAAGTGATCGCTCAAAAGGATAGTGAGCTTGGAAGAATCACCAGTGAAAAGGAAAAAGAATTACAAGAGCTGCGAGGAGTTATCGTTCAAAAGGATAATGAGATTGATGGCTACAAGACCAAGGATGCAACTTCGTTCTTTGATAATCTGCATCCCTTGGTGACATTCGAAGAATTTTCAGAAGTCCAGAAGCAGTTAGAAGAGCAATTGCAGAAGAATCAGAAGTTACAAGAATTAGAATCACAGAACAAGCAGGAACGTGCAGACATCCAGCAGCAGTTAGAAGAGCAATTGCAGAAGAATCAGAAGTTACAAGAATTAGAATCACGGATGAAGCAGGAACTTGCAGACATCCAGCAGCAGTTGCAAGTACAATTGCAGCGAAACTTTGAACTGGAGAAAATGACGAAACTCGTCGAAGAGGAACTGCAAGAAATACTCGTGCGAAAGGATAATGAGATCGAAGAACGTCTCAGAAGAGTCACCAATGAAAAGGAACGAGAATTGCAGCAACTGCGAGAAATTATCGTTCAAAAGGACAACGAGATTGAAGGTTACGTGAACAAGGACGTAACAGTCTCCTCTGTAGATGTAACTTCCTTCTTTGACAATCTACAGCCTGTCGACAACAAGTTTGAAGAACTATCAGCAGTTCAGAAGCAACTAGAAGAACAATTGCAGAAGAATCAGCAATTGGAAGAACTAGAATCACAGAAGAGGCGAGAACTTACAGACACCCAGCAACAGTTGCAAGAACAACTGAAACGAAACGCAGAGCTGGAGGAGAAAATGACGAAACTCGTCACAGAAGCAGCCGAAGTTACCGTCGATTCCGTCATAATAGAAGCAGAAGAAAAGATCAGTCCCAAGAGAGAACCAGCAGAAGCAATTCCAATTCCCGCTTTTGTCTGGTCGGACCAAGCCAACGATCCTTTTGACTTCATCGCCAAACCTTTGGAGGAATCTGTCAATGTCAAAGCAGAAGCCCAGTCAGAACTCCAGGATAAAATAAAAACTCTGGAGTTTATGTTGTACGACGCCGAAAAAGACAAAGAGGATGCCCTCGTGCAATGCCACCAACTGACAGACGAGCTTGGCACGCTTTTGTACGAAAGAGAGAATAAACTCCAGTCGCAGGTTTTGACAGAAGAGCAGATCAAAGAGGCTCCGGGGGAATTGGAGAAAATCGAATTCGAACAAGTCACCCCCTACGTTGAACCTACAGCTATTCCAGTGAGTGAAGAAATTGTAAAACCCGAAGCGGCCTACTTGTGTTTCAACGAAGCGGGTGAAAACGACGATGGCTGGGGTTGGGGTCCTGAAGAAGCTAAACTAGAAGAGGAACACGCGGCGAAGAGTGGCAACAGTCATTTAGAAGAAAAAGTGCGAGTCCTAGAGCTGGAGCGAGAGAATCACCTCGAGGAGATCAAACAGCTGCAAATTAAATCGGGGAAACTCATCAAAAAGCTGAGGGAGTTGAAGCAAAAGAACGATACGATGAAGAAATCCGATCTCTTCAATCTAGACGATACCATTCAGGAAGAACTGAAATTGCAGACGCAGGAAGCTGAGAGGAGGTTGAAAGAGGCTCGGGTTGACCTGGAGAAGGAACGAGCTGAGAAGGGCAATCTTTCAAAAAGAGTGGAAGTATTAACAGCAGCTAACGAAAGAATGGTGGAGATGAAGGAAAGGCAGGATGTTGAGGTTCTGGGGTGGCAGAGAACTTGCCACGAGATGTCTCTGAAACTGCAACAGTTCGAGTGGGGGGATGGTGAACTAAGCGTTCCCGAAAGCAACCCTCCGGAGTTGAATGAGAAAATTGAAGAGCTGAACAATACGATCAAAGATCTGACGGTCGATAATGAAGAACTCCAGGCTTTGCTGGAAGAGCAGAGGACGCTGCGCATTGAAGCGGAGAAAGCTAAACCTGAGAAGGATTCTTCGAATCAACAACTTCAAATCCTCCATGAGAGATTGGAAGCTGAAGCAGCTAAGGCTAACTCAATTCTGGAGGAGAAGAAGAACCTGCAAGAAATTTTGCTTGAGAAAGAAGGTCTATACACATCTGAAAGAGATTATTTAAATCAACAGCTTAACTTAATCCTGGAGGAGAGGAGGAACCTCGAAGAACGCGTTAACGAGATATTGCTCGAGAAACAGGCTCTATTGAAATCTAAAGCAACTGAAGAACAAGAAAGAGATTCTCTAAATCAGCAACTTAACTTGGTTCTGGAAGAAAAGAAGAACCTCCAAGATCGAGTTAGCGAGATTCTGTTCGAGAAAGAGGCTCTATCCCAATCTAAAGCAACTGAAGACCACGAAAGAATTCTTTTGAATGAACAACTGAACTTAACCCTGGAGGAGAAGAAGAACCTCCAAGATCAAGTCAACGAATTGATCAAGAGCTTCAACGAGTCGCGGGAGAAGTACACCCAAATTTGGCACGAAAAAGAGGCCTTATCCGATCTCTTACTGGAAAAAGACATGATAATAGAGCAACTGAATCTGAACGTAATACTGACAGAGAAAGAAAAACAGTCCATGAAAGTGGAAAAAGACGAATTGTTTAAGAACCTGAAGTTGGAGGAGAACTGCGCGGTGTTGGAGTACAAACAAAGGATCGACGATTTGATGCGGGAGAAAGATATTTTCCTCAGCGATTTGGAGGAGAAGGGTGCCGAAAGCGAACTGGCAAAACAGTCGCTCCAAGCTGAAATTTCCAAGTTGAGGGGTGAACTGAACCAGCAAACGGAATCCTCGCAGCTGAAGAACCTGCAGCTGGAGGAGAACTGCGCGACCTTGGAGTACGAGCAAAGAATCGACGATTTGATGCGAGAAAAAGATATTCTTTTGAGCGACTTGGAGGAGAAGAGCGCTCAAAGCGAACTGGCAAAACAGTCGCTCCAAACCGAAATCTCCAATTTGAGGGAGGAACTGGACAAGCAAATAAAATCCGCGCGACGTCTTTTGGAGCAAAACGAAATGAAAGAGGGTCAGATCAAGAGACTGACGGAGGAGTGGCAATTGCTAGTGGATCAGAGGGGAATCGACGTGGCCGAAAGTTGGCGGCAGCATCTTCAGACGCGCGAAAGTGAATTCGCAAACCTAGAGAGTGGTTTGAAGAAAGAAATCGATGAACTGGAGGAAAAATGCAATGCGCTAGTCAACGAAAACAATGAATTGCGGAAAAACGTGGATGCTGAGATTAGGGGTGAAGTGGATCGCGTCACGGGTTTACAGCAACAAATCAACGAGAGACAGCAGTACATCAACGATCTCTCTCAGACTTTGCAGGAGAGACAGAGAGAGATCGACGAGTTGCGAGGAGAGTTGCGGGAGAGAGATGCGAGGATAGAATCGACGCAAGTGACTTCCGAAGAGGAGACGTTGATTGTGAATTCCGTTTTGAACGTTTTGAGAGAAGTTAGCAACGTGGAAGTAAAAAGAAGCAAAGATTCTGTTGTTGAGGCTCTTGCCACGATTGTGGAGAAGTTGCGTGAATCTGAAGGGAACGTGATTGGACTTCAAGAAACCGTGGTCAGAAGTCAAAACGAATTGTTGGCTTTGCAGCAAACGATAGACGATTTGACAGCTCAGCTGCACCTTACGGCGAATGATGAACAGCTTCAAGAGAAAATCGCAGAAATCCAACGCTTACTGGCCTTGATTCAAGTGAAGGACAGTGAAGTTGCAAATTTGAAACAACAATTAGATGAAAACGAACGACGACACTGCTACGAGATCGACAGTCTGTCTCGTGACAATAACGCGTCTTCCATCGAGCAAAAGAAAGAGATGGAAAGCCTCCACCACAGATTGGTGGAGAACGAAAGTCGATACGAGGAGTTGCTGTCGAGCAAAGACTCGGATATTGGGATGCTCCAAGCTGAATTTGGTGAAAAAATCAACGAGTGCGATGACTTGCGCGCGAAACTTAACGAGCACGTGGCCTTGGCAGACGAAGAAACCAAACAGTTGGTAGAACTGCGCGCCATCATCGAGGAGCAAGTCATGAAAATCGAGGAGTTGAAGAAGGAACTCTACCAGAAGAGCCAAGACTACGATTCGTTGATCGCCGAAGTGGACATTGGCAGAAGTGGGCCGCCGAAGGAGGTTCAAGTCAGGCAGCCAATCGAAGAGGATCTAACGGAGCCCGTGAGCAGGGCCGAACTGGACCTGGCTTTGTACATGTTGCACCAAAGGGATGTTCGTTGCGAGGAGTTGACCGTGGAGTTGACGCAGTTGTTGGAAGAGAGAGATACTCTGCAGCTGCGGCTTTCGAACGCGATTCGAGAGAAGGAGGAGCTGGGGAAAAGAACGTGGGAAGAGCAGAAGGAAGCTGAAGAGGATACGGGTGCTGTAGCGAAAGCTAAATTGGAAAGTGTCGAGGAAGGAAATCGGAAGAGGGAGTCGGAAGCATTGGCGACAAAGTGAGTATGGCTTTGAAGTTTTTAGTTTTCTTCTTTAGGTTGTCTCCCGGTAGAGGGCGTTAGCTTTCTATGTCGTTCACTCAAAACTGAGAAAACGATCTTCCATTAATACATAAACACCAACATGCTAGCTAATCCATCAAAGATAGAATTAGTAGAAAAGTTTGTCTTAAATTGATCCAAAAGAATACAAATATTAAAAGTATCCTAGAGATGCCAACAAACGGCATTGTTTTGAGACAATAAGGAAAGGTTTATTAATAATTGTTGAAATTGTTGATTGCTAAGTTGAGGTATCATATTTACCGCAAGAAATGTTTTTCCCACCGAACGATATGTCGGGTGAAATCGGCGGTTTCCGTAGTCCCCATTGTTTGGTTGAGACCTGTAGAACTTAAATAGTGCTATCAAAGGATTATTTGACCGAATCGATAGGAGCAACGGTTCTGAAGTTATTTGGGTGTTTGTTGAAATGGTTTTTGGGCAATATCGGCCGTTCTCGTGGACCGATGGTATCCAATACTGGGCTGTTTCAGAAACTTGTCCAAATAAAAATAAGTGAAAATTTTTTTTTACTATTTAACCAACCAAAACAAGTTTTTGAAAGATTTATTGTCACCATCAGAAATGTCTTGAAATTCTGGTTTTAAATTAAGGTGGGTAGAAAAATCGACACGGAAATCAGAGACCCACGCGATGGGGAGGTTCCAGCCGCTTCTCTGCTGCCATTTTTCTTATAACCGCTGTGAAACATTAAAAATGTAATTAACAAAAGATTATAGAAATGCAGATTTCACGCGCACTCAATTAAAGCGTTCGTGACCGTGTGGTAGGAGGTTACACTTGTGCAAGCCGTTGCTGTTTTCGAACCCCGAAGTCGGATTATTTTTCAAATTCTTTTTTTTTTCAACTTCCATTCAGGTCCATGTTAGGTAAGGTCTGTTTTTAATCAAAAAATGCAGCAGAGAAGCGGCTGGAACCTCCCCAACGCGTGGGTCTTTGATTTCCGTGATTTGTGTTTAAGATTTTAAAGTTGATATGCCTAAATGGCACTTCCCGTGGACCAATTGTTCCCAAAATCATTTCAGTTCTTCAACGGGTCACCTCACCTCCATGTACGAAATTTCGGACAAATCGATCCAGTAATTTGGGCTATAACCTGGTTTCAGTGTTATTACAAAATTTCGATTTTTCTACACAAAGGGTACTATACTCTCTCCGGGATCCACACGACCAAGATTCACCCAATTTGCATGGCGACTCATTGTTGACAACAATGATTCGCCATGGAAATAGGGCGAATCTTGGTCGTGTGGATCCCGGACAGACCATAAATGCTAATACATTTTGTCTCATTTAAAACCAGAATTTGAAGACCTTTCTGATGGTGACAATACATCTTTCAAAAACTTGTTTTGGATGGGTAAATGAGAGAATAATTTTAATTTCGAAATTGGTGTGCCAAAACGGCATTTTCCGTGGGCCGATTGAATCCAAAATTTGTTCAGCTCTTCGACGTGCAATACAATCCCCATGTGCAAAATTTCAGCCAAATCGGTTCAGGGGCTTGGGCTGTACCGCGATTTTAAAGTCCGATAAAAATCGATTTTTTTTTTATTTTTGGTCAAAAGGGCACTGAGTGAGTACATTTTTAGAAGCAGAATTTGAAGGCCTTTCCTATCGTGACGTGAAAAATGGGGGTTTGCATTTAAAATTTAAAAGTTGATGTGCCAAAATGGCATTTCTGGTTGCACGATTGGCTCCAAAAGCTTTTCAGATCTAAGTTGGGTCATGACTTGCCTACGTACCTAATTTCAGTCAAATCGGTCGAGTAGTTTGGGCTGTGGCGTGTTTACGAACGAACGTACGTACAAACGTACAGACACATTTTAAAAACCACTTTTTTGGGTTCCTGAGACCTCAAAACGTATAGATCCGGTCTTATCTCGAATTCGAAAATTCTAGTGATTGCAGTAACCTCCCTTTTTTTTAAATGGTGAAGTGGAGTGGGGAGGTTAAAACATATATTATTCAAGTTCGGCCTTTTCATCTAAACACTTAAAACGACCTAGCGCGCAGTTAACCCGATGCGCCCGGCGTTTAATTAATTAATTAAATTAATTAATTTGTGCAAACAGCAGGTTCTATCATGGTTGTAGCAGTTTTATTTGAGAACCGTTGCCTTGAGGACAGAATAAGGTGACTACTAGATAAGCGTCTAGCCCCCTGGACGCAACTAACGACGATTCGCTCGGGTTTAGTCGTTTTAGTTCGTCGTTAGATGTAAGTTGAAGTAGTTCTACATCCATGTCTACCAAGGTGTGTGGTGGCTGTGTGGTATGATAGCGCGCCGTCTTGAGAATGCGGTGAGTTTTGGTACGTTTTGTTCGAACCTCGGCGGTTCCAGTTTTTTTTTCAACTTCCGTTCAGGTCTGTGTCAGGTCGTTTACACACGTAATGAATGAATTCTATCTTGTTCCAACTGACCTGTGACGTAATCACCCCTTCTACCATTTCGTCGTTAGTTGCGTCCTGGCGGCTAGACGCTTGTGACTACTAGATTGTGAAATCTGCGGGGGAGAAATACGCATTTCTACCCCAAGGGAAAAAATAATTTACTTCAACGTCGATCTGACGTTTTAGCCACTGTCAGGAGGTATAAATTGTCAACGTTTCGTGCAGGTTATAGGAAAAGGGCGATTTCCCTTTAACTCACAGATGCTTAAAATTTTAACACATATTGATGCAAATATACGTTTTTCGCGCACGAGAAAAGAATAGAGCCATGAGCAAAAGCTTATTTATACCGACCGTTATGACGTCACTCTAACTTATTTGACAAACGACAAGAACAGTTTGATGGGCTTTTGTTGACATGTATTGACAATGTGTTGACACATATTGATACTGTATTTGCAAGTATTGTCAGTACTACCTTTGCTTGTACACGTATTCCCATTAGTGGGTGACCCCTCGGGAAATTGGTAAATCAGTTTAATTTTCAGTTGCAATATCCATAATAAATATAAAAAGGTTCAACCGCACCATCGCACCATTTATCACAGACATTAACCTCACACCTCAACGCTAACGACGTCTAGAGAACTCGGTGAGCTCTTGGATATCTCTAAAACCACTCACTAAATCAAAAAATACCAAGTATAGTAAAAGTTGTAGTTTGAACTGCTCTTTATAGCAGACACCACCATTTTTAAAACGCGTGACCTTAAAACATTTTCCGGAAGAAAAATGTCAAGGGTTCCTCTATTTCCTGGTGATCCTATAGTCATAATCCAACGAAATTCACCGTGTAGATGTATATTCACTGGCTACTAGTTTCCATCAAATTTCATTCAAATCCGTTAATCCGTTCCTGAGATGACTAAGAAAAACTACTCCCGATGGCTGACTTTAAAGCCCTATAACTTCCTTAGGAGACGACTTTGACATAAACAATTTTGTGCCAATCGTTACCATTTTCGATGAGCAATCTGAGGTTAAAAAACTTACACGCGGTTGCAAAACACCCTGTATAGTAAGATGTGACGTCATCGTATGTGTAAAGATGGTCGTGTTCAGCCGACAAAACTGTTGTGCAGCAGTTAACATAATTCAGCTGAAATTGTTCGCTACATAGCCTTGCCAGCCAATGCGCAACTGTTGCCTCACATCGATTAGAGCGGCAACCGTTTTAGATCCGTCGGCTGAATGCAACCGATATTAAGGGAATTCAATTCCGTATGTTAGTAACATTAGTAACCTATATGGTAAGATCACAGTCCACATAAATATAGTCATCCAACGTGAATTAGTTCCGGATCTATACCGCTAGGAGCGTAGGATAACTCTGTCGCTTCGACAATTCTTTGCGGGTCGAGTATTTCATCTATTCACCACTGAGCGGCAGCACTCAGGATTGTGTCCGACTATCCGTCGGTAATCGGCATTGAGCCGAGACCTTCCGAAGCTGGTTGAATTGTGATGTCTGAATTCAGAAATGTATGGGTAATAAATTTGCGCTAACAAAAGCACCGTTGTCCTTGAAAAGCACAAAAAAGGAAGGAGTATTACATCTGAGTACAAGTTGATATTTTGCCGCGATAATAATTATTGACTTTTATTTCTTGTAATTTAATGTGATTGCACTCAAACCTTTGAAGCGAGACTCAAGATTTTACTTTGAAAACTTAAGTTAACCTCCCCCTTCCAAACTAAAAGAGGGAGGTTACTGCAATCGGTCCAAAATAAATAATCGAGATAAAGGCAGATCTTTACGTTTTCGGGTACGGAGAATGCGAAAAAATAGGTTTTAAAAAATGCCTCTGTTGTCGTCGTATACACACGATTTCGCCGAAAATACTCAATCGATTTGTCTATGAAATTTGGACAGAATTACTTCGTTCGTTTACTTCTCCCACCTAGGGAAAAATAACGAACTTTTCTAGGTACCTCAAATGAGGTGAGCAGCGCCCACTTTTTTAACCGGTTGGGAAAAAATGTTTTTTCTTTTAGTACATGTCAATACGGTATTCCTATACAGGGTGTCTCCTTTAAAGTGTCAGTTAGCGATATTAGAGAATCGTTTTTAGCAGCTAAATGAAAATTCACACACGGTGGTTTCAATTTATTGCCCATCGAATATGAAAATATTTTCAGCTCTGACGCACTTCCCATTACACCGGAAGTAGCCGCCATCTTTTTTATTTTAAATGGGAAGTCTATGTTTTGACTCTAGATTCGTATTGACCTCTTAATTGTCAGTTTACTGCATCCCCACTTGGCCTACCTAACTGTCATAGTTTTTGACATATGTCAAAATTTGTGATGTCAAAATTTGTGTAAAAAAATTGATTTCTGTCCGGCAATAGAAAAATTTGTATCTTACACACGGTTGAAGATTAAGGAATCAAACTTGGAGGGTTGAAAGTACAAGGTTTGAGCTTTCGGCCGATGGCTCACTCGTTCTTGTTGACATAACAATATGGCGGAAATTAATTTGTAAAAATGGCGTAACGAGATTGTCCACAACTAATTTTTTTCAAATACGAGTAGTACCATAATTTTATGTATCCAAAAGATGCAAAATTAAATTTTCTTTAGGCTAGTATTAGCATTCCCTAGCTGCCTATACCTATTTTCAATATTTTTGAAAATATTTGAAATAAATGTATTTGTGTGAATAAAAATGTGCAGCAGAGAAGCGGCTGGAACCTCCCCAACGCGTGGGTCTTTGATTTCCGTGACTTGTGTTTAAGATTTTGAAGTTAATATGCCTAAATGGCACCCATTTGCTCCCAAAACCCTTTCAGCTCTTCAACGGGTCACCTGACCTCCATGTACCAAATTTCAGACAAATCCATCCAGTAGTTTGGGCTATAACATGGTTTCAGTGTTATTACAAAATTTCGATTTTTCTACCCAAAGGGTAATAAATGCGAATAAATTTTATCTCATTTAAAACCAAAATTTGAAGACCCTTCTGATGGTGACAATAAATCTTTCAAAAATTTGTTTTGGATGGGTAAATGAGAGAATAACTTTAAATTTGGAAATTGGTGTGCCAGAACGGCACTTTCCGTGGGTCGATTGAATCCAACATTTGTTCAGCTCTTCGACGTGTAATACAATCCCCATGTGCAAAATTTTAGCCAAATCGGTTCAGGGGCTTGCGCTGTACCGCGATTTTAAAGTCCGATAAAAATCTCGATATTTTAAGTTTTTGGTCAAAAGGGCACTGACAGTGAATACATCTTTGGAAGCAGAATCTGAAGGCCTTCCTTATTGTGACGTGAAAAATGGGGGTTTACATTTAAAATTTAAAAGTTGATGTGCCAAAACGGCATTTCTGGTTGCACGATTGGCTCCAAAAGCTTTTCAGATCTAAGTTGGGTTATCACATGCACACGTACCAAATTTCAGCCAAATCGGTCGAGTAGTTTGGGCTGTGGCGCGTTTACGAACGAACGAACGTACGTACGTACGTACATACATACAGACACATTTTAAAAACCACTTTTTTGGGTTCCTGAGACCTCAAAACGTACAGATCCGGTCTTATCTCGAATTCGAAAATTTTAGTGATTGCAGTAACCTCCCTTTTTTTTTAAATGGTTAAAAAATTGATCACAGCAAGCTTTGGATCAAAAATTAGTAATAGTTCCTTCTACACCTTCAAAAATTTGTCTTAAAGCTTGCTGGGATCCTAGCTGTGTGCAATTTTTTTAATTTGCACAAATACATTTATTTCAAACATTTTCAAAAATATTGTAGGTACCCTATAAACTTCAATACCCTCTCTGGGTTTTCTTCTTCATTGTACCCTATTTTCATCCTATTTTTTTGTTAATATGACTTTGCCGGCGTAAAGAGATATAATATTTCATTTAACCTGACATTTGGCCCAAAATAGTGGCACACCTTTTGACATATCTAAAATTATGACAGTTAGGTATAGGTAAAGGGGGGGTGCAATTACTTCACAATTAAAAGGCCAATCCGAATCTAGAGTCAAAATATAGGCTTCTCATTTAAAATAACAAAGAGGCACCCTGTACAGGAAAGTTCCGTTTTCACTGCTCACACGGCACCTTCTAAACGGTAAAAGATACGCAATCGGTTAAATTAGAGAAAAGTTGCGCTATTTCTTGGTGATTAAGAACCTGAAGAGAATTTTCAGATATCTTGATTCGTTCTTGAGTTTTCGTGAAAAAACTGAAAATTGCGATTTTGAAGAAAAAAAAAATTTTTTTACAACTAAAGTTATTTAAATGAAAGTTGGAACTTTTGCATTTTTGACAGAACTGTTCGGAACTTTTGTATTTTTGACAGCTGTCGATTGTGAATATTGAATGACATATCGACAGAAATTTTTTAGGTCTAAATTTTGAGCGACGACTGTCAAGTTTTCTTTTTCTTATGGCCACCATATTGCATTTTAACACAACTGGATGCACAAAAAAAATCGCTTTTCAAAAATGTATAATGTAACATGGATTTCTTTGAAAAAATACATTAAAGCTTGAGTCACGCGACGCCATGACGTATTTTATTACCTTTGAATTTAATTGTTTTCACGTCAAAAGATTTAAAAAGTCGGTGTATTTTTTTGCAACTTTCTTTTCATCTGATTTTACTAATTATTTATACCAATTATAAAATTTTGACGATCTGTAAAAAAAGTCCATGTTGCTTACATTTCTGAAAATCTAATTTTTTTGTGTAACCAATATGGCGGACATAAGAAAAATAAAAATAAAACAAAATAAATTTTTCCTTTATTGATTTCTGACAAAAATCCTCGGACAGCTCAATTTAATTTTTTTAAATAGTTTTTGATGGTGTTATAATAACTTTTTCATGCACCTCCGATTTAACCGCGGAAATTACCCTAATTTAGTTTTTTAAAAGGAATCATACCTTTTTCTCAACGGATTCGGAATTTATAATCTTTTGAGATAGAAGCATGTATGACACTTCTTCGGAACTGAAGTCACGGCCACCCTAACCTTCCAAAAAACAACCAAGAATTTGGTCAAAAATCAATATTTTAGAATATCGCGGGTACCTATACCCGTCAACCTTATTTTTTTGATACAAATTCAACTATGCAATGGGGTAGGGTACAAGAATGAATTTTGAAATGAGGAACTAAAATAAATAATAAGTATATTTTCTGGACAAACAAGTGCTATTACGACGAGAAACCGAGCAAAAAAGTCGATACATTTTAATAAATAGGTAAGTATTTTTACCATAGGCGTTTCAGTGCATTTAGAAGACCCCGGATAAATGAGGCGATCGTGGATTTTCCTTAATTATATGTTCTCCAAAACAGTGAAGAAAATCGCAAAGTCATGAATTAAACCCTAGGTATTTTGGTGTTCTCTTTTTGTACGCATAATAAAAAAAATCAACAGAAGTCTGCCGTAAATCTTGCGGGACAGGGGCTAATGGCAGCCATTTTAATTTCTAAAAAATTGCCAACTCGGATACCGTAAAAGATACGAAATTTTATTGAATTAGAGAAAAGTTGTGTTTTTCAGTGTAGATTAAGAATCTGGAAAGAAATTGAAGATATCTGGTTTGGTTCCTGAAATATACTGAAAAAACTGAAAAATATCATATTTTAATCTAGAAGGCTTAGAAAAGTTTTCGTCGCCTTATATTATTCTTCGTGATGCAAGGTAATGTAATTGAAGCAAATTTCATAATGATCTGCCGATTAGTAACCAAGTTATAACATGTTATCAATTTAAAGTGTTCAGTATAATTTCAGAAACCAATCTAGATATCTTAGATTTCTTTTCAGACTTTTAATCTACACTGAAAAATACAACTTTTTTCTAATTTAATAAAATTTCGTATCTGATACCGTTTTCGAGATGTCAATGTCCCACAAGATTTATGGTAAACTTTAGTAATGTCCAGCATGAAAATAACTATAAAAGTGCTAAACCAAACTCGCTGAAATGACATACCAAAAGTGTTCACTGCCTCCCGGACTACTTGGATCGTTTTCCAGATTTTCTGTTTTTTATATTCCAGATTTTAAATTGGAGCGAAATATGAAAATGCTACATGCAAACGGAATTTAAAACATCGACCCAAAGGAGGCCGGCGCCGGCGGTAAACCGGGAAAATTCCCGGCATCCCGCCTGACCCATCCTCCAGCTAGCCGTGCAAAATGATTTTACACAGCTAGCCGTGAGAAATAATCGTACTTTCACAGCCCTATCTGAGGCCCGAAAATTTTATTTTCAGTTAGCGTAGGAAAAAATATCTATAACCGCACCATCAAATGCGATTTAAAAAAATTAAATTGACCTGTCCGAGAATTTTTGCCAGACATCAAAGGCAAAAATTTAAGGAACAATATTTATATATGATGGGTTGTCGGCGGATTATTTCGAAAACAAGTGGGGAGGTTCCAACCGCTTCCTTAGCTGCCTATTGTTTAATTAAAAGTGGGATGTTTTAAAAACATGTCCAGTCTTTTGAAAATGCCGACTAACAGAGGAAAAGACAAATCCGTTAATCCGTACCTACCCCAAAAGAATCAAAAGTAAACAATTGAGTACTAGTCATATACGTGGCCAGCCTTGGATTTCAGTTTCAGACCAAACCGAACACGAACTGGCCTCGTAAGCCCCTCCCCCTTCAGTCCGTTAATCCACCACCGTTACCGATTCCTGTAAACTAATACAAAGATAGAATGCCCAGTCGTTTCGCTACTCTCCGCTTGGCGTACGGATAAAAAAATTAATTCACGTTGGATGACTATATTTATGTGGACTGTGGTAAGATTAAAGGGAAATCTCCTAAAATCTTCTTCCTGTTGTGGCTAAAAATATTTAGGTTGCTATTTGACCTAAAAAAGTACTCTTATCATTTGAGGTTAAAGTCGAAGCTAAAGAGAATCGAGACCAAAGTCATTTTGTAATTTGTAGTGTTCTTTTAATAGTTTCATCTGGTTTTTGATCATTCAAATCGGACACCCTGTATCTTGAAAACCGCTTAACTTACGATTTTGCAAGTGTGGTTTATGTTAAATTAAAAGGAGAACGCTCAATTACCGACATGTGTATGCGGTATTAACCTCCCCAACCCCACAATTTAAAAAAAATTGAAGGTTACTGCAATGATTAAAATCTTCGAATTCCAGATAAGACCGGACCTATACGTTTTGAGGTCTCGAGAACCCAAAAAAGTGTTTTTTAAAATGTGTCTGTGTATGTACGTACGAACGTGTGTTCGTTCGTTTGTAAACACGCCATAGCCAAAACTACTAGACCGATTTGGCTGAAATTTGGAACATGGGGATCTCATAACCCAACTTAAATCTGACAAGCTTTTGGAACAAATCGTGCAACCGAAAGTGCCATTTTGGCACATCAACTTTGAAATTTTAAATGCGAACCCCTATTTTTTACATAGGCATCTCATAACCCAACTTAGATCTCACAATGGAAACACTGGACAACTTTGGTGGAAAAATGCACTATCTTTAGAAACACCCCACTACACCGAAACACTTGATTTTCACTGCTGACGCGTTTCAAACACAATGTGCTGAATATCAAAGCCGAAACTATACAACCCTACCTCCCAGTTTGCTTTCAGATCTGAAAACTGTCCTTAAATTTTGTTGAGCAAAAAACCATGTCAAACCTCTTGTCAACTGAGGTTCAAAAGGTAATGCGACAAATTTTAAGTCCTGTTTTTGTTCTTCAGAGCGAGAAGTCGTGGCATTTAACACTTGCTGTTTGAATTTTAACTTCCTAATGAATGATGTTGTCTACTATGATAGGTTCAAAGGTATATGGATGACATTTTTGCTGTTTTCGATCCCAGTCAGTCTAGTTTAGAGGTCGTCACTTCGAAACCAAACTCTATTTTGCCGAGTATAAAATTCACTCATGAAGTTGAAAAAGAGAGAAAACTCTCTTTTCTATTTAGACACTCTAGTAATTAGAAATAATAAGAAGTTAGAATTTGATGTTTATAGGAAAAAATCCTGCACATACCGCTATATCTCGGCAGACTCCCATCATTGTGCACAACACAAGATGGCAAGTTTCCATTTTTTGGCACACCGTCTTCTGAATTTTCCTTTAAACAAGGTAAGATATCAGAAAGAACTCAAAAACAATCAAAGAACAAAAACAGGACTTAAAATTTATCGCATTACCTTTTGAACCTCAGCTGACAAGAGGTTTGACAAGGTTTTTTGTTCAACAAAATTTAAGGGCAGTTTTCAGATCTGACAACAAACTGAAAAACCTTTTAGGCAACCCGAAAGATAAAGTAGGGAATAGCGAAAAATCTGGCATATACGAAATCAATTGTCAAACTTGTGATCTAAAGTATGTAGGTCAAACACGAAGATCTCTCAACACTAGATTTAAGGAGCACTTAGCCCACCTTAAATATGGCAGAACTGAGAAATCAAGTGTTGCCATACATGCTTTACACAATGGCCATAGAATAAGTGATAATACTAAGTTAATTTGTAACGTTAACAACGTACATATGCTAGATGCGATGAAAAGTATCGTCATTTATAAGTCTGTCCCGCAAAATTGCCAATATCTTCTACCCCATTAGCTTCAGATGAAAACATGATTAATGAATGTTGCTTGGAATTCATCAAGGAACCCAATAAAAATAAAATACGTGCTCCATTAAAAAAAAGATGTTTGTATTGTTATTAATGTTACTCCTTAGTGGGACAGCCTATATGCAGGATTGTATTTTAAAAATGTGCCTTGTTTGACCCTTTGCAACTTTGTATTTTACAATTTTCGCTATCTCGACCGAATACAGACAATTGGGACTAACAGCTTCAAAGTCTCGTGAAGCGCTGTTTAGGCAATGTGAAGACACATATTTGGTGAAAGTTTCGTTGAAATCGAACAACTTCTTGGACAGTTATACACGCGCAGTTATTCGCATCGGACGGATCTGATCGAATCGCATTTTTTGAAAGACGTGGGAAGCAAAAATCCGATCATCCGATCTGCCCGATTTAAATCATATAACAAATTCAAAAAGGGCAAGAAACTTGCCTCGGTTTGATGTGGGTGATCAAATAAAAAAACGATCAGGGGTGGCTATGGAAGTTCAAAAAATTGTCTCTATAATCCCAAAACCCTATACCCTATCTTTATTTGCGTTGGTGTCCCTCGTGAATCTAGGGGTTTACTGACAGTTGCTAAAACTCAAAAAACTCTAGAAATAATTATTAATTAACGACGTATTTTCGGAACTTGATAGCCCTCCCTTTTTATCTCTCCGTAGAAGATTATAAAGGAAAAATAGAAATTAGAAAAGGGTCGTTGTCTTAGGGAATAGCATTTTAAAAGACTGAAAACGCTGACCTTAATTGTTATTATTGTTAAAGTTCGGGGACAGTTTGCCCTTAATTGACGTGAGCCTACTTCACTTTCTGATTCTTCTCTGATGATTAGGTTTCTTAAAAAAATCGATAATTACGATTCAAAATGAATCGAAATTATTTAATTTTTACTTCTCTTTTATTCTAAACAGGTTGTCCGAACTCAGAACTGTGGGCTACAAAAAGGATAAGACAATAGTGGACGAGCAGGACTTGCGTCGACTGCAGGAGCTGTCAATAATGCAACAACACAGAGACGTAGCCTCTAGGCTGCCGGCAGAAGCCGCCGCCAGACTAGTCGATGCCAGTTATACACTATGTGAGTTTTGAAATTTATCGATTCCGCATGATTTATTGTGCGCAAATTTTCCACAGCTCGAGACGTCCAGAGTCCATCCAAAGTGCTATTGAATTGGCTTTGGGGCAAGAGTACGCCCAAAGTCAACGATATATGAAACCGTGCCTAACTATTTACCTATTTCCTCTTTAATTTTTAGCGTATTTAGTGCGATAAGGATAAAAATGTACAGAGTTTCTTTTGTAAAATTTTGTAACAAAGTTTATGTATGCGTTATCAATTTGTGCAATAAAATGATTTGTGATGGATGAATGAACGGCTGATCCGGTGGCTTAGATAAACGGTAGTTAATCGAGGTTCATCACGATAAGCGTCTTAATTAATTTAATCTTATCTAGGCCCGAAAAATGGTTGCCAACCTTTCAGTCAGATGAGGGGAGCATATTTTATTGCATCTCTCGCGAGCTACGGTAAATGTTTACTTTAAACTGTTTACGCGCTATAAAAACAAGAATTGATCAATCTCATCGCCAGGAGTAGTCAAATGTAAACATTTGGACCTTGGCCTTCTCAGACACCGCTTTGATATTGAAGATTGAAACCGAACGTCAATTCCCGCGTGTAACTCCGAAAAAACGGTAATCTCTATAATCAGGATATGCACGGTGACCTCGGTACTCAATTTTAAAAGCGTGCTGTGTCTCATTGTTGCAACACGGTAAGTAACTTTTTTGTTTGTTTGGTATTTTGAGGTACGTTCTCGTCATATTTCATTGTTATTTGATAACAGATTCATGATTCATAAGTAGTTAACTTCACCCCTCGCTCACTTTACCTCCACCCCTCACTTTTTCAGCCCTAATTTGTACTATTGGATCAACAAAATTTATCATTCGAGAGAAGGCTGTGAAAGTTTAGTGACATTTCCAGATAGTTACATCTCACTGACAACAATTTACGCGACGGATCTTTAGCAAGATGTATTCAGATTCACTTCTACCTGAAGTAGGTACCTATACATACATACCCACATATAGGTACCAGCAAATTTTCAGTCTCAATGATAAATTGTTGATCAAATAGTAGGTAGGTCCCAGGTACATAGGGTCATATTAATAAAAATAAGGTACCTAATGCTTATTTTCACAATTTTCGAAGCAAATCCTTAAACACATATTAATAAAAATTCAGCAAATGCTTATTGGGCAAACTTTTGCTGATCCTGGTTGAGTATAAGCATTTCCTTTCTCTTCATATTAATTAATAAAGATAGCCATTTACGAATTTGTTTTAGTAAATAATCCTTGTGAAAATATAAGTGTGCTCTTTTAGAAACTGATTGTACGTCTGTCCACTTAATACCTACCATACAGGGTGTCTTACGAATATGGAGCAGTATCGATATCTCTGGACATAAGCAAGGTACAGTTGTAAGATTTGGCATTTACAGAAATTGACACATTCGGAGTCTATTGAAATTATTGGCGACGATGGGGTACTTCCGGTTATACCGGAAGTAGGGTCCAACTTTAAAATTTTAAATGGCAACCCCCATCTTTCATTACAGATTCGGACAGAGGAGGAAAACCTAAACCTAAAACACCTAACATGTAACTTGTTTGCACCAGCCGCCTAGATTTTATTAACGTTTTTAGAGAAAAGTTCCGCAAAACAGTGCTATGTAAAAATGGTCATAACTTATAAACCGGGGCGATAAAAATAAAAATGACACACCATTGTAAAGTAGAAAGACTGTTTTACATTATGCTTGCCAAAAAGTCATATGAAAGCTGATTCAAAGTCGATTTAAAGAAATTGAAATGTTGTAAATTGAAAAGCCGAATAACATTTTCTTTTTTGGCACTTTATGGGTACCGTTGAAAAGAGAATAAAAATCTGCACCCATCCATGCAGAAAAACTTGTATGTTGCCATTTAAGAAAAAAATGTTATTCGGGTTTGAAATTTCCAGTATTGCAGTTTCTCGAAATCAACTTTCAATTAGTTTTCTTAGGATTTTTGGCAATCATAATGTGAAACAGTCCTTCCGTTTTACAACGGTGTGTCATTTTTATTTTTATCGCCCGCGGTTTACAAGTTATGACCATTTTTACATAGCACTGTTTTGCGGAACTTTTCTCTAAAAACGTTAATAAAACCTAGCCGGCTGGCGCAAACAAGTTACATGTAGGTGTTTTAAGCTTAATTTTTCTTCCTCTATCCGAATCTGCAATGAAAAATGGGGGTTGCCATTTAAAATTTAAAAGTAGGACCCTACTTCCGGTAACTGGAAAAGTACGGCGTCCGGGGAAACTCCCTAAGATGGGTAAAATCTTACTTAGATGACAGGACTCAGCTAGTTAAAATCGTAAACACTAATGGAACATTTCTTTCCGAAAAGATATCTGTAAATGTAGGTGTGCCGCAGAGAAGTATTCTGGGCCCATGCCTCTTTCTGTTATTCATTAATGACATTGTAAGTGCCACTGAAAACGAGTTGACATTATTTGCCGATGACACCTCGGCCATTATCTCTGCTGATAATTTACAAAAAACTGCCTCTGAAACAACCAAGTGCATCAGCAACGTCCAAGATTGGTGTAGCCTAAACGGCCTAGCATTAAACAACAACAAAACTGAGGTCATTCAATTTTCGAACATCCGCAATAAAAGCAATTGTAGCATTCAGATAAGATCAAACGCTAAGACCATTCCAATTGCTAGCACTACAAAATTCCTGGGCTTGTACCTGGACAAACATTTATCATGGGAGAACCACGTAAGTAACATTGTAAATTCACTATCCAGTAGTTGTTTCTGTATTTACCGACTGCGGGATTCGGTTAACACCAAGACTTTGCTAACGTACTATTTTTCTTGTGTGAATTCCCATTTAACATACGGTATCTTGTGCTGGGGCCACTCTAGTCACATAGACCGCATATTCAAACTCCAAAAAAAAAATTGTTAGGACTGTATTCAATGTTTCACAACGAACTTCTTGTCGACAATTGTTTAAGGACAACAAAATTTTAACTGTGCATTGCTTATATATTCTACGTTGCTTGTGCTATGTCAGGGAGCATCCCGACGAGTTCGGAACTTGGGGAGACATCAATATCTACAAAACTCGCAATCAGGACAAGTTGCTACTTCCGAGTTTTAATACTTCGCAGATGGAGAGGGGCCCTTACGTCACTTCTATAAGGTTATTCAACCATCTTCCAACTGATATAAGAAACATTAAAGATCATAATAAATTCAAAAAGTCTGTTAAGTTAATTCTGCTGAAGGGCGCCTACTACTCTGTACAAGAATTTTTTAACAATTTGTAATGTCCAAACGTCTAGTGTATTGTTTTAAATGTTGTAAAAATGACATGCTGTATATACAATATTGTATCCGAACAGTAAATATATTATTATTATTATTATTATTAAACCGGAAGTACCCCATGGTCGCCAATAATTTTAATAGATTCCGAATGTGTCAGTTTCTGTAAATGCCAAATCTTACAACTGTACCTTGCTTATGTCCAGAGATATCGATACTGCTCCATATTCGTAAGACACCCTGTATGTTTAATAGTGCTCGTATAGCGAAAAACTGTAAAGAAAGGCAGCCTGAACCAAACGAGTACAAAATTATTCCGATTTTTTCCTGATAGTATTGAGTGACTTTTCGAACATATTTTTTCGTACCGAAGAAACACCGGGAGGTGCACTAGACACCAAAGTGAAAACAATTTTTTTTTTCTCTTATAGGTGCCGGTAAAAACAGTGTAGAGAAATAGTACTTTCCCTGTTGCAAATGCCCATTAGAATTCATTAAAAAAATTGTGTAATGGATTGATTTGTCCGGCGAATTCCCAGATCAACCCATAACAGATACAAAAGCTGGCTTCTAATGTAACGTATTACCTAATGTAAAATCCCAGACTTCCCATTACATTTCATTAGAAACTGTACTAGGATTTGCCAGTAGAACACATTACAACTCGATTCGATTTTCCAAAATTCTAATGTGCTTTTCCATTACAAATTTGAAGAAAGATGATTGGTGTTCCTGGTGACGTGACGACTGATTAGTGTTCCTGAAAATGTTGATGCCGGACGCGTATAGTTTATATCAAAATCCTTCTCTTCATTATCCTAAAGTTGGTGACTACACAATCATGGCCCTAGATAACATGTAAAGAACATGCATTAACGTGAATCTGAAACAAAACAAAAGTTTGCTACACAATCAGTAATCAGCGCCTGACTTCCTCAACGAGCGTAATGTAAAACAGCATCGGGAATTCATTGAACCTATTAAAAATAATGCAGTATACATACTGACAATAAGACCCCCATATATCCACAATAATGATACCATAACATTCCTACCTAATAACGATACAATTAGCAAGTACTTACCGGCTTGATACATATAAAGCAGCAAACAACAATATTGGCGTCTAGTTGCCATTTGACACAACAATACCTATCCCGCTTCGCTACCTTCTTCATTCAGCGCCATCTGCTTTAAATCTGTTTTTGTAATGGGAAAACACATTAGAAACGCAAACACTGTGTTCTAGTGAGTGAAAGGGAAGACCATTAGATTTCAGTACAATACATCAGAAATTTGGTCAGTTGGGCTTTTCCATTACAAAATTAGTCTTAGTTTTCCTTACAAATCATTAGGCTCATTAAATGCCATTACAGATATCTAATATATTTTGTAAATAAATTCTCCTGTCCATTTGCCACAGGGTTATGTGTACCTAAACGTGAAAGTGAACGTTCTCCGGGTTGAAAGAAATACGGATGGCCATTTCTTGAGACCCGGAAAACTACTTTCACGCTGTGTTGTGGTGCATACATTTTTCTTCCTTCACCAGAAAAAAATATGTTTGAGTACGCACGTAACGTAGGTAACAAACCTTAACAATGGTCAACAATTCATGACAGCTTCTGACTTTTCTAACTAAATTGTTGACAATTGTTAAACTTTGTTATACAGTGTGTCTCATTTTAAATGGAACCACCCAAATATTTCGGTTAACTTTAACCGAATCAATGCGTTCTTTTCTTCTGCATGTAACGTTCCAAAATCTGCACCTGACCGAAATCCCAGCCTACTGCGATTTAATAAAGATGCCAAAAATAACGAAATCGTATTAGGCATTTTTTTAACGAAAAATTTTAAGGAAAAGTTGCTCAGGATAGCTCCAAATGGCAAAATCCGAAATTTCGGGAAAAAATAAAAATGTTGAATTTCTTGAGGAAGAATCACAAAATAAGGAAAAATTCAATATTTTTGCAACATAATAAAAGTTGCTGTGAAATAAAAAACAATTGAAATGAATTGATTTGACATTTGCTATCGGCTATGGATGGATAAAACTTAACAATCGCAGAAAAAGTTGAAATTATTAAGATAGTGTAAGATTTTCGTTTTTCTTAACAATTTCAAGGGACACCCCAACTAATGTGTTGCAATATGCCACAAACAGCAAACATATAGGCTTCCATTGTTTTTTTATTTCACATCACCCGTTATGTTGCAAAATATTGACGTTTTCGTTATTTTATGATTCTTCCTCAAGAAATTCAACATTTTTATTTTTTTCCTGAAACTTCGGATTTCGCCATTTGGAGCGATCCTGAGCAACTTTTCTTTATAAAATTTTTCGATAAAAAAATGCCTAATACAATTTCGTCATTTTTGGCCTCTTTTTTAAATCGCAGTAGGCTGGGGTTTCGGTTTATAAAAAAAATTGAGTATTACGCAGGTGCAGATTTTGGAGCTCTACATGCAGAAAAAGGAACGCATTGATTCGGTTAAAATTAACCGAAATATTTGTGAGGTTCCAGTTAAAATGAGACACACTGTATATGTAACAAGTACGTAAAGTGGTTGTGAATGAGATGCCGACTAATTTTCTAGCCGTAAAAAGATGTACCTACTTATCTACTGCTTACTCGTTTCAGCGGCTAGCCCTGGAAAATGGTTTTACATGGCTAACCGTAAGAAATTGTACTTTTACAGCGCCCTTATTGTGAGGCCGGAAATCTTATTTTCGGTTAGTGTACGAAAAAGAAGCCCTTTTTCTCAAATGAAGTAGATTATAGTATTGAGACACGAAACTTTCGTTCTTAAAGATTGATTGATCGCTATCGCTCGTTTTGGCAATTCATTACCCACCGAACGAAAATATTTTCAGCTCTGACGCACTTCCGGTTATACTGAAAGTAGCCGCCATCTTTGATATTTTAAATCGGAAGCCCACGTTGTGACTAGATTCGTATTGGCCTCTTAATTGTGAGTTTATTGCACCCCCACTTTGCTTACCTAACTGCCATAGTTTTTGACATGTCAAAATTTCTGTAAAAAAATTGATTTTTATCCGGGAATAGAAAAATTTGTATCTTCCAGACGGTTGAAGATTAAGAAACCAAATTTGTAGGGTTGAAAGTACAAGGTTTCAGCTCTCTTTTGAGGTCTCACCTTATCATGTTGATTTAACAACATGCTTAGTTTCTAAGCCTCGTTCTGCAAACATGATGTATTTTCAAACCTTTTGTTATACACATAACTATTGCAAAAGACATAAGGTTACTTTGCAGACCGTTGCCATTAGTAACAGTCTGCAAGGCCTTTCCAAACAGTTTTGCTAAATGGAGGCAGTGTCATGCCTTCATTTAAAATGACATTTCCCAGCTTTCAAACAGTAAAACGTCAGAGTAAACTATAAAATCAGAAAAAAAACCGGAGAATCGTACAAATTATTACTGAATTTACATGAAAGACAACAAAACAAAAGGCATATACAAGGTGAGTCTGAAAGACTCCACATCCTTTATACCACAGAATCTACTGTTCAAATGATGAAGCTTGGTGCAAAAATTATTGGTCAATTGTGATTCCTCTTGATGTTATAAGCCACCAAAGATCTTCGTTTTTAAACGTTTTTATTTAATATCTTTCGAAAGGTGTATTGTAGGATTTTGAATTATTGCACAGCATTGTTACAGACCAAGATGCAACTACTAATGGTACTTAAGACATTATCCAAAAAGCGGATCCCTGTTATACAGGGTGGTCCCGATGTTATTTGCCCTTGAACTTTTTTATGTCTGAAAATACTGCTAATTTGCCTATGCGGCCGTATTCTCCGTTCGATTTTAAAACTTTTTTGGCTCTTAAAATTTTTCGAGAAAACTAACCACTCACGAGAAAAATTGAAAAAACCGAAAACATGATGTAGGTAATCACCTTAAAACCAATGATGGGTCTACCTCATAAAAAAGTGAAATTACCATCAATGTCTTTTCTTCAGTTGTGAGCAATGGTTCTGGGCACAGATGTAGGACAACACCTTCAATGCAAAAAAACAGTTGAAATGTGATGCATGTCAACGTACACTTTGATTTTTATTGAAATTGTAGGTTTATCACGATGATCATGTTTTCGGTTTTTTCAATTTTCCTCGTGAGTGGTTAGTTTTTTCGAAAAATTTTAAGAGCCAAGAAAGTTTTAGAATTGAACGGGAAATACGGCCGCCATTTTGACAATTGTGATCTAAAGTATGTAGGTCAAACACGAAGGTCCATCAGCACCAGATTTAAGGAGCACTTAGCCCACCTTAAATATGGCAGAACTGAGAAATCCAGTGTTGCCCTACATGCTTTACACAATGACCATAGAATAAGTGATAATATTAAGTTAGTTTGTAGCGTTAACAAGATGCAGATGCTCGACGCTTGGGAGAGTATCACAATTCATAAGTCTAGAGATAGGCTTATGAACGCTGATACAGGCCCGATCGCATATTCATCTCTGTTTACGCTACTTTAAGTAGGACTTGTTGTATTTATACGTGTTCACCCTTGCGTGACCACTTGTCGACCTGTGATTGGTCTATCGAGATCAGGCGAGGGGCGGAGCTACGCGGGTGGGCCTATAAATATTTCAGTATCTAGACAGGTAGGTTGTTTTAGCTTCGGCTTTGATAATGAGCACATTGTGTTCGAAACGCGTCAGCAGTGTAAATCAAGTGTTTCGGTGTAATATCTGTCCGGGATCCACACGACCGAGATTCACCCGATTTCCATGGCGATTCATTGTTGACAACAATGATTCACCATGGAAATAGGGTGAATCCCGGTCGTGTGGATCCCGGACAGACTATAGTGGGGTGTTTCTAGTGATAGTGCATTTTTCCACCGAAGTTGTCCAGTGTTTCCATACCTTTTTTATGTAATCGTTTGGAGAATTGTTATCTGAAGTCAAAAATTCAAGAAAGCTAGAGAAAAAATGCAGCAGAGAAGCGGCTGGAACCTCCCCATTGCGTGGATCTTTGTATTGTGTGTAGATAGTAGTCAATTCGACAGAATTTTTTTTATGCTTATTGTCTGTGACTAATTTCGCAATTTTCTGACAAATACCGACATCACCCATCACATTTGACAATATGTTCCTTTTAAGGTTTAAGGTAATAACTGATACTTTATGTCATCCACTGTCAGCCTGCTCCCTTATAATGAAAAATATTTTTTTCTCTATTTTCCACTGAAATGGCAGAAACTGTGAATACGTTTTTAGAACGAGAATTTGATAGTCTTTCTAATGGCGACATAAAAAAGGAGACCTTTGTATTTAAAATTTAAAGTTGATATGCCTAAATGGCACTTCCCGTGGACCAATTGCTTCCAAAAGCCTTTCAGGTCTTCAACGGGTCACCCAATCTCCATCAGAGCTGGGCAAGCTACTTTTGATTTGGTAGCTAGTTACAAGCTACAGTTACTTGTAATTTTAAGTAGCTAGTTACTACGTATTCAAGCTACTTCATGAATAAAAAGTAGCTAAGCTACTAGTAACTAGTTACTGTATTCGTTTTTGCAGCTACTTTTAACAACTACTTTTTTAAATTTACCGCGCCAAAAATTAAAAACTTAATGGATCGTTTTTGTGTTTGGCCCACGACAGTATAATAGTTCCCCAACGCTCTTGAAAATGATACATTTAAGGGAATAATGTCTCACATCACGTCACAAAAGCAGACTCAATTATCAATGGTTTCGGTCAAACTGGTGAATAAATTAAAAAATAAATTTGCATAAATTATAAGGTAGGAGGTAGGTAATAATCTTTCAAAGGTATCTCTAGTAGTAGTTTAGCTACTTCGAAGTAGCTTAGCTACTTTGAAGTAGCTTAAGCTACCTCAGTAGCTTTTTTTGGTAACTAGTTACCGAAAAATCGGTAACTTTTGAATACTGAATGAATTTCTCTACAGCTACAGCTACAAGTTACTCAGATACACTAAGTAGCTTAGCTACAGCTACTTTCACAGAAAAAGTAACTAGCTACGTAGCTAAGTTACTTTGTAGCTAGCTACTGCCCAGCTCTGATCTCCATGTACCAAATTTCAGCCAAATCGATTCGCTAATTTGGACTATAACAAAGAGCACTAAATGCGAACGAATTTTGTCTTACTTAAAACCAGATGGTGACAATAAATCTTTCAAAAACTTGTTTTGGATGGTTAAATGAGTGAATAATTTTAAAGTTACAAATTGGTGTGCCAAAACGGCAGTTTCCGTGGGCCGATTGAATCCAAAATTTGTTCAGCTCTTCGACGTGCTATACAATCCCCGTGTGCAAAATTTCAGCCAAATCGGTTCAGGGGCTTGGGCTGTACCGCGATTTTAAAGTCGGATAAAAATCATTTTTTTCTCAATTTTTGATCAAAGGGGCACTAAAAATAAATACATTGTTAGAAGCAGAATTTGAAGGCCTTTTCTATCGTGAGGTGAAAAATGGGGGTTTGCATTTAAAATTTAAAAGTTGATGTGCCAAAATGGCATTTCTAGTTGCACGATTGGCTCCAAAAGCTTTTCAGATCTAAGTTGGGTTATCACATGCACACGTACCAAATTTCAGCTAAATCTGTCGCGTAGTTTGGGCTGTGGCGTGTTTACGAACGTACGTACGTACGTACGTACATACATACAGACACATTTTAAAAACCACTTTTTTGGGCTCCTGAGACCTCAAAACGTATAGATCCGGTCTTATCTCGAATTCGAAAATTTTAGTGATTGCAGTAACCTCCCTTTTTTTTTAAATGGTGACGTGGAGTGGGGAGGTTAAAAAAAGTTGTGGGAATTTTTTTCCTAAACCCACCTTTTTCGCACGCCTATGGTCGTCAATCACCTGTCTTGTTCCCACCAGATAATTTGTCGTCCCAAAATTACCTCAGAACCCAAATGTCGTCATTCTATAATCTGTCCGAAATCCACACGACCGAGATTCATCCGATTTCCATGGCGATTCATTGTTGACAACAATGATTCGCCATGGAAATAGGGTGAATCCCGGTCGTGTGGATCCCGGACAGACCATAGCTCCAACCGTTTCAAAAATAATTAATAAATACCTGTTTTTGAGAGACACCTTCTAAGCTCTGTTGCGCCCCTAGGAGGCTCCTTCGGACATCTGTTCATATGAACTTTTCTTCATATTTTTAGCTCGGGAATCACCTCCCAAAATATGGTGACGTTATTCCAGGACACCCTACTGTATGTGTATTTTAGAAAAAGAGCTGTCTGATGTTGCAGAAAATCGAACCCGAATTCCAAAATACCGAATAATTTCTGATTGGAACCCCAAAATGAAGTCTTTTTAAAAATATTGTAGGTATTGATGAATATCTACGTTTATTGTAACACAATTTTAAAGTAGGTACTTACATAAGGGATAAAAAGAATAATATTTGTGGAACGATGGCAAATTGTTAAATAAATTGTTGGTCCGTACAAAAAACGTTATGTAGGTTACCTCTGTTTGAAAGTACCTATATGCAAAACCTTACAACTTTTTATCATTTCCGATTACGCCGGAAATGGCTTTTATTTTTTTTTCTTGGTTTTGGCGAAATTTTGTTGGGATCTAGATTCTAGAGTGCTATGATGCGCTTTTTTTTTGTCTTTTATAGACAAAAAAATTAATAATATTTCGTTTCGGCTCATTATTCGGATGGCTTCAAAATATGGAAAGAAGCTTTTCGCAGATAACAAATTTTTTTCAAATGGTACAATGCCTCGGTACACCTGATCCATGAAAATATATTTTTTTTTGTGTGTGCAATGCTGCAATGATACTACCAACTTGGCAAAAAATGAGTACTACTGCCTTCTAGATTCACAACCAAGTTATTCCCAAAACAAAAGAAAAGATTTATTAATAAAAAGGCAGCAGAGAAGCGGCTGGAACCTCCCCAACGCGTGGGTCTTTGATTTCCGTGACCTGTGTTTAAGATTTTGAAGTTAATATGCCTAAATGGCACTTCCCGTTAACCAATTGCTCCCAAAAGCCTTTCAGATCTTCAACTGACCTCCATGTACCAAATTTCAGACAAATCCTTCCAGTAGTTTGGGCTATAACGTGGTTTCAGTGTTATTTCAAAATTTCGATTTTTCTACCCAAAGGGTAATAAATGCGAATAAATTTTATCTCATTTAAAACCAGAATTCGAAGACCCTTCTAATGGTGGCAATAAATCTTTCAAAAATTTGTTTTGGATGGGTAAATGAGAGAATACTTTAAATTTGGAAATTGGTGTGCCAAAACGGCACTTTCCGTGGGTCGATTGAATCCAACATTTGTTCAGCTCTTCGACGTGTAATACAATCCCCATGTGCAAAATTTTAGCCAAATCGGTTCAGGGGCTTGGGCTGTACCGCGATTTTAAAGTCCGATAAAAATCTCGATATTTTTAGTTTTTGGTCAAAAGGGCACTGACAGTGGATACATCTTTGGAAGCAGAATATGAAGGCCTTTCTTATTGTGACGTGAAAAATGGGGGTTTACATTTAAAATTTAAAAGTTGATGTGCCAAAACGGCATTTCTGGTTGCACGATTGGCTCCAAAAGCTTTTCAGATCTAAGTTGGGTTATCACATGCACACGTACCAAATTTCAGCCAAATCGGTCGAGTAGTTTGGGCTGTGGCGTGTTTACGAACGAACGAACGAACGAACGAACGAACGAACGAACGTACGTACGAACGAACGTACGTACATACATACAGACACATTTTAAAAACCACTTTTTTGGGTTCCTGAGACCTCAAAACGTACAGATCCGGTCTTATCTCGAATTCGAAAATTTTAGTGATTGCAGTAACCTCCCTTTTTTTTTAAATGGTGAATTGGAGTGGGGAGGTTAAAATGACACTACAATACTCAAATACACAATACCTACTAAAAATTCAAAATTAAAAATAACGTTTGGTGAGCATGTTCATTGCTCACAGTCACTGTGATTTTTTTGAGACTTTTATCATAATAATTTAAAAAGTTATTGGAGCGTACATCATGGTCTCGTTGTCACCCGGTACATAGAGGTTTTTTCACCGCACCGATTTTTGGCCAAAAGGGCACCAAGTGTGAATACATTTTCAGAAGCAGAATTGGAAATAGATTTCATTTAGTGATGTGAAAAATGGGGGTTTGCATTAAAATTTTTAAAGTAGGTAAGTGCCAAAATGGCACTTTCTGTGGGCCGATTTCGCCTAAAACCTTTTCAGCTCTTCCAAATTTCGCGAGATGTATACGTTCCAAATTTCAGCCAGATCGGTCTAGCAGTTTGGGCTCTAGCGTGCCCTTATTTGGCGAAAACCACCCCCAAACGTGACATGGCGCTAGTTTTTAGCATTTTTCGGAAAAACTGTTCATCTGACAAAAAATTTATTTTAATCAAAAACATTCCTTATAAAGTTCTGTATTAAAAAGTCCTTTTGATTATTTTGCTTATCCCCACCTAATTCTCGCAAACGACGTCCGAAGTTGTAGAACAGTCAAAATAGATTTTTGAGTAGAACTTATTTATACATATATATTTATGAAATTTTGGCTACGGACTGCTGATGGGCACTGAAATGAAGGGCCGCAAACTTAACACCCCGCAAGTGTAAGCTTCATCCCTCTTTTGGCGAAAACCTACTCCCAGACGTGGCGAAAACCACCCCTAAACGTGACATGGCGCTAGTTTTTGGCATTTTTCGGCTAAACTATCAAACGGACAAAAAATTACTCTAAACGGGAATATTCCTCGTGAAATTTTGCACTAAAAAATCCTATCATCATTTTGGTTATCCTCACCTAATTCTTGCAAACGACGTCCGAAATTGAGGGTTGTTTTTCGCTCGCACCGAAAATCAATCTAGCGGTACCCTCAACTTCGGACGTCGTTTGCAATAATTAGGTGGGAATAAGCAAAATGATGAAAAGGACTTTTTAATGCAGAATTGCATGAGGAATATTTTCGATTAGAGTAAGTTTTTGAAAAATGCAAAAAACTAGCGCCATGTCCACGTCTGGGAGTAGGGTTTTGCCAAAAGAGGGATGAACCTTACACTTGGGAGGTGTTAAGTTTGCGGCGCTTCATTTCAGGGACATCAGCAGTCCGTAGCAAAAATTTCATAAATATATACAATGTTCTACTAAAAAATCTATTTTGACTGTTCTACAACTTCGGACGTCGTTTGCGAGAATTAGCAAATTAGCAAAATAATCAAAAGAACTTTTTTAATGCAGAATTTCATAAGGAATGTTTTTGATTAGAATAAATTTTTCGTCAGATGGATAGTTTAGCCGAAAAATACTAAAAACTGGCGTCATGTCACGTTTAGGGGTGGTTTTCACCAAATAAGGGATGAAGCACACACTTGGGGGGTGGGAACTTCTCAGTCCTTCATTTCAGGTGTCAACAGGAGTCCGTGGCCAAAATTTCAAAAATATGTAAATTATTTCTTCTATTCGCCTTTTTTAGATGTAATATGGACTGGACTACTAAAACGTGAAGATTTGATGTTTTCGCATGGCGATTCTATTTTTGGATCGATTTTATTAACTTTCTCCGCGAGGCGTGGAAGTTAAAAAGGGAGATTACTGCAATCGGTTCAAAATTGAAAATCGAAATAAAGGCAGATATTTCCCAGGTAACACACCATGTAGAACCGATGTAGGTTATAAACTGATTAAATGTAGATTCCATATATTTATTTAATATAAAATCGATATAAAATGTTAACGCTTTGAAAGATGGAATGCATATAGGCTTCTATATAGAATGCATGTAGAATCTATCTCATTTCCATGTGAAAACCAATATAAGCAACATATTGCAAAATACATAGGGTAAATGTGGATATCAATATGGAATTTATATTTTAATCTAGAGAGGACCGATATAGGGCAAAATACATATATACTTGTTAACCTTAAATCTTTTTATTGAATCAATATTTAATTTATTTTGTTTGTACAATTAAATAAAACAACACCACACTAGCTCCAAAATCCAAATTTGATTTGATTTTATTAACACCACACACCAGACGACCGTACAATGCGTTTTTCTCTAGTTCAATCAAGTCAAGACAAGGCAATTGACTAGAGGGTAGGTAACAGGGACGCCGGAAAAGAACACCACACTAGACTAGCTCCAACCAAAATCCAAATTTGATTTTATTTTATTAACACACACCAGATAGCACAACGCGTTCTGATCAAGACGACAAGACGAGGCAATTGAGTAGAGGGTAACACAGGGACGCGTAGGGAGCGTAGGAACACCAAGCGGCAACCACAATGGCATCCCTTCGCTGAAAAAGTAGTGCCGAAATTTTTGGCTCGAAACTTTGAAAGTGATGGCATGTCTGATCCTATATTCTCAAAATGAATATTATTCTTACATTTCCAGATACTATTGCAAGTTTAGTTTTCTCTTGAAATCGGTACTTCAAGGAACGTGATTATTTGGGTTGCGAAAACGTACTGCGTAGGAATAACAAGTGACAACCGCACAGCGCACGGCACAATGGCGTTCCTTCGCCGAAAAAGTAGTACAGAACTTTTTTGCTTGAAACTTTGAAAACTATTCCACCAATACCTGGCAAATGTTTATCCACAGTCCCATTCGAGACACTTGTACATATTTCAATCTCTTGCAAAATTAACTTGTTCAGGCAAGAAACTCATATCTTGAAGTATAGGTATAAGTTCCAAGTTGATTCTATGTAGCACCATCCTGGAATTTTCCATGGCGATTCCAAATATATTGAGACAATGGTACAATATTAAATTGTCCATAAAATAGCCCCCGATCTAGCCTATATAAAATACCTCGAACATTTTGATATTGATCCTATATATTACCATCGATATAGATTGTATTTATAGGCATGATACAGGCCAAATCAATATAAAAGTGTTCATGTCTATTCTATATAGAATCAATCTGAGAAATGCTAATGTTGATTGTATCTAGTTCATAGATATGGGTCTCATATTGATATAATCAACATAGATTTATAAATGTCTAACCTTTATTGGGCCAATGTAGTTTTTTCTACTTAGCACCTATATCGGAGTTATAAATGGGCAAAATATATAGTTACATAATTTTGTATTCGATGTCGTACCAATATCGAGTAGACATTGTCTATATAGAAACGTTATACATATATAGGTGATATATAACACCCCTTTACAACCAACATAATGTGCCACCTGGGTTACGTTTTCGGGTATGTATGGAGAAGGCGAAAAAATAGGTTTTAAACAATTTTCTGCTTTTTTGGCACAGAAACTTTGAAATTTTAATTATAAACCCCTATTTTTCACATTTTCGTACAAAAGGCCTTCTATTCGGTTTCTAAAAATGCATTCACACTTGGAGCGGGTTTGGGAAAAACCTAAAAATTTCAATTAGAATCGTATTTAAAGCTCGGCATAAAGTGAAATGATTTCTGACGTTGTTAACCTTAATTGGAGCAAAAAAGGTCATGTGACATATGTATTATATTGTCTTAGGAATAATTACGTGCATTATTACCTACCATCCTTACCAACCCAAGCAAGAGACGCCATCCTTGCCACCCTCCCTTGCTACGCCACTGATTCATCGACGATTGTAAAAACTAGAACTACGTCCCACTTGCTCCACCTTACCTTACCTAGCTGAACGACTTCGTGAATCACCCTGTATCGTATCCGACTCGGACTATCCGTATCACATATCCTGCCGGTATGTAGATATTATCATGTGCCGCCGATTTTATCATATCATAAACGATAAACGAATCACTTTGTGTACTTTTGATTTGATGTAAGTGCTGTGACAACAAAAGTCTTATTCAGGAGTGCTCGTTAATGAACTGCTGATGAGAACCGGAAATAAACTTAATGGGTTTTAACGATCGACAGCCACCTAAAAGTTAAAGTAGCAACCAGACCATTTTTATTCCATCTCATCATTACGTCTATGTACCTGTTTACATAGCCGTAATACATAAAATTTAAAATGTCCTAATTTAAATATCAAGTGCGCGCTGTCATACGTCAATCAGTTGTCAAAACAGTGCCGCCTCCTGTCAAAACCTTGTCAACTTTCCCAGGATCAGGATCACACATGTTCGTGTTTTTTTGTTGTTGCGAGGCCCCCGTGGACGAATTTAATCATGAAAATTAGCACTTAAAAGTGCAGTGCAAACAACGGTTTTGATTTAAATTGTAAACATGGTGTTACGGATGCACTCTGAAAATGGTAACATGTAACTTTGGATTCAGGATAAATGATTATTCTTGCAGTTACAGGGCACCGAGGCAGCGTGAAACCCGCAACGATGTGTTACTCGTAACAAAAATGAGTGAAAAAAGGGCCTCCACGATCAGTGAAACTGTACAGGAAGACCACCCCTCCGAGCTGCTCGACGATGAAAACGTTCAGTTGTCGCTTGATCCCAAATTCCAGGCTTACTTGGTGCAGGTCTCCCAGGAGAACGGGTGTTGGGGGAGGTTTTTGCCGCTGCCGTTCGAGAGGGCTGCCCGGAAGTCCTGGTGGGATCCCACTTTCGATTCGGAGATCCTCGAGGAGCAGTACAGGAAGAGCGCCAATCCTCATCACAGATACAAGTTCAGGTAATTAGATTCATGGTGTACTGGTTCATTTGCATTATAAAAGGCGAGTGATTATGAAAAATTGATGGTATTGACGTTGTTGGCAAAAAAAGGTTTGATACGCAACATAAATAATTTCAGGCAAAGAAAATTTGAGGTTATAACTTGTGACGTTGGTTTACGTGTTATTCATAGCTTTTTATAAATTCGTTTTCATTTCATTCGTGTCAACATTGAAATCAATTGACCAATGTGACTATTGTTTACACTGTTGTCTTGGAGATATCAATATTTTCCAGAAACTGTCAAGATTTTTAGGCTAGTCGGTAGAGAAATCAAAAATGAGTTAATCCCAATCCCATAAGCGTGATTTTTGTTAAATGTTAGGTGTACATTTTAAGGATTATCTTTTGCCCAAGAAAATTTCGACATGAAGTTGGTAATTTTTGCTCAGAAAGT
The DNA here is from genome assembly GCA_963924575.1 of Pycnomerus fuliginosus. Taxonomy (NCBI): domain Eukaryota; kingdom Metazoa; phylum Arthropoda; class Insecta; order Coleoptera; family Zopheridae; genus Pycnomerus; species Pycnomerus fuliginosus. The sequence continues at coordinate 22,694,673 of OZ004622.1, forward strand.
TGCATTTTTTCACTTATTGGACTATATCGGCGAAACTGTTGAGAAACTCGTCAAAATGAAAGGAATCAATAATTTTCTATATTATCTGGCAAAGAAAATGACGTCAACCGCAACTCTCTGCCTCTAATAGTTTGGCAGATACAGCGGTTCAAATTTAGAGCAAATATTGCGAAAATCGCCCGAAAATGGCTACTTTTAAATCCTGACTCGTCAAATATTTGCAAGGCCTCGTACGTGAAAAATGCACATTAACCGGAACCGGAACTCTTTACTTCTAATACTTCCGGAGTTATAGCGGTCAAAAATAAGGTCTGAAACGTTAAAAATCCCTTGAAAATGACCATTTTTTGTGTTTTGTTTCGCCAAAGATTTGCAAAGCCCCGCACGTGGAAAATGTATAAAACATTTTCTAATGTAGAGTCTACGAAGAAGAGAATGCCACCAACCGGAACTCTCTATCTACTTATACTTATACAGTGAGGTTCAAAAGTTGTTTCCCCCCTTTCGAACTCTATAGTGGAGGGGCACTTCGGAAAAACTCTGGGGCATGTAACCTTTATTAATTTCATGCAGTCTGAGGGTGCTGTCAAATACTTTTTTCCACTTCCGGTTTAGCCGGAAATGACCCTGAAATTTTTTTTTTAAATTGATATCCACATTTTTTTCAACTAATTCGGAATCTACGAATTTTTGTACGTCGAAAGCACGTGTCGCACTTGACCGGTAATCAAGTCACGGCCACCCCAGATTTTCAAAAACATCGAAGAAATCGGTGAAAAACAAAGATTTTTGAAAATTGCAAAAACACGTCAACCTTATTTTTTTGATACAAATTCAACTCTTTCAACTCTTTACTTCGTTTTGAATTTTTCAAATTCTCTGATTTTTTACGATTGGTGATTTTTACAAAAAAAAAATAGAAAAATGTAATCGGGCAATCGAATTCGCATCAAAAAAAAAAAGGTTGACGTGTTTTTGCAATTTTCAAAAATTTTCGTATTTCACCGATTTGTTCGATGTTTTTGAAAATCTAGGGTGGCCGTGACTTAATCTCCGGTTAAGTGTGGTACGTGTTTTTAACCTAGAAAGATTCGTAGATTCCGAATTAGTTGAGAAAAATGTGGGTTTCAATTTAAAAAAACAATTTTAGGGTTATTTCCGGCTAAACCGGAAGTGAAAAAAAATATCTGACAGCACCCTCAGACTGCACTAAACAAATAAATGTTATGTGCCCCAGAGCTTTTTCCGAAGTGCTCCTCCATGATAGAGTTCGAAAGGGGGGAAACAACTTTTGAACCTCACTGTATACAGGGTGGTGAATTTTTCGTTACTCACCATTGGGAATTCGGAAACCATAAAAGATTGAAAGTAGGTTAAATCAGAGAAAAGTTGCGCTATTTTAAGGTTCCTGAGTTATCGCGAAAGAACTGAAAATCGAGATTTCAAAGAAAAATTTACATATTTTTGACAGTTGTCAATTCAATGGCATTGACAGAAGTTTTCTAGGCCATCCCGATTTTGAGCAAGGACAGTCAACTTTTCTTTTTCTTATGGCCGCCAAGGCGTATTTTATTACCGTTGGATTCAATTGTTTTCACATGTCATATGAGATTGAAAAAATCGGTGTACACTTTTGCAATTGTTTTTCATCTAAGTTTAGGATGATTTTACAAGTTATTCATAGCAATTTTCAAAATTTAACGATCTGTCAAAAAAGTCCATGTTGGACACATTTTAAAAAAACTCATTTTTTGTGCATTTAATGGTGTTAAAACCTAATATGGCGGCCGTAAGAAAACGAAAAGTTGACTGTTGTTGCTCAAAATTTAGAAGGCCTAGAAAATGTGTGTCAATGCTGTTTTCTGTAAAATCGCGATTTTAAATTTTTCCGTGATAACTCAGGAACGAATCAAGACAAAGGAAAATTCTTTGCAGATTCCTAATCAACTTGAAAAAGCACAGCTTTTTTCCAATTTAAGCTACTCTCCATCTCTTATGTTTTCAGAGTTTCCAATGGTGGGCAACGAAAAATTCATCAACCTGTATAGTGTATAGGTACTGTAACACACCTCGTCCAAAAGCGACAGACTTCAACTCGTCGCAACTGACGGTCCGCCACTCCTCATGACTCGACACCTGTCATTCGGATTCTGCTCTAAACGTGGCGTGCTAACATAATAATTTCGCGCTGTCACATTAATCCCGCTCTCTCTCTCTCTTTTAAAATCTCTATTATCAATTACCACGGTCACACTGACCTTACCCTCTGTCGGAGTAACCCTTCCTCTCGAATTACTCTCGAAACATTTAAACAACTCGCCTTGATCCCCTCGACCAAGACGTCCACCTTGAGCGCCACTTAGTCTATTTTTATTCCCGGACTAAGAGAGGGAAATACAAATGAGAGAGATGCTTTTTAACTTGTGAGAGAACGACACTTTCTGCGACAACACTACTTTGCCTGGTTCAGCTTAGCTCAGGTTTGCTGGTAGAGGGAGTGAGTAAGGAACATGCTCTTTCCAATAATTTAGATTGATCTCGCTGTACTAGATTTAACTCATTACGCTCGCTGCTTTGCGGTACTTACGAATTCTTTTCGGCACTGCACAAAAATAGACGCCTATCAACAAAATAATTTATTTACAAACAAAAGGCGGCTATAAAACAAGAAGAAAAATACATCTAGGGATTTCTATTTTCCACCGTTGGCGTTACTTCTTACACCGCTGTCATTCAACCCCGCCTATCATCAAACGTCAAACTTGTCGTTTTAGCCCATCATGGTCATGCGTAATTGTACTTGTTGACTTAAAATTATTTGCATCCTATTGAAGAGGTCTTGGTTTTTGCCCTGTTCAGAATCAAATAATTGAATGTAGCGCGGTATTTACCTTTACGGTATGTCCTTATAAAAGGATAACAGTGCTAGACGGAATGGGATGTCCGAAAGACTGTTCGTAGTGAGAGCTCCCCACACCTTCACTGCATGAGAAACTCTAACGATGGTTTTTGGTGTGGGATCTTTTATCTCCTCTTCCGCTCCGGAGTATTCGTGAAAGCTTCCGTGGGCGCCCTCTATTATTAACAACAATTAAACTGGTAGCAACAATTGCCACTCCGGCGTGACGTCTAAAAGTGAGGTTATGTGGAATTTTCGTTTTCTTTAACACTTTTTCTCTCTTATAGGCTTTGTCGGTCGTGTGTTTTCATATAATCATAACCTGAGAGCTTCTACTAAGTGTCCCCCCACATCTGAGAGGAATCGTAGGTGTAATTTGGATATTTTGAATGAAAATTAGAATGTCATGGCTACTTAGATGTTTACGATCGTTGACTTCGGATAATTCATGACCTGCAACTGCACTGATGGGGCTTGAGGGATGTTTCTGATCTTCTTGCAAGTTCTGTTGACTCGGTGTGCTATTGGAATGTTCCTCGATACAGTAAAAATCAGGAGGTGGAAATAAAAAATGAATTTTTAGGGAGCAAGTAACGGTTCACCAATTTACAAGGCATAGTCCTTGTACCATTATTATAAAATTGGTGGACTGGTTCGTTACAGTACATACTTGTAGGGTTTTAAAAATGTAGGTTTCGAGTCTAAATTTTTTTCACAAATTATAGTATAGGAAAACGCATAGAATCTTCTTTAAACACTCTATAACGAAAAGTTGCACCTAAATAATAAAGGTTTCTATGGTCAATGGTTGAAATAGTTGATACAGCCCGTCCGCTCTAAGCTGAAACACTAAACTGCAGGTATTTTGTTGTTCTTCCCTAGATTATGACAGCGCCAGTGGCGTGCTGTGCAGAACAAAATAACAAATTGTATTGATGGATATCCGAGATGTCTTACTGACACACGCCGACACTGAAATTTAGTGCTTCAGCTTAGAGCGGACGGGCTGGGCTGTACATATCTTTGTTAACCACCCCCCCAGTCCAACCACAATTTTAAAAAATTGGAGCTTACTGCAATCACTAAAATTTTCGAATTTGAGATAAAACCGGATCTATACATTTTGTGGGCTCAGGAGCCCAAAAAAATGGTTTTTAAAATGTGTTTTTGTTTTTAAACACGCCCCAGGCCAAACTGCTTGACCGATTTGGCTGAAATTTGGCACGTAGGCGTCTAGTAACCTAACTTAGATCTGAACCGGGAAGTGACATTTAGGCATATCAACGAGGGGTGATCCGCAGGCCGGAATCAGTGTACATTTTTCGGGAATACACCGGGAATAGATCGGAATACGTCGGAATACATGGGAATACATCGGAATAGATGGGAATACCCAGAATACTCTTGAATAGTTGGGAATAATTGAAAATTTCCCTGCGATATATTAACATTTATTGATTGGATGCGTGTACTTGAAAATAAATCAAAACAATTGGAGAATAATTTGTAGGAATAGGTAGAATTACCCTGAATACATCAGAATAACACGGGGTAGCTTCGGAAGCGCCTGCGCCTGTTAAGGTTAGGAAATCTCGGAATACTTGGGACTCGACTTGGGAATACAACGGAATACATGGGAGTACACCGGAATACATGGGAATACACTGGAATACATGGGAATACTAGGAATACTCCGGAATATTGATGGAGAAAATTGCCGATTATCTACATCGGAATACCGGAATAGCTTTAAATCGAGTTTCGGAATAGCTTCGGAATACATCGGAATACTTCGGAATACATCGGAATACTGGGAATACTTGGGTATTCCCGGAATCAGTGTACGTTTTTTAGTCTGCGGATCACCCCTCGCATATCAATTTAAAAATTTTAAATGCAAAACACCGAAACAAAGATCCACGCGATGGAGAGGTTCCAGCCCCTTCTTTGCTGCATTTTTTTTTTGGCTGAAAGGGGTAACGTGACACAAGAAGATGTCGTCGCCACCAGTACTGGAGGGAAAATTAACCAATTTCTAGGTTTTGTGACTCAAAAATTGGATTTTCTCACTCAAAAATTAATTTTTGGGAACTAGATACTTAACATTTTTTAATTTGGAAAATTTTCTAATGTGCAATTTATTTGCAACTTTTTGCGGTATTTCATAAATTTTGGTTGTTCCATTAGGGATTTTGACGGATAAATTCGGGATTTTTGCAGTTGAAAGGTTGACAGCACTCTGCCATAGACGTTCTCCCAAAACCTGTTTGGGAAAAGGTATTTCTTTTTTGGATATTTGAGATTTTGGGATTTTGGGATTTAATTGTACGAGGAAAAATATATATCCGATATACAGGATGTAACAGGATCATGGTATACTCCACCTTTTTCTGGAATACATTTTTGATACTTGGAACATCGAATGTACTTATCAAAGGCCACTTTCTGACGTATTAACCAAATTTTTTCCATTTCCGGTTTCACCGGAAGTGACGTAAACTTTTTGTTTTCAACTGGAACATTCTGTATATCAATATATTTTTGGAATCTCCTTTATTTTCCTGATTTCAATGATACCACATTAGTGACATTTCAAGTGTCAAAATAATGATTGGGACACACTTCATCTTTCTATCTAGAGGGTTGTAACCCCTGCTTGTTATTTTAATGGACCATCATAGTAATCCTAATCCTGGAAAAATAATAGTTACACAAAGAACCTTAAATTTTTTGATTTATGAGGTTTGAAATAAAAGCTCCATTTTTTCAAATGGTACCGATGTAGGTACAATAAGGAATTTATCCATGCGATTATTTTGAAATTGGGATCAAAAAATGAGGAAAATTATAGACAAAAAGGCCCTTTGTGATACATCATTTGAAAGGGGTTGAAATTATCTGTAAACTAATGCAAGAATTTTTAAAATCTATTCATTCGTTCAAAAGTTACAGCCTAATCTTGAAGGATTCCTAGGCCCAGAAACAGCTCATGTCTTTCAATGTAACTTTTGAACGAGTAGGTGGATTTCAAAAAAATAAGGTTGACGTGTTTTTGCAATTTTCAAAAATGTTCGTATTTCCCCGATTTGTTCGATGTTTTTGAAAATCTAGGGTGGCCGTGACTTAATCTCCGGTCAAGTGTGGTACGTGTTTTTAACCTAGAAAAATTCGTAGATTCCGAATTAGGTGAGAAAAATGTGGGTTTCAATTTAAAAAAACAATTTTAGGGTAATTTCCGGCTAAACCGGAAGTAAAAAAAAATATTTGACAGCACCCTCAGACTGCACTAAATAAATAAATGTTATGTGCCCCAGAGCTTTTTCCGAAGTGCTCCTCCATGATAGAGTTCGAAAGGGGGAAACAACATTTGAACTTCACTGTATAGACATGCGCGAGCCATTTTGAGAATTGAATTGCAGTGCCACATAATACCAACACATAAACTCATATTCCCCTACTACTACTAACTTTTAGGTTATCTTTTTGACTGTATGAGCTCTCCCTCACTTGCGTTTTGAGTGGTCTACGGCCTTTTGATTTGATGCAATAACGTTTCACTGAAAGTTGACGTACAGAGCGAGTAAAACACGTGAAACAAGTGACATTTGACACGTGACAGTTTACATTCAGTTAAGCCAACCCAAGACTATGCGGAATACAATTTATACGTAACCTAACTGATCATAGATGGCGTTGGTTTTGTGAATATTGTCTATATTACTAATGGTTTTCGTCCGTTAAAATCGTACACACGGTGAGCAATAAGGGTTTTTAGTATAAGAGGGTCCTTTTCTAATTGTGACGTCAAGCCAATCAAGCGGCAGCGCACTATGCGCAGATGGTATACTGTTTATGGCGGCGCATAGGGGGTCTGACATGGCACATCTTCCATCCTTTTATGCTGAAAACCCTTATTAAATTCGATGGTGCAGAAAGACGGAGAAAGAATTTTGCACATAATTTCTGACAGTTACTTTCTGTTACAGGTGCGCCCTCTGGTATATGCTGCTGATCTCATCCTCCTGGTTTGCGTATTGTCTGATCACCGGTCTGCTTTCGAAAACGAATAATTGGCCCATGCTCTGCACCGTCCTGGGCACGCTGACGTTATCTCTGATTACAGTTCTCTTCCTTACCTACACTGATATTTACAACAATCACATGTTGCTCATGTCGCTGACGGTGGCCATCGTTCTGTGCGTCATAAGTTTATCGTTCGTCGCGTTGGTACCCCTCAAGTCCGAACTCGCCGCCCCCGCCTCGGACATCACCCCCGTCGGTCACTTTTCAATCTGCATCGAAATTTTGATGGCCATTTACACTTTGATACCGCTCAAGTTATACATGAGCATTACTATAGGGATCCTGTACTCCACTCTGTTCGAAATCGTGGCCGTCTCGATGGAGGAGACGTCCTTCCAGGGGTCGGCCTTCGCGGTTAGGGTGCTGTCGCACGTCTGCATCCATCTGATTGGTCTGCACATACTGATCATGACGAACTTGCGCATGCGCACCACCTTCATGAAGGTCGGACAGAGTTTGTTGGTGAGGCGGCAGCTGGAGTCGGAGAAGAAACTCAAGGAGAACATGATTCATTCGCTGATGCCGCCGATCGTCGCCCATTGGCTGCTGAACGAGGACGAGAATTTCGTGCGGAACGAGCGAATCACGGACATCGGTACGTTGTTCAGGTAAGCTATTTTATTGGCCAATGGTAACGCTTTGTCCATGGACAATGAACCAATGATGTGATTAATGTATTGTTATGAATGATTATATTTAGCAAAATGATATATTATATCACATTTTGATATTTATCTGCTATACAGGCTGGTCCAACACTAGTGTCCAGCGGCAAAACGACCTTTTACTTTGAGGCTAGAGTTTTGAATTTTTTACAGGGTGTATGGGTACTAAAAACCCTTCAGATGGCGTTAACATTTTTTTCATTGGACCAAAAATGTGACGTCACGAGATTTCAAATTGAGCTATTTTCATGGAATAAATAATTTTTGTCCATAGGTTGATTATTTTCAGCCTTAAGATTATGTTGACCAGATTTTTAATTTTTTTGAACGTCAGGTTAGCAAACTGCAGAAAGCAAAATAATCGTCATTTTATTTCATAAGGAGGCCGTGAAACAATATCGAAACGATGCGCCGTGTGTCCAACTTGAGTTCATCGGAGATTTAGAACTGTCAGTTGCTTGTCATGTTTTGACACGGGTGATTGAACTCCAGAATTATTAATTGATTGGTTTATTGAAATAATCTGATATTTTTACAAAAAACTTATGCGAAAGTCATGAATATTCACGGCGAAGTGTTTGAACGCGCAGGCGCAATCGCAATGCGTGTTTACATCTCGACAGCTGATGCCGGCAGTCCGACACGATTAATAACCTTTCTAGCAGTCTATTTCCTTGCAAATTCGTACAGAGGTTTACCCCATTTAATTATCTATGAATTGGGTAAGTTTTTCAACTTTTATTGTATCTGTAAAAACAACCCTGTTTAATTGAAGGTGATGTTGAAGATTTGGACTCGGATTTAAACGACAAGATTATGGCATCTACTACAAATAATTGTTGATGATTATCACGTTCTGATCCAAGACTGTTTACATTTTACAAGGGAAAAGTGTGGATATTGTGCACCAGTGTCGGTTTGAGGAACTCGTGTAGTGACTGCGATAGTTAGTGTCAAGATTGCAGTGAAACCTTACTACATTTAACTAAATAAACTACATTGTTGAATTAGTAATGTGAAATAAATTACTAGCTAGGAATTTGGGGCATTTTGTCCCAAGTGAATATTCAGACCATTTCATAAAGATGCGTGTGTACCTTACTTAAAATAAATAAGTTTAGTGGTGCTTTATTCATAATTTAATCCAACAGAAATTGTTACTGTTTTGCTGATTGTTTTACAAAGATAATACGTATGATTTTGAAACCAGTTCCAGATTCATTCGCATTGCAGACAGGGTTTCGGTTTCTCATTCTCATTACTAACACTGACGAATAATTCTGCTAGTCTTGCCTTCGTTATTCCTTTATCTTGTAATTGTAGTAAACAACTGCTTCTTGTAGATTGTGATGATCCTGTCGTCCAAATCTTCACACCTTAAATTAACCAGTATTCCTTATAATAATACAAAGAAAATTGAAAAACTTAAGCGCAATTTATAGTTCGCACGTAAACGGAAGCGGAGACGGAGACGGAAGCGCAAGAAAGTTAAACCATACAGTTTTAAACGGATGCATTTATAGTTCGAACGTAAGCGCAAACGGAAGAGATGGCCAAGTTTCATCTCTTCCGTTTACGTTTCTTCCAGGCGACCAATCAAATGGAAGGATGCTACGAACACCGACGACATCGTTCGAGGTTTCCCGATCCTCGTCAGCTGTTTGGCTGTGTTGCTGACAAATAGTTGCTGACCTATTCAACCTCGCCCTCCCCATCCACCATCCCACCCCACCCCAAGTCAAGACCAAGGGGTTGTAGTTGCAGAGTTGAGTTGGCAGACATCTTCCTTTCCTTTGGAAACTTGGTAGAGAGAAGGTTATAAGCAATGTCAATAGTGTCAATTTCACATGTCACAACTGATACTTGACAGCAAAATTTGACACTCTACGAAGAATCTTGCGTTGCTTGCGTCAATCTATAAATTGGGCCTGTGCGATTCTTACGTATCCGCTTCCGTCTCCGTCTCCGCTTCCGTTTACGTGCAAACTATAAATTGCGCTTTACTCTATTCACTGATAATTAAATGAGGTAAACCTCTGGAGAGCGTTTGCCAGAAAATAAACTGCTAAAAGGTTCATTAATCTTCCAGGCATCAACATCAACTGCCGAGAGTCGAGGATGTAAACAACACGCTTTGCGTCTGCGCGCGTGTTTAAAACTTCGCGGGGCAGACTCGATTTTCACATAATTTTTTCGATGGACAAAAATTATTTATTCCAAGAAAATAGCTCAATTTGAAATCTCGTGACGTCACATTTTTGGTCCAATGAAAAAAATGTTAACGCCATCTGAAGGGTTTTTAGTACCCATACACCCTGTAAAAAATTCAAAACTCTAGCCTCAAAGTAAAAGGTCGTTTTGCCGCTGGACACTAGTGTTGGACCAGCCTGTATAGCAGAATATATATCTTGCTATATGTCACTGGAAAATAAATAGCACGCTATTTTACATCACTAGATTAATGTGCTTCTATTTGCTCACTCACCTTTCCCCTGTGTTCTAGAATATACAGGGTGTACCTAAACCTCGTACAGATATTTCACAATGTTATTGCCCTATTGATTATAAGTCAAAAAGTTTCTATGGACATATGTCAGGAAATGCTTCGTAAGGGAGTTACACCCCTTCAAAGGGGTTACCAAAAGGACCCTATCGGATATGCCCCATATTTGGGCCGCTTGTAGCTGGCCGTAGCTGGCATGACTGTTTCCTAATTTTTTGCTCACAAACTCAGGAAGAACGAAGCTTTCGTTTAAGGGACCTTTTTTGAATCAGTCATGCCAGCTACTATTGTTCTTTAAGCCTTTAATAATAATAATAATAATAATAATATGGTTTATTGCTTTTAAATTATACAATTTTCAGCAAGGAGTTTAGTTTGCATTAGAAAATAAAGAATTATATTTTTGTTCTATGACAGTAGGTAGTCAATTACCTACGACAATAAATAACTTATTCATAATTTCACAAAATAACAGTATAGTAATAATCAGTATAATTGTGCATGATGGGTATGAGGAAGCAAAAAAGCGAAAAGAACAAACAAAAAAAAAAAAAAAGAAAGTTTACAATCATGGCTGAGGTAACAAGAACAAGGGAGGAAATTTGATCAATATTATTCGCTTAAAATAAAAGACCGTAATTTCAGGCAGCTGGCAAAGTAGTTGTATAAACTTGAAATTGTCTGTTTATCTGTGGTTGAAAGAATCTCATGGGGGTCCCGGCCCACCAACGACAAAATGTATCTGAACTCTTTATAAAGGGGACATTCGAAGAGCACATGTATAAGAGATTCTGGCTTACGTAGATTACAAATTTCGCAATTTGCGGCTGTGTCGATTATATAGGAGATTCCATTAATATATAGCCTTATTGTTGAATCGTATGTAAGTCTCAATTGCGTGTAGAATCTTTTCAGGTGCAAGGACATCTCTTGCCCGTACAGGTCATAGCTCCCCTTCATTTTATTTAAAAACTTGTACTGAGGGTTGTTTACCGACAGCAGAATATCGTTCCAGTCCAGAATTATACTGGTCTTTTCAACGGTTGATAAGGTTGCAAGAACAAAGTTTTTGGTGATTTTAGGCAACTCTTTCCAGTCAAGGGTGATTTTGTAATGAGCTAGTAATTTCGAGAATTCAGTGAACCAGTTGTATTTATCATTAATATCTGTTGTATTGTGAAGCTGTATTAATCTGTTAAGTGCCTTTGCTGGTAGTCTATTTTCTGACATACCACTTACTTTTTGTATGTAAGCTATCGCCTCTTTTATCACGGTATATGCTAATTTGTTGATGTTAAGCTCAATGCGGATGATATAACCTGCTGTGTTTGGTTTTAAGTAAAAAAGTTTTTTGAAAAACCCTTGCTGAATTTTTTCGAGGTCACTAAGGTGTTTTAATCCCCAAGTAGAAACGCAGTAAGTTGTGAGTGGTACAAGTGTGCTACCATAGAGCTTTGTAATGGAGTTCCAATCCGATATATTGTTTTTGCTGATAATGTTTCGAAGGAGACCCCCCGATGAGTTACATTTACTTGCCACTGATTTTACTTGTTCAGTGAAGGATCCGTTAAATGAGAATGTTATTCCTAAGTAAGTGTAGCTCTTAACTATTTCTATCAGATCCGTGTTGAAATAGTATTTTTCTAGTTTTATCCTGGCTCCCCGTCTAAAAATTAATATTTTGGTTTTTTCTGTATTTATTTGAAGCTTATTTTCTTTGCAGTAAGAGTCGAGAATATTTAAATTTTTTTGTAGCGATATTGGTGAGTCTGAAAATGTAACCAAATCATCCGCATATTTCAGCATTATGACATTGCAAGATCCGTCAAGCGGTATACCGCTTGAACCCCTGTTCATAAAGAACTGTTGAAGGTCACTTATGAAAATAGTGAATAGTGTTGGACTTAAACAGTCCCCTTGCAGGACTCCTTTAGTTACGCGGATGCCTTCGGCGCACTTGCCATTTACTTCTAAGAATATGTTAGCGTTACTGTACAGACTTTTAATGGTCCTTATACATTTTGAGCTAACGCCAAAGTTGAAAAGCTTCTGCCATAGAAGATTATGTTCTACCGAGTCAAAGGCTTTACGAAAATCAACAAAAAGCGTGTATATTCTTCGACCTCTTAAGCGTAAATTGTTGTTTATTAGCGCATTTAAGACAAAAATATTATCTTGGCATGACCGGTTTTTTCTAAAGCCGTTTTGGGATTCTGGCAAGATGCCAGCACTCTCAGCGTAGGTTATCAAGCGGTTGTTTATTATGTAAGTAAAAATTTTTGTTATATTATTGAGTAAAGCAATACCTCTATAGTTCGCTAATTGTTTTGGATCTCCTTTTTTATGTAGATGAATCAGCTTAATGTCGCCGAAATTCTCTGGGATTTTTTCTCTCCTTAAAATTTCGTTAAACAGATTGAGGAGGTAACCTACCCAGTCTATTGGAAGAGATTTGTAGATTTCGTTACTGATTGTATCAAGACCCGAGGCTTTTTTGATTTTCGTTTGTGAGATGGCTCTTAGTAATTCGTGTCTGGAAATGTCTTGATCTAAATATGGGTGTCTAACGTCTAGGAAAGAGGTATTATCCGCAATACAATTTACTGTATAAAAATCTCTATAAAATCGTTCTATAGTCTGTCCGGGATCCACACGACCGGGATTCACCCTATTTCCATGGTGAATCATTGTTGTCAACAATGAATCGCCATGGAAATCGGGTGAATCTCGGTCGTGTGGATCCCGGACAGATATTAGTTCAGCTAAACTGATTCTGAGCAGTGGTTGTTTTCTTTCATTCCTTGATAAAGATCTGTATGTTTGCCAAAATTGTTGAGGGTTTTTTACATTGTTTAACGCGGAAATTGACTTCTTTTTATTTTCAGTTTTACACGAATTAATCAATTTTTTATATTTTTGTTTTTCAGTAAAGTATTCGGTCAAAAAAGGTTCGCAAAAGTTGTTTTTCTTGCATAATTTATGGCATGATTTGACTTTTTCCTTTTGATCTTTACAGTCATGGTTAAACCAAGAATTTTTGTACGTAGTGATTTTGGGGTTTATTTTAATTTCCTTGTAAAAATTCAAAAACGTAAGGCACTCTTGAGCCGCCATTAAAAAGTTTTTGTATATAAAATCCACGTCGTAACTATTATTGATTATTGAATTCAGTCTGTAAGAATTTGACATAACATTTGAAAAGGCCTGTTGTTTGTCGACCGGAAAAACAAGTATTTTTTTTGATATTATTTCTGAAGTCTCAGCAGGTTGGGCCCTATGCATCGTATCCGTTAAATTGATCTTTACTTCGCAGGCAAAGTGATCCGAGATGAAATAGTTTATCACCTGAAAAGATTCCACGATTGCAATATCTCTAACGGGGATCCAACATAAGTCTATGACTGATTTGCCTCTCTTACTCACATGTGTAAACTGTGCTGGAATGTCACCTTTAGTTCTCCCATTTAAAGCAAGAAAGCCATTATCCTCCATGAGACCCACCAACAGTGATCCCTCCGATTTCAATTCTCGGTCAAGGCTTAATCGGCATGAATCCAGATTCGTACATCCGAAAACTAGTTGGTCATCCACCTGATTCTCCTCTCCTATTCTGCAGTTAAAGTCCCCGCCAATGAGAACGGTATCCTCGGGATATTTAACTTGCAGGTCAAAGATTGTATCACCTAACATCTCTATACAAGATTTGAAATTTGAACTAGGTTTTAAATACACAAGGCCAATAATATATGACAGTCTGTTGAATTTATATTTAAATCTAATGAAAATCCACTTTGAGTATGACTCGACTACCTGGAAATCTGGAGATCCATCAGCCCTATCACTTACGATGTTTTAACCTCCCCACAACCAATATAAAAATGGGAGGTTACTGCAATCAGTCCAAAATTCGAAATTGAGATAACACCAGATCTTTACGTTTCAAGGTCTCAGGATCACGAAAAAGTGGTTTTTAAAAAATGTCTGTGTGTATGTACGTACGTATGTACGTACGTATGTGAGCACGATTTCTCGGAAACTACCGAACGGATTTTAGTGAAATTTGGTATGCAGGTTAGTGTTGGCCTTCTGGTGAGCCCAGTTAATTTTGTTGCGAATCCGAAGAAGCCAAGTGCCTTTTAGGCATGTAAACTATGAAATTTGACTGATGAACACTAATTTTTCTTAACAGCGCATGAAAGGTCTTGAAATTCTGTATCTGAAAGTGTACTCACACTTAGCGCCTTTTTGGCATAAAATCGAAAAATTCGAAGTATTGAGGAAACATTAAATAACACGCTACAGCCCAAACTGCTGGATCGATTTGGCTGAAATTTGGTAGGTAGAGATACCGTCACCCGCCGAAGAACTGATTTAATTCTGGTGGCAATCCGAGGGCGGCAAGTGCCATTTTGGCATATCAACTTTGAAATTTCAATAATGAACTCCTATTTTCTCTATCAGCACATGAAAAGTCTTCAAATTTAGTTTTCAAAATTGTACTCAACCTTAATGCCCTTTTGGCAAAAGATCGTAAAATTCAGAAAACTCACAGAAAACACATTTGGTTTGGTGGAGTAAAACTTAGGCATAGTAAATAAATAGTAAAATTTAAGTGATATTAGTGATAGGATTGGATCATTCACCAAGTGGGGAGGTTTCAGCCGCTTCCGTAGCTGCCCATTTTTTTATCAATCAAGAGAGCCAGGCCGCCGCTGCCCCTTCCCAACTCTCGCTCTTTAATTGCGTTTTCTGTTATCACGTGGTAGTTTTTAAGGTAAGGAGGAATCCTCTGGGTGTCAATTTTTTTTGAAGTTAAGAACGTTTCACAACAACATATAATTTTATTTTGCACTAATTTAAAAATTTCTTTGCAGTCAAGTTTAAATAAGTTACCCCAACCCTGTATATTCCAAAAAAGCACTGTAAATGGATCTTCTTTTGCATGTTCTGTGTTCGTGATGATGATGTCTTTCCGGCGAGTTTGCCTGTTTCTTATTCGTTTTTTGAAGGCACCAGTTTGTTTAGTATGTTATCCCAAATTAGCATCTTTCCATCAACTTTGAGTTTTCGGTGGTATATCTTGCAAGTTTTTCCTTCTTGTTTAAAATTGTTTGCCATTGATTGGATTTTCTGTTGAACACCACGTTCTTTAACAGTCAGGTCGTTGTTCAGATAGATATTAGTCCCTTTCAGAGTAGCTCTGTTGCGCATAATGTTTGCTTTTTCCTCAAATGTGTTGAATTTTACCGCAATGATGGCCTTTCCTTGCTTGTTTGTACCAATTGTATTTGCTTGATTTATAGCTGCCTCCTTTCCAAATTTTTCAGCTAAAAATTTCTTGATATCCTGCTGTACATCGGCTGAGTTATCAAATGAGAGTCCAGTAATTATTATGTTATTCTTTCTTTCCCTCTTCTCCAGCGACTCGATTTTATTTTCCAGCTGATTTAAGTTTTGCAGAAGATACTGTCTGTCCTCCTCCCATCTCTTCTCTCTTGCTGCGTATAGTTCTTTGAGGTCGTTAAGCGCCTCTTTAAGTTCTTCATTTTCCTTTCTGATTCTTGGTATATCTTCTAGCTTCTTTTTGATCTCAGAGGTTTCGTCTAGAACTCTTCTAAGCATGCTTTTTATATCATCATCTTCCCTGTCGCCGTCGTCTCTCATGACTTCTTGAGTTACGATTGCGTTCTTCGTTCCCTTTGCTGATGATGGAGATCTCGCCGTTTTTTTGCTTTTGTTGAAAGCTGTTTGATCGTTCTCTAGGAGAGGATCGGAATCGTTGTGCCTTTTCCGTTTTTCAGAAGTGCTTGTCTCCTTAGGTTTGAAGTTCATTTACGGTGGCGAACACGCTTATTTATTTACAGCGCTTTTGTTTTTGCGGCGCCTTTATCTCTGACCTTGTCACTGACTAATCGCTAACACTTCAGAAGACGCGACCATATCAAACCCAATCAGTTTTTCAGCTTCCAATAAATAGATTTTCCTCACTAATTATGAGAAAATGCCTGTGGAACCGTTATCTACACTACAGACGCGAGTTTGCAACTTTTCCTTCCGGAAAACACGAATAATAGGCATCTTGCATCAATTTAGTTTTTGATGTTAAATTGAAGTTCGGGATATATTTAATCCTTCCAGATATCTTAAGTTCCAATATCTTGTCCGTGGAGCTCAAAAAAAAAATTAGAAAGTAGCATTTTCAAACTTCGCGCCAAAAAACCCCCACAGCCATTCGAACTCAATTTTCTTACATGTGACAACGTCGCTGTCTAACCTGACCCGACGTCTTTCATTCATAATTCTTAAATATTTTATAGTAGTCACAAGTACTCTTTGCCAGTGGGTACAAAGGTACAAGATGCCAACCCAAGCAACTAATAACATTCTACTTACCGCCTTTTTCAACGTTAGAGGTTACTTTTGACCTCTCTTTTTGCCAACTGTCAAGGTTGACTTTTCAAATTAATTATTAAACGTCACCCTCAAATAAACTGTTGTCAGATTGCATCGGCTGTACGATTTATGACGTCACAAGTCGTACAACGGCGATTCTGAATTATTTATTTATTTACAAATAAGCAAACGTTTTTTAAATAAAATTGATGTTCGCGGACGATTCCTTGTATCTTTATTGATGTATTTACACTAAAATAACCCGAAATTGGGAAATGTGCAAGTAGCCTATTGCTGAATAACGTCTCAACGTACGCCACACGTCCGCCTCTGTATACAGCGACAACCAAACTCCTTCTTTAAGCCTTTAACGTATCCATTTATTACAAAACTATTTTTCTTAAATTATGCCAAAACTTAAAACATCATGTATTTTGCGATTCTCACCTAACACTATGGTTACATTAATTCATGAGGCTATTTCATATGTACCCACTAGTGTTTCAAACACTCGTTTATGAAAAAAGTTAAGGCTGCTAGCTAAAAGGGGCCCAAAAACCGGGCATATCAGATAGGGTCCTTTCAGTTTTCTATAAATTTGAATGTGTTTTCTAATCAAGCTAGAATTTTCATCAAGTTGTTTTCGTTAAACTTTCATTATCTGTCTCAATTTTAACTAATTTGATCGTTTAAATAAAATTTGACGTCTGAGATTTTCTCGCCCTGAACTATTGGAAATCATTTTATTCGAAAACACTGCTTTCTAGCGACACTTAACAAGAGTACCTTTATTATGCAGAATAGGCCAAAGCTGACGATCTTGTTACTATTTTTAGTGTGGAAAGTGACCGCAAATGCAAAAAAATACAAAAAAGGTGAAGGCCCCCTCCATTATAAAAGGTTTTGCAATATTTTAGCAGGATTTAATTTAACTAGCGTTGTCGGGTGGCCTACTAGGGTGACCCCAGAGACTATTTCTTCCATTGATCGTATTTTTACAGACCTCCATGATGTCGGTGACCTCGCGGCTGTATTTGACTGTGCCTTCTCTGACCACAGAATCGTTCTCTTTGAGGTGGAGTTATGCACTCCATTAATTGATCGGGATGGGTTTTGTGTCAGGAGAGGGTTCAGTGACGAGCGGGTGCGGGACTTCCGTTTTGCTCTATCCGGCGAGCGGTGGACGGAAGTGTATGGTGAAATTTATGACATAAATGCCGCATACGGCGAGTTTGTTAGGATATTCACTTCTCACTTTGATTATTGTTTCCCGCTGCGTAAGTATCGCAACAAAAAAAAAACGGACCATGATTGGGTAAATAATTCTGTAATGGAATCTAGTCGAAAGCTGAGGGATCTTTTCGCGTTGAAGTGCAGGTTTCCCGAGCTGTCAGACCTGTACATGCAGTCAAAAAGATTGCACATAAAATTAGTTGGGGACACAAAGAGACAATTTTATCAGAACAAAATTGAAATCTCTGACAGTCCCGCAAGAGCGGCATGGGGTCTGATTTTCACGCTATCAGGAAAATCCGATTTTAACAAGGGAAAACAGTTTGAGGTGAATGTTCAGGGCGTCATAACGCGGGATGCCTCTTTAATTGCAGATGCTTTCAATAATTTTTTCGCTGATGCTCCTCATGAGATAATAAAAAGAATTCCAGCAGGAATGTCCAGTGATGGGTCAACTCGATTTGCGTTACCGGTCGCCGATGGCCGCGGAGACTTTACTCTAAGGCCATTCACAGAATTTGAATTATATAACAACTTAATAAAAAAGCTAAAAAATAAGAAATCGTCGGGGCCCGATGGGGTGCCTATGGACGTCCTGCGAAAGGTACTTGTGGAAATAATTAAACCACTTACTCATCTTGTTAATTTGTCGTTTGTGGCTGGCACTTTTCCAGAGGCACTTAAAATAGGAAAAATCGTCCCTATTTATAAAAAGGGCAGCAGGCTCGAACTGGAAAACTACAGGCCAGTTACTGTTCCATCCTGCTTTTCAAAGGTATTTGAGTACGCGTATTTATGCAGATTTTCTGAATTTTTGGAGTCTGCTGGAATTCTTTCCCCAAATCAGCACGGCTTTACTTTTGGTAGATCTACGTCTACGGCATTATATTCATTTTACGAGGCGGTGGTGCAGCGGGTTGGCGTGGGCGAGTGTCCGGCTGGGGTGTTTTGTGACCTCAGCCGGGCGTTCGACTGCGTCAACCATGACATTCTTTTGGGGAAGCTCGCGGCCTACGGTGTGCGGGGGGCTGCTCATGGGTGGATCGAAACGTTTTTAAGAAATAGACTTCAATATGTCAGCATTGCCGGGTCTGCGGGGGGTGTGTGTGCTGAGGCAGGGTCGGGTCTTCGGGGGGTCTCTGTGGGCGTCCCTCAGGGATCCGTCCTGGGCCCGGTCTTGTTTCTCTTTGTACACTAATGAGCTTGCTGGCCTCCAGACTGATATTTTTGTCTCTATGTATGCGGACGACACCTCGGTAGTTATACCGGGAAAAAGGGAGATGGACGTGGAGGCCAGATGCAATGGGCTTCTTGCTGATTTGGGTGGGTGGTTCGCCCGGAATGGCTTGCATTTCAACGCATCAAAAACAAATTATATGCTATTCCACAACCCTCAGAGAAAATGTGGAGTTGTGAATCTCGCTATTGGCAATGTTCCAATCTTGCAATGCAAGGAAAATTTGAAATTTCTCGGTTTGTACCTGGACGAGCATTTGAACTGGGGGTCCCATTGTACTCACTTGATTTCTAAGTTGAACTCGCTGTCTTTTATGTTCAGAAGTTTGCGGCCAGTTCTTAACAAGAGTCAGCTACTAATGTTATATTATGCAGAGGTGGAGAGTCGAATGAGATATGGGTTGTGTCTCTGGGGTTATTCTGCTGCTTCGCGTGACGTTTTTATTGCGCAAAAAAAAGTATTGCGTTGCCTGGTTGGCGTTTCACAAAGGGAGAGCTGTAGACCTATATTCAAAAATAATAATTTACTGACGATGTCATCTTTATATATTCTTGAACTGAGCGTGCACGTCTTCAAGAATAGGAACAACTTTAAATTAAGAGAAGATATACATGGTTTTAACACCAGAAAGAAGGGAGAACTGTGTGTTCCGCTCAGTCGGAGTACCCTGGCATTTAGATCTCCCGAGGCTATGGCTGTAAAGGTTTTTAATCGTCTTCCAAATGTGTTGAAAAATTGTGCTAGTTTATGTAGTTTTAAATGTTTGTTAAAAGAATATTTAACTAATGAATGTTTTTATACCATCGATGAGTTCTTGCAAATTAAGTCTTAAATATAACTTCATCAGTCTGTGATTCCTAGATATATAGTACTTGACGAGCCTTATACAAAATTTATTTTTTGTCTTTATGGGAATAAATGGTATTATAAGAACGTACGCCTCTGATTTTAGGAGGAAAAAAATTCGAGAGAAAGCCCATAATGACACTAACCATTGCTCCAAATTTTAAAATCCCATCATTCGTACTTTTCAAGTAATTTAAAGAAAACTGAAATTTTGAGTACCCCTTTGATGGGGCGTAACTCGCTTACGAAGCTTTTCCGGAAATATGTCCATAGGGGCTTTTCGATTTAAAGTCAATAGTGCAATAACACCCTGAAATATCTGTACAAGTTTTAAGAACACCCTGTATACAGGTTGTCCGGAAATTAATGCAACAAAATTTGGTCACAGATCTTTAAGACAAAGTTAGGCGACCAGTATTTTTTATTTTTGGAGTTACAGCCCCCTGAAATTCGCTACTAAGAATAGTTTTTTTTATATCTCAGAACCCTGTTGTAAGAGAATCACTAAATTTGGTGCACAGGGGTCTTATGATATGTAGACTCTGATAGTGCTACGCTTTTTGTCTGGAGACACCCCTTAAGACACTTTTTCGTGGGCCTTCTTGTCTTTGGAGCCACAAAACTTTCGTCGCATATTTGAATTTCTTAAAAATTATCAGCCCCCTAGAAAGCACATTCAATTTAGAAACTTCTTTGTCTCTTGAAATTGTTTCGTCAAACGCAATGTTTTCGAGAAAAATGGCAAAATGTCATCGAATGCATAGCGAGATTCTTATGAAATTCTACGTGTTAATCGTAGTTGGCTGGCATTCCGGCTTTCGCAATTAACAAACAAATTTATTTATCTCAGCTGAAAAGCACGATTTGAGCCTAAATAGCGTCAAAAACGCGTCTTTACACTATTCTCTCACTATTTCTATCTAGAGTGATTCAAATTTACTATATTATTCCTCAGACCGTTCAATATGAATCGCATGGAGAACGTCAGTATCCTGTTCGCCGACATCGTGGGATTCACCAAAATGTCGAGCAAGAAAAGCGCCGAGGAGCTCGTCGAGATCCTGAACAACCTCTTCCAACGTTTCGACCATTTGTGCAAGTACCACAACTGCGAAAAAATCTCCACCCTCGGCGATTGCTACTACTGCGTGTCGGGTTGTCCCGAAGTCAGGGTGGATCATGCCCGATGTTGCGTGGAGATGGGGTTGAGCATGATCCAGGCCATAAAGCAGTTCGATCAGGAGAAGAACGAGGGCGTCAACATGAGGGTGGGGGTGCACACCGGTACCGTTCTGTGCGGTATCGTGGGTACGAAGAGGTTCAAGTTTGACGTTTGGAGTAATGACGTCACGCTGGCCAACAGGATGGAGTCGACGGGACGGCCAGGGATGGTTCACATTTCGGAGAAGACGAGGGAGTTCTTGCACGATGCCTACTTGTTTGAGGACGGCGAGGTTTTTGCAGGTATGACGTCAGTCGTCACTGGTTTTTTTTTCTTCAAATTCTTCAAATTCAAATGCTGATTCTTTACATAGTAAACAGGGGTGATATACCCAGAGATATTCAGTTAATAATTACAGGAATTTAGTACCTTACACATAAAACGATGTCCACTGATATCAGAAGAACCCTGGCAATAGCTCAAACCCCACTAAAACGATCCTCTTCCACCAAAAAGTTGATAAAAGTACCTCTGAAACTACACAGCAACTATGCAGGAATTGGTTTGTTTATCCTACGAGCAGACTGACAGCTGGCTGTCAACTGGAGCCTGTCAAAAGTGAAAATCACCTATTCGCGAAAATCAGCAAAGTGTCTGACATCTGGTGGCAATACTTTAACTACACTGAGAGACAGGATACGGAAATGCTTTTAAACGTCCGTCATCATAATTTCGGCTTACGTCAGTCAGTTGTCAGTTGCGAGGTTAGGTAGTAGTTTTGTTAGGAGACATCCTCTCGCTGACTCGAAATTTTGGAAATAATTCTGTGGAATTTTACGTTTTGTGTACTTAAGTGGAACATTATTGTAAATCCAGGAAAACTTGGCTTTAAAAAAATCCACGTATCGATGTCACTGATGTCACCAACTGACACTGTCAGGCACGTCACGCTAGAATTCTCACCTCCGGCTCCTCAATGGGGTGAGACCGCCATTTTGTGGTTTAGCAATGCCATCTATTAGCAGCTGATTTTCGCGAATTCTCGTCGACAAAGTAAGGGAGAAGTAACGGAAGGATCGATACCAAAAAATTACAGAAGCAAAAGTCATGCATGAAGGAAATCTAGGGTCGTACAAGGGGCACATTTTTAATCCGAATGACAGTTTATTCAGAAAAAACGTGAATGTTGCAAAATGCTGTGAAGTTTAAATCTTCCTGCATGTTATTTTGGAATCGATCCCTCCGTTAGTTTTTTCTCACTTTGTCGTCTAAAATAGGAGAAATGGACTGAATTTGACACAAATTTGGCAAGAGCAGTAATTAGCTGACAATCGGAAATGTTAGGGATCATTGAGCGGTAGAGAAATGTCTATTTCCTTACTGTTTATTTCTATCCTGACATTAGAGTTGGCCGTGCCCGGAATGACGTATGTTTTAATTTAGTGCAGATATCAAAATCTGTCAACTTGTGTGTCATTACTAGGTTTCGACATGAGTCACCAGAAACCCTACACTAACCCTTTATAAGCTCTTGCGTGATAAGTGGTAATTTCTACGTCATATTTCATAGTAAAATTCAGGGCGCTTGTCCTTTCATTGAATTTTATTAACATATTTAACTAATTAAAGTCACGTTTATCCGTTTATCCACTTTGATGCCAGCTACAGCCGTTTATATGTGCTTACAAAGTTATATTAATTTCTCCACGTTGAAAAATACATTGCGGGTCATACACTTTAAAATGAATTAATTGATTTGCATTTACCAAAGAAACGACGAGAATCACACAAGAAATTAAAAAATGTCGCTTTAGACAATAATTCGCCCTGTTAACAACTCCAGCGACATCTGTTGTGAATTTTCACAAAGGGGAACGACTAACGTTAACTGTTGCGCTTACGATTACCGTTGAAATTTGCTGTAGCCGAAAGGCCCACTGTAAGGTTATGGGTTTTGTTATGATAAGCATGCAAACAATTTTTTCGCCCAATCGCGTGTAATAACTCTTACCGACGTAGTTAAAATAAGGTGTAAGTTTGACTTACCAAGGACGGTTTGGTTTCCAAGGCAACGAAAAATGACAGTGCTGTTATGATTTCATAACGCATTTAGCCGGGGCATGGATGGTACGTAATGAACATAACAGCACGCATTAGCCAGAACATGGACGGCAAGTGAAACAATTGAACTGGTAACGATGTCGAGGGCATTTGGAAAATTCAGCGATCTGTCAAACAGGATTTGTTTAATGGCTGACGAAAAACGTTCAATAATTTAATTACAATTGTGCGAAAAATCATATACGATTACGCGGTTGTTACTTACCGACCTAATATCGTAATATACTAATTTCGCACTTCTTTTTTTTTTTTTTTTTTTTTTTTTATTAATTGAACGCAACTGCGCTTCTATGTACACATTAAAACTAGTCAACATGACTAACCATTAATTTTCGTCTAAATTCCTAATAATAATTAAAAGCAACACATGAAATCTAAAGTTCACCCAATAGCGTTCTCTAGTTTAGTTTGTCCGGCCTCTGACCCTTGTTAGCTGCACTAACTCTGCTTTTAACACTAGCACTTCACTAGTTCATGCGGCTTGGTCCTCTTCAACCTTCTTTTCTGACTGTCATGATCTAGAAGCTGAATGGCCTCCACGTTTACATGTTGGTGTAGTCTAACTTCATGCTTGGCTGCGAAACGTTGGATTTCAGTAGCGACATCATCGATTCCAAGGTCCCGATGAATATCTCTGTTGCGGCAATACCACGGGGCATTTACTATGTTACGTAGCACTTTGTTCTGAAATATTTGAATCCTTTGGATATGACATTGTTTGGCACACCCCCAAAGTTGTATGCCATAGGTCCAGACCGGTTTTAATATCTGGTTGTATATCATAACTTTATTATGTATTGACAGTTGAGACTTTCTTCCGAGCAGCCAATACAACTTCCTATATTTAAAGCCGAGTTCATCCTTTTTTTTCTTCACATGTTCTCTCCATCGTAATTTAGCATCTAGAGTTATTCCTAGGTATTTCGCACTGTTTTCAATTGGTATTATGTTGTTATTTATACTGATTGGTAGGTCGCCTCTGATCTTTTTATTTGTAAAATTGACGTGTGTTGATTTTTGTTCATTAAGCTTGATTTTCCATTTCTTGGTCCACTTTGAGATATGCTCAGTGGCTTGCTGCAGTTTTTCCGTTGATTCTTCGACATCATTTCCCACTGCCAGAATTGCAGTATCGTCTGCGAAAGTTGCAATAGTCACATTCTCTATCTGTGGAAGGTCACACGTATAGAGTAGATACAACACAGGTCCTAGAACGCTCCCTTGTGGTACTCCTGCTCGTATTTCTTTCAAGTCCGAGTATTCATCTTCCTGTTTTATTCTAAATGTTCTGTTCGAAATATATGATTTCAGCAATTCCACGTGGTGCTTTGGTAGCAGGTTGTTTAATTTATGAACGAGGCCTTCGTGCCAGACTTTATCAAAAGCTTGAGCAACATCCAGGAAGATAGTTGAACAAACTTGTTTTTCTTCTAGTGCATTTTCTATGATGCTGGTAATACGATGGACCTGGTCTATGGTCGAGTGTTTCTGTCTAAATCCAAATTGATGATTTGGTAGTATGTTATTTCTTTCGATTATCGGTTTTAGCCTTTTAAGAATGAGCTTTTCAAATAATTTGGATACTATAGGTAGTAAGGAAATAGGTCTGTAAGATTTCACTTCGTTTGGTGGCTTCCCTGGTTTTGGCAACATAATTACTTCTGCCACTTTCCATGAACTTGGAACATGTCTTAATCTGATAGCTGCGTTGATTAGATGCGTCAGCTTGACAATGCCCTTTCTAGGAAGCTGTTTTAGTATTTCGCCAGTAATAAGGTCAAAACCAGGTGCTTTCCTCGGATTTAGGTTGGTTTTTATCTCATTTGCTACTTCTTTTGGAGTTACAAGGGGGATGGCTTCGTCCTCGAGGTTTATTGTCTGTTCTTGGGTATTATTGATGGCAGTCTGTATCTCATTAGGTTTGAATATATTTTCAAGGTAGTCAGCGAAGGTATTGGCTTTTTGTTTGTTGTCTCTGGCCCAAGACCCACCTAGTTGTCTTACAGGGGGGGCTTGAATAGTAGGTCTCTTAAGTCTTCTGGTTGCTTTCCAAAGGGAATAGTCTGTATCACTAGCTGCTGTTAAGTTAGTAAGATAGCTGTTTATAGCCTTTTCCTTCAGTTTTATAATTTCACGTCGTAATTGTTGTGTTTGATTATTAAGAATATTTTTGTCCGAAGGATCTCTAGTCTGCTGCCATCTCCTCCTTGCTTTTCTTTTTTCTTTGACTAATTCCCTTATTTCGACGGGGTAGTTGTTACCTGCGGTTCTATGTGTAATTTCTTTAGTATTGTTCCAGGCTGACTGCTGAATTTCCTTTGTAAAGTTCTCAGCTTGTTCTTCTAGTTGTTGGATGTTCTTTAACGGTACGTTGAGTACAATTTTATTCTCTAATTCTAATTTAAAACTTTCCCAGTCAGTTGTCTTATTTGTCAAGGTTGGCCTAATTTCTTTTTTGATTATTCGTTCACTCAGTGTGAGTATAATAGGTGAGTGATCAGAATTCAGATCGAAGTTTTCTTCTATGTCTATAAAATTTGGTGATACCTTTCTAGATATGAAGAAATCTAGAAGGTCGGGAATTTTATTGGTGTCTGTTGGCCAATAGGTGGGTTTTCCTGTAGAGTGATAGTTAGCTCCTATTTCATTTATAGCTTCTCTGAGTTCCTTGCCTTTAGTAGTAGTTAATCTGGACCCCCAGTCCGTGTGTTTAGCATTGTAGTCTCCTCCTACTATAAATCTTTCCCCTAGATGTTGCAGGTAGCTTTTGTATTCTTCCTTTTTTAGATTATATCTAGGTGGACAATAAAGGGCACCAACTAGTAATTTTTGCTTCGTAGAGTTAATACCTACTACTGTTAGTTGTATCTGCTCAGACTGGAGATATTGTTCTTCGTAGTGGTTTAGGCTGTCTTTAATCAATACAGCACTGCCTCCTCTAGCTTGGTTATCTGGGTGTATTGTGTGATACACTTTATAGCCTTTCATTCTTAGATAAGATTGGTTTGTGAAGTGTGTCTCAGAGACAAGGCACACGTCAATATTTTGGCTGTCAAGAAATATTTGCAATTCAGGTGTTCTATTTAGAAGGCCATTGGCATTCCATGTTGCTACTCTGAGATCTTCTTTGTACATTAATTGGTTCTACGAGGCACCGCCCCATTGTATTTGCCTTCCAAAATGGTTAGTCTTTCTGAAAGTTTATCTACTTTTGACATCAAATTTTGTATCATCTGCATCAAAGTCTGTTGTTCATTTTGAGGTTGTTGTTGTTGTTGTTGTTGTTGTTGTTGTCGTTGTTGTTGTTGTTTTTGGTGGTATTGATGTCTTTGACTTCCTTGAGCAGTGTTAGGTTGCGCAACGTGGGCGTAGGACGTTCCACTTACTACTTGTTTTGACGTAAATTTTCTTTGTTGAGGGTTGCTGGGTTTTCTTAGAGCATCTCTCCTTTTTTGTAATTCTTTTGCTACTATGCATCCGCGATAGCTTGCTGGGTGTTCTTCGCCGCAGTTTGTACATTTAGGTTTAGCTTCTTTCGACTTTTTGCAATATTTTGTAATGTGTTGTCCTGCACACTTTACACATTTAGGATTGTTACTACAGAACTTCTGTGTGTGACCGAATCTCTGGCATTTTTTGCACTGAGGTATTAATTTGCTGGTTCTCAGTGCTTCTACTTTAACTTTCATGTGTCTGAGATATTCTATCGAATATATTTTGTTGATGTCTTCCCTGTTGTCGAAGGTTAGCATGAATAAGGGAAGTTCTTTAATTATTAGTTTTTCCTTCTCTATTGTTCGTTTTTGTTTATTAACAACGTCTATAATTTTGAAGCCCCTGTCCTCCAACTCTTCCTTTATGTCTTTAGGATTACACGAGGGATGTAAGTGTCTGACCATCACTTTAATTGGTCTGGTTTGTTTATTCTCATATGTGTGCCAATTCATTTCCGTTTCATTCATTACTCCTGTTAATGATCTGTAGTCCATTTCTGTATCTACATTAATTTTAACTTGCCCATTATTAAGCATATTTGCCTGATACTTTAAATTTTTCTCAAGGAGCTTATTCGCTAAAGTAGGATAATTATCTACATTGTTTACCACTATTGGGGGTGGTTTGAATACTGTTTCTTTATTGTTTTGATTTATGGTAGGGGAATTTTTTTCTGGTGAACTTTGGGCCTTTCTTTTCTTGCCTTTTGGTAGTAACCATTCAGTTTCTTTGTTGACCAATTCTTCTTCTTCGTCCGAATTTGCTGGACTATACTTCTTCCTTGGCTGCAAATTATTTAGGATTTGACGTAATTCAGTAATTTCACTGTTTTTCTTTTGCATTATCTGCTGATTGTTGATCTTCTCTTGTTGCACTGCGCTGAGTTGCTCCTGCAGCAATGCAATTTCAGCTTGCATTTTAGCAAAGGTGCTTTGCATTGTTTGCATGTCTGTTCCCATCGAAATTTGGGGGTTATTTATTGTTGGTACGACACCTAGTGCCGTTTGTTGTTGTGATTGTAAAAACATTATTTTGCGCGATTACTGACGGTCATTGACCGCGATATCACTCGCGAAGGATGATATCTCGCTGTTATCACTCTCGGACTGTAAACACTCTTATCTCAGCGGCCGGAACACGTCCATGCGCGACGAGGATCCAATGAATACTCTCGCACTTCTGAAGAAGAGAAAACCAAACAAAGTATTTTATGGTTACAGCGTTATGGCTTATGACATTGATATGTAAGGTGTATGTGATATCTTTTCACGATTATACCGTGAGAGTACTCCATGGAATATTCAGTTACTTTGGCTAAACCGAGTGACGTTGATGTGACAGTAGAAATAACTTTAATCTGTCACTTCTTGACAGTGAAGTCACATTGGACAGAAGCTTGACACTAATGAATTTCATTGTTGAATCAGTTTAGCCAACTTAATTGATTATTGCATGGTCCTCTCTGAATCGCTTTTTATTAGATTAGCACAAAAACCGCTTTATTGGCCGTAGACATTTAGTTACTCAATTGTTTTAAAGATTTGCTGGGTTGCATAGCTAAAAACAAAGTTTAATAAAACGCGCCCTACGGGTACAATTTCATTGTCCATGGTATCTAGTCAAATAAGGACATCAAGCTTCTCAGTTGGTAGCTCTGCAAAGGAATGGCAGAAGTTAGTTTTAGTAACGAAAATCTGATTAGATTGGCAACAATGGAAAAAGTTCTACAACATAGTGGGAGTCTGGCTGTAACCTCAGTTAGATGTCGAGCCATGTGCTCTGCGTTCTTCCTTCCTGTTACAAGCGACCTACCCTCTGGATCATCATTGCTTCATCCCCAAGGGGTATTTAAGTGCCGGCCAACTCCTCCATTTAGTTTTTAAGTTTGTGCGGAACAGATCATCGTTTTTGTGAAGTGTGGTTTTTCTCTCGTGGTTTTAAAACCGAAGTACTTTTCTGATATCGATCTTATATGTTTGTGAACTGTTTCTGGGTTGCTAGCATTCACGCCGGTAACCAGGCCGGATGTGCTCGGATAACACGTGTTAGCCTTATAATTTTTGAAAATTTTTAAATTAATCTTTTCAACGGTAAAAGTTGATGACCTTGAGTCGGACCCGTTTCGCTTCGGCGGACATGCTTTTTTCCTGAACTCTTATCAATGTTTGGAGTGGTTTTTGCCACACTGGCTACATAGCCTAAGTTGCTGAGGCCAAATCAAATTGAGTGTGAAGTACAACATAGTGTTAACTGGGCAAATTTTTTTCAATTGGTTAACACTGCAAGGAACTGTTCTGTGATTGGTTAGATAAAAAGTTGGTTTTTCTGCCGTCAAACTAAGCGACTCTCTTTTGCGTTGACGTCAATGTATTTTTTTTCAATTATGTAGTAGCCTGGTAGGTGGAAACTCTCTGGAAGTTTGTTTTTCAATAAGGTTTGTGGAGATTACTTTGATTTTACAAAGTTGGCGAGCCATTGAAGAAGTTTTTTAATTGGCAGCACTTCCTTCATTTACTACGGTTGGCAGCAAAATAGAAATCTTATCAAATCCTCCTGAATTCTTATTTGCCTGGTGCTGACTGAGAAGCTCCGGTTTTTCATTTTGCACAATAATTAGCAGTTGTGTAAAAATCACCAATATGTAGTACTGTTAATGTACGGCTTCGACAATAATAGAGAATTATTTTATAAAGTTGGCAGTTACTTGAAGATCTTTCAATTTATTGATAACATTGCGAAGATACGTAACAAGTTCGCTTTGGTAACCGAATGAATGTACTGAATATGTCCTCTGCAAAAGTTTGAATCTCAACACCGAATCGATTAAAACACCAAACATTTTTGGCTTCGTCAACAATATCTAATTCGGCGCCATCAACATTGATTTTAATTTTATCTAAAACTTCAGCTTTGTTCTTTTTCCTACAAAAAAAACTATGACCTTAGACTTATTAGAATTAATTTGTAGGCAATGACCTCTTGCACTTGTTATAACTTTGTCTTTGTTTACATTGGTACATGTATTTCTTACGTGTTCAGGAAAAAACGAGTGATAAAGTGTATCATCTGCATATAAATGTGTAGAACAGTGTTCCATACCCTTTAGATAAAAAACTGGTATAGATTGTATAACATGAGGGCTCAAAACAGAGCCTTGTGGAACGCCTGCTTTCAAGTCCAAGGCTCTCTAGAATATTGTTCATTTAATTTAACGACCTGTAAGAAAACTGCCGAACAAACTGACTCTTTTTTCAGACAAGCCTACATATTTTAAGGTGTCCAAAAGTAATACACGTCTTCTGTTTGTAAGATAAAGATAATGGTAACACAGCGTCTAATGTATCAACATGAATAACGTTTATTGGTGGTTCAGGGTATCAAAAGCTCTACTAAAACCTATTAAAACCAAAATAGAACACAAACCGTTATCCATTGCCTTAATAATGTCATCAATAACGTGCAAAAGTGCAGCAGTGCAACTAGAAGCGCACTTCTACGACGCGTACTACGCGACATTGTGTGAAAATTAAAGAAATTGCACTTGCGTACCACTGCCCAAGTAACACACAAATGTCTTATGTACGTCCATTATTCATCCATTTTGGTCCGTGAGGTGGTTCTAGGACCATCCAGTGGTCGGCCTGTGGACAATAAATGGACGTTCATAGAACATTCCCGGTGCACAAAAATGGACAGATTCAGAACCATCTGGTCGGACTCGGACGACACATGTACGGTTATGGCACTATGTAGGGATGATTCGTGAACCGTCATATGGACGATTTTTGATTAATCTGGAAGCATAACGGACCATAATCGTACGATTTAGAGATCATTGTGGACGATTTTAGGACCATCTAAGAACAAATTATTGGTCCCGTTGTAGTCCACAGTCCATCCATTGGTCGTCCTGTGATGGACAGTCAATGAATTTCCAGCGAACGACCTATGTACCATTATGGTACTATCTACAAAATGCTTTCTGAACGTCATACGGATCACTTTTTGAGCATACGCCAGGATGGGCATAATAATTAATAAAATAAATAGATCTATGTTTTATAAAATATGTAGGTTTATTTAATAGCTTATTACAATATAATATGGGACCATTAATGGCGAAAATTCGTTAAAACACATCAAAACTTGAACAATAAGTAACATGTAAGTACTTGCACTATCACTAGAAACACCCCACTACACCGAAACACTTGATTTTCACTAGTCCATTTTTCCACCGACTATTAAATTAAATAATAATGTGCTCCTCTCGTACGCATTTCTCCACGCCTTTCTCTGTTGTGTTGGAAATCCTGGTCAATTTGCGTTGATTCTGAAATAAGACAATTACGAATTAAAATAGATTCCAGGCTCATTAGTCATTAATAAGACGGAAAATTTTACATTTACAAGAATTTTCAAAATCGATCATGAAATATCAATAAGAAGTATTACCTAAATGTTTATGATGGACGCCTTTAATTGAATGTGAGTGAATTTTTGATCGTGAAATGCAATTTCTAAAAAAATGTAGGTATACTCTTATGACTATAGGTACTCATGATGAGCGTTACAAACCTTTGTTTGCCTTTGTGCTGATTGCTGATGATGTCACGATGTTTGTAAAGACGATGATGGCCAATTGGTCTGGAATTCTAAAATTTCTTTATGATGCACTCACGTTAACACCTCCACGGAAAACACTCCCAATAATACACAAATGGATTTAATTAATA
Source organism: Pycnomerus fuliginosus (assembly GCA_963924575.1). Classification (NCBI taxonomy): domain Eukaryota; kingdom Metazoa; phylum Arthropoda; class Insecta; order Coleoptera; family Zopheridae; genus Pycnomerus; species Pycnomerus fuliginosus. Next base: position 22,726,046 of record OZ004622.1, read on the forward strand.
TATTGGCATACCAACCATTACACATGACCCAGGGCAAATTTCTCGTAGAGACTAACTTAAAACCTACAAGTGTCCCTGTTCCTCGGACTACCTGCGTTTACCCTCCGCAAGTGGACAAAAGAGTCGCAGCAATAAATACCATCTGCAGTCTGCACGACCTTGCATTCCCTAGTCGGCTAAATAAATAATAATCACAACACTTAATTGTTCATCAGCCCAGATTCATTTCGTTCCATTTGGTTGTTCAATCGGCTCGAAAATAAAAGAAAGTGTAGATAATGATAGATACTTAGTACCTGCATTATATAAATATCTCAAATAATTCATGTAAATTTATAGATCTTGCGGAGACTTTGTTAATCATAAGCAGCACAACGGTTGTATTTTCATTGCTGCATTTCAGGGATGCAAACTATTTTACAAAAATTTTGGTTAGTCCGTAAAAAGTACAAAAGCGAACGTCCATAGAATCTACATTATTAAATTCATCATTCATCCGAAGACTGTTTATATAGGGACGCACGTGGAACATCCTACTTAAGTCTGTTCAGAAACAATCCGTGATCGAACGTCCACTGTACGGCAGTTTCTGTTCGTCCAGGAACGATACGTCTGAAAACGTACATGCAATGACCTTCAGCGGACGTCCAGAAACCGTCGAAAGATGGACCATTACTGGGTATTCTGAATATTGCTTTACAGAGAGCAATTCAGGGACAAACAGATGCAGTCTGTTTAATATTACAATTTTTACACAGCGATGTAAACATTTTACAATTTTTTTTGTTTATCCGTAAAGAGTTCGAGCGAAAACGTCCATTGAATGTACATTATCGGTTCATCCAAGGACTGTTTATATAGGGACGTACATAAAACGTCCTAAGTAGGTTTGTTCGCAAACAGTTCATGAGCGAATATCCATCGTACATCCATTTTTGGTTCGGTCAGGAACCGTCCAGCTGAGAACGTACATAGAATGTCCGTTTGATGTTCGTTCGAAAATCGTCCGCAAATGTACGTCCATGATACGACCATAAATAGTACGGTCCCATACAGGACGAATATGGACGTTTGGTGGACGTCCAGTGATTAACCTCTATGCCACGACAGAGTTGCATTTCAAATAAAGCCATTGATTTTAACGAAATAAAATCATTTCTCGAAAATCAGAGAGAGAGAAAGACAACATGACTAGATAGCCCTCTTAACTGCGAGAGTTAACCGTTTGAGGCTGGGTTGTTCAGTCATGGGTTAGCTTCGGTTTAGCTTAAACCTGGTTTGGTTGCTAGCCAGCAGCCAATCAGAACGCTTAACTCTGGCAGTTAAACCAAGTTTTGAGATAACCTTAGACTGAACAACCGGCCCCTAATTGGCTGTTGCCTAGCTACCAAACCAAGGTTAGGCTAAACCGAGGATAACCTGAGACTGATACAACCCAGCCAATGACAGTCAGAGACGGAAGACGGAAGTAACCAACACACTTGATTATGAAGTTGGATACTATATCTAGTCGCTTACGTACTCTCCCTGTTATGTACTCCGTGGTCTAAATGTCTAAATAGTCGTATCATAACAGATAGAATCTTATGTTTAAAAAATAATGTGCAACGATGTGCAGTATTATTAGGGGTGGTTCCCCATCTCATTTACATTTTAACATGGAAAACTTCGGTTTTAACATTTCAATTTACTAATTTGGGGTAGTTGTGTAATTTTTTTTCAGTTCGTGACACTGTAGAAATTGAACCTATTGCCCATTTCAGGTTTAAAGACGTACTTCATCTTGGGAAGGGCCGGCGACAGGACGCCATCCTACAGCGGCAGTTTTCGCGCCGAAGGCCGCCAAAAATACACCAACTCCCTCCAACTCTTCGTCTCCCCACCGATCTCCTCCCCCTCCATGTCCCCCCAGACCAGGCCGAGGGTCCTCTCGTGCGACACCACTTCCGGTCTCATGAAAACAACGTACAACACGAATCTTCTGTCTCCCGACGTCTGCAAGATAAAGGCCAGCAGTCTGCCCAGCATCCTCGATTCCGAAAACGAACAGGAACTGGACAACTGCAAAGAAACAGCAGAATGTGATAACGTCAAAACGCCCACTTCCACGGCCAGCTCGGGCAAGTACTCCGTCAAGTTGAGGAACTGGAAGATTCCGAAGTTCCTGAGGAAGACGGACAACAGCGACCAGCAGGTGCCCTCCAATTCCGAGGAGCCACCCGTTTCGAACAATTCCGGCGGTTATCAACAGGTAGAGATGTGAGCGTGAAAAGTTTCAGTACATGTTGAAACTTTTCACTTTTTCTTGAAAAGTTGTTGAAAGTATCAATGCGGCTATAGTACCAAGTTTGCACGATATTTGGCAGTCGAAAACTTAGGGTTTAATTATCTTCTGTTACCTTACCCCCACCGACCGGCGACTTAGCATGCTGCTTTGTAACCTATTGGTTCGATCTTTTTAGAGATTTATAACGACCTAAATCCGAACTTTAGTAATCACCGGCATTACATGAATCTAAAATTAACTAAAAATCTCGCTAAAAATATATTAATTGTTACAAAATGTAAAGTTATTTTATTATTAATTACAATTAATAAACAAATTATATACAGATTCACAAAGAAAAAAAAATTACAAACGCACTGTAAAAAATAAATTATAGATACACATCATTGAAAATATCTATGTACCTACACAAAAAAATTAACCATAAAAGTTATATAACAACTTATGTCAGTTAGTCAGTATTGTAGAACCATAGATCTAATGTAACTATGGATGGGGCTGGTTCAAGTTAGGCTTGGCTCTAAGATATCTCAGATATTGCTGTCACTCTCAACTCATAAACACCCTGCAGTATCACCATCCTTTTCTAAGCTATGTGCCATGCGCTAGTGAAAACAAGAAGCGGCGAAAGCTGTACAAATTCGCGCATGACACACAGCTTAGAGTGAGTTAACCGATCTCTGTTTAGCGGACAAAAGACGTAGATAAAGAATGCACGGCAGGGCCCATCCATAGTTATATTAAATCTATGTGTGCAACGAATCAGTATTTCCTTCTCTTTCTCTATCACTATTATCACTATCACTGTCATCATCTCCATTTACTTCTACAATTAATTCATTCACAAAATTAGACCTGTACGTATCTTCAATCTTTATAACATGCCTCACATAATTCGCCCAATTTTCAATGGGGTTAAAAATGCAATGGTATGGTGGAAGTAGCAAAACCGTGTGACCATGATCTGTTGTTATTTTATAAATTTTATATTTTTTCTCGAAAGATGTTGTTTTTAGAACTTCTAATAAGTCCTTCTTTGTATAATTTTCTCCATAAAACAAATTGTGTTCATGTAAATTTTTTTGAATATTATCTTTATTACTATTTCAATTCGGAGCTTTATCGTATTGTACTGAATGATATGATACATTATCCATAACAATAACGCTGTTTGGAGGTAAGTTCGGTAATAAAGTATTCTCAAACCATCTCTCGAACATTATGGTAATCGACACTTGCGTCTTTAACATTTTTTGCAGATAAGAGTAAGCCGTTATTCACAAATTCGACACAGCATGTAAAATTATAATACGCTTTCTTTTGGTGGGTGGGATATTCAGGACACACTTTGGCGAACCGTCACTCCATCCCTTTTTTGCAGTTTCGTCCAAATAGAAAATTGCTCTATTTTCTTCACGATATTTTTCTATGGTCTCCAAATATTCAAGACTTATACCCTCACTTTCCATTACAATTTGTCTCTTTTCCACTCTCTTGTAACAAAATCCAGTGGTTTTCAAAAATTGATATAAAGTGGTGATTATTTTGTCCTGCACTAATTTTTTATGTAAAATAGACACAGTTGGGGCCATTTTTTCTTTGCAAAAATGTGATGAGATCAGCGTGTATACAGGGTGATCGTTTCATCATCGCCATTTTGATTCAAGGTCATTTTCAAGGTCAAATGAAGGTCAACTTGATTTTTTTAAATGGAAACCACAAAAATTGTTGTAGATTTTGTTTTTGCCATGCCGCTGTTGCTAGGAAAGGCAATGGATTTCGAAGAAGATTAAAATCTTGATTTAAATATCTGACAAACTATCCATCGGATCCAAAAATAGTTTAGATGAGAGTTGTTTGTTCTTTTACGGGGAATAAGAATCTGTAATAAAAAATGTAGGTTTCCATTTAAAAAAATGAAGTTGACCTTCATTTGACCTTGAAAATGACCTTGAATCAAAATGGCGTCGATGCCATCTACTTTCCCCCTCAAAGTCATAAAACTTTTATACAAAACATTTTTTTCTAAAATGCTTCCTTTCCGAGATATTTGCCAGTCTCAAGATAAAACGACCACCCTGTACATGCGTAAGTACACTGCTGCCCTTGTCTTTCTTTACTTTTCGCTCCACTACGCCATTTTTTAATAATCTACAGACTGTCCTGTAAGACGTATTCGTCATTGTTGCCGTCTTTTTGATAGCACCAAATGTACCCGCGATCTTTTTTATACTTTCATGCACTACCAACATCATCCTTTTTTCTCCGGTGCATAAAAACCTTCGTCTTCTTTTCTCACCAATTGCGTTCGCTCCTTCACTATTTTCTGCCCTTTCAATAACTTCCGCATTATTGTTTTGTCGGTCTTCATTGTTTTCGGGGACGTCAATTGGAATAAATTCGTTGGAATCATTCCAAGGTCTCCATAAAGTCGACATTTTTTTACTTTTACCCTTTTACTTCACTTTGTTGACACTTAGTACCTTCACTTCACTTATATTTTAATCAGTAGCAAGCAAGGGCCGAGCGTAGACTGAAGTCTTCTTTGATATTTGTGTTTATTTATGCATTACCACAAATTTTATTTTGGACGAATTATTCTAAGAACAGATCCAATTAGTCCCTTCGAACTTGTATTCTTAAGGAGGAAAAAAACTGGTAAAAAATGGGTTTTAGGAAATGTACACATCTGAACTTCTCTGAAATTTCTATTAAGTATTAGCAAATTAGTATTTATTTAAGGACACATTGTTTGAGTACTGTCCTTAACAGCGAAAGTGCAGTTTCTTCTGCAGGTAGCCAAGCATGATTTACAACCCCATTACCTGGGCAATGTGACGCTTAATGGGGTTTTACTGCTGCCAAATATCGTGCAAGTCACTATGTTTATATCTACATATATTAATAAACTTCCACCGACAACACCGCCAATTTTAGTCGTTCTAGTATCTATTGGGCACGAGAGCACGCGTGCGTAGTAACAACACTGACAACTTCGGTTCGATTCTTCAGTATTTCACGCGGCTCAATTGTTAAAACTGGAAACAGTGAAATGAAGTGAAATTCAACTTAAAAGATGAAAACTACGATGAATTTTAATAATAATAATAATAATAATAATAATAATAATAATAATTTATTAACTTGTCATTTGATACACAATAAAAATAAAATAAGTACTATATAATTATAATTGACATAATGACAAGGCACGAAAAGCAAAAAGCTTGTGTTGTGCTTTGGTTGAGTTGATGCGTAATTAATAAATTTATAAACAAAATAATAAAATAAAATAGTCTTCTCATTTTCCACCTATTCTTTTTTTTTTTTTAATTTATTAATTTTTTATTTTAGATTAATGTCTTTTTTTTTTAAATTAATTTTTTTTTTTTTTTTTTTTTTTTATTTATTAATTTTTTTTTTTTTTTTTTTTTGTTTACACCTATTTATTAAACCTACAAGTCCCTCCACCCTTTTTTTATTTATTTTTTTAAATTTTATTTTATTTTATTTTATTTATTTTTTTATTTTTTTCTATTTGAGGTTAATTTTATGTAATTTTGAGGGTTGATATTGAGGAGCAGGAGGCTGAGACAATTATTCGTCACCAGCCAGGAGATCACGCCCACAGAACCGCTAGAATGTGTTCCTAAATAATGATGCGTTGTATATGGGAATACCATTGATTGTTCTCACAGAAACTGGGATTTCGTTATATAATTTTGTCATTAGGTACCACGGGCCGCGTTTATACGACGATTTATGTGGCTTAGGAACGTGCACATACTGATTTGTGGTGCCTCTAGTTTGAAAAATTGCAGGTTTTTTTTGTAGTACTGCTAAGTTTTTGTAGGCAAGTACTGAGAGTTTAGTTAGGTAAAGTTGCCTTATATTTGGAATCTTAGTGATTTTGAATATTTCAGCAGTAGAGAATAACCGAGGTTTTTTATATAATACTTTCATCAGGTATTTTTGTATCAGATTTAGTGGCTCTAGATAAAGGTCGTAAATTCCACCCCATCCAACTATACCATAATTTAGTATAGATTCTACCAAGCTGCGATAAACCATTAGTCTTAAGTCATTAGTTATGAAGTCAGCTAGATTATAAAACATATAAATTAATTTTCTTAACCTATTTGTTAGCTGCAGTGCATGTCTGTCCCATCGTAGAGATTGATCAATAATTATTCCTAAATACTTTACATCTTCAGTCTGGTTAATGTAATTACAATCGCCGCCATTGTCATTTGTTTTAGTGCCATGGGAGTGTATATATATTTTTAAATTTTTGGGGATATTAGTCTGTTTCAGCGAGAATGCAACAAGCTTAGTTTTTTGTGTATTCATTGTTAATAAATTAGTATTTAACCAACTTTGCACCCATTTCATTCCCACCGTAGCCTTTTTAACAGCCTGCTCCCACGTGCCCCCCTCAAATGTTAGTACCGTGTCATCTGCGTAAGCAATACAATTAGATTTATTGTTTAGTAGCAAGTCATTTATGTATATATTGAACAGCGTAGGACCTAGAATCGTACCCTGTGGCACTCCGCATATTATGGGTGAAAATTCGCTATATATACCATTCAATTTTACGCACTGACGTCTATTTTGCAGGTAGCTTTCGAAAAGATTTAATGTATGGCCTCTAATTCCGATTAATGTTTAATACTTTTATTTTGACTTATTTTATGTTCCCTATTCAGCTGTTGTAGTTGTAGATTTATTTAATTCTCCAAAATACTTTATACTAACGCTACCGTTAGAACAACTTTTGTTTTTTTTTTAAACTTTTCAAAATTTCATAGTCCAGGCAACGAATGCCCAAAATTGGGTTGTAGAGAACATGGAAGGGGGGAGAATTTTTCTTTTCGGGAATGTATTGGGGGTAGTCAGGAGGTAGTTAGGAGGTTCCCAAAAAAAGGGACCTTTCCACCCCCCTCCCACCCTGAAGCGGACGGGGTAGGGGCGGGGACTTTTAGTATGTTCACCTCCTAACTACCCCCAACACATTCCCGAAGAGAAAAATTCTCCCCCCTTCCATGTTCTCTGCAACCCCTTCGTTGCCTGATCATGAAAAGTTTCAACAAATGTACTTTTCATGAAAACTAACATCTCTATCAACAGGTCCCCACCATCATCGAAACCGGCACCGGCGGCACGAACGGCCGAAAAAAAGAATCGTTCATCAGCGTGACGGACGTGGACGAGGACAACAAGCACAACGGTATTTTTTTGGATGACGTGAGAGACACCATCGACGTCAAATCGTACATCAGCCAATCGAGGAGCGACATGGGTCAGTACGATTTCTCGGCGGCGGATTTGAACCAGTTCATGAGGACGGGCAGCTATCGATCTCAGTACGGAAGGTCTCCGAACGAATTTTCCTTCCTTCAAAGGGCGGGCAGCAACAGGTCGAGGAGGGGGCGTTCCCCGAATTTCGATTTGCTGCCGGGGGAGAGGGCGAGGAGTGCTACGGTTACTGCCACGGGGGAGAGACCGATGAGGTCGTTGGAGGTTCCGGGGAGGTTGTCGTTGCTGGAGGAGCATTTTGCCACGCAATCGGTGCACAGCAGGAAGGATTCGGGGATAAAGAGCACGAGTCGGAGGAGCAGCATTCAACAGGTGAGATTTTTTTTCGTTAAACTTACACTATAATCGAATCGAAATTACCGCGAGGGTATGCAGCCAGGGTTGGGTAAATGTCGCAATATTTGATTTTACGACATTTACTACATTTGTGACATCTACTAAGTCGCAATTGAAATATGTCGCAAAGTGGTCGCAAATGTAACAAATGTAGCAAATTTTAGGTTAAGTGTCAAAATTTAAAGGTTATGTTTTCGTACAGAGTGCAGAGAAGACAAGTTGTTCGTTGTTGTTAAGGATGTTGTTAAATCGTTCAAACAGCAATTATTAGTGTTTCCAAGTTAATTAAATATAAATTAAACTTAAAACAACTAAGGTTATGGTGAGGAGAAGAAACCTTTTAGGTTAGATAACTTTATTACTATACCTTTTGGTTTGTAATGCGCCCTGCCCTTTTACAAACTAATTTAATAATGTTTTGGTCTAGTTTTCTTTTTTTTTTCTTCTTGGGCTAATTCTTTCTCTCTCGGTTGTCTTCTGTTTTCTCTTCTCCCCCTCTTCTTTCTCTCGCTCTCTCGACTTCCTTCATCCATTCTGTTCCCTCTCCCCATTCTTTCAGAATGCTCTTTCTCTCCCTTTCCTCCTCTCTCATTCCCACACACTCTTTCAGCAGGTGATCTACTGTCTCTCTCTCCTCTCCACATACTCTGCACTTTCTCTCTTCTTCCTTCAGCCAGAACTAGTTTTGCCTCTCCTCATTCCCGCATCTGAATCTCGCTATCATTCTTTTTTCTTTCCCACTCTCCCTCTCCAAGTAACTTGGTAACCCTTCACTTAATTATATTCTCATATCTTGCGTTATATCTTGATTCTCTGATTTTTGTTCTTCTTTCCTGTACATCTATGTCTCTATCTCTTTCCCACATCGCTCCATTCATCCTTCTCCCCTGTTCCCTGTGTCTTTTTATATCCTCCCTTGCGTATCCCTTCCTCTCGTAATATCTTTGCCTTTCCTTCCCTTTTTCTTTCTCTCTCTTTTTCTCTGTAATATCTTACACTGTCCTGTTTCTCCCATTCTGTCCTCATATTTCACCGCCCCTTTCCCTGTCTCCACTCTTAACTTACTCCTTTTCGTTTCTTCCCTCATTATGTCTCCCTATCTACTGCCATGTTATATTTTCGTACAGAGTGCAGGGAAGACAAGTTGTTCGTTGTTAAGAATGTTAAATCGTTCAAACAGCAATTATTAGTGTTTCCAAGTTAATTAAGTATAAATTAAACTTAAAACAACCAAAGGTATGGTGAGGAGAAAAAAACTTTTAGGTTATGTAACAAATGTAGCAAAGTTGATGCAAATTCGCAATGTCGCAAGTTACGTTACGGAAATGTATAATTTGCTATGACCCCAACCCTGTATGCAGCACGGGCAGCATAGGGCAATGCATTCCAAACGGGAGATTCCGGCGCGGTGTTGTCGAGTTGACGCGTCACGAGCGACTCCGCCCCTGCATTTGATTTTCAAGTTGAGTTGTTGTAGAGGTGGCAACCACATTGCCCATAAAAGCCTGTGCTGCATACTCTCAGTGATTTCGACTATAGTTATGGCTAGAAACAACTTAACAGCAAGTCGCTTAAATAGACTGGAACTAGCGTTAAGGCCGGGTTTTTCCATCTTCAGTAACTTCCAGTTTACCAAACCAGCGGCCAATCAGAATACTCGGTGCTGTGCGACAAACTGTTGGTTAGGCAAACCAGAGGTTATCCAAGATGGAAAAACTGGGCCTTACCTACCTAAATCAAATGTCAAAGTAGGAGGATATTCCCGATTCTAGGTAAGGAGGACTCTCAAGAGCGCTGAAATATGACAGATATTTTTGATGACATTTCATTGAACGCTTCCAACAAAATATTCCCATGTGTGACGTCGCAAAATTAATTTAAATTTATTAAACGGTATTTAACCGCCTTAAAAGTGGCAATGATGTCAACTTAATTATTACATTGACGTTTGACTTTGAAAATAAAAGTTTATCTCCCTTCACCTTCAAACACTTTACATACCTTACGCCTTTGAATCGCACCTGTTTCTCAACGGATTCTTAATTATGATTTTTTCTGAGTCAGAAACGTGTCATACTTGACCGTAAGTGCAGTCACGGCCACCCTAGATTTTCAAAAACATCGAAGAAATGGTGGAATATTGAGATTTTCGAAAAACTCAAAAACACGTCAAGTTAGTTTTTTTGATGCAGCTTTTTTGATGCAAATTTACCTGAGCAATTTCATTTTTTGATTTCTCTTATTTCTATCAAATATTCTCTTACCTCACAATCTGTCAAAATCCAAAAGTAAAGAAAAAAAAAGTCAATTGGCAGATGAATTTGCATAAAAAAATTAAAGTAGGTAGACGTGTTTTTGCGTTTTTCGAAAATCTCAATTTTTCACCGATTTCTTCTATGTTTTTGAAAATCTAGGGTGGCCGTGAATAATAATAATACCATTTATTAAGCAACCATACAAAATTGCCTAAAAGGAACAGAAACAGTTATAATACTGATACAAATCTGCCCCTAAAAAATTAAAGAATATGTGCAAAGACAAATGCAAGAAACGAGAAACAAGTGATATAATATTAAGTTGGTTGAAAGCTTGGTCCATTTTTCAAAGAGGAACTGATGTTTGATTACACAAGGTAGTTTCACAGTCTCATTCCACAAAATTTTTACTTACTGTTTAGGACGCGTTTCGGAGTGTTACTCCATCTTCAGCTATAAAAGAAATTAACACAAAATACAAAACAGTTGCCTGGAAAATGAAAAAAACGTTTGGGTCAAAGAAAAATAACAGCTTTTGGGTCGCACTGTAAATCGATCGAAAGACGCTCAAACATTCATGTTCAACTTTCATGGACCACTTGTACAAAAATGAAAATCTTATTGATTACACAGGGTAGTTTCAAAGTGTTGTTCCACAAAATGTACTTACTGTTTAGAACGCATTTTGGAGTGTTACTTACAAACATTATGTTTGAGCGTCTTTCGATGAATTTACAGTGTGAGTCAAAAGCTGTTATTTTTCTTTGACCCAAACGTTTTTTCTTGTTCCACGCAACTGTTTTGTATGTTGTGTTAATTTCTTTTCTAGCTGAAGATGGAGTAACACTCCGAAACGCGTACATTTTGTGGAACAAGGCTTTGAAACTACCCTGTGTAATCAAACATCAGTTATGGACCAAACTTTCAACAAATTTGAAAATTTTATTATTTGCAGATCGACAATCAACTACCCACTTCCGACATGATGCAGCAGCGAGTCTCCGGCTACTACACCTCCAGCCAGAGCAGCGTAAACTCCCCCCGCATGCCCGGCCCCTTTTTCGGCACCTGCATCCAAAACCTACGAAAACAATCAGACCGTCAATTAATCCGATGCGTACAAGAAAACTCCAAATCCAGCGGTTCCTATTTCATAAAACCACCCCTCTCCACCTTCACCCTCTTCTTCAAACACCCCCAAATGGAGCAGGACTATCGCGCCAACGTCCACTCCCTCTCCGACCGATCGGACTCGATCGTGACCCTCGCCAATTCCCGCTTCAACACCTACTTCGACGTCTTCGTCAGTTCCATGGTGTTCGCCATCGTTTCCATCTCTCTCGTTTTGCTGTACGGGCGCACGAAGCTGTGGTTGGCCGTGTTCCTTTGTTTCCTGGCGATCGAGGCTCTGGGTTGGGCGTTGTGCGTCGAACGGTTCGTGGAGTACGTCGAGAGGTGCTGCACCTGCATGTCCAGGTTTTACAAATGGAACATGTTCGGTGCGGTTCTCGTCAGCCTCCCCCTGATCACGGTTTTGATATATTTCTGCACGAAAATCGTACCCTCCGTACAACCCTCCAATTATTTGAACCCCTATTTGTTGTTTGTGGGGGTTGTTCATTTTTGCAACTTCACCCAGCTAAACTGTTGGATGAAAAACGCCCTCGTCACGATATTCACGATCGCCTTCGTACCTCTTTTTCTCAACAGCAGTTGTTCCGAGATTTTCACGGAAGATCAATTAACGTTCGACAATAATAACCAAACGAATTCCTGGACAAATCACGAAAACCACCCCCGCAATTTCGAGTTGTTGATGGATTTGTTGTTGCTGTTGATTTTGGTTTGGTTGTTGAATCGCGAATTCGAGATCGGTTATCGGTTGAGTTTCCACGCCGATTACGTCTCCACCAGCGAGAAATTCAAAGTGCAGAGCTTGAAAAATCAAGCCGACTACTTGATCTACAACATCGTGCCGGAACACGTGGCCGATAAATTGAAAAAAAACGCCAAATACTCGGAGAACTTCAAGAACGTGGGCATCATTTTCGCGAGCATCGTCAATTTCAACGAAATGTACGACGAAAGTTACCAGGGTGGCAGGGAGTTCCTCAGGGTTTTGAACGAACTCATCGCCGACTTCGACGAATTGCTGGACAGGCCCGAATTCAGGCACGTGGAAAAAATCAAAACCATAGGTATGTAAGACATTTTGATGTAAAAAAATAATTTTATTTGAATCGATTACGAAATAATTTTTTGTACCGGAATGCTTAAATTCCTCGAATGAGTGGCTGGATCGAAGCGCTTCCAAAGTTCCTAGAGAAAGTAAAACACCTTATGAGTACCAACATCCTATCTGTAAAGTCGTGTTTATTAAACTGGCGGCCAAATGAACCTTTCAGTCTAAAATTCTCTCGTCTATTCAAATGACTATAACTTTTTCCACAGCCCCGCAGTTGTCAATCGCTTTCTTACATTGGAAAGATCATTTTATTGGCTTCATTCCATTGTTATCATAAGAGTGTTGGGGTTTTCATCCATTGCTCGACATGGTTGTTTCCAAACAACTTGCAAAAATGTGAAGTTTTAGACCATCCCCAATTCCAAGAAATGCAGCAGAGAAGCGGCTGGAACCTCCCCATCGCGTGGATCTTTGTATTCTGTGTAGATAGTAGTCAATTCAACAGAATTTGTCATCCACTGTCAGCCCGCTCCCTTTTAATGAGAAAGAATTTTTTCTCTTATTTTCCACTGAAATGGCAGAAACAGAAACTGTGAATACATTTTTAGAACCAGAATTTGATCGTCTTTCTGATGGCGACATAAAAAAGGAGGCCTTGCTTTAAAATTTATAGTTGATATGCTTTAATGGCACTTCCCGTGGACCAATTGCTTCCAAAAGCCTTTCAGGTCTTCAACGAGTCACCCAATCTCCATGTAGCAAATTTCAGCCAAATCGATTCACTAATCTGGGCTATAATGTATTTTTCGTGGTACTACAAAATTTCGATCTTTTGACCCAAAGAGCACTAAATGCGAACGAATTTTGTCTTATTTAAAACCAGAATTTGAAGACCTTTCTGATTGTGACAATAAATCTTTCAAAAACTTGTTTTGGATGGTTAAATGAGTGAATAATTTTAAAGTTGGAAATTGGTGTGCCAAAACGGCACTTTCCGTGGGCCGATTGAATCCAAAATTTGTTCAGCTCTTCGACGTGCAATACAATGCCCATGTGCAAAATTTCAGCCAAATCGGTTCAGGGGCTTGGGCTGTACCGCGATTTAAAAATCCGATAAAAATCTTTTTTTTTTTATTTTTGGTCAAAAGGGCACTAAGAATGAATGCATTTTTAGAAGCAGAATTTGAAGGCCTTTCCATTAGATTCTGGGCCACATCGGTTCACGGAAAGTGCCTTTTTGGCACATCAACTTTAAAAATTTAAATGCAAACCACCACTTTTCGCGTTACCATATGAATGCTCTTCGATAGATAGAATACTTTATTACTTTGCCTTTCGGCTTGTAATGAGCCCTGCCCTTACAATATAATTGTATATACAAAAATATTTAAAATGAAATTAAGATCCTTCTTCTCTTTTTAATCTTCCACTTTTGTCTTCTCTTCCCTCCCCTCTCCTTATTTCCCTCTGCCTCTCTACTTCCCTCATCCATTCTAGTCCTGTTCCCCTTTCGTTCAATATCCATTTTCTCTCCCGTTCCTCTTCTCTCATCCCCTCGCACTCTCTCAACATATGTTCTATCGTCTCTCTTGCCTCTCCACATACTCTGCATACTCTCCCTTCCTCTTCCAACCAGAATCTGTTTTCTCTCTCCTCATTCCCGCATCTAAATCTCGCTATCATTCTTTTTTCTTTCGCACTCACTGTGTTCAAATAACTTGGTAGCCCCGCACATATGATATCCTTATACTTTGCATTATACCTTGATTCTTTTATCCGTGCTCTTCTCTCTTGTACATATATCTATATCTCTATCTCTCTCGCACATCGCTCCATTCATCCATCTCCCTTGTTCTCTGCGTCGTTCTATGTCTTCCCATGCGTACCCATTTCTCTCATAGTATTTTTGTCTTTCTTTCCATTCTTCTTTTTCTCTCCTTTTCTCCTTCCAACACTCCTGTAATATCATGCAGTCCAATCTTTCTCCCATTCTGTCCTCAAATTTCGCCGCCCTTTTACCAGTCTCCACTCTCAACTTGCTCCTTTTCGATTCTTCTCTTATTATATACCCCGGTGTCTCTCTATCCACGCCCAGCACCCACTTGAAATACTTTTCCTGTACTCTCTCCACTTCCTCTTGTTCTTCCCACCCCCATATTTCTGCCCCATTCATCAACATACTCTTCACTAAACTATCAAACATCATTCCCGTCCTCTTAAAATCATGCCCAAACTTTCGCTCTCCTATTCCCCAGACCATTCGTACCACCTTATTTGCTTTTTTAACCAGTTCTGTTACATGCGCTCTCGTTGTGTTTCTTTCATTAAATACATACCCTAAATATTTGAATTCTCTTTCTTGCTCTATTATGCTCCCGTTCCACTTCCATTCACTTTCTTTTGCCTTCCCTCTTCTTTTCCTGAAAACCATTATCTTGGTTTTTTCCACATTTACTTCCAACTTTTTTCTCTTCATATACTTCTCTGCAATTCTTATCATTTCTCTCATCCCTCTCTCGTCATTCGCTACAATCACCAGGTCATCCGCATACGCCAAACACCACACTTTCTCTTTGCCCACCACAATCCCTCCTGCCTGCCCCTTTTGGAACACATCATCAATATCATTTATAAAAATGGTAAACAGCGTTGGGCTGAGTGGGCACCCCTGTCTTACACCTTTTCTCGTCCAAAAACATTCGCTCTCTATTCCATTCACTCTAACTACATTCTTTGTTTCCTTATATATTTCTTTTATACTTCTTACCAGATTCCCATTCAATCCTATTTCTCTCATGTGCTCCCACAATCTTCCCCTGTCTACACTATCAAACGCTGCTTTGAGGTCCACGAACAACGCGTACATCTTCCCGTTCTTCTTTTTTATTTCTCTTCTTGCTATATGGTTTAATATGTACACGTTGTCCATGGTACCCCTCCCCATTCTGAAACCTGCCTGGCCATCTGGCAAGCTCTTCATCCGTTCTAATTCCCCTTTCATTCTGTCCCCTAGTATCATTGCATACAATTTGTATAATGTATTCAGGAGGGTTATTCCCCGGTAATTCTTTACTTCTTTTGCATCTCCTTTCTTGTATATAGGACAGATTACGCCCTCTTTCCATTGCCGGGGAAATCCCCCTCCCTTCCACACTCCATTCAAAATCTCTACTACTCTGTCTATCACCTCTTCCGTACTGTAAATCCACGCTTCATTTCTTATCCCATCCCTTCCCGGTGCTTTCTCTTTTTTCAGTTTTTCTATCTGCCTCTTCACTTCTTCTTTTGTTATCTCGGTACTTTCTATGTCATGTTCCTTCTCTCTGTCTTCTTCTATCCCTTCTTTTTCTTCTTCTCCCTCTAACAACTCTACGAAATGCCTTCTCCATTCTTCTATATTTATCTTTGGCTTTTAAGTATTCTTCCCTTTTCGTTTTCCCTTTTTTCCATTTTCTTAGTACTCTTCTCGTCTCTCTTTTTGCCTTCTTGCATTCTGTGTCGAACCATCTCCTTCCATTTCCCTGACTATTTCCCCTTAGTATTATTTCCTCACTTCTTACTGCCCCTCTTATAATTTTCTCCAGCTCATTGATTTTTTCTTCCACCCCCTTTGCTTCGAATTTAGCTTTTCCCAATTTTTGCCTGTATTCGTTGATAGTCTCTTCATCCCACCTTTCTTTCTTTATTATCTTTTTCGTTATGTCTCCAGTATTTCGTTTTCTCTTTTCCCTTTTAATTTCCCCCTCCAACGGCATGTGGTCTGATTCTACCCTTTCCCCTATTCTGAACTTTTCCACCTCTTCCCACGCTTCTTCGTTTACTAATACGTTGTCTATTACCGATTCTCCATTTGTTGCTGCGTATGTAAACTCCCCCTTTTCATCTCCTTCTTTATTTCCGTTTAACACTTCCCACCCCTTTTCTTCTACCAGTTCTTCTAGGATTCTTCCTTCTTTATTCTTCACTTTGTCTTTTGTTTCCCTTCTTGCGATTCCTCTGTTTTCTGTCCAGGTTCTTGCTCCCCTCTCTCCTAGTCTTGCATTGAAGTCCCCTCCTATGAGTATGCATTCCCCTTTCCTCTCTCCTATTCTCTCTTCTATTTTCTTTTTCGTTGTTTTCATGTCTCTGCTGTACACCGTCATTATTCTCCACTCCTTATTGTCTATTATCACTTTTCTGTCCATTATACCTTCTTCCTCTTTTCTTTTTTCTTCTTTTATTTCTTCAATCCCTTCTTTTATTCCCATCAGAAGTCCCCCTTTCGCTCTCCCCTTTCTTTTTTGTCTTGTCGCTCCCTGCCATTCCCAACTGTAGTCTTTCGGTAATCTCCTTTGTGTATTCTCCCAACCCTCTTCCTCAACCCATGTCTCCGTCAGTCCTACTATTTCAAATTCTTTTATATAATTCCACACCTCTTCATCCTTGTTTCTAATCCCCGCTATATTCCAAAACAGGAATTTATATTCCTTCTTTCCTTTTTCTTCTCGAGTTTCTCCTTCTTTTTCTGTTGTTGTTACATTGTTCCCTTTTCCTTTGCTCCTCTTTTCCTTTTTTTGTTGGTTTACTATTTCTTCCAGATAATTTCTCATGTCCTCTTCATTGCCATTGCCATTGTCGTAGTCCTTTTTGTGCATTCCTTCGTTCCTTAAAATTTTTTTGCACTGGTTTTCGTGATTTTATTTAGTTGCTGTGAAAACATCGCATTTTCGGGGGACCTCTCATTTACCGTACGTTTCTTGCTTTCACTTATTTGCATAGTTTGACCTGCTACTACGTCTCCTCCTTCAAAATCCCCAATTCTGTACGCCTGTCCATTGATAATCAATTTGTTATATTTAAGCGTTGCTGTTTTTGCCTGTCTCCGTGCTTCTTTCAATTGGGGTATTAGCTGTTTCCTTTCCATTTGTACCTTTTTCGTATAATCCTCATCTATCCAGATGTCCGAACCTTTCAATGTTTTTGTTTGCCTGAGTATTTCCATCTTCTTCCCCCATGTTATTAATTTCACTATTATTGCTCTTTTGTTATCACGTCTGAACACTCCAAGTCTTTTTATTTCATCCATTTCTTTTGCTATGTTGATATCTACACCCATTCTCTTCAGCACGCACTCTACCTTTCTCTTCAATTCCTCATGGCCTTCGTCCTCGTTATCTTCTATTCCTTTAATTATTAAATTCCTTCTTCTTAATTCCCTTTCCACCGATTCCAATCTTGTGTCCTGTTCACTAATTACTTGCTTTAATCGTTGATTTTCCTGCCTCAGGAGTTTCGTTTCTTCCATATTTCTATCTAATTTTCCTTCAATTTTCTCCATTTTCTCCTTTAATTTCTCAAACATTTCTCTTATTTCGTCCATAACCTTATTTCAATTTGCGCAGTACGGTCCTGTTCTTTATTACTGTTGTCTATTTGCTGCGCTTGCGGATTGCGGACTCCCCGATGTTAAACCCGTCAAAGGTCAATTGTTTATCAGCTCTTTGGATTTGTTATTACCTTTATCTTGATTATAACTCCTTCCTGCTATATCGTTGATGTCTAATTCGGACCATATACTTCTTATTCTATTTCCACACCTAGATTCACGGTTTATTTCACTGTAATTCTCCAGTATTCGCATTTATTTGAAGGCTTCCTTATCGCTGTGTTGTTATCATCACGCGCCAGGACCGGACTCTTCGAATTCTGCTTCTAAAAATGTATTCACACTTGTGCCCTTTTGGCCAAAAAATGGTGCCGTGAAAAAAAACATTAACTCCCTGATAACTTCTTCATTCATCAACCAATCTTCAAGGTCGTGGGCTCTTTGTAACCAGAAAGGATTGGCTAAACAGAAAACTTGCAAAGAAGTCTCCTAGCACAAAAAAGCAAAATGGTAGGTGGTAAAGAAATCACCATAAAATTTTAAACACATTTTATGTGGAACATTTACAACGAATCTTCATTCTCCCGCTTACAGCTAGAAAGGGCTTTCTCGAGGAGTATTTTGATGCGTCATTTGAGAATTTTACGTTAACATTTGGTCAAAAAGAACAAGAATTTTGACTCCCGTTCTGAAGGATAAAGCCAACGGTCTTAAATTAATCAAGTCCGACCCTTCCATTAGTTTCTATGACGATATACGGCGACAATGCAAGGATGTGACAACTAAAGTGTCACTATAGCATTATCGTTTTTGAATTGAAATTGAATACACACTATCATAATGTCGCTATGGAAACTTAATGGCAGGGTCGCACTGCATTAATTTAAGACCATTGGTTTCCCCTTGCTCTTTAAGGAGGGCAAAAAAACTTGCACGAGCAGTATTATTGAAGATTAAAATTCTCTTAGGGTAGACTTCAGATGATTTTCAACAGCAATTGGCTTAAATTATAAATCAGATTCTTGTGAAAACTTCGTATTTTATCTGTCAGAACGGGAATCAAAATTTTTCTTCTTTTTGACCAAGTCTTAACGTAACATTCTCAAATGACGCATCAAAATACTCCTTGTAACACAGTGAGGGTATATGTGTAACACATCAGTTATGTGTACTAATGTAACACTCGTTTGTGTGTGAGGGGTTCAGTCTTGGTTGTGTCAGCTAGATGTTAGCTATGAGACTCTTAATTGAAAAACGCGCCACCTGGTTTGAGACTACGCTGACGACACCAAAAACCAGGAAAGTTTAGCAAGGCTACCGGTCTAATATTATCTTGGACAGGTCAGAATTATTTTTCGCATCCAGAACAAACACAAGCCTACTAAAATTATCTATTTACATAATATCACAGTTTATGTGCTAGGTTTAGCTGTTACCTAACTCGAGATCCACCTACGTGATCAGGCCTTCATTCGGTGTAAAATTAACTTCATGGCCACTCGCTGACACTAGATGGTAAGTCATAAAATTGTTATTTAACCCAACCCCCGAAGACAGCTGTTTTCAGGTTAGATCGTGCAAAGGTCGTTGACTGGTGCCAACTCACTACCTGAACTAACGGTATGTCGGTTCGGTTGACCGCTTAAAATTAATACTTAAACTATGAGTGTTGTGTCGAAAATCGCGACCTCTGTGAGAGGTGGGGACTACTAGCTTCCATGATGTCAAAGACACCTAAAGAAAACTAGCGGCTGACAAAGTCAGCTCCGCCCCGGGCTTCGACACTACTCCTGTTTAGCAACAGGTGGCGTGAATGCAATGATTTGATTTTGACAATGAAAAATTAAAAATTCTTCACTGCCAAAATCAAAACGAAAGCGGCTGGTTTGAGCTCATGGTCTCAAACAGGGAACGACAGACAGCTGTTTCGATCTCTTGGATCTCATCAGTGTCGTGCACCCCGAATGAAACCACAAACTCAAACCAGCCAACCTTTAAACAGAAAATGCGACGAACTAAGAGTGTTGTGTCGAAAACCGCGACCTCTGTGAGAGGTGGGGACTACTAGCTTCCATGATGTCAAAGACACCTAAAGAAAACTAGCGGCTGACAAAGTCAGCTCCGCCCCGGGCTTCGACACTACTCCTGTTTAGCAACAGGTGGCGTGAATGCAATGATTTGATTTTGACAATGAAAAATTAAAAATTCTTCACTGCCAAAATCAAAACGAAAGCGGCTGGTTTGTCAGCAAAGTGTCCAACCTTTTGCCAGCTGCTGTGGCCCTTTTGAGCTGATTATTTAGCCCAAAAACGGGTAACACACACGTGGCCACCTTGCAAAACGCTTGCAAAAGAACGCAACAACAAGACGGATGTTCGCCATCATATATCAGGTGACGTAGAAGACTCTGGAATGGGGGTGAATTGTTGGCTGCCTACATGAACACTCAAGATCGAACCCAAAAAGATGTCGGTACTTCCGGCGCGGGAAGTTTAAAAATAATCAAACCATTTAGTAACGTCGTAGATCAAATTTAGACTGTTACATCCTCGAGAAAGCCCTTTCTAGCTGTAGACGGGAGAATGAAGATTCGTTGTAAATGTTCCACATAAAATGTGTTTAAAATTTTATGGTGATTTCTTTACCTCCTACCATTTTGCATTTTTGTGCTAGGAGACTTCTTTAGGGGTTTTCTGTTTACCCAATCCTTTATGGTCACAAAGAGCCCACGACCTTGAAAATTGGTTGATGAATGAAGAAGTTATCAGGGAGTTAATGAATAAAGAGTTACTTTTTAATTCCTGGGGGAAGAAGCGTTATCGGCAAAAAACGACAAAAGGGTTTCGAGATATTGATCCTGGGGACCTCTTCCACTCAATAAAAAATAAAAAAAAATTGTTCTTGGAATTGGGGATGGTCTAAAATTTCACATCTTCGTAATTTGTTTGGAAACAACCATGTCGAGCCATGGATGAAAACACCAACACTCTTATGGTAACACTGGAATGAAGCCAATAAAATGATCTTTCTAACGTAAGGAAGCGATTCACAATTGCAGCGCTGTGTTATTGTGATTTAAACAGACGGGAGAATTTTAGCCTGCAAGGTTCATTTGGCCGCCAGTTTATTATAAACCAAAATATAATCATTGTGCTCTCATGAAATTACCTACGTATCAATTTGACGGACTGTCTGTCATTCTGATCATGACATTACCTATTTACACGGATGTAGATTGACTGTCATTTGTTATTTTTTACAGTGCGTTCGCGAGACTTAGCCCCATCGTACCCTGTTATAATACACCTACGTTTTGAAAGCCATCTCTCTCCAGCGTTGTTGCACGTAGACCGAGAAAGTTTGAGCGTAACGCCCTGATCGTGTCGTGCGCTATGTCTCACTCCGACTCGTTTATCTGAGGAAGAAAGTAAACTGAACGTTCGACGTTCGTTGAAGCGTCACTGAGGACCGGTTGATCTCTCCACCACACAATGTACGACGACGGTTGATTTTTGTACGCGCTCTTACTGGCTTCGCTAACATTGGTGGAAATACCAAACATCGCTTATTACAGACGTCGGTCACATCGTTGATAACTGCAGCCTCTAGCTCATGGGGCTAAGTCTCGCGAACGCACTGTACGTATACGGATGTTCCACTCGGCCGGTTGCTACGGTCCATTTTTGCTCACACTTGCGGGGGTGAGACGTAATGGGGGTACCGGACAAATCACATACGCCCTCGCTAAAAACGGCCTATTAAGGAACTACGTGCGTGGTGTCAGCCACAACGAAACGAAGTCTGAAGTCCAGAACTGGAAAACAATTATCTCTGACAGTATGTTACACTTGACTTGACACACACACTGGCCGGTATGAATAAACAGTAACAAACCTTTTGCTTATAGTTCTATCCTTTTCTCGTGCACGAGAAACGTGTATTTCCATCCTTTATTAATGCAAGTTCGTGATAACGATAACGTCACTATCTTGACATTTAGCTTTAGTGGTGCCATCCAACGGATATGGGCGCAAGTTTTAGCGAATTTACAGATCGGCAAAACTCAGTTCCTGGCAGCGCCATATGAGATTCTTATCTAAAGTGGTTGATCTATGTTGAAAGAATGCGTCGGTCAGCTGATAACTGTCATCGCTCGACTCGAGGTGTTCAAAGTCACACCGCGAAGGCAGCATAGGTGTCTTACGTTAAATGAATTTCGAAATAAAACTCAAATATCAAATGAGCGAATTAATGAAATGTTACAGGTAGTACTTTCATGGCGGCCAGCGGCCTGAATTCGGAAATGCTCCTGCACCAGGACGACCCCAACGAACACCTCTACGCCTTAATGGACTTCGCCATCGAGATGCTGAACGTCATCAGGGACTTCAACAGGGACCTGCTGGAGTTCAATCTGATTTTGCGCGTCGGCTACAATTTCGGCGAAGTGACAGCCGCTGTTATAGGTAACACCAAATTGTACTACGACATTTGGGGGGATGCGGTCAACATCGCCTCCAGGATGGACTCCACGGGTCTGGACGGTCACATTCAGGTGGGGGAGAACTGCCTGAAGGTGTTGGAAAAGAGGTACGTTTTTAGGCCCAGGGGTTCCGTCTACGTCAAGGGGAAGGACGACATGAACGTCTATCTGTTGGAGGGGAAGAAATTAGGTGCTTAATTAGTCGTTTGATTGAATCGTGTGCCTGCGGAAATGTTCATTCCATGATTTCTGTATAGGGTGTCTCAGAATTCTCGCACGCGGTCCTGTAGGTTTTACATTACGAGCGATTCGAGTGGACCAATCGGATTTTCATTCTCAATTACTTCGGTGGAAGAATGCACTATCACTAGAAACACCCCACTGCACTGCTGACGCGTTTTGAACATAAAATGTGCTCATTATCAAAGCCGAAGCTAAACAACCCTACCTGCCGGAAAACTGAAATATATATCGACGTTCGATAGATTGTTTCGTTGGCTATAGGCGGTGTATCAAACAGCGAGGGCGCGTAGTCCTCGTGGCCTGCAGAAAAAAAACCATGAGCCTCCTGCAGGAATGGTTAAAACTTAGTCCACCCCCAAACCCGAGACAATTTTTTTAGAATGTTTTGGCACAGATAGACGAAGTCACCATCTCGAGACGTTTTTGCCATTTTTTGCCAACAACACTTCTTCGTCCCGTGGTCGTAGAAAATCAGTTTTTCTCTTTGCCTGATGAGGGCGGTTTTGCTTTCAGCCCGAATTTACTCCAGTGAGGTTTCTTAAACCCCTAAGGGATGGAGTTAAACAACGACATTAAAATGATCGACGCCATCACAAAATGGCGGGGTCGTCGAGGGGGCTGAACTTTTTCATCTTGGAATTTCGCGACTAAAGGCGAGATTTTTTAATTGGCGAACAAAATTTCAAAAGCTTGAAATTAACGAACATCTTCCCATGGTTTGGTGGCGAGGAAAACTTGAAATCAGTCACTTCTTTCAAAAAATTGCGCTTGTTACGGTTGCTACAAAATTGCAAACTGCTGCATTAATGATAAGGTTTCATGTCGAAACTTTCATACCCAGACGTACATAAAGAATATCAGATTTTGTCGAGACAAGCAAAAATCGTATTTCTTCGACTTTAAAAACTTCGACAAACTGGATGCAGAAGAGGAATGGCCCCAGTTTATTTCAGTTTTCCGGAAGGTAGGTTTGTTTAGCTTCGGTTTTGATAATGAACGCATTGTGTTCGAAACGCGTCGGCAGTGAAAATCGAGTGTTTCGGTGAAGTGGGGTGTTTCTAGAATGAAGTAGGAAACCGTCCCATATGGGCTTGTTTGTAGTATTTTGATGTCTTCTGTCACAAATTTTCGAGCCCTGAACAAATGAACAGCCTTTTTTTCAACAAGAGTACCTTTTTTATGAGAAATAGACCAGAGCTTATGATAGACACTAACAGCAAAATAATAAGGAAAAGATGTGTTATGCGTTCTTACCAAAATAAAAATCTGAAAGAAACTCAAAAGAAATGCCTTGATAACGCTAACCTATGCTCCAAATTTCATAATTCTGCTATTTACAATATTCAAGCAATTTAAAGAAAACTGACTTTTGAGTACCTTTTGAAGGGCCGTAGTGCCCTTAAGAGGCATTTTTCGACAAATGTCTACTGAAACTTTTAGCTCTATTTTTAATCGTAGAAAGCACTAGTACAATATTGCAGTCTAATTTCAGGACACTCTGTATATCACATTTTGATATTTATCTGCTATACAGGGTCATTCACGAAGAACGTCCATTAGACGTATTTCGAGAAGTTTTGATATCATAGTCGCGCAAATTTGTATTCAGGGGTTTTAATGAATTCTGAATTGAAGGAACATATTTTCAAGATGGCTGCACTTCCGGTTACACCGGAAGTCGACATCAACTTTGTTATTTTAAATGAAACGCCCATGTTTTTTTAACATATTCCGATTCTTCATCAAATTATGAGAATTGTGGTGCAACATTACCCATTATAGCTAAATATGATAGTTTCCGTGGAAATTTATTTTTAAATTTTTAGACATGAAAGGTCTCGTAAAACTTACAAATTAATATCTGTGCAATAAAAAGAGGTAGAGTATTGAAATTTTGACAGCAGTAAAAGATGTTTTTGGGACATCCGACTGTGGTTCAAAAACCGGAAGATTCCTCCAGGGAGGGTCTGTAGCTACTGGCGTTCGTCAGCTTAGAAAAAACAATTGAAACTCAATTTTTTCATATGGAATGCCTGGTTTTTTATTATCCCAATGGAAATGTAATTCCCTATCAATCCATGTCAAATATTCCTAGACCTAGCTCCATTCGATTTGGAGTTATTTATAGTTGTTTAATAACTCCAAAACGAATGGAGATAGATATAGGAATATTTGACATAGAATGATAGGGAATTATATTTGCTATCCACTGGGATCCACTGCTGTCGAAATTTCAAGAGTCCATCTGTTTTTTTGTCAAAGATATTAATTTTTAAGCATTACTAGATTTTCGTCTCCAAAAATCAACTCATATTTAGCCATAGGGTAATGTTACACCAAAATTCTAGTAACCCCCGTATACAAATTTGCGCGACTATGATGCCAAAACCCTCAAGATACGTCTAATGGACACTCTTTGTGAATGGCCCTGTATACAGACTACAGAGTGTCCCAATTGTCTGTTTTCGGTCGATATCTCCATTACTATTAGAGATAGCGAAAAATTGTTAAATACAAAGTTGCAAAGAGTCAAATAAGGCACACTTTAAAAATAAAATCCTATATATAGGCTGTCCCACAAAGGAATAACAATACAAACATATTTTTTTAAAAATGGAACACCTGTATTTGGATTCTATGATGAATTCTAAGTAACATTCATTAATCATGTTTTCTTCTGAAGCGAATGGTTCACAAGATATTGGCAATTTTGCGGGAAAAGTTACTTTTGCAGTACTTGTTTTGCAAAAACTACCCCAACAACCAATTTTCAACCTTTGGTTTTAAGTAAATTTAGCATGTTCCTTAATGAATGTTAAAAATTAAAATACAGGGTGTTCCATTTTTAAAAACTTATGTTTGTGTTCTTACTCCTTAGTGGGACAGCCTGTATACAGGATTGTATTTTTCTAGCAGTAATGGAGTTATCGACCGAATACAGACAATTGGGACACCCCGTATTTAACATCTACAGCAGATATTTAACATTTCACTATTAGTTGGAGTAACATAACCTAACAAGTAAGGAGAAAATTGCAAATTTTGATTAGTATCATGAGAAATGCCTTTGAAATTGACATCTTATGGGTTGCAAAAAAGGTTTCAGACGTAAAGCATTTCAGAAAACATAAAAAACAAATCCTTCTTGGATAATCCAAAGCAAATAGAAAAAACATTCGTTTGCACCCGATTGCACCCCGTGCATTCGGTTTTTACTTAAATTTGCATTCGTCATCATCGCAAAACGATTCTTTTAATACCAAATACACGTACATCGAAGCCTTGGCAATAGTTAATCCAGTTAATCTCGGCATTTTGATTGGTTCATTTGAATATTAACCAATCAAATTGCTGAGACTCCTCCGATAAATGTATTTAAATGGAAAGCGCCTTAACTTTACATTTCCTGGGATGCGTTCATAATTGCCACTTGATGACGTTTCGGTCATTTCTCGTCTTCGTTTTACTTTTAAAGAAGCTGTTTTCTATCTCTCTCTCGTCCATTGTTACATGTAAATCTGACTGTTCTTAGGAAAAGTGTAAATTCAATAAAACAATACCTTTGTGCCGACGTTTACTTCTTCTTCAAGGCTACAAAGAATAGTTATAATTTTGTCTCTCTTCTTTGTAGCCTTGAAAAAGAAGTAAAACAAAACTTCGAAACGTCGGCATAAAGGTATTGTTTTATTGAATTTATACTTTCCCTAAGAACAGTCAGATTTTCTATCACTTTGATACGAAGGTTCGAAAGTTAGCAAGGTTATAAAGGTCATGTCACCGTCACATGGCTTATGCAAATGTTTGTATCTATAAATACTGTTTTAATGTCACAAATTTCCTTATTATTGGCATAATTTAAAAAATAATCAAGTTTGATTGAGACCCATCGTTTTTGTTTTACATTTTATTGAGTATTTCACTTCAAAAAGCAATTTTAAAAAAATGATGACGTACGTGCTAACCATCTCACCTTTCTGTACAATTTCTTGACGTAAGAACGCAGATGACAAATAGATGACAGTTGTGTCACTTGTTTCCGTTAGAAAATTAGATTTGACGTTGACGCAATTAAACAAGAATGAAATGGACAGGTTGGCTCGTACTTTTCGTGAGAACGTAGCTCATACGTCATCAAAGTTAATATTTCATTTTATGGCCTAAGGAATCGTTATATTCGAAAATGCAGAAACACGTCAGAGCTCATTTTAAAGGGTTTTTTTAGGCAAAACAATAATTCAAATGTACCTTAACCCCTCATTAGGATTAGTTGTTTCTTTGTCAAAAAATATTTCACATATGCATTTGCAAGCTATGTGACAGACCCTTAACATTTATGAATGCAGCCCTGTGAAGTAATTCTGAAGTTAAATCCGATTTGTCCGCTTAATTATCTACAAAGACTTAGGATTTGAGGATGAATACTCCGTTAAAATTTAAGTGCGAGTGTTGTGGGACACCCTGTATAGAAAAGCGACCAAAAGTTAGCCTTAATTTTTTTAATAGCGCTTTTACGGATTTCACGGGTGTTTGTCTTGTCATTTTTAATGCTTCGCTGAATTAACCAAAGATGTCGGACGTGTTCCACTCCCGTGGGAGCTTATATTAACCGGTCATAACACCTAACTCGAACTGAAGACACGCAACAAAAATGTAACGGGTTTACCATGAAAATCTGTATTCGGGATTAAAGCTAATTTTTGTGAGGACACGTATCACCAAAAGCGACGTATGTCGTTATATTTTAGGGCACCCCCTTGCCTCTTTTCCCGTTTAGGACGTCTCGAGACCAGAGGGCGTCCTTATTATACATCAGCGATGATGACCACTACAGATAACTTCCCCTAGAATTCAAAATACAGGGTGATTCAGGTATGCAGTCATTAATTTTCAGGGGTGATTCTACATCGAAAAATATGAAGAAAAGTTGTTATAAACATATGTCCGGAAATAGCTCCTAAGGGGGCTACGGTCCTCGGAAGGGGGCACCCAAACTTCGGTTATTATTGAATAAATCAGGAACCGTTTGGGCTAAAGCGATGAGTTTTTGCACACTGTCTGACATCAATGAGCTCCATCAGATCATGTTATCAGCAAAAAGCGAATTTTACCAGGGGCGTTCGAAACAGGGGGGGTCCGTCGATTTTTTCACCCAATTTTTTTGATGAGCCATTTTTTGACATTTCCTCACCGGCATATGGTTGTCTGGCTAAAACTATATAAAAAAGCTCCTCTTATTGTTACTACATAGGACTAACCGTTTTCGAGAAAAGTCGAATCAAAAATTTATCTGATCAAGAAGGAACAATTTATTTTTATTAGATCAAAACTGAACGGATTCTAAAAATTTGTAACTAAAGTAATCTGGTGATGCTCAATAATGTCAGATAGTATGCGAAAACTTAATGAGTGACTAAATAAAAATCGAATTTTCGACGCCCCATTCAGGGCGTAGAATCACCCCTGAAAATTAATGACTGCATACCAGAATCACCCTGTATAGAATCGCAAATACGTCAATTTTATGACACTTTTGACACTTACGTCAAACAGCGTCATTCAAGGAGCAACTGTCAGCATTTAAAAACTTGCAATTTTTCAGAATATTACTGAAGATGCCTTAGAATTACTTTTAAATCCTTTCAGTTAATGTGTTAACGCCAGTATTACCAACTTTGCCTAACCGGTTGGTAACAGTCACACATGCTCACATGTCATTACCATTTTGAACAGAATGTCAAAGAAGAGGGTCGATAATCAGTAATTTTGTAATATATATACTGTATAATATGTATATAAACCTCCTTGACACTTTTTTAAATATCTCCTTTGTACAGCCGGTTATTCGATCATGGGTTAAACTCGATTTAGCCTGCTACAGCCAATCAGAACACTTAACCCGGGCGTGTAAACCAGGTTTAAGATTAACCTCGGACTGTTCAACCCTTCCTTAGAAAAACCACAAACTTTTCAGCAATATTTATAAATAGATTCTTAACGAATCTTTTTTTTTCTAAGTTGTGTCGAAATTATTTGTGTATTTCTCCCCCCGCCCCAATTCTGCAAGGGACCACCGCTTCCCATACAAAATTATTGCGCCCTCAACAAATTTTGTGAAGCCGTTTAGTGAAATAGGGTAAGAATATGGCAAAAAAATATATACATTGTAGCTGCAAGCAGTATTAACAATTTAAGAAACTCGCCATGAGTTACGCCATGTATTAGGGTGCAAATGGCCATCATTTGCACCGAATTTCGTTCACGTTTTTTGGATTCTGAACCACTGTGTGACGTGTCAAAAATGCATCCTTCAGATTTTCATGGAAAACCCGTTGTTTATAACACCAAATGTGGTTTGTACCACTTCAGCCCAATAGATCAAAAACTGAATTGTGGCCTACCTCTCACCACTATCTCCTTGAACAATTTGTGCAATATTCCTACGTTTTGTGACCAATCAACGATCAAGAAACATGTACAGTTTTCTACATATAGAACCGTGATTGCATCGTCAACGTCCTACCAAAGAAATTGTTAAATTTCTACCCGCTTTTTGACTTTTAACAATGCACTGCTCAATATTCAATCGATATGCTAGAAGCTTTTCGTCCAAAGTACCAAATTAATTTTTGCTAAATAACTGTGATAACGGAGTTTCTCGTGGTTTTGCCAACAGATGGCTCTAAGATTTTACACAGGACAAACACCCATTTACTGCATTTCTTGTCAACAAGTACAAAAAGTATATAGAATCCGATATGTCTGTAATTCCGTGTATATTTACATAGGTAAATTGAAATATTTTATACTCATTGTTTTATACAGTAATTTTATAGCGTGACCATATATTATTATTAGAGAATACCAAAGAGAGTTATGGTTGTAAGTTATTGCTTGGAATTTATGTACATTGTAGACTGAATAGAGTTGTGGTCATTTTTATTATCATCTCGACCAACCGCGGACCATTTATAGCAAAACTGTTTGTGATTAGGCTTACGGAATTTTCGTAAAAACGAAAGTTCCACGCTCATTTACTATGGAAAATGTAACTTGATATTATGCGGTAGCTTTAAAGTAACCCAGCTTTGTGTTAGTGGAGTTCCTAACGATTTTCGCATTGAAATTCCGTTGTACAGAGTTTTGTTTAAAATTGTATTTATTTGTTACCAGGTGTATATAGTTTTTATTTATATGTAAAGTGCCTTCTATCATTTTTGGAAACGTCTTATGATATTTTATTTATTATACGATTCTTTGTGCACCGTCCTGTATATAATGATATTATCTCAAATAAATGATCTGTAATTTTGTGGACATTCATTTCTTCTGCTGCCCTTGCCCTCTGCATTAAAATCATAAGGATCTAAGGTAATAGGCATCTTGCATCAATTTTGTTTTTGATGTTAAATTGAAGCTCGGGATATATGTGATCCTTCCAGATACCTTAAATTCCAATATCTTGTCGGTGGAGCTCAAAAAAAAATGAGAAAGTAGCATTTCCAAACTTCCCGCCAAAAGACCAGCCCAGCCATTCGAACATAATTTTCTTACATGTGACAACGTCGCTGTCTAACCTGACCCGACGTCTTTCATTCATAAATCTTAAATATTTTATAGTAGTCACCAGTACTCTTTGCCAGTGGGTACAAAGGTACAAGATGCCAACCCAAACAACTAATAGCATTGTACTTACCTCCTTTTACAACGTTAGAGGTCACTTTTGATCCCTCTTATTGTCAACTGCCAAGGCTGACTTTTCAAATTAATTATTAAACGTCACCCTCAAATAAACTGTTGTCAGATTGCATCCGCTGTACGATTTATGACGTCACAAGTCGTACAACGGCGTTTCTGAATTATTTATTTATTTACAAATAAACGAACGTTTTTAAAATAAAATTGATGTTCGCTGACGATTCCTTGTATCTTTATTGATGCATTTACATTAAAATATCCCGAAATTACGAAATGTGCAAGTAGCCTATTGTTAGATATAGCCCCTTCTTATTATAATCTGTCCGGGATCCACACGACCGAGATTCACCCGATTTCCATGGCGATTCATTGTTGACAACAATGATTCACCATGGAAATAGGGTGAATCCCGGTCGTGTGGATCCCGGACAGATCATAGTTTCCACTTTTTCGCAAATATTATGATAGTATCTCATTGATTAAGGTAAAATGAAAATTAAACAGCTGGCGGAAGAGAGTTCTTCATTTTATTTTGTCTTTAAATGAATAAAAATACAGAGGTTAAATGAAGATGCTATATCTAATATTTACTAGGGCAATAAATTTTCACTTTTTCATAAATATTATGTTAAAAGCCAACGGAAGATGTATATATCAATATGTCATATAGGTATCGAATTGGACTTGGTGGTTTTGGATGCAGATGTAATCTGCACCTAGTGGTAGTGCCGAAGCATATGCTCATGATAAAGAATTCGTGAGGGTGTATCAATTGATGAATTTTTTTGCGTTCAATTAGTATATTCCGGTTGTAAGTACAGTATGCGTAGGTGAAAATGCCCACCCGGGAAGGTGGGAGACAAACACTGCATGTCTGGTCCACTTCAGTTGCAAGTCGGAGTGGGAAATATCGATCGGTTCTTCAGGTAAGTACGAGCTTCCTGTTTAAGTAATTTAACCCGAGACAAGGCGCGTATTGAAATTTGCGTTCTTGATGGCCGCTTTTAGAAATCTGCCCTACGCGCATTTTTTTTTTAAACTTTCCCGCATCAATGATTTGTTATTAACTTTTCGTTACAATTTAACACGAGGGACGTAGGTACTGAAATAAATCTCAACATAAAGATCATTAGGTAATCGAGTCATTAATGTCTAAATCATGATTGCGATTAGTGATTTAAATCTAATCAGGCTTCAATGAAAGTTTTCCAATCGATTTAAATCGAGGTTAAGGCGTTGAATGCGATTGGTTCGTATCGATTGCAATCGATCGCCGCGTTGAACGGCCCTATTAATCTTCACAAATTAAAGGGAGGTTTTTACGAATAATATGTTAAAACTAGGAACGAATTTTTCGCTAAAATTAGCACCTCCATTATTAACGTCTGTTTAATTTAATTTCTACCATTTTCTTTATATTGAAACCATTAATGTGTTATATGGGTCGAAATTGTTTACCATGCATGAAAGGATGGAAAAATGGTATCACTCGTGTGTCATAATTCATAAACAAATTACCTGGAGGTGTTAGGTTAACCTCTGAGAATCACACACGCTTAAATAATTCATAATGTCAGGAAGGTTTTATAAAATACCTAGTTATTCTCAAAAAAAACGGTCTTAAGTATATTGTTTTATTCAATTTTTGACGGTCACATAGGTAAGTAGTTTCTTATTCACTACTGAATTGAATTGAATTAAAAGTTCTTAAGTCACTCTCAGCATTTTAAATCACTGTTTTTAAGAAATAAATGCGCATTTTGGGATTATAATAATTACTATTGTTGTGGGGGGAGGGAAGAATTATGTCGTTCGTGGGTTAACAACACTCTTCTGGTGAACATACACATTAACTTAACTCACTTGGTGTAAGTATAAAAAAATAAATAATATAATCATAGAGACGACAAGTGGCGAGATGGCTAACCCGCTTCCATGAGGGCGGTGAAGAGGATTTAGTGACCAACAGGCCCGGAAGAGTTCCTCTGTTGGACGTAAATCGACGACAGGAGATTCTGGAAACCGTGCGACAGACTCCCTTTATTTCTGCATCGAAAGTGCGAGAGCAATTAAATATTAATTGCAGCCTTTCCACAATTAGAAAAACATTGCATAGTGGAGGCTTACACCATCGTAAACACGCAAAGAAAATTTATCCCACACCGGAACATTGAGCAGCGCGTGTCCAATTTTGCCGCGAAAATTTACACCGTGACTGGTCCAACTGTATTTTCACAGATGAAAAGACATTTTCGACGGCACAGGATGGTCCCGTTGTATTGTGGAGGCCTAACGGAACCCGCTACAGCCCAGAAAATGTGCGATACACCCATCAAAGCGGTCGTATTAGTGCTGGTTTTTGGGGATGCATGTCAATAGCTGGACCGGGAGAAATAGTGCAAGTTACTCCTCCGAGATTTGATAGATATGCTTATCTTCAGATCTTGGAGGATGTTATGCTGCCAAGTGTTACAGCTATTTTCCCCCCTGACGAAATAGAAGGCGGCAGGATTCCATTTGTTCAGGACAACTGTCCCATTCACACCGCCCACGCTGTGAGAGAATGGTTCCAACAGCATGAAGAAATTGAACTGATCAACTGGCCCGCGAAATCACCGGACTTGAACCCCATCGAGAACTTGTGGGGCCAGATCGTCCGCGAATGGGATGATGTGGGTCATCATGGGGTTCGCGATAGGACGGTCCAGGAGTTGGCGGCCCATGTTTTTCGTGTGTGGGATAGTTTAAGGCTGAATATTAATTACTGTGTTAACTTAGTAAATAGCATGCCGAGAAGGATGCAAGAATGTATTGAAGCGGATGGCTATCCTATTAAGTATTAATTAAGTATGTTTCCTTTAGTATTAGATGTTATGATCTATTTTGTGTTGAATAAAGCTTTGTAAACACCAGTCTATACATATAAATATACCTATATATACTATAATATGCTTTATTTTCAAACGTTACATAACAATAATTATTTAAGACGGTCTTGACAAGGTATAACCGTCATTTATATGACACTATTTTGAGTGGAGTGTTATGCCTCCAGAGGAGCTTAAGTTCATCATTATTTGAAATTTTGCAAAATGCCAAAGGGACGCCCAACAAAAGCGAGCAGAAAATTTTCAATTTTTTCGTTTGAAAATAAAATATTGTATTTTATTCGGAGTTTAAGTGACATTATGTGACTCGTATGGATTTAGTTCGCCTCGCTCCGCTCGGCGCTTAAACTTCCATACTCCGTCACATAATGTCCTACTTAAACTCCTAATTAAATAAATATCTATTATTTTCAAACGTCATTTAACAATAAATTACTTAAATGACTGTGTTGGAAAGGTACGACCGTCACTTCTAGCGGCTAAATTTTGAGTGTTTCAAGATAATTTACAGTTTATTTGTAGCAACAATGACTGCATTGTTGCTGCCCTCAAGGAGCCCCCTTCGCGGTAAAAAAAAATTCAATGTGAAAAAAAAGAAAAAATAAATTAGGTAGGTGTAGTGTATAGCAGTTACACCCCCCCAGTTTTGCCAGTTGGCAAATTTCGGGTGTCGTCCAGTTACATTCGGCAAACTAAAACCGGGCACCATGCTTTTTCGAAATTAAATCGCAGAGTTTTATAAAATACCTACTCGATAGCCGGCCTGGCAGGCATAAAACTTACCTAATTGGCAAAAAAAATCTGCCTTACCAAAGTTAAATTTTTCATTTTCTTCATTACTTCATTTGTAAGTATTATTGTGAAGTGTTTGGAAAATTCGATTGTTTTAAATTGCCAAATTTTTATTTACCCCTCCCCCCCCAAGTCATATAAAGAGATACGGTTCTGTGATGGGTAGGCCTTCAAGCAACTTTGCCCAGGGCCCCCAAAGTTAACTCTGCGTTTGAAAATTAAGTATTCTATTTCATTCAGAGTTTAAGTGACATTATGTGACTCGTATGTCTTACTATTATGCCCGATAGCACCGCCGATGATTAATGCTAATCATGATTAAAATCCTGGTTACAATTGTCGAAACAATCCATTAATGTCAGTTTAGCCACTGATTAGCGCTAATCAGGCAGCAGCGGTGCAAGCGGCCCTTAAACTCCTAATAAAATAAATATCTATTATTAAAGTTTTATACTGATCGTTAAAAATGACATTACAACAAAACAAGCCGCGGCAACAAATTATCACTAAGTGTAGGTATACCTGGGTATACCTTAGTTGCAGGGAATTTACACGGACGTTTTCAATTAATAATAATGTGAAGATTTCTGATTTTGAGAATAACTAGGTATTTTATAAAACCTTCCTGACATTATGAATTATTTAAGCGTGTGTGATTCTCAGAGGTTAACCTAACACCTCCAGGTAATTTGTTTATAAATTATGACACACGAGTGATATACCATTTTTCCATCCTTTCATGCATGGTAAACAATTTCGACCCATATAACACATTAATGGTTTCAATATAAAGAAAATGGTAGAAATTAAATTAAACAGACGTTAATTGCTAATTTTAGCGAAAAATTCGTTCCTAGTTTTAACATATTATTCGTAAAAACCTCCCTTTAATTTGTGAAGATTAATAGGGCCGTTCAACGCGGCGATCGATTGCAATCGATACGAACCAATCGCATTCAACGCCTTAACCTCGATTTAAATCGATTGGAAAACTTTCATTGAAGCCTGATTAGATTTAAATCACTAATCGCAATCATGATTTAGACATTAATGACTCGATTACCTAATGATCTTTATGTTGAGATTTATTTCAGTACCTACGTCCCTCGTGTTAAATTGTAACGAAAAGTTAATAACAAATCATTGATGCGAGAAAGTTTAAAAAAAAAATGCGCGTAGGGCAGATTTCTAAAAGCGGCCATCAAGAACGCAAATTTCAATACGCGCCTTGTCTCGGGTTAAATTACTTAAACAGGAAGCTCGTACTTACCTGAAGAACCGATCGATATTTCCCACTCCGACTTGCAACTGAAGTGGACCAGACATGCAGTGTTTGTCTCCCACCTTCCCGGGTGGGCATTTTCACCTACGCATACTGTACATATAGGTCAAGCATCAAATTTCCACCAAGTCAATTTTTTTGTTGGGGGTTGAAGGGGGTGCAATTTTTTCCGTTCAATTGTTATCCTCAGGGGTTGAAGGGGGTGGGTTTCGGGGCGCTTACTTGGTACCTATCCTCCAATAACAGTGGTCCAAATAGTAGTAGTAGTCTAAGGGTGGTTTTCGAGGTTGCAACTTTTTGCGTTCAGTTAGTCTGTTTCTGTTGTAGATAGTCCAAGGGCTCAATTTCATCCAAGTCAATTATTTGTATTCGAGGGTTGAAGACTGGGTTTTGGGGGTACAATTTTTTGCGTTTAAAATAGTCTCCTGCGATAATGAGTGGTAAAAGGACAAAATTCCGTCCAAGTCATTTTTTTGTGTTTCGGGGATGAAGGGAGTGAGTTTTAGGGGCGTAGTTTTTTTGTTCAATTCAACTCTTTCGGTTGTAGGCGGTGCAAGGGTTAAGTTTCCTCCAAGTCAAGTTTTTGTGGTTGGGGGTTGAAGGGGGCGAGTTTCAGGGGTGCAATTTTTTGTGTTCAATTAGTTTCCTTTGGTAATAGGTGGTCCAAGGGTTACATTTCCTCTAAGTGAATTTTCTGTTTCAACGTTGAAGGGGTTGAGTTTTAGAGGTGTAATTTTTTTCTCTTCCTGTCGTAGGTGATCTAAGGGTCTAAGGACTAAATATATTCTCAAAACTTTTTCTGGACCATTGATTAAAAGTTATCGAATTGCTTGAATTTCAAGCAACACTTATGTGAAATTTCGAGTTTCAACCCCTAATTTGCACCCCTTTCTGTTTCATCTTGCAGAAAAACACCATCCCTTATCAGATAATGTCAAAATATATGTGGTTTCAGACCTCCATGTGCAAAATATTTGAGAAGTTTTCGTATTTTGTGATTTTCAACCCCTAAATTTCATCTCCCAAAATTGACACCCCCTCACCTTCAACAGACTTGTTCGTCAAAAACGCATATCAAGTTTCAGTAAAATATCTCCACTGGTTCTCGAGTTATTACAATTAATAATTTTTCAGTCTCGAAAAAAACCTCGCATTCTCGCGCTTTTACTGCGAACGCTGCCTAAATGCTTGAAGATGGATTAAAATCGTATAAGGGAGAAATGTCGGCAACGAATAGACCTACAAAAAAGTCCGCGACAGCATATAAATATCTGTTACGGATAGCCGACAATAAGCCACTGAAGCTATTTTCGTCAAAAATTAAAACAAAAACGATCTCGGCTACCCATCGTAGATAGCTATATGCCGTTTCGGATTTTTTTGTAGATCTCTTCATTGCCGACAATTCCTCCTTACAAACTTTTGCTCTAGCTTCAAGCGTTTTCTTTCAGTTTTTCACCCCCCTGGTCCGATATGGCCCAAAAACAATCCCTGCTGAGATTTTCGGGGTATACACATGTGTACAAAATTTCAGCTCGATATCTGCTTTAGTTCTCAAGTTATGCGTTTTTTCCAATTCTGCCCGTCGAAAGCGAGTATTCGTCAAATTATCAGTCTTGCAGTGCGAGAAGTTGAGGCAGTTCAGGTCTATGTGAGGTCAAGTTTTTTTTAATAACTAATAGCCATTTTTTCTCAAATTCTGTCCGTCGAAAGCTCAAAAAATGTTTTCTCGTATGCTGCCCGTTTAACGTTAAACGCGAGCTTTCGGCGTAGCCGAAAGTGAGTAGGCAGTGCGAGAAGCAACCGCAGTTCAGGTCTACGTCAAGCATTTTTTCAAATTTTAATTTAAAACACAAATTCTGCCATTTTCAAAAAAGAGGAAATTTAAAAGAAGATATAGATCATTTATAGATATAGCCCCATCTTCTCAATGACAAATTTTTCGAAGAAATTGTTATGCAATCGTGAAAAATGAGTTAAACTAACAAGAATTTAACGTCGGAGGACTAGTTTTATTTCGATTTATTGTATAATTCTTTGATTTTTTTGTGGGGTTTATCTTTCTCTATTATTTACCCTTCTGTTTTAACGATGTTTTTAACAACCATCAGTAGTTTTTTCACTTTTCCATTCAGGTCTCAAAAGGTCAGGTAAGGTCTCTCTCTAATAATAAGAAACGTTTGTTAACTATTCACCCTCCTCCTCAAGAATTTTTTCAGGTCAGGTTTTTTCCTTTTAAAACAACGCGAAAAGGCGTATCTGATGCGTGTATTTAAATGACGGTTCAGGTTTATGTCAGGAAAGGTCTGCTTTTTTTGTTTATTTCATAGGGATTTACTAATGTTAAAAATAAATCCAACAAAAAAATCATGAATTATATACAATAAAAAAGGTTGGCTGGTGGTGAGCAAGGCATTAAATTGAAATATTACAATGGTGTTCCTTCCATTGTTCGTCCGAAAAACCAGTAATGACCCAAAAGACCTCATCTAACAACAGTAAT
This sequence comes from Pycnomerus fuliginosus, assembly GCA_963924575.1. Lineage (NCBI taxonomy): Eukaryota > Metazoa > Arthropoda > Insecta > Coleoptera > Zopheridae > Pycnomerus > Pycnomerus fuliginosus. The sequence goes on from OZ004622.1 coordinate 22,763,679, forward strand.
TCTATCAGTTTTTCCGTAATATATCAAAATGTAAGAGGGTTGAACTCTAAAATTAAAACTTTTTATGAAAATGTTTGTGCGTGTGATGTGGACATTATTTTACTGACAGAAACTTGGTTGAATGACAGTGTACTATCAGGAGAATTGTTTCCAATATACTATAATATATTTCGATGTGATCGTGGGACTGGTAGGGGCGGAGGTACATTGATTGCAGTGAATGACAGTTATATAGTTCAGGAGTTATCCTACGTATCACCAGTACCCCAGATCGACATGAGTGCCATCAAGATATTTCTTAAAAATATACAACTCAGCATAATTGTTTTGTACTTCCCGCCAGGACTTCCCTCACATAGTTATGCTGAACTTTTGGAGTACCTGGAAAGTAATGTAGACTTCTCACAACCAGTACTCATTGCGGGAGACTTTAATATTCCTGAATTGCAGCAATGTACTACAGGTGCAAGATCGACACAATTGTTTAACGTTTATAATCACTTTTTGTCATTAAATAAATTGAAACAGCATAATGATATTTTAAACAAGAACATGAGAACTTTGGATTTGCTGTTATCTACAACTGATCTTAATTTGCAAATTACTAAACAGGATCTGCCCTTGGTAGAAGAAGATGGTCATCATCCTTGTCTAAACTTTTTTATAAACCTATCTTCACCGGAGAATACGTCTTTCAGTAGGATTTGGACGGAGAAATTCAATTTCCGAAAAGCAAACTTGCACGATCTTTATATGGCCATCTCATCGACTGATTGGTCTGATTTTGAAAACATAAAAACAGTGGAATCGGCTACTGTTTACCTTTATGCTAGGTACCTTATATGACTTGTTCAATCAGTATGTCCCTCGATTTAAATCTGGGCAGAGAACTTCTAACTTTCCTGTATGGTACACGCGTCGCATTATTGATTTGATTAAAGAGAAAAGGAAGCACTGGAATAATTACCGTAAATCGAAGTCCTTATCCCATTTCAATGCTATGAAGAGGCTTAGGAATATAATTAGATTTGAAATTCGCAAGGAATATTCCAATTTTATTCAGAATGCTGAACGAGCAATCAAAGATAATCCAAAAAATTTTTGGAATTTTGTGAATGACAAGAAAAGGTCCACAAGTATTCCTGGGAGAATGGTTCATGAAGAGGTAATACTCATGGCGTCGCAACAAATTGTGGATGCATTTGCTCAACAGTTTGCGAGTGTTTACTCCTGTGATACCGAAAACCGTACCTGTGATATCAACTGCGATACTTCCATCTGTGATGCCATTAACAACTCCACCTGTGTCTACTGTGATGAAACTGGCTGTCGAAATCGTGTAAGTGAAGCAATCTGTGATAGTTCGTTAAATTTACCGTCATTTCGAATTGAAGAAGATGATATACTGAAAGCCTCAAAAAAACTTGCGAACAGTTTGGTGTCTGGTCCGGATGACATACCTTCATTCCTTGTCCGGGACTGTATTGGTTGTTTAAGTTATCCTTTATGTTATCTTTTTAATTTAATTATGCGCACCTCTACTTATCCTGAATTATGGAAGCAATCTCGTGTGTGTCCAATTTATAAGTCTGGCGACAAGGCGAACATTAAAAATTATAGGCCCATAGCACTTCTCTCTAACTTCGCCAAAATATTTGAAATCATTTTAACCAATGTCTTGTCCTACCACGTATCTTGTAACATCGCCAGTGAACAGCATGGCTTCTTAAAAGGTCGATCGACCACCACAAATTTATGTGAATTCACGCAATTTGTTTCATCTGCTTTGGATAAGCGTCTGCAAGTAGATGTTATATATACCGACCTGTCTAAAGCTTTTGACAGGGTAAACCACTGTTCACTTATTCAAAAGCTAAAAATATTTGGCCTATGCGACGCTTTACTAAACTTAATGAAATCTATCATAATTGGCAGAACCCAGTATGTAGAATATAGTGGTTATGTTTCTCCTACCTTTTGTGCTTATAGTGGTGTTGCTCAAGGCTCAAATTTGGGTCCGCTATTGTTTATAATCTTTTTTAATGATGTTGTTAAGTGTATTAAATCAAGTAAATTTATATTCGCGGATGACTTGAAAATTGCAAGATGCGTTGAAAACTACTCTGATTGTTTAGACTTACAGTCTGATATTGACAATTTGGTTCGATGGTGCAAGGATAATCAGCTCACTTTGAATATTGACAAATGTCGAGTGTTACCTTTTTCTAGGAAGAATAGTAATGTTGCATTCTACTACAATGTAAATGGTGTTGTCCTTACACGTTGTAGTGAGTACGTCGACCTAGGCGTTGTTATGGATTCCAAATTGACTTTTGTTCCCCATATCCTTAAAGTTACAAACTCTGCTCTAAAGACTTTGGGTTTCATCATCCGAAATTCTAAGGACCTCACTGATATCTACTGTATTAAGCTACTGTTTTATACCTTGGTGCGACCGAAACTTGAATATTGTAGTGTTATTTGGTTTCCTGTCCAACAAGTATATATATCCACCATAGAATCTGTACTTCGTAAGTTCTGTAAATTCTGTTATTTTAAAACTTTTGGTTTATATCCAACTCGTAACTTTAGTCAGCGAAATTTACTCAGCATTATGAACGAGTCGTCGATTACTGCTAGGAGGAATCTGTCCTGTTTGATTTTTTTGCAAAACATTATTAATGGTCGCGTAATCAGCTCTGCTCTGCTTGAGCAAGTAACATTATGTGTACCTAGACTCACCAGTAGATCAGCTTTAGTGTTTTATTATGACATACCTAATACGTATCATTATTACAATTGTTCACTTTTAACATGTTTTAAGCTCTACAATTGTTTATCGGAGAACGGTTTTGATATTTTTTATGATGATTTTTCAAACAAAAGTATTCGAGCTAAGATATGTCAGTTCTATGATAGTATCATTAATCCTCTTGAATATTAGACATTTTGCACTTTAGGTCTCATATTTGTAATTTCCTCTTTTTGTATTAATTTTTCAGTTCCTATATTTGTATTTTGTATTTTTTTTATTTTTGTATTAATGTTTAATTTTTTTGCGCTCTGCACATTTGTAGTTTCCACCATAGACTTTGATGTCTTTTGGGAAATAAACATTATTATTATTATTATTATTATTAATAAATCGAAATAAAGCTGGCTCTCCGACGATAAATTCTTGCTTAGTTTAACTCATTTAACACGATTGCATAACAATTTATGCGAAAAATTAATAATTGAGAAGATGGGGCTATATCTAACTGTTACTCCCTCCTAATTGTTAGATATAGCCCCAATAAAAAAATCAACGAATTATACAAAAAATTGAAATAAAATTGGTCCTCCGACGATAAATGCTTGCTTACTTTATAGACCGCTAGTTTTGAGTTTCGCGACTTGTTAGAAGCAAATCGGATAACATTTTGACGATAAGTGTTTCTAGACTAATTGGACCCTGCTGAATCCGAAAATCACTGTCGGCAATTCGAAATCTTAACCGGAAGTCCGTAATTCTAGATGGCGCTCATGGCAGATCGTTATATCCAAAATAGCAGAAAAAATGCAGCAGAGAAGCGGCTGGAACCTCCCCATCGCGTGGATCTTTGTATTCTGTGTAGATAGTAGTTAATTCAACAGAATTTTTTTAATCCTTGACTAATTTCGCAATTTTCTGACAAATACCGACATCACCTCGGACATCACCCATCACGTTTGACAATATGTTTCTTTTAAGGTTAATCTTTTGCCACCTTTTTGACAATAACTGCCATTTTATGTCATCCACTGTCAGCCCGCACCCTTTTAATGAGAGAATTTTTTCTGTATTTTCCACTGAAATGGCAGAAACTATGAACACATTTTTAGAACCAGAATTTGATCGCCTTTCTAATGGCGACATAAAAAAGGAGGTCTTGTATTTAGAATTTTAAGTTGATATGCTTAAATGGGACTTCCCGTTGGCCAATTGCTTTCAAAAGCCTTTCAGGTCTTCAACGGGTCACCCAATCTCCATGTACCATATTTCAGCCAAATCGATTCAGAAATTTGGGCTATAATGTATTTTTAGTGTTATTATAAAATTTCGATTTTTTGAACCAAACAGCGCTAAATGCGAATTAATTTTGCCCTATTTAAAACCAGAATTTGAAGACATTTCTGATGGTGACAATAAATCTTTCAAAAACTTGTTTTTAATGGTCAAATGAGAGAATAATTTTAAATTTGGAAATTGGTGTGCCAAAACGGCACTTTCCGTGAGTCGATTGAATTCAAAATTTGTTCAGCTCTTCGACGTGTAATACAATCCCTATGTGCAAAATTTCAGCCAAATCGGTTCAGGGGCTTGGGCTGTACCGCGATTTTAAAGTCCGATAAAAATCAATTTTTTTTTTATTTTTGGTCAAAAGGGCAGTAAGAATGAATACACTTTTAGAAGCAGAATTCGAAGGTCTTCCTTATGGTGACGTAAAAAATGGGGGTTTGCATTTAAAATTTAAAAGTTGATGTGCCAAAATGGCATTTCCGGTTGCACGATTGGCTCCAAAAGCTTTTCAGATCTAAGTTAGGTTACGAGATGCCTATGTTCCAAATTTCAGCCAAATCGGTCCAGTAGTTTTGGCTGTGGCGTGATTACAAACGTACGAACGTACGTACGAACGTACGTACGAACGTACGTACATACACACAGACACATTTTAAAAACCCCTTTTCTGGGTTCCTGAGACCTCAAAACGTGAAGATCTGGTGCTATCTCAAATTCGAAAATTTTAGTGATTGCAGTAACCTCCCATTTTTTTTAAATTGTGATGGGGTTGGGGAGGTTAAAATTACACAGTTTTCGACCAAAGACGTGGTATACAAAATTAAAGATATCTTCATTCTCTACAAGAAAGGCCCTAATGATTTTTTTCGTACAGGCGACGGTTTACCCCTAGCGCGGGCAAGAAAGTTGCGCTCGCCGTGCGGCTTACGCGCTCAACGATTATTTAATCAAAACACTTGTTTCTTAATTTTTATGGACTTTTCCAATATATTTCACTAATATCCACCTAAATACTTGGGATTAGTAAGATATTCACAATTTACTTCCCTTTTTTCAATGTGCAAACGCCGTTTCCTATTTTGACTCTAGGCTGCTTTTGAGGTGCGTTTTTTGCAAGGGGCGCATCGGATAACATTTTGACAACAAGTATTTTTTGATTAATTGAACCCTGCTGAGTCCGAAAATCACTGTTTTGATTTCGAAATCTTGACCGGAAATGTTTTATTCAAGATGGCACCATCCAAAATACCACACTAATGGGAAAATAGCTGAAGCCGATTTGGCTGAAATTTTGATAAGTTGTAGATCTCGGCTTCCTGATCAAAAGTTATCATTGACACAAAGCAATCGTATGGACGGTTCTTGCTACAGAGGCCTGAAAGTAAAATAGAAACTATAACTGAGCTTGAAAGCCACCTTGACTAGCGTACATCCTCTCAAGATCTTGAAATTTAAACAGTGATTTAAGGATTCAGCAAGGTTCAATTATTCAAATAATGCTTGCTGTCAAAATGTTATCCGATCTGCTCTTTGTTGTAGCGCACCTCAAAAGAAACCAACAGTGAAAGACAGAAAACGGCGTTTGCACATTGAAAAAGGGGAAATAAATAGAGAATATCTTACTAATTCCATGTATTTAGGTGGACATTGGTGAAATATATTGAAAAACTCCCTAAAATTTAAGAAACAAGTTTTTTGATTAGATAATTGTGGATCGCGTAAGCCGCGCGGCGAGCGCAAGTTTCTTGCCAGCGCTAGGGGTAAACCGTCGTCTGTACGAAAAAAATCATTAGGACCTTTCTTGTAGAGAATAAAGCTATCTTTAATTTTGTATACCACGTCTTTGGTCGAAAACTGTATAATTTTCATGCTATTTTGGATATAACGATCTGCCTTGAGCGCCATCTAAAATTACGGACTTCCGGTTAAGATTTCGAATTGCCGACAGTGATTTTCGGATTCAGCAGGGTCCAATTAGTCTAGAAACACTTGTCGTCAAAATGTTATCCGATTTGCTTCTAGCATAATAAAGAGAGCGTTTTTTGAAATTTTAGCCTTGTCTATTAACTCATTTAACATGATTCCATAACAAATTATGTGAAAAATTGCTAATTGAGAAGATGGGGCTATATCTAACTGTTACCAAAAGAAGGGGCTATAGGCAGGGCCGTAGCAAGACCCCACCGGGCCTGGGTTCCAACCCGCTGTTCGGGCCCCCATACAATAATAATAATAATACCCCAATACCCATAATATTTTATTTTAAAAAGTATATGCAGTGTGTCTCATTTTAACTGGGACCACCCAAATATTTCGGTTACTATTGAGCAAATTAGCGCGTTTTTTTTTTGCACATGTAGAACTCCAGAATCTGCATCTGCGTAATACTTCACCTTTTTGTTATCCCGAAATCTCAGCCCACTGCGATTAATTAAAGAGACCAAAAATAGCGAAATCGTATTAAGCATTTTTTTACCGAAAAAGTTTATTAAAAAAAGTTGCTCGGGTAAATCCGAACTTTCAGGCCAAAATAAAAATGTTGAAATTCTGGAGGAAAAAATCAAAAATATCTGAAACTTCAATATTTTTGCAACAAAAGGGTTGCTGTGTAATAGGAAAACAATTGAATTAAGTTTGTTTGACATTTGTTGTTAGCTATATAACTGGGCAAAATTTAACAATCGCAGAAAAAGTTGAAATTATAAGCTAATAAATAATAACCTTAATAATTCCAAGTTTTTCTGCGATTGTTAAATGTTGCCCAGCCATAGCTAACAGCAACTGCCAAACAACACTCATTTCAATTGTGTTTAATTATACGACAACCCTTTTGTTGTAAAAATAATGAAGTTTTCAATATTTTTCATTTTTTCCTCCAGAAATTCAACATTTTTATTTTGGTCTGAAACTCCGAACTCACCCATTTGGGGTCATCCTGAGCAACTTTTCTTAATAAAATTTTTCGATAAAAAAATACCGAATACGATTTCGCTGTTTTTGTCCTCTTTAATTAATCGCAGAGGGCAGAGGGATAAAAAAGGTGAAGCATCACACAGATGCAAATTTGAAGCTCTACATGCAGAAAAAATAGCGATTTAATTTGCTCAATATTAATCGAAATATTTGGGTGGTTCCAGTTAAAGTGAGACACGGTGTAGAAATAAAAACAACGCAAGTAAAAAAGTAAAGGCAAAAGGTGCAAGGCGATAGGCTTCAATTTTAATTCACTGGTAAATAAAAAGTAAAAGAAACAAAAAGAGACAATTTTAACTTAACGCCCTCGTAAAACTCATACTAAAGGGTGTTAAATTGAGTAAATTTATTTGAAACTTATCCGCAAACCATCACTCGATACATGTAGCCATGTGTAGGTACATTTATTCATTTGTGATGGTTATGATAATAATTTTGCACGTTATATGCTCTTATATCTCATTATTAAATTTTCTAAACTTATCGATCGCTCGTGGGACGCGGGCCCCCTGTAGCCCCGGGCCCGGGTTCCGCGGAACCCCGGTAGCTACGGCCCTGGCTATAGGTACATACATATGTATATGTATTTAATAATTGCTGCCTAGTAATTGTTAGATATAGCCCTTTTAATTTTAATTCCGTATTTATTTATTTTAACTAATAAATTAAAAATCGCGCTTCCGCCAGCTGGCTTGTCTTCATTTTACTGTATTTAATGAGATTCTAATAGAAATTTTCTTAAAAAGTGCAAATTTACTAGAAGGGGCTGCTAACTGTTGCTGGATCTAATAATATTGACGCGTTTGCCTTCTTAATTTTGGTGCGTAGTGTACTCCTGTTTTGAGTTTCCCGCAATGAAAGAGCGAAACAGAACAGTCCCCTCTCTTTCTCGCTCACCCCACCTATTGTTATGGTGTCGGTGCATTTCCGGTTTATGTAGCGTTGTTGTCAGTTTTCGTGCCTCCGTCACATTTTGAGTGCAATAAAACCAAAAATGGAGTAGTTCTCCCGGTCAAATTAAATCAGCACTTTACGGATTCACGCAAGAAACACAATTAAAGGTAAAAATGGCTCTGTGCGCTAAAATTCGGCCAAAATTTCGCGATTTCGCATCAAACAACTGGCGACCTTGAAACGTCGTTCGGTCGCCATGTTTGTAATTTCCGTCAGGGCGGCAAATTCAAATTTCTGTTGTAGAAATAATGGAGAACGGGGAGACTGGAGAGCTTATGGAGAACGTGGTGATCAGCGACGTCCAGACGCCGCAGTACATGATCCAGAGGATTCCCGAAAATTCCCAGTTACTCGGCACGGAGTTGTTGCAGCATCATAATGGGTTAGTTGTGGATCTTGGTGGGAATGATTTTATTCCGGTTACTTACCCATCGGAGGCGCTTTTATCCCACGATTTAACTGAAGAGGATAGAAATTTGGCTGCAGCTTTGGTGGCTGTGCAGTTAAGTCAGCAACAGAAGCAGCAGCAAGCTCTGCCATTGATGCAAGGTGGCTGTGAGTTTGTTTACAAATGGCGTGATTCATTTGTTTTTTTAGATAATAAAATTTTGGAGGAACAGCAGCTGTTAGTGGCTGATAAAGACGGGAGTTATTTGCAAATTGTGGGATCTGATAGTGTGTACGTGGAAAAACGAGCCCTGCCGAAATTATTAAACAATCGGTTCATAACGGTAACCCCGAATTATACCAAAAAATCCGAGGATGAGAAACGAGGTTCCGATGGAGAGAAACACGACCAAAAGCCTTCCCGTAAGAACCTGCCCCACAAAAAAAGGATATCCCGGAAGCTCAAAAAACAGACTCCTGCCAAAATTCAGTGTAATCTGTGTGAACAAAATTTTTCATCGCAGGACGAATTTGCACAGCACGAAATGTTGTGCCAGACTACGATATCCCCCGTACATCATTTTGCATGCCAACTGTGCAGTGCTTCCTTTCAAGATCAGTTGAGATTCTTCGAGCATTTAAAGGCTCATTATGAACCTTCGCAAACAATAGCAACTGTGAGTATAACTTTATTTACAGCCCCGGTAGGCCATGAAACTTCTTCTGTGGTGGCAAAATATAAGGTGCTTTCCATTTACACATTTATCTGAGGAGTCTCATTTAATAATATCAGCAATTTGATTGGTCAATATTCAAATAAAAATGAAGCCCCTCAGAGAAATGTGAAAATGGGAAGCACCTATAATATGGTTCTACTCTCCATTCATTTTCTATTGAAGTGACAGAACGTCAAAATTTGAATTTTATGTTGGTATGAGGAAATTTTGCAAGGAATTTTACTAACAGGTGAGTTGATAGAAACGATTTCAATGCGATACGTCAGAAAACATGACAAATGTCAAAATTTTGAAATTGATCTGAATTGGCCCAAAATGGCCTGTGTGCGTGCAGTTTTGAGTAAAGTGTAATAGTAGAGACGCTCTTGGGTTTTACCCTGCACTTTATGATTAAGCGATGGTACTTTGCACACTTCTTACCTAGATGCCAAAGATCACTTTTTGAGGTGTTGCCAAGTTTGAAGCCTATGCGGCCACTGCTGTGGCAGGTTGCCTATCTCCGGGGCCGATACTTTTCGGAATTTTAATTTAAAATGCAAACCCCCATTTTGCACGTCACCATAAAAAAGGCCTTCAAATTCTGCTTCTAAAAATGTATTCACTCTTTAGTGCCTTTTTGACAAAAAATCAAATATTCGAGATTTTTTAACGTATTTTTAAAAACGCGATACAGCCGAAACCTCAGGACCGATTTAGCTGAAATTTTGCATATGGAGGTTGTATTACCCGTATTACAGCTGAAATTTTTTTGAAGGTAATCGATACACGGAAAGTGCCGTTTTCGCACATCAATTTTCAAATTTAAACATACTCTCATTTTACTATCTTAATAAGTTTTTGAAAATTTTATTGTCACCATCAGAAAGGTCTTCAAATTCTGGTTTTGAATAAGACAAAATTCATTCGCATTAAGTGCCCTTTGGATTAAAAAATCGAAATTTTGTAACAACATTAAAAATACATTATAGTCCAAACTACTGAATCGATTTGGCTGAAATTTGATACATGGAGATTGGGTAACCCGTTGAGGAGCCTTGACAGGGAAAAAGCTGGAAAAATAGGCGATTATGGGAAGTACGCTCTAGAGATAGGAAACCTGCCACAGCAAGTGGCCGCATAGGCTTCAAACTTGGCAACACTTCAAAAAGTGATCTTTGGCATCTAGGTAAGAAGTGTGCAAAGTACCAGCCCTTAATCATAAAGTGCAGGGTAACCCCCCGATTTTCCCAAGAGCGTCCGTACTATAAAGGAAAATATTCACGAAAAAGCCTCAGGTACATTTATCTGTGACACTGCTTCTAACAATAAAAATAAACCCTAGAAGATTTGGGTTATGTAATGTTTTTGCTTTCCCGCCAAATTTTGATCAAATTGTGTAAAGTACAGGCCCTTACAAATTAGGGTTGTACTACTGTACATACTGTGTATCGAAAAGAAAAGAATTTTGGAATTTCGTTTTGTAATAGTCGCCAAAACTTGCCTTTTACTATCCTGAAAAGAAAGTTTATTTAAGGTTTCGCTATAGTTCAACGTTTTCAGCCCGCTACCACCCCTCAAATATTATGTTATTTTGAAATCTCAAATTTTTTTTGAAATGCAACATTTATTGTTTTTCTGTCACTAGTAGGCTCACTAACAGCCGTTTTTTCATCTCTAGTTAAATTTAGCTACCTACTAGATGGCCATTGCATTATAGTTTCAAAGACAATTAACTCATCAATCAAGTTGCTGGTGCATGCATGACAGAAGTTATGTATGACAGTACTGGTTGACGTCTAAAGTTCAAACATTAAATTTTTGTGCGTTTTTTAGTCTTCGAAGGCCCAGCAAATATAGGCCACTCGAGACTATTTCTAGTGTAAATTGCCTTTGAAATATTCTTATTAACTCGAAAGGGAACCACAGAAATTCGAATAAAAAACGCACGAAAATATAACGTCTGAACTTTAGACGTCAACCAGTAGTGTCATAAGTTCTGTCATGCATGCACCAGCAACTTGATTAATTAGAGTTAATTGTCCTTGAAACCATGTGGCAGTAGGTAGCTAAATTTAACTAGAGAAGAAAAAAGACGGCCTTTAGTGGTCTTTAAAATCTACTCCGAACCTACTAGTGATAGAAAAACAATAAATAATGAATTTCAAAAAATTATTCGTTGTAGACTTGGAATTTCAAAATAATCAATATTTGAAGGGCGGTAGAGGGCTAAAGATGTTGAACTATAGCAGAACCTTAAATATACTTTCTTCTTAGGATAGTAAAAGGTAAGTTTTGGCGACTATTACAAAACGAAATTCCAAAATTCTTTTTTTTCGATACACCCTATTGTACAGTTTCAGATTTTAGATCTTCAATAGAAAATGAATGGAGTTTAGAAGGCCGTGGGTGGTAGTATACAAACCCACTTATTTGTCAAGATGACAGAAGGAAAAGTTTTGAATCTGTCATGTCACTTATGTCAAAAAGCAACATGAAATTTGAATTAATCCAAAGATGTTAAGAATATTTAGTTATGACCATCTTGTTGCCACTATACCAGATGTTTCATCGGACCGCGACCATAGGCAAATAAGATGGAAAAATGAAATGAATCTTCAAAGTTAAAAAAACTGCACTTCAATGACATTTTTGACAACGTTGAAGTGACATTTATATGTCATTTCAATGAAGTACAGTCGGTTGCAAAATTGTCTGCGACTCTGCGACGTATAACTTTTTATAAATTAAGTTTAAAGAATGAAGAGGCCCATTTGCTGGTCAAAAGCAATGTCTGAAGTTGATAGACTACCCTGTCTATTGGAACATAATGTCTCAGAAAGGTAATTTGCCTCCATTCTTTACCTAAACTAAGTATATAAAAAGTTATACGTCCCACACAATTTTGCAACCGACTGTACATTATTTTTACTCCGGCGGCGATGAAGTACATTATTTTTACTCCGGCGCTATTGAACTACACTATATTTTTACTCCGGCGGCATAAATTTTCTTTTCAGCCACTTGAGTAATTAGTGACGTTCTTCCTTTCACACCACTTTGTGAATCTTTGGTAACCCGAACCCCATCCCATAGCAAACTGAGAACTTATTCTTAAAAATTTGAGAAATAATTTAATCAAGAATGTCCACTTTTAATGAATTGTCTGCGTTTGAAGAAAAAATAGCATATGTTGTTCGGAGTAAAAGTGATACTTTAGCTGGATTTGTCTAACTCGCTTCGCTCGTTAGCTTTGCCACACGTAGTGTCACTTTTACTCCTAATAACATAATATACTAATTTTCGCCGGTAGTCATTAAAAGTGCATTTTTACTGTCTCTTTTGCGGCAGTGAAATCGATTTTTAGTGAAAATTTGATTCTAATATAACAGACAATAATCGTTGTCATCGCGACGGCCGCAGAAACAAAATCACTTCCACCTATGTGTATTGTAGCTAGGCGAGTTATTATCCATTAAAAATGACATACGGGCTAATTCCAAGTTGGTTTCTGTCATGACGTAACGACATAAATCTGATTAGTGTATAACTCAGAAGAGGTCGCTAGTAGTACGGTTTTACAGAGTTCTACATTTCTACCTTGATGAAACGGTAAGACAGGCGACGTGACTTTCATAGCGCCTGTCGAGTGACAAATGACAATTGAAATTGTGGTTGTTCAAAATGGCTGCCGCTCGAAATTGTGCAAAATAATAACTACTAGCGACCTCTTCTGAGTTACGCACTAATTAGACTTGTCATTACGTCATGACATAAACCAACTTGGAATTAGCCCTTTACTCATTAATTATCCATTTTGCAATTAGAAAATTACTGTATTTGAGTTCTACATATCGAGTACTACATGTCCAAACCAAATTTTAACTCTTTTCGAAAAAAATTCGATTTTCCGAACCGTGAGAGTAGTATGGACTCTGTACCTCGGAATTTTTTTGCTAATCAGTTTCTTTTAGGTACTTAACAATGATTCTTTGAAAATTGAATTTTAAACAGAGGCTGGAAATTTTTCGGGTACAATCGACACGCTTCGGCAGTTTTCGACTCCAGGATCCGAGCAATTTTGATTCGTGTTGACATTTGTTCGAAAATTACATATTCTTAAAATTAAAAATAAATGAATCCTGATTTCTTCGGTAGGAATTGTCACATACAACATCAAACAATCAATTTTCAAAAAATCATTGTTAAGTACCTAAGCGAAGCTGATGTACAAAAAAATCTCGAGGTACAAGCTAGTCCATACTACCCTCCACACTCGCTAAAACTTTTGGAGTAAATTCTCGGGAGCAGGAAAAGAAAGGACCCCGCACTTTTCTTATGGAAATTGGGTTTGGGTCAGATTTTTTTCAAAAAAATATATGTTGTAGAGCACGACTCCCTGAGTAATTGTTATCATTGCGCCAACTTTGTGGACCCCACCGTTTCTTAGATATAGAGGTTTGAAAATGAGAGGGTGGTAATGCATAAAGTTAAAAACGAATGTGAAGGCCGCTGTGTTGGCCATGGTCAACGTTACATATTGTCGTAACATTAAGCGGGGCATCATTTAAAACTCATTGAAGATGGCCATTGTTGGTATTTCTTCAGTATATTCAATGCTATTTTAACGCCTTCTGGGCTGTAGTTAATTTGGGTCAGATTTCTTTTATTTTTTAATATATCATGCCTGTATACATCTAGTTTCTGGAGAATTTTTCAAAAGTTTTGTCGTCCTTACCTCTTCAAGTAATTAAGGCGTAGAGTGAAGGTATGACCTACATACAAAGTGTGGGACTTTTTTAGTGGTACGCGTATTGAAATTAAGAAAGGAAATATTTTTGAAATTGCTATCATAATATATTACTTCTTATTAAACCATGTCCAAGCATAGAAGTGTTTGAAAACGGTGAAACTTTGCTTAGTTGAAGATTCTCTCCAGGCACAACAAATGTAGAATTTGCACCCTACTCCTTCGAAGAGGTAAGGGCGAAGTAACTTTTGAAAAATCATCGAGAGACTACATGCATTGAGGTGTCATATAATAAAAAATAAAAGAAATCTGACCCAAATTAACGACAGCCCAGAAGGTGTTAAAACAGCATTGAATATACTCAAGAAATAACAAGAATGACGATCTTCAATGACTTTCAAAAGATGTCCTGCTTATTGTTCTGACAATATGCAGCGTTGACCATGGCGAAAACAGCGGATTTCACATTCGTTTTAACTCTGTGCCTTACCACCCTCTCATCTTCAACCCTCCATATGTAAGAAACGGTGAGGTCCACAAAGTTGGCGCAATGGTAACAATTACTCAGGGAGTCGTGCTCTACAACATATATTTTTTTGAAAAAAATCTGACCCAAACCTAATTTCCATAAGAAAAGTGCGGGGTCCTTTAATGAAATTTTCCATGTTATTTGTCTATGGTCGCGTATTGATGATACGCCTGGTATCACCAATTTCCATAGCCTACCGCTGCTGAAAATAAAAATTTAATGAACTATACGGGGTTGTTACAAATGAGTAGGCCTCAACCAATCATAAGAGTCGTACCCTAGTTACCGCGAGTGTTATCAAGTGTTCGCGAATAAGGGTCGAAAATCCCTCCCCAGGCGTTGATGCTTTGTTTTGACAACTTGCTACACCTGTAAAAAATGCGTAAAAGTTCAATTCTTTTATTTTCCAAGCCATCCATGAAACAATCATTTTTGTTTTTTATTTTTGTAACATCCCTGTAGTTTAATATAATACCTAATGTTGAAACATTGCCTAACAATAAGTTGTTTTAGTCAGAGAAAATGGAACCTTTGGATCCTGAAAAAGACAATATATTGTCTACTTTGTTAAATTTGACTTGTATCCAATGCAATAAGACATTCCGGAGACAAAAGACTTTCGAGGCCCACATGAAGGAGGTACATCAGAAGGAGGATCTTAACGAGTTTAGTGAACCTGAGGACTTGATGGAAGGGATTAATGTGGTCGTGGATGGGAATGACGCAAATTCTGATAGTGATACCAAGGCATGGTTCGTATTAAATCATATTATCAAAAAATAATTCCAATTATTACATTTCCTGTTGTCATTTTCGTTCTTGCTTTTAAACCATAAATAAAAAATAAAGTAGCATAATTATTATCATGCAAGACATTTGGAGTTTAGACATGTCATAAACAAACTTGAAATCAGCCCCTAAGAGAAAAAGCAAGACGTTAAGACCTAGAATTTGGAAAACGTACTTTGGTCATGGTCATGATGGGACACAATGGCCACTGGACGATATTTTGACAACAAAAGCATTCAAAAAATTCTTTCGCCTTTCCTTACTAAATACAGGGTGTCCCAGAACGCTCGCATCACCGTTAGTGGAGTATTCAGCATTCAGTATTCAGTAGTCCAAATCAGATTTCAGCTCTGAATTGCTTCATGAGGTAATTTAATGTTAAGTGCACTATTTCTTACGTAACAAGATACAACGGTATAAATTTTCACGGATAGTATTTTGTTACCTAGGAATTACTGCATCTAAGATTAAATTACCTGAAATCTGATTGGTCCGCTTAAATCTCTTATAACGGAGAACTATTGGACCTGGCAATTTTCAAAAACACGGATCCACTCGAGAGTTTAATGCTGAATACTCCATTAAACGGTGGTGCGAGGGTTTTCGGACTATCTGTATATCTTGCTAACTTGTTTGCTGCTTATTTAGATAATGCGGCTACTTTTTTCCAAGTTTGACACATATTGTAACGAACCAGTCCACCAATTTTATAATAATGGTACAAGGACTATGCCTTGTAAATTGGTGAACCGTTACTTGCTCCCTAAAAATTCATTTTTTATTTCCACCTCCTGATTTTTACTGTATCGAGGAACATTCCAATAGCACACCGAGTCAACAGAACTTGCAAGAAGATCAGAAACATCCCTCAAGCCCCATCAGTGCAGTTGCAGGTCATGAATTATCCGAAGTCAACGATCGTAAACATCTAAGTAGCCATGACATTTTAATTTTCATTCAAAATATCCAAATTACACCTACGATTCCTCTCAGATGTGGGGGGACACTTAGTAGAAGCTCTCAGGTTATGATAATATGAAAACACACGACCGACAAAGCCTATAAGAGAGAAAAAGTGTTAAAGAAAACGAAAATTCCACATAACCTCACTTTTAGACGTCACGCCGGAGTGGCAATTGTTGCTACCAGTTTAATTGTTGTTAATAATAGAGGGCGCTCACGGAAGCTTCCACGAATACTCCGGAGCTGAAGAGGAGATAAAAGATCCCACACCAAAAACCATCGTTAGAGTTTCTCATGCAGTGAAGGTGTGGGGAGCTCTCACTAAACAACGGTCTCTCGGACATCCCATTCCGTCTAGCACTGTTCTCCTTTTATAAGGACATACCGTAAAGGTAAATACCGCGCTACATTCAATTATTTAATTCTGAAGAAGGCATAATCAAGACCTATTCAAGAGGATGCAACTAATTGTGTTTTTACGTCACCAAGTACAACTACGCATGGCCATGTTGGGCTAGAACGTCAAGTTTGGCGTTTGATGATTGGCTGAGTTTGAATGACAGCGGTGTAAGAAGGACCGCCAACGGTGGAAAATGCGACACAAGTTCGGAAGAGAAAAACTTCAAGGCTTCGAAAATATAAATTTTTTTAACTGTTGTCTTGTTTTCGACAAATTCTACACATTTTAATAAATAGCTCAAAAACGGTTGAATTTAAATATAGGGCACGCCTGACAAAATTTGCACAGAATGACACGTAGAAACCAAAAATATAGGGTGTTCAATTTATTTGTGCTGCCCCACCCGCACGAGCCGCCCATGTGAGTCCATAATAGCACTTTTAGATTATGCCAGGCACAGACACCCTGTATCTCAAACGGTTATTTTAGATTAAAAGCTAATTTCAAGTTGGTTTACGTCATGACGTAACTACATAAGTCTGATTAGTACATAACTCAGAAGAGGTCGTTAGTAGTACCGTTTTACAGAGTTCTACATTATTACAATCACTAGAAAGACCCCACTATAAGGAAACACTTGATTTTCACTGCTGACGCGTTTCGAACACAATGTGTTCATTATCAAAGCCGAAGCTAAACGCGTCAGCAGTGAAAATCTAGTGTTTCGGTGTAGTGGGGTGTTTCTAGTGATAGTGCATTTTTCCACCGAAGTTGTCCAGTGTTTCCATTGGGAAATGTCCATTCGGTCGAAGTTGAAAGGTTAAACTGTCAAATTCGTGGGTAGGTTAGGTTATATTTTCCTGAAAATTTATCACATTCTTTGATTTACCCTTGTTATTACGACCATTCATACATCAAAAATTAACCATTTTGTCCCTCACGGCGCATGCGGCAATTTCGATGTTGATGGATAACAGAAACCATATGAAACAGCTGCTCTGATGACAGAAACTACCGCTCCGGAACAGGCGTGTCTCAGCATCTGTCTTATTTGTTCCACCAAATGCAACTCCTTCCACAAAAGAAATAGGGGAATTGAAATTATTGTGGTTGTTCAAAATGGCTGCTGCAAGGTATTAATGTAGAACTGTGCGACCGCTTCTGAATTATGCACTAATCAGACCTGTGTCATTACGTTATGTCATAAACAAACTTGAAATCAGCCCCTAAGAGAAAAAGCAAGACGTTAAGACCTAGAATTTGGAAAACGTACTTTGGTCATGGTCATGATGGGACACAATGGCCACTGGACGATATTTTGACAACAAAAGCATTCAAAAAATTCTTTCGCCTTTCCTTACTAAATACAGGGTGTCCCAGAACGCTCGCATCACCGTTAGTGGAGTATTCAGCATTCAGTATTCAGTAGTCCAAATCAGATTTCAGCTCTGAATTGCTTCATGAGGTAATTTAATGTTAAGTGCACTATTTCTTACGTAACAAGATACAACGGTATAAATTTTCACTGATAGTATTTTGTTACCTAGGAATTACTGCATCTAAGATTAAATTACCTGAAATCTGATTGGTCCGCTTAAATCTCTTATAACGGAGAACTATTGGACCTGGAAATTTTCAAAAACACGGATCCACTGGAGAGTTTAATGCTGAATACTCCATTAAACGGTGGTGCGAGGGTTTTCGGACTATCTGTATATCTTGCTAACTTGTTTGCTGCTTATTTAGATAATGCGGCTACTTTTTTCCAAGTTTGACACATATAAATACAAATAATCCTTCTCATCACGCCAAATTTCGTTGTGGATATCCTCTCGGTACCTATTAATATGAAAATCAGGTATTAAAATCAAAGGAAATGGGTCGATATTGGAAAAACGTGGTTTTGTGTCCCTTTCAGTCGCACTTGTTTTATAGTCGGCACCGGTTCCGTAAATCCTCCAAACGCTCAGCTGTCTGATAGGGACTTCATTTAGGTTAGAAATCCTTCAAATATTTGTCAAAAGGGTTGTCTCGTAATTTTTTTGTAAAGTCAAAAAAGGTAATTGGGTTCTTTTTGCAATCTTGCCTTAATCCGCATCCGCATTAACATACAGTGTCAAAATTATTACATATCTTTCGATGTTTTTTGTTTAAAAACATAATTTCCGTTAATTTAAACGTCATTGCTTTTCACGAATATCTTTTTTTTTTTCGAAAACTATTTTACCGACCTGGGAAACATTTCATCCCATACGTTAGATGGCGACGACGTATCGCCACAGAATATCGTTTTAGAGGGAAGGGACCACTGTGTCCCACTGGCCACTGCTACCCGCTCCCCTCTGTGAAGATTTTAAATTTCAGTTTTCAGTTAAAACATAATCGAGAAATCCTGGAAAGTTTCGGTAATTTTTTATTTTGAATTTACCCATCAGTAAAGCAAATAAATGACAAATTGAATTGGCAAACTGCAGTTTGCTTTCATCTACACCTAAGGTCACTGGATTTCTCTCTTTGGAGAGGTACGGCAACCAACCGGAAGTGTGGACAAATTTAAAAAGGACAGAGAACATACCCTTACAATAAGTAAGAGAGAAATGACTTGCTTCCATTGTTATTTTTTGACACTGACAATGGCTTTATTTGTCAATTTGCAGTTGTCATCAACACTAAAGACAAAAATTTGTTGATTTATCGTTTATTGATAATTGTATTTTTCTTAATTCGGGAAGCAAAACGAAGTGCCACTAAATGGCCAACATCGATCACCGAGAAGATAGGTACATGATGGATGGGTTGTCATAAGTATACGTGTTTTGTGGTGTTTATAGAGAAATTAAGTACGCCTGTACGCCTGATTGCCTGTGTTTTTGACGAAGGTAAACGTGCGGTTTGCAGCCGATAAAACTCAGTGGTCCACCAAGTAGCAATGAAGTTCAGTTCGATGATGACTTTGTCTTACTTATTTTGACCGCAAATAAAGTGCATTAACTGCGAAATCTTTAATTATAAACAGTGATGAGTGCTTATAGTTAGTTGGGGCTAAATTCAAGCATATTGTTGTTGCTGCACTGCTGCTGTATTTAAACAATAAAACGAAATTAACTTGATTTAGTCTTTGTGAAACCAATAATTGTTGCAAGGAAACGGTTAATAAAGGGATCCACTGTAAAACCATAACATAACAATATAGGAAATATACTGCAAACTTAAAAGAGAAAGTGATATGTTTCCTGTTCCGTTTGCCGTACCTCTCCAAAGAGAGAAATCCAGTGACCTTATCTATACCGTGTTTTAACAGAATGTCGCACGCTCCAAAAACTCTCATTAGATGTCGCTAGGGTTTCTAATAATTTAAGTCCAACCCCTGTCGCCCCGTAGAGGGTTAAAATTCAAATAGCTTCTTTTTTTCTGTTTTAAGGTATCAAGAAGACGAGTTGCACCAGACAGAAGAGGACTTGAAAGAAATCGACGCCGAACAGCACGTCTGTCACATTTGCAAACAGCCTTTCCCATTACGGGCGATCTTACTGCAACATTTAGTGAACTGCAGAGCGGCAAACGGCATAACCGAACCGACCGAACCGGCCGTCGTGAAAAAGAAAAACATAAAAAAGAAGGGCAACATGCACTGTACGCAGTGCGACAGAGTTTTCACCCACAGGAATTCCCTCGTTTACCACATGCGCAGTCACACCGGCATCCGACCCCACCAGTGCGACCAATGCGGGAAGAGCTTTTTCGCATCTAGCGCCCTCAAAGTCCACTTGCGGCTGCATTCGGGCGATAAACCGTACCACTGCGAGGAGTGCGGAAAGAATTTCCGACAGTGGGGCGATCTGAAGTACCACATGACCTCGTTGCATTCCAACGAAAAGCAGTTCCAGTGCGAGTATTGCGGCAAGGATTTCGCCCGGAAATACTCGCTGATCGTACACAGGAGGATTCACACCGGCGAAAAGAATTACAAATGCGAGTACTGTGGAAAAACGTTTAGGGCTTCTTCGTATCTGCAGAACCATAGGAGAATTCACACAGGTCTGTATAGCTTTTCAGGAAATAACGTATATTACAAGAGCAGGATGTTTACAACACTAGCCGAAGGCGAGTGTTGTAATATGCACCCAGTGTTGTTAAAAATACTTTTTAAGTTTTTGTCTGTTTAAATACAACTACAAATATTTTTTTCTTCAAACGTCAAAAAACTGCATTTCAATGACATTTTTGACAACGTTAAAGTGATATTTCTATGACATGGCAATATAATGTTATTTTTACTCCGGCGGCGATGAATTATATTATTTTCGGAGGTATACTGGAGTACATCACCTGATGATATTTATATGAAATATGATACTTTTGTACTATTATACCTATAATGAAATGTGTATACTCCAGTATTACCTCTGAAAATAAACCATAAACCCTTAAAAAAAAATTACATTATTGGTACTCCGGCGGCGAATACAGATTTTTTCAAAAAATTTTACAAAAATAAGTCGCTACATGCTGCGAATAATCTGCAGCTAATAAAATTCCGCATCTCGTCATGATTGTGTGCGCGAAGGACCGTAGCGGAAATCGAAATGCGAAATGAAAAACGAAGCGAAATGAAAGTAAACTTACCCAAGTTTCCTAGCCGCCTGCGAAGGGCACAAATGGTCAGTGGAAGGGTAGGTAATGGGGTTAAAAGAGGGAAATGAAGGAACATTGAGTAAATTGTTATTTACAAAATAACTAGCGACACGCGTTCTGCCACCGATTTTTAATTATTCTTCTAGCGACACGGTTCGTCGGAAACAACTTTTAGTTGAAAAAAATTGTCCACACCTGATTTCATTTTCTGTCGATTAAAATTGATCTTCTGATTCGGAAAACATCAAAATTAAAATCTGTTTCTCGATTAGATTTTGTTTTATGTAATAAGAAATAAATTAAATATAATTATTTCATTAGATCAGAGAAAACAGCGAGGAAAATGGCTCATATTGGCATGATAGAATATAATACGATGCACCTGACATGTGTGCCAGTAGCGTGTAAAAAAAACCGACAGCCACAAAAGCAGCTGGAACCTCTACCGGTGGATCTTTAAATTTGTGTGAAATATCGTGTCGAAGTAAATGATTGTCCACTCAAAGGGCAACATTGCACAATAATGTATGCTTTTGAATGTAAAGTCCACCAAATTTCATTTCATGGAGTAATTCTTTACAGCCCGTCATTAGTAGAGCAGTACAATATATATTTTTTAAATCAAACAGTTGTCATATTCATTCACAAAGTGCAATAGGGTCTAGTGTGAAACTCTCCATTTTCCACAAATGTCATCGTGGATGTCGTATATGACATTATTATTATTGTATGACATTACCTTCTTTGTCATTAG
Source organism: Pycnomerus fuliginosus (assembly GCA_963924575.1). NCBI lineage: Eukaryota > Metazoa > Arthropoda > Insecta > Coleoptera > Zopheridae > Pycnomerus > Pycnomerus fuliginosus. The sequence goes on from OZ004622.1 coordinate 22,785,568, forward strand.
TCTTTCACGTATGTTCATTGCTTTCTGCCAGTTTTCTCCAATTTTCTTGAATTTTTTGCCGCAACTCTAAAACTTCTTTATCGACGTTTTTAAAAGCAGAATCTACAGACTTTTGTAGAAGGTATGGTATGTCAAAAGTGGAGATTTACATAATACCTACATATGTGTAAAATTTCCAAGTTCATATGCCCAAAAAGCACTAAATATCATCCAAGCTTCATTTCAGAGGGGTTCTCCACTGCGCCTTCTGTCCCTATTTCAATCAAATCGGTTCAGTAGTTTCCGAAGCAGTTTTTTTTGTCAGAAATAGGTTCATATACGACATCCACGATGACATTTGTGGAACATGGGCAGTTTTACACTAGACCCTATTGCACTTTGTGAATGAATATACCATACCTATCTTTGATTTAAAAAAAAATATTTTGTACTAGATTGTACTGCTCTACTAATGAGGGGCTGTAAAGAATTACTTCATGAAACGAAATTTGGTGGACTTTATATTCAAAAGCATACGCTATTGTGCAATGTTGCCATTTGAGTGGACAATCATTTACTTCGACCCGATATTTCACACAAATTTAAAGATCCACCGGTAGAGGTTCCAGCTGCTTTTGTGGCTGTCGGTTTTTTTTTTTACACGCTACTGGCACACATGTCAGGTGCATCGTATTATATTCTATCATGCCAATATGAGCCATTTTCCTCGCTGTTTTCTCTGATCTAATGAAATAATCATATTTAATTTATTTCTTATTACATAAAACAAAATCTAATCGAAAAACTGATTTTAATTTTAATGTTTTCCGAGTCAGAAAATCAGTCCTAATCGATAGAAAATAAAATCACGAGTGGACTATTTTTTTCAACTAAAAGTTGCTTCCGACGAACCGTGGCGAACTTGTTGGTCTCATCTTTTTTGTTTAAACAAAAGAAAAATAATCCGAAACGAAGCCACCTGCGACATTATCGCTCGACTAAATGAAAATAAATAAAATAACAGAAAACTGCGCAGACACGTCACGTGTAGCTGTTTTTAATATTCAATAATTGTATAATAAAGTTATGCGCGATAAAAGTGCAATTCCGGAAGTCACAATTTTGTGAGAATTGGTTTCCGTCCTAGATTTCGGGGCCAAAACACACTGCAATTCCAAATTTATTGACATATTTGGAAAGCACATGAAAAGGGCTAGCAAACAGTCAAAGAACGATGTCTGTAGTCCTATTTGTTCATAATTAAAAATTAATATTTAAGCACAATTTTCCGTCATCGGTGTTTTTTAACCTCCCCACTCCACTTCACCATTTAAAAAAAAAGGGAGGTTACTGCAATCACTAAAATTTTCGAATTCGAGATAAGACCGGATCTGTACGTTTTGAGGTCTCAGAAACCCAAAAAAGTGGTTTTTAAAATGTGTCTGTATGTATGTACGTACGTTCGTTCGTACGTACGTTCGTTCGTTCGTTCGTTCGTTCGTTCGTTCGTAAACACGCCACAGCCCAAACTACTCGACCGATTTGGCTGAAATTTGGTACGTGTGCATGTGATAACCCAACTTAGATCTGAAAAGCTTTTGGAGCCAATCGTGCAACCAGAAATGCCGTTTTGGCACATCAACTTTTAAATTTTAAATGTAAACCCCCATCTTTCACGTCACAATAAGAAAGGCCTTCAGATTCTGCTTCCAAAGATGTATTCACTGTCAGTGCCCTTTTGACCAAAAACTAAAAATATCGAGATTTTTATCGGACTTTAAAATCGCGGTACAGCCCAAGCCCCTGAACCGATTTGGCTAAAATTTTGCACATGGGGATTGTATTACACGTCGAAGAGCTGAACAAATGTTGGATTCAATCGACCGACGGAAAGTGCCGCTTTGGCACACCAATTTCCAAATTTAAAGTATTCTCTCATTTACCCATCCAAAACAAATTTTTGAAAGATTAATTGCCACCATTAGAAGGGTCTTCGAATTCTGGTTTTAAATGAGATAAAATTTATTCGCATTTATTACCCTTTGGGTAGAAAAATCGAAATTTTGAAGTAACACTGAAACCACGTTATAGCCCAAACTACTGGAAGGATTTGTCTGAAATTTGGTACATGGAGGTCAGGTGACCCGTTGAAGAGCTGAAAGGCTTTTGGGAGCAATTGGTTAACGGGAAGTGCCATTTAGGCATATTAACTTTAAAATCTTAAACACAAGTCACGGAAATCAAAGACCCACGCGTTGGGGAGGTTCCAGCCGCTTCTCTGCTGCCTTTTTTTTTTTTTGTTTCTTTTTGCAATCACTTTTGTCTCAACCACCAAGCAGATGTTGAAAAGGGCCACACGTATAGAGGGATTCAAGACGAACAATTCGAGGTATCACTCTTTTAGTTCTATGCCTGACTATTGGTTAATTAACGTTTTTGGATTTCTTAAGCCTTGTTCACATCTACTTAAATTAACATAAATTAAGGAATTAAGGACACATAACGTTAGTAACGATGTAGTTTCCATGGCATTTCCTTGGATATTGCTCTTAATTTCTGTTATGTTAATTTCAGTGAATGTGAACAAAGCTTTATGCCGGCCGGACTAAGGGCCGGTTTATGGATGCTCAGTCAAAACTGACTGTTATCTATCTGACAGTTTATTATAGCTGACAGATAAATTCGCGAAAATCAGCTACTAATAGATGGCGTTGCTAAACCACAAAATGGCGATCTCACCCCATTGGGGAGCCGGAAGTGAGAATTCTAGCGTGACGTGCCTGACAGTGTCAGTTGGTGACATCAGTGACATCGACATTTGGATTTTTTAAAAGCCAAGTTTTCCCTGGATTTACAATGTTCCACCTAAGTACACAAAACGTAAAATTCCACAGAATTATTCACAAAATTTCGAGTCAGCGAGAGGATGTCTCCTAACAAAACTACTACCTAACCTCGCAACTGACAACTGACTGACGTAAGCCGAAATTATGATGACGGACGTTTGAAAGTATTTCCGTATCCTGTCTCTCAGTGTATTTAAAGTATTGCCACCAGATGTCAGACACTTTGCTGATTTTCGCGAATAAGATTCACGTTTATCGACATCGGCTCTGTCTGTCAGTTACGTGCCTGACAGTTTGAGTTGTGTTGGCAACATTTGGGGTAGCGGAAGTTGAATTCTATTGGACCGATTTAAATTTCGCGCTAATATAGTCTATTTTTTCTATAGCAACGCCTTACAGTCTTTGTTTACTGTGGCAGGTGCTGATGCAGTTGAAATTTGTATTCGTGACAGAAAAGAAAGTAAACTTTTCTGCCTACGATCGAAACGTGCTTTGAAAAGTAACTAGCAGGAGATGTAATTGAGGATAAGAAAACTGATGTTAGAAGCAGGAGGTCCGAAAGAAAGTTGAGGAAATCTTAAGTAGTGGCAAATTCCTCAAAATAGGTTCAGGTACTTTCCTAAACTTTATATCGGCTTGATTCATGTTGAAGAAAAGTAAAAGATTCACCTTCCTCGTCATTTAAACGACTCTGGCTGATGCTAACCGTCGGTTTTCTGCTCTAGCTGACACTTCGAACTGTTAGTCAGTTTGTCCGGCACTTTAGCAAAAACTTTGCAGTCAACTTGCTGTCGATAAACAGTTTAACTATCGGATAACGCAAACTGCCAGATATTTTCATTTAACTGAGCATCGATAAACCGGCCCTAATACGTGTCCGCTTAGTAACCTTGTTCGGAATACTGATTTAAAACGCTCGTATCCCTGAAACGATTGCACTTAGAAAAAGGAGGTTTTTACTAAAAAGTTTTTTTGGTTCACCCCCCCCCCCCTTTAAACTGGAATTCTGAGGAAAACAATAAATTACTGTTTTGTTAATTTTAAGGTTTGTAGCTAAATTACCCACATCCTGTGCTATTATTACTTTTACCTAGAACAATTCAATAAGTTGTTTAGTTCCACGCGGAGGGTGTCTTACGAATATGGGACAGTACTGATCTCTGGACTCACGCAAAGTACAGATTTGGCAGTTACAGAAACTGACACATCCAGAATCTGTTAAGATTATTGGCCACTTTGGGACACTTCCGGTTCCGGTTATACGGGAAGTAGGGTCCAACTTTGAAATTTTAAATAGTAACCCCTATTTTTCATTGCAGGAAGAAAAACTAAAGCCTAACACCTAACATGTAACTCGCTTACACGAGCCGTCTAGGTTTTATTAACATTAAAAAAAAATGCGCAAAGCAGTGCTGTGGAAAAGTGGCTATAACTTTTAAGCCACAGGCGATAATGATAAGAATGACACACCATTGTAAAGTAGAAAGACTGTTCTACATTATGCTTGCCAAAAAGTCATATGAAAGCTGATTGAAAGTATATTTAAAGAAATTGAAATGTTGGAAATCTAAAACCCGAATAACATTTTTTTCTTATGGAAAAAAGAGATTTTAATCGTTGCTTTTTTGACACTTTATGGGTACCGTTCAAAAGAGGATGCAATTCTGCACTCATCCATGTAGAAAAACTTGTAGGGAGCCATTTAAGAAAAAAATTTTATTCGAGTTTCAAATTTACAATATTTCAATTTCTTTAAATAGACTTTCAATCAGCTTTCATATGACTTTTTGTCAAGCATAATGTAGAACAGTCTTTCTACTTTACAATGGTGTGTCATTCTTCATTTTATTGCCGGTGCTTTAAAAGTTATAGCCATTTTTCCACAACACTGCTTTGCGCATTTTTTTCCTAAAAATGTAAATAAAACTCAGGCGGCTGGTGTAAACGAGTTACCACGGTGCGGTGCGCCAAAAACGCCCAATAGACAAATACATTGACCAAAAATTCTGTCAACGGAAATTGAATCTATTCATTTTTCTAGCCTCAAAAAACATCTCACAGAAATCATTGTTTTTTTACTACTCGGAGAGGAAAAATCATAGATTTTTGAAACGTCTGTTTTATAATCAAATAATAATCTATTATAACATCACATTTGCGCTAGACCGGGTGTTTCATTCCAGACGCCGTTTAGGGAAAAGTTATTTTATTTTCAGTTTGCTCAAGTAACTGGTTTCGGCCAAATCCGAGTGATTCTTGTAAATGGCCCTCAGTGTCCTCTATACATGAAAAAAAATTGACCCTGAAAAATTAGTTATCGGAGATGCCAAAAAGCGCTGAATCGTCGCCCGCGTAATTTAAACATCCAATTTTGCAAACAGTTCCCCCGTTTTAACAAGGGGACATTTCAGGGCATAGAGGACACTGAGGCCCATTGACCGAATCACTCGGATTTGGCCGGAACCAGTTCCATGAGCAAACTGAAAATAAACTTACTTTTGCCGTGTTATTTCCCTATGCGGCGCCGGCGCCTGGAATGAAACACCTGGTAACTGCATTTAACAATTTAAGACCAGATTTGGATGCGAATCCAATACTTTAAGCCGCTTCTAAATATTTTGAAATCGCTGTAGACGGCTTCTGATGCCTGTTCACTATACCAGTCCAGGGCAGCACTCATCAATTCACAAAATTCTTCAACGTGAAACAATACAGCATGGACTTTTAGGGTGATGTTTATGCCAGTTTTTAGGAAAGTACTTCTAAAATATGCTATAGCTGCCTTATAGTCACTTTCCAGTCTAGTTCCAAAGCAAGAAGTAACATAAAATAGATAATTATGTATACATCATGCTTGTTAAAGTACCTACAATTTTTAAGAAAAACGAAAACTTAATTTTTCTAGACTTAACTCTACTAGTCATAAAATAATCGCTCGGTTTTCGTCGGTTATCGCCGCCTTAAAGTAAAGAGGAGGCCAAGGAGGTTTTACTGGCTTCAACAGTCGTATACAAGCGGTGTTAAACCGGTGCGAAGGAAACATAACTTAACTTTTGAATTTACCGGTAAATCCAATGGCATTTACCACTGGTGAAATTCGGTGAATTAAGTTAATTACCCTAGGTGGTTAATATACCGGATCCAACAACATTTTGAAATACATTTATTTAAATCCTTTACCGGTTTCAGGCGATTAAAGCGTTCTTAACATGCATAAAAATAAACTGGTAAGCAGATTATAACATTATCTAAGGGTTTCTAAACAACAAGCCCATTAACCATTCAAGACAACAATAACCCCATTCAAATGCTGTCATCTCGATTGTCAAAATGACACGAATCCATGCAAAATTTTATTATTAATCGCCTAAACCGATAAACTATTGAACAAACCTCGGATGTTATGATTATCATAACAGACTTAGATGTCTTAAAATCCTCGCTCTCCGAGCTCGGATTTCAATTGACATCTGCGTCTGTTATAATAGTCATAACATTCCTAGGTATGTTAATAGCTATAACAACACTGTCTGCACCTATCTGAATTATTATGCATTGATGGACTTTAACCGTAGCAACAATGTAAGAAAATATTTCCTGTTTTCAGGGGAGAAACCTCACAAGTGCGGCGTTTGCGGTAAACCGTTTAGAGTACGTTCCGACATGAAGCGACACCAAAAGACGCACTCCAAACGTACCCCCAGCGGAAAAGCAGTACGATATACCCCAGCAACCACTGAAAAAATCATTAAAACGGAGAACGGCGACAACGTATCCGACGACATGTACGAGCTAAACGTTCCCGACGAGGAAAACGTGAAGCCCACTCAAATTCTGGGCTACGATACGGATCCCCTTGAGGCGGTCAGGGAGGGCGGTACTTTGTACGTTATGATCAGCTAATTGTTTTTATTTTTTCTCGAGTTGAGATTTTTTACTGACTTTTTTGTTTGATTAGGTATCATGGGCATCAATTATTTTTAGTTAGTTATGCGACCGATGTGCCCGTCAGAAATGTGGACTCTTCCTCGTCGTCGTGGATCCAAACGGGCTCTTGATTGCGGTTTTTTGATCTCAACCAGTTCATTTAATTCTTATGTTTATTAGATAAGTATATAAATTATATTTTAGTAAATTGTGGTAATATGGTTTTGATTTTAACCCGCTTCTTTGCTGTTAAGTCTGCAGGTACTAGGATTAGAAAGAGTGAACAAAGTCAATCAATTATTTAAAAAGATACATATTTTTCTCTTGAATTGCGATTACTCGTTATACAGGAGGATCATTGATACTTAATGCCAATAAACTTGATATATTTCAAATCAGCTTTGGGCTAGGATACCTACTCGTGTATTCACGTAAGTAATTTCTCTTCTAGTTTAACTGGAAATTGCCTGAAGTTTGTTTTTACTCTTTTCACAAATTAAACCATACTTTTAATGGATTATTCGGGATCTACGATTTATTCTGCATTAGAAACATGTATCATATTTTACCGAATGTGCAGTCACGGCCAGCCTAGATTCTCAAAAACGTCAAAGTCAGTGTGAAAAAATTTGATTTTCGACAGACGCAAAAGCTGGAAGCAAATATCAGATTATACCCTCAGATACCTACATATCAATATATCCAGTGATGTTCCCATCAATTTTTTTGAGGGTATACTACGGGTGTGGCTAACCTGTGGCTGTAATGACAACAAAATAGCTTAAAATTTTTATTTTTTATATACCTCCTATAAAACGATTAAATCCTAATTAAATATGTATCGGATCGGGTATTATCGTGCAGAGTAGACAAGAAGTGTCCAAGTCGTGCATAGTACTCGGCTTGACGTTAGATTTTCTATGAAAAAAACACATTCAGCAAGTTTTACGAAATGCAACAGAGAATATCTAAGTTTTAATAAATTTATTGAGAGTATACGCTGTACGTCCAGAATTTCCCTTGGAGTATACGGCGTATATGGAGTATACCCTATGGGAACACCTCTGAATATATCAATATACAGTGTGACTCAAAAGGTGTTATTCTTCTTTGACCCAAACGTTTTTTCATTTTCCAGGTAACTGTTTTGTGTTAATTTCTTTTCTAGCTGAAGATGGAGTAACACTCCGAAACGCGTCCTAAACAGTAAGTAAATTTTGTGGAACGAGACTTTGAAACTACCTTGTGTTATCAAAAAATAAAGTTGAAATGTTCTTGCAATTTTTAAAAATCTTAATTTTTCACGGGTTTCTTCGATATTTTTGAAAATCTAGCTTGACCGTACTGCACTTCCTTTCAAATTTTGAACTCAGTATTAGGGCTGTGCGATATCAAAAGAATCCCGCACGATTCTTATGGAAAGTGGCTTTCGGTGAAATTGTCTGAATTTTTGATATGTTGTAGTTTTCATGATTCTGAACAAAAGTTATCATTGCGCCAACCTCCTGACATGGACAGTTTTTGCTACAAAAAATCCCCAAGATAGAACTTTTCTCATAAGAACTACATGTAGCGAAAATGGAATCAGTTTGGCCATCATAATTCTACATGATAAGTTCAGAGGCACCTTTCTTACCCATATTGCTAACATGCGTCTATATGGAAGCCTTTTGGGCGTATTTGAATTTTATGTCGGGAAGACTAGGAAACGGCGGTCCCAAAAATGTCTTCGGGATTTTTTGTAGCAAAAACTGTCCATGTCAGGAGGTTGGCGCAATGATAACTTTTGTTCAGAATCATGAAAACTACAACATATCAAAAATTCAGACAATTGCACCGAAAGCCACTTTTCCATATAAAACGTGCTTTCAATTTTTTAACCCAAAGAGCGCTAAATGCGAATTAATTTTGCCTTATTTAAAACCAGAATTTGAAGGCACTTCTGATGGTGACAATAAATCTTTCAAAAGCTTGTTTTGGTGTGCCAAAACGGCACTTTCCGTCGGTCGATTGAATCCAAAAGTTCTTCAGCTCCTCGTCGTGTAATACAATCCCCATGTGCAAAATTTCAGCCAAATCGGTTAAGGGGCTTCGGCTGTACCGCGATTTTAAAGTCAGATAAAAATCTCGATTTTTTTAGTTTTTGATCAAAAGGACACTGAGAGTGGATGCATTTTTAGAAGCAGAATTTGAAGGCCTTTCTGATGGTGACGTTAAAAATGGGGGTTTGCACTTAAAAGTTGATCTGCCAAAATGGCACGATTGGCTCCAAAAGCTTTTCAGATCTAAGTTAGGTTACGAGATGCCTATGTTTCAAATTTCAGCCAAATCGGTCAAGTAGTTTTGGCTGTGGCGTGTTTACAAACGTACGTACGTACAAACGTCCATAATACACACAGACACATTTTAAAAACCACTTTTTTGGGTTCCTGAGACCTCAAAACGTGAAGGTTACCGATTGTAGTAACCTCCTTTTTTAACTTCTACGCTCGCGAAGCAGTTACTGGAATCGATCGGAAAATTCAAAAAAATCGAATCGCCAAAAACCTGAAATCTTTACGTTTCAGGGTCCTGGGAACCCAAAAAGGTGGTTTTTGAAAAAATGTCTGTGTGTGTGTCTGTCTGTCTGTCTGTGATCACGCTGCAGTTCAAACTACTGAACGTGTCGAGATGAAATTTGGCACACATATTCAGTGGGGGATTCGTAGGTGCTGACAATGATCATGCACACTCAGATAGCTCATAACCCTACTAAGATTTGTCTGCTGAAAACGCCGTCAGCATGCAGGCGGCAGCAGCATCGAACGCCGTCAGGCCCTTTCATTTTTAAGTGGACAGATGGCGCAGTTTTAATATCATTTTTCGGGATTTTCCAACCTACTTAAACTACTCTTCGATAGATGGACGATCAAAAGTCAGTGTTAACTGTCTAAATAGAAAGTGTCAAGTGGCTGTGTTCATCAATTTAAAAGACATTTTTTATTTTAAATCCTGTTTTCCCACATCTACGATCGAGGAAAATTCGGAAATTTTCCGCAAACTTTGACGCCCGGAAACTTTCGAGATATTGGACAGAATCGCCGGAAAGCACCGCGTTGTAACTTGTAGCTGACCAGCAGCTGAAACGTCAGGCATAAATGTCAAGTTAGTCGGAAAGTCCGTCGGCGCTTTTTCTGTACCTACTTCTGGATTCGTTGCGTAGATTTTACAAAAAAATATCGATAAGAGCGTTTCCCTGGTGAATAGGAAGATAATTGCACAAACTGGATTATACAAAAAAGCATAGATGACCAAAAGAAAAGTGCGTCTGGGCAGTGGGACCGTCAAACCTCAACCGTCAACAAGATCGATTTAAAATCGCCCAAAACCCGAAGCCCGAAAGCATATTCCTCCTCTGCTGGATGTTTTAGGTTGGTTCCTCGTGTTTGCTACCAAACCGCATGGAAAAAACTGCAATCGGATTGCAGTGGTCTCATCCGCTAAAAACGAAGTCGTCAAACACTTGGATTTCAGCAGCAAGCACAGAACAAATTATATTAATCGAGCTTCAGAGTGAAACAAAGGGCTATGCGGATATGGAAGAAAATATTTAGATCAACAGGACTGCAGGTGCATCAAGCCGGGAAATTTCCCGAAATCTTATCTATGTAGTTCAAATTTCAAAGACAACTGAATGTTGTATTATAATATGTATTATGGAATAAAAACTTTCAACAAAATTCTTTGTTTGTAGTGACTAAGTGTTAAGATGTAAGTTGATTTTGAGCATACTTGGCAAATCAATTGCCGCCGTGCATTGAAGTAATCGGACCACGGAAAAAAGGTCTTTATTAACAAAAGTTTTGTTCAAAAACTTGATTTCTGAAATTCTGAATCGTTCAAAACAACTACTGATAAAAGTAAAGACTGTAAATCTTCAATTTTATTTCCCATTTACCCGTTCTGTTATATGCTCTTACAAAATCACAAAAATTTTCTCAGAACGTTCTTTCCCCATCGATCTCTATACATACTTAATACTAGTAAAAGGTTTCATCATTTCTTTATTACTTCTAAAATATGTATTTTGCTTATCCACTACATCAGTTGCATTAATTGTCTCCTGTGATCATTCTATGTAGCTTGTATTTTCGCGTGGGTCTCCTGGTCTATATGAGATTTCCCAGAAAGAATACCTTTTAGAATTGTTATGGATTTACTAAGAGCCTCTATCTGCCTCACACTCCAGCGTATAAGCCACTCCCAGGAGGAAAAGCACCCGGTACGGGAATAAAACCTTTTTCAATTGGTATTAATTCGAGAGTAAAGGCCTCCAGATCTGCCCCGTGGACCTTACACCACCTGTATCCAGTGTATAAGCCATTCCCAGGAGGAAAAGCACCTGGGGCAAGAAGGAAACCTTTAAGAATTTGTTATGAATATTCTACACTAACAGCCTCCATCTGTAGCACAGTGAATCATGCGTCACTTTCATCAAAGGCAATGGGTAGGTAATTCTGGAGTCATTGCCAATATGAAAAGCACCTGGTACAAGAATAAAACCTTTTAGAATTGTCATAGTCTAAGGGGCTCCATCTGTTGCACACAGGGCGCCACTTGGATCCAACGTATAAGGCATTCCCAGGAGGAAAACCTTTAGAAACCTTTGGAAATTGTTATGAATTGCACCTAAAAGCCTCCATCTGTTGCACAGTGTACCTTGCGCCACTTGAATCTAATGTGTAGGTCATTACCAGGAGGAAAAGCACCTGGTACAAAAGAAACTTTTACAACTGTCATGGATTCAAGACTAAGGACCTCCATCTGTTGCATAGTGTTACTTACGCCTCTTGTATCTAATATATAAACCATTCCCAGGAGGAAAAGCACCTGGTACAAGAATAAAACCTTTTAGAATTGTCATAGTCTAAGGGGCTCCATCTGTTGCACACAGGGCGCCACTTGGATCCAACGTATAAGGCATTCCCAGGAGGAAAACCTTTAGAAACCTTTGGAAATTGTTATGAATTGCACCTAAAAGCCTCCATCTGTTGCACAGTGTACCTTGCGCCACTTGAATCTAATGTGTAGGTCATTACCAGGAGGAAAAGCACCTGGTACAAAAGAAACTTTTACAACTGTCATGGATTCAAGACTAAGGGCCTCCATCTGTTGCATAGTGTTACTTACGCCTCTTGTATCTAATATATAAACCATTCCCAGGAGGAAAAGCACCTGGTACAAGAATAAAACCTTTTATGAATTGCACACCAAAGGCCTCCATCTGTTGCACAGTGTTGCGCCACTTGAATCTAATGTGTAGGTCATTACCAGGAACAAAAGCACCTGGTGCAAGAAAACCTTTTAAAACTGTCATGGATTCATGACTACCATCTGTTGCATAGCGTACCTTACACCTCTTGCATCCAAGGCATAAGCCATTCCCAGGAGGAAAAGCACCTGGTGCAGAAAGAAAACCTTTAAGAATGGTCATGGATTCTAGAGTAAAGGCCTCCATCTGTTGCACAGGGGACCTTGCCACATGGATTCAACGTATAAGCCATCCTCGACAGTAAAAGCACGCACCTTATACTTATAATGCAGACTTGCTTGAATTATCTAGACTAAGACATGGATCAGGTCGGGTTACGCCACCTAGATCTATGATATAAGCAATTCTCAGAGAAAAAGGGAACTGGTGCAAGTGGAAAACCTTCCAGAATCATGGAGGACTTTTGATTAAGGCATGGATCAGGCTATGCCACCTAGATCCAAGGTACATCAGCAATGGTCAAGAGGAAAAGCACCTGGTGTTGTATCAAAAAACTGTAGCTTCAAGCAGATGGTCTACACTTGTTGTACGGAGTGAGCTGCGGCACATAAATCGTAGGTGTAACCCGTTCGCAGAGGTAAAAGAGTTTCTGGTAATAAGACGATCTCAGGATACTCAGAATGTTACTGTCGATCAGGTTAAGACTCATAGATTTTAAGTATTAAGCAATAACCCGGATAAAAAACACCTGGTGCTGGTGGAAAACCGGGAACTTCAAGCAGATGGTGTCCGTCTGTTGCACGGAGTGGGCGTCGCCATCGGCACTTAGATCCTAGGTATAAACCGCTCTCAGGACGAAAACCACCCCCATGTAAGAAGAAGACTTCAGTCTGAGACACGAAGGCGAGGTCTTCTTTTTACGTGGTGCAATTTTCGTCCGGCGACCTCAGGTCACTCAAAATATTATTACTACATTTATCACTGCATTCGTCTCAGTCTTTTCATTCCGAGGTACTACAGAAAAGAATGTATCACGGGAGGCCGCATGGGATGAAATAAGAAAAATTGTTTCATTTTAAATTATAATTCAATCCTGGAAGACTTGCCAAATGTATCCTGCATGATTTGGCAACAGAGGTATAAACTATCGCCCATCTGGCGGTTGATAGGAAAAATAAGTTAGAGCCGCAGCCTGTAAATATTGGTTTTGTACTTTGCTAATTATTCGGAAATTTAGGACAGAGGCGCCATCTCTTGCAAGTTTTCGAATTAAAATCTGTGCCGACAAGTTCTCCTATTGTTTCGAGCTATCTGAGTGTCCATAATCATTGGTGCTGATTAGAATAGGGACCTATACTCGACAAGTGCATTTTTCCACTCGCATGTATGATTTTCGAACGCTAAAAAGCGTACTTGCAAACGTTCACCTATTCTTGGCACTTCGAAATGTGTAATCGAAAACGGTTCCGGGGGTGCACGAATTTTTGAATGCGTACGCACAACATGGCAATGCTGTAATTCATTGGCGGATTTGTTGATTTGCTGTGGACTTGCTCTCTTTTTAAAAATTTCAGGCCGATCTGGTATCGAAACTTATAAAAAGAATAGTTGTGAGATTTTTTAGTATTTTTAGTAACAAATAGACGTATGTAGATATGTAAAAATCACCGCCTCCGAGAATGCGCACCCTCGAACTTGGTGCCCCAGGCTATGGTCTATTTGGTTTAGTTCGGATTGTCGATGATGATCCTGGAAAAACCCAATAGGCATGGGAAAAGAAAGATGATAAACAAGAGACAAAAACCCAATGAAGAAAAATGCCAATGTAGTAAAGTCTAAAGGAGAACTTTTGCTATTCATTATCTAGCCCCAATCGGCACAATTATTCTTCTTCGATGACAGGAAACATCTGATAATTTCACAAAAGGATCTCGACCACAAATATCTCGACGCTGCTCATAAATCCATTGTGCTGCTTCTTCTCTATCTTGCAGTTCGTCAAATAATAAATTTATAAGAAAACATCGGTAGGTACCTGAGAAGTGAGAACGTCAAAATTGACGGATGAAATCAATCGGAGCACTCGCATTCGCAAAACGTTCGCCAAATGTGTGCTCCCTGCAATATACGACCACTCTAAAGTGATGCGAGTGTTCAAGAATGTACAACTGTCAAGATCGCACGAATAAGATGACATTGCGCATTCGTATGTGAACTTTCACGGGTCGAGTATAGGTCCCCTGGGCCACATCGGTTCACGGAAAGTGCCTTTTTGGCACATCAACTTTAAAAATTTAAATGCAAACCACCATTTTTCGCGTTACCATATGAATGTTCTTCGAATTCTGCTTCTAAAATTGTATTCACACTTGTGCCCTTTTGGCCAAAAAATGGTGCCATGAAAAAAACCTATGCATAACTGTGTATTTTTATTACCGGATTTGATAGCTGATTTTTTTTCAAGCCGAAAACCTTAGTGCCATTTTTTCGAAAAATGTCATTTTAGTGGCCAAAGGGCCCTTGTTTCAATTTACTTGACAAAAAAAAAATTCTTACTATCGGATTCGACAGCTGTTATATTGCCGGATCAAAAACCTTAGTGCAATTTTTTCGAAAATTTCACTCACCGCTGTCAAATTTGAAAATTGGATCAATCAGATTTGAAAAGCATAATTTAGTCAACCAATTATAGCCGAATTAGGCGATAATTTTGCACTAGTGCAATTATCGATAATTGCACTAATGCAAATTATCGGTTCTGTCAAATTTAAGAAAAAAATTAACAAATATGCAACCTTATTTATTACTATAAGTTTGATAGAAATTACAGTTGTTATAATTATAAGTTACAAATGGGGGCTTCTCTGCTGTTGTTGGGACTGTACCATTTTCGTCAGACTTGCTGCACGATGCGATCTCTTGATGGCTCACAGTTACTGAGCTCTGGGATATTTTTATACCAAATACTTGTAGTACCTACTGTTCTTCCGGTCAGGGTTTACCGTCAGAAAGAAGCGATCCGTTTTCATATTGGGTCCTCTTTTTGACTTGTTATACAATCTGTAACAAGTGAGGTAGTTTTAGTCTCGAGTTTTAATACAAAAAAAAATTTAAAGTATGTAGGAAACCCTTTAATCAGTTAGGACATACCTTACTTGGCACATATCCTTGTTGGCGTCGTTCCCAATGAGCCACTTGCTGTCAGTGAACTTGTGGGCCCCGCCTTGGGCAGTCTTTGAAACTACAGAATTGTATTCTATTCGGCCTGTCAAGGAGCCGTCATTGTAAGTTTCTTCTTTGAAGAAATGAGTCAAACATCTCATGCCTCCATGTCACGCCAATTCATTATAAGCAACATGAAAAAACTTTCTGAAGACCTTCTGGGTCACTAGCGTCCCACGGCTGTAAAATTTTCATGTATTCTTCATGTGTAAGGGCTGCCGAACTAGCTCTCCTTTTCTCTGGTTGCGCCTGTAAGCTGCTTTGCTGATAAATTCCACATTGTTTTGACCACATCAGAGTCCTTATATTGCGTGCCGTCTTTCTTTCTCATATTGTAGTCCCAATCTTTAAGAATCACCAGGAGGTTTTCCATTGAGGTACCTACCTTTTTCAATAACGTAGTTCTTCTCCGCACAAAACTGCTGAAACTGCTTCCACACAGATTGTTTTGACTTTCTCGTGTTCACCGGAGTGAGACCTGACTCTCTAAACCTATATTTTCAATCGAAGACTCACCAAATCGAAACATTTTGTTGTGAGAACGTGTTTGTTTATGTATTTATTTTTACTTTACTATGGAAACCAAACATGATAACATGATGACTTTATAAAATCCTATAAGTTTGCAATAATTACCACATTGCTAGATTGACTGGTGCTGTCAGAGATGACAATAATTGAATCTTTCCTCATAGTTCTTGAAATTTTCTTTTAAAATTTATTTCGTGCACTATGCAAATTACCGATTAATTTGCAGTGCACTTAATATATCACTATTGAAAATTTCCATTTTAGTGACAAAAAGGCCCCTTTTTGAGTTTTTCTTAGGAAAAGGGCATATTATCATTATCGAATTCGATAGCTGTTGCATTGCCGGATCGAAAACCTTAGTGCCATTTTTTCGAAAAATGTTCGTTTTAGAAGTGAAAAACATTTGTATTTTAGATTTTAGTAAATGAGCGTCGGGTGCATCAGCCATCCAACCGCTCCGCACGCCCGACCTTGGTTAAATAAAGTTAAATGCTACATTTACAAATTCTGTGAAAAAGTAGAAGTTTCTATCGTCTCCGAGACTGCCAATTTTTTTTAAGTGGTGAAGTGGAGTGGGAAGGTTAAAATATAGTTATACATATAGGTTTTTTCACGGCACCGATTATTGGCCAAAAGGGCACCAAATGTGAATACATTTTTAGAAGCAGATTTATAAGAGATTTCATATGGGAACGTGAAAAATAGGGGCTTACATTTAAAATTTAAAATTTGAAGTGTCAAAATGCCATTTCCGATCGCACGATTGGCTCCAAAACCTTTTCATTTCAGCTGTTCCGAAATCCACGTTCCAAATTTTAGTCATCGGTCTCGGTCTTGCCTACCTTGTATTCATATAGACATAGGCGTACCTAAAGGTTGGCGAAACCGATTACCGTGTACGCTTTTCACAATATTCATCGTTACAAACGCAAAAAAGAATGAAATGCAGCTAGCGTTTTTTCTGGAACTTGCAGCGTCGAATGTGTTTCTTACTGGGGGCCCAAGAAATCCTGGTACAGCCAGAGGTACAACTTTTCTTGTATCTGTTCTGTTTTTTAAATAATTAAAGAAGCGGAGCATCATAGATGGCTCATCTCTAACCAGCGGGATTCTCAGAATACCGTGTCGTAGCAACTTCGGTCGAGTTTTTGTGAGATGCAGATGTTGGCTTGGCCTTGAGATTGTGACATCAACATTCGCAGGGCGAAATGAGCCAATGAGCGCGATCCACGAGGGATCGTTATCGAGAGACTCGTTGCCGAATGCAGTCGAGACGTCACAATTCTTTCATTTAAAAATACAAATATTAATGTTTACAAAAATAGTGTTTAACTTTTGTTCTAATATTTCTTACTTTAACATGTTGGTTTTGGCAGACTGGTAAAAACTGGTAAAGAACCGTTCAAAATTCCAAATCTTTGCTGTTCTTAACACGGTGTTACATTTAGAACACTGCTTTATTATTTCGGGGTCATGCAAAAAATACAATTATCAAGGTTTACAACCAACAGATCCTGCAGCTGCCCCCAGCCCACCGCCCCCAAATACTCCTATTAAACCACCAATAACACCTCCTGCAAGGGTACCGGCCACTGGAACAACACTACCGATGGCGGCACCTGCTGCGGCTCCAGTGAGGCCGCCGCCAAGTGCACCTCCTCCAGAAGCAACCAGCACGCAGTCCCCCTTATTGCTCCTTTTAGCTCTTCCTATATTCACGTCAGGGTCTTTTGGGTCGTCAAGTGGAAATGCAGACGCTAACAAGCAAGAAGTATATAGCGTGCACTACAAAAATTAAAATGAGAAAAATAGTTATTTATGACATAAGGGTTAAAAGTGGTA
Organism: Pycnomerus fuliginosus; assembly: GCA_963924575.1. NCBI lineage: Eukaryota > Metazoa > Arthropoda > Insecta > Coleoptera > Zopheridae > Pycnomerus > Pycnomerus fuliginosus. The sequence continues at coordinate 22,803,166 of OZ004622.1, forward strand.
TTTTATTTTGTGAGAAGGGAAGTTTGGGATACGACGCGCAGCGGAGTGGCCCAACCCTTCGCACAAAATAAAATCACTTTTGATACTCATATCATACACTATTTTTTCTACAAACACGATTAAAAGCAAAAGTTTTCATATTATTAGTTGAAAACGTCCATGAACTTCGCTGTAACTAAGGTATATAGTGACAATTTGTTGCCGGGGCTTGTTTAATTGTTGTTGCATTGTCACTATACTTTTAACACTGAGTGTTAAAAGTATAAATCACTTTTAACATATATGTTAACAGTAAATGACTTTTAATACTGTTATCGCATAAAATGTCATTTTTAACAATTGTCAACAAACGTTAATAGTGTTTGTAGAAAAAATTATAAAATCCTCTCTTACCATGAAAGTTAACAGCTTCATGTTGGCTTTCTTATTAACTTAATTATTCGAGCTGTCATCTTAAGTATATATATGTTCTCCACTGTGCTGTTGCACAAGCTGATCCGGTCTATAATTATCTCGATAATTATTATTGGCCTTAGAGTTCATGAAAACATTTCTTAGAAATAAATTGAATCAAATTCTCAAACTACCCTTATCACCTCACGTGGTTCGAAACTGATTCAAACCGGATTAGGTTTATATCAAGGAGGAGAGATAATATAAACCTCGAATACAATAATCGTATAATTCGCGAAAATCAGCTGCTAATAGATGGCATTGCTAAACCACAAAATGGCGGTCTCACCAAACTGGGGAACCGGATGTGAGAATTCCAGCGTGACGTGCCTGACAGTGTCAGTTGCTGACATCAGTGACATTGATACGAGGATTTTTTAAAAGTCAAAAACGTAAAATTCCACAGAATTATTCCCAAAATTTCGAGTCAGCGAGAGGATGCCTCCGAACAAAACTACTACCTATCCATAGATTAGGGAATTATGTCGTTATAGTTATACCTATAGATACGCGACTCTCACTGTTTCTGTGAAATCTCATTTTAGTTTTCACACACGTCGCTGGAGGCACTAGTCAGCCGTTGCCCGGGTTTTCAAATAGTTTGAAATTGCCGTGGAATACTCTCAAAAAATCTAATAAAAATACGTTCTAAAAATATAACTAAAGTTTATTGTCACAATGTCACGTCACACGTAGGTATTTGGTAATTGACGGCGGATCAACGTCCATATTTTGTTCATATAAGGTTCCTGCTTTCAGATGGCTTATGGACCGGCGCGGGAAAGTCCATACCATCATGAACCACTTCTGTAAGAAAAATAACATTTATTATCTATCCCACAAACGGCCTGCTGTCTCAATAAAGCTACGGTTTGTCATTTAAATAGGAACAAACCTGGAAAATTTAAAGCTGGGATGCTTCCTACTTTTAAATTTGTTCCATTGTGATGTGCCTCGAATTTGTTTTCTTCCGAGAAATGCTGATCACAAACACGATAAGACTTTCGAATGATTTTGTAGTCTTTCTGAAGAAGATCCTGACGGCCGATATTATTACACCATGCTTCAACGCCGAAACACACCCATACGACGATGAACAGAAGGAAAACTACATCAAACTAGAGAACCAAATCACAGCAAAACGAAGAAAACACGTTTACACGAAGATAATGACGATGACACAAAAGACGTTAACAACAAAGAAAATAATCACTCAATTTCAAATTGTTTGAAAACCCGGGCGACGGCTGACTATAGTGCCTCCAGCGACGTGTGTGAAAACTAAAATGAGGTTTCACAGAAATAGTGGGAGTCGCGTATCTATATAAAGACATAAATCTCTAATCTGTGTACCTATCCTCGCAACTGACAACTGACTGACGTAAGCCGAAATTATGATGACGGACGTTTAGTAGTTATTTATGATATAAGTGTTAAAAGTGGTATTTTATTTTGTGAGAAGGGAAGTTTGGAACACGACGCGCAGCGGAGTGGCCCATCCCTTCAAACAAAATAAAATCACTTTTAACACGCATATCATACACTATTTTTTCTACAAACACGATTAAAAGCAAAAGTTTTCATATTATTAGTTGAAAAGGTCCATGAAATTCGCTGTAACTAAGGTATAGTGACAATTTGTTGCCGCGGCTTGTTTAATTGTTGTTGCATTGTCACTTTTAACACTGAGTGTTAAAAGTAAATCACTTTTAACATAAATGTTAAAAGTAAATGACTTTTAATACTGGTATCATAAAATGTCATTTTTAACAATTGTCAACAAACGTTAAAACAACTGTTTTTAATAGTGTTTGTATAAAAAAGTATTTCCGTATCCTGTCTCTCAGTGTAATAAAAGTATTGCCACCAGATGTCAGACACTTTGCTGATTTTCGCGAAGACAGGAAGAAGATTTTTTAAAATAAGTATATCGTTTTTCTTCCTACACTGACTGAAAATGAGATTTTCCAGATCCAGAAGGGCTGTGAAAGGACCGTTTCTCACGGCTAATCGTGTAAAAATTATACTAACGACTAGGCGTGTAAAATGGACAATATGGCGACGGTGATTGGCGTATGACGGAACACAGCACGCGCGATTTTGACAAATTTAAATTGTAGGACTTGACATCTAGATCTTCTTGATCTGTCACTTGGGTTCTCAAATTTCAAAATTAATTAATTATTTATTTTTAACTGGTGTTGGAAGAAAAATGTTGTATAAACCACAGCGAAAAAGTGGTTTTACGATTTGGGTTATAAACTACCATTAAACAACATTGCAAAAAATTATTTTGTGTGTTTGCAGAAATGACACGGCCCGTAGCTACCTAACGACTTGATAACATTTTTTCGTGATACTTAACTGTTATTGTTCTATATTCGTACTGTGTGGTCGATCGATATGACCCTTATATCGGCCTAGGCCGATATAATGAAACAGCCTTATTTTATCAAAAATTTAATCACAAATTAAAGTTTTGCCACAAACACCTACAGTGAAGAATAATATAAAGATTATTTTGCATGAGAACAACTACAAATATTAAAATAACAATTAGTGTTTCGTGAAATAACAATTTTTTTCATTTCATTGTTGCTTGTATCACTACCGGAAAAAATATCCGACGTTGGTTCATTGTTATCAGCATTGCAGATGTTCTGAGCATTAGGAGATTGGTTAGACACCTTGATTTCCTCTCCACAATTGTTGAAGTTTCGTGAGGGTGGTGGATTATCTGCCCGAATGAAAAGTTGCTTCGATATCTTGACCTTCTTGCTAATTGATTCCTCGACGTACTGTTCAGCAACTGCAGAAGATTTCCAACCGCCAAATTTTTTTAAAGTAAGCAGATCGCCTCCATGTTCTGCCAACATTGTAGCCGAGGATCTCCTAAAGCAATGACCCGTGTAATTTTCTGGATTCTCCAATTTTAAAAACTCAGCTATCTTCTTCGGAACTCCTCCAATTTTGTGAACGCCTACAAGCTGCCTTGTGCATCTACCTTTCCTGTAATCTACAAAAACACGATGACTTGGTACACCGGCTGGCCGAAGTGCTGCATATTTTCTGTATAAATTACAGCTTTTGAAGGGAGTGTCATCTTCGCTGATGATGAATTTTCTGCAAGACTTGTTTTTTGTGTCCTCCAGGGTAACGATTATGAATTTTCCAGTATCTTCAACATTATTTAGTTGCAATTTGCAGATTTCCTCGCGTCGACAGGCACCAAAAATTCCGAACGCCAAAATAACCTTCTCTAGTAAAAAGTAGTCATCGGATGCTTCTAAAAAAAATCTTGTTATTTCCTCAGTTGTCAGTATTTTCGCCTTTTTAACCTCCCCAACCCCATCACAATTTAAAAAAAAAAATGCAGCAGAGAAGCGGCTGGAACCTCCCCATCGCGTGAATCTTTGTATTCTGTGTAGATAGTAGTTAATTCAACAGAATTTTTTTAATCCTTGACTAATTTCGCAATTTTCTGACAAATACCGACGTCACCTCGGACATCACCCATCACGTTTGACAATATGTTTCTTTTAAGGTTCATCTTTTGCCACCTTTTTGACAATAACTGCCACTTTATGTCATCCACTGTCAGCCCGCACCCTTTTAATGAGAAAGAATTTTTTCTGTATTTTCCACTGAAATGGCAGAAACTATGAACACATTTTTAGAACCAGAATTTGATCGCCTTTCTAATGGCGACATAAAAAAGGAGGTCTTGTATTTAAAATTTTAAGTTGATATGCTTAAATGGGACTTCCCGTTGGGCAATTGCTTTCAAAAGCCTTTCAGGTCTTCAACGGGTCACCCGATCTCCATGTACCAAATTTCAGCCAAATCGATTCAGAAATTTGGGCTATAATGTATTTTTACTGTTATTATAAAATTTCGATTTTTTGAACCAAACAGCGCTAAATGCGAATTAATTTTGCCCTATTTAGAACCAGAATTTGAAGACCTTTCTGATGGTGACAATAAATCTTTCAAAAACTTGTTTTTAATGGTCAAATGAGAGAATAATTTTAAATTTGGAAATTGGTGTGCCAAAACGGCACTTTCCGTGAGTCGATTGAATTCAAAATTTGTTCAGCTCTTCGACGTGTAATACAATCCCCATGTGCAAAATTTCAGCCAAATCGGTTCAGGGGCTTGGGCTGTACCGCGATTTTAAAGTCCGATAAAAATCAATTTTTTTTTTATTTTTGGTCAGAAGGACACTAAGAATGAATACACTTTTAGAAGCAGAATTTGAAGGTCTTCCTTATGGTGAAGTGAAAAATGGGGGTTTGCATTTAAAATTTAAAAGTTGATGTGCCAAAATGGCATTTCCGGTTGCACGATTGGCTCCAAAAGCTTTTCAGATCTAAGTTAGGTTACGAGATGCCTATGTTCCAAATTTCACCCAAATCGGTCTAGTAGTTTTGGCTGTGGCGTGATTACAAACGAACGTACGTACAAACGTACGTACGTACGTACGTACATACACACAGACACATTTTTAAAACCCCTTTTTTGGGTTCCTGAGACCTCAAAACGTGAAGATCTGGTGCTATCTCAAATTCGAAAATTTTAGTGATTGCAGTAACCTCCCATTTTTTTTAAATTGTGATGGGGTTGGGGAGGTTAAAATGGGAGGTTACTGCAATCACTAAAATTTTCGAATTTGAGATAGCACCAGATCTTTATGTTTTGAGGTCTCAGGAACCCAAAAAAGGGGTTTTTAAAATGTGTCTGTGTGTATGTACGTACGTACGTACGTTTGTAATCACGCCACAGCCAAAACTACTAGACCGATTTAGTTGAAATTTGGAACATAGGCATCTCGTAACCTAACTTAGATCTGAAAAGCTTTTGGAGCCAATCGTGCAACCGGAAATGCCATTTTGGCACATCAACTTTTAAATTTTAAATGCAAACCCCCATTTTTCACTTCACCATAAGGAAGACCTTCAAATTCTGCTTCTAAAAGTGTATTCATTCTTAGTGCCCTTTTGACCAAAAATAAAAAAAAAATTGATTTTTATCGGACTTTAAAATCGCGGTACAGCCCAAGCCCCTGAACCGTTTTGGCTGAAATTTTGCACATGGGGATTGTATTACACGTCGAAGAGCTGAACAAATTTTGAATTCAATCGACTTACGGAAAGTGCCGTTTTGGCACACCAATTTCCAAATTTAAAATTATTTTTTCATTTGACCATTAAAAACAAGTTTTTGAAAGATTTATTGTCACTATCAGAAAGGTCTTCAAATTCTGGTTTTAAGTAGGACAAAATTAATTCGCATTTAGCGCTGTTTGGTTCAAAAAAGCAAAATTTTATAATAACAGTAAAAATACATTATAGCCCAAATTACTGAATCGATTTGGCTGAAATTTGGTACATGGAGATCGGGTGACCCATTGAAGACCTGAAAGGCTTTTGAAAGCAATTGGCCCACGGAAGTCCCATTTAAGCATATCAACTTAAAATTTTAAATACAAGACCTCATTTTTTATGTCGCCATTAGAAAGGCGATCAAATTCTGGTTCTAAAAATGTGTTCACAGTTTCGGCCATTTCAGTAGAAAATAGAGAAAAAATTCTTTCTCAATAAAAGGGAGCGGGCTGACAGTGGATGACATAAAGTGGCAGTTATTGTCAAAAAGGTGGCAAAAGATTAACCTTAAAAGGAACATATTGTCAAATGTGATGGGTGATGTCCGAGGTGATGTCGGTATTTGTCAGAAAATTGCGAAATTAGTCAAGGATTAAAAAAATTCTGTTGAATTGACTACTATCTACACAGAATACAAAGATCCACGCGATGGGGAGGTTCCAGCCGCTTCTCTGCTGCATTTTTTGGTTTGTAATATTCAGATTTCCGCTTCAGAAACGTGAAAACTTTTCCATATCTGTAAAATGCGTAAATTTTAGTCGACGCAGAAATGTAAGTAACTAACCCAGAAATGTCAACATTTTCATGTAACTTGAGGGATGTCTTCAGCATGGAGATTTTTGTCCATAAGGTGTTCGGCGCAAAATTTTTGCTCAATCCTGACAAGTAGCAAAGCAAAATATCCTCATTGACCCCATCAACGCCTCTGCTTTTACGCCATGCTGTGAATTCTTGATATTCCTTTTCGTACCTGCTACTAGTCTTCGAAGGCAGTAAGTCCCGACTTGCAGCAGCCGCTTCTTTGAGAATATCTTCGGGAATTTCAAAATCTGTCATCGTTTTCTGGTTTTAATTTCAGTTTTTATGTTTGTAAACAACCATTGGTAACCGTTACTACGCTCCCAAATCAGGCTGGGCACAGGTTACTTCAGCTTCATTTCCAAATTTTTTCATTTTAACCTCCCCAACCCCATCACAATTTAAAAAAAATGGGAGGTTACTGCAATCACTAAAATTTTCGAATTTGAGATAGCACCAGATCTTCACGTTTTGAGGTCTCAGGAACCCAGAAAAGGGGTTTTTAAAATGTGTCTGTGTGTATGTACGTACGTACGTTCGTACGTTTGTACGTTCGTTTGTAATCACGCCACAGCCAAAACTACTAGACCGATTTGGCCGAAATTTGGAACATAGGCATCTCGTAACCTAACTTAGATCTGAAAAGCTTTTGGAGCCAATCGTGCAACCGGAAATGCCATTTTGGCACATCAACTTTTAAATTTTAAATGCAAACCCCCATTTTTTACGTCACCATAAGGAAGACCTTCAAATTCTGCTTCTAAAAGTGTATTCATTCTTAGTGCCCTTTTGACCAAAAATAAAAAAAAAATTGATTTTTATCGGACTTTAAAATCGCGGTACAGCCCAAGCCCCTGAACCGATTTGGCTGAAATTTTGCACATAGGGAATGTATTACACGTCGAAGAGCTGAACAAATTTTGAATTCAATCGACTCATGGAAAGTGCCGTTTTGGCACACCAATTTCCAAATTTAAAATTATTCTCTCATTTGACCATTAAAAACAAGTTTTTGAAAGATTTATTGTCACCATCAGAAAGGTCTTCAAATTCTGGTTTTAAATATGGCAAAATTAATTCGCATTTAGCGCTGTTTGGTTCAAAAAATCGAAATTTTATAATAACAGTAAAAATACATTATAGCCCAAATTTCTGAATCGATTTGGCTGAAATATGGTACATGGAGATTGAGTGACCCGTTGAAGACCTGAAAGGCTTTTGAAAGCAATTGGCCAACGGGAAGTCCCATTTAAGCATATCAACTTAAAATTTTAAATACAAGACCTCCTTTTTTATGTCGCCATTAGAAAGGCGATCAAATTCTGGTTCTAAAAATGTGTTCATAGTTTCTGCCATTTCAGTGGAAAATACAGAAAAAATTCTTTCTCATTAAAAGGGTGCGGACTGACAGTGGATGACATAAAGTGGCAGTGATTGTCAAAAAGGTGGCAAAAGATTAACCTTAAAAAAACGTGATGGGTGATGTCCGAGGTGACGTCGGTATTTGTCAGAAAATTGCGAAATTAGTCATGGATTAAAAAAAAATTAACTACTATCTACACAGAATACAAAGATCCACGCGATGGGGAGGTTCCAGCCGCTTCTCTGCTGCATTTTTCTATAGGTACCGTTTTGTGCCTATGTATCACGAAAACTGTAGAACAATATACGGCCGATATTAAGCATGATAACTGACTCGGATAATTTGATAGCCTCGGCCACAAATTTTATCCTCGTCCGTTACAAGCTTAATATCGGCCTAATACCGTTATATATACTATACCAAAACTCGAAAAGAGTTACAAACATTGCCTAGCGATGTACATACCTTCGACTTGCAGTTCCAAATAATTGAATTTCTTTTATTTGTTTCTTGATTAATCAACGCGAAAGTGGGGCATTGATCAATCAAGAAATAAATAAAACCATTTCTGCAAATTTCTCACAAAATAATTTTTCTACAAACACTATTAAAAACAGTTGTTTTAACGTTTGTTGACAATAGGCATATCAATTTAGTTTTTGATGTTAAATTGAAGTTCGGGATATATTTAATCCTTCCAGATACCTTAAGTTCCAATATCTTGTCCGTGGAGCTCAAAAAAAAATGAGAACGTAGCATTTTCAAACCTCGCGCCAAAAGACCCCCACAGCCATTCGAACTCAATTTTCTTACATGTGACAACGTCGCTGTCTAACCTGACCCGACGTCTTTCATTCATAAATCTTAAATATTTTATAGTAGTTACAAGTACTCTTTGCCAGTGGGTACAAAAGGTACAAGATGCCAACCCAAGCAACTAATAACATTCTACTTACCGCCTTTTTCAACGTTAGAGGTTACTTTTGACCCCTCTTTTTGCCAGGGGCGTGTTTAAGGAGTGGAAGGGCCCGGTGCAGAGCCCCCGAAGGGGGGGGGGCGGTAGCCCCCCGAAAATTTTTTTGCCGCCCCCCCCGCGGTGTTTATTAGCACGAGAAAAAATTTTTGACAATCACAAACGTTAAATACAATTTTATTTTTCCAAATTCACATCCTCACCCCTCTTCTTGCCTTCTTGGCCAAAAATTTTGAAATAACGTTTTCTAAACTTATCTCGTCGAGTGTGTCTCGCTCAATTGTTAAAAGAGCTAAGTCGGACGTCCTTCTTTGTCCCATAGTACTTCTCGAATACGTTTTCATTCTTCTTAGAACACTAAATGCTCGTATCTGGGCTGCATGACCCTATGGGGAGTGTTAAGAAAAGATGTGTGCATTATGGGATATTTACTTTGAAAATGCGCCATACGTCTCGACCTTATTGTTAATTCCTGAAACCTGAAGGGTCTTTTCATCGGTCTACTCTTTAGATTTCTGTGCCTGGAACTCAAGATGCCAAGCCAAATAAGGCCCCCAACCCCAGCCCTCAACGCTAGAAAATGAAGATTTTTGGAGGGACACTGACTGAATTTTAAGTTTTGTTCGTAATAAAATATTGTTATCGAAATCAGCTTAGGGGCCCAAGTGATCAGAATCTGCTTGGGGGCCCGGTGCGATGCACCGATCCAACCTACGTTAAACACGCCCCTGCTTTTTGCTAACTGACAAGGTTGACTTTTCAAATTAATTATTAAACGTCACCCTCAAATAAACTGTTGTCAGATTGCATCGGCTGTACGATTTATGACGTCACAAGTCGTACAACGGCGATTCTGAATTATTTATTTATTTACAAATAAGCAAACGTTTTTTAAATAAAATTGATGTTCGCGGACGATTCCTTGTATCTTTATTGATGCATTTACAATAAAATATCCCAAAATTAGGAAATGTGCAAGTAGCCTATTGTTAAAAATGACATTTTATGACGCCAGTATATAAAGTGATTAACTTTTTATCGGGCTTTTTATACTCAGTGTTAAATGTAACAACAATTAAAGATGCCGCGGCAACGAATTGTCACTATATACCTTAGTTACAGGGAATTTCATGGACGTTTTCAATACACGTCTTCAGTTTGTACGATAAAGAGGATGCTAACACAGCGTCTAATGTGTCAACATGAATAAGAATATAATGCACGTGTAGGTTGGTTTCCAAGTTTCCATCGAAACACACAGGTAAAAATGATCTCATTGAGTAAAAATCAGCTGTGACAGACCTCCAGCCAATGAGCCAACTTTTGCTTTTAATAGTGTTTGTAAAAAAATAGTGTATAATATGCACGTTAAAAGCAGGGTTGGCAGAAGTTAAAACCCACTTGGGTTTTTGGGTGGGTTTTTGACACAAAAACCCAGACCTCAAAACACAAAGACCCACCCACACAAAAACCCACAGACAAAAACCCAACTTTTTAAAATGAAAATCACAATCAGCCTAAAGCATCAACAAAATCAAGAGAGAAACACTTTGTATGAACAATGCACAATTAATAGTACAGAGTGATCAAAAACTTTTCCGATCTAGTACCCGTGACGTAGGGCGGAAATTATATGATAACGTCACTTTCAGATTTCGCTTTGAACGAGGCTTTCAATAATAATTTCAGCATTCTACGTCCTACGTCTCTCACGGCAAGGCAAATACCTACGTTAGATTAACAAGGCAAGGATGCGGCAAAGGATACAGATCGGAAAAGTTTTTGTTGACGGGTTACTATCATTTACCGTCAAAACAATTAATTTCTCCTAGCCTTCTTCGAGTAAAGGCCTTTACTGAATGAATAATGATTACAAAAATTATAATAGAGCCCCTTAAATACTTACTTTTATTCTTAATTAATTCTAAACAGACAGTAAATAGGGTTAGGATAGGTGTTAGATGTGTGCTGTGTGTGTGTCAAACATGTCATTACCAATTAAAAAAGTGTCAAAATGTCAAAAGTACAACAAAAACCCAAAAACCCACACAAAAACCCAAAAACCCACGCAAAAACACAAAAAACCATACACAAAAACCCATGAGGCTGACACAAAAACCCGGGTTTTTGCAAACCCTGGTTAAAAGTGAATTTATTTTGTTCGAAGGGATGGGCCACTTTTAACACTTGTATCATAAATAATTATTTTTCTACGAACACTATTAAAAACACTTGTTTTAATGTTTGTTAAACTGGTGTTAAAAGTGACAGTGCAAAAACAATTAAACAAACGCGAAATGTTAAAAATTGTTGTTACAGAATTAAAGAGCAGAAAATGAACAGAAAAAACACAAAAATTTTGAGGGCTGAAAAGTAAAAAGAATGACAATATAAAGCAAATGGGCCAATGAAAAGAATTGCCGGAAGTAATTTATAAAAAAAAAATCGCCAAATTTTAATTAGGCGAATTTTGAAAATTTAACACTCAGGAGGCTGGAAAATTTGCGAAAGGGGATAAAAAATTAAGAGGAAGGAAAATATTAAGTGTGATTAAGTAGATTTACGAAAATAACCAAATTATGCTATGCAATTAAAACTTTTGTGGGGTTGAAATACATACTTTATACCTACCCCCTGACAACACAGTTCTATCCCCTGGATATCCAGTGGATATCTTTTTATATATCCACAATATCCCGAGGATATCCAAAGATAGCTACAAGACATCTCCTGGATATCCAAATGTCCGCTTTTGGGACACTTTCTGGATATCCAGCACGGATATCCCATAGATATATTTTTGATTATCCCAGGGACATCCAGAGAGGAAGATTTTACATGCATTTATAATAAATTACTCTAGGCGGCGTATTCAGTTATTACCCCTTACCAAAGGAAATTGAAAACTAATCCTCATAACGCCCTTGGTGAAATTCAGTCCTCCCTGCTTTTAGGTGTAATAAATATGATGAACTGACTTTAGACACGTCGTATTCTTTCAATACTTAGAAAACTACAGTAAAAATATTACGTAGCTAAATAATGTAGGTACATCCCATGGTTAGCCAGTGGATATGAACGGGGTTATCCATGTCTGTTTATTGTAGATAACCTTTTGAATATCCACTGAATATCCATGGGATATCCATAAGGTCATGGATCTTCCAGGGACATACTGGACATCCTCTGGATATCCATCGTATATCTGTGTTATCAGGGCCTATTGAAAAAGGAAACTGGATAATTGTAAAAGGTAAACTGAACCCCAAATTTTACAAAATTAGCAAGTAGGGGGTTGAAAAATCTTAAAGGGGGATGAAAAGTCAAAGGGGATGAAAATTTATCGTTATTAAGCAGAGTTACAGAAAACAACACGAAAATAAGCTAATTATGCAAATTTGGCTTTTGGGGGTTGAACTATTGCGAAGGGGGTCGAAAAACTGAAAAAGGCAAGAATTTATTACCGAAAAAACGCAAAACTGCCCGAATTTTTATAAATTAACGCTCGGGGGTTGAAAAATTGTTAAGGGGGATGAAAAGTCAAGAGGTGTGACAATGAACTGTAGTTAAGTAGAACTAGCGAAGATTTTTGCTTTTTGAGGGCTCACATTCATGAAAGGGGTTGAAAAATTGTGGATGGGTTAAAAATTAATGAAAAATGACTGAATTACTTACTTATCGAAAAATCACATGAAAAGCCCGAAAAAATAAATAAAATGTATTTATTCCGCTTGCTAGGGCTTAGGGGTTGTTAGTAGCGTAGGGGTTGGTTTTAGACTGAAGTCTCATAAGACTTTTTCAATGGTTGACCGAAATCTATGGAACCCCATCATAATTTTATTTCAGATTCTACCAGTTACCTACATGAAAAAATTTTCAGTTTCAAGTCAACCCTTAAATTTCATCCCCCTTGTTAGATCATAATGAAAATTTGCCCATCCGCCTACAGTGTCGCTGTAAATTACCACACCAAATCCAGCCTGATACGTTGAGCAGTTTTTGAGTTCTCGCATTTTTGTGTTTCTGCATGTTAGGGGTTTGTACCGCCTGCATGGGTCGTTTCTCGCGAATGATGAATAAGACCTTTTTTGTACCATGAATAGAAAGCCATCGAATGGTATTAATTTCAACCCTACATTATTCAGTAAAAATTCGAGTTTCCACCCCTGTCATCCCCTTCGATTTCTCCTAAAATTCACTTTTCCTTTCTCGAAGATGCAGTGTGTAAGATTTCATAGTTTGGGTGTCATGGGTGTCAAAACCTATGACACAAGTGTATTGTAGGATGCATACCTACACATGAAACATTGCCGCAGCGTCAGGTGCCACAGTTGTAGAATTTAAGGTAAGCAAAATTTCAAGTGTGCATGTTATTTTAACTTACCTATGTTAACAAATTTAGGCTATATTATTCACAGCAGCTATGTTTGAAAACGTCTAAAACCTGATAGTCCGGGAGGCAGCGACAGATTGACTTGACTCATTTCATTAACTTTCTAAAGTAATTTTTCCTATTACGCATGTCATTGTGATTCGAAAAAGTCGAGTCTGCCATTCAAGTAGCGGGACAGCGCTCCATGGGGGCGGCTCAAGTATGCCAAAAAAAACTAGTCTCATTGATGGAAATTATTAACGCTGAAATCCTTTATATGAATTACGGACACCTCGAAGTGTCCAAAAGAAACGGTCCGCCTCTTCGCCTGCGGGACAAAATGTGTCTGCCAACCACATTTCTTAGAAATTTGATTAGTAAAATTTGTCAAACTCTACTGTCAAATTTAAATTATCTACCCGTAGCAGGTGTGAAACATCAGGTGGCATAATAGTGTCGTTAGGCAACAATCTGTCTATTTTACACCTCCTACAGTAGATAATTTGAAATTGGGAGTAGCTTGAGAATCTTATTAATCAAATATCTAGGAAATGTGGCTGCCAGACACATTTTGTCCCCCAGGCGAAGTGGCAGACCGGTTTTTTGGACACTTGGAGGTATCTGTAATTCATATAAAGGATTTCAGCGTTAATCATTTCACTTTTTTTTACCATACTTGGAAGCCCCATTGCGGGGCCCTGTCCCGCAGGTACCCTGGCAGACCGCCAATTTCTGTATTCATGACACGTAAATTAACGAATACAGTGCATACGTCAAATTGTGACATAGTTGTCCTTAATCTCAATAATTGTTCCAACATATCTTCTTAGATATTTATCATCAGAGTAGGTAACGAGCACCCAACTGGTAAGTTTTAAATCATCTACCGAAAGCAAAGCTTCTTCCTCTTCTTGTAATTCGTCAGAACTTGAATTGTTATAACTTACTTCAACGGCGGATTCGCTCGATGACGATGTCTCTCGGATTTGGACATTCTTTTTCTTGATTTTTTTCTTAGGCTTACTTATTTCAACATCGGATTCGCTTGATGACGATATTTCTCCCACTGGTGCATTCTTCTTAGTGGGTTTGTTCTTAGGCACTTCTTTAATCAGCTTCTTCTTCATTAGGTCTTCTAAATATGTTTCTCTAGTGACTACTTCAGCATGTTTAGAGTTTACTCTAGTTCTTTTAGATGTAACGGCAGGTGCTCTTTGAATTCTTCCCAAAAGCAATTCTTCAAATGATGATTGCTTTTTAGTGGGATTTTCGGGCTCTGACTGAGAAGTAGAAGGTATTAAAACATTATTCTGTTCGCTTATAGCCTCTGCTGCACCCATTCCTTTGTCGATATTGGAATCCTGCTGAATTGGAACTCGATGATCAGTTTGATCATTGTCAATCTGATTATTTTCAGTCTCTTTGTTATCATCAGTCTGACTCTCTTCAGTCTCATTGTTATCAATCTGACTGTTTTCAGCCTCATTGTTGTCAGTCTGACTGTTTTCAGCCTCATTGTTGTCAGTCTGACTGTTTTCAGCCTCATTGTTGTCAGTCTCACTGTTATCACTATCGGTCTCTTGATTGTCTGGAACATTATTGTCCGGTGTCGTATGTTGGTCATTTATTTTTCTTTGATGGTACTCCTCCAAATCTTTCGGATCAAATATGGATTCTTTGATTGCTTGTTTATTTACTGGATATTCCAAGCGATCGTCGCAGATTCCGGTCACTTGAAAACCACGCTTTAAGCATGCCGAGGTCATTTTATCCCACACGGTTCCCACAAGTTTTGCAAATTCTGGTTTTGATAAACTTCGCCCGTAGTTTTCTCTTTGCCATATGGACAAATGTACATCCCATGATTTCTTTAACGTGCCAAATGATGCTGCATCCAATGGTTGTAAAACATGAGTAGTATGGGGCGGCAATTTAAGCAATGTTATTTGTTCTCTCATGGCGATTTGAATAATTTCCGGAGAAACGTGAGAAGAATGACCATCAAAAATCATAATTAAGGGCCTCTCCTCGGGGCAGTACTTTAAAAAATGGTTCTTGAACCATGCCTTAAAAGCCTCTTCCGTCATCCATTCATTTTTTGTTGCCGCGTATCCTGTATTTGGATATGCATCTTCTGGCATCCACGTATCCCATAAATTCTTAGCTTTGTATAAAATAAAAGGAGGTAACTTTTCACCTGCAGCGGACACACAAAATAGAATACTTGTATTTGTTCTACCAGTTCCTGCGGTGGTCCTGAAAACTGGTTGATTTTTTTTTGCAACAACTTTTGTATTGGATGGATCATGGCACATCGAGGTTTCATCTAAATTAAATATTTGTTCGGGTTTGCCAACAAGTCCCAAATCTTTTACAACTTTATCATAAAGTTCAAAAAAAGAAAATATTATGTCTGGTGTAGTTTGCTGTGTTCGAATACTTTGACGTTTTGTTGGCTTTTTGCACGAAAAATTATACCTTCTGGCAAATCCTGCATACCAATCTTTGCCTGGTATGCCATTTTTAAAACGGTTAGGAACATTGTTCTTCTGGACATACGCAGCGACTGTTTGTATAATCTCTTTCCTCGTTAAACCAAAACCCCACTTGTTCATGACGTTAACGCATTCAGCAAGCTTATCTTCAGCTTCTTTTCCCAGTTCGATCGGTCGTCCAGGATTGGTGTTTTGTAGTTCAGTTTTACGTCTGTTTTTCCATCCTTTCAAGTGCAAAATTAAGGTGGAACGCGGAATTCCGTAATTAGCGGCCGCTCTTTTTTGTGTCGCTCGACCCCTTTGAACCTCATTGATAGCTCTCTCAAGTTCATCCTTGGTGTAAGATTTAATTCTTCTCTTATTTTTCGCCATTGCCACTGTAAAAACAAAATTCATGTGTGATTTAATACAAAATTACCCCGTGTCACAATTCTCTCTGCAATGAGTCACAATTACCACTTTAACCACTTTCTGAGTTATATTGTGACACCCCCATGATATTCAATGTTTTTAAAGATTGAGGTTGTGTCACATTGGTACATCATTTAATACGGCATTCAACAAGACTCATACAAAATTGTGACTCGAAACAAAAAAAATCATCTTATGGTCTGTCCGGGATCCACACGACCGGGATTCACCCTATTTCCATGGTGAATCATTGTTGTCAACAATGAATCGCCATGGAAATCGGGTGAATCTCGGGCGTGTGGATCCCGGACAGATTATAGTTATGAAACTTTATTAGCATCCGTGCCAACTACGCATTTAGGAGAAATATGAAGTTTTAAAATCTTACCTCTATCGGGCTGCGCAAAATCGACTACCATGCTGTCTGATGGTTGGTCGAAACCTAAAGCTTCGAACTTAGACTATCAATTCCTAGATGGCGCCACTATATGCAAATTAGACGCAAATGTCACATTTACCCTCATGTCACAATTTGACGTATGCACTGTAATGTGGAAAAGAATGTTAATGAAATGGGCCGAATATTTCTGTCGCTGCCTCCCCGACTATGAGCAAATCCTGGAAAATTTACCGCAGGATTTTCTCTGTTTGGGAATTTTGTCATTTATATCAGGTAACAACGGCAAGTGACGCAACAACGACCCCACTACTGGCCCCGCGGCGCGTTAGGCGCATCGATCACCTCTAAAGGCCCCTGGGCTCATTTTTCAATAGTCGTTTGTGATACTAAAGCCTTTTAACCTCCCCAATCCACTTCACCACTTATAAAAAAAGGGAGGTTACTCCAATCACTAAAATTTTCGAATTTGAGATAGCACCAGATCTTCACGTTTCGAGGTCTCAGGAACCCAAAAAAGTGGTTTTAAAAATGTGTCTGTGTGTATGTGCGTGCGTACGTACGTACGTACGTGCGTACGTTTGTAAACACGCCACAGCCAAAACTACTAGACCGATTTGACTGAAATTTGGTGAATAGGCATCTCATAACCCAACTTAGATCTGAAAAGCTTTTGGAGCCAATCGTGCAACTAGAAATGCCATTTTGGCACATCAACTTTTAAATTTTAAATGCAAACCCCCATTTTTCACGTCACTATAGGAAAGGCCTTCAAATTCTGTTTCTAAAAATGTATTCACTCTCAGTGCCCTTTTGACCAAAAATTAAAAAAAAATTGATTTTTATCGGACTTTCAAATCGCGGTACAGCCCAAGCTCCTGAACCGATTTGGCTGAAATTTTGCACATGGGGATTGTATTGCACGTCGAAGACCTGAACAAATTTTGGATTCAATCGGCCCACGGAAAGTGCCGTTTTGGCACACCAATTTCCAAATTTAAAATTATTCACTCATTTAACCATCTAAAACAAGTTTTTGAAAGATTTATTGTCATCATCAGAAAGGTCTTCAAATTCTGGTTTTAAATAAAACAAAATTCGTTCGCATTTAGTGCTTTTTGGGTCAAAAAATCGAAATTTTGTAATAACACTAAAAATACGTTATAGCCCAAATTAGTGAATCGATTTGGCTGAAATTTGGTACATGGAGATTGGGTGACCCGTTCAAGACCTGAAAGGCTTTTGGAAACAATCGGACCAC
This sequence comes from Pycnomerus fuliginosus, assembly GCA_963924575.1. Classification (NCBI taxonomy): domain Eukaryota; kingdom Metazoa; phylum Arthropoda; class Insecta; order Coleoptera; family Zopheridae; genus Pycnomerus; species Pycnomerus fuliginosus. The sequence continues at coordinate 22,820,851 of OZ004622.1, forward strand.
AGGAAGTGCCATTTAAGCAAATCAACTTTAAATTTTAAATACAAGGCCTCTTTTTTTATGTCGCCATTAGAAAGACGATCAAATTCTGGTTCTAAAAATGTATTCACAGTTTCTGCCATTTCTGTGGAAAATGGAGAAAAAAATCTTTTTCATTAAAACGGAGCAGGCTGACAGTGGATGACATAAAGTATCAGTTATTGTCAAAAGGGTGGCAAACTGTTAACCTTAAAAGGAACATATTGTCAAATGTGATGGGTGATATTCGAAGTGATGTCGGTATTTGTCAGAAAATTGCGAAATTAGTCACAGATGATAAGCACAAAAAAAATTCTGTTAATTGACTACCATCTACACAGAATATAAAGATCCACGCGATGGGGAGGTTCCAGCCGCTTCTCTGCTGCATTTTTTTTATATACATATCTACACCCACAAATGTAGCCCTTCTTGGTTCTGCAGGGCCCCTAAATGTAGTTTAAAGGGCCTACATCTATTGGAAATAGCTTCGCATAGCTTTTTCAGTTTAAATTTGTTTACTACTTTTACTAAACCATTTTAACTTCTACGCTCAAGGCGGAGCAGTATATAAAATCGATCAAAAATTCGAAATTGAACTGACATCAAATCTTTACGTTTCGGGGTCCAGAGCTGGGAAAGTTACTTTGAAAAAGTAACTAGATACTTTTCAAGTTACTTTTCATAAAAGTAACTTAAGTTACTAAAGTAACTAGATACTTTACTGAAAAAAGAACTTAGTTACAAGTTACTTATGAAAAGTAACTAGATATAGTATCTTAGTTACTTTTGAAGTAACTTAGTTACTTTTGGTATCTAGATACTTTTAAAAAGTAACTAAATACTTCTGTAAGTAACTAGATACAGTATTTTAGTTAGTTTTGGCGTAATTTAGTTACTTTCATTAATGTTATAGAAACGGTTGGGATTGAGTTTAAATTTAATTAAATACCTCGACAATTTCGGAGGATAATTTTTTTAAATCTCTAGCTAGCTAATAGCTACTCATATTTTGCGCTTTGTATGTTGTACCATTAAAATTCTTTTGTACCAATAGGTGCATCTAGATTTATGATAAATTAGAGCAAGCCAGTTTCATTGCGTTGCGTTACTAACCAAAGAATAAAGATCATGGTCCACTAAAATTATTGATGATCATGGTATGTACATACAGCCCATACAGGGTTTTTTGAAACTTCCCATCTCTTGAATATCTTTGGATGTAATAAAGAAAGTTAAATATTGAATTGAAATAAAAGCTGGCCAATCCCGCACGGAGGGGGACACTTGCGCGTATATTAAGGGAATTTTTTCCACTTCCGGTTCAACCGGAAATGATCTTAACTTTGTTTTTTCAAATGGAATGACACCTTTTTCTCAACGGATTCGGAATGTACAATTTTTTTCTGAGTTAGAAACATGTATAATAATAATAATAATAATTCCATTTATTGAGAAATGTGCTTTAACAAAACAATAAACTCTAACCACAACAAAAATAAAAATAAAAAATATAAGCACACACTCAAAAGGGCATAAACAGCAATATGCTGATTAAAATTATACCCTAATACTAATAAGAAATACCGTATTTCGAAACAAAAGTTGAAACCAAGAATAGAAAGTCACACGGTGAGTAATAAACAGTAATGTTGAAAATTTAAAAAGAAAATAAGGCAACAATAATAATGATTGCAAGAGAGAACAAAGCAAACAAAAAATTTGAAAAGTGAAACAACGAATTATATAACCTAACATTAAAACAGTTTGAAAATTGTGTCAACATCCAAGAGTCACCCAATCTCCATGTACCAAATTTCAGCCAAATCGATTCAGTAATTTGCGCTATAATGTATTTTTACTGTTATTATAAAATTTCGATTTTTTGAACCAAACAGCGCTAAATGCGAATTAATTTTGTCCTATTTAAAACCAGAATTTGAAGACCTTTCTGATGGTGACAATAAATCTTTCAAAAACTTGTTTTTAATGGTCAAATGAGAGAATAATTTTAAATTTGGAAATTGGTGTGCCATAACGGCACTTTCCGTGAGTCGATTGAATTCAAAATTTGTTCAGCTCTTCGACGTGTAATACAATCCCTATGTGCAAAATTTCAGCCAAATCGGTTCAGGGGCTTGGGCTATGTACCGCGATTTTAAAGTCCGATAAAAATCAATTTTTTTTTAATTTTTGGTCAAAAGGGCACTAAGAATGAATACACTTTTAGAAGCAGAATTTGAAGGTCTTCCTAATGGTGACGTGAAAAATGGGGGTTTGCATTTAAAATTTAAAAGTTGATGTGCCAAAATGGCATTTCCGGTTGCACGATTGGCTCCAAAAGCTTTTCAGATCTAAGTTAGGTTACGAGATGCCTATGTTCCAAATTTCAGCCAAATCGGCCTAGTAGTTTTGGCTGTGGCGTGATTGCAAACGAACGTACGTACGTATGTACATACCTACATACACACAGACACATTTTAAAATCCCCTTTTTTGGGTTCCTGAGACCTCAAAACGTAAAGATCTGGTGGTATCTCAAATTCGAAAATTTTAGTGATTGCAGTATATAACCTCCCATTTTTTTAACCTCCCCAATCCACTTCACCACTTATAAAAAAGCCAACGAAAGATGTGTATCAATGCGATGTGTGTCCCTGTAGATGTTTACCTTGTTAATGTGTATGTAGGGGCGAGCTGAATTTACTGGTGGAGTCGGGTGCAGATTTTATAAATCTGTACCTAGTAGTAGTGCCTCCGCAGACGCACAGTGGTGTTAAAAGTCAAGAGGAATGAAAATGAAGTGTGGATTAAGTAGAATTACGAAATAAAACACTAAAATAACCAAATTATGCAATTAAAACTTTTGTGGGGGTTGAAATAAGCACTTATACCTACCTATTGCGAAGGAAACTGAAAAATTGTAAAAGGTAAACTGAATCCCAAATGCGTTCAATTTTATAACCGTCGAAAAACGGAATTATGCGAATTTTGCAAAATTTGCACTTAGGGGGTTGAAAAATCGTAAAGGTGGATGAAAAATCAAAAGGTATCAGGATTAACCGTGGCTAAGTAAAATTACGGAAAATAACACCAAATTAACCCAATTATGTAAATTTAGCATTTGAAGACTTGAAACATTGCGAAGGGGGATGAAAAAAGTGAAAAATTTAATCATCATCCAAATGGGTTCAATTTATTACAGAAGAAAAACGAAAATATCCGAATTTGGCAAAACTAACACCTAGGGGGTTGAAAAATTGTAAAGGGGGATGAAACGTCAAAGTGGATGAGAATTAATCGTAATTAAGCAGAATTACAGAAAATAACACGAAAGTAAACCAATTATGCAAATTTAGATTTTGGGGGTTGAAATGTTGCGAAGGGGGTTGGAAAAGTGAAAAGATAAACATAATCCAATTGAGTTCAATTTGTTACCGAAGGAAAACTAAATTATGTGAATTTTGCAAAATAAACACTTAGGGGGTTGAAAAATTGTAAAGGGGGATGAAAAGTTAAAAGGGATGAGAATTAATCGTAATTAAGTAGAATTACAGAAAATAACACGAAAATAAGCCAATTATGCAAATTTGACTTTTGGGGGTTGAAACATTGCGAAGGGGTCGAAAAAGTGAAAAAGGCAAGAACAATTCATAAGGCAAAACTGCGCGAATTTTACAAAATTAACCAGCGGAAATCACCCGAAAAAGAAGCGGTCTGGGTAAATTTTGCTCTTTGAGGGTTCACATATCATGAAAGGGGTTGAAAAATTGTGGATGGGTCAAAAATTAATGAAAATCACTTTAAATTAATAACAATTTAGAAGAAAGCAAAAAAAAAATAAATGAAATATATTTACTCCGCTTGCTAGGGCTTAGGGGTTGTTAGTAGCGCAGGGGTTGGTTTTAGGATGAAGACTCATAAGACTTTTTTCAATGGTTGACCGAAATCAATTGAACCCCATAATTTTATTCCACCACTTACATGAAAAAATTTCCAGTTTCAACCCTTAAATTTCATCCCCCTTGTTAGATATTAATGAAAATTTGCCCATCCGCCTACAGTGGCGCTGTAAATTACCACATCAAATTTAGCCCTGATACGTTGAGCAGTTTTTGAGTTTTCGCATTTTTTTGTTTCGGCATGTTAGGGGGTTGTACCGCCTTTAAGGGTCGTTTTTCGCTAATGATGAATAAGACCTTTTTTGTACCATCAATAGAAAGCTATCGAATGGTAATATTTTCAACTATACATTCTTCATTGAAAATTCGAGTTTCCACCCCTAACTTTCATCCCCTTCGATAATTTTCTCCTAAAATTCGATCTTCCCTTCTCGAAGATGCAGTGTGTAAGATGTCACAGTTTCGCAGAAGATATTGCTTCTCTGTGTCAAATTACAGGGCTTTATGGACGTTTCAACCCCTAAACTCCAACCCCCTATTTCACCACCCCCACATGCCCTAAAGAAAGTTATGTTTTCAATTTCACCTCCCTAACCCAATTCGTTTAAAAATTAAGGTAATTTGTAGATTCATGTTTTCAACACCTCATGATTTCACCCCTTTATGATTTACAGGGGTGAGTTTATTTTTCCGGTGTGACATAACTCCTTGCGTATTTACTGACTTCAGTTGTTCATAAATAAACCAATAGGGTTTCAGAAAAAATAAATAAAATATAATTATCGACTTGCAAAGAGTTAGGGGTGGTTAATGGCCCAGGGGTTGGTTTTAGATTGAAAACTCATAAGACCTTTTTTCAATAGTTGACCGAAATCTATCGAACCCCGTAATTTTAGGCTACCATTTACTTGAAGAAATTTCAAGTTTCAACCCTTAAATTTCATCCCCTTTGTTAGACATTTTTGAAAATTTGTCCATCCACCTATAATGTCACTGGAAATTCACAAACCAAATTCTGCCTTGATACGTTGAGTAGTTTTTGAGTTCTCGTATTTCTGTGTTTCTGCATGTTAGGGGTTGTAGCGCCTATAAGGGTGGTTTTTCGCAAAATATGAATGACACCTTTTTTGAATAATTAATGGAAAGCTATCGAATGACGGCAATTTCGACTAGTACTTATTAAGCGGAATTTCGAGTTGCTACCCCTAATTTCCACCCCATTTGTTCGATTTTACGAAAAAATGCATCCCCCACAAGATTTCACCGATATATGTGTGTACGTTGAGTTTCCGACAGCTGCGTGCAACCCTTGCGGAGTTATCATATTTTTTGTGGTTTTCATCCCCTAAATTTCATCCCCCGAAATTGGCACCCCCTCACTTTCAACAGACTTAAAGGTCGAACGTGCATACTAATTTTCAGCAAGATATCTCCACTAGTTCTCGAGTTATTGCAATTAGTAGTTTTTCGGTTTTTCACCCCTAGCTCCCACCCCCTTGGTCCGATATGGCCCAAAAGCAATCCCCGCCTTACTTTTCGGGAGACGAAGCTGCCTACCAAGTTTCAGCTCGATATCTCAATCCGTTCTCAAGTTATCCGACGGACAGACTGAGGAGCGATCGAGCGAGCGAGCGAGCGATAGAGCGAGCGATCGAGCGAGCGAATAAGCTAAGACAAGAGTACCTCCGCATTCTGCTACGGCACTAAAAAGGGAGGTTACTGCAATCACTAAAATTTTCGAATTTGAGATAGCACCAGATCTTCACGTTTCGAGGTCTCAGGAACCCAAAAAAGTGCTTTTAAAAATGTGTCTGTTTGTATGTGCGTACGTACGTTTGTAAACACGCCACAGCCAAAACTACTAGACCGATTTGACTGAAATTTGGTACGTGTGCATGTGATAACCCAACTTAGATCTGAAAAGCTTTTGGAGCCAATCGTACAACTAGAAATGCCATTTTGGCACATAAACTTTTAAATTTGAAATGCAAACCCCCATTTTTCACATCACGACAGGAAAGGCCTTCAAATTCTGCTTCTAAAAATGCATTCATTCTTAGTGCCCTTTTGACCAACAATAAAAAAAAATTGATTTTTATCGGACTTTGAAATCGCGGTACAGCCCAAGCCCCTGAACCGATTTGGCTGAAATTTTGCACATGGGGATTGTATTACACGTCGAAGAGCTGAACAAATTTTGGATTCAATCGGCCCACGGAAAGTGCCGTTTTGGCACACCAATTTCCAACTTTAAAATTATTCACTCATTTAACCATCCAAAACAAGTTTTTGAAAGATTTATTGTCACCATCAGAAAGGTCTTCAAATTCTGGTTTTAAATAAGACAAAATTCGTTCGCATTTAGTGCTCTTTGGGTCAAAAAATCGAAATTTTGTAATAACACTAAAAATCCATTATAGCCCAAATTAGTGAATCGATTTGGCTGAAATTTGCTACATGGAGATTGGGTGACCCGTTGAAGACCTGAAAGGCTTTTGGAAGCAATTGGTCCACGGGAAGTGCCATTTAAGCATATCAACATTAAATTTTAAATACAAGGCCTCCTTTTTTATGTCGCCATTAGAAAGACGATCAAATTCTGGTTCTAAAAATGTATTCATAGTTTCTGCCATTTCAGTGGAAAATAGAGAAAAAATTCTTTTTCATTAAAAGGGAGCGGGCTGACAGTGGATGACATAAAGTATCAGTTATTGTCAAAAGGGTGGCAAACTGTTAAGCTTAAAAGGAACATATTGTCAAATGTGATGGGTGATGTCCGAGGTGATGTCGGTATTTGTCAGAAAATTGCGAAATTAGTCACAGATGATAAGCACAAAAAAAAATGTTGAATTGACTACCATCTACACAGAATACAAAGATCCACGCGATGGGGAGGTTCCAGCCGCTTCTCTGCTGCATTTTTTTAAATTGTGATGGGGTTGGGGAGGTTAAAAGTAAACTAATAACAAAGCTAATATCATCAAACACGAACTGCACTTTATAAATCAACTATTAAAAGCGAAATTTCGAAATAAAAATCCCACATCTCCCGTAAGAATAACATGTAAACCCTCATTCGTGCCAAAATAAACGCCACTTCCAAGATGGCTGCCCTTACCAAGGAATACCCACCAGAGGCTGCCTCTGTTTTTAATTTGGTCAATTGCTAATCGACATGTTTTTTTTTCAAAAAAATCGGTTAGTAGATCAAAAGTTATTGCCACTCGCAATCCTCAAAAGGACAGCCGGTATATAATTTTGATTGTGTGGGCAGCCAACAATACACTTCATTCTAGTTACTTTTTTACTTCCGTCCATGCTGCTGTTGGCCCTGGCTGTCAGCGGCTAACTTCAATCGCCAAAGCAAGAATCGGCATTTTGTTTTTGTCTGTCAAACAGCTATAGATTTGTGGATCTGTGTTTGTGATTGTTGCTGAACATTTATTGCGAAATTTCTAATTACATTCGCCTTCAGACCGACAATGCCGAACATAAAACTGAAATCCTCCGACGGCGAGACCTTCGACGTCGACGTAGAAATCGCAAAATGCTCCGTCACAATCCGAACCATGCTCGAGGACCTCGGAATGGACGAGGAGGAAGAAGAAATCGTCCCCTTGCCCAACGTCAACTCGGCGATATTAAAAAAGGTCATCCAATGGTCCACCTACCACAAGGACGATCCTCCACCACCGGAGGACGACGAGAACAAGGAAAAGCGCACGGACGATATCTCCTCCTGGGACGCGGATTTCCTTAAAGTGGATCAGGGAACCCTCTTCGAACTGATCCTGGCAGCTAATTACTTGGACATAAAGGGGCTCCTGGATGTGACCTGCAAAACTGTCGCCAACATGATTAAAGGAAAAGCCCCGGAGGAGATCCGGAAGACTTTTAACATCAAAAATGACTTTACAGCCTCTGAGGAGGAGCAGGTTCGCAAGGAGAATGAGTGGTGTGAGGAAAAATGAACTATTTTGCCATGTTTGAAATAATCTCTTAAATTATTAGTTGTGTTTCTGCAACAAGGTTCGTTATTTAGCTGATTATCATTTAAATTTTTATTGGAACTTCACAGCATTACCTCTAAATAAAAAATGAATTTTTGGTAGTAGTCATGAGTTTTTGGTAAATAGTAGTCATGTATTTTATTTTTAATAATCACTAATAAAGCTATGTAAATGCTTGGTTTAGATGTTTTTCAGTTATTTTGTTTGCCTTTCTGTACATCCCAACTCGTACTACTGTGTGTGGATGTATTAAGTGAATATACAGGGTGAGTCTGAAAGACTCCACATCCTTTATACCACAGAATCTACAGTTCAAATGATGAAGCTTGGTGCAAAAATTATTGGTCAATTGTGATTCCTCTTGATGTTATAAGCCACCAAAGATCTTCATTTTTAAAAGTTCTTTTTAAATATCTTTCGAGAGGTGTATCGTAGGATTTAGAATTTTTGCACAGCATTGTTGCAGACCAAGATACAACTGCTGATGGTACTTAAGACATTATCCAAAAAGCAGATCCCTGTTATACAGGGTGGCCCCGATGCTATTTGCCCTTGAAATTTTTTATGTTTGAAATTATTGCTAATTTGCCTATGCGGCCGTATTCCCCGTTCAATTATAGAATTTCTTTGGCTCTTAAAATTTTTCGAAAAAACTAACCACTCACGAGGAAAATTGAAAGAACCGAAAACATGATCATCGTGATAAACCTACAATTTCAATAAAAATCAAAGTGTACGTTGACACGCATCACATTTCAACTGTTTTTTTGCATTGAAGGTGTTGTCCTACATCTGTGCCCAGAACCATTGCTCACAACTGAAGAAAAAACATTGATGGTAATTTCACTTTTTTATGAAGTAGACTCATCATTGGTTTTAAGGTGATTACCTGCATCATGTTTTCGGTTTTTTCAATTTTTCTCATGAGTGGTTAGTTTTTTCGAAAAATTTTAAGAACCAAAAAAGTTTTAGAATTGAACGGGAAATACGGCCGCATAGGCAAATTAGCAATATTTTCAAACATAAAAAAGTTCAAGGGCAAATAACATCGGGGCCACCCTGTATAACAGGGATCCGCTTTTTAGACAACGTCTTAAGTACCATCAGTAGTTGCACCTTGGTCTGTAACAAAGCTGTGCAAAAATTCAAAATCCTACGATACACCTTTCGAAAGATATTTAAAAAGAACGTTTAAAAATAAAGATTTTTGGCGGCTTATAACATCAAGAGGAATCACAATTGACCAATAATTTTTGCACCAAGCTTCATCATTTGAACAGTAGATTCTGTGGTATAAAGGATGTGGAGTCTTTCAGACTCACCCTGTATGATTGTGAACCAAAAAAAAAAAACAGGTCGTCCTGTCTGATCCAGGTTTTTCTTTTAATTAGATGCTTTTTCGCGTTGACCAGATCACGTTACCAGTCTGCGTAGTCATCTGGTTAGCCTTTTTTTCGCGATTTCGCCCGGTTGACCGCAAATTAATAACTGTGATTGGTGCATTTATAAATTTTGCAGATTGGCACGGAGGTGTGTTAGAAACTGACAATTTTGTGACACAAATCTCTAGGAAATGTAGTAAATGCACCAATCACAGTTATGAATTTGCGGTCAACCGGACGAAATCGCGAAAAAAAGGCTTTTGTGACATAACATTGTTCACGTTACCTGGTCAACGCGAAAATACGTCTTTTGGTAATGTCGATTTCGACCAGGCAACTGCGGCAGTACTGCGGGAGTACATGTATCTCACGTTCAGAGCTGTCACAAATCATTTAAAAAAAGATTTAAATCAAAAATCATATACTTTTCATTCTATGAAATGATTTAAATCAAAAATCGTTTTTTTATAAAAAAGGATTTAAATCAAAAATCAATTTAGATTTAAATCTTTTTACCAAAGATTTAAAATACTTGTATCGATTTAAACCTTTTACCAAAGATTTAAGATACTTTTACTCGATTTAAATCTTTTTACCAAAGAGTTAAAATACATTTTTGTCGATTTAAATCAACTCGGTGCTTTAATTTTCTCTACCGAAACTTACTTTAAATAACCTTTAAGGCCGCCTGACAAAGTAGCACGTTTGCTAGCAAAATTGGGATGACGGGAATTTTGATATAGTGTCGCTTGCAGCAATGCTTGAAAATTTTTACTGCCACCACCAACACCAATACAGAAAATTTTGGAAAATTGTTAGAAGCGAATTATTTGTTTTATTGAAATTATTTTGTGATTTTGAATCTTTTGTAAGTGATTTAAATCTTTTGAATGTGATTTAAATTCTTTTTGTGCGATTTAAATCATTTTGAAGTATTTAAATACTTGGCAAAAGATTTAGATTTCTTTTTTTATTTAGAAAAATCAAAGATCTTTCCAAAAAGATTTAAATCATAAATCAAAAATCTTTAACCATAAAAAAGATTTAAAATCAAAAGATTTAAATCAAAAAAAAGACTTAAATCAAAAAAAGAGTTAAATCTTCGTTAAAGTTTCAGCTCTGCTCACGTTTTCAATTACCTTACCACAATTAGGTATATGCATCCTATCTTTTTCCCCCTTATGATGAGGTAACACGTAGCATGAGATGGATCTACTGCTGCAGCTGCAGACAAGCCCGAACGTACTATGAAACAATGATAGGTATTTTGACAAAATCACTGACGTGTGTTTCAGTACAAGGACTACTGATTTTTTTTAACTTCTACGTTTCAGCGCAGTAGTTTTTGAAAAATGTATACAAAGTGGGTAATTTTTCGATGTTCACCATTAATAGGTATCTCGGAAACCATAATAGATGGAAAGGAGTTTAAATTGGGGAAAAGTTGCCCTAATTATTGGTGATTAAGATTCTGAAGAGGATTTTCCGATATTTTGATTCGTTCCTGACTTATCACAAAAAATCTGAAAATTGCTAATTTAAAGAAAAATTAATATTTTCCTAACGTTTCATGGTATTTAAATGAAACTTGGAACTTTTATATTTTTGACAGCTGTCAATTGAATGGCATTAACAGAAATTTTCTGGGTCTTCTAGATTTTGAACATGAACTTTTTTTTTTGACAAGATGTCAGAATTTGAAAATTGGTATGAATAATTTGTAAAATCAGCCTAAACTTTAGATGAAAAACATTTGCAAACTGTCAATTGAATGGCATTGACAGAAATTTGCTAGGCCTTCTAGATTTTGAATAAAAACACCGCCGGATACACAGAAAAATTAGCTTCTCAAAAATGTAACCAACATGGACTTTTTTCAAAAAATTTGTAAAAGTCCGAGTCACACGATCGTAAGACGTATTTTATTACTGTTGAATTCAATTGTTTTCACATGTTATAAAAGCTTGAAGAAGTCGGCGTACTTTTTTGCAATTGTTTTTCATCTAAGTTTAATCTGATTTTGCAAATTATTCCTACCAATTTTCAAATTCTGACATCTGTCAAAAAAGTTCATGTTGAGTACATTTTTGAAAAGCTAATTTTTTTGTGCATTTGATGGTGTCAAAACTCAATATGGCGGCCAAAATAGAATCAAAAGTTGACTGCCGTTACTCAAAATCTAGAGGGCCTAGAGAATTTCTGTCGATGCTATTCAATTGACAGCTGTCAAAAATATAAAACTTTCAAGTTTCATTTAAACATCAATCGTTATGAAGATATTATTTTTTCTTTGAATTGGCAATTTTCAGATTTTTTGTGATAACTCGGGATCGAATCAAAATATCGGGAAATTCTCTTCAGATTTTTAATCACCAACAAATAGCGCAACTTTTCTGTAATTTAACCGACCCCGTATCTTTTACAGTTTAGGAGATGCCAATGCATGGTGAGCATCGAAAAATTACCCACCTGTATATCTATACAGGGTGAGTCGCCGGGAGCGGCCACCCCATCATATAACTTCTTTTGTTTTCAACATATCAGAACCATTTTCGGGGAAGTCAAAAGGTTAACTATGGGCTACACTTCGACAATATCAGTGGTCCCAAAATGTTTTTATTTCATTGGCTAACGCCATGTCACATTGTTATTTTAAATGGCACCCTCTGTATATTTCTGTATTGCATTTTTGATTCCCTTTACAATGGTGTGAAAAAATCATACTCTTACCATATGATGTAAAATTTCGGAATTTTTCGAATGTTGCGAATATTCCCGAAACTTTCGGGAATTTATGGAAATTTAAGAGAACTTTTGTTTTGTCTTTTAAGGACGTTTTATTTAGTCAAAGGAACAACATAAACAAGTAAAAAAAATACAGTATAGAGGTAATACAGGGTGTTCCTATATTCATAGTCCTAACTCCGGGACGTTATTCCTTACATCATTCTGGAAGAAAAGTTCCGATGGACATACAGGGTGTCCGGAAATAACGATGAAATATTTCGGGGGGTGAGTCTGCAGCTCAAAATATGCAAAAAAGTTCCTATAAACATGTATCCGGAAATCGTACCGAAGGGGGCGCCTCAAATTCGGTTTTTATCGAATAAATCAGGAAGCGCTTAAGATACAGTGACGATCTTTGCACATTAACTAACATCAGTAAGCGCCATCAGATTATGGTATCTGCCAAAAGCAGATTCAACCAGGGGCGTGGAAAATAGGGGGGGCTTCAGCTTTTCCCACCCAAATTTTTTTACGTGTTATTTTTTAGACAATTTCTCACCGGAATATGGTTTCCTGAAATTACATAAAAAAGCCTCTCTTGTTATATCAGCGTAGGATCAACCGTTTTCGAAAAAAATAGATTTAAAGATCCATTTGCATTTTCTAGACTTATCAAACGATTTTTATTAAATTACAAAACTGAACGGATTTTAAAAATTAGTATCTAAAGTAATCTAATGTTGCTTATCGATGTCAGATAGTATGCAAAAACTTAATAATTGACAAAATCAAAATCGGATTTTGAGCGCCCTCCTTCAGGGGGCCCTAGCCCCCTTAGGAGCGATTTCCGGATCCATGTTTATAGGAACTTTTTTTCACATTTTGAGCTGCAGAATCACCCCCGAAATATTTCATCGTTATTTCCGGACAGCCTGTATGTCTGAAAATGCTTTATAGGGGAGTTACGCCCCTTCAAAGGGGTATACTCAAAAAGTTAACGTGCATCGACCGGGGCCGGGGGGTTTCCCATAAAATTTCGTGTATGCTCGTGTTGTTGCGCAAACTGTCGACTAAAGGCGAATGTTTCATGGAATATTCGCGCGAACACTTCATGGAATGTTTCGCGAAAATTCGGAATTTTGCGAATATTCGTTTTCTTTGTGCCGAAAGTTTCCGAAATATTCGTAACTTTCGCAAATATTCGGTTGGAAACGGTTGGAAACTTTCGCCTTTCACATCACTACATATACCTAATGGAAATGTCGAGAAAATGTCTGACCCTTTATTTTACAACATATTCACTACCTACTTACCTACAGGGTGAGTCTAGTTGGACAAATCAGCGCTCTAGCGTTTAATATATTGAAATTGGAAATTCTATTTTTGGATATGTTGTAGCTGAAATGGTCCCCTACGCATGGTACCCATGAAGAAAGCTCCAGTTTTATTCAAACCGAAATTATTAAATAAAAACGAGGGCCTAAAAATATTTTTTTCGATATTGTTGCATTTTTTAGGGTTATTTTGTTAGAGAATCTTTTTCTCTTTATGGAAACATAATTTTTTTATGAAAAAAGTTAATAATATCCGAGAGAAATTATTTAAATAATAAAGATTTTTAATTATTTCCTAAGGAAAACCACGGGTGCCGTGGTTTTAACAACTGAAAGGCAGAGTCTAGCTTATACTGCAGACTGTACCCAGGATGACAAGTGTCAGTTGGAAATGTCATTTGGGGTCGTTTGTGGAAAAGTAATGTAAAACTGCGAGTTTTTGCTCTTTTCTTTACAGATAATTAGGTAATTTTTATTGCTTGATGGATTTTTTACTAAATTCGCCGAATACAAGTGCCTCGGTTTGGCACCCGTGGTTTTCTTTAGGAAATAATTAAAAATCTGTATTATTTAAATAATTTATCTCTCGGATATTATTAACTTTTTTCTGCAAAAAATTATGTTTCCATAAAGAGAAAATGATTCTCTAACGAAATACCCTAAAGAATGCAAGAATATGGAAAAAAAAAATTTTGACTCTCGTTTTTATTTAATAATTTCGATTTGAATAAAACTGGAGCATTCTTTATGGGTCCCATGCGTAGGGGACTATTTCAGCTACAACATTATCCAAAAATACAATTTCCAATTCCAATATCTTGAACGCTAGAGCCACTGATTTGTCCAACTAGACTCACCCTGTATATCAAAAAATTGTCGAAGTGAAAGTTGAAAGGGTAATTTAGGCGCATCTGTTAATCTGATTAACTCGACATAAAATCTTGAGAAATAACAGAACATGATTCTTCCCAAGTACCAATAAGGTTAATTTTTTCTCTGTTTCTCCTAATGATTTTTCCAAACACTGATGTTTGCTAAATTTATATTATGTAGTTCCCAAAAAGGACTAGAATTTTTTGCGGTTTAATTAAATGTATTCATGAAAACATTTTAGTCGAGATGTGAGTTAAAAAGTAGTCATATGTTTTATTTGTTAAAAATCACTAATAAGGCAAAGTAAAATGCTTAATATATTTTTCGATTTTTCGTGTCTGCCTTCCCGCACATCGAGGCTCCTATCATAGTCCCCAGAATCAGGCAGGAGAGCAACAGTAGCAGCAATAAAATAAGACAGAGGATATAAAACGGTCCAGTGCCAATCTTCCTCTTAATCAACCCCGAAACACTGAAAAAGATTGTTTGTAATTATGGTGGGAGTCTCCTTATTCCTACCTACACTGCTGTTGGTTGAATTTATCGATGTCGATGTTGGCCTGCTTTATCTGTTCCTTAACCAAATTGATGAATTTACATTTAATGTGCTTCACCCAGTAGCCGTGATTCGATTTGGAGTCTTGATGAGTACATTTGCAGCCACTTTTCATTACAATTCATTAAACCTGTTTACAATCGGAGGACACTTTGGGGGAGGTCAGGTGGAATTTAAGGGAAACTGACGCGAGGGTGACATCTTGAGGTGGTCTGCTTGACAAATGGGTTGTCATTTAGTCAATTATTTATGTTTGTCAATTTTTCGTATTTGGGTGTTGAAGGGGGTGGTTTTCGGGGTTGTAACTTTTTCCGTTCTGTTAGTCTGTTTCTGTTGTAGATAGTCCAAGGGCTCAATTTCATCCAAGTCAATTATTTGTGTTCGAGGGTTGAAGACTGTGGGTTTTGGGGGTACAATTTTTTGCGTTCAAAATAGTCTCCTGCGATAATGAGTGGTAAAAGGATTAAATTCCGTCCAATTAATTTTTTGCGTTTCGGTGTTGAAGGGGGTGAGTTTTAGGGGCGTAGTTTTTTGTTCAATTCAACTCTTTCGGTTGTAGGCGGTGCAAGGGTTAAATTTCGTCCAAGTCAAGTTTTTGTGGTTGGGGGTTGAAGGGGGCGAGTTTCAGGGGTGCAATTTTTTGTGTTCAATTAGTTTCCTCCGGTAATAGGTGGTCCAAGGATTACATTTCCTCTAAGCGAATTTTTTGCTTCAAGGTTGAAGGGGTTGAGTTTTAGAGGTGCAATTTTTTTCTCTTCCTGTCGTAGGTGATCTAAGGGTCTAAGGACTAAATGTATGCACAAAACTTTTTCTGGGTCATTGATTAAAAGTTATCGAATTGCTTGAATTTCAAGCAACACATGCGAAAGTTCAAGTTTCAACCCCTAATTTGCACCCCTTTCTGTTTTATCTTGCAGAAAAAAGACCATCCCTTATCCAATAATGTCAAAATATATGTGGTTTCAGACCTCCATGTGCAAAATATTTAAGAAGTTTTCGTATTTTTGTGATTTTCAACCCCTAAATTTCATCCACCAAAATTGACACCCCCTCACCTTCAGGCGAGTTTCAGGGGTGCAATTTGTTGTGTTCAATCAGTTTCCTCCGTAATAGGTGGTCCAAGGCTTACATTTCCTCTAAGTGAATTTTTCGTTTCAAGGTTGAAGGGGTTGAGTTTTAGAGGTGCAATTTTTTTCTCTTCCTGTCGTAGGTGATCTAAGGGTCTAAGGAGTAAATATATGCTCAACACTTTTTCGGGGCCATTGATTAAAGGTTATCAAATTGCTCGAATTTCAAGCAACACTTATGTGAAATTTCGAGTTTTAACCCCTAATTTGCACCCCTTTCTGTTTCATCTTGCAGAAAAAAACCATCCCTTATCAAATAATGTCAAAATATATGTGGTTTCAGACCTCCATGTGCAAAATATTTGAGAAGTTTTCGTATTTTTGTGATTTTCAACCCCTAAATTTCATCCCCCAAAATTGACACCGCCTCACCTTCAACAGACTTATACGTCAAAAATGCATATCAAGTTTCAGTAAAATATCTCCACTGGTACTCGAGTTATTACAATTAATAATTTTTCGGTCCCGAAAAAAACTCGCATTCTCGCGTTTTTACTGCGAACGCTGCCTAAACGCTTAAAGATGGATTAAAATCGTATAAGGGAGAAATGTCGGCAACGAATAGACCTACAAAAAAGTCCGCAACAGCATATAAATATCTGTTACAGATAGCCGACAATAAGCCACTGAAGCTATTTTCGTTAAAAATTAAAACACAAAAACGATCTCGGTGGGCTACCCATTGTAGATAGCTATATTCCGTTGCGGACTTTTTTGTAGATTTTTTCATTGTCGACAATTCCTGCTTACAAACTTTTGCTCTAGCTTCAAGCGTTGAGGCAGCGTTCGCGATCAAACGTCGAAAATTGTAATTTCTTTTAGTTTTTTACCCCTAACTCCCACCCCCTGGTCCGATATGGCCCAAAAACAATCCCCGCCGAGATTTTCGGGGTATACAGCAGTGTACAAAATTTCAGCTCGATATCTGCTTTCGTTCTCAAGTTCACTAAAACTACAGTTCATTTCAAGGGTTTAGTCCGGTCAGTCCGGTTCAGGTACAACGCTCTAGGTTAGCTCCGTCTTTTTCTACACAACGTCTGGCAATTCACCCACGTTGTAACGTACAGTCCTAAGAGTGTCTACTATCGCGTCTC
Organism: Pycnomerus fuliginosus; assembly: GCA_963924575.1. NCBI lineage: Eukaryota > Metazoa > Arthropoda > Insecta > Coleoptera > Zopheridae > Pycnomerus > Pycnomerus fuliginosus. The sequence goes on from OZ004622.1 coordinate 22,837,870, forward strand.
TGTTTAACACATATAAATGGAAGAGACGGATATATCACCCGTTAAAGTATTCTCTAGGACTCGATCGGGGCGCGAAACTATTCCACCACTCATAAACTCCGTAGAAACACAATTCTTTTTAAAAGTAGGTACTTTGTGTTGACTGTGGTGGAATAACCAGGTTTCACTGTTACTTACGACGGTCAGGTCGAGGATGAGCGGAACTCATTTGCATTTTACGATCTAACAGACTAAACCCTTGAAATGAACTGTACAGTGCCTGCGAATATGATTCGGCACTAAAAAGCAAATCGGTTGTGGAGAGGGTTGAAAAGTGAAAATATAATACAAATGAGGAAATGAGATTAACTGCGTGGTTAAGTAGAATTGCAAAATATAACACGAAAATATAAGCCTGTTAGGTGTGCAAATTAGATAAGTGTGGGGGTTGACATACTTATAATTGCGAAGGGCGCTAAAAAATTGTAAGAGGTAGACGACTGAATCCAAATAAGTTTAATTTATTACAGCAGATAAACGAGGTTACGCAACTTTTGCAAAATTTGCACTTGGGGGTTCAAAAATTGCAAAGGGGACTGAAAAGTCAAAGGGGATGAGAATTTATCGTACCTAGTATCGTATATTATTGATTATTTTATTCATTAAGTATTGAACCAATCCAAAGGACTTTAATTCATAAAATAATCTGCAAAATACGATTCGTAGTCTCTTGGTTGCCTTGTTGAGTCCTCATGGCTGCACTACTTGTCAAATGGTAGATTTTTTTCGGCCAAAGAGGACTCGAGCGAGCTCTCGTCCTCTTTTTAGCCTAAAAAAATCTACCATTTTGACTCGTAGTTGGCAGCCATTCGGACGTCAAAACCCGCGGCAATCAAGAGACTACTCGTCGTATTACTATTGATTATAACACGAAAATAGGCCGATGATGCAAATCTAGATTTTGGGGGGTTGAAATTACCTATTATTCCTATTGCGAAGGGGGTCGAAAAAGAAGAAAAGGCAAACATAACCCAAAGGACAAAGGCCACCGGACGAAGTGTATATCCCTGCAGATGTTTATCAGATTAATGTGCATTGTGTATGTAGGGGCCGGCTGATTTTACTGGTGGAATCGTATGCAGATTTTATCAATCTGCACCTAGTAGTAGTGCCTCCGCATACGCACAGATATGTCAAAAAAGCCACCGGAAGACGTACATCAATGCGATGTGTATTCCTGTAGATGTTTATCACGTTAATGTATTAGTTAGGCAACGGCTGGATTTACTGGTGGAATCGGGTACAGATTTTATGCCTCTGTATTCGCACAGACGTGTCAAAAGGGCAACTTGTGGAAAATTTGCATTTAGAGTGGTAAGTAGTTAATTGGGTAGTAAAAAGTGGTTCAATGGTTAAATTTTCTCCAATGAATTTTGTTATATTTTGGGAGTTGAAAGGATGAGTGTGGGCGTGAACTTTTTTAGAATTAATTACTCTTCAGGCTGAGGTGTTTTAAGGGTTACCTACATTTCTTCCATCTCATGTTCTCATGTACCTATTAATAATATAATAATATCGCACCCATTTCCCCAGATTTTAATACCTGATTTTCGTATGGTAAAATTTGATTTTAACGGGTAGGTAATATTTGAATGCAAAATGCATCAGACAACCCCTCCACAGCTGCCTACTTACCTATTTAATCAATTGATGTCCCTTTCCAGAAACAATAAGAATTAATTAGGCTAAGTGATATCGTTTTAGATTTTTTATTTTTACTCGTAATACTAGTCGATTTGTGTGTAGGAGGGTAGGTATTGAAAATAAAAGTTCACTTATCTATTTATTCCACTCTGAGTATTTATTCTTACATTATTTTTAACAGTTTTTGAAAAATTTCTATCTGTGCGGCTGCAAAGTGACAGCCCAAACTTCTGAACCAGTTTAGCTGAAATTTGATAGGTATATGCACATCATGACATACCATACCTGGTTTTGGGCTAGATCGGTCCACGAAAAGTAGGTACTTTTGTGGCACATTGACATTAAAATTTTAAATACCAACCGAAATTTTCTCATGATTTTTCAAATTCTGCTTCTAAAAATTTATTCACACTTAGTGCCGTGAAAAAATAACTATCAAAGAATTGAATTTTTTTGCCCTGATTACGATAATCAATTCAAAAACACAAATCAACATCGTATTCTTTAAATAATCACCGAAATTATATTTTTTTAAACGGAACACCCATATGTTTTTAGTTCCTTGAAGAGGTGTTGTAATTCTAAACAAAAAAGTTCCTAGGCACCTAAAAATAAAAGTAACTGTCTAACGGATTAAGAAATTAAGTAAGTTTTAATTAATAATCCTAAATATGAGGAAAAGGCAATCGCCAAAACTAATATGGGCAAAAAAATACTTACTATCAAAAAACTAAAATTTTTCTGAGCATTCTGGATAAACTATGTAATATTAATTTCAATTACTTTCAACCCCATGTTCCGCCTATCAAAAATGTGTGACAACTTGTCCATTTAACGTTTAATGCATAGCTAAAATAGTATATTAAAAAAACACGTTTCATACGGCCAAATATTATCGCACGAGGATGTTTGGATAACGAGGGCGAAAAGCCCGAGTTTTACAAATTCTGAGTGCGATAAGAGCCTTATGAATCAAGTTTTTTATACAATTTTTTCGATTTCGGATACCCATAATCAGTTAGAAAAAAATCGGTTTTCCATTTTCATAGACAGGTCACTTTTTTGAACTCCCGGGAATGAAGTGGCACTTTTAGGCACTCTTTTGATGGACTGAAGTGTGGGTCATTCTCTCTCATGGGACTGAAGTGCCGTTGCCAGGTATTTTATAAAGAATCCATTGTTTTTTGCATTACCTATTGATAAAATTACGTCAAAGTGTCGACTATTTTGGGTTCAAATTGAATGGGAGTGCAAAAAGTAGCGTATACAGGGTGACACAAGCTCATGGTACACCCCCCTTTTTTTCCTTATTTTTTGGATGAATTTTTTGAAACTTGGAACATCGAATGTACTTATCAAAGGCCACTTTTTGACATATTAATCAAAATTTTACCACTTCCGGTTTTACCGGAAATGACGTCAACTTTTTATTTTCAAATGGAACACCCCATATATCAATACATTTTTGGAATCTACTTAATTTTCTGAATCCAATGATACCACATAAGTGACATTTCAAGTGTCAAAATAATTTTTGAGTCCAATTTTGTCTTTCAATCTAGACGGTTGTGACCCCCCCAATGTTACTCTAATGGACCATAGTAACCATGGAAAATTTTTAGTCACGTCAAAAACCTTACATTTTTTGACTTATGAGGTGATTAAGGTTGCCGAAACAGTTTTTTCATGAAAACTCTATTTTTTCAAATGGTACCATAATGGTACCGATACACCGTTGGAAAGTACGTTTAATAAGGAATCTATCCATGTGCCTATTTTGAAATTGGGACTAATAAATATCTAAAGTTCAGACCAAAGAAAAAATTGGACTCAAAAATTATTTTGACACTTGAAATGTCACTTATGTGGTATCATTGGATTCAGAAAATTAAGTAGATTCCAAAAATGTATTGATATATGGGGTGTTCAATTTGAAAATAAAAAGTTGATGTCATTTCCGGTAAAACCGGAAGTGGTAAAATTTTGATTAATATGTCAAAAAGTGGCCTTTGATAAGTACATTCGATGTTCCAAGTTTCAAAAAATTTATCCAAAAAATAAGGAAAAAAAGGGGGGTGTACCATGAGCTTGTGGCACCCTGTATACCTACCACAGGAATGAAGTGATATTTAATCCCTCTCGTGATTACTGCTCTCGCTTCGCTCGGGCAGTAAACTTTTACGCTCATGCACTTCAGTCCTTTGGTATACAATAATATACCATTGTTAAGAATAATAATACCTTTTCAAGGAACTAAAAATATATAAGGTGTTCCGTTTAAAACAATATCATTTTGATGATTATTTAACGAATATGATGTTGATTTGTTTTTTTGCATTGACCATCGTAATCAGCGTAAAAAATGCAATTCTTTTCCAATTTAACCAGTTTTGTATCTTCATTATTAACAAATTCAGCAATGATGCCACCCTGTACAGGGTGTTTTTTTTCGTTGCCCGCCATTGGCAACTCGCAAACCATAAGAGATCGAGAGCAGGTTAAATTAGAGAAAAGTTGCACTTTTTCAAGGCGATTAAAAATCTGTAAAAAATTTCCCGATATCTTGATCCGTTCTTGAGTCTTCCGGTGGTTTTTCTTAATAAAATTCTACCAGCTTAATAAAATAGCTTTCTTACCGTTTTTAGTGCCGAAGCATATGCGCAGGCACTGTAGTTTTAGTGAATTCGTTCGCTCGTTCGGCCGGCCGTCCGTCTACACTGTTCATCGCATAACTTGAGAACGAAAGCAGATATCGAGCTGAAATTTTGTACTCATGTGTATACTCCGAAAATCTCGGCGGGGATTGTTTTTGGGACATATCGGACTAGGGGGTGGGAGTTAGGGGTGAAAAACTGAAAGAAATTACAATTTTCGACGTTTGATCGCGAACGCCGCCTCAACGCTTGAAGCTAGAGCAAAAGTTTGTAAGGAGGAATTGTTGGCAATGAAAAGATCTACAAAAAAGTCCGCGACGGCATATAGGTATCTACGATGGGTAGCCCACCGAGGTCGTTTTTGTGCTTTAATTTTTGACGAAAATAACTTCAGTGGCTTATTGTCGGCTATCCGTAACAGATATTTAGATGCTGTCGTGGACTTTTTCGTAGGTCTATTCGTTGCCGACATTTCTTCCTTATACGATTTTAATCTATCTTCAAGCGTTTAGGCAGCCTTCGCAGTAAAAGCGGGAGAATGCGAGGTTTTTTTCGGGACCGAAAAACTATTAATTGTAATAACTCGAGAACCAGTGGAGATATTTTACTGAGACTTAATATGCGTTTTTGACGTAAAAGTCTGTTGAAGGTGAGGGGGTGTCAATTTTGGTGGATGAAATTTAGGGGTTGAAAATCACAAAAATACGAAAACTTCTCAAATATTTTGCACATGGAGGTCTGAAACCACATATATTTTGACATTATTTGATAAGGGATGGTCTTTTTTCTGCAAGATAAAACAGAGAGGGGTGCAAATTAGGGGTTGAAACTTGAACTTTCGCATGTGTTGCTTGAAATTCAAGCAATTCGATAACTTTTAATCAATGACCCAGAAAAAGTTTTGTGCATACATTTAGTCCTTAGACCCTTAGATCACCTACGACAGGAAGAGAAAAAAATTGCACCTCTAAAACTCAACCCCTTCAACCTTGAAGCAAAAAATTCACTTAGAGGAAATGTAATCCTTGGACCACCTATTACCGGAGGAAACTAATTGAACACAAAAAATTGCACCCCTGAAACTCGCCCCCTTCAACCCCCAACCACCAAAACTTTACTTGGAGGAAATTTAACCCTTGCACCGCCTACAACCGAAAGAGTTGAATTGAACAAAAAAACTACGCCCCTAAAACTCGCCCCCTTCAACCCCGAAACACAAAAAAATTATTTGGACGGGATTTAATCCTTTTACCACTCATTATCGCAGGAGACTATTTTGAACGCAAAAAATTGTACCCCCAAAACCCACAGTCTTCAACCCTCGAACACAAATAATTGACTTGGATGAAATTGAGCCATTGGACTATCTACAACAGAAACAGACTAACTGAACGCAAAAAGTTGCAACCCCGAGCCCACCCCCTTCAACCCCCAAATATGAAAAATTGACAAACATAAATAATTGACTCGGTGGAAATTTAACCCTTAGACCTTGTTACTGGAAGATACTAATTGAGCGCAAATGAATTTAAGATTTGGACCACTGTTATTGGAGGATAGGTACCAAGTAAGCGCCCCCGAACCCCTGAGGATAATAATTGAACGCAAAAAATTGCACCCCCTTCAACCCCCAACACAAAAAATTGACTTGGTGGAAATTTGATGCTTGACCATGTACTTACAACCGGAAGATACTAATTGAACGCAAAAAATTCATCAATTGATACACCCTCACGAATTCTTTATCATGAGCATATGCTTCGGCACTACTACTAGGTGCAGATTACATCTGCACCCAAAACCACCAAGTCCAACTCGATAAATGAATCATTCACGGTGAATAAACATATACAGGGATACACATCGCATTGATATACATCTTCCGTTGGCTTTTAATAAAATTCTACCAGCTTAACAAAACAGCCTTCTTACCGTATATAAAGGTATACCATATACCTACTTACCTACACTTGAAGAATATGATGACTACTACAATAAAATCTTAATCTGATGGAAACGGATGTCAATATTTTTGATGAAGAGGATAACCCATTTCTAGCCTCAATTCTGTTATAGGTGCATTGAAAACACCGATTTGAAATAACCACCGGTTATCTCGCTAAAGCTTACGCAGTATTTCATGTCAAATTTAGATCAGATTTACCAAGAACAACAATATTATTCATTTATAAAAAATTGTGCAATTTTTTTTCTATGCGAATCCAATCCTTATTTCAAATTTGCAGATATCGAACTGAAATTTTGTACACTGACAAAGCCGAAAGAAAGATTGACTTCGAAGAAATTTAACTTTTTTTTCAGTAAGTACCTAATTTTATTCATTATGTTTACACCCTCTTCACTTTTTCAACTCTCTTTTCTTTGCTGATTCTATTCTTTAGATCTGCATACAAAAACCACCAAAGCCTCCACCGATATAAATCATTTACGGTGATGATAAACGTCTACAGGGATACACATCGCATTGATATACATTTTCGGTTGGCTTTCAAAATTAGCTGTTATGAGGAACGTTAATTGTTCATTACTAGAGAACTAGGGTTCGGTTATTGAATGGTACCTCTTTCCCTAATAACCAAAATCTCCCCGGTCTCCCCTAATTTAACTTTTTCTCTTAAACCAAGTTAATTAATTATGTATTTATGAATGAATGGTGTAATCATGTAAAAGTACATAAAATTCATCGCATAATTCAGAAAATTCGATATAAATGAAAAGTGGTCTCCCATTATTCTCACTGCACGAATCGAGATGCAAATGGTTCGAACCCGATTTTGCACTCGTCTAGAATAATTTCACAATTTACATATTATTGCTAAATTGTCTAAAATAATCGAATCACGAGAGACGCGATTATTATTTCGTCCTGCGACACTGGAATGCGCAAGACGAAAATTCCTGTTAAAAGGTGACCAGTCACGGGACAATAATTTGAGTTCGAAAACAATCGTCGAAAGAATACCACCACCTTCCACCGGTGAGTTGTCGTTATCAGCGATTTTTCGATTTTTTTTTGTCTGATGCAACATGTTTTTAAGTCGTGCGTGCCCAGACAGCTTCTTATCAGTTTTAAAAAGGATTTATGAGAATGATTTTAGTTCCTGAGATTCATCGAGATGACCGCAAAAAATGGGGGAATTGTCTTGTTGACTTGCTTTATCCTTTTATCGGTTCTCGAGTTCAGTGCGGGAGGACGTAATCGAAACTTGAATGACTTTATCGAAGAGAAAAGGGTTGTAAACTGCAGGTGAAATCTTTGTGTCTGTTCGATAAATAAGGGTTTTTTTTTAGAAAATATGTGTTTGCTCCTGAATGCCGAGGGGTTGCCGCCAAAAGAGAAATTCCTCCACATCTCACAGAAGAGTACAGGTAATTCTTTATTATTCATTTAATTGTCGAGCGGTTTAAACGTGATTACTTATAGTCTACTAAAAAAAAAAAGAAAATACTGACACTGGAACAAAATTTCAGCATTATTATAAAACTAATAGCTTCAGCCTGGGAAAAATAATAAATCAAAACTGAAAATTGACCTTTTCAAATCCAGCAATTCGAACGAGTACAATGGACATTTTCAGTTTTACCTGAGCGGCGCGCGCATGTTGGTTCTCTAGCGTGCTCACTCATTGGCTGGATGTCTGTCACATCTGATTTTTACCCAATGAGATCTTTTTTACCTGTACGTTTCTGATCGTTCGTATTCGCGGGAAATTTGAAAAGTTATACATACCTACTTATTCAACAAATTCCGAAGCCATTCAAATTTTCTTCTTTCCAGGACATTAGAAGACTTCCCTGCCGCGGAGAAGATAATCATCACTGACGTAAGTCGCACATAAGCATATTTTATTTAAAATTTCATTTGGAAATTATTTATTTAGAAAATTTTAAACAGTCCAAGTCTACTGGCAGAGCTACTGAGGAAGGCCGTCAAATCCATCGAGTATGACACAGGCACCATGAATTTCCCCAGAAAATAGGAAATAGACTGTCCCCGAGCAAACTTAGAAAGTATCGAACAGTATTAAACCAATTTTAATTTATTTATTTAAATACGCAGCTATTTATTATAGACCGCAGCCAATAAACTTTGCCAATTTTAATTTATTTCCCCAACCCTTTGTAAGAAAACGCTGTAAATGTGAAATATGACAGAAAAATCGTTATAAAAAAGTTATAAAACTATAGAATAGGTGTTTTAAATTTCCAAAAACGGGTCATTAATGACAAAATATGCAGAATTAAAGCACTTTCTCTAAATGATACCTAAAAACGTATCTTTCTTTGTTCTGTTTGTGAAACCAACATTTTTAGAGCCGAAGCATATGCGCAGGCACTGTAGTTTTAGTGAATTCGCTCGCTCGCTCGCTCGGCCGTCCATCTACGCTTTTCATCGCATAACTTGAGACCGAAAGCAGATATCGAGCTGAAATTTTGTACACGGGTGTATACCCTGAAAATCTCGGCGGGGGTTGCTTTTGGGCCATATTGGACCAGGGGGGTGGAAGTTAGGGGTAAAAAACTGAGAGAGATTACAATTTTTGACGTTTGATCGCGAACGCTGCCTCAACGCTTGAAGCTAGAGCAAAAGTTTGTGAAGAGGAATTGTCGGCAATGAAAAGATCTACAAAAAAGTCCGCGACGGCATGTAGCTATCTACGATGGGTAGCCTACCAAGATCGTTTTTGTGTTTTAATTTTTAACAAAAACAGCTTCAGTGGCTTATTGTCGGCTATCCGTAACAGATATTTATATGCTGTCGCAGACTTTTTCGAAGTTCTATTCGTTGCCGACATTTCTCCCTTATACGATTTTAATCCATCTTTAAGCGTTTAGGCAGCGTTCGCAGTAGAAGCGCGAGAATGCGAGGTTTTTTCGGGACCGAAAAACTATTAATTGTAATAACTCGAGAACCAGTGGAGATATTTTACTGAAATTTGATATGCGCTTTTGACGTACAAGTCCGTTGAAGGTAAGGGGGTGTCAATTTTGGGGGATGAAATTTAAGGGTTGAAAATCACAAATCACTACACACTACTGTTGTTTACACGTTGAAAATGTGGTTGATTTCGCGGACACTTCGACGTCAGTAACACGTATGGTCCTGGTAATTTTTTCAACGTCTTTTCGACGTGTGTGCCCGGGGAGGCTTAGAATTAAATTTTCTCAAAAATTTTTGTACGTCGTCTTTTCTCTTTGATGCCAGAATCTGAAAATCTGAAAGTTTTTATGTAATGCCTATCAACTTTTTTTCTAGAATGAAGACCACCGTCCCACGAACTTGTTTACAGTATTTTGATGTATTTCCGTCACAAATTTTGGAGCTCCGAGCCAATGAAAGACCATTTTTTTTCGGAAACGGTGCATCCTATCAATGTGGGACAAGAGTAGGCACCATTTTTACGTAAAAAACTTGAAGTTTTCAGATTCTGTAGTCAAATTTGAAAACAAATGGATTTACGAAAATGTTTGAACTAATTATGTGCTAAGTCCTCTCTGTACAACACGCGTTATGATCAATATTTTAAAATTTTCACCACAGTAATAGATTCAGCATCAAAGACTTACTAAATGTATTCAATTTCAAGTTGCTATCTAACTTTAACCGTTTTGAGGATATTTAGAAAAAAACACTTTCAATTGGCCCCTTCAACTGGAGCCCTTAGGAGGTATTTTTCGACATATGTTCGCTTATTAATCGCAAAATCAAACAAATGGGGTGGAAGTTAGGTATTGCAACTCGAAATTCCGCTTAATAAGTACCTAATCCTCGAAATTGACGTCATTCGATAGCTTTCCATTAATGATCCAAAAAGGTGTCATTCATATTTTGCGAAAAACGACACTTAAAGACGCTGATACAACCCCTAACATGCAGAAGCACAAAAATACGAAAACTAAAAACCACTCAGCGTAGACAGCACAAGACAGAATTTGATGTGCTAATTTTCAGTGACACTGTAGTTGGATAGACAAATTTTCACTAAGATCTAACAAGGGGGATGAAACTTAAGGGTTGTTGAATCTGTAAATTTTTTCAAGTAATTTGTGGTATAAAATTACGTGGTTCGATAGATTTCAGTCAAAATTTGAAAAAAAGTCTGATCAGTTTTCAACCTAAAGGCAACCTTTAGGCTACCAACAACCCCTAACGCTGGGCAAGCAGATAAATACGTTTTATCTATTTTCGTATATTTTGCCAAGCGGAAATCATCAGACGACCCTGTTGCAAATGACCAATAAAATACATTAAAAAAAAAAAAGGCAGCAGAGAAGCGGCTGGAACCTCCCCAACGCGTGGGTCTTTGATTTCCGTGACTTGTGTTTAAGATTTTAAAGTTAATATGCCTAAATGGCACTTCCCGTTAACCAATTGCTCCCAAAAGCCTTTCAGCTCTTCAACGGGTCACCTGACCTCCATGTACCAAATTTCAGACAAATCCTTCCAGTAGTTTGGGCTATAACGTGGTTTCAGTGTTACTTCAAAATTTCGATTTTTCTACCCAAAGGGTAATAAATGCGAATAAATTTTATCTCATTTAAAACCAGAATTCGAAGACCCTTCTAATGGTGGCAATTAATCTTTCAAAAATTTATTTTGGATGGGTAAATGAGAGAATACTTTAAATTTGGAAATTGGTGTGCCAAAGCGGCACTTTCCGTGGGTCGATTGAATCCAACATTTGTTCAGCTCTTCGACGTGTAATACAATCCCCATGTGCAAAATTTTAGCCAAATCGGTTCAGGGGCTTGGGCTGTACCGCGATTTTAAAGTCCGATAAAAATCTCGATATTTTTAGTTTTTGGTCAAAAGGGCACTGACAGTGAATACATCTTTGGAAGCAGAATCTGAAGGCCTTTCTTATTGTGACGTGAAAGATGGGGGTTTACATTTAAAATTTAAAAGTTGATGTGCCAAAACGGCATTTCTGGTTGCACGATTGGCTCCAAAAGCTTTTCAGATCTAAGTTGGGTTATCACATGCACACGTACCAAATTTCAGCCAAATCGGTCGAGTAGTTTGGGCTGTGGCGTGTTTACGAACGAACGAACGAACGAACGAACGAACGAACGTACGTACATACATACAGACACATTTTAAAAACCACTTTTTTGGGTTTCTGAGACCTCAAAACGTACAGATCCGGTCTTATCTCGAATTCGAAAATTTTAGTGATTGCAGTAACCTCCCTTTTTTTTTAAATGGTGAAGTGGAGTGGGGAGGTTAAAATAATGTAATGCGTTATAATGGGTTGAGGTAGGTATTTGTCCGGGGAATTCCCAGATCAACCCATTAGAAACACAAAAGTTGGTTCCTAATGCAACTTTATGTAGAATCCCAGACTTCCCATTACAACTGATTAGAACCTGTTTTGAGATTCTGGGAATTCCCAGATCATCCCATTACAAACACAATAGCTGATTTATAATGTAACGTAATGGAGAATATCTCAGAAACGTCTCATTACGTTTCATTAGAAACTGTAATACCTAGGCTTCCAATAGAACACGTTACAACACAGTACAAATGGGGGGGGTAAACCGCTAACCGTATTTTGTACATCAGACATCCTCTGGAATCCCCGGACATCCCCCTGAAATCCCCCTAAATCGTACACCTGACATCCCTATAGCGGTTTGCCCCCCACGTACAAATAAACAATAATCGGTTAGTCTTACTGACTTAGGGTGGATTGTATAAAAAATAATCGTGCGGGGTTAATCGCGTTTTATACAACAGTTTCTATGTCTGAGCGTGATCTGAGCCAATCAGATGACTCGTTGCCTAGCCACTAACCCCAGTATTAGGGCCGATTGTATAAAAGATAATCGTGGGGATAATCGCGTTTTATACAACGGTTTCTATGTCTGAGCGTGGTCTGAGCCAATCAGAAGACTCGTTGCCTAGCGACTAACCCCAGCATTAAATTTAATACAGGGATTATTATTTCTACAATCGGCCCTTAGGTATAATGATTTCACTGAATGAAAACAAAACACAAACAGCAGCAAACAACAATAATGGCGTCTAATGGCCTCTTGACACGACAATAATGCGCGTTGTCATGCATCTAATTGGCCATGTTCGTCATCCAGCGCCATTTGTTTTAAGTCTATTTTTGTAATGGGAAAACACATTAGAGCTCATCTGCACTGTGTTCTAAGGAATGACAGGGGTGACCATTAAATTTGAGTGCAATACATTACAAATATCGTCAGTTGGGCTTTTCCATTAAAAATTGGTCTCAATTTCTCTTACGATTGGGCCATATTGGACCAGGGGGGTGGAAGTTAGGGGTAAGAAACTGAGAGAGATTACAATTTTTGACGTTTGATCGCGAACGCTGCCTCAACGCTTGAAGCTAGAGCAAAAGTTTGTGAAGAGGAATTGTCGGCAATGAAAAGATCTACAAAAAAGTCCGCGACGGCATGTAGCTATCTACGATGGGTAGCCTACCAAGATCGTTTTTGTGTTTTAATTTTTAACAAAAACAGCTTCAGTGGCTTATTGTCGGCTATCCGTAACAGATATTTATATGCTGTCGCAGACTTTTTTGAAGTTCTATTCGTTGCCGACATTTCTCCCTTATACGATTTTAATCCATCTTTAAGCGTTTAGGCAGCGTTCGCAGTAGAAGCGCGAGAATGCGAGGTTTTTTCGGGACCGAAAAACTATTAATTGTAATAACTCGAGAACCAGTGGAGATATTTTACTGAAATTTGATATGCGCTTTTGACGTACAAGTCCGTTGAAGGTAAGGGGGTGTCAATTTTGGGGGATGAAATTTAAGGGTTGAAAATCACAAATCACTACACACTACTGTTGTTTACACGTTGAAAATGTGGTTGATTTCGCGGACACTTCGACGTCAGTAACACGTATGGTCCTGGTAATTTTTTCAACGTCTTTTCGACGTGTGTGCCCGGGGAGGCTTAGAATTAAATTTTCTCAAAAATTTTTGTACGTCGTCTTTTCTCTTTGATGCCAGAATCTGAAAATCTGAAAGTTTTTATGTAATGCCTATCAACTTTTTTTCTAGAATGAAGACCACCGTCCCACGAACTTGTTTACAGTATTTTGATGTATTTCCGTCACAAATTTTGGAGCTCCGAGCCAATGAAAGACCATTTTTTTTCGGAAACGGTGCATCCTATCAATGTGGGACAAGAGTAGGCACCATTTTTACGTAAAAAACTTGAAGTTTTCAGATTCTGTAGTCAAATTTGAAAACAAATGGATTTACGAAAATGTTTGAACTAATTATGTGCTAAGTCCTCTCTGTACAACACGCGTTATGATCAATATTTTAAAATTTTCACCACAGTAATAGATTCAGCATCAAAGACTTACTAAATGTATTCAATTTCAAGTTGCTATCTAGCTTTAACCGTTTTGAGGATATTTAGAAAAAAACACTTTCAATTGGCCCCTTTAACTGGAGCCCTTAGGAGGCATTTTTCGACATATGTTCGCTTATTAATCGCAAAATCAAAGAAATGGGGTGGAAGTTAGGGATTGCAACTCGAAATTCCGCTTAATAAGTACCTAATCCTCGAAATTGACGTCATTCGATAGCTTTCCATTAATGATCCAAAAAGGTGTCATTCATATTTTGCGAAAAACGACACTTAAAGACGCTGATACAACCCCTAACATGCAGAAGCACAAAAATACGAAAACTAAAAACCACTCAGCGTAGACAGCACAAGACAGAATTTGATGTGCTAATTTTCAGTGACACTGTAGTTGGATAGACAAATTTTCACTAAGATCTAACAAGGGGGATGAAACTTAAGGGTTGTTGAATCTGTAAATTTTTTCAAGTAATTTGTGGTATAAAATTACGTGGTTCGATAGATTTCAGTCAAAATTTGAAAAAAAGTCTGATCAGTTTTCAACCTAAAGGCAACCTTTAGGCTACCAACAACCCCTAACGCTGGGCAAGCAGATAAATACGTTTTATCTATTTTCGTATATTTTGCCAAGCGGAAATCATCAGACGACCCTGTTGCAAATGACCAATAAAATACATTAAAAAAATAATGTAATGCGTTATAATGGGTTGAGGTAGGTATTTGTCCGGGGAATTCCCAGATCAACCCATTAGAAACACAAAAGTTGGTTCCTAATGCAACTTGATGTAGAATCCCAGACTTCCCATTACAACTGATTAGAACCTGTTTTGAGATTCCGGGAATTCCCAGATCATCCCATTACAAACACAATAGCTGATTTATAATGTAACGTAATGGAGAATATCTCAGAAACGTCTCATTAGGTTTCATTAGAAACTGTAATACCTAGGTTTCCAATAGAACACGTTACAACACAGTACAAATGGGGGGGTAAACCGCTAACCGTATTTTGTACATCAGACATCCTCTGGAATCCCCGGACATCCCCCTGAAATCCCCCTAAATCGTACACCTGACATCCCTATAGCGGTTTGCCCCCCAAGTACAAATAAACAATAATCGGTTAGTCTTACTGACTTAGGGTGGATTGTATAAAAAATAATCGTGCGGGGTTAATCGCGTTTTATACAACAGTTTCTATGTCTGAGCGTGATCTGAGCCAATCAGATGACTCGTTGCCTAGCCACTAACCCCAGTATTAGGGCCGATTGTATAAAAGATAATCGTGGGGATAATCGCGTTTTATACAACGGTTCCTATGTCTGAGCGTGGTCTGAGCCAATCAGAAGACTCGTTGCCTAGCGACTAACCCCAGCATTAAATTTAATACAGGGATTATTATTTCTACAATCGGCCCTTAGTTAATGATTTCACTGAATGAAAACAAAACACAAACAGCAGCAAACAACAATAATGGCGTCTAATGGCCTCTTGACACGACAATAATGCGCGTTGTTATGCATCTAATTGGCCATGTTCGTCATCCAGCGCCATTTGTTTTAAGTCTATTTTTGTAATGGGAAAACACATTAGAGCTCATCTGCACTGTGTTCTAAGGAATGACAGGGGTGACCATTAAATTTGAGTGCAATACATTACAAATATCGTCAGTTGGGCTTTTCCATTAAAAATTGGTCTCAATTTCTCTTACGATTGATTAGGCTCATTAGGTTACGAAGGTGTAGAACGGACACGTCGGGTAAAAAATTTTCATATTTTCGAGTTTTAACTCAAAAATTTCTACTTCGAACTCGAAATTTCGACTTGCAACACGAAATTTCGACTTCATACACAAAATTTTGACTTGGAACTCGAAATTTCGACTTCAACCTCGAAATTGAATCTACTGCGCAAGTCCTATTTCCTAACTCGAAAATTTTATTAATGCGCATGTGCGAAGTTCGAACTGGGCAAGCGTCGCACATCAGATGGTACATACACGGCACACAAACAGACCACAGACCATCTGATGTGCGACGCTTGCGCCGTTCGAACTTCGCACATGCGGATTAATAAAATTTTCGAGTTAGGAAGTAGGTCTTGCGCAGTAGGTTCAATTTCGAGTTTGAAGTCGAAATTTCGAATTCAAAGTCGAAATTTCGAGTTCGAAGTCGAAATTTCCTGTTTGAAGACAAAATTTCGAGTTCGAAGTCGAAATTTCGTGTTCAAACTCGAAATTTTATGTATGAAGTCGAAATTTCGAGTTTGAAGTCGAAATTTCGTGTTCAAAGTCGAAATTTCGTGTTTGAAGACGAAATTTCGAGCTCGAAGTCGAAATTTCGTGTTGCAAGTCGAAATTTCGCGTTCCAAGTTGAAAATTTCAACTTCGAACTCGAAAATATGAAAATTTTTTACTCGTGTGCGTTCTACGCCTTCGTATTAGGTACCATTACAACCCATTAGTCGCTAATGTTTTCTACACAAATTCTAATGTCCATTTGCAACAGGGAGTGATGATTTCCGCTGTGAGCGTAATGCCGGAAGATCAAAGTGACGGTCTGTGTCTGCTCGACCGCATCTCCAATTGACTTTACGTCACTCTCAGACGTCACACGCACATGGCCATTAAACGTCAACTCGCACAATGTTAAAAATGCAAATAATCGTACATGTTTTAGCCCGAATTCATTAAGAAATGCAGTTTAGCGCATAACCGATTAAAGTGCATTTCATTGTCGAAGCTGTTCATTATTTGGAATGAGTTGACGACAATTCTAACCTAAAAATAATGCCGGAAAGGACGTTAACGTATTCCCCAATATTATCGCATCTTGAGTTCCGCAATGTCCTTATCAGTTAATTTCAAGATAAGTACTTTCAATGTGAAATGATTTGATTGTTGTTTTATCGCTGGAAAGAGAATGTCTGAGGAAGACCGCCAAAGCGACCACGTTAAGGATGCAGTCATTGACTTCACTGCAGGTTCTTTAGGTAAGTGATAATTCTCATATTTTCTGCTTTAATAATTTACTTAATTGAGTTATTTATTAGGGGGAATAGCCTTAGTGTACGTGGGACAACCCCTCGACACTGTTAAAGTAAAAATGCAGACATTCCCAGGACTGTACAATAACATGATAGATTGCTTCAAAAAAACCCTTCAAACCGATGGAATTGCCAGAGGGTTGTACGCAGGAAGTGTCCCTGCTCTAGCCTCCAACATAACAGAAAACTCGATTTTATTCCTCTGCTACGGATTCTGCCAGAAATTCATAGGAAAAATCACAGGAACAGACGTGAAGGAGTTGTCTTCGATCCAGAATGCCTCTGCAGGGTTCCTCGCATCATTCTTCTCGTCCTTGGCAATATGCCCCACGGAGTTAGTTAAGTGTAAACTGCAAGCAATGCACGAGGTTCACAAACAGCAGGAGAGGTTAGGCGTACGAGTTGATAAAGTAGGGCCAATGAAACTCGTTAGTCAAATTTTCCAACAAGAAGGCTGGCTGGGGTTCTTCCGGGGACTAGTTCCTACCCTAGTTCGAGAGATGCCGGGGTATTTTTTTTTCTTCGGGGCTTATGAGGGCAGCAGGGAGTTGCTTCGAAAGCCGAATGAAACCAAAGACGATATAGGGTTGTTTAGGACAATGGTGGCCGGGGCAATAGGCGGGGCCAGCTTCTGGGCTCTTACTTACCCTGCAGATGTTGCCAAATCCAGAATTCAGGTTACAGGAGGGAGGGAAAATATGTTCAAAGTGATTATGAAAATGTGGAAGGTCGAGGGATTCGGCTCTCTTTATAATGGACTGACTCCGACTTTAGTGAGAACTGTTCCGGCAACTGCCACTTTGTTTGTGACTTACGAATATTCCAAGAGTTTTCTACATAACGTTTTTTAGGGTGTTTTATAAGGGTTGGGGAAATAAATTTTGCAAAGCTTATTGGCTGTGATTCTGCAGTAAATTGCTGAGAAGTTCAATAAATAGAATAGATTAAGATTGGTTTCTCTCATGACTTTAATTATAGGTACCTACTCTCCATTCAATTTCTATTGAAATTTGAATTTTAAGTTGGTATGAGGAAATTTTGTAAGGAATTTTACTAACAGGTGAGTTGGTAGAAACGATTTCAATGCGATACGTCAGTACGGACTATTAGCGTGACGTAGGTCCGCCATATTTATTGGGTTAGGTTGAGATTGTTACCATGGCAATGAAGCTAAACAAAGTGAGAATTTTGTTGGTTAGATTCAATTGTTTCAGCACAAAGCTCATTGAGGACATGATGTAACGATTTAATCGATAACAATTCTTCAAATTATTAATATTTATGTCTTAAAACGCAACACAGTAACTGTAAGTAAAGAATATGGAGAAAAACGCAATTTCTTTGAATTTACCATAGATCTAATAACTATGGATGGGCCCTGCCGTGCATTCTTTATCTACGTCTTTTGTCCGCTAAACAGAGATCGTTTAACTCACTCTAAGCTGTG
This sequence comes from Pycnomerus fuliginosus, assembly GCA_963924575.1. NCBI lineage: Eukaryota > Metazoa > Arthropoda > Insecta > Coleoptera > Zopheridae > Pycnomerus > Pycnomerus fuliginosus. The sequence goes on from OZ004622.1 coordinate 22,856,077, forward strand.
TGTCATGCGCGAATTTGTACAGCTTTCGCCTCTTCTTGTTTTCACTAGCACATGAAAGCTTAGAAAAGGATGGTGATACTGCAGGTGTTTATGAGTTGAGAGCGACAGCAATATATACTTGTCTTAGATATCTTAGAGCATAGCCTAACTTGAACCAGCCCCAAACATAGTTATATTAGATCTATGGAATTTATACATTGACATCTCGATTTGTTTGGCTTCAGTGGGAGGCGTTGACTATGGCCATACACAACAAAGATGGCGATTTTACGTCATCGCTAATATAGCGTATTGGCCCAAAATGGGCTTTGTGATTGTGTGCTTGCAGTTTTGAGTAAAGTGCAAAGAAAAATATTCACAAAAAAGCCTCAGGTACGTTTATCTGTGACACTGCTGCTAACAATAAAAATAAACCCTAGAAGATTTTGGTTTATGTCATGTTTGTCAAAAGTACACTCTCTTATAAATTAGGGTTGTACAGTTCCAGAAAAATTTTAGTTCTGCTATAGAAAATGAACGGACTTTTCTTCAAGATATGTCGTTAAACAACCTAAAGCTGGACCCACACGATGTGACAATAAAACGTCATACAAAATTTTCTTGAGAAAGGGAGGAAAATTCGTTATTTCATCGACGGTTTTCCTTCGATTACCGAAAACTTATCGCAGAAAAACAAGAAAAATCATTAATTATATAAAGGTTCTTCTTATTTTGCTGTGTTTTATTTTATTACATAGTGTGGATCCAGCTTAACACTTTCACAGCAAGGAAAGATAACAGTTATTTAAGTAGGATATGAACATTATTAACGCACGTATTGTGAAGAATTACCCCACGAGGCCGAGGTGGAGCAATCACATAGGTCCTTTAAGGCACTGGTGGGGGTTTATTGCGCTTGCCCCGTATGATACGCATGCGTTGATCTTGTGTCATTTCTAGTGCATTTATCATTTGTCACTACTGTCAACAGAATCTGGGACCTTTCACGTTTACCACGTGCTATTTTAACCTACAATGATGAAAAATGACACATAACTGACAGTAGACATTCAAGTAAATTCTGTCGGCGGTCAAAAAATGACTGCGCATACGGCCATACATGGCGGCATGACGTCACGCTTAAAGGACCTATAGTGCGTTAATAATGTAGTATGTATCCCACGAATACAGTATAAAATTTTATCTACGACCGGCAATATTGTCTTAGAATAGCCCCATGATGACCAAACAATAAATAAATCAAACATGACAGTATGATATAAGAGGGCGATGAGCGGGTCTTAGTTACCACTTAGTTACCAAATAACAAACTAAAATTCAAAGTAGGTACTACCTACTTCTGTGATTCTAAAGTTTTCGGCTATTAGTCCTACTAAAGTTCTGTTTTGCTTCAAAAATGGATATACCAAGCTGTTCTTACGCACAAGGTCAAATCGGATTAACCTTTAACATCGAAAAAGAAGCAAAAAACGTATCAACCATAGGGGAAAGGGTGGAATCAGACCATACGCCGTTAGAGGCGGTATTGAAGAGAGGAGGGAGAAAGAAATAAAGTAGAAACAACAAGGAAGGTAATAATAAAGGAAAAATGGGACGAGAGAGTAATCAAGGAATACAGTAAAAAACTCGCAAAATCAAAATGTGAAGCAAAGGGAGTGGAAGAAAAAATGAAAGAACTGGAGGACATTATAAGGAGGTCAGTAAGAAGAGAAGAAATAATACTGAGGGAATGGAGAATCTAGGAAAAGGGAGGGGAAGGTTCGATAAAGATTGCAAAAAAACAAAGAGAGAAACGAGAAGAGAGTTTCGAAAATGGAAGGGAAAACGAAAAGGGAAGAATACATAAAGGCAAAGGAAAATTACAAGAACAAATGCTGATGGAAAGGAAGAAACGAGTGAAAGAAGAAGAGGAACAAAAAATAAGGAATATCAGAACAGAGAAGGAAACGTGGACATAGGTATATAAATTTAGAGAGAAAATAAGGGAAAGAAGTTACCGAGAGAAAGATAGAGATGGGGGAATGGAGAAAGCACTTTATAGAGCTACTAGAGGGAGAAAAGGCGTGGAAGAATGAAGGGAACGATAGAAGGGAGGAGCTGCAAATGGAAAGCAAGAAAATAACAAAAGAGGAAGTGAAGATACTGATAGAAAAACTGAAAAAAAGGAAAGCACCAGGAAGGAATGGGATACAAAATGAAGCGAAGCTACGGAAGAGGTGATAGACGAGCTAATAGAGGTTTTGAATGGAGTGTGAAGGGGAGAGGGGTTCCCCAAGAATGGAGGGAGAGGGGAAATCTGCCCTATATACAAAAAGGGCGATAAAAAAGAGGCTAAGAATTACCGGGAAATAACCCTCCTAAACGCACGTTATATAAATTGTATGCGATGGTAATAAGGGAGATTGAAGGAAGAATTTGAGAAAAAGAAGATACTGCCAGGCAGCCAAGCAGGGTTTAGAGAAGGGAGAAGCACAGTGGACAACGTGTACATATTATACCATTTAGCTGAAAAAGAAAAAAGACAGCGTTTGATAGTGTGGACAGAGGAAGATTGTGGGAGTACATGGGAGAAATAGGGTTGAAGGAGAGTCTGGTAAGAAGCATAGAAGAAATATATAAGAAAACAAAGAATGTATAGTCAGAATAAGTGCATGTTTAGAAAAGCGCAAGCACTCATCCCTTTCAACCTCCAAATACAAAAAATGGACTTCTCCATATCCGAAGGGTATTTTGTACGATAAGCATTTACGATACCGGTACACACATTGATAAATATCTTTCGTTGGTTTTTATGTTGACCTCCCCACAACCAATTTAAAAATGGGAGGTTACTGGAATCACTCCAAAATTCGAAATTGAAATAACACCAAATCTTTACGTTTCAAGGTTCCAGGATCACGAAAAAGTGATTTTCATAAAATGTCTGTGGGTATGTACGTATGTGAGCAAGATTTTTCGAACACTACCGAACGGATTTTAGTGAAATTTGGAATGGGGTTAGTGTTGGCCTTCTTGCCGATTCGCAAACGCCAAGTGCCTTTTTGGCACACCAACTATGAAATTTGACTTATGAACACCAATTTTTCTTATCAACACATGAAAGGTCTTCAAATTCTGTATCTAGAAACGTATTCACACTTAGCGCCTTTTTGGCAAAAAATCGAAATTTCGAAGAAACATTAAATAACACGTTACAGTCCAAACTACTACATCGATTTGGCTGAAATTTGGTAGGTAAAGGTACCGTTACCAGCCGAATAGACAGTGGCATTTTGGCATGTCAATTTTGAAATTTGAACGATAAACTCTCATTTTCTTTATCAGTATATGAAATGTCTTCAAACGTCGTTTCCAAAAATGTCGTCCAACTTAGTGCCCTTTTGGCAAAAAATCGTAAAATTTTGAAAAATCCCAGAAAACGCCTTAAAGTTGGTGGAGTAAAATTTAGGTGTAGCAGGCAGGAAAATTTATTTAATTTTGGCGGCAAGCGGCCAGTAACAAGTGCCTTTTTGGCATGTCATTATGAAATTTGAAAAATGATAACCGTTTGCAATTAAACTCAGTGCCTTTTTGGCAATAAATAATAAACATTTTGAAAAACTCCCGAAACACTTAGGACGTAGACTGCGGATTGAAAATAGGATTGGATCGTTCACCAAGTGGGGCGGTTCTAGCCACTTCTGTAGCTGTTTTTTTCATTTGATCGCGATCTGCACCATCAAAATTGGGATTATAGGAAAATTCATCGCCATTTGAAGTTGCTACATGGTTGTTGAAAATCTCTATGAACTATGCAATACTTTCCACACACTCACAAGCTGCAAGTAGAGGAAAAAACGAAATTTATCAGTAAAGACCCTTTTTATTTATAATTTATACCTATTTGCCTCATTAGCGCAGGTACCAATTCATATCTGCACTAAAAAATGTGGAAGTTGGTACCGGCGATGAATTGAGTAAGCGACGAATTGCACAGGCGGCGAATTGTGGACTATGAATTGTGGGCGCTGAATTTACCGGATACCCAAAATTGGGCGAGGTGGTACTGTTCGGAAAAGGGAGGTGAAATAAAACACTGTAGGTACCAAGATAACTCTTTGTTATTTACTTATTCATGCTCATGTAAATATTAAGTGCTTCAAGTACTAAATCAAATTGTGAGAACTCACGGATGTTGATGTCGCAGCGGAATAGTCCATAACCGGTAATGAAGCCACTCATCAAGCTCATGCTAAGGGCATTATCAGCATTATTCGAAGAGCAAGAACAATTATCATCAAGATAACCACAACGTATAAAACGGTTAATTATGCTGCGGCCTTTACACAAATTAAGCAATTCGAAATTTAACAGATATTTCGGTTCATCATCCGCCTTCAGTTCAACGTGTTCAATTTTACAATGAACTTTCCTTTTCCTGACGAGCATCGACAGTTTGAAATGATTGTTGTCAACAGCCAAAATGATCACCTCCTCATGGGACTTGATAGCAACTTCTAGGCTTATATCTTCACTCTTCTTCAGTGGTACAAAAAGTACCTCAGAATGAGTCACCTTCACGTGTTTGCTGATGCCGCACGACGGTCCCGACCACTGGCAGTTAAGATTCGATTTTAGTGGACAAAGAAATGCCTCTTCGTGTTTCTTCATCTCTTCTGAGCTGCCGGTGAAACTGCAGTCGGGCTGATTTTTGCAAAAGAGAAAAATCTTCTCCGCTATTTTCTCCAGAGCGAAGTTACGACCCCCTTGGAAAACGGATTTGCAAGACGGACACCTGGAAATTTTGCTTTTGCAAGAACCGCACAAGCTGTGCCCTTTCCTGCATAAATAAATCGGAGGCATCATATATTCCTGGCAGATTATACATTCCAGCTCTTCCAGAAACTCCAAATCTTTGGTATCCTTCCTCGAAATTTCAATCTCAAAACTGTAATCCTCACAATTCAAAAAGGATTTAATCTGTTCATCGTTGAGCACATTATCCTGATTCTGGACCGAGCCAAACGAGATTATTTTTCGTTGGCCGAGCAGGATCTTGTTGGTGTTGGATTTTATCACCAAATTGTAGGTAACATCCGTCGGCTCAAAAACGGTGTTAAGGGTTACGAAAAACTTTTCCTTGCATCCAGAAATTTCAACTATGTAAAATTCTTGCCCGACAACCATCAATCGCATGAAGTTGATGCGGTCTTCATTCCTTGGCAGAGAAATACTCCCGTCGACTGTAAGCCCCAAATGTTTGTCTTTAAAATGCTGTTTAAGGGTTGTTTTGAGATGACTTTTATGGCAAAAGGGGCACTCCATAGAATCGTACTTGCAGCCAGCCTCGTGCGATAACATTTTTTCAAAAAGAATCTGTTCGATGCATCCGTGCAAGTCGTTTTTGCAGGGAAATAACACGTTCTCTGCTAGAACTTCGAACGGGGTGTTACGTGTTCCGGGGGTGTTACAACGGCCGCAGAAAAAGTTTTCGTCGATAACGGTAATGGGTGGAACTGATAAATAGTTTTTGCATTTATTGCATTTGAGTTTCTTCAGATCGTCAACGGAAAGGTTGGCCATCTGGAGTGAACTTTTAAAGAAAACTGTTAAAATTGATCGACTTACAGGTGGTTTTGCAACACGTTACTCGCAAACGTTCACGGTTAGGTACGATTCGTTAGTTGTAGTTTGTAGGTTAGGTGGTTGTACATACCACGTGCTTGTGCTTGTTGAATGTTGAAGAATTAATAGTTGGTAGGTACTGGATAGTGAGTGCTCATACACCAATCACTGTAGGTAGACTGTACCACAGAAACTCAACAACTGAACGATAAAGCGTCCGATGAACGTCTGTGGATAACCAGTTGAACAGCTGATCCCCGCCCTAATGGTGGCAGGGGCAGACTTTTGGCGCGAAAGCCATTCTAGCGAAGTTCACTCGCGCCATAGACTTGATATTAGAATGGACGGAGTGTAGAGAGAGATAAGTGTTGTCAACATGGATTTAAGAGATAGCGCTAGAAACCACGTGCGATTGGCAAAAGCGCGTAGACTTAACAGGCGAATAAATAAGGATTTTCTTTGCAAATGCTGTTCCTGTTGTAATAAATTGCATTTGAGGACAAAATAAATTTAAATTTTGAGGTGCAATGAATTCGAATCGTCTCCATTCCTACCCCCTACCTACATAGATGATGAGAAATTACTCCTATTTTCTCTTGAAGCACTAGTCATTCAGTCAAGTGCAATTATGGTGTGATTTTGATTTTGATTTTAATAATACATTATTCCTAATTGTGAAAAAAAACAGTGACTTGACAAATCATGCAAGTTTATAATAATAATATTTATTTATATTTAAAAACATAATGACCGCTAAAAGAGAGCTTTAATAATGTTCTACATTCTTATACCCTTATTTAATTGTGACTTCAAACTAATTCGAAACGTATTTCTGCCTAATGTCTAATCCTAGTGTCGTGTTATTGCATTTATTGATAATAAATTGTTCAAATATCTAATTAAAACATCATTCCGTTCCATTGCAAACCAGCGCCAGCGCAGCGAGTCCTCCTTTTGCCAATCGTCACGTGGTACAGTTTCGTTGTTCTTCTTCCACTCGGAGCGCTCACATAACGCCATCGCTCTTCGATGTTGACAACAGTCCACACAACTGGGGGGTTGATCACTAGTGGGATTAGTTGTACATCCGGCTTGGAATTAATTCCGGAATTATGGAATTATTCTGGAATTTAAGAGGAATTAATGGAATTAGTTGGAATTAGCTGGAATTACTTGAAATTAGCTGGAAATAGTTTTAATTAGCTGGAATTAGTTGGAATTAACTGGAATTATTATGGAATTATTTGCAATTAATAAGGAGTTATTTGGAATTGATAAGTAGGTACATTATTTAAAAGGAATTAAAGGAATTAGTTGGAATTAGTTGGAATTATGTACCTAAATATAGGTACACGTGAAGTGCTGATCACTATGTGGAATTAGTTGTACATCCGGCTTGGAATTAAATCCGGAATTATGGAATTATTACGGAATTGATGGAATTTAAATGAATTAACGGAATTAGTTGGAATTGGCCGGAATTAGCCGGAATTCGTTGGAATTTGTTGGAATTAGCTGGAATTAGTTGGAGCTAACTGGAATTATTATGGAATTATTTGGAATTGATATGGAATTAATAAGGAATTAGTTGGAATTGATAAGTACATCATTTAAAAGGAATTAAAGGAATTAATTGGAATTAGCTGGAATTAGTTGGAATTATTTGGAATTGACGCGGAATTGATTGCAATTAATGGAATTAGAATGGAATTAATAGAATTAGAATGGAATTAATGGAATTAAACTGGAATTATTTGAATTAATTCCCGATTGGAATTAATTGTACACAATTTTTTTGAGTGATCAGCCCCCCACACACAACGTACAGGTATTGCCTGCGCTCCATCCCTAGTATAATAGATCAATGACTCGCGCTAATGCCATTGACGCGAGGGGTGAGGGTTGTTAAAGAGAAAAAAGTCAGGTTACAAGTACAAACGCAGGAGTGAGCTCAGCGGTATAAAAAATACTCATCAGTGCTGTAATCCTCAACATTTTTCTAGGTATACGTTAATTTTAAGTTGAAGCCCCCCTTCACCCCCCTGGGATTATTTTATGCGCATTTTTAGTACCTAACTTTGACTTGGAAGAAAATGTTCCCGATTTTTTTATTCCTATCTAAAATAAGGATTGGTAGTTATCAGTTCGTACGCGAAATTCAAAACTTTCCAACTTTGTATACCAAGATCGGAAACGGCGTTTTTTATCATTTATTGCACTCTGATACTCTTGCACTTTAAAGGAGGTAAAGCCCTTGACACTTTCTAACGAACGCGGGGGTTGTGTGATGTGTGTATCGGGCTTTTTTCTCATCCACACTACTTCTCTAATTATGTACATACTACGACGGCGTCCTAGGGCCACACTTAACCACAAAACTTGACGATTATCTCCACTTATTAACTGGAGATCTCGACTTATTAACTGGAAATCTCCACTTATTAACTGTGGAGATCTCCATTTATTAACTGGAGATTTCCATTTATTGACTGGAGATTTCCATTTATTAACTGAAGATCGCTCCATTTATTAACTGGATATATCCACTTATTAAGGGATGATTTGCCCTAAGTACAACTAATAAAAACATTCCGAAGTTTAGTAGAAAATGAAATGCCACCAAAAATGAAATTTGTCGTTCATTTCTGCGAGTCTTATTAGTTCGTTTCCCCTCTGCGATATCACGAAACAAGTAACACTATAGGGTTCTACGTAGAAATGCGAATTGCTATAATTGTACAGTTTTTACTCATTGTTGATCTTACTATGGTCTGTCCGGGATCCACACGACCGGGATTCACCCTATTTCCATGGTGAATCATTGTTGTCAACAATGAATCGCCATGGAAATCGGGTGAATCTCGGTCGTGTGGATCCCGGACAGATTATAATTTTCGGGACGTCACATATTTATTTAGTAAAAAAATGTCACTAAAAATGATGACGTCTGCCGTTCAATTCAGCGATTCTTATTGGTCCCTTTGCCCTCTGTGATGTCACGCAACTACTAGTAACACCAGAAGGTACTTACTCTCGCGTAGAAATGCGAATTGCTTTAATTTTACAGTTTTTTTCTACGCCCTTTATTGAAAGTACGCTTTTCTATTTGTCAGTAGAGAATAGAAAGTTGGCGTTTGCGGCTGAGCGAGCGGAAAAATTATTGCCGCTTACCAAGCCGAAAGTTAGTTTTTCTGATAGGATAGAGATTAATAACTATTTTAAGGAAACTTTATTAAACAATTAGATTAGGTGCCTATTAAACAATAATAAATTAAACCAGATGTTCCAATGATAATTCAATGATTTCTACTTATACTACTGTTATAGTGATCTCTTGTCATTACGGATGGGGACATGGATTTATCGTTACTACTGTTATGAACAATTTTAAAATTTATAGTACAATTTTCACAATTCTGAACTTGTATACCAGAGCCCAGTTCATGAAGTTTTGCAGATGTTACGTTGTTGTTGACTACCGCAGGCTCAGGGTTTTGTCCGAGAATCTTGTGAGACACTGCAATCTTGTTTTCTAGTGATTCCTCTATATAGCCCTCTGCCACAGAGGTGGACTTCCAACCTCCGTGGCGTTTTAAACTGGTAATATCCGCTCCAGCATCTGCCAGTAACGTTGCGGAAGTTCTTCGAAAACAGTGACCAGTGTAGGAAGCGCAACCAGGTAAATTCAAAAATTCCGCTATACGCTTCGGCATATTGCCAAATGTGTTCATCCCCACGACTCTGTTCGTGCACTTTCCATTCTCATACCTCAAAAATAATCTCTGCGTCGTTGCATGGGATGGACGGAGTGCCACATATTTACGGCAAAAGCCCAAATAATCCACTTCGTGTTCTCCTCCTTTAGACACAATAAAAGTACGCTGAACTCCAGTTTTGGTATTGGGAATTTTTACAACCATGATTGTCCCATTATCTTCTATGTCGTGAATCAGCATTTTGGTCAGCTCGTCGCGACGACAGGCCCCGAAAATACCGAATATTAAAGCAACCTACAATGTCATCATTATTAAAAAATAATTTAGCGCCATAATTTACCTTCAACATCAAATAACACTCATCCGGAGCATCTGATAGGAACCTGTTAATCTCTTCCCTTCTCAGCACCTTTGATTTCTTGGCCCTGTATCCCACTGACTGCTTCTTTAGAAATGCTATCAATCTGCTATATTTTGAGATATCTACGTTATGTTTGGAAGACAGAGTGCTCTTCAACATTGAATACACTGACCATATAGTAGATGATTTCTTCGTTCTCGAAATTTCCGACAAATAAGCCAGCAATATATCTTCAGAGTAGGATGATTTAACTTGATTGGTTTTGCACCATTGCACGAACAACGTGTATTCTCTCTCGTACCTGGTCTTCGATTTGTCAGGTAACAAATTCAAGATTACGTTTTTCGCGGCTTCCTTTATGTGTGGCGGGGTGCATTCCAGATCCACTACACTCTCGTCACTACTATCAATGTCTGCCATTCTGACCAAGAGAACAACGAAATCTCTAGTTTACAGTCGCTTTGAAAAATTTTTGACGTATTTTGAAAAATAACAAAAGCAGTGTCATAGGAACGTCCACAGATAACTACAAAAAATTCATGTACTGATTGACGACATGCTGTTTTTTAAAAATTGAGAAAAATATGCTTCTTCTTGCCTTATTTATAAGGGGCGTAGAAAAAATAGTATGTGTATTGAAAGCGTAAAGTGCCTTTTGTGCTCTCACAAGTTTGCTGCTCTCGCCTAAAGGCTCGAGCAGCAATTTACTTGTTCCGAGCACAAAAGTTGCACTTTCCGCTTTTAATACACAATGTACTATTACACATTGTTGATCTCACTAATTTTTGTAACGTCACACATCTTTAGAAAATATATATCACAAAAAATAACGTTTGCCGTTGATTTTAGCGATTCTTGATGGTTTCTTTCCCCTGTGTGTATGATTGTGTATATACGTACCTACTAAGTATGATGGAGATCCCCAGATAATAAGTGGAGATCTCTAGTTAATAAGTGGAGATCTCCAGTTAATTATAAGGGTACATCTCCAGTTAATAAGCGGACATCTACAGTAAGTGGAGATCTCCAGTTAATAAGTGGAGATGGTTTTTCAAATTTGTGTATTTTTCCGGTTTCGCTACAAAAAACAACATTATTGTACAAATTTGAAAAACCAGGTTAGTTTTAACAATAATTTGTCAATCAACGTGTTACATTAGTAAACGTGCAATTATTAAAGGAACTGTAAGCTGATAGTCCTTCTCAAATTTAAATTAGAAGCAAAAAACCCTATTCTGGCGGGAACCGGCGAAACGCCAGCCTTAACCAAGTTCGGACGTTCAGGCGGTTGTCGATCGCTGATGCTGACGTGCGCATTGCTCATTTACTAAAATCTAAAATACAAATGTTTTTCACCCCTAAAATGACATTTTTCGAAAGAATGGCACTAAGGTTTTCGATCCGGCAATGCAACAGCTATCGAATTCGATAATAACAATATACCCTTTTGCTAAGAAAAATTCAAAAACGGGCATATGGTAACGCGAAAAATGGGGGTTTGCACTTACATTTTTAAAGTTGATGTGGCAAAAAGGCACTTTCCGTGAACCGATGTGGCCCAAAATCTAACCAGTACCTACAAATTGCCCACTGAATATGTGATTACAATAGCGTGATTACAAACAGACACACGGACATTTTTCAAAAACCACTTTTTCGGATTCCCAGGACCCTAAAGCGTAAAGATTTGATGTTTTTGGCAATTCGATTTTTCGATCAACTTTATTAATTTGCTCCGCGAAACGCCGAAGTTATAGTAGTCCAAATCCTGTAAGGTTATATGGCCCTCATAAAAATTTTGCATTGTCTGAAAGCCAATTGAGGGAACAATGGGCCAGCAGTGATGATAATGTAAACAAACCAGGTAAAACAGCCAAGACACCTTTGCTGGGCTGCCAGAGCCGTACTCCAGTGCATATCTTCTTCTATTTCCGCAATTATTTGATGTATTAATTGTAGGTATAGACTTAATAAATTATTAATTAAATAAATTAATTTTTCTGGTGTTGATTTTATTTCATTGGGGAAAGAAATTTTGAAGCCGGGCCTGCGAATCTACCAAACGTGCAGTGCGGGAAAAACCCCAGGTAATGACCTATTAGGATTATTTATAAATTTTATTGCTGCCATATAACCTTACAGCATTTGGACTACTATAAAAATTAGTTCTTTTGAAGTCGGTTACCGAGTCCGGGAGAGCTAATTTCGCAAGATTAGGATTAGGATTAGGTCGGTATGGGATGTGTTTAGACTCTGAAATAGAAGTTTTGCGTTAGTTATCTTAGATGGCAGCACCGGTGTCAAGACTAAACAATTATCGATTGCACGAATAAATTTTTTGCGCACTGCTCTATGGCCAGGATGAGGAGCACAGACTCAAATCAAACGTCGCTTTAAACCACAAATGACCACAAATAAAGAGTGATCAAAAACTTTTCCGATCTAGTAGCCCTTGACATGTATGGCGTAGACTGCGGAAATTCAGGATAGTCCAAATGTATTAATACACAGGTCTCCCCCCCAGGACCAAACCGTAAGATAAATAAATAAAATTAAAAATCCAGAGAAAATTAGAATTAATTACCTTCATTTTGTGGCAATAGACCTTATTCTAAATTATAGAGCCATCTATCGGATGTTGTACGAACTTCAGATGCTGTTTCAGGCTGCAAAAGTTCAAATGCGCCGCTAAAAATTAACCTACATCTGTCAATAACTAGCGTTGCTTCATATTTTTATTGTGGGATTCGACCGCTGTTGCCTTTCAGGGTAGAAGATCTCAATACTCTTTTTCGATAAATGTCATTTTAGGGGCGAAAGGGCTATTTCTAAAATTTATTTTAATAGTGGACTGCCATTTTGTGTCTAACGTGAAAAGCCAAAAGTTGCTCCAGCTGTGGTTTAATGCTTTTCAAATACATATTATTTTGAACTAAGAATTGCAGTTTTTAAGCACGAATTTTTATATTTTACAAATTTTGAGGCAAAACTGAAAATAACTGAAAAATTTCGCAATAAAGATTTGTTTATTTAAAGTCCAAACTGACGAATGTGATTTCCTATGCGGTCCTGCCGATCGTTCGAGAGCACTGAACACATGAAAGAGAAAGGTGAGAGCTATATGATCCAGTTAAGCACCCTTAAAATCTGTCTAGCTAACAAAGAATAATTTTTATGAAAAGCTGAATTGTCAATTGTGAAGGACCTGCAGGGTTGCGCGCAACTTGAAGTATGTCCTTGACTTTTCCAAGAAGTTACTTACTCAGGATGGTCCCAGTAAGATTTTGCAATGCGTCTGGGACACTCGTTATATAGACATTTGTGCGTTATGTTCCTCGCATCTGCCCTAATTAGTTCGTTAGTTGTACTTAGAAACAAAAAAAAATCGGAGTGTAAAAGTTTTGCTGTTAATAATAACAAAACTGAGATTGAAATTTATAAGGGCAGTAATGGTAACAATAAGAATATTAATAATGCAAAGGTTCTGCATATTTTGGGTCTGTTTGAATTAACGACGAAATGGGGTGTGAGGGAAGAGGGTCGCAGGGAAATGGCTGCCGCTGAACTAGCAATTAAACATATTAACTCCATTAAGCTACTACCCGGCTACAGGCTTAAACTGTTAACAAACGACACAAAGGTACTTATACTTACGTTAGAAATAGTTAATAAATAAAATCGGTTTAGTGTGATCCAGGTGTGGGAATCGACGCATTCTTCTACGCTATTTACTCGACGCAAAAAGTCGCTATGCTCCTGGGAACCACTTGTTCCAATGTTACGGAAAGTTTGGCGCACATTGTTCCGTACTGGAATATTCTGCACGTGAGTAATATTAAAAATAAAAAAAATGTAGTTAGAATGTTGAAAAAATAAAAATAAGTTAGAATAAACAAGATTATTGCACATGCTGGAGCACCTAGAAAGTGCTCGCTGATTGTAGGTATAGACAAAAAGACACACGGCAGTCTCGGAGACGGTAGAAACTTCTACTTTTTCAGAATTTGTAAACGTACAGATCGTGAACCGACCATATGTTCAGGTTATCGCTAAAGGTAGGTTCTATCGATTGAAGGCGCCTATTATCGCAACAGAATAACCTAGAAGGCCAAGGAAGCTTATCGCCATTAAAATAACATTTTTCGAAAACATGGTATCTGCATCTAAGGTTTTCGACCCTATTATTGGCGTTTAGTTTTACTTTTTAGTCACTTTTTGCCACGATTGTACGAAACTCACGTCTTGCCCTCTCTTTTGGCCTTGAGCCTCAGACTCACTCAGTCAGACCTCTTGACTGCACAAGACGAAAACAGTGTTTTGTCACGTTTCAACCTCCCCATTCCACTTCACCATTTGGAAAAAAGTTAGGTTTCTGCAATCACTAAAATTTTCGAATTCGAGATAAGACCGAATCTATACGTTTTGATGTCTCAGGAACCCAAAAAAGTGGTTTTTAAAATGTGTGTATATGTACGTACGTCCGTACGTTCGTAAACACGCCACAGCCCAAACTACTCCACCGATTTGGCTGAAATTTGGTACGTGTGCATGTGATAACCCAACTTACATCTGAAAAGCTTTTCGCGGCAATCGTCCATAAGAGGATACAAATACGTAAATCAAATTATACATGCTAAATAATTAAAACTAAAACTAAAACAAAGTTAGTAATGACGGGAAAGTAATAAGTGGGAGTGACTACAGAGTAATAACACATTTAAACTGGTCAGGGTACACTACTGATCAGGTGGAAATAATCTGTACACTGCTTAACAAATGCATTAAGATTGTTACCGAAGATATCATTGACATAAGAAATCTCATTATATAATTTACACATGTTGACGATAGGAGAATACATCAAGGCATTAGTCCTAGCAAAATTAACACGAAAAGTTGAGGTAGATCTGGAGTTTAACCTAGGCACATTGAGGCTAATAAACGATAATAAATTGGAACATAAAACGAAACCATGAACAATTTTAAACAGAAATACAGCACAAGCAATTTGTCGCCTTGCGTACAATGTAGGCAAACCAAATTCATGGAGAAGTTCACTTTGTATATAACCCCTTTCTGGGTATACATGATGTCTAACAAAGAATAAATATTTACAAAACTTTCTCTGAACCTTTTCTAAAGCATCTATGTGACAAATAGAGTGTGGCTGCCAAACTACAGAGCAATATTCTAATTTAGATCGAACTAGGGCGATGTACAAAGTTTTTAAGCACTCAATGCTGGTGAAATCTCTAGTGTTTCTAACAATGAACCCCAAGGTCTTCATTGCCTGATTACAGACATAAGCAACGTGAAATCGAAATGACAATTCAGAGTCCATCAGAATACCAAGATCTTTAATCTGTGTTTTCGATTCTAAGCGAGCAGCATCAACATGATAATCATAAATCAAATTATTAACTTTACGGGAAAAAGTTACTACGCTACATTTTGTAATGTTGACATCAAGCTTATTTTCAGAACACCAGTTAACAAAACAGTCAAGATTCAATTGAAGCACTTCACAGTCCTTAGCGCATGTGATAGTTTGAACAAGCTTCAGATCATCAGCATAAAGATACACATGCGAGCCAGGTACCAAACTAAGTTTATCCAGAACATCGTTGATGTAAACAACAAAAAGTAACGGTCCTAGGTTGGAACCTTGTGCGACACCACTGCATGACTCAAATGTATTGGATTTACAACCATTATATTCAACGAATTGCCTTCTGCCAACAATAATCGACTTAAACAACTTAAGTAAACTTAGACAGAAACCATTTTTGTACAGTTTTTCTAATAGGAGGCAATGATTTACCCTATCGAAAGCTTTTGAAAGATCCGTGTAAATTACATCTACTTGCAGCTTTTTGTCCAGCGCTTCCGACACCACTTGAGTAAATTCACAAAGATTAGTTACAGTGGACCGTCCCCTGACAAAACCATGTTGATTTTCATTTATTAACGGCGCAATATGGCTGTATGTACACTCAGACAAGATCGATTCAAATAATTTTGCAAAATTACAGATGATGGCAATTGGTCTATAATTAGAGATGTTCGATTTAGATCCAGATTTAAAAACTGGACAGATCCTGGCTAGCTTCCAGATGTTGGGAAACTGTGATGATGTTATGATAAGGTTGAAGATATGTTCCAGAGGGCCAATAAGGCAGCTTCCACAGTCGCGTAGGATAAAAGCAGGCACTCCGTCCGGACCCATAGTTAAGTTAGGCCTAATCTTCCTTAAAGAGTTTAAGATTTGGGTAGAGGACACTGAGAACGTGTGAAACACATTAACAGAAGCATCAGAATTATCACAATTAATAGCACCTTCACTAATAGAATCGCAGGATTTGTTGACTTTGACGCAGAAAGCACTATCACAGCTACCATCACAATCCATGAAGACATTGCTGAAATGATTTGCGAAACCTTGCACTATATCAGACGGCCTTGAAAACTCTTGTTCTTCGTAATTCATGATTCCAGGTATTCTAGTTGCTCTCTTCTTTTCATTAATAAATGACCACAACTGTTTCGGATCATTTTTTATTTTTTCTTCAGCGCGCGACCTAAAGTTATCATATTCTTTACGAATATCATATTTAATTTTTCTTTTTAAGTGTTTTACTTTTTCCGCATGCATCAGTAAATGAGTCTTCTTATACAATTTCCAGTATTTATTCTTTAATCCGATATCCTTGATTATATCCTTAGTAAACCAATGCGGAAAAGCAGAGTCTTTTTTAATGCGTTTTGGTACATATTGATCAAAAAGGTTGTATATTTTTCCATAAAAGGACTTTAGTGCATCATCAACATTATGAGATTGTAAGACTTCTGCCCAATCCAGTCGCCCAGCAGCATCATACAATCCAAGGAAGTTTGCTTTAGGGAAGTTATATGTAGAAATTACGTCGTCCTTGTTTTCACCAAAACGCACAGGAACCAGATTTCTTATAGACAGATCAATTAAAAGAGTTGGATGATGATCATCCTCATCCACAAATGGAAACTCATACTTTGAAACTGCGCAGTTGATATTAACACTTGAAATAACTAGATCCAAAATTCTGTTATTTGTATTCAATACTGTGTTATGCTGTCGAAGTTGATTGAAGGTCATGAACGATGATAATGTGATACAAACGGAATTTGCATTTTGATTGTTTGGCCGATTATGGAGTACATCAAAATAATGCGGTATGTTAAAATCGCCAAGTAAGAGACTCGAATCAGAAAGGTTTAACATATTTTCCAAGCAATCAAAAATTATTTCGAAATTTGAAGGACTTGTTGATGGAGGAAAATATACATTCACAATATTTACAGGACATTTACTGATAGTCATCTTTACAATCAAGAGGTCTATGTCTTCAATTGGAGAATGAAACTCCATAACTTGGGAGGTATGTCTGTTATTTACGGCAGTAAGTATGCCTCTGCCTCTACGTCCATTAATAGATCTGTAGACATTGTAATTAGAGGAAAAATATTCAGATGACATGACGTCATCTCTCAGCCAGGTTTCATTTAAGGCAATCACATCACAATCACAATCCAGGGCATTGGCATAAAACATATGAACTTTGGTATTTAATCCTCTTACATTTTGATACGCAATGAGAAGACTATGGACCTGACCTGACTGCTGGGCATCTAGTTGTTTTTTTCATTGCTTGTTGTCTGAATTTTCACAATTTTAGGAACTCCATTAGAATATTTCAATTTGATACTTGTTTCACCATTGTCCTTCCTTGTCCTGAAATCCTGCCGAACAATAAAAGACTGATTTCTTTGGCGAACGGTTAAATCTCGGTTGAAGAAAATATTATCATGTGGTCTAAACGCCCTTAACACATCAGTAACAGCAGAGGTGCATTTAAACTTCAATAGAAATGGACGAGGCTTACCATTGCTTGACTTGCCAATTCTTAGACACTTGTCCGCAATAACATCCTCGACCAACGACTTATCAGATATGAGATTAATACACCTTGAAAGATCATCCTGCTTCCTATTTGCTTCGGGCACAGATGATTCCGGTAAATTGTATATAATTATATTATTGGCACGGCGGTGACGATCCTCGATTTCATCGATAATATCCTCATCAGACGGTGTTTGTTTACGTTCGTTTTTCAGTGCTGTTATCTCCTTTTTTAAGTCGGAGACTTCGGTTTTCAAAGAATGTATCATATCCACCAAATCACATTCCTTGCAGAAAAATCTAATGATTCTCTTCTTGGAACGTAAACATTCAGCTTCCTGGCGAGATAATCCAGCACACGGTGGATGGCAATATTTTCTGCACAGATCGCAAGATACAGCTTCATTTTCATTTGCATTTTCACTGCAAACGGAACACACTACAGGCATCTTGCACAGAAAATATCAAGAAAGCTTGACTTTTCCACTGTCAAATGAACAATTGAACTAAAGCCAACTAGACTGGACTAAATCAGGCTAGACTGAACTAAACCTGACTAGCCTGGTACATATTGAACTAAATGAACAATTGAACTAAAGCCAACTAGACTGGACTAAATCAGGCTAGACTGAACTAAACCTGACTAGCCTGGTACATATTGAACTAAATTAGACTAAAATGAACTTAAATGGACTAAACTGGACTAAATCGGACTACATTGCCTCATGCGGTGCTCAAAATGTATACTCTACCGCGTCTAAATTTCAGAAATAGGTGCGATTTAGTCAGTGTTGTTAAATAACTATAGATACAAGTATCTAGATACATGTGATGCATCTAGATACGTATCTACATACATTTATCGCAACAGTATCTTATCTGTATCTAGATACATTTTTTATAGTATTTTGTATCTAATATCTATAGATACTTAGATACACAATACACTAACTCGCATTTTAATAATTGACAACTACCTCGCGACAACGACAACTTTAAAATGTGAGATGTTTTTTTTCTCGGTTAAGCGTCAAAAATGCAGATGTTTCGTATTTTTCTTCTTGGTACATTTCTTTTACACTGGCAAATAATCAATATCTTTGTGTTAAGAACAACCTCAAATAACTGCATAAGTGCCTCGTGATGAAGGACTCAAAGATAATCTATTTCGAGAAATGGAGGTGTCACATTCTTCAAATCGACTTCCTTTTCCAATGTGGGAAAAAATTGCTTAAGCCGAAAAATCTTTATTTTCCCTAAAATTCGAGTTCCCCAAAGGGACCAATACGTGGACAATAAGTGCCAATGGTGTATACGCAATGATCCCTTTGAGAAGCTTTCCCTAATATCGAGAAAATCACCCTGTTTGAGGTTTCTTCGCAGAAAACCTCACAGAATAATCTCAAATTATTCCACAAATTAATGTGCCTTTGATAATTTTTTTGGCAAAGTGTTGATACATTTTTGGAAGCAGAATTCGAAGAGCATTCATACGGCAACGCGAAAAATGGGGGTTTGTATTAAAATTTTTAAACTTCATGTGCCAAAAAGACATTTTTTGTGAACCGATGTGGCCCGAAGTCTAATCACCAACTAGAAGTTGCCCACTGAGATGTGTGCCAAATTCCATCTCCATACGTTCAGTAGTTTGAGCTGCAGCGTGCTTACAGACAGACAGACCCACAGATATTTTTTCAAAAACCACTTTTTTGGGTTCCCTAGACCCTAAAACGTAAAGATTTCATGTTTTTGGCGATTCGATTTTTCTGAATTTTCCGATCGATTCCAGTAACTGCTTCGCGCTGCGTAGAAGTTAAACGCACTTTTTAACAATAAAAATGGATTGATGTTTTGCAAAGTCATTAAGGCATTGCGAGGAAAATAATTCATATAGTTTTTTGTGTATTTGATTGTCTTTATAGTTTACCCCTGTTTTTGTTGGTTTAACATCCCAGCAACGAGGAAAACACATAATTTCATTCACGGTGACTTAGTGTCGGGCGGTAAACAAAAGTCACTTCACATTTGCAAAACATGTTGTTCGTCGTCTAAAGTGAGAAATAATAATTACAAACACATTACGGCGGAATTCCATGTAGTATACAACAGCGTCGGTAGGTATAGGTGGGTAGTTACAAATTAAATTAATTCAGGAGAGCGCCAAATGAGCACAAGTTTTGTTAGAAGCGAAAATTAGGATCATGTTTATATTTAGCTGCGACTTCTCTTCAAAAAATAATCACGTGTGTTGCGATTTATGTACAAGACGGAATTTGCTCGTTTGATTTGCCTTGAGAATGGATTGAAAGACAAATATCAGATTTTTGTTACACAATTTCATAATCGAATCATGGGGATAGAAGCGAGGGATGATCCGCAGACTAAAAAACGTAAACTGATTTCGGGAATACCCAAGTATTCCCAGTATTCCGAAGCTATTCCGAAACTCGAGACTTAAAACTATTCCGGTATTCCAATGTAGGTAATCCGCAATTTTCTCCATCATTATTCCCTAGTATTCCGGTGTATTCCTAGTATTCCCATGTATTCCTAAGTATTTCCGGTTATACCGAATTATTCCGAGATTTCCTAACCTCAACTTATACTCAACTGGCGCAGGCGCTTCCGAAGCTACCGCGCGTTATTCTGATGTATTCAGGGCAATTCTACCTATTCCTACAAATTATTCCCCAATTGTTTTGATTTACTTTAAAGTACACGCATCCAATCAATAAATTTTAATATAGTGCAGGGAAATTTTCAATTATTCCCAAATATTCCACAGTATTCCGATGTATTCCCGGTGTATTCCCGAAAAATGTTCGCTGATTCCGGCCTGCGGATCACCCCTCGGAGTCAGAGGTTCAAAAAATTACTAAAGAGAATGAATTATTATTGTCTCATTTTATAGAAATTCAATTCAGCTATCGCAATCAATCTTTCAGCGGTGGCTTTTCCCGTTTCTTGCACTAATCTATGAAAAGGCCCATTTTGATCTTGCAACAAATCGTGCGGATGTCCAAACTGGCTTACAGTTCCGTCTTCTAGAACCAAAATTTTATCGGAATCCATCACAGTATCCAATCTATGGGCAACAGTCAACACCGTACAATCAATGAATTTTCTTCGTATTGTATTTTGAATCAACGCATCAGTTTGAGGGTCAATATTTGCAGTCGCTTCATCCAGAATTAAAATTTTGTTATTCCTAAGAATAGCTCTAGCTAAGCACACCAACTGTCTTTGACCCACACTGAAATTAGATCCTTCTTCAGACACTTCAGCTTCCAACCCTGAAGATAGATCGCTGACCACGTTCTTTAATTCTACATCTGCCAAAACTCGCCAAAGAACAGTATCTGGATATTGACTAAACGGGTCCAGGTTCCTCCTAATCGTCCCGGAAAAAAGAAAAGGTTCCTGAGGGATAATTGAAATCCTGGAGCGAAGGTCCTGTAGGTTCACACTTTTAACATCAATCTCATCGATTATTAATGATCCTTCTGTTTCTGTGAGTTGGAAAATTGCGTTGATTATAGAAGATTTTCCTGCTCCAGTCCTGCCAACTATTCCAACTTTCTCTTTTGGGAGAATCGTGAAACTTAAATCTTTCAAAGTAGGAGGATCTTCGGGATAGTAGTGAAGACTAACGCTTTTAAAAATTATCTTTCCATTTTCAGGCCATAATTTTGGTACTTTTGATTGGGATACCCGGCGTTGCTCATGTTCTATATTCTGATACTCCAAAACCCTATCAACGGAAACGCTCTGATTTTCGACTTCGCACGTTACTTTTATACTCCACTGAAAAATTCCTGTTAGCATAGTTGCTTGAGTTATTGCTAGACCAAAATGGCTGGAGGAATTTCCTGCAAAGATAGTTTGAAGATAATGATATTAAATAAATACTCACCCTCAGTAAAAAAAAAGATGAACACTACTGCAGCCACCATTAGAGCGCATAAACAGTCTAGATACAATCCAAAAAATCTGGCAGTTGAAATGAAGTCAAAAAAGGCAGCGGTGTGCAAATCCTGATGGCTCTCGAATTCCTTCTGCAAAATATTTTCAGCACCAAGTGCCCTGATTGTTGTTAAATCCTGGAGAGTGGCATTGGTGTGTGCAAAAATTGGACTCAAAGCTAAAAAAGACGTAATTTATAAAAAAATATGTAAAACTTTCTCACTTCTGGCTTGTAGATTTTTGATGTTTCGACCAACTTTTACATAAACCTTTCTTAGGCAATATGCGCAAGTCGCCATTACAATGACTGGAACCAATAGCCAAGTGTTTAAGATTGCGATAAGAATTATAATTGCCAAAACATTTAGATTCATTATTATGGTGTCTAACAAATATGCGGGGAGAACTCCATCAATAACTCCCATGTCTTGCGAGAATCGATTCAAAATTCTACCGGCACTGTTCACATTGAAGAACTTCATTGTGGCTTTAATTATACTAGAATATAGATCGTCGTGGAGCTTAATCGAAGCTTTCATGCAGATTAGAGAAAATATTACAGGTAGAAGTATGGATAGTCCTATCAAAGTTGCTATCAATGTACAATAAATAATTAGGCTAGAGTCTCTGGAAAATGGCCCGGTTTTGTAATTACTTTCTTCCAAATCTACCCTAAAATTTGCTCTGGAATTATTAAACAAAGCATTATACCGCTTTACCAAAATGACATAAAATAGTCAACAGAACTTCCAAAGAATTGCGTGAGAAGAAATATCAAACATAATAATGATAGAACGTAGTAATTGGTAGCAGCTTTGAAATAACCGAAAAACAGCGTTGTAATTACGGATTTCTTGGTTATTTCTTCGATGTTTCTCCGAACTTCACTTTTGTGTTTCATCTTTTCCTGAAAAACTTTCTTTTCAGTTTCTTTATGTTCTTTGCTTGCAATGAACTTCATGTCTAATCCAGAAACTTGAAGATCGTGAAGTCTGCCACTAGATTTAACCTCTCCGTCGTTTAAGCAGATTATTTTGTCAACATCTCCCAAATGATGTAGTTGATGAGTTACCAATACAACAACTTTCTTTTTTAAATACCCTAAAATACAATTTTCAAAAAGGTTGCGTCCAACTTCGGTATCAACAGCGGAAAGAGGGTCGTCAAGAAGGTAAATATCGGCTTCTTTATAAACCGCCCTTGCTAGACTAATTCTAGCTTTTTGACCTCCGCTAAGAGAAATTCCTCGATCGCCAACAATACTCTGATCACCGTTAGGAAATTGGTCAAAATCTCTAAGAAGTGAGCAAACTGAAACGACTTCTTCATATCGATCTTTCTTCATGGGTTCTCCGAAGATAATATTTTGTTGAACTGAACCGTTGAATAACCACGGCTGCTGCGAAGAATAACTTACTCGACCATTTATGGCAAGTTTGCCGCTAGTTAAAGGCAATTCTTTCAATATAACTTGTAGTAAAGTTGACTTGCCACTACCAACAGGTCCAATAATTGCCAAAATTTCCCCTGAATTTACCTCCACGTTTACTTCTTTGAGAGTCATTTGGTTTTTGTTCCACTGGGCACAACCATTCGTCAATAATATTCCAAAGTTGATCTTCATTTGGTCGAAACTATCTGTCCTCTCTTCTTTTTCCCTCAGCAATAGGAAATCCCTTATTCTTTTTACGGAAATTCTAGCCTCGAAGATTATAGGAACGAATCTTGGAAAAAATATTGTCATTGGACTTCGCAAGATATTGAACAAGCTTATAAGCAAGAAGGTTTTTTCTGTTGTTATTTCATTTCCAAATAAGACGTAGGTTAAAAAGCTTGTAAATAATGAAAGCCTGATTACAAAAATTATATACGCATAGCTAAACGTTTTTAACTGTGTTGAAACTTTTATCTTGTCTATCTCTTGCCTAGAAGAACGCTACAGGCATGGGTAAAAGTTTTGGCTCTTACCTCCTTGCAAGATCAACCAATCGTGAAAACGGCTTTTCCCAAGCATACATTTTGATAACTTGAACTGCCGTGATGATTTCATTCATCAATCGAACCCTTTCATCAGTTCTTCGTGCGCTTTTAGAGTAGTATCCTGATATTGTAATGGACAGAGCGGCTTAAAAAAGTAAAGATTAGTTAACTGGAATTACCATAGAATCTTCTTACTTTGGACAACGGTGAGGATTAAGAGCATACCAATACCAACAGCAGCTGAGGGACCAATTCCAGTACAAATCAAATAAATACAAAAAATGGTCACCAAGGGACCTAGAAAAATATCAACCCCTCCCAGACAAGCTTGCTCAAATTTGCCTACATCATTGGATAAAAGATTTATAATATGTCCTGTCGTTGTTTGGGCAAGGACTTTAGTATCCAGCTTTAAACATTTCTTGTAAATTAAGCATGAACAAGCTGCTCTTAATTTCAACCCCACATTACTTGCCATAGCAAAAGGCACGTGCACAAAGAAAGTGTAGAGGAAGTTGCAAAGTGGTATGACAGCAATACAGAAGTAAGATTCGAATTTTGAGATTTCGGTTTGACCAGGGGTTGAATATTTAAGCAGTTGTCCAATAGCCAATGCCTGGATGATTCTAAAAAATAATCAGTAGTAATACGACGAGTAGTTTCTTGATTGCCGCGGGTTTTGTCGTCCGAATGGTTGTCAACTACGAGTCAAAATGATTTTTTTAGGCTAAAAAGAGGACGAGAGCTTGCCCGAGTCCTCTTTGGCCGAAAAAAAACAACCATTTGACGAGTAGTGCATCCATGAGGACTCAACAAGGCAACCATGAGACTACGAATCGTATTTTGCAGATTATTTTATAAATTAAAGTATTGATTAAGAAGTGTCAAGTTGACGTTGTAGTATTATCACTGTAATCAGGATTTGATTGGTTACTGGTATACTAAATGTATAAAATAATCAATAGTAATACGACGAGTAGTCTCTTGATTGCCGCGGGTTTTGACGTCCGAATGGCTGTCAACTACGAGTCAAAATGGTAGATTTTTTTAGGCTAAAAAGAGGACGAGAGCTCGCTCGAGTCCTCTTTGGCCGAAAAAAATCTACCATTTGACAAGTAGTGCATCCATGAGGACTCAACAAGGCAACCAAGAGACTACGAATCGTATTTTGCAGATTATTTTATGAATTAAAGTATTGAGTAAGTAGTGTCAAGTTGACGTTGTAGTCTTATCACTGTAATCAGGATTATTGGTATGCTAAATGCTCCTTTGGATTGGTTCAATACTTAATGAATAAAATAATCAGTACTACAGAAAGTAAGCTCATTCATACTTTGATATCTCGCCGAAGAGGACCAAGACACTAATGCACAAATATTCCAAACCAAAAACCTTCAACAGCACTCTTTCCAAAGACGGTTTTGTCTTCATTTCTCCAGCTCGCTGAATTTCGTTTTTCCAAGCAGTCTCAACTAGCGCTGTTAAAAATTCAGACTTCATTTTCGAGTGGGCTTGGGGTAAATTACTTTCTGTCGTTTCCAGTTTTAAATACCTGATGAAGGTTTCTATTGCGTACCTGAATTCTGCATTTTCATAATCTGCATGAAAAAATTTCTTACCAGAACGTGGCAAAGGAAAGACAATTGATGTTTTCCGCAGGACTAGGTTTTCTGTTTACTTTACAACCCGATTCCATGATCAAGGCTGACAATAAGATGTACCTATCGGTTAAAAAGAAATTAACTGCTTTTTGTGGAAATAATGGTTACTTACCGTACCAAACTGTAACAATGGCAGGCTCAAAAATTACTCACTGTATAAAGTTTTTTCCTATTTAATTAGCACCTAAGGTATATATTTAAAAGGCAGCTAATCGTCGATACAAAAACCACGAAAGCTAATCGGCCGATATATATTATCGTAGATAATGATGGAAATGTTTCCTTTTAAATGTTTTTGTCTTACATATGTTTAGAATAATATGGACAAAATGGTACCTTATTCCAGAGGTTAACCTCCCCACAACCGATTTAAAAATAGGTTAAGTAGGTATACTTACCTACTGCAATCAGTACAAAAAAAATGCAGCAGAGAAGCGGCTGGAACCTCCCCATCGCGTGGATCTTTGTATTCTGTGTAGATAGTAGGCAATTCAACAAATTTTTTTTTATGCTTATCGTCTGTGACTAATTTTCTGACAAATACCGACATCACCTCGTACATCACCCGTTACATTTGACAATATGTTCCTTTTAAGGTTAACAGTTTGCCACCCTTTTGACAATAACTGATACTTTATGTCATCCACTGTCAGCCCGCTCCCTTTTATTGAAAAAGAATTCTTTCTCTATTTTCCACTGAAATGGCAGAAACTGTGAATACATTTTTAGAACCAGAATTTGATCGTCTTTCTATTGGCGGCATAAAAAAGGAGGCCTTATATTTAAAATTTTAAGTTGATATGCTTGAATGGCACTTGCCGTGGACCAATTGCTTCCAAAAGCCTTTTAGGTCTTCAACGGGTCACCCAATCTCCGTGTACCAAATTTTAGCCAAATCGATTCACTAATTTGGGCTACCTATAATGTATTTTTAGCGTTATTACAAAATTTCGATTTTTTGACCCAAAGAGCACTAAATGCGAACGAAGTTTGTCTTATTTAAAACCAGAATTTGAAGACCTTTCTGATGGTGACAATAAATCTATCAAAAATTTGTTTTGGATGGTTAAATGAGTGAGTAATTTTAACTTTGGAAATTGGTGTGCCAAAACGGCACTTTCCGTAGACCGATTGAATCCAAAATTTGTTCAGCTCTTCGACGTGCAATTCAATTCCCATGTGCAAAATTTGAGCCAAATCGGTTCAGGGCTTTGGGCTGTACAGCGATTTTAAAATCCGACAAAAATGTAAAAATTTTGAATTTTTGGCCAAAAAGGCACTGAGAGTGAACACATTTTTAGAAGCAGAATTTGAAGGCCTTTCCTATGGTAACGTGAAAAATGGGGGTTTGCATTTAAAATTTAAAAGTTGATGTGCCAAAATGGCATTTCCGGTTGCACGACTGGCTCCAAAAGCTTTTCAGATCTAAGTTGGGTTATGAGATGCCTACGTACCAAATTTCAGCCAAATCGGTCTAGTAGTTTTGGCTGTGGCGTGTTTACAAACGTACGAACGTACGTACGAACATACACACAGACACATTTTAAAAACCACTTTTTTAGGTTCCTGAGACCTCAAAACGTGAAGATCTGGTGTTGTCTCGAATTCGAAAATTTTAGTGATTGCAGTAACCTCCCTTTTTTTTAAATGGTGAAGTGGAGTGGGGAGGTTAATTCACGAAACTTAGTTTCTAATAAATGTCTGTGTATGTACGTTCGTAGGGGAGAGGGGGGTTAGTTCGCACAGGGGGGCATACAGGGTGTTCGCGAAACATGTAGCAGAACTCCTACCGTAGGTTCCTTACATAAAAATAAGTTGAAAAGTTCCTATGAAGATTTGTCCGATATCGCCTCCTAAGGGTGCTTAGGTCTTCCCGTAGGAGGAGGGTGGGGACCAGTTTATTTTTAATATCTCGGAGACCGCTTAATCTACGATATTGCAATTTGGTACATCGACTTAGGTACTTAAGGGTGTGTCATGTACAAAATTTCATTGAAATTGATGGAGGGGAACATTCAATTACCGACACCTGCAATTGGTATTTTCAATGCAAAACCTACATAAGCAGTTCTTAAAACATTATTCACTGATATTTGGAAGTACAATTTCATTGGAAAACTTTTATAGCTCTTGCAAAATTTCAAAATAATCCATCGATTTCGCGCAATCAACAAAAATATGTACTATTGCATCATGCGCTCCTTGTAATTTTTGGACCACGAAGTCGCCTATGCAAACCTAGCTCCCTTAGGAGGCGATATCGGACACATGTTCATAGGAACTTTTTAACTTATTTTTATGTAAGGAACCCACGGTAGGAGTTCTGCTATATGTTTCGCTGGTTTGCATAGGCGACTTAGTGAAACTGATCCAAAAATTACAAGGCGCGCATCATGCAATAGCATAAATTTTTGTAGATTGCGCAAAATCGATGCATTATTTTGAAATTTTGCAAGAGCAATAAAAGTTCTCTTATAAAATTTTACTTCTAAAACGCAGTAAATTATTTTTCCAGGAACTGCTTATGTAGGTTTTGCATTGAAAATACCAATTGCAGGTGTCGGTAACTATATGTTCCCCTCCATCAATTTTAATGAAATTTTGTACATGACACACCCTTAAGTACCTAAGTCGATGTACCAAATTGCAATATCGTAGATTAAGCCGTTTCTGAAATATTAAAAATAAACTGGTCCCTATCCTCTTCCTACGAGAAGACCTACCACCCTTAGGAGGCGATATCGGACAAATCTTTACAGGAACTTTTCAACTTATTTTTATGTAAGGAACCTACGGTAGGAGTTGTGCTACATGTTTCGCGAACACCCTGTATACAGACAATTCGAATTTGCCATTAATACGATTTCGTCCAGTTTGCCTTGTGAAATCTGAATCAGATCAATGTCAGAAAAAGTGTGTTTTCATTATTCGGGTGTGTAATTTTTCGTCTTTATTTGTATTTGTATTTGTCCAGTCAATGTTTTGTTCTTGATGACTATTATTCAAAGGACTAAGCTTTAAATTGTCCAAAAATAGATATGTAAGTAAATACACAATATTGTGGAGGGGTACCTATTCTTCATTACAAGAAAAAAAAATGCCCCAAAAACCTTGTAAAACTTTAACTAAGGAAGTCTACAAAATATTAGTAATAAAGGCGAAACAAATGAACTGTCCGAACTAGCCCCCCTCTCCCCTACGTATGTGAGCACGATTTCTAGAAAACTACCGGACATATGTTAACTTGATTTTAATGAAATTTGGTATGGAAGTTAGTGTTAGCACATTTGACTGATCAACACCAACTTTATACAATAATTAGTGCCTTTTTGGCTTAAAATCAAAAAATTCAAAATTTCGATGGAATAAAAAATAATACTACTGCATCGACTTGCCTGAAATTTGGTAGGTAGAGATACCGCAACCAGCCGAAGAGCTGATTTAATTTTGGTAACTTCGACTTCAACTTTGAAGTTTCTATTAGGGAACCGAGAGTTAGAGACTGTGGATTGAAATTTCTGGTCTAGGATTGTTTGATTCAACAAGTGGGGAGGTTCGAGCTGCTTGCGTAGCTCCTATTTTTTGGTGAAAAATTTGCATCTCATTCTTTCTCTTTGCTCAAGACCCTTCTCAACCCTTCTGAGGTGTGTTTAGTAAGTAATAAATGTAGGTAGGTATAGCAGATAATGGAGTTTTTCATGGATCAACCAATAAAATTATAACTTGTTAGTGTCTGGTTATTTAAGAGCCACCCTGTGATAAATGCGTGGGACCCATTTAAAATTTCATGCGAATAATATGCTAAATGGAATTTGTAATAAACTTTTTGCTCTTATTTGCTTAAAATGTTGTCAAGCGAGATAATTTTATGAGAAAATTGTTGTTTCTGAAGGCATTTAGGAAAACCGTGAAACATAGGAAAACCATTTTAGAGCCGTACTTGCTGGAAGATTGCAAATTGTGTAAATAAACGTCTGCTTTTACGGTTTCCATTAAAGAGCCACGATCCGCATCCAAATAATAATATCGTATAATAAATAGATGGCAACCAACAATGCTTGAATGCAATTAAGGCTCAGGTGAATATTCGAATGAAATGGAGTTCAATATTGTCAAAGAATTCTATGCCATCGACCATGCGTCAGCAATCGGCAATAATACAAATGATTATTGCCTGCTGATATTTCTTTCAAGTTGGGCATCGTGAATTTTAGTGCCGAAGCATATGCACAGGCACAGGTGAGATCGCTTGCTCGGGCGCTCGTCGTCTATTCTGTTCGTCGCATAACTTGAGAACGAGAGCAGATATCGAGCTGAAATCTTGTACGCAGGTGTATACCCCGAAAATCTTGGCGGGGATTGTTTTTGAGCCATATCGGACCAGGGGGGTGGGAGTTAGGGGTGAAAAACTGAGCTGAAAGAATTATACTTTTCGACGTTTGATCGCGAAGATACATGAAAAGATCTACAAAAAAGTCCGCGACGGTATAGGTATAGCTATCTACGATTGTGTTTTAATTTTTGACGAAAATAGCTTCGGTGGCTTATTGTCGGCTATCCGTAACAGATATTTATATGCTGTCGCGGACTTTTTTGTAGGTCTATTCGTCGCCGACATTTCTCCCATATACGATTTTAATCCATCTTCAAGCGTTTAGGCAGCGTTCGCAGTAGAAGCGCGAGAACAAAGGCCTTCGATACTGTCGACCACGGCCTTCTGCTTAAAAAACTGCTCAGTATAGGTGTCCGTGACACCCCACTAAACTGGCTCGCTTGTTATTTGAACAACCGCACTCAGAGAGTGGTGGTCGATGGTGTGGCTTCCGAGAGGGTTGCTGTTCGTGCGGGCGTTCCTCAGGGGAGTGTGCTTGGCCCGGTGCTTTTCATTGTATTTGTCAACGATATGGTTCTCGGAGATGTTATGCTTACACAATTTGCAGATGACACAACTATCTCCGTCTCCGCGAAAGATATAAACACATTAAGTTGTTCTGCAAGTAGATCCGTCACAAATATGGTCCAATATTGCCATGATAATGGAATGAAATTAAACAATAAAAAAAACCAACTTATTCAGTTTTCAGCGTCGGCTAGGGATTACAGCATTTTGGTAAAAATGAGTGGCAAGGCTTTGTACGAATCTGAGAGTGTAAAATTTTTGGGTATTCACTGGGACAACCGTCTAAAATGGGATTTGCATGTGGATCTACTGTGCAGGAAAATATCCAGCCATTGCTATGTTCTTTGGCAGCTGAGGGAGCATGTTGATCTTGACGTACTAGTGACGTATTACCATGCACATATAAATTCTCTCCTGAGTTATGGAATAATATGCTGGGGGAACTGCTCAACGGTGAGCAAGCTATTTATTGTGCAAAAGAGAGCCCTGAGAACAATTTTATTCAAAAATAAGTCAGAATCGTGCAGGGGCCTTTTTCCAAGGCTGCGCTTGCTCACAGTGCATTCCTTGTATATCCTTCATTGCGTTATACACGTGAAGAAGAATCTGATGAACTTCGGGAGCTGCTACCAGGACAGGCAAATTAATTATAATTTAAGGTGTCAAAGCGGGGTTTTAATCCCACAACATAGGCTGAGTGTCACAACAAACAGCTCGTATGTAATGCCTCTACGGCTATATAATAAACTACCCGACCACATAAAGGATATACAAAATGTAAGTCTCTTTAAGCATAATGTGAAATCACTGCTACTAGCGGGTACATATTACTCTGTTGATGAGTATTTGCAACCGCACCTATAGATGTTTGTTTGTCAACATGATGTTTTGTACCTATTGTCATTAGTGTATTTTTTGTTTTATTTTATTGCTATTTATATCTATTTAGATATTATATTGACTGACGACCTTATGTACTCATTTGTACCACAGAAGGCAAATACATATTATTATTATTATTATTATTATAATGCGAGTTTTTTTTCGGGACCCAAATACTATTATTGCACCCCCAACACAAAAATTTGACTTGGTAGAAATTTGATGCTTGACTTATACTTACAACCGGAAGATACTAATTGAACGCAAAAAAATTCATCACCTGCTGATACACCCTCACGATTCCTTTATTATGAGCATATATTTCGGCACTACTACTAGGTGCAGATTACATCTTCACCCAAAACCATCAAGTCCAACTAAATATATGAATCATTCACGGTGAATAAACATCTACAGGGATACATATCGCATTGATATACATTTTCCGTTGGCTTTTAATATAGATATTATTGCTGTTGAACAGAAATGGTGGATGTGCCGGAAGAATACCTAAGTCGCGAATTTCACTGCCTGGATTTTTGTTGTCTTGATTTCTGATTGTCAAAATGCTGATTTCGATTAGAATCTTCTTCTGGAAGTTGTAGGCATTTCTGGCAAAACCGGTGTTGA
Organism: Pycnomerus fuliginosus; assembly: GCA_963924575.1. Lineage (NCBI taxonomy): Eukaryota > Metazoa > Arthropoda > Insecta > Coleoptera > Zopheridae > Pycnomerus > Pycnomerus fuliginosus. Next base: position 22,887,710 of record OZ004622.1, read on the forward strand.
TGGAGATAATAATTGTCGTCCCTGACGCGAATAGGTTTTAAATTAACGGCGCGGCGTCTGCAAATCTACCATCTCTAAGCTATTAGTGATATCGATATTGACTAGGAAGAGAGGAATGTAGACTGAGCAATTGTGGTAACTTTATACATAAATCAGTTTTTGCTAATTTAAATTTCTTCCCTTATCTATTTTACGTTTTAATGAAATTCTTTCCAGCAGCCATCCTTTGCTCTAGCTTAGCTTTTATAACCGAAGTATGAAATCCTGGCGTGAATGTTTAATTAGTTCTCGCTAGTAAACAGGGTTCAAGCAAAGCATTGTGTCCCATCCAGATTTCCCGCTTAATGCATGTATACACTATACAGGGTGTCAGGATTAATGGTATACCTACGGAAAAAAAGAGAGTGGCTCTGTAATGAAAAATTTAAAATCGAAAAGTTTTTTTTCTATTTCGGTTTCCTAATGAACACTTTATAACACCCAAACGCGTTCTCTAGTGAGCTCTATTAGAGCACGGCTTTTGTTTACATCGTAACCTAGACAACGATTGTGTCCAACAATCGCCAACTGTCAAGCGAACATTGACCTCCGTCTGTGAAAATGGAAAACCAATTTCTTTCTAACAAGTTGGGTATCCAAAATAGAAAAAATTGTATAAAAAACGTGTTTCATAAGGCTCTTATCGCACTCGGATTTTGTAAAACTCGGGCTTTTCGCCCTCGTTGTCCAAACATTCTCGTGCGATAATAATTGGCCTTATGAAACGTGTTTTTTAATATACTATTTTCTATTTCGGTTTCCTAATGAACACTTTATACCACCCAAACGCGTTCTCTAATGTGCTCTATTAGAGCACGGCTTTTGTTTACATCGTATAACCTAAACAACGATTGTGTCTAACAATCGCCAACTGTCAAGCGAACATTGACCTGTCTTTGAAAACGGAAAATCAAAGTTTTTCTAGCAAGTTGGGTATCCGAAATAGTATATTAAAAAACACGTTTCATAAGGCCAATTATTATCGCACGAGGATGTTTGGACAACGAGGGCGAAAAGCCCGAGTTTTACAAAATCCGAGTGCGATAAGAGCCTTATGAAACACGTTTTTTATACAATTTTTTCTATTTCGGATACCCTATTTGTTAGAAAAAAATTTGGTTTTCCATTTTCAAAGACAGGTCAATGTTCGCTTGACAGTTGGTGATTGTTGGACACAATCGTTGTCTAGGTTACGATGTAAACAAAAGCCGAGCTCTAATAGAGCACATTAGAGAAAGCGTTTGGGTGCTATAAAGTCTTCATTAGGAAACCGAAATAGAAAATAGAAATTGTATAAAAAACGTGTTTCATAAGGCTCTTAGCGCACTCGGATTTTGTAAAACTCGGGCTTTTCGCCCTCGTTGTCCAAACATCCTCGTGCGATAATAATTGGCTTTATGAAACGTGTTTTTTAATATACTATTATGTGTACCTATGTTAATGGCAAAGATAAATTACCTATCATAAATAATAAATTTTAAAAATCCATGTTTTAGAGCATCACAAAAAAATTAATCAAGAACGTTCAGAAAAAAATTTTGTAAAGTTGCTTTGGAAGAGAAAAACATCAGCTTTAACCTTACTCTATTTTTATTTTGACCGGTTCACAGATGCTTCAACTCCAGCCAATCAAAAAATGGCCTTGTAATAAATACCAAGAAAAAATTTGTTGGTGGCGCCATCTGGAAAATGATAGTTGACCCTAAAAGCCTCATCTTTTGACTACGTCCGTTACAAAATTGGGCAAAATCGGTTCAATAATAACAAAGCTACAGCGAAAAATAACTCGTTCGGTTTTTTTTGGGACACCCTTTAGAAAAACAAAATTATATGTTATATCTATCCATTCTTGAAGAGTTAATGGAAGCTTTTTCGTAGGTCCTTAAGGCTTTTCCCAGGGAATTAAAAGAATTTAATTAATCCTGCTATATACATATATATATTTCGACTAATACAATTTCGTCATCCTCGGGCAGGAATCTGCAAATGTACAAAAAATTATATGTGATAGAAACTTTAGTGATAGAGAGTTTTGACGCCCTCTACCGGAATGATGGTCAACTTGCAGCAAACGAATTGTATTTAACTAAATCCTCGATTTTCTCAAGTTGACCATTCTTCCGGTAGAGGGCGTCAAAACACTCTATCACTACTTAAACATCGCCGTCTTGTAATAAAGACTTTGAAGCTGAATCTCTCGAGCAAATGCACTTCGCTGATGAGGGTCAAATAACCCAAAACCGGTCCGAAGTTTTCGAATGGTGGCTCGAAAGATTCAGATATTTAAATTTGTTTAAAAAGCAGAAGGCTGTTTTGTCTCTGTGTTACCGGGAACCTGACCATTAGGGCGTATCGAAAAAAAAAAGAATTTTGGAATTTCGTTTTGTACCTAATAGTCGCCAAAACTTACCTTTTACTATCCTAAGAAGAAAGTCTATTTAAGGTTTTGCTACAGGTCAACATCTTTAGCCCTCTACCACCCCTCAAATATTGGTTATTTTGAAATTCCAAGTCTACAACGAATAATTTTTTAAATTCATTATTTATTGTTTTTCCATCACTAGAAGGCTCGGAGTAGATTTTAAAGACCACTAAAGGCCGTTTTTTTTCATTTCTAGTTAAATTAAGCCATCTACTGCCATATAGTTTCAACGACAATTAACTCTAATTAATCAAGTTGCTGGTGCATGCATGACAGAACTTATGACACTACTGGTTGACATCTAAAGTTCAGACGTTATATTTTCTTGCGTTTTTTATTCGAATTTCTGTGCTTCCCTTTCGAGTTAATAAGAATATTTTAAAGGCAATTTACACTAGAAATAGTCTCGAGTGGCCTATATTTGGTGGGCCTTCAAAGATTAAAAAACGCACAAAAATTTAACGTTTGAACTTTAGACGTCAACCAGTACTGTCATACATAAGTTCTGTCATGCATGCACCAGCAACTTGATTGATGAGTTAATTGTCTTTGAAACTATAATGCAATGGCCATCTAGTAGGTAGCTAAATTTAACTAGAGATGAAAAAACGGCTGTTAGTGATCTTTAAAATCTACTCCGAGCCTACTAGTGACAGAAAAACAATAAATGTTGCATTTCAAAAAAATTTTCATTGTAAACTTGAGATTTCAAAATAACATATAATATTTGAGGGGCGGTAGAGGGCTGAAAACGTTAAACTATAGCAAAACCTTAAATAAACTTTCTTTTCAGGATAGTAAAAGGCAAGTTTTGGCGACTATTACAAAACCCTACTGACTATTTAGTCTATTTCAGGTAATGTTTTTAATTTAAGTTATATTTTATTTTTTTGCAGGTCTCTTTTGGAGCGTCCTCACCTTCACTAAGCGACCGCACCAAGTTTCCCCTATTCTTCCGCACGTTAGCCCCCGAATCCTCCCACAACAGAATCAAAACTAAACTAATTAAACACTTTGGATGGAACGTCGTAGCGATGTTCTATCAAAGCGACGACGAATTTTTACTACCCCTAAACAATCTCGTCAAGGAGTTTGAAAGTGAAAATATTTCCTGTCTGGTCACCGTCACCTTCTCCTTGGACAACTACAAGGATCAACTAAAAATCCTGAAGGACTCCGAATTAAGAATAATAATTGCCAGTTTCTCGGACGGAATTGCCGGGAAAATATTCTGCGAGATAGGGAATATGGGGATGTTCGGGCGGGATTACGTCTGGATCCTGCAGGAGCGTGAGGAACAGTGGTGGAGATCAGATGGATGCGCGAACTTCTGGACGTTTATTGATGGTTTGATTTTAGTATCCGATTACGATGCAATGGGTAACACTTCGTCTTTAATATCGCGCATGGTTAGGTTTCAAGTGTTTTCTCCCTCTGTAACCCGACCGTGTTTCAGGAAGATATTGAGCCATTTTCCAAATATTCCAGATTAGCGTACGACGCCGTGTGGGCTATGGCGTTAACTTTACAGAAAACTTCGCGTTATAATTTGGAGGAATTCGATTACGATAGAAGAGATATTGCTCTTGAGTTGGTCAGTCATTTTGCTGCTTTAAACTTCACGGGCATCTCGGTGAGATTGATATTTCAGTCAAAAATTAAGATGGGGCCGAAATTTTGTACACACGTTCTTTTAGCAATTTTTAACGACAATTCAACTTTTGATTTTACAATTTCAGGAAATTTTCTTCGTTCTGATAGCTCATGCTTGTTCGATTCAAAAATTTTCAAAAATTTTAAAAATTTGGACCAACAAGCATATGTATATGAAAATCACATTTATAAAAAAAATGCAGCAGAGAAGCGGCTGGAACCTCCCCATCGCGTGGATCTTTATATTCTGTGTAGATAGTAGTCAGTTCAACAGAAAATTCAACAAAAAATTTCTTTTAAGGTTAATATCCCTTTTAATGAGAACGAATTTTTTCTCTATTTTCCACTGAAATGGTAGAAACTGTGAATACTTTTTTAGAACCAGAAATGTATCGCCTTTCTAATGGCGACATAAAAAGAGGAGGCCTTGTATTTAAAATTTAAAGTTGATATGCTTAAATGGCACTTCCCGTTTACCAATTGCTTCCAAAAGCCTTTCAGGTCTTCAACGGATTACCCAATCTCCATGTACCAAATTTCAGTCAAATCGATCCAATAATTTGGGCTATAATGTGTTTTTAGTCTTAATACAAAATTCAATTTTTTTTTACCCAAAGGGCGGTAAATGAGAATGAATTTTATCTTATTTAGAACAAGTATTTGAAGACCTTCCTGATTCTGACAATAAATTTTTTAAAAAGTTGTTTTGAGAGTATATTTAAAATTGAAAATTGATGTGCCAAAACGGCACTTTCCGTGGGTCGATTGCCTCCAAACATTTTTTAGCTCTTCGGCGTATAATACAGTCTCCATGTACAAAATTTCAGCCAAATCGGTTCAGAGGTTTCGGCTGATGTATCGTATTTTTAAAGTACGTTAACAATCCCGAATATTTCAATTTTTGTCAAAAAGGCACTAAGAGTGAATACATTATTAGAAGCAGAATTTGAAGGCCTTTCTTATGGCGACGTGAAAAATGGGGGTTTGCATTTAAAATTTAAAAGTTGATGTGCCAAAATGGCATTTCCGGTTGCACGATTGGCTCCAAAAGCTTTTCAGATCTAAGTTGGGTTATGAGATGCCTACGTACCAAATTTCAGCCAAATCGGTCTAGCACTTTTGGCTGTGGCGTGTTTACAAACGTACGTACGAACGTACGTACGAACATACACACAGACACATTTTAAAAACCACTTTTTTGGGTTCCTGAGACCTCAAAACGTATAGATCCGGTCTTATCTCGAATTCGAAAATTTTAGTGATTGCAGTAACCTCCCATTTTTTTAAAATTGTGATGGGGTTGGGGAGGTTAAATTGTGTCCAACCTCTTTTTTTATGTTTTTTATGTTAAGTACCTACGTTAATTTTGATGTCACACTTGTTTTCAAATTGTCAAAATGCGTTTTCAAAAATGGATATAAATTGCGATTTGCTCGTTCGTGATATGATAGCTTTAATTTCCGGAAAATTTTTCTCTGTTTCGTGAAAATTTTCACACTCGTATCGATAATCAACCACACGAAACATGTTGCCAAACAAGGAGGGGTGGAATTGTTTGGTAACATGTTGAGTGTGTGATTATTATTAATCACGATTTCACGAGCCGTATTCGTTAGATTATATCACGAATTGAATAATGAACTAATGAAAAGTAGCCACCCAAAATATTTCGTAAACCAAATAAAATATGAAAATTCGCTCGGACAGGTCGATTTTTATTTGGAGGGGGACACTTAAATCCATGCTTAGCGAAATTTCAAAACGATCATAAATTTTTTGCACGATCGGTCATTTTCATCGCTTACCAACTATGTTTTCAAGTTGGTATATGGTTTTTTTTGCGATTTACAAGCCTTGACGACCAAAAATCTCTTGCCATCTTGAAACTGTCTAAGAAAACTGTCAATAAATTCAATTTTTTGCTTTTATCGATTCTGATCGTGCAAAAAATTTAATAGGAACCACGGGCGCGCAGGACCACATTAAGCAATAGTGGGGCCCGGGGGCTTATCAATATTAGAGGGCCCCTTGGTTGCAGGCCAGCTAGGATGTGGAGGGGGGGTGCGTATTTCGCACCGTCAGAAAACTGTAAAAAGACTAAAGTGCTACTAATTTTTCACGTAAAAAATCGAAAATGCCAATTTCAGCAAGAGGTATACACTGGACGGTGATTTTTTTTAAAACCGTTAGCGACCTAAAGCGTGACCCATCTTGCTTCCTCAAATTTGAGGGAGAATCAATTTGCGTTAACTTCGAACCTCTAAGAGCCACTCACTTCGAGAAAAGTAGATTTTCATTGGTTTAAAACTTCAAAATTTAATAAAAACAATAAATCAGGCAAGTTTTAATTAAAACCGGATTTTGTATTATAAGAGATGCTAGAGTTAAACCATTGTCACTAGTTTTACTAAGAAAAAATCCTAAGATGCCGAAATTCAGTAGCAACTACATTACTGCACATTTTTACATTTTCTAAAAGTTTTTTTGCGACCGCAAGTGTGACCTATCTTATTTCGTCAAATCTGAAGGAGAATCGATTGGTGCAAATTTCAAACTTCTAGGACTCACGCACTTCGAGAAAAGTAGGTTTTCTTTCATTTAAAGTTCCAAAGTAGAATAAAACTGACAAAAATTACATTTTGTTTCATCAAAGACTCTAATGAAACCAGTTGCCAGCAATTTTCCTGATAAAAACATTAAAACGAGAAATTCACTAGAGAGCATAAATTTTGTAAAAGTTTTTTGCCACCGCAAGTGTGACCCATCTTATTTTTTCAAATTTGAAGGAGAATGAATTGGTGCAAATTTTAAACTTCTAGGACTCACGCACTTCGAGAAAAGTAGGTTTTCTTTCATTTAAAGTTTCAAAATAGAATAAAAGTAATAAAAATTAAATTTTGTTTTATCAAAGACTCTAATGAAACCAATTGCTAGCAATTTTCCTGATAAAAACTTTAAAACGCGAAATTTACTAGAGAGCATAAATTTTCTAAAAGTTTTTTTGCGACCGCAAGTGTGACCTATCTTATTTCCTCAAATTTGAAGGACAATCGATTGGTGCAAATTTCAAACTTCTAGGACTCACCCACTTCGAGAAAAGTAAGTTTTCTTTCATTTAAAGTTCCGAAAGAGAATAAAACTAATAAAAATTACATTTTGTTTTATCAAAGACTCTAATGAAACCAATTGCTAGCAATTTTCCCGATAAAAACTTTAAAACGCGAAATTCACTAACAAGCATAAATTTTCTAAAAGTTTTTTTGCGACCACAAATGTGACCTATCTTATTTCCTCAAATTTGAAGAAGAATCGATTCGTGCAAATTTCAAACTTCTAGGACTCACGCACTTCGAGAAAAGTAGGTTTTCTTTCATTTAAAGTTCCAAAATGGAATAAAACTGATAAAAATTACATTTTGTTTTATCAAAGACTCTAATGAAACCAATTGCTAGCAATTTTCCCGATAAAAACTTTAAAACGCGAAATTCACTAACAAGCATAAATTTTCTAAAAGTTTTTTTGCGACCACAAATGTGACCTATCTTATTTCCTCAAATTTGAAGAAGAATCGATTCGTGCAAATTTCAAACTTCTAGGACTCACGCACTTCGAGAAAAGTAGGTTTTCTTTCATTTAAAGTTCCAAAATGGAATAAAACTGATAAAAATTACATTTTGTTTTATCAAAGACTCTAATGAAACCAATTGCTAGCAATTTTCCCGATAAAAACTTTAAAACGCGAAATTCACTAGAGAGCATAAATTTTCTAAAAGTTTTTTTGCGACCGCACGTGTGACCTATCTTATTTCCTCAAATTTGAAGGAGAATCGATTGGTGCAAATTTCAAACTTCTAGGACTCACACACTTCGAGAAAAGTAGGTTTTCTTTCATTTAAAGTTCCAAAATAGAATAAAACTAATAAAGATTACATTTTGTTTTATCAAAGACTCTAATGAAACCAATTGCTAGCAATTTTCCTGATAAAAACTTTAAAACGCGAAATTTACTAGAGAGCATAAATTTTCTAAAAGTTTTTTTGCGACCGCAAGTGTGACCTATCTTATTTCCTCAAATTTGAAGGACAATCGATTGGTGCAAATTTCAAACTTCTAGGACTCACACACTTCGAGAAACGTAGGTTTTCTTCCATTTAAAGTTCCAAAATAGAATAAAACTAATAAAAATTACATTTTGTTTTATCAAAGACTCTAATGAAACCAATTGCTAGCAATTTTCCCGATAAAAACTTTAAAACGCGAAATTCACTAACAAGCATAAATTTTCTAAAAGTTTTTTTGCGACCACAAATGTGACCTATCTTATTTCCTCAAATTTGAAGAAGAATCGATTCGTGCAAATTTCAAACTTCTAGGACTCACGCACTTCGAGAAAAGTAGGTTTTCTTTCATTTAAAGTTCCAAAATGGAATAAAACTGATAAAAATTACATTTTGTTTTATCAAAGACTCTAATGAAACCAATTGCTAGCAATTTTCCCGATAAAAACTTTAAAACGCGAAATTCACTAGAAAGCATAAATTTTCTAAAAGTTTTTTTGCGACCGCACGTGTGACCTATCTTATTTCCTCAAATTTGAAGGAGAATCGATTGGTGCAAATTTCAAACTTCTAGGACTCACACACTTCGAGAAAAGTAGGTTTTCTTTCATTTAAAGTTCCAAAATAGAATAAAACTAATAAAAATTACATTTTGTTTTATCAAAGACTCTAATGAAACCAATTGCTAGCAATTTTCCTGATAAAAACTTTAAAACGCGAAATTCACTAGAAAGCATAAATTTTGTAAAAGTTTTTTGCCACCGCAAGTGTGGCCTATCTTATTTCCTCAAATTTGAAGGAGAATCGATTGGTGCAAATTTCAAACTTCTAGGACTCACGTACTTCGAGAAAAGTAGGTTTTCTTTCATTTAAAGTTCCAAAATAGAATAAAACTAATAAAAAGTACATTTTGTTTTATCTAAGACTCTAATGAAACCAATTGCTAGCAATTTTTCCGATAAAAACTTTAAAACGCGAAATTCACTAGAAAGCATAACTTTTCTAAAAGTTTTTTTGCGACCGCAAGTGTGACCTATCCCATTTCCTCAAATTTGAAGGAGAATCGATTGGTGCAAATTTCAAACTTCTAGGACTCACACACTTCGAGAAAAGTAGGTTTTCTTTCATTTAAAGTTCCAAAATAGAATAAAACTAATAAAAATTACATTTTGTTTTATCAAAGACTCTAATGAAACCAATTGCTAGCAATTTTCCTGATAAAAACTTTAAAACGCGAAATTCACTAGAAAGCATAAATTTTCTAAAAGTTTTTTTGCGACCGCAAGTGTGACCTATCTTATTTCCTCAAATTTGAAGGAGAATCGATTGGTGCAAATTTCAAACTTCTAGGACTCACACACTTCGAGAAAAGTAGGTTTTCTTTCATTTAAAGTTCCAAAATAGAATAAAACTAATAAAAATTACATTTTGTTTTATCAAAGACTCTAATGAAACCAATTGCGAGCAATTTTCCCGATAAAAACTTTAAAACGCGAAATTCACTAGAAAGCATAAATTTTGTAAAAGTTTTTTGCCACCGCAAGTGTGGCCTATCTTATTTCCTCAAATTTGAAGGAGAATCGATTGGTGCAAATTTCAAACTTCTAGGACTCACGTACTTCGAGAAAAGTAGGTTTTCTTTCATTTAAAGTTCCAAAATAGAATAAAACTAATAAAAAGTACATTTTGTTTTATCTAAGACTCTAATGAAACCAATTGCTAGCAATTTTCCCGATAAAAACTTTAAAACGCGAAATTCACTAGAAAGCATAACTTTTCTAAAAGTTTTTTTGCGACCGCAAGTGTGACCTATCTTATTTCCTCAAATTTGAAGGACAATCGATTGGTGCAAATTTCAAACTTCTAGGACTCACCCACTTCGAGAAAAGTAAGTTTTCTTTCATTTAAAGTTCCGAAAGAGAATAAAACTAATAAAAATTACATTTTGTTTTATCAAAGACTCTAATGAAACCAATTGCTAGCAATTTTCCCGATAAAAACTTTAAAACGCGAAATTCACTAACAAGCATAAATTTTCTAAAAGTTTTTTTGCGACCACAAATGTGACCTATCTTATATCCTCAAATTTGAAGAAGAATCGATTCGTGCAAATTTCAAACTTCTAGGACTCACGCACTTCGAGAAAAGTAGGTTTTCTTTCATTTAAAGTTCCAAAATGGAATAAAACTGATAAAAATTACATTTTGTTTTATCAAAGACTCTAATGAAACCAATTGCTAGCAATTTTCCCGATAAAAACTTTAAAACGCGAAATTCACTAGAAAGCATAAATTTTCTAAAAGTTTTTTTGCGACCGCACGTGTGACCTATCTTATTTCCTCAAATTTGAAGGAGAATCGATTGGTGCAAATTTCAAACTTCTAGGACTCACACACTTCGAGAAAAGTAGGTTTTCTTTCATTTAAAGTTCCAAAATAGAATAAAACTAATAAAAATTACATTTTGTTTTATCAAAGACTCTAATGAAACCAATTGCTAGCAATTTTCCTGATAAAAACTTTAAAACGCGAAATTCACTAGAAAGCATAAATTTTCTAAAAGTTTTTTTGCGACCGCAAGTGTGACCTATCTTATTTCCTCAAATTTGAAGGAGAATCGATTGGTGCAAATTTCAAACTTCTAGGACTCACACACTTCGAGAAAAGTAGGTTTTCTTTCATTTAAAGTTCCAAAATAGAATAAAACTAATAAAAATTACATTTTGTTTTATCAAAGACTCTAATGAAACCAATTGCGAGCAATTTTCCCGATAAAAACTTTAAAACGCGAAATTTACTAGAGAGCATAAATTTTCTAAAAGTTTTTTTGCGACCGCAAGTGTGACCTATCTTATTTCCTCAAATTTGAAGGACAATCGATTGGTGCAAATTTCAAACTTCTAGGACTCACCCACTTCGAGAAAAGTAAGTTTTCTTTCATTTAAAGTTCCGAAAGAGAATAAAACTAATAAAAATTACATTTTGTTTTATCAAAGACTCTAATGAAACCAATTGCTAGCAATTTTCCCGATAAAAACTTTAAAACGCGAAATTCACTAACAAGCATAAATTTTCTAAAAGTTTTTTTGCGACCACAAATGTGACCTATCTTATTTCCTCAAATTTGAAGAAGAATCGATTCGTGCAAATTTCAAACTTCTAGGACTCACGCACTTCGAGAAAAGTAGGTTTTCTTTCATTTAAAGTTCCAAAATGGAATAAAACTGATAAAAATTACATTTTGTTTTATCAAAGACTCTAATGAAACCAATTGCTAGCAATTTTCCCGATAAAAACTTTAAAACGCGAAATTCACTAGAAAGCATAAATTTTCTAAAAGTTTTTTTGCGACCGCACGTGTGACCTATCTTATTTCCTCAAATTTGAAGGAGAATCGATTGGTGCAAATTTCAAACTTCTAGGACTCACACACTTCGAGAAAAGTAGGTTTTCTTTCATTTAAAGTTCCAAAATAGAATAAAACTAATAAAAATTACATTTTGTTTTATCAAAGACTCTAATGAAACCAATTGCTAGCAATTTTCCTGATAAAAACTTTAAAACGCGAAATTCACTAGAAAGCATAAATTTTGTAAGTTTTTTGCAACCGCAAGTGTGACCCATCCTATTTCTTCAAATTTGAAGGACAATCGATTGGTGCAAATTTCAAACTTCTAGGACTCACACACTTCGAGAAACGTAGGTTTTCTTCCATTTAAAGTTCCAAAATAGAATAAAACTAATAAAAATTACATTTTGTTTTATCAAAGACTCCAATGAAACCAATTGCTAGCAATTTTCCTGATAAAAACTTTAAAACGCGAAATTCACTAGGAAGCATAAATTTTCTAAAAGTTTTTTTGCGACCGCAAGTGTGACCTATCTTATTTCCCCAAATTTGAAGGAGAATGGATTGGTGCAAATTTCAAACTTCTAGGACTCACGCACTTCGAGAAAAGTAGGTTTTCTTTCATTTAAAGTTCCGAAATAGAATAAAACTAATAAAAATTACATTTTGTTTTATCAAAGACTCTAATGAAACCAATTGCTAGCAATTTTCCCAATAAAAACTTTAAAACGCGAAATTCACTAGAAAGCATAAATTTCTTAAAAGTTTTTTTGCGACCGCAAGTGTGACCTATCTTATTTCCTCAAATTTGAAGGAGAATCGATTGGTGTAAATTTCAAATTTCTAGGACTCGAAACACTTTGAGAAAAGGCGGTAGCGGTAGTTAAATATACGATATTATAGCCAATCGTGTATATAGTTTAATATTGCGTATACTTAATTGTTTTGTTGTTGGGAATATTTTTTGCAATAATTACTAAATTACAAAATTGCTGGGCTCCTACTAGTTGGGGGAATGGGGGCTGCAGCCCCCTTAGCCCACCCCTTAATCCGGACCTGACGGGCTGTAGGTGCCACCGGTTTTCGAGTATAAGCCCTCGATCTCCAAACCTATTACCCTCAACCGGTAAAATGTACCTACCGCCCTTGATGCTTAAATAACTAAATTTTATTGAGCAATAACTTCCCAATTTTTGACATTTTTTCTGTTTAAACTTTAAAGCATTCTTACTCGGTAAAAGTCATATTAAGGATTGCATTTTCTTGTAAGCAATGAAAACAGCTTTAATATTGCTAATACCATCTCTGGCTTAGCATTTTCGAGGAACGTGTGCAAAAACTTTTAGCCCCAGTTAATTTTTCCCAAGTCAAATGCCATAACGCTGGTAATGAACTCACCCCGTTTTAGGGTCCGCTGAAATTTATTGGACCTGATCGGGTTGGAAGCTCAATGTTGCGCCAATTGCAAGGTGATTACATCCCTCTGAAAATTCGAGTCGAATTACACCGCTGAAATTTCAGGCAGCAACGTCAATAAAGTGGGGATCTATGACTCTCAGCTGGATCTGTTGGACTTTGATTGCAGATCCTGCTATCCAATTAGCTGGCAACAGACACCAGTGGCACAAAGAATCTTGAAATTATATCTAGTCCAAATCCCGAAATTCCTGTTTTACTCCACACTCTTCATATCTCTAATCGGGATCGCAACCTCCCTGACGTTTTTGTATTTCAATTTGCATTTCAGGAGGGTGAAAACCGTGAAATTGTCCAGTCCAAATCTCAACAATGTGGCTGTGATCGGATGTATTCTTGTGTACATTTCCGTCGTTTTTATTGGGATGGATTCATCAATAATGGCAGTTAAATACGTCGACAAGATGTGCACAGTAAGTAGAAAATGTATACTTACCGTTTGTTGTGGGCTCTACAAAAGACGAGTGAGTGTAAAAAATTATCGTTTTATGTCAACACAATCTATCATCTCAACAAAAGCTTTCCACTTGAAACTTGAAAAGGAAAAGTTCTTACAGTTTTGTTTGACAGACAATTGATTATCATTTAGAAGACAAAGCCTAACTTATGTTCTGTAAGTAATCCGCTTTCTAGGGGACATATTTTTAATCAAGGGATCCGCCTCTGGAGATTCTCCGACCCCTCTACAGTTTGTCTTGTTTCTTGTTTCACTCTGACTTATTAACTGGGGAAAAATGTGATGAATTGGTGTAAACTGTAAAGTGACGCTCTTATACGCACAGCACGACAATTTCAGCAAAATCTCTTAATCAGATCTCGAGTTACTGGCGGTCCTTATTATCCACCCGATTATGTAGGTGTGCTAATTATAACAGTAACAATAATAATTTATTGTTTTAAAGACCGTATATAGTCTTGTTACAAGAGTTCAACGTATTCGGAAAGTATAACTGCTAGGGTTTCTGCTTAAATGGGGAATTTTTAAGCAGAAGCATTTTTTTTTGATTATATTTTTTTACTCCCAAACCAGAGGTTCAAAAGCCGTAATATTTTAGGGATGAATAAAGGCTCCTAAGGGGGTTGCAAATATGCTAAAATATACCGGGCATTCCATTTAAAAAAAACGACTTTTCCTCCTCAAAAATTTTCGGGCCACCCTGTATAATTACAAATATTTTCCTGAAATGCGCCTTCGTTAATAGTTTAAGTATGTACCTGAACGAAATTCCGAACTCTACTCGTATTTCTACAGTTTCACCCAATGAAAAGATTTTGCCATTTTGAACCAAAGAGTAAATGATTTACTGGAAATTAACTACTTAGTTGTACTGATTCCAGAAATGTATTTGTTACCTTTATGACAGAGCAATAACGTGAAAAATTGATAGTTTTATTTATTTTAATTAAACGAATTCAATTAAATGTACAATTTTTTGTATATTCGGATTACCTACTATTAGATTTTGGAATTCAATTTAATTTTCTTCAAAAATATTCGACAAATAGGTTACAAATGTAAATCGAACTGCAGGGGTTAATATTAATACGAAGAAAATGGTGCTTCTTGTATATCTGCAGGAGCAAACTAATAAAGAGAAAATTTTTAGTTTTTGGTTTATGGTAGTAAATTATTTCCGTGCGAAATCGTACCGTCACTACTTACTACCCTTTCTTATTGTCGACTGATAACACAACTCAAATTTTGTAACCATAGGTAGGTACCTATTCGAATTACGTTAATAAAGCTACTCTTCTTAACTTTGTGTTATGCAGAATAGGTTCTTGCTTATTAGCAATTAACATTGATGTGAGAGTCAATTAGCGTGAATGCCCATTTCACATATGTGTACACTGATATTATTAATTATTATCGATCTAGGTTACTAATGAATTCGTTATTAACCTCAAATGGAGGAAAACGACTTCTCAATTCAAATATAAGTCAATAATGGTACGTTTCAAAGCTAGTAGTGAAAAGAATAACATTTTTCTACAACTGTCAAAAAACTTAAACATTTATTTCATCAATGACAGTGCTCGGCGATTTTTTTCCGGTGCACGAATAGTATTTTATGGTACAAGTCCGTTAGGATAGCATTTACGGCCGAGCCAGTTTGTGAGACGAGCTCGTAGAGCGAGTCGAATAATACTGGCAAGGCAGTAAAGGCCCTGTGTTATTACATTAACACCGATTGTGCGAGAATACTTTATTGGCTATCGGTATCTTTTACAATCATCAGTTAACCTAGAACTCCCTTAGTCCCGCTCTGTCAACTAACTGTCAACTCGGTCGTTGCCAACCTAACTATTACCAACCTAACATCCCCCCTTTTAAGATACACAATAATTTTCGTAATTATTATAAAGTACTTCACAATTAAACAAACTAAATAAAATATTAAACAAATGCAAACTGAAGATGTCAAAATTCACACAACAAATATGTAATTTAAAACGGAACAAAATCATTTAAATAATTTGGAGTAGTTTTCTTTCTTGCTGATCTTCGAGGTTCAGCTACAGCTTTTTCTGGTCGATCAGGTACGGCAGCTGCATCAGTATGAGGAAGTGGCTGGAGGTGACTGCGGTTTCGTCTGACAGTACCCAATTCAGTGTTTACTAGATAGGATCGAGGTTCTTCGCATGAACCTTTGACCCTTCCTTCTTTCTTCATATTAGTAATCCATACTCTGTTGCCTACTTCCAGTTCTTCGTTATCTTTTGTTGCTCTGTGCCGTATGTCATAATTGTGTTTTTGTTGTTCATGTTCTCTGAGCAAGGCTTCCTTGACATTGTCATGATTTACAGTTTGTGGTCTTAGTCTCTGTTGTAAACAGGGTAGCCGATCGCGTAGATTTCTTCCAAATAGTAGTTGCGCCGGTGACCATCCGCATTTGGTTGGAGTATTGCGGTAGGTAAGTAAGCCCAGATATGGATCATCATTCTTCTTAATTATGGTTTTGAGAAGTTTGACTGCGCTTTCTGCTTGTCCGTTTGATTGCTGGTAGTGTGGACTGCTAGTTATCAATTTGAAACCATATTCTTTGCAGAACGACTTGAATTCCCAACTATCGATTTGCTTTCCATTATCAGAGCGAACAATTTCCGGAATTCCATGTCTTGCGAACATTTCTTTGAAACACCCAATGATTTCAATGATTTCAGCTTACGCATTTCTGGATATTTTGAGTAGTAGTCTTGTACCACCAGATACGTTGTCCCAGCATATTCCGCTAAATCTGCACCAACTATAGCCCATGGTCTTTGTGGAACCTCCGATGGAATCATTGGTTCAGTTTCAGTTTTGCGCAGTTTAATGCAGGTTTCGCAAGCCCTAATTAGGTCCTTAATTCTTGTAGAAATGCCAGGCCACCAAATCGTAGCTCGTGCCCGATCCATGCACTTATTTAGGCCAAAATGGCCATCATGCAGAACATAAAGGCATTTACTCTGGAGTGATTGTGGAATTACTAGTCTGTCTTTGTAGCATACCAGGTCTTTAACGATACCCAGGTCTTCCCGATGTTTGTAAAATGGTTGAACCTCCTGAGCACATTTTGGTTTGGATGGCCAACCACTCAAAATACAGTCCTTGACCTTGCTGATTCTAGGATCCAAGTCTTGATACCGTTTGATTTCGTCTGGGGACACAATGCCACCAACTTCCTGAATAACATAGTTTATATACACATTTTGGATGTCTTCAGTCACTGGTTCTGGATGTTTTGTCTGGCACTCGATAGGAGCCCGTGATAAGGCATCGGGAATGAAGAATTTATTACCTGGAACATATCTAATTTCATAATCGAATTTAAGTAGGCGCATGCGAAATCGTTGCAGACGATTTGAAAGTTTATTGAGTTCCTTAGTAGCGAGGATCACTGTTAAAGGCTTATGATCCGTTTGAATTTGAAAACGCGAACCGAGAAGAAACCGTTCCAGTCTTTCACACGCCCAAGTAACCGCGAGCGCCTCTTTCTCGATTTGGGCATAAGCCCTTTCACTAGTGTCCAATGTACGCGAACAGAAGAATACTGGTTTCCAGTTTCCGTCTTCCTGGAGCTGTTCGAGCACGGCCCCGAGTCCAAAAGACGATGCGTCTGCCGATACGCGAGATGTCTTCGAAGTGCTGAAGTTGGCTAACACCCCTGCTGATGCAATGTCACGCTTGAGCTCCTCAAATTCTTTCTGTGGCGTCCACATGAATTGTCGGTTTTTGTGCAAGAGCTCCCGTAGCGAATGAGTTTTTTCTGCGACATTATGGATGGATTTTGAAACGTAATTCACCATTCCCAGAAAAGATCTGACACCTGAAACACATGAAGGCACAGGATAGTTTACAATTGCCTCAACACTTTTGGGATCGGCCTGGATACCATTTTCTGAAATTAAGTACCCTAAATAAAGAGTCTGTTTCGTGCGGAATTCACATTTACTTTTATTCAAAGTCAGTCCGTGGTCGCGTAAAAGTTTTAACACCTTATGTACATTAGCATCATGCTCGGCTTCGTCTCGACCAGTTATTAAAATATCATCAGCATGTACATGAACACTATCAAGATTCAAGGTCCCGATTAAATGACTAACTGTTTTTTGAAACACCTCCGGCGCGGAAGAAATGCCAAACGGAATTCTTTTGTATACATACCTGCCAAAAGGCGTAATAAAACAGGTATACTTGCGAGATTCTGGTGATAAAGTCAGTTGCCAAAATCCGCTAGAAAAGTCCAGTTTTGTAAAGACTTTGGCGTCTTTCAGTTTCGCCAGTGTCTCATCGACCGATGGTAGTTGATATCTCTCACGTTGCACAAACTTATTAAGTTCCGTGAAGTCCGAACACACCCGAATCTTCCCATTCTTCTTAGGAGCTATCACCATAGGAAAACACCACTCTGTAGGTTCATTGATGGGCTCAATTACGTCATCCCGAACCATCTTCTCCAGTTCATTTTTAACAGCATTCATCATTGGTAATGGTATTCTTCTTGGTGTACTCAGAGCCCACGCTTGTGCGGAGTCATCTAATTTGATCTTGTATTCAAAATTTTTCAATGTGCCTAACCCCTTAAAGGCACCGGTATAATTCTCCATTATTTCTTGTTTAAACAACTCTTCTGATTTGTTATTCCTAACTTGTCTTATCGTACTTTCCGGCATCACCAATTCTTTGCCTGTCCACTTAACCATATTTAATTTTAGTAAGGCAGGCCTTCCCAACAAATTGTCAGGAGTGTTTACAACAAAGCATTTCACCATTTTTGTTTGGTTATTCCATGTCAAGGGAACTTTCACCCGTCCCAGTGTTTCTAGTTGCCTCTGGTCACCATTGCCTGGTCCTAATAACCTGGTGTTGGTTTCAGCTAATGTAAATTGAGAAAGGTTCTTCTGGTAAATTTTCTTAGAAATAATGGTTTCATCTGCCCCCGAGTCTATTTTAAATAACAGGTTCTTACCCTCTACATTTATTTTTGCTTCCCACGGTTCATTCGCTTTCACTCTATTTATATTTATTATTTCCCCAAACTCATAGCTGCTAGAGCTATCTGATGAGCTATCACTATCATCATCCCATACTGCATTTACTGTTTTTGTTTGGGTTCTGCATCTGGCGGCAAAATGCCCCCTCAGGTTACACCTTCGGCATTTTTGATCATTTGCTGGGCACTCCTCCTTGCTATGAGTATTTTTGTATCCACATTTCGTGCACAAATCATCCTGTTTGTTACCTTGCCTCCTTTTTGATTTTTCCACGTTTGTCCGTTTGTTGCCTTTATTAGTTGAACTACTCGCTGTGTTTTTTGCCCTATTTACCCAATCAATTTTCTCTTCTTTTGGCCTCAGTTCTCTATTCTCAATCTTGATTCTCTCAGCTTGTGTAATTTTATTTATAGCTACTTTTAGTGTAAGTTTTTCATCCATCTGTAAGCTTTCCGACAATTTCTGGTCACGAATACCAACTACAAGTCTATCTCGAATGAGCTCGTCCTCTAAGTTCTGATATTGACATGCTTTTGCCAGTGTTATAATCTCCGATATATAGTCTTGAGCCTTTTCACCTTCCTTCTGGCCTCGCATGTTAAATTTGGCCCTTGCATATATCAAATTAGTTGTTTCCTGAAACTCATTATTCAAGAATTGCTTCAAACTTAGATACGTAGGAAAGTCCGTCTCCTCTCTTTGTTTTGATTCTAGGAATCTGGTCACTTTTGCTCCCATGTGTAACAGTAAACTGTTGACTTGTTCTTTTTCATCGGCTTGATTTACTTTTGTTGCAGTTCTAAACCAGTCCTCTTTCTCGAAAGAGAACTTCTCTGGTGTTGGCACAGTGTGCCCCACTACCATATTCGTGGGAATTTGTCCCCCGCCGTCCCGGTGGCCTCCAAAGTCTTGCAGCTCATTCAGCCTCCGCTGTAAAGCTTCTATCTGTAGATGCAGTTCCTCCATAACGTAATTTCACCTGACACCATGTTTTATTACATTAACACCGATTGTGCGAGAATACTTTATTGGCTATCGGTATCTTTTAAGCTCAAATGTACCCTCATCCACAATGAAGGGCGAGGGATCCCGAGTAACTGGTGAACTAGCTACAACTTTGAACCTTATGCACTTAAATATACATTCCATTAGGAACAAAACAGGAGAAATTGATGTATTTTTTAGTAATCATTGTTTTGATATTGTTTGTTTTAGTGAACACTGGCTGGATTTGCAGGAGATGGAGCTCTTGACCATTGGCGATTATTCTGTAATGGATGGTTTCTGCAGGGCTATGGGCTATGGTGGTTCGGTAATTCTTGCTCGGACGGACCTACATTGTAGTGATATAAAAATAGCGAGAGAATTGTCGCGACCAAAAGTGTGTGAAATGGCAGGTATTTACATTCCTCATAAGCGCTTGTCTGTCATTAGCGTCTATAGGCCTCCTAGTGGTGAGTTTGGCATTTTCTTGTCTGTATTTGATTCTCTGCTGACCAGAATTAAGACAGTTGAAAGGTCAGTGGTGATCTGCGGGGACTTTAATATTCATTTTAATTCAAATGAGCCCAACAACTTGGCATTTGCGGACATGATCCGTACCTACAACCTTCGTTTGTTAATCAATGAGCCTACTAGGAATGGCTACTGCATTGACAACATAATCACTAATATTAAAGAAGTAAAAGCAGCGTTTGTGATAGACGCAATGTTATCAGATCATAAGGCCCAAGTGTGTGAAATAGATATTACTAATCAAACCCCTTTAAGCCCGGCAGATGTACTGATTAGACCTATAACTCGGATTGGTATATGCCAACTTTTTAACTACCTGGCTGAGGTGGACTGGGATTTTGTCCATGATGTTGAGTTGTCTGTTTCTCATAAATGGAATGTCTTTCTGGACATTATTGTACTTCACTCAAATCTGGCGTTTCCTGAAAGACTGTTGAAAAAGAAAAACAAAAGGATAATATTTGATGACGAGCTACTAAAGCTAAGGGATACCGTTCGCTTGTTCTATGAACTAAGTCAGCAGTATCCTGATAAAATTGAATTCAGGGACCGCCATAATGAATATAGAAATTACTACAGACGTAAGATTAACGAGCAGAGGAAAACTAAAAATGACCAGTACTTAGCTAGGTCCAAAAATTTGCAAAAAGATACATGGAAACTAATCAACTTAAGTAGGAATGTCACCAAAACAAAACACAGTAATAATTTAAATGCTAATGAATTTAATGAATATTTCTTGAATGTAGTGAAGAACCTAAAGTCTACCTCCTTGACTAGCTCTGGTGCTGATAGTACCAGTTGTGGTTGGGTGGGAGACAGCTTCATATTTCGTGAAGTTGGTTATGTTGAGATAAGGGACATAATTAATAATATGAAAGCAAAGTCTAGTAAAGACATTTATGGACTTAATATAATCATTGTAAAGCAAGTTATTGACATTATTCTGCCTCCCCTTGTTAAACTTATAAACTTGTCTATAAAGTACGGTGTTTTCCCGGACAACCTTAAAGTGTCTAAAATCATTCCAGTTTTCAAAAAGGGCTCCGAGGATGAGTTGACAAATTATCGACCCATATCTATTATTCCTGTATTTGGCAAAATACTGGAAAAAGTATTATTTAAACAGTACAATGAATTTCTACTCCATACCAACTTCTTTAGCGATTCCCAATATGGGTTTAGGGCCCATAGATCAACGGTTATGGCCATAAATGCGCTTATTGGAGAAATTGTTGAGGGATATGAAAAGAGGGGTTACATTGGTGTCACATTCTGTGACCTCTCCAAGGCCTTCGACACTATTGACCATCCGCTGCTGATGGCTAAAATAAGGAACACTGGGGTGTCGGAGCAGGCACTGAATTTTTTTGAGTCTTATTTAAATGGCCGTCACCAGGTCACCCTTTACAACAACTGTCAATCTCCAAAGGGGTTAATACAATACGGAGTGCCTCAGGGTTCGGTGCTTGGTCCGTTACTCTTTCTTGTATTTATAAATGATCTTCCTACGTCAGTAGCGATCAAAATGATATTATTTGCGGATGACACAACCATAATAAACTTCTCCAATGATTTGGATGACGTACTAAGCGGGATGGAAATTGCAAGGTCGGAGGCCTTGGAGTGGTTCGAGGGAAATGGACTATTTCTCAATAAGGAAAAAACCCAAGATATGATTTTCACTACAAAGAAGCTTGATAATTATTTCAATCCTAAATGTGTCAAATACCTGGGAGTTACTTTTGATCCTGATCTCCGCTTTGACTTGCATGTGGAAGATACGTGTAAAAAATTAACAAAATGTGTTTATCTAATGAAGAAGCTAAAAAATACTGTAAATTCGAATACGCTACTTTCTGTGTACTTCGGCCTATTTCAAAGCACGCTCAGTTATGCAATATTAACATGGGGTCACACTCATCATCTCGACAGAGTCTTTGCACTCCAACGCAGGATAATCCGAGTTATGTGTGGTCTGGGGTACAGAGAGGATGCCACACATTGTTTTCGAAAGTTAAGAATATTAACTGTTCCCGCTCTATACATATATCAGTCTCTGTTATATGTTAGAAACAATCTCGACCAATATAATATGGGTAGGGATTTTCATGACTATGGCACTCGCACTAGGAGTAACCTTAGTACCGAGTATCATCGCTTAGATAAAAGCCGTACTGCCATTTCTTACTGGGGTCCGAAATTCTTCAATATCCTTCCGAGTAGGATTGCAGGGCTGAATTGTAAAGATTTTGCTGATTCGATTAAGAGCCATTTGTTGGGAGCTACCATTTACGAACTGAGCCAGTTTCAGAGTGTAATATTTGTATGATTTGTGTTATAATAATTGTGTATTGTTATTATTTCTGTTTTGGTATGAACCAAGTTACTTATATGACGTGGCGATGAATGTACAATTTTATTACGTCCAATAAATTATTATTATTATTATTATTATTATAATCATCAGTTAACCTAGAACTCCCTTAGTCCCGCTCTGTCAACTAACTGTCAACTCGGTCGTTGCCAACCTAACTATTACCAACCTAACAGGCCCTAACGGACGTGCATTGTACAACAGTTTTTGTAATATCTCTATGCTTCGTTCAACTTGATTTGCGACTATTTGCGTTAAGCTATCTGGCTATTACATTACGAGGACATATTTATCTTTTTGAAAATTTTTTTTGCCGAAAAAAAATCGAATGATTTAGAGTGCGCTTGACGTTGTCAGTGTCACGCGTTGTTTGTAATTTCCAATTTTGTATTTGTTCAACGTTTGATTGCCACTGAAAATAGTTTGAAACGAATTGTATCAAAAATAATTGCGATGCAGATATTCTTGAAATCATAACTTGCATGAAATATTTAGTGATCGATACAAATTAAAGAAATTATAGTAACATAATTACTTTTCGCAATAGTGCGGAAATGAATTCACTTTTCGCACTGTAATTCACTTCTCGCATTAGTGCGGAAATATGATGCATTTCCTAACTGAAATTAGTGGGAAAAATAACATGTTTCGCACGGGATTATGAAAAATACTATTGCAGTGTGGGAAATGATTAGTTCGCGCACCATACGGTAACTATTTTCTGCTGTTCTTGATTTGCTTTTTTCAGTCCGAATTTTGTTGTAGAAAAAACAATGTGTGCACCTCGGGCGCTAAATGTCTTTAGCGCTCTCGAATAATTTTTTTACTAATTACACAAATAACTATTTCCTTCAAAAATGTTCGCGCTCTGAGTGACTTGATTCGAAAACGAGGTGTCCTAGCGACATGCAACAAGAGCACCTCTTTTTCTTTTATAATAATAATAATAATAATAATAATAAAAGGTCTTTATTATTTTAATGTCCCGGCGAAGTTCAGCTGTGCTGTTCTACTATGTAGAATAAATCACAGATTTAAAAAAATATTATTTTGGTGTGAGAAATGACCGCCTCAAATTTTTTGAAAGAAATGGATAATGATCCCTCAAAAACACACGCTTCCGATTGAAATTAAAATCTGAAAAAAATTTAAGTAATTACTATGATTTCAGACTCACCCTATACAGGGTGTCCCGTCTCAGAGTGCAAAAATTTCAGCAAAATCGGTTGAATGGTTAAGACGTGGGAATTAATTTTCGATTTTTGGGGCTCACTTTTGACGAGCCCTAGTGATGAAATGGGGGCCCATCTAGCGAACCAAAAAAATACGGGTCTTTTATTTTCATGCAAGGAATCTGTGGCTGAAGTTTTTGCACTCTGAGACGGGACACCCTGTATATCGAACCAAATGTTCGTTCTAATCAAATATAACAAACAAGCAGTTAGTTAATAGTAAGGTCTTGGCCCTGAACTGAAACTAAGTAGGACTTAATGCATTTGACGTTCCTCCATTCCACCCATAGAATTCAGTAAAGAGCGCTGTCTATTACTGCTCACGATCGAAGGATGAAAGAAAGCACGAGAAAAGGCTTAATAAGAAATTAATTGCCTCGCAGTCGGATAGCTAATTTTTTGATGAAAAGGAAAAGGAATAATAACTAGTCGGTATGCTGTCAGGTAAAAACAAAGTCATTAAAAGGAAAAATTATTTAATTGCTAAATAGAAGTTAAAAGACCGCAAGAAGCAAACCCCTTTGCTCGACTCCTGTGGAGCAGATGCCTACACTGGATTAAGTGAAGTCGAGAGTTCGTTATTTCTTCATCCCTCTATAAGTGCGCACAATTTCATGAAAATGGAGAATAACACTCGAGAATGTGAAGTTTTCTGAGAGAATAACGACACCGCCTCCAAATATACGAAAGCGAAAGCCGTTATAATCGAAGGGAAAAAAATTTAATTAACAAATGCCATTGCAGCAATTTGTTTGGCACGCGATATGTTCTGTTCACGCGAAGTACATATTATTGTCTCATTATTATTATTATTATTATTATTGTAACGTGAGCATTCCCAACCAATAATGAATCAGCCGAACGGCCCGATTTTGTAGCAATTGAAATTAGATATAAGCAGAGGGGTGGGCAAAATACATTCCAAATGTATTTGAAATACAAAATACAAACTTTCACTTCGAAATAAACAGTACAAAATACTTTCAGTTCCTTCATTGGAAATACAAAATACATTATTTCAATTAATTTATTTGAAATACAGGACACTCAATAAATTTATTTGAAATACAAAATTTTAACTTTTTCTGCAAAGTAATGATTTGCTTTTAAAAAAATTAATCTTTGAAAAAAACATCCCACAGTTTGAATCAATCCAGCGAAAGAAAAGAGCCGTTCAAACATCATCCAAATAAAATTCAACAAAATAAATTGTATTTGAAATACAAAATAAAGGGTGGCCCATAAAAAACCGGATTTTTTTGTTTTTAAATATCTTCGTTAGTTTTTGTACGATATTTTTCAATCCTATACACAACGTAGCTGAAGGTTGAAATTGTCGACGCCATTCATCAGATTTGAATTTGCACCATCAGTGTCCTCCTTAAGAACGTGTAACTTAACACCATTATTTAGGCCAATGGGGTGGGGTTACAATTTGACGCATGACAGAGGCGTTCACACATGATCCAAGCCTGTCTTTTCCTCTTTCCAAATTAACTTTCAGAAATAAAATTGATCAACCCCTCAGTTTTTTATGATTTTTTTTGTAAAATGTAAATTTTCGTAATTATCCCAAATTGTAAAAGGGAACGACGGACAATTTTTTTGTATCTTTGTTACTTTATGTCCAATACTTTTAAGTTTTATTCAGGATGTAACCAAAGGGTCAGCCTTTCGATTTCTCTCTTTGGGTTACAAATAGCACTATCATTGTTTTTCTTAAGAAGGTCTAACTTAACAGCATTATTTAGACCAATGGGGTGCGACTATCATTTGACGTATGACAGAGACGTTCGCACATGATTAAAGCGCGTCTTTTCCTATTTGCAAAATAAGATTTCATTTATTTTATTGTTTTATTAACTTCCTTAATTTGTCACCATATTTATTTCCTTAATGGCACATATGCAATAACACTTTTTAGACTGTAGCGTGTTTAAAGACACACAGGCATTTTTCAAAAACCACTTTTTTGGGTTCCCAGGTTCCTGAAACTTAAAGATTTGATGTTTTTGGCGATTCGGTTTTTCGACCGATTTTAGTAACTGCTCCGCGGAGCGTAGAAGTTAAAAATTGTGTTGAAGTTACATTTCTCCATGAGAAAAATAATATTTTTTTTTGGTCAAAAAGGAAGACAGGCTAACCCCAGTGATTTGATGTAAAGGGGAGGCTTGGGAAAACTTGGAATATACGGGGGAGATACAGGGGAGATCCAGGGAGATCCTGGGAAGATCCGGGGAGATACGTGAAATATCCCGGGAGATACGACGGATATCCGGGCCCCAGGGAGATCCTGGGAAGATCCGGGGAGATACGTGAAATATCCCTGGAGATACGACGGATATCCGGACCCGGGGAGACTCAGGGAGATACGCGGTATATCCGGGGAGATCCAGGGAGATTCGTGGGATATCCAGGGAGATCCTGAGGAGATCCGGGGAGATACGTGAAATATCCCGGGAGATACGACGGATATCCGGGCTCCAGGGAGATCCTGGATCCTGGGAAGATCCGGGGAGATACGACGGATATCCGGGCCCGGGGGCCTCAGGGAGATACGCGGTATATCCGTGGAGACCTAGGGAGATTCGTGGGATATCCAGGGAGATCCAGCCCCTCGTTATAAAGTATTTGAAATGGAAAATACAAAATAATTTTATGAGCTACCCTGAAATACAAAATACACGTATTTGAAATGTGCCCACCCCTAGAAATAAGTAGGTGTATTAGCTACTCTTATATCACCCCCCCCCAGCTGCATATCCGACACGTTTCAGATTTATTCCCCCGCAAACGACAACATTACATCTAAATTGGAGCATTTAATTTCCTTCGGTCATTCATTTTATCACCACATTGTGGAAATGACCGCTCCTTTCATTTTGACGCCTCCCCACGTTTTCATTAAAGCCCCAAATGAAAACTGGCCGCCACCGCCATTATCTTCAATAAGAGTAAAATTTCGCATAGAAGATGCTCAGGTAGTGGCTGTGTGCAGTGTTTGTGGGTGGCAAGTTTCGAGAAGTTTCAAGTGCAGTTCAGTTGCATTACTTCCTGGAGAGGCGAATATAAACACTCCGCGCCGATAAGGTTTCTTACTTGGCTTTTTACAAATTGTGACGATAAACAAAGTTGTTCATCGAATATTGTCGCATAATTATTATAGAGATAAACAAATGTGCAAATATTCCATCTAATGCCATACAACAAAAAACATCAATCACCACAAGTAAAAAGGAAGCGCCCCACGGAACAATCGCCTACTGAAGGGGAAAAGATTTTCCAGAGAAGTAGGACTATTCCTAGAACCCCGCCCCCACAGGACTCAACTCACCAAAAGGATTCCAGCGACACTCAACAGAGGCAGTTTAACATGATGGAACCGGAAAAGCTTGAAAAAATGTTTAACATGGTTATGGAAACCAATCAGGAAATTAAAGAACTACGTAAAGAAAATAACGAACTAAAACTAGAAATCATGCAACTTAAAGCGACTATGCAGCAGCGTGAGACGGAAATAGTACAAATGAAAAAAGAGCTGCATGAAGAGATTGTAACACTCCATAAAACAATCATAACCCAAAATGATCAAATCTGCACCCTGAACAACAAAGTCGAAGCGCACGACAGGGAGAAAAGAAAAAACCGCATATTGATTAAAGGACAGCCCTTCACCTCGAATAATACTATGGATCTGAAAAACGAAATACACAACTTTCTCAAGGAACAGCTGAATGTTGACGTAACTGTAAAAACCGCCAACAAAAAGGATAAAGTATCATTCGTTGAGCTTGAAAGCTGGGAAGAAAAGTGGGAAGTAATGAGAAGCAAGAAGATACTTGGGGACAAGAAGATTTACATTGATAATGATTTAACCCAGAAGGAACTGGAAATTCAACATCAGATAAGACAACAAGCTAGACTGGAAAGGCAGAATCACAAGAAGGTGCAAATAGGATACAAAAAGCTTAAAGTGAACGATAGCTGGTTGATTTGGAACGAGGCCGGAAATAAATTGGTTGAAGAAAAATCGAACCTACAAACTCCAAAAAACTAAAAAAGGGACGCCGGAAACGGACACGAAAAAATGGGGGTATGAGTGCTAAAAACAGTTTGAGGTTTTGTTATTGGAACTGTCATGGGTTCAATAATGTGCGTAATTTGGATGAAGAGGAATCCAGGACACTCTTCGCCAATGATATTATTTTTATTTATGAAACTTGGCTAACCACTTCGGCACAAAATAATTTTCCAATATCATTTGATAAATTCTATTATTTTATATCTCCCGCTGTAAAGGAAAAAGCATTAGGCCGGGCCAGCGGTGGTATAATTGCTCTAATTTCTAAGTCAATAACTAACAGAGAAAACATTGAAATTCTGTCTAATGATTATCTTTGGATTTTTATCAATATTAAAATTAACTTTACCAATTATGTAGCAGGATGTTGTTATTTTAGGCCTGATCTAGACAATAAGTATTGTATTAACTCACTTCACGAAATTCTGTTGGGGATAAGCTATAAAAGCGGTGATCAGGCTTGCATTGTGGGTGGAGACTTCAATGGCCGAATTGGTCAACTCAATAATTTTTATGAGGCAGAGGATGACTGTGAAATTTTTGCAAATCTCGGAAAAACCAGAAATTCTTTAGACCGCATAATAAACACAAGGGGAGCTTTGCTGGTCGAGATGATGGAAAGTCTGGGTTACATAGTCCTCAACGGGCGCTCCATGTCAGATCCTGATGGGGACTGGACTTACATAGGCAATAATGGCGGCAGCGTAATTGATTTAATATGGACGAGCACTGAGGGGGTAAGTCAGGTTGAAAACTTTGCGGTGGCCGATTTTGTGCAGAGCTCAGATCACTTGCCGTGCACGATGGAACTATCCTGTCAATTTAATGTCAATGATAACTTACAAGAATTTTACACAAAGGTCAAGACGAACCCTAAGCGCGTAACTAGATGGGATCCACGAAAAAGCCTGAGTTTTACGAAAACTATGCTCTTGTCCCCTAAACATGTGATAGACTTTAATACCAACTCAGTAAATATATTGGCAGATAACTTAACAAATAGCATTCAGGAGGTAGCCTCATTTTTAAATCTAACTAAATATGTTAAGTATACGCTAACTAACTCTCGAACCTGGTTTGATAAGGAGTGCAGACAGTTTAAAGGGAAAATGAAAAAAGCACTAAAGCTTTGCAAGCAAAATCACTTTAGTAATGCTGCAGTCAGTGATTACAAAGTTACAAAGAGGGAATATAAGAAGCTATTGATCTCTAAGAAAATTAAAATAAGGGAGGATTTTAAAATAAACCTAAGTAATATAACAGAGCCGGCCAAATTCTGGGCGGTTTTTAACAGAATTCATGGAAACAAAAAAAGTTTCGATAATTTAATAGACGCTGAAAAATGGATACGCTTCTATCAAAATGTTTATAAGAGTGCTGCTCCAATAGAACTACAACTATCAGACGCACGTCACCCCTTTTTAGATAAAAATATTTCAACAAATGAATTTTTCTCTGCTTTGTCGCTCGCAAGAAACAACAAAGCCACTGGTGTTGATAAGCTATCAAATGAATTTTACAAACATTTACCGTACCATTGGAAGACATATGTTATAAATTTGTTTAACAAAATCTTAGACACAGGGAACTGCCCCAGAGAATGGTCAAAGGTGAAAATTTTCCATCTTCACAAAAGCGGGGACCCTACAAATTTAGAAAATTACCGAAGCATTGCCTTACTAAGTCATTTATTAAAAATATTTACAACAATTCTTAACCACAGATTAAGTCTATTCGTCGAAAGCGCCAAGTTACTACCTGAAAGCCAAGCAGGATTTAGACGGGGGCGCGGATGCACAGATAATATTTTCACGTTGATGGCATTGATACAAAATCACATTAGACTAAAAAATCGCAAAATATATGCCATCTTCGTGGATTTCAAAAAAGCATTTGACAATGTTAAACATGACATATTATGGCAGCGGCTTTTCTACCTAGGGGTTAGTTCAAATTTCATTAGAATTTTAATAAATATATACAGTCAGGCTACCTTGCAAATTGAAATCGATGAGAATAGAGCAGAGAAAATTCTCATTACAAAAGGAGTACTTCAGGGAGATCCTCTAAGTCCGTTACTGTTTTCTTTACTTATTAATAACTTAGAAAAGTATCTCAGGGATGCGGGAGTACATGGCATAGCCCTGGATGGAAATACTGATGTACTGTCGTTGGCCTATGCCGATGATATAATCTTATTAACTGACTCACCAATCCAGGCAAGTAGGGCACTTGGAGCATTGGAGAAGTTCTGTATCGATACCGAGTTGGAAGTCAATATAAACAAAACTAAGATTACGATTTTTAGAAAAAATAATAACATAGGCAAACCCCCGCACTTTCACTATAAGGGCCAAGCCCTTGAAATCGTTAACAGCTTTCAGTACCTGGGCGTAGTATTTCACTTCAACGGCGGTTTTCAAGAAACAATGAAAGAGAGACTGAAAAAGACTAAAATTACAAGTGGTGCCATAATCAAAACCATAAATAACAATCAAATTAGTGACATGAACACCATTCGGCACCTATACAGCTCAGTTATAATCCCCAGTCTAACTTACGCCATTGGCATTTGGGGGACTAATTTTGAAGACAAAATCGAGCAAGTACAAACTCATTTTTTTAAGCAGTTACTATGGTTACAATCAGCCACACCAGGATTTGTTGTTAGGGCAGAATTAAAGTTACAAAAACTCTCGTTCTTCTGTGTTAAAGATAGTTTAATGACACTACTCAAAATCATGCGACTTGAAGACTGGCGTTATCCAAAAATCGCTTTAAAGAGGTTAATGCAACTTCACGCAGACGAGACAAACAACTATAAGCTTAATTGGTACAGTCAGATCTGTCAACTGGTCAAGAGATGTAGTAAACACGACTTTTGCGCGGAGGGGCTTTCGGAAGAGCGCATAGAGATGATCCTGGAAGAATGCGTTACTATGGGGTACATGGACGACTGGAACAAAATATTACTTAGCGTTCACAGTCCTGAATACAAATTTCTCTGTAATAAAAATCCGTTCAAGCAAGCCCAACATTATCAAAATAGCTCCATGCCTTTAAATGTTAAGAGAATAGTAGTGTTGTTAAGAACGTGTAACGGCCAGAAAATTAATATATATCTGAATGGAACCGGTCATAGTATTTCGCTGCAATCTCAGTGCTCGTTGTGCAATCTTTACGAGAATGAGTCGTTAGAGCACATTTTGTTTAGATGCCCCATTTATGGGTGTGTTCGTGGTCCCTTGATGGTGGACATGGGGACTCGCTGCCTAACTGAGACGCTGAATAAGATCGATGAGCAAGGCTCCATCGAACTCCTCAAATACCTAAAATCCGCTATGAAGTTGAGAGCATTCATAATGAATGAGTAAGATAAGATGTGGAAGTTTCATAGTTATCTAAAGCTCCTTATTAGTTTGATCGGCCTCTTGTTGTCTCCTCGTGCTTGCTGGCATCTGATAAACCGAAATGGGTATTTATATTGATTTACTTCTGTTTTTGGTTTTTTTTTTTTTCTGTTAATTTTTACCCGACCACTTGCTTAAAACACACTGTGTACAGAAAGCAATAAATATTATTATTATTATTATTATTATTATTATCTTCAATAAATAATTTCGTTATTATTATTTCCAGGTTCGCGTCTATTTGCTCTCGGCGGGATTTTCGCTGGCCTTCGGCTCAATGTTTGCGAAAACTTATCGAATCCACCGAATTTTCGCTTTCCTGGCGGGCACCGGAAAAATCACCGGCAGTTTGCTGAAGGATAAGCACCTAATCGTCCTGATTTTGATCCCGACCGTAATCGATGCCATAATGGTGGCATTGTGGCTGACGATTGATCCCATGCGACGGGAATTGTACAATTTAACTTTGCAAATTAATCTAGAGGACCGTCGAGTCGTCTATCAGCCGCAAGTGGGTAACAACACAATCGACATTTTGCAGGGGCGGACTGAACGTTAATTGTTTGGACTATTAGAAAATTTTTGTTAATTTTTTGTTGTTTTTGTGAGAACTGAACATTCGTAAATTGTGCCATTGCATTGCCACAAATAGCTCTGAATCGTTAGTTGAAGACAAGACAAGAGGAAGATTCTATTCTTATAATGGAATATGGATAATTCAGATGGTGTCACCCGAGAGGTTACCTAATTAATTAATTTCGATCATCTCGCAGAGGTGCGAAGTGAAGAGATTATTCTGTAAATGACCAGAAAAGGCCAAAAATGGCTAGATTAAGCAGAGAATTGTGCATCTAATTATTGGGTAATCTATTAATAAGTTATTAGGACATTAATTAATCGATATTTTTTGGGCTTCCTTGGACGATTAACATTGTCTAATGGGAAGTGGATCTTCGGAGGTCACATTCCGGTAGAGTTTTTTTGCATATTGACAATGAAAGTCGTCCTTTTTTAATGCGATGAAAGTACTTACCTCTTGAACAACAAAATTTGAGTTCAAGGGTCAAGAGAGCCGTGAAACTTTAGTGGCACTTGTAGGCTTTACTGATACTCATATAATGTAGTTATCTACAGGGTGAGTCTGAAAGACTCCACATCCTTTATACCACAGAATCTACTGTTCAAATGATGAAGCTTGGTGCAAAAATTATTGGTCAATTGTGATTCCTCTTGATGTTATAAGCCGCCAAAAATCTTCATTTTTAAAAGTTATTTTTTAATATCTTTCGAAAGGTGTATCTTAGGATTTTGAATCTTTGCACAGCATTGTTTCAGACCAAGATGCAACTTCTGATGGCACTTAAGACATTATCCTAAAAGCGGATCTCTGTTATACAGGGTGGCCCCGATGCTATTTGCCCTTGAACTTTTTTATGTTTGAAAATATTGCTAATTCGCCTATGCGGCCGTATTGTCCGTTCAATTCTAAAACTTTTTTGGCTCTTAAAATTTTTCGAAAAAACTAACCACTCACGAGAAAAATTGAAAAAACCGAAAACATGATGTAGGTAATCACCTTAAAACCAATGATGAGTCAACCTCATAAAAAAGTGAAATTACCATCAATGTTTTTTCTTCAGTTGTGAGCAATGGTTCTGGGCACAGATGTAGGACAACACCTTCAATGCAAAAAAACAGTTGAAATGTGATGCGTGTCAACGTACACTTTGATTTTTATTGAAATTGTAGGTTTATCAGGATGATCATGTTTTCGGTTTTTTCAATTTTCCGAGTGAGTGGTTAGTTTTTTCGAATAATTTTAAGAGCCCAAAAAGTTTTTGAATTGAACGGGGAATACGGCCGCATAGGCAAATTAGCAATATTTTCAAACGTAAAAAAGTTCAAAGGCAAATAACATCGAGGTCACCCTGTATAACAGGGCTCCGCTTTTTTGGATAATGTCTTAAGTACCATCAGTAGTTGCATCTTGGTCTGTAACAATGCTGTGCAAAAATTCAAAATCCTACGATACACCTTTCGAAAGATATTTAAAAAGAACGTTTAAAAATGAAGATCTTTGGCGGCTTATAACATCAAGAGGAATCACAATTGACCAATAATTTTTGCACCAAGCTTCATCATTTGAACAGTAGATTCTGTGGGATAAAGGATGTGGAGTCTTTCAGACTCACCCTGTATATCTCTCAAATACTAGTGGAAACTGGGAACAGAGAAGAATACAGGGTGACATATAGGTAAGTAACATACGGTATCGCCGTTCGGCAGGCCCAATCATATTTTTGAATGTAACACTCGAGAGCGTCAAGGGATCGCAACTGTCAGGGTGTGTCTTACCCTGAGTTGCCCTTCCGCGAAAATGAAAGGCCATCACAAATACAAAAATCGGGAATTTCCATCATGGATTCGCCGTTTGCTACGAAAATTAAATCGGCATTAAATCGTATTATGAATATGATATCTCTACACTAAATTTCAGCAGAATTGACCCAGTAGTTTGGGATGTAGCGTGTCATTTAACATTCTTTCGAATTTTTGGATTTTATGCCAAAAGGACGCTAAGGCTGGAATTTTAATTGACGGCATAAAAATTTATTTGCTACCATAAAATAGTTAGCGCGTAACTCATGAGATGGTGCTAGCTGTCATTACAAGTACATTTCTGTAATTTGACCTGCCATGTCATGTAACCCACGTGCAAGTAATTAAAGAAATCCACTTTTAATGACTGCTAGCGCCATCTCATGAGTTACGCGCTAACTATTTTATGGCAAGGTTGGTGTAATTGCGAAGTAGAATTTGACGTGTGAAATTTCAAAGGTCCACTAAACTTTTTTATGCGCTCAAAAATATTTAAAAAGAATATGGGACACTCTTTGATCATCTATCTATCTAACATACCTATACTAAAAACGTTTGATAAACCTTTGGTAAAAACGAATGTCAATTTTTTTTTAAACGATGTCTATACGTATTACATTTGCCCTCGGGTTTGGGGTAAATGTAATAACGGTACATTATTTCTCATACGTTAACTATAGAAAACCGGGATGGGGCAATTGTAAAAAAGGATATTCACAATTTGATTTACCTACGTTCTAATTTTCAAGTTGGAATTGGATTTCCTAAGCCTATTACCACTATCACACAAATTGCGCTGCTGCACTCGTTTTCTAATCTAAAAAAATAATTTGTAATTCATAGTCTTCACAGGATAGATGGCCCAAGTGATCAAAGATCTGATTATTTGGTTTTTACTATAGTGATAAGACGTTATTACATTTGCCCCGTTTTGACAATTACACCAACTTATCTTACCGTAAATTTATGTCATCAATTGAAATTCCAGCCTAAAGCTGCTATGCAATGCTTAAATTTAAGTCTTAAAGATTAAGGAAACTCATTAATTATCCTTCAAATTTCGATCTTAACGACCAGCAGCACGTGACATTAGCCCTTCTTTCTAATTAAGTCGTTTAGTGCAATAATGGTCCAACCGACAATATTAGGTTCGTGGAGCATTTTAACAAGTGCTTTCTGTAAACTACAAAGATTCACATGCAACAGTGGCTTAAGTTTTAGCAATTGGGCCGTTGTTGCACTAAACGACTCAATTATTCCATTAAGGAATTATTTTTACTGAACACCTGAGTGCCTTATTATTGAAGCGAAAATCTAAAGGGGTAGGTTTCCTTAATCCTTAAGGGCCGGTTTATCGATGCTCAGTTAAAACTGGCTGTTATCTATCTGACGGTTTACTATAACTTACAGATAAATCAGATTCACGTTTATCGACATCGAATTTGTCTGTCAGTTACGTGCCTGACAGTTTAAGTTGTGTTGGCAACATTTGGGGTAGCGGAAGTTGAATTCAATTGGACAGATTTAAATTTCGCGCTAATATAGTCAACTGTTTCCATAGCAATGCCTTACGGTCTTTGTTTACTGTGGCAGGTGCTGATGCAGTTGAAATTTGTATTGGTGACAGAAAAGAAACGAGGAGTAAACTTTTCTGCCTACGATCCAGACGTGCTTTGAAAAGTAACTAGCAGGAGATGTAATTGAGGATAAGAAAACGGATGGTAGAAGCAATAGGTCTGAAAGAAAGTTGAGGAAATCTTAAGTAGTGGCAAATTCCTCAAAATAGTTTCAGGTACTTTCCTAAACTTTATATTGGCTAGATTAATGTTGAAGAAAACCAAAGATTCATCTTCTTCGTCATTTAAATGACTCTGGGCGATGCTAACCGTCGGTTTTCTGCCCTAGCTGACACTTCGAACTGTCAGTCAGTTTGCTCAGCGCTTTAGCAAAGACCTTGCAGTCAACTTGCTGTCGATAAACAGTTTAACTAGCGGATAACGCAAACTGACAGATATTTTCATTTAGCTGAGCATCGATAAACCGGCCCTTTAGACTTGAACTTAAGCATTATGTACCAATCATTAGGAGTTAATACAATTTTTGGAAACAAAATTGGAAGTAGGTACATTTATGCGCTGATAAAAAAATGGTGTTCATATTTCTTTCAAAGTTTATATTCCAAAAAGGTACTCTCCATTTGCACAGGTCAACACTAACCTTTATACCAAAATTCATGAAAATCCCTTCCAGGGTAGTGGCAGACAGTAAGTGGCGAGGGCGCGGTTCACTCGCAGTACTCGAAGTACTTATTTGACGAAGCATTCGAAGTAGGTACTCGAAGTAGGTGTACACATTTCAGTACCCCCCTCGTGCAGTGGGCACATAGAAAGTAAAAAGCCCCCGGAAGATGTACATCAATGTGATGTGTATACCTGTAGATGTTTATCACATTAATGTGTATGTAGGGGCGGCTGGTCTTACTGGTGGAATCGGGTGCAGATTTTATCAATCTGCACCTACCTGGTAGTAGTGCCTCCGCAGACGCACACATGTGTCAAAAAGGCGAAATGTTACAAATTTGTTGTTCAAAACCACCCTGTTATGTAATTAAAACTTTTGTGGGGGTTGAAATACCGACTTATATCTACCTATTAGCAGGAAAACTGGCAAATTGTAAAAGGTAAACTGAATCCCAAATGGGTTCAACTTATTACCGACGCAAAACTGAATTACGCGAATTTTGCAAAATTAACACTTACTTAGGAGGTTGAAAAACCGGGATGAAAAGTCAAAGGGTATGAGAATTAACCGCTGTTAAGTAAAATTACAGAAAATAACACCAAATAACCCCCGAAATAACCCAAATGTTGCATTTGGAGATTTGAAATATTGCGAAAGGGGTTGAAAAAAGTGAAAAAGGTAAACATCATCCAAATGAGTTCAACTTATTATGTACCGAAGAAAAACGAAATTACGCGAATTTTGCAAAATTAACACTTAGGGGGTTGAAAAATCGTAAAGGAGGATGAGAAGTTATATTGCGAAGGTGGTCGAAAAAGTGAAAAAGGTAAAACATTCTTATCGAAGAACATTTATTACCGCAGAAGAACAAAATTACGCGAATTTTACAAAATTAACGCTCGAGGAGTTGAAAAATTAGTAGAACTAGCGAAAATTACAAGGCAAAAAGCGGCTTTTTGAGGGTTTTGAGTGTGAGAGGGGTTGAAAATTGTGGATAATCAAAACGAATTTGAATTACAGAAGAAGAAAAATCTAAAAACCCCCAAAAAGAATCAACCAACTTTCAAGAACTCAATTTAAGCCCTTCTTTATAAACTTTGTCCCCCCCCAGGCTCAAAGTTAACCTAAAATTGAAATATTCAAAAAAATTCCAAACACCTCTAATTTAAGTTTTCTTAAACCCGGGGAATAAATAAACCCACTTATTTTTACTATAGGGGTATTCACACACAAGTAGAAAATGCTCCCCACCTTTTTTTTCTCTCCGCTACCCCGCGCCCCCGCCGCATATAGAAACTTACTTAACATACAAATTAATTAAAACGTAAAATCATTTAGGTTACTCAAGATAAGATACTATTAAAATCCAAGGGTATTATCAAACAAAATTAAACATAGCTAATAGAGAAATATTATTACTAAGCATTCTCTATCTAATTAGGGGTTGTTAGTGTTTTAGGGGTTGGTTTTATGTTGAAAACTCATAAGACTTTTTTTAATGGTTGACCGAAAACTATCGAACTCCCTAATCTATGGGTGAAATACTCAGTGTACAAGCTAGGTGAAATCTTGGGGATGAATCAGGTGAAATCGGGCGAAATCAAGGAAAACGAGGTGAGATCAAGGGAAATAAGGTGAAATCATCAGGTGTAATCATAGTGAAATCACGTAGGAAGGTGAAATCTGTGTACAA
Source organism: Pycnomerus fuliginosus (assembly GCA_963924575.1). NCBI lineage: Eukaryota > Metazoa > Arthropoda > Insecta > Coleoptera > Zopheridae > Pycnomerus > Pycnomerus fuliginosus. The sequence goes on from OZ004622.1 coordinate 22,925,112, forward strand.
AATTTTGCTCATAGATTTGCCCCTCGGCAGTAATTCTTTTTTTTGCTTGGTGTGGGTATAGGTTAATAATCTGAGGATTACCTATAATTTGATGTAGGTTAGGTAAAGGGTAAATACAAACATCTGACAGCGGGCCGAACGGCGGCGATACCGTATGTTACTTACCTATCGGGTGTCCCAAAAAAACCGGACAAAATGGTATTTGAAATAAGTCAGCCATGTCTTAACCGATTTGGATAGACTTGGTCTTAAATTAAAGCTAAAGAATCAGGCTTTCGAACTTTGCAAGAAACGTCGACAGATGGCGCTGCTGTAGTAGCCTTATTGATACTTGTCTTTAAGGCTTATTTTAGGTGCGTGGGGATTGGTCGGGCAACAACCAATTAACCATTGGTTGTTGAGACCCAAATAGCCTTGAAGATCTTTCTTCTTTCTTCAAAAATCTTTTCTCAGGAGTCCATTTGGCGTAAGCACTAATTTTCTGTGATTTTTCTAAAAAAAGTGTTTTTGCGTATTTTCATGCTTTCATAACCATGACTAAAGTAACATTGATGCACATAGGGCTTAATTTTCAATGATAACAGTTCAGTTGCCCCCCACTGGCATCCGCGCCACTGTTGTCACCATATTCGTTCATTTATAACTGACAATTAAGATTTATTTGCATTAGTGTTCTTTGGTCATGGCCATTAATGCGTGAAAATACCCAAAAACACATTTTTTTTTTAATTACAGAAAATTAATGCTTAAGCCAAATCGACTTCTGAAAAAGGATTTTTGAACAAGAAAGAAAGATCTTCAAGGCTATTTGAGTGTCATACCGATTGGTCGTTGACTGACCAATCCCCATGCAGCTAAAATAAACCTTTAAAGCAAGTATCAATAGGACTACTACGGCAGCGCCATCTACCGTAGTTTCTCATACAGTCGAAAGCCTGATTCTTTGGCTTTAATTTAAGACCACGTTCATCCAAATCGGTTAAGAAATGGCAGACTTAGGTATTCCCAAAAATATTTTGTCCGATTTTTTTTGGGACACCCGATACTTTTTCTTAACATAAATAGAATTTCTATTATCTCTCTTTAGAGAAAATTGAAAAAAAATTACTTTACAAAAATTCGCGCAGTGATCGAAATAAATTTGGTGATTTACACTAATCTTACGAGCCGTTTTAATTTTTATTGTAAGTATACAGGGTGGCTTAAAACTCGCGCACTTCGGGCCTGAGGCGCTGTAGAGTAGCCTAAGGGAAACAATTAATTGCTTGAGATTGTTTTATTTGAGCCTCCATTGCAAAGTTATAACCCCACGAATGAGATACCAGCACCCGCCTAAAGGGGGTGATTCTGTAACTTTTAACATCGATGTTAAGCACTATTAACCTCCCCAACCCCATCACAATTTTAAAAAAATTAGAGGTTACTGCAATCACTAAAATTTTCGAATTTGAGATAGCACCAGATCTTCACGTTTTGAGGTCTCAGGAGCCCAAAAAAGCGGTTTTCAAAATGTGTTTGTGTGTACGTTTGTAAACACGCCACAACCAAAACTACTTGTCCGATTTTACTCAAATTTGGTGCGTAGGCTTCTCATAACCCAACTTAGATCTGAAAAGCTTTTGGAGCCAATCGTGCAACTAGAAATGCCATTTCGGCACATCAACTTTTAAATTTTAAATACAAACCCCCATTTTTCACGTCACGATAGGAAAGGCCTTCAAATTCTGCTTCCAAAAATGTATTCATTTTTAGTGCCCTTTTGACCAAAAATTAAAAAAAATTATTTTTATCGGACTTTAAAATCGCAGTACAGCCCAAGCCCCTGAGCCGATTTGGCTGAAATTTTGCACATGGGGATTGTATTGCATGTCGCAGAGCTGAACAAATTTTGGATTCAATCGACCCACGGAAAGTGCCGTTTTGGCACACCAACACCAACTTTAAAATTATTTACTCATTTAACCATCTAAAACAAGTTTTTGAAAGATTTATTGCCACCATCAGAAAGGTCTTCAAATTCTGGTTTTAAATAAGACAAAATTCGTTCGCATTTAGTGCACTTTGGGTCAAAAAATCGAAATTTTTTAATAACACGAAAAATACATTATAGCCCAAATTAGTGAATCGCTTTGGCTGAAATTTGGTACATGGAGATTGGGTGACCCGTTGAAGTCCTAAAAGGCTTTTGGAAGCAATTGGTCCACGGGAAGTGCCATTTAAGCATATCAACTTTAAATTTTAAATACAAAGGCCTCCTTTTTTATGTCGCCATTAAAAAGACTATCAAATTCTGGTTCTAAAAATGTATTCGCAGTTGTTATTGTCAAGAGGCTGGCAAACTGTTGACCTTAAAAGGAACATATTGTCAAATGTGATGGGTGATGTCGGTATTTGTCAGAAAATTGCGAAATTAGTCACCAGACAATAAGCATAAGAAAAATTCTGTTGAATTGACTACTACCCTACACAGGATACAAAGATCCACGCGATGAGGAGGTTCCAGCCGCTTCTCTGCTGCATTTTTTTTAAAAATGTGATGGGGTTGGGAGGTTGAATTGAATATAGCCAACTTGCGTACGTCCAACTTGCGTACAAGGATTATTTCTTCCAATTTGCGTACACGGGTCGGGTCGCGCCGCGAATCAGGTAAAAGTGTAACGATACATATTCCAACTTGCGTACACAAACTATCTTGCGGTAAATTTATTTAAACTTTCCTTCATACTTTTTCCAGGCTTAGGACTGGGCAGCGATTTGCTGGCGTGTTTGAAAGTTTTTGTTTTCGGAAAGAAAATATTTCCCGCGCCAAATTTAAAATTTACGTTACCTAACAAGTTACTATTTACAAGGTATACTCTGCCCGGGATCCACGTAACCCGATTTCCATGGCGAAACATTGTTGACAACAATGCTTCACCATGGTCGTGTGGATCCCGGACAGAGTATAGATATTTACAGAATATTTACAAAATGCAGAGGGTATGTACCTATACTCTTTTACTCCAACTTTGCCACATAAGCTAGAGATCTTAGGCATTTTTTAAAGTCTTTAGTTTGTGTACCTATATGCCTCTAATATTTTAGTAATCCGACGGACGGTCCAAATTGATTTTTTCCCTCTCTCTCTATTTTGCAGCCACTGATCAACGAAATAATCGTAAAATTATTGAAGTTTTTCGCTTACGGGTGAATTTTCTTGAATGCTGATTCAACCTTTATCCAAATCTTCAAGTGGAAGTATGCCAAAGCAGCTCACATACGAATATGTAGAAAAAGTGTGAAGGAAAGTTTAAATAAATTTACCGCAAGATAATTTGTGTTCGCAAGTTGGAATATGTACCGTTACACTTTTACCTGACTCGCGGCGCGACTCGACCCGTGTACGCAAATTGGAAGAAATAATCCTTGTACGCAAGTTAGACGTACGCAAGTTGGAAGACACCGGGGAGGTTGAAAGTGAAACGGCATTCCATACATTTCTTTGGCTACCACAGCGGGCTGTTCCATTACAGAGATGGGCGCGTAAACAATGTAAAGTAAACAATTGAATTGTTTACGTGTAAACAATAGAATTGTTTACTCCAAATTTTGCACGTAAACAATGTAAACAACTAGAAAATGCAGATACATTATTATAATTCTGACTTTACTACAGTATTAACACAAATTATTGCCATTGCCTCGGTTTCTCTGACAAGATTATCAGCCTTGCAGACATTTCTGATAAAATACATTTTTGTGGCTAGTTGTTATTCTATAGAAATATTATAACAAATAGAGTTGCGATGTAAAATTAATTGCAATAGATTAACTTACCGGTGAGATTTTAGTCAAGATTCCGAATTGCTTAACTGTTATTGCAAACAAGGCAGTTTGCATGATATTGTCGCCCTTTCGCAATCAGATTGAACATATATTTTTCGAACTTATTGCTAGTAGGGCACCCTGCCAGTTTGGATTCACGACTTGGTTGAAAAGTCAATATTTTAGGTTAAGTAAATCTAACCTTAAATAATTGTTTACAATTGTTTACATGTAAACGTAAACAATAATTGTTTACACGTAAAAGCATATCTCTGTCCATTAAAAAGTAAAACGGCGTTCCATAGTACTCGACCATAAATACGCCACCTATTTGGGTTTTCGTAAAAATTATTTTCGAGCAATATCGACCGGTTCCGTGGTAAAAATTTCGTTGGAATCGTACAATTTCTTGGACACTTGGACAGTTATCATGTGCCAAAGGATTTCTCTACGGACGGACCTGTTAATTTATTAGGACGGAATTAGTTTCAAGTGCTAAGTAGTTGGCGTAGGGCGATGGAAGCCGAAGGTTCACTAAGATTAGTCGAGGAAATTTTGGAAAATGATGGATGGCCCTTCTTTCAGCGAATTCCGTCAGTTCTAACGCGATTAGATTTATTCGCCCTTTCTCTGCGATTAATCCCCGAAATGAATTTATGCAGAAATTGGTGCCGGAGGCCGACGGTTAAAATGCGTGTATCTAGAAACGTCGAATAAATTTTACCACTTTTCATACAATTTAAGCCCTTTTACCGCTTGAAAGTCAACGGGCAGACAAAATGAAGGGTTTTTCCCTATTCCTGTTAATTTATTAGGACGGAATTAGTTTCAAGTGCTAAGTAGTTGGCGTAGGGCGATGGAAGCCGAAGGTTCACTAAAATTAGTCGAGGAAATTTTGGAAAATGATGGATGGCCCTTCTTTCAGCGAATTCCGTCAGTTCTAACGCGATTAGATTTATTCGCCCTTTCTCTGCGATTAATCCCCGAAATGAATTTATGCAGAAATTGGTGCCGGAGGCCGACGGTTAAAATGGGTGTATCAAGAAACGTCAAATAAATTTTACCCCTTTTCATACAATTTAAGCCCTTTTACCGCTTGAAAGTCAACGGGAAGACAAAAGGAAGGGTTTTTCCCTATTCCTGTTAACTTAGGAGGCCGGAATTAGTTTCAAGTGCTAAGTAGTTGGCGAAGGGCGATGGAGGCCGACGGTTCACTTAGATTTGTAGATTAAATTTTGGGAAACGATGGAAGGCCCTTCTTTCAGCGAATTCCGTCAAATCTAACGCAATTAGATTAATTAGCCCTTTATCTGCGATTAATCCCCGAAATCAATTTATGCAGAAATTGGTGCCGGAGGCCGACGGTTAAAATGGGTGTATCAAGAAACGTCAAATAAATTTTACCCCTTTTCATACAATTTAAGCCCTTTTACCGCTTGAAAGTCAACGGGAAGACAAAAGGAAGGGTTTTTCCCTATTCCTGTTAACTTAGGAGGCCGGAATTAGTTTCAAGTGCTAAGTAGTTGGCGAAGGGCGATGGAGGCCGACGGTTCACTTAGATTTGTAGATTAAATTTTGGGAAACGATGGAAGGCCCTTCTTTCAGCGAATTCCGTCAAATCTAACGCAATTAGATTAATTAGCCCTTTATCTGCGATTAATCCCCGAAATCAATTTATGCAGAAATTGGTGCCGGAGGCCGACGGTTAAAATGGGTGTATCAAGAAACGTCAAATAAATTTTACCCCTTTTCATACAATTTAAGCCCTTTTACCGCTTGAAAGTCAACGGGCAGACAAAATGAAGGGTTTTTCCCTATTCCTGTTAATTTATTAGGACGGAATTAGTTTCAAGTGGCGTAGGGCGATGGAAGCCGTAGGTTCACTAAGATTAGTCGAGGAAATTTTGGAAAATGATGGATGGCCCTTCTTTCAGCGAATTCCGTCAGTTCTAACGCGATTAGATTTATTCGCCCTTTCTCTGCGATTAATCCCCGAAATGAATTTATGCAGAAATTGGTGCCGGAGGCCGACGGTTAAAATGGGTGTATCAAGAAACGTCAAATAAATTTTACCCCTTTTCATACAATTTAAGCCCTTTTACCGCTTGAAAGTCAACGGGCAGACAAAATGAAGGGTTTTTCCCTATTCCTGTTAATTTATTAGGACGGAATTAGTTTCAAGTGGCGTAGGGCGATGGAAGCCGTAGGTTCACTAAGATTAGTCGAGGAAATTTTGGAAAATGATGGATGGCCCTTCTTTCAGCGAATTCCGTCAGTTCTAACGCGATTAGATTAATTAGCCCTTTCTCTGCGATTAATCCCCGAAATTAATTTATGCAGAAATTTTTTTCATACAATTTAAGCCCTTTTACCGCTTGAAAGTCAACGGGCAGACAAAAGGAAGGGTTTTTCCCTATTCCTGTTAATTTAGGAAGCCGGAATTAGTTTCAAGTGCTAAATAGTTGGCGTGGGACGACGGAGGCCCACACTTTTTATTTTTCGACGCCGAGTGAAAATCTTGTAGTCGAAACCTACAGGAAAATTTTTCCATAGTCCAGAGCAGAGATGATATTTGATTAAACAATAATAATTCATGGATTTTCTTTTATCAAAAAAGTTCATGAGTGGTGCCTCATGGACACTTCCGATCAAGCCTAAAGCCAGTCCGCTCCTGTTATTTCAACTGTTCAAGTTTAAATTGAATTGTTTCAGGTGGAAGTGTGTCGCTCGCAAAATACCAGTGGATGGTTTATAGCGATTTATGGGTACAAGGGCCTACTACTAATAATGGCCGTTTTTATGGCATGGGAAACACGTCACGTCAAAGTGCAAATTCTGAACGACTCTCAATATATCGGAATTTGTGTCTACGGTGCAGTTTTCAGTGCGATAATAACGATCCTGTCTGGTTTTATCACGGAATACGTCGTGTTCGGTTATTTGGCGAGGATAATTTCCATTTTGGCCTCGACGACGTTGACGCTTCTTTTGCTATTTTTACCAAAACTAAGGGCGGTTTTTAGCCACCGTCAGTGTCAGGATCCCATCATGCAAAGTATGGGGCTCAAGATTGAATATAACACGAGAAGGTTCATTAATAACGATCCCAAGGAACAAATAGTCCGCCTGGAAATTCAAAATAAGGTTTTTAGATGTCAGCTGGAAGCTCTAGACGTGGAGATATCTCGCCTCGAGAATTTAATTCAACAAAAATCGACCCAGATTCAAGTCTATACAATTTCCGGAAATATGCAGGAATTTGGGGGAGACGAGAAAAAGAATTGGGGGAAGTGTAACGCTCCGATCGTGGGTCAGAGACACACGTCGAATCCTGAATTCCACAGCAGCTCTATTATCCTGGGAGGTGGGATTTTTGAAAAGGCAGCGTCGGAGGCAAACGTAGCGAAGGATAATTAGAATTTACTCTGTTAATGCTCAATAAGTGGGCCTAATTAGATGTGATAACTCTGAAATATAAGGGACAATTATTTTTCATTTTGCGACACTAAGACAGCCGCGTTATAATTTTTTTAAATTAGGTCAATTGAGATTAATCACGATGTTCGTAATTGCTCTCTTCGGGAAATTCCAGGCGATAAAAGGATCAGTCTACGTGAGAATTGTAGGATTATAGGGTATACTAGATATCTAGTCACGGCATCTGTTAAACGGTTCAAATAAATTGACCTTTTCATATTTTTGTTTTAACAATAGAACAAATCTTATTTGTACAATAAAAGGGTGGCCCACTCCATAAAACGAAATTCAAACAGGTTAGTATAGTGCTCAGGCACGAATAAAGTGCCTAGAAAACATTTCTGTGGGGTTTGAAGAGTAAAAGATGAAGTCCAAAGTTGCCCAAAAATTGCCCTGGGCAAAGGCCGTTAATCAAAATTTTCGAATTATTTACATCAGCCGATAGCCCATGTTGTCTATCATATTTTGCCGAACATTTCAATAAATGTTTTTTACCCGCTTACCCACAAAAAAATAAAATAATTTTGAAAATGTATTGGCTCTTATGGGCTTAGGATTTGCCGAAGCGCGTATCTCCGTTCCACAACGGTGAAAATTTGATCGTTTTTACCGCTTTCTGCCGTTTCGCACTCAATTTCTCAATAAAATGCACAGTAAATTTTTATTATAAATGCATTTATTTGGTGTCTTAACTTTCTTGCATTATTACGGGGTTTTTGGCCCATACGGTTACGAGAACCGAAGCAAGCTCCAAAAATTTTGCATTTGTAAAATGAGATCGTATAAGTAATGCTTATTCGGTATAAGATGGCAATTTATCAATAGTATAGGGTGGCTACCAGTCAAAATGCCGCAAAAAGAATAGGTGAATTGAATGTTTACGTTAGGGGTAGGTATACAATTTTATAACAAATTTTTCTAAACTTTCAAAAATGTGTACGTTAAACTGGTCAACTCCTGGATTTTCGAGTATATTTACAGAATATACCTCTATGCATATTGCATTACAATTAGTGACTTAATTTAATAGTAGGGTGCTCGCGAGGAGAAAAGTCGCTTAGTTTAGGAATTATGGGGCACTTGCGAGTGAAAATGTATGGAGTATAAATTTTGGTTTCTAATGCCCTCGGTATGCTACTGTCAAATTCGTCCAAGGGTCGTCCTGTGACAAAGGGCACAAATCAAAATTTTCCAACTAACGCCGCCACGTGAAAGTTCATGTGGAGAAGTACCTTTCCTGAAAAATTCATGGTGATGTCTGTGCGGATTGTATTTTTTATTAATTTTGAAAGAAAAATATCTCCATTGAACCATACGGGGCCACGGACCTTTGGAGGCGATTATCTCGGTTCGAGCATCGGCAAAAACGCGTCATTTTTAGGGGCATATTTTCTTTCCAACACGATTACTCCAAATCGGGGCGGTTAATCGAAATTAATGATTCTTAATAAAAGATGTGCTATTTTATTTTGTTGACGATCGTCTTTACAGAATATTTTTAGCGCAATCAATAAAGGAGATAATTGTTTAAATCGGAGAGGAAGTAAAGAATTCATGCCATTGTAACGCTCGGATCTCCGCGCCCCCACCACGACTTTCGCTGCGTCCCGCCACTCCGCAACCCCTTGAGACGTCCACATCTACAATCTTAGAGAATATCCTGTATTCCTGAAAATAATGGAAATAAGACTTGGAACTCTTGAAAAGCGCTTTTTATTTCATGTAGGTAAGAAAAACAATAATTTTTAATTTGAAAATTCTTCGTCGTCCTTCTCGTTGATCGGGGAACCTCCGTGATCGGGGGTCTTCCCTCATTTGAATTTCCTTCATGTTATTTTTACAGGATCGGTTTTCCCATACCGTAGCATGAAAAAATGCAGTAAACCTTATTTTTATTGCAAATGTAACTCTTGCTTATGCAGTCTTTAAAAATAATTTTTGGACAAATTAGGACAATAATATCTGAAATGGTTTTATGGGACGGCGGGTTATGTTTGAAGAGCTGGCCCAAGACTGTCACCCACGTCGTTTTTCCCATCTATAACCTTCAGGTGACGGAAAATTAGGTCGAGAATTTAATTAATTCAACCAAATTTTGGTCTGAAAGAATAGAACTCTCAAGCAATGCTGCTTCAAACTGCATGCAAGTGCAACTCTTGCTTATGCAGTCTTTAAAAATAATCTATGGACAAATTAATACAATAATAGATGTATCTGAAACGGTTTTATGTTTCCTCAAATCCCACCACCGACTGTTAAGTAGGTAATTCACGGAAGTACCTATTGGTAAATTTTCCAGCCCAGCAAGTTAACTTTCCAAAACCGCTTAGTAGTTTTTCTTTCAAATTAATTTGATGGACTGTGGGTTGAACGGGAATGTATCTTTACTATTTCCAGTTCTTATTCAAACCTCTGGAGTATTCTGGAGATATTCTTTAAAATGCACGAGAATAACTGGCAAGTCTGTATCAGTATCTCGAGTCGACAGAGAATTTATATACAGAGATTTGGATGAGAACTGGAAATAGTAAAGAAACATTCCGGAAGCAAAACTTCCAAAAAATGTATATTTCATGCCCTAACAGAATTTGATGCTACAAGCTAGTTCAGCGGTGTTGGGACGCTAAATTGATGGAAAATTTACAAAAACTTATGTGAATTACTTGGCGATGTAGGATTTGACGAAAAGTTAGACCAAGAGTTGGACAACATTAAATTCAAAAACTCGTTCAAAAATATGGAAACTTTTGTGTTGAACCAACAACGATGAAGTAATTATATGTATCAACGATTTAACGGGCCCTACTTGCGTTAACTAAGTCGCTAGAAAAACTGCCTCCAACCGAAGGCAGTTTGAGGCAGCATTGCTTGAGAGTTCTATTCTTTCAGACTAAAATTTGGTTGAATTAATTAAATTCTCGACCTAATTTTCCGTCACCTGAAGGTTATAGATGGGAAAAACGACGTGGGCGACGGTCTTGGGCCAGCTCTTCAAACATAACCCGCTGTCCCATAAAACCATTTCAGATATTATTGTCCTAATTTGTACAAAAATTATTTTTAATAATAATAATAATAATATTTTTATTAGTGCTGTAGATTGTTCAAACATACATACAATATAGCACAAGTCAATGAATATACATATACAGGGTGATTCACGTAGACCGTTCGTTAGAAGTTTTTCCACTTCCCAGTGGAATAGAAATTTTAAATTTGGTACTCGGCCATTATCGGCGATTCTGAATTCACCTAAAATATTGGCAAGATTCCGTCACTTCCGGTTTCGCCGGAAATGATACCAACTTTGTTATTTTAAATGGAACCCTATAATTTTGATTACATATTTAAGATCGTCTTTTCAGACTGAGTATTTCTTATCTGGGTTATCTTCATCTACCTGTCACAGTTTTTGACTTATGTCAATTTTTTCGTTCAAAATGTCACATGCAACAGTTGCTTTAAAAAATCGAAGCTCCTAAACGCTTTGCAGTGATGAAACGAGGTTTTTTACAGTCGATAGCGAAGGCATCAGAGAATCTTTTGAGTGGTCAACAATCTACGAACATAGCTTCAAACGTTCACAATTACTATTCAAAGTTGACGATGACAAAATGTGGAAAAGTCGATTTTTTCAAATGAAACGTACTATTTTTGGCAACGGCAATCGATAGAGCGCTAAATTTTAGGGGCAGTTTCATCAACATGTCCTATACCCTCTACTTATCAACTCTGAGTTATTGACGAAAAAAGATATTCTGAAAAAATTACGAGTTATCGGAAATTGAGTAGGCTTTGGAAAATTTGTCACGTCAAAAAGTGACATTTTCATTATTAGTATTAATAATTGTTGGCTTAATGTTGGCCTTACAACAACGGTGGACTACACGAATGAAGTTGTTTTTGATTTATTTGTTATTTATAGTCAAAATGACAGCAAAATAAGAACGATTGTTTAACAAAAAATACTCTCAAGACATAACTTCTTTCATTTTATAACTTACAAATACAAATCTTACAATAGAACTAACAATTATTATCAACATTAATCCTTTTGAAAGAAACAAACGTAACACAATTTAACAAAGCTTTTGTCGTTCATTACATTAATACAGTTCGTCTTCATGCGAGCAAATTTACCCTGTCATCTGCGCTAAATCTGGATACTTTGCGTTAAATGGCTCGGCAAGTTCTGTCTACAATTCGGTCATTTTGACCATAAGTCACAAATAAATCAAAAACAACTTCATTCGTGTAGCCCACAATTTATTGTTGTAAGACCAACATTAAGCCAACTATTATTAATACTAACAATGAAAATGACACTTTTTGACATGTAACAAATTTTCCAAAGCCTACTCAAGTTCCGATAACTAATGATTTTTTCAGAATATCTTTTTTCGTAATTAACTCAGAATTGATAAGTAGAGGGTATAGGATATGTTGATGAAACTGCCCCTAAAATTTAGCGATCTATCGATTGCCGTTGACATAAATAGTACGTTCCATTTGAAAAAATCGACTTTCCCATATTTTGTCATAGTCAACTTTGAATAGCAATTGTGAACGTTTGAAGCTAAGTTAGTAGACTGTTGACCACTCAAAAGATTCTCTGATGCCTTCGCTATCGATTGTAAAAAAACTCGTTTCATTATTGCCAAGCGTTTAGGAGCTGTGATTTTTTAAAGCAACTCTTGTATGTGACATTTTGAACGAAAAAATTGCCATAAGTCAAAAACTATGACAGGTAGATGAAGATAACCCAGAGAAGAAATACTCAGTTTGAAGAGACGATCTTAAATATATAATGAAAATTATAGGGTTCCATTTAAAATTACAAAGTTGGTATCATTTCCGGCGAAACCGGAAGTGACGAAATCTTGCCAATATTTTAGGTGAATTCAGAATTGTCGATAATGGCCGAGTACCAAATTTCAAATTTCTATTCCACTGGGAAGTGGAAAAACTTCTAACGAACGGTCTACGTGAATCACCCTGTATAGACAAACAATTCGTACACGATCACAGGAACAGTAAAATTAAATTAGACTATTTGTTCATATAGTCTTTTACAGTATAAAAACAGCTTTTTGACAGATAATCGTATAGGCTTTTCTTAAAGCTATACATGTTACTCAGTTTTCTTATATCATCTGGTAATTTATTAAAAATTTGTATACAAGAATAAGCCGGTGCATAAGACTGCATAAGCAAGAGTTACATTTGCAATAAAAATAAGGTTTCCTGCATTTTTTCATGCCACGGTATGGGAAAACCGATCCTGTAAAAATAACATGAAGGAAATTCAAATGAGGGAAGACCCCCGATCACGGAGGTTCCCCGATCAACGAGAAGGACGACGAAGAATTTTCAAATTAAAAATTATTGTTTTTCTTACCTACATGAAATAAAAAGTGCTTTTCAAGAGTTCCAAGTCTTATTTCCATTATTTTCAGGAATACAGGATATTCTCTAAGATTGTAGATGTGGACGTCTCAAGGGGTTGCGGAGTGGCGGGACGCAGCGAAAGTCGTGGTGGGGGCGCGGAGATCCGAGCGTTACAATGGCATGAATTCTTTACTTCCTCTCAGATTTAAACAATTATCTCCTTTATTGATTGCTCTAAAAATATTCTGTAAAGACGATCGTCAACAAAATAAAATAGCACATCTTTTATTAAGAATAATTAATTTCGATTAACCGCCCCGATTTGGAGTAATCGTGTTGGAAAGGAAATATGCCCCTAAAAATGATGCGTTTTTGCCGATGCTCGAACCGAGATAATCGCCTCCAAAGGTCCGTGGCCCCGTATGGTTCAATGGAGATATTTTTCTTTCAAAATTAATAAAAAATACAATCCGCACAGACATCACCATGAATTTTTCAGGAAAGGTACTTCTCCACATGAACTTTCACGTGGCGGCGTTAGTTGGAAAATTTTGATTTGTGCCCTTTGTCACAGGACGACCCTTGGACGAATTTAACAGTAGCATACCGAGGGCATTAGAAACCAAAATTTATACTCCATACATTTTCACTCGTAAGTGCCCCTTGGTTGAAAGATAAAGTCTAGCGAGCACCCTACTAAATAATTTCCATCAAATAATGGACCAATGGTAATGCCTTTGGCATTTTTGCCAATACCTGACTAGTGACCACTGCTTAGGTACCACGAAAATTTAATTGTTTTAACGATCACATTTTTTTTAATTTAGAAAGGTGTAAATCGCCGCATTTTATTTTTGACTGATAGCAATATTCTTTATGACTATATTTTCAATCGGATTTGTATTATTTTCAATTGAAAATTCCAATACAATTGGAAGATCAAATGGCATACAGAATAAGACTTTAAGTACGCAAAAGCTTTGGGGGGGCGAGGGTTAAAATATTGCGAATGGGGTGGAAAAAGTAACATAATCCATATGAGTTCAACTTATTGCCGAAGGAAAACGAAATTAGACGAAGTTATCAAAATAGGTGCTTAGTAGGTCTAGGGGGTTGAAAAATTGTAAAGAGGGATGAAAAGTCAAAGGGGGTGAAAATTAACCGAAATTAAGTAGAATTACAGAAAATAACACAAAAATAATCCAATTAAGGTATCCAAATTTAGTCTTTGGAGGGCTGAAATATTGCGAAGGGGCTGAAAAAGTGAAAAATATAAACGTAATCCAAATGAGTTCAATTTATTGCCCAAAAAAAACTAAATAAAGTACACCAATTTTGCAAAATAAACACTTAGGGGGTTGAAAAATTGTAACGAGGAATGAAAAGTTAAAGGGGATGAGAATTAATCGTAATTAGTAGAATTACAGAGAATAACACGAAAATAAGCCAATTATGCAAATTTTGGAGGTTGAAATCTTGCGAAGGGTGTCGAAAAAGTGAAAAAGTTCAACACAATCCATATGAGTAAAATGGATATCCAAAGAGTAAAATTTATTACGTAAAAAATACAAAATTGCGTGAATTTGGCCAAATTAACGCTCGGGGGGTTGTAAAATTGTGCAGAGCGATGAAAAATTAAGAGGGGTGAAAAGTAGTAAAGTAGAACTATAGAAAATTACACAAAAAAGAAGCGGTCTGCGTAAATTTTGCTTTTTGAGGGTTCACATATCGTGAAAGGGGTTGAAAAATTGTGGATGGGTTAAAAATTTATGAAAATGACTTTGAATTACCGAAAAATCACAAAAAAGCCCGAAAAAATAAATAAAATGTATTTACCCCGCTTGTTCGGGGTTAGGGGTTGTTAGTAGCCTAGTATAGGGTTGAATGGTTAATGAAATCTTTCGAATCCTGTAATTTTATACCATACATGAAGAAATTTCCAACTTCAACCCTTAAATTTCACCCCATTTGTTAGATTTTACTGAAAATCGCCCTCACTTTTTTATATCAACGGAAATCACCCGGGGTGATTTCCAGGAAATCGCCCTGGGTCGGGGTGATTTCCAGGAAATCGCCCTGGGTCGGGGTGATTTCCAGGAAATCGCCCTGGGTCGGGGTGATTTCCAGGAAAAAATCACCCTGGGTCGGGGTGATTTCCAGGAAATCGTCCCAGCAATTTTCAAGAGACGCGAATAAGCATAATTACGAAAAACTGAATTTACCTATTATTTCATACTGCAATAAATGCATGACTTTTTATTTAATCTATTTACTTCAGGCGATTTTCTGGCTGAATATCCCTTGTGTTTGGGATATTTAAGGAAATCTGCCCTTGCTGTCTGATACACGTGTTTGTTGCCCCAAGAAAACAGACCTCGCGCTACGCGCTCGGTCTGTTTTCGTTGCAACAAGCACTTGTATAACAGCGCGGGCAAATTTCCGGAAATATCCCTCACACGCGGGATATTATATACGAAAATTTGCTCATCCGCCTACAGTGTCAACGTAAACTAACATATCAAATTCTGCAATGATACGTTGATCAGTTTTTAAGTTCTTGTGTTTTTCTGTTTCTGCATGTTAGGGGTTGTAGCGTTTTTAAGGGCTGCTTTTCGTGGACGATTTTCTCCTAAAATGCACTCCTCCTTTCTCGAAGATATAATGTATAAGATCTCACAGTTTCACAGCAGAAATTGCTTCTCTATGTCAAATTACAATAGAATTTCAGAGAAAATAAATAAAACGTATTTAACCGCTTGCAAAGCGTTGTTAGTAGCCTAGGGGTTGATTTTAGGTTGGAAGCTCATAAGAGCTTTTTTAATGGTTGAACGAAATCTATCGAGCATTGTAATTTTATACCACCATCACCATCTACTTGAAGAAATTTCCAATTTCAACCCCTAAATTGCATTCCCCTTTTTGGATGTTAGTGAAAATTTGTCCATCCCCCTACAGTGTCACTGAAAATTACCACACCAAATTCTGTCTTGATACGCTGAGTGGTTCTTGAGTTCTCGTATTTTTGTGTATCTGGTTGTTAGAAGTTGTAACCCCTTTAGTGGCGGTTTTTCCGAAAATCTGAATGACACCTTTTTACGCCAATTTCCACCAATGCTTATTAAGCAGAATTGTGAGTTGCAACCCCTAATTTCCACCCCCTCTATCCAATTTTGCGGAAAAAATACCCCCGTAAGATTTCATCTAAATAGGTTTCAAACCTTGCGGACTTATGATATTTTTTATGGTTTTCCCCTAAATTTCATTCCCCGAAATTGACACACCTTCATCTTGGACTTGAAGGCAGAACGTGTGTACCAAGTTTCAGCAAGATACCTCCACTAGTTCTCGAGTTATTGCAATTTGCAATTAACAATCCATAAACCCGACGCACACATATTTCAAGTATTTACATATCTATCGATATTAGCAGCACTTTAGACTTCACATTAGGTTTCTATCAGATTATAGTTTCGTGATATAAATTGCTGTATATTTTTAACAAATGAAAAAAAAAGTTAAAAATATGTAAATCTCAAGTGGTGTTAATATTGACTGGAGTCGGTAAAAGCGTCAATATTGAACGATAAAGTTGTAGAGTGTCGACGCGATTTAAAATCTTTTCTCCAGCTAGGATTCTCGATGAGTCGCATCGTATGTAATCGTCCGATAATCTAGAGGTGATGTTTTTCCACAAAATCGGACAGAGGGGGTGGAAAATAGGGGTTGTAACTCAAAATTTTGAATATACCTACCTACTTATTCATATTAAGCACAAATATAGATATATCCAAAAAAAACTGCAAACGACAAACTTACTTCCTTCAATTCTAGGATGTTCTAAGACACTAAGAAAACAAGAAAATTAACTAGGGACAAAAGTAATATAATATTGTTCCTGCATTTTAATGTTCTTTACCGTACCTACGAGACAAAAAGCCTAATCAGTCATGTATCTTCGTCCGCTACTTCGATTATCAACAAAGAAAAGTTAAGACATCGAATAAATTTATTTGTTATAAAAATTTATTGTGTATGTCATTTGGTAAACCCCGTTTAATTGTCTTTTTTATGCGTAAAAGTCGAGCGCTGGGGATTTAATGGCTGTGGAAACGAAAGCGCAGAGCAGATGGGTGATCGACAACCGTGGCGGAGCTCCGCGCTATCATTATCATTATAGTCTTTTGATAATTACTGCGTTATACAGGGTGTTCCTATATTCATAGTCCTAACTCCGGGACGTTATTTCTTACATCATTCTAGGAAGAAAAGTTTCTATGTCCGGAAATGCTTTATAAGGGAGCTGCGCCCCTTTAAAGGGATACTCAAAAAATCAGTTTTCTGAAAATTTCTCGAAAAATGTGAACAATAGGATTTTGAAATTCAAATCAATGGTTAGTGCTATAAAGAGCTTTTTCTTCAATTTTTTTCATATTTTAACCTCCCCAACCCCATCACAATTTAAAAAAAATGGGAGGTTACTGCAATCACTAAAATTTTCGAATTTGAGATACCACCAGATCTTCACGTTTTGAGGTCTCAGGAACCCAAAAAAGGGGTTTTTAAAATGTGTCTGTGTGTATGTACGTACGTACGTTCGTACGTACGTACGTTCGTACGTACGTACGTTCGTTTGTAATCACGCCACAGCCAAAACTACTAGACCGATTTGGCTGAAATTTGGAACATATGCATCTCGTAACCTAACTTAGATCTGAAAAGCTTTTGGAGCCAATCGTGCACCCGGAAATGCCATTTTGGCACATCAACTTTTAAATTTTAAATGCAAACCCCCATTTTTCACGTCACCATTAGGAAGACCTTCAAATTCTGCTTCTAAAAGTGTATTCATTCTTAGTGCCCTTTTGACCAAAAATTTAAAAAAAAATTATTTTTATCGGACTTTAAAATCGCGGTACAGCCCAAGCCCCTGAACCGATTTGGCTGAAATTTTGCACATGGGGATTGTATTACACGCCGAAGAGC
This sequence comes from Pycnomerus fuliginosus, assembly GCA_963924575.1. NCBI lineage: Eukaryota > Metazoa > Arthropoda > Insecta > Coleoptera > Zopheridae > Pycnomerus > Pycnomerus fuliginosus. The sequence goes on from OZ004622.1 coordinate 22,942,764, forward strand.
TGAACAAATTTTGAATTCAATCGACTCACGGAAAGTGCCGTTTTGGCACACCAATTTCCAAATTTAAAATTATTCTCTCATTTGACCATTAAAAACAAGTTTTTGAAAGATTTATTGTCACCATCAGAAAGGTCTTCAAATTCTGGTTTTAAATAGGACAAAATTAATTCGCATTTAGCGCTGTTTGGTTAAAAAAATCGAAATTTCATAATAACAGTAAAAATACATTATAGCCCAAATTACTGAATCGATTTGGCTGAAAATTGGTACATGGAGATTGGGTGACCCACTGAAGATCTAAAAGGCTTTTGAAAGCAATTGGCCTACGGGAAGTCCCATTTAAGCATATCAACTTAAAATTTTAAATACAAGACCTCCTTTTTTATGTCGCCATTAGAAAGGCGATCAAATTCTGGTTCTAAAAATGTGTTCACAGTTTCTGCCATTTCAGTGGAAAATAGAGAAAAAATTCTTTCTCATTAAAAGGGAGCGGGCTGACAGTGGATGACATAAAGTGGCAGTTATTGTCAAAAAGTTGGCAAAAGATTAACCTTAAAAGAAACATATTGTCAAACGTGATGGGTGATGTCCGAGGTCACGTCGATATTTGTCAGAAAATTGCGAAATTAGTCAAGGATTAAAAAAATTCTGTTGAATTGACTACTATCTACACAGAATACAAAGATCCACGCGATGGGGAGGTTCCAGCCGCTTCTCTGCTGCATTTTTTTTTAATAAACATCAGAAGTGTGCGTTCTTGGGGGGTCTTACATATTTTTAACCTCCCCAACTCCATCACAATTTTAAAAAAATGGGAGGTTACTACATTCACTAAAATTTTCGAATTTGAGATAGCACCAGATCTTCACGTTTTGGGGTCTCAGGAACCCAAAAAAGCGGTTTTCAAAATGTGTCTGTGTGTGTGTACGTACGTACGTACGTTTGTAAACACGCCACAGCCAAAACTACTGGACCGATTTAGCTGAAATTTGGTGCGTAGGCATCTCATAACCCAACTTAGATCTGAAAAGCTTTTGGAGCCAATCGCGCAACTAGAAATGCCATTTTGGCACATCAACTTTTTAATTTCAAATGCAAACCCCCATTTTTCACGTCACGATAGGAAAGGCCTTCAAATTCTGCTTCTAAAAATATATTCACTCTCAGTGCCCTTTTGACCAAAAATTAGAAAAAAATTGATTTTTATCGGACTTTAAAATCGCGGTACAGCCCAAGCCCCTGAACCGATTTAGCTGAAATTTTGCACATGGGGATTGTATTGCACGTCGAAGAGCTGAACAAATTTTGGATTTAATCGGCCCACGGAAAGTGCCGTTTTGGCACACCAATGTCCAACTTTAAATTATTCACTTATTTAACCATCCAAAACAAGCTTTTGAAAGATTTATTGTCACCATCAGAAAGGTCTTCAAATTCTGGTTTCAAAAAAAATGCAGCAGTGAAGCGGCTGGAACCTCCCCATCGCGTGGATCTTTGACTTGTGTTTCTAGCCGAATTAGCACAGAAATTGTATAAGACTGGTTTCAGCGACGGTTTTAGAACTGCCTAAAAAGGACTTACTTATACCTACTTTTCTCTAATGAATGTTTCAATTTGTTTGTTCTAAAAAAGTTCTAAAACCATCATGGAATCCAGTCATACATTTTCTTTGCTAATTCGACTAGAAACCCAAGTCAAAGATCCACGCGATGGGGAGGTTCCAGCCGCTTCACTGCTGCATTTTTTTACATTTCCTTTTGTTGTGGGCCTTTTTTTTGCCAAATAATAACAAATTCGTAATCTCTGGTCCATTGCACATAAAAAGGTGCTCTCGTTGAATGTAGTTAGGGCGCACCATTTTCGAAGTAAATAATAATAATAATAATAAGTTTTTATTTGCCAGAACGAAAAATTGCATTCTATGTTAAACCTAACGTAAACCTATAGTACATTGTACGTTCCAGCAAAACACAGGAAATGCGTTCAGTACACGCGTCAAATTGGGGACTGGTCTTCCACGCATTACCTGGAAACACATGATTCCAGTTGGTTTAGGGGGCGAAAATTTGTGATTAGCACTTTCGCTTTATCTACCTAATCAGTGAAAATGAAGATGGAGGATGATTCCTTACATAATTTTAGGAAGAAAAGTTCATATTAAGATACGGTAGAAAATGTATCCTAAAAGAGCTATGGTCCTTCGAATGGAGTCTCGGAAAACATATTATTCGAAGGACCATAGGAATTATTTACCGCTACATGTCCATATGAACTTTTCTTTCTAAAATGATGTAAGATATCATATTCTGAATTTATTTTCACTAATTAGGTAGATAAAATAAATCTTACAACAGAAATTTTCGCGCTCTAAACCAATCAAAGTCACTTATCGAAAAGGGTGCGTTTTAGCGACATTCAACAAGAGCCTCTTTTCTGGGTAGATTCGACCATCGATTAAGATTTTATTATTATTTGATAACAAAAATGCGCAAAAATGACTATAACAAAATGTAGAACGCACGCCAGTGATGTTAATAAAAATCTGAAAAAAAGTGAGGAGAAAGCTCTTCTATTCTTCTATTCTATTCTTAATATTTTTCGAGAAATCAAAAAAAATATGACTTTTTGAGTACCCCTTTGAAGGGGCGTAACTCCCCTATAAAGCATTTCCGGACATATGTCCATAGGAACTTTTCTTCCTAGAATGATGTAAGGAATAACGTCCCGGAGTTAGGACTATGAATATAAGAACACCCTGTATTTATAGTAAAAATTATTATTTTAAAGGCACTGTCGTAATCGGAAGAGATCGGCCTTCAATTTTGGAAGAGAGGTATTTTTAGATTTGAGGTGTGGTTTGCGAGATATTATTATTTATTATTTATGTTGCATTGACCTGTACGTCTTTGACTTCATAAGTTTCATTGAGTGCGAAACGGCAGAAAGCGGTAAAAACGATCAATTTTTCACTGTCGTGGAAAGGAGATATGAGCGTAGGAAATTCCTAAGCCCTATTAGCCAATACGTTTTCAAAATTGTTTCATTTTTTTGTGGGTAAACGGGTACAAAACATTTGTTGAGATATTTGGCAAAATATGTCAGATAACATGAGCTATCGGCTGGTACCAATAGCTGGAAAATTTTGGATTTAAGTTTAATAAAATATATAAGCTAATATTTTGTGAAGGTTTCAGCTTTTACTCTTCAAACCCCCACAGGGTGACACGTTCTAGGCGATCTAGCATTCTGCTTCATATTAAACTCAAAATTGATTATGTGAGGTGGATATTTTCAAAGTTCCCGACTGTACCTACATACAAACACAAACAGACAAGATTTTTTTCCGCTTATAACAAAAAAATGGACAACTATAAGAAAGCCACTGGAACCTCCACATCACCATCGAATGTACATTTTTGGACTAATTTTCTGACAAATAATAATTATAGTAAGTAAATAAAATAATTAGTTAAGGCTAATTTCCTGTTACATTTAGGTGATGTCACCAGCTGTAACTTTACGTCGTCACTGTCAGTCCGCGTCCGCTCCTTTTTAATGATAATGAAAATTTTTATTAGGTATGTAGGGTGTTTCATTTCAAAATGTCCCTCCCTTTTATTTCCCCGTCTGATATGTACAATTTAGGAATAATTGAAAATGCAAATCGATAGTAATTTTTCCGTAGACTTTGAATCTGTGAACAAAAAAATAAGAACGTTAAATTTTTGCGATATACACAAGACTTCACTTTTTTTTTTTTAATGGGACACCCCGTATATTTTTACACGGTTGAATATTGATCTTCTTTCAAGGAATTCATTAATGTATAAGTAGTTACTTAGACATATTTCTCTTTGATAGTTTTCGAGATATAAGCGCATACGCTGATTTAATGGAGAGTGCTGTGATTTTGCAACTTATCGTATTAGGTGAGGTGTGACTGATGATCAAGTCGGCACATGTAGAGAAGTAATGTCATCGTAATCCAATAATAATAATAATAATAAAAATAATATAAGTTTATTACCGACGTGATCATTATACATGATATGGGTGACGTCAAAAATATCTGGTATAACCATAGTGCTTAGAATAAGCATAAATAAAACAAATAACATATTCTCTATTCACGACGTTTAAAAACGGCAGAAGGCTGTGTTGGGGTGACAGAATTCACTGGGTATAGTACTCATGACATTTGTCAAATTGTACGTCATGTTCTTTGTACTCAAAATTATTGTCCTTTGTTGCCAAATAGCAGAACATAAATGTCAACAAATTTCCACAAACGCCACAAACTAAACTATCAAGAACTAATAAGGATTCTGCTTTTACTGAAGACACAATGATTTCTGTTGTTAAGCAGGGCAAGGCATGGTAAACGTAAGCATTTTGGAAATTTTAAGTCAGAGATTTGAAGAGTCCGCTGTTTGTGTCAGATAACCTACAAGACTGTTTACAGAAAGCTGATTTTCACGGATTGAAATGGTTAAATATTAAATCTATACACTGATACAAGTGTAAATTGAGCTGGAGTCGTTATTCCTGAATCTTCATGGATGAATTGCCTTTGACTTCAAATAAATATAAGTTCCCATTCTAAGAAAGGTACCACTTCGTAGTGAACCAACATTTCAGATCGATGGAAGGAAATTGGAATCGTGCATCTTCCCTATCAAAGTTACGAAGAAATATTTTTGCTGCAACGACGTGTTTTTGTTCGCATAACAGCATAACAGTTTTGTGTACCTACCCCAAATATATTCATGACCCGCCTATGTACCTCGCCATCAGTTAGATCAGGTCGATCTTGCTTAATTTGACGAAAACACCTAATTATTTGCTTTTTCTGTTCAATGCTTATGAGCTTTGGCATTTTTAAGACAATAACAATTAGCTTGTCAAAATCAACAATTAAATGTAAATGTGACAACACAGCTATGAGGTTCCGGCGGATAACAGCCTGGTTACTAAATAGTGACCAACATGAAAAAACCATATCATAGCCTATTGCCGTTTTAAAACGTCATGAATGGAATATATGTATATCACAGTCGAACACTAAACACTAAACACTAAACGGTAATATTACATCACAAAGAAATTCTTTAAAATCATAATAGGCTTTATCGATTAACATTTTTTTCAATGCCTGTCCTGTAAAGTAACCAATAATAGTAAATTATTAAACGAGCACATTATGAAGGCCGTTATTAACGCGGTTGAGTTTAGAACCCGAGCGTAGTGAGGGTTGTAAACAACCAAGTGAATAATGGCCCATAATGTGCGAGTTAAATACCACGTTTTATCCACGATTATTGAAATATATTTATCCAAGATTATCGAAATTCTTCAAAAATTTTTATCACTTTATATTTATTGTATACACAAACCAACAAAAACAAAATGTTGACAAATGATAGGAACAGCTTGATGCTTGGTCTACTTTGGCACACTTTCGCTTGATTTTGAAACGTCATGATGTTCATTGGATAGGCGACCAAAATTACAGGTGCTGTGAAATAATGTGACAGAAGCGTGACTTATGACCATAAGTCACGCTGTATTTTATGAACAGGATTATGTATCCATAGTTACGTACATAATAATGGCATTATTTAATAATCGTGGATAAAACTAATAAAACTAATAACAAATAGTAAACTTACGGTACCTAAACCTAACAAATGCATAATGTGGCCATCACCTTCTTGAACACATAATCAGTGGTTATGCACTCCGCACATTTTGATAGTCGCTGTATGTCAATATGACGTCACGCTGTGCAAAATTACATTGAGCGAGATATCCTTTTTTGACAGCTCAGCAGTCTTAAATATGTTTTTGCACAGGGTTGATTATTTGAGTGCCTAACCATGACTACAAACTGACATTAGGTACTTTTCTACTGTTTCGATTTGATCATCTCACCTAATAGGTACGGCTAAAATTTGAAAAATCACAGCACTATGCATTAAATCACGTATGCGCTTACATCTCAAGAACTGTCAAAGTATGCATATATTAATGAATTTCTTGAGGAAAGATCAATAATTCAACCGTGTAAAAACATACCATTTACCTATATCGCGAAAATTTTTTGTGCAATAATTTTTTTATTCACAAATTCAAAATCTACGGAAAAATTGCTATAGATTTGCATCTTCAATTATTCCATAATTCTATCAGATAGAAAAAAAAATGGGCAGCTACGGAAGCGGCTGGAACCTCCCCACTTGGTGAATGATCCAATCTTATCACCAATATCAAGTAAATTTTACTTATACAAGCCTAAGGTGTTTTCTGTGATTTTTCTAAGTTTTACGATCTTTTGCCAAAAGGGCACTAAGATTGAATACAATTTTGAAAACAAAATTTGAAGACTTTTCATGTGCTGATAAAGAAAATATGAGTTCATTATTAAAATTTCAAAGTTGATATGCCAAAATGGCACATGCCGTTTGCCGATTGCCACCAAAATTAAATCAGCTCTTCGGCGGGTAACGGTATCTTTACCTACCAAATTTCAGCCAAATCAATCCAGCAATTTGGACTGTAGCGTGTTATTTATTGTTTCCTCGAAACTTCGAATTTTTCGATTTTATGCCAAAAAGGCGCTAAGTGTGAATACACTTTCAGATACAGAGTTTCAAGGCCTTTCATGTACTGATAAGAAAAATTAGTGTTCATCAGTCAAATTTCATAGTTGGTGTGCCAAAAAGGCACTTGGCGTTTCCGGATTGGCAACAAAATTAACTGGGCTCACCAGAAGGCCAACAGTAACCTCCATACCAAATTTCATAAAAATCTGTCCGGTAGTTTTCGAGGAATCTTGCTCACATACGTACATACATACATACGTACATCCGTACATACACACAGACATTTTTTAAAAACCACTTTTTTGTGATCCTGGGACCTTGAAACGTAAAGATCTGGTGTTATCTCAATTTTGAATTTTGGAGTGATTGCAGTAACCTCCCATTTTTATATGGTTGTGGGGAGGTTAATAAACAGGGGGGACATTTGAAATGAAACACCTTGTACCTGCTAAATAAAGCCGTGTAGAATATAAGGTGGGTGGTGTAAAAAAAACTATATGAGTACCTATCAGTAAAGTTAAGTTTCGACGTGCCACTAAAATTTTATGGCCCTTCTTGTTTCGACTTTTGTTTTTAAAATGGTACAATCTCCGCATACAAGATTTCATTCCCGAATCGGTTCAGAGGTTTAAGCTGTATCGTGATTTTAGTGCCGAAGCATATGTGTAGGCACCCTAATTTTAGCGAAATCGTTGTTCGGCGGCTCGACCGTCTACTCTGTCCGTCGCATAACTTGAGAACGGGAGCAGATATTGAGATGAAATTTTGTACACATGTGTATACCCCGAAAATCTCGGCGGGGATTTTTTTGGGCCATATCGGACCAAGGAGGTGGGAGTTAGGGGTGAAAAACTGAAAGAAATTACAATTTTCGACGTTTGATCGCGAACGCTGCCTCAACGCTTGAAGATAGATCAGAAGTTTGAAACGAGGAATTGTCGACAATGAAAAGATCTACAAAAAAGTCCGCGACGGCATATAGCTATCGGTGGCTTATTGTCGGTTATCAGTAACAGATATTTATATGCTGTCGCGGACTTTCTCTAGATCTATTCGTTGCCGACATTTCTCCCTTATACGATTTTAATCCATCTTCAAGCGTTTAGGCACCGTTCGCAGTAGAAGCGCGAGAATGCGAAAAATTATTAATTGTAATAACTCGAGAACCAGTGGAGATATTTTACTGAAACTTGATATGCGCTTTTGACGTACAAGTCTACTGAAAGTGAGGGGGTGCCAATTTTGGGGGATGAAATTTAGGGGTTGAAAATCACAAAAATTCGAAAACTTCTCAAATATTTTGCACATGGAGGTCTGTTAGTTGAATTTTTGTAATACTAACATTAAAATCAGGCTATAGTCCAAGCTTTTGGATCGATTTAGCTGGTACAATATGATGTGTGACATCATTACAAGATGGTTAAATTCTGATTTAAAAAATGTTCATACTTAACAGTTTCTACCATTTCGGTGGAAAATATCGAAAATTCTCATTCTCGTTAGTAAAACTATATAGTTAGTAAAAAAAAGTTATTGCAAGTTTCTTATTAAATTGGTAATTTAATATAAAGGAACAGAGTGTCGAAGTAAATATAAGTGCAGTGATGCCCAGCAAAAGTAGTTATCTACGCTGCCTTTTGTTCTGTTCCTCAATCCTCCTACATTGGTTTGTTGCTCCATGCACAAATTGCTTCAATAAATTGGGTACAGATGCAGTCGGCATAAAATATTGGTGGACACTGTAATTTCATTTAAATAAACATTTCTAATCTCCGAAGCGAGAAGAAAATGAATTTTCCAGGTATACTAAAAGGAAATGAAACTTTCGTCTTTCCTCACAACTAAAATCATTGCTACTGGTCACACAACTATTTCGAATTGCTGCCAGTAAAGGCTATCCGAGAGCTATTTTTGTAGGTGTTCATATTAAACTCAAAATTCGCAACAAAGCAATGCTGGAATTTTTCAATCTTTGCGTAAGACGAAGGTTTCGTTTCCCAGTACCTTACATAGGCGCCGGAACCAGGGGGCAAGCGAATTGAAAATTTACCGCAAAAATTTCTATACAGGGTGGGTAATTTTTCGATGCCAACCATTGAGATCTTCTAAACTTTAAAAAAGAAAAGTTACGCTATTTTCCGATAATTTGATTCGTTCCTGAGTTATCGCAAAAAATCTGAAAATTGCCAATCTAAAGAAAAATTAATATCTCCTAATGATTGATGTTATTTAAACGATGCTTGGATTCTTTTATATTTTGAATGGCATTGACAGAAATTTTCTAGGGCTTGTAGATTCTGAATAAAGATAATTTCAGATAAAAGATAATTTCTTTCTTGGAAGGATATTGGTCTAAGCAGGATCCATGATTTTGGTTGAAATTCATTAACAAGTTCAGCAAGAAAATAAAAATTGATTAAAGAGTAAAGTGCGCTATGAACAACCGGCAAACAACTGCTTTTGGAATTTGAAAAAGTCTCAAATATAGATTTAGTTCGTCCTCTCAACCAAACACAGAGGTGTCAAAAATCTATTTTTTTTAAGAATCGGAGTGGTATAAACTTTACAATAATAATATAATTATAAAAGTATCTACCGAGAAAAGTAAATGTTTTATTTTCGCAACATCATCTATCTAAATAGGTGAAAACACACCACCGCGCTCTAATGTCCGTGCGCTCTAGTGTTCTCGCGCTCTAATGTCCCTGCGCTCTATCGGCCGCGCTCTAATGTTCCTTCCCGTGAGCACATTGTGTTCGAAACGCGTCAGCAGTGAAAATCAAGTGTTTCGGTGTAATGGGGTGGTTTTAGTGCATTTTTCCACCGAAGTTGTCCAGTGTTTCCATTATTCTTTGTTTATTGCACTTTTTTGTTTAATTATTTTTGTTATAAACGTCTAAAATAATAATTTGCCTTTTTCTATGTTGAATTGGCCACAAATAGCTCACCCAGAAATCGCCAATTATTATTATATACTATGGAGTCGCACCCCCCTTGCAATTTCCAAGTTCCGGCGCCTATGGTTACCTATGCATCAGAAATTTCGATATCTTATTATGAACTGGACAGGCTTGAGCATCTACTCGAATATGTGTTGTCTGTTTCGCTTCCATATCCAACTTGAATACTAATATTTTTCATTATGGGGGAACAAAAATAAGTAATTGAACAGGCTTTCTTTTAATACAACTGGAGGAATGATTGAAGAAAACTAATCCTAACATACAACGAACCAATTTAATTTTTCCTTTTTGCTAATTGATCTGTGACCAGTAGACGTCCTTAATAAGCCGCAAGGGGGTGGAAAATGTTCAAATCCTCTCAAACAGGGTAAACATTGCTTCGTTTATGCAATCAAATCAAAGTATAATGAAAAGTTTGAAGCTCGCAATTACAATAATCAGAGATTTTTTTATTTGATTATATCTATGACAATGAAATACCTTAAACTGTGATAATCAAAATTGAACTCCATTTAAGATTCGTGGTGAAAGCTTCTAACGAAATCCGTTTGTATCCTATAAACAGCGATGTGAGAATCAGTACTTACCTATTTCACTCTTTAAAGAAAAAAGTTGCAAATGGGATTGTGATGAGAATTATCGGACAAGTTGTGCGGAGTTCACACCACTAGAGATCGATAAATTCGTAGGAGACTACATACCTTTTCAATTTAGCATTTTGTCCAGAAAAAATCTCGTAAACATAAACATGGGAATTCAATTTTATTGTTGCGTGAAGTTTTTTTTAACTCCACAATGAGATAATAAAAAATTAAATAATTTCGCTGTGGGGTTTCAAAGTTGAAACGAATCCTTCGTAGGGCGGGTTTTAATATCCGCCCAAACACAAAACGAGAAGAGAGTTTGCAAATGTACATGAGATTGGCTCGAATTAATTTCTATGAACCACTTGAACATGAAAGCGGGTTGCATTTTGCGTCCCTCTGCAGAGTTTTTCTCTGGAGGCTCTCTCTATGAAGTTGTTTTTCAAAAGAAAATCACGCCTTAGTCTCTTTTATAACTATTTTCTTTTCTAAAAGGTAAATTTTCATTTACAGCAATCCAAAGGCCTTTTGCGTGTATGTTGACCGTCATAAAAATTTCACATCGTTTGAAAGTTAATTGAATAAACAATATAAATCGGCAAATTATTAATGCAAACAAAATATAGGTAGGGGATAAGTAATTAGTTGTTTTAATATAATTACAATATTTAGGTCTAAATTTTATTAATCCTTCTTGAAGCTCAGTAAGTAGGTACCTAGCTATTTGTTGATGGGGTCTTTATGATGTTGTGTTTAATATAAACTCCAGAAATAAAATGACGAAAATATGAAAGTAAGTCGAAAGCTGTAAAAAAAAGCCAGCCACTGAGGCGACAGAAACCTCTCCAACGGTGAATCCTCCTCGACAAACAATTCTACCACCTCCGCTTAATCATTTGATGACTTGCACGCGTGCAAATGTATAAAACATTTTCCAATCTATAGAGTCTACAAAGAAGAGGATAGAGGATGCCGCCAACCACAAATTAATTAGGTAGGTGTAGGAAAACGCATAGAATCTTATGTTTTATAAATTTTCCAGGTGCATTTGCAAATGTTTGGCTAAACAAAATACAAAAATTGTCAAGCGATTTTTAACTTTCTATAACTCCAGAAGTATTAGAAGAAGTAGAGAGTTCCGGTTGACAGCGACTTATTCTTATTTCACAATATACCTAGTCCAGTTGGTTGAAAGCTTGGTCCATTTTTCAAAGAGGAACTGATGTTTGATTACACAAGGTAGTTTCACAGTCTCGTTCCACAAAATTTACTTACTGTTTAGGACGCGTTTCGGAGTGTTACTCCATCTTCAGCTATAAAAGAAATTAACACAAAATACAAAACAGTTGCCTGGAAAATGAAAAAACGTTAATTTCTTTTATAGCTGAAGATGGAGTAACACTCCGAAACGCGTCCTAAACAGTAAGTAAATTTTGTGGAACGAGACTGTGAAACTACCTTGTGTAATCATACCTAGTCTAGATTAAAAGCTAATATGCATTTCACGTACGGAACCTTGCAAATGTTTGACGAGCCAAAATTTAAAAAGTAGCCATTTTTTACAGGTAGAGTTGAGGTTGACGCCATTTTCTTTGTCGGAGAATATAGAAAATTAATGATATCTTAAATTTTTTCTTTTGACGTCCGTTGAAAGTAGATAGTGTTGATTTTCCTGTCCGAATCCCATTAGAAAATCAACATTAATGATATCTTTCATTTTGACGAGTTTGTCAGCACTGTCCAAATAAAGTGAAAAAATGTACAGTTCTGAGCAAAAATTACCAACTTTCGGTCGGAATTTTTTTGTGCAAAATATAATCCTGGAATAAAATTTTATGGTTCGATAGATTTCTGCGAAATTAGCGTCTTGGGGTCACGAAAATATAATTTTTTTTTTCGTAATTACCTATTACTTTTACGAAATTTTCTGAATCTGAACTGAACGCATCACGCTGTGTCCAGGCAATCCGTTAATCGCGAATTACACCTTCTAGGTGGCAAAAAGGAGTTCAGAGTGAACTCCTTTGATTCATTCTGGACCGCTCCAGGTGGTATTTTGCCTCTAGAAGCTATTCCTGAGGCCTGAGATTGGAAAACGTGTCTTAAAAAGTTTCGTAATTACGAAAAAAAATCATTTCAGATAAAAAGTTTGTTTTTCGTCATTCGTACTGGAAACTTCACATTCTTGACATGCAATTATCATCCGAAAGCTTCCGTTTCCAGGACTGCGTCATTTGCTAGGCAACATGCACTAGCTGTACAGGAATGGCGTTTTTTCCGGCCTAGGCCGGAAAAACATTCCTGTACTTCTCTTTAAAAATAGTTCAAAATTTCATTATTTCTGTCTAGTTGCGCGATCGACGAAAAAATAGTATGTGCAACACGAAGGATATAATATTTTTCCTACTAGTTACACAATATACTATTTTGGTAACACATTTTTTTTATTTCCGTAATTACGGAAAAATAAATCCGAGATTACGGAAAAAAGATTTGTAATTACGAAAACAAATCCGTAATTACGGAAAAAAGTCCGTAACTAGGAAAAAAAAGACGTTTGTTTTGAACCAATAGGCTCTTACGGGGGATGGGGAGCAGAGCTGGGCAAGCTACTTTTGATTTGGTAGTTAGTTACAAGCTACAGTTACTTGTAATTCTAAGTAGCTAGTTACTACGTATTCAAGCTACTTCATGAATAAAAAGTAGCTAAGCTACTAGTAACTAGTTACTGTATTCGTTTTTGCAGCTACTTTTAACAACTACTTTTTTAAATTTACCGCGCCAAAAATTAAAAACTTAATGGATCGTTTTTGTGTTTGGCCCACGACAGTATAATAGTTCCCCAACGCTCTTGAAAATGATACATTTAAGGGAATAATGTCTCACATCACGTCACAAAAGCAGACTCAATTATCAATGGTTTCGGTCAAACTGGTGAATAAATTAAAAAATAAATTTGCATAAATTATGAGGTAGGAGGTAGGTAATAATCTTTCAAAGGTATCTCTAGTAGTAGTTTAGCTACTTCGAAGTAGCTTAGCTACTTTGAAGTAGCTTAAGCTACCTCAGTAGCTTTTTTTGGTAACTAGTTACCGAAAAATCGGTAACTTTCGAATACTGAATGAATTTCTCTACAGCTACAGCTACAAGTTACTCAGATACACTAAGTAGCTTAGCTACAGCTACTTTCACAGAAAAAGTAACTAGCTACGTAGCTAAGTTACTTTGTAGCTAGCTACTGCCCAGCTCTGATGGGGAGGCTAACACGTGTTCCTGGTGTCCACCAGGGTGCACTTCATCCCTTCTACAATTTACTTCTCATGCGTAGAACTTGTTAAAAACAGGTTTTCCAAAAATCCGTAAATACAGATTTTTTAAAAGACGCTTATTTTGGACCAATAGGCTTTTCAAGGAGCTGGGAATGCCTGTTTTTAACAACTTATACGCATGAGAGGTATTGTAGAGGGATGAAATGTTAGTCTCCCCATTTCCTTGAAAAGAATATTGGTCCAAAACAACAAGCGCCTTTTAAAAAATCCGTATAATTACGGATTTTTTTCCCGTAATTGCTACGTGTGATAGTTATTGTAGAGGGGATGAAATGCACCCTGATGGGCCCCCAGGGACACGTGTGGCCTCCCCAGTGCTTTGAAAAGCCTATTGGTACAAAATAAGCGTCTTTTAAAAAATCTGTAAATACGGATTAATTTTTCCGTAATTGCGCATTATTTTTCAGCAATTACTGTTTTTTTTCCGTAATCACGTGATCATGTGTGACCCAGGGACGCTTTCGTAACATCCAATTCCCGTGAAAGGACCCCGCACTTTTCTTATGGAAATTGGGTTTGGGTCAGATTTTTTTCAAAAAAATATATGTTGTAGAGCACGACTCCCTGAGTAATTGTTACCATTGCGCCAACTTTGTGGACCTCACCGTTTCTTACATATGGAGGGTTGAAGATGAGAGGGTGGTAAGGCACAGAGTTAAAACGAATGTGAAATCCGCTGTTTTCGCCATGGTCAACGCTGCATATTGTCAGAACAATAAGCAGGACATCTTTTGAAAGTCATTGAAGATCGTCATTCTTGTTATTTCTTGAGTATATTCAATGCTATTTTAACACCTTCTGGGCTGTCGTTAATTTGGGTCAGATTTCTTTTATTTTTTATTATATGACACCTCAATGCATGTAGTCTCTCGACGATTTTTCAAAAGTTACTTCGCCCTTACCTCTTCGAAGGAGTAGGGTGCAAATTCTACATTTGTTGTGCCTGGAGAAAATCTTCAACTAAGCAAAGTTTCACCGTTTTCAAACACTTCTATGCTTGGACATGGTTTAATAAGAAGTAATATATTATGATAGCAATTTCAAAAATATTTCCTTTCTTAATTTCAATACGCGTACCACTAAAAAAGTCCCACACTTTGTATGTAGGTCATACCTTCACTCTACGCCTTAATTACTTGAAGAGGTAAGGACGACAAAACTTTTGAAAAATTCTCCAGAAACTAGATGTATACAGGCATGATATATTAAAAAATAAAAGAAATCTGACCCAAATTAACTACAGCCCAGGGGCCCAATTCTCGAATCGTTCGAAATGTTTTCGTATGCGATGTTGGTAGGCAGCCGCCAATCAGATTGCGCGTACCTTAGTGATTTCGCATACGAAACTGTTCGTCCGATTCGAGAATTGGGCCCCTCAATGGCCATCTTCAATGAGTTTTAAATGATGCCCCGCTTAATGTTACGACAATATGTAACGTTGACCATGGCCAACACAGCGGCCTTCACATTCGTTTTAACTTTATGCATTACCACCCTCTCATTTTCAAACCTCTATATCTAAGAAACGGTGAGGTCCACAAAGTTGGCGCAATGGTAACAATTACTCAGGGAGTCGTGCTCTACAACATATATTTTTTTGAAAAAAATCTGACCCAAACCCAATTTCCATAAGAAAAGTGCGGGGTCCTTTAATGTAATAATATTTTCGTGACCCGACGCTTTCATAGCATGTCACCAAAAGATGCAAAGTTAAATTTCCTTTAGACTAGTATTAGCATTGCGCATACCTATTTTCAATATTTTCAAAAATATTTGGAATAAATTTATTTGAGCGATTTAAAAAAAATACCCCAACTAGCTATGAATCAAAAATTAGTTCGTTCTACACCTTCAAAATTTTTTTTTCAAGTTAATTTTGAAAAATTAAAGTTGAATTGGACAATTTACGAGCTTCGAATCACAGATCGACAATATGTGCTCCAATTTATTTTTCTTTAAACTCCCCAGCTAGTGTTTCATCAAGACAAGAAATCTTGTCTCGAGGGTCATTTCTTGTTTTGTCTTCAATTGAAAATCAAGAATGAAATTCTTCTCTCGACAAGACATTCAATTTCTTGTCTTGAGCTCAAGATTCTTGAAATTTCTTGATTTAAATTCTTCGTCGAGGATTGGTGAAGCTCGCTCAGAGTTGCAGGGAGTCAAAATTGGATTCTGATCAACTTTTTTCGATATCGTGATCGCGAAGCAAAATATTAAAAAATTGCCTTATTCCCGAGGTCGCAGCAGGCTGTGTTTACAACTTACATTTGAGTTGATTACTTCAAAATATGCGCCTTATGTGCAAAAACTCAAGCCTCCACATATAAAAATAAGGAAAATATCTGGGTGTTTTCCTCTTAAGTTGGACACACTGTATTTTGAGGGTTCGATTTAAGAGCTTATTCATAACCAATCTACGTACAGTATGCATCAGATATTTTGCTCGATCGTTTGTTACGCAACTGAAAATTTTGCGGAACAGACTTGGTCATGACGCCTAAAAACCATAGTTGCCTGAAATCCAATCACCGTCGTATCGTTGAAAATAATTGTCATGATCGAATCTGTTCCGTAAAGTTTTCAGTTGGGTAACAAACGATCGAGCAAAACATCTGGCGCATACTGTACACAACGTAGCAAACTTTAGCAATGATCAACAATTTATTATTCATAACAGCTTTTGACTTTTCTATTAATTGTTGACGATTGTTAAACTTTGTTAAGTCACGTACGTAAATGAAAGGAAATTATGAAATTTTGGCGTTCTTCGTTTTTAACAAATTTTCGAGAAGCGTCAAGAAAGTTCAAGAAATCTTGATTCTTGAGAGTTTTGCTCTTGTCTTCTCAAGAATTTCAGACATTCTCTCTTGTCTTCATCTTGTCTCAAATTCAAGAAAAAATCAAGACAAGATCTTGAAAAGTTATTGATCTTGTGAACCACTACTCCCCACTCTACTTCACCACTTAAAAAAAGGGAGGTTACTGCAATCACTAAAATTTTCTAATTTACCACCACCACCAGATTTTCACGTTTTTAGGTCGCGGGGACAAAAAAAAGTGGGTTTAAAAAATTATGTGTACGTACGTTTGTAAACACACCACAGCCAAAACTACCAGATCGATTTGGCTGAAATTTGGTACGTGGGCATTTGCTAACCTAACTTAGATCTGAAAAGCTTTTGGAGCCAATCGTGCAACTGGAAATGCCACTTTGGCCCATCAACTTTTAAATTATAAACGCAAACTCCCATTTTTCACGTCACCATAGGAAGGGCCTTCAAATTCTGCTTCTAAAAATGTGTTCACTCTCAGTGCCCTTTTGACCAAAAATTAAAAAAATTGAGATTTATTTCGGAGTTTTAATCGCGGTACAGTCCAAGCCCCTGAACCGATTTGGCTGAAATGTTGGTGATTGTATTACACGTCGAAGAGCTGAAAAATTTTTGGATTCAATCGGCCCACGGAAAGTGCCGTTTTGACACACTAATTTCCAAAGAACCCCGCACATTATAACGGGGGATCCTGGCCCTCGGTCGATTTTTTTTAAATTTTGGTGTTATTGGTCCTGTTAAATTGTAGCGGTCATCACGGTATGTCTGAGTTAGCATTTAGTTCAACAGAATTGGGCCCAAGACAGAATTTAGGATCAAACGTTCTATTGGACGCCCCGCTTTCCGAAAAGGTCTCATTTAAAATCTTTGGCCGATAGAATTTTTTTTACAGGAAGATATAATAAAAATATTGTTATTTGTACAACATTTTTTCCGAAAGATTGTGGGTTGCGATTTAATATAACTTCGTCAAAATTAAATCCAAGATTGCCTTGTCAAAATGACGCGTTACTAGTGACATTTCTTGACGCTTTACATCGAAATTTTCGTGTTTTAAGAGGTTTCTTTGCTTATATGTGTTTAAAAATTTATGTGAACGATTTAAAGTAGTTAAATAGAAATGAAAATTCACGAAGAATGCCGCAAACTCGTATGTTTACTGTGTTTTGGAAAAACGAAGGACATGCGACAAGTTACCAAAGAGCAACGAGAGATAATTAATCGCCTCATTCTAAATCACTATGTTTTGGTAATCTTGAATCATCCTTATCGTAACCATTTAGAATGTGGCGATTAATTGGCTGGTATAAAT
Organism: Pycnomerus fuliginosus; assembly: GCA_963924575.1. NCBI lineage: Eukaryota > Metazoa > Arthropoda > Insecta > Coleoptera > Zopheridae > Pycnomerus > Pycnomerus fuliginosus. Next base: position 22,960,385 of record OZ004622.1, read on the forward strand.
AAAGTGTTACAAGATGCTCATACTCCCATTAACAAAGGATGCAAATATAAGTTCTTCGTGTACGAGAAAAGGATAGAACTATAAGCAAAAGCTTTGTTACCGTTTATTGATACCGGCCAATGGCTGGTATGAATAAAGTGTTACAAGATGCTCATACTTGCATTAATAAAGGATGCAAATATAAGATTTTCGTGCACGAGAAAAGGATAGAACTATGAGCAAAGACTTTGTTACCGTTTATTCATACCGGCCAATATCTCTCGTTGCTCTTTGGTAACTTGTCGCATGTCCTTCGTCTCTCCAAAACACAGTAAACATACGAGTTTGCGGCATTTTTCGTTAGTTTTCATTTCTATTTAACTACTTTAAATCGTTCACATAAATTTTTAAACACATATAAGCAAGGAAACCTCATAAAACACGAAAATTTCGATGTAACACGTCACGAAATGTCACTGATGGTGGCGCGTCATTTTGACAAGGCCTTCTTGCATTTAATTTTGACGAAGTTATATTAAATCGCAACCAACAATCTTTCGGAAAAAAATGCTATAATGCGTACAAATAACAATATTTTTATTATACCTTCCTGTAGAAAAAAATTCTATCGGCGAAAGATTTTAAATGAGACCTTTTCGGAAAGCGGGGCGTCCAATAGAACGTTTGATACCAAATTCTGTCTTGGGCCAATTTTATTGAACTAAATGTTAACTCAGACATTCCGTGTCATGTGAATTTCAACTCTGCAGCATCACTGGTTTAGCTGCTAGCGAGGTGCAAAACTACCAATCTACCCAAGTAACACAACTGGGCAAAATTACGTTTATTCGACCTTCGAATTGGTCAGAAACTTTGTTGGACCAATTCCAGATAAGGCAAATTTACCTTCAGCCGACGTCAGATTTACGAAAGTGGGGAAAACAATCACAGTAATTTGGAAGTCGAAGCTAGGGAAAGGAAGGCATTTGGTCTATTAAGTCAAAGTCATATTAAGTTCTTTCGTTTCATTATTATGTTAAAATGTAGACCGCGACAGTGGTATTTTGTCCTAATTTTTGAACCTAAATTCGACCTAATTTTTTTATGGGCGAAAATTGGGATGGAGTTAGACCTGTGCGCCGACAAGTAGTTTATCGGCGGCGGCGTAACACGGAATTTGACTCGGCGGCGATCGGCGCGCCGGCGTAAACGCCGGCGAACAGTTTTGCAACGGCGTCAACCGGCGCGCCGGCGCTGATTTTTGTTTTTCATGTTTTTTTTCATGATTTCAAGCAAACGCATAAATACCTATTAATTTTATATAATTTTAAGCGCAAAAAACACTTGTAATAATAATTTTTAATGAAGTTAGTGACAAGGGGAACGAGAAAACTTATAAAAAGACGAAATTGGTACATTCACCTACAATTTTTGTTGAAAGTAGTAAGAACCGTAGGAACCGTCCCATTAATAAAAAACACCCTCGACCCTCAAAAACACCTGTTAAAGACCCCGTCACAGGGTTGTGAAAAAGTCCGCTTTTTTTGGTTTTGTCCGGGGCGCCGGACAAAACCGGACGAAACCGGACAAAATCAATAAAAAGTAACTACAAATAAAATGCGTCACTGTACTTGCTATAAATCCAATAAAATAAAATTACATTGAATATAAAAGATCAATTAATTACTGTCGCAAAAGCTCATCAAGCAGTAAAAACCCATTTCATTTTGTTGTATATATATATTTTTTTATTTTGTCCGGTTTTGTCCATTAAGGGCACTTTTTTGGTTTTGTCCGGGGCGGACAAAACCGGACAAAATCATCCGGTTTTGTCCACGTGGACGAAATCAAATCAACCCTGCCGTATTATACGGCGCACGGCGTACCAGTGTACAGTCACCGCACCAGTCACGTGACTCGAGTCGAGCTTTTAAAAAACTTCTACTGTATTAAGGGTTGCTCACCTAACACTATGTTCTTTTAAAATTAACGAAGCCCTCAGAATCTCAGCAGATTATACGTCCCGGCCCCGGCGTCACCGCCGGGAAAAAACCAGCGGCGGCGCGCCGGCGCGCCGTGTGAATTTAATTGGCGGCGGCGTAGGGTATGTTTTTGTCGGCGGCGGCGGCGGCGCTCGGCGGCGCACAGGTCTAGATGGAGTGTGTGAAAAAAGAGGTCAAATAAATATAATATATTATACCTATAAGGTATACTAACAGCCACAAACATAAAATGGAAATGGACATTGCTTACCTAATTATAACTATGTAGGTATATAAGGGTTAAACGCACTCGCTGTTATAAAGGTGAAATATCGCCTTCTCCAGCGTCAGATATTTACGCGATTCAAAATTTGCTGATGAATATGACGAAAATAGTTCCAAAATCTTAACGCCCCTCAAATAAATCCACATTTTACGAAGCAAAATTTTTTCATCAAATTATTTTTTTTTTGTTTAGCGCATGTAAAACAGTTTAATCTTGTTCTTACATTATACATTTAACATAGCAATGATTAGTTTTCAATTATACCACTACCATGTTGCGAAAAAGTAAAATTTTTTTATTAAGAAAGCAGCTGATTCATCATCGCGCACTGACTAGTAATTAAAATACGGCCATGTTTTATTCTTCGACTTTAAAGGCCCTTTGTCTTCCGTTTTTTTCCTGGTGGTCAATTTCTCTTATCGGTAAGTATAAATAACCAACTATTTCGACTTTGTGGGCATTTTTTCATATTGAGGGAATATTGACCAACTAGTAAACGACTATGTCCACGGTTCGACCACATTTCGACTTTGAGGTACAAATTTCCTAATTGGGTAGATTTGTCTTTAAAGTTAGAGCAGGATGGCGATGGCGCAACTACCCTCTGCCATACATTCGCACGCAGTTCGCACATTATTATAATTCATAGGTACCCGTGTGTTCAGTGTTCTTCCGTGGCAATCGGTGGTTGACATTAGCTGTTCTGTAGTGATCAAAGGTATACCTGTACGGTTTATGGCACTTTCCGTAAATTTTATTGTCAGGCATTTTTCTACTAACGCTAACATCTACTGATGACTACAGCAAAATTGGGTTAGTATCATCTCATCCCAATGACCAACTCATCCCATCTGACAACTCATCCCAGATCAACTCATCCCAAACTAACTCATCCCAGACCAACTCATCCCAGACGAACTCATCCCAAACCAAGTCATCCCAAAAGACAACTCATCCCAGAACGCAACTCATCCCAGACCAAGTCATCCCAACAGACAACTCATCCCAACCGACAACTCATCCCAACAGACAACTCATCCCAAACCAACTCATCCCAGACCAACTCTTGCTTGCTATTGTTTGGGCTGTTCGCTTTAAGGTAGCCGCGGGCTAATATCATCTCATACAATTTTCCAATTCATCCCAGGAGACAACTCATCCCAAATGACACTACAACCCAGGTCAAAAACCTGACCAGACCTGAACTGCCCTAGCTTCTCGCACTGCAATACCGATATTTCGAAGAGTACTCGCTTTCGGCTCCGCCGAAAGCTCGCGTCGAACTTTTCACGGGCAGAATTTAAAAAAAATGTTATTAAAAAACCTGACCTGACATAGACCTGAACTGCCCTAGCTTCTCGCACCATTGCAAGACCGATATTTCGACGAGTACCTACTCGCTTTGCTCGCGTGAACCTTGGGGCGGGCAGAATTTGAGAGAAAATGTTATTAAAAAAAACCTGACCTGACATAGACCTGAACTGCCCTAGCTTTTTGCACTCCAAACCGATATTTTAAAGCTTTGCAAGCGTGGAACTTTGGACGGGCAATATTTGAGAGAAAATGTTATTAAAAAAAAAACCTGACCTGACATAGACCTGAACTGCCCTAGCTTCTCACACTGCAAACCGATATTTTGACGCTTTGCTCGCGTGGAACTTTGGACGGGCAGAATTTGAGAGAAAATGTTATTAAAAAAAAAACCTGACCTGACATAGACCTGAACTGCCCTAGCTTCTCGCACTGCAAGCCGATATTTTGACGCTTTGCTCGCGTGGAACTTTGGACGAGCAGAATTTGAGAGAAAATGTTATTAAAAAAAAAACCTGACCTGACATAGACCTGAACTGCCCTAGCTTCTCGCACTGCAAACCGATATTTTGACGCTTTGCTCGCGTGGAACTTTGGACGTGGTTGAGTTGTTGTTGGATGAGTTGTCTGCTGGGATGAGTTGTCTGCTGGGATGAGTTGTCTGTTGGGATGAGTTGTCTGTTGGGATGACTTGGTCTGGGATGAGTTGCGTTCTGGGATGAGTTGTCTTTTGGGATGACTTGGTTTGGGATGAATTTGTCTGGGATGAGTTGGTCTGGGATGAGTTGGTTTGGGATGAGTTGGTCTGGGATGAGTTGGTCTGGGATGAGTTTTCACCTGGGATGAGTTGGTTATTGGGATGAGATGATACGACACCAGCAAAATTGATGGACCAGATTCTTGTTCTGATTTTAAACAATTAATAAGGCAAATATACCTTAAGGTTAATATTCCGTAGTAATTTAGGCTTCCCAATGACCTGTTAGCCCAATAAGACGATTTTTGTGGTAAATCTGCAGTATGTGGGCAGTGTCTATAGTAGCACTAATATCAAAATATTCCCCCATGGGCGAATCATGATACAAGTCCTTTTCCTTGTTAGATCTTAGCCTTGTTAGATCTTAGCCATTTTTACCTCTACTATGAATAATAAGGAGACATTACCTTGAAGGCGGAATTAGGTCAGATTCTGAAGTAAAAATGACCACCCGTTCTCCCTAATTTTTCCCTGAAAGTATAATGTCGTAGAGGTCGATACTAAGGGTAAAAATTAAGCTATTTTGGACCTATGATATGACTTATAGGAGTATCGGAATATGAGGGCATTTTAAAGGTCTATTTTAACTAATTATTACCTGACTTAATACGTACAAGGTTTAAGGGATATTTTTGGGCTTTTTGTAAGGAAATAAGAGGGATTTTCCAACCTATGCTGCTTTCTTTAAGGTATTTGGACTGATTGGCAAAACAAGTCAGAATCACATACATTTTGACCAAAATAGGTATTTCTGACGGTAGCTCTGGTATATGAGTCCTATCGTGCTGCTTGGGTACCAGTCTAAAAAATGAGTCCAATAAATCTTAGGAGGCACGAAAGATGCGTATTTATTTGTCAAAAACACGGATGCTAGATAATTTTGCTTTTTACTGGATTGGACACTTGGGTCAGTTTGTAGGCAATTTGTTAGCACACTTTTTGCATAGCAACGAGAAAAACAATTGCAATGCTCGAACTGAACACCTAGAGGTTCCTAGCGGCCACTCAAGGAACTAGGTGACATTTGTCTGCAAATTGTCAAATGTCAAATAATAAGTTTAATTTATTCCATTTAACGGATTTTATTGAATTGACCTGTTGAGTAAGTTTTGTTAGAAAATTTCACCTTTCCTCGCTAAATATGCAGCTTGTTTCAAATTCACTCCCTTAAACATCTGGGGTAAGTCGCAATTCGTAACATTGTTATTAAATTCATGTAGGTTATGCTTTTGCAAAAACTTTGCTTTCAAACAGTTTCTTTTTAACAAATATTTGATTTATGTATACAATTATTGTTGCTAAACCGCGATGTAAGGATTTTATTTGCTTTTCTTCAGTTTCCTGCCTTTCCTGGTCAGTTCCGGTGAAGGTGATGTTCACCCTACAGTTAATGATTTAGTATATCAAAGTAGATTTTAATTATGTATATTTTAGCCAATTTTGTATTTAGTTGGACTTGTGTTACATCGCTATTTAACTTATCAATTTGTAAATTTTCTGCATCTTATGTGAATGTATTATTACTACCGTTATATGAATGTCTTTCTTGATTAAAATGTTCTAAAAGCTGATTAACTGCACTCTGATTTTATAAAGCAATATAATTTTAACTTCTTTTTACATTTACCACTTGACAAAAATAATCTCTTTAACGAAGAAGCAAGACGTCTAAGTAAATTCACTATGGACCCTCGTTTTCCCAGTTTATCACTAAAGAAGTTCTGAATCGTCGCCCTCGGGGGTTCTTGCTGTCTCACTATGGACCTAGGTATATCAAAATTTCAGCGACACCACACGCCATTTCCACATGAGACTGGTGCTGCAGCGCCCTTTGTCGTATACCCTCCTAGCATTATTTCTGAACTCTCCGGCTTGATAATACGTCTTACCACCTCTGTGGTTAACATTTTCTAACTTCTTTAAGATTATAGACACTTAATACATACTAAAAGCTCAACTTGTAGAAATCTTGAAGGATACCCATCATTTATTCATAAACACTTATAAAACTCGTTTTAATATGTGTAATATTAGCAAGAATTACTAGCTTTTGCCATTCTTCATCTAGGCGATATGGCCATAGTAAATTGTGGCAAGTACGCAAAACTCTTTGTTGTCGTATGATGTATCCAGTCGGGAATAAACTATTAGGTGATGGGCTGTCTGAAATCCTTCAGATCCTTTTACATTCATTGCAGGCTACTTCGTGATTGCAAGTAAACGATAAACGTAGGTATTGCATTATTCGCACCGTCTTCACCGCCTTCAAACAAATTCGGTTTTAAAACACAATTAATTAATACAACAACATAAAATACCTAAAACAGTTCTTCTTTAGTTAAAATAGAAATTCAAAAATCGCATTAAGACACATTAAACTAATAATAACCTCACATCAACTATGGTCTGTCCGGGATTCACCCTATTTCCATGGTGAATCATTGTTGTCAACAATGAATCGCCATGGAAATCGGGTGAATCTCGGTCGTGTGGATCCCGGACAGATTATACATACAAACGAACCACCATGACAGACGTCAGATCGTTTACGTTTCTAATTTCTACCGTTTTTGACAGTAGTGGCGCTACCTGTTCAGTTCGAGTTTCCCCCCCCCGACCCCCCGCAAAAAGTGTGCGGACATTTTCCCCTAGTAACCGATCCAGTAAGAAGCAAAATTGTCTAGCATCCGTGGTCAAAAAATATCATGACAGATGTCATCTGGACGGAGCTGCCAAATATAAAAGTTGCTTATTGAATAAAAACCAAAAAATATGACGAGATTCTGTTTAGAACGCGTCTAAATCAATTCTACAAATACTTAGCGGATTTTAATTCACAAAACGAAATGCAACAATAGCGCTGCGAGATGCGGTAGGTAGGTTAGGTACAGTCGGGGACTTTGAAAATGCCCACCCCACGGCGACGAATCACTTGGTCGACTGGTGCTGCCACGCGGCTAATGTGTGCTAACCTGTCAGGCAAACGTCGATCAAACCGCAACGATGCAGTCGACCAAATGAATCGTCGCCGTGGGGTGGGCTTTTTCATTGTCCCCGACTGTACAAGAAGAAAGAAATAATCCCAGGCCTATTTCGTTATTCTGCTTCTTCATTATTTATCTCTCTTCCAGCTGCATCATCAATTAGGTAGGTACCCTTATTATCTTCGGATATATCGGATATTCGGATGGGTATGCAACTATTTCTTCGTGCCTTGCATGCATGACCATATGCATGACCTAAAAACCACAGAACTGCTCGGCTCTTATATTATGTGCAATCAAATCCTGTAGGATCTCTTCCACCTCACTAACTTCAATGAAAATCAGAATTGCACACAAAACAGCGGTCGTTTACGATGAAAGTGACTTCCAAATAAGGCAAAACGTAGACAAATAATGCAAATAAGCAATTATTCCGTCAAGATGACAACTGTCATGATATTTTTTAACAAATAAATACGCATCTTTCGTGCTTCCTAAGATTTATTGGACTCATTTTAGACTGGAAGATTGGTAGTTTTGAACCTCGCTAGCAGCTAAACCAGTGATGCTGCACAGTTGAAATTCACATGACCGTTACAATTCAACAGGACCAACAACATAACAAAATTTTAAAAAAATCGACAGAGGGCCAGGATCCCTCGTTATCATGTGCGGGGTCCTTTATTTAAAATTATTCTCTCATTTAACCATCCAAAATAAGTTTTTGAAAGATTTATTGTCACCATCAGAAAGGTGTTTAAATTCTGGTTTCTCAAATAAGACAAAATTCATTCGCATTGAGTAGAAAAATCGAAATTTTGTAATAACACTAAGACCACGTTATAGCCCAAACTACTGGATCGATTTGGCTGCAATTTGGTACATGGAGATTAGGCGACCCGCTGAAAGGCTATTGGGAGCAATTGGTTCACGGAAAGTGCCATTTAGGCATATCAACTTGAAAATTTTAAACACAAGACACAGAAATCAAAGACCCACGCGATTGGGAGGTTCCAGCCGCTTCTCTACTGCCTTTTGTACGTGCGTTCAACTGTGAAAGAATTAGGTATCACTAAAAATTCCCAGAAGCAAAAAAACGATTTTTTTAAAGGTGGGGAAGTTTTTTGAACATTTTCTTCTCTTCAAGACCTCCTAAAATTGCATTGTTTCAACCTTCGAAAATATTGAAAATATACAGGGTGATTCAGGTATGCAGTCATTAATTTTCGGGGGTGATTCTACATCGAAAAATATGAAGAAAAGTTCCTATAAGCATGTGTCCGGAAATCGCTCCTGAGGGGGCTACGGTCCTCGGAAGTGGGCACCCAAACTTCGATTATTATTGAATAAATCAGGAACCGTTTAGGTTAAAGCGATGAGTTTTTGCACCCTGTCTGATATTAATAAGCTCCATCAGATTATGTTGTCAGCAAAAAGCGAATTTTACCAGGGGCGTTCGAAACAGGGGAGCCTGTGAATTTTTTCACCCATTTTTTTGATGAGCCATTTTTTGACATTTCCTCACCGGCATATGGTTGTCTGACTAAAGCTACATAAAACAGCTCCTCTTATTGTTACTCCATAGGACTAACCGTTTTCGAGAAAAGTCGAATCAAAAATTTATCTGTATAGACCGGGCTGATCAAGAAGGGACAATTTATTTTTATTAAATTACAAAACTGAACGGATTCTAAAAATTAGTAACTAAAGTAATCTGGTGATGCTTCATAATGTCAGATAGTATGCAAAAACTTAATGAGTGACTAAATAAAAATCGAATTTTCGACGCCCCCTTCAGGCACCCTTAGGAGCGATTTTTGGACACTTGTTTATAGAAACTTTTCTTCATATTTTTCGACTTAGAATCACCCCTGAAAATTAATCCCTGTATATAGCGAATGCTAATTGCAGTAAAAAGGAAATTTAATTGACAGGTACGCAAAATGTGGGTGCCATAAACGAGGTGGTTGAAAATAGAGCTTAACTTCATTAATCATTGCCGAGTGCTCTTTTTTAATTTCCCTTGTTGTTAATTACTTAATCTATGAACATCAGACGCCCTTAAAATGGCAAGAGAAGTTAAAATCCTCAAATCCTGTGCAACATGACAAACTCCTCGAAAGTTGCAGGATTAACAATGATGCAAAATGTACCTACGCTACGCTAAGCAAAGTTGAAAGGTATAGAGCATCCAATTTTGTAAAGTTGCAGTATAATTATTAGCTTGTAGCACAATGAAATCGCAGTCTACAAGTTGTAATATCAGAGATGCGGAGATCATTACGGTATCAGGACAATGAAGAGAACAGTTTGTATCCAGGCGTGCTCCAGGACTGACGTTGCTCTCCGGAAAGTTAGTTTGCACGTTGGTCCTGCTTTGAAAAGATCGCTCAACACTGTTCCAAAAAAAAAAAGATGACCAACGACACGGATTATTTTTTATTGCCTAGCAATTTCTGGGTGAGTTTATTTATTGTTTAATTATTCTCCCTAATCCCCAATCAAATAAAAACAATCGCGGAACTTGTAGGCCAATTACAAGGTTTTCATCAACTTTAACCTTTGGATGAAATTGTTATTGGAAATTTAATTTAATTTGCGTTAAGCTGTGCTCGCTGATTATAAAAACTTTGATTGCTACATTCATTGTTGAGTCCTTGTTGCATAACTAGTGCGTTTATGATTCAAGTCCTGTAAGTAATTTTTTCATTCATAAAATTTTTGGCGGGAGAATATATCTCATACTCGCAAACTTTCGAGGGTTATTCATACCTAATTACGTTTCCATGTCAATGTCAACGTAATAAACTGAGCGACTTCTAGACAGGTACATTTTTTGGGATCCCTAATTATTTGGATATTGAGTGATACCACAAAAAATGAAATGCTATGAAGCAAATAGAACCTACGGTCAAAGACGTAACGGTCAATGGAACAGAAAGAATTTTCAGGGTTTCAGGTCTCTAGTACGAAAGCGTAGAGCTGCCATGATATTTGCTGAATTTTTTTATTTTGTAATTTACAGAAAAAGTGTAAATTTACAGGAAAAAGTGTAAATTTACAGAAAAAGTGTAAATTTATGTTTCCATTCTGAGAGCACCGTTACCGAGTTGTATACGGCCAAACAATAAGCAAGATAAATGAATAAAATAGAAAATCCAGGGTAAATTAGAATAAATTACCTTCATTTCGTCGCAATTTGGAATTTGCATAATTTAGCGATAAACAATGAGTATTTTTTTTATGGCACCACCCATGCGATGATTTTATTTTTTTGATAAATCAAACAGTTAATTTTAAAATTTTCATTAATTCAAATTTCGCGCGGAGATCCGGCAACAACGCACTTCATCATCTGTGCAACCGATGCAATCGTACTAATTGTACACACCCCCTAAAGGATTTTAACGGGGCCTAATTAGTTTCTTTACTTAACAAATGGCGCCTTTCATTACAAAGGAAAAAATGTTTCTTCAGATTGCAGGATTACAAGCAACTTTGCTAAATTTTTTATCGGGCTGTTATCAAGCTGTTAATTAATAAAATGACCAAAAACAAAAAATCTTGCATTCTCAAAAAACATCCTTAATAACGAAAATTAAAAATTCAGTGCTCAATTTATGTACTTTTTGTTTATTGCTAAATTATACAAACATTTACCATGGATCTTTTATTCTATTAATCTTAAAATTTGGTCGTAAGAGCCGTGTATTAATGCGTTTGGACTACCCTGTACAACTCGATAACGGTGCTCTCAGAACGAAAACATAAATTTACACTTTTTCTGTAAATTTACACTTTTTCTGTAAATTTACACTTCTTTCTGTAAATTTACACTTTTTTCTGTAAATTACAAAATAAAAAAACTTAGCAAATATCATGGCAGCTCTACGCTTTCGTACTCTGATTCTGTATAACTTTTAACATCGATGTTTAAGCACTGATGTTATAATGTTAAATGATATACAAATGACATTGGGTATCTCTCATTGAACATTATAACAGTGCTTAACATCGACGTTGAAAGTTACAATATCATATCAATAAAATATTTGTAAAATATACTACTACCAATTTTTTAAGCAGATACTAAAGTCGTATCACACGTTAACGCACACAGGGGTTGTGTGTCTCAGGCTTTTTTTTCTGTTGGTTTGTAAACTGGATTTTAATATCCGTCGAAACTCTAGTCATCTCTGCCGTCACTCATTGTCAAATAACAATGGAGGTTGAAAGGGATCTTTGCTGTTAATTATTGTTCATGACAGGAATTTTGACAAAACTGATGAAAAGAAAGGCAACAGAGAAGCGGCTGGAACCTCCCCATCGCGTGGGGTCTTTGATTTCCATCATGTCTTGTGTTTAAAATTGTCAAGTTGATGTGCCTAATTGGCACTTCCCGTGAACCAATTGCTCCCAAAAGCCTTTCAGCTCTTTAACGGGTCACCTAATGTCCATGTACAAAATTGTACAAAAATTTCAGCCAAATCGATCTAGTAGTGGTTTCAGTGTTACCACAAAATTTCGATTTTTCTACCCAAAGGGTATTAAATGCGAATAAATTTTGTCTTATTTAGAACCAGAATTTGAAGACCTTTCTGATGGTGACAATAAATCTTTGAAAAACTTGTTTTGGATAGCTAAATGAGAGAATAATTTTAAATTTGGAAATTGGTGTGCCAAAACGGCACTTTCCGTTGTAGTCCAGTCAAGTTAGGTTTTTTATAAGAAATAATTTATATATTTTTGAAATTTTTGGCTACGGACGCCTGATGGCGCCTGAAATGAAATGCCGAAAAGTTCCCACCCCCCAAGTGAGCGCTTCATCCCTTATTTGGCGAAAACCACCCCCAAACGTGACATATGGCGCTAGTTTTTAGCATTTTTCGGCAAAATTATCCATCTGACAAAAAATTTATTCTAATCAAAAAGTATTTTTGATTATTTTGCTTATCCCCACCTAATTCTCGCAAACGACGTCCGAAGTTGTAGAACAGTCAAAATAGATTTTTGAGTAGAACTTATTTATATTTATATATTTATGAAATTTTGGCTACCGACTGCTGATATGGGCCCTGAAATGAAGGGCCGCAAACTTAACACCCCGCAAGTGTAAGCTTCATCCCACTTTTGGCGAAAACCTACTCCCAGACGTGGCGAAAACCACCCCTAAACGTGACATGGCGATAATTTTTGGCATTTTTCGGCTAAACTATCAAACGGACAAAAAATTACTCTAAACGGGAATATTCCTCGTGAAATTCTGCATTAGTCTTTCATCATTTTGCTTACCCTCACCTAATTCTTGCAAACGACGTCCGAAGTGGAGGGTTGTTTTTCGCTCGCACCGAAAATCAATCTAGCACTCTAGCAGTACCCTCAACTTCGGACGTTGTTTGCAATAATTAGGTGGGGATAAGCAAAATGATGAAAAGGACTTTTTAATGCAGAATTTCATGAGGAATATTCCCGATTAGAGTAATTATTTGTACGTTTAATAGTTTAGCCGAAAAATGCCAAAAACTCGCGCCATGTCCACGTCTGGGAGTAGGTTTTTGCCAAAAGAGGGATGAACCTTGAACCTTACACTTGGGAAGTGTTAAGTTTGCGGCGCTTCATTTCAGGGGCCATCAGCAGTCCGTAGCAAAAATTTCATAAATATATAGTTATGTTCTACTATAAAATCTATTTTGACTGTTCTACAACTTCGGACGTCGTTTGCGAGAATTAGGTGAGGATAAGCAAAATAATCAAAAGAACTGTTTTAATGCAGAATTTCATGGGGAATGTTTTTGATTAGAACAAATTTTTTGTCAGATGGATAGTTTCGCCGAAAAATGCTAAAAACTAGCGTCATGTCACGTTTAGGGGTGGTTTTCGCCAAATAAGGGATGAAGCACACACTTGGGGGGTGGGAAATTTTTGGCCCTTCATTTCAGGTGCCAACAGGAGTCCGTGGCCAAAATCTCAAAAATATATAAATTATTTCTTCTATTCGCCTTTTTTTAGATCTGGACTGGACTATTGGTCCATTGAATCCAAAAAATGTTCAGCTCTTCGACGTGTAATACTAATACAAACCCCATGTGCACAATTTCAGCTAAATCGGTTCAAGGGCTAGGGCTGTAACGCGATAAAAATCTGGAATTTTTTGGTTTTGGTCGCACGATTGGCTCCAAAAGCTTTTCAGATCTAAGTTGGGTCATCGGATGCCTACGTACCAAATTTCAGCCAAATCGGTCTGATACCACAGACACTTTTTTAAAACCACTTTTTTAGGTTGCTGAGATCTCAAAACGTGAAAATCTGGTGTTATCTCAAATTCGAAAATTTTAGTGATTGCAGTAACCACCCTTTTTTTTTAACTGATGAAGTGGAGTGGGGATTTCAAAAGGCCTGAGACACACAACCCCCGCGTTCGACTGAGTCGATAAATAAATTTAATAGCACAGTAATTTGCTTACAAATTTGTAGCATTAGCGCATGTTATCATTTTACTAATCAGGGTCGTCTGTAAAATAATAGGGTAGATGATACACAATAAGTTGTCCATACGCCATAAAGTGGTAGCTTTATTTGCAAAAATATTGAGATTATTAAATAAGCTAAATATATAGGGTCTTTTTCTATCTCGGCACCATTTCAATAGTCGTTAAGTAAGTACTTACTAATGAAGATTCAAAATTACCTATTACGTAAGCACAGAACCAGCCAGTGCTGTATTTTTTATACGAAAATTATGATAAGTCAATTTAAAAAGACAAGTCCAACATCATATTCGTTAAATAATCACCGATATGATTCTTTTAAATGTAACATACCGAATGTCCTCGCCTCCTAAAAGCTTAAAATTTTGCAAGGAATTTTACTAACACACTAACACAGGTGAGTTGGTAGAAACGATTTCAATGCGATACGTCAGAAAACATGGCAAATATCAAAATTTTGCAATTGCTCTGAATTGGCCCAAAATGGCCTTTGAGTGCGTGCAGTTTTGAGTAAAGTGCAAAGAAAAATATTCACGAAAAAGCCTTAGGTACGTTTATCTGTTACACTGTTGCTAACAATAAAAATCAACCCTAGAATATTTGGGTTATGTAATATTTTTGCTTTCCCGCTAAATTTCGATCAAATTGTCAGAAGTTAGTAGTCCAAATCTTGTAAGGTTATATGGCCCTCATAAAAATTTTGCATTGTCTGAAAGCCAATTGAGGGAACAATGAGCCAGCAGTGATGATAATGTAAACAAACTAGGTAAAACAGCCAAGACACCTTTGCTGAGCTGCCAGAGCCGTACTCCAACTTAGCGCCAGTCGAGACCGCAGCGATTATATACGATTCCAGCGCATATCTTGTTCTATTTCCGCAATTATTTGATGTATTAATTGTAGGTATATACTTAATAAATTATTATTAAATAAATAAATTTTTCTGGTGTTAATTTTATTTCATTGGGGAAAGAAATTTTTGCGGGGAAAACCCCAGGTACCTATTAGGTATATTTACAAATTTTATTGCTGCCATATAACCTTACAGCATTTGGACTACTATACATGCCCTTACAAATTATAGGTTGTACAGTTCCAGAAACATTTTAGCTCTGCTGTAGAAAGTGAACGGACTTTAGGTACCTACAGTATATTGTAAGCCGCCACATTTTGAAGTACTATCTAGGTATATTTACTGAAGAAATATCTATTAACCGTTTATAAGAATTGCTGAACCGTTAAAAAGTGCCACTGCATTACAATCCCAGCGGGCACGCGGACGTTGAAAAAACGTTTAAAAAAAACCAGATTGGTACGTTAAAATGACGTTGAAGTGTCCGCGAAATCAACGTAATTTTCAACGTCTTCTCGTTAATTGTACGTCAGAAAATCAACGGCCCTTTAACGTAAACTTTTACATTATTTTTTAACGTCAACAGATGAACGTTAAAAAATTACAAAATACACGTCATTTTTCTAACAGTGTGTTTAAAAATTGTTTAAAATTTGACGTGTTTTTAACGTGTTTTTCGGTACCGGAAATAGGTGGCCAGACAATGTTAACGTCTTTTCTACGCAAATTTCCAGGATACTTCAACGTCATTTTGACGTTGACGATTCGACTAAAATTCAACGTGTGCGCTCGAAGATAATTGACAATTACTCCCCTCGATCAAACATTCAGAAAATTATCCACATCTCATCTCAACGTCGACGCTGAGAGAGAAGAGCTGTAGGTACTGTGAGTAAGTGACTACCATCAATACCAGTTTGTCCTGTGGATAATGTTTTGGAATGATTTTACAAATGTTGTCTAGAGCTCTTATACACGGTTTGCTAAGTAATAGCGGCTCATTTCAACTATCAGCGCCACCTACACTCCCTCAATGCAACTACATAGGAATGTCAAATTTAAGTCGGAATTTCAACGTCATTTCAGAAACGACAAAGAAACTTTAATATTACAACGTTTTTATAACGTCCAAAATTATACGTATATTTAACGTTGAACGTCATCAGTTGTTACACCCTTTCGATACGTCTTTAAGTCGTCTAAATAAAAACTGAAATATGACGTTACAAATAAAACGTGTGTTCAACGTGCAAAAGTGTCCGCTATAATTATAAATATCTGAATTTCGTCATTTCAGACATGACTAAAACACATTCATATTCTAACGTGTATATAAACTCCAAAACTACACACGCCATGGGTATATTTGGACACGTTTTTAAGTCATATGTATAGAAACTCAAATATAACGTTATAAATTCAATGTTTGTTCGACGTCTCCGTTGGTTATAGAAATATTCCACTTTAAGTCGTGATTTGAACGTTACATTAAACACAACTAAAGAACGTTAATATTGTAACGTACTTATAACGTTCAAAATTACACACATATTTAGTGTTGAAGTGCAGCACCATTTTGACACGACCTAAAGTCGTCCATAAAAAGACTAAAGTTTAACGTTGCAGATGAAACGTTTATTCGACTTGCAAAAGTGTCCTTTGGTTAGAAATATTCCATTTTAAGTCGTGGTTTGAACGTAACTTTAAACACGACTAAAGAACGCTTAGATTGTAACGTACTTACAACGTTCAAAATTATACACATATTTAATGGTGACCTGCAGCACCATTTTGACACGTTCTCAAGTCGTGATTAAGAAGACTGAAGTTTAACGTTGCAGATGAAACGCTTATTCAACGTGCAAAAGTGTCCGTTGGTCAGAAATATTCCACTTTAAATCGTGATTTGACCGTTACTTCAAACACGGGTAAAGAACGCTAATATTGTAACGTAGTTATAATGTTCAAAATGACACATACACATATAGTTTGACGCATTATGCACGTGTTTTATATGTGATCAAATAGACGTCATTTTAACGAACGAATATCTACCTTTAAAAGACGTCATAATCACAAAATGTCCAATACCATAACGTGATTTTGAAGTCAAAAAAATGACGTGTCTGATTTCACCAAAATTTCAACGTCACCTTTCCAACCAGTAACGTGAAATCAACTACCTCAACGTGATTTTAACGTTGAAAAAGCGTATGTGTGCCCGCTGGGAGGAGCCAAATAGGTTATCTATTTGCCCCTAATAAATTGACTTTTAACAGTTAATAGAAACTTATTAATTTTTCAACGTAGCTGCCACCTATACCATTTTATCGTGGCTAAAATTTTACTTATTTGCAGTTAGGGGAAAGCGGGGGAATACTGCGCACGGGGTAATACCACGCACCAGAGTAAATTATTTCAGGGTTTGAATATAGCCCGTCATCTTGTGGTATATAGGCTTGCGAACATTCGCTCTTAATTTTCCTAAAAAATGACGGCGGACTGAAATTTTTTCACACCTTGGATCTAATTTCAGACTAGTTTCAGAAAGTATAGTATAAGTGAATTTTGTTACTTGTTTCCAAAGAAATTTTTCGTGCATATGTTGCTTAATTATAATACACATAATGATGCGCGTGCACCTAATTAATTATATTGCTCGTGTTGAGACCAATGGCAGGTTATGTTAGACAATGCCTTTTGGGGCAATCAAGCGCAGATCTTTGTTGGGCTAGGTTAAGGTCGTCACCATGGCAATGTTGAAGCTAAACAAGCGAGAATTTTCTTGAGTAGATTCAATTATTTCAGTACAAAGCTCATTGTGGACATGGTGTAACGATTTAGGGTGGAATTCTAAGTTAGTTTACGTTATGACTCATAACGTATCTTAGTGCGGATCGTAACTCAGCAGAGGGCGCCACTAGTACAATTTTGCAGAGTTCTTTAATGCCGCCGGTCGCTCGGTCGGGTCGAGGTCGAGTGACAAGTGACAATTCAAACACCGGACGCAAAGATGGCTGCTGCATGAAATTTTATGCCTGATTAAGTAGTTGATTTCTTCGAAGAAATTGGTTCTGATTCGAGTGATGAGAACGAGGAAGACGTTGTTTTACCCCCCAGAGTGCCTGGACAATTGATGAGATCCGCGAGCAGCAATGTGTGTTTATTTATGTCCGCAAGACCAAGAGCATCGGTCCATCGCCCGAAAGATTAGCAAAAAACCCGAGACAATGGGAAGGGAGGTATCCACACATTACGTCGATGTTCAAGTTATACGTTGGTCTCGGAATTTTATGCCAGTGGTGGGTTGCAGTACTTTTTGGTACCAGTGGTCAAATCTTAAAACCCGCAGCCTGCAGAGGAATCGATGAAGTAACTCATGCTCTTGTGGATATACCACCACCAGAGTTTATTCGCAGCGCAGATGAATATCCTCAAGTTAAACAGGGCATTCGGAATGACAAAACGCGGAGCTGGATTACAATTAGTTCTTGGAGCGATCGATTGCACACACAGCATTGAGAACCCCCACTGACCTTCCAGAGCACAGTACCTCGATCGACACCTGAACAACTCTATTAACTCCCAATTTGTGGTAGGCTCAGATCCTTCCTCCCATTTTGAAACTCACAATACATATTACGAATGATATTACAGCTACAAATAAACTAAATTTTATGTAGACAATTGAATTATTATTAACATTCCCCTTACTAACAGTTCTAAATCTGCCTGACTTCTCTGAACCAATCTGCATTCTGCAACCCCAAGACAGTGGTATGTATGTACCTACTTACCAAAATTAATAAAACTAAAATCAACTCAAGAAATTGTATAATAATATAAAAATTATAACAAATTACTAATAGTTTGGTTGAAAGCTTCGTCCATTCTTCAAAGAGGAACTGATGCTTGATTACCCGAGGTAGTAATCAAATTACTAATAGTTGCATTTATCAAGAAAACAACATATTTTCCCAGATTAGCATGTCCTGAGTTTCCTAAACCACTTGAGGATATTTATCTGCCATGGGAAATCTGGTGGTGGTATATCCACAAGGGCTTGAGTTACTTCATCGATTCCTCTGCAGGCTGCGGGTTGTGAGATTCGACCACTGCCAACTGCTACATACCAACAAGCCATTGCAACCCACGACTAGCATAAAATTGCGAGGCCAGACCACTCATATAACTTGTACATCGGCGTAATGTGTGGATACCTCCCTTCCCTTTGTCTTGGGTTTTTCTTAATCTTTCGGCGATGATGTTCAGGACATAAATAAACATTGGGTTCGTTGAAACAATTCCTGCTCGCTGATCTCGTTAATTGTTCAGGGCACTCCGGGGGGTAATAAAACATCTTCGTTGTTCTCATCAGTCGAATCAGAACTAATTTCTTCGAATAAATCATTTGCGAAATCAAGGATAAAATTTCGTGCAGCAGCCATCTTTGCGACCGGTGTTTCAAATGTCAAATGTCACGACACGATTGTCACTTCACTTGCTATTCGACCTCGACCGAGCAACCGGCGGCATTAAAGAACTCTGCAAAATTGTACTAGTGGCGCCCACTGCTGAGTTACGATCCGCACTAAGATACGTTATGAGTCATAACGTAGACTAACTTAGAATTCCACCCTTAATCGATAGCAATTCTTCAATTTGTCAACATTAAAGTCTTAAAACGCAACACATCAGTAACTGTAAATAAAAAATTTGACGAAAAATGCAGTTTTCTGGAATTTGCACATTGAAATATCGCTTTGTTTGGCTTAAGTGAGAGGCGTTGACTATGACGATACACAACAAAGATGGCGGTTCCACGTCATCGCTAATATCGCGTAGGTATTATGATTTATTTGTAGAATGTCTTCTCTTCGGCCACATTTAGAATGCGTGGGTTGGGAATCACCTGTAAATTGCACGTGTGACATGTGCATCAAAAGAGAGAAGCGCAAGCCGAACAGAAAAAACTGAAATAATTTGTATTTCGTTACGAAAGTCTCCCTTGCAAGAACGGGATTCATTTTCATAACATATTTATCTTGTTGAAACATTAAAATGTTATTATACAGAGATCCAAAGTAAATATTTAGGCTTCAATTAGCCCTGCGCGAAAATACCCTATCGCCTGCGCGGTATTACCCAGTAGCTCGGGTAAATCCGGGCAATGACACCTTAAATTATATAGTGCTTATACCGGGTGTATCATTTTCCGCGCCGTATAGGAGATTAACATGGGAAAACGAATTTTATTTTTTCCTTGCTCCAGGAACAGATTTAAATCAATGGTAGCTTATCCAGTGGATAGACCCGGCTGGCCGGTATCCTGAAAAAAAAGATTACCTGCTAGTGCCCTTTGGTTACTTAGCAGGAATTTTTGAAAAATTGAATTTTAAAACGACGCGCGCATTACTTCGTGTACTTTCGGTGTCCTTCGAAGCTTTACGTAAATTGTCAGCCAGGGCCGAATCTGCGATTTTTGACCTAATTGTTGACATTAAGAAAGCCGTGGCTTGAAATTATTGTTTTAAATCTGGAGCAAATCGTTCTTTTTTGCCTTCTTGCTGACGCAGAATTAGTGTACCTACCAGCGGCGACAAGCAGCAGCCGACAAGGGTTCGGTCAGACTTGGTTGACCACCTAACCTCAAAATTTTACTTGGTCAGGTAAATTACTTTGAATTGCAATTATGAGGTAAGCTCTTACTCGGTGTTAGCGTTTAATTAATCAATTATTCTACTTTAGGTGGCAATATTGTTAGTGGTAGTTCGAACAAGGATCAGAAGGCATTCTCGGGTTTGGCAATGACCTCCCATCGTAAACTGTCTTTATCTTTTACGTTACCTATTTGTGTTAAAAGGTTTTGTACACAAGTAGGAGTTACATGTTTTCGTGGAGAGAACATTTTGTATTCCCTTAATTAGTTGTAGATAGTTAGAAGATGTTTGGTAATGTTTAAGAACCCTGTTTGGAAAAGCAGCTGCTGACAACATCGGTACTGGTAATTAAATTGGAACTTGAGACATCATGTTGTATTTACCTAATAAAATGCTTTTTGAACTTATTTCCAAATTTTTCAGTTCAAAAGAAACAAATTTTGTCCATTATTGGCTAAATTGTTATTGAATATTAATCACTAGCAGAGTGGCACTAAAGAATAGATTGTTAAAACTGAGTAATGGAAGAAGCCAAGAACGCCTTTAAAATTCTTTATTAATAATAGTTTTTTAAAACATCGACAGCTGGCACAATACCATTTTTGTATCTTTACATCAATCCTGACTAAATTGTAGCAATATCACAAACCACCACTACTTTTAATAACACTCCGTCATGCAGTGCATAAAGAATTAAATAACAATTAGTAACTTTCCAGTATAATTCTTCTTGCTCAATTTTTCAATGGGAATGAGTAAACGGATGAATTTTTCCCCTGGTCCAGGGCAGTAAGATGGCATGGCATCCTGAAATAAATGTGATCACTGTTTATTTATTATGAGGGAGGTACCTATCCCTATCACAAAAAATATCCATTGTACCTACCTAATCAATTTAACTTGTTGACAATCCACAATATCACAGTAAGGCTCATCCGAAGGGTTATTGGTAAATGGGTTGTTGGCCTGGGACAAGGGTTTTCTCTGGAATAAGCCGTTGTTATCCAACCAAAAGCTGTGTCAAAAGTCTTGTTGTCACCTGTCAATCCTGTCAATCTAATTTCCTTTCAGTCGACATATGTTTTTTCGCACTAACGTTACCAGTCAGCCTGGTCGCCTACTTGGTCATGTTTTTGTCTTTTGTTTGTAGCATACATAAGAAAGAACGCGACAACATTAGTGTTCACGTTACCTGGTCAACGTGGTCTGCGCAGTGACGCGTTGACGTTAGGCGCTTTCCTTTTACACATTTACCTGAGGAGCCTCAGTTAATCTCAGCAATTTGATTGGTTCATTTGTAATTGACCAATCAAATAGCTGAGTTTTCTCAGACAAATGTGTAAACGGAAAGCAGCTATTGTTGACACTGTGTAAGTACTACAACGCCAATTTACCCACCCAGCAGCACTACTTAACTGAACGCACCCCGCACGGTGTCAACAACCAGGCTGACTGGTAACCTTAGCGCGAAAAAACATACGTCGACAAAATGGAAATTAGATTGACAGGTGACAACAAGACTTTTGACACAGCTTTTGGTTGGATTGTTGTGATTATGAAATTAACATCGACGAAACAACAACGGCTTATTCCAGAGAAAACCCTTGTCCCAGGCCAACAACCCATTTACCAATAACCCTTCGGATGAGCGGATAAGTTAAATTGATTAGGTAGGTACAATGGATATTTTTTGTGATAGGGATAGGTACCTCCCTCATAATAAATAAACAGTGATCACATTTATTTCAGGATGTCATGCCATCTTACTGCCCTGGACCAGGGGAAAAATTCATCCGTTTACTCATTCCCATTGAAAAATTGAGCAAGAAGAATTATACTGGAAAGTTACTAATTGTTATTTAATTCTTTATGCACTGCATGACGGAGTGTTATTAAAAGTAGTGGTGGTTTGTGATATTGCTACAATTTAGTCAGGATTGATGTAAAGATACAAAAATGGAATTGTGCCAGCTGTCGATGTTTTAAAAAACTATTATTAATAAAGAATTTTAAACGCGTTCTTGGCTTCTTCCATTACTCAGTTTTAACAATCTATTCTTTAGTGCCACTCTGCTAGTGATTAATATTCAATAACAATTTAGCCAATAATGGACAAAATTTGTTTCTTTTGAACTGAAAAATTTGGAAATAAGTTCAAAAAGCATTTTATTAGGTAAATACAACATGATGTCTCAAGTTCCAATTTAATTACCAGTACCGATGTTGTCAGCATAGCTGCTTTTCCAAACAGGGTTCTTAAACATTACCAAACATCTTCTAACTATCTACAACTAATTAAGGGAATACAAAATGTTCTCTCCACGAAAACATGTAACTCCTACTTGTGTCTTCACTTACAAAACCTTTTAACACAAATAGGTAACGTAAAAGATAAAGACAGTTTACGATGGGAGGTCATTGCCAAACCCGAGAATGCCTTCTGATCCTTGTTCGAACTACCACTAACAATATTGCCACCTAAAGTAGAATAATTGATTAATTAAACGCTAACACCGAGTAAGAGCTTACCTCATAATTGCAATCCAAAGTAATTTACTTGACCAAGTAAATTTTTGAGGTTAGGTCGTCAACCAAGTCTGACCGAACCCTTGTCGGCTGCCGCTTGTCGCCGCTGGTAGGTACATTAATTCTGCGTCAGCAAGAAGTTAAAATAGAACGATTTGCTCCAGATTTAAAACAATAATTTCAAGCCACGGCTTTCTTAATGTCAACAATTAGGTCAAAAATCGCAGATTCGGCCCTGGCTGACAATTTACGTAAAGCTTCGAAGGACACCGAAAGTACACGAAGTAATGCGCGCGTCGTTTTAAAATCCAATTTTTCAAAAATTCCTGCTAAGTAACCAAAGGGCACTAGCAGGCAATCTTTTTTTTCAGGATACCGGCCAGCCGGGTCTATCCACTGGATAAGCTAGCATTGATTTAAATCTGTTCCTGGAGCAAGGAAAAAATAAAATTCGTTTTCCCATGTTAATCTCCTATACGGCGCGGAAAATGATACACCCGGTATATTTGCTGGTTCGAGATGTTTTTTTGTGGTAAGCAAGATAATCAAGATTCAGCAGAAAAAATTTAAAAGTGTTTGCTTAGGTATACCTATACAGAAACATTTCAATGGGCATTTATCCCTTAGGTGCGCGTTATTCGCCCGCTTTCCCCTAATTAGCTCATTTTAACGGGTAAAAAGTGGCTATTTAAGGCTACAGGAATACTTTATTGCCGCTAATATAGGTAATATTTTTATTTATTTGTGGTTAATAAGCTCATTTTAACCGGTAAAAAGTGTCCATTTACGGCTACAGAAATTCTTTGCTGTGGTTAATAGGTAATAATAATAAAATAATAATAATACCCTTAATCGAAATTTCAGGTGGTTTATTAAAATTACACTATGGTCTGTCCGGAATCCACACGACCGGGATTCACCCTATTTCCATGGTGAATCATTGTTGTCAACAATGAATCGCCATGGAAATCGGGTGAATCTCGGTCGTGTGGATCCCGGACAGATATTAGTAATTTTTCTATGTGAGTAACGGTGCAAAAATCCATGGCAACTCCAAGTTATATTTGTATAAGAATGGGTTGTGACAGATTCTTTTTGCACCTTTAAACCTCATTCACAACCACTTTATGTACGTGACATAACAAAGTTTAACAATCGGCAACAATTACTAGAAAAGCCAGAAGCTGTCATGACCATTGTTAAAGTTTGTTACGTTACGTACCTACGTAAAGTGGTTGTGAATAAGCTCTTATTCGAATAAACAAAGAATGGGTAAATACTTGAAACTGAAAATAGTTTTTGTGCAAGATGTTAGAGTTATGGTTTTATTTCTATTTACGTACTATAAAAATTTAAAATAATAAACTCTAAAATCCTTCACGTAAACTATTTTCATCACTTTCAAATTAATTATAAGTAGTAAAATATTTACCTGAAATTTCGATTACCATACCTCATATTCCAGAACGAGAACCACAAATTCCTTAACGATAACTACAAAAAGTTTCAAGGGAGAAATGAACAACTGGCACAAAAATCCTTCTCTTTGGGGGCTAACCAACGCTCTTTACCGGTTAATAACAAACTTTTTCGCCGGTAGTCATTAAAAGTGCATTTTTACTGCCTCTTTTGCGGCAGTAAAAGTCGATTTTTCACTGCCGGCGGCAATAAAAATCGACATGCGGCAGTAAACTTCAGCCGCAGCAGTAAATCTGCAATTTTTTTGCCTTGTTAAACAAACAACTATTTTATCACAAATGACTTCTTTTTACAAGTGGCTAAAAGGCAATCTGTAACCACTAATAAGTTACCGGAAAAAAGCTGCTCATTAATGGCAGCAAGAAATCTTTTAGCCATTACTTGAGGGCTGCGTATAAAATAAGTTGTCCATTAGGGGCAGCTACAGCTAGAATCTAAATAGACCGTCTCGCACGACCAATTTATTTGTGTTAAATCGGTCAGCATATTTGCAGTTAATATACAGGGTGATTCAGGTATGCAGTCATTAATTTTCAGGGGTGATTTTACATCGAAAAATATGAAGAAAAGTTCTTATAAACATATGTCCGAAAATCGCTCCTAAGGGGGCTACGGTTCTCGGAAGGGGGCACCCAAACAAGCGATGAGTTTTTGCACACTGTCTGATATCAATAAGCTCCATTAGATTATGTTATCAGCAAAAAGCGAATTTTACCAGGGGCGTTCGAAACAGGGGGGGCCTGTGGATTTTTTCACCCAATTTTTTTGGTGAGCTATTTTTTGACATTTCCTCACCGGCATATGGTTGTCTAACTAAAACTACATAAAAAAGCTCCTCTTATTGTTACTCCATAGGACTAACCGTTTTCGAGAAAAGTCGAATCAAAAATTTATCTGTATTGACCGGGCTGATCAAGAAGGGACAATTTATTTTTATTAAATTACAAAACTGAACGAATTCTAAAAATTAGTAACTAAAGTAATCTGGTGATGGTTAATAATGTCAGATAGTATGCAAAAACTTAATGAGTGACTAAATAAAAATCGAATTTTCGACGCCCCCTTCAGGGGGCCGTAGCACCCTTAGGAGCAATTTTCGGACACTTGTTTATAGGAACTTTTCTTCATATTTTTCGACGTAGAATCACCCCTGAAAATTAATGACTGCATAGCGCTCATTAGTGGTAGCTAAATTTTAGTGCCGTAGCAGAATGCGGAGGTACTCTTGTCTTAGCTTATTCGCTCGCTCGCTCGCTCGATCGCTCCTCAGTCTGTCCGTCGGATAACTTGAGAACGGATTGAGATATCGAGCTGAAACTTGGTAGGCAGCTTCGTCTCCCGAAAAGTAAGGCGGGGATTGCTTTTGGGCCATATCGGACCAAGGGGGTGGGAGCTAGGGGTGAAAAACCAAAAAACTACTAATTGCAATAACTCGAGAACTAGTGGAGATATCTTGCTGAAAATTAGTATGCACGTTCGACCTTCAAGTCTGTTGAAAGTGAGGGGGTGCCAATTTCGGGGGATGAAATTTAGGGGATGAAAACCACAAAAAATATGATAACTCCGCAAGGGTTGCACGCAGCTGTCGGAAACTCACCGTACACACATATACAGGGTGAGTCTAGTTGGACAAATCAGTCGCTCTAGCGTTCAAGATATTGGAATTGGAAATTCTATTTTTGGATAATGTTGTAGCTGAAATGGTCCCCTACGCATAGGACCCATAAAGAATGCTCCAGTTTTATTCAAATCGAAATTGTTAAATAAAAACGAGGGCCTAAAAAATTTTTTTTCGATATTCTTGCATTTTTTAGGGTTATTTCGTTAGAGAATCATTTTCTCTTTATGGAAACATAATTTTTTGCAGAAAAAAGTTAATAATATCCGAGGGATAAATTATTTAAATAATAACGATTTTTTATTATTTCCTAAAGAAAACCACGGGTGCCGTGGTTTTAACAACTGAGATGCAGTCATGCTTACACTGCAGACTGTACCCAGAATGACAATAAGTGTCAGTTGGAAATGTCATTTGGAGTTGTTTGTGGAAAAATAATGCAAAACTGGGAATTTTTGCCCTTTCCTTTGCAGATAATTAGGTAATTTTTAATGCTTGATGGATTTTGTGATAAATTCGCCGAATACAAGTGTCTTGGGTTGTTACCCGATTGCCATTGAAGTCAAATGGCTCGACCAAGAAAAGCTATTCCCGTCAGCCAGAAGAGAATTGGCAATAGTTACGACGATTTAAAATTTAGTATAAACATTTTATTACATCCCATAAAACAGACAAAATTTCAAATAAACATTAGGCCTCTGTCGTCACTTTCTAATAAGAATACAAACTTTAACAGAAAAAATATACCCCTAACCTCGATCTTAACGAAACGTGATTTAGATTAAAATGCAGTGGACTACAAGGGAGAGAGGTTTACATAAATGTTGCAACATCAAATGTACTGATAAATAAATAACAATGTGGTGACAATAGTCTCCGTCCAATTTTAACGTTCACTTGAAATAATAGATGATTGTTTAATTCGATGTTACTCAACATCCTCCTGTGCTCTCTTTCTTCATGTTGTGATTTCTGGATGTTCGCAAGCAAGCATCTTTGATGACCACCGCTCGAAATAACTCCCTAGCCACAATCAAGCCATTTTGTTTCGACAATCTACTTGTTCCTAATCTCGATTCATGTGATGTGACTGCTACATACACCTTCGTTGCATCAATTCATATTTCATCGGATTTCATCCGATGATGATAAATCTTCTTTTCGTAAGTGTGAAAACTTATCGGCTGAAATAGGATTAACTTTTTAATAAGACGACAAAATCACCTTATTTGACAGCAATGTACTCACTTAGTAAACTGTTAGAAACTATTCCAATTCCCTTCTGGCTGAAGAGAATAGCTTTTCTTGGTCGAACCATTCCATTTCAATATGGCAATGTCAAAAACATCAATCGGGTGACAATCCGAGACACTTGTATTCGGCGAATTTAGTAAAAAATCCATCAAGCAATAAAAATTACCTAATTATCTGTAAAGAAAAGGGCAAAAACTCGCAGTTTTGCATTACTTTTCCACAAACGACCCCAAATGACATTTCCAACTGACACTTGTCATTTGGGTACACTCTGCAGTACAAGCTAGACTGCCTTTCAGTTGTTAAAACCACGGCACCCGTGGTTTTCATTAGGAAATAATTAAAAATCTTTATTATTTAAATAATTTATCTCTCGGATATTATTAACTTATTTCTTAAAAAAATTATGTTTCCATAAAGAGAAAATGATTCTCTAACGAAATAACCCTAAAAAATGCAACAATATCGAAAAAAATATTTTTAGGCCTTCGTTTTTATTTAATAATTTCGGTTTGAATAAAACTGGAGCTTTCTTCATGGGTCCCATGCGTAGGGGACCATTTCAGCTACAACATATCCAAAAATTGAATTTCCAATTTCAATATGTTAAACGCTAGAGCGCTGATTTGTCCAACTAGACTCACCCTGTATATATATAAATGGGGTGGAAATTAGGGGTAGCAACTCGAAATTCCGCTTAATAAGTACTAGTCGAAATTGGCGTCATTCGATAGCTTTCCATTAATTATTCAAAAAAGGTGTCATTCATATTTTGCGAAAAACCACCCTTATAGGCGCTACAACCCCTAACATGCAGAAACACAAAAATACGAGAACTCAAAAACTACTCAATGTATCAAGGCAGAATTTGGTTTGTGAATTTCCAGTGACATTATAGGTGGATGGACAAATTTTCAAAAATATCTAACAAAGGGGATGAAATTTAAGGGTTGAAACTTGAAATTTCTTCAAGTAAATGGTAGCCTAAAATTACGGGGTTCGATAGATTTCGGTCAACTATTGAAAAAAGGTCTTATGAGTTTTCAATCTAAAACCAACCCCTGAGCCATTAACCACCCCTAACTCTTTGCAAGTCGATAATTATATTTTATTTATTTTTTCTGAAACCCTATTGGTTTATTTATGAACAACTGAAGCAGTAAATACGCAAGGAGTTATGTCACACCGGAAAAATAAACTCATCCCTGTAAATCATAAAGGGGTGAAATCATGAGGTGTTGAAAACATGAATCTACAAATTACCTTAATTTTTAAACGAATTGGGTTAGGGTGGTGAAATTGAAAACACAACTGCCTTTAGGGCATGTGGGGTGGTGAAATAGGGGGTTGGAGTTTAGGGGTTGAAACGTGCATAAAGCCCTGTAATTTGACACAGAGAAGCAATATCTTCTGCGAAACTGTGACATCTTACACACTGCATCTTCGAGAAGGGAAGATCGAATTTTAGGAGAAAATTATCGAAGGGGATGAAAGTTAGGGGTGGAAACTCGAATTTTCAATGAAGAATGTATAGTTGAAAATATTACCATTCGATAGCTTTCTATTGATGGTACAAAAAAGGTCTTATTCATCATTCGCGAAAAACGACCCTTAAAGGCGGTACAACCCCCTAACATGCCGAAACAAAAAAATGCGAGAACTCAAAAACTGCTCAACGTATCATGGCTAAATTTGATGTGGTAATTTACAGCGCCACTGTAGGCGGATGGGCAAATTTTCATTAATATCTAACAAGGGGGATGAAATTTAAGGGTTGAAACTGGAAATTTTTTCATGTAAGTGGTGGAATAAAATTATGGGGTTCAATAGATTTCGGTCAACCATTGAAAAAAGTCTTATGAGTCTTCATCCTAAAACCAACCCCTACGCTACTAACAACCCCTAAGCCCTAGCAAGCGGAGTAAATAATATATTTCATTTATTTTTTTTTGCTTTCTTCTAATTTGTTATTAATTTAAAGTGATTTTCATTAATTTTTGACCCATCCACAATTTTTCAACCCCTTTCATGATATGTGAACCCTCAAAGAGCAAAATTTACCCAGACCGCTTCTTTTTCGGGTGATTTCCGCTGGTTAATTTTGTAAAATTCGCGCAGTTTTGCCTTATGAATTGTTCTTGCCTTTTTCACTTTTTCGACCCCTTCGCAATGTTTCAACCCCCAAAAGTCAAATTTGCATAATTGGCTTATTTTCGTGTTATTTTCTGTAATTCTACTTAATTACGATTAATTCTCATCCCTTTTAACTTTTCATCCCCCTTTACAATTTTTCAACCCCCTAAGTGTTTATTTTGCAAAATTCACATAATTTAGTTTTCCTTCGGTAATAAATTGAACTCAATTGGATTATGTTTATCTTTTTCACTTTTCCAACCCCCTTCGCAACATTTCAACCCCCAAAATCTAAATTTGCATAATTGGTTTACTTTCGTGTTATTTTCTGTAATTCTGCTTAATTACGATTAATTCTCATCCACTTTGACGTTTCATCCCTCTTTACAATTTTTCAACCCCTTAGGTGTTAATTTTGCCAAATTCGGCTATTTTCGTTTTTCTTCTGTAATAAATTGAACCCATTTGGATGATGATTAAATTTTTCACTTTTTTCATCCCCCTTCGCAATGTTTCAAGTCTTCAAATGCTAAATTTACATAATTGGGTTAATTTGGTGTTATTTTCCGTAATTTTACTTAGCCACGGTTAATCCTGATACCTTTTGATTTTTCATCCACCTTTACGATTTTTCAACCCCCTAAGTGCTAATTTTGCAAAATTCGCATAATTTCGTTTTTCGACGGTTATAAAATTGAACGCATTTGGGATTCAGTTTACCTTTTACAATTTTTCAGTTTCCTTCGCAATAGGTACGTATAAGTGCTTATTTCAACCCCCACAAAAGTTTTAATTGCATAATTTGGTTATTTTAGTGTTTTATTTCGCAATTCTACTTAATCCACACTTCATTTTCATTCCTCTTGACTTTTCATCACCTTTTTTCATTACCTTGGACTTCTCATTCCCTTTTTCAACCCCCTTAGTGCTAATTCTACATACCTACTTCGCAAATATGATGTTTTTTTGTTAACTCTCTACTGTTTAATTATGTACGGCCAATTTTCATAATTTCGTCTTTTTAACACCACTGTGCGTCTGCGGAGGCACTACTACTAGGTGCAGATTTATAAAATCTGCACCCGACTCCACCAGTAAATTCAGCTCGCCCCTACATACACATTAACAAGGTAAACATCTACAGGGACACACATCGCATTGATATACATCTTTCGTTGGCTTTTCTTAGCAAAGTTGTCTATTAGAATTATGTCTCTCAGTGTATTAAGCGTGAATCATCGTGTAAATTTATATCCCTATGATATTCACCGGCGGAAATCTCCATTGAAGCAAAGGCATTAGCAGTTAATGTTCAAGCATTTGAAGTATTTGTTTTCATTTAAAGGGCGACAAAGGATTTCGATTTGGCTTCATTATTCATCAAACAATCTAAATAGAAACAACCATATATGGTAAATGGTTGCTTTTAGTAAATTTATCAGTATTTTAATTGGAAATTACTGAATTGATTTTTCATTTTTGCTCTCTGGAAGCTTTTCGAGTCATCACTTTTTTAAGAAAAATGTCCTCTAACCACAAGCCAATTAATTTTATTATCTGCTTCCAGAAAAATCTTCTGAAGTTTCCGAGGCACTTTCTTAATTCTCGTTTTCATCAACATCAGCTTCTTTTCGTCTTATTTGATTTGGTGTTGCTTGTTCTTTCGTCATCTGCTTCGTACATTGACAATGCAAACTACGTTACGTCCTCCAGTTTTTGACCGTTGTTTTTTTATAAATATTTCGTTATCATTATTAATATTTCGGGATGCTTTGACGATTGTCCCCACTTTATTCGCTAAATAAATGTAATAACAGAAATATTACATATCTGATAACACTATCAGCGGTTTAGCTACCGCGATGTAAAAATTATTCCAGATTTAAACCATTAAAGACTCCGTAAATAAATTTCACTCTCTATGATGCGCTTTCAACTGGGGGGTTGATCACTCAAAAAAATTCTGTACAATTAATTCCAATCGGGAATTAATTCCAATAATTCCAGTTTAATTCCATTCTAAATCCATTAATTCCGATTTAGTTCAATTAATTCCATTAATTCCAGATTAATTCCAACAATTCCCGATTAAATCCATCAATTCCCGATTAATTCCATCAGTTCCCGGTTAAGTCCATCAATTCCAGATTAATTCCATCAATTCCATATTAATTTCATTACTAATTCCATTAGCAAATTTAATTCTTTTCCAATCCAGGGTGGTTCCTTTTTCACTGCTCACCATTGGCATCTCCCAAGCGTAAGAGGTAGGAGGTCGGTTAAATTAGAAAAAAGTTGCACTATTTCTTGTCGATTAAGAATCTGATAAGAATTTCCCGATATCTTGATTCGTTCTTGAGTTATCCCGAAAAAACTGGGGAAAAATATTGAAAAATGCGACTTTCAAGAAAAGTTCATATCTTTTTTACCTACGATTCGTGTTGTTTAATTGAAACTTTGAACTTTTATAGTCGGATGTACAACTAATTCAACATTTCAACATAATTTCCTGTAGAATTCTGGACCGGTTAGGAATCGTGACAGGTTTGGAAATCACAAAATAATACAAAAATTTTATTGAGGAAGATTTCTAACCCCTCGACATTTATTTTTATTTACTTTATAACTTTCCATTATTATTCTTTGAGGAGTGTTAGAATAATTCTTATTGTAATCCAGGAAGGATCAAGCTCGCGATCTAAAGAGGTGTAAGTCTAACCAGAAACTGCTCGACTGAATCCGATTTACCGATTCTATCTGCTTGTGTGAAATTTTTCAGGTGTCAGACTCTCACATTGCCAATCCCGAGGATTTCCATTGATATGAGACGAGAAACTTTTCACGGTTTCACAGTTGAATGTTTGAGTTAATACGCACATCTCATTTCCAAAGCATCTATCCACGTCCGCCAAAGTTTCCGAGACTTTTTAAATTTTAAGTGGCAGTGTTGATGTTGATAGTAGCGACGATGCTTTTAAAAATATCCGGGCTTATGAATGAATGAATATTGTATGGAATACCTACCTACGTTGCCATTGCAACTCACAGGTGCAAATAATGTTCAGTAGCACAGAAACTGATTACACATTTCTGCGGATCTGAAAATTTTCTCTATGGGTTGAAGTAGGCATGAATATGAATGAATGTTCATTAAAATATTTCATAAATGTAGCCATAATAATTATAGTACATATAGGTATATTTATCACGATTTGCTTTGACTAATTTCACATGTCAATGTTTTTGTATTGTTTGGCAGGGGACCAAGAATAATGGTGAGGTGATGCTCGTTGCTCATTAAAGAACGCGTGATTAATTTGCCGTTAAATATAGGTGCTAGTGCTGATGTACCTGTCTGTAAGTAATGAAAGTTTTTAAAAGGAACAGTATACTCTTAAATATTAATTTTTCAAAAATTAGTCTAATTGATAGATTATAGTATTTTATAAATTTTGCCTTAAATAAAAAAGCCAACGGAAGATGTATATCAATGCGATGTATATCTCGGTAGACGTTTATCAAGTTAATGTGTATGTAGGGGCGGCTGGTCTTACTGGTGGAATCGGGTGCAGATTTTATCAATCTGCACCTAGTAGTAGTGCCTCCGCAAACGCACAGATGTGTCAAAAAGGCGAAATGTTAAAAAATTGTTGTTACAAAATAGAAAATGAACAGGAATGAGTAAATGAAAAGAATTACCAGGATTAAAACAAAAGGCGAATTTTGAAAAATTAACACTCGAGGCTGAAAAATTGTGAAAGGGGATGAAAAGTCAAGAGGAATGAAAATTAAGTGTGATTAGGTAGATTTAGGTACGAAAGAAAACACGAAAATACATAAATTATGCAATTAAAACTTTTGTGGGGGTTAAAATACGCACTTATACCTACCTACTGCGAAGGAAACTGAAAAATTGTAAAAGGTAAACTGAATCCCAAATGTACGAAGGCGTAGAACGGACACGAGTAAAAAATTTTCATATTTTCGACTTCGAACTCGAAAATTTCGACTTTGAACTCGAAATTTCGACTTCGAACACGAAATTTCGACTTCGAACTCGGAAATTTCGACTTCGAACTCGAAAATTTCGACTTTGAACTCGAAATTTCGACTTCGAACTCGAAAATTTCGACTTTGAACTCGAAATTTCGACTTCGAACACGAAATTTCGACTTCGAACTCGGAAATTTCGACTTCGAACTCGAAATTTCGACTTCGAACACGAAATTTCGACTTCAAACACGAAATTTCGACTTTGAACACGAAATTTCGACTTCGAACTCGAAATTTCAACTTCAAACTCGAAATTGAATCTACTGCGCAAGTCCTACTTCCTAACTCGAAAATTTTATTAATGCGCATGTGCGAACTTCGAACGGCGCAAGCGTCGCACATCAGATGGTCTGTGGTCTGTTTGTGTGCCGTGTACCATCTGATGTGCGACGCTTGCCCCGTTCGAACTTCGCACATGCGCATTAATAAAATTTTCGAGTTAGGAAATAGGACTTGCGCAGTAGATTCAATTTCGAGTTCAAAGTCGAAATTTCGTGTTTGAAGTCGAAATTTCGAGTTCGAAGTCGAAATTTCGTGTTCGAAGTCGAAATTTCGAGTTCGAAGTCGAAATTTCGAGTTCGAAGTCGAAATTTCGTGTTCGAAGTCGAAATTTCGAGTTCAAAGTCGAAATTTCGAGTTCGAAGTCGAAAATATGAAAATTTTTTACTCGTGTCCGTTCTACGCCTTCGTACAAATGCATTCAATTTTATGACCGACGAAAAACGAAATTATGTGAATTTTGCAAAATTAGCACTTAGGGGGTTGAAAAATCGTAAACGTGGATGAAAAGTCAAAAGGTGTGAGAATTAACCGTGGCTAAGTAAAATTACGGAAAATAACACCAAAATAACCCAATTTAGCATTTGAAGAGTTGAAACATTGCGAAGGGGGATGAAAAAAATGAAAAATTTAATCATCATCCAAATGGGTTCAATTTATTACAGAAGAAAAACGAAAATATCCGAATTTGACAAAATTAACACCTAGGGGGTTGAAAAATTGTAAAGGGGGTTGAAACGTCAAAGTGGATGAGAATTAATCGTAATTAAGCAGAATTACAGAAAATAACACGAAAGTAAACCAATTATGCAAATTTAGCTTTTGGGGGTTGAAATGTTGCGAAGGGGGTTGGAAAAGTGCAAAAGATAAACATAATCCAAATGAGTTCAATTTATTACCGAAGCAAAACTGAACGTGAATTTTGCAAAATAAACACTTAGGGGGATGGAAAGTTAAAAGGGATGAGAATTAATCGTAATTAAATAGAATTACAGAAAGTAACACGAAAATAAGCCAATTATGCAAATTTGACTTTTGGGGGTTGAAACATTGCGAAGGGGTCGAAAAAGTGAAAAAGGCAAGAACATCCATATGAGTAAAATTCGGTAAAATTTATTACCGAAAAAAGGCAAAACTGCGCGAATTTTACAAAATTAACTCTCGGGGGGGAGAAAAATTGTTAAGGGGGATGAAAAATCAAAAGGGATGAAAATGTACTGTAGTTAAGTATAGAACTAGCGAAAATCACACGAAAAAGAAGCGGTCTGGGTAAATTTTGCTCTTTGAGGGTTCACATATCATGAAAGGGGTTGAAAAATTGTGGATGGGTTAAAAATTAATGAAAATTACTTTGAATTATTAACAAATGAGAAGAAAGCAAAAAAAAATAAAATGTATTTACTCTGCTTGCTAGGGCTTAGGAGTTGTTAGTAGCGTAGGGGTTGGTTTTAGGTTGAAGACTCATAAGACTTGTTTCAATGGTTGACCGAAGTCTATCGAACCCTATAATTTTATTCTACCACTTATATGACAAAATTTCCAGTTTCAACCCTTAAATTTCATCCCCCTTGTTAGATATTAATGAAAATTTGCCCATCCGCCTACAGTGGCGCTGTAAATTACCACATCAAATTTAGCCCTGATACGTTGAGCAGTTTTTGAGTTCTCGTATTTTTGTGTTTCTGCATGTTGGGGGTTGCAGCGCCTATAAGGGTGGTTTTTCTCAAAATATAAATGACACCTTTTTTGAATCATTAATGGAAAGCTATCGAATGACGCCAATTTCGAGCAATACTTATTAAGCGGAATTTCGAGTTGCAACCCCTAACTTCCACCCCATCTGTTCGATTTTACGAAAAAACGCATCCCCCGCAAGATTTCACCGATATATGTGTGTACGTTGAGTTTCCGACAGTTGCGTGCAACCCTTGCGGAGTTACCATATTTTTTGTGGTTTTCATCCCCTAAATTTCATCCCCCGAAATTAGCACCCCTTCACCTTCAACAGACTTGAGGGTCTAACGTGCACACCAAGTTTCAGTAAGATACCCCCATTAGTTCAAAGTTATTGCAATTCATAATTTTTCGGTTTTTCACCCCTAACTCCCACCCCCGTGGTCCAATATGGCCCAAAAGCAATCCCCGCCGAGATTTTCCGGGTATACACCAGTGTACAAAATTTCAGCTCGATATCTGCTTTCGTTCTCAAGTTATCCGACGGA
This sequence comes from Pycnomerus fuliginosus, assembly GCA_963924575.1. Taxonomy (NCBI): domain Eukaryota; kingdom Metazoa; phylum Arthropoda; class Insecta; order Coleoptera; family Zopheridae; genus Pycnomerus; species Pycnomerus fuliginosus. The sequence continues at coordinate 22,996,249 of OZ004622.1, forward strand.
CAGACTAGACGAGCGAGCGAGCGAGCGAATAATCAAAGACAAGAGTACCTCCGCATTCTGCTACGGCACTAATTGCCCCAAAGAACTTCAATTCGTTGCCAAGATCGGTTTGAGTGAGGCGCGTGACGTCATCTGTGATACAGTGGTATAGCGGTATAGAGGTAAAACACATCATATAACCTCGTCATACAAAGGGTGATTCTGTGAAGAGTACCTACGGAATATTGAAATTCCAAATTCTCTCTTGATGATATGAATTTACGAAGGCGTAGAGGGGCTACAACAAAGTTTTTAAAAACGGACAAACATTTTTTTCCAATTTTTAGAATATCACGAAAATGTACGGATTTATGCTATTTTAGCACTTTCTTGCACACATTAAGTATTCTTTTAAACCTCCTCCCCTTCATGACTAATTTCTGCGCACGTCACTGAAGCAGTTTGAAGTGCCTTCCAGTTCCAAGTGACAATGATACATGAATGAATTCTGAAATCTGAAATGAGGATCTAAATGTATTTTCTGGGTCACTAATACACACAAGCGTTATTACGAAGACAAATTAAACAAAAAATCGATATATTTTAATGAAGCATTTAAAGAAAATCGGATAAGTGACGTCACCATAGACGTTTTAATATACAGGCTGGTTCCTTTTTCACTGCTCACCATTGGCATCTCCTAAATGGTAAAAGTTACAGAGTCGGTTAAATTAGAAAAGAGTTGCGCTATTTTTTGGTGATTAAGAATCTGAAGAGAATTCCTAATATCTTGATTCGTTCGCGAGTTATAGGAAAAAATCTGAATTGCGATTTGAAATTAAAACTATGAATTTTTTGCCTATCTAGATTTTGAGCAATGGCCATCAACTTTTGATCTTCTTACGGCCACCATGTTGAATTTTGGCACCATCCGACATACAAAAAAATTGCTTTTTAAAAATGTAACTAGGAAGAACTTTTTTGGAAAAACATGTTACAGCATAGTCAGACTAAATCAAAATTTATTTTATTGAATTGAACAATTGTACTAGACGTCAAAATATATTGAAAAAGTTGGTGCACTATTTTATACTTTATTCAAAAAGTGTTATAATAGGTAGGACTGATTTTATAAAAATTAATCATACTTTTTACAATTTTGACGATTTTCTACATTGATTGATTACATTTTTTCTGTAACCCATGGTGTCAAAATTCAATATGACGGCCATAAGAGAATCAAAAGTTGACTGTCATTGCTCTAAATCTAGTAGGCCTAGAAAATTTCTGTGTATGTCATTCGATTGACAACTGTCAAAAACATAAAAGTTCCAAGTAACATTTAAATAGCATCAATCGTTAGAGAGATATTAATGTTTCTTTGACATCGCAATTTTCAGATTTTTCGGAATAACTCAGGAACTAATCGAGATATCGAGGAATTCTCTTCAGATTCTTAATCACAAAAAAATAGCGCAACTTTTCTCTAATTTAACCAACTCCGTATTTCTTACCGCCAATGGTGAACATAGTGAAAAAGAAACCACCCTGTATGAGTCATTCTGAGGAAATGAAAATTGCCTTTTTAAAGAAAAATTAGCATCTTCCTAACGATTGATGCTATTTAAAGAAAATTGGATTTCAATATACAGGGTGTCTCAGAACGCTCGCACCAAATTCTAGTGGAATATTCAGGATTAAATTCTGAGTTGATCCGTGTTTTTGAAAATTTTTAGGGTCCAATAGTTCTTGAGTAATAAGAGATTTAAGAGGACCAATCAGATTTCGGCTCTGAATTGCTTCATAAGGTAATTTAATGTTAGATGCACTATTTCCTAGGTAACAAGATACAACAGTATAAATTTTCATTGATAGTATCTTGTTACCTAGGAAATAGTGCATCTAGCATTAAATTACCTTATGAAGCAACTCAAAGCTGAAATCTGATTGGTCCTCTTAAATCTCTTATAACTTGAAAACTATTGGACCCTGGAAATTTTCAAAAACGCGGATTGACTCAGAATTTAATCCTGAATACTCCATTAAAATTTGGTGAGAGCGTTCTGAGACACCCTGTATTTATAATCAACATGGACTTTTTTGACACCCTGTTTACCTACAACTAGGAATATAAAAGTGTAATATTACAAAAATTGAAAATGTAATTATACGTTTGCAGTGGCGTAACTTAGCCTTCTCCAGGCCCGTGCTCCGAAATTTCGACGGGAGGGGGTCCTCCCTCCCCCGCTCTTTGAAAGAGTGGACGGATTTCAAAAATTTTTGTACCAGTTTACAAAGGATTTCTTGTGCTTCAAAATGGTGCATCACGCAATTTTAAATTTGACCATTACACCATTAGATTTATAATGAAATTAGCTTTCAAATGATGTATCACAAGTGTGGGGTTGTCATTTGAAATTTCAAAGTTAAGGTTGCTAGGGGTTGGGGTTCAACGTGAAATATCACAACGCACGGATTTAAGCGTCTCCCTTGAAATAAAAATCGGTTTATCACGTCTCATTTTGTTTACGAGATATTCGGGGTGGAAAATTTTCAAGTGAACAAACTGTACCTATTTCTTGTGAGGAGGTTAATAATAATAATAATTAGTGGCGACCGAGTCCAGGTTTTCATTCATTATTCTTAAAATGGATCAATGCCTTTCTTTTTGTCCTTATTCGTGGCGTGTTTTCATTGAAACAACCTGTCGATAGTCTGTTTTGTTTTAAAATTTGCAGAAAATTATAATAGAATCGCGATCTCTATATATTTTACACATATACAAGAAATGAGATGCAAAAGAAGTAAAGAATTACCGGGGAATAACCCTCCTGAATATATTATACAAATTGTATGCAATGCAATGATACTAGGGGACAGAATGAAAGGGGAATTAGAACGGATGAAGAGCTTGCCAGATGGCCAGGCAGGTTTCAGAATGGGGAGGGGTACCATGGACAACGTGTACATATTAAACCATATAGCAAGAAGAGAAATAAAAAAGAAGAACGGGAAGATGTACGCGTTATTCGTGGACCTCAAAGCAGCGTTTGATAGTGTAGACAGGGGAAGATTGTGGGAGCACATGAGAGAAATAGGATTGAATGGGAACCTGGTAAGAAGTATAAAAGAAATATATAAGGAAACAAAGAATGTAGTTAGAGTGAATGGAATAGAGAGCGAATGTTTTTGGACGAGAAAAGGTGTAAGACAGGGGTGCCCACTCAGCCCAACGCTGTTTACCATTTTTATAAATGATATTGATGATGTGTTCCAAAAGGGGCAGGCAGGAGGGATTGTGGTGGGCAAAGAGAAAGTGTGGTGTTTGGCGTATGCGGATGACCTGGTGATTGTAGCGAATGACGAGAGAGGGATGAGAGAAATGATAAGAATTGCAGAGAAGTATATGAAGAGAAAAAAGTTGGAAGTAAATGTGGAAAAGCCAAGATAATGGTTTTCAGGAAAAGAAGAGGGAAGGCAAAAGAAAGTGAATGGAAGTGGAACGGGAGCATAATAGAGCAAGAAAGAGAATTCAAATATTTAGGGTATGTATTTAATGAAAGAAACACAACGAGAGCGCATGTAACAGAACTGGTTAAAAAAGCAAATAAGGTGGTACGAATGGTCTGGGGAATAGGAGAGCGAAAGTTTGGGCATGATTTTAAGAGGAGGGGAATGATGTTTGATAGTTTAGTGAAGAGTATGTTGATGAATGGAGCAGAAATATGGAGGTGGGAAGAACAAGAGGAAGTGGAGAGAGTACAGGAAAAGTATTTCAAGTGGGTGCTGGGCGTGGATAGAGAGACACCGGGGTATATAATAAGAGAAGAAACGAAAAGGAGCAAGTTGAGAGTGGAGACTGGTAAAAGGGCGGTGAAATTTGAGGACAGAATGGGAGAAAGATTGGACTGCATGATATTACAGGAGTGTTGGAAGGAGAAAAGGAGAGAAAAAGAAGAATGGAAAGAAAGACAAAAATACTATGAGAGAAATGGGTACGCATGGGAAGACATAGAACGACGCAGAGAACAAGGGAGATGGATGAATGGAGCGATGTGCGAGAGAGATAGAGATATAGATATACAAGAGAGAAGAGCACGGATAAAAGAATCAAGGTATAATGCAAAGTATAAGGATATCATATGTGCGGGGCTACCAAGTTATTTGAACAGAGTGAGTGCGAAAGAAAAAAGAATGATAGCGAGATTTAGATGCGGGAATGAGGAGAGAGAAAACAGATTCTGGTTGGAAGAGGAAGGGAGAGTATGCAGAGTATGTGGAGAGGCAAGAGAGACGATAGAACATATGTTGAGAGAGTGCGAGGGGATGAGAGAAGAGGAACGGGAAAGAAAATGGATATTGAACGAAAGGGGAACAGGACTAGAATGGATGAGGGAAGTAGAGAGGCAGAGGGAAATAAGGAGAGGGGAGGGAAGAGAAGACAAAAGTGGAAGATTAAAAAGAGAAGAAGGATCTTAATTTCATTTTAAATATTTTTGTATATATAATTATATTGTAAGGGCAGGGCTCATTACAAGCCGAAAGGCAAATTAATAAAGTATTCTATCTATATTTTACACATAAATTTCCCTAATTGGATTAGAGGGTGAAGATTTATTACGAAAAATCTCATTTTATTTACATAAACATAATTAGATTAGATTTGCAGATTTGATTCGACGCACACATTGGCCAACAATTCCACACAGCTTCCCCTCGCGTTTGAATTTTTTTGAAAGATCGAACTCCTCTAGGAAATTGTAAAATTTTTTGAATAAATAATTACACCTTTAAGTAAATAAAGTTTAGATCTCAAGCACGTTAAAATTATATTGTTGAACAAACTGCAAATTCTGCCATTACCCAGATTCAATCAAACGACGATTTAAACAAAGCGGACCCAATCCGTGAAGTTAATTAATTACGCTGCCACTATTTCAAGCGTCATCGAAAATTTTGTCGGAATTAATTAGGAAATTAATTAATCTCTTATTTCCAACGGAATTTCTCAGAGACAAGGAGACATTTGGTGCTGAAGTAGTCTTGGAATTTATTTGGTTTCTCAAATAAAAGCCATAGGTATGCACCGGAAAATGTACCTACATCAAAGCGATGTGGATCCCTGTAGACATTTATGACTTTAATGATGGATATTTAGGGGCCGCCTGGATTTACTGGTGGTTTTGCACTAAAAAAACTGCGAGGTGAGATGAAAAACCTGAGATAGTGCTTTACAGTGTTTTCAGTAGAAAATGATGAAAAATACACTCCAGGGGGTTAAAAAATATTGGAGGGGATGAGAAGGAAACGAAAATTTACTGCAGTTAAATAGAAATACCAAAAGAACACGAAAAATAAGCCAATTTTGCTAATTTATGTTTTGGAGGGGTTGAAAAATAGATCGAGGATCGAAAAGTTGAAAAGAGCGAAAATATAATCCAAGTGAGAGTAGCATCACCGAAGAAAAAAAAGTCTGCGAATTTTACAAAGTGACGCTTCGAGGGTTGAAAAATTGCTAAGTGGGATAATATAAGTCAAGACGGGTGAAGATTAACTGTGATTAAGTGGAATTACAAAATATAACACGGAAATAAGCCAATTATGCAATGTAGATTTCTGGGGGGTTCGGGTTAAAATAGTTTTGCCTACTAACTGCGAAGGGGGCTGAAAAATTGCAAAAGGTAAATTGAATTCAAATGAATGAAGAAGGGGGTTGAAAAGTCAATTGGCGTTAGAATTTATCGTAGTTAAGTAGATTTTCAGGAAATAACACGCAAAAAAGCCAATTATGTAAATTTAGCTTTGGGGGGGTTAAAATATTGCGACGGGGGTCGAAAAAGTGAAAAGAGCAAATATAGGTAATCCAAATGAGAAAAACTTATTACCTACCGGAAAGAGACAAAATTGCGCGAATTTTACAAAATTAACGCTCAGGGGGTTGAAAAATTGTGAAGGGGGAAGAAAAGTCAGGAGAAGTAATAAGATTAGTTAAATATTTACCCTCCCCCTCAACGTTTTTTTCTAGCAGAATCAGTCGTTTTCTCTCTTTTCCATTCAGGTCTTAAAATGTCTCTCTCAATAACTTACGTTTGGTGATGAATTGATTAGCGATGAATTAAGAGTGTTGTGTCGAAAACCACGACCTCTGTGAGAGGTGGGGACTACTAGCTTCCATGATGTCAAAGACATCTAAAGAAAACTAGCGGCTGACAAAGTCAGCTCGCCCCGGGCTTCGACACTACTCCTGTTTAGCAACAGGTGGCGTGAATGCAATGATTCGATTGTGACAATGAAAAATTAAAAATTCTTCACTGCCACAACCAAACGAAAGCGGCTGGTTTGAGCTCATGGTCTCAAACAGGGAACGACAGACAGCTGTTTCGATCTCTTGGATCTCATCAGTGTCGTGCACCCCGAATGAAACCACAAACTCAAACCAGCCAACCTTTAAACAGAAAATGCGACGAACTAAGAGTGTTGTGTCGAAAACCACGACCTCTGTGAGAGGTGGGGACTACTAGCTTCCATGATGTCAAAGACATCTAAAGAAAACTAGCGGCTGACAAAGTCAGCTCGCCCCGGGCTTCGACACTACTCCTGTTTAGCAACAGGTGGCGTGAATGCAATGATTCGATTGTGACAATGAAAAATTAAAAATTCTTCACTGCCACAACCAAAACGAAAGCGGCTGGTTTGAGCTCATGGTCTCAAACAGGGAACGACAGACAGCTGTTTCGATCTCTTGGATCTCATCAGTGTCGTGCACCCCGAATGAAACCACAAACTCAAACCAGCCAACCTTTAAACAGAAAATGCGAAGCTAGTAGTCCCCACCTCTCACAGAGGTCGTGGTTTTCGACACAACACTCTTAGTTCGTCGCATTTTCTGTTTAAAGGTTGGCTGGTTTGAGTTTGTGGTTTCATTCGGGGTGCACGACACTGATGAGATCCAAGAGATCGAAACAGCTGTCTGTCGTTCCCTGTTTGAGACCATGAGCTCAAACCAGCCGCTTTTCGTTTTGGTTGTGGCAGTGAAGAATTTTTAATTTTTCATTGTCACAATCGAATCATTGCATTAGCGATGAATTGTTTGGCGGTGAATTGTTAGGCGATGGATTGTTTCGCGATGAATTTACAAAAAAATGTTTTTTGTTCCTGGAGGGGATGTTTAAAGCTTGAGATAAAAATCGAGGCCTTCAAATGGCCTTAAAGGAACAAAAACACTTATATCACAGCATTATACATTTTTTTTTCCAATATCGATCCATTACTAAATTCAATTCTGAAAGGATGAAAATACAAGTTTTTCTTGTTACTGTTTCTTAATCCTATAGCGTGTTATGGTCTTATGTTAACGCTTGTCTAATGTCAAAAAAAAGAGGATTAAAAATTTTGCATCCCTGATTTTGATTAAAATAACATTATAACATACAAAAACAGGCATTAAAATCAGAGGCAATTGAAAAAAGCTTTAACTTTAGTTCAAGGAAACCGTTATTAGAAATATTTGGGGTTAATATAATATTACCAAAATTACCGATCCCGTGACGCCCGTAGAAATAAGACTGGATCACGAATGTCGAGTTTGAGGTAGAAACGAGATCAAAATAAGACAAAAAGTAAGAGAGATGTTTTGGGTTAAAATCAGCGGCTTTCTTCTAATTTTTTTACTATTTTTATTTTCACCAGAGGCGCGCTTTCCATGGGGGGAGGAACCGAAAAAATAGTAATTGCAATAACTCGAGGTACTGGTGGAGGTATTATACTGAAACTTCAAGTCGGTTGATGGTTAGGGGGTATTAACTTCGCGGGATGAAATTTAGGGGTTGAAAACCACAAAAAATTATTGCGTGTTGGAAAGTTGGTTTTTACGCAATTAGGTAAAATGTACGTAATACGTTATAAAAGCTCCAGTTATTTGACTCGCATAATTTTGCAAAACTTACGGCTCGTCAAACAATATAGGGCTTTTCATAACTAATTACGTAATAGTTATTTACCTAATTGCGTATTGAAAAGTCGAATTTTACGCAATTAGGTAAAATGTTGTACGTAATACGTTATGAAAAGCCCCAGTCGTTTGACTCGCATAATTTTACAAAACTCGCTCTCGCTCGTTTTGGCAAATATTACAGTCTCGTAATTACGTAAATAACTAATACTTATTTGTTCTTGCATTTTTGTGATATTTCTGTAATTCGAAGTCATTTTCACTAATTTTTAACCCATGCACAATTTTTAAACCCCTTTCACGATACGTGAACACTCAAAAAATTAAATTTACTTCGGCCACTTCTTTTTCGTGTAATTTGCACCAGTTCTACTTAACTACATTTAATTTTCACCTTACCTTGACCTTTCATCCCCCTTCACAATTTTTCGGTACCAAATTTTACCCACAATTGGATTATGTTTGCTTTCTTTATTTTTTCGACCCCCTTCGCAATATTTCAATCAGCTACATTTGCATAATTAGTTTATTTTCGTGTTACTTTCTGTAATTTGTCTTTACTATGATTAATTCTCATTCCCTTTAACTTTTCATCCTATTTTACATTTTTTCAACCCCATAAATTTGCAAAATTGGCTTAGGAGCTAATTCTAAGTTGGTTTATGTCATGACGTAATGACACAAGTCTGATTAGTGCATAACTCAGAAAAGGTCGCTAGTAGTACAGTTTTGCAAAGTTCTACAATATTATTTTGCTGAAATTCGTGCGGCAGCCATTTTGAACAACCACAGTTTCAATTGTTATTTGTCACTCGACGGGCGATATAATGCAGTAATAATAATAATTTAGAACTCTGTAAACCTGTGCTACTAGCGACCTCTTCTGAGTTATGCAATAATCAGACTTATGTATCGTTACATAAACATAAACCATCTTGGAATGAAACCCTTAGTTTCTGTGTAATTTTGTTCATTTTCTACTGCAAACACTGTATAGGACCATCTCCGGTTTTTCATCCCAATTTATATTTTTTTATAATAACAATATTTTTGTAATGATTCGATTGTGACAATGAAAAATTAAAAATTCCTCACTGCCACAACCAAAACGAAAGCGGCTGGTTTGAGCTCATGGTCTCAAACAGGGAACGACAGACAGCTGTTTCGATCTCTTGGATCTCATCAGTGTCGTGCACCCCGAATGAAACCACAAACTCAAACCAGCCAACCTTTAAACAGAAAATGCGACGAACTAAGAGTGTTGTGTCGAAAACCACGACCTCTGTGAGAGGTGGGGACTACTAGCTTCCATGATGTCAAAGACATCTAAAGAAAACTAGCGGCTGACAAAGTCAGCTCGCCCCGGGCTTCGACACTACTCCTGTTTAGCAACAGGTGGCGTGAATGCAATGATTCGATTGTGACAATGAAAAATTAAAAATTCCTCACTGCCACAACCAAAACGAAAGCGTCTTTGACATCATGGAAGCTAGTAGTCCCCACCTCTCACAGAGGTCGTGGTTTTCGACACAACACTCTTAGTTCGTCGCATTTTCTGTTTAAAGGTTGGCTGGTTTGAGTTTGTGGTTTCATTCGGGGTGCACGACACTGATGAGATCCAAGAGATCGAAACAGCTGTCTGTCGTTCCCTGTTTGAGACCATGAGCTCAAACCAGCCGCTTTCGTTTTGGTTGTGGCAGTGAAGAATTTTTAATTTTTCATTGTCACAATCGAATCATTGCATTCACGCCACTTGTTGCTAAACAGGAGTAGTGTCGAAGCCCGGGGCGAGCTGACTTTGTCAGCCGCTAGTTTTCTTTAGATGTCTTTGACATCATGGAAGCTAGTAGTCCCCACCTCTCACAGAGGTCGTGGTTTTCGACACAACACTCTTAGTTCGTCGCATTTTCTGTTTAAAGGTTGGCTGGTTTGAGTTTGTGGTTTCATTCGGGGTGCACGACACTGATGAGATCCAAGAGATCGAAACAGCTGTCTGTCGTTCCCTGTTTGAGACCATGAGCTCAAACCAGCCGCTTTCGTTTTGGTTGTGGCAGTGAGGAATTTTTAATTTTTCATTGTCACAATCGAATCATTGCATTCACGCCACCTGTTGCTAAACAGGAGTAGTGTCGAAGCCCGGGGCGAGCTGACTTTGTCAGCCGCTAGTTTTCTTTAGATGTCTTTGACATCATGGAAGCTAGTAGTCCCCACCTCTCACAGAGGTCGTGGTTTTCGACACAACACTCTTAGTTCGTAATATTTTTGTGTTTCTGCATATTATAGGAGTTGTAGCGACCAAAATTTATTAAGCATAATTTCGAGTTGCAACCCCTAATTTCCACCCCATCCACGGTGCATACCAAGTTTCAGCAATATACCTGGACTACTTCTCGAGTTAATTGCAATTAACGATTTTTCAGTTTTTCGCCCCTTGGTCCGAAATGGCCCAAAACCACGCAATCCCCGCCGATTATTTAGAGACACCTAACTGTATACCCGAATTTCACCTCAATATCTCAAGCCGTTCTCAAGTTATGCGACGGACAGACTCGACGAGCGATCAAGCGAACGAGCGAATAATCATTAGTAATACGAGTCAAAATGGTAGATCTTTTTAGACTAAAAAGAGGACGAGAGCTTGCTCGAGACTACTAATCGTATTTTGCAGAGTATTTTATAAATTAAAGTATTGAGTCAGTAGTGTGAAGTTGACGTTGTAGTATTATCACTGTAATCAGAATTTGATTGGTTACTGATATACTAAATGCTGCTTTGGATTGGTTCAATCAATAGTTAATGTGTAAAATAATCAAAGACAAGAGCATTCTGCTACGGCACTAAAAGGATTACCTACGTTTAATGCGCTCGTTCCTTTCAAAGGATATATCCCTGATTCCGGAATGCAACAAGTAGCTTAAGGAAATCGTAGGGTTGGGGGCAATTCTTTGAAAGGACAATTCCTCGAAAGGACAATTCTTCCAACAGACAATTGTTTGAACGGACAGTCCTTCGGATTTTAAATCTTAAAGCTTAGTAAAGTAAAGTAAAGTAGAACAAAATGCATCGAATTAATTTTTCATTAATGGGAAAAGTCTAGTTTTGGAATGGGACGCCTCAATTCTTCGAAAGGACAATATTCTTCGAATAGATGTTCCTTCGAAAGGACAAATCTTTGAAAGGACAATTGTTTGAACAAGACTTCTTCGAAGGGGCAACTCCTCGAAAGGACAATTATTGTTCAAAACACAACTCCTCGAATCTACAATTCATTTTAGGGTTTGAATTTGAGAAATATATTTTAAATAAGTAAACAAGAGTTTACTGTCGGTTCGAAGAATTGCCTTCGTTGAATTTATTTTCGACGAATAAAGTGCCACGAGTTGTCGACTTTGTTTTTATCTCAAAACTTTGTTTTATTTAAGATATCATTTGAACAATAAATTTACATCTGACGTTGAAACAATTGCATTAATTAGGCAATATTTGCCGAGTTTAATGCTTTGTGTTCTCTGTTCCAGACGGACGAGCTGTAGTTACTCGACGATGATTTGAAAATGGATAAAAATTGGCAGAAAAGTAAAACAATGGCCAACGATTCAATAGGGGATGATTCCTCCAATCAGACGGAGTTCAATCTTTGGCTTTTTCTTCAGGAGACCAGAGGACCTCAACAGCAGCCCTTAGAAATGGCCATCCCTTTGACAGTGGTCAACGTTTTGATCTTCGTGTCTGGCCTCTTGGGCAACATTGTCGTCTGTGTAGTTATCATCAAACACAGATCTTTGCACACGGCGACGAATTATTATTTATTTAATTTAGCCGTCAGCGATTTGACTCTTCTCATTTTCGGTAAGTTTAACTATTAATCAATACTAAACGAGAATATTACCAAAGACTCAAAGTGTAATCATGCCATCATCGCTTTGATGTTCCCAATTACTCGAGTATGTCATTGAAAGTTTCTGTGTTTACCTAATTCATGGAGTAGATTTAATTTCGTTCTTTTTGCATGAAAACGCGTTTTATTACTTTGGAAGAATTAGTTCGAGTGTTATTCGAAATTTAATTCGCCACCGTAATGTTTGCGATGCTATGAAATTCATTATAACTTTACTTCAAACATTTGCAATTTGTGAACCTCAAGTTTTGTAAAAACAAATTTTGTTGTATTATTAACTTTTAACGAAATAATTATTCAAATTAAAGATAATGCGAAAAGTCAGCGGAAAATGTATATCAAAGCTATATGTTTCCCTGTAGATGTTTATCAAATAGATTTTTTTTTAAATCTGCACTTAGTAGTAGTGCCTCCGCAGACGCACAAATGTGACAAAAGGCGAATAGTTGAAAATTCGTTTTGCGGTATTAAAAAACTGAATTGGTGTTTGCAGTAGAAATTGACCAAAAAACAAAATTTCTGAATTCTATAGAATTAGCACCATAGGGGGTTGAAAAATATTGAATGCGCTGAAAAGATCATGGCAAGAAAAAATAGAAAAATTTTGCAAATTTATGTTTTGGAGGGTACCTATGTAATATTGTGAAGAGAAGCGAAGACCCCCTTCGTTTCTTTTCACAATATTTCATCCCCTCCATTCCTCCAAAACATAAGTTTGCAAAATTGTCTGGTTGCACGTCTTTCCAACTCTTTGAAACTACCCCCTGACACTTAAAATTTTGCTGAACAACCCCATTTTAGATAGCCCGTTATTAAAATTAGTGCAACATCCCCCGAATGGAACTTAAAAGTGCAAATCCAGGTTCCACCTTCCTCCAACATTGGGAAACTACCCCCTGAGACTTCGAATTTTGCTGAATTCTGCTGAGCAGCCCCATTTTAGACATCCGGTTATTGAAATTAGGGCAACATCCCCCGAATGGACCTTACAAGAGCAAATTCAGGTTACACTTCCCTACAACCCTCGGAACTACCCCCGGACTCTTCGAATTTTGCTGAACAACCCCATTTTAGACAGCCGGTTATTAAAATTAGGGCAACATCCCCCGGAGAATGGATCTTAGAAGAGCAAATCCAGGTTACACCTCTTTCCAACTCTTTGAAACTATCCCCTGACACTTAGAATTTCGCTGAACAACCCCATTTTAGACAACCTGTTATAAAAATTAGTGCAACATCCCCCGAATGGACCTTAGAAGAGCAAATAATTCAGGTTACACCTCTTTCCAGCTCTTTGAAACTACCCCCTGACACTTAAAATTTTGCTGAACAACCCTATTTTAGATAGCCCGTTATTAAAATTAGTACAACATCCCCCGAATGGAACTTAAAAGTGTAAAACCAGGTTCCACCTTCCTCCAACATTCGGAAACTACCCCCTGAGACTTCGAATTTTGTTGAGTTCTGCTGAGCAGCCCCATTTTAGACAGCCGGTATTAAAATTAAAGCAATATCCCCCGAATGGACCTTACAAGAGCAAATCCAGGTTACACCTCCCTTCAACCCTCGGAACTACCCCCGGACTCTTCGAATTTTGCTGAACAACCCCATTTTAGATAGCCCGTTATTAAAATTAGTACAACATCCCCCGAATGGACCTTAGAAGAGCAAATAATTCAGGTTACACCTCCTTCCAGCTCTTTGAAACTACCCCCTGACACTTAAAATTTTGCTGAACAACCCCATTTTAGATAGCCCGTTATTAAAATTAGTACAACATCCCCCGAATGGAACTTAGAAGAGCAAATCCAAGTTACACCTCTTTCCAACTCTTTGAAACTGCCCCCTGACACTTAGAATTTTGCTGAACAACCCCATTTTAGACAGTCCGTTATTAAAATTAGTGCAACATCCCCCGAATGGACCTTAGAAGAGCAAATAATTCAGGTTACACCTCCTTCCAGCTCTTTGAAACTACCCCCTGACACTTAAAATTTTGCTGAACAACCCCATTTTAGATAGCCCGTTATTAAAATTAGTACAACATCCCCCGAATGGAACTTAAAAGTGTAAAGCCAGGTTCCACCTTCCTCCAACATTCGGAAACTACCCCCTGAGACTTCGAATTTTGTTGAGTTCTGCTGAGCAGCCCCATTTTAGACAGCCGGTATTAAAATTAAAGCAATATCCCCCGAATGGACCTTACAAGAGCAAATCCAGGTTACACCTCCCTTCAACCCTCGGAACTACCCCCGGACTCTTCGAATTTTGCTGAACAACCCCATTTTAGATAGCCCATTATTAAAATTAGTACAACATCCCCCGAATGGACCTTAGAAGAGCAAATAATTCAGGTTACACCTCCTTCCAGCTCTTTGAAACTACGCCCTGACACTTAAAATTTTGCTGAACAACCCTATTTTAGATAGCCCGTTATTAAAATTAGTACAACATCCCCCGAATGGAACTTAGAAGAGCAAATCCAAGTTACACCTCTTTCCAACTCTTTGAAACTGCCCCCTGACACTTAGAATTTTGCTGAACAACCCCATTTTAGACAGTCCGTTATTAAAATTAGTGCAACATCCCCCGAATGGACCTTAGAAGAGCAAATAATTCAGGTTACACCTCCTTCCAGCTCTTTGAAACTACCCCCTGACACTTAAAATTTTGCTGAACAACCCCATTTTAGATAGCCCGTTATTAAAATTAGTACAACATCCCCCGAATGGAACTTAGAAGAGCAAATCCAAGTTACACCTCTTTCCAACTCTTTGAAACTGCCCCCTGACACTTAGAATTTTGCTGAACAACCCCATTTTAGACAGTCCGTTATTAAAATTAGTGCAACATCCCCCGAATGGACCTTAGAAGAGCAAATAATTCAGGTTACACCTCCTTCCAGCTCTTTGAAACTACCCCCTGACACTTAAAATTTTGCTGAACAACCCCATTTTAGATAGCCCGTTATTAAAATTAGTACAACATCCCCCGAATGGAACTTAGAAGAGCAAATCCAAGTTACACCTCTTTCCAACTCTTTGAAACTGCCCCCTGACACTTAGAATTTTGCTGAACAACCCCATTTTAGACAGTCCGTTATTAAAATTAGTGCAACATCCCCCGAATGGACCTTAGAAGAGCAAATAATTCAGGTTACACCTCCTTCCAGCTCTTTGAAACTACGCCCTGACACTTAAAATTTTGCTGAACAACCCTATTTTAGATAGCCCGTTATTAAAATTAGTACAACATCCCCCGAATGGAACTTAGAAGAGCAAATCCAAGTTACACCTCTTTCCAACTCTTTGAAACTGCCCCCTGACACTTAGAATTTTGCTGAACAACCCCATTTTAGACAGTCCGTTATTAAAATTAGTGCAACATCCCCCGAATGGACCTTAGAAGAGCAAATAATTCAGGTTACACCTCCTTCCAGCTCTTTGAAACTACGCCCTGACACTTAAAATTTTGCTGAACAACCCTATTTTAGATAGCCCGTTATTAAAATTAGTACAACATCCCCCGAATGGAACTTAGAAGAGCAAATCCAAGTTACACCTCTTTCCAACTCTTTGAAACTGCCCCCTGACACTTAGAATTTTGCTGAACAACCCCATTTTAGACAGTCCGTTATTAAAATTAGTGCAACATCCCCCGAATGGACCTTAGAAGAGCAAATAATTCAGGTTACACCTCCTTCCAGCTCTTTTAAACTACCCCCGGACACTTAAAATTTTGCTGAACAACCCTATTTTAGATAGCCCGTTATTAAAATTAGTACAACATCCCCCGAATGGAACTTAGAAGAGCAAATCCAAGTTACACCTCTTTCCAACTCTTTGAAACTGCCCCCTGACACTTAGAATTTTGCTGAACAACCCCATTTTAGACAGTCCGTTATTAAAATTAGTGCAACATCCCCCGAATGGACCTTAGAAGAGCAAATAATTCAGGTTACACCTCCTTCCAGCTCTTTGAAACTACCCCCTGACACTTAAAATTTTGCTGAACAACCCCATTTTAGATAGCCCGTTATTAAAATTAGTACAACATCCCCCGAATGGAACTTAGAAGAGCAAATCCAAGTTACACCTCTTTCCAACTCTTTGAAACTGCCCCCTGACACTTAGAATTTTGCTGAACAACCCCATTTTAGACAGTCCGTTATTAAAATTAGTGCAACATCCCCCGAATGGACCTTAGAAGAGCAAATAATTCAGGTTACACCTCCTTCCAGCTCTTTGAAACTACGCCCTGACACTTAAAATTTTGCTGAACAACCCTATTTTAGATAGCCCGTTATTAAAATTAGTACAACATCCCCCGAATGGAACTTAGAAGAGCAAATCCAAGTTACACCTCTTTCCAACTCTTTGAAACTGCCCCCTGACACTTAGAATTTTGCTGAACAACCCCATTTTAGACAGTCCGTTATTAAAATTAGTGCAACATCCCCCGAATGGACCTTAGAAGAGCAAATAATTCAGGTTACACCTCCTTCCAGCTCTTTGAAACTACCCCCTGACACTTAAAATTTTGCTGAACAACCCCATTTTAGATAGCCCGTTATTAAAATTAGTACAACATCCCCCGAATGGAACTTAGAAGAGCAAATCCAAGTTACACCTCTTTCCAACTCTTTGAAACTGCCCCCTGACACTTAGAATTTTGCTGAACAACCCCATTTTAGACAGTCCGTTATTAAAATTAGTGCAACATCCCCCGAATGGACCTTAGAAGAGCAAATAATTCAGGTTACACCTCCTTCCAGCTCTTTGAAACTACGCCCTGACACTTAAAATTTTGCTGAACAACCCTATTTTAGATAGCCCGTTATTAAAATTAGTACAACATCCCCCGAATGGAACTTAGAAGAGCAAATCCAAGTTACACCTCTTTCCAACTCTTTGAAACTGCCCCCTGACACTTAGAATTTTGCTGAACAACCCCATTTTAGACAGTCCGTTATTAAAATTAGTGCAACATCCCCCGAATGGACCTTAGAAGAGCAAATAATTCAGGTTACACCTCCTTCCAGCTCTTTTAAACTACCCCCGGACACTTAAAATTTTGCTGAACAACCCCATTTTAGATAGCCCATTATTAAAATTAGTACAACATCCCCCGAATGGACCTTAGAAGAGCAAATAATTCAGGTTACACCTCCTTCCAGCTCTTTGAAACTACGCCCTGACACTTAAAATTTTGCTGAACAACCCTATTTTAGATAGCCCGTTATTAAAATTAGTACAACATCCCCCGAATGGAACTTAGAAGAGCAAATCCAAGTTACACCTCTTTCCAACTCTTTGAAACTGCCCCCTGACACTTAGAATTTTGCTGAACAACCCCATTTTAGACAGTCCGTTATTAAAATTAGTGCAACATCCCCCGAATGGACCTTAGAAGAGCAAATAATTCAGGTTACACCTCCTTCCAGCTCTTTTAAACTACCCCCGGACACTTAAAATTTTGCTGAACAACCCCATTTTAGATAGCCCGTTATTAAAATTAGTACAACATCCCCCGAATGGAACTTAGAAGAGCAAATCCAAGTTACACCTCTTTCCAACTCTTTGAAATTGCCCCCTGACACTTAGAATTTTGCTGAACAACCCCATTTTAGACAGTCCGTTATTAAAATTAGTGCAACATCCCCCGAATGGACCTTAGAAGAGCAAATAATTCAGGTTACACCTCCTTCCAGCTCTTTGAAACTACCCCCTGACACTTAAAATTTTGCTGAACAACCCCATTTTAGATAGCCCGTTATTAAAATTAGTACAACATCCCCCGAATGGAGCTTAGAAGAGCAAATCCAAGTTACACCTCTTTCCAACTCTTTGAAACTGCCCCCTGACACTTAGAATTTTGCTGAACAACCCCATTTTAGACAGTCCGTTATTAAAATTAGTGCAACATCCCCCGAATGGACCTTAGAAGAGCAAATAATTCAGGTTACACCTCCTTCCAGCTCTTTGAAACTACCCCCTGACACTTAAAATTTTGCTGAACAACCCCATTTTAGATAGCCCGTTATTAAAATTAGTACAACATCCCCCGAATGGAACTTAAAAGTGTAAAGCCAGGTTCCACCTTCCTCCAACATTCGGAAACTACCCCCTGAGACTTCGAATTTTGTTGAGTTCTGCTGAGCAGCCCCATTTTAGACAGCCGGTATTAAAATTAAAGCAATATCCCCCGAATGGACCTTACAAGAGCAAATCCAGGTTACACCTCCCTTCAACCCTCGGAACTACCCCCGGACTCTTCGAATTTTGCTGAACAACCCCATTTTAGATAGCCCATTATTAAAATTAGTACAACATCCCCCGAATGGACCTTAGAAGAGCAAATAATTCAGGTTACACCTCCTTCCAGCTCTTTGAAACTACGCCCTGACACTTAAAATTTTGCTGAACAACCCTATTTTAGATAGCCCGTTATTAAAATTAGTACAACATCCCCCGAATGGAACTTAGAAGAGCAAATCCAAGTTACACCTCTTTCCAACTCTTTGAAACTGCCCCCTGACACTTAGAATTTTGCTGAACAACCCCATTTTAGACAGTCCGTTATTAAAATTAGTGCAACATCCCCCGAATGGACCTTAGAAGAGCAAATAATTCAGGTTACACCTCCTTCCAGCTCTTTGAAACTACCCCCTGACACTTAAAATTTTGCTGAACAACCCCATTTTAGATAGCCCGTTATTAAAATTAGTACAACATCCCCCGAATGGAACTTAGAAGAGCAAATCCAAGTTACACCTCTTTCCAACTCTTTGAAACTGCCCCCTGACACTTAGAATTTTGCTGAACAACCCCATTTTAGACAGTCCGTTATTAAAATTAGTGCAACATCCCCCGAATGGACCTTAGAAGAGCAAATAATTCAGGTTACACCTCCTTCCAGCTCTTTGAAACTACCCCCTGACACTTAAAATTTTGCTGAACAACCCCATTTTAGATAGCCCGTTATTAAAATTAGTACAACATCCCCCGAATGGAACTTAGAAGAGCAAATCCAAGTTACACCTCTTTCCAACTCTTTGAAACCGCCCCCTGACACTTAGAATTTTGCTGAACAACCCCATTTTAGACAGTCCGTTATTAAAATTAGTGCAACATCCCCCGAATGGACCTTAGAAGAGCAAATAATTCAGGTTACACCTCCTTCCAGCTCTTTTAAACTACCCCCGGACACTTAAAATTTTGCTGAACAACCCCATTTTAGATAGCCCGTTATTAAAATTAGTACAACATCCCCCGAATGGAACTTAGAAGAGCAAATCCAAGTTACACCTCTTTCCAACTCTTTGAAATTGCCCCCTGACACTTAGAATTTTGCTGAACAACCCCATTTTAGACAGTCCGTTATTAAAATTAGTGCAACATCCCCCGAATGGACCTTAGAAGAGCAAATATTTCAGGTTACACCTCCTTCCAGCTCTTTGAAACTACCCCCTGACACTTAAAATTTTGCTGAACAACCCCATTTTAGATAGCCCGTTATTAAAATTAGTACAACATCCCCCGAATGGAACTTAGAAGAGCAAATCCAAGTTACACCTCCTTCCAGCTCTTTGAAACTACTCCCTGACACTTAAAATTTTGCTGAACAACCCCATTTTAGATAGCCCGTTATTAAAATTAGTACAACATCCCCCGAATGGAACTTAGAAGAGCAAATCCAAGTTACACCTCTTTCCAACTCTTTGAAACTGCCCCCTGACACTTAGAATTTTGCTGAACAACCCCATTTTAGACAGTCCGTTATTAAAATTAGTGCAACATCCCCCGAATGGACCTTAGAAGAGCAAATAATTCAGGTTACACCTCCTTCCAGCTCTTTGAAACTACCCCCTGACACTTAAAATTTTGCTGAACAACCCCATTTTAGATAGCCCGTTATTAAAATTAGTACAACATCCCCCGAATGGAACTTAAAAGTGTAAAGCCAGGTTCCACCTTCCTCCAACATTCGGAAACTACCCCCTGAGACTTCGAATTTTGTTGAGTTCTGCTGAGCAGCCCCATTTTAGACAGCCGGTATTAAAATTAAAGCAATATCCCCCGAATGGACCTTACAAGAGCAAATCCAGGTTACACCTCCCTTCAACCCTCGGAACTACCCCCGGACTCTTCGAATTTTGCTGAACAACCCCATTTTAGATAGCCCATTATTAAAATTAGTACAACATCCCCCGAATGGACCTTAGAAGAGCAAATAATTCAGGTTACACCTCCTTCCAGCTCTTTGAAACTACGCCCTGACACTTAAAATTTTGCTGAACAACCCTATTTTAGATAGCCCGTTATTAAAATTAGTACAACATCCCCCGAATGGAACTTAGAAGAGCAAATCCAAGTTACACCTCTTTCCAACTCTTTGAAACTGCCCCCTGACACTTAGAATTTTGCTGAACAACCCCATTTTAGACAGTCCGTTATTAAAATTAGTGCAACATCCCCCGAATGGACCTTAGAAGAGCAAATAATTCAGGTTACACCTCCTTCCAGCTCTTTTAAACTACCCCCGGACACTTAAAATTTTGCTGAACAACCCCATTTTAGATAGCCCGTTATTAAAATTAGTACAACATCCCCCGAATGGAACTTAGAAGAGCAAATCCAAGTTACACCTCTTTCCAACTCTTTGAAACTGCCCCCTGACACTTAGAATTTTGCTGAACAACCCCATTTTAGACAGTCCGTTATTAAAATTAGTGCAACATCCCCCGAATGGACCTTAGAAGAGCAAATAATTCAGGTTACACCTCCTTCCAGCTCTTTGAAACTACCCCCTGACACTTAAAATTTTGCTGAACAACCCCATTTTAGATAGCCCGTTATTAAAATTAGTACAACATCCCCCGAATGGAACTTAGAAGAGCAAATCCAAGTTACACCTCTTTCCAACTCTTTGAAACTGCCCCCTGACACTTAGAATTTTGCTGAACAACCCCATTTTAGACAGTCCGTTATTAAAATTAGTGCAACATCCCCCGAATGGACCTTAGAAGAGCAAATAATTCAGGTTACACCTCCTTCCAGCTCTTTTAAACTACCCCCGGACACTTAAAATTTTGCTGAACAACCCCATTTTAGATAGCCCGTTATTAAAATTAGTACAACATCCCCCGAATGGAACTTAGAAGAGCAAATCCAAGTTACACCTCTTTCCAACTCTTTGAAACTGCCCCCTGACACTTAGAACTTTGCTGAACAACCCCATTTTAGACAGTCCGTTATTAAAATTAGTGCAACATCCCCCGAATGGACCTTAGAAGAGCAAATAATTCAGGTTACACCTCCTTCCAGCTCTTTGAAACTACCCCCTGACACTTAAAATTTTGCTGAACAACCCCATTTTAGATAGCCCGTTATTAAAATTAGTACAACATCCCCCGAATGGAACTTAAAAGTGTAAAACCAGGTTCCACCTTCCTCCAACATTCGGAAACTACCCCCTGAAATTTCGAATTTTGTTGAATTCTGCTGAGCAGCCCCATTTTAGACAGCCGGTTATTAAAATTAAAGCAATATCCCCCGAATGGACCTTACAAGAGCAAATCCAGGTTACACCTCCCTCCAACCCTCGGAACTACCCCCGGACTCTTCGAATTTTGCTGAACAACCCCATTTTAGACAGCTGGTTATTAAAATTAGGGCAACATCCCCTGGGGAATGGATCTTAGAAGAGCAAATCCAGGTTACACATCTTTCCAACTCCTTGAAGCTATCCCCTGACACTTAGAATTTCGCTGAACAACCCCATTTTAGACAACCTGTTATAAAAATTAGTGCAACATCCCCCGAATGGGCCTTAGAAGAGCAAATAATCCAGGTTACACCTCTTTCCAGCTCTTTGAAACTGCCCCCTGACACTTAAAATTTTGCTGAACAACCCCATTTTAGATAGCCCGTTATTAAAATTAGTACAACATCCCCCGAATGGAACTTAAAAGTGTAAAACCAGGTTCCACCTTCCTCCAACATTCGGAAACTACCCCCTGAGACTTCGAATTTTGTTGAGTTCTGCTGAGCAGCCCCATTTTAGACAGCCGGTATTAAAATTAAAGCAATATCCCCCGAATGGACCTTACAAGAGCAAATCCAGGTTACACCTCCCTTCAACCCTCGGAACTACCCCCGGACTCTTCGAATTTTGCTGAACAACCCCATTTTAGATAGCCCATTATTAAAATTAGTACAACATCCCCCGAATGGACCTTAGAAGAGCAAATAATTCAGGTTACACCTCCTTCCAGCTCTTTGAAGCTATCCCCTGACACTTAGAATTTCGCTGAACAACCCCATTTTAGACAACCTGTTATAAAAATTAGTGCAACATCCCCCGAATGGACCTTAGAAGAGCAAATAATCCAGGTTACACCTCTTTCCAGCTGTTTGAAACTACCCCCTGACAGTGGCATAGCCACGGGGGTGCGAGGGGGGGCGGTCGCCCCCCCCCCCGCCCTTAGGCCATCGGCGCCATTGCCGCACTGCTTACAATAAGTTTTTAACTCACCCACAAATTTATTTCTAAAGCGCTATGTCGCACGGCCAGCAAAGCAACTTTTATTAGGGCTTTTGTATTTTTATGGCATTACCTCTGCCTTTGGCCGAGGGTCTGCGAAGATTTGAAGGAATTTATTGCTTGATTAGTCCTACGTGACTATGAGGAGGTATATTTCACATATTTATAACCTTTGCCATCTGGCAAATTTTGAATAAACGTTTACAAGAATGGTCTTAGCATGTCAGTATCTCTTTTGCACTTCCCGTTTACGTTTGTGATTAAGTACCTATGATCTGTTCTGTTTAAAAAAAATCGGGACATGCATACCGAGTTCAAAAACAAAAGACAACCTTAATAAGTTGGCGGAAGCCAATGAAAATTACATTTTAGACTAGTTCGCAAAGAATGGTAGTTCACGTGTTTGTGCAAGTGGCAGAGTTAGTACTGGTGACTGTAACTTGAGAATCAGCAGGTTCAAATAGCGATGAAAATTCTTTCACTAATACGAGGTAAAATTGTATTTTGAATTTTCTATGCGCCTTTTTCCGGGTTGCCCCCCCCGCCCTTAATACCTAGCTACGCCACTGCCCCCTGACACTTAATATTTTGCTGAACAACCCCATTTTAGATAGCCCGTTATTAAAATTAGTGCAACATCCCCCAAATGGAACTTAAAAGTGCAAATCCTGGTTCCACCTTCCTCCACATTCGGAAACTACCCTGAGACTTCGAATTTTGTTGAATTCTGCTGAGCAGCCCCATTTTAGACAGCCGGTTATTAAAATTAAAGCAATATCCCCCGAGTGGACCTTACAAGAGCAAATCCAGATTACACCTCCCTCCAACCCTCGGAACTACCCCCGGACTCTTCGAATTTTGCTGAACAACCCCATTTTAGACAGCTGGTTATTAAAATTAGGGCAACATCCCCTCGGGAATGGATCTTAGAAGAGCAAATCCAGGTTACACTTCTTTCCAACTCTTTGAAGCTATCCCCTGACACTTAGAATTTCGCTGAACAACCCCATTTTAGACAACCTGTTATTAAAATTAGTGCAACATCCCCCGAATGGACCTTAGAAGAGCAAATAATCCAGGTTACACTTCTTTCCAGCTCTTTGAAACTACCCCCTGACACTTAAAATTTTGCTGAACAACCCCATTTTAGATAGCCCGTTATTAAAATTAGTACAACATCCCCCAAATGGAACTTAAAAGTGCAAATCCAGGTTCCACCTTCCTCCAACATTCGGAAACTACCCCCTGAGACTTCGAATTTTGCTGAATTCTGCTGAGCAGCCCCATTTTAGACATCCGGTTATTAAAATTAGGGCAACATCCCCCGAATGGACCTTACAGGAGCAAATTCAGATTACGCCTCCCTACAACCCTCGGAACTACCCCCGGACTCTTCGAATTTTGCTGAACAACCCCATTTTAGAGAACCTGTTATAAAAATTAGTGCAACATCCCCCGAATGGGCCTTAGAAGAGCAAATAATCCAGGTTACACCTCTTTCCAGCTCTTTGAAACTACCCCCTGACACTTAGAATTCTGCTGAACAACCCCATTTTAGATAGTCCGTTATTAAAGTCAGTACAACATCTCCCGAATGGAACTTAGAAGAGTAAATCCAGGTTACACCTCTTTCCAACTCTTTGAAACTACCCCCTGACACTTAGAATTCTGCTGAACAACCCCATTTCAGACAGTCCATTATTAAAATTAGTGCAACATCCTAAAAATTTTCAGGGGGTAGTTTCCGGGGGCTGAAGGGTGGAGGAACACGAATTTAATTGGTTCTTTCTAACCCTCTATACGTCTGTGGGACGTGATAAAATAAAGTCGACATAAAACTAAGCCGACCTAAAATTAAGTCGACCTTGACGAGTTAGGAAAAAGAAAAGTGGCGGCCCTTCTGTGTTTCCGCCGTAAATTAAGTTTTTGTGGGGGGTTTGTGGAGGGGGTTGAAAAATTTTAATCTGTAAACTGAATTTAAATAAGTTCAATTAATTACTGAAGAAAAACCTATGCGAATTTTGAAAAATTAACCCTTCAAAAATTGTAAAGAGGGATGAAAAGTCAAAGAGGACGAGGATTAATCGTAGTTAAGTAGAATTACAGAAAATAACACGAAAAGAAACGAATTATGCTAATCTAGCTTTTGGGGGTGTTGAAATATTGCGGAAGGGGTCGAAAAAGTGAAAAAGGTAATCCAAATGAGTAAAATTTGTTACCAAGAAAAGACAAAATTGCTCGAATTTTACAAAATTATCGCCCCAGGGTGTTGGAATTTGCGAAGGGGGTTGAAAAGTCAAGGGGGGTGAAGATTAACTTGTGATTAAGTAGAATTACAATAAGCCAATAATGCAATTTAGACTGCAATTAACTGTATATTTAAGTAAAACGAGCGAAAATAACATGGAAAATAAGGAATCTGCGTAAATTTTGCTTTTTGAGCGTTCACATATTGTGAAAGTCGTTGAAAAATTGTGGATGGATGAAAATTATTTTATTATTATTATTATTATTATTATTTATTTACCAAAACATAACAAACATTTCACAAAAAAGAAAAAATAATAAAAAACAACTGTATAGGAAATAAAAACATTATGTTTCGGTAAAAAGGAGGTGTGTTCAGCTCTCCCAAACAAATTGGGGGCTGTTCTTCCACACATCACCTGCCACGAGAAATAAATTTTAGCTAAGCAAATACAGCGAGAACAAGAGAAAGATAAGCTAAATACTACTTACAATGAAAACTAATTGCAGACCTATATTCATAAACCCACGTATACGCATACGTAGACACATCAGACACTCGAGACCAAATAAATAATAAGAGTTTTACTCCTGGGAAAGAAGAAGGTTCCCATACAAATGACTTTGAATTACAGAAAAATTACAATATAGCCCGAAAAAATAAATAAAATGTATTTGTTTCGCTTGCTGGGGCTTAGGGGTTATTAGTTATTAACCCTTAAATTTCATCCCCCGTGCTAAATCACAATGAGAATTTGACAATCCGGTTGATTGAGGGTAGATTGTTTTTCTCCAGCCAAATATTTGTAATTTTCCTGTCTACCCGCGAAATGGTCAACGACACAGTCAAAACTAGCTATAAATAACCGGAATTCACTTGGATTATCATCGAAACTTGGAATAGTGTCCGCATGGACTTTTTTAAATTCTGGTGCTGCCATTGCAATATTGTTATCGCTATTATATAGCTGGTGGAAAGAATATTTGGGAGACCCTAAAAGCGACCTCATTACGAGGGTTGTAACTGTGACAATGACGCCCCGCTGCGTGGACAAACCCAGACGTTTGGCTTACCTGAGACTCGTGGATATTTGAAAATTCCCAAGGTGGGCCGGATTTGCGAATTTTCATTATCCAACAAGCACAAATCGATTGATTATAGATAATGAATTACTACTAAAATCATTGCACAGGCACCCAAGCAACTCATACAAGAATTCTTGCTATTTCATTTCTTTTCGATTATTGTTAGCTAAATCGTTCTTTCTCTAAGCTAATGTCAATGATAATGAGATTTTGCCAGTAGTGGATCGTCTGCAATTATCGAAATAGCCCCTATTTAAGGGAGAGTTGATGGATTTACACTTCAGTCTTATCTTACACTGTTTAGTGAATTATTCGTGTAGGTAGTTAATTTAAAATCATGTCTACCTTGGCTGAATCCTGAATCAGATATAGTGGCAGTCCAGAATGTGGAGATCCAAATGGATCCAAATTGTTAACCTTTCTAGTGTGTTCTCGAATTTTTTAATAATGTGATGTTGGGATTTAAAACTAAAATTGTGGAGTACGGCCCGTGGGAATAAATTTAAAATACCCACTAGTTAGTAGATACATCAGACACCTGTGTTTGTCCATGCAGCGGGGCATCATTGTCACAGTTACAACCCTCGCTTTTATGTTCTCGCAAATATTGTTTCCACCAGCTATAATAATAATGTTTAATTTTCATTTTACAGAGAATGAAGCGTCAAAGAACAATAATATACAAGTGATTATCGTCTTTTGAGATTGATGTTATTTAAATTTTCCACTAAAGTCTCTAAAGTTTGATCATACCTAACAGGTCGGTCCAGTATTGAGCAATGCTTTTTTACCTACCGATACAGACATTTTTCAAAAGCCGCTTTTATGTGCTTGATCTTTTCATATTTTTTTTTATTTTATACGAGGTCGCAACCCACCAGAATCAGAATTGGATGAACCTTTTGTCCCATTTCTAATTACTCTAGGGCTTTGTTTACAAAACTCTAGATAGTGAACACGCTAATCCTTTCTAAGAAATTATTTTTAAAAGCAGAAAGCCCGTATTTATCAAATCCGCACCCTTATCCGTCACTATGTTTGAAGGTCTGCCCTACGACGTGACCATCTACTGGCACCAGTACCCATGGGCGCTAGGGGATGGACTCTGCAAGCTGCGGGCGCACTTGTCTGAAATGTAAATATAAAAACAAAGTGCGATCAGGAATACTGAAGCAAAGCGAATAATTCCACTGTTTCAGGGCGTCTTATGTTTCAGTTCTCACAATCGTGGCGTTCTCGACTGAAAGGTATTTAGCGATCTGTCACCCACTTTATCTGCACACGATGTCCGGCTTACAACGGGCCATTAGGATTATAGCTTGTCTGTGGTTTGTCGCTTTTTTTAGCGCACTACCTTTTTCCCTGTACGTGGAAGTGAGCTATCTTTTTCGGCCCAATTCAACGGAAATTATATGGGTAATCAATCTTCTGGTTAAGCTTATGCTAAAGCTGAATTATTCCTCTTCCGCAATTTTTAATTCTTTAAATTCTTGACGAGATTAGACAATTCTACCAAAGAATAAATTTTATTTCTATACTTGTATCTGTATTTGAGGCCAGAATTTCTATAGAAAGCGTATAGGCCAGTTAGCAAGGGATGATAAGTTGGTCTAAGGAAAAAAATCGGGGAAAGCTGAAAAAAGTTTTATTCGCTTCCACATACAAATTTTGCACACCTCTATCACGTCGGCGTTGGCCGCCATCTTTGAAAAATGGCGGCCGAATTCGTTTTCTTGCAATTATCTCGCTTAATATGCACTTTGGAGCAAAACGTGGCATTAGAAGAATTATTCTACAGGAAATTTTGCACAAAAAAGGTTCTATATATTTTTCTCGTAGGACTTGCCGGTTAGGCCCCAGAATGTTGTTTACCTCTACGCGTCAGCGTTTGCGTGTATGTCTGTATGTCTGTCCGTGAGTTTGCGTGGTCCTGAAGGCGCTACGTTCAAACTATAAAAGATCAAAATCGAATTTTGAGCGCCCCCTTCAGGGGGCCCTACCCCCCTTAGCAGCGATTTCCGGACCCATGTTTATAGGAAATTTTTTTTAAATTTTGAGCTGCAGACTCACCCCCCGAAATATTTCATCGTTATTTCCGGACAGCCTGTATTTCTAACCAACAGTGGAAGCTATGGAGTTGTGATTTATGTACTGTCATTGCATAAATATTAGTACTAACAATACTAATCACGTCGAACTTCGCTCGCTATATTTGAAAAATGGCACCCAAGACCGGCCTCTTGCAATTATCTCGGTTAACTTGAGTTTTAGAGCAAAACATCTCATTATAAAAATTATTCTCCATAAAATTTTCTACAAAAAAGGTCCTATGCATTTTTCTTCTAGGACTTGACGTTTAACCGCTAGAACGGTTCCTACCTATAGTTTCTTCTCCGGATAGAAAAAAGTAACAAATTGTAAGAAACAACTACATAACTACAGTTTATTACTACTTAGCGAAATTATATTGTACAGGGGGTTCCATTTAAAACGAAGCACCTTTAATAACTACTGCAAAAAAATTGAACAAAAATCGCTTGAATGAACAAACCGATTTTTATTTGAGGGGGCCACTTAAAACCCGTGCTCCGTGAAATTTTACAACGTACCCCCTAGACCCCACCAACCCCACTTTCAAAATTTTAAATGGCAACTTGTGATATCTCATTTAAAAGCTAGTTTTACTACAAAGTCAATGCTGTCCATTTTGTTGATGTTCGTTAACACACAGCAGCCTCTATAGTGTAATTTTAAATCACACTAAGGCCCTTTGTGGTACATCAGTCTGAGGGGTATGAAATCCTATGTAAGCCTGTGCAAAAAATTTTGAAATCCATGCACTTCTTAGAAAGTTATAGTGAGGAATATTAACTGGTTCTGGGTCTAGAAATAATTATGGATTTCAAAAATTTTTGCACAGGCTTACAGAGGATTTCATACCCCTCAGACTGATGTATAGAGCGCGGACTTATAAGTACAAAAAAAGGTGTTTTAAGTGCTTAAAATGGCATAAAAATCGCACGAAAAAAGCTCTAAAGTAGCTCAAAAAAGCAAAAAAAGCTCAAAAATAGCACACAATTTTATATAGTAATCCCCTCATGTGATACCTTGTTTTAAAGCAAATTTCATTACGAATACAATGCTGTAAATGTTTTCGATATTCGCTCCCCCTGGCGCTCTTTATACTCAACTGTAGCAAGATCCATTTTTTTAAATCCTTCCATTATTCATTTCTTTAAAAGAGGTATATTGAATAATACAATTTCATGTAAGTATTTACTGCAATTTTGAAATACTTAGATGAATTTAAATTTTGTTTTCATCGGTCTGCAGAGAATATCATACAAACATCAGTTTCGTAAATGGAATCAGTACGGTAGATGCAATCTCATTGGCGGTTGTCTAGTAACACCGCATGCAAAACAGTTCGAGAGATTCGAAAATTGGACCCCATATGGTAGAATGGACAGATGCTCTGAGAAAAATGTTACCGAATTTTACCAAATAACGTTGAAAAATTGTAAAAAAGAACCTTGAAAAGCACAGAAAAGCTCAAAAAAATGTAATAAGCACAAAACTCGAAAAAAGCAAAATAAGCTCAAAAAAATTTGGCTTTCGTTATAATTCGGGTTCCCTAAAGGTTATTTTCGATCAGCTATTAATACTACCAAATAGCATCATAGCTAAAAATGCGCGCTCTACTGATGTACCACAAAGGACCGTAATGTGACTTAAAATTTGACCGTAGAGGGCGCTGGGTGTTAACGAACATCAAAAAATTGACAGAATTGACTCCGTAGTAAAATTAGCTTTCAAATGATACATCACAAGTGGGGGGGGGGGGGTGCCATTTGAAATTTTGAAGTTGGGGTTGGTAGAACTTCTTTTGTAGTAAATTTCATGGAGAATAATTTTTATAATCACATGTTTTTCTCTAAAACTGAAGTTAACGGAGATAATTGCAAGAGGCCGAAGTCGAAGGGATTAGTATTGTTAGTAATATTACTTACGTAATGACAGTAAATAAATTACAACTCGATACCTTCATCCGTTTTCGAGTTATTGCACAAAGGGCCCTCGATTTATCGACCGATTTGGTTAGAAATATAGTGAACTCCTATAAAGAACCCTCTCAACACACTTACCAAGTTTCATCTCGATATCTTTTATAGTTTGAACCGTAGCACCTTTCAGGACCACGCAGATTCACGGACAGACATACAGACATACACGCAAACGCACAGGCAGACATTTGTCAAGAATCATTTCTTTGGGTTCCTGGGAACCTAAAACATCAAGATTTGATGCTCTTCGCAAATCAATTTTGTGCGTAACTTTAGAAACATCTTGCGCTGACGCGTACAAGTAAAGAACACTCTGAGGCCTAAACGGCCAGTTCTATAAGAAAAATGTATAGGACCTTTCTTGTAGAAAATTTCCTGTAGAATAATTCTTCTAGTAACATATTTTGCTCTAAGCTCAAAGATGGCGGCCAACACCCACGTGTATGGTAGAAGTGTGCAAAATTAGTATGTCGTAGAGAAAGCTTTTAGGAAGAGAATAAAACTTTTTCCAGCATTACCAGATTTTTTTCCTTGTTGTCACCCCTTGCTGACTGGTCATTCAAAAAAAACACTATTCTTATCCGAAATTTTCCCTATATTCTTGAGTGACATCCAACTAAAATTTTTAAATTAAGTCAGGAATTTAAGCAAACAACAATTGTGCGAGACAGAAAAATCTTGCTTTTAGTGCACCCTTAATTAGCTGAGATTAATTGAACGCAATTTTCAGGAAAGCGCTTTTTGTGGAATGTTGAATCAACCCCAGGGAATTCCCCTGACGGAAATTAGTACTTTGCTGTTTTTCATCATTCCGATGATGATGATTGCCGCGCAGTACACGAAAATGGGGATGGAAATATCCAAAACGACGAACAAGACCCTGGGCAAGGGTCTGAAAGGGTCCGTACATAGGGACAGCCGGAAGTCCCAGTCCAACAGGAGCGTCATCAGAATGCTTAGTAAGTAGATAATATATTAAACCAAAATAAATTCTAAGTCTTAACAGGTACATTAAAATAGGCTCGTGTGTCTTTTAAAAACTTTTTACCGGGTTGTACCTCTCGCTTTTTCCGGTTCTTCACAAATGTCTCAAAAGTACGAAGGCGTAGAAAGTTTTTAAAATGTGCAAAAACTGCTAAAAGAGCATAAATCCTTACATTTTTTCGTTATTTTTCTAGAAACTGAAAAAAAACAAAAATTTCTGGAATCATACGAGTTGTAACCCCCTTAACCCCCTCCGGCGTACCTACGCCATTGGTCTGTTCCTTTAACTTACTTCCTTAACATAATCCTAACGCCTTTCTACCCTTACAGGGTGTAAGGCGGGGTTGAGTCGGTTAGGGTGTTGTTCTCCATGCATCCCTCCATTTTTTCCTATTTTGCGTTATCTGTTTCACTTCACTCCAGTCTATGTTTCTTTTTAGCACTGCACTTCTAACACCCTCTGTCCATGTTTTTCTTGGTCTTCCCCTTTGCTTCTTCTTTCCAGTTCGCGCTTCGCACACTTTCTTCACCAGATTGTTCTCGTTCATTCGCATTACATGCCCTAACCATCGTAGTTGTCCTTCTTCTATTGTTGTACTAATCAGTTTCGTATTGAGACTTTCTCTGAATGTTGTGTTCCTAATTTTATCTAATCTTGTCTTTCCCTCTATCTTCCTTAGGTATCTCATTTCCATGCTTTGCATTCTGTTCTTCTGAGTTTCAGTTATCGTCCACGCTTCTGAACCAAAGATTAGGATTGGCTTTGCTACTTTTTCAAAAATCTGTACTTTCGTTTGATTCGGTATTTTTTTGTTCGCCAGAAAGGAGTTTTTTATACCATTAAATAGCCTCCCTGCTGCTCCCGTTCTTTCTATTATTTCTTCCCTTAAACTTCCATCCTGTGCTATCATCGTTCCTAGGTATTTAAACTTTTTTACTTGTTTTGTGTTCTTTTTCTGAGTTACTTATTATCATTGATTTAGTTTTGTTCGTGTTTATCTTCATGCTTTTGTTGCTCAAACTTCGGTTGTATCTTACTATGTTTCCGTTAAGTGTTTTTCCATCCTTGGCTATTTGCACCATATCGTCGGCGTAGCATATTTCCGATATCTTTACTTCTTTCATTCTCCAGTGTCCTATTTGGTATTGTTTCACGTTTTCTTTTGCTTCCTTAATTGCTTCATCTAGGACTAAGGCAAATAGTTGTGGGCTCAGTATACATCCCTGTTTCACTCCTTTCGTTGTTTCAAATAAGCTTTATTTTTCGTGTCTTGATCTTACAAAGTTTTTCGTTCCTTTGTACAAGCTTTTTACCCCTCTGATTAAGATTTTGTCTACTCTCTTCTTCAGTGCTCTCCAAATATCTTCTCTATTTACCCTGTCAAAGGCTTTCTCGAGATCTACGAACATAGATGTATTTCTCCAGCTTCTCTTATGGTTTTCTCACTTATCTGCATTAGAATAAAATTAGCGTCTGTAACTCCTCTGTTTGGTCTGAACCCCTATTGCGTGTCTTCTAAAGTTTCTTTTATTTGCTCCCTTATTCTTTTGTCTAGTATCCTCGCGTATACTTTCGCCACTGAGCTGAGCAGGGTAATTTCCCTATAATTATTAGAGTCCTTTATGTCTCCTTTCTTGTGGATAGATACTATTATTCCTATTAGCCAATCTTCTGGTGCTTTTCCTGTTACTATTACTTTATTTATTATTTTCTTTAACGTTTCTAGAGCTTTTTCTGTTCCAGCTTTTAGCATGTCTGAGGTTATTTGATCCGTCCCTGGGGCTTTGCCTGGTTTCATGTTTCTTCAGCAGATTCACTTATTTTTAGAAAATCACGGTCTTTCTTTAAATGCAAGTAAATCAAAAGCTATGCTTTTTGGAAAAAAGAGTGATCGATTGCAGTGTATTAATGACATCAACATTGTAGTTGGTGGGGCAGGGATTATGGTGGTTGACGAGGCAAGGAGTTTGGGACTGACACTGGACCATACTTTCAGATTTAAGTCGCATTTGAACTCGTGTAGGCGGCGTGCGTTTGCAAACCTTAAATTGCTTTATGTTAACAGGGACTTCTTAGACACTTCTTTGAGGATCTTGTTAACAGAATCTTTTGTATTATCTCAACTTAATTATTGTGACGCAGTGTATTCTTCATGTATAGATAGCAGTGACAAACGTGCTTTGCAGGTTGTTCAGAATTCATGTCTGAGGTTTATTTTTGGTATTGCTCGGTATCAGCATATCTCTCATAAATTAAATGAAATTCCATGGCTTAATATGAGCAACCGTAGACTTCTTCACACCTCATGTCTTTATTACAAATTAATAATCTTGTGTACTCCCAAGTATCTGATGGAGAAGATTTCTTACAGAAGTGACATACACAATATAAATATTAGGAGAAGAGATATGTTAAATATTCCATCGCATCGAACTGAATTTTACAAGAGGTCGTTTTCATACTGTATAACGAAAAATATTAACAATATTCCTTTTCAGTGGCAGTCTATGTCGTTTCAACTGTTTAAAAAAACCCTCTTTACAACCCTTTTAGCTTCTCAGTTGCCTCAATCTTAAATTTTAAATTTTAAATCAGATTTATTAGGCTTGACATCTCTCTTTTCCATACTTACAACTCGTCCACTTGTCCACTTTCCGCTTATGTAAACTGGTAGTGTGAGCTCAGTTCATTATCTTAATTTAAATCAGTATGTATGATGCGTATATGTAAATAACTTATTTTCTATTTTTTATTTTTTTTGTCATTTGGTTTTTCTCGTATTTTGATTTTGATATAATATTAGTGTTATTTGCATTGAAGTGCACTGTATTCTTTTTGCGCGGGGAGGGCATGGAAGATCAGTCCTATCTTGTATAAGGTGGCTGAATGCTCTCCTCGAGATTCACCGTAGTTCTTAAGAGTTTTTTCTTGTCTTTTCCTTTTTTTTTTTTTGTTATTGCAACATCGGTGAATAAACAAATTATTATTATTATTATTATTATAGCTTCCTGTACTTCTTATTTCGTTACGTACTCCTCTTCTGCAACATTTTCCTCTTCTGTCTTCTCCTTCGAATTTTCTATTTCCTTTCCATCCAGTAAGGTCTTGAAATATTGCCGCCATCTGTCCATAATATCGTCTTCATCCCTCAGAACTTCCCCATTATCATCTTTAATATTGTTTATCGTTGCCACTTTATTTTGTCTCATTGTCCCGAAGAAAAGTTTCTGGTTATCTTTGTATGCGTTTTCCATTTTATTTCCGAAATCCGACCATGATTTTTGTTTTTCCTCTCTTACTAGCTTTTTGACTTCTTTCCTTTCTCTTTTGTATTTCTCGTAGTCGTTTTGTTCCCTTGTTTGTAGGTATATCTTCCATTTTCCATTTTCCTCTTTACTGCGTCTCTTTTTATCTGTCCACCAGTGTGTTCCTTTCCACTTTCTGTTCGTAATCCTCACCGCAACTCATCTCCGCTGCTGTCAATACGCCATTGGCCTGTTCCAATTAACGAATTATCGCCAGCTACAAGTGACAATATGCTATTGCAACAAAGCTTTTCTTCTGAAAATTTTAAATACTTTGTTGTGGCCCCTCTAAGCCTTCGTACAAAAGCGAAAGACTTACAAAGTTTTTGTTGCAGCCTGTTAGCACTTAAATCAAACGTTGTCTAGACCATAAATCCAGATAAATTTTCAACAATTTTCCAGGTGCAGTGGTAATAGCGTTTTTCATCTGCTGGGCCCCTTTCCACGCACAAAGGCTACTCATCATTTACGGGAAAGATTTTTCCTACCTGGAAGACATAAACACGTGGATGTACGTCATCACAGGTTTTTTTTACTACCTGTCCTCAACTTTAAATCCCATCCTGTACAATGTAATGTCTGATCGAATGCGAAACGCCACTATGGAAGTCCTCTGCGGGGTGAAATCAAAAAGAACCCTTAAGCGGAACTCCACATTTAGAGAATCGCGGTCTTACAACATCCGCTTGCAGAAATCACCGAGCCGATTCGGTTCGACGATAATTGATGAGCTCGAAGAGGGTAAAATTAACAGGGACACGGTTTCGGTCTCAATACCGGAATCCTGCAACATGCTCATTTACGAAATCAATCTACAGAATAAGAAGAATAAAAGCGAGACTCCCATTTGAATTAGTGTTTTATACTTTGCTGTGCAATATAGTCCAGAAGGCAAAAATGTGTTCTGTTAAAGTCTTGTGTGTTGTGATGTGTGGGCGAATTATCTGAATTTCACTCTTCTCCTTCCAAAACCAATCAGTATCGCGTTAGCACCTCAACTGTGATATATGTATTCATGTAAAGGCAAGTCGATTTTGTTTTTAAGTGGTTGTGTTATGTTTATGTATTTCCTATTTCATATTCAATATAAATATGTTGCGTTGTTATTTTTTCTACTGCTCTATAGTCTCTTTAAATAAGTACATCCAAAAATCTATGAACAACCCAGTAAGAAATGAACCTTGCCGTCCCAGATGCAACATTGATGCAATGTTAATAAGTACAGGAAGAATTTAATGTTGTCGTGCAACATTGCATCAACCTTCTATAAAAGTTTCCACGATATATTTCAAATCTGCAACATTGCTTTAAAGTTGACTGACAACCCCTACACAACTTTCACGGGCGACGCTTTGGCAACCTCCCCGGCTCGTTGCTTTAATCTCCCAAGACAACATTCTAACTGCGCAATCGCGAACCGTCACAATTTGTGGTGGTGGCGTTCATGCAATATGATTGATTGGCTCATATAATACCTATAATAAATTTCTATTTCTATTAAAAAATACAGAATATTAGAACCCCTACTGCAAGTTAGTATATGAGAACATTGCAGCAACATTACAAACCAGTTATGTATAGTAATATGTAACTCTTTTATATACCTACCGTTTCTGTTCTACATAGGGGTTTAAAATGGTCCAACTTTTATACTTAACCAAAATATTAGGTTACAATCGCCAAAACGGATTGAAATGGGTGATTCCGAGTGAGGTCGTTTTAAAGCTTTTAAAAGAAACTTATAACAATAATTAAATATCGTAGAAATTCAGAAAAATTGCATCAAAATATGATAAAAAGTTGTAACTTCCTCTATACTAATATGTTGAAGCTATCGAGTACCTATACTTTACAACTCCAAAGAGAATGATTGAGATACAAAATTCGCTGTCAGGATGTCATAAACCTTTTCTGTTAAACATTCGTTTAATAATTGTGCAAATAATATAAGTAGGTACATACCTATATTCTTACAATAATATGATATATTCGTAATATATACTTACAAGAAAAAATACATTACAAAGAGAATCAGAAACAGCTAATGGCTTTTCGTCTTAAGAATTTGGAAAGACCTAGACCGTTGGGTTTCAGCGAGGTTTTCAGGCTCTTCGAAAAAAATCTAGATTTCTAAAGTAGGTATTTTAGTAAGAATATATGCTTTTATTAGCGTCTCTGTTAGCTTAAATGAAAATCTGAATCGTCTGAAATATAGGTCGGCAGAGACATAAAGTCCTAAAAAAAGAGGTTGCTCGTAATTGTTATGAACTGTTATTGTCGAATCGTGAATAAAAATTTAAAATTTCAGTTCAATTTCGAGTCGGATACCTACCTACTTTCCCCGGTACTTTCATAACTTCACACGATTGCGAGTTTCATGAGTGCAAATTGTATAGGAAACATATGTGCATTTGCACTGTTTTAACGTTTTAATAATAAAGGCTCATATTCATATAATATGCAGCTTCAGAGCAAAAATGGAAAAAGAGTCCTACTTTTACATTACATAACACATTGTCATAGTTGAAATTCATGTATGTAGGGGAGAGCAGGTAATAGTGGCCAGTGGGAAACATTGCCCGTACCATATCGTTCTAAATAAACATTCTGTATCTATGTCATGTCGTAAGATTGTGACTAATTTCACACTTTCTGACAAAGAGCGACACCACCTATCACATTTGACAACACTTGTCTTTGGGCCAAATCGACCCACGGGGGTGAGTTAGGGGTGAAAAATCGAAAAACTATTAATTGCAATAAATCGAGAACTAGTGGAGGTATCTTGCTGAAACTTGGTATGTACGTTCGACCTTGAACTCTGCTTCAGGTGATGGGGTGACAATTTCAGGAGATGAAATTTAGGGAATAAAAGTCACAAAAAACATGATAACTTCGCAAGGGTTGCACGCAACTAATTGAAACTCAACGTACACACATATATCGGTGAAATCTTACAAGGGATGCATTTCTCGCAAAATCGAACATATGGGGTGGAAATTAGAGGTTGCCACTCGTAATTCCGCTTAAAGAGTATCGGTCGGAATTGGCGTCAATCATGATTTAAAAAAGTTGTTATTCATATTTTGCGAAAAACCACCCTTACAGGCGCTACAAACTACAATCCCTAACACGCAGATACACAAAAGTACGAAAACCCAAAAACTAACTCAACGTATCAAGGCAGAATTTGGTGTTAATTTACAGTGACACCGTAGGCGGATGGACAAACTTTCACTCATATCTAACAAGGGGGATGCAATTTAGGGGTTGAAACTTGACAATTTTTGTAAAAATGTGGTCCCTGTTACTCGCTCTCCCTTACCTATCTTGCAAAGCAAAGCACGGAATGAATGCATATACTTACTTACATAGAACGGAATTACACCAGCTTGAAATAAAACCTGTGAAATCCATAATCATTAATAATCCCCTCGATAATCCCCCATGAAGCTAAAAATAATCTTCCATTATTTCCTGCAAATCGACCATCAGAATTTAAAGCCGATTTTGTATATGATTAAAGTTGCCCTCGTAAATTATCTAAATCCTACCCCACGTGCGAGACCCAACGCGTTTTATTATTCCCAAGAGAATTGTGCATTTCTATAATAGAACCTGCGATAAAGGATAAATTAAATGAAAGAGACTCTAGCAGGTGAGTGATTTATAAGTAGATACCCGCGTGTTCGACCTATTTTCTCTTTAGGTAGGCCGGTGCTTACCTCTATTTTATTGTTAGAAATAAAGACAAGTGTTTTTATTCTTTGTCCGAATATTTTGATAGTTAGATGTGTACGGATGTGTGTGTATTGTTTACTTTATTCTGTTTTATTGACGTGGCTAATGTTCTTGTAGAATCTTACAGCGAAAATATATATTATTATTATTACCATATTTATTTGAGGGGCCCGCCGTTTCTAGATTATCTATAGTGGGATTTTTTATTGAGACTTGCGGGTTCGATCATAAAACTAAAGTCCGTTCATTCAACAACAATATGCTTGAATTTAGCCCTAACTAAACACTCGTCAATGTTTATAATTTCGAAGTTAATGTTTTTTATTTGCGGTCAAAATGAGCAAGACAAAGTCACCATCGAACTGAGTTTTAAGGGCTGTAATCTGCAAACCGCACGTTTTCCTTCGTCAAAGACACAGGCAATCAGGCGTACACGCGTCCTTATTTTCTCTATAAACACCGCAAAACATGTACTTATGACAACAACGTAACCCATCTAGTGATGAGTTATTTTTCGGAAAATATAATTTGGGAATTCCCCGGGAACTTTCCCATTTAGGGGGAAAATACTTTTTTTATAAACACGCCTTATTATTGTTTTTTTTATTTTAAACCAAAATTCGAACAAAAGTAAACTAATACGTATAAAATTTTAAACAACTTAAATTAATTCTCGTCATCCTCATCAGCAGAAGACAATTTGGATTAAAACGTCAAAGCGGTCGAACTAAAATTATCTTCTGATTCTTCTTCTGGCACGTTTTATTCGCACAGCGTGCAAGCGTTTGCGCCAGCGCAGTCGGTCAAAAATGTTTTCTCATTTTTTGGGAAGGAATTTATACTTCGGGAAAATTCCCGGTATTTTCCCAAAAAAAAATTTCCTTCCCCTGGGGAAATTCCCGCGCCCATCACTAAACCCATCCATAAGGTACCACCTACCCACATAGCATTCGATATTCAATGGATATCCAGATAAGGTCCATATTACGTCCGAATATCCGGGATATACATAGCACATCCTATGTATCTCCAAATGTACCCCTGTGATCTTTTATATCCAGACCGAATGTCCCTCGAATATATAGTCTGGATCTATATACTCGGGTATTAATGTCTGTAATATCGATAAATGGTTGCAGCTGCATAGCGACGTAACAGCGGCCGGGCCGCGGTGCAGGGAGTCGATATCTCCTCAAGGTACCCTTGATTTTTTGATAATTTTTAAAGGTCGTACGATACCTCAAAGGCTTCTTTGATATCTACACCCACATAAAGGCTCATCTCTTGGTTTTGCAGGGGGGGGGGGGCACCCAAATGTAGTTACTTCACTGCTATGATAAGTTATGAATTGTTTTGTTATTTATTACGTTTTTATATTTAAAATAATTCGCGCCAACTCGGAGTCGGTCGGATGGCGTCGGTGGTGCCTACGTGACTCGTGAAACTAGTGAACGGTGATGGGTGAAATGGGTGAAAATCTCGTCACAGAATGTTCTAAGTGTTTGTTTGTTATGGTAGGTTTATGCTCACCTAACATTTAACATTCAACATTTACCACTTAAGATTTATGTAGTTAAAAGTGAGGTTATTACATAGAAGTACTCATCGCAAGTTTACGCATGATTTAAGACTTAACATTTAAGATTTACCGTATTTAACATTTAGGGGATGGCCTTGAAAGATCGTTAACTTGAACTTTCTTAAATCTAAAATCTTAAATTTTAGGTGTAATGACATGTGCGCTTGCGTGAAATTGGTGATTTTGGAAACGCTGTGTTGGTAGTTGGTGGAAATTTTCATGGTTGGTTGCACTTCTAAGGGCTTTTGATTTGAATTTGTTTTCCCATTGTTTGTTTTTTCTTATTTTTCATTTTTCGTGAGTGGTGAGTGTACGATACAACAATAATAATGGACACTGAGTGGGATGATGAACAATTAATTGGGTTAGTTCGGCAGTTCCCACAATTATGGAAGAAAGATTCGGCTAGCTTCAAAAACAAAGAATAGAAACAAAATGCCTGGAAATCCATTTCTTGCATAATGGCAATTCCCAGTGGTAGGACATTTTTTTGCAATTTTTATTAACCTCCCCAACCTTATACAATTTTAAAAAACATAAAGAGTACGTTGAACCTTGCTGTCATGTGATGTCAAAAGATCTTGATGTGATTGGTTACATTTAACATTTCAATTTTCAACATAAACGTCGCAGATTTTGATTAAATCTTAAATGGTAAATCATAAATGTTAAATGTTAGGTGTCAAATGAGCATAAACCCACCATAAGACTTAGTCCCTCAACACGTTCAGTGACTGAAGCTGATAGTTTTTATAATTAAAAAATGGCTCGTTAGAAGTAAAGAAAGGCTACATAATGGTAAATCTAATACCCAGGAGAGGTATGTTTGGAAACTAGAAGGGGTCAATTTTAACTGAATTGCAATTTTTTGTGTTTCAGAATTGACGATGCAAGAAATGAATGAGTTTATTTTGTAATGATTGGTTGGAATAAATAATAAACTTTGATTTATAACCCTGATCATCAATTTGTTCGTTATGTCAATATCCTAGTTGACCAGATGACATGTTTAGAGCTAGAAACCATGCATGATTTCTACTTTACAAAGTTGGTGAACTGTTTAGGTATGACATTTCTATTTTATTTCGAATTTAAGAACACAGCAGGTTGGAAGGTCTGGGCATTATAGCAAGCAATAACGCAAATCTTTAGGTCGTGGCTACTTCAGGGGTATTTTATCACAGTAATTGTTATAATTGGTGACTGTCATACAGGCTTTATACATGTGTTACTGCTAGTTATAATGCCTAACGCCTTACGATTCAGTAACTTTTAACATGATATTAGAACACGGTTTATTCTTATGTTTAATGACAGAAAATATGAAGAAAATTGGCTAAGTAAGTATGTCATTTTAACAGTGCTCTAACATAATGTTATTTTACAAAATCGGGGTTTATTTTCTACCTATTGTATTAAATTTGGAACTAAAAACAAAAGAGCTACGCAACAAATGTACACTGTACATTTTATGGATATACGTTTTTGATCCGATAGACGACCATCGAATGTACATAGGATGTCTACAAATATACATGGGATATCGTACATAGATATCCTGCGTATAACCCAAAGTCTGACAAACGTATATCAGGTGGATATACATCGGAGATCCGAGGTGAACTTTCGGATATTCGATGGATGTTCTAATGTCCGGATAGTGATATCCATTAGATATACATAGAACATAAGTATGCTATGTGGGTATCTTCTCGGTGATCGACGTTGGCCATTTAGTGCAGGAGCATTGGAAGAATAATTGATGACGTGTTATCCATATTTTATCGGCAAACTATGAAATCCAGCCAATTATAGAAGCCTTGAGAAAATTTGTGGCAATATCCATAAATATTCCGGTCTCAGCTATCTCATGGTAATGATCATAGACTTTCCAGAGAACCCCTGAAATTTTGTGGTTTCTTCCCGAGTTTCTTATACATAATTTATATTTTCAAATAAACATTCGCCGAATATTTATGTTTTTTTGTGAAAATCTCCATAGCGGATATTTTATGGTTTCTTATAGGAATTCCATGTTTCAAAAACCTACACAAAACACACCTGGAACCATAAAAAATCCGGTTCGTATTTCTTATGGAATCGTGTGTGTAAAAACACATTATAGCCCAATAACTACTGGATTGATTTGGTTGAAATTTGGTACATGAGGATTGGATGACCCGTTGAAGAGCTGAAAGGCTTTTGGAAGCAATTGGTCCCCGGGAAGTGCCATTTATCAACTTTAAAATTTTAAATAGGTAAATACACGGAAATCAAACACCCACGCAATGGGGAGGTTCCAGCCGCTTCTCTGCTGCCCATTTTATTAAGTTGATTTAGATTCTGTAAAGAATTCTCCTTTATCTTGATTCGTTCCTAAGATATCCCGAAAAAAATGAAAGTAACGATTTTAAAGAAAATTTCTTATCTTATTTCTAACGACTTTTGTATTTCTGACAGCTGTCAACCCAATGGCCTTGAGCAACGATAGTCAACTTTTCTTTTTCTTATGACCGCCATATTGGATTTTAACACAATTGGATACCGTAAAGTGGGGTGGCTTTGGCACTCGGTGAGATTGACCACTTTTTAGAATTTGTTAGT
Source organism: Pycnomerus fuliginosus (assembly GCA_963924575.1). Taxonomy (NCBI): domain Eukaryota; kingdom Metazoa; phylum Arthropoda; class Insecta; order Coleoptera; family Zopheridae; genus Pycnomerus; species Pycnomerus fuliginosus. Next base: position 23,038,233 of record OZ004622.1, read on the forward strand.
GGCGCTCGGTACAATTTTGATGTTTATTATTTGGCAGTTTAAAATATTGTAGCATATAGGGCAAACCTTCCTCTTTCCTCCAGTATAATTTTTTTCGTAATCCATTGCTTGGTTATTGCAAAAGAAAAATATATTTGAGAGTACAAAAATTCTACCAAAATTGAAGGTCAAAAAATTTCTCCTGCCCCCAGTAGGTAAGTGACTGGAGTGGAAATTCTTCACCGCCCTTGTGATTGTACATCTTTCCCCTTGTAGTAGCACCCAAATTTAATGGAGGTAAATCACCCCCCTGGCTCCTAGAGGGTGGCCAAACTTAGACCGACATTTTTACAGGTTGGGAGAGTAAGTTTGGCCGCCCTAGGAGCCAGGGGGGTGATTTACCCCCACTAATTTGGGTGGTACTACAAGGGGAAAGATGTACAATCACAAGGGCGATGAAGAATTTCCGCTCCAGTCACTTATTTAGTGAAGTTGAGACAGAAGTTGGGAATGAAATTTGAGAGAAATTTGTTTGTTTTTATATTAATATTGTCTATTTTTATAAATAAAGTATCTTTATGACGTTCAATAGAATATAATGCATTTATCACACAGAAAATATGCCTTATAAGGGTTTTATACCCTACAAAATTGGCAAATGCTAAAAAAAAAATGCAGCAGAGAAGCGGCTGGAACCTCCCCATCGCGTGGATCTTTGTATTCTGTGTAGATAGTAGTCAATTCAACAGAATCTTTTTAATCCTTGACTAGTTTCGCAATTTTCTGACAAATACCGACGTCACCCATCACATTTGACAACATGTTCCTTTTAAGGTTAGTCTTTTGCCACCTTTTTGACAATTACTGCCACTTTATATCGTCCACTGTCAGCCCGCTCCCTTTTAATGAGAAAGAATTTTTTCTCTATTTTCCACTGAAATGGCAGAAACTGTGAATACATTTTTAGAAGCAGAATTTGATTGTCTTTCTAATGGCGACATAAAAAAGGAGGCCTTGTATTTAAAATTTAAAGTTGATATGCTTAAATGGCACTTCCCGTGCACCAATTGCTTCCAAAAGCCTTTCGAGTCTTCAACGGGTCCCCCTATTTCCATGTACTTACCAAATTTCAGCCAAATCGATTCACTAATTTGGGCTATAATGTATTTTTAGTTTTATTATTAAAAAATTTCGATTTTTTGACCCAAAGAGCACTAAATGCGAACGAATTTTGTCTTATTTAAAACCAGAATTTGAAGACCTTTCTGATGGTGACAATAAATCTTTCGAAAACTTGTTTTGGATGGTTAAATGATTGAATAATTTTAAAGTTGGAAATTGATGTGCCAAAACGGCACTTTCCGTGGGCCGACTGAATCCAAAATTTGTTCAGCTCTTCGACGTGTAATACAATTCCTATGTGCAAAATTTCAGCCAAATCGGTTCAGGGGCTTGGGCTGTACCGCGATTTTAAAGTCTGATAAAAATCATTTTTTTTTTAATTTTTGGTCAAAAGGGCACTAAGAATGAATGCATTTTTAGAAGCAGAATTTGAAGGCCTTTCCTATCGTGACGTGAAAAATGGGGGTTTGCATTTAAAATTTAAAAGTTGATGTGCCAAAATGGCATTTCTAGTTGCACGATTGGCTCCAAAAGCTTTTCAGATCTAAGTTGGGTTATCACATGCACACGTACCAAATTTCAACCAAATCGGTCTAGTAGTTTTGGCTGTGGCGTGTTTACAAACGTACGCACGTACGTACGCACGTACGTACGCACATACACACAGACACATTTTGAAAACCACTTTTTTGGGTTCCTGAGACCTCGAAACGTGAAGATCTGGTGCTATCTCAAATTCGAAAATTTTAGTGATTGCAGTATAACCTCCCTTTTTTTATAAGTGGTGAAGTGGATTGGGGAGGTTAAAATTTAAGTTGATATGCTTTCAGGTCTTCAACGGGCCACCTAATCTCTATGTACCAAATTTCAGCCAAATCGATTCGCTAATTTGGGCTATAATGTATTTTTAGTGTTATTACAAAATTTCGATTTTTTGACCCAAATAGCACAAAATGCAAACGAATTTTGGTCTTATTTAAAACCAGAATTTGAAGACCTTTCCGATGGTGACAATGAATCTTTCAAAAACTTGTTTTGGATGGTTAAATGATTGAATAATTTTAAAGTTGGAAATTGATGTGCCAAAACGGCACTTTCCGTGGGCCGACTGAATCCAAAATTTGTTCAGCTCTTCGACGTGTAATACAATTCCTATGTGCAAAATTTCAGCCAAATCGGTTCAGGGGCTTGGGCTGTACCGCGATTTTAAAGTCCGATAAAAATCATTTTTTTTTTAATTTTTGGTCAAAAGGGCACTAAGAATGAATGCATTTTTAGAAGCAGAATTTGAAGGCCTTTCCTATCGTGACGTGAAAAATGGGGGTTTGCATTTAAAATTTAAAAGTTGATGTGCCAAAATGGCATTTCCGGTTGCACGATTGGCTCCAAAAGCTTTTCAGATCTAAGTTGGGTTATGAGATGCCTACGCACCAAATTTCAGCCAAATCGGTCTAGTAGTTTTGGCTGTGGCGTGTTTACAAACGTACGAACGTACGTACGTACAAACGTACGAACGTACATACGAACGTACGTACGAACATACACACAGACACATTTTAAAAACCACTTTTTTGGGTTCCTAAGACCTCAAAACGTGAAGATCTGGTGTTATCTCGAATTCGAAAATTTTAGTGATTGCAGTAACCTCCCTTTTTTTTAAATGGTGAAGTGGAGTGGGGAGGTTAAAAATTTTTTTTGTGGCCAATCTTAAACCTAACACGGGATAAATTGATTTAACATGCAAAATGAACACGTGGCCAATTTGACCCCCATTTGCCAGGTAGGTAACATTGGCCACCCCATTTTTAACCTCCCCACTCCACTTCACCATTTAAAAAAAAAGGGAGGTTACTGCAATCACTAAAATTTTCGAATTCGAGATAAGACCGGATCTATATGTTTTGAGGTCTCAGGAGCCCAAAAAAGTGGTTTTTAAAATGTGTCTGTATGTATCACCATCAAAAAGGTCTTTAAATTCTGGTTTTAAGTAAGACAAAATTCGTTCGCATTTAGTGCTCTTTGGGTCAAAAAATCGAAATTTCATAATAACACTAAAAATACATTATAGCCCAAATTGGCGAATCGATTTAGCTGAAATTTGGTACATGGAGATTGGGTGACCCGTTGAAGACCTGAAAGGCTTTTGGAAGCAATTGGTCCACGGGAAGTGCCATTTAGGCATATCAACTTTAAATTTTAAATACAAAGGTCTCCTCTTTTATGTCGCCATTAGAAAGACGATCAAATTCTCGTTCTAAAAATGTATTCACAGTTTCTGCCATTTCAGTGGAAAATAGAGAAAAAATTCTTTCTCATTAAAAGGGAGCGAGCTGACAGTGGATGACATAAAGTGGCAGTTATTGTCAAAAAGGTGGCAAAAGATTAACCTTAAAAGGAACATATTGTCAAATGTGATGGGTGATGTCCGAGGTGGTGTCGGTATTTGTCAGAAAATTGCAAAATTAGTCACAGTCGATAAGGGTAAAAAATTTCTGTTGAATTGACCACTATCTACACAGAATACAAAGATCCACGCGATGGGGAGGTTCCAGCCGCTTCTCTGCTGCCCATTTTATTAAGTTGATTTAGATTCTGTAAAGAATTCTCCTTTATCTTGATTCGTTCCTAAGATATCCCGAAAAAAATGAAAGTAACGATTTTAAAGAAAATTTCTTATCTTATTTCTAACGACTTTTGTATTTCTGACAGCTGTCAACCCAATGGCCTTGAGCAACGATAGTCAACTTTTCTTTTTCTTATGACCGCCATATTGGATTTTAACACAATTGGATACCGTAAAGTGGGGTGGCTTTGGCACTCGGTGAGATTGACCACTTTTTAGAATTTGTTAGTGGCGCTCGGTACAATTTTGATGTTTATTATTTGGCAGTTTAAAATATTGTAGCATATAGGGCAAACCTTCCTCTTTCCTCCAGTATAATTTTTTTCGTAATCCATTGCTTGGTTATTGCAAAAGAAAAATATATTTGAGAGTACAAAAATTCTACCAAAATTGAAGGTCAAAAAATTTCTCCTGCCCCCAGTAGGTAAGTGACTGGAGTGGAAATTCTTCACCGCCCTTGTGATTGTACATCTTTCCCCTTGTAGTAGCACCCAAATTTAATGGAGGTAAATCACCCCCCTGGCTCCTAGAGGGTGGCCAAACTTAGACCGACATTTTTACAGGTTGGGAGAGTAAGTTTGGCCGCCCTAGGAGCCAGGGGGGTGATTTACCCCCACTAATTTGGGTGGTACTACAAGGGGAAAGATGTACAATCACAAGGGCGATGAAGAATTTCCGCTCCAGTCACTTATTTAGTGAAGTTGAGACAGAAGTTGGGAATGAAATTTGAGAGAAATTTGTTTGTTTTTATATTAATATTGTCTATTTTTATAAATAAAGTATCTTTATGACGTTCAATAGAATATAATGCATTTATCACACAGAAAATATGCCTTATAAGGGTTTTATACCCTACAAAATTGGCAAATGCTAAAAAAAAAATGCAGCAGAGAAGCGGCTGGAACCTCCCCATCGCGTGGATCTTTGTATTCTGTGTAGATAGTAGTCAATTCAACAGAATCTTTTTAATCCTTGACTAGTTTCGCAATTTTCTGACAAATACCGACGTCACCCATCACATTTGACAACATGTTCCTTTTAAGGTTAGTCTTTTGCCACCTTTTTGACAATTACTGCCACTTTATATCGTCCACTGTCAGCCCGCTCCCTTTTAATGAGAAAGAATTTTTTCTCTATTTTCCACTGAAATGGCAGAAACTGTGAATACATTTTTAGAAGCAGAATTTGATTGTCTTTCTAATGGCGACATAAAAAAGGAGGCCTTGTATTTAAAATTTAAAGTTGATATGCTTAAATGGCACTTCCCGTGCACCAATTGCTTCCAAAAGCCTTTCGAGTCTTCAACGGGTCCCCCTATTTCCATGTACTTACCAAATTTCAGCCAAATCGATTCACTAATTTGGGCTATAATGTATTTTTAGTTTTATTATTAAAAAATTTCGATTTTTTGACCCAAAGAGCACTAAATGCGAACGAATTTTGTCTTATTTAAAACCAGAATTTGAAGACCTTTCTGATGGTGACAATAAATCTTTCGAAAACTTGTTTTGGATGGTTAAATGATTGAATAATTTTAAAGTTGGAAATTGATGTGCCAAAACGGCACTTTCCGTGGGCCGACTGAATCCAAAATTTGTTCAGCTCTTCGACGTGTAATACAATTCCTATGTGCAAAATTTCAGCCAAATCGGTTCAGGGGCTTGGGCTGTACCGCGATTTTAAAGTCTGATAAAAATCATTTTTTTTTTAATTTTTGGTCAAAAGGGCACTAAGAATGAATGCATTTTTAGAAGCAGAATTTGAAGGCCTTTCCTATCGTGACGTGAAAAATGGGGGTTTGCATTTAAAATTTAAAAGTTGATGTGCCAAAATGGCATTTCTAGTTGCACGATTGGCTCCAAAAGCTTTTCAGATCTAAGTTGGGTTATCACATGCACACGTACCAAATTTCAACCAAATCGGTCTAGTAGTTTTGGCTGTGGCGTGTTTACAAACGTACGCACGTACGTACGCACGTACGTACGCACATACACACAGACACATTTTGAAAACCACTTTTTTGGGTTCCTGAGACCTCGAAACGTGAAGATCTGGTGCTATCTCAAATTCGAAAATTTTAGTGATTGCAGTATAACCTCCCTTTTTTTATAAGTGGTGAAGTGGATTGGGGAGGTTAAAATTTAAGTTGATATGCTTTCAGGTCTTCAACGGGCCACCTAATCTCTATGTACCAAATTTCAGCCAAATCGATTCGCTAATTTGGGCTATAATGTATTTTTAGTGTTATTACAAAATTTCGATTTTTTGACCCAAATAGCACAAAATGCAAACGAATTTTGGTCTTATTTAAAACCAGAATTTGAAGACCTTTCCGATGGTGACAATGAATCTTTCAAAAACTTGTTTTGGATGGTTAAATGATTGAATAATTTTAAAGTTGGAAATTGATGTGCCAAAACGGCACTTTCCGTGGGCCGACTGAATCCAAAATTTGTTCAGCTCTTCGACGTGTAATACAATTCCTATGTGCAAAATTTCAGCCAAATCGGTTCAGGGGCTTGGGCTGTACCGCGATTTTAAAGTCCGATAAAAATCATTTTTTTTTTAATTTTTGGTCAAAAGGGCACTAAGAATGAATGCATTTTTAGAAGCAGAATTTGAAGGCCTTTCCTATCGTGACGTGAAAAATGGGGGTTTGCATTTAAAATTTAAAAGTTGATGTGCCAAAATGGCATTTCCGGTTGCACGATTGGCTCCAAAAGCTTTTCAGATCTAAGTTGGGTTATGAGATGCCTACGCACCAAATTTCAGCCAAATCGGTCTAGTAGTTTTGGCTGTGGCGTGTTTACAAACGTACGAACGTACGTACGTACAAACGTACGAACGTACATACGAACGTACGTACGAACATACACACAGACACATTTTAAAAACCACTTTTTTGGGTTCCTAAGACCTCAAAACGTGAAGATCTGGTGTTATCTCGAATTCGAAAATTTTAGTGATTGCAGTAACCTCCCTTTTTTTTAAATGGTGAAGTGGAGTGGGGAGGTTAAAAATTTTTTTTGTGGCCAATCTTAAACCTAACACGGGATAAATTGATTTAACATGCAAAATGAACACGTGGCCAATTTGACCCCCATTTGCCAGGTAGGTAACATTGGCCACCCCATTTTTAACCTCCCCACTCCACTTCACCATTTAAAAAAAAAGGGAGGTTACTGCAATCACTAAAATTTTCGAATTCGAGATAAGACCGGATCTATATGTTTTGAGGTCTCAGGAGCCCAAAAAAGTGGTTTTTAAAATGTGTCTGTATGTATCACCATCAAAAAGGTCTTTAAATTCTGGTTTTAAGTAAGACAAAATTCGTTCGCATTTAGTGCTCTTTGGGTCAAAAAATCGAAATTTCATAATAACACTAAAAATACATTATAGCCCAAATTGGCGAATCGATTTAGCTGAAATTTGGTACATGGAGATTGGGTGACCCGTTGAAGACCTGAAAGGCTTTTGGAAGCAATTGGTCCACGGGAAGTGCCATTTAGGCATATCAACTTTAAATTTTAAATACAAAGGTCTCCTCTTTTATGTCGCCATTAGAAAGACGATCAAATTCTCGTTCTAAAAATGTATTCACAGTTTCTGCCATTTCAGTGGAAAATAGAGAAAAAATTCTTTCTCATTAAAAGGGAGCGAGCTGACAGTGGATGACATAAAGTGGCAGTTATTGTCAAAAAGGTGGCAAAAGATTAACCTTAAAAGGAACATATTGTCAAATGTGATGGGTGATGTCCGAGGTGGTGTCGGTATTTGTCAGAAAATTGCAAAATTAGTCACAGTCGATAAGGGTAAAAAATTTCTGTTGAATTGACCACTATCTACACAGAATACAAAGATCCACGCGATGGGGAGGTTCCAGCCGCTTCTCTGGTGCATTTTTTTTTTTGGAATATTTTTGTTCAAATTGAATAAATTAAAATAGGCATAGCACAGTCTGAAAGTAGGTACGCATCGAGACCAGTATATACACAAAATTTGGAATAAATCGGCCAACTGATGTGTCAAAAGTTACAGCCTTTTATACTTGAAAAGTGGCCAATTCGACCCCACTTTACGGTACCTACACAAAAAAATTAACTTTTCAAAAATGTAACCAACATACAAGGACTTTTTTGACAGATCAAAATTTGAAAATTGTTATGAATAATTTTGTAAAATCAGCCTAAACTTAGATGAAAAACAATAGCAAAACGTTACACAGACTTTTTAAATCTTTTTCGACATGTGAAAATGTGTACCTAAATTTAACGGAAATTAAATGCCTCTTGGCATATGGCGTGATTCAAGCTTTGACATATTGTTTTTAAAAAGTTTATACTTAAGTATTAAATTCACTTTTGAAAAGCTAATTTTTTTGTGAAACCATCATAATGGTGTTAAAATCCAATATGACGTCAATAAGAAAAAGAAAAGTTTGGCTTCGTTTCTCTAAATCTGGAAGGCCTAGAAAATTTCTGTCAATGCCATAGTATTGAATTGACAGAGCTGTCTGAAATATAAAAGTTCCAAGTTTCATTTCAATACCACCAATCGATAGAAAAGATATAAATTTTTTTTTAAAACGATTTTCAGTTTTTTCTGGATAACTCAGGAACGGATGAAGATATGGGGGAATTTTTCAGATTCTTAATCGTCTTCTACAACTTTTCTCTAATTTAACATTTACCCGATCCCTTATGGTTTCCAAGTTCCCAATGGTGAGCAACAAAAAATTCACCACCCTTTCTATAGTTCAGGGGATGAGTTTTGGGGGGTGAAATTTTTGACTTTCATTATTCATCTGGTCAAAACTGTTCTTTACACACCTTCAAATTGTTTACCAGATCACTTGCATATTGACTAGACATCATTAATGATAAGAACTTTTATTTTTTGTCAAAATAATACTGAATTAAGTACAATAATTCCAAAATGGTCAATAAAATTAGATACTGACTCTATAAATACACAATATAGGTAAGTATTAGCAGTCTACCCCTTCACCGGGGAGCCCTATTTTCCTTATTATGAGGAGTCTCAATCCCAAACGGACTATACATCTTCGTAGGGCTCCTCCCCAAGACCTGCTTGGAGCGCGTGTGAGGGGTTGCACAATTGGGGGTCATTGGACCCTCCTCGAGGATCTGTCGTCTCTTCGTGGATGCTCGAAACTTCTGCAAACATTCTATTAGTTATTACTAAAAGGGCAAGAAAAGGGTTCGACATACCTGAGTGATTGTTCCGAAAGTAGTTCTCACGTTATTGAATGTCTTGCTGAGTCTTTCGGCCCCATTTCGGAAGGCCTTTCTCGTGTTCTCGTTAAGGGATATCACAGATAAGACACTTCGGTTCAAGGAGTTTCTGGTTTCGTCGGGTTTTTCGATTTCATCGAATTTATTTTGGAGGCGTTTTCGGCAGCTTTGATGTGACGGTCTATAATTGAAGTTGTGGAATTGCGATGAATCATTTCCAGGCATTTCTTACAGAACGGGTTTTTAAGGTCGACCGTTGTATACAAAATTATAAAACCGTTAACTACTTTTGACACGAGTTTAAACTCAACTGTCAACAGTGTCAAGTCGTCAACTGTCGTGTAGTGACAGTCAATGTTGCCAATAACTGCCTAGTTATATTGTAATTTTTAACAACAATTTACACTGCTTACAACTATTTCGAGTTATATCGCATGCTAACATAAGATTCAGCATTTATTTTTCAGCAAGAGAAGCGGCATTGGGCATTCGACTGAGGTGCATATGCAATACTAAATACACAGGAAGTCGGTCTTTAGGTGTATTTAGTATTGCATATAATATTCCATCATAACAATACACATTATGCAAAGTCCCGTCGCATATTAACGAAAGCGGGGCTTGTGTGTCTCAGGCTTTTTTTCTGTTGGTTTGTAAACGGGATTTCACATCCGTCAAAACTCCCGTCATTCATTGTCAGTGTCAATAAACAGTAACAATGGAGGTTAAAAGGGGTCTTTGTTGTTAATTATTGTCCATGACAGGAACTGAAATCCCGTTTACAAACCAACAGAAAAAAAGCCTGAGACACAACCCCCGCTTTCGTTAATATGCGACGGGACTTTATGTAGGTATTTTAGTGCCGAGGCATATGCGCATAGTTTGAGAACGAAAGCAGATATCGAGCTGAAATTTTGTACACATGTTTATGCCGCGAAAATCTCGGCGGAGATTGTTTTTGGGCCATATCGGACCAGGGGGGTGGGAATTAGGGGTGAAAAACTGAAAGAAATTACAATTTTCGACGTTTGATCGCGAACGCTGCCTCAACGCTTGAAGCTAGAGCAAAATTTTGTAAGGAGGAATTGTCGACAATGAAAAGATCTACAAAAAAGTCCCTGACGGCATATAGCTATCTACGCTGGGTAGCCCACCAAAATCGTTTTTGTGTTTCAATTTTTGACGAGAATAGCTTCAGTGGCTTATTGTCGGCTATCCGTAACAGATATTTAAATGCTGTCGCGGACTTTTTTGTAGGTCTGTTTGTTGCCGACATTTCTCCCTTATACGATTTTAATCCATCTTCAAGCGTTTAGGCAGCGATCGCAGTAAAAGCGCGAGAATGCGAGGTTTTTTTCGGGACCAAAAAACTATTAATTGGAATAACTCGAGAACCAGTGGAGATATTTTACTTGATATATACGTTTTTGACGTACAAGTCTGTTGAAGTTGAGGGGGTGTCAATTTTGGGAGATGAAAGGGCCCTAGTCATTAGTGACTGCTTGGGAGAATTTTCTTTTTTTTTGTAGTTTTGGAAAGAGGAATGCTCATCAATTAATGAATCCTTGAAAAATAAAAGAAGAGTAATTTTTAGTTAAGAAAATATAAATTTTCAAAAATCAGTAATTTTAAGTATATTATCCTATGCAATTTGGTTCAAAACCAAGCTGATTTCTTGCCGTGTAGTACGAACAGATAACCATAATGTGAATTTGCAGATAATTCACATCATGCTATTTCATATATGACACATAACAACCTGATTTAAGCAACAATATAGGCCCATCCTGGATTCCTATTCATATTACATAATTCTGACATCGCCATCTTGAAATGCAGGTTCAATTTAAAGTGTGACTGCTTGGGCCAATTTTTTTGCATTTAGTCTTAATCGATTCAGGAGATTATAATTCATGCCCATAAAAAAAATTAATAAAGAATAATTTTTCGTTTTCAAGACATACAGGTTTTGTTTTAAAATCTTTGCTTCTTGAATATCTTCGCCCTTAACGTATAGGGTCCTTTAGGGGTTGAAAATCACAAAAATACGAAAACTTCTCAAATATTTTGCACATGGAGGTCTGAAACCACATATATTTTGACATTATTTGATAAGGGATGTTTTTTTTTCAGCAAGATGAAACAGAAAGGGGTGCAAATTAGGGGTTGAAACTCTCGGCCCCATTTCGGAAGGCCCTTCTCGTGTTCTTGTTAAGGGATATCACAGATAAGACACTTCGGTTCAAGAAGTTTCTGGTTTCGTCTGGTTTTTCGATTTCATCGAATTTATTTTGGAGGCGCTTTCGGCAGCTTTGATGTGACGGTCTATAATTGAAGTTGTCGAATTGCGAAGAATCATTTAATAATAATAATAATAATGATATATTTATTGTTTGCAATCCCAGCAAACACAGAAGGTCTGGCCGTGTTATGGCAACTGTCCGGCAAGTCCGGCACTGGCAATAGAATTACGGCCGTGTACTGGCCAGACGAGAATCGGCCATACGAAAGCAGCAACAACGTGGCCGTACTATGGGCATACGAACAACGGCCAGACAAAGACAGCCATGGCACGGCCGGCCTCTGGTAGCCCTAACCCGGCCGACTCCTGACAGCCTTAGCCCGGCCGGCCTCTGGCTGCCTCATTCTGACCGTATTGAAAATGTTTCTGTAGTTAAATAATATGATGATAGTGATTAATTTGATAATGTAACCCTTACTATCATACAATTCGCAAAATTAAAGAGTATTACATATTTTTTAAATAATTGCCGGTTAGTTTATGTACAAGATACAAACAAAGTAAAGTATGAGGTGAAGCGGCCTAGTAGCAAGAAACTCGACTATCGTCCGAAGAATCCGGGTTCGGTTCTCGGTGGTGAAGCGGTTTATCACGTTTTTGTTGGCCATAAGAACGCATAAGTGATGTGGGCACAACCAGAACCAGACCCGGCCCGTGCCTGGCCAACGTAGATCGGCCGTAACAAAACCAGAGGCACACATGCGGGCCGCGCCAGATAAGGCACTCGCTTCTGGGCCGGTTCCGGCTTGTCCGGGCAGCCTCATTCCGGCCGGCAACCGGCCATAAGATTGAGGTTTGCTGGGAATTTAAATAAATATACATTCTGCAGTCAATATACAATACCAAATGGTTGCAAACAAAAGGACAGAAAACAGCCAATGGCTGATCCTGATTCTGCCCTCTGGTAATGAGAAACAATACTCTGAACGGTGCATTGAAAACCATAACAAACATTATAAACAATATTAAATCTTAAATTATAAGAGTAACAAAAATACAAAAATACAACTGCAATAAAGGAACCAATAACTCGCAAAAATAATACTACCAAATACATAGTATTCTCTACCATCCACTCAGAAAATGCTAGAACAAGGACCAATCAATATTAGTTAATCCATCAAGGTTTCTTACGGAACGGGTTTTTAAGGTCGACCGTTGTATATAAAAACAAAACCGTTAACTACTTTTGACACAAGTTTAAACTCAACTGTCAATAGCGTCAACTCAACTGTCGAGTAGTGACAGTCAATGTTGCCATTCACTGCCTAGAAAAAAAATATTATATTGTAATTTTTAATAACAATTCACACTGCTTATAAGAATTTCGAGTTGTATCGCATGCTAACATAAGATTTAGCCATTTAGCACTTATTTTTCAGCAAGAGAAGCGGTATTTGGGATTCGACTGACGTGAATATGCAATACTAAATACACATAAAGTCGGATTTTCAGTGTATTTAGTATTGCCTATAATATTCCATAATAACGATACACATTATGTAGGTATTTTAGTGCCGAAGCAGGCACTGTAGTTTTAGTGTCCGCTCGGCCGTCCGTCTACTCTGTCCATCGCATAACTTGAGAACGAAAGCAGATATCGAGCTGGAATTTTGTACACATGTGTACAGGGTGCGAGATTAAAACTCCACAACGCTATAACTTTGTTATTTGCGGTCCGATTTTACTGCACCAAAAACCAATTGAAATTGCTCATAAAACACTACAAACTGAAGATGGTTCTGATTTTTATTAACTTTCAATTTGAACGTCAACTGGATGTCAACTTTTCTTTTTCAAATGGACAATTTTTTTTTACTCAGTCTAATAGCTAATTTTTTTCTGCGTCTCCAGATGTACAAGTTGAATTTGGTTCGTAATAAATGTTGAAAATAATTAAAATTATTATCAATATTTCAATCTTTTTATGCTGAATTTTCACATTCGAAAATTTTTAGCAAAAAATATTCTAATTTCGACAAAAATTTATAATTATTTTCAGAACGAATTATAAACCAAACATAACTTACTGCACATCAGAAGACGCAGAAAAAAGTTTTAGCTGTTAGACTGAGTAAAAAAGATTGTGTATGTCCATTTGAAAATGAAAAGTTGACATCCAGTTGACATTCAAGTTAAAGTTGATAAAAATCAAAACTATCTTGAGTTTGTAGTGTTTTATGAACGATTTCATTATTGTTCACTAAAATCGGATCACAAATAAAAACGTTATAGCGTTTTCGAGTTTTAATCTCGCACCCTGTATACCCCGAAAATCTCGGCGGGGATTGTTTTTGGGCCATATCGGACCAGGGGGGTGGGAGTTAGGGGTGAAAAACTGATAGAAATTACAATTTTCTTCGTTTGATCGCGAACGCTGCCTCAACGCTTGAAGCTGGAGCAAAAAGGAGGAATTGTCGGCAATGAAAATATCTACAAAAGAGTCCGCGACGGCATATCTACGATCTACGATGGGTAGACTACCGAGATCGTTTTTGTCTTTTAATTTTTGACGAAAATAGCTTCAGTGGCTTATTATTATCTAAATATCTGTTACGGATAGCCGATCGGTAACAGATATTTAGATGCTGCCGCGGACTCTTTTGTAGGTCTATTCGTTGCCGACATTTCTCCCTTATACGATTTTAATCCATCTTCAAGCGTTTAGGCAGCGTTCGCAGTAAAATGCGCGAGAATGCGAGGTTTTTTTCGGGACCGAAAAACTATTAATTGTAATAACTGCAGAACCCGTGGAGATATTTTACTTGATATATACGTTTTTGACGTACAAGTCTGTTGAAGCTGAGGGGGTGTCAATTTTGGGAGATGAAATTTAGGGGTTGAAAATCACAAAAATACGAAAACCTCAAATATTTTGCACATGGATGTCTGAAACCACATATATTTTGACATTATTTGATAAGGGATAGTTTTTTTCTGCAAGATGAAACAGAAAGGGGTGCAAATTAAAAGGAACATGTTCAATTCCAAGAATTCCGAAATTAGATACAGACGAGGAGTCTAAAGTTTTTCTGTCGAATTGAATACTATCTATACAGAAATCAAAGATCCACGCGATGGGGAGGTTCCAGCCGCTTCTCTGCTGCATTTTTTTAAATAATTTTTTTCTTCGTTCCTTAATTCCATTAAGAGCAATGGCTATCACGTGACCGCGTACTTTGTCTTTCTCTCTCGCGAACTTCCGTGAATTTATAAAATTTCTCAAAAAAATTTTTTCAAAGTCAAATTAGGCCGAGTTAGCGAGATTGAGGATGAAGAAAGCTCTCGGAAAATCTATACCCAATCGTTAAATTTTTTGTTACGATATTGTTTTGTTGCGCAAATAATGACTTTCGGACAAAACAAGATGGTAATTAAAAAAATAAGCATAGCGTATCTTGTCGTTTTCTATCTCGTCGTCTAAACCTGATTTTAATATTAAGATTTCGAGTAATTAAATAATTTAACAGAAATAAATAACACATTTCGCAATATTATCACATCAAGCGCTGGTTCATGAACATAAAAAAATGGTGGGCATGGTGGGGTGTGGGTCATGGGACATGGTCATGGTAAATGGTCTAGTGTCAGGGACCACGCAAGAAGCTTTCCGTAAACACGCATTCATACTTTGCATAATTACTTACATATGTACTTTTAACTTACCTACCTCAGATAGGTACTTAAGGCACGTCTAGAAAAAATATTTTGAATAGGTGTTTCGGGGTTGAAGGGGGTGACTTTTAGGGGCGCAGTTTTCTTCCTTCAATTCAACTCTTGCGGTTGTAGGCCGTTCAAGTCAAGTTTTTGCGGTTGGGGGTTGAATGGTGCGAGTTTCAGGGATGCAATTTTTTGTGTTCAATAACTATTCTCCGGTAAGAGGTGGTCCAAGGGTTAAATTTTCTTCATATCAATTTTTTGTGTTCGATGGTTGAAGGAGGTGGTTTTCAGTGGTGCAATTTTTTTCTCTTCCGATCGTGGGTGGTCTAAGGGTCTAAGGGCGCAAAATATGCTGAAAACTTTTTTGGGCCATTTTGGGCCAATATTTGAGAAGTTTTCGTATTTTGTGACTTTCAACTCCGAGTTCAACCCGTAAATTTCATCCCCCAAAATTGACACCCCCTCACCTTCGACACACCTGTACAATTTACCCTTACTAAAAGTCACGGTTGTTTTCATAAAATTCCATCATTCATAAGCGAAAGTTAAGCTGTTTGCGTATTACCTACTAGAAGTAACATCGGTCTGTCATAGTTTTATAAGCAGAGCGAAAGTCTGATTCTTTGGCTTTAATTCAAGACCAGGCTCATCCAAATCGGTTAAGAAATTGCTAACTTATTATTCCCTAAAATATTTTGAGCGACTTTTTTTGGGACACCCATAGTAAAGGTAGGTATCAACAAGAGTGATCACGTCTTATCTGATGACATTCTTCCTTAAGGCAGGGGTATTATAACAAAACTTTTATTAACCACTGTGTAATAATTTAACAGTTAGAGAGAGAGAGACCGTTGTCAACTGCCATTTTTGTACATTTGGTTGCCTATCTAGAGTGCTCTAATTCCACTGTAATACTCTCTAATTCCACCGTAATACACTCTAATTCCGCCCTAATACACACTAATTCCACCGTACTACACTGTAATTCCACTGTAATACCGAGCAGGTGTACGCCGTAATACCCCCTCGAACTACCCTCTTGACGATTTTAATAAAAGAAGGACATCTATGAATGCTTACTCGAATCAACGAAAATAACGGATGTCAGTCTAAGGATTGCCAATTTTGATGCTTAATTGCACTAGATATGCTGCGCTTTTGTGAGCGCTTTCATCTCATGACATGTGACATTAGTTATTTGTTAGTCTTTATTTGTCATTCTTGTGTCACAGCAACCTCAAAACTGGCAGAGCCGATAATACAGCAGGGCTGTTTTCCCTACTGAACAGACTGACTACCTTCATGCACTGGAATTATTGAAATTATCAATATCCATGAAATCAGAAAAAAATATGCCGGGTGTCCCATTTGAATAAAAGCAAGTTGCATCCACAGTGCTTAAGATCCGACGGTGATCGCTAAGAGTAAGCTCCAGAACTACTATACACACGCGAATTATAAATTTTTGACAGCCAACAAAATCAAATGTCATCCATTTTTTCCAAAGCTAACTGCAACAATAGAAAAACAGGCGTGTTAAACCAAAACCAAGTCTGTAAAACGTTGCTGGGGGCTTCTACAGACAGGCGAGTTTTGGAGGCGCATGTAAATATCAACAACAAACAGCGCTTTACATAGTAACTACAATAAATAAATTTATTTTCTATAGAGAGCCTCATAAATCTAACATTTTTTTTTCCTTTCTAACAACGTATAGCTCCCATGTCTAGAAGCTTTCGCCGACAGGTGCGATCATCAACTCATGAACCTGCACATGCTCGGGCGTTGACAAGACATAGACGATACCATCTGCAATATCCTCTGGCTGCATGATGGGCATTTGTGCAAGCATAGCACTCCTCTCCTTCGAATGGTTGGGATTTTGCGTGCTCATCTCGCTTGCAACCAATCCAGGACTCAAACTCTAAACAATTACACAATAACAAAAAAACTTAGGTACCTTTCTTACCGTAATTTTGATTTTCAGCCCCAGATGGTTAAACTCCTGCCTCAGAGTCTCAGTCAAAGCTCTAACTGCGAATTTCGAGGGTGAATAAAAGTTGAGTCCTGGAAGGTTCAGAACGGCATGTCCAGCGCGACTGTTAATATGGATTATATGTCCGTTAATGTTATTTTTTTTCATAATTTGAACGGCTTCTCTCGTTGCGATACTTAGCCCTAAGACGTTTAAGTCTAGAACTTTTTTCCAGTTTTCAGTTTTTCCGTCAGAGAGGTTCCCTTCTATCCCCATGCCGGCGTTGTTGATCAAAATGTGAACTGGACCAACATTATCGCCAATCCATTTAAAGGCTTTGATAATATCTTCCTCTTTGCTCAGATCTGCCTTGAAAGCGTAGAGTTTGCCCTTAGCACCCTTAAGGGATTTTGCTAGCTCTTCCACGCGCTCCGAACGACGTGCGATGCCAACCACCTGATTTACAATAAATAAATTATAGAAAAAAAGAGCAAAAAACTTACAATAAGGCCTTCTTCCGTCAATTTTTTGGCGATTCCTGCACCGATCCCAGAACTAGCACCGGTTACAACGGCCACTTTACCGATCCAGCGTTTGAGAGAAAGTACCATGATTTTTGTGTGATGGTCGTGTTTGCGCTACTGCAGAGGGGTCAACAGATAATAAATTGAATGAAATACCTGTTTGACCAAGGTTTTATATAGCAAAAGCTTGCAAGTCATTGCAGTAGTTAAAGTTGTTTCTGCAAACGGCAAGTCATTGTAATAGCTAAAGTGGATGACGTTGCGATATTTTAACTGATGGCTTGCGTGACTCAGCTTATTTGATAAACGAGCTAGTTTAGGTAATTATTGCTCTTGAAAAATAACTGATCATGAGAAATATTTATTTACCTACGTACCCATACAGAAAAAGTCGAAAATGGAAAACAATTTTTCAAATTTTAAACCCACTAATTTGCTTCCAAGTTCCATAACAGTGGAGAATTTAAAAAACTTTATGGGCTTGAAAACAAGGGTCATTGTAGTAGCTAAAGTGGACGACGTTGCGATATTTTAACTGGATTGCGTGACTCAGCTTATTTGATAAACGAGCTAAGTAGTTGAATTATTGCTCTTGAAAAATAACTGATCATGAAAAATATTTATTTTACCTACCTTGTACCTACAGAAAAAGTCGTATCTACCTAAATGGCAAACGGTTTTTCAAAAACCCACTAATTTTCTTCCAAAGTTCCATAACAGTGGAGAATTTAAAGAACTTTATTGGCTTGAAAACATGGAGTCACTTGAAGGTTCTACTATTTTTTAACTTTTACGCTCGCGGAGAAGTTACTAAAATCGATTGAAAAATGGAATCCACAAAAACATCAATTCTTGTAAATAGTAGGGTGCTCGCGAGGAGAAAAGTCGCTTAGTTTAGGAATTATGGGGCACTTACGAGTGAAAATGTATGGAGTATAAATTTTGGTTTCTAATGCCCTCGGTATGCTACAGTCAAATTCGTCCAAGGGTCGTCCTGTGACAAAGGGCACAAATCAAAATTTTCCTACTAACGCCGCCACGTGAAAGTTCGTGTGGAGAAGTACCTTTCCTGAAAAATTCATGATGATGTCTGTGCGGATTGTATTTTTTATTAATTTTGAAAGGAAAATATCTCCATTGATCCATACGGGGCCACGAACCTTTGGAGGCGATTATCTCGGTTTGAGCATCGGCAAAAACGCATTATTTTTAGGGGCATATTTCCTTTCCAACACGATTACTCCAAATCGGGTCGGTTAATCGAAATTAATTATTCTTAACAAAAGATGCACTATTTTATTTTGTTGACGATCGTCTTTACAGAATATTTTTAGCGCAATCAATAAAGGAGATAATTGTTTAAATCTGAGAGGAAGTAAAAAATTCATGCCATTGTAACGCTCGATTCACCGCGTCCCCTCCACTAATTTCGCTGCGTCCCGCCACTCCGCAACCCCTTGAGATGTCTACATGTACAATCTTAGAGAGTTATCCTGTATTCCTGAAAATAATGGAAATAAGAATTGGAACTCTTGAAAAGCACTTTTTATTTCATGTAGGTAACAAAAACAATAATTTTTAATTTGAAAATTCTTTGTCGTCCTTCTCGTTGATCGGGGGACCTGACCTCCGTGATCGGGGGTCTTCCCCCATTTGAATTACCTTCGTATTATTTTTACAGGATCGGTTTTCCCATACAGTGGCATGAAAAAATGCAGAAAACCTTATTTTTATTGCATGAAAGTGCAACTCTTATGCAGTCTTTAAAAATAATCTATGGACAAATTAATACAATAATAGATGTATTTGAAACGGTTTTATGTTCCATAAATTTTTTTGAATTTGACGTTGTTCAACTTATCCTCAAATCCCACCACCGACTGTAAGTAGGTAATTCACGGAAGCACCTATTGGTAAATTTTCTAACCCAGCTAGTTAACTTTCCAAAACCGCTTACTAGTTTTTCTTTCAAATTAATTTGATGGGCTGTGGGTTGAACGGGAATGTATCTTTACTATTTCCAGTTCTTATTCAAACCTCTGGAGTAAGATATTCTTTAAAATGCACGAGAATAACTGGCAAGTCTGTATCAGTATCTCGAGTCGACAGTGAATTTATTTTATATACAGAGATTTGGATGAGAACTGGGAATAGTAAAGAAACATTCCGGTTCATCCCACAACCATCAAATTAATTTGGAAGCAAAACTACAAAAAAATTTATTTCATGCCCTAACAGAATTTGAGGCTACAAGTTAGTTCAGCGGTGTTGGGATGCTAAATTGATGGAAAATTTACAAAAACTTATGTGAATTAGTTAGATCAAGAGTTGGACAACATTAAATTCAAAAACTTTTGTGTTGAAGGCTTAAACCTACCAACAACGATGAGGTAATAATATCTATCAACGATTTACGGGTCCTACTTGCGTTAACTAAGTCGCTAGAAAAACTGCCTCCAACCGAAGACAGTTTGAAGCAGCATTGCTTAAGAGTCCTATTCTTTCAGACCAAAATTTGGTTGAATTAATTAAATTCTCGACCTAATTTTCCGTCACCTGAAGGCTATAGATGGGATTAACGACGTGGGTGGCAGTCTTGGGCCAGCTCTGCAAACATAACCCGCCGTCCCATAAAACCATTTCAGATATTATTGTCCTAATTTGTCCAAAAATTATTTTCCAAGACTGCATAAGCAAGAGTTGCATTCGCAATAAAAATAAGGTTTCCTGCATTTTTTCATGTCACGCTATGGGAAAACCGATCCTGTAAAAATAATACGAAGGAACTTCAAATGAGGGAAGACCGCCGATCGCGGAGGTTCCTCGATCAACGAGAAGAACGACGAAGAATTTTCAAATTAAAAATTATTGTTTTTGTTACCTACATGAAATAAAAAGTGCTTTTCAAGAGTTCCAAGTCTTATTTCCATTATTTTCAGGAATACAGGATAATTCTCTAAGATTGTACATGTGGACGTCTCAAGGGGTTGCGGAGTGGCGGGACGCAGCGAAATTAGTGGAGGGGACGCGGTGAACCAAGCGTTACAATGGCATGAATTTTTTACTTCCTCTCAGATTTAAACAATTATCTCCTTTATTGATTGCGCTAAAAATATTCTGTAAAGACGATCGTCAACAAAATAAAATAGTGCATCTTTTGTTAAGAATAATTAATTTCGATTAACCGACCCGATTTGGAGTAATCGTGTTGGAAAGGAAATATGCCCCTAAAAATGATGCGTTTTTGCCGATGCTCAAACCGAGATAATCGCCTCCAAAGGTTCGTGGCCCCGTATGGATCAATGGAGATATTTTCCTTTCAAAATTAATAAAAAATACAATCCGCACAGACAACATCATGAATTTAGCTGGAAGGGTACTTCTCCACACGAACTTTCACGTGGCGGTGTTAGTAGGAAAATTTTGATTTGTGCCCTTTGTCACAGGACGACCCTTGGACGAATTTGACTGTAGCATACCGAGGGCATTAGAAACCAAAATTTATACTCCATACATTTTCACTCGTAAGTGCCCCTTGGTTGAAAGATAAAGTCTAGCGAGCACCCTACTAAAAAGAAAGACGCCACATAATAAAGCTCATGTTACTGAAAATATCGACATTCGATATTCAATAAAAACTGAATTTTAAGCCCCGCCTCCAGAAGACTGTAGCCCCCTTAGGAGCAATTGCAGGGCACATGTTTATTAGTCCATGTGCCATGACCGATATTGGTACCATTTTGGCGGACTAAATGCCACTTTTAGGGAATGTTCCTAGGTGCCCCCAGATGGCAAAAAACCATGATGGCCATCTCAGAAGAGTAGCTTTAAAAAATGGCGGACGTTTAAAGATGGCGCCCTCGCACCTGTATAAAATCGCTCGTAACTCTGTAAATATTGGGACTATTTTTATTTTATTTTTTTTATTTGAAAGCCCTTGAAACGAAGGTTCATATCATATATCTACTTTAACATACAATTAATACAAAAGAGCGCTAAAAAAAATAATTCATTCAAATAAAGTTAACTTCTGGGTATTTAGTGAAATATCTCTAAGATGGCTCACTTTACGAAAATTTGTGCCCTTACCGAAAAAAAAGTACGTTAATTTGGCTTTACACTGGTGTCTCAATCGTAAAGATTGGATGATAACTAACGGCATAAATTAAAAATACTTTGCCGCAGTGGCGGCTCGTGGTCCCATAGACTGGGTAGGCCACACGGGAACGAGGCAGTCCCGCAAACATGGGAGATGCCCCCCCCCCCCCGAAAACCGCCCCCGCGAAAAATTTTCGCCCCCCCCCCCTCCGGCGCCACTTTTCCAGTATTTTATTATTATTATTATTGAACACCCGTGGATACCACAATTTATTTCTCACGTACCTACTACCGGTGAGCCACTGACATTTATCTCCACGAAACGCAAAAAAATCTGTTGTGATTATTTTTCGAAGAAATTAAATTGGGCATTGCCGGGTAAGGTTTTTTCATTTGAATACCTTTTGGTCGTATGACATTTTTTGAAAACTGTTGATTAACAGTAAATCTACTAGGTACTTCCGAGTTTTCACTCACCACAGCTCTGATATTTGCCATGATGAGCGAGAGTGATGATACTAAATTACGTATAGATTATAGAATATAGTACCTATTAAGATTAAGAAATTCAACTCACTGAACCAGGAACCATCAAAGAAGAACTGAAACTACAAAACTGAAAACAGACAGAACCACAAAGCACCTTGCACAAGGCACAATCTACAAAAACTGCAGTAAGCACTTCACATTTTGGCCAAAATGGCCACGAAACGAGACGGAACACGAAGAAAAATAATAACACGTGATCACCAACTTTTAAATAAAAATTTCGTGCACATTCACACGTAGCGGTAGGGCACTAACGAAATGATCATTCATGATTGCATGGTCATGGCCATGAATGGTACGAACGCGAAGTGTGACCGATTAGAAACGATATCACCCGGAAATCGAAGACCGGCTAGCCTGCTCTGGACTCATGGCAGGGTTGAATATTGAGTATCACTGGGAAGTAATTAATGAGAATTCAAAATATAATTCTAATAATTTCAATTTCAATCGATGGCACAATTATGAGAATTCAAGATATAATTCTAATATGATTGTCTACCTCGATCTATAATTTTAATAATTTCAATTTCAATCGATTTTATAATTCGAATTTCATTTTTAGATTTACTTACTTAATTTCTTGTCAGAACAGCGAATAGCAAGCAAATGAGTCCTATTTCTTATTATTTATTCGTTTCTTTGCGCGCCTCTCATCGTTCGGATCTGGCAGGGTGCTGGCAGGCCAGGCTGGCCGACCCTCCTAGGCGAGCTGTGGCTGCGTCAGCAGCAAGCAATCGCGCAACTGACTCAGTCGAACTCTAGCAGTTAAGAACGCGGCAATTTCAAATCTGGCCCGGCGAGCCTGACTTGACGCTCTTCGCGTTATTAATGGATTTATAATTCTTAATATCTACATTATATTAATTTTAAAATATTTAGCGTCAACAACGATAATAATATTAATAATAATAATACCCCAACGTACATTTTAGCAAACATAAATGTATTTTGTAATGTGAAGAAAAAACTTTTTCTTGCGCTCAAGCTGCGGGTCGTCCGGGCCTACCCTGCCGACCCTGACGAGCCGCCACTGCTTTGCCGTGCGTTTTCGTACGCTAAATAGATGCGCGCATCATGAGCCCACTGCCTACTCGTTGGCGTTGAGGTAGTATAGTAATAACATAATTAACCCGAAATTTAGGTTTTTGGATGTTTTTTTCTCTAAATCGCGGAGTTTTTTACTTTTGGTTATAGAGAAAGGACCCCGCACAAACCTTATGGCCTGTGGCTTTCTGTTAAAAAGTCTTGAAAATTTGGGATTATATAGAATTCAATGTCCTGATTAAAAGTTACCATTGCGCCAACCACAATTAACTTACAGTTTTTCAGCTATAAATTGTTAAAGAATACGAATTTGAACTGGGCGATTATATTGTTAGAATTGCACCATTTTCTCTGTTTCCTAGGTTATTTATCAATAACTAAGGGAACGTGCATAAGACTAAAGTATGCGTTGTTAAACACTAGCGAATAAAACGATTTTCAGCGTCCGAGACACTTTCCCAAAGGCATGATGAAGGGTATCATAAGCGCGATTGACCTACGAGGCAGACTAAAGGTCGTTCTGAAGTCCTGAAAGACAATGTTTATCAAAATCGTTCACCAGTTTATTGTCATCTTATTTGCGTTTCCTTGGTTATTAATGAATGACCAAGGAAACGTAGAAATTAAATAATTGCAATAATGGAACTACAGCCAAATTCCTCCTCCTTTGACGAGCCAGAACTCAAAAATTATCCCTTAGTTATGGTTGCCGCAATGGTAACTTTTAATCAGAATATCGAGTTCTACATAATTCCTAATTTTCAAGACTTTTTAACAGAAAGCCACAGGCCATAAGATTTGTGCGGGGTCCTTTGGATAGGTATTTTTCACCTCACTTTTTGCTTTTGCTTAATTAAGTGGCCCACCTAGTCAACATCAGACACATTCCTAAGTACACATATAAAACGTTTTTAAATAATATAAATATAATAATTTTTGCGGAACTCCCATAAATGAAAACCAGTTATTTTTAAATTGTTAATAATACAATATTAGGTCTAACGAAGTAGGAATACCTAAATAGTTTGAAATCAATTTCTTAGGGTTTGGTGGCCACCTTTGTGATTTAGTATCAATATTCTTGATATCATTTCGGAGTTTTCGTGCGACATTATTTACCACAGCATTCTCAATATTTTCCTTCAACGAACGATGTACTTCTCAGCTAAGATTTCAAACGTCAAACTATTGGGGGCAACATAGATCCTGTTTTCTACTTTCAAAAATTTTAGGTAATCACCAAATTGAGATTCGAGCTTACGTCGAAAATGTTTCTTTGCAGAATTGTTAACTTCAATTATGCCATTTGCATGCATAAAGTGAATCAATTTCTCCATGAGCTCTATTAAAGAATAGAATTTTGCATTATGGAAGACTTCTTCTCGCATATAATTGAAAAACATAGCATACGCAGTTCCTTCTAATTCCTGGTGTCGCTCATCCTCAACGTCAACATTATTCGAACTTTGATTTGTTTGTTTCTGCGGCCGGGGGTAGTCTCTATAGCATGAAGCATGATAATGTACCTCAGCAGCTATAATGTCTCTAGATGTTACTGCTAACATTTTACTATCGAGGCGAGTTTGTGCCAGTTCTCTTAATTTTTGATCGGACCGCAATTCCACGGCCTTTCTTAAGATTTCCTTATTTCTGGTCCCTTTTTTATATTTCGTGTCCTTATCACAAAATATGCAGATTTTGTCATAAAGTCTTGCATTAATAGCCGCCGTAGGCTGTCTGGTGGATGATTGTCTTTGTCCATTACTAGCTTCCTGCGCATCACTGCTTGTAGACTAAATTTGATTTTGAATATTGATTAATGTCTTCTTATGCTTTGGTTTTTCACATGACTCAAAGGTTCTTCGGTAAATTTTCCGTAGATTAAACACTTCATTTTCACTGCAAATAGTACATCCAACAAAACTAATACAACTGATCGGGTTTGTCTCTGGATATTCGGCACCTGTTTTAATAAGAATTACCGAGAACCGAGAATTTGAAATGATATAGGAAGAACATTTCCCAATAATCCGCCGCAAAAAACAAAACAGAACCGGTAACGTCTCTAGCGAATTAAAATAACGCCCTTCTTGAATCAATTACCTACATTTTTAACAATTTTGCTAAATAATAAATTGAACTTATTTTTGTGGGAACCTGCAAAAGGTTCATAAGGTGATGTACCTTTAATTCGAATAACGGGAATAGCTGAAAACACTTCGCAATGTATCAGTGTAATTATTTACTCATTGAATCTTCGTTGGATGTGTGGGGTGTCAGAACGTACTTTCACTCATTTTTACTTACTGTCGCTATTTCTGGTTCAATATGCATAATTCAGCTACCAATGGGAAGCCCAATTAACGTGCTTTCTTTTCGGTAAGAGCCAAGATTTTCGTAAAGTGAGCCATTTTAGAGATATTTCACTAAATACCCAGAAGTTAACTTTATTTGAATGAATTATTTTTTTTAGCGCCCTTGTGTATTAATTGTATGTTAAAGTAGATATATCATATGAACCTACGTTTCAAGGGCTTTCAAATAAAAAAATGCAGCAGTGAAGCGGCTGGAACCTCACCATCGCGTGGATCTTTGCCTTGGGTTTCTAGTCGAATTAGCAAAGAAAATGTATGACTGGTTTCCATAATGGTTTTAGAACTTTTTTAGAACACACAAATTGAAACATTCATTAGAGAAAAGTAGGTATAAGTAAGCCCTTTTTAGGCAGTTCTAAAAGCGTCGTTGAAACCAGTCTTATACAATTTCTGTGCTAATTCGGCTAGAAACACAAGTCAAAGATCCACGCGATGGGGAGGTTCCAGCCGCTTCACTGCTGCATTTTTTTTGAAACCAGAATTTGAAGACCTTTCTGATGTTGACAATAAATCTTTCAAAAACTTGTTTTGGGTGGTTAAATAAGTGAATAATTTAAAGTTGGACATTGGTGTGCCAAAACGGCACTTTCCGTGGGCCGATTGAATCCAAAATTTGTTCAGCTCTTCGACGTGCAATACAATCCCCATGTGCAAAATTTCAGCTAAATCGGTTCAGGGGCTTGGGCTGTACCGCGATTTTAAAGTCCGATAAAAATCAATTTTTTTTTAATTTTTGGTCAAAAGGGCACTGAGAGTGAATACATTTTTAGAAGCAGAATTTGAAGGCCTTTCCTATCGTGACGTGAAAAATGGGGGTTTGCATTTAAAATTAAAAAGTTGATGTGCCAAAATGGCATTTCTAGTTGCGCGATTGGCTCCAAAAGCTTTTCAGATCTAAGTTGGGTTATGAGATGCCTACGCACCAAATTTCAGCTAAATCGGTCTAGTAGTTTTGGCTGTGGCGTGTTTACAAACGTACTTACGTACGTACGTACACACACACAGACACATTTTGAAAACCGCTTTTTTGGGTTCCTGAGACCCCAAAACGTGAAGATCTGGTGCTATCTCAAATTCGAAAATTTTAGTGATTGTAGTAACCTCCCATTTTTTTAAAATTGTGATGGAGTTGGGGAGGTTAAAAAATAAAATAAAAATAGTCCCAATATTTACAGAGTTACGAGCGATTTTATACAGGTGCGAGGGCGCCATCTTTAAACGCCCGCCATTTTTTAAAGCTACTCTTCTGAGATGGCCATCATGGTTTTTTGCCATCTGGGGGCCTCTAGGAACATTCCCTGAAAACGGCATTTTCCGCCAAGATGGTACCAAAATGATGATTTTCAGCCCATGGCACATGGACTATATAGGAACTTTCTTATCTTGTGCTGCAAAATCACCCCCCGAAATATTTCAAAATTACTTCCGGACACCTTGACGTATATTTTCACGCTGTCCTTGCCTAATCATCCATAAATTTTCTTTGTTATGATGACTGAGGTCACGACACGATAATAGAAGATCGTCCGAAAATTCAGGTATTTGAATCCATGATTACTTCCGTGGGAAAGATTGTAATTTTTTGTTTTTTTATAATGGGATATCGGACCAAAACAAGCATAAAAATTTTTCCTCGTTTATAAGCGACGGCGACGTTTCGGCCTCATTTGATAAAGGTCTAAATGAGGCCGAAACGTCGCTTATAAACGAAAACAAATTTTTATGCTTGTTTTGGTCCGATATCCCATTATAAAAAAACAAAAAATTTAAATTCAGGTATTTATTTGGTTTTATTTACCTAATTTTGTTGCCTATGGAAATTATTAATTTCCTCGTCAAGTCATTACAGAAATGTTATTTCTCATGAGCCCCCGAATGGCCTTACTCCGGATGACTTACCCCCCCCCCCCCCCCCGTCTTCCACCAAAAAACAAAATATCATCTGGGGGGCAGCAAATTTGGTTTGCACGCGGACGGACGGCCCTTTACCTAGGCGCGGCCCTGTACTTATTAGTAGGGGCCGGATTTTAGGTAAAATACCTTTTTTGCCCCTTTTAGATACACAAAAATAAATTGAAAATAAACGCATTTCGTAAAAATTCGAGTTATGACCTAAAAAACCTATTTCAGCCCTTTATTGATTTAACCTAAAATATGCTTTTATAACCTAAAGCAGCGTTTTTTAGTACCTAATGAAACTAATGCCTTGTTTTTTTACTTACTTGTTTTGTGTTAGCGATAATCTGAAAAAAAAATTTTTTTTTCACGCGATCACTCGCTGGTATTTTTGTTGTAGCAAGATTTTTTTAGCTTTTTATTTAATTTCGAATTGTAACTCATTTAGCTAAAAACCTATTTAACCTACTCTCTGGCTTTGATAAGATCAAGATAAGATTATTGTTCGGTAATACCGGGACCCTATATGTATACAGTTTATCAGCAAGTGATGATTGAAAACGTTCAACGTAATTTTTGAAAGTTTTTGGCGTTTAAGTTAGACAGACGGATTACAGTTTTTAAAAATTCTTTTTTAGTCGGTAGTCATTAAAAGTGCATTTTTACTGCCTGTTTTGCGGCAGTAAAATGCGACTTTTAGGCTCTAAAAGGCGATTTTTTACTGCCGACGGCAGTAAAAATGCACTTTTTCAATGATCTGCGAAAAAATTATGTGTTCAACACGGCAAAAAACAGATTTACTGCCTTGGCTGGATTCCCTCGGCTATGAAACTTCAGCCGCGGCAGTAAATCTGCTATTTTTTTGCCTTGTTAAACAAATAACTATTTCGCAGGTGGTCATTAAAAGTGCATTTTTACTGCCTCTTTTACTGCCGCACATGCGGGAGTAAAAATGCTCTTTCTTAATGACAATCGAAGAAAAAATTATGTGCTCAACACGGCAAAAAACAGATTTACTGTCCTGGCTGGATTCCTATAGCCTCGGCTATGAAACTTCAGCAGTGAATCTGCAATTTTTTTTGCTTTCTTAAACAAATAACTATTTTGCTATTTCGGCAGATTGTGAAAAATGAAATAAAAATAAAAAAGCAAAGACAAATAAAAGGAAATGTAATCGCGCAGTTGAATTTGTTTCGAACAAATAAAAGGTTGACGTGTACCTATTTGCGATTTTAAAAAATTTTGATTTTGAATGATTTCTTTGATGTATTTGAAAATCTAGGGTCGTCGTGACTGCAAAAAAAATCCTCAAAAAAATTAACATTCTTTTCCATTGTAATGGGTACGGATGTTCCAGACTCAGGTGTTGTCCCGGCTAGCTTATGTGATCTGAAATTAGCCCTTAAAAGATGGTAAGGGGCGCCACCTACTTAAGAACTTACACCCTGCAGTAGGTGCATTGAGTCTGGGACCTCTCAAAAAGGATTTGGATCAGCTGTGAGGGTTGCTAAATAAACACTCCGGATTAAAACCTTATTTACAATATTTATTGAGTATTGAAACTGCGTGCAAGCGCAACCCCAACCCTGAAAATCTCCTTCTAAGAGCACAACTGCTCGAGTGATCCCTAGTTAACCGCTTGATCAAGATAGCTCTCTCATTCCTTCGTCGATTAACGCATTTACTCTTAACGAGACTTCACGAAGGGTATTGGTCCGACACTAGACAATAACATTCATAGTATAATAATGACGTCACTAAAATTAATCCGAAATAGTCTTACTTACAACACGTGGTATAACAAAGGGGTAGCTAGCGTAGTTACCCACTCGCTGACTTGATCCCGAAGGATAAAATGAATTATCGTGCAAATCAGACTTGATCTTAAAATTATGAATAATAAATCTGGCCTGGCTAGATGGTTCCTCCTTATCCGATGGTCAACGTCAGGTCCTCCTAACCGAGTCCTTTGGGAGTCTTTTTAGGAACCCGAGAGCCCTGAAGATATCGAGGAACACTACCCTGGGGGTACTTCGTGGACTGGAGTTATGACGTGGTGATGATAGTGGAATCGAGGGGTTGAATCACGTTCTCTCAATTAGCTAGATAACGATCCTAGACAACGATCCTAGACAACGATCCTAGACAACGATCCTAGACAACGACCCTTGAAAATATAGCTGAAGCATGCTTTTCGATATAACCTCAAAATTTACCTTAATCATCGTAAGGGTAACGATTCCAACAATCCCTGACCATGCAGCCAACTTATTATCTTCGCCGATTACTTCGATGAACATGGATTACTTCGATGAATGTGGATTTAACAAATTTAGCCCCACATTTAATTAAATCGGACGCACGCCATTCAACGAACGAAAATGGAAGAGGCTGTCAACAGTGTCACCTGTCAACTTAAAACCTGAAACGCCCACCGCGCAGAAGCTAGCGGGGTGTAAATAATGTAATAATGTGTGTAATAATGTGTTGCCTACGTCGCTTCCCATGAAGAAGTGTTTAGCGTCAAAAGTGACCATTACAATACCCTCCCTGCTTAAAGAAAATTTCCCAATGAAATGAAAATTTTCACTTATAATCTCATAAGAGCATTAATTCTTTCCGGAAATTTTTGGAGTGCATTCCAACAACGTATTAATCGGCCCGAGTGGAACACGAGGGCCCGATTGCGTTGTTGGGATGCACGACTAAAATTTCCAGGAAATGAATTAATGCTCGAATGCAGATTCGGTAAGAAAATAGCAACGATACAGCCACAGAAATTGAATAGAAATGATTTTTGACATTTAATTTGACATAAAAATTTCCACTTATTAATTTCGTTTAGGTTGGTCTAGGTAGGTATCAAAAATTTCCAGGAAATCCTTGAGTTGCCATGGTAAACACACAGAAATCATTTTTTCTATTGGCTAATGATTAGTATCGTGCGATTTTCGTATATAATACTACTAGTAACTCCAAAATTTCCGGAAATTTTTTGACATTTACGAATGACTTTTTGCCGAACGGAAATCAACACGAGTCGAAGACGAGTGGAGATTTCCGCGGCAAAAAGTCACGAGTAAATGGCAAATATAAATTTCCGGAAATTTTGGAGAGTTACGAGTAGTATTCAGCGAGAAAATTTCGACGAGCAAAATTTTACGAACATTTTTATGTAAAAAATGAAACAGGTAGGTAGGTTCTGAAACAAAATGACGTTTGATGTCTTAGTAACAGTAATTTGTTGATTTCATTCAAAAATTGTTGAACAAAAATGTCACGAAGATTTGGCGATGTTCCTCAACAAGATATCGACGCTGCAATTGACCTAAAGACACCAATTAATACAAGGAAATCGAGAAATTCAGTATGGCTTCAATTTATGCAGTTCTGTGACGAGCGGCAGCATCGCTTGAGTGAGTCGAGCACCAAGGTAGAACTCGCAAACATCATGCAAGATTGGGCGTATAACATGAGAAAACAAGACGGTAGTGAGTACAAGGAAAGCGTTGTTAAGGTCATGTGGAATAGTACTGCCAAGCAACTGCAAGAGCTTTACTACACGAAGCATGGTGTAAATTTGAATCCATTCAGCGATATAGAATTTAAGAAGGCACGGGACGCTAGAGACACCAAAAGAAGACATCTTCAGTCCGACGTAGAAAAAAGAAAAAGAAGCTCAGCTGCATTGACTGAAGATGAATATAAGAAAATTGTGCTCAGTTTTGCTGAAGACAACCCAGAGGGATTGCAGAAAAAGTTTTTCTTTCTGGCGTCATATGAACTCTGTTTTCGGGGCGGAGAGGCATTCTCGTGCCATTTACATTATTTCCTGGAAGAAAAAGACAATCAGGGCATGCTGACGAACAGAATAGAATACAACCCCCTGTTCAGTAAGAAGAGTCAAGGAGGAAATAAAAAACTTACTGAAAGTAAATGGTTGACATCAAATGATGGGAATCCCGATCTTTGCCCCGTCAGGTAACAAATCAGTAAGCTAAACAACACGAGTTTTATTGCTTTTATTTTTTAGGTTGTTCAGGAAATTAGTATCAAAAAGGACAAAATTTATTAGCACTACCAGACTGTTTTTGACTCCAAATCCCGGATGGAATGGCACTGGTTCGAGGGGGTGGTTCAAAAATTGTCCTGTTGGTCAGCACGAGATTTCAAAGTGGGTGAATTTGGCCGCCATGAAAATTGGTGTCGATACTGCGAACGTCAAGATATCAAATCATTCAATTCGTGCAACAACCATCTCGCACCTCGCAAAAGCTGGAGTAGACACCCACCAACTAATCAAAATTAGTGGGCACAGCAGCGCAACTTCTGTAAAGCCTTATCTTCAGCTGGATGCCGAACATCACGCGCAGCTAATAAAGAGGCTAAGAAAAGACCACCCTGAATCCTCGCCTGCACCTGTGCCTGAATTTCACCCTGAACGGGAATCATCAATGCCAATAAATTCTTATTCTAGTCAATCCTCTAGTGAGGCTAAAGTAGTCTATAATAATTGTACTTTCAATAATTATCATTAATAAATAAATGACTTAAAAGTGTAACTTTTGACAATCTTAATAAAAACCTGTCAAAAAAATTTCCGCTGAAATTTTTCTGTCAAACGAATTTCCGATGTAATTCTTCTCCTATTGGTCACATTACGTCATCAAACTCGCTCGTGATTGGATAAAATTTTGAAAGTCAAATTTTCTCCCGAATAAGCAGCTGTACAAAAAAAAAGATAGGAATTCAAAATGTGTCAGGTTGCAAACACAATAAATCCCAGACCGAACCGGAAAGTACTCCCTCACCGAGAAGAAGACCAAAAAAAGACATCGTCAGAAGAAAATCCAGGTAACTGTTACATACTCCTGAACAACGGCGTGTTTATCCCCTGACACAAAAAGAAACCTAGCGGGAGACATGGAGAAGAAAAAAAAGAAAAATGAAGTGCTGTAAAAGCACGACCTGCTGAAATGGTAAAATGGTAATCAGGGAAGGAGTCCAAAGGTGAAGGCGAAAAACAGTCAAGATGGCGCCTCCGAGAGGCAACAATAACTACAAAAAAACACATGCACAAAACCTTGGTAAAGCCGACCCACTGGGAAACAGACGCTTTGCCGAAGGCGCATAGGACAGAACCTGTCGGCCGCTCCTATGGAAACAGACGCCGAACAGGCTGAAGAGATAGGCCGCTCCTCTGGAAACAGACGCCTAGGTCTTCACCATGGAGTCGCTGGCAGTAGGATCCACTCCATTACCTAGCGATACCGGAGTATCGGCCAGACACGACAGATAAGGGGCTTAATGTTATTATCACAGTTAAAGTCAAAGTCGATAGGTTATAGTATTGATCAGAAAGGTCTTGTATACGTGGAAAAATCCCTAAAAGCTTCTTTAAGGTTCACAAAACTTAGGCAAATCAACATGGTCGCTCCCAACAAGAGCAGCGAACAACAAAAAAAAAACTGTTAAAACCAGACTAACAGAATTCAAAACTTCGCCCTAAGTTTGCGATTAACTAAACTTGAAAGACCTAAAAATCCAACCAAGGTTGCAGAAAAATAAATCCATTAACCCAAAATTGAAAATGGACAAAACTGCTAATGGTCATAACAAGTTACCACGGAGACCTAACTAATCAAAGACATAATGAGGAAAGTTAGTCGTCGGAGTCAGTGTTAATAACGTCAAAAGCCTGAGCTATGCGTTCTTTAACTTCACGATATAGATTTTCAAAAACTTGACTGCGGTCATACCCAATATTTGGCCCACCCTCCTCTGTAGGAATCGCAATCTCAATAGATTTTCCTAGGAGGTTGATTTCGCTTCCGAAATATACCAAACATGGAATAAAACCCGCCGAAACGTATAACTGGCAACGCATGGCATATGCAATATGAGGTTTTAACTTAATACGACGTAAACAAGGAGCGACTTTACACCTGAAAGGTTTTTTACCGTGACTCGATAAAACATCATGAAAAACTAATTGCTTATCTATAAAAACTTTAAGCTCCGTAAGTTTTTCAGAAACAGCTGTAATATCTTCATGAAAAGTAAATGGGTGTGCACCAGAAGGACTCACAAAGGAACCATCAGCCTCTAAGTGCAAAGCTGCTCGTAAAGCTGATTGTAAATCTTTCAATTTGTCCTGTTCAGTAAAAGCACAACCTCTTACTTTTAATTCGTACTCCACTTCATCCTTGCTCAAGTTAGAACTCTGAATTTTATAAGTCGGCATTATGAAATAATAATCTCGTTAAACCACGTATTAAAAAAAAAAACCTCCTCACAGCTGAATAAAATTGACACGTTGGGCGCCAATTGTAATGGATAAAAAGAAATTGTAATTGTTAAAAAAAAATGAGTAGGTATCCAGCTGCTGGGAGATGCTTAATAATAATCTCTGGATTAAGATTACTTATTTACAATATTTATTGAGTATTGAAACTGCGTGCAAGCGCAACCCCAACCCTGAAAATCTCCTTCTAAGAGCACAACTGCTCGAGTGATCCCTAGTTAACCGCTTGATCAAGATAGCTATCTCATTCCTTCGTCGATTAACGCATTTACTCTTAACGAGACTTCACGAAGGGTATTGGTCCGACACTAGACAATAACATTCATAGTATAATAATGACGTCACTAAAATTAATCCGAAATAGTCTTACTTATAACACGTGGTATAACAAAGGGGTAGCTAGCGTAGTTACCCACTCGCTGACTTGATCCCGAAGGATAAAATGAATTATCGTGCAAATCAGACTTGATCTTAAAATTATGAATAATAAATCTGGCCTGGCTAGATGGTTCCTCCTTATCCGATGGTCAACGTCAGGTCCTCCTAACCGAGTCCTTTGGGAGTCTTTTCAGGAACCCGAGAGCCCTGAAGATATCGAGGAACACTACCCTGGGGGTACTTCGTGGACTGGAGTTATGACGTGGTGATGATAGTGGAATCGAGGGGTTGAATCACGTTCTCTCAATTAGCTAGATAACGATCCTAGACAACGATCCTAGACAACGATCCTAGACAACGACCCTTGAAAATATAGCTGAAGCATGCTTTTCGATATAACCTCAAAATTTACCTTAATCATCGTAAGGGTAACGATTCCAACAATCCCTGACCATGCAGCCAACTTATTATCTTCGCCGATTACTTCGATGAACATGGATTACTTCGATGAATGTGGATTTAACAAATTTAGCCCCACATTTAATTAAATCGGACGCACGCCATTCAACGAACGAAAATGGAAGAGGCTGTCAACAGTGTCACCTGTCAACTTAAAACCTGAAACGCCCACCGCGCAGAAGCTAGCGGGGTGTAAATAATGTAATAATGTGTGTAATAATGTGTTGCCTACGTCGCTTCCCATGAAGAAGTGTTTAGCGTCAAAAGTGACCATTACACCATGCTCGTTTCAATTAATACACTCGGCTTCGCCTCGTGCATTAAACACTCTCTCGCATGGGAAAGCAATACTTTTCCTTACTTGTACAAACTATTACCTAATTGCGTTTTGATAGGTTGGATTTTACGCAATTAGGTAAAATGTTGTTCTTAATACGTTATGAAATGACTCGCATAATTTTGCAAAGCTCGCTATCGCTCGTTTTGGCAAATATTACTGCTCGTCCAACAATATAAGACTTTTCGTAACTAATTACGCGAGCAATTACGTAAATAACTATTGTTACTTCCTCAAATATTTAATAATAGTTAAGATATTCGCAATTTTCGCGGAAATATCGAAAAAAACCGCTGCCATTTTGTTCCTAAGGGAAATTTTTTTGGACACTGCGGGTGAAATCATTTGTATTGGTCCCATGTACAACCGTGCCAAACGGCACCTTTGTAGAATGAATAGAATATGAACAGAATATTTATGCATATACCGGGCGGTGTCCGGTAAATTCGTCGCCAGCAATTCGTCGCCGACAATTCGTCGCCAGCAATTCGTCGCCCCAGCAATTCGTCGCCTCAACAATTCATCGCCAGCAATTCATCGCCACAACAATTCGTCGCCAGCAATTGGTCGCCGACTTAATTCGTCGCCGCAACAATTCATCGCCAAGGAAAAAAATGCCGCGTGAGATTTTATAAATTTTATTCTTACAATGTTGAGATTCCATGCAAATAATCAATAATCTCATGGTACAATTTTGCAACATTTGTAGTGACGTCCAGCGAATCCCGGATATTTTATTCTTGGTCGGACTGTGACCTCTATCCTGAGCTAGTTTTACATATACAGAGTGTCCCAGATTCAATGTGACGGGCAATATCTCCATCGTGACCAGAAGTTAAATAATTCTGAATTTTAGCATGAGCACCTATATTTTGACGTCCGGCGGATCTTTTCAGATAATACACTTATAGCTATGTATGTACTTCAGACAGTCAAAAGTTGGTTTGATGCTCAAACTGATATTTGGTTACGTAATGTGCGTAGAAAGGCAAAATTAAATTTTATAAGCAAATAAATTCCGTTTCGGATTCCTGCTTACGAGCCCCCGTGTGCTGTTAGGTCGGATTAGTAAAAGTAAACATCCCTCTGCATTTTAGTAGCGTACAAAATATGCTAAAAGTTATTTAAACATGATAACATGCAAAAACATTTGTTTTGCATCAAATCCGAGTTCTACTTATGGCATCAGCAATCAGCCATTATCCATAGTTCGCTGTTATAGGGTAAAAATGCCTTAATCACTACCTGGAACTGAATAATTTGTAGATCGGATAAATTACTGTTACCTATGTAGGTATACAACTAATTACAATAAATTAATTTTAAAATAAGATAAAAAATATCGATTTAAGCGGGGAAAGACCACAGACGAAGAATAAATATCGGGACCGCGCTGAACGTCTACAAAATGTTAAATTGTATCACGAAACGATCACGGTCGATTATTTGCGTGGAATCGCCCACAATGTAAGATACTAAATAAAAAGAATAACATTTTGAAAATCTTATGCTTCATTTCCTTGGCGATGAATTGTTGCGGCGACGAATTGCTGTGGCGACGAATTAAGTCGGCGACCAATTGCTGGCGACGAATTGTTGTGGCGATGAATTGTTGAGGCGACGAATTGCTGCGGCGACGAATTGTTGGCGACGAATTGTAGGCGACGAATTGCTGGCGACGAATTTTCCTAACTTCTTACCGGGCGTCCCAGAACATGTAAATTTGGTTTAAATATTTTTGTCGCTCAAAAAGTTCTTGTTACCGCGGGTTTTTTTTCCTGCGGCGTTTATTTAAGCGGCTTTTTTTCCAGGGTTTTTTCCCTGACTTTTTTCGCGGCTTTTTTTTCCATCACCCCTATACACTATACACTATACACTTTATACACTATACACTCTATACACTATGCCTACTTGTACATATCATTTTTATAGAGGCTTTATTTTAGAACACCTATTAAAATCCCCAGTCATGACTTTCGTTAATCAGTCCAGTCAGTCATCATCACTCTCACTCATCATCAGCTAAAATTTTGAAATCTCATCCACTTTAGCTAGCTATTACAATGATGGTGCAGGAACTACTTTAGCTATTACGATGATTTGCAGTAAAATCAAGGTCAAGTGGATATTCCATTCAATTATATTTGGAAACCTTGAATCATCTCGCAGTAGCGCAAACGGAACGAACGAGTCAACATGGTATTATCTCTCAATCGTTGGATCGGTAAAGTTGCCGTTGTGACCGGCGCCAGTTCTGGAATCGGTGCAGCAATCGCTAAAAAGTTGACTGAAGAAGGCCTTATCGTAAGTTTTCTTTTGGTTTTTTTCTCCCAAACGTGAATCCTGAAATAAAAGAACACTAAAAATAAACTATTTTTCAAATCGGCGGCGAGATCGCTGCTATTACCTAATGACAAAAATAAGCGGTGAAGTGGGAAAATATGTAGAGTCTAGCGATCGTGAGCTATAGGTAGGATAGTGTAAATCAAAAACAATTTCACCTGACAAGGCGCATTAGACTGGAGTGGAATAATACATCACCTGAATGGAAGTTGAAATCCGTGCGCAATTTTTTTACGTGTGAAAACGAGCAGCGGTAGACCTTATACTTAAATAGACCTGAATTGAAATTTAAAAAAACGCATTTGAGAACTAGTTTAAATCAAAAAAACAAGTGTAGCCTGACAGAGACGTGAACACGGAAGTTGAAAAAAAAGTGGATCCGCCTAGATTCGAACCTAGGCGCAAATACGTGTAAAATAGGCGCAAGTATGCGCAGCTAAATTTTTTGCAGAGCATTACAGCACATTTAAAATTATTTATTTCAGGTATGCCTACCTTTATACTCGGTTGTATTGTACATAAAATTCACTGCTTAATTATATTTTTGGGTAAAATGCGGCAATAAACTTTTAGAAATTGATAGTTGATGTCCTTAGAGATAAACTTAAAGTAGGTATAATTTATGAAAACTTCAAAAGAATGGTTCAAATTTTATGACAAATAAACTTGGTTTCTTACAGTAAAATTGCCTCAAAATTGCGGAATATAAAGAGCTACGCTTTGTTATGATAAAATAAAGTTTTTAACCAGTTTGGTACAACTAGAGATTGTAGCAACCTTTAGTGTTTTGATATTGAAGATTCACTTAAATTAGTTAAGTTTGGTCGTTTTTAAATAAATTAATTGCACAATACACTCAAAAATCTTAAGTTGCTAAATTATTGTTTTTTCCTTCTAATCTGGCTATACCCGAGGCTATACCCGACCACTGTGCGTCGTACCCAGTGCTTGGAACAATTAGTTTGGGTGGATAATTGAATTACAATTAGGGTAGACATCTAGCGACAGTATGAAGGAGTGCCCTTATGTAAATACAGCTCTCTACCGGCAGTTTCTTGATGACAGATGACAACTTTGTGTTTTACATGTTCTTCTTATAAGAGTGCTGCGATTTGAAGGAAGGTTTCAAAACCTTTAATTTCTTCTTAAAATAAATGTAACTACTTTAGTACAATCTACATATTTTGCTCGTTCGATGATAGTGACTAAAATTAACATAATTTTACGTTTGTCTAGCATAAAAAAATTAAACACATGTTACATTTGGGGTAACGCCGGACAGTTGAAATGGGGGAATCCTGTGATAGAGATGAAGAATTTGGGTTTAAGAGTGAAGAAAATAAACCCAAAACGACGATATTTAGTTAATCTGTGGAGAATATTGTAAAAATAACGAAACTGCAATCAAATGCCGTTCCATTGGAGAATGAGCACCCAAAACCCGTACAAATTATAAGGCTAAGCTTTAATTTAAATTTTTGGCAATAGAACTTCTGGTTACATCGTAATATTCAGCGTACAGTTAAAGTTACAGGGACAGAATACATATGGCCGCTATTACCCCAACAGCTAGGGTAATACCGGACGTGTAAGCCTTTTGTAAATAATTTTTTTCTTCGTTCGTTTATGTTTTGTGATTTTTAATGTGCCGTCATTCGGTTAAGAACACTCTGGGCTTAATTCTGATACCTCAATCATTTTATGAAAGCGAACCGTTTTTGCACAGCATCAACGAATCCTTAACGTGCCGTCATTCCCCCAGTCTCCCCTACTCATTACTTTGCAAAAAAAGTAATTGAATTACAACTACCAATTACTTTTGCGGGAAAGTAATTGAATTACGATTGTAATTACAATTACTTTTTTACGAAAATATTCTAATTACCGAAACAGTTTTTTGGCAATAACGTCCTTTATTGTAAACAATCTGACTGAACACAGAGTGCCTTCACTTCACAGTTCATATTCAAAATTTCAGAAAACTTATTAGCATTATTATACCTAGAAGGTCTCCCTCCCTCTCACCATCAGAAAAATCGAAATCATTTTCCCCCACCGATTAGCAAAAAGCCTGCACCCTCTCGTTTAACTAGATCAAAATTACACTAAATATGATATCGATCGACTGACCAGGGTCATTATCAGTTTCTTGGAAGGCAGCAATATACAGGAAAACCGTTGAAAACTAAACGAAACAAATAATTGTTCAAGTTTTTGAATTTAAAAATGAGGAAAGTAAACTTCGGTCATTTTTAAGGTTGAAAAAAAAGTAATTGAGAAAAGTAATTGAAAGGTTCAATTACAATTACTCATAGCCAGTAATTGAATTACAATTACCAATTACATTTAAAAAAATGTAATTCAATTACAATTACAAATTACTGAAAAAGTAATTCAATTACTTGTAATCCAATTACTTCCAAGCACTGGTCGTACCTACCGCA
Organism: Pycnomerus fuliginosus; assembly: GCA_963924575.1. Classification (NCBI taxonomy): domain Eukaryota; kingdom Metazoa; phylum Arthropoda; class Insecta; order Coleoptera; family Zopheridae; genus Pycnomerus; species Pycnomerus fuliginosus. The sequence goes on from OZ004622.1 coordinate 23,077,903, forward strand.
TTCTCAAAAAAAAATCAAAATCAAAAGTTTTTTTCAATAATTTACAAACAGGGCAGATAAGCGCCAAGGCAAGCCCTTTATTAAGATTTTAACCTTAAGGCTGGGCACAATGATGCTTAAGGATTAAGAAAACTTGCCTCAAGTAATGGTAATGGTAATGCGCCGCAGGCGAAAATTTTACAAAATTTCAAGGTCACGCAGTTTCTAAGCACTTCAGAATGTTAGTGACATTATTTGAAAAACTTAAGTCCCATAAGGAGAATTTTTTATCGAGATCGCATTTCTTACAAAAAGAGTAAAATAGGACATTTCTGCATGAAAATTTTGAATCATAGCGACTAACTCTACTCCCCCTAGGGACGTCCTAGGTGCCGCTCTTGCTTAAGTAGTTAAGTATACCCAGAGGTGTTCCCATAGGGTATACTCCATATACGCCGTATACTCCAAGGGATATTCTGGACATTCAGCGTATACTCTCAATAAATTTATTAAAACTTTGATATTCTCTGTGGCAATTCGTAAAACTTGCTGAATGTGTTTTTTTCATGATGGAAAATCTAACGTCAAGCCGAGTACTATGCACGACTTTGACACTTCTTGTCTAAACTCTGCACGATCATACCCGATCCGATACCGATACCCGATACCCGTAGCATTTAGCAGAGCTGCAGCATCGCTGCAACATATTTAATTAGGATTTAATCGTTTTATAGGAGGTATATAAAAAATAAAAATTTCAAGCAAGATTCTAGGGAAGGTCAGCCACACAATGGCTTACCGGTAGTACACCCTCAAAAAAATTGATGGGAACATCACTGAGTATACCTACATTTTATTTTAAAACCTCATGCCTGAATAATTATTATAAGAAATGCTCAATCAAATTGGTAGGTACAGACACTGTAACTGTGACGCCCCAAAAACTTTTTGGGCCCACCGTGAAATGTACGAAGTTTATGATTCGGCATGGAAATCCGCCACTGGTTTCCTTAATCTTTAAGACTTAAACTTAAGCATTGTGTACCAGCCTTTAGGATATAGCGTGCTCGTAATCACAAAAGATTTTACCACACCTTCTATTTTGCAGATTGAGGTGTGCCCCTTGAGATATTAACATATGGTATTTATAATTATTTTTTAACAGAGAGATACATATAATAGAAATACAGGAAAAAATCCGAAGGTTAATAAAAAACCTGTTACAGGAAATTAAAAGTTTGGGGGGCCGTATTCTCGAACTAGCGCCACCACGCCTTAGCACTGCTAGATGTACCTAAAAGGACTATAAATAGGTACTTCAACTTACAACTAACGGCGATCCGACCCGATAATTTTCGAGCTGATCCATCCTACGTGATCCCTAGACTACCTATACAGGATGTCCGGAAATAACGTCACAATATTTCGGGTGGTCATTATACACCTAAAAATAGGAAGAAAAGTTCGTATGAACCGATGTCCGAAAGTGCCTCTTGGGGGCGCTACAAGCCATAGAAAGTGCTTTTCAAAAACGTGTATTTATTAGTTATTTTTGAAGCGGCTGGAGCTAGAATGGCGAAATTTTGGTGTGACAAATTATCTGGTGGGAAATATTGTGAAGTTATTTCCGGACACCCTGTATAATTCTATAGTACTTTTTGAAGTAGGAGCGTAAGTACATATACCTACCTAGTCGTGTTGAAATATTTTTTGCTATTTACCTATGCAATACGTGCGATCTACGAAGACGTAGAGAAATCACAACATCAAGTTTTTTTAAAATTACATGTTGTTACCTATTTATAAATTATTGTCCCTTATAACTGACAGTTTTGTTGTTAAAATTGACGATTATTAGAGGCCAGGTCAGGGGTGGTCCTTCTACGCCTTCGTAGAACGAATTTTTAACATTTTTTAAAATATCAAAAAACAGGTGGTAGGTGTCGCCCGTCGTTCGGAGCGCATCGAAGAGCTAGCAAAATCTCTCAAGGGCACAAAGGGCAAACTTTACGCCTTCAAAGCAGATTTAACCAAAGAAGAAGATATTGTCAAAGCCTTCAAATGGATTGGCGATAATGTTGGTCCAGTTCACATTTTGATCAACAACGCCGGCATGGGGGTAGAAGGGAACCTCACTGAGGGAAAAACTGTAGACTGGAAAAAAGTCCTGGACTTAAACGTCTTGGGGCTAAGCATCGCAACGAGAGAAGCCGTGCAAATTTTTAGAAAACACAACATTAACGGACACATAATCCATATCAACAGTCGCGCTGGACACATAATTCCAAATTTCCCTGGAATGAACATTTATCCAGCCTCTAAACACGCAGTTACAGCTCTGACTGAAACCTTGAGGCAGGAGTTTAACCATCTGAAGCTAAAAATCAAAATTACGGTAAGAAAAAACACCTGTTTTTGTTATATTGTGAAATTATGTTTAGAGTTTGAGTCCTGGATTGGTTGAAAGCGAGATGAGCATAAATCCCAACCATTCGAAAGAGAGGAATGCTATCATTGCACAAATGCCCATCATTAAGGCGGAAGACATTGCAGATGGCGTCGTCTATGTCTTGTCAACACCGGAACATGTACAAGTTCATGAATTGACAATTGCACCTGTCGGCGAAAGTTTCTAGACGTTATAGTACCCATTATTGTATACAAATGAGGCTGTGCCTATATTCATAAGTAAAAATGGTTTAATTAAATTTAGTTTTTTTAAGGAGTTGTCACCTGAAAGTGGGGTCAGCTCTTTTGCTGGAGGAAATTTCTTTAAGGCTGATTTTCCAGGAGGTGTGATGTGAATCCTCAGGTCTTTGGGGATGCTTTATGCAAACAAATCCTTTCTAGGTAGAAAATTAAAAACAATTCTTTGTGAATCCTTCGTACTTACTCTCTCACCTTTATTATTGTGACGTGGTGACTGGATCATGTCTTCATGCTGTAGATCAAAGAGGACTGCAAATTGTTCAAAATTCGTGCATTCAATTTATTTTTGGGCTTTCTAAATTCCACCATGTTTCTCATAGATTGAAAGAATTATCCTGGTTGAATATGAATAACCGCAAATCCTTGCATGCATCATGTTTGTATCATAAAATTAATATTAACTATACATACATAAATATACATAATATTAATATTAGAAGAAGGAATACCTTAGAAATTTCACTGCACAATTTACAATTTTTCAAGCGCTCCTCTTCATACAGTATCGCATCGCTCATATAATGAACAAAGTTCCAGCTCCGTTTCGTAATTTGACTATCTCTTTCTCTCTTCAAAAAATACATGTCAGATTATTTACTCTCAGTACAGTCATCAGATATTTCTATTTAAGTAAAATTAAGATTAATATACTCTAAGTCATTACAGCGTTTTGCTGTTTATTTCTGTAAAGTGGCCCTTCATTTTTCAGTCATTTCTTCAAAATTCTTGATATTACCCTCCCCACTCCACTTCACCACTCAAAAAAAAGGGAGGTTACTGCAATCACTAAAATTTTCGATTTTTGTGATAACACCAGATTCTCACGTTTTGAGGTCTCAGGAACCCAAAAAGGGCTTTTAAAAATGTGTCTGAGTGTGTGTACGTACGTACAGTGCGTTCGCGAGACTTAGCCCCATCGTACCCTGTTATAATACACCTACGTTTTGAAAGCCATCTCTCTCCAGCGTTGTTGCACGTAGACCGAGAAAGTTTGAGCGTAACGCCCTGATCGTGTCGTGCGCTATGTCTCACTCCGACTCGTTTATCTGAGGAAGAAAGTAAACTGAACGTTCGACGTTCGTTGAAGCGTCACTGACGACCGGTTGATCTCTCCACCACACAATGTACGACGACGGTTGATTTTTGTACGCGCTCTTACTGGCTTCGCTAACATTGGTGGAAATACCAAGCATCGCTTATTACAGACGTCGGTCACATCGTTGATAACTGCAGCCTCTAGCTCATGGGGCTAAGTCTCGCGAACGCACTGTACGTACGTTTGTAAACACGCCACAGCCAAAACTACTAGACCGATTTGGCTGAAATTTGGTACGTAGGCATCTCATCATAACCCAACTTAGATCTGAAAAGCTTTTGGAGCCAATCGTGCAACTAGAAATGCCATTTTGGCACAACAACTTTTAAATTTTAAATGCAAACCCCCATTCTTCACGTCACTATAGGAAAGGCCTTCAAATTTTGCTTCTAAAAATGTATTCGCTCTCAGTGCCCTGACCAAAAATTAAAAAAATTTAAATGTTTATCGGGCTTTAAAATCGCGGTACACCCCAAGCCCCTGAACCGATTTGGCTGAAATTTTGTACACGGGGATTGTATTATTATTATTACACGTCGAAGAGCTGAACAAATTTTGGATTCAATCGGCCCACGGAAAGTGCCGTTTTGGCACACCAATTTTCAAATTTAAAATTATTCTCTCATTTAACCATCCAAAACAAGTTCTTCAAGGATTTGTTTGTCACCATCAGAGAGGTCTTCAAATTCTGGTCTTAAATAAGACAAAATTCATTCGCATTTAGTACCCTTTGGGTAGAAAAATCGAAATTTTGTAATAACACCCAAACTACTGAATCGTTGACATGCTGAAAAGCTATTGGGAGCAATTGATCCAAGGGAAGTGCCATTTAGGCATATCAACTTTAAAATTTTAAACACGAAAGTCAAAGACTCACACGATGGGGAGGTTCCAGCCGCTTTTCTGCTGCCAATTTTTAACTTCTACGCTCAAGGCGGAGCAGTATATAAAATCGATCAAAAATTCGAAATTGAACTGACATCAAATCTTTACGTTTCGGGGTCCCAGGAACCCAAAAAACCTATTTTTGAAAAATGTGTGTCTGTGTGTCTGTCCGTGTGTCTGTCCGTGTGTCTGTGGACACGCTACAGCCGAAACTACTGAACTGATTTTGATGAAATTTGGCACACATATTCAGTGGGAGATTTGTAGGTGCTGATTAGAATCTGGGCTACACCGGCTCACGGAAAGTGCCTTTTTGGCACATCAACTTTAAAAATTTAAATGCAAACCCCCATTTTTCGCATTACCATATGAATGCTCTTCAAACTCTGCTTCTAAAAATGTATTCACACTTGGGCCCTTTTGACCAAAAAATGGTGCCGTGAAAAAAAACTATGCATAAATGTATATTTTTATTACCGGATTTGATAACTGATTTTTTTTCAAGCCGAAAACCTTAGTGCCATTTTTTCGAAAAATGTCATTTTAGTGGCAATTTATTTTATTGTCTGTGCGGGAGAGGAGCTGATTAGATTTTGAAGCCGATCAGTCAACCCGAAGTGCCCTTTTGGCATAGCAACTTTCTTATTTTAAATATTTAAAAATTTAATAAATGCTGCCGTTATTAATCCAATGCAGTGCGGCGTAGAAGTTCCTGCCGTCTCCGAGACCGCCTTTTTTTTTATTTCACTTTGCCAAGCGTGTTCTGCTGTCGTGCTATAGTTAGTTATTTATATTTTGGCAAGGGCTGAGTGGAAGAACAGTCCCCGTCTCGTATGGGAGAACTGAACATAGCCCTTGAGGTTTACCAATATATTCTTTAATTTTACACTTTTTTATCTCACGTATATACCTATTATATTTTGTTCTGGTAAATAAAATACGTAAAAAAACATGGCATTGTAATCACTGATAAATCTTTTTGTATTAACAAAGTGAAAATCATTTGGCAAGATTGTGGCATTTTCTTATTGAAAGAGGAAGAGAGAAAATGGCGGTCAATAAAGAAGAAGGCGGACAGATATTTGGATTTGTGCATTACATATGGTTGTCCACCCAAAATCCAGGTATGCATGAGAGTTTCTCCATTGTTGGCGAAATGAGTCCGAAAGATTTTTTCGAGGATTTTTTCAGCTCTTCGACATGCAAAATTTCAGGCCAATCGGTCCAGGCGTTTGGCCTGTATCATGTTTTTAAAGTGCGTTAAAAATCTCGAATAAATATTTGAGTTTTTGTCAAAAACGCATTAAGAGTGAATAGGTACATCTTTAGAAGCAGAATTTGAAGATCTTCCTTATGGGGACGTAAAAAATAGGGGTTTTCAGATCTAAGTTGGGTCATGAGATGCCTATGTTCAAAATATCAGCCAAATCGGTTTAGTAGTTTTGGCTGTGACGTGTTTGCAAACGAACGTACGGACATACACACAGACACATTTTAAAAACCACTTTTTTGCGTTGCTGAGACCTCAAAACGCATAGTGATTGCAGTAAACTCCCATTTTTTTAAATTGTGGGGTTGGGGAGGTTAATAGGTGCGCTAGAGATGAAACCTTACCCCTATACAGTGGCGTAGCTAGAGCTTTTTTGTCGCCTGGGGACTTCATGAGTTTGCCGTCTTAATAACAATAATAATAAAACTGTTAGAGAAATTTAAACGATTATAGATTATGCGCCACAGGTGAAAATTTTTAAGAATTTCAACGTATGTAAAGCATTTTATGAGCATTTCAGAATATTAACGTAAAAATTAAATTGTGTGAAAAACTTAATTCCCGTTAGGAGAATTGTTTGTCCAAGTTGCATTTCTTCGAAAGTTTTATTTTCATTAATTTGAGTTGACGATTAGGTATACATAAAGGGAAATGCAGGGTGTTTCATAATAACGTTCTAATAGTTCAGTGAATATGAAGAAAAGTTCCTATCAACGTGGATCAGAAAATGCTTCTTGGGCGCTAGAGCCGCCCACCTTTCCAGGTTTAGATCGACGCCCCTGATAAGAATTCTAAAATTCTATGCCAAGCGTTAGAATCTCCATCCGTCGGAGGTGCACTGTACCGAATTTCACGTTTTCATATGGACCCATTCCGGAGATATTTAGAAAATAAACGAAATGGTGCCCCCTTCGGCTCTAGCTCTCTTAAAAAGCATTTCCGAGCCCATATGTTGATAGGAACTTTTATTCCTATTTTTTTGATGGAAAATCACTCTCTGAAATATTGGAACGCTAGTATGAAACACCCTGTATGAAAGTATGTTTTAAATTTAAAATTATTTTATCATAAAAGCATAATGCGGAAAAAATAAAATTGTATCAGTATAATGCCGCCCCTTGTAGGTGACGCTAGGTGCCCCTATTCCATCCCTGGGGAGACGCTAGAATAATCCAAAAATTGTTATCAGTTTTTCTTTTTGTGGTAAATGAAAGTAGTACCGATTTGGTAGCTTTATATTCAGCTCTAACGTTGATTTATTGCTGAAGACAAAAAAGAAAGATTTTCCCCTAACTAGCTCAGGTTAAAAAAAATGGTTAATGTACCAGGTTGAATTAACTAAGGTTTTATTGAAAAGTGAAACGAGCTGTGAGCTGTTGTGAGATTTACCGGAAAACTGCAGTAATTTGATTGCATTGTGACTCTCAGGGGACATTAATTAATTACAAGTAATTTATCAAAAGGTAAGGCAGGAGACCTACATGGCTGTAGCTATGACTTTCGGTGCTTTTGGCTACAATATTGCTAGATTAAGAAAGAGTTTTAGCTTGAATTAATTGAATGATCCGTTAATCCAGAATTGAATGGAATTAATCGAGATATGTGTTCGCTGTTCTCGACCTCTTGAGATGATTAATGTTACCGAAATGAGATTTTAAGTATGATGTGATTTTGGATTATTTCATTATGAAAGGATTATTGGCGCTAAATTGAGCATTGAGGCATATCTGCTAAGGAGGCAGGAGTTAGGGTGCAACACTGCAAAACAATAAATTCTTCTACCCAACCCTGCTCAAAAACAGAAATTCCGTAACAAGTGCACATAGGCGTGTACCTACTAACAAAATACCTAATATGGAGTGGGGTTTTGGGGGTTGCAACTTCATTTTCACGAAATGATAGGTTTACATTATTGATTTAAAAACAAATGTGTTTTTAATTCGAAAATTTTATTATTTCTTTGAGCTGAGGTCAAACAAGTTACTACTTCAGTATTATCTCACTTTATGGTACTTTATTACCTACTAATCACTGCGTTTGCGAAGCACAAGTATTTAATTGATACAAGCAGCGTTTTAGAGCTTTAGTGGCACTGATGTCTAATTCGAAATTTTTCATTGTTCGCTGTGAGCTTGGTCGCCGTCTGCACCAATATCAACAGGGCGCATTTTTTCCCTATCCCTGCCAACGTTGTAATCTCTCGTGGAACGCAGTTTAGTTTTCCTCTTCATTATCAATTTAATCCAGATTAGCTGAAATATTGAATTGTCATTCATTCTGTTTATTAAAATGACTTTCAGAAATCTTGTACTAAGTATAAAAAAGAAAATGGTTTTGAACTATTGCAGTAGCTTAACAACATCGATCACCTCAACATGGTACTATCCTTCGCACGCTGGATCGGTAAAGTGGCAGTTGTGACCGGTGCCAGTGCTGGAATTGGTGCAAGCATCGCCAAAAGACTAGCGGAAGAAGGCATCATCGTAAGTTTTGTCTTTCTGAAAAACAAATTTAAATAAATAGTAAATCAGGTGGTAGGAATCGCCCGTCGGTCGGAACGAGTTGATGAGTTAGCAAAATCCCTTCAAGCACCTAAGGGCAAACTTTACGCCCTACAAGGAGACTTGAGCAAAGAAGAAGATATTATCAAGTCCTTTAAATGGATCAGCGAAAATCTTGGTCCAGTTCACATTTTGATCAACAATGCCGGCTGGAGCGTAGTGGACACCCTAGTTGATGGCAAAACCGAAAACTGGAAAAAAATTCTGGACCTAAACGTCTTGGGAACAAGCATCGCCACTAGAGAAGCCGTCCAAATTATGAAAAAAAATAACATTAACGGACATATTATCCACATGTGCAGTCGTGCTGGGCATATTATTCCTAAACTGAATGGAGTCAATATGTATCCAGCCTCGAAACACGCAATTCGAGCTCTAGCTGAGACTTTGAGACAGGAGTTTAATCATCTGGGGCTTAAAATCAAAATTACGGTAAGAAAAGTCAAAGTCTTGCGTTGTTATAATGTTGTCAAATTGTTTAGAATTTGAGTCCTGGATTGGTTACAAGCGAGAGGAGACTAGAAGAACCCAATATGAAGGGAAGGAATGAACTGTTTAAAGACATGCCCATTATTGAGCCGGAGGATATTGCAGATGGCGTCGTCTATGTACTGTCAACGCCGGAGCATGTGCAGGTTCATGAATTGACGATCGCACCTGTCGGGGAACTGCTTTAAATACAGTAGTCAATGCAAAATGAATATAGGCTTATGTTGACACTATTTGTGTATTTATTTACTCACCTATGGCAATTCATTTTTTCATGAGGCTTAGATATAGGTACCTATTACACCTTTTTCCATTGAATAGTTATATAGAAATATGACGACTAAACCTCACTGTTGATTTACGGATAGGCTGAGTTGGATAAAACTTTGCAAATTTGACATCACAAAAAATATTGAAGCCTTTTCTTTCAAATTGGCAACCTCGGGCACGGTAGGTAGGTATGTGGTAGAACCACATTTTGCTTGATTTTTTCACAGAATTAGTGAAAATGTTTTAAAAATTAAATGGATAAATAATTTTCAAAGGAGTAGGAGAACAAATACTGGGTAGGTACAACGTACAGATAAGTCATAATCCCAATTACCACCCATCAGGAACTGTAGACAAAAATACGGCAAAACTTCGGAAAAGTTACAAGAGAGCTGCAAATTGGCAGGTACACAATCGGGACACAAAATTTTCTCTATGCCCATTTTTTGAGTTTGGGGGCTGAAAGGGGTGAGTTTTAGGGTTGAAATTTTGTCCGGTTGCCCCGATTTTTTTGCGAGTACAAGCTTTCGTATTGTGATTACAAGTGGCGTTTCAAAACTCAAAAAGTTCTCATCGATAGACCCTGTGCATTAAGTATTTGTCAGTTCTTGAAAGTGTTCAGAAAACGGTTATTCAATCATATCTCTGTGAACCAGTTTATTTTTTTTTACAAACCGCGAACGCAATGTGCCTTTTTGGCATATCAACTATGAAATTTGATTTTTCTTATCAGCACATGAAAGGTCTTTAAATTTTGTATCAAAAATGTATTCACACTTAACGCCTTTTTGACATAAAATCGGATAATTCGAAATTTCGAAGGAACTATAAATAACACGCTTCAGTCCAAACTACTTGGTCGATCTGGCTGAAATTTAGTAGGTAGAGATACCATTACCCGCCGAAGAGGGGACTTAATCTTGTTGCCATTTGGCAAACGGCAAGAGCCATTTTGGCGTATAGACTTTGAAAGTATAATAAACTCCCATTTGCCTTATCAGCACACGAAAGTTCTTCAAATTTTGTTTGCAAAAATATGTTCAAACTTATATCGTGCGATTCTGTGACAAATCGTAGGCGATACGCGGTTGCTACGTGTTGACCAATAAGGAAGGTCTCACCATAGCAACACCGATGTCGTAACGCTGACGATTTGTCATAGAATCGCACCATTAGTTCCCTTTTGACAAAAGATGGTTGAAATTTAAAGGTGATAGGATTGGATCATCCACCAAGTGAGAAGGTTCTAGACGCTTCCGCAGCTGCCGATTTTTTTTTCATATTTCATCACCTCCAGCGCTCTCTGTGGCCAAATTTTAAATGAAGGCATCTTGTGATAAGGTACATACATGATTTTAAATGGTAACAAAATCCTCTGTTAACTAAATTTTTTTAAATCCAACCATTCCGTCAGTCTTCAGAAGTCACAGGAAAACAATAACAGTTACTTCTAAGCCCAAAATTATTACTGTAACTTGTCTGGATGGCTTTTACATTTTTTTTCTTCGGCTTAAGAGGATTTCTTGCGCTTTAAAATGAGCAAATATCAAAAAACGTTGGACCGTTGAATTGATAATCAAATTAGCGAGGGGCAGATCTCTAAGCAAAATTTTGTACACTGATTTCACCTTCCTGCGTGATTTCACCGTGTTTACACCTGGTAATTTCACCTTATTTCCCTTGATCTCACCTGGTTTTCCTTGATTTCGCCCGATTTCACCTGATCTCACCACCATGATTTCAGCTAGCTTGTACAGTGATTTCACCCCCTCGCAAATTAGCTTTCAAATGATTGTGTGGACTTGCCATTTGAAATTTTTAAGTAGAGGTTGGTGCGAAGACTCCCCCTTGAAATAAAAGTTTTTCCGAGCTAATTTTCATGCCTTATTTTAAAAGAACAATCTGTATGTTTAACATATCTAGTTACAACGCTGCATAAGTACATAGAAAACCGTAAATCGATATGTACCTATCTCATTCGGTTTAGGTATAAATCTGATTCGAGATTACCTATCACTCATTAATGGGGTAGGTGCTAAGGTGCAACAATAATAACAATGATGAGACATTTTCTTATTCGAGATAAGTGTATTACTCAGTAATGACGTATTATGACTGTTATAGTATATTACGATATTAGGTTGGTAAGTACAGTATAACAGAATCGAGGAAAGGTTTGCAAAAACGAGTCGAAGACGAGTTTTTGCAATTTCCAAGATTCTGTTAGATGTACTTAACAACCGTGTATCGTATATGATTTTTCGCACAATCGAAATTAGCTTATTGAACATTTTTCGTCAGCCATTAAAAAAATCCTGTTTGACATATCGCCGAATTTTCGAAATGCTCTCGATACCTTTGGCAGTTCAATTGTTTCACTTACCATGCCTGTGTCAGATATGCGTGCTGTTATGAATTCATAACAGCACTGTTATTTTTCGTTGCCTGGGAAACCAAACCGCGCTTGGTAAGTTGAACTTACACCTTACTTTAACTACGTCGATAAGAGAGTTATAACATACGATTGTGCGAAAAAGGCATTAAAAAATTGTACATTTTTATCTTTTCGAGAAACAATCTTCGCCGTTTGGAAATTCAAATGAAAAAGACCATTCCTTATTTTCTAGTGTTAAAACTCCATAAAGCTGTAGAAAGCTTCCTCCGCAAGTGAAATTGTTAAAACACTCGCGGAACATAATGTATGGTAACATAAGTTTGTATCGTTTTATCCAACGGTTTTATCGATTAATACCAGAGTGACTTGCAGGAATTTAGTTATAAAACCAAGGTCCAGCAGGAATTTATTTTAATTATTTTCCGGGATCAGTAAGCAACAGAGCACCTTCCACGATCGCATCATGGTTTTGTCTCTTGAACGTTGGATTGGTAAAGTTGCCGTTGTGACTGGTGCCAGTTCTGGAATCGGTGCAGCAATCGCTAAAAGATTGGCAGAAGAAGGCCTTATCGTAAGCTCTCTATGTTTGTGTGTATAGTTTTTCCTTGGTTCAGTATGGACATGGTTAGGCATTCCCAGAATCAACTATTTGCAAAAACATGTTGATGGTTTTTTCCCAAGTTCGTCTCAAAAACAGATGCTAAGGTAACTGTGAGCCATATCATATGGTCCAGTTGCTGTACAAGTGTAGGTAAATTTAGAAATTTTGTGGAAAAGTCAGCGAGATTGAATTTTTTTTAAGTTTAGGCCTTATCTTTGAAAAGTCAATCAACACAAGCTATACTTATACTTACTACTTTTATAGAGGCATGACTTTCGTTAATCAGTCCAGTAGTCAAGTCATCATCACTACATAACTCATCAGCTACAATTTTGAAATCTCATCTACTTTAGCTATTACAATGATGAGCAAGAACTACTTTAGCTATTACGATGACTTGCAGTAAAAGCAAGGTCAAGTAGATTTTCGATTTTAATTATATTTGGGATCATTGAATCATCTCGCAGTAGTGCAAATGGAACGATCGAATCAACATGGTACTGTCTCTCAATCGCTGGATCGGTAAAGTTGCCGTTGTGACCGGTGCCAGTTCTGGAATCGGTGCAGGAATCGCTAAAAGGTTGACTGAAGAAGGCCTTATCGTAAGTTTTCTTTTGGTTTTGTTTTCTCCCAAACGTGCGGTAAATAATTGGCAGCAGAGAACCTCCCCATCGTTTGGGTGACTCTTTGATTTCCGCGTCTTGTGTTTAAAATTTTAAAGTTGATATCCCTAAATAGCACTTCCCGTGGACCAATTGCTAGCAAAAGCCTTTCAGCTCTTCAACAGGTTACCTTAGATTAGAAAACTTTATTACCTCCTTTTCGGTCTGTAATGAGCCCTGCTCTTTTACATTTTAATAAAATGTTTACATATTTACATATTTTGGTCTAGTTTTTTTGTTCCTTCTTCTTCGGCTACTTCTTTTTCTCTCGGTTGTCTTCTGCTTTCTCTTCTCCCCCCCCCCTTCTTTCTCTGGCTCTTGTGACTTCCTTCATCCATTCTATTCCCTCTCTCCCATTCGTTCAGAATACTCTTTCTCTCTCTTTCCTCCTGTCTCATTCCCTCACACACTTTCAACAGGTGTTCTACTGTCTCTCTCTCCTCTCCACATACTCTGCACTTCCTCTCTTCCTCCTTCAGCCAGAACTTGTTTTCCCTCTCCTCATTCCCGCATCTGAATCTCGCTATCATTCTTTTTTCTTTCCCACTCTCCCTCTTCAAATAACTTGGTAACCCTTCACTTATTATATTCTCATATTTTGCGTTATATCTTGATTCTCTGATTTTTATTCTTCTTTCCTGTACATCTATGTCTCTATCTCTTTCCCACATCGCTCCATTCATCCATCTTCCCTGCTCCCTGCGTCTTTCTATATCTTCCCTTGCATAACCGTTCCTCTCGTAATATCTTTGTCTTTCCTTCCCTCTCTCTTTCTCTTTCTTTTTTTCTTTCCAGCACTCCTGTAATATCTGTCACTCTCCTCTTTCTCCCATTCTGTCCTCATATCTCACCGCACTTTTCCATGTCTCCACTCTTTAACTTACTCCTTTTCGCTTCTTCCCTTATTATCCCACCCTCAGATTTCCGCTCCGTTCATCAACATACTCTTCACCAGACTGTCAGACATCATTCCTTTTCTCTTAAAATCATGCTCAAACTTTCTCTCTCCAATTCCCCAAATCATCCCTACCACCTTATTTGCTTTTTTAACCAACTCTCTTACATGCGCTCTGCATGTATTCCTCTCATTAAATATGTACCCCAAGTATTTGAATTCCCTTTTTGCTCTATTTTTCTTTCATTCCACGTCCACTCACTTTCTTTTGCCCTTCCTCTCCCTTTCCCAAAAACCACCATCCTTGTTTTTTCCACATTTACTTCCAACCTTTTTCTCTTCATGTAGGTATCTCTCTGCATTTCTTATAATATCTTTCATTCCTCTCTCCTCGTTCACTACCATCACCAAATCATCTGCATATGTCAAACATCACACTTTCTCTTTGCCCACCATAACCCCCCTGCATGCGCCATTTTAAACATCTCATCAATATCGTTTATAGAAATTGTAAACAGCGTTGGGCTGAGTGGGCATCCCTGTCTTAGTCCTTTCCTTGTCCAAAAACATTCGCTCTCTTGTCCATTCACTCTGACTACATTCTTTGTTTCATTATATATATTTCTTTTATCCTTCTTACCAGCTTCGCATTCAGTCCTATTTTGCTCTTGTGCTCACAAAATTTCCCTCTATCCACACTTAAATTTTAAAGATGACATCCCTAAATGGCACTTCCCGTGGACCAATTGCTACCAAGCCTTTTAGCTTTTCAACAGGTCACCTAATCTCCATGTACCAAATTTCAGCCAAATCGGTTGAAAGGCTTTTGGGCTGTCCGATAAAAATCTCGAATTTTTTAGTTTTTCGTCAAAAGGGCACTCAGAGTAAATACATCTTTGGAAGCAGAATTTGAAGGCCTTTGGTGGCGGGGTGGGGTGAAGAGGTTAAAAAACATTTTTACTTTCTTGAAGCCGGCTACACTAAAAATAAAGCATTTTTGAAATCGGCAATGGAAAACGACGAGATCGCTATTAAAATGTCAAAAATATGCGGTGAAGTGGGAAAATAATTCTTTAATTTTTTTTGAAGTAGGAACGTACCAAACTTAAAATATAAATTTCTGGCTGGTTTTGTTGTACAAAAACTTAAAGTACTTACCTAGCGATTGAAGTAAAACTTTTTTTCTCGACTCCGAAGAGATTCACTTTCAAGCTTTTGATAGATAATTTTAAATGATTAAAGAAGAAATACATACATTTGCTATTTACCTATGCATAGTGATGTAAAATTTCGGAAATTTTCGAATGTTGCGAATATTTCCGAAACTTTCGGGAATTTATGGAAAAAGAGAACTTTTGTTTGGCTTTTAAGGACGTTTTATTTAGTCAAAGGAACAACATAAACAAGTAGAAAAATACAGTATAGAGGTAATACAGGGTGTTCCTTTCCTATGTTCATAGTCCTAACTCCGGGACGTTATTCCTTACATCATTCTAGGAAGAAAAGTTCCGATGGACATACAGGATGTCCTGAAATAACGATGAAATATTTCGGGTGGTGATTCTGAAGCTCAAAATATGCAAAAAAGTTCCTATAAACATGTATCCGGAAATCGTTCCTAAGGGGGCTACGGCCTTCTGAAGGGGGCGCCTCAAATTCGGTTTTTATCGAATAAATCAGGAATCGCTTAAGATACAGTGTCGACTTTTTGCACATCATCTTACATCAGTAAGCGCCATCAGATTATGGTATCTACCAAAAGCAGATTCAACCAGGGGCGTGGAAAATAGGGGGGGCTTCAGCTTTCCCCACCCAAATTTTTTTACGTGTTATTTTTTAGACAATTTCTCACCGGAATATGGTTATAACAGCGTAGGATCAACCGTTTTCGAAAAAATTAGATTTAAAGATCCATTTGCATTTCTTACGCTTATCAAACGATTTTTATTAAATTACAAAACTGAACGGATTTTAAAAATTAGTGTCTAAAGTTATCTAATGTTGCTTATCGATGTCAGATAGTATGCAAAAACTTAATAATTGACAAAATCAAAAGCGAATTTTGAGTGCCCCCTTCAGGGAGCCCTAGCCCCCTTAGAAGCGATTTCCGTTTGTTTATAGGAACTTTTTTTCATATTTTGAACTGCAGAATCACCGCCCGAAATATTTCATCGTTATTTCCGGACACCCTGTATGTCCGAAAATGCTTTATAGGGGAGTTACACCCCTTCAAAGGGGTATACTCAAAAAGTTAACGTACATCGATCGGGGCCGGGGGGTTTCCCATAAAATTTCGTGTAAGCTCGTGTTGTTGCGCAAATTGTCGACTAAAGGCGAATGTTTCGTGGAACATTCGCGCGAACATTTCATGGAATGTTTCGCGAAAATTCGGAATTTTGCGAATATTCGTTTTCTTTGTGCCGAAAGTTCCCGAAATATTCGCAACTTTCGCAAATATTCGGTTGGAAACTTTCGCCTTTCACATTACTACCTAAACAATACGTGCGATCTGCGAAGACGTAGAGGAGTCGCAACATTAAATTTTTTAACATTACCCATTGTTACCTGTCTACAAATTATTGTCTCTTATAACTGACAATTTTATTGTTAAAATTGACAATTATTAGAGGCCAGGTCAGGGGTGGTCCTTCTACGCCTTCGTAGTCCAAATTTATAACATTTTTTAAAATATCAAAAATCAGGTGGTAGGTATCGCACGTCGTTCGGAGCGCATCGAAAAGCTAGCAAAATCCCTAAAGGGCACAAAGGGCAAACTTTACGCCCTCAAAGTAGATTTAACCAAAGAAGAAGATATTGTCAAGGCCTTCAAATGGATTGGCGATAATGTTGGTCCAGTTCACATTTTGATAAACAACGCCGGCATGGGGATAGAGGGGAGCCTCTCTGACGGGAAAACTGAAAACTGGAAAAAAGTCCTAGACTTAAACGTCTTGGGGCTAAGCATCGCAACGAGAGAAGCCGTGCAAATTTTAAAAAAACACAATATTGACGGACACATAATCCATATTAACAGTCGCGCTGGACACATAATTCCAAAGTTCCCTGGAATGAACATTTATCCAGCCTCGAAACACGCAGTTACAGCTCTGACTGAAACCTTGAGGCAGGAGTTTAACCATTTGGGGTTAAAAGTCAAAATTACGGTAAGAAAAAACTCCGGTTTTTGTTATTTTGTGAAATTATGTTTAGAGTTTGAGTCCTGGATTGGTTGAAAGCGAGATGAGCAGAAATCCCAACCACTCGAAAGAGAGGAAGGCTATCATTGCACAAATGCCCATCATTCAGGCGGAAGACATTGCGGATGGTGTCGTATATGTCTTGTCAACGCCGGAACATGTACAAGTTCATGAATTGACAATTGGACCTGTCGGCGAAGATGTATAGTTCCTATTATTGTATACAAATGAGACTGTGCCTATATTCATCATAAGTAAAAAAGTTTCATTTAAATTTACCTAATTTTTTAAGGGGTAGTCTCCTGAAAGCAGGGCCAGGTCTTTGCTGCAGGAAATTTCTGTGAATTCTCAGGTCTTTGGAATTCAAAATGGCACTGTAATCACTAAAGGGCGGATTATATTCAAATAGAAATCTAAATTTATGCAAGGTTTTTTGGCAAAATATGCAGCTTTTAAGCAAAACATGCAGATCATCTCCAACCAAAAAGGGGCAACGTGAAATACGGTCAAAATGTTGCGAAGCGAGTTAATTATCAATCTTGCTTTACCTTACGGCATACATAGATTCGACATCAAGTTTTGAGACATTGGCCTCAAATTATATTAGGTAATATTCTTGAAAGGCTAAGACTAAGAAGACTATCGGATTTTTCGCCAACGAAACTAGCATAGAGGAGCATAGAGGTTGGCCACCGTGCTATAGGTACCTCACAATCATAACCATCAGAAGTAATTTTATCGGGGGTGAGTCGCCCTCCAGAGAGCCGTAGTTCGGTTTCGGGGTTCTATCCCTCGTCAGTACGGCACACTACAGAAGGCGACTCGACCCACGCCGACCGGTTAGGACTGGACGAAGACTACTAATAAATCGGAAACGTATCTACGGCTCTCTGGAGGACCGTTCGACCTTCGATCAAATAACCAATTATTATTATAAAGCTTTACACTCCCGAAGAAGTTTACAGCGTTTTTATAATTTTTAAATCCTGTTATCACATGGCGGATCAGTCCATATTTTCTGCTTGTGCCTCTTTCCTCTATAACTTTTGGTGCGTTTTAGCTATTTCCACTATTCTCCTCCAAACTTTTCTGTCTTCTATTTTCCCTCTCCAGTTTTCTATTTTCATCGCTCTTATATCATTTTCAACTTTTTCGCTTTCCTCGTGCTCTGGGCTCTGCGGGGGTCCAATCTGTCATCACTCTTACTGGGTTTTCTTTGTCTCTCCTTCCTATGTGCCCGTACCATCTTATACGCTGTGATTTTGTTGCTCTCACTATGTTATCGTTCTTCATTCATTTTTCTATTTCATGGTTCATCGAGCTCCTTATCTCATTCCGATTTTCAACCTTCGGTCCTACTATACTTCTAACTATCCTTCTCTCAAAAATTTTTAGCTATTCCTCTTCTTTTTTTGTCAAACACATCGCTTCTGCTGCGTACATTACGACGGGCCTTATAGTTGTTTTATAGATCTTCATCTTCGTGGTTCTGCTGAGTTTCTTGTCTTTAAGCAATTTTTTGTTTCTATGGAAGGCTCTATTGTAGTCTCTGCTTGCACTCTATCCTTTCGTTTGTTCTACTAATAAACACTCCGAGGTACTTAAACGCTTCAACTTCTTCAAAAAGATATCCATTACTCTCCATTCCTGCTAATTGTGTCTTCTTGTTTCTGCTGCAATGCATATATTTTGTCTTCTCTTTATTTATCTCTAAACCCCTTTGTTTTGCTTCAGACTCAATTTCTTGAAAGATTTTTCCTACATCCCTTTTGTCTCGTGCTACAATTGTTACGTCGCCTGCATACGCTATTATTTGAATTGCATTTTTATTTATTGTTCCTCCATTTGTTACCTTTTAAATAATGCGATTTAGCGATGTTATAAATAATACCGCTGACAGAGCGTCGCCTTGCCTTACGCCTTTCTTTACATGAATTTTTTCTGTCATTTCCTGTCCTGTATTAACAATTGCTTGTGTCCCTCATTGTCATCTCTAGAGGGCGGATTTATATGCGAAAATGTTTCGCCAAATAGGCGCATATTTATGCGTAAAAAAATAGCGATATAAGCACTAAATAAGCACGTAAAATTCAAAATAAGCACGCGAGTTATCATTCTAGAAAAAAAAACATTGCAAAAATTAACTCAGAATGGCTTTTGAAATGAGGGGACTATTGTCCTTAGGCATGGCTGATAAGAACTAAGAGTAATTCACTTAAAATAACTGCAAAAATTAACCCCCACTAACACCTTCCTTCTTTACATACTATGCCCGCAAATAGGCAAAAACCCTGTTATTAGCAATGAATACAGGTTGACCGTCTACCTGACTCAAATTGTCTTAAGCAGGAAAGGGATGTAGGTAATAAAAGGGTAGGTAAATTCTTGAAATCAGTTTTTCGAAGAACCGCCGCAGTTTTTAAAGGTGGTTTTAACAGAAATCTTGCCAAATAAGCATAAATATGCGATTTTTCTCCAAATAAGCGAAAATGGCAAAAAATTACCAAATATGTAAAATATGCATGCAATATGCATTTAGCATAAAATCCGCTCTCTAGTCATCTCTATTATTCTAATCAATTTTTCGGATATTTCGCTATTTCTTAGGTCTTCCAACATCTTCCTTCTTCTCAATGTATCAATGTTTAAAGTCAACAAACAAAATGTGCGTGTCAATATTATGTTCGTACGTTTTTTCCATTATTTGCCTTAGTACGTATATGGCGTCTATTGTTGACTTTTCCTTCCTAAATCCATATTGGTAATTTCCTATAAATTTTTCGGTATGCTGTGTTAGTCGCTCTTTAATTATTCCAGTCATTACTTTATATGCCACATTCGATAACGTTATGCCTCGGTAGTTTTTATATAACGACTGGTCTCCTTGTCTTGGTATTGGCACTATTATCCCTGTCTTCCATTCCTCCACATATTTCATCGCTACCTGCTGCTTTTCTATTCTTTAACTGTTTTATACTTTTTACCACTTCTTCGTATCTTTTTTTAAGTAAAAAAAAATAATCAATTGATGATTTAAAATATGCACTGAAAAATGATAAAATTTTATTTAATCCTAAACTAGTATATCAACAACATCGAGGTCTGGTAAATAAGGAATAATTCCCTTCAGCATATGGTAGGAACACGCGTAGGTAAATCCGTGGCTTGAGTTTCCGTAGTCCCAGCCCTTATCCAACCACGAAACTGCCCCTATGATATTTTTGCAAAATACGTAATCTTTATAATTGTGTGGTGTATTTACAGTCAGAAGAACAATCGCTCGTTTTGTGTATTGATGATAGAGAAGTTTCCAAGTCACCGCAGGTAACGGAATAGCCTTTACAGAGTCATTCACGTACAAATAAATAGGAATCTTTTCGCCAGTGGAGACATGATCGAGCTTTACTATTCCGAAAGTTCCAACGAAAGCTTGCAGGTCTAATTGTTCATTCCAAAAATTGTTGACCAAACTGGAAATCATTGCGTCTCAGTTATAAGTTCCGAACTTCCACTGTGGCCATAAGTTGATAAATCGGTTTGCTGCGCTAATTTGTGCTGGATAGACCAAATCGTAGTTAAATGTGTCACGTTCATTTTCGAGCTCCCGAGCTGTTCCACTTTCGAGGGTGGATATTGCTCGTATCTCCTTCTCCGCTGCTAGTTTGCATCATCGGTTATAATTCTCGGCCTCCCTCTGCAGGAGTCGTGTGGTGGCAGCGGATGATCGGCGTCTTTTGGGGGCGGTTTTCAGGTGGCGAATTTGCCTTAAAGTTTGGTGTCGGTAAATAAGTCACATGGTAAAGAATTATTTACCTGGTGATTTATTAGGGATTCGTCATCCCGTTTCGGTATTTAAATCTGGGTTTCACGGCCAATTTGGCCGAATTATCATTAAATTGCGGAATATCAACAACTGTCAGATTTCGAGGTTAAGTTAGTTTTATCTACGAGCT
The DNA here is from genome assembly GCA_963924575.1 of Pycnomerus fuliginosus. Lineage (NCBI taxonomy): Eukaryota > Metazoa > Arthropoda > Insecta > Coleoptera > Zopheridae > Pycnomerus > Pycnomerus fuliginosus. Next base: position 23,098,865 of record OZ004622.1, read on the forward strand.
AGGGAATTTGGGCTACCAATGTTAATCTGTCTGGGGGAATTGTGGTTTCGATAGGTGCCAGAGAGGGCGCTGTGTCTTCCGTCAGGCTGCCGGCCATTTTTTGACCTTCTTTCCGGTCAGGCAATTGACGTAACAAGAGGTCGTAGACGGCGTCCTGGTATTTGTGTGAATTCCCTCGGGAGATTGCAGGATTCCGCCCCAGGTTGGTGAAGTGCCCTTGATCGGTGCCCCAACATACCGTTTGTCGGGTTTTATTGACCTCAAAGCAGAATTTCTTCGTCGGTTGTTTGACAGTACGCCCTCTACCACGAGGTAAAACTTTAATGAAAGATTTCTTGTTCTAATATTTATTTTAGGGTTCTTAGGTAGGGCTTGAATGCCCCCCATTTTCGGATAGGGCTTGAACGCTCCTATTTTGTTTGGGTAGGGCTTAAGTGCCTTAGCATTTTTCGGGTGGGAATTGGAGTACCCTTCCTTCAGTGTTTTTCGAGGGGTTTGAAGACCACCCTGTGTTGGTTATATTTATAGGGTTGGAGATTCTCCCCCCCATCTTCGTGTTGTTCCGGTTAGAATATTGTGGATTGTTGAAGCACTCGTTCAGTCCAACCACTGTGGCGGATATTTTCCTTCCCCGGCTGGAGGTATCGGGAGATTGAGACAGGACCGGCCATATCTGCTCGAGGCCACCCCCAGGCTAGGGGGGCGACGATCTTGGCTCAGCACAGCTGTTCGCTCAGTCCTTGCCTTCCTTCGGAGCTGTATTCGGTGAGTCCGTTCCATATTTTCACCGAGGGGCTTCGCCACATCCGGAACTGTCCCTCCGACTCAGGATTGGAGGGTGTGAACACAATCTGCACCCCCTTGAGTTATTTTGAATTGTGTATTTGGGCTTCACCCCCTTTAATTTGTTTTATTCAGTACGAATTTGTCTTTTTCTGCTACATTACTCAAATTTTGCCATTTAATTGTAAACTCATAATCTTTCGTGGCGTTCGTGGCGGTACTTTACGTGTGGCCGTTTATGGCCTCCGCTTAATTCGACCCTTCACTAACTTGCGCGATCATTTGCGTCATTTTGCGGATTAGTAGGTACCTGCGGCCGTCCAATTTGCGCTCGAAATTTACCGGTCAATTAAGTTGGAGCTCTGTTAAGGCTCTGTTTCGTCCGGATTGCGGTACGATTCTGCTGTCATCATTTTAAGTTATGAAATTATCACCACTATAACTTGTAAACGAATTTTTGTATCAACCTGATATATATATATATGTACATAGTTTTTATGTTTGTGTGTTATTGCTAAAGCTAGCCACTCCCCTCAGTTTGTAGGAGATTTATCTTGTGATTTCTGGCTTTCGACGTCGTCGCATCAGGGTAAATAAAGCCAGTGGCGTCCTTAATTACCAACTTCAATTAGTAGCCTGCCTATTCGCTACCTACCTCCCGTACGGGAGAAGATCCACCGCCCTGGGATCGGGCTTGCGATTTATTTTTCAGAACTCCTTTTTTGAGTATGCACTTGTCAGCTGTGGGCCCTCTTGACCAGTGGGCCTACCCTACTCCCTGCGGGAACTGACTGTGACAAATGTTCCCAAAGGCATTTTATACATGTTGGAATACTCGGCATAACGAGACGAATCAGGGCAAAGTCCAACCAAGGAGTTTAAAATTTTTCGAGCATTTTCGTATAAGTTACCAACAGGACAGGACAAGCTCTCAAATACATCATCTTGCAGAATTCGAGTCACTGCTCCTCTATTTCGATGCTTTATAGATTTAGTTAAGGAATAGTTGCTATAAAGACCGCTTTTAACTTCCGTATCAAAGCAAACGTCCATAATAGAGGCAAACACAGGTTCTACATGGAACCCTATTTCAATTATTTCAGCATTGTCAGCGCATTTTCTGCTCGTGTGACGAATCGAACTAGTGACATCCTCACTGCAGTTAAGTCGAAAAAAGTTTACGTTAATAGCTATGCCTTCCAGTTGAAATTGATGCTGCTCATTGCACACTAAGTGAATCGTGGAAATTTTAGGGAAATTGACGAAATCCGATCCAGGACAAGAAACTAAAATTTTTTCTCCTGAGCTAATCTCCACGCTCGAATCACTATCCGAAGTTGGATAGATGAACTCATAGTTTGCGTTAAGGACAATTGGCTGGGGAGCTAATTTCCCCAAGTTGAAGACACAAGCTGCAAAAATTCTCGAATTGACTGAAAAGTCTTCAGGTTTTCAACTTACCTTCGTAGAGTGATGCGTAAAGTAGAATGAGGGCAAAAGTTGTTAACACCATCGTTGAATTAAGAGATTGATTTATTTTAAACGGCTTATGTTGCGAGGTACAACCATCAAATTCTACTTCTTATTGTAATATTGAAGTTATTATTAGTGGCCAAAGGTTCAGTTTTGGAACAGCAAATAATTGCATCCCTTATCGTTAAACTGGACGCTGATTTGTTATCTTTACATGTTTACTGGTTTCAAGAAAACTTTTACATCTCGTCAAAGAAATTTTGTTTCAAGGCCAATTAAATGCCAACTAAAAGTAGCAGCATCATGATTAATTAAATCATTGCAAATTGATTTTTAATAAAATTAAAACTGAAGGTGGCATTTCACGTGTTGACAACAATTTATGGTACCGTAACCAAGTTAGCGCGTAAATCATAAGATGGTGCTGCTAATAAGATTCGTGCAATAAATACTGTAACAACAAACTTGAAAAACTACTGCTACTGATGGTTTGTGATAGTTTTGTTAAGCTTGAGGTGAGGATATTGCAGGAATCTTACTGCCAGCGCCATCTCATGATTTACGCGCTGACTTAGGGTACCGGAATAAAGCCGCAAAGATTAGATAATTTGCTCAATAATAAAATCGTTATTTGAATCGAAGAATAGAAATTGAACAAGTTAGTTTATAAGGGTTATTGCAGCACAATAATTATTATGACCTGCTTCGCCTTTCAGTTGTGATCGTAATTTTGGGCAACAATTTTTCAACTGCCTTAAAACTAACAATATTCCTTAAAATGATTACATACCTATCCGCTGAATAAATTAAGGTAGCTTTTGAGCCCTTTATCTGATTTATTTATGACTTGCAGTAATTTATAAGTACCTACAGTTTACTCAATCGTCATTGATTGCACATTGATGCCCTTACAAAAGCTTATGAAGGTTTTTTTTGAGCTGATTGTATATAAAATTATACATAAAGTATGAAGGCGTCCTGGTGTCACGATATTATTTTTGAAAGAGGTGCTTTTAACCACATTTTACCCCCTCGGAGTCTCAAGTGGTCCTCTTCAACGCATATCAGTTTTAAAATCCCCCAAAAGCAGTCCCTCGGTTGAAAAACAGGTCACTGAAAAAATCCGTAATTCCGGATTTTTTAAAGGGGCGCTTTTAACCACATTTTACCCCATGGGAAGACTCAAGTGGTCCCCTGGTACGCATATCAGTCTTAAAACCTCCCGTAATTAATCCGTAATTACGGATTTTTTTCCGTAATTACGGATTTCAACCGAGGGACTACTTTTGGGGGGTTTTAAGTCTGATATACGTTCCAGGGAACCACTTGAGACTATCCAGGGGGTAAAATTCATCCAAGTCAATTATTTGTGTTCGAGGGTGTGGGTCTTGGGAGTACCATTTTTTGCGTTCAAAATAGTCTCCTGCGATAATGAGTGCTAAAAGGATTACATTCCGTCCAAGTCATTTTTTTGAATTTCGGGGTTGAAGGGGGTAGTTTTTTTGTTCAATTCAACCCTTCGGTTGTAGGCGGTGCAAGGGTTAAATTTCCTCCAAGTCAAGTTTTTGTGGTTGGAGGTTGAAGGGGGCGAGTTTCAGGGGTGCAATTTTTTGTGTTCAATTAGTTTCCTCCGGTAATGATGGTCCAAGGCTTACATTTCCTCTAAGTGAATTTTTTGTTTCAAGGTTGAAGGGGTTGAGTTTTAGAGGTGCAATATTTTTCTCTTCCTGTCGTAGGTGATCTAAGGGTCTAAGGACTAAATACAGGGTGGGTAATTTTTCGATGCTCACCATTGGGATCTCCTAAACGGTAAAAGAAAATTGGTAGGAATAATTTGCAAAATTTGCCTAAACTTAGATGAAAAACATTTGCAAAAGAGTACGCAGACTTCTTTAATCTCTTATAACATGCGAAAACAATTGAATTCAGCAGTAATAAAATACGTCTTGCGGTCGTGTGACTCGGGCTTTCACATATTTTTTGAAAAACGTCTATGTTGATTACATTTTTGAGAAGCTAATTTTTCTGTGTATCCAGCGGTGTTAAAATTCATTATGGCGCCCATAAGAAAAAGAAAAGTTGACTGTCTTTATTCAAAATCAAGAAGGCCTAGAAAATTTCTGTCAATGCCATTCAATGGACGGCTGTCCAAAATATGAAAGTTCCAAGTTTCATTTAAATAACAGCTATCGTTTCTTTAAATTGACAATTTTCAGATTTTTTGTGATAACTCAAGAACGAATCAAAATATTGGGAAATTTTCTTCAGATTCTTAATCGCCAAGAAATAGCGCAACTTTTCTGTAATTTAACCGACCCCGTATCTTTTACCGTTTAGGAGATCCCAATGGTGACCATCGAAAAATTACCCACCCTGTATATGCTCAAAACTTTTTCTGGGCCATTGATTAAAAGTTATCGAATTGTTTGAATTTCAAGCAACACTTATGTGAAATTTCGAGTTTCAACCCCTAATTTGCACCCCTTTCTGAATCATCTTGCAGAAAAAAAACCGTCCCTTATCAAATAATGTCAAAATATATGTGGTTTCAGACCTCAACGTGCAAAATATTTGAGAAGTTTTCGTATTTTTATGAATCTCAACCCCTAAATTTCATCCCCCAAAATTGACACCCCTTCAACAGACTTGTACGTCAAAAACGTGTATCAAGTTTCAGTAAAATATCTCCACTGGTTCTCGAGTTATTACAATTAATAGTTTTTCGGTCCCGAAAAAAACCTCGCATTCTCGCGCTTTTACTGCGAATGCTGCCTAAACGCTTGAAGATGAATTAAAATCGTATAAGGGAGAAATGTCGGCAACGAATAGGCCTACAAAAAAATCCGCGACAGCATATAAATATCTGTTACGGATAGCCGACAATATTCGTATTTCGTTCTGCGGTGCGTTTCCCTGACGGGTCCGCTGCATTCAGACCTTGTGGTCCATTATGCCCGCACTGTGATAGTTATCCATTTCCTACAGGAACCCCGGTTCTGCAAAGACCCAGTACTTCTGCTGTAGAAACTGAATAGTGTTAATCGGGTGCTAGAAAAGCCACCCCGCTTTGCTATACCACGGCGGGTACTTCTGCTCTTTAGGGAGTTTGTTGAAGCTTCGTCCCGCGAACCCACTATAACCGGCAGGTCTTTTTCAGCCCTGCCGGATACAACTGGTTTCTTGGTGTCGAAGGCAGCTTAAAGTGTACTCTTAAAGGGTTCAGTTGAGGTATCAATTTATGTCCCTCTATGTTACAAACTGCAGACATCTTCCCCCAGTGTGGCCGACGGTTCTTGGTGGACAGCCCCATCAGCCACAACTGGTTGTTGGTGCCACAGTCCCTGAGGGTCTGCCAGTGTCACGGTACCTGTGCAGCTGTGGTATCTTTTTCAGTCCCATCAGTCACAACTAGTCCCTAGCGTCCTGCGCAGCACTATTATAACTACCCTTCCGTACAGACTGCAGACATCTTCCCCCCGTGTGGCCGATGGTTCCTGGTGGACAGCCCCATCAGCCACAACTGGTTGTTGGTGCCACAGTCCCTGAGGGTCTGCCAGTGTCACGGTACCTGTGCAACTGCGGTGTCTTTTTCACTCCCATCAGTCACAATTAGTCCCTAGCCACAAAAGTCTGATAGGTCCAGTTGTCAACCTGTCCCTATCGCAACCGCGAGGTATTTTTTATTTTTTATTTATTTATTATTTTTTTTCCCTCCGTACAGACAACAGAAGTATCAGTCTTCCAGTCCCTCTGTTCAGACTGCTAGGTCCCGAAGTCTCAGAGCAGCTATGGGTGTCCTTCGACCCCATTTGCCGCATTGAGGCCTCCAGTATCCTCTTAAATCTGGTCTGAAATTCCCAGTTAACCCCGGGAATTCGGTCCGCCCTCATTCCCTGAGGGTCTGCCAGTGTCACGGTACCTGTGCAACTGCGGTGTCTTTTTCAGTCCCATCAGTCACAGTTAGTCCCTAGTCACAAAAATCTGATAGGTCCAGTTATCAGCCTATCCCTATCGCAACCGTGAGGTAATTTTTTATTTTTTTTTTGTCCCTCCGTACAGACAACAGAAGTATCAGTCTTCCAGTCCCTCTGTTCAGGCTGCTAGGTCCCTAAGTCTCAGAGCAGCTATGGGTGTCTTCCGACCCCATTTGCTGCATTGAGGCCTCCGGTACCCTCCTAAATCTGGTCTGAAATTCCCAGTTAACCCCGGGAGTTCGGTCCGCCCTCATGGAGCCCGGCGCATGAGGGTAAGGCTATTACTCTGAGAGGGCGCCCGGTGTCTCAGAGGGGTTGGTTCGCGGTAGCGGCTTTGGTACAGACACGTGAGGGTTTTAAGCCCCAGGTCTGTACGTAACTAACCAGCGGACTGGCCATTCCCCTATCCACCACCCGGGGACGCGCCCGATGGGCACCCAACCGCACGGGTAGCCGACAATAAGCCATTAAATCTATTTTCGTCAAAAATTAAAACACAAAAACGATCTCGGTGGTGCAACACTGAAAACGTATAAATTGTTCTACGGTGTCAAAACTAAAGAAGTTGTAAATTCCGTACCTACATGTTCCCCAAATGTTTATAAAATGAGAGTACTTACCTATCAGTTTTATTGTTGGAAAATCCAGGGGATGAACTGCACAAAAACAGAAATTCCTTAACAAGCGCACATAGGTGTATTGTATGCACTTTGTACTACAAAACACCTAATTTTTGGGGTTTTGGGGGTTGCAACTACAATTATCACGAAATGATAGGTTTACATTCATTGGCGTAACTAGGGGAGGGCATGGGGGGGCACGGTCCCTCCTAGAATCTAGGATGCCCACCGTAGAAACTGGAGCAGAAGATCACTTCACAAAATATTTTTTCAAGCACTGTCAAAAAAGTTCACTTTTTTCCAATAGACATCAAACTACGTGCCCGAAAGGTACTGAATTTTGAATTTTTGATTCCTCGTTATAATAATACGATAAGAACCTAATTATTAATTATTATTATACTGACAACATGCAGAATTTCATGTGGAAATGTCTATTAACTGGTTTATGGATGTTAGTACATTATTGTTCTGTTTAGATTTTCTAGTGTAGCACTGACAAAAAATTTGAAATAATTTTTTTCGCGAAAGGTAAGGAGCTACTAAATTTAAGTTTTTCATTGTTTTCCTTGCGTCTGTGCACGAACGTCTGAAGTGCTGGGAAAATGCGTGACCTTAAAATTTTAAAAAATTTTCGACTGCGGCGCTTCATTGCCTTTTCAGTTGAAAAATTCAATCGTAGTCGACAAATTTTTATGCACACCCCACCCAGGCCAGGCCCACCTCAGAAAATAATGTTAGTTACGCCAATGTTTACATTACATTGAACCGAGGTCAAATAAGTGTTTATGTACTTTATTAGATAACAACTAGGTTACTACTTTAGTAGGTATTATCTCACTTGATAGAACTGCAACGTCAAATGATTCATTGAAACAAAAAAATAAGTGCCTAGGGTACTTCCTACCTACCTACCTCTCTGTCGCTTTTTAATTGGGACAACACTGTAGTTAGGTAAGTATAAATAAAATTTCCTGCATATTATTATGTATACCTAGCGGCTTAGTAGGTAGTTTACATGTTAAAATCTGGGATGACTCAACTAGTTTCCCTCTTCATTATCAATTTAATCCAGATTAGCTAAAATATTGAATTATCATTCATTTTATTTATTGAAATGACTTTCAGAAATCTTGTCCTAAGTATAAAAATGAAAATTGTTTTGAACCATTGCAGTAGCTTAACAACATCGATCACGTCAACATGGTACTATCCCTCGAACGCTGGACCGGTAAAGTGGCAGTTGTGACCGGTGCCAGTGCTGGAATTGGTGCAAGTATCGCCAAAAGACTAGCAGAAGAAGGCCTAATCGTAAGTTTTGTCTTTCTGTAAAACAAAAATTAAGTAGTAAATCAGGTGGTAGGTATCGCCCGTCGGTCGGAACGAGTCGAGGAGTTAGCAAAATCCCTTCAAGCACCTAAGGGCAAACTTTACGCCCTGCAAGGAGACTTCAGCAAAGAAGAAGATATTATCAAGTCCTTTAAATGGATTAGCGAAAATGTTGGTCCAGTTCACATTTTGATCAACAATGCCGGCTGGAGCGTAGTGGACACCCTAGTTGATGGCAAAACCGAAAACTGGAAAAAAATTCTAGACCTAAACGTTTTGGGAACAAGCATCGCCACTAGAGAAGCCGTCCAAATTATGAAAAAAAATAACATTAACGGACACATTATCCACATGTGCAGTCGTGCTGGGCATATTATTCCTAAACTGAATGGAGTTAATGTTTATCCAGCCTCGAAACACGCAATTCGAGCTCTGGCTGAGACTTTGAGGCAGGAGTTTAATCATCTGGGGCTTAAAATCAAAATTACGGTAAGAAAAGTCAAAGTCGTTGTTATAATGTTGTCAAATTGTTTAGAATTTGAGTCCTGGATTGGTTACAAGCGAGAGGAGACTAGAAGAACCCAATATGAAGGGAAGGAATGAACTGTTTAAAAACATGCCCATTATTGAGCCGGAGGATATTGCAGATGGCGTCGTTTATGTACTGTCAACGCCCGAGCATGTGCAGGTTCACGAATTGACGATAGCACCTGTCGGGGAACTTCTTTAAATACAGTAGTGAATGCAAAATGAATATAGGCTTATGATGACACTGTATTTGTATATTTATTTACTCACATATGGCAAATAATTTACCCATTTTTAATACCGCGCGTATTTAATATTGATGGTAAATTACTATTTGCGTGAAATACCTCGTATTTTACAATGTATTTTACCGAACAAAAAATACCCTAAATGAGCCACAAAATTTGTGATCAATGGAGCCATGAAATTTTAAATATGAATCGAATTTTGCCAAAATATGAGACGTTTTCATAAATATATGCATATTTATGCAGTTTCATATGCTTCAAACATTATGAAATACTTTATTTAGGATTCTTCGATGTGGGTGGGAACCGTCTAATAACTTCCTTCCAAAAAGAGGGTGTTGCTTGTGGGTAATAAACCCGGTCCGTTATGGTATCCCAGGGTTAAACAAGAAAAGATTATCCTGCTATATATATATTTCTATTGCTTAAATTATATAGCAGGATAATATTTTCTTGTTTAACCCTGGGATACCATAACGGACCGGGTTTTTTACCCACAAGCGACACCCCGACACCCTCTTTTTGGAAGGAAGTTGTTATGAAATACGTTTTCACAAAAAGACTATTTTGCGAACACTATAAATACATTTATAATATAACAATACAACCTATTATCTTAACTAATTTTAACAGCCTTGATTATCATTAATTAATTTTTATAAAAACTATTTATAATTAAATATTTTTCAAAATCTTCTAGTAAAAACTTTTGCGAATGGAGCTTTCGTCAGGTACATTAAAAGGTTTACAATATTTTTGAAGAAATGATTTTAAGTTTGGATCGTTTAGCTTCTTTAACGGGATATTAGTGGCCACGAAGTCTTTGCATAAATCATCATTGAAAATTTGTTGGGAAATCTTTTGACTGGTACTTGCCAAACACTGCCGCAGCGACTGACCCTTGCTGTTGCTGTCCTTCATCTTTGCGACTTTTCCAGTGTGCAATGGAGTCTGCACATGTTGTTGAATTAGGAACTTACGGTTGGAAGAGATCTATTGACAATATTAAATAAATAATTATTAAGAGACAATTCACTATATTTTGGGTAGGAAAAATCAAACTTCTTTGAATATGAGTACCTAATAGGATAAATGGCAAAAGAACTTACCGTCTTAGAGCAAGCTTGACAAAATATTTTGTCATTTTCCAGAACAAGCTCGGAGTATGGTTTTATCCAGGAATTCACTATTGACTAATTTTGGACATGTTCACTTTCTTGAGACAAAACGAAACAAATGAAGATAAAATCAAACATGCCCCCTAAAATATCACCATTACCACCACCCCTATTCTGCCGTGCTAAGCCCAAAATGCTTATCTACAGTTTTGGTGGAAAATGAGTTAACACCGGAATCTTGTTCAGAATGTCTTAAACTACCATGACAAGAATTTTTGTTAACATCCAAACACTATTTCAGTCAAAATTCGCGAATGAATTGAGCCAAAATGCATTGGGTCTTATGTGTTTTAAAATATAAAATCGTCAAAATCTCGTTTCCATCGAAACTGTAGATACGTCTTTTGGGCTTAGCACGGCAGAGATTTACTAATTCGGGGAAGAGATTAGCATTAATGAGGGTGCACCCCAACATTCCACCACACCCTTTCTCTTCTTAAAGATTTAAAACAGAGGGGAATTGGAAAGATGATGAATTTGAATAATATTTTATGAAAATCGACAAATAGGTATGCACATAAAATGCAACTTTTTCTAAAATATGAAGCCAACCAGCCGAATATGCAAAATATGAAAATTTCTAATTACTCAAATCATCACGATTCGCGCTTAATTTCAACCAGAAACCTTTATATGCAAAAAATAATGCATATGACAATTTCATAAAATCCGCCCTCTATGCATAAGTTAAATGAGAATAAGTTAAATTCTTTTCTGTTGATTTGTAAACCGACTTTCAATTCCATCAAACAAAACCCAAAATTCTTCTCGTAGTCCAGTCAAGTTAGGTTTTTTAGAAGAAATACCCAGCAAACACAGAAGGTCTGGCCGTGTTATGGCAACTGTCCGGCAAGTCCGGCACTGGCAATAAAATTACGGCCGTGTACTGGCCAGACGAGAATCGGCCATACGAAAGCAGCCTCAACGTGGCCGTACTATGGGCATACGAACAACGGCCAGACAAAGACAGCCATAGCACGGCCGGCCTCTGGCAGCCCTAACCCGGCCGACTCCTGACAGCCTTAGCCCGGCCGGCCTCTGGCTGCCTCATTCTGGCCGTATTGAAAATGTTTCTGTAGTTAAATAATATGATGATAGTGATTAATTTGATAATGTAACCCTTACTATCATACAATGCGCAAAATTAAAGAGTATTACATATTTTTTAAATAATTGCCAGTTAGTTTATAAACAAGATACGAACAAAGTAAAGTATGAAGTGAAGCGGCCTAGTAGCAAGAAACTCGACTGTCGTCCAAAGAATCCGGGTTCGGTTCCCGGTGGTGAAGCGTTTTATCACGTTTTTTTGGTCCCGAGGTAGTTCCGGCCTGAACGTGGCCATAAGAACGCCGTAATGTGGGCTCAAACAGAACCAGACCCGGCCCGTGCCTGGGCAACGTAGATCGGCCGTAACAAAACCAGAGGCACACATGCGGGCCGCGCCAGATAAGGCACTCGCTTCTGGGCCGGTTCCGGCTTGTCCGGGCAGCCTCATTCCGGCCGGCAACCGGCCATAAGATTGAGGTTTGCTGGGTAATTTATATATTTTTGAAATTTTGGCTACGGACACCTGATGGCACCTGAAATGAAATGCCGAAAAGTTCCCACCCCCATCTGTGCGCTTCATCCCTTATTTGGCGAAAACCACCCCCAAACGTGACATGACCCCAGTTTTTAGCATTTTTCGCCGAAGCTATCCTTCTGACAAAAAAATTATTCTAATCAAAAACATTCCTAATGAAATTCTGTATTAAGAAAGTTCTTTTGATTATTTTGCTTATCCCAACCTAATTCTCGCAAACGACGTCCGAAGTTGTAGAACAGTCAAAATAGATTTTTGAGTAGAATTTATTTATATGTTTATGAAATTTTGGCTACGGACTGCTGATGAGCCCTGAAATGAAGGGCCGCAAACTTAACACCCCCCAAGTGTAAGCTTCATCCCTCTTTTGGCGAAAACCTACTCCCAGACGTGGACTTGGCGCTGGTTTTTAGCATTTTTCGGCTAAACTATCAAACGGACAAAAAATTACTCTAATCAAGAATATTCCTCGTGAAATTCTGCACTAAAAAGCCCTTTTCATCATTTTGCTTATCCCCACCTAATTCTTGCAAACGACGTTCGAAGTTGAGGGTTGTTTTTCGCTCGCACCGAAAATCAATCTAGCGGTACCCTCAACTTCGGACGTCGCGTCGTTTGCAATCAAAAGGACTTTTTTAATGCAGAATTTCATAAGAAATACTTTTGATTGGAATAAATTTTTTGTCAGATGGACAGAAAAATGCTAAAAACTAGCGCCATGTCACGCTTAGGGGTGGGAAATAAGGGATGAAGCGCACACTTGGGGGGTGGGAACTTTTCGGTCCTTCATTTCAGGTGCCAACAGGAGTGCGCAGCCAAAATTTCAAAAATACATAAATTATTTCTTCTATTCGTCTTTTTAACCTCCCAAACCCAACACAATTTTAAAAAAATGGGAGGTTACTGCAATCACTAAAATTTTCGAATTCGAGATGAGACCGGATCTATGCGTTTTGAGGTCTCAGGAACCCAAAAAAGTGGTTTTTAAAATGTGTCTGTGTGTATGTTCGTACGTACGTATGTACGTTCGTACGTACGTTTGTAAACACGCCACAGCCAAAACTACTAGACCGATTTGGCTGAAATTTGGTATGTGGGCATCTAACAACCTAACTTAGATCTGAAAAGCTTTTGGAGCCAATCGTGCCGCCGGAAATGCCCTTTTGGCACATCAACTTTTAAATTTTAAATGCAAACCCCCATTTTTCACTTCACCATAAGAAAGGCCTTCAAATTCTGCTTCTAAAAATGCATGCACTCTTAGTGCCTTTTTGACAAAAATTGAAATATTCGGGATTGTTAACGTACTTTAAAAACACGATACAGCCGAAACCTCTGGACCGATTTTGCTGAAATTTTGTACATGGAGACTGTATTATACATCCAAGGGCTAAAAAATGTTTGGAGGCAATCGACCCACGGAAAGTGCCGTTTTGGCACATCAATTTTCTATTTTAAATATACTCTAATTTTACCACCCTAAACATTTTTTTTTCAAATTTATGGTCAGCATCAGGAAGGTCTTCAAATACTTGTTCTAAATAAGATAAAATTCATTCGCATTTACTGTCCTTTGACTGTTTGGTACATTGTCGAACAAAACATAACAAATTTTCTGTTGAACTGACTACTATCTACCCAGAATATAAAGATCCACGCGATGGGGAGGTTCCAGCCGCTTCTCTGCTGCATTTTTAGATCTAATATGACTGGAATATCGGTGTCATTGTTGTTAATGATTGTTCGTTATTGTTTCTGCTTTTTGACACTGACAGAAATTTTGAGGGAACTGATTAAAACCTGTTTACAAGCCAACGGAAAGAAAGCCTGACTCATACAACACAACACAACCCCTATGTAGGTACGTTAGAAAGTGTCGAAACTTTTTCAAAGTACTTACTGCAAATCCCTAGGTAACTCTTCAAAGTGAATGAGATAATTTGTCAGAATTTTGATTTGACACTTTAGTTCACAAAACACAAAATCACATAAACTGACCCAGAAAATATAAAATCAAACGTAATCCAAACGCTCAAGCGGAAAAATACCGAACTCGGTAATTTACAGAGTGAATTAGGTACCGAGAAAATACCGTAAAATATATTTTGTTAATTACCGAAAAATACCGTAGGTTCCTATTTTATTTGGTTTTTTCTTTTGTAAATTACCGACTCATATCACTGGTCGTAGCGCCCTTAAAGGCGCTTTTTCGCAATGATAATGAGTACTTTTTTGAATTATTGATGGAAATCTATCGAATTATGCTAATCCAATACTACCAATACTTCTAAGTGTAGGCCCCTAATTAGGCCTGCGACTTTTAATTGATATATCGATATATCGATTATCGATATATCGATATATCGATAAAAGTGTGTTATCGATATACCGAAATATCGATATATCGATATATCGATAACATATCGATAATATATCGATATATCGATATACCGATATATCGATAAGTTATTGATATATCGATATAGCGGTATATCGATAACCGGTGTCCCGTATATCGATACATATAATGATACTTCTGAAGTTCCGACTTCTTTTAAATTAGTAGGTATTCGGCCTGACTCAGTCATTTGTTGACAACTGGCTAACATTGAAATGAATTGACAAAATTGAAGAATATTTGCGTATACGTCTTGGAGATATCAATATTTTCGTGCAGTGTATAAACAGTTAGTATATAAACAATTTAAACAAGTGATGGTAGGAACTACTATACTTATTTAAACGACTTGTAGAAAATTGGACATCGCAACGCAACTGATGTTTTTCAAAGCGCCCTTGGGCCCTAATATCGTTTTATTTTGAATCCTACGTTATTTTCCAGGGCACAACGTAAACAATAATGCTTGAGCGCTCCAATCCAATCGATTCAATCAATAATTGATTTCAATATTATTAACTAACTAACATCAAGAAACTACAGAAAAAGGTCTATTACCTATTCATACCTATCTAGCTCTTAAAACTAAGATTACTCGATTACAGATATGATACCACAGTAACGATATCGATACAATAGTATAAGTACCGATAAGGCGATATATCGATAAGTCGGTATATTTAGTTATCGGTATATCGGTATATCGATATATCGATAAATCGGTGTATCGGTATATCGATATATCGATATATCGATAAATCGGTATATCGATATATCGATACATCGGTATATCGATATATCGGTTTATCGATATATCGGTATATCGATTAAATTTTAAATATCGATATTCGATATTCAAATTCCGATATCGCACAGCCCTACCCCTAATTTCCACCCCATTTGTCCGATTTTGTCAAAAAGAACATCATCCACCATAATGTTGTGTGTGTCTAGTTTAAAACTTCTACTTTTTGTGGTTATTGTCAACCCCTAAATTTCATCCCTCGAAATTGACACATCTTCACCTTCAACAGACTTGATGGTCGAAGGTGTACCAAGTTTCAGACAGATGCCTTAGCTGGTTCTCGAGTAGGTAGCTACCCATCGATACACGCATGCAAAAACACTGTAAGCGACATTTCCATGAAAATGTTTTTTTGCTTTATTCTGTCCAAAATTATTAGCTCTATTAATATGTGTAAAATAAAAAAACGTTTTTTGATCAATTAATCCCAAAATTTTTATTTCTATATCATGGTAAATACAATAAGATCAACATTTAAAACATTGTAAGGCTTCTTACAGAAATTAATATCAAGTCATTTTGCTTGTAAAATCCCATACCATTTACCACATTGTCAAAATGACTATCAACAAGATTGTAACTTCCTTTACAATGATGTTGAATTGACGATGGTCTCGTTTCTTAGGGACATTGTAAACTTTCTTACAAGTTTCTTGCTCGGAACAAATTGAATCTTCTATGTTAAGTCTAAAAATGTTTATTTAATTAAAAATTTTGTCTGTCGAATTTAACTAATAAAGATCCTGAAATTAAATTTGACATTCATAGAAAAGCTAAAAGTCTACATCCATTAGTTCTTTACAATGTTATTACTGTAATAAGATGAGTTCAACATTATTGTAAACTACGACATAAATGGGTTTTACGGTCGATACGAGGAAGAACATTGTACAAACATTTACGATGTTATTACCGCAGAAATACTTATTTTTATTCATTGTAAATGCACGAATCTAAGTAAATACATTAAAATATGTATTTTTGAGCAAGGAGGAAGTGTATTGTAGTATGTCTAGTTAATAACAACCAAACAAACAACCCCTAATCTATATCGAGATAGAATACAGAACCAAACAGTTGCTGAAAATCTTTCTCGCGCTATCCTGTAAAGTTGAGATTAATAATAATTAGGTACAATGTTTTTGCATGCGTGTATTGCTATAAACCTATCCGATTACTTATCTGATTATGTTTTTATTGAAAGAATTGAGACTCTTGAATCATATCTCAGTAGTGTAGACAAAACGGTAATGACGATAGTCTAACTAAAACTTTGAAATATTTACCTACCTACCATCAATTTTAACTTTCACAAAGATGTGCGGAAACCTCTTTAGCTGTTACAATGAGTTGCAAAATCGGTCGACAAGTAGGTATGTACCAGTAGATACCTTACCGATTACATGTTATCTGATTGTGCTTTGATTGATAATTCCGACTATTATTGAGACAGAACGAAGCTAAATGTTTGAATATCATCGGATTTTAAATAGGTAGATAACTATTACAATGACATGCAAAAACCTCTTTAGCTATTACAATGACTTGCATAAAATTGCAATGATTTTGCATAAAATTGCAATGACTTGCAGAAATCTGCCATAAAAGCAAGGTCAAGTAGGTACTTATTCGGTTAGGTACTTACCTATAAATAAAATATTTTTATTTTTTAGAGGCACACTCTTGAATCATCTCGCAGTTAGCTGAGAATCACACCTACAACTATCACATCAACATGGTACTGTCTCTCAACCGCTGGATTGGTAAAGTTGCCGTTGTGACCGGTGCCAGTTCTGGAATTGGTGCAGGAATTGCTAAAAAATTGACCGAAGAAGGGCTTATCGTAAGTTTTTTGTTTTTGTTTTTCTCTAAACCTTAAAAGCATTGAAGTGAGCATAAAATTTAAAATAATTTGATTCATTTATCTCTATTAAAGCAAATTACACTCGAAATTACAATTTTTTACAATTAAAAACATTCGAAAATCATTGTTAAGTACCAAAGAGGAGCTGACGAACGAAAAAAATCTCAAGAGATGCACACTAGTAAATAAACAATAAAACTTTTCGAGAATTCTCGGGAAACACCCGGTATATGTCTGCTAAAAATAATTATTTTTCATGACATTTTTTTAAATATCAGGTGGTTGGAATCGCACGTCGCTCGGAGCGCGTCGAAGCCCTAGCAAAATCCCTTAAAGGAGCAAAGGGCAAACTTTTCGCCCTCAAAGCAGACGTGAGCAATGAAGAAGACGTTGTTAAAGCCTTCAAATGGATTGGCGAAAATGTTGGTCCAGTTTACATTTTGGTCAACAACGCCGGAGTGACTATCGAAGACAGTCTTGCCAATGGAAAGACCGAAACCTGGAAGAAAACCCTAGAATTAAACGTCTTGGGTCTAAGCATCGCAACACGAGAAGCCATCCAAATTATGAGAAAAAACAACATCAACGGACATATAATCCACATTAGCAGTCGTGCCGCACATATCATTCCAAATCTTCCAGGGATGAACATTTATCCAGCTTCAAAACACGCAGTAAGGGCTCTAGCCGAAACCCTGAGGCAGGAGTTTAACCATCTGGGACTAAAAATTAAAATTACGGTAGGAAAAGTCAACTGAACCTATGTATAAGTCCTATATCCACGGGTGTTGCAGAATGGACTCATTATACAATGGGTGAGAGATTTTTTCGCTTTAAAACCCGTGGATAAAGCATAGTATTCTATTCGTGTGTAATGATTATTGCTCCCTCGCATGATTTATAAATGTCATCCTCGGGAGCAATAAAATTCATTACACACTCATTGAATAATACATTATTGCAGCATTTGAGCCCTGGATTGGTTACAAGCGAGATGAGCACCCTAAATCCCACCAATACGAAGGAAAGAGCCGCCTTGATTGCACAGGTGCCCATCATTGAACCGGAAGATATTGCGGATGGCGTTGTCTATGTCCTGTCAACACCAGAGCATGTACAAATTCACGAATTGACCATTGCACCTGTAGGCGAGACCTTCTAGAAATATTTGGTTGTACCTAAAGCTTATTGTAAATAAGATGTAAATGATATAGTCCGACTTAGAAAATAGTCAGTCAGTCCTATTTGGAGCACTGTGGCAACGCTCATTGGTAATAGTGCCTTGCCTACATTAAAAAAATTAAAGAAAGATATTTTTTGGATTACTTATGTCGTTTTTCCTGAAATTTTTGCCTACAATTCCTTGATTTTTTCCTAATAGACTAGGTACTCTGTTCAAACGAGAGAGAAGAGTGGTGAGTAGCAAAGTAGCAAGAAAACATTTAATCAATGTTTATTCAACGTTACAATCTAACATTGCAACATTCAAATAACGTTAATGTTAACTTAAAATTATATTATTTTAACGTTGTATAAACATTTAGGTGTCCCACTTTTCAACGTTGCAAAAATATTCAGGGTGAAGATTTTATAAACATTAGCACTAATGTTCTGGAAATGTTATATAACGCCTTTCTATAATATTCACCAAACACTAATTAAATATTTCATAAACGTTTGAGTAATATTATTTAAAGGCCCGATTGCACCGCTTCGCATTAATTTTAAGTGTCCCTTAAAAGCTGTGGAAAAGATTGTCTCAATAATAGTTTCCAAAGCTTATAAGGGTCACTTACAGCTCTTAAAGTTAAGAAAGAGCGGTGCAATCGGGGATTAAAGTCTAATTCTCATTTGCACCGCTTCTGATGAACTCTAGTGGCCCTAAGAACCTTGGAAACAATTATTGAGACAATCGTTTCTGCGGAATTTAAGGGCTTATTAAAGATAAACAGCGGTAGTGCAATCGGGCGGTTCTTACTTCTTACCTTCTAGTCCTAAAGTTTTCATCGAGCGAAGTAGGCTTAAGAGTAAAATTATTACACTTCGATTAAATATTAAAAATGTAACTGTGCGCACAAAGACAACGCATCTAAAGTCTTTGTGTGACGTCTAATGAAGAACGTAAACTCAAAATTGTGAAATTTTATTCGTGGAAAAGAAAATGTAAATAATAAAGCCAAAAGTGTATACGATTTACAAATTCATATCCCTAAACTTAGCTTGAGCTAATCATAGCATTATCGCCGTTCGGATGTCTTTTTTGGTGAAAAATGGGGGTTTGCATTTAAAATTTAAAAGTTGATGTGCCAAAATGGCATTCCAGTTGTTGCACGATTGGCTCCAAAAGTTTTTCAGATCTAAGCTAGGTTATTATCAGATGCCCAAGTACCAAATTTCAGCCAAATCGGTCTGATAGTTTTGGCTGTGGCGTACGTATACACACAAAGACACATTTTTAAAACCACTTTTTTGGGTTCCTGAGACCTCAAAACATGAAGATCTGATGTTATCTCAAATTCGAAATTTATGGTGATTGCAGTAACCTCCCTTTTTTTAAGTGGTGGAATGGGGAGGCTAAAATTTGGTCGTAGAGAACGATGGAGGTGAATGGATATCAAAAAGTTTTATAGCATTGAAATACTAATGAAATTAGCTTTCAAATATTGTATCACAGGTGGGGGGTTGCCATTTAAAATTATGAAGTGGGGCTTGCTATGGATCAGGGGGTGCAACGTGAAATGTTATCACAGATTTAGGTGTCCCCCTTCATATAAAAATCGTCCTGTCCGAGTAATTTTTCATATTTAGGTTCGCTCGCGAGATATTTCGGGTGAAAATTTTACATTAAAATGCCCTGTATTGCGATTGGTCAATATTTCAAATTAATCAACAGGGTTACCAAAGCAAGACTATAAGGCACTAGGTATAGTTGGCACTGTATCAGTCTTATAACCCTGTCAAAATTTCCAGACAGAACCATATCAAATTAACCTATCTGTCTCTACTAGGATCACTTGAGCAGTTTATATGCGGTTGTACTCTGAAAGTGAGAAGGTTTCCGCAGATATGGTATGCGGTGCTTCCACATGTCCTTGTTATAGGTTTTCGTATGCAGAAAGCAGATGACCACTTGAACAGTCTTTATGTGATTGTACCCGGAATTTGAGAATGTAACCGCAGATATGAAATACGGTGCTTCCATGTGTTCTTGTTATATGTTTTCATATGCAGGAAGCGGTTGACGGTGAATCTGTCTTTATACGCGCGAAGCACTAAGTCTGTACATCCGGTTTCTCTTGCAGCAACAGATAGGGGTATAGATGGGGAACACTGTCTGCGGAAGGATTTTCCAATCCAATAGAACGCACTGAACCCCCACAAATGGACCTAATCCTATGAGGTTGTACCTGTAATCATACTCCTGTCCTTTGGTGAACTCATTTTAGTTCAGATTTCAGCAGACGGCTGAACGAATGATTTTGGCGAAATTGCTACCCAATTTTATCTCCATCTGGTAACATAGTTGCATCAAATTACACAAGCAGCGCCCTCTACTCGTTGATATTCGGAGACAAAATAAAAAACTTATTAACCCTTGAACAGGAGCAACAGCTTTAACCATTTTTCGAATGCGCGCAATCAAACTATTGTACATACTCTCGGTCTGGAAAGACCTTTCCGTATAAAAAAAGGGTCAACAATTTTTTTTATTTGATGTGTCGCCAAAACAAAACTTATTATCACTTTACGGTACCTAACCATTATTGATCTTGATATATGTCTTCAAATGTACAGGGTTTTTTTATTATTGTCCACATTTTACATTATGGGTATTGTCATTATATCTCCTTTATTACTTGAGATAATCGCCTGAACTAAAAACAGTATGGTAGACCGTACTCCCAAGTTTTATTCAGGACCTTACTCTCAACAAACACCTTGGGATCTTAAACGCTGTGGATACAACTTCCTTTTTTTTAAATGGGACACCCTGTATATTTTTGCACGGATCGATACAGATTTTTTTTTGAGTTTATTGATATCGGGTAGTTGATACCTGGGATACCTGATGGGGTTTTCGAGAAAAAATATGTTTTTCTTTAACGAATATATCCGTGAAAATTAATTTTTTGTATGACTAGGGCTATGTAGTGAAGGTCTGAGTATTCTAAGAAAATTGTAAACTTTTTAATACAGTAGTAACTTATTAATTCACCTTAAAACATTGCAAATTAAAAATTTCAACATGATTGCCATTTTTATTCCGGCATTTCTGGTAGCTTCGGAATTATTTCTTTCTTTTTGTCTCGAAAACTGTCAACCCCAGATAACAACTACCCTATATCAATGAAATTAGAAAAAAATCTCTATCGATCCGTGCAAAAATACACCGGGTGTCCCATTTAAAAAATAGTAAGTTGTATCCACATCGCTTAAGATCCAACGGCCATCGTTGAGAGTAAGGTCGAGAACAAAACTTGGAAATACGGTCTACCATCCTGTTTTGAGTTCAAGGGATTATCTCAAGTAATATAAAGAACATATACCTACCTACCTACTTTAGGGCAAATTAGGTATGTCTGTCCTATGTACTTAAGTACCTAGGTATCTATATTGCTAGCTCTACTTAATGTAGCATAATATACTTAACTGAAATTTTAAAACTTGCGTACCTATAGAGGCATCTCGAGATGCACTTAATTTGTAATAAATTTTTGCTATTATATTTTGAATTTTCATATATGTATAATACTACTAGTAAGTACAGAATTGTCGACAATCTGAAATGCAGGTGCCAATTGTTGTGGTTGGTCAGAAATTCGTCATTTGCTCTCTGTAATTGGTCAATTTCAAATGAGTCGAATTGTCAATTAAATTTGCATAAAGGTACACAACACACTTAAGCCTTGTTTAGCATTCTAGCGTAAATTGTGACATACGAACAGATGGACATTCTATTTGCCCTTGCCATATTAACACAGTGAAAAATGCAATATGAAAGTCACATATAGGAACGGATAGAAATTTTATGAGCGAAAAACCACCAAACTTTGCGGTATGACGAGCTGACATTATTCCGATACCTCCTAATAAATACAGATACATTTGCTGTCTGCATCGCCGCGACATTACTTGATTGAGTCATATCTGGCAGAGCATAATGAACATAAAATTTTTGTATCCGTCTAACCTGTCTAAGTCTACAACGTAATGGGTGTACGATATATCATAAATACACGCATATACAAATTCTATCCGCGGATCACCTTCTTTTAATGGGTTTCATCTGCCAGATTGAAACTTGTACATTTTTTATTCGGGCCTTTTATATTGCCAGATAGCACATAATATATCCCCAATTAGACTCATATAATTTTGCAACACTTTCTGCATGTTTTAATGAAGTTGTGTCTGGACATTTCGACAGGGAAACTAGGGTTTCGCGCAATACCAAGACCGGTCTTGGTCTTGTCTTGGTTTTGGTCTTGAATTCGAGACAAGACCAAGACCAATACCACATGGGGAAAACCAAGACCGAGATCAAAACTAAGGCCTCAATACCAAGACTCTTGGTTTTATTTCCACGTCACACTGAAAATGAAACCTAAATCTATCACTTGCTTCTCCGAACTGCGATATCCATTCACAAAAATAGTCTCGCTCGGCCTTCAAAAAATTAACTACCCGTTTAAAGAATACTTTGGAATGCAATATTATTCTAGGTAAGTAATGCAGTCAGCATCTACCTCATTATTTGGGGTAGGTAGGTACTTAATAAAAACTTAATATTTATTTGACTAATTAACTAATTTGTGTTAACTTATCTTAGAGATAAGCTTGAGCCAAAATTTACCAAATTAGTTTCATTACTAACCAAAACCAAGACTCCACAAGACCAAGACCATATATTCAAGACTACAGCAAGACTAAGACCAAGACCACCCCATTTCTCGTCTTGTCTTGGTCTTGCGAAGCCCTATTATAAACTGTTTGAATGGAGTCGTCTATTTAGGTAATTGGATGTGAACAAGGCATTAAACAGTCAGCTTAAGTTGTGAAAACCGCGATTGTGTTTTGTGTTATTGTGATGCAGAAAATTTACACACTAATGGTAGGTATTGTAACATATGCCAGTTAAAGCCAATCCTGGGTAAATCCACATTAAATTGTTTGTATAAAATTAAGTAAGTTAATTAAGTAAGTTAGAGCTATTTATTGCCAAAAGTCATAAACCGTGCACACCTTCGTCACGGTCATTGTATATCCGGGGGGTCCGGGCCCTTGTAGAAACCTTTGCTTTGAATTGCCGTTTCCAAGAACACCCTCGCTGTAAACTTTATGACCGAATTCCTTCACATACAATTTTTTAGAAAGTTGTTCCCACAGTAGAGATTTCCGAGAAATGGATTTAATAACGTAAATGTCTTATTCATTACAATTTGTTGCTAAATTTGATTCAGTAAATGCATGAACCCCAAAGGTAGAGTAGCCAAGATACACTAATTTTGCATGACGTGAATCAAACATTACTCCTGCTAAAATTGCCTCGACAACCCGTTAAACACCGTATGAACCTCATGTGTGTAGGCATAACCGACGCATATGTAACCAATCAGATCTTTTCGGCGTAAACGATGTAATTTAAATTAAAGTTCACTGCAAGAATAGAACTGGTGTCGCCATCTAGGCTAGATGACCGAAACCTCAAGCCAGATTCCTGTTTAATACCCTATTGTTCATATGTAGGACCTACCTATCAAATTAGATTGCTTTTAAAATTGCATGACTGTCGTATGCATTAAATAACCCCCACTACCCTGCACATGCTCGAAAAGCTTCAAAGACCCCACCGGACTGCTTGGACTTTTGTTAGGTAATTCATTAGATTTGCATAAAATAACTAAATTGTTTCATTGATAGGATATGTGAATCTGTGATTAGCTTTTAAGAGCAGGATTGTATCGTAAGGCTGGTCGAATCGCGTAGCTTCTTAATTAATTATAAATTGTTATAAAATGTGGAGATGAACTAAGGAAGGGATGCCGACCGGATATAGTAGAGGGGGTGGTTTTAGGTTCGCGGGATCCAAGAGGACGCCGGAAGGGGACTTGCTCTCAGGCTTCTGACTAAGAGACTCGTATTTTCCAAAGCTCTCGAATTTGCGATATTTTCCAAATATTTTAAAATAGTTATTTGTTGTTTGGGTTTTGTGTAGTTAAAGTTCGTGCTTCTGTAGTATTGAAGTTAGTGTAATCACGCCGTAGGGGGATAGTGTTTAGTGGTTATTGGTGATTGGTAGAACACCTCCCGGTCTGCAGGGTGGAACTAGATCGGGTATTACGCAACTAGATTGGTAAATTCGTTAGTGCATTTTGATTGGAGGTCTCCCGATCTCTAATTGGCTTTCATAGACTAGAACCCTTTTTACATCCGCTACATATTAATTAATTTAACCCCTTTTCCAGTGTAGACTTTAGCTTGCTTGCTTTTCAGTAGTAGAATAGGTAGGGCTTGGTAAAGCGCATCCAGTTCTGCCCTTTTATTAGCATAGAAAGAGGTAAAGGAAATTTGGGGATATCCATAAGGGGACGCGATCTTTCAGCTCTGCAGTTTGTTTGCAATTTGTTCCCGCTGGATTGTCGACAATAATTCACAGTTGCGGTTAAAAACGCTACAGTTTTGCCAACACGTGATTGTTGCTCACTTGGAGGGTGCCCCGTTGACATCTTCCACCTGTGATTTGGCCTGGTGTACCGTCGATTGCTAGGGGACTGGTCCTGTATACAGCTAGTTTTCCTAGGCTGGTCCGTGTCAGTACCCCGTACACTGAAGACGAAGAAAGAAGCAGCAAGAAACTAAATTTGGGCTTTCACGAGAAATCACAGGGTCCACACCCCTCGAACCGTTAGAACCATTTATTCAGTGTCATTCAGTTCATTTTGGGGTAATTCCCACTCTAAACTTTGTTAAAACACAAAATTTCCTCTATCGTACCGTAGAATTTACTTAGTGCATGAAATCTGCTCGATTTCAGGAAATCTACTACGCCACTGGGATATTGACGCCACGCCACTGAACTTGCGTCCTTTTTAGCTGTCGTAATTACGTCAAGAGTTGTCATTGCTCGAAACTTGTCTTGCACCCCTCCTAACACTTGCCTGTATTGTGGGTTGCTTCTCAATTTAGAAACCCGGATTTTTGCAAGTCCGGTAATATTATTTACCGGTTTCAGGCGATTAAAGCGTTCTTAACATGCATAAAAATAGGCTGGTAAGCAGATCATAACGTTATCTAATGGTTTCTAGACAACAAGCCCATTAACCATTCATGACAACAATGACCCCATTCAAATGCTGTCATCTCGATTGTCAAAATGACGCGAATTCACGCAACATTTTTTTAATTTTGGCTTTAATCGCTTTAAACCGATAAACTATTGAACAAACCTCGGATGTTATGAATCATAACAGACTTAGATGTCTTAAAATCCTCGCTCTCCGAGCTCGGATTTCAATTGACATCTGCGTCTGTTATGATAGTCATAACATTCCTAGGTATGTTAATAGCTATTAATTTTGGGGATTAATACTTTTTTCAGCATTCGGTAACGGCACCCTTTATTTTATAAAACTAGCTCAGAGTTCATTCATAATTTAGAAACCCATTGATTTAGGTTGGGGATTATAATTATTGTATTTTTTCTTTACCGTGTAAATTATTTCCCTCGAGCTCCTTGAGCGAGAGGTGTTTATTTTATTGTATTATTTTTGCGGCCAGACTTTGTTTCAGTGTGAATAAATTGTTATTTGGAAGATCCGTTTTATTTCCTGTATCCACGGCCTCGTAAAACGAACCACAACCACAACGTAATTAAATTTAGGGGTCCTTTTGCAAGATTGGAGGGATTTCACAACGGTCCCCCTTTCAGTAGAGTCAGAAAGTTACAGTACTTAAGAAAACCTTAATATTTATTTCACTAATTAACTAATTTGTGTTCATTTATCTTATCTTAGAGATAAACTTGAGCCAAAATTTACCAAATTTGTTTCATTACTTACCACATTACCACATTACTCCACAAGACCAAGATCAAGACCAGGCCGGTCTTGACTTGGTCTTGGGGTCTCAATACCAAGACCAAGACCATATATTCAAGACTATAGCAAGACTAAGACCAAGACCACCCCATTTCTCGTCTTGTCTTGTCTTGGTCTTGCGAAACCCTATTATAAACTGTTTGAATGGAGTCGTCTATTTAGGTAATTGGATGTGAACAAGGCATTAAATAGTCAGCTTAAGTTGTGAAAACCGCTATTGTGTTTTGTGTTATTGTGATGCAGAAAATTTACCTACACATTATTCATTTAAAAGACGGAAACTTTTGGTGCTTTTTAATTAATCTATCAATCACAAGTGGGTCCAGATAAGATACCTCGGTATCTTCTTTAGCTTTAGTTATCTAATAGGAACAATGACTTGTAGGAATTTGGCTATAAAACCAAGTTCTAGTCCACTTAATTTTGTTGAATTATTTTGAACATCTCTCGCAGAACACAGAATCTTAATAAACACAGCAACATGGTAGTTACCCTTAACCGCTGGATCGGCAAAGTTGCCGTTGTAACCGGTGCCAGTTCTGGAATTGGTGCAGGAATCGCCAAAAAATTAGCTGAGGAAGGACTTATCGTAAGTCTTTTTGCTTTTGTGCATAACTTTTACTAATTTACAAAACATTTTTTTTCATAAAAAACCAGGTGGTAGGCATCGCACGTCGCTCAGAGCGCGTGGAGGAGTTATCAAAATCCCTCAAGGGCGCTAAGGGTAAACTCCATGCCTTAAAAGCAGATGTAAGCAAGGAAGAAGACATTGTCAAGGCCTTCAAATGGATTGGCGAAAATCTTGGCCCAGTTCACATTTTGATAAACAACGCCGGGGTGAGCGTCGAGGACTCTTTGGTTGATGGAAAGACCGAAAGCTGGAAAAAAGTGCTAGACTTAAACGTCCTAGGGCTAAGCATCGCAACTAGAGAAGCCATCCAAATTATGAGAAAAAACAACATCAACGGACATATAATCCACATTAGTAGTCGCGCTGGACATATTATTCCAAACATTCCAGGACTCAACGTTTATGCAGGGTCAAAACACGCAGTTAGGGCTCTGGCTGAGACTCTGAGGCAGGAGTTTAACCACCTGGGGTTAAAAATCAAAATTACTGTAAGAGAACTTAGTCATATGTTTTTATTGATTAATGCGCAAATCTTTTATATTACTTTTTCTACAAACACTATTGAAACAGTTGTTTTAACGTTTGTTGACAATTCGAGAGCCCAATGCTAAAACTGACTATGTCCACTTTTTTGTGGAAATGAGTTATTCCTGCAGAAAGCGTATGTAAATTTCAAAACCCGAGTCAAATCCCGTATACATTGCCATAGTCGGCATGAAACGTTTCTTCGCCTCCTGAGAAATTATATAATATGGACTTAGCCAGTTTTAGCATTGACCCTTCAATTGTTAAGAATTACATTTTATGACACCAGTACCTATTAAAAGTCATTTACTTTTAACAGTGGTGTTAAAAGTTAAAGTGACAATGTAATGAAGACTTCTGCTTTTAACAGTTTTTGTAGAAAAATTGTGTAAGTATGATATGCGTGTTAAAAATGATATTATTTTGTTCGAAACTTCCCTTCTCACAAAATAAAAAACAACTTTTAACACTTATATCATAAATAACTATTATTTAGCCAAATAAGCGAAGCGTATTATTTTGGACCGTTGGCGTTGCCTAGATACCACAGTACTACATCGGTAACACTGTACAATTACAATTATCGCCGATTTTTGCACTCACGCAATATTATCAGACAGTATGCACGGTGTTCACAAAGAGAAACCGATTTTTCTCTTGATTCGTCTTGAAAATGATAAAATGTGGAAAGATAGAAATAAATTTGACAACCAACAACGACGTTACCTAACTAAGGCTCCATATCTTCCTTGTGAATTGTTTAGATTTTTCTAACATTTTCAATAATGTTGATTGTAACTATCAGGCAATTTTGTCTCATGCTCTCCAATAACGTACCTAATTATTATGAAATTGAAAGGCATTCGAAGAAATTATCGATAAAGGAGATTTAGTGACATGACAATATTTTTTGCAGCATTTGAGCCCTGGATTGGTTACAAGCGAGTTGACCACCCTAAGTTCCAATATTTCGAAGGAAAGAGCTGATTTGTTTGGGAAGTTGCCCATCATTGAGCCGGAGGATATTGCGGATGGCATTGTCTATGCCTTGTCAACGCCGGAACATGTGCAAGTTCACGAATTGACGATCGCACCTGTCGGCGAAATCTTCTAATATAAATGTAAAGTTAATTGTAAATAAAAAAGTAAAGAATTATACCTATCTGATTTACGAGCAGCCTAAATTGATTTCAATTTACTCTTAAGCCGGAAATTTTGAACCTCTTCGTGGGGCAGACGGTATTTATTAGTTTTGACAATGTTATCGTAAAAAATAGTATATTATGTGACTAGTAGGAATATATATTTTCCTTCGTGTTGCACATACTATTTTTTCGTCGGTCGCGCAACTAGACAGAAATAATGAAATTTTAAACTATTTTTTAACAGTAAAGGAATATTTTTTCGGCCTAGGCTGGAAAGAGCGTTATTCCTGTACAGCTAGCGCTTGTTGCCTAGCAATTCTGACGCAGTCCTGGAAACGTAAGCTTTCGGATGATAATTGCATGTCAAGAATATGACGTTTCCAGTACGATCGACGAAAATAGTATATTGTATTGCTAGTAGGAAAAATACGATGATGGAAGATTGATGGACGAGGCGCAGCCGAGTCCAGCAACCATCAGAGTCCCAGAATGTATATTTTCCTTCGTGTTGCACATATACTATTTTTTCGTCGACCGCGCATGTAGACAGAAATAATGACAGGAACTGTTTTTTAAGAAAAGCACAGGAATATTTTTCCGGCCTAGGTCGGAAAAAGCGTTATTCCCGTACAGCTAGTGCGTGTTGCCTAGCAAATGATGCAGTCCTGGAAACGTAAGCTTTCCAGTAAGATCGACGAAAAACTAGTTTTCCTGGTTGGTACTTATAGGATATCACGAAAAATGTCATTTTGATTGTGGGAGGAAAAGCCCTTGAAATGATTTGTCTGAAAACAAGAAACAGGAACCAGATTTTTTTAGGTTTTATTTATTTTTATAATTATTGGCACACATTCTTTTACAACAGAAAGATTATGGCAATGTTTGTACAATAATAAAATAATATTACAAATAAATACAACTTTACAAAATATATCCGCAGGAGTGGGATTACCTTCGCACAAAATGAAACAACAGTAGCATGTAACGCGCAATTGAAGCCAGAACTCCGCAAAATTCAACAACCAAACCCAAAATACCGATGTGTGACAAGAGTATGTGCTCACTTGAAAAATTTTTGATTAGCTTCAACTATAGTAGTTTTCCTAGTACACGAGTTCTGCACCGTAGTATTTACAACAGACATATCTTTGGTAAAAAAAGATCCAACTGCACTAACTGAGCAATAAATAATTTTAAATAAAATTACCTACGAATCGTTTATAAATGCCTAGAAACTTCGTTGACCTCAGTTAAAATTTGATCGTGTTTGATTAGCCTAACTTACGTTCGTAATTATTTTGTGCTAAGTACATTTTCAATATTTGCTCAAAAGTGACACAATGTCGCAGGAACTAATTTACATTTAATGGAAAAGTTACATTAATTATTAGTCTCATTTAACGATATCACAATTTCAATATTGCAATAATATAGCTAGATATGCTTCCATTAGAGTAGATGTTAATGTAAGCTTGCGTGGTACACTTCTGGCAAGCTGTTTTTTCTTATTTTCTTTTGACTAGAGTTTCGTAGATGCCCGAGAACAGAAACAAACGGACTACTAAAATGTCGACATCCTAATATAGCCCAGACATATTACACAAAAAGGGGTTAGGGAAAACTTTTTACCGGTTCACCCCCGAGCAATTAAAGTTATTGGCAACTTTAAGAATATTATCGCCATAAACACGCGTTTCGAACACAAAATGTCCATTATCAAAGCCAAACTATCTATGATAATGAGCACTTTGTTTTTTTTTGCAGTGGGGAGTTTTTAGTGATAGTGTATTTTTCCACAAAAGCTGTCAATTCACAATTGCTTTTCCAACTTTAAGAACAATAAAGAAATCGCTTTTAAATTTTCTATAAGAATGAACTGAACAACTTCAAGTCGGTCGTTTATACTTTAATCCTTATTAATTATTATTTTTGGCTATAATAATACCCTATAGCTTTGTTACTATTGAACCGATTTTGCCTAATTTTGTACAGGACGTAGTCAAAAGATGAGGCTTTTAGAATCAACCATCATTTTCCAGATGGCGCCACCAACAATTTTTTTGTTGGTATTTATTACAAGTAATTTTTTTGATTGGCTGGAGTTGAAGCATCTGTGAACCGTTCAAAATAAAAATAGTGTAAGTTTAAAGCTGATGCTTTTCTCTTCCAAAGCAACTTTACAAGATTTTATTCTGTACTTTCTTGATTAATTTACATTTTTTTGTGATGCTCAAAACATGGATTTTTAAAATTTATTATTTATTTCTCGACCGATTTTGGCAAAAATTTCCGGATCTTTAGTGATACTATAAATCTTTCACAAAATAACGTTGCTTTACAGGTATTTGACTCAATTGCTGTAGCTACCAAGTATTAAAAATAACTTTTTTCCAAGATTGGCAGCAATAAAGAAATAGACCTAAAAAATCCGTGTAAAAAAATAAAGAACGCCCAGAATAAGATTTTATAAAGTTCTTTAGGAAGAGGAAAGCATCATCTTTCATCCTAAACAAATTTCATATTGATCGGTACACAAATGATTGAACTCCAGCCAATCAAAAAATGGTTTCGTAAAAAACCGCAAAAAAAGAATTATTAGTGGCGCCATCTGGAAAATGATTGTCAATTCTAAAAGCCTCATCTTTTGGCTACGCCCTGTGCAAAATTAGGAAAAATCGGTAAAATAATAATAAAGTTATAACCAAACACAAATCGTTCGGTTTTTTGTGGTACACCCGTTATATTGTATATCCGACAGGGTATGGAAAGTAGTTTAAATTGGAGAAACGTTGGGCTACTTCTTGGTGATTAATATTCTGAAGAGAATTCCTCGATATTTTGATTCGTTTCTGAGTTATCACAAAATAACAAAATTGCCAATTTAAAGAAAAATTAATATCTTTCTAACGTTTGATGTTTTTTAAATGAAACTTGGAACTTTTATATTTTCGACAGCTGTCAATTGAATGGCATCGACAGACATTTTCTAGGCCTTTTGATTCTTTTATGACCGCCATATTGAATTTTGACACCATCAAATACACAAAAAAATTGGATTTTCAAAAATTTAGCTTTTTTGACAGATGTCAGAATTTGAAAATTGGTGCAAATAATTGGTAAAATCAGCCTAAACTTAGATGAAAAACAATTGCGAAAAAGTACGCCGACTTCTTCAATCCCTTATAACATGTCAAAATTCAATATGGCGCCCATAAGAAAAAGAAAAGTTGACCGACTTTATTCAAAATCTAGAAGGCCTAGACAATTTCTGCCATTCAATTGTCAGGTCTCAAAAATATAAAAGTTAGGAAGACATTAATTTTTCCTTTTGGCAATTTTCAGATTTTTTGTGATAACTCAGAAACGAATCAAAATATCGGGAAATTCCCGTCAGATTCTTAATCGGCCAGAAATAGCGCAACTTTTTACTAATTTAACCGATCTCAGACTTTTTACCGTTTAGAAGACCCACCCTGTATAAGTGTCCCATAAAATACCGGTCAAAATATTTTTGGGAACAAGTCAGCCAGTTTTTAACCGATTTGCATGGGCATGATCTTAAATTAAAGCTAAAGAATCATGTTTTTTCTTAAAGACAAAAGAACGATCTTCAAGGCTATTTTATTTTCATGCTGATTGGTTGATGTCCGACCAATCCGCGAACATCTAAAGTAAAGTAACGCTTAAGAACAAGTACGAATAGGGCTACTACAGCAGCGCCATCTATTGTTGCTTTTGCACAGTTCGAAAGCATGATTCTTTACCTTTAATTTAAGACCATGTCCATGCAAATCGGTTAAGAAACGACTGACTTATTGGCAAAAATATTTTGACCGGTTTTTTATGGAACAGCCTATAGTTATACAGACCACTTTTCTAGAAAATTTCATGCTCTACAAAAAAAGGTAAGTAAGTAAAGACCTGTTGCATATTAACGAACGCGGAGGCTGTGTGTCTCAGGCTTTTTTCTGTTGGTTTGTAAACGGGATTTCAGCTCTGTCAAAATTCCTGTCATGGGTAATAATTACTGTTTATTGACACAGACAGTGAGTGACGGCAGAGATGACGGATGTGAAATCCCGTTTACAAACCAACAGAAAAAAGCCTGAGACACACAACCCCGCGTTCGTTAATATGCGACGAGACTTTATATCTTTTGAAAAGTGGAAAAAGCGACTTATTTGCTTATAAAATCGCCAATAAAATAAAATTGCTGAGGTGCAGCGGATACTATTAGGGTCTAAGTCTAATATGACTGGGCTAAAGTATTTGAACGCACCCTGAAGCTAAGCATCCTCCATCGATATAATACACTTTTAAATATTTAACAACTATGCGTTTAAAACATCTGTGATTGTACTATTTTATATAATGTACTTATATAATATATTTCTTGATATATTTCTATAATAATCTTTTGATATTAGGCGAGGAGTGGCCGCATTGTAGTAGTCTCGCGTTTGCGATTTTCAATTACAATTATAGCTGGCGATTCTAGGAAGACACTTGGGATGAGGCCCCAGCGGAACAGCCGAAGGCTATTGCACAAGTGACTCGCAAGTGTCCAGGAATGTAATACCGGTCGTGAGGGGGGCCCTCTCAGCCCCCTGGCGGAGCTTGTTCAGTCTTGTTGCCCCCCAACGAGTCACTGACGTCGACGACCCCACCACTACTATTAGCCACTCGAAGAGCTGCACTATATTGTTTAGGAAAGTCACTGAGGGTCGGTGCCACACCACCAGTAAAGTGTCCGTTTGCACCTGTCGGGGTGGCCACCACTCCGTCAAATCCAACTGGGGGTGCATCGTCACCGCAATGGTAATTATAACTGCAGCAAAGCGCTCCGTCCTGTTGAACATCGAAAGGGTTAATCAGGGCGCTGTCGTCTGCTGAATCCGCCCACAATTTGGATGGTAAATTGTGGGGAATTCGATGGGGTGCTAATTTTTAGAAATTGTGACTGTGCTCGTCTATTGGTTTCCGAATAGACTCGGTGCGACGCTTGCCGACAATCCTCAAAATGTAACTACATACCTAACTATAATGGGGAATATGAATGAATTTTGAAATCAGGAACTAACTATAATTTCTGGTCCACTAATACATAAAAGTGCCATCATTGCGAATAGTCCGGAAGGCAAAAGTTATTTTTCCTATTACGTATGTTGTTGTGATTCGAAAAAGTCGAGTCTGCCATGCAACTAGCGGGACAACGCTCAAGTATGCCAAAAAAACTTGTCTCATTGATGGAAATCATTAACGCTACCATTTTTTATATGAATTACGGACACCTCGAAGTGCCACTTCGCCTGCCGGACAAAACGTGTCTGCCAACCACATTTCCTAGAAATTTGATTAATAAAATTGTCGAACTCTACTGTCATATTTAAATTATCTACCCGTAGCAGGTGTAAAACAGGTGGCATAAGGGTGTCGTTAGGCAACAATCTGTCTACTCTACACCTCTACAGTAGATTATTTTATACATTAAGGGAGGGTTGCACCAAGTCTTTAAACTTGGATTTTATTTAAACTAGGATCTGTTGCTATGGAGCGACCAATGGGATTGCCAGTTGCCTGGCATTTAAGCCTACATTAAATGTAAACCAGGTCTAAAAGTTTGGTGCAATCCGGCCTAAGTATTGAACCAATCCAAAGCAGCATTTAGTATACCAGTAACCAATCAAATCCTGATTACAGTGATAATACTACAACGTCAATTTGACACTACTTACTCAATACTTTAATTTATAAAATAATCTGCAAAATACGATTCGTAGTCTCTTGGTTGCCTTGTTGAGTCCTCATGGATGCACTATTTGTCAAATGGCAAATTTTTTTCGGCCAAAGAGGGCTCGAGCAAGCTCTCGTCCTCTTTTTAGCCTAAAAAAATTACCATTTTGACTTGTAGTTGACAACCAGTCGGACGTCAAAACCCGCGGCAATCAAGAGACTACTCGTCGTATTACTATTGATTATTTTATACATTAAGTATTGAACCAATCCAAAGCTAGATTTTGTTCACAGTAACCTAGCAACTCTAGATTACAGTGATACTAAGACGACAGTCGTAATTCAAATCAACTGGTAATCCTACGACATTTAACACAACTGTCATTAAAAAATGGCAAAAGTAAACATTTAATCAGATTTAGAAAAAGATACGGTTACCAGATTTGTACAGAAAATTGTTGGGTAATTTTAAACTGTGTGGTATCTTGTTATAATTACACCAAAGTCACTCGCCGGAATGTAAATTTGTAGCACTTTATAACATTCTCCTAAAACTCACGAGCCAACAACAGGAACTTAACATTATTTTAAACACTGGATATGAGCAGGTCCTCCTCTTTTTGAGCTATTAGTGATTTTTTCAATTTATCAACTTTTGAAATGCAAATCTCTTCTAATAAACTCTCCCCGGTGTCCTTCGGTCTTCCTGTGTCGCGTCTAATTGGTCTTCGCTTCCTATATCCTTCATACCAGTTTTGTTTCGTCCATTCTTTTCATAGTAGGTAGA
This sequence comes from Pycnomerus fuliginosus, assembly GCA_963924575.1. NCBI lineage: Eukaryota > Metazoa > Arthropoda > Insecta > Coleoptera > Zopheridae > Pycnomerus > Pycnomerus fuliginosus. The sequence continues at coordinate 23,133,566 of OZ004622.1, forward strand.
TGCCCCCGAACAAGACTTCAGCTAATAAGTACTCCATTGTAAAGTTTTAGTTATTCTACCAAATTTCATACCAAGAATGTTATAATGCGGTTAAAATAAAATTCAATCGCCGTAATCAGCCGTAGGTATACATAAATGTTTAAATCTTGTTGAAAATAAATAATTTCACTTCTATTTTGTGACGTGACACTCAGTTGACAAGTGACTGACAACTGACAGCGATGATCCAACATTTTTACACTACCTAGATTCGAACGTACTTTGGAACTACTTCAATACTTTTACTTTATAAAATAATCTGTAAAATATGATTCGTCGTCTCTTGATTGCCTTGTTGAGTCCTCATGGATTCACTACTCGTCACTAGAAACACCCCACTACACCGAAACACTTGATTTTCACTGCTGAAGCGTTTCGAACACAATGTGCTCATTATCAAAGCCGAAGCCCTACATGCTTTACACAATGACCATAGAATAAGTGATAATATTAAGTTAGCTTGTAGCGTTAACAAAGTGCAGATGTTAGATGCAATGGAGAGTATCATAATTTATAAGTCTAGAGATAGGCTTATGAACGCCCGATCGCATATTCACCTCTGTTTACGCTACTTTAGGGAGGACCTGTTATATTTATACGTGTTCACCCATGCGTGACCATTTCTCGACCTGTGATTGGTTCAACTTTCACAGCCGAGGGGTGGAGCTACGCGGGTGGGCCCATAAATATTTCAGTTTTTTGACAGGTAGGTTGTTTAGCTTCGGCTTTGATAATGAGCACATTGTGTTCGAAACGCGTCAGCAGTGAAAATCAAGTGTTTCGGTGTAGTGGGGTGTTTCTAGTGATAGTGCATTTTTCCACCGAAGCTGTCCAGTGTTTCCATTGTGAAATATCTAGGAAATGTGGCTACCAGATACATTTTGTCCCGCAGGTGAAGTTGCAGACCGGTTTTTTTGGACAATTCGAGGTGCTTGTATTTCACATAATTTCAATGTTAACGATTTCACTCTTTTTTACCATACTTGAAGCTCCATTGCGGGGCCCTGTCCCGCAGGTACCCTGGCAGACCGCCAATTTCTGTATTTATCAGACGTAAATTAACGAATAATGTGGAAAAGAATGGTAATGAAATCGCCCGAATATTTCTGTCGCTGCCTCCCCGACTAGAAGAGAAATTGAACAAAAAATTCGCTATGTACATTTAAAAAAACTAATATTTTTAAAAAAAATCAGAAAAATGGCGTCATCACCGATTTTTATTAATCATTTTCTCCAAGACAGTGAAGAAAATCGCAAAGTCATGAATTAAACCCTAAGTATTTTGGGGTCCTCTTTCTTTATGGGTAATAAAAAAAAACATTCATGTTCCCCATTGGCAGGTTCGGTCTCGAAGAACAACAATCTTTGTAAAAATTAGTACAAGTGACAGATAAAATTACACGAATCTTTACTGCCAGCGCCGAGGGGTGATTCGCAGTGGGGCATTAGTGTATTAGTGAATTAGGGGTAGTAGTAGGTATTCTGGGGAATTATAGAGAAATTAGTAGGTATTAGAGGAATTGAAAGGTATTAGAAGGGAATTAGTAGGAGTTAGAGGGGATATCAGTAGGTGTTAATTGCACTGGTCAAGGTGTAACACACATCCCGACACAACTGCGCATGCATTGTACTTTGCATTTTAAAGTTCCGAAAATTTTGTAAGGGTCTAAAAAATAAGTAGGTACATAGGGATACTATATTATAAACATCTTTAAAACGAGGGATGAGTGCCGACTCTTCACGATAATTCGTTTTGGAACTCAAAATAAGAACATGTACAACCGGAGAGTTTGAAACTGCCCACCTCACCGAGACGATCGACTAAATGCTCTTATGTTTGCCGTCCCCTAGACAAACATCAATCGAATTTCAGCGATGTAGTCGACCAAGTGAATCACAGTGGGACGGGCGTTTTCAAAGTCCCCGACTGTACCTAATCTGTATAGCGGACTGAAAAAGAAATTACTGATACAAGTTCAGTGAGAAACAAGAAGGACATTTTGGCGCCCAACATGGGCGAAACCTAAATTTAACATTTGAGGATTGTCGTAACAGGTCGAATCTAGTGTTACTGTAAGTCGTCTAAAACATGCACAACCATCATTCATCAAACCAACACATTGACACTTTTCGAACCTTAAAACTAATAGTAAAGAAAGAGAGAGGTTCATGCAGTATGTAAACAGCGATACACATCTATAGAGTGCTCGGTAGATCTGTAACTAACGGTCGGGCATGACAATAACAGGCACTACTAGAGGTGTGTATAGTTTGAGTGTAGTTAGAGTGACGTGATTACCGATGCACACAACACGCGACATTGCTCACCAGTTCTGCGCAGAACGGCACCTGGAAGGGAACGTAGTGTTAATTGTTAGTACAGCGCTAGCTCAGCAAGCCAACCTCTGGGTTCTAGGCAGCGGCTAGCTCGACAGCCCAAAAATGGTGGTAGTACAGTAAAAACATCAAAGATGAGACCCAATTTGTATTGTTAAGCATGTTAAACGGATAGGTAGGTAATTACGACTTTTTTAACATTTTTGTACTTTTTGAATAAATTGTGTCTTCGTAAGCAGTCATTTTAACCCAAAACGTTTTCCTACTTTTTGTCTTATTTTGATCTCGTTTCTACCCAAACTCAACATTAAAAACGATCAAGTTTGTATCTGTAGCAATTTGGGAAAATCACAAGTTAAATGATAAAAAGCACGGTACAGCCTGTCCGCTCTAAGCTGGAACACTAAAGTGCAGGAATTTTGTTGTTTTACCTAGATTATGACAGCGCCAGTGGCGTTTTCTGCAATACAAAACAATAAAGTGTATTTATGGATATCTGACATGTCTTACTGACACATGCCGCCACTGAAATTTAGTGCTTCAGCTTAGAGCCGACGGGCTGTAGGTAGGTACGTATAATCCATCCACGATCTTTAAAAACTGCAATTTTGGATGCCGAACATGCTTAGTTATACTATTAGGTCACATCTTGTAACACCGCCAAAAAAACCTTTGAAATAAACTAGTAAGAAACGCTTTTTTACTGTACTATGGAGTTAATGAGATGATATGAATGTTATGTACGTTAGGAACACATGAAAGGCAGTCTAAAATCGGCGGCAAGCAGTTTATCCACGATACCTTCTCGCTGTTTCAAGAGAACATTCAGACCACGATACAACCAACGCCGACTTATCCTAAACTCACCTTACAGTTGCAGGTGACGCACGGATCGTTCGGATCAGCGAACTGCGCCCCCGACTCGTAAATCCTATCTTTATAAGTGCACGACTGCCCCCAAGCGGACACGTTACCCAAAGGACATAGGTCCTCGCAATGGGGACAACAATCCGAGCCGCTCTGCACGGGTTTGCTGCACAGAAGGGGCGGACATTTCATCTCCCAGCAGTCGATGTAGCCTTTGAGGCATTCGCAGGTCTGACATTGGTAGGACCACTGCTCCCCGTGCATGAGGATCACGTCGGACAATTCTTGGTGTTTGCAGGCGAGCTTCTTGTCGCACTGTGGACAGCACTGATAGTCGCTGGCGCCCGAGGAACAGTTACATTGAGGGCTTTGACATTTCATCACGCCGTGGTTGCAGGTGCAAATTTGACAGGAGTCGTTTCGGGGGGACAGGGACAACCCGTGGGCCACCTCCGTTCCCTCGAACATGCAACTCAAACGGCAGTCTTTCGCTTGGGGGGGACACTCGCATCTGAAGCCCCCGTTGGTATTCACGCATTTCGCAGAAGGATGGCAAGAGTGTGTTTGGTCACGACACTCGTCGATATCTGGAAACGGGGGGTAGGGAAAGTGGTGTCGAAATTGGCTTTAGGGCATTTACCCACAAGACAAACCCCTTCGCCTCGCCACAAACAGTATTGCACCCTTAATTTTATTGAAACTAATTTATTCACTTTAATTTTCTGTATTATGTAGCACCTGTAGATTTGCAGTTGTGCGAACGAGTTATACTTCCCATCAAAAGGTAGAGAATACTTAAGTTCTTTCGGTACTTTGAGGGTGATTCTGTAGACATCGATTACTGTAAAAGAAGGACAGTGTGTCATATGAATCTGACGGCCAGCTGTCCCTCTTTTACAGTAATCGGACTCTACCTTTTATCATCGATGTTAGACACTGTTAAATGACAGAAATTACATTGGCTATCTGTCCTTTTAGGAACTGTAAAGTGGAAGTAGGATGACTTTGGCCTTCGGGGTGAGATTGGCCACTTTCTAGAATTTGCTAGTGGCGCTCTGTAAAATTTTGATTTTCATTACTTGGCATTTTAGAATATTGTATTAAGTACTGGAAAATTGAGGGTTGAAAAGCTTCTGTCTCCATTATATAAGAACGGTCTAGGACTAACAGGACGAAACGGACTAAATTGTCTAAATTGGACTAGATATTGAACTAAAATCGACTAAACTGGGCTAAAGCAGGCTAGACTGGACTAAAACGGGCTAGCCTGGGAGAAATTGAACTAAATTGAAGTAAATCGAACTAAATTGGACTAAATCGAACTAAACCGGACTAAATCAAACTAAACTGGACTAAATCGAACTAAACCGCACCCATCTCTGAAATTTGGACGCTGTAGAGAACACATTTTGGGCGCCGCGTGAGGCAATTTAGTCCGATTTAGTCCAATTTAGTTCAATATGTCCCAGGCTAGTCCGCTTTAGACCAATCTCGCCTGCTTTAGTCCAGTCTAGTCAGCTTTAGTTCGATTTAGTCCAGTCTATTCCAATTTAGTCCATTTAGTACTCCTAGTCCATTATATAAGAACGGACCAGGAATAGGCCGGACTATTATAGGACTAGCAGGACGAAACGGACTAAATTGGACTAGATTAAACTAAAATCGACTAAACTGGGCTAAAGCAGGCTAGACTGGACTAAAACTGGCTAGCCTGGGAGAAATTTAACTAAATTGAAGTAAATCGAACTAAATTGGACTAAATTGAACTAAACCGGACTAAATCAAACTAAACTGAACTAAATCGAACTAAACCGCACCCATCTCTGAAATTTGGATGCGGTAGAGAACACATTTTGGGCGCCGCGTGAGGTAATTTAGTCCGATTTAGTCCAATTTAGTTCAATATGTCCCAGGCTAGTCCGCTTTAGACCAATCTCGCCTGCTTTAGTCCAGTCTAGTCAGCTTTAGTTCGATTTAGTCCAGTCTATTCCAATTTAGTCCATTTAGTACTCCTAGTCCATTATATAAGAACGGACTAGGACTAGGCCGGACTATTATAGGACCAGCAGGACGAAACGGACTAAATTGTCTAAATGGGACTAGATTGAACTCAAATCGACTAAACTGGGCTAAAGCAGGCTAGACTGGATTAAAACGGGCTAGCCTGGGAGAAATTGAACTAAATTGAAGTAAATCGAACTAAATTGGACTAAATTGAACTAAACCGGACTAAATCAAACTAAACTGAACTAAATCGAACTAAACCGCACCCATCTCTGAAATTTGGATGCGGTAGAGAACACATTTTGGGCGCCGCGTGAGGCAATTTAGTCCGATTTAGTCCAATTTAGTTCAATATGTCCCAGGCTAGTCCGCTTTAGACCAATCTCGCCTGCTTTAGTCCAGTCTAGTCAGCTTTAGTTCGATTTAGTCCAGTCTATTCCAATTTAGTCCATTTAGTACTCCTAGTCCATTATATAAGAACGGACTAGGACTAGGCCGGACTATTATAGGACTAGCAGGACGAAACGGACTAAATTGTCTAAATGGGACTAGATTGAACTCAAATCGACTAAACTGGGCTAAAGCAGGCTAGACTGGACTAAAACGGGCTAGCCTGGGAGAAATTGAACTAAATTGAAGTAAATCGAACTAAATTGGACTAAATCGAACTAAACCGGACTAAATCAAACTAAACTAGAGTAAATCGAATTAAACCGCACCCATCTCTTAAATTTGGACGCTGTAGAGAACACATTTTGGGCGCCGCATGAGGCAATTTAGTCCAATTTAGTTCAATATGTTCCAGGCTAGTCCGCTTTAGACCAATCTCGCCTGCTTTAGTCCAGTCTAGTCAGCTTTAGTTCGATTTAGTCCAGTCTATTCCAATTTAGTCCATTTAGTACTCCTAGTCCATTATATAAGAACGGACTAGGACTAGGCCGGACTATTATAGGACTAGCAGGACGAAACGGACTAAATTGTCTAAATGGGACTAGATTGAACTCAAATCGACTAAACTGGGCTAAAGCAGGCTAGACTGGATTAAAACGGGCTAGCCTGGGAGAAATTGAACTAAATTGAAGTAAATCGAACTAAATTGGACTAAATTGAACTAAACCGGACTAAATCAAACTAAACTGAACTAAATCGAACTAAACCGCACCCATCTCTGAAATTTGGATGCGGTAGAGAACACATTTTGGGCGCCGCGTGAGGCAATTTAGTCCGATTTAGTCCAATTTAGTTCAATATGTCCCAGGCTAGTCCGCTTTAGACCAATCTCGCCTGCTTTAGTCCAGTCTAGTCAGCTTTAGTTCGATTTAGTCCAGTCTATTCCAATTTAGTCCATTTAGTACTCCTAGTCCATTATATAAGAACGGACTAGGACTAGGCCGGACTATTATAGGACTAGCAGGACGAAACGGACTAAATTGTCTAAATGGGACTAGATTGAACTCAAATCGACTAAACTGGGCTAAAGCAGGCTAGACTGGACTAAAAGGGGCTAGCCTGGGAGAAATTGAACTAAATTGAAGTAAATCGAACTAAATTGGACTAAATCGAACTAAACCGGACTAAATCAAACTAAACTAGAGTAAATCGAATTAAACCGCACCCATCTCTTAAATTTGGACGCTGTAGAGAACACATTTTGGGCGCCGCATGAGGCAATTTAGTCCAATTTAGTTCAATATGTTCCAGGCTAGTCCGCTTTAGACCAATCTCGCCTGCTTTAGTCCAGTCTAGTCAGCTTTAGTTCGATTTAGTCCAGTCTATTCCAATTTAGTCCATTTAGTACTCCTAGTCCATTATATAAGAACGGACTAGGACTAGGCCGGACTATTATAGGACTAGCAGGACGAAACGGACTAAATTGTCTAAATTGGACTAGATTGAACTAAAATCGACTAAACTGGGCTAAAGCAGGCTAGACTGGACTAAAACGGGCTAGCCTGGGAGAAATTGAACTAAATTGAAGTAAATCGAACTAAATTGGACTAAATCGAACTAAACTGCACTAAATCGAACTAAACCTCACCCATCTCTGAAATTTGGACGCCGTAGAGAACACATTTTGGGCGCCGCGTGAGGCAATTTAGTCCGATTTAGTCCAATTTAGTTCAATATGTCCCAGGCTAGTCCGCTTTAGACCAATCTCGCCTGCTTTAGTCCAGTCTAGTCAGCTTTAGTTCGATTTAGTCCAGTCTATTCCAATTTAGGCCATTTAGTACTCCTAGTCCATTATATAAGAACGGACTAGGAATAGGCCGGACTATTATAGGACTATCAGGACGAAACGGGTTCGATTTAGTCCAGTCTATTCCAATTTAGTCCATTTAGTACTCCTAGTCCATTATATAAGAACGGACTAGGAATAGGCCGGACTATTATAGGACTAGCAGGACGAAACGGACTAAATTGGACTAGATTAAACTAAAATCGACTAAACTGAGTTAAAGCAGGCTAGACTGGACTAAAACTGGCTAGCCTGGGAGAAATTTAACTAAATTGAAGTAAATCGAACTAAATTGGACTAAACTGAACTAAACCGGACTAAATCAAACTAAACTGAACTAAATCGAACTAAACCGCACCCATCTCTGAAATTTGGACGCTGTAGAGAACACATTTTGGGCGCCGTATGAGGCAATTTAGTCCGATTTAGTCCAACTTAGTTCAATATGTCCTAGGCTAGTCCGCTTTAGACCAATCTCGCCTGCTTTAGTCCAGTCTAGTCAGCTTTAGTTCGATTTAGTCCAGTCTATTCCAATTTAGTCCATTTAGTACTTCTAGTCCATTATATAAGAACGGACTAGGACTAGGCCGGACTATTACAGGACTAGCAGGACGAAACGGACTAAATTGTCTAAATTGGACTAGATTGAATTAAAATCGACTAAAATGGGCTAAAGCAGGCTAGCTAGACTGGACTAAAACGGGCTAGCCTGGGAGAAATTGAACTAAATTGAAGTAAATCGAACTAAATTGGACTAAATCGAACTAAACCGGACTAAATCAAACTAAACTGAACTAAATCGAACTAAACCGCACCCATCTCTGAAATTTGGACGCGGTAGAAAACACATTTTGGGCGCCGCGTGAGTCCGATTTAGTCCAATTTAGTTCAATATGTGCCAGACTAGTCCGCTTTAGACCAATCTCGTCTGCCTTAGTCCAGTCTAGTCAGCTTTAGTTCGATTTAGTCCAGTCTATTCCAATTTAGTCCATCTAGTACTCCTAGTCCATTATATAAGAACGGACTAGGAATAGGCCGGACTATTATAGGACTAGCAGGACGAAACGGACTAAATTGGACTAGATTAAACTAAAATCGACTAAACTGGGTTAAAGCAGGCTAGACTGGACTAAAACTGGCTAGCCTGGGAGAAATTGAACTAAATTGAAGTAAATCGAACTAAATTGGACTAAATCGAACTAAACTGCACTAAATCGAACTAAACCGCACCCATCTCTGAAATTTGGACGCGGCAGAGAACACATTTGGGCGCCGCATGAGGCAATTTAGTCTGATTTAGTCCAATTAAGTTCAATATGTCCCAGGCCAGTCCGCTTTAGAATAATCTCGCCTGCTTTAGTCCAGTCTGGTCAGCTTTAGTTCGATTTAGTCCAGTCTATTCCAATTTAGTCCATTTAGTACTCCTAGTCCTTAAATAGTCCGGCCTAGTCCTAGTCCGTGGCATATTTTTTTTCTGAGTGATTGCCCCCTTGGGGGTTTATTTCGGTTAATTAAATTAACAATTATCTTCATAATCTGGCAATGTATCATCATTTAGCTCTCTGATATACCACCCCTAATGATTAAAAGGATAACAACTCCACGAAACCTCTGTTACAAACAACCTGATTCAAATCTGCTAAAAACTATTAGGGTTTTTAACTATTTTGATAAGGTTCAGTCAGTTTCTTGGTGAAGCGGGCATTTATTTTGTCTTGCGGGCAAAATTCCGGACAGGGGTAAAACCATCTAACCTTGGCATAAAGTTCCTAAATTATTGTCTGCACCCAAGCTTTTGTACCCCTCCTTGCATTTGCAGTAGTACCACCCGATCATATTGACACATTCTGAGCCCTCCGTGCATCTGTGAGCGTTAGTGGCGCACTCGTCCAAATCTCTCTCGCAGCTGCCCCCTATGTAGCCATTCGGACATGCGCACTTGCCCGGGCTCATGCAGACCCCACCGTTGAGGCAGCTCTGGTTGCAAACGGCTAAAAAGAACGTAAACTTGGTTTTTTAAACAAATTAACAAATTGTTTGTTACATACTTTTACATAACATTTTTTTTGGGACGCCCGATATTATGTTAAAGTATCTACCTATCTATACATACAGTTGTAGGTAATGTTAAATGACATAGGTTACCAGGGTGATCAGAAAAAACGAGTAGGACAGTGACGTTACTTTAGACATAAGTTTTCCAACTGAAATTTTGGAAAATGTGTCTAAAGCGGTCTAGTCACTTTGCTGTAGGCAGTGACGTGACTTTAGACACACGGTTTTCCAGCAAAATGTGTCTAAAGTCATTCGCTGTACTCTTTCTGTTCACGATGGTACCTACATTATAATGATGTTACCTAAAAGTTACGAGGGGTAAACCACGGCAAATCACTTACGTTGGCAGCTGTAGCCATCACCGGTGTACCCCTCCTTGCACACGCAGTGGTAGCTGCCCTGAGTGTTGACGCAGTCGGCGTTAATGTCGCAGTTGTGCTCTCCCGAGCTGCACTCGTCCAATTCCACGCAATTGAACTTGTCAACTCGCCTGTAACCCTCGAGGCATTCGCAGACGTACGATCCGGGGGTGTTCACACATTTCGTGTTTTGATGGCAATGATGTCCCTCCAGGCCCCCTTCTTGTTGGCATTCGTCTATGTCTATAACATTACGCACCATTAATCTCGTGGAGGGAGTTACGAAAGTGACAAGTATTATATTTACAAATACGTCCAGTCGCAATAGTTCCTTCAAGGCAGACTCTTTATGGCATTTGGCAATCTCAGTTTTAAATTACGGAGAAGGATCAAAAAATTTATATGAACAGGAAAGGGTCAAAAAATTTATACAATGAACACAAAAAGGAGCATTCCTCTTTACTCTTCGAGGCCTCGTACTTTAAGATGTTTCTGCTATCATTATTATCAATAATTACTCGTGTTTTAACTTCGATGCTCCGTGTTATGGATGTAGTCATACGTAGCCCAGCATTAACTACACTACAATTCTATGTCTCATATAATGCGCCGCCCCAGAGTCCCCAGTCCCAGTGTATGGTCATCAATTTCTGCTGATTTCTAATCTAACCGAAGCGCTAATGGTAGAAAGCTAACTTACTATCAAAATTAAGTACTTAACGGGCAATTACGTAAGTAAGTACATAGGTACCTAATAAATCTGCTACCGACGCACAGTGGGTCAATGAACAAATCTAGCGGGTCAAAATCCAAAAAAAGAAATTTACGAATTACTATTCGCTAACCCTCTAGAACCCTAAAATAAATGTCTGATAAGTAATCACATCAAAGGTCCATTGCATTTTTGATTTAATCGAACGTCAAAACGTTGTTACCTGTCGCATTTGTGTGTAATTTAAATTGGTCGTTTTTAATGGACTGTCACAAATTTTGTTCTTTGTTCAAGTTTGTACATTGCATAATTTTTTTTCTGAGACTATAGTCTGAACTTAGGATTACATTGGCTGTAGTTTAATCTGCGGTAACTTGCGGCCATTCATAATGTTCCACTATTTATCGTCCTCAAACTGTATCTAGACGATCTGAAATAAAGGGTGCATTATGAAAGCTCGCAAGTTCACACAGTCTCAGAAAACAAAATGCGATAATACACAAACGCGAACAAAATTTGTGGCAGTTCATTAAAAAAAACAATTTGAATTACATACAAAATGTGGCAGCAAACAACATTTTGACATTTGATTAAATCACAAATGCATATGAATCTTTAAGAGGCTTCTTCACGCTATTGTCTTTCTCTCTCTTTCTTTGTGTGGATTTATTTAATTACTCGGCAATTTGTCTTCAAATTTAAATTATGAGCACTTTTCACCAATTAAACTAAATAAAGAAATCATGTTTCTTTTAGTCCCTTACAATTTAATGGGATTTGGAGGCACAGTTCGAAAAAGGCCGTTTATATTGGTATTCAACAAATATAGTGACTTATAAACAAAGTGATATTGGAACAAAAAGAATTTTATCAAATTCTATGGTGGAAAGACGTAGAAATTTAAATTTAAAATTGGATTTCCAAGAAATTAAATAAATTCAAAATAACCTGAAAGAGAGAGGATAGCGAGGAGGATAGCGTGAAGAAGCCTCTTAATGTGATACTTTTCAAACATTTATTTAGGTTCGTTTACATGGATTCTAGAGGATAAGCGAATAGTAATTTGAGAATTGTGTTTTCTGAATCTTGACCTGCTAGATTTGTTAGTTGACCCAATGTGCGACGATGCTAATGTGATAGGTGGGTAGGTAACTTACTGTTACTCTAAGAACTGTACCTATATCAAGTTGTCCAAGTTGTCTGCCACAAAACACGTCTGTCATTAAAATCGTCAGTAAGTTATTCTTTCGATTGCCATCCATTCATCATGTTTTCAGGCAAATTAACGAAGCAAAAGGTCTAAAAACGACTTGCCAACGAAGCGTAATTCTGTGTGTTCAGTGTTCATTACGAAAATACTCAAATTCTCTATAATCGTTTGACAGCAAGTGCCATGTCACATGTGACATAACTTGGCGTCCGCGAATTTTGTTGGATCCCGAAGAGATGGACTCTGGGGGCTCTGATTCTTTCGTTTATTCACAAGAATCTTAATTAAATCAAAAACCTGCGTACAGATATTTGTCCATATCGATGGTAATAAATCACTGCATTATGCGAATATTTTATTAGTGAAACGTTGCCATGATATTTGTAAAGTGAATAATGTGCAATTGATAATTCCCATCTCAAATCCGCCATTTTAGGTTTCCGCGGCCTATAGAAAACGTCAGTCATGACAATAAATAAAGCATCATTTAGGTATATCGAAGACAGAAAAATGAAATAAGAAATTACATTCCAATTTCCGCAACTGTACCTAGTAGTTAAAAGCTCGAGCAAGTGTTTTAATTTTCGATGCCCCATATATTGCACCCTCGCGTTGCAACATTAGGTAGGTACTTCAAGTCGGCCCAGTTGTCGGTATTGCCTAGTTATTTTCAAAAAAGATAATGTCTCAATAATGTCATGCCATGATCACGTTTTTCATTACTTGATCCTTTAATTCTTACATTACGTTTGTTGCTTTATTTAGAGGGTAGCTTTCTTTCTCTATTATGTATCAAGTACTTACATATACCTACTAGGTAATATACAGGGTGAGTCCAGTGCGGAATCGGTCCATAACTGCCAACTCATCAGTTTTACGAGAACTTCCATTTTATCAAGTCCGTAACTTCAGTAACAAGGGGGGTATAATCTCGGGAATGCGGCCTTTGGTGAAGAAAAAACACTGTTCTCCTCTAACCTGACATTTCAGAATGATTTTTATTCCTTCTTCAGAACTGTAGAGAATTCAGTATCTATTTTTCCATAGTTAAAATGATTAAAAACATCGATGTTTCTAAGGGCCGATTTCATAATAAAAGTTAAAGCTCCTTTACAGTTAAAGTAGCCTTTAATGAAGATTTTGACCAATCAGTAGCAGCCGCTTTGGTACGTTGCCAGGCACATATTTAAGGGACACTTTAATTTTGATTATGAAATCGGGGGTAAGTCAAAAAATATGACATTTAGCTTGACATAACCTAGATCGAATGAACTCACAACTAGCGACGGTTTCAACCGTAAAAGAAAAAAAAAGTCATTTCTATTCAAAATAATGAAAATGGTTTCCACTTCCAGTATAACAGGAAGTTATAGGGAGACGACAATCTTTTCTTCCCACTCTACGTGGTCGATAATGGTAACGCTGCAGATCAAAACGTTCTCGTAAAACTGGATCGACAGTTATGGACCGATCCCGCACTGTTGGCTCACCCTGTATAAGTCGATTAATTAACTGGACTGAATATCTGAGGTACAGTCGAGAAAGTAAGTTATGCACCCAAATCTTGAGCGTTACGCTCAGAATCTCGAAAACCAACATTCGATAGTGGTGCATTTCCATGTCATTAGAACCAGCACCAATTAGGGGTTGTATTGCTGGGTCAAAAAACCTAGGACTGTAAGCCAGTTAAGAATTATTCGCTCAAGAATTTGGCGTAAAGTGCATTATTTTGTTTTTCGACTGTACCTAGATAACAATATTATTGAATCAAATTTAACCATCTAAATCAAATCAAAGGGGGAAGATATCAGCAAGAACTCAAAACAATCAAAGACGTAGCGAGATGTAACGGATTTGAACCTATCATAGTAGACAACAAAAACAGGACTTAAAATTTGTCGCACTACCTTTTGAACCTCAGTTGACAAGAGGTTTGACAAGGTTTTTTGCGCAACAAAATTTAAGGACAGTTTTCGGATCTGAAAACAAACTGAAAAACCTTTTAGTCAACCCGAAAGTTAAAGTAGGGAATAGCGAAAAATCTGGCATTATACGAAATCAATTGTCAAAATGGTGATCTAAAGTATGTAGGTCAAACACGAAGGTCTCTCAACACCAGATTTAAGGACCACTTAGCCCATCTTAAATATGGCAGAACTGAGAAATCCAGTGTTGCCCTACATGCTTTACACAATGACCATAGAATAAGTAAGTTTGTAGCGTTAACAAGGTACAGATGCTAGATGCATGGGAGAGTATCGTAATTTATAAGTCTAGAGATAGGCTTATGAACGCTGATACAGGCCCGATCGCATATTCATCTGTTCACGCTACTTTAAGGAGAAGGAACTTGTTATATTTATACGTGTTCACAAATGCGTGACAATTTCTCGACCTGTGATTGATCTAACTCTCATTGCCGAGGGGTGGAGTTACACGGTTCAGTTTTTTGACAAGCAGGTTGTTTAGCTTCGGCTTTGATAATGAGCACATTGTGTTCGAAACGCGTCAGCACTGAAAATCAAGTGATTCGGTGTAGTGGGGTGTTTCTAAATCAAATGAATTCCATATTCTAAATGTCCTACCCTTCCATATATGTTCATACTAAGGATATGTACCTACCTCTCGTAAGTAACGTACTTACTTAATAACGCAGAAGCGAGACGCAAAATAGAGAATGAAGGTATAAGTATTCTGCCTAAAAAGAGTCTGTCGATGAGAAAATAATGCTGCACCTGGACAGTGAAGATATTTACAAGTCTGAACGATAGGAAATGAGATCGTACCCGTGCACATTCGTCCATCTCCTTGAAAGCCCTGGTCGCATTGACAAGCGTAAGTAGTTTGAAGGTTGAGGCAGGTTGCGTTAGCGTGGCAAACATGCCCTTTTGCGCAATAGTCAACACCTGTTAAGATGAAAATAGAACGCACCAAGGTTAGTTTAGTTTTGTTAGTGAAGCCGATGACTGTTAGATGAGACTTTCGTTAGCAAAAAATTCATGGGCAAATACCTGGACAGAACTTGCAGCAGTTGTCCGCCACGCTGAACTGTTGATCCGGCGGACATGTCAGTTTCGGACACATCGTCTCTGGATTTATTCTAGTGCAATTCATACTGCCGTCTTGACACTGGCACTCGAGACACTTCTTCATTGTTACGAGCTCACCGTGGTCGTAGAAGGCGCCGTGGAACAGGCAATGTCCTAAGGAAGAAAATCGCAAATTACTGTTTGAGAAATCGTCACGTTTGCTACGTACTGAGACAACTCTGACAACACTGCCCCGTAATGTTGACAGGATGTTTACAAGGCAGCTCGGGACACTCCACAGGACGACACTGAACCTCCCCCCGCTGTGGAATAATAAACAATGAAAATCCAGCAGAGACAGGCACAGTAAGTGGAGTAGTAGTTGCAAGGAATCGACTGTCAAATTTGCGGGAAATTTTCAAAAGTACTAACCACGCAAGCGCACAAATCACAGCCACGTTGCCATGTGGCGCCGTCCGCATGCACCGTCCCGTTGACGTGGCACGATTTCTGACAGTCACATTCCTCCACTTTACTGATACGTCCCTCTGCCGCTACCAACTGCAAAACACAGAATTATATATAATCAAAACAGTGTACAGAACGCGTATGTGACGTTACATGGTAGTCCATATACCCTTTCGGAAAGTTCCTGAAGATGCCTCGTCAGCTCCTGCACGGTGCTCTGCAACAGGGAGAACTGGCCGCAAGTCGGACACGTGGAGTCCAGGCTGGGGCAGAGGGAGAGGTATCCGTGCGGACCCGCTATCAGTCGAACGTCCTGCATCTGGCCCTAAAAACGGAAAATTGGTTTAGGGGATGTAAATCACCCTTTATATTGCGATCGATGCTTTCTCTAGTTTTTTCTGCAGTCAACGTACTCGAAGCGACCTCGGCATTTGTACTTTTTCTGGTTCCATTAACTACTTAAATAAACTATTCCATTGATTTTGCCTTTCGTGTTCATTACTGATATCTCTGGCGTGGATCTAACAAAAATTTTACGGTTTCATACGTAACTACTAAATGCAATGGTATGACGAAGCAACAATATAATATTTCGTATGAATACAAGTATCCAAATTTAGTTTCCTTCTATATTTGAGAAAAAGCCAGTATTGTCTGAGGAAACTATACATAAAATTAAATGCTATGGGTTCAGAGTGAATGGTTTTTGTTTATTGTATCGATATTATGAAATAGGCCTGTCATATTAGACAAAAAGAAGGTCTTGACACGGGACTAAGTCCTAACAGGCTACAACCACGACAAGTAAGCCCCAAATAGCCTTCAATATCTGTGAACAACTTTCTACCACTTTGAATCTTCGGGAATGAAAAGTTTTTGGGAATTTTAAGAATAAAGAACTCGCCTTTCTCCGTATTTTGGCAAATATATCAAAAACTAAGCGTGATAATGACAAGGTATACTCTGCCTTTTTGTAGAGCATTAAATTCTCTACAAGAGTGGTCTAAGAGCTATACCCGACAAATCAGTCGTTTGGTCTGAAGGAGCCATTAAAATTTGACATTCGGTGAAGGTCTTACAATTCACTTAAAGAAAATTTTATCAATTGCATCGTATCAATTACCCAATTTGCAATAATATAGATCTCTCGATTTTTTTTTGTAGAACACTCGTAGAACGAACGTTTAACCTCCTTGGGGTGCAAAGTGATTATGCACTGCAGGCGTGAAGATGGCGCGGCCTCGTTTCTTACCACGAAATATTGTTTTTTTGTTCCATTATGTGATTGTTTACCTAAAATTAGTGTCTATAGTATTTATTGTAGATAAACAATCACATAATGGAATAGAAATCTATTATTTCGGCGTACGGGATGAGACGCTTAGAGTGTGCAGTGCATAATTACTTTGCACCCTCAATGAGGAGATTAAACCGTTCGTTCTACAAAAACATTCGAGGACCTATTTTATTGCAAATTGACTAATTGATACGATGCAATTGTGATTAAATTTGCCTCAAGTGAATTGTAAGACCTTTAAACAGCAATGGCAAATTCACCCAAGATTTTTTTTTTATTTTCCTGTTCAAGTAGCTACAAAATAATCAAAAAACGTTTCAAACGTTAATTGAGCAATGAAAAGCATTCTTTAATGTCCGCAGATATTGTACGATTTTTTTCAAATTTTTAATGCTACTACAAATGGCTTAAAACGAATCGCAGATAAATCTGTTTTTTGCCGTGTTGAACACATAATTTTTTCGCCGATTGACATTAATCGATTTACTGTCTAGGCAGTAAAAGTCGCACATGCGGCAGTAAAAATGCACTTTTTTGATGATAATCGGCGAAAAAATTATGTGTTCAACACGCCAAAAAACAGATTTACTGCCTTGGCTGGATTCCTTGAATGAAAATTCAGCCGCGGCGGTAAATCTGCAATTTTTTTGCCTTGTTAAACAAAAAACAACTATTTTTCTAATACTAACATATTATACCTACTGTTTCTATGGCGCATTTGAGTTAGCTTCTTGTGTTTGCTATAAAACCCATCACATAGATTTGGAATGGATATTACTCCATAACCGACAAACTTCAAATTTTGCTTGCTGAACGGAGGGTGGAGGCATTCGCTCATAAGGTGGGTATATGCGAGGGATGTTCCACTATTTTAAGCGACCCCGTGTCCGTTCAGCTAAATTGGAAGTGTGAGGGGGTAGTTTCCGGGGGGTTGGAGGGCGGTGGTACCCGGATTTGCTCTTTTTAGGTCTATTCGAGGGATGTCTTACTAATTTTAACGACTAACTTTGGAAAATATATACCCGTTCAGCAAAATTCAAGGTGCTAGGAGGTAGCCTCCGGGAGTTGGAAGGTGGCATTTGCGATTTGCTGTTCTAAGGTCTATCCGAAGGATGCTCCACTAATTTTAACTACTTGCAGTTGATAAAGTGGCCGTTCTGCAAAATTCGAATTGTCTGGGGGTAGGTTTCCGGGGGTTGAAAGGTGGTGGAAACCGAATTTGCCCTTTCTAAGTCTGTGGACGTGATAAAAGCAGGTCGACATAAAATTAAGTTGACATAAGGAGACTAATATATTGAACGCAAAAAATTGCACCCCCATTTTCACACCGAAGGCGAAGCACAAAAAATGGACATTGAGAAAATTTTACCCTTGGACCACCTACAACCAGAGGAGACTAACTGAACGCAAGAAATTGTACCCCCCAAAAAACACCTCCTTCAACCCCGAAGCACAAAAAATAGACATGGAGAAAATTTAATCCCTGGACAACCTACAGTCAGAAGAGACTAATTGAATGCAAAAGATTGTACCCCCAAAACGCACCCCCTTCAATCCCCAAGCACAAAAAGTTGAGCCACAGGAAATTTAACACTTGGACTTGCACTTGGACCCCCAAAACCCGAAACCCCCAAACACGAAAGATTTACGTGGACTAAATTTTACCCTTGAACCAGGGGAATCCAGGCACATAGGAAATGTAACACTTGCACTACCTACAACCAAAGGAGACTAATTGAACAGAAAATGATGAACCCCAAATCTCACCCCTATCGAACCCCTGGAAAACCTACAATCAGAGGAGAGTAATTGAATGCAAAAGATTGCACCCCCAAAACTAACCCCTCCAACCCCCAAGCACAAAAAACTGACCCACAGGAAATTTAACACTTGGACAACCTACAACCAAAGGGGACTAATTTAACACAAAATTATGAACACACACAATTCACCCTGTCAGCCTCAAAAGACAAAAAGTAAAATGGAGGAAATTTACCTTGAACCACCTCCAACTTGAGAGCATTAACTGAACGTTAAAAATGTCACCGTCACAACTCACCCTTTCAACCCTCAAAATACAAGAAAATTCATTGGATAAAATCTAACCCTTGAACCACTCTTAATACCTAACTTTCATAGTATAATAGCAATAATCATATAATGCCTCGATCGATAATAGCTACGTTGAAACAAATCTTGATGGGGAGTGTGATAAAGAAGTCTAGCCAGGAAACTATGACAGGCGCAAATGGTTTCGTTAAAAAGAAATTAGACGTCATTTAAATAATATCCCCTCGTTTCGATAATGGCGGTCATGCAATAAGATTGGACTTTATTTAAGCTAACAAACACCACTCCGATTACTTTTTCATCCCCTATAACGCAGGGAATTCGGACTGAGAATAAATGTATTTACAATGCACCCTAGGGGGGCACGTCACGACGATGAAATAGATTCATTCGGTGCATGAAAGCGCTATCAAAGTTGCATATCTAACCGCGCACCTTAAAATTTAATACTCAGAATGCGATTCGAAAATTAAACAAAAAACAATAAACCTGCAAGACAGCCGAAATAAATCATTTAATAAACAATTACTATCAAATTGCCAATCTTTCGTTATTATTTGTGCACTTCTTCAAGTTTACAACAAGGTGTTCTTTCATTGCCAGAATTATAAGTCCAGAGTACCTTTGAAATGAAAAAGCCATGATGAAGTAAACAAACAATCACGAAACGTTGGCAATTTTACAATTGTTTTTAATTTTTGAATCCCATTCACAAAATCGTATTCTTGGGTTCGAGTATTTTTAACTTCTACGCTTCAGTTAATAAAATCGAATCGCCAAAAACATCAAATCTTAACGTTTTAGGGTCCTGGGAATCCGAAAAATTGTCTTTTGAAAAATGTCTGTCTGTCTTGTCTGTCTGTGATCACGCTGCAGCTCAAACTACTGAACGTATCGAGATGAAATTTGGCACACATATTCAGTGGGCAATTTGTAGGTGCTGTTTAGATTTTGGGCCACATCGGTTGACGGAAAGTGCCATTTTGGCACATCAACTTTTAAAATTCAAAGGCAAACCCCCATTTTTCGCGTTACCATATGAAAGCTCTCCAAATTCTGCTTCTAAAAATGTATTCACACTTGGTGCACTTTCTTTGTTTTGTCTTGAATTTAAAATCAAAATTGAAATCCACTCTTGTCTGGACATTTAATTTCTTGTCTTGTGCTCAAGGATCTTGAAACCTGGTCCTGAATTTTTCGCTAATGATCAATGAAATTCGCCGAGTTGTTATGAAAATCTTATCCTCCCAATAAAGTATCAACATCTCTACGACTGAGAGACATACTCCGTTTATGATGCTTAAAAACCACAGTAGCAGGCCATGATATGTTTTTCTTAAATTGCTCACCATTAAATAACCGAATTTATATTTGATGGAACTTCGTGGCTGTGTTACTGTTAATTTGAGCATTGAACATTTACGAAAATATTGAAGAAAAGCTACTTACTCCTAGTGCAGAAGCGCCGAATTCGGCTTAGACATTGTAAGCTTATAATTATTGATGAAATTTTACGATTTATACTCTTATTAGTTTAGATTGGAAGAAAGTGGAATAGATTGGCAATAAAATCAAGAACATCACAGGTGAACGCAATCAAATGAGGGTGGAAGTCTGGATATATTAATCTTATTTTAAGACTGTTACGATTAGGCAAACACCTTTAGGTATAGTAGATAAAGCCAAAAATTTATTATTAGGAAAGATAATGGGCAAATTCCAACTATTTGTTTTTAGAGATTAATGGTGAAAAATTGCAGATGAAAAATGTCAATGCCTCGAGAAGGATTCGAACCTACGTCTAACGGAAACATGTCGTACACTCTTGACCAACTATGGCTACCGAGGCTTGTTGTGTTCAAATCCTTTTTCCGCTGCATTAACATTAATCGTCTCTGTTGCTATTTGCGATTTTTTGCGGTTTTCAAGCCCAACCTACTACATAAACATTTATTCACCATTGGATCATGACTACCTATCTGAAATTAAATTATTATTAGGAAAGATAATGGGCAAATTATTCACTCATTTACCCATCCAAAACAAGTTTTTGAAAGATTTATTATCACCATCAGAAAGGTCTTCAAATTCTGGTTTTGGGCACAAAAATTGAAATTTTGTGATAACACTGAAACCACGTTATAGCCTAAACTACTAGATCGATTTGTCCTAAATTTGGTACATGGAGGTGAACCTTTGAAGAGCTGAAAGGCTTTTGGGAGCAATTGGTAGACGGGAAGTGCCATTTAGGCATATCATCTTTAAAATCGTAAATACAAGTCACGGAAATCAAAGACCCACGCTTTGGAGAGGTTCCAGCCGCTTCTCTGCTGCATTTTTTGAGTAAATTTTGATTTTCTGTTCCCTTGCAAAAATTATGGTTTCACAAAGACAATCAAGTCAACTTCGTTTTATTCTTTAAATACAGCAGCAGTGCAACAACAACAATATCCTTGAATCTAGCCCCAACTAAATATAAACACTCATCACTGATGTTTATAATTAACAATTTCGAAGTTAATGCACTTTATTTGCGGTCAAAATGAGTAAGACAAAGTCACCATCGAACTGAACTTCATTTCTTGGAGGACCACTGAGTCTTAAGGGCTGCAAACCGCACATTTTTCTTCGTCCACACAGGCAATCAGGCGTACAGGCGTCCCTAATTTCTCTATAAATACCACAAAACACGTAGGGGAAAGGGGTGCAAAATGATCCCCCTAACGGGAGAATCGCTGTAAAACCGAAACAAACGCTTCTTTTAATCTGATTTTTTTTATGGAAGGGAGGTACAACCCTTGATAGAATATACGATTTTTATTTGAATTAAATTTTGATAAATAACATGAGATAAAATATTATTACCGCAGGTGTGTAAAGGGATCATTTTACTCACGGGGCTTGGGTAAAATGATCCCTGTATTGTATAACATACACAATGCATTATTTTAAAGAACCTTTAGGTAATTACTTATTTTCCAATAGTAGACGCTTTAAAATTATATAATTATATAAAGAGCAAGAAAAATTTACAGCGAAGGTAAAATGATCCCAGCACGTTTACCCACATATTTGGGGATTGTTTCACCCCAAGTACGTACAGAACACCTATAGCATTACATTCGAAAAAATGCAAACCAAATTTTTGCCAAATTAGCTAACTGGCACTTTAATATCCGCTGTGATGAGTAATGCAATAGAAATTTGGCTTAGATGTTAAATAATATATCTACAGCAAGATAAAGTAGCGCTTGCCGTAGATCAGACCTTCACAATTTTGAAAAATGATAATGCTTTCTGTCAAGAACAATTCCGCGCATATTCTGCCATTCTTAGTAAGTCACTTTACCGACGTAGAACCACTCTTGCAATATTTTTGTGAAACGACACTACTCATATCTATTTTAATCATCTTTTTGATCACCTCCTGGGATTATTTTAGATCACTTTCCCCTACTTATGACAACCACGCAACCCATCTTCTCGGTGATCGACGTTGGCTTCCCCACTAATAAAACTACAATTAATAATAATAAACGATAAATCAATAAATTTTCGTCTTTAGTGTTGATGACAACTGCAAACTGACAAATAATGAATAGGGCGCGGATTTTATGCAAAATGCATATTGGAAATGGATAAAGATTCAAGAAAAATGTTCGAGATGTATACGAATCTCACTAAAATGAGTCATTTGACGTAATTTAAAATTTGCATATTTTGTATATTTTGAAATCTCAAGCATATTTTAGTGCCCAGAGCATATTTTATTAAATTCCTATATTTCCAATTTGTTTTTTCGAATAGCCAAAGGAAAAACGTATTCCAAAATCGTGAGTGCATGACCGTGTCTCGTACTTGCTTGTTAATCCCAATTCCTTGAATTTTCAACCTCTCGTCAGTCTTTAATTTCCCCTACCTGTAGGTGGTAATTGCCTGTTTCCAGAGTGACGTCCCATTTGGAGGTTCAAATCATTATTATTTCTCCCTCTCCCGCCCATTAAATACAAGAAATATCGGTCTCTGTCGGTCGCCTCCAAGTGCGCGCGAATCGAATTGTCATCCTTTTTTAACGCGTTCAGATTTAAGCATAATGTGTGTACTCTTTTCTCTCAAAAAATACCTGGATATGCAGATAGCTACCTACCTGCCAGGGTCGAATTGAAGGGGTGGGTTAACTTTTTGGCCACAATTTTGATTCCGTTTATATAGCTGTTTATTTATTTATAAGCCACAACATATTGTAATACTACAATTCACATTCTTGGTTCTTAAATATTGAAACTTTTCCAATTACCGCAAAAAATATACCTAGATATGTTATTCCTTGGAAAAATGGCTCAATGTATCTTCTCAGTTTTCGGCATATTTCATATTTTGTGCATATTACGTGCATTTTTAGGCATATAAGTGCATATTTTATGCCTATTTTGTTTCTTTTCAATGCATATATATGCGCATATTTGTCTGTGCATACGAATCCGCGCCCTAATAATGAATAATGTCAAAATGTTACAATAGAAGCAAGTCATTTCTCTTTTACTTATTGTAAGGGTATGTTCTCTGTCCTTTTTAAATTTGTCCACACTTCCGGTTGATTGCCGTACCTCTCCAAAGAAAGAAATCCAGTGACCTTAGTTTCAATAGAATATAATATGCAAATTATCGTTCTGTACGTAAGTATTATTGGTCATCTATGGTGTCAACTCACTTTTAAACTTCACTACCACACTAAAACAATTAATTTCATCCACCGTTTTTTTTTGCCCCAAGAAGAATAAGAAAACTTATCAGAGCATGGGTGCATGTGAATAGTTCACAGAAGATATTGTTCGTAAATACTTCAGTTATCGGTATTTAAACTAAAATGTCTGTAAAATCTGAGGAGAGGTACTAGTCGGTTTACATTAGAAGCAAGAAAGTACTTGTGATGTCGTTGGGTTTCAGCGGCTTTCTCTTAAACTGTTCACTGTTAGATTTTTTGGAAATAGGGTTTGGGTTGCATCAGGCGGATTTCTCATTTATGATGAATGGAGAGGCAACAGGAATTTATCAGGATTTTGGAATGGTAATGGTAATAATCAGGAATCAGGTACCTAATGCTTTCCAATTTCCGTCCATCGACGTTTACTGCAGTTTTAATGCAAGAACTTACAATGGCGACAGCACCTCCGAATGTGCCCGCACCCTTAAGTGGCAACAATTTCAACGGGGGAACCCTTGCATTCAAATATGAAATGAAATATGAAAGTTTGGTGTTCTTCCTTTAAACAAAATTTTTGAGATTTTTTGATAGGTACCTATTTACTACCCCTCGTTCTTTAAAACTTGAAAGTTCAAGAAAATTTCATTATTTAGAGTTTAGTTCTTGTATTGTCAAGAATTTTGGACATTCTTTCTTTGTATTGATCTTGTCTTGAATTGAATTGAAGAAAAAGTCATCAAAACAAGTTCTTGACAATTTCTAGATCTCGTAATCACCAGTTCTGAGAGTATCTCTATCTCACTTGTTTGTACATGGAAAAAGGATGCAAAAGATTCCCAATACTTTCAGAGTACTTGCATCTTTTTTCTCTTATGGCCAGGTAATTATCTACAAAACTGAAATAGAGATGCTCGCAGTCCAACACGCTCTAAAATTATGTAGATGCGAAATCTTGGAAATTCCATCTCACCTTAAAGAGGTAATGCGTACTTCTCTGGCCCAGCCAGAGCTGTTTAGGTTCGGTGAAGTTTCGGTCCGGGGCTCCGGGCCTCAGCAGTCTTTTATACAGCGGATGGCAGTCCACCAGGAGTTCCGCCTGCGAACCGCTCACTGACACAGCCACGTGATGCCACATATTGTCGGCGAGTTTATAATGGAACGTCTCCACGTACACTTTCGAGTCCACTCGCGAGGTGTAGTGCAGCCGGATCTCGTTCTTCCGGCCGCTGGATTGCAGTTCTAAGTAACGGTTTTGTCCGTGCGCGAAACTCACTATACTTCCCGTGTTGCCGGATTCCTGACGCAGCCACGCGGCGATGGTGAACTCGGGACTCATTCGGAGCAGGTCGGAGACCTGCTGGAAGGTGGCCGGTGGCAGCCGAAGGTCTCGGTAATCACCTGAAACAAACAAAAATAAAGAAGAAGAACAAACAAAGAAGATAGTCCAACATTATTGGATTTTGGGTTCCGGATGGCATCTTCAGAACTGGATTGGGGCCTGAACTGTTCAGCTCTGAAGATGTCGCCTGCAACGGTGTACGAAACGTCGGTGAGAACCAAACAATTGACACAAAGTCCATCTGGAGCCCAAAATCCAGCAATCCCGTGGAAGCCTCCATTCAAATTTACTAGTTTTTCCCTAGGTTTAGTCTCGGGACTATTGCTTTGTATACCAAGGTCATCTTGTTCGCGCGCTTGCTCGCTCAGCCCTTCGTTCACTTTTTTATCAGACGCGATAACTTTTGAACGCTTTGAGGTATCATTTTGATGGATAGGTATGTACCGTGAATATTTCGGACGAGTTCGTATATGGGCATAATCGGCATACGGGAAAGGGATCAAAAGGGCATCTGAACAGTACCGCTGGAAAAAAGGGTACATATACCTACAACCCTGCCCTTTGAACCGTCCAAAAATTAAATTTAAATTGGCCATAAGTCATCAACCCTTGACCGTACTGTCCTGATTTTTTCAAGGCATTACCAATATGGCAATACTGGCCACCTGCAAACAGTTTCCGCCGCTTCGGGTGAGCATTTCAGTCGCGATAACTTTCGAAATCTCTTAAATTTCGACTTGAAATTTGAAGGGTGGATAGATACCACGAATATCCCGGACAAGTTCGTATATGGGGAGAATAGGCCCAAGGGAAAGGGGTGATAAGGGCATTTCAATTTTGATGTATTGAGATTTAAATTCACTGTGGCTCGTGAACCCTTGACCAGGGAGTACTAATTTTTTCAAGGTATTATCCCCATGACTATGTTCACTATCTGCGAGAGTACAGAGCGGGGGGGGGGGCGCTGGTTACCACCCCCTTGTTTATTTTGGACGCGATAACTTTCTCAATGTTCGAGATATTGACTTGAAATTGGGAAGGCAGGTAGATACCGTAACACGGTTCGCTAGAAATGGAAAATAGTGAAAAAAATTGTCCAAAGATTTGAACGGTCAAAATCGATTTCTGGTACACTTCTGATTATTGACTTGGAGCTAAATCGTTCTATGCTTACTTTCCATTTTGAGCTGAAAACTATAGCGTTTCAAAAATAACGCTTTTCAGATTTAGTTGATCCTTAGTTAGAAGCGGGCTCTCGTGGTTTTTGGGATATTTCGAACTTGCTTTGAAACCTAAAGCAGAAAATAAAGCAAAAAAGTAAGAAAACACAAGAATACAAACATTTTTATTGAAACGTACGTTAACACCACAAGTGAGAAGAGTTGTAGAATGTAACAGCTTACAACAATTTACTGGAGAGTTTGGGATGATTGTCTTGGACTTTAAACCTGGTCCAGACCAACATAAAATCAGAATGAACCGCCTCAAAAGCTTGTTCACTATAAGGACCCAAGCCACTCTTCATTAAATCACAAAATTCTCCCACATGAAAAAATACGGCTTGTATTTTAGGAGTTACGTTGATTTCCAATTTCGTGAATTCTTCTTGAAAATTACCGTAAGGCTATTAGTAATTTTCAAGAAGAATTCAGAAGTGTACCTGAAATCGATTTTGACCGTTCAAATCTTTGGACAATTTTTTTCACTATTTTCCATTTCTGGCGAACCGTGGTAAATGTCTAACACAAGTACATTTATGGCCGAAATTGACCCACGGGAAAGGGATCAAAAGGGCACTTGAATTTTGATGTCCTAGTAACTATTATATTTCTATGGGTATCCGGACAATTGCTCGAAACGACAATTGATTGAGACGACAGTTTTTCGAAACGACAATTGATCGAAACGACAATTGCTCGAAACCACAATTTCTCGAAACAACAGTTGCTCAAAACCACAATTTCTCGAAACGACAATAATAAATTGCTCGATAGGTTCAACTTGGTTCAAAAAGTGAGTTGAATGTCGCGTCACGCGACACTCACTTTTTCACTTTTCTGGTTCTCGTCTCAAAACTTATGGTTTCCAAAAGGTCAGGTAAGTTTCTGTCTCAAATGACAATTATTTTCTCATATATTTATATCTTCCCATAATAGTTCCCAGCGACAACAGTTGTTTCAGCGTCAGTTGTTTTTTTTACTTCTCCATTGAGGTCTTAAAAGGTCAGGTAACGTCGTCTCTTTCGGTGTCCGGTAAATTCGTCGCCAGCAATTCGTCGCCGACAATTCGTTGCCAGCAATTCGCCGCCCCAGCAATTCGTCGCCTCAACAATTCATCGCCAGCAATTGATCGCCACAACAATTCGTCGCCAGCAATTGGTCGCCGCGCCGACTTAATTCGTCGCCACAGCAATTCGTCGCCGCAACAATTCATCGCCAAGGAAAAAGAAGCATAAGATTTTCAAAATGTTATTCTTATTTCATTACATTCCATAATTTATTTAGTATCTTACATTGTGGGCGATTCCACGCAAATAATCAACCGTGAGCTAGTTTTACATATACAGAGTGTCCCAGATTCAATGTGACGGGCAATATCTCTATCGTGACCAGAAGTTAAATAATTCTGAATATTGGCCTGAGCACCTATATTTCGACGTCCGGCGGATCTTTTCAGAGAATACACTCATACCTATGTATCTACTTCCAGACAGTCAAAAGTTGGTTTGATGCTCAAACTGATATTTGGTTACGTAATGTGCGTAGAAAGGCAAAATTAAATTTTATAAGCAAATAAATTCCGTTTTGGCTTCCTGCTTACGAGCCCCCGTGTGCTGTTAGGTTGGATTAGTAAAAGTAAACATCCCTCTGCATTTTAGTAGCGTACAAACTAATTACGATAATTTCTTTCTTGGAAGTATATTTTTGTATAATATCCTGCTTACGTCGTTAAAGGATTAGAGAAATTTTGAAAAGTTTCAAAAAAAAATGAAAAGTTGTCCTACGGTAGTATAAAGTATTCTGGAGAATTAAATAAATCTACAACAGCTTAATAGGGAACATAATACCGGGTGTATCATTTTCCGCGCCGTATAGGAGATTAACATGGGAAAACGAATTTTATTTTTTCCTTGCTCCAGGAACAGATTTAAATCAATGGTAGCTTATCCAGTGGATAGACCCGGCTGGCCGGTATCCTGAAAAAAAAGATTACCTGCTAGTGCCCTTTGGTTACTTAGCAGGAATTTTTGAAAAATTGAATTTTAAAACGACGCGCGCATTACTTCGTGTACTTTCGGTGTCCTTCGAAGCTTTACGTAAATTGTCAGCCAGGGCCGAATCTGCGATTTTTGACCTAATTGTTGACATTAAGAAAGCCGTGGCTTGAAATTATTGTTTTAAATCTGGAGCAAATCGTTCTTTTTTGCCTTCTTGCTGACGCAGAATTAGTGTACCTACCAGCGGCGACAAGCAGCAGCCGACAAGGGTTCGGTCAGACTTGGTTGACGATCTAACCTCAAAATTTTACTTGGTCAAGTAAATTACTTTGAATTGCAATTATGAGGTAAGCTCTTACTCGGTGTTAGCGTTTAATTAATCAATTATTCTACTTTAGGTGGCAATATTGTTAGTGGTAGTTCGAACAAGGATCAGAAGGCATTCTCGGGTTTGGCAATGACCTCCCATCGTAAACTGTCTTTATCTTTTACGTTACCTATTTGTGTTAAAAGGTTTTGTAAGTGAAGACACAAGTAGGAGTTACATGTTTTCGTGGAGAGAACATTTTGTATTCCCTTAATTAGTTGTAGATAGTTAGAAGATGTTTGGTAATGTTTAAGAACCCTGTTTGGAAAAGCAGCTGCTGACAACATCGGTACTGGTAATTAACTTGGAACTTGAGACATCATGTTGTATTTACCTAATAAAATGCTTTTTGAACTTATTTCCAAATTTTTCAGTTCAAAAGAAACAAATTTTGTCCATTATTGGCTGAATTGTTATTGAATATTAATCACTAGCAGAGTGGCACTAAAGAATAGATTGTTAAAACTGAGTAATGGAAGAAGCCAAGAACGTGTTTAAAATTCTTTATTAATAATAGTTTTTTAAAACATCGACAGCTGGCACAATTCCATTTTTGTATCTTTACATCAATCCTGACTAAATTGTAGCAATATCACAAACCACCACTACTTTTAATAACACTCCGTCATGCAGTGCATAAAGAATTAAATAACAATTAGTAACTTTCCAGTATAATTCTTCTTGCTCAATTTTTCAATGGGAATGAGTAAACGGATGAATTTTTTCCCTGGTCCAGGGCAGTAAGATGGCATGGCATCCTGAAATAAATGTGATCACTGTTTATTTATTATGAGGGAGGTACCTATCCCTATCACAAAAAATATCCATTGTACCTACCTAATCAATTTAACTTGTTGACAATCCACAATATCACAGTAAGGCTCATCCGAAGGGTTATTGGTAAATGGGTTGTTGGCCTGGGACAAGGGTTTTCTCTGGAATAAGCCGTTGTTATCCAACCAAAAGCTGTGTCAAAAGTCTTGTTGTCACCTGTCAATCCTGTCAATCTAATTTCCTTTCAGTCGACATATGTTTTTTCGCGCTAACGTTACCAGTCAGCCTGGTCGCCTACTTGGTCATGTTTTTGTCTTTTGTTTGTAGCATACATAAGAAAGAACGCGACAACATTAGTGTTCACGTTACCTGGTCAACGTGGTCTGCGCAGTGACGCGTTGACGTTAGGCGCTTTCCTTTTACACATTTACCTGAGGAGCCTCAATTAATCTCAGCAATTTGATTGGTTCATTTGTAATTGACCAATCAAATAGCTGAGTTTTCTCAGACAAATGTGTAAACGGAACGCAGCTATTGTTGACACTGTGTAAGTACTACAACGCCAATTTACCCACCCAGCAGCACTACTTAACTGAACGCACCCCGCACGGTGTCAATAACCAGGCTGACTGGTAACCTTAGCGCGAAAAAACATACGTCGCCAAAATGGAAATTAGATTGACAGGTGACAACAAGACTTTTGACACAGCTTTTGGTTGGATTGTTGTGATTATGAAATTAACATCGACGAAACAACAACGGCTTATTCCAGAGAAAACCCTTGTCCCAGGCCAACAACCCATTTACCAATAACCCTTCGGATGAGCGGATAAGTTAAATTGATTAGGTAGGTACACAGGGGCGTGTTTAACGTAGGTTGGATCGGTGCATCGCACCGGGCCCCCAAGCAGATTCTGATCACTTGGGCCCCTAAGCTGATTTCGATAACAATATTTTATTACGAACAAAACTTAAAATTCAGTCAGTGTCCCTCCAAAAATCTTCATTTTCTAGCGTTGAGGGCTGGGGTTGGGGGCCTTATTTGGCTTGGCATCTTGAGTTCCAGGCACAGAAATCTAAAGAGTAGACCGATGAAAAGACCCTTCAGGTTTCAGGAATTAACAATAAGGTCGAGACGTATGGCGCATTTTCAAAGTAAATATCCCATAATGCACACATCTTTTCTTAACACTCCCCATAGGGTCATGCAGCCCAGAACGAGCATTTAGTGTTCTAAGAAGAATGAAAACGTATTCGAGAAGTACTATGGGACAAAGAAGGACGTCCGACTTAGCTCTTTTAACAATTGAGCGAGACACACTCGACGAGATAAGTTTAGAAAACGTTATTTCAAAATTTTTGGCCAAGAAGGCAAGAAGAGGGGTGAGGATGTGAATTTGGAAAAATAAAATTGTATTTAACGTTTGTGATTGTCAAAAATTTTTTCTCGTGCTAATAAACATCGCGGGGGGGGGGGCAAAAAAATTTTCGGGGGGCTACCCCATTGGGCCCCTTCGGGGGCTCTGCACCGGGCCCTTCCACTGCAATGGATATTTTTTGTGATAGGGATAGGTACCTCCCTCATAATAAATAAACAGTGATCACATTTATTTCAGGATGCCATGCCATCTTACTGCCCTGGACCAGGGGAAAAATTCATCCGTTTACTCATTCCCATTGAAAAATTGAGCAAGAAGAATTATACTGGAAAGTTACTAATTGTTATTTAATTCTTTATGCACTGCATGGCGGAGTGTTATTAAAAGTAGTGGTGGTTTGTGATATTGCTACAATTTAGTCAGGATTGATGTAAAGATACAAAAATGGAATTGTGCCAGCTGTCGATGTTTTAAAAAACTATTACTAATAAAGAATTTTAAACGCGTTCTTGGCTTCTTCCATTACTCAGTTTTAACAATCTATTCTTTAGTGCCACTCTGCTAGTGATTAATATTCAATAACAACTTAGCCAATAATGGACAAAATTTGATTCTTTTGAACTGAAAAATTTGGAAATAAGTTCAAAAAGCATTTTATTAGGTAAATACAACATGATGTCTCAAGTTCCAATTTAATTACCAGTACCGATGTTGTCAGCAGCTGCTTTTCCAAACAGGGTTCTTAAACATTACCAAACAACTTCTAACTATCTACAACTAATTAAGGGAATACAAAATGTTCTCTCCATGAATACATGTAACTCCTACTTGTGTCTTCACTTACAAAACCTTTTAACACAAATAGGTAACGTAAAAGATAAAGACAGTTTACGATGGGAGGTCATTGCCAAACCCGAGAATGCCTTCTGATTCTTGTTCGAACTACCACTAACAATATTGCCACCTAAAGTAGAATAATTGATTAATTAAACGCTAACACCGAGTAAGAGCTTACCTCATAATTGCAATTCAAAGTAATTTACTTGACCAAGTAAATTTTTGAGGTTAGGTCGTCAACCAAGTCTGACCGAACCCTTGTCGGCTGCCGCTTGTCGCCGCTGGTAGGTACATTAATTCTGCGTCAGCAAGAAGGTAAAATAGAACGATTTGCTCCAGATTTAAAACAATAATTTCAAGCCACGGCTTTCTTAATGTCAACAATTAGGTCAAAAATCGCAGATTCGGCCCTGGCTGACAATTTACGTAAAGCTTCGAAGGACACCGAAAGTACACGAAGTAATGCGCGCGTCGTTTTAAAATCCAATTTTTCAAAAATTCCTGCTAAGTAACCAAAGGGCACTAGCAGGCAATCTTTTTTTTCAGGATACCGGCCAGCCGGGTCTATCCACTGGATAAGCTACCATTGATTTAAATCTGTTCCTGGAGCAAGGAAAAAATAAAATTCGTTTTCCCATGTTAATCTCCTATACGGCGCGGAAAATGATACACCCGGTATAATATTAAATGACAAAAATAGTAAGTGTATAGGTAAACATGTTAATAAGTCAAAATAAAAGCATTAAACATTAAAATTCATCTTTTAAGTAGTATTTCACTTCATTTCACTGTTTCCAGTGCTCAATGTACTGATACTACTTAGAACGACTAGAACTGGCGGCGCTATGGGTGGAAGTTTGTTATTACCGCATTGATACTTTCCACAACTTTTCAAGAAAAAGTGAAAAGTTTCAACATATGCTGAAACTTTTGAATGAAATGAAAAGTTTTTGAAACTTTTCAACTGAAACTTTTCAAGCTCACATCTTTAAGAGAGACGCGACCCTAAATAAATTCCGAGAAAGACCACAGACGAAGAAGAAATATCGGGACTGCTCTGAACGTCTACAAAATGTTAAATTGTATCACAAAAAGATCACGGTCGATTATTTGCGTGGAATCGCCCACAATGTAAGATACTAAATAAATTATGGAATGTAATGAAATAAGAATAACATTTTGAAAATCTTATGCTTCTTTTTCCTTGGCGATGGATTGTTGCGGCGACGAATTGCTGTGGCGACGAATTAAGTCGGCGACCAATTGCTGGCGACGAATTGTTGGGGCGATGAATTGTTGAGGCGACGAATTGTCGGCGACGAATTGCTGGCGACGAATTTTCCTAACTTCGTCTCTTTCTAATAACAAAAGTTTCTCAATTATTTACTTTCCCCGTCAACGATTTTTTTCTAGCAGAATCTGTCGATTTCTCACCAACAGTTGTTTCAGCGGCAGCTGTTTTTTTACATTTCCGTTAAGGTCTCAAAAGGTCAGATAACATCTCACTCTAATAACAAACGTTTCTCAATTATTTACCCTCCCCTTCAACGATTTTTTTCAAGCAAGATTGTCGATTTTTTGCTTTTTCATTCAGGTCTCAAAAGGTCAGGCAAGGTCTTTCTCTAATAACAAAAGTTTTTCAATTATCTACCTATCTACCTTCCCCTTCAACGAGTTTTACTAACAGAATCAATCGTTTCTCTTTTAAGTTCAGGTCTCAAAAGGTCAAGTAAGGTCTCTCTCTAATAACGTTTCTCAATTATTTACCCTTCCTTTCAACGATTTTTTCTAGCAGAATCAATCGTTTTCTCACTTTTTTATTCAGGTCTCGAAAGGTTAGGTATGGTCTCTCTCTCTAATAACAAACGTTTCTCGATTTTGTACCCTTCCCTTCACTTTTCCGTTCAAGTCTTCTCTCTAAAAACATTTGTCGTCGAGAAATTGTGGTTTCGAGCAATTGTAGTTTCGAGCAGTTGTCGTTTCGAGCAATTGTCGTCTCGGGCAATTCACGAGCAATTATCGTTTCATGCAACTGTTTTCAAGCAAATGTTTTCGAGAAATTGTTTTCGAGCGAATTTGGTGGGGATCGTTGTAATAAATAGAGAACCTAGGTAGCACTTTTT
Organism: Pycnomerus fuliginosus; assembly: GCA_963924575.1. NCBI lineage: Eukaryota > Metazoa > Arthropoda > Insecta > Coleoptera > Zopheridae > Pycnomerus > Pycnomerus fuliginosus. The sequence continues at coordinate 23,166,990 of OZ004622.1, forward strand.
TATGAAATGTCATCGTAGTGCCGAAATGGGCAATTATGAGTACGTGTGGTAAGTATTTTCTTAATGGTTCGAGTTATGGATTCGGAACTTTGCACAGAACTTTATAAAAAATATATCAAAATATAAATTGTCATGAACAATATGAACGCAATTTTTTCCAAAATTCACTCCCTTCAACCTCAATAATACAGTAAATTGACATGGCGGAAATTTGACCCTTAAACTATCTACTACTCGGTGCCAAGGTCTCTTGTTATGGTACATAGAAAAACAAATAACGGTATTTGATGAAAGGGCGTAACTCTTATTTACGTAATTTTTTAAAATAGGTTGTATACGTCCAAGCGGAACCTTTAGCCTGCTCTATTTGAAGTTACTCCCCTTTATTAGCGTAATGTATCAAACATATACAGGGTGGTTCCTTTTTCACTGCTCACCATTGGCATCTCCTAACAGGCGGTAAGAGATCCGAATTCGGTTAAATCAGACAAAAGTTGCGCTATTTTCTTGTGATTCAGAATCTGAAGAAAACTTCCCGATATCTTCACTCGTTCCTGAGTTATCCCGAAAGATCTTAAAATTGCTATAAAAATTAAGATCTCCCTAACGATTGACGCTTTTTAAATGAAACTTGAAACTTTTCTATTTTTGCCGTCAGTCGAATGGCATCGACAGAAATCTTCTAGGCCTTGAGATTTGAAGCAATGACAGTCAACTTTTGATTCTCTTATGGCCGTCATATCGAATTTGACACCATCGGATACAGAAAAAAATTAGCTTTTCAAAATTGTAATAAACATGGACTTTTTTTAGAAAAGCGTCACAATAATGGATTATTTAAATAAATCGAAGAATTAATAATTCTGTGGTTCAATCACCCACATAAGCAACTGACATCAGTACTACATCTTCGATGAAGTTTGACTCACGTCGTACCGATTCGATTTTATTAAAATGCAGCTGAGAAGCGGCTGGAACCTCCCTATCGCGTGGATCTTTGTATTCTGTGTAGATAGTAGTCATATCAACAAAATTTTTTTAATCCTTGACTAATTTCGCAATTTTCTGACAAATACCGACGTCACCTCGGACATCACCCATCACGTTTGACAATATGTTAGTTTAAAGGTTAATAGTTTGCCACCCTTTTGACAATAACTGCCACTTTATGTCATCCACTGTCAGCCCGCTCCCTTTTAATGAGAAAGAATTTTTTCTCTATTTTCCACTGAAATTGCAGAAACTGTGAGCACATTTTTAGAACCAGAATTTGATCGCCTTTCTAATGGCGACATAAAAAAGGAGGTCTTGTATTTAAAATTTTAAGTTGATATGCTTAAATGGGACTTCCCCTGGGCCAATTGCTTTCAAAAGCCTTTCAGGTCTTCAACGGGTCACCCAATCTCCATGCACCAAATTTCAGCCAAATCGATTCAGTAATTTGGGCTACAATGTATTTTTACTGTTATTATAAAATTTCGATTTTTTGAACCAAACAGCGCTGAATGCGAATGAATTTTGTCCTATTTAAAACCAGAATTTGAAGACCTTTCTGATGGTGACAATAAATTTTTCAAAAACTTGTTTTTAATGGTCAAATGAGAGAATAATTTTAAATTTGGAAATTGGTGTGCCAAAACGGCACTTTCCGTGAGTCGATTGAATTCAAAATTTGTTCAGCTCTTTGACGTGTAATACAATCCCCATGTGCAAAATTTCAGCCAAATCGGTTCAGGGGCTTGGGCCCGCGATTTTAAAGTCCGATAAAAATCAATTTTTTTTAAATTTTTGATCAAAAGGGCACTAAGAATGTATACAAGCAGAATTTGAAGGTCCTCCTTATGGTGACGTGAAAAATGTAGGTTTGCATTTAAAATTTAAAAGTTGATCTGCCAAAATGGCATTTCCGGTTGCACGATTGGCGCCAAAAGCTTTTCAGATCTAAGTTAGGTAACGAGATGCCTATGTTCCAAATTTCAGCCAAATCGGTCTAGTAGTTTTGGCTGTGGCATGATTACAAACGAACGTAAGTACGTACTTACACGGAGTCCGGTCCTGGCGCGTGATGATAACAACACAGCGATAAGGAAGCCTTCAAATAAGTGCGAATACTGGAGAACTACAGTGAAATAAACCGTGAATCCAGGTGTGGAAATAGAATAAGAAGTATATGGTCCGAATTAGACATCAACGATATAGCAGGAAGGAGTTATAATCAAGATAAAGGTAATAACAAATCCAAAGAGCTGATAAACAATTGACCTTTGACGGGTTTAACATCGGGGAGTCCGCAATCCGCAAGCGCAGCAAATAGACAACAGTAATAAAGAACAGGACCGTACTGCGCAAATTGAAATAAGGTTATGGACGAAATAAGAGAAATGTTTGAGAAATTAAAGGAGAAAATGGAGAAAATTGAAGGAAAATTAGATAGAAATATGGAAGAAACGAAACTCCTGAGGCAGGAAAATCAACGATTACAGCAAGTAATTAGTGAACAGGACACAAGATTGGAATCGGTGGAAAGGGAATTAAGAAGAAGGAATTTAATAATTAAAGGAATAGAAGATAACGAGGACGAAGGCCATGAGGAATTGAAGAGAAAGGTAGAGTGCGTGCTGAAGAGAATGGGTGTAGATATCAACATAGCAAAAGAAATGGATGAAATAAAAAGACTTGGAGTGTTCAGACGTGATAACAAAAGAGCAATAATAATGAAATTAATAACATGGGGGAAGAAGATGGAAATACTCAGGCAAACAAAAACATTGAAAGGTTCGGACATCTGGATAGATGAGGATTATACGAAAAAGGTACAAATGGAAAGGAAACAGCTAATACCCCAATTGAAAGAAGCACGGAGACAGGCAAAAACAGCAACGCTTAAATATAACAAATTGATTATCAATGGACAGGCGTACAGAATTGGGGATTTTGAAGGAGGAGACGTAGTAGCAGGTCAAAGTATGCAAATAAGTGAAAGCAGGAAACGTACGGTAAATGAGAGGTCCCCCGAAAATGCGATGTTTTCACAGCAACTAAATAAAATCACGAAAACCAGTGCAAAAAATTTTTAAGGAACGAAGGAATGCACAAAAAGGACTACGACAATGGCAATGGCAATGAAGAGGACATGAGAAATTATCTGGAAGAAATAGTAAACCAACAAAAAAAGGAAAAGAGGAGCAAAGGAAAAGGGAATAATGTAACAACAACAGAAGAAGAAGGAGAAACTCGAGAAGGAAAAGGAAAGAAGGAATATAAATTCCTTTTTTGGAATATAGCGGGGATTAGAAACAAGGATGAAGAGGTGTGGAATTATATAAAAGAATTTGAAATAGTAGGACTGACGGAGACATGGGTTGAGGAAGAGGGTTGGGAGAATACACAAAGGAGATTACCGAAAGACTACAGTTGGGAATGGCAGGGAGCGACAAGACAAAAAAAAAGGGGAGAGCGAAAGGGGGACTTCTGATGGGAATAAAAGAAGGGATTGAAGAAATAAAAGAAGAAAAAGGAAAAGAGGAAGAAGGTATAATGGACAGAAAAGTGATAATAGACAATAAGGAGTGGAGAATAATGACGGTGTACAGCAGAGACATGAAAACAACGAAAAAGAAAATAGAAGAGAGAATAGGAGAGAGGAAAGGGGAATGCATACTCATAGGAGGGGACTTCAATGCAAGACTAGGAGAGAGGGGAGCAAGAACCTGGACAGAAAACAGAGGAATCGCAAGAAGGGAAACAAAAGACAAAGTGAAGAATAAAGAAGGAAGAATCCTAGAAGAACTGGTAGAAGAAAAGGGGTGGGAAGTGTTAAACGGAAATAAAGAAGGAGATGAAAAGGGGGAGTTTACATACGCAGCAACAAATGGAGAATCGGTAATAGACTACGTATTAGTAAACGAAGAAGCGTGGGAAGAGGTGGAAAAGTTCAGAATAGGGGAAAGGGTAGAATCAGACCACATGCCGTTGGAGGGGGAAATTAAAAGGGAGAAGAGAAAACGAAATACTGGAGACATAACGAAAAAGGTAATAAAGAAAGAAAGGTGGGATGAAGAGACTATCAACGAATACAGGCAAAAATTGGGAAAAGCAAAATTCGAAGCAAAGGGGGTGGAAGAAAAAATCAATGAGCTGGAGACAATTATAAGAGGGGCAGTAAGAAGTGAGGAAATAATACTAAGGGGAAATAGTCAGGGAAATGGAAGGAGATGGTTCGACACAGAATGCAAGAAGGCAAAAAGAGAGACGAGAAGAGTACTAAGAAAATGGAAAAAAGGGAAAACGAAAAGGGAAGAATACTTAAAAGCCAAAGATAAATATAAGAAGAAATGCAGCGAAAGAAAGAAACAAATGAAGGAAGAAGAAGAACAAAAGATAAGAAGTATAAAAACAGAAAAAGAAGCGTGGAAATACATAAACCAAGAGAGGAGAGAAAGGGGAGAAGATGAAATGGGAAAGATAGAGATAGAAGAATGGAGAAGGCATTTCGTAGAGTTGTTAGAGGGAGAAGAAGAAAAAGAAGGGGTAGAAGAAGACAGAGAGAAGGAACATGACATAGAAAGTACCGAGATAACAAAAGAAGAAGTGAAGAGGCAGATAGAAAAACTGAAAAAAGAGAAAGCACCGGGAAGGGATGGGATAAGAAATGAAGCGTGGATTTACAGTACGGAAGAGGTGATAGACAGAGTAGTAGAGATTTTGAATGGAGTGTGGAAGGGAGGGGATTTCCCCGGCAATGGAAAGAGGGCGTAATCTGTCCTATATACAAGAAAGGAGATGCAAAAGAAGTAAAGAATTACCGGGGAATAACCCTCCTGAATACATTATACAAATTGTATGCAATGATACTAGGGGACAGAATGAAAGGGGAATTAGAACGGATGAAGAGCTTGCCAGATGGCCAGGCAGGTTTCAGAATGGGGAGGGGTACCATGGACAACGTGTACATATTAAACCATATAGCAAGAAGAGAAATAAAAAAGAAGAACGGGAAGATGTACGCGTTATTCGTATACCTCAAAGCAGCGTTTGATAGTGTAGACAGGGGAAGATTGTGGGAGCACATGAGAGAAATAGGATTGAATGGGAACCTGGTAAGAAGTATAAAAGAAATATATAAGGAAACAAAGAATGTAGTTAGAGTGAATGGAATAGAGAGCGAATGTTTTTGGACGAGAAAAGGTGTAAGACAAGGGTGCCCACTCAGCCCAACGCTGTTTACCATTTTTATAAATGATATTGATGATGTGTTCCAAAAGGGGCAGGCAGGAGGGATTGTGGTGGGCAAAGAGAAAGTGTGGTGTTTGGCGTATGCGGATGACCTGGTGATTGTAGCGAATGACGAGAGAGGGATGAGAGAAATGATAAGAATTGCAGAGAAGTATATGAAGAGAAAAAAGTTGGAAGTAAATGTGGAAAAAACCAAGATAATGGTTTTCAGTAAAAGAAGAGGGAAGGCAAAAGAAAGTGAATGGAAGTGGAACGGGAGCATAATAGAGCAAGAAAGAGAATTCAAATATTTAGGGTATGTATTTAATGAAAGAAACTCAACGAGAGCGCATGTAACAGAACTGGTTAAAAAAGCAAATAAGGTGGTACGAATGGTCTGGGGAATAGGAGAGCGAAAGTTTGGGCATGATTTTAAGAGGAGGGGAATGATGTTTGATAGTTTAGTGAAGAGTATGTTGATGAATGGGGCAGAAATATGGGGGTGGGAAGAACAAGAGGAAGTGGAGAGAGTACAGGAAAAGTATTTCAAGTGGGTGCTGGGCGTGGATAGAGAGACACCGGGGTATATAATAAGAGAAGAAACGAAAAGGAGCAAGTTGAGAGTGGAGACAGGTAAAAGGGCGGTGAAATTTGAGGACAGAATGGGAGAAAGATTGGACTGCATGATATTACAGGAGTGTTGGAAGGAGAAAAGGAGAGAAAAAGAAGAATGGAAAGAAAGACAAAAATACTATGAGAGAAATGGGTACGCATGGGAAGACATAGAACGACGCAGAGAACAAGGGAGATGGATGAATGGAGCGATGTGCGAGAGAGATAGAGATATAGATATACAAGAGAGAAGAGCACGGATAAAAGAATCAAGGTATAATGCAAAGTATAAGGATATCATATGTGCGGGGCTACCAAGTTATTTGAACAGAGTGAGTGCGAAAGAAAAAAGAATGATAGCGAGATTTAGATGCGGGAATGAGGAGAGAGAAAACAGATTCTGGTTGGAAGAGGAAGGGAGAGTATGCAGAGTATGTGGAGAGGCAAGAGAGACGATAGAACATATGTTGAGAGAGTGCGAGGGGATGAAAGAAGAGGAACGGGAAAGAAAATGGATATTGAACGAAAGGGGAACAGGACTAGAATGGATGAGGGAAGTAGAGAGGCAGAGGGAAATAAGGAGAGGGGAGGGAAGAGAAGACAAAAGTGGAAGATTAAAAAGAGAAGAAGGATCTTAATTTCATTTTAAATATTTTTGTATATATAATTATATTGTAAGGGCAGGGCTCATTACAAGCCGAAAGGCAAAGTAATAAAGTACGTACTTACACACAGACACATTTTAAAAACCCCTTTTTTGGGTTCCTGAGACCCCAAAACGTGAAGATCTGGTGCTATCTCAAATTCGAAAATTTTAGTGATTGCAGTAACCTCCCATTTTTTTTAAATTTTGATGGGGTTCGGGAGGTTAAAAATCAACTTCCTCTGAGAGGTTTTTACTAGGTACCCATACATACACCATGCAAAAAACTCAAAACTCTAGCTTCAAAGTAAAGGGTTATTTTGCCGTTGGACACCAATGTTAGACCACTCTGTATACCTTGATACTTGACCACCACGCTAATAAAGGAGAATAACTTCAAATAGAGCAGGTTAAAGGTTCCGCTTGGACACATACTTACATATAAATACAATCCCTTTTAAAAAAGTACGTTATATAAAAATTTTGTGGAGAAATCGTACACCTGCTCTTCTTCCCAACTTATTATGGAACTCCACCAACCCACTCACCTCGATAACTTACTAGTTTTTTCCTTTTATCACAGATCGTCATTTGTTTTTTTATGTACATGCTAAGAAAGTTTGGTAAAATATCTACCAAGGACTATTTGAGTACGGCTCTAACTTCAAAGATAACTAAGATATCGAGTTTTCAATTCAATTATTGGCCTCATGGAGTTCGGCCCTGTCTTTGGGGCGCTCTAACGGCCAAACCGTGGGCCCTACAAGGTTGCACCAGTGAGACGTTTTAATCAGCATCGCTCTGGTTACAACATATTAAAAAACGAGAAATCTAAATTTAATTTATTGACACCGAAACCATTGCTTGTACGAAAAAAGTGCTTTTTTGTAGAGAATTTTTCCCAGAGCATTGAATAAGATATTATTCTGGCACAAGTCCAATAAAAACTAAGGTATTGTTGTATATTTCATCAAAATCGGTCAACTGGTCAACTCCCTGGACAGTTCTCGTGAAGCGTCTATTCGACCGCGCGGACGCTATGGGGCGCGTGCCACGTCAATTTTTTGCCAAATCAATGAAGTATGTCTCAAAATGTAACTGCAAAAGGTTAAAGGCACATTTTCTCGATTTTGTGGTTCAAACCACAATTGCTTAGCTGCTATTGGTTCATTCACCAAATTCCCTAGAAAGTTGTTTTTTAGTCAAACGACTGTCAGTTTCAAACCCTCCTCCGTCTGTAGGTTTGAAATTGAAACAGGCAGAATTATGCGGCTGTCGTTAGGCAACAGTCTCGATAATGGATGAAAACACCAATAAGAGTTAAGTATTTGTGGTTCAAACCATGAAATCGCAAAAAATTACGTTAAATTTTAGAATTTTCACAGTTGAACCGGTTCTTCGGCCTTTACGGCAAAACCCGTCGCGGGATTCTTTGGAACTTTTTATGACATGTTAAACAGTGTGTCCCAATTGTCCCAATTGCACTATACTACAAGTTTTTTCATTCGAGTACTGACGTAACATTTACCTACTGTTGTGCAAATTCATGCAGGACCGTAGAGTTCTCTTCACATAAATTCACTGGATTTAAAGAGGATTATTATTTATTCATAATAATAGTTATCGTCCAGCTATTTATTCAGTAATGTACGTTGTGCTTATTGGGTATGTGGGACAGCAAGAAAATGCATTAAATTAAAAGAAGTTTTAATGGGTAGGTATGTGGACAGCAAGAAAATGCATTTAATTAAAAAGTTTTAATTTAATGCGTTTTCTTGCTGTCCATATACCCAATAAGCACAACCCACATTACTATTATTTGTTTATTATTTAACCTTATGAGCTTCCTCGATATTTGTTTTTTTTTTTACGAAACCAATTGAACATAGAAATCACCCCCACAACTCACCCTTGAACCATCTTTTTATAACCTGACAAAACCAATTGAACATAAAACACTTTACGCCCCAGAACTCACCCCCTTCAACCCCCGAAACACAAAAGTTGACCTGACCTGACGAAACCAATAGAATATAAAAAATTTCATCCCGGCACCACAACCCGCTCTCTTCAACCCCCTAAACACAAACAATTTACATGGATATAAATGATGGTGCATGGAATGCAGAGTGAAACAAAAAAACGAGACCTTTCTTTTTTAATTAACTCATTAATTAATTGAATACTTAATTTTTTTCATCTTTGAGCTGCAATACCTAAATCTCATTCATTTACTATTGACTGAATTGGCTCTTGGGCCGTTTTTTTCTGACCAATATCTGACAAATCTCTCCAAAATCCCCTTCACCAAGGCCCTTGCAGTTCAATCTCTGGAAAAATTTGCTTGTTTAGCCAAAAAACTGATATCTTGACGACCTGTCACTTGAAAAGTAAATGAATGAGATGTACTTTATTTTCGGACAGAATGTAAGTTTGTGGAGTTCCGAGAAGTCTGATCAATATTAACCTTGCCTCATTTGGCTCAGCTGGTAACACATGCAATGGGGCGTGCCGACGCGACGTCGACCTCTATCCACTAATAACTTACTAGACCATTTAGCTAGATATTTTCAAAAAATCTACCGGAAGAGGTACATCAAAGCGATGTGTATGTATCCCTGTAGATGATTGAAAAGTGAAGAGTGATGAAAATTAACAGAGATTAAATAGAATTACAAAATATAACACGAAAATACCTAAGTCAATTAAGTATGCAAATTGGACTTTTGTGGGGGTTAAAATCCAAATTAGTTCAATTTACTAGAAAGAAAAAAGAAATTATGAGAATTTTGTTAAATTAACACTTAGCGGATTGAAAAAGTGTAAAGAGGGATGAAAATTAATCGTAGTTAAGTATAATTACAGAAAATAACACGAAGATAAGCCATTTATGGCAAATTTAGCTTTTGGAGGGTTAAAACATTGCCATGGGGGTCGAAGGGGGATGAAAAATCAAGGGGGGTGAAAATTAACTGTAAAAGTATCCCACGCAAGTTTACATCGAAATGTGTGTACGTTGAGTTTCAAATAGCTGCGGGCAACCCTTGAGGAGTTATCATACTTTTTGTGGTTTTCATCCCCCGGAATTGACACCCTCTCTTTCAACAGACTTGAAGCTTCGAAAACTTATGCCAAGTTTCAGTAAGGTTTCTCGAGTTATTGCAATTTTTCGGTTTTTCACCCCTAACTTCCACCCCCTTGGTCCGATATCGCCCAAGAGCAATCCCCGCCGAATATTAGGGATACAATACTGCATAACAAGTTTCAGCTCGATCTCTCATTCCGTTCTCAAGTTATCCGACGGACATGCGAGGCAAGCGAGGGAGCGAATAATCAAAGACAAGAGTACCTTCGCATTCTCGACTCGACTCGACGCCTGGAGAAAGTAAAGAGGAACATATGGAATCCAATGGACTTGGCAACCTCTCAAAAGGAAGCTATTAAAGTCACTTCCGATAGTCCGCGCTCGTATATGAATACGAGGTATGTTTGTCGCATTTGCACAACTGCAGTATTGGCGGTATTTATGATGTTACCTATTGATTTAAGGAAACTTCCACCCCAACTTAAATTTTATATCGCTTTTCGAAGCAAAAGAAATCAAGCGACCGCAAAAGTGTTTTGAAATTTTGTGTTCTAATTAACACAAAATACCTACCCCTGTTTTTTTTGAAATATTTCGAAAGTCGTTCTCAGGCAGGACAAAATCCTATGAAATTATATTGTCAGTAAGAAGGTATTGTAATAATACCAAAACTGGCTCTAGCCTCGAAATTCCTTAGCTTGGTTGGAAAAGCTTCCAGCCTCGAAATTCATTACTCTCGAAAATTCTCCAACAATCAGTGGTCCTAAAAAGTTATTGATACGTACTTGACAATTATAGATAGCTTTCTTTGCTCTTAGCGCTTAGGTACGCGTTAAAATCTCTCGATGGCTAAAATTATTTCATTACTGATAATTTACGCATAAATTTTCATTAATTTGGGTGAGAAACTATTTTTAGGCCGTACGATGTGTACTTAGGATATTAGACGAGAGTCGACCTACACACAACCATATAAAAAGCCAACGTAAGATGTACATCAAAGCGATGTATATTCCTGCAGATGTTTATCAAGTTGATGTGTAGAATAAGTAGTTAGGTTTTAAAAAGTGGTTCAAGCGTTAAATTTTCTCTAATGGAGGTGGTTTACCCCTTGATTCTGTAACTTTTAACATCGATATTATATGCAATGTTATAATGACAACTGACAGATAGACAATGCATTTTCTGTCATTTAACATTTTAGCAGTGCCTAACATCGATGTTAAAAGTTACAGAATCACTCCTTTAAATTAAATTTCTTCCATGTTACTTTTTGTGTTTTGTGGGTTGCAAGGGGTGAGTTCCGGGGGTGATTTTTTTACATTCAGTTAGTCTTTCAGGCTGGCGTGGTTTAAGGGAAACATTTCCTCCATATCGTTTTTTTGTGGTTGACATTTTAAGGGGGTGAGTTTTGAGTGTGCAACTTCTTTGCATTCAATTAGTCTTCTCTGATTATTGTAGATGGTCCAAGGGTTAAATTTCCATGTCTATTTTTTGTTTCGGAGTTGAATTAGGCTCCTCTGGTTGTAGGTAGTGCAAGTGTTACATTTCCTATGTGCCTGGAAGTTGAAGGGGGGAGTTTTGGGGGTACATTCTTCTGCGATAAATTAGTCTCCCCTGATTCCCCTGGTTCAAGGGTCAAATTTTGTCGACGTAAATCTTTCGTGTTTGGGGGTTTTGGGGGTCCAAATTTTTGCGTTCAATTAGTGTCCTCTGATTGTAGGTGGTTCAAGGGTAAAATTTTCGCCATGTACATTTTTTGTGGTTCGGGGTTGAAGGGAGTGAGTTTTGCGGGTGCAATTTTTTGCGTTCGATTAGTCTGTTTCGGGGCTGAAGGGGGTAAGTTCTAGGGCTACAATCTTTTGCGATCAATTAATCTCCTAGGTGGTCCAAGGGTAACATTTTCTCCATATTAATTTTTTGTGTTTCGAGGATGAACGGTTCAATATATTAGTTTCCTCTGATTGTAGGTGGTCCAGGATTAAATATTTTACCCAACCCGCCCTTAGTGCCAGTTTTTCCATCTTTCTACAACGTAATTGTAAATTAACACACCAAATTTTCGTAATTTCGTGTTTCTGTGTTTTCAGGGTTGTGGCGCCTTTAAGGGTGATTTTTCGCCAATGGGTTCTTTCTGTACCATCAATAGAAAGCTATCGAAATCATTATTTAGTAAAAATTTCGGTCCAACAGTTTGGGTTGTAGCGTGTTTACAAGCGTACGCACGTACAAACGTATACATACCTACAAACAGACAGATTTTAAAAAGCACTTTTTTGGGTTCCTGGAACCTCAAAACGTATACATCTGGTCTCATTTTGCCTATGTATTTCAATTTAGGGGGTTGGAAAACTGAAGGGGACGAAAAATCCAGCGAAAGGAAAACTTATTCTCTGAATTCACCCATTTTAGGGTCGTTGCAAAATACTGTTGTCTTTGATTATTCGCTCGCTCGCATCGTTCGTCGGATAACTTGATAACAGGTTGAGATATCGAGCTCAAACTTGGTATATGTACACTCGGCGGGGATTCCTTTTGGCCCACAACGGACCAAAGTGGTGGAGCTAGGGGTGAAAAACCGAAAAAGACCCTCAAGTATGTTGAAAGTGAGGGGGTTGTCAATTTTGGGGGGTGAAAGTTAGGGGATGAAAACGACAAAAAATGTGATAACTCCCTATCGCAAGGGTTGCACGTAGCTATTGTAAACCTGACGCAGACATACATACAGGGTGTTAGGTAATGGTACCCTGTAATTTTAGGGGCGGATATATCATGAAAAACTTTAACTTAAAGCAACTGCAATTTGTCGACGAATGGGAAGTGAAATTGACAACGCAACCTTCTTAGACTTTGCGGGGGTGGTAAAATAGTAATAATACCAAAGAAGTCAACTTCCATATTCATATTAACAAGGATAATAATTAATATTAAATCCACATTTTAATTTTTAATGGGTTGTTAAACTTCTAATACGCTCGCGGAGCAGTTACAAAAATCGATTCGCTCAAAAGGTCAAATTTTTTAATAACAAAACAAGCTCACCAGTTTCCCTCCACAATGGGTGAGATAAAAAAAAATCACCGGTTGTCCCTGCTAACCAGCGGATTATGTTAACTAACAACAGGATAATCACCAACTTTAGCTATTTAAAATGGTTAGAGTATAGCTGGTGGAAACAATATTTGGGAGAACCTAAAAGCCGTCTCATTACGAGGGTTATAACTGTGACAATGATGCCCCGCTGCGTGGATAAACACAGGCGTCTGGTGTACCTACTAACTAGTGGGTATTTTAATTTACTTGACTTGTCAAAACTTTATTCTTGTATGAGTTGCTTGGGTGTCTGTGCAATGATTCTAGTAGTATTTCATTTTAAAATATCCACGAGCCTCAGGCAAGCAAACGTCTGGGGTTGTCCACGCAGCGGGGCGTCATTGTCACAGTTACAACCCTCGTAATGAGGCTGTTTTTAAGGTCTCCCAACGTTTAATCAGCTTAGGAGTTTTTGTAGCCCACGGTTAATCGAAATCTAGCGAACCCTGTAATTTTCTTTCATAATTTGCTAGAAGAAATTTCCAGTTTCACCCCATCCACCCTTAGACTCTAGAGCGCCTTAGTAAATTACTACACCAACAAAACCTGCCCTGATGTATAGAGAAGTTCTAGAATTTAGCTAATATCATATTTATGCACTTTGGTAGTTGTAACCCTTGTCAAATTGTGCTTGAGACTATTAATGGAAATCTATCGAGCTGAAATTCTACATAAATTATTGAAGAAGAGAATTATTGCTTTTGTGTCCAATTTATCTATTGGAACCATTCCTTTACCTTGATTCACAAAAATCCAGATAATATTAGGTGAAGCCAACTCCTCTTTGCCTTAAATGTTAGGACATTCGAACAAAGACAAGATTGTTAAATTGTTAGACTTAAGTATCGAAACTCCAATATATTATTTCCGACAGATGAAATACAATTTCTCACTGGAAACATCATCGATGATTGCGTTGATTTTCCGGAACATTAACAACCCTAAACTTTGCAATTGCGGGGTCGATCCGATAAACGCACTTAATGGTCGCCCTTTCATCCATCGAGTCCCTCGGGACGGGGTTAAAGAGCGTTAACCTGACTTGATCCGATTACATAGTCGAATCGGTTTTAGATCAAAGCTCTCTCCGTCAGTGGCCAAGTTTTAATTAAAACAACACGTCCGAGCAATTAATTTGCGATTAGAAGGTTAAAGTTCAAGCATCGTCACGCAAGCAATTAATTACCTTGTAAGTAGTAGACGGGTCGAAGTCTTTGAGATCCATTCTCCACTGTTACGCCTGCCCAACTATTATTGGGGGGACCCAAGGCACCCAGGAGGTCGATTGATTGACCTGGAGATGTAGCAGATGATAACAGACCCATGGGGTCGAAACCGGTAGCTGAAATTTTAAAAAATAAACTATTTAGAATCCGTTCTTGCTAGTGGAAATTACTGGTTTCACCCCAATTCTCACGCGGAGAGCAGGTGTACCATCACAAAATGATATTATGGCCCTGTTTTATGGGCTGCTTGCGGAAGCCGACAACCCCTTCGGCGATGAATTATTGACCAAACACGGTCAATATGGAATGGGGACCCTCTAAACATGTTTCAATTTTCACCCACTGTACAAACAAAACAGCTCATAATTTTCATCATTAAAGGTAGTTAACGTTTTATTCCTCGATTTATGACTATTGAGCTTAATTTCAGTTTTATTTTATTCTAGACGATATCCATACAACTTTTTTGCACGATCGGTCATTAATCATCGCTTACCGACGATGTTTTCTTTCAGGTTGGTATGGTGATACTTACTGCCCTAGGTTTTTTTGCGAATTACAAACCTTGACGACGAAAAATTGCGCCTAATTAAACCTAATTAAAATTAAACTTATTCAACTTTTTGATTTAAAAAAAAAATCCAAAGCTTGAGTCACACGATGCCAAGACGTGTTTTATTATCGTTAAATTAAATTGTAAAAGTCGGTGCACATTTTTACAGTTGTTTTCTCCATAAGTTAATAGTAAGCTGATTGATTATACAAATTATTCACACCAAATCAAAATTAAAGGTTGGTTACATTTTTGAGAAAGAACGAAAGGAGTCAAACAGGGATGTATACTGAGCCCACAACTATTTGCCTTAGTCCTAGATGAAGCAATTAAGGAAGCAAAAGAAAATGTGAAACAATACCAAATAGGACACTGGAGAATGAAAGAAGTAAATATATCAGAAATATGCTACGCTGACGATATGGTGCTAATAGCCAAGGATGAAAAAACACTTAACGAAAACATAGTAAGATACAACCGAAGTTTGAGCAACAAAAGCATGAAGATAAACACGAACAAAACTAAATCAATGATAATAAGCAACTCAGAAAAAGAACACAAAACAAGTAAAAAAATTTAAGTACCTAGGAACGATGATAGCACAGGATGGAAGTTTAAAGGAAGAAATAATAGAAAGAACGGGAACAGCAGGGAGGCTATTTAATGGTATAAAAAACTCCTTTCTGGCGAACAAAGAAATACCGAAACAAACGAAAGTACAAATTTTTGAAAAAGTAGCAAAGCCAATCTTAATCTATGGTTCAGAAGCGTGGACAATAACTGAAATTCAGAAGAACAGAATGCAAAGCATGGAAATGAGAAACCTAAGTAAGATAGAGGGAAAGACAAGATTAGATAAAATCAGGAACACAACATTCAGAGAAAATCTCAATACAAAACCGATTAGTACAACAATAGAAGAAGGACAACTACGATGGTTAGGTCATGTAATGCGAATGAACGAGAACAATCTGATGAGGAAAGGGTACGAAGCGCGAACTGGAAAGAAGAAGCAAAGGGGAAGACAAAGAAAAACATGGGCAGAGGGTGTTAGAAGTGCAGCGGTAAAAAGAAACATAGACTGGAGTGAAGTGAAACAGATAACGCAAAATAGGAAAAAATGGAGGGATGCATGGAGAAAAACACCCAACTAACCGACTCAACCCCGCCTTACACCCTATAAGGGTAGAAAGGCGCTAGGATTAAGTAAGTAAGTAAAGTACATTTTTGAAAAGCTATTTTTTTGTTAATTCAATGATCCAATATAGCGGCCATAAGCTGTCAAAAATATAAAAGCCCCAAGTTTCATTTGTTAGGAAGTTATTAATTTTTCTTTAAAATAGCAAATCTTCAGTTTCTTCAGGATAACTCAGTAACGAACAAGATATCGGAGAACTCTTTCCAGATTCTTAATCACCCTCAAAGAGCGCAACTTTTTTCTAATTTAACAGACTTTCTAACTCTAATTGTTTCCGAGATCCCAATAGTGGGCGATGAAATTGGCAACACCCTGTATACTAGTTGTTTTTTCGCATTCAAAAGCTGTTGTCTGTCGCGTTCTTTCTTATGTTATGCTACGACACACAGAAGAGATAAATGCAGACACGTTAACGTGACTAAAAAACATCTACTGTCACAAACTGTAACTTAAAGTCATTCACTGTCAGTCCGCTAATTTAAAATTACAATGAGAATCTTCACTATCTTCTGCTCAAATGGAAACTGTGAATACATTTTTAGAACCAGAATTTAATTACCTTTCTAAGGGTGTCATAAAAAGGGAGGACTTCTATTTAAAATTCTAAAGTTGAGCGCCAGAATGGCAACTTCATTTCTTTTTTAGCATTTGGCACTTTTGTAGGGTATAAAACCCTTGTAACGCATATTTTCTGTGTGATAAATGCATTATATTCCATTGAACTTCAAAAAGATACTTTATTTATAAAAAATAGACAATATCCTACTATAAAATTCACATGGTCACGTGAGCGTAAACTCTGTGAGCGTAAACTCACGTGACCGTAAACTTTTATGGTACACCCTCGATCATTAGAAATGACATTTAGTTAGATAATGACAATTGTATGATATTTATGGCTGGCTGGCAATTCGCACTACGAAAAGGAGAGCAGTTAATTCTAAAGTCGCATGGGTTTATTTTAATTTTGTAGCGAGCCAAAGAAAACTTCACAGTGACTCATGCAACACGGATAGTGTAATGATGGTTGCATAAGAATGACTTTATGCGAATTTCTTAACCGTGTTTCTCGGATGGGGAGTGAACTATTTTAAGCCAGATTAGGAAGATGATCTGATTTACCGATCATAATAAATTAAAATTAACCATTTGAAATTTTTAACTTCTACGCTTCGCGAAGGTTAATAAAATCGATCGAAAAATCGAATCGCCAAAAACATCAAATCTTTACGTTTCAGGGTCCTGGGAATCAGAAAAAGTGGTTTTTGAAAAATGTCTGTCTGTCTGTCTGTGATCACGCTGGAGCTCAAACTACTGAACTTATCGAGATGAAATTTGGCACACATATTCAGTGGGAGATTTTTAGGTGCACGGAAAGTGCTTTTTTGGCACATCAACTTTAAAAATTTTAATGCAAACCCCCATTTTTCGCGTTACCATATGAATGCTCTTCGAATTGTGCTTCTAAAAATACTCAAGACCGCTTCTTTTTTATGTTATTTTTGTTAGTTCCACTGACTACAGTCACTTTTCACCCCCCTTAATTAGTCGTCCCCCTTCACAATCTTGCAACCCCCCAATCGTTAATTCGGCGAAATTCGAACAATTCCGTTTTTCTTCAAATGCTCTTTTGGATAATGATTACCTTTTTCAATTCTTCAACCCCACTCCCAATATTTCAACCCTCCGAAGGTTAAAATTGCATAAATTGCCTTATTATTGTGTTATTTTCTGTAAATCCACTTAACTTCGGTTAATTTTCGCCAAATTTCTTTTTTTCTTCGGCAATAAGTTTACGTTACCGCTAATTCTACATACTTCGCAAGTTTTTATGTTCATTCTTTATTGTTTAATTCTGTATGGTCAATTTTCAACATTTTACCTTTTTGACACCACTGTGCGTCTGCGGAGGTACTATCGCGGCCACCGAAAAGTGCACGATTTGGTTTTTCCTTATGTTTTGAAAATCGATAGCACAAAAGGCATTTGCTGGGGTCGAAGGTTATTGATGTAATAACTAACTACATATGAACATTAGCGTTTCGAATGACCCTGGTAAATCACTGAAACAAAGCCGTCTTCATTGTGATAAAAATCTTTAAAAATTGCATTGTAAAGCAATCGTGCACTTTTCGGTGGCCGCGATGATACTACCTACTACTAGATGCAGAGATTGATAGAATCTGTACACGATTCCACCAGTAAATTCAGACCGCCCTTACACTCACCTTAAAAAGATAAACATGTACAGGGATAACCATCGCATTGATGCACATTTTCCGGTGACTTAGGTACATATGATCTGAAATGTCGATGGTTTCGAACTCATGTCAAGAATCATGCGCATTTATCTTAAGATGAGATTTGATTACGAATACGTCATTAAGTTGCAAAAGTCAGTTACAATGGCGTATGACGACATTTTACCATACACTTTCTGTGGTATTCGTCTTAGGGCCCTGTGACCCGATACAATATTTAATTCTAAATTGCATACAATACCTAAATGCAATTGTATTGCGTTGCATGCAATTTAGGACCAAATATTGTATTGTGGCATACGGGTCTTAGATTGAGGCAAGGATCTACCATACTCTCGACCATACCATTACCGGCTTATATACGGGAGTTCTGAGACACCCTGTATATCGTGGCCGGTTCATGCTGCAAACTTCGTCCTCGGGAGTAATAACTGGCATTACCCGCTCATTACGTAGGTACTATACTTTACACATGAATGTATAGACCAAATACCACTGAGACCTATTACGCAATGAACTATCATTACTTAACACTTATGCGTAAGAGATTTTACAATATAAAGGACGTTTTACATTAGAACAATTTTACATTATAAAGGATTTTACAATTTCAGCGCGCGTATGCGCGCTTCATGACCTAGTTCATATAAAAACAAGCAAATTTCTCTCAAATTTCATTCCCAACTTCTGTCTCAACTTCAATAAATAAGGGACTGGAGCGGAAATTCTTCAGCGCCCTTGTGATTGTACATCTTTCCCCTTGTAGTACCACCCAAATTTAGTGGGGGTAAATCACCCCCCTGGCCCCTAAGGCGGCCAAACTTATACCCTCCCAACCTGTAAAAATGTCGGTCTAAGTTTGGCAACCCTCTAGGAGTCAGGGGGGTGATTTACCCCCATTAAATTTGGGTGGTACTACAAGGGGAAAATGTACAATCACAAGGGCGGTGAAGAATTTCCGCTCCAGTCACTTACCTAGTGGGGGCAGGAGAAGTTTTTTGACCTTCAATTTTGGTAGAATTTTATTAGTCTGAAAAAAATTTTTTTTGCAATAACCAAGCAATTGATTACGAAAGAAATTATATTGGAGGTAAGAGGAGGGTTTGCCCTATATGCTACAATATTTTAAACTGCCAAATAATAAACATCAAAATTGTACAGAGCGTCACTAACAAATTCTAAAAATTGGCCAATCTCACACCGAATGCCTATTTGGAACCAAATTTTGAAAACCTTTTTATGGTGAATTTCAAAATTGATGCCCTAAATTGGCAGGTGCCATGAGCCGACCACCCCCAACAACTTTTCGACACTTCGACTAATAATACAATCTCCACGTATCAAATTTTAAGCACGGTCCAGATGTTTGAGCTGTACCATATAATGGGGTGAAATTGATAAAAGAATTCTAAGTAATTGATTACTTCTTCGTTACTATAAGAGTAATTATTGCTAATTTTTCCTCTTGTCATGAAGAAGACTGCACTAGGAAGAAATGCCAGTCCATAAAATTTTTAGAAATAATTTAGTATATTGCATATACTTTAATAAAAGATCTTTATACTTAGACTGGGGTGAAATTGAATAAAGAAAGAGCTTAGAAGTGAAATATTTGCGATCAACTCAACTCCAAACATAATCTGTCCAGCATTTAATGTTTTATCAGCAAAATTTCAATAAGGTGGAATTGATCAAGCCCAAATGGGATATAAATCGATGTATACGAAACATTTATTTACGATAAATGGATATTTATATTTAACAAAAATGCAACCAGCCAAATACATCAATGGATTTTTGACTAGAATAAGTAATGGTGAAGCTCGCGGACTAAATGAAGAATTATATACCTACAATATTTTAGTTGGAGATTATTTTACCGTTATTTTTTGCAGGAGATCGCAAGGCGATCATCATCATCATCATGACGGCGAAACAATTACTCAGAGAGCTAAATACCACTACCTGCATTGAATTAGGCACCGCGTCACGCTGTATGTATGTTTAGCTCTCTGAGTAGTAGTTTCGCCATTTCACAATGATGATGGCCACCTCGTGGTCTTCCGCAAAACGTCGGATAACAGTTTCCGTCTAAATCTTGTATACCGGGTGTTTCATAATGGGTGGGTTACCGACTTAAAATTTTTACAGCCGTCAATGGCAGGCAAGTACCGATTTAGGGAAGGTAAAGCAATATTTTTTCCCCTTCCGGTTTAACCTGAAATTAGCCTAATGTAATTTTTTCAAACAGAAACTTATATTTTTCTGAATGGATTCGTAATCTACAAATTTTTCTGAGTCCATGTATCATACTTGATCGGAAGTGCGGTCACGCTCACCCTAGATTTTCAAAAATATCAAAAAGATCGGTGAAGAAAGAAAATTTTTGAAAAACGCAAAAATACGTCAACTTTATTTTTTTGATTTAAGGGCGGTGAAAATTAACTATACCAAGTCAAGTAGAATTTTCGTTGTTAAATTCGTTTATTATAATATTACTTTGATTGACATCAATAAAGCATCAATAAAACCCCTGAGACAAGCAAGTCAGTTAAGTACAACAAGCGAAAATTACACGGAAAATAGGCGATCTATGATTGTATATTTGGTTTTTTAAGGTTCGAATATTGTGAAAGAGGGGTGAAAAATAATGAAAGTGATCTATTTGAAAAAATCTTCAGATGTAGTCCTTAAAGTTCATCCCCTTGTTGAACCGTGCTTCAAAAAAGATTTGTTGAAACATTATACCTGTCCTATTACTTATCGTAGTAAATTAGCACACTAAATTGTACCCTAACGTCCCTAGCATCTTAAATAATGGTTTGTCATGCCTAATTGCGTTTTCTGATAGGAAGTTATCGAACGGTATTAATTTCAACCCGTTTCAACCCTACATAATTCAGTAAAAGTTGAAGTTTCAAAACCCCTAAATTTAATCCCCTTCAATTCCTTATAAAATTCACCCCTCCTTATTTCAAGATACAATGGTATCCAATCACAACCAGGTATTGCAGCTCTGTGCCAAATTACAGCGTTTCATAAACGTTTCAACTCTTACGTTTCAATCCCCTATTTCACCACCCCCATGCCCTAAGGAAAGTTGTGCTTTCTGTTCCACCTCCCTAATCCAATTCGTTGAAAAATTACGGCTGTTTAGAGTTTTCAATCCCTCGTGATTTCACCCCTATGATGATTTACAGCCGTGGTTTTATTTCTTTGATGTTACATAATTTGTTGCATATTTAAAAACGCCTATTGTTCATGAGAAGAAGGAAGATGTTGGAAGACCTAAGAAATATCGAAATACCCGAAAAATTGATTAGAATAATAGAGATGACAATGAGGGACTCACAAGCAATTGTTAATACAGGAAAGGAAATGACGGAAAAATTCATGTAAAGAAAGGCGTAAGGCAAGGCGACGCTCTGTCAGCGGTATTATTTATAACATCGTTAGATCGCATTATTAAAAAGGTAACAAATGGAGGGACAATAAATAAAAATGTAATTCAATGCAGACGACGTAACAATTGTAGCACGAGACAAAAGGGATCTAGGATAAATCTTTCAAGAAATTAAGTCTGAAGCAAAACAAAGGGGTTTAGAGATAAATAAAGAAAAGACAAAATATATGCATTGCAGCAGAAACAAGAAGACACAATTAGCAGGAATGGAGAGTAATGGATATCTTTTTGAAGAAGTTGAAGCGTTTAAGTACCTCGGAGTCTTTATTAGTAGAACAAACGAAAGGATAGAGTGCAAGCAGAGGCTACAATAGAGCCTTCTATAGAAACAAAAAATTGCTTAAAGACGAAATTCAGCAGAACCACGAAGATGAAGATCTATAAAACAACTATAAGGCCCGTCGTAATGTACGCAGCAGAAACGATGTGTTTGACAAAAAAGGAAGAGGAACAGCTAAAAATTTTTGACAGAAGGATAGTTAGAAGTATAGTAGGACCGAAGGTTGAAAATGGGAATGAGATAAGGAGCTGGATGAACTATTAAATAGAAAAATGGATGAAGAACGATAACATAGTGAGAGCAATAAAAGCACATCGTATAAGATGGTACGGGCACATAGGAAGGAGAGACAAAGAAAACCCGGTAAGAGTGATGACAGATTGGACCCCCGCAGAGCCCAGAGCACGAGGAAGGCCGAAATAGGATGGAAAGAACAAGTTGAAAATGATATAAGAGCGATGAGAGGGAAAATAGAAGACAGAAAAGTTTGGAGGAGAATGGTGAAAATAGCTGAAACGGACCAAAAGTTATAGAGGGAAGAAGCACAAGCAGAAAATATGGACTGATCCGCCATGTGATAACAGGATTTAAAAAGGGTAAAAGCGCTGTAAATTTATTCGGGAGTGTTAAGATTTATAATATTGTTCATAAACAACCCCGCATATTTCAGCTCGTAAATTTTATCCTCGGTAGATCATAATGAAAATTTGCCCATCCCACCAAATTCTGTCTTGATATGTTGTGTAGTTTCCGTGTTTTTGTATCTTCATGTTTCTGCATGCAGCCCTTAAGGGTGGTTTTTCTCAAATGATGACTAGTGCCCTTTTTGAGTCGATGGAAAGTAATCGAATGACACCGATTTCAACACGTACAATCTCGAGTTGCAACCCATAATTTCCACTCCATCTACATCTGTCTCATTTTGAGAGAAAACCATCCCTCAAGATTTCATTGAGATATGTGTGTGATGATGTATCGGGCTCCGAATAACTGGCGTGTAACTCTTGCGAAGATACCTATACCTACTTTTTGTGGTTGCGATCCTCTAAATCTCATCCCCTGAAATTGACACCCCCTCATCGTCAACTCACGTTTAAAGTAAACGTAAGTTTTAGTAAGATACTTCAACAATTTTTTATTTTCAGCTTTCGCGGAATTATTTCCCGAATTACCTACTTATCTTTCTGACGCCTGCTGGAGTGGTGGCCTACAACAACGGCTGCCAGTTTTTTATTGTTTTTAAAGCCCTCTTAAGAACTAGGTAGGTACAGTTCTACATATTCATCTTTATTGGTAATTTCATGAAGAGTAGATTGAAAATTGCAGCAATCGCCTACATTAAAAGAGCACTAAAACCATAAAACGTTAGAATAAGTATAATATTTTGTTTGTCCATAAATCAAACACTTGAGATTTGAAAGTAAATAGAAAATCGTAAACCAAATAACGTTTCGAGAAACCCTCAAGACAACGTTTTATCGATTGGCGACCGAGCAAAGATTGAGAAATAGTGCGGTGAACCTCCACGAGGGGTAATCCTTTTAATAATGGGGTGCCTCTCCCCGTCTCGAAATGAACTCACGCAAGAGCGATTCGCTTTCCGCATTGACCATGTAATAAGAGCCCCACTTCCCCACTAGTGTCGGAAATGCAAGTCCTGTCATCAGGAGCCGATGTCTGGGGATATTTTGTACATAATTAATTCCTGAGAAGCTGGCACACGACACTCTAAAGACTTCGCAGCTGCCGCACAAATGGCCCCTGTCCAAACTCATTTCACATCTCATCGCACTTGTTATTAGCGGGACAAATTAAATTTTCCTCATATTAAGCCACTCCAGAGTAGGGAGCTCGGATATAAAAAAAATTGGAGCAGATACTACCTACCCTTAAAAAAGAAATGGTTGTATTTGTGTTTCGCTGAATTCCGTCGCACCGTTTTTGAGAAAATAAAAATAATCAGAATAATAAAATAGCTGTCCAAGTCCATTCCTATAATTCAAGGAGATTACAGAATCACGAAACATCTGACACTGACAAAGAAAGAGATGGGTGCCTTCGCCTTGTAGAAAAGCCATCTAACGCTAATAGGAAAAAAATGACCTGACAAATGACATCACCTATCACATTTGACAACATATTCCTTTTGAGTCTAGTTGCGATTGCAACGCGGAGTAGACGTACTCTGCGATTAACCTCACTTTTGCACCCAATTCACCCAATTTCGCCCCCAACCGTCCAACCGTTTTGGTTTGGTATTCACGCCGGTATCCAGGCCGGATGTGCCGTATTCGTGGACCTTTTTCTAATTTCGATTTCGGTGTTTGTGCCGTTTTGGTTTGCGGGTATTCACGCCGGTATCCAGGCCGGATGGCACCGGGTGTGCCGTATTCGTGGACCTTTTTCCAATTTCGGTTTAAATATATCTACCAAAAAAACTTTTCTCGGTTCTTGTTCGGGGTAGGTCTTCGAGACCGTTCCATCGTCCATCCTTCTTCACGGACCCCGTTCTTCCTTAATTATCCTGGGCTAAACAGCCTTGATGCTGAAGCCCATAAAACCCGAAGAAGAAGAAGAAGAAGAACATATTCCTTTCAACTTTAAGGTTAATATTCTGCCACATTTGTTAACAAATGTAACTTTACGTCATCACTGTCCGTCCGCTCCTTTTTAATGAAAATGAAACTTCTTATTTCTTATTTTCTGCTAAAATGACAGAAAATGTGAATTCATTTTTAGAACCTAAATTTCATCGTCTTTCTAATGGCGACATAAAAGGAGGACTTGTATTTAAAATTCTAAAGTTGATATGTCAAAATGGCACTTTCCGTGGACCGAATGCTTTCAAAAAAGCCTCTCGGCACTTCAGCGGGTCACATATTCTCCTCCTACTCATGAATATCCATATGAATAGGACTTGAAATCAATCTGCTTTCAATAATTCCTCTTATATCCTCTACAAAAAACATAATATCCTCAGAATCAGCAACAAAATACTTTATCACACAATCAATAGATTCCTTAATCATCCTTCTATCCGTCTCAATGATACTTATATCAACAGAATTTATTAACCCCCTAATAAATTCAAAAAATACAGTATTAATAGGCAAGGGGCATTCATTAGACGAACTGTGCAATATTGCGCAATTTTCAACTATTTAGCACATTGTGCAGTCATTCGTTGCTCACATTGCACAATTATTGCACACAGTACACCATTATTATCCACATTGCACAACCATTATACGCGTCGCATTTCTTTGCTGTTCAAAATTTGTAGAAAAAATTGTTCAAAAATAAGCATAATAGTACAGTAAAATTGTTCAGTTTGAGGCATAGAGAGCTGGACCTATGATTTAGAGGGGAAAGCGATATTTTCTGGCGTACTAAACACAATGTTATCGTCATTGAAAAATTAATGACTAAGTTTTTTTTCACAAAGACCTCATCAAAGGCAAATCACGCCTGGCCTGACTTGTCTGTTATGAACTGAAAATGCATAGTTTGTGCCGAGCGGTCAACCAGTGATCAAAATTGTGTACATGTATTGACAAATTGTCAGATTTTGTTTTGTATTGCAAAGTACCTATTGATCCAGTACTGACAACTATTGATTCCGTATTATTTGAGGAGTATTTCCAGATATTCACATGTATTGACAATGTATTGACATTGTATTGATCGAGGGGGCAACCACTTACAAAAAATGTACCACGGACTAGGACTAGGCCGGACTATTTAAGGACTTAATTGACTAAATTGGACAAAACTGAACTAAAGCTGATCAGACTAGACTAAAGCAGGCTAGACTGGACTAAAGCGGACTAGCCTGGGACATATTGAACTAAATTGGACTAAAGTGAACTTAATTGGACTAAATTGGACTAAATTGCCTCATGCGGCGTCGAAAATATGTACTCTACCGCGTCCAAATTTCAGAGATGGATGCGGTTTAGTTCGATTTACTCCAATTTAGTTCAATTTGTCCCAGGCTAGCCCACTTTAGTCCAGTCTAGCCTGCTTTAGTCCAGCCTAGCCTGCTTTAGTCCAGTTTACTCCGTTTTACACCAGTCTAGTCCACTTTCGTTCAGTATAGTCCAGTTTATTCCAATGGGCTAAATTGGACTACACTGGACTGTTGTCTCGCCTAGTCCTAGTCCGTTCTTATACCTATAGTGGAGACAGAAGTTTTTGACCCTCAATTCTCCAGTAATTGATTACGAAAACGTTTATGCTAAAGGCAAGAAGAATGTTCGCTATATATCCTAAGACACCAAATAATGAAAATCAAAATTTTACAGAGCGCCACTAACAAATTCTAGAAAGTGGTCAATCTCAAACACCCATACTTTACTTTTCAAAGTTATTTAATTTTTGATTTTACTTCAGAAGGTCATTTCTACATCCATATTGGTTGTGATAGACCATTCAAGCAACATCCAGCAGACCCGACTTTTCTGTAAGCAATAATTTATTTAACCCTTGCGCGATCATTGTTTGGACTACTCTCCCGTCGATTTCTCAATTTTTTTTATTTTATCGAAACTTGACGACCACCCACACTTTGAAACAGTTTTTTCTCGTTCCCAGTCATCATTGTATGTCTTTCTGCTCAAAAGTGCCCAAAAACTCAATAAATTTTGCCAGAGGCCACTCACGAGCACCCTTGGTGAATTGTTCATACATAATGTTAAGTTGCCAGATCAAGCCAAATACTTGGTTTTACCCTCGGTTTTACAAATAAACATCATCCTAATGACCAAGCAGTACTTTGGTCTGATTTGACATCGTGCCATAATGCAAGAACAATACTTTGATTTTTCACGCGAAATGGCGAATCCCTCAAGCATGCCTCAAGCGTGACCGATTGAAATGTTTTTATTTTTCTTGGGAAAAGTAGAAAATGTGGAAAAGCTGAGGTGCCGATCAATATCTACCAAAAGATTCGATAAATCTACGCGGGAGTCGTCCAAACACTGATGGCGTAAGTGTCAACTCAATTATTGCTTATAGAAAAGTCGGGTCTGCTGGATATTGCTTGAATGGTCTATCACAACCAATATGGATGTAGAAATGACCATCTGAAGTAAAATCAAAAAATAAATAACTTTGAAATGGGTGTTTGAAATTTTTCCGAAAACTTTAGGGACATACGTTACTTCCACTTTACAGTTCCTAAAATGTTTTTGCAATTTCATAATATCGTTTTTTATTACAAAAAATGTAGACGCTAATAAACGAATTATCAAGAGTTGCCTACTGCTTCAAATGATTTTTTAAATTTTCAGCAATTTTACATAATCTAGCACTAAACTGTGCCGGACTAATGCAAGATAAATCGGACTAAACTGGACTAAATTCACTAGGCTCTTGACTAAATCGGACTAAACTGGACTAAGTCGGACTGAATCGGACTAACGGACTAAAAGCGGACTAAATCGAACTAAAAGCGGACTAAATCCAAGGGTGTACCGCTGACTAACCCCTCGGTATTGACGCGCATCTACAATGTATTGACACTGTCTTGAAGCTTACAGGTAAATATGTCAGTATGGCCGCATTGACAGAATTGACCATATGCTTGTACACGTATTGAAAGCAGTGGATGATCCCTCGGTTTTTGCTTAAAAAACTTCACTGTTCCTGAAAAAATGCCACTAACTTTTGAAAATGTGTATCTGCTTCGGCATTTTCCAAGGCAATGTCTCACAAGACTGTACAGCATGGCACACGACTGCAGAGCATTGCACACCTTGATGACTGCACAATATTACACACCATTACATACCATTGCACTATTGTACATCATTGCACACACCTGAGTCCCAACAGTGCACAACTCATACCCTTTGCCCAAAGGGCAGTAAATCTGAATGCATTTTATCTTGTTTGAAACCAGAATTTCAAGGCCTTGTTCTGATGATTTCAATAAATGTTTCAAAAACTTGCTTCGGATGGTTAAATGAGAGTACTATAATGTACAATTTTAAAAACTGCTGTGCCAAAATGGGCGATTGTCTCCAAGATCTTTTCAACCCTACGACGGGGAATAAAATCTCCACGGTCCAGGGATTTGGGCTGTACCGTGTCGTAAAAATACATTAAAAATCTCGAATTTTTGAGCTTTTTGTCAAAGGGATAGATACTAGTGAATACGTCCTTGGAAGCAGAATTTAAAAGCCTTTCTTACGATCACGTCAAAAATGGGGGTTTGTATTTAAAATTATAAAGTTGTCGTGACAAAATGGTATTTTTCGATTACATGATTGGCTCCAAAAGCTTTTCAGCCAAATCGGTGTAGTAGTTTGAGTTGTGGCGTGCTTACAAACGTACGTACGCACATTCACACAGACACCCCTAGTTGAAAAGTTCCCAAGAGTGACCATGGTTACGATGGGGATATGACCAAACATTTTGGGAATATGCCGATGACCAAGGGCATATACCCATGGTAGCTTTGATGGACCCATGAGCACCTACAATGTGCCCATAGGCACATGGGTTCGAAATGTGCACATACTGGGTATGTGACCAAGGTGAGGTCGAAGTTTTGGGAACGTACCCATGACCCACAAACTCACCTCTTGGGTACTCATGGTACATGAACATAATGTGCACTGCAAGTCCCCTTATGAATCGTAACCATATTTGGATATATAATATTAAGCCCACCATAATTTGCAATAGTTTTCTAAGATTACCTATCTTATGCATATATTTTGCTTCGTGATCAAGATATCGAAAAAGTTCATAAGAATAAATCGTTTACAATCATGTATTGACCACATATGCCAAGTTCCAATTCAGAATTCGCTTCTTTAATTTTAGAAAAATCAGGAAACGTCTCAATTTACAAAAACTTGAATTGCTGATTTTGATTTAAAGCGGTTACATGAGGTCAAAGTTGACTACTGAACAACTTTTACTTAAATATTTTTTTCGATATCTTCAGCGTAACTGGACAAAATCGAAAAATTCTTTTAGAGAATTTAAAATTCTAATTTGTAATTAAAATTCGGCAAAGGAAGTCAAAATCGGATTGCAACATTTTATTCCAATAAATTTTTTCGATATCTTGATCGCGACGTAATTAAAATATTGAAAAATATAATGGTCCTATACACGAGGTTGCCTCAGTAGGAGTTGACCAATTGAGAATAAGGTCAGATATCTACACTCGAGTGCAAGTGAGTGTCAACGATTTGTCAAAATTAGTAAACGATTCCAATGTATTTCCATTCGCCATTGCATACCTACTCGTTTTGACAAATCGTCAACACTCACTTGCACTCGAGTGCACCTCAAAAGATGCATCTCATAAAGGGTCTACATCAGCAGTACAAAAATCTATATCCCTCCTCTAAAAGTAACCAAAATATGACACGGTGCCCATCTAAAACGACACAGTGTAGGTACTTATTATGTATAAAGGTTATATTCCATGTGCGATATATCGCACCTTTTCTGGGAGATATCGCGATTTTTGGGGAGTTTTCTTGAATTCTTTAGTGAAATCCGTCAATATCTAGTGGAATACCCTAGAAATCGCGATATACCTATCTTAAAAAGATATGCGAATAATCGCACATGGAACATGACCTTTATTGGAAAAAAGTACCTACCTCGGTACCTACATACCTATATTTTAATCCGAATTATTATAATTTAGTTAATGCCGGGGGTAACGCCAATAGTTCAACCCCGTAGATCCTAGACACCAATTTCTGCCAATAATAAACATGAATAAGAATACCACATTTAACGTTTTATAATCGTTCATAACTGAATTCCTGCATTCGTCGTTTTAAAATAGCCGCCGAGTAAGCAGGAGTGTCACGTGGTCAGAACAACCAACGCTTGTTAAGTGCCGTGACCATGGTGACCAACGCGAGACATCCAGTGATTCAGTGTTTCTGTTTTATATTATTATATTTAATGTGATTTTAACGGAAAACGAGTGGAAACTTGATGTAAACGTGCGTGGAAATGGTGGAAATAGTTAGAAAGGTAGAATTTTTCAAAGGGAGTGCCAATATTGAGGAAGATTAAGGTAAGCATGTGTGAGGTTATGTTTAAGAAGTCGGATGTATTTTCTCTTGAATTCTCCTCTTGTTCCCCGCTTTTCGCTTAATAAATTTAGCTTGAATGTCTTTTTAGAAAGTACCGTCTTGGGAAACAAATGTAGGGGGTCATGCGGATTACACCAATAATTGGACCTGGGAAAAAGTGCTTAATTTTTTGGGGCACTTCTGAAACAACTTAAGAAACATTTTTGATGTGAACGTGCTAAATGAAATGTTATGGGAATATACTTCTGAAATGTTAATAACTGGTAAAGACTACTTTAAGGGCCGATTTCATAATAAACGTTAAAGGTCCTTTAAAAGTGACAAATCGGGAGCAGCTGTTTTGAAATGGTACTAGAGGCAAGGACACTTGATATTTGATTATGAAATCGGCCCAAAGTTACTGAATTGATTATTAAAAGTATTCCGTTGTTTCATCTTCAAAATTAAAGTTTCCTTTAAACATATTTTGGCTTAGCAATATTTGAAAATAACTACTGCCGATTAGTTATCAAACCGCCTTTAAAGTTGACTTTAGCTGGGGATATGTCTTGAATTTTCACTTTATAGGAATTTTTCATTACCACATAATTTCAGATTCTGAGAAGTTACATCCTGGCAGCAGAAATTATTCCATGATCGATATACTATTAAATACCAATAAAACAATCTGCACTTGTGAGTACGTTCATACCATCTGGAGGTATTCGTCGACATCGGCAAAAGAAATAGGACACCCATGAGTAGATGACCATTCCTCCACCCCTGGCAAAATTTGGGCACTCATGGTCACGTTCCCACAGGTATTTTTGGGCATATTCTCTTGGACAGGTGACCATGGGCAGATTCTGCACACCCATGGGTACTTGCCTATGGGGATGTACCCAAATATATCTCGTGCCCATCCATGGGCACATTTTGGACACCCATGGGCACGTACCTATGGGGATATAACCAAGAATCCCATGGTCATGAGCCCTTGGGCACCTTTGGGTTATATCCCCATAGGTACGTGCCCATGGGTGTCCAAAATGTGCCCATGGATGGGCACGTGACTATGGGGATATACCCAAAGGTGCCCAAGGGCTCATGACCATGGGATTCTTGGTTATGTCCCCATAGGTACGTGCCCATGGGTGTCCAAAATGTGCCCATGGATGGGCACGTGACTATGGGGATATACCCAAAGGTGCCCAAGGGCTCATGACCATGGGATTCTTGGTTATATCCCCATAGGTACGTGCCCATGGGTGTCCAAAATGTGCCTATGCCCATGGTCATGTACTCATGAGTGTATTTTCTTTGAGTGACCATGGGAACATTTCAACTAGGGACATTTTAAGAACCACTTTTCTGGTTTCCTGAGACCTCAAAACGATTGTAATCAACCTCCGATTTTTTAAAAATTGTGATGGGTTTGGGGAGGTTAAAAGTGCAGGAAGCGCCAAATTTAAAAATCAAGAAAAGTGTTTTCCCTGCCCTGTCACAATATTCAAAACAAAAACTAAAATCCACTACTAATGTTGGGCCACCGATAATTTTTATCTTACCTTAACAAAATTATAGTTTGAAAAAACTTTTTTGGGTAATTAATGGCAGGTTCCACAATCGTCGAAATGTTTGTAAACAGCTCGGCGGGGGTGCAATTGGGCCGTTTCACCACGCGTAAACAAATTAACAGAGACTTCCATTAAAAAAATAATTGAAGACGCAGCCACCATATCAATATTTTCGCAGCGGTTCGGAAATAGAAATTGTGACAAAATGTAAATACGAGTTCTCGGTCCAAGTAGTCTAGACGTGACCACGGTTTCATCACTTTTCTCGAGATTTTTATAGAGCGGGATTTAATTATATCAGTGATCCTCGGTGCTATTACTTCTATTAATACGCGCTCGTTCGGCATCGTAGGTACGGTTTTTGCAGATTGCTCGGTAGACGAAAAATCGCTTTTGGAAAGCCGCAAAAGTTCAATATAGCTACAGCAATCCTTTTTCAGGAATAATAATACATAATAACTACAAATTTGCTTTAGACAACTCAAAAAATTGCATTTTTCAGGAAAGTAATTTTGAAGATCAAACAAATAAAAATTATGAAATGTTTACAATTAAACGTAAAACGAATTTGCCCTTTTTTTTTGAAAAGCTGAGTTATGCTGAAGCTGGATACATTTTACGAAATGAAGTTACCTACCTATTTTTATTTTTTCGCTAAATAATCGAATATATACAGTGTGTCTCATTTTAACTGGAACCACCCAAATATTTCGATTAATTTTAACCGAATCAATGCGTTCTTTTTTTCTGCATGTAGAGCTCCAAAATCTGCACCTGCCTGATACTTCACTTTTTTTATAGACCGAAATCCCAGCCTACTGCGATTTAATAAAGAGGTCAAAAATGACGAAATCGTATTAGGCATTTTTTTATCGAAAAATTTTATAAGAAAAAGTTACTCAGGATGGCTGCAAATGGCTAAATCCGAAATTTCAGGAAAAAATAAAAATGTTGAATTTCTTGAGGAAGAATCACAAAATAACGAAAAGTTCAATATTTTTGCAACGTAATGGGGTACTGTGAAATAAAAAAACAATTGAAATGAATTGATTTAACATTTGCTATCAGCTATGGATGGATAAAACTTAACAATCGCAGAAAAAATTGAAATTATTAAGATAGTGTAACTATGGAAACACTGGACAACTTCGGTGGAAAAATGCACTATCACTAGAAACACCCCACTACACCGAAACACTTGATTTGCACTGTTGACGCGTTTCGAACACAATGTGCTCATTATCAAAGCCGAAGCTAAAACAACCTGCCTGTCTAGAAACTGAAATATTTATAGGCCCACCCGCGTAGCTCCGCCCCTCGCCTGATCTCGGTAGACCAATCACAGGTCGAGAAATGGTCACGTAAGGGTGAACACGTATAAATACAACAAGTCCTACTTAAAGTAGCGTAAACAAAGATGAATATGCGATCGGGCCTGTATCAGCGTTCATAAGCCTATCTCTAGACTTATGAATTACGATACTCTCCCAAGCGTCGAGCATCTGCATCTTGTTAACGCTACAAACTAACTTAATATTATCACTTATTCTATGGTCATTGTGTAAAGCATGTAGGGCAACACTGGATTTCTCAGTTCTGCCATATTTAAGGTGGGCTAAGTGCTCCTTAAATCTGGTGCTGATAGACCTTCGTGTTTGACCTACATACTTTAGATCACAATTTTGACAATTGATTTCGTATATACCAGATTTTTCGCTATTCCCTACTTTATCTTTCGGGTTGCCTAAAAGGTTTTTCAGTTTGTTTTCTGATCTGAAAACTGTCCTTAAATTTTGATGGGCAAAAAACCTTGTCAAACCTCTTGTCAACTGGGGTTCAAAAGGTAGTGCGACAAATTTTAAGTCCTGTTTTTGTTCTTCGAAGCGAAAAGTCGTGGCGTTTAACACTTGTTGTTTGAATTTTAACTTCCTAATGATGTTGTCTATTATGATAGGTTCGAACCCGTTACATCTCGCTATGTCTTTGATTGTTTTGAGTTCTTTCTGATATCTTTCCTTGTTTAAAGGAAAATTCAGAAGACGGTGTGCCAAAAAATGGAAACTTGCCATCTTGTGTTGTGCACAATGATGGGAGTCTGCCGAGAATTATTCATGAGCGTCCTCGAGACGGAGTTGCAAGCCGAGTCTGGCCAGTATTTTCCGAGGGTTTGGTTTAGATATGTGGATGACATTTTTGCTGTTTTCGATCCTAGTCAGTCCAGTTTAGAGGACTTCATTTCAAAATTAAACTCAATTTTTCCGAGTATTAAATTCACTCACGAAGTTGAAGAAGAGAAAAAACTCCCTTTTCTAGACACTCTAGTGATTAGAAATAATAATAAGTTAGAATTTGACGTTTATAGGAAAGAATCTGGCACATACCGCTATATCTCGGCAGACTCCCATCATTGTGCACAACACAAGATGGCAAGTTTCCATTTTTTGGCACACCGTCTTCTGAATTTTCCTTTAAACAAGGAAAGATATCAGAAAGAACTCAAAACAATCAAAGACATAGCGAGATGTAACGGGTTCGAACCTATCATAATAGACAACATCATTAGGAAGTTAAAATTCAAACAACAAGTGTTAAACGCCACGACTTTTCGCTTCGAAGAACAAAAACAGGACTTAAAATTTGTCGCACTACCTTTTGAACCTCAGTTGACAAGAGGTTTGACAAGGTTTTTTGCCCATCAAAATTTAAGGACAGTTTTCAGATCAGAAAACAAACTGAAAAACCTTTTAGGCAACCCGAAAGATAAAGTAGGGAATAGCGAAAAATCTGGTATATACGAAATCAATTGTCAAAATTGTGATCTAAAGTATGTAGGTCAAACACGAAGGTCTATCAGCACCAGATTTAAGGAGCACTTAGCCCACCTTAAATATGGCAGAACTGAGAAATCCAGTGTTGCCCTACATGCTTTACACAATGACCATAGAATAAGTGATAATATTAAGTTAGTTTGTAGCGTTAACAAGATGCAGATGCTCGACGCTTGGGAGAGTATCGTAATTCATAAGTCTAGAGATAGGCTTATGAACGCTGATACAGGCCCGATCGCATATTCATCTTTGTTTACGCTACTTTAAGTAGGACTTGTTGTATTTATACGTGTTCACCCTTACGTGACCATTTCTCGACCTGTGATTGGTCTACCGAGATCAGGCGAGGGGCGGAGCTACGCGGGTGGGCCTATAAATATTTCAGTTTCTAGACAGGCAGGTTGTTTTAGCTTCGGCTTTGATAATGAGCACATTGTGCTCGAAACGCGTCAACAGTGCAAATCAAGTGTTTCGGTGTAGTGGGGTGTTTCTAGTGATAGTGAAGATAGTGTAAGATTTTCGTTTTTCAATTTCAAGGGACACCCCAACTAATCTGTTGCAATGTGACACAAACAGCAAACATATGCGCTTCCATTGTTTTTTTATTTCACATCACCCCGTTATGTTGCAAAAATATTGACGTTTTCGTTATTTTATGATTCTTCCTCAAGAAATTCAACATTTTTATTTTTTCCTGAAACTTCGGATTTAGCCATTTGGAGCGCTCCTGAGCAACTTTTCTTTATAAAATTTTTCTATAAAAAAATGCCTAATACGATTTCGTCATTTTTGTCCTCTTTATTAAATCGCAGTAGGCTGGGGTTTCGGTTTACAAAAAAAGTTGAGTATTACACCGGTGCAGATTTTGAAGCTATACATGCAAAAAAAGGAACGCGCTGATTCGGTTAAAATTAACAGAAATATTTGGGTGGTTCCAGTTAAAATGAGACACACTGTACATATAATATAATTGGTATGTGCTCTATGTACTTAGCGTCACGGGCCTAGAAGTAAATGGGAGGGGATAGTAGAGATCCAGCTGTAGCAATTAAAAAAGATAGCAGAGAAGCGGCTGGAACCTCCCCATCGCACAGTGGTTCAATTATTAAATTTTGTGGCCAAAAATCATAAAAACCAAATTAACTGAGTAGCCTTAAATATCGCATAGTTTAATAATGAAGCTCTGACTAGCTCTGAAAAAATAAAGCAAACCGCAGAAACACGGTTCTGTCATAGTTACTACTAGTGTCAATTGTGACGTCCTTGAAAAAGTCATTAGTTATAGACTGCAAGCAATAATAATCATTTTTTCAAATCGAAAAATTAGTGAAGCGTAAATTCTTTGAAATATCAATTTTGTGCACTTTTATCTGTAACTTACGTATATTTTTGAACATTAATCAATATTCATTTGGTCTCCGTACATCAAAATTAAAGTTTTATTATAAAACCAATTTTTACCTTGACTTTTCACCAAGTGCGCAGGGTTTAATAGCCGCACGAAAATTTTAGGCTTTGATGATGGCCCTAATTGAGTACTTGAATTCAGAGTTGAAATTTGGTGCCCCCTTTTGCCCCTAAGATAGACTATATTAAAATAAACAAGTACGAACAATTTCAGGAGACACAAAGTTTTACTCCCTCCCCTTAACATCCATTGATTTTTTTCATTGTTTTTTACGTCTTTGTCGTCATCTAATTGACAAAATTTCCAATTTTCATAATTTAGGAGACACATGGTTTTTACACCCCCTTCTTGGAATGCACCCCCCAGACCGATTTGATTTTTTTCGATATTTTTTCCGGCCTTCTCGTTACGCAATTGACAAGCATTCCAATTTTCTTAATTTTAGGAGACAAAATTTTTTTTCGACCCACTTAATTTGCCCCCCAGATCGACCTAATTTTTTTCAATATTTTTCCCGTTTATGTCGTCATCTAATCGTCAAAACTTACAAGTTTCATAATTTTAGGAGACAAAAAATGTTTTCGCCCCCCTAATCGATTTAATTTTTTAAATGTTTCCCGTTATTCAGTGCTATTGAGGTATTTCTTGAAATTTGTCAATATTGAAATCAATTGAGAGAACTGGATTGGCAGAATGTGGTTATTATTTTGACATAATATTTTGCACAAGTCAATTAACATTTAGCAAGACCCAACCATCACTTTCTGAAAATGTTGACAAATTTCAATAAAACATTGATATATCCCAGACAACAACGTAAACAATAGTCACAGTGGCCAATCAAGTTCTCTCAATTGATTTCAACGTTGACAAATTTCAAGAAATACCTGAATAGCACTGATTGCCAAAATACTTCCGTTCAACATTGAAAGTTTCTAATTTTTGGCCATTTTTCCGGGATTTTGTACCACTGTGCATCGCGTGTGGGTCTTTGATTTCCGTTCTTGTGTAAAATTTTCAAGTTGATATGCCTAAATGACACTTCCCGTGGATCAATCGCTCTCAAAAGCTTTTCAGCTCTTCAACGGGTCAAATAATCTCCAAATTTCAGCCAAATCGATCCAGTAGTTTGGGCTATAACGTGGATTTAGCGTTATTACAAAATTTCGATTTTTCTACCCAAAGGGTACTAAATGCGAATAAATTTTGTCTTACTCAGAACCAGAATTTGAAGACCTTTGTGACGATGACAATAAATCTTTCAAAAACTTGTTTTGGGTGGTTAAATAAGAGAATAGTTTTAAATTCGGAAATTGTTGGGCCAAAACGGCACTTTCCGTAGGTCGATTGAATCCAAAAGAATTTCAGCTCTTCGGCGTATAATACAATCCCCATGTGCAAAATTTCAGCTAAATCGGTTCAGGGGCTTGGGCCGGTACGGCAATTTAAAGTACAATAAAAATCTCGAATTTCTTAGTTTTTGGTCAAAAGGGCACTGAGAGTGAATACATCTTTGTAAGTAGAATTTGAATTTTATTCAATACGAGTAGTCTCTTGATTGCC
The DNA here is from genome assembly GCA_963924575.1 of Pycnomerus fuliginosus. Lineage (NCBI taxonomy): Eukaryota > Metazoa > Arthropoda > Insecta > Coleoptera > Zopheridae > Pycnomerus > Pycnomerus fuliginosus. The sequence goes on from OZ004622.1 coordinate 23,204,045, forward strand.
GCGGGTTTTGATTTTTTATGCCGATTAATGCATTCAAACTATTTAAACCAATAAAATTGCAGAATTTTCTGGTTTTCTGCCAATGACATGACATTTTCTTGAAGCGACTAGCATTTTATTCACGGAAAAAATACCAGGTGCTTTTTTACAATAAGGCTAGGTAAAGTTAGGTTTAGAATAGTACATTGTGTATTAAAAGCGGAAAGTGCAACTTTTGTGCTCGGAACAAGTAAATTGCTGCTCGAGCCTTTAGGCGAGAGCAGCAAACTTGTGAGAGCACAAAAGGCACTTTACGCTTTCAATACACATACTATTTTTTCTACGCCCCTTATAAATAAGGCAAGAAGAAGCATATTTTTCTCAATTTTTAAAAAACAGCATGTCGTCAATCAGTACATGAATTTTTTGTAGTTATCTGTGGACGTTCCTATGACACTGCTTTTGTTATTTTTCTAAATACGTCAAAAATTTTTCAAAGCGACTGTAAACTAGAGATTTCGTTGTTCTCTTGGTCAGAATGGCAGACATTGATAGTAGTGACGAGAGTGTAGTGGATCTGGAATGCACCCCGCCACACATAAAGGAAGCCGCGAAAAACGTAATCTTGAATTTGTTACCTGACAAATCGAAGACCAGGTACGAGAGAGAATACACGTTGTTCGTGCAATGGTGCAAAACCAATCAAGTTAAATCATCCTACTCTGAAGATATATTGCTGGCTTATTTGTCGGAAATTTCGAGAACGAAGAAATCATCTACTATATGGTCAGTGTATTCAATGTTGAAGAGCACTCTGTCTTCCAAACATAACGTAGATATCTCAAAATATAGCAGATTGATAGCATTTCTAAAGAAGCAGTTAGTGGGATACAGGGCCAAGAAATCAAAGGTGCTGAGAAGGGAAGAGATTAACAGGTTCCTATCAGATGCTCCGGATGAGTGTTATTTGATGTTGAAGGTAAATTATGGCGCTAAATTATTTTTTAATAATGATGACATTGTAGGTTGCTTTAATATTCGGTATTTTCGGGGCCTGTCGTCGCGACGAGCTGACCAAAATGCTGATTCACGACATAGAAGATAATGGGACAATCATGGTTGTAAAAATTCCCAATACCAAAACTGGAGTTCAGCGTACTTTTATTGTGTCTAAAGGAGGAGAACACGAAGTGGATTATTTGGGCTTTTGCCGTAAATATGTGGCACTCCGTCCATCCCATGCAACGACGCAGAGATTATTTTTGAGGTATGAGAATGGAAAGTGCACGAACAGAGTCGTGGGGATGAACACATTTGGCAATATGCCGAAGCGTATAGCGGAATTTTTGAATTTACCTGGTTGCGCTTCCTACACTGGTCACTGTTTTCGAAGAACTTCCGCAACGTTACTGGCAGATGCTGGAGCGGATATTACCAGTTTAAAACGCCACGGAGGTTGGAAGTCCACCTCTGTGGCAGAGGGCTATATAGAGGAATCACTAGAAAACAAGATTGCAGTGTCTCACAAGATTCTCGGACAAAACCCTGAGCCTGCGGTAGTCAACAACAACGTAACATCTGCAAAACTTCATGAACTGGGCTCTGGTATACAAGTTCAGAATTGTGAAAATTGTACTATAAATTTTAAAATTGTTCATAACAGTAGTAACGATAAATCCATGTCCCCATCCGTAATGACAAGAGATCACTATAACAGTAGTATAAGTAGAAATCATTGAATTATCATTGGAACATCTGGTTTAATTTATTATTGTTCAATAGGCACCTAATCTAATTGTTTAATAAAGTTTCCTTAAAATAGTTATTAATCTCTATCCTATCAGAAAAACTAACTTTCGGCTTGGTAAGCGGCAATAATTTTTCCGCTCGCTCAGCCGCAAACGCCAACTTTCTATTCTCTACTGACAAATAGAAAAGCGTACTTTCAATAAAGGGCGTAGAAAAAAATATTTATTCGGTATCTACTTGTATTACCCACCTAACATTAGAACAATTAATAAAAAATGAACAGTTAGTAAAAGTAGGGTGGTTTTTGAGATCGTTTCCAGTGATTTGGTTTGTTATCATAGAAGACGCAGTGATAACAGTGGCGTTGCTACTACTGTCGTGATGAGCCCCAAGTGTAGGAACAGGATCTGAAACTGCTGCAGTTGTTGGAGATCCACTTCTCATCTGCCGCACGATTCTTAAATGATGTTCCTGGTCAATTTGCAGATATGGAGCTGGAGGCGGCGTGGCCGGTTATCTTGATTAATTGTTCTTCACCTATTCCAGATTTGGCCAGCTGGGTTACGGCTGTCGCTCGATTAGAATTTGTTTTTTGATACGACGTCCAACTCAATCCATTCTGCAGCGTTTTTGGTCCATTTTGACACCTCATTCTTGCCAACAGGCATGTTCTTATACCATCCGCATGAGTTCTCCCTGTTCCACGAAGGATTCACTGTTAAAAATAGTCGAGGCGTTGAAATCTTCCTAGTTCTCTTGCTCATCAACTTTTTGAATAGTCGAACAGGACATATATCAGCATTTTTGTTGGGAACCAGCCACTTACTGTCAGCAAGCCCATGAGCACCCCCTTGAGTAGTTTTGCTGAACAGCGGATTGTATTCTATTCTTCCTATAAATCTCAATTAATTCAAATCAGTTTTACGAATAGTTTTCCACTAATACTCGTACCTGTCGGTGTACCCTCGTTTATTGTCTCTTCTTTAAAATGTTCCAGGACGCAGTTGTACGCCTCACCACCTCTCCAGGCCAGTTCAAAAGCAGCTATGTGATAGAACTTACGTTGTAATCCATCCGGACTCTCCTCATCCCATATTTTTAGAATTGCAGTATATTCATCGGAAGATAACGCTGCTGAACTTCTTTTCCTCTTTTCCGGTATAATCATCTCCGTTAGTCTTCTTCATATTTACTGCCCAATCCTGAAGATAATTCCACAGATTCTCTCCGTCGTGGTCTGTTCCTCCAGTTCGTATTTTCTTTGGCCACAAAACAGCATGAACTGGTTCCAAATAGATTTCCGAGTGTTAATCGTATTCGCAGAAGTTGCATTTTCGATAATAGCTTTAATAGAACTTGCAGGGACGTCTCCAAATCTTGCTTTTTTCGCTGAATTCATGCTTTCACTGGTTTGTTGTTATTTTTTACACTTTTTTTGACAACCACAATAACAAATAGGCATGTTTCCCTAGATACGGTAAACTCAGTCACTTGATGCTTTAAATTTGCTGGAATTTTCTCTGCTTCTTTCATGCATTAATCCGACGAATATCATTCGAGCTCAAGATTTTTTCGAAATAAATCTTCAAGGTTTTGCACTCAAACGCGTCGTCTGAAAAACCACTCGCGCGGTTGAACGCCATCTCTAAAAAACCTCGAGCTATGCTCTCGGTTTTTTAAATCGAGACGGCGCGGCGTCCAGCCGCCCTCGTAGTTTTTGCTAGACAACGCGTTTTCGCGCAACCTTTCGATTTATTTCGAAAAAATCTTTTGCTCTTATGATATTAAGTATGAAAAAATCTACCATTTGACAACTAGTGCATCCATGAGGACTCATCAAGGCAACCCAGAGACTACGAATCATATTTTGCAGATTATTTTATAAATTAAAGTATTGAATAAGTAGTGTCAAGTTGACGTTGTAGTATTATCGCTGTAATCAGGATTTGATTGGTTACTGGTATGCTAAATGCTGCTTCGGATTGGTTCAATACTTAATGTATAAAATAATCTCAATAATAATGTGATAAGACGTTTCTTGATTGCCACTGTAAGTATTTGACGTACGAATGGTTGAACCACCGAATAAAAAATGGTCGAGTAGACTATAGGACGAATCCTCGACGGGTTCTCTTCGGCCGACAAGAATCCATCCAATGACGACTATGTGAATCCATCATGAGAACTCAACAAGGCCAGTCAAAATCAAGAGACGTCGAATCGTATTTTTCCAATTATTTTATGAATTAAAAGTATTGGATAGCAAATTATACGTTCGCAGTAAATTCACCGATCCTTCAGTCAACTGACACCTGTCATACCACTAAACAATAATTGGTGCCATCATATTTTCGTGTTTGTAATTGTTTTATGATATTGGTCATATTAATAAAATATAGCATATGCTGATACTACCAATTTTATAAGCATATGCTAGTAGATATCGTTGAACCGGCCAATAAGATCTCAGGATTTGGTAGCATTTGCTTACAAACTTGTAGCATCAGCACATGCTAGCGTTTTATTAATACCACCCAATATGTCTATTAAATAATGTGAGACAACCAATTTCATTGGTCTTGACCGAGTTGATAGGTGACGTAAACTGTTAGCAAATTCTAGAGCGTTTTGAACGGTTTTCATTTGTCTATCGTTTTTCTTGCTTTCTGCAAAGTTTTCGCAAAAAACAAAAAAATTCGACCAAATTTTTTAAATTCAAACTGTTGATTGTGAAGTTTTCATATTTTGAGTAAGTATAATACTTTATTGTTTACGTAGCACAACGGCTTATTATTGATCCAAATCAGTACGTTGTGATGGAGAATCAACAAATTTGATTTCCACTTATTATTAATCAAATGAATGGTTTTCGCTTATCACTTAGTAATCGACCATTTTCACAGGGACTTATTACATTATGAGTTGCATGGTATAATCGCTGTAATCTAACGTTGATTGGTTACTACCTACTGTAAACAAAACATTACTTTGGATTGGACCAATACCCAATTATGTGTGATATTTTGACGATTGTATGAAATGTAAATAAAACAAACTAAACTAAGTATAGATACTTTTTTGGAGAATATAATCCTCCAAAAATCGATTCTGTTCCGTATTCGACTTTCCAAATTGGCATTATCTCAACAATCGATCACCATTCGTCTGATGCAACACTATAGCTGAATAGCAAAGTCCGACTTTGGTCACAATAATTTTAAGAGTCGTAGTCTACGCCAGATTTCTTGACCAATCCAATCTGAAACTCCTCGCTACCGTCAGTAACTAGGTAATTTGTATAGTGTATAGTACAAATTGTTTACGAAGATGCCGTTCAATGACAGCAAATTATCTCCCGTTGAGATCTCAATCAGAATTTTCTAGGGAAACTTAAGTGTATTCTAACAGTACGACTAATGAGGGAATTTCTGCTTATGGCGGATTGCAATTAGCCACATTGTCCTACAGGGGCACAGTACAATTGAGTAAATTACATCTTGTAAACTTGCACAACTCCATCGAGGAAATTGCCGGAATAATGAAATTGTATGCATCGAGACAATGCAATTGAAACTTAATACAAACGAGCGGAAAACTAAATATACCTATCGGGTGTCTCAAAAAAAAACGGACAAAATAGTCTTTGAAATTAGTCAGCCATTTCTTAACCGATTTGGATAGACTTGGTCTTAAATTAAAGGTAGAGAATCAGGCTTTCGAACTTTGCAAGAAACGTCGACAGATGGCGCTGCTGTAAATAGCCTTGAACATTTTTCTTTTTTCTTTAAAAATCTTTTTCAGAAGTTCATTTGGCGTAAGCACTAATTTTCTGCGATTTTTCTAAAAAAAGTGTTTTTGCGTATTTTCATGTTTCCATAACCATGACTAAAGTAACATTGATTACATTTTTGAACAAGAAAGAAAGATCTTCAAGGCTATTCGAGTGTCATACCGATTGGTCGTTGACTGACCAATCCTCATGCAGCTAAAATAAACCTTCAAAGCAAGTATCAATAGGACTACTACGGCAGCGCCATCTGCCGTAGTTTCTGATACATTCGAAAGCCTGGTTCTTTTGCTTTAATTTAAGACCACGTTCATCCAAATCGGTTAAGAAATGGCAGACTTATTCCCAAAAATATCTTGCCCGGTTTTCTTGAGACACCCGATATATCACCTACCTACCATAAAAGCCAACGGAAGATGTATATCAATGCGATGTGTATCACTGTAGATGTTTATTCACCGTGCATGATTCATATATCGAATTGGTCTTGGTGGTTTTGGGTGCAAATGTAATCTGCACCTAGTAGTAGTGCCGAAGCATATGCTCGTGATAAAGAATTCGTGAGGGTGTATCAATTGATGAATTTTTTGCGTTCAATTAGTATCTTCCGGTTGTAAGAACATATAGGTCAAGCATCAAATTTCCACCAAGTCAATTTTTTGTGTTGGGGGTTTGAAGGGGGTGCAATTTTTTCCGTTCAATTATTATAATCAGGGGCTGAAGGGGGTAGGTTTCAGGGGCGCTTACTTGGTACCTATCCTCCAATAACAGTGGTCGAAATCTTAAATTCATTTGCGCTCAATTAGTATCTTCTAGTAACAAGTAGGTAGTCTTAGGGTTAAATTTCCACCGAGTCTCGGGGTTGCAACTTTTTCCGTTCAGTTAGTCTGCTTCTGTTGTAGATAGTCCAAGGGCTCAATTTCATCCAAGTCAATTATTTGTGTTCGAGGGTTGAAGACTGTGGGTTTTGGGGGTACAATTTTTTGCGTTCAAAATAGTCTCCTGCGATAATGAGTGGTAAAAGGATTAAATTCCGTCCAAGTCATTTTTTTGTGATTCGGGGTTGAAGGGGAGTTTTGGGGGCGTAGTTTTTTTGTTCAATTCAACTCTTTCGGTTGTAGGCGGTGCAAGGGTTAAATTTCCTCCAAGTCAAGTTTTTGTGGTTGGGGGTTGAAGGGGGCGAGTTTCAGGGGTGCAATTTTTTGTGTTCAATTAGTTTCCTCCGGTAATAGGTGGTCCAAGGGTTACATTTCCTCTAAGTGAATTTTTTGTTTCAAGGTTGAAGGGGTTGAGGTTTAGAGGTGCAATTTTTTTCTCTTCCTGTCGTAGGTGATCTAAGGGTCTAAGGACTAAATATATGCTCAAAACTTTTTCTGGGCCATTGATTAAAAGTTATCGAATTGCTTGAATTTCAAGCAACACTTATGTGAAATTTCGAGTTTCAACCCCTAATTTGCACCCTTTTCTGTTTCATCTTGCAGAAAAAAACTATCCCTTATCAAATAATGTCAAAATATATGTGGTTTCAGACCTCCATGCGCTAAATATTTGAGAAGTTTTCGTATTTTTGCGATTTTCAACCCCTAAATTTCATCCCCCAAAATTGACATCTCCTCACCTTCAACAGACTTGTACGTCAAAAACGCATATCAAGTTTCAGTAAAATAACTCCACTGGTTCTCGAGTTATTACAATTTATAGTTTTTCGGTCCCGAAAAAACCTCGCATTCTCGCGATTTTACTGCGAACGCTGTCTAAACGCTTGAAGATGGATTAAAATCGGATAAGGGAGAAATGTCGGCAACGAATAGACCTACAAAGAAGTCTACGACAGCGTATAAATATCTGTTACGGATAGCCGACAATAAGCCACTGAAACTATTTTCGTCAAAAATTAAAACACAAAAACTATCTCGGTGGGCTACCCATCGTAGATAACTATATGCCGCCGTGGACTTTTTTGTAGATCTTTTCATTGCCGACAATTCCTCCTTACAAACTTTTGCTGTAGCTTCAACCCCCGCCGAGATTTTCGCGGTATACACCCGTGTACAAAATTTCAGCTCGACATCTGCTTTCGTTCTCAAGTTATGCGATGAACAGAGTAGACGGCCGGCCGAGCGAGCGAATTCACTAAAACTACAGTGCCTGCGCATATGCTTCGGCATTAAATCGTCTGGCACCCATGCCCATGTGTGATTAACTTTCGCTATTATAAGAAATGCAGAACGCCCACCTGTCGGTCTTCTTGATGACCGGATATTGGACCAACACCAAGCCAATTTATAGCTTTTTTATTACCCCCAAAACTCATATTTCATCCTCTTAATTGGCCACGGTTACTTGCAAAAACAACCCCTTCGGGAGGGCGTCCCAAATAATTAAATAGATCGATTGGAAAAGCAAGGAGAGTTACTACGGATACTCACTTACTACATTAACGGCCAAAGACTGGAGCGGTAATTGCACAATCAATGTAACCCCGAGGGATGGCTCTAAGATGCGGAAATCGATATTTCTGGATTATTTTAATTGCAAAATCTGGGCTCTGGAGCCGGCCATCCAAAATTCGGTATGCGGATGACCTAGTTATGGAACACAAAAACTTGTTTTTCGGGGCGGTCACCCTTCGTGGCACATGGATCAATTCGTCGGGCGAAATATTATCATTTCTTCTAAAACAAATAAATGAGGGGCATCTGTTACGAAGTTATTTCGTTGGAGGAAAGTTGGTCGCTTGACAGGTCGAGATAAAAGTTTTAATTTGCTTGCTGAGACATATTTCTCTATCGTTCAGGAAATAAGTTTTATGGAATTATATCAAATGATGAAGGCCTGGACTAGTCTGGACAATTCTGAGGGTCACATCATCCCTCTCATTTTTTCTTACTTTATTTCTTACTTTATTTATGTCTGTGTATGAACACTCTTGAAAATGAGATTTCTAGGTCACAGAGGTTTTGACATTTTCTACATCTTTTGTGAAAAATATCAAGAATTTCGTTTCAAAGTGTGGTAGGTGAGCCATATTAAAGACAGATTGAACTCTAATGCATGTAAATCAAGTGTGAGGAAGAGCGATTGGTGATACGACCTTGAAAGTGGTCCAGAATCGTCATAGCATGTCTACATATTTGCCTATCTCTTATTCCGTTCATCTTTTAAGCATCAGCGCTTAATGCAATAGGGTCAACACTCAATAACACTGCGCCATGTCCATAAATTTATTAGTAGGGCAAAAAAAATATTCGAGTTGTAGGTAGGGGGTATTTAAGTACCTTCTTTCCACGCGGAGACTGTTTAATTGAATTTGTGATAACTTGTATATGTTTAGAGGTTACATTCCTTGTTACATTGTTTCATGTTTCTGAATCTGTACATAAATATCAAAATATCCTATATACCGGGTATTTCAGCATGTGTCGCGGCTTGATATCTTGAAATGTATGAAAGTTATCTATTTGAATTTTTGCATTCACTACCACCCTAGATTTTCAAAAACATGGAAGAAATTGATGAAAAATGAAGATTTTTGAAAAACGCAAGACACGTCAGCTCTAATTTTTCGATGCAAATTCAACTGTGCAATTACATTTTTCTGAATTCATTTTTTGATCGTCACTGGGGGGGATTTCACAGTCGGCAGTGGTGTACAAATTTTCGGCAGTGTTAGTGGGAAATGTTAGGCAGTGGTTGCAAAAATTGAGTAAATTCGACAGTGGTCTATGAATTTTTAGGCTGTCGGGGGACTTCACAGTCGGCAGTGGTGTACAAATTTTTGGGGTGTGAAGTGCCCCCCAATCTTCACCAATTGTGAAAAATCAATAAATGTGGAAAACAGAAAAAGAAATAAATGAAAGTGACTGTGTAGGTCAATTTTCACCAAAAGAATAAAGTTGACGTGTCTTTGCGTTTTGCAAAAATCTTCATTTTCCACTTTCGATCAAGTGTGATACATGTTTCTGGCTTAAAAAAATTCGTAGATACGGAATCCGTTGAGAAATAAATAGGTTTCTAATTGAAGAAATAACATTTTTGGTCATTTCCGGTTAAACCGGAAGTGGAAAAAATGTTTCATTAACGTGTCTAAATCGGTATCTGCCTACCATTGACGGATGCATAAATTCAAATAGATAACTTTTCAAAATATCAGACCCCGACACCCATTCTGAAACACCCGGTATATCCGGTATAATCGCATGTTATATCAAAAGTTGTTTATTTTAGACTTTTTCTCCCGTTCAATTCCCAAACAACAACAAAAATCCCAAATTCCCCAATTTGTCTAGCAAAAGATTCATGAAACATCACAAAGAATTGCAAACAATCTCATGTTAGACAAACTCCCCAATTATCCAATTTCCCCTTCAATTTCTAAGTGAAAAAATCACAGGAATTGGGTAATTACGGAGCAGTTAATAACATCACTGACCGATAGCAGCGAGGTTTTGTTGCGCAACGTCACCGTATTCGATCAAAAATGGTCAAGAAAATTAAGAATAAGTATCAATATCAGCGCATACATATCGCGATATACATACTAATTTCCTTATTTTAAATGGAGCACCCTGTATATTATTATATTTTTGGATTCTACGTTTAATTGTAGGTGAACTTTTACTAAGAATTGCTATGAAGTGCAGGCCTAACTTCAAAAAGCTGTAGCATCCTTACAGTATGAAAATAGAAAACGATATTAATTTAGGATGAAGTCTAATATATAGGGTGTATCCGCCCCTGTATCCAAATTTGGTAAAATACATACAGGGTGTTCTCGGAAAAGGTTTAAACATCATCATCAACTTCATTGGTCAAAAAGTCTATTTTTTCAAATGAAATGCCCCAACTATTTTATGACAAACATGTAGATTAATAGTTATTTACATACTATGTGCGGTAACAATAATTTTCGCGCACTAGCGAGCAGGTTTGGAAACCGAGTGCGCAAAGCGCGCGAGGTGTCCATTGCTCGCGTGTGCGCGAATATTGTTAATTTTTGTATATAATAATAACACCAGTCGGTAGAAAATGTTTTGTCATTTCTGACGTAAGATGGCAAGCAGATTTAAAGTCTTTAAAACATTAAATTATGTTAATGTCGCCAAAATTGTTAGTTTGTAAATACGGTAAGTTATATTTTATCGTTGAAACTTTCTTTCAGTGACAATCACTTTGGATGGAAAGATCGGATTAGAGAAAAAAAATGCAGTGCGCAATTCACGCACTTGTGTGTGCAAAACGCACCGGTACCTGTAAATTTGATGTTCCCAGTTGTTTATAGAGTGCGTAATAACTTGATTTTTGTTAAAGGAGTGCAAAAAATGATAGACAATTAAATTCTGCATCGATGTGTCATAAAATAGTTGGGGCATTCCATTTGAAAAAATGGACTTTTTTCCAATGAAGTTGATGATGTTTAAAAATTTTCAGAGAACACCCTGTATGTATTTGACGCAATTTGCGTTCAGGGGCGGATACACCCTACATTAGACTTCATGCCAAATTAATATCGTTTTCTCATTTCCTGCAGTAAGGATGTTACAGCTTTTTGAAGTTAGGCGTGCACTTGACATAAAAACGCAAATTTTTTGATTTTCTCAAAAACGATGGATTTTTGGCATAGCAATTTTTAGTAAAAGTTGACCTAGAATTAAACGTAGAATCTAAAAATATCATAATATATAGGGTGTTCCACTTAAAATAATGAAATTAGTACCTATTTTCGGTATAACCGATAGTGCGCCATAGATGACGATGCTAGAAACAGTTCTCTAGATATGGTTAACTGACGCTCGTCGAGGGATAGCCTATATCATTGATATTTGTATACAGGGTGGTGAATTTTTCGTTGCCTACCATTGGAGATTCGGAAACCATAACAGATGGACAGTAGGTTAAATTATAAAAAAAGTTACGCCTTTTCAAAATGATGAAGGATCTCTCGGATATCTTGATTCGTTCCTAAGTTGTCTCGAAAAAAGTGAAAATCGTCATTTTAAAGAAAAATTCATATTTTGGTGGTAATTAAATGAAACTTGGAACTTTTATGTTTTTGATCTAGATTTTGAGCAGCGACAGTCAACTTTTCGTTTTCTTATGACGGCCATATTGGATTTTAACACCATTGGATGCACAAAAAAATTATTTTCAAAAATTTTGCCAACATGGTCTTTTTTGACAGATGGTCAAAATTTGAAAATTGGTTTGAATAATCTGTAAAATCAGCCTAAACTTAGACGAAAAACAATCGCAAAAAAGTACACTGACTTTGTCAATTTCTTGTGACATGTGAAAACAATTGAATTCAATGGTAATAAAACACGTCTTGGCATGGTGTGACTCAAGCTTTGACATTTTTTTTCAAAAAAGTCCATGTTTATTAAATTTTTGAATTGAAATATGGCGACGATAAGAAAAAGAGAAGTTGTCTGCCGTTGCTCAAAATCGAGAAGGCCTAGAAAATTTCTAGTCAAAAATATAAAAGTTTCAAGTTTAATTTGAATACCACAAATCATTAGAAAGACATAAATGTTTCATTAAAATGGCAATTTTCAGTTTTTACCGGATAACTCAAGAACGAATCAAGATACGGGAGAATTTTTTATAAATTCTTAATCACCTTGAACCCGTGCGGTTGGGTGCCCATCGGGCGCGTCCCCGGGTGGTGGATAGGGGAATGGCCAGTCCGCTGGTTAGTTACGTACAGACCTGGGGCTTAAAACCCTCACGTGTCTGTACCAAAGCCGCTACCGCGAACCAACCCCTCTGAGACACCGGGCGCCCTCTCAGAGTAATAGCCTTACCCTCATGCGCCGGGCTCCATGAGGGCGGACCGAACTCCCGGGGTTAACTGGGAATTTCAGACCAGATTTAGGAGGGTACCGGAGGCCTCAATGCAGCAAATGGGGTCGGAAGACACTCATAGCTGCTCTGAGACTTAGGGACCTAGCAGCCTGAACAGAGGGACTGGAAGACTGATACTTCTGTTATCTGTACGGAGGGACAAAAAAAAAAATAAAAAATTACCTCACGGTTGCGATAGGGATAGGCTGATAACTGGACCTATCAGATTTTTGTGACTAGGGACTAATTGTGACTGATGGGACTGAAAAAGACACCGCAGTTGCACAGGTACCGTGACACTGGCAGACCCTCAGGGAATGAGGGCGGACCGAATTCCCGGGGTTAACTGGGAATTTCAGACCAGATTTAAGAGGATACTGGAGGCCTCAATGCGGCAAATGGGGTCGAAGGACACCCATAGCTGCTCTGAGACTTCGGGACCTAGCAGTCTGAACAGAGGGACTGGAAGACTGATACTTCTGTTGTCTGTACGGAGGGAAAAAAAAATAAAAAATACCTCGCGGTTGCGATAGGGACAGGTTGACAACTGGACCTATCAGACTTTTGTGGCTAGGGACTAATTGTGACTGATGGGACTGAAAAAGACACCGCAGTTGCACAGGTACCGTGACACTGGCAGACCCTCAGGGACTGTGGCACCAACAACCAGTTGTGACTGATGGGGCTGTCCACCAGGAACCATCGGCCACACGGGGGGAAGATGTCTGCAGTCTGTACGGAAGGGTAGTTATAATAGTGCTGCGCAGGACGCTAGGCACTAGTTGTGACTGATGGGACTGAAAAAGATACCACAGCTGCACAGGTACCGTGACACTGGCAGACCCTCAGGGACTGTGGCACCAACAACCAGTTGTGGCTGATGGGGCTGTCCACCAAGAACCGTCGGCCACACTGGGGGAAGATGTCTGCAGTTTGTAACATAGAGGGACATAAATTGATACCTCAACTGAACCTTTTAAGGGTACACTTTAAGCTGCCTTCGACACCAAGAAACCAGTTGTATCCGGCAGGGCTGAAAAAGACCTGCCGGTTATAGTGGGTTCGCGGGACGAAGCTTCAACAAACTCCCTAAAGAGCAGAAGTACCCGCCGTGGTATAGCAAAGCGGGGTGGCTTTTCTAGCACCCGATTAACACTATTCAGTTTCTACAGCAGAAGTACTGGGTCTTTGCAGAACCGGGGTGCCTGATGTAGGAAATGGATAACTGTCACAGTGCGGGCATAATGGACCATAAGGTCTGAATGCAGCGGACCCGTCAGGGAAACGCACCGCAGAACGAAATACGAATACGAATACGAATAATCACCTTGAAGAAGTGCAAGTTTTCTCTGATTTGACTTACTTTCGTTCTCTTATGGTTTCCGAGTGGTGGGCAACGAAAAATTCTAATAATTTTTTGTACAATGATTCGCATTCGCACAACCTAGATGTAAAATTTTGAAGCGGCTGGAACTTCCTGTACTTGGTAATAACTAAATCCAACTAGGACTCGATTTTTTTTGGCACCAAGTACTTGCAGCAATTAGAAGAAACAACAATAAACAATAAAGAGAAGACCGAAGGAAGACAGACGCGGAACGCGCTTAAAAGGATGGAATATTTATGTATATTGGCAGGAAAACTAAAGACTGGGCGAAAAATGATAGTTGGTAATGGGGAGAAACAGAACGAGATGGAGGAGGTTGGTAAAAAAACCATTTTTTTAGTTGTCAAAAAATACATACATACATATATCTTAAGGGTTATAGGGTCCCTGGGGGTGCTGAATCAAAATATTACTTTGGGTTTTACCAAACTAGCTCTGGGTTTCAAACCAATGAATCCTCAAATTTAGATTTTTCCTACTGTAAGCGTTAGTTACTCGACGCTAAACCTGATTCTTGCGAAAATGACCGCAAATTGGATGAATAATCGCTTATAATACCACAAGTGCATGCTATTTAATCGGTTAAATTTTGAAAATGATTACGAAAGCTTGTTGCCGGTGGTAAAATAATGAGAACTAAATTGTCATTTATTATCTGATTAAAGCCCGAGAGCTTTAGCTCGAGGGCTTTAATCTTTGATAATAAATGGCAATTTAGTTCGAATTGTTTTACCTATACGGCAACAAAGCTTGAGTAATTATTTCTAAAATTTAACCGATTGCAATAGCGATGCACGAGTGGTATTCGGTAAGATTATTTCACAAATTAAACTCTTGTTTTGATAAAATTATGATTTTTTAAACCGGGGTTGCCTATACTCAAAAGCCCAATAGGATGTTGCGAACGAGCCTTTATAGCTCATTGACATTAATGACGTTTGAGGTTAGGAACCGTGCAAACAAAATGTTATTGAGTTTTTAGGATATATCCAGAAGAAATCAGCGTTCTTTATGTCCAAAAACACCTAAAATATGGTTTTTGGAAAGACTTGTGTTTGGTGGTCGTATTTGTGGACCTTTATTTACCATAATTTTGTTTAAGTGGTGATTTTCAGCAGTGAACAAATTGTGTTTAAAATCAAGTGGTCATCGGAAGCGATTAAATGACTCGTGCAAATGCATTAATCACTCTTAAATGAACTTGATTGGATAGAAATTTAAAAATGAGTCTAATTGATTGGTTTAAAAGGAGATTTGAAAATAATCACTGAAAAAGCAAAAAAAAACATCATCTATTTCTATTTGTTTTATTAAGTTTCCTCTGCATGATATCTGAAGTCCTTTCCAAATGATTTGTATGAGTACTAAAGGGTGGCCCATAAAAAACCGGATTTTTTGTTTTTGAATATCTTTGTTAGTTTTTTGTACGATATTTTTCAATCTTATGCTCGACGTAGCTGAGGGTTGAAATTGTCGATGCCATTCATCAGATTTTAATTTGCACCATCAGTGCCTTCCTTAAGAACGTCTAACTAACTAATTATTTAGTAGGGTGGAGCGTCGCTATAAGGTGGAGGTTTTTTTTTTTGCAAAAATGAAAACGCCTGTCCTCATAAAAGTTGTCTCTCAATAAGAGAAGTCGACTGTATTTTTTTTGAAATTTTTCGCAAACCCCTTCCACCCCCCCAAAGCCTTCAAAAATTTGCAAATTGAAAAAAAGTAAAAAACTGCTTCATGATGTCAAAAAGTTATATTTACTTAAATTTTTTGCGAAACACCCCATTATTTTATTATAAAAACATTTTTCATTTGGATAAAAAAAGAAATGAAGCAAATACACTAACCAACAAAATCTTACGTATTTTATTTTAGGACTGCATATGTGGCAAATGTCTGTTTTTATTTAAAAAATTATTAATTATTTCATGTATAAGCCTTGAAAATTTTACAGCAGACATAAAAAAGGCGTTAAAAAATAAATAAAGAAAAAAACTAAATTAGGCGAATTTAGTAAAATGGGTGCTTAGCGAGTTGAAAAATTGTAAAGAGGGATGAAAAGTCAAAGGGGTGAAAATTAACTGAAGTTAACTGGAATTACAGAAAATACCACAAAAATAAGGCAATTATGCAAATTTAACCCTTAAAGGGTTGAAATATTGCGAGGTTGCGAGAGGGTTGAAAAAGTGAAAAATGTAAATATTATCCAAAAGAGTAAACTTTATTACAGAAGAAAGACAAAATTGCACGAATTTCGCCAATTTAACGTTCGAGGGGTTGCAAAATTGTGAAGGGGGATGAAAAGTTAAGGGGGTGAAAAATTACTGTAGTAAAGTAGAACTTTCGAAGATTACACGAAAAAGAAGCGGTCTGCGTAAATTTTGCTTTTTGTGGGTTCACATATCAGGGTTAGGGGTTGTTAGTAGCCTAAGGGTTCGTTTTAAGTTAAAGACTCATAAGACCTTTTTTCAATGGTTAATGAAGTCTTTTGAACCCTGTGATTTAATACCAACATTTATCTTAAGAAATTTCCAGTTTCAACCTTTAAATTTCACCCCCTTTGTTAGATTGTAATGAGAATTTGCTCATCCACCTACAATGTCACTATAAATTAGAACACGAAATCCTGATGCATTGATACGTGGAACAGTTTTTAAGTTCTGGTATTTTATGTTTCTTCTGGGGGGTTGCGAGTGGGGTGGAAAAAGTGAAAAAGGAAAACACAAGCTACTTATATAAATTCAACTTATGGCCAAAGAAAAAACTAAATTGGACGAATTTAGTAAAATGGGTGCTTAGGGGGTTGAAAAATTGTAAAGGGGGATGAAAAGTCAAAGAGGGTGAAAATTAACCCAAGTTAAGTAGAATTACAGAAAATAATACAAAAATAAGACAATTATGCAAATTTAGCCCTTGGAGGGTTGAAATATTGAATTTAGTAAAATGGGTGCTTAGGGGGTTGAAAAATTGTAAAGGGGGATGAAAAATCAAAGAGGGTGAAAATTAACCCAAGTTAAGTAGAATTACAGAAAATAATACAAAAATAAGACAATTATGCAAATTTAGCCCTTGGAGGGTTGAAATATTGCGAGGGGGTTGAAAAAGTGAAAAATGTAAATATTATCCAAAAGAGTAAAATTTATTACCGAAGAAAGACAAAATTGCACGAATTTGGCCAATTTAACGTTCGAGGGGTTGCAAAATTGTGAAGGGGGATGAAAAGTTAAGGGGGTGAAAAGTGACTGTAGTAAAGTAGAACTTTCGAAAATTACACTAAAAAGAAGCGGTCTGCGGAAATTTTGCTTTTTGTGGGTTCACATATCGAGGTTAGGGGTGCTAGTAGCCTAAGGATTGGTTTTAGGTTGAAGACTCATAAGACCTTTTTTCAATGATTAACGAAGTCTTTTGAACCCTGTGATTTAATGCAACACTTATCTGAAGAAATTTCCAGTTTCAACCCTTAAATTTAACCCCCTTTGTTAGATCGTAATGAAAATTTGCTCATCCACCTACAATGTCACTGTAGATTAGAACACCAAGTCCTGCATTGATACGTCGAACAGTTTTTAAGTTCTGGTATTTTTGTGTATCCGCATATTAGGGGTTGTAGCGCCTTTGAGGGTGCTTTTTTGCAAAGTATGAGTAACACCTTTTTAAATCATTAACGGTAAGCTATCGAATGACGCTAATTTCGACCAATACTTATAGATCGGAATTGTGGGTTACAACCCCTAATTTCCACCCCCTTGGTCCGATATGACCCAAAAGCAATCCCCGCCTTACTTTTAGGGCACAAAGCCGTATAGTAAATTTGATCTTGACACCTCATTCAATGTTCTCAAGTTATCCAACGTTTTGTATTTCTGCATGTTAGGGGTTGTAGCGCCTTTAAGGGTGGTTTTTGGTAAAATATGATTAACACCTTTTTTGAATCATTAACGGAAAGCTATCGAATGACGCCAATTTCGACCGATGCTTATTAAGCAGCATTTTAAGTTACAACCCCCAATTTCCACCCCCTCCTTCCGATTTTCCGAAAAAAACATCCCCTGTAAGGTTTCATCGAAATATATGTGTATGTTGAGTTTCAGATGGATGCGTGCAACACTTGCGGAGTTATTACTTTTTTTGAGATTTTCATCCCCTAAATTTCATCCCCCAACTAGGGACCCCCTCACGTTCAATAGACTTGAAGGTCGAACATGCGTACCAAGTTTCAGTAAGATACCTTCAGCAGTTCTCGAGTTATAGCAATTAATAGATTTTCAGTTTCAATCCCCTAAGATTTCACCCCTTTATGATTCACAGGGGTGAATTTATTTTTCCGCTGTTACATAACTCTTTGTGTATTTGCTTACTTCGGTTGTTCATAAATAAGTCAATAGAATTTCAGTAAAAATAAATAAAACCTATTTAACCACTGACAAAGTGTTAGGGGTTGTTAGTAGCCTAGGGGTTGATTTTAGGTTGAAAACTCATAAGACTTTTTTCAATGGTTGATAGAAATCTATCGAACCCCGTCATTTTATACTACCATTTACTTGAAGAAATTTCAAGTTTCAACCCCTAAATCTCATCCCCTTTGTTGGATGTTAGTAAAAATTCGTCCATCCCCCTCCAGAGTCACTGAAAATTACCGCATCAAATTCTGCGTTGATACACTGAGTGGTTGTTGAGTTCTCGTATTTTTGTATTTTTGCATGTTAGGGGTTGTAGCGCCTTTAAGGGTGGTTTTTCGTAAAATATGAGTAACACCTTTTTAGAACCATTAACGAAAAGCTATCGAATAACGCCAATTTCGACCAATACTTATTAAGCAAAATTTTGAGTTACAACCCCAAATTTCCACACCCTCAATCCGAGTTTGCGGAAAAAACATCCCCCGTAAGGTTTCATCGAAATATATGTGTATGTTGAGTTTTAGATGGATGCGTGCAACCCTCGCGGAATTATCACATTTTTTGTGATTTTCATCCCCTAAATTTCATCCCCCGAAATTGGCACCCCTCTCACTTTCAACGGACTTGAAGGAAGAACATGCATACCAAGTTTCAGTAAGATAGCTCCAGTAGTTCTCGAGTTATTGCAATTAATAGTTTTTCGGTTTTTCACCCCTAACTCCCACCCCCTTGGTCCGATATGGCCCAAAAGCAATCCCCGCCTTACTTTTTGGGAGGCAAAGCCATATACCAAGTTTCAGCTCGATATCTCAATCCGTTCTCAAGTTATCTGACGGACAGACTGAGGAGCGAGCGAGCGAGCGAATAAGCTAAGACAAGAGTACCTCCGCATTCTGCTACGGCACTAAAAACGTATTTACGACTATGATTAAGTGTTTAACCTCTCAAATCGTGCATTTTGATCTCATAACAGTGCAAAATCGCGTTTTTGATTGCGTAAGCTAGTTTTAGTGCCGTAGCAGAATGCGGAGGTACTCTTGTCTTAGCTTATTCGCTCGCTCGCTCGATCGCTCCTCAGTCTGTCCGTCGGATAACTTGAGAACGGATCGAGATATCGAGCTGAAACTTGGTAGGCAGCTTCGTCTCCCGAAAAGTAAGGCGGGGATTGCTTTTGGGCCATATCGGACCAAGGGGGTGGGAGCTAGGGGTGAAAAACCGAAAAACTACTAATTGCAATAACTCGAGAACTAGTGGAGATATCTTGCTGAAAATTAGTATGCACGTTCGACCTTCAAGTCTGTTGAAAGTGAGGGGGTGCCAATTTCGGGGGATGAAATTTAGGGGATGAAAACCACAAAAAATATGATAACTCCGCAAGGGTTGCACGCAGCTGTCGGAAACTCAACGTACACACATATATCGGTGAAATCTTGTGGGGGAAGCGTTTTTTCGTAAAATCGAACAAATGGGGTGGAAATTAGGGGTAGCAACTCGAAATTCCGCTTAATAAGTACTAGTCGAAATTGGCGTCATTCGATAGCTTTCCATTAATTATTCAAAAAAGGTGTCATTCATATTTTGCGAAAAACCACCCTTATAGGCGCTACAACCCCTAACATGCAGAAACACAAAAATACGAGAACTCAAAAACTACTCAACGTATCAAGGCAGAATTTGGTTTGTGAATTTCCAGTGACATTATAGGTGGATGGACAAATTTTCAAAAATATCTAACAAAGGGGATGAAATTTAAGGGTTGAAACTTGAAATTTCTTCAAGTAAATGGTACCCTAAAATTACGGGGTTCGATAGATTTCGGTCAACTATTGAAAAAAGGTCTTATGAGTTTTCAATCTAAAACCAACCCCTGGGCCATTAACCACCCCTAACTCTTTGCAAGTCGATAATTATATTTTATTTATTTTTTCTGAAACCCTATTGGTTTATTTATGAACAACTGAAGTCAGTAAATACGCAAGGAGTTATGTCACACCGGAAAAATAAACTCACCCCTGTAAATCATAAAGGGGTGAAATCATGAGGTGTTGAAAACATGAATCTACAAATTACCTTAATTTTTAAACGAATTGGGTTAGGGTGGTGAAATTGAAAACACAACTTCCTTTAGGGCATGTGGGGGTGGTGAAATAGGGGGTTGGAGTTTAGGGGTTGAAACGTCCATAAAGCCCTGTAATTTGACACAGAGAAGCAATATCTTCTGCGAAACTGTGACATCTTACACACTGCATCTTCGAGAAGGGAAGATCGAATTTTAGGAGAAAATTATCGAAGGGGATGAAAGTTAGGGGTGGAAACTCGAATTTTCAATGAAGAATGTATAGTTGAAAATATTACCATTCGATACCTTTCTATTGATGGTACAAAAAAGGTCTTATTCATCATTCGCGAAAAACGACCCTTAAAGGCGGTACAACCCCCTAACATGCCGAAACAAAAAAATGCGAGAACTCAAAAACTGCTCAACGTATCAGGGCTAAATTTGATGTGGTAATTTACAGCGCCACTGTAGGCGGATGGGCAAATTTTCATTAATATCTAACAAGGGGGATGAAATTTAAGGGTTGAAACTGGAAATTTTTTCATGTAAGTGGTGGAATAAAATTATGGAGTTCAATAGATTTCGGTCAACCATTGAAAAAAGTCTTATGAGTCTTCATCCTAAAACCAACCCCTACGCTACTAACAACCCCTAAGCCCTAGCAAGCGGAGTAAATATATTTCATTTATTTTTTTTTGCTTTCTTCTAATTTGTTATTAATTTAAAGTGATTTTCATTAATTTTTGACCCATCCACAATTTTTCAACCCCTTTCATGATATGTGAACCCTCAAAGAGCAAAATTTACCCAGACCGCTTCTTTTTCGGGTGATTTCCGCTGGTTAATTTTGTAAAATTCGCGCAGTTTTGCCTTATGAATTGTTCTTGCCTTTTTCACTTTTTCGACCCCTTCGCAATGTTTCAACCCCCAAAAGTCAAATTTGCATAATTGGCTTATTTTCGTGTTATTTTCTGTAATTCTACTTAATTACGATTAATTCTCATCCCTTTTAACTTTTCATCCCCCTTTACAATTTTTCAACCCCCTAAGTGTTTATTTTGCAAAATTCACATAATTTAGTTTTCCTTCGGTAATAAATTGAACTCAATTGGATTATGTTTATCTTTTTCACTTTTCCAACCCCCTTCGCAACATTTCAACCCCCAAAATCTAAATTTGCATAATTGGTTTACTTTCGTGTTATTTTCTGTAATTCTGCTTAATTACGATTAATTCTCATCCACTTTGACGTTTCATCCCCCTTTACAATTTTTCAACCCCCTAGGTGTTAGTTTTGCCAAATTCGGATATTTTCGTTTTTCTTCTGTAATAAATTGAACCCATTTGGATGATGATTAAATTTTTCACTTTTTTCATCCCCCTTCGCAATGTTTCAAGTCTTCAAATGCTAAATTTACATAATTGGGTTAATTTGGTGTTATTTTCCGTAATTTTACTTAGCCACGGTTAATCCTGATACCTTTTGATTTTTCATCCACCTTTACGATTTTTCAACCCCCTAAGTGCTAATTTTGCAAAATTCGCATAATTTCGTTTTTCGACGGTTATAAAATTGAACGCATTTGGGATTCAGTTTACCTTTTACAATTTTTCAGTTTCCTTCGCAATAGGTAGGTATAAGTGCTTATTTCAACCCCCACAAAAGTTTTTATTGCATAATTTGGTTATTTTAGTGTTTTATTTCGTAATTCTACTTAATCCACACTTCATTTTCATTCCTCTTGACTTTTCATCACCTTTTTTCATTACCTTGGACTTCTCATTCCCTTTTTCAACCCCCTTAGTGCTAATTCTACATATCTACTTCGCAAATATGATGTTTTTTTGTTAACTCTCTACTGTTTAATTATGTACGGCCAATTTTCATAATTTCGTCTTTTAAACACCACTGTGCGTCTGCGGAGGCACTACTACTAGGTGCAGATTTATAAAATCTGCACCCGACTCCACCAGTAAATTCAGCTCGCCCCTACATACACATTAACAAGGTAAACATCTACAGGGACACACATCGCATTGATATACATCTTTCGTTGGCTTTTGATTTGATGACAGGGTAGAATCGTTCTCTTGACGTCGCTTTAAGCTCGAATGGTGCCACTTGAACTCAGAATAGGGCAAACACATGTTTTTGACGCTGCTTAAGCTGAAATCGTGCATTTTGAGCTTATAACTTTCAGAAATAAAATTGATCAATCCCTCAATTTTTTATGAATTTTTTTGAAAAACGTAAATTTTCGTAATTATCACAAATTGTGAAAGGGAACGGAGGACTCTTTTTTTTGTATCTTCGCTACTTTCTATCCATAACATTTGAGATTTATTCAGGATGTAACCAAAGGGTGGACCTTTCGATTTCTTTCTTTGGGCTACAGATAGCACCATCATTCGTCTAACTTAACAGAAAGCCCATTCCTATTGGTCTAAATCATTTAGACTAATAGGGATGGCCTTTCTCATTGACATACGACAGTGGCGTTCACGCATAATTAAAGCCCGCTTTTTTTTGTCTAATATTGATGTCAAAACTAAAATTACGTCAATTTACTTGCAACGGCCTTTTAACCTCCCCACTCCACTTCACCATTTAAAAAAAAGGGAGGTTACTGCAATCACTAAAATTTTCGAATTCGAGATAAGACCGGATCTATACGTTTTGAGGTCTCAGGAACCCAAAAAAGTGTTTTTTAAAATGTGTCTGTATGTATGAACGTACGTACGTTCGTAAACACGCCACAGCCCAAACTACTCGACCGATTTGGCTGAAATTTGGTACGTGTGCATGTGAAAACCCAACTTAGATCTGAAAAGCTTTTGGAGCCAATCGTGCAACCAGAAGTGCCATTTTGGCACATCAACTTTTAAATTTTAAATGTAAACCCCCATTTTTCACGTCACCATAAGAAAGACGTTCAAATTCTGCATCTAAAAATGTATTCATTCTTAGTGCCCTTTTGACCAACAATTTAAAAAAAATTGATTTTTATCGGACTTTAAAATCGCGGTACAGCCCAAGCCCCTCAACCGATTTGGCTGAAATTTTGCACATAGGGATTGTATTACACGTCGAAGAGCTGAACAAATTTTGGATTCAATCGACCCACGGAAAGTGCCGTTTTGGCACACCAATTTCGAAACTTAAAATTATTCTCTCATTCACCCATCAAAAACAACTTTTTGAAAGATTTATTGTTATCATCAGAAAGGTCTTCAAATTCTGGTTTTAAATGAGATAAAATTTATTCGCATTTAGTACCCTTTGGGTAGAAAAATCGAAATTTTGTAATAACACTGAAACCACGTTATAGCCCAAACTACTGGATCAATTTGTCCGAAATTTGGTACATGGAGGTTAGGTAACCCATTGAAGAGCTGAAAGGCTTTTGGGAGCAATTGGTCCACGGGAAGTGCCATTTAGGCATATCAACTTTAAAATCTTAAACACAATAAGTCACGGAAATCAAAGACCCATGCGTTGGGGAGGTTCCAGCCGCTTCTCTGCTGCCTTTTTTTTTATAACAAATTGTGTTTTAAAAGGTAAATCGAGTAGGTTGATTATTTGTTGCTATGGTTATGTTGCATACGATTGGACGGTGGTCAAATCATGTCTTACTTAAATGTTTAATTTTTTGTTTTATAATTTAATTAAGTACTCTAAAAAGTGTTATTGCATATGTGCCATTAATTAAATAAATATGGTGACAAATTAGGGAAGTTAATAAAACAATAAAATAAATGAAATCTTATTTTGCAAATAGGAAAAGACCCGCTTTAATCATGTGCGAACGTCTCTGTCATACGTCAAATGATAGTCGCACCCCATTGGTTTAAATAATGCTGTTAAGTTAGACCTTCTTAAGAAAAACAATGATAGTGCTATCTGTAACCCAAAGAGAGAAATCGAAAGGCTCACCCTTTAGTTACATCCTGAATAAAACTCAAAAGTATTGGACATAAAGTAACAAAGATACAAAAAAAATTGTCCTCCGTTTCCTTTCACAATTTGTGATAATTACGAAAATTAACATTTTATACAAAAAAGTTCATAAAAAATCGAGGGGTTGATCAATTTTATTTCTGAAAGTTAATTTGGAAAGAGGAAAAGACAGGCTTGGATCATGTGCAGTGCCGCAACAATGGTATCTGGCGCCCGGGGCAACAATAATTTGTCGCCCCTACCCTTTTGGAGCAATAAAGCGCCGCAGGCGAAAATTTTTGAAAATTTCAAGGTCACGCATTTTCCCAGCACTTCAGAATACAAATGCAAGGAAGAAAATGAAAAACTTAACATTAGTAAGGCAGATTTGTTACCGATCTGATGGCAATTATTAATATAAAAAGAAAAAGGGTTATTACAAACAAGAAATTTCACAGATTCTCCAGATATTCTATACTGGTGATTTATTATAGTAGGTAGATGCGGTTTTGTATATTTGATTACGAAACGAACTCGAGAGATGACAAGTAGATCGTGGCAATGGTAAAGACAAATTAAAAAAAAAAATCAACAAATGGGGCGCCTTCGGCGCCCCCTCGTCTTGGCGCCCGGGGCCGTTGCCCCTCTCGCCCCCCCCTTGTTGCGGCCCTGATCATGTGTGAACGCCTCTGTCATGCTTCAAATTGTAACCCCACCCCATTCATTGGCCTAAAAAACGGTGTTAAGTTACACGTTCTTAAGGATCACACTGATGGTGCAAATTCAAATTTGATGAATGGCATCGACAATTTCAACCTTTAGCTACGTTGTGTATAAGATTGAAAAATATCGTACGAAAACTTACGAAGATATCTAAAAAACAAAAAAATCCGGTTTTTTATGGGCGACCCTTTAGGTACAGTCAATCATTAATATTTAACTCTTTTCTGTTTCCCTAAAGAAAGTATGCCTGATCATAAACCAAAGCCAATTTATTATCAAGTCTGAAGGCATCATACTCGGAATCAGCAACACAAATTCACCATAAAATCGTTCAAATAGCTATTTGTAATCATTAATGAAAATAATATATTGTATATTAATGATATTCGTGACGAAATATAAGAGCTACTTACTGTTAGTTCAAACTATGGCAGGTCATCCTACCGAGCGAGCAATAAATTCAAAAATTTTCAAGTCAATAAAACGTCTTATGCAGGTCAGCTAATACGTGAGCTCCTTCGCCCTTGGCAACGTACAAGAATTTAACATATGGCGCTGATTAAAGTACAGTCAGGAACAATAGATAGTGAACAGGCAATAGTCGCAAGTTCCAAACCGCCTTTAGGTACCAAAGCTAGTGCTGAAGGGTTTCTAAGGTCGTACAGGTGTACATTTTTAATTCGAATGAAAGTTTATTCTTAACAAAATCGTGAATGTTGCAAAATGCCGTGAAATTTAAGGTTTAAGTCCTCCTGTTGTTCCTCCGCCCTTGTCGTCAAAAATAGGCGAAATGAGCTGCATTTAACAAGAGAAGTAGTATCGCCTTAAAAAATGCAGCAGAGAAGCGGCTGGAACCTCCCCATCGCGTGGATCTTTGTATTCTGTGTAGATAGTAGTCAATTCAACAGAATTTTTTTAATCCTTGACTGATTTCGCAATTTTCTGACAAATACCGACATCACCTCGGACATCACCCATCACATTTGACAATACGTTCCTTTTAAGGTTAATCTTTTGCCACCTTTTTGACAGTAACTGTCACTTTATGTCATCCACTGTCAGCCCGCTCCCTTTTATTGAGAAAGAATTTTTTCTCTATTTTCTACTGAAATGGTCGAAACTGTGAACACATTTTTAGAACCAGAATTTGATCGCCTTTCTAATGGCGACATAAAAAATGAGGTCTTGTATTTAAAATTTTAAGTTGATATGCTTAAATGGGACTTCCCGTGGGCCAATTGCTTTCAAAAGCCTTTCAGGTCTTCAACGGGTCACCCGATCTGCATGTACCAATTTTCAGCCAAATCGATTCAGTAATTTGGGCTATAATGTATTATTACTGTTATTATAAAATTTCGCTTTTTTGAACCAAACAGCGCTAAATGCGAATTGATTTTCTCCTATTTAAAACCAGAATTTGAAGACCTTTCTGATAGTGACAATAAATCTTTCAAAAACTTGTTTTTAATGGTCAAATAAAAAAATAATTTTAAATTTGGAAATTGGTGTGCCAAAACGGCACTTTCCGTGAGTCGATTGAGTTCAAAATTTGTTCAGCTCCTCGACGTGTAATACAATCCCCATGTGCAAAATTTAAGCCAAATCGGTTCAGGGGCTTGGGCTGTACCGCGATTTTAAAGTCCGATAAAAATCAATTTTTTTTGTATTTTTGGTCAAAAGGGCACTAAGAATGAATACATTTTTAGAAGCAGAATTTGAAGGTCTTCCTTATGGTGAAGTGAAAAATGGGGGTTTGCATTTAAAATTTAAAAGTTGATGTGCCAAAATGGCATTTCCGGTTGCATGATTGGCTCCAAAAGCTTTTCAGATCTAAGTTAGGTTACGAGATGCCTATGTTCCAAATTTCAACTAAATCGGTCTAGTAGTTTTGCCTGTGGCGTGATTACAAACGAACGTACGAACGTACGTACGTACGTACATACACACAGACACATTTTAAAAACCCCTTTTTTGGGTTCCTGAGACCTCAAATCGTGAAGATCTGGTGCTATCTCAAATTCGAAAATTTTAGTGATTGCAATAACCTCCCATTTTTTTTAAATTGTGATGGGGTTGGGGAGGTTAAAAGATCTTTTTTATCAAAATTTAGACACTGCCCTGCCACTGACAGTCACATCAAATTTATTCACATTTACGAGAACGCTTTTCGGAGATGTCAGCTTGTCTTGACGTGATTCAATTTATACCGAAAAACACTGTTTCAGTAGAACGCCGAATATAAAATAAATTTTCTCGGAATCAATTTATTCAATTTGTTTACTAGGAACAGTTGTCTAAATACAATTTAATCCATTAGAACAAACGTCACGATCACGAATCGATAAACAGAAATTAAGTGAATTCAGGGATGAACGTATAATCAAATCCACTACAGATGTAAGGTGTTATGTCAGCGCGGCAATAACTCACAACTAAAATTACCCGCTTTCAGCGTTCTGAGGCGTTGATTGTTATGTGTGAAAACACATGCAATAAGTTGGTGAAAAAAGCCGGAGGTGCGTTTGGCACGCGCCCAAATTACCGTATAAATATTGCAAAACGGATAATAATCCGCTCGGATAGACTAAACTTCTTGGACGATTTATCGGTCTGGTGCATCGCTGTCAGTGTCCTTTGGGGTCCAAGCTGAACCCCTTTGAGATGGACTCTGATGTAACAATTCGGCGCCTCCTCGGTGTAACTGTGACAATGTCCGCTAGTCTCGACGGCGTCGCGGCGCGGATTTTATAGCGGCGCTTCTGCCAGCCTCTCGGGCGCCTATCGCTCCCGTCTCTTTTTGTTTTACGGCCAAATTGTGCGGTTTCTTTCTCTCCAACCCGAACCGTCTAGAGCTGACAACATACAGAGTGGTTCAAGAAGAGTTTTGATTCCGTATTCTGATTGGTCTATTAATTATTGTGGGTTATCTTAATAACTGCCACGGTTTTTAACATGTCAATATTTCTATCAAAAAAATTATTTCCATCCCAAATGCTAGAAGATTTAAAAATTGGCCGTCTCGGAGACGGTAGAAACTTCTACTTTTTCACAGAATTTGTAAACGCGCAGATCGTGAACCAACCATATGATCAGTAGGTTATCGCTAAAGGTAAGGTTATATTGGGGGACTGATCACTCAAAAAAATTGTGTACAATTAATTCCAATAATTCCAGTTTAATTCCATTAATTCCGTTAATTCCATTAATTCCCATTTAGTTCCATTAATTCCGTCAATTCCAGATCAATTCCAGATTAATTCCATCAATTCCATATTCATTCCATTAGCTAATTTAATTCTTTTCCAATACAGGGTGGTTCCTTTTTCACTGCTCACCATTGGCATTTCCTAAACGTAAGAGGTAGGCGGTCGGTTAAATTAGAAAAAAGTGGCACTGTTTCTTGTCGATTAAGAATCCGAGGAGAATTTCCCGATATCTCGGTTCGTTCTTGAGTTATCCCGAAAAAACGGAAAAAAAACTGAAAAATGCGAAAAGTTCATATCTTTCTTACGATTGATATTATTTAATTGAAACTTTGAACTTTTATATCTAACAGATTTTTCAGGATAATTCAGGAACGAATCAAGATACCGGAGAATTTTCTTCAGATTCTTAATCACCATCAAGAAACAGTGCAACTTTTCTCTAATTTAACCGACGCCGTATCATTTACCGTTTAGGAGATAACAATGGCGAGCAGTGAAAACAAGAACCACCCTGTATACTTCCATTAATTTAGTGCCAAATTAATTCTTCACCCTGTATACTTCCATTATTTAATGCAAAATTAATTCTTTCTTGTAATACTAGACATAGAAATACCTATGTCTTCAATTTTCAGGCATGGAGGCAGGGCCGTGTTAAGGCCGAATCGGTGAGGCGACCGCCTAGGGCGCAAAAATCATCACACTCATTTCTGCTTTAGTCTGCTGGAGGACTTATTTATTAGATATATTTAGATACAAAGACAAAGATAAAAATGCAACTTCTTTGTTTTTCTTCGTGGTATCAGGTATATTGCTATACATATAATTCAAAAGTTTGTGGAACTAATGTGGATAAACTTCATTTTTTATGCTTCAAAGATCTTTTGTAGTAAGTGCGAATTTGATAAATATCTATTTTATAGGAGTTAAGTTTTTCACATTATTTCATCCTCACTGACACTCTGAAATGCTTAGAAAATGCGTGACCTTGAAACTTTCAAAAATTTTCGCGCACTTAATTTTTCAGCTGATAAAACATTATTTTAGATCTTGCGGAGGGGGGGGGGCCAAATGTAGTTACGTTACAGGTTAGGTATTGTGTAAAGATTGAACGAAAGAAGAAAAAGAAGAACAAAATTATTGTTTGGTTCGGATTTGGACTGAAAATACTGAAAATCAGGTGCAAACGAGGGGGGGTGTACAATTATTATTATTCTTAGTAATATTATGATTGGGGCGCCAAATTTCATCCTCGCCTCACCTAAAATATTTCCTTAACACGGCCCTGCATGGAGGTACTGTCAAACTTATATTGGGTATAATGTTGTACTTAAAATTAATTCCAATCAATTCCGCGTCAATTCCATATTAATTCCAACTAATTCCAGCTAATTCGAACTAATTCCTTTAATTCCTTTTAAATGATGTACTTTTCAATTCCAAATAATTCCTTATTAATTCCATATCAATTCCAGATAATTCTATAATAATTCCAGTTAATTCCAAATAATTCGAACTAATTCCAACTAATTCCATTAATTCATTTAAATTCCATCAATTCCAGAATATTTTAGCTTCCTAACAAATGTTCGAAACTTAACTTCCTCACGTCTTACCCTCTCTTTTGGCCTTGAGCCTCAGACTCAAAAATTAAACCGCGGATATCCAAGTAGGTACTCTATATCAATAAAATTAGAACAAAATTCCCTATCGATCCGTGCAAAAATATACCTGGTGCAACATTTAAAAAAAAAACAAGTTGCATCCACAGCGCTTAAGATCCGACGGTGATCGCTGAAAGTAAGGTCCAGAACAAAACTTAGGTGTATTCCTCGGTGTATTCGGTCTACTACCTACCCTGTTTTCAGTACAGGCGAATATCTCAAGTAATAAAGGAGATATTACAATTTAAATGTGGGACAATAATAAAAAAAGACCCTATACAAACATTTTTCTAACGCGAGTTGCAAATTATTTTAACCTCCCCAATTCCCTTCACAATTTAAAAAAACATGGGAGGTTACTGCAATCACTAAAATTTTCGAATTTGAGATAACACCAGATCTTCACGTTTTGAGGTCCCAGGAACCCAAAAAAGAGGTTCCTAAAATCTGTCTGTATGTATGTACGTACACGTAACGCTCTACAGCCCAAACTACTGGAGCGATTTGGCTGAAATTTGGTACATAGATCTGAAAAGCTTTTGGAGCCAATCGTGCAACCGGAAATGCCATTTTGGCATATCAACTTTTAAATGTTAAATGCAAACCACCATTTTTCACGTCACCATAAGAAAAACCTTCAAATTCTGCGTCTAAGGATGTATTCATTCTTAGTGCCCTTTTGACCAAAAATTTAAAAAAAATTGATTTTTATCGGACATTAAAATCGCGGTACAGCCCAAGCCCCTGAACCGATTTGGTTGAAATTTTGCACATCACACGTCGAAAGCTGAACAAATTTTGGGTTCAATCGGCCCACAGAAAGTGCCGTTTTGGCACATCAATTTCCAACTTTAAAATTATTCACTCATTTAACCATCCAAACCATCCAAAACAAGTCTTTGGAAGATTTATTGTCACCATTAGAAAGGTCTTCAAATTCTGGTTTTAAATAAAACAAAATTCGTTCGCATTTAGTGCTCTTTGGGTCAAAAAATCGAATTTTTTTAATAACACTAAAAATACATTATAGCCCAAATTAGTGAATCGATTTGGCCGAAATTTGGTACATAGAGATTGGATGACCCGTTGAAGACCCGAAAGGCTTTTGGAAGCATACCAACTTAAAATTTTAAACACAACCCTAGTTGAAATGTTCCCATGGTCACTCAAAGAAAATACACCCATGAGTACATGACCATGGGCATAGGCACATTTTGGACACCCATGGGCACGTACCTATGGGGATATAACCAAGAATCCCATGGTCATGAGCTCTTGGGCACCTTTGGGTATATCCCCATAGTCACGTGCCCATTCATGGGCACATTTTGGACACCCATGGGCACGTACCTATGGGGACATAACCAAGAATCCCATGGTCATGAGCCCTTGGGCACCTTTGGGTATATCCCCATAGTCACGTGCCCATCCATGGGCACATTTTGGACACCCATGGGCACGTACCTATGGGGATATAACCCAAAGGTGCCCAAGGGCTCATGACCATGGGATTCTTGGTTATATCCCCATAGGTACGTGCCCATGGGTGTCCAAAATGTGCCCATGGATGGGCACGAGATATATTTGGGTACATCCCCATAGGCAAGTACCCATGGGTGTGCAGAATCTGCCCATGGTCACCTGTCCAAGAGAATATGCCCAAAAATACCTGTGGGAACGTGACCATGAGTGCCCAAATTTTGCCAGGGGTGGAGGAATGGTCATCTACTCATGGGTGTCCTATTTCTTTTGTCGATGTCGACGAATACCTCCAGATGGTATGAACGTACTCACAAGTGCAGATTGTTTTTTATTGGTATTTGATAGTATATCGATCATGGAATAATTTCTGCTGCCAGGATGTAACTTCTCAGAATCTGAAATTATGTGGTAATGAAAAATTCCTATAAAGTGAAAATTCAAGTCATATCCCCAGCTAAAGTCAACTTTAAAGGCGGTTTGATAACTAATCGGCAGTAGTTATTTTCAAATATTGCTAAGCCAAAATATGTTTAAAGGAAACTTTAATTTTGAAGATGAAACAACGGAATACTTTTAATAATCAATTCAGTAACTTTGGGCCGATTTCATAATCAAATATCAAGTGTCCTTGCCTCTAGTACCATTTCAAAACAGCTGCTCCCGATTTGTCACTTTTAAAGGACCTTTAACGTTTATTATGAAATCGGCCCTTAAAGTAGTCTTTACCAGTTATTAACATTTCAGAAGTATATTCCCATAACATTTCATTTAGCACGTTCACATCAAAAATGTTTCTTAAGTTGTTTCAGAAGTGCCCCAAAAAATTAAGCACTTTTTCCCAGGTCCAATTATTGGTGTAATCCGCATGACCCCCTACATTTGTTTCCCAAGACGGTACTTTCTAAAAAGACATTCAAGCTAAATTTATTAAGCGAAAAGCGGGGAACAAGAGGAGAATTCAAGAGAAAATACATCCGACTTCTTAAACATAACCTCACACATGCTTACCTTAATCTTCCTCAATATTGGCACTCCCTTTGAAAAATTCTACCTTTCTAACTATTTCCACCATTTCCACGCACGTTTACATCAAGTTTCCACTCGTTTTCCGTTAAAATCACATTAAATATAATAATATAAAACAGAAACACTGAATCACTGGATGTCTCGCGTTGGTCACCATGGTCACGGCACTTAACAAGCGTTGGTTGTTCTGACCACGTGACACTCCTGCTTACTCGGCGGCTATTTTAAAACGACGAATGCAGGAATTCAGTTATGAACGATTATAAAACGTTAAATGTGGTATTCTTATTCATGTTTATTATTGGCAGAAATTGGTGTCTAGGATCTACGGGGTTGAACTATTGGCGTTACCCCCGGCATTAACTAAATTATAATAATTCGGATTAAAATATAGGTATGTAGGTACTTTTTTCCAATAAAGGTCATGTTCCATGTGCGATTATTCGCATATCTTTTTAAGATAGGTATATCGCGATTTCTAGGGTAGGTATTCCACTAGATATTGACGGATTTCACTAAAGAATTCAAGAAAACTCCCCAAAAATCGCGATATCTCCCAGAAAAGGTGCGATATATCGCACATGGAATATAACCTTTATACATAATAAGTACCTACACTGTGTCGTTTTAGATGGGCACCGTGTCATATTTTGGTTACTTTTAGAGGAGGGATATAGATTTTTGTACTGCTGATGTAGACCCTTTATGAGATGCATCTTTTGAGGTGCACTCGAGTGCAAGTGAATGTTGACGATTTGTCAAAACGAGTAGGTATGCAATGGCGAATGGAAATACATTGGAATCGTTTACTAATTTTGACAAATCGTTGACACTCACTTGCACTCGAGTGTAGATATCTGACCTTATTCTCAATTGGTCAACTCCTACTGAGGCAACCTCGTGTATAGGACCATTATATTTTTCAATATTTTAATTACGTCGCGATCAAGATATCGAAAAAATTTATTGGAATAAAATGTTGCAATCCGATTTTGACTTCCTTTGCCGAATTTTAATTACAAATTAGAATTTTGAATTCTCTAAAAGAATTTTTCGATTTTGTCCAGTTACGCTGAAGATATCGAAAAAAATATTTAAGTAAAAGTTGTTCAGTAGTCAACTTTGACCTCATGTAACCGCTTTAAATCAAAATCAGCAATTCAAGTTTTTGTAAATTGAGACGTTTCCTGATTTTTCTAAAATTAAAGAAGGGAATTCTGAATTGGAACTTGGCATATGTGGTCAATACATGATTGTAAACGATTTATTCTTATGAACTTTTTCGATATCTTGATCACGAAGCAAAATATATGCATAAGATAGGTAATCTTAGAAAACTATTGCAAATTATGGTGGGCTTAATATTATATATCCAAATATGGTTACGATTCATAAGGGGACTTGCAGTGCACATTATGTTCATGTACCATGAGTACCCAAGAGGTGAGTTTGTGGGTCATGGGTACGTTCCCAAAACTTCGACCTCACCTTGGTCACATACCCAGTATGTGCACATTTCGAACCCATGTGCCTATGGGCACATTGTAGGTGCTCATGGGTCCATCAAAGCTACCATGGGTATATGCCCTTGGTCATCGGCATATTCCCAAAATGTTTGGTCATATCCCCATCGTAACCATGGTCACTCTTGGGAACTTTTCAACTAGGGAAGGCCTCCTTTTTTATGTCGCCATTAGAAAAACGATCAAATTCTGGTTCTAAAAATGTATTCACAGTTTCTGCCATTTCAGTGGAAAATAGAGAAAAAATTCTTTCTCATTAAAAGGGAGCGGGCTGACAGTGAATGACATAAAGTGGCAGTTATTGTGAAAAAGACGGCAAAAGATTAACCTTAAAAGGAACATATTGTCAAATGTGATGGGGGGTGTCCGAGATGACGTCGGTATTTATCAGCCGCTTCTCTGCTGCATTTTTTTTTCTCAAAAACTAAACCGCAGATATCAACTACTCTAAAGTCCCGTCGCATATTAATGAAAGTGGGGGTTGTGTGTCTCAGGCTTTTTTTCTGTTGGTTTGTAAACGGGATTTCAGTTCTGTCAAAATTCCTGTCATGGACAATAATTGACAACAAAGACCCCTTTCAATCTCCATTGTTACTGTTTATTGACACTGACAGTGAGTGACGGGAGTTTTGACGGATGTGAAATCCCGTTTACAAACCAACAGAAAAAAAGCGTGAGACACCCCAAGTAACACAGATGCCACAATCATAACACTTAAAGCTGTATACCTATTTTATAATAACTGCTCTTATCGGTTGTATTAAAGCTTATTTCGGAGGCAATTTACTGCCAACAACAATTTGGTGTTGTATACAAGCTGTTAGAACATTCTCCGAGCAAAAATATAAAGTAACTTTATAAAGCCTTTATTACAGTTTTATAAAGGCTCACGTGACTATGCTTATACAGTCTTAGCCTTCCACGTTAGCATTTTAGATTTATAGTGCCTGTACAATGCCTGTATAAGCTCTTATATGCTATTTAATAAACCTTTTATAGAGGTTATTATTTTCCGTATAAAAGCTGTATAATAGAGTCGTAAGAATATTCTTACAACTTAATTTTGCAGCTTTCAGGCTCCTTAAGCTATATACACTTTGCAGCAGGCTTTAAAAAGAGTCTTTATAAATGTTGTATTACACTAGTAAGGCGCATACTTTAAAAATGTCTTATAAAGGTATAATGATGCTCTGTTTGAGGTTTTTACCTGTATTCAATGCCTTTATAAATTAATTTACCTGCGTTGTTCGCAACGGCCATATTTTTTGGACTCAATGAGTGGAATATGGTGACGGCCATTTTGCTATTGCAGTAAAATCAAGCAAATTATTTAAAAATATTGTCGCAAATTCCGTGAATTTGCTTAATATGCTTTTTTCTGATAACAAGGACATACTATATTAATTGTCAGTTTTATTTTGGTCTCCGCCTGCTGATTTAATTTTTTAATTTTTTTTTGAAGACCACAAAATCCGCACAATTTTCGAGGGGCATTGTTAGATTTAAGAGTATTGAAGTATATTTATACAAAGATGAAAACAATGGTTGGTGATCGAGTTGCCCCCCCGACAGCTGCAGACCGGTTTCGTTCTTATTAGAACTCATCAGTACAGCAAAGCCCGGAAGGCAACTCGATCACCAAACCAACCCGGTTATATAGCCGGAAAGCGAAGATTAAACGGTGTGAAGACGGCTCAACGCCATCTAGAGGTCTTTACCAACACTTACGGCGGATTTCTCGTCAACAAGGTTGACATCGAAAACCAAAGTGTGGTTGACCACCGTGCTATGGCAGCACGAGCAACTCAAAGATGAAAACAATGGTTGGTGATCGAGTTGCCCCCCCGACAGCTGCAGACCGGTTTCGTTCTTATTAGAACTCATCAGTACAGCAAAGCCCGGAAGGCAACTCGATCACCAAACCAACCCGGTTATATAGCCGTAAGTGTTGGTAAAGACCTCTAGATGGCGTTGAGCCGTCTTCACACCGTTTAATCTTCGCTTTCCGGCTATATAACCGGGTTGGTTTGGTGATCGAGTTGCCTTCCGGGCTTTGCTGTACTGATGAGTTCTAATAAGAACGAAACCGGTCTGCAGCTGTCGGGGGGGCAACTCGATCACCAACCATTGTTTTCATCTTTGAGTTGCTCGTGCTGCCATAGCACGGTGGTCAGCCACACTTTGGTTTTCGATGTCAACCTTGTTGACGAGAAATCCGCCGTAAGTGTTGGTAAAGACCTCTAGATGGCGTTGAGCCGTCTTCACACCGTTTAAATCTTCGCTTTCCGGCTATATAACCGGGTTGGTTTGGTGATCGAGTTGCCTTCCGGGCTTTGCTGTACTGATGAGTTCTAATAAGAACGAAACCGGTCTGCAGCTGTCGGGGGGGCAACTCGATCACCAACCATTGTTTTCATCTTTGAGTTGCTCGTGCTGCCATAGCACGGTGGTCAACCACACTTTGGTTTTCGATGTCAACCTTGTTGACGAGAAATCCGCCGTAAGTGTTGGTAAAGACCTCTAGATGGCGTTGAGCCGTCTTCACACCGTTTAAATCTTCGCTTTCCGGCTATATAACCGGGTTGGTTTGGTGATCGAGTTGCCTTCCGGGCTTTGCTGTACTGATGAGTTCTAATAAGAACGAAACCGGTCTGCAGCTGTCGGGGGGGCAACTCGATCACCAACCATTGTTTTCATCTTTGAGTTGCTCGTGCTGCCATAGCACGGTGGTCAACCACACTTTGGTTTTCGATGTCAACCTTGTTGACGAGAAATCCGCCGTAAGTGTTGGTAAAGACCTCTAGATGGCGTTGAGCCGTCTTCACACCGTTTAAATCTTCGCTTTCCGGCTATATAACCGGGTTGGTTTGGTGATCGAGTTGCCTTCCGGGCTTTGCTGTACTGATGAGTTCTAATAAGAACGAAACCGGTCTGCAGCTGTCGGGGGGGCAACTCGATCACCAACCATTGTTTTCATCTTTGAGTTGCTCGTGCTGCCATAGCACGGTGGTCAACCACACTTTGGTTTTCGATGTCAACCTTGTTGACGAGAAATCCGCCGTAGGTGTTGGTAAAGACCTCTAGATGGCGTTGAGCCGTCTTCACACCGTTTATATTTATACAGTAAAATTTTCTTCGCACCTAGATTCTGCCTTCTGATGCAAATTTTGACAGTCAGTGTATTTTAAAATTTATTTGTACTATAACAAAAGCTCCCTGTTAAAGATGGAAGCCCATATTGATGAATAATTATTAATAAAACAAATTGGTATCTTTGTACAGTAGATATACAGCTAAAATGTTTTATATTACTGTCCAATTGACACATTTTTGCTGTATTAAAGTTCGCTATAATACAGGTATTCTACTGTATAAATACTTTGTAACACCTGTATAGATGCTGTAAAAACGTAACCACCGAGTGTTTAAGTTGTAGGTGTTGTAGGTGCAACTCTTATAAACTTGCTTTATAAGCTGCGCCTATTTTGGGTATATAAGTGCTTTATAAGTACTGAGTAATTGCTCTTACAGCTTTCTTATAAAACTTAAACCTTTATAAATTACCTGTGTAGATGTTCTTGCAGCTTTTATAAATACGTTTGTGTTACTTGGGACACAACCCCCACTTTCGTTAATATGCGACGGGGCTTTATATCTCAAGTAATAAAGGAGATATTACAATTTAAATGTGGGACAATAATAAAAAAAATTTCTATCGCGGGTTGCAAATTATTTTTTCAATAAAAACTGTTACAGTTAGTTTTGGGGCGGTGAACACACAATTAAAAGACCAGTCCGAAAATAGTATCGAAATTTTGTCTTTCCGTTTCTGGTAGAATCGGAAGTGTTGGAAAATTGAGAAAGTTTAATTTTTTGGGTGGGTAGGTACAGCCGGGGACTCTGAAAATGCCCACCCCCACCGCGACGAATCACCTGTATCATTTGAATATTGACCAATTTGTGACCAATCAAATTGCTGAGACTAACTGAGGTTCCTCAGATAAATGTGTAAAAGGAACGCGCCTATCATTCTAGTTGCAACGATGCAGTCGACCAAGTGAATTATCGCGGTGGCCTGGGCTTTTTCAAAGACCCCGAATGTACCTACTGGAAAAGTTTCCAACGAACGGTTTTCGCGAATCTCCCTGTACATTTCCACATCTATTATTACTTTCACTGTTTCGGGGGTTTTATTGAATTTAATTCGCAATTTTCCGAAAGAGCTGAGAATTGTTCGTTTTTATGTTACGTGATCAAATTGGAATTGCATGTTGCACGGCTTCCATTCATGAACTGAATTAATCCAGTTATCTAATGGGATAATCTACAAGAAAGTCCAGCCCCTGAACCAGGAGTTCTCTTGGGTTTTGCGTGATTGCGGCTAATATGGAGAGCGCTAATAATTATTTTAGGCTAGACGTCGGTTCAGACAGGTATTTTTAAACCCGATTGTTATCGCGGCTTCGGAATTCCCAACTTCCCAAACCTTCCTGTATTGTCCATTCACCAGAGTCGAATAAAAGGGAAACTAGGACCTCCTGCTACTACCAGAATGATATTTCCTATTCGCATACGCTATTCTACGATCAATACCTTTTACCTAAAAAGGTGAAGAGGAAATAAAATTATGGTCAAGCCTCGAAAAATGAAGATACCTACTTTAAGCTCTCCAGAGACCCTAAAATATTTATACCCACCTACCTTCCGACACAAATGGCTTTTCGAAAAACGGGAATTTTTGAAAGCAGGAACTGATGAATGAGCAAAGCACTCTGAATGGTTAAACTCAAAATGATAGATTTTTTTAGGTCAAAAAGACGACAAGAGCTTATAGTCCAGGCAATGAAGGGGTTGTAGAGAGCATGGAAGGGGGGAGAATTTTTCTCTTCGGGAATGTGTTGGGGGTAGTTAGGAGGTAAACATACTAAAAGTCCCCGCCCCTAACCCGTCCGCTTCAGGGGGGAGGGGGGTGGAAAGGCCCCTTTTTTTGTTTTTTCGCTAATAACTCGAAAATGGTGCGTCGTAGCGAAAAAATCCTTGTATAAAAATGAAAGCCTATAAAATTTTCTACAACTCTGCTATTATACATTATTAAAGAAAAATGCACCGGTTTCGAGATATCCGGTCTCAAAAGACGGCAATTGTCAAAACAAACTTTTGCTTCTAATTCCTCAGTCTTTGTTTTTGCAGAAAAGTCGTCAGGAAGAAAGTTTTAGAGCGTTCATTTTCCTTCAAGAATATATATATATATACAGGGTGGTTCCTTTTTCACTGCTCACCACTGGCATCTTCTAAACGGTAAGAGGTTCGAAGTCGGTTAAATTACAGAAATATTGCACTGTTTAAATTTCACTTGAAGCTTTTATATTTCTGACAGCTGGCAATTGAATGGCATCATCAGAATTTTTTTAGGACTTCTAGATCTTGAGTAACGGTAGTCAACTTTTTATTCTCTTAAGGTAGCCAAATTGTATTTTAACACCATCGGACACATAAAAAATTAGCTTTTCAAAAATGTAATCAAAATGGACTTTTTTATCAGATCGTCAAAATTTGAAAATTGATATGAGTATGTTGTAAAATGAGCCTAAGCAGAGTTGTAGAAAATTTTATAGGCTTTCATTTTCATATAAGGATTTTTTCGCTACGATGCACCATTTTCGAGTTATAAGCGAAAAAACAAAAAAAGGGACCTTGCCACCCCCCTCCCCCCCTGAAGCGGACGGGTTAGGGGCGGGGACTTTTAGTATGTTTACCTCCTAACTACCCCCAACACATTCCCGAAGAGAAAAATTCTCCCCCCTTCCATGCTCTCTACAACCCCATTTTGGGCATTCATTGCCTGGACTATTGCTAATAGAGTAGTGAAATGTGCTTTCAAAATCTGCAAAATCAAATCTGACAAGTCTTTGCAACAAATGTCCACGAATGCTGTTTCTCCCTTATTATAATAATAATAATAATTTATTTCCAACATGGCTCAAGGCCCAATTACAGGAAATCAAATAAACAAGAAAAAGAAGCGCAACAGTGTTAGTTGTTGAGGATATACAAATATAAATAATATAAGAAACAAATAGTTAAGCCTATAACCCAAAAGATCTAACAATGTACACGGAAATAGACTCAGTGCTGGCGTAATTGACATCACATTCGATAGGAAGTTTATTGAAGTAGCCACACATCAACGAGATTGGCGAACGGCGTAGAACATTGGTTCTGTGGGGTGCAAGATAAAACGTGTTGCAATGACGGGCACTGATTCTAGGAACAAGAAAATTAATACTAGCCAAAAGTGCAGAGCAGTCAACCTCAAACTGAATCAAATTGAAAAGGAAAGCGAACAATTAATGTTACACGCCTGGTATAGAGAGAATTCACTTTAAAACGTTTTAACAAGATGTTCTGATCCAAGCCTCGAACAGGATATTGTCCATCCTGTATATAACACACGAATTTTAAGAATTTTCTTTGAACAGATTCAATAGAATTTATATGTACAAGGTAAATAGGACACCATATTAGACAACCATAATCAAGGCGCGAACGTACAAAGGAGAAATACAGTGTGAACAATGTGCGTGTAGACAAGTCATGATAATTTCTATAAATAAAACCGTAAGATTGAAAAGCTTTACTTATAATATGTGCAATATGAGTAGTAAATGCCAATTGAGTATCAAAATGAATGCCTAGATCTTTCACAGTTTCAGTTCGTTCTAATACAATATTGTTAATATTATAATTAAAAGTGACAACATCAAGCTTCTTGGTATAGGTCATAGCAACACACTTAGAAATATTCAGAGCAAGCCTGTTTAAGTTGCACCACTGTAACAACTCATCCAGGTTCCGCTGCAGGAGCTCACAATCATGTTCATTGTAGATTTTGCTGTATAACTTTAAGTCATCGGCAAAAAGCAATTTCTCACATGTCAGGTTTGCAGGTAGGTCGTTAATAAATAACAAAAATAGCAGAGGGCCCAAATTTGAACCCTGTGGTACGCCTGAGGTTGGAGAAAATTGCTTGGACATAAAATTACGATATTTAACAACATTCTTTCTGCCGAATAAATATGAGTTAAGCAAACGCAGTAGGGTGTCACTAAAACCATAGAGTTTTAGTTTTTCAAGCAAGATATAAGAATCCAATTGATCAAAAGCCTTCTGAAAGTCTGTATAGATGACATCAACTTGACCTTTGTTGTCAATTATTTCAGATGCATATTGTGTGAAGGACCCTAAATTGGTGATAGTTGATCTTTTTGCAATAAAGCCATGCTGATGGCTTGACAACAACGGCTTTACAGACGAGTATAATTGCAAGTACAACACGCTTTCAAAAACTTTTGCAAAACTACAAATCAGAGAAATTGGCCTATAATTTATTATTATGGACAGAAAGGAGAGAAATTTATTAACAGCAGAGACAAAAATGTCTGTGGCAAGGGCAGAATAATTTGTCTATGCGGTGTTATTCCTCGATCAATTTTAAAGCTTTTTTGGCTCTTAATTTTCTTTGAAAAAAGTCACCATTCACCAGCAAAATTGAAAAAACCGGAGTAGTGACAGTCCGATAAGGTCTTAAATTGCATTAAAAATCAAAGATGCGTTGATACGCGACATATTTCAATTGTTTTTATGCAAGGGAGCCGTTTTTCGACGGTGTCCTGAATTCATGTTCACAAATGAAGAAAGACTTGGGTGTTATTTTCACTTTTTTTAAGTCTTATGGTGATTACTTGAAGCATGTTATCGGTTTTTTCAATTTTGCTGGTAAATTGTAAGTTTTTTCCAAAAAATTTGAGAGC
The DNA here is from genome assembly GCA_963924575.1 of Pycnomerus fuliginosus. Taxonomy (NCBI): domain Eukaryota; kingdom Metazoa; phylum Arthropoda; class Insecta; order Coleoptera; family Zopheridae; genus Pycnomerus; species Pycnomerus fuliginosus. The sequence continues at coordinate 23,245,618 of OZ004622.1, forward strand.
CAAAAAAGCTTTAGAATTGATCGAAGAATACTACCGCATAGACAAATTACCAACATTTAAAAACATAAAAAACTTCAAGGACAAATAACATTAGGACCATCCTGTATAACAGGGATCCTATTTTTGGATGTCTGAAGTACCATTAGGAGTTGCCTCTGGGTCGGCAACAATAGTGTACAAAATTTCAGAATCCTGCAATACACCATTCGAAAGATATTAAATAAAAACGATTAAAAAATAAAGAACTTTGGCGGCTTATAACCTCAAGAGGAATCACAATTGACCTAAAAATTTTTCACCAAACCTCATAATTTGAACAGTAGATTATGTGGTGTCGTTCAGACTCACCCTGTATAATGGTACAAATTCAAATACAAAACTTTAAAAACATTTTGAAGTCTTAATTTGTCCAACGGTTTTTAATGGAAACCCCCAAACTTTAGCAAGAGGAACCCCAACCTAATGATACTAAAAATCGTATTTTCCTTTCAAATGAAAATAATGGAGGCTGTTGGTTTCAATTCATTGCGTGAAAGCGCCCCCCTATTGACATTTTATGTAAAATTAAGGGCGGTCGAGATCATGAAGAATGCATTTTCAGGAGTTCGCGTGTCCGGGCTGAGATATTGAACCGCCGTCGATAAAGGGTCACAGAAACATTCGGTTTCCAGAGAGAAGTGGCGTGACCCGTTTAATTTTCAAAGTCGGCTGAATATCGGGTTACGTTACGTTACAGCGATAGCGATACATCACACGTTAGCACTTTTCCTCGCCAAAATTCTTCACACTTCTTCAACTGGAGACCTATAACTTGACCACAAGAAAGGAATTCCCCGACACTTATCGGTGGGAGCGTTGTTTAGTTTTGAAAGATTTATGAGATAAATATTTAAGGTGCCTATCGAGGGACTGCTTATCGTCATTAAAACACGCGGCTCAAGTTTTATTCCGGAGCGCAAATATTTGCAATTCCGTTTTAAAATGCCGAGAAATAGTTTTGGACATCGTGCGGACGTTTAATATTAAATTGGTTGTAAAACGGCTTATCTGGAACACTGACACGCGTATGGATCAGCACGTTACGTCATTAGCGCCATGTTTGTAACTTTGACAGCTGTCAAGCGTCAGTTACCTAGGCTTCCCCTTAAAAGAAAAACCAACGGAAGATGTATATCAATGCGATGTGTATCTCTGTAGATGTTTATTCACCGTGAATGATTCATATATCGAGTTGGACTTGGTCGTTTTGGGTGCAGATGTAATCTGCACCTAGTAGTAGTGCATATGCTCATGATAAAGAATTCGTGAGGGTGTATCAATTGATTAATTTTTTTGCGTTCAATTAATATCTTCCGGTTGTAAGTAGGTACATACCGGGTGGTCGTTTTATCTTGAAACGTTTTGTATAAAAGTTTTATGACTTTGAGGGGGAAAGAAGATGGCATCATCGCCATTTTGATTCTAGGCCATTTTCAAGGTCAAATGAAGGTCAGCTTAATTTTTTAATGGAAACATAATTCTTATCACAGATTCTTATTCCCCGTAAAAGAACAAACAACTCTCATCTAAACTATTTTTAGGTCCGATGGATAGGTTTCCATTAAAAAAAATTAAGTTGGCCTTCATTTGACCTTGAAAATGACCTTAATTCAACTTTTATACAAAACATTTTTATATAAAATGCTTCCTTTCCGATTGCCAGTGTTGCCAGTCTCGAGATAAAACGACCACCCGGTATAGAACAAGCATCAAATTTCCACCAAGTCAATTTTGGTGTTGGAGTTTGAAGGGGGTGCAATTTTTTCCGTTCAATTATTATCCTCAGCGGTTGAAGGGGGTGGGTTTCGGGGGCGCTTACTTGGTACCTATCCTCCAATAGCAGTGGTCCAAATCTTAAATTCATTTGCGCTCAATTAGTATCTTCCAGTAACAATAAGTAGTCTAAGGGTTAAATTTCCATCGAGTCAATTATTTATGTTTGTCAATTTTTCGTATTTGGGGGTTGAAGGAGGTGGTTTTCTGGGTTGCAACTTTTTGCGTTCAGTTAGTCTGTTTTTGTTGTCCAAGGGCTCAATTTCATGATTCGTGATCTAAGGGTCTAAGAACTAAATACAGGGTGCACCAACACTATTGCCCACCTCAATAATTGCCCTTTACCTTGAAGCTAGAGTTTTGATTTTTCTTCAGGGTGTATGGGTACTAAAAACCCTTCAGATGACGTAAAAATTTTTTTGATTGGCCCAAAAATGTGACGTCACGAGATTTTCAATGGGGCTATTTTCATGAAATAAATAATTTTTGCCCACCGGTTGGTTATTTAGGGCCTTAGGATCACGCTAAACTGATTATTTAATTTTTTGGACATCAGGTTACCAAACTGCAGAAGCTAAAAATCACGTCAATTTTTCTCACAAGTCGCCCATGAAACAACACCTAATCATTGCGAGGTATGTCCTTTATCGATCGGCGGATATTCAGAAATGTCAGTGTCAGCTTATCATGTCGGCAGGGTCATCAAACCACATTATTCTTAATTTTCGAATTCATTCAATTAATCAATTAATTTTCCCGGAAAATTATTCAAACAAAACGCCCAAAGTTTGTTTAAAGGGTTAAGCGCGTGCGTAGTGTTCCACATTGCGCGTCAAATTAAATAAGACATAACCTCGTTTTGGAGAAATTTATCCAAATTTAAATTACAACCAGCACCAAGTACGTTTACCCATTACCCATTTGAAGGGCCTTCTGATTTGGTAAGTTTTTGGAATTTCGGTCGATTTATTTAATTGTAAAATTGAAAATTTTAGGTGACGAAGATGATATGTGTGAACCCAAAACCTAGTAGCTGGTAGCATTGTTGGTGGTATCTACTCTGCAGAAGGTCCATTAGATAATAAAGAAGCTTACTTTCAAGTGTGGAAGATTGGTCCACTGAAATTGTTGATAAAATTGAGACTGTTCCTGTTACGTTGTTAGATTTGACTCCTGATAATAAAAGCTATTCAAAGTATTTTGTAACTTAAGTAAATTGTTGAAATTCATGATGTGACAGTGCTCTGGATTTACTTAATTTCATAACGATGGGTAAGTATTAACCTACCTCCAGAAATATCAAAAATTAAGACCACACGACAGATTTTTTAACAATTTTTATTATTTTATTAATCAATTTAATCAGACAACTTGCAGCTTTGCTGTGTTTACGGACAAAGCGTCACTAATTTGGCACTGTTCATAAGTGGTACACTTGCACTGAGAAGAATAGTCCTGGTTTGTCGATTAGCTGACACTCTCCGTGATAACATTTTTGAGAATCAATTATTATGTTGCAAACAGGCTGTCTGATGAGGCTTGCAGAGAACCTACCAACAGGCCAGACACTGCCATTATTAGATTTTGGGTTCACAAAAGGGCCCCATCGTTTTATTAAACATTTTTGGTCTCCATCTAAAATTTTCAATTTTACAATTAAATAAATCGACCTAAATTCCAAAAACTTACCAAATCAGAAAGCGTACAATGGGTAAACGTACTTGGTGCTGGTTGTAAATTACATTTGGAAAAATTTCACCAAAACGAGGTTATGTGCGTTATGTGTCATTTTATCGATATGGAATTACGCACGCGCTTGTCTCACACAAACCCTATGCTTCAGGGGTTTTGTTTGAATAATTTTCCGGGAAAATTAATTAATTAATTGAATGAATTCGAAAATTAAGAATAATGTGGTTTGATGACCCTGCCGACATGACAAGCTGATACTGACATTTCTGAATATCCGCCGATCGATAAAGGACATACCTCGCAATGATTAGGTGTTGTTTCATAGGCGACTTGTGAGAAAAATTGACGAGATTTTTAGGTTCTGCAGTTTGGTAACCTGATGTCCAAAAAATTAAATAATCAGTTTAGTGTGATCCTAAGACCCTAAATAACCAACCTGTGGGCAAAAGTTATTTATTTCATGAAAATAGCACAATTGAAAATCTCGTGACGTCACATTTTTGGGCCAATCAAAAAAATTTTTACGTCATCTGAAGGGTTTTTAGTACCCATACACCCTGTAGAAAAATCAAAATTCTAGCTTCAAGGTAAAGGGCAATTATTGAGGTGGGCAATAGTGTTGGTCCAGCCTGAAAGACAAAAAATCACCGGCCAAACTGACATAAATTTTACTCCTTTGTATATGCACAAAACTTTTTCTGGACCATTGATTAAAAGTTATCGAATACTGCTTGAATTTCAAGCAACACTTTTGTGAAATTTAGAGTTTCAACCTCTAATTTGCACCCCTTTCTGTTTCATTTTGCAGAAGAAAACCATCCCTTATCAAATAATGTCAAAATATATGTGGTATCAGACCTCCATGTGCGAAATATTTGAGGTTTTCGTATTTTTGTGATTTTCAACCCCGTAAACTTCATCCCCCAAAATTGACACCCCCTCACCTTCAACAGACTTCTCGAGTTATTACAATTAATAGTTTTTCGGTCCCGAAAAAAACCTCGCATTCTCGCGCCTTTACTGCGAGCGCTGCCTAAACGCTTGAAGATGGATTAAAATCGTATAAGGGAGAAATGTCGGCAACGAATAGACCTACAAAAAAGTCCACGACAGCATATAAATATCTGTTACGGATAGCCGACAATAAGCCACTGAAGCTATTTTCGTCAAAAATTAAAACACAAAGACGATCTTGGTGGGCTACCCAACGTAGATAGCTATATGCCGTCGCGGACTTTTTTGTAGATCTTTTCATTGCCGATAATTCCTCCTTACAAACTTTTGCTCTCGCTTCAAGCGTTGAGGCAGCGTCCGCGATCAAACGTCGAAAATTGTAATTTCTTTCAGTTTTTCACCCCCCTGGTCCGATATGGCACAAAAAAAAATTCTCGCCGAGATTTTCGAGGTATACACATGTTTACAAAATTTCAGCTCGATATCTATGCTTTCGTTCTCAAGTTATGCGATGGACAGAGTAGACGGACGGCCGAGCGGACGGCAGGTCGAGCGAGCGAGCGAATTCACTAAAACTACAGTGCCTGCGCCTATGTTTCGGCACTAAAAACAAAATCCCCATAAGAAAATCAACCAATTTTCAAGAATTTACAGGCATTACACAAATCAAGTCCTTAGTCCCAAAGTTGAAATATCCATCAAAACCAAGATTTTCCTAAAAATTTCAACTTACCAAACCCAACAATTAATTTTGTAACAAACACATTAGGTAATTAAAAAATAAAAGTATTTAGGTTACTTCTGATTAGATCTCGTCAAAATTCATATAGGAAAATATCAGTCAAAATTAAATGTAGTTAATAGTCAAAAGTTTTTACTTTTAAGTCTAAGCTTGTCTAGATTGACACGCGTTTTGGTCACGTCATTAGCGCCATGTTTGAAACCTTGACAGCTGTCAAACGTCAAAAACAGTGCTATTCCTCCAAAAAAGCGTCCTTCATACAAATTTCATTTCAATAAACTCAGGTAGAAGTTTGCGGTAATCCAATTTCCTGCCTTATCGATATTTAAAGCTCCTTCAGGTAGGGAAAATCCGATCGATCAGTCTTCTGTCCATTAAATCGAAAAAACTTCAAATAACGAAGGTGTTGAAAACGATACGTTATTAATAGCAGACGGTGGAGTGACGCATCGCGTCTACAAACAAGTGGTACATACCGTCGGTGGAGACGCACTGTCTCAGTCTTCCTCCGGTGTCTCGTTACGAATTCGACCCACCCGCATCCTGTGTCAAAAAAAAAACAACGAACTGGAACTATGTTCCGATTCTGAATTGAATTATTCAGCGGAGTGAACCGTTTAATTATCAATTTGAAGCCCGAGCGGACTTGTAAGTTTCCAAACAAACTTTCGGCTCGAAATGAATCTCTGGATGGGATTAATGAAATTGTCCCCCATATAATAAGTGTCGAGAGGAATTTCTATTAAGGTTTCGGCGCAAAACCGGCGCAATTAATCCTGTACCTTGGGGGATATTTGTCACCCTATAATTACTATATATTAATTCGTCTTCACAATGTTGTTCCAGTTAGACCAAACATTATTACTTTCAGAAAAAAATTATTAAATATGGTTTTTGCCAGAAATTTGGCTTGCATTAGGTCTCATTTTCGTCAAAAAGTGAACTCCGCATGAAAAAAGTGAAAGAGCCAAAAAAGTTCACTTTCTAAACAACCTCATTATAGAAAATCGAAGCATTTCATTTTTAACTTCTACGCTCAAGGCGGAGCAGTATATAAAATCGATCAAAAATTCGAAATTGAACTGACATCAAATCTTTACGTTTCGGGGTCCCAGGAACCCAAAAAACCTATTTTTGAAAAATGTGTCTGTGTGTGTGTCTGTCCGTGTGTCTGTGGACACGCTACAGCCGAAACTACTGAACTGATTTTGATGAAATTTGGCACACATATTCAGTGGGAGATTTGTAGGTGCTGATTAGAATCTGGGCTACACCGGCTCACGGAAAGTGCCTTTTTGGCACATCAACTTTAAAAATTTAAATGCAAACCCCCATTTTTCGCATTACCATATGAATGCTCTTCAAATTCTGCTTCTAAAAATGTATTCACACTTGGGCCCTTTTGACCAAATAATGGTGCCGTGAAAAAAAAACTATGCATAAATGTATATTTTTATTACCGGATTTGATAACTGATTTTTTTTCAAGCCGAAAACCTTAGTGCCATTTTTTCGAAAAATGTCATTTTAGTGGCAATTTATTTTATTGTCTGTGCGGGAGAGGAGCTGATTAGATTTTGAAGCCGATCAGTCAACCCGAAGTGCCCTTTTGGCATAGCAACTTTCTTATTTTAAATATTTAAAAATTTAATAAATGCTGCTGTTATTAATCCAATGCAGTGCGGCGTAGAAGTTCCTGCCGTCTCCGAGACCGCCTTTTTTACACTGAGTTAGCAAAATGCACATCATGGTAGTCAAGAATTTTTTGGTTCTTGTCGCTGAATCGATTTTATTTTATCCTATTCTTTGTTACAGTATTCCGCCAATTCGAGTCCAATTTTTTTCAAAAAACAAAGATAAATAAGCAGTAAGTTCCTAGTTCGTCATTATTGAACGTAGGATGTGTCATTAAATTTAATTTTTCACATTTTTTGAAATATTTGAAAAACAGAATTGTTTTTAAAACCACTTTTTCGTGATCCTGGTACCTTGAAACGTAAAGAACTGGTGTTGTCTCAATTTCGAATTTTGGAGTGATTGCAGTAGGTACCTCCCATTTTTAATTGGTTGTGGAGAGGTTAACAAAACGTGTTAGAATACACGTAACGTTATTGGGTTTCTACATTACTCCGGAATTTTAAAGCACTCGCTCCTTCGTCGCTCGTTCTTCAAACATATTCCCTCGTAATGTTAAACGTGCATAACGTTGCTTATAATGTAAATTACTATTTATTTATAGGTGCCTGTAATTTTATATTTTTAACAACGGATATAGCCCATGAATTTTTGCGGTCAAATTCGCGGACACCCTGTACCTATGAGATGCATCTTTTGAGATACTCAACTCGAATGATGTAAGTTGTAAACCCCAGCCTACTGTGACCATTTTCAATATTTTGCTTGGCGATCGATATCGAAAATTTTCGTTTACCGGGTGTCAACGAAACCAGGCCTTTTTTCCGCATTTATTAAAATATTCGAATTCATTGAAATTTTAAACAGGACACCCTGTATATCGTAATGTTTTCGAGTTCGGTATTAAATTCTGAGAATGACGGAATATTCTTTTTCAAATTTCTGATTTCATGTTTTCAAAAAACTTGATTTTTAACTATTCATCTAGAGTGCTGCGACCCCTCAAAAACTAATCCAGAGTCATCAAACACCTCATCAACATTTTTATTCTAGGCTTCTGCTTCTATCTGTCATTTATCCTGATTTGTTTGAAAGGATGCAAAGCAGTTTTTTTCAAATTACTCATTTTTTTCAAATGAATCAAGGGTGGTTCATACAGTTTTCTGAAAAGTAGATTTTCTTAAAAATAAAATGGTATAAGATTGGACAGCTTAAAACCAAATATGTAACCAATGGATAAGGAATTTGGCGTAAAACGTAGTAGGCCATTTGACACGGTTACTTCTCGCAGGGAGTAGGGTAGGCCCACTGGTCAAGAGGGCCCACAGCTGTCAAGCGTGTACCAAAAAAGAGAGTTCTGAAAAATAAATCGCAAGCCCGATCCTAGGGCGGTGGATCTTCTCCCGTACGGGAGGTAGGTAGCGAATAGGCAGGCTACTAATGGAAGCTGGAAATTAAGGACGCCACTGGCTTTATATAACCCTGATGCGACGACGTCGAAAGCCAGAAATCACAAGATAAATCTCCTAAGTACTGAGGGGAATGGCTAGCTTTAGCAATAACACACAAACATAAAAGCTATGTACATATATATATATCAGTTTGATACAAGGATTCGTTTTTAAGTTACAGGTGATAAATTCTTATCCTAAAAATGTTAACAAGAGAGCAGTACCGCAATCCGGACGAAACAGAGCCTTATCGGAGCTCCAACTTAACTGACCGATAAACTCGGGCGCAAATTGACTGGTCGCAGGTACCTACTAAACCGCAAAATGCCGCAAATAATCGCGCAAGATCGTGAAGGGTCGAATTAAGCGGAGGCCATAAACGGCCACACGTAAAGTACCGCCACGAACGGATATTTTTGGTACTAAGTGGCTGAAGGCCCAAATTAACAACAATTATAATTTAGGAATTTACGAGTAAATAGCAAAGTTAATTAATATGGTAAGGAAATTACAAATTCACATTGAATAAAACACATGAAGGGGGTGAAGCCCAAATAAACAACTCAAAATAACTCAAAAGGGCGAAGATTGTTTTTATTCACCCCGACAGTAAGTCGGAGGGTCAGTTCCGAAAGTGGCGAAGCCCTTCGGGGCTAATATGGAACGGACTCACCAAATGAATGCAGCTCTGGAGGGAAACCAGGATTGAAGCGAACAGCTGTGCTGAGCCAAGATCGTCGCCCCCTAGTCTGAGGGTGGCTTCGAGCAGATATGGCCGATTCTACCTCAATCTCTTGACACCTCCAGCCGGGTAGTAAAGCTGAGGAAAATATCCGCCACAGTGGATGGACTGAACTGGTGCTTCAACAATCAACAATATTCTAACCGGAACAACACGAAGATGGGGGAAAATCTCCAACCCTATAGATATCCAACACAGGGTGGTCTCCAAACCCCACGGAAAACACTGAAGGAAGGGTACTCCTAACCCAACCGCGAAATGCTAGGGCACTCAAGCCCTACCCAAACAATACTGAGGGCACTCAAGCCCTACCCAAAAACCCTAAAATAATTATTAAAACAAGAGATCTTTCATTAAATTTTACCTCGTGGTAATGAGTAGTGATGGGCAGAATCGAATACTTTTAAGAATCGAATACATGGTTCTCGAATACTTTCAAGAATCGAGTACACATCCGAGAACCGAGAACCTATACTAACGAATTTACATGAATAAGCAAATCGGAAATTGGAATCGCGTCCATTTGAAAATGCAATCCAAATAACGAATGTTGGAAAGTCGAATACTTATACTTTTATTATATTAAAGGAGAATATTAGATTAATAAATATAATACTAAACCATTATTTATAAATTTCAAGTTAGTTACATAAACTAGATAGAAATCACGTTTAAATAAATAATCGACAAAGTTATCGAATCGAGTTTCTGTGGGGGCGTCTAAAGGCTGAATAAACTGTGTCTATGGTCTATGTCTTATGTAAATCTGTGGTGTTGTCTGTTCTCTGTGGCTGAGCATGATCTGATCGTGATCTGATCTGAGTGACTCGGTAGATTGGTAGTCGGATGTGATCGGCATTCGGCCGCGCCGTGAAAGTAGTTGTAGCGAGACTCGAGCACAGAATACGATCGTAGCATCGTAGTCTGTGACTCGAGCGAGAGTAGCGTTACGAGTTCGAAATTATCCGAGAACTAAAAAGCATTCGAATACTTTGCCACAGGTTCTCGAGAACAACGAGAACTTTACAGAATCGAATACTTTCGATACTTGGTTCTCGAATACTCCCATCACTAGTAATGAGGGTGCAGTATCCAACAACCGGCGACCGCGTGGCAAGAAATTCTGCGTTGAGGCCAACACAACCCGTCAAACGGTATGTTGGGGTACCGAGCAAAAGGGCACTCACCAACCAGGGACGTGATCCTGTAATCTCCCTAGGGAATTCGCTCAAACCAGGAACACAGTCCACGACCTCTTCCTGCGTCAATTGCCAACCGGAAAGAAGCACAAAAATGGCCCCGGAAGCCTGTCGAAAAGAAAGCGCCCTCTCTGGAACCTTCCGGAACCAAAATTCCCCCAGACAGATTGACATTGACAGACAATTCCCCTAGCTCGTAAATATAACCAACTTAACCTCGAAATCTGACAGTTGTTGATATTCCGCAATTTAATGATAATTCGGCCAAATTGGCCGTGAAACCCAGATGTAACTACCGAAATGGAGTTACGGATACCTAATAAACCACCAGGTAAGTAATCCTTTACCATGAGACTTATTTACCGACACCAAACTTTGAGGCACATTCGCCACCCGAAGCCGCCCCCAAAAGACGCCGATCTTCCGCTGCCACCACCCGACCCCTGCAGAGGGAGGCCGAGAATTATAACCGATGATGCAAAATAGCAGCGGAGAAGGAGATCCGAGCAATATCCACCCTCGAAAGTGGAACAGCTCAGGAGCTCGAAAATGAACGTGACACATTGTAAAATTAAAACAATTGCCATCTAATTTAATTCTGTTTTAATCCACAGGCCCTTGATCCATTAGAAGAAAATTAGTAATTAGGAAATTGTGATTAGTATGAGAGGTCATAGCACTCTACACCATCGAAAATTTGAAAAAAAATATTCTGTAGTGCCGAAGCATACAGTGTGTCTCATTTTAAATGGAACCACCCAAATATTTCGGTTAATATTGAGAAAATCAACCCGCTCCTTTTTGGCACATGTAGAGCTCCAGAATCTGCATCTGTGCAATACTTCACCTTTTTGTTATCTAGAAATCTCAGCCCACTGCGATTAATTAAAAAGGCCAAAAATAGCGAATTCGTATTAGGCATTTTTTTACCGTAAAAGTTTATTAAGAAAAGTTGCTCAGGATGACTCCAAATGGGTAAATCCAAACTTTCAGGCCAAAATAAAAATGTTGAATTTCTGGAGGAAAAAATGAAAAATATCGAAAACTTCAATATTTTTGCAAAAAAAGGGTTGCTGTGTAATAAAAAAACAGTTGAAATTTGTTTGTTTGTCATTTGTTGTTAGCTATAGCTGGGCAAAATTTAGCAATGGCAGAAAAAGTTGAAATTATAAGCTAATAAATAATAATTCCGACTTTTTCTGCGATTGTTAAGTTTTGCCCAGCCATAGCTAACAGCAACTGTCAAACACTCATTTCAATAGTTTTTAATTACACAGCAGCCCTTTTTGTTGTAAAAATAATCAAATTCTCGATATTTTTCATTTTTTCAACATTTTTATTTTGGCCTGAAACTCCGCACTTACCCATTTAGGGTCATACTGAGCAACTTTTGTTAATAAAATTTTTCGATAAAAAAATGCCTAATACGTTTTCGCTGTTTTGGTCCTCTTTACTTGATCGCAGTGGGATAAAAAAAGGTGAAGCATCACACAGATGCAAATTTTGAAGCTCTACATGCAGAAAAAAAAGCGAATTAATTTGCTCAATATTAACCGAAATATTTGGGTGGTTCCAGTTAAAATGAGACACACTGTATATTTCATGATAAAGGAATAGTGGGGGGTGGCAATTTCAGATAATTAAATTTATTAGTATTTTCCAGTTGTATACCGGGTGTCAACGAAACAAAGCTCACCCCTCTTCTTTTCCGCATTTATTTAAATATTCCAATGAAATTTGGCCTACATTAGTTATTTGTACAACTAGTAATGAAAGTAATACTTTTTTCATGAGTTTGAATCAAACGAGTGAAAAAAAGATACTTTCATCACGTACACGTAATTTTCTTGTATATTCCCCCCATACACGAAAAAGTGGAAAAGAATTTTTTTTCTATATGGGGGAGTGATGATTGGCAACACTAGGAGCCCTTTACTTCCTTGGTGTGATAATATAATGTAACAATGTAAAGATGAAAAAATGCTAAAATCGTTAAAAAAAGTGATACTTTCATTACGATTTTTTTGTTAAAAAAAGTGGTAGTTTCATTACGATTGTTCATTTAAAAAAGACGACTTTCATTGTAAATATGCAAAAAAGGTATATTACATGATAAACAGCGTTTTTTGACATTTAGAAAGATTTTGAATCACTTCCGGTTTCAGCGGAAGTGGATTTATCATTGAATTTTTAAATGGGACACCCTGTATATAGTAATGTTTTCGAGTTTTGTATTAAATTCTGTGTATGACGAAATAAAGTTTTTCTTTCAAATTTTGTTGTCAAAAAACTTTTAATTCTTCATGTAGTGCTATGACCTCTCAATAACTAATCTCGAAAATATTAAGATATACAGGGTTTTCCATTTAAAATTGCAAAGTAGAGGTCATTTCCGCTGAAACCGGAAGTGACTCAAAATCATTCTAAATGTCAAATAATTCAGTTATTGTGTACCAAATTTCATTCGAATATTTTTTGACATTTACAACTGATTTTTTGCCAAGCGTCTTCGACTCGTGATGAAAAAATCAGGAGTAAAAGTCAAAAATAAATTTGCGGAAATTTTAGGGATCACCAGTGGTATTCAGCGAGAAAATTTCACTTAAGTACAAAATCCTGACGATAGGAACCTGACAGAAAAATCTCCTATATCATTTTCTCTTGATTGGACAGAATCCGTCGAAAAGATTTAAATCCTCGTTCTTAGTTCGATCAAATTTTTAAAGTGGAATTTTCGTAGGAACAAATTGTTTAGAATCAAATTTTTGACTCCCCGCGCCGAGTTTCAATTAGTTTGCATTTTTAGTTTCCAAAATAAAAAAACTTTAAGGATTATGTTCGGCTGCTTTGAAGATATCGAAAAAATTGTTTAGAATTCAATTTTCACCTGACGTAACCGCTTTATTAAAATTATTAAAGATTGAAATTGTGAATAACGTACACTCGAGTACAAGTGAATGTTAACGAGTTGTCGAAATTAGTAGGCAATGCAATTTCCATACGTCATGGCATGGCCTACTGGTTTTGACAAATCGTTAACATTCACTTGCACTCGAGTGTACATATTATGATTGGCTCTATTCGCGAAGTCGCAGTAGGCTAGGTTACAAATTATATTCCGAGGGGTAGACCACCTAGGTAAATGAGTGTACACATGGTGGTAAATGGCGAGTAAAGGGAAGGTAAATGAGTAAATGGATGGTAAATGAGTAAATGTATGGCAAATGAGTAAATGGATGGTAAATGAGTAAATGGATGGTAAATGGCCAGTAAATGAGTAAATGAATGGTAAATGACCAGTAAATGAGTAAATGAATGGTAAATGGGTAAATCTCGGGGTAAATAGCGAGTAAGTGGATAGTAAATGAGAAAATAACGAGTAAATGAGCAAATGGCGTATAAATCAATAAATGAGGAGTAAACTAGCAAATCACGAATAGGTAAATAAGTAGATGAGCAGTAAATGAGCTAACGAATGGTAAATATAACTCGCGAACGCCCGACTAAATCAGAATATTTAGCCAGGTATGTACATGAACGCACTTCTTGTTAATTTATGTATTCTAACATAAGGAAAAGAAAATTTCAAATATCACTAGCCGGAAAACCGCTGCAAAGTTTTGTGGAACGCGGTATAGTGTAAATGAGTAAATGGATGGTAAATGAGTAAATGGACGGTAAATGAGTAATTGGATGGTAAATGAGTAAATGAATGGTAAATGAGTAAATGAATAGTAAATGTGGTAAATGGTAAATTGGTGTACACCAAAATCATAGGTGGTCTACCCCTCTTTATATTCGTATTGCATAGATACCTTAAAAGATACATTTCATAAAGATTTACGACGGTGCAAAAAATTATGCCCCTACTCCTAAAAATAACCAAAATGTGAGACTTCACCTTTAGTGGGACACACCGTATATTCATAGGTTGAATGATAAGCATGCAACGTCACTCATCAGGAGACGCATTTGATGAAGGCCCGACTTAATGAATTACTGAATCTTGTCTAAGTTTAAAGTTAGTGAATTTTTGTTGGAACGTTTGATCCTGGAGACAAATCTAGAAGAGCAAAATATTCGATAGGATAATGTTTCTAACTTAAAAAAAAAAATTGAGAGAGATTTTAAATTATATTGTGTTCCCAGACAATACCAATTAGATTAAAAGCACAGTCATCATCGATAGAACCACAGCTGGAATGTACCCTCCCTAATTAAATTAGCAATGATTTCGCCGTTACTTAAATACGTTCCAATTGACAATATCCAATAATTGCTACATTGTTAGGAATTATTTTTAGACCGTGACAACACCCATCTAAAACTCAACAAACACGACCATTTTAGATGACGGCCGCTGCATACAGAATAAGGGATTTATTAACCATCAATAAATTCGTTACGCAAACGTCTACAATTACTTTTAAATTAATTGAAACAGCCGACGATACATGCCAAGCACCTCATAGACACCCATAAAAATAACTCAAAGGCTTAACGCCCTTGCCTCTGGAACTTAAATTGCATTTAAAATTCTTCCCTCCCGCGTTAGAGCATGGCTGGAAGTGCTATCCTCATAATTTTAATTCGCGGTCAGCATAATGGATCTTTCACCCATTCGAAAGGTTATTCGCCGATGTCGGTTGTAAGTTGCTTGCTGCAGTTTTTTTTCGATTGAATCGCGTAAAGCAAAATAGTGGTCAGGTCATCATTTTTAAATAGTTCATTCATGACGATTTCAAGTCAATGGAGTTTTAATGTTTTGTTTATAGTCACGTATTTTTGCTCGATTTTCTTGGACGATGTTAATCTGAGGCGTCTATAGGTAAGTTAGGAAAGAAATTGCGAACAAAGGTAAATATAGCTTTATAATTGAAGTATGCAAGGTAAAAGGGCGGAATGAAGTAGTTTTAAATGATGGGTTTGATAAAAATAATAATAATTTGACATAAATCCTTTATAAAGCCTTTAAGCATAAGCAGGTCTAAGTTTGATAAAGAATACCCTTTGCTACAGCGGGAACAAAGCTAAATGGTTTTATTACCGAAGAGCTTAAAGCAAACGAACTGCATGAAATAGGTATGTGTAGCTTTAAATGACAGATTCGAGGACAAGTTTGATTATAAAACCTTTACAAGACTCTTATTTAGGCATCAACAAATCAGATTTTCTTCTCGCTTAGATACCTCAATTAGTCCGAGAGGCAGTGAACATTTTTGGTATGTCATTTCAGCGAATTTGGTTTAACACTTTTATTATTATTTTCATGTTGGAGATTACTAAAACGGAAGTCTGCCATAAATCTTGTGGGACAGGGGCTAATGGCGGCCATTTTAATTTTTCAAAAACTGACATCTCAAAAACGGTAACAGATACGAAATTTGATTAAATTAGAAAAAAGTTGTATTTTTCAGTGTAGATTAAGAATCTGAGAAGAAATCTAAGATATCTAAATGGGTTACTGAGATATACTCAAAAGACTGAAAATTGACAACGTGTTATAACTTGGTTACTAATCGGCAGATCATTATGAAATTTGCTTCAATTACATTACCTTGCACGAAGAATAAAATGAGGCGACGAAAACTTTTCGAAGCCTTCTAGATCAAAATATGACATTTTTCAGTTTTTTCAGTATATTTCAAAAACTGAAAGAAATTACAATTTTCGACGTTTGATCGCGAACGCTGCCGCAACGCTTGAAGCTAGAGCAAAAGTTTGTAAGGGGGAATTGTCGGCCATGAAAAGATCTACAAAAAAGTCCGAGATCGTTTTTGTGTTTTAATTTTTGACGAAAATAGTTTCAGTGGTTTATTGTCGGCTATCCGTAACAGATATTTGCCGTCGCGGACTTTTTTGTAGGTCTATTCGTTGCCGACATTTCTCCCTTATACGATTTTAATCCATCTTCAAGCGTTTAGGCAGCGTTCGCAGTAAAAGCGCGAGAATGCAAGGTTTTTTCGGGACCGAAAAATTATTGATTGTAATAACTCGAGAACCAGTGGAGATATTTTACTGAAACTAGACATGCGTTTTTGACGTACAAGTCTGTTGAAGGTGAGGGGGTGTCAATTTTGGGGGATGAAATTTAGGGGTTGAAAATCACAAAAATACGATATCTTCTCAAATATTTTGCACATGGAGGTTTAAAACCACATATATTTTGACATTATTTGATGAGATGGGTTTTTAATTCTGCAAGAGGAAACAGAAAGGGGTGCAAATTAGGGGTTGAAACTCGAAATTTCAAATAAGTTTCGCTTGAAATTCAAGTCTTTGGGTTGGCAGTTGATCGAAATGATTCTTCTCAACATTTTTTTTCTTCTATTTTTACTGTTGGCAATGTAGCGGTGATAAGTTTCGTGGATTTTCAAACGGATTTTCCTCGAGATTTTCATTGAATTTTGAGTTGACATGCACGGAATTAATTTTAAAACCGTTAGGTTGAAAATACTGAAACGTGGATGAATAGATTTTGTTCGAACAGCTGTGAACCCAGAATATTAACTTACGTCTACTTACTTTATATTGCCAACATCGTAAAACTTAAACTACCGAATTGCGTAGGCAGTGTTGCCAATTTCTATCGGTGCAATAAAATTGTAAAAATCTCGATGAAATTAGGCTTCGTCCACCTGCAGTGAAAACCCCACCAGCAACCCTAAATTTTAAATTTTCAATCATGTGTTTTATGCTCGAGACTTTTAAGTGTTGCCAACTTCTTAAATAAAATTTATGGGAGTTTCATCTTGTCAACTTAAGTGACCCGAACAATATATTGGGCAGCATTATGCTATAACACGTAAAATTATTGTCAACCTGAAGGAATCAGACGATAATAACCACTTTTTATACTGAAAATATCTTAGAAATTACGGACACCAGTCTCGCTGACTTCTAAGATAGAATTACAGAAATAGGTAATTACCAACAATAAAATAACATCATAGTCCAATTACCAACCTGAGTACTTAATACGGTAACGAACTAACTAGACCACTACTTATGTACTGCCAATCTGCGAAAAACTAAATCACTGAATTGTGTAGTATTTTACTCGCTCTAAAATTAAAGGATGCTTAAATCTCGTCTTGACTCAGAAATACTTAAATATGTACTTAATCGAAATTTTTCAAAAGCCTTAGGGTGTAATTGCAAGTCACGTGATGACATAAGTCTAGTTAGGTGCACAACTCAGCAGGGGGCGTTGCTTGCAAATTTTTGCAGATTTCTGCAATATTACATCTCACTGGCAACTATTTTCATCCTATAACCATATATGTCAAGAAACCGGCGTGCATTATGGTTATAGGATGAAAATATAGTTGCCAGTGAGATGTAATATTGCAGAAATCTGAAAAAATTTGCAAGCAACGAGCCCTGCTGGGTTGTGCCCCTCACTAGACTTATGTCATCACGTGACTGACATAAACTGACTTGGAATTACACCCTGAGGGGCCAATTCCAAGTCAGGGTTGCGACCGATGCAAATTACCGGAGCAGCGCAAAGTTGCGTCGGTGATTTGCGACCGCACTGCTCCGCTAGTTGCCACGGAATTCCAAGTCTTATCACGCTGCGTCACCGTAGCAAAGCAGGCCGGTCGCAACGTCGACGCAAACTTGACATTTGAATTTGTTTGTTGGCGCCCCAGTTCGTGAAAATGAGTAAAACGTAAGTATTTTTACCAGAATTCGTCTTATTTTTCCTTCAATAATAGATGGCACGATGAAAATTGAAGAAACCAAGATCCAAAAATTTCACTTCTACTGAAGTAGAAATTCTTGTCGATGAAATTACAAAGAAGTGGGGGTTGCTTTACGGGTCATTAAAAGGGCCCAAACTAACCCAATTCCATCGAGATTGTGCGTGGGAGCAGGTCTTCGGGGTGGTCAATACGGTTGCCCCTACAAGAAGAACGGTGCCAGATATAAAGAAAAAATTTAAGGATTTTAAGAATCGGGGAACAAATCATATGCAAAACCCGCAAGCAACGGTCTGGCGGCCGCCATACTTGAATTTTGTGATGGTCGCAAACACTTGCACCACCTTTCTAGTAGGTGCAAAATATCGAAGCAACGCCGTGCGTCAACTTTGACTTGCAACACACTTGGAATTGGTCGCATCTGAGTTACGTCGCTTTCATATTTGCGTCGGTCGCAACCCTGACTTGGAATTGGCCCCTTAGTTGTGTTCCTCGGTTCCTACCTAAATACTGATTGTCCGACGTTCAAAAGGGAGAGGGAAATTCTGGAAAACTCAATCATAAATGCTTGCAGTTTTTTTTAAATTTAAATAGAACATGGGTCAAAACCGACTTAATCACTTAGCAATGATGATCACTAAAGTCCGAATTTTAGGTCGTTAAAAAGCTCAAAAAAGGTTGTATGAATATAGGTAATATAGGAACTGTTAAAATAGGTCACTTTAGGTCAAAAACCCTAAACTAGCCCATGCAGTAAAAATTAAAAGTAAGAAAAAAATTAAATAAAAACACATGGGTCTATAGACAAATATGAACTATTCTATTACTTGCAGAATATTTCACCTAGTTATTAGTAAATTAGTAACTGACAAAATCAATAAAAAAATTACTCTTTTTACATAAATAATCGCCAAATCAGTAATCAGTAAAAATCTGCCACACTAAAGTTAAGTTCTTCCTTTTCTTCGTTGCGTTTATATTATTCTGAATGTTTTAGGTTTGCAAATTTTTATGCACCCCCCCCCACAAAACATATAGGGAGCTACGGCCCTGGCCTTCTGTTTCGTTTGGAACACCGAAAATCGGGTCCAAAAGGGGGGGGGGGGGCAACAACTATCGCCTCGGGGCCCCACATGAGATTTCATAAAGTCGGCGCCTATGGTATATTAGCCATTTTAGCTAACCCCCCGATTCTGTAACTTTTAACATTATATTAAAGCACTGTTATAATGACATATGACGGATAGATAATGCATTTTCTGTCATTTAACATTATAACACAGCTCTAACATAATGTTAAAAGTTACAGAATTGGGGGGTAGGTTTAGAGCAAAATAACAGAGAATTGCAACTGACTGTTTTATTAATCTATCGTGCACAATGTGACATTTTTGTTTTTGATTATTTTTTATGCAAAAAACTGGAAATTCAATCACAATAAAAAAATGGTGGACGTAGATTCCAGTACCTACACAGTAAAAAATTTCTGACCGAAACTGGTAGGTATACAGTTTTTGAAAAAAAAACCTTTTGTAAATTTGTAAATATTGCAATATTGATTGTTTCTATAAAAACGGACGTCGCTGCTTTAGCTAATTACTTCTCGATTATGAAGAAAACATTTTCATATGCTTTCAAAATTCTCTTTGGAAATATTAGTAGGTACAGGCGGTACACACAAGGTAGTTTCACAGTCTCGTTCCACAAAATTTACTTTAGGACGCGTTTCGGAGTGTTACTCCATCTTCAGCTATAAAAGAAATTAACCCAAAATACAAAACAGTTGCCTGGCAAATTTTGTGGAACGAGACTGTGAACCTACCTTGTGTAATCAAACATCAGTTCCTCTTTGAAAAATGGACCAAGCTTTCAACCAATTTAAAATCATGGCTATTAATGATACAAGCAAGATGCTTTGCATGTAAGTCTCTTATACCAAAACACTTCTTTTGATCCGTGGTTCAAGAGAGAAATCCGCTGTGGTGGGGGGAGGGGGTGGTGACTAAAAGGCCAACAGTTTTGAGGGATCATTAAGGTTTATTTTAAATGTTATGAATTTATTGGATGTAATTATGAGTCAATAAAGTGTGTAGGAATATTAGGAAACCCCCTTAATTCTGCTTGGCTCCGGGAACGTCATTTGGGGACCCCATACCCCCCAAATCTCATATGTAAATCAAATTTCAATGATTATGGCCGTGTTTGGGGTGAAATCCGACTAATTCATGGCCTCTGAGTGACTTTTTGACATCAAAACTACAATCAGGCTTATCCAAATAATTGTTGGTGACTAACCTCTACCTCGGTAAGCCAAATATTTGCATCTAAATGACTTAAATGTATTTTAACCTCCCCACTCCACTTCACCATTTAAAAAAAAAGGGAGGTTACTGCAATCACTAAAATTTTCGAATTCGAGATAAGACCGGATCTGTACGTTTTGAGGTCTCAGGAACCCAAAAAAGTGGTTTTTAAAATGTGTCTGTATGTATGTACGTACGTACGTTCGTTCGTTCGTAAACACGCCACAGCCCAAACTACTCGACCGATTTGGCTGAAATTTGGTACGTGTGCATGTGATAACCCAACTTAGATCTGAAAAGCTTTTGGAGCCAATCGTGCAACCAGAAATGCCGTTTTGGCACATCAACTTTTAAATTTTAAATGTAAACCCCCATTTTTCACGTCACAATAAGAAAGGCCTTCAGATTCTGCTTCCAAAGATGTATTCACTGTGAGTGCCCTTTTGACCAAAAACTAAAAATATCGAGATTTTTATCGGACTTTAAAATCGCGGTACAGCCCAAGCCCCTGAACCGATTTGGCTAAAATTTTGCACATGGGGATTGTATTACACGTCGAAGAGCTGAACAAATGTTGGATTCAATCGACCTACGGAAAGTGCCGTTTTGGCACACCAATTTCCAAATTTAAAGTATTCTCTCATTTACCCATCCAAAACAAATTTTTGAAAGATTTATTGCCACCATCAGAAGGGTCTTCGAATTCTGGTTTTAAATGAGATAAAATTTATTCGCACTGAAACCACGTTATAGCCCAAACTACTGGAAGGATTTGTCTGAAATTTGGTACATGGAGGTCAGGTGACCCGTTGAAGAGCTGAAAGGCTTTTGGGAGCAATTGGTTAACGGGAAGTGCCATTTAGGCATATTAACTTTAAAATCTTAAACACAAGTCACGGAAATCAAAGACCCACGCGTTGGGGAGGTTCCAGCCGCTTCTCTGCTGCCTTTTTTATCTTACAGTTTTCGCATAATTTTAAGTAACATTATGAAAGTAAGTACCTACTTACTGCTTTGTTGCTATGGCAATGGCCATTTAAAACAATTTGGGATATCACAATTGGGCTCGAAATTAGACTCTTACTGTGGCCTGTTTTAAATCAAATCTTGACGCAATATCATTCTAGGTCAAATCATTACACTTTTGCATTATTTTTTTAAAGACGGTTGTGATGAGTTCAAATCTTGTTATTTCTTTCAGCTCGAGAATTATATTATCTCTATTTTGAAGAATAAAAAAGCTTCTATATCAATTTGATTGTATTATTCATTTATGTTTAGTATTTTTGATGGCAGAAATGAATTTCAATTACCATGTTTGCTAGGATCTGGCACCAAACTCGGCCAGAATTAGTCAATTAAAAAATTCTTCGCCGAAAGGGGCTGAAGATGTAATTAAGGACCCCTTTGCGAGTAACTAAGGATGTGTTCTGTTCTTTATTCAATTGATCCACTCTAAAATATACGAAATCGACACTAACAAAATGTTTATGCAGAAATCACCAAAATATAAGTGTTAAACTACCCTCCTTCAACCACCCCCACAACAGATTCTAGGCTTGAACCACGGGTCAAAAGTTGTATAAATATATCATAAAGTGATGTGTAAAATCTCCTATGCCTGATGTATTATTAATAGTCATATCTTTGCCCTATTCTGATCCAACCCCCTGATGTACATTGGTTTTTCCCCTTTTTCTCAAAAACGACTCGACATTAGGAAAAAACGAAAGAGAACGATTTTGTACAATTATAACCACTCGCTAATAAATACGACTCATTTTGCCAAAAACCAGTCGATAACCCTAAACTGAACGGGAAAAGTATGCACCTGGTAACCTCTAAACCTACGTCCCCGGATTTGGTACAAAATTTTCAATCTACCTTGCGGATTTCTCCTTTGTGGTATAAACGTATACCAATTTACATCAAAATATTTTGAGACATTTTTGAAATATCAACAAAAAACCCTTTTTTGGAATTTGCACACCCTGCAGCTTATGCAAACTAAGCACTTTAGGACATATGTCCATAGGAAGGTTTCGCCCCAGAATATCGTGAAGAAAAGAACAATCCCTTGAAGTTTGTAAGTGTACTTAGGAACACTCTGTATAAGTGTTAAGACCCCCACAACAGATTCGATGTTTAAACCAAGGGCCAAAAGTTGTAGAAATATATCATAACTGATATCCAAAGTCTCTTGCTTGTATCATTAATAGCCATATCTTTTCCCTTTTCTGATCCAACTGCCTATATTCTTTAAGTTGTGAATTGAAAATAAAAATCTGGGTAAAAATTTAACGACTTCCGAAGAATTTTTCGAAAAACGCTTTTGCAGTTGTTTATTTCAATTTTAGACAAAACCTTAGCTAGAGGTTTCAATTCCTCTAAATTCCAATAGTGATTTTTAATACACGACTCTGGAGGTAAAATTTTCGTACTTTTGCTCGACTGAAGTGGCTACGTGCCTTATGCCGTCGTTATTGCCGTATTTAGTATTTACTCCCATGCACGCGTACGAAGGACGAAAATGTGGCCACCCAGGAACGGGTCCAAACATTCTCCCTCTTTGCAGCAAAAATTTTAACATACAATAGAATCTCGTCAAATAACTGACCTCTACACAGGTTCAATTAAATTGGAAGTTAATACCTCGTTCATTATCCATTGATCTACAATATTAGCATTGCTAATTTTTGTTATACATAACTAATGCTTTCATAGCAACAAAATGTTATTTTTAAGTTTGATATCTTCGGTTATTAATATGGAAGGCATGTTCGTGGTTTGAATGTTTAATTAGATCTCGTAAAGAATCGTTTCGTGTCACGAGTATCTCATAAAAATTTGTTAAGTTTTATTGATTTTAGTAACCGAGTGGTTTAGGTGTCCAGGAAATGATGCAAGTTGCAAAATATTTTCTCAAAAAGGTTGAATAAGGTGAAGGATAAAAAATGATTGCTAGACTTCCTAGTTGGAAGAAAATTAGGTGTTTTTTTGGCAGTGTCACGCGCTTTATTAATAGACCCGCGTCTTGTTTTTGAAAGTGGGTCCCGATATTGAAAAAAATTGACCTACCTGAGGCAAGCCACAGCAGGGTGGTCCAAATCGCGACCAAACAGCAGGCCATGGCCCTTCTCTGCGCGGAATTGTCAGCCCGAGGGGAAGCACCCGGGACGCCGGCCCATGGCGGCCGCTTTTAACGCTCGAAGGGTGGCGGTCACGCGAAGGGCCCACACATGGTCAGCACTGGGACAGCAGGATTCGCATCGGACACGTGTACCATCACCGCTAAAGTCCGTCAGAGACTGAACACCGATTTCGAGGCGAAAGATGTGGAAAGGCGGCCGCGCCGGCGCCCGCGTCGAGACGTCCGTCGCGATACTGCGGATAGGACACGGAACTTTTCAACGTGAAGCACACGCAGAAACAGCGGGTCGAGGATTAATCGTGGTACTACTGCTCGCTTGAGTGACCGACACCTGGAGCGCGTGAGGGACGGCCAATCAGATAGGTGCCGGTGACTTACTGTACCTAGGGTTCCCATGACAAATTCTGCACACACAAATGTGTGGTAATGTTGCTCCGGTCTACATATTTTTTATTGCGTTTTGTTTTCCACCGGAGGAAATGGGAAATAAATTTGACGGCTCCGGGGTTGACAATATTACTTTTATGACAGACTTTGGGGTCAGCAAAACCCTAGAAAAAAGCCAACGAAAGATGTATATCAATGCGATGTGTGTCCCTGTAGATGTTTACCTTGTTAATGTGTATGTAGGGGCGAGCTGAATTTACTGGTGGAGTCGGGTGCAGATTTTATAAATCTGCACCTAGTAGTAGTGCCTCCGCAGACGCACAGTGGTGTTAAAAAGACGAAATTATGAAAATTGGCCGTACATAATTAAAAAGTAGAATTGTAGAAAAAAACACAAAAATAAGGCAACTATGCAAATTTGGCTTCTGGAGTATTGAAATATTGCGAGTGGGGTGGAAAAAGTGAAAAAGGTAAACATAAGCTATATGTATAAGTTCAACTTATGGCCAAAGAAAAACGAAATTAGGCGAATTTAGCAAAATGGGTGCTTAGAGGGTTGAAAATTTGTAAAGGGGAATGAAAAGTCAAAGGGGGTGAAAATTGACCGTAGTTAAGTAGAATTATAGAAAATAACACGAAAATAAGGCAATTATGCAAATTTAGCTTCTGTGGGGTTGAAATATTGCGATTGGGCTGGAAAAAGTGAAAAAGGAAAACATAAACTATATGAATTCAACTGATTGCCAAAGAAAAAAACTAAATTAGGCGAATTTAGTAAAATGGGTGCTTAGGGAGTTGAAAAATTGTAAAGAGGGATGAAAAGTCAAAGGGGTGAAAATTAACTGAAGTTAACTGGAATTACAGAAAATACTACAAAAATAAGGCAATTATGCAAATTTAACCCTTAAAGGGTTGAAATATTGCGAGGTTGCGAGAGGGTTGAAAAAGTGAAAAATGTAAATATTATCCAAAAGAGAACTTTATTACTGAAGAAAGACAAAATTGCACGAATTTCGCCAATTTAACGTTCGAGGGGTTGCAAAATTGTGAAGGGGGATGAAAAGTTAAGGGGGTGAAAAATGACTGTAGTAAAGTAGAACTTTCGAAAATTACACGAAAAAGAAGCGGTCTGCGTAAATTTTGCTTTTTGTGGGTTCACATATCAGGGTTAGGGGTTGTTAGTAGCCTAAGGGTTCGTTTTAAGTTAAAGACTCATAAGACCTTTTTTCAATGGTTAATGAAGTCTTTTGAACCCTGTGATTTAATACCAACATTTATCGTAAGAAATTTCCAGTTTCAACCTTTAAATTTCACCCCCTTTGTTAGATTGTAATGAGAATTTGCTCATCCACCTACAATGTCACTATAAATTAGAACACGAAATCCTGATGCATTGATACGTGGAACAGTTTTTAAGTTCTGGTATTTTTATGTTTCTTCTGGGGGGTTGAAATATTGCGAGTGGGGTGGAAAAAGTGAAAAAGGAAAACACAAGCTACTTATATAAATTCAACTTATGGCCAAAGAAAAAACTAAATTGGACGAATTTAGTAAAATGGGTGCTTAGGGGGTTGAAAAATTGTAAAGGGGGATGAAAAGTCAAAGAGGGTGAGAATTAACCCAAGTTAAGTAGAATTACAGAAAATAATACAAAAATAAGACAATTATGCAAATTTAGCCCTTGGAGGGTTGAAATATTGAATTTAGTAAAATGAGTGCTTAGGGGGTTGAAAAATTGTAAAGGGGGATGAAAAGTCAAGGAGGGTGAAAATTAACCCAAGTTAAGTAGAATTACAGAAAATAATACAAAAATAAGACAATTATGCAAATTTAGCCCTTGGAGGGTTGAAATATTGCGAGGGGGTTGAAAAAGTGAAAAATGTAAATATTATCCAAAAGAGTAAAATTTATTACCGAAGAAAGACAAAATTGCACGAATTTGGCCAATTTAACGTTCGAGGGGTTGCAAAATTGTGAAGGGGGATGAAAAGTTAAGGGGGTGAAAAGTGACTGTAGTAAAGTAGAACTTTCGAAAATTACACTAAAAAGAAGCGGTCTGCGGAAATTTTGCTTTTTGTGGGTTCACATATCGAGGTTAGGGGTGTTAGTAGCCTAAGGATTGGTTTTAGGTTGAAGACTCATAAGACCTTTTTTCAATGATTAACGAAGTCTTTTGAACCCTGTGATTTAATACAACACTTATCTGAAGAAATTTCCAGTTTCAACCCTTAAATTTAACCCCCTTTGTTAGATCGTAATGAAAATTTGCTCATCCACCTACAATGTCACTGTAGATTAGAACACCAAATCCTGCATTGATACGTCGAACAGTTTTGAAGTTCTGGTATTTTTGTGTTTCCGCATATTAGGGGTTGTAGCGCCTTTGAGGGTGCTTTTTTGCAAAGTATGAATAACACCTTTTTTAAATCATTAACGGTAAGCTATCGAATGACGCTAATTTCGACCAATACTTATAGATCGGAATTGTGGGTTACAACCCCTAATTTCCACCCCCTTGGTCCGATATGGCCCAAAAGCAATCCCCGCCTTACTTTTAGGGCACAAAGCCGTATAGTAAATTTGATCTCGACACCTCATTCAATGTTCTCAAGTTATCCGACGTTTTGTATTTCTGCATGTTAGGGGTTGTAGCGCCTTTAAGGGTGGTTTTTGGTAAAATATGATTAACACTTTTTTTGAATCATTAACGGAAAGCTATCGAATGACGCCAATTTCGATTCGACCGATACTTATTAAGCAGCATTTTAAGTTACAACCCCCAACTTCCACCCCCTCCTTCCGATTTTGCGAAAAAAACATCCCCTGTAAGGTTTCATCGAAATATATGTGTATGTTGAGTTTCAGATGGATGCGTGCAACACTTGCGGAGTTATTACTTTTTTTGAGATTTTCATCCCCTAAATTTCATCCCCCAACTAGGGACCCCCTCACGTTCAATAGACTTGAAGGTCGAACATGCGTACCAAGTTTCAGTAAGATACCTTCAGCAGTTCTCGAGTTATAGCAATTAATAGATTTTCAGTTTCAATCCCCTAAGATTTCACCCCTTTATGATTTGCAGGGGTGAATTTATTTTTCCGCTGTTACATAACTCTTTGTGTATTTGCTTACTTCGGTTGTTCATAAATAAGTCAATAGAATTTCAGGAAAAATAAATAAAACCTATTTAACCACTGACAAAGCGTTAGGGGTTGTTAGTAGCCTAGCGGTTGATTTTAGGTTGAAAACTCATAAGACTTTTTTCAATGGTTGATAGAAATCTATCGAACCCCGTAATTTTATACTACCATTTACTTGAAGAAATTTCAAGTTTCAACCCCTAAATTTCATCCCCTTTATTGGATGTTAGTAAAAATTCGTCCATCCCCCTCCAGAGTCACTGAAAATTACCGCATCAAATTCTGCGTTGATACGCTGAGTGGTTGTTGAGTTCTCGTATTTTTGTATTTTTGCATGTTAGGGGTTGTAGCGCCTTTAAGGGTGGTTTTTCGTAAAATATGAGTAACACCTTTTTTGAACCATTAACGAAAAGCTATCGAACAACGCCAATTTCGACCAATACTTATTAAGCAAAATTTTGAGTTACAACCCCAAATTTCCACACCCTCAATCCGAGTTTGCGGAAAAAACATCCCCCGTAAGGTTTCATCGAAATATATGTGTATGTTGAGTTTTAGATGGATGCGTGCAACCCTCGCGGAATTATCACATTTTTTGTGATTTTCATCCCTTAAATTTCATCCCCCGAAATTGGCACCCCCCTCACTTTCAACGGACTTGAAGGAAGAACATGCATACCAAGCTTCAGTAAGATAGCTCCAGTAGTTCTCGAGTTATTGCAATTAATAGTTTTTCGGTTTTTTACCCCTAACTCCCACCCCCTTGGTCCGATATGGTCCAAAGGCAATCCCCGCCTTACTTTTTGGGAGACAAAGCCGTATACCAAGTTTCAGCTCGATATTTACCGAAACATAATGTTTTTATTTCCTATACAGTTGTTTTTTATTATTTTTTCTTTTTTGTGAAATGTTTGTTATGTTTTGGTAAATAAATAATAATAATAATAATAATAATAATATCTCAATCCGTTCTCAAGTTATCTGACGGACAGACTGAGGAGCGAGCGAATAAGCTAAGACAAGAGTACCTCCGCATTCTGCTACGGCACTAAAAATTGGCAATCTCGGAGACGGTAGAAACTTCGACTTTTTCACAGAATTTCATTGAAAATGTAGCAGTAGCAATAAATTAGCTTGTGTCGATATTTTTCACCCCTAAAATGACATTTTTTGAAAAAATGGCATTAGGATTTAATAAGAAATATTCAAAAAGGCACAGTTTTGCCCCTAAAATGTCAATTTTCGAAAAAATGGCACTAAGGTTTTTGATCGTTGAATATAATAGCCATCAAATACAATTTTGCTAAGAGAAATTTAAAAAAGAGCCTTTTTGCCACTAAAATGGAATTTTTCGAAAAAATGGGACTAAGGTTTTCCACTTGAAAAACAAATCAGCTATCCCGTCCGGTAATAAAAATATACAGTTATACATAGGTTTTTTCACGGCACCGATTTTTGGCCAAAAGGGCAAGTGTGAATACATTCTTGGAAGCAGAATTCGAAGAGTTTTCATATGGTAATCCGAAAAATGGGGTTTTGCATTTAATTTTTTAAAGTTGATATGCCAAAAAGGCACTTTGCATGAACCGTTGAAGTTAAAATTGCAAGGTTTTCAGTTGAGGATATATTATAAACAGTCGTCAGAGTAAAAATATGAAGAAAAAATGTGAAAGATTTCACCTTTCTATCCCGCGATATGCATGTAAATCCTCTTCCCGACCCTAGGACTCAGGTAAATCTTGAAGGTCGAACGTGCATACCGAGTTGCAGCAAGAGACCTTTACTAATTCTCGAGTTATTGAGTTAATAGTTTACCGGTTTTTTACCCCTAGCTCCCTTGGACCGATATTATCTGACGGACAGACTAGGCGAGCTAGCGAGCGAGCGAGCATTCTGCTACGGCACTAAAAGCCACCGGAAGATGTACCTACATCAAAGCGATGTGTATCCCTGTAGATCTTTATCACATTCATGGGTATGTAGGGGCCGCCT
This sequence comes from Pycnomerus fuliginosus, assembly GCA_963924575.1. Taxonomy (NCBI): domain Eukaryota; kingdom Metazoa; phylum Arthropoda; class Insecta; order Coleoptera; family Zopheridae; genus Pycnomerus; species Pycnomerus fuliginosus. The sequence goes on from OZ004622.1 coordinate 23,274,523, forward strand.
GAATTTACTGGTGATAGTATAGTTGTAGTAGTCAATGCGAATTGCTGAAACAGTTATTAACGATACTAGTTTGGTAAGTGCATGTTGACGGAATCCAGGAATAGTTTGCAAAAACGAGGCGGAGCCGATTCAAGATTCTGTTAAAACGCACTTAACAGCCGTGTATCGTAGATAATTTTTCGCACAATCGAATTTTACCATTAGGTAATGACAAACTTGGACAAACTTTTTGAAGCTGATCCGACGAGAAATTTGAAGCAAAATGGCAGTCGGCAATCACAGAAAACCTAAGCTTTATTAAATTAAAACATTTTTGATACCTATTTGACATCTCAAGCGCTATTTAAAATTTTAAATTGTTTAACTTACCGCGCATGTATGCCGTTATGGTTCATAACGGTTCTAGATACAGAATTTGCACTTTACTCAAAACTGCACGAGCACAAAGGCCATTTTGGGCCAATTCAGAGCAATTGCAGAATTTTGACATCTGTCATGTTTTCTGACGGTAAAACATTGACGTCTCATCTACCAAGTCACCTATAAAGCCGTTTTCTGGCGGTCGCTATGTTTTTGAAAACAAACTTGCATTGGAAAACATACGGCGAACGGCTATTTTGTATTAAAACAGTGTCAAAATAATGTCAGTTTTGAATACATTTCCAAGATGAATTTGAAACTGACAACAAAGTGACAGTATATTAATTCAAAACAAGAGTTTATCCTATGCTTTCAAATGCAAGTCTGTATTTGAAAACATAGCCACCGCCAGAAAACGGCTTTAGTAAAATTCCTTGCAAAATTTCCTCATACCTCATACCTAAAATTCAAATTTTGACGTTCTGTCACTTCAATAGAAAATGAATGGAGACTACCTCAGTAACTTTTTTAAGTTTCCAAAAAAATTATAGCTTGCGAATACTTAATGATTTCTTTTAAAGCTACAGCTGCAAGCTACACGAATCAAAAAGCAGCTCAGCTACAGCTGCTTTCACAGAAAAAGTAGCTAGTTACGTAGGTAGCTAAGTTACTCTGTGGCTAGCTACTGCCTAGCTCTGTATGCGAAGCACTTTTGTTTTGTTGAAGTAACTATCCAACAGTGGATCCCCAGAAGTTTTTAATGAACCGTTTTCTTGAATCACCCTGTAAATAATCAGGATTTTGAGCAGGGGTTTGTGGTTCGGGTGGCCATCCCACAAGGGAAATAGTGTCATCGCATGTATCTACATTTTCATTCTAAGTTTGTAATTAGGTACGTGTTAGGTGTGCATTGTACAGTGGTCATAGCTCATAATTCACACGAGGTAACGTATTGGAATATTTCATCATAATCGCACTTAACACATTAATACCTAGCTATATTAAAACAATAAAGTTATACGCGGTGTCCTTACATAATTGCTATTATATGGAAATTTCAAGATAAGTAGTATGTAGTTAATTTTTCGCTATGTACTTAAATTGCGCAATTTCCTTGTTCTGGCAAAGATTCAAATAATTTAAGACATTTTAGTAAAATTTCACACAAAACTATGTTAATACTGGGGTGGAGAGTAGTCTAGACGCGACAAAATGCTCACGATATTACTCAACCCTTAAATAACCACACCATCAATTCAGATATTGGTTCTATTTTCGGTTCCTTCATTATTGAAAGTTGTTACCTATATTAAAAACTCTTTAAATTATGGGGTGGCTACCTGTATACTGTATACTGAACTATTTTCATCAGCCTTGACCGATCGATTGAATTATATTATTAATTACGTTTTCTATTTTCGTCCACTTGATGGGTATTGTATCTACTAACCATTGCGGTTGGTTTGGGCCTCGGCTTGGGCTCATTTTGGGTATCCCGAAAATCTCGGCGAGATTTGTTTTTGGGCCATAACGGACCATAAGAATCGGAGTTACGGGTGAAAAACTGAAAAAAATTAAAATTTTCGACGTTTGATTGCAAACGCTTGAAGATACATCAAAAGTTTGAATAAAAAGATCTATAAAAAAGTCCGCGACAGCCCACCGTGATCGTCTTTGTGTTTTAAATTTTGACGAAAATCGCTTCGGTGGCTTATTGTCGGCTATCAGTAACAGATATTTATATGCTGCCGCGGACATTTTTGTTTTGTAGGTCTATTCGTTGCCGGTATTTCATCCTAATACAATTTATAATTGCTTTAACTTATTCGCTCGCTCGATCGCTCCTCACTTGAAAACTGATTGAGATATCCATCTGAAACTTGGTAGGCAGCTTTGTCTCCCGAAAAGTAAGGCAAGGATTGCTTTTGGGCCATATCGGACCAAGGGGGTGAGAGTTAGAGGTGAAAATCCTAAAAACTATTAATTGCAATAACTCGAGAACTAGTGGAGGTATCTTGCTGAAACTTGGTATGCACGTTCGACCTTCCAGTCTACTGAAGGTGAAGGGGTGTCAATATCGGAGAATGAAATTTAAATTTAGAGGACGACAACGCAGCTATTTGAAACCCAACGTACACAAATATTTGGATAAAATACGAAATCTTAACCGGAAATGGTAAAGGGGTGAAATCGCCGCGATTTACAAACGCATTGGACTAGGGTGGTGAAATTGAAAACACAACTTCCTTTAGAGCATGTGGGGGTGGTGAAATAGGGGGTTGGAGTTTAGGGTTTGAACCATCTAATAGAGAAGCAATTTCTGCTGTGAAACTGTGGGATCTTCACATTATATCTTCGAGAAAGGAGGAGTGCATTTTAGGAGAAATTTAACGAACTCGAATTTCTACCGAATAATGTATAGGGTTAAAATGAAGACCACTCGATAACTTCTTATTGATGGCACGAAAAAGGTCTTTATCGTCATTCACGAAAAACCACCCTTAAAGGGGCTACAATCCCTAACATGCAAAAACACAAAAATACGAGAACTTAAAAACTGCTCAACGTCTCAATGCAGAACTTGGTGTGCTGGTTTACAGTGACACTGTAGGGGGATGAGCAAATTTTCATTAATTTTTAACCCATCCACAATTCTTCAACCCTTTTCACGATATACCAGGTGTTTCACCGGACCGCGACCAGAGAGTCTAATTAAATTTTTTTCCTGCTGCCGAAAATTTACTCCAAAAGTTTTAGCGAGTGTGGAGGGTAGTATGGACTAGTCTTGAGATTTTTTTTGTTCAACTCCTCTTAGGGACTTAACAATGATTTTTTGAAAATTGATTGATGCTGTATGTGTATTTCTACCGAAGAAATCAGAATTCTTTCGAATTTTAAGGATAATTATCGAACAAATGTCAACACGAAACAAAATTGGTTTGATCTTGGAGTCGAAAACTGCTGAAGCTTGTTGATTGTACCCAAACAATTTACAGCCTCTGTTTAAAATTGAATTTTCAAAAAATCAGTGTTAAGTACCTAAGATGAGCTGATCAACAAAAAAAATCTTACTCCATACTACCCTCCACACACGTTAAAATTTTTGGCGTAAATTCTCGGGAGCAGGAAAAAAAACTATAGTGCCTCGCATTTTGCTACGGCACTAAAATATAATTCATTTTTCCATGTTATTTGCCTATGGTTCGGTCTGGTGAAACACATCTGGTTTTCGTGTAATTTTTGATAGTTCTACTTTGATGCAGTCACTTTTCACCCCCATTATCTTTTCATCCCCCTTCAAAATTGTGCAACACTCCGAGCGTTAATTTTTTTCACCCCCTTTGACTTTTCATCCCCCCTTACAATTTTTGAACTCCTAAGCACCATCTATATTTCTAAATTCGTCTAATTTCGTTTTTCTTCGGCAATAAGTTGAACTCATATGGCTTATGTTTACCTTTTCCACTTTTTCAACCCCCCGAAAGCTTTTGCATGATTGGCTTATTTTCGTGTTATTTTCTATAATTCTATTTAACTACGGTTAATTTTCATCCCCTTTGATTTTTCATCCCAATTTACAGTTTTTTAACCCCCTAAGCGTCCATTATGCGAAATTAATAATAAATTCAACTCACTTCACTTTTTCAAGCGCCTTCGCAATATTTCCAAACGCGAAATTTGCGTTAATTGGCTTATTTTCGACTTATTTTTTGTAATTTTACTTAACGACGGTCAATTTTCAGCCCTCTTGACTTTTCATCCCACTTTACTATTTTTCAACACTCTGAAAGTTAATTTTGCAAAATTGCCTTATTTTCCATGTTACTTTTGGTATTTCTATTTAACTGCAGTAAATTTTCATTGCCTTGGACTCATCCCCTCCATAATTTTTCAACCCCTTGAGTGCTAATTCAACTGATTTCGCAATTGTTCGTGTTTTAATTCTGTACGGCCAATTTTCAGCATTTCGCTTTTTTGACACCACTGTGCATCTGCGGAGGCACTACTACTAGGTGCAGATTGATAAAATCTGCACCCAACTCCACCAGTAAATTGAGCCCGCTCCTATATACACATTAACATGATAAACATCGACAGGGATACACATCGCATTGATGTACATCTTCCAGTGGCCTTTTACTCCATCTTCAAACGTTTAGTAGGCAGCAGTAGAAGCGCGAGAATGCGCATTTTTTCCCGGTACCAAAAAACTAGTAATTGTAATAACTCGAGAACCAGTGGACATATCTTACTGAAACTTGGTATGCGTTTTTGACGTACAAGTCTGTAGAAGGTGAGGGGGTGTCAATTGTGGGGGATGAAATTTAGAGGTTGAAAATCACAAAAATACGAGAACTTTTCAAATATTTTGCACGTGGAGGTCTGAAACACACACACACATATTTCGATAACAACATATGATAATGGATGGTTTTTTCGTTTTGGGTTTTTGATGGGGTTGAAACTCGAGATTTCACATGTGTTGCTTCAAATTCAATCGATAAATTTCCATCAATAACTACCCCTTTCTTCTCAGAATTCTTATCATTCGCTAATATTGAAGAATAGAATAGGCTATTTGACCCATGGGGGGCAATACCCACCTAATTGAAAATTTATCCAAAGATATAAAACTAAAGCACAATCCAGAAACATAAATACCTATAAAAAGTGGAAGCATGTACGCTAATTATCCAACCCTGCACAGCCTGCAATCCTAGTGAAGCAAAAAAAAAATTAGCCGTTATCAATTACCTACCTCTGGGAAGCCAACGATAGACCGAATGGGTGTCTTCTTATAGTTGAATGAGCACGTTCGTGGACAGGTGGTTAGACTTGAACCCCGTCATATGGTCAAAAACCGAGCCATATTGCACTCTTCCTGTAAACATATTATGTCGAATTTGTCGTCGGTCGTGTCTTTAACGATCCTCCTCCGCACGTGCCACACGTGCATATTCACTCCCTGCAAATTCCACTATGAACATCATCATCACTATTCATCACAAACGTTTCAAGCATCGATTATCATTGTAGCTGCATGCAACGGCCCGTAATGATTTATTCGGTTGTGCTCCTCTGTGACAGTCGTGAAATCAATTTTGGGTCCTGGTGCATACAGGGGCGGACTGACCGACAAATTGATAAAAAGATCCTATTATAATACTCTTTATTAAGAAGTTAGGTAAATGAAGCTGGAGCTTCCGAGCCTCCCCAATCATTGATTTGCCTGAGGTAGCACTTAAATTTCGCTAATCAGGATAATTAAATGCAAATTTGAAGACCTTTCGATTGATGATGTCAACAATAGGGGTTTATAATTAAATTTTCAAAGTTGATGTGGTAAAAACGCAGTAAAATGCGACGTGTATCATTGTAGATGTTTATCACGTTAATGTGTATGTACGGGCGGCTGGCTTTACTGGTGGAATCTCGTGCAGATTTTATCAATTTGCACCTAGTAATAGGCGAAATGTTAAAAATTGTTGTTACAGAATTAAAAAGTAGAAAATGAACAGCAAAAACACAAAAATTTGAACGGTATGTGGAATTAACACTCAGGGGATGAGAAGTCCAAGGCAAAAAAAAATTTACTGCAGTTAAATAGAAACGCTAAAAAAGGGTTGAAAAGTTAAAAGAGTAACAATATAAACCAAATGAGTAGATAGAAAGAATTGCAGGAATTAAAACAAAATTTGGCGAATTTTGCAAAATTAACGCTGAGTAAAAATTAACTGTGATTATGTAGTAGAATTACGAAATATAACACGAAGGGGAAACAACCAATGAAAATTTGTACACCATAAATCCTTTTTGGTTAATAAATCCCCGTAAATCCTAATAAATCCTCATAAATTCTTGTAAATCCCCATAAATCCTCGTAAGTATTGATAAATCCTCGTAAATCCCCATAAATCCTCGTAAATCCCTATAAATCCTCGCAAATCCACATAAATCCTCGTAAATCCCCATCAGACAAAAACTTCGCAAAATCGCAAAAATCTTGGTAAATTGGTAAATGGTGAATAGGGATGAAAAGTTAAGAGGGGTGAAAATGAACTGTAATTAAGTAGAACTAGCGAAGTTTGTGTAAATCTTGCGTTTTGAGGGTTCACATATAGGAATGAAAGGGGTTGAAAAATTGCGGATGGATTAAAAAATTAATGGAAAGCCCCCGGAAGATGTGTATTTCAGTAGATGTTTATCACGTTAATGTGTATGCAGGGGCGGCTGCTCTTAGTGGTGGAATCGGGCATAGATTTTATCAATCCGCTCCTAGTAGTAGTGCCTCTGCAGTCGCACAGATGTGTCAAAAAAGCGAAATGTTAAAAAATTTGATTTAAAAAGTGGAAAATGGACAGAAAAAACAAAATTTTTGAAGGTTGAAAGGGGGCTGAAAAATTGCGAAAGGGGAAGAAAAATCAAGAGGAATGAAAATTAAGTGTGATTAAGTAGAATTACGAAATATAACACGAAAATAACCAGACTATGCAATTAAAACTTTTGTGGGGGTTGAAATACATACCTACCTATTGCGAACGAAACTGGAAAATTGTAGAAGGTGGACTGGACCCCAAATGAGTTCAATTTTAGTACCGACAAAAAACGAAATTATGCGAATTTTGCTAAATTAGCACTTAGGGGGTTGAAAGATCGTAAAGGTGGATGAAAATTCAGAGAGTATTAGGATTGACCGCGGTTAAGTGAAATTACGGAAAATAACACCACAATAACCCAATTATGTAAGTTTTGAGTTTGACGAGTTGAAATATTGCGACGGCGATGAAAAAAGTAAAAATGTGAACATCATCCAAATGAGTTCAAATTATTACCGAAGAAAAACGAAATTAAACAAATTTTACCAAATTAGCACTTAGGGGGTTAAAAAATCATAAATGGCGATGAAAAGTCAACGCGGATGAAAATTAATCCTAATTGAGCGGAATTACAGAAAATAACACGAAAATAAGCCGAAACACAAAAATGCGAGAACTCATGGCTAGATTTGGTGTGTTAATTTACAGCGACACTAGACGGATGGGCAAAATTTCATTATGATCTAACAAGGAGTATGAAATTTAAGGGTTGACTGGGAAATTTTTCAGGTTTTCAGGTTCGATAAATTTTGGTCAACCATTGCAAAAAGTCTTATGAGTCTTCACCCTAATACCAACCCCTAAACCCTTTGCAAGAGGAGTAAATATATTTTTTATTAATTTTGCGGGCTTTTGTGCTTCGTTTGTGTTTTAATTAACTTTTAACCTATCCACAATTTTTCAACCCCTTTCACCCTCAAAAGCCTCAAAAAGTAAAATTTTCACTAGTTCAACCCAGCAAGTTAGTTCTGTAAACTTAGCGCAATTTTGTCTTTCTGCGGTAATAGGTACATTTTACTCATCATTTAGATTATGTTTTGCCGTTTTCATTTTTTCGACCCCCTTCGCAATATTTCGACCCCCTTCGCAATATTTCTACCCCCCAAACGCAAAAATTGAGTTATTTTCGTGTTGTTTTGTGTAATTCTTTCTACTTAACTACAGTTAATTTTTATACCCTTTGACATTTCATCCCCATTTACGATTTTCAACCCGCTATGTGTTAATTTTACAAACTTCGCGTAATTTCGATTTTCTTCGATAATAAATTGAACTCATTTAGAATATGTTTACCCTTTTCAGTTTTTTCAGCCCCTTAGGCAATTTTTCAACTCTCCAAACTCGAATTTACATATTTTTTTATTTTCTGTGATTTTACTTAACCCTGGTTAATTCTCATACCCTTTGACTTTTCATCCCCCTTTACGATTTTTCAACCCCCTGTGTTAATTTTGCAAAATTCGCGTAATTTTGTTGTTCGTCGGTAATAAATTGAAATCATTTGGGATTCAGTTTACCTTTTACAATCTTCCAGTTTCCTTCGCAATTTAGGTAGATAGGTATAAGTAGTTATTTCCCCCCACAAAAGCTTTAATTGCATAATTGGGTGATTTTCTACGAAGGCCTACCCGATCGACAATTGTCGACCCACACTCGACAATTGTCGACTCGCACTCGACAATTGACGTCCCGATCGACAATAGAGGTATTTCTTGAGTGACGTCATTGGCATGTCATGCGCGCGCACTTGGAGGTACAGTCGAGAAAGTAAGTCATGCACCCAACTCTTGAGCGTTACGCTCAGAATTTAGAAAACTAGCCTTCGATGGCGGTGCATTTCCATGTCATTAGAACCAGCACCAATTAGGGATTGTATTGCTGGGCCAAAAAACCTAGGAGTATAAGCCAGTTAAGAATTATTCGCTCAAGAATTTGGCATAAAGTGCATTATTTAGTTTTTCGACTGTACATTATATCCTGTACAATTTATAACGATGAGGTTGTTCGTTGTTACCTGTTACCGACCAGAGAAAATTAAATAAGTGAATGAATAAAACAGTAGGTACTTTTAATTAAAAGCCAACGAAAGATGTGTATCAATGCGATGTGTGTCCCTGTAGATGTTTACCTTGTTAATGTGTATGTAGGGGCGAGCTGAATTTACTGGTGGAGTCGCGTGCAGATTTTATAAATCTGCACCTAGTAGTAGTGCCTCCGCAGACGCACAGTGGTGCTAAAAGTCATGAGGAATAAAAATGAAGTGTGGATTAAGTAGAATTACGAAATAAAACACTAAAATAACCAAATTATGCAATTAAAACTTTTGTGGGGGTTGAAATAAGCACTTATACCTACCTATTGCGAAGGAAACTGAAAAATTGTAAAAGATAAACTGAATCCCAAATGCGTTCAATTTTATAACCGTCGAAAAACGAAATTATGCGAATTTTGCAAAATTAGCACTTAGGGGGTTGAAAAATCGTAAAGGTGGATGAAAAATCAAAAGGTATCAGGATTAACCGTGGCTAAGTAAAATTACGGAAAATAACATCAAATTAACCCAATAGAGTACTATACTCAAAATATGAAAATGCTTGTATCAACAATTTGAATAAAAAAAATTAGGTCGTATTTTTTTATTTTAGTAGAAACGTTACAGGAAGACAGAAAAAAATTAAATTAGTTGAAATCGTTCAAAACGCTTCAGATTCCCCGCCATGTTTTCTTGCTACATTACGTCACGACTCAACTCGACGTTTGTCTTAGCGTTCTTCATCCAAAGTGTCAAATTCGCGTCAAAACAAGAGAACTTAACCTGACTTTGTAAAAATAGCAGTATTCCTCCATAAGCATTATAAAAAGATGTCTGGATATTATAAAACGTGTTTTGTACCAGGCTGTAGAAATAATAACAGATCAACGCCCAGTAAGCTGTTTATTGCAGTACCTACAACTAAAACTGTTCGTGAAAAGTGGTTTCAAGCTGTAAATGTAAAGCAAGTGGCCCACACTGGTAGATACTGCTGTGAAGACCATTTTAATGTAAGTTGTTTTATTAATAAAAGTAGCACATTTGGTTTTTTTACTTAAAATTATTTTAGTTGGAAGAAGATGCTGAAAATTGGCAGTATTTTAAAACCCTCGGCACAGTACTCAGGATTAGGGCTGATGTTGTTCCCCACCAGTTTTTGACACCATCAAAGAGGAGGTCGCCAAGGGAAAGTCAATTTTCATCTTCAGCCAAGAAAAGGAAACGTGTTGCACTTGAAACGGTGGCAAGTTCAAGCTCGACAAGACGAATGTTGTTTAAAGAAGAGCTCGGGGTTCAAGCTTCACTTCCTCGAACAATTCATGAAAGCAGAGAACCTATTCCATCAACTTCAACTTGTGAACAAGCAGTAGAAGGTTTTGAGGATCTTGAAGAAGTGGTTGCAGTAGAGGAAACTATAGAAAAGTCCCTTTCATTTTCATCAAAAGGTGTACAAACAGATAAGATTTCAACAGTGAACAAGGCTGTTCAATTTCACTATAGGCCATCAGTACGAAGTGCTTATGTGAATGCTGTTGTAAAAGTGCAATCTGTAGGAACTTCTACAAAGACATCAGTTTTAGCAACAGACAGCGAGATTTTAGAGAGCAATGGTTCAACAAATGGGAGTGACCGAGGTAATGACATAATCTCATCAGACAGTGAATATGAACCCTCATGTGAAAGTGATACGAGCAGTGATTCTGATAAGGACAGTTTAAGTGTAAGTTCTGATAGCGAACACAGACAAGATTTGGAAGGTCACAAAAGATATCACTTGAGACTATTACAGCGTAGAAGTCAAAAATATTTGGGGCTTCCAGAAGATGCCTACGTAATAGTAAATTTATGTGAAAAGAATGGACCCATACCAAAAATGCATATTTTATTGACCTTAAAAAAAATCAGAACTGACGATGAATATGTCAGATTGGCCGATGACTTTGGTGTTAGTGTATCGTATGCAGGAAAAATTTTTACAAAAACAGTGCCTGTGTTATGTGCTCTCTTAAAACAGTTAGTTTTCTGGCCTTCCAGTGACGAAATTAGGTGGTCATTACCAATTGCCTTTAGGTCTAAATATTTTAACGTAAAGACTATTGTTGACTGTTTTGAAATTGCAATTGAAAAACCAACAGACCCAATTAACCAGTCATTAACTTGGTCTGAATATTACAAAGCAAATACTATAAAGTATTTAATCTCCTCCACCCCAAATGGAATAATAAATTTTGTATCAATTGGGTTTGGGGGGAGAACATCAGACAAAACGATTGTGGAGAAAAGCGATTTTCTAAATGTTCTGCCAGATAACTACACGGTCATGGCAGATAGGGGGTTTAAGCACGTTGCAAGTGTTTTAACGCAGAAAGGTTGTCAGCTGGTAAGACCTCCCAGTGTAGAAGGAAAGCAGCCCTTATCCAAACTGGATGTAAAAGCTGGCAAGCAAATTGCAGCCCTAAGAATTCACATTGAAAGAGTGATTGGACGATTGAGAGAGTTTCAAATGTTGGTACCTTACTCCCACATTGATCATAATCTTATTTACTTAATGGATTATATTATTGTGATTGTATGCGGAATTTTAAATGTACATCATCGTTTAATCAAGTGAATGCAGGCTTGTTAGAAAAATTAAAATTATTTTGTAAATTAATAATCACTCTTTAATGTAAAAAATAAATTATGTTGGACAGTTCTTGGTTTTTTTTTAAACTTTAGTTAAGGTGAACAGAATTCTTTGTGGTTTTTAAAAAAGAAGTGGTGTAAAAAAGAAGTCTAACAAAAAACAAGATTTATTCTATTGCTTACAAATTTTATTGAATATGGCTACATTCCAAAAATCTTGGCACTTTTTAATCAATTCTGAACAGTACTCAGCATCATAATGAACTTCCTTTAATGTAACTAAATTGTTAGTTTCGAAGTTTGGCGAAGCTACACAAAATATACATTTTTTTCTCTTTGACAAATGCATTTGAAGTTGCATTTGAGCATATGGCGCTTTCGTAACTTCACCATCCTTTATGTAGTGCGTCACTGTCGATTCCTTTGATGGGCACTTTACCTCAAAACACAGTTCATCTGTTACACCATCTGGAGAGGCCCCAAATATGGGAATTTCCGGAACCATGAAAAACCCACACTTTTCAATCTTCACATCCATCTGGGCCGCTACTACCGCCAGGACTTTTGGCTCCAAATCTTTGCCTCTCGATAGGGCAGCTAATTTAAGTGGCAGCCCAGCACCCATTATGATTTCGACAAGTGAGCCATCATATGTATGGGACACGGAACAGTTGTATGCTCTAGATGCTGTTATTCGACCAAATCGCATTTCAAACCATAAAGAAGAATCTGCTTGGTTCCTAGTACTTATCTCAATTGCCTTGCACATTTCAGTAGTCATGTTGGCACGACAAAAATTTAAAAAAAACTCAGGTGATCCTGAACTACCATCTGCATCAAGGACGTCCTCGAACGTTAAGCCTAAATAATACATTGAAGAGTTCAGTAACACATTGTCTCGCAAAGGTATGTTACAAATCATGGCCTGCGAGTTTTTCTCTGTCAACACGCTCACAACTTGAGATTTGAAATCTGGTACATTAGGTAACGTTGGTGGTGTCTTTTTACCTAACTCTGCTGCTTTTACAAAACTTTTACCACGGGCAATTCTAGAGAGCCGAGAAGATTTCCAGTAACACTCCTTCGATGTTACTGCTGGTTCACAACTTCTTCTGTAAAGCCAGAAAATGAAGGCCACTGAATGTTTACATCCACCTAAAATTTATACTTGAGGAAAAATATTTTTTCTAAGTCATCGTTACCTTTGCAAGCCACACATCCAGTGCACTCTGCACTAAGAATCGTTCTTTGTGTTTCATTTATAACAATTGTCACCCTATAGTCCGGATTACGGAGCTTATGTTCTGGGGTAACTCGTGCCTTGATTATACAAGTTTCCCCCTGCCTTTTCAACTGGACAAAACCGGAGGCTTCTTCACCATAAACTGCTTGAGTAGCCCTAGAATTTCAATAATAGTTATATAATTGATTACAAAAGGGTTCAAAATTTACCTCGTAGTTTTGGTACCAGACATTTCAGCACCTACAAAGTCCGGGTTGCTGGAGAAAAACCTAGCCAACATTTCTGGCAGAATTTCTGGCAAATTATCAGACCAGGCTCTTTCGTACCCTTCTTCCATTATTAATTTAAAAAAACACAAAAACGATACAACTGAAAACTTTACAAAACACGTGCGCAACAGACAGAATCTAGGTTAGGTTAATAATTAGTAGCTGTACTTGTACTGTGACAATGGTTGGTATGCTTTCATTGCTTTGAACTTGAACTGTGGCTTGAAGACGTAGCGCGTAACTCGAAGGTTGAGTAGTGACGTAGGGACCCCCAAGGTTACCCAAGCGTTTTGGCGCAAACTTGATTTTCGCAACCTTTGACTACTAATATTTATTACACAATAATTATTTTGCAACAAATAGCGTCGCTAAGTTTCATACCAAATTGAGTACTATCATATCCACCCATTTTTAACACATTGGTTTAATTAGTATAATACTCTATTATGTAAATTTAGCATTTGAAGACTTGAAACATTGCGAAGGGGGATGAAAAAAGTGAAAAATTTAATCATCATCCAAATGGGTTCAATTTATTACAGAAGAAAAACGAAAATATCCGAATTTGGCAAAACTAACACCTAGGGGGTTGAAAAATTGTAAAGGGGGATGAAACGTCAAAGTGGATGAGAATTAATCGTAATTAAGCAGAATTACAGAAAATAACACGAAAGTAAACCAATTATGCAAATTTAGATTTTGGGGGTTGAAATGTTGCGAAGGGGGTTGGAAAAGTGAAAAGACAAACATAATCCAATTGAGTTCAATTTATTACCGAAGGAAAACTAAATTATGTGAATTTTGCAAATTAAACACTTAGGGGGTTGAAAAATTGTAAAGGGGGATGAAAAGTTAAAAGGGATGAGAATTAATCGTAATTAAGTAGAATTACAGAAAATAACACGAAAATAAGCCAATTATGCAAATTTGACTTTTGGGGGTTGAAACATTGCGAAGGGGTCGAAAAAGTGAAAAAGGCAAGAACAATTCATAAGGCAAAACTGCGCGAATTTTACAAAATTAACCAGCGGAAATCACCCGAAAAAGAAGCGGTCTGGGTAAATTTTGCTCTTTGAGGGTTCACATATCATGAAAGGGGTTGAAAAATTGTGGATGGGTCAAAAATTAATGAAAATCACTTTAAATTAATAACAAATTAGAAGAAAGCAAAAAAAAAAATAAATGAAATATATTTACTCCGCTTGCTAGGGCTTAGGGGTTGTTAGTAGCGTAGGGGTTGGTTTTAGGATGAAGACTCATAAGACTTTTTTCAATGGTTGACCGAAATCTATTGAACCCCATAATTTTATTCCACCACTTACATGAAAAAATTTCCAGTTTCAACCTTTAAATTTCATCCCCCTTGTTAGATATTAATGAAAATTTGCCCATCCGCCTACAGTGGCGCTGTAAATTACCACATCAAATTTAGCCCTGATACGTTGAGCAGTTTTTGAGTTCTCGCATTTTTTTGTTTCGGCATGTTAGGGGGTTGTACCGCTTTTAAGGGTCGTTTTTCGCGAATGATGAATAAGACCTTTTTTGTACCATCAATAGAAAGCTATCGAATGGTAATATTTTCAACTATACATTCTTCATTGAAAATTCGAGTTTCCACCCCTAACTTTCATCCCCTTCGATAATTTTCTCCTAAAATTCGATCTTCCCTTCTCGAAGATGCAGTGTGTAAGATGTCACAGTTTCGCAGAAGATATTGCTTCTCTGTGTCAAATTACAGGGCTTTATGGACGTTTCAACCCCTAAACTCCAACCCCCTATTTCACCACCCCCACATGCCCTAAAGGAAGTTGTGTTTTCAATTTCACCACCCTAACCCAATTCGTTTAAAAATTAAGGTAATTTGTAGATTCATGTTTTCAACACCTCATGATTTCACCCCTTTATGATTTACAGGGGTGAGTTTATTTTTCCGGTGTGACATAACTCCTTGCGTATTTACTGACTTCAGTTGTTCATAAATAAACCAATAGGGTTTCAGAAAAAATAAATAAAATATAATTATCGACTTGCAAAGAGTTAGGGGTGGTTAATGGCCCAGGGGTTGGTTTTAGATTGAAAACTCATAAGACCTTTTTTCAATAGTTGACCGAAATCTATCGAACCCCGTAATTTTAGGCTACCATTTACTTGAAGAAATTTCAAGTTTCAACCCTTAAATTTCATCCCCTTTGTTAGATATTTTTGAAAATTTGTCCATCCACCTATAATGTCACTGGAAATTCACAAACCAAATTCTGCCTTGATACGTTGAGTAGTTTTTGAGTTCTCGTATTTTTGTGTTTCTGCATGTTAGGGGTTGGAGCGCCTATAAGGGTGGTTTTTCGCAAAATATGAATGACACCTTTTTTGAATAATTAATGGAAAGCTATCGAATGACGCCAATTTCGACTAGTACTTATTAAGCGGAATTTCGAGTTGCTACCCCTAATTTCCACCCCATTTGTTCGATTTTACGAAAAAACGCATCCCCCACAAGATTTCACCGATATATGTGTGTACGTTGAGTTTCCGACAGCTGCGTGCAACCCTTGCGGAGTTATCATATTTTTTGTGGTTTTCATCCCCTAAATTTCATCCCCCGAAATTGGCACCCCCTCACTTTCAACAGACTTGAAGGTCGAACGTGCATACTAATTTTCAGCAAGATATCTCCACTAGTTCTCGAGTTATTGCAATTAGTAGTTTTTCAGTTTTTCACCCCTAGCTCCCACCCCCTTGGTCCGATATGGCCCAAAAGCAATCCCCGCCTTACTTTTCGGGAGACGAAGCTGCCTACCAAGTTTCAGCTCGATATCTCAATCCGTTCTCAAGTTATCCGACGGACAGACTGAGGAGCGATCGAGCGAGCGATCGAGCGATCGAGCGAGCGAGCGAGCGAGCGAATAAGCTAAGACAAGAGTACCTCCGCATTCTGCTACGGCACTAAAAGTATAAATTGATAGACCATCGTCTACTTTATGTAATGGTTAGAACATTTTTATGTTGTTACGAAGAAGCACGATACTTTTCGGCACGGCATGTTATATTATGATGTCATTGGCGAGGAAACCGAGTACCAAATCAATATTTGGTTCACTGCACAGTTGACACATGACAGATGCAGAAACATAACCCCATTAACCTAGATTAAAGTGATTATTCTGAAATAGCCTCGTGCTCGCAGATTATTTGTATCATTTTTGAGAATAATCCAGTATCGTTGTGTCTTGTTGCATTATATCCTGCCGTAATAACAATGCTTCTGCTAGTGACAAGAAGTTTCAACTGATTGCCGCCCAAAATCGAACTATTCTCCCTTCCTTCTAACAGGAAATCGGTCGCCTCCAAATGCGCGCGCATCATCTTGGCGTCTTCTTTTAACGCGTTGAAATTTCAGTATAATGTGTATTCTTTTTACTCAAGAAATACCTCTATTGCTGACCCGATCGACAATTGTCGAGTGGTCAATTGTCGATCGGGTCGACAATTGTCGAGTGCGAGTCGACAATTTTCCATCCGGTCGACAATTATCGAGTGCAAATCGACAATTTTGGATTAAAATGTGGCCCCTCCACGCCTTCGTAATTTTCAACAAGAAATTTTTAACATTTCGCCTTTTTGACACAATCATCTAAAACTAAATAAATAATAAATCTAAAAATTCATTCCATAGTTTCTTCTACTGATATCTTGCCTAACTCTCAACGTCTTATTATTTTGTAGTAGGTACTTAACAAGATCATTTAATTTACTGAAACATATTTGAATATCATTAACTATAAAAAATCGTAATTTTAACAATAACTAAGCAAATGTTTAATCATAGGTACCGTAATATTGACCAAATTTCCTCAATTTTATTACTAATTAGGAGTAATTGAATGAATTTTGTTTTTGGCAAGCTACATTTATAATTGGTTAATTGGTTCGTATTTCGTTCTGCGGTGCGTTTCCCTGACGGGTCGGCTGCATTCAGACCTTATGGTCCATTATGCCCGCACTGTGACAGTTATCCATTTCCTACATCAGGAACCCCGGTTCTGCAAAGACCCAGTACTTCTGCTGTAGAAACTGAATAGTGTTAATCGGGTGCTAGAAAAGCCACCCCGCTTTGCTATACCACGGCGGGTACTTCTGCTCTTTAGGGAGTTTGTTGAAGCTTCGTCCCGCGAACCCACTATAACCGGCAGGTCTTTTTCAGCCCTGCCGGATACAACTGGTTTCTTGGTGTCGAAGGCAGCTTAAAGTGTACCCTTAAAAGGTTCAGTTGAGGTATCAATTTATGTCCCTCTAGGTTACAAACTGCAGACATCTTCCCCCAGTGTGGCCGACGGTTCTTGGTGGACAGCCCCATCAGCCACAACTGGTTGTTGGTGCCACAGTCCCTGAGGGTCTGCCAGTGTCACGGTACCTGTGCAGCTGTGCTATCTTTTTCAGTCCCATCAGTCACAACTAGTCCCTAGCGTCCTGCGCAGCACTATTATAACTACCCTTCCGTACAGACTGCAGACATCTTCCCCCCGTGTGGCCGATGGTTCCTGGTGGACAGCCCCATCAGTCACAACTGGTTGTTGGTGCCACAGTCCCTGAGGGTCTAAGCAAATGTTTAATCATAGGTACCGTAATATTGACCAAATTTCCTCAATTTTATTACTAATTAGGAGTAATTGAATGAATTTTGTTTTTGGCAAGCTACATTTATAATTGGTTAATTGGTTAATCCTGGTTAATTTAATTTTATCACCTTCAAACAAATTCTATCTTTTATGGTTAACAAACAGTTTTCTGAGAGTGACAATATACCTATTATTCAATCAATCAATCAATTTCGGTAAAAACAACACCTCACGAAGGTAAGTTTTTATTAATTTCATACCTCTCATATATTTTTTTAACCTCCCCACTCCACTCCACCATTTAAAAAAAAGGGAGGTTACTGCAATCACTAAAATTTTCGAATTCGAGATAAGACCGGATCTATACGTTTTGAGGTCTCAGGAGTCCAAAAAAGTGGTTTTTAAAATGTGTCTGTATGTATGTACGTACGTTCGTACGTTCGTAAACACGCCACAGCCCAAACTACTCGACAGATTTAGCTGAAATTTGGTGCGTGTGCATGTGATAACCCAACTTAGATCTGAAAAGTTTTTGGAGCCAATCGTGCAACCGGAAATGCCATTTTGGCACATCAACTTTTAAATTTTAAATGCAAACCCCCATTTTTCACGTCACGATAGGAAAGGCCTTCAAATTCTGCTTCTAAAAATGCATTCATTCTTAGTGCCTTTTTGACCAAAAATAAAAAAAAATTGATTTTTATCGGACTTTAAAATCGCGGTACAGCCCAAGCCCCTGAACCGATTTGGCTGAAATTTTGCACAAGGGGATTGTATTACACGTCGAAGAGGTGAACAAATTTTGGATTCAATCGGCCCACGGAAAGTGCCGTTTTGGCACACCAATTTCGAAATTTAAAATTATTCTCTAATTTACCCATCCAAAACAAGTTTCTGAAAGATTTATTGTCACTATCGAGGTCACCATCAGAAAGGTCTTCAATTTCTGGTTTTAAATGAGACAAAATTGATTCGCATTTAGAACCCTTTGGGTAGAAAAATCGAAATTTTGTAATAACACTGAAACCACTTTATAGCCCAAACTAGTGGATCGATTTGCCCGAAATTTGGTAAATGGAGGTGAGGTGACCCGTTGAAGAGCTGAAAGGCTTTTGGGAGCAATTGGTCAACGGGAAGTGCCATTTAGGCATATCAACTTTAGAATCTTAAACAGAAGTCCCTGAAATCAAAGACCCACGCGTTGTGGAGGTTCCAGCCGCTTCTCTGCTGCCATTTTTTTATTTTATTTAATTAGTTAGAAAGATTGCTTACAATTTTTTACATATTGTTGAGTCACTTAAGTAAGTATTTGCTTGTGTGTGAGTGTGTGACTTGCTACAATCATTACGTTCTAGGTAGTTGCACATATCACTTACTCTAATTATTTTCCTAGCTTAATTGAAAGGTTTTCTAGGTACACATAAGCTACACTTATCTGACATCTTAATACTAAGAGCCTATACTAACTATTATTATTAAATATTTGCCGAGGATATTGCAGATTTATTAAAGTATTGATTAATAGTAAAGAAGCCTTGTTCACGTCCAACATAACATACTTTATGTACATAAGTAACATAACAAACTTTAACAATTATTGTGCACAAAAGCCAGAAGCTCCCACTAAGAATTGTTCAAGTTTGTTGTCTCCTGAGTGTGAACAAGGCTTAAGTGCTTGAAAAATGCAATTTTTCAAAATTTTCGTGTGGAATGATAGATAGGTAAGTACTTACCTACTATATCTCGCCCACTATACTAGTTATAGTCCGCCCCTGGATGCACAGATAATAATTGCATGTTGGGGACACAATGGACTATTATGTTGGATAGTATTTAGTTCGGTGGCTTTAGACATGATTTAGCACACGTATGGTGCTTGTTCGCTAATTAATTTCCTACCGGCTTAACATCGATTCAACTACATAGCACGGCATGATGCATTAAAGAGTTATTATAGTGTACAGGTAATTTTTTATTAATCTGGGGTAATGGCTGTAGAAGGTTTTTATTGTCAGTTTCGACAAAAACGTAAGTAGAGCAAAGGTCGCCGTTTATGTCCCAACTAGGCAAGAAATTAAAATTTCTCAGCATGCCAATCGATATCTCAAACTCAACGCTATGAAGTTGGCTTATTTTTCTGCACATACCTATAGGTAATCCCAGGTTAGAGGCTCGGTTAAGTTAAACGTACCTATCAGCTGTTACACCCCCTCAAGGCTGGGGTAGGTATGTAATGTATGTACAGGATGATCCAATACCGTTTTGTCCCATTTTTAAATTGGAATATCTCCGTTGTCTTACAAGTGAGAAGGTTGAATCAAAAAGTGGATTATAGAGTAGGCCTTCAAGTTTTGTTTGGTATATAGCAACAAATTTTTCAAGGTCAAACTTCGTCTCTGCGGAAAAAAATTACATTTTCTTAAATGGAACACCCGGTATATTTTGCATTTTTTTGGTTACATCTGATCATTCTAAACAAGTTTTGTATAGCATACTATAGCTTTACTTCTAACCGTTTGGCGGGAATTTTGAAATTTGTAGCGCGAACGTTGGCAGTTTGAAGGACTGTACCGGGCTAGCCACTTAAGATTTCAAAATGAAATTTACCATATAAATTATCTAAAATATTCTTCATTAACAGGGCCTCAATTTTGAAAATTTTTTAGCTTTTTTTTTCTCGAGATTTTCAAAATGCCAACGTTCGCGCTACAAATTTCAAAATTTCCGCCGAACGGTTAGAATTAGAGCTATAGTATGCTATACAAAACTTATTTAGAATGATCAGATCTAACCAAAACATGCAAAATATACCGGGTGCTCCATTTAAAAAAATTTAGCTTTTTCCGCAGAGACGAAGTTTGACCTTGAAAAATTTGTATCTATATACCTAACAAAACTTGAAGGTCTACTCTATGATCCACTTTTTGATTCAACCTGCTAACTTATAAGACAACGGAGATATTCCAATTTAAAAGTGGGACAAAACGGTTGGATCACCCTGTACTTACTTCTAAATCCAATCTTTCTGCATTTTACTAAGGATCTGAAATTTGGAACAGAGACTAGGTATGCACATTTTCTCATATTTTTCCTCGTATTTTAACCTCCCCACTCCACTTCATCATTTAAAAAAAAGGGAGGTTACTGCAATCACTAAAATTTTCGAATTCGAGATAAGACCGGATCTGTACGTTTTGAGGTCTCAGGAACCCAAAAAAGTGGTTTTTAAAATGTGTCTGTATGTATGTACGTACGTTCGTACGTTCGTAAACGCGCCACAGCCCAAACTACTCGACCGATTTGGCTGAAATTTGGTACGTGTGCATGTGATAACCCAACTTAGATCTGAAAAGCTTTTGGAGCCAATCGTGCAACCAGAAATGCCGTTTTGGCACATCAATTTTTAAATTTTAAATGTAAACCCCCATTTTTCACGTCACAGTAAGGAAAGCCTTCAGATTCTGATTTCAAAGATGTATTCACTGTCAGTGCCCTTTTGACTAAAAACTAAAAATATCGAGATTTTTATCGGACTTTAAAATCGCGGTACAGCCCAAGCCCCTGAACCGATTTGGCTAAAATTTTGCACATGGGGATTGTATTACACGTCGAAGAGCTGAACAAATGTTGGATTCAATCGACCCACGGAAAGTGCCGTTTTGGCACACCAATTTCCAAATTTAAAGTTATTCTCTCATTTACCCACGCGTTGGGGAGGTTCCAGCCGCTTCGCTGCTGCATTTTTTTTTTATGTAACTAAAGCATTTTTTTGAGAACAAAATATCAAAATCGTAATAAGATACAAAAAGGTGCTCTTGATAAGAAAAGCACCGTTTTCGAATAAAATGGCTCTACTTATGTAGTTGGTTTATTGTAGAGTACGAAAAACCAGAAGGAGCAATTTTATTCGAAAACGGTCCCTTTTTTGGGCGTTATGAGCCGCTAATTACGATTTCGATATTTAGTTCTGAGAGAAATGTTTAAAATTACGCGAAAAACGAGGGCGAAAAATGTGCATATAGCACTCCTCCCCCCCAGAGCCGTGTCAACAAAAATTTGCGCCCGGAGCATAATCTGAAATCGGCGTCCCCCGAAAAGTTACCTCTCCACCGTTCCCAAAACAGTGCTCAACTGGTGTGGGGAGCGGTTAGTCCTCCGCGAAAACTTGTACCCCCCTCGCAAAAAGCTTTTTTATTGCTAAATAAAAACAGTCGGCCAAATCCGTGAAACGAGAAATTGAAATAAGTCAGTAAAGGAGAAAAAACAATATTTGTCGCAAATTTTATTAATTATACTTAAAATATAAAATAATACTTAAAATAACTTAAGTTTTTATTATAACGGTCGTCTCTGTTCTGTCTGGCAATGGCTAGTATGAATAAACGGTAATCAAGCTTTTACTTATAGTTCTATCCTTATCTTATGCAAGAAAAAATTGTATTTTTATCCTTTATTAATGCAAGTTTTAAGCACCTTGTAACACTTTATTCATTCCACCCATTGTAATATTTGCTTCAATTCCGAAAATGGCGAAAGTCTTGAGACCCCATTTTGAGATTTCTGGGAAGATATTCCTACTTTAATTTGGAAAATACTGGGGCGCCTTTCGGCGCACGCCCCTGGTGAAAGTAGGAACTTCAGATCGGCATTAATTATAATTTTCGAATAAATTGAGAAATACTGAAATTTCAAGCACGTCCTTGAGGAGTCGCAGATCCCTTAGAAGTCATTTGAAAGTCACTCTTACTTTTTGCCTTACATTTGACCTCCAAAATCAGCTCCCGAGTATTTTGCACACAATTTTGTTACAACTCAGTTATAAAAAATATTGTCCCCTATCTTGAATCCTAAGGGATGAAATTTTGGGCGCCTCCGACAAAACGGTTCCAATGGGTCTCAGTAATCACTGTGCAGAGATATCACTTGAAAAAGGATTTGCTTTCATCATTAAATGCAGGACAATTTTGTTAACACTCTATAAATATGTACTATGTATACTAACATGTCAAAAAATATAAAATGAAGTTAACTTTTTATATCGGTTAAATACTCCAGTCGTATTAGATTTTTCTTATGCAAATGTGGAAATAATTAGAAGACAATAGTTTTTTGCGTTAAGATGTTCTACGCTATGTACTGTTTAACATACTAAAAGTTCTGACAAATCCTGTGTGTGCGTTAGCCGCAATCTTCAAAAAATGGTGGAGGACCGGTGTCTCTCCTTTATATCTCGAAAACAGAAGAAGCTATGAATGCAGATTTTATTCTCTTTCCGTTTAGTCACGTGAGAAATTCACGTAGGATCAACGGTTTTCGAGATATAAAAGAAAAACCTCGGAAGCACCGTCAATGATCATTGACCCATATCCTCCACCATTTTTTGAAGATTGCAATTAACCCACACACAGGACTTGTCAGGACTTTTAGTATGTTAAACAGCACATAAAATAGAGGATCTCAAAGGAAAAACCATTGTCTTCTAATTCTTTCCACATTTGCATAAAAAGAATGAATGCAAGTATATACTGCTCATTCTGTTGCAAATTTTATTCTCTTTCAGTTTAGTCACGTGAAAAATTCCCGTAGGATCAACGGTTTTCCAGAACCTAAAGGAAAAACGTCAGTAGCAGCCACGTCCTCCACCATCTTTTGAAGATTGCGGCTAACGCACACGCAAGATTTATACCTACAAGAATTATACAGTAGAAAGTGAAAAGAAAAACAAACATTTTAGAAGCCTGTATAGAATTTGCACTCAGGGGGTTGAACATTATGGAGGGGGTGAAAAGTCAAAGGCAATGAAAATGTATGCAGTTAATTAGAAACTGGTTGTAGGTGGTCCAAGGGTAAACTTTTCGTCATATCCTTTTTTTGTGCCTGGGCGTTGAAGGGGGTGAGCTTTGGGGGTGCAATCTTTTGCGATCAATTAGTCTCCTCTGATTGCAGGTGGTGCAAGGGTAAATTTTTGTGCATATTCTTTTTTTGTTTCGGGGTTGAAGGGGTGAGTTTTGGTGCTGATGCAATATTTTGCGTTCAATTAATCTCCTCTGGTTGTAGGTCGTCCAAGGGTAAGATTCTCTCCATATCCATTTTTTGTGTATCAGTGTTAAAGGAGGTGAGTTTTTGTGGGTGCAATTTTTTTCTGTGGTTCAAGGGCAATAGTTTCTCCATATCCAGGTTTCGTGTTTCGAGGTTGAAGGGGGTGAGTTTTGGGGGTGCAATCTTCTGCGATCATTTAGTCTCCTCAGATTGTAGGTGCATGGTCCAAGGGTAGGATTTTCTCTATATCCATTTTTTGTGTTTCGGAGTTGAAGGGGGTGATTTTGTGGGGGTGCATGTGTATTCACGTTAGTCATTGTTGTACTTAGGTACAGTCGGGGACTTTAAAAATGACCACCCCACCGCGACTGGGGGGTAAACCGCTAACCGTATTTTGTACACCAGACATCCTCTGAAATCACCGAACATCCCCCTGAAATCCCCGGACTTCCGCCTAAATTGTACACCTGACATCCCCAGTGGTTTGCCCCCCAACCGCGACGATTCACTTGGTCGACTGTACAGCTGCGACGTGTTTAATGTTTGCCGACTTGTCAAACAAATATCAATAGAATTGCAGGCGAGACAGTCGACCAAGTGAATCGTCGTGGTGGGGTGGGCATTTTCAAAGTCCCCGACTGTACATATTTTTCTAGAAATTCTTTTAAGAACTAGAAGTTTGTACCGTTACCGAGACTGCCATTTTCCTTGTACTTACTAATTACTGCTTGCTTGTTACCAAATAGATAGTAATTTTGAGAATTTTTGCGGATTTAATCACGAATGGTTCCGCCACCCCAGATTATGCAACCAGTTATTCAGCAGTTACAAGACGATTTGACGGTATGACGCTAACAGAGAATTTTCCTTTTGACTTATGAGAAAAATAGTTCATGAATTAGCTGCAACTTTAGCAACATTACCAACATTAGTAAAATCTCACCCAAGCAAAATAAAGCGTGGAACATAGAACAACGGTAGACCGTCTCTAAAGTAAAATAGAACGTCAAATGTCAGAACAGCCGTCAAGGCGTCGCGCCGGCCTTGCACTCGCTCAACCCATATTTATTATAATTTACATTTATTTTGGAAAAAATTGTCTAATTTTTAGTAAGTTTACTATCTAATTATTATTTTGCAGAATATCACAGCTTTTAGCCATTAATATTCAATCGTTCTTGCAGAATCCCGATGAATTGGCTAAATCTGATGTGACAAATCAACCTAACCTCACTTTCTTCAAACGTCAGTCATTTTCATGGGATTTCTCGAAGATGAGCTCTCAGAAGTCAAGAAATTATGCGAAAACATCGTCCCTGGAAGCAAGCTCATCTCCTGCTGCCAAGTTATGGTCCGAGTCGAAATAAAAAAGACGGACTGCAAAAAAGTTACCATTTGTATCCAATTTACCCCGGAGTACCCCAAAACCCCCTTGTTATTAGAACTAAAGTCGAAAACTCTATCAGAAAAGCTGCTTCACCGTCTGACAATCGTCTGTGAGGAAGAAGCTAAGAAGCACTTGCGAAAACCGCAAATCCTAAATGTTGTTAAACTCCTCGCTAATTTCCTGCAGGACAACCCCCTCTGCTGCTGCTACGATGAAATAAACACCCTAAAAACCAACCTGGGCGATAAAGACGACTTTAAGTTAAAGCAGAAATCTTCCTGCATTGTTCTTAAAGTGGTTAACAATAATTATTTTCTAAGCTGCCGAGTACAAGTCCCTGACAATTACCCAAAGGAATCTGCCGAGTAAGTAGAGTTTTCCAAGGACTGTTTTAAGTTTTAGTTAAGTGTGCAGGAAATTACAACTAATTTCTCCCCGGCCTTTCACCGGCATATGGTGGCACAAGCGAGAGAGATTGCGAGGAAATGTGTTGAACCGCCTATTAGGAAAAAGTCGACGTTTTCACCTCGGCCTTCGTTGAAGGTGATAGTTGAGTTTTTAATTGATTGTGTGAAAAGGATTCCGAAGGAGCACTGCCAGTTTTGTGGCAAATTGTGTTTTCCACCAAATCCTGAGGTAAAATAGTAATAATCACATTTTTCACATCCTACCAGTTGTTAAAACTTCACATTTTAGAAATACCCTAGATTTCAAAAGTATACCTGCTTAATTAGATAAAGGAAGGCGTTGGACATGGCCTAACCATTTGGCAACATGGCGGGAGGAGATTTACCGTCAATTTGACAAATTGTCACAGATTGTCATTAAAGTAAAAAAATTGTTGCAAAAACGACCAAAAACATTCAAATCTTTACCAATTTCAAATGATTAATGTAGGTACTGGAAATGAATATTTGAAATTGGTAAAGATTTCAGTTTTTTTGGCCTTTTTTTGCAACAATCCACCTATTTCCCCAATAGAAAAGGATGGAACGAATCAAGTCTAGTTCTATAGTCTGTCCGGGATCTAGGCGACTTTTGCTCCCCGGGAAATTTGAAATCCACGTCGCCGATTGGTTAAAATTCAGCCATAATTAATCGCAACAAAAATGTGGCTTGCAGGAATTAAGAATGTAGGTTTAAAAATCAAATTCACCTCGCAGGTCGACGTAAGTTACATTTTAAACCGTTTGCGCTGCATTACTTTTATAATATTGCAAAATTATTGATTTGCCGAGTAAAAATTTTGCTCTCATGACAGATATCCTGCTGTCTGTCACATCATTCCTGCGATACGTAATAGCCAATGGGTCCGATAAAAGCGGCTATTCTATTGGCTTATTTAAAGTTACCGCTATGAAAGCCGCCATCTTTCCGAATTCCTTCATAATAAAAATAAACACATGTGTGTCTGTACAAATTTCCCTAAGTTGAACAATGTGCAGGTTCTTCTGGATAAAACCGCTGAGCTAAGGTAAGGTCAAACACATTCCTCTTTCATGATTAACGGTACCACACGTTATCTTTCAGGCCGATGTTCAACAACAATTAAAGCTTTATTAAAGGAAGAGCGTAGTACAAATACTCTATCACAGCCCAAAGTAGGTCGAAGGGATCAGCAGATTGTATTGGATGAACATGAAAAATATCTGTTGCGAAGAATAGTGCATCATAAGGAAATATCGGAAATGCCCTCGGGAATGTCAGAAGGAAGTGAGGGAAAATGTCCGAATGTCCTGGAAATGTTAGAAACCCCTCGGAGATAAAAAGAAAGAAGTGAGGGAAAATGTCCGAATAGTGTCCTGGAAATGTTAGAAACCCCTCGTAGATCAAAATTCATCAAAAATGGCACTTTCTGGTCCAAAACTTGATCAGGGCCCATTAAAAATGTAACGTCATGTAAGCATTTTTATATTTCGGTGTTTAATCACCTAAGGACATTTTCATACACCTTCCCACGAAAAATCACTATTCAGTGTTTGATTTAAATTTTTTCCTGGGCCGATGTCGTATAGGATTCTTTATAAATGTTAGGAAATAATCCATTTTATGGCTAATTGCCATTTTGAGTGTCCTGATTTGTAAATGCACAATTATATTACTAAAATTGTCTGTGTATCAGGGAATGGGACGGGAAACTTCAATGGTACACAGACAATTTTAGATTACGATGGACGAAGAATTGATTTCTTTGTTTTTCGATAATGTAGAAAGTAATAAATCGTTTTATTTGTCAGCTGACTATTTTGTATTTGTTCAATCGTTTAAACTGAAAGAAGATTTACTTTGAATTTTATGAGCCCCAAGGATTACTTTAAATTACCCGCTTAATTTCAATTTAAAGTTCCCGCGTTAAGCAAGCCAATCAGATTTAGCATATTTGAATTTGACATTTATCAGAAAATCCTGCTGGCGAAAAAACGCCTAGAGAAGTTTTCCCATCATTCCCCATTGTGAAGCGGGCCGGTCGCCTGCAGGACGGACAGACTATAGGCAAACACACCACTAGGGTTTTTCTTGTTGCTTAGTAACTTGTCTGTCAGATTGACATTTTCCAAAAATCCGCGTAAACTATAACCAATCCGCGACACCGGATGCATGAGACTTACGTGCGCGCGCACACAAGTCGGAGTGGGAGGTCTCAGAAAACAGAGCCGATTTTTGGCGAAGACAAAAGTTAAAACATGACGTTTACTGAAGTTAAAGGGGGTGTGAACCAAAAATGAAAAATATAGTAGAAAAGATTCTAAGAACAAAAATTAAAACCCGGCGTTTCTGGTTAAATCGGTATTAGTAGGGTGCTCGCGAGGAGAAAAGTCGCTTAGTTTAGGAATTATGGGGCACTTACGAGTGAAAATGTATGGAGTATAAATTTTGGTTTCTAATGCCCTCGGTATGCTACTGTCAAATTCGTCCAAGGGTCGTCCAGTGACAAAGGGCACAAATCTAAATTTTCCAACTAACGCCGCCACGTGAAAGTTCATGTGGAGAAGTACCTTTCCTGAAAAATTCATGGTGATGTCTGTGCGGATTGTATTTTTTATTAATTTTGAAAGAAAAATATCTCCATTGATCCATACGGGGCCACGGACCTTTGGAGGCGATTATCTCGGTTCGAGCATCGGCAAAAACGCATCATTTTTAGGGGCATATTTCCTTTCCAACACGATTACTCCAAATCGGGGCGGTTAATCGAAATTAATTATTCTTAATAAAAGATGTGCTATTTTATTTTGTTGACGATCGTCTTTACAGAATATTTTTAGCGCAATCAATAAAGGAGTTAATTGTCTAAATCTGAGAGGAAGTAAAAAATTCATGCCGCTGTAACGCTCGGGTTTCCGTGCCCCCACCACTACTTTCGCTGCGTCCCGCCACTCCGCAACCCCCTGAGACGTCCACATCTACAATCTTAGGGGTAGATTTTAAAAAGGTTGTAACTTACAATCATGATAACTTAGTTATCATCATTAGTCCCTTGTGGTGGCGCTACCAAACCGATGGTACCAACCATAGCAAAATCAAGCAAAATGACGATTGACGCGATCAGCTGTCAGTGATCTGTCATTGTATTATTTGCGAAAATTAGAGGATGCATCGAATTTTGCCCTTGTAGCGCAGTGCAACCGCGTTTAGCATGCATTTGAGGCATCATGCATGATTTTTCGACAACGTGCAGTGCGTGAATGATACGAAGAAATCAAGGAAGCAACCACGTTTCCTCATCGGCTGATCGCCTTTGCAGACACAAGATTGGGCAAATTTTGATCTGGTTTTGAAGAAGATGGCCCATACTATATCTGGAGGTACAATGCACCTGTGATGCGGCTCTCATTGGACTGTTTACATTTTGTGTTAGGTAGGTTAGTTCATGTGTTGGAAGTTGGACTAATCCTCAAATTTTTCAGTGCCTGATTAACTAAATGAAGCACCTCCCATCCCATGTTTGGAAATGTACCTACCAGAGGGGAATGGAAGCTAAATGAGATGCCTTTAAACAATCCCCTCCATTGCATTTGCAGAAAACTACGTAAAGCCTCCCCGTGCACTGAGATAGTTATCGTTTGTTTATCGAATTGGACTCAACAGCTTCGAATCAAGTAAAAGTGATTTTGAGACAATTATTTTTTGTAATTACCTTATTGCCCATAAAATATTTTAAAAAAGTTGACCATTTTTTAAAATTCCAAATAAGGTAGTGAAATTGATTAAAAAAACGAGTGCTTTATGTAGGTAGGTACACACATATTTATTTTCATCAGTTTGAGTATGAGAGTGAAACACAGTACACTGCGGGACCACTGCTAAAGTACTTATATTCAGGGTGGTCAAACGAAACAGGCCAGTTTTATCAGGGGACACATTAATCCTTGATGGGTGCGATTTCACAATCCAGTCCCATGCATGGCTCTCCCCAGTGCGTGAAATGCCTCCTTGACTTGAGGGTACTCTTCCCCAGTAGGAAACTGAATGAATTGTGGAGAAAGTTCTACAAGGGCTTTACTTAGTTCATGAATCGCAAGACTGGCAGCTGACTGCGAACTTCTGGCGCTGGAACCAACCAATCACTGAAAACCACCACTCGCATAAAACTGAGGAACCAGGTATAGCTTGTGCGTAGGTGTTAAACGCATATACCGCCCTTTTCCAGTATAAGGATTCCGCGTCAAATGCGGTGTAATGAGGTCAACGACATAATTGTCCAGTCGAGTTCGCTGGAAGAGTTGTTGCTCCGTTATTTCTTGTAGATTAAAAGGTACTTTTGGTATTCCTCTTTCACGATTGTCATCATCACTTGCACTCGACTGGACAACAAACTGTCAAACAAACCAAATTGGAATGCTGC
This sequence comes from Pycnomerus fuliginosus, assembly GCA_963924575.1. NCBI lineage: Eukaryota > Metazoa > Arthropoda > Insecta > Coleoptera > Zopheridae > Pycnomerus > Pycnomerus fuliginosus. Next base: position 23,304,317 of record OZ004622.1, read on the forward strand.
GACACTCGCGTCGCGTTGTTGAAATTCACTTGTACAGCACAAAAATGAAAGATGATTTCACAAATACTTTGCAGACAACGAAAGACCATATTAAACTGTGATGTTAAATTTAAATGAGAATTACAGCTGATTGACAGCTTGACAGACGACAGCTGAATTATTTCGCTGTAGTGGTGAGGTTGGTACCCTCAGTTTGGTAGCGCCACCACTAGGGATTAATGGTAACTAAGTTATGCCAGTATTAAAGATAAAATCTTTTGAAATCCCACCCTTAGAGAATATCCTGTATTCCTGAAAATAATAGAAATAAGACTTGGAACTCTTGAAAAGCACTTTTTATTTCATGTAGGTAAGAAAAACAATAATTTTTAATTTGAAAATTCTTCGTCGTCCTTCTCGTTGATCGGGGAACCTCCGTGATCGGGGGTCTTCCCTCATTTGAATTTCCTTCATGTTATTTTTACAGGATCGGTTTTCCCATACCGTGGCATGAAAAAATGCAGGAAACATTATTTTTATTGCATGCTTGCTTATGCAGTCTTTAAAAATAATCTGTGGACAAATTAATACAATAATAGATGTATCTGAAACGGTTTTATGTTTCCTCAAATCCCACCAACTCCCGGAAGTACCTATTGGTAAATTTTCCAGCCCAGCAAGTTAACTTTCCAAAACCGCTTAGTAGTTTTTCTTTCAAATTAATTTGATGGACTGTGGGTTGAACGGGAATGTATCTTTATACTATTTCCAGTTCTTATTCAAACCTCTGGAGTATTCTGGAGATATTCTTTAAAATGCACGAGAATAACTGGCAAGTCTGTATCAGTATCTCGAGTCGACAGAGAATTTATATACAGAGATTTGGATGAGAACTGGAAATAGTAAAGAAACATTCCGGAAGCAAAACTTCCAAAAAATGTATATTTCATGCCCTAACAGAATTTGATGCTACAAGCTAGTTCAGAGGTGTTGGGACGCTAAATTGATGGAAAATTTACAAAAACTTATGTGAATTACTTGGCGATGTAGGATTTGACGAAAAGTTAGACCAAGAGTTGGACAACATTAAATTCAAAAACTCGTTCAAAAATATGGAAACTTTTGTGTTGAACCAACAACGATGAAGTAATAATATCTATCAACGATTTAACGGGCCCTACTTGCGTTAACTAAGTCGCTAGAAAAACTGCCTCCAACCGAAGACAGTTTGAAGCGGCATTGCTTGAGAGTTCTATTCTTTCAGACCAAAATTTGGTTGAATTAATTAAATTCTCGACCTAATTTTCCGTCACCTGAGGGTTATAGATGGGAAAAACGACGTGGGTGACAGTCTTGGGCCAGCTCTTCAAACATAGCCCGCCGTCCCAAAAAACCATTTCAGATATTATTGTCCTAATTTGTCCAAAAATTATTTTTAAAGACTGCATAAGCAAGAGTTGCATTTGCAATAAAAATAAGGTTTCCTGCATTTTTTCATGCCACGGTATGGGAAAACCGATCCTGTAAAAATAACATGAAGGAAATTCAAATGAGGGAAGACCCCCGATCACGGAGGTTCCCCGATCAACGAGAAGGACGACGAAGAATTTTCAAATTAAAAATTATTGTTTTTCTTACCTACATGAAATAAAAAGTGCTTTTCAAGAGTTCCAAGTCTTATTTCCATTATTTTCAGGAATACAGGATATTCTCTAAGATTGTAGATGTGGACGTCTCAGGGGGTTGCGGAGTGGCGGGACGCAGCGAAAGTAGTGGTGGGGGCACGGAAACCCAAGCGTTACAGTGGCATGAATTTTTTACTTCCTCTCAGATTTAGACAATTAACTCCTTTATTGATTGCGCTAAAAATATTCTGTAAAGACGATCGTCAACAAAATAAAATAGCACATCTTTTATTAAGAATAATTAGTTTCGATTAACCGCCCCGATTTGGAGTAATCGTGTTGGAAAGGAAATATACCCCTAAAAATGATGCGTTTTTGCCGATGCTCGAACCGAGATAATCGCCTCCAAAGGTCCGTGGCCCCGTATGGATCAATGGAGATATTTTCCTTTCAAAATTAATAAAAAATACAATCCGCACAGACATCACCATGAATTTTTCAGGAAAGGTACTTCTCTACACGAACTTTCACGTGGCGGCGTTAGTTGGAAAATTTTGATTTGTGCCCTTTGTCACAGGACGACCCTTGGACGAATTTGACAGTAGCATACCGAGGGCATTAGAAACCAAAATTTATACTCCATACATTTTCACTCGTAAGTGCCCCTTGGTTGAAAGATAAAGTCTAGCGAGCACCCTACTATATTAGAATTAGAGCGATTTATAGAAAAAACTAATTGCAGGTGTGACGTCATCCACGGCCTCGTTGGCTCGCTGCGCAGCATTGCAATTTCAGCAACGCGATAACAAACAATGAGATTTTTGCATATTTACAGGGAGACAAAAATTGAAAAAAATTGTTATTAGCTAATTGTATTTATCAGACTTGCATCATGCTTAGGTAGCGCCATACGACAAAAGTAGTGGAGCGCGCCGGATTTTGCTACAGATCTGCTGTCCGTACGACTTTATTTACAAAAATAAGCTACATGCTGCGAATAATCTGCAGCTAATAAAATTCCGCATGTCGTCACGTGTAGCGATTTTTAATATTCGATTGTATAACAAGGTTATGCGCGAAAAAAGTGCAATTTCGGAAGTCACAATTTGGTGAGAATTGGTTTCCGTCCTAGATCTCGGGACCGAAACACACTGCAATTCCAAACTTATTGACATAATTGAAGAGCACATGAAAAGGGCTACAAGACAGTCAAAGAACGATGTTTGTAGCCCTATTGGTTCCCGAGAAATAATTAGAAATATTTAAATACAATTTTCCGTCATCAGGGTTTTTTTTGTTTCTTTTTGCAATAACCTTTGTCTCTACCACCAAACAGATGTTTAAAAGCGTCACACGTATAGAAGGATGCAAGACGAACAATTTGAGGTATCACTCATTTAGTTCTATACCCGAACATTGGGTAATGAACGTTTTTTAACTTCTTACGCCGGGCTAATACGTGTGTTGGCTCAGTATACCCGTGTTGGTATGACGTCACAATGTTCGGACTGCTGATTTAAAACGCTGAGATCTGTGAAACTTTTGCGCTTAGAAAAATTAGGTTTTCACTACAGCTCTTAGATATTTGTTAACTATTTTTAAACGAAAAAAGTTTTTTTGGTTCACACCCCCTTTAAAACTTTCGTTTTACTTACCATTCAAAATAATGGAGGTTATATTGGGGGAGGTAAATATTGTGTATTCTTCTTCATTGTGAAATACATTTAATTTTATTGACTCATGATTGTTTATTGCACCTACCCTTTTAGAACAAATACTTCAATAAAATGAATTCTTGCAAGTGACAGCGATGACAGGCAAATTAAACAACTGTCAAGTTTCAACGTAGCTCACGACCTGTGTTATAACTTGACAGCTAAAGTTATAACTTTAAATATGGCCGTGCTTCCGGTAAAGTTAATACTAGACATCGCGAAAATGCCAAGTGAAAACTTTGTCATCGCCAAAAATCGGCTTAGGTCAGTTTTACTTTAATGACAATTTGTCAAACTAACGCAAAATTTCCTCAGGCAGCGTTGCCAAATGGTTAAGGACAGAGCCTGAAACTAGAGACTGCCATGCTTTGGAAAGCAAGTGTTTGACATTAATCGCAGTTGAACTGTCACCATACTTTGATTCAAAAGCTCTTCCTTCTTTTCTATTTGAAAAGGCTCTCTTTTCTTTATGTTGTAAAACTAAATTTTATCCAAAAAAATGGGCAACAGGGAAGCCAATTGAACACGAACATTTTTAGACCGCTCGTCACTAATTTCCTATTTTTTGGCAATAAATATCACATTTGACAACACTTACCTTTTAAGGTTAATATCCTGCCACATTTACTGCCATTCTATAATGAGAATTTTCATTATTTTCCGCCATAATGGTAGGAACTGTGAATAGATTTTTAAAACCAGAATTTAATAATCTTTATAATGATAACTTTTTAACTCTTGGAATTTCACGGGGTAGTCCAATAAAAGAGAGACCACTGTCACCTTTTTGTTACATCAACTTTTCGAAGTTTTTTATTATTAAATGTCATCCGGTTTTGGTCATAAGAAAGACTTAATTGTTTTGACATTCAAAGTTCTGGATCGGTTTGCACACAACATCCGTAACGTTCTACGATAAATAAGTCGTTTGTTAGTCCTGAAGAAGGAGTCAATAAAAAAACTCCGAAACGTCGATGTAACAAAAAGGGGCCAGTGGTCTCCCTTTTGTCCCAATACCCCGTGAAATTCCAAAAGTTAAAAAATTAATTGGTGGGAGAGTGAAAAATAATACCAGTAAAACATAAAAAGCCAACGGAAGCTGTATATCAATGCGATGTGTATCCCTGTAGATGTTTATTCACCGTGAATGATTCATATATCGAGTTGGACTTGGTGGTTTTGGGCGCAGATGTAATCTGCACCTAGTAGTAGTGCCGAAGCATATGCTCATGATAAAGAATTCGTAAGGGTGTATCAATTGATGAATTTTTTGCGTTCAATTAGTATCTTCCGGTTGTAAGTACATGGTCAAGCATCAAATTTCCACCAAGTCAATTTTTTTGTGTTGGGGGTTGAACGGGGTGCATTTTTTTCCGTTCAATTATTATCCTCAGGGGTTGAAGGGGGTGGGTTTCGGGGGCGCTTACTTGGTACCTATCCTCCAATAACAGTGGTCCAAATCTTAAATTCATTTGCGCTCAAATAGTATCTTCCAGTAACAAGTAGTCTAAGGGTTAAATTTCCACCGAGTCAATTATTTATGTTTGCCAATTTTTCCTATTTGGGGGTTGAAGGGGGTGGTTTTCGAGGTTGTAACTTTTTGCGTTCAGTTAGTCTGTTTCTGTTGTAGATAGTCCAAGGGCTCAATTTCATCCAAGTCAATTATTTGTGTTCGAGGGTTGAAGACTGTGGGTTTTGGGGGTACAATTTTTTGCGTTCAAGATAGTCTCCTGCGATAATGAGTGGTAGAAGGATTAAATTCCGTCCAAGTCATTTTTTTGTGTTTCGGGGTTGAAGGGGGTGCGTTTTAGGGGCGTAGTTATTTTGTTCCATTCAACTCTTTCGGTTGTAGGCGGTGCAAGGGCTAAATTTCCTCCAAGTCAAGTTTTTGTGGTTGGGGGTTGAAGGGGGCGAGTTTCAGGGGTGCAATTTTTTGTGTTCAATTAGTTTCCTCCGGTAATAGGTGGTCCAAGGGTTACATTTCCTCTAAGTAATTTTTTTGTTTCAAGATTGAAGGGGTTGAGTTTTAGAGGTGCAATTTTTTCTCTTCCTGTCGTAGGTGATCGATGCTCGAAGGACTAAATATATGCTCAAAACTTTTTCTGGGCCATTGATTAAAAGTTATCGAATTGCTTGAATTTCAAGCAACACTTATGTGAAATTTCGAGTTTCAACCCCTAATTTGCACTCCTTTCTGTTTCATCTTGCAGAAAAAACGTCCCTTATCAAATAATGTCAAAATATATGTGGTTTCAGACCTCCCTGTGCAAAATATCCGAGAAGATTTCGTATTTTTGTGATTTTCAACCCCTAAATTTCATCCCCAAAAATTGACACCCCCTCACCTTCAACAGACTTGTACGTCAAAAACGCATATCAAGTTTCAGTAAAATGGTTCTCGAGTTATTACAATTAATAGTTTTTCGGTCCCGAAAAAAACCTCGCATTCTCGCGCTTTTACTGCGAACGCTGCCTAAACGCTTGAAGATGGATTAAAATCGTATAAAGGAGAAATGTCAGCAACGAATAGACCTACAAAAAAGTCCGCGACAGTCTATAAATGTCTGTTACGGATAGCCAAGCCACTGAAGCTATTTTCGTCAAAAATTAAAACACAGAAACGATCTCGGTGGGCTACCCATCGTAGATAGCTATATGCCGTCGCGGACTTTTTTGTAGATCTTTTCATTGCCGATAATTCCTCCTTACAAACTTTTGCTCTAGCTTCAAGCATTGAGGCAGAGTTCGCGATCAAACGTCGAAAATTTTTATTTCTTTCAGTTTTTCACCCCTAAGTCCCACCCCCCTGGTCCGATATGGCCCAAAAGCAATCCCCGCCGCGATTTTCGGGGTATACACATGTGTACAAAATTTCAGCTCGATATCTGCTTTCGTTCTCAAGTTATGCGCATATGCTTCGGCACTGAAACGACCACCCTGTATAGTGTATACATACAACCCTCTTTCAACCACTTATCAACCATCTCTCAACCCACTCTTAACCCTCTCTCAATCCTCTCTCAACCCTCTTTCAACCTTCTTTCAACCCTCTTTCAACCTTCTTTCAACCATCTCGCAACCCACTCTCAACCCTCTTTCAACATTCTCTCAACCATCTATCAACTATCTTTCAATCATTTCTCAACCCACTCTCAACCCTCTCTTAACCCCTTCACAACCCTCTTGTTATTATTGCAGTTGACTGTATTCCAAAATTAATTTTACGCCGTCGAATTGACCCTAGTAAAAAGTCCAGCGACTTCTAGTACATAACAATTTTTATGTCAGAAAAACGAAAAAAGCAAACTTGCATTTTCTTGTGGTTTTTTGAGAAATGTAGACAGAAAAGTGACAGAGACCGGTAAAGTTGTGACATTTGACATTTCCGGTACCCATATGTCAGGCACTATGCTGTGGACCGCGAATTTGTTCCTGTGATGGCCAACCTGATGTTTTAAGGTATTTCTGTCCATGGGGGGAGAAGTAGCTATTTCTACCCCTGGGGGAAAATGTGTCGTTTTAAGAACTGCCAGGAGGCAAACGTCAACATTTCATAGTTATTTTAGATAAACTCCATTCATTTTCTATTGAAGATCTAACATTTTTCTGGAACTGTACAACCCTACTTTGTAAGGGCCTGTACTTTTGACAATTTGATGGAAATTTAGCGGGAAAACAAAAACATTGCATAACCCAAATCTTCTAGGGTTTATTTTTATTGTTAAAAGCAGTGTCACAGATAAACGTACAGCTTAGAAACATGAAGATGCCCACCCAGAGCTGAATATTTACCTGGTCGCATGGACCAGGCCACGACAGAGACCGTGCAGAAGTTAGTTACCCCTACCTAACTGCTATTCGAATGCTAGGCGACCAACTAAATATTCAGCTTTGGGTGGGCATGTTCATATTTCTAAGCTGTACCTGAGGCTTTTTCGTGAATATTTTTCTTTGCACTTTACTCAAAACTGCACGCACATAGGGCCATTTTGGGCCAATTCAGAGCAATTGCAAAATTTTGACATTTGTCATGTTTTCTGACGGATCGCATTGAAATCGCATCTACCAACTCACCTGTTAGTAAAATTCCTTGCAAAATTTCCTCATACCAACATTAAAATTCAAATTTTGACGTTCTGTTACTTCAATAGAAAATGAATGGAGAGTAGTCCCGATTTCTTCGTTTTATTTTGCAGTTTAATTTTTTGTACGTTTGAAGTTTGAAAAAATTGTTTGCAGGAGTTGGAGAGTGACGAGAATTCGCCGAGACACATCGAGAGGGTTTATTGCGGCCATTTATTTCATAAGGATTGCTTTTTTGCTTATATGAAGAGTCCTCCGTTTGGGAATAAGAGATGTAATGCTTGTGGGTCTAGAATTTATCATTTTAAATGGTCTTTATCAGATAAGTTAGCTGAGGATAGATGGGCCCACGAGCAGGCTCGAGAAAGGGAGCTACAGGAAGTCACAGACTTTTTTAAGTAAATAATTTAAGATAAAAAGATGTTCAATTGGTAAAGGAACGACCGTGGGCTATGGAAGAAAGTCCTTGAACTGTCAGCAAACAACAGAAAAATAAATGCTTTCTTGAATTTTAATACTCAGAATTGTTTTGTTTGTTTTTATTTTCCTTCACCTGTCCGATTCACACAAGATCAAAGAATTGTGGGTATAGCGATCAAAAATTCTCTATAATTGGAATTCTTTTGATTTACATACAGGGTGGGTAATTTTTCGACGCTCACCATTAGTATCTCGGAACCCATAATAGAGGGAGAAGAATTTTAAATTTTGAGGGCTAGGTGAATGTTTGGTGGAAAAATTAAAGTGTAGTATCTTCTAGTTTCCGAGAAAAAAATTCGTGAAAATGATATTTTCGGGGTCCAAATTGTTTTAGAGCCACATAAAAATATGACCGCCTGGGAAAATCTCTATTTTTTGTATTCAATGTTGTAAGAACACTTTATTATACCTCCTCAGCAAAAATCAAATTTTGGAATTGTCTAGATCAGATTTTTCCTGGGCTACTATCGTATAGGGTCCTTATATAAATTTTGTCGTGTGATGACCGCAATAATTTTTGTCAGATAATTGAAATTAATTCGAAAACTCAAAAATTTCGCGTTGTTGAATTTCTATCTGAAATTTCAGATGCAATATAGAATCCTATCTGATCCGGTATGATCCTATCTGATCGTCATCGACTCGTGATGATTTCCGCTTGGCAAAAAATCTGTCGTAAATGTCAAAAAATTTCATCCAACGAAATTGGCACCCCCTCACTTTGAAGGTCGAACGTGCATACCAAGTCTCAGTAAGATACCTCCAGTAGTTCTCGAGTTATTGCAATTCATAGTTTTTCGGTTTTTCATCCCTAGCTCCCACTCCCTTGGTTCGATGTGGCCCAAAATCCCCGCCTTACTTTAATTTTGAGAGACAAAGCCGTACTTATACCAAGTTTCAGCCCGATATCTCAATCCGTTCTCAAGTTATCAGCAGACGAATAAGCTAAAAGCAGTTCGTGAGTCTCGTAAGGGCAGTGGCGTATTTACAGGCCCCCTGTGCCCCCCCTAACGGCCTCTAATAGTAATAATAATTTAGGAATGTTTATAATGAAATTTAATTAGGTAAATAAGAACAAGGTAAGTAACATATTGTAAATATGTGTAAATGAATGAAAATAACTCTGGTTACTCCTTTTTCCGTCTCGCCGTCTGCAAAGACTTTTATTAATACTTAAAAAAAACAAAGCGTGCGTACCGGTGGCTTACTCTGTGCGGACTGACTCTTAGTCAGTGATGCGCCCTTCCATGCGCCTTCCTACAACTCGGTCATCCTGCGTGTCATCCGCCCCGGATGGCCATGGCTTCAGGAATTCTGCACACGTTGATGTTCGATGTGGTCCCTCGGATGCTCCACTCCGTTCAACGTCGTATGTATCGTTACTCTTCACCGTGGTGATCTTGTAGGGCCCCAGGAATTTCGGCTTCAACTTGTGGCCAGGTCCGATTTGAGTTCTTTTGATGGCTACGAGGTCACCAATGTCATACTTCTTTGGAGGTCGGCGACGAAGGTCATAATGACGTTTGTTTTCCTCTTGGACCTTGGAGATTTGGGCTTTGGCTTCGTCGCGCAGCTCTTGACGGCTTTCTTCAAAAATCTTTATATTTTCTTCTTCAATAAGTTGTTTAATCTTCAAATCGTTGTTTGTTCTCATCTTAGCTCCCATCAATAATTGGAAAGGGCTGGTGTTGATGCTTCTTTGAAAAGTCGAATTTATGGCTCGCTGGACGTCGTCCACATACTTATACCATTTCGTTGGATCCTGCATTGAAAACTTAGATAGGACGGAGGCGATGACCCTATTCAACCTTTCGATTTGGCCGTTGGCCCTTGGCAATCCTGTGGTTATCATATGGTGCTGGATACCTTCTTCTTGGCAGTAGCTTTGGAATTCTTCAGAGAGAAAAGCTGAGCCCTTATCAGACACTATCAGAGCAGGATTTCCAAAGTTCTTCTTTTGATTTTCCAGCTTGGTGATCACTTCTTTTGCTGATGTACTCTTGGTCGGGTATAGCCATACGAATTTCGTAAATCCGTCAATGATTTCGAAGATATGGTTGTACTGCTTATTTGTCGACTGTAGTGGCCCAAGATGGTCTATGTGGCAAGTATGTAACGGCTGGTCTTCTTTATGTAGTGGATGTAAGAATCCCTCTTGTTTACCCGCTTTTTTGTTACTCAGGATGCACTTGACACAGTTGGAGATGCACTTTTCTATCTTCTTCGTAAGATTGGGGACATAGTAATCTTGCTTCAATTCGACTTCAGTCCTCTTCACTCCAAAATGTCCTTTCTCGTGTACAAGTCGTATAATATCGTTTTGCATAGCATTCGGAATTACTATCAAATCTTTCCCGTCAGCCAATTTGCATAGTAATCCGTTCCACATCAAGTAGTCCTGATAGGGTCTCTCTTTCAAAATTTCTTTGATTGCACGAATATGCTCATCGTCTTCTTGATTCTTTCTGATCTTTGCTAACATGGAGTCCGTGACAGAAACGATGCAAATGGGAGATCTGCTCAATGCGTCGGCATGCTTCAATCTGACTCCTGAGCGATGTTCAATCTTATAACTGAATTCTTCGAGTAGTAATACCCATCTAGCGACTCGAGCTCCTAGTTCTTTTTTGTTCATCGTCTTCTCAAATGCTGAGCAGTCGGTCACGATCTTAAAGGGAATCCCAAGGAGGTACACTCGGAACTTCTTCAAACTTTCGATGATTGCCAAAACTTCAAGTTCGTAACTACAGTATTTTTTCTCGGCGTCCGTGGTCTTCTTGCTCATGTAGTATACTGGGTGTAGTTGGTCGTCATCTGGACACTTCTGAAGCAAAACTGCGCCGTAACCTTCTTTACTTGCGTCTGTATGTAATTCAGTTTCTGCTCTTGGGTGATATATTTTCAAAACTGGGCCCTGAATTAGCTTCTGCTTCAAGTTTTCAAAAGCTTCCTTTTGTTCCTTGTCAAACCGGAAAGTTTGATCCTTCTTCAGCATCTCGCTCAAGGGTCTGGCAATTGTCGAGTACGAAGGGATGAATTTCCTGAAGTAGCCCGTCAGGCCAAGAAAACTCTGCACCTGTTTCAACGTTTTCGGTTCCGGAAAATTCTTCACAGCTTTTACTTTTTCCAAGGAAGGGTAGATGTTTCCATCCTCAATAATGTGTCCGAGAAATTCAACTCTTTTCATCAGAAACTGACACTTCTTGAACTGGATTTCCAATCCATATTCGGCTGCTACGTCTAGCACTACCTTCAATCTTCTTAAAGCTTCTTCTTCGCCTTTGGCAGGTATAATAAGGTCGTCCATATAAGTTAGAACTACTCCTTGGCTGTAAGAGGTCGAAAGATACTATTCACGTACCGTTGGAAAACGGCTGGAGAATTACATAATCCGAAAGGGACTTTCAAAAACCAAAACTGTCCGTCGTGCGTCACAAAGGAAGTATATTTTCGGCTGTCCTTATCGACATTTACATGGAAAAATCCGTTCTTTAAATTCAAGGTCGTGAATAAGCGAGCGGCTTGCAACTGGTCCAGTTGATCCTCTATCAGCGGCAGTGGATATCGGTCCTTTACCACCATCTTATTAATTTTTCTGTAGTCGATACATACTCGTGGGCTACCATCTTTTTTTCGGACTACTACTACCGGGCTGGCATATTCTGACGTACAGGATTCAACGATACCATCCGTAATCCACTTTTGTACTTCTTGAGCGACAATTTCTCGTTCTGAGAAGGGTAGACGTCGTGGGCCTTGGTATATAGGTGTCTCGTTGGATACAATAATTTTCATTTCCACACCGGCATCTTTTTTCGAATCGACAGATCTGGGTTGGTAGCTTGATACCATCTTTTTCACTTCATCTTCAGCGTCTTTAGAGATCTTTTCGTCGACTTTTCCATAAGCTTGTTCATCTGAGTTAATGTGCATTAGGGCAGCACAATGGGTCTTTTTAAACACAATCTGGTCTGGGGTAATCGTCATTTCGGTCTGGTTGATCAGTTCGGTTCCAATAACTGCATCCATCTTCATTGAGTCATCATTAATAACGTAAATAGTCGAAGGAAATTCTTCTCCATCAATCTCAATCTTTGTTTGGAAGTATCCTAACGGCTGAACTTGATTTCCTCCAAATGCTGTAAACGTTATGTCTGTCTTCTCCAAAGGTGCTAAGTTCATTATCTTGAACTTTTCTTCCTTCAGTAGGTTCACCTGGCTTCCAGTATCTATCAGCGCTCGAAGATGCATCTGCATAATCGTAATCGTCTTGTATGGGTTACTGGTGTCACTCGATACACAACTTCGTACGGCCTTTTCGTCTTTTTTCAATTTCTTGTCATCTCTTGGCTTCTTACATTCGGATGATTTATGGCCGAATTCGTCGCAGGCAAAACATTTGGGTCCTTTGCTCTTATCTGGACATTCTGATGACCTATGGTCCTTTGTACCGCAGCTGTAGCATCGAAACCCCTTTGACGTACTGGATTTTTTGCTTTCTACCTTCTTTGTTTCTGCTGTATTCGTCTTTGTGCGTACATTTGTCCTGGTGTTAATTTTGTCATACATTTCTATCTTGTCTTTAAATTCTGATGACGTCTTGGCTCCATATAAAACACTTTTGCTTGCTGATTCGTCAGGGATACCGTCTATGACGTATTGAAACACCGCCTCAATTTCTATATTTCCTCTGCTTGCTAGTTCCTTCATTTTTAAGTAATATTCGGAAATACTTTCTTCAGGCTTCTTCATTCGCTTACCAAGTCGTCGGTGAAGATCAGCGCTGTTCATCTTTTTTCCAAATTCCTTGGTGAGTGCTCTTTTCAATCTTGACCATGAACTTAGGCGTTTTTCTCCCTGAATAAACAGCTTTGCTAGACCTTTCATAGACTTCTTTGCAAAGATAAGTTTCTGCAAATCATCCCACTTCATCATTTTAGCAACATCTTCGAAGTCTGAGATCCAGTTTTCAATCGGATAGCTGTCATTGGCTTCGTAACTTCTTAAGGTGTCCTCAACATCACGAAATGTCATAGTAAACTTTGGTTTTCTTCGTTGTTCGATTTGTATCTCGCTGTCTGAGCCACTATCAGAAGTTTCCTCTGAGTCTTCATCTTTAGGATGCCTAATCTTCTTTTTTCCCATCTTTATTTCTTCATTCGTCTTCTTTCTTCGTGATTCGTCTTTCTTCTTCTTGTTTTTTGCGTCTTTTTCGTCTTCGTCACTCCCACTTCGTCGTCGGTTTTCACTTCTTTTCTTCCTTCTTCTTCTATCTTCGTCATCTTTATCTTTTCGTCTTTGTTTGTCGTCTCTTCTTTCTTTTTCTCTACGGCTTACGTCTTTAGCATCATCTGTACCTTCACTACTTTCACTTTCTTCCTCTTCGAGATCTGTTTCTTCTTCTTCAATGCTCTGTTCGTCATTTTCGTCGTCGTCCTTTTGCTCCTCTTCCGTCCTTACGCCCTGTTCTTCATTCTCGTCATTATCATCTTTCACCAGGGTGTTCAGATACGTTAAACTGATGCAAATTCGTCTGACTACGTCTTCTTTGGAGTTTAAATCACATTGAATATCTAGGAGAAAACAAATGTCTACTAAAGCGCGATGAGAGAATTCGTCCTGTACAAATGTCAATTTTTGTTTAAAATCCTCAGAATCTTCCGTAAAATTGAATCCTTTAAACTCTTTCAACTTTTTACGACCAATTCTACCGACATCCTCATCAAAACATATTTTACATAACGTCTGTATCGTCTCTCTACTCGCACTCTTAATATTGTCATGCACCGTCTTAATTGCACTGAGATTTTCCATCTTAATTTCACCAGAGTTTATTTTTTATTACCGCGCGAGAATAATCGAGAACTAACAGTTAGGAGTCCACAACTACTAAGATCATTTATCGCGGAAATACGTTGGTACGTCGGCACCGTCACGGCAACTTATCGAGTTTTTAGCAAAAGTCAAATCGTCCTTAACTTTAACACTTGATCCCGTCTTTTCTGCGTCGCGATTTTATTATTCCCGTTAATTATTTATGCAGCTTGTACTTACGGCCACCTGCTCGTCTTGTTGCACAGAAAATGTTTTTCACCGAATTAAACAATGCTGGTCATCTTCAACTGCAAGTAGCGAGCGTCGTCACGTCGTTTCACCCTTATCGCATCTTCCAGTACAGCACAGTCTAAAAACATAAACACTGATCTTTGTGCACCTGCCGTCTGCCGTCGTCGTCCTTGGAATAATCCACGGGTACACACATTAATTTCACCACCGATTGCCTTTGATCACTTTTCTGCCGTTAATTCTGTTATTATCATTCAAATTTCGGTCGAGCCCCCACTTTTAGGAATGTTTATAATGAAATTTAATTAGGTAAATAAGAACAAGGTAAGTAACATATTGTAAATATGTGTAAATGAATGAAAATAACCGTCTCGCCGTCTGCAAAGACTTTTATTAATACTTAAAAAAAACAAAGCGTGCGTACCGGTGGCTTACTCTGTGCGGACTGACTCCTGACTGACTCTGAGGGCCGGTTTATCGATGCTCAGTTAAATGAAAATATCTGACAGTTTACGTTATCCGATAGTTAAACTGTTTATCGACAGCAAGTTGACTGCAAAGTCTTTGCTAAAGTGCCGGGCAAACTGACTGACAGTTCGAAGTGTCAGCTAGGGCAGAAAACCGACGGTTAGCATCGCCCAAAGTCATTTAAATGACGAAGAAGGTGAATCTTTGGTTTTCTTCAACATGAATCTAGCTAATATAACGTTTAGGAATGTACCTGAAACTATTTTGAGGAATTTGCTAAGACTTAAGATTTCCTAAACTTTCTTTCAAACCTCCTGCTTCTACCATCCGTTTTCTTATCCTCAATTACATCTCCTGCTGGTTACTTTTCAAAGCACGTCTGGATTTTAGGCAGAAAAGTCTACTCCTCGTTTCTTATCTGTCATCAATACAAATTTCAACTGCATCAGCACCTGCTGCAGTAAACAAAGACCGTAAGGCGTTGCTATAGAAACAGTCGACTATATTAGCGCGAAATTTAAGTCTGTCCAATAGAATTCAACTTCCGCTACACCAAATGTTGCCAACACAACTCAAACTGTCAGGCACGTAACTGACAGACAAAGTCGATGTCGATAAACGTGAATCGGATTTATCTGTCAGCTATAATAAACTGTCAGATAGATAACAGTCAGTTTTGACTGAGCATCGATAAACCGGCCCTAGTCAGTGATGCGCCCTTCCATGCGCCTTCCTACAATAATAATTATAATTTTCAAATGCCGTTAAAAAAACGAATTTTTTTTCTGTGAATAAACGTAAATCAACATGGTACACACAGAAAAAGTTCATTGCCAAGAAAAAATCGATTTGGAGAGTTCTGGACACTTTGGCCAAGCAAAAAAATCTAGTTTTCTATTATTTTTTTTAACCTCCCCAATCCACTTCACCAGTTATAAAAAAAGGGAGGTTACTGCAATCACTAAAATTTTCGAATTTGAGATAGCACCAGATCTTCACGTTTCGAGGTCTCAGGAACCCAAAAAAGTGGTTTTAAAAATGTGTCTGTGTGTATGTGCGTACGTACGTACGTGCGTACGTTTGTAAACACGCCACAGCCAAAACTACTAGACCGATTTGCCTGAAATTTGGTGCGTAGGCAACACATAGCCCAACTTAGATCTGAAAAGCTTTTGGAGCCAATCGTGCAACTAGAAATGCCATTTTGGACCATCAACTTTTAAATTTCAAATGCAAACCCCCATTTTTCACGTCACTATAGGAAAGGCCTTCAAATTCTGCCTCTAAAAATGTATTCACTCTCAGTGCCCTTTTGACCAAAAATTTAAAAAAAATTGATTTTTATCGGACTTTAAAATCGCGGTACATCCCAAGCCCCTGAACCGATTTGGCTGAAATTTTGCACATGGAGATTGTATTGCACGTCGAAGAGCTGAACAAACTTTGGATTCAATCGGCCCACGGAAAGTGCCGTTTTGGCACACCAATTTCCAACTGTAAAATTATTCACTCATTTAACCATCCAAAACAAGTTTTTGAAAGATTTATTGTCACCATCAGAAAGGTCTTCAAATTCTGGTTTTAAATAAGACAAAATTCGTTCGCATTTAGTGCTCTTTGGGTCAAAAAATCGAAATTTTGTAATAACACTAAAAATACATTATAGCCCAAATTAGTGAATCGATTTGGCTGAAATTTGCTACATGGAGATTGAGTGACCCGTTGAAGACCTGAAAGGCTTTTGGAAGCAATTGGTCCACAGGAAGTGCCATTTAAGCATATCAACTTTAAATTTTAAACACAAGGCCTCCTTTTTTACGTCGCCATTAGAAAGACAATCAAATTCTGGTTCTAAAAATGTATTCAAGTTTCTGCCATTTTAGTGGAAAATAGAGAAAAAAATCATTTTCATTAAAAGGGAGCAGGCTGACAGTGGATGACATAAAGTATCAGTTATTGTCAAAATGGTGGCAAACTGTTAACCTTAAAAGGAACATATTGTCAAATGCGATGGGTGATGTCCGAAGTGATGTCGGTATTTGTCAGAAAATTGCGAAATTAGTCACAGATGATAAGCACAAAAAAAATTCTGTTGAATTGACTACCATTTACACAGAATACAAAGATCCACGCGATGGGGAGGTTCCAGCCGCTTCTCTGCTGCATTTTTTTTAGTTCTGCATTTTATTTTGTTAATAAAGTGTGTCCCAAAAAAAACCGAACGATTTATTTTTGGTTATAACTTTATTATTATTGGAGCGATTTTCCCCAATTTTATACGAGACGTAGTCAAAAGATGAGGCTTTTAGAATCGGCAACCATTTTCCAGATGGCGCCACTAATAAATTTTTTATGGCAATTTACCACAAGGCCACTTTTTGATTGGCTGGAGCCTGGAGTTGAACCATCTGTGAAGCGATCAAAATGAAAATAGTGTAAGCTTAAAGCAACTTTACAAAATTTTATTCTGAACCTTCATGATTAATTTGCAAATTTTTCTGTGATGCTCTAAAAAGGGTTTTTTAAGATTTATTTGATATTAATTCGCTACCGATCTTGACAAAATTTTCAGAATCCTTTGTAACACCTTAAATCTTTCGTAAAATAACGTTAGGTACTTTGTGCAGGAATTTAACTTAAGTACTATATCGTTATACAAAATGTTAAAATAAATGAAACACAAAAAAATGGTCTAACATTGACTTGTTTGTGAACTGGACAAGTTGTTCTTCAGCTTACGACTGTTATAAAGCACATATTTGGTTTATTTTTAAATCCAGAATTGTTGTTTACTCCAATCCAGCCTGTTGTCTGTAGCCGCTTTTAGTGCCAACATTTTTTACTAATTATAATTTCATATTATTCTCGCTAATTTTTTAATCAAATGTGTTCATAAAAATTTGTTACGGTGGCGCCATAGGGTGACATCATTTTGTGAAATATTGAAGGTGTTACTTAGGATTCTGCAAATTTTGTCAAGATCGGTGGCCAAATAAAAAACAAATCTTCAAAAATCCTTGTTTTAAAGCATCACAAAAAAAATTATAAATGAATCAAGAACGGTCAGAATGAAATTTTGTAAAGTTGGTTTAGAAAAGAAAATCATTAGCTTCCATCCTACACTAATTTCATTTTGATCGGTTCACAGATGGTTCAACTCCAGCCAATCAAAAAGTGTTCTTCTAAAAAACTGCCGCAAAAAATTTATTAGTGGCGCCATCTGGAAAATGGTTGCAGATTCTAAAAGCCCCATCTTTTGGCTGCCTCCCGTCTAAAATTGAGGAAAATCGGTCTCATAATAATAAAGTTATAACCAAAAATAAATCGTTCGGTTTTTTTTGGGACACCTTTACAATAATACCCCATAATAGTTATTTGTTTAATGACGCAAAAAAATTGCAGATTTACTGCCGCAGCTGAAGTGTCACAGCCGAGGCTAGGAATCCAGCCAAGGTAGCAAATCTGTTATTATGAAAAAAATTTTCGTCTGCGGCGCTAACTGGGGGGCTCCTGCAGTCCTGCCCCACTCCCCCACACATCGTTGCCGCCATCTATCAATATGCAGTGTTATTGTATGCCCCCCTAAGCAAATTTCCTAAATACGCCACTGCGTAAGGATAAAAGGGATAAAATAAAATCGTGGGGCCCTCCCGCCGACTTCAACTCTTCAACAATTCATCGTTATTTGATATTTTAAAATACATACCTAGATAATAATGTGCAAGATAAGCTGCTCTGATTCATCCTGCACTTTGATGAAGCGCTGACAACAGTAGGTAACATTACATTACAGGGCTTCTCGTTCTTGTTTACTTAATACCACGATTTTCGGCATTCAGTAAGTGATAGTATAATTTCCATATTTTGTATTTAATTTTGGGAGACAATTGACTCAAACATTTATTTAGGTTTTATTCGAGGTTTTATTTATTGTGACATGTCTTTATAGACCGACGGTCTAAAAAGAGGTCCATGGGCTATAAAGAGACGTTTATGTCAGAAAAAATTATACATAATTGTCAAATTGCGATATGATTGTGCATAAAATAATTATGTAAGTAGATTAGGTAGGTACGGTTTACATTCTATCTCGGTGAAAGCGGTCGCCGAGAAATGAAGACGTCTCAGTAACGATAACGAAAACGAAGTGAACGAACGGCCAGCGACCAGCGACTCCATTTGGATTGAACTTGGCAACAGTTTCTTGCATTGCGTCATCATAGGCCACGTGGGTACACGTCATACTTAACGGCAAGTCGTGTCAAGAAGAGAAGAGTCAATAAGTCGGTGTGTTATTATCACAGCTGATAATAATCAGCTTTATCAGAATTCATTTATAGAATAGCAATAAATTGTAAAGCATCAGTGTGACAGTGTGTGCGCACTCTCTATGACATTATGACCACTAAGGGGAATCCCCTTTGAACATCGTTTTGCGTTTTAGTCTGCATTGTGAGTCGTGCTTAAACGTCGCTCTTCGTTTCCTGCAATTATTCAGGTAAAAACAAATTATTTTTATCCGCATACGAATTAAGGCGGGCGGGGTCGCATATTCATATACATGGTGAGTTTTATACCACAGAATCTACTGTTCAAATGGTGAAGCTTGGTGCAAAAATTATTGGTCAATTGTGATTCCTCTTGATGTTATAAGCCGCCAAAGATCTTCATTTTTAAACGTTCTTTTTAAATATCTTTCGGAGGGTGTATCGTAGGATTTTGAATTTTTGCACAGCATTGTTACAGACCAAGATGCAATTGCTGATGATACTTAAGACGTTATCCAAAAAGCGGATCTTTGCTATACAGGGTGACCCCGATGTTATTTGCTCTTGAACTTTTTTATGTTTGAAAATATTGCTAATTTGCCTATGCGGCCGTATTCCCGGTTCAATTCTAAAACTTTTTTGCTTCTTAAAATTTTTCGAAAAAACTATCCACTCAAGAGAAAACTTGAAAAAACCGAAAACATGATGCAGGTAATCACCTTTTAAACATGGTAGTGATACACATCCAACTGTGAGAATCTTGAAGGACTTCAGTTCTTATTTGATACACATGCGCTTCTCTCAGGGATGCTCTTGTGGATCTGCAAGCTTTGGATTTGGTTAGAAAGTCGACTCGAAATTGTTTGAGGCATCTTAAACCGTGATCGGCAGCTATGTAGCTGTAATAAAACCATTTCACTTATCCTATTCATGTCTATTACCTGTCAGAGACACCCGCGCTAACGTAACCTGCTACCTTTTTAATTTTATTTATTAAGTAGGTATACTCTTTACAAATGAGAGATCATAAAATTAGCAAATGTTGATTTATTTGAGCGATTTGAGGCACAGAATTAAAACAATCAACCATGCATTACATCATCCTATTAATGCCTCCCAACAATGGATTTCATTGATTAGTTTTTCTTGTATAGTATTTCTTTTTAAAACAAACCATAATGGTTTGTTTAATATTGCTTTCATACGGTGTTCCTTTGTAATTTTTTTACCTGATGGACAAGACGTTCGGGTTCTTGAGCGACAACGTTTGAACCAACCATCTTGCTCATCCATTACCGCACATTCCCCGTCTTTTATAATTTATTCTAATATTAGCGATTTAATCGTTCAACTACTACTACTACTACCTACCCTTTTATTGAAATTGCGTTTATTTCATTGAACCAAATCCTTCACATATTTTTTTGGACTGGTTTTAATTAGGTATTTGTGTTGTAATGTGGAAAATGTTTACCTACCTACCACAACATAGGCGTACTTAGTCAAAATGGGTACCTATATTAACAGGAGAATTTATTGCCGATGCCGAAAGCCAAATTCTGTTAGTCGTCCAGATTGTAGAAAATGTGACGTGCGAGAAGGTTTGTGGAGCAAATAAGTCCGAAAGTTGTAACCGGTGGATATGGATCAATGAGCGCTGAACTATTCCGGTATAAGTGGTGGATGTGTCTCAAATATGCTTTGGAACGTTAAGGTCTACAACGGTCTGCGTTGTCGATGGTCGGTGGATCAAATAAGTACTAGGGCGACGAATGGTTCTGGGCACAGATGTAGGACAACACCTTCAATGCAAAAAAATAGTTGAAATGTGATGCTTGTCAACGTACACTTTGATTTTTGTTGAAATTGTAGGTTCATCACGATGATCATGTTTTCGGTTTTTTCAATTTTCCTCGTGAGTGGTTAGTTTTTTCGAAAAATTTTAAGAGCCAAAAAAGTTATAGAATTGAACGGGGAATACGCCCGCATATGCAAATTAGCAATATTTTCAAACTAAAAAGTTCAAGTGCAAATAACATCGGGGCCACCCTGTATAACAGGGATCCGCTTTCTGGATAATGTCGTAAAGTACCATCAGTAGTTGCTTCTTGATCTATAACCATGCTGTGCAAAAATTCAAAATCCTACGATAAACCTTTCGAAAGATATTTAAAAATAACGTTTAAAAATGAAGATCTTTGGCGGCTTATAACATCAAGAGGAATCACAATTGACCAATAATTTTTGCACAAAGCTTCATCATTTGAACAGTAGATTTTGTGGTATAAAGTAGGTGGAGTTTTTCAGACTTACCTTGTAGATAACATCTTGTAGGTACTTATAAATAATATCTTGCTCAGAAAGTTTATTAGACAAAATTGGAATTAAGGGGACAGTTTTAAAATGGATGCATAGTTTGACATTCAAGATAAGACCGGATCTATACGTTTTGAGGTTTCAAAAACTCAAAAAAGTGGTTTTTAAAACGGTCTATGTGTATGTGCGTACGTAGGGGAGGGTGGGACACATTTGACAGTGGGGCAGTTTTGTCAAGTTTAAAATTTTATTATTTACGTTAGCTTCAGTGCTTAACTTCGTTTGGTTCAATTTTGGCAGTGGTAGAAAGAGTTTTGTAGTTTTTGTGGAGATTTTTCTTAAACCTCGCGGAACTGAATTATTTTTGATGTATCCTTTGGTGCATAAAATTATCTTGTTGAATATTTCTTATTTATTTTTACGTATTATTTTAAATGAGACCTACGATATTTACGAAACATCCCAGAGAACACGGACCTCTATAAGAGGATTTGTGACTTCCTTTTTGTGTTAACATTGCGATATCCAAAGTGTAACTTCTTACGGATGTCTGATAGGTCACAATGCGATTTGTCACTTCCTTTTTGTGTTGACATTGCGATGTCTTCAAAGAAACTCTTTTTGAAATTCTATTAAACGTCGGTGAGCAAACATCCATATAACATTGGCAGATAAAGACAACTTTAAAAAAATGTTACATATGTAACGTTAATATTCCTTACAATTTTTTGGCCTACAGATCTTTGTCGATGACTTCACATACCAGCACTTCACATGGACTTTATTTTTAAAGCCTATTGATTTTATTGTTTGAATCTTTTTAAGCAGTTTTATTGAGACTCTTATGGGACATTCGGATTCTGGGAAGAACACCTGCATCCTTATTTTCTTTTGCGTCTGGAACCTATACTAAAGTTAATGTTAGTCCTCTGCAAACGTTCGTACGGAACGCATCTTGCTAATTAATTAATCAGATTTGTTATCAGCTAGAGTATAATAAACGGCCGTGGAATTTGTAATTTCGTACATCAGTGCTTAGGTATGTGTCGTTTATGTTGATTTTGATTATGATCTGATTGTTCCTCTTCTTTTTTTGTCAAACACATCGTTTCTGCTGCGTAGGGGAAAAGTGGGAACAGTGAGACGAATGGAACAGTGAGACAAGGTCAAGTTTGGGGAAAATTGATGTGTAAGGTTGGTGCTACCTGCTACATATTCAAATTTGTGCTCAGAAAATAACACTGCTCTCATTAGACGTTGCACGTCCGACGGGTTTGGACAGGATCGAATTTTTGTTGGTTTGTTGAGTACGAACTTTTTACGGGAGGGTCAGTGTAGTTGTTTACCTTTCAAGAACAAAAACAAAGAGGTGGATTCTGTTTTCGCTGATGAAATATACGTCTTCAAAATAGGTAAAATCATTAAAATGGCATTATGTTTTTTATAGGTTAAAGGAGATTTTACCGATTTTCCGGGAAAATAGCAAAGTGGGTACAATGGGACAAAACGTAGGTGGGTACAGTGGGACAGTGTCTCACTGTAATTAGAAACTGTAAAGCAATAATGGAAGTCAGTTTTCTGAGGAAGTGCTCCAAAAATAACAGTTGTTTTGTCTTTCAAACTGTAATAGACCTTCCGAAAATAACAAGCGGTCGAAATTTTTTTCCATTGTTGAAAACTGCTGTTATTTCTTAAAAAAATTGTCGACCACAAAGTATTTGTATTAATCGACAATCAATTTGTTCTCTAATTGCTTATTTTTGTGTTTGCCGTTAATGAATGTGCCGTATTCGTTTCAAAAAGGCACTGTCTCAATGTACCCTGCTAGGTGGGAACACTGAGACAAATGCACCATCTTCAATTTTTTGTTACCACTTTTTTTTTTCTTTAGATAAGTGTAATATTGTAGCTTATTATACTTGCTAATATGATAAGATATCTATATTTAATTTACAGACCAAATACAATTCTGTTTTGTATTGAATTTAACCGTTTGAATTTTTCCGTCTCACTGTACCCGCCTCTCCCCTACATTACGACGGGCCTTATAGTTGTTTTATAGATCTTCATCTTCGTGGTTCTGCTGAGTTTCGTCTTTAAGTAATTTTTTGTTTCTATGGAAGGCTCTATTGTAGTCTCTGCTTTCGTTTGTTCTACTAATAAACACTCCGAGGTACTTAAACGCTTCAACTTCTTCAAAAAGATATCCATTACTCTCCATTCCTACTAATTGTGTCTTCTTGTTTCTGCTGCAATGCATATATTTTGTCTTCTCTTTATTTATCTCTAAACCCCTTTGTTTTGCTTCAGACTCAATTTCTTGAAAGATTTTTCCTAGATCCCTTTTGTCTCGTGCTACAATTGTTACGTCGTCTGCATACCTACGCTGTATGAAAAACTACGAACGCGACAACAAGACACTCCAAAAAAAGGCTTACCTCGTTTTGGCGTGATGTAAATGGACTGTATCTTGGGTTGAAATGGTTCTGGTGATCAGGATTCCGGTGAAACTTAAAAACTATAGTTCAAAAGCGAAACAATTAGCGAGCACGTTTCGAATCGAATCTTTCTAACGACTTAAAAAACTCGCGTGTTCTCTTCAGCTTCCTGAGAACTCTACTCACTGCCCGCATGCGCTAGCAAACCCATCTGGAGTGTCAAAAAAACCATAAACGAAAAATCCAAATTGCGCATGGTTGCAGTTACAATAAAAATAAAAATTAATTTTAGATTTAAAAATAAATTTAAAACGGCAATAATCCCAAACTAATATTTAAGAAAAACAAAAAATAAAAAATAAGCGAAATGCAACTGAACATACGCTATTATTTAAATTGCATTTTTATTTATTGTCCCTCCATTTGTTACCTTTTTAATAATGCGATCTAACGATGTTATAAATAATACCGCTGACAGAGCGTCGCCTTGCCTTACGCCTTTCTTTACATGAATTTTTTCTGTCATTTTCTTTCCTGTATTAACAATTGCTTGTGAGTCCCTCATTGTCATCTCTATTATTCTAATAAATTTTTCGGGTATTTCGCTATTTCTTAGGTCTTTCAACATCTTCCTCCTTCTTGGCTTGTTTAAAGTCAACAAACAAAAGGTGCGTGTTTTACGTTTTTTCCATAATTTGCAATATAATTCCGACATCGGTATATCTGTAATCGGAATTAATCCCGATAATCGGTAAAATTCCAATGGTCACCATAATAAGGCTGAATTTCTTGAACTTTTCTTAAAACTTACATTAATCCTTATGAACATGAGACCTCACCAAATTCGCAAAAACCTCATATGCATCTTGAACGGAATAAACCCAGTTCCCACTGATAATTTTTTTCTTCTATCGCTTTTACTTCCAAATCCATATTTCTTATCTGCTGCATTCATAGATATGCTGATAGATCTAAGTACTTAATTTCAAGGAAAGATAAAGGAAAAACATTTTCCTTTCTGCTCACATCAGTTTATTTTTATTTTCAGCAACAATGAACAAAACACCGATCTCATGGCTACAAGAACTGATGGCACAAAAAAAACTGACAGCCCCTGTCTACATCGAGGAAGGCCAGGCCACTGACTTCAAATGCACCGTTCGTGCATCCGATGTGATTGGATTTGGCAAAGGAAGCAACAAAAAAGAAGCAAAGCACAACAGTGCCAAAGACGCCCTGGAGAAATTGGGATTTCGCAACCTTACCCAAACATCTTTGCCTGCTGCCCCACCTACCAGAAATGTTTTGTACGCGAATTACGTTGGAATTTTGAACGAAAAATGCACAGGGGCATTTCCTGTTTATGAAACTGATTGGTATCCTCCGGATTTTCTTTGCAAATGCCGCTACCTTGGCAAGGAATCTCTTGGAAAAGCCTTAAACAAAAAGGACGCCAAGCAAGAAGCTGCCAAGAACATGCTTTCTCTGTAAGATTCTTCCTGGCGTTCAATTTTTGTACAAGTTTTTCAGGATCAACATCGGTGATTTACTCGTCAATCAAACTCCCAAAATTAAATTGTGCCTGGAAGTTGAAGGCGATGCGAAAAGGGTCATCGACAGTTTTAACAAATTGTCTTTAGGTAACCAGGGGTTGCGCCAACCAAAGACAGAAGTTACTGTGCCAAGAGTTTTGAACGTCAATGTGAGGGTTTTGTCTGTAATTTTTTGTAACTGTTTTATTTTAGATCGATGCAAGTCAGTCGCTGGAGGAGTTGAGGGGAGAAGTTAAACGTCATGGGGTTGAGTACAAAGTTGTGGCTTTCCAGAAAAATCCTGTGGGGTTGTACCTCCAAATTAAGGACAGCATTTGTACTTTATTGCAAATTGATAAAACCAAAGAGGAAGCCGAGAGGAAATTGCTTCTGGATTTGTTGAATATGATGACAACTGGTTGTGACCTAACTGATGATTTAATAAAATTTTGATGCGTTTTTTAGTTTGAGTTGTACGTGTTTAAATGTATTTTTCGGTCGGTCTTGCAGCTTTCTGCAACCGTGGTTTTTTGGTCATCTGTTAGTTCTTCTTCAAAGCAAAAGGTGGATTAATTAAGCTCGCTTCAGATATTTTAATTCCATATCCATCAAATTTATCGGGTGGACATGAGAAATTATCTGGAAGAAATAGTAAACCAACAAAAAAAGGAAGAGAGAGGCAAAGGAAAATGGAACAACGTAACAACAACAGAAGAACCAAGGGAAACGGGAGAAGAAAAAAGAAAAAAAGCCAACGGAAGATGTATATCAATACGATGTATATCTCGGTAGACGTTTATCAAGTTAATGTGTATGTAGGGGCGGCTGGTCTTACTGGTGGAATCGGGTGCAGATTTTATCAATCTGCACCTAGTAGTAGTGCCTCCGCAAACGCACAGATGTGTCAAAAAGGCGAAATGTTAAAAAATTGTTGTTACAAAATTTAAAAATAGAAAATGAACAGGAATGAGTAATGATTACACAAGGTAGTTTCACAGTCTCGTTCCACAAAATTTTTACTTACTGTTTAGGACGCGTTTCGGAGTGTTACTCCATCTTCAGCTATATTGTGGAACGAGACTGTGAAACTACCTTGTGTAATCAAACATCAGTTCCTCTTTGAAAAATGGACCAAGCTTTCAACCAATTAGGAATGAGTAAATGAAAAGAATTACCCGAATTAAAACAAAATTTGGCGAATGATGATGATAATTAATTGTAATTAAGCAGAATTACAGAAAATAACACGAAAATAAGCCAATTATGCAAATTTAGCTTTTGTGGGTTGAAATGTTGCGAAGGGGGTTGGAAAAGTGAAAAAGATAAACATAATCCAAATGACTTCAATTTATTACCGAAGGAAAACTAAATTACGTAAATTTTGCAAAATAAACACTTAGGGGGTTGAAAAATTGTAAAGGGGGATGAAAAGTTAAAGGGGATGAGAATTAATCGTAATTAAGCAGAATTACAGAAAATAACACGAAAATAAGCCAATTATGCAAATTTGACTTTTGGGGGTTGAAACATTGCGAAGGGGTCGAAAAAGTGAAAACGGCAAGAACAATCCATATGAGTAAGATTCGGTAAAATGTATTACCGAAAGAAGGCAAAACTGCGCGAATTTTACAAAATTAACGCTCGGGGGGGAGAAAAATTGTTAAGGGGGATGAAAAATCAAAAGGGGTGAAAATGTACTGTACTTAAGTAGAACTAGCGAAAATCACACGAAAAAGAAGCGGTCTGGGTAAATTTTGCTCTTTGAGGGTTCACATATCATGAAGGGGGTTGAAAAATTGTGGATGGGTTAAAACTGACTTTGAATTATTAACAAACCAGAAGAAAGCAAAAAAAAATAAAATGTATTTACTCCGCTTGCTAGGGCTTAGGGGTTGTTAGTAGCGTAGGGGTTGGTTTTAGGTTGAAGACTCATAAGACTTTTTTCAATGGTTAACCGAAATCTATCGAACCCCATAATTTTATTCCACCACTTGCATGGAAAAATTTCCAGTTTCAACCCTTAAATTTCATCCCCCTTGTTAGATTTTGGTGAAAGTTTGTCCATCCACCTACAATGTCACTGAAAATTAACACACCAAATTATGCCTTGATACGTTGAGTAGTTTTTGAGTTTTCGCATTTTTGTGTTTCTGCATGTTAGGGGTTGTAGCGCCTATAAGGGTGGTTTTTCTCAAAATATGAATGACACCTTTTTCGAATCATTAATGGAAAGCTATCGAATGACGCCAATTTCGACCAATATACTTATTAAGCGGAATTTCGAGTTGCAACCCCTGATTTCCACCCTATCTGTTCGATTTTACGAAAAAACGCATCCCCCGCAAGATTTCACCGATATATGTGTGCACGCTGAGTTTCCGACAGCTGCGTGCAACCCTTGCGGAGTTATCATATTTTTTGTGGTTTTCATCCCCTAAATTTCATCCCCCGAAATTAGCGCCCTTTCACTTTCAACAGACTTGAGGGTCGAACGTACATACCAAGTTTCAGAAAGATACGTCCACTAGTTCTCGAGTTATTGCAATTAATAGTTTTTCGGTTTTTCACCCCTAACTCCCACCCTCGTGGTCCGATATGGCCCAAAAGCAATCCCCGAGAAGATTTTCCGGGTATACACCCGTGTACAAAATTTCAGCTCGATATCTGCTTTCGTTCTCAAGTTATCCGACGTACAGACTAGACGAGCGAGCGAGCGAATAATCAAAGACAAGAGTACCTACCTCCGCATTCTGCTACGGCACTAAAAGGTGAATTAATTAAGCTCGCTTCAGATATTTTCATTCCATATCCGTCAAATTTATCGGGTGAACATGAGAAATTATCTGGAAGAAATAGTAAACCAACAAAAAAAAGGAAGAGAGAGGCAAAGGAAAATGGAACAACGTAACAACAACAGAAGAAGAAAAAAGGAAAGTAAGAATATAAATTCCTGTTTTGGAATTAGCGGGGATTAGAAACAAGGATAAAAAGGTGTGGAATGAAATAAAAGAATTTGAAATAGTAGGACTGACGGAGACATGGTTGGAGGAAGAGGGTTGGAAAAGACTATAGTTGGGAATGGCAGGGAGCGAGAAGAAGAAGGGGGAATTCTGATGGGAGCAAAAGAAGGGATCGAAGAAATAAAAAAGAGGAAAAAAGAAGAGAGGAAGAAGGTATAATGGACAGAAAAGTGATAATAGACAATAAGAAGCGGAAGACAATAAGGAGCCTCCGCTTCGTATTGTCTATTATTCATTGTTTCTATTCTCCAAAAATGACGGTGTACAGCCGAGACATGAAAACAACGAAAAAGAAAATAGAAGAGAGAATAGGAGAAAGGAAAGGGGAATGCATACTCATAGGAGGGGACTTCAGTGCAAGGCTGGGAGAGAAAGGAGCAAGAACCTGGACAGAAAATAGAGGAATCGCAAGAAGGGAAACAAAAGACAAAGTGAAGAATAAAGAGGGAAAAATTTTGAAAAGAACTGGTAGAAGAAAAAGGGTGGGAAGTATTAAACGGAAATAAAGGAGATGAAAAGGGGGAGTACAGGATATGTATATAAAGTGGGTGCTGGGAGTAGATAGAGAGACACCGGAATATATAATAAGGGAGGAAACGAAAAGGAGCCGTGAAATATGAGGATAGAATGGGGGAAAGAGGAGATTGTAAGATATTACAAGAATGCTGGAAAGAGACAATGAGAGAGAAATAAAGAGGGAAGGAGAGACAAAAATATTACGAGAGGAACGGTTACGCAAGAGGAGAAAGGCACAAGGAACAGGGGAAATGGATGAATGGAGCAATGTGGGAAAGGGATAGAGACATAGATGTACAGGAAAGAAGAACAAGGATCAGAGCATCAAAATATAATGCAAAATATGAGTGCGTAGTAAGCGAGCGGTTGCCAAGTTACTTGTAGAGAGATAATATGAAAGAAATGAGAATGATAGCGAGATTGAGATGCGGAAATGAGGAGAGAGAAGATAAGTTCTGGTTGGAGGAGGAAGAGAGGAGAAACAGGGTGTGTGGGGAAGCGAGAGAGACAATAAAGCATCTGCTAAGGACGAACGAGAGAAAGAGCATATTGAATGAAAGAGGAGAGGGCATAAAATGGATGAAGGAAGTAGAAAGGGCGAGAAGTAGCAGAGGGGGGTAACAGAAGATAGAAGGAAGAGAAAGAATTCAGTTCTGAGTTAATGATGTGTTTGTTTATATTTATTGTACATAATTTAGCGATGTAGGGACGGCAGGGCCCATTACAAGCCATAAAGGCAGTAATAAAGTTTTTCTCCATCGGATGCTAAGCTGCTAAGATCATCGAAACAAAAAACGACGTTTTTTTTCTTACGTTTATTTCCATTTTTATTTAAAAAACACTTAATATTTACCCCAGACACAATTCTTGAGAACTGTCTACCATTTCTACCCTAAACGATTCGTAAAAATTGTCCCTCTCCTCTCGATACCTCGCCTTCAATAAGTAATCCTTGGCTACGCTATTCACCATAAAACTATAGTGTAAAGCACTCAACTGGCTTTGCTGCAGGAATTCCGTCGTCTCAATCAGACACTTCACCCTATTATCTTCGTGACAATCCAGCGGTTCAAAATAATCGCAGAGGCCCTTCCTCCCTTTTTCCACATCTTCACCTAAATTCAGCAGCTTCAAAGACACCAACAGCCTAGTCAACAAGCAATTCTGATGACCGATCGTTTTATTTTGCAAGAGCTGAAGGGATCTTCCTCTGACGGGACTTTTTAAGGGATAATAAGGTATGCGTCCTAGTAGCTTTGCGATTACATCCCCTATGAAGGGTAAGTAAGGGGTGTTTTGGGTGGTGAGGAAAAAGGCTTTTTGATAAATTAACAGTCGGGGATCTCTATAGAGTCGACAGAGGAACTCGAAAGTTCTGAAAGAGGAAAGAAATTACAAAAGAACATGATATTTCTAGTATTTACTCATATTTGGTGGCGTGCTTTTTCCTAACGTAAGCCCAAGTTGATTTTAGTCTATAGATGGCAGGGCTTTGAAGACCGAAGACTATTGTTCTGCAGGACTGAAAGTTCGAGATCCGATGGCACTTGTACGCTACGTTGATAAATCTTGCAATCAAACGAGATCTTGCCTGAAAATTATCTTTGAATCTTTTTTGTTTACATTTGGTGTTTACCCTTTCACACTCGTTCTTCAGAATATCACTGGCTACCAAACAGCTAATCCTGTGAGAAAACGCAATCGCCGCTTGGATGTTGGGTGCATTTTTCGAAGACTGCTGCCATATTAAAACGTTCAACTCCACAGAGCTGATTTTTAGGAATAAATCGCGGTCGATCATCGTCAGCTGCTGGGCTAGCACCGTCGAATTGAAGTCCCACGCTGTTAGTACCACGTCGATCCTCAGCAGTCTCTTGAGAAACTGCAGAGAGGACTCGTTGGAATCCTTTCTGGGCTCTGTGCGACACAAGCAGCAGGAGTCTATTAGAAATAATTTACTGCACTAGACGTACCATTACAGATTTCTTGTGTTTTACCCCCAAACATGTTGAACCGGATGACGGATTTCCGTTTCTTCGCTTTTCTGCGCTTTCGCACGCCTTCGGAATCCGAAGAGTCGGAGCTTGGTGGGGGGATGTGTCTTCGCCTGAAGAATCGTCTACACTCTGAATGAATAAAAATAAAAAATTTGGCGAAGGTATGGTCCTGGGTAGGTGTCTAAATGCTTTAATATTTGGACACTGTATGATGGAAGCATTTTTGTTAATTTTACTCACATTCATTAATAGGTCAGGTCGGGTTGGGGCAGGAGCAGAAGAGATGTGAGAAGGAATTAGAAGCAATAAGGGATAGTTTGCACCGCCGAATCGTCGACGAATAGTATGTTCTTACTTTATGTACAGTCGGGGACTTTGCAAATGCCCACCCCACCTCGACGATTCACTTGGTCGACTGTATTGGGGGGCAAGCCGCTGGGGATGTCAGGTGTACAATTTAGGGGGAAGTCCGGGGATTTCAGAAAGGAAGTCCGAGGATTTCAGGGGGATTTCAGAGGATGGTTAGCGGTTTACCCCCCCAACCGTATGGCTGCAACGTGCTCAATGTTTACCTAATTAAAGCAAAGCAGTGGATCAAGCGAACTGTAGCGATGGGGTGGGTATTTTCCCCGAATGTACCTACAGTTACTTCAACACAGGGTGTCGGATAGAAAACCGCACACTTCTTTAGTGTTTATAACTTTTTATTCCGTTGATATTATCACAGCCCGTCTCTAATTGCAAACCATGCTCTAAGAAGTCTGGCAACATGGCACGGTGGTCCGACCTTTCAACCGAGGGGGTAACTCTGTGCAATATCGGGACAGGGCCTAAATTCTTGACCCTTCGCAAATTACCAAACACTCGAGTTGCTATGGTACGAGTTCTGTGATTGGTTATAACCTAGCAACTGCGAGCATTCGCTAATAAGCGAAGAGTCAAGAATTCCCCCCCAGGTCGCTGCGCAATGGTGTGCAATATCTAAAGTGCAATGCCTTCCAATAGTGTGCAATGCAATGCTGTACAGTTGTGTGTAATGCTGTGCAATAGGGTAGAATTATATCGTGCAATAGTGTAGAAGCTTTGTCAGCATGCCAGTACCCACCATAAATAAATACTTATGTCTGTAGATTTTTGAGAAAAATATTGATTATGGAGCGATCATAAATTTTGCTTTTGCAGGTAGATTTTAGGACGAGACTCTCGACGAGACCGAGACTTTCCCATGTCAGCGAGACCGAGAACGAGACTCGCTAAGTCTGGTCTCTTCGGCCGAAGAACTACCCCCGAGAGGAGGGGAGGGGGTGTAAAAATTATTCGCAAAAGTTTTGTAGAGAATACTATACCTACTTACTTCTACGTTTCTGGTGGTAAACCCTAATCTTCTGCAGGTGATTCTGTAGTTCCACGTAGGCGTCCTTGGCCGATCTCGGTCGGTACCAATAATCGGGGGTCCAGAAAAATATGACAGGCTTTCGGGGACTTCTTAAAAACATCAGTCAAACCTATTAACTCCCTTTATTTTGTTACCAACCCACATCCCGGTTGGCTGTTAATCTTCATAGTGTCCTTGGAAGCCAAATGTAAGGCCTCGCAGGAAATCGTAGCCACCAACTGTCTCTTGGTCACGGGAAGTCGAAGCTCTGGTTCTATTGGCTGCCTCCTGATATTCACCACCGACACCGCCCGCTTTACTTGAATGGAAAATTTGGCACCGGGGGGTACGTTCCAGGGGCCCAGTCCGTGCAAAAAGAGGGGCTGAGGAGCAAAGGCGTACCTTCGCCTGTGTCTGCTTTCGTGGGTTTTCGTCTGTTTTTGGGATTCCCAAAGCCTGACGGATTCCTCGGCCAGCCTGACGTAGTCCACGAAGTCGTTCGGAGCTTCAACTAAACAACCTGAGGACTAAATGCTTTATAATTTCTTGCGCAGTGGCGTCTGTTGTTCACAAGTAAATTATTATGGTTTAAACAAATGTAAATGCTTTCGAGCCATGGTTCAAAAAACTATTTCGCCTCATCAGCGAACTGCATTTGAATGGTGGCTCGAGAGATTCAGCTTCAAAGTCTTTATTACAAGACGGCGATGTTAAGAAGTGATGTTTATGCAATGATCCCTTCGGGGAATCTTTCTTTAATATCGAGGAAAGCAAGTCTCTTCACAGAAATGCCTCTGGCTCCTAATTGAGTAAGGGACTTAAATTTAATCCCTGTCCACAAGTAGGGGTGTTACAATCCCCAAAAAGACTCCCCCTTCCATGCGGAGGACCGGGCTATACAGATGCCCTTCTAATATAGAAAAAAAACCTTAAAGTCACAAATATAATTTATTCCAAAATTTTGAGTTCATATAATTGATTAATAGGTAAGCTGAAATATGCACAGAAAGGTCCGTTTGGGGAGCTTCATAAATACAAAAATTCAATTTTTACTGAATTTTTGCAAAATTGCTGGTGCCATGGTCTTTTAATAGGCTGTAGGGGCTGTAGTTTTAAACTATAAGACAGATATGAAAGTTGCTAGGGCACAAAAATGCACTAGAGTTAAGAAATTGTTTACTTTTTAGAAAATTAAGTTTCCCAAAGGGACCGATACCTAGACATTAATGTGTCATAGTGTATATGCAATGATCCCTTTGGGGAGTCTTTCCTTAATATCGAGAAAAGCAACATCTTTGAAGTTTTTTCGCAGAAAACCTCACAGGTCCACCTCAAATCACTGCAACCATTGCTCCTAATTGAATAAGGGAGTTAAATTTAATCCCTTTACACAATTAGGTGTGTCACATTACCGAAATCGACCCTTCCTTCCATGGGTTGGGCAAGGTCGATTCGGGAGCCTTCCAATGTAGAAAAAAATTACCTAACCATCAAAATTTTATTTTCTCCAAAATTCGAGTTCCCCAAAGGGACCAATACATAGACAACAAGTGTCAGTAGTGTTTATGCAATGATCCCTTCGGGGAATCTTTCTTTAATATCGAGAAAAGCAAGTCTCTTCAGAGAAATGCCTCATGATGGCTCCTAATTGAGTAAGGGACTTGAATTTAACCCCTGTCCACAAGTAGGGGTGTTAAAATCCTCAAAAAGACTCCCCCTTCCATGCGCAGGACCGGGCGATACAGATGCCCTTCTAATATAGAAAAAAAACCTTAAAGTCACAAATATAATTTATTCCAAAATTTTGAGTTCATATAATTGATTAATAGGTAAGCTGAAATATGCACAGAAGGGTCCGTTTGGGGAGCTTCATAAATCCAAAAATTCAATTTTTGCTGAATTTTTTCAAAATTGCTGGTGCCATGGTCTTTTAATGGGGCAGGATAGTCACCAGTAGCTTTAATTGCAATGTCCTGTCTAAAGTAGCTTCAAATATGCCCAAAATCCTCAGGATACAATCCGAACACTTTTGGGACTTGTGTACTGACTTTTGATACTGAACGATCATAGGGGCTCTAGTTTTAAACTATAAGACACAAAAAGGCACTAGAGTTAAGATATTGTTTACTTTTCGGAAAATAAAGTTTCCCAAAAGGACCGATACCTAGACATTAATGTGTCATAGTGTATATGCAATGATCCCTTTGGGAAAAGCAACATCTTTGAAGTTTCGCTAATCGTGCATTAACTAATGCATTACTAATGTGACAAACAACGATTACCTGAGTCGTGTCGCTGAATCTCATGGGCAGAATATAATCTTCAGCGGTCAGGAAGAGACCAGTACTGCAGCCTTCCTTAACTCCCGAACTGAATCTGTTAATTTGGAGACTATCCCCGATGTGAATTTCGTTTGGATTACTGCTGAGGGTTCTCGAGGAGACGACACAAAAATTTGACAATTGCTTGGGTTTCAAGAAGTCCGAAATTTGAGGGGGGTTCATAATGGGTTTGTAGGCGTCTTCGTAACTTTTACCGAGGAACAGGCAGCGATCTGTCCACTTTCGAGCCAGTCCCTGCCGATTCGAGAAAAAAATAGATGACGCGCCATTTTTCGAAATAAGTACCGTTGTGACTTTACCGGTCCCGAATTTGCACCAGAGCTGCTTCAGTCCGTTGGGTTTCACCACCTGTCTACTGTCCACCAAATAGAGGGTGCTGTTGGTGCTTGAAGTTGCGACGGAAGTTTCGGAATGAGATGAGCCGGAGTCTGGGGACAGGAATTTCAGCTTCTCGCACCAGAGGTTCCAGAACATCTAACACAAATTATAAAGTCATTATAGAATTTTACTTCGGAAAAAGTATCAAAGAGCTGAGTTTTTGTAGAAACGTTCCTTTGATAGTCCTAAAGGAAATGCTAAAAGTCCTCTAGAATCCGAGTTCGGCTTCCGATGATATGCCACCAAGAAGTGTTAAAAATGCTTTTCATCAAATATTTGCTAAAATATTGGCTTTTGGACAAAACAGGTGGTATACAAAATTGAAACCCGTCCCATGCTCTACAGAAAAGAGGCACTAAACGAAACTTCAAGGGTAGCTTTCAAACATGGCAGCTATTTCAAAATTCAGATAAGCGTTCATAACATTTGAACTGGTTGACCAAGTTGAATTTAATTTTCACCCACCGATAGCCGATCAAAACCATTATTTAGTTTTTTTATAAACTCCTTCAAAGCAGTTTTCAGACTATTAAATCCAAAGTCCAAGAATCCAACACATGATCGTATATTAGACGTTCCATATGTACGTATTTTTGGTAGATAATTGATTCCGATATATTTTCTATACATATTAGGTCTGATTGTTATACGTGATGAAATTAACGTTTATTATACGTGTTCTTCTTTCCAAACAGTTCCAGAGATGGCGGTGTCAACTCTACGAGCGAAGTTATGTAGGGTCCTTTTTGATTCACCCTATACGTTAATCATACGTATATTTTCAGTCATTAGTCATTTTTATGTTGTTTTGCTAATATATTGTAAGTATATTATTTTATACGCCTAACATACGTACATTTCCGGTTATTTTTATGTTTTTACTAATATACGTCTAAAAATACGTACACTGGATGGACATTTATACGTATAAGTTGCGTACCTACTATTTCATACCTGATATCAACGTATGGTATATAGTATTTGTATATGTTTAAAATACGTAACGGTGTTCATTGGGAAGGTCACCTTTCATTACTAAGGTAAAATTTATTGCTTTTTGTAATATTATTAACTAAAAGTCAATCACTTCAAACATCAGTGTTAAATTGACAAGCGAATAAAGCAAGGTAATATCCACCAGAGGAAGAGAGTATTTCGTGAGTGGATAATGGCCGGTATGAATAAACGGTAACAAAGCCTTTGCTCATAGTTCTATCCTTTTCTCGTGCACGAAAATCTTATATTTCCATCCTTTATTAATGCAAGTATGAGCATCTTGTAACAGCTTATTCATACCAGCCAATAGGTAGGTACTTATACATATACCTAGCTTTAATCACATGTTAATACAAAACTTTATCCAACACCTAAATCTTACGGTTTAAAGAAATAGACATTCATACAAACTTCCATGTAACTTTTTTCTTACAATTGTAACTTTTTTTCTTACAATTGTAACTTTTTTTTACAAGACATAAGGATAGGGGTGCATCAGATTTCGATATTTCGTATCTTAAAAACGAAGATACTCGTCATAGTGGGGTATATTGTTTCCGTCAGAAAAAGTTTAGCTGATGCAATGTTCTCTTTAGTATGTTCTCTTTAGATGATTTTACACAAATAATACTGTTTGTAAATTTCCACTTACCTACTACCTGTAAATTTACAGTTACTATTATGTAAATTTGCACTTACAGTCTGTAAATTTACACATGGTAATTGAAAATTTACACATAGTAACTGTAAATTTACACGTAGTATCTACTATCACTAGAAACACCCCACTACACCGAAACACTTGATTTACACTGCTGACGCGTTTCGAACACAATGTGCTCATTATCAAAGCCGAAGCTAAAACAACCTGCCTGTCTAAAAACTGAAATATTTATAGGCCCACCCGCGTAGCTCCGCCCCTCGCCTGATCTCGGTAGACCAATCACAGGTCGAGAAATGGTCACGTAAGGGTGAACACGTATAAATACAACAAGTCCTACTTAAAGTAGCGTAAACAAAGATGAATATGCGATCGGGCCTGTATCAGCGTTCATAAGCCTATCTCTAGACTTATGAATTACGATACTCTCCCAAGCGTCGAGCATCTGCATCTTGTTAACGCTACAAACTAACTTAATATTATCACTTATTCTATGGTCATTGTGTAAAGCATGTAGGGCAACACTGGATTTCTCAGTTCTGCCATATTTAAGGTGGGCTAAGTGCTCCTTAAATCTGGTGCTGATAGACCTTCGTGTTTGACCTACATACTTTAGATCACAATTTTGACAATTGATTTCGTATATACCAGATTTTTCGCTATTCCCTACTTTATCTTTCGGGTTGCCTAAAAGGTTTTTCAGTTTGTTTTCTGATCTGAAAACTGTCCTTAAATTTTGATGGGCAAAAAACCTTGTCAAACCTCTTGTCAACTGAGGTTCAAAAGGTAGTGCGACAAATTTTAAGTCCTGTTTTTGTTCTTCGAAGCGAAAAGTCGTGGCGTTTAACACTTGTTGTTTGAATTTTAACTTCCTAATGATGTTGTCTATTATGATAGGTTCGAACCCGTTACATCTCGCTATGTCTTTGATTGTTTTGAGTTCTTTCTGATATCTTTCCTTGTTTAAAGGAAAATTCAGAAGACGGTGTGCCAAAAAATGGAAACTTGCCATCTTGTGTTGTGCACAATGATGGGAGTCTGCCGAGATATAGCGGTATGTGCCAGATTCTTTCCTATAAACGTCAAATTCTAACTTATTATTATTTCTAATCACTAGAGTGTCTAGAAAAGGGAGTTTTTTCTCTTCTTCAACTTCGTGAGTGAATTTAATACTCGGAAAAATTGAGTTTAATTTTGAAATGAAGTCCTCTAAACTGGACTGACTAGGATCGAAAACAGCAAAAATGTCATCCACATATCTAAACCTTTTAGGCAACCCGAAAGATAAAGTAGGGAATAGCGAAAAATCTGGTATATACGAGATCAATTGTCAAAATTGTGATCTAAAGTATGTAGGTCAAACACGAAGGTCTATCAGCACCAGATTTAAGGAGCACTTAGCCCACCTTAAATATGGCAGAACTGAGAAATCCAGTGTTGCCCTACATGCTTTACACAATGACCATAGAATAAGTGATAATATTAAGTTAGTTTGTAGCGTTAACAAGATGC
This sequence comes from Pycnomerus fuliginosus, assembly GCA_963924575.1. Taxonomy (NCBI): domain Eukaryota; kingdom Metazoa; phylum Arthropoda; class Insecta; order Coleoptera; family Zopheridae; genus Pycnomerus; species Pycnomerus fuliginosus. The sequence goes on from OZ004622.1 coordinate 23,342,084, forward strand.
AGATGCTCGACGCTTGGGAGAGTATCGTAATTCATAAGTCTAGAGATAGGCTTATGAACGCTGATACAGGCCCGATCGCATATTCATCTTTGTTTACGCTACTTTAAGTAGGACTTGTTGTATTTATACGTGTTCACCCTTACGTGACCATTTCTCGACCTGTGATTGGTCTACCGAGATCAGGCGAGGGGCGGAGCTACGCGGGTGGGCCTATAAATATTTCAGTTTCTAGACAGGCAGGTTGTTTTAGCTTCGGCTTTGATAATGAGCACATTGTGTTCGAAACGCGTCAGCAGTGTAAATCAAGTGTTTCGGTGTAGTGGGGTGTTTCTAGTGATAGTGCATTTTTCCACCGAAGTTGTCCAGTGTTTCCACGTAGTATCTGTAAATTTACACATAGTAACTATAAATTTACACTTAAAAAAATAACTCATGTGGCCCTCCAGCGCTTTCATAGACAACTGCCCTCAAATCTCAATAACAGAAAGTAAGCTGATGCACCCCTATCCTTATGCCAAAGTAGAAAAAAGTTACAATTGTAAGAAAAAAATTGTAAAAAAAAAGAAAAAAACTTACAATTGTAAGAAAAAAAGTTACAATTGTAAGAAAAAAGTTACAATTGTAAGAAAAAATCTTACAATTGTAAGAAAAAAAATTGCAATTCAACTGGAAAAAATATTTGTTGTGGACCTACGCGTTCGTAGTAACCAGTGAATAATCAACTTTTCTTGTTCAAAATCACTATGGCCGATTTATTTAGAGATGTTAGATAAAAAATTTGACACTGATTTTCATAGAAGGTATAAAAAGGTATAAAAAACTGGTAAGTATTTACCTAAATCAAAGGATATTGGAAAAAGCCCCCAGAAGATGTGCATCAAGGCGATGTGGATTCCTGTAGAAATTTATCACGTTAATGTGCATGTAAGGGCGGCTGGACTTACTGGTGGAATCGGGTGGAGATTGTATCAATCTGCACCTAGTAGTAGTGCGCCCGCAGACGCACAGATGTGTCAAAAAAGCGAAATGTTAAAAATTTGTTGTTACAGAGTTAAAAAGTAGAAAATGAACAGAAAAAACCAAAATGTTGATTGTTGAGGGTTGTAAAGTAAAAATAATGACAATATAAACCAACTGAGTAAAATAAAAAGAATTTCCGGAATTAAAGCAAAATTTGGCTAATTTTGAAAAATCAGGGGGCTGAAAAATCGAGAAAGGGGATGAAAAATCAATAGGAATGAAAATTAAGTGTGATTAAGTAGAATTACTAAATATAACACGAAAATAACCAAATTATGCAATTAAAACTTTTGTGGGGACAGAAGCGAATTTGATGAAAGTTTCCATGTAAAATCAAATACTTAGTTGCATGTTAATGAAATATTATAAAAGAACCAATAAAAATCACTAAACAACATTTGTAATAAATAATTACGCGACGCGCGCAGACATGCCTTGCGCATTCAGTCTATTGCTTCGCGCTACGCCCAGATCCTCCACTCTTCGAAAAAAGTGAATAGCAACTTTTTTGTAGAGCATGAGACGGGGTTCAATTTTGTATATCACCTTTTTGGTCCAAAAGCCAATATTTTGGGAGATATTTGTTGAAAAGCATTTTTAACACTTCTTGGAGGCATATCATCGGATTCTAGGGGATTTTTAGCATTTCATTTAGGACTATCAAAGGAACGTGTGTACAAAGTACAAAAATTTTTCCGAAGTTCATATGGATTTTATTGTACAGGGTGGTCCAACGAAAAGTTTCCACCCCTAATATCTCGTGAACGGAACGAAATATAAAAATTTGCTCGGACAGGTCGATTTTTGTTTCGAGGGGGGCACTTTAATCCGCGGTTGGTGAAATTCCACAACGCAACCCCTAACCCCCACTAACCCCAACTTCAAAATCTCAAATGGTAACTACCCTCTTGTGATGCATCATTTTAAAGCAAAATTCATTGCCATTCCAACAATGTAAAGATTTCTGGGATTTGATCAACTCCAGCGCCCTCTACTGTTAAATTTTAAATTATTTTAGGGCCCTCCGTGATACATCATTTGAAAGGGTTTGAAATTCTGTCAACCGATGCAAGAATTTTTGAAATCCATTCACTCGTTCAAAAGTTACATTGAAGAACATGAGCTGGTTTTGGGCCTAGAAATCCTTCAAGTTTACGCCTGTAACTTTTGAACGAGTGGATGGATTTCAAAAATTGTTGCATCGGTTTAGAAAGAATGTCAAACCCTTTCAATAGGTCCTTAAAGGCACTGGTGGGGGTTTATTGCGCTTGGCCCCGTATGATACGCATGCGTTGATCTTGTGTCATTTCTAGTGCATTTATACGTCATTTGTCACTACGGTCAACAGAATCTGGGACCTTTCACGTTTACCACGTGCTATTTTAACCTACAATGATGAAAAATGACACATAACTGACAGTAGACATTCAAGTAAATTCTGTCGGTGGTCAAAAAATGACTGCGCATACGGCCATACATGGCGGCATGACGTCACGCTTAAAGCACCTATTGATGTGTTACGAGTGGCCCTAATGTAATTTAAAATTTGACAATAGAGGGCGCTGGAGTTAAATAAAGCTCAAAAATTCTTACAGCGTTGGATTGACAATGAAATTAGCTTTGAAATAATGCATCACAAGTGGGGGGTTGCCATTTGAATTCTTGAAGAGGGGGTTAGTAGGGGTTAGGGGGTGTGAGGAAAAATTTCACCAAGGGCGAATTTAGGTGTCCCCCTCAAAATAAAAATCCACCTGTTCGAGCTAATTTTTGTATTTCGCTCCGTTCACGAGATAAACTTTTCGTTGGACCACCCTGTATAATGTGTATATTTTACTTACAATTTGAAATTTACATTTAGAACTTTAGAAAAAAATATTTCAAGAAAAAGTCAAACCGTACGTGACTTGGCTCATATTTAATTCCCTTCCCTATTTTTTCAGTGGACGAAAGTTTGATGAAAACGTGATAAGGCTGCACAGCACACCGTGTAGCTCCAAAATAAACTAAAAAATTTCATAAATCGCCCGACCGCCATCAGTTACTTATTACAACAATCAAAACGTTAATAAGTAGAGACCGAATAGTTAGGTAAATACCTGGTGCCCGCCTATCTTGCCTAAAATGCTGTTTTTTGTCTTATTTTGCCTAAAATCACATATTCTGCTTATCATGCCTAATTTAACAATAATTTCCTTGAATTTGCCTAAAAGCTCATCACCATCCTAAAATTTTCTTCTCAGGAATGTAAATTGGGGATAATGATTTCTTGATAATGGCCCATTAGGTATCAGCAAATCATTATTTCCCATTATGATTGGGACTTTCAGCAAAACACATTATCGTAATTATGCGATCAGGGCAGGTACCTACAATGTTTGCGTAGTACCAGAAAATTTCATTTCAAATAAAGGGTGTTATTGGCTGGTTTTCAACCCTCCCTCCCCCTTAAAGGGTTGCTGTTAAATACAAATATTCAATTCTAATTCATGAAGCCCGTGCAGGCGTTGATTCTGATCTTGGGTTCCTTATAGTGAAATCATTGCAATATGCAACTGTGACGTCAGTGGATGTAGAGCGATCTTTTTCTCGGTACAAGTACGTCTTGACCGACAGAAGCACCAACCTCAAAACCGAAAACATAGAGAGACTGCTTGTATCTAGCTGGAATTGTAAATAAATCGTAAATTTTTGCTTTTGTTTTTGCCTATTTTGTTGCCTAAATTGGCAATTTTATTATGCCTAAAATGGGGCTTTATTTTACCAATTTTGCCTATTAATAAGCAGGAATAGCCGACAAGAATCCCTTACATTTTCTTTATATCACCAGCAACGTTCAATAGCTAAATCGCAAATTTTTCTATGTTATCCACGTCTAACTGTTACCAAAAAATCTTCAACTTACATTGCGGTTCTCGAAACCGCCCAACTCGAAGAAGAACACGCGGTTGTTGCAGAAGTGCGCTTTGATGGCCTGCCTCTTGTGCCTCCTAAACACGCTCAGATTCACGCACTCGATGGGGTAGATCGCAATTAACTCAAAAGTCTCGATCACGGGGTCGATCCCTGCCAGAAAATAGATGCAGGACTTGTCCACTGGGGGCAGGACGTCCGTGGCGAGGATCAGCTTCGATGGGGTTAGACCTGGGGACAAGTTGTCCATAGGTGAGGAGGGGTTCGGGGGTTTACCTAAGTGGACTTGACGGATGCCTCTCCCTTCACGTGTGGTTTGCGCAAAAGGGCTTTCGATTAAGACCATATCTTCGAAATCGCAATATTCGGAAAAGAGCAGTTTCTGAACACGTTTGATAGACATGACATAAATTTCGCAAGACAAAAACTCACCATTATGATAAGAAGAAAAAGGGTTTTTTGCACAGGTCTTTACGTCAAATTAAATAGACATTTAACGACGTAGGTATGATGAAAGTGTCAATTAATTATTGGATTTGACTAAGGTAGAAGAAAGGCGCAGAAAGGGGGAAGAGGAAGAGACAAAAAAGCGTGAAATCGAAAAAGTGCCTGTTCTTGTGAAATCTATCTTTGATTGGTCGTATCAGTAGCGTTAACATTTGTGCCCATGCGCCATGGAGCTTAAGGTCACTATGCAGAACGCTACGTTGGGCTCGGAGCCTGCCCTTAACCCATAACAAATAGCTTAAGTTGGTGATTCTGTAACTTTTAACATCCGTGAGCACTGTAAAATGACAATCATGAAAATACATTGTCTATCTGTCACTTGTCATTATAACATCGATGTTTAAAGTTACAGAATACCTAAGGCTGGATTATAGAGCTGCTGCAGTTCTCGTACCGTTGCAGCAACGTTTGCAATAAGAATTTCAGATCCGAAGATAGCTCGTTTCTATTTATAAATTGACGTTCCGCAAGTCCGCGCAGTTGCAGTTAAGTCAAAAGTTGGCCAACATTCAACTTCTTACGTTGCTGCAGCCGAATTTGTTACTGACAGCCAATGAGAAGGCAGGATTTATTGAGTAAAAGACACGCTGTTTTATCGACATGACCAAGTGTCATCAAATGTTTGTTAAATCTAACCTGTGTCACCTGTGATCATCCTGTGATCTATGAAAATGTCGAAAGGTAGGTATCATTATGTTTAGTTTCTAATTAAATTTCAACCATATAAATTGTAGTCGATTTAGTTAGGTTAATGATGTCAGTTTTATGTCAATTGACGCCGCAATCTGTCAGAAAACACTCTTCTGCGCATGTGTACCTCTGAACGTTGCGGATTTATAAAATACCTTCGAAATTTGGACTGCTACTGCAACGGCCTACAGCGGCTTTATAATCCAGCCTTAAGGGGGTAAGATCACTTTAAAGGAGGATTCAACTCAAGAAATCGATGTTGAGGTTATGGCTGATTCTAGTTGGAAAGGAACGCCTGAGTCCGATGGTAGAATTTCAAAATATTTTACCGTTTTGAAGATATTCAGAAAAAACAGCGGGAGATATGACGTCATCTTTCCACGTTTCTTGGCCATCTTGAGGATGAGGGTGAGTCATGTCACGAACAATAGAGACGTTTGCGCATCTCGCCACTCACTAGTTTTAAGGATAGATTTTAGGCAGTTCCACTGTATACTTGTACAGCAACACATGTACCATTATTTTTGTTATAACAACGTTACTGCGAGTTTTGAATGCACGCTACCACCAAAAATCCCTAAAACTGGTGACCACGACAATCGTTAAAAAAGCCCTAAATCTTCAAAACAGTAAGGAATTTTGAAATTCTGATAACACACCATTGGACTCAGACGCTGCTTTCTCACTAGAATCAGCAATAACCTCAACATCGATTTCTTGAGTTGAATCGACGGTTGAATCCTCCTTTAAGAGCCGGTTATACAGTCCGAGGTTAACTCTTAAGGGGGTGATTCTGTAACTTTTAACATCGATGTCAGGCACGTCAGGCACTGTCAAAATGTTAAATCACAGAGAATGCATTGTCTTGTCTATCTGTCATTTGTCATTATAACAGTACTTAACATCGATGTTAAGAGTTACAAAATCAAGGAGTTGGTTAAGCACTCTGATTTGGCTGTATCCTAGCAAATAAACCAAGTTTAGGCTAAACCGATAGTATAACGCATGACTGAACAACCGGCTCTAAGACGCTTTAAGACACTATTGGTCGTTTGTCTATCTGTAAAGTAGCGCTTCTCGTATGGTAGAACTGAACATAGCCCTTGAGAATTATCAGCCATATTTCATCATTTTAGTCTTTTTCCTCACGTATTGTATTTGTTCTGGTAAATAAAGTTTAAAAAAAAAGTTAGCCCGCCCTCCCCCCTGTATCTCTGGAACCGCGACAGCTAAAGCCTTGAAATTTAGAAAGGAGCTATATTAGTTGAGAAATGATGAGAAATCAAAGATCCACGCGATGGGGAGGTTCCAGTCGCTTCTCTGCTGCATTTTGTTAAATGTAAAATCAGTGGTGGAGGCTAATGGGGAGAGGCTGCAACTATTTTGACGACATCCTCGTGTACCTGGCCCCTAGGGTATAGATCGACGTGATTTTGAAAGAAAACGTATTTGTCTTTAGTGAGTTAATTTTTTTTTAAGTAAAAAAGATGTTGAGGGCCGGGCCCCCCATGTAGGTGGGCTCTTCTAGGGGATGCATCGACGCGATTTTGAAGAAAATCGTGTTTGTATTTCAGGAGTTATGATATTTTTAGGTAAATTAATTGACAGAACCTCTAAAATGTTTCCCATTAAAACTTTTCAAAGCACCGCTTGCTGGCGCTGAGGTATTATTTGGACACCGCCTATTTTTTTGTTTTTTACTTTATTTACCAGAACAAATATAATATAATACGTGAGAAAAAAAAATTGTAAAGCTACAAAATATGTTGGTGGTGAATCTCAAGTGCTATGTTCAGTTCTCCCATACGAGACGGGGACTGTTCTTTCACACAGCCCTTGTGAAGGGCCAACACGGACAAAATGTAGATATATAATTTTTTATGACTTGGTAGAATTTTGGAGGAATATGTTAAAATTTGAGATAAATCTGTTACTTCTGACAAGGTTATAGTATTTACTAGATGGCTTAAGAAAACAAATCAACTTTTTCTGAAATATTCTTATTTTATATTATTGTCCCTTTTAACTTTATATTTCCACAAAACTTTATGTTATTAATCATCTTGGTTTGAGTCTTGGATTAGTGCAAAGACCTGTTATCCACGGCCTCCTGCTTTAAATTCTACTATCATATAGATGGCGCCCGCGTCAACAAGTCTATCGCGCAACACGTGCCGGTTGTTTAATTTAAACAATAAATTGAAAAAAAAATTGCCAGTCTCGGATACGATAGAAACTTCTAATTTTCCACAAGTTATAAATAAATATATGGATAGGTACTCTCCTTTAACAAAATAAATTGTAGAAACCGCCCCTTTGTCTCTAAAATGAAAATTTGGCTCAAAATTTATTGGGCAATTACAAAGTGCCCACTGAATATAGGTACAAGGTGACCTGGAACGCTCGCACCACGGTTTAAAGGAGTCGGTAGGTATTGGTATTCGGCATTAAATTCTGAGTCGATTCATGTTTTTGATTTCCAGGGTCCAATTTTTGTCATAACTAGGCAACACACCAAACACTGTGAAGTTTGATGTGTTGCCTGGTTATGACAATCATAGGGCTGCCATCTCTTGACCAAAAGTGTAAATTTAGCCAGTCCGGACGAGTGTCGATGAGGCAGCCCTCTATTGGAGTGTTGAACACTTGCTAGGGTGAAAATAATATAGTCTGTCTGCGATATAAAGTTACTATATTTTTTTTTCACAAATTGAATAAACCGTTGGTAATTAACGCGAAAACTCATTTCATGTTAAGGTTTGTCAATGCCAAAAACTTATATTTCAATTAAATATTATATTCAGTGAGACAAACATTATAAAAAGGACTTTTTTCCCATATTTGCCATTTACATTTTGTCCGCTTTGGCCCCTCATAAGCCGTTGCCAAAACATAAATAACTGACTTATAGCAATAAAACGGGAGAACGTTTAGAAAAGTGGAACAAAAATATAAAGAATTTTGAAAAAATGAAGCGCTACTTTACAGAAATAAACAGCAAAACACTGTAATGACTTATGGCTATGAGTATATTAAACTTAATTTTACTTAAATAGCTGATGATTGTACTGAGAGTAAATAATCTGACATGTACTTTTTAAAGAGAGACATATGGACATGTTACGAAAGGGAGCAGGAATTTTGTTCATTATATGAGCGATACTGTACGAAAAGCAGCGTTTGAAAAATTGTGAATTGTGCAGTGGAATTTCTAAAGTATATCACTTCTTCTAATATTAATATTATGTATATTGCTCCTGTACACTATTTTTCGAGATAAATACTTAAGAATGCAGTTAACAATGATTTTATGATACAAACATCCGTTTTAGAGGTACTGTTATCAACTTTGGGAATCGCTGCAAAACAGTTATTAATCACGTTGACATCTTTTAGATTAGGGGGAGAGCTTCATTTTTTTCTTTGCAGTGAATATTCAGTTTTTTCAACTCTTTCCATAGATCTTTTTGTGAACATGTTCTACGTTTAAAGGCTTTCTTCTCCTTGTTCAACTTTTCTGGGCGTAATGTATTTGGATTTTTCGAACGTTATACAGTAATAGACGGAACTGCAAGCCCTTTTTTTAACAAACTAGCAGAAAAAACCTGACTCAGACACATACAACCCCTGAGCTCGTTAGAAAGTGTTCAGCCCTCGGTCCCCCTTGATTTTTCAGCAAAAGATCGAAGCTTGATGCAGTAACGCACAAAAATTTTCAAGACTGTATTGTTGTCGTTTAACGTACAATTGGTAAACATTTAGTATGAGTCGGTCTTTTTCTGTTGATGGTGTTATAACGAGCTTTCGTTTCAGTATAGTATGTTCAACAAAACTTCCGTTGCACGTCATCAATAGAATTTTCGATTTGCACATTTATCTGAGGAGCCTCACTTAATCTCGGCAGTTCTATTGATTCATTTAAATTTTTAGGCATCAAATTGCTAAAAATAAGTGTTCCTCAGATAAATGTGCAAATCGTAGACGTTTATTAATGACGTGCAAGGGAAGTTTTGTTGATATGAGGCCAAAATTAATGCCCAGTATTTGGTAAACGGCTTCTGGAACAATTATCTTGAAGACCTGGATGTTGAGCTTACCTGAGGGGATCTCAATGTGGAGAGGGTAATTATTTGAAACGCCAGAATTTATTACAAGGAGTATATTTTTGACTGTACTTATTTAAGTCAGATTAAATAGATAAGTATTGTTTGACAGTTACATGACAAACACAACAATACAATTATCGATTAGCAAAATTGTTGGATTATTATAATAGGTAAGTACAAAATAATTACTTAACACTTATCACAAGTAAATAATACATCGGCACATTTTCATTGTCGTTTCGAGAAACTGTTGAGGCATTGAGGCGTGATGTAGATTGGCTGCCTGTTATGTGGCATGGACGGGTTGGTCGTTAATTACCGTAGGCCTGAAAAAATAAAATTAACAAAAATGGTTTTTTAAAGAAGAAATCGGAAGGAGACCGTTTGTTAGAGTACCGCAGAAATTGAAGAGGGGATGAAAAATTAGTTCTATTAAAATTTTTTGCCAATTTTGAACTTCACTTCATTATATTTTGTTGTAAGTAGCATTTTTTGAAAGTCTGTCAAATTTACATTATTCGGAATTTCGTACGACGGTGACGTTTCATTGACAAAAGCTGTAAAACTATTTCATGCAAAAAATAATTAAAAATGCAATAGAAAACGTCAGTCCTGACAATAAAGCATAATTTACATAGAATTCTTTTGAAGTGACTGCACCTACTCCGATTGTTTTTACAAAAGTATATATTATCTACACAAAAAACATCCAAACACCATCAAACTACAGAAAGAATGCAGCTTTTAAGAATTTTTTGAGTATCTCCATCAAAAAATTGGATTTCTCTACATTTCCTGCCCTCAATTTATTTTTTATTTACATTTCAAGTAGAAATAGAATAGGAAAAAACCAGGAAACAAAAAGAATGTGTACTTCAAATGAAATTGTAAACAACGTCGATAAGATAAAAAAAAACTTAAAAGATGCTCATCTTGTCAGAAAATCGGTGCCTATTATTATTTAGCTCGTTATTTACCCATCCAAAGAATGCGATTAATTATTGTTAGTTCAAGATCAGCAGAGATAGCGATAAGAATTTTCATGCAAGCCTTACATTTCGCCGAAAGTAATACTTTTCTGATGTTGCAGCAACGGTTTGTGGGCGCCGCTTTTTAAAATCCCGCTCGGCGGCTCCGAGGTCTTCTTGTCCAAATTGACGTTAATTGTAACCCGATTGAAATTTTCTAAGTTGGACAAATCGTTCGTGGACTTGGCCAAACTTTTGAGCGAGATCCTTACGGATCCGTTACTTTGCGGCTTAATTTGCGGGCAGTTTAGCAAATTCTCCTGAAATGAAGGTTTCCAAACTTGTGGGTCTCTCTCTAATTCGTGACGTAATATGGAGGCAAAATTTGACAATGACAGACTTTTGCAAATTGTCAAATTTTGCCTCCATATTGTCTATCTCTTTTAATTGGAAACCCTAATTGACATGACATAGTCCAGACATATTAAGCATTGGACCTGTGAACATAAAGTCGAAACCAGATCTTGCAACACTGAGCTGTGTAATACAGACTTTTGCAAAATAATAAGGATCTTATCAGATTTGAGAGGTTTTATATGTCTGGTTTTAAGTGTAGGTAATAAGTTATTGGCAATTTTAAGAAGAACCCGTTTTTTCCCGCTTTTTCGCAAATATCTCAAAAAGTTAGCGGAATAGTTATACTTACAAAAGTAGTCTGACCCGTGCGGTTGGGTGCCCATCGGGCGCGTCCCCGGGCGGTGGATAGGGGAATGGCCAGTCCGCTGGTTAGTTACGGCCATACGTGCAGACCTGGGGCTTAAAACCCTCACGTGTCTGTACCAAAGCCGCTACCGCGAACCAACCCCTCTGAGACACCGGGCGCCCTCTCAGAGTAATAGCCTTACCCTCATGCGCCGGGCTCCATGAGGGCGGACCGAACTCCCGGGGTTAACTGGGAATTTCAGACCAGATTTAGGAGGGTACCGGAGGCCTCAATGCAGCAAATGGGGTCGGAAGACACCCATAGCTGCTCTGAGACTTAGGGACCTAGCAGCCTGAACAGAGGGACTGGAAGACTGATACTTCTGTTGTCTGTACGGAGGGACAAAAAAAAAATAAAAAATTACCTCACGGTTGCGATAGGGATAGGCTGATAACTGGACCTATCAGATTTTTGTGACTAGGGACTAATTGTGACTGATGGGACTGAAAAAGACACCGCAGTTGCACAGGTACCGTGACACTGGCAGACCCTCAGGGAATGAGGGCGGACCGAATTCCCGGGGTTAACTGGGAATTTCAGACCAGATTTAAGAGGATACTGGAGGCCTCAATGCGGCAAATGAGGTCGAAGGACACCCATAGCTGCTCTGAGACTTCGGGACCTAGCAGTCTGAACAGAGGGACTGGAAGACTGATACTTCTGTTGTCTGTACGGAGGGAAAAAAAATAAAAAATACCTCGCGGTTGCGATAGGGACAGGTTGACAACTGGACCTATCAGACTTTTGTGGCTAGGGACTAATTGTGACTGATGGGACTGAAAAAGACACCGCAGTTGCACAGGTACCGTGACACTGGCAGACGCTCAGGGACTGTGGCACCAACAATCAGTTGTGGCTGATGGGGCTGTCCACCAGGAACCATCGGCCACACGGGGGGAAGATGTCTGCAGTCTGTACGGAAGGGTAGTTATAATAGTGCTGCGCAGGACGCTAGGGACTAGTTGTGACTGATGGGACTGAAAAAGATACCACAGCTACACAGGTACCGTGACACTGGCAGACCCTCAGGGACTGTGGCACCAACAACCAGTTGTGGCTGATGGGGCTGTCCACACTGGGGGAAGATGTCTGCAGTTTGTAACATAGAGGGACATAAATTGATACCTCAACTGAACCCTTTAAGGGTACACTTTAAGCTGCCTTCGACACCAAGAAACCAGTTGTATCCGGCAGGGCTGAAAAAGACCTGCCGGTTATAGTGGGTTCGCGGGACGAAGCTTCAACAAACTCCCTAAAGAGCAGAAGTACCCGCCGTGGTATAGCAAAGCGGGGTGGCTTTTCTAGCACCCGATTAACACTATTCAGTTTCTACAGCAGAAGTACTGGGTCTTTGCAGAACCGGGGTTCCTGTAGGAAATGGATAACTGTCACAGTGCGGGCACAATGGACCATAAGGTCTGAATGCAGCGGACCCGTCAGGGAAACGCACCGCAGAACGAAATACGAATACGAAAGTAGTCTGAAGAACTATAGACCTCAAGTCATGACTATAAACTATAGAGTTGAGTCATGACTCGAGGTCTATAGTCTATAGTCCTCTACGAACAATTAAAGTTTGACGTCCGGTACTATTTACTCGGAAACGTCAGATTTCGGTGTGATTTTAGTGCCGTAGCATAATGCTACTCATGTTTTTGCCTATTCGCTTGTTAAAAACTCTGTAAAAATGTTGGCCATTCTGTCAAAACGGTGTCAACCAATTTTGTAGGTTATGTTTGGATGATCAAAGGACTCTGTTAAAAGGTTTTTTATGAGAATTTTATGCATATAATTACATTAACACTAACAATTATCAAGTAAAAATCAAACACTTGAAAAATTTAAAGCAGGAAAACTTAATTTTAACTATTATACCTAATTAAATAATTTACAATACGTAACAGAAACAAAACTTCAAAAAGCACTGCCGCCAACATTACCATTTCGGGCCTTGCGAATATACTTATCAAGTTGGCTTTGGAACCGGCCATAGATGATATCATCTATGGCCCCCTGTTTCTTTTAAATATCTTCAAAACGGTAATAGTATATTAAAACACAAGCTACAGAAGGCACAAGGCAACCTATTCAAGCACGAGTTCGAAATTTCTTCTTCTGTAACGTGTGTTTTATACCATTTTCTCTGTTTTGGGTTTGATTTGCGTTTCTTCTTCAGATTTTTGTAAAACTGTTTAACAAGTTACATTTGGGGAAATTTTAGTGTGCCAAAGTTAGGTTGGTCACATCCGTGATTTGCTTATGTCAGGATTTGTGTTTGACAGTTATCTAATGCAATTAATGCAGGCGTATAGTTCCTGAAAACAAAATGTCACCAAAAATCGTTTAAGAATGAAGCTCATTCTAGCATTAAAATGCGTGCTTGAATGATGGAATTCAAATGCCAAAACATAGAAAGTATTTTTAAGTTTTGAAGTTGTCTCTGATGGTTTTTTAAAACTGATTATTTCTTTAGGCAAATATTTGGGAAATGTGGCTGAAATACACAATTTGGGGCTCTAGGAATAAAGTGGCAAACCGGTTTCTCTAGTCTCTTCAAGATGTTCGTTATTCAACAATTTCAGTCAATGATACCATTTCTTTGGCATACTTAAAGCCCTTCTGTGGGACCTAGTCCCACTGGTACTCTGGCAGATTGTCAATTTCTGTATTTATGGCATGTTATTAGTAGAAGAATAATGTGGAATTTTGTTCACAAGATAATGAATTTTTCAAGTCTATTGAAGATGAGAGGGCGAGGGTATATGAAGTTTAGGGGATGGAAACCATAAAAAATATGATGCAGACGCACACAGGTAGGTATATTCGAAAACTCAAAAACTACTTAACATCAAGGCAGAATTTGGGTTGTAACATTGACACTGCAGGCGGACGGCAAATTTTCATTATGATCTAACAAGGGATGAAATTTAAGGGTTCAAGTAAATGATGGTAAAAAAATGGCAGCCAGTGAGGCGGTAGGAACCTCGGCAAATCTTGAAATTTTTAGATTTTTGTGGAAAGAGCTCGAAATGTAAAATGCAATGTAAAAACGTTTTCTTTCTCTGGTCATGTACGCGCCTATACCTTTAAAAAAGCTAACTTTGTTGCTTTGTATGATGAAATTTGCAATTTAGACTGGTCTTTTATGAAGACATTTGATGATGCTAATGAGTGCTGTACGGCGTTCTATGACAGGCTCTACGCATGTGCCTACTTTTAAAAATAGTAAAAACGATTTTCTTAAATGGTTTTCTGTTGATCTCAAATACTACATTCGTTTAGAGAACAAATTTTTTAATAAATTAAGCAAATAGATTCTGAATTTTACAGAGATCAGTTTGCTGACGTGAGAAGAAGTCGATTATCGCAATTATTTGGAGAGTGTCCAGCAATCAATTACTTCCGAACCTAAATTTTCCTTTCAATTTAAATAAATTTTTCTGGCAATATGACAGGAGAAATAGAAATCATTCAGATGTGCCCTGTGAACTTGTTCATGATGATAAAATTTTTAGTGGTCCACAGAGCATTATGGATGGTATCCGTCAATATTTCTCTTCTGCTTTTAATGGTGACTCTGATACAGTTTTTTCGCGATTTGAGCAGCATATCTGGGGGCAGAGTAAGACTAGTAATTCACATTAGTTGTATCATTGAATCAGATATAACGAAAGCGATACGTAAATTGAAATCTGGATTTACTTCTGGTCTCGACGCTGTTCCAGCTTTTTTTATTAAGGATTTTGTCACGTTCATTTTCGAGCTCCCGAGCTGTTCCACTTTCGAGGGTGGATATTGCTCGGTTTCTCCTTCTCCGCTGCTATCTTGCACCATCGGTTATAATTCTCGGCCTCCCTCTGCAGGGGTCGTGTGGTGGCAGCGGAAGATCGGCGTCTTTTGGGGGCGCTTCGGATGACGTTTGTGTCTCAAAGTTTAGTGTCGATAAATAAGTCACATGGTAAAGAATTACTTACCTGGTGGTTTATTAGGGATCCGTAACCCCGTTTCGGTATTTAAATCTGGGTTTCACGGCCAATTTGGCCGAATTATCATTAAATTGCGGAATAGCAACAACTGTCAGATTTCGAGGTTAAGTTAGTTTTATCAACGAGCTAGGGAATTTGGGCTACCAATGTTAATCTGTCTGGGGGAATTTTGGTTCCGGAAGGTGCCAGAGAGGGCGCTGTGTCTTCCGTCAGGCTTCCGGCCATTTTCTGACCTCCTTTCCGGTCAGGCAATTGACGTAACAAGAGGTCGTAGACGGCGTCCTGGTATTTGTGTGAATTCCTTCGGGAGATTGCAGGATTCCGCCCCAGGTTGGTGAAGTGCCCTTGATCGGTGCCCCAACATACCGTTTGTCGGGTTTTGTTGACCTCAAAGCAGAATTTCTTCGTCGGCTGTTTGACAGTACGCCCTCTACCACGAGGTAAAACTTTAATGAAAGATTTCTTGTGTTAATATTTATTTTAGGGTTCTTAGGTAGGGCTTGAATGCCCCATTTTTCGGATAGGGCTTGAACGCTCCTATTTTGTTTGGGTAGGGCTTAAGGGCCTTAGCATTTTTCGGTTGGGAATTGGAGTACCCTTCCTTCAGTGTTTTTCGAGGGGTTTGAAGACCACCCTGTGTTGGTTATATTTATAGGGTTGGAGATTCTCCCCCCATCTTCGTGTTGTTCCGGTTAGAATATTGTGGATTGTTGAAGCACTCGTTCAGTCCAACCACTGTGGCGGATATTTTCCTTCCCCGGCTGGAGGTATCGAGAGATTGAGACAGAGCCGGCCATATCTGCTCGAGGCCACCCCCAGGCTAGGGGGCGACGATCTTGGCTCAGCACAGCTGTTCGCGTCAGTCCTTGCCTTCCTTCGGGGCTGTATTCGGTGAGTCCGTTCCATATTTTCACCGAAGGGCTTCGCCACATTCGGAACTGTCCCTCCGACTCAGGGCTGGAGGGTGTGAACACAATCTGCACCCCCTTGAGTTATTTCGAATTGTTTATTTGGGCTTCACCCCCCTTTAAGTTGTGTTATTCAGTACGAAATTGTCTTTTTCTGCTACATTACTTAAATTTTGCCATTTAATTGTAAACTCATAATCTTTAACTGTTATTAATTTGGCCTTCAGCCACTTAGTACCAAAAATATCCGTTCGTGGCGGTACTTACGTGTGGCCGTTTATGGCCTCCGCTTAATTCGACCCTTCACTAACTTGCGCGATCATTTGCGTCATTTTGCGGATTAGTAGGTACCTGCGGCCGTCCAATTTGCGCTCGAAATTTACCGGTCAATTAAGTTGGAGCTCCGTTAAGGCTCTGTTTCGTTCGGATTGCGGTACGATTTTGCTGTCATCATTTTAAGTTATGAAATTATCACCAGTATAACTTGTAAACGAATTTTTGTATCAAACTGATATATATAAATGTACATAGTTTTTATGTTTGTGTGTTATTGCTAAAGCTAGCCACTCCCCTCAGTTTATAGGAGATTTATCTTGTGATTTCTGGCTTTCGACGTCGTCGCATCAGGGTAAATAAAGCCAGTGGCGTCCTTAATTACCAACTTCAATTAGTAGCCTGCCTATTCGCTACCTACCTCCCGTACGGGAGAAGATCCACCGCCCTGGGATCGGGCTTGCGTTTTATTTTTCAGAACTCCTTTCTTTGAGTGCACACTTGTCAGCTGTGGGCCCTCTTGACCAGTGGGCCTACCCTACTCCCTGCGAGAACTGACTGTGACAATTTATTAATAAATGTCTTAAATGCAGCACTTTTCCTGATGTGTGGAAGCGGGCACGAGTTACTCCCGTATTTAAGGGTGGTTAGCAGTCACATATGTGTAACTACAGGTCGATATCAATTTTAAGTTATTTTGCCAACATTTTTGAGTCTATCGTTTATGATAGTATTTTTCCGACTATTAGTGATTCAATTATTAGCCAACAACATGGTTTTATGGCTGACAGTTCAACACTGACTAATCTCTTGACTTTGGACGGCAAGTAGACATCATTTATACTGATATCAGCAAAGCTTTTGATAGAGTTATACACAAAATTCTCTTTTTGAAACTTAAGTTTTTCCAACTCCCTCATATCGCTATTTAATTCGTATTTATGTGACAGACAACTTGTCGTAAGTTGCAATGGATTTTTCTCTCAACCGTTTATTCAGACTTCAGGCATTCCGCAATCCGCAGGGTTCAAACCTTGCCCGCTATTTTTTATGTCATATATTAATGACATAGGAAATGATATTAAAAACTCTTCTTTCTTGCTGTTTGCAGATGACTTGAAACTTTGCAAGATTATTAATTAATTCTGCTTACAGATCCTTAGGATTTGTTATAGGGCACACTAAGCTCTTTGATAATATTATCGCGATTAAGAGCATTTATTTCTCACTTGTACGTAGTAAGCTTGAATATTGTTCCCTTATATGGTCACCCTTCTACAATAGTGCCTCAATTAATTTAGAAAAAGTTCAGTGGCGGTTCCTTAAATTTCTGTACAAACAACATTACAATATGTTAAAGTACTAACGTTCGTTGAGTTACACAATCGAAAAAGTAAGGTTATGGTGCATTAAAATTCTAAATTGAGATAACACAGATCTTTACGTTTCGAGGCCCCAGGATCACGAAAAAGTGGTTTTTAGAATATGTTTGTGTGTGTAAGTACGAATGTATATGTACGTATGCATAGTCTTGTTTTATGGCATTTATAAAAATGAAGTACATGAGGCAAAAATGATGCCGGACGTAGTAAGTTGGCTCGGTTTAGGCAAAGATATGATTTACGATAGAGACCCAATCAATGAGTAAACAGCAGGTAACGACTCATTAGGATTTTTTACTAATTTTGTGAGGGTCATAAAAACAAAGTAGCATTTGGAATACTATACGTATATGAGCAAGATTTCTCGAAAACTGCCAAATGGATTATAATGAAATTTGGAATGGGGGTTTAGTGGTAGCCTTCTGGTGAGCCCAGCTATTTTTCTTGCCGATACGCAAACGCCAAGTGCTTCTTTAGCATATAATCTATGAAATTTGACCGATGAATACCAATTTTTCTTATCAGCACATGAAGGGCCTTCAAATTCTGTATCTAAAATGTATTCACACTTAGCACCTTTTTGACATAAATTTAAAAAACATTAAACAACAGGCTACAGCCCGAGCTACTGGATCGATTTGGCTGAAGCCGAAGAGCTGATTTGATTTTGGTGGCATTTTCGGACTGACTAAATGACTGACTTTAAGGCTATAGTTGTTTAGACCACTTTTGAAGAGTATGTATTCAGGGGTATAAAATTCAGGAGTTACTATTCTTAGGGACAATTGAGACATGTTCATCTGTTCCTGACGAATTTTTATTGCTCTTTTTTCTAGTACCCAAACCGAATGGGGAGCACAGATTTATTGTAAATCTAAAAGAACTCAAACACATTGTGACCCGTCCTTTTAAATTAGAAGATTTAAGAACAGCCTTAAATTTAATCACTCCATGTAATTATTTAGGAAAAATTGTCCTATCCAATGCTTATTTTTCAGCTCCTGTGCATACTAAGCTATTGACAATCTCACAATACGGCTTCAGAGGAGGAATGTCCACACAGGATGCATTGCTTTCGGTGTTAAATTTTATATTTCCCAACATAGATGCTGGCAGGCCAGTTGCTAGTATCTTTTTTGACCTCACAAAGGCCTTCGATACTGTCGACCACGGCCTTCTGCTTAAAAAACTGCTCAGTATAGGTGTCCGTGACACCCCACTAAACTGGCTCGCTTGTTATTTGAACAACCGCACTCAGAGAGTGGTGGTCGATGGTGTGGCTTCCGAGAGGGTTGCTGTTCGTGCGGGCGTTCCTCAGGGGAGTGTGCTTGGCCCGGTGCTTTTCATTGTATTTGTCAACGATATGGTTCTCGGAGATGTTATGCTTACACAATTTGCAGATGACACAACTATCTCCGTCTCCGCGAAAGATATAAACACATTAAGTTGTTCTGCAAGTAGATCCGTCACAAATATGGTCCAATATTGCCATGATAATGGAATGAAATTAAACAATAAAAAAAACCAACTTATTCAGTTTTCGGCGTCGGCTAGGGATTACAGCATTTTGGTAAAAATGAGTGGCAAGGCTTTGTACGAATCTGAGAGTGTAAAATTTTTGGGTATTCACTGGGACAACCGTCTAAAATGGGATTTGCATGTGGATCTACTGTGCAGGAAAATATCCAGCCATTGCTATGTTCTTTGGCAGCTGAGGGAGCATGTTGATCTTGACGTACTAGTGACGTATTACCATGCACATATAAATTCTCTCCTGAGTTATGGAATAATATGCTGGGGGAACTGCTCAACGGTGAGCAAGCTATTTATTGTGCAAAAGAGAGCCCTGAGAACAATTTTATTCAAAAATAAGTCAGAATCGTGCAGGGGCCTTTTTCCAAGGCTGCGCTTGCTCACAGTGCATTCCTTGTATATCCTTCATTGCGTTATACACGTGAAGAAGAATCTGATGAACTTCGGGAGCTGCTACCAGGACAGGCAAATTAATTATAATTTAAGGTGTCAAAGCGGGGTTTTAATCCCACAACATAGGCTGAGTGTCACAACAAACAGCTCGTATGTAATGCCTCTACGGCTATATAATAAACTACCCGACCACATAAAGGATATACAAAATGTAAGTCTCTTTAAGTATAATGTGAAATCACTGCTACTAGCGGGTACATATTACTCTGTTGATGAGTATTTGCAACCGCACCTATAGATGTTTGTTTGTCAACATGATGTTTTGTACCTATCGTCATTAGTGTATTTTTTGTGTTTTATTTTATTGCTATTTATATCTATTTAGATATTATATTGACTGACGACCTTATGTACTCATTTGTACCACAGAAGGCAAATACATATTATACGAAAAGCAGAAATTTGCTAAGATTCAAATTACAGGGCGAATTATAAAAATTTAAGGTTCTTCCTTTTGGTCTTTCAATCAGCCCTCTTTGGTCGATCAAACAACGACAGTGTAGTTCAATCAAAATTGTGAAAGGGAATCGTTCGAGAATAATAACAGTCCCAACCCAAGTTTGGCTTCCGCATAACTAAAAATACACTTAAGTCTCCCACCCAAATTTTCGGCGGTATACCCGTTCGAAATGGATGAAAATAAGACGGGCGGCTTCCAGCGAAGGGTAGTTCCCTAACTACCCTTCGCTGAAAAAAAAACATTTTTTTTAGTTTAGATCTGAAGTACAACGTGTCACCACTCAACGTGAGATGGTACTACTCGGTTATTATTCTCGAACGATTCCCTTTCACGATTTCGATCGAACACTGTCGTTATTTGATCGACCAATTCGATAGTTTATCTTGCTTAGTTTTTAGATATGTGCGAAAAAGGGGGAAAGACAGAGTTCTTGTTCTTAAAATTGCCAATAACTTTTCACGCCAAAAGATACAAATCGGTGCCCGTACAAAAATTCTCTGATATATTTTGCAACCCCTCGCGGGCTTTGTCACGCCAAGTCCTTTTTTGCCTAATATGACTGGACTAAGTCTTTGCAGAAAACGAAAGTACTCACCATAGACTCAGTTCTTTTCCTCAAGTTCGACCGGTTGAGGGTCTGGGCAAGCTCGGAGGCGAACTGGTTGTTAATTGGCGAATTTGGGGATTTCTCATTTCCGTTATGGAGGAAATCCAGGCGTCCAGGTTGTCTCCTAAGGGTGGAAGAGGGATACTCCCCAATTGTGACACTAACCGGCCTCGGTTTTCTCCCAGTCGAAAAATTGGAAATGGAACCGTTGGAGGATTGAGGCGATAACTTATTTTTTTGGAAATAAATATCCGGAGGTTTGGGTTTAATCCCCGCCGGATGATTCAACTTAAATGACTCCAAAGACTCCATTTCCACGGAGTCATTTTGACTAGTTTTTTTGAATCCGTTCTGTTTTGGTAAAGAAGTTGTGGAGGATAAACTGATTGTGTCGTAATCAGGGGTGGGACAAGGGGGTGGTTGATGGACGTAGGACAGCGTCGATGTCTTGACTGGCACAGGGGGAGCTTTCGGTTTAACTTTATTCGGTTTTAAAGTATTATGCTGATGGTCTGTTGGTAGCTAAAATTAATTGACTGATTAAAACAACAACAAAAAATTAAATTATCTTAGTACAGGGGGTGGAGGTGGAGGCGTGGCAACACTGCCCGCAATGCTGTGCCTATTGCTCAATTTCTCGTGTTGGTTTGTATTTTCTTTCAAGTTCGACAGACGTTCGGATAATTTCTGAGACAATTCTTTGCTGGCGATGCGATCCTGGAAAAGAAAAATTTCATACAATTACACGCTCAGGCGGTAAAGCGAGACGGTGGAAAAGAAACTCGGAAATTATAGGTAGCGCAATCACTACTCAATTGAAGGTCTGAGGTTATTTAGCTATGAATTTTTTTGTTTCTGGGCAAATATTTCAAGTAAAAGTCAACGAAAGATGTATATCAATGCGATGTGTGTCCCTGTAGATGTTTACCTTGTTAATGTGTATGTAGGGGCGAGCTGAATTTACTGGTGGAGTCGGGTGCAGATTTTATAAATCTGCACCTAGTAGTAGTGCCTCCGCAGACGCACAGTGGTGTTAAGAAGACGAAATTATGAAAATTGGCCGTACATAATTAAACAGTAGAGAGTTAACAAAAAAACATCATATTGGCGAAGTAGATATGTAGAATTAGCACTAAGGGGGTTGAAAAAGGGAATGAGAAGTCCAAGGTAATGAAAAAAGGTGATGAAAAGTCAAGAGGAATGAAAATGAAGTGTGGATTAAGTAGAATTACGAAATAAAACACTAAAATAACCAAATTATGCAATTAAAACTTTTGTGGGGGTTGAAATAAGCACTTATACCTACCTATTGCGAAGGAAACTGAAAAATTGTAAAAGGTAAACTGAATCCCAAATGCGTTCAATTTTATAACCGTCGAAAAACGAAATTATGCGAATTTTGCAAAATTAGCACTTAGGGGGTTGAAAAATCGTAAAGGTGGATGAAAAATCAAAAGGTATCAGGATTAACCGTGGCTAAGTAAAATTACGGAAAATAACACCAAATTAACCCAATTATGTAAATTTAGCATTTGAAGACTTGAAACATTGCGAAGGGGGATGAAAAAAGTGAAAAATTTAATCATCATCCAAATGGGTTCAATTTATTACAGAAGAAAAACGAAAATATCCGAATTTGGTAAAACTAACACCTAGGGGGTTGAAAAATTGTAAAGGGGGATGAAACGTCAAAG
This sequence comes from Pycnomerus fuliginosus, assembly GCA_963924575.1. Taxonomy (NCBI): domain Eukaryota; kingdom Metazoa; phylum Arthropoda; class Insecta; order Coleoptera; family Zopheridae; genus Pycnomerus; species Pycnomerus fuliginosus. The sequence goes on from OZ004622.1 coordinate 23,364,344, forward strand.
TGGATGAGAATTAATCGTAATTAAGCAGAATTACAGAAAATAACACGAAAGTAAACCAATTATGCAAATTTAGATTTTGGGGGTTGAAATGTTGCGAAGGGGGTTGGAAAAGTGAAAAAGATAAACATAATCCAATTGAGTTCAATTTATTACCGAAGGAAAACTAAATTATGTGAATTTTGCAAAATAAACACTTAGGGGGTTGAAAAATTGTAAAGGGGGATGAAAAGTTAAAAGGGATGAGAATTAATCGTAATTAAGTAGAATTACAGAAAATAACACGAAAATAAGCCAATTATGCAAATTTGACTTTTGGGGGTTGAAACATTGCGAATTGGTCGAAAAAGTGAAAAAGGCAAGAACAATTCATAAGGCAAAACTGCGCGAATTTTACAAAATTAACCAGCGGAAATCACCCGAAAAAGAAGCGGTCTGGGTAAATTTTGCTCTTTGAGGGTTCACATATCATGAAAGGGGTTGAAAAATTGTGGATGGGTCAAAAATTAATGAAAATCACTTTAAATTAATAACAAATTAGAAGAAAGCAAAAAAAAAATAAATGAAATATATTTACTCCGCTTGCTAGGGCTTAGGGGTTGTTAGTAGCGTAGGGGTTGGTTTTAGGATGAAGACTCATAAGACTTTTTTCAATGGTTGACCGAAATCTATTGAACCCCATAATTTTATTCCACCACTTACATGAAAAAATTTCCAGTTTCAACCCTTAAATTTCATCCCCCTTGTTAGATATTAATGAAAATTTGCCCATCCGCCTACAGTGGCGCTGTAAATTACCACATCAAATTTAGCCCTGATACGTTGAGCAGTTTTTGAGTTCTCGCATTTTTTTGTTTCGGCATGTTAGGGGGTTGTACCGCCTTTAAGGGTCGTTTTTCGCGAATGATGAATATGACCTTTTTTGTACCATCAATAGAAAGCTTTCGAATGGTAATATTTTCAACTATACATTCTTCATTGAAAATTCGAGTTTCCACCCCTAACTTTCATCCCCTTCGATAATTTTCTCCTAAAATTCGATCTTCCCTTCTCGAAGATGCAGTGTGTAAGATGTCACAGTTTCGCAGAAGATATTGCTTCTCTGTGTCAAATTACAGGGCTTTATGGACGTTTCAACCCCTAAACTCCAATCCCCTATTTCACCACCCCCACATGCCCTAAAGGAAGTTGTGTTTTCAATTTCACCACCCTAACGCAATTCGTTTAAAAATTAAGGTAATTTGTAGATTCATGTTTTCAACACCTCATGATTTCACCCCTTTATGATTTACAGGGGTGAGTTTATTTTTCCGGTGTGACATAACTCCTTGCGTATTTACTGACTTCAGTTGTTCATAAATAAACCAATAGGGTTTCAGAAAAAATAAATAAAATATAATTATCGACTTGCAAAGAGTTAGGGGTGGTTAATGGCCCAGGGGTGGGTTTTAGATTGAAAACTCATAAGACCTTTTTTCAATAGTTGACCGAAATCTATCGAACCCCGTAATTTTAGGCTACCATTTACTTGAAGAAATTTCAAGTTTCAACCCTTAAATTTCATCCCCTTTGTTAGATATTTTTGAAAATTTGTCCATCCACCTATAATGTCACTGGAAATTCACAAACCAAATTCTGCCTTGATACGTTGAGTAGTTTTTGAGTTCTCGTATTTTTGTGTTTCTGCATGTTAGGGGTTGTAGCGCCTATAAGGGTGGTTTTTCGCAAAATATGAATGACACCTTTTTTGAATAATTAATGGAAAGCTATCGAATGACGCCAATTTCGACTAGTACTTATTAAGCGGAATTTCGAGTTGCTACCCCTAATTTCCACCCCATTTGTTCGATTTTACGAAAAAACGCATCCCCCACAAGATTTCACCGATATATGTGTGTACGTTGAGTTTCCGACAGCTGCGTGCAACCCTTGCGGAGTTATCATATTTTTTGTGGTTTTCATCCCCTAAATTTCATCCCCCGAAATTGGCACCCCCTCACTTTCAACAGACTTGAAGGTCGAACGTGCATACTAATTTTCAGCAAGATATCTCCACTAGTTCTCGAGTTATTGCAATTAGTAGTTTTTCGGTTTTTCACCCCTAGCTCCCACCCCCTTGGTCCGATATGGCCCAAAAGCAATCCCCGCCTTACTTTTCGGGAGACGAAGCTGCCTACCAAGTTTCAGCTCGATATCTCAATCCGTTCTCAAGTTATCCGACGGACAGACTGAGGAGCCAGCGAGCGAGCGAGCGAATAAGCTAAGACAAGAGTACCTCCGCATTCTGCTACGGCACTAATACTGATACTGATAAACAGACATTTTTCAAAAGTCAAAAAATCAATACTTTTGAGTCACTTTTTAGTCCAATCAAGTTAGGTTTTTTAGAAGAAATAATTTATATATTTTTGAAATTTTGGTTACGAACTCCTGATGGCACCTGAAATGAAATGCCGAAAGTTCCCACCCCCCAAGTGTGCGCTTCATCCCTTATTTGGCGAAAACCACCCCCAAATGTGACATGGCGCTAGTTTTTAGCATTTTTCGGCAAAACTATCCATCTGACAAAAAAATTATTCTAATCAAAAACATTCCTTATAAAATTCTGCATTAAAAAGTCCTTTCATCATTTTGCTTATCCTCACCTAATTCTTGAAAACAACGTCCGAAGTGGAGGGTTGTTTTTCGCTCGCACCGAAAATCAATCCAGCGGTACCCTGAACTTCGGACATCGTTTGCAATAATTAGGTGGGGATAAGCAAAATGATGAAAAGGACTTTTTAATGCACAATTTCATGAGGAATATTCTCGATTAGAATAATTTTTTTGTACGTTTAATAATTTAGCCGAAAAATGCCAAAAACTAGCGCCATGTCCACGTCTGAGAGTAGGTTTTTGCCAAAAGAGGGATGAACCTTACACTTGGGAGGTGTTAAGTTCACTGTTTTACAACTTCGGACGTCGTTGCGAGTATTAGGTGGGTATAAGCAAAATAATCAAAAAGACTTTTTTAATGCAGAATTTCATAAGGAATGTTTTTAGTGCCGTAGCAGAATGCGGAGGTACTATAGTGTTAGTGAAATCGCTCGCTCGGCCGGTGGCTCGTCCGTCTACTCTGTCCGTCGCATAACTTGAGAACGAAAGCAGATATCGAGCTGAAATTTAGTACACAGGTGTACACTCCTAAAATCTCGGCGGGGATTGTTTTTGGGCCATATCGAACCATAGTAGTCGAAGTTACGGATGAAAAACCGAAAGAAATCGCAATTTTCGACGTTTGAACGCGAACGCTGCCTCAACGCTTGAAGCTAGAGCAAAAGTTTGTAGGGAGGAATTGTCGGCAATGAAAAGATCTACAAAAAAGTCCGCGACGGCTTATAGCTATCTACGATGGGTAGCCCACCGTGATCGTTTTTGTGTTTTAATTTTTGACGAAAATGGCTTCGGTCGCTTATTGTCGACTAGCCGTAACAGATATTTATGTGCTGTCGCGGACTTTTTTGTAGATCTATTCCTTGTCGACATTTTTTCCTTATACGATTTTAATCCATCTTCAAGCGTTTAGGCAGCGTTCGCAGTAGAAGCGCCTGAATGTGAGATTTTTTCCCGGGAGCGAAAAATTATTAATTGTATAACTCGAGAGCGAGTAGAGGTATCTTACTGAAACTTGGTTTTCGAGTTCTACCATCAAGTCTGTTAAAGGTGAAGGAGTGTCAATTTTGGGGGATGAAATTTAGGGGTTGAAAATCACAAAAATACGAAAACCACTTAAATATGTTGCACGTGGGTGTCTGGAACCCGACACACAAGAAATAAACCCCTGTAAATCACAAAGTGGTGCAATAAAACCTCCCTTAAAGGCGCTACAACCCCGAACATGCAGAAATACAAAAATACGAAAAATCAAAAACTACTCAAAGTATGCAGGCTGAATTTGGTGTGTCGATTTACAGTGACACTAGGCGGCTGGGCAAATTTTCATTGTGATCTCACAAGGGAGATAAAGTTTAAGGGTTGAAACTTGGAAGTTTTTCAGGCAAATGGTGGAATAAAATTATGGAGTTTGATAGATTTCCGTCAACCATTGAAAAAAGTCTTACGAGTCTTCAAACTAATACCAACACCTAGGCTACTGACAACCCCTACCCTTGTAAGCGGAGTAAATAAATTTTATTTATCTTTTCGGGTTTTTATGTGTTTCTTCTGTAGGTAATTCGAAGTCATTTTAATTAACTTCACCCTCAAAACCCTCAAAAAGCTAAATTTATGCAGACCGCTTCTTTTTCGTGTAATTTTCGCTAGTTCTACTTAACTACAGTTAGTTTTCACCCCCCTTGACTTTTCATCCCCGTTCACAATTTTTCAACCCCGCGAGCGTTAATTTTGTACAATTAGAGCAATTTTGTCCTTCCGGGGTAATAAATTTGACTCATTATTTGGTTTATATTTTTTTCATTTTCACTTTTTCGAATCCCTTCGCAATATTTCGACCCCCCAAAACCCTAAATTTGCATAATTGCGTTATTTTCGTGTTGTTTTCTGTAATGCTACTTATCTACAGTAAATTTGGCTTTTTCAATTTTAAAGTTTCCTTCGCAATAGGTAGGTATAAGTAGGTATTTCAACCCACACAAAAGCTTTTAAATTTATAATTGGATGATTTTCAACAAGAAATTTGTAGCATTTCGCCTTTTTGACACATCTGTGCGTCTGCGGAGGCACTACTACTAGGTGCAGATTGATAAAATCTGCACCTGATTCCACCAGTAAGACCAGCCGCCCCTACATACACATTAACGTGATAAACATCCACAAGGATATACATCGCATTGATATACATCTTCCGTTGGCTTTTTAATTAGAATAATTTTTTTGTCAGATGGATAGTTTCGCCGAAAAATGCTAAAAACTAGCGTCATGTCACGTTTACGGGTGGTTTTCGCCAAATAAGGGATGAAGCACACACTTGGGGGGTGGGAACTTTTCGGCCCTTCATTTCAGGTGCCAACAGAAGTCCGTGGCCAAAATTTCAAAAATATATAAATTATTTCTTCTATTCGCATTTTTTAGATCTAATATGACTGGACTATTTGTATTCCCAAAAATAAAACATAAAAAACCTCGAAAAAACTTTAAAAAGCCAACGGAAGATGTATATCACTGCTATGTGTATCCCCGTAGACGTTTATTCACCGAGAATGATTCATATATCGAGTTGGACTTGGTGATTTTGGATGCTGATGTAATCTGCACCTAGTAGTAGTGCCGAAGCATATGCTCATGATAAAGATTTCGTGAAGGTGTATCAATTAATGAATTTTTTTGCGTTCAATTAGTATCTTCCGGTTGTACATACATATAGGTCAAGCATCAAATTTCCACCAAGTCAATTTTTTGTGTTGGGGGTTGAAGGGTGTGCAATTTTTTCCGTTCAATTATTATCCTCAGGGGTTGAAGGGGGTGGGTTTCGGGGGCGTTTACTTGGTACCTATCCTCCAATAACAGTGGTCCAAATCTTAAATTCATTTGCGCTCAATTAGTATCTTCCAGTACCAAGTAGTTTAAGGGTTAAATTTCCACCGAGTCAATTATTTATGTTTGGTAATTTTTCGTATTTGGGGGTTGAAGGGGGGGTTTTCGGGGTTACAACTTCTTGCGTTCAGTTAGTCTGTTTCTGTTGTAGATAGTCCAAGGGCTCAATTTCATCCAAATCAATTATTTGTGTTCGAGGGTTGAAGACTGTGGGTTTTGGGGGTACAATTTTTTGCGTTCAAAATAGTCTCTTGCGATAATGAGTGGTAAAAGGATTAAACTCCGTCCAAGTAATTTTTTTATGATTCGGGGTCGAAGGGGGTGAGTTTTAGGGGCGTAGTTTTTCTGTTCAATTCAACTCTTTCGGTTGTAGGCGGTGCAAGGGTTAAATTTCCTCCAAGTCAAGTTTTTGTGGTTAGAGGTTGAAGGGGGCGAGTTTCAAGGGTGCAATTTTTTGTGTTCAATTAGTTTCCTCCGGTAATAGGTGGTCCAAGGGTTACATTTCCTCTAAGTGAATTTTTTGTTTCAAGGTTGAAGGGGTTGAGTTTTAGAGCTGCAATTTTTTTCTCTTCCTGTCGTAGATGGCCTAAGCGTCTAAGGACTAAATATATGTTCAAAACTTTTTCTGGGCCATTGATTAAAAGTTATCAAATTGCTTGAATTTCAAGCAACACTTATGTGAAATTTCGAGTTTCAACCTCTAATTTGCACCCCTTTCTGTTTCATCTTGCAGAAAAAATCATCCCTTATCAAATAATGTCAAAATATATGTGGTTTCAGACCTCCATGAGCAAAATATTTGAGGTTTTCGTATTTTTGTGATTTTCAACCCCTAAATTTCATCCCCCAAAATTGACACCCCCTCACCTTCAATAGACTTGTACGTCACGAAACGCATATCAAGTTTCAGTAAAATATCTCCACTGGTTCTCGAGTTATAACAATAGTTTTTCGGCCCTGAAAAAAACCTCGCATTCTCGCGTTTTACTGCGAATGCTGCCTAAACGCTTGAGGATGGATTAAAATCGTATAAGGGAGAAACGTCGGCAACGAATAAACCTACAAAAAAGTTCGCGACAGCATATAAATATCTGTTACGGATAGCCGACAATAAGCCACTGAAGCTATTTCCGTCAAAAATTAAAACACAAAAACGATCTCGGTGGGCTGCCCTTCATAGATAGCTACATGCCGCCGCGGACTTTTTTGTAGATCTTTTCGCGTTCGCAATCAAACGTCGAAAATTGTAATTTCTTAGTTTTTCACCAATAACTGCCACCCCCCTAGCCCGATATGGCCCAAAAACAATCCCCGCCGGGATTTTCGGGGCATACACATGTGTACAAAATTTCAGCTCGATATCTGCTTTCGTTCTCAAGTTATGCGATGGATAGAGTAGACGGACGGCCGAGCGAGCGAGCGAATTCACTAAAATTACAGTGCCTGCGCATATGCTTCGGCACTAAGGCTGGAATTCTAAGTTAGTTTACGTTATGACTCATAACGTATCTTAGTGCGGATCGTAACTCAGCAGTGGGCGCCACCAGTACAATTTTGCAGAGTTCTTTAATGCCGCCGGTTGCTCGGTCGAGGTCGAATAGCCAAGTGAAGTGACAATCGTGTCGTGACATTTGACATTTGAAACACCGGTCGCAAAAATGGCTGCTGCACGAAATTTTATCCTTGATTTCGCAAATGATTTATTCGAAGAAATTAGTTCTGATTCGACTGATGAGAGCAACGAAGACGTTTTATTACCCCCCGGAGTGCCCTGAACAATTAACGAGATCAGCGAGCAGGAATTGTTTCAACGAACCCAATGTTTATTTATGTCCTGAACATCATCGCCGAAAGATTAAGAAAAACCCAAGACAAAGGGAAGGGAGGTATCCACACATTACGCCGATGTACAAGTTATATGAGTGGTCTGGCCTCGCAATTTTATGCTAGTCGTGGGTTGCAATGGCTTGTTGGTAGCAGTTGGCAGTGGTCGAATCTCACAACCTGCAGCCTGCAGAGGAATCGATGAAGTAACTCAAGCCCTTGTGGATATACCACCACCAGATTTCCCATGGCAGATAAATATCCTCAAGTGGTTTAGGAAACTCAGGACATGCTAATCTGGGAAAATATGTTGTTTTCTTGATAAATGCAACTATTAGTAATTTGATTACTACCTCGGGTAATCAAGCATCAGTTCCTCTTTGAAGAATGGACGAAGCTTTCAACCAACTATTAGTAATTTGTTATAATTTTTATATTATTTTACAATTTCTTGAGTTGATTTTAGTTTTATTAATTTTGGTAAGTACATACGTACCACTGTCTTGGGGTTGCAGAATGCAGATTGGTTCAGGGAAGTCAGGCAGATTTAGAACTGTTAGTAAGGGGAATGTTAATAATAATTCAATTGTCTACATAAAATTTAGTTTATTTGTAGCGGTAATATCATTCGTAATATGTATTGTGAGTTTCAAAATGGGAGGAAGGGTCTGAGCCTACCACAAATTGGGAGTTAATAGAGTTGTTCAGGTGTCGATCGAGGTACTGTGCTCTGGAAGGTCAGTGGGGGTTCTCAATGCTGTGTGTGCAATCGATCGCTCCAAGAACTTCTTGTAATCCAGCTCCGCGTTTTGTCATTCCAAATGCCTGTTTAACGTGAGGATATTTATCTGCGCTGCGAATAAACTCTGGTGGTGGTATATCCACAAGAGCATGAGTTACTTCAGGCTGCGGGTTTTAAGATTTGACCACTGGTACCAAAAAGTACTGCAACCCACCACTGGCATAAAATTCCGAGGCCAACGTATAACTTGAACATCGACGTAATGTGTGGATACCTCCCTTCCCATTGTCTCGGGTTTTTTGCTAATCTTTCGGGCGATGGACCGATGCTCTTGGTCTTGCGGACATAAATAAACACACATTGCTGCTCGCGGATCTCATCAATTGTCCAGGCACTCTGGGGGGTAAAACAACGTCTTCCTCGTTCTCATCACTCGAATCAGAACCAATTTCTTCGAAGAAATCAACTACTTAATCAGGCATAAAATTTCATGCAGCAGCCATCTTTGCGACAGGTGTTTGAATTGTCACTTGTCACTCGACCTCGACCCGACCGAGCGACCGGCGGCATTAAAGAACTCTGCAAAATTGTACGGGTGGCGCCCTCTGCTGAGTTACGATCCGCACTAAGATACGTTATGACGTCATAACGTAAACTGACTTAGAATTCCAGCCTAAAATCATAATCTAAGCCCTACTATCTAAGGACTGATTTGATTTACAATCTAAGCTGCACAAAGAAAGTTCCCAATAAATATTGCGTGTCATATTACACCCCGACATCTTCAGTAGTTTGGGCTGTGGCATATTCAAATACTGATACTGATAGACAGACAATTTTCAAAAGTCAAAAATACAGTACTTTTAAGTCACTTTTGGATTCCCAGAAATAAAACAAAAAAAAATGGGCAGCTACGGAAGCGGCTGGAACCTCCCCACTTATTGAATGATCCAATCCTATCACTAATATCACGTAAATTTTACTATTTACTATGACTAAGTTTTACTCCATCAAACCAAATGTTTTCTGTGATTTTTCTAAATTTTACGATCTTTTGCCAAAAGGGCACTAAGGTTGAGTACAATTTTGAAAACAAAATTTGAAGACCTTTCATGTGCTGATAAAGAAAATATGAGTTCATTATTGAAATTTCAAAGTTGATATGCCAAAATGGCACTTGCCGCTCGCGGATTGCAACCAGAATTAAATCAGCCATTCGGCGGGTGACGGTATCTCTACCTACCAAATTTCAGCCAAATCGATCCAGCAGTTTGAGCTGTAGCGTGTTATTTAATGTTTGCTCGAAACTTCGAATCTTTCGATTTTATGCCAAAAAGGCGCTAAGTGTGAGTATATTTTCAGATACAGAATTTTAAGACCTTTCATGCGCTGATAAGAAAAATTGGTGTTCATCAGTCAAATTTCATAGTTTACATGCCAAAAAGGCACTTGGCATCTGCAACAAAATCAACTGGGCTCACCAGAAGGCTAACACTAACCTGCATACCAAATTTCACTAAAATCCGTTCGGTAGTTTCCGAGAAATCGTGCTCACATACGTACATACGTACATACACACAGACATTTTTTAAAAACCACTTTTTTGTGATCCTGGGACCTTGAAACGTAAAGATCTGGTGTTATCTCAATTTCGAATTTTGGAGTGATTGCAATAACCTCCCATTTTTATATGGTTGTGGGGAGGTTAAAACCTCGAAAAAACTTAAAAAAGAAAGAACGCAACAATTCTTATCTCATTTCCAAGAGACAAAACACGCTGTCAAGTTTTTCTGATTTGGAAGCTACACAATAGGTATTCAAGTGATAAAATTTTGCCGTAAGAATTTCTGTTTGAAAATAATAAAATCGATTTGTTCCAAGAATTCCATTTCACGCAAAATAGTCAATCGAATACCATTCGTCAGACAATTATGATTGGGAAAATTTACTACTTAAATCAACTCGAGTTTGTTCCAATTTTGCTCGTGGCGTTGTCAAAAAATTTAATTGTTGCCAATGTCACTCGTAAAATTATTGGCACGAAACTCTCGTAATATTAGTAGGTAAATTTTTCTCACTTATGATATTATACAGGCTGACAGGATCATGGTACACCCCCTTTTTTCCCTTATTTTTTGGAGCGGAATTTTGAAATTTGGAATGGAACATCGAATGTAGTAATGAAAGGCCACTATCTGGCGACATGACCTAATTTTTTCCATTTCCGGTTGGACCTGAAGTGGCATAAACTTATTATTTTGAAATGGAACACTCTGTATATCAAAACATTTTTGGACTCTACATAATTTTTTAATTCCAATAATACCACATAAGTGACATTTCAAGTGTCAAAATTATTTTTGAGGCCATTTTTATCTTTCAATCTAGAAGGTTGCGTTATTCTTATTCCTCTTTCCAAAATGTCCTTCAAAATGAAAATTAATCGATCTCTAAATTTTTTGTGAATTTTCTTCCAAAGCTCGAAATCGCATAATTTGCAAGAAAAAGCACAGATACGATGAAAACTCTGTAGGCATTTTTAATTTAAGTTGTAAATTAAGCTAATAATCTGCATAATTTACAACTTAAACAAAAATGACTACCAAGTTTTCATCGTCTCTGTACTTTTTGTTGCAAATTATACGATTTAGAGCCTTGGAAGAAAATTCTCAAAAAATTTAGGGGTGGATTAATTTTCATTTTAAAGGACATTTTGGACGGAGGAAAGGACGACCTTCAATCCTGTCTACACGAAAAGAAAAGTGTCCGGTTTTTTATGGGTCACCCTTTATCATTATGGGTACCTACTTTAATTGACACTTAAACATATTTAACGTGGAATAATAATAATTATTAAGTATACAGATAATTCGAAAGAGGCTTTTTACAAAATGTTGTTTATCCTTAAATTAAGCAATCGACGACGCGTGTTGAACAAAAAACAAAAATTATTATTGTATCGAGTGTAATGAACCCTCAAATTCTCAACTAAATCTTGCACAAAGAAATTTAACTTTTTCTGCAAAAACAAGCAATTCACAGTTCATGACGCTTATAGTTTTAGTGAATTCGCTCGCTCGACCGTCCGCTCGCTCGCTCGGCCGTCCGTCCAATCTGTCCATCGCATAACTTGAGAACGAAAGCAGATATCGAGCCGAAATTTTGTACACATGTGTATACCCCGAAAATCTTGGCGGGGCTTGTTTTTGGGCCATATTGGACCAGGGGGGTGGGAGTTAGGGGTGAAAAACTGAAAGAAGTTACAATTTTCGACGTTTGATCGTGAACGCTGCCTCAACGCTTGAAGCTAGAGCAAAAGTTTGTAAGGAGGAATTGTCGGCAATGAAAAGATCTACAAAAAAGTCCGCGACGGCATATAGCCATCTACGATGGGTAGCCCACCGAGATCGTTTTTGTGTTTTAATTTTTGACGAAAATAGCTTCAGTGGCTTATTGTCGGCTATCCGTAACAGATATTTATATGCTGTCGCGGACTTTTTTGTAGGTCTATTCGTTGCCGACATTTCTCCCTTGTACGATTTTAATCCATCTTCAAGCGTTTAGGCAGCGTTCGCAGTAAAAACGCGAGAATGCGAGGTTTTTTTCGGGACCGAAAAACTATTAATTGTAATAACTCGAGAACCAGTGGAGATATTTAACTGAAACAAGTTTGTTGAAGGTGAGGGGGTGTCAATTTTGGGGGATGAAATTTAGGGGTTTAAAATCACAAAAATACGAAAACTTTTCAAATATTTTGCACATGGAGGTCTGAAACCACATACATATATTTTGACATTATTTGATAAGGTATGGTTTATTTTCCTGCAAGATGAAACAGAAAGGGGTGCAAATTAGATGTTGAAACTCGAAATTTCACGTGTTTTAATGAACGGCCCAGAAAAAGTTTTGAGCATATATTTAGTCCTTAGACCCTTAGATCACCTACGACAGGAAAAGAAAAAAATTGCACCTCTAAAACTCAACCCCCTCAACCTTGAAACAAAAAGCCAACGAAAGATGTATATCAATGCGATGTGTGTCCCTGTAGATGTTTACTTTGTTAATGTGTATGTAGGGGCGAGCTGAATTTACTGGTGGAGTCGGGTGCAGATTTTATAAATCTGCACCTAGTAGTAGTGCCTCCGCAGACGCACAGTGGTGTTAAAAAGTGAAAAATGTAAATATTATCCAAAAGAGTAAAATTTATTACCGAAGAAAGACAAAATTGCACGAATTTGGCCAATTTAACGTTCGAGGGGTTGCAAAATTGTGAAGGGGGATGAAAAGTTAAGGGGGTGAAAAGTGACTGTAGTAAAGTAGAACTTTCGAAAATTACACTAAAAAGAAGCGGTCTGCGGAAATTTTGCTTTTTGTGGGTTCACATATCGAGGTTAGGGGTGTTAGTAGCCTAAGGATTGGTTTTAGGTTGAAGACTCATAAGACCTTTTTTCAATGATTAACGAAGTCTTTTGAACCCTGTGATTTAATACAACACTTATCTGAAGAAATTTCCAGTTTCAACCCTTAAATTTAACCCCCTTTGTTAGATCGTAATGAAAATTTGCTCATCCACCTACAATGTCACTGTAGATTAGAACACCAAATCCTGCATTGATACGTCGAACAGTTTTTAAGTTCTGGTATTTTTGTGTTTCCGCATATTAGGGGTTGTAGCGCCTTTGAGGATGCTTTTTTGCAAAGTATGAATAACACCTTTTTTAAATCATTAACGGTAAGCTATCGAATGACGCTATAATTTCGACCAATACTTATAGATCGGAATTGTGGGTTACAACCCCTAATTTCCACCCCCTTGGTCCGATATGGCCCAAAAGCAATCCCCGCCTTACTTTTAGGGCACAAAGCCGTATAGTAAATTTGATCTCGACACCTCATTCAATGTTCTCAAGTTATCCGACGTTTTGTATTTCTGCATGTTAGGGGTTGTAGCGCCTTTAAGGGTGGTTTTTGGTAAAATATGATTAACACCTTTTTTGAATCATTAACGGAAAGCTATCGAATGACGCCAATTTCGACCGATACTTATTAAGCAGCATTTTAAGTTACAACCCCCAATTTCCACCCCCTCCTTCCGATTTTCCGAAAAAAACATCCCCTGTAAGGTTTCATCGAAATATATGTGTATGTTGAGTTTCAGATGGATGCGTGCAACACTTGCGGAGTTATTACTTTTTTTGAGATTTTCATCCCCTAAATTTCATCCCCCAACTAGGGACCCCCTCACGTTCAATAGACTTGAAGGTCGAACATGCGTACCAAGTTTCAGTAAGATACCTTCAGCAGTTCTCGAGTTATAGCAATTAATAGATTTTCAGTTTCAATACCCTAAGATTTCACCCCTTTATGATTTACAGGGGTGAATTTATTTTTCCGCTGTTACATAACTCTTTGTGTATTTGCTTACTTCGGTTGTTCATAAATAAGTCAATAGAATTTCAGTAAAAATAAATAAAACCTATTTAACCACTGACAAAGCGTTAGGGGTTGTTAGTAGCCTAGGGGTTGATTTTAGGTTGAAAACTCATAAGACTTTTTTCAATGGTTGATAGAAATCTATCGAACCCCGTAATTTTATACTACCATTTACTTGAAGAAATTTCAAGTTTCAACCCCTAAATTTCATCCCCTTTATTGGATGTTAGTAAAAATTCGTCCATCCCCCTCCAGAGTCACTGAAAATTACCGCATCAAATTCTGCGTTAATGCGCTGAGTGGTTGTTGAGTTCTCGTATTTTTGTATTTTTGCATGTTAGGGGTTGTAGCGCCTTTAAGGGTGGTTTTTCGTAAAATATGAGTAACACATTCTTTGAACCATTAACGAAAAGCTATCGAATAACGCCAATTTCGACCAATACTTATTAAGCAAAATTTTGAGTTACAACCCCAAATTTCCACACCCTCAATCCGAGTTTGCGGAAAAAACATCCCCCGTAAGGTTTCATCGAAATATATGTGTATGTTGAGTTTTAGATAGATGCGTGCAACCCTCGCGGAATTATCATATTTTTTGCGATTTTCATCCCCTAAATTTCATCCCCCGAAATTGGCACCCCTCTCACTTTCAACGGACTTGAAGGAAGAACATGCATACCAAGTTTCAGTAAGATAGCTCCAGTAGTTCTCGAGTTATTGCAATTAATAGTTTTTCGGTTTTTCACCCCTAACTCCCACCCCCTTGGTCCGATATGGCCCAAAAGCAATCCCCGCCTTACTTTTTGGGAGGCAAAGCCGTATACCAAGTTTCAGCTCGATATCTCAATCCGTTCTCAAGTTATCTGACGGACAGACTGAGGAGCCAGCGAGCGAGCGAGCGAATAAGCTAAGACAAGAGTACCTCCGCATTCTGCTACGGCACTAAAAATTCACTTAAAGGAAATGTAACCCTTGGACCACCTATTACCGGAGGAAACTAATTGAACACAAAAAAATTGCACCCCGGAAACTAGCCCCTTTAAACCCCCAACCACAAAAACTTGACTTGGAGGAAATTTAACCCTTGCACCGCCTACAACCGAAGGAGTTGAATTGAACAAAAAAACTACGCCCCTAAAACTCACCCCCTTCAATCCCGAAACACAAAAAAATGACTTGGACGGAATTTAATCCTTTTACCACTCATTATCGCAGGAGACTATTTTGAACGCAAAAAATTGTACCCCCAAAACCCACAGTCTTCAACCCTCTCGAACACAAATAATTGACTTGGATGAAATTGAGCCCTTGGACTATCTACAACAGAAACAGACTAACTGAACGCAAAAAGTTGCAACCCCGAAAACCACCCCCTTCAACCCCCAAATACGAAAAATTGACAAACATAAATAATTGGCTCGGTGGAAATTTAACCCAGACTATTTGTTACTGAAAGATACTAATTGAGCGCAAATGAATTTAAGATTTGGACCACTGTTATTGGAGGATAGATACCAAGTAAGCGCCCCCGAAACCCACCCCCTTCAACCCCTGAGTATAATAATTGAATGGAAAAAATTGCACTCACTTCAACACCCAACACAAAAAATTGACTTGGTGGAAATTTGATGCTTGGCCTATATGTACTTACAACCGGAAGATACTAATTGAACGCAAAAAATTCATCAATTGATACAGCCTCACGAATTCTTTATCATGAGCATATGCTTCGGCACTACTACTAGGTGCAGATTACATCTGCGCCCAAAACCACCAAGTCCAACTCGATATATGAATCATTCACGGTGAATAAACATCTACAGGAATACACATCGCATTGATATACATCTTCCGTTGGCTTTGTTTTTAGTATGTTTGACAGCTGTAATTCGAATCTTATCGAAAAAAAAAATGCAGCAGAGAAGCGGCTGGAACCTCCCCAACGCATGGGTCTTTGATTTCCGTGACTTATTGTGTTTAAGATTTTAAAGTTGATATGCCTAAATGGCACTTCCCGTGGACCAATTGCTCCCAAAAGCCTTTCAGCTCTTCAATGGGTTACCTAACCTCCATGTACCAAATTTCGGACAAATTGATCCAGTAGTTTGGGCTATAACGTGGTTTCAGTGTTATTACAAAATTTCGATTTTTCTACCCGAAGGGTACTAAATGCGAATAAATTTTATCTCATTTAAAACCAGAATTTGAAGACCTTTCTGATGATAACAATAAATCTTTCAAAAAGTTGTTTTTGATGGGTGAATGAGAGAATAATTTTAAGTTTCGAAATTGGTGTGCCAAAACGGCACTTTCCGTGGGTCGATTGAATCCAAAATTTGTTCAGCTCTTCGACGTGTAATACAATCCCCATGTGCAAAATTTCAGCCAAATCGGTTGAGGGGCTTGGGCTGTACCGCGATTTTAAAGTCCGATAAAAATCAATTTTTTTTAAATTGTTGGTCAAAAGGGCACTAAGAATGAATACATTTTTAGATGCAGAATTTGAACGTCTTTCTTATGGTGACGTGAAAAATGGGGGTTTGCATTTAAAATTTAAAAGTTGATGTGCCAAAATGGCACTTCTGGTTGCACGTTTGGCTCCAAAAGCTTTTCAGATCTAAGTTGGGTTTTCACATGCACACGTACCAAATTTCAGCCAAATCGGTCGAGTAGTTTGGGCTGTGGCGTGTTTACGAACGTACGTTCATACATACAGACACATTTTAAAAACCACTTTTTTGGGTTCCTGAGACCTCAAAACGTATAGATCCGGTCTTATCTCGAATTCGAAAATTTTAGTGATTGCAGTAACCTCCCTTTTTTTTAAATGGTGAAGTGGAGTGGGGAGGTTAAAATGTGTAGTGAACATTTCAATAGGAAAAAATTTCAAAGTCAAAAATATTTTAGCGACCTTACGATAAAACCTCGGATAAAACAGGTACGGCTTAAAAACAACAAGTTAACATTGTGAATAAAAAAACCATATCGCACGAACAATTTATTCTTTCACGGTTTTTGATTTTGACAATTTTTCAGCTTTAACATCTCGAAAAATATGAGCTTTTGTAGGTATACCACTATTTTTGGCGAATCGTCTTATTTTGATCCATATGTAGGTATACCACACTATAAAAAAAACACGAAAAACATTTACTGAAAAATTTTTAGAGAACGACCCTTTTGGTTCCAACGAACAGAAATAAGACTTTTCAAAATTTGAACTATGTTGATGGTGGAATGAAATAGGTCCTCAGGACCAATGGGGAAGAAAAAAATAGGTACTCAGCTGCACCATTATACAAGTAATTAGCATACTTAACAGATCATTAGTTATAATTTTTTCCGAACATCCCGAAGGTCACATTTTTTCCCACAAAATCCTAAAAACGCCAAATTAAGATAAACTCACTTCGTAAGTTTGCAGCACGAAAACGGGTCTGCCACACTTCGATCTATCCATCATCTCAAGCACGCACTGAGTTTATCAATGATACTTGTAATATTTTTATTAAAAATCGTAAGTCGTCTCAAAATAACAGCTTACACAACACTCTCCACGATTCGACTGAATCGGGCTGTTGAATTCCTATTCGTATTTTACCTGTCTTACACAACAATGACGTTTGATAATCATTCATTTAGGATCGAAGTTTTTCACATTATAATATCCACCGGAAGATAACAATGTTTGAGCAGATAATAACAACGGGCGTCACAGAAAAAATAGCGCAATAAGCATAAAGTACAAATAGTCTTTCATAAAACGCACGAAATGCTGGGAAAGTTAATAATAATAATAATAATAGCTCGACGTTAACGCATCATAGCGCGGTTGACAGAAAACAATACTTTCTTCACAGTACCTAGTTTTCATTTTAAATTAACTTAATTGGAGTAGTGAAATGCTTGAACAAAGGATTATAAAATAATTAGATTGCCCAAATCGTCGTTTCGTTGCGCTTATGCAAGTGCGCCAAGAAGCGGTGTAACGATTGAAAAGGAACTTCCCAGGAGCGGGTTACGAAAATCGTTATTAATTATAATCGAGTATTGTTGTGCAGACTGTCAAAATGCAAATTTCTTCAATGCCAAAAAAATAATAAAAACTTTATGTCTCATAAAGTAAACTGATTTGGTACGGTTAATGACTGGGGACTTGTGATTTTGCCGATATCAGCTAAATTAGTAATCGGAAAAAATATAGCAGAGATTGCGGATTCACGTGGAAAATTGCAAAATTGAGTTTCAGGAAAGATGACGTACGATATTTTGCGTTTCAGGTGTCCTTATCAATTATTTGCGTTGGAGAGTTTCGGGGGTGCAATGTTTTGCACTCAATTTGTCTTCTTCGATAGACGTTTTTATTCAAGGGTTTTTCCTCCAAGTCAATTTTTTGTTTTCGGGGGTTGCAGGAGGTGAGTTTTGGGGTTGCAAGTTTTTGGGTTCAATTAGTCTCCTTCGGTTGTAAACGGTTCAAGGGTTAAATTTCCTCCAAGTCAATTTTTCGTGTTTGGGGGTTGAAGGGTTTTGAGGTTACAATTTTTAAGTTTCCTCCAAGTCAATTACTTGTGTTTGAGGATCGAAGGGGGTGAATTTTAGGGTTATAATTTTTTGCATTAAATTAGTGTCCCCATGTAACAGGTATTCCAAGGGTTAAATTTCCTCCAAGTCAATTTCTCGTGTTTGGGGGTTGAAGGGTCTGGAGGGTGCAATGTTTAAGTTTCCTCCAAGTCAATTACTTGTGTTTAAGGATCGAAGGGGGTGACTTTTAGGGTTGTAATTTTTTGCATTCGATTAGTGTCCCCATGTAACAGGTACTCCAAGGGTTAAATTTCCTCCATCTCAATTTTTTGTGGTCGGGGGTTGAAGGGGGTAGGTTTTAGTCTCCTTCGGTTATGGACAGTTCAAGGGTTAATGAGTGGGTGCAATTTTTTGGGTTCAATTAGTCTCTTTCGACTGTAGACGGTTCAAAGGTTAAATTTCCTCCAAGTCAATTTTTCGTATTTGGGGGTTGAAGGGTCTTTTGAGGGTGCATTTTTTTGGGTTCAATTAGCCTCCTTCTGTTGAAGAGTTCAAGAGTTAAGTCTCCTCCAAGCCAATTACGTGTGTTTGGGGATCAAAGGGGGTAAGTTTTTGGGTTGCAATTTTTTGCGTTCAATTAGTGTCCTCTGGTAGCAGGTGCTCCAAAGGTTAAATTTCTTTCATGTCAATTTTTTGTGTTCGAGGGTTGAAGGGGGTGGGTTTTGGAATCTCAAGTTTTTGCGTTCAATTAGTCTCCTTCGGTAGTGCACAGGTCAAGGGTTTAATGAGTTTCGGGCGTGCAATTTTTTGGGTTAAATTAGTCTGCTTCGGTTGTAAACGGTTCAGGGGTTAAATTTCCTCCAAGTCAATTTTTCGTGTTTGGAGGTTGAAGGGTCTGGAGGGTGCAATTTTTAAGTCTCCTCCAAGTCAATTACTTGTGTTTGAGGATCGAAGGGGGTGAATTTTCGGGTTATAATTTTTTGCATTAAATTAGTGTCCCCATGTAACAGGTATTCCAAGGGTTAAATTTCCTCCATGTCAATTTTTTGTGGTCGAAGGTTGAAGGGGGTGGGTTTTAGTCTCCTTCGGTTGTGGACAGTTCAAGGGTTAATGAGTGGGTGCAATTTTTTGGGTTCAATTAGTTTCTTTCGACTGTAGACGGTTCAAAGGTTAATTTCCTCCAAGTCAATTTTTCGTATTTGGGGGTTGAAGGGTCTTTTGAGGGTGCATTTTTTTGGGTTCAATTAGCCTCCTTCTGTTGAAGAGTTCAAGAGTTAAGTCTCCTCCAAGCCAATTACGTGTGTTTGGGGATCAAAGGGGGTAAGTTTTTGGGTTGCAATTTTTTGCGTTCAATTAGTGTCCTCTGGTAGCAGGTGCTCCAAAGGTTAAATTTCTTCCATGTCAATTTTTTGTGTTCGAGGGTTGAAGGGGGTGGGTTTTGGGATCTCAAGTTTTTGCGTTCAATTAGTCTCCTTCGGTAGTGCACAGGTCAAGGGTTTAATGAGTTTCGGGCGTGCAATTTTTTGGGTTAAATTAGTCTGCTTCGGTTGTAAACGGTTCAGGGGTTAAATTTCCTCCAAGTCAATTTTTCGTGTTTGGGGGTTGAAGGGTCTGGAGGGTGCAATTTTTAAGTCTCCTCCAAGTCAATTACTTGTGTTTGAGGATCGAAGGGGGTGACTTTTAGGGTTGTAATTTTTTGCATTCGATTAGTGTCCCCATGTAACAGGTACTCCAAGGGTTAAATTTCCTCCATCTCAATTTTTTGTGGTCGGGGGTTGAAGGGGGTAGGTTTTAGTATCCTTCGGTTGTGGACAGTTCAAGGGTTAATGAGTGGGTGCAATTTTTTGGGTTCAATTAGTCTCTTTCGACTGTAGACGGTTCAAAGGTTAAATTTCCTCCAAGTCAATTTTTCGTGTTTGGCGGTTGAAGGCTCTTTTGAGGGTGCATTTTTTGGGTTCAATTAACCTCCTTCTGTTGAAGAGTTCAAGAGTTAAGTCTCCTCCAAGCCAATTACGTGTGTTTGGGGATCAAAGGGGTAAGTTTTTGGGTTGCAATTTTTTGCGTTCAATTAGTGTCCCCTGGTAGCAGGTGGTCCAAGGGTTAAATTTCCTCCATGTCAATTTTTTGTGTTCGGGGGTTGAAGGGGGTGGGTTTTGCGATCTCAAGTTTTTGCGTTCAATTAGTCTCCTTCGGTTGTGCACAGTTCAAGGGTTTAATGAGTTTCGGGCGTGAAATTTTTTGGGTTAAATTAGTCTGCTTCGGTTGTAAACGGTTCAAGGGTTAAATTTCCTCCAAGTCAATTTTTCGTGTTTGGGGGTTGAAGGGTCTGGAGGGTGCAATGTTTAAGTTTCCTCCAAGTCAATTACTTGTGTTTGAGGATCGAAGGGGGTGAGTTTTAGGGTTGTAATTTTTTGCATTCGATTAGTGTCCCAGTGTCCCCATGTAACAGGTACTCCAAGGGTTAAATTTCCTCCATCTCAATTTTTTGTGGTCAGGGGTTGAAGGGGCTGGGTTTTAGTCTCCTTCGGTTGTGGACAGTTCAAGGGTTAATGAGTGGGTGCAATTTTTTGGGTTCAATTAGTCTCTTTCGACTGTAGACGGTTCAAAGGTTAAATTTCCTCCAAGTCAATTTTTCGTGTTTGGGGGTTGAAGGCTCTTTTGAGGGTGCATTTTTTGGGTTCAATTAACCTCCTTCTGTTGAAGAGTTCAAGAGTTAAGTCTCCTTCAAGCCAGTTAATTGTGATTGCGGATCGAAGGGGGTAAGTTTTTGGGTTGCAATTTTTTGCGTTCAATTAGTGTCGCCTGGTAGCAGGTGGTCCAAGGATTAAATTTCCTCCATGTCAATTTTTTGTGTTCGGGGGTTGAAAGGGATGGGTTTTGGGGGTGCAATTTTCTTCCTTCAATTCAACTCTTCCAGGGTCAAATTCCCCCGAGATGCCCCAACACAATCTCTTGTGTTAGGGGTATGGAGGGGGTTAGTTGTAGGGGTGAAATTTATTAAGTTGTTAACATATTCTCTTCAAGTTCTAGGCGGTTTAAGAGTTAAATTTCCGCCATGCCAATTTATTGTTTTGGGGGTTGATTTTCGGGGGGGGGGGTGAAATTTTTAACGTTCACTACTTAGTTGTGCCTTCGATTTCATCACTTTAGTCCAATGCCTTGAAATTTTGCACGGTTTAGAAGTTTATGTTTGCAACCCCTAATTAATCAATCCCTTTATGATTTGCAAGTGTGATTTTGCATCTTTGGTGTTCTGTAATTTGTTGCACAACTAGGTCTGCCTGGTTTTCATAAGTAAATTAACAAAAGACCAGAGAGCGTGTTTACATACAGACAGACAGACTTTAAAAATCTCAAAACATGTTTTGAGATTTTTAAAATCTGTATGTAAACACGCTACAGCTGAAACTACTGGACCGATTTGACTTAAAATTGGTTTATGGGCATTTCATAACCCAAAATAGTGCTGACAAGCTTTGGACGCACATTGTGCAACAGGAAGTGATATTTTTGTCATTTTCAACCCCTAAATTTCATCCCCCGAAATTGACACACCCTCACTTTCAGCAGACTTGATGGTCGAACGTGTATACCAAGTTTCAGTCAGATTCTTCCGCTGGTTCTCGAGTTATTGCAATTACTAGTTTTTCGCTTTTTCACTCCTAACTCCCACCCCTGTGCTCCAATATGGCTCAAAAACAATCCCCGCCGAGATTTTCAGGCTATTCCCGTGCACAAAATTTCAGCTCGATATCTGCATTCGTCCTCAAGTTATGCGTCGAGCGAGCGATTTCACTAAAACTACAGTCCCTGTGCAAACGCTTCAGCACTAAAAAGCCTGACTCACAAAACCCCCGCGGTCGAAAAAAGTGACGTTTTAGGTTGTAAGTTGTACCTTTTAAAATGAAGTTGAAGAGAATTTCGATTTCCCCATAAAAAGCAAAAATACTAATCGCAATGATAAGAAAAATTGTGAAAATAAAGTGATACAACTGGGGGGTAAACCGCTACTGGTATTTTGTACACCAGACATAATCTTAAATCCCCGGACTTCCCCCTAAATTGTACACCTGACATCCCCAGCGGTTTGCCCCCCAGATAAAACTTCCATTTCCCTTTTTATCAGAAGGTACGTCAATTTAATCGTGGAAGTGCCAGAAGACGAGCTATACATATTTTCCAAAAATGTCAAGAGTTGATTTTCGAAAATTGGCAGAAAGATTTTTGATCCAAATAATGTTCAAAAGTTGTGAAATCCCGACATTGGAAGTTCCATACTGCTCTTCACATGACAAAATATTTCTAATTTGCGATAAGTAATTCAAAAACAATTTATTTGGTAATTTCTTATAAACAGCTCTGATTTGCTGCAACATATAACTTTCGAAAATATACTCAAATTGACAAAATTTTGACCTCCTGTCGAGAGCAAAAAAAAACATTAAAAGATCATTCACGTACCACGTACGAGCTATCAAGGAATCAATTCGATAAATTTATTTTTAAAAAAATATCAAAAGCTAAGTTTATAAAATTATTGTCGAAATTATAAAAAATTGGATTCGAGGGGTCGTTAGCGTATGCACCTTTTTATTGATATATCGATATGTTACTTGATCAATATGTATACCGAAATATCAACTTATCGATATATCCATAAATTTATCAATATGATGTATCGGCATGGTTATCGCTATACAAATTTACCGATAATTGCTGATGATTCCTTATAAATTCGCGGTATACCTATGAATAAAGAAATTTCGATAATATATCGATATACCGGTATATTGGTATATTATTAAAATATTAAAATATTACGGAAGTGCCACATTTTTCTCTTTTTTTATTTCTAAATTACCACAAAAAATGTGTAAATTTCGGAAGAAAAAACTGTAAATTTACACAAAAACTGTAAAATGCAAAAACTGTTTTACAGAAAAACTGTAAATTTACACAAAAACTGTAAATTTACACAAAAACTGTCAATTTACACTTGCAGCCCCGTCCCGTCACGTCACGTGCCGACCGTACCCATAGGCGGCGGGAATTAAAAAAAAATTATGTAAATTGACAGTTTTTGTGTAAATTTACAGTTTTTTCTTCCGAAATTTACACATTTTTTGTGGTAATTTGGAAATAAAAAAAGAGAAAAATGTGGCACTTCTACAGTTCATTTCAAGGGTTTAGTCCGGTCAGTCCGGTTCAGGTACAACGCTCTAGGTTAGCTCCGTCTTTTTCTATACAACGTCTGGCAATTCACCCACGTTGTAACGTACAGTCCTAAGAGTGTCTACTATCGCGTCTCTGTTTAACACATATAAATGGAAGAGACGGATATATCACCCGTTAAAGTATTCTCTAGGACTCGATCGGGGCGCGAAACTATTCCACCACTCATAAACTCCGTAGAAACACAATTCTTTTTAAAAGTAGGTACTTTGTGTTGACTGTGGTGGAATAACCAGGTTTCACTGTTACTTACGACGGTCAGGTCGAGGATGAGCGGAACTCATTTGCATTTTACGATCTAACGGACTAAACCCTTGAAATGAACTGTACGCTTCCGTACAATATCGCACAGCCCTAGTTCTAGAAACCCCTTTTTGGAATGCTCCTTAAAGTAGGTATAATCAGGTATAAACATTTTTATGGTTTTCGACTCTAACTTGTAGACAAAGTTGGTTAAAACGAAACGCGTCAATTACTGTAAAAGTGGTTGTACGTAAATGTATTGTACATTTTTCGCCGGCAGTCATTAAAAGTGCGTTTTAACTGCCTCATTTGCGGCAGTAAAACTCCATTTTTTACTGCCGACGGCAATAAAAATGCACTTTTTAATGACAATCGGCGAAAAAATTATGTGTTCAACACGGCAAAAAACAGATTTACGAGTTTGACTGGATATGAAACTTCAGCAGCGGCAGTAAATCTGCAATTTTTTTGCCTTGTTAAATAACAATTTTGGAAAATTCAATATCAATGCGATGTTTTATCTGTTTTATCCGAGGTTTTATCGTAAGGTCGCTAAAATATTTTTGACTTTGAAATTTTTTCCGATTGAAATGCTCACTACACATTTTTTCAATAAGATTCAAATTAAAACTGTCAAACATACTAAAAACAAAGCCAACGGAAGATGTATATCAATGCGATGTGTATCCCTGTAGATGTTTATGCACCGTGAATGATTCATATATCGAGTTGAACTTGGTGGTTTTGGGTGCATATGTAATCTGCACCTAGTAGTAGTGCCGAAGCATATGCTCATGATAAAGAATTCGTGAGGATGTGTCAATTGATGAATTTTTTGCGTTCAATTAGTATCTTCCGGTTGTAAGTACATATAGGTCAAGCATCAAAGTTTCACCAAGTCAATATTTTATGTTGGGGGTTGAAGGGGGTGCAAATGTGGCCATCCCGTGCGGTTGGGTGCCCATCGGGCGCGTCCCCGGGTGGTGGATAGGGGAATGGCCAGTCCGCTGGTTAGTTACGGCCATACGTGCAGACCTGGGGCTTAAAACCCTCACGTGTCTGTACCAAAGCCGCTACCGCGAACCAACCCCTCTGAGACACCGGGCGCCCTCTCAGAGTAATAGCCTTACCCTCATGCGCCGGGCTCCATGAGGGCGGACCGAATTCCCGGGGTTAACTGGGAATTTCAGACCAGATTTAGGAGGATACTGGAGGCCTCAATGCGGCAAATGGGGTCGAAAGACACCCATAGCTGCTCTGAGACTTCGGGACCTAGCAGTCTGAACAGAGGGACTGGAAGACTGATACTTCTGTTGTCTGTACGGAGGGTGAAAAAAAAATACCTCGCGGTTGCGATAGGGACAGGTTGATAACTGGACCTATCATACTTTTGTGACTAGGGACTAATTGTGACTGATGGGACTGAAAAAGACACCGCAGTTGCACAGGTACCGAGACACTGGCAGACCCTCAGGGACTGTGGCACCAACAACCAGTTGTGGCTGATGGGGCTGTCCATCAGGAACCATCGGCCACACGGGGGGAAGATGTCTGCAGTCTGTACGGAAGGGTAGTTATAGTGCTGCGCAGGACGCTAGGGACTAGTTGTGACTGATGGGACTGAAAAAGATACCACAGTTGCACAGGTACCGTGACACTGGCAGACCCTCAGGGACTATGGCACCAACAACCAGTTGTGGCTGATGGGGCTGTCCACCAAGAACCGTCGGCCACACTGGGGGAAGATGTCTGCAGTTTGTAACATAGAGGGACATAAATTGATACCTCAATTGAACCCTTTAAGGGTACACTTTAAGCTGCCTTCGACACCAAGAAACCAGGTGTATCCGGCAGGGCTGAAAAGACCTGCCGGTTATAGTGGGTTCGCGGGACGAAGCATCAACAAACTCCCTAGAGAGCAGAAGTACCCGCCGTGGTATAGCAAAACGGGGTGGCTTTTCTAGCACCCGATTAACGCTATTCAGTTTCTACAGCAGAAGTACTGGGTCTTTGCAGAACCGGGGTTCCTGTAGGAAATGGATAACTGTCACAGTGCGGGCATAATGGACCATAAGGTCTGAATGCAGCGGACCCGTCAGGGAAACGCACCGCAGAACGAAATACGAAATACGAAAAATGTGGCACTTCTACGCTTCCGTACAATATCGCACAGCCCTAGTTCTAGAAACCCCTTTTTGGAATGCTCCTTAAAGTAGGTATAATCAGGTATAAACATTTTTATGGTTTTCGACTCTAACTTGTAGACAAAGTTGGTTAAAACGAAACGCGTCAATTACTGTAAAAGTGGTTGTACGTAAATGTATTGTACATTTTTCGCCGGCAGTCATTACTTGGTACCTATCCTCCAATAACAGTGGTCCAAATCATAAATGCATTTGCGCTCAATTAGAATCTTCCAGTAACAAGTAGTCTAAGGGTTAAATTTCCACCGAGTCAATTATTTATGTTTGTCAATTTTTCGTATTTAGAGGTTGAAGGGGTTGGTTTTCGGGGTTGCAACTTTTAGTCTGTTTCTGTTGTAGATAATCCAAGGGCTCAATTTCATCCAAGTCAATTATTTGTGTTCGAGGGTTGAAGACTGTGGGTTTTGGGGGTACAATTTTTTGCGTTCAAAATAGTCTCCTGCGATAATGAGTGGTAAAAGGATTAAATTCCGTCCGAGTAATTTTTTTGTGTTTCGGGGTTGAAGGGGGTGAGTTTTAGGGGCGTAGTTTTTTTGTTCAATTCTGTTGGAGATGAAAACTTAATGTTATAGAATGAATCAAGAAGGTGCCACCTGCTACTTTTACTTTTGTCAATTACTCTTTGAGTTGTCACATATTTTTACTAGACTTAATAAATCTATTATTTTGAGCTGCTCTTCTGCTTCTGCACCAACCACTACTGCTGCAAATTCAACAGGTTATGGGCCTTTCGTATGCTGAGTGTGTTGTTGTATAACGTTATTTGGTTTTGTGGTGTTGAAGGATACTAAATGGAATTCACCAAAGTTTTAATCGATAAGCTTGAGGGTCAATCCAACTGGGTGGATTGGAAATTCCAGATCACAATTCAACTTCAAAGTCATGGAGTTATGCAAGCGGTGAATGGGCTGGAGTACCCGCAGGAACCGGAAGAAAGAGCTACAGCGGCTCAGAAGGCTGAATATGCCAAAGCAAAGGCTGCAGCATATAAGTTGGAGTACACAGCACAACTTTTTATCGTCTCCAGTTTAAGTTTCGAAGTAAGACAGTTAATAAATATGTGCGTCAATGCTACTGAAATGTGGAATAAACTACACAGCATTTATGAACAAAGAACTGAACAACGCCAAGATCGACTTTTTAATCAATTCTTTGGTATCTGCGAGAAAGATCCTTTCGACAGCATTGCTAAGCACATTTCGAAACTCGAGAAGCTATGGATCGAACTTCAAGACGAGACGTGGAGAGAAGATAAAGTGAAGTTGCCAGAATCATTGTTTCTTAATCGAATTCTCAACACGTTGCCAAAAGAATACTTTGAATTTACGAACGCTTGGGAATCCGTACAAAAAGAACAGCGCACAGTTTCTTTGCTGAGAGAACGGCTTTGTACAGTTGAACTCAGGTTAAAAGAACGCAATGGTGAAGATGAAACATCGAAGAAAACAGGGCTTTTCGCCAAGAAGAAAAATGTAGAACAACAGGGACCACCAAATAATGGAGGAGAAAAGCAAAAGAAGAAAAAGGCAGGTCCTACTTGTTACCGATGCTTCGAAAAAGGCCATCTAAAGCGGGACTGTCCAAAAAGCAAGCTAAAAGAACCTGCTCAGTCTGCATTTGTCGGCGTTTCATCTATGTTGTCAAGTATGAAAGAAAATGATGTTTGGATTGCGGACTCCGGTGCAACTCAACATATAACTAACCGTAAGGAATGGTTTTCAACTTTTGAAGATTTTACTACTCCACAGTATGTGCTTGTTGGTAATAAGCAGCACATGACAGCTGTAGGGAAGGGTAATATTGATGTTGACATGTACGTCAAGGGAAAAGTTGTGAGAAATTACCTGAAAAATGTCTGGTACTTACCTGAAGCTGGTCGAAATCTTTTTTCGTTAATTTCCGTGGTGGATAATGGTATGCGGTCACAGTTAGACAACAAAAGCTGCCTTATACTTAAAAATTCGGAAATTGTTGCTACTGGTGAGAGGAGAGATGGGTATACTACATGCATTTGAGAGTAGTCTTACCAAAGTCTCCAGTAGAAGTGAATCTAGCGTCCGAGGAAAATACCTTACAGGTATGGCATGAAAGGCTTGGACACCAGAGTAAGAAACACATACAAAGTTTCTTAAAAGGACGTGGAATCAATATTTCCAATAAAATGAGTAACGAATTTTGTGAAGCTTGCATGTACGGGAAGCAACACAGACTTAGTTTTGGACAACGACAAGTAAAAGCGGAGCGTCCTGGTGATCTGGTGCATGCTGATATTTGCGGTCCCATGCCAGTGTCATCACTTGGTGGTGCTAAGTACTTCGTTGACTTCAAAGATGACTTTTCAAAGTATAGATCAGTCTACTTCTTAAAAGAAAAGTCAGAAGTTGTGGAGAAGCTTCAAAATTTCCTCGCCACAGTGAATGTTTTGGGTCACACAATAAAGGAGTTACTCACAGATAATGGAAAGGAATTTGATAACGAACGAGTAAGAAAGGTGGTTCAGAAATCGGGTTTGCATCATCGTTTGATAATGCCGTACACGCCAGAACAGAATGGTACAGCTGAACGAGAAAATAGAACATTGGTCGAAGCAGCAAGAACACTGTTACACAGCGGAGAGTTTCCTGAACAGTTGTGGGCTGAAGCAATAAATACTGCTGCTTATGTGTTGAATCGTTCGGGTGCGACGTCAGTACGTGGGAAAACACCAATCGAGTTATGGACAAAGAAAACGCCTTCATTTACTCATCTGAAAATTTTTGGAACCGAATGTTTTGTGCACATTCCTAAACAAAAGAGAAGAAAATTTGACAAGAAGAGCATGAAAGGATACCTGATTGGCTATTGTGATGAAAAAGACGGCTACAGGATTTGGATTCCAGAAAAGAATGATGTTATTCTAAGTAGAGATGTTGTCTTTCGAGAAGAGAAAACTGCAAGAGAAAGTTTGATGGTGGTTCAAAATTTTGTTCAAAAGGAAGATGAAGCAGAAGGTCTTGAAGTGGTAAATAACGAACGCCAGGAAATAGAAGAAAATCGTTCACCAATTGTAGAGGTTGGAGAAGAGACGCGAATTCTACGTGACCGTTCGAAACTTTCTTTGCCTACAAGACTAAAAAATGCGTTTGCCTTGCTTGTAGAACGTGCTGAACCTAAATCCTACAAAGAAGCTCTACAGTCGGAGAAATCAAGTTTCTGGAGAGAAGCCATGGATGAAGAGATGCAGTCTTTAAAAGAAAACGGGACCTGGGAATTGGTGGAGTTACCAACTGGCAGAAAATCAATTGCAAATCGTTGGGTATTTAAAGTGAAAGAGAACCCTGATGGAAGTGTCAACAGGTACAAAGCCAGATTGGTAATTAAAGGGTTTTCCCAGAAAGCAGGTGTCGACTTTGATTAAACTGTCTCACCTGTTGCTCGTTTTGACACAATCAGAACTATTCTTGCTGTCATCGTGACAGAAAAATTATATTCACCCAATTTGATGTTAAAACTGCGTTTTTATATGGGTATTTGAGCGAAGAAATTTACATGAAGCAGCCGGAAGGTTATGAAGATGGAACTGGTCGAGTTTGCAAACTAAACAAAAGTTTATATGGACTCAAACAGGCTTCAAGGTGTTGGAATCAACGTCTGACCGATTTCATGATAAATTTGGGCTTACAGCAAAGCGCAGCTGATCCTTGTTTATTTGTCAAAAATATGCCGAAGAAATTAATAGTTGTATTCTATGTAGATGATGGAATAATTGCTGGTGTGGACGAAGAGACAGTACATGAATTTCTAGACAAACTGAAATCTGAATTTCAAATAACATCTGGAGAATGCACATGTTTTCTTGGCATGCAAGTCAAGAGATTAATAGACGGACGAATTTTTATTCATCAGAGTGCATACACAAGACGTGTACTTGAAAAATTTCGAATGTCTGAAGCAGTTAGTGTATCAACTCCCATGGAAAAGGACTACATTTCAGGAGAAAGAAGTGGATCAAAACTGAATGAAAATGTGCCTTTTCGATCAGCAGTTGGTAGTCTTATATATTTGGCGGTAGCGACGAGGCCAGATATAGCTTTTGCTGTAAACACGGTTTCTCAAGCAGTGGAGAATCCAAAAGAACGAGATTGGGAAGCAGTAAAACGAATAATGAAGTATTTAGTGGGGACTGTCGACTATGGAATTCATTACAAAGTTTCACATGCATTCCTTGATGTGTTCAGCGATGCGGATTATGCAGGTGATCCTACTTCTCGCAAGTCAACCAGTGGAGTAGTTTGCAAATTCGGAAATGGAGCGATAACCTGGCTCAGTCAGAAGCAACGATGCGTTTCTTTATCTACTACAGAAGCTGAATATATTGCTGGATCTGAAGCAGCAAAAGAAATTGTCTAGTTGAAGAAGTTATTGGGTGATATAATGAGTTACAAATTGCCGCTTCCAATTTTAAGAATGGACAACGCAAGTGCAATTAAACTTGTTGAAAACCCAGAATTCCACAGGCGCACTAAGCATATTGATGTGCGCTACCATTTTATTCGAGAAAAAGTAGAAGAAGGTCTTTTTGCACTTGAACATATTAGTGGAGAAAGACAAGTGGCAGATATTCTTACCAAACCATTGTGTAAAATTCGACATTCATTGCTTAGAGAAGCTCTGGGCATCGCCAAAGAAGTTTAAGTTTAAGGGGAAGTGTTGGAGATGAAAACTTAATGTTATAGAATGAATCAAGAAGGTGCCAGCTGCTACTTTTACTTTTGTCAATTACTCTTTGAGTTGTCACATATTTTTACTAGACTTAATAAATCTATTATTTTGAGCTGCTCTTCTGCTTCTGCACCAACCACTACTGCTGCAAATTCAACAAATTCAACTCTTTTGGTTGTAGGCGGTGCAAGGGTTCAATTTCCTCCAAGTCAAGTTTTTGTGGTTGGGGGTTGAAGGGGACGAGTTTCAGGGGTGCAATTTTTTGTGTTCAATTAGTTTCCTCCGGTAATAGGTGGTCCAAGGGTTACATTTCCTCTAAGCAAATTTTTTGTTTCAAGGTTGAAGGGGTTGAGTTTTAGTGGTGCAATTTTTTTCTCTTCCTGGTAGGTGATCTAAGCGGTCTAGGACGTTTTGGCGCGGCCGTTTTGGCGCGGCCATTTCGGCGCCGCCGTTTTGGCGCGGGCCAGTTTGTCGCCGACCCGTTTCGGCGCCAACCTGTTTTGGCGCGGGCCAGTTTGGCGCCGACCAGTTTCGGCGCGGGCCAGTTTGGCGCTGGGCGTTTTGGCACCAAAAAGTTACACTTTATTCGCGGAACATAGACCGATGATCTGGCAACTTCTTACGCTGTAAGTAAGCCGGATGGGCGGATAATATAATATTTTGTAAGTTATCCCAGATAGAATTTTAACCAACTTACTGTCAGTGAATTCTGACACAAATGGAGCACTTACAACGCAGGTGTTGCAAAAAATCTAACCTTTTCCTGGCTTAATACATCCTGCCCTTCTTCTTGGAAACCAAATCGCCATTCTCCAACAAATATTCTAGTTTCTTCTGTTCTAGGGTGAAACCCGCAATATCTATTACATTTTCAATTTTAATTTGAGACTGCAATCAGTAAATTTAGTTTTTTGAACTGAGAATAAACAGAAAGTCTTTTGCTATTTACAGGGATATTTATTTATACCTTTAAAAATGGGTAGGGATGTATCAGCGACTAATAAACAAGTCATTAAGCCCAGGTACCTATATTTCAAGAAGTGATTATTGCAGCCAAACTTTTAGTTTAAAAGATAACATCAACTTTTATTGTAAGAAACCATAATCCCATAATCCATAATGGTTAATTGATATAAATGAATTTCAAGGTAGAGCGCACATTGCAGAACTCAGATACCTACATATACTTACCTGTAGAGCACGCTTAATGTCTAGAGGTCATACTACAGTAGCACCGACTATTTTAGCCCTCCCATCTTGTTACAGTCTTGTCGATAGTTCTTATCTACCTCGGTCAATAATATAAGTACTATTATTAGTTTATTAGGTAGATATACTTCTTCAATATTTAAGAGGGTACCGATAAACAAAATCAAATTCATTCAATGATTGGCGCCAAAATGTCCCGGCGCCCAAACCGCCAGCGCCAAAACGACCCGGCGCCCAAACGGCCAGCGCCAAAACGTCCGCGCGCCAAAGCGGCCCGGCGCCGGAACCGCTAGCGCCAAAACGGCGGCGCCGAAACGGCCGCGCCAAAATGTCCCATTCCGTGATCTAAGGGTATAAGGAATAAATATATGCTCAAAACTTTTTCTGGGCCATTGATTAAAAGTTATCGAATTGCTTGAATTTCAAGTAACACTTATGTGAAATTTCGAGTTTCAACCCATAATTTGCACCCCTTTCGGTTTCATCTTGCAGAAAAAAACCATCCCTTATAAAATAATGTCAAAATATATGTGGTTTCAGAACTCCATGTGCAAAATATTTGAGAAGTTTTCGTATTTTTTAAGATTTTCAACCCCTAAATTTCATCCCCCAAAATTGACACCCCCTCACCTTCAACAGACTTGTACGTCAAAAACGCATATCAAGTTTCAGTAAAATATTTCCACTGATTCTCGAGGCATTACAATTAATAATTTTTCGGTCGCGAAAAAAAACCTCGCATTCTCGCGCTTTTACTGCGAACGCTGCCTAAAGGTTTGAAGATGGATTAAAATCGTATAAGGGAGAAATGTCGGCAACGAATAGACCTACAAAAAAGTCCGCGACAGCATATAAATATCTGTTACGGATAGCCGACAATAAGCCACTGAAGCTATTTTCTTCAAAAATTAAAAAACAAAAACGATCTTGGTGGGCTACCCATCGTAGATAGCTATATGCCGTCGCGGACTTTTTTGTAGGTCTTTTCATTGCCGACAATTCCTCCTTACAAACTTTTGCTCTAGCTTCAAGCGTTGAGGCAGCGTTCGCGATCAAACGTCGAAAATTGTAATTTCTTTCAGTTCTTCACCCCTAACTCCCACTCCCTTGGTCCGATATGGCCCAAAAACAATCCCCGCCGAGATTTTCGGGGTATGCACATGTGTACAAAATTTCAGCTCGATATCTGCTTTCGTTCTCAAGTTATGCGATGGACAGAATACACGGACGGTCGAGCGAGCAAATTCACTAAAACTACAGTGCCTGTGCATATGCTTCGGCACTAAAACAAAAAGCCAACGAAAGATGTATATCAATCGATGTGTGTCCCTGTAGATGTTTACCTTGTTAATGTGTATGTAGGGGCGAGCTGAATTTACTGGTGGAGTCGGGTAGTAGTAGTAGTGCCTCCGCAGACGCACAGTGGTGTTAAAAAGACGAAATTATGAAAATTGGCCGTACATAATTAAACAGTAGAGAGTTAACAAAAAGTGAAAAAGGTAAACATAAGCTATATGTATAAGTTCAACTTATGGCCAAAGAAAAACGAAATTAGGCGAATTTAGCAAAATGGGTGCTTAGAGGGTTGAAAATTTGTAAAGGGGAATGAAAAGTTAAAGGGGCTGAAAATTGACCGTAGTAAAGTAGAATTATAGAAAATAACACGAAAATAAGGCAATTATGCAAATTTAGCTTCTGTGGGGTTGAAATATTGCGATTGGACTGGAAAAAGTGAAAAAGGAAAACATAAACTATATGAATTCAACTTATTGCCAAAGAAAAAAACTAAATTAGGCGAATTTAGTAAAATGGGTGCTTAGCGAGTTGAAAAATTGTAAAGAGGGATGAAAAGTCAAAGGGGTGAAAATTAACTGAAGTTAACTGGAATTACAGAAAATACCACAAAAATAAGGCAATTATGCAAATTTAACTCTTAAAGGGTTGAAATATTGCGAGGTTGCGAGAGGGTTGAAAAAGTGAAAAATGTAAATACTATCCAAAAGAGTAAACTTTATTACTGAAGAAAGACAAAATTGCACGAATTTCGCCAATTTAACGTTCGAGGGGTTGCAAAATTGTGAAGGGGGATGAAAAGTTAAGGGGGTGAAAAATGACTGTAGTAAAGTAGAACTTTCGAAAATTACACGAAAAAGAAGCGGTCTGCGTAAATTTTGCTTTTTGTGGGTTCACATATCAGGGTTAGGGGTTGTTAGTAGCCTAAGGGTTCGTTTTAAGTTAAAGACTCATAAGACCTTTTTTCAATGGTTAATGAAGTCTTTTGAACCCTGTGATTTAATACCAACATTTATCTTAAGAAATTTCCAGTTTCAACCTTTAAATTTCACCCCCTTTGTTAGATTGTAATGAGAATTTGCTCATCCACCTACAATGTCACTATAAATTAGAACACGAAATCCTGATGCATTGATACGTGGAACAGTTTTTAAGTTCTGGTATTTTTATGTTTCTTCTGGGGGGTTGAAATATTGCGAGTGGGGTGGAAAAAGTGAAAAAGGAAAACACAAGCTACTTATATAAATTCAACTTATGGCCAAAGAAAAAACTAAATTGGACGAATTTAGTAAAATAGGTGCTTAGGGGGTTCAAAAATTGTAAAGGGGGATGAAAAGTCAAAGAGGGTGAAAATTAACCCAAGTTAAGTAGAATTACAGAAAATAATACAAAAATAAGACAATTATGCAAATTTAGTCCTTGGAGGGTTGAAATATTGAATTTAGTAAAATGGGTGCTTAGGGGGTTGAAAAATTGTAAAGGGGGATGAAAAGTCAAAGAGGGTGAAAATTAACCCAAGTTAAGTAGAATTACAGAAAATAATACAAAAATAAGACAATTATGCAAATTTAGCCCTTGGAGGGTTGAAATATTGCGAGGGGGTTGAAAAAGTGAAAAATGTAAATATTATCCAAAAGAGTAAAATTTATTACCGAAGAAAGACAAAATTGCACGAATTTGGCCAATTGAAGGGGGATGAAAAGTTAAGGGGGTGAAAAGTGACTGATTAGTAAAGTAGAACTTTCGAAAATTACACTAAAAAGAAGCGGTCTGCGGAAATTTTGCTTTTTGTGGGTTCACATATCGAGGTTAGGGGTGTTAGTAGCCTAAGGATTGGTTTTAGGTTGAAGACTGATAAGACCTTTTTTCAATGATTAACGAAGTCTTTTGAACCCTGTGATTTAATACAACACTTATCTGAAGAAATTTCCAGTTTCAACCCTTAAATTTAACCCTCCTTGTTAGATCGTAATGAAAATTTGCTCATCCACCTACAATGTCACTGTAGATTAGAACACCAAATCCTGCATTGATACGTTGAACAGTTTTTAAGTTCTGGTATTTTTGTGTTTCCGCATATTAGGGGTTGTAGCGCCTTTGAGGGTGCTTTTTTGCAAAGTATGAATAACACCTTTTTTAAATCATTAACGGTAAGCTATCGAATGACGCTAATTTCGACCAATATTTATACATCGGAATTGTGGGTTACAACCCCTAATTTCCACCCCCTTGGTCCGATATGGCCCAAAAGCAATCCCCGCCTTACTTTTAGGGCACAAAGCCGTATAGTAAATTAGATCTCGACACCTCATTCAATGTTCTCAAGTTATCCGACGTTTTGTGTTTCTGCATGTTAGGGGTTGTAGCGCCTTTAAGGGTGGTTTTTGGTAAAATATGATTAACACCTTTTTTGAATCATTAACGGAAAGCTATCGAATGACGCCAATTTCGACCAATACTTATTAAGCAGCATTTTAAGTTACAACCCCCAATTTCCACCCCCTCCTTCCGATTTTGCGAAAAAAACATCCCCTGTAAGGTTTCATCGAAATATATGTGTATGTTGAGTTTCAGATGGATGCGTGCAACACTTGCGGAGTTATTACTTTTTTTGAGATTTTCATCCCCTAAATTTCATCCCCCAACTAGGGACCCCCTCACGTTCAATAGACTTGAAGGTCGAACATGCGTACCAAGTTTCAGTAAGATACCTTCAGCAGTTCTCGAGTTATAGCAATTAATAGATTTTCAGTTTCAATCCCCTAAGATTTCACCCCTTTATGATTTACAGGGGTGAATTTATTTTTCCGCTGTTACATAACTCTTTGTGTATTTGCTTACTTCGGTTGTTCATAAATAAGTCAATAGAATTTCAGTAAAAATAAATAAAACCTATTTAACCACTGACAAAGCGTTAGGGGTTGTTAGTAGCCTAGGGGTTGATTTTAGGTTGAAAACTCATAAGACTTTTTTCAATGGTTGATAGAAATCTATCGAACCCCGTAATTTTATACTACCATTTACTTGAAGAAATTTCAAGTTTCAACCCCTAAATTTCATCCCCTTTATTGGATGTTAGTAAAAATTCGTCCATCCCCCTCCAGAGTCACTGAAAATTACCGCATCAAATTCTGCGTTGATACGCTGAGTGGTTGTTGAGTTCTCGTATTTTTGTATTTTTGCATGTTAGGGGTTGTAGCGCCTTTAAGGGTGGTTTTTCGTAAAATATGAGTAACACCTTTTTTGAACCATTAACGAAAAGCTATCGAATAACGCCAATTTCGACCAATACTTATTAAGCAAAATTTTGAGTTACAACCCCAAATTTCCACACCCTCAATCCGAGTTTGCGGAAAAAACATCCCCCGTAAGGTTTCATCGAAATATATGTGTATGTTGAGTTTTAGATGGATGCGTGCAACCCTCGCGAAATTATCACATTTTTTGTGATTTTCATCCCCTAAATTTCATCCCCCGAAATTGGCACCCCCCTCACTTTCAACGGACTTGAAGGAAGAACATGCATACCAAGTTTCAGTAAGATAGCTCCAGTAGTTCTCGAGTTATTGCAATTAATAGTTTTTCGGTTTTTCACCCCTAACTCCCACCCCCTTGGTCCGATATGGCCCAAAAGCAATCCCCGCCTTACTTTTTGGGAGGCAAAGCCGTATACCAAGTTTCAGCTCGATATCTCAATCCGTTCTCAAGTTATCTGACGGACAGACTGAGGAGCGAGCGAGCGAGCGAAT
Organism: Pycnomerus fuliginosus; assembly: GCA_963924575.1. Taxonomy (NCBI): domain Eukaryota; kingdom Metazoa; phylum Arthropoda; class Insecta; order Coleoptera; family Zopheridae; genus Pycnomerus; species Pycnomerus fuliginosus. The sequence goes on from OZ004622.1 coordinate 23,401,024, forward strand.
AAGCTAAGACAAGAGTACCTCCGCATTCTGCTACGGCACTAAAAAAGAGATTAAAGTCAAGTGACATTACCTAGCTAATTGTAAAAACAGTCAAAATTGTCAATTTCTAAAATGACAGCTGTTTCTACTCGGCAAGAAATGCTAGACGACATATTAATTAAGATCAGATTCAATGTGACGTGTGTTTTTAAAAAATGTTAAAAAATTTCCAAAAATTGTCAAATTTGTAAAAAGACAGATGATTATTAAAAGTTGCCAAATCATGTGACAGTTCATAATTTCCCGAACTGTCAGAAAATGTGAGAATAGCTTGTTTTCAGAAAATGTCGAAGAGTATACTTTTCGAGAACTGTCGATTGGATTTGAGGCTAGGAGAAAGTACTTACTTTCGTGCGCCCGTAAAAGCGAACTAGAATTCATAAGGATGCTTAATGCATCGAGTTCTTAATTATTGATTGCCTCGTTCTTATAAACTTCCCTCATTTTTTTTATTTTCCTGTTCTCTTTTATTTTAATCATTATATCATATCGACAAAAATCCGTCGTAATCACCTTTAGGTAAATAAATAGTAAACATATTAATATAAAACTCACCATCGTTTCCTTTCCGAACGAAGTTTTTTCCCTGAAACTACCGCTATCGCCTTCCTTCCCGTCCTCGTCCGCTTTGAACATTTTCCTGTGCGCCTTTTTAAATTCGTCCATCAATTTGTTATGTTGACTCTGCTTTTCCGCCTCGACCCCCTTCAGTATCTTCTTCATTTGTAATTGCTCGTCGATCGTGGGCTTATCGTTTTCTTTCTTCTAAAAAAAATAAAAGAACGGAATGGTTCATTCACGTTTCGGTCGAAACAAAGAAACGCTTTATCTACCTCGCATCTCCTTTGGATCTCTTGGCAAATCGCGCTAGATAAACTGCTCGAGGCGGTGCTACTTCTACTAACCAAACTACCGAAACTGCTGGTCGATGAACTCTTGACCAGGGCGTTATTTTCAGTCTTCACCTCTTCGCCGTTGCTCCTGTGAACCTCGACGACGACGGTTTTCGTCTCGTGTTGATGGGGCAGGCACAAATCCGACAGTTTTCTTCCTGCACGAAGCGAAAATTATATTTTCGTGCTTTCTCAGCCGGGGTTTTACTTACGCCGCGAAAATAAGTACTAATTTTTCCGCCCGGACGAGAACATTTTAAGTTTTGTGTCATTATCAGTCCTCCAGTAATTAATTCTAAGTAGGAAGATGTTTCGAAGAAAAGGATAGGATCGTTGATGAAATGAAGATTAAACTATTGCAGTCTATACCAACGTTTCGCAAGAAGCTGGAATAAATGCTAGCGAAACGTTGGTATAAACTGCAATAGTTTAATCTTCATTTCACCAACGAAAATGCCCTTTTCTTCGATACATCTTCGTACTTGGAATTAGAATAGAACATTTTAATTTCGCGGTTAGCCAAGAAAATAGTTCAAAATTATAACTCCCTCAAAGTTATTTAAAATGCAGGAACAAAAGTATTGTAATGCAACTCAGGAGTAAAGTTCTTTAATCGGCTAATTCTTTGCTTCGAGAATAGGCATCTGTTGCACATTTCCCGATTTCCGGTTATTTTAATGTAAATGCGTCAATAATGATACAAGGATACGAAGGGGTAGAGGGGCCACAACAAAGTTTTTACATATCATGTTCAGAAAAAAAACAATTGTTAGCTGTAAGTGACAATTGGACAATTGTCACTTTTAACTGACAATTTTTTCAGTATTTATGTTTATTGTTTAGAGTCATTCTGCTCAAAAAGCCAGATTATATGTTCAATCTTCTTCGAAAGCGATCGGATACGAAAGCGCTGGAGGGCCACGAGTCATTTTTTTAAGTGTAAATTTACAGAGTTACTATACATATGTAAATTTACAGATAGTAAGTGGAAATTTACAGATAGTAAGTGTTACGTGATTTTGCGAATTGTTGAGTTGATTCGGTTGGTTATTTAGGAAAGCGCTGGAGGGCCACATGAGTTATGTTTTTAAGTGTAAATTTACAATTTTTATATGTAAATTTTCAGTTGCTACGTGTACATTTATTACGAAAGCGCTGGAGGGCCACATGAGTTATTTTTTAAGTGTAAATTTACAGTTACTACGTGTAAATTTACAGTTACTATGTGTAAATTTACAGATGGTAAGGGTAAATTTACAGATAGTAAGTGCAAAATAGTAACTGTAAATTTACAGATAGTAGGTAAGTGTATTAGTATTAAGGAAGCTACTACCTGTACCTTCTTTTGAAACTAGTCAACAGATCGTAGCGGAGCTTGATGTTTTAATTTAGCTTGATTTTATCATCTAACAAGGGAGGTGAAATTTAGGGGTTGAAATTGGACATTTCCTCAAGCAACTGATAGCTAGGTACCTATTGTTACATCGACTATATCTGTAAATTTACATTTACTATTTGTAAATTTCCACTTAATATCTGTAAATGTCCACTTACTATATGTAAATTTACAGTTACTATATGTAAATTTACACTTACTATCTGTAAATTTACACATAGTAACTGTTAATTTACACTTAAAAAAATAATTCATGTGGCCCTCTAGTGCTTTCGTACGAAAGCGCTGGAGGGCCACATGAGTTATTTTTTTAAGTGAACATTTACAGTTACTATGTGTAAATTTAAAGATAGTAAGTGTAAATTTACTGAATAATAAGTGTAAATTTACATATATCAACTGTTGTTCTGATTTCCATATTTCGTATCTTAAAAACGAAGATACTTGTCGTAGTGGGGTATATTGTTTCCGTCAGAAAAGGTTTAGCTGATGCAATGTTCTCTTTAGTGTACTGATGACCTTACACAAATAATACCATCTGTAAATTTCCACCTACCTACTATCTGTAAATTTACACTTACTATTTCTGTAAATTTACAGTTACTATATGTAAATTTGCACTTACTATCTGTAAATTTTCCCTTCCTATCTATAAATTACGAAAGCGCTAGAGGACCACATGAGTTATTTTTTTTAAGTGTAAATTTACAGATAGTAAGTGTAAATTTATAGATAGAGATTAATAGAGATTTATTTGTCCTTTAAAGGTACAAAAAGGGTGGGAAATCAGTATATACTGTTTTTCATTCCTGCCCTAAAAGAACATGTAACAAGAATACAAAAATGCTTAAAAGTTAAAACCAACAACAATCACAACTTTTCTGCTTTTCAAAACAGATCAGTTTCAGTGCGTTCCTTAAACTATGCAATAATGAGGATTCATGAATCAATTTGTAATATTTATTTAGCAGTTTAGAGCCAATATATATAAAACTATGCTCGAACTTTGATGTGTTATGGAATGGTATATCGAACAAATTACACGATCTTAAATTATTGCAGTGTAAATCACAGCGCTTCTGAAATAGATTATATAAATAGTCTGGTCGTTTGCAGGACATAATTTTGTAAAGAAGGGTCACATATTGAATTAAAAACACAAAAGACATTTTTAATATCATTCGATCATTATAAATAGAAAGGCGTAATGTGTTCAGTGAAAGGCACCTCAGATAGTAAGTGTAAATTTACATATAGTAAGTGTAAATTTACAGATAGTAAGTGGAAATTTACAGATATAGTCGATATAACTATAGGTACAGTCAGGAGATAAAATATTGGCCCTCGACCGCGAACAATGTACACAGATTCTTAGAAAAGGCACTCAAAATAGGTTTGTAAAGGCTTGTATCCCACTCGAGTCGTTTTAATAAAGAGATTTTCACGATCAATTTTAGTTTTTTTGATAAAACTTGTGAGAATTTATCCGCATTGTGAGCGGTTATTATTTTATCTCCTGAGTGTACCTAGCTACCAGTTGCTTGAGGAAATATCCAGTTTCAACCCCTAAATTTCACCTCACTTGTTAGATGATAAAATCAATCTAAATTAAAACATCAAGCTCCGCTACGATCTGTTGACTAGTTTCAAAAGAAAGTACAGGTAGTAGCTTCCTTAATACACAAATAATACTATCTGTAAATTTCCACTTACCTACTATTTGTAAATTTACCCTTACCATCTGTAAATTTACACATAGGAACTGTAAATTTACACATAGTAACTGTAAATTTACACTTAAAAAAATAACTCTTGTGGCCCTCCAGCGCTTTCGTACTTTCGTGATGAAAAGAGGGGTTTGTCGAAAGAATAAAGTTACAAGTGGCAATTGTCAGTTACAAGTGACAATTATTGTCAGTTGCCAAGCTGTTGCAACAAGGTTTTTTTCTAAAAATTTTAAAAATTTTGTTGTGGTCCCTCTACGCCTTCGTAAGAAGGTGTGCAAAAAGTACTAGAAGAGCATAAATCCTGAAATTTCGCTGTTATTGGTTGATTTCTAAAGTACAGTTCGTGTTTGATGTTATTAGTTCACTTTTTTTGCAAAAAGTATCACGATTTTATTTAGGGGTGTTTAGTGTAGAGCCCCTCATGGCCGATGTCGATTGATTTCACAAATATTATCATCGCACCCCTAAGGCCGGTTCAGGTATGTTCAGCATTTATTTCTATTGTTACACCAAAATATTTTCAAACGTCAGGTCATAAAAGAAGGAACCTGTAAAAGATTAACCTCCCATCATAATTGCGTGCACTTTTTAATACGGTCAATCGTCACCTACAAGTGACAATCTCACTTGCAACTGACAATTGTCAGTTAAAAGTGACAATTGTCACTTACAACTGACGATTGTCACTTACAACTGACGATTGTCACTTACAAGTGACAATTTGCTAATGTTTTTTTTTCTGAAAATTTTAAAAGCTTTGTCGTGGCCCCTCTACGCCTTCGTAACAAGGAATCACCCGCGAAGATCATTTTTTGATTATTTTTTTTAAACGTTTGGTTATTTGCCTAAATAAATAATTCGGAAACGCCGTTGTAGTTGTCAGTGAGTTGTGTCCGTTCGTTGGTGCGTGTCAGACGTGCCAATCCTAGCGTGCTTCACAGCGATCCGAGTGTTCCTTTGTGTTCAGTCAGCGGTCCGCCCCTAACTCCCTTCAGGGAGCCGAAATTTATTTCGGTTCTTTTGAAGAGTGTTTAGTCTGCCGTCCGCCCCTCGTTTACCTCCACTGTTTGAAGTCACCCTTCCAAGTTTCGTTTCGTGTAATGTTGCTTAACTTTGCATAAAGCGAATCTCGGTCACCCATCCAGATTTTCGACACGCGCGAAGTTGCTTAACTTCGCGTGTGTAGAATTCCGGATTGACGACAAGCGTGGTAGTTCTCGGGTGTTTTCACCAGCTAAACGCAGCCGAAGCGAGGAAAACTCACATCTCGTATGAGAATTTTCCAAATTCGGTAAACGGTTCTTCGAGCCATCAACGCCATGGCATCAACATCAACTCAGATGGATGGTGCCCCCAAACCAGTGATAGGAGGAGAGAATGCAGCTCTCGCCTCCATGCTCACCCAGACGTTCGCGAGAATGTTCAGCGATTTCAGGGAGGAAATCATGTCCTCTCTAAGATCTATGGACGAGCACCTCGCCGAGCAAACCGGAAGACTGGACGCCAGAATCGACGCCATCACTGGCGAAGATGAAGATATCGTCTCAGTCCGCTCATTTGGGTCCCAAATTTCTTTTAGGTCCACCTCCAGCTCAGTCACCGAAGCTTTCACGGACGTCGCGAGAAAGCGTAAGTGTAAATCCCCCCCCCATTTCAGCCAGCCTCCCCTAACTTCGAAACGGCAAACCGTTTCGTAACTTTGATGGAGCTGGACAACGGTACCCCGGTCCACGATGAGGAAAATGCCGCCTCCACCGAGCCCCCGACCAAACGCGTTGCGAAGGAGAAAGTGACCCCTACTGAGGGGCGCATCTCTCCCTCCCCCGGAACCTCAGCCGTCAAGATTCTAGGCGCCACCCCCAAGGGTACCGCCTCCAAGGGCGCCGCCCCCAAAAATTCCGTCCCCAAGGCAACCGCCCCCAAGGGTACCACCCCCAAAAGTGCCACCTCCACGAGTGCCACCACCAATGTTGCCGCCCCCAAAGCTGCCACCCCAAAGTACGTCCCCCCCCGCTGGGTTGCTATTAAGAGCACTCCACAGCAGGCCCCTTCCGAGGAAACCCTACCGGGAGACTCGGAGCAGTCTCAGGCACCTCCCTCCTCGGAGGCCGCCCCTGAATCCTCAAAAGTCCCCCAAATCGTCCTGAAGGAACCAGGTAAGTGGTTGACCGTCTCGGCCAGTTTCAGGACAGAGAAGGTCAACTATACGAAAGCCAAGACCTGCCAGCTAGGGATCCGGATCTTCCCTGCTACAGCTGGCGACTTCCGAGCCATGGTTCGGTTCTTCATCAAGTACAAGATCCAGTACTTTTCCTACAACGACCCCGACAACCGAACAGCCAAAACTGTCATCCGCGGCCTCCCGAGGCATTTCACCCCCGCCGAGGTTGCTGACGAACTGCTGGATATCGGCATCCACCCCAACTCGATCCAACAACTGGTGAATCGGTACACCAAAACTCCGTTCCCTCTCTTCAGGGTAGAAATACCAATAGAAGAGAAAGCGAAGATGTTCGCCATCACCAGACTGGCGAATCTAGTCGTTCGTGTGGAACCGGCTAACAAACCCTCACAGGTTTCGCAGTGTCACCGCTGCCAGCTCTTCCACCACGGCCAGCGCACCTGCGGAGTCAATCCTAGGTGCGTCAAGTGCGGTAGCGACCACTTCACCAAGGACTGCGTGAAAACGGAGGTGGAGGCTCCGAAGTGCGCCAACTGTGAAGGCGCTCATCCCGCCAGTTACAGGGGGTGCCCCAGGTTCCCTCCCCCGAAGAAGATGGCTTCCAAGCCTTCGAAGCCCAACGGCACCTCATCAGGAGTTTCAGCCCCGAAGCAGGCCGCCGCCCCCAAACAGAGCTCCTCTTCAAAGCCTGTTTCACCAAAACCAGCCCCCCGCACTAAACCTCGTGTGGAACCCGCTACCTGCGACTCCAGGGCCAGACTTCTCCTGGAAATCTGTCAAATGGTATCGTCTTCGGAGAGCACCAAACAAGCCGCCACCAACATTCTTCCGTTGTTGGTGAAACTCATGGAAACAATCCAACAAGAATGAATCCACGGCCGAGTAGGATCAAATCCCTTCAGGCTGCGTTCTTTAACGCAAACGGTCTCGCTGTCCGGCGCGATGAACTGGAAGTGTTCATTCATGAACACGACCTGGAGATCGTGCTCGTCAACGAGACCCACCTCAGGGAAAACCACCGAGATCCGAAAATCCGTGGTTTCACTCTTCATCGCAGAGACCGACAGACTGGCCCAGGAGGGGGAACGGCCATCTATGTAAGTCATAAAATCAAACACTATGTTTCAGCTTTGCCAGAACTACACAGACTGGAAGCCGTAGGCATCGTCGTCGAAACAGTCCGAGGACCTCTAACCCTCTTCTCTTGCTACAACACACAAAAGATCCCCCTTGACGAACTGGCGGATCTCCTGAACAGTGGCAACTCCATCATCGCGGCAGGCGATTTCAATGCCAAGCACACAGACTGGCACAGTCGAGTCAACAACGCAAACGGTCGCAACCTGCGAACTTTCGTTGATGACAACGACTATCAGGTCCTGGCTCCAGAGGAGCCCACTCACCACAACTACGTGTCAGGTCTGCCCGACACGCTGGACATCGCCATCGTCAAGAATGTCCCCCTCCAAATCGACCTCACTGCCATCAGCGATCTCTCCTCAGACCACAACCCCGTCCTGATGCACATCGGCGACGAGGCTAATGATCCCATCAATCCCACAGGGAAATTCACAAACTGGATTTCCTTCCGCAGAAACGTTGAGGAAAACTTCCTTAACCGGGCTGTGGAATCATTCGAGTTGAAAATCTCCGAAGCCCTCAACGCTTCAACCAGAACCTTCCCCAGACCTCCCAACAAGCCCCCTCGTCTTCCCCCTCACATCCAAGCCATGGTAAGAGAGAGAAGAGAGGCCAAAAAGACTGCCGACAGAACGGGAGCCCGGATCGACAAAACCAGGTTTCACAACCTGGTTCACCAAGTCAGGTACGCGCTGAAGGATCTCCGTAACGAGAAATTTCAGACCCACCTGGAGTCCCTGAACATCGAGGACAGTTCTGTGTGGAAACTGGCCAAGACTCTTCGAAACGACCGCAAGCCACTCCCGGCAATTCACGGCCCCAGAGGACTCGTCTTCCGGGAGGAGGAGAAAGCCGAGGTGTTCGCCGAATGTCTGGAACTGCAATGCAGGGTCCCGATACCGGAGGACGCAGATCTCGACCACTACGACCTAGTGGAAGACTTCGCCGAAGTTTTCTGCCAGGAAGCCCCGAAAGACGACGATCACATTCGCCACACCTCCCCGGAGGAAGTCTTTAAGGTAATATCCAGCCTCAAAACGAGGAAAGCCCCAGGCCCCGACCAGATTCCCAATCTTGCCCTCAAAAATCTTCCGAAAAAAGCCATCGTTGCTCTGACTGGGATTTTCAACGCCATGTTCCGCCTTCGCTATTTCCCACCCCGGTGGAAATGCGCCAACGTAATCTTCATCCCCAAACCCGGCAAAGACCGAAAGTTCCCTCAGAACCATCGGCCAATCTCACTGCTCTCTGGTGTCAGCAAACTTGCTGAACGCCTCATTCGCTCTCGTCTCACCGAGATTGTCTCCGATCTCGGTATCATTCCCCAGGAACAGTTCGGCTTTCAACCCAAACATTCCACGACCGATCAACTGATCAGAGTCACAGAGCTCTCCTCACGATGGCTTGACTGGGGTCACGTAGTAGGCGCTACCTTCTTTGATGTTTCAAAAGCTTTCGACACGGTCTGGCATGAGGGACCAGATGGTCCAGATCATCAACTCCTTCTTGTCCGGTCGCTCCTTCAGAGCCAAAATTCAAAACTCCTTCTCAGAGGAGCACCCTCTCGAGGCAGGTGTCCCACAAGGCTCTGTACTCTCACCAACTCTCTTCGCTCTTTACGTTGCAGACATGCCACGCAGCCCAAACTCCACCTTGGCCGTCTACGCCGACGACACGTGCACCCTAGCACACTCCCGTAGCCCTCAGCTGCTTACCCAATACCTTCAGGAAGCAGCTGACAACCTGAGCGAATTCTTTCTTCGTTGGCGCATCGTCGTCAATCCCGAGAAAAGCTCCGCCCTATTCATCTCGCGCAGAAGAGAAGTGCCGCACGGCCATGTGACGATGGACGAGGAGGAGATTCAGTGGCACAACGAGGTCAAGTACCTCGGGGTCAAGCTGGATCGACGACTCAGCTTCATTCCTCACGTGGACTACTCAGTCGCCAAAGCCAAAATGGTAATTGGCCACCTCTATCCAATGCTGTGTAGAAGCAGCGGCTTATCTTTCGAGAATAAGCTGAGGCTCTACAAGGCAGTGGTTAGACCAGCCATGACCTACGGCTCTGGCGCCTGGGGACACGTCTCTAATGCGCAACTCCAAAAGCTCCAAGTCATCCAGAATCGTTGTCTGAGGTATGCCTTTAACGCTCCCTGGTACGTCCGAAACACCCAGCTCCATCAAGAAGCAAACCTCCCGACAATCAAAGACTTCCTCTTTGAAACAAACACACGAACCTTTGCTCGAGCAGAGGTTCATCCCAATCCGCTAGTGAGAGATGCGGTCGACTACGACCCAGCGAATTCCAGAATTCGTCGTCCCAGGACGGCTCTCATCCACCCACCTTGAACCACTAATGTTTAGTATGTTGCAGGTAGACCACAGCAAGATTTCGTCGTTAACTTTCTTTCTCAGCGAACTCTCCCACCTAATGCCTCTCCTTGCCCCTCAGGCAAAACGCACCCCAGACCCTTCAGGTCTCCCCTCTAAGGTACTCCCTTCAGGAGTCCCTTACTTAACTTACCTCAGGAGTTTTGCTCCAGCCCGACACATCAAAAAATAAACAATGATGATACACCGCACGTTGCAGGCTTGCCTTGACGATGCACATAGGTGATGAGCAGTAGGGGCCCTTGGCCTGGCTCTTTTCTGTTTTTTTTTTTTTTTTTTGCCGTTGTAGTAAACGCCGCGGTAAGTAAAGTAGAATGTTATTAGTTGCTTGGGTTGGCACCTTGTCCTTTGTAGGGGAGAGTGGTACAATATGATGCCCCTAACGGAAGAATCGCTGTAAAACCGAACTAGCTGGTTCTTTTATGGAAACAAGGTACAACCTTTGGTAGCTTACATAATTTTTTTGTGAATTAAATTTCGAAAAGGACGACGATGAAAAAATGTGTACCAGGAGCATGCAAAGGGATCATTTTAGACATGGAGTTGGGGTTAAACGATCACTGCTCTATAATATGTGTTTACCTATTGTAAACTTTATAAAATTTGTCTGTGCCCTTGACTCACCGCTTTAGCACCATCAGTGGAACCAAAAACTCCTTACTTGCTGGTTTAATTGGTAACATTTCTTTGCCGAACTCTTGTCTGGTAGTTTTTTTCACGTAAATGATTAAATTATGTGACACTTTGATTGGAAAAAAAAACCTATTTACAGTAATTTTAATATTAAAATATAAAGAACGAAAAAAGTTGAGATCATTTTACCCCAAGTGCATGAACAATACATAAGGTTTTATGTTAAGAAAACATATAAGGGAAACTTTTGAAAAATGTTCTAACCTGACACTTTGATATCCGCTACGTTCAGCTCTACATTCGAAATTTTTCTTAGATGTTAAATAAAATATTTAGAGCAGGTTGAAGTAGCACCTACCTTAGACCAGACCTGCAGAATTTAAAAAAACGTGAATACTTCTGTCAAAAACAATTGGGCGCATAATCTGTCATAGCTAGAAAGTCACCTTACCGACGGCGACGTAGAGCAACTTTTACAACAATTTTGTGAGATGGCACCATTCATGTTTATTTTGAAGGGGGGGATCATTTTAGACCACTTTCCCCTACCTACTAGCAAAGAGTACTGGTGACTACTATAAAATAATTAAGATTTATGAATGAAAGATGTCGGGTCAGGTTAGACACAGCGACGTTGTCACATGTAAGAAAATTGAGTTTGAATGGCTGTTTTTTTTGGCGCTAAGTTTGAGAATATGCTACTTTCTCATTTTTTTTAGCACCACGGACCAAAAATATTGGAATTTCGGGTATCTGGGAGGAATAAATATATCGCAAACTTCAATTTAACACAAAAAATAAAATTGATGCAAGATAGTTAAATAACTATTAATTACCGTCAATTTCGTCCTCAGTTCCGTTGTTTTTGATCGTGGTCCCGCTTTCGGACAGGTTTATGATCGTCGGCTTGACGATTTGCTTTTCGTCGATGTCGTCCCAAGTCGTGTTCCATTTTTTGCGTCGATCGTCGAGGTCGAGACACTCCTCCTTGACTATGGAGAGGCGTTTGGAATCGGACCAGGAAGGGCTCTGATCACCCGTTACGGAACTGGCCGAGCTATTGTAACCGCTGGATTCACCAGGAAAAAGCTCGGACCCCGCTGATTTACGGACGATTAGATCCAGCTGGCGTGACGTCTTCATTAAATTTACGGCCTGCAACAACGGGGTTTCTGATATAATTGTTGCGAAATGTAATGGCGAGGATTATGGCCGGATAAATGCAATTAGAGATGCTTTTGTTCGGGTTAAGTTTTGAATTAAAGCTGGACGGGAAAAATTTGCATAGAATAGGCGGATAATTTGAATTTTTACTTCAATCTTCGGGATCGGAATACCACAACCACCTCGAATTGTCCATGAAACATTTTGAGATAACGACCATTTTGAATTGTCTAGTGACTGTTTTGAATTTCGAGTGAATCTTAACGAGAATACATACTTATTCCTCCTCGTAAAAGAAAATATAGGTAGATATATTAGGTATACCTACCTACTCCACATTTTTGTTTGAATAACGTCGATAAAGCATCGGAAGTAAACTGTGACTATAACTGCGAGAATTGATTCCATTTTGATTTTGGGAAGTGGCCAAAAAAATTGAAAATAATTTCTATAATAATATAATTAGGGTTGGGCAAAAGCATATTTGCATGTTTTTAATAAAGGCTCATATTAAGCCCACGCTATGTAGCATGTGATGTTTTCATTTTTTATTTCATAAAAACTTAATTTCATTTTGCATATATTAAGGTTTCACGGAATACAGCATACGTTACGGTATATTTGGGCACATTACAGCATAAAGCTGCATGTTTTCGGCTATTTAAGGTTGCTCTCCGGAATATTTCTAGAAAATTTAAATCAATCAAAATTATTAAATATTACACTGGCAGCGCGGATACCCATGTTAAGCCAGAAACTATTATGTTACCCTCATTAACAAAACAATTTGTAGGGACTACCTCGGGGATTAGACTGACCCCTATTATCGCATTTTCTTCGAAAAGGATTTACATAAAAACAATTTTTAATTATAACATGGTTGGGCCAATGAATAGCAAATTTTGATTGTAGAGGATGTCCCAAAATAAACCGAACGATTTATTTTTGCTTATAACTTGATTATTATGCGACCGATATTCCTCAATTTTATACGGGACGTAGCCAAAATGATGAGGCTTTTAGAATCTGCAACCATTTTCCAGATGGCGCCACTAATAAGTTTTTTACAAGCACACTTTTTGATTGGTTGGAGTTGAGTCATCTGTGAACCGATCAAAATGACATTAGTGTAGGATAAAAGCTAATGATTTTCTTTTCTAAACCGACTTTACAAAATTTCATTGTGACCGTTCTTGATTCATTTATAATTTTATTTGTGATGCTTTAAAACAAGGATTTTTGAAGATTTATTTTTTATTTGGCCACCGATCTTGACAAAATTTGCAGAATCCTAAGTAACATCATCAATATTTCACAAAATGATGTCACTTTGCAGATGGCGCCACCCTAGCAAATTTTTATGAACACATTTGATTAAAAAATTAACGAGAATAATATGAAATTCTAATTAGTAAAAAATGTTAGCACTAAAAGCAGCTACAGACAACAGGCTCGATTGAAATAAACAACAATTCTGGATTTTAAAATAAACCAAAAATATGTGCTTTATATCAGTCATAAGCTGAAGAACGACTCGTCCAGTTCACAAACAAGTCAATGTTAGATAATTTTTTTTGGGTTTCATTTATTTTAACATTTTGTATAACGATATAGTACTTAAGTTAAATTCCTGCACAAAGTACCTAACGTTATTTTACGAAAGATTTATGGTGTTACTAAGGATTCTGAAAATTTTGTCAAGCTCTGTAGCGAATTAATATCAAATAAATCTTAAAAAATCCGTTTTAGAGCATCCCAGAAAAATTTGTAAATTAATCACGAAGGTTCAGAATAAAATTTTGTAAAGTTGCTTTGGAAGAGAAAAGGATCGGCTTTAAGCTTACACTATTTTCATTTTGATCGCTTCACAGATGGTTCAACTCCAGCCAATCAAAAAGTGGCCTTGTAGAAAACTGCCATAAAAAATGTATTAGTGGCGCCATCTGGAAAATGGTTGCCGATTCCAAAAGCCTCATCTTTTGACTACGTCTCGTATAAAATTGGGGAAAATCGCTCCAATAATAATAAAGTTATAACCAAAAATAAATCGTTCGGTTTTTTTTGGGACACCCATTATACCGGGTGTATCATTTTCCGCGCCGTATAGGAGATTAACATGGGAAAACGAATTTTATTTTTTCCTTGCTCCAGGAACAGATTTAAATCAATTGTAGCTTATCCAGTGGATAGACCCGGCTGGCCGGTATCCTGAAAAAAAAGATTACCTGCTAGTGCCCTTTGGTTACTTAGCAGGAATTTTTGAAAAATTGAATTTTAAAACGACGCGCGCATTACTTCGTGTACTTTCGGTGTCCTTCGAAGCTTTACGTAAATTGTCAGCCAGGGCCGAATCTGCGATTTTTGACCTAATTGTTGACATTAAGAAAGCCGTGGCTTGAAATTATTGTTTTAAATCTGGAGCAAATCGTTCTTTTTTGCCTTCTTGCTGACGCAGAATTAGTGTACCTACCAGCGGCGACAAGCAGCAGCCGACAAGGGTTCGGTCAGACTTGGTTGACGACCTAACCTCAAAATTTTACTTGGTCAAGTAAATTACTTTGAATTGCAATTATGAGGTAAGCTCTTACTCGGTGTTAGCGTTTAATTAATCAATTATTCTACTTTAGGTGGCAATATTGTTAGTGGTAGTTCGAACAAGGATCAGAAGGCATTCTCGGGTTTGGCAATGACCTCCCATCGTAAACTGTCTTTATCTTTTACGTTACCTATTTGTGTTAAAAGGTTTTGTAAGTGAAGACACAAGTAGGAGTTACATGTTTTCGTGGAGAGAACATTTTGTATTCCCTTAATTAGTTGTAGATAGTTAGAAGATGTTTGGTAATGTTTAAGAACCCTGTTTGGAAAAGCAGCTGCTGACAACATCGGTACTGGTAATTAAATTGGAACTTGAGACATCATGTTGTATTTACCTAATAAAATGCTTTTTGAACTTATTTCCAAATTTTTCAGTTCAAAAGAAACAAATTTTGTCCATTATTGGCTGAATTGTTATTGAATATTAATCACTAGCAGAGTGGCACTAAAGAATAGATTGTTAAAACTGAGTAATGGAAGAAGCCAAGAACGCGTTTAAAATTCTTTATTAATAATAGTTTTTTAAAACATCGACAGCTGGCACAATTCCATTTTTGTATCTTTACATCAATCCTGACTAAATTGTAGCAATATCACAAACCACCACTACTTTTAATAACACTCCGTCATGCAGTGCATAAAGAATTAAATAACAATTAGTAACTTTCCAGTATAATTCTTCTTGCTCAATTTTTCAATGGGAATGAGTAAACGGAGGAATTTTTTCCCTGGTCCAGGGCAGTAAGATGGCATGGCATCCTGAAATAAATGTGATCACTGTTTATTTATTATGAGGGAGGTACCTATCCCTATCACAAAAAATATCCATTGTACCTACCTAATCAATTTAACTTGTTGACAATCCACAATATCACAGTAAGGCTCATCCGAAGGGTTATTGGTAAATGGGTTGTTGGCCTGGGACAAGGGTTTTCTCTGGAATAAGCCGTTGTTATCCAACCAAAAGCTGTGTCAAAAGTCTTGTTGTCACCTGTCAATCCTGTCAATCTAATTTCCTTTCAGTCGACATATGTTTTTTCGCGCTAACGTTACCAGTCAGCCTGGTCGCCTACTTGGTCATCTTTTTGTCTTTTGTTTGTAGCATACATAAGAAAGAACGCGACAACATTAGTGTTCACGTTACCTGGTCAACGTGGTCTGCGCAGTGACGCGTTGACGTTAGGCGCTTTCCTTTTACTCTCAGCAATTTGATTGGTTCATTTGTAATTGACCAATCAAATAGCTGAGTTTTCTCAGACAAATGTGTAAACGGAAAGCAGCTATTGTTGACACTGTGTAAGTACTACAACGCCAATTTACCCACCCAGCAGCACTACTTAACTGAACGCACCCCGCACGGTGTCAATAACCAGGCTGACTGGTAACCTTAGCGAGAAAAAACATACGTCGCCAAAATGGAAATTAGATTGACAGGTGACAACAAGACTTTTGACACAGCTTTTGGTTGGATTGTTGTGATTATGAAATTAACATCGACGAAACAACAACGGCTTATTCCAGAGAAAACCCTTGTCCCAGGCCAACAACCCATTTACCAATAACCCTTCGGATGAGCGGATAAGTTAAATTGATTAGGTAGGTACAATGGATATTTTTTGTGATAGGGATAGGTACCTCCCTCATAATAAATAAACAGTGATCACATTTATTTCAGGATGCCATGCCATCTTACTGCCCTGGACCAGGGGAAAAATTCATCCGTTTACTCATTCCCATTGAAAAATTGAGCAAGAAGAATTATACTGGAAAGTTACTAATTGTTATTTAATTCTTTATGCACTGCATGGCGGAGTGTTATTAAAAGTAGTGGTGGTTTGTGATATTGCTACAATTTAGTCAGGATTGATGTAAAGATACAAAAATGGAATTGTGCCAGCTGTCGATGTTTTAAAAAACTATTACTAATAAAGAATTTTAAACGCGTTCTTGGCTTCTTCCATTACTCAGTTTTAACAATCTATTCTTTAGTGCCACTCTGCTAGTGATTAATATTCAATAACAACTTAGCCAATAATGGACAAAATTTGATTCTTTTGAACTGAAAAATTTGGAAATAAGTTCAAAAAGCATTTTATTAGGTAAATACAACATGATGTCTCAAGTTCCAATTTAATTACCAGTACCGATGTTGTCAGCAGCTGCTTTTCCAAACAGGGTTCTTAAACATTACTAAACAACTTCTAACTATCTACAACTAATTAAGGGAATACAAAATGTTCTCTCCACGAATACATGTAACTCCTACTTGTGTCTTCACTTACAAAACCTTTTAACACAAATAGGTAACGTAAAAGATAAAGACAGTTTACGATGGGAGGTCATTGCCAAACCCGAGAATGCCTTCTGATTCTTGTTCGAACTACCACTAACAATATTGCCACCTAAAGTAGAATAATTGATTAATTAAACGCTAACACCGAGTAAGAGCTTACCTCATAATTGCAATTCAAAGTAATTTACTTGACCAAGTAAATTTTTGAGGTTAGGTCGTCAACCAAGTCTGACCGAACCCTTGTCGGCTGCCGCTTGTCGCCGCTGGTAGGTACATTAATTCTGCGTCAGCAAGAAGGTAAAATAGAACGATTTGCTCCAGATTTAAAACAATAATTTCAAGCCACGGCTTTCTTAATGTCAACAATT
The DNA here is from genome assembly GCA_963924575.1 of Pycnomerus fuliginosus. Classification (NCBI taxonomy): domain Eukaryota; kingdom Metazoa; phylum Arthropoda; class Insecta; order Coleoptera; family Zopheridae; genus Pycnomerus; species Pycnomerus fuliginosus. The sequence continues at coordinate 23,417,845 of OZ004622.1, forward strand.
AGGTCAAAAATCGCAGATTCGGCCCTGGCTGACAATTTACGTAAAGCTTCGAAGGACACCGAAAGTACACGAAGTAATGCGCGCGTCGTTTTAAAATCCAATTTTTCAAAAATTCCTGCTAAGTAACCAAAGGGCACTAGCAGGCAATCTTTTTTTTCAGGATACCGGCCAGCCGGGTCTATCCACTGGATAAGCTAGCATTGATTTAAATCTGTTCCTGGAGCAAGGAAAAATTAAAATTCGTTTTCCCATGTTAATCTCCTATACGGCGCGGAAAATGATACACCCGGTATGTAGGTACATACTTTAGTAATAAAATGTATTGAAAATCAATGTTATTTCATTAAAAGGAACCCCCAAGAGAAAAAATGACTAGATATTTTTTTTTCACCACTAGCTTTAAAATGTACCATTACTGACTTATTTTTGAACTGAGAATTCGGTTTTTTTTGCTAGTAAGTGAAAAAAGTACTATATGTATTCCCCACGGTAGAGAAGACTATTTTAGCCCTCGCGTCTTGTAACCCTCGGGGCTTCGCACCTTGGGGTTACAATCTTGCCGCTTGGACTAAAATAGTTCTTATCTACTACCTTGGTCAATAATATTACGGCATATATTAGGGCGTATACTTTAAGATTGCAGCATGTTTAGAGAATATATTTAAGGATTTTAACGGAATATTTAAGTGTATATACATATGCTTCATCTTTACGGCATACTTGCCCAAACCAAAATATAATAATGTACCTATAGGTAATTAATAATTGTATCCTACCACACCATAACAAGCCGACAATAGCATTGACAATAGTGTTTTGTGGCAGTAATGATAGATGAATAGGTCCTTTAAGCGTGACGTCATGCCGCCATGTATGGCCGTATGCGCAGGCATTTTTTGACCGCCGACAGAATTTACTTGAATGTCTACTGTCAGTTATGTGTCATTTATCATCATTGTAGGTTAAAATAGCACGTGGTAAACGTGAAAGGTCCCAGATTCTGTTGACAGTATTGACAAATGACGTATAAATGCACTAGAAATGACACTAGATCAACGCATGCGTATCATACGGGGCCAAGCGCAATAAACCCCCACCAGTTCCTTAAAGGACCTATAATGTTTTGTGACAATAGTGAGTTATTGGAATCAGTTATCTTGGCGAAACGGCTTGAGTAGTGGCATAATTTACGACGTGACATTTTTATGACTTTCTCTATCCCACATTTCGATGCTCCCAAATTTGCCTTGGCGATAATGTACTGCAAAAACTACTTCTCGTGACTCAAGTTTGCGCTTAAAAAGGGAGCATCACCTTAAACCAAGTTTAGAGATAATCTAATCACCATTTTGAAAGTAGATGTAAAGTATTTTTCTCGTTGTGAATAAGTTGCATCATTCGCCGTTTGGAAGTTTAAGGCATTAAATCAATATTTTTGCAAGCACATACCTGTTCATTTTGAAGGTATCCAGGGCCTTCTAAGACAATACTTACAGGTGTAACAATTGTATGACTTGTTAGAAATTCGCCTGTAGTTACAAGTCCTGTTTAATTCTGTAACACAAGCCCAATGAAGCGACTTGTTATAACGGAGAAAAGTATTAACAAGAGTAGATGAAAAGCGAAGCATGCAATAAGTGACTATAAATACCTAAGTTATTGTTTCAAATGCAATAATTTCGGGCTCAAAATATGGTTATATGAGGTTAACGGTAATGGACTTGATGGCACTGAGTGGTCCATTTCGTTAAGTCCACATAGTCTGAAATTATTGCACAATTGACATTTTTAATTTTTTTGTAGGAGTCACAACCCGTACCCTTTATCAACAGTTATTATTCGAGGGTTGGCGACAGGTTACCTATTAAATTGTTCTTAAATCCAGAGTCCTAAATCACTGTAAATTCGTTATTAGAGAGGAAGGCGACGTTAGTTATTATTTTTTCTCCAAAACGTGCTGCATCATCTCCTTCATTAGAGTCACATAACTTAATAGATAAACTACCTAATATAATACGCAAAGAACGAAGGATTTTTTTGATATATTGACCACATATGGACACTTGTAAAAGTTCCTACCCACTGTTGAAGATAGGTAGAAAATTCTCTACAATTGTACTAAAACTCGTAACACTAATTTTTACAAGTGTTGACGATGAGTTACGGAACCGACTTACAAGTGTAAGTTATTTTCCGTAATTACAAGTACGGCAGAGGTTGGTAGGTACAAGTTGCGTTGTGTTACAAAATCTCAACAAGTCTACAAGTAATAACCTACAATTGTTAGGTATACTTGTAAGGCTTGTGTTGGAGGGCCCAGATAGTACCTACGTTACAAATGCAAGGAGAGGAAGAGCAAAAGTAAGGCCTAATGAACACAATAACGTTGAGCAACCGTTGTTAAATTACTAAAAACTGTTTTCAAGAAACATTGATTAAACGTATTAATTACTGCGGATACAAGCACACACTTAGTTCGAGCTAACTAAGCTCGGTACTTTTTAAACAGCGTTCCACAAGACTTTGCGGCAATGGTGGCATTTGAAATATAGTTTTCCCTTCGAAATCAAATGGGGAAGCTATATTTCAAAGGCTACCACCGCCGCAAAATCTCATAGAACGCTGTAAAGCGCAAAAAGAATTTTTTGCTGGGAGAGCAAAGATTCAAGAGTCGCACATATTTGGTATCTTCCAACTTGCGTACGTTCAACTTGTGTACAAGGATTATTTCTTCCAATTTGCGTACATGGGTCGGGTCGCGCCGCGAGTCGGGTAATAGTGTAACGATACATATTCCAACTTGCGTACACAAACTATTTTGCGCAAAATTTATTTAAACTTTCCTTCACACTTTTTCCAGGCTTAGGACTGGATCAGCATTCAAGAAAATTCACCCATAAACGAAAAACTTCAACAGTTCGACGATTATTTCGTTGATCAGTGGCTGCAAAATAGAGAGAAGGAAAAAAATGGCAGCAGAGAAGCGGCTGGAACCTCCCCAACGCGTGGGTCTTTGATTTCAGGGACTTCTGTTTAAGATTCTAAAGTTGATATGCCTAAATGGCACTTCCCGTTGACCAATTGCTCCCAAAAGCCTTTCAGCTCTTCAACGGGTCACCTCACCTCCATTTACCAAATTTCGGGCAAATCGATCCACTAGTTTGGGCTATAAAGTGGTTTCAGTGTTATTACAAAATTTCGATTTTTCTACCCAAAGGGTTCTAAATGCGAATAAATTTTGTCTCATTTAAAACAGAAATTGAAGACCTTTCTGGTGGTGACCTCGATAGTGACAATAAATCTTTCAAAAACTTGTTTTGGATGGGTAAATTAGAGAATAATTTTAAATTTCGAAATTGGTGTGCCAAAACGGCACTTTCCGTGGGCCGATTGAATCCAAAATTTGTTCACCTCTTCGACGTGTAATACAATCCCCTTGTGCAAAATTTCAGCCAAATCGGTTGAGGGGCTTGGGCTGTACCGCGATTTTAAAGTCCGATAAAAATCAATTTTTTTTTTATTTTTGGTCAAAAGGGCACTAAGAATGAATGCATTTTTAGAAGCAGAATTTGAAGGCCTTTCCTGTCGTGACGTGAAAAATGGGGGTTTGCATTCAAAATTTAAAAGTTAATGTGCCAAAATGGCATTTCTGGTTGCACGATTGGCTTCAGATCTAAGTTGGGTTATCACATGCATACGTACCAAATTTCAGCTAAATCTGTCGAGTAGTTTGGGCTGTGGCGTGTTTACGAACGTACGTACGTACATACATACAGACACATTTTAAAAACCACTTTTTTGGGTTCCTGAGACCTCAAAACGTACAGATTCCGGTCTTATCTCGAATTCGAAAATTTTAGTGATTGCAGTAACCTCCCTTTTTTTTTAAATGGTGGAGTGGAGTGGGGAGGTTAAAACATACATCAATTTGGACCGTCGAATTACTAAAATATTAGAGGCATATACACAAACTAGAGACATTAAAAAATGCTTACATCTCTAGCTTATGTGGCAAAGTTGGAGTAAAAGACGGTACATACCCTCTGGATTTTGTAAATATCTACCTTGTAAATAGTAAATTGACTATTGCGTGTTAACGTAAATTTCAAATCTGAAGCAGGAAATATTTTCTTTCCGAAAGTTAGCGCAAGATAGTTTGTGTACGCAAGTTGGAATATGTATCGTTACACTTTTACCTGATTCGCGGCGTGATCCGACCCGTGTACGCAAATTGGAAGAAATAATCCTTGTACGCAAGTTGGCTATATTCGAGTTTACCATTCTCGAATTTCCGCGCATGATAAGATAAAGTTTTCGCTTTCGGCGCTTCGACAAAGCAAGTTACTTTTTATGTTTTTTTATACTTACTCTCAAATTTCGCCGACCAAAGCTAATCACAAGAATAGATAACGGTCAAACGTCAAAACAAAACATCACAATTTCTCATAGTTTTCGGACCGAAATTTAATAAAGTATCAACAAAACTAAGTTTGTTTTATTTTCAAGGCATATTAAGTTGCAGAACGGACGATAAACTAGAATAAAATAATGTATCTCAATTTTGAAGGGTACAAGATTAGGCCCTGCCAGAAATTAGTTAATATTTTTTAAACACAATGAGTGATGTGTGGAATTCTCTTTGAAATGTGGGTTCCGGTAGTTATTTGAACGGGTCCTCGGTTCTAAACCCGGAACCGAACCTATTACCCGTTACCCGGGCAGAGCTGGGCTACTCAGTATCGAAATGTATTTGAAGTACAGTACTGATTACTTTTGGTACTTAAAGTAACGGTACTTAAGTACTTTGAAAATTCGGTACTGGTACTGGGTATTTCAAGTACTTCTTAAAAGTATTTGATACTGGTACTTGAATAATTTTTTCGAGAGAAGTATTTGTACTTGCTATTTTAAACCATGCGGCATTAAGTAGGTACTTAAGTATCGAGTTCGGTACTGAATCTTTTACTGAAAAATAGGGCCAACTTATTTACATGAAAAATTGACAGGCAGACGGGAGTAAATGATATTGAGGACCCCAATTTTTTTTACAAATTTGGAGCCCCCTCAAATTGAAAACGCAGCCACACCTGAGCATGTTTCCTGCATTTGCTGGTTTATATTAACTAAAACTATAATGCCTATCGTTATTGTGGTGGAGCAAATCGCAAATCATATACCGAAATTGTCGCTAGCCCGCTGTCTATAAGAGTACTTAATAACAAGTAGATACTCGAGTACTGTGTCAAGTACTTAAGTCCTGAAAGTACTTAAGTACCTTATTCAATACTCAGTCTCTTATTTTACTTAAGTACTATGTCAAGTGCTTAAGTCTTTTATGAAGTACTTGAGTACTTTATTAAATACTCAGTCCCATATTTTACTCAGAACTTTTAAGTATTGGTACTGGTACTGGGTACTTAACGTGTGCGCACTAATAAAGTACTGGACTGCAATTTTCAAGTACTTCTATCCAGTATTTGTACTTGATACTTGAAGTATATTCAAAATATCAAGTACTTTTTTTCGGTACTTGGCCCAGCTCTGTAACCCGGGTAATACAGTTCCGGGTATTTATTTTAACGGGTTCTCGGTTCTAAAAAATCACGGTTCCTAACACCACTAGTTTTAAAGAAAACGACGTGCTAAGCCGGACAGATTAAATTACATTTTTCAGCAATAATACCCACCTCGTTAAAAGGAATGTCCCCAAAGTCCATGCTATTACAGGACAATATCTGATCTCCCGGTCTCAATCCAGCCTCCCGTGCAATCCCCCCCTCCTTAGTAAATTGCACAAAAATTCCCGGCTTCCACTCAGGTCCCTTGCAGATCCTGTAAACGAAACAGCAACAAACGTCGCTCACCCCTCAAAATATTGCACAACTCACCCACAACCCAACTTCGATCTGGGTGCAACTACCATGTTTATCCGGACATCGTGAATTTTTTCGAGTTGCGGTGACGATCGCAACGATGAACCGTCGCTGATAATTTGCCAACTGAGGGCGTCCGACTTTTTGCTGTAAAATCAATTTCACACATCACTGACGGATTATTTAACAAACTGCAAAGATCCGAGGCGGTGATCTCGACATAATAATTACCGACGTAATAAATAATAATCACTTACTCTTTCACTGGGATCATCCCGACACCTGCAACAAGAGATGAAGTTATTAAGTGAAATGCTCTGATGTAGGCGACGACGTCGAAACAGGGGACGTCCGCGGTGTCATTATTTCTTGCACTTTTCCAGTGAGGAATGTTAGTGGAGGTGCATGGGCGGCTGTTAGATAATAATGTTTGCATGGTTCGCTGGGCTTTTGTAGGTACTTGCCTTACCTTGGCCGGAGGAGATGGGATTTGAAGAAAGGTAAATCGGTTTACAGTCGCTGGTCGATTATCGTTAAGTAATTTTTGCTAAAATTTCGGTAGTGTTGGGAAACGAAACTTTCGTCTTACGCAAAGATTGAAAAGTCAATAAAAATAGTGTGAAAAATTAAGTACTTTTCGAATAGCTTTTACTGGCAGTAATTCGAAATAATTGTGTGGACAGTAGCAATGATTTTAGGTGGGATGAAAGACGAAAGTTTAATTTCCTTTTAGTTTAATAGTATAGTATAGTCAAATATAGACAAAGTCAAATGAACAAATACACAATTTCCGATAGGCAAACTTAATTAATTCCCATAAGCTTAATTTTTGCTTTAAAGGGTTTATTTGGGTGTATATTGTAAGGATTATTTAAATATTTATACTTATAGATGATTTGGGTTAAAGAATTCCGACCGGAAGTTGATATCTTTTGCTCAGAAAGGTCTATTTTTTGCATATTTACCATGAAAGTCGTCTTTTTTTTAATGAAAAAATCGTAATGAAAGTATCACTTTTTTTTAACGATTTTAACATTTTTTCATCTTTACATCTTACATCTTTACATTGTTACATTATATTATCACACCAAGGAAGTAAAGGGCTACCCAGTGTTGCCAATCATTACTCCCCCATATAGAAAAAATTTTTTTTCCACTTTTTCGCGTATGAGGGGAATATGCAAAAAAATTATGTGTACAACACGTAATGAAAGTATCTTTTTTTCACTCGTTTGATTGATACACTCCGCCTACGGCGTCGTGCATCAAACTTCAAACTCATGAAAAAACTATTACTATCATTACTAGTTGTACAAATAACTATTTTAGTGCCGTAGCAAAATGCGAGGCACTCTTGTTTTAGCTTATTCGCTCGCCCGCTCCCTCGCTCGCTCTATCGCTCGTCGTATCGATCGCTCCTCATGTCTGTCCGTCGGATAACTTGAGAACGGATTGAGATATCGGGCTGAAACTTGGTATACGGCTTTGTCTCCCGAAAAGTAAGGCGGGGATTGCTTTTGGGCCATATCGGACCAAGGGGGTGGGAGTTAGGGATGAAAAACCGAAAAACTACTAATTGCAATTACTCAGAGCTACTGAGGGTATAGGACTGAAACTTGGTATGCACGTTCGACCTTCAAGTCTGTTGAAAGTGAGGGGGTGACAATTTCGGGGGATGAAAACCACAAAAAAAATGATAACTCCGCAAGGGTTGCACGCAGCTGTCGGAAACTCAACGTACACACATATATCGGTGAAATCTTGCGGGGGATGTGTTTTTCGTAAAATCAAACAGATGTGGTGGAGATTAGGGGTTGCAACTCGAAATTCCGCTTAATATGTATTGGTCGAAATTGGCGTAATTCGATAGCTAGATAATGATTCAATAAAGATGTCATACATATTTTGAGAAAAAAAACGCGCCAATGCAGAATTTGGTGTGTTAATTTTCAGTGACATTGTAGGTGGATGGACAAATTTTCACTAAGATCTAAGAATAGGAATAAAATTTAAGGGTTGAAAGTTGAAATTTCTTCAAATAAATGGTTTTGAAAAAAGGTCTCATGAGTTTTCAACCTAAAACCAACCCCTAGGCTATTAACTCTTTGCAAGGGGATAAACATATTTTTTTTTCTGAAACCCTATTGGTTTCTTTATGAACAACTGAAGTCAGTAAATACGCAAGGAGTTATGTAACACCTAGGGATGGCAATCCCGGGATCCCGAACTAAATTCAATCCCGAAAATCCCGAAAAGTCAAATCCCGGAATTTTCGCAGTCCCGTAAATCCCGACAAGTCAATTCCGGGACTTTCGGGATTTCGGAGTAAAAGTCAGCTGTTGCAATAACTGCAAAATCCTGACAGGAAATAATTGATAAAACACATTGGTGTAAATTGATATTTGTACGGCGCGGACTCGTATGCACAGAAAACTGGTAAAATATGCGCATATATATGCTTCGAAAATAAACAAAATAAGCACAATATATGCACATATATGCCTAAAAATGCACGTAATATGCACAAGATATGAAAAATGCCGATAACTTATAATCAATTTTTTTGTAGTAATTGAAAAAGTTTGAATAAAATTTAAGAACTGCAATTCACATTCTGTAAAAAAATGTTTTCTTCTAGTGTGAATTGACAAGAAAATTCAAAAAAAATATCCTGCTAGAATGATTAGTATAAGAAAAAATCATGGACAACACGTGTTTTATAAACGGTGTGAAGACGGCTCAACGCCATCTAGAGGTCTTTACCAACACTTACGGCGGATTTCTCGTCAACAAGGTTGACATCGAAAACCAAAGTGTGGTTGACCACCGTGCTATGGCAGCACGAGCAACTCAAAGATGAAAACAATGGTTGGTGATCGAGTTGCCCCCCCGACAGCTGCAGACCGGTTTCGTTCTTATTAGAACTCATCAGTACAGCAAAGCCCGGAAGGCAACTCGATCACCAAACCAACCCGGTTATATAGCCGGAAAGCGATGAGTTCTAATAAGAACGAAACCGGTCTGCAGCTGTCGGGGGGGCAGCTCGATCACCAACCATTGTTTTCATCTTTGAGTTGCTCGTGCTGCCATAGCACGGTGGTCAACCACACTTTGGTTTTTGATGTCAACCTTGTTGACGAGAAATCCGCCGTAAGTGTTGGTAAAGACCTCTAGATGGCGTTGAGCCGTCTTCACACCGTTTAATCTTCGCTTTCCGGCTATATAACCGGGTTGGTTTGGTGATCGAGTTGCCTTCCGGGCTTTGCTGTACTGATGAGTTCTAATAAGAACGAAACCGGTCTGCAGCTGTCGGGGGGGCAGCTCGATCACCAACCATTGTTTTCATCTTTGAGTTGCTCGTGCTGCCATAGCACGGTGGTCAACCACACTTTGGTTTTTGATGTCAACCTTGTTGACGAGAAATCCGCCGTAAGTGTTGGTAAAGACCTCTAGATGGCGTTGAGCCGTCTTCACACCGTTTAATCTTCGCTTTCCGGCTATATAACCGGGTTGGTTTGGTGATCGAGTTGCCTTCCGGGCTTTGCTGTACTGATGAGTTCTAATAAGAACGAAACCGGTCTGCAGCTGTCGGGGGGGCAGCTCGATCACCAACCATTGTTTTCATCTACGTGTTTTATAGTTGAAAAATCTCGGTCTAGGTATCAGGCGAGGGGGCAACCACTCACGAAAAAAATGTACCACGGACTAGGACTAGGGCGGACTAAAATGAGACTAAATCGGATTAAAAGCGGACTAAATCGGGATAAAAGCGGACTAAATAGCGGAATAAATTAGGAAATTGACCTCGAAATTGGTTAAATATGCAAGAACATGCACTTTTTTTAAAAATATGCTCCGTGCACTAAAATATGCAAAATATGCAAATTTCAAATTGCGTCAAATGACTCCTTTTAGTGAGGTTCGTGCACATCTCGAAGATTTCTCTTCAAACTTTGTCCGTTTACAATGGTGTCGTATCATCTCATCCCAATAACCAACTCATCCCATCTGACAACTCATCCCAGACCAACTCATCCCAGACCAACTCATCCCAAACCAACTCATCCCAGACCAACTCATCCCAGACAAATTCATCCCAAACCAAGTCATCCCAAAAGACAACTCATCCCAGACCAAGTCATCCCAACGGACAACTCATCCCAACAGACAACTCATCCCAGCAGACAACTCATCCCAGATCAAAATATCGGTTTGCAGTGCGAGAAGCTAGGGCAGTTCAGGTCTATGTCAGGTCAGGTTTTTTTTTTAATAACATTTTCTCTCAAATTCTGTCCGTCCAAAGTTCCACGCGAGCAAAGCGTCAAAATATCGGTTTGCAGTGCGAGAAGCTAGGGCAGTTCAGGTCTATGTCAGGTCAGGTTTTTTTTTAATAACATTTTCTCTCAAATTCTGTCCGTCCAAAGTTCCACGCGAGCAAAGCGTCAAAATATCGGTTTGCAGTGCGAGAAGCTAGGGCAGTTCAGGTCTATGTCAGGTCAGGTTTTTTTTTAATAACATTTTCTCTCAAATTCTGTCCGTCCAAAGTTCCACGCGAGCAAAGCGTCAAAATATCGGTTTGCAGTGCGAGAAGCTAGGGCAGTTCAGGTCTATGTCAGGTCAGGTTTTTTTTTTTAATAACATTTTCTCTCAAATTTTGCCCGTCCAAAGTGGAAAATTGTATGAGATGATATTAGCCCGCGGCTACCTTAAAGCGAACAGCCCAAACAATAACAAGCAAGAGTTGGTCTGGGATGGGTTGGTTTGGGATGAGTTGTCTGTTGGGATGAGTTGTCGGTTGGGATGAGTTGTCTGTTGGGATGACTTGGTCTGGGATGAGTTGCGTTCTGGGATGAGTTGTCTTTTGGGATGACTTGGTTTGGGATGAGTTCGTCTGGGATGAGTTGGTCTGGGATGAGTTAGTTTGGGATGAGTTGATCTGGGATGAGTTGTCAGATGGGATGAGTTGGTCATTGGGATGAGATGATACTAACCCGTTTACAATATGCATTTTGCATAAAATCCGCGCCCTAGATATTTGTGGAACCATTTTCGGGTCCATTGAGTCACGGTAATGAGTATGCGTTAGCCATAACAAACTATTGGGCTTCATTTTTCCTATATTCTACACAAAAATAAAAGTTTCTGGTAAAGAATTTATAGGGGTTTGCATGGCATTTTGTACAAGGGCAATACTAACTTATCCATTTGTAGTGATGTGAAAGGCGAAAGTTTCCAACCGAATATTTGCGAAAGTTGCGAATATTTCGGAAACTTTCGGCACAAAGAAAACGAATATTCGCAAAATTCCGAATTTTCGCGAAACATTCCACGAAACATTCGCGCAAAATTGCATAATTTTGACATTTGTCATGTTTTCTGATGTACCGCATTGAAATCACTTCTACCAATTCACCTGTTAGTAAAATTCCTTCCAAAATTCTCTCATACCAACCTAAAATTCAAATTTTGATGTTATGTCACTTCAATAGAAAATGAACGGAGAGTACAAATCACCTCAATTTTTCAACGAATTGGATTAGGGTGGTGAAGTTCAAAACACAACTTTCTTTAGGGAAACGTCCATAAAGCCCTGTAATTTGACACAGAGAAGCAATATCTTCTGCGAAACTGTGAGATCTTACACACTGCATCTTCGAGAAAGGCAGAGTGAATTTTAGGAGAAATTTATCGAAGGGGATGAAAGTTAGGGGTGGAAACTCGAATTTTCACTGAATAATGTAGGGTTTAAATTCCTACCATTCGATAGCTTTCTATTGATGGTCCAAAAAAGGTCTTATTCATCATTCGCGAAAACGCCCCTTACAGGCGGTGCAACCCCCTAACATGCCGAAACACAAAAATACGAAAACTCAAAAACTGCTCAACGTATCAGGGTGTGGTAATTTACAGCGACATTGTAGATGGATAGATTTTCATTATGATCTAACAAGGGGGATGAAATTTAAGGGTTGAAACTGGAAATTTTTTCCCAATTTCGAATTTTGGAGTGAAACCGGAAGTAACAAGAAGTTTGTAAATATGTTAAAGTGAGCGTTTTTATAGGGTGTGAACCCGTAAAAATTTCAAGTTGATCTTCCAAAAAATTAAGAAATGGCGAGGGGTTACATGGGTTCGTTGACACCCGGCACACTATCATAATTAGCGCAGATAAAGAATACAATCTTAAATGGTATGAGTTACGGAGTCGGTTAAATTAGAGAAAAATTGCGCTATTTTTTGGACATTAGAATCTGAACAGAACTAAGTACCCGACATCTTGATTCGTTCCTGAGTTATTCCGAAAAATCTGAAAATTACGATTTTAAATAAAAATCAGTATCTTCCTAACGATTAATGCTAGGTATTTAAATGAAACTTGGTACTTTGATAATTTTGACAGTTGTCAATGAAATGAAAAATGTTTTCTAGGCCTTCTAGATTTTGGGCAATGACGATCAACTTTTGATTCTCTTATGTCCATCATGTTGAATTTTGGCCCCATCCGACATACAAAAAAATTAACCGGCAAGGTGTTTATTGAAAAAACGTGAAAAGTTTGAATCACGCGACATAAAATCTATTTTATGGAATTTTCAATACATGATTTTAAACGGTAAAAGGGATTTAAAATGTTAAGTGTGCTAGTTTAATTTTTTTTCAAGAACTTTTACACCAATTTTTGAATTTCGCCGATTTTCCAAAAAACTCCGTATTAATTACATTTTTGAAAAGTCCACTTTCCCTGTATTGTCACGTTCAATTTCGAGCTCCCGAGCTATTCCCCTGTCGAGGGTGGGTATTGCTCGTATCATATTCTCCGCTGCTATTTTGCAGTAAGTTACCCGGTATAAGTCTCGGCCTCCTTCTGTAGGGGTCGTGTGGTGGCGGCGGAAGATCGGCGTCTTTTGGGGGCGGTTACAGATGGCGAAGTTGTCTCAAAGTTTGAGTGTCGATAAATAAGTCACATGGTAAAGAATTACTTACCTGGTGGTTTAATGGGGATTCGTAACCCCGTTTCGGTAATTAAGGCTGGGTTTCACGGCCAATTTGGCAGAATTATCATTAATTTGCGGACTATCAACAACTGTCAGATTTCGAGGTTAAGTTGTTTGTTTACATCTACAAACTAGGGAATCTGGGCTACCAACGTTATTCTGTCTGGGGGGAATTTTAGTTCCGGAGGTTTGAAGAGAGGGCGCTGCGTCTTCCGTCAAGCGGTCAGCCATTTTCTAAAGTCTTTCCTGTCCAGGCAATTGACGCGTTAAGAGGTCATAGACGGCGTCCTGGTATTTGTGTAAATTCCCTCGGGAGATTGCAGGATTCCGCCCCAAGGTTGGTGAAGTGCCCTTGATCGGCGTCCCAACATGCCGTTTATCGGGTTTTTGGCGACCTCGAAGCAGAATTTCTTCGTCGGTTGTTTGACAGTTCACCCTCTTGCACGAGGTAACGCTTTTATGAAATATTTCTTGTTCTAATATTTATTTTAGGGTTCTAGGGTAGGGCTTGGGTGCCCTCAGCATTGTTCTTAGGTAGGGCTTGAATGCCCCAATTTTCGGATAGGGCTTGAACGCTCCTATGTTTTTGAGTAGGGCTTAAGTGCCTTAGCAATTTCGGTTGGGTTTGGAGTACCCTCCCTTACGTGTTTCGAGGGGTTGAAGACCACCCTGTGTTGGTGATTTATAGGGTTGGAGATTCTTCCCCCATCTTCGTGTGATTCCGGTTAGACTCTTGTCGATTGTTGAAGCACTCGTTCAGTCCGACCACTGTGGCGAACATTTTCCTTTCCGGGCTGGAGGCATCGAGGGACTGAGGCCGAGTCAGCCATATTTGCTCGAAGCCACCCCCAGGCTAGGGGGCGACGATCTTGGCTCAGCATAGCTGTTCGCTGTAGCCCTTGACTTCCTTCTGCGCTGTATTTGGTGAGTCCGTTCCTGTTAACACCGAAGGGCTTCGCCACATTCGGAACTGACCCTTCGACTTATTGTTGAAGTGATTGAACACAATCTGCACCCCCTTCGAGTTATTTTGGAATTGTGTATTTGGGCTTCACCCCCTTTAATTTATTTTATTCAGTGCGAATTTGTCTTTTCTGCGACAATATTTAAATTTTGCCATTTAATTGTAGATTCATAATCTTAATTGTTATTAATTTGGCCTTCAGCCTTGTAGTACCAAAAATATCCGTTCGTGGCGGTACTTTACGTGTGGCCGTTTATGGCCTCCGCTTAATTCGACCATTCACTAACTTGCGCGAACATTTGCGCCATTTTGCGGATTAGTAGGTACCTGCGACCGTTCAATTTGCGCTCGAGATTTACCGGTCAATTAGGTTGGAGCTCCGTGAAGGCTCTGTTTCGTCCGGATTGCGGTACGTTTCTGCTGTCATTATTTTAGTTATCACTATTATAACTTGTAAACGAATTTTTGTATCAACCTGATATATATATAAATGTACATAGTTTTTATGTTTGTGTGTTATTGCTAAAGCTAGCCACTCCCCTCAGTTTATAGGAGATTTATCTTGTGATTTCTGGCTTTCGACGTCGTCGCATCAGGGTAAATAAAGCCAGTGGCGTCCTTAATTACCAACTTCATTTAGTAGCCTGCCTATTCGCTACCTACCTCCCGTACGGGAGAAGATCCACCGCCCTGGGATCGGGCTTGCGATTTATTTTTCAGAACTCCTTTTTTTTGAGTATGCACTTGTCAGCTGTGGGCCCTCTTGACCAGTGGGCCTACCCTACTCCCTGCGAGAACTGAGTGTGACAGTATCCTATGGCGTCAAAATTCAATATGGCGGACATAAGAGAATCAAAAGTTGCCATTACTCTAAATCTAGCAGGCCTTGAAAATTTCTGTGGATATCATTGGACTGACAGCTGTCAAAAACACAAAAGCTACAAGTTTCATTTAAATACCATCAGCCGTTAGGAAGATCATAATAACTTTTAATCGAAATCGCAATTTTCTGATTTTTCGGAATAACTCAGGAGCGAATTAACATATCGCGGATTTCTCTTCAGATTCGTAATCACAAAGAAATAGCGCAACTTTTCGTTAATTTAACCGACCGTTTAAGAGATGCCAATGGTGAGTAGTGAAAAAGGAACCACCCTGTATTTTATGAGACCTCCCTTTTTATAGCTCCGGTAGTTTAAATTCAAGAACTTTAAAAATTGTTGTTTTCTTAATGACGAATAATCGAGCGAAAATTACAGCATTTGTAGAAAAGGAGGAACAGAATCGACTGGAGAGCAGTGAGAGGACACCTTTCTGGTTCCTTTAATTAGGTAAATTTCCTTATAAAAATTGTAAATGAAAGAAAAAAACCTGATGTGAAAAACCTCCAAGTTAAACATTTTTTAATAGAGACCACCTTGTCGCATCTCCAGCTGCAATGATAGAGGAATTCTGCCAACATCACTCGTCCTCCGTTTATGATAATTTTTCAACATTTTTCCCTCAGTAATGGCGTTTGTCGTGACTGGTTAGCTGACCCGACACAGGAAACCCATTATAGGAAATAATTGCGCTGTTAACTGGAGATGGTCAATATCCTCTCGGTCCGACTTTTAATCCCGATCGGCGGTAATTGCTTCGGATTTAATTACATCCCCGCATTATCACTTAACCTTTTTAAATGCTCGTTCATTACCGTCAATCACGTAGGTAGGTACCTAATACAGCGACTCCAAGAAGAATTAAGAATGGGTACTTACTTCTCACTTTCAAGGTGAGATGCGTGTGGTTCGATATCAGCTGGAGGACTTCTTTGTGAACGGCATCGTCCACGGTGAACCCATTGACTCTGATGATTTGGTCCCCCACCTGCAAACAAGATGCAGGTACTTAATTGCAGATTCTCATATTCCCTTGAACTCTGGAAATTAACGTTTCCAAGGTTGATCAACTATTATTGATTACAGGCCAGACATATTAATAAGACTCATTGGATTGGACTAAGTCCTAACTGGCTGCAAATGCAACCACGACAGAGGGGACGGGACACAAATTAATAGGCTCTAATGTCTGGGAAAAATTTAGCATGTACCTACGTACAGTGCTATTCAGAAAATATGTGATAACAGCAGGCTATGGAAATAAGAGAATTGTAGTCTGTCGAAAGGACGCTTGTTTAAAATTAATTCGCATAGTTCCCAAATAAATGACAGATGTTATGTCCCCAAACATGACAGACGACAAACTCACTTTGGACAAACTTATCACATATTTTCTGAATAGCACGGCATATCTACCTTTTTCGAAAAAAGTTCTCAAACACGGTTACGTATTTTAAACGCATACAAATACTATATACCATACGTTGCTATCAGGTATGAAATAGTACGCAACTTATACGTATAAAACCTCATTCACAACCACTTTACGTACGTGACATAACAAAGCTTAACAATCGTCAACAATTACTAGAAAAGTCAGAAGCTGTCATGAATAATTGTTGACCGTTGTTAAAATTTGTTACGTTACGTACGTAAAGTGGATGTGAATAAGCTCTGAATGTCCATCCCAGTATTAGCGCGAGTGTAAAGTATGGAATAAAATTCCTTAAACTTTTGTCCTTGATTTGTGTCAATTGAGAAAACTAAGTTAAGGCCATTTCCGGTTAACCCGGAAGTGTTAGAAAATAGCTGTCCCCTCCATCAAGTCCGCATTACAAAAATAAAATTGACCTGTCCTAGAATTTTTGACACAAATCAAGGACAAAAATTTAAGGAATTTTATTCATACTTTACACTCGCACTGTATGTATGTTACTTGTTCTAATCTTGCTCCGTCTATATTTGAACTTGTACTCCGCTTTTTCCTTTTCTCACTACTCACACTTTAGTTTTTCCCCTGTTAATAATCATGTTTCGTTTCGCCAACGCCTCTTTCCATATTTTAAAATTTTCTTGAAGTTCTTTTTCATTCTTTGCCCATATTACCAGATCATCAGCAAATGCACCCTCAGCAATTTCCACCCTTTCCATACTGTGACACCCTACTTGCAGCTTTTTGACTTCCTGTTTTGTTTCTTTCATTACATCGTCCATAATAATTATGTTATAACGAAAAATGGACAATCAGAAGAGTTCCTGACCAAAGAAGGCTTAAGACAAGGGGGAATGCTGAGCCCAGTATTGTTTATAATGATGTAAAAAATGGACAATCAGAAAAGTTCCTGACCAAAGAAGGGTTAAGGCAAGGAGGAGTGCTGAGCCCAGTATTGTTTATAATGAATTATGTATACTCTTAATTTTTTGGTTTTGGTTTCTTAAAATATTCTTCATGTATTTTCATTTTATTTTCTTATGTTAAAAGCCGCTTAATAAACTTTATTATATAAACAATTCTGGGCTCAGCACTTCTCCTTGTCTTAAGCCTTCTTTGGTCAGGACAAGGAGGAGCGCTGAGCACAGTATTGTTTACAATGATATAAACAATACTGGGCTCAGCACTCCTCCTTGTCTTAAGCCTTCTTTAGTCAGGAACTCTTCTGATTGTCCATTTTTCGTTATGACATAATTTCTGGTTGTGTTATCTATACTCTTGATGTTTTTTCTTAGTTTTCTGTCCACTCCTCTTTTCTGCAGACTATCCCAGATCGTTTTGCGTGGTAGGCTGTCCAAAAGCCTTTAATATATCTATGAACGCCAAGTACGCTTTTTTATTCTCTGCAATTTCTTTCTCGGTTATTTACTTTATAGCAAAGACATGGTCCTGCATGTATACTCCTTCCCTTTCTGAATTCACTTTGGCTTCCTTCAAGTTGCATGTCTATTATGTTTCTCGGTCGTTTCTCTATTATTCTTTCATAGATCTTCAATACGACGCTAAGCAAGGTAATTCCTCTATAATTTTCGCAGTTTTTATTATCGCCTTTCTTAAATATAGGGACTATTAGGCCTACTTCTCAGTCACTTGGTATAATTTCTTGGATCCATATTTTATTGATGAGGATCGTTTTTCGCCTAGATTTTGAATCATTTCTGGAGCAATTCTATCGTATCCTGCCGATTTACCCCTCTTCATTGTTTTAACCGCTTCTATCCTCTATAATTATTTCATTCTGTTCCATTACCCCGTTGTCGTTATCATCTTCCGGTCAGGATCCATAACAGGAACGAGTTTCTTCTTGTGTCGCGTATTCTATGTTCAGGATTCCTTCGAAGTATTCTTTCCATCTTTTCATGATTTCTCTCTCCTGTCTAAAGGACCGTCATTATTTAGCCCCCTTTGCCATTTGTGGTTTGCTGTCCTGAAAATTGCCACTTAGAGGTCAACGAGAAATTTGTCTTAGTATTATTCCTTCTTTATTTTTAATATGTTGTATTATATGGGTTTTTGGGTTTCTAAAACTCTTTAAAACTTTGTAAAATAACTTCAGGTTTAATCGGTCATCTTTCTCCATTTTTTCCCAAATTCTTCCCATCCATAGCAGGTTGTACCCCTTGTGGTTTAAATGTCAAAACTTGCTCGATGAGGCGTTGTTGATTTTGACTCATTGCATCTATTAAAAGTTTTAGTTGGTCCGGATCCATGATCTTGATTATTCGCGTCACCGGACTCTTAATTCGATAGTTTCTGAAGGGTTTTGAGTAGTTAGAAACGGGTTAGTATCATCTCATCCCAATGACCAACTCATCCCAGACCAACTCATCCCACATCAACTCATCCCAAACTAACTCATCCCAGACCAACTCATCCCAGACAACTCATCCCAGAACGCAACTCATCCCAGACCAAGTCATCCCAACAGACAACTCATCCCAACCGACAACTCATCCCAACAGACAACTCATCCCAGACCAATTCTTGCTTGTTATTGTTTGGGCTGTTCGCTTTAAGGTAGCCGCGGGCTAATATCATCTCATACAATTTTCCAATTCATCCCAGGAGACAACTCATCCCAAATGACACTACAACCCAGGTCAAAAACCTGACCAGACCTGAACTGCCCTAGTTTCTCGCACTGCAATACCGATATTTCGAAGAGTACTCGCTTTCGGCTCCGCCGAAAGCTCGCGTCGAACTTTCCACGGGCAGAATTTTAAAAAAATGTTATTAAAAAACCTGACCTGACATAGACCTGAACTGCCCTAGCTTCTCGCACCATTGCAAGACCGATATTTCGACGAGTACCTACTCGCTTTGCTCGCGTGAACCTTTGGACGGGCAGAATTTGAGAGAAAATGTTATTAAAAAAAAAACCTGACCTGACATAGACCTGAACTGCCCTAGCTTCTCGCACTGCAAACCGATATTTTGACGCTTTGCTCGCGTGGAACTTTGGACGGGCAGAATTTGAGAGAAAATGTTATTAAAAAGAAAAACCTGACCTGACATAGACCTGAACTGCCCTAGCTTCTCGCACTGCAAACCGATATGTTGATCTGGGATGAGTTGTCTGCTGGGATGAGTTGTCTGCTGGGATGAGTTGTCTGTTGGGATGAGTTGTCCGTTGGGATGACTTGGTCTGGGATGAGTTGCGTTCTGGGATGAGTTGTCTTTTGGGATGACTTGGTTTGGGATGAATTTGTCTGGGATGAGTTGGTCTGGGATGAGTTGGTTTGGGATGAGTTGGTCTGGGATGAGTTGGTCTGGGATGAGTTGTCACCTGGGATGAGTTGGTTATAGGGATGAGATGATACGACACCGTTAGAAACATCCAATGTCAGGACGAGTTGACAAATTTTTTTGACTTATCTCCATTTTCCTCCTGCGTTTACAAATTTTTGCGGATTTTCTAAGTTCACCTCGTCGCCAAAATTGTTATGTCTCGATCTTCGATGTCGGATAAGGTTTTGATGGCAAATAAAAACAATTGATTCTATTTTAAAAATTAGAACGTTTATTCTGACAACATAGAAATTGATCTGTCTAATTCAACTGTTAAATCTTCTACAACGATATTTTGAATACAACACTTTTGTTTTGCGTCGCTCACCATAACTCTCACTTTCAGCCTCTGTTGTTTGTATTCTTCGTAACTAGCGCTAGTTTTATTATTGAGATGGTTTTTCCATTTTCTCTTCTTTTGTTTGATTTCTTGTTTTATATTCTCGTTCCACCATCTAGTTTTCTTTTGTTTATTTATGTTAATAGTTCCACATACTTGTTTTGCTGCGTTTAATATTGTATCCCTTATTAACTTCCCCAGTTGTTCGAGGGTTAATTCTTGTAGTCTAGTATCCATTTGTCCAATTTTCATTTCTGCCGTCTCTTGGAATTTTTGTGCTAGATTTTCGTCTCTCACCTTGTACACTTTTATATTCTCTTTTCTTCTGCTTTCATAATCTTGTGTCACGCGTATTTGTTCTTCTTTTCCTCTGTGTTTCGCTTAATCTTAAATATAGCCAGTAGCAGGAAATGTTCTATGGTTTATTGCACATAATCAATTATGGATTTGTCTCCCTTACTTTTCACTTCTTTGGTAAACTTGTGTATGTCCTTATGTTGCTGAAATGTGCTTGTCACTATGATTCCATTTATTAATACACAAAAATTAGTTAGTCTTGATCCATTATTATTTCTCGTCGGTTCTCCTTGGATTCCGATGGCATCTCCTGTTTCTTCGTCTCTTTTGCCAACTCGTCAATTAAAATCTCCGATTACTATAATCCTTCTATGGATTCGTTTAATTTTTCCCAAAACTCATCTTTTTCTTTCACCGCTTCGTCTTCGTTCGGTCCGTATGCTATAATTACCGTCGTTTTTATATCTAGTGTTAATTCAATGTTAAGTAATCTTTCTGTCATGCTTGTGCTATTTGTGATTAAGTGTTATTTTCTATCTCCCCTCTCTGCATGTTTATTTTTTTCCACTTCTACTTCTCCTTGTCCTTTCGTCTTGGTCTTAGTAATTCCTAGTATGATTGTCTAGTTTAGCTTTTTGGAATTTTTCTGTCAGTTCCACTTCCTTTCCACTTAATTCTCTTACATTCCATGTTGCTACTCTCCACATATCTTCATTTTCCTTATTATTTTTATTATGTGCTTCTTTGCGTACTTGCTTTTCCTTTTCCTGAGTCTGTGCCTGCTTCGTTGCCTTGCCTGGTTCGGTCCTTGAGGGTATTGTACTTAATTAGTTTTTTGGATTGTTCTGCTTTACTTCTTTAGGACGTACCCTCACTAACTCTTTCTGGTCTTCACCCCAATTCCATTCTTCTCCATCCACCTTTAGCTTTCTAAAACCCCATCTTGACAACTTTTTCCTTTTTTCCTTTGATAAGCCGTTGTTAATGTATGGTCTGTCCGGGATCCACATGACCGGGATTCACCCTATTTCCATGGCGAATCATTGTTGTCAACAATGAATCGCCATGGAAATCGGGTGAATCTTGGTCGTGTGGATCCCGGACAGAGTATAGATTCTTTCGTCCTCAATTGAGACGTATAAATATACTTGCAACATAAAAATAACCTAAATATAATTGAAAATTAGTTAGTGTAAATATTAGACAAGGTGAGAGGCGTGAGTGACGGGTGGCTTGGCCGTAATTGGTTTGGCTTTATTGTTTCGTCAACAATAATGGTTTCCGCCAAGAATTTAGTTCCAGTAGGTCTCTTCGTCTTGGTGTGACTTACCCAAAGAACAAGAAAGACAATCTATTGCTTGCTCATCGTTATAAACTCGTACTTATTCCGAAAACAGCCAGCTACGGCGGAGGCGATAGAGATGACAGTGCCATCTCTGGACAACTGTCAGGACTGTTTGGACTTGTTAGCAAAATATACGTATAATATGTGGAATGACTAAACCGATTTTATATGTGTTGATAAAAAAACGTTTGATTCACGTAGAAACAAATACGTTAAAACGAGATATTGGCTTTACGTTTAATATACGTCGAGTAAGACACTAATGGGACAAATATAATAGTTTTGTTTACGTATATTATTCGTAATGTAAAAACGTATATAATATGGAAAGAAAAATACGTATAATAAACGCGTCAATTTCATCGCACAGAACAATGATAACTAATATACAATAAGTATAGAAAATATACCGGAACCAATTATCTACCAAAACCCAACGGAAGATGTGTATCCTTGTAGATGTTTATTCATCGTGAATGATTCATATATCGAGTTGGACTTGGTGGTTTTGGGTGCAGATGTAATCTGCACCTAGTAGTAGTGCCGAAGCATATGCTCATGATAAAGAATTCGTGAGGGTGTATCAATTCATGAATTTTTGCGTTCAATTAGTATCTTCCGGTTGTAAGTACATATAGGTCAAACATCAAATTTCCACCAGGTCAATTTTTTGTGTTGGGGGTTGAAGGGGGTGCAATTTTTTCCGTTCAATTATTATCCTCAGGGGTTGAAGGGGGTGGGTTTCGGGGGCGCTTACTTGGTACCTATCCTCCAATGACAGTGGTCCAAATCTTAAATTCATTTGCGCTCAATTGGTATCTTCCAGTAACAAGTAGTCTAAGGGTTAAATTTCCACCGAGTCAATTATTTATGTTTGTCAATTTTTCGTATTTGCGGGTTGAAGGGAGTGGTTTTCGGGGTTGCAACTTTTTGCGTGCAGTTAGTCAGTTTCTGTTATAGATAGTCCAAGGGCTCAATTTCATCCAAGTCAATTATTTGTGTTCGAGGGTTGAAGACTGTGGGTTTTGGGGGTACGATTTTTTGCGTTCAAAATAGTCTCCTGCGGTAATGAGTGGTAAAAGGGTTAAATTCCGTCCAAGTCATTTTTTTGTTTCGGGGTTGAAGGGGGTGAGTTTTAGGGGCGTAATTTTTTCGTTCAATTCAACTCTTTCGGTTGTAGGCGGTGCAAGGGTTAGATTTCCTCCAAGTCAAGTTTTTGTGGTTGGGGGTTGAAGGGGGCGAGTTTCAGGGGTGCAATTTTTTGTGTTCAATTAGTTTCCTCCGGTAATAGGTGGTCCAAGGGTTACATTTCCTCTAAGTGAATTTTTTGTTTCAAGGTTGAAGGGGTTGAGTTTTAGAGGTGCAATTTTTTTCTGTTCCTATCGTAGGTAATCTACCGGTCTAAGGACTAAATATTCAAGCAACACTTAATGTGAAATTTGGAGTTTCAACCCCTAATTTGCACCCCTTTCTGTTTCATCTTGCAGAAAAAAACCATCCCTTATCAAATAATGTCAAAATATTTGCGGTTTCAGACCTCCATGTGCAAAATATTTGAGAAGTTTTCGTATTTTGTGATTTTTAACCCCTAAATTTCATCCTCCAAAGTTGACACCCCCTCACCTTCAAGAGACTTGTACGTCAAAAACGCATATAAAGTTTCAGTAAAATATCTCCACTTGTTCTCGAGTTATTACAATTAATAGTTTTTTGGTCCCGAAAAAACCTCGCATTCTCGCGCTTTTACTGCGAACGCTGACTAAACGCTTGAAGATGGATTAAAATCGTATAGGGGAGAAATGTCGGCAATGAATAGATCTACAAAAAAGTGCCCGACAGCTTATAAATATCTGTTACGGATAGCCGACAATAAGTCACTGAAGCTATTTTCGTCAAAAATTAAAACACAAAAACGATCTCGGTGGGCTACTCATCGTAGATAGCTATATGCCGTCGGGGACTTTTTTGTAGATCTTTTCATTGCCGACAATTCCTCCTTACAAACTTTTGCTGTAGCTTCAATCGTCGAAAATTGTAATTCCTTTCAGTTTTTCACCCCTAACTCCCACCCCCCCCCCTGGTCCGATATGGCCCAAAAACAATCCCCGCCGAGATTTTCGGGGTATACACATGTGTACAGCTCGATATCTGCTCTCGTTCTCAAGTTAGGCGATGGACAGAATAGACGGACGGCCGGCCGAGCGAGCGAGCGAGCGAATTCACTAAAACTACAGTGCCTGCGCATATGCTTCGGCACTAAAAATACGTATATGAATCGTTTAATATACGATCATGTATTTATTTTGATAGAGCTAACCTTCTTGGCTTTTTTGCGAATAAATATCTCAAAAACTAAGCAAGATAGGCGGAAAAATTGCCAATAATAACTTTTCATACCTACTAAAAACTACAAACATCTGACTTTATGACCCTTCTAGTCTGTTAGACAGAACTTAGTCATAGGTCAAGCCCTTTTTTGTCTAACACGACCGACCGGACTATTAACAATTGCTCAACCATTACTTATAGGAAATCGATAGCCGATTATGAAAATTGCCCGCCTGTTGGTTATTCTAACAAAGATTTCGGGCTCGTCACGAATTCGTTGAAAAAGAAATATTTTGCAATGTACCGTTAAGAATGCGCCGGGAAAGAACCACTTGAAGCGGTCGCCAAAAAATTCACTAATTTCCATTACGTAAAATCTGAAAGTTATGTTGATAACGGAATAATAATATGCAACATGCCGCTTTTTAATAAAGAGAAGTTTTATCGAAAAAAGTGTCAATAAGATAATTTCTACATGTCGTTTAATTATCTCGCTGGTGTTCGTAATAAAGAGCTCATTAAAACGCGTGTTAGATAAATTTTATCGCACGTTTTTTAGGGGACAGATTTAAGAGGCGAAATTCAAACGGAGTTTAAAATTGCCACGATTCTTATTTAAATCCAATACAAATTCCAACTTTAAAAGTTTCAAGACGAATCGAATCCTCAGGCTTTCTTTATTTGACCTTGCATGTATTTTACCTACTAATGCGATGAAAATAGAAAAATACTAGTTTTTTACTAAGACAAAGGAAGAAAAGTGTAGAGAAAAGAAGAGAGTAAAAAATAAAATCATGTCATTCTTACAAAACAAATATGAAATAAGTAGGTACTCAATTTCTAAAATAACACATTATTCGCAAGTTTACATTGCTAAGAATTATGATGAGGTACCAAAATTATTACCTATTTTACTGCCGAAGCAGTTTTAGTGAATTCGCTCGCTCGCTCGGCCGGCCGTCTACACTGTCTATGGCATAACTTGAGAACGAAAGTAGATATCGAGCTGAAATTTTGTACACATGTGTATACCCCGAAAATCTCGGCGGAGATTGTTTTTCGGCCATATCAGACCATGGGGGTGGGAGTTAGGGGTGAAAAACTGAAAGAAATTACAATTTTCGACGTTTGATCGCGAACGCTGCCTCAACGCTTGAAGCTAGAGCAAAAGTTTGTAAGGAGGAATTGTCGGCAATGAAAAGATCTACAAAAAAGTCCGCGACGGCATATAGCTATCTACGCTGGGTAGCCCACCGAGATCGTTTTTGTGTTTTAATTTTTGACGAAAATAGCTTCAGTGGCTTATTGTCGGCTATCCGTAACAGATATTTATATGCGGTCGCATACTTTTTTGTATGTCTATTCGTTGCCGACATTTCTCCCTTATACGACTTTAATCCATCTTCAAGCGTTTAGGCAGCGTTCGCAGTAAAAGCGTGAAAATGACAGGTTTTATTCGAGACCGAAAAACTACTAATTGTAATAACTCGAGAACCAGTGGAGATATTTTACTGAAACTTGATATGCGTTTTTGACGTACAAGTCTGTTGAAGGTGAGGGGGTGTCAATTTTGGGGGATGAAATCTAGGGGTTGAAAATCACAAAAATACGAGAACTTCTCAAATATTTTGCACATGGAGGTCTGAAACCACATATATTTTGACATTATATGATAGGGATGGTTTTTTCTGCAAGATGAAACAGAAAGGGTGCAAATTAGGGGTTGAAGCTCGAAATTTCACATAAGTGTT
Organism: Pycnomerus fuliginosus; assembly: GCA_963924575.1. Classification (NCBI taxonomy): domain Eukaryota; kingdom Metazoa; phylum Arthropoda; class Insecta; order Coleoptera; family Zopheridae; genus Pycnomerus; species Pycnomerus fuliginosus. Next base: position 23,443,399 of record OZ004622.1, read on the forward strand.
GCTTGAAATTCAAGCAATTCGATAACTTTTAATCAATGGCCCAGAAAAAGTTTTGAGCATATATTTAGTCCTTAGACCCTTAGATCACCTACGACAGCACCTCTAAAACTCAACCCCTTCAACCTTGAAACAAAAAATTCACTTAGAGGAAATGTAACCCTTGGACCGCCTATTACCGGAGGAAACTAATTGAACACAAAAAATTGCACCCCTGAAACTCGCCCCCTTCAACCCCCAACCACAAACACTTGACTTGGAGGAAATTTAACCCTTGCACCGCCTACAACCGAAAGAGTTGAATCGAACAAAAAAACTACGCCCCTAAGACTCACCCCCTTCAACTCTTCAACCCTTCAACCCCGAAACTACAGAGATACACATTCGTTATAGTTTGACCGTTCGCAGCTTGAACCCACGCTGAAATCACAAATTCCTCAAAGAGGGAAACCAATTACATGCCAAACGGAAACATCTCCCATGATCTGAAGACATCGTGCTCAACTCTAACGGTGGCGCGACATTTCCATAACGGGAACCGTCTTTATTTTAAATTTTAATCCAAGGGGTTAATTTCATTCTCTCGATTGCGAAATAACAATAACGAGAAAGTCGACAATAGTGCGTAAGTGTAGGTAAGTATTTCACTTTCTTCGCCCTCTGAAAAATCGCGCTAATTATTATTCCCCAGGATGTGGAATTCTGCGGCGATTATCAGAGCAAGGCGATAATGATCGCTATAAATTACCACTTAATGGTTTCGATCGATTTACAAAATGTCATTTTCGTTTTCACATTATTGTTCTAATTCCTAGTCATATTTGCCGATGAAATCGAGAAACCGAACACTTTCTTTGACACGAATTCGAAAAAAATAGGGCTAGGCTCGGGGCTAGACTCGAAGCGATCTCTGAGCATAATGAAAAAATGATTATTTATAAAGAGTGATCAAAGACTCGTCCGATCTAGTAGCCCTTGACGTGAGAGACGTAGGGCGTAGACTGCGGAAATTATATGATAACGTCACACGTCACTGTCAGATTTCCTTTTGAATTATAATAATTTCAGCAGTCTACGCCCTACGCCTCTCAAGGCCAGGGCTACTAGATCGGAAAAAATCGAGGAAAAAATTTTGTTTACAGGTTATAAGTACCTATCAAGAAAGTAAACAACACTTTTCATTCCAAAATTTATAAATTTATCAATTATGTAACTGTCGATTTATAAGTCTAAATTGAATAAAGTGGCGAGGTAAGGCGGTAGAAACCTCTACTTTTTCCCAAAATTTGATAATATTTACATCAACTAACGTGAATATTGCACCGTCCTCCCTCCTCTGTTAAAAGCAGATTTAAAAAAGGGCACCACAAAATTAAATTTTTCGGAAAAATTTGACCAAGATTTTCGACCCTAAAAAGCAGCGGTTATCGACTCCAATAGTAAAAGCCAACGAAAGATGTGTATCAATGCGATGTGTGTAACTGTAGATGTTTACCTTGTTAATGTGTATGTAGGGGCGAGCTGAATTTACTGGTGGAGTCGGGTGCAGATTTTATAAATCTGCACCTAGTAGTAGTGCCTCCGCAGACGCACAGTGGTGCTAAAAGTCATGAGGAATAAAAATGAAGTGTGGATTAAGTAGAATTACGAAATAAAACACTAAAATAACCAAATTATGCAATTAAAACTTTTGTGGGGGTTGAAATAAGCACTTATACCTACCTATTGCGAAGGAAACTGAAAAATTGTAAAAGGTAAACTGAATCCCAAATGCGTTCAATTTTATAACCGTCGAAAAACGAAATTATGCGAATTTTGCAAAATTAGCACTTAGGGGGTTGAAAAATCGTAAAGGTGGATGAAAAATCAAAAGGTATCAGGATTAACCGTGGCTAAGTAAAATTACGGAAAATAACATCAAATTAACCCAATTATGTAAATTTAGCATTTGAAGACTTGAAACATTGCGAAGGGGGATGAAAAAAGTGAAAAATTTAATCATCATCCAAATGGGTTCAATTTATTACAGAAGAAAAACGAAAATATCCGAATTTGGCAAAACTAACACCTAGGGGGTTGAAAAATTGTAAAGGGGGATGAAACGTCAAAGTGGATGAGAATTAATCGTAATTAAGCAGAATTACAGAAAATAACACGAAAGTAAACCAATTATGCAAATTTAGATTTTGGGGGTTGAAATGTTGCGAAGGGGGTTGGAAAAGTGAAAAGACAAACATAATCCAATTGAGTTCAATTTATTACCGAAGGAAAACTAAATTATGTGAATTTTGCAAAATAAACACTTAGGGGGTTGAAAAATTGTAAAGGGGGATGAAAAGTTAAAAGGGATGAGAATTAATCGTAATTAAGTAGAATTACAGAAAATAACACGAAAATAAGCCAATTATGCTAATTTGACTTTTGGGGTTGAAACATTGCGAGGGGGTCGAAAAAGTGAAAAAGGCAAGAACAATTCATAAGGCAAAACTGCGCGAATTTTACAAAATTAACCAGCGGAAATCACCCGAAAAAGAAGCGGTCTGGGTAAATTTTGCTCTTTGAGGGTTCACATATTATGAAAGGGGTTGAAAAATTGTGGATGGGTCAAAAATTAATGAAAATCACTTTAAATTAATAACAAATTAGAAGAAAGCAAAAAAAAAATAAATGAAATATAGTTACTCCGCTTGCTAGGGCTTAGGGGTTGTTAGTAGCGCAGGGGTTGGTTTTAGGATGAAGACTCATAAGACTTTTTTCAATGGTTGACCGAAATCTATTGAACCCCATAATTTTATTCCACCACTTACATGAAAAAATTTCCAGTTTCAACCCTTAAATTTCATCCCCCTTGTTAGATATTAATGAAAATTTGCCCATCCGCCTACAGTGGCGCTGTAAATTACCACATCAAATTTAGCCCTGATACGTTGAGCAGTTTTTGAGTTCTCGCATTTTTTTGTTTCGGCATGTTAGGGGGTTGTACCGCTTTTAAGGGTCGTTTTTCGCGAATGATGAATAAGACCTTTTTTGTACCATCAATAGAAAGCTATCGAATGGTAATATTTTCAACTATACATTCTTCATTGAAAATTCGAGTTTCCACCCCTAACTTTCATCCCCTTCGATAATTTTCTCCTAAAATTCGATCTTCCCTTCTCGAAGATGCAGTGTGTAAGATGTCACAGTTTCGCAGAAGATATTGCTTCTCTGTGTCAAATTACAGGGCTTTATGGACGTTTCAACCCCTAAACTCCAACCCCCTATTTCACCACCCCCACATGCCCTAAAGGAAGTTGTGTTTTCAATTTCACCACCCTAACCCAATTCGTTTAAAAATTAAGGTAATTTGTAGATTCATGTTTTCAACACCTCATGATTTCACCCCTTTATGATTTACAGGGGTGAGTTTATTTTTCCGGTGTGACATAACTCCTTGCGTATTTACTGACTTCAGTTGTTCATAAATAAACCAATAGGGTTTCAGAAAAAATAAATAAAATATAATTATCGACTTGCAAAGAGTTAGGGGTGGTTAATGGCCCAGGGGTTGGTTTTAGATTGAAAACTCATAAGACCTTTTTTCAATAGTTGACCGAAATCTATCGAACCCCGTAATTTTAGGCTACCATTTACTTGAAGAAATTTCAAGTTTCAACCCTTAAATTTCATCCCCTTTGTTAGATATTTTTGAAAATTTGTCCATCCACCTATAATGTCACTGGAAATTCACAAACCAAATTCTGCCTTGATACGTTGAGTAGTTTTTGAGTTCTCGTATTTTTGTGTTTCTGCATGTTAGGGGTTGTAGCGCCTATAAGGGTGTTTTTTCGCAAAATATGAATGACACCTTTTTTGAATAATTAATGGAAAGCTATCGAATGACGCCAATTTCGACTAGTACTTATTAAGCGGAATTTCGAGTTGCTACCCCTAATTTCCACCCCATTTGTTCGATTTTACGAAAAAACGCATCCCCCACAAGATTTCACCGATATATGTGTGTACGTTGAGTTTCCGACAGCTGCGTGCAACCCTTGCGGAGTTATCATATTTTTTGTGGTTTTCATCCCCTAAATTTCATCCCCCGAAATTGGCACCCCCTCACTTTCAACAGACTTGAAGGTCGAACGTGCATACTAATTTTCAGCAAGATATCTCCACTAGTTCTCGAGTTATTGCAATTAGTAGTTTTTCAGTTTTTCACCCCTAGCTCCCACCCCCTTGGTCCGATATGGCCCAAAAGCAATCCCCGCCTTACTTTTCGGGAGACGAAGCTGCCTACCAAGTTTCAGCTCGATATCTCAATCCGTTCTCAAGTTATCCGACGGACAGACTGAGGAGCGATCGAGCGATCGAGCGATCGAGCGAGCGAGCGAGCGAGCGAATAAGCTAAGACAAGAGTACCTCCGCATTCTGCTACGGCACTAAAACTATACAAAGTCAAACATGTTTTTTTTTCGCGGTCTTCGAATTACGGATCCGATTTGGCTAAAAATTTAATGAGCACCTATCAAAGTACACACTGAATATGAGTGCCAAATTTAATCACTACATATATGTTCGGTAGCTCGGGTTGTAGCGTTTTTCGTTAACGATTTCTTGCCGAAAAGGGCATAAAATAAGAATTTTCAAAAAAATATCACTAAGGTTCTTCTACTCGATAAAATAACAGCTAGCAATTCCAGAAGAAAAAAATTGGCAATCTGGAACCTCCCCATCGCGTGGATCTTTCATTTCCATGTAAGGTAGTAGTCAATCGAATACGAACATTTTTAGATCGCTCGTCATTGTGACTAATTTCACCCATTTTGACAAATTTTCACAATTAAGGCGTTTTTTCTCGATTTTATGTGTTTCAATACAAATTAATACAAATAGGCTCTTGTGATTGGTCAGCTTACTGTTTTTTAAAATTTGTATTGAAATACCGTCACTTTTGCCGCCAGTCTCAAATTATTCTCACAAGGACGATTCAAATTTGACACTAATTTGAAGGTATTTCAATACAAAACAAGATTATTTCCTATGCTTTCAAATGCAAGCTTGTATTTCAATACATAAAACCGAGAAAAAACGCCTTTAATGTCACCAAATATAACTTTTTGCCATTCACTGTCATATCACAAATTGTTAATGAGAATAAGAATTTTCATCTTCCGGCAAAATGGTAGAAACTGTGAATACATTTTTAGTACCAGAGTTTGGTGATTCACCCTTAAGCCATCTACTCTACAACCCTTAAAACAATTAATCTACATTTTCTATACATATAATTTTGAGTTCGAACACCAAAAAATGTATCGTTAAATTGCCTATAGTAACTATTATAACTTGAAGAGACTAATTGACCGGCAAAAATTTACATGGACTAAATAGAAACCTACAACCTGAAGAAACTAATCGACCATTACAAATTTCACCCCCAAAAATTCACCTCCCACACCCAGCAATCTTCTTAAAACCAAAAATTGGCATTGGGAAAATTGAACTCTTGAATCGTGTACAACCTCGAGCGACTTATGCTTATGAATGCGAACCTCCAAACACCAAAAACTGGCATAGAGTAAATTGAAAGCTTGAAGCACCTACAACCTGAAGAAACAAATCGACCATCACAAATTTCACCCCTCGAAAGATCACCACCTACTGCAACCACCCTGCAACCCTCTAAGCGCCAAAAATTGCCAATGGTAAAATTGAACTCTTGAATCGTGTACAAGATTTGACAGACCTACAACCCTCTAAATACCGAAAATTGGCATGGAGTAAATTGAAACATTAGAACCTGATGTCATCCTCAAAAAATCACCTCCCACCCCCTGCAACCTTCTAAATTCGAAAAATTTTGGCATTAGGGAAATTGAACTCTTGAATAATGCACAATTTGAATTCTTCTATCATGTACAACCTGGAGAGACCCAATGACTGTTAACATTTTCACCCCCACCCTCTAAAATCCTCTAAACACCAAAAGTTGGCAAGGAGTGAATTGAACTCTTCAATCGTGTACAACCTGTCAACCTGTCAACATTTTAACGCCCAGAAATTCACCTCCCCACCCCTTGCCAGTTTAACCCTATTGTCAGAATTTTCACCACCGTAAATTCACCCCCTGCAACCTTCTAAATACGAAAAATTGGTATTGGGGAATTTGAGCTCTTGAATCATGTACAACCTGGAAAGACTCAATGACTGTCAAAATTTTCACCACCAAAAATTCAACCCTCACCCCCTGCAACCCTCTAAACACGAAAAATTGGCATTGGGGAATTTGAGCTCTTGAATCATGTTCAACGTGGAGAGACTCTTATTCTATATGCCATTGGAATCTTCAATAATTGCTTGTTAAATTGAATATAAATCCAACTGAGAAAGTCAATGGATCATACAGAATACGAACCTCCAATTGGTATACAGAATAAGACTGAACGAATGTCAACATTTTCACACCAAAAAATTCACTCCGCATCTCCTTCCTGCACCTCTCTAAATACGAAAAATTTGCATTGGGGAATTTAAAGTGCTCTTGAATCATGTACAACCGAGAGACTCAGTGACTGTCAAAATTTTCACCCCCAAAATTAACCCCCCCCCCACCCCCTGCAACACATCGCATTGATGTACATCTTAAGCTGGCTTTTTTATATCATCATTAGAAAGATCATTAAATTCTGGTTCTAAAAACCTATTCACAGTTCGTACCATTTCGGTGGAAAATAATGAAAATTCTCAGTGGAGAGTGACAGTAAATGTGGTAAATGACCATGTGAAATTAGTCACAATGACGAGCGATCTAAAAAATTTTCGTTTTCAATTAGCTGCTACCTACACGGAAATCAAAGACCCACGCGATGTTGAGGTTCCAGCCGCTTCTCTGCTGCCCTTTCTTATTTTTAACATCTACGCTCGCGGATCAGTTACTAAAATCGATCCAAAAATCGAATCCCCAAAAATATTAAATCCTTAGGTGTTTTTTGAAAAATATGTCATGCTACAGACCAAAATACAGGACCGATCTGGCTGAAATTTGGCATGTGTATATTGTATGATCTACGCAACAGCTGATAAGATTTTGGGCCAAATTGGTCAACGGAAAGTGCCTTTTTGGTACCTCAACTTTAAAATTTTAAATGCAAATTCTGCTTCTAAAAATGTATGCACACATAGTGCCCTTTTGGCGAAAACCATATTTTTAAATTTTATTTAGTAGAGAGGGTGTATTAATGTCAGTTGCTGTACCTACATACAGGGCGTTTTTTTTTAAGTTTCCCACCTTGAATGTCTTCCAGTTTAACCAGTTTAACTGTTTTTTCAAATAGAATAATAGTTTTTTCTCAACGGATTCGAAATCTACGATTTTTTCTGAGTTAGAAACAAGAATCATACTCGACCGGAAGTGAAGTCACGGTCACCACCCTAAATTTTCCAAAAAACTTCGAAGTCGGTGAAAAACTGAGATTTTCAACAAACGCAAAAACACGTCAAGTTAGTTTTTTTGAGGGGAATTCATCTTTTATGCCTTTATTTCATTAGTTTATAAGAAACGAGATCTATCGGAGGCTTCAATTTCCGGTTAAACCGGAAGCTGAAAACAAATATCAGACTATGCCATCAGATACATTTCTAAAAACTTAATTTTTCACTGATTTCTTCGATATTTTTGAAAATTTAGGGTAGCCGCGATACTTTGTTTCTAACTCAGAAAAAAATCGTATAAAAACAAAGTTAAGATCATTTCCGGTTAAACCGGAAGTGGAAAAAATTCCCTCAGGGTTTATTTCAATTCAATATCTTTTTTACGTCCAAAGATATTCAAGATGAGAAGTTTAAAAAAAAACCTGCATTTACAAAATCTGTGAAAAAGTACCTAGAAATATTTTTTTCATATTTTGGGTGTAATACTAACTAATACTTTATATCTTACCCGTAGGCCTTGGCGGTGAGCTTCCGAAGCCGGTTCCACATGTGAGACAAAGAACCCCGTGCCATGCTCCCGCCCCCCTCGAACGCTGAAACCGAGACTGGGGCCGTGGCGGCAGATTAGGTTTGGGGGTGGGAGGGTGCCGTGCGTAGGACGCACCAGCCGAACCGTACGGATGCGATTTGTGCGACTTCCCAAACTTCCAGAGAGGGTTTCGGAGGACATGGTGGAGGAGGCATATTGGGAGGAACTGTAGTCGACCATCATCATCTTGACACTGGAAGAAAAATCGTTTTTTTTTAAATATACATTGTGATTATCAGGTATCGAATCATTTTTCATAGACCATAACTTGAGGTTAACACGATTTTTTACGTTTCGTTGATTATGCACGGATGCGATAGAGGTCTTATCGGATGTAAAATTAAAATGTGAGTCAATACCAGAAATAATAAAATTATGATATGCGGAGGCTGAAACCGCCCAGTTTCAGCTTTTGTCAAAATATCAAAATATAAAGAATAAAAAATTACAGGATGTTCCCTAATTACACCGACAAACTTTAGGATATGGTTCTATGCCGTATTCTAAGACGAAACTTGCTATGGACGATGCTTGAAAGTGCTTAGTTTCGTTTTTTTTTGTTTTTTTTCCTGGTCCTTGAGCTAGTTAGGTTTTCAGCGCATTGCTTATTCTGATATCTAAAATGTGGTTGCTGAACTTCGTTTTTTGCAATTTTTCGAATTTGCTTGCTTTCGATTGGTTTTTCCGGAAGGGGAAACAGCCAATGAAAATTTGTACACCATAAATCCTTTCTGGTTAATAAATCCCCGTAAATCCTAATGAATCCTCATAAATCCTCGTATATCCCCATAAATCCTCATAAGTCCCCATAAATCCTCGTAAATCCCCATCAGACAAAAACTTTGCAAAACTGCCATTGTATGCCTAGGTATTTCTTTCAAATAAAATATTCACTCTAGCACTAAATATCTAGTCTCATATTATCTAGAACATATATACAAGTCTTCAACTAATTCTGTGTAGAAGGGGTAGCAATTCAATAAATTCATAAACTCGCCCATAACATAAAGAAATATAGGTAAATTGTAAACATGTTATTACGTAATACAGTAAGTTCAAACTGAACAAAACAAATCTCCGATATCAATCAAACAAAACAAGTACCCAAAAAATATTAGTTTCAAATAACAAAAAAACAAAAAATTCTTTGGAAAATTTCTAGACTTTAGTCAGTGGCTGTTGGGCCAACCCCTTTTGGCTAACTGGAAGTTTCATCTCGTTGTATAAGTTATTAAAAACAATCATCACAGAATTGCGGATGTGCCATCTAAAGAAGCAACAAAATAATATAATGAGCAAAGATTTAGAGAAATAACGCGGGAGAGTTATAAATAAAGTGAGGTTATGAAATCACGGTTCACACTATTTAGGCGGATTTACAGAATAAAGCTACTAATGATAACGTAAACACAATAAAACTGTATTCTTACCACTTTAAAGCCAATAACTTACACCTATTGTCGCCTCCAAATTCACTGCACGTGGCTTCAATAATTCCTGGGTAAATGCCAATAATTCCTAGGTAAATCCCAATGATTTTTCGATAAATCCCAATAAATCTCTGTAAATACTCATAAATCCCAATAAATCCTCATAAATCCCCGTAAATCCTCAGACTTGTACACCATAAATCCTAGGTTCTCTATCCCTCGGTTTTTTCCCTTTTTCTTAAAACAGCTCGTTGTAAGGGAAAAACGAAAGAAAACGATTTTGCGTAGTTCTAACCAATCAATAATAAACACCACTCATATTTGCAAAAAACCAGTGGCGTACATACTCTACTTGCCGGGAAAAGTATGTACCTGGTTATCTACACTTATACGCCCCTGGGCTTGGTACAAAATTTTCAGTTTACTTCGCAAATCGCTTCTTATGTGGTATAAAAGTATAACAAGTTCCATAAAAATGTCTTAAAGCGTTTTAGAAATATTATAACATATTAGCAATGGAATTTGCGCACCCTGTAACTTGAAAATTAGGTAGTATTCTTTATCTTCCGGTCGAAGATTCGAGGGAGTCATATACTACATTTTGTGGTTTCAGGAAACAAATCAACACAAAAAGTCAATGACAAAAATGTGTTGTACCTTTCACTACAGAAGAATTGTTACAAAAGGGGTTGATTTAACACAGTTTTTAAATTGCATACAAAACTTGACAAAAATGCAAACAAACAAACAAACAAACAACGTTCTGTGCAGAGAACCTGACAAATGACAGTTAAACGTTTTGCCATTAGACTCAGCGCACGTCATAGTCAAGCCAATCAGTTCACAGGAAAGTTCTTTTTCCCCTAGTGGCAGAAGTAGGAATTTCTACCCCACTGACTAAAATTTGACGTTTTAGCAACTAACACGAGGTGGAAAACGTCAACATTCCATATAGGTTATAGAAAAGATTATTTTTCCCGTCCAGCTAACGATTTTGTTCTTGTTTCTAGAAAGCTGTAGAGGATTTTTCCGGCTTGCCAAGAAAAAAAAGCATTTTTGAAGACACCGGGATTTTGGTTAGACTTCTACGAAGGCGTAGAGGGGCCACAACAAAGTTTTTAAAATGTTCAGAAAAAGAAACTTTGTTGCAATAGCGCCTGTCAGTTACAAGTGACAAATTGTCGGTTACAAATGACAATTGTCGGATGCAAGGGACAATTGTCGGTTGCCAGTGACAATTGTCGGTTGCAAGTGACAATTGTCAGTTGGAAGTGACAATTGTCACTTGTAACTGACAATTGTCACTTGGAAGTGACTTGTAACTGACAATTGTCACTTGGAAGTGACTTGTGACTGACAATTTACTGATGCAACAAAGTTTTTTTTTAGAAAGTTTTAAAAACTATGTTGTGGCCCCTTTACGGCCTTCGTAGACTTTCATTTCCTTTGCACTGTAATATTTTGTTACTTGATGTTACCTATTTACATAGATGCAATATAGGAGCGCTCAAAGGTTCTGTAGTGAAGGAAGTCACTGATTACAAAAATGAGGTTGCAAAAATAATGATAATTAGAATCCCATCAAAACTGAAAGCAAAAAATAGTAATATTCTCCAAGATCAATTTGAGCCGTCCTAAATTCGCCCAAACAGAGGCACCTTCACCTCAACGTTAATTGCCTTGTTCGCCGCACTAAAAACACAAAGCAAAGGTCAGACAGATCGTAGTAATTTATAATATAAATATTGAACCTGTGAGCAATTGTGCGTTCGTGAGAAGAGCGATGAAGTGCTTGGATTAACACCTGCGTCACATTTTTCCCGATGAACGCATTCAACTTCCAGGGATTTTTTCGTGTTTAATGGTGCTGAAACGCGAAGCCAGGGGCGGACTGAGCTTTTTTGGCACGCCTGGAATATATGCAACCCAGCACTCTTCTGGACGTGTTGATAATTTCAATAATTCCAGTGCATGAAGGGAGTCGGTCTGTTCAGTAGGTAAAACAGTCCTGCTGTATTATCGGCTCTGTCATAGTTTTGACACAAGAATAACAAATAATGACTGACAAACAACTAATCTGTCACAAAATGTCGTGAGGTGAAAGTGTCCAAAAGCAGCCCAGATAGCACGAACACATACAATGAATGAACAATGGATATTCATCCAAGAATATGTGAACTTAGTATGTATATTTTCACTATACATTGTGAATCACCCATGAACATTCTTTGTATCACCAAAATGTCGTTTTTTTGGTTCCTGGTAGCATCAAAATACACCCTCCCGAGTTATCAACTTGATATATCTATGGATATTAGATAAATAATTTCCTTGCATGAAAAAACAAAGAATATTCGGGGGATGTCCATTTCTCACATGAATATACAGGGATACAGTGTATGCCATGGACATTCCCAAAAATTTTCAGTCAGCTATTTTATGTATATTCCCTGAACATACAGGAATATTCATTGGCGTACACCACTTGAAAAGGAAATGAATAGCGTGGCCTCAGGCCTGTGGCTTTCAGTTTTTTCGGAATAACTCAGGAACAAATCAAGATATCGAAGAATTCTTTACAGATTCTTAATCGCCTTCAAAAAGAGCAACTTTTTTGTAATTTAACCAAACTTCTATCTTTTAATTTTATAGTTTCCGAGATGCCAATAGTGAGCATTGAAATAGTTCCCACCCTGTATTCTGGAGATAAAATGGACTTTTTCTGAATATTCGGGGAATATCTTGTGCTATCTGAGAGCATATCTAGTGCATTAAGCACCAAAATTGGCAACCCTTAGACTGACGTCCGTTATTTTCGTTGATTCGAGAAAGTATTCATAGATGTCCATCTTTTATTAAAATCATCAATAATGAACAAAACCTCACATGTATACTTGCTCGCAAAAAAATCGGGACACTCAATTTTCTCTAAGTCCATTTTTTGAGTTTCGAGGCTGAAAGGGGTGAGTTTTGGGGTTGATTTTTTTTTCGGTTGCCCCGATTTTTTTGCGAGTAAGTGTACTGTGCTGAGTCAACAACGTCAAAGAGGTAAAAGTGAGGTTTTGTTCTATGTTAGTCCGCTAGAGTGCTGGGTTGCATACGTTTCAGGCGTAATGCGCTTAAATATTGCGGTTAAAGTGCAATTTATTATCACTAATAAAACGTTTTGTAATAATTTGTTTAGCATTGATAATGAGCACGTTGTATTCGAAACGCGTTAGCTGTGTAAACCAAGTTTTCCGATGTAGTCGTAGCCCAGTCAAATAAGGATTCAACCTCGGAATGAAAGATTATAAGCTGAAAATTGGCATAAATCTTTGTTTTCACATTCTAAATGTTGGCTCAAAAGTCTCATATAATCTCGTGTCCGCGTCACAAGATATTCGAGGTCAAAGGTCGCGAAAATCGGTTTTTTGTAAATATCTGGTTTCCTATGCTTTAAACGACGTTTGAAGTTATGACAAAACTTATAGAGCATAAAATTCTCTACAAATTAGGTCTTAGGTGGTATTTTATATAATTAACCGTTCTCGAGATAGAGCGCAAAGACTGAGAGGCCCCCGTCCGTATAACCGTAGAAGTGCAGGTTTGCGCTAGAACTGACGCTACGGTCAAACGGTTAGTCCTATCGGCTTCCAATCGATCTTAAACGACTGTATGAGAAACGGGCTATCTTTTTAAGTACTTTTCAATGACTTTAAACTGTATCTGGTCCTCCCGAAAGTGGCAAAATCCCGCGAAATAAAGAAAAAAATATTTTTTTTTAATTTGTAATTAGACGGTTTTCTGTGGGAGATATCGCAAAAATGTACCAAATAAACATTGTAGAGGATAAAACAAGCTTTCAAACGACACCTTCAAAATATTCCAACGACCAATAGGAACGGAGGTACACGACCATTGTTTTGCTGGTTGCCGCAAACCGAAATGCGCGCGCCGTTTGAGCCGGCCGCTACGTTCCTATTGGTCGTAGAAATATTTTGGAGGTGTCGTTTGAAAGCTTTTTTATCCTCTACAATGTTTATTTGGTGCATTTTTGCGATATCTCTCACAGAAAACCGCCTAATTACAAATTTTAAAAAAATATTTTTTTCTTTATTTCGCGGGATTTTGCCACTATCGGGAGGCCCGGATACAGCTTAAAATCATTGAAAAGCACTAAGAAAGATAGCCCGTTTCTCATACAGTCCTTTAAGATCGATTGGAAGCCGATAGGACTAACCGTTTGGCCGTAGCGTCAGTTCTAGCGCAAACCTGCACTTCTACAGTTATACTGATGGGGGCCTCTCACTCTTCGCGCTCTATCTCGAGAACGGTTAATTTGTAGAGAATTTTATGCTCTACAAGTCTTGTCATAACTTCAAACGTCGTTTAAAGCATAGGAAACCAGATATTTAGAAAAAACCGATTTTCGCGACATTTGACCTCGAATATCTTGTCACGAGGACGCGAGATTATATGAGACTTTTGAGCCAACATTTAGAATGTGAAAACAAAGATTTCTGCCAATTTTCAGCTTATAATCTTTCATTCCGAGGTTTGCCCCTTTTTTCTAGTGATAGCCAGTTCGTTTTGAAGTACGTTCACTTCGGTAAAATAATGACCTTGCAAAAGTTAAATTTTTAATTAATTTCATACTTTGCGTGAGTGAATTTTTTCAAAATTTTCGCCTGGTGGCGCCATTTTCTAGCTAAAAATATTGAAAAGTGCCCAGTCCGCCCCTGCGCAAACCGTCCTTCGAATTCCTCGAGCAAATGGGAAAACATCCTGGAAATTGGTTAATGAAGAGCGGCGATTGTTCTTGCCCATTTCATAATTACATCGAGAAAAAATTGAGAGCGCGAGAAAGTGTCTTCATAGAACGAAATTGCGATAGAACATAGAAAATGGAAAATAAGATTTACGGAGTCAGTGAAAACCGATGTCAACAAGATCGATAAATAAGGCCAAATCCGACGTGATGCGCCCATTCGACATAGAAAGCATTCTCGAGTTTTTTTAATTGAAAAATCAACGCGCCGCTTTCCCGACGGGCCTACTTTTGGGCGGCCTAAGGCGTACGCACCTGTATAATTGGCTCATTTCGGCGGTTTGACCACTCGACGCACTCATTGTGATAGAAATCTACGCAAATGTTAACTGGGTCTCGGTTACATTGCAAATCTTTGACCCACTAATTTCCGTTTGGACTTTTTTGGTGCAGTAACCGCGGAAAGTGAGACCTCTGGGATTAATCTGGAAAATCGTCTGAAATCTGGAACATCGGTCCAGTTAGTTCAGGGTATTTAGACAAAATATTGTTGGATAGGGGAATTAAATCCAATAGTTTTGAAATTTGGCATACTTATTCTGTGGGGCTTGCTGATAAATGTAGAAAAAGTTCCCAACCCCGGGTGGTGCGCTTGAGCCTCCAGCGCATAAAATAGGGGCGCACGAGTAGTCTTTTGCTTTTATCTTTAAAACTGTTGACGCTATCGTTATTGTAGTGGTAATAGAATTTGAAGCTTATAAAATTCTCTACAAAAAATATGGAGTGACTTTTTTTCGTATATGCAATCATTGTGCCGTAATTTGACTATAATACAGGGTGTTTCCTAAAAATGCGGCAAAAATTTAATGGGTGATTCCCCAGGTATTTTTATGAAGAAAAGTTCACATAAACATTTGCCGAAAATGCTTCCTAAGGGAGCTACGCTCCTTCAAATGGGGCACCCTGAAGACGGTCTTTCCTCTATATTTCCGAAACCGTTCACGCTGAAATTATGAAATTTAGTATATTGCATAAACTTTTGGCGCTGAATCAGAATCTGAGCCCACAATTTCAAACTTTTAATCAGAAGC
Source organism: Pycnomerus fuliginosus (assembly GCA_963924575.1). NCBI lineage: Eukaryota > Metazoa > Arthropoda > Insecta > Coleoptera > Zopheridae > Pycnomerus > Pycnomerus fuliginosus. The sequence goes on from OZ004622.1 coordinate 23,458,672, forward strand.
AAACCCCCAAACACCGAGGCCCAACAAAAAAAATATGTTTTAAGTTGAATATTTGCCAAACAATGGCTTCTTCCGAAAAAATGCATTATATCTTTTTTATGCGAAATTAAATAAGTTTCAATTTTTGTTATTACTATGAAATCGATATTATTAATAGTTATCGAAATAAAAGTGAAAAATCGTCGGCGCGCTCCATTTCGTGACACTAAGGGCCGGAGCGTAACACCTACAGTCGGGGACTTTTAGTATGTTAAATCACAGACTATTTCAATTATGTATCGCGATCTAAAATGACCGCCTTGACCAACTAACAATTAAACATTTACATTTAAAATAGAATTTATAACTTTGAAAGTGTTTAAGACGATATTCGTATACCTAATACAGGGTGCTCCTAAATTCATAGTCCTAACTGCGGGATGTTATTCCATCATTCTAGGAAGAAAAGTTCCTATGGACATATGTCCGGAAATGCTTTATAACGGAGCTGGCGCCCTTTCAAAGGGGGTACTCAAAAAATCAGTTTTCTGAAAATTTCTCGAAAAACATGGAGAATAGGATTTTGAAATTCAGAGCAATGGTTATTGCTATAGAGTTTCTCTTCAATTTTTTTTCAGATTTTTAATAACATCAGCGGTGTGCGTTCTTGGGGGGCCTTACACATAATTTTACATTTTCTTCTGTTATTGCGGGCCTTTTTTGCCAAATAATAATTAAATCGTAATCTCGTGGTCTATTCCACATAAAAAAGGTGCACCATTTTCGAATAAAATGTTGGTTTAGGGGTTTAGGGGGCGAAAATTTGTGACTAGCACTTTGTTTTATCTATCTAATTAGTGAAAATAAAGATGGAAGATGATTCCTTACATAATTTTAGGAAGAAAAGCTCCCTTAGGAATTATTTACCGCCACATGGTCACATGTCCATATGAACTTTTCTTTCTAAAATGATGTAAGAAATTATATTCTGAGTTTATTTTCTACGAAGGCGTAGAACGGACACGAGTAAAAAACTTTCAAATTTTCGACCTCGAACTCGAAAATTTCGACTTCGAACTCGAAATTTCTACTTCAAACACGAAATTTCTAATTCGAACTCGAAAATTTCGACTTCATACACAAAATATCGACTTAAATTTTCGACTTCGAAGTCGAAATTTCGTATTCAAAATCGAAGTTTCGTGTTCAAAGTCGAAATTTCGTGTTTGAAGTCGAAATTTGGAGTTTGAAGTCGCAAATATGAAAATCTTTTACCCGTGTCCGTTCTACGCCTTCGTAATTTTCACTAATTAGGTAGACAAAATAAATCTTTCAACAGAAATTTGCGCGCTCTAAACCAATCAAAGTCACTTTAATCGAAAAGGGTGCGTTTTAGCGACATTCAACGAGAGCCTCTTTTCTGGTAGAATCGACAACCGATTAAGATTTTATTATTATTTGGTGAGAAAAATATCTACAACAAAAGAAAATGTAAAGAAATATGTAAGGCCTTCCATAAGAATGCACGCCTGTGGTGTTACTAAAAATCTGAAAAAAAGTGAGGAAATTTCAAAGTTTTATTCTTAACATTTTTCGAGAAATTTTAAAAAATTAGACTTTTTGAGTACCTCTTTGATGAAGGAGCTAACTCCCCTAACTATTTCCCGACATATGTCCATAGCATAGGAACGTTTCCTATACAGGGTGTTCCTAAATTCATAGTCCTAACTACGAGACGTTATTCCTTACATCATTCTAGGAAGAAAAGTTCCTATGAACATACGCCCGGAAATGTTTCATAGGGAAGCTACGTCCCTTCAAAGAGGTACTCGAAATTTCAGTTTTTTGAAAATTTCTCGAAAATTATTGTAAAGAGGGTTTTGAAATTTAGAACATTGGCTAGTGTTATAAAGGGCTTTCTGTTGATTTCTTTCTCAGATTTTTATTATTCGTATTTCGTTCTGCGGTGCGTTTCCCTGACGGGTCCGCTGCATTCAGACCTTATGGTCCATTATGCCCGCACTGTGACAGTTATCCATTTCCTACAGGAACCCCGGTTCTGCAAAGACCCAGTACTTCTGCTGTAGAAACTGAATAGTGTTAATCGGGTGCTAGAAAAGCCACCCCGCTTTGCTATACCACGGCGGGTACTTCTGCTCTTTAGGGAGTTTGTTGAAGCTTCGTCCCGCGAACCCACTATAACCGGCTGGTCTTTTTCAGCCCTGCCGGATACAACTGGTTTCTTGGTGTCGAAGGCAGCTTAAAGTGTACCCTTAAAGGGTTCAGTTGAGGTATCAATTTATGTCCCTCTATGTTACAAACTGCAGACATCTTCCCCCAGTGTGGCCGACGGTTCTTGGTGGACAGCCCCATCAGCCACAACTGGTTGTTGGTGCCACAGTCCCTGAGGGTCTGCCAGTGTCACGGTACCTGTGCAGCTGTGGTATCTTTTTCAGTCCCATCAGTCACAACTAGTCCCTAGCGTCCTGCGCAGCACTATTATAACTACCCTTCCGTACAGACTGCAGACATCTTCCCCCCGTGTGGCCGATGGTTCCTGGTGGACAGCCCCATCAGCCACAACTGGTTGTTGGTGCCACAGTCCCTGAGGGTCTGCCAGTGTCACGGTACCTGTGCAACTATGGTGTCTTTTTCAGTCCCATCAGTCACAATTAGTCCCTAGCCACAAAAGTCTGATAGGTCCAGTTGTCAAACTGTCCCTATCGCAACCGCGAGGTATTTTTTTATTTTATTTTTTTCCCTCCGTACAGACAACAGAAGTATCAGTCTTCCAGTCCCTCTGTTCAGACTGCTAGGTCCCGAAGTCTCAGAGCAGCTATGGGTGTCTTTCGACCCCATTTGCCGCATTGAGGCCTCCAGTATCCTCTTAAATCTGGTCTGAAATTCCCAGTTAACCCCGGGAATTCGGTCCGCCCTCATTCCCTGAGGGTCTGCCAGTGTCACGGTACCTGTGCAACTGCGGTGTCTTTTTCAGTCCCATCAGTCACAATTAGTCCCTAGTCACAAAAATCTGATAGGTCCAGTTATCAGCCTATTCCTATCGCAACCGCGAGGTAATTTTTTTTTTTTGTCCCTCCGTACAGACAACAGAAGTATCAGTCTTCCAGTCCCTCTGTTCAGGCTGCTAGGTCCCTAAGTCTCAGAGCAGCTATGGGTGTCTTCCGACCCCATTTGCTGCATTGAGGCCTCCGGTATCCTCCTAAATCTGGTCTGAAATTCCCAGTTAACCCCGGGAGTTCGGTCCGCCCTCATGGAGCCCGGCGCATGAGGGTAAGGCTATTACTCTGAGAGGGCGCCCGGTGTCTCAGAGGGGTTGGTTCGCGGTAGCGGCTTTGGTACAGACACGTGAGGGTTTTAAGCCCCAGGTCTGCACGTATGGCCGTAACTAACCAGCGGACTGGCCATTCCCCTATCCACCACCCGGGGACTTGCCCGATGGGCACCCAACCGCACGGGAGATTTTTATTAAGGTCAGAGGCGTATTTTCCTGGACGGGGCTACATTTTTTTGCAAGTTTTTCAGTTGCAGGGAATTTCACTTTAGAAATTTGATCCAATTACGAACGAGGATTTAAATCTTTACGACGGATTCTGGCCAATTAAGAGAAAATTATATCGGAAATTTTTCTGCCAGGTTCCTACTGTCAGGACTTTGTACTTAAATGAAATTTTCGTATATAATACTACGAATGACACCAAAATTTCCGGAAATTTTTTGACATTTACGACATATTTTTTGCCAAACGGAAATCATCATGAGTCTCGTGATGATTATTTCCGCGGTAAAAAATCTGGAGTAAACGTCAAAAATAAATTTCCGGAAATTTTAGGGATCACGAGAAAATTTCACTTAAGTACAAAATCCTAACAGAAAAATTTCCGATATAATTTTCTCTTGATTGGCCAGAATCCGTCGTAAAGATTTAAATAATCGTTCGTAATTGGATCAAATTTTCAAAGTAGAATTTTCTCGCTGAATACCACTCGTCATCCCTAAAATTTTATACATATAATATTTTATGCCACGGAACGGAAATCATCACTCGTCTTCGACTCGTAATTTTCGCTTGGCCAAAAATCAGTCGTAAATGTCAAAAAATCTCCGGAAATTTTGGTGTCACTCGTGGTCTACAGCACGGATGCTAGATAATTTTGCTTTTTACTGGATCGGACACTTGGGTCAGTTTGTAGGCAAGTTGTTAGCACACTTTTTGCATAGCAACGAGAAAAACAATTGCAATGCTCGAACTGAACACCTAGAGGTTCCTAGCGGCCACTCAAGGAACTAGGTGACATTTGTCTGCAAATTATCAAATGTCAAATAATAAGTTTAATTTATTCCATTTAACGGATTTTATTGAATTGACCGGTTGAGTACGTTTTGTTAGAAAATTTCACCTTTCCTCGCTAAATATGCAGCTTGTTTCAAATTCACTCCCTTAAACATCTGGGGTAAGTCGCAATTCGTAACATTGTTATTAAATTCATGTAGGTTATGCTTTTGCAAAAACTTTGCTTTCAAACAGTTTCTTTTTAACAAATATTTGATTTATGTATACAATTATTGTTGCTAAACCGCGATGTAACGATTTTATTTGCTTTTCTTCAGTTTCCTGCCTTTCCTGGTCAGTTCCGGTGAAGGTGATGTTCACCCTACAGTTAATGATTTAGTATATCAAAGTAGATTTTAATTATGTATATTTTAGCCAATTTTGAATTTAGTTGGACTTGTGTTACATCGTTATTTACCTTATCAATTTGTAAATTTTCTGCATCTTATGTGAATGTATTATTACTACCGTTATATGAATGTCTTTCTTGATTAAAATGTTCTAAAAGCTGATTAACTGCACTCTGATTTTATAAAGCAATATAATTTTAACTTCTTTTTACATTTACCACTTGACAAAAATAATCTCTTTAACGAAGAAGCAAGACGTCTAAGTAAATTCACTATGGACCCTCGTTTTCCCAGTTTATCACTAAAGAAGTTCTGAATCGTCGCCCTCGGGGGTTCTTGCTGTCTCACTATGGACCTAGGTATATCAAAATTTCAGCGACACCACACGCCATTTCCACATGAGACTGGTGCTGCAGCGCCCTTTGTCGTATACCCTCCTAGCATTATTTCTGAACTCTCCGGCTTGATAATACGTATTACCACTTCTGTGGTTAACATTTTCTAACTTCTTTAAGATTATAGACACTTAATACATACTAAAAGCTCAACTTGTAGAAATCTTGAAGGATACCATCATTCATAAACACTTATAAAATTCGTTTTAATATGTATATATTAGCAAGAATTACTAGCTTTTGCTTTTCTTCATCTAGGCGATATGGCCATAGTAAATTGTGGCAAGTACGCAAAGCTCTTTGTTGTCGTATGATGTATCCAGTCGGGAATAAACTATTAGGTGATGTGGGGCTGTCTGAAATCCTTCAGATCCTTTTACATTCATTGCAAGCTACTTCGTGATTGCAAGTAAACGATAAACGTAGGTATTGCATTATTCGCACCGTCTTCACCGCCTTCAAACAAATTCGGTTTTAAAACACAATTAATTAATACAACAACATAAAATACCTAAAACAGTTCTTCTTTAGTTAAAATAGAAATTCAAAAATCGCATTAAAAGACACATTAAACTAATAATAACCTCGCATCAACTACAACCAACCACCATGACAGATGTCAGATCGTTTACGTTTCTAATTTCTACCGTTTTTGACAGTAGTGGCGCTACCTGTTCAGTTCGAGTTTCCCCCCCGACCCCCCGCAAAAAGTGTGCGGATTTTTTCCCCTAGTAACCGATCCAGGGTGCGAGATTAAAACTCCAAAACGCTATAACGTTGTTATTTGAGGTCAGGGCCGTAGCCAGCCGTCTGGTACAGGAAGGGCAAACGATCCTCATGGAAGGGCAAAGCAAAAACAACGCATATAAATTAAGAATACATTTTTTGAACAACTGTTAGGTATTTATAATATTTGAACGAAAACAAATAAAAATAAAAATTTTAGAATAACAAAAACATAATACATAGTAGGTATTGTAACACACCTCGTCCAAAAGCGACAGACTTCAACTCGTCGCAACTGACGGTCCGCCACTCCTCATGACTCGACACCTGTCATTCGGATTCTGCTCCACGAATACTATGGTCTGTCCGGGATCCACACGACCGGGATTCACCCTATTTCCATGGCGAATCATTGTTGTCAACAATGAATCGCCATGGAAATAGGGTGAATCTCGGTCGTGTGGATCCCGGACAGAGTATAGATAATTTTGCTTTTTACTGGATCGGACACTTGGGTCAGTTTGTAGGCAAATTGTTAGCACACTTTTTGCATAGAAACGAGAAAAACAATTGCAATGGTGGAATTGAACACCTAGAGGTTCCTAGCGGCCACTCAAGGAACTAGGTGACATTTGTCTGCAAATTGTCAAATGTCAAATAATAAGTTCAATTTAACGGATTTTATTATTTTATTAATTGACCTGTTGAGTACGTTTTGTTTGAAAATTTCACCTTTCCTCGCTAAATATGCAGCTTGTTTTAAATTCACTCCCTTAAACGTCTGGGGTAAGTCGCAATTCGCAACATTGTTATTAAATTCATGTAGGTTATGCTTGCTCAAAAACTTTGCTTTCAAATAGTTTCTTTTTAACAAATGTTTGATTTATATATACAATTATTGTTGCTAAACCGCGATGAAATGATTTTATTTGCTTTTCTTCAGTTTCCTGTCCTTCCAGGTCAGCTCCGGTGAAGGTGCTGTTCACCATGCAGTTAATGATTTAGTCGAGGATTTTGTATTTAGTTGGACTTATGTTAAATCACTATTTACTCTTTATCAATTTGCAAATTTTCTGTATCTTATGTGAATTTATCATTACTACTGTCTTTTTTGATTAAAATGTTCTAAAAGCTGATTAACTGTACTCTGCTTTTTCAAAGCAATATACCTATGTAATTTAAACTTATTTACCACTTGTCAAAAATAATCTCTCTAATGAAGAAGCAAGACGTCTAAGTAAATTCACTATGGACCAAGGTATATCAAAATTTCAGCGACACCACACACTATTTCCACATGAGACTGGTGCTGCAGCGCCCTTTGTCATATATCTTCCTAGCATTATTTCTGAACTCTCCAGGTTGATAATACACGTCTTAGCACCTCTGTGGTTAATATTTTCTAACTTCTTTAACATTATAGATACTTAATACGTACTAAAAGCTCAACTTGTAAAAATCTTAAAGGATACCGATAATTTATTAACATAAACATCTATAAAATTCGTTTTAATATGTATAATATTAGCAAGAATTACTAGGTTTAACCATTCTTCATTTAAACGATAGTAAATTGTGACAAGTATGTGAAACTCTTTGTTGTTGTATGTTGTATCCAGTCGGGAATAAACTGTTAGGTGATGAGACGCTGTCTGCAATCCTTCAGATCCTTTTACATTCATTGCAGGCTACTTCGTGATTGCAGGTAAACGATAAACGTAGGTATTGCATTATTCGCACCGCCTTCAAACAAATTCGGTTTTAAAACACAATTAATTAATACAACAACAGAAAATACCTAACAGTTCTTCTTTAGTTAAAATAGTGCATTAAAAAGCACATTAAACTAATAATAACCTCGCATCAACTGCTACGAACCACCATGACAGATGTCAGATCGTTTACGTTTATAATTTCTACCGTCTTTGACAGTAGTGGCGCTACCTGTTCAGTTCCAGTTCCCCCGCCCCGACCCCCCGCAAAAAGTGTGCGGATTTTTTCCCCTAGTAACCGATCCAGTAAGAAGCAAAATTATCTAGCATCCGTGTTCTGCTCTAAACGTGGCGTGCTAACATAATAATTTCGCGCTGTCACATTAATCCCGCTCTCTCTCTCTCTTTTAAAATCTCTATTATCAATTACCACGGTCACACTGACCTTACCCTCTGTCGGAGTAACCCTTCCTCTCGAATTACTCTCGAAACATTTAAACAACTCGTCTTGATCCCCTCGACCAAGACGTCCACCTTGAGCGCCACTTAGTCTATTTTTATTCCCGGACTAAGAGAGGGAAATACAAATGAGAGAGATGCTTTTTAACTTGTGAGAGAACGACACTTTCTGCGACAACACTACTTTGCCCGGTTCAGCTTAGCTCAGGTTTGCTGGTAGAGGGAGTGAGTAAGGAACATGCTCTTTCCAATAATTTAGATTGATCTCGCTGTACTAGATTTAACTCATTACGCTCGCTGCTTTGCGGTACTTACAAATTCTTTTCGGCACTGCACAAAAATAGACGCCTATCAACAAAATAATTTATTTACAAACAAAAGGCGGCTATAAAACAAAAGAACAAAAATACATCTAGGGATTTCTATTTTCCACCGTTGGCGTTACTTCTTACACCGCTGTCATTCAACCCCGGCCTATCATCAAACGTCAAACTTGTCGTTTTAGCCCATCATGGTCATGCGTAATTGTACTTGTTGACTTAAAATTATTTGCATCCTATTGAAGAGGTCTTGGTTTTTGCCCTGTTCAGAATCAACTAATTGAATGTAGCGCGGTATTTACCTTTACGGTATGTCCTTATAAAAGGATAACAGTGCTAGACGGAATGGGATGTCCGAAAGACTGTTCGTAGTGAGAGCTCCCCACACCTTCACTGCATGAGAAACTCTGACGATGGTTTTTGGTGTGGGATCTTTTATCTCCTCTTCCGCTCCGGAGTATTCGTGAAAGCTTCCGTGGGCGCCCTCTATTATTAACAACAATTAAACTGGTAGCAACAATTGCCACTCCGGCGTGACGTCTAAAAGTGAGGTTATGTGGAATTTTCGTTTTCTTTAACACTTTTTCTCTCTTATAGGCTTTGTCGGTCGTGTGTTTTCATATAATCATAACCTGAGAGCTTCTACTAAGTGTCCCCCCACATCTGAGAGGAATCGTAGGTGTAATTTGGATATTTTGAATGAAAATTAAAATGTCATGGCTACTTAGATGTTTACGATCGTTGACTTCGGATAATTCATGACCTGCAACTGCACTGATGGGGCTTGAGGGATGTTTCTGATCTTCTTGCAAGTTCTGTTGACTCGGTGTGCTATTGGAATGTTCCTCGATACAGTAAAAATCAGGAGGTGGAAATAAAAAATGAATTTTTAGGGAGCAAGTAACGGTTCACCAATTTACAAGGCATAGTCCTTGTACCATTATTATAAAATTGATGGACTGGTTCGTTACAGTATATAAAAGTTACCTAAAATAATTGCAGTTTTCTATTGCGCCTTGAGTTAAACTTTTTTAAAAATACGTTCATGTCAATTTCCTGGGTTCTTTTTCTCTCAAAGGCCAGATATACTAAGTCGGCCATTCTTTGGTGAGTCATAGAAATCCTCTGCGGACGGTTAATAGAAGTTAATGTAGCCAGTTAAGTCACAGCTGCGGGGCGTTTGGAGTACTGTCGGCAGTAACGCACCCCTCCACGGCTTTCGCCCAGGAAGGGCAAGAACATTGTTCAGGCAGGGCTACGCCCTGCCTGGCCCTGTGCTGGCTACGGCCCTGTTTGAGGTCCGATTTTAGTGAACTAAAAACCAAATGAAATTGCTCAGAAAACACTACAAACTAAAGATGGTTTTGATTTTTATCAACTTCAACTTGAATGTCAACTGGATCTCAACTTTTCGTTTTCAAATTGACACACCCAATTTTTTTTACTCAGCGTGATAGCTAATTTTTTTCTGCGTCTTCTGATGTACAATAAGTTGAGTTGATTCATAATAAATTTTGAAAATAACTAAAATTAGTGTCAACATTTCAATCTTTTTATGCTAACTTTTCAAGTGTGCCGCGAAAAAAATTCTCGAAATGCATTTTACATGTTAGAAAATAATTTAAATTTTTGTTAAGTTTCTATCAGATCCACAGCACATTTGAAAATTTTTAATAGAAAATATTCATGACAAAAATTTATAATTATTTTCAGAACTAATTATAATCCAAACATAACTCATTGTACATCAGAAGACGCAGAAAAAAATTAGCTATTAGACTGAGTAAAAAAAATTGGGTATGTCCGTTTGAAAATGAAAAGTTGACATCCAGTTGACATTCAAGTTGAAGTTGATAAAAATAAAAACCATCTTGAGTTTGTAGTGTTTTATGAGCAATGACGGATTAAGCTATAAACTCAAAAATTTTAGATAACTTGGAAAGAATGCCATTTAGGTATAGGGATTTGTTAAGAAAGTTGACCTAGAATTTAATTCTCTATTAGACGGCGAAAAAATTTCAAGGTCATTCCATTTGAAATTTTTGAGATTTTGTCTTTTCAATTTCCATTAACTTCTAATTCTACCGGGGACGCTCTGTGTATGAAATTCGACATTAAAGTGCGTCATCAGGTAGCCCTGACCTTTCCTTAGGATATGCCGCAAATTCGGAATAGAAAACCTTCAAGACTTCGAAAATATTAATTTCTAACTGAAGTCTTGTTTTTGCCAAATTCTACACATTTTATTAAATAACTCAAAAACTATTTAATTTAATAATAATAATAATAATAATGTATATTCATACTTGTCACGCCGAGGTGTTGTACATGTCAAAGTTATGGTATAACAGATTAAAACACAATCACAAATACAACCACAGAAACCGAATTACAAATCTTCGACCCTATCCATTAAAAATTCCTCCACTTCATAATATGTCCTTTCCAGCAGGAAGCTCTTCAGGCAAAATTTGAATTTTTCTGTGCCCATTTCCTTGAGAGAAGGAGGCAATTTATTATATAATTTAATGCAGTAATACTCTGTGCTGTTTTGAGTTCTGGCAAGTCTCATTGTTCTTGGACAGATGTCATTACTATGGCGTGTATTGTATTCATGTAAGTCACAATGTCGTTGATATTCAACTAAGTTGTTTTTAATGTGTATAAGGCACGTCAATATATATAGACAGGGTAATGTTAGTATTTTTAGGGTGTCACGTTCATTTTCGAGCTCCCGAGCTGTTCCACTTTCGAGGGTGGATATTGCTCGGTTTCTCCTTCTCCGCTGCTATTTTGGATCATCGCTTATAATTCTCGGCCTCCCTCTGCAGGGGTCGTGTGGTGGCAGCGGAAGATCGGCATCTTTTGGGGGCGGCTTCGGGTGGCGAATGTGCCTCAAAGTTTGGTGGCGGTAAATAAGTCTCATGGTAAAGGATTACTTACCTGGTGGTTTATTAGGTATCCGTAACTCTATTTCGGTGGCTACGTCTGGGTTTCACGGCCAATTTGGCCGAATTATCATTAAATTGCGGAATATCAACAACTGTCAGATTTCGAGGTTAAGTTGGGTATATTTACGAGCTAGGGGAATTGCCTGTCAATGTCAATCTGTCTGGGGGAATTTTGGTTCCGGAAGGTTCCAGAGAGGGCGCTTGCTTTCGACGGGCTTTAAGGTCACTAGATACGCACCGCTTCGCTTCTAAGGTAGCGTCATCCCATTTCGAAAAAAATAGTGCCAGATCTGTAAGAGAGGTCTAGACAAAGACCACAAATCTAGGGATTTCTACGGCTTATGGTTGCCGGTGTCTGTCAATTTGACACCTAATCTGTTTGATGTCTGTTTGACACTGTCAGGATCACATAACCCTGTCACGTGAAATTTTTTTTGCTTAATTTTTAATTTAATAGAGCCATAAATAACACTGAAATTGTGTGACGGTGCCCCTTTCTTGTGTTTTGGTCACCGGTCACTTAAGTTGAGGACAGCCTCCACCCTGCAAGGTCAATCGGTTGCCTCGATTAATGCTCCAAGTGCAGATGCGATTTTCCCACCCCCTTTATTTCCTCAAATAATAAGAAGTTATAAATGTTTTGTGCTGCAGCTTATTACTGGGACGCACCGACTGTCCGTCCGCTTGTTAACATTAGCACGTGTTAATTAAATTTTCTTGCCGACTCCTGCTAATGTAATCTCGCACCCGGAGACCCATGAAGCTATGGTTGTGAAAAATATAAAACAGTGACTGACCCCTGGAAGTGAGAATATGGCATAAACTATTGAATTGCAACTTATCAAGTAAGTATAAATAGAAATATTTATTTGCTTATGTTTCGTACATTTAAATACCACAAAACATTCATAATTCTCTCCATATATCTAGAGGTGTGGTAAATATATAATACTGATACTTCCAGGTGCAGATCCTTCTTGAGGCTGTGTTTCTAACCAACAAAGAAGTCACCCTGGCAAAAATGCAGTTACAGAGAAGATGTTTAAGTGGCATGAACATAATCTCATTTTAACATTGTTTACATCACATAAATAAATTCTTCTTTGATCACCCTCAGTTAATTTCAGAATTTCTTTTCACCGCTCCTGCTTGTTATTATTGGAAATACCTAAAACAGGATACATTTGAGCCATATAAAAATATGTCCATATGTCCATCGCTTACATTGCTGGACCATGGCGCTACCTTAGAACCGAAGCGGTTCGTATCTAGTGACCTTAACGGGCTTCAGGGCGATTTTTGTGGTTCTTTCCGGTTGAGCCATTGTCGCAAGAAGAGGTCGTGGACTGTGTTCCTGGTTTGAGCGAATTCCCTAGGGAGATTACAGGATCACGTCCCTGGTTGGTGTGTGCCCTTTTGCTCGGTGCCCCAACATACCGTTTGACGGGTTTTGTTGGCCTCAAAGCATAACTTCTTGCTCGCAGTCGCCGGTTGTTTAATAGTACGCCCTCATCACCACGAGGTAAAAATTTAATGAAAGATTTCTTGTGTTAATAATTATTTTAGGGTTTTTGGGGTAGGGCTTAAGTGCCCTAGCATTTCACGGTTGGGTTAGGAGTACCCTTCCTCAGTGTTTTTCCGTGGGGTTTGGAGACCACCCTGTGTTGGATATCTATAGGGTTGGAGATTTCCCCCCATCTTCGTGTTGTTCCGGTTAGAATATTGTTGGTTGTTGAAGTACCAGTTCAGTCCATCCACCGTGGCGGATATTTTCCTCAGCTTTATTACCCGGCTGGAGGTGTCGAGAGATTGAGGTAGAATCGGCCATATCTGCTCGAAGCCACCCTCAGACTAGGGGGCGACGATCTTGGCTCAGCACAGCTGTTCGCTTCAGTCCTGGTTTACCTCCAGAGCTGCATCATTTGGTGAGTCCGTTCCACATTAGCCCCGAAGGGCTTCGCCACTTTCGGAACTGACCCTCCGACTTACTGTCGGGGTGAATAAAAACAATCTTCGCCCTTTTTGAGTCATTTTGAGTTGTTTATTTGGGCTTCACCCCCTTCATGTGTTTTATTCAATGTGAATTTGTAATTTCCTTACCATATTAATTAACTTTGCTATTTATTCGTAAATTCCTAATTTATAATTGTTGTTAATTTGGGCCTTCAGCCACTTAGTACCAAAAATATCCGTTCGTGGCGGTACTTTACGTGTGGCCGTTTATGGCCTCCGCTTAATTCGACCCTTCACTAACTTGCGCGATTGTTGCGTCATTTTGCCTACCCTACTCCCTGCGGGAACTGACTGTGACAAGGGATTGAAAATAGGCCCGGCAATCCTCCCTATATCCAAGTCCAGCCAGTATTCTAATTATTCGCCGCTGTAGTTTAAATATCCTGGTCATAATGCTGGAGTGACCCCAACATAGAAGACCATAAGTTAGATGCGATTCGCATACGGCGAAATATGCACATCGCAACGATTCCGCAGGTATGCGATGTTTCAAATTTCGAAGCAGGAAAACGCTCCTGCACTTAATTTATTATCTAAATGAACTCCCAGAAACTCTACTGATTCAGCGAAATTTGGAGGCAGTTCGTCATTACGAAGAGAAAACATAACATTTACAGTCTTCTCCTTGTTAAGGCAAAGTTGGTTCGCCCCTAGCCACTCCAGGGCCTCCGCCTGTGACTCCCTGTTTCTGCTCATTGCATCTCCTAAGGTAGACGTTCTATTCAACAATGTGGTATCATCCGCATACAGAATGGCACCCGAGTGTACCGACGCTGGCAAGTCATTTATAAAGATCAGAAATAAGAAAGGTCCTAAAATGGATCCCTGGGGGACTCCACGATCTACTGAAAGCAAATTTGACAAACTTCCTTTAAACTTAACGCGTTGAACGCGATTTTTAAGGTAGGACCCCAGGAGCTGTACACCGGTATCGTCCAAATTGTATGCGGTCAACTTATCAACTAGTATTTGGTGGGAGACCATGTCGAAGGCCCTGGAGAGGTCCAGGTACGATGCAACGCCGATCTCCCCCCCCCTCCAAACATGCTATTATAAAACTGACTAGACACTGAACAGCGGATATTGTGGACAAATTTTTCCTGAAACCATATTGCTTAGTAGTCAATAAATCATGTTTTTCAAAATAATTACTGATTTGCAGGTAGAGAATTTTTTCGAGTATTTTTGAGATTATAGGAAGGATCGCTATGGGCCTATAATTCGAAGGTTCATTGTGATCGCCCTTCTTGTGTATGGGGACTATGACGGCTACTTTTAAACAGTCGGGGAACGTATTCCTTCTTATGCAAAGATTAATCAACGTGGTTAGAGGTGACAGGATTATGTTCAAAATGGATTTTATAATTTTCACATTGACGTCGTAAGCATCAATAGAGTTAGTATTCTTCAGACCTTGAGTCACCTCTCTCACTTTGGTACAGGACACCTCGCTAAATTTAAATTTTGGAACATTTAGAAAAGCTGTATTTTTATTTTTTAAAAAATCTTAAGTATGGGGCACACCTGAAAAAAGTTGCACAGAATGACACGTAGAAACCAAAAATGCATTGATATATGGGGTGTCCCACCTAACAAAATGTAATTAGATTATGCACATTTTCAGTCACTAACGGTTGGCGTACACAGATTTTCGATATTATTAATGACGTGGACATAGATGGACTTTGCCGCACCGTTGGGACACCCTGTACGACTAACAATTTGTTTTATCTAAATTATTAGTGAAAATAAGGAAGGAGGATGATTCCTTGCATCATTTTAGGAAAAAAAGTTCATATTGACATAAGGGAAAAGGGGTGCAGTTTCAACCAGTTTTTGTAAAAACTTAAATTGTGAAGGTTTTTATGGATTATAACTTTTCTTCATCTGGTTATATGAAACTATATCTAAGAAACCTTATCGTTGAAAATGGGTTATGATTAATTATGTGGCTATTAAAATCTCAAATAAGTAATACAAATGATATCAATTAAAAATTTATTATGAACATAAAGGTGCTGGCACACTGAGGAGGCGCGGCGCGGCTTTTTGCCTCCAGAATAAATTGCATGTTATCAAATGGGATGCCGCAAACTGGAGCGATGCGGCGCGGCGCGGCGCGGCGCGGCGCGAAGCGGAAACGCGCGGGTTCTCCGAGTAGCATCCAAGCGACATCGCGGCGCGTCAAAACTCTGTCTTCGGGACTTCTCAATTACTTTCGGGTGCGCCTGATTGCGTCTAATCAGGTCTAGGTTGCTTTGGTCCCTTTTCATATTGATATCGTGGACCTACATAGTCCTCTTCTTCGATTTTCTTGCCTCCTCTTCCTCCTCCATGTCACCAGTTGTCACGCGTTTAGAAATTTGCGGTATCACGTATCAAACGAGAATTTTGTTTAAATTTTGTCGCTTCGCCACGCTCAAGTGTGCGTACACGTAGGAAAATGCCGCTTCGTGTCGTGTCGCGCCGCATCGTATCGCGCCTCCTCAGTGTGCCAGCACCTTAAGTCTTCAGTTTTGCCAATAACTATAATATAAACAAAACAGAGAATTTTCCTTACTACGAAGGAATTCATAAAGTAATTTTTATTTCACAAAATTCACTTTGAACTCAATTGAATCTTTGTGTGAGGTTTCAGCAAAACTACTGCCAACTTTGTAAAAATTTATTCTGCCCCCCTTTCCCCTACGTCAGAAAATGCTTCCTAAGGGAGCTGTGGTCCTTCGAATGGGGTCTGGGGAAACATGTTATTCGAAGAACCATAGCCTCCTTGGGAATTATTATCGAAACATGTCCATACAAACTTTTCTTCCTATAATGATCTAAGGAATCCTACTCCGTGTTTATTTTCACTAATTAGATCGGAAAAATAAATCGTCCGTCAGAAATGTTCGTGCTCTAAACAAATCAAAGTCATTTTAATCGGAACAGAAGCATCTTTTCTAGGTAGGATCAACCGTGGATTACCATTCTACTATAATTTGTCGAGAAAAATGCCCACAAGAAAAGTAGATGTAAAAAAAATGTGTAAGACCTCCCAAGAATACACGCCTATGATGTTATTAAAAATCTGAAAAAAACTGGAGCGAAAGCCCTTTTTGGCACTAACCATTGCTCTCCAAATTTCAAAATCTTATTACTTACATTTTTGGAGAAATTTGCAAGAAATTGACCTTTTGAGTACCTACCCCTTTGAAGGGGCGTCATAGCTCCCCTATAAAGCATTTCCGGGTCACGTCCATCCTATAATAATGCAAGGAATAACTTCCCGGAGTTAGGACTATGAATGAGGGGTTAACCACTTAGCCATATTAGTGTACAGTTCATAACTATTCTGCGTATAACGGTTTTAGTAATTTTTAGCTATGTACAACAATTTTTCTCAATTAGCCTTTTAGTGTACGCACACTAATTTATCTTGTGGTTAACCCCCCGCTTTTCCCCTTCATAAATCTTCGAGAAGTGAATATCTTGTGTTTAGGCTGCCGTGCAGGAAGATCACGAAAATATTCTCTAATGTCGCTACCTATCTCTTTTTACCACATTCCCTAGTCATGAAAAGAAAAGGGACACAAAATGCTTGAAACCAAGACTTAGTTCCTTTGAAGAGCATTCTTATCCTTTTTTCCTTTACACTAAAGTAAAACAAAAAGAAGGAGAAGAAATGACATTTAACATCAAATAGGACATGGAAGCTGAACACGTCGAGGCTTTACTGCGAAAATTTAGGCGACGTAATGTTTTCTATTACTAGTGAGATGTAATTCTATGGGTATTTTCGTATTTCGTATTTCGATTCTGCGGTGCGTTCCCTTACGGGTCCGCTGCATTCAGACCTTAAGATCCATTATGCCCGCACTGCAACCTCTTCTCTACAGAAGCCCCGTCCCTTCCATGAAGGCCAGTACATCCGCTGCAGAGAGTGAGTAGATTTCCGCGGGGGCTGGGTATGCAGCCCCCAGTTCCCTAAGCCTTTTGTGACCGAGCGGGCCACATTCGGTTAGCAAATGAAGAGGCGTTTCTTCCTCTTCTCCGCACACTCTACAAGTGCTTTCCTCAGAACGTCCCATTAGATGAAGGTGTCGTTTGAGTGCGCAGTGCCCTGTCAGGACGCCCACGACTTTCCTTAGCCGCTCTCGGCTTAACTGGAGAAACCACCGTTGGGCTGTTGGCGAGGAGGGCCGAGAAATGAAGGCCCTCGCTTGCCTCATCCCCGGTGCATTTTCCCAGTGTGAGTGAAATTGCTTGTTGAGCCAGTTTCCTAGCTCCTTCCGCAACGCACTCTCCGTCACAGCGAGTGCTGGTTGTGGTCCCAGGTATGGCATGTTCGATGCCTCCCTTGCCAGTTCGTCAGCTACCTCATTGCCAGCGATTCCTGAGTGCCCAGGAACCCAAACCAGGTTGACCGAATTGTTATTTCCAGCCAACTTCGTTAATGCGTCTCGACAGTCGTTAACGAGGCCGGATCTCACCTCCACGGAGTTCAGAGCCCCGAGCGCCGCCCGACTGTCGCTGCAGATGTAGATGTACTTGCCAGAGTAGCCCCTACGTAGGTTCTCCTCAGCGCACACCAGAATTGCGTATATTTCCGCCTGGAATACACTGGGGTACTTGCCAAGAGGTACGCTCACTCGTCCCTCTGGCATCCCCCCAGTGAATCCTGCGCCGGTGTGCTCAGATCGTTTTTGGCCCCGTCTGTGTACCAGACTAGGCCACGCGGTGTGAGCAATTTTTCTCCCTTCTCGCCCCAGTCTTCCCTAGAGGGGATCCTGGTTGTATATGGGTCATTAAAGCGCAACCGACGCTCTATCCTGTCTTTGCGCATTTGCAAGACAGCCTCATCCGCGCCCGGTAGAGTGAGTGCACTTCGATGTCCCTCACTTCCCGCTCGCCATTCTCCTATCCCCTGCAACCTGAAGGCTGAGGCCCGGGCCGAATGCTGCACTCTGAGGTGCAGCGGCTCCAGGGCCAGGATCGCCTCCAAGGCTGCTGAGGGAGTTGTTCTCATAGCACCGGTCACCATTAGGCATCCCAGCCTTTGCACTCGCCCGAGGGCACTCCTGGTACTAGCGCGTTCCGTGTGGAGCCGGAGAAACGCCTACACATCCATAAGGACGCGCAGGCCTTCTTTGTTTGTGACTCTACATGGTCTGTCCAAGAAATGACATTTAACATCAAATAGGACATGGAAGCTGAACACGTCGAGGCTTTACTGCGAAAATTTAGGCGACGTAATGTTTTCTATTACTAGTGAGATGTAATTCTATGGGTAGATATCGACGTGCCTTTCAACCTGAAAATTGTAAATTTTTCATAAATTATTTGGAAATTACGAGCAGTTGACCATTTGGAAATTGGGGTGTACTGCATGACAAATGTGAAAACTATTCGGAAATTGGTGTACACATTTTTCGTGGATGGTCAACCCCTCGACTATGAATTTAGGAACACCCCTCGGAAAATCCTGCATAATCTATTAAATTAATCTTTCATTTTCGGAAATTTTTCGACCTATGAGTGAATTTTATAAATGTAAATGAAATTTGCAATCTGCAATCTGATATGGCTTTAGTGATTTGAGCGAAATTAAAAAATGTAAAAATTTCAAGACTATATTGTTTTAGAAACTCCAATGTCCAAGCTGTTCAAATTTTACTCTTGGTCGTTAAAGGTTCATGCACCTGTGATCTGACTAAACACAGCTGGCGGTCAAATTCATCCGTAACCCAAAAAAATTCGACGGAAGTATTATTACTCAACACCGTACAGCAGGACGGGAGATTCACAAGACATTGTTCAAGCACTGCTGACGAAAAATATTTTTGTAAGTGCTCGAAACTTAAGTGAAAACGACAAACGCATAATTGAATTAGTGAATAGTTTCGTGATGCTCTCGATTTCACAATAGCAATTTGTTCCATTGTCTCGACAACGAAATGCAAAAAATTTTACGTTATTCAACGTGTTCATTTAAATTACGTCCGTTCATTCCAATTTAACCGCAGGAGAGGTTCTTTAGAGTTGACTGAATTCCATCCCTAAAACGTCTCATGGAGAAAAAAAATTGGCAGTCTCGGAGTCGGTAGAAACTTCTACTTTTTCACATAATTTGTAAACGTACACATAGTGAAGAATGTCGAAGGAAGCTTATCGCCATTAAAATAACGTTTTTCGAAAAAATTGTATCTACATCTAAGGTTTTCGACCCTATTATTGACCTTATCGCCATTATTACAAAGAAATTAAATCGTTTTAGCTTTTAGCCACTCTTTGCAAGGACTGTATACGTCCGAAACTTCCTCACGTCTTGCCTTCTCTTTTGGCCTTGAGCCTCAGACTCACTCACTCAGACCTCTTGGCTACACAAGACGAGAACAGTGTTTTGTCACGTTTGTGTTTTAAAGTTTAAAGTAGCATGGAATTTACCCAAATTTACTAGCTGGATTTTAACCACAATGTTAAATTTAAATAAAAATAGAATAAAAGTCAACCACTGACCCTATTTAAAACGTTTCAGTTATTCGTTGCTCGATAAAACCCCGCTTTACCAATTTAAAACGTGAACGCTGAGTAAATGGTTGAAGATATAACAAAATCATAAATAGAAGAATTGTTGGCTACGAAAAGATCTACCAAAAAGTCCGCGACAGCATATAGCTATCTATGAAGAATAGCCCACAACAAACAGTCAAACCGATTTTTACAAAAAATTAAAACACAAAAACAATTATTGTAGGCTACCTATCATAGACACTTATATGCAGTCGCGGACTTTTTTGTAGACCTATTTGTTGCCAACAATTCTTCTATATAAGATTTTGTTCCATCTCCAAACGTTTAGGCAGCGTTCGCAAAAGAAGCGCATTTTTCGCCGGGTTTATCGGAGGCGCTATGTAAACGTAGGCGAGGCGCCATATAAACGTAGGCGCGAGGAATGGGGGTTTGCTTTAAAAATTTTAAAGTTGATGTGCCAAAATGCCACTTTCTCTGGACCGATTTGGCTCAAAATCTAATCAGCACCAGCAAAGTGCCCACTGAATATGTATGCCAAATTTCATTTCAATATCTTCAGAAACTTGGGACGTAGCGTCTTTCCTTTAAGATCTCTTGCCAAAAAGATCCTAAAAGAACATTTTTCGAAAAAATGGCACAAAGGTTTTCGACTTGAAAAAAAATCAGGTATCAAATCAAAAAACGTAAAGATTTCATGTTTTTGACGATTCGATTTTTCGATCGATTTTATTAACTTGCTCGGCGAAACGTAGAAGTTAAAAACTGTCAGCCAGGGAAGCTGCTTTTTTTATTTGCCTTAAAATAAATATTCAAAATATTCAAGTATTTTGAACTGTGAAATGCCGGAAAGTGTTTTAAATTAGGAAAACCGGTGGACTTGGTGTCAAAGCACAGCAGAAAAAATGGCAAAGCGGAGGTATGCCGCCCATCAGTCTTGTACGGAAGCGTTGAAGTGCCACATTTTTCACTTTTTTCATTTCTAAATTACCACAAAAAATGTGTAAATTTCGGACAGAAAAACTAAATTTACACGAAAACTGTAAATTTACACAAAAACTGTCGATTTACAGAAAAACTGTAAATTTACAGAAAAAACTGTAGCACCCACTCTAGCCCCGTCCCGTCACGTCACTACGAAAGCGTAGAAGTGCCAATTAAATCCGCAAAATCGGACATACGGGGTGAAAATTAGGGGTTGCAACTCGAAATTCCGCTAAATAAATGTCAGTCGAAACTGGTGTAATTCGATAGCTTTCCATTAGTGATTGAAAAAGCCAACGGAAGATGTAAATCAGTGCGATGCGTATCCCTGTAGATGTTTATTCACCGTGAATGATTCGTATATTGAGGTGGGCTTGATCTGCACCTAGTAGTAATGCCAAAGCATATGCTTCATGATAAAGGAATTGTGAAGGGGTGTCAATTTCAGGTGATGAAATTTTTTGGGTTCAATTGTTGTAGATAGATCAAGGATTAAATTTCCTCCGTCAATTTTTTTGTGTTCGGGGGTTGAAGGGTGGTGGTTTTCGGGAGTATAATTTTTTGCGTTCAATTAGTTTCCTCGGGTAATAGGTGGTCAAAGAGTTACATTTTCTTCATGTCATCTTTTTGTGTTCGGAGGTTGAAGGGGGTGGTTTTCGAGGGTATAATTTTTTGCTTTCATTAGTTTCCGCCGGTAATATGTGTTCCAAGGGTTACATTTCAATCAAAATCAATTTTTTGGGTTTCAAGGTTAAAGGGGGTGAGTTTTAGGGGTGATCTAACAGCTTTCACTCGTCGATAAAGCATCTCTTTATCGTCTTGTATAATAAATAACTATTTTTACTGTCCTTACAGTTAAAGCGCAGCTTTAGCAGCACATTTCGGGTCGGTAAAGATACGCTTTAACATCTGGTACAAAATAAAGGTCTTTATCATCATTCGCGAAAAACCACCTTTAAAGGCGTTACAACCCCTAACACGAACCTGAGGAATAACGAATGCTAAGGGATAACGAACGTTTTATGTCGATTTTTGCCGAAACCGAAACTACCCGACGTTGCTGGAAACTATTTTTTTATGTTGGCACCACTGTTTCGAATAAACATTAATTGGATCCAAAATGGTGGTGTAATGACTGTGTAAAGTCCAAAGTGTCAAAAAAACTTCTTTCTTACGTATACTGTATACTGTATACTGTAACTTCGCAGGTAACTGAGGGGTAAGCCTCAGTTGTGAATGTTGCTAAATTTCAACAAGACCTAGCCGATTAGCCAATTGTGTAAATTGACAGCTTTTGTGTAAATTTACAGTTTTTGTGTAAATTTACAGTTTTTGCGTTTTACAGTTTTTGTGGGGGGCATTTCACACCCCAAAAATTTGTACACCACTGCCTAACATTTGCCACTAACACTGCCGAAAATTTGTACACCACTGCCGACTGTGAAATCCCCCCCAAGTTTTTGTGTAAATTTACAGTTTTTGTTGTACAGTTTTTGCGTTTTACAGTTTTTGTGTAAATTTACAGTTTTTGTGTAAATTGACAGCTTTTGTGTAAATTTACAGTTTTTGTGTAAATTTACAGTTTTTGTGTAAATTTAGTTTTTGTGTAAATTTACAGTTTTTGTGTTTTACAGTTTTTGCGTTTTACAGTTTTTGTGTAAATTTAGTTTTTGTGTTTTACAGCTTTTGTGTAAATTTACAGTTTTTGTGTAAATTTACAGTTTTTGCGTTTTACAGTTTTTGTGTAAATTTACTTTTTGTGTAAATTTAGTTTTTGTGTAAATTTAGTTTTTGTGTAAATTTAGTTTTTGTGTAAATTTACAGTTTTTGTGTTTTACAGCTTTTGTGTAAATTTACAGTTTTTGCGTTTTACAGTTTTTGTGGGGGGCATTTCACACCCCAAAAATTTGTACACCACTGCCTAACATTTGCCACTAACACTGCCGAAAATTTGTACACCACTGCCGACTGTGAAATCCCCCCCAAGTTTTTGTGTAAATTTACAGTTTTTGTTGTACAGTTTTTGCGTTTTACAGTTTTTGTGTAAATTTACAGTTTTTGTGTAAATTGACAGCTTTTGTGTAAATTTACAGTTTTTGTGTAAATTTAGTTTTTGTGTAAATTTACAGTTTTTGTGTTTTACAGTTTTTGCGTTTTACAGTTTTTGTGTAAATTTAGTTTTTGTGTTTTACAGTTTTTGTGTAAATTTACAGTTTTTGCGTTTTACAGTTTTTGTGTAAATTTACAGTTTTTGTGTAAATTGACAGCTTTTGTGTAAATTTACAGTTTTTGTGTAAATTTACAGTTTTTGTGTTTTACAGTTTTTGTGTAAATTTACAGTTTTTGCGTTTTACAGTTTTTGTGTAAATTTACAGTTTTTGTGTAAATTGACAGCTTTTGTGTAAATTTACAGTTTTTGTGTAAATTTACAGTTTTTGTGTTTTACAGTTTTTGTGTAAATTTACAGTTTTTGCGTTTTACCGTTTTTGTGTAAATTTACTTTTTGTGTAAATTTAGTTTTTGTGTAAATTTAGTTTTTGTGTAAATTTAGTTTTTGTGTAAATTTACAGTTTTTGTGTTTTACAGTTTTTGCGTTTTACAGTTTTTGTGTAAATTTAGTTTTTGTGTTTTACAGTTTTTGTGTAAATTTACAGTTTTTGCGTTTTACAGTTTTTGTGTAAATTTACAGTTTTTGTGTAAATTTACAGTTTTTGCGTTTTACAGTTTTTGTGTAAATTTACTTTTTGTGTAAATTTAGTTTTTGTGTAAATTTACAGTTTTTGTTTTACAGTTTTTGTGTTTTACAGTTTTTGTTTTACAGTTTTTGTTTTACAGTTTTTGTGTAAATTTACAGTTTTTGTGTTTTACAGTTTTTGTGTTTTACAGTTTTTGTGTAAATTTACAGTTTTTGCGTTTTACAGTTTTTGTGTAAATTTACAGTTTTTGTGTAAATTGACAGCTTTTGTGTAAATTTACAGTTTTTGTGTAAATTTACAGTTTTTGTGTTTTACAGATTTTGTGTAAATTCACAGTTTTTGCGTTTTACAGTTTTTGTGTAAATTTACAGTTTTTGTGTAAATTGACAGCTTTTGTGTAAATTTACAGTTTTTGTGTAAATTTACAGTTTTTGTGTTTTACAGTTTTTGTGTAACTTTACAGTTTTTGTGTAAATTTACAGTGGTGCACAAATTTTCGGCAGTGTTAGTGGGAAATGCTAGGCTGTGGTTGCAAAAATTGTGTCAAATTCGGCAGTGGTCTATGAATTTTTGGGCTGTCGGGGTACTTCACAGTCGGCAGTGGTGTACAAATTTACGGCAGTGCCATGAAAATTCGGCAGTGGTGTACAAGTTTTTGGAGTGTGAAATGCCGCCCAGTTTTTGTGTAAATTTACAGTTTTTGTGTAAAATTACAGTTTTTTCTTCCAAAATTTACACATTTTTTGTGGTAATTTGAAAAAAAAAGAAAAAATGTGGCACTTCGGTAGTCTCGTAATCACAAAAAGACCTTTAAAATTAAGCAGACGTACGCCTTTCTATAAAAAATGTAAATAAAACCCGCCAACAATTCATCATTTATTATAATGATACCTCCTCATTGTGCAGATGCTAGACAATTTTTTCGCCTATCCGATTTATTGCCTCTTCCATTTTCGGTGCGACAGACTCGCAGCTTCCTGCAATTACGGCATTAACCTCCATTTTCGTTAGCATCGTAAATAAATCTCTTGTACATTGTCAAATCTTCACCCACCTCCAAATCAATTTTAATACTTCCGCCTCGTCTTACCATAAAACCCGTGATTACACGGCAATTTTCTGACGACTTTTGCATCTTGCGGTAGGAAGAAAAAGCGATTTATTAATCCGAACTAATCCATTGTTACATAACCGGAACTTCTGTTGAATTAAGACCCAGCTGCTAACATAAATTGGATACTGTTACTTTTGCCTCGGTTATGAGTTATTGTCAGATTTCCGATCGATTCAGTTATGTTAATTGGTCTATAAATCATTTATCACAATATCGAAAGGAAACTATCAACAAAGACGGTTGTTTCTGAGGACCTAACTGTAGTTTTTAAGCACTTTTTAATTGGACGAAACTTTCCTCCGATAGACATCGCAACTTTCGGATTTAATTTCGAGAGAATTGGTCAATCGAGATTCTTTAGTACCATCATAAATTATTATGGTTTGATGTTGGAACCCACGGTCAGTATGCAAGATCGATGGCTTCACCACGTCCTAAAAGGTTAATTTAAAAGTCGTTTCCGTAGATTCCTCCTTTTATGAATTCGATGCATTTCCAATAACGTTGGAATTACTGTTACCTTCAATTGAGATGGAATATCGTTACTGGAACGATTCGAGAGATTTATGCGAAAACATGCACCACTTGCTGGGGGAATGCAGGAACTGTTAGATTTTCATGTGCAATAATTACCTTGTTTGTGCTGTATGGGTTTATTAGCGCATAAACTGATCCCTACCTTACGGAAGCGTGGAAGTGCCACATTTTTCTCATTTTTATTTCCAAATTACCACAGCAAATGTGTAAATTTCTGAAGGAAAAACTGTAAATTTACAGAAAAACTGTAAAACACAGAAACTGTAAATTTACAAAAAAAAAACTGTAGATTTACACTTGTAGCACCCACTCTAGCCCCGTCCCGTTACGTCACGTGCCTACCGTACCCATAGTCCGTCCCGCTGTTTGGCGAAAATTAAAAAAAAAATTGTGTAATTTGACAGTTTTTGTGTAAATTTACAGTTTTTCTGTAAATTGACAATTTTTGTGTAAATTTAGTTTTTCTGCAAATTTACAGTTTTTGTGTGTAAAACAGTTTATCTGTTTTATAGTATTTGTGTAAATTTACAGTTTTTCATCATTGTAATGTTGATAGAATTATCGTAATTAGGCCGATGGTGAGAAGATTGATTTGAAGGAGGTGAAATCATTTAATAAGTCCTGTTGCGGTGATTAATGCACTTAAGGATCTTGTGATAGGTCAAGGTCTTGGTTCTACTAGGTGGAATGGGTGATTTTTTGAAGTCATTAGTTGATTTCCCTGGAGTAGAGACAGCAAATACATATGATTGAATAATTGAGACTGCAGATTCTAGGATGAGAAGAAGGATTTGTGTGATGATTAGAAGGTTGATGGTGAAAAGGGTTATGTTGTTTCCGGTGTTGCCTAGGAGGGTGAGTAGAAGGTGGCCTGCAATTATGTTGGCAGTTAGTCGAATTGATAGTGTTAAAGGCCGGATAAGGTTACTAATAGTTTCGATACATACTATGAAAGGCATAAGGATGGGGGGGGTTCCTTGAGGAACTAGGTGGGCTAGTATGTGTGTTGTGTTTTTAAACCATCCAAGGATTATAAGTGAAATTCAGAGAGGGAGTGCTAAGGATAGTGATAGAGAGAGATGTTTTTCTGTAAATTTACAGTTTTTGTGGAAATTTAGTTTTCTCTTCCGAAATTTACACATTTTTTGTGGTAATTTGGAAACAAAAAAAGAGAAAAAGCCAACGGAAGATGTATCTCAATGCGATGTATATCACCGTAGATGTTTATCAAGTTAATGTGTATGTAGGGGCGGCTGGTCTTACTGGTGGAATCGGGTGCAGATTTTATCAATCTGCACCTAGTAGTAGTGCCTCCGCAAAAACGCACAGATGTGTCAAAAAGGCGAAATGTTAAAAAATTGTTGTTACTACATAATTTAAAAATAGAAAATGAACAGGAATGAGTAAATGAGAAGAATTGCCGGAATTAAAACAAAATTTGCCGAATTTTGAAAAATTAACACTCGGTGCTGAAAAATTGCGAAACGGGGTGAAAAATCAAGAGGAATGAAGATTAAGTGTGATTAAGTAGAATTACGAAATACCGGGTGATTCAGTTTGGTTTTCGCCCCCCTGTAACTTTTTTATTTCAACAGAAAAATTTATAAAACCATATATATTTGTTAATCGCATGACAAACTCTATTAAATGACGTAATTAAATCTTCAATATGATGACATATGTCAAAATGACGATAGTCAATTTTTTTTCTCCAAATGACATGCTGTATATTTCTTAGCGGATTCTTGTAGACATTTGTTTTCTACATTCAATTATGTAAAAAAAGTCTACACTTTTACTAGAAAAATTCCGAAAAAAAAATTGATTTGATTAGGCATAATTTGAAAGTATCTTGTCAATAAAAGTAGTTAGCCATGGAAA
Organism: Pycnomerus fuliginosus; assembly: GCA_963924575.1. Lineage (NCBI taxonomy): Eukaryota > Metazoa > Arthropoda > Insecta > Coleoptera > Zopheridae > Pycnomerus > Pycnomerus fuliginosus. The sequence goes on from OZ004622.1 coordinate 23,485,650, forward strand.
AAATTGAATTATAGTGTAGTCTAAGTCACTCACATCGCAAGGACCGTAGTTTCTCAAAGAATTATTATTACTTACCCTTTTAATAACAATAATACCCCATTTACCTTCTAACTAGTGAATAACAATAACATTATTACTATTAACGATTTAACAGGTAAATCAATTATAATTTTTGAAAAACAGGACCCTTCGTGTGAGGGCGACATTAGGCAACACCATAATTCAATTTTTTCCACGGCTCACTACGTTTATTGACAAGAAACTTTCAAATTATGCCTAATAAAATAAATTGTCTTTCGGAATTTTTCTAGTGAAACTGTGAACTTTTTTTACATAATTAAATGTAGAAAAAAAACGTCTACAAGAATCCGCTAAGAAACATACAGCATGTCATTTGAAGAAAAAAAGTTGACAATCGTCATTTTGACATAATGTCATCATATTGACGATTTATTGACCTCACTTCATGGAGTTTGTCATGCAATTTACAAATATATATGGTTTTATATATTTTCCTGTTGCAATAAAATAGTTACAGGGGGGCGAATACCAAATTGAATCACCCGGTATAACACGAAAATAACCAAATTATGCAATTAGAACTTTTGTGGGCGTTGAAATACGCACTTATACCTATCTATTGCGAAGGAAACTGGAAATTTGTAAAAGGCAGGGTTGATAAAAATCATCTGATTTTTTGATTTTTTTTAAAAACGAATCAAACAAAACAACGGCGGCGGTACATCTTAGATTATTGCCCTGCGTGTGTAGAACGACGGTTTGATAAGCAAGAGCATTTTTTTTTAAATTCTAAAGCCAATAGCCGTAGCGCTTGATAGGCTGCAAGCAAAAGATGCATTTTTGTCTGATTCTGTAGAGGAATGGAAAAAATTAGAAAATATTTTCGATGAAACAGACTTGACTCTAAAACAACTAAATTTTTTTTAAAATAGATATAAACAAGCTTTAACGTCGTTTCATTATCTAGCTTATATGTATTTTAGACCCAACAAAACCATTTTTTGCATTAAGTGAAAGCGAAACTGAAGAGGCTTTATCAGTAGCAGAAGAAGCTTATCCTGACACTGGTTTGCTACCTATAATTATAAAATTGCAAGCAAAATCAAATCCTTTTAAGAAAATCATATTTTCCGGAGAAATTTTAAACAAAGTGTCAGCTGTAGAATGGTGGGCGTCACAAAAAAAATGTCCCTGCAATTAAAGATGTTTTAAATATTGTAAAACATTTACTTTGTAGTGTGGCTTCCTCGGCCTCAGTTGAGAGAGTGTTTTCTTCATTTGGTCTGGTTCACTCGAAATTAAGGAACAGATTAGGAGTAGAAAGAGCCTCAAAAGTGGTATTTTTGTTTAAATATTTTAATGAAAATAAATAATAGTTTTGTCGATATCTATTTACCTATTTATTTCTAATAATTGTTTCGTTGTCTTTGTTCATTTTGTACATAAAATTAATCACTTATTGATTAAAATCAATGATTTTTAAAAAAAAATCAGTTGATTTAAATCAGCTGATTTAAATCTGCTCAACCCTGGTATAAGGTAAACTGAATCCCAAATGCGTTCAATTTTATTACCGACGAAAAACGAAATTATGCGAATTTTGCAAAATTACCACTTAGGGGGTTGAAAAATCGTAAAGGTGGATGAAAAGTCAAACGGTATGAGTATTAACCGTGGCTAAGTAAAATAACGGAAAATAACACCAAAATAACCGAATTATGTAAATTTAGCGTTTAAGAGTTGAAACATTGCGAAGAGGGATGAAAAAAGTGAAAAATGTAATCATCATCCAAATGAGTTCATTTATTACCGAAGAAAAACGAAATTACGCAAATTTTGCCAAATTAGCACATAGGTGGTTGAAAAATCGTAAAGGGGGGTGAAAAGTTAAAAGGGATGAAAATTAAACGCATAATTGAACAGAATTACAGAACATAACACGAAAATAATTATGGAAATTTGGATTTTGGGGGTTGAAATATTGCGAAGGGGGTTGTAGAAGTGAAAAAGGCAAGAACAATGTATATGAGTAAAATTTGTTACTGAAAAAAGGCAAAACTGCGCGAATTTTACAAAATTAACGCTCGGGAGGTTGAAAAATTGATAAGGGGGATGAAAAGTCAAGAGGATTGGAAATGAACTGTAGTTAAGTAGAACTAGCAAAAATCACACGAAAAAGAAACGGTCAGGGTAAATTTTGCTTTTTGAGGGTTCACATATCATGAAAGGGGTCGAAAAATTGTGGATGGGTTAAAAATTAATGAAAATGACTTTGACTTATCCAAAAATCAGAAGAAAGCCCAAAAAAAAATAAACCGTATATATTTACTCCGCTTGCTAGGGCTTAGGGGTTGTTAGTAGCGTAGGGGTTGGTTTTAGGTTGAAGACTCAAGACTTTTTTTCAATAATTAACCGAAATCTATCGAACCCCATAATTTTATTCCACCACTTACATGAAAAAATTTCCAGTCTCGACCCTTAAATTTCATCCCCCTTGCTAAATCATAATACTTTGAGCAGTTTTTGAGTTCTCGCATTTTTGTGTTTCGGCAGGTTATGGGGTTGCAAGGCCTTTAAGGGTCGTTTTTCGCGAATTTGAATAAGTTCTTTTTTGTACCGTCATCGTCAGTAGAAAGCTATCGAATGGTATTAATTTCAACCATACATTATTCAGTAAAAATTCGAGTTTCCACCCCTAACTTTCATCCCTTTTGATAAATTTCTCCTAAAATTCACTCTTCCCTTCTCGAAGATGCAGTGTGTAAGATGTCACAGTTTCGCAGAAGATATTGCTTCTCTGTGTCAAATTACAGGGCTTTATGAACGTTTCAACCCCTAAACTCCAACCCCCTATTTCACCACCCCCACATGCCCTAAAGGAAGTTGTGTTTTCAATTTCACCACCCTAACCCAATTCGTTGAAAAATTAAGGTGATTTGTAGATTCATGTTTTCAACACCTCATGATTTCACCCCTTTATGATTTACAGGGGCGAGTTTATTTTTCCGGTGTTACATAACTCCTTGCGTATTTACTGACTTCAGTTGTTCATAAATAAATCTCTAAAGTTTCAGAAAAAATAAATAAAATATATTTATCCGCTTGCAAAGAGTTAGGGTTGGTTAATGGCCTAGGGGTTGGTTTTAGATTGAAAATTCATAAGACCTTTTTTCAATAGTTGACCGAAATCTATCGAACCCCGTAATTTTATGCTACCATTTACTTGAAGAAATTTCAAGTTTCAACCCTTAAATTTCAGCCCCCTTGTTAGATTTTAATGAAGGTTTGTCCATCCACCTACAATGTCACTGAAAATTAACACACCAAATTATGCCTTGATACGTTGAGTAGTTTTTGAGTTCTCGTATTTTTGTGTTTCTGCATGTTAGGGGTTGCAGCGTCAATAAGGGTGGTTTTTCTCAAAATATGAATGACACCTTTTTTGAATCATTAATGAAAAGCTATCGAATGGCGCCAATTTCGACCAATAGTTATTAAGCGGAATTTCGAGTTGCAACCCCTAATTTCCACCCCATCTGTTCGATTTTACGAAAAACCGCATCCCCCGCAAGATTTCACCGATATATGTGGGTATGTTGAGTTTCCGACAGCTGCGTGCAACCCTTGCGGAGTTATCATATTTTTTGTGGTTTTCATCCCCTAAGTTTCATCCCCCGAAATTAGTACCCTTTCACTTTCAACAGACTTGAGGGTCGAACGTACATACCAAGTTTCAGAAAGATACGTCCACTAGTTCTCGAGTTATTGCAATTAATAGTTTTTCGGTTTTTCACCCCTAACTCCCACCCCCTTGGTCCGATATGGCCCAAAGGCAATCCTCGCCGAGTATTTAGAGAAACACAATTGCACACCAAGTTTCAGCTCGTTATCTCAATCCGTTTTCAAGTTATCCGACGGACAGACTAGACGAGTGAGCGAGCGATAGAGCAAGCGAGCGAGCGAATAATCAAAGACAAGAGTACCTCCGCATTCTGCTACGGAACTAAAACTGTAAATTTACACAAAAACTGTAAATTTACACAAAACTGTCAACTTACAGAAAAATTGTAAATTTACACTTGTAGCACCCACTCTAGCCCCGTCCCGTCACGTCACGTGCCGACCGTACCCATGTTTCACAGTTTTTCGTAAATTTACAGTTTTTCTGTAAATTTACAGTTTTTCTGTAAATCGACAGTTTTTGTGTATTCTGTAAATTTACAGTTTTTGTGTAAAACAGTTTTTGTGTAAAACAGTTTTTGTGTAAAACAGTTTTTGTGTAAATTTACAGTTTTTATGTAAATTTACAGTTTTTATGTAAATTTTTTCTGTAAATCGACAGTTTTTGTGTAAATTTACAGTTTTCGTGTTTTACAGTTTTTCTGTAAATCGACAGTTTTTGTGTAAATTTACAGTTTTTGTGTAAATTTACAGTTTTTATGTTTTACAATTTTTGTGTAAATCGACAGTTTTTGTGTAAATTTACAGTTTTTCTGTTTTACAGTTTTTTTGTAAATTTACAGTTTTTGGGTAAATTTACAGTTTTTATGTAAATTTACAGTTTTTATGTTTTACAGTTTTTCTGTAAATCGACAGTTTTTGTGTAAATTTACAGTTTTTCTGTAAATTTACAGTTGTGTAAATTTACCGTTTTTATGTAAATTTACAGTTTTTATGTTTTACAATTTTTGTGTAAATCGACAGTTTTTGTGTAAATTTACAGTTTTTCTGTTTTACAGTTTTTTTGTAAATTTACAGTTTTTGGGTAAATTTACAGTTTTTATGTAAATTTACAGTTTTTATGTTTTACAGTTTTTCTGTAAATCGACAGTTTTTGTGTAAATTTACAGTTTTTCTGTAAATTTACAGTTGTGTAAATTTACCGTTTTTATGTAAATTTACAGTTTTTATGTTTTACAATTTTTGTGTAAATCGACAGTTTTTGTGTAAATTTACAGTTTTTCTGTTTTACAGTTTTTTTGTAAATTTACAGTTTTTGGGTAAATTTACAGTTTTTATGTAAATTTACAGTTTTTATGTTTTACAGTTTTTCTGTAAATCGACAGTTTTTGTGTAAATTTACAGTTTTTATGTAAATTTACAGTTTTTATGTAAATTTACAGTTTTTATGTTTTACAATTTTTGTGTAAATCGACAGTTTTTGTGTAAATTTACAGTTTTTCTGTTTTACAGTTTTTTTGTAAATTTACAGTTTTTGGGTAAATTTACAGTTTTTATGTAAATTTACAGTTTTTATGTTTTACAGTTTTTCTGTAAATCGACAGTTTTTGTGTAAATTTACAGTTTTTATGTAAATTTACAGTTTTTATGTAAATTTACAGTTTTTATGTTTTACAATTTTTGTGTAAATCGACAGTTTTTATGTAAATTTACAGTTTTTATGTTTTACAGTTTTTCTGTAAATCGACAGTTTTTGTGTAAATTTACAGTTTTTCTGTAAATTTACAGTTGTGTAAATTTACCGTTTTTATGTAAATTTACAGTTTTTATGTTTTACAATTTTTGTGTAAATCAATTTACAGTTTTTCTGTTTTACAGTTTTTTTGTAAATTTACAGTTTTTATGTAAATTTACAGTTTTTATGTAAATTTACAGTTTTTATGTAAATTTACAGTTTTTATGTAAATTTACAGTTTTTGTGTAAATTTACAGTTTTTATGTAAATTTACAGTTTTTATGTAAATTTACAGTTTTTATGTAAATTTACAGTTTTTATGTAAATTTTTTCTGTAAATCGACAGTTTTTGTGTAAATTTACAGTTTTCGTGTTTTACAGTTTTTCTGTAAATCGACAGTTTTTGTGTAAATTTAGTTTTTGTGTAAATTTACAGTTTTTGTGTAAATTTACAGTTGTGTAAATTTACCGTTTTTATGTAAATTTACAGTTTTTATGTTTTACAATTTTTGTGTAAATCGACAGTTTTTGTGTAAATTTACAGTTTTTCTGTTTTACAGTTTTTTTGTAAATTTACAGTTTTTGGGTAAATTTACAGTTTTTATGTAAATTTACAGTTTTTATGTTTTACAGTTTTTCTGTAAATCGACAGTTTTTGTGTAAATTCAGTTGTTTCTTCCGAAATTTACACATTTTTTGTGGTAATTTGGAAACAAAAATAGAGAAAAATGTGGCACTTCTACGCTTCCGTACTACCTTGATAATAAAATAAGTGATAAGTTCACAAATTTGCATTCATCTTGCCACTGAAACTGAAAGCTTAAAATATTTGAAAATATATTTCTCCTCGCTTCCGTCTGCCACAAGTGTAAAGAGAGAGAACCCACAGAAAGTAACTGCAAACCATTGTCTGTTCTGTTGCCAAGTTTATTGATGTTTCCAAGGCAGATTTCAATCGACTTGTCGACAACTCTTCCGCTCAATTAGCCAACGTATTTGTGAAATTAATTTTCGAAACAGTCATGAAATTGTTTTCCTGTTCGATTCATTTTATTGATTGCATGGATCAACGAATCGTTGTTTTAGCAATGTTCGGTAGGTATCCTAAATCACGAAGTTATGTTAACCTTGACATAAATGCAGCTCTTAAAAGTTAAAACCGTCTGCTGATGGAAATATACCAAAGAAACCATAGTCAGATACACAATTAAACGTAAAAAATTGGCAGTCTCGGAGACGGTAGAAAATTCTACTTTTCACAGAATTTGTAAATGTAGCAATTAACTTTAACCAAGTCAGAATCGGCGAGTCGACCGCTGATGCTGTGTTGCGCATTGTGCCCGAGGTTCGTTTATTAAACTTTAAAATACAAATGTTTGTCACCCCTAAAATGTCGATTTTGTAAAAAACGGAAAATCGCCAAAATCGCTAAAAATTGCCCAAAGTTGCCAAAAATCGCCAAGTTGCTGAAAATTAACAGAGCAAGCGGAAATCGCCACCAAAGTTCCCATAAAAAATAATAAAGTTCGATGATAATCGTCATAGAATAATTTCCGAAAAAAAGTGTTAACTATGTTTCATTCATTTACTATTGAAGTGACAGGTCGTCAAAATTTGAGTTTTTTCGCTGAACAAGCAAACTTTGCAAGAAATCGAAATACAAGTGCCTCGGAGAAGGGGATTTGTCAGGTAGGTATTTATTGGTCGGAAAAAAACGGCAGATTCAACCTTTTTCAGTCGAAGAAAAGTAATAGTAATAACTGGGATATATTTTTAAAATTTGTCCAAAATCAGTACAGCGTCTTTGAATCTAAAAAATGAAACATTAAAGATCACAGAAGGAGCTTAAAAATCACTGAAATTGTTGGAAAATTTCCAAATCGCCAAAAAAATATGCTCGAAAACTGCCAAAATTGCTGCAAAATCGCTGAAAACTTGCCAAAATCGCTGGAAAATTTTCAAAATCGCTAAAAATCGCCAAATTGCTAGAAAATTGACAAATTGCAGAGAACTGTACACCAAAATTGCTAAATGGTTAACCCCTCGGCAACAGCTGTCGAATCCAATAGTAAAAAAATGCCCGTTTGGCCAAAAAATGGTGCCGTGAAAAAAACGTACGTATGTATAACCATCTTTTAACCTCCCCACAACCAATATAAAAATGGGAGGTTACTGCAATCAGTCCAAAATTCGAAATTGAGATAACACCAGATCTTTACGTTTCAAGGTCTCAGGATCACGAAAAAGTGGTTTTTAAAAAATGTCTGTGTGTATGTACGTACGTATGTACGTATATATATGTAAGAGTGTGTACGTGCTCCGGGGCGGAGCTAACTGCTTCGTCTATTATCGGACGTGTCCGACGTACCAAGTGCAGATTTAAGTTTGCTACTGGGGTTATATTTAAATTCTTGCGGTAGAGGGAGCTGCAGAGAGTTCTTAAATTGCTGGTTGCAGACGGTTTGGTTTTCAGTTCGAGGTTTTAGTAATTGGACTCAATGGGTCTCAGTTGAGTCGTGTTTCAGCACTCAGATGGTACACAGTGGGCAGTAGCTTGCGGTAGTTGTGAGACGTGAGGCAGTGCTTTTTAGGATTTTCTCTTTCGACAGGCATTTCGTTTCAATTAACAAAGGCGTAAGTACATTTAAATCAATGGTGAAAAATGTAAAAATTAATTTATGTTGTCTCGATTATTTAGCGGAAGCCAACGAAGCCTTTGAAATGGAGGGTGAAGGGGAGAAGTCAAAATTAAGAGTTTGGATCGTTGGCTCTACGTCTGGCACATTTCTTGAGTGTCGCGTTTCAACTGTTCCAAATTTGTTCTGGTGGATATGAATTTAAGATGATAGAGGAAGATAAATCAATGATCAATGCAGACCTACTCATCAGGAAGTGATAGTTTGATGGTGATAGTTATGTGTGACAATATTTAATCATCAGGTGTATTTAATAGTAATTTTTTACTGTAAGTTTAAATCTACTGTAAGTAAATACATTTAAAATTTCTGAATTTTTACTGTCTAATATTTATTGTGGTATTGGCGCTCGGAGGCCAAAAGTTAAGATGCGTGTGCTTAAAAACGTCTTTTTCATTTCAACTAATTTTTGTTATTTTCTCTCAATTTATTACGACTTCAATTTCAATGCGATAAGACTTCGAATTTGTTTTGAATTATGTCAAAAAAATGCCTTAAATTTTTGAAGTTTTTTCAAATCCGTTTCAAATCCGTTTATGAAGAATCCGTTGTTTCCGAAATTTGGCATTTAAGACAGCAAAAGTGAGCAGAATTCAATAAAAGGTGTTAAATCGAGTTCGCATGCCCAATTCCATCTTTAGGTATTACTTTAGCATCCCCGAAAACGATTCATGAAGAAATTGGTGTAGGAGGCTGACGGTCAGAATGCGTGTATCTAGAAACGTCAAATTAATTTTACCAATTTTTGATACAATTTAAGCCCTTTTTACTGCGAGACAAAAGGAAGGATTTTCCCTATTCCTCTTCATTTAGGAGGCCGGAATTAGTTTCAAGTGCTAAGTAGTTGGGTTAGGGCGACGGAGGCCGAAGGTTCACTAAGATTAGTCGAGGAAATTTTGGAAAACGATGGATGGCCCTTCTTTCAGCGAATTCCGTCAGTTCTAACGCGATTAGATTAATTAGCCCTTTCTCTGCGATTAATCTCCGAAATCAATGTAGGCAGAGATTGGTACCGGAGGCCGACGTTTAAAATGCGTGTATCTAGAAACGTCAAATAAATTTTACCACTTTTCATACAATTTAAGCCCTTTTGCCGCTTGAAAGTCAACGGGAAGACAAAAGGAAGGGTTTTTCATTATTTCTGTTCATTTAGGAGGTCGGAATTAGTTTCAGGTGCTAAGTAGTTGGCGAAGGGCGATGGAGGCCGACGGTTCACTTAGATTTGTGAATTAAATTTTGGGAAACGATGGAAGGCCCTTCTTTCAGCGAATTCCGTAAAATCCAGCGCAATTAGATTAATTAGCCCTTTATCTGCGATTAATCCCCGAAATCAATTTATGCAGAAATTGGTGCCGGAGGCCGACGGTTAAAATGCGTGTATCTAGAAACGTCAAATAAATTTTACCACTTTTCATACAATTTAAGCCCTTTTACCGCTTGAAAGTCAACGGGAAGACAAAAGGAAGGGTTTTTTCCTATTTCCGTTAATTTAGGAGGCCGGAATTAGTTTCAAGTGCCAAGTAGTTGGCGTAGGGCGACGGAGGCCGAAGGTTCACTGAGATTAGTGGAAGAAATTTTGGAAAACGATGGATGGCCCTTCTTTCAGCGAATTCCGTCAGTTTTAACGCGATTAGATTAATTAGCCCTTTCTCTGCGATTAATCCCCGAAATCAATGTAGGCAGAAATTGGTACCGGAGGCCGACGGTTCACTTAGATTTGTCTATTAAATTTGGGGAAACGATGGAAGGCCCTTCTTTCAGCGAATTCTGTCAGTTCTAACGCGATTAGATTAATTAGCCCTTTCTCTGCGATTAATCCCCGAAATGAATTTATGCAGAAATTGGTGCCGGAGGCCGACGGTTAAAATACGTGTATCTAGAAACGTCAAATAAGTTTTACCACTTTTCATACAATTTAAGCCCTTTTACCGCTTGAAAGACAACGGGAAGACAAAAGGAAGGGTTTTTCATTATTTCTGTTCATTTAGGAGGTCGGAATTAGTTTCAGGTGCTAAGTAGTTGGCGAAGGGCGATGGAGGCCGACGGTTCACTTAGATTTGTCTATTAAATTTGGGGAAACGATGGATGGCCCTTCTTTCAGCGAATTCCGTCAATTTTAACGCAAATAGAGTAATTGATCCGTTATTTGGGATTAGTCAAATTTTAGTTAAATTTCCATTAACTGAGGGGACTACCGAAAATCAAAGGTATTCTTCTTCGGGTCACTTAGTGCTTGTTTTTAGATGCATTACATCGTTCAATTGCCTCAATTAGTCCACATTCTATTGTTTTTTGAAAATTAATACAAAATAATGGTACTCTGCGTTTCCTGCTCAACCCAGGGCAAGGCAGTCTCTTACTTTCTGAAATTTTGAGATCGAGAGAGCGAAAATGAGCAGAATTCAATAAAGGGTGTTATATCGAGTTCGCATCCCTAATTCCGTCTTTAGGTATCGCTTTATCATCCCCGAAATCGATTTATGAAGACATTGGTGCCTGAGGCCGACGGTTAAAATGCGTGTATCTAGAAACGTCAAATAAATTTTACCACTTTTCATACAATTTAAGCCCTTTTACCGCTTGAAAGTCAACGGGAAGACAAAAGGAAGGGTTTTTCATTATTTCTGTTCATTTAGGAGGTCGGAATTAGTTTCAGGTGCTAAGTAGATCTTGAGGGGCGATGGAGGCCGACGGTTCACTTAGATTTGTCAATTAAATTTTGGGAAACGATGGAAGGCCCTTCTTTCAGCGAATTCCGTCAAATCCAGCGCAATTAGATTAATTAGCCCTTTATCTGTGATTAGTCCCAGAAATGAATTTATGCAGAAATTGGTGCCGGAGGCCGACGGTTAAAATGCGTGTATCTAGAAACGTCAAATAAATTTTACCACTTTTCATACAATTTGAGCCCTTTTACCGCTTGAAAGTCAACGAGAAGACAAAAGGAAGGGTTTTTCATTATTTCTGTTCATTTAGAAGGTCGGAATTAGTTTCAGGTGCTAAGAAGTTGGCGAGGGGCGATGGAGGCCGACGGTTCACTTAGTTTTGTCAATTAAATTTTGGGAAACGATGGAAGGCCCTTCTTTCAGCGAATTCCGTCAATTCTAACGCAATTAGATTAATTAGCCCTTTATCTGTGATTAGTCCCAGAAATTAATTTATGCAGACATTGGTGCCGGAGGCCCACGGTTAAAATGCGTGTATCTAGAAACGTCAAATAAATTTTACCACTTTTCCTACAATTTAAGCCCTTTTACCGCTTGAAAGTCAACGGGAAGACAAAAGGAAGGGTTTTTCCCTATTCCTGTTCATTTAGAAGACCGGAATTAGTTTCAAGTGCTAAGTAGTTGGCGTAGGGCGACGGAGGCCGAAGGTTCACTAAGATTAGTCGAGGAAATTTTGGAAAACGATGGATGGCCCTTCTTTCAGCGAATTCCGTCAATTTTAACGCAATTAGAGTAATTAACCCGTTATCTGGGACTAGTCAAATTTTAGTCCAATTTTATTTAATTGAGGGGGACTACCGAAAATCAAAGGTATTCTTCTTCGGGCCACTTAGTGCTTGTTTTTAAATGCATTACATGGTTCAATTGCCTCAATTAGTCCACATTCTATTGTTTTTTGAAAGTTAATACAAAATAATGGTACTCTGCGTTTCCTGCTTAACCTAGGGCAAAGCAGTCTCTTACTTTCTGAAATTTTGAGATCGAGAGAGCGAAAATGAGCAGAATTCAATAAAGGGTGTTAAATCGAGTTCGCATCCCCAATTCCGTCTTTAGGTATCGCTTTATCATCCCCGAAATCGATTTATGAAAACATTGGTGCCGGAGGCCGACGGTTAAAGTGCGTGTATCTAGAAACGTCAAATAAATTTTACCACTTTTCATACAATTTAAGCCCTTTTACCGCTTGAAAGTCAACGGGAAGACAAAAGGAAGGGTTTTTCCCTATTCCCGTTAATTTAGGAGGCCGGAATTAGTTTCAAGTGCTAAGTAGTTGGCGAAGGGCGATGGAGGCCGACGGTTCAGTTAGATTTGTCAATTAAATTTTGGGAAACGATGGAAGGCCCTTCTTTCAGCGAATTCCGTCAAATCCAGCGCAATTAGATTAATTAGCCCTTTATCTGCGATTAATCCCCGAAATCAATTTATGCAGAAATTGGTGCCGGAGGCCGACGGTTAAAATGCGTGTATCTAGAAACGTCAAATAAATTTTACCACTTTTCATACAATTTAAGCTCTTTTACCGCTTGAAAGTCAACGGGAAGACAAAAGGAAGGGTTTTTCATTATTTCTGTTCATTTAGGAGGTCGGAATTAGTTTCAGGTGCTAAGTAGTTGGCGTAGGGCGACGGAGGCCGAAGGTTCACTAAGATTAGTCGAGGAAATTTTGGAAAACGATGGATGGCCCTTCTTTCAGCGAATTCCGTCAATTTTAACGCAATTAGAGAAATTAACCCGTTATCTGGGACTAGTCAAATTTTAGTCCAATTTTATTTAATTGAGGGGGACTATTGAAAATCAAAAGTATTCTTCTTCGGGCCACTTAGTGCTTGTTTTTAGATGCATTACATCGTTCAATTGCCTCAATTAGTCCACATTCTATTGTTTTTTGAAAATTAATACAAAATAATGGTACTCTGCGTTTCCTGCTCAACCCAGAGCAAAGCAGTCTCTTACTTTCTGAAATTTTGAGATCGAGAGAGCGAAAATGAGCAGAATTCAATAAAGGGTGTTAAATCGAGTTCGCATCCCCAATTCCGTCTTTAGGTATCGCATTATCATCCCCGAAATCGATTTATGAAGACATTGGTGCCGGAGGCCGACGGTTAAAATGCGTGTATCTAGAAACGTCAAATAAATTTTACCACTTTTCATACAATTTAAGCCCTTTTACCGCTTGAAAGTCAACGGGAAGACAAAAGGAAGGGTTTTTCATTATTTCTGTTCATTTAGCAGGTCGGAATTAGTTTCAGGTGCTAAGTAGTTGGCGAAGGGCGATGGAGGCCGATGGTTCAGTTAGATTTGTCAATTAAATTTTGGGAAACGATGGAAGGCCCTTCTTTCAGCGAATTCCGTCAAATCCAGCGCAATTAGATTAATTAGCCCTTTATCTGGGATTAATCCCCGAAATCAATTTATGCAGAAATTGGTGCCGGAGGCCGACGGTTAAAATGCGTGTATCTAGAAACGTCAAATAAATTTTACCACTTTTCCTACAATTTAAGCCCTTTTACCGCTTGAAAGTCAACGGGAAGACAAAAGGAAGGGTTTTTCCCTATTCCTGTTCATTTAGAAGACCGGAATTAGTTTCAAATGCTAAGTAGTTGGCGTAGGGCGACGGAGGCCGAAGGTTCACTAAGATTAGTCGAGGAAATTTTGGAAAACGATGGATGGCCCTTCTTTCAGCGAATTCCGTCAATTTTAACGCAATTAGAGTAATTAACCCGTTATCTGGGACTAGTCAAATTTTAGTCCAATTTTATTTAATTGAGGGGGACTACCGAAAATCAAAGGTATTCTTCTTCGGGCCACTTAGTGCTTGTTTTTAAATGCATTACATCGTTCAATTGCCTCAATTAGTCCACATTCTATTGTTTTTTGAAAGTTAATACAAAATAATGGTACTCTGCGTTTCCTGCTCAACCTAGGGCAAAGCAGTCTCTTACTTTCTGAAATTTTGAGATCGAGAGAGCGAAAATGAGCAGAATTCAATAAAGGGTGTTAAATCGAGTTCGCATCCCCAATTCCGTCTTTAGGTATCGCTTTATCATCCCCGAAATCGATTTATGAAAACATTGGTGCCGGAGGCCGACGGTTAAAGTGCGTGTATCTAGAAACGTCAAATAAATTTTACCACTTTTCATACAATTTAAGCCCTTTTACCGCTTGAAAGTCAACGGGAAGACAAAAGGAAGGGTTTTTCCCTATTCCCGTTAATTTAGGAGGCCGGAATTAGTTTCAAGTGCTAAGTAGTTGGCGAAGGGCGATGGAGGCCGACGGTTCAGTTAGATTTGTCAATTAAATTTTGGGAAACGATGGAAGGCCCTTCTTTCAGCGAATTCCGTCAAATCCAGCGCAATTAGATTAATTAGCCCTTTATCTGCGATTAATCCCCGAAATCAATTTATGCAGAAATTGGTGCCGGAGGCCGACGGTTAAAATGCGTGTATCTATTTTACCACTTTTCATACAATTTAAGCTCTTTTACCGCTTGAAAGTCAACGGGAAGACAAAAGGAAGGGTTTTTCATTATTTCTGTTCATTTAGGAGGTCGGAATTAGTTTCAGGTGCTAAGTAGTTGGCGTAGGGCGACGGAGGCCGAAGGTTCACTAAGATTAGTCGAAGAAATTTTGGAAAACGATGGATGGCCCTTCTTTCAGCGAATTCCGTCAATTTTAACGCAATTAGAGAAATTAACCCGTTATCTGGGACTAGTCAAATTTTAATCCAATTTTATTTAATTGAGGGGGACTATTGAAAATCAAAAGTATTCTTCTTCGGGCCACTTAGTGCTTGTTTTTAGATGCATTACATCGTTCAATTGCCTCAATTAGTCCACATTCTATTGTTTTTTGAAAATTAATACAAAATAATGGTACTCTGCGTTTCCTGCTCAACCCAGAGCAAAGCAGTCTCTTACTTTCTGAAATTTTGAGATCGAGAGAGCGAAAATGAGCAGAATTCAATAAAGGGTGTTAAATCGAGTTCGCATCCCCAATTCCGTTTTTAGGTATCGCTTTATCATCCCCGAAATCGATTTATGAAGACATTGGTGCCGGAGGCCGACGGTTAAAATGCGTGTATCTAGAAACGTCAAATAAATTTTACCACTTTTCATACAATTTAAGCCCTTTTACCGCTTGAAAATCAAAGAGAAGACAAAAGGAAGGGTTTTTCATTATTTCTGTTCATTTAGCAGGTCGGAATTAGTTTCAGGTGCTAAGTAAAAGTTGGCGAGGGGCGATGGAGGCCGACGGTTCACTTAGATTTGTCAATTAAATTTTGGGAAACGATGGAAGGCCCTTCCTTCAGCGAATTCCGTCAATTCTAACGCAATTAGATTAATTAGCCCTTTATCTGTGATTAGTCCCAGAAATGAATTTATGCAGAAATTGGTGCCGGAGGCCGACGGTTAACATGCGTGTATCTAGAAACGACAATTTGAGTCCTTTTACCGCTTGAAAGTCAACGGGAAGACAAAAGGAAGGGTTTTTCCCTATTCCTGTTCATTTAGAAGACCGGAATTAGTTTCAAGTGCTAAGTAGTTGGCGTAGGGCGACGGAGGCCGAAGGTTCACTAAGATTAGTCGAGGAAATTTTGGAAAACGATGGATGGCCCTTCTTTCAGCGAATTCCGTCAATTTTAACGCAATTAGAGTAATTAACCCGTTATCTGGGACTAGTCAAATTTTAGTCCAATTTTATTTAATTGAGGGGGACTACCGAAAATCAAAGGTATTCTTCTTCGGGCCATTAGTGCTTGTTTTTAGATGCATTACATCGTTCAATTGCCTCAATTAGTCCACATTCTATTGTTTTTTGAAAATTAATACAAAATAATGGTACTCTGTGTTTCCTGCTCAACCGAGGGCAAAGCAGTCTCTTACTTTCTGAAATTTTGAGATCGAGAGAGCGAAAATGAGCAGAATTCAATAAAGGGTGTTAAATCGAGTTCGCATCCCCAATTCCGTCTTTAGGTATCGCTTTATCATCCCCGAAATCGATTTATGAAGACATTGGTGCCGGAGGCCGACGGTTAAAATGCGTGTATCTAGAAACGTCAAATAAATTTTACCACTTTTCATACAATTTAACCCCTTTTACCGCTTGAAAGTCAACGGGAAGACAAAAGGAAGGGTTTTTCATTATTTCTGTTCATTTAGGAGGTCGGAATTAGTTTCAGGTGCTAAGTAATTGGCGAAGGGCGATGGAGGCCGACGGTTCAATTAGATTTGTCAATTAAATTTTGGGAAACGATGGAAGGCCCTTCTTTCAGCGAATTCCGTCAAATCCAGCGCAATTAGATTAATTAGCCCTTTATCTGCGATTAATCCCCGAAATCAATTTATGCAGAAATTGGTGCCGGAGGCCGACGGTTAAAATGCGTGTATCTAGAAACGTCAAATAAGTTTTACCACTTTTCATACAATTTAAGCCCTTTTACCGCTTGAAGGTCAAGGGGAAGACAAAAGGAAGGGTTTTTCCCTATTTCCGTTAATTTAGGAGGCCGGAATTAGTTTCAAGTGCTAAGTAGTTGGCGTAGGGCGATGGAGGCCGACGGTTCAGTTAGATTTGTCAACTAAATTTTGGCAAACGATGGAAGGCCCTTCTTTCAGCGAATTCCGTCAAATCCAGCGCAATTAGATTAATTAGCCCTTTATCTGCGATTAATCCCCGAAATCAATTTATGCAGAAATTGGTGCCGGAGGCCGACGGTTAAAATGCGTGTATCTAGAAACGTCAAATAAATTTTACCACTTTTCATACAATTTAAGCTTTTTTACCGCTTGAAAGTCAACGGGAAGACAAAAGGAAGGGTTTTTCATTATTTCTGTTCATTTAGGAGGTCGGAATTAGTTTCAAGTGCTAAGTAGTTGGCGTAGGGCGACGGAGGCCGAAGGTTCACTAAGATTAGTCGAGGAAATTTTGGAAAACGATGGATGGCCCTTCTTTCAGCGAATTCCGTCAATTTTAACGCAATTAGAGTAATTAACCCGTTATCTGGGACTAGTCAAATTTTAGTCCAATTTTATTTAATTGAGGGGGACTACCGAAAATCAAAGGTATTCTTCTTCGAGCCACTTAGTGCTTGTTTTTAGATGCATTACATCGTTCAATTGCCTCAATTAGTCCACTTTCTATTGTTTTTTGAAAATTAATACAAAATAATGGTACTCTGCGTTTCCTGCTCAACCCAGGGCAAAGCAGTCTCTTACTTTCTGAAATTTTGAGATCGAGAGAGCGAAAATGAGCAGAATTCAATAAAGGGTGTTAAATCGAGTTCGCATCCCCAATTCCGTCTTTAGGTATCGCTTTATCATCCCCGAAATCGATTTATGAAGACATTGGTGCCGGAGGCCGACGGTTAAAATGCGTGTATCTAGAAACGTCAAATAAATTTTACCACTTTTCATACAATTTAACCCCTTTTACCGCTTGAAAGTCAACGGGAAGACAAAAGGAAGGGTTTTTCATTATTTCTGTTCATTTAGGAGGTCGGAATTAGTTTCAGGTGCTAAGTAATTGGCGAAGGGCGATGGAGGCCGACGGTTCAATTAGATTTGTCAATTAAATTTTGGGAAACGATGGAAGGCCCTTCTTTCAGCGAATTCCGTCAAATCCAGCGCAATTAGATTAATTAGCCCTTTATCTGCGATTAATCCCCGAAATCATCAATTTATGCAGAAATTGGTGCCGGAGGCCGACGGTTAAAATGCGTGTATCTAGAAACGTCAAATAATTTTTACCACTTTTCATACAATTTAAGCCCTTTTACCGCTTGAAAGTCAACGGGAAGACAAAAGGAAGGGTTTTTCCCTATTCCCGTTAATTTAGGAGGCCGGAATTAGTTTCAAGTGCTAAGTAGTTGGCGAAGGGCGATGGAGGCCGACGGTTCAGTTAGATTTGTCAACTAAATTTTGGCAAACGATGGAAGGCCCTTCTTTCAGCGAATTCCGTCAAATCCAGCGCAATTAGATTAATTAGCCCTTTATCTGCGATTAATCCCCGAAATCAATTTATGCAGAAATTGGTGCCGGAGGCCGACGGTTAAAATGCGTGTATCTAGAAACGTCAAATAAATTTTACCACTTTTCATACAATTTAAGCTTTTTTACCGCTTGAAAGTCAACGGGAAGACAAAAGGAAGGGTTTTTCATTATTTCTGTTCATTTAGGAGGTCGGAATTAGTTTCAGGTGCTAAGTAGTTGGCGTAGGGCGACGGAGGCCGAAGGTTCACTAAGATTAGTCGAGGAAATTTTGGAAAACGATGGATGGCCCTTCTTTCAGCGAATTCCGTCAATTTTAACGCAATTAGAGAAATTAACCCGTTATCTGGGACTAGTCAAATTTTAGTCCAATTTTATTTAATTGAGGGGGACTATTGAAAATCAAAAGTATTCTTCTTCGGGCCACTTAGTGCTTGTTTTTAGATGCATTACATCGTTCAATTGCCTCAATTAGTCCACATTCTATTGTTTTTTGAAAATTAATACAAAATAATGGTACTCTGCGTTTCCTGCTCAACCCAGAGCAAAGCAGTCTCTTACTTTCTGAAATTTTGAGATCGAGAGAGCGAAAATGAGCAGAATTTAATAAAGGGTGTTAAATCGAGTTCGCATCCCCAATTCCGTCTTTAGGTATCGCATTATCATCCCCGAAATCGATTTATGAAGACATTGGCGCCGGAGGCCGACGGTTAAAATGCGTGTATCTAGAAACGTCAAATAAATTTTACCACTTTTCATACAATTTAAGCCCTTTTACCGCTTGAAAATCAACGAGAAGACAAAAGGAAGGGTTTTTCATTATTTCTGTTCATTTAGCAGGTCGGAATTAGTTTCAGGTGCTAAGTAGTTGGCGAAGGGCGATGGAGGCCGATGGTTCAGTTAGATTTGTCAATTAAATTTTGGGAAACGATGGAAGGCCCTTCTTTCAGCGAATTCCGTCAAATCCAGCGCAATTAGATTAATTAGCCCTTTATCTGCGATTAATCCCCGAAATCAATTTATGCAGAAATTGGTGCCGGAGGCCGACGGTTAAAATGCGTGTATCTAGAAACGTCAAATAAATTTTACCACTTTTCATACAATTTAAGCCCTTTTACCGCTTGAAAGTCAACGGGAGGACAAAAGGAAGGGTTTTTCCCTATTCCCGTTAATTTAGGAGGCCGGAATTAGTTTCAAGTGCTAAGTAGTTGGCGTAGGGCGACGGAGGCCGAAGGTTCACTAAGATTAGTCGAGGAAATTTTGGAAAACGATGGATTGCCCTTCTTTCAGCGAATTCCGTCAATTTTAACGCAATTAGAGTAATTAACCCGTTATCTGGGACTAGTCAAATTTTAGTCCAATTTTATTTAATTGAGGGGGACTACCGAAAATCAAAGGTATTCTTCTTCGAGCCACTTAGTGCTTGTTTTTAGATGCATTGCATCGTTTAATTGCCTCAATTAGTCCACTTTCTATTGTTTTTTGAAAATGAATACAAAATAATGGTACTCTGCGTTTCCTGCTCAACCCAGGGCAAAGCAGTCTCTTACTATCTGAAATTTTGAGATCGAGAGAGCGAAAATGAGCAGAATTCAATAAAGGGTGTTAAATCGAGTTCGCATCCCCAATTCCGTTTTTAGGTATCGCTTTATCATCCCCGAAATCGATTTATGAAGACATTGGTGCCGGAGGCCGACGGTTAAAATGCGTGTATCTAGAAACGTCAAATAAATTTTACCACTTTTCATACAATTTAAGCCCTTTTACCGCTTGAAAATCAACGAGAAGACAAAAGGAAGGGTTTTTCATTATTTCTGTTCATTTAGAAGGTCGGAATTAGTTTCAGGTGCTAAGTAGTTGGCGAGGGGCGATGGAGGCCGACGGTTCACTTAGATTTGTCAATTAAATTTTGGGAAACGATGGAAGGCCCTTCTTTCAGCGAATTCCGTCAATTCTAACGCAATTAGATTAATTAGCCCTTTATCTGTGATTAGTCCCAGAAATGAATTTATGCAGAAATTGGTGCCGGAGGCCGACGGTTAACATGCGTGTATCTAGAAACGACAATTTGAGCCCTTTTACCGCTTGAAAGTCAACGGGAAGACAAAAGGAAGGGTTTTTCCCTATTCCTGTTCATTTAGAAGACCGGAATTAGTTTCAAGTGCTAAGTAGTTGGCGTAGGGCGACGGAGGCCGAAGGTTCACTAAGATTAGTCGAGGAAATTTTGGAAAACGATGGATGGCCCTTCTTTCAGCGAATTCCGTCAATTTTAACGCAATTAGAGTAATTAACCCGTTATCTGGGACTAGTCAAATTTTAGTCCAATTTTATTTAATTGAGGGGGACTACCGAAAATCAAAGGTATTCTTCTTCGGGCCATTAGTGCTTGTTTTTAGATGCATTACATCGTTCAATTGCCTCAATTAGTCCACATTCTATTGTTTTTTGAAAATTAATACAAAATAATGGTACTCTGTGTTTCCTGCTCAACCGAGGGCAAAGCAGTCTCTTACTTTCTGAAATTTTGAGATCGAGAGAGCGAAAATGAGCAGAATTCAATAAAGGGTGTTAAATCGAGTTCGCATCCCCAATTCCGTCTTTAGGTATCGCTTTATCATCCCCGAAATCGATTTATGAAGACATTGGTGCCGGAGGCCGACGGTTAAAATGCGTGTATCTAGAAACGTCAAATAAATTTTACCACTTTTCATACAATTTAACCCCTTTTACCGCTTGAAAGTCAACGGGAAGACAAAAGGAAGGGTTTTTCATTATTTCTGTTCATTTAGGAGGTCGGAATTAGTTTCAGGTGCTAAGTAGTTGGCGAAGGGCGATGGAGGCCGACGGTTCAATTAGATTTGTCAATTAAATTTTGGGAAACGATGGAAGGCCCTTCTTTCAGCGAATTCCGTCAAATCCAGCGCAATTAGATTAATTAGCCCTTTATCTGCGATTAATCCCCGAAATCAATTTATGCAGAAATTGGTGCCGGAGGCCGACGGTTAAAATGCGTGTATCTAGAAACGTCAAATAAGTTTTACCACTTTTCATACAATTTAAGCCCTTTTACCGCTTGAAAGTCAACGAGAAGACAAAAGGAAGGGTTTTTCATTATTTCTGTTCATTGAGAAGGTCGGAATTAGTTTCAGGTGCTAAGTAGATGGCGAGGGGCGATGGAGGCCGACGGTTCACTTAGATTTGTCAATTAAATTTTGGGAAACGATGGAAGGCCCTTCTTTCAGCGAATTCCGTCAAATCCAGCGCAATTAGATTAATTAGCCCTTTATCTGCGATTAATCCCCGAAATCAATTTATGCAGAAATTGGTGCCGGAGGCCGACGGTTAAAATGCGTGTATCTAGAAACGTCAAATAAGTTTTACCACTTTTCATACAATTTAAGCCCTTTTACCGCTTGAAAGTCAAGGGGAAGACAAAAGGAAGGGTTTTTCCCTATTTCCGTTAATTTAGGAGGCCGGAATTAGTTTCAAGTGCTAAGTAGTTGGCGTAGGGCGACGGAGGCCGAAGGTTCACTAAGATTAGTCGAGGAAATTTTGGAAAACGATGGATGGCCCTTCTTTCAGCGAATTCCGTCAATTTTAACGCAATTAGAGTAATTAACCCGTTATCTGGGACTAGTCAAATTTTAGTCCAATTTTATTTAATTGAGGGGGACTACCGAAAATCAAAGGTATTCTTCTTCGAGCCACTTAGTGCTTGTTTTTAGATGCATTACATCGTTCAATTGCCTCAATTAGTCCACTTTCTATTGTTTTTTGAAAATTAATACAAAATAATGGTACTCTGCGTTTCCTGCTCAACCCAGGGCAAAGCAGTCTCTTACTTTCTGAAATTTTGAGATCGAGAGAGCGAAAATGAGCAGAATTCAATAAAGGGTGTTAAATCGAGTTCGCATCCCCAATTCCGTCTTTAGGTATCGCTTTATCATCCCCGAAATCGATTTATGAAGACATTGGTGCCGGAGGCCGACGGTTAAAATGCGTGTATCTAGAAACGTCAAATAAATTTTACCAGTTTTCATACAATTTAACCCCTTTTACCGCTTGAAAGTCAACGGGAAGACAAAAGGAAGGGTTTTTCATTATTTCTGTTCATTTAGGAGGTCGGAATTAGTTTCAGGTGCTAAGTAATTGGCGAAGGGCGATGGAGGCCGACGGTTCAATTAGATTTGTCAATTAAATTTTGGGAAACGATGGAAGGCCCTTCTTTCAGCGAATTCCGTCAAATCCAGCGCAATTAGATTAATTAGCCCTTTATCTGCGATTAATCCCCGAAATCAATTTATGCAGAAATTGGTGCCGGAGGCCGACGGTTAAAATGCGTGTATCTAGAAACGTCAAATAAGTTTTACCACTTTTCATACAATTTAAGCCCTTTTACCGCTTGAAAGTCAACGAGAAGACAAAAGGAAGGGTTTTTCATTATTTCTGTTCATTTAGATGGTCGGAATTAGTTTCAGGTGCTAAGTAGATGGCGAGGGGCGATGGAGGCCGACGGTTCACTTAGATTTGTCAATTAAATTTTGGGAAACGATGGAAGGCCCTTCTTTCAGCGAATTCCGTCAATTCTAATGCAATAAGATTAATTAGCCCTTTATCTGTGATTAGTCCCCGAAATGAATTTATGCAGAAATTGGTGCCGGAGGCCGACGGTCAAAATGCGTGTATCTAGAAACGTCAAATAAATGTTACCACTTTTCATACAATTTAAGCCCTTTTACCGCTTGAAAGACAACGGGAAGACAAAAGGAAGGGTTTTTCCCTATTTCCGTTAATTTAGGAGGCCGGAATTAGTTTCAAGTGCTAAGTAGTTGGCGTAGGGCGACGGAGGCCGAAGGTTCACTAAGATTAGTCGAGGAAATTTTGGAAAACGATGGATTGCCCTTCTTTCAGCGAATTCCGTCAATTTTAACGCAATTAGAGTAATTAACCCGTTATCTGGGACTAGTCAAATTTTAGTCCAATTTTATTTAATTGAGGGGGACTACCGAAAATAAAAGGTATTCTTCTTCGAGCCACTTAGTGCTTGTTTTTAGATGCATTACATCGTTTAATTGCCTCAATTAGTCCACTTTCTATTGTTTTTTGAAAATTAATACAAAATAATGGTACTCTGCGTTTCCTGCTCAACCCAGGGCAAAGCAGTCTCTTACTTTCTGAAATTTTGAGATCGAGAGAGCGAAAATGAGCAGAATTCAATAAAGGGTGTTAAATCGAGTTCGCATCCCCAATTCCGTTTTTAGGTATCGCTTTATCATCCCCGAAATCGATTTATGAAGACATTGGTGCCGGAGGCCGACGGTTAAAATGCGTGTATCTAGAAACGTCAAATAAATTTTACCACTTTTCATACAATTTAAGCCCTTTTACCGCTTGAAAATCAACGAGAAGACAAAAGGAAGGGTTTTTCATTATTTCTGTTCATTTAGAAGGTCGGAATTAGTTTCAGGTGCTAAGTAGTTGGCGAGGGGCGATGGAGGCCGACGGTTCACTTAGATTTGTCAATTAAATTTTGGGAAACGATGGAAGGCCCTTCTTTCAGCGAATTCCGTCAAATCCAGCGCAATTAGATTAATTAGCCCTTTATCTGCGATTAATCCCCGAAATCAATTTATGCAGAAATTGGTGCCGGAGGCCGACGGTTAAAATGCGTGTATCTAGAAACGTCAAATAAGTTTTACCACTTTTCATACAATTTAAGCCCTTTTACCGCTTGAAAGTCAAGGGGAAGACAAAAGGAAGGGTTTTTCCCTATTTCCGTTAATTTAGGAGGCCGGAATTAGTTTCAAGTGCTAAGTAGTTGGCGTAGGGCGACGGAGGCCGAAGGTTCACTAAGATTAGTCGAAGAAATTTTGGAAAACGATGGATGGCCCTTCTTTCAGCGAATTCCGTCAATTTTAACGCAATTAGAGTAATTAACCCGTTATCTGGGACTAGTCAAATTTTAGTCCAATTTTATTTAATTGAGGGGGACTACCGAAAATCAAAGGTATTCTTCTTCGAGCCACTTAGTGCTTGTTTTTAGATGCATTACATCGTTCAATTGCCTCAATTAGTCCACTTTCTATTGTTTTTTGAAAATTAATACAAAATAATGGTACTCTGCGTTTCCTGCTCAACCCAGGGCAAAGCAGTCTCTTACTTTCTGAAATTTTGAGATCGAGAGAGCGAAAATGAGCAGAATTCAATAAAGGGTGTTAAATCGAGTTCGCATCCCCAATTCCGTCTTTAGGTATCGCTTTATCATCCCCGAAATCGATTTATGAAGACATTGGTGCCGGAGGCCGACGGTTAAAATGCGTGTATCTAGAAACGTCAAATAAATTTTACCAGTTTTCATACAATTTAACCCCTTTTACCGCTTGAAAGTCAACGGGAAGACAAAAGGAAGGGTTTTTCATTATTTCTGTTCATTTAGGAGGTCGGAATTAGTTTCAGGTGCTAAGTAATTGGCGAAGGGCGATGGAGGCCGACGGTTCAATTAGATTTGTCAATTAAATTTTGGGAAACGATGGAAGGCCCTTCTTTCAGCGAATTCCGTCAAATCCAGCGCAATTAGATTAATTAGCCCTTTATCTGCGATTAATCCCCGAAATCAATTTATGCAGAAATTGGTGCCGGAGGCCGACGGTTAAAATGCGTGTATCTAGAAACGTCAAATAAGTTTTACCACTTTTCATACAATTTAAGCCCTTTTACCGCTTGAAAGTCAACGAGAAGACAAAAGGAAGGGTTTTTCATTATTTCTGTTCATTTAGATGGTCGGAATTAGTTTCAGGTGCTAAGTAGATGGCGAGGGGCGATGGAGGCCGACGGTTCACTTAGATTTGTCAATTAAATTTTGGGAAACGATGGAAGGCCCTTCTTTCAGCGAATTCCTTCAATTCTAATGCAATAAGATTAATTATCCCTTTATCTGTGATTAGTCCCCGAAATGAATTTATGCAGAAATTGGTGCCGGAGGCCGACGGTCAAAATGCGTGTATCTAGAAACGTCAAATAAATGTTACCACTTTTCATACAATTTAAGCCCTTTTACCGCTTGAAAGACAACGGGAAGACAAAAGGAAGGGTTTTTCCCTATTTCCGTTAATTTAGGAGGCCGGAATTAGTTTCAAGTGCTAAGTAGTTGGCGTAGGGCGACGGAGGCCGAAGGTTCACTAAGATTAGTCGAGGAAATTTTGGAAAACGATGGATTGCCCTTCTTTCAGCGAATTCCGTCAATTTTAACGCAATTAGAGTAATTAACCCGTTATCTGGGACTAGTCAAATTTTAGTCCAATTTTATTTAATTGAGGGGGACTACCGAAAATCAAAGGTATTCTTCTTCGAGCCACTTAGTGCTTGTTTTTAGATGCATTACATCGTTTAATTGCCTCAATTAGTCCACTTTCTATTGTTTTTTGAAAATTAATACAAAATAATGGTACTCTGCGTTTCCTGCTCAACCCAGGGCAAAGCAGTCTCTTACTTTCTGAAATTTTGAGATCGAGAGAGCGAAAATGAGCAGAATTCAATAAAGGGTGTTAAATCGAGTTCGCATCCCCAATTCCGTTTTTAGGTATCGCTTTATCATCCCCGAAATCGATTTATGAAGACATTGGTGCCGGAGGCCGACGGTTAAAATGCGTGTATCTAGAAACGTCAAATAAATTTTACCACTTTTCATACAATTTAAGCCCTTTTACCGCTTGAAAATCAACGAGAAGACAAAAGGAAGGGTTTTTCATTATTTCTGTTCATTTAGAAGGTCGGAATTAGTTTCAGGTGCTAAGTAGTTGGCGAGGGGCGATGGAGGCCGACGGTTCACTTAGATTTGTCAATTCAATTTTGGGAAACGATGGAAGGCCCTTCTTTCAGCGAATTCCGTCAATTCTAACGCAATTAGATTAATTAGCCCTTTATCTGTGATTAGTCCCAGAAATGAATTTATGCAGAAATTGGTGCCCGAGGCCGACGGTTAAAATGCGTGTATCTAGAAACGTCAAATAAATTTTACCACTTTTCATACAATTTGAGCCCTTTTACCGCTTGAAAGTCAACGAGAAGACAAAAGGAAGGATTTTTCATTATTTCTGTTCATTTAGAAGGTCGGAATTAGTTTCAGGTGCTAAGAAGTTGGCGAGGGGCGATGGAGGCCGACGGTTCACTTAGTTTTGTCAATTAAATTCTGGGAAACGATGGAAGGCCCTTCTTTCAGCGAATTCCGTCAATTCTAACGCAATTAGATTAATTAGCCCTTTATCTGTGATTAGTCGCAGAAATTAATTTATGCAGAAATTGGTGCCGGAGGCCGACGGTTAAAATGCGTGTATCTAGAAACGTCAAATAAATTTTACCACTTTTCATACAATTTAAGCCCTTTTACCGCTTGAAAGTCAACGAGAAGACAAAAGGAAGGGTTTTTCATTATTTCTGTTCATTTAGAAGGTCGGAATTAGTTTCAGGTGCTAAGTAGTTGGCGAGGGGCGATGGAGGCCGACGGTTCACTTAGATTTGTCAATTAAATTTTGGGAAACGATGGAAGGCCCTTCTTTCAGCGAATTCCGTCAATTCTAACGCAATTAGATTAATTAGCCCTTTATCTGTGATTAGTCCCAGAAATGAATTTATGCAGAAATTGGTGCCGGAGGCCGACGGTTAAAATGCGTGTATCTAGAAACGTCAAATAAATTTTACCACTTTTCATACAATTTAAGCCCTTTTACCGCTTGAAAGTCAACGGGAAGACAAAAGGAAGGGTTTTTCATTATTTCTGTTCATTTAGGAGGTCGGAATTAGTTTCAGGGTGCTAAGTAGTTGGCGAAGGGCGATGGAGGCAGACGGTTCACTTAGATTTGTCAATTAAATTTTGGGAGACGATGAAAGGCCCTTCTTTCAGCGAATTCCGTCACTTCTAACGCAATTAGATTAATTAGCCCTTTATCTGTGATTAGTCCCCGAAATGAATTTATGCAGACATTGGTGCCGGAGGCCGACGGTTAAAATGCGTGTATCTAGAAACGTCAAATAAATTTTACCACTTTTCATACAATTTAAGCCCTTTTACCGCTTGAAAGTCAACGGGAAGACAAAAGGAAGGGTTTTTCCCTATTCCTGTTCATTTAGAAGACCGGAATTAGTTTCAAGTGCTAAGTAGTTGGCGTAGGGCGACGGAGGCCGAAGGTTCACTAAGATTAGTCGAGGAAATTTTGGAAAACGATGGATGGCCCTTCTTTCAGCGAATTCCGTCAATTTTAACGCAATTAGAGTAATTAACCCGTTATCTGGGACTAGTCAAATTTTAGTCCAATTTTATTTAATTGAGGGGGACTACCGAAAATCAAAGGTATTCTTCTTCGGGCCACTTAGTCCTTGTTTTTAGATGCATTACATCGTTCAATTGCCTCAATTGGTCCACATTCTATTGTTTTTTGAAAATTAATACAAAATAATGGTACTCTGCGTTTCCTGCTCAACCTAGGGCAAAGCAGTCCCTTACATTCTGAAATTTTCAGATCGAGAGAGCGAAAATGAGCAGAATTCAATAAAGGGTGTTAAATCGAGTTCGCATCCCCAATTCCGTCTTTAGGTATCGCTTTATCATCCCCGAAATCGATTTATGAAAAATTGGTGCCGGAGGCCGACGGTTAAAATGCGTGTATCTGGAAACGTCAAATAAATTTTACCACTTTTCATACAATTTAAGCCCTTTTACCGCTTGAAAGTCAACGGGAAGACAACAGGAAGGGTTTTTCATTATTTCTGTTCATTTAGGAGGTCGGAATTAGTTTCAGGTGCTAAGTAGATGGCGAGGGGCGATGGAGGCCGACGGTTCACTTAGATTTGTCAATTAAATTTTGGGAAACGATGGAAGGCCCTTCTTTCAGCGAATTCCGTCAAATCCAGCGCAATTAGATTAATTAGCCCTTTATCTGCGATTAATCCCCGAAATCAATTTATGCAGAAATTGGTGCCGGAGGCCGACGGTTAAAATGCGTGTATCTAGAAACGTCAAATAAATTTTACCACTTTTCATACAATTTAAGCCCTTTTACCGCTTGAAAGTCAACGGGAAGACAAAAGGAAGGGTTTTTCATTATTTCTGTTCATTTAGGAGGTCGGAATTAGTTTCAGGTGCTAAGTAGTTGGCGTAGGGCGACGGAGGCCGAAGGTTCACTAAGATTAGTCGAGGAAATTTTGGAAAACGATGGATGGCCCTTCTTTCAGCGAATTCCGTCAATTTTAACGCAATTAGAGAAATTAACCCGTTATCTGGGACTAGTCAAATTTTAGTCCAATTTTTTTTAATTGAGGGGGACTACCGAAAATCAAAAGTATTCTTCTTCGGGCCACTTAGTGCTTGTTTTTAGATGCATTACATCGTTCAATTGCCGCAATTAGTCCACATTCTATTGTTTTTTGAAAATTAATACAAAATAATGGTACTCTGCGTTTCCTGCTCAACCCAGAGCAAAGCCGTCTCCTACTTTCTGAAATTTTGAGATCGAGAGAGCGAAAATGAGCAGAATTCAATAAAGGGTGTTAAATCGAGTTCGCATCCCCAATTCCGTCTTTAGGTATCGCTTTATCATCCCCGAAATCGATTTATGAAGACATTGGTGCCGGAGGCCGACGGTTAAAATGCGTGTATCTGGAAACGTCAAATAAATTTTACCACTTTTCATACAATTTAAGCCCTTTTACCGCTTGAAAGTCAACGAGAAGACAAAAGGAAGGGTTTTTCATTATTTCTGTTCATTTAGAAAGTCGGAATTAGTTTCAGGTGCTAAGTAGTTGGCGAGGGGCGATGGAGGCCGACGGTTCACTTAGATTTGTCAATTAAATTTTGGGAAACGATGGAAGGCCCTTCTTTCAGCGAATTCCGTCAATTCTAACGCAATTAGATTAATTAGCCCTTTATCTGTGATTAGTCCCCGAAATGAATTTATGCAGAAATTGGTGCCGGAGGCCGACGGTTAAAATGCGTGTATCTAGAAACGTCAAATAAATTTTACCACTTTTCATACAATTTAAGCCCTTTTACCGCTTGAAAGTCAACGGGAAGACAAAAGGATGGGGTTTTCCCTCTTCCTGTTAATTTAGGAGGCCGGAATTTATTTCAAGTGCTAAGTAGTTGGCGTAGGGCGACGGTGGCCGAAGGTTCACTAAGATTAGTCGAGGAAATTATGGAAAACGATGGATGGCCCTTCTTTCGGCGAATTCCGTCAATTTTAACGCAATTAGAGTAATTAACCCGTTATCTGGGATTAGTCAAATTTTAGTCAAATTTTATTTAACTGAGGGGGACTACCGAAAATCAGAGGTATTCTTCTTCGGGCCACTTAGTGCTTGTTGTTCGATGAATTAAATCATTCAATTGCCTCAATTAGTCCACATTCTATTGTTTTTTGAAAATTTATACAAAATAATGGATCTTTGCGTTTCCTGTTCAACCCAGGGCAAAGCAGTTCCTTACTTTCCGAAATTTTGAGATAAAGAGAGCGAAAATGAACCGAATTCAATAAATGGTGTTAAATCGAGGTCGCACCCACAATTCCGTCTTCAGGTGTTGCTTTAGCATCCCCGAAATCGATTTATGAAGAAATTGGTGCCGGAGACCGACGGTTAAAATGCGTGTATCTAGAAACGTCAAGTTAATTTTACCAATTTTAGATACAATTTAAACCATTTTACCGCTTGAAAGTCGACGGGTTGACAAAGGAAAGGTCTTTCCAAATTCCTGTTCATTTAGGAGACCGGAATTAGTTTCAAGTGCTAGGTAGTTGGCGTAGGACGACGGAGGCCGACGGTTCACTTAGATTTGTCTAGGAAATTTTAGAAAACTATGGAAGGTCCTTCTTTCAGCGAATTCCGTCAATTCTAACGCGATTAGATTAATTAGCCCTTTCTCTGCGATTAATCCCCGAAATTAATTTATGCAAAAATTGGTGCCGGAAGCCGACGGTTAAAATGCGTGTATCTAGAAACGTCAAATAAATTTTACCACTTTTCAAACAATTTAAGAACTTTTACCTCTTGAAAGTCAACGGGAAGACAAAAGAAAGGGTTTTTCCCTATTCCTGTTAATTTAGGAGGCCGGAATTAGTTTCAAGGGCTAAGTAGTTGGCGTAGGGCGACGGAGGCCGAAGGTTCACTGAGATTAGTCGAAGAAATTTCGGAAAACGATGGATGGCCCTTCTTTCAGCGAATTCCGTCAATTTTAACGCGATTAGATTAATTAGCCCTTTCTCTGCGATTAATCCCCGAAATCCATGTAGGCAGAAATTGGTGCCGGAGGCCGACGGTTAAAATGTGTGTATCTAGAAACGTCAAATAAATTTTACCACTTTTCATACAGTTTAAGCCCTTTTACCGCTTGAAAGTCAACGGGAAGACAAAAAGAAGGGCTTTTCCATATTCCTGTTAATTTAGGAGGCCGGAATTAGTTTCAAGTGCTAAGTAGTTGGCGTAGGGCGACGGAGGCCGAAGGTTCACTAAGATTAGTCGAGGAAATTTTGGAAAACGCTGGATGGTCCTTCTTTCAGCGAATTCCGTCAGTTCTAACGCGATTAGATTAATTAGCCCTTTCTCTGCGATGAATCTCCGAAATCAATGTAGGCAGAAATTGGTGCCGGAGGCCGACGGTTAAAATGCGTGTATCTAGAAACGTCAAATTATTTTTACCACTTTTCATAGAATTTCAGCACTTTTACGGCTTGGAGGTTAACGAGGTGATAAGTTACGGGTTTTTCTTCATTCTTGTTCATTTAGTTGGCCACAATTTCCTTCAACTGCTAAGTAATTGGCCTATGACGACGGAGACATTACGTTCTCTTAGATATGTCGATGAGTTTTTGGAAAACGATGGAATTCCCGTCTTTCAGCGAATATTGTTAATTTTAACGTAATTAGACTAATTAACCCTTTCTTCGATTAACTGAAGGAAAATTCGCAAAATCGACGGTATTCTTCTTCAGGCCACTTACTGCGTGTTTTTTTATGCATTACGTCGTTCAATTGCCTCAATTAGTCCACATCCTATTGTTTCTTGAGAATTCATGCAAAATAATGGGACTCTGCATTTCCTGATGATAACACAGCCAACCCACGGCACCCCCAAAATCGATTTATGAAGAAATTGGCGCAGGAGGCCGACGGTTGAAATGCGTGTATCTAGAAACGTCAAATTAATTTTACTCCTTTTCTTACAATTTACAGCTGTGATTTACAGATATGTCGATCGGATTTCGGAAAATGATGAATAACCTTTATTTCAGTGAATTCTGTTAACTTTAACGTACTAGTTAACCCCCCGTCTGTGATTACGCAAATTTTATTTAAAGTCTGTTTGCCTATCTACCTGAGAAAGCATTCCCAAAATCCACCTCCTCTTTCTTCAGGCCGCTTACCGCCGGTTTTCTGATTGCATCTTTCAATTTCGTCAATTAGCCCCCATTTTATTTTTTAAGGAATTATTGCAAATTGAAGGGTGCAATGCATTTTCTTTCTGTATAATAATTACGCAGCTCATTCATAAGAAAGCAACCCCTTTAATTTCAAGAGTCAACTGATATTTGCAATAGTTTTAGAATGATGCTCATTTCATCATCCGCTGATTAATTAATTATTAACCATGCGCAGTCTTAGTACAATGGTGCTTGTAAATTAATTACCCAGACGTGTACATGACAATAATTACACCCCCTCATCGTCCAACATAGGCAGCCAGTAATATTTCTTTCAAATTGTAAGTCTAGGCAACTAGCAATGCTAGAATAGTCCAGGTTAGAACCGGGTGTACAGAGCGATTCAAACTTCGGAAGGGGGAGGAGCCACTGGGAGCCATAAATCAGTTAAAAAGAGGCGGAAGGTACACTTTCATAAAAAGAGCTTTCGATCTCCGGAGGCAGAAGGTCTTTTCGAGCCCAAAGGTACCGCAGCACTTCTACATTTGAGGCTGAAGGTATCGCACTATATATATACGTATGTACGTACGTATGTATGTACGTATGTACGTATGTGAGCACGATTTCTCGGAAACTACCGAACGGATTTTAGTGAAATTTGGTATGCAGGTTAGTGTTGGCCTTCTGGTGAGCCCAGTTAATTTTGTTGCGAATCCGAAGAAGCCAAGTGCCTTTTAGGCATGTAAACTATGAAATTTGACTGATGAACACTAATTTTTCTTAACAGCGCATGAAAGGTCTTGAAATTCTGTATCTGAAAGTGTACTCACACTTAGCGCCTTTTTGGCATAAAATCGAAAAATTCGAAGTATTGAGGAAACATTAAATAACACGCTACAGCCCAAACTGCTGGATCGATTTGGCTGAAATTTGGTAGGTAGAGATACCGTCACCCGCCGAAGAACTGATTTAATTCTGGTGGCAATCCGAGGGCGGCAAGTGCCATTTTGGCATATCAACTTTGAAATTTCAATAATGAACTCCTATTTTCTCTATCAGCACATGAAAAGTCTTCAAATTTAGTTTTCAAAATTGTACTCAACCTTAATGCCCTTTTGGCAAAAGATCGTAAAATTCAGAAAACTCACAGAAAACACATTTGGTTTGGTGGAGTAAAACTTAGGCATAGTAAATAGTAAAATTTAAGTGATATTAGTGATAGGATTGGATCATTCACCAAGTGGGGAGGTTTCAGCCGCTTCCGTAGCTGCCCATTTTTTTTATTACTGGATTTGTCAGCCGATTTTTTTTCAAGACGAAAAAATTTGTCCGATTTTTTAGAAAAATGTAATTTTCATGACAAAGGGGCCCTTTTTTGAATTTATTTTACAAAAAAGCATATTTACTACCGGAATCGATAGCTGTGGCCTCGACTGTGGCATTGCCGGATCAAAAACCTTAGTGCCATTTTTCAAAGGAACATTAATTAACACGCGACAATTGAAGCTACTGCATCGATTTGGCTCAGATTTGGTACCTAGGTATGTCATAACCTGTCAAAGAGCTGAACTAATTTTGGTACCGATCGGCCAACGACAGGCTGACCCGCATTTGTTTTTTATCGGCACATGCAATATCTTCAAATTCAGTTTCGAAAATGCATTTAAACTTAGTGCTCTTTTTACAAAAAAAATTGAAAGACTTTGAAAAAACTCCACAAAACACGTGAGAGACTGATTTAATGGATTGAGATTTATGGAGACAGGATTGGATTATTCACCAAGTGGGGAGGTTCCAGCCGCTTTCGTAGCTGCCCATTTTTTTATTGCCACAAGGCAGCTCTCGATGTATAATCATTAGGGTTTATTTCATAAAAACTTAAATTCATTTTGCATGTATAGCATAATATCAAGGTTTTACGGTATACAATATACGTTACGGTATATTTTGGCACATTACAGCATAAAGATGCATGTTTTCGGTCTGTTTAAGGTTGCTCTCCGGAATATTTCTAGAAAATTTAAATTAATAAAAATTGTTAAAGATTACACTGACAGCGCACCACCACTGTTAAGCCGAAAACTATTATGTTACCCTCATTAACAACAAAACAATTTGTAGAAACTAGATAGATAGATAGAATACTTTATTACTTTGCCTTTCGGCTTGTAATGAGCCCTGCCCTTACAATATAATTATATATACAAAAATATTTAAAATGAAATTAAGATCCTTCTTCTCTTTTTAATCTTCCACTTTTGTCTTCTCTTCCCTCCCCTCTCCTTATTTCCCTCTGCCTCTCTACTTCCCTCATCCATTCTAGTCCTGTTCCCCTTTCGTTCAATATCCATTTTCTTTCCCGTTCCTCTTCTCTCATCCCCTCGCACTCTCTCAACATATGTTCTATCGTCTCTCTTGCCTCTCCACATACTCTGCATACTCTCCCTTCCTCTTCCAACCAGAATCTGTTTTCTCTCTCCTCATTCCCGCATCTAAATCTCGCTATCATTCTTTTTTCTTTCGCACTCACTCTGTTCAAATAACTTGGTAGCCCCGCACATATGATATCCTTATACTTTGCATTATACCTTGATTCTTTTATCCGTGCTCTTCTCTCTTGTATATCTATATCTCTATCTCTCTCGCACATCGCTCCATTCATCCATCTCCCTTGTTCTCTGCGTCGTTCTATGTCTTCCCATGCGTACCCATTTCTCTCATAGTATTTTTGTCTTTCTTTCCATTCTTCTTTTTCTCTCCTTTTCTCCTTCCAACACTCCTGTAATATCATGCAGTCCAATCTTTCTCCCATTCTGTCCTCAAATTTCACCGCCCTTTTACCAGTCTCCACTCTCAACTTGCTCCTTTTCGTTTCTTCTCTTATTATATACCCCGGTGTCTCTCTATCCACGCCCAGCACCCACTTGAAATACTTTTCCTGTACTCTCTCCACTTCCTCTTGTTCTTCCCACCCCCATATTTCTGCCCCATTCATCAACATACTCTTCACTAAACTATCAAACATCATTCCCCTCCTCTTAAAATCATGCCCAAACTTTCGCTCTCCTATTCCCCAGACCATTCGTACCACCTTATTTGCTATTTAACCAGTTCTGTTACATGCGCTCTCGTTGTGTTTCTTTCATTAAATACATACCCTAAATATTTGAATTCTCTTTCTTGCTCTATTATGCTCCCGTTCCACTTCCATTCACTTTCTTTTGCCTTCCCTCTTCTTTTCCTGAAAACCATTATCTTGGTTTTTTCCACATTTACTTCCAACTTTTTTCTCTTCATATACTTCTCTGCAATTCTTATCATTTCTCTCATCCCTCTCTCGTCATTCGCTACAATCACCAGGTCATCCGCATACGCCAAACACCACACTTTCTCTTTGCCCACCACAATCCCTCCTGCCTGCCCCTTTTGGAACACATCATCAATATCATTTATAAAAATGGTAAACAGCGTTGGGCTGAGTGGGCACCCCTGTCTTACACCTTTTCTCGTCCAAAAACATTAGCTCTCTATTCCATTCACTCTAACTACATTCTTTGTTTCCTTATATATTTCTTTTATACTTCTTACCAGGTTCCCATTCAATCCTATTTCTCTCATGTGCTCCCACAATCTTCCCCTGTCTACACTATCAAACGCTGCTTTGAGGTCCACGAACAACGCGTACATCTTCCCGTTCTTCTTTTTTATTTCTCTTCTTGCTATATGGTTTAATATGTACACGTTGTCCATGGTACCCCTCCCCATTCTGAAACCTGCCTGGCCATCTGGCAAGCTCTTCATCCGTTCTAATTCCCCTTTCATTCTGTCCCCTAGTATCATTGCATACAATTTGTATAATGTATTCAGGAGGGTTATTCCCCGGTAATTCTTTACTTCTTTTGCATCTCCTTTCTTGTATATAGGACAGATTACGCCCTCTTTCCATTGCCGGGGAAATCCCCCTCCTTTCCACACTCCATTCAAAATCTCTACTACTCTGTCTATCACCTCTTCCGTACTGTAAATCCACGCTTCATTTCTTATCCCATCCCTTCCCGGTGCTTTCTTTTTTTCAGTTTTTCTATCTGCCTCTTCACTTCTTCTTTTGTTATCTCGGTACTTTCTATGTCATGTTCCTTCTCTCTGTCTTCTTCTACCCCTCCTTTTTCTTCTTCTCCCTCTAACAACTCTACGAAATGCCTTCTCCATTCTTCTATCTCTATCTTTCCCATTTCATCTTCTCCCCTTTCTCTCCTCTCTTGGTTTATGTATTTCCACGCTTCTTTTTCTGTTTTTATACTTCTTATCTTTTGTTCTTCTTCTTCCTTCATTTGTTTCTTTCTTTCGCTGCATTTCTTCTTATATTTATCTTTGGCTTTTAAGTATTCTTCCCTTTTCGTTTTCCCTTTTTTCCATTTTCTTAGTACTCTTCTCGTCTCTCTTTTTGCCTTCTTGCATTCTGTGTCGAACCATCTCCTTCCATTTCCCTGACTATTTCCCCTTAGTATTATTTCCTCACTTCTTACTGCCCCTCTTATAATTTTCTCCAGCTCATTGATTTTTTCTTCCACCCCCTTTGCTTCGAATTTTGCTTTTCCCAATTTTTGCCTGTATTCGTTGATAGTCTCTTCATCCCACCTTTCTTTCTTTATTACCTTTTTCGTTATGTCTCCAGTATTTCGTTTTCTCTTCTCCCTTTTAATTTCCCCCTCCAACGGCATGTGGTCTGATTCTACCCTTTCCCCTATTCTGAACTTTTCCACCTCTTCCCACGCTTCTTCGTTTACTAATACGTAGTCTATTACCGATTCTCCATTTGTTGCTGCGTATGTAAACTCCCCCTTTTCATCTCCTTCTTTATTTCCGTTTAACACTTCCCACCCCTTTTCTTCTACCAGTTCTTCTAGGATTCTTCCTTCTTTATTCTTCACTTTGTCTTTTGTTTCCCTTCTTGCGATTCCTCTGTTTTCTGTCCAGGTTCTTGCTCCTCTCTCTCCTAGTCTTGCATTGAAGTCCCCTCCTATGAGTATGCATTCCCCTTTCCTCTCTCCTATTCTCTCTGTATTCTCTCTTTGTAGAAACTACCTCGGGGATTAGACTGACCCCTATTATCACGTTTTCTTCGAAAAGGATTTACATAAAAAAAAACAATTTGTAATTCTAACATGGTTGGATGTTTGGCCAATGAATAGCTAATTTTGATTGTATATGTACATAATTTAGTAATAAAATGTATTGAAAATTAATGTTATTTCCTTAACATATTAT
Source organism: Pycnomerus fuliginosus (assembly GCA_963924575.1). Classification (NCBI taxonomy): domain Eukaryota; kingdom Metazoa; phylum Arthropoda; class Insecta; order Coleoptera; family Zopheridae; genus Pycnomerus; species Pycnomerus fuliginosus. The sequence goes on from OZ004622.1 coordinate 23,522,164, forward strand.
AAAGAAAGCCCCAAGAGAAAAAATTACTAGATATTTACTTTTACGGCATATATTAGGGAATATGCTTGAAGATTGCGGCATTTTTAGAGAATATATTTAAGGATTTTTACGGAATATTTAAGTGTATATATGCTTCATCTTTAGATTTTTGAAAAAATACAAAATAGTGGGTTTCCATTTAAAAAAACAAAGATTACGTCATTATGTCAAAAACCACCGTAACAAAAAAAATGGAAAATCGAACGCGGAATGCAGAAAATCGCTATACCCCTTCGAGGACTTTTCCAGAAAATTTACGATATAATAATTATGGGCTTGGTTCCATAAATTTTCCTAACCCTGTATGTATAATTTGAAAGGTTTAAAACAAATGTTTGGGCAACTATAGAAATGTTTATTATTATTAATAATGCAAAAATAGGAACATGTGCAGAAAACAAATAGTAACTTAAATATTATGTTACACTATGATTGCATATTTAGCGACAATGCAATTTATTGAGGTATTAAAGAGCTGTTGTCTTTCATAATGAATTTTATGTTGTAAGCTATTTAATTCAATAATTTAAAGATTTTGATTATCAGCAAACTCATCAAGAATATAGGCATCATCAAAGGAAGCACTATTCCAGTTTAAACAAATTAAGTCAGGTACAGTGTTATAAACAAATATATCATAAATTTCCAAGAACTTTGGCAAATCAAGATTATTCAAGTATTTTGTAATAAATTTTTTCTTTTAAATACGTATCCTAGATAAGTTACCTTTTCTGTAAATAATAATTCACGGTCTCCAGTGGTATCCAAAAAAAAACATTTATACGTAATTTGGGTATACGCACCCCAAATAAACCTAACGTCCTGACGACGACACAAAAAGAGTCACACTTGCGCGTAGGGCAAGATTTGCCACCACTTTTTAACAATTAAAACAAAACAAAAAAGCAAGTTTTTGTTCCACTTCTATCTTAACGATTTGCCAAATCAACAAAATAGAATTAATTAGCATTTTAAACGTTCTGTAAAATCAAGGTGTTGCTTTTTAACAATTCACTTGACTTAAAATTTAGGTACAAATGTTTTATATTCTGAAGCAGAATTTGTGTGTTGTGTAAAGATATTCTTGTTAAAATCATTAAAACGCAGGATTTAAAATTATGATATGTAGAATCAACAACAACAACTTTGCTGTTTGACAAAAACTGTTTGTGGAATCGATTTATTCGTATTTCGTTCTGCGGTGCGTTTCCCTGACGGGTCCGCTGCATTCAGACCTTATGGTCCATTATGCCCGCACTGTGACAGTTATCCATTTCCTACAGGAACCCCGGTTCTGCAAAGACCCAGTACTTCTGCTGTAGAAACTGAATAGTGTTAATCGCTATAACCGGCAGGTCTTTTTCAGCCCTGCCGGATACAACTGGTTTCTTGGTGTCGAAGGCAGCTTAAAGTGTACCCTTAAAGGGTTCAGTTGAGGTATCAATTTATGTCCCTCTATGTTACAAACTGCAGACATCTTCCCCCAGTGTGGCCGACGGTTCTTGGTGGACAGCCCCATCAGCCACAACTGGTTGTTGGTGCCACAGTCCCTGAGGGTCTGCCAGTGTCACGGTACCTGTGCAGCTGTGGTATCTTTTTCAGTCCCATCAGTCACAACTAGTCCCTAGCGTCCTGCGCAGCACTATTATAACTACCCTTCCGTACAGACTGCAGACATCTTCCCCCCGTGTGGCCGATGGTTCCTGGTGGACAGCCCCATCAGCCACAACTGGTTGTTGGTGCCACAGTCCCTGAGGGTCTACCAGTGTCACGGTACCTGTGCAACTATGGTGTCTTTTTCAGTCCCATCAGTCACAATTAGTCCCTAGCCACAAAAGTCTGATAGGTCCAGTTGTCAAACTGTCCCTATCGCAACCGCGAGGTATTTTTTTATTTTATTTTTTTCCCTCCGTACAGACAACAGAAGTATCAGTCTTCCAGTCCCTCTGTTCAGACTGCTAGGTCCCGAAGTCTCAGAGCAGCTATGGGTGTCTTTCGACCCCATTTGCCGCATTGAGGCCTCCAGTATCCTCTTAAATCTGGTCTGAAATTCCCAGTTAACCCCGGGAATTCGGTCCGCCCTCATTCCCTGAGGGTCTGCCAGTGTCACGGTACCTGTGCAACTGCGGTGTCTTTTTCAGTCCCATCAGTCACAATTAGTCCCTAGTCACAAAAATCTGATAGGTCCAGTTATCAGCCTATTCCTATCGCAACCGCGAGGTAATTTTTTTTTGTCCCTCCGTACAGACAACAGAAGTATCAGTCTTCCAGTCCCTCTGTTCAGGCTGCTAGGTCCCTAAGTCTCAGAGCAGCTATGAGTGTCTTCCGACCCCATTTGCTGCATTGAGGCCTCCGGTATCCTCCTAAATCTGGTCTGAAATTCCCAGTTAACCCCGGGAGTTCGGTCCGCCCTCATGGAGCCCGGCGCATGAGGGTAAGGCTATTACTCTGAGAGGGCGCCCGGTGTCTCAGAGGGGTTGGTTCGCGGTAGCGGCTTTGGTACAGACACGTGAGGGTTTTAAGCCCCAGGTCTGCAAGTATGGCCGTAACTAACCAGCGGACTGGCCATTCCCCTATCCACCACCCGGGGACGCGCCCGATGGGCACCCAACCGCACGATTTAACAATGTAACAATTTTTTTCTTTAAATCAGTAAACAGTGTATCTATGGTAACTTCATACTTGTTATTTGCACATTAGCCATGCTATTTTTTCAACTCAATAATGATTTTTATCAAAACTAAACAACATTTTGGCAAAATTAACAAATCGCCCACCCAGGGGGTTGCCACGCGAGGAATTTGTTGTCTCTCACAGAGGAATTTTCAGGAATTTTTTGGAATTTACAGAGGAATTTGAAAGCCTTTTTGAGGAAATTGTGGAATTTGCAAGGTAATGTGAGGAATTTAGGGGAATTTGAGGAATTTAATGGAATTTGCGAGGAATTTGTGTGGAATTTGCGGGGAATTTATGACGAATTTGCAACCACGCTCTGATCGATTAAATTCTTCATAAATTTCCCTAAATTCCTCACATTACTTTTCAAATTCCACAATTTCCTCAAAAAAGCATTTAAATTCCTCTGTAAATTCCAAAAAATTCCTCTGTGGGGAACAACAAATTCCTCGCGTGGCAACCCCCTCGAAAAATTTTTTTTTTAGTGTCATGGCTAAAGTTACAGTTTTTGCAGGTAGGGCTATATCGAATAATTGCCCATTCCTAATTATTCGATAAAACTCCAATTTAAAAAGAGGCATTTTTTTAAAAAACAACAAAAAAATATCGACCGCCCCCATTTTATTTCGTAAAACGTCTTTTAGTAAGCTAAATTACCAAAATCTATGGCTAAATTTACACTTTTAGCAGATGGGACTATGTATATCGAATAATTACCTATAAGATACAGCCCCAAATAAAAAAATTGCCATTTTTTCTAAAAATACTGCAAAATATTGGACGCCGCCGGTTTATTTTATACGTGTTTCTCGTTAAAATTAAAATTTTTCCAGATGGGGCTATATCGAATTTAACACTGAAATTAAAATTATTGAAAATCACAAAAATAGGTCTACTTTATTTTTTAAAGATGTATCTGATGGTATAGTCTGATATTTGTTCTCGGCTTCCGTTTTAACCGAAAATTAAGGCCTCCGATAGGTCTCGTTTCTTATAAATTAATGAAATAATCCGAGAAAAATATAATTCCATTTGAAAAAACAAAATTAGGGTCATTTCCGAGGGGTGATCCGCAGGCCGGAATCAGTGTACATATTTTTCGGGAATACACCGGGAATAGATCGGAATACGTCGGAATACATGGGAATACGTCGGAATACATAGGAATAGATGGGAATACCCGGAATACTCTGGAATAGTCGGGAATAATTGAAAATTTCCCTGCGATATATTAAAATTTATTGATTAGATGCGTGTACTTTAAAATAAATCAAAACAATTGGAGAATAATTTGTAGGAATAGGTAGAATTACCCTGAATACATCAGAATAACGCGGGGTAGCTTCGGAAGCGCCTGCGCCTGTTAAGGTTAGGAAATCTCGGAATACTTGGGACTCGACTTGGGAATACACCGGAATACATGGGAATACCCCGGAATACATGATGGGAATACATCGGAATACATGGGAATACTAGGAATACACCGGAATACTCCGGAATATTGATGGAGAAAATTGCCGATTATCTACATCGGAATACCGGAATAGCTTTAAATCGAGTTTCGGAATAGCTTCGGAATACATCGGAATACTGGGAATACTTGGGTATTCCCGGAATCAGTGTACGTTTTTCAGTCTGCGGATCACCCCTCGGTCATTTCCGGTGAAACCGGAAGTGAAAAAAATTACCTGAATACACGCGCAAGTGCCCCCTCCGTACCCAAGTAGCATAAGTCGTATAAAAGACGTATAATAAACATGTTACCTTTTTGTATATAACACGTATGCGCCGACCCATTCAAAACACGCAGTAATGTCCGCCGGAAAGACGTGTATTTAATGTAATTCATAAACGTATTCGATGCTACCAAAATTATACGTCAGGAATCTACTGAATAAATCCGCAAAATTTACTGTAGTCCATAAACGTATTTGTGCTAATAGAATTATACGTTACGCATATACTGAATAAATCCGCATCGTTATTTAATACCTACAAGCACATCCGTTATCATTTTTCATTTTCTTGTGGCTTATCTGCCCAACCTCCTTAAGAGTTTTCGGGCTTTTCGCTGCCAATAATATTGGCATCAGAAATCCAAGTCTAAAGCTCACCGGGAACCTAACTTGGTTGGTTAGCCTACTTTTGTTACTTTATTGGGTCCCAAGTAACAATATGAATGATGATCTTGTCAGACAATCCAACTTCGCTTTATAGCGATGACACCAATCAGCAGTGGTAGTGCAGAACACCAGCGCCATCTCTGGGTTGACACTAGGACTGACCGATTATAATAACGAACTCATACGGTTATAAGACGTATATCGAATGTGCCTTTAAGTGAGATACTAAATACGTCTTATTAATAGTCGTAAAGGATGTTTATTATGCGTCTTCAATTTATTTCAAGTTGTTATTCGCATATATTTTGCATCAAATCAAAGACGTGTTATTAAAGTATTTGAAAGACATATAGTATATTTAGTTATTTATACGTCTTATTGTTGTATATCAATTACGTATTCTATCCGTATAAACATTTAAATTTGCCAAAATTTGGTGGTCTATATGCGTTTTTTTCGCGTATAGCCAAATTCGTATTATTTCAGAATGATAAGGACGTATTTTTCTCGTCTATAAATGGTTGGCGTTTAGATTAGGTTTATTGAATACGTTTTAATTTAATTTATCAAATACTGTAACCATTTATATACCAGTTTTGCGCATAAAAGACGTATATTAAACGATGGAGTGTTACTTGGGTACAGGACTGACCAGCGTTTATTTCATTTCGAGGGGTTGATCACTATGGAAATGTGTGTACATGGCTGATGAAATGTAGCGAAAATGTTGGAAATATGAAATGTGCTGTACAAAGTTTTGATGACTAGTCAGTAACTCGAGTGAAACCGAAGATTTTCACTATTTCAATTGACTTCTCGCTTTTGGCTCCGCCAAAGCTCGCAAAACTTCGGCTTCGCCTTAGCAACAAATAACTGAGGCGAACCCGAAATCTTGCGAGCTTTGGCGGAGCCAAAAGCGAGTAGTCAATTAAAACTGTAAAAAATTGAAGCGGAGCCGAGGGGTTGACCACTATGGAAATGTGTACATGGCTGATGAAATGTCGCGAAAATGTTGGAAATATGAAATGTGCTGTACAAACTTTTGATGACTAGTCAGTAACTCGAGTGAAACCGAAGATTTTCACTATTTCAATTGACTTCTCGCTTTTGGCTCCGCCAAAGCTCGCAAAACTTCGGCTTCGCCTTAGCAATAAATAACTTAGGCGAAGCCGAAATCTTGCGAGCTTTGGCGGAGCCAAAAGCGAGTAGTCAATTAAAACTGTAAAAAATGGAAGCGGAGTGGGGGGTTGACCACTATGGAAATGTGTGTACATGGCTGATGAAATGTAGCGAAAATGTTGGAAATATGAAATGTGCTGTACAAAGTTTTGATGACTAGTCAGTAACTCGAGTGAAACCGAAGATTTTTACTATTTCAATTGACTTCTCGCTTTTGGCTCCGCCAAAGCTCGCAAAACTTCGGCTTCGCCTTAGCAACAAATAACTGAGGCGAACCCGAAATCTTGCGAGCTTTGGCGGAGCCAAAAGCGAGTAGTCAATTAAAACTGTAAAAAATTGAAGGGGAGCCGAGGGGTTGGCCACTATGGAAATGTGTGTACATGGCTGATGAAATGTAGCGAAAATGTTGGAAATATGAAATGTGCTGTACAAAGTTTTGATGACTAGTCAGTAACTCGAGTGAAACCGAAGATTTTTACTATTTCAATTGACTTCTCGCTTTTGGCTCCGCCAAAGCTCGCAAAACTTCGGCTTCGCCTTAGCAATAAATAACTGAGGCGAAGCCGAAATCTTGCGAGCTTTGGCGGAGCCAAAAGCGAGTAGTCAATTAAAACTGTAAAAAATTGAAGCGGAGCCGAGGGGTTGGCCACTATGGAAATGTGTGTACATGGCTGATGAAATGTAGCGAAAATGTTGGAAATATGAAATGTGCTGTACAAAGTTTTGATGACTAGTCAGTAACTCGAGTGAAACCGAAGATTTTCACTATTTCAATTGACTTCTCGCTTTTGGCTCCGCCAAAGCTCGCAAAACTTCGGCTTCGCTTTAGCAACAAATAACTGAGGCGAACCCGAAATCTTGCGAGCTTTGGCGGAGCCAAAAGCGAGTAGTCAATTAAAACTGTAAAAAATTGAAGCGGAGCCGAGGGGTTGACCACTATGGAAATGTGTACATGGCTGATGAAATGTCGCGAAAATGTTGGAAATATGAAATGTGCTGTACAAACTTTTGATGACTAGTCAGTAACTCGAGTGAAACCGAAGATTTTCACTATTTCAATTGACTTCTCGCTTTTGGCTCCGCCAAAGCTCGCAAAACTTCGGCTTCGCCTTAGCAATAAATAACTTAGGCGAAGCCGAAATCTTGCGAGCTTTGGCGGAGCCAAAAGCGAGTAGTCAATTAAAACTGTAAAAAATGGAAGCGGAGTGAGGGGTTAACCACTATGGAAATGTGTGTACATGGCTGATGAAATGTAGCGAAAATGTTGGAAATATGAAATGTGCTGTACAAAGTTTTGATGACTAGTCAGTAACTCGAGTGAAACCGAAGATTTTTACTATTTCAATTGACTTCTCGCTTTTGGCTCCGCCAAAGCTCGCAAAACTTCGGCTTCGCCTTAGCAACAAATAACTGAGGCGAACCCGAAATCTTGCGAGCTTTGGCGGAGCCAAAAGCGAGTAGTCAATTAAAACTGTAAAAAATTGAAGCGGAGCCGAGGGGTTGGCCACTATGGAAATGTGTGTACATGGCTGATGAAATGTAGCGAAAATGTTGGAAATATGAAATGTGCTGTACAAAGTTTTGATGACTAGTCAGTAACTCGAGTGAAACCGAAGATTTTTACTATTTCAATTGACTTCTCGCTTTTGGCTCCGCCAAAGCTCGCAAAACTTCGGCTTCGCCTTAGCAATAAATAACTGAGGCGAAGCCGAAATCTTGCGAGCTTTGGCGGAGCCAAAAGCGAGTAGTCAATTAAAACTGTAAAAAATTGAAGCGGAGCCGAGGGGTTGGCCACTATGGAAATGTGTGTACATGGCTGATGAAATGTAGCGAAAATGTTGGAAATATGAAATGTGCTGTACAAAGTTTTGATGACTAGTCAGTAACTCGAGTGAAACCGAAGATTTTCACTATTTCAATTGACTTCTCGCTTTTGGCTCCGCCAAAGTTCGCAAAACTTCGGCTTCGCCTTAGCAATAAATAACTGAGGCGAAGCCGAAATCTTGCGAGCTTTGGCGGAGCCAAAAGCGAGTAGTCAATTAAAACTGTAAAAAATTGAAGCGGAGCCGAGGGGTTGGCCACTATGGAAATGTGTGTACATGGCTGATGAAATGTAGCGAAAATGTTGGAAATATGAAATGTACTGTACAAAGTTTTGATGACTAGTCAGTAACTCGAGTGAAACCGAAGATTTTTACTATTTCAATTGACTTCTCGCTTTTGGCTCCGCCAAAGCTCGCAAAACTTCGGCTTCGCCTTAGCAATAAATAACTGAGGCGAAGCCGAAATCTTGCGAGCTTTGGCGGAGCCAAAAGCGAGTAGTCAATTAAAACTGTAAAAAATTGAAGCGGAGCCGAGGGGTTGGCCACTATGGAAATGTGTGTACATGGCTGATGAAATGTAGCGAAAATGTTGGAAATATGAAATGTACTGTACAAAGTTTTGATGACTAGTCAGTAACTCGAGTGAAACCGAAGATTTTTACTATTTCAATTGACTTCTCGCTTTTGGCTCCGCCAAAGCTCGCAAAACTTCGGCTTCGCCTTAGCAATAAATAACTGAGGCGAAGCCGAAATCTTGCGAGCTTTGGCGGAGCCAAAAGCGAGTAGTCAATTAAAACTGTAAAAAATTGAAGCGGAGCCGAGGGGTTGGCCACTATGGAAATGTGTGTACATGGCTGATGAAATGTAGCGAAAATGTTGGAAATATGAAATGTACTGTACAAAGTTTTGATGACTAGTCAGTAACTCGAGTGAAACCGAAGATTTTTACTATTTCAATTGACTTCTCGCTTTTGGCTCCGCCAAAGCTCGCAAAACTTCGGCTTCGCCTTAGCAATAAATAACTGAGGCGAAGCCGAAATCTTGCGAGCTTTGGCGGAGCCAAAAGCGAGTAGTCAATTAAAACTGTAAAAAATTGAAGCGGAGCCGAGGGGTTGGCCACTATGGAAATGTGTGTACATGGCTGATGAAATGTAGCGAAAATGTTGGAAATATGAAATGTACTGTACAAAGTTTTGATGACTAGTCAGTAACTCGAGTGAAACCGAAGATTTTTACTATTTCAATTGACTTCTCGCTTTTGGCTCCGCCAAAGCTCGCAAAACTTCGGCTTCGCCTTAGCAATAAATAACTGAGGCGAAGCCGAAATCTTGCGAGCTTTGGCGGAGCCAAAAGCGAGTAGTCAATTAAAACTGTAAAAAATTGAAGCGGAGCCGAGGGGTTGGCCACTATGGAAATGTGTGTACATGGCTGATGAAATGTAGCGAAAATGTTGGAAATATGAAATGTACTGTACAAAGTTTTGATGACTAGTCAGTAACTCGAGTGAAACCGAAGATTTTTACTATTTCAATTGACTTCTCGCTTTTGGCTCCGCCAAAGCTCGCAAAACTTCGGCTTCGCCTTAGCAATAAATAACTGAGGCGAAGCCGAAATCTTGCGAGCTTTGGCGGAGCCAAAAGCGAGTAGTCAATTAAAACTGTAAAAAATTGAAGCGGAGCCGAGGGGTTGGCCACTATGGAAATGTGTGTACATGGCTGATGAAATGTAGCGAAAATGTTGGAAATATGAAATGTACTGTACAAAGTTTTGATGACTAGTCAGTAACTCGAGTGAAACCGAAGATTTTTACTATTTCAATTGACTTCTCGCTTTTGGCTCCGCCAAAGCTCGCAAAACTTCGGCTTCGCCTTAGCAATAAATAACTGAGGCGAAGCCGAAATCTTGCGAGCTTTGGCGGAGCCAAAAGCGAGTAGTCAATTAAAACTGTAAAAAATTGAAGCGGAGCCGAGGGGTTGACCACTATGGAAATGTGTGTACATGGCTGGTGTGTAAATAGCGAAAATGTTGGAAATATGAAATGTGGTGTACAAATTTTTGATGACCTCTCGTTTCATTTCAATATATTTTTTAGGTGTGAAGATATTTAAGGTGGGAAGTTTTAAAAATAATACCCTGTATATGTAAGTATGTACATGCTTACCTAATATCTAATACATAATAAATGTTTCGAAATATGGATATCTAAGCACGGAGGTTTTTTGTTTATTAGGAATTTCAAAGCATTTCTAAGGAATTTTGTGGTATTTTCGAGGATTTTTTTGGCATTTTTGAGGATTTTTGATGAACTTCGAGGAATTTTTCGTAGAATTTTGGCATTTTGCGACTATTGAGAGGAATTTTTCGGGAATAAAAGGCATTTTTGTATTGGAGGAATTTTTTTGTCCCTCAAATCGGATAGTGGCAACCCCCTCGAACTATGCCGACATCTGCAGATATTGTATCGTCAAATTCTTATTACTTCTTATTGCCCAAATATCGCCTGCTATTGCGATAAATTGCCTTCATTACCATTGTTGCCGAAAATTGCCGTTATTGTCGAAATTTTGTACAAGTTTTTATTACTGAATTCGATAGCTGTTATCTTTCAGGGTCGAAATCTTTAGTTCACGATCGGTACATTTACGCAAATCTTGTGAAGAAGTAGAAGTTTCAACCGTCTCCGAGATTGACAATTTTTCTGTTTATGAGAATGCGGAGAGCAAACTTCACAATTTTTTAACAACAAAAAATGTTACATATATTCCCGAGGATAGCTATTTCATTTCATTAGTTAACCCTGTTGTAACCTGAAATATGACTTCAAAACTTTTACCGTGAATGAAGTAACGTCACCCTATTTCAAGTTCGAGACTTTGAGATTCAAACCTCTTTAGCACTTTACGCTATAAAGTTATGAATAGGATAAAAGAATTCCTCACGATAGCCACTAATTACCACTTCGAGCGCGACTCCAAGTCTACCTATACCAACATTCCAAGTCCACATATCTTTTCGAAAGCTATTTCCAGAGAATAACGACCAAGCAATCGCACCGCAAAATCGAATAAATTTTTCAAATAAGTTATCTGCAGACAATCGAACAAGGCCTAAAAATCGACTTGTTTGGAGAAACTTAGAAAGCTTCAGAAATCTCAAAAACTCGTCCTCCAAGAATATGGAGCAAATTAGAAAATGCAAGTAGACTTTTAATTTGCATCCTTGGGTCTTCGTTTTATTTGGAAGCCGGTTGGATGCTAACGAGTAAATTATCGTTCATGTTTTTATTTTTTATTCGTTATAGTCTGCATTTGTAACATATTTTCTTATCTTAATCTGCCGTTTTGATCGGAATACAATTCAATGGCACAATAGAGCAGTAAACTAGTGTGAAAATGGTGCAAATTCTTCATTACTGCTTGCATAACGTTGGAATCTGCAGCTATACATTAGTCACAACTATTTAATGGGTAGGTAAGTACTTGAATCAAAAATGATGAATATTTGCAGGGAAAGTTCTGGTAAGTAGGTACCGATTTACTAATTAATGATAACTTACCTTTGTTCTATGGTAACTACGAAGTAATTCCTCTCATATCTCGCGCAATAGAGTTCACTCACTTTATAGAATTGTTTTATCAATACCGGAACCACGCACTAGAAGCACCACAAGTTCACTGGTGGGTCTGAAGACGTAGTGCCACGGACCACGGTGCAAAGAGTTCTGTTGCCTTCACCGGTTCGATTCATGCTCTGTTAGTCCCTTCTTCCATTCGTTGGATGCGTGTTTCGTATACCTGTTTGATGATTGTTCCACCTGTTCTTGTTGATGATGGGCTTGCGCAAAAGTATTCGGACGGATTTTTAGCACCAGGAAACTCTGGCGCTCGGATTATTGCTCTTTGTTGCGCCTGTCGACGAATTCCTGATTAATAGATACCTAGCAAGGTTGTGGCGGCCGGAATTTTTCATAATATAACGTTTTTTTTGTCTGTATAAGATAAAATAATTAAAGGCAAAAATAGTTGGACCTTCTCAATTTCTTGTAAAGGTTTGTGTACAGGGTGGGTAATTTTTCGATGCTCACCATCCCGAAAACCATAATACATGGAGATTAGTTTAAATTGGAGAAAAGTTGCGCTATTTCTTAGCAAAAAAACAACTTTGCCTAAATAAAAAGTGTAGAAAATTCTAAGAACAATGGTTATGACAATTTTTTTTTATCGCAAATGGTTTTTGAGCTACAGCCGCTTGAACTGTAGATTGTAAACTTGATGACGTCATCTGGTCAATGTAACGCGCGCCTCCCATATAGACAATGCAGTTTTGCCGTTCATTCTGCTTGGTTTATTTATCCCTCCGTGGCCCTTTCCTTCGTTTTAATAGTAAATTCGGCCTCAAAAAATCTGCCTGTGCTTAGTTCGATGAATCATTTTTGTTTGTGTTAATTTGGAGTTGCTTTAATCGAGCGTTTTTCACGGGTATGGTGTCCTGTTGTACGGCTGCCATAATACTCACCAAAACGGGAGGGAATTTCTTTCACATTTCATATTTTCCGAATCGAGAATACAACAGCTTACAATAAACAATCATGTTCGCAGTCATTTTCACCCCTTAGGGCGGGTTGTATAAAATAACGTGTGAACGAAAACTTTTTCGATCTAGTAGCCCTTGCGTGATAAGACGTAAAGCGTAGACTGCTGAAATTATCAATAGTAAGACGACGAGTAGTCTCTTGATTGCCGCGGGTTTTGACGTCCGAATGGCTGTCAACTACGAGTCAAAATGGTAGATTTTTTTAGGCTAAATCGAGGACGAGAGCTCGCTCGAGTCCTCTTTGGCCAAAAAAAATCTACCATTTGACAAGTAGTGCATCCATGATGAGGACTCAACAAGGCAACCAAGAGACTACGAATCGTATTTTGCAGATTATTTTATAAATTAATGTATTGAGTAAGTAGTGTCAAGTTGACGTTGTAGTCTTATCACTGTAATCAGGATTACTGGTATGGTAAATGCTCCTTTGGATTGGTTCAATACTTAATGAATAAAATAATCATTCAAAGCGAAATCAGACTGTCACGTTTCCATGTAATTATAACAGTCTACGCCCTACGTCTCTCAAGTCAAGGGCTACTAGATCGGAAAAGTTTTTGACCACTCGTTATTTATTCCTAGACTTAACGCTAAGCTCGCTACGATACAATAGAAACAATTGTTGTCAATAATTTGCTGCTATAGAATTTTTGAAGAATTAACTTTAAGACAGGATATAAAATGTTTTAATAGAACCCACCCTCAGAGTGCTTTCTTGACAACAAAAACATTCCGAATCATTCGCTGTTTTACAACAATTGTTACAACGACAACAGTATGTATTGTTGCCTCTATTCACAGATTTATCAACATCTATGAGCTGTTTCCTCTTCTCAGCTTCCAACTTTTCCATTTTCTTAGTGAAAAAAGGAGGCTCAAACCCGTAAGCCATGTTGTTCGAATTTAAACCACATTTAAACTGCACGTAAAGACCAAGCGCGCGGCCGGGCGTCCGTGTAGGAACCGTTGTAGGAATAAACATAAAATTTGCTGAATCTCGGTTATTAATGGTAGTAGCACATTATTTTTTTCGCCATAATTCTTAGAAATAGATTCTCTACAACTTTTATTTTCACTTAAATCCCCCTTTAAGATTCTGAAGAGAATTCATCGATATTTTGATTCGTTCCTGAGTTATCATAAGAAATCTGAAAATTGTCAATTTAAAGAAAAATTAATATTAGGTGAGGTCATCGCCGCCATTTCTGTCTAATTGGTGTAAGGTAATAGGTAACTTGGAGTCAAAATTGTATTTAATTTAGGGTCGACGTTTCGGCATTTATTGTAGCCTTCCTCGGGACAGTAAATTTAAACGTGAAAATTTAGTTGATTAAACATGGTGATTTAAAATTAATTAATGTTTCCTATTGTGGAATTGTGGAATGTTCTCGAATCGAGAACTAAATTTTCATGTCTAAATTTAGTGTCCCGAGGAAGGCTACAATAAATGCCGAAACGTCGGCCCTAAATTAAATATAATCTTTACTCCGAGTTACCTTACACCAATTAAAGAAAAAGTAATACCTTCCTAACGCTTGATGTTATTTAAATGAAACTTGTGACTTTTATATTTTTGACAGCTGTCAATTGAATGGCATTGACAGAAATTTTCTAGACGTTCTAGATTTTCAATAACGACAGTCAACTTTTGATTCCTTTATGGCCGCCATATTGAATTTTGATACCATCAGATACACAAAAAAATTGGCTTTTCAAAAATGTAGGGTGAAGTGGGTAACTATGGTGGTGGTAACAATGGTAGAAATATGGTATATTTAGTTTGACTTGTTGCTGTGACTTTATTTACAAACATAATTGCTGCATATTTTGTGTGCACAACCCTTGTTGTTATCTAAAAGCGTGCATTTTGTAAAAAAAACCTTTAAAACAAAACGTAATTTTTTGGAATGTTTTTTTTATTAACCTGCAGCTGCCACACTTACCCCGTCTTTTGGCGCAAGTGTGGTTTTTGATGGGGCATGTGTGGCAGGCAATGAGATTTTGCTTAAATCCTCATATAAACCAGTTGGTGAAATTAAATAGTCTTATGGAAAATGAATTTATTGATTTTTTGAGAATAAATCTCTTTGAACAACTTCAAACACTGAATAACTAACGAAACAATAATGAAAGACAACAGAAAATGGCCTTATTCTAAATGAACAATCTTTGAAAAATGAAAATTCATGGTTCTAATATGCTCTGCCAAATTCGCTTCTATGCCATCTGGAATTACTTTTTGTTTTCCAGCTGAATTTTTTCCTAACGAATTTCTGTTCTTCCACCCCTGAACTCTTAGCTGAATTGTGGACCGTGGAACAGCAAAAGCAACGGCCGCTGCTGCATAATTCATTTGACCACTTTTCACGGCATCAATCGCGTTTTCTAAATTTTCATTTGAATATTTGATGCCCACCCCACGGTTAGACTTTTTTTTAATAGTTTCACACATGATTTCACATGTGTGTCACTCTTACTCCACTTTGTGAACCACACATGCCCCACATGTGAAATTTTAGCGGGTAAGTGTGGCACCTGTAATAGATTACAGGTTTCTTTAATTTTACTTTTGACTTTAGGTTAACAGATGGCTATAAGCACTTTGATAATGAGCACATTGTGTTCGAAACGCGTCAGCAGTGAAAATCAAGTGTTTCGATGTAGTGGGGTGTTTCTAGTGATAGTGCAGGATTTTATTTATTTTTCTTTAAATTGGCTATTTTCATATTTTTTGTGATAACTCAGGAACGAATCAAAATATCGGGAAATTCTCTTCAGATTCTTAATCGCCAAGAAATAGCGCAACTTTTCTCTAATTTAATCGACCCCGGAAATCCCAATGGTGAGCATCGAAAAATTACCCACCCTGTATACAGGGTGGTCGTTTTATCTTGAGACTGGCAAGTATTTCGGAAAGGAAGCATTTTAGAAAAAAATGTTTTGTATAAAAATTTTATGACTTCGAGGGAGAAAATAGATGGCATCGACGCCATTTTGATTCAAGGTCATTTTCATGGTCAAATGAAGGTCAACCTAATTTTTTTAAATGGAAACCTACATCTTTTATTACAGATTCTTATTCCCCGTAAAAGAACAAACAACTCTCATCTAAACTATTTTCGGATCAGGCAAGGCACTGAATAACCAGTTGGAAGGACCGCCATACTAAGCCATGTTCCATCAGGGATGTAAAACCGTAATTTACCGAATTAATTCCCACGTAAATTATCGTTACGGTAAATTACGAAATACATTTTACCGCAAATTACGAGGTAATTAACCGGGTAAATTACTCTAAATCTTGGTAGGTAAATTACGAAAAACATCGTTTCTTATACACAAAAATAAAATAAATAAATAAAAAAAAAGGCAGCAGAGAAGCGGCTGGAACCTCCCCAACGCGTGGGTCTTTGATTTCCGTGACTTGTGTTTAAGATTTTGAAGTTAATATGCCTAAATGGCACTTCCCGTTAACCAATTGCTCCCAAAAGCCTTTCAGATCTTCAACTGACCTCCATGTACCAAATTTCAGACAAATCCTTCCAGTAGTTTGGGCTATAACGTGGTTTCAGTGTTATTTCAAAATTTCGATTTTTCTACCCAAAGGGTAATAAATGCGAATAAATTTTATCTCATTTAAAACCAGAATTCGAAGACCCTTCTAATGGTGGCAATAAATCTTTCAAAAATTTGTTTTGGATGGGTAAATGAGAGAATACTTTCAATTTGGAAATTGGTGTGCCAAAACGGCACTTTCCGTGGGTCGATTGAATCCAACATTTGTTCAGCTCTTCGACGTGTAATACAATCCCCATGTGCAAAATTTTAGCCAAATCGGTTCAGGGGCTTGGGCTGTACCGCGATTTTAAAGTCCGATAAAAATCTCGATATTTTTAGTTTTTGGTCAAAAGGGCACTGACAGTGGATACATCTTTGGAAGCAGAATCTGAAGGCCTTTCTTATTGTGACGTGAAAAATGGGGGTTTACATTTAAAATTTAAAAGTTGATGTGCCAAAACGGCATTTCTGGTTGCACGATTGGCTCCAAAAGCTTTTCAGATCTAAGAACGAACGTACGTACGTATGTACATACATACAGACACATTTTAAAAACCACTTTTTTGGGTTCCTGAGACCTCAAAACGTACAGATCCGGTCTTATCTCGAATTCGAAAATTTTAGTGATTGCAGTAACCTCCCTTTTTTTTTAAATGGTGAAGTGGAGTGGAGAGGTTAAAAAATTGTATATTCATAATTGGGCGTGTACCTGATGGAAATAAAATTATCATTACTATTATATTTATATCTTGATCTTGTATCTCAACTTTTTAAATGACAAAATTATATAAAATAAACTTTTAATTACCTATAAAACGGTAATTTACCGATGTCTGCTTATTTACCCGGTCATTTACAGCAAAATTTTTATTACCGCACCTCGGTTAATTACGAAAAGTAGGTATTAGTAAATTACGGCGGTAAATTACCAAAAGTATAATTTACAGTAATTTTACATGCTAGGTCATCATGTCATGTGTTGTTACCCGAATTGCTACTATTTTTTAAGTTGACTACAAAACAATACGTACCGTAAAGTCGGGTTACTTTGTCCCTTTGCGTGTTACTTTAGCCCACACTGGAAAAAGTGTTCTGTAACGTTGTGACATTTTATAAGAAGATTCCTTTCGAAAACAGTGAGCGCCTACCCCCAGATGGCATCTAAGGGTAACGTGTTGAGCAGCTTCTGCGCATTTAGCACAACTCGTGGTAAAGCTGCAACGCGTACTAATTTTTCCAGCTGTGAATCTAATTTTTTCACCTCTACAACTTCTGTGGTTGCAGGTAATAACTAGTGAATCGGATATTAAATAAGCCCTCTTTTATGTAACTAATAGTGTCAACAAGCCGATCACGTCAAATATTTAACCTAAATTCAACCTCCTGTTCTTTCCAGAAAAAAAAGTTTTGAGCTTGCTCGGTTTCATGGTCAAATAGGGTTACTTTATCCCGGGCTAAAGTAACCCTAAAAGTGGGGTAATGTAACCCTGCTTATCTATTTTGCAATTTTTCTTCGAGACGGTTCCTTGGGAAATGCCTAGTAAATATAAAAGGAAGCCAGGTAGTCGGGGCTACAAGGACTACGCACCAGAGAAGCTGGAAGAGTGTCTAGAAGCAATTAGATCTGGACGGTTGAGCCAAAGAAAGGCGGAAGCTGAATTCCATATCTCCAGAGCCACTATTAAGAACAAATTGAAGAATAAATTTCCTAATAAACCTGGACATCCAACAGTCTTCACAGATGGCGAGGAAAAAGCATTCGCGAGTCATATTGCATCATTGTCTGAATTCGGTTTCCCAGTTGACGAACTCGATTTTCGTTTTACCGTAAAATCGTACTTAGCTAATCAAGGCCGTAATATTAGACAATTTAAGAACAACCTCCCAGGCAAGGATTGGGTGAAGTTGTTTTTAAAGAGGCACCCACGTTTAACGGTACGATTTGCCGCAAACATAAAGAAGGTTCGCGCTGGTGTAAATGAAAGAACTCTCACCGATTATGTCCAAAATTTGAGTCAAGTAGTAGAGGGCGTACCTCCTGAATGCATTTACAATTATGATGAATCAAACTTATGTGATGATCCGGGCAAAAAACGTATAATTTGTCGGAGGGGTTGTAAATATCCAGAGAGGGTTATAAACACGACGAAATCAAGCACTTCAGTGATGTTTTGCGGAAATGCTGCTGGGACAGCTATTCCACCTTACATCATATATAAGGCAGAACATCTATGGTCGACATGGACAGAAAATGGACCACCAGGTGCAAGATATAACCGTACAAAACACGGATGGATGGATGGCGCAACATTTGAGGAATGGTTTGCATCTCACCTTTCACCTATATTAAAGCGGCAACCGGGCAGGAAGGTGGTTATTGGAGATAACCTAAGTTCACACATCAGCCCTAACGTTTTAAGACTTTGTCAAGAGAACGACGTGAGTTTTGTATGCTTGCCTCCAAATTCGACGCACATCACTCAACCGCTTGACGTGGCTTATTTTAGACCATTAAAAATTAAATGGAAGCAAGCATTAACTGCATGGAAGGAGTCGGCAAGTGGAAAAAATCAGTCGTCGCTGCCAAAAGATCAGTTTCCAGCTTTATTAAAAAAGGCGTTGGATGAGTTACAACCGACTACTAGTCAAAATTTGATATCTGGCTTTAGAAAAGCTGGCATTGTTCCAATAAATGTTCAAGAGCTCTTAGACCGTCTACCTCACCAAGATCGAGAAGTCCATTTAAATTTGATTGGGAATGTTTTTTTGCAAAGGCTTGAAGACAAACGAAGTGATATCACTCCAAAGACTGGTCGCCGTAAAAAAATGAACGTTCCACCGGGTCAAAGTATTTGCCCTGGCCACGTTGAAGAGGCCAATAACGAGGCCAACCACGACTCTTCCGCATCTGAACCAGAACAACCCAGGCCACGAAAGAAAGGGCGTCCCAAACGCTCCCCATCCCCTGAAACATCATCTTCAGAAGACGATGATAACTACAGCCTTGCGTCATCTTTGGAAAGTATTGAATCATTTGATCTCTTGGGAAATAAGGATCTTGATGCTATATCGCCAGGGCCATTTGCACAGGAGCATCTTCAACCAGAAGTGTTGCCCGATAGTGTATCGCCAGAGCTACTTGCACAAGAGCATTTTACACCAGGAGCATTGCCTGATAATATATCGCCAGACCTATATTTTGCACAAGAGGATTTTGCACCAAAGGTATTGCTATTGCGAGGTGATTTGTCACAAAAGTCGCCAAAAGAAGATTCTGCGAACAAATCAGACGGCCTTTTGAAGGACATTCTAAAATCAGGTTGCTACGTAATTGTCAAGTGGCAAGAAGAACAGTTCCCGGGTGTTGTAGTATCGATTAGTGATACAGGAGCGGTCATCGAGTGTATGCAACAAGGGAAGAATGGGTGGAAATGGCCCAAACAGAAAGACAGTCTTTTTTATGCATTTTCTCAGATCGTCAAAATAATAGACGAGCCAAAATGTCTTAAAAAAGGAATTTTCATTGTGGATGATATTGTTATTTGTCAATAAAGCAATTTTCCACTTATTAGATTCTGTACCTCAGTCATAATCCTAAAAAAAACGATAAAATTGCAATATTTTTATACTTAATTACTTTTTTTGATCAACTGTATGGTGCTAGTTTATCCCACTTTCAATATAACGCGCTTGCTATGGAGAAAATGTGGGTGGGCTAAAGTAACCCAAAGTGGTAGCTAACATTAGCCCACTAACAAACAATTTTTTTAACCTCCCCAACCCCATCACAATTTTAAAAAAATGGGAGGTTACTGCAATCACTAAAATTTTCGAATTTGAGATAGCACCAGATCTCCACGTTTTGAGGTCTCAGGAACCCAGAAAAGTGGTTTTTAAAATGTGTCTGTGTGTATGTTCGTACGTACGTTCGTACGTACGTACGTACGTACGTATGTTTGTAAACACGCCACAGCCAAAACTACTGGGCCGATTTGGCTGCAATTTGGTACGTAGGCATCTCATAACCCAACTTAGATCTGAAAAGCTTTTGGAGCCAATCGTGCAACCGGAAATGCCATTTTGGCACATCAACTTTTAAATTTTAAATGCAAACCCCCATTTTTCACGTCACCATAAGAAAGACCTTCAAATTCTGCTTCTAAAAATGTATTCATTCTTAGTGCCCTTTTGACCAAAAATTAAAAAAAAATTGATTTTTATCGGACTTTAAAATCGCGGTACAGCCCAAGCCCCTGAACCGATTTGGCCGAAATTTTGCATATGGAGATTGTATTAAACGTCGAAGAGCTGAACAAATTTTGAATTCAATCGACTCACGGAAAGTGCTGTTTTGGCATACCAATTTCCAAATTTAAAATTATTCTCTCATTTGACCATTAAAAACAGGTTTTTGAAAGATTTATTGTCACCATCAGAAAGGTCTTCAAATTCTGGTTTCAAATAGGACAAAATTAATTCGCATTTAGCGCTGTTTGGTTCAAAAAATCGAAATTTTATAATAACTGTAAAAATACATTATAGCCCAAATTACTGAATCGATTTGGCTGAAATTTGGTACATGGAGATTAGGTGACCCGTTGAAGACCTGAAAGGCTTTTGGGAGCAATTGGCCCACGCGAACTGCCATTTAAGCATATCAACTTAAAATTTTAAATACAAGGCCTCTTTTTTATGTCGCCATTAGAAAGACGATCAAATTCTGGTTCTAAAAATGTACTCACAGTTTCTGCCATTTCAGTGGAAAATAGAGAAAAAATTCTTTCTCATTAAAAGGGAGCAGGCTGACAGTGGATGACATAAAGTGGCAGTTATTGTCAAAAAGGTGGCAAAAGATTAACCTTAAAAGGAACATATTGTCAAATGTGATGGGTGATGTACGAGGTGATGTCGGTATTTGTCAGAAAATTGCGAAATTAGTCACTGACGTCAGACGATAAGGATAAAAAAAAATCTGTTGAATTGACTACTATCTACACAGAATACAAAGATCCACGCGATGGGGAGGTTCCAGCCGCTTCTCTGCTGCATTTTTTAAATGCAACAAATATTTTTTAATTAATTTAACATATACAACAGCTAGGAGAAGCTTCCACTTTATCCATAACGGTCAAAAAATGACGTTTCAAAAATTCCATCTTTTATTTTATGAACGAAACCTTTTTAAACAACGTTTTTTTGGGGCAAAGTAACCCGACTTTACGGTATATTTACGCCGCTATGCCCTATAGGAGTTACGAAAAATTGTTCGAATACGATTGTTCGAAAAAACAATTTGCTAGAATGGGAAATTGTTTGATATACAATTATTCGGATGGTACTTAAATTGTTCGAAAGACAATTTATTGTTGGAAAACAATTATTGTTCAAATGCTAATATGTCCGAAAACAAATTGCAAGACCGATGTTTTTGGGGTACCGGTTATGAATTGTTCGAATACAATTACCTATTCGAAAACAATTCTCCGAAAGTGACAATTATTCGAATGAAAATGAACAATTATTCGAATTAAATTCGAATCAACAATTATTCGAGTTAGCAATTATTGGAAAGCAATTATGCGAATTCGCAATTATTCTAAAACAATTCTTCGAAAACTATGAATTTAATGAACAATAATTCTTCCCAATCCGAGTCCCAATCCCAATAGCCAAATCAAAGCCAACTCATAAATTCGGTTATTATTTCTCAAGTTCTTTTATTTTCTACTTCTATTCAGGTCTATCATCAGTACCTACGATACCTACTAAAATCAATCGAAAAAATCGAATCGCCAAAAAGATCAAATCTTCACGTTTTAGGCTCCTGGGATTCCGAAAAAGTGGTTTTTGAAAAATGTCTGTTTGTCTGTCTGTGATCACTTTCACCTTTAGTGCAATTTTTTGGAAAAATGTAATTTTAGGGGTGAAACACATTTTTATTTAAATTTGTTTGTGCTGTACTTTGTGTTTGCCGCATCCCATTCTCGTCCGCATGGTTCGGAAAGCGATACGGGGTCGATGCGCATCTCTCTCCGACTGGGGATGTTTTATGCAATACACGTACGTGTTTACAATAATTCTCATGATTTTTTATACATTAAGTATTGATCCAATCCAAAGCTAGATGACAGTAACCAACCAACCCTATTATAGATTATAGTGATAAGACGACAGTCATAGTTCAAACCAACTGATAATACTACGAAAACTGACATTTAACACAACTGTCATTAAAACATTGCAAAAATTAAAATATACTCAAAATAAACATACATTATGTTCACAGTAAGAAAAATTCTATACGCACCTAGATTGGCCTCAGTTTGTGAAAATAGGATTTTAGTTTGTGAAACCTGCTGGATTTACAAGCTAAAGTCCGTTCATTTTCTATAGCAGATTTTTCTGGAACCAACCCTAATTTGTAAGGGCCTGTACTTTTGACAATTTGATCGAAATTTAGCGGGAAAACAAAAACGTTACTTAACCCAAATCTTCCAGGGTTTATTTTTATTGTTAGCAGCAGTGTCACAGATAAACGTACCTGAGGCTTTTTCGTGAATATTTTTCTTTGCACTTTACTCAAAACTGCACGCACACAAAGGCCATTTTGAGCCAATACAGAGGAATTGCTAAATTTTGACATTTGTCATGTTTTCTGACGTATCGCATTGAAATCACTTCTCCCAACTCACCTGTTAGTAAAATTCCTTGCAAAATTTCCTCATACCAACCTAAAAGTCAAATTTTGACGTTCTGTCACTTCAATAGAAAATGAATGTTAGATAATATGTCTAGTTTGTATGTAGACTATTAGGTTTTTTGATCATTAAATCAGTTTGTCCATATTCTATTCCAGAAATCTAATATGAAACGCATAAAAGGCATTATTAAATTCCACTCAAAACATATAGGTACATGCATATATGTAGATCTGGGGCCTAATCCACCAAAAATTTTTGCAACTTTACAGTTTTGTACTTTACAGTTTCCTCCATAAGAAAAACATTGTGCAAAGGAAAAGTTGCAAAACATTTTTGTGTCAACTTCGAAAATTTTAGTGAGTGCAGGTAGGTAACCTACCCTTTTTTTTAATATGGTGTGGGGAGGTTAAAAATGGGAAGAATGAACTCAAAAATTGTCCTCAAATTGATTCAAAGAATTAATTCTTTAGTTTCTTTGGTTCTCAGGCAACAAACTGAACCCTTCTGGTCCTCCTTACACTAAAAAAGCTAGTCACCGAAATCAGAAAGCAAAACGTTCCTCAGCATCGGCAATCATCCGTAATTTTCAACGACACGATCTTCAATTCTTGAGAGGCAGTCCTTGAATAACATTTTCTTTCTTCCGTTCAAAGTCTATGAAAAGAAGAATCGAGAGTGAATGAATTCCCTCGCACAATGAAATTATCACCATTGAACTCGCCCATTTCTTCGTCGGTCACAATCAAATTTTTATCACAATCTCCTTTCAAGTGTCCAGCTGTCGGCGAAAGTGAAACCTAATGTTTTAGTCAACGAATTAATTAACAAACCCATCAATTGCTGACCTTTACACTTTCTCGG
Organism: Pycnomerus fuliginosus; assembly: GCA_963924575.1. Taxonomy (NCBI): domain Eukaryota; kingdom Metazoa; phylum Arthropoda; class Insecta; order Coleoptera; family Zopheridae; genus Pycnomerus; species Pycnomerus fuliginosus. Next base: position 23,545,717 of record OZ004622.1, read on the forward strand.
AGCCAAACCAAAACCGTTTTGACCTTTGTCGACCATACATTAAATTTCTCCAAAAATGAAAGAAATCTAAAGAATCTGTCAGTAACATGAATTGTTGATCCGTGCAAAATTCTGATTACATATTCCAATAAACTGATAAAATGAATGAAATCGATAAGAGTGATTCATGGAGAATTTATAGGTTTAAGTTGATTGGAACAATAACGCACCTGTTTGCATAAACACAAGTGATTATAGGAATATATTTATTTTCTTTATTTAATGTCAACGACCATGAAGGTTAATTCCGCTATAAACGTTTCTAATTTGTTAGAGTTTTGGTGTTATTTTTGAATTTGGGTCGCTTTTACCAATCATCGCCGAATGAATGCTGTGGTGCGTGAAGTTATGAAATGGTAATAATTATAAAGGGAAATAGTTTTGATTGGAAAAAACGATATGAATTGCCAGTGACATTGAGACTGATTGAAGGAATTGTTATTATAAACTTGTTTTTAGATAATTAATTTCGTTCTTATTGTAAATAGGAAACACGGAGATTAGCACGTGCTTTAGTGCATCCTATTTGGTTTTTGGTTAGATTGTTTGAAAAAAGCAACGGAAGATGTATATCAATGCGATGTGTGTCCCTGTAGATGTTTATTCACCGTGAATGATTCATATATCGAGTTGGACTTGGCATCAAATTTCCACCAAGTCAATTTTTTGTGTTTTTTTTGTGTTTTTTCGTTCTCGAGTTATTACAATTAATAGTTTTTCGGTCCCGCAAACGCTGCCTAAACGCTTGAAGATGGATTAAAATCGTATAAGGGGGAAATGTCGGCAACGAATAGACCTACAAAAAAGTCCCTGACAACATATAAATATCTGTTACAGATAGCCGACAATAAGCCACTGAAGCTATTTTCGTCAAAAATTAAAACACATAAACGATCTCGGTGGGCTACCCATCGTAGATAGCTATATGCCGTCGCGGACTTTTTTGTAGATCTTTTCATTGCCGACAATTCCTCCTTACAAACTTTTGCTCTAGCTTCAAGCGTTGAGGCAGCGTTCGCGATCAAACGTCGAAAATTGTAATTTCTTTCAGTTTTTCACCCCTAACTCAACCCCCCTGGTCCGATATGGCCCAAAAACAATCTCCGCCGAGATTTTCGGGGTATACACATGTGTACAAAATTTCAGCTCAATATCTGCTTTCGTTCTCAAGTTATGCGATGGACAGAGTAGACGGACGGCCGAGCGAGCGAGCGAGCAAGCTAATTCACTAAAACTTCAGTGCCTGCGCATATGCTTTGGCACTAAAATGGATGCATACCTATTGCCACACTATAATGAGTAGAAATACAAAATAATAAATTGACACAACAAGAAAATAGTATCATATTCGTACCTAGAGCTGGGAAAGTTACTTTGAAATAGTAACTAGATACTTTTCATAAAAGTAACTTAAGTTACTGCAGTAACTAGATACTTTACTGAAAAAAGAACTTAGTTACAAGTTACTTATGAAAAGTAACTAGATACAGTATCTTAGTTACATTTGAAGTAACTTAAGCCGTTTTCTGGCGGTCGCTATGTTTTTGAATACAAGCTCGCATTTGGCGAACGCCTATTTTGTATTAAAACCGTGTCAAAATAATGTCAGTTTTGAATATATTTCCCAGATGAATTTGAAACTGACAACAAAGTGACAGTATATTAATTCAAAACAGGAGCTTATCCTATGCTTCCAAACGCAAGTTTGTATTTGAAAACATAGCCACCGCCAGAAAACGGCTTTAGTTACTTTTGGTATCTAGATACTTTTAAACAGTAACTAAATACTGCTGTAAGTAACTATAGATACAGTATTCTGTTGTTATTATTGGAAAAGTATCTAATTGGTCTTTAGATACTTACCAAAAGTAACTAATTACAAGTTACTTCAGTACAGTAACTAGATATATTTAGTTACTTTTCGCAGGGAGGAAAAAAGTAACTAGTTACCAAGTAACTTAGTTACTTTTGGGAACTAGTTATATGAAAGTAACTTTTTTCTAAAGATACTCCCAGCTCTGTTCGTACCCTTTTGTTCCTTGATAATTAGCAAATTTTCCAGGACCCTCGATGTGCCCTGAATCCCTTTTTTCGCCAATATATGTACCTACCATTCATTCTCTACACCAATTTTTAGAAAAAAAAAAATAAAACAAGAGGCCTACATTCGCAGAAGAATGAAACCCACAAAAACCCATAGCTATGAAAGTCATCGAAAGTGATCCGTATTTCGCCTTCAATGAAAATTGTGTGAACTCCACTCCATTAACATGAGAATTATAATTGTTGAGTGGCTCATTGTTGAAACCTAATTTTCAGATGCGAGAAAGTACCTACCTATTGCGTTAATTAAATAAACGATGACGCGTTCATTTTCGTTTTCTGAAGTTCATCACGGCGGTCGGTGATAATTATACGGATCCGTTAGTGCTAGATGCCTGAAGGTTTTCCCAAAACCCACGCGCTAGAAAGAAATTTTTACGTATTCCATTGCGTCTTAACCTGGAACCGATCGCATTTCCTTGTAATGATGAAACGTCAGAGGTTGGTAACGCGTAAATTATCTCATTATCTTATATGCCACAATCGTGATTCCGCAATATCTCACCTGAGTGCTTCGCCCTTTTTTACAAAGAAATTAGCCCTCTTAATTACTGAAGCATTTCTATTTTATTGCACAAAGCCAAAATTTTGGTTCGATGAATTTGTGAATTTTTGTTCAAATTCTGTAATAGCAAAAGTTTTTAAAAGTAAGTAGGAATCTAAAAGGTACAAGTACCTACTTTCAACTACGAGTCAAAATGATAGATTTTTTTAGGCTAAAAAGAGGACGAGAGCGCATCCATGAGGACTCAACAAGGCAACCAAGAGACTACGAATCGTATTTTGCAGGTTATTTTATAAATTAATGTATTGAGTAAGTAGTGTCAAGTTGACGTTGTAGTATTATCACTGTAATCAGGATTTGATTGGTTACTGATATACTAAACGCTGCTTTGGATTCAATACTTAGTGTATAAAATAATCGGCAAAACATGATTATTTATGAACCGATTTGATCGGAATTGGTCTTAAAATGACCACAATGACCTAATCAATACTGATAAATTGTTGCTTTGTAAGATTTCTCCAATAAAAAGGATGTTCCGTCTCAAAATTTCAGGAGAACTATTTATATTCTTCTTTTGTAGCCCTAAAGGAGTAAGTATTCTGCGTATCAAAACTTTATATGTATATACATTTTAATTATATTTACAAAATATTAATATTTAAATCAAATTCAGAGTCTTCTTCTCCAGGCTATCTTCCATTTCTGTCTTCTCTTCCCTCCCCTATCCTCATTTCCCTCGCCCTCTCTATTTCCTTCCTACATTCCAGTCCCGTTCCTCTTTCGCTCAATAAGCATTTTCCCTCCCTTTCCTCTTCTCTCATTTCCACGCACTCTTTCAGCATATGCTCTATCGCCTTTCTTGCTTCCCCACATACTCTACAAACTCTCCCTTTTTCTCTTTCTTCATTTCTTATCTCACTCGCACTCATTTTATCCAAGTAGCTCGGTAGCCCCTCTCGCATATGATGTCCTTATACCCCGCATTATACCTTGATTCTTTTATTCTTATTCTCCTCTCTTGTATATCTATGTCTCTATCTCTCTCCCACATCGCTCTATTCATCCATCTCCCTTGTTCTCTGCCATAGTCCATTCCGAATCTCGACCAGCCTGTCTATCATCTCTTCCGTTCTGTAAATACACGCTTCATTCTTTATCCCATCCCTTTCAGGTGCTTCCTCTTTTTTCAGTTTCTCTATCTGCCTCTTTTGTTATTTCTGTACTTTCTTTTTCCTGCCTCCATTCTCTTCTTCCCCTTCTTTTTCTTCTTCTTCCTCTAATAGCTATACAAAATGCCTTCTCCATTCCTCTATCTCTATCTTTCCCATTCCACGCTTCTTTTTCTGTTCTTATACTTATTCTTCCTTCATTTGTCTTTTTTTCTCTTGCATTTCTACTTGTATCATTCTTTGGCCTTTAGGTATTCTTCCCTTTTAATTTTCCGTTTTTTCCATTTTCTTAATTCACTTCTCATCTCTCTTTTTGCCTTCTTACATTCTTTATCAAACCATCCCCTTCCATATCCCCTGACTAACTTCCCTTCGCATTATTTCCTCTCTTCTGACTGCTCGTCTTATAATTTTCTCCAGCTCTTTGATATTTTCTTCCACCCCCTTTGCTTTTCCCAGTTTTTGCCTGTATTCCTTGATTGTCTCTTCGTCCCATCTTTCTTTTTCAATTACTTTTTTGTTATGCTTCTTTTATTTCGATTTTCCTTCTTTTTTTTATTTCTACCCCTAACGGCATGTGGTCTGGTTCCACCCTTTCCCCCAATCCTGAACTTCTCAACCTCTGCCCATGCCTCTTCATTTACTAATACGTAGTCTATTACTGTTTCTCCATACTGTTCCTACATACGTAAACTCCCCCTTTTCATCTCCTTCTTTGTTTCCGTTTAAAATCTCCCACCCATTTTCTTCAGCCATCAGTTCCACCGGTATTCTTCCTTCTTTATTTATTGCTTTGTTCTTTGTTTCCCTCCGTGCTTTCCCCTTGTTTTTTGTCCAGGATCTTGCCCCCTTTACCACCGGTGGCTCAGGGACTTTTGGCACACCATTCAGGGCTGCTAGTAGAGCATCTGTACCAATTTTCAGCCCTACCTTATTTTTGTGTAGGTTCGGACCATTTTTTGACAAAAACTACCCCCTTTTTAACATTTATATGTAACAGTGTTTGTAATTGAACCTTTCCGAAAACAACAGGGCTTTTGTCAACTTTTCAAACTAGAATAAAGATCCTTCTATTCCTTGGGAGTCGGCAGAGGGTCCATAGAAAAACATGGCTTCTCTGGAGGTAAGACATTTATTTTTGTTGAGTTTTTCAGTTCGTCTTGGGTGCGGTTACCTTCAAATTTTGAAAAAGGAATAGGATTTCAGAAAGAATTTTTGGTACTGGAGGGCCTTAAGTGGCAGCAACATTATTTTCCGCATACCGAAATTATTTATGAACCGATTTAGTCGAGATTGGTCTTAAAATGACCACAATGACCTAATCATTAACAGTCCGAGCGTATGACCACTGAAAGTCCTCTTTGTTTTGTTCGCTGCGACATATTTCCAACCTCAGTCAAATTAGATTTTATAGACAATTCAACTTTTACTTTATAAACCAATACGAATTAGCCGCTTAAGCCAATCACAGCCTGACTAATTTGGCAATTTGTACATGTGGTGATTGCCAGGCAGTTGTCAAAAACGAGAAACGTCAAGTCGTTGAATTGTCTTGCCGAATACAACTCATGGTCTCAATGTCTTGGTAATTTTTGTCACTTTGATTATGACTCGCAGGCGTTGTTTTTGGAAAATTATCACTCGCGCAAGCGCTCGTGATAATTTTCGTCCCAACGTCTGCTCGTTGCATCAAAGTGACAAAAATTGCCGGCAATATTGAGACCACTTGTTGTATTATATACGAGAAAACAATTATAAAGTTTTGATACGCTGAATACTTACTCCTTAAGCCTTAAGGGCTACAAAAGAAGAATATAAATAGTTGTCCTGAAATTTTGAGATGGAACCCACTTTTTCTTGGAGAAATCATACTCCAGCATCGAATTCGCGCTGTTTTTTTGCGATTATCTCTCCAACGGCTTATCCGACGACAAAAATGTATAGGAGCTTTTCGTTGCAAATTTTATTCTCAATATTTTAGTTCCTATACATTTTTGTCGTTCGATAAACCATTGGGGAGATAATCGCAAAGAAGCAGCGCGAAGTCGGTACTGAAGTACGATTTCTCCAAGAAAAAGGATGTTCCATCTTGTTTGAGGAGAACTATTTATAACCCCGAAGGGGTAAGTATGACGAGTATGAAGAAAACTTTATAATTGTTTCCCCTATAAAATCTAATTTGACTGAGTTAGGTCGCAAATGCTTCGTAGCAAACAAAATAACTGTCTATCAGTATTGATTAGGTCGTTGTGGTCATTTTGAGATCAACCCCCATCAAATCGGTTCATAAATAATTATGTTATACGGAAAATAATGTATAATCGTCAATTAAGGCCTTTCGGTACCGTCATTTGGGAGAATTTGGGATATAGGTAAAATTTGGGACAAAAGTTAAATTTCCGAGGGGCTATGCACTCCTTGTTTCCTTGTACAATAAAATTCAAATTCCAAATAATCCCACAAAAATTCCAATAATTCCAAAAAATTCCAATAATGCCAACAAGATTCCAATAATTCCAAAAAATTACAGTTATCCCAAACCTTTGAGCATGCGTACCAGACTCGAACATTTACGACAATTCACGATTGATCAGCAAACTATGGTACCAACCAAGGTAAGCTGGTAACAACCGAGGTGACAACTGCGCAGGCGCTAGCAATCTGAGACATGCTCAAAATGGTAGGCCCTCTGGTGGATCTTCCAGTAATAGTAAACACACTATTAATTCCAATAATTCCAAAAAATTCCAGCAATAATTCCAAAAATTCAAGCAATAATTCAAAAAATTCCAATAATTCCATGAAAATTCCAATAATTCCGTGAAAATTCCCATAATTCCATAGAAATTCCATAAATTCCAAATTTTTGTACAATTAATTCCGAGTGCCTAGCTCCTCGCAATCAGCGCCAATAACATCCAGGTTAGGTTTAAAAAATATTTTATAATCATGCAGTTTATGTCAATTTTGAATGTAGTGAAAAGTTCCGACTGGTTTGACTTAATGACACGTTGCAATGTTATGTAATGTCACGTATGTTTTAGTCCATAATCTCAACAACAACTAGGTGCATTTAAATTGTTCTAATTTTTTGCATGTTTCTTTTATTTAGTTATATTTTATATTTATGTAAAAATGCACTTTTTGAACCAACTTGGAACATCACGAATGACTAGAAAATATAAGTGCCGTTTAGGGGTTGCCCTCTACAAAGAGGATAATTTCGGGATGACCTTTGCTGCCGACCTGGATGAGCGGATACTTTTGGAGTCCCGAGGGCTATCATCTACAGGAAACACCGAGGAACGAATCCTGGATCATTGGGCAGGCCACCTGTTGTACTTCAATTTGAAAAATAAAAGTTCTTAAACCACTTTGTCCACTTTTCTATTTTTTCAATAAGAATGTTTGATCATAATTATGCTATTTTCGCTGTTGCCCCTAATTTGACCCCTCGATTTAAAAAGAAATAATTTTTTTAGTTTGTAGATGTCCCAAATAGAAACATACAATCATATAGAGATCTGAATAATCAAAGCGCGATTAGATATAGCTAACCCTGCTAATAAATGTGCAAGATTGGGAAAAAAGTGCATATTTGCCTATGTAAAAATGCGACTTTTTGTCTTTGTTTCTATCACTACATAACTCAAAGTGGAACTAATGTTGATAATCTTCATTTAGAAGTGTCCTCTGTTATGCTTCAAAGATATTATATTGCAATAGGCGAATTCGATAAAAAATCTTTTTATGAGAGTTAAGTTTTTCACATAATTTCATCCTTACACTTTCTGAAGTGCTTAGAAGATGCGTGACCTTGAAATTTTCAAAGATTTTCGCCTGCGGCGCACTCTGTTTTTGAGTACCTGCTAGCCACTTTCAAAAACATTATAATTATCATTAATGTCAAAATAATATTGATAATAAAGGGCCCCAATTAGATCTTTATAACTCCAGAACTAGTGGAAGTATCTTGCTGAAACTTGGTTTGCACGTTCGACCTTCAAGTCTGTTGAAGGTAAATGGGTGCCAATTTCGAGGGATGAAATTTAGGGGATAAAAACCATAAAAAATATGATAATTCCTCAACTGTTGTATGCAGCTAGTTGAAACCCACATATTTCGATGAAATCTTGCAGGGGATGTTTGCCTGACAGATAGGCAATCATTAAGCACGTTGCGATTCAGTCGCCCAAGTGAGTCGCCGCGGTGGGGTGGGCACTTTCAAGATCCCCGACTGTACCTACTACCGTCTTTTATGGCGCATTTGAATAATAATAAAATAATTTAAAATACAGCCTAGGGTGATGTTATAAGGTCAGGATGTGTAGTTCAGTCAAAACCTGTACCAGAAATCACGTGTCGACGTCGTAGTAATCTAAAAACACGTGGACTGATGCACGTTCTACCACCAAGACTTTGGAAAGTAAAGAAATGAGTGAAGAATTTGATAAAGAGCGCATCCGAACGAGTTTCTATCTGTGTCAGATGAGCACCAGACTGCATGGCCCAACTCCGGAACGGCCACAGGGCACCGCATCCTTCATTTTGCCTCTCTCGTAACACTTTTGCACTTTTGGTGATTCATCACTCTCTCTCCTCTCTTTCCGCAAGATTTTGATTTAGGTAGATAGGGGTAGGTTCTTGCTTAGTTTGAGGATTTCTCGCAAAAATTATTTATGACTCCTCCAAACCGTAAATAAAACAAGTTCTTACCTCCTCCACCAAGAACTCGTTTATATTTAATAACTGAGGATGCAGAAAATCGAAAAATCCAACAGTTATAAACAGTATACCGGGTGCCTTTGTCTGATCTTTTCTATTACTCAAGATACGAACAATAAGCGCCGGATAAGAAAGAAACACCCTGTATATTTTTAATTCCATTGATGAACTGCCCGAGGATATACGTATACAACCATTTCCATTTCCGGAGAGATTGATAGTGCCGTTGTCCTCAAAATTGCATATTGCATGAATATTATGTCTATGAATATTTAATAATAATTTAATAGAAACTCTAGACAAGTTATTGGTGCCATTTAAGCTGTAAAATTATGCTGGAGGGATTTTTGTACGCCCGTTAAAGGTGACCTGTGACTATGAACTGCTGGTTTTAGTGGTTTTCACTTACGCCAACACGTAGGTACAGTAGGTATATTAGCTTAAGATAATCATCTGCTACTAAAAACCGGTGATTGTTGCTGTAATGAGTGGTATAAAGACGCTGAGATGGATGTATCTACTTATTTATAAGCAATTTTAGTATATAGTATATAGTTTTAGTGAATTCGCTCGCTCGCTCGGTCGTCCGTCTACACTGTCAATCACAGTTATTCTTCTACCCCTCTTAACTTTTCATTCCCCTTCGCAATTTTTCAACCCACTGAACGTCATTTTACAAAATTCGCCGAGTTTTGGTTTTTTCCGATGATAACTACTTTAACTTTTTGGATTATATTTTCACTATTTACAACTTTTCCACCCTCTTCAATGTAGGTTCCTATATATTGTTCCATCGCCTCCAAAACATAAATTAGCAAAATTGTCTTATTTTCCATGTTAGTATTTGGCATTCCTACTTAACTGCAGTAATTTTTTTCTTGCCTGTAGGTATTATTGCGAACTCTACAGACTTTGCAAAATTGTAGTGTTTTTCTGTTAATTTTCTACTGCAAACATCTTAAAGAACCAGGTATCTCAGATTTCTCATCCCAATTCACATTTTTTAATACTGTATTTTTCAATAATTGAGCAAATCTCGAAGTGTGATAAAAATAAAACGAATGGTGTCTATTCTTTAGTTTATTTTCCGTATATAGTACAGGCAGCCAACATTACGCCCGCTAGCATGAGAGGGTGTATAATGGTAGTTCGCGGTTTGAAATGTCAATCGTGTGTTAATATTAATTTTATCGACGATTATTAAATAATGCCATTGTTATGTACATAGCTATGGATACATAATCCTGTTCATAAAATACAGCGTGACTTATGGTCATAAGTCACGCTTCTGTCACATTATTCCACAGCACCTGTAATGTTGGCTGCCTATCCAATGAACATCATGACGTTTCAAAATGAAGCAAAAGTGTGCCAAACTAGCTCAAGCATGAAGCTGTTCCTTTCATTTGTCAACTTTTTGTTTTTGTTGGTTGGTGTTTACAATAAATATAAAGTGATAAAAATTTTTGAAGAATTTCAATAATCTTGGATAAATATATTTCAATAATCGTGGATAAAACGTCGTATTTAACTCGCACATTATGGGCCATTATTCACTTGGTTGTTTACAACCCTCGCTACGCTCGGGTTCTAAACTCAACCACGCGAATAATGGCCTTCATAATGTGCTCGTTTAATAATATACTATTATCCATGTCATCCTTCATTATTATTAAATTGTCTTTAGGCCCGAGAGCTTTGTCTCGGGACTATTGCTTTGTATTTCCAAGGTTAACTAGCTCGCTCACTTGCTCGTCCGTTCCATTTTTTTTTGGACACGATAACTTCCGAAATCGTTGGTGCCATTTTTTGGGAAAGGGTTTTTGAAGGGTTGAAAGTGCCCCCATTTTTCACCATTTTTCCTTTCGGACGCGATAACTTTTCGAAATCTTTGAGTTATAGACTTGAAATTTAATTTGAGGGGTAGTTAAGTAGGAGGATTAGTTAGGAGGATTCTCTAGCAAGTTCGTACCTATATATAAGGAAAGTCGGCCCACGCTAAAGGGGTGAAAAGGGCATTTCTTTGATGTTTTGAGATTTAAATTCGATGTGACTCATATGCAGTGATGGGCAATAATTGCATGTAGACAATTTAGACAATTCGTTTTGAGGTTAAGTTTAGGTTAGAATCATTGCCGGTCGCGGTCTTTCGAATGTCTTCACACACGAAAAAGCAAAATAATGGCATCTTGGGGTCGTGCACGCATAACAAAAGCTTTTCCTTAGGTTTTGATTTAAAGAAAAATGAAAAAGGGCGGTATGTGGCGTATTGCAATGCAAGATTTGCCGTAAATCCCTGCCGAACGCCTAAAGATACACAGGTATAAGTTAAAATTTATTCTTATCGTAATATTTAAAAACTGGTAAAGACGTTATGTGTTATGTGACATGATAAATCATTGGTAAAAATAGAAAGTAAAGTGTGGATTTGTGTGTTGTGTGATCTGATCAGTGATGGGCGCGTAGACAATTAAAATGTAGACAATTGTAGACAAATCTTGCGTAGACAATTCGAATTGTCTACGTGTAGACAATCAATTGTCTACATTTTAATTGTCTACGCGCCCATCACTGCAGTCATATGAACCCTTGACCATAGAGTCAAGGTATTATCCAATTATCGAAGTGCCGAAATGGCCGTTAGCAATTGGGAAATTATAGTAAGTGTGATATTTTCTGAACGGTTCGAATAATGGAGTGGTGACTTTACACAGAACTTCATAAAAAAAAATGACATATGTATAAATTGTCATGAATAATGGACGTAAAGAAGTTCAGCCTCAAAAACTCACCCCCTTTCAATCCCAAAAACAATAAATTGACATGGCGAAAATTGAACCATTGAAACGGCGACAAATTAAAGAAAATTTCAACCCTACAACTCTTGAACTATATATAACAGGAAGAGATTAATTGAACGCAAAAATTACACCCCCGATACTCACTGTTCACTGTTCCATAAAAACAAAAAAACTACTTGGAAAAAATATAGCTCTTGAACTATCTACAACCGGAGGAGCCTAACTGAACGCAAAAAAACTGCAGTCCGTCAGAAACTCACCCCCTTCATCCGCCGAACACAAACCCTTAACCCTTGAACTAGATACAACCGGAAGAGACTATTTGGGCGTAAAAAACTGCACCCCCGAAACACCGCCCTCAGTCCCCAAACACAAAAAATTTACTTGGACGAAATTTAACCCTTCAACTATCTATACAACCGGAGAAGAGTAATAGAATGCAAAAAATTGAATCACCTCCTCCATCCCCCAAATACAAAAAATTGACTTATCCATGCAAGTACAGCGACGTGATTTTAGACACAAGCATTTCCAGCTAAAATTTTGGAAAATAATAATAATAATGTTTATTGACCTCATTTAAAACAATGCTTAATTCATGAAAGGAAATTGATAACTCTAAACATTGGCTATTGTAAACAATAACAGATCCTTAAAATGAGAGTCAAAACGGCAGAGAGTCTGAGAACAGGTTTTCACCTCTGCCGCGAACAAAAAACAAAAAAACAATAAGGGTTTCTAGTATAAAAAGACGGAAGATGTGCGCGTGACTTCTGCACATAGTACGCTTGCAGGGGTGGCGCGTATAAAGAGAGATAAATTGTTAGACACGCAAGTTAGCACGCAATAGGAAATGTACCACCTGAGCTCAAGCACCAATTACGTCGTAGTGCTCTAGACGACGTCACGATTAGAAAAGGACCTTCTTATACTAGAAACCCTTATTAAGTAATAAAGTAAGTACATAGGTAATCAGAGCGTCGAAAATAAGGAAACACAAGCTAACTATAACTACAGTAGGGATGACTGCTCATTTAACAAAGCATTCTTGAACACAAATTTTAATTTTTCAAAAGATGTAGCACCAAAACAATTCTCATACTTATTCAAAATAAATGCCGCTGAATAATCAAAACTGGATTTGAATTTTTCAGTTCTATGTGCGGGTATTTGAAAAAGACCAATATTCCTGAGATCTCTTGTATGACAGTCACAACGCTTAATTAATGCACAATTTAGGTATGGGGGAGAGGCGGAAGATATAATTTTATATAATAGCTTACCATAAGTACAGAGTTGTCTATTGTTGAATTTTAACAAATTTAAAGAGTTAATGTGAGGGGTAATATGATCAGTATACGAGATGCTTGGGTCTAAAGTCACGTCGATCATTGTACTCGTTTTTTCTAATCAGGATGGTACACACATCATGTTTTTTTTGACATGTTATGTGAGGCGTTAGATGCTCAGTTTCAGAGTAACGTCAGAATCTTTCTCTGCGGAGACTTCAATATAGACCCAGCAGCTAAACCAGCCCATTATAAAAGGTTTTGCAATATTTTAGCAGGATTTAATTTAACTAGCGTTGTCGGGTGGCCTACTAGGGTGACCCCAGAGACTATTTCTTCCATTGATCGTATTTTTACAGACCTCCATGATGTCGGTGACCTCGCGGCTGTATTTGACTGTGCCTTCTCTGACCACAGAATCGTTCTCTTTGAGGTGGAGTTATGCGAGGGTTCAGTGACGAGCGGGTGCGGGACTTCCGTTTTGCTCTATCCGGCGAGCGGTGGACGGAAGTGTATGGTGAAATTTATGACATAAATGCCGCATACGGCGAGTTTGTTAGGATATTCACTTCTCACTTTGATTATTGTTTCCCGCTGCGTAAGTATCGCAACAAAAAAAAAAACGGACCATGATTGGGTAAATAATTCTGTAATGGAATCTAGTCGAAAGTTGAGGGATCTTTTCGCGTTGAAGTGCAGGTTTCCCGAGCTGTCAGACCTGTACATGCAGTCAAAAAGATTGCACATAAAATTAGTTGGGGACACAAAGAGACAATTTTATCAGAACAAAATTGAAATCTCTGACAGTCCCGCAAGAGCGGCATGGGGTCTGATTTCCACGCTATCAGGAAAATCCGATTTTAACAAGGGAAAACAGTTTGAGGTGAATGTTCAGGGCGTCATAACGCGGGATGCCTCTTTAATTGCAGATGCTTTCAATAATTTTTTCGCTGATGCTCCTCATGAGATAATAAAAAGAATTCCAGCAGGAATGTCCAGTGATGGGTCAACTCGATTTGCGTTACCGGTCGCCGATGGCCGCGGAGACTTTACTCTAAGGCCATTCACAGAATTTGAATTATAAAACAACTAAAAAATAAGAAATCGTCGGGGCCCGATGGGGTGCCTATGGACGTCCTGCGAAAGGTACTTGTGGAAATAATTAAACCACTTACTCATCTTGTTAATTTGTCGTTTGTGGCTGGCACTTTTCCAGAGGCACTTAAAATAGGAAAAATCGTCCCTATTTATAAAAAGGGCAGCAGGCTCGAACTGGAAAACTACAGGCCCGTTACTGTTCCATCCTGCTTTTCAAAGGTATTTGAGTACGCGTATTTATGCAGATTTTCTGAATTTTTGGAGTCTGCTGGAATTCTTTCCCCAAATCAGCACGGCTTTACTTTTGGTAGATCTACGTCTACGGCATTATATTCATTTTACGAGGCGGTGGTGCAGCGGGTTGGCGTGGGCGAGTGTCCGGCTGGGGTGTTTTGTGACCTCAGCCGGGCGTTCGACTGCGTCAACCATGACATTCTTTTAGGGAAGCTCGCGGCCTACGGTGTGCGGGGGGCTGCTCATGGGTGGATCGAAACGTTTTTAAGAAATAGACTTCAATATGTCAGCATTGCCGGGTCTGCGGGGGGTGTGTGTGCTGAGGCAGGGTCGTGTCTTCGGGGGGTCTCTGTGGGCGTCCCTCAGGGATCCGTCCTGGGCCCGGTCTTGTTTCTCCTGTACACTAATGAGCTTGCTGGCCTCCAGACTGATATTTTTGTCTCTATGTATGCGGACGACACCTCGGTAGTTATACCGGGAAAAAGGGAGATGGACGTGGAGGCCAGATGCAATGGGGTTCTTGCTGATTTGAGTGGATGGTTCGCCCGGAATGGCTTGCATTTCAACGCATCAAAAACAAATTATATGCTATTCCACAACCCTCAGAGAAAATGTGGAGTTGTGAATCTCGCTATTGGCGATGTTCCAATCTTGCAATGCAAGGAATATTTGAAATTTCTCGGTTTGTACCTGGACGAGCATTTGAACTGGGGGTCCCATTGTACTCACTTGATTTCTAAGTTGAACTCGCTGTCTTTTATGTTCAGAAGTTTGCGGCCAATTCTTAACAAGAGTCAGCTACTAATGTTATATTATGCAGAGGTGGAGAGTCGAATGAGATATGGGTTGTGTCTCTGGGGTTATTCTGCTGCTTCGCGTGACGTTTTTATTGCGCAAAAAAAAGTATTGCGTTGCCTGGTTGGCGTTTCACAAAGGGAGAGCTGTAGACCTATATTCAAAAATAATAATTTACTGACGCTGTCATCTTTATATATTCTTGAACTGAGCGTGCACGTCTTCAAGAATAGGAACAACTTTAAATTAAGAGAAGATATACATGGTTTTAACACCAGAAAGAAGGCAGAACTGTGTGTTCCGCTCAGTCGGAGTACCCTGGCATTTAGATCTCCCGAGGCTATGGCTGTAAAGGTTTTTAATCGTCTTCCAAATGTGTTGAAAAATTGTGTTAGTTAACTAATGAATGTTTTTATACCATCGATGAGTTCTTGCAAATTAAGTCTTAAATATAACTTCATCAGTCTGTGATTCCTAGATATGTAGTACTTGACGAGCCTTATACAAAATTTATTTTTTGTCTTTATGGGAATAAATGGTATTATTATTATTATTATTATTATCACAACTTCCGTTTGAAAAGTTTTGTGCCAAAACGGCACATGTCATTTGTCGATTGCCTAAAAAAAATTCTGATCTTCGACGTGCGAAAGTTTCAGGCAAATCAATCCAGACAGAGGTTTGTGCTGTATCATGTTTTTAAAGTGCGTTAAAAATCTCAATATGAATACATCTTTAGGAGCAGAATTTGAAGGCCTTTCTTATGGTGACGTCAAAAATAGGGGTTTGTATTTAAAATTTCAAAATTGATGTGCACGATTGGCTATAAAAGCTTTGCAGACCTAATTTAGGCTATGAGATGCCTATGTATCAAATTTCAGCCAAATCGCTCCAGTAGTTTGGGCTGTAGAGCGTTTACAAAGGCACGTCCAGCCAGATTTTAGTAACCTCTTTAGTGACCTCAAAACGTATAGATCTGATGGTATCTCATACTCGGAAATTTTAGTGATTGCAGTAACCTCCCCAATCCACTTCACCACTTAAAAAAAAGGGAGGTTACTGCAATCACTTTTTTCGAATTTGAGATAACACCAGATCTTCACATTTTGAGGTTTAAGGAACCCAAAAAAGTGGTTTTAAAAATGTGTCTCCGTGTGTGTACGTACGTTTGTAAACACGCCACACCCGTGCGGTTGGGTGCCCATCGGGCGCGTCCCCGGGTGGTGGATAGGGGAATGGCCAGTCCGCTGGTTAGTTACGGCCATACGTGCAGACATGGGGCTTAAAACCCTCACGTGTCTGTACCAAAGCCGCTACCGCGAACCAACCCCTCTGAGACACCGGGCGCCCTCTCAGAGTAATAGCCTTACCCTCATGCGCCGGGCTCCATGAGGGCGGACCGAACTCCCGGGGTTAACTGGGAATTTCAGACCAGATTTAGGAGGGTACCGGAGGCCTCAATGCAGCAAATGGGGTCGGAAGACACTCATAGCTGCTCTGAGACTTAGGGACCTAGCAGCCTGAACAGAGGGACTGGAAGACTGATACTTCTGTTATCTGTACGGAGGGACAAAAAAAAATAAAAAATTACCTCACGGTTGCGATAGGGATAGGCTGATAACTGGACCTATCAGATTTTTGTGACTAGGGACTAATTGTGACTGATGGGACTGAAAAAGACACCGCAGTTGCACAGGTACCGTGACACTGGCAGACCCTCAGGGAATGAGGGCGGACCGAATTCCCGGGGTTAACTGGGAATTTCAGACCAGATTTAAGAGGATACTGGAGGCCTCAATGCGGCAAATGGGGTCGAAGGACACCCATAGCTGCTCTGAGACTTCGGGACCTAGCAGTCTGAACAGAGGGACTGGAAGACTGATACTTCTGTTGTCTGTACGGAGGGAAAAAAAAATAAAAAATACCTCGCGGTTGCGATAGGGACAGGTTGACAACTGGACCTATCAGACTTTTGTGGCTAGGGACTAATTGTGACTGATGGGACTGAAAAAGACACCGCAGTTGCACAGGTACCGTGACACTGGCAGACCCTCAGGGACTGTGGCACCAACAACCAGTTGTGACTGATGGGGCTGTCCACCAGGAACCATCGGCCACACGGGGGGGAAGATGTCTGCAGTCTGTACGGAAGGGTAGTTATAATAGTGCTGCGCAGGACGCTAGGGACTAGTTGTGACTGATGGGACTGAAAAAGATACCACAGCTGCACAGGTACCGTGACACTGGCAGACCCTCAGGGACTGTGGCACCAACAACCAGTTGTGGCTGACGGGGCTGTCCACCAAGAACCGTCGGCCACACTGGGGGAAGATGTCTGCAGTTTGTAACATAGAGGGACATAAATTGATACCTCAACTGAACCTTTTAAGGGTACACTTTAAGCTGCCTTCGACACCAAGAAACCAGTTGTATCCGGCAGGGCTGAAAAAGACCTACCGGTTATAGTGGGTTCGCGGGACGAAGCTTCAACAAACTCCCTAAAGAGCAGAAGTACCCGCCGTAGTATAGCAAAGCGGGGTGGCTTTTCTAGCACCCGATTAACACTATTCAGTTTCTACAGCAGAAGTACTGGGTCTTTGCAGAACCGGGGTTCCTGATGTAGGAAATAGATAACTGTCACAGTGCGGGCATAATGGACCATAAGGTCTGAATGCAGCGGACCCGTCAGGGAAACGCACCGCAGAACGAAATACGAAACACGCCACTGCCAAAACTACCAGACCGATTTGGCTGAAATTTGGTACATGGGCATTTAATAACCTAACTTAGATCTGAAAAGCTTTTGGAGCCAACTGTGCAACTGGAAATGCCATTTTGGCACATCAATTTTTAAATTTTAAATGCAAACCCCCATTTGTCACGTCACCATTTTGCACATGGGGATTGTATTACTCGTTGAAGAACTGAACAAATTTTGGATTCAATCGGCCCACGGAAAGTGCCGTTTTGGTTCACCAATTTCCAAATTTAAAATTATGCACTCCTTTAACCATTTAAAACAAGTTTTTACACGAGACATCACGAAAATCAAAGACCCACACGATGGGGAGGTTCCAGCCGCTTCTCTGCTGCCTTTTTGATTTTAATGAAAAATTGCAAAAAATAGTGTATACAAAAAGTGCAAAATAAGTGTTTTTTTCACACGTCGTAATTGTCCAACTCGGCAAGCCTCGTTGGACAACATTTACGACTATGTAGTGAAAAAACACTTTCATTTTGCAACTTGTATAAATATCTATTATAGGGATCAATTTGGACAGCGTGAAAATCAAGCTAAAACCTTGATTATTAGACAACCATTAGTCCACTACGAACTTTTATTAAATTCCTCCACAAATGTTTGTCACATTCTTCCAGTCAATGACGAGGGGTAATTCACCTTTGAAATCAGGTGTACAAGGGAGATGAAGTCACTTGAAATCAGTTGAAATCATCTGCAATCAGTTGAAATCATTCTGAAATCCCTTGAAATCACTTGAAATCACTTGAAATCATTCTGAAATAAGTTGAAATCATTTTGAAATAACATGAAAAGTAGACGAAATCATTTCAAGATCACCGCGAAACCTTGCCCAAAATTATTTTCTATATCCATAATACAAAACTTAAAAATCTAGAAATTAAGTTTCGATGGGACAATGACCTTTTCAAATTTCACCTTGATTGAAATCAGACTGGCATCACTTGAAATCAGACTGAAATCACTTGAAATCTGACTGAAATCACTTCAAATCGATCGAAATCACTTAAAATCAAACTGAAATATCTTTGAAGTCACTGAAATCGGGCTGAAATAAGTTGAAATCACTGAAATTCTGAAATCAGGTGTACACATTTTTCGAGAGTGAATTACCCCTCGGTCAATGATGAAGTTTTTAAGTGTTAATTGCCAATATAAAGAAGAAACGGCCGACATATTACCCACAATATAAGAGGAGGCCACAACCTGCCGATGGATGGCAGAAAAGTGACTCCCTGTAACCCGAGAGGCAAGCACAATAACTGGCTTTTAAGGCCTGAAATTAATAGATACTATAAAATTACAAGATTACCGAATGACATAAAAATGAAAAAAAATGTCAATAATTGAATGTAAAGCAAAACAACACCAGATAATCACAAGAAAATAAGTGGAAATCCTAAAATTCCAATATTCGTGAGTGCATACAGAGGAGAGGAGCCGAGCAGAGTACATATTTACAGAAAATTTTCGAAGCTAAGAAAAATACTTGGATGATGCTTGATTTCTATTTGCTGGGAACATTAATTTTCACATTTTATTTTCTATAAATGTTCAATAGCAAAGCAAGATACGAATAAGAAAACTTCATAATCTGCAAAAATCGGACTTATACACACCCAAAATCTTTTTTAACATACCGACATGATCGACGTTATAGACAGTGTCGAAAATTTTCCGGCGGTAACATGTAAAGGTCGATTGGCCTTCATTATCATCATTATAACATATTTTTTTATGATCTCATTGCTGTTGATCCAGTCTGAATTATAACAGGCCGCACTAACTGCCAAACTCTAAAAAAAACAAAATTTCAGATCGAGACGGCTGTGAAATTTTAACGGCACGTCGACACTTTACTCATTACATATCACTAATACTGGTTTAAGCAGCGTAATTAAGAAAGCCTATCTTATTCTAATCAATTAATAACTTTATCGGTTCCATAACAGGTTTCACGGTGCGTAAGTTATTGTTAGTGAGATGAAACTACGTTAATATATCAGTTTCGACGTGCCGCTAAGCTTTCACGGTCCAGTTGATCTCAGATTTTGCAAGAAGCTAATTTTTTTACCTCCACAATGATTTCGTTCCCAAACCAGCAATACGCTACAGGTTCAATAATCATCACGCTGAAAAAAAGCAGTATTTTCACGAACTGAAAATTCAACGAATCCATCTAAAATTTTCAGATAAAATTTACCAAACACTTCTCTTTTACCATAGCAAACTGAAAGCCCACGTTACAGATATTAACCATACTTGACAAATACTGAGTTAGGAACACATAAGAGAACAGATGCTCTAAAGTAGCCACGTACCTAAAAAGAGTATTAAATAGTATAAATTATCTAGTTTTTGTTACTTTATAATCTCCATGTGATGCAGGATGCAGTTTTGAAAGGATTTCAATTGAACTTCCACACTTTTTCTTCGCATAACTTCTGAAACTCTTTCCTGAAGGATCTGCAATTGGGATACAGCTATCCCCATGTACGCTATGACCAACATATCGAAGAATCCTATGTAAGAAGCGCTGTTGGTGATCGTAAACCATTGTAAAAGATAAACCAGCAGGGTCCAAGTTCCAAAATTTGGGGTAAGTTTTATAATCAGTGAGAGATTTCCACCATTAATCGCATTTACCAAAGGTAACAAGCCGTAAATGATCACGGTAGTAACACACATCCACAAATAAATTCTTGCGAAAAGTAAAGTCTTCGACGCCATATTTTTGACAATTTTGTGGTTTCTAAACAGTTGAGATTTCTCAACAAAAGAATAAAGAGCCACGAATTCCCCTTGACGAAACTTGAAAATAACCATTTTTACAACTGTCGAAGTTACTGCCGAAGTGATGGACAAATTTTCAGAAATTGTAGCAATGTCGTTCGGCTGAAACATCTCCGCAACGCTCGACACCACGAACAGTGACATAACAATAATAGCTGTAAACGAATACGTTATAGAGAATAAAGAGTCGGTTTGCCAGTGGCCAAAAAACTGCAGAAAGTTTTTAACGTAGTTGACTGTTCGGAGGAGATCAGCTTTCTCCATCGTGAGTTTCATTTGATTGAAACTCAGGATTATTACGGGGCTTAATTATAGGACTTTCGTGTCTTAGATCTAATATTTATTACACTTTGGATGGTTCACTAATTAGTGGAGGGACATGAATTTTTTATTATCGTAAAGCCAGAAAGTTAACGAGTTTGTGGAAAAAATTTGAAGGAAGTAAGAGGTGGATTAATTAGAGTTACTGGCGGTCTTCCCACAGAATTGGTTAATATTCAGTTTGTTTTTGAAATTTGACTAGAATTGTTGTGTGGGATGGCAAAAAAATAGGTACTTACCTAATCGGGTAAGTGGGTATTGGCGTATTGATCATTTGAAAAAAGAATACCTACCTACTTACTCGAAGCAGCGTGCTTGAACGAAAAGTAACGGTCGTCAGTCTAAGGGTTGCCAATTTAGCGCTTAATGCACTAACTCTGGTGCTTTTGAGTACATTTGACATTTTGAGACAGATTAGTTAGTATGTAGGTAAAATCCATTCATTTTCTATTGAAGATCTAAAATTTTTCTTGAACTGTACAACCCTAGTTTGTAAGGGTATGTACTTTTGACAATTTGATCGAAATTTGGCGGGAAAGCAAAAACATTGCATAACCCAAATCTTCTAGGGTTTATTTTTATTGTTAGCAACAGTGTCACAGATAAACGTACCTGAGGCTTTTTCGTGAATATTTTTCTTTGCACTTTACTCAAAACTGCACGCACACAGGCCATTTTGGGCCAATTCAGAGCAATTGCAAAATTTTGACATTTGTCATGTTTTCTGACGTACCGCATTGAAATCGCTTCTATCAACTCACCTGTTAGTAAAATTCCCTGCAAAATGTCCTCATACCAACAAAAAATTCAAATTTTGACGTTCTGTCACTTCAATGGAAAATGAATGGAGAGTATGCGTTAGTTTTAACCTGTTACTATTTGTCACATTTGTGTTCACAGCATTCACAGCAATGTCAACACTGACAGCCGATAATACAGTCGACGGTTTTGCCTACTGTATAGACTAACTTCCATCATCATGCACTGGAATTACTGAAATCATAAGTTTATGAGTCATGAGGCGTTCAAAATAAAATAATATTCATTTTTGTACGATCGGTAAAAAAAGGCGATCCTCCAAACAGTATAGAGATATAACAGGAAACGTTACGTTTGTACGAAAATGACGTTTTAAGTGTCAGAAAAATTGCCTAAAGTTGACAGTTGTTTGTAAAATAGCTGCTTAGTTTATATTTTTGCTTATTTTGCAGTAAATGTATTTCCTATATTGTTATGGTTTTATTGTGGAGTCTTTTATTAACCGTTCATTGTTCAATTTTTGAGTGAATTTTGATTTTGTGTTCCCTTGCAATAATAATTGGTTTCACAAAGACTAAATCAAGTCAATTCCGTTTTATTGTTTAAACCATTGTAAAAACCATAAGTATGCTTGAATTTAGCCCCAAAACTAACTATAAACACTCATCACTGTTTATAATTAAAAATTTCGAAGTTAAGGCGGCCGCACAGTGGTTCAGAATCCAAAAAACGTTAACGAAAATCCCTGCTTCCAAACTATTGAACCAATTTTGAAAAAAATTGTACCCCGGGGGCTTTTGACATCGTAGAACAGAATGGTGGTGTTATTTTTCTGAAAATCTTAACACCAACCCCTCTTTGAGGGTTGAAATCAACAATAGGTACAACGAAGCAACATTTAAAGTAAAAGGCTCAATTTTTTGAAATTGAGTGTGCAAAATGGTTCAGTTTTCTAGTCTAAACAATATTAACAGATAAATAATGATAATAATAATAATAATACCCCGTGGCGTCTAATAACATATCTTTATCTAGAATTAGTCTAGCAATTTAACTGAGACATCAAAAACGAATTTAGAAAGTTTTTTTTCTTCAATTTTAGTTGTCTTCCTCATCCTTTTTGTCATTTTCTCTTTTCCTCCTTCGGAAAACTCTTCATTGTCCGAATCGATTTCGACGAGAATTTCGACATCCTCAGGAACTATGACGAGAGAAGCAACTTCGGGATCTTCGGGTCTTCTTGGATCCGTTTGAATATAAAAGGAAAAAACTGTTCAGACATTAATAGGTATCAATCGGTGGAAGATATTTTCATTAACTTTGAGGCGGTTCACTTTCCTGGTCTGATGTTCTCTGTACCTTTTAATATCGTTATTTTTGGCCTCTTGAGCCTCTTCAGAAAGCTCGCCTATTGGCACAACGATCTGATCAATAATACTAGCTCCATGTATTAAAATTTTGTAAACAGAGGGTGTGGCATATAATACCACCCGTACAGTGACACAATTTTTTCGGCCGTTTACTCTTCGAACTTTTCTGTTTTGATTTCAAGTCCATTATTGATGCATTTCAGAATGATTGCAAAATTCTTAATCAATCCTTGGTCTATCTCCAGATAACTTGCGGTTAGAAAAGAACCTTCTTGTCGTATTTCCGTCATTTGAAGTTCCAGCACCTTGTTATTCACAATTAATCCCATTTTGGAATGAAGCTCAGACTGAATTTTTCGCTTTTTTTCTTCAAATTGTCCTCATTTGTGGCTTGGCACCTTCCACATCTTTATTTCCAGTCTGTATGAAACATAAGATTCTCTAACAAATGTTTCCAGAGGTTCTGTGGCGGCCTTATCACCATTGGTTTGAAATTTAAGCTTTAAAAAGTCCAAAACACAAATTTTACGAGCTTCAAAAGTTTTTTCTCCATTTTGCATCATCAGATCAAGCAACTTCAGAAGCGTAATTCGGACCATGCTGAACAAATAAATTTGCAACCAAATGTGCAATAACAAACAAAACAACAAATATAACACAAAATTTAACATTAGTAAGAGATATGACGCACTATGGAATTATTTTAATCACTGCGAACACTTCGAGAACAAGAGACGCACTGAAATTTTAATTTTGCAAGAGTGCAATAATTCACTTAAAAGCTCATTATGCCTAGATGCGCAAATATGCGCAGCCAAAATCGTTTTAGTTCTCTACCTGAGTCCTTAAGCAAACATCTGATACTAATTATAAACCGTCTTGAGGTGTCCTAAATTTTGTATGGCTTCATTTGTAAAATTTTTCTTGGAAATGTAATGGAATCGTAATGAGGGTTATGAACAAAACCCTCTATGTATATTTACATTTCTGGTGAGCTATTTTGATACAAATAGGTTCACCATAAGCACCTATAAAAAGTTTTTTGTGTTTTCTGTCCACAAGCGAGCGATCTTTCCGTTTTTCCCGGCAACGTAAAGCACAGCGAAATTGCTCGTTTTGTACGTCGTGTAGTGACCACACGAATAGTAGGATTGTATTCATTGATTGCCCTAAAGTTGACCAATATTATGAAGAATAAAATATGTCAATTACTCATTCCTACGAGAAAGTTGGAAAATCCGAATTTCGTTCACGTTTTTTGGATTCTGAACCACTGTTCCCGCCAAAATATTGTTTTTTGCTTCTAATTTAAATTTGAGAAGGACTATCAGTTTACAATTGCTATTTTACCTGCACAGTTACTCCTGTAACACGCTGGTTAACAAATTATTGTTAAAACTGCACTGGTTTTTCAAATTTGTAGAATAATGTTTTTTTGGCGCGAAATCGGACAATTGTACAAATTTGAAAAACGAGTGTAGTTTTAACAATACTTTGTTAACCAACGTGTTACAGGAGTAACTGTGCAGGTAGAATAGCAATTGTAAACTGATAGTCCTTCTCAAATTTAAATTAGAAGCAAAAAACAATATCTTGGCGGGAACCGGCCGAGGGGCAGCCTTAATGAGTAAGACAAAGTCACCATCGAACTGAAATACTTCATTTCTACTTGGAGGAGCACTGAGTAGATAGCTCAAGACCCTACTAACATTTGTCTGGTGAACAGCATCGAACGCAGGCCCTTTCGTTTTACAGCGGACAGATGGCGCAGTTTTAAAATAATTTTTCGGGAATTTCCAACGTTTCCAACCTACTTAAACTTCCCGTCGATAGATGGACAGTCAGTGTTAACTGTCTAAACAGAAAGTGTCAAGTGGCTGTGTTGATCAAGTCAAAAGACATTTTTATTTTAAATCCCGTTTTCCGAGGAAAATTCGGAAATTTTTCGCTAATTTTGATGCCCAGAAACTTTCGAGTTATTGGACAAAATCGCCGGAAATTGAGCACCGCGTTGTAATTTCCAGCTGATGAAACGTCAGACATAAATGTCAGGACAAGCTGGAAATTCCGTCGGTGCTTTTTCTGGATTCTTTGCGTAGATTTTACAAAAAATTAGGGTTTCCAATTAAGAGATAGACAATATCGAGGCGAAATTTGACAAAGACCGGTATGCAGAAGTCTGTCACTGTCAAATTTTGCTTCCATATTACGCATAACGTTATTGAATGTGGCATATAAAGTAATGACTAGAATAATAAAAGAGCGACCAATACGACATACCGAAAAAATTATAGGAAATTACCAATATGGATTTAGGAAGGAAAAGTCAACAATAGACGCCATACACGTACTAAGGCAAATAATGGAAAAAACGTACGAACATAATATTTAACGCACATTTTGTTTGTTGACTTCAAACAAGCCTTTGATACATTGAGAAGAAGGAAGATGTTGAAAGACCTAAGAAATAGCGAAATAGAGACGACAATGAGGAACTCACAAGCAATAATTGTTAATACAGGAAAGGAAATTACAGAAAAAATTCATGTAAAGAAAGGCGTAAGGCAAGGTGACGCTCTGTCAGCGGTGTTATTTATAACATCGTTAGATCGCATTATTAAAAAGGTAACAAATGGAGGGACGATAAATAAAAATGCAATTCAAATAATAGCGTATGCAGACGACGTAACAATTGTAGCACGAGAGAAAAGGGATCTAGGAAAAATATTTCAAGAAATTGAGCAGGAATGGAGAGTAATGGATATCTTTTTGAAGAAGTTGAAGCGTTTAAGTACCTCGGAGTGTTTATTAGTAGAACAAACGAAAGGGAGTGCAAGCAGAGACTACAATAGAGCCTTCCATAGAAAGAAAAAATTGCTTAAAGACAAGAAACTCAGCAGAACCACGAAGATGAAGATCTATAAAACAACTATAAGGCCCGTCGTAATGTACGCAGCAGAAACGATGTGATTGACAAAAAAAGAAGAGGAACAGCTAAACATTTTTGAGAGAAGGATAGTTAGAAGTATAGTAGGACCGAAGATTGAAAATGGGAATGAGATAAGGAGCTGGATGAACCATGAAATAGAAAAATGGATGAAGAATAACATAGTGAGAGCAATAAAAGCACCGCGAATAAGATGGTACGGGCACATAGGAAGGAGAGACAAAGAAAACCCAGTAAGAGTGATGACAGATTGGACTCCCGCAGAGCCCAGAGCACGAGGAAGGCCGAAAGAACAAATTGAAAATGATATAAGAGCGATGAAAATAGAAAACTGGAGAGGGAAAATAGAAGACAAGAAAAGTTTGGAGGAGAATAGTGGAAATAGCTAAAACGCACCAAAAGTTATAGAGAGAAGAGGCACAAGCAGAAAATATGGACTGATCCGCCATGTGATAACAGGGTTTAAAAATTGTAAAACGCTGTAAACTTCTTCGGGGGTGAAAAGCTTTATAATAATTACGTCACGAAATAGAGACCTACAAGTTTGGAAACCTTCATTATCGATAAGAACCTTTCCTTGGTGAGTAGGATGATGATTGCACCAAATGGAATTTACCCAAAAGCATAGATGCCCAAACTAAAAGTTGCGTCTGGGCAGTGAGAACGTCATACCTCATCCCTCAACAAACCCGAAGCCCGAGAGCTGTAATTTGAGTGGATGACTATTGACTGGGTTAGGCTGGTTCCTCGTGTTTTTCGCCAAACTTTGGCACATTTCTTAAACTCCGTATGGAAAAAACGAAGTCGTCAAACACTTGGATTTGACCAGCAAGCGCAGAAGTGTATTAATCGAGCATCAGAGTGAAACAAAGGACCATGGGGATCGAAAACAGCTATTTATATATTAAGGGAGCAAAGTGTACCATTTCCTCCCGCCGGTGAAGTTTAATGCCCGACGCGCAGCGTCACACAAGGGAGGAAATGACACTTTGCTCCCAAGATATTGTATATAGTTTTTTCTACGAATTCATACTTTTTGCTAGTGTGTTAAATATTAGTCAAAATCCAATATTTATAATTTTAAGTAGCCATTGGTAGTTTCCATGGTGAAACATAAACAATTATTAGTAAAAGTAAATGTCAACTTTTGTTGCTGTTAATTCAGTTCAGTTTTAAAGAAAATGCAACTAAATGGCGAAGAAAATGATTCGGAAGGTATCGAAAGTACTCCACCAGATGTTCTCGAGGACGCTCTTGCAGCAACGTTGAATCTGCTACCCGAAAAGTCGAAAGGGAAGTACCTGAACGAATATTCATTGTTTAAGGATTGGCGTGACGAAAGAAAAGCGAAAAAGGTGACAGAGAACGTAGTGCTTGCGTATTTCTACAAAAAAGCAAAGGTATTGAAGTCGTCGTCTTTGTGGTCTAAATATTCCATGTTAAAAACCACCTTGGCTGTAAAATTGATATTAAATTTCCGAAGTTGATAGCTTTTTTAAAGCGTCAGTCTACTGGTTATAAAGCGAAAAAGTCAGAAACCTTCACAAGAGAGGACATCAACAAATTTTTGTTAGAAGCTCCTGATGAAACATTTTTAATGATAAAGGTATGCAAAAGTATTATTAATGCACAAATTATGTTGGTTAATAATTGTAGGTTGCATTGATTATGGGCATTGCTGGTGCATGTTGCTGCGATGAATTGACAAAAATGTGTGTCGATGATATCCAAGATAAAGAGTCTATTTTAATAATCAAGATTCCGGATTCTAAAACAAGAATTCAACGTACCTTCGTAGTTAACGGCGAAACAAGCAATGGATTAAATGTTTTGGAAATCTACAGAAGATATGTTGCTCTTCGATCACCGAAAACCGATCATCGACGTTTCTTTGTTGCTTACAGGGCAGGCAAATGTACCGTCCAGGTTGTGGGAAAAAACACAATTTCAAAAATGCCTTATAATATAGCAAAATTTCTTCAAAAACCAAATGCTGAGGATTATACAGGTCACTGTTTAAGAAGAACTTCAGCGACGCTATTAGTTGATGCAGGAGCGGATATCTTAAGCCTTAAGCGCCATGAAGGATGGAGGTCGACTACAGTGGCGGAAGGGTACGTTAATGACTCCATAGAAAATAAAAGAAGAGCTACGATTATTATTATTCATGGGGAAAAGTCGAACTCGGAAACGAGTGAAACCGCAAGCGAATCTGCGGGACCATCAGGAAACTCTGTGGGTTTATCGTTTCTACAAGAAATGTACTAAATAACACATCACTTTTTTCAAGATCTTTATCTGGTACTGGTGTAACCATACAAAATGTGAATAACTGTACTTTTAACATAAACGTAAATAAATAAAATAGGTAAAATAGTGGTTAGAAATTGAATATTGCTTTACCTCCCGCCGGGAGACAAACAATTTTACCTCCCGCCGGTGGCAAACGGGTACTTTGCTCCCTTAAATGAGGATGTAAAAACCTACTTTCTAATAAGAGAGTAGAAAAAAATATTTAAATCAACAAGACTGCACAGTGCACATAGGGCTGCATCAAGCTGGGAAGTTTCCCGAAATGTTGTCTATGTATTAATTACTAGATGTTCTGATATCGGGTTGGTGGATATCAGAACATCTCGTAATACTCCTCAATTGGACGATAAAAACCAATATGTTATCATATATAATAAGTTTTATTTATGATGAATAACTTCGAAATTATGTAATTATTTAAGTTTGGACAATGTTAATTTTGCAATTCATCTAGTGATTTAACCTAAAAACTATCTCATGCGAGTGGCAAATCTATGAACAAAATTTTGTATACTGATTTCACCTTATTTCCTTTGATCCCACCTGGTTTTCCTTGAATTCGCCCGATTTCGTCTGATTTCACCACCATTATTTCATCTAGCTTACAAGCTAGTGTACACACTGATTTCACCCATAGATTTGCCCCTCGATCCCATGTGTCTGATGATGGTCTGGTAGACCGAAACATGTAGCACAATAGTATATTATGTTATTAGGAGTAAAAATGATACTTTGTGTGGCAAAGCTGGATGTTTGTCTGACGAGCGCAGCGAGGCAGACAAATCCAGCTGCGCCACACAAAGACATTTTTACTCCGAATAGCATATGCTATTTTTTCTTCAAACGCATGAAATTCATGAAAAGTAAATTTTTTGATTGAATTATTTCGAAAATCTATAAGAGTAGTTTGCCCTGGGATGCGGTTACCATGGTTTCAAACTTTCAATGTTATAAACAAAATTGCCCCTGAAGTTTAAAAAATTGTTCATATTTCTTAAATTTGCTGGCAATTTGTAAGTATTCTTACTTCCAGTAGTTTTCTTGTTTGAAACGATGTTGTTCTTTATAGATTTTATTATGTCGGAGTTGACATTTGATGAATTTATGCAATGTACGCCACCGGAGGTAGCTGAAGCCGCCAAAACAGCCGTAGATGATTTAGTGCCGACGAAATCGAGCAGCATTTACGAGGCAGCTTACCGAAGATTCATAAAGTGGACTGAGAAGAAAACCGTCACTAATTACTCCGAAAATGTCCTGTTGGCATATTTTTTGGAACTGGCCAAGGAAATGAAGATGAAGTGCTCTACAATGTGGTCACACTATTCCATGATCAAATCAATGCTGAATATCAAAAACGGATTGGATATTAGTAAATACGTGAAACTGCGTGCGTTTTTAAAGAAGCAAAGCGTAGGCTATATCCCGAAAAAATCAAAAGTTTTCACGAAGGCGCAGTTCGAAAAATTTCTGTGTGAAGCTGACGATAAACAGTATTTGGGAATGAAGGTTTGAGTATACCTACCTACCTGTATTATAAAATTCCATAATAATTGTTTTATTCAGATTGTTCTGCTAATTGGCATATCCGGGGCATGTCGATGCGATGAAATGGTTAAAATGAAGATTGACGATATAGAAAACTTAGGATCCTTACTTCTCATAAAGATTCCTGATAGTAAAACGAATAAGCCAAGATCATTTACAATTGTCGGAGAGATGTTTATAAACATTTTCAAAAAATATGCTTCTTTGCGACCAAATGGATTCGACGAACAACGATTTTTCTTGAAATATGCGAATCGAAAGTGCACTCGATCAGTGATGGGGATACACAAAATTGGCGCCGTACCCAAAGAAGTAGCGTCTTATTTGAAATTGCCGAATCCAAATGAATATACGGGGCACTATGCCTAAGAAGAACTTCGGCTACATTGCTTGTAGATGGGGGAGGCGACATCACGTCTTTAAAGCGGCATGGTGGCTGGCGATCTAGCAATGTTGCTGAAGGCTACATTGAGGAATCTCTTACAAACAAAAACGATACTGCAATGAAAATTTTGTCACCAATTCCAAACGTCCCGGTTAGCAGCAGAATGGACGCTCCATTGTATGCGGCAGCCGAAGCTTCAATGAGAAGAGATTCTTCGATAAGCGCCGATGTGAGCTCAACGTTAACATCCAGTGGCTTTAATTTCCAAAATGCTTGTATTAGCAACTGTACTTTTAACTTAAAGTTTGTAAATGAAAAATAAAATTGACTTTCTTGTTCTTTAAAAGGCTAGGGAATGTTTTATATGAGGAAGGAAAAATAAAATTTAACAAAGCAATACTTTCATTGCTTTGTTAAATTTTATTTTTACTCCGGCGGCAGACAAAATTTTTTTCCGCCGCCGGAGTAAAAAGACACACTTCGTCGCCATGGCATAGAAATGTCAGTTTAACATTACCAAAAATGTCATTAAAGTGCACTATTTTTGACGTTTGAAGAAAAATACATCTTACGACGAGTTTTTATTAAACACAATTTTAGTGGCAGACTTTGTTTTCAATTCTAAATATAATAATTACTACACTAGTCACTGCATTCATTTTAGTCTTTTCTTTGCGAGGTATCTACTACAGAAAAATACAGCTAGAACGAAATAGTTAACACCAAATAAATAGTAAAAAACTCTTCAGTAGGACTTAACCAAATGAGTAAATGGACTTGGTTAAAGTTAATTGCTACATTTACAAATTCTGTGAAAAAGTACTGGTAGTTTTCAAATTGACAAAGGACTAGTAAAATGTGAATATTTTATACTAATATAATATTGTCTTAATAATGCTTGCCGACTTAAGGCACGTGTGACTACATAATTCGTATTTCTTTGGGTTCAAATTTTGTTGTCACATCACCTACCTACAAGTGGGGTTTTCCCAAAGGTTCCTTCGGTCTTCTCTAATTACCTTTTTCCTGTCAATCTTTCTGGGGGTAATTCTTTGCGGATGTTGCAAATAAAGTTTACCTGTTTAAAAGTTTCGGATCAAGGAGATCGTGATTCAGAATACACAGCAGAGGGTCTAAATATAATGTATGTAGGGACTTACAAGCAATATTTAAAACCTACATTCTTTTTATTTTTTTTCCTAGTTTTCTCGAGGGTTTTCTTTTCAATTCACTTTTTTAACACACTAAGGTTGTATTCTAGAATATCTTTAGAACTGTTAGTTCGCCTTCTGCTAATTTTTCCTCAGCTTCGACCTTTCTTCTATCACCGGACTAAGCAATAAAACTATTTCAACAATTTATTCTAATTTAGGTTTTGTTTCTCAAACAAACAGAATAAATCTAATAACATCATATTATTATAGAGCGAAAATATTTAACAGTTACCTACTTTATCAATCAAATACGTACATAGTTTAGATTTTTTCAAATTAAAATTATTTTATTTTTTTGTCAATTATTTGTTTTGAATCTCAACCGACGATATGCGTCAGCGTCAGTAATGTTGCATGTCTCGCCATTTCAATATTGAATCGTATTAGACATCTGTTTGCCTTGTCTGATGTAGTTAAATAACGGCAACAACGCAAGTCGGAGTTACAATCGAATTAATTTCCTATAAAGCACCTTAAATGAAAGTCCTTACAGGGTCCTTAGGAACGACACTGATGGTGCGAATTTAACATTGATCCCGTATTACTATGGATGGGCCTGGTTCAAGTTACGCTTGGCTCTAATAGCGTTCTCGTCTGAGAGTACATATCCCTATTACACTTTTCACATTACGTTGCCGCAAGCGAAACAAGGATGCAAATACTCAACAGCACTGGGAGCAGGAGTATTTGCATCCCTTTCCCGCTTACGGTGGGTTAATCCAAGAAATGAAATAGAGGTAGGTACTCTCAGAGCTGACTCTGACGAAAACGCTATAAGATATCACAGACAAGCAGGTATTGCTTTCGCTCTCATACTTAAAGACGCTGCCATCCAATTTAAAAGCTTTATTTAAGCACGAAAATAATTTAAATTTAAATTTGGAATCAAAGCTTTTTATTAGAGGATTTATACGTAACCAACGACAACTGCAAACCCTCAACCGTCGAGTGATTTAATTTATTAAAAATTTAGAAATAATCACTATACAGGGTGTTTTCTAACCGCGTGTAAACTTTCTAACTTCAGATTGCCCATCGAAAATGGTGACAATTACCACAAAATTTTGTAGGTTGAAGTCGTCTCCTAAGGAAGTTACAGGACTTCAAAGGTGAGCCATCGGGAGCAGTTTTTCTTAATTATCTCAGGAACGGATCAACGGATTTGAATGAAATTTGGAGTAAGCTAGTATCCAATGAATATACATCTTCACTGTGAATTTCGTTGGATTATGACCACGGGATCCCCAGAAAACGGAGACATCTTTGACACTTTTCTTCCGGAAAATGTTTGAAGGTCACGCGTTTAAAAAGTTGTGGTGTCTGTTAGAAAGGGCAATTCAAACTGCCATTTTTACTATACTTGGTATTTTTCGATTTAATGAGTGGTTTTAGAGATATCCGTTCCTGAGGTAACCGGAAAATTTTTCAAGGTCACGCATTTTAAAAATTGTGGTGCCTGCTGCAAAGAGCAGCTTCAACTGCAACTTTTACTATTCTTGGTATTTTTTTATTTAATGAGTGGTTCTAGAGATATCCAAACTTATATCCAAATAAGAAAAATTGCTAACTATGGTAAAGCCCTAACTTCCTTAGGCCCGGTTTTTCCATTTTCGATAACCTCCAGTTTACTTAACCAGCGGTTAGTTGCTAGGATACAGCCATTCAGAACCCTCGTTGCTATGCAACAAAAGGCCGATTTATAACTCGATCGTAATCGGAATCGCAATTTTAGTCCTAATCTTATCGTAAGAAATTTGTTTGTCCTATTTTATAACTTATCGTAAGGATTTTAAGAAACAACGCACTGGCAATGGAAAGCTTCGGCAATCTTCGGCCGACTCGGCTTTTTCCTCAATGCTCATTGGTCATCCTAAGGATCGGATCGTAAGAGATGAATGTTAGCCATCTTCTTAAAATCGTATACGATAGTTATACGGTCGGCATGCGATTGCGATTGAGTTATAAAAGCTAACACGCAAATCGTATGTTTGAAGTTTCTTAAAATTACGACTAAAATTACGATTAGGATTGCGATCGAGTTATAAATTGGCCTAAACTGTTGGTTAGGTAAACTGGAGGTTATCGAAGATGGAAAAACCGGGTCTTAGGAGACGACTTCGACCTAAAAAATTTTGTGCCAATCGTTACCATTTTCGATGGGCAATCTGAGGTTAAAAAACTTACAAGCGGTTAGAAAACACCCTGTATAATTTTGAGTAGGATTGGTGTATAACTAAATTACTAGCACTTACTTGTGGAATGAAACGAAGGAGTTTTCTTCACACAGAGCACACGTTGACATTTTGTTTTTAATGAAAACTACAAAAACACAAAATAACACAAAAAACAAATCAAATGACGTACAATAATCTTATCAAAGATGGAACACAGAGTCGAGCGAGATGACAATTGACAACTTCGGAACAGCAAACAGCTGACAAGCCGCGCATGACACACAGCTTAGAGTGAGCTAACCGATCTCTGTTTAGCGGACAAAAGACACCCATATAGGTATTTACCCGGGTATTTAGATCTAATATTACTATGGATGGGCCCTGCCGTGCATTCTTTCTCTAAAGTCCCGTCGCATATTAACGAAAGCGGGGGTTGTGTGTCTCAAGCTTTTTTTCTGTTGGTTTGTAAACGGGATTTCAGTTCTGTCAAAATTCCTGTCATGGGCAATAATTAACAACAAAAACCCCTTTCAACTTCCATTGTTACTGTTTATTGACAGTTGACACTGACAGTGAGTGACGGGAGTTTTGACAGATGTGCAATCCCGTTTACAAACCAACAGAAAAAAAGCCTGAGACACACAACCTCCGCTTTCGTTAATATGCGACGGGACTTTACATCTTTTGTCCGCTAAACACAGATCGGTTAACTCACTCTAAGCTGTGTCATGCGCGAATTTGTACAGCTTTCGCCGCTTCATGTTTTCACTACCGCATGACACATAGCTTAGAAAAGGATGGTGATACTGCAGGGTGTTTATGAGTTCAGAGTGACAGCAATATATACTTGTCTGAGATATCTTAGAGCCAAGCCTAACTTGAACCAGCCCCATCCATAGTTATATTAGATCTATGGACGTCCATAATCATAGACTTGATATTAGAATGGACGGAGTGTAGAGAGAGATAAGTGTTGTCAACATGTAGCAAGAGATAGCGCTAGAAACCACGTGACTTGTGGCGAAAGCGCGTAAACTTAACAGGCGTGTAAATGGGATTTTCTTATTGTAAATGCTGTTCCTGTTATAATAAATTGCCTTTAAGGATAAAATACAAGTTCATTTTGCGGTGCAGACATTGATTACTCTTTCTGTCAATCTTCTGTTTCCAGTTAGTGTTGTGGTGAAGTCATTGGGTGAAGTGTGAAATGATCTCACGTCCGATCTGATTCGATTGAAACTAAACTATGCAATAAATAAGCATTGTACGTATCGTAAAATGATAAAATTCTGCAGTGCCTACGGGTGCACTGAGCGAGCCAAAAAAGGAGGGATTTCTATTCGTAAGTATAACCTGTAATAACTAACCCCCATTTACACTGGTTCCATTATGAAATTAATCTTTAGATTAATAAATAATCGCAACGATTATGATTATAATTTCTGCGGCAAGGAACTTCCGTTTAAACTTTTACTGTTATTGATTTGTTTTATTGTTTTGACTTAATGGCTAACAGCTCAATAGTTTATTTAGCAGCTTTTTTGGGTTTCAACCTGGGCTCTGTAATTTGTGGAAAACATTTTCTAGATACAGATATATTAGTGCGATTTGGAACTTATTTATATTTAAAAACATGATGACCGCCAAAAGAGAGCTTTAATAATGTTCAACATTCTTATACCCTTATTTAATTGTGACTTCAAACAAATTCGAAACGTATTTCTACATAATGTCTAATCCTAGTGCCGTGTTATTGCATTTATTGATAATAAATTGTTCAAATTTCTAATTTATTGGGCAATATTATTTAAAACATCATTCCGTTCCATTGCAAACCAGCGCGGCGAGTCCTCCTTTTGCCTCTCGGCACGTGGTACAGTTTCGTTGTTCTCCTTCCACGCACAACGTATCGGTATTGCCGGCGCTCCATCCATGGTATTAATAGATCAATGGCCATAATGAGTGAACGTCAGGGCCCATCCATAGTAATACTAGATCAGTGGAATTCGTGGCATCGACGACCTCAACTTTCAGCTACGTCGAGTATAAAATTATTGCTCAAAAAACTAACGAAGATATACAAAAAAGAAAACTGTCCGGTTATTTATGGGCCAGTCTTTACACGATCTATTTTTCTCCAAGGTGCTGTCAAACCATTTGCATGAGGCGCATGCGTTCTTTGCACGAGTAGCATGATTCTGAACGCACCCGACCCGACATTCTATGGACCCGACACTGTCAAAAGCCTAACCTAACTTTTTTTTAGTAATTATTAATTGCAATTTGTCGGTTTCAGGAGAAGTTTTTCCCAATGTCGACGCGCTGGTAAATAAAACCCCCAAAAATTCCTCACATAAGGTTATTTCCAGGTACCCCATTTATCAAAAAGGCTCACCCCAGCTGAGGGTGTTCCTCCCCAATTTCTGGCTAAAGCTGGTCAAGCCCGTCCACGAACAACCCCCCAACGTGGTGCAATTCGCCTGTTCCATGCAAATGACACGGCACGACATAAAAAACTACTTGGAGAAGATTTACAACGTTAAACCCATGGATATTCAAACCCGGATTGCCATGGGCAGGACCTATCGCCAGCCACACAAAGGCTACGTAGTCAAAGACGACGATGTTAAGTACGCCTACATTACTCTCGTAAGTTTATTTTAAAACTCAACATTAAAAGGGAAGTATTTATGATCGGCGTAAGAAGTTTGAGGGCTGACACGCTGGTTTTTATTGCACGAATCCAAGTACTCCAAGTCTTCAGCATCAAGCTTGAAGTCGAAGATATCGATGTTCTCGAAGATCCTCGATTTGGTGACTGTTTTGGGGATAATTGATATTCCGAGGGTTAAAAGGTAGTTTAAAACTACTTGTGCGGGGGTTTTGT
This sequence comes from Pycnomerus fuliginosus, assembly GCA_963924575.1. NCBI lineage: Eukaryota > Metazoa > Arthropoda > Insecta > Coleoptera > Zopheridae > Pycnomerus > Pycnomerus fuliginosus. Next base: position 23,581,950 of record OZ004622.1, read on the forward strand.
TATGTTTTTTGGCTATTTTTATCACTTTTGGGTCCTGTACAGTGGGGGTGGGAAAATCTGGTCTTGATCCAACATTACTAATACGTCCAAGAGGGCAAAACCCCGTAACTACAACCCCTCGATCTTTACAGAATTTGATTAGTTTTTTCTGGTTAATATTGGGGTTGACTTCAACTTGGTTCACGGCGGGTTTAATTGTGCAATTTTCTAATATCCTGTCGATTTGTTGACTGTTAAAATTTGACAATCCGATGCTTTTGGTGAAACCTTGTCGAACACACTCTTCCATGCCCCCCCAAGTCTCCAAATAATCAACATCGCTGTACCCGGAACTGTCTGAGGGCAAGCTCCCTGCATCTTCCTTAAACCCCATCGGCCAATGAATCAAGTACAAATCCAAGTAGTCGAGCTTTAAGTAGTTCAAACTCTCTTTGATCATCGGAACTACTGAGTTTTTGGCATGAAAGTTGTTCCACAGCTTGCTGCAAATGAACAAATCCTCTCGAGTGACAACTCCCTCGTTGATTTTGTCTCGAATGCCTTCTCCGACTTCGGCTTCATTTTCATAGAACCATGCGCAGTCGAAGTGGCGGTAGCCTGCGTCGATTGCGTCTTTTATGGCTTGTCGTACTTCTCCCGGGGGGCTCTGAAATTTTTTTTATATTATCGAGAAAAAATAAAATTGTCACCTTGTAAGTGCCGAGGCCTATGACTGGGATTTTTAATCCGTTGTTCAGGGGTAAAGTTTTGGCCATTTTCATTAATTACATAAGATTTGTATCTTACAGGTGTTTTGTGGTTATCTCTGCGTATGACGTAATGAAGTGACGTTCACGTGGTTTTTGATTATGCAATACACAATACACGTGAATTAAAGGTTGGTGGCATTACCTAGCTAAAAATTTCTTGTTCGCGTCAGTCACATTGGGCTCCAAAATGGCAGCTCAGGCTTGCTTGCAATTATTGTATTCAGAGGTAAACTTTTGGCCATTTGCATTAATTACAGAAGATTTGTTATCTTACAGGTGTTTTGTGGTTATCTCTGCGTATGACGTAATGCAGTGACGTTCACGTGGTTTTTGATTATGCAATACACAATACACGTGAATTAAAGGTTGGTGGCATTACCTAGCTAAAAATTTCTTGTTCGCGTCAGTCACATTGGGCTCCAAAATGGCAGCTCAGGCTTGCTTGCAATTATTGTATTCAGAGGTAAACTTTTGGCCATTTGCATTAATTACAGAAGATTTGTTATCTTACAGGTGTTTTGTGGTTATCTCTGCGTATGACGTAATGCAGTGACGTTCACGTGGTTTTTGATTATGCAATACACAATACACGTGAATTAAAGGTTGGTGGCATTACCTAGCTAAAAATTTCTTGTTCGCGTCAGTCACATTGGGCTCCAAAATGGCAGCTCAGGCTTGCTTGCAATTATTGTATTCAGAGGTGAACTTTTGGCCATTTGCATTAATTACAGAAGATTTGTTATCTTACAGGTGTTTTGTGGTTATCTCTGCGTATGACGTAATGAAGTGACGTTCACGTGGTTTTTGATTATGCAACACACAATACACGTGAATTAAAGGTTGGTGGCATTACCTAGCTGAAAATTTCTTGTTTGCATCAAATGGCAGCTCAGGCTTGCTTGCAATTATTGTATTCAGAGGTAAACTTTTGGCCATTTTCATTAATTACAGAAGATTTGTGACCTTACAGGTGTTTTGTGTATTGTTACCTCTGCGCATGACGTAATGAAGTGACGTTCACGTGGCTTTTGATTATGCAACACACAATGCAAGTCAATTAAAGGTTGGTGGTATTACCTAGCTGCAAATTTCTTGTTTGCGTCAGTCACATTGGGCTCCAAAATGGCAGCTCAGGCTTGCTTGCAATTATTGTATTCAGAGGTAAACTTTTGGCCATTTGCATTAATTACAGAAGATTTGTGACCTTACAGGTGTTTTGTGTATTGTTAACCTTGCGTATGACGTAATGAAGTGACGTTCACGTGGTTTTTGATTATGCAACACACAATACACGTGAATTAAAGGTTGGTGGCATTACCTAGCTAAAAATTTCTTGATTGCGTCAGTCAAATTGGGCTCCAAAATGGCAGCTCAGGCTTGCTTGCAATTATTGTATTCAGAGGTAAACTGTTGGCCATTTTCATTAATTACAGAAGATTTGTGACCTTACAGGTGTTTTGTGTATTGTTACCTCTGCGCATGACGTAATGAAGTGACGTTCACGTGGTTTTTGATTATGCAACACACAATGCAAGTCAATTAAAGGTTGGTGGTATTACCTAGCTGCAAATTTCTTGTTTGCGTCAGTCACATTGGGCTCCAAAATGGCAGCTCAGGCTTGCTTGCAATTATTGTATTCAGAGGTAAACTTTTGGCCATTTGCATTAATTACAGAAGATTTGTGACCTTACAGGTGTTTTCTGTATTGTTATCTCTGCGTATGACGTAATGAAGTGACGTTCACGTGGTTTTTGATTATGCAACACACAATACACGTGAATTAAAGGTTGGTGGCATTACCTAGCTAAAAATTTCTTGATTGCGTCAGTCAAATTGGGCTCCAAAATGGCAGCTCAGGCTTGCTTGCAATTATTGTATTCAGAGGTAAACTTTTGGCCATTTTCATTAATTACAGAAGATTTGTGACCTTACAGGTGTTTTGTGTATTGTTATCTCTGCGTGTGACGTAATGAAGTGACGTTCACGTGGTTTTTGATTATGCAACACACAATACACGTGAATTAAAAGTTGGTGGCGTTACATAGCTAAAAATTTCTTGTTTGCGTCAGCCACATTGGGCTCCAAAATGGCAGCTCAGGCTTGCTTGCAATTATTGTATTCAGAGGTAAACTTTTGGCCATTTTCATTAATTACAGAAGATTTGTGACCTTACAGGTGTTTTGTGTATTGTTATCTCTGCGTACGACGTAATGAAGTGACGTACTGACGTTCACGTGGTTTTTAACTATGCAACATACAATACACGTGAATTAAAGGTTGGTGGCATATTACCTAGCTAAAAATTTCTTATGTTTGCATCAGTCAAATTGGGCTCCGAAATGGAGTATGAAGTGACTTTTTCCCTGTGGCGCTGTCGGTAACGGTAAGTTAAGGTCACTGGATTTCTTTTTTAACCTCCCCACAATCATACCATTTGAGCAACAAAATGTGAGATCAAGTGTGCCGTGAAATTTTAACGTCACGTCGACACTATTGATTCTCACATTGTTACATCTCACTACTGATAGTTTCAACAGCGTACAATATAAGCTACGATGCGCACACTACTTTTAGTGAGATGTAACTGTGTTAGTATCAGTAAAGTCTCGACATGCCATTAAAACTTCACGGCACTCTTGATCTCAAGTTTTGTTGTTCAAGTGGTATAATTGGGAGGTTACTGTAAGCACTCCGAAATTGAGATAACACCAGATCTTTACGTTTCAAGGTCCCAGGATCACAAAAAAGTGGTTTTTAAAAAATGTCTGTATGTATGTACATACGTACGTACGTATGTGAGCACGATTTCTCGGAAACTACCGAACAGATTTTAATGAAATTTGGAACGAAGGTTAGTGTTGGCCTTCCAGTCAGCCCAGTTAATTTTCTTGCCAATAGAAACGCCAAGCGTCTTTTTAGCATAAAATCAAAAAATTACAAATTTCGAAGCAACATACAACCCAAATATGAAATGCCTTCAAATGTCGTTTGCAAAAATGTCTTCAAACTTAGTGCCCTTTAATCAAAAAATCATAAAATTTTGAAAAATCTCAGTAGAAAAATTTAGGTATAGCAAGTAGGAAAATTTACTTAGTTTTGGTGGCAAACGACTAATAACAAGTGCCTTTTTGGCATGTCATATATGAAATTTAGTAGGTATTTCAACCCCTACAAAAGCTTTCATTTCATAATTGGGTGATTTTCAACAAGAAATTTTTAACATTTCGCCTTTTTGACACATCTGTGCGTCTGCGGACGCACTACTACTAGGTGCAGATTGATAAAATCTGCACCCGATTCCACCAGTAAGACCAGCCGTCCCTACATACCCAGCAAACACAGAAGGTCTGGCCGTGTTATGGCAACTGTCCGGCAAGTCCGGCACTGGCAATAGAATTACGGCCGTGTACTGGCCAGACGAGAATCGGCCATACGAAAGCAGCCTCAACGTGGCCGTACTATGGGCATACGAACAACGGCCAGACAAAGACAGCCATAGCACGGCCGGCCTCTGGCAGCCCTAACCCGGCCGACTCCTAACAGCCTTAGCCCGGCCGGCCTCTGGCTGCCTCATTCTGGCCGTATTGAAAATGTTTCTGTAGTTAAATAATATGATGATAGTGATTAATTTGATAATGTAACCCTTACTATCATACAATTCGCAAAATTAAAGAGTATTACATATCTTTTAAATAATTGCCAGTTAGTTTATGAACAAGATACGAACAAAGTAAAGTATGAAGTGAAGCGGCCTAGTAGCAAGAAACTCGACTGTCGTCCAAAGAATCCGGGTTCGGTTCCCGGTGGTGAAGCGTTTTATCACGTTTTTTTGGTCCCGAGGTAGTTCCGGCCTGAACGTGGCCATAAGAACGCCGTAATGTGGGCTCAAACAGAACCAGACCTGGCCCGTGCCTGGGCAACGTAGATCGGCCGTAACAAAACCAGAGGCACACATGCGGGCCGCGCCAGATAAGGCACTCGCTTCTGGGCCGGTTCCGGCTTGTCCGGGCAGCCTCATTCCGGCCGGCAACCGGCCATAAGATTGAGGTTTGCTGGGTACACATTAGCGTGATAAACATCTACAAGAATACACAACACATTGATGTACAGAGTCTTATGAGTCATTTTTTTATGTAATTAGGGAATAGGAAATTAAATGCTTTAGATGAGCTGGTATATTTTTGCGTCGATAGAGAATTTTTTACTGATTTCATTGATATAGGGTAGTTGATACCTGGGGTTCATATCTTTCGAGAAAAAAAATCCTAATCTACGAGAAATGTCATAATGAAAATGGCAATCATATTGAAATTTTTAATTTGTATGTTTTAAGGTGAATAATAGCTATTTACCGGTTTCAGGCGATTAAAGCCTTCTTAACATGCATAAAAATAGGCTGGTAAGCAGATCATAACGTTATCTAATGGTTTCTAGACAACAAGCCCATTAACCATTCATGACAACAATGACCCCATTCAAATGCTGTCATCTCGATTGTCAAAATGACGCGAATTCACGCAACATTTTTTTAATTTTGGCTTTAATCGCTTTAAACCGATAAACTATTGAACAAACCTCGGATGTTATGAATCATAACAGACTTAGATGTCTTAAAATCCTCGCTCTCCGAGCTCGGATTTCAATTGACATCTGCGTCTGTTATGATAGTCATAACAGACGCAGATGTCAATTGAAAAATTTCAAAAATTCGAATTTGCAACACACTTTTAATACACGATATAGCTCAAACCCCTTGACCGATTTGGCTGAAAGGTTGTGCGTAGACATTTCATGACTGAACTTAGAGCAGAAAAGCTTTTGAAGCCAATCGTGGTACTTACCACATCAACTTTGAAATTATATCAAAGATCCACGGGGTGGGGAGGTTCCAGCCGCTTCTCTGCTGCCCATTTTTTTTTCTATGAAATTGACAGGGTCGGTATTATATTGGAGTAGGTTTTATTGATTTTAACATATTAATAATTCGGTTATACTGTACCAGAGTTTATCTTTTGTCTCGTTTTTATTTCAATTATGTTGCTACAAGAGGAAAAGAGATGTGAATATCATCACGTTGTATGTACAGCCGGGGACTTTAAAAATGCCCATCCCACTGCGACAATAATTCACTTTTTAATATCTGGTGAGTTGTTAGATAAAACATCTAATTTGTCCAATTTTACACAAACAATACACTGTAAAAGGCAAATCCGCTGTTGCCAATCTTGTAAAACAAAAATAACTTTAATCGTTAAAATGTAGGGCTCTTACTTAACAAAATGTTGATTTGAGTTTCTTGTCAATACAGTTTCCTAGACCAAGCATGCTAATGTAAAACCCTTCTTGCAGCCCAAGGGCGAAAAATTCGTCTTCCCAGAGCTCTACCCCGAAGACAACACAGCAAAGGAAGAGCAGGAAAGCACCATAAGGCAATATAAAGAAAATCTTAAAGACTTCATGGAGAAAAACAAGGAAAGACCCAATGTACCTGCTTGGTTTACAATATAGGTAGAATTTTGTAAATAACTTATTAAAGAAAATTAGTGTCTTTGTCTAGTTTTTTTGTCTCCACATGAGGCGATTTCCTTTTACACATTTATCTAAGGAGCCTCAGTTTGTTTCAGCAATTTGATTGGTTCATTTGACTATTGACCAATCAAATTGCTGAGTTAAGTGACCTTTCTCAGATAAATGTGTAAATTGAAAGCAGCTATGCCTCAATTGCACCGCTCTCCCTTAACTTTAAGTGACCCTTAAAAACTGTGGAAACGATTCTCTCAAAAATTGCTTCCAAGGCTTTTAAGGGTCACTTAAAGTTAAGAGAGCCCAGATAACACGAACACATACAGTGAATGAACAATGGATATTCATCCATGAATATATCCACGCGAGTTTCATATGAATATCAAATTGATATACCTATGAAGTACATATGGATATTAGATAAATAATTTCCATGCATGAAAATACAGAGAATATTCATGGGATATCCATTTTTCACATGAATATGCAGGGATAAACACAGTTTATACCATGGACGTACCACTTCAAGTCCTCAGCACCAGGCACCAATCTGAATCATAAAATGATGTTATAATAATGTGGTTAGATCTTGCAGTAAGCTTTATACCATTGAGAGGTTTTATGCGTAGCTAATTGTTCCATGCGCGCCATCTATCGGCGACAAACTTCAACCTGGATATGAGTCGCATATTCTGAATTTCATTTGGATATTCACTGTAACGAGTGTCATGTATGTACACCGCATGTTCAGGTGACTTCGTATGAATATTGCATTTAAATACATGTAACCATGCGAAACGTTAGTGGTGAAAATATGGCGAGGCAACTCCAGGAATGTTCAGATGTTCATTTGACATACGGATACATTTCAGAATATTCCTGGAGATATGAACTTATTCTTCCCGCATGAAAATGTTCATGGCAAATACATATAATATTCGGTATATTCTGAATACAAAATGGACATTTTCTGAATATTCAGGCAGAGAGGTGGAATTTGGGCTATGATCTATGTCCACATGTTATTACTGCCATGGAAACCCAAAAGTTACATCAATAACGAATGGAAACGTCAGTTGTAGGTTAAATAAAATTCACAGTTAAAATGCGTGTAGCCTTTTGCACTGATTTAGACAAAAGCGTGGTGGTGGCCAACTGCGAGAAGCGTGGCTGGATCCAGGTAGGTCCTGAAGATGACTGGAACATCTACTGGGCTGGCACTTTAACCTGCAGGAGCCTCTTTAGCGTGGACAGTGGATATCGAATGCACGACAACCAGTATATCATTTTCAATTAAAAGTGAAACAATAAGATTGTGATTTTTAGAATAATCAATCATTTTCCAAACCACTACGAAATTTCTCGCAAAGATTTGCTGGTAAAAAACATAAAAAGATACCGACGCGACTTGGAGAAAGAGGGAAATGTGCTTGCCGAAAGAGGAGACTCTAAATATTTACATCTTGACTTCATTCCTGTGACTTTTGTGCTTCCTGCTGATTATAACATGTTTGTGGAGGAATACAGGAAGGCTCCTCAGAGTACCTGGATCATGAAGCCTTGTGGAAGGTCGCAGGGCTCGGGAATTTTTTTGATTAATAAATTGTCGAAGCTTAGAAGATGGTCGAGGGAATCAAAAAGTCCGTTTCAACAGCAACTTACCAAAGAGAGTTACGTTATTTCAAAGTAAGCATTAGGTATAGTTTTTCTCGAATATGTACAGGGAGGCCCACTGAAAAGAAGGTATCGAGATTTTCTGCTCTCTGTTTATCAAGTGAGAAAAAGTCACTCGAACAGTAGGTCAACTTCTATTTCGTGGTTGTTGCAATTTTCTAACGCAGCCAACCCCAATGCTGTAAAGTTTTTTATATCTGTTCATTTCCCAACATCTGAGGTCAAATTCCGGTTCTGGGTCTAAAAATTATTACTGTTTTCGTTACAACCCCAGATAGCACAAGACATATTCCCTGAATATTCAGAAAATGTCCGTTTCGTATTCAGAATACACCGAATATTATATGTATTTGCCATGTACATTTTCATGCGGGAAGAATAAGTTCATATCATCTCCAGGAATATTCTGTATGTCAAATGAACATCTGAACATTCCTGGAGTTGCCTCGCCATATTTTCACCACTAATGTTTCGTATGGTTACATGTATTTAAATGCAATATTCATACCAAGTCACCTGAAAATGCGGTGTACATAGATGACACTCGTTACAATGAATATCCAAATAAAACCCAGAATATGCGACTCATATCCCGGTTGAAGTTTGTCGCCGATAGATGGCGCGCATGGAACAATTAGCTGCGCATAAAACCTCTCAATGGTATAAAGCTTACTGCAAGATCTAACCACACTATTATAACATCATTTTATGATTCAGATTGGTGCCTGGTGCTGAGGACTTGAAGTGGTACGTGGTATCCACAGGCCTGAGGCCACGCTATTCATTTCCTTCTTCAAGTGGTGTACGCCAATTATGCCGTGAATAGTCCTGTATGCTCAGGAAATATACATAAAATAGCTAACTAAACATTTTAGGAATGTCCATGGTATACACTGTGTTTATCCCTGCATATTCATGTGAAAAATAAATATCCCATGAATATTCTATGTATTTTCATGCATGGAAATGATTTATCTAATATCCATATGTACTTCATAGGTATATCAATTTCATATGATTATGAAACTCGGGTGGATGTATTTTGATGCTACCAGGTACCAAAAAAACGACATTTTGGTGATACACAGAATGTTCATGGGTCATTCACAATATATAGTGTGGATATACATACTAAGTTCGCATATTCATGGATGAATATTCATTGTTCATTCATTGTGTGTTTGTGTTATCTGGGGGTGCTGGGCCTAAAAATTGTTAGTGTTTTCGCTGAAACTTTTGAAGGAGCGGATGGATTTCAAAAAGTTGCTTCGGCTTACAGAGAATTTCATCTGCTTTAAAAGGCCTTAATGTAATTTAAAATTTTACCATAGAGGATAGAGAGCGCTTCGGGAAGAACGGGTAAAAAGCCTTACAGTAGTCCTATTGTATACGTGATAAAATTAGCTTTCAAATGATGAACCACAGGTGAGGGATGGGGTGAAATTTTGAGGTGGGGTTGTATAATTTCACCAAACCCGGATTTAAGTGTCCCTCTGAGGAAAAAATCGATCTGAATGGCCCCTTTTCAAGTGGGCATCCTGTTTCTTCCAATTGCTAACTTTGTATTATCTACCTACTGAAGATATAAAGATGGGTTGAATTAACATTTTTTTCGCAGATTATGATACCTATTCAACTAAAAACAAAATGGCACTCTCCATGGACCGATTTGGCTCAAAATCTAATCAGTTCTTCCTTGGATCATACAAGCTGCACATACCTACCAAATTTCAGCCAGATCGGTCCGGTAGTTTGGGCTGTAGCGCGTCCAAAGACAGACTTTTTGGGTTCCCAGAGGATTTGATGTTTTTGGATATTCAATTTTTAGACCGATTTTAGTAACTGCTCCGTGAGCGTAGAAGTTAAAAAAACTGATCCTCGACGTACCCCTTAAAGAGTCACCGAAATTTTGGAAAAATGTTTGGGTCTGTAAACACGCTAGAGCCCAAACTACTGGATCAATCTGGCTGAAATTTGGTATGTGCAGATTGTATGATTTAAGGAAGAACTGATTAGACTTTGGGCCAAATCGACCTACAGAAAGCACCATTTTGGCACATCAATTAAAAAAATTCTCGCAGAGACGGTAGAAACCTCTACTTTTTCACCCCTAAAATGACACTTTTCTAAAAAATGGGACTAAGGTTTTCGATCCGACAATGCAACCGCTATCGAATTCGATAATCCCTAAGAAAAATTCAAAAACCGGAACTTTTACTCAGGTTTTTGATCCGTCAATGCAACAGCTATCGAATCTAATAGTAAGAAAATGTTTTTTGCTAAGGCAAATTCAAAAAGGGGCCCTCACGCCATCACCGGTTTTTGGCCAAAAGCGCACCAAAGTGTGAATACATTTTTAGACGAAGAATGGGTCTATACAGTTTTGTGTAAATTCAAGAATCCGTTATGTTCAGGCCATTACTAAAAATTATTCTTAATTGTCATGATAAAACTGCACCCCTAACGTAAACCCTGACTAAAAAATTAATTCAAAGTACTGCGAAATTCATTTTGCATTCAAACCTGGCTGGCTATTGACCTCATTTCCTATTGGTTCGGCACCGAGAGTGAAGCGCGTGACGTATTACTATTCAACAATCAGGATTGGCAAAGCAATCGCGCTTACAAGGTGAGTGGATCTTACCACTTTACGTCACTATCCCCGCCTACTTGCGTGCGTTTGATCAGGCTCAGATTTCTTGAAACTTTCAACATTTTTTTAGAGGTCTACTAATGGGAATATTCCAAAATAAAAAAATACGGGTATTTTTATTTTTAATGTAGATTGATATTCACTAATAAAAAAAATCGCTGTATAGTAGGTACGGACGCTCTTGGGAAAATCGGGGGGTTACCCTGCACTTTATGATTAAGGGCTGGTACTTTGCACACTTCTTACCTAGATGCCAAAGATCACTTTTTGAGGTGTTGCCAAGTTTGAAGTCTATGCGGCCACTCGCTTTGGCGGGTTGCCTATCTCTATAGGGCGTACTTTCTCGAATCGCCTATTGAGCCAGCTTTTTCGCTATCAAGACTCTTCCACGGGTCACCCAATCTCCATGTACCAAATTTCAGTCAAATCGGTTCAGTAGTTTGGGCTATAATGTATTTTTAATGTTGTTACAAAATTTCGATTTTTTGTGTGTCGATTTCCTCCAAATTTTTTTCAGCTATAGTACGGGTAATGCAATCTCCATGTGCAAAATTTCAGCTAAATCGGTCCTGAGGTTTCGGCTGTATCGCGTTTTTAAAGTATGTTAAAAAATCTCGAATATTTGAAGTTTTGTCGAAAAGGCACTAATAGTGAATACATCTTTAGAAGCAGAATTTGAAGGCCTTTATTATGGTGACGTGAAAAATGGGGGTTTGCATTTTAAATTAAAGTTTCGGGAATTACGCCCCGGAGATAGGCAACCTGCCACAGCAAGTGGCCGCATTCCGCATAGGCTTCAAACTTGGCAACACCTCAAAAAGTGATCTTTGGCATCTAGGTAAGAAGTATGCAAAGTATCAGCCCTTAATCATAAAATGCAGGGTACAACCCAAGAGCGTCCCTACTAGTATAGGCCCATTGGAAGAGCTTTTATGAAAGCTCTTTGGTGACACGAAAAACAGGGGTTTGCATTTCAATTTTTAAAGTTGATGTGCCAAAATGTCACTTAGTGTGGGCCAATTTAGCCCAAAGCCTTTTCAGCTCCTCCGAAATCCATTAAATGTCCACTTGCCAAAGTTCAGCCAGATCGGTCCAGTAGTTTGGATTCCCAGTATCCTAAAACGTAAAGACTTGATGTTTCCGCGATTCGGTTTTTCTGAATTTTTCGATCGATTTCAGTTAATGTATTCACAATTGGTGCCCATTTAGCCAAAAAAACGGTGCCGTGAAACAAAAACCTAAGTGTAACTGTTAGTTTTATTACCGGATTTTATGCCGCGTCCGCATGGTTCGGATAGCGATACGGTGTCGTTGCGCATCTCTCTCTCTCTCTCTCTTAGCGGTTAGTTAGTCCAGGTGTTTATCATAACGGACCTATTTCTTGAGTGACGTCACGCGACGACCATTTGGAGGCTCAAAATATATTTCTCCCTCTCCCGCCCATTAAAGAGAGGAATATCGGTCTCTGTCGATCGCCTCCAATTTGAGCGCGAATCATATTGTCATCCTTTTTTAACGCATTCAGATTTGAGCATATTGTGTGCTCTTTTCTCTCAAGAAATACCTGAATTCTCATGATAATAAAAGTAGAAGTTTCTACAGTCTTCGAGATTGGCAATTTTTTTTAATGGAACATTCCGTAGGTATAGGTATATGTATTTTTAGTTTTGAATTCTTACACGCCGGTAGACCATGGAAATAGATAGTTGCAGCAAAATGTACTTTATTAATTTAAGTTTTGGGTTAATCTTTGCCAAGATTTTTTTCTATCAAAAAGGGAAAAAAACGGCACCAAATCGACGTAAATCAACCCCAGTTGGATTTTATTTGATAAAGTACTTAACTGGAACAACATCTTTTAGCACAGCGTAAATCTATACAACTGACGTGGCAGATTTAGACAATTTTCTCTCCCGTTAGTTTGACAAATAAGTACTGCAACTACAGCAAAAAGTTTCATTGCCTACTGGTGTGCAGAATAAGTTTGTAATTTTGAAAAACACAACACGTCAACTCATGCACATTCAGAGGTAGGTAACCAAAGGTGAAAATGGTATCGAACTAGCATCACTATTCGTGAGCCTGTCTGTGGTTTTATAAGTTATAATGACGATATACTGTAAGAATCTTTTAAAAGCAGGGTCTAGCAATAAAGATTATGGCTCATTAGTAGGGTATTGTACCTATTGTACGGCAAGGCCCCGACAATAGGCCATAAACTTTATTGCTAGACACTTTTAAAAGATTTTTACAGTACTCTCCATTGCGTCCAGCATCGACAAGACCTTGTTCACACTGTAAACTAACTACTTTAATATTAATTTGTATCTTCAGTAGGTACCTACGTAATAGACGAAGTTAGTAATGGTGCTTGGACAGAAAAAACAAACTCCCTGTTAGTATAAGTAAAGTATTTTCACAAAAAATGTTTGCAGGTACATAGATAACCCGTTGTTGATTGGTGGAAAAAAATTCGATCTACGTCTCTATGTCTTAGTAACGTCTTTTAGGCCGTTGAAAGCTTACCAGTTTAAGTTGGGTTTCTGTAGGTTTTGTACTGTGAAATACGATTCGAGTGTGGCTGAGCTGGACAACATGTACGTGCATTTAACCAACGTTTCGGTGCAAAAACATGGCGTAAGTAGTACTAATACATAGGTAGGTACATACTAAAGAGGGTCCTCTTCTTGTCCGAACAATAATAATTAAGAGAAGGCCGAAATTTTGCCCGCTCGTTCTTTTAATAGTGTTAAATGAAGTGTTAAAAATGTCTTTCAACAAATAGCACCAAAAATTTTGAGTGTTTGACCGAGGCGGTTGAGAAATGTACAAAATGAAAACATGTCTCACTATTTATAAAATAAAAAATGCAGCAGTGAAGCGGCTGGAACCTCCCCATCGCGTGGATCTTTGACTTGGGTTTCTAGTCGAATTAGCAAAGAAAATGTATGACTGGTTTCCATGATGGTTTTAGAACTTTTTTAGAACAAACAAATTGAAACATTCATTAGAGAAAAGTAGGTATAAGTAAGTCCTTTTTAGGCAGTTCTAAAACCGTCGCTAAAACCAGTCTTATACAATTTCTGTGCTAATTCGGCTAGAAACACAAGTCAAAGATCCACGCGATGGGGAGGTTCCAGCCGCTTCACTGCTGCATTTTTTTTGAAACCAGAATTTGAAGACCTTTCTGATGGTGACAATAAATCTTTCAAAAACTTGTTTTGGATGGTTAAATAAGTGAATAATTTAAAGTTGGACATTGGTGTGCCAAAACGGCACTTTCCGTGGGCCGATTAAATCCAAAATTTGTTCAGCTCTTCGACGTGCAATACAATCCCCATGTGCAAAATTTCAGCTAAATCGGTTCAGGGGCTTGGGCTGTACCGCGATTTTAAAGTCCGATAAAAATCAATTTTTTTCTAATTTTTGGTCAAAAGGGCACTGAGAGTGAATATATTTTTAGAAGCAGAATTTGAAGGCCTTTCCTATCGTGACGTGAAAAATGGGGGTTTGCATTTAAAATTAAAAAGTTGATGTGCCAAAATGGCATTTTTAGTTGCGCGATTGGCTCCAAAAGCTTTTCAGATCTAAGTTGGGTTATGAGATGCCTACGCACCAAATTTCAGCTAAATCGGTCCAGTAGTTTTGGCTGTGGCGTGTTTACAAACGTACGTACACACACACAGACACATTTTGAAAACCGCTTTTTTGGGTTCCTGAGACCCCAAAACGTGAAGATCTGGTGCTATCTCAAATTCGAAAATTTTAGTGATTGTAGTAACCTCCCATTTTTTTTAAATTGTGATGGAGTTGGGGAGGTTAAAAGGTTGTTAATTTTTTCCTAGATTTGACAACTCAGGGCAAAAGGTTTGTAAAAGCCACACAATAACTTTTGAATAATATTACGAGTAGTCTCTTCCTCGAGTCCTCTTTGGCCGAAAACAATCTACCATTTGACAAGTAGTGCATCCATGAGGACTCAACAAGGCAACCAAGAGACTACGAATCGTATTTTGCAGATTATTTTATAAATTAAAGTATTGAGTAAGTAGTGTCAAGTTGACGTTGTAGTATTATCACTGTAATCAGGATTTGATTGGTTGCTGGTATACTAAATGCTGCTTTGGATTGGTTCAATACTTAATGAATAAAATAATTATTGTAATCAGGATTTTATTGCTCCCATGCTTTACATGTTTCCGAAGCGTTTTGTACGTAAGTTTCTTACTCAAGATAAATAAGTAAAGTCCGGTCGCATATTAACAAACGCGGGGGTTGTGTGTCTCAGGCTTTTTTAACTTATACGCTTCGTGGAGCAAGTTAAAAAAATCAAACTACTGAACGTATCGAGATAAAATTTGGCACACATATTCAGTGGACAATTTATAGGTGCTGATTAGATTTTGGGCCACATCGGTTCACGGAAAGTGCCTTTTTGGCACATCAACTTTAAGAATTTAAGCGCAAACCCCCATTTTTCGCGTTACCGTATGAATACTCATCGAATTCTGCTTCTAAAAATGTATTCACAATTGTGCCCCTTTTCAAGTCGGAAACCTTACTGGCCTTTTTTTGAAAATTGTCATTTTAGTGGCAAAATGGTACTTTTTTGAATTAATTTTACAAAGAGGCATATTCTTACTATCTGATTCGATAGCTGTTGTTGAACCTGCTGCATTGTCGTATCAAAAACCTTAGTTTTTTCGAAGGTTGCCATTTTAGAGGCAAAAAGGCCCCTTTTTGAGTTTTTCTTCGCAAAAGAGCAATTATTATTATCGAACTCGATACCTGTTGCATTAGGTACCTACCGGACCGAAAACCTCAGTGGCATTTTTTCGAAAAATGTCATTTTAAGGGTGAAAACAGTATATTATTCAATGACGGCATAGATTACGGGAGTTTTGATGGATGTAAAATCCAGTTTAAAAACCAACAGAAAAGAAGCCTGAGACACACAACCCCCCGTTGTTAATATATGCGACGGGACTTACTTTATGGCCTTATCCATTATTGTCTTTCTTTGAATGTTTCTTCATATTTCTGTTTTTCTTCTTCTTCTATGTGTTATTCCCTTTCCCTTCATCGTCGTTTTAACTTTCTTTACAATACTCTTTTCGCCTCTCCATTATTTTTCTTTCCTCTACTAAAGTTTTTCTCACTTCCAAACTTTCCGACACTGTTTTTTTTTATCTTTATTCTGTTTTTTTTTGATCTTTATTTATTTATTTTTATCCATACTTTCCGACACTGTTTTTTTTATCTTTATTGAAGCTCGTTATGTTTCTGATATCTTTTCCTTGTCCTAGTCATATATTTATAATTCCAATCCTCAATTATGTGTTAAGTATCTCTGATGCCTACTATTTCATTATACTGCTCTCGCTCTCGTTTCTGTTAGAACATTATAATTATTATTCACTAACCTCTGAAATACCTATACATACAGGGTGAGTCAACAAGGCGACGGCGGTCCATAACTTCTGAACCCTTCCAGATAGGGAATCAATTCAAACGCCATTATGTACAACACCGCCAATTCTACTTCCTAAAAATACTTTCAACTATACAGGCTGTCCCAAAACACTTGCAACGCATGGCAACTTGATTTTTTTAAATGGAACACCACCATTTTGATGCCATATTCTGGATCACCTATAACATAGCTTTACATCGACATAAGACATTCGATGGTTTAAGGCTCTGTTCTCAAGTAATTAATTCTTTTTGAAAAATTTCGACTATTGCGGGTGCTTCTTAAAAAAATTCCTGAGAACTCAATTTTGTATCTAGAGAGCTGAGGTTCGGTACGAGTATAAAGGAAGGTCTATTCAAGCTATCTGACATGATAACTATCATGATCACTATACAGGGTGTTAAAAATTCTGTGTCAAGTTTGGAAAATTTCAAATATGCAAAACTCCATTTTTTCAAATGGCACCCCCTGCTACTATTGTGCCATGGGGTTCGGCTGTTGAAGTACTTTATTTTTTATTAAGTATGTCCTATACCTAAAGTCAATACTTCAAAAGATATTCTTTGTCTTATTTATTTTATTGAAGATTATTACGATCTCAATTAAAGCATGCCATGGACTGTATGACAGTTATGATTAACATTGTTTATTTACATAGTTACCAGACAGTTTGTCACATTTATTGACATACACAATGAATTTCAACCATAAGCAATAAACCATGTCAATGAATTCTTTCTGGTTGTGTATGTCAATAAATGTGACAAACTGTCTGGTAACTATGTAAATAAACAAGGTTAATCGTAACTGTCATACAATCCATGGCATTCTTTAATTGTGATCGTAATAATCTTCAATAAAATAATTAAGACAAAGAATATCTTTTGAAGTATTGACTTTAGGTATAGGACATACTTAATAAAAAATAAAGTAATTCAACATCCCAACCCCATGGCACAATAATAGCAGGGGGTGCCATTTGAAAAAATGGAGTTTTGCATATATGAAATTTTCCAAACTTGACACAGAATTTTTGACACCCTGTATAGTGATAATGATAGTTATCATGTTAGATAGATAGAATGGACCTTCCTTCATGTTCGTACCGAATCTCAGCTCTCTAGATACAAAATTGAGTTCTCAGGATTTTTTTTAAGAAGCACCCGCAATGGTCGAAATTTTTCAAAAAGAATTAATTACTTTAGAACAGAGCCTTAAAACATGGAATGTCTTATGTCGATGTAAAGCTATGTTATAGGTGATCCAGAATATGTCATCAAAATGGTGGTGTTCCATTTAAAAAAATGAAGTTGCCATGCATTGCAAGTGTTTTGGGACAGCCTGTATAGTTGAAAGTATTTTTAGGATGTAGAATTGGCGGTGTTGTACATAATGGCGTTTGAATTGATTTCCTATCTGGAAGGGTTCAGAAGTTATGGACCGCCGTCACCTTGTTGACTCACCCTGTATATTAAATAGAAATTATTTTTTCTTCTCATCTTGACTACGCGATTATGTATCCTTCCTTTAAGTTTACAGTTTTTTTCTTTTCTCTTTCTGCACTTTCGGAAATGCTCAAGTTCGCTCCTTTGCATGGCCTACCCAGGCTCTTCTTTTAACCTCGCTACAACCAACATAAAAAAATGGAAGGTTACTGCAACCACTCAAAAATTCAAAATTGAGATAACACGAAATCTTTACGTTTCAAGGTCCAAGGATAGGATCACGAAAAAGTGGTTTTAAAAAAAGTATTTGAGCAAGATTCCTCGAAAACTACGGAACAGATTTTAATGAAATTTGGTATGGCGGTTAGGTTTGACCCGTAGGCGGTCTGATTAGATTTATCAACTATGAGATTTGAAAGATGAACACCAATTTTTTCTATCAGCAGATGAAAGGTCCTCAAATTCTCTTTTCAAAAATGCATTTCACTATGTCATTTTGTCATAGAATCCAAAAACTTGACATTTCGAAGGAACGTTAAATGAAGCGCTAAAACACAAACTAACGGGTGTCCCAAAAAAACCGAACGATTTATTTTTGCTTGTAGCTTTATTATTATGTTACCGATTTTCTTAAATTTTGCACAGGACGTAGCCAAAAGATGAGGCTTTTAGAATTGACATTCATTTTCCAGATGGCGCCACTAATAATTTTTTTTTGTGGTTTTTTTACAAAGCCATTTTTTGATTGTCTGGAGTTCAATCATTTGTGTAGCGATCAAAATGAAATTTGTGCAAAAGAACTTTATAAAATCTTATTCTGGGTGTTCTTTATTTTTTTACAATTTTTTTGCGGTACTGTTAAACACGGATTTTTTAAGGTCCATTTGTTATGTTGCTACCAATCTTGGAAAAAAGTTATTTTCAATACTTCGTAACTATAGCACTTGAGTTAAATACCTGTAAAGCAACGTTATTTTGTGAAATATTTATAGTACCTCTAAAGATTGGCCGAAATTTGGTACCAACACCAATTATTTTTACGAGCGAAGGAAAGTCCTTCATATTCTGTTTCCAAAAATGTATTCAAACTTAGGGCCCTTTTGGAAGAAAAATGAAACATTTTGAAAAACTGAAAATCCAAGAATTCACTTCAAACTCTGTGTCCTTTTGGAAAAAATAAATAAAAAATTTGAAAAATACCACAAAATACTAAAGACCTCTAGAATTGAAATTATGGGAAGTAGGATTGAATTATTTACAAAGTGCAAAGTACTGTGCAAAAAACCTTTTTTGTAGAGAATGAAGGTCAGATATGAAGACAATTTTGTCGTTATTTAATTTAGGTATCATAGTCCAGTCATATTAGATCTAAAAAAGACGAAAAGAAGAAATAATTTATATATTTTTTTAATTTTGAAATGAAGGGCCGAAAAGTTCCCACCCCCCAAGTGTGCGCGAAAACCACCCTCCAAACGTGACATGGCGCTAGTTTTTCGCATTTTTCGGCGAAACTATCCATCTGACAAAAAATTTATTCTATTCAAAAGTATTTCTTATGAAATTCTGCATTTAAAAAGTCCTTTTGATTACTTTGCTTATCCCCACCTAATTCTCGCAAACGACGTCCAAAGTTGTAGAACAGTCAAATCAGATTTTTTAGTAGAACATATTTATTTATTTATGAAATTCTTGCTACGGACTGCTGATGGGCCCTGAAATGAAGGGCCGCAAACTTAACACCTACCAAGTGTAAGCTTCATCCCTCTTTTGGCAAAAACCTACCCCCAGACGTGGACATGGCGCTAGTTTTTAGCATATTTCGGCTAAACTATCAAACGGGCAAAAAATTACTCTAATCAGGAACATTCCGCGTGAAGTTCTGCATTAAAAAGTAGGGTACCGCGAAAAACAACCCTCAATTTCGGACCTCGTTTGCAAGAATCAGGTGAGAATAAGCAAAATTATGAAAGGGACTTTTTGATGCAGAATTTCACGAGGAATATCCTTGATTTGAGTAATTTTTTGTCCGTTTGATAGTTTAGCCGAAAAATGCTAAAAACTAACGCCATCTCCACGTCTGGGAGTAGGTTTTCGCCAAAAGAGGGATGAAGCTTACACTTGGGGGGTGTTAAGTTTGCGGCCTTTCATTTCAGGTGCCATCAGCAGTCCGTAGCCAAAATTTCATAATTTCAAAAATCTATTTTGACTGTTCGACAACTTCGGACATCGTTTGCGAGAATTAGGTGGGGATAAGCAAAATAATCAAAAGGACTTTTTTAATACAGAATTTCATAAGGAATGTTTTTGATTATAATAATTTTTTTGTCAGATGCATAGCTTCGCCGAAAAATGCTAAAAACTAGCGCTATGTCACGGTTGGGGGTGGTTTTCCCCAAATAAGGGATGAAGCTCACACTTGGGGGGTGGGAACTTTCCGGCATTTCATTTGCAGGTGCCATCAGGAGTCCGTATCCAAAATTTCAAAAATATTTAAATTATTTCTTCTAAAAAACCTAAGAAACTTTTAACTTTGGCTTAGGAGGAATACAACTCCCTCCATGGAGGAAAGCTCTCCGTCCAAAACCTCCGCCTGCATCTGGAAAGCACCCGAGGCAAGCAAGTCACCGAAAAACTCTTCGACCAAATAAGTTGGCTCATAATCCACTCTTTAAAAGCCGTAGCTCCTGTCATAGCAACGGATCGTCATTGCTACGAGTGCTACGGCTACGATATCATAATCGACAACAAGTTAAAGCCTTGGCTGATCGAAGTATTACCACTTTCAAACACAGATTAGAAGGTTTTTAGTCAACATTTTAGGTAAACGCGTCTCCATCTCTAACCTCAACCACAGCGAACGACAGGATTTTGAAACATAAATTGTTGGATAATATTTTCTCAATTGTTGTTCCGCCTTCCGGAGTACCAGAGTAAGTTTAAGTAGTTTTGACTTAAATAATAATTTAAGGATTTAATGCAGCATTCGATGGAATAAGGTCCCCAACCAGGAGACTTTGTGTGATTTTGAGCTGCTGATAGATGAAGATTTGATTAATTTGCATGAGGGGGAAAATAATTCGCTTTCGAAGCACAATAAATGGAAATGAGGGGGTTAATAAAATGTTGTCTTGTTGGTGTTTTTGAGTTTTTTTAAATTTAAAGCTGCACTAATTTTAACAGAGGGTGTCGAAAATGTGTCCAGTCTTTAAGTTGCATCCGCCTTTGCTTCATTGTAGCACCGTGCACGTCGTAAAAAATAAATATTTGAGAATTTCTCTCCAAGGCATTTTTCAGAAAGAAAGACCGAAAGCATGAAATATTGCGGTTTGCGGTTTTTTAAAATTGATTAAAATAAAAACAAGAAGACGCGCTTACCCGGTGACATCCCCCTTGAGACCGCTACTCAGGGCCGGATTAAACAATAGTGAGGCCCGGGGGCTGATCAATATGGGGCCCCTTGGTTGTAGAGCCAACTAGGGTGTGGTGCGTATTTCGAAGTGTCAGAAGACTCTAAAAAGACTAACTGCCATTAATTTTATACGTGAAAAACAGAAAATGCCAATTTCAGCAAGAGGTATACACTGGAAGGTGATTTTTTTTAAAACCGTCAGCGACCTAAAGTGTGACCAATCTTGCTTCCTCAAATTTGAGGGAGAATCAATTGGCCTAAACTTCGAACTTCTAAGAGCCACCCACTTCGAGAAAAGTAGATTTTCATTGGTTTAAAACCTCAAAATTCAATAAAATCAATAAATCATGGCAAGTTTTAATGAATATCGGATTTTGCATTATAAGAGATGCTAGTAAAACCATTGCCACCAGTTATTCTAAGAAAAAACCTTAAAACGCCGAAATTCAGTAGAAACTACACATTTTTACATTTTCTAAAAGTTTTTTGCGACCGCAAGTGTGACCCATCTTATTTCCTCAAATTTGAAGGGGAATCGATTGGTGCAAATTTAAAAACTTCTAGGGCTCACACACTTCGCGAAAAGTAGCTTTTCTTTAATTTAAAGTACGAAAATGAAATAAAACTAATAAATATCGGCCAGTTTTAATCAAAACTACATTTTGTATTATCAAAGAGTCTAGTGAAACCAATTGCCATTAATTTTCCCGATAAAAACTTTAAAACGCGAAATTCACTAGAAAGCGCACGTTTTGTAAAAGTTTTTTGCGACCGCAAGTGTCACCTATCTTATTTCCTCAAATTTGAAGGAGAATCGATTTGTGCAAATTTCAAACTTCTAGGACTCACACACTTCGAGAAAAATAGGTTTTCTTTCATTTAAAATTCCAAAATAGAATAAAACTAATAAAAACTGCATTTTGTATAATCAAAGGCTCTAGTGAAACCAATTTCCAACAATTTTCCTGATAAAAACTTTAAAACGCGAAATTCACTAGGAAGCATAATTTTGTAAAAGTTTTTTGCGACCGCAAGTATGACCTATCTTATTTCCTCAAATTTGAAGGAGAATCGATTTGTGCAAATTTCAAACTTCTAGGACTCACACGCTTCGAGAAAAATAGGTTTTCTTTCATTTAAAATTCCAAAATAGAATAAAACTAATAAAAACTGCATTTTGTATAATCAAAGGCTCTAGTGAAACCAATTTCCAACAATTTTCCTGATAAAAACTTTAAAACGCGAAATTCACTAGGAAGCATAATTTTGTAAAAGTTTTTTGCGACCGCAAGTATGACCTATCTTATTTCCTCAAATTTGAAGGGGAATCGATTGGTGCAAATTTAAAACTTCTAGGGCTCACACACTTCGCGAAAAGTAGCTTTTCTTTAATTTAAAATTCCAAAATGCAATAAAGCTAATAAATATCGGCAGGTTTTAATTAAAATTACATTTTGTATTATCAAAGAGTCTAGTGAAACCAATTGCCAGTAATTTTCCCGATAAAAACTTTAAAACGCGAAATTTACTAGAAAGCGTACATTTTGTAAAAGTTTTTTGCGACCGCAAGTGTGACCCATCTTATTTCCTCAAATTTGCTGGAGACTCGATTTGTGCAAATTTCAAACTTGTAGGACTCACACACTTCGAGAAAAATAGATTTTCTTTCATTTAAAATTCCAAAATAGAATAAAACTAATAAAAATTGCATTTTGTATAATCAAAGGCTCTAGTGAAACCAATTTCCAACAATTTTCCTGATAAAGACTTTAAAACGCGAAATTCACTAGGAAGCATATAATTTTGTAAAAGTTTTTTGCGACCGCAAGTGTGACCCATCTTATTTCTTCAAATTTGAGGGGGAATCGATTGGTGCAAATTTAAAACTTCTAGGGCTCACACACTTCGCGAAAAGTAGCTTTCCTTTAATTTAAAATTCCAAAATGCAGTAAAGCTAATAAATATCGGCAAGTTTTAATGAAAATTACATTTTGTATTATCAAAGAGTCTAGTGAAACCAATTGCCAGTAATTTTACAAATAAAAACTTTAAAACGCGAAATTCACTAAAAAGCGTACATTTTGTAAGAGTTTTTTGCGACCGCAAGTGTGACCTATCTTATTTCCTCAAATTTGAAGGGGAATCGATTGGTGCAAATTTAAAACTTCTAGGGCTCACACACTTCGCGAAAAGTAGCTTTTCTTTAATTTAAAATTCCAAAATGCAATAAAGCTAATAAATATGGGCAGGTTTTAATTAAAATTACATTTTGTATTATCAAAGAGTCTAGTGAAACCAATTGCCAGTAATTTTACCGATAAAAACTTTAAAACGCGAAATTCACTAGAAAGCGTACATTTTGTAAAAGTTTTTTGCGACCGCAAGTGTGACCTATCTTATTTCCTCAAATTTGAAGGAGAATCGATCGGTGCAAATTCAAAACTTCTAAGGCTCACACACTTCGCGAAAAGTAGCTTTTCTTTAATTTAAAATTCCAAAATGCAATAAAGCTAATAAATATCGGCAAGTTTTAATTAAAATTACATTTTGTATTATCAAAGAGTCTAGTGAAACCAATTGCCAGTAATTTTCCCGATAAAAATTTTAAAACGCGAAATTCACTAGAAAGCGTACATTTTGTAAAAGTTTTTTGCGACCGCAAGTGTGACCCATCTTATTTCCTCAAATTTGCAAGAGACTCGATTTGTGGAAATTTCAAACTTCTGGGACTCACACACTTCGACAAAAATAGGTTTTCTTTCATTTAAAATTCCAAAATAGAATAAAACTAATAAAAATTGCATTTTGTATAATCAAAGGCTCTAGTGAAACCAATTTCCAACAATTTTTCTGATAAAAACTTTAAAACGCGAAATTCACTAGGAAGCATATAATTTTGTAAAAGTTTTTTGCGACCGCAAGTGTGACCCATCTTATTTCTTCAAATTTGAGGGGGAATCGATTGGTGCAAATTTAAAACTTCTAGGGCTCACACACTTCGCGAAAAGTAGCTTTCCTTTAATTTAAAATTCCAAAATGCAATAAAGCTAATAAATATCGGCAAGTTTTAATGAAAATTACATTTTGTATTATCAAAGAGTCTAGTGAAACCAATTGCCATTAATTTTCCCGATAAAAACTTTAAAACGCGAAATTCACTAGAAAGCGCACGTTTTGTAAAAGTTTTTTGCGACCGCAAGTGTGACCTATCTTATTTCCTCAAATTTGAAGGAGAATCGATTTGTGCAAATTTCAAACTTCTAGAACTCACACACTTCGAGAAAGATAGGTTTTCTTTCATTTAAAATTCCAAAATAGAATAAAACTAATAAAAACTGCATTTTGTATAATCAAAGGCTCTAGTGAAACCAATTTCCAACAATTTTTCTGATAAAAACTTTAAAACGCGAAATTCACTAGGAAGCATATAATTTTGTAAAAGTTTTTTGCGACCGCAAGTGTGACCCATCTTATTTCTTCAAATTTGAGGGGGAATCGATTGGTGCAAATTTAAAACTTCTAGGGCTCACACACTTCGCGAAAAGTAGCTTTCCTTTAATTTAAAATTCCAAAATGCAATAAAGCTAATAAATATCGGCAAGTTTTAATGAAAATTACATTTTGTATTATCAAAGAGTCTAGTGAAACCAATTGCCATTAATTTTCCCGATAAAAACTTTAAAACGCGAAATTCACTAGAAAGCGCACGTTTTGTAAAAGTTTTTTGCGACCGCAAGTGTGACCTATCTTATTTCCTCAAATTTGAAGGAGAATCGATTTGTGCAAATTTCAAACTTCTAGAACTCACACACTTCGAGAAAGATAGGTTTTCTTTCATTTAAAATTCCAAAATAGAATAAAACTAATAAAAACTGCATTTTGTATAATCAAAGGCTCTAGTGAAACCAATTTCCAACAATTTTTCTGATAAAAACTTTAAAACGCGAAATTCACTAGGAAGCATATAATTTTGTAAAAGTTTTTTGCGACCGCAAGTGTGACCCATCTTATTTCTTCAAATTTGAGGGGGAATCGATTGGTGCAAATTTAAAACTTCTAGGGCTCACACACTTCGCGAAAAGTAGCTTTCCTTTAATTTAAAATTCCAAAATGCAATAAAGCTAATAAATATCGGCAAGTTTTAATGAAAATTACATTTTGTATTATCAAAGAGTCTAGTGAAACCAATTGCCATTAATTTTCCCGATAAAAACTTTAAAACGCGAAATTCACTAGAAAGCGCACGTTTTGTAAAAGTTTTTTGCGACCGCAAGTGTGACCTATCTTATTTCCTCAAATTTGAAGGAGAATCGATTTGTGCAAATTTCAAACTTCTAGAACTCACACACTTCGAGAAAGATAGGTTTTCTTTCATTTAAAATTCCAAAATAGAATAAAACTAATAAAAACTGCATTTTGTATAATCAAAGGCTCTAGTGAAACCAATTTCCAACAATTTTTCTGATAAAAACTTTAAAACGCGAAATTCACTAGGAAGCATATAATTTTGTAAAAGTTTTTTGCGACCGCAAGTGTGACCCATCTTATTTCTTCAAATTTGAGGGGGAATCGATTGGTGCAAATTTAAAACTTCTAGGGCTCACACACTTCGCGAAAAGTAGCTTTTCTTTAATTTAAAATTCCAAAATGCAGTAAAGCTAATAAATATCGGCAAGTTTTAATGAAAATTACATTTTGTATTATCAAAGAGTCTAGTGAAACCAATTGCCAGTAATTTTACCGATAAAAACTTTAAAACGCGAAATTCACTAGAAAGCGTACATTTTGTAAGAGTTTTTTGCGACCGCAAGTGTGACCTATCTTATTTCCTCAAATTTGAAGGGGAATCGATTGGTGCAAATTTAAAACTTCTAGGGCTCACACACTTCGCGAAAAGTAGCTTTTCTTTAATTTAAAATTCCAAAATGCAGTAAAGCTAATAAATATCGGCAAGTTTTAATGAAAATTACATTTTGTATTATCAAAGAGTCTAGTGAAACCAATTGCCAGTAATTTTCCCGATAAAAACTTTAAAACGCGAAATTCACTAGAAAGCGTACATTTTGTAAAAGTTTTTTGCGACCGCAAGTGTGACCTATCTTATTTCCTCAAATTTGAAGGGGAATCGATTGGTGCAAATTTAAAACTTCTAGGGCTCACACACTTCGCGAAAAGTAGCTTTTCTTTAATTTAAAATTCCAAAATGCAGTAAAGCTAATAAATATCGGCAAGTTTTAATGAAAATTACATTTTGTATTATCAAAGAGTCTAGTGAAACCAATTGCCAGTAATTTTACCGATAAAAACTTTAAAACGCGAAATTCACTAGAAAGCGTACATTTTGTAAGAGTTTTTTGCGACCGCAAGTGTGACCTATCTTATTTCCTCAAATTTGAAGGGGAATCGATTGGTGCAAATTTAAAACTTCTAGGGCTCACACACTTCGCGAAAAGTAGCTTTTCTTTAATTTAAAATTCCAAAATGCAGTAAAGCTAATAAATATCGGCAAGTTTTAATGAAAATTACATTTTGTATTATCAAAGAGTCTAGTGAAACCAATTGCCAGTAATTTTCCCGATAAAAACTTTAAAACGCGAAATTTACTAGAAAGCGTACATTTTGTAAAAGTTTTTTGCGACCTATCTTATTTCCTCAAATTTGAAGGAGAATCGATCGGTGTAAATTTAAAACTTGTAGGGCTCACACACTTCGCGAAAGGTAGCTTTTCTTTAATTTAAAATTCCAAAATGCAATAAAGCTAATAAATATCGGCAGGTTTTAATTAAAATTACATTTTGTATTATCAAAGAGTCTAGTGAAACCAATTGCCAGTAATTTTCCCGATAAAAACTTTAAAACGCGAAATTCACTAGAAAGCGTACATTTTGTAAAAGTTTTTTGCGACCGCAAGTGTGACCTATCTTATTTCCTCAAATTTGAAGGGGAATCGATTGGTGCAAATTTAAAACTTCTAGGGCTCACACACTTCGCGAAAAGTAGCTTTTCTTTAATTTAAAATTCCAAAATGCAGTAAAGCTAATAAATATCGGCAAGTTTTAATGAAAATTACATTTTGTATTATCAAAGAGTCTAGTGAAACCAATTGCCAGTAATTTTCCCGATAAAAACTTTAAAACGCGAAATTCACTAGAAAGCGTACATTTTGTAAAAGTTTTTTGCGACCGCAAGTGTGACCTATCTTATTTCCTCAAATTTGAAGGGGAATCGATTGGTGCAAATTTAAAACTTCTAGGGCTCACACACTTCGCGAAAAGTAGCTTTTCTTTAATTTAAAATTCCAAAATGCAGTAAAGCTAATAAATATCGGCAAGTTTTAATGAAAATTACATTTTGTATTATCAAAGAGTCTAGTGAAACCAATTGCCAGTAATTTTACCGATAAAAACTTTAAAACGCGAAATTCACTAGAAAGCGTACATTTTGTAAGAGTTTTTTGCGACCGCAAGTGTGACCTATCTTATTTCCTCAAATTTGAAGGGGAATCGATTGGTGCAAATTTAAAACTTCTAGGGCTCACACACTTCGCGAAAAGTAGCTTTTCTTTAATTTAAAATTCCAAAATGCAGTAAAGCTAATAAATATCGGCAAGTTTTAATGAAAATTACATTTTGTATTATCAAAGAGTCTAGTGAAACCAATTGCCAGTAATTTTCCCGATAAAAACTTTAAAACGCGAAATTCACTAGAAAGCGTACATTTTGTAAAAGTTTTTTGCGACCGCAAGTGTGACCTATCTTATTTCCTCAAATTTGAAGGGGAATCGATTGGTGCAAATTTAAAACTTCTAGGGCTCACACACTTCGCGAAAAGTAGCTTTTCTTTAATTTAAAATTCCAAAATGCAGTAAAGCTAATAAATATCGGCAAGTTTTAATGAAAATTACATTTTGTATTATCAAAGAGTCTAGTGAAACCAATTGCCAGTAATTTTACCGATAAAAACTTTAAAACGCGAAATTCACTAGAAAGCGTACATTTTGTAAGAGTTTTTTGCGACCGCAAGTGTGACCTATCTTATTTCCTCAAATTTGAAGGGGAATCGATTGGTGCAAATTTAAAACTTCTAGGGCTCACACACTTCGCGAAAAGTAGCTTTTCTTTAATTTAAAATTCCAAAATGCAGTAAAGCTAATAAATATCGGCAAGTTTTAATGAAAATTACATTTTGTATTATCAAAGAGTCTAGTGAAACCAATTGCCAGTAATTTTCCCGATAAAAACTTTAAAACGCGAAATTCACTAGAAAGCGTACATTTTGTAAAAGTTTTTTGCGACCGCAAGTGTGACCTATCTTATTTCCTCAAATTTGAAGGGGAATCGATTGGTGCAAATTTAAAACTTCTAGGGCTCACACACTTCGCGAAAAGTAGCTTTTCTTTAATTTAAAATTCCAAAATGCAGTAAAGCTAATAAATATCGGCAAGTTTTAATGAAAATTACATTTTGTATTATCAAAGAGTCTAGTGAAACCAATTGCCAGTAATTTTACCGATAAAAACTTTAAAACGCGAAATTCACTAGAAAGCGTACATTTTGTAAGAGTTTTTTGCGACCGCAAGTGTGACCTATCTTATTTCCTCAAATTTGAAGGGGAATCGATTGGTGCAAATTTAAAACTTCTAGGGCTCACACACTTCGCGAAAAGTAGCTTTTCTTTAATTTAAAATTCCAAAATGCAGTAAAGCTAATAAATATCGGCAAGTTTTAATGAAAATTACATTTTGTATTATCAAAGAGTCTAGTGAAACCAATTGCCAGTAATTTTCCCGATAAAAACTTTAAAACGCGAAATTCACTAGAAAGCGTACATTTTGTAAAAGTTTTTTGCGACCGCAAGTGTGACCTATCTTATTTCCTCAAATTTGAAGGGGAATCGATTGGTGCAAATTTAAAACTTCTAGGGCTCACACACTTCGCGAAAAGTAGCTTTTCTTTAATTTAAAATTCCAAAATGCAGTAAAGCTAATAAATATCGGCAAGTTTTAATGAAAATTACATTTTGTATTATCAAAGAGTCTAGTGAAACCAATTGCCAGTAATTTTACCGATAAAAACTTTAAAACGCGAAATTCACTAGAAAGCGTACATTTTGTAAGAGTTTTTTGCGACCGCAAGTGTGACCTATCTTATTTCCTCAAATTTGAAGGGGAATCGATTGGTGCAAATTTAAAACTTCTAGGGCTCACACACTTCGCGAAAAGTAGCTTTTCTTTAATTTAAAATTCCAAAATGCAGTAAAGCTAATAAATATCGGCAAGTTTTAATGAAAATTACATTTTGTATTATCAAAGAGTCTAGTGAAACCAATTGCCAGTAATTTTCCCGATAAAAACTTTAAAACGCGAAATTCACTAGAAAGCGTACATTTTGTAAAAGTTTTTTGCGACCGCAAGTGTGACCTATCTTATTTCCTCAAATTTGAAGGGGAATCGATTGGTGCAAATTTAAAACTTCTAGGGCTCACACACTTCGCGAAAAGTAGCTTTTCTTTAATTTAAAATTCCAAAATGCAGTAAAGCTAATAAATATCGGCAAGTTTTAATGAAAATTACATTTTGTATTATCAAAGAGTCTAGTGAAACCAATTGCCAGTAATTTTACCGATAAAAACTTTAAAACGCGAAATTCACTAGAAAGCGTACATTTTGTAAGAGTTTTTTGCGACCGCAAGTGTGACCTATCTTATTTCCTCAAATTTGAAGGGGAATCGATTGGTGCAAATTTAAAACTTCTAGGGCTCACACACTTCGCGAAAAGTAGCTTTTCTTTAATTTAAAATTCCAAAATGCAGTAAAGCTAATAAATATCGGCAAGTTTTAATGAAAATTACATTTTGTATTATCAAAGAGTCTAGTGAAACCAATTGCCAGTAATTTTCCCGATAAAAACTTTAAAACGCGAAATTCACTAGAAAGCGTACATTTTGTAAAAGTTTTTTGCGACCGCAAGTGTGACCTATCTTATTTCCTCAAATTTGAAGGGGAATCGATTGGTGCAAATTTAAAACTTCTAGGGCTCACACACTTCGCGAAAAGTAGCTTTTCTTTAATTTAAAATTCCAAAATGCAGTAAAGCTAATAAATATCGGCAAGTTTTAATGAAAATTACATTTTGTATTATCAAAGAGTCTAGTGAAACCAATTGCCAGTAATTTTACCGATAAAAACTTTAAAACGCGAAATTCACTAGAAAGCGTACATTTTGTAAGAGTTTTTTGCGACCGCAAGTGTGACCTATCTTATTTCCTCAAATTTGAAGGGGAATCGATTGGTGCAAATTTAAAACTTCTAGGGCTCACACACTTCGCGAAAAGTAGCTTTTCTTTAATTTAAAATTCCAAAATGCAGTAAAGCTAATAAATATCGGCAAGTTTTAATGAAAATTACATTTTGTATTATCAAAGAGTCTAGTGAAACCAATTGCCAGTAATTTTCCCGATAAAAACTTTAAAACGCGAAATTTACTAGAAAGCGTACATTTTGTAAAAGTTTTTTGCGACCTATCTTATTTCCTCAAATTTGAAGGAGAATCGATCGGTGTAAATTTAAAACTTGTAGGGCTCACACACTTCGCGAAAGGTAGCTTTTCTTTAATTTAAAATTCCAAAATGCAATAAAGCTAATAAATATCGGCAGGTTTTAATTAAAATTACATTTTGTATTATCAAAGAGTCTAGTGAAACCAATTGCCAGTAATTTTCCCGATAAAAACTTTAAAACGCGAAATTCACTAGAAAGCGTACATTTTGTAAAAGTTTTTTGCGACCGCAAGTGTGACCTATCTTATTTCCTCAAATTTGAAGGGGAATCGATTGGTGCAAATTTCAAACTTCTGGGACTCACACACTTCGAGAAAAATTGGTTTTCTTTCATTTAAAATTACAAAATAGAATAAAACTAATAAAAATTGCATTTTGTATAATCAAAGGCTCTAGTGAAGCCAATTTCCAACAATTTTCCTGATAAAAACTTTAAAACGCGAAATTCACTAGAAAGCGTACATTTTGTAAAAGTTTTTTGCGACCGCAAGTGTGACGTATCTTATTTCCTCAATTTGAAGGAGGATCGTTTCTTGCAAATTTCAGATTTCTAGGACTCGAAACATTTTGAGAAGCGGCGGTAGCGGTATAATAGCGTAAATGCATCATAATACACAACAGTAAGTACTTATTTGTTTTGTTGTTACGAATATTTTTTGCAATAATTACTGAATTACAAAATTGCGGGGCCCCCTACAAGTTGGGGGACCGGAGGCTGCAGCCCCCCTAGCCCCCTCTTAATCCGAACCTGCCGTTACTGGCCGTTCAGCAATATTCGAAGTATCAATTAAGGGGTTGTTTTCGGGGGTTGGAGGGTGGTGGCACCCGCGTACCCGGATTTGCTCCTTGGAAATGTGATAATAAATCGACAAGTCGACTTTACTTAAGAGGTAGAAAAAAGAAGATTGGTGCATGGGTCCTTCTGCGTTTCTAACGAGGTTTCTAATAAACGGCAGAAACATTGTGAAGTATTTTTGAAAACGTTAGCTTTTCATATCACTTTTTAACTTTATTTCAATTTGACATTCGATTTCGACGGTTGAACGCTGTTTGAAAAGCCCCCGGAAGGTGGTATTATTATTATTAAAACAAAATTCGGCTAAAAAATTGCGAAAAGCTATGAAAAAATAAATTAAGTGTGATTAAGTAGAATAACGAAATATAACACGAAAATAAGTCATGATTGATCCTATATACTAATCGGCAAGAGTCTTGTCACCTAAATACCTACTTATTGTGGTACTTATTTTTATATGTAGGAATGTAGGTAGTAGTTATTCCTTTTCTTAATATAGGATCAATAATGACCAAATTAACGTAGAATCAAGAAATTAAGAAAAAGCCAACGAAAGATGTGTATCAATGCGATGTGTGTCCCTGTAGATGTTTACCTTGTTAATGTGTATGTAGGGGCGAGCTGAATTTACTGGTGGAGTCGGGTGCAGATTTTATAAATCTGCACCTAGTAGTAGTGCCTCCGCAGACGCACAGTGGTGTTAAAAAGACGAAATTATGAAAATTGGCCGTACATAATTAAACAGTAGAGAGTTAACAAAAAAACATCATATTTGCGAAGTAGGTATGTAGAATTAGCACTAAGGGGGTTGAAAAAGGGAATGAGAAGTCCAAGGTAATGAAAAAAGGTGATGAAAAGTCAAGAGGAATGAAAATGAAGTGTGGATTAAGTAGAATTACGAAATAAAACACTAAAATAACCAAATTATGCAATTAAAACTTTTGTGGGGGTTGAAATAAGCACTTATACCTACCTATTGCGAAGAAAACTGAAAAATTGTAAAAGGTAAACTGAATCCCAAATGCGTTCAATTTTATATCCGTCGAAAAACGGAATTATGCGAATTTTGCAAAATTTGCACTTAGGGGGTTGAAAAATCGTAAAGGTGGATGAAAAATCAAAAGGTATCAGGATTAACCGTGGCTAAGTAAAATTACGGAAAATAACACCAAATTAACCCAATTATGTAAATTTAGCATTTGAAGACTTGAAACATTGCGAAGGGGGATGAAAAAAGTGAAAAATTTAATCATCATCCAAATGGGTTCAATTTATTACAGAAGAAAAACGAAAATATCCGAATTTGGCAAAACTAACACCTAGGGGGTTGAAAAATTGTAAAGGGGGATGAAACGTCAAAGTGGATGAGAATTAATCGTAATTAAGCAGAATTACAGAAAATAACACGAAAGTAAACCAATTATGCAAATTTAGATTTTGGGGGTTGAAATGTTGCGAAGGGGGTTGGAAAAGTGAAAAGATAAACATAATCCAATTGAGTTCAATTTGTTACCGAAGGAAAACTAAATTATGTGAATTTTGCAAAATAAACACTTAGGGGGTTGAAAAATTGTAAAGGGGGATGAAAAGTTAAAAGGGATGAGAATTAATCGTAATTAAGTAGAATTACAGAAAATAACACGAAAATAAGCCAATTATGCAAATTTGACTTTTGGGGGTTGAAACATTGCGAAGGGGTCGAAAAAGTGAAAAAGGCAAGAACAATTCATAAGGCAAAACTGCGCGAATTTTACAAAATTAACCAGCGGAAATCACCCGAAAAAGAAGCGGTCTGGGTAAATTTTGCTCTTTGAGGGTTCACATATCATGAAAGGGGTTGAAAAATTGTGGATGGGTCAAAAATTAATGAAAATCACTTTAAATTAATAACAAATTAGAAGAAAGCAAAAAAAAAATAAATGAAATATATTTACTCCGCTTGCTAGGGCTTAGGGGTTGTTAGTAGCGTAGGGGTTGGTTTTAGGTTGAAGACTCATAAGACTTTCTTCAATGGTTGACCGAAGTCTATCGAGCCCCATAATTTTATTCCACCACTTACATGAAAAAATTTCCAGTTTCAACCCTTAAATTTCATCCCCCTTGTTAGATATTAATGAAAATTTGCCCATCCGCCTACAGTGGCGCTGTAAATTACCACATCAAATTTAGCCCTGATACGTTGAGCAGTTTTTGAGTTCTCGCATTTTTGTGTTTCGGCATGTTATGGGGTTGTACCGTCTTTAAGGGTCGTTTTTCGCTAATGATGAATAAGACCTTTTTTGTACCATCAATAGAAAGCTATCGAATGGTAATATTTTCAACTATACATTCTTCATTGAAAATTCGAGTTTCCACCCCTAACTTTCATCCCCTTCGATAATTTTCTCCTAAAATTCGATCTTCCCTTCTCGAAGATGCAGTGTGTAAGATGTCACAGTTTCGCAGAAGATATTGCTTCTCTGTGTCAAATTACAGGGCTTTATGGACGTTTCAACCCCTAAACTCCAACCCCCTATTTCACCACCCCCACATGCCCTAAAGGAAGTTGTGTTTTCAATTTCACCACCCTAACCCAATTCGTTTAAAAATTAAGGTTATTTGTAGATTCATGTTTTCAACACCTCATGATTTCACCCCTTTATGATTTACAGGGGTGAGTTTATTTTTCCGGTGTGACATAACTCCTTGCGTATTTACTGACTTCAGTTGTTCATAAATAAACCAATAGGGTTTCAGAAAAAATAAATAAAATATAATTATCGACTTGCAAAGAGTTAGGGGTGGTTAATGGCCCAGGGGTTGGTTTTAGATTGAAAACTCATAAGACCTTTTTTCAATAGTTGACCGAAATCTATCGAACCCCGTAATTTTAGGCTACCATTTACTTGAAGAAATTTCAAGTTTCAACCCTTAAATTTCATCCCCTTTGTTAGATATTTTTGAAAATTTGTCCATCCACCTATAATGTCACTGGAAATTCACAAACCAAATTCTGCCTTGATACGTTGAGTAGTTTTTGAGTTCTCGTATTTTTGTGTTTCTGCATGTTAGGGGTTGTAGCGCCTATAAGGGTGGTTTTTCGCAAAATATGAATGACACCTTTTTTGAATAATTAATGGAAAGCTATCGAATGACGCCAATTTCGACTAGTACTTATTAAGCGGAATTTCGAGTTGCTACCCCTAATTTCCACCCCATTTGTTCGATTTTACGAAAAAACGCATCCCCCACAAGATTTCACCGATATATGTGTGTACGTTGAGTTTCCGACAGCTGCGTGCAACCCTTGCGGAGCTATCATATTTTTTGTGGTTTTCATCCCCTAAATTTCATCCCCCGAAATTGGCACCCCCTCACTTTCAACAGACTTGAAGGTCGAACGTGCATACTAATTTTCAGCAAGATATCTCCACTAGTTCTCGAGTTATTGCAATTAGTAGTTTTTCGGTTTTTCACCCCTAGCTCCCACCCCCTTGGTCCGATATGGCCCAAAAGCAATCCCCGCCTTACTTTTCGGGAGACGAAGCTGCCTACCAAGTTTCAGCTCGATATCTCAATCCGTTCTCAAGTTATCCGACGGACAGACTGAGGAGCGATCGAGCGAGCGAGCGATCGAGCGAGCGAGCGAATAAGCAAAGACAAGAGTACCTCCGCATTCTGCTACGGCACTAAAAGCTAATTAATCTTAGGATTAAGTCAAACAGTTTATAAGATTAATAATATTAATTCTCATTTAAAGTGCATTCGTATTAAGAAGTCCATTGTTTACAGAAAGAATACAGTAAGTTCAAATTACATTTTTTGTGTGATATGGATCCACTAAATAAGAACTTATTATTTTATTTTTATTTCCTTTTGTTAATTTATGCGTGTTTAAGATGATACAACGTAAGGGTGTAAGTGTAGGAAAATTTAGCAATCTGCAATATAAACGGATAATTCACTTCAATTCCCGCTACAGCAATGCTCATATCTTTAGAAAGATTTGCTAAAACCATCAACATAGCCCTTCGATTTTTCTGGTCCCAGAAAAGCCACGGGACGTCCAACATTATGCTTCTTCTCAACCTGTCCGACTGAAATAACGCGTTTTTTAAACCTCCCTAAAATAAGTTCCAAAAAGCAAATCACTTTTACCTCAAGAGACAGTTGCCCATAAGCATCTGAGACGAGAGCCGTAAGTGTTATAGCGTTAGAAATCAGACAGGTCAAACGAAATTTTTGAAACAAAGTCAAGTCATTCCAGTGCTAAAAATATAAAATAACCTAACGGTGGGGTAAAAATAATGATACCTCCATCACGAAGAAACATAAAGCAATACAGTTTAAGCACCCGACTACTGCGAACGGTACTAAGAACGGCAAAGCTATCTCACGTATGAATGTTCTTGTTACCCTAAAAGGTGAAAAAAATTTTAATCATTTGAAACTACGGAAACGTAGAAGTACTACATTTTTCTCTTTTTTTGTTTCCAAATTACCACAAAAAATGTGTAAGTTTCGGAACAAAAAACTGTAAATTTACACAAAAACTGTAAAACACAGAAACTGTAAATTTACAGAAAAACTGTAAATTTACACAAAATCTGTAAATTTATACAAAAAGTGTAAAACAGAAGAACTCTAAATTTACAGAAAAACTGTAAATTTACACAAAAACTGTACATTTGCAGAAAAACTGTAAGTTTACACAAAAACTGTCAATTTACACAAAAACTCAATTTACACAATTTTTTTTAAATTCCCGCCAAACAACGGTCATCGCGCGCAACGGACTATGGGTACGGTCGGCATGTGACGTGACGGGACGGGGCTAAAGTAGGTGCTGCAAGTGCAAATTTAGTTTTTCTGTAAATTGACAGTTTTTGTGTAAATTTACAGTTTTTGTGTAAATTTACAGTTTTTCTGTAAATTTACAGTTCTTCTGTTTTACACTTTTTGTGTAAAACAGTTTTTGTGTAAATTTACAGTTTTTCTATAAATTTATAATTTTTGTGTAAATTTACAGTTTTTTTGTAAATTTAGTTTTTGTGTAAATTTAGTTTTTGTGTAAATTTACAGTTTTTGTGTAAATTTACAGTTTTTCTATAAATTTATAATTTTTGTGTAAATTTACAGTTTTTTTGTAAATTTAGTTTTTGTGTAAATTTAGTTTTTGTGTAAATTTACAGTTTTTGTGTAAATTTACAGTTTTTCTATAAATTTACAGTTTTTGGGTTTTACAGTTTATGTGTAAATAACAGTTTATGTGTAAATTTACAGTTTTTGTGTAAATTTACAGTTTTTATGTAAATTTACAGTTTTCGTGTAAATTTACAGTTTTCGTGTAACAGTTTTTATGTAAATTTACAGTTTTTGTGTTTTACAGTTTTTGTGTTTTACAGTTTTTGTGTAAATTTACAGTTTTTATGTAAATTTAGTTTTTCTATAAACTTACAGTTTTTGTGTAAATTTACAATTTTTGTGTAAATTTACAGTTTTTCTATAAATTTACAGTTTTTGTGTAGATTTACAGTTTGTGTAAATTTACAGTTTTTGTGTAAATTTACAGTTTTTATGTAAATTTACAGTTTTCGTGTAACAGTTTTTATGTAAATTTACAGTTTTTGTGTTTTACAGTTTTTGTGTAAATTTACAGTTTTTATGTAAATTTAGTTTTTCTATAAACTTACAGTTTTTGTATAAATTTACAATTTTTGTGTAAATTTACAGTTTTTCTATAAATTTACAGTTTTTGTGTAAATTTACAGTTTGTGTAAATTTACAGTTTGTGTAAATTTACAGTTTTTGTGTAAATTTACAGTTTTTATGAAAATTTACAGTTTTTCTGTAAATTGATAGTTTTTGTGTAAATTTACAGTTTTTGTGTTTTACAGTTTTTGTGTAAATTTACAGTTTTTATGTAAATTTAGTTTTTCTGTAAACTTAGTTTTTGTGTAAATTTACAATTTTTGTGTAAATTTACAGTTTTTCTATAAATTTACAGTTTTTGTGTAAATTTACAGTTTGTGTAAATTTAGTTTTTGTGTAAATTTAGTTTTTGTGTAAATTTACAGTTTTTATGTAAATTTACAGTTTTTATGAAAATTTACAGTTTTTATGAAAATTTACAGTTTTTCTGTAAATTGATAGTTTTTGTGTAAATTTACAGTTTTTGTGTAAATTGACATTTTTCTGCAAATGCACAGTTTTTGTGTAAATTTACAGTTTTTCCGTAAATTTACAGTTCCTCTGTTTTACACTTTTTGTGTAAATTTACAGTTTTTCTGCAAATGTACATTTTTTCTGTAAATTTACAGTTCTTCTGTTTTACACTTTTTGTGTAAATTTACGGTTTCTGCGTTTTACAGTTTTTGTGTTTTACACTTTTTGTGCAAATTTAGTTTTTTCTTCAGAATGCATGTGACATGACGGGACGAGGCTAGAGTGGGTACTGCAAGTGTAAATTTACAGTTTCTGTGTTTTACAGTTTTCTGTACATAAATTTACAGTTTCTGTGTAAATTTACAGTTTCTGTTTTACAGTTTTTCTGTAAATTTACAGTTTTTGTGTAAATTTACAGTTTTTGTGTAAATTTACAGTTTTTCTGTAAATTTACAGTTTTTGTGCAAATTTACAGTTTTAGTGTAAATTAACAGCTTTTGTGTAAATTTACAGTTTCTGTGTTTTACAGATTTTCTGTAAATTTACAGTTTTTGTGCAAATTTACAGTTTTTGTGTAAATTAACAGCTTTTGTGTAAATTTACAGTTTTTGTGTAAATTGACAGCTTTGTGTAAATTTACAGTGTTTGTGTAAATTTACAGTTTTTGCGTTTTACAGTTTTTGTGTAAATTTAGTTTTTCTGTAAATTTACGGTTTCTGCGTTTTACAGTTTTTGTGTTTTACACTTTTTGTGCAAATTTGCAGTTTTTTCTTCAGAATGCATGTGAGGTGACGGGACGAGGCTAGAGTGGGTACTGCAAGTGTAAATTTACAGTTTCTGTGTTTTACAGTTTTTCTGTAAAATTACAGTTTTTGTGTAAATTTACAGTTTTTTCTTCAGAATGCATGTGACGTGACGGGACGGGGCTAGAGTGGGTGCTGCAAGTGTAAATTTACAGTTTCTGTGTTTTACAGTTTTCTGTAAATTTACAGTTTCTGTTTTAGTTTTTCTGTAAATTTACAGTTTTTGTGTAAACTTACAATTTTTGTGTAGATTTACAGTTTTTTCTTCAGAATGCATGTGACGTGACGGGACGGGGCTAGAGTGGGTACTGCAAGTGTAAATTTACAGTTTGTTTTACAGTTTTCTGTAAATTTACAGTTTTTCTGTAAATTTACAGTTTTTGTGTAATTTTAGTTTTTTCTTCAGAATACATGTGACGTGACGGGACGGGGCTACAGTGGGTGCTGCAAGTGTAAATTTAGTTTTTCTGTAAATTGACAGTTTTTGTGTAAATTTACAGTTTTTGTGTAAATTTACAGTTTTTCTGTAAATTTACAGTTCTTCTGTTTTACACTTTTTGTGTAAAACAGTTTTTGTGTAAATTTACAGTTTTTCTATAAATTTATAATTTTTGTATAAATTTACAGTTTTTTTGTAAATTTAGTTTTTGTGTAAATTTAGTTTTTGTGTAAATTTACAGTTTTTGTGTAAATTTACAGTTTTTCTATAAATTTATAATTTTTGTGTAAATTTACAGTTTTTTTGTAAATTTAGTTTTTGTGTAAATTTAGTTTTTGTGTAAATTTACAGTTTTTGTGTAAATTTACAGTTTTTCTATAAATTTACAGTTTTTGGGTTTTACAGTTTATGTGTAAATAACAGTTTATGTGTAAATTTACAGTTTTTGTGTAAATTTACAGTTTTTATGTAAATTTACAGTTTTCGTGTAAATTTACAGTTTTCGTGTAACAGTTTTTATGTAAATTTACAGTTTTTGTGTTTTACAGTTTTTGTGTTTTACAGTTTTTGTGTAAATTTACAGTTTTTATGTAAATTTAGTTTTTCTATAAACTTACAGTTTTTGTGTAAATTTACAATTTTTGTGTAAATTTACAGTTTTTCTATAAATTTACAGTTTTTGTGTAGATTTACAGTTTGTGTAAATTTACAGTTTTTGTGTAAATTTACAGTTTTTATGTAAATTTACAGTTTTCGTGTAACAGTTTTTATGTAAATTTACAGTTTTTGTGTTTTACAGTTTTTGTGTAAATTTACAGTTTTTATGTAAATTTAGTTTTTCTATAAACTTACAGTTTTTGTATAAATTTACAATTTTTGTGTAAATTTACAGTTTTTCTATAAATTTACAGTTTTTGTGTAAATTTACAGTTTGTGTAAATTTACAGTTTGTGTAAATTTACAGTTTTTGTGTTTTACAGTTTTTATGAAAATTTACAGTTTTTCTGTAAATTGATAGTTTTTGTGTAAATTTACAGTTTTTGTGTTTTACAGTTTTTGTGTAAATTTACAGTTTTTATGTAAATTTAGTTTTTCTGTAAACTTAGTTTTTGTGTAAATTTACAATTTTTGTGTAAATTTACAGTTTTTCTATAAATTTACAGTTTTTGTGTAAATTTACAGTTTGTGTAAATTTAGTTTTTGTGTAAATTTAGTTTTTGTGTAAATTTACAGTTTTTATGTAAATTTACAGTTTTTATGAAAATTTACAGTTTTTATGAAAATTTACAGTTTTTCTGTAAATTGATAGTTTTTGTGTAAATTTACAGTTTTTGTGTAAATTGACATTTTTCTGCAAATGCACAGTTTTTGTGTAAATTTACAGTTTTTCCGTAAATTTACAGTTCCTCTGTTTTACACTTTTTGTGTAAATTTACAGTTTTTCTGCAAATGTACATTTTTTCTGTAAATTTACAGTTCTTCTGTTTTACACTTTTTGTGTAAATTTACGGTTTCTGCGTTTTACAGTTTTTGTGTTTTACACTTTTTGTGCAAATTTAGTTTTTTCTTCAGAATGCATGTGACATGACGGGACGAGGCTAGAGTGGGTACTGCAAGTGTAAATTTACAGTTTCTGTGTTTTACAGTTTTCTGTACATAAATTTACAGTTTCTGTGTAAATTTACAGTTTCTGTTTTACAGTTTTTCTGTAAATTTACAGTTTTTGTGTAAATTTACAGTTTTTGTGTAAATTTACAGTTTTTCTGTAAATTTACAGTTTTTGTGCAAATTTACAGTTTTAGTGTAAATTAACAGCTTTTGTGTAAATTTACAGTTTCTGTGTTTTACAGATTTTCTGTAAATTTACAGTTTTTGTGCAAATTTACAGTTTTTGTGTAAATTAACAGCTTTTGTGTAAATTTACAGTTTTTGTGTAAATTGACAGCTTTGTGTAAATTTACAGTGTTTGTGTAAATTTACAGTTTTTGCGTTTTACAGTTTTTGTGTAAATTTAGTTTTTCTGTAAATTTACGGTTTCTGCGTTTTACAGTTTTTGTGTTTTACACTTTTTGTGCAAATTTGCAGTTTTTTCTTCAGAATGCATGTGAGGTGACGGGACGAGGCTAGAGTGGGTACTGCAAGTGTAAATTTACAGTTTCTGTGTTTTACAGTTTTTCTGTAAAATTACAGTTTTTGTGTAAATTTACAGTTTTTTCTTCAGAATGCATGTGACGTGACGGGACGGGGCTAGAGTGGGTGCTGCAAGTGTAAATTTACAGTTTCTGTGTTTTACAGTTTTCTGTAAATTTACAGTTTCTGTTTTAGTTTTTCTGTAAATTTACAGTTTTTGTGTAAACTTACAATTTTTGTGTAGATTTACAGTTTTTTCTTCAGAATGCATGTGACGTGACGGGACGGGGCTAGAGTGGGTACTGCAAGTGTAAATTTACAGTTTGTTTTACAGTTTTCTGTAAATTTACAGTTTTTCTGTAAATTTACAGTTTTTGTGTAATTTTAGTTTTTTCTTCAGAATACATGTGACGTGACGGGACGGGGCTACAGTGGGTGCTGCAAGTGTAAATTTAGTTTTTCTGTAAATTGACAGTTTTTGTGTAAATTTACAGTTTTTGTGTAAATTTACAGTTTTTCTGTAAATTTACAGTTCTTCTGTTTTACACTTTTTGTGTAAAACAGTTTTTGTGTAAATTTACAGTTTTTCTATAAATTTATAATTTTTGTATAAATTTACAGTTTTTTTGTAAATTTAGTTTTTGTGTAAATTTAGTTTTTGTGTAAATTTACAGTTTTTGTGTAAATTTACAGTTTTTCTATAAATTTATAATTTTTGTGTAAATTTACAGTTTTTTTGTAAATTTAGTTTTTGTGTAAATTTAGTTTTTGTGTAAATTTACAGTTTTTGTGTAAATTTACAGTTTTTCTATAAATTTACAGTTTTTGGGTTTTACAGTTTATGTGTAAATAACAGTTTATGTGTAAATTTACAGTTTTTGTGTAAATTTACAGTTTTTATGTAAATTTACAGTTTTCGTGTAAATTTACAGTTTTCGTGTAACAGTTTTTATGTAAATTTACAGTTTTTGTGTTTTACAGTTTTTGTGTTTTACAGTTTTTGTGTAAATTTACAGTTTTTATGTAAATTTAGTTTTTCTATAAACTTACAGTTTTTGTGTAAATTTACAATTTTTGTGTAAATTTACAGTTTTTCTATAAATTTACAGTTTTTGTGTAGATTTACAGTTTGTGTAAATTTACAGTTTTTGTGTAAATTTACAGTTTTTATGTAAATTTACAGTTTTCGTGTAACAGTTTTTATGTAAATTTACAGTTTTTGTGTTTTACAGTTTTTGTGTAAATTTACAGTTTTTATGTAAATTTAGTTTTTCTATAAACTTACAGTTTTTGTATAAATTTACAATTTTTGTGTAAATTTACAGTTTTTCTATAAATTTACAGTTTTTGTGTAAATTTACAGTTTGTGTAAATTTACAGTTTGTGTAAATTTACAGTTTTTGT
Source organism: Pycnomerus fuliginosus (assembly GCA_963924575.1). Classification (NCBI taxonomy): domain Eukaryota; kingdom Metazoa; phylum Arthropoda; class Insecta; order Coleoptera; family Zopheridae; genus Pycnomerus; species Pycnomerus fuliginosus. The sequence continues at coordinate 23,624,150 of OZ004622.1, forward strand.
GTTTTACAGTTTTTATGAAAATTTACAGTTTTTCTGTAAATTGATAGTTTTTGTGTAAATTTACAGTTTTTGTGTTTTACAGTTTTTGTGTAAATTTACAGTTTTTATGTAAATTTAGTTTTTCTGTAAACTTAGTTTTTGTGTAAATTTACAATTTTTGTGTAAATTTACAGTTTTTCTATAAATTTACAGTTTTTGTGTAAATTTACAGTTTGTGTAAATTTAGTTTTTGTGTAAATTTAGTTTTTGTGTAAATTTACAGTTTTTATGTAAATTTACAGTTTTTATGAAAATTTACAGTTTTTATGAAAATTTACAGTTTTTCTGTAAATTGATAGTTTTTGTGTAAATTTACAGTTTTTGTGTAAATTGACATTTTTCTGCAAATGCACAGTTTTTGTGTAAATTTACAGTTTTTCCGTAAATTTACAGTTCCTCTGTTTTACACTTTTTGTGTAAATTTACAGTTTTTCTGCAAATGTACATTTTTTCTGTAAATTTACAGTTCTTCTGTTTTACACTTTTTGTGTAAATTTACGGTTTCTGCGTTTTACAGTTTTTGTGTTTTACACTTTTTGTGCAAATTTAGTTTTTTCTTCAGAATGCATGTGACATGACGGGACGAGGCTAGAGTGGGTACTGCAAGTGTAAATTTACAGTTTCTGTGTTTTACAGTTTTCTGTACATAAATTTACAGTTTCTGTGTAAATTTACAGTTTCTGTTTTACAGTTTTTCTGTAAATTTACAGTTTTTGTGTAAATTTACAGTTTTTGTGTAAATTTACAGTTTTTCTGTAAATTTACAGTTTTTGTGCAAATTTACAGTTTTAGTGTAAATTAACAGCTTTTGTGTAAATTTACAGTTTCTGTGTTTTACAGATTTTCTGTAAATTTACAGTTTTTGTGCAAATTTACAGTTTTTGTGTAAATTAACAGCTTTTGTGTAAATTTACAGTTTTTGTGTAAATTGACAGCTTTGTGTAAATTTACAGTGTTTGTGTAAATTTACAGTTTTTGCGTTTTACAGTTTTTGTGTAAATTTAGTTTTTCTGTAAATTTACGGTTTCTGCGTTTTACAGTTTTTGTGTTTTACACTTTTTGTGCAAATTTGCAGTTTTTTCTTCAGAATGCATGTGAGGTGACGGGACGAGGCTAGAGTGGGTACTGCAAGTGTAAATTTACAGTTTCTGTGTTTTACAGTTTTTCTGTAAAATTACAGTTTTTGTGTAAATTTACAGTTTTTTCTTCAGAATGCATGTGACGTGACGGGACGGGGCTAGAGTGGGTGCTGCAAGTGTAAATTTACAGTTTCTGTGTTTTACAGTTTTCTGTAAATTTACAGTTTCTGTTTTAGTTTTTCTGTAAATTTACAGTTTTTGTGTAAACTTACAATTTTTGTGTAGATTTACAGTTTTTTCTTCAGAATGCATGTGACGTGACGGGACGGGGCTAGAGTGGGTACTGCAAGTGTAAATTTACAGTTTGTTTTACAGTTTTCTGTAAATTTACAGTTTTTCTGTAAATTTACAGTTTTTGTGTAATTTTAGTTTTTTCTTCAGAATACATGTGACGTGACGGGACGGGGCTACAGTGGGTGCTGCAAGTGTAAATTTACAGTTTCTGTGTTTTACAGTTTTCGGTAAATTTACAGTTTCTGTTTTAGTTTTTCTGTAAATTTACAGTTTTTGTGTAAACTTACAATTTTTGTGTAGATTTAGTTTTTTCTTCAGAATGCATGTGACCGGACGGTGCTAGAGTGGGTGCTGCAAGTGTAAATTGACAGATTTTGTGTAAATTTACAGTTTCTGTTTTACAGTTTTCGGTAAATTTACAGTTTCTGTTTGTTTGTCTGTAAAATTGCAGTTTTGTGTAAACTTAGTTTTTGTGTAGATTTACAGTTTTAGTGTAAATTTACAGTTTTTTCTTCAGAATGCATGTGACGTGACGGAACGGGGCTACAGTGGGTACTGCAAGTGTAAATTTACAGTTTGTGTTTTACAGTTTTCTGTAAATTTACAGTTTGTTTTACAGTTTTTGTGTAAATTTGCAGTTTTTTCTTCAGAATGCATGTGACCGGACGGTGCTAGAGTGGGTGCTGCAAGTGTAAATTGACAGTTTTTGTGTAAATTTACAGTTTTTGTGTAAATTTACAGTTTTTCTGTAAATTAACAGTTTCTGTGTTTTACAGTTTTTCTGTAAATTTAGTTTCTGTTTTACAGTTTTTGTGTAAATTTACAGTTTCTGTGTAAATTTACAGTTTTTGTGTAAAACAGTTTTTCTGTAAAATTACAGTTTTTGTGTAAATTTACAGTTTCTGTTTGTTTTTCTGTAAATTTACAGTTTTTGTGTAAACTTAGTTTTTGTGTAGATTTACAGTTTCAGTGTAAATTTACAGTTTTTTCTTCAGAATGCATGTGACGTGACGGAACGGGGCTACAGTGGGTACTGCAAGTGTAAATTTACAGTTTGTGTTTTACAGTTTTCTGTAAATTTACAGTTTGTTTTACAGTTTTTGTGTAAATTTGCAGTTTTTTCTTCAGAATGCATGTGACCGGACGGTGCTAGAGTGGGTGCTGCAAGTGTAAATTGACAGTTTTTGTGTAAATTTACAGTTTTTGTGTAAATTTACAGTTTTTCTGTAAATTAACAGTTTCTGTGTTTTACAGTTTTTCTGTAAATTTAGTTTCTGTTTTACAGTTTTTGTGTAAATTTACAGTTTCTGTGTAAATTTACAGTTTTTGTGTAAAACAGTTTTTCTGTAAAATTACAGTTTTTGTGTAAATTTACAGTTTCTGTTTGTTTTTCTGTAAATTTACAGTTTTTGTGTAAACTTAGTTTTTGTGTAGATTTACAGTTTCAGTGTAAATTTACAGTTTTTTCTTCAGAATGCATGTGACGTGACGGGACGGGGCTAGAGTGGCTACTGCAAGTGTAAATTTACAGTTTGTGTTTTACAGTTTTCTGTAAATTTACAGTTTGTTTTACAGTTTTTCTGTAAATTTACAGTTTTTGTGTAAATTTGCATTTTTTCTTCAGAATGCATGTGACGGGACGGGGCTAGAGTGGGTGCTGCAAGTGTAAATTGACAGTTTTTGTGTAAATTTACAGTTTTTCTGTAAATTTACAGTTTCTGTGTTTTACAGTTTTTCTGTAAATTTAGTTTCTGTTTTACAGTTTTTGTGTAAATTTACAGTTTCTGTGTAAATTTACAGTTTTTGTGTAAAACAGTTTTTCTGCAAAATTACAGTTTTTGTGTAAATTTACAGTTTCTGTGTTTTACAGTTTTTCTGTAAATTTAGTTTTTGTGTAAATTTCCAGTTTTTGTGTAAATTTACAGCTTTTTCTTCAGAAATGTACACATTTTTTGTGGTAATTTGGAAATAAAAAAAGAGAAAAATGTGGCACTTCTACGCTTCTGTAAGAAACAATGTTTCGGCCTCGATTAATATAACTTACCTGATTAACTGAGCATGGCGTTTGACGAATAAGCAGAGCCGGGAGTAAATTTTTTTTTGGTAATTTTTATCATAAATTGTACTACTTTCATCCAAAACGAAGTCGTTGGAAATTGCTTCCAAAAATTCACGAACGAGATAGAATTGCATGCAAATACATTTAACGATATACAAAATTATCAAGTGTACAAGCATTGCGCTAAATGTAAGAGCATAAACTGTAAATAGAAATAATTGCTTGAAAACCCAGGAAAAACTGACATTGACAAATATCAAAAAATCAAGATCGCCAAAAAATGGAGAGAAGGCAAAAAGCCAAACAACGATAACAACAAAAATTGAAATGTTTATGGATTGCAAGGTTCTCATTTCGGCGGCTTTACCATTGACCAGTCCACAATTTATTTTGTCGATCTCTACGAAAATCGCTGATACTTTTTTTCTCACGAGTGTTAAGCTAAGGGCGCAGAGCACCCCCTGAAAATGCGATTAATTTCGATCCAAGGAAAACGGAAAACTTACGTACAAGGGCAACGCCAATGTTGTTCCATACTTCGGCAATAAATCAAACTCAAAATTTTGGATTAAGAATGGGATTTTGAGGAGATAGAGAATAAGATGAGTGCATAAACATGAGAGAAAAAAAATCGAAGAGGTTTTGGTGATAAAACGGAGCAGGATATAGTCAGAGAGCATGTTCTTTGGAAATGCGTAAATAAAAAATATAATACCTTACTTTCCTGCAAGTGAATTTATAAAAAAATAATGAAGAGACCAAAATTATATTAATAGTCATGATCAATGCGTTCAATGAATTATTCAATTTAATGGTTACGCGGGTACCTAAAGCTGTCGTCCATTACAATAATTCGTCTTACTAATAAGACAACGGAAGATCTACATTAAAGGGATGTGTATCGTATACAGCCCGTTCGCGAGACTTAGCCCCATCGTACCAGGTTATAAGACACGTACGTCTTAAAAGTCATCTCTCTCCGCATTGTTATACGTGGACTGACAAAGTTTGAGCGTAGCGCCCTAACCTTGTCGCGCGCTCTATCTCACTCCGACTCGTTTATCCGAGGAAGAAAGTAAAGTGAACGTTGAACGATCGTTGAAGCGTCATTGAAGCACGGTTGTTCTTTCCACCACACACTGTAAGGAATTCGACTTTAAACGCCGCTGTTCCGCTTGGTTCCACAAGCCTTGGAGGAAACACCAAGCATCATTTGTCACAGACGGCGGTCATAGCGTTGATAGCTGCAGTCGTTAGCTCATGGGGCTAAGTTCCGCGAACGGACTGTAGATGTTTATCGCGGTGATGTGTATGTAGGGGCCTGCTATATTTGCTTGTGAACATTACCGAAAAAAAAACGAAATTCGAAGATGAAAAGTCTAAGGGAGTAAGTAGAATTGCAGAATATTACACGAAGAAATAGGTCAATCATGCCTTATTCCTTTTGGGGGGGTTGAAATATTGCGTAAGTGTGTGGAAAAATACAAAAAAGAAAACGAAATTGCGCAAAACTTTGCGAAAAAAACTCAGGGGGTTGAGAAAATAAACTAGTTAAGTAGAACTCGGGAAAATTACACGAAAAAGAAGCGGTGTGCGTAAATGTTGCTTTTCTAAGGTTTTGAGGTTGTGAAACGTGTTGAAAAATTGTGGTTAGATTAAAATTTAATCAAAATGACTTTGAATTGCAGAAAAATCGCAAAAAAGCCCAAAAAAATAAATATAATGATTGTATTTACTCCGCTTGCTAGGGCTTAAGGGTTGGTTTTAGGTCGAAGACTCAAGACTTTTTTCAGTGGTTGACCGAAATCTATCGAACTCCATAATTCTATTCCACCATTTACCTAAAAAATTTCTCAGTTTCAAAGCTTAAATCTCATCCCCCTTGTTCATGACAATGAAAATTTGCCCAAACGTAAGCGTGTATTTTCGCGAATGATGGTTAAGACCTTTTTTAGTGCCGAAGCATATGCGCAGGCACGGTAGTTTTAGTGGATTTGCTCGCTCGCTCGCTCGGCCGGCCGTCCGTCTACTCTGTCCATCGCATAACTTGAGAACGAAAGCAGATATCGAGCTGAAATTTTGTACACGGATGTATACCCCGAAAATCTCGGCAGCGATTGTTTTTGGGCCATATCGGACCAGGGGGGTGGGAGTTAGGGGTGAAAAACTGAAAGAAATTACAATTTTCGACGTTTGATCGCGAACGCTGCCTCAACGGTTGAAGCTAGAGCAAAAGTTTGTAAGGAGTAATTGTCGGCAATGAAAAGATCTACAAAAAAGTCCGGGACGGCATATAGCTATCTACGATGGGTAGCCCACCGAGATCGTTTTTGTGTTTTAATTTTTGACGAAAATAGCTTCAGTGGCTTATTGTCGGCTATCCGTAAAAGATATTTATATGCTGTCACGGACTTTTTTGTAGGTCTATTCATTGCCGATATTTCTCCCTTATACGATTTTAATCCATCTTCAAGCGTTTAGGCAGCGTTCGCGTAGAAATGCGAGAAACTGAGGTTTTTTTTGGGACCGAAAAACTATTAATTGTAATAACTCGAGTACCAGTGGAGATATTTTACTGAAACTTGATATGCGCTTTTGACGTACAAGTCTGTTGAAGGTGAGGGGGTGTCAATTTTGGAGGATGAAATTTAGGGGTTGAAAATCACATAAATACGAAAACTTCTCAAATATTTTGCACATGGAGGTCTGAAACCACATATATTTTGACATTATTTGATAAGGGATGGTTTTTTCTGCAAGATGAAACAGAAAGGGGTGCAAATTAGGGGTTGAAACTCGAAATTTCACAAAAGTGTTACTTGAAATTCAAGCAATTCGATAACTTTTAATCAATGGCCCGGAAAAAGTTTTGAGCATATATTTAGTCCTTAGACCCTTAGATCACCTACGACAGGAAGAGAAAAAAATTGCACCTCTAAAACTCAATCCCTTCAACCTTGAAACAAAAAATTCACTTAGAGGAAATGTAACCCCTGGACCACCTATTATCGGAGGAAACTAGTTGAACACAAAAAATTGCACCCCTGAAACTCGCCCCCTTCAACCCCCAACCACAAAAACTTGACTTGGAGGAAATTTAACCCTTGCACCGCCTACAACCGAAAGAGTTGAATTGAACAAAAAACTATGCCCCTAAAACTCACCCCTTTCAACCCCGAAACACAAGAAAATGACTTGGACGGAATTTAATCCTTTTACTACTCATTATCGTACGAGACTATTTTGAACGCGAAAAATTGTACCCCCAAAACCCACAGTCTTCAACCCTCGGACACAAATAATTGACTTGGATGAAATTGAGCCCTTGGACTATCTACAACAGAAACGGACTAACTGAACGCAAAAAGTTGCAACCCCGAAAACCACCCCCTTCAACCCCCAAATACGAAAAATTGACAGACATAAATATTTGACTCGGTGGAAATTTAACCCTTAGACTACTTGTTACTGGAAGATACTAATTGAGCGCAAATGAATTTAATATTTGGACCACTGTTATTTTAGGATAGGTACCAAGTAAGCGCCCACGAAACCCACCCCCTTCAACCCCTGAGGATAATAATTGAACGGAAAAAATTGCACCCCCTTCAACCCCCAACACAAAAAATTGACTTGGTGGAAATTTGACGCTTGACCTATATGTACTTACAACCGGAAAAAAATTCATCAATTGATACACCCTCACGAATTCTTTATCATGAGCATATGCTCCGGCACTACTACTAGGTGCAGATTACATCTGCACCTAAAACCACCAAGTCCAACTCGATATATGAAGCATTCACGGTGAATAAACATCTACAGGGATACACATCGCATTGATACACATATTCCGTTGGCTTTTATTCCATCAACATAGAAAGCTATCGAATCGTATTAATTTCAACTCTACATTATTCGGTGAAAATTCGAGTTTTCACCCCTAACTTTCATCCCCTTCAATAAATTTCTCCTAAAATTCACTCCTCCTTTCTCGAGGATATACAGTGTGCACAGTTTCACCGCAGATATTGCTTCTCTGTGTAAAATTACAAAGCTTCATGAACGTTTTTTCCAAATTTCTATTTTCAATCAATCAGAGATCAATTCCTTTGTACATTTTTCCTTTTTTTTTTCTGTACTTGAGTAATAATAAGCTTTTGCTTATAGTTCTATCCTTATCTTTCGCAAGAAAAACTTGTATTTCTATCCTTGATTAATGCAAATATGAGCATCCACTAACACTCATTCATACCTGCCAGGTAGAAAAAGTAAGGTAAATTTTTACACCCCTAAAAACAGAGAATTCAATAAAACTTCGATTTAAATAAAACGACATTTATTAAAGATATTTGAAAACAACAAACAATGTTAGGTATATTTTAACGTAGGTACATTTTATACTTTATATACCCATAAGTAAATATGTACATATATAGCAACATCTTTTGTGAAATAACCAAAAAAATCGCAATTGGAATGACAAATCATTATTTTTATCACCACATCGATCTTTGTTACTTAGATCTTAAAGACAGACAACTTTGATTAAATGTGCTATTACTAAGACAGGTAGGTATACAGGGTGGTTAAACATCAGCCACTGCTCAGATATGTCAATATGACAGAAGCATAAACACAGACACAAGATGGCTCACCCTATATACACGATGGTAAGTAAAGCTATGCCTCGATCTCACAAAATTTGGATTCGTATACAGTCATTCGCAGAATCAAAGCCACCCCTAATGAAAACAGTGAGGTTATGTTCTTGATTTTACCAAAATAAACGTCTGAAAGGCACGTGATTGTGACACCTACCTACTTTTAATATTGTGTGATTGTAATTTGACACTTTCGTTAAAAGGGATGAATCATATATCTTTTTGGCACGAGCACATTAAACAACGTGGTTGTTAAATTACATGGTTCATCCTGTATATTACATAATTATATATATAACGAGAGTTACATGCCATCCGGTTTGGGAATGTTGGTGTCATAAGCTCGAATGACTGCTGTTTGAGAGACTGCGCCACCTTCTTCTTGGGAAAAGGCAAAACCATCTGGCAAAAAATATTCGTTAAAATGGAAATTGGAGAATACACCCCTTAAATGCAATTCGAGAGATCACTCAAAATGAATTTTTACAGGATTGTCGCAAAATGATGATACCATCGCAGGTGGGGTTGTTGCTTCTGTTTTTAAAGCCACCGAAGGTGCAATCATTTGTAACAACCCTTAAATTTATATTTTAGTAACAATAAGACGTAAGAAAAAGATAAGAAAAGCAGCCTGTATTCTTGGTGTCAACATATGTACCTCACCAATTGTTTATTTTTTGAAATATTAACCTATGAGTTTGTATAAGCATAGGTATACAGGGTGTTGCCAATTTCAATGTCGCACTATTGGAATCTCGGAAACTATAAGAGTTAGAATATGAGTTATATTAGATAAAAGTTGCTCCTTTTTAAGGTGATTAAGAATCTGTAAAGAATTCTTCGATATCTTGATTCGTTCCTGAGTTATTCCGAAAAAACTGAAACTTGACATTCTAAAGAAAAATTCATAGCTATTTAAATGAAACTTGGAACTTTTATATTTTTGACAGCTGTCAATTCAATGGCACTGACAGAAATGTTCTAGGCCTTCTAGATTTTGAGTAACGACAGTCAACTTTTGATTCTCTTATGGCCGCCATATTGGATTTTAGGACCATAAGATACATAAAAAAATCGATTTTCAAAAATGTAACCAACTTTGACTTTTTTGACAGATCGTCAAAATTTGAAATTTGGTGTGACTAATTTGTAGTGCCAGTCTAAATTTAGGAACAAAACAACTTAAAAAAGTACACCGACTAGTCCAATTTCTTATGACATGTGAACATGTGAACACGTCTTGATATCGTGTGATTCAAGCTTTGGGTTTTTTTTCAAAAAGCTGGGATTGGTTACATTTTTGAAAAGCCAATTTTTTTGTGTGCCTAATGGTGTTAAAATCCAGTATGGCGGCCATAAGAAAAAGAAAAGTTGGCTGCCGTTACTCAAAATCTAGAAGGCCTAGCAAATTTCTGCCAATGCCATTGAATTGACAGCTGTCAAAAATATAAAAGTTCCAAGTTTCATTTAAATAGCTATGAATTTTTCATAGAATGTAAATTTTCAGTTTTTCGGAATAACTCAGGAACGAATCAAGATATCGAAGAATTCTTTAGAGATCCTTAATCACCTTAAAAAGGAGCAACTTATATCTAATCTAACCGACGTTCTATCTCTCGTAGTTTCGGAGATCCCAATAGTGCGACATTTAAATTGGCAACACCCGGTATATAAAAACGTAAATTTTTCGCAAAATTACTTTTTGCTGCTAAATGGACGTGACGTCAGCGAGAATGGAAGGACATTTTACTTTAATTCTCATCAGTAATCACGTTTCGAAACATGTGACCATAAGTTTCAAAAATGGTCGTCAGAAGGCGTAAACATAAAAGGTCAAGAATTAGGACTGGAGTTTTCTAAAACATTTTCGTAGATTAAAAGTGCATTTTTACTGCCGCCGGTAGTAAAAAATCGACATTTAGAGCCTAGGCAGTAAAAATCGACATTTAGAGCCTAGGCAGTAAAAATCGATTTTACTGCCGCCGGCAGTAAAAAATCGACTTCTAGAGCCTAGGCAGTAAAAGTCGCATTTTACTGCCGCAAAACAGGCAGTAAAATGCACTTTTAATGACTACCGGCGAAAAAAAACATTACTTAACAAAAACTACTTTTAATGACAATCTGCGAAAAAAATAATAAGAGACAAAATAATACATAGTTATTTGTTTAACAAGGCAAAAAAATTGCAGATTTACTGCCGCCGGCTGAAGTTTCATAGACGAGGCGATAGCCGATTTCGCCGATTGTCGTTAAAAAAGTCGACTTTTACCGTCGCAAAAGAGGCAGTAAAAATGCACTTTTAATAATTATCGGCAAAAAATATTTTTAATTCACTGCACCTCCGATGTTTTCTTGAAACCCAAACTTTGCATTAAAGAATCATCGGAAATCATTATTATTTAATAAATATGTACAGTATACAGGGTGTTCCTAAATTCATAGTTCTAACTCCAGGACGTTATTCCTTACATCATTCTTGGAAGAAAAGTTCCTACGGACATATGTCTGGAAATGCTTTATAAGGGAGCTGCGCCCCTTCAAAGGGGTTCTCAAAAAATCAGTTTTCTGAAAATTTTTCGAAAAATATGAAGAATAAGATTTTGAAATTCGGAGCAAAGATTAGTGCTATAAAGAGCTTTCTCTTCAATTTTTTTCAGATTTTTAATAACATCAGAGGGGTGCATTCTTGGGGGGCCTTACACGTTTTTTTAAATTTTTTTCTGTTGTGGGCCTTTTTTTGTCAAATAATAATAAAACCGTAATCTCTGGTCTATTCCACATAAAAATTGTTCTTGTTGAATGTAGCTAGGGTGCAAAATTTTCGCATAAAATGATTTCAGTTGGTTTAGGGGGCGAAAATTGTGTCTAGCACTTTGTTTTTTTCTACCTAATTAGTGAAAATAAAGATGGGGGATGATTCCTTACATCATTTTAGGCAGAAAAGTTCATATTAAGATACGGCAGAAAATGTTTCCTAAAAGAGCTATGGCCCTTCGAATGGAGTCTCGGAAAATATATTATTCGAAGGGCCATAGCCCCCTTAGGAATTATTTACCGCCACATGTCCATATGACCTTTTCTTTCTAAAATAATGCAAGAAATCATATTCTGAGTTTATTTTCACTAATTAGGAAGATAAAATAATCTTACAACAGAAATTCTCGCGCTCTAAAGCAAGCAAAGTCACTTTAAACGAAAAGGGTGCGTTTTACCGACATTCAACAAGAGCCTCTTTTCTGGGTAGAATCGACCACCGATTAAGATTTTATTATTATTTGGTGAAAAAAATGACTACAACAAAAGAAAATGTAAAAAAATGTGTAAGACCCTCCAAGAATGCACGCCTGTGATGTTACTAAAAATCTGAAAAAAGTGAGGAGAAAGCTCTTTAAACACTAACGATTGTTCCGAATTTCAAAATTCTACTAACATTTTTCGAGAAATTTTAAAAAATTTGACTTTTTGATTACCCCTATGAAGGGGCGTAACTCCCCTATAAAGCATTTCCGGACATATATTCATAAGAACGTCTCTTCCTAGAATGATGTAAGGAATAACGTCCCGAAGTTAAAAATACGAATTTAGCAAAAAAATCGGGACACTCAACGTCCATGATTTGAGTTTGGGGGCTGAAAGGGGTGAGTTTTGGGGCTGAATTTTTTTTCGGTTGTTCCGATATTTTTGCGAGTAAGTGTACTGACTCGCATTGTCACATTAATCCAAAATCGAGGCCAAATTAACTTTGAATGTTTACGCCCTCCGCATTTTTATTTATGATAAAAAAACATGTTCAGTTCATCGAGACGCGCATTTTGATACAAAAAAATTTCATTTGATTTATCTCGCAAATTGCATATAAAGTGCACGTTCTCCTTTATCTTTCAGGCAACGATTGCCCATCCAACTAATAAATGTTTCGGTAGGCAATCGGTTTGCCCTGACCTTGAAATCGCGCCCTCGGGCGTAAACTCGAACATTATCGTAAGTAACCAAGTGTTAACCAGATCAAGATTATTATAAGTGTTATTTACATAAAGCTGTGAAAGTGTTACTCACGTGCCAATTCTAACTCCGACTCAATTCGTGGGGGTTTTCTCGTAAACACGTTCTTCAGCAAACGGGCAGTCTCCGAGAGTCTGCAACCATTTTAACTAACGCTTTCTGGCCTACTAGATACAGCTTAGTAGCGAGAGTGTCCCTCTAGTTATTTTTTTCAAAGCAAAAGGTACGATTTTTGCTGAAAAAGTGAATTCCTGAGTGGGGTTCGAACCCGGAACCCTGGGCGGCTGCTTTTCTCGCGGAGGTCCCGGGTTCGAATCCCAGCCCGGAATTCACTTTTTTTCGAAATTATCCCACTTTTACTTTGAAAAAATAAGTACAGCAGGTTTTTTAGTAAGTTAAACATGCAAGCGTGCCAACCCCATGCAACATGCAATCCTCGCTAAATACTTACATCTCGCGATCTGTTCCAATGCATGCATTGTTCTTGCAAAACAAACATCATTATTACCAACACATAGGACACAACAGTTTAACATTTTTCAGATAATTCAACATATTTTATTTTTGTACAAATTTACAGAAGTTAATTACAATGCAAAATACAACAACGACAATGTCTAAAACGAAAATGACTACATGCACTAGGAGTTTTCATTTTTATTTAAAAACGATGTAAATGTGTGCGTTCGTCTCTTTTATCACAAAGTACAGGAGATCGACGTTTCGCCATCACAGTTTCTTAAACGCGTTCAATTTTTTTCTGGAAAAGGTCAAGGCCATCAGGTTAAAAAAAATTACCAACTCGGACGCACAACGTCAACCGTGGTTGTCTAGAGATCCGGTGGAGGAAGTGTTGTTTTTAAAACGGGTGTCCAAAAAAAAACCGAACGAAATATTTTTGCGCATAACTCGTGTATTTCTTATGCGATGAGAATGAATCTAGCCTTAAATTGAAGCTGAGGAATCAGGCTTTCGAACTGTCTAGGAAACTACGACAGACGGCGCTGCCGTAGTGGCCTTAGCTATACTTGTTTTGGAGGTTCATTTTAGGTGCGTGGGGATTGGTCAGTTAACAACCAATCGTTATCAGGCTCATATGACCTTGAAGTACGTTAATTTTTCTTTAAGAATCTTTTTTCAGAAGTTATTTTGGTTTACGCATTAATTTTCTGTGATGATTTAAAAAATATGGGATTTCGCATATTTTCACGTAAAGTAAGCCCTTAAAACAAGCATCGCAAAAATGACGTGGTTTGTTGTATGAACCGATAGCCTGATTCTTTAGCTATAATTTAAGACCACGTTGATTCAAATAGGTTAAAAAATGGCTGAGTTATTCCCAAAAATATTCGAATTTTTTCAGAACACCCGTTATACAGGGTCCTGCAACAGTGCGTCGGGCTTCCATAACGCCTAAACCAGGAATTTCGTTCAGATATATACTTAAACTATTAATGAGGGCGCATTTCAGGAAAATATTTTTAATTATTACAGGGTGGTCCGAAAAATTTTTAGGAGGAAAAGTCGTCTCTTTTTAAATGGAATGCCCGGTATATTTTAGCATATTTGCAACCCCCTTAGGAGCCTTTATTCACCCCTAAAATATTACGGCTTTTGAACCTCTGGCTTGGGAGTAAAAAAATATTTCCAAAAAAATGGGAGTTTACATCATTCTGCTTAAAAATTCCCCATTTACACAGGTACAGTTTTTATAAGAAAATAAGACCTTATTGTAGAGGCTCGAAGAAAGCTCTGATTCAATTTTAGTTGTCACCCCGCGTACAGGGTGTTCAAAATTAATTTTCAAAATTTGAGAATTTTGAAGTTGTTTTTCTCAACTTTTTCAAATAGAACACCCTGTATATTTTTAGCTAGTGTAATGTAGAATTGATAAGCGAATATTTTTTGTAATATGAACATGTCGATTATTTTCATCCGTTTTCGAGTTATTCGGAAAAACTTCATTTGAAATTTTGGTATTTTTGTTTGTAGGAGTAGGCAAATTATTTTTATACTAAACGTTAAAGGTAATAGAAATGTCTTTTCAAGAACCAATTAAACGGTTCATGAACCAAAATAGAGAACATTTTGAACATCAATTTTTTTGTAAGTACTCAACAGTTGTTTGCAAGCAAGAAAATTTGTAATATTTGCGAATAACTCGAAAACGGATGAAAATAACCAATATGTTTGTAGGACAAAAAACGTTCCTTTATGAATTCTACATTACGCTAGCTAAAAATATACAGGGTGTTCCATTTGAAAAAGTTGAGAAAAATGGCTTCAAAATTCTCTAATTTTGAAAATAAATTTTGGGCACCCTGTACATAGCGTAACAACTAAAATTGAATCGGAGCTGTTTTCAAGCCTCTGCAATAAGGTCTTCATCTTATTTTCTTATAAAAATTGTACCTGTGTAAATGGGAAATTTTTAAGCAGAATTGAAAATATTTTTTTACTCCCAAATCAGAGGTTCAAAAGCCGTAATATTTTAGGGATGAATAAAGGCTCCTAAAGAGGTTGCAAATGTGCTAAAATATACCGGGCATTCCATTTAAAAAAAGACGACTTTTATCCTCAAAATTTTTCGGACCACCCTGTATAATTAAAAATACTTTCCTGAAATGCGCCTTCATTAATAGACGCACTGTTGCAGGACCCTGTATATATATTTTCAAATATTAATACAGTGCCAGATCAAAAAGTTTTATTACGAGCACAAATATGCGAATTGATGGTGGGTAAAAATTTAATTTTTTATTCAAAAAGGTGGCTAGATCTTATTTTCCTAAAAAAATACAAATACAAATCTACGTTTTTAAGAATTCGGTTTTCTTCTTATTTTAAAAGAATGTTATGACTCCCTTATACAGGGTAAGTCAAAATCGACCACGTAAAGTGAGAAGCAAATATTTTCATACTCCTGTCATTTCCGGTTATACCGGAAGTGAAAGCCATTTTCATGTCAAGCTAACTGTCACATCAGGTTGTCAAGCTGACTGTCACATTAGGTTATGTCAAGCTAACTGTCATATCAGGTTATGTCAAGCTAACTGTCACATTCGGTTATGTCAAGCTAATTGTCATATCAAGTTATGTCAAGCTAACTGTCACATAACCTATTATGTCAAGTTAACTGTCACATTAGGTTATGTCAAGCTAACTGTCACATTAGGTTACGTCAAGCTAACTGTCACATTAGGTTATGTCAAGCTAACTGTCATATTTTTTGACTTATGTCAAAAAGTTTACAGGAAAATCGATTTGCAGGGGAAGAAAATCAATATCTGCGAAATGGTTGAAGATCAAGAAATCAATCGTGCGGCATTTTAGACATGACGAAAACAAATCAAGGTTTACTATATTTTTTCAAATGCAACTGCTTCAATTTTATTTTACTAAAAAATAGCAAATTTAATTCAAAGCATTGATTATGTTCAAAAATTATGCCCTGCAATTCGATTTTCTTGTAAACTTTTTGACATAAGTCAAAAAATATGACAGTTAGCTTGACATAACCTAATGCGACAGTTAGCTTGACATAACCTAATGTGACAGTTAGCTTGACATAACCTAATGTGACAGTTAGCTTGACATAACCTTATGCGACAGTTACCTTGACATATCCTAATGTGACAGTTAGTTTGACATAACCTAATGTGACAGTTAGCTTGACATATCCTAATGTGACAGTTAGCTTGACATAACCTTATGTGACAGTTACCTTGACATATCCTTATGTGACAGTTACCTTGACATATCCTTATGTGACAGTTACCTTGACATATCCTAATGTGACAGTTACCTTGACATAACCTAATGTGACAGTTAGCTTGACATAACCTAACTCACAATTCGGTGGCGGTTTAAAAAGTAAAACAAAAAAACCATATCCACATAAAATAATGAAAACGGCTTCGACTTCCGGTATAACCGGAAGTGACAGAAAGATAAATATATTTTCTTCTCACTCTACGTGGTCGATAATGGTAAGGCACCTAATCACAGTTGACTCACCCTGTAGTAACATCTCATTAGCTGTCTTGAAAACTTTTGTTGCCAACTTTGTTTAACCAATAACCCCAACTTTGTTTTTCTGGTTACTAAAACCATGATAACAAATGACTGAAAATTCTTTCCAACAGACATTTCGCGTAACTTTTTAAAGGACTACCAACCGTTTTTGATTAAAAAACAAATGTCTGCTGGTAAGACATTTTACAGTACCACCAAATCGGAGAATTTCTTAATTACTTGGAAGAATACCTTGCGGTAGGTACTACCAACGGAAAATACATGACTTCTGTTTAGTGCTTCGAACAAAAAATGACAATAGATCCACTTTTTTGCTCCACCGTGTATAAAGCCTACCAACTTAAGGCGATACCCTTGTCAAATTCAGCTGATTTCGTCTATTTTCGTCCACAAAGTGAGGGAAAACTAAGGGATGAATCGATACCAAAAAATTACATAAGCCAGTCATGAAGCAAGTCTATGGTCATAAAGGAACAGATTTTTCAAAAAGCGCCAATTACATTCTCCAGGAGTATTTACTTTTCACGATTTTTTTTCTAAATAAACTATCATTCGGATTAAAAATCTACCCCTGTACGTCCCTAGAATCCCTTCACGACTAGCATCTGTGATTTTTTGGTATCGATTCCACCCTTAGTCATCCCTTAACTTTGTCGAGGAAAATCGACACAAAATTGACAAAGAAAACAACCCCTCAACTCGTTGTAGTTTTGGCACCTACTCTACACTTAAAGCTAAAGTTGTGCGCGTTCACGACTCAAAAAAACAACGTGGAAGATCTCTACAATTCAGCTAGGAAGACCACAAACAAAACACCGAACCTCTAGACTCTAGACCCCATCTCAACTTCTTTCGACAATTTAAAACAACAGAACGTCGTCAAGTTCTTGACCCAGTTAAGCTTGATGGTTAAGTTCAGCTGGAGTGACCGCGTTTTGTAGCCATCTCACGCCAGTAATCGTGCTGCGATAAGAAAAAAAAAACTCCACAAAATCTCATCGATAAAAATATCGCCACACAAACATCTAAGAAAAATTACGGAAAAGGGTGTGCACTACCAGCGTGAACGAAACGAAACCGTGCACGTTAACATCACATTCATAGTCGTATTGGACAAAAAAGGGCTCGAAATGTGACTAAGCCCTAACAGGGTAGAGGCGTCACAAGTTGACCCTAATATCTGAAAAAAAACTTTGTACTTGTTTGTACATACCTTCGGGCATGAAATTATCATAAGTAATACCACGAGTGCTAAAGCATTCGTGCAGTTTTTCACGTATTCACAATTGACCGAAGCTAAATTATCGATAACATGGTATGCACGAATTGTATTTTGCAGATTATTGTTTTTATTTTTCAAAAATAAGAATTGTGGCTGGTGTGTTACCAATTTGTGTTACCACTTTAAGTTAGTTCTAGTGCAATAATCTGCCAAAGATGTTCTGACACGTCATACATATTTTTTTTGATATTTGTCTCTTTTGTACTACGAAAAACTACCCTCTTTTCGTATTGTATTTTCATCAAGAGTAAAAAAAAGACAGAAATAGACAGTCTCTTTCGATGGTATTTCTATCTCTTTTCCTCTCGAGTCACAGTAATAGGAAAAAAGGAAAACAACACAACCTCACATTTCTTTTCTGTATGCATCTGTAATGTGCAAGACAAAGAGAGAACATCTTGACAACTCCCTAGGGAATGACATTTTTACCAAACCAATGGTGCAGACTTTGCAGCGGTAGACATCTTTGAAATTTTGTTTCTCATGACGAGGAATATATTGTATACAGGGTGTCCGGAAATAACGTAGCAATATTTCGGGGGATGATTCTACCCCTAAAAATATGAACAGATGTCCGAAAGAAAGTTTTTCTCAAAAACAGATATTTATTAATTATTTTTGAAACGGTTGGAGATAGAACATCGAAATTTTTGTTCTGGGGTAATTTTGGGGTGACAAATTATCTGGTAGGAACAAAACAGGTGATTGACGAGAATAAAACGTACGAAACAGGGGGGGGGTAGGAAAAAATGCACAACTTTTTTCCCCCCAGCTTTCTTTAATTTTTGCCTTCAGATAACAATTCTCCAAACAATTCTACTTAAAAAAGGTACTCTTGATACTAGGTCATAGGATCAACCGTTTTCCAGAAAAACGCGATTAAAACACGTCATATGCCTATAGCAAAAAATTTATAAATGTAAAAAACAAGTTGGCTTGCTTCACAAATGTCTTTAGTCTGTCACTAATGACTACAAATTGTTATTCTAGCTTCACTGTTAAAAAAAAAATTAAATACCTGTTTTTGAGAGACACCGACCTAAGGTCAGTAGCGCCTCCTGAGGGCACTTTCGGACATATGTTCGTATAAACTTTTCTTCCTATTTTTAGGGGTAGAATCACCCCCCGAAATATTGTGAAGTTATTTCCGGAGCCTGTTTTATTATATCATATTTATCTTTTTTACGCATTCGTCTGCATCTAATGTAAAAGACAAAGAGGAAATATCTTGATAAATATCTGTTGCCATTTTTACCGAAAATGTACACAATTCAGCAATATTTCTTCGCTTTTCTTTTCACATTAGCTCGTCATAAGCAACATAAAAAAAATGGACATAAATATGTGAAAATATAAATATATGAAGAAAAGCTAAATTCTTTCTCTCTCGCACAATTTTAGCGAATAAATTATTTTCTTAAAGTTCTGGTGGAATTTTACAATTCTAGCTCGATAGCACCCTAGAATATAATGAAATACGTCGTGTACAAGTTTTTTTTCAAGTTTATGTCCATATTTGAGGCCAGGATTTCTATTGAGCGCATTTTGCGCGAATATTTTCGCTCAATGAAAATTCTGACTTCCAGTATGGATATATTAAAAAAAAAGGAAACTGTACACATTTCTATGTATTCTAGGGTGCTATATTGGTGCTATTAAGATGGAATTGTTAAATTTAGTCAGAAAAGTTAAGAAAACAAGAAAATGTGCGAGAGAGAAAGAATCTCGCTTTAGTTTAGCCTTAACATAAAATTGTAGTACTTATGGTTGTTTCAGTATAGGGCTGGCTTACTATAAGCCGCAAATATTTATGACAATCAGTGCTATTCAAGTATTTCCGAATAGCTATGCCTCAACTTGCCTTTGAAAACATAATTAGTACGAATTAAGAACTGTGTATGTATAATTTAACAATTAATTTTTATTCTATACCGGGTGTCAACGAAATCCAGGGTCACCCCCCTTTTTCTTCATTTATTAAAATATTTCAATGAAATTTGGCACACATACCGGGTAACAACAAGACCACGTACACTCCAATAACTCTTTTAATGATTATGATAAAAATCTGAAAAAAATCACAGTGATAATATCAACGAAACGTCATCTTTTTGACATACATTAGAACTTTCTATCACTTGGGTTACGCCGGAAATGGCTTTAATTTTGTTTTGGGGAACAAAAATACTAAGCTGGTGGTACAGTCGGGGACTTTGAAAATGCCCACCCCACGGCGACGAATCACTTGGTCGACTGGTGCTGCCACGCGGCTAATGTGTGCTAACCTGTCAGGCAAACGTCGATCAAACCGCAACGATGCAGTCGACCAAATGAATCGTCGCCGTGGGGTGGGCTTTTTCATTGTCCCCGACTGTACCATTGCACGCAGAAAAAAAATTCTATTTTCATGGATCAAGTGTACCGGCATGGTACCATTTTCAAAAAATTTGTTATCCGCGAAAAACTTTTTTCCACATTTTGACGCCATCCGAATAAGGCTTAAATGGGCCGAAACGAAATATTACTAATTGTATGAGAATACTGACGTCCATAAAAGACAAAAAAATTGTATCGCGGCACTCTAGATCCACAACAAAGTTTCGCTAAAAACAAGAAAAAACTAATGAAAATGACACTACAACACTCAGGATGACCCTAGGGGGTAAGTCGCTGAGGAAATCAGGTGTACGCTTCGGAGGATATCAGAGGAAATCATAGAACATTAGAGGAAATCAAAGGATATGAGAGAAAATCTCGAGGACATCAGAGGATATCAGATGAAATCTCGAGGATATCAGAGGAAGTCATAAGATATTAGAGAAAATGTTGAGAAATCAGAAGATATTAGAGGAAATGTCGAAGATATCAGAGGAAATCTCGAAGATATCAGATGAAATCATAGGATATTAGAGGAAATCAGAGGATGTCAGAGGATATCAGAGGATACCTCGAGGATATCAGAGGATATCTAAGGAAATCATAGGATATTAGAGGATATCAGGGGAAATCTTGAGGATATCAAAGGATATCTCGAGGATATCAGAGGAAACCCCAAATATATCAGAGGAAATCTCGAGGATATTAGAGAAAATCTTGAGGAAATCAGAGGATATCAGAGGAAACCTAGAGAATATCTCGAGGATATCAGAGGAAATCTCGAGGATATCAGAGAAAATCATAATATGATATTAGAGGAAATCTCGAGGATATCATAGGATATCTCGGGGATATCAGAGGATATCAGGGGATATCTCGAGCAAATCAGAGGAAATCTCGAGGATATCAGAGGAAATCATGGGATATTACAGGAAGTCTAAAGGAAATCTCGAGAATATCAAAGGATATTCCGAGGATATCAGAGGAAATCTGGTGTACAAAATTCTGTCTGCGGTTTACCCCCTAGATGACCCCTAGGTTCCAAAAACATAAAAATATACCGGGTGTATCCTTTAAAAATTCGAAATTAAAGCCATTTCCGGCGTAACCGGAAACGATAAAAAGTTTTAATCAACGTCAAAAAATGGCGTTTGGTGTGAACATGCGCACTGTGAATTTTTTCTTGACAGTTGAAAAAGTTATTGGGGCGTACATATGGTCTCGTCACCCGGTATATTTCATGGTAAACCGAATTTTTTGACATTTAGAAAGATTTTGAATCACTTTCACTTTGGACCTATCACTAAATTTTTAAAAGAGACACCCTGTATATCGTAATGTTTTCGAGTTCTGTATTCATTTCTGAGTGTGATGGAATATTTTTTTTCAAATTTCTGATTTCATGTTTTCAAAAAACTTAATTTTTAACTCTGCATCTAGCGTGCTATGACCCATCAACAACGAATCTGCTTCTATCAGCCACTTATCCTGATTTGTTTGAAAGAATGCAAAGCAGTTTTTTCCAAATTACTCATTTTTTTCAAAGAGATCAAGGGTGGCTTATACAGTTTTCTGAAAAGTAGATTTTCTTGGGAATAAAATGATATAAGATTCGATTGGTTACAATGAAACATGTAACCAATGGATGAGGAATGAAATTCTTGTTTTTCGGAATTAACCAGTAGGCCATCGTAAAATTAAAACAATTGCCATCTAATTTGATCCATTACAAGAAAATTAGTAATTCGGAAATTGTGATTAGTAGGAGAGGTATCATAGCACTCTAGATAAAGAAATAGAAGTCAAGTTTTTCGAAAAAATGAAATCGGAGATTAAAGAAAACATAATCTGTCAAACTCAGAATTGAATGCAGAACTCGAAAATATTAAGATATACAGGGTGTTCCATTTCAAATTTCAAAGTAGAGCTCATTTCCGCTGAATGAAACCGGAAGTGACTCAAAATCTTTTTAAATGTCAAATAATGCAGTTTATCATGCTATACAGGGTGTCAACGAACCCATGTAACACCTCGCCATTTCTTTATTTTTTGGAGTATCAGCTTGAAATTCTTACGAGTTTATAAACCTATAAAAACGCGAATTTTGACATATTTACAAACTTTTGTGACTTCCGGTTTTACCGGAAGTGATGTGAAATGTGTTATTTTAAATGACAAGGGGGCGGTTTTTTTACGCGATTCGAAAAACATTTTAATTCTCTTTACAACCATATCAAAAAATGTCACTATGAGTTTCAAAGATGGCCGCCAGAAGCTTTGGCGTAACTAAGATTATTTTCTGGGGTGGGCCTGGCCCCAGGGCTCCTCCCTGTATGAGTTTTGGTAGGGTGTGCATAAAAATTTGTCGACGTTAGAAAGATATAAATTTTTCTACAAATTGACCACTTTCAGATTTTTTGTAACAACTCAGGAACGAATCAAAATATCGGGAAATTCTCTTCAGAATCTTAATCACCAACAAATAGCGCAACTTTTCTCCAATTTAAACTACTTTACATCTATTATGGTTTCCGCAATACTAATGGTGAGCATCGAAAAATTACCCACTTTGTATACTTCCATATATTATTTTCGGCCAGAAAAATGAAAATTATTCTTTAACGCATCGCTGAGCACGTCTGCCTCGGGTGTTTTCATGGATTATATGCCCTGATAAACACGTTGAAACAAAAGACAGATGGGGGCAAATGATATAATGGACGTCCATTTTTTAACAAGTTTGAAGAGCTGCCAATTGAAGGGTTGGAAAACGCCCCAGAGAAGCAAATCATCTAAAAAATTTGTCCCTAGCCTGCTGACTATCAAGATCGTTCTCTAAACTGAAAATCAACTCGCTTTTCCTCCCTAATGTAATTTTTGCAAAGGTGCTGAGACTTTTAATTTTTTTCTAATGAAGCTACAAACAGTATCTATAATTGTGCGACCTCTCTTGTCTTAATTTTTCCCAAGATATACCAAAATATGCCCCACTTCTCTTGTAATTCTCATAAGACCACATGTAATTATTTTGTTAGTTATTTTTAACTTTTTTCAATAATAAGCTTCCTAAATATCATGAAACTTTAAGTGAATGTTTTATTTGAAAATCTACAGGATCTACTCATCATTTTGATTGTTTGTAAAACTACAACTCTCTTAAAGCCAAAAGTACAACCTAACCTCAAAAATTTTCTACTCAACCCTAGTTCATCCTCAAAACTACTTTGTACGAAACGAACACTGTGTTTCGATGATAAAAATGGACAGGACAATAACAAAATATAATACTGCAAAACCTAAAATCACGCACTAAAACAAAACCAGAAAATTCTTGTATATCTATTTTGTTGGTCTATCTTGCTTAGATTTTGTGATATGTGCGAAAAACTGAAAAGACGAGTTTTTTCTTCTTATAAGTTTAAACTTACCAATAAAATTTCATGCCCAGAGGTCCGACCACCGGTAAAAAGTTTGTATTTTTTTTTTAAACGAGACCCTGTTAGAACTTAGTCACACGTCAAGCCCGTTTTTCTCCAATATTACTTAACTTTTAATTAAAAAATATGTACACTTACGAATTTTTGGGTTCCGCCCTGTACACCTCCGGACTCGTCTTCCGAATCTCCCCCTCCCTGATCGTGTCTGTCAATGACTTAAACACGGTGGACTGTATCCTGAAATGACGGCTAATGAGAAAATTTCGGAAAAAAACTTGAGGGGGTATAAGTACGTGGGGTAAAAACAAAAGCCACGACGACGCCACCTTAAGCGAAAACGATGGGTGACAAATGTGCCGGAACGTGATTTTCTCGTGAGTGCGGGGAAGGTTGAGTATAAGTGGAAGCTAAAAGAAATTTAAACAATTTGCGAGACGTTAACAGAAATGGGGAGGTTTGGAGGAGGGTGGAGGGGTGGATACTTACACTCTGAACAAAAAGTCGGGTATTATCGCTATGATGGGTATGAGGAACATACCCAACCAGAAGACGGCGGTTGTGAACAGCATTACGTACATACCGGTCATGACGCTTCCGAAGGGCAACGTGGGGTAGAAAAAACTGAAAAAATTGCGAGTTTTTCATTACTTTAAAGGTAATTTTCACGATGGGCTGTACCTGCGAAAAAATAATGGGCAAATATAGCTGGTGGAAACAATACATTGCGAGGGTTGTAACTGTGACAATGATGCCCCGCTGCGTGGACAAACCCAGACGTTTGTCACGCTACGTATACGTAAAGTGGTTGTGAATAAGCTCTGAGTTTGTGGCTCTGAATCTTTGGCGTAAAAGGTTGACAATCTTTGTCAAAATTCGATATGGCGACTTTTCCTTTTCACAGACACTTATATCGCGATTTCCGGGGAGTTTTACTGATTTTACTTAGTGGAATCCTTCAATAGTTAATGGAAAACCACAGAAATCTATCTTATAGTATAAACCTAGAGTCCCTGGGGTCGTTCAGTATCAAAAGCCAGTACACGAGTCCCAAAAGTTTTCGGATTGTATCCTGAGGATTTTCCAAAAGTTTGGGCAAATTTGAAGCTGCTTTAGACAGGACATTGCAATTAAAGCTACTGGTGACTATCCTGCCCCATTAAAAGACCATGGCACCAGCAATTTTGAGAAAATTCAGCAAAAATTGAATTTTTGTATTTATGAAGCTCCCCAAACGGATCTTTCTGTGCATATTTCAGCTTACCTATTAATCAACTTTGGGAACTCAAAATTTTGGAATAAATTGTATTTGTGATTTTCAGTTTTTTTTTCTATATTAGAAGGGCATCTGTATCGTCCGGTCCTCCGCCTGGAAGGGGGAGTGTTTTTGAGGATTGTAACACCCCTACTCGTGGACAGGGATTAAATTTAAGTCCCTTACTCAATTAGGAGCCATCATGAGGCATTTCTGTGAAGAAACTTGCTTTTCTCGACATTAAAGGAAGATTCCCCGAAGGGATCATTGCATAAACACTACTGACACTTGTTGTCTATGTATTGGCCCCTTTGGGGAACTCGAATTTCGGAGAAAATAAAAGAGGTTGCTTTTCTCGATATTAAAGAAAAGGCTCCCCTTAGTACTTCCAAAGAATGGAACTCTCTTAAAGGAACAGTAAACTCTAAAATATTGATTTTTCAAAAATTAGTCTAACTGATAGATTATAGCATTTTATAAACGCTGCCGTAAATAAAATTGCCCCAAAGAACTTCAATTCGGTTTGAGTGAAGCACGCGACGTCATCTGTGATACGGTTGCCCGCTGCTGTGATCTTACGGATCTCTCGCCGAAGAAATAATTATTGTTTCTTCTGTATGGATAGGTTTCAAAAATTGTTGCATTGGTTACTGTAAAAAATCACCATTCAGAAACATTGTGAAACCATCAAAAAATCACGTAATTTAGATGTTTTCGTATGGTTTATTGCGGAATTTCACGGAACCATTGCTGAAGATTTATGTATTTTGAGGGTAATTTCCATCTGCGATCGTTATAATTGAAGATTTTTGTTTGGAAACCCCAAAACTTAAGATTTGATCGGAAATACCATCAGTATTCAAAAAATGTTGATGGTTATTTCCACCAAAAACCCATATTTAAAAGTTGCCATTCGCTGGTATGGGTTGCAGCTGACACTCATCCACACAACATGGCTAGTGTAGGTATAAGTACATTATTGACAGTGATTTTTTCTTTAATTCCACCAAAACTTTGTATTTGTGGCGCCACTGGATCGAGAAACTGGATTGGCTCAAAGCTTCGTCAAACTTTACAAAATTAGCCTTCCAGTTCCACCATTTTTAGCTCCCTTTCAAGTTCAGTACGCAACCTAATTTTAGTCAAATCAAATTGCAGGGTTTTTTGATGGATTTTGATGGTATTCACTGTAATTTTGTTGGATTCTTGTGGAAATTCTCACAATTCCGTAAATAAATTTGATGTTTTCTAATGGTAATTACCAATTTAGATTTCTGATGGTCTGAGGTGGTAATTTAGCGGCCAAATACCTACGCAGAAACACCATGGACCATCAAAAATCTGAATAATTTTCTGATGGTTTTTGGTGGTGATTCTTAACAGCTATAAAGCTAATTCGGAAAAAAATTGGTACTACTGAAATTAGCTTTCAAATAAGGAAATGCTTTGATGTAGCGACAATTCTTTTCAAGTGCAAGCACACACGGTTTATCACAGATGACGTCATGATGGATCTTTGCGGCGCTGTTTGAAGTTGAAAATAAAATAATTTTCTTTCTGTGGGCATGTTAGCGCTCTTTTCCATTAATCTTGAGATGTTTAGTTTACTGTACTATCACCAGAAACACCCCATTACACCGAAACAATTGATTTTCACTGCTGACGCGTTTCGAACACGATGCGCTCATTATCAGAGCCGAAGCTATACAACAATACCTGCCAGAAAACTGAGATATTTATAGGCCCACTCGCGTAACTCCACCCCTCGGCTGTGAAAGTTCGACCAATCACAGGTCGAGAAATGGTCACGCGTGCGTGAACACGTATAAATATAACGAGTCCTCCCTAAAGTAGCGTAAACAGAGATGAATATGCGATCGGGCGATCTCTATAAGACTTATAAATGACGATAAATACATATTTCAGTTTTCTGGCAGGTAGGGTTGTATAGTTTCGGCTTTGATAATGAGCACATTGTGTCCGAAACGCGTCAGCACTGAAAATCAAGTGTTTCGGTGTAGTGGGGTGTTTCTAGTGATAGTGCATTTTTCCACCGAAGTTGTCCAGTGTTTGCATTGTAGTTTACTGTACCTTTAACGAACCTTTATTATCAAGTGATTGACTTAGATGAAAACCAAAAGAAACTAAATTGCATTTGTGTAACGACTGATGAAGTAAGCTTGTTAAAATATATCATAAAAAAAGACTGTTTACTACATGGTTAATTTCAAGGTTATTTTTAACCTTTTCATAACTTCTGAGTCTAGTTGAAATTTACTTAAAACAAGTCCATAAACATAGTGAACTTTGGCTTATTTCCCCTTCTTTCAAAACTATAAAATACAACATTCGGTTTTACCTGTACGTTAATTAAAACATTAAGAAATTAATTCAACCAGTTTGTATTATTTTGATATCCGCCATATTTTAGGGGTTTGTAATTTTCTCTCTGCTTTCCTAATTAATTGAATGGAAATCTTAAGCTATCAGGTTGTAGATACCGATAGCCTCTACTTATGGAAAAATACTGAGCGTATAAAGAGAGACTATAAAGTATAAACGTTATTCAAATTTCCCGCGAATATGTTGCTATGAATTACAAAACTACGGCAAATCAGATAACGGTACACAAATATCCTTGGCGTATCAGCTCGAGATTTAACGAAGAGAGTACTGAAAACGTATTTCGATACGCCCCGCATGCGATGGTTTTTTATAAATCACAAAAAACTTAGCTTAAATCGGGCTAAAATTGAAAAATGAGCTGTAGCTAACTTTACGGTAATAGTGCCGTAAAATGTTTAATTTATAGTACTAGTACTGTAATAGCTATTTAGGTAACAAGTGGGAAAAGTACATCATTTCCTTACGCGGGTGCTTATTGCACAACGAGGCGAAGCAGAGCTCTGTAAGCACGCAAGTAAGGAAATGATGCATTTTCCCACGTGTTACATACAACATTTTTCATAATCCCGTGCGAAAAATGTTATTTTTCCTACTAATTTCAGTTAGGAAATGCATCATATTTCCACACTAGTGCGAAAAGTGAATTCATTTCCGCACTAGTGCGAAAAGTAATTATGTTAATATAATTTCTTTAATTTGTTTCAATCAGCACGATCCACATGATCACTAAACATTTCATGCAAAGTTATGAAAAAAAACCAAATCTTTTTGAATGTCTCGATCGGGATTATGAAAAATAATATTTTCTACTAAACATAATTAACTGCTACAAATTCATAATTTCTCGTCGATCCCACATTCTAACGGCATTTTTGATCTTTTTTGTTCTCGTTCCATTTCTTACTACGCTTTGTTTTCCTTTGACAGCTTTCAGAATTCGCCGATGGCGCTGCAAATCCGCTGGGACCCTATACAGGGTGAGTCTGAACTTGAGTCGCATCCTAAGGCCTCCCACGTTAATTTTTCCTGTTTTTAGAGGAATTTAGAAGAATTTAAAGCAAAACTTTAGGAGTTTTTACTGGATGATTCAGTTTGGTATTCTCCCCCTGTAACTTTTAATGTCACGCTGTAAATTTCTTAGCGGATTCTTGTACGCATTTTTTTACATTCAAATATGTAAAGTAATTTTACACTTTCACTAGAAAAATTTCGAGACAATAAATTTCTTAAAGTTGGTGCGACATTATAGTCAACCGAAAATTATTCGAGTTTTTCCAGTGCTAATTTCGTTTATTAACAACAAAACTGCCAAATTGTTTTATCAAAATTTTATTTTCGGAATCTTTATAATCTATCAGGTATACAGGGTGTCTCAGAACGCTCGCACCAAATTCTAATGGAGTATTCAGGATTAAATTCTGAGTCGATCGGCGTTTTTGAAAATTCGATACTCAACTTTTTTGATTCTTGTAGACATATTTTTTCTACGTTCAGGTATGTAAAGAAAGTTTACAGGGTGTCTCAGGACGCTCGCACCAAATTCTAATGGAGTACTCAGGATTAAATTCTGAGTCGATTCGTGTTTTTGAACATTTCTAGGGTCCAATAGTACTCAAGTTATAAGAGATTTAAGCGGACCAATCAGATTTCAGCTTTGAGTTGCTTCATAAGGTGATTTAATGTTAGATGCACTATTTCCTAGGTAACAAGATACTATCAATGAAAATTGATACTGTTGTATCCTGTTACCTAGGAAATAGTGCATCTAACATTAAATCACCTTATGAAGCAATTCAGAGCTGAAATCTGATTGGTCCTCTTAAATCTCTTATAACTCGAAAACTATTGGACCCTAGAAATGTTCAAAAACACGAATCGACTCAGAATTTAATCCTGAGTACTCCATTAGAATTTGGTGCGAGCGTCCTGAGACACCCTGTAAACTTTCTTTACATACCTGAACGTAGAAAAAATATGTCTACAAGAATCAAAAAAGTTGAGTATCGAAATTTTGACACATGTCATTAAAAAGACGATTAATTTTAATGCCAATGTCGATGTCATTTAACAGAGTTTTGTCATACAATTTACAAATATGGTTTCATACATATTTTTCCAGCAAAGAATACGGCGGAAGATAGAAAGCTTTGGAAAACGTTTTTACATACATAACACAGAATAAGTTGATGCACTATTATAAACTTTTTGTAATTTAAGTCAATTTTTTGGGAGAACACCCTAAAATACGTATTTTTCTGTTGAAATAAAAAGTTACAGGGGGCTGGGCGTCTTGACAATATAGGTATGTTAAGTTTTTTTCATGGATAATTGTAGATTCATAATATTATATCCTTTTATATAGCTGAATGCTAAATAAAGTTAGTTATTATTATAAAAAAATATCTTTTTTTTACGAAATCTTTATAAAATAAAGTTCCGATACGTTTTAACGCGGGTATTGTGTGAGTAAAATACCGGGTGTATCATTTTCCACGCCGTATAGGAGATTAACATGGGAAAACGAATTTTATTTTTTCCTTGCTCCAGGAACAGATTTAAATCAATGCTAGCTTATCCAGTGGATAGACCCGGCTGGCCGGTATCCTGAAAAAAAAGATTGCCTGCTAGTGCCCTTTGGTTACTTAGCAGGAATTTTTGAAAAATTGGATTTTAAAACGACGCGCGCATTACTTCGTGTACTTTCGGTGTCCTTCGAAGCTTTACGTAAATTGTCAGCCAGGGCTGAATCTGCGATTTTTGACCTAATTGTTGACATTAAGAAAGCCGTGGCTTGAAATTATTGTTTTAAATCTGGAGCAAATCGTTCTATTTTACCTTCTTGCTGACGCAGAATTAATGTACCTACCAGCGGCGACAAGCGGCAGCCGACAAGGGTTCGGTCAGACTTGGTTGACGACCTAACCTCAAAAATTTACTTGGTCAAGTAAATTACTTTGAATTGCAATTATGAGGTAAGCTCTTACTCGGTGTTAACGTTTAATTAATCAATTATTCTACTTTAGGTGGCAATATTGTTAGTGGTAGTTCGAACAAGAATCAGAAGGCATTCTCGGGTTTGGCAATGACCTCCCATCGTAAACTGTCTTTATCTTTTACGTTACCTATTTGTGTTAAAAGGTTTTGTAAGTGAAGACACAAGTAGGAGTTACATGTATTCGTGGAGAGTACATTTTGTATTCCCTTAACTAGTTGTAGATAGTTAGAAGTTGTTTGGTAATGTTTAAGAACCCTGTTTGGAAAAGCAGCTGCTGACAACATCGGTACTGGTAATTAAATTGGAACTTGAGACATCATGTTGTATTTACCTAATAAAATGCTTTTTGAACTTATTTCCAAATTTTTCAGTTCAAAAGAATCAAATTTTGTCCATTATTGGCTAAGTTGTTATTGAATATTAATCACTAGCAGAGTGGCACTAAAGAATAGATTGTTAAAACTGAGTAATGGAAGAAGCCAAGAACGCGTTTAAAATTCTTTATTAGTAAGTTTTTTAAAACATCGACAGCTGGCACAATTCCATTTTTGTATCTTTACATCAATCCTGACTAAATTGTAGCAATATCACAAACCACCACTACTTTTAATAACACTCCGCCATGCAGTGCATAGAGAATTAAATAACAATTAGTAACTTTCCAGTATAATTCTTCTTGCTCAATTTTTCAATGGGAATGAGTAAACGGATGAATTTTTCCCCTGGTCCAGGGCAGTAAGATGGCATGGCATCCTGAAATAAATGTGATCACTGTTTATTTATTATGAGGGAGGTACCTATCCCTATCACAAAAAATATCCATTGTACCTACCTAATCAATTTAACTTATCCGCTCATCCGAAGGGTTATTGGTAAATGGGTTGTTGGCCTGGGACAAGGGTTTTCTCTGGAATAAGCCGTTGTTGTTTCGTCGATGTTAATTTCATAATCACAACAATCCAACCAAAAGCTGTGTCAAAAGTCTTGTTGTCACCTGTCAATCTAATTTCCATTTTGTCGACGTATGTTTTTTCGCGCTAAGGTTACCAGTCAGCCTGGTTATTGACACCGTGCGGGGTGCGTTCAGTTAAGTAGTGCTGCTGGGTGGGTAAATTGGCGTTGTAGTACTTACACAGTGTCAACAATAGCTGCTTTCCGTTTACACATTTGTCTGAGAAAACTCAGCTATTTGATTGGTCAATTACAAATGAACCAATCAAATTGCTGAGATTAATTGAGGCTCCTCAGGTAAATGTGTAAAAGGAAAGCGCCTAACGTCAACGCGTCACTGCGCAGACCACGTTGACCAGGTAACGTGAACACTAATGTTGTCGCGTTCTTTCTTATGTATGCTACAAACAAAAGACAAAAACATGACCAAGTAGGCGACCAGGCTGACTGGTAACGTTAGCGCGAAAAAACATATGTCGACTGAAAGGAAATTAGATTGACAGGATTGACAGGTGACAACAAGACTTTTGACACAGGTTTTGGTTGGATAACAACGGCTTATTCCAGAGTATGAAACACTCCACTAAGGAAGACGCACTCCGTCAAAAAAAATGTACCCACTTTTTGATTTTAATTCGGGTTCCGCAGTTTCCACCAGATGTCGCGGCGTTCGTATGCGATTAAGGAAAAAAAATATAAAATTCCTCATTTCACGAAAAAAAGACTCTTTAATATGAGCGTAAGTCGGAAAGAATTAGATAAAATACGCACCAGATCAATGGATTTGATTACTTTCACATTACTTTTGTCTTTATCTAGAAAATCATCGTACAACATGCCAAAGAAAAATTACAATTTTGTGACAAATTTGCAAAAATACATGGGACAGCTGCTTGCCATAACAATACTCTGCCTCTACGAACTTGATCTCTTCTTGCATCAAGCAATTTTGACTCATAGTGGTAAATAATATCTTCCTCCATAAAATGTAGGTATAGCCCGCTCCACAGACCTCATTATTAGACCATAAGCAGACCTATCCGCTCCTGATTGAGCCAGCGGCCATTTGTTAATTGACCAGGATCTTCCTAATAACAACAGTTACTGTGAATTGGTCGCCTTTTAAGAATATTATTGATTTTTACCTTTGATGCCTTATGGCGTGACATTTCTCACATTTCCGTCACTGAATTTCTTTCCAGAGGCATAGAATATCCTCTGCTTGTCGCTATTCTAAGTTGTCCTTTATTAAACAGTTAAAAAACCCATGAAAGCTAATAAAACTTGCAATAATTCGCTTTTGACCGAACGTTAATGTCAGAATGACAACCTCGCTATCGCCGATTGCGCCACCTGATTATTATTGGAGAACTGCTTAAAAAGAGGGACGAAAATTTCGCAATTTGCGGCATGAGTTCGGCTTCCTTAGTGGAGTGTTTCATATTCCAGAGAAAACCCTTGTCCCAGGCCAACAACCCATTTACCAATAACCCTTCGGATGAGCCTTACTGTGATATTGTGGATTGTCAACAAGTTAAATTGATTAGGTAGGTACAATGGATATTTTTTGTGATAGGGATAGGTACCTCCACAGACCACTCACTGTATAGACGTACGACGGCCATATATTTGTCTTGGTTCAAAAGAGTAGCGCCTCTGGTGATTGGGAGCGGAATTAAAAATTTTCCTTAAAATGTTCCTTGCCAAATAAAATTAAAAACTCGGTACAAATAAAAGGATTCAGAGCAGCAGTTTAAACCATTGTTTAATTAAATACAAGTTAAAACTGCAACAGTTCTAAAAAATGCAATGTCCGAGTCCGACCGAGGGTCATAAAACCATCATGAAATATTGAAAACAAGGTTCAAGTAGTTCACAAAATCACACAGTCTGGCCGCTTTCGAGGCTTTGGCATTCGGCAAACGATGTCTATTAAGTTGGACCATCACATAAAGACTACAGCACTTTATAATTCCCATTGCCACTGTTTTTGACGAACGAACACAAAAGAATCCCCGTATGTGTGCTCTTTTTGATTTGAGTCTCTACACCGTAAACATAAGAACTGAATATAGTAGAACGAACACATAACTGACTAAACTAGAGACAAATTCAACTGATCACTGCAAGTCTAATTACTTAAAATTAAAAACGATTCACTTTAATAATTTTGTGACAGTCAGAAAGCTTTGTCAAAAAAGACAAGAAGACAAGTAGCCTGCTTTGCGTTAGCTACTGTAAAAATGTCTGAGTTACATCTCACTAATCAAACCCATTTTATATTTGTTTTTATCGGCGCGACATCTCTGGATTGGGAGCAGAAATAATATAAGTCACGTGACTGGACCAAAATGCCGCTATTTAACTGAAATCTCTATAGAGATGAGTGCTTTGTGGGTACCTCCCTCATAATAAATAAACAGTGATCACATTTATTTCAGGATGCCATGCCATCTTACTGCCCTGGACCAGGGAAAAAATTCATCCGTTTACTCATTCCCATTGAAAAATTGAGCAAGAAGAATTATACTGGAAAGTTACTAATTGTTATTTAATTCTTTATGCACTGCATGACGGAGTGTTATTAAAAGTAGTGGTGGTTTGTGATATTGCTACAATTTAGTCAGGATTGATGTAAAGATACAAAAATGGAATTGTGCCAGCTGTCGATGTTTTAAAAAACTATTATTAATAAAGAATTTTAAACGCGTTCTTGGCTTCTTCCATTACTCAGTTTTAACAATCTATTCTTTAGTGCCACTCTGCTAGTGATTAATATTCAATAACAATTTAGCCAATAATGGACAAAATTTGTTTCTTTTGAACTGAAAAATTTGGAAATAAGTTCAAAAAGCATTTTATTAGGTAAATACAACATGATGTCTCAAGTTCCAATTTAATTACCAGTACCGATGTTGTCAGCAGCTGCTTTTCCAAACAGGGTTCTTAAACATTACCAAACAACTTCTAACTATCTACAACTAATTAAGGGAATACATAATGTTCTCTCCACGAAAACATGTAACTCCTACTTGTGTCTTCACTTACAAAACCTTTTAACACAAATAGGTAACGTAAAAGATAAAGACAGTTTACGATGGGAGGTCATTGCCAAACCCGAGAATGCCTTCTGATCCTTGTTCGAACTACCACTAACAATATTGCCACCTAAAGTAGAATAATTGATTAATTAAACGCTAACACCGAGTAAGAGCTTACCTCATAATTGCAATTCAAAGTAATTTACTTGACCAAGTAAAATTTTGAGGTTAGGTCGTCAACCAAGTCTGACCGAACCCTTGTCGGCTGCTGCTTGTCGCCGCTGGTAGGTACACTAATTCTGCGTCAGCAAGAAGGTAAAAAAGAACGATTTGCTCCAGATTTAAAACAATAATTTCAAGCCACGGCTTTCTTAATGTCAACAATTAGGTCAAAAATCGCAGATTCGGCCCTGGCTGACAATTTACGTAAAGCTTCGAAGGACACCGAAAGTACACGAAGTAATGCGCGCGTCGTTTTAAAATTCAATTTTTCAAAAATTCCTGCTAAGTAACCAAAGGGCACTAGCAGGTAATCTTTTTTTTCAGGATACCGGCCAGCCGGGTCTATCCACTGGATAAGCTACCATTGATTTAAATCTGTTCCTGGAGCAAGGAAAAAATAAAATTCGTTTTCCCATGTTAATCTCCTATACGGCGCGGAAAATGATACACCCGGTATATATTCCAGTGATAAATTGCCGCCCTAAATTTAACATAAAATTCTTCAGACTTCCTTATTTTAGGAAATTTAAGATCTCGTTGTCATTTTTAAGAGATTTTTTTTTTTGAAAAAACCATTGACGAGGAAATTAGAAAAAACCGAAAAAGCACTGAACTGCAATAAAAAATCAAAATATGCTCTGACAATTGTCATATTTCAACCGTTTTTTTGCAAGGGAGCTGTTGTTTGACAACTGTGACCAGAATTCATGTTCACAATTGAAGAAAAGCTAATTTAACATTGGTTTAATGATCATTACTTGAAGCATGTCCTCGGTTTTTTAAATTTTCTTCGTGAATGGCGAGTTTTTTCAAAAAAGTTTAAGAACTAAAAAAAGGTTGAGAATTGAACGAAGAATAAGGCCACATAGCCAAATTAGCAATATTTTCAAACATAGAAAAGTTCAAGGCAAATAACTTAAGTATAGCAAGGTTGCGATTTTTTGATAATGTCCAAAGTACCATCAGCATTTGCCTTTTGGTCGGTAACAATAACAATGCTGTGCAAATATTCTAAATCCTGCGATACATTCGATAGATTTTGTGGTATTAAGGATGCGGTGTCTTTCAGACTCACCCTGTATGTATGGGTAACCTTCCATTTTTAATTTTTTTTTTGTTAATTGTGGTGTGGGTGTGTTTCCTTCTTGCATAATTATCTTAATGACTCATTTGACATCATTAATTTGAATTTTGACGAAGCAAATTGCCGAGATTAACGGAGTACTCGATAATTGTGCGAACATAATTTTATAAATAATGTTGCTGGGTCACAACTTAAGAGGGTTGTTCACGGCTGCCAACTTTTTTCAAATTTTTCAATCACTCACCTGTAAACGATAATAAATATAAACCACAGAGCAATCGACCCCCATATCGCCCAGTGCGTCAAACAAGTCCACGAATTCATCACCAACCCCGCCTTCAAACACACAGTAATGACAACAAACTGCAAGAAAGCAAGAAACGATTAGTTCCAAAACGAAAAACCCCAAACTCACCGTGTAGACGTTATTGCCCATGACTAGAAACCCCCCGTCCCTCCCGTTCATCCACAGGATATCGTTCTGGCAGGCGAGCAACGGCAACCAAAACAAAATGGCCGAATGGATCATCCCATTGACCACCCACAACCAGAAAACTTTCACGTTGAACAGTTGGCCGCTCTGCGACGGTTTGTACAACTGCGGATTGTCCATCATTTTGTCTGCACTGCAGGCCTTGTCGAAGAGGCCCATGGCCAATGGTGGTAGGGCGGTGAAAAACACGTTGTACAGTCCAATGGACCTAATTCAGTGATATTAGGCTTAAAAAAGGGGTTGACTAAGTCCTAACAGGCTGCAACCACGGGGGTGGCAAATAGGGTCTAAAATCTATAACCGGTTTGTATTTCACTATCACTAGAAACGAAACACCCCCACTACACCGAAACACTTGATTTTCACTGCTGACGCGTTTCGAACACAAGCCGAAGCTAAATAACCTACCTACCAGAAAACTGAAATATTTATAGGCCTACCAGCGTAGCTCCACCCCTCGGCTGTGAAAGTTAGACCAATCACAGGTCGAGAAATGGTCACGCATGGGTCCTCCCTAAAGTAGCGTAATCAGAGATGAATATGCGATCGGGCCTGTATCAGCGTTCATAAACCTATCTCTAGGCTTATAAATTACGATACTTTCCATTGCCCTACATGCTTTACACAACGACCATAAACTAAGTTAGTTTGTAACGTTAACAAGGTACAGATGCTTGATGCATTGGAAAGCATCGTAATTTATAAGTCTAGAGATAGGCTTATGAGCGCTGATACAGGCCCGATCGCATATTCACCTCTGTTTACGCTACTTTATGGAGTACTTGTTATATTTATACGTGCCCACCCATGCGTAACCATTTCTCGACCTGTGATTGGTCTAACTTTCACAGTCGAGGGGTGGAGCTACGCGGGTGGGCCTATAAACATTTCAAGTTTCTGGCAGGTAGGTTGTTTAGCTTCGGCTCTGATAATGAGCACATTGTGTTCGAAACGCGTCAGCAGTGAAAATAAAGTGTTTCGGTGTAGTGGGGTGTTTCTAGTGATAGTGCATTTTTCCACCGAAGTTGTCCAGTGTTTCCATTGTGCGGTTTGTAACGGGTGTCCTAAAAAAAACCGAACGAAATATTTTTGGAGACAACTCATCCATTTTTTAACCGATTTGGATGAACGTGGACTTAAATTAAAGCTAAAGAATCAGGCTATCGATTCATTCAAGAGACCACGACAGATGGCGTTGCCGTAGTAGCCTTAGCCATGCTTGTTTTAAAGGCTTACTTTAGCTGCATGGGGATTGGTCAGTTAACAACCAATGGTTATGAGATAAAAATAACCTTGAAGCACGTTTACTTTTCTCTAAAAAGCGTCTTTCAGAAGTTCGTTATGATTCACGAATTAATTTTCTGTGATCTTTTAAAAATCATATGTTTTCCCTTATTTTCACGCCTAATGACCATAACTGAAGTAACAGTGATGCATTTTCAGCTTAATTTTCAGTAATAGTGGATCTAATTGAATGAAAAACCCAAGCGGATGCGAATTGGAGGAAATTTAAAGGCTATTACTGAGAATTAAGCTCCTGTTGCTTCATTGTTACTCTAGTCATGGTCATTTTGCATGAAAAAATGTGAAAACACATATTTTTTAAATAATCACAGAAAGCCAATGCGTGAACCAAATTAACTTCTGAAACAAGATTCTTAAAGAAAAATTAACGTCCTTCAAAGTCATCATGTGAGTCTCACAACGACTGGTTGATAATTGACCAATCCCCACGCCCCTAAAATGAACCTTTGAGACAAGTATCACTAAGAGATCTATTGCAGCACCATCTGTCGTAAGTTCTTAGACAGTTCGAAAGCCTGATTCCTTGGCTTCAATTTAAGGCCAGGTTCATCCAAATCGGGTAAGAAATGCACGAGTTATTACCGAAAATATTTCGTTCGGTTTTTTTTAGGACACCCGTTATATAAAATAATTCTCCATCCTGATGACGCCTATTTACTTCAATCTTATTTGGATTTCTTGCAAAACTCGTGCCTACTGTGTTGACTTGAACGTCAAGAAATGCAAAACTATGCAATGGTATAGCGAGCAGTAAGGCGTTTTTTCTCGGTTTTATGTATTGAAATACAAACTTGGATTTGAAAGCATAGGAAATAATCTTGTTTTGTATTGAAATACCTTCAAAATAATGTGAGATTTGAATGGTCCTTCCGAGAAAAATTTGAAACTGACGGCAAAAGTGACAGTATTTCAATACAAATTTGAAAAAATTGTAAGTTGACCAATCATGAGAGCCCATTTGTATTACAGAATTTGTATTGAAATGCATAAAATCGAGAAAAAATGCATATAGTATTCCTTTCTTGTAAAAATCGTTTTTGACATTAAGCTCAATTTCAAATTACACTATGTATATTTAGCAAATACTGCCTTCAAATTGTTAGGTTTCGTTTTACGAAACTGCAACAACTTTCATAGTTTACACTGTATTAAATTGTTGTACATTTCCCTAATTAGATCTCGTTTAGAATATTGTTCAACAGTTTGGTCACCTACTTATGCCACCGACATAAATACAATTCAAAGGGACCAAAACAAATTCCTGATGTTCACCAACTTCAAATTAGGAAGGTTCGACTTAATATTTATATTCGATTGACTGTTCGCACCTTCTATCTCAAATCGACTTTAACATTCCTCCTCGACCTCAGAAAAGATTAGACCAATTTTTTCAGCCTAAGCTTCGATCGAATTTCGAGTCAAATATTCCTCTTTTCCATATTACACGGTATGTCAATAAGTATGCAGATGGGCTGGACCTTTTTCATAGGTCTCTAAACATATTGAAAAGGTCTGTTGCTAATATATCGTTAGATTGATAAGTTCTTCCCGTTATCTACTAGTTTTGTAAGAGTTGATTGTTTTGTGGTTCGTCGTTAATAAATTATTATTATTATTATTATTAACCTCTGCAAATGAAAAGTTAGACAATTTTAAGAAAGAAAAATCGCTTTTTTAGGCTTTTCCACAAATATCTCAGTTTCTCTGAACAACTTCAGTCGTGAAGTCAGTCGTTTAATCACTCCGAGTCATAAAAGCACGAAAAAAATAACAAATATTCATACTTAAGGTATTTGTTAGAGCCTATGTGTGACCCTTCTGTTGGTGTTGCAGCCTATTAGGGAGGGTTTAGTTACAGGTCCAAAGTGTATACAACTGTGTGTCAATGGTCCTTTTATGTCTGCTAGTCCGTGTGCCAACGGACAAAATTGAAGTTTTAGTAAAAATTGGGGGCACTAAACGAGACTTCTAGGGTAGCTTTCTAGATGGTCAGGGTTCACGAAAATGCATGCTGATCATCTGCTGAGTTAGGTAAAAACAAAAATTCTAATTTTCAAAGTTTAACGTAGAAGGATTTACTCCATGTTTAAAAATTAATAATTATAGAGAAAATTAAAACGGGCAACAGCCTGAGGAACGGCAGCGAACAGGGAGAAAACGGGTCACTCAAGATCTTATATCACCGTTGAGCTAAGAGCTAATATAACCAAAAAGATTGTTCACAAAATCTGCCAGTGAGGTTTGATTCCTTGTGGTTTTTTATTGAAGAAAAACCCAATTTGAAAAATAATACAGTTTTTAAAGTGTTTAATTAAAAAAAATTTGTGGTGCAATTTTTATTCATCTTTCGAAAAATGAACCGATTACGCTAAACACACAATTTTCACCTATTACTTACGTAGTGTTAATTTCCAAATCAAGAAATTCCGTAAGAAATTTCAAAATAATTGCCTGAAACAAATTGGTGTATATTAATTTTGCAAATGTTTTAAGACACTTTATCGTATATGCTTAGCAAACTCCAAACTAAAGTTAGCCAAGTTACAGCATGGGGCTGATTGACCTTACCTTGACCTTGAATTTGCATATACAGGGTGCACCATTTAAAACGAAACACCCTGAATAACTCCTGGGACAGTGATTTGATGGAAGAAAGCTGAAACAGGTCGATTTTTCTTTGGAGGGGGCACGTAAATCCCTGCATGGCGAAATTTTCCAACGCACCCCCTACCCCCCACCAACCCCATCTTCACAATTTTAAATGGCATACCCCACTGATACATCAGTGAAAGCTAATTTCCTTGCGAATTCAATTTTGTAAAAATTTTTTCTCCAGCGCCCTCTACGGTCGAATTTTGAACAACGTTAGAGCCCTTTATGATGCATCATTTGAAAGGGTTTAAACCTCTCTGTAAACTGATGCAAGAATTTTTTAAATCCATTAATTCGTTCAAAAGTTACAGCCTAAACTTGAAGGATTTCTAGGCCCCGAATCAGCTAATGTTTTTTTAGTGCC
This sequence comes from Pycnomerus fuliginosus, assembly GCA_963924575.1. NCBI lineage: Eukaryota > Metazoa > Arthropoda > Insecta > Coleoptera > Zopheridae > Pycnomerus > Pycnomerus fuliginosus. Next base: position 23,664,182 of record OZ004622.1, read on the forward strand.
GTAGCAGAATGCGGAGGTACTCTTGTCTTTGCTTATTCGCTCACTCGCTCGCTCGCTCGTCGTATCGATCGCTCCTCACTCTGTCCGTCGGATAACTTGAGAACGGATTGAGGTATCGAGCTGAAATTTGCTATACGGAATCTTGCCCAAAAAAGTAAGGCGGGGATTGCTTTTGGGCTATATCGGACCAAGGGGGTGGAAATTAGGGGTTGTAACTCAAAATTCCGCCTTATAAGTATTGGTCGAAATTAACGCCATTCGATACCCTTCCATTAATGATTCAAAAAGGTGTTATTCATGTTTTACAAAAAACCACCCTTAAAGGCTCTACAACCCCTAACATGAAGAAATACATAACGTCGGATAACTTGAGAACAGAGTGAGGTGTCGAGCTCAAATTTACTATACGGCTTTATACACTAAAAAGTAAGGCGGAGATTGCTTTTGGGTCATATCGGACCAAGGGGGTGGAAATTAGGGCTTATTGTAACTCAAAATTCCGCTTAATAAGTACTAGTCGAAATTGGCGTCATTCGATAGCTTTCCATTAATTATTCAAAAAAGGTGTCATTCATATTTTGCGAAAAACCACCCTTATAGGCGCTACAACCCCTAACATGCAGAAACACAAAAATACGAAAACTCAAAAACTACTCAACGTATCAAGGCAGAATTTGGTTTGTGAATTTCCAGTGACATTATAGGTGGATGGACAAATTTTCAAAAATATCTAACAAAGAGGATGAAATTTAAGGGTTGAAACTTGAAATTTCTTCAAGTAAATGGTAGCCTAAAATTACGGGGTTCGATAGATTTCGGTCAACTATTGAAAAAAGGTCTTATGAGTTTTCAATCTAAAACCAACCCCTGGGCCATTAACCACCCCTAACTCTTTGCAAGTCGATAATTACATTTTATTTATTTTTTCTGAAACCCTATTGGTTTATTTATGAACAACTGAAGTCAGTAAATACGCAAGGAGTTATGTCACACCGGAAAAATAAACTCACCCCTGTAAATCATAAAGGGGTGAAATCATGAGGTGTTGAAAACATGAATCTACAAATCACCTTAATTTTTCAACGAATTGGATTAGGGTGGTGAAATTGAAAACACAACTTCCTTTAGGGATGTGGGGGTGGTGAAATAGGGGGTTGGAGTTTAGGGGTTGAAACGTCCATAAAGCCCTGTAATTTGACACAGAGAAGCAATATCTTCTGCGAAACTGTGACATCTTACACACTGCATCTTCGATAAGGGAAGAGCGAATTTTAGGAGAAAATTATCGAAGGGGATGAAAGTTAGGGGTGGAAACTCGAATTTTCAATGAAGAATGTATAGTTGAAAATAATACCATTCGATAGCTTTCTATTGATGGTACAAAAAAGGTATTATTCATCATTCGCGAAAAACGACCCTTAAAGGCGATACAACCCCCTAACATGCTGAAACACAAAAATGCGAGAACTCAAAAACTGCTCAACGTATCTGGGTTAAATTTGATGCGGTAATTTACAGCGCCACTGTAGGCGGATGGGCAAATTTTCATTAATATCTAACAAGGGGGTTGAAATTTAAGGGTTGAAACTGGAAATTTTTTCATGTAAGTGGTGGAATAAAATTATGGGGTTCGATAAACTTCGGTCAACCATTGAAAAAAGTCTTATGAGTCTTCAACCTAAAACCAACCCCTACGCTACTAACAACCCTTAAGCCCTAGCAAGCGGAGTAAACACATTTTATTTTTTTTTTTGCTTTCTTCTGATTTGTTAATAATTCAACGTCATTTTCATTAATTTTTAACCCATCCACAATTTTTCAACCCCTTTCATGATATGTGAACCCTCAAAGAGCAAAATTTACCCACACCGCTTCTTTTTCGTGTGATTTTCGCTAGTTCTACTTAACTACAGTACATTTTCATCTCTTTTGAGTTTTCATCCCCCTTAACGATTTTTCTCCCCCCCGAGCGTTAATTTTGTAAAATTCGCGCAGTTTTGCCTTTTTTCGGTAATAAATTTTACCGAATTTTACTCGTATGAATTGTTACTGAGTTTTTCACTTTTTCGACCCCTTCGCAATGTTTCAACCCCCAAAAGTCAAATTTGCATAATTGGCTTATTTTCGTGTTATTTTCTGTAATTCTACTTAATTAAGATTAATTTTCATCCCTTTTAACTTTTCATCCCCCTGTACAATTTTTCAACCCCCTAAGTGTTTATTTTGCAAAATTCACGCAATTTAGTTTTCCTTCGGTAATAAATTAAACTCATTTGGATTATGTTTATCTTTTTCACTTTTCCAACCCCCTTCGCAACATTTCAACCCCCAAAAGCTAAATTTGCATAATTGGTTTACTTTCGTGTTATTTTCTGTAATTCTGCTTAATTACGATTAATTCTGATCCACTTTGACGTTTCATCCCCCTTTACAATTTTTCAACCCCCTAGGTGTTAATTTTGCCAAATTCGGATATTTTCGTTTTTCCTCGGTAATAAATTGAACCCATTTGGATGATGATTAAACTTTTCACTTTTTTCATCCCCCTTCGCAATGTTTCAAGTCTTCAAATGCAAAATTTACATAATTGGGTTAATTTGGTGTTATTTTCCGTAATTTTACTTAGCCACGGTTAATCCTCATACCTTTTGATTTTTTCATCCACCTTTACGATTTTTCAACCCCCTAAGTGCTAATTTTGCAAAATTCGCATAATTTCGTTTTTCGTCGGTCATAAAATTGAACGCATTTGGGATTCAGTTTACCTTTTACAATTTTTCAGTTTCCTTCTGTAATTCTACTTAATTTGGGTTAATTTTCACCCTCTTTGACTTTTCATCCCCCTTTACAATTTTTCAACCCCCTAGGTGTTAATTTTGCCAAATTCGGATATTTTCGTTTTTCCTCGGTAATAAATTGAACCCATTTGGATGATGATTAAACTTTTCACTTTTTTCATCCCCCTTCGCAATGTTTCAAGTCTTCAAATGCAAAATTTACATAATTGGGTTAATTTGGTGTTATTTTCCGTAATTTTACTTAGCCACGGTTAATCCTCATACCTTTTGATTTTTTCATCCACCTTTACGATTTTTCAACCCCCTAAGTGCTAATTTTGCAAAATTCGCATAATTTCGTTTTTCGTCGGTCATAAAATTGAACGCATTTGGGATTCAGTTTACCTTTTACAATTTTTCAGTTTCCTTCTGTAATTCTACTTAATTTGGGTTAATTTTCACCCTCTTTGACTTTTCATCCCCCTTTACAATTTTTCAACCCCCTAAGCACCCATTTTACTAAATTCAATATTTCAACCCTCCGAGGGCTAAATTTGCATAATTGTCTTATTTTTGTATTATTTTCTGTAATTCTACTTAACTTGGGTTAATTTTCACCCTCTTTGACTTTTCATCCCCCTTTTTTTCATAATTTCGTCTTTTTAACACCACTGTGCGTCTGCGGAGGCACTACTACTAGGTGCAGATTTATAAAATCTGCACCCGACTCCACCAGTAAATTCAGCTCGCCCCTACATACACATTAACAAGGTAAACATCTACAGGGACACACATCGCATTGATACACATCTTTCGTTGGCTTTTCAATGTAACTTTTGAACGAGCGGATGGATTTGAAAAATTCTTACAAAATTGAATTCGCAACGAAGTTAGCTTTCAATAATGTATGACAAGTGGGGCATTGTCATTTAAAATTTTGAAGAGGGAGTTGGTGGGGGTAGGAGGTGCGTTGAAAAATTTCGCCAAGCACGGAAGTGTCCCCTTGCAAACAAAAATCGACCTGTTTCAGTGTTCTTCCCTCAAATCACTATTCCAGGGTTTTAAATAGTACACCCTGTATATGAATTAGGTACTTCTGTATATTAAGACCAATTTACATAAATTAAAACTATTGCAGGAACACCCCTGTTACGGCAGTGAAACAAGAATGTAGATACTTGAAATACTCAAACAAGCTTTCCCACGCATAATATCTTTAATTTTTTTTGACTTAGTCCATCCATGTCAAGACTGTAAGTTGCATCCAGTGACTGAAAATATTATTATTAATGCCTCTGCAGTTTGTTAAGCATGCAAAGTGTCTCAAAATATTTGCAAAGTTAATTCCAAGTTGTTTCGGGCGTCAGTTCAACCCCAATTATAAAGATCGAATTTTGCTATTTCGCAGGGAATTTCTTGATTTGGAAATTAATACAACAGCTAAAATTCATGCAGTTTTCTACCACATCGAAGATTTTTGTGAGATAGCAGCACAGTGTGGGTTGAGTAAATATAGCAGTTCAGTCTGATTTTTCGACGCTGTGGAAAATATATCACGTTCAGACTGCGACGTAATTTCAAGCTTCCGTTTGTTTCTATAACGCTCCACATGTGTAATAGGTAGTCAGGAGACAAAATATTGGCCCTCGACCGCGAACAATGTCGACAAATTCTTAGAAAAGACACTCAAAATATGTTTGTGAAGGCTTGTACCCTACTCGAGTCGTTTTAATAAAGAGGTTTTCACGTACAATTTAAAGTTTTTTGATAAAGCTTGTGAGAATCTTTTCCCATTGTGAACGGTCCAGGGCCATTATTTTATCACCTACATTATCTTAAAACTTTGGCAAAATTGTTTACCAAGCGTAATCAGTTCATTTTACGAAAAATGAATAAAAACTGCCCTACAATTATTAAACGGTGTGAAGACGGCTCAACGCCATCTAGAGGTCTTTACCAACACTTACGGCGGATTTCTCGTCAACAAGGTTGACATCGAAAACCAAAGTGTGGTTGACCACCGTGCTATGGCAGCACGAGCAACTCAAAGATGAAAACAATGGTTGGTGATCGAATTGCCCCCCCCGACAGCTGCAGACCGGTTTCGTTCTTATTAGAACTCATCAGTACAGCAAAGCCCGGAAGGCAACTCGATCACCAAACCAACCCGGTTATATAGCCGGAAAGCGAAGATTAAACGGTGTGAAGACGGCTCAACGCCATCTAGAGGTCTTTACCAACACTTACGGCGGATTTCTCGTCAACAAGGTTGACATCGAAAACCAAAGTGTGGTTGACCACCGTGCTATGGCAGCACGAGCAACTCAAAGATGAAAACAATGGTTGGTGATCGAATTGCCCCCCCCGACAGCTGCAGACCGGTTTCGTTCTTATTAGAACTCATCAGTACAGCAAAGCCCGGAAGGCAACTCGATCACCAAACCAACCCGGTTATATAGCCGGAAAGCGAAGATTAAACGGTGTGAAGACGGCTCAACGCCATCTAGAGGTCTTTACCAACACTTACGGCGGATTTCTCGTCAACAAGGTTGACATCGAAAACCAAAGTGTGGTTGACCACCGTGCTATGGCAGCACGAGCAACTCAAAGATGAAAACAATGGTTGGTGATCGAGCTGCCCCCCCGACAGCTGCAGACCGGTTTCGTTCTTATTAGAACTCATCAGTACAGCAAAGCCCGGAAGGCAACTCGATCACCAAACCAACCCGGTTATATAGCCGGAAAGCGAAGATTAAACGGTGTGAAGACGGCTCAACGCCACGTAAAGACCTCTAGATGGCGTTGAGCCGTCTTCACACCGTTTAATCTTCGCTTTCCGGCTATATAACCGGGTTGGTTTGGTGATCGAGTTGCCTTCCGGGCTTTGCTGTACTGATGAGTTCTAATAAGAACGAAACCGGTCTGCAGCTGTCGGGGGGGCAGCTCGATCACCAACCATTGTTTTCATCTTTGAGTTGCTCGTGCTGCCATAGCACGGTGGTCAACCACACTTTGGTTTTCGATGTCAACCTTGTTGACGAGAAATCCGCCGTAAGTGTTGGTAAAGACCTCTAGATGGCGTTGAGCCGTCTTCACACCGTTTAATCTTCGCTTTCCGGCTATATAACCGGGTTGGTTTGGTGATCGAGTTGCCTTCCGGGCTTTGCTGTACTGATGAGTTCTAATAAGAACGAAACCGGTCTGCAGCTGTCGGGGGGGCAGCTCGATCACCAACCATTGTTTTCATCTTTGCCCTACAATCTTTTATTTTTTTCAAATAATAGCTATTAAGACAACTAGTGTATTAACGTGTGAACAAAAACTTTTCCGATCTAGTTGCCCCTGCGTGAGAAACGTAGGACGTAGATTGCTGAAATTATCATTCAAAGCGAAATCTAAACAGTGAAGTTATGATACTATTTCCATAGTCTACGCCCTACGTCTCTCACGTCAAGGGCTACTAGATCGGAAAAGTTTTTGATCCCTCTTTATAAAACATGTGCTGTCATCATGATTTTTTCTAATACTAAACATATTAACACGACCTTTTAAAGTTTCTTTTGGATTTTCTTGTCAATTCAAGTGATAAATGTCAAAAATTTTTGATTTATTAACCTTAAAACACGTTTTAATAGGCGACCGTGCAATTATTTTTTTTTGGGTTTTCCTAACTGGAAAATTTTGTGGGCAATTTTTTTGGTTATATTACCTTTTACCCGAACCGTGATATTAGAGCGCCAGTCGGTAAAGTAGGAAACCAAACCACCGCTAACAGCAATGTCAAAAGAACGTCAATTGAAGCGAGAAAACGTCAAAAGGCGAAAAACGTTGCTATGAGGAAAAGTGTTGCTATGTAGAAAAGTTTAACTTTTCTAAATAAAAAAATGCTTGGAAGTTTAATATATTTCAAAATAGTACACGGAAATAGTTATTTGTACACCCAACCGCATTAATAATAAGCGGGCTGATGGAGACAGAAATAGCAGACACGCATTCTAATCGTATTTCCCTCTTTATCTCACCCGCTTATTACTAATGCGGTTGAGTGTACAACAAGTAAGGAAAAGTATTACTTTTCCATGCGATAGTGAGTGTTTGAAACGAGCATGGAAAAGAATTTTTTCCACGAGTTGTACACATTATTTTTCCGTGTACTATCCTGAAATGGCGTTAACATTTAAAATCAAAAATTATTTGTGCAGGGTCAAATACTTTCTGAAACTTCATATTTACATGGTAACGGAAAACAACAAAATAAAAATTAACAAATAATGTCATTGAAAATGTGTGCTGATGAAAAGAATTATTTAGAAAAGCGTTGCTATGTGGAAAAGTATTGCTATGTAGAAAAGTTTAACTTTTCTAAATGAAAAAATACTTGTAAGTTTAATATATTTCAGAATACTACACGAAAAAAGATTAATTTTCATGAAAACGGAATGTTTTCATGAAATACAGTTTTATTAAGGCTATGTGCAACAGGAATTTGGAGCCCACTGTGCACTTGCAGATGGCCAACATGCATTTTCGTGTTCTCTGACCCTATAAGTTCCGTTTAGTGCCCCCAATTTTTACAAAAAAGTGCTCTAGCACAAATTATAGGTAGGTACGGGTCAATTCTAATTGATGACACAAATTTTTTTCACGACAAATGAGCTTGGATGCACAAATCACGAGATGACTCTGGCAGGAAGATTCCTTTATGGAGAATTTTCGTAAGGAGCGTTATTGATAGATCATGAGCCGTCACTTTAACCACAGCGGGCGAAGTGATAGCACCATTATTGGACTTCGTCACTACTTATCAGTGCTATGAAAATTGTCGACAGTGAAATGCAACGCCAGCGCCATCTTACGATTTGCAAACCCAAGCTCGTCTGAAGTTATGACGCACCGCTGGGACACCCTGTATGACTTTACTCACCAGCGTTCGAAGAGTATCTGTCCCGACCAGCCGGAGTATATGGCGAACCACAGTTCAATCACGTACAGACAGATGTTTTTGTAGAAACTGTACAATATCAGTTTGCACATTCTGGAGTAGTTCCATGCGCCGTGGACCAATAGGAGTCGACGCAGGAACCGGAACTGGGCTATGCTGTAATCTGACGCGCAGGCGGCTTGGAGACCCTCAGCGCCCGAGATTCCAACGCCCACGTGCGCCTTTTGGATCATCGCCACGTCATTGGCCCCGTCGCCTATGGCTAAGGTTACGGTTTTGGTGTACTTGGTGACGTACTCGACGACTTCCGCTTTTTGCATCGGGGAAACTCGGCAACATATCACCACTTTGCAGGCGATCAGCAATCGGATGAAGTCGGTTCTGAGTTGGTAGCTGAGGGCGTACTTTAGGGTCTTACCGTCGATGACTAGGGCTATTTCGTTTTGGCCGTCGATGGTGACGCCTTCCAGTCTGGAGTTTTGGCGCATGATGGCATCCCTGGTGGTCTGAAAGGACGTCAACGTCATTGATGAAGATTTGGCAACACTGTGCTGGATATATAACGCCGGTTTCGGTCGCTTTTCTGCACTACCAGGTGCAATAAAATCTGATTGGACACCAATCAGAGAGCAACACGAAAGTGGCATACGATTTGACAATGTGGTTTTGAAGTTTGTGTTATAGACCAGGGTGGGAATTCTTGACCCTTCGTTTGTTAGCGAACGCTCGCAGTTGTTAAGATATAACCAATCACAGAACTCGTACCACAGCAACAGCGAGTGTTCGCTACATGCGAAGGATCAAGAATTCTCGAATCGTTCGAATCTGTTTCGTATGCGATGTTGCTAGGCAGCCGCCAATCAGATTGCTCGTACCTTAGTGATTCCGCATACGAAATAGTTCATACGATTTAAGAATTGGACCCCTGCTAGTTTAGAGATTGGCGACTGGTTAGAAGCAAATCGGACAATTTTTTGACAAGTTTTTCTAAATTAATTGAACCCTGCTGAATCCGAAAATCAGTGTCGGCATTTTGAAATGTAAATAATGATTTTCAGATTGAGCAGGGTTCATTTAGCCAAAAAATACTTGTCAAAATGTCATCCGGTTTGCTCTTTGTTTGTGGCGTACCTCAAAAGCACCTACAGTAAAAGACAGAAAACGACGTTTGCACATTGCAAAAGGGTAAGTAAAATGAGAATGTCTTACTAATCCCATGTATTTAGATTGATAATGCTGAAATATATTGAAAAACTTCATAAAAATTAAAAAACAAGGTTTTTCTTTAAATAATCGTCGAGCGCGTACGCCGAGCGGCGAGCGGCGAGCATAACTTTCTTGCCCGCGTTAGGGTTGAACCGTGATCTTTAATTTTGTATACCACGTCTTTGGTCGAAAAGCGCGTCATTTTCATGCTATTTTGGATATAATCCTCTGTCTTTAGCACTATCTAGAAAAGAGAAAGAGAGAGAGGAAGAGTTTTGACACCCTCTACCGGAAGAATGGTCAAATGAGTACAAGAAAAGCGAGGGCACTTTGCTGTAACCGACTCACTTTCACGTCCGTGACCTTCAAATTGCCAGCCGCGGCAAACAAATGGTATTTAAACAAATTTAAATACCTGAATCTTTCTTAAAAATTTTTCAATGGTGGCTCGAAAGATTCAGGTATTTAAATTTGCTTAATAATGATAAGTTTATTTAACTAATGTAGCTAACATAAACAATATACAATTAAGTAATATAATTAAGTAACTTTCTAATAATAGGTTACCTACCTACCTAAAATAAAATAAAAACTTATCTATAACCTCAATACTGGGCAATATTCAGATTACTAAGCGTAAACATTTCAGTAAATACTAAACTAGGGTGAATAGATTGTTAAACCATAAATAAGTCTTAATTACCTTTTAAAGGATTTAATATTTGGCACAGTTTCAATAGCTACCGGCAATTTGTTAAATAATCTTTAAATATAAGTTATTTCCTCGATGCCTTGTAAACTGTGAATGAATAGAGGATATCGGCGTTAGGTGACTATAGAAAGATAGGTACTTAGGTGTTGTCACCTAAGTATCTTTCTTGGATGGACTTCATTTTAAATATAAAAATGAGTATATTGTATTTAATCAAATTAGAAACACTTAACCATTCTAATCTGCCTAACATACTTTGAACCCTAGTATAAATAAAATACTACATTTAAGTATGGAGCTCATGCCTTTATTTTGCTGTTTTTGCAGTCTGTTAATATCAGTTTTACAAAACATGAAAACAATAGATAGGCAATATAGAAAATGTGGTAGAATAATAGTTTTGTACACTTTAAGGGCAGTATCAGTTGTAATGTCTTTTGTTACCTTACGCAGGACACCTATTTACTGTCTTTTTTTATTGCCTGATTTCCAATTTTAACAGGTTGGAGAAGATTAGAATTATATTTATTACCTAGTACCGTAATACATTTTGTTTTTTCTTTTTGTGTAGCATATTACAATTTAACCAGTCTTTAACACTCTCGAAATCATCATTAATGCATTCTGCTACTTGCTAGTAATCTTTCCCAGATAAGAACAATAGAGTCTCATCTTCAAATAGGTGTACTTTACATTTATTGGTAGCATATATTATGTCATTAATATACAGGATAAACAACAAAGGTTCCAGCACACTACCCTGCGGTACTCCAATTTTTACTTCCTGATCTTCAGATAAACGTTCCCCGTATTTCGTTTTCTGCCTCCTATTCGTAAGATAATCTTCAAACCATCGCAGGACGCTTCCCTTAAAACTCATCTTTGTCTGTGCATCTGTGCATGTTTATCGGCCGAAACTCTTCACATTTAGCTGTCCCTTTAACTCTTGGCACCGGTATTACGGTTGATAATTTTAAGTCAACTTGCTCTTCTAATAATGATGTGTTAATAATATTTAGAAAGGATTCTCAATTGACGCATAGCATTTTCTAGTAAAGTAATATGTATCAATACCAGCAGGACTGTTTTTAGAGGACATTGCCTCTATTTCTCTCATTAATTCCTCTGGGCTGATCAACTTAAAGACCTTTCCTTTCGCCAGTAACGTATTAAGTATCCACAACGATTTTTGATCGTGTTTGTTCGCATCAATTTTCTGTACATAATATTCGTTTTAAGTAAACTAACTACCTTATTTTCAAGCGTCTTGTATTTGTTCCAGTCAGATTCAACTTTAGTACCTACATACCTCTTATAGTAACAATCTCTATCTTTAATTGATACCAAATATGCATAGGTTTGACCTACACCCTGCTCATATATTTGTTGGAAAATGACAAAATTAAGGGTTCCTAGACAGGATCATAGAGATATTTTAACAGAATTTATATTTGAATTAAATGTCTGTTAAGGTACACATTGTATTTCCTATTTCTTATTTATTTATATTAATGATTTATGTAATATGCTCTTATGTGACTTTTCATGTGTATAATGGGTTTCGAGTACCTAAATGTATCATAATTTCCAAAAAGTCAAAAATCGTAAGAAAGAAACAAAATGTATGCAAACACGCTTTTACAATTTTCTTAATGTATGATTCTCACCAAGAATGTACAGTCGCAGACACGGCATTTCATACGACGACGGTGACATTTAATTGGCAAAAACTGCTTCTTTCTCCTCTGTTTGTTGAATTCTTGATGCGCATTTTTTTACTGCTGGTAGATTACGGCAAAAAAGGTAAAAACTTTTGGTTAAATAACCTTTCCCAACACTACTTAAATTTACATTGAGTATATCATGATCTATTTTACCTCTACTGTAATAACGTTTCTTAAGTTTACTAGGAACTTTCTTTGTCTATTCTATTACTGACCATTTCTCGACCTGTGATTGGTCTAACTTTCACAGCCGAGGGGTGGAGCTACGCGGGTGGGCCTATAAATATTTCAGTTTTCTGGAAAGTAGGGTAGTATAGCTTCGGCTTTGATAATGAGCACATTGTGTTCGAAACGCGTCAGCATTCAGCAGTGAAAATCAAGTGTTTAGGTGTAGTGGGGTGTTTCTAGTGATAGTACCCCAATTTAAGTTAAAATCACCCACAAGTACAAAGTTATTGGAGCTGTTAATTAGAATATCTAGACTGAAAGATAAAAATGGCCTCAAAAATTATTTTGACGCTTGAAATGTCACTTGTCATTGGATTCAGAAAATTATGTAGATTTCAAAAATGTTGTGATATGCAGTGTTCCATTTGAAAATAATAAGTTGATACCACTTCCGGTAAAACCGGAAATGGAAAAAAATTGGTTATTACGCCATAAAGTGGCATTCGATGTTCCAAATTTCAAAATCTTACTCCAAAAAATAAGGGAAAAAAGGGGGTGTACCATGATCCTGTGACACCCTGTATACGAAAAGCTCATAATTTTCTTAACCGTAGGAGCGAGAACACATTTGTGGCTTCACTTAACTTTCTTAAGAAATAAAATAAAATTGTGGCTCTAACATTTTTGACAGAAATGCCATTTCTTTACGGTTTTATCGGTCAAAAATAAATCCCTACAACGGAAACTTCCAAAATCACGGTTGCTAAAGAAGAACCAAATTAGACTAAAGTGCGAGCGAAAGCGAGCTTTCGACGGAGCCAAACTACATTTAGGCGTAGCCGAGTGAAACGAAAAAAGTTGCGAGCTTGCGAGGTTTCGGCTATTTACTAGTCTATATTATTAAAAATCGAACAACAATCAATAAATCGGAAAACTTTGGAGAACAAACGTCTGTGATAGTTGTCATACTTATGAAGGCTGTAGATGTCATACTTTTGTTGCGGATTAAGCGCCAACTTTCTTCTTACTTACGTCTAAACTGTCCGCGTTCAGGATTATATGATCCATCCCATGCGACAGAAGGCGGCAGGAAAACCCAATATTAATGGCCGTCTCCTGTTTATCTCCCGTCAACACCCAAATATTAATGTCCGCGTTCAGCAGCGCAGCTATCGTCTCCGGCACCCCCTCCTGCAGCTTATCCTCTATGGCCGTGGCTCCAATCAGCTTCAATTTCCTCTCGATCAAATTGGCAGCCTCCTCGATTTTCTCTGCAAACAAACGCAAAACTACAGTAGTGAAACTAAGCGAGTTCTGTACCTTCTCGGTGCTGCAACGATATCGTAGCCTTGTGATACAGCCTCCTCCACTCCTCGTACTCGACGCCCTTCAATTCCACCATGGCGCAACAGAGAGTCCTCAATCCCTCCGTGGCGAAGTGCTCCAAATGCTGCAACAGGATGTCGCTGTTTTCCTTGGCGGAACTGAACAAATCCAATCTCTCGTAAATGACAGTATCTGCACCCTTGCAAAATAATTTGATCTTCCCGTTCGGATCTCTGACAATCACGGACATGCGCTTGCGCGACGAAGTAAACTCCAGAACTGTCAGAATTTCGTAGCTCTCCTTCTGGCCGAGGGCGTCAATCTCCACGAACGCGGGGGTGCGACTGTTAAAAACATATCCGAACTTGGAGGCACCGTAGACTAGTGCTCGTTCATCAGGGGAGGCCGCGTGATAGACTATACTCCCGTCGGCCATCTTTTCCGGTATGACGGTATGACAGACGGACAGTAAAACCAGGAGCTCGCGGATGAGGGGTGCGTTTTTGTGGCCCATGCGCAGGTGCTGCACCAATAGGGAGTCCTCGAAGTTGTCGGTGGTGGTGTAGATGTCGTGGCCTACTGCGCATCGCTTGAACTCCATCACGTTTCTGGTGAGGGTGCCGGTTTTGTCGGAGAAAATGTACTTGACTTGGCCGAGCTCCTCGTTGAGGTTGGAGGTTCGGGCCATGGCGGGGGTGTCGCTTTCCGCGTGGTACATTTCCACGTCCGTGTTTATGAAGATGGCCTGGATGAAGCGGACCACCTCCAGGGTGACTTGGAGGGAGATGGGGATCAGGTTGTTGAAGAGGATCAAGAAGGTCAGGAGGTTGTAGGCGAAGTTCTGGGTGGAACCACCTGGAAAAACAATATTATGGTGGCAGGTAGAAAGAGATAAGACATAAAACGATGTCGACAGATTTTAAACAGCGCTGCCAAATGGGTGAAGATCTTCTGCTCAATCTGTCAGTTTTATTGCCAACCATTCAATGAAAAAAACCTATCTAACGTCCGTTTCCCGACAAAACTTAATTCGAAGGAACATTACAACAACATATTGCAACGGCAGAGAACAGTATGTAGATTATAGCGGCTACGGCGGTTTCAACATTTTTCAAGTTGGGTCTGGTGTGGCTCAAGGTTCCAACTTGGGTCCATTATTATTTATTTTGATTTCAATGAAGCTGTTCATGGGTTGGATGTTGTAATTGTTATATTTACGCTGATGACCTTAAGATAGTCAAAGTCGTTGAATCAGTGCAGGACTGTCAAGCTCTACAAAAATGTCTTGATTCAATTAAATCTTGGTGTGATGATAACAGAATGGTACTATATGTATGCATTTGCGATTATGTAATAAAGAAAATGTGATTCCTTTTCTGATTTGGGGCTTCTGATGGATCCAGGACTGTCCTTTTCCTCACATGTCATTACTATCACTAATAAAGCGGCTCAGCGACTTGGATTCATTATCAGGAGTACTGGGAATTTTGATAACTTGACAAGTATTAAGTTGTTATTTTATAGTTTAGTACGTTGGAGGCTGGAATACTGTAGCATTGTTTGGTCCCCATTTTATATTTTGTACATCGATTTATTGAAGAATATATTGAGAAAATTTTGTAAATTCATATACTATCAAATGTTCAATCAGTATCCTATGCGGCAATTCAGTCAATTGGCACTCCTATCAATTGTTAATGAAGTTTCCTTATGCGCTAGAAAAAATTTATCTAGACTGATATTTTTGCAGAAAATTGTCAAAGGGGTTATAAATAGTCACATGTTAGTTCTGTGCAATACGTTGTCCCAAGACTAGGCTCTAGATCAAATATTACGTTTTGTTATAAAATACCTAATACCTACACCTACCATCATTTCAACAGTTTATTAATTTCCTGTTATAGGCTTTACAATTGTCTAAATTATGAAGAATTCGATATTTTCTGTACTAATTTTAGCACTGATGCAGTTAAAGAGTGTTTGTAGTCCATATATAAATTTTAATTATTTTTTCATTTTAATATTGTTTTGATATCTAATTTTGTGAATTTTGTATCCACTATATACCTCGGTCTGTTGGATGAAATAAATATTATTATTGTTATTATATGTATATTGAGGCGGGCTTGGTGGTAGTAGTGCCGAAGTATATGCTTCATGATAAAGGAATCGTGAAGGTGTCAATTTCAGGTGATGAAATTAATACCTTCCAGTTGTAGTCAAGGGTCAAATTTCCACCAAGTGATTTTTTTGTGTTTGAGGGTTGAAAGGGGTGAGTTTAGGGGGTGCAATTTTTTCCGCTCAAGTATTATCCTCCACTAACAGTAGTCCAAATGTTGTCACGTTCAATTTCGAGCTCCCGAGCTAATCCCCTGTCGAGGGTGGGTATTGCTCGTATCATATTCTCCGCTGCTATTTTGCAGTAAGTTACCCGGTATAAGTCTCGGCCTCCTTCTGTAGGGGTCGTGGGGTGGCAGCGGACGATTGTCGTCTTTTGGGGGCGGTTTCGGATGGCGAATGTTCCTCAAAGTTTTGGTGCCGATAAATAAGTCACATGGTAAAGAATTACTTACCTGGTGGTTTATTCGGGATCCGTAACCCCGTTTCGGTAATTAAGGCTGGGTTTCACGGCCAATTTGGCAGAATTATCATTAATTTGCGGACTATCAACAACTGTCAGATTTCGAGGTTAAGTTGTTTGTTTACATCTACAAACTAGGGAATCTGGGCTACCAACGTTATTCCGTCTGGGGAATTTTGGTTCTGTAAGGTTTTCAAGGAGGCATCGCTTCCGGTGGAAAATCGCTCTTTCATTTCGAAGCGTGACGGTGCATGGAGGCTTGGGCCGTGCTCCTGGGTATTTGTGTAAATTCCCTCGGAAGATTGCAGGATTCCGCCCTAAGGTTGGTGAAGTGCCCTTGATCGGCGTCCCAACATACCGTTTATCGGGTTTTTGGCGACCTCGAAGCAGAATTTCGTCGTCGGTTGTTTGACAGTTCACCCTCTAGCACGAGGTAACGCTTTTATGAAATATTTCTTGTTCTAATATTTATTGTAGGGTTCTAGGGTAGGGCTTGGGTGCCCTCAGCATTGTTCTTAGGTAGGGCTTGAATGCCCCAATTTTCGGATAGGGCTTGAACGCTCCTATGTTTTTGGGTAGGGCTTAAGTGCCTTAGTAGTTTCGGTTGGGTTTGGAGTACCCTCCTTTACGTGTTTCGAGGGGTTGAAGACCACCCTGTGTTGGTTATTTATAGGGTTGGAGATTCTCCCCCCATCTTCGTGTGATTCCGGTTAGAATCTTGTCGATTGTTGTACCACCTGTTCAGTCCCTCCACTGTGGCGGAAGTAATCCTCAGCTTTAAACACCTAGCTGAAGGCATCGAGGGATCGAGGCCGAGTCAGCCACATTTGCTCGAAGCCACCCCCAGGCTAGGGGGGCGACGATCTTGGCTCAGCACAGCTGTTCGCTGCAGTCCCTCGACTTCCTCCAGCGCTGTATTTGGTGAGTCCGTTCCGTTTATCACCGAAGGGCTTCGCCACATTCGGAACTGACCCTTCGACTTAGTGTTGAAGTGATTGAACACAATCTGCACCCCCTTCGAGTTATTTTGAATTGTGTATTTGGGCTTCACCCCCTTTTAATTTGTTTCATTTAGTGCGGATTTGTCTTTTCTGCTACATTATTTAATTTTTGCCATTTAATTGTAAATTCATAATCTTTAATTGTTATTAATTTGGCCTTCAGCCATTTAGTACCAAAAATATCCGTTCGTGGCGGTACTTAACGTGTGGCCGGTTTTGGCCTCCGCTTAATTCGACCCTTCACTAACTTGCGCGAACATTTGCGTCATTTTGCGGATTAGTAGGTACCTGCGACCGTTCAATTTGCGCTCGAGATTTACCGGTCAATTAAGTTGGAGCTCCGTGAAGGCTCTGTTTCGACCGGATTGCGGTACGTTTCTGCTGTCATCATTTTAATTATCACTATTATAACTTGTAAACGAATTATTGTATCAAACTGATATATATATAAATGTACATAGTTTTATTGTTTGTGTGTTATTGCTAAAGCTAGCCACTCCCTTCAAATTATAGGAGATTTATATTGTGATTTCTGGCTTTCGACGTCGTCGCATCAGGGTAAATAAAGCCAGTGGCGTCCTTAAGTACCAACTTCAATTAGTAGCCTGCCTATTCGCTACCTACCTCCCGTACGGGAGAAGATCCACCGCCCTGGGATCGGGCTTGCGATTTATTTTCAGTACTCCTTTTTTTGTGTATGCACTTGTCAGCGGTGGGCCCTCTTGACCAGTGGACCTACCCTACGCCCTGCGAGAACTGACTGTGACAATGTAAAATTTAGTTCATTTAAATTTTTTGTGTTCAAGGATTGAAGGGGATATACACCTTCGAGGATTTTTGCATAAAAAGTTTACGATTCAAGAATTACGGGAAATATTCGTAACTTTTTTAGACACTCTGTATACAGGGTGTTGCCAATTTCAATGTCGCACTATTGGGATCTCCGAAACTACAAGAGATAGAAGGTCGGTTAGATTAAATAAAAGTTGCTCCTTTTCAAGGTGATTTAGAATCTGTAAAGAATTCTTCGATATCTTGATTCGTTCCTGAGTTATTCCGAAAAAACTGAAAATTGACATTCTAAAGAAAAATTCGTGGCTCTCTAACAGTTTGATGAAGTGAAACTTGGAACTTTTATATTTTTGACAGCTGTCAATGCATTGACAGAAATTTTATAGGCCTTCTAGAATTTGAGTAACGGAAGCCAACTTTTCTTTTTTTTATGGTCGCCATATTGGATTTTAACACCATTAGACACACGGAAGGCAACTCCCGTTTGGGTATGAATTGGGTTAGAATTCGCTACTGAGATCAGTTGAAGTTAGAGATTTGGGTGTTTATTTTGACCAAAAATTATCATTTGTTAATCATGTAGACTTTGTTGCATCCGCGGCTTCATTTTGTTTTTCATTATTGTACGTACACTTAGGCACTCGCAAAAAAATCGGGATACTCAATTTTCTCTATGTCCATTTTTTGAGTTTGGGGGCTGAAAGGGGTGAGTTTTGGGGCGAATTTTTTTTCGGTTGTCCCGATTTTTTTGCGAGTAAGTGTACTAATATGTATACTATTTCAGCGTTTATACTACCCAACTTCACTCTGCTGCAAGATCCACTATTGATGTCACTACGCCTACATTTCACAACGATCTTATTGTCATGTCTTTAAATAATTGAAATAGTAACATTAATTATTTATTAAATTATGTTATTATGTACCTATATTTAGCATTAATTGTCCTGTAATTGGATTCTTATCATATCTGTTGGGCAATAAATTATTATTATTATTAATAGGGAGGTCACAACACTCTTGATGGAACATAAAATGGGTCCCAAATAGTACCTATTTTCTTGACCAAGGTAGATAAGAACTATTTTAGCCCAAGCGGCACGATTGTAACTCCGAAGTACGAAGTACCGAGGGTTACAACACGCGAGGGCTAGAATGATCTTCTCTACCGTGGTGAATATAGTACTTTTTTCACTTACTAGCAAAGAAAACCGATATCGCAGTTCAAAAATAAGTCAATAATTATACGTTTTAAGGGTAGTTATGAAAATAATTATTTTGAAACTAAAAATATCACTTATGTGGTATCATTGCATTCAGAAAATTAAGTAATACCAAAAATATATTGGTATACCTAGTGTTCCATTTGAAAATAAACAGTTTATGTCACTTCCGGTAAAACCGGAAATAGAAAAAACTTGGTTAATATGTCAGAAAGTGCCTTTAATAAGTTCCTACATTCGATGTTCCAAGTTTCAAAAATGTATTCTAAAAACTATGGAAAAAAACGGTGGTGTACCATGATCCAGTGACACCCTGCAGAGTTCAGAGTTAGAATCAGATCTTTTTTCAGATTGCCATTTTTAAACATAGGATTAGCTAACTATAAAATACATAAATAATGATACTACCAACGTTAGGGTGTATAGAAAAAAAAGAATTTTAGAATTTCGTTTTGTAATAGTCGCCAAAACTTGCCTTTTACTATCTTGAAAAGAAAGTTTATTTAAGGTTTTCAGCCCTCTACCGCCCCTCAAATATTATGTTATTTTGAAATCTCAAGTTTACAATGAAAATTTTTTTGAAATGCAACATTTATTGTTTTTCTGTCACTAGTAGGCTCGGAGTAGATTTTAAAGATCACTAACAGCCGTTTTTTCATCTCTAGCTAAAATTAGCTACCTACTAGATGGCCATTGCATTATAGTTTCAAAGACAATTAACTCATCAATCAAGTTGCTGGTGCATGCATGACAGAGCTTATGTATGACAGTACTGGTTGACGTCTAAAGTTCAAACGTTAAATTTTTGTGCGTTTTTTAGTCTTCAAAGGCCCACCAAATATGGGTCACTCGAGACTATTTCTAGTGTAAATTGCCTTTAAAATATTCTTATTAACTCGAAAAGGAAGCACAGAAATTCGAATAAAAAACGCACGAAAATATAACGTCTGAACTTTAGACGTCAACCAGTAGTGTCATAAGTTCTGTCATGCATGCACCAGCAACTTGATTAATTAGAGTTAATTGTCGTTGAAACTATATGGCAGTAGATAGCTTAATTTAACTAGAAATGAAAAAAAACGGCCTTTAGTGGTCTCTAAAATCTACTCCGAGCCTTCTAGTGATAGAAAAACAATAAATAATGAATTTAAAAAATTATTCGTTGTAGACTTGGAATTTCAAAATAACCAATATTTGAGGGGCGGTAGAGGGCTAAAGATGTTGAACTATAGCAAAACCTTAAATAAACCTTCTTCTTAGGCTAGTAAAACGTAAGTTTTGCCGACTATTACAAAACGAAATTCCCAAATTCTTTTTTTTCGATACACCCTAACCAACGTATACCGCTCTATCCCCTTCGATCACCCCTTATCACTTACTAGTTCGATTTCACCACTACTCTACAGACCATATTCAGAAGGTCAACGCCATCTATGATCAAGAATGTTAAATGTAAATTATATTCCGGATAGTTATGGGTTGGATTGGCCTAACAGATTGTAAACTGTCACTTGTCAAATGTCACTTTTGCTACACATGTTTTTACGTTTTACAAGCTATAGTTCTCAGTATGTACAGTGCGTTCGCGAGACTTAGCCCCATCGTACCCTGTTATAATACACCTACGTTTTGAAAGCCATCTCTCTCCAGCGTTGTTGCACGTAGACCGAGAAAGTTTGAGCGTAACGCCCTGATCGTGTCGTGCGCTGTCTCACTCCGACTCGTTTATCTGAGGAAGAAAGTAAACTGAACGTTCGACGTTCGTTGAAGCGTCACTGAGGACCGGTTGATCTCTCCACCACACAATGTACGACGACGGTTGATTTTTGTACGCGCTCTTACTGGCTTCGCTAACATTGGTGGAAATACCAAGCATCGCTTATTACAGACGTCGGTCACATCGTTGATAACTGCAGCCTCTAGCTCATGGGGCTAAGTCTCGCGAACGCACTGTAACGTTAATGCAGCAATCCACAAGGCAACAGAGCACTCAAAACATAAGTGAGAGTCGCTTTATTGTCAAAAAGATATAACCTAACAGTCAGTAGTAGTCAGGGAAATATAAGTTTGTTGGTTGGTACCATATGGCATCACAATGGTTGCATTCAGCCGACGGCTCTAAAACTAAAACAGTTGTGAAACGACAGTTGCGCATTGGCTGGCAGTGCTATGTAGCGCACAATTTCAGCAGAATTATGTGGCACAACAGTTGTGTCGGCTGAACACGACCATTACCTCTCTCAAAATGGCTCGCGCTTGCCCAAAGCTGACAAATTAATTTTACGATCATAGTTCATATCGTCGAGGATATGACAATATCTCCTATCATCAGAATGTCACTTTTTACAGGAGAGACAAAAAACTGTTTTTTTATAATTATTATTTAAAAAACTGGCAATGTAAGTTAATGACTGTTAATAAATGTTACAATAGCAATAAGCAGTGGTTAGTGCGAAAAAGTCGTTTTTCAAAAAAATGTCAGATAGGAGGTATCGTTATTTCCCCGACGATATTTCAAATACCTTGAAAAAAATTGTGAAAAATCTTCAATCTTACCTTCGAGGCCGATGTACCAATCCGTTTTCGCATGCGCGTTCGTCCAAACTTCGTTAAAGATGGCGCACAACAGACACATGGCGAACAGAATCCCGAACAGAAGCAGGATCTGAATATTCGTTAGTTTGTCTACACTGGACCGTTTCAGAGGCGCCTTAGTCGAATTCTTCATGAGCTTCGTTTCGTGGCCCGTGTAAACGGCGATGCCGAAGACCCACGAAGTGTTGCGCAACATGGCGCCTCTCTGCAGCACCTGATCCGGGCCCAAGGCCTCCGGTCTGGAAAAGGAAATTTACGGTGAAGTTTACCGACACTCGCCTTGGGCTCGTGTCTTTATTAAACGTCCATAAAAGGAGTGTATGGGATAAGCCACTGTTTTGGGCCAAATATCAGGTTAAATGAAATATTATATCTCTTTACACGGGGCAAAGTCATATTAACAAAAAAAAGAATGAAAATAGGGTACAATGAAGAAGAAAACCCATAGAGGGAGAGGGTATTGAAGTTTATAGGGTTACTGCACTTAAATAAAGTTCAATGAAGAATAAATGTTCAATTTTGTCTTATTTCCAACGTTTTCAAAATACCGCACACGTGATTTTTTGTGCATAGTTTCCTCATGTGTTCTAGATTATCATATGCAAAAATGGCATGTGCGGTATTTTGAGAACTGGGTGGCCCATATTCAAGCTCTAGTCCATACACCCCAGAACAGTTTTAGTTGCAGAAATTTGAAAATTACGTTTTATTGTGCTCCCTCAGGACGCCGTTGAACTCGTAAAGATGGCGATTTGGGGGTTCGCACTCGATGGTACCGAAGAAATTTTTTAGGTTGTCAATGGTGGTAAGCTTGGAGGTGCTGGGAAGCCCCTGTCTGATTTTGAGGTTGGTCTCGCCGTCTAGGTTGGCAGTCTCGATGAAGCTCATGCCCTGCGGTTCGCTGCAATTTTAAGTTGGCAACACTGTTACAAGAATATGTACAGTTGACTATAGATATTTAAACACAAATTTTGACAGGACTGCAAATAAAACATGAGAATATGACGTCAGCAATTTTAAATTATCTGGAGTTGGTAGTAATGAATTAACAGTTAAAGAGACGACATTCAAAAAAGGCATTTCAATGACGTCATAACGTTTTATACACTATTAACAATATAAGGATACCGTGCACATTTAACTGACTACCAATATTGAGGTTATATAATTTAAAGTTTTCATAGGATAAAAAAAAGTTTCAGACAACACGTTTGAGATTTTTTTTTACGAATGGTTAGTAGATACGTTTTCCGGATATGACATCATAAAGGGGGTAAATTTTAGCTACGGACTCCTGATGGCACCTGAAATGAAATGCCGAAAAGTTCCCACCCCCCAAGTGTGCGCTTCATCCCTTATTTGGCCCTAAACGTGACATGGCGCTAGTTTTTAGCATTTTTCGGCGAAACTATCCACCTGAGAAAAAATTTATTCAAATCAAAAACATTCCTTATGAAATTCTGTATTAAACAAGTCGTTTTCATTATTTTGCTTATCCCCACCTAATTCTCGCAAACGACGTCCGAAGTTGTAGAACAGACAAAATAGATTTTTGAGTAGAACTTATTTATATATTTATGAAATTTTGGCTACGGACTGCTGATGGCCCCTAAAATGAAGGGCCGCAAACTTAACATCCCCCAAGTGTAAGCTTCATCCCTCTTTTGGCAAAAACCTACTCCCAGACGTGGACATGGCGCTAGTTTTTAGAATTTTTCGGCTAAACTATCAAACAGACAAAAAACTACTCTAATCCTCGTGAAATTCTGCATAAAAAAGTCCGTTTCATCATTTTGCTTATCCTCATTTAATTCTTGGAAACGACGTCCGAAGATGAGGGTTGTTTTTCGCTCGCACCGAAAATCAATCTAGCGGTACCCCCAACTTCGGACGTCGTTTGCAAAGAAATGAAAATGATGAAAAGGACTTTTCAATGCAGAATTTCACGAGGAATATTCCTGATTAGAGTAATTTTTTGTCCGTTTGATAGTTTAGCCGAAAAATGCTAAAAACTCGCGCCATGTCCACGTCTGGGAGTAGGTTTTTGCCAAAAGAGGGATGAAGCTTACACTTGGGGGGTGTTAATTTTGCGACCCTTCAGTTCAGGGCCCATCAGCAGTCCGTAGCAAAAATTTCATAAATATATAAATATGTTCTACTAAAAAATCTAATTTGACTGTTCTACAACTTCGGCCGTCGTTTGCGAGAATTAGATGGGGATACGCAAAATAATCAAAAGGACTTTTTTAATGCAGAATTTCATAAGAAATACTTTTCATTAGAATAAAATTTTTGTCAGATGGATAGTTTCGCCGAAAAATGCTAAAAACTAGCGCCATATCACGTTTGGGGGTGGTTTTCGCAAATAAAGGATGAAGCGCATGTCACGGAGGATTTCACCTATCCGTTTAGTTATTAAGTTTGCTTTGGAAAATAAAATAGAATGTAGTAGTTGTCAAAAATAAATAATTGACTGATATAATTAAAAAGAAAAATTGTCTTTCGAACTCGGATATTATCCTTTTATAGGTAAAATATAACTAACATGATGGTGCTTCGATTGCCTCTCAAGAATTAACACTTTGGAAGAATGTCACACTCGAAATCCCTGACGACAACGGAACCGAGGAGAAGTGAACGCCTAAAGCGCAAGCATGGAGATAACCATGATCCTACTACAGACGAGACAAATGGAGACAAACATGACCCTCCTACAGGCGACACAAATGTTGACAAATCGCCAGAAGTTCCTGTTTATACGACTGCAGATCTTCGCAAGCCACTGTCATCTAACCGCAGTAGTCGTAGGAGCCGAAAGGAGACACAAGTCCGACTAGAGATAGAAAGAAAGAAGAAAGAGCTTTTACACAAGTATGAGCAAGAAATGTTAGATTTGGAATTGACAATGAAATTAGCCGAGCTTGACAGCGAATCTTCCGATTTACACTCATCGACTACTGAAGTCAAAGAGGAACTAGAAGGTAGTGAAAGTGATTACGCCCATGGACCTAATATTGACACATGGAGACATGGAAAGTGCCCATGGACAAATCATTCACCTAGAGACATGAAACCTTCATCAGTTCACGACAAAATCGAATGCACCTACGACGACAGGATCACTTGAAGTCAGCTAACCAAAATTCTAACACGACAGTCGATGCCAAGAGACTTGCCTAATTTTAGTGGAGACCCCATTGAATGGCCTAACTTTATCTTTCAATACAAAAATACGACAGAAATTTGCGGTTTTTCAACAGAAGAGAACCAATGCCGACTACAGAAATGTCTCAAAGGTCAAGCTAGAAAAATTGTGGAAAGCCTGCTAATTTTGCCTAAAAACGTCGACGAAATAATGAAAATTTTGGAAAGAAGATTCGGTCGTCCAGAACAGATTCTATGGACACTTCTGCACAAAATTCGAAATTTTCCCGGCGTCAAAGACAACAATTTAACATCATTAATTGAATTTTCGGACGAAGTCAAAAATGTTGTGGGAACAATGCAAGCATTGAATCAAGAAGACCACCTCAAGAATCCCATTTTGTTACAAGAATTAATCGACAAGTTACCAACCGGATCTAAATTACGATGGGTAGAACACATTTCACGAAAACCAACGACGACTTCAAAATTAGTAGCATTTTCTAGATGGCTGGATGAAAGAGCTTCATTTGCAACGCTTTTACAATTTCCAAAATTTAATGACGTGAAACCTGACAGCTTCAACAAAGAGAGGAGCCACAAGAAAGAAGTTACCTTGACGACAACCGACGTAAAGTCAACAGACAAACGGTGCCTTTGTTGTAATAAAGACCCTCATCTCTTGTCCAACTGCCCTGAATTCAAGCGCCTCACTGCCGACGAACGTTGGAAAATTGTAACGTCAAAGAAAATTTGTTTTTCATGCCTTTTGCCCTACCATTCCCTGAAGACGTGTAAGAGAATTAAAATTCGCTTCTACACAAAGACATCAATGAAACAACTCCGCCACCACCGTCCGAACTTCCTAGTACTGACAAATCGCCCGACGTCAATTGCCACATTTCAAGTAACATTAATGTTTTATTGAAGATTTTGCCAGTAACAATTGAAAAGGGCAATAAGTCCATTCCAACATTTGCTCTGCTTGATGACGCCTCTACTGTTACCCTAATTGACCAGAGACTGGCTGATGAACTGGAACTAGAAGGTCCACAGCAATTGTTATGTATTCAATGGACCAATGATCAAATCAAGCAACAGGAAGATTCCAGAATTGTTTCATTCAACATACGAGGGGAAGAAGCTCACAAATCGTTTCAACTAAGAAGAGTCAGAACCATTAAAGGAATGTCATTACCTAGTCAAACCGTCAACGTATCTGAAATTCACACCCAATATCCATACATTGGTGAGAACTTGTCAGACCTGAAGAACGCTCAACCTAGAATATTGATAGGACAAGACAATTGGCCATTGCTTCAAAATCAAAGAATCACTAGAGGACCTTGGAACGGACCTGTAGTTAGTAAGACGCCATTGGGTTTAGTTCTTCACGGAAATTTGAATGCGGAAATAACTTCAGACATAGAAAACGCTTTCAAAGTACATCATATATTTCATCGTGCAGATCAAGAAAAAGACGATCTAGACTTGCTTCACGATATGGTTAAAAGACAGTGGCAAATTGACAACACTGGTTTATCGAGGCCTCAGACAACCATGTCAAAAGAAGACAAACGCGCTCAATCTATTTTAGACAAGACCATGAAGAGGAATGGTGATAGATTTGAGACGGGACTACTTTGGAAAGACGAAAATTTAATTCTCCCAGAAAGTAAAATTAATGCAATGAACCGGTTAATTTCAACGGAGAAGAAAATCGACAGAAATCCTCAATTCAGCAAAGCTTATTGCGAGAAAATGATGCATATGGAGAAGGAAGGGTTTATAAGAAAGTTAGAAGACGAAGAACTGCAAACAAACAATCCAAGAACGTGGTATTTGCCACATTTCGGAATTATCAATCCGAATAAACCAAATAAAATGAGGATCGTTTTTGACGCAGCATCGAAATCAAAAGGAGTGAGTTTGAATGATTGCCTACTTACCGGACCAGACTTATACAACTCTTTACAAACCATTTTACTCAATTTCCGAATAAAGCGATTTGCTTTCACGGCTGATATTAAAGAAATGTTCTTACAAGTTAAGGTGAGAAAAGAAGACCGTTGTGCTCAACGAATATTATGGCGCGATGTACAAAGAAATGTATCCCCAGACGTCTACGAGATCGCCGTAGTATTTTTTGGGTCAACAAGTGGTCCATGTTTAGCCCAAGAAGCCAAGAATCGAAACGCTCGCGATTTCTTACAAGACTTTCCAGACGCAGCTAAAGCAATAATAGAGGACCACTATATGGATGATTACCTCGGTAATGCGGACACGGAAGTTGAAGCCAACAATCTAATTCGAGACGTCATCCATGTTCATAAGAAAGGCGGATTCATAATTTGTAACTGGATATGTAATTGTAAAGAAGTTTTGTTGAGCATCGACGAAGATCTCCGTGCTCCTGAGATGGAAAAATCTCTTGAAGACAGTTCAGAGACGAAAATTGAGCGAATATTGGGAGCATGGTGGGATCCAAGAGAGGATACTTTCTCATTCAAGACGAAATTTCACAAAATTAACCAAGATATTCTAGACGGTAAAAGAAAACCCACGAAGAGACATGTGTTAAAGACCGTAATGTCCATTTTCGACCCATTTGGTTTTTTGGCGAACTTTTTGATCCAAGGTAAAATTCTGCTTCAAGACATATGGAGAAATAATATCGGATGGGACGACGAAATCCCAGAAGTTTTGAGTGAAAAATGGAATTTATGGCTGACAGATCTGAAACATATTTTTGAATTTAAAATTCCTCGCCAGTATTTTACTTTAGAACGAGACAATAGTATCATACAACTACATATTTTCACAGACGCATCTGACAAGTCCTACGGAACAGTTGCTTACTTAAGGGTGCAACAAAATGATGACGTTCAAGTAGCCTTCGTAAATGCCAAGACAAGAGTAGTTCCTCTGAAACCAGTAGCGATTCCAAGATTGGAATTACAGGCTGCTTTGCTGGGAGCGAAACTAGGAAATTACCTGATAGAAAATTTGAAACTCAAGATCAGTAACGTCTTTTATTGGACTGATTCTAAGACTGTACTTCATTGGCTTCGTTCTGAAGCAGGCCGCTTTAAAGTTTTCGTCGCACAACGAGTGGGCGAGATCCAAGATTTGACCAATGTTACCCAGTGGAAGTATATTCCGTCCAAACAAAATCCTGCTGATCAAACTACTAAAAGAAATAATTTAGATTTTTCTGAAAACAGTATCTGGTTATTTGGTCCCAAATTTTTGCAAGATAATCCTGAAAAATGGCCAGAAGAAACCAAAGAACCGGGGGGAAAGATTCAAGATGTCGAAATAATGGAATTTAAAAATGAAAGAACATTGGTTGTCCGCTCCGTTGAGAAAAAACATGTTGAAGTACCAAACCCGGCAAGATTCTCCAAGTGGACGCGACTTTTACGAGCAACTGCATGGATGTTAAGGTTTATAGCAAACTGCAAAGGTCAGAAGACAAATGGAGAATTGGATGTAACCGAAATTGATAAGGCCGAGAAATTGTTATACAAACAAGTTCAGATTGACTCATTTTATGAAGAATACGAAACCCTTAGACGTGACAAACCCATCAGCAAGACAAGTAGACTTTATACTTTAAATCCAACATTAGACAACGACGATGTAATGAGATTAAAAGGAAGACTTGATCTATTATTAAACCAAAGCACTGACATAAAGAACCCAATAATTTTAGACCCGAAACATCGCATCACCCAATTGATCATTAAAAGTTATCACGAACAGCTAGCCCATCACGGACAAGAAACAGTCATCTGTAAATTACGAGAAAAATACTGGATTGTACATATCCGTCAGGCAATAAAGAAAGTCATTCAAAATTGTCAAAGATGTAAGATTACGAAGACTACACCAGAGCCACCTATAATGGGCCAGTTACCAACGTGCCGTTTGGAACCGACAGTTCGTTGTTTTATAAAAACAGGTGTTGATTACTTTGGACCCCTGAACGTAGCAGTGAAGAGAAGCAGGGAAAAGAGGTACGGTGTAATTTTTACATGTATGGTTACTCGAGCCATCCACCTCGAAATTGCCCACGACTTGACTACAGACGCCTTTATTCACGTGTTACGACAGTTTGGTTGTAGAAGAGGGTTTCCAGAAGAAATTTTTAGCGACAATGGAAGCAATTTTAGGTCAGGCAACAGAGAATTACGAGAAACATTAAAGTCTCTTGATCAATCGGAAATCAAAAAGTTTTGTACACTGAAGAGCATGAAGTGGAACTTTAACCCACCATTGGCACCCCACATGGGAGGATGTTGGGAACGACTAATTCAGAGCGTAAAGAAAATTATGAGGGAAATGCTGACATCTAGATGCCCTCAAGAATATGTCCTGAGAACCATTTTCGCAGAAGCTGAAAATATGGTAAATAGCAGACCACTCACCCACATATCAACGAACCCTCAAGACCCAGAACCAATAACACCAAATCATTTCCTTATTGGTCCATCATTTGCCGCTTTACCGTGCACAATAACTGAAGACGTAAATCTAAATTTACTGACGAAATGGAAAGCGGCACAAAAATTGGCAGACTTTTTCTGGAAAAGGTGGTTAAGGCAGATGCCGCAATATCAAAGAAAATGATGTCGTTATTGTGGTAGATCCTAATGGTCCTAGGAATATTTGGCCGAAAGCTCGCGTGGTTCGCACCTACCCCGGACGTGACGGAAATGTTCGAGTAGTCGACGTCAAAATGGCAAATGGGACCATTTTGAAGCGTCCTGTGACAAGAATTTGTTTACTTGATGTCGAAGAGTCAAAGTAATTGCGCACAATCGCTACATCAATTACTGAGGGGCAGGATATGTCACGGAGGATTTCACCTATAGTTATTAAGTTTGCTTTGGAAAATAAAATAGAATGTAGTAGTTGTCAAAAATAAATAATTGACTGATATAATTAAAAAGAAAAATTGTCTTTCGAACTCGGATATTATCCTTTTATAGGTAAAATATAACTAACAGCGCACACTTGGGGGATGGGAACTTTTCGGCATTTCATTTCAGGTGCCAACAGGAGTCCGTAGCCAAAATTTCAAAAATATATAAATTATTTCTTCTATTCGTCTTTTTTAGATCTAATATGACTGGACTATAAATTAATACCGTCTTTTTGATGCTACATAAGTATCTAAAATAAGGCTGAACTATTGAATAACGTTTACAGTACCTTAAAGGGCTTAAATATCGGAAGGCTCCAAATAGAAAATTCTCCACCACCAAAATTCTAGGATATGTCAACCCTTTTTTGTAATACAAATCCAAGGGTGTAGTCAGAATTTTTTCCCGCTTCCTGTTTAACAAAATTTCTTCATTCTCCAGTTTGTCAGAAACGCAAAAATAAGTGGAAAAAATATGCAGATCAATCAAAAATCTTCTTACGCTTTCTTGGATGTTTTTGAAAATCAATGGTAGCCGTGACCGCACTTCCGGTTAAATTTTGAGGCTAGTTTTTAATGTATAAGAATTGGTAGATTCAGAATTAGTTAAGAAGAATATAGGTTTCTGTTTGAAGAACCAAAATCCGGGTCATTTCCGGTTAAACCAGAAGTGGAAAAAATATCTAACTACACCCTTAGATCCTTATTAGAAGATTAGGGTGGACCTATACCTATCTGATGACTGGTTGTTTCCAATTTACGAAATCCGGGGCGAACGCCACCCTTATGACGTCATATATCTGGAAAACGTAGCAGGCGGCGAATGTCCACCCGAGTCAAAAATACTTACTGAGGCACCTACAGTGAAACTTCTCCTTAACGGACACCGACGAAAGCGACGAAAGTGTCCGTTGATGGGTGGTGTCCGTTGTTGGCAAAAAAGTTGCTTCATTTTATACATTTTTTCTTTAATACTTAAAAATTTTCGCTTTAAGGAAACATACGCCATAGTATCTCGCTTGAAAATGCAAACTAACACTGTTTAGGAATTTAAATTGTCCCACTTTATACCCCTAATTACGGTCATGTACATGTGGTAGAGATTCAAAAATGGTTCCTTGTATAGATTGGATCAGGTAGCAAACCACCCTGCGGGGGATGGAAGTAAATCTAACAACCCTTCACGTCTGTTGTTGAGAGGTAAAATTACAGTAAATTTTTCTAAAATAACAGAAATTGTACTGTCCGCGTCAGTTATGAAGAGGGTCCGTTGTTAAGAGGTTATTGATTGAACATTTCCTATAAACAAGCTTCGGGACCCTGAAAATTGTCCGCTACAAGGTGTCCGGTGCTAAGAAGTGTCCGTTAAGGGAGGTTTCACTGTACTAAACATTTGTGAAAAAAATTCTCCCTACTCAACTTTCCCTACAGGACCATGGTTCAGATCCAGGACTATACCTTGTTTTAAGCTCTTTGAGTTATTGTAAGCAAAATGCAGTAGCTCAAAATTATTATCTAGCTTAAAAATTAAGCTATTAATTTAAATTGACGCAACCTAAAAAAATGAGTCAGTTAAATGGGCGAAACTGACATAATTATAAAAATCAAGAGTGTTAGTTTCTGCCCTATTTCTGTCTTGGCTTCATTGTCAAAAAGTTTCAGAACAAAATTATTTGTTCTGTCACCTGAACGTCGCTCTTAGCTTAGCCAACGTATCTACCTATTCCATGGCCAACTCTAATTCGCTTTTTTATTGGATCGCACGGTATAACCAAACTGTTGCGCTAAAGCGGTAGGTACCAACTTGTTGCCAACTTTGACGAATATAACTTTAGAATGCATTTTCACATGTATCGGGTGTCCCAAAAAAACCGGATAAAATACTTTTGTGAATAAGTCAGCCATTTCTCAACCGATTTGATTGAACCTGGTCTTAAATTAAAGCTAAAGAATCAGGCTTTCGAACCTCACAAGAAACCACGACATATGACGCTACCGTAGTATTCCTATTGATGCTTGTTTTTAAGGCTTATTCTAAATGCGTGGGGGTTGGTCAGACAACATTCAATCGTTTATGAAACAAGAGTGGCCTTGAAGATCGTTCTTTTTTGTCTAAAAATCATTTTTTAGAAGTCGATTTAGTTTAGGTTTACACATGAATTTTCTGTGATTTTTTTAAATGTATTTTTACGCCTTAATGACTTGAGTAAAGTTTGTGATGCACAAACAGCGAAATTTTCGGTTATAAATTATCTGATTTGATGAAAACATAGGTGACTGCTAATGAGGAACAAATTAGGGAGTTATTACTGAAAATTACGCTGTATGGCATCACTGTTGGTTTAGTGGCGGTCATGAAACGCGTGAAAATACACGAAAACACCTTTTATAAAAAAATCGCAGAACATTAATTTTAATTAAACCAAATCAACTTCTGAAAAAAAAATTCTTGAAGACAAGGCTATTTCGAGTCTCATAACCATTGGTTGTTTTTTCACCAAAACCCACGCACTTAAAGTAAGCCTTTAAAACAAGTAATAATAGGAATACTAAGGCAGTGCCATCTGTCGTAGTTCTGTAGCTTTCCTTTAAGACCACGCTGATCCAGATCGGTTAAGAAATCGTTAACTTATTCTTAAAAATATTTTGTCCGGTTTTTTTGGGACACCCGATACTTATAACACAGGTATATGAAATGTTTGGGAGATCCACTAAACAAACTAACAAACCAAAAAAAGTACAAAATCTTCGCTGTTTCAAATTTAAAAAAAAAAAACATTTTTTGAGGCTTACCTTGAAGAGAGGACTATAAGATCGGCGGGAAAGAAAGTATTATTGAGGACTTTGACGATATCTCCAACTATTACGTCCTTCCACCTGACAGAAATCCAATTGTCACCCCTCAGCACGTCGATTTTTCTATGATTGGTTTCGTCATCTGCTCTGTGCCTCTTCTACGAAATGGAAAACATAATAAAACTTACCAACTCGACAAGCTCGCCTACTTGACATCTAATTTAAATGATCAGAATTTCTCCAAAACGTAATTAAAAGTCTGATAACTGAAGCATGAATGAATAAACAACTATAGCGGCATTATTTATAGCTATAGTGACAGAAGGAGGGTGGGACAGCAGTCCCCTGAATGACGTCACTTTTGACGTGACAATTCGTTGGCATTTTGTTAACAATGGCATTTTCTGACATCATCAGTATTAAAAGTCATTTTCTTTTAACACTATCAACTATCAACTTATTGTGCATCAGAAGACGCAGAAAAAAATTAGCTATTAGACTGGGTATTTCCAATTGAAAACGCAAAGTTGACATCCAGTTGACATTCAAGTTGAAGTTGATAAAAATCAAAATCATCTTGTGTTTTATGAGCAATTTCATATGGTTTTTACTTCACTTAAATCGGACCACAAATAAGAAAGTTATAGCGTTCCGGAGTTTCAATCTCGCACCCTGTATGCATCGAAAACAAACAAAATAGGCACAAAATATGCACTTATATATCCAAAAATGCACGTAATATGCACAAAATAACAAATATGCCGATAACTGAGAAGATTCATTGAACCATTTTAAAAAATGTCACGTTACAAAGTACCAAGATAAAACTCGGTTTTTGGATGCACTGACCTCGCAACGCAAAAATCTCCAAACACGTACTAAGCATATTAAGGTCGAGATTACCTCTAAGCTCGCCCTTAAGTTTTTTTTATTATTATTTACTCACGATATCCTCTATTATTTCCTTGATGGCAGACACCGAAAGAATAAAAATAAGAGGCACTAGTGTGGTGTAACGTCCAGTTGGAGACACGTCCGGAATCTGTTGCAGCAAAGCAATCATCAAGAAGAATATATTGGCCCATCTTCTGAATTGTTCAAAAAGGAACAAAGGTATAAATCTTACAACACTGAAACAAAAAAAGAAAAATATTAAAACCCTCGCTGCACTTACCCAAAAGTAAAATAGTAATAAAGAAGGGTGTCCCAGAAAAAATCGAACGATTTCTCTTTGACTATAGCTTTGAACCGATTTTGCGCAATTTTGTACTGGACGTAGTCAAAAGATGGGGGTTTTACTTAGACCATGGAGTGGGGGTGCGCTTCGCGCTTATGGACTGCTCTTTATTCGTCTGTAAACGCACGAAGAATGTATAGGATGCAAATATATGTCTCCCCTTGGTTGTGGCGGAAGTTCATACTGCGCATGCACATGTACCGACGCCTCTACTTACAAGCGGTATTGCCGGATTTATATGAAAATCCCTCATGTGGAAAATTATATTTTGAAAATAATCGTTTGTAAGTTAAGACTTTGGAAAATTATTTTACCAACATAAGCCTCTCTTAAAAATGCAGTCGTTGGGTTATATTTATAAGGTTCTTTAATTGAATGGTGAAATTATACGATTATTAATGGGTTCGATAACTGAGTCTCCCTAATTCAAGAAATTGGGGCGATATGACAACACCGCCACTTCCTTTCAAGTGGCAACCCTTCTTAACCTAGAAATCGCGCTTTCACTTGTCACAGTCACGTGCTGATACTAGCAAAGCAAGTGTTTTTCCGGTAGTGTTATTTGGCGCGCACCGGCGCAGATATGACATCCGCCATAACGAGCGATGCACGATATTCCGCCACTCTTCTAATGTTCGTGCGTTTGTCGCACACAGAGCAGAATAGTGGTTTAGCAGTCCATAAGCACGAAGCGCACCCCCACTCCATGGTCTAAGGGGTTTTAGGGTCAACCGTCATTTTCCAGATGGCGCCACCAACAAATTTTTCGTTGGTATTTACTACAAATCCATTTTCTGATTAGCTGGAGTTGAAGCATCCGTGAACCGTTCAAAATAAAAAGCCAACGGAAGATGTATATCAATGCGATGTGTATCCCTGTAGGTGTTTATTCACCGTGAATGATTCATATATCGAGTTGGACTTGGTGGTTTTGGGTGCAGATGTAATCTGCACCTAGTAGTAGTGCCGAAGCATATGAGGGTGTATCAATTGATGAATTTTTTTCCGCTCAATTAGTATCTTCCGGTTGTAAGTGCTTATATGTCAAGCATCAAATTTCCACCAAGTCAATTTTTTGTGTTGGGGGTTGAAGGGGGTGCAATTTTTTCCGTTCAATTATTATCCTCAGGGGCTGAAGGAGGTGGGTTTCGGGGGCGCTTACTTGGTACCTATCCTCCAATAACAGTGGTCCAAATCTTAAATTCATTTGCGCTCAATTAGTATCTTCCAGTAACAAGTAGTCTAAGGGTTAAATTTCCACCGAGTCAATTATTTATGTTAGTCAATTTTTCCTATTTGGGGATTGTTATTATTGTCCCATGGGGTTCGGCTGTTGAATTACTTTATTTTTTATTAAGTATGTCCTACACCTAAAGTCAATACTTAAAAAAATATTCTTTGTCTTATTTATTTAATTGAAGATTCATTGTTTTTGTCAATAAATGTGACAAACTGTCTGGTAACCATGTAAATAAACAATGTAAATCGTAACTGTCATACAGTCCATGGCATTCTTTAATTGAGATCTTCAATAAAATAAATAAGAAAAAGAATATCTTTTGAAGTATTGACTTTAGGTATAGGACATACTTAATAAAAACTAAAGTAATTCAACAGCCGAACCCCATGGCACAATAATAACAGGGGGTGCCATTTGAAAAAATGGAGTTTTGCATATTTGAAATTTTCGAAACTTGACACAGAATTTTTAACACCCTGTATAGTGATAATGATAGTTATCATGTTAGATAGATAGAATAGACCTTCCTTCATATTCGTACCGAATCTCAGCTCTCTAGATACAAAATTGAGTTCTCAAAAATTTTTTTAAGAAGCACCCGCAATGATGGAAATTTTTCAAAAAGAATTAATTACTTTAGAACAGAGCCTTAAAACATCGAATGTCTTATGTCGATGTAAAGCTATGTTATAGGTAATCCAGAATATGGCATCAAAATGGTGGTGTTCCATTTAAAAAAATCAAGTTGCTATGCGTTGCAAGTGTTTTGGGACATTCTGTATAGTTGAAAGTATTTTTTGGTTGTAGAATTGGCGGTGTTGTATATAATGGCGTTTGAATTGATTTCCTAGCTGGAAGGGTTCAGAAGTTATGGACCGCCGTCGCCTTGTTGACTCACCCTGTATATGCTCAAAACTTTTTCTGGGCCATTGATTAAAAATTATCGAATTGCTTGAATTTGAAGCAACACTTATGTGAAATTTCGAGTTTCAACCCCTAATGTGCACCCCTTTCTGTTTCATCTTGCAGAAAAAAAAAAGGCAGCAGAGAAGCGGCTGGAACCTCCCCAACGCATGGGTCTTTGATTTCCGTGACTTGTGTTTAAGATTTTAAAGTTGATATGCCTAAATGGCACTTCCCGTGGACCAATTGCTCCCAAAAGCCTTTCAGCTCTTCAATGGGTTACCTAACCTCCATGTACCAAATTTCGGACAAATCGATCCAGTAGTTTGGGCTATAACGTGGTTTCAGTGTTATTACAAAATTTCGATTTTTCTACCCAAAGGGTACTAAATGCGAATAAATTTTATCTCATTTAAAACCAGAATTTGAAGACCTTTCTGATGATAACAATAAATCTTTCAAAAAGTTGTTTTTGATGGGTGAATGAGAGAATAATTTTAAGTTTCGAAATTGGTGTGCCAAAACGGCACTTTCCGTGGGCCGATTGAATCCAAAATTTGTTCAACTCTTCGACGTGTAATACAATCCCCATGTGCAAAATTTCAGACCAATCGGTTGAGGGGCTTGGGCTGTACCGCGATTTTAAAGTCCGAAAAAAATCAATTTTTTTTTAATTTTTGGTCAAAAGGGCACTAAGAATGAATACATTTTTAGACGCAGAATTTGAAGGTCTTTCTTATGGTGACGTGAAAAATGGGGGTTTACATTTAAAATTTAAAAGTTGATGTGCCAAAATGGCACTTCTGGTTGCACGATTGGCTCCAAAAGCTTTTCAGATCTAAGTTGGGTTATCACATGCACACGTACCAAATTTCAGCCAAATCGGTCGAGTAGTTTGGGCTGTGGCGTGTTTACGAACGTACGAACGTACGTACGTACGAACGTACGTACATACATACAGACACATTTTAAAAACCACTTTTTTCGGTTCCTGAGACCTCAAAACGTATAGATCCGGTCTTATCTCGAATTCGAAAATTTTAGTGATTGCAGTAACCTCCCTTTTTTTTAAATGGTGAAGTGGAGTGGGGAGGTTAAAACATCCCTTATCAAGTAATGTCAAAATATATGTGGTTTCAGACCTCCATGTGCAAAATATTTGACAAGTTTTCGTATTTTTGTGATTTTCAACCCCTAAATTTCATCCCCCAAAATTGACACTCCCTCACCTTCAACAGACTTGTACGTCAAAAACGTATATCAAGTTTCAGTAAAATATCTCCACTGGTTCTCGAGTTATTACAATTAATAGTTTTTCGGTCCCGAAAAAAACCTCGCATTCTCGCGCTTTTACTGCGAACGCTGCCTAAACACTTGAAGATGGATTAAAATCGTATAAGAGAGAAATGTCGGCAACGAATAGACCTACAAAAAAGTCCGCGACAGCATATAAATATCTGTTACGGATAGCCGACAATAAGCCACTGAAACTATTTTCGTCAAAAATTAAAACACAAAAACGATTTCGTAGATAGCTATATGCCGTCGCGGATTCTTTTGTAGATATTTTCATTGTCGACAATTCCTCCTTACAAACTTTTGCTCTAGCTTCAAGCGTTGAGGCAGCGTTCGCGATCAAACGTCGAAAATTGTAATTTCTTTCAGTTTTTCACCCCTAACTCCCACCCCCCTGGTCCGATATGGCCCAAAAACAATCCCCGCCGAGATTTTCTGGGTATACACATGTGTACATAATTTCAGCTCGACATCTGCTTTCGTTCTCAAGTTATGCGATGGACAGAGTAGACGGACGGCCAGCCGAGCGAGCGATAGAATTCACTAAAACTACAGTGCCTGCACATATGCTTCCGCACTAAAATAATAACTATAATAATAATAAGAATATTTACGAGTGTTTCAAAAATATCAAACTCAAAAGGTGGGAAATTGAGTGTTGGTTTTAATTTTTATCCTAAATACAGGGTGATTCACGAAGACCGTTCATTAGAAACTCTTGAGGACAAAATTTCAGGTCGATATCTGCTTTCGTTCTCAAGTTATGCGATGGACAGAGTAGACGGACGGTCGAGCGAGCGAGCGAGCGAATTCACAAAAACTACAGTGCCTAAGCATATACTTCGGCACTAAAATAGACCTTAAAAAATCCGTGTTTAACAGTACCGCAAAAAAAATTGTAAAAAATAAAGAACGGCAAGAATAAGATTTTATAAAGTTTTTTTGGAAGAGGAAAACATTAGCTTTCATCTTACACAAATTCCATTTTGATTGCTACAAAGTGATTGAACTCCAGCCAATCAAAAAATGGCTTCGTAAAAAGCCGCAAAAAAAAATTATTAGTGGCGCCATCTGGAAAATGATTGTCAATTCTAAAAGCCTCATCTTTTGGCTACGTCCCATGCAAAATTTGGGAAAATCGGTAAAATAATAATAAAGTTACAACCGAAAATAAATCGTTCGGTTTTTTTTGGGACACCCGTTAGTTTTCTGTTGTGGTGTCGAAATTACAGTGTCAACAAACAACAACAACAACAACAACAAAATGTTTCTTGACATTTTGAGATTATCTCTATCTCATTTTTTCAATTATGTACCTCACCGTGAGCAGAAAAAGGAAGCAAATCCTTGGAAATTTGCAAAAGTGGGACTAACGTATTTGCATCCTTTTTCCACTCACGACGAGGTGGTTTGAAAGATGAAACAGAGATAGCTGCTCTCAAAGCTACGGAGGCGTAGAAGTGGCACATTTTTCTCTTTTCTTATTTCCAAATTATAACAAAAAATATGTAAATTTCGGAAGAAAAAACTGTCAATTTACACAAAAACTGTAAATTGGAACAAAAACTGTCAAATTAGACAAAAACTGTCAATTTACACAAAAACTGTAAATTGGCACAAAAACTGTATATTGGCACAAAAACTGTAAATTTACACTAAAACTGTAAATGTACACAAAAACTGTCAATTTACACAAAAACTGTCAATTTACACAAAAACTGTAAATTGGCACAAAAACTGTAAATTGGCACAAAACTCCCAATTTACTCAAAAAATTTTAAAATTCCCGCCAAACAGTGGCCGCCGAGCGGAGCGGACTATGGGTACGGTACGTGACGTAATGGGCTAACCGCCTAATCGGACGGGAGGTGAACGTGAGTCGGTACTGCAAGTGTAAAACAGTTTTTGTGTAAATTGACAGTTTTTGCGAAAAAAAACAGTTTTTTTACCGAAATTTACACATTTTTTGTGGTAATTTCGTACAAAGCTAAAGTTAAACGAAAATTTATTTAAGTTCGTACCTATATTTAGCAGTCGAAATTCGATTGGAGGCGAACTTTGGTACCGCCGGTTGTGCCCTGTTTATGAAAATCACGCGTTCCTCGCAGACTTCGTGGGTACCCCCCGCCTCGGTCTCGCGGTCCAGGGCTGAAGACGCCGTCCCATCTTCCTCATCTTAAAAATAAAAAAAAAATAAAAATTATATGTGCCATCAAAAATTCCGTCCAAGGTTAAGACGCAACAGACAAAACGACTTACGGCCAAAAAAGCGGTTACGCAAAACGTTCAACAGTTCCATGTGAACCGACGATTTCATCACATTTTTAATAGGAAAAAATTGCGATTTCCATCCCTTCGAACCCTTCAACAGGCTTCATCAGCCGACACGACGATAACGAAATATCGATTTCCAGAGGGCGCGTGCCTGCGTGGGACGTATCTTAGCGACGGGGACTAATAGAAAATTTAAATTCTGGAGCTTTGTTTACGTCAAGTGGTGCTATTACTGTCAATTTCCCGTTTATGGCATGATTGACATGATTGGAGAAAAAAAAATCGTGACGTCACTGTTTCCTCGGTCACGGCAATAGTTTCCCATGTATGCCGCCTTCATCAAATGATGTACGGTATGAATAATCAAATGACGTTAATGACAGTTCGTTTGACGTTTAAGTATAATCATTGAGGGGCGGCACATTTTCTTTTCACACGAGATGGTTTAATATTATTTTGGAAAATTTAAATTCTGCAGCTTTTGTTTACGTCAAGTGGTGCTATTACTGTCAATTTCCCGTTTATGACATGATTGACATGATTGGAGAAAAAAAAATCGTGACGTCACTGTTTCCTCGGCCACAGCAATAGTTTGAATCTCCATGTATGCCGCTTTCATCAAATGATGTACGGTATGAATAATCAAATGACGTTAATGACAGTTCGTTTGACGTTTAAGTATAATCATTGAGGGGCGGCACATTTTCTTTTCACACGAGATGGTTTAATATTATTTTGGAAAATTTAAATTCTGCAGCTTTTGTTTACGTCAAGTGGTGCTATTACTGTCAATTTCCCGTTTATGACATGATTGACATGATTGGAGAAAAAAAATTCGTGACGTCACTGTTTCCTCGGTCACGGCAATAGTTTAGATCCCCATGTATGCCGCCTTCATCAAATGATGTACGGTATGAATAATCAAATGACGTAATGACAGTTCGTTTGACGTTTAAGTATAATCATTGAGGGGCGGCACATTTTCTTTTCACACGAGATGGTTTAATATTATTTTGGAAAATTTAAATTCTGCAGCTTTTATTTACGTCAAGTGGTGCCATTACTGTCAATTTCCCGTTTATGGCATGATTGACGTGATTGGAGAAAAAAAATTCGTGACGTCACTGTTTCCTCGGCCAAAGCAATAGTTTAGATCTCCATGTTTGCCGCCTTCATCAAATGATGTACGGTATGAATAATCAAATGACGTTAATGACAGTTCGTTTGACGTTTAAGTATAATCATTGAGGGGCGGCACATTTTCTTTTCACACGAGATGGTTTAATATTATTTTGGAAAATTTAAATTCTGCAGCTTTTGTTTACGTCAAGTGGTGCTATTACTGTCAATTTCCCGTTTATGACATGATTGACATGATTGGAGAAAAAAAATCGTGACGTCACTGTTTCCTCGGCCACAGCAATAGTTTGAATCTCCATGTATGCCGCTTTCATCAAATGATGTACGGTATGAATAATCAAATGACGTTAATGACAGTTCGTTTGACGTTTAAGTATAATCATTGAGGGGCGGCACATTTTCTTTTCACACGAGATGGTTTAATATTATTTTGGAAAATTTAAATTCTGCAGCTTTCATTTACGTCAAGTGGTGCCATTACTGTCAATTTCCCGTTTATGGCATGATTGACGTGATTGGAGAAAAAAAATTCGTGACGTCACTGTTTCCTCGGCCAAAGCAATAGTTTAGATCTCCATGTTTGCCGCCTTCATCAAATGATGTACGGTATGAATAATCAAATGACGTTAATGACAGTTCGTTTGACGTTTAAGTATAATCATTGAGGGGCGGCACATTTTCTTTTCACACGAGATGGTTTAATATTATTTTGGAAAATTTAAATTCTGCAGCTTTTGTTTACGTCAAGTGGTGCTATTACTGTCAATTTCCCGTTTATGACATGATTGACATGATTGGAGAAAAAAAATTCGTGACGTCACTGTTTCCTCGGCCACGGCAATAGTTTGAATCTCCATGTATGCCGCTTTCATCAAATGATGTACGGTATGAATAATCAAATGACGTTAATGACAGTTCGTTTGACGTTTAAGTATAATCATTGAGGGGCGGCACATTTTCTTTTCACACGAGATGGTTTAATATTATTTTGGAAAATTTAAATTCTGCAGCTTTCATTTACGTCAAGTGGTGCCATTACTGTCAATTTCCCGTTTATGGCATGATTGACGTGATTGGAGAAAAAAAATTCGTGACGTCACTGTTTCCTCGGCCAAAGCAATAGTTTAGATCTCCATGTTTGCCGCCTTCATCAAATGATGTACGGTATGAATAATCAAATGACGTTAATGACAGTTCGTTTGACGTTTAAGTATAATCATTGAGGGGCGGCACATTTTCTTTTCACACGAGATGGTTTAATATTATTTTGGAAAATTTAAATTCTACAGCTTTTGTTTACGTCAAGTGGTGCTATTACTGTCAATTTCCCGTTTATGACATGATTGACATGATTGGAGAAAAAAAAATCGTGACGTCACTGTTTCCTCGGCCACAGCAATAGTTTGAATCTCCATGTATGCCGCTTTCATCAAATGATGTACGGTATGAATAATCAAATGACGTTAATGACAGTTCGTTTGACGTTTAAGTATAATCATTGAGGGGCGGCACATTTTTTTTCACACGAGATGGTTTAATATTATTTTGGAAAATTTAAATTCTGCAGCTTTTGTTTACGTCAAGTGGTGCTATTACTGTCAATTTCCCGTTTATGACATGATTGACATGATTGGAGAAAAAAAATTCGTGACGTCACTGTTTCCTTCGGCCACGGCAATAGTTTAATGACCATGTACACCGCCTTCATCAAATGATGTACGGTATGAATAATCAAATGACGTAATGACAGTTCGTTTGACGTTTAAGTATAATCATTGAGGGGCGGCACATTTTCTTTTCACACGAGATGGTTTAATATTATTTTGGAAAATTTTAATTCTGCAGCTTTTATTTACGTCAAGTGGTGCCATTACTGTCAATTTCCCGTTTATGGCATGATTGACATGATTGGAGAAAAAAAAATCGTGACGTCACTGTTTCCTCGGCCACGGCAATAGTTTGAATCTCCATGTATGCCGCTTTCATCAAATGATGTACGGTATGAATAATCAAATGACGTTAATGACAGTTCGTTTGACGTTTAAGTATAATCATTGAGGGGTGGCACATTTTCTTTTCACACGAGATGGTTTAATATTATTTTGGAAAATTTAAATTCTGCAGCTTTTGTTTACGTCAAGTGGTGCTATTACTGTCAATTTCCCGTTTATGACATGATTGACATGATTGGAGAAAAAAAATTCGTGACGTCACTG
This sequence comes from Pycnomerus fuliginosus, assembly GCA_963924575.1. Taxonomy (NCBI): domain Eukaryota; kingdom Metazoa; phylum Arthropoda; class Insecta; order Coleoptera; family Zopheridae; genus Pycnomerus; species Pycnomerus fuliginosus. The sequence goes on from OZ004622.1 coordinate 23,706,402, forward strand.
TTTCCTCGGTCACGGCAATAGTTTAGATCCCCATGTATGCCGCCTTCATCAAATGATGTACGGTATGAATAATCAAATGACGTTAATGACAGTTCGTTTGACGTTTAAGTATAATCATTGAGGGGCGGCACATTTTCTTTTCACACGAGATGGTTTAATATTATTTTGGAAAATTTAAATTCTGCAGCTTTTGTTTACGTCAAGTGGTGCTAATACTGTCAATTTCCCGTTTATGACATGATTGACATGATTGGAGAAAAAAAATTCGTGACGTCACTGTTTCCTCGGTCACGGCAATAGTTTAGATCCCCATGTATGCCGCCTTCATCAAATGATGTACGGTATGAATAATCAAATGACGTTAATGACAGTTCGTTTGACGTTTAAGTATAATCATTGAGGGGCGGCACATTTTCTTTTCACACGAGATGGTTTAATATTATTTTGGAAAATTTAAATTCTGCAGCTTTTGTTTACGTCAAGTGGTGCTATTACTGTCAATTTCCCGTTTATGACATGATTGACATGATTGGAGAAAAAAAATTCGTGACGTCACTGTTTCCTCGGTCACGGCAATAGTTTAGATCCCCATGTATGCCGCCTTCATCAAATGATGTACGGTATGAATAATCAAATGACGTAATGACAGTTCGTTTGACGTTTAAGTATAATCATTGAGGGGCGGCACATTTTCTTTTCACACGAGATGGTTTAATATTATTTTGGAAAATTTAAATTCTGCAGCTTTCATTTACGTCAAGTGGTGCCATTACTGTCAATTTCCCGTTTATGGCATGATTGACGTGATTGGAGAAAAAAAATTCGTGACGTCACTGTTTCCTCGGCCAAAGCAATAGTTTAGATCTCCATGTTTGCCGCCTTCATCAAATGATGTACGGTATGAATAATCAAATGACGTTAATGACAGTTCGTTTGACGTTTAAGTATAATCATTGAGGGGCGGCACATTTTCTTTTCACACGAGATGGTTTAATATTATTTTGGAAAATTTAAATTCTGCAGCTTTTGTTTACGTCAAGTGGTGCTATTACTGTCAATTTCCCGTTTATGACATGATTGACATGATTGGAGAAAAAAAAATCGTGACGTCACTGTTTCCTTCGGCCACGGCAATAGTTTAGATGACCATGTACGCCGCCTTCATCAAATGATGTACGGTATGAATAATCAAACGACGTAATGACAGTTCGTTTGACGTTTAAGTATAATCATTGAGGGGCGGCACATTTTCTTTTCACACGAGATGGTTTAATATTATTTTGGAAAATTTAAATTCTGCAGCTTTTATTTACGTCAAGTGGTGCCATTACTGTCAATTTCCCGTTTATGGCATGATTGACGTGATTGGAGGAAAAAAATTCGTGACGTCACTGTTTCCTCGGTCACGGCAATAGTTTAGATCCCCATGTATGCCGCCTTCATCAAATGATGTACGGTATGAATAATCAAATGACGTTAATGACAGTTCGTTTGACGTTTAAGTAATCATTGAGGGGCGGCACATCTTCTTTTCACACGAGATGGCTTATAGGTATTTTCATAATACCGTGCGAAAAATTGTATTTTTCCCACTGATTTCAGTTAGGAAATGCATCATATTTCTGCACTAGTGCGAAAAGTGAATTCGTTTCCACACTAGTGTGAGAAGTAATTATGTTAATATAATTTCTTTAATTTGTTTTAATCAGCACTAAACATTTCATGCAAGTTATTGATTGAGATTATGAACAATCTTGTACGTAACACGTGGGAAAATGCATCATTTCCTTACTTGCGTGCTTACAGAACTCGGCTTCGCCTCGTTCTGCAATAAGCACCCGCGTAACGAAATTATGTGCTTTTCCCACTTGTTACATAAATATTATTTTTTATCCATAGCTGCGTTACATACGTTTAAAAACGGTAAGTTATGGTTAATTATACAGAGTGTCTTTTTTAAAGCGTCAATTAGCGATTTTTAGAGAGCTAAACGAAAATTCACACACGGAAATTTCAATTCATGAAAATATTCTCAGCTCTGACGCACTTCCGGTTATAACGGAAGTGGCCGCCATCTTTGTTACTTTAAATGAAAAACCTATGTTTTAACTCTAGATTCAGATTCAGCATGAAAATAACTATAAAAGTCGAGATAAAAGTGCTAAATCAAACTCGCTGAAATAACATACCAAAAATGATCACTGCCTGCCGATCTGCTATAATAATTATAATCAAGTGAATGCGTCCCTGCGTATAAAAAAATAATAACTTCAGCCAAGTGATTCAAACTATATCTTATACAGGGTGTTTTTTAAACTTTCCACCTTGAATACCTTCGGATGTAACAACCATATTGCAATGATATAACACATCAGCTCAATCTTAAGGACCTTACTATCAACATCGATTCATCGAATATATAATATTGGTTCCCACGAGCAAACCCGAAGAACAATACCCAGGAACTTAAGGATGTGTATTTAGGTAATTTTTTTCATATCCTTATAGAGGGTGCTTTGTTTTAAACTTTCCATAATACCTTCGAAGTACGACATTGTAATGAAATATACGCTAAGTTAACATTTTATGCAAAAGAATATAAAAAAAGAACAAAAGATATCAAAGATGACCGATAAAAGACAAACAATGACCTAAAAAAAGACAAAAGAGGAGACCAAGAGAAAGACAAAAAAGAGGCAAAGGAAGAGAAGACGAAGGGAGGCAAAAGACCAAAAAAAAGATAAAGAGGCCAATAAAGACCAAAAAAACCAAAATACTAAAGAAGGCAAAGACAATAAGATAAAAGGAGGGCAAGAAAGTCCATAACGAAAAAAGGCAAAAAAGACCAATACAGTCATTAGGTTATAAATAATTGTAAGTGGCTGTCTTGATAGCAGATCGGGCGAGTTAAAAATCGCTCACCATAGAAATCACCCTGTATATCTTTTAAACGACGGGGCGTCAGAATATTATTTAAAAACCCCACTTGTGCTCCATAAAAGTGACTATTGAACGAAAAAATGCAGCAGTGAAGCGGCTGGAACCTCCCCATCGCGTGGATCTTTGACTTGGGTTTCTAGTCGAATTAGCAAAGAAAATGTATGACTGGTTTCCATGATGGTTTTAGAACTTTTTTAGAACACACAAATTGAAACATTCATTAGAGAAAAGTAGGTATAAGTAAGTCCTTTTTAGGCAGTTCTAAAACACAATACAATTTCTGTGCTAATTCGGCTAGAAACACAAGTCAAAGATCCACGCGATGGGGAGGTTCCAGCCGCTTCACTGCTGCATTTTTTTTGAAACCAGAATTTGAAGACCTTTCTGATGGTGACAATAAATCTTTCAAAAACTTGTTTTGGATGGTTAAATAAGTCAATAATTTAAAGTTGGATATTGGTGTGCCAAAACGGCACTTTCCGTGGGCCGATTGAATCCAAAATGTGTTCAGCTCTTTGACGTGCAATACAATCCCCATGTGCAACATTTCAGCTAAATCGGTTCAGGGGCTTGGGCTGTACCGCGATTTTAAAGTCCGATAAAAATCAATTTTTTTTTAATTTTTGGTCAAAAGGGCACTGAGAGTGAATACATTTTTAGAAGCAGAATTTGAAGGCCTTTCCTATCGTGACGTGAAAAATGGGGGTTTGCATTTAAAATTAAAAAGTTGATGTGCCAAAATGGCATTTCTAGTTGAGCGATTGGCTCCAAAAGCTTTTCAGATCTAAGTTGGGTTATGAGATGCCTACGCACCAAATTTCAGCTAAATCGGTCTAGTAGTTTTGGCTGTGGCGTGTTTACAAACGTACGTACGTACGTACACACACACAGACACATTTTGAAAACCGCTTTTTTGGGTTCCTGAGACCCCAAAACGTGAAGATCTGGTGCTATCTCAAATTCGAAAATTTTAGTGATTGTAGTAACCTCCCATTTTTTTGAAATTTTGATGGAGTTGGGGAGGTTAAAAGATAACATTTTTTTACAAAAATACCAAGAACGTATAGGGATTCTTGAAATGTTTAGCAAACATTAAGCTACAAAATAGAAAAAATTTAGGGTAATCTAACACAAAGCTAAATTTTCACTAAAATAACAATGTTGTACCTATCGTGTATTGAAATGAAATCACAGCACGCAACTCAACTTCTATCGGTTTTGATTATGATTATAGAAATTAGAATAAATGATACGACAGGCAACATTTGAAGGACATAAGCAAAAGAAAACGATAGTAAATATGTTGATTGCCACCCTTTACTCGATTATAGATCGAAAGTTACCAATTTAGTGTCTCAGTCGTGTCATTAATGTTATTTTATGACAGTTGCTGGGACGCTGGGTATACGTGTACGTGTGAGGCAATAATTCATTAGTTAAGTATTTATCTCGTTTATTTAACCATTCATGAGTTAATCTTACGTTATTTTAGAAAAACGCTTAAAGGAAGAAAATAAACATAATATAGAATTATATTCTAACGGACACAGGGGCAGTGTGAATTGGGCTCTTTTTCCTGCCAGTGTCAATAAACAGTTACAATGGAGGGGAGGTATCATTATCGTTAATCTGCTTTTTGACAGACAGGAATGTTGAAACGTTTAACAGCACAACACAAAAAAAAGCCTAGCTCACACTGCCCTTGCGTCCATTATAAAATAATTCTATTTCGATCGAAACTATAACTATAATGAACCACCTTAGGTTTTCAAACAAAATCAGGACGAGCATTAATATCGACTCGGTTACGGCCATAGAATTTATAATAAATGATTCGATACGAAATGTCAGGAAAGTAAATAAAATTTATCGATTTTTACCTTTAAATTCCACACAACTGGCAATAAAACAAGAGCTACAATTTCGCCTTACGTTCTCATAAAACGACATTGTTTATGGCAGCTTTAACGTCTGCCGAGCAATTATTAAACGATGTGTCACAGAATAACGAGATTTATTTATTTTCACAATCACCTTACAATCTCATATAGAACTTGGCTTGTTAGTTTTAAGGCTTCCAAGTAACAATTTTAAGGTAAATGCTGCAATTTTCCAACGCTGGGTTGCATAAATATCAAAAAACCACCGGAAGATGTATACCAAAGCGATGTGTATCCCTGTAGAGGTATGTAAGGGTCGCCTGGATTTACTGGTAGCAGACGACGCACAGATGTGCCAAAAAGGAAAATTTTTGAAAAATTGTTTTACAATATTGAAAAAGGGCAGCTACGGAAGCGGCTGGAACCTCCCCACTTGGTGAATGATCCAATCTTATCACCAATATCAAGTAAATTTTACTATTTACTATACCTAAGTTTTACTCCACCAAGCCTAAAGTGTTTTCTGTGATTTTTCTAAATTTTACGATCATTTACCAAAAGGGCACTAAGATTGAATACAATTTTGAAAACAAAATTTGAAGACTTTTCATGTGCTGATAAAGAAAACATGAGTTCATTATTAAAATTTCAAAGTTGATATGCCAAAATGGCACTTGCCGTTCGCCGATCGTCACCAAAATTAAATCAGCTCTTCGGCGGGTAACGGTATCTCCACCTACCAAATTTCAGCCAAATCGATCCAGCAATTTGGGCTGTACCGTGTTATTTATTGTTTCCTCGAAACTTCGAATTTTTCGATTTTATGCCAAAAAGGCGCTAAGTGTGAATACACTTTCAGATACAGAATTTCAAGACCTTTCATGTACTGATAAGAAAAATTAGTGTTCATCGGTCAAATTTCATAGTTGGTGTGCCAAAAAGGCACTTGGCGTCTGCGGATTCGCAACAAAATTCACTGGGCTCACCGGAAGGCCAACGCGAACCTCCATGCCAAATTTCATTAAAATCCGTTCGGTAGTTTCCGAGAAATCGTGCTCACATACATACATACATACATACGTACATACACACAGACATTTTTTAAAAACCACTTTTTTGTGATCCTGGGACCTTGAAACGTAAAGATCTGGTGTTATTTCAATTTCGAATTTTGGAGTGATTGCAATAACCTCCCATTTTTATATGATTGTGGGGAGGTTAAAAACTGTGAATTAGGATGAAAAAAGGCGGTCTCGGAGACGGCAGGAACTTCTACGCCGCACTGCATTGGATTAATAACAGCAGCATTTATTAAATTTTTAAATATTTAAAATAAGAAAGTTGCTATGCCAAAAGGGCACTTCGGGTTGACTGATCGGCTTCAAAATCTAATCAGCTCCTCTCCCGCACATACAATAAAATAAATTGCCACTAAAATGACATTTTTCGAAAAAATGGCACTAAGGTTTTCGGCTTGAAAAAAAATCAGTTATCAAATCCGGTAATAAAAATATACATTTATGCATAGTTTTTTTTTCACGGCACCATTTTTTGGTCAAAAGGGCCCAAGTGTGAATACATTTTTAGAAGCAGAATTTGAAGAGCATTCATATGGTAATGCGAAAAATGGGGGTTTGCATTTAAATTTTTAAAGTTGATGTGCCAAAAAGGCACTTTTCGTGAGCCGGTGTAGCCCAGATTCTAATCAGCACCTACAAATCTCCCACTGAATATGTGTGCCAAATTTCATCAAAATCAGTTCAGTAGTTTCGGCTGTAGCGGGTCCACAGACACACGGACAGACACACACACAGACACACAGACACACATTTTTCAAAAATAGGTTTTTTGGGTTCCTGGGACCCCGAAACGTAAAGATTTGATGTCAGTTCAATTTCGAATTTTTGATCGATTTTATATACTGCTCCGCCTTGAGCGTAGAAGTTAAAACCTGAGAAAGTAATTTACACCGTTTGCAGAACAAAATAAACAAACAAACACAAAAATTTGCGAAGTCTACAAAATTAGCACTCCAGGGGGTTGAAAAATATTGCAGGGGATGAGAAGACTAAGGTAATGAAAATTTACTGCAGTTAAGTAAACATCCCAGAAGTAACACGGAAAAGAAGACAATTTTGCAAATTAATGTTTTGGAGGGGTTAAAATATTGTGAAAATGGTTGAAAATCTATAAAGAATGAAAATAAAGTCCAACTGAGTAAATGTGTAGAATTACCGTAAAAAAAAACAAAATTCGGCGAATTTTGCAAAATAATGACGCTCAGGGGGTTGAAAAATTGATAAAGGGGATGAAAAATCAAGAGTGATGGTGGTTAACTAAAATTTGAATATAACGCGAAAATGCGAATTATGCAAAATATACTTTCGGAGAGGTTGAAATCTTATGGTGACGACACCATACACGAATAACTTTTTCAATTATTAAGATAAAAATCTGAAAAAATTCAGTGAAAATGCTCACAGAATGTCACTTTTTGACATTCATTACAACTTTTTATCACTTCCGGTTACGCCGGAAATGGCTTTAATTTTGAATTTTTAAATGGGACATCCGGTATAATTTTATATTTTTGGAATTTAGGGATCATCCTGAGTATTTTAGGGTCATTTTCGTGAGCTTTTCTTGTTTTTGGCCAAATTTTGTTGTGGATCTAGAGTGCTGCGATACACTTTTTTGTCTTTTATGGACGTCAGTATTCTCATAAAATTAATAATATTTCGTTTCAGCTCATTTAGGCCTTATTCGAATGGCTTCAAAGTATGGAAAAACATACGGAAAAGTTAAGGGGAGTGAAAATTTATTGTAGTTATAAGTAAAACTAGCGAAAATAACACGAAAAAGAAGCGGTCTGCGTAAATTTAGCTTTTCGAGGGTTCACATAATTGTCGTGAAAGGGGTTGAAAATTTGTATTGTTTTAAAAATCAATGAAAATGACTTTGAATTACCGAAAAATCACAAAAATTAAATATATTTACTCCGTTTGCTAGGTGTTAAGGGTTGTTATAGTCTGTCCGGGATCCACACGACCGGGATTCACCCTATTTCCATGGTGAATCATTGTTGTCAACAATGAATCGCCATGGAAATCGGGTGAATCTCGGTCGTGTGGATCCCGGACAGATATTAGTAGCCTAAGGGTAGGTTTTAGGTTGAAGACTCATAAGATTTTTTTTCAATGGTTGATTTAATCTATGGAACCCCGTAATTTTATTCCACCATTTACTTGAAGACATTTCCAGTTCAACCTTTAAATTTCATTCCTACTGTGTCACTGTAAATTAACACACCAAATTCTGTCACACCGCCTATTACCGGATAAAACTAATTTAACACAAAAATTTGCAACCCCAAAACTCGCCCCCTTCAATCCTAAACACAAAAAATTGACCCGGAGAAAATTTAACTCTGAAACCACCTATTACCGGAGCACACTAATTCAGCGCAAAAAATTGCATCCTTGAAACCTCAAATCTGAAAAATTGACTTGGAGAAAATTTAACAATTGAAATATCAACATCAGGAGGAGGTCTACTGAATGCAAAAACTCCACCAGCGAAAACAAACCCCTTCAACCCCCAAACAAGAAAAATTGACATAAAGGAAATTTTATATTTGTTACACTTACACTGTTACACTGTTATTATTTGTTACACTTGTTACCGGAAGACTCCAATTGAACGCAAAAAGTTTCATCATCTGAAATTGACACCCCCTCACGCTTGCATATGCTCCGGCACTACAATTAGCTGCAGATTTGAATAATCTGCACCCAAAAATCCACCTCAATAATAAGAGTCACTCACGGTGAATAGTGAATAAACATCTACAGCCAAAAGCTTTTCAGATCTAAGTCGGGTCATGAGATGCCTACGTACCAAATTTCAGCCAAATCGGTCTGGTAGTTTTGGCTGTGGCGTGTTTACAAACACATTTTTACACAAACCACTTTTTTGGGTTCCTGAGACCTCAAAACGTGAAGATCTAGTGTTGTCTTAAATTCGAAAATTTTAGTGATTGCAGTAACCTCCCTTTTTAACATCTACGCTTCGCGGAGCAATTACTAAAAACGATCGAAAAATCAAATCGCCAAAAACATAAAATCTTTACGTTTTAGGGTCCTGGGAATAAGAAAACGTGGTTTTCGAAAAATGTCTGTCTGTCTGTTTGTGTCTGTAAGCACGCTGCAGCTCAAACGCATCGAGATGAAATTTGGCACACAACCTCAGTGGGCAACTTGTAGGTGCTGATTAAATTTTGGGCCACATCGGCTCACGGAAAGTGCCTAAAGCGGGTTTTTTTCGCGGACTTGCACGCAACGAATAACTGAAACGATTTAAATAGGGGCAGTGGTTGACTTTTATTCTATTTTTATTTAAATTAATATTGTGGTCAAAATTCAGCTAGTAAATTCGGGTAAATTCCATGAAGGGAGAAGGGCGTATTCAAGCAGCTCTCTCACAAAAAGATCGCTGGCCGTCTTTGACGAAGCGCGGCAACTGGGAACAATGGTGTATTTTTGACCCGAGTTCAAACCTGGACGAGGCTTATTTTTTTTGTTATGGTTTTGGCTTGTTTTCTATAACGGTTCACGGTTCGTTAAAATGAAAGGACAACGAAAAAAATTGCCCAGTCCTAAAATTAGTGTCAATAGCTTCATTTTGCGTCTACCTTTCATATGATTTGTTTTTGAAAATTTTTCCACGGTTAGTTTCAAATATCAAATGTCACCACACGATTGTCACTTCACTTGCTATTCAACCTCGACCGAGCGACCGGCGGCATTAAAGAACTATGCAAAATCGTACAGGTGGCGCCCTCTGCTGAGTTACGATCCTAACTATACTTACGTTATGACGTCACAACGTAAACTAACTTAGAATCAGGGCCCTATACGAGAAAATCGATGTTGGCCAAAAGTTTTTGACAAGAGTTTCCATTGAAAGATCCACCGTGATACGATTTCCTTTCTACAGGACAAAATTTAGACCATTGCTGACATGCGTATGGAACTTTCTTCAAAAGATAATTAAATGTTGTATTTACAGTCCCCAACAGTTCATCATACAGGGTAGGGTGTCTTACGAATATGGAATCTGCAATGAAAAATGGGGGTTGCCATTTAAAATTTTAAAGTTGGACCATACTTCCGGTATAACCGGAAGCACCCCATCATCGCCAATAATTTCAATAGACTCCGAATGTGTCAATTTCTGTAAATGCCAAATCTTACAACTGTACCTTGCTTATGTCCAGAGATATCGATACTGCTCCATATTCGTAAGACACCCTGTATTATAGTTATAGTTTTCTGTCACTGCCACTGACATAAGATTGACAAATAGTGACAATTCAAGGGCTCCTATGATGAATCAGATTGTAGGCTAGAAATGTTTGGTTTCGTGGACATAATTAATCGGATTATAGGAAGCTATTGAAATTAATTTGATACAACTTGTTTTTTTAAGTATTCAAAAAATTTAAGTAAATCATAAAATGAAAACTAATCGTAGGAATATTTCTAACAACTTAGTTCCAAAAAGAGAAAGTTGAAAAGTAACCAAAAAGCCAACTGCAGGACTGGGCAATCTTTTTCGTTGTCCTTTCATTTTAACGAACCGTGGGTTTTGTGGGTATTGAATCGTTCATTCGGGAGTTCGTTCAGTCGAGATTCTTGATGTGCCCTTCCCTCCCCTATCTCTTCATAAAGAAGGGAATGAAATGAAATCAAAAACCGTAGTGACATTTTCTCTAAATTTGACATTTTAGAGGTAAAAAGGCCCCTTTTTAAGTTTTTCTTAGCAAAAGAGCTATTATTATTATCGAATTCGATAGCTGTTGCATTGCCGGATCGAAAACCTTAGTGCCATTTTTCGAAAAATGTCATTTTAGGGGTGAAAAACATTTGGATTTTAGATTTTAGTAAATGAGCGCCGGACGCAATGCGCACGACAGCATCAACGATCGACAATAAGCGTCCGTCCGTCCGACCTCTGATTCCCAGATTCTGATTTGGTCTAAAGTTAAATGCTACCATTTACAAATTCTGTGAAAAAGTTGAAGTTTCTACCGTCTCCGAAACTGCCAATTTTTTTAAGTGGTGAAATGGAGTGGGGAGGTTAAAATAGAATAAATAACACAAAACTACCCTTCGGATTGTTAACCCTACTGAACGGTGCTCATAAAACAGAGATTGTTGTTTCTATGTTTTGGCATTTGAATGTCACCATTCATGCACGCATTTTTATGCTAGAATGAGCTTCATTCATAAACGATGTTTGGTGACATTTTGTTTTTAGGAATTGTATGCCTGCATTAATTACATTAGATAACTGCCAAATACAAATCCAGATATGAGTAAATCACTTATGTGACCAACCTAACTTTTGCACTAAAATTTCCCCAATTGTAAGTCGACAAAGTTTTTTACAAAAATCTGAAGAAACAACGTAAATCAAAGCCAAAAAACTTGTGTTTTAATATATCGGGTGTCCCAAAAAAAACCGGACAAAATATTTTTGGGAATAAATCTACCATTTCTCAACCGATTTGGATGAGCGTGGCCTTAAATTAAAGCCAAAGAATCAGACTTTCGAATGTATGAGAAACTACGGCAGATGGCGCTGCCGTAGCAGTCCTATTGATAATTGCTTTAAAAGTTTATTTTAGCTGCAGGGGGATTAGTCAATCAACGACCAATCGGTATGACACTCGAATGGCCTTGAAGATCCTTCTTTCTTGTTCAAAAATCCTTTTTCAAAAGTCGATTTGGCTTAAACATTAATTTTCTGCAATTTTTTAAAAAAATGTGTTTTTGAGTATTTTCACGCATTAATAAATAAATAAATAATAAAAGAACAGTAATGCATTAAAATCTTAATTTTCAGTTATAAATGAACGAATATGGTGAAAACAGTGGCGCGAATGCCAGTGGGGGACAACTGAAAAGTTATCATTGAAAATTAAGCCCTATGTGCATCAATGTTACTTTAGTCATGGTTATGGAAGCATAAAAATACACAAAAACACTTTTTTTTAAAGATTTTTGAAGAAAAAAGAAAGGTCTTCAAGACTATTTGGGTCTCATAACCATTGGATGTTGCCCGACCAATCCCCACGCACCTAAAACAAGCCTTAAAAACAAGTATCAATAAGGCTACTACAGCAGCGCCATCTGTCGACGTTTCTTACAAAGTTAGAAAGCCTGATTCTTTGGCTTTAATTTAAGGCCAAGTCTATCCAAATCGGTTAAGAAATGGCTGACATATTTCAAAGACTTTGCTGATGTTACCAACGTAACTATTTCACTGCAATTTCCCTAAATGTAACTTGTCAAACTTTTTGCAAAAATGTAAGCAAAAAATGTAAATGAAAGCCAAAACATACAGGGTGTTTCACGACGAGCGGCAGTTAGCCGTATCTCGAAAAGTACTTCGATTGGTGTGGAGAAAATTTGCACACTAAGGTTTTAGCGGAAGCCGAATTCAATGAAAATATTTTGAGTTTGATGGCACTTCCGGTTTTACCGGAAACAGATACAAACTTTGTTATTTTAAATGGGACACCCAGAATATTATTGCATTTTTGGATTCTTTGTTGAATTTTAGGTAAAGTTTCATCAGAAAGTGGTATACCTAAAGTCAGCCGCTCTTGAGAAAATTAAGTCTTTCAAAAATTTTTACCAAAAACAATGTTGACTTCAAAAAATTACATCTTCGCTGTGGTGCCAATTATGGAAACGAAATTACACCGTCCTTTAAACCAATGCATGTGCTAACTAATGGTGTATTGCGAACTTCCTTTTCTCAAAGAGGAGGCGCCTCACGATTTTTTAATTTTCGGGAACTTTGATCATAAAAATCTCCGTTTTTCTAAATGGAATGCCATAGAAATTGAGTATTCATAAGAAAGAGAATTTAATTCTCTTTCTTTTGATTATCTCATTCCTATACCTAACTATCAAGTGAAACTTATGAAGTCAAAGACGTAAAGGTCAATGCAACATAAATAAATAATAATATCTTAGATTTTGTTTTATTTTAGATTATTTGTCATTTTGCTGCATTTTTCAATAATTTTCCCTTTAACAATCTCACAATCATGATTTCTATAGCAACGCCACTGTTACCAGTCGTAAGAAAACCTTTTTTAATTGTAGTTTATGTACGTAATTTAAAACATTCTTGTTGCACTCACTTAATCTCAGCAATTTCATTGGTTAAATTTAAATGAACCAATCAAATTCATGTAAAAAGGAGATGCTTTTTATTTGTCAATTTTTATCGTGCTGGCTTTAATGCAGTGTCCTTCCCTCATCCGGAAGATTGTTAACCAATTAGCCAGTAGTGCCAGGACCCCTTCCCTCTTTTTTGTTTGGTTATTAATTGACAAATAAAAAGCATCTCCTTTTTACATGAATTTGATTGGTTCATTTAAATTTAACCAATGAAATTGCTGAGATTAAGTGAGTGCAACAAGAATGTTTTAAATTACGTACATAAACTACAATTAAAAAAGGTTTTCTTACGACTGGTAACAGTGGCGTTGCTATAGAAATCATGATTGTGAGATTGTTAAAGGGAAAATTATTGAAAAATGCAGCAAAATGACAAATAATCTAAAATAAAACAAAATCTAAGATAGTTAGGTATAGGAATGAGATAATCAAAAGAAAGAGAATTTAATTCTCTTTCTTATGAATACTCAATTTCTATGGCATTCCATTTAGAAAAACGGAGATTTTTATGATCAAAGTTCCCGAAAATTAAAAAATCGTGAGGCGCCTCCTCTTTGAGAAAAGGAAGTTCGCAATACACCATTAGTTAGCACATGCATTGGTTTAAAGGACGGTGTAATTTCGTTTCCATAATTGGCACCACAGCGAAGATGTAATTTTTTGAAGTCAACATTGTTTTTGGTAAAAATTTTTAAAAGACTTAATTTTCTCAAGAACGGCTGACTTTAGGTATACCACTTTCGGATGAAACTTTACCTAAAATTCAACAAAGAATCCAAAAATGCAATAATATTCTGGGTGTCCCATTTAAAATAACAAAGTTTGTATCTGTTTCCGGTAAAACCGGAAGTGCCATCAAACTCAAAATATTTTCATTGAATTCGGCTTCCGCTGAAACCTTAGTGTGCAAATTTTCTGCACACCAATCGAAGTACTTTTCGAGATACGGCTAACTGCCGCTCGTCGTGAAACACCCTGTATACTATTAAAAAACTCTTTACTCTTGATCATCAGTGTTTTAAGTGGTGCCTTTTAAATTTAACCAAATGATTAAGGCACAGAAGTACTGCAAAGTCTTAAACAAGGTTTTATCAATGACTTGAGAATGTTATTAATAAGTTTGGCCAAAAACGTTTTAAGAACTTTTACACTTGAGGGCCTCTTTTTTACTTTATTATAATCGGCAAAGCTAGTTTAAGGAAGAGCAGGTTTAAAAAAAGAAGATTTTACAGCTATTTGTAGATTCTAATAAATTTTAAATTGTTGCTGGAACTATACCAGCTAAAAATGGGTTAGTTAAGAGCGTGAAAAATATGAAAAAAGGAACAAACAACAAAACTGCAGGCAAAAAAAACAATGAAGAAGGAGTTAAGGTACCTGGGGTATGATGATTTGGGGCATCGTTGGTCGGACTACGAGGAAGACGTCCCAGCTCTATGTTCTGATCTGGCATCCGTCTCGCAAGCTCTCCTTAAAGGCCACCCTGAACAAGCACATATTTACTTATTTATTTAATTAACTAATTTACTTTTTCTTACACTCCTCAAAGAAACTAATATTTCAATTAACCCTAATTAACCTCGATACCGCTAGGCCAAAGTAATTAAGGAGTGCATACTAACAATTATTTTTTCTACCTTTATTTATTTATTTATTTATGAAGGCACATGTTTTACGGTTCGAACCAGTTTAGTTGCAGGCAATGTCCACCGACCGACTGACTGGGACTTCCCGACTTTAACCCTCGCAAATTCGACCTTTCGGTGGTGATTTTAACGATCCGTATCTTTTATGACATTTCGCGAGGAAAGGTGAAAAGTAAATCGTTCGATTTTTCAAATATCAAATGAGAAAGAGCCAAAAAAAACTTACTCAAAACACTACGAACTAATGAGTGCGCGCGAGTTATCTTCGTATCAGCAAGACGTTGATAAGATATGACAATTTTTTTAGATAAAAACCCATTACGAATTTCCTTCGAAAAAGTTATTTTTGGAATACCTACAAATTTTTCCGGCTAATGGCGAAAATGTTAGTTTCGCGGCTAGCCAAGAAAATAAGTCGGCAGTTGTTGTGAAAACAGATCATAATTCATTCTTTGCCTCGAAAAACACTTTTCTTCTGGTGTAGGAAGAAAAATGTATGAACCACAGCGTGAAAGTAGTTTTCCGGGGCTCTACTATTTCTATGTTTGTACATACGTTGAAAAATTGCATGATTTTATGACATTTCATCTTTTGAAAAATGTCTTTTTGTAAAAATTTTGGAATAACTCCCAATTCCATCAGCGGTTGCTGGTCCAACCCTTATGGATATACAGGGTGTTCCAACGAAAAGTATCCACCCCAAATATTTCGTAAACCAAATAAAATATGAAAATTCGCTCGGACAGGTCGATTTTTATTTGGAGGGGGACACTAAAATCCATGCTTGGCGAAATTTTAAAACTCACTCCCTTACCCCAACCTACCCCCACTTCAAAATTTTAAATGACAACTGGTGATACATAATTTGAAAGCTAATTTCATTGCCAATCTAACGTTGCAACAATTTTTGATATTTGTTCAACTCTAGCGCCCTCTTTGGTCAAATTTTAAATTACATTAGGGCCCTTTGTGATACATCGTTTGAAAGAGTTTGAAATTCTCTGTAAACTGATGCAAGAATTTTTGAAATCCACCCACTAGTTCAAAAGTTACATTGAAAGACATGAGCTGGTTCTGGGCCTAGGAATCCTTCAAGATTAGGCTGTAACTTTTGAACGAATGGATAGATTAAAAAGATTCTTGCATTAGTTTACAGATAATTTCAATCCCTTTCAAATGATGTATCACAAAGGGCCCTAATGTAATTTAAAATTTGACCAAAGAGGGCGCTAGAGTTGAACAAATATAAAAAATTGTTACAGCGTTAGATTGGCAATGAAATTAGCTTTCAAATGATGTATCACAAGTGGGGGGTTGCCGTTTAAAATTTTGAAGTGAGGGTAGATGGGGGTTAAGGGGTGAGTTTTGACATTTCGCCAAGCATGGATTTAAGTGTCCCCCTCCAAATAAAAATCGACCTGTCCGAGCGAATTTTCATATTTTATTTGGTTTACGAAATATTTGGGGTGGATACTTTTCGTTGGAACACCCTGTATACATACAGGGTATCCCTCGACGAGCGTCAGTTAGCCGTATCTGGACAGTTTTTCCCAGCATCGTCATGAAAATTTGTACACAGGGGTTTCAATTAATTTTGAATCGACGTAAAATATTTTCATCAATGGCGCACTTCCGGTTATACCGGAAATAGGTACAAATTTCCTTATTTTAAATGGAACGCCCTGTATATTATGACATTTTTGGATTCTACGTTTAATTCTAGGTAAACTTTTACTAAAAATTGCTATGCCAAAAATCAACAGTTAAGAGAAAATCAAGAATTTCGCTTTTTTATGTCAAGTGCAGGCCTAACTTCAAAAAGCTGTAACATTCTTACAGTATGAAATGAGAAAACGATATTAATTTGGCACGAAGTCTAATGTAGGGTGTATCCGTCCCTGGACTCAAATCGGGTCAAATACGTACAGGGTGTTCTCTGCAAATTTTTAAACATCATCAACTTCATTGGTCAAAAAGTCAATTTTCTCAAATGGAATGCCCCAACTATTTTATGGCACATTGATGAAGAATTTAATTGTCTATCGTTTTAATCTACATGTTTGCCATAAAAAGTTTGAAAAAATAGACTTTTTGACCAATGAAGTTGATGATGTTTAAAAATTTGCAGAGAACACCCTCTATGTATTTGACCCAATTTGAGTCCAGAGGCGGATACACCCTACACTAGACTTCATGCCAAATTAATATCGTTTTTCCATTTCATACTTTAAGGATGTTACAGCTTTTTGAAGTTAGGCCTGCACTTGACATAAAAATGAGAATTCTTGATTTCCTCAAAAACGGTTGATTTTTGGCATAGCAATTCTTAGTAAAAGTTCACCTAGAATTAAACGTAGAATCCAAAAATGTCATAGTATACAGGGCGTTCCATTTAAAATAAGAAAGTTAGTACCTATTTCCGGTATAACCGGAAGTGCGCCATTGATGAAAATATTTTACGTCGATGCAAAATTAATTGAAACCCCTGTGTACAAATTTTCATGACGATGCTAGAAACACTTCTTCAGATACGGCTAACTGACGCTCGTCGAGGGATACCCTGTATATCGGTTAGGTAACCTCGACAAAGTTCCATTATTTACCAATTAGACGAAAATCGCTAGAAAAACTGAAAAAATTAAACAGAAAAGTTTTTGCTGGATTGGTTAGATTTCAGACCAATGAAAGCTATACTAATTTTTTTTTTCGCCTTAAGCCTGAAACTCCCAGAGATGTATTAATATAGGTCCTGTAAGCGTGACGTCATGCCGCCATGAACTATGCGCAGTCATTTTTTGACCGCCGACAGAATTTACTTGTATGTCTAATGTCAGTTATGTGTCATTTATCATCATTGTAGGTTAGAATAGCACGTGGTAAACGTGAAAGGTCCCAGATTCTGTTGACAGTAGTGACAAATGACGTACAAATGCACTAGAAATGACAGAAGTTCAACGCATGCGTGTCATACGGGGGCCAAGCGCAATAAACCCCCGCCAGTACCTTCAAGGACCTATACAGGGTGTCTCAAGCGCTCGCCTCACCTTCTAATTGAGTATTCAAGATTAAATTCCGAATCGATTCGTCTTTATGAAAATTTCCAGGATCCAATTAATAGTTAAGAGATTTTAATAATAATAATAATAATAATAAATAAATTTATTTCCAGCAGGCCTATGGCCTATAGTGGACAATTTACAATAGCACATGTGTTTCAAACAGTTAAATTTACAAATTACAATTTACAAAACCGAAATGTAAGAAAAGAAAAGAAAATGGAACAAGGTAACAAATGTAACTGCGCTGAATGAATCACATCACATATCAAATAACAGAATGACATGAGAAAGAAACCCTTAAGATTCTTTTTAGTAGATGGATTATCAAATTTGTGATGAAATGTCAAATTCAGGATTATTACATAAATAATTATAAAGGCGAAGACAGTAGCTTATGGGGCAAGCCGCAAATTTAATTAGCTTTCATGCATAAGATGTCTCTTGCAAATTTTCAAATTAAAATCTCTAAAATTTCAAATGGAAAGTTGTTGAAATTTTTGCGCCATCTAATAGAGAAGTCCTTTCTTGATCAACGTTTGTTCACCCCTCGTTTTAGGTGTGAAAGTTCAACGCGAACAAAAAGTTTTATGTTGTACATATTTCCATTTTTAAGAAGGCGGTTTAAATGCTCGCGTGCTAGAATAGGGTGGGTGCCTTAATGAAATTAGCTTAACATGAAACAAAAAATCAGTTTCAATGAAACGGATGACATTTCTCGGGGCGCGCCAGCGCTATCTAAAGGACACGAGGCGGAAAGGTGTGTCCCTGCCTGGGAACGCAATTATTTCCTGTCCATCTTACAAGGCCGGGGGCTCATCGTTTCTGCATTAATGCCGTTTGGCTTCATTTTGTCATAAATTTCATCAAGTGTTTTCGTTATGTTAAATATTTTCCTCGAGATGTTCCTTCAATTATCCGTTTAATAGTTGAATCTTTTTCTGTTTGTCTTTTCTTAATTATTTTCTTTTGAGTGCGCCTTTCCTCTTTTCCATTGTTTTATTTGTTTTAGATACTTCTTTCGTGTCATTGCTTTTTTCTTCTCATCTTCTGCTTCTTCTGTTTGGTGGATTTCTGATTGATGCTCAAAAGATTTTAACATTCTTTTTGGCAATATTCTCTTTGTTTTAGATACTGCTTTCGTGTCATTGCTTTTTTCTTCGCCTCCTCTACTTCATCTGTTTGCTGGATTTCTGATTGATGCTCAAAACATTTTAACATTCGTTTGTCACAAATAGGTATAGCAACTTTTTGGCAATCTTTTCCTTAAGTTTTTGTTTCGTTCGTCTTTTTATTTTCAATGTCTTTTTCTAAATTTTTCTAAACATGATTCTTTGAGCGAATGTTTATTCGTTTTTCGACTATTTTCGGTTCAAATTGAACGGGAGTGCAAAAAATTGCGTATATACCACAGGACTGAAGTGACATTTGACGCTGAAATTGTTATAACGCAAGATGAAATCTGACAGTGACGTTATCACATAATTTTCGCAGTCTAGGTCGAAGGTCTGATTTTACCCTTTTCCCCTATTCTAAGCCTTTCTACTTCTTCCCAACGCTTCTTCATTTACTGTTACATAATCTATGACCGATTCCTCCTTACAGCTCCTTTTTTATTTCCGTTTAATACTTCTCACCACTTTTCTTTTGCCATTTCTTCAAGGTTTCTTCCCTCTACATTCTCGACTTTATCTTTTGCTTCCCGTTTTGCATTTCCTCTATGGTCTGTACAGGTTCTTGCTCCTCTCTTACCAAGTCGTTGGCATATTAATTATATAGTATGCCATCCTCTTTCCCTTCTTCTATGCTCTCTTCTTTATTGTTTTAATGCCTCTGGTGCACACTGTCATTATTCTCCAAATTCCTTTTATCTATGATCAGTTTTAAAACAAACACTTATCACAATTCTTATTATAATGATTTGTATTACTTTGAAAGTACTAAATTATGACGTAATGAGGCTGGCTGGGAAAAAATAGTATTCATACCTTGGTAAAAAAGAGCTCTTGCAGACCCGCGGTCTACAAGAGAGCACTTTCTTACCTTGGGTTGAAATAAATGTACTATTGTGATGCATCAGTTACGACAATGTGGGGGGCATTTCGCACCCCTAAAAGTTGTACACCACTGCCGAATCTGAAAATTTTGTAAATTTGTACAGCACTGCCGACTGTGAAGTGCCCCGACGGCCTAAAAATTCATAGACCACTGCCGAATTTGCTCAATTTTTGCAACCACTACTTCTAACATTTCCCACTAACACTGCCGAAAATTTGTACACCACTGACGACTGTGAAATCCCCCCACGACAATGTAAAGCTAAAAGCTATCCATTTGCATAAACATAAAGTTGGTCGCAGTCACACCCTTGTCAAAATTTTGAATTGTCGAGGGTGAAATCATTCTGCAAATCAGAAAAACCGAAGCAATGAATATTATTAGGCCCGTTAATTCCATTGCATTCCAACCCAATCTTATCAAAAGCGATAATAGTGCTCCAGTGACATAAATTTTATAGTTGAAATAAAAGATAGTCTCCATTCCAATCGAGATTTCAATACTATGATACGCACAATTTTGAGGTAATGAGGCCAACACCCGCCCTTAATCATGATTTTATTCTATTGAAAATGCTTGAAAACAACTACACAGTGCGGCCATAAAATTCGCCCCGCCCTGTATCAACCGCTTGAGCTAGACGTTTGAAATAGTTTTAAGCGAATTACATAATGAGATCAATTGCCGTTTACATAATGCATAGAGAATCAAATTAGCTTTCAAATGAGGGGCCACGTGACCCCTCGTGCCATTTAAAATTTTTGACTTGTATGTCAACTTTGACATTTCAAGGTCACGATGCATTATGTAAACTGCAATCGGCCTCATTTACTCGTTCATAATTATGTTCCGAATCTCAAACTTCTAGCTCAAGCGGTTCCCGAGAAACAGCGGGGGGGGGGGGCGGATTTTATGGCCGCACTGTATAAAAGAAGAAGAAAAGTGAACAGTGAAGGTTTCGTTTGTAACTTTTAACAAATGACAGACAGTTGTGAGATAGACAATGTATTTTCTGTCATTTAACATTTTAGCAGTGTCTGACATGCTCCAAATACTCAACATTCGAACAAAATTTAATCGCTGATTCTTTTTATCCCTATCAACTGTAAATCCTAACGTGTTTAGTTGTCCAGAACCGGATAAAGCATCATTGAAAAACGGAACACAAATCTAAATTTGACAGAGAACTTGAGTAATTACTGTTCTACGTATAATAATGACAAACTGGCAAATGTGTTTCAATATGTGTCAAAGATAGAGGCGCTACCTGTGCCATGAGCAGTCACAGCCTACTGCCGTAGTCATTTTCGGTCCCATATAAACAATGAATTTAATGTAAGATGGAAGACTTCACCTACCACAAAACATGTTCATACCATAGAAATGTAAGTAGGTATGTGACCTTGGATCACTGATTTAGTTATTTGATCTATGTGTGGAAGGCGCAGTATCCATTAATGCATCCACCACGATCAATGAATCTTTTATCAGTCTTTGTCGAGTTCTGTCAGTCTGACAAATTTATTAATCAAGTTCCGAGGAAATGTGGTTGGCAGACACATTTTGTCCCGCATGCGAAGTGGCAGACTGTTTTTTTTTTGACACTTCGAGGTAGCTTAATGATTTCCATCAATGAGACTAGTTTTTTTTGGCGCACTTGAGCCTTCCCTGTGGAGCGTTGTCCCTCTACTTGCATGGCAGACTCGACTTTTTCGAATCATAACGATATACGTAATAGGAGAAATGACTTTAGAAAGTTAATGAAATGAATCAAGTCAATCTGTCTCTGCCTCCCGGATTATTACTGTCTATAGTTATTTTAAGAATCTGGCGCATTTAATCACAAAAGTCGTAGAAAACAGTAGTGTGTATACGTACACCTCTGTTTGAAAGCATGTAGCCGCCTCGTTCTGCAAACATGAGCTTTCAAACTTTGTTATACAAATAACTATTGTGTTCACTACTGTGATCTGCTGACAGACAGCAGCCAGATGACTATTTCCGGTCTAGCTGACTGATTTTCACGTCTAATCTGAATCAATTTCATTTCCATTTAAGCACAATCATGACGTCTCAGTCCAAGAATGTGAGGTTATGTTGCAATATTAGGAAAAGGCGTGCGCGTAGTGGCTGTAGTAAGGTGTTCTTACGGATGCGACATCTTTCCTGCATAAGCGATCTTTAGAATAGTGATAATGGTGATAACTAATGACAAGGGTGGGGGCAAGTCAATTTGCGACAGGGCTGTGGACAGCGCAACATAGATCCTCAGTTGGGTCCGTAGCTTCACCTCAGTCAAGACCGTCCGTACGTGGTGAAGAACCACATCCGGCTAGAGGTGCCCCTGCTTAACAGAATACGGCGGATCTACATAGAGAAGTAAATCTCGATAAACAATCCGCAATCCCGGTGTGATCTACCGTGCCTAAGGGATGAATGGCTCTGCGTTAATGAGCCGCGCAAACGGTGACCTCCGGATACCAGTTTACGTAAACCCGGTTTACGACAACTTCTCTCACACCGTAGTAGAACGATGGTTCTCCTGAACCAAGAAATCCCGTCCAGGGGACCTCCGGTTGTATGTTCCTCCTTCTGCAGTATGCCAGGCTCTGCTGTAGTCGACACCCTTCCCTTGCACACCGACACCTCGCACTCGGAGTTAATCGGGTCCGTGACTCATCGGCGCTTGCGCTTGGGAGAAGTGAGCTCGTCTGCGGCGTATTCGGGAGCTCGAGGCTTTGGAGGAGGACTCGGAAGAGGCCACAGGAGGCTTCGGGAGAGGCTTCGGAAGCAACCGGTCAAACTGGCCCAACCTCCGGCAGGGCCTCTTCACAGAGACACCAGGAGGAGGGACGGTGAGCCTGAGGATATTTCAGGAGGGCCTGTCGGGCGGGTCCTGGGCTTAATTTGAGCCGACGGGGCTCGCCGAGACCTGCCAGATTACCCACTCTGGGGTTAACAAAATGGGCCGTTTGGCCTGCGTGTTTGGCTCATGCACTGGGCCACCCCATCGATTAAAAAAAAATGACAAGGGTGTTCCTAGGGGACACTAGCGAAATGCAATGTAGCGTTTCAATCTGCAACTGGATTACAGATTTCTTTAAAATGCCACATGGGAAAACTATGAAGCTTTGAATAGTTTAGCTCTCAATGTATACCGACAATTCTAACTTTAGAGTCTTTAGACGCCCGCTACCAGAGGGCACTGATGTCATTAGTTATCGCGTTTTATTGTTGTGTTGTGAGACATCGACTTTAAAGCACGGCGTTTGCTCTCCAGCCTCCAAATGGAAATTTATTTGAAAACCCTTTACTTATCCATAAATAAAACAAAAATCGTAATTAAAGTTTTTATTTTTTAACTACACAGGCGACCCCACTGGCCTTATGGTGAGCTCGTGCACCTGCACATGAGGCGGGGTCGACAGCACGTAGACGACCCCATCAGCGATATCCTCCGCTTTTAAAATCGCCGTGATCCTCTCCCTTAACGCTTTGGCCCTCGGCGTATCCCCCACGGTCGTCATCTCAGTCTCAACCGCCCCCGGACTGACGCTGGTAATTTTGACCTTGAGCCCCAGGTGGTTCAGTTCTTGCCTCAGCGTCTCGGTCAGGGCCGTAACGGCGTATTTCGAGGCCGGATAGACACCCTGGAAAGGGGAACTGGTCACCAAGTGTCCCAGAATGCTGTTGACGTGAATAATGTGTCCGTCGATTTTGTTCTCCTTAAAATCTTTGACCACTTCACGTGTGGCGATGGACAGGGCGAGGACGTTTAGGTCGAAAACGTTACGCCAAACTTCCGTTTTTTCTTCGGTTAAAGAGCTTTGAGGAAAGACTCCGGCGTTGTTAATGAGGATGTGGATTGGTCCCAGTTTCCTGGCTTGCTCCAGGGCGGCCAATAGTTCTTGTTCATTGCTGATGTCGGCTTTGATGGGGTGGAGTTTGCCTTTTTTGGCGGAAAGCTTCTTCGAGAGAGCTTCGACGCGATCAACACGACGGGCTATTCCCACTACCTTATTAATTAAATAAAAATGGGTAATTCCATGCAATCCCTAAAAACTGCAGCAGCATGAAGTCTCAGATATTTATGAAAAAAATTTGGTATGTTACTTATCCAAAGTTAAAGAGATATAATATACCGAGGCTTCAAAAACTATTTTCGCCTGCTACAGGGTGAGTCTGAAAGACACCGAATCTTTTATACCACATAATCTACCGAGGGGAACAACTTCAAACGAAAATTTTCGAACTAATGGAACGTATATGGGAACAGGACTGGTCGAAAGCGCGGATAATCCCATTACACAAAAAAGAAGATAGGATGCAGTGCCGAAATTATAGGGGAATTGCGCTGCTTGATACATGCTATGAAATATTTGCCAAAGTAGCAGACTAAAAGTTTTATGCGGAGAAGATATTGGGAGAATACCAAGCAGGATTCAGGACCAGAAGATCCACAACGGACCAGATTTTCGCACTAAAGACCACATGCTACGAATATAAAATGACGATATATGCACTGTTCGTGGACTTCAGGCAGAGCAGAGATGTATCAGGCGATTGGGGGTGCCTAAAAAGCTAGTACGATTAACAAGAATAACGTTAAAAAAAACGAGCAACGGGATAAACCGGAAAAGGTTTGAGTCAAAAGAATTTTCTGTCGGGAGAGGGCTAAGACAGGGTGATCCTCTGTCAACGGTCCTTTTCAATCTGGTACTGGAGAGAATTATATCTTCAGCAACGAACACCAGTGCTTGGCTTTTGCAGACTATTTAACTCTAATAACAAAATCAAAAAATGCAGCAGAGAAGCGGCTGGAACCTCCCCATCGCGTGGGTCTTTGTATTCTGTGTAGATAGTAGTCAATTCAACAAACATTTTTTTATGCTTTTCGTCTGTGGCTATAATTTCGCAATTTTCTGACAAATACCGACATTACCTCGAACAGCACCCATCACCTTTGACAATATGTTCCTTTTAAGGTTAACATTTTGCCACATTTTTGACAATAACTGCCACTTTGTCATCCACTGTCAGCCCGCTCCCTTTTAATGAGAAAATTTTTTTTCTCTATTTTCCACTGAAGTGGCAGAAACTGTGAATACATTTTTAGAACCAGAATTTGATCATCTTTCTAATGGCGACGTATAAAAAGAGGTCTTGTATTTAAAATTTTAAGTTGATATGCCTAAATGGCACTTCCCGTTTACCAATTGCTTCCAAAAGCCTTTCAGGTCTTCAACGGGTCACCCAATCTCCATGTACCAAATTTCAGTCAAATCGATTCAGTAGTTTGGGCCATAATGTGTTTTTAGTGTTATTACAAAATTTAAATTTTTTCTACCCAAAGGGCAGTAAATGCGAATGAATGTTGTCTTACTTAGAACAAGTATTTGAAGGCCTTCCTGACGCTGGCAATAAATTTTAAAAAAAGTTGTTTAGGATGGTAAAATGGGAGTATATTTAAAATTGAAAATTGATGTGCCAAAACGGCACTTTCCGTGGGTCGATTGCCTCCAAACTTGTTTCAGCTCTTCGACGCTATAATACAGTCTCCATGTTCAAAATTTCAGCCAAATCGACGCAGAGGTTTCGGCTGTATCGTGTTTTTAAAGTACCTTAACAATTCCGAATATTTCAATTTTTGTCAAAAAGGCACTAAGAGTGAATACATTTTTAGAAGCAGAATTTGAAGGCCTTTCTTATAGTGACGTGAAAAGTGGGGGTTTCCATTTAAAATTTAAAAGTTGATGTGCCAAAATGGCATTTCCGGTTGCACGATTGGCTCCAAAAGCTTTTCAGATCTAAGTTGGGTTATGAGCTGCCTACGTACCAAATTTCAGCCAAATCGGTCTAGTAGTTTTGGCTGTGGCGTGTTTACAAACGTACGAACGTACAAACGTACGTGCGTACGAACATACACACAGACACATTTTAAAAACCACTTTTTTAGGTCCCTAAGACCTCAAAACGTGAAGATCTGGTGTTATTTCGAATTCGAAAATCTTAGTGATTGCAGTAACCTCCCATTTTTTTTAAATTGTGAAGTGGAGTGGGGAGGTTAAAAGAGAGCTACAGAAAATCACAACGAGAATACTGAAGGAAGCAAGAAAATAGGGATTGGAAATTAACCAGAGTAAATCACAATACATGGTGATGGGGGCGGTGTAGAAGAAGAGGCAAAAGAATTAAGGATAGAAGTCGATAATGGGGAAGAGTATAGGTTCGAAAAAGTAAGCAGTTTCAACTATCTGGGAATCGTAGTGGAGGAAAATGGGCACGAAAGCCAAGAACTGAGAGCACGAATAGCCAAAGGAAACAAAAAAATTGGCAGCAAGAAAACCCTAATAAAGTCAAAATTTGTATCGAATCTATAAGACAGTAATCAGACCAACGGTAACTGACGCATGCGAGATCTGGGTGTTAAACAAAACAGAAAAGGAGACACTGGACAGATTGGAAAGAAAGATTCTAAGAACCATTTTTGGAAGAAAGAGCACAGAAGAGGGTTGGATAAACAGGACAAATATGGAACTAAAGGACCTATTTAATGAAACGCCAATAACAACATATGTAAGGGCCCAAAGGCTGAGATGGCTGAGACACACTGAAAGAATGACCAGCGAAAGAATGCCAAAGTTAGTGCTTAACAGGAAACCAATCGGGAAGAGAAGAAAGGGTAGACCAAGGAAAGGGTGGTACGAGAAGACGCAGGAAGACCTAAGCAGTACGGGAATAACGGACTGGTAGCGAACAGCAGGAAATAGAAGCGAATGGAGAAGGATGGTTTATGAATTCATGCAAGAAATTTAATAAATTATATAAAATAATGTATAAAGTAATGGGAATCTGTAAATTAACTATGCCCTAGGCCTCCAAGGCCTGTTGAGCGATGCAAATAAATCTAGAGAGGTTAACCACATGGTAAATTCAGTGAACAACAAATTCAGTACAACAACTGGAAGGGATGCTGTCTAACCTCCAGCATAGACAAATGCGAAGCCGATAGAGAAAGCGCTATTTTGGTATGCGTGTCACTGTCTGACTTACGGAGTGTGTTGTGTCATCCGAAAATGTCAATTTTTGAATTATTTTCATCAAAATAGGATATTTCATTCCTAATGGTTACGTCCTGTGTAGCATTATTTGCATTGTAAAAGAATTAAAAGGAATTTCACAGGTAGAGAATTAATGTTCATTAGGTGTGTTTTCAAAAATAACTCTTTTTCAGTTTTCCATTTGATCGCCCAGAAGTGCTCAAAAAATGGATAACGGCTATTTAAAGCACCCCTCGGAATTATTATTGTAGCCTCAGCTTTATTATTTGTTCTTG
This sequence comes from Pycnomerus fuliginosus, assembly GCA_963924575.1. Lineage (NCBI taxonomy): Eukaryota > Metazoa > Arthropoda > Insecta > Coleoptera > Zopheridae > Pycnomerus > Pycnomerus fuliginosus. The sequence goes on from OZ004622.1 coordinate 23,733,573, forward strand.
TTACCTAAACTATTTTTACTAACTGTATTAAATTAATGGAAATACACGTTTTCGATCTGTTTATTGTATTATTAGTTATTACCTAATGAAGAGTTCACTGCTTAATGAAGCGTTACAAGAAAGAGTATCTTTTCATGGAAAAAGAGTTCACTGATGAGAATTATTTAAATCGAACATCTATGCACTGTGTCAGACAGAGATAGATTTACTAAAGTACTGCAGGTTGCATACTTAGGCCTGCCTCACTTTGTGTACATTGAATATCCGTTCCAGCTGTTGTATAACATAGAGTTCACTGGGTAAATTTGTGTACACAAAATCGCGAATTGTAAGAAAATCGCCAAAATTGCTGGAAAATGGCCAAAAATGTTAGAAAATTGCCAAAATTCCAGAGAACTGTACACCAAAATCGCTAAGTGATTAACCTCTCGTAATCTACTGTTCAAATGAGGTTTGGTGCAAAAATTATTGGTCAATTGTGATTCCTCTTGGTGTTATAAGACGCCTAAGATCTTCATTTTAAAATATTTTTATTTAATATCTTTCGAATGGTGTATCGCAGGACTTTTAATTTTTGCACAGCATTGTTACCGACCAAGAGGCAAATGCTGATGGTACTCTGGAGCGATTTTCAGTTTTTTCAGGATAACTCAGTAACGAATCAAGATATCGGAGAATTCTTTACAAATTCTTAATCACCCTCTCAAAAAGCGCAACTTTTTTCTAATTTAACCGATTTTCTAACTCTAATGGTTGCCGAGATCATAGAGGGCAATGAAACTGGCAACACCCTGTATACCGAGGGGCTGACCAATTATCAAAAATTTGCACACCACATTTCATATTTCCAACATTTCCGCGACATTTCAGCAGCCATGTACACCACACTTCCGTAGTGGTCAACCCCTCGGGCGCCACCGAAGTTTCTTACAGATTCAACTTTTGGCTCCGCCAAAGCTCGCAAGACTTCGGCTTCGCCTCAGTTTATTACAGTTTCAGTTGACTACTCGCTTTTGGCTCCGCCAAAGCTCGCCAAAACTTCGGCTTCGCCTCAGTTCCTTACATCTTCAAATAACTACTCGTTTCTGGCTCCGCCAAGCACGCAAGACTTCGGCTTCGCCTCAGTTTTTGTATTGCTAAGCCGAAGTAGAAGTTTTGCAAGTTTTGGCAGAGCCAAAAGGGAGAAATGAATTGAAATAGTTAAAAACTTAGTTTCACCCGAGAGGCTGACCAGTCATCCAAAATTTGTACACCACAAAATGAAAATATTTCTTTGAAGCCTCGTAAAATAATAACACTGGATAGGTAACGTACCAAATTTTTTTCATTAATATGAATTTCCTAAGTGAAACTCTATGCTGTATATTTTCAAAAATTTCTTACTATAAGTCCATTGGAGACGAGCTGCTCAGCAATCGCAGCACCAATTCCAGAACTAGCGCCTGTAACCACGGCAACTTTGCCCACCCAGCGCTCGAGAGATAGCACCATTCTAGACGACTGAATTGAAAGAGATGTGACAAATAAATGAATGACAAAGCAAATTGAGACAATCTAAAGTAAAATCTCGAATTTATCAATTATTGAATCACGGTCCCTTGTTTTTATCTGTAGCTCTCCAAATCATCAATATCGTTTTGTAATGGGTACGGATGTTCCAGACTCAGGTGTTGTCCCGGCTAGCTTATGTGATCTGAAATTAGCCCTTAAAAGATGGTAAGGGGCGCCACCTACTTAAGAACCTACACCCTGCAGTAGGTGCATTGAGTCTGGGACCTCTCAAAAAGGATTTGGATCAGCTGTGAGGGTTGCTAAATAAACTCTCCGGATTAAAACCTTATTTACAATATTTATTGATTATTGAAACTGCGTGCGAGCGCAACCCCAACCCTGAAAATCTCCTTCTAAGAGCACAACTGCTCGAGTGATCCCTAGTTAACCGCTTGATCAAGATAGCTATCTGGTTCCTTCGTCGATTAACGCATTTACTCTTAACGAGACTTCACGAAGGGTATTGATCCGACACTAGACAATAACATTCATAGTATAATAATGACGTCACTAAAATTAATCCGAAATAGTCTTACTTATAACACGTGGTATAACAGAGGGGTAGCTAACGTAGTTACCCACTCGCTGACTTGATCCCGAAGGATAAAATGAATTATCGTGCAAATCAGACTTGATCTTAAAATTATGAATAATAAATCTGGCCTGGCTAGATGGTTCCTCCTTATCCGATGGTCAACGTCAGGTCCTCCTAACCGAGTCCTTTGGGAGTCTTTTCAGGAACCCGAGAGCCCTGAAGACATCGAGAAACACTCGGGGGTACTTCGTGGACTGGAGTTATGACGTGGTGATGATAGCGGAATCGAGGGGTTGAATCACGTTCTCTCAATTAGCTAGATAACGCTCCTAGATAACGATCCTAGACAACGATCCTAGACAACGATCCTAGACAACGACCCTTGAAAATACAGCTGAAGCATGCTTTTCGATATAACCTCAAAATTTACCTTAATCATCGTAAGGGTAACGATTCCAACAATCCCTGACAAGGCAGCCAACTTATTATCTTCGCCGATTACTTCGATGAATATGGATTACTTCGATGAATGTGGATTTAACAAATTTAGCCCCACATTTTTAATTAAATCGGACACGCCATTCAACGAACAAAATGGGAGAGGCTGTCGAGGCTGTCGAGGCTGTCAACTGTCAACTTAAAACCTGAAACGCCCACCGCGCAGAAGCTAGCGGGGTGTAAAGTGTGTTGCCTACGTCGCTTCCCATGAACAAGTGTTTAGCGTCAAAAGTGACCATTACAATACTTAATGCTTAAAGAAAATTTCCCAATGAAATGAAAATTTTCTCCCGAATAAGCAGCTGTACAAAAAAAAGATAGGAATTCAAAATGTGTCAGGTTGCAAACACAATAAATCCCAGACCAAACCGGAAAGTACTCCCTCACCGAGAAGAAGACCCAAAAAAGGACATCGTCAGAAGAAAATCCAGGTAACTGTTACATACTCCTGAACAACGGCGTGTTTATCCCCTGACACAAAAAAGAAACCTAGCGGGAGACATGGAGAAGAAGAAAAAAAAGAAAAATGAAGTGCTGTAAAAGCACGACTTGCTGAAATGGTAAAATGGTAATCAGGGAAGGAGTCCAAAGGTGAAGACGAAAAACAGTCAAGATGGCGCCTCCAAGAGGCAACAATAACTACAAAAAAACACATGCACAAAACCTTGGTAAAGCCGACCCACTGGGAAACAGACGCTTTGCCGAAGGCGAATAGGACAGAACCTGTCGGCCGCTCCTATGGAAACAGACGCCGAACAGGCTGAAGAGATAGGCCGCTCCTCTGGAAACAGACGCCTAGGTCTTCACCATGGAGTCGCTGGCAGTAGGATCCACTCCATTACCTAGCGATACCGAAGTATCGGCCAGACACGATAGATAAGGGGCTTAATGTTATTATCACAGTTAAAGTCAAAGTCGATAGGTTATAGTATTGATCAGAAAGGTCTTGTATACGTGGAAAAATCCCTAAAAGCTTCTTTAAGGTTCACAAAACTTAGGCAAATCAACAGGGTCGCTCCCAACAAGAGCAGCGAACAACAAAAAAAACTGTTAAAACCAGACTAACAGAATTCAAAACTTCGCCCTAAGTTTGCGATTAACTAAACTTGAAAGACCTAAAAATCCAACCAAGGTTGCAGAAAAATGAATCCATTAACCCAAAATTGAAAATGGACAAAACTGCTAATGGTCATAACAAGTTACCACGGAGGCCTAACTAATCAAAGACATAATGAGGAAAGTTAGTCGTCGGAGTCAGTGTTAATAACGTCAAAAGCCTGTGCTATGCGTTCTTTAACTTCACGATATAGATTTTCAAAAACTTGACTGCGGTCAAACCCACTATTTGGCCCACCCTCCTCTGTAGGAATCGCAATCTCAATAGATTTTCCTAGGAGGTTGATTTCGCTTCCGAAATATACCAAACATGGAATAAAACCCGCCGAAACGTATAACTGGCAACGCATGGCACATGCAATATGAGGTTTTAACTCAACACGACCTAAACAATGAGCGACTTTACACCTGAAAGGTTTTTTACCGCGACTCGGTATAGGATCAGGAGAATCTAATTGCTTATCTATAAAAACTTTAAGCTCCGTAAGTTTTTCAGAAACAGCTGTAATATCTTCATGAAAAGTAAATGGGTGTGCACCAGAAGGACTCACAAAGGAACCATCAGCCTCTAAGTGCAAAGCTGCTCGTAAAGCTGATTGTAAATCTTTCAATTTGTCCTGTTCAGTAAAAGCACAACCTCTTACTTTTAATTCGTACTCCACTTCATCCTTGCTCAAGTTAGAAGTCTGAATTTTATAAGTCGGCATTATGAACTAATTATCTCGTTAAACCACGTATTAAAAAAAAAATACCTCCTCACAGCTGAATAAAATTGACACGTTGGGCGCCAATTGTAATCGGTAAAAAAAATTCTAATTGTTAAAAAAAAAAGAGGATCCAGCTGCTGGGAGATGCTTAATAATAATCTCTGGATTAAGATTACTTATTTACAATATTTATTGATTATTGAAACTGCGTGCGAGCGCAACCCCAACCCTGAAAATCTCCTTCTAAGAGCACAACTGCTCGAGTGATCCCTAGTTAACCGCTTGATCAAGATAGCTATCTGGTTCCTTCGTCGATTAACGCATTTACTCTTAACGAGACTTCACGAAGGGTATTGATCCGACACTAGACAATAACATTCATAGTATAATAATGACGTCACTAAAATTAATCCGAAATAGTCTTACTTATAACACGTGGTATAACAGAGGGGTAGCTAACGTAGTTACCCACTCGCTGACTTGATCCCGAAGGATAAAATGAATTATCGTGCAAATCAGACTTGATCTTAAAATTATGAATAATAAATCTGGCCTGGCTAGATGGTTCCTCCTTATCCGATGGTCAACGTCAGGTCCTCCTAACCGAGTCCTTTGGGAGTCTTTTCAGGAACCCGAGAGCCCTGAAGACATCGAGAAACACTCGGGGGTACTTCGTGGACTGGAGTTATGACGTGGTGATGATAGCGGAATCGAGGGGTTGAATCACGTTCTCTCAATTAGCTAGATAACGCTCCTAGATAACGATCCTAGACAACGATCCTAGACAACGATCCTAGACAACGACCCTTGAAAATACAGCTGAAGCATGCTTTTCGATATAACCTCAAAATTTACCTTAATCATCGTAAGGGTATTGATTCCAACAATCCCTGACAAGGCAGCCAACTTATTATCTTCGCCGATTACTTCGATGAATATGGATTACTTCGATGAATGTGGATTTAACAAATTTAGCCCCACATTTTTAATTAAATCGGACACGCCATTCAACGAACAAAATGGGAGAGGCTGTCGAGGCTGTCGAGGCTGTCAACTGTCAACTTAAAACCTGAAACGCCCACCGCGCAGAAGCTAGCGGGGTGTAAAGTGTGTTGCCTACGTCGCTTCCCATGAACAAGTGTTTAGCGTCAAAAGTGACCATTACAATACTTAATGCTTAAAGAAAATTTCCCAATGAAATGAAAATTTTCTCCCGAATAAGCAGCTGTACAAAAAAAAGATAGGAATTCAAAATGTGTCAGGTTGCAAACACAATAAATCCCAGACCAAACCGGAAAGTACTCCCTCACCGAGAAGAAGACCCAAAAAAGGACATCGTCAGAAGAAAATCCAGGTAACTGTTACATACTCCTGAACAACGGCGTGTTTATCCCCTGACACAAAAAAGAAACCTAGCGGGAGACATGGAGAAGAAGAAAAAAAAGAAAAATGAAGTGCTGTAAAAGCACGACTTGCTGAAATGGTAAAATGGTAATCAGGGAAGGAGTCCAAAGGTGAAGACGAAAAACAGTCAAGATGGCGCCTCCAAGAGGCAACAATAACTACAAAAAAACACATGCACAAAACCTTGGTAAAGCCGACCCACTGGGAAACAGACGCTTTGCCGAAGGCGAATAGGACAGAACCTGTCGGCCGCTCCTATGGAAACAGACGCCGAACAGGCTGAAGAGATAGGCCGCTCCTCTGGAAACAGACGCCTAGGTCTTCACCATGGAGTCGCTGGCAGTAGGATCCACTCCATTACCTAGCGATACCGAAGTATCGGCCAGACACGATAGATAAGGGGCTTAATGTTATTATCACAGTTAAAGTCAAAGTCGATAGGTTATAGTATTGATCAGAAAGGTCTTGTATACGTGGAAAAATCCCTAAAAGCTTCTTTAAGGTTCACAAAACTTAGGCAAATCAACAGGGTCGCTCCCAACAAGAGCAGCGAACAACAAAAAAAACTGTTAAAACCAGACTAACAGAATTCAAAACTTCGCCCTAAGTTTGCGATTAACTAAACTTGAAAGACCTAAAAATCCAACCAAGGTTGCAGAAAAATGAATCCATTAACCCAAAATTGAAAATGGACAAAACTGCTAATGGTCATAACAAGTTACCACGGAGGCCTAACTAATCAAAGACATAATGAGGAAAGTTAGTCGTCGGAGTCAGTGTTAATAACGTCAAAAGCCTGTGCTATGCGTTCTTTAACTTCACGATATAGATTTTCAAAAACTTGACTGCGGTCAAACCCACTATTTGGCCCACCCTCCTCTGTAGGAATCGCAATCTCAATAGATTTTCCTAGGAGGTTGATTTCGCTTCCGAAATATACCAAACATGGAATAAAACCCGCCGAAACGTATAACTGGCAACGCATGGCACATGCAATATGAGGTTTTAACTCAACACGACCTAAACAATGAGCGACTTTACACCTGAAAGGTTTTTTACCGCGACTCGGTATAGGATCAGGAGAATCTAATTGCTTATCTATAAAAACTTTAAGCTCCGTAAGTTTTTCAGAAACAGCTGTAATATCTTCATGAAAAGTAAATGGGTGTGCACCAGAAGGACTCACAAAGGAACCATCAGCCTCTAAGTGCAAAGCTGCTCGTAAAGCTGATTGTAAATCTTTCAATTTGTCCTGTTCAGTAAAAGCACAACCTCTTACTTTTAATTCGTACTCCACTTCATCCTTGCTCAAGTTAGAACTCTGAATTTTATAAGTCGGCATTATGAACTAATTATCTCGTTAAACCACGTATTAAAAAAAAAATACCTCCTCACAGCTGAATAAAATTGACACGTTGGGCGCCAATTGTAATGGGTAAAAAAAATTCTAATTGTTAAAAAAAAAAGAGGATCCAGCTGCTGGGAGATGCTTAATAATAATCTCTGGATTAAGATTACTTATTTACAATATTTATTGATTATTGAAACTGCGTGCGAGCGCAACCCCAACCCTGAAAATCTCCTTCTAAGAGCACAACTGCTCGAGTGATCCCTAGTTAACCGCTTGATCAAGATAGCTATCTGGTTCCTTCGTCGATTAACGCATTTACTCTTAACGAGACTTCACGAAGGGTATTGATCCGACACTAGACAATAACATTCATAGTATAATAATGACGTCACTAAAATTAATCCGAAATAGTCTTACTTATAACACGTGGTATAACAGAGGGGTAGCTAACGCTGACTTGATCCCGAAGGATAAAATGAATTATCGTGCAAATCAGACTTGATCTTAAAATTATGAATAATAAATCTGGCCTGGCTAGATGGTTCCTCCTTATCCGATGGTCAACGTCAGGTCCTCCTAACCGAGTCCTTTGGGAGTCTTTTCAGGAACCCGAGAGCCCTGAAGACATCGAGAAACACTCGGGGGTACTTCGTGGACTGGAGTTATGACGTGGTGATGATAGCGGAATCGAGGGGTTGAATCACGTTCTCTCAATTAGCTAGATAACGCTCCTAGATAACGATCCTAGACAACGATCCTAGACAACGATCCTAGACAACGATCCTAGACAACGATCCTAGACAACGACCCTTGAAAATACAGCTGAAGCATGCTTTTCGATATAACCTCAAAATTTACCTTAATCATCGTAAGGGTAACGATTCCAACAATCCCTGACAAGGCAGCCAACTTATTATCTTCGCCGATTACTTCGATGAATATGGATTACTTCGATGAATGTGGATTTAACAAATTTAGCCCCACATTTTTAATTAAATCGGACACGCCATTCAACGAACAAAATGGGAGAGGCTGTCGAGGCTGTCAACTGTCAACTTAAAACCTGAAACGCCCACCGCGCAGAAGCTAGCGGGGTGTAAAGTGTGTTGCCTACGTCGCTTCCCATGAACAAGTGTTTAGCGTCAAAAGCGACCATTACAGTTTCACAAAAAAAAATTAAGAAGTTACTGGCACCAGCCCTGAAGATGTCGCTGCGAATTAACCCTCGGGGTGATCTGCAGACTAAAAAACGTACACTGATTCCGGGAATACCCAAGTATTCCCAGTATTCCGAAGCTATTCCGAAGCTGGACTTAAAATTATTCCGGTATTCCGATGTAATCCGCAATTTTCTCCATCAGTATTCCAGAATATTCCCTAGTATTCCGGTGTATTCCTAGTATTTCCATGTATTCCTAAGTATTCCCGGTTATTCCGAATTATACCCAAGTCGAGTCCAAAGTATTCTGAGATTTCCTAACTCCAACCTATACTCAACAGGCGCAGGCGCATCGGTTGTCGCCATCTATTGTTAAAAAGAGTATGTAATAATTGGTTGGAAGCTTTAATGTGCGCAGAACCCGCTTTCTGAGCAAGAGACGCCAAAGTTTCACCTTTTATCTCTTACTAATAGGTACACGGAGAGGGAAGGAGATAGAGTAACATGGAAGCGTCTGCGCTGTGTCTGTCAGTCTTGTCAGCTGTCAGCTGGGTGTTGTGCAGTGTTTTGACTTTGTTTAGGAAATCACAAGACTTCAGAGGATACAGATTGACAATTATTATCGAACTTGACTAAAACGTGATTGCGATTTGTTTTCGAAGAGCTCACATTTGCAGTAAAGCTCCTGAATATCGTCAATTAAACATAGTCAACATTGTAAACAAAATGTGCCTAGTAACGTCAATACACAGTATATCGATGATGTTGGTGTTCCCTTCAGTAGGGACAGCTCGGTTGTCAACGCAAACTGTTTTCGTTGACCTTGAGGCTCCATGGGTGTTCGTTGGCTATTGTACCCCTAGATGGCGCTCGCTCATGTCTTCACTCGTCATTAGTCGTCTGCGTCTGACAAACTGAATCATTGGAAATTTTCTAATAATTGGAAAATTGCTATGGATATAATTGTTACAACAATGTGCGTTGCTGTCGCTTCTTCTCAATAATCTCAATCTTTGAAATTCACCGACACCGTAATAAGTCCGAATGGCTGTGCTGAAAAAAGCCCGCAATGTTGTAAGTGCAGTGTCTCCAGTTCCAGTACGAGGGTGTAAAACTAGGTACCTACGTCTTTGACGAGGTATGTCTTTGAGAAGAGGTGAGTTTAGCACATGATTGTGGATTTCTCTAATAAATTAATAAATTAAGTTTTAGATGCAAGCAAAGGGTAAAATTGTCCGCATACGAATACCTCCTAAATGTTACACCTCTATCGGCTCTGAATACATCCAGGTATAAAGCATGCCACCTACATTTTGCGGAAAAACTGTTTAAGTCATGGGGTAAGGACGGCAAAGCTGCTTTTTTGATTTTTTATGTCATATTAAATTGTTCAGGTACTGGAAAGTGCAAAGCGCTTGGTGGACAATGGTCTTCCCACACTAAATCTTTCACCACATGAAAAACTTCCCGCAATTTGCAGTTCCACCATCTGGAGAACTGATTGTTGCCGACCCTCAATTAGAGAATCCTTTGGAGCATGGTGTAGCATGATTGTTGCGTCCTCGCATTAAAATTTAATTTCTTTTATTTATTCAGTTTAAACTTTTGGTATACTATATATTTTTTTTTTTTTGGATAAAACTGCACTTTTGACATCCCTCAGAAGTGCCTAATTGTTTATTTTTGAATTTATTTTGAATTTTTAAGAGAGAGAAGGGTCTCTTCTTCTTCCTTTTCCTAATCCTAACAAAAACTCTTCACCGCACCTGCACAATAAACTATCAAGCAGTATTGATAACGCTTCCGCACGGTGATTGTCGCCTCCTTCGACTTCGCGCTGCAGTGCCGATCAAAAGTGAAGGATTTCATCTTTCGTCAAAATCACTCAACGTATCATCTTCACCCGCCACAAGAGCATCCTCCCACACAAAGTAAGTAGTCCTCCTCTCTCCACATTTTTTTCTTTTTTTTCGCGCTTTTTTCAACGGTCCTTCGAGCTATACGCAACATTTTGGTCCTTCGAGCCGGATTAGCCACTTTTGAGGGTGCTTTTGTGCATTTTTTCATTTCTTGGATTCACGTTTGCGTTTATTATCAATAATTTTTTGTCGAGTTCAACTTTTTCATCGTTCGCTTGACAACAAACCGCCCGCATTGCATTTTCTTGGTTTCGCCGTCATTTGCCATCAAATTATTATCTGCTTTTAATCAATTTTAATCAATTCAATGGCCAATGCGGAGAAATTAAAAAGATGTAAATTTCTGCGTCAAACAGAATATAATCGTGTATTAGAAATTCATACTCTCGCTCAAGAGGCAAAAACTGATGCCAATAAAAAGGATATATTTCGTGTTTGCTTTGAGGACGTACAAACATCCAGGACCGAATTTTATAAAAGCCACAACAGCATTATCAGTCTCATTCCTGATGATCCGAATGTTTTTAAGTCCGAGGATGACACGAGAAAGTTATTCGATTCCATGTGCAATTTCATAAAAGCGATTTATTATCAACTTTTCCTATCTACTACTACTGTCGCCGTTCAAAGTACCACAGCTCGCTCTCATGTACGACTGCCAAAAATTGAAATTCCTACATTCACTGGTGACGTCATTAATTACATTTCGTACATTGATATGTACAATACTTTGATTCACAACTCAACTGACCTAACGAATGTAGAGAAATTCAATTATCTTCTTTCTTCGCTCAAAGGTGATGCTTTAGCTTTTATTAGGCATATACCAGTTACAGATGCTAATTATGCGCTGGCTTATGACGAGTTGAATAAGCGATACAAAAACGATAGACTGATTTTAAAGGCCCATTGGGACGCATTAGAGGCTTCACCAAAGGTACATTCTGACAAGGCTCAAGAGGTTCGCAATCTACTTGACACATTTTCAAAACATCTGAAAGCTATTGACAATTTTGCTTTACCTAAAGGTCTTGATGATTTTATTCTCTTTCAAATGCTACTAAAACGCTTGGATTCTGATTTGATCACCCGCTTTGAGTTGCAGCATAATTCTAGTAACATTCCAACATTTTCTGAACTCCAAAAATTCTTAGAAAATTATTGGAGTGCTTTAGGTAATGTCACCGAGCCTTCGAAAATTAAGCCTAGAAGAAATGAATCGAGTTCGAAATCACCTTCCACAACGTCACCTTCCTCTTATCGTTCTACAACTTCCTTATTGGCAAACACCACCGCTGTGGTTTCTAAATGCCCCTTATGCTCTGCTAACCACGCGATTTACAGATGCCCCGATTTTTTAAACAAATCCTCCAAGGATCGTTATCTTCTGGCCAAGGCTAAGCAATACTGTATTAATTGTTTAAGCAGCTCTCATTTTACTAGAGCTTGTAACTCTCCTACTCTTTGTCATAAATGCCATAAACCGCATCACACCGCATTACATTTTGATTCCATCACGCCCGCACTTCTACAGCCTTCCGAGGTGGCATCCACTTCTACTTCCACTTCAGCTGGAGTTCCAGAGCCTAGCCCCGTCCTTTCAGTAACGAGCGCTGTTGGTTTCACAGACTCCAGCTCTAAAGTACTTCTCTCGACTGCTCGGGTCGAGGTCCTTACAAGCAAAGGGACTTATGAGGTTCTTCGGGTCCTTCTTGATAGTGGATCGCAAAGCTCTTTTATCTCAAAAAAGGCCTTTTCTCGGCTAGGTTTTTCGCAACGAGACTGCAACATTATAGTCAACGGATTAGGTCAGACTTCCACCAAAGCCAATGTAGGTGCAGTTACCCTATCCATCAAGCCCATAGGTCACGTGCTTCCCATATTCCATGTGGAGGCCGTAATCTTGCCCAAGATCTGCGAGTCTCTCCCATCGATTCAGATTTCTATGGAGCAGTGGTCTCACTTCAAGAATAAACTTCCACTTGCTGATCCCACTGTAGGTATTCCCAGTGCAATCGATATTCTGTTAGGGGCTGACGTCTATTCGCAACTTCTTGCAGGTGAAATAATACGGGGATCTCCAGGTGAGCCAGATGCTCTCAAAACAGTCTTCGGTTATGTATTAACTGGTAAATTTGCCAGTAGCACAACTTCTACGCTTCTTTCTTTTTTCATTACGGTTGATTCTGCTTCTCAATTGGATGCTTCCATTCAAAAGCTGTGGGAGCTTGATACCGTTCCTCAGGTAAATCCTCGTTCACCCGAAGATATTATCTGCGAAAAACATTTCCTGGATACTCACTACCGCGAGGACACGGGACGCTTCGTCGTATCAATGCCTTTTCGGGATGCTCTTCCCGCTTTCCCAGAAAGTCGAACCTTAGCGGTTCAACGCTTTCTTGCTTTGGAACGGCGATTGCAAGCCCAACCTCATATTTATCAGCAGTATTCTGACTTCATGAGAGAATACTTAAACTTAGATCACATGGAGCCTGTCATCTTTTCAGCTCCTCATTCGGATTACTCATACTATCTTCCACACACTTGTGTTATAAAACCTGACAGTCTCACCACGAAATTGCGAGTTGTTTTTAACGCTAGTGCTTCTTTTAAAGGTCGATCTTCTCTGAATGATCATCTTTGGGTAGGTCCTAAATTGCAGAGAGATATTTTTACTATATTGCTCAACTTTCGTTTACATGCTATTGTTCTGACTGCCGATATCAGGATGATGTATCGCCAGATCTTGATTGACCCGGGTCAGAGAGATTATCAGAGGATCGTCTGGCGGTTTTCTCCTCAGGAAACTCTCCAAGACTACCGTTTGACTACCGTCACTTACGGGGTCAATTGTTCGCCTTTTCTGTCAATTCGTGTTCTTCTTCAATTGGCTGAGGACGATGGATCTAAATTCCCTTTGGCTGCCTCTGCCTTGCAGCACGACACTTATATTGATGACATCGTCACTGGTGCCTCGTCTCTCGAGGACGCCGTACGCTTAAAAACAGAATTAGTCGAACTCTTGCACAAGGGTTGTTTTGAGCTAAGGAAGTGGGCCTCAAACGACCAATCGATTTTAAAAGATCTTCCCTCTTCTTATCTTTCCATGGACCCATTGGCGTTTGAACAGGATCAATCCAATTCTTTAAAGATATTAGGTCTCCAGTGGAACCCATCTCAAGATTGCTTCACATTCACTGTTTGCCCTCTTGAGGTATCCTGTACAAAACGAAACCTTCTTTCAAATTTAGCTCGAGTCTTCGATCCGATGGGAATCCTATCCCCTTTCACTTTTGTTTTAAAGCATTAAAATTAGATTGGGATTCTACACCCCCGAATGATATTGTTCGTGTTTGGGAAAACATAATCGAGGACCTGTCTTCATTCTCATCTTTTTCGATTCCTCGAAGATTACTTCCCGCTAACTTCGACACTTGCGAATTGCACGGTTTCGCAGACAGTTCAGAGAAAGGCTACTGCGCTGTCATCTATTTTGTTTTCACGCTCTCCACTGGTGAAATCTTAACCAGTTTTGTGTGCAGCAAGTCCAAAGTTGCACCCCTAAAAAGGATCTCTATCCCAAGATTGGAGCTGTGTGCAGCAGTTCTCCTAACTCGACTTGTCTCCTTTGTGTGTGAGGTTTACCAAGACAAACTCGCTTTTAGCCGCATATGTGCTTGGTCTGATTCAACTACCGTTTTAACTTGGATTAAATCTTCTCCCCATCGGTGGAAGACATTTGTAAGCAACCGAGTAACATTTATTCAGGATCACCTCCCCATCGAATCATGGTCGTACGTTTCGTCCTCTGAAAATCCCGCCGACGTCGGTTCTAGAGGACTTTTGCCAACCCAGCTTACTCAATGTGCTTTATGGTGGGCGGGAGCTCCTTTTCTGAAAAATTCCTCCCGTGTTGACCATGAGCCCACTGACATAGTTGATTCCTCTCAAGTCTCTGAGGAAGAGAAAACTCAGTGCTTCGTAACCACTACTATCGATTCCAACTTCCTCGACGACCTGCTCGAGACTCATTCAAAACTACACCCACTAGTACACATTGTTTGCTACGTGCGTCGCTTTATTTTTCATAAGTTTTTTCCTGCTAAAGTCCAGCATGGACCAATTACTGCGGGTGAGTTTCATGAGGCGTTACTTCTTCTAGCTAAACGTGCACAACAGGTTTCTCTGTCTGACGAGATTCGAACTTGCTCATCCGGACAGCCAATATCAAAACACCTCCAAAAATTATCGCCTTTTGTAGATGGTGAGAATCTTTTGAGAGTTGGGGGGCGTTTGTCTCAGGGTTACATTCCGTTTGAGACGCGTTTTCCCGTGATTCTTCCCGCGTCTCATCGTTTTACCACGCTGCTTATCGAATACATTCATCAAAAGTATTTTCATGCTGGGATCCAAACCATCCAGTTCCTTCTTTCTTCTAATTTTTGGATTCTTTCAGCCAAACACGTCATTCGAAAGGTCGTTGCGAAATGCGTCCGATGCTTTCGTTGTAATCCATTTGCTAATCAACCTCCTATGGGAAATCTTCCGGCCGCCCGTATCTCTAAGCAGGTCAAACCGTTCATCCACAGTGGTGTAGATTACGCGGGCCCATTTTCCATTACCATGTCTCGGATTCGCGGGGCCAAAAAGCTTAAAGCTTATTTATGTTTGTTCGTGTGCTTCTCAACAAGAGCAGTACATCTGGAACTAGCAACTGACATGTCCGCTGATACTTTCCTCGCTGCTCTTCAACGCTTTGTCGCTCGTCGAGGACGGTGCGAGCATCTTTACTCCGATTGTGGTACCAATTTTTTGAGCGCTAGTCGTCACTTAAATCAATGCCTGGAAGCCGCAGCTGCCACAGAAGGTATTAAATGGCACTTCAACCCCCCTTCTTCCCCCCACTTCGGAGGGCTTTGGGAGGCGGGTGTCAAGTCTGTAAAGACTCACCTCCTTCGCGTTATGGGAGAGCACCTCTTAACGTACGAGGAATTATCCACTCTTTTAGCTCGAGTTGAAGCCATGCTTAATTCGCGGCCTTTAACTCCTGTAAGTACGGATCCGAACGATCTGCAGGCTCTAAGTCCCGGACACTTTCTCACCTTTGCACCTCTCGTCTCACTTCCGGAGCCTGACTTGCAGAATGTACCTTTGAACACTTTGTCCCGCTGGCAACTTGTTCAGCGGTTAGCGCGTGACATTTGGACACGTTGGTCGCGGGAGTACTTGCACACCCTCCACCAACGTTCCAAGTGGTTTAAGCATCGGCAAAACATTGAAGAAGGGTCTTTGGTACTTTTAAAAGACGAAATGTCTCCTCCTCTTCAGTGGCGCTTGGCGAGAGTCGTGAGCGTGCACCCTGGTGCAGACGGGGTTGTGCGCGTTGCAACTGTCAAGACTTCCACAGGATTATTCAAACGGCCTGTGGTTAAGTTGTGCCAGTTACCGCAGTAAATTGTAAAATACCTAGTATTTTGGTGGGCGGAATGTTGCGTCCTCGCATTAAAATTTAATTTCTTTTATTTATTCAGTTTAAACTTTTGGTATACTATATATTTTTTTTTTTTTGGATAAAACTGCACTTTTGACATCCCTCAGAAGTGCCTAATTGTTTATTTTTGAATTTATTTTGAATTTTTAAGAGAGAGAAGGGTCTCTTCTTCTTCCTTTTCCTAATCCTAACAAAAACTCTTCACCGCACCTGCACAATAAACTATCAAGCAGTATTGATAACGCTTCCGCACGGTGATTGTCGCCTCCTTCGACTTCGCGCTGCAGTGCCGATCAAAAGTGAAGGATTTCATCTTTCGTCAAAATCACTCAACGTATCATCTTCACCCGCCACAAGAGCATCCTCCCACACAAAGTAAGTAGTCCTCCTCTCTCCACATTTTTTTCTTTTTTTTCGCGCTTTTTTCAACGGTCCTTCGAGCTATACGCAACAATGATGCTTCTCACATTGTATGGTTTATTTGTAATTGTTAACCTCATCACTTTGAAAATGTTTCAATATCTCAAAGAAGTATTTTGTTAATAAAACGTTGGTAAAAAACCAGGAATTGTTATAAGGGTAACAAGTACCGTTTATAAAATGCTATTTTGTTACGTTTTCGCCTTTATAACTTAACGATTATGGCGGTTAAAAAGAAAGAGAAGTTGCGCGCTAATTTTCAAATCGCCCAGCGCCAGCTATCGGAGAGTAGCTGTACGAACACCCATGGCAGCCATGACAGTTTTAGAATATTTCCACGAGATCAAAGGTGCCGACACGAGCTGTCCCTACTGAAGGGAACACCAACATCATCGATATACTGTGGTCAATACGTAAATAATAATTTAATAAGTTGTGGAAGCGATTCTTTGGATGAAATCGATGCAAGAATTGGAAATCTTAGACCTGCAAACACGAAGAAATCAAATATTTCCACATGGAGGCAGTTTGAGAAAAAACATCTGTGAAAAATTTAGCGGAAATATTGAAAGATTTTGGTTTCAATATGAAGAAACAAGATGGTTCTGAATATAAAGAAGGTGTTGTCAAAACCCAATGGAACAGAATTGCCTCGAGAATTGCCAAGATCTTACAAAGAAAGTTTTTCAAAGAATTTAATATTTCCTTTGATCCATTCAAGGATATTATGTTCGAAGCCGCAAGGAATGCAAGAGATGGGAAAAGGAAGCAATTACAAGTGTTTAGTGAAAAGAGAAAAAGTAGTGCGGCAGCCCTTACCACTGTAGGGGATGAAAGCACTCCAGAAGGTTTACAACGCAAATTCTACCATAGTGTCTTATGAACTGGCCTGGCGTGGGGGTGAAGCCGCAAATTGCCTTACGAAGTTCTTTGAAGAAGATAATGACAACTTTGGCGAACGGACTGGACGAATTATTTATAATCCAGTATTTAGCAAAACCGGTCAATTGCCCGACCATTGACTGAGAAAAAATTTTTGATTGAAAACAAGGCAGATCCAAATCGATGTCCAGTAAGGTAAGTTAGATTTTTTATACAATGATTTCATCAGACTATTCTTTCTTTTTTGTATATTTGTTAAACGAAACATACCTATAGTCTATATTACAATAATTTAGTACCTACTTTTAAAGCGTTGTTTTCCAAATTGTTCCGTAAACTCGTGGGAAAAAGGGCAAAACATATCACTACAAATCGACTCTTCTTGACCTCAAATCCTTCATGGAACCAAGAAAATTCAGTTGGTTTTTTCAAGAATATTCCTACTGGAAGAAATACAATTTCAAAATGGACCCTAATGGCAGCAGAATAAACAGAATTAGATGTAAAACGTATCAAAATATCAAATCATTCGAATCGATCGACTGCGGTATCAAATCTAGCGAAGAATGGACTAGGGGAGCATTAAATAACAAAGATTACTGGCCATAACAACATAGCGTCTCTCAATCCCTACCTAAAACTTGAGCCTGAGCATCACAGGGTCTTGATTTCGAAAATGCGTCATTAGAATACACTGGAGCAGAAGAATTTAGGGGATGGGCCAAACACCAGCGCTGGAAACCGAGGGATCTCAGGCGTTGTTTATTATAATAATTGTACATTTCATTGTTCCAATTGCCAGTTTACGAAATAAATAATTATAGTTATTGAAAGATTGAAAGATTTTTAGCTAGGCACCTACTGCATCTAACCAAATATTCGAATATTTGCACATGTGCAAAATATTCGAAAATACTTGCTCTTCATTTGCTGACATTTAAGAAATGCAGCAACATTATTGATGGAAATTTTCTGAGGGAAATAGTCTACTGTATAGGAAGTGTAGAATAGACAGATTGTTGCCTAACGACACTATTATGCCACCTGTTTTACACCTGCTACGGGTAGATAATTTAAATGACAGTATATTTTGACGATTTTATTAATCAAATTTCTAGGAAATGTGTTTGGCAGACACATTTTGTCCCGCAGGCGAAGTGGCAGACCGTTTTTTTGGACACTTCGAGGTGTCCGTAATTCATATGAAAAATGGTAGCGTTAATGATTTCCATCAATGAGACTAGTTTTTTTGGCATACTTGAGTAGTCCGGGGGTTAAAGCAATAAATTGAGGTGAACCTTGCATTTTATTGTAGAGTTTTGCCACTTGAACTCCCCAGACGTGTAGAAGTAGATTTAGGGCCGGTTTTTCCATCTCATGTTAAATTTAACTTGAAGTTATCTCCAAAGCAACAATTGTTGTCACAATGGAAACTAGGGTGACAAACCTCATGTTATAGTTGACATGAGATGGAAAAACCAGCCCTCAGAAGCGGAGCCCAACAAAATTTCCATGCTAGGGGGTGAAGCCACCCCTCAGAAGTTACCACTTTTAAAAATTCAGTTTTCTTACAATATTTTTGGTATTTTGGCCGCGACTGCGCTACAAATGAGATTTCGTTGTACCTCGGCATAGGTGTTAGGGAAGAGGCTGCAGGCCTCACATTTCTTTTATACCAGAGGGTTAAGGCAAAAATGATATTAACCTAACATTTTATTTTAGAAATTCGCCACTTGGCATAAACACTTTCCAGAGGTGTACAAATGAATTTAGGAGGACAAACCATATATATTTGCTTCACATGGAGTGTTTAGCCATCCCGAGAGGGTTAACTTCTCTTAAAATGCCACCATTTGGTGATATATTTCGGGCATTTTGTCTTGATTGTGCCTGGTGTCAATACATTTTATTGCGACTGCTAGGCACAGCTACGGGAGTTGAGGGAGTTGCAACCCCCACCCCCTTCAGTCAATCATCCTCTTCAGTACTACAATGGAATTCACGCCTCCCCAAGATTTTCCCTTACAAACCCTAGAACTACTCAACTTTCAAGTATATTAAGAACATTGTGTTTTAAGTTTACTCAAAAATGAAAATAAGGGACATAAGCAACGCGCTGTACAGGGCAAACCAAATTTCTTACATTTACAGCACATATTGCTTCTGAAAACGCTTTCTGATGATCATAATTATCAAACGCGCAATGTAGACAGCATTTCCGTGAGTTTGGTCCGCCTTGGCAGGTGCAGGAATGCCAATAACTACTGTGCCCCAAAATTGTACAAACCTCTTTCTCCTGGGGTGCGATCTCTTCAAATAACCCAATTTAAAGTCTCGGTAAAATGTTAATGGATGGAGCATACTACTCCATAGAAGAATTCCTGACCGGACAGTGTACATTATGTGGATAACAATTATTGTCATTTTATTTTGTATGTTTGTGCTTTTACACTGTAAGTTTTTCTTTTTGACAGAGTTAAGATTGTATTCAATCATGAGTACAAACATATCTATCTATGTCTATCTTTCCATGTTTCGAAAGCAACCCTCTTTCCTTTTCCATAAAAAGCAAATACTAACGTCACATCTGGACACATCCGGTCCAAGTGATTTGCTAATCTCGTAAGCGGCAATGACTTTCTGGGTCTTTTCCAGATCCAAAATTAATCCAGATTTCAGGTTCCCCGGCTATGAGCTGCGAGGCAGCCACTGCAAGTACAATCACGTCTGTAACTGATCTAATTAATGCAGATTTGCAGCCTGAAGAATGAGTCGTGTGTCAGATTTCTCAGGGTCATTACTTTACCATTGTTGCACGCTTTATGCTTTTTATGGAAAAGGAAAGAGGGTTGCTTTCGATACATGGAAAGCGTTTCCAGAAGCAATAAATGCTTTCTTCGCGCTAGCTGCTGGAGATGTGAAGGGGGCAATGGCTAGCCTACAGAAGTTCGTTGTCCCTTTATACGACAAATCAAGCAGTAACACAACTCTTAATGAGGCTAGACTCGCTCTATTGACGAAGAAGGACGCAAAATGGAAGATATTCCTCCAGCTGAAGATGCACTGACGTTACATGCTCATCGAGTTTCTTACCAAGGCGGATTAATATGGAGATGTCTTTACACACAAATAGGGGTTTGTCTTCTTGAATAGTTAATGCAAAATATACATATTACAGATTCAGAAAGCCTACTACGGGAGGAAAGTCTAAGAGTCTGTAAGAGAAAATCTTGGGTGGAGGGGGGTGTGAATTCCATTGTAGTACTGAAGAGGGTGATTGACTGAAGGGGGTGGGGGTTGCAACTCCCTCAACTCCAGTAGTTGTGCCTAGCAGTCGCAATAAAATTTATTGACACACCAGGCACAATCAAGACAAAATGCCCGAAATATATCACAGAATAATGGCATTTTAAGAGAAGTTAACACTCTCGGGACGGCTTAACACTTCACGTGAGGCAAATAGGAATGGTTTGCCCTTCTAAATTCATTTGTACACCACTCACATTGTCTGTGCCAAATGTTAGGTTAATATCATTTTTGCCTTAACCCTCTGGTATAAAAAAGGAATGTGAGGCCTGCAGCCTCTTCCCCAACATCTGTACCTATGCCGAGGGACAACAAAAGCTCATCTGTACCGCAGTCGCGGCCAAAATACCAATAATAAATATTATAAGAAAACAGAATTTTTAAAAGTGGTAACTTCTGCAGGATGGCTTCACCCCCTAGCACGGAAATTTTGCTGGGCTCCGCTTTTAAATCTATTTCTACACGTCTCAGGAGTATATGTGCCAAGAGGCAAAACTCTACAATAAAATGCAAGGTCCATCGGCTTAACCCCCGGACTAGAGCCGCCCCCGTGGAGCGTTGTCCCGCTACTTGCATGGCAGACTCGACATACGTAATAGGAAAAATGGCTTTGGAAAGTTAAGACTAGTATCTATCCATAAATAAAACAAAAATCGTAATTAAAGTTTTTATTTTTTAACTACGCAAGCGACCCCACTGGCCTTATGGTAAGCTCGTGCACCTGCACATGGGGCGGTGTCGACAACACGTAGACGACCCCATCAGCGATATCCTCCGCTTTCAAAATCGCCGTGAGCCTCTCCTTTAACGCTTTGGCCTTCGGCGTATCCCCCACGGTCGTCATTTCAGTCTCAACCGGCCCTGGACTGACGCTAGTAATTTTGACCTTGAGCCCCAGGTGGTTCAGTTCTTGCCTCAGCGTCTCCGTCAGGGCCGTAACGGCGTATTTCGAGGCCGGATAGAAACCTTGGAAAGGGGAACTAGTCACCAAGTGTCCCAGAATGCTGTTGACGTGAATAATGTGTCCGTCGATTTTGTTCTTCTTAAAATCTTTGACCACTTCACGTGTGGCGATGGACAGGGCGAGGACGTTTAGGTCGAAAACGTTACGCCAAACTTCCGTTTTTTCTTCGGTTAAAGAGCTTTGAGGGAAGACTCCGGCGTTGTTAATGAGGATGTGGATTGGTCCCAGTTTCCTGGCTTGCTCCAGGGCTGCCAATAGTTCTTGTTCATTGCCGATGTCGGCTTTGATGGGGTGGAGTTTGCCTTTTTTGGCGGAAAGCTTCTTCGAGAGAGCTTCGACACGATCAACACGACGGGCTATTCCCACTACCTTATTAATTAAATAAAAATGGGTAATTCCATGCAATTCCTAAAAACTGCTGCAGCATGAAGTCTCAGATATTAATGAAAAAAATTTGGTATGTTACTTATCCAAAGTTAAAGAGATATACGAAGGCTTCAAAGGCTATTTTCGCCTTCTACAGGGTGAGTCTGAAAGACACCGCATCTTTTATACCACAGAATCTACTTTTCAAATGATGAGGTTTGGTGCAAAAATTTTTGGTCAATTGTGATTCCTCTTGATGTTATAAGACGCTAAAGATCTTCATTTTAAAACATTTTTATTTAACATCATCTTCCGAATGATGTATAGCAGGATTTTTAATTTTTGCACGGCATTGTTACCGACCAAGAGGCAAATGCTGATGCAGGATAACTTAGTAACCAATCAAGATATTGGAGAATTCTTTACAGATTCTTAATAACCCTCAAAAAGCGCAACTTCTTTCTAACTTAACCGATTTTCTACTCTAATGGTTGCCGAGATCCCAATAGTGGGCAATGAAATTGGCAACACCTCGTGTACCATATATTAAAAAAATCGGGTACTAATGGAAAGTGCAAAAAAACTCCTATACAGGGTGAGTCTGAAAGACTCCACATCCTTTATACCACAGAATCTACTGTTCAAATGATGAAGCTTGGTTAAAAAATTATTGGTCAATTGTGATTCCTCTTGATGTTTATGCCGCCAAAGATCTTCATTTTTAAACGTTATTTTTAAATAGCTTTAGAAAGGTGTATCGTAGGATTTTGAATTTTTCACAGCATTGTTACAGACCAAGAAGCAACTGCTGCTGATGGTACTTATACTCTGCATGCTCTGCATCAGATCGTGCAAATGATCGAGGCGGGGCTGTGCGGGGGACTCTATGTGACTGGGACATTTCTGGACATAGAAGGAGCATTTGACAATGTTTCCTATGATTCCATGTGTTCAGCCTTAGAAGAACATGGGGGACACTTGGTGCTCATACGCTGGGTCCGGGCCATGCTTACTCAAAGGGTCATTTCTGCCTCGATAGGCTCGAGTTCTCTCAGGGTGACCGCTTCGCGTGGCTGTCCGCAGGGAGGGGTTCTGTCTCCTCTTCTGTGGAACCTGGTTGTGGATGGCTTACTGAGGGAGCTCAACGACCACGGAGTGTTTGCACAGGGTTATGCGGATGACGTTGTAATCCTAGTGCAGGGCAAGTTTCTGAACGTGGCCCGAGATTGCTCTCAACAGGGCCTCGGGCTCGTCCAGAAATGGTGTCAGGAGACTGGTTTGTCGGTCAACCCTGGCAAGACAAACCACGTAATTTTCACAAGACGTAAGGTAGGGGACTATAAGGCTCCCACACTTCTTGGCCACCATCTGCGTGTTTCCCACGGGGTCAAGTATCTGGGAGTACACCTGGATGCAAAGCTATCGTGGCGTAAACACGTGGAATTGAAACTCGAAAAGGCGACTGCTGCCCTATGGGCGTGCAGGAGGGCCGTCGGCACAACGTGGGGTTTCAAACCCACAATTGTCCGCTGGCTTTATACATGTGTTATAAGGCCAATGATCACTTATGGCGCTCTGGTATGGTGGAACAGCGGGCTGCTCAAGTGGTGGCTCGCGTGCAGCGTCATGCTTGTCTGCTCATCACTGGTGCGTTCAAATCCACACCAACGGCGGCTCTGGAAATCATAGTCGGGCTCCGGCCTCTACATCTACTTGTGGAGGAGACGGGCGCGGCCGGGTTTCTAAGGCTCCGGGACACTGGGCAGTGGAAATCATCAGGACCGGGCGATGGCCATCGCCGAATTGGCCACATTTTAATGGAAGCCGATCCCATCTTTAGGATGAGAAGCGATGGCTCTATCCCCCGTGTCATCACTCACCATGATTTTGAAGTGACCATTCCGGCACGCGAAACATGGGAACAGGCAACCCGAGCCCTCACGTCCGGGAGATGGCTCGTCTGTTATACAGACGGGTCTTTGTCCCCGATGGGTGCTGGTGCGGGCATCTGGAGTGATGAGCTCGGCATGGAACTCTCAATTCCTCTTAGCCAAAATGCTTCAGTCTTTCAGGCGGAAATATTCGCCATTCTAACTTGTGCCTATGAGCTCAAAGGTAAAGCCGTCTCCAACAGACGAATATGCATTTTCTCTGACAGCCAGGCCGCCACAGAGGCTTTGCATTCCTGCAAGTGCAGCTCTCGGCTGGTCTGGGACTGTCATGAGGAATTACGGAGTCTGACGGAGGACAACAGGAAAGTTGTCCTCTGCTGGATACCGGGCCACGCCGGCTACAGGGGTAATGAGATGGCTGATGGTCTTGCTCGTGAAGGCTCAGCAAGGGCCTTCATTGGGCCGGAACCGGCACTGCCCGTTCCCCGTAGTCAGCAAAAATCCGCACTCAGGAAATGGGTGAAGAACTGCCATTCAAAAGAATGGCGAGAACACGATCTAAGACAGACGGATCTCTTCATTGAAGGACCGAGCTTCGATCGGGGCGAAGAACTGCTCAGGCCTCCTCGAAGGGACTTGAGAATAGCTGTGGGACTCTTTACTGGTCACGGGCCCCTAGCTAGACACCTACATGTAATCGGCGTCATGGACGACGATACATGTAGAAGATGCTATGGAGAGGATGAAACCCCTCTGCATATCCTCTGTTACTGCCTGGAGCTATCCAGGCTGAGGGAGGAATATCTAGGCTCCGCTCTGTTGGAGCCTGCAGACATTCGAGGAGCTCCGGTTAGGCAGGTCTTGGGCTTTATAAAGGCCACAGGGCTTGTTTAGGATGCTCTCGATAACTAAACTGGGGGTGAACACAATGGGCCACTTAGGCCTCCGTGTTCGGGCTCATGTCTGGGCCACCCCACGCTTTCAAAAAAAAAAATAAAAAATACCACAGAATCTACTTTTCAAATGATGAGGTTTGGTGCAAAAATTTTTGGTCAATTGTGATTCCTCTTGATGTTATAAGACGCTAAAGATCTTCATTTTAAAACATTTTTATTTAACATCATCTTCCGAATGATGTATAGCAGGATTTTTAATTTTTGCACGGCATTGTTACCGACCAAGAGGCAAATGCTGATGCAGGATAACTTAGTAACCAATCAAGATATTGGAGAATTCTTTACAGATTCTTAATAACCCTCAAAAAGCGCAACTTCTTTCTAACTTAACCGATTTTCTACTCTAATGGTTGCCGAGATCCCAATAGTGGGCAATGAAATTGGCAACACCTTGTGTACCATATATTAAAAAAATCGGGTACTAATGGAAAGTGCAAAAAAACTCCTATACAGGGTGAGTCTGAAAGACTCCACATCCTTTATACCACAGAATCTACTGTTCAAATGATGAAGCTTGGTTAAAAAATTATTGGTCAATTGTGATTCCTCTTGATGTTTAAGCCGCCAAAGATCTTCATTTTTAAACGTTATTTTTAAATAGCTTTAGAAAGGTGTATCGTAGGATTTTGAATTTTTCACAGCATTGTTACAGACCAAGAAGCAACTGCTGCTGATGGTACTTATACTCTGCATGCTCTGCATCAGATCGTGCAAATGATCGAGGCGGGGCTGTGCGGGGGACTCTATGTGACTGGGACATTTCTGGACATAGAAGGAGCATTTGACAATGTTTCCTATGATTCCATGTGTTCAGCCTTAGAAGAACATGGGGGACACTTGGTGCTCATACGCTGGGTCCGGGCCATGCTTACTCAAAGGGTCATTTCTGCCTCGATAGGCTCGAGTTCTCTCAGGGTGACCGCTTCGCGGGGCTGTCCGCAGGGAGGGGTTCTGTCTCCTCTTCTGTGGAACCTGGTTGTGGATGGCTTACTGAGGGAGCTCAACGACCACGGAGTGTTTGCACAGGGTTATGCGGATGACGTTGTAATCCTAGTGCAGGGCAAGTTTCTGAACGTGGCCCGAGATTGCTCTCAACAGGGCCTCGGGCTCGTCCAGAAATGGTGTCAGGAGACTGGTTTGTCGGTCAACCCTGGCAAGACAAACCACGTAATTTTCACAAGACGTAAGGTAGGGGACTATAAGGCTCCCACACTTCTTGGCCACCACCTGCGTGTTTCCCACGGGGTCAAGTATCTGGGAGTACACCTGGATGCAAAGCTATCGTGGCGTAAACACGTGGAATTGAAACTCGAAAAGGCGACTGCTGCCCTATGGGCATGCAGGAGGGCCGTCGGCACAACGTGGGGTTTCAAACCCACAATTGTCCGCTGGCTTTATACATGTGTTATAAGGCCAATGATCACTTATGGCGCTCTGGTATGGTGGAACAGCGCGCTGCTCAAGTGGTGGCTCGCGTGCAGCGTCATGCTTGTCTGCTCATCACTGGTGCGTTCAAATCCACACCAACGGCGGCTCTGGAAATCATAGTCGGGCTCCGGCCTCTACATCTACTTGTGGAGGAGACGGGCGCGGCCGGGTTTCTAAGGCTCCGGGACACTGGGCAGTGAAAATCATCAGGACCGGGCGATGGCCATCGCCGAATTGGCCACATTTTAATGGAAGCCGATCCCATCTTTAGGATGAGAAGCGATGGCTCTATCCCCCGTGTCATCACTCACCATGATTTTGAAGTGACCATTCCGGCACGCGAAACATGGGAACAGGCAACCCGAGCCCTCACGTCCGGGAGATGGCTCGTCTGTTATACAGACGGGTCTTTGTCCCCGATGGGTGCTGGTGCGGGCATCTGGAGTGATGAGCTCGGCATGGAACTCTCAATTCCTCTTAGCCAAAATGCTTCAGTCTTTCAGGCGGAAATATTCGCCATTCTAACTTGTGCCTATGAGCTCAAAGGTAAAGCCGTCTCCAACAGACGAATATGCATTTTCTCTGACAGCCAGGCCGCCACAGAGGCTTTGCATTCCTGCAAGTGCAGCTCTCGGCTGGTCTGGGACTGTCATGAGGAATTACGGAGTCTGACGGAGGACAACAGGAAAGTTGTCCTGTGCTGGATACCGGGCCACGCCGGCTACAGGGGTAATGAGATGGCTGATGGTCTTGCTCGTGAAGGCTCAGCAAGGGCCTTCATTGGGCCGGAACCGGCACTGCCCGTTCCCCGTAGTCAGCAAAAATCCGCACTCAGGAAATGGGTGAAGAACTGCCATTCAAAAGAATGGCGAGAACACGATCTAAGACAGACGGATCTCTTCATTGAAGGACCGAGCTTCGATCGGGGCGAAGAACTGCTCAGGCCTCCTCGAAGGGACTTGAGAATAGCTGTGGGACTCTTTACTGGTCACGGGCCCCTAGCTAGACACCTACATGTAATCGGCGTCATGGACGACGATACATGTAGAAGATGCTATGGAGAGGATGAAACCCCTCTGCATATCCTCTGTTACTGCCTGGAGCTATCCAGGCTGAGGGAGGAATATCTAGGCTCCGCTCTGTTGGAGCCTGCAGACATTCGAGGAGCTCCGGTTAGGCAGGTCTTGGGCTTTATAAAGGCCACAGGGCTTGTTTAGGATGCTCTCGATAACTAAACTGGGGGTGAACACAATGGGCCACTTAGGCCTCCGTGTTCGGGCTCATGTCTGGGCCACCCCACGCTTTCAAAAAAAAAAAAAAAAATACCACAGAATCTACTGTTCAAATGATGAAGCTTGGTTCAAAAATTATTGGTCAATTGTGATTCCTCTTGATGTTTAAGCCGCCAAAGATCTTCATTTTTAAACGTTATTTTTAAATATCTTTAGAAAGGTGTATCGTAGGATTTTGAATTTTTCACAGCATTGTTACAGACCAAGAAGCAACTGCTGCTGATGGTACTTATACCATCAGCAGTTGCTTTTTATCCAAAAAGCGGATCTCTGTTATACAGGGTGACCCCGATGTTATTTGCCCTTGAACTTTTTTATGTTTGAAAATATTGCGAATTTGCCTATGCGGCCTTATTTTTTATTCTAAAACTTTATTGGCTCTTAAAATTTTTCGAAAAAACTAACCACTCACGAGAAAAATTGAAAAAACCAAAAACATGATGCAAGTAATCACCTTAAAACCAATGATGAGTCTACCTCATAAAAAAGTGAAATTACCATCAATGTTTTTTCTTTAGTTGTGAGCAATAGTTGTGGGCACAGATGTAGGACGACACCTTCAATGCAAAAAACAGTTGAAATGTGATGCGTGTCAACGTACACTTTGAGTTTTATTGAAATTGTAGGTTTATCACGATGATCATGTTTTCGGTTTTTTCAATTTTCCTCGTGAGTGACAACCGGAAGCGATTATTCGAATTCCAGGACCCAGCAACATTTTCACCATTTCGAGGATAAGAAAAAAAGTGATAAGTGTGCCATTTCTAGGTTGCTAAAATGGCTTTAGAATGTAGCCCATACCAGTTGAGGAAAAAGTCGTATCAGAAACAGTAGAGATAAATGTAAAAGCTCACCAAGAGTCTCAAGTAAAATTTCGACAAAACAGTACTCCATTTAATTTCCAAAACGATTTTAATGGTGCGCAGAGGTTCTTCAGAATCTGGGCTTTTGAATTGAAGCAATTTAACGCAAAAAATTTCTGAAATCATGAAATGATGGGCGTGAGAAGATTTGCTAGCATTACGAGGGCCCCAAATACCACTTTTTTAAACGTCAAACCAGATGATGTTGATGAGTTCGTTTACACGCGTCTGTTAGCGTTAGAAAGAGCCCCCTATCTTGACAATCCGTAGAGCCGTAAGGAAATAATCGCGGGTCATAGAGAAAAACAGTTTTTTTGGGGTACCCTATGCATCTAATCCAACCGTTAAAAAAAATAAAAAAAAATTTCTCTGGATTTGGGGATGGTCTACACTTCACCAATTTTGAGGACTGGTGACTCAGCCCTCTCTGGACACGCCACTGACCGCTGGTGTTTGAGCTTCGCCTACAGGGCTTACGCCCGATGAATTGAGCTCACGATGTAAAAAAACCGCGTCAAAATCGAGTCATTTTTTTCGAAGTTATTGAGCTGTGAATTTCATCAGAAAATTGGCGTGATCCACTTCGAGTTTTGAGCAGTTTATAAAGTAACAAAAATATATAAAATTCTTTAACAAATGCACTTTTTGAAAGCACCAAAGCTTAGAGCAAATATATCAGCCGTCGAGAAATACAAATTATAAATTTTTACCAGCAGATCCACGAATTCCATATTACCATAATTACAAAAAAAAGAGACATATCCTTAGTCATAACATTAACTTTAAATTGATAACGATAAGCGATAATAATTGAGGAGAATCAACGACTTCATTGACAAGCTTATGAAGAAATAAAACACTAAGAACATTTCTTCGTCTCTGTAGAGATGGTAAGCCAGCAAGCAGTAGACGATTGCTATGGTCCAAATTACCATAGGGAAAACGAAGCTTAAACAGGTAAAGTTTAACAAACTTGGATTGAACTCTTTCTAATCTATAAACATGACAATTATAAATCGGCGACCAAATCTGACAACAATATTCGAGCAAACTACGAACCAGAGCATTATACAAACTCAATATTGCTTTAGAATCGTTGATATGTAGAGTATGACGCTTAATAAACCCTAACATCCTATAAGCTTTTGTGACAATATTATCGACGTGTTCAATAGTACACCCAAATCACGATTTTTCTGAACACGTGAAAGTGAAGTATCACCAAGGTGGTACTTAAATTCAAGACTAAATTTCAATCGAGAGAAGCTCAGAACCTTACGTTTATCTATGTTTAGCCTTAAAAGATTATTATCACAATACGTTACTAGCCTACCCAAATCTATTTGTACTTTTACACAGTCATCGAGAGAATCTATATAAAGTACATAGTCGAGTGTCTATAACTTTGAAGCAATCTAGCTTTGAGTTTCTTTCTTTCATCCAGAAAAAAAGTGGAAACTTCCATTCTTTCTGGAATGTTTCCAGATTTTTTCCATAAACTGAGATAAACCACCCTTATGCACGATTCCACTGACTTACTTAACTTTAAGAGAGCCTTAAAATGACAATTATGACGTTTATACCATAAGATAAACGTCATTCTTCATTTTTAAGTCTAACTTAAGTGACAAGTTTGGTCCGTGGGATCGGCCATTAAAGGCGCTACAACCCCTAACATGCAGAAACACAAAATTTTCGCAAATGTGACGATTCTAGTGCATGAGATTTATAGACAAAACCTTGAAATGTTAGATAAACTTTGGTTCAATGCGATATCTGCTCGGACATCTGTTATACATTAGTAGATATGATTTTTTTTAATACCATGTTTTGCTGATCAGGAGATAATTTCATATCCTTCAAAATCCTATAGAAAGCGAAAATAGCCTTTGTGTATATCTCTTTAACACTGAGTAAGTAACGTACCAAATTTCTTTCATTAATGTTGAATTTCCTAAGTGAAACTCTATGCTGTATATTTTCAAAAATTTCTTACTATAAGTCCATTGGAGACGAGCTGCTCAGCAATCGCAGCACCAATTCCAGAACTAGCGCCTGTAATCACGGCAACTTTGCCCACCCAGCGATCGAGAGATAGCACCATTCTAGACGACTGAATTGTAAGAGGTGTGACGAATAAATGAATGACAAAGCAAATCGAGACTATCTAAAGTAAAATCTGGGATTTAACCACGGTCCCTTGTTTTTATCTCTAGCAGCCCGATATCCAGATAATCGATAATATGGTTTCACAGAAAATTTACGAAGTTACTGGCACCAGCCCTGAAGATGTCGCTGCAACGGTGCACGAAACGTCGGTAAGAACCAACCCATCGACAATCCTATATTCAGCAAAGAGCCTGACCCGTGGAAGCCTCCTTTCAAATCCATTCTAAAACTCTTCTTATAACGACAATTCAACTTTTGCTAAATAACCTAATCAAAAGTGACGAATTAACCGCTTCAGCCAATCACAGCGTGATTAATATGACAATTTGTATAGTAGTCCAAATCCTGTAAGGTTATATAGCCCTCATAAAAATGTTGCATTGTCTGAAAGCCAATTGAGGGAACAATGGGCCAGCAGTGATGAAAATATAAACAAACCAGGTAAAGCAGCCAAGACACCTTTGTTGAGCTGCCAGAGCCGGACTCCAACTTAGCGCCAGTCGAGGCCGCATCGATTATATACGACTCCACCGCGTATCATGTTCTCTTTCCGTAATTATTTGATGTATTAATTGTAGGTAATATAGTCTTGATAAATTATTAATTAAAAAAATAAATTTTTCTGGTGTTAATTTTATTCCATTGGGGAAAGAAATTTTGAAACCGGTATTGCGAAGCTACCAAACTACTATACATGTGGTGATTGCCAGGCAGTTGATAAAAAAGAGAAACGTCACGTCGTTGAATTGTCTTGCCCGAGGTCTTGCCGAATACAACTCATGGTCTCAATATCTTGGTAATTTTTGTCACTTCATTTGACATTCGCACATTCGACACATTTGAAACTGACCAATTACAGAGAGCAAATGACGAATTTCTGACCAACCACAACAATTTGCACCTGTGTTTCAGCGACAATTTTGCACTAGTCCAAATATCCGCTGAAATTTATTATGATAGCTGTCACAATTTCCATGAAATGTTGCAATTTTTATATTAACTCGGCGAATTGTCCTCCGAATACTATTCGTAAGAACAGAATTGTCGACTTCCGTGATGCCTAGATACTCCTGCATACTGACTAGAGAATTGGACGAGACCGTAACATGGCTGTTGGAATAATAATAATATAGGTACCCAAAATGTCTGAACTTTATAATGAATTTACGATCCGCAACGAATAAAAAATGTTCAACGCTTTGCAGTTTATCGACTATTTTTACCATAAAATTTGATGAGCTTGAAGCGCCACAGGCTATGTGAAAATTTACTTCAGTGTCGAGTTTTAAAAATAAAAATTTTTGTTTCTAATAACACTCATGATCAACTAAATGAAGTCCAGCCTGTCAGAAAAATTAAATTGTCCGATATTTTATGGTTAAACTCCTGGAAAATTAGCAAACTTTCAGTATATTTCTTTCATATTTCCAATAAATTTCCCATATTTCCAGTATATTCTCAGTTTATTTTCATATTTTCAGTATTATTTTCATATTTCCAGAATATTTTCATATTTTCAATATATTTTCATATTTCCATATTTTCGCGGTTGTTAACCCCTCGGAATTATCACGATAGCTATGGCGCGATTAATGTCAGGGCTTTGTCAAAGTTTCAAATTGCTGTCTTGTTACTTCCATTTTTGCATTCCTGCAATAGGCAAGTGATTTTTTCCATTTTATTAAAAATACGGGTCTTTCATTGTTGCTGAAATTAATGCACTCTGAGACGGGACACCAGTGTATCGACCCCTGTATATGACAATAACGAATATAACGCTAATGCCGAAATGAGCCTCAAAACAGAATAATTTTCAATAATAATAACCTCAAGATGCATTGCAAATGACCAATTAGAGCAAAAGTTGACAATTTTGATTTTCGATCACGTTTTTCGGATTCTGAATCACTGAGGCGTCCCTCTTCACAGTTCACACAAACTCTACATCCCTTTCTTTTATCGCGCTGCAGTCACCCCCAATGCCTCATCCACACAGCGTAACCGCACTGCTCCTCCAAAACTTTCAAACAAAATGAAAACTTCCCGCCTACTCACGTCGCAATGTTTGCATTATTTACAACCAGTTATCCTCGAACATAATTAAAAAACAAGTCATAATCGCCATAAAAAGCAACAACACAGGTGCAAAATGCAACAATTAACTAAAACTAACCTAAAAAAAATTCTCACCAAATCCTTCCAAAGTGTCGTATCCATGATTCTTCACAACAATCCTGTACATTACTGTCTATCCCTCACTTTTTAACAAAAAACAACAACAATCGTTCATTATCTAATTATTTAAATAAATGCACAAGCGAAAAATAAACACCACGTCCGAACTGTCATCTGTCACTTGTCGGCTGATCGGTTGAATTTCGTTAATCACGTTGGCTATCCTGGCTGTCAACGAATTGTCAAATCTGGCATAACCTAAAAATGGCCTTGCTTCGGCAAGTTATTAATAATTTCAACAAAATTAAATGCAATCCATTAAATTTAGGCCTAAAATCGTCCACGATTTTCCCCACCTTAACTACAAATAAATTTTACTCGAATGCTCCCACCCCGTATGAAATTGTGGATGTTCAAGAGGATCGGAAAGCTTACCAAGGTAAATGCCCTTAAAATAAAGTAAATAAATTTCTGTTTGTAGAAATAATCCAGAATGTCACTCGTCAAGTGGCCAAAAAGGAGCAAGGAAGGTTGTTTGCAGTCGTGCATATCGCAGGAAAGCAATTTAAGATCACTTCCGGAGATCTGATTGTGGTTGAGGGGTATTGGCCCCCGGAGGCTGGTGATAAGATTAGTTTGGATAAGATACTGTTGTTGGGAGGGAGGGATTTTACCTTAATTGGAAGGCCACTGATACAAAGGGGGTTGGCTAGAGTTGAGGCCACGGTGATAGAAAAGGGGTTGTCACACACGAAAACACATTTTAGGAAGAAGCGGAGGAAGCAGTATATGAGAATAAATTGTGAGTTAATTTATTTTAAGGGTGGAAATAATCAATTTGTGTGTAGTTTATAGAATTCCGCAGACGATGCTAAGAATTAACCAGGTGGAGCTGGTTGGGGAGATTAATCATCCCGATGATGTGACAAGTTCAGCTACATCATGTTAGGTTTAGAGAAGTTTTACAATTATTTTATTTTGTAAGTAATTAAAAAAAATACAAACTTCAAATGAGTTGTAAATTATTTGACTTGGTACTATTTAATCAATAAAATCTAAAACCAAGATGGCTGTAACGGTTTACTAGAACGTCGATCATTTGAACTAAAAATAACACGCTCTTATTAGTCATTTGCAAACGGCCTTGACAAATTTTGTTGATCAGTTGGTAAAGAGTGGTTAAAAACACTTCCGATCTAGTAACCCTTGCCGTGAGAGACGTAGACGTAATGCGTAAACTGCAGAAATTGTAACGTGTTATTCAGAAAATATGTGACAACGGGTGGCTAGGAAAACAAATGAATCGCGGTCTATCGAAAGTACGTTTGTCGAAGCTTAGTTTGTACCATTCGTACGGCACATATGTCATCTATCATTTTCGGTCTAATTGTCACAATACGGGTTGCTATGTATATGCTGATTTAAGTTGACAATACCCCGAATTTAAAGGAAACTTTAAAATTGCTAATGAAAACTACAAAATAGCGTTAAATAACTTTAAAAAAACAAAAAATGATTCAAATATCGCACACTTGGACAATAAAAAGAAGGCAACAGGCAATAATGGGGTCTCTAATCAATAAAACCCTAGGTAGAACAATGGTAGAACTAATAAAAAAGTAGAAAAAACACAATAATTTTAACTCTGTCTTAAAATATGCAGTATGTAGTACACTGGGGAAATTCTGCGGAAGTCCATGCTAAAGTTGCTATAACACGGTTTTTGTGTTGCTATGTTGGCTCACATTAAACTGGTTGTGGTTGTCGATACACGTCTTCAGTTTGTAAGATAAAGAGGATGCTAACACAGCGTCTAATGTGTCAACATGAATAAGAATATAATGCACGCGCACGGCACGCCGCACGCGTAGGTTATATTGGTTTCCAAGTTTCCATAGAAACACACAGATCAAAAAGATCTCATTGGGTAAAAAATCAGCTGTGACAGAGCTCCAGCCAATGAGTGAGCACGCAAGGGAACCAACATGCGCGCGCCGTTCGGGTAAAACTGAAAACGCGTTTATTGTCATGTCAGGACAGAAGCCACTCTTCTAAAGTCCCGTCGCATATTAACGAAAGTGGGGGTTGTGTGTCTCAGGCTTTTTTTCTGTTGGTTTGTAAACGGGATTTCAGTTCTGTCAAAATTCCTGTCATGGACAATAATTGACAACAAAGACCCCTTTCAATCTCCATTGTTACTGTTTATTGACACTGACAGTGAGTGACGGGAGTTTTGACGGATGTGAAATCCCGTTTACAAACCAACAGAAAAAAAGCCTGAGACACACAACCCCCGCTTTCGTTAATATACGACGGGACTTTACTAATATTTGTCAATATGTGTATGGAAGTTCGTTTTTAACCTCCCCAGTACCGCAAGCAATATAAAAATGGGAGGTTACTGCAATCGCTCCAAAATTCGAAATTTAGATAACACTAGCTCTTTACGTATCGAGGTCCAAGGATCACGATAAAATGGTTAAAAAGAATTCTGTGTAAATATACTAGTACATAGTCGAATCTATCAAACCGATTGAATATTGCACCCCCTGCACGGTGATCAAATAACTGAATCAGTGCTCCAAGGTCACATACCTACCTATACTTACATTTCCATAATACCATTGTTTTTTGCGGATTTCGAGATTTTTTTCATGTCAATTTGACAAATAGGTAAGTACTGCCACTACAGAAACAAATTTTCGAAGGGTAGGGTGATGTAGAATAAGTTTGAATTGGGGGGTAAACCGCTAACCGTATTTTGTACACTAGACATCCTCTGAAATCCTCCTACTTCCCCCTGAAATCCCCCGACTTCCCCCTAAATTGTACACCTGACATCCCCAGCGGTTTGCCCCCCAGTTAGAATATATTATACAGGGTCATTCACGAAGAGCGTCCGTTAGACGTAGGTATCTCGAGAAGTTTTGGCATCATAGTCACGAAAATTTGTATCCGGGGGTTTCAATGAATTCTGAATAGAAGGAAAATATATTCAAGATGGCCGCACTTCTGGTTATACCGGAAGTCGACACCAACTTCGTTATTTTAAATGGGATATCCGATTTTACATCAAATTATGAATATTTTGGTGTATGCATGGCTAAATATGATATATTTCCGAGAAATAAAATATTTTTCATTTTTAGGGACGTAAAATCTCGTAATACTGATAAATTTATATCTGCCAAAAAAAGAGTACGAGTATTGAAATTTGAAAGCAGTAGAAGATGTCTTTGAGACACCGGACTGTGGTTTAAAAAGCAGAAAATTCCTCTATGGAGAGTGTACAACCAGTGGCGTTCGTCAGTTTAGAAAAAACAATTTAAACAAGTTGAAAAATGTCATTCCACTCCACAACTACTGAAGATAGGTATAGGAATATTTGCATGGATTGATAAGGGAATTAAATTTGCTATCCACTGGGATCATAAAAAAACAGGCATTCCATTTGAAAAAATTTAGTTTTAATTGTTATTTCTAAAGTGACGAACGCCATTAGTTGTAGACCCTCCCTGGAGAAATTTTCTGCTTTTTAAGCCACAGTCAGGAGTCTCAGCGACATCTTCTACTGCTGTCAAAATTTCAATATTCTAGCTCTTTTTTTGGCACAGAAGTAGGCTGCCACTTTTAACTTTTCTATCATGTCTTTGACGTTAGCTTTGTAAAATTCCGCCATGGTCAAACACAAAAGTTACTCGCTCGAATTTAAACTAAGGGCATTTTGATAACCCAACTTCTAACGATAGAATAGCAAGAGAGTTTGGAGTGATAATACTCCCAGATCCTTAACTCTATTTATTTTTGCTTGCGTGTATGATTGCTTCTCCCGTGCGGTTGGGTGCCCATCGGGCGCGTCCCCGGATGGTGGATAGGGGAATGGCCAGTCCGCTGGTTAGTTACGGCCATACGTGCAGACCTGGGGCTTAAAACCCTCACGTGTCTGTACCAAAGCCGCTACCGCGAACCAACCCCTCTGAGACACCGGGCGCCCTCTCAGAGTAATAGCCTTACCCTCATGCGCCGGGCTCCATGAGGGCGGACCGAACTCCCGGGGTTAACTGGGAATTTCAGACCAGATTTAGGAGGGTAC
This sequence comes from Pycnomerus fuliginosus, assembly GCA_963924575.1. Taxonomy (NCBI): domain Eukaryota; kingdom Metazoa; phylum Arthropoda; class Insecta; order Coleoptera; family Zopheridae; genus Pycnomerus; species Pycnomerus fuliginosus. The sequence goes on from OZ004622.1 coordinate 23,770,110, forward strand.
CGGAGGCCTCAATGCAGCAAATGGGGTCGGAAGACACCCATAGCTGCTCTGAGACTTAGGGACCTAGCAGCCTGAACAGAGGGACTGGAAGACTGATACTTCTGTTGTCTGTACGGAGGGACAAAAAAAAAATAAAAAATTACCTCACGGTTGCGATAGGGGATAGGCTGATAACTGGACCTATCAGATTTTTGTGACTAGGGACTAATTGTGACTGATGGGACTGAAAAAGACACCGCAGTTGCACAGGTACCGTGACACTGGCAGACCCTCAGGGAATGAGGGCGGACCGAATTCCCGGGGTTAACTGGGAATTTCAGACCAGATTTAAGAGGATACTGGAGGCCTCAATGCGGCAAATGGGGTCGAAGGACACCCATAGCTGCTCTGAGACTTCGGGACCTAGCAGTCTGAACAGAGGGACTGGAAGACTGATACTTCTGTTGTCTGTACGGAGGGAAAAAAAATAAAAAATATCTCGCGGTTGCGATAGGGACAGGTTGACAACTGGACCTATCAGACTTTTGTGGCTAGGGACTAATTGTGACTGATGGGACTGAAAAAGACACCGCAGTTGCACAGGTACCGTGACACTGGCAGACCCTCAGGGACTGTGGCACCAACAACCAGTTGTGGCTGATGGGGCTGTCCACCAGGAACCATCGGCCACACGGGGGGAAGATGTCTGCAGTCTGTACGGAAGGGTAGTTATAATAGTGCTGCGCAGGACGCTAGGGACTAGTTGTGACTGATGGGACTGGAAAAGATACCACAGCTGCACAGGTACCGTGACACTGGCAGACCCTCAGGGACTGTGGCACCAACAACCAGTTGTGGCTGATGGGGCTGTCCACCAAGAACCGTCGGCCACACTGGGGGAAGATGTCTGCAGTTTGTAACAGAGGGACATAAATTGATACCTCAACTGAACCCTTTAAGGGTACACTTTAAGCTGCCTTCGACACCAAGAAACCAGTTGTATTCGGCAGGGCTGAAAAAGACCTGCCGGTTATAGTGGGTTCGCGGGACGAAGCTTCAACAAACTCCCTAAAGAGCAGAAGTACCCGCCGTGGTATAGCAAAGCGGGGTGGCTTTTCTAGCACCCGATTAACACTATTCAGTTTCTACAGCAGAAGTACTGGGTCTTTGCAGAACCGGGGTTCCTGTAGGAAATGGATAACTGTCACAGTGCGGGCATAATGGACCATAAGGTCTGAATGCAGCGGACCCGTCAGGGAAACGCACCGCAGAACGAAATACGAATGATTGCTTCTAATGTTACCAAATATCAGTTTGACCGTGGTGTAGTTGCGAAAAGCCTAACGTCACACCTGATAAAAGCCAAAAGTAGCGAAACTGTCATATTTGGCCATAGGGTAATGTTACACCAAAATTCTCTTAATTTGATGTAGAATCGGAATGTGCTATGAAAATATGGATGTCCCATTTAATAAAGAAGTTGATGTCGACTTCCGGCATGACCGGAAGTGCGGCCATCTTGGAAGTATTTTTCTTCACTTCAGAATCCATTAAAACCCCCGTACACAAATTTTCGTGGCTACGATGCCAAAACTTCTCGAGATACGTCTAACGGACGCTCTTCGTGAATGATCCTGTATAATGTACAGGGTGATCCAACCGTTTTGTCCCACTTTTAAATTGGAATATCTCCGTTGTCTTATAAGTTAGCAGGTTGAATCAAAAAGTGGATCATAGAGTAGACCTTCAAGTTTTGTTTGGCATATAGATGCAAGTTTTTCAAGGTCAAACTTCGTCTGCGGAAAAAAGCTAAATTTTTTTAAATAAAACACACGGTATATTTTGCATGTTTTGGTTAGATCTGATCATTCTAAACAAGTTTTGTATAGCATACTATAGCTCTAATTCTAACTGTTCGGCGGAAATTTTGAAATTTGTAGCGCGAACGTTGGCATTTTGAAAATCTCGAGAAAAAAATAAAAATCAAAAAATTTAAAAATTGATGCCCTGTTAATGAAGAGTATTTTAGATAATTTATGTGGTAAATTTCATTTTGACATCTTAAGTGGTTAGCCCGGTACAGTCGTTCAAAGTGCCAACGTTCGCGCTAAAAATTTCAAAATTCCCGCCAAACGGTTAGAAGTAAAGCTATGGTATGCTATACAAAACTTGTTTAGAATGATCAGATCTAACCCCGGATCTAACCAAAAAATGCAAAATATACCGGGTGTTCCATTTAAAAAAATGTTACTTTTTTCCGCAGAGACGAAGTTTGACCTTGAAAAATTTGTTTCTATATACCAAACAAAACTTGAAGGTCTACTCTATAATCCACTTTTTGATTCAACCTTCTAACTTGTAAGACAACGGAGATATTCCAATTTAAAAGTGGGGCAAAACGTTTATTGGATCACCCTGTACAATGTAAAACTCCTTTTCTATTGAAGATCTAAAATTTTTCTGGAACTGTACAACCCTAATTTGTAAACTCCATTCATTTTCTATTGAACTGCACGCACACAAAGGCGATTTTGGGCCAATTCTAGAGCAATTGCAAAATTTTGACACTTGTCATGTTTTCTGACGTATCGCATTGAAATCGCTTCTATCAACTCACCCGTCAGTAAAATTTCTTGCAAAATTTCCATGAATACCAACCTAAAATGCACAGATAAACGTACCTGAGGCTTTTTCTTGAATATTTTTCTTTACACACTTTACTCAAAACTGCACGCACCATTTGTCATGTTTTCTGACGTATTATCAACTCACCTGTTAGTAAAATTTAGTGTTGTGAGTCGGTTAATTAACAAATGATAATTATCGTTAATTATCATCGTAAAACTGTGTCAAATAACAGGGTGTTAATTAACAAACTTAAATAACAAAAACTTTTAACTAACCTTGGAATTTTATGTTAATTAACCAATATAAATAATAAAAACTGTTAATTAACCCTGGAGTTTTATGTTAATTATCCATTGACATTTTGGTGACAAATCAAATTTTGACGTTCTGTCACTTCAATAGAAAATGAATGGAGAGTAGGTACGTATTTAAAAGTATGTAAAAGCTAAGAGGAACGAGCTAAAGAATGAAAAACAAAAATTAATATAATTTCTTTACTAAAATACACAGCGTTAACATTATTACAAACTGAACACAGTTACATGTTGAATATAGTTTGGTAGTGTAAAAACAAGTCCAAGTAGGTAGTAGTAATTTATCAAAATGGAATTTCTGCGGTTTACACGGATATTCTGCCACATTTCTAGCCCACTCTATCACAAATCATCGTCTAACAGTCAGAGTCGTCTAATTTCACATAAATATTCTATTCGACACGATCATCTAAAACAAATATCACAAAACCTAAGTTCGATCTCTGTCACACAAAGTAATATAATAAATATGTAAATGAGCATCAAAAATCACAAGTCTTTAGTGTTTGGCCTTCCTAGCCTCCCTTTTGAGGGTCTCGCAGATCCCCATCCAGGTCTGCTCGTAGCAGAGATCACAAGTGGAGGAGGAGGAGGAGCTTTTGGAAACTGTCTCACACACGAGTTGGGCCAGTCAATCAACCAGGATGCCCTGGGACACGCTGATTAATTGCTCCTTCAGGACGCGGAAAGACGGCCGATTTTCGGGCAGGTGGCTCCAGCATTTTCTCATTGTCTAAAATGACAATTGTATATTAAAAAACACGTTTCATAAGGCCAATTATTATCGCACCCCGGGGATTTTTGGACAACGAGGGCGAAAAGCCCGAGTTTTACTAAATCCGAGTGCGATAAGAGCCTTATGAAACACGTTTTTTATACAATTTTTTCCTATTTCGGATACCCAACTTGTTAATATCTTAGAGAAAAATTCAGATTGTCATTTTTAAAGACAGACTTGGCAGTTAATTCGACTGTTAGACACAATAGTCTAGGTTACAATGTAAACAAAAGACGTGCTCTAACGCATTTGGGTGCTATAACGTGTTCATTAGGAAACCGAAATAGAAAAAAAAATTATTCGGCAAACTGTGACGTCAATTATTGGCTGTTTGTGGTAGGTCAGCGTAAGTAAATATTATAATTTCGGGAATGTCTATCGTGTGTGATGTTTGGAACGCGGATCGGTAGCCACCGCCAAAACAGACGAATGACGTCACACTTTCGCATGCAAGGGGGAAGGGGGAAGATTTACGTACATCGTAGACTTCCTTATAGCAGGCTTTGGGTTTTTCCAAAATCATCCCTTTCTGCACTCGCTCTACGACTTCCGTGTTCTTTAAACGCCCATAGGGCATCTTGCCGCATGTGAACACCTCCCACATCAAGACACCTGGAAAAAAAGATCAATGACGTCAGAAAATTTAATCCAATCAGAGAGGTGAACCTTTCAGTGGTTTAATATGTTTATTTACCTACGATTGTTAACAAAGTTGGTAGTTTTTGAACTTGCTTTCGTTGCCAAAGTTACCGTTTAGTAAAATGTGCAATAAAAATCAAATATTTATTAATCATTTAAAAAATTACGTAATTTATGTAAAAACCGCAAATAGTGTAAAAAAAATTCAAAAAGGGGCAGTTTTGCCCTTGAAATGTCATTTTTCCAAAAAATGGCACTAAGGTTTTTGATCCACGAATACAAAAGCCATCAAATCCTGTAGTAAGAGAACACAATTCTGCTAAGAAAAATTAAAAATAGAGCCTTTTTGCCACTAAAATGGGATTTTTCGAAAAACTGGGACTAAGGTTTTCGACTTGAAAAAAAATCAGCTATCCCGTCCGCTAATAAAAACATACAGTTATACATAGGTTTTTTTCACGGCACCGATTTTTGGCCAAAAGGGCACCAAGTGTGAATACATTTTTGGAAGCAGAATTCGACGAGTTTTCATATGGTAATGCGAAAAATGGGGGTTTGCATTTAATTTTTTAAAGTTGATGTGCCAAAAAGGCACTTTGCATGAACCGTTGTGACCCAAATTCTAATCAGCACCTACAAATTGCTCACAGAATATGTGTGCCAAATTTCATCTCGATACGTTCAGTAGTTTGAGCTGTAGCGTGATCACAGACAGACAGACATTTTTCAAAAACCACTTTTTCGGATTCCCAGGACCCTGAAACGTAAAGATTTGATGTTTTTGGCGATTCGATTTTTCGATCGATTTTATTAACTTGCTTCGCGAAGCGTAGAAATTAAAAATTGTGTAAAAAAAAGTCTCTTTTGTGCATTCCATAGTCTTTGAAACCTGATAGAACCATAAACTAACAATTTGAGATCGGGGCCCACTCGAAATTTCCTCTTTTGGAAATCGCCCTCAAAAATGGAATTAATCATAAAAATATGAAATTAAATCACTCGTGATTGGAATTTCTTGTATTATTGGATCGCAATAAGACGAAAAGAAAGAGTATCGTTTTGCGCTAAAATGACTCCTAAGGGAGGTACGTAGAATTCAATCTTTTAAAATTTACCCATAAATACAATAGATACGAAGCATGGACTAATAGTGTAAAGGGCTTTCTTGTGATTTTTTTCGAATTTTTATTTATTAAAAGGATACGGTAAAAAAAATTGTTTCTCTGAATCTAAAAGCAAATTTTCTCATTTTAACTAAGGTAACCTTACATGTACATCTTACAGACTTTCTTAAAATACTGAATTTCAGTCCGTTAATCATTCGAAATTGGTAAAAATGTGGGATTACGGTATCTTTGAATTATTAGTTCTGACGTGTTTTTGCATTTCCAAATATAACCAGAACTAAGCCCTTAAAATGGAATATTAATTTGTGATGACGTATGAGCTACGCCCTCACGAAAAGTACGAGCCAACCTGTCCATTTCATTCCTGTTTAATTTCGTCAATGTCAAATCTAATTTTCTAATGGAAATAAGTGACAGAACTGTCATCTATTTGTCATCAGTGTTCTTACACCAAGGAATTGTACAGAAAGGTGAGATTGCTAGCACGTACGTCATCAACCGTTTAAAATTGCTTTTATATGTGGAATACTTAATAAAATCTAAAACAAACGCGATGAAAAGCACCAAATTTGATTTTTTTTTCGAATTATATTATTTTTTACGTATGTATTTTGGTTTTCGGTGCCATTTGGGTAAGAAAAAAATCGCAATTTTGTAAAGACATTAAAAACATACTAAGATCGATTTGGCTGAAATTTGGTACACGGAAAGTGCTATTTCGGCATATCAACTTTAAAATTGTAATACAAGTTCTCCTTTTTTATGTCGATGAAATTTTAGCGGAAAATAATGAAAAGTTTCATTCTTGTTAAAAAGGAGAGGACTGACAGTGATGACGTAAAGTTACAATTGGTGACAAATGTGGCAGAATATTAACCTTAAAAGGAAGATGTAGTCATATTTGTCAGACAATTGCCAAATTAGTCACAGACGAGAAGTACGAAAATTTTTCTATTTAATTGACTACTATTATCTACACAGAAATCAAAGATCCACGCTATGGGGAGGTTCCAGCCGCTTCTCTGTTGCCATTATCTTTTATCATATTACCATATCAGTGTTACTATGGACAGTAACAATATCAACAAATTTCACCAAAATTGTCATTGGCTGGTATGAATAAAGTGTTACAAGATGCTCATGCTTCCATTAATAACGGATGCAAATATAAATTCTTCGTGCACGGGCAAAGGATAAAATTACAAGCAAAAGCTTTGTTACCGTTTATTCATACCGGCCATTGTCAGCATCACGTGGTGAAACAAAAAACACCATGCACTGAAAGTATACCATGCACTGAAAGTGATTTTTTCTATGGTAATCCCGAAAAATGTAATCTGTGTTAAAGAACACACACTTTCGGCATAAAAAACAAAGTATGAAACTTGATTTTCTATGTTAGGAGTAGAAAATGCGATGTTTTTCTGACGTATTGAAAAGTAATTTGCTTAACAAGGCAAAAAAATTGCAATTTACTGCCGCGGCTGAAGTTTCATAGTCGAGGCCAGGAATCCAGCCAAGGCAGTAAATCTGTTTTTCGCCGATTGTCATTAAAAAAGTGCATTTTTACTGCCTAGACAGTAAAAATCGCATTTTACTGCCGCAAAAGAGGCAGTAAAAATGCACTTTTAATGACTAGCAGCGAAAAAATACATTTGCAGTATCTAATTTAAAAATTTAACACTGCTCACCATATGCCCATACGTCAGACTTCGAGGAAAACCTGGTGTAATTCAGCACTTCCGGTGGCGCCCACTTGATTGGGAATTTAGACCCGCCTGAAGATGTGTACTGATCGTCCAAAACGTATCTCGCAAGGCCAAAATCGGCGACCTTGACGATATTTTCCGTGCCGACCAGACAGTTTCTCGCGGCCAAATCTCGGTGGATGTAATTGTGTCTTTCTAGGTAAGCCATTCCTTTGCAAACCTGAAAAAGATGAACATCTCTAAACACGAACGATGCGTGATAAATGTTACTAAAATTATGACATCTGTCTTACAGAGTTATTCAGAAAATATGTGCTAGCGGGTGGCTGTGGAAACAAATGAATCGCAGTCTGTGGAAAGGACGCTTGTCCAAACTTAGCTCGTACAGCAGATGTCATCTGTCATTTTACCGGGAACTCGTTTGGGGACATGACATCTGTCATTTTATCTGGGGACTGTGCGAACTAACTTCAGACATGCGTCCTTTCGACAGATTGCGATACACTTGTATCCATAGCCTTCCGTTATCACATATTTTCTGAACTCCACGGTACTACGAAGGCGTAGAGGGGCCACAACAAAGTTTTCAAAATTTTCAGAAAAAGAAACTGTTGCAATAGTAAATTGTCATTTGTAACTGACAATTGTTACTTGTAACTGACAATTGTCATTTGAAGGTGACAATTACTGTCACTTGTAACAGACAATTGTCACTGGTAACAGACAATTGGCACTTGTAACAGACAATTGTCACTTGCAGCTGGCGATAATTCATTAATTAAAACAGACTAATGGTGTACGCCGAAGGGGGTTAGGGGGGTTACGACTTGTGATTCCAGAAATTTTTGTTTGTTTTTCAATTTTTAGAAAATAACGAAAATGTACGGATTTATGCTCTTTTAGTACTTTTTGCCCACCCTATTCTTTTGACCCCCCCCTTTTCATGACTAATTTCTGCGCACGTCACTGAAGCAGTTCGAAGTTCCTGCCAGTTACAAGTGACAAATTGTCGGTTACAAGTGACAATTGTCGGTTACAAGTGACAATTATCGGTTACAAGTGACAATTGTCGGTTACAAGTGATAATATTGTCGGTTACAAGTGACAATTGTCGGTTACAAGTGATAATATTGTCGGTGACAAGTGACAATTGTCGGTTACAAGTGATAATTGTCGGTTACAAGTGACAATTGTCGGTTGAAAGTGACAATTGTCGTTTACAAGTGATAATATTGTCGGTTACAAGTGACAATTGTCGGTTGCAAGTGATAATTGTCGGTTACAAGTGACAATTGTCGGTTGAAAATGACAATTGTCGGTGACAAGTGACAATTGTCGGTTACAAGTGACAATTGTCGGTTACAAGTGACAATTATCAGTTACAAGTGACAATTGTCGGTTACAAGTGATAATATTGTCGGTTACAAGTCACAATTGTCGGTTACAAGTGACAATTGTCGGTTACAAGTGATAATATTGTCGGTTACAAGTGACACTTGTCGGTTACAAGTGACACTTGTCGGTTACAAGTGATAATTGTTGGATGCAAGTGACAATTGTCGGTTGAAAGTGACAATTGTCGGTTACAAGTGACAATTGTCGGTTACAAGTGACAATTGTCCGTTGCAAGTGGCTTACAAGTGACAATTGTACTTGAAAGTGACAATTTACTGATGCAACAAAGTTTTTTTTTCGTACGTTACCAACTAGTGAAAGTATACCAGAGCTACCGATCTTTCTTTTCAGTTTATCACCAACTCAGTGTTGCCAACCACGAAATTTAGCTGCTCCCCAAAACTTACTTGAATGCACATGTCCAACAGTAGTCCCTGGTTACTCGAAAGCGACTGCTCGTGCCTCCGGAGGTGATTCAGAAGCGACCCGAACCTCATATACTCGGTGACAATAAAAATGGGCCTGTTCTTACTGCAAACTCCGTAAAGTTGCACCAAATTCGTGTGCTGCAACTTCCTGAAAACTTCGGTTACAAAAGAAACTTCCAACTAGAAAGTTACGTCATGACTTTCGCCTCTTCTATGAAATCATCTTCTGACATGGTCCCCTCTTTCATCATTTTCACGGCTACGTCGATGGACCCCCTCCATTTGCCTCGCCGAACCACCCCGAATTGTCCCGAGCCCAATTCTTCCAGCAACATTAGCTCGCTGTGGTCGATCTCCCATTTGTCTGAAAAAATTGTAAACAGAAAAAGTATTCCCCGTTCAATTCTAAAACTTTTTTGGCTCTTAAAATTTTTCGAAAAAACTAACCACTCACGAGAAAAATTGAAAAACCGAAAACATGATCATCGTGATAAACTTACAATTTCAATAAAAATCAAAGTGTACGTTGACACGCATCACATTTCAACTGTTTTTTTGCGTTGAAGGTGTCCTACATCTGTGCCCAGAACCATTGCTCACAACTGAAGAAAAAACATTGATGGTAATTTGACTTTTTTATGAGGTAGGCTCATCATTGGTTGTAAGGTGATTACCTGCATCACGTTTTCGGTTTTTTCAATTTTTCTCGTGAGGGGTTAGTTTTTTCGAAAAATTCGAAGGGCCAAAAAAGTTTTAGAATTGAACGGGGGATACAGCCGCATAGGCAAATTCGCAATATTTTCAAACATAAAAAAGTTCAAGGGCAAATAACATCGGGGCCACCCTGTATAACAGATCCGCTTTTTGGATAATGTCTTAAGTACCATCAACAGTTGCTTCTTGGTCTGTAACAATGCTGTGCAAAAATTGAAAATCCTACGATACACCTTTCGAAAGATATTAAAAAAAAATGTTTAAAAATGAAGATCTTTGGCGGCTTATAACATCAAGAGGAATCACAATTGACCAATAATTTTTGCACCAAGCTTCATCATTTGAGCGTCTTGTTCGATGGATCTTTGTTATTTTATAAACATGTTGAGAATATTTATAAAGCTTCTATGCAAAAGTTAAGCAATTTTTATAAGCTTAGCGAGCATATAAACAGGTCTACGAAGCTAAAGCTTGTTAAATCACTTATTTATCCTAACATAGACTACTGCGCTTTGGTGTTTTACTACTTCTTAACCGAACAGAATCAGCAAAAACTTCAAAGAATCCAGAACGCCTGCATAAGATTTGTTTGCAGTGTGCCCCCGAGGGAGCATATTACACCATATAGAGTGTCACTTCAGGAACTGAGCATTGAAAGTCGAATTTTGTATCTATCCGCAAATTTCTTACAGCATAAATCACCTTTTTATTTGTTTGAATTTCTATCGAAACGATCGGTTAATATAAGGGTCAATTCTTTCACAGTACCCCATCATCTGACAAAGAAATTTGAAGGATGCTTTTCATACGTAGCGCCATTCATACTTAACCAGTTCTTACTATATTTGGATCTCCCAGTTAATCAATTCAAAAACAAAGTCAAGGAGTTATTAAAAGATATCCGTTAAATTTTTATATGTATAGGTACGTCATGTTTAAGAATTTGCCTCACATATTCATCATTCGCTCGTCATGTCTACTTTTTTCGATTCTTTTGTTATTAATTATTAAGGAAAACTCTAATGTTTATAAATTTAAACTTAAACTTATGTTATTTTCATTGTCGAATAACCATCAGAATAATTCCTTATTTCCATATCCCCACTCCAATGAGAACTGTCATATTTGACATTTGCTCTTAGGACAACCATTCCATTCATTTTACGTGGGGGTATGGTGGTTTTTAATAAAATTCTAATAATTTAATTGATAAATCGCCATATTCCAATACATTTTGAGTGCCAAAGTTGTTCCTGGGAGATTTGCAACAGCGTTTGACTGCCGGAAAGTTTTAAAATTTAAATTTGATTGGGTTATGACATATTTGAGGTTATGACGAAAGTGAGTAATTATTGATAATACTGCATAATATCTAACATAAATTGAACGATAGTGCCCTCCTTTTGTGTAGTGGTACCCTGCATGCCAAGGGGCATGCGAAATGTAGACAAAAGTTTGTTTAGTTTGCCACTGGAAAAGAATGTTTTGGTGCTGTTATGTTATACAGATATAGATAGAGCAACTACATCACACAGTGTGCAGTTAGTGACAATAACTATTTCTACAGATGTTATGGGTATGGTTGAACACAGTGTTCCTTATTCTAACTGACCTTAAGATGCATCATAACAGGCATATATGCTACTTACTCCGCTATTTCCTATGGCAAATTAAAGAAACTTTTATCTAGATTTCGCATGCCGCTATGGGAGCAGCCTACCACTGCACAAAATGAGGGCACTATCAATCAATTTATGTTAGATGTTATGCAATATTATCAATAAATTACTTGTTTTTGTCATAACCTCAATTATGCCATACGCCATAACCCAATAAAATTTAAATTTTAAAACTTTCTGGCAGTCAAACGCTGTCGCAAATCTTCCAGAAACAACTTGGCACCTCGAAATAAATTGGAATAGGGCGATTTATCACTTAAATAATTAGAATTTTATTAAAAACCACCTTAGCCCCAGTAAAATGAATGAGATGGTTGTCCTACGAGCAAATGTCAAATGTGACAGTTGTCTTCGGAGTGGGGATATGGAAGTAACGAATTGTTGCTTTTGTCAGGAAGCGGTGGAAGATAGTTAATACTAACCGCTTCCCATTGCATGTAAACTAAAAGAAATTATGTGCAATAAACTTTATTATTATTTGAACAGTAGATTCTGTGGCATAAACGATGTGGAGTCTTTCAGACCCACCCTGTATATCACATTTTGATATTTATCTGCTATATATTTATCATTTATAGCAGATATTTAGCATTTCACTATTAGTTGGAGTAACATAACCTAACAAATGAAGAGAAAATTGTAAATTTTGATTAGCATCATAAGAAATACCTTTCAAATTAACATCTTACGGATTGCATAAAAGATTTCGGACGTAAGCATTTTAGCAAACAAGAACACACAAGAAATCTCTTCTTGCATAATCCAAACCAAAGCAAATGGAAAAATATCATTTAACGTAATGCAAACGCAGTCCAAAATGATTTAGAACATTTGATGTTGTCTTCCAACAGTGAAAATGACCAAAAAACTAAAATAAGAAATATACAGGGTGAGTCAACAAGGCGACGGCGGTGCATAACTTCTGAACCCTTTCAGATAGGAAATCAATTCAAACGCCATTATGTACAACACCGCCAATTCTACATCCTAAAAATACTTTCAACTATACAGGCTGTCCCAAAACACTTGCAACGCATGAGAACTTGATTTTTTTAAATGGAACACCACCATTTTGATGCCATATTCTGGATCACCTATAACATAGCTTTACATCGACATAAGACATTTGATGTTTTAAGGCTCTGTTCTAAAGTAATTAATTCTTTTTGAAAAATTTGGATCACTGCGGGTGCTTCTTAAAAAAATTCCTGAGAACTCAATTTTGTATCTAGAGAGCTGAGATTCGGTACGAATGTGAAGGAAGGTCTATTCTATCTATCTAACATGATAACTATCATTATCACTATACAGGGTGTTAAAAAATCTGTGTCAAGTTTGGAAAATTTCAATTATGCAAAACTTCATTTTTTCAAATGGCACCCCTTGTTATTATTGTGCCATGGGGTTCGGGTGTTGAATTACTTTATTTTTTATTAAGTATGTCCTATACCTAAAGTCAATACTTCAAAAGATATTCTGTGTTTTATTTATTTTATTGAAGATTATTACGATCTCAATTAAAGAATGCCATGGACTGTATGACAGTTATAATTAACATTGTTTATTTACATGGTTACCATACAGTTTGTCACATTTATTGACATACACAATGAATTTCAACCATAAGCAGTAAACCATGTCAATAAATTGTTTCTGGTTGTGTATGTCAATAAATGTGACAAACTGTCTGGTAACCATGTAAATAAACAATGTTAATCATAACTGTCATACAGTCCATGGCATTCTTTAATTGAGATCGTAATAATCTTCAATAAAATAAATAAAACACAGAATATCTTTTGAAGTATTGACTTTAGGTATAGGACATACTTAATAAAAAATAAAGTAATTCAACAGCCGAACCCCATGGCACAATAACAACAGGGGGTGCCATTTGAAAAAATGGAGTTCTGCATATTTGAAATTTTCCAAACTTGACACAGAATTTTTAACACCCTGTATAGTGATAATGATAGTTATCATGTTAGATAGATAGAATAGACCTTCCTTCATATTCGTACCGAATCTCAGCTCTCTAGATACAAAATTGAGTTCTCAGGAATTTTTTTAAGAAGCACCCGCAATGGTCGAAATTTTTCAAAACGAATTAATTACTTTAGAACAGAGCCTTAAAACATCAACTCTCTTATGTCGATGTAAAGCTATGTTATAGGTGATCCAGAATATGGCATCAAAATAGTGGTGTTCCATTTTAAAAAATCAAGTTGTCATGCGTTGCAAGTGTTTTGGGACACTCTGTATAGTTGAAAGTATTTTTAAGATGTAGAATTGGCGGTGTTGTACATAATGGCGTTTGAATTGATTTCCTATCTGGAAGGGTTCAAAAGTTATGGACCGCCGTCGCCTTGTTGACTCACCCTGTATATATATCGACGTATTTGGTATCAAATTGCTCGAAAAGTGACAAAAGTGTCGTTGATGGTGGTTAAAACTAATTTTTTAGCCAATTTTCTGCTGATATACATACAGCAGGATATACAGGGTGTCCCATAATTAGGCTGCAATATTTTACCAGTGCGTTCTACGATCAAAATTAGGACTAAAAGTTTAGTAAAAATTTTTCGAAAAATCCATCCTAAGGCAGCTATGGCCCATCAAAGGGAGTAAAAAAATAGTTATTTCTTCAATTTCTGGCAAACAGCTTACGATAGGGTCTCGAAATGTTGAACTTTGTCAGATTTTTGTGCTGAACAAAACTGATGTAACGGTTTTTGGCAAAAGCTTCAGGGACGTGCGTGAGTGGAGGGGCCGCAGACATTTTTTTATCGAAATTTTTTGTACGACATCTTGGGTCAATTATGAACACAAATTTGAATTCCTTGTAGATTTTTACGCAAAAAGGTGCTCTAGTTGAAACTCGATAGCTCACACCGTTTTTGAGGAAAATCGATTTGAAGTTCTTTTTCCACGCCGAAAATGTGCAAAATTGATGGGATAGAGTATGGAAAATCCATTTTCTTGTGATTTTCTTTGAAATTTCAAGCATATGAGATGCAAGTACTTGTTTGTTTTTTGCTGATCACGCAGCATCTGATTATTTTACGTATTTTGAGTGCCACAGTTACCCACTTTTATACCACGAAATTCAACTTTCAAATCGATTTTCCCCGAAAACGGCTTGAGCTATCGAGTTTCAACTAGAGCACCCTTTTTACGTAAAAATCTACAAGGAATTCAAATTTGAGTTCGTAATTGACCCAAGATGTCGTACAAAAAAGTCCGATACAAAAATGTCCGCGATCTCTTCACTCACGCACGTCCCTGAAACTTTTGTCAAAAACCATTACATTAGTCTTGTTCAGCACAAAAATCGACGACAAATTTCAAAATTTCGTGACCCTATCGCAAGCCGTTTCTCAGAAATTGAAGAAATAACTATTTTTTTACCCCCTTTGAGGGGCTCTAGCTCCCTTAGGATGGATTTTTCGAAAAAAGTTTACTAAACTTTTAGTCCTAATTTTGATCGTAGAACGCACTGGTAAAATATTGCAGCCTAATTACGGGACACCCTGTATACAGGGTGTCCGGAAATAACAATGAAATATTTCGGGGGGTGATTCTGCAGCTCAAAATATGAAAAAAAGTTCCTATAAACATGGGTCCGGAAATCGCTCCTAAGGGGGCTAGGGCCCCCTGAAGGGGGCGCTCAAAATTCGATTTTGATTTTGTCAATTATTAAGTTTTTGCATACTATGTGACATCGATAAGCTACATTAGATTACTTTAGATACTAATTTTTAAAATCCGTTCAGTTTTGTAATTTAATAAAAATCGTTTGATAAGCCTAGGAAATGCAAATGGATCTTTAAATCTAATTTTTTCGAAAACGGTTGATCCTACGGTGTTATTACAAGAGAGGCTTTTTTATGTAATTTTAGTCAGGAAACCATATTCTGGTGAGAAATTGTCTAAAAAATAACGCGTAAAAAATTTGGGTGGGGAAAGCTGAAGCCCCCCCTATTTTCCACGCCCCTGGTTGAATCTGCTTTTGGTAGATACCATAATCTGATGGCGCTTACTGGTGTTAGACAATGTGCAAAAAGTCGTCACTGTATCTTAAGCGGTTATTGATTTATTCAATAAAAACCGAATTTGGGGCACCCCCTTCAGAAGGCCTTAGCCCCCTTAGGAACGATTTCCGGATACATGTTTATAGCAACTTTTTTGCATATTTTGAGCTGCAGAATCACCCGCAGAAATATTTCATCGTTATTTCCGGACAGCCTGTATAACAGGATATACATGTATCTTGCTATACAGGGTGTTTCAGGTATGCAGTCATTAATTTTTAGGGGTGATTCTACATCAAAAAAGATGAAGAAAAGTTCCTGTAAACAAGTGTCCGAAAATCGCTCCTAAGGGTACTACGGCCCCCTGAGGGGGGCGTCTAAAATTCGATTTTTATTTAGTCACACATTAAGCTCTTGCATACTATCTGACATTATTAAGCATCACCAGATTACTTTAGTTACTAATTTTTAGAATCCGTTCAGTTTTGTAATTTAATAAAAATAAATTGTCCCTTCTTGATCAGCCCGGTCAATGCAGATAAATTTTTGATTCCACTTTTCTCGAAAACGGTTAATCCTACGAAGTAACAGTAAGAGGAGCTTTTTTATGTAGTTTTATTCAGACAACCATATTCCGGTGAGGAAATGTCAAAAAATGGCTCATCAAAAAATTTGGGTGAAAAATACACAGGCCCCCCCCGTTTCGTACGCCCCTGGTAAAATCCGCTTTTTGCTGATAACATAATCTGATGGAGCTTATTGATATCAGACAGTGTGCAAAAAGTCGTCGCTGTAGCCCAAACGGTTCCTGATTTATTCAATAAAAACCGAAGTTTGGGCGCCCCCTTCAGAGGACCGTAGCCCCCTTAGGAGCGATTTTCGGACACATGTTTATAGGAACTTTTCTTCATCTTTTTTGATGTAGAATCACCCCTGAAAATTAATGACTGCATACCTGAAACACCCTGTATATCACCGGAAAATAAATAGTACGCTATTTTACATCACTAGAAAAAGTAAAAAAAAAACGGTTTACACGCGAGCTTGCACATTTTTTCATCAACAGTAAAAAAAACAAGAAAATAGGTACAAAGGTCTTACCATGACTAAGACCGGCCGTGGCAGGCGCAGCTCTATCACAAGGACTAGTTTTGAGGCGAGAGGCAAGACCTCCACTGTTGTGTTTATGGTAGTTGATTAAATCTGGAATTGAGCTGCAACAATGCTTCTCTGATAGGTAAAATTCTCCCCTGGAATTCTGCTTGATGTGGTAGTGTTTGACGTGAGGATGAGGTCTGAAAAAACACTTTCTATCTCTTTCGCTCTTGCGTCAAAAAAAATGAAAGAGAAATACTTTACATTTTGGTGTATAGCGACAGTGTGTAAAGCCCCTTAGTCGAGGAGTTTCTCACCACGAAGCAGCCTTCTTTATCTTCCTGTTTCAACAATGATTCGGCCCTTTGTCTTGACATATCGTTGACGTACCATCTACAAAAAATAATCAAGTTTACAACCCCCGCCGTCACAGGGTGAGTCTGAAAGACTTCACATCCTTTATACCACAGAATCTACTGTTCAAATGATGAAGCTTGGTGCAAAAATTATTGGACAATTGTGATTCCTCTTCATGTTATAAGCCGCCAAAGATCTGAAAATATTGCTAATTTGCCTTTGCGGATGTATTCCCCGTTCAATTCTAAAACTTTTTTGGCTCTTAAAATTTTTCGAAAAAACTAACCACTCACGAGAAAAATTGAAAAAACCGAAAACATGATGCAGGTAATCACCTTCAAACCAATGATGAGTCTACCTCGTAAAAAAGTGAAATTACCATCAACGTTTTTTCTTCAGTTGTGAGCAATGGTTCTGGGCACAGATGTAGGACAACACCTTCAATGCAAAAAACAGTTGAAATGTGATGCGTGTCAACGTACACTTTGATTTTTATTGAAATTGTAGGTTTATCACGATGATCATGTTTTCGGTTTTTTCAATTTTCCTCGTAAGTGGTTAGTTTTTTCGAAAAATTGTAAGAGCCAAAAAAGTTTTAGAATTGAACAGAGAATACATCCGCAAAGGCAAATTAGCAATATTTTCAAACATAAAAAAGTTAAAGGGCAAATAACATCGGAGCCACCCTGTATAACAGGGATCCGCTTTTTGGATATCTTAAGTACTATCAGTAGTTGCATCTCGATCTGTAACAATGCTGTGCAAAAATTCAAAATCCTACGATACACCTTTCGAAAGATATTTAAAAATGAAGATCTTTGGCGGCTTATAACATCGAGGAATCACAATTGACCAATAATTTTTGCACCAAGCTTCATCATTTGAACAGCTGATTCTGTGGTATAAAGGATGTGGAGTCTTTCAGACCCACCCTGTATGTATCTAACTTCAACTCACTCATATTGTTGCAGCCCCAAAAGTTCTTTCTCCTTTACGTAATTACTGGGGATAAATCCAATATTTCTGCAAAAATATTAAAACTAAGCATTCCGTGAATGAAATAGCTACCCTTTGGAGTCTTTAACTTTCCACCAATGTTCCTGTCCATCATCGATCACTTCATATTCCTGGTTTTTCTCCAAAGATAAATCTCCGGTCTCTATAGCCTTGTAGTTGTATAAAGCTACGACTATTTTGGAGCGAACGAATGTTTTTTCTTTCTGCTTGGTTGAGGGGGTACCTGGAGTTGCACCACCTGGCATTATGGGACTGGATTGGCCACCTTAAAACGAAAAACAACCTTCAAAAACTGGAATGAAGCTTATCTCAAGCTTATTCTTTCCATTTAAGATAAACTTTATTTACAACCTACAATATACTTAATAATTTGATAATTCTGTTGTTAGATTACTCATCAAAAGCTTAAAATAGATTCGATTAAGATTAGGATTAGAAGAAAATAGGTACAATGAGATCAACAAGATTTATAATTAGAGTAGGCCAACCAGGCTGCTAGGTTCAGGCTTTCATTTTCCATGGGAAATGACAAGACAATTGACAGATTGGCAATATGGGTTTTTTCTGTAAGTTGGCAATAGAGTTAGCAACTGAAATCTCTTTTGACAGCAACCTGAGGTTGGTATTTGTGGTCTTCTCAAGAAAACAAGATTGGCAACCCTGAACATCAGTTTTAGTGCCGAAGCATATGCGCAGGCACTGTAGTTTTAGTGAATTCGCTCGCTCGGCCGTCCGTCTACTCTGTCCATCGCATAACTTGAGAACGAAAGCAGATATCGAGCTGAAATTTTGTACACGTGCGTATATCCCGAAAATCTCGGCGGGGATTGTTTTTGGGCCATATCGGTCCAGGGGGGTGGGAGTCAGGGGTGACAAACTGAAAGAAATTACAATTTTCGACGTTTGATCGCGAACGCTGCCTCAACGCTTGAAGCTAGAGCAAAAGTTTGTAAGGAGGAATTGTCGGCAATGAAAAGATCTACAAAAAAGTCCGCGACGGCATATAGCTATCTACGATGGGTAGCCCACCGAGATCGTTTTTGTGTTTTAATTTTTGACGAAAATAGCTTCAGTGGCTTATTGTCGGCTATCCGTAACAGATATTTATATGCTGTCGTAGACTTTTTTGTAGGTATATTCGTTGCCGACATTTCTCCCTTATACGATTTTAATCCATCTTCAAGCGTTTAGGTAGCGTTCGCAGTAAAAGCGCGAGAATGCGAGGTTTTTTCGGGACCGAAAAATTATTAACTGTAATAACTCGAGAACCAGTGGAGATATTTTACTGAAACTTGATATGCGTTTTTGACGTACAAGTCTGTTGAAGGTGAGGGGGGGTCAATTTTGGGGGATGAAATTTAGGGGTTGAAAATCACAAAAATACGAAAACTTCTCAAATATTTTCCACATGGAGGTCTGAAACCACATATATTTTGACATTATTTGATAAGGGACGGTATTTTTTCTGCAAGATGAAACAGAAAGGGGTGCAAATTAGGGGTGGAAACTAGAAATTTCACATAAGTGTTGCTAGAAATTCAAGCAATTCGATAACATTCAATCAATGGTCCAGAAAAAGTTTTGACCATATTAGTCCTTGGACCCTTAGATCACCTACGACAGGAAGAGAAAAAATTGCACCTCTAAAACTCAACCCCTTCAACCTTGAAACAAAAAATTCACTTAGAGGAAATGTAACCCTTGGACCACCTATTACCGGAGGAAACTAATTGAACACAAAAAATTGCACCCCTGAAACTCGCCCCCTTCGACCCCCAACCACAAAAACTTGACTTGAAGGAAATTTAACTCTTGCACCGCCTACAACTGAAAGAGTTGAATTGAACAAAAAAACTACGCCCCTAAAACTCACCCCCTTGAACCCCGAAACACAAAAAAATGACTTGGACGGAATTTAACCCTTTAACCACTCATTATCGCAGGAGACTATTTTGAACGCAAAAAATTGTACCCCCAAAACCCACAGTCTTCAAAACCTCGAACACAAATAATTGACTTGGATGAAATTGAGCCCTTGGACTATCTACACAGAAACAGACTAACTGAACGCAAAAAGTTGCAACCCCGAAAACCACCCCCTTCAACCTTCAAATACGAAAAATTGACTCGGTGGAAATTTAACCCTTAGACTACTTGTTACTGGAAGATACTAATTGAGCGCAAATGAATTTAAGATTTGGACCACCATGTAATTAATAGGTATGAACTTTTTTGAAAAAATATGTCAAAGTTTGAGTCACACGATGCCAAGACGCGTCTCATTTCCGTTGAATGCAATTGTTTTCACATGTCAAAAAAGAAAGGAAAAGTGGGTGTACCGTTTTGCAATTTTTTTCATCTAAATTTACACTGATTTTACAAAATTATTCATACCAATTTAAGAATTTTGACAATCTGTCAAAAAAGTCCATGATGGTTAATTTTTTCTGCATCCAATGGTATTAAAATCCAATATGGCTAACATAAGAAAATAAAAAGTTGACTGTCGTTCAAAATCTAGAAGGCTCGGAACATTTATGTCAAGGCTATTGGGTTGATAGCTGTCAAAAATACGAAAGTTCCAAGTTTCATTTAATTATCACCAGTCGTTAGAAAGATATGCATCTTTCTTTAAAATTGCGACTTTCAATTTTTTCGGGATAACTCAGGAACGAATCAAGATAAAAGAGAACGGAGAGAAAAAGCGCCACTTTTTTCTAATTTAAGCTACTCTCCATCTCTTATGGCAAATAATTGAAAATACTTCATTAAGCCCCAATTGAACGCTCTCCCTTAACTTTAAGGGAGCCTTAAAAACGGTGGAAACGATTGTCTCAATAATTGTATCCGGGGCTTTTAAGGGTAACTCGAGGGGTAACTTAAAGTTAAGGGAGAGCGATGCAATCTGGGTTAAATGGTTTTGAAAATAAATAATACTTACCTATTATTAGGTATAGTATATTTATTTATTGATATTGTTTGTTTGCAAGAATATTTAATGGAATAAGAATAGTCGGAACCCGTTCTATAAATCCTCCAAACGCTCAGCTGTGTAATAGGGACTTTCATTTAGGTTAGAAATCCGTTAAATGTCAGAAGGGTTGAGGCGTAACTTTTTTCTAAAGTCAAAAACGATAATTGAGTTCTTTTTGCAATCTTACCTTAATCAAATCACTAGCAAAACGTTCTTACACCATTATTCTGATGAAACGAATTCAAATTTCGACTTTTTTGTACATATTTGAGAAGTTTTCGAATTTTTGTGATTTCCAACTCCTAAATTTCATCCCCCAAAATTGACACCCCCTCACCTTCAACAGACTTGTACGTCAAAAACGCATATCAAGTTTCAGTAAAATATCTCCACTGGTTCTCGAGTTATTACAATTAATTATTTTTCGGTCCCGAAAAAACCTCGCATTCTCGCGCTTTTACTGCGAACGCCGCCTAAACGGTTGAAGATGGATTAAAATCGCATAAGGGAGAAATGTCGGCAACGAATAGACCTATAAAAAAGTCTCCGACAGCATATAAATATCTGTTACGGATAGCCGACAATAAGCCACTGAAGCTATTTTCGTCAAAAATTAAAACACAAAAACGGACTTTTTTGTAGATCTTTTCATTGCCGACAATTCCTTTTTACAAACTTTTGCTCTAGCTTTAAGCGTTGAGGCAGCGTTCGCGATCAAACGTCGAAAATTGTAATTTCTTTCAGTTTTTCACCCCTAACTCCCACCCCCCTGGTCCGATATGACCCAAAAACAATCCCCACCGAGATTTTCGGGGTATACACATGTGCACAAAATTTCAGCTCGATATCTGCTTTCGTTCTGAAGTTATGCGAGCGAGCGAGCGAGCGAATTCACTAAAACAAATAACAGACAACGATGACAGGCACTGTCGCGGTTTTTTAATTTGACAGCTGTCAAAACCAAATTGTTCACCACAACATTAAAAAAAAAGCCTGACTTACACTGCGTTTGTGTCTGCGACCTTTTAGATGTCACTGTGCTTTAATCAAATCCATTATAACGTCAGATTTTTTAAATTTCTAAGTAGAGTTGGCCATGCCCGGAATGACGTATGCTTCAACTTGTTTGACATAACCTCACTAAGTTTTGACAAGCCGAGTCACCCCGGACACGGCCAACTGCAATTAGAAATTACAAATTGAGGACATGAAATTTCGTACTTAATTTTTGTGTCATCCGATGTAAATTACGTTTTATATATTATATACGTACGAAATTCGTACGATTTCGTACGTAAATCAGGAAACGTTCGGTGCTAACTTTTAATAAAGGAATATCAAAACTATTTTCAATGGATAGTTCACAACAAATCAATTTTATAGAACACCTGGAGACAATAAATTTAGTATTAACAGAGAATGTACAGAATGTTCTAAAGGAATGATCCTTGAAATGTCCTTTAATTATAAGCCGACAAAATAAAAAACGGTATAACTAGAAATATCTTATGTATTGTTAGTTATGTAGTACCGAGGGTTGTCACAATAGCGAAACATTTTTAGTAGTACGTACTCGAAATTTATTTTTGAAAACTGTCCAAAATGCAAAATATGGTACCGAGATCTGGTCAAGACAAGAAAACCTCGCAATAGCCTCAGGTGAAAACGCGAAAGGATGACATTAAAAAAGTACTTTTCCATCAACCCTCTCCCATATTCCCAAAAAAGGGGGTTGCGAAAAGAACGTACCAGTGGCGCTCCTGAAGACGTTAACCAGCATGTCAAACTGCATCTTTTGGCCAAAAAAAACAACACCCAAACACACAAATCAATGTATTCTTGTTGTCAAATAAACATGGCGGAGCTAAAGAAGACTGCTTTGTGCCAAGGTAACTTTACAACTTGCTTCACCGTTAGACCGAGAGACAGGTTTTCGAACCGTTCAGCGGATGTGGTACTTTCATTTTTCACTCTTCGCAGTCTGCCGATTATAAATCGTCGATTAGCGATGGCTGTTACGAGGTTTCGAGTGAAATATGTAGGGGACGCACTTATAGAGACGCAACGGTGCTACTTCCATTTAAGGACAAGGAATAATAAATAAAGTAGCTTACTTTGATCATGGCATGACTGCAAATTGGATTAATTTGCGATTAATTTGCGTTGTAGTACCAGAAAAGATAACTAACAAAGTTAATGAAGGTTTACAAACTTGTAGGTCTCTCTCTATTTCGTGACGTACCTAATATGGAGGCAAAATTTGACAATGACAGATTTTGCATTGCTTTTGCATACCGGGCTTTGATCGCTTCAGTACTATGGTGGAATACTGCAAATTCGGAAAATGTTCCCTAAAACAACTCTGATTTAATTTCCAGATACAAAATATACTAAAACGTTGGCAATCCTGTTTTTAAGCTACGAGTAAGTTACACTGTACAATCCATGTGAAACTGGCAAAAAATAGGTAAATCAGTTATCAACAAAATCAGGGTTGAGCAGATTTAAATCAGTTAAATCAGCAAAAAATCATTGATTTTAATAAATTTATTAATTTTATTATAAAAAATGAGCAAAAACAACGAAACTTTATCTTCATCAAAAGATTTGAACAAAAATACTACTTTATGAGGCTTTTTTAACTCCTAACCAGGCCGAAAGAAGAAAACATCTCCCAAGGGAGGGTCAAGAAAACATGATTTTTCTGAAAGGATCTCATTTTGTGTGCAATGGGTTTTTCCAATGAAAAAATACCGTTTTTTTTTGTTACACTTGCAAAGTTTAACCAATAACTATGATGTTTGTTCAATTAAATATTGCTTTTAGGCTACGAGTAAGTTACACTGTACAATTCATGTGAAACTGACAAAATATAGGTAAATGATCAACAAAATCAGGGTTGAGCAGATTTAAATCAGTAAAATTAGCTGATTTTTTTGAAAAACTCATTGACTTTAATAAATTTATTAATTTTGTTATAAAAATGAGCAAAAACGAAACAATTAAATAAATGAACGATTATTTATCTTCATTAAAAGATTTGAACAAAAATACTACTTTCTGAGGCTCTTTCGCACGGGGCATTCATTAGACGATTTGGTGTTTCACATTGCACAATCTGCGCAATATTGCGCAATTTTCAACTATTTCGCACATTGTGCAGTCATTGCACACATTACACAATTATTGCACACAGTACACCATTATTGCACACATTGCACAACCTTGCAGTTCAAACCTGAGTTGATGAAAAAAAATCGTTCAAAAATCTGCATGTAGTACGGTAAAATTTTGAGGCATAGAGACCTATGATTTAGAGGGAAAGGAATATTTTCTGGCGTACTGGCGTTTAATGTCTGCTGACCTGTCAGACAAACATCAATCGGGGTGGGCATTTTCATAGTCCCCGACTGTACTGCGCTTCGCAAGAGAAATGGAAAGAATGTTTCAGCGCTCACAACACAGATTGGGCACAAAACTGCACATCATTGCACAATACTGCACAGCATTGCACAAGACTGCACACTTGACTGCACAATATTACACACCATTACATACCATTGCACAATTGCATATTGCACATTATTGCACACCATTGCACAGACGTGTGTCCCAACATTGCACGCATTGAATACCCCTTGCTCTTTTAACTCCTAAGCAGGCCAAAAGAAGAA
Source organism: Pycnomerus fuliginosus (assembly GCA_963924575.1). Classification (NCBI taxonomy): domain Eukaryota; kingdom Metazoa; phylum Arthropoda; class Insecta; order Coleoptera; family Zopheridae; genus Pycnomerus; species Pycnomerus fuliginosus. The sequence goes on from OZ004622.1 coordinate 23,794,648, forward strand.
AACATGATTTTTCTGAAAGGATCTGATTTTGTGTGCAATGGGTTTTTCCAATCAAAAAAATACCGCTTTTTTTGTTACACTTGCACAGTTTAACCAGTAACTATATACAGGGTGTCTCAGAACGCTCGCACCATATTTAAATGAAGTATTCAGGATTAAATTTTGAGTCGATTCGTGTTTTTGAAAATTTCCAGGTTCCAATAGTTCACGAGTTACAACAGATTTGCGAGGGCCAATCAGATTTCAGCTCTGAATTGCTTCATAAGGTAATTTAATGTTAGATGCACTATTTCCTAGGTAACAAGATTCTATCAATGAAAATTTAATATTGTTGTATCTTGTTAACTAGGAAACAGTGCATCTAACACTAAGTTACCTTATGAAGCAATTCAGAGCTGAAATCTGATTGGTCCTCTCAAATCTGTTATAACTCGAGAACTATTAGACCCTGAAAATTTTCAAAAACACGAATCGACTCAAAATTTAATCCTGAATACTCCATAAGAATTTGGTGCGAGCGTTCTGAGACACCCTGTATATGATGTTTGTTAAATTAAATATTTTTTTTTATTAAAAAACTACGGAGTTTTGAAACACTTTATTTATTGAGGAGGTCTTGACGAAGCGCATTATTTATTATTTCATAATTTTCTAAATTTTCAAAAATTTTATAATTATAACTTTAGGATAAGATTTTTCTGCTACTAATAAAAAGCCTCTTCAGTTTCACTTTCACTTACAGCGAAATATGTTTTTCGTTGGATCCAATATACAGGCTGTTCCAATGAAAAATAGCCACCCCAAATATTTCGTAAACCAAATAAAGTATGAAAATTCGCTCGGACACGTCGATTTTTATTTGGAGGAAACTTAAATCCATGCTTGGCAAAATTTCAAAACTCACCTCCTAACCCCCACCTACCCCCACTTGAAAATTTCAAATGGTAACCTCCCACTTGTGATACATCATTTGAAAGCTAATTTCATTGCCAATCTAACGCTATAACAATTTTTGATATTTGTTCAACTGTAGCGCTCTCTATGGTCAATTTTAAATTACATTAGAGCCCTTTGTGATACATCATTTGAAAGGGTTTGAAATTCTCTGAAAACTGATGCAAGAATTTTTGAAATCCACCCACTCGTTCAAAAGTTACATTGAAAGACATGAGCTGGTTCTGGGCCTAGAAGCTTAGGCTGTAACTTTAGAACGAATGGATGGATTAAAAAAATTCTTGCATTAGTTTACAGATAATTTCAACCCCTTTCAAATGATGTATCATAAAGGGCCCTAATGTAATTTAAAATTTGAACATAGAGGGCGCTAGAGTTTAACAAATATAAAAAATTGTTACAGCATTAGATTGGCAATGAAATTAGCTTTCAAATGATGTATCACAAGTGTGTGGTTGCCATTTAAAATTTTGAAGTGGGGAAGGTGGGGATTAGGGGGTGAGTTTTGAAATTTCGCCAAGCATGGATTTAAGTGTCCCCCTCCAAATAAAAATCGACCTGTTAAGGCGAATTTTCATATTTTATTTGATTTACGAAATATTTGGGGTGGCTATTTTTCATTGGAACACCCTGTATACAGGGTCCTGCTACAGTGTCGGGCTTCCATAGCGCCTAAACCATCCGAGTAAGGAATTTCGTTCAGGTACATACTTAAACTAATGAAGGCCCATTTCAGGAAAATATTTTTAATTATCCAGGGTGGTCTTTTTTTAAATGGAATGCCGGGTATATTTTAGCATATTTGCAACCCCCTTAGGCGCCTTTATTCATCCCTAAAATATTACGGCTTTTGAACCTCTGGTTTGGGAGTAAAAAAATATTTTCAAAAAAAGTGGTAGTTTACATCATTCTGCTTAAAAATTCCCCATTTACGCGGGTACAGTTTTTATAAGACAATAAGATGAAGACCTTATTGCAGAGGCTCGAAAACATTCAATTTTAGTTGTTACGCTATGTACAGGGTGCTCAAAATTTATTTTCAAAATTTGAGAATTTCGAAGCCGTTTCTCTCAACTTTTTCAAATGGAACACCCTGTATATTTTTAGCTAGCGTAATGTAGAATTCATAAAGGAACGTTTTTTGTCCTACAAACATATTGGTTATTTCCAACCGTTTTCGAGTCATTCGCAAATATACAAAATACCAAAATTTCAAATGAAGTTGTTAAGGAAGGGTAGTGGAAATATCTTCATGAACAAATTAAATTGTTCATAGTACTATACAGTATTAGCCTGAGTGCTTACGTTGCAATTTTAGAAGTTAAAATTGTCTGCATACAAGAAAACTTGTAATTTTTCCGAATAACTTGAAAACGGATGAAAATAACCAACATGTTTGTATAACAAAAAATATTCGCTTATAAATTCTACATTACACTAGCTAAAAATATACAGGGTGTTCCATTTGAAAAAGTTGAGAAAAACAACTTTAAAGTTTTGAAATTTTGAAAATTTATTTTGAACACCCTGTACATAGGGTGACAACTAAAATTGAATCAGAGCTTACTTCGAGCCTCTACAACAAGGTCCTCGTCTTATTTTCTTATAAAAACTGTACCTGTGTAAATGGGGAATTTTTAAGCAGAATGATGTAAACTCCCATTTTTTTGAAAACATTTTTTTGCTCCCAAACCAGAGGTTCAAAAGCAGCAATATTTTAGGGATGAATAAAGGCTCCTAAGAGGGTTGCAAATATGCTAAAATATACCGGGCATTTAATTTAATAAAAGACGACTTTTTTCCTCAAAAATTTTCGGACCACCCTGTATAATTAAAAATATTTTCCTGAAATGCGCCTTCATTAATAGTTTGAAAAAATTGAGTTGTGGACAATTTCGTTACGCAATTTTTAAAAATTATTTTCCGCCATATTGTTAAATCAACATGATCAATTGAGACATCAAAAGAAAGCTCAAAACTTGTACTTTCAACCCTCCAAGTTCCAATTCTTTATCTTCAACCGTCTGGAAGATACAAATTTTTCTATTGGCGGATAAAAATCAATTTTTTTAAACAAATTTTGACTTATGTCAAAAACTATGACAGATAGGCAAAGTGGGGGTGCAATAAACTGACAATTAAGAAGCCAATCCGAATCTAGAGTTAAAATATAGGCTTCCTACTTAAAATAACAAAAATAGCGGCCACTTCCGGTATAACCGGAAGTGCGTCAGAGCTGAAAATATTTTCATTCGATGGGCAGTAAATTGCAACCCCCGTGTGTGAATTTTCGTTCAGCTGCTCAAAATGATTCTCTAAATATCGCTAACTGACACTTTAAAAGAGACACCCTGTATAGTATAGGTGCATTATGTATAATGCCTACTTAAGATAGTGAAACGACGTTAAAACTTATTTATATTTGCTTTTAAAATATTCTACTGTCTTAGAGTCAAGTACGTATTGTTTTAAAAGAAATCAAAAAAATCAGAGGATTTAGAAAAAAATCTTGATTTGATTTATTTAAAGAAATCAGGATTTTTATCAACACTGAACAAAATTTAACATCAAGATTGAAGGCCGTGAGAGTTTAGTGACTCGTCGAGACTTTATACTGATACTCATTTATATACAGAGTGTTCTTAAACTTCGTGCAGATATTTCAAGGCGTGATTGTCCGGCTCATTGTAAGTGAAAAAGTTCTTATCGACGTATGTCCGGAAATGCTTGGGCAATTAAAAAGTCAGTTTTCTTAAAATTACTCGAAAAATATTGGATCGGCGTAACATAACATAAGGAGTAGGTAGTAATACATTGTCACCATAGTGATTGAAAAAACAACGAACAAGAATAAATTTGATGTCGTCAATGGCCGTGTTTATTTTCAATCAATAAAGAAATTTTAGACCAGTGGTGATCAAATCAACAGAAATTCACATTAAAAGTGTTGATAATAAGCCCATGGTACATTTGGTCCTTCGATAGCCGGATTCAGTGCCAGCGGAACAACAAAAAGTGAAAAAATCCAACAATTTCCTGTGACCAAGCGACGCCATTGTTGAAAATTTGGAAACGAGAAGGAAGACTCCAAGCAGAGGATACCGACTCAATTAGCCAGTTGGTGACAACAGTGCACTAGGCAGCAAGTTTTCGACGACGGCTGACAGCGACGTCATAACAAAAGCATTGTTTTTACAATTCTGAAGTATGACAATCGTTCAAGTACTTCACTAGTAAGAATTTATACTTATATAATTCTGTTTTCAAGCGAAATTAAGAAACATACACAACTGCTGAATCGTCTGGATGAACAACAGTGTCTTCTTGGTCTCCTCACCGCAGATATTCAGCAGATTTCAGCGAACCAGTAGACGTCAACCAACTGTTCGAGATTGAAGCTCCAGCCACAACAGTGGGCTTGAACTTACACCATCAAGATGAAATAATTGGCAGGCTCTGAGGTCGGTTCTTTATTTCATTTTTTACTTTGGTCAGACGTAGATTCTTTTCAAGTTGTAACGTCTTCCACCTGTGTCGATACAATGCCACCAAAGGTTTCAGAGGTGAAATATTTCCAGTCAAAGCTAGCTTCTATTAAAACGGAAGTTCACGTATTTAAGACAAAATTAGATACATTTTGTGATCAAGCAATTTTGTCTCGACTTGACCTAACCCAAATTAAATTACATATCAAGTCAATAGAGCCGCTTTATCGTGAATATCAGGATATAAATTCAAAACTCTCTTGTCACAATAAAGAGGCTCCAGATGATGACGTGAAAGTTTTTCATGAGGAATATTTTACAAGTTTAGCTGTCGCTGAAGGTCTTTTAGAAACTCATGACAAGCAAATTAAATCTGATACAGTTAACAGGGTTGTTAAAACAAAATTACCACCCATTAATTTGCCGAAGTTTGATGGGTCGTATCTTCATTGGAATTCGTTCAAAGACGCGTTTGTTTCACTAGTAGATCAAAAATCCGAATATACTGATGTAGACAAGTGCTTTTATTTGAAAGACTGTTTAACCAAGGATGCATTAACCATCATTGATAATATTCCTTCGTCAAATGATAATTATAAGGTTATTTGGAATTTGTTAACAGAACGATTTGAAAATAAATTGTTCTTAGTAAATTCTCACATTAGAGCTATATTAGAAATTCCAAGTGCCAGCAAAGATTCTCATCAATCATTAAGAAGGCAATACGATATTTTGTCTAGCCAGTTAAGAGGTCTTGAAAATCTAAAAATAAAAAATATAGGAGAATCAATGATTGTTTTTCTTATGATCGAAAAATTCGATATCAATACAAAGAAGGCATTTAGCGAATTTAAAATATCTGGGGAGCTTCCAACCATTAACGATTTAACCAAATTTTATTTAGAGCGGTGTAAGTTTTTGGAACAATTTGAAGAAAGCAAAATTCCTACTAACTCGCCGAAATTTGACAAAAAACTAAATAACGTAAGCAAACCAAAAGCTGTACATGCTGCCATAGCCAAGACGCCGACAGTTGGTGCGGTTTGTTATTTTTGTGAAGCAGATCACCCCATTTATAAGTGCAAAGCCTTTCTATCATTAAATGAGAAAGTTAGATTCGAAATAATCAAACAAAAGCAACTCTGCATAAATTGTTTTAAGCCCGGTCATTCAGTAACTGAGTGCAATTCATCTTATTCATGCAGTAAATGTCAAAAAAAGCATAATACTCTTCTGCATTTTCATGAAGGCGCAGCTGAGGCTGATACCAAAATAAATGAATCTGTTGTTACCAAGACATTTTCAAAGGGTCATCCTGACATGCAAACAATATTGTCAACGGCTGTGGTAAAACTTAGAGATAATGCAGGGCAATATCACGAGGTCAGAGCATTGCTTGACAATGGAGCACAAACTAACTTGATATCATCTTCCCTTTGTGCCAAATTAGGGTTCAAAGTTTATAAAGTCAATCATATGGTTAGTGGGGTTGGTCCAACAAAAACCAAAATTTCTCAAGGGGTCAATATAGACTTTTATTCAACTGTCAATGCTTATAAAAGTCGAATAGACTGTTTGGTCATGCCTGAAATAATTGGAATATTACCCAATGAGTCGATTGATAGGGCACATTTCGTCATTCCTGAAGACTTCAATTTAGCAGATCCTAATTTTAATAAAGCAGGTCCAGTTGAACTTTTATTGGGTTCCGAAGCATACTGGTCAATAGTATGTCCCGAAAGGCAAGAAATTGGTAAAAATAAACGAATGTACAGGACTAAGTTAGGATGGGTCATAACTGGCAAGTTTAAAACCCCAGCTTGTACCGATGAATCGAATATCAATTTATCCTATAATTTTTGTAACTCCATTACTACAAATTTGCTTGATAAGTCATTAACTAGATTTTGGTCATTGGAAGAACCTCAAATTGTTTCATCAGTTCTATCACCAGAAGAACAAGCTTGCGAAGATCATTTCATTGATACTCACGGTAGAGACGAAACAGGCAGATTTGTAGTACACATGCCGTTAAAATCAAACATTGATAAGTTAGGGACTTCAGAACATGTTACCAAACGGAGATTCCTTACTCTTGAAAATAAACTTAATAGACATTCTAAATTAAAAACCACATATTCTGAATTCATAGTTCAATATGAACAACTCGGACATATGAGTAAACTTGAGAATTCCAATTCTTCATTAATCCCTTATTGGTTGCCGCATCATCCAGTCATTAAGGATGATTCTCTTACAACAAAATTGCGAGTCGTCTTCGACGCATCCCTAAAGACGGACAGCGGTATCTCGCTAAATGACACGCATATGATCGGCCCAGTAGTCCAAAACGATTTGCAGTCAATCATTCTGAGATTCCGTTTTCATGCCATCGTCATTACGGCTGACATTAAAATGATGTATCGACAAATCTTAATTCATCCAGAGCACAGACATCTTCAGCAAATATTTTGGCGAAACGAATCTGATCAGGAATTAAATTCTTTTCAACTCAATACTCTCACTTACGGGACGGCCAGCGCTCCTTACCTGGCTACTAGGTGTCTGAAGCAATTGTCTATAGAAAACAAAGAAAGTCATCCAACAGCGAGTTCTGTAATAGCTAATGACTTTTATGTTGACGATCTGTTAACGGGAACCGATAACATAAAAGAAGCAATACAAGTTCGCGATGAAGTTAATAACATTTTGCTTTCTGGACAGTTTGAATTGCGAAAATTCCTTTCAAACGTTCCAGAAGTGTTAGAGAATTTCCCTGTTGACAGAATCCAGAACGACAAATTACATGTTCTCGTGTTAGGCGAGAATGAAAATAACAAAACTTTAGGAATTCGCTGGAACGCCTCACATGACACTATACACTATTCAATCAAAGATTTAACTGAGTTACCACCAGCGACCAAGCGCAACATTCTTTCAATAATAGCTTCAATCTACGATCCGCTTGGTTTGGTTTCGGCTGTCATCATCACAGCAAAAATTCTTATGCAATCATTATGGTCAGAACAACTTTCTTGGGACGAAATAGTTCCCGATCATTGTCAAACCGTGTGGTATCAATTTTGTAGTCAGTTGCCTTTTCTTAATAATTTAAGAATTCCACGTCATGTTGTGATAAAAAATTATATTAGAATCGAGATCCACGGATTCTGCGATTCTAGTGAAAAGGCATACGGCGCTTGCGTTTATGTCAGAGCTGTGGATGCCCAAGGTCATGTTTCTGTTAATCTTTTGGCATCGAAATCGCGCGTGGCACCACTTCACAAAATAACGCTGCCTCGTTTGGAATTGTGCAGCGCGCTTCTGTTGTCAAACTTCTTACACAAAGTCATATCTTCCCTTAAAATTCACATTGAAAATATTCATTACTGGAATGATTCCACCATAGCATTAGCTTGGATACGCGCCTCGCCGCACAGATGGAAAACATTTGTGGCAAATAGAGTTGCAAAAATTCAGCTGGTAACTAACATCGAAAATTGGCATCATATAGAATCTCAGCAAAACCCTGCTGACTTAGTGTCACGTGGTGTTAATAATTCAGATATTATTGACAATGACTTATGGTGGCACGGCCCCAACTTTCTCTCAAATGTGGGTTATGAAAACTATATCAGTTCGCCAACTCCAGTAGTTGATGATCCTCCAGAATCTCGTTCTAGTTCAAATCAATTGAAATGTCATTGTGTGACGAACGCTGGTGATAGTGTAATATCGAAATTTTCTTCTTTCCATAAATTGAAACGAGTAGTCGCATACTGTCTACGTTTTAAGCATAACTGCATAAATAAGGCTAACAAATTGACAGGCCCGTTATCAATTTCAGAACTTGAAAATTCATTGCAAACTCTAGTAAGAATATCCCAAGTTGAGTCGTTTCCTCAGGAAATTGAAACGCTGACCAACAATGGAACAGTATCTCCAAAAAGCCAAATTTTGAGTTTAAAACCGTTCCTGGACGACAATCAGATTATTAGAGTAGGAGGGCGCTTACAAAATTCTAGATTTTCATATGACAAAAAGCATCCATATTTACTGAGTCCTAAGCATGATTTGGCAAAACTAATTTTACGTTCAGAACACGAAAGATTATTTCATTGTGGCCCATTGTCATTATTAGCAAGCGTAAGAAATCGATTTTGGCCCATAGCAGGGAGAAGCCTTGCAAGATCTATTGTGCGCACTTGTATAAAATGTTTTAGAGCCAACCCTCATGTCCAACGAGCTCCCATCATGGGAAATTTACCTTCTTCGCGCGTTACTCCTAAACCAGTGTTTTTAGAGGTAGGCGTGGACTATGCAGGGCCCATCTTATTGAAAGACAGAAAACTTCGAGGAGCAAAATTGATAAAATCTTATGTGGGTTTATTTGTCTGCATGGTCACCAAGTGTATTCACCTTGAGCTGATCACAGATCTTACATCAGATGCATTCTTGGCAGCTTTCAGGCGATTTGTTGCAAGGAGAGGCTTGCCGAAATCAGTATACTCGGATAATGGCACGAATTTCGTGGGTGCGAATAATAAACTGAAGGAGCTGTATCAATTTTTGCAAGATAGCAACAATCAAAATGTAATAATTCAAAAGGTTAGTCAGGACAATATTGAATGGCACTTCATACCACGGCGTTCACCTCATTTTGGTGGACTATGGGAATCGGGAATAAAGTCAATGAAAGGTCATTTAACTAGAAATTTGGGTGAATCAAACATGACTTATGAAGATTTTCAAACAGCATTGATGCAGGTGGAAGCCATTCTAAATTCTCGACCGCTATATCCTCTATCTTCCGATCCTGACGACCTCAGAGTTTTGACTCCAGGCCATTTCCTTATCGGCCGACCACTCTGTTCTCTACCTGATTACGACATGACCACAGTAAATGAAAATAGACTTAACCGGTTCGAGCGTATTCAGCAATTCACTTTAAACATTTGGAAACGTTGGAGCAAGGAATATGTCTCCGAACTTCAAGAAAGGAAAAAATGGCGTTCCAACAGCAACATAAAATTTGAACCAGGAATGTTAGTGGTCATGAAAGACGATAGTTTACCGCCACTTCAATGGTCACTTGGACGTATCGTTGAGACCTTCCCAGGTGCTGACAACGTTGTGCGGGTAGTGTCCGTAAAAACAGTTTCAGGTGTAATTAAACGGGCAGTAACTAAATTAGTGGTCCTACCAACTCAGGAAACCATATCCTAAGTACAGTTTGTTCAGATTCATTGCGTGTTCTTGTAATATTTCCATTTGCTTTCTTATCCATCTCAGCACTCATGGAGGGTGGCAAGTTTGTTCCGTTAATTTGTTGTGTTGAAGATGTTATACCCTTCAAAGGGGGCGGGATGGATCGGCGTAACATAACATAAGGAGTAGGTAGTAATACATTGTCACCATAGTGATTGAAAAAACAACGAACAAGAATAAATTTGATGTCGTCAATGGCCGTGTTTATTTTCAATCAATAAAGAAATTTTAGACCAGTGGTGATCAAATCAACAGAAATTCACATTAAAAGTGTTGATAATAAGCCCATGGTACAAGTATGAACGATAGAATTTTGAAATTGGAACTAATGATTGATGTCATAATCGGCTTTCCCTTGAATTTTTTTCAGATTTTTCCTAACATCAGAGTCTCATTCGTTCATCGACCTAACTAATGAAAATAAAGACAGAGGGTGATTTCTTACATCATTTTAAGAAGAAAACTTCAGATTAACACAGCAAAAAATGCGTTTTACGAGAGCTATGGCCCTTCAAACGTTATTGGGAGGACCACTAATGTCAATCTGAACTTTTCTTCCTAAAATAATATATACAGGGTGTCTTACGAATATGGAACAGTACTTAAGCGAGGTACACTTATAAGATTTGGCTCTTACAGAAATTGACGCATCCGGAATCTATTAAAATTATTGACGACAATGGAGCACTTCCGGTTATACCGGAAGTAGGGTCCAACTTTGAAATTTTAAACAGCAACCCCCATTTTTCATTGCAGATTCGGAGAGGAAGAAAAATTAAGCCTAAAACACATAACATGTAACTCTATTACACCAGACGCCTGAGTTTTGTTAACATTTTTAGAAAAAAAAAAAATGCGCAAAGCAGTGCTGTGGAAAAATGGTTGTAACTTTTAAACCACAGGTAATAAAAAGAAGAGTGACAAACCGTTGTAAAGTAGAAATACTGATCTACGTTATGCATGTCAAAAAGACGTAAGAAAGTTGATTCAAAGTTGATTTGCAGAAATTGCAATACTGGAAATTTGAAACCCGAATAACATTTTTTTCTTAAATGGCATCCCACAAGATTTTTTACATGGATGGGTGCGGAATTGTAACCTCTTTTGAACGGTACCCATAAAGTGTCAAAAAAGACTAAATTCGGTTTTTTTTCCATAAGAAAAAAATTTTATTCACGTTTCAAATTTCTTTAAATCGACGTTGAATCAGCTTTTATAAAACTTTTTGGCAAGCATAATGTAGAACAGTTTTTCTACTTTATAATGGTGTGTCATTCTATTCATTATCGCCTGTGGCTTAAAAGTTATAGCCCTTTTTCCACAGAACTGCTTTGCGCATTTTTATTTTTTTTTCTATAAATGTTGATAAAACCTAGGCGGCTGGTGTAAGCGAGTTACATGTTAGGTATTTTAGGCTTAGTTTTTCTTCCTCTATCCAAATCTGCAATGAAAAATTGGGGTTGCTATTTAAAATTTCAAAGTTGGACCCTACTTCCGGTATAACCGGAAGTGCCCCATCGTCGCCAATAATTTTATAGATTCTGGCTGTGTCAGTTTCTGTAACTGCCAAATCTTATAACTGTACTTTACTTAAGTCCAGAGAGACCAATACTGTTCCATATTCGTGTAAGACACGGGTAATTTTTCGATGCTCACCATTGTTATCTGCTAAACGGTAAAAGATACGGGGTAGGTTAAATTAGAGAAAGGTTGCGCTATTTCTTGGTGATTAAGAATCTGAAGAGAATTCCTCGATATTTTGATTCGTTCCTGAGTTATCACGAAAAGTCTGAAAATTGACAATTTAAAGAAAAATTAATGTCTTCCCAACGACTGATGTAATTTAAATGAAACTTGGAGCTTTTATATTTTTGACAGCTGTCAATTGAATCAAATTTTTTTGTATATTCGATGGTGTCAAAATTCAATATGGCTACCATAAAAGAATCAAAAGTTGACTGTCGTTATTCAAAATCTAGAAGGCCTAGAAAATTTCTGTCAATGTCATTTAATTGACAGCTGTCAAAAATATAAAAGTTTCATTTAAATAACATCAAACGTTAGGAAGATATTAATTTTTCTTTAAATTGTCAATTTTCAGATTTTTTGTGATAACTCAAGAACGAATCTAAATATCGGAGAATTTTCTTCAGAATCTTAAATAGCGCAACATTTCTTCAATTTAAACTTCTCTCCATCTATTAAGGTTTCCGATATACTAATGGTGAGCATCGAAAAATTACCCACCCTGTATACATACAGTGTGTCTCACTTTAGACGGCAACACCCCTGTATCTTTGTTGTTTTATGAAATATTGCAACAATTTTTTTTCTTGGGTGTAGACCTCAGAAAGTTGCTTTTGGAGTAATTAACATTTTTTCGAAAATATAACCACAGCCTACTAAGACGAAAAACAAATACCAAAAATCCGAAAAACCTATTAGGCATTTTTTTATCGAAAAATCTTATTAAGAAAAGTTGCTCAGGATAACCCCAAATGGGTAAGTCCGGAGTTTCTGGCCAAAATAAAAATATTGAATTTCTGGAAAACTTCAATATTTTTGCGACAAAAGGGTTGTTGCGTAATAAAAAACAATTTAAATAAGTTTGTTTGACATTTGTTGTTAGTTATGGCTGGGCAAAATTTAACAATCACAGAAAAAGTTGAAATTATAAGCTCTGTTACCAAAAATCTTAATAATTTCAACTTTTTCTGCGAATGTTAAATTTTGCCGAGCCAGAGCTAATAGCAATTGTCATTTCAATTGTATTGTATTACGGAACTACCCTTTTGTTGTAAAAATATTGACGTTTTCGATATTTTTTTTTCCTACAGAAATTCAACATTTTTATTTTGGCCTGAAACTCCGGACTTACCCTTTGGGGTTATCTTGAGCAACTTTTCTTGATAAAATTTTTCGATAAAAAATGCCTAATAGGTTTTTCGGATTTTTGGTTATACAGTGTGTCTCATTTTAACTGGAACCACCCAAATATTTCGGTTAATTTTAACCGAATCAATGCGTTCTTTTTTTCTGCATGTGGAGTTCCAAAATCTGCACCTGCGTGATACTTCACTTTTTTTATAGACCAAAATCCCAGCCTACTGCGATTTAATAAAGAGGCCAAAAATGACGAAATCGTATTAGGCATTTTTTTATCGAAAAATTTTATAAGGAAAAGTTGCTCAGGATGGCTCCAAATGGCTAAATCCGAAATTTCAGGAAAAAATAAAAATGTTGAATTTCTTGAGGAAGAATCACAAAATAGCGAAAAGTTCAATATTTTTGCAACATAATGGGTGCTGTGAAATAAGAAAACAATTGAAATGAATTGATTTGACATTTGCTATCGGCTATGGATGGATAACACTTAACAATCGCAGAAAAAGTTGAAATTACTAAAATAGTGTAAGATTTTCGTTTTTCTTAACAATTTCAAGGGACACCCCAAGTAATTTGTTGCAATGTGCCACAAACAGCAAACATAAGCGCTTCCACTGTTTTTTTATTTCACATCAGCCGTTATGTTAAAACGTATTTAATAAACCTAATCTAAACGCCAACTATTTATAGACGAGAAATATACGTCCTTATCGTTCTGAAATAATACGAATTTGGCTATACGCGAAAAAAACGCATATAGACTAACCAAATTTTCGCAAATTAAAATGTTTATACGGATAGAATACGTAATTGATATACAACAATAAGACGTATAAATAACTAAATATACTATATGTCTTTCAAATACTTTAATAACACGTCTTTGATTTGATGCAAAATATATGCGAATAACAACTTGAAATAAATTGAAGACGCATAATAAACATCCTTTACGACTATTAAGAAGACGTATTTCGTATCTCACTTAAAGGCACATACGATATACGTCTTATAACCGTATGAGTTCGTTATTATAATCGGTCAGTCCTAGTGTCATCCCAGAGATGGCGCTGATGTTCTGCACTACCACTGCTGATTGGTGTCATCGCTATAAAGCGAAGTTAGATTGTCTAACAAGATCATTCATATCGTTACTTGGGACCCAATAAAGTAACAAAAGTAGACTAACCAACCAAGTTAGGTTCCCGGTGATTTCTGATGCCAATATTATTGGCAGCGAATAGCCCGAAAACTCATAAGGAGGTTGGGCAGATAAGCCACAAAAAAATGAAAAATGATAACGGATGTGCTTGTAGGTATTAAATAACGATGCGGATTTATTCAGTTATATGCGTAACGTATAATTCTATTAGCACAAATACGTTTATGGACTACAGTAAATTTACGGATTTATTCAGTAGATTCCTGACGTATAATTTTGGTAGCATCGAATACGTTTATTACATTAAATACACGTCTTTCCGGCGGACATTACTGCGTGTTTTGAATGGGTCGGCGCAAACGTGTTATATACAAAAAGGTAACATGTTTATTATACGTCTTTTATACCACTTGTGCTACTTGGGTTATGATTCTTCCTCAAGAAATTCAACATTTTTATTTTTTCCTGAAACTTCGGATTCAGCCATTTGGAGCGATCCTGAGCAACTTTTTTTTGTAAAATTTTTCGATAAAAAAATGCCTAACACGATTTCTTTATTAAATCGCAGTAGGCGGGGTTTCGGTTTATAACAAAAGTTGAGTATTACACAGGTGTAGATTTTGGAGCTCTACATGCAGAAAAAAAGAACGCATTGATTCGGTTAAAACTAACTGAAATATTTGTGTGGTTCCAGTTAAAATGAGACACACTGTATATTTCAAAAAATTTTAACTACTGCAAAAACACAACTTTCTGAGGTCTACATTAAAAAGAAAATTGTAACGATATTCCATAAAACAACAAAGATACGGGGGTGTTGCCGTCCAAAGTGAGACACATATAATTAACATAAATAAATACGAAGCGTCGTATTCGCGAGAAGTTTTAAAAACTACTTTAAATTTTCGATTTATGAAGTATTATTTTTGCACAGTTAAAGAAATTAAATCGAATTTTCCTACGAACTATCGCGAAAACACTTAATCAAAAAAGCGAAAAACGTAAAACTGAAAATTTCACTTTGGTGGTATCAAAATAATAACGATAATGATAATAAATTACACGTAGAGGCTGTGAAAACATCCGCTGAACAGTTTTTGTTGCAACTAAATGAAAGTTAGCAAGTGGAGAGGAGAAATACTAAGATTGGCAGTTAAGCCGATGGTAGATAACCTCTTACCATTAGTATATCCACTACTGTCCGCATTCGCGCGCTAATTAAATAATCCCCTTGGGTTTTTTTTGTCAAAATCAATTAACTCAAAAACAACCCCCTCTGAATTCAATTAAATGTAAATCAGTGAAACGTCGCCTAATCTCGAATTCCGAACGATTAATAAATAATTTCTTGTCACGGTTATTACCGACTCCAAAGAATAAATTGCATTATTTCGAAAAGAGTAATTAAATAAAACAGATCGTTAACCTGCGGTCGCATTCCAAAAGCCCCACCGGCAAAACACTCTCATCCTGTTGTTGAGGATTTTCATTGCGGCGGAAGTCCAACACAGGAGACACAACAACACCACGATAGGTACCTACCATGCGTGAGGCCTGACTGGAGCGCTAACTAGACGAGTTCTGGGTGTGGGCGCATGTGCGACCATTGTTCGAAATTTGATTTGCGTTTGTTTTACTTACTGTTGTCGGTTTTGGTGTTCTCTTTGTCGCTATCTTTGGAATCTGCGGTCCAGGCGGTGGCCTCTTCGCAGCCCTCTACGGTTTTGATGTTCCTCTGACAGCAGTTCCACTTTTTGCCGTTCCAATTTGCAGGGTGGTATTTGTTGCGGATGCCCAGGTTGTCACGGCAAACTGAAAATAATAACTGTAATAATAATGACGATATTTATCGAGTGTTTCAAAAGGTGGGAAATTGAGTGTCGGTTTTAATTTTTATCCTAAATACAGATTTGAAATTTGGTACCATAATCGCTCAAGCACACCAAAAATGAAATATGCTCAACCCCCCTTACCGGAAGTGGCCGTCATCTTTGTTATTTTAAATGGAAAGTCCTCGTTTTGATTTTAACTGTCAAGGTTTTTGACATACAGGGTCTTTCTCGAAGACCCTTGGTTAGACGTATTTCGGAAAGTTTTGATATCCGATTCACGAAAATTGGTATTCCGGGGTTTTTGAATATTTTAAATTCAACGAAAACAATTTCAAGATGGCGGCACTTCCGTTTATACCGGAAGTGGATGTCAACTTCATTATTTTAAATGGAACACCCCTATTTTTTATTTAAATTCTAATTCTGCATGAAATTCTGGGAATTTTGATACAAAGCACCCTATAGTTAAATTTGACCGTATCGGAGAAAAAAAATATTTTCAATTTCCAGAGACCGAAACGCTACTGAACTTAAAAATTAATATCTTCTAAACAAAAGATGGTATTGACTTCAGATTTTCAGAGCAAAGAAACATACCCTCATGCTAAGTGATTTAGGGTGCATCGCCCATCTGTTTGGGGGGGCTTAAACGCAGCGGCGTTCTTCAGCTTACACAAAACAACTGAAACTCAATGAAAAGGTATCCATTCCATTTGAAAAAATTGAGGTTCAGTTGTTTTTATAAGCGGACAAACGCCCCTGCGTTTAAGCCCCCCCAAACAGATTTTTTGGGCGATGCGCCCTAAATCACTTAGCATGAGGGTATGTTCTTTGCTCTGAAAATTTGAAGGTAATACCATATTTTGTTTTGAAGATATTAGTTTTTAAGTTCAGTAACGTTTCTGTTTGGAAATCAAAAATATTTTTTTTATTTCATGCAGAATTAGAATCTAAGTCAAAAATAGGGGTGTCCCATTTAAAATAATGAAGTTGACATCTACTTCCGGTATAAACGGAAGTGCCGCCATCTTGAAAATATTTTCGTTGAATTTAGAATATTCAAAAACCCCGGGATACAAATTTTCGCAAACCGGATATCAAAACTTTCCGAGATACGTCTAACCAAGGGTCTTCGTGAAAGACCCTGTATATCAAAAATTTATACAGTGTGTCTCACTTTAGACGGCAACACCCCTGTATCTTTGTTGTTTTATGTAATATCGTAACAATTTTTTTTCTTGGATGTAGACCTCGGAGTTGTTTTCGGAAAATATAACCACAGCCTTCTAAGACCAAAAACAAATTTTAAAAAATCCGAAAAACCTATTAGGCATTTTTTTGTCGAAAAACTTTATTAAGAAATGTTGCTCAAGATGGGTCCTGAGTTTCAGACCAAAATAAAAATGTTGAATTTCTGTAGGACAAAATAAAAAATATCGAACGTCAATATTTTTACAACAAAAGGGTAAATGGGTAATAGAAAACAATTGAAATGAGTTTGTTTGACAGTTGATATTAGCTAGGGCTCGGCACAATTTAACAATCGCAGAAAAAGTTGAAATTATTAAGATTTTTGGTGATAATTCCAACTTTTTCTGAGATTGTTAAATTTTGCCCAGCTATAGCTAACAACAAATGTCAAACAAACCCATTTCAATTTTTTTTATTATTTATTTATTATTATTTGTTGCAAAAATATTTTCGATATTCTTGCCTTTAAAATATTTTTGCCTTTTTCCTCCAGAAATTCAACATTTTTATTTTGGCCTGAAAAACTCCGGACTTGCCCATTTGGGGTCATCCTGGGGAACTGTTCTTAATAAAATTTTTCGATAAAAAAATGCCTAATAGGTTTTTTGATTTTTTTTTTATTTGTTTTTGATGTTAGCAGGCTGTGGTTATATTTTTGAAAAAATTTTAACTACTCCGAAAACAACTTACCGAGGTCTACACTCTACATCCAAGAAAAAAATTGTTACGATATTACATAAAACAACAAAGATACAGGGGTGTTGCCGTCTAAAGTGAGACATACTGTATTTTCTTGGGAGGGTTGAAACTAGAAGGTTTGAGCTATCTTTTGATTTGTTCTTGTTGACGTAACCATATGGCGAAAATTAGTTTTCAAAAATGGCGGAAAGAAAGTTGTCCACAACTCAGTTTTTCCAAGTGCGAGCACCATAATTTTATGCAGTCAACAGATGCAAAATAAAATTTCCTTTAATAGTAATAATAATAATAATAATATATATTTGTCAAGGAGTCTGATACATAGAGCTGTATAATACAATTGACACGTCAAAAATAACATATGTACTAACAATCAGAAAACATAATAACAAGAAACAAGAAGCGAATAAGATGAAATGTAGGCTAGCCTGACCGGCGCAGACCAACATTTACAAGCTAGTTTCTCTGTAACTCACAAATTCTTCAATAGAGTAAGGTTCAATTTCACACAGATACTGGAACAGGTCTTTTTAACCTCCCCACTCCACTTCACCACTTAAAAAAAAAGGGAGGTTACTGCAATCACTAAAATTTTCGAATTCGAGATAACACCAGATCTTCACGTTTTGAGGTCTCAGGAACCCAGAAAAGGGGTTTTTAAAATGTGTCTGTGTGTATGTACGTACGTACGTTCGTTTGTAATCACGCCACAGCCAAAACCACTAGACCGATTTGGCTGAAATTTGGAACATAGGCATCTCGTAACCTAACTTAGATCTGAAAAGCTTTTGGAGCCAATCGTGTAACCGGAAATGCCATTTTGGCACATCAACTTTTAAATTTTAAAAGCAAACCCCTATTTTTCACGTCGCCATAAGAAAGACCTTCAAATCATGCTTTTAAAAATGTATTCATTCTTAGTGCCCTTTTGACCAAAAATAAAAAAAAAATTGATTTTTATCGGACTTTAAAATCGCGGTACAGCTCAAGCCCCTGAACAGATTTGGCTGAAATTTTGCACATAGGGATTGTATTACACGTCGAAGAGCTGAACAAATTTTGAATTCAATCGGCTCACGGAAAGTGCCGTTTTGGCACACCAATTTCCAAATTTAAAATTATTCCCTCATTTAACCATTAAAAACAAGTTTTTGAAAGATTTATGGTCACCATCAGAAAGGTCTTCAAATTCTGGTTTTAAATAGGACAAAATTAATTCGCATTTAGCGCTGTTTGGTTCAAAAAATCGAAATTTTATAATAACACTAAAAATACATTATAGCCCAAATTTCTGAATCGATTTGGCTGAAATATGGTACATGGAGATTGGGTGACCCGTTGAAGACCTGAAAGGCCTTTGAAAGCAATTGGCCCACGGGAAGTCCCATTTAAGCATATCAACTTAAATTTTAAATACAAGACCTCCTTTTTTATGTCGCCATTAGAAAGGCGATCAAATTCTGGTTCTAGAAATGTGTTCATAGTTTCTGCCATTTCAGTGGAAAATACAGAAAAAAATTCTTTCTCATTAAAAGGGTGCGGGCTGACAGTGGATGACATAAAATGGCAGTTATTGTCAAAAAGGTGGCAAAGGATTAACCTTAAAAGAAACATATTGTCAAACGTGATGGGTGATGTCGGCATTTGTCAGAAAATTGCAAAATTAGTCAAGGATTAAAAAAATTCTGTTGAATTAACTACTATCTACACAGAATACAAAGATCCACGCGATGGGGAGGTTCCAGCCGCTTCTCTGCTGCATTTTTTGAACAGCTTTGGTGATGATAAATGCTTTAAGCGGGTGGGGAGAGCATTAAAAAATTTAATGCAAGCATAATTAGCGTTCTTTTCAGTCAAAGTGAGCTTGTGTATAGGATAGTGAATTTGGGTGGTGGTATATCTCGTCGAGTTGAACTGAAAGAGGTGCTTGTTTTTACATAAGAACATTAAACACTCAAAAATGTAGACACCACACACTGTCAGATAATTACCTTTGCGGAAAACACCCCTGCATGAGTCCAGAGCCCTCATTTTAAACATTATTCGCATAATTCTTTTTTGTATCCTAAATATTCTAATTAAATTACCTCGGAGCTTGCTCCCCAAAAAACAATCCCGTACCTAATTATGGAGTAGACATTTCCATAATATGCTGTATTAAGGGCCTCGATCGTGAGAGAGGCTGCAAGAACCCTCATAGCGTAGGCTGCAGCATTCATTTTTTTGCAGACTGACTCTACCTGCCCTGCAAATTTTAGGTTTTCATCTAATTGCACACCCAATAGTTTAGCCTCTTTTGAGATACTTATATGAGTGTTCTCATCATTGTCGCGGGGGATAAGACGATTTTCCGGTAGTGCGATATTAGAAGATGAAGTACGAAAAATGACGCATTGGGTTTTTTGAACATTTAGTATCAATTTGTGAGCGACAAGCCATTTTTGTATGTGAGCTATCGAGCTATTAGTGCATTCTAAAATCTCACTAGTGTTTTTAGCTTTTAAAGCCAAGGAAGTGTCATCAGCGTAACTCATCACAAAATTCTTCCTCATTTTAACGTAAGGTGGCATATCATTCATGAAGATCACAAAGAGCAGAGGCCCTAGGATGCTCCCCTGTGGAACACCCCGCTGTACTTGCTTGTACTCCGAGTTCGACACTCCTCGGCTTGATCTTATTATGACCCTTTGTTGTCGGTTGGATAGGTAGCTCTTGAACCAATCAAGGCAAGATCCCCTTATACCGTGCTGGTAGAGCTTCTCCAGCAGTAGAGTGTGATCTAAACAATCAAACGCTTTCGTGAGATCTAAGAATATGCCACAAACTGCGTACTTGTTTTCAATTCCTGAAATGACATATTGCAAGAAGTCGAATAGTGCCGTGTTCACATCTCTATTTTGCAAAAAACCAAGGTGTGAGTCGCTAAAGAGCTTGAATTTATTGAAGAAGTTTAGTACGCGATTTGCTATCGCTTTTTCAAATATTTTTGAAAAAGATGTTAATAGACTTATGGGCCGATAATTTGTTATATCTTCAGAATCATTCTTCTTATGCACCGGGATAACATCAGCAAGTTTCAGGTCATCAGGAAAGATACCCGTTTTCACTGAGGTATTTATAAGATGAATAAGGGGTATACTTATTACTGGTAGGCAACGAAGTATTATCAGTAGTGGCACATTATCCACACCTGAGCTTTTTCTGTTTTTTAAGGAATAGCAGATCTGGTCTAGCTCGCCGGCATCTAGTGGAGCAAAATAAATGCTGGGTATTGACTTATTGGGATATGTTGAACCATTAATTGCCTTGATTGGTTCATGAGCACTGGGGAAGTTAGGCACAGAATTCAGGAAATAACTGTTGAACCTTTCAGCAAGATTTTGGTAATTGCTGACGTCGGGCAATTTACGAGAGTTTTTATTATTTTTGGTTAGAGTATTTACTATTTGCCAAGTTGTTTTCGACTTGTTGGAACTATTGTTAATAAGGTCACAGTAGTATTGCTGAGAGAGCTGTTTCAGATGAGAATCATAGGCCTTTTTATAATTTTTATAATCGTCCTTGAAATTGTCATTTAAATTTGAGAGCATTTGCAGCGTACTTACTTTGTCTTTCAGAGACCTAACTAGAGGAGTGTTAAAGTGATGGCTATGAGGTTTCCTGTGCATTGTCCTCTTGTTTGGAGGAAAGGCCCGGTTAAATTCGGTTTGAAAAATCTGTGAGAACAAGCTCCACTTCTCATTTACAGTTCTGGAGTCATACACCCCACCCCAACAGACATCAGCTAGTCGCTGATACAGCAATGACATGTTACTCTCTGACGTGTAATGTCTATCGTAGTAAATTTCAGGATTTGAAATCGACTGATGTCCTGGTATGCTTATTAACTGCGCAGTGTGATCTGAAATACCTGTGTGAAGAACCTTAGTTCGGGTGTGATTTAGGTTTTTATTTAGTAGTATATGGTCTATGCAGGTCTTACTGAATTTTGTGATTCTTGTAAATACAGTAATGGCTGTCTTGTAATTGAAAGATGTCAGAATATCTAAATATTCATGCTTTTGTTTTACTTTACTAGGATCTTCTTGTAGAATGTCGATATTGACATCACCAGCTGCAATACAAATCATTTTCTCTTCTTTATGAAAAATTTCTGACATTTTAATTAAAACATTGAAAAAAATCTCAATATCACCTCCCGGAATTCTGTAGATTGCGACAATAAAAAATTTCTGGTTGCTCACAGAAAACACAGAGCCAGTTAGTTCAACAGTACCGCGCACAGAAAGATCATCAATGTCGCAACGATTTCTACCACGCAAATCCCCACGAGAATAGACTGCTATTAACATTCCCTATACCATTTTTTATATTTTCAAAGATATTAAAAATTTACGCGTTTTAAGGTTTAAACAACGTAACTTTAGCAGCTCTAAAAAATATTCAAAAAGTCTTTTACATCTTTCAAAAATTTGTTTTTCTTCAGTTCTGGCAATTTTTAGGAAAGGTAAGCCCCCCTTGGCCACCGGAAGATGTATATCAATGCGATATGTATCCCTGTAGATGTTTATCACGTTAATGTGTATGTAGGAGCGGCTGGTCTACTGGTGGAATCGGGTGCAGATTTTATCAATCTGCACCTAGTAGTAGTGCCTCCGCAGATGCACAGATGTGTCAAAAAGGCGAAATGTTACAGAAATAAAAAGTAGAAACTGAACAGAAAAAACACAAAAATTTATAGGGTTGAAAAGTAAAAATAATGACAATATAAACCAAACGAGTAAATGAAAAGAATTGCCGGAATTAAAACAAAAGGACCCTATACGTTAAGGGCGAATTCTCGGCCCAGTCGAAAATGACCAAATTATTTTTTTTTAGTGTAAGTGGGACCAGATATTTGCTAAAGTAATATTATAAGTCGAGAGTAACAATACAGGGTGCCCCAACACCGATGTGCAACGTATTCATGGCCCTTCATTTTGAAGCTATCGTTTTTACAAAAATACAAGCGCGAAGGTATCCCCCTGTACATGCGGAGCTGATCAGCGTTTATTTCATTTCAATATCTTTTTTACGTCCGAAGATATTCAAGAAGCAAAGATTTAAAAAAAAACCTGTATATCTTGAAAACGAAAAATTACTCTTTATTAATTTTTTTTTATGGGCATGAATTATAATCTCCTGAATCGATTAAGACTAAATGCAAAAAAATTGGCCCAAGCAGTCACACTTTAAATTGAACCTGCATTTCAAGATGGCGATGTCAAAATTATGTAATATGAATAGGAATCCAGGATGGGCCTATATTGTTGCTTAAATCAGGTTGTTATGTGTCATATATGAAATAGCATGATGTGAATTATCTGCAAATTTACATTATGGTTATCTGTTCGTACTACACGGCAAGAAATCAGCTTGGTTTTGAACCAAATTGCATACTTAAAATTACTGATTTTTGAAAATTTATATTTTCTTAACTAAAAATTACTCTTCTTTTATTTTTCAAGGATTCATTAATTGAGCATTCCTCTTTCCAAATCTACAAAAAAAAAAGAAAATTCTCCCAAGCAGTCACTAATGACTAGGGCCCTTTGGCGAATTTTTAAAAATTAACACTCAGCCTGAATTCTTATACCGGGTGTCAACGAACCCATGTAACACCTCGCCATTTCTTTATTTCTTGGAGTGTCAGCTTGACCTTTTTATGGGTTTATAAACCTATAAAAACACTAATTTTGACATATTTACAAACTTTTTGTTACTTTCGGTTTTACCGAAACTTTGTTATTTTAAATAGCAAGGTGACGGTTTTTTATGCGATTCGAAAAACATTTTAATTCTCTTTATAATCATATCAAAAAATGTCACCATAAGTTCTCAAAATTCCCAATTCAGATAGCTTCCCGTTTGGTGTATCCTGTTTATTGACGTCCATTAGACCATTAGAGAAAGGAAGAATCAAAATTTTGTTTTAGCTCTAAAAACATGTACCTTTCTGTTTAAAATTAACGCAAAACTTGGCTTAGAAAATCAACGATTTAGCAAAAACAAGAGTTAACAAGGTTAAGAAACGAACAATTTTGCGTTAGAAGATTTATGAAAATATTTATTTTTTAGACAATAGGCACATTTTAGAAGATTCCTGTACTAATCCTGAATAGTCACTTTAACCTTTTACTTAAAATGGCAGTGATCACAGCCAACTTGACTAAAAGCATTTCGGCCGTCTGGCGTCCATCTTTGAAACTTATGATGAGCTTTTCTGATATGATTGTAAAGAGAATTAAAATGTTTTTTGAATCGCGTAAAAAAACGTCACCTTGCTATTTAAGATAATAAAATTAACGTAACTTCCGGTGAAACAGGAAGTAACAAAAAGATTGTGAATGTGTCAAAATTAGCGTTCTTATAGGAATATGAACCCATAAAATTTTCAAGCTGATATTTCAAAAAATAAAGAAATGGCGGAGTGTTACATGGGTTCGTTGACACCCGGTATACCCATTGCGAAAAGGGCCGAAAAATTGTAAAAGGTAAATTGAATGCAACTGAGTTCAACTTATTACCGAAGCAAAACGAAATTACGCGAATTTTGCAATATTAACACTTAGGGGGTTGAAAAATTGTAAAGGGGGGAGAATTAATCGTAAATAAGTTGAATTACAGAAAATAACACGAAAATCAGTCAATTATTTGAATAGAGGCTTTCACGGGTCAAATTGATTGTTTGATTTTGGATTCCGGATGGATCCCGTGTCAAACGGTTTAGTCTTACCGACGTTTCGTACACCGTTGCAGGTGACATCTTCAGGGCTCAATTATGTAAATTTGCCTTTTGGGGGTTGAAATTTTGCGAGGGGGGTCGAAGAAGACAAACATAATCCATATGATAAAGTATTACACCGAAAAAAGGAAGAATTATGCGAAATTTACTAAATTAACCCCCGTGGTCCGATGTGGTCCAAAAGCAATCCCCGCCGAAATTTTCCGGGTATACATCCGTGTATTTCAGCTCGATATCTGTTTTCGTTCTCAAGTTATCCGACGGACAGACTAGACGAGCGAGCGAGCGAATAATCAAAAACAAGAGTACCTCCGCATTATGCTAAGGCACTAAAAAGAAATTATAGCTTATGCCTGTTGATTTGTTATTGTTATTGAACGAATTTAATTTTTCGAAATTAACTTAGGACAAATTTTTGAAGGTGTAGAACGAACTGTTACAAATTTTTGATCCAAAGCTTGCTGGGATTATTTTTTTTAAGTCGTACAAATAAATGTATTCCAAATATTTTCAAAAATATTGAAAATAGGTATAGGGGATGCTGATACTAATCTAAAGAAAACTTAATTTTGCATCTTTTGGCCACATAAAACTATGGTATTCCTATTTAAAAAATTAAGTTGCGGACACTTTTTCTTCGCCATTTTTAAAAATTATTTTCCGCCATATTGTTAGATCAACTTATAAACAAGTGAGCCATGAAAAGAAAGCTCAAAGCTTCTAGTTTCACCTCTTCAAGCTTGGTTCCTTAATCTTCAATTGTTTGAAAGATACAAATTTTTCTATTGTGGAATGCAAATCAATTTTTGAATACAAATTTTGACATATGTCAAAAACGGTGACAGTTAGATAGGCAAAACTCACAATTAAGAGACAAATTCAAATCTAAAATCAAAACGAGGGCTGTAAATTTAAAATAACAAAGATGTCGGCCACTTCCGGTAAAACCGGAAGTGCCGGGGGGCTTGGGAATATTTCATTTTTGGTGTGCGAAGGCGATTATGGTCTAGTACGAAATTTCAAAATCCTACTAGAAGTGGATCCCCAAAAGTTTCTAATGAACGGTCTTCGTGAATCGCCCTGTATAAATACGTAGGGGAAATGGGGGTGCATTCGACCACGGTTTACTTTCAACAATATCTCTATTTTTTCAATTTGGCGCCTTTTCTTTCGTTGGTAGTTAAATATACCACTCTGATGCCTCTTATAAAGCATACTAGGTCGACATTTAGAGCATAAACGTTTCGTAAAAAGCAAAATATTGGAATCGCGTCTAGAAATTTAACTTATTACAGTTTTAATTCTTGTTAAACTTTCAATTTTGGCCAATCGCTACAACACATTCTTTTTTTCGTCGATTCATGTCCTACTAATATCAAGTGTCAACATAGCTTCACTTGATCAACTTTTGACCCTGAAATTTTTTATTTGCCGTGAACACATGAGGGGTACATTCTACCTATCATAGCTGGGGTACTAAATTTACCGTTAAATTTTCAAGAGAAAAAGGCAATAATCTACTTTTTATTTTCCCGATATTGAAAAAGACACGGAACATCACCTCTCTATTTAATTTTAGCTATAATTTTGAAAACCTCATTGTAAAGTATTTTCTTCTTTGATTTCTTAACTTTTCTGTTTAATACATATAATATTTCCCCCCCAGTCTAGAATAATAATAAAACTTACCCTGTGAAATAAGATGTTTAAAGCACTGTCAACGAGGAGGTCGAAAGTACCGCTCTACGTGGCTGAAACTACCCCAGCTAGGGGGTAGATTCGACCATTTTACAAATCAACATAGAAAAATTCATAGAATCAAAAAAGGCTACCGTTTTAGAGTAACTTTTGCCATGATTAGCAGGCAGCAGAACACTTATCAGAATGACATAAAAGTAATTTCGATATCAACAATAGCATATTTGACTAAGTGGTCGAATGTACCCCCCTTCCCCTACGTAAATAATAATAAATAACCCATTTAAACAGATTTTACTATTTTTTTTTACCTTTATGTGTTTGCTAAAACTAAATCAAGAGTCACACAGATGCTGAATTCGAATCTGGTTCAACGCTCTGCAGGCGGCTCGCTAATTGGCGATGCGAAGGGGAAATGCGGAATTATATCCAAGTATTGTCCGAGCCAAATCCATGACTGAATCATTTATTCTCTCTTTTATTGTATATTGCATGAGTCGTAATTTATCTACAAAACATAAAAGACGAGGAAATGAAATAATACGATTCGAACACATTCGCAATAAAATTTTTCATATTGTCTTTCGGTTAGTACCTGCGTAGGTGGGTACTTAAATTGAAATTCTGTTTGTAATAAAATCACAACTCGATAAGAAACAATAGGTTACACTCTGCGACGATTAGATCGCAATAAAACTGTTGAAAATCGCTTAGCTGACCTTGACTTACTACCCAAATGGCAATAAAATGGGCAGCTACGGAAGTGGCCGGAACCTCCCTACTTGGTGAATCATCCAATCCTATCACCTACAAATTTCAAACCACAGTTGTTTTGGAGCTTTTCAAAATTTTTAACTTTTCGCCAGTTTTTGCCAAAAGTTGATTGCATTTTTGGAGACATAATTCGAAAACTCCTCGTGGCCGATTCCCACCAAAATCGAGTAATTTTTTTACTTCTTTTACCCCTACATTTTTTCTCCACCAACCTTAAAGCGTTTTCTAGGATTTCTCAAAACTTTCGGATCTTTTGCCAAAAGGGGACTGATTTATTTATTTTAAGTCTATTATGACTGTAGGTTCTAAAGTTATCACCACGTTATCACCCTCCAACGAGGTCTGCGCTCCGCAAGGCAACGCGAAGAAGGCACCGCAAAGAGCTTTTTTGGGAACATCTAGTTAACCGTTGATTTTACGACAAATATTAATCTAATCTAAATTATTCAGGACAAAATTCTCTATAAAAAAGGTTCTGAGAAAAAATTTCCATGATAAATACTTTCCGAGCTACAGCCCCTAGAAAACAATTATTTTTACAAAAACACCCGAAATGCTGAGGCTTCCTTCGTACAGGCTATGACAAGATTCTGCCAACAAACTTGCAGAACGGGTTGTATGAATCAAAATAAGTAACAATTGAAGAGAAATCATTTTCGATGAAATGCTTCTTATGGGTAGTACATACCCCAAAAAGTCTAAATTAAAAATTGAATTTCCATGGAAACATAAAGCCGCAGAAAAATTAAATTTAGAGGTTACGTTACTGACGTCAACACGGTTTTTGACAATTTATTTTAATTTTTTTTTCAATTGGACCGAGGCTTTTTGGGGGGTGTAGCCCCCTTAGAAGGCGTTTTATAAAAAAAGTTTGCTTTTCATATCTTGCTCATTTTCCCTCCTAGAATCCGTTCCGCAATTGTTTTTTTCTTACACCCTCTATAATGTGGACTTACACCACTCGTAATTGTAACACCTAAAATAACGTGACATTTTTAAATTTCTTATGGCAGTTAGCGGTGCCCGGGGTGACTCATATCGAAACTTGGTTAGGTTATGTCAAAAAAGTTGACAGACTTTGATATCTGCACTAAATTGAAACATATACGTCATTCCGGGCACGGCCAACTCTAATTAGAAGTTTTAAAAATGTCACGTTATAATCGGTTTCCAATAGTCCACTCACACAGGTAAGAGCGAAAGGATGATTTAAAAGAAGGATCTTTAATTTGGCAGCAATTTAATTTTTCTGTAGAAACAAATTAGGGTTGAATTACAGGGGTAGAAAAATTATTTGTTGGCATAAAAATCCAAAATTTTTGTATTGTGTTCAGATTGGATCACAGGCTGCTAAAAAAATACTTAAAAAATACTACCTTAAAAAAATTATTTATTCTCAAAGAAATCGCAAATTTTTGTGCTATTTTCTTCTTCCATCAGGCATTGCTGAGTAAGATTCTAAAAATCTTGCAATTTCCGTAGGGGTGCCAAATTTAATTATTATTATCATTATTGCATAACGAATTCAGGAAAAAACTGAACGAATTTGGTTTCGTTGATACGCGGTAGGGGTGACATTTCATTAGATAATCAATTTTGAAAAACGGGGGGGGGGCAAATTAGGCCAAATTTTTTTTTACCACAAATTACTACATACAAGGACCCACCTACGCCCTCGTTAAAAAACCGGAGGCGGATGTCGTTGGGAGTCGTTTCGTAAGTCAATAGGAAATGTTGCATTTCGACGGTAGAGCATGTACTTTTTTAAGTAACGATTAAGTAACATTACATAGTTAAAAAATAGATGAAATGAATTAAAAATTACGTCAAATTGAAGCTTTTACTTTGTATTACATTCCGCATTTTCAATTTTATTACAAAATTTTCAGAATATTTCCCAGTAATCCATGACGCAAGAAAAACGTAATAGAACAAAAATCTGGAATTTCTTTGAGAACAAATAATTCTTCAAAGGTAAAATTTTTTAAAGTATTTTTAGCAACCTGTGATTCAATGTGAACACAATACAAAAATTTAATTTTTATGTCAACAATACTCAATAACGATAAAAAAAATAAATATTTTTTTGGTATCTGTCGAGGTATCTGTGATTCAATATGATCATAAATCAAAAATTTTGGAGTTTTTGACCAACAAATAATTTTTCCACACCTGTAATTCAACCTCATTACGATTTTTTCTTCCTAAATAATGTCTACCTAACAGTAGTTCGTCGAAAATGTTTCAGAACTTTGGCCAGGTTTGCAACAGCTATCGAATCCGATAGTGAAAAGAAGCTTTTTTGTTAAAATAAATTCAAGATAGGGCCCTTTTACCACTAAAATGACATTTTTCATGAGGTTTTCGACTTGAACAAAAAATCAGCTATCAAATTCGGTAATAAAAATATAGTTATACATTAGTATATTAAAAAACACGTTTCATCAGGCCAAGACAAGAGCCTTATGAAACGCGTTTTTTATACAATTTTTTCTATTTCGGATACCAACTTGTTAGAAATAAGAAAATATTCATTTTCACACAATACACACACAATCGTTGTCTAGGTTACAATGTAAACAAAAGCCGTGCTCTAACAGAGCTCATTAGAAAACGCATTTGCGTGTTATAAAGTGTTCATTAGGACACGGAAATAGAAAAAAGTTTTTTTTTCACGGCACCGTTTTTGGCCAAAAGAGCCCCAAATGTGAATATATTTCTAGAAGCAGAATTCAAGAACTTTCGTATGGTGACGCCCAAGACCTTTTCAACTCTTCTGAAATCCATTAAATGCCCACGCTCCAAATTTTAGCCAGATCGGTTCAGTAGCTTAAGCTGTAGCGTGTTTATAGACACACAGACACAGACATTTTTGAAAAACCATACTGTTTTGGGTACCCAGAACCCTGAAAGGTAAAGATTTGATGTTTTTGGCGATTCGATTTTCGATCGATTTTAGTAACTTGCTGCACCAAAGCAGTAAGAAATCGTTAACATAACGACGCACAGTTGCTGTTATGCTACGTGTTGGCCAATAAGAAAGGTGCCACCGTAGCAGCATCGATGTCGTTAGGCTAACGATTTCTTACACAATAGCACTAATTGACGCCTGTGAAAAATATGAAAGTCCCAGTTTCATTTAAATAGCATCAATCGTTAAACTCAAGCACGAGTCAAGATATCGAAGAATGCTTTACAGATTCTTAATCAATCCATTTTAACAATTATGGATAGGAACTGAATAAAATCCGATTTCCTTTTTGAGATGTATTAATAATTTTCATTTTTAACCCTACCCAACCCTACTCAACCCAACCCTACTCTACCCTACCCAACCCAACCCAACTCTATTCTACTTTACTCTACCATACCCTACCCTACTACCCAACCCAACCCAACGCTACCCTACCCTACCATACTACCCAACCCAACCCAACCCAACTGTACTCTGCTCTACTGTACCCTACCCAACCCTACCCTACCTTACTACCCAACCCAACCCAACCCAACAAACCCTACCCTACTCAACCCAACTGTACTCTACTCTACCCTACCCTACCCAACCCAACCCTCCCCTACCCTACTCTACTACCCAACCCAACTGTACTGTACTCTACTCTACTCTACTTTACTCTACCCTACCCTACCCAACCCTACTCTACTCTACTCTACCCTACCCAACTCAACCCAACCCTACTCTACTCTACTCTACCCTACCCTACCCAACCCAACTCTACTCTACTCTACTCTATCCTACCCAACTCAATCCAACCCAACCCTACCCTACCCAACTCAACTGTACTCTACTCTAATCTACCCTACCCTACCCAACCCAACTCTACTCTACTCTACTCTACCCTACCCAACTCAACCCAACTATACTCTACTCTACTCTACTCTACTCTACCCTACCCAACCCAACCTAACCCAACCCAACCCTAGCCTACTACCCAACCCAGCCCCACTATACCCTACCGAACCCAACCCAACTCTACTCTACCCTACCCTACTACCCAACCCAACCCAACTCAACTCTCTACCCTACCCTACCCAATCCAACCCAACACTATTTTACCCTACCATACCCTACTACCCAACCCAACCCCACCCTACCCAACCCAACCCAACACTAGCGTACCACCCCACCCTACCCTACCCTATCGTACCCTATCGTACCCTACCCAACCCTACCCTACTCAACCTAACTCTACTCTACTGTACTCTAGTTCCTCTCCATAATTCTTAAAGTGTGTTTACACTACATGATTTGTCAAATGATTTTCCAAATGAAAAGATGTAGGTAATATTTTTGTGTTTACACTGGTTTTTGCTATTACTTCAGTCATAAATAAATAAAAGCATCAGCATAGGACAGTATCTATTTCGCCATAATAATTCATATGAGTTTCTTGAATCGCCTGCCCTTTTTCGCAAATTTGTTGGTGTACAGTTGTTGTACAGTGGTTTGCTGGTGTACAGAGGCAAACCTGTTGTGACTTTTTTTACTTATTTTATTCATTGAAGCCTGTTCTATGCTTATAGAGCATCATTTTTTAACTATATAAAAAATTTTGCACAATAACAAACTAGCTACGTTCGTTACAAAAAAGTGCATTTGAAATAAATACTTAACTAAACTTGACTCCAGAAATTCACACTGTACTGCATTTTAGGTGATTTTAAGTCAGTTTTGGGTTATGTACGACGCACATTTGCGAGTATAGGGTCATACAAAATCATAAGCCAGTCATAGAAGTGTAAACAAATTTATGCAAACCATATGAGTTTTCGAATTTTGTATTATTATTTGATTTCTCTGAGCGAAAGGCATATCGTCGGCCTAATTTTAAAAACCCGTAAGTCCATTTTGTTTCAAAACATCTTGTGTCTATTAATAAAATAAAAACATTTTTGTCTAAAAATCATAAATCAGTATCTTATTTAATTATAAGTGAATAGTTTCAACACAACTTGTTGCAAAATTATTACCTGTTATGAAATGGAATAGTTTTTATGCTCCCCTGTAAAAAAATGCAAAACCGACTTACGAGTTTTTAAAATTAGGACGACGATATGACAAATCCTGTATAGTGTAAACAAACTTTTATGGTTTCCGAGATCTAGATAGTGAGCATCGAAAAATTAACTACCCTGTATATTTTACTTGGAAATTTCAAAACTAGCAAGGTTGTCGTCTCTGGCAGTAGCAGTCAAACCATAATAAATACGTTAATTGTAAATTTGAGAACTGATAATTCGCACTAACGCCAATTACCGATAATTTGCAATCAAATTTGACAGATAAATGAAATTGTCGATAAATATTTTTACGTTTTGATGGACATTGATAGAAGCTAAAAATAATTAATCGAAGATTAAAACTAGAACAATACCTTTTCTGAGAGCAAGAATCCAATCCGACCGTTCTACATCCTTCAAAGCGATCAAATAAAGAATGTACTCATCGTCGGCATCTGTAAGATATCCAACTTGGAACGGATAAATCTCGCCCTGGAGTCCGACCTCTTCGGCAGTGGCCACCAAAACCGCCGTCTCGATTGAATGCACCGTCGAGAGCTCCACGCGACCTTTTTCCTTGCGTTTCTGAAATCAATCAATTTTTTTTTTGTGTGGAACAGTACGTGAAACACGAAAGGTGAGGAATCTCGGGGATTGCAAAAAGAGCAATTTACATACCAGCGAAAAACAGTAATTATGTCACAAGATGGGGTTTATTTTGGTGAAGTGGATGAGTCGACGCTCGACGTCTGTGTCCCACCCTGCGTCGTGCGCACCCTAACAATGCTTATTTTCACCCTCCCGACGGAATTTAATAAAGGGGTTCGAGTGGATGTCGGATGTTTTAATATTTTGTAGATGTAATGGGAAGGAAAATCTACTGAATAATTACTTTATGGGAAATTAGTAGTTGTTCATTTCGAATAACCAAGGAAAAGTTACTGAAAATGTCACTAAAAGCTGCCTAAAATCGTTACTAAAATAAGTTGCTAAAAATCGCCAAAGTATAAACACCAAACTTGCTGCTTGACTGACTAAAAAATTACCAAACAAATGTCAAATTTGCTAGAAAATAGCCAAAATCGTTGCAAATGGCAAAAATTATCAGAATAGCAATATTCCTGGAAGTGGACTGTGCATCACCTCGCTGTACACCAAAATCGCGAAGTGATTAACCCCTTGAATTTTGACGAAAATTATTTTGCCGAAGATCGCCCAGGTTAATAAAAATTGTTAAAATCGACCAAACTACACCAAAATCGCTGGTTTACCTGATTTAAAAAAGCGCCAAAAAATTGCCAAATTCGCTAGAAAATTGACAAAATCGTCGGCAAATTCGCCAACCAAAATAAGTGTTCATTTCGGATAACCAAGGAAAGAGTAAAAATCTTTGTTAAAAGTCACTAAAAGCTGCCTGAAATCGTCACTAAAATAAGTTGCTAAAAATCGCCAAAGTATGTACACCAAAATTGCTGCTTGCTCTGGCTAAAAAATCACCAAACAAATGTCAAATTTGTTAAAAAATAGCCAAAATTGCTGCAAATGGCAAAAATTAGCAGAAAAGCAATATTCCTGGAAGTCGACTGTACATCACCTCGCTGTACACCAAAATCGCGAAGTGATTAACCCCTCGAATTTTGACAGTGATTCTTGTTACTTTTTTGTGATTCTGACCTACTTTTGAAGATAAAAAAAGTTTTTCTTGGTTGATATTCGGCTAATCGTTATGAAAATTATTTTGCCGAAGATCGCCCAGGTTAACAAAAATTGCTAAAATCGACTAAACTACACCAAAATCGGTGGTTTACCCGATTTAAAAAAGGGCCAAAAAATTGCCAAATTCGCTAGAAAATTGACAAAATCGTCAAAATTGTCGGAAAATTCGCCAACCAAAATAATTGTTCATTTCGGATAACCAAGGAAAGGTTACTAAAAAGAAAAGCAATATTCCTGGAAGTCGACTGTACATCACCTTGCTGTACGCCAAAATCGCGAAGTGATTAACCCCTTGAATTTTGACGAAAATTATTTTTTGAGATTTTTATCTAATTTTTGCAGAAAAAAATAGGTTTTCTTCAGGTCAAATTGCTAGAAATCGCCCAAACTACACCAAAATCGCTGGTTTACCTGATTAAAAAAACGCCAAAAAAATTGCTGGCAAATCCGAAAATCACACAGAACTGTAAACCAAAATCGCTAAGTGGTTAACCCCTCGAATAAAGCTTAAGTCTCAGATTTTGACAAAGATTAGACAAAGAGCGTGATTTTTGCGATTCTGAGCTACTTCCGTAATTTTTGCAGCAAAAATATAGTTTTCTTGGTAGATTTGATCCTGAGAGAAGATTTTACTTTGAGCTTTAGTGTCAAAGCACAATTAAATACAAGACATTGTAAAATTGTTTTAAAATTTTTCTTCGACTTGCGGTTTAACCGGAAGTGACCCTAATAATCTTTTTTTTTTGAAAACCTCCCTTATTCTCGACGGGTTCGGAATTTAAGACCTTTTTCGAGTTAAAAACACGAATCATACCTGATCAGAAGTCAAATCACGGGCACCCTAGATTTTCAAAAACATCGAAGAAATCGGTCAAAAAGCAAGATTTTTCCAAACCGCAAATAAACTTTATTCTTTTAATACAAATTCGTACAAATTCAACTGCGCAATTACATTTTTTAAATTATTTTTCCTATTTTGGCAGACTATGAAAATAGAACAAAATTTCAAAAAAGCAAAAACAAATAATATGAAAAATGTAATGGAGCCTCTAATTGAGTAGTTGAATTTGTATTAAAAAAATAAGGTTGACGTGTATTTGCGGTATTGGAAGTGTTGTTGTGTGCTTCCTGCGAGGGGTTGGCAACTGGATAAAAATCTGTAGACCAAAATTCCATAATTTCTAAAAAATTTTAAGAAAATGTCCAAAATCATGTAAAAATATCCAAAATTTCCAAAAAAATTCAAAAATTTACAAATTTCTCATGCTTGTACACCGAAATTTCCAAGTTGTCAACCCCTTGGCTTCCCGAGCTTAGGACTTCTTATTTTTCGACATATGTTCATAGGTTCTTTTTATCATATTTTTCATATAGGAATCTACTGGTAAAGTTTTGCCCACTAATTTCGGGTCCAAAAGTTTTTCAGTTCTATTTCATTTTACGAAATGAAATATACAGGGCATTACAGGATCATGATTTAGAAAGTTATGTTGATTCCAAAAATGTTGTGATATACAGGCTGTTCCATTTAAAAATAAAAAGTTGATGCCACTTCCGGTAAAGCCGGAAATGAAAAAAATTTGGTTAGTGCACTAGAAAGTGGCCTTTGATTCGATGCACCAAGTTTCAAAAATTTGCTCCAAAAAATCAGGAGCCTGTGACACCCTGTATACCAAATCAGTGGTTTGGACTATAGCGCCTTTTTTAAAGTTTGTTGAAAATTTTTGGTGTGAGTACAAAATTGTCAATCTTGGCTAAGAAAAATTAGAAATTGAGCCTTTTTGCCCCTAAAATGGCAATTTTCGAAAAAATTGCATACTAACAGCTATTGAATCGATAGTAACAACTGCTCTTTTGCTAAAATAAATTCAAAAAGGGCCTTTTTGTCACTAAAATAAAAATTTTTGAAAAAAGACACTAGGTTTTCAAAGTGAAAAAATCAGGTAATAAAAACGGGTTCTTTCACGGCACCGTTTTTTGGCCCAAAGGTCACAAGCGTGAACACATTTTTAGAAGCAGAATTCGAAGAGCATTCATATGGCAACGCGAAAAATGGCTCACTGAATTTGTGTGCCAAATTTCATCTCGATACGTTCAGTAGTTTGAGCTGCAGCGTGATTACAGACAGACACATAGACAGACATTTTTCAAAAACCAGGACCCTAAAACGTAAAGATTTGACGTTTTTGGACATTCGATTTTATTAACTTGTTGCGCTCAAGCGTAGAACCGAGTGGCAGTGGTGTACAAATATTTGGATAGTAAAATCCCCCCTCCGTATGTATAAATTTTTAAACCTCCTATTACGAGGGGTCATCCACCACCTTCAAATTTGTACATTTGCCATTATCGGCATTATTCAGCAATTCCTGTAGTTTTAGGGCATAATGCTATTACTAATGCCCGAAATACTGCCATATACTGCCTGTTTACTGCTAGATATTGCCACTAATGCCTGTTACTGCACATTAATGCCACTACTGCTGCATACTACTCCTGTAATGCGTAATGCCGGTAATGATAGAATAATGCTCGTAGTGCCTTTAAAATGTACACCTAATGCCAGTGGTGGATGACCCCTCGTCCTATTTATTTAAATTGTGGTATGGGAAGGTTAAAACAATGGTAGCAATTTTCCGCCCTCGTTTTACTTCCTCCTAATACTTCCCGATAATTCCTATGTACTTCCCTATACTTCCTGCATTCTTCCTCGTACTTCCCCATACTTTCCCGTACTTTCTCATATGTACTTCCCTTGATATGTACACTTACTTTCCCAGTGAATTACCCCTCTAACATTTTACTGCCCGTCCACTATAAGCTGGAGCACTAAATTTCAGTGGTGGCTGTGTCAGTAAGACATTTCTGATGTCCATCAATACAATTTGTGGTTTTGTTTTGTGCAGCACGCCACTGGCACTGTCATAACTTAGGGAAAACGACAATGTATGTGAAGTTAGCGCCTCCTCCCTATATTTGACGATGTGGCAACCGCGCATTCTCTTTCTAACCAATCAGAGCGGCCCTCAGACACGTCAAACTAGAGCTACCTATTGAGGTTATGTTACTATAATTTAAGTTTTCACTCCTTTTCAAAGAAATATAGATTAAACTTACTTTCGGCGATCCAAGGGCGACCCATACTGATAAAAATTGTACCAAAAAACATGGGACGACCCCTGAAATGAAGGGAAAACATTGAGAATTACAGAAATTATTTTATTTGAACCCCTTCCGGAAAAATGTACCACACGCCCTTCATACCGACGAAAGCCCTATTCAAGCGGAGCAAAATGACACCAAAGCCATCCACCTGTTTTTAGGTGGATGCTTTGGTGCTGTTTTCTCCCTCTTGAAGAGGGCTTTCGTCGCTATGAAGGGCGTGTGGTACATTTTTCTGGAAGGAGTTCAAATTAAATAAAATAAGCAATAAAATAACCAATTCTCAACGTTTTCCTCTAATTTTAAGGGTCATCCGATGTTTTTAGGTGGATGACTTTGGTGTCATTTTGTTCCGCTTGAATAGGGCTTTCGTCGGTATGAAGGGCGTGTGGTACATTTTTCTGGAAGGGGTTCAAATTAAATAATTTCTGTAATTCTCAATGTTTCCCTTAATTTCAGGGGTCGTCCCATGTTTTTTGGTACAATTTTTATCAGTATGGGTCGCCCTTGGATCGCCGAAAGTAAGTTTGACCTATATTTCTTTGAAAAGGGGTGAAAACTTAAATTATAGTAACATAACCTCAACAGGTAGCTCTAGTTTGACGTGTCTGTCGGCCGCTCTGATTGGTTAGAAAGAAAATACGCGGTTGCCACATCGTCAAATCTAGGGAAGAAAAACGTGTTTCACGTCACTGTAGGTACTCGTTTTTTATGATCACGATGTAATTTTCAATTTTCGGTTCAATATGGTTCAATAATAAGATCGTGAATAAGAGATTCAATATAATATACCTAAATACGTAAGGGTTAATGGTTCAATTTTGATTTTAACTGAAATTCTTGCCAAGGAGGACGCTCTTTGGTGTGTGACGTCACAGATGGGAAACTATGGGAGACAAGCCAATGACATTTGATTGGACGCTTCCAACAAATCCACGTGTGACGTCACAAAATTAATTCGAATAGAGCATTATTTATTTATCAATTATCATATTCCGGAAATAGGTAGGTGTTTTTTTTGTGAGAAGATAATAATGGAAAATGGGCTTCAGATGGACTTTGGACTTACCGTTTCATTTTCCAGGTCATAGTAGATAAGAACAGTTTTCGTCAAAACGAACCACCTCTTTTTGAAATTAACCAAAGTGTAGACCTTCTTGTTCTGTGACCTTTTAACCATAAACCCTTGCTTGACCACAGTTTCAGTTAACAAAGCCATAATCACAACATTCTTAATTATTTATAGGCACCTAATTATCTAGTTCGCGGACACTGATACGAGAGGTTATGTCGAAACATTTAAACAATGCATTTTACTAAACGCACGTTCAAGGCCATTCCGCGATTAGAACTACTTTTGATAACGCCACGCTACTCAATGACCATAAATAAAAATACATAGGGGCTGACTCGGTGTGGGGCAACGCACACTATAAAAGCCTAAACTTTTAACTCTTATTGGAGGCAACGTGCGCGCCAGACGCCGGAATATAAACTTATAAAGAATTCTAAGAAGCTATTTAACAGTCACGATCTTATTATGCAGTTTTTAAGTCACAAAGACCGAACTGTTTTATTATCGGGGAAAGGCTTAAGCGAGTGACTTAAGTGTCGGGGCGTAAAAATCAAATTAAATTCCTCAAGAGCCAACGATCCATTATCAATCATCGTGGACGAGCGGAAATTCCAATCGGCTTAGTGTTGCTTGACTGTCACTGTCGGAGAACTTGGAATCTCTGAAATTAGTCTGTAGTTCCATTGAGCAACAGCTGGCAACAGACAAAATAATTTTCGGTAAAATCAGCTATTTGACCTACTTAGGTAGGCAGTCGAAGATACACCGGACTGTATTTTCAGTTGTCCGAGCACCACCTTTTAGGAAGAGACTTTTGCACTATTACAATAACTTTAAAATAATCTGGATAAATAAAGGGTGGAAATGAACTAGTGTTGCCAAAGGCAAGTTTTGGAAAACAATAGTCACTTGTACGAAAGCGTAGAGCTGTCATGATATTTGCTGACTTTTTTTATTTTGTAATTTACAGAAAAAGTGTAAATTTACAGAAAAAGTGTAGGTTTACAGAAAAAAGTGTAAGTTTACAGAAAAAGTGTAAATTTACAGAAAAAGTGTTTTACACTTTTTCTGTAAATTACAAAATAAAAAAAGTGTAAACCACTTTTTCTGTTTTACACTTTTTCTATAAACTTACACTTTTTTCTGTAAACCTACACTTTTTCTGTACACTTTTTTCTGTAAATGTACACTTTAAGTAAGTTTTCAGAAAAAAGTGTAAATTTACAGAAAAAGTGTAGCTTTACAGAAAAAACTGTAAGTTTACAGAAAAAGTGTAAATTTACAGAAAAAACTATGAAAGTGTAAGTTTACAGAAAAAGTGTAAATTTACCGAGAAAGTGTACATTTACAGAAAAAAGTGTAAGTTTACAGAAAAAGTGTAGGTTTACAGAAAGAAGTGTAAGTTTACAGAAAAAGTGTAAATTTACAGAAAAAGTGTAGATTTACAGAAAAAACTAAGAAAGTGTAAGTTTACAGAAAAAGTGTAAATTTACAGAAAAAACTAAAAAACTGTCCGTTTACAGAAAAAGTGTAAATTTACAGAAAAAACTAAAAAAGTGTATGTTTACAGAAAAAGTGTAAGTTTACAGAAAAAGTGTAAATTTACAGAAAAAACTAAGAAAGTGTAAGTTTACAGAAAAAGTGTAAATTTACCGAGAAAGTGTAAATTTACAGAAAAAAGTGTAAGTTTACAGAAAAAGTGTAAAACAGAAAAACTAAGAAAGTGTAAGTTTACAGAAAAAGTGTAAATTTACAGAAAAAGTGTAAATTTACAGAAAAAGTGTAGATTTACAGAAAAAACTAAGAAAGTGTAAGTTTACAGAAAAAACTAAAAAAGTGTATGTTTACAGAAAAAGTGTAAGTTTACAGAAAAAGTGTAAATTTACAGAAAAAACTAAGAAAGTGTAAGTTTACAGAAAAAGTGTAAATTTACAGAAAAAACTAAAAAAGTGTATGTTTACAGAAAAAGTGTAAGTTTACAGAAAAAGTGTAAATTTACAGAAAAAACTAAGAAAGTGTAAGTTTACAGAAAAAGTGTAAATTTACAGAAAAAGTGTAGATTTACAGAAAAAACTAAGAAAGTGTAAGTTTACAGAAAAAGTGTAAATTTACAGAAAAAACTAAAAAAGTGTATGTTTACAGAAAAAGTGTAAGTTTACAGAAAAAGTGTAAATTTACAGAAAAAAGTGTAAGTTTACAGAAAAAGTGTAAAACAGAAAAACTAAGAAAGTGTAAGTTTACAGAAAAAGTGTAAATTTACAGAAAAAGTGTAAATTTACAGAAAAAGTGTAGATTTACAGAAAAAACTAAGAAAGTGTAAGTTTACAGAAAAAGTGTAAATTTACAGAAAAAACTAAAAAAGTGTATGTTTACAGAAAAAGTGTAAGTTTACAGAAAAAGTGTAAATTTACAGAAAAAACTAAAAAAGTGTATGTTTACAGAAAAAGTGTAAGTTTACAGAAAAAGTGTAAATTTACAGAAAAAACTAAGAAAGTGTAAGTTTACAGAAAAAGTGTAAATTTACCGAGAAAGTGTAAATTTACAGAAAAAAGTGTAAGTTTACAGAAAAAGTGTAAATTTACAGAAAAAACTAAGAAAGTGTAAGTTTACAGAAAAAGTGTAAATTTACAGAAAAAACTAAAAAAGTTAAGTTTACAGAAAAAGTGTAAATTTACAGAAAAAACTAAAAAAGTGTATGTTTACAGAAAAAGTGTAAATTTACAGAAAAAGTGTAAATTTATGTTTCCATTCTGAGAGCACCGTTACCGAGTTGTACAGGGTAGTTCAAATGTATTAATACACGGCACTCCCTGCCAAATAACAAGATAAACGAATAAAATAAAAATCCAGGGTAAATTAGAATAAATTAGGTACCTTCATTTCGTCGCAATTTGGAATTTGCATAATTTATCGATAAACAATGAGTATTTTTTTTTAAATGGCACCACCCATGTTTCTATTTCTTTGGTTTCCCTGTGAGTCCTTCTTTATGGTGATTTTATTTTTTTGATAAATCGAACAGTAAATTTTTAAATTTTCATTAATTCAAATTTCGATGCAATCGTCCTCGTCTTACCACAGGCCTCCCACTAATATGGACCTATTTCTTGAGTGACGTCACGCGACGACCATTTTTAGGCACAAAATATATTTCTCCCTCTCCCGCCCATTAAAGAAAGGGATATCGCTCTCTGTCGATCGCCTTAAAATTGCGCGCGAATCATATTGTCATTCTTTTTTTCTCTCAAGAAATAAGAGTGCAGGATTACGAGTCATTTTGTTACATTTTTTATCGGGCTGTTAATTAATAAAATGACCAAAAGCAACAAATCTTGCATTCTGAAAAAACATCCTTAATAATGAAAATTTAAAATTAGAAATTTACTGCTCAATTTATGTACTTTTTGTTTATTGCTAAATTATACAAGCATTTACCATGGATTTTTTATTCTATTCATCTTAAAATTTGGTCGTAAGAGCCGTGTATTAAAGCGTTTGGACTACCCTGTATAACTCGGTAACGGTGCTCTCAGAACGAAAACATACACTTTTTCTATAAATTTACACTTTTTCTGTAAATTTGCAGTTTTTGTGTAAATTTACGGTTTTTTCTTCCGAAATTTTCACATCTTTTGTGGTAATTTGGAAACAAAATTTGTAAATTTCGGAAAAAAACAGTTTTACACAAAAACTGTAAATTTACACAACAACTGTAAATTGACACAGAAACTGTAAATTTACACAAAAACTGTCAATTTACACAAAAACTGTAAATTTACACAAAAACTGTTTTAAACAAAAACTGTAAATTTACACAAAAACTGTCAATTTATACAAAAACTGTAAATTTACACTTACAGCACCCAGTCCGATTAGGCGACTAGCCCCGGCCGAGTCACGTTACGTGCCGACCGTACCCATAATCCGTTTAGCGCGGTGGCCGTTGTTTGGCGGGAATTTCGAAAAAATTTGTGTAAATTGAGTTTTTGTGTAAATTGAGTTTTTGTGTAAATTTACAGTTTTTGTGTAAATTTGTAATTTTTGTGTAAAGGACCCCGTAGGTACACTTAGCATGGGCCAGTGGCCTCCGGTGTATTTGTGTTAAATTTTGGTTTTATGTAGATCATTTTATGCTGATCAAAATTG
The DNA here is from genome assembly GCA_963924575.1 of Pycnomerus fuliginosus. Lineage (NCBI taxonomy): Eukaryota > Metazoa > Arthropoda > Insecta > Coleoptera > Zopheridae > Pycnomerus > Pycnomerus fuliginosus. The sequence goes on from OZ004622.1 coordinate 23,836,559, forward strand.
CTTATGGCTGTGCTGACCTACGGTTTCAGAGATATATTGAGCCCTGAAAATGTCAAAGTAGCAGTATTTTAGATTTTAAAACCCTGATAGCGCCAGTGTTTGAAGAAATACGAAAGAATGCCATCTACAAAATGTGTTAGGATTTAGGAACAATGTAAGAAACCAACGTAAGTGTCCATTCGCATCTGAAATGTAATAAAAACAAACTGCAATAATTCTAGACTCCAGGAATAAAACTTTTATTATGTTTTTACTCATAATTCATACAGCATTCTTGACACATGTTGCAGGCGGCACTTTTTTTGAATCTCTTCAAACAATGGCGCTATCAGGATTTTAAAATCTAAAAAACTGCAATTTTGACATTTTCAGAGCTCAATATCTCCCAAACAGTTGAAGATCGGACAGCGCGGCCATAACCAATTTTGATCAGCATAAAATGAACTACATAAAACCAAAATTTAAAGCAAATCTGCCGGAGGCCACTGGTCCATCATGCTAAGTGTGCGTGGTACTTTACAGTTTTTGTGTAAATTTACAGTTTTTGTGTAAATGGACAGTTTTTGTGTAAATTGACAGTTTTTGTGTAAAACAGTTTTTTCTTCCGAAATGTACACATTTTTTGTGATAATTTGGAAAATAAAAAATGCAGCAGAGAAGGGGCTGGAATCTCCCCATCGCGTGGATCTTTGTATTCTGTGTAGATAGTAGTCAATTCAACAGATTTTTTTTTATCCTTATCGTCTGACGTCTGTGACTAATTTCGCAATTTTCTGACAAATACCGACATCACCTCGTACATCATCACCCATCACATTTGACAATATGTTCCTTTTAAGGTTAATCTTTTGCCAACTTTTTGACAATAACTGCCACTTTATGTCATCCACTGTCAGCCTGCTCCCTTTTAATGAGAAAGAATTTTTTCAATATTTTCCACTGAAATGGCAGAAACTGTGAATACATTTTTAGAACCAGAATTTGATCGTCTTTCTAATGGCGACATAAAAAAGAGGCCTTGTATTTAAAATTTTAAGTTGATATGCTTAAATGGCAGTTCGCGTGGGCCAACTGCTCCCAAAAGCCTTTCAGGTCTTCAACGGGTCACCTAATCTCCATGTACCAAATTTCAGCCAAATCGATTCAGTAATTTGGGCTATAATGTGTTTTTACTGTTATTATAAAATTTCGATTTTTTGAACCAAACAGCGCTAAATGCGAATTAATTTTGTCCTATTTAAAACCAAGATTTGAAGACCCTTCTGATGGTGACAATAAATCTTTCAAAAACTTGTTTTTAATGGTTTAATGATTGAATAATTTTAAATTTGGAAATTGGTGTGCCAAAAGGACACTTTCCGTGAGTCGATGGAATTCAAAATTTGTTCAGCTTTTCGAGGTGTAATACAATCCCCATGTGCAAAATTTCAGCCAAATCGATTCAGGGGCTTGGGCTGTACCGCGATTTTAAAGTTTGATAAAAATCAATTTTTTTTTAAATTTTTGGTCAAAAGGGCACTAAGAATGAATACATTTTTAGAAGCAGAATTTGAAGGTCTTTCTTATGGTGACGTGAAAAATGGGGGTTTGCATTTAAAATTTAAAAGTTGATGTGTCAAAATGGCATTTCCGGTTGCACGATTGGCTCCAAAAGCTTTTCAGATCTAAGTTGGGTTATGAGATGCCTACGTACCAAATTGCAGCCAAATCGGCCCAGTAGTTTTGGCTGTGGCGTGTTTACAAACGTACGTACGAACGTACGAACGTACGTACGTACGAACGTACGTACGAACATACACACAGACACATTTTATAAACCACTTTTCTGGGTTCCTGAGACCTCAAAACGTGGAGATCTGGTGCTATCTCAAATTCGAAAATTTTAGTGATTGCAGTAACCTCCCATTTTTTTAAAATTGTGATGGGGTTGGGGAGGTTAAAAAGAGAAAAATGTGGCACTTCTACGCTTTCGTACATGGCAGCTCTACGCTTTCGTACTATTTTCAGTTGTCCCAGGAACATCTTTTGTCGCACTTTCGCCTACGAAAAAGAAGGATAGGAAGCGGTATGAGAGGAAGATACTTTTGCACTATTACAATAACATTAAAATAATCAGCAAGAGCTGGGAGTAACTTTAGAAAAAAGTTACTTTCATATAACTAGTTACAAAAAGTAACTAAGTTATTTGGTAACTAGTTACTTTTTTCGTCTCTGTAAAAAGTAACTATATCTAGTTACTGTACTGAAGTAACTTGTAACTAGTTACTTTTGGTAAGTATCTAAAGACATAAAAAAGTAACTAGTTACTTTTCATGTATTTATAGTTACTTTCCAAAGTAACTAGTTACTTTTTATGCAATTAGATACTTTTCCAATAATATCAACAATTTTCAGAAAAGTTGCAGGTGTAGGCAATATCCGCCAGTTTTAATTATATTTTACGACATTATTCTCAGTATTGAGTAAAACAGAAGTTTTTGAAGCAAATTCATCTGCCTATTGTCATTTTTAGCAAAGTCAAATTAGACAAATCGAGTGAAAAAAATCCCGGAGTTTTGAAATTTGGCATGGTTGTTCGCTAGTATCTACAGAACATCATACTAACAGTACCCGAGGGTGAGCGCGAGGGGGGGGAGCTGATTGAATGTGCGTTTTCTGCGTTTTTCGTATATATCTCCGTAACTACCAATCCTAGCGAAAATTGTTTTATATACAAAATTAAAGCAGACTTAATTTCCTATCAAAACGGCCCTATTCGTTTTTGTCGTAGGATTCATAGTTTAAATGTTATAAGCTTGACAATTTCTCATATTTACTTGGGATGGCTCCAGCCAAGGAGTTTAAGGTTTTGACCCGCGCAAAAATAAAGTAATTCTGAAAATTGGCACTTATGCTCTACTGGCAGTCCTGAATGACGTGTCAGAAGTTGCGGAGTCTGCGGTGCCGGCGTCCTATTTTTTTGGTACCGGAAGCCCTTAAGTGATTATTTATGAACCGATTTGATCGGGATTGGTCTCAAAATGACCACAACGACCTAGTCACTGGATACTACGGATAGACTCCTGAAATTTTGAGACGAAACATCTTTTTTTTTCTTGGAGAAATCGTGCTCCAGAATCGGCTTTGTGTTGCTTTTTTGCGATTATTTCTCCAACGGCTTATTGGACGACAAAAACGTATAGGATCTTTTCGTTGCAAATTTTATACTGAACATTTCAGTTCCTACACATTTTTGTGGTTAGATAAACCATTGAGGAGATAATCGGAAAAAAGCAGCGCGAAGTCGGTACTGAAGTACGATTTCTCCGAAAAAAGACTTCGCGCTGCTTTTTTCCGATTATCTCCTCAATGGTTTATCTAACGACAAAAATGTGTAGGAACTGAAATGTTCAAGATAAAGTTTGCAGTGAAAAGATCCAATACATTTTTGTAGTCCGATAAGCCGTTGGAGAAATAATCTCAAAAAAGCAACACGAAGCCGATTCTGGAGCACGATTTCTCCAAGAAAAAAAAAGATGTTTCATCTCAAAATTTCAGGAGTCTATCCGTAGTATCCAGTGACTAGGTCGTTGTGGTCATTTTGAAACCAATCCCGATCAAATCGGTTCATAAATAATCATGTTAAGCGGAAAATAATGTATGACTATCACTTAAGGCCTTCCGGTACCAAAAAAATAGGACGCCGGCACCGCAGGCTCCGGAACTTTTGACACGTCATTCAGGACTGCTCTCTTAGAGCATAAGTGCCAATTTTCAGCACTACTTTATTTTTGTGCGGGTCAAAACCTTAAACTCTTTGGCTGGAGCCATCCCATGTAAATATGAGAACTTGTCAAGCTTATAACATTTAAAGTATGAATCCTACGACGAAAACGAATAGGACCGTTTTGATGGGAAATTTAGTCTGCTTTAATTTTGTATATAAAATAGTTTTCGCTAGGATTGGTAGTTACGGATATATATTCGAAAAACGCAGAAAACGCACATTCAATCAGCTCCTCCCCCTCGCGCTCACCCCCCACCCTCGGGTACTTTTAGTATAATGTTCTGTAGATACTAGCGAACAACCATGCCAAATTTCAAAACTCCGGGATTTTTTCCACTCGATCGCCACTTTCTTGTCTAATTTGACTGGGCTATTTCTTTTTATTTACTTTTGAAATCTTGCCAGATTGTGAGGTAAGAGAAAATTTTATAGAATAAGGGAAATCAAAAAATGAAATTGCTCAGGTACCTAAATTTGCATCAAAACAACGAAAACAACTAACTTGACGTGTTTTTGCGTTTTTCGAAAATCTCAATATTTCATCGATTTCATCGATATTTACTAAAATTTAAACCCAATCCCATCAACCGCTTTTATAACATGAATGAAAGTAACGAAATTACGCCAAGAGTAACCAAAATACTGTATCTAGTTACTTACAGAAGTATTTAGTTACTTTTTAAAAGTATCTAGATACCAAAAGTAACTAAGTTACTTCAAATGTAACTAAGATACTATATCTAGTTACTTTTCATAAGTAACTTGTAACTATAAGTTCTTTTTTCAATAAAGTATCTAGTTACTTCAGTAACTCAAGTTACTTTTATAAAAAGTAACTTGAAAAGTATCTAGTTACTATTTCAAAGTAACTTTCCTAGCTCTGCAGCAATGAACTAGTGTTGCCAAAGGCAAGTTTTGGAAATCAATAGTCACTTGACCTACTTGGTAGGTGCAGTACGCAGTAGTAGCCCTGAACGATCGATTCAACCTACCGGTTATCTCTGCTACCGGTCCAAACATGTCCGCCTGTCAAAACCGTCAAATGAGAAGGCGCAGTGGAGGTGAACGCATCGTGTTTTCCTAGAATGCATCCCAAATAACCCTTTCAACCCCCAATCCTCACAAAACATCCCTGAAAATGACGATAATCGTGTTTTTAATCGACACCTCAGCCTCAATGCTGCAAAGGTAACCGAAAAATCACCCCAAAAGCTAACCCCTCTTTTCAGAACCTACATCGGAGGTCGTACCACACTTTTGGACGTCGCCAAGTCCGCCGTCGAAACGTTCGTCAAAATCCGACAAAGGAGCATGGACAGCCGTATAGACCGTTACATGCTGCTGACGTTCGAAGAAACGCCCAACAGCATCAAAGCCGGTAATTAATTTATCTTTTTTATTGAAACGTTGAGCCGAAAGTGTGATACACTTGCGTTGATGCTCTAGGCCAGTAAAAAGAGATGGAAGATAGTGGCGGGAAATTTGAATGTTTGCAGGGTGGAAGGAGAATTTGGCTACGTTTATGAACGAATTGAAGAATCTGCAGTGTTACCAGATGACTACGATGGGGGTGGCTGTGAAACAGGCTTTCGATATTTTGAATATCAATCGAATGACTTCCGGGATCGATACGTACGGGCAGGGACGATGCCCGTTCTTCTTGGAGACTTCTGTGATTGTTCTCATAACTGATGGGGGGAAATTAACGACAGGTAGTTGGATTTTGATTATTTTTTCATAATTGGGGGTTTTAGTGAATGGGGTTCATGAGGAGTTTAACTTGCCGATGCATTCGCCCGTTCCTGGTTCAGAGATGACTAGGGAGCCGTTTAGGTGGGATCAGCGGCTGTTCGCTTTGGTTTTGAGGCTAACTGGTGAGTTTTAAGGGATGAAACCTGTTTTCACTGTAAATTGGTCAGAAAAACCATGAAATCTGCCTATTAATCAGTGTTGAAAACGTTTGTGAAATGTATTCTGAGTTTTTACAGTATACAGGATGTCCCAATTGTCTGTATTTGGTCGATATCTCCATTGCTGTTAGAGATAGCAAAAATTGTTGAATACACAGTTGCAGAGGGTCAAACAAGTCACATTTTAAAAATACAATCCTGTATACAGGCTCTCCCACTAAGGAGTAACACCACAAACATAGTTTTTTTTAATGGAGCATCCTGTTGTATTTTAATTGGATTCTATGATGAATTCCATGTAACATTCACTAATCATGGCAATTTCGTGGAAATATTACTTTTGCAGTACTTGTTTTGAAAACCATGACATGTGTCCGAGCCGCCTTTCAAAAGCATCATTGTAAGCTAAATAAAACGGAAATTCCTCAAAATCATATTTTACTGAATGAAACCAAAAATACGAAACTTGGATATAGGAACATTTTATATTAAACGAAAGCAAATTTAATTTTGCAACCTATGTCTATAACATTTGATAGTGGTGCCATTAGAAAATTACAGTTTTGAAGGTTCATAATGTTACTGGAGACGAACTTAAGAAGTTATGACCGTTTTCAAAAGCTTTAAGAATAGCACAAACCTTCCTTAATGACATGCTAAATTTTCAAAAAAAAAGGTCGAAAATAGGTTGTGGGGTGATTTTTCAAAATAAGTTCTGCAAAAGTTATTTTTCCCGCAAAATTGTCAATATCTTCTAAACCATTCGCAACGATTGTTACTTGGAATTCATCGAGGGGTTAGCCACATGCGCAGTACTTTGTACAACGGGAGAGCAGTACGCAGTACGAGCAGTATCGCGCGGTATTTTAGCAGTATTGCGCAGTACCTAGCAGTATTCTGTGCAGTACCAAGCAGTATCTCCAGCAGTACACTGAACAGCACCGAACAGCATATTGCGCAGTATCGAGCAGTACGAAGCAGTACCGAGCAGTATGACACTAGAGCAGTACTTTGTTCACGAAAACTCCGCATGGCCAACCCCTCGGAATTTATCATACAATCCAATAAAAGATACAACGTGTTCCATTTAAAAAAACCTGTGTTTGTATTACATATTAGTCCTTAGTGGGACAGCCTATATACACGATTGTATTTTAGTGCCGTAGCAGAATGCGGAGGTACTCTTGTCTTAGCTTATTCGCTCGCTCGCTCGATCGCTCGCTCGATCGCTCCTCAGTCTGTCCGTCGGATAACTTGAGAACGGATCGAGATATCGAGCTGAAACTTGGTAGGCAGCTTCGTCTCCCGAAAAGTAAGGCGGGGATTGCTTTTGGGCCATATCGGACCAAGGGGGTGGGAGCTAGGGGTGAAAAACCGAAAAACTACTAATTGCAATAACTCGAGAACTAGTGGAGATATCTTGCTGAAAATTAGTATGCACGTTCGACCTTCAAGTCTGTTGAAAGTGAGGGGGTGCCAATTTCGGGGGATGAAATTTAGGGGATGAAAACCACAAAAAATATGATAACTCCGCAAGGGTTGCACGCAGCTGTCGGAAACTCAACGTACACACATATATCGGTGAAATCTTGTGGGGGATGCGTTTTTTCGTAAAATCGAACAAATGGGGTGGAAATTAGGGGCAGCAACTCGAAATTCCGCTTAATAAGTACTAGTCGAAATTGGCGTCATTCGATAGCTTTCCATTAATTATTCAAAAAAGGTGTCATTCATATTTTGCGAAAAACCACCCTTATAGGCGCTACGACCCCTAACATGCAGAAACACAAAAATACGAGAACTCAAAAACTACTCAACGTATCAAGGCAGAATTTGGTTTGTGAATTTCCAGTGACATTATAGGTGGATGGACAAATTTTCTAAAATATCTAACAAAGGGGATGAAATTTAAGGGTTGAAACTTGAAATTTCTTCAAGTAAATGGTAGCCTAAAATTACGGGGTTCGATAGATTTCGGTCAACTATTGAAAAAAGGTCTTATGAGTTTTCAATCTAAAACCAACCCCTGGGCCATTAACCACCCCTAACTCTTTGCAAGTCGATAATTATATTTTATTTATTTTTTCTGAAACCCTATTGGTTTATTTATGAACAACTGAAGTCAGTAAATACGCAAGGAGTCATGTCACACCGGAAAAATAAACTCACCCCTGTAAATCATAAAGGGGTGAAATCATGAGGTGTTGAAAACATGAATCTACAAATTACCTTAATTTTTAAACGAATTGGGTTAGGGTGGTGAAATTGAAAACACAACTTCCTTTAGGGCATGTGGGGGTGGTGAAATAGGGGGTTGGAGTTTAGGGGTTGAAACGTCCATAAAGCCCTGTAATTTGACACAGAGAAGCAATATCTTCTGCGAAACTGTGACATCTTACACACTGCATCTTCGAGAAGGGAAGATCGAATTTTAGGAGAAAATTATCGAAGGGGATGAAAGTTAGGGGTGGAAACTCGAATTTTCAATGAAGAATGTATAGTTGAAAATATTACCATTCGATAGCTTTCTATTGATGGTACAAAAAAGGTCTTATTCATCATTCGCGAAAAACGATCCTTAAAGGCGGTACAACCCCCTAACATGCCGAAACAAAAAAATGCGAGAACTCAAAAACTGCTCAACGTATCAGGGCTAAATTTGATGTGGTAATTTACAGCGCCACTGTAGGCGGATGGGCAAACTTTCATTAATATCTAACAAGGGGGATGAAATTTAAGGGTTGAAACTGGAAATTTTTTCATGTAAGTGGTGGAATAAAATTATGGGGTTCAATTGATTTCGGTCAACCATTGAAAAAAGTCTTATGAGTCTTCATCCTAAAACCAACCCCTACGCTACTAACAACCCCTAAGCCCTAGCAAGCGGAGTAAATATATTTCATTTATTTTTTTTTTGCTTTCTTCTAATTTGTTATTAATTTAAAGTGATTTTCATTAATTTTTGACCCATCCACAATTTTTCAACCCCTTTCATGATATGTGAACCCTCAAAGAGCAAAATTTACCCAGACCGCTTCTTTTTCGGGTGATTTCCGCTGGTTAATTTTGTAAAATTCGCGCAGTTTTGCCTTATGAATTGTTCTTGCCTTTTTCACTTTTTCGACCCCTTCGCAATGTTTCAACCCCCAAAAGTCAAATTTGCATAATTGGCTTATTTTCGTGTTATTTTCTGTAATTCTACTTAATTACGATTAATTCTCATCCCTTTTAACTTTTCATCCCCCTTTACAATTTTTCAACCCCCTAAGTGTTTATTTTGCAAAATTCACATAATTTAGTTTTCCTTCGGTAATAAATTGAACTCAATTGGATTATGTTTATCTTTTTCACTTTTCCAACCCCCTTCGCAACATTTCAACCCCCAAAATCTAAATTTGCATAATTGGTTTACTTTCGTGTTATTTTCTGTAATTCTGCTTAATTACGATTAATTCTCATCCACTTTGACGTTTCATCCCCCTTTACAATTTTTCAACCCCCTAGGTGTTAGTTTTGCCAAATTCGGATATTTTCGTTTTTCTTCTGTAATAAATTGAACCCATTTGGATGATGATTAAATTTTTCACTTTTTTCATCCCCCTTCGCAATGTTTCAAGTCTTCAAATGCTAAATTTACATAATTTGGTGTTATTTTTCGTAATTTTACTTAGCCACGGTTAATCCTGATACCGTTTGATTTTTCATCCACCTTTACGATTTTTCAACCCCCTAAGTGCTAATTTTGCAAAATTCGCATAATTTCGTTTTTCGACGGTTATAAAATTGAACGCATTTGGGATTCAGTTTACCTTTTACAATTTTTCAGTTTCCTTCGCAATAGGTAGGTATAAGTGCTTATTTCAACCCCCACAAAAGTTTTAATTGCATAATTTGGTTATTTTAGTGTTTTATTTCGTAATTCTACTTAATCCACACTTCATTTTCATTCCTCTTGACTTTTCATCACCTTTTTTCATTACCTTGGACTTCTCATTCCCTTTTTCAACCCCCTTAGTGCTAATTCTACATACCTACTTCGCAAATATGATGTTTTTTTGTTAACTCTCTACTGTTTAATTATGTACGGCCAATTTTCATAATTTCGTCTTTTTAACACCACTGTGCGTCTGCGGAGGCACTACTACTAGGTGCAGATTTATAAAATCTGCACCCGACTCCACCAGTAAATTCAGCTCGCCCCTACATACACATTAACAAGGTAAACATCTACAGGGACACACATCGCATTGATATACATCTTTCGTTGGCTTTTTAAGATGTGCCCTGTTTGACCATTTGCAACTTTGTATTTAGTGGAGATATTGACCGAATACAGTCAATACACCTGTATTTGTACAGTATATTTTCTAAAAAAAATGTAAAAAGGAAACTGTACCTAAATGTAGATATTTTGAGTCTTCAGGGGTTGCATTGCCCATAAGATTTAAATTTTCGATTAGGTATAAATATTTCATGCAATCATCCATCAGTTATAATAGACGCTATTTGCATTAAGGCTGTACTAAAGCTAAATTCTCTCGCACATTTTTGACAAATCAATAATTTTCAAGTGCTGGCGGAAGTTTACAATCTTAGCTCAATAGCACCCTAGACCTAACCATATTTGGGACCAGCATTTCTATTGAGCACATTTAGAGGGAAAATTTTCTCTCAATAGAAATTCTTAAATATAAAAAAAAGAAAACTGCACACAACTTATTTATTTGTATTAAATTGTAATAAATTCAGCCACGATTTTAAGAAAACCAGAAAATGTGCGAGAGAGAAACAATCTTGCTTTAATTTGGCCTTAAACGACGCCGTTTTTGGGCAGTTTTCTTATTTTTTTTTTGTAATTTTAAATGTCTATACAGAGTGGTTCCTTTTGCACTGCTCACCATTGGCATGCAAGCAGAATTTAACGAGAAAAATGGGGGTTTGCATTGAAAATTTAAAAGTTGATGTGCCAAAATGGCATTTCTCTTTGCACGATTGGCTCCAAAGCTTTTCAGATCTAAGGCAGGTTATCATTAGGGCGCGGATTTTATGCTAAATGATTATTGGAAACGGACAAAGTTTGAAGAGAAATCTTCGAGATGTGCACGATTTCACTAAAATGAGGACGTAATTTAAAATTTGCATATTTTGTAATCTAGGGCCTATTTTAGTGTACGGAGCATATTTAAAAAAAAGTGCATATTCTTGCATATTTAGCCAATTTCTAGGTCAATTTCCTAAATGAAAAGTGTATTCCAAAATCGATACCTGTGAGTGCACGATAGTGTTTCGTATTTATTCGTTAATCCCAATTACTTAAATTTCAACCCTCATTAGTCGTTGAATTCCCCCATTTGTTGGTGACAGATTACGGCAATTTGTAGATTGTACCTTCCTGCCAGTGTTAAATTGAAGGTGTGGATTACCTTTTTTTTACTTTTTACTTCATTTATAGCTGTTTTTTCATACACGTCCTAGTATGGGTCACATCTTCAGTTTTTCCCTTCTGTGCGGTACATAGGTATATTGGGTTTTGTGAAGATTTCTGACATGTGCATATATTTACATTTTGTTTATATTTCTTTAACGAAAGTCTCAACATATTCTAATTCCGCAAGTCACATTTTGTGGAAAAATGTAAAAACATGTGTTTCATAGACAGTTTAAAAATCGAGGTCGTAGTTTATATACCTGATACCTAGACCGAGATTATTCAACACGTGTTGTCTTCATGATTTTTTTTTATACTAATCATTGTAACAGGACATTTTTTTAAATTTTCTTTTCAAATCACGTGATAAACCTTAAGAATTTTTGATTTTATTAGCCTCAAAACACATTGTCATGGGCGACGTGCTTTCATAAAACGGCGTGTTTTATAGCAAACAGAAGAAGCTAATTCGAAAGACATAGATACTGTATAAGATGTTATGGTCTGTCCGGGATCCACACGACCAAGATTCACCCTATTTCCATGGCGAATCATTGGTGTCAACAAGTTTAACTTTTCTAATTGAAAAAATACTTGGTTTAACATATTTATTTCAGAATAGTAGGTACACGGAAAATAGCTATTCTAAAATTACATTTACATAGTAACGGAGAACAACAAAATAAAAATTAACAAATTATTTAGAAAAGCGTTGCTATGTGGAAAAGTGTTGCTATGTAGAAAAGTTTAATTTTTCTAAATGAAAAAATACTTGGAAAGGACCCTATACGATATTGACCCAGGAAATAAATTGAAAATCAGGATCTGGACGACACTAAACTTTGATTTTTGGCGTGAAGGTGTAATAAAGTGTTCTTACAAGATTGAATATAAATATTGTATAGAAATTTTCTCAGGCGGTCACATTTTTATTTGGGCCGAGAAAATGGCAATTTTCACTAATTTTTTTCTCGAAAACTAGTAGATACAAAACTTTTATTTTTTCCCCAAACATTCATCTATTCCTCGCTTACCAAAATTTAGAATTTGGTAGAAATGGGCCCAAGCGGTCGCCTTATTGTATAGGGTCCTTTATTATATTTTAGAACAGTACACGGAAATAGTTATTTTCCGTGTACTATTCTGAAATGGCGTTAACAGTTAAAATCAAAAATTTAATTTACATGGTAACGGAAAATAGCAAAATAAAAAAAAATTAACAAATAATGTCATTGATGAAAATGTTTGTTGCCAATGAAAAGAATTATTTAGAAAAGCTTTGCTATGTGGCAAAGTGTTGCTATGTAGAAAAGTTTAACTTTTGCGAATGAAAAAATACTTGGAAATTGAATACATATATTTCAGAATAGTACGCGGAAAAGTCTATTTTTGCTTATTTTGCAGTATATTTCCCGTATTGTTATGTTATGGTTTCATAGTGGATCCCTTTATTAACCGTTCAGTGTTTATTTTTTGTGATTTTGGGTTTCCTTGCAACAATTGGTTTCACGAAAACTTAAATCAAGTTCATTTCATTTTATTGTGTAAATACAGCAGCAGTGCAGCAACAATAATATGCTTGAATTTAGCCCCAACACTCATCATCACTGTTTATAATTAAAAATTTCGATGTTAATGCACTTTATTTGCGGTCAAAATGAGTAAGGCAAAGTCAGCATCGAACTGAACTTCATTTCTACTTGGAGGACCACTGAGTTTTATTATGGGCTGCAAACCGCACGTTTTCCTTCGTCAAAGACACAGGCAATCAGGCGTACAGGCGTCCTTAATTTCTCTATAAACACCACAAAACACGTACTTACGACAACCACGTAACCCATCCATCAAGTACCTGTCTTCTCGGTATTCGAAATCGACGTTGGCCATTTCGTGGCACTTCGTTTTGCTTCTCCAGTTAATAAAAATACAATTATTAATAAACGATAAATCAACAAATTTTTGTCATTAGGGTTGATGACAACTGCAAACTGACAAATAATGACATTGTCAGTGTCAAAAAACACAATGGAAAGCAAGTCATTTCTCTCTTACTTATTGTAACGGTATGTTCTCTGTCCTTTTTATATTTGTCCACACTTCCGGTTGATTGCCGTACCTCTCCACTTTCACTACAATTCATTCGCAAACCAAAGAACCACCGACATGGCAACATTAGCGGTAAATATAACCGACAACGCCGCTTTAGTAACTTTACGGCGGGACATACTTTGCCGTACGATACAATTTTAGGTTATATCACCCAAAATTGACAAGTTCGCGCGGGGAAATCATCTCTAGGAAGATTTATACCTTGCTGTGGTCATTAGGGTGGGCGGAAAAAAACCGCCCCTCAAATATTGGTTACTTTGAAATTTCGAGTTTACAACGAAATATATGATTACACATATGATTACCTTGTGTAATCAAACATCAGTTCCTCTTTGAAAAATGGACCAAGCTTTCAACCAACGAAATATATGTTTTAAATGCAATATTTATTGTTTTTCTATCACTGCTAAGCTCGGAGTAGATTTTAAAGATCACTAAGGGCCGTTTTTTCACCTCCACATAGATGTCCATTGTCATACAGTTTCATGGTTTCAAAGACAATTAACTCTAATCAATCAAGTTGCTGGTGCATGCATGACAGAACTTATGACAGTACTGTTGACGTCTAAAGTTCAAACGTTATATTTTCGTGCGTTTTTAGTGCCGTAGCAGAATGCGGAGGTACTCTTGTCTTAGCTTATTCGCTCGCTCCTCAGTCTGTCCGTCAGATAACTTGAGAACGGATTGAGATATCGAGCTGAAACTTGGTATACGGCTTTGCCTCCCAAAAAGTGCTTTTGGGCCATATCGGACCAAGGGGGTGGGAGTTAGGGGTGAAAAACCGAAAAACTATTAATTGCAATAACTCGAGAACTACTGGAGCTATCTTACTGAAACTTGGTATGCATGTTCTTCCTTCAAGTCCGTTGAAAGTGAGAGGGGTGCTAATTTTGGGGGATGAAATTTAGGGGATGAAAATCACAAAAAATGTGATAATTCCGCGAGGGTTGCACGCATCCATCTAAAACTCAACATACACATATATTTCGATGAAACCTTACGGGGGATGTTTTTTCCGCAAACTCGGATTGAGGGTGTGGAAATTTGGGGTTGTAACTCAAAATTTTGCTTAATAAGTATTGGTCGAAATTGGCGTTATTCGATAGCTTTTCGTTAATGGTTCAAAAAAGGTGTTACTCATATTTTACGAAAAACCACCCTTAAAGGCGCTACAACCCCTAACATGCAAAAATACAAAAATACGAGAACTCAACAACCACTCAGCGTATCAACGCAGAATTTGATGCGGTAATTTTCAGTGACTCTGGAGGGGGATGGACGAATTTTTACTAACATCCAATAAAGGGGATGAAATTTAGGGGTTGAAACTTGAAATTTCTTCAAGTAAATGGTAGCATAAAATTACGGGGTTCGATAGATTTCTATCAACCATTGAAAAAAGTCTTATGAGTTTTCAACCTAAAATCAACCCCTAGGCTACTAACAACCCCTAACGCTTTGTCAGTGGTTAAATAGGTTTTATTTATTTTTCCTGAAATTCTATTGACTTATTTATGAACAACCGAAGTAAGCAAATACACAAAGAGTTATGTAACAGCGGAAAAATAAATTCACCCCTGTAAATCATAAAGGGGTGAAATCTTAGGGGATTGAAACTGAAAATCTATTAATTGCTATAACTCGAGAACTGCTGATGGTATCTTACTGAAACTTGGTACGCATGTTCGACCTTCAAGTCTATTGAACGTGAGGGGGTCCCTAGTTGGGGGATGAAATTTAGGGGATGAAAATCTCAAAAAAAGTAATAACTCCGCAAGTGTTGCACGCATCCATCTGAAACTCAACATACACATATATTTCGATGAAACCTTACAAGGGATGTTTTTTTCGCAAAATCGGAAGGAGGGGGTGGAAATTGGGGGTTGTAACTTAAAATGCTGCTTAATAAGTATCGGTCGAAATTGGCGTCATTCGATAGCTTTCCGTTAATGATTCAAAAAAGTGTTAATCATATTTTACCAAAAACCACCCTTAAAGGCGCTACAACCCCTAACATGCAGAAATACAAAACGTCGGATAACTTGAGAACATTGAATGAGGTGTCGAGATCAAATTTACTATACGGCTTTGTGCCCTAAAAGTAAGGCGGGGATTGCTTTTGGGCCATATCGGACCAAGGGGGTGGAAATTAGGGGTTGTAACCCACAATTCCGATCTATAAGTATTGGTCGAAATTAGCGTCATTCGATAGCTTACCGTTAATGATTTAAAAAAAGTGTTATTTATACTTTGCAAAAAAGCACCCTCAAAGGCGCTACAACCCCTAATATGCGGAAACACAAAAATACCAGAACTTAAAAACTGTTCGACGTATCAATGCAGGATTTGGTGTTCTAATCTACAGTGACATTGTAGGTGGATGAGCAAATTTTCATTACGATCTAACAAAGGGGGTTAAATTTAAGGGTTGAAACTGGAAATTTCTTCAGATAAGTGTTGTATTAAATCACAGGGTTCAAAAGACTTCGTTAATCATTGAAAAAAGGTCTTATGAGTCTTCAACCTAAAACCAATCCTTAGGCTACTAACACCCCTAACCTCGATATGTGAACCCACAAAAAGCAAAATTTCCGCAGACCGCTTCTTTTTAGTGTAATTTTCGAAAGTTCTCCTTTATTACAGTCACTTTTCACCCCCTTAACTTTTCATCCCCCTTCACAATTTTGCAACCCCTCGAACGTTAAATTGGCCAAATTCGTGCAATTTTGTCTTTCTTCGGTAATAAATTTTACTCTTTTGGATACTATTTACATTTTTCACTTTTTCAACCCCCTCGCAATATTTCAACCCTCCAAGGGCTAAATTTGCATAATTGTCTTATGTTTGTATTATTTTCTGTAATTCTACTTAACTTGGGTTAATTTTCACCCTCTTTGACTTTTCATCCCCCTTTACAATTTTTCAACCCCCTAAGCACCCATTTTACTAAATTCAATATTTCAACCCTCCAAGGGCTAAATTTGCATAATTGTCTTATTTTTGTATTATTTTCTGTAATTCTACTTAACTTGGGTTAATTTTCACCCTCTTTGACTTTTCATCCCCCTTTACAATTTTTCAACCCCCTAAGCACCCATGATTTTAGGTAACAAGTATAGTTTCTTTATTTTACACAGTTACACAGTTTAAATTGTAGCCAATAACATAAGTATTTTATTGAATTTTGTATTTTTTTTCATTAAATGACTTATTAATATAATTAAGATTTTTCTTACCCTCCTATGTAATAATTAACCTCCTAAGTAACTATCCTATGTTCCAAAAATTTTCAATTTCAAAAATAGCTTGACAAGTTCGTTGCAATAATATCAAAAAGCGTAATGGAGAATAAAAAATATCGGTAAGTATACGTTTCAATATATTTTCATTACCTTGGACTTCTCATTCCCTTTTTCAACCCCCTTAGTGCTAATTCTACATACCTACTTCGCAAATATGATGTTTTTTTGTTAACTCTCTACTGTTTAACTATGTACGGCCAATTTTCATAATTTCGTCTTTTTAACACCACTGTGCGTCTGCGGAGGCACTACTACTAGGTGCAGATTTATAAAATCTGCACCCGACTCTACCAGTAAATTCAGCTCGCCCCTACATACACATTAACAAGGTAAACATCTATAGGGACACACATCGCATTGATATACATCTTTCGTTGGCTTTTTATTCGAGTTTCTGCGCTTTCCTTTAGAGTTAATAAGGGATTGTTAAAGGCAATTTAGAAGTAGTCTCGAGTGCCCTATATTTGGTGCGCCTTCGAAGACTAAAAAACGCACAAAAATATAAGGTTTGAACTTTAGACGTCAACCAGTACTGTCATAAGTTCTGTCATGCAGCAACTTGATTGATTAGAGTTAATTGTCTTTGAAACTATATGGCAATGGACTTTTAGTAGGTAGCTAAAGTTATAGAGATGAAAAAAAACGGTCTTTGTGATCTTTAAAATCTACTCGAGCCTACTAGTGATAGAAAAACAGTAAATATTGCATTTAAAAAAAAATTTCGTTGTCTGGTCATATTATTGCTGAATTATCACAGTTGCATTCAATGTAAGTACCTACAATAATTACTCTTCAAAAGTGTGTTCGTTATAAAAGCGATTTTATCATAAAATTCTAAAAACTCAAAACCAACAAAGAACAATAATCTTTTTAAACATCCTACGTACTCCGGTTCAGCAAATTTCTCTTCACTGATGGTACCCAAATTGGAACATATATCATTATCAGACGAATCTGACTCTGCCAGTTTTATTATTATTGCCGGAATGTCTTGCACTACCCATTGCTTTGGCCCAGTCACTTTTAATCAGTTCCTGGTAATGCCTAATACAATTCTGCCCTTACTACAGACATTTTTGTCTCTACTGTTAATAAATTTTTATCCATAATAAGGGAGAAACAGCATTCGTTGCAAAGACTTGTCAGATTTGATGTTGCAAATAGCCGAGTTGCACTGCGTCACATGTGCATGCGCTCTGGATGAAGGGTAACCTTGACAGTTGTCCTATCTCTTGCCATGTAATTACTGAATATTTAAACAATTTTGTTGCTGAGGCTTTTGCATCAATCGCTTCACTAATATACGAGAGAAAATAACGTGTTTCATTGTCTATCAGACAATAGAACTGAGCACTGCAACCGTTTCCACAAATTCCAGTGTAATATTTATAAAACTCTGCAGTAAACATGCTTGATTTTTAAAATTCCCGCCAGCACCTAGCAACCTTTTTCCGTAGCAACTCACTCTAACAGACGGTATTAGACAAAGTGAGAGTCTGATAGCATGTCTCGACTATGATTAGCTTTTCTTCTCCAGGTATGCCTCAGTGCGCATGATCGTCCAGTGCAACTTGTCTATTTGAAACTCTATCGGTTGTCTTGTTCGGCGCACGTTTATGCCAAATCAAAACGAAATCTGAAAATTTAGAAAACGGCACTTATGTCATCAAAATAATAGCTAACTTAGACAAAATTAACATTTTTTTTATTTTCTAATCATATTACTCTTAAATTAAGAACAATAATAACATAATTGGATGATTCTCTTTGTTCTTGAACTGATTTGAAATAATTAGAATGACATAAGCGCCAAAACTTTAATCATATTCTTTTAAAAATCAATACAAGAGAAGGCAAGGAACTATATTAAACAACTTTATTGTATTCTTGTACTTACTTTTGCAATTACTGACCAGAAAACTACCCCATGCTATTCTTATGGAAGGTGGTGCATATGCCAAATTTTATCCATACATGCGCAGAATGAGTGGCGCTTATGCACACTTAAAGCCAAATAACTTCTACAGTAATTTTTTGTCGCTTATGACAACGTATAGAACTGATACGGTGTAAGCGTACCTTTCCAATGGTATGAATATCTCCATTTCAGATTTTTTGGCGCTTATGTCGTTCTGGCGTGTACGCGTCGACATATACATATGAACGTATAGTTTGTCAAGAAATAATTGAATAGCCATAAAGACAAACCTATTAACTGAAGTCGACCGCCCGTTGAGGTTGACAATGCAGGGGAATTCCCTCATAAGATCTTGTACGGCGCTCTCGTAGTTGAACACTTGGCTGTGTAGAAAGATTTATGGAGGGAATTCCCCTGCATTGTCAACCCCAACGGGCGATCGACTTAAGTTAAAAGGTTTGTGTTTATGGCTGTTCAATTATTTCTTGACAAACTATACACTGTCTAGCTACATAACTCGCTTGAATAACAACATTTTCTAACGCAGGTACCCCCGCCATAGAGCGAGACACAGGCTTGGTCCCCAGCGACGGCAGCCCCATCGACGCCATGTGCGAGGTAACCGGCGGCCGCTCCTACTGCATCACCTCCCACCGAATGCTCAACCAGTGCATCGACAGCCTCGTCCAAAAAGTCCAGAACGGGGTCGTGATCAACTTCGAGAAAATCGGACCGGATCCCCCACCCCCCATCCCCGACAAAACCGAAGACGGCAAAGACGAAGCGGACGAGGACAGACTCCTCCAGCACTCCTCCACGTCGTGGCACAACTGCCGCAAGATGATCTACGTGCCCAAATCGAGCAAGTCGTACTGCGTCGGTTTCTGGCCAATCCCCGAGTCGTTCTGGCCGGAAGTGACGGCGTCGGTGTTGCCAGCTCGCTCCGCCCATCCCAACATCAAGTTCACTTGCACCAGTTCCGAGCCCTTGGTCATAGAAAACCTACCCTTTGACAAGTACGAGCTGGAACCATCCCCCCTGACGCAGTACATCCTCTCCCGGAAACAGCCTAAGATCTGTTGGCAGGTGTTCGTGGCCAATAGCTACAAGAACTCGGAGGTGGGCCACCCCTTCGGTTATCTCAAGGCCAGCACCAATTTGAACTGCGTCAATTTGTTCGTGATGCCCTACAATTATCCGGTGTTGCTGCCCCTGTTGGAGGAGTTGTCCAAGATGTTGAGGTGGAAGCCGACGAACGAGTGGAGGACTCAGTTTCAGAATTATTTGAGGACGTTGCCGGCGTACTACGCGGGGCCGTTGAGGAGGGCGTTGACGCGCATGGGCACGCCCGTCAATCTTGCGCAGACACTGATACCGGAGAATTCCGAGAATCTGAGCTATTCGGTGTCCAATTATCTGAAGAGGTTGAAGAATCAGGCCAAGGTGGAGTACGACAAGCTGTGCAACGAGATCACTTTGAGGCAGAGCCAGGTAGGGGTAACAGTATTTATTTCATTGTTTTGCGAAAGCCAAAGGATTCTTCCTCCTTTCTTTTTCCTCCTAAGAAAAACATAACTGCCCAAGTAGCACAACTTTGCTTAAAACTGCATGACTTATACACAATAGTTGTACTGTAGGGCCGTAAACCGTTTATGTACACTAATTTGGGGAAAGATTATCTTACAATACAACCTGAGGTAAAAACGTCTAAATGGCGTCTGAAAACAACCCTCATAGAACTTATACATATCAAGAAGCTCTAAATGAAGACGCATTAACGTTTTTATGTCTCCAAATACAACTACCTCATTTACAACAACTTTACGTACGTGACATAACAAAGTTTAACAATCGTCAACAATTACTAGAAAAGTCAGAAGCTGTCATGAACAATTGTTGACTATTGTTAAAGTTTGTTATGTTACGTACGTAAAGTGGTTGTGAATAAGCTCTTAAACCTCATTTACAACCGCTTTACATACGTGACATAACAAAGTTTAACAATCGTCAACAATAGCTAGAAAAGTCAGAAGCTGTTGTGAATCATTGTTAATCATTATTAAACTTTGTTACGTTACGTAAGTAAAGTGGTTGTGAATAGGCTCTTAAACTCCATTCACAACCACTTTACGTACGTGACATAACAAAGTTTAACAATCGTCAACAGTTACTAGAAAAGTCAGAGGCTGTCATGAATAATTGTTGACAATTGTTAAATTTTGTTACGTTACGTACGTAAAGTGGTAGTGAATAAGCTCTTATTCTCTATATTGCTCCGCCATACGTTAATTTACTACATACATAAGTTATAGAACAAGTAAAATATTACCACGGCACTATTCAACAACTTTTGGTGATTTCAAAGTATCACGATCTGTGAATCAAATATCTCTACGCATAATTATTATTTGTGTTATTATTTGCGATACTGTCCAGCATCAGCAGGTCCAAAAATTTAAAGCAAATTCAAATTTATTGTCGTGATGTGGGGTTGGTTATTTATCATTAGTAATATGATAAGTCGTCTCTTGATTGCCGCGGGTTTGACGTCCGAATGGTTGAACTACGAGTCAAGCTCTCGTCGTCTTTTTGACCTAAAAAAAATCTACCATTGACGAGTATTGAATCCATGAGGACTCAACAAGGCAATCAAGAGACGACGAATCATATTTTACAGATTATTTTATAAATTAAAAGTATTGAAGTAGTTCCAAAGTACGTTCGAATCTGGGTAGTGTAAAAATGTCGGATCATCGCTGTCAGTTGTCAGTCACTTGTCAACTGAGTGTCACGTCACAAAATAGAAGTGAAATTATTTATTTTCAACAAGATTTAAACATTTATGTATACCTACGACTGATTACGGCGATTGAATTTTATTTTAACCGCATTATGACATTCTTGGTATGAGATTTGGTAAAATACCAAAAACTTTACAATGGAGTACTTACTTACTAGGTGAACTCTTGTTCGGGGGCATCTACCTACTATGAAAAGAATGGACGAAACAAAACTGGTATGAAGGATATAGGAAGTGAAGACCAATTAGACGCGGCACAGGAAGACCGAAGGACACCGGGGAGAGTGTATTAGAAGAGATTTGCATTTCAAAAGTTGATAAATTGAAAAAATAACTAATAGCTCAAAAAGAGGAGGACCTGCTCATATCCAGTGTTTAAAATAATGTTAAGTTCCTGTTGTTGGCTCGTGAGTTTTAGGAGAATGTTATAAAGTGCTACAAATTTACATTCCAGCGAGTGACTTTGGTGTAATTATAACAAGATACCACACAGTTTAAAGTTACCCAACAATTTTCTGTACAAGTCTGGTAACCGTATCTTTTTCTAAATCTGATTAAATGTTTACTTTGAGTATATTTTTACTTTTGCTATTTTTTAATGACAGTTGTGTTAAATGTCGTAGGATTGTTGATTTGAACTACGACTGTCGTCTTATCACTGTAATCTAGAGTTGCTAGGTTACTGTGAACAAAATCTAGCTTTGGATTGGTTCAATACTTAATGTATAAAATAATCAAGATGATATACCTAAAATGACATAAATATCTGTCATGTTAAAAACGTTTGCTGCATGTCAAAATTTTCCCGCGAGTATACAAAGTGAGGTTAAATCAGTTGAGTGCAGTAGTTTTTGGCTTAGTTTTTCTGGCTTAGATGAGTGTTAAAAACATGTTAAATTTGAAATTCTGTTAAATTGTCATGGCACATAGTGATTTTGTTTCGTTTCGCCGACAAATGCAAAAAATTTCAAGTATTCACACTTGGTGCCCTTTTGACAAAAATTGAAATATTCGCGATTGTTAATGTATAGGTACTTTTAAAAACACGATACAGTCAAAACCTCTGGGCAGATTCGTTAGCCCGTGCAAGGGATGTTTTGGGCTTTATCTCCCTTAATTACACGCCATTAGAAACCCCAAACATTTCTCTGTGCATGAGTCATACTTTTAGGCAAAAGTTGAAAGATCGCAAATAGAGTGTTGTACTGAGACAAAATGTTTTACAAAAAAGGGGTGGAGAGGAAAGTACTTAATTTGTTATGACACCCAATGACGTTGTCAGTCGTAAAACATCTATTATCTAATGAATATTTGTCGTTAAAGTTGCAAAAATTGAAGGTTGCGCGGAAACGTGCATTCGTGGACAAAATTAAGAATAGGAGTATTATACCTATACTTACTCAAAATCAGGGTTGGTATGTTTTAAACATGGTTTAATTTTATTCAATGTTTTTTTTAAATTTATGCATGTCAAATTTCAAAGGACCCCGCACACTTCTAATGGAATCGATATATTTTTTAATTTTTTTAATATGATGTAGCCCGAGCGATGCTGATCAAAACGTCTCACGGGCGCAATCTTGTGAGACGAGTTGTGGGACCACTGGTTTAGTCGCTAAAGCGTCCCAAACTACAGGTCTGGACTGGTGCAGCGCATGATTGTTATTCTTTAGTGGGACAGCCTATACATATACAGAATTGTATTTTTAAAGTGTGCCTTGTTTGACTCTTTGCAACTTTGTATTTAACAATTTTCGCTATCTCTAATAGAAATGGAGATATCGACCGAATACAGACAATTGGGACACCCTGTATAACGCAGATGTCATATTAAACTAGATTATTTGATTAAAAAACAAACGTTTCGAAAATCAATGATTGATAGTAAAAAAGAGGCAGCAGAGAAGCGGCTGGAACCTCCCCAACGCGTGGGTCTTTGATTTCCGTGACTTGTGTTTAAGATTTTAAAGTTAATATGCCTAAATGGCACTTCCCGTTAACCAATTGCTCCCAAAAGCCTTTCAGCTCTTCAACGGGTCACCTGACCTCCATGTACCAAATTTCAGACAAATCCTTCCAGTAGTTTGGGCTATAACGTGGTTTCAGTGTTACTTCAAAATTTCGATTTTTCTACCCAAAGGGTAATAAATGCGAATAAATTTTATCTCATTTAAAACCAGAATTCGAAGACCCTTCTAATGGTGGCAATTAATCTTTCAAAAATTTGTTTTGGATGGGTAAATGAGAGAATACTTTAAATTTGGAAATTGGTGTGCCAAAGCGGCACTTTCCGTGGGTCGATTGAATCCAACATTTGTTCAGCTCTTCGACGTGTAATACAATCTCCATGTGCAAAATTTTAGCCAAATCGGTTCAGGGGCTTGGGCTGTACCGCGATTTTAAAGTCCGATAAAAATCTCGATATTTTTAGTTTTTGGTCAAAAGGGCACTGACAGTGAATACATCTTTGGAAGCAGAATCTGAAGGCCTTTCTTATTGTGACGTGAAAGATGGGGGTTTACATTTAAAATTTAAAAGTTGATGTGCCAAAACGGCATTTCTGGTTGCACGATTGGCTCCAAAAGCTTTTCAGATCTAAGTTGGGTTATCACATGCACACGTACCAAATTTCAGCCAAATCGGTCGAGTAGTTTGGGCTGTGGCGTGTTTACGAACGAACGAACGAACGAACGTACGTACGAACGAACGTACGTACATACATACAGACACATTTTAAAAACCACTTTTTTGGGTTTCTGAGACCTCAAAACGTACAGATCCGGTCTTATCTCGAATTCGAAAATTTTAGTGATTGCAGTAACCTCCCTTTTTTTTTAAATGGTGAAGTGGAGTGGGGAGGTTAAAAACAGACAATGATTTCTTTGAGATGTTTTTTGGGGCTAGAAAAATAAGTAGATTCGATTTCTGCCAACAGAATTTTTGGTCAATTTTTTCGTCTGTTGGGCATTTTTGGCGCACCGTGAATCACTAAAATTTTCGAATTTGAGATAACATCAGATCTACATATACGTTTTCCAGGAACCCAAAAAAGAGGTTCTAAAAATTTGTCTGTATGTATGTACGTACAGTTTAGAAAAGAGCAAATGCCCACCCGGGAAGATGAGGGCCAACCACTGCATGTCTGGTTCACTGTACTGCAAGTCGAGTATTTGGAATATCGCTCGGTTCTTCAGGTAAATACGAACTTCCTGCTTTAATTTAACGTGAAAATGGGCGCGTAATGGAATTTTAAGTCTTGACAACTTTTTTTAAATCCGTCGTAGATTCGTAGCTGTACTTTTTTTCGGACTTTTCCAGCGTCAGTGTTTTGTTATTAACTTTTTGTTACAATTCAACAACACTACGGACGTACTGAAATAAATTTAGGTATTGGAGTGAATGGCTACTCAATCAAATACAGGCTGGTCCAACACTAGTGTCCAGCGGCAAAACGACCTTTTCCTTTGAAGCTAGAGTTTTGAATTTTTTACAGGGTGTACGGGTACTAAAAACCCTCCAGATGGCCTTAATTTTTTTTTGATTGGACCAAAAATGTGACGTCACGAGATTTCAAATTGAGCTATTTTCATGGAATAAATAATTTTTGTTCATAGGTTGATTATCTTGGGCCTTAAGATTATGTTGACCAGATTTTTAATTTTTTTGAACGTCAGGTTAGCAAACTGCAGAAGGCAAAATAATCGTCATTTTATTTCATAAGGAGGCCGTGAAACAATATCGAAACGATGCGCCGTGTGTCCAACTTGAGTTCATCGGAGATTTAGAACTGTCAGTTGCTTGTCATGTTTTGACACGGGTGATTGAACTCCAGAATTATTAATTGATTGATTTATTGAAATAATCTGATATTTTTACAAAAAACTTATGCGAAAGTCATGAAGTCACGGCGAAGTGTTTGAACGCGCAGGCGCAATCGCAATGCGTGTTTACATCTCGACAGCTGATGCCGGCAGTCCGACACGATTAATAACCTTTCTAGCAGTTTATTTCCTTGCAAACTCGTACAAAGGTTTACCCTATTTAATTATCTGTGAATTGGGTAAGTTTTTCAACTTTCATTGTATCTGTAAAAACAACCCTGTTTAATTGAAGGTGATGTTGAAGATTTGGACTCGGATTTAAACGACAAGATTATGGCATCTACTACAAATAATTGTTGATGATTATCACGTTCTGATCCAAGACTGTTTACATTTTACAAGGGAAAAATGTGGATATTGTGCACCAGTGTCGGTTTGAGGAACTCGTGTAGTGACTGCGATGATTAGTGTCAAGATTGCAGTGAAACCTTACTACGTTTAACTAAATAAACTACATTGTTGAATTAGTAATGTGAAATAAATTACTAGCTAGGAATTTGGGGCATTTTGTTCCAAGTGAATATTCAGACCATTTCATAAAGATGCATGTGTACCTTACTTAAAATAAATAAGTTTAGTGGTGCTTTATTCATAATTTAATCCAACAGAAATTGTTACTGTTTTGCTGATTGTTTTACAAAGACAATACGTATGATTTTGAAACCTGTCCCAGATTCATTCGCATTGCATTTCACCAAAGTTCGGGCACTTCGACAGACAGGGTTTTGGTTTCTCGTTCTCATTACTAACACTGACGAATAATTCTGCTAGTCTTGCCTTCGTTATTCCTTTATCTTGTAATTGTAGTAAACAACTGCTTCTTGTAGATTGTGATGATCCTGTCGTTCAAATCTTCACACCTTAAATTAACCAGTATTGCTTATAATAATACAAAGAAAATTGAAAAACTTACTCTATTCACTGATAATTAAATGAGGTAAACCTCTGGAGAGCGTTTGCAAGAAAATAAACTGCTAAAAGGTTCATTAATCTTCACATCTTCCATATCTTCCAGGCATCAACTGTCGAGAGTCGAGGATGTAAACAACACGCTTTGCGTCTGCGCGCGTGTTTAAAACTTCGCGGGGCAGACTCGATGATTTTCACATAATTTTTTTGTAAAAATATTAGATTATTCGAATAAATCAATCAATTAATAATTCTGGGGCTCAATGGCCGCTGTCAAAACATGTCAAGCAACTGACAGTTCTAAATCTCCGATGAACTCGAGTTGGACACACGGCGCATCGTTTCGATATTGTTTCACGGCCTCCTTATGAAATAAAATGACGATTATTTTGCCTTCTGCAGTTTGCTAACCTGACGTTCAAAAAAATTAAAAATCTGGTCAACATAATCTTAAGGCCGAAAATAGTCAACCTATGGACAAAAATTATTTATTCCATGAAAATAGCTCAATTTGAAATCTCGTGACGTCACATTTTTGGTCCAATGAAAAAAATGTTAACGCCATCTGAAGGGTTTTTAGTACCCATACACCCTGTAAAAAATTCAAAACTCTAGCCTCAAAGTAAAAGGTCGTTTTGCCGCTGGACACTAGTGTTGGACCAGCCTGTATTAATTGAGTGATTCTTTTAACTCTTAGGTGCTATCACTAGAAACACCCCACTACACCGAAACACTTGATTTACACTGCTGACGCGTTTCGAACACAATGTGCTCATTATCAAAGCCGAAGCTAAAACAACCTGCCTGTCTAGAAACTGAAATATTTATAGGCCCACCCGGTGTAGTGGGGTGTTTCTAGTGATAGTGCATTTTTCCACCGAAGTTGTCCAGTGTTTCCATAGTAACTCTTAGGTGATTAATTAAATTGTAACAGTAAACAATAATTTTTGATACCTACCAATGGATGGTATTTTGTGTTGAATAAAACTTTGTATGCAGCCATTCATTTTCAGGGGTGATTCTTCGTCGAAAAATATGAAGAAAAGTTCCTATAAACATGTGCCCGCAAATCTCTTCTAAAGCGACTACGATCCTCTGAAGGGGGCGCCCAAACTTCGGTTTTTGTTGAATAAATCAGAAACCGTTTGGGCCACATCGACGGGTTTTTGATATCTGATATTGTGGGTATTAATCAAGCCACATTTAAAAGTTTAATGAAAAAAGGTTATAAACAATAAATTTGTTAAGTAACAATATTTGAAATAATAACGTTGAGTCTGGGTTGAAGAGAGATGTGCAAAAACCGTCGTCTTTAGCGTCTTTCCTGTAATATTCGTCTTAATTACAAATTTGCAATACGCTCTCAACTCACCACTAGTAAGACTGATTCGCTCTCGGTCATTCCGCGCTAGAGGGCGCCCTCCGATTCCCACATTCGGCCATCCTACCTAGGCTTTCGTCTCGAATGGCTGAACTAGCTGCACCAATCCATGGTTTAATGTATTCGGCACAAGTTGACGTTAGTAGTGGTCCTTCATGCTGTCCAACCCGTTTCACATCATATGTATCGTTCCTTTTCTTCTTCGTGATCTCGTAGGGCCCTAGATATTTCGCCTTGATCTATAAGTTGTCTAATTTCCTGATCTTCTTTTGATTTCATTCTTGTTCCAATCAAAAGCTCGAAGGGAGTTGTACCAATGCTTCTGTTGTATGTTGAATTTAAAAGTCGTTGTACTGTGCTCACGTGCTGATACCATTTCGTTGGATCATCCATGCTCAGTTTGGATAGGCAATTTACGATGGTGCTATTTATCCGCTCGACTTGACCATTCGCTCGTGGCAAACCTGTTGTAATTTGATAGTGCTGTATATCCTCTGATTTACAAAAATTACGAAATTCTTCGCTCGTAAAAGCAGTACCTCTATCTGTCACAATCTCTTTGGGAATTTGCTGAATTCTGAGTTTTGATATCACTTCTTTCGTCGTGGTGGATTTCGTGGGAAATAGCCATACAAATTTTGAGAAATTATCGATAATGGCTAGGATGTGCTTGTAGTTTTTATTCGTGGATTCCAATGGACCTAAGTGATCTAAATGGTACGTCGTCAATGGGGTTTCACCCTTCTTTCTAGGATGTAGAAAACCTTCTTGTTTTCCAATTTTCCTATTGTTTAGTATGCAGGCTAAACAATTAGCGATACATTTGTCGAGTTTTTCTTTCAATTTCGGAATGAAGAACTCTTGTTGTATTTTCTTCATTGTTCTCAAAGACCCGAAATGTCCCTGTTCGTGAAAGGTCCTAATAATCTGATCTTCCATACTTTTAGGTATAACCAGCAGTTCAACTCCGTTTTTAGATTTATATAAAATATCATTCTTTGCAATATAGTCTTCGTATGGTTTCTCATTTAAAAGATCTTTAATCAACTTTAAATGTTCATCTTCATCTTGTGCTGTCTTCACTTTGTTTACAAGGCCATCGGTAGCAATCATGACTGGATGCCGACTGAGGGAGTCAACATGTCTCATTTTCGTTCCACTTCTGTGTTCTATTTTGAAGTTATATTCTTCTAAAAGCAATGACCATCGTGCGACTCGCGTGCAGAGATCCTTCTTGTGCATAGTTTTCTCAAATGCGGCACAATCCGTCACAACTTTAAAAGTAGTTCCCATTAGATAGATACGAAATTTCTTTAGTGCTTCTACTATAGCTAGAACTTCTAGTTCGTAGCTTGAATACTTCGTTTCAGCGGATGTCGTTTTCCGACTCATATAATAAACAGGATGGAGTTGATTGTCTTCAGCGGATCGTTGCAAAAGAATTGCGGCAACACCATTCTGGCAGGCGTCGGTATGGACTTCAGTTTCATTCCCTTGGACGTATATATTCAAAACTGGAGCGTTGCAGAGAATATCTTTCAATTTGACAAAAGCTTGAACTTGTGCTTCTTCGAATTCAAACGGTTTGTCTTTTTTGATCAAGTCACTTAATGGCTTGGCGATCAAAGAATAGTCCTTAATAAATTTTCGGAAGTATCCCGTTAGTCCTAAGTAACTTTGTACATCTTTGACGGTCTTTGGTGTCGGGAATTTCAAAACAGCTTTGACTTTATCAGGTGACGGATAAAGTTTACCATTCTCTATAACATGTCCTAAAAACTGAATCATCTGCTTCAAAAAGTGACATTTCTTCTTATTTATTTCTAAGCCGTATTGAGCAACAACTTCTAAGACTTGGCGTAATTTCTCAATTCCTTCGGCTTCATTCTTGGACGGAATTATTAAATCATCCATGTATATCAGCAGAGTTTCGTCATTCATTAATCCTCTGAACACGGTGTTAATAAATCGCTGGAAAACAGCTGGAGAGTTGCATAAACCAAATGGAACTCTTTTGAACATAAATTGACCCTTATGCGTCACAAAAGCGGTATATTTCTGACTCTTCTCGTTTACTTTTACGTGGAAAAATCCATTCTTCAGATCTAAAGTTGTAAAAATCCTAGCTTCTTGCAATCGATCCAATAAATCTTCAATAACTGGGAGAGGATACCGGTCTTTGACGATCAACTTGTTTATTCTTTGATAATTTATGCAAACTCTAGGAGTGTTATCCTATTTAGTGGCTATAACAACTTGACTTGCATATTCGGAATTACACGGCTCTATTATGCCATTTTGTAGCCATTCTTCAACTTGTTTATCGACGATCTCTTTTTCTTTAATTGGCAAGCGTCTTGGGCTGGAGTAAATTGGTTTTTCTTCAGTTAGGGTAATATTCATTTCGACATCTGTAGTCTTCGTTCCCTTGGGTTCGTAGTTCATTAAAAGTCTCTTCACGTCGTGGTAATATTTGCTTCCTTTCAACTGTTCGATATCTAATTCTTCTTCTTTTTCATCGCTTTTTATTCTAAGTGACAATTTTCTATGTTCGTTGGCTTCGTCATCTACATTGTTAAGCTTTGGTTCTTTGTGATCTTCGATTGTCTGATCTTCGCTCTTCTTTTCTTCTTTGTTTGATGGAAGTATTCCTATTTCCTCAGAGCTGATCACCAGAGTAATATCTTTCAAGATGGGCTTTCCTATAATCAGACTCGTCGGCATTACTTCATCTAAAACAACGTAGAAGATAGCTTTGAACTCTTCTTGATCTATCTTAACATCAGTCTCAAATTTTCCTAAGGTGTTAAAAGCCGTATTTCCAAAACCATATAACGTCATTAATTCCTTTTCGAACTTGAGATTATCCGTACCCATATCGATAAAATCGGTCAAAGACAACAAATTAAAATCGCTTCCGGTGTCAAAAAATGCAATCATATCACGATTATTTATCTTGATCATTTTTCTCATTCCATGTTCAATCTTGGACTCTTTAACTCGTAAACTTCTTTTCGTAGATAAATAGAATTATCAGCAACTGTTTTCTTTTGCTTCACGTTTTTCTGTGGGCACTCGGGAGATATGTGGCCAAATTCATTGCAAGCAAAACATTTAGGTCCCTTGTCTTTTTCCTTACAATCCTTAGATTCGTGGCCAGGAGATCCACAGTTAAAGCATCGACTTTTCCCTGATTTCTTATTTTGACTTTTAGCCTCGCTTTTAGCTTGAGTCTGTTTCTCATCTTCCTTCTTCTTTCCTTGACTGGTTTTAAATCTTGTGTAGATTCGAAACTTTTCTTTAAGTTCTTCAACACTCTGAGCACCATACAAAACAGATTTATTGACTTCTTGATCTGGAATACCACGTATGACATAGTCTACTAAAGCGACTTCTTCGACATTAGCGTGACTTGCAATTTCCCTCATTTTAAATAAATATTGTTGCAGAGATTCATCTGGCTTCTTCGATCTAGTACTCAACTTCCTATGTATAGCTGCACTATTCGTTGGTTCGTGAAACTCTTTAATGAGCTTGCTCTTCAGCATTTTCCAATTCGTGAAACAGGTTTCAGATCGCAGAAAGAGTTGAGCAGTACCCTTTAGCAGTCTTTTTGCATAGATGAGTTTCTCAAGTTCACCTAAATTCAGCATTTCACAATTTTCTTCAAAATCCTTTACCCACTTCATGATTGGATAGCCGTCATCACCAGAAAACCTAGGAAGAGCATCGTCAATATCTCTCAAACTCATCGAAAGTTTCATAGGATTATGCTGATTTCTCCTTGAATTTCTTCCTCTATCGTGTTTTTCATCCCTTTTATAATCGATGTTATGTCTTCTGAATTCATTACTTCTTTCTTCGTCTTCTTCGTTAGAAATATTTTCATATTCTTCGCCTTCGTTGCTTCCGAATTCTTCATAATCTTGATTTTCGTCACATCTTCTATGTCTGCCTTCATGGTGTCTCTTCTTTTCTTTTGTTCTTCTATCATAACCGCCTTCATCGTCGTCATCGTCTTCATATTCGTCTTTAACTTCTGTTTGTCGCAGCGTCTTCTTGGTTTGAATCGTCCTTTGCTTCTTTTTTCTTTCATTTTCTTCTGCTTCAGCTTCTTCGTCTTCCGATTCTTCGTCTTCAGTGTCTTCTGCTGTAACAGACTTATTCAACAAAATAATGTTCGACAAAAGAGCGGCTAAATTCGTTGTCAACTCGTCTTTCGAACAAATCGCAATTGAGAACAAGGAGGAATTTCCTGAAATTAGCAAGATAATCATCAACGATTTCTACGTCGACGACCTCCTCACAGGAGCAGAGTCAATAGAGCATGTAAACAAGATAAAATCCGACATGACCACTCTATTACAGAAATATGGACTCGAGCTTAGCAAATGGCGCTCGAATAGCGCTAAGATCGTAACAAACCAAACTCAAAATCAAACTGATCACAATGAATCACCATTAGAATTGTTTACGAAATACAATTCACCTACAAAGACGTTAGGTATAAATTGGAATGATCAAGACGACACGATCCATTACACTGTTATCGAACAGGCACATGACATAGCAGTAACCAAGAGACAAATACTATCAAGAATTGCTAGACTATTCGATCCACTGGGTCTGTTAGCACCGATAGTGATCACAGCAAAGCAAATTATGCAACAACTTTGGAAAATGAAATCAGATTGGGATGAACCCGTTTCGTCTGAAATACAACAAAAGTGGAGTGCCTTTCAGAGCGAGATGCCACAAATATCACACATCGAGATCCCAAGAGCCATTGTTATAAAGGAAGCAATTGACACACAAATTCATGGATATTGTGACGCGTCTGAAGCGGCCTATGGCGCATGTATCTACTTGAGGTCTACAGATGGAGATGGTAACACACTATGCCGATTAATTTGCTCTAAATCGAAGCTAGCTCCGCTAAAGACTGTGTCTATTGCACGACTAGAATTATGCGCAGCTCTTCTGCTTACCAGACTCTACAAATCCGTAATCACATCGTTAAACTTGAACAACGTTGAAACATATTTTTGGACAGACTCGACCATAGTCCTATTCTGGATAAACACGGAGCCGTATAAATTGAAAACGTTTATTGCTAACAGAACAGCCGAAATACAATCAATCAGCAATGCAGAGCAATGGAAGCATGTACCGTCAAGTCAGAACCCTGCCGATCTAGTATCAAGAGGACGAATGCCGCAGCACTTAAAGGACGAAAATATGTGGTGGCAAGGACCACAGTGGCTTCGCCTAAATCAGGACGAGTGGCCAAGCAAACAACTTGAGGTCTCATGTGAACCGTCTGTGCTGGAACTAAAGCCAATTGAATCAACATGTCACATCACGTCGAAACAAGATTTTGATTTAATGCACAGATTCTCGACACTTTTGAAGTTGCAACGAGTAACAGCTTATTTGTTAAGATTTTGGAAAAATTCAACCAACCGTAAGACACGCCAGCATGGGCCTCTTAACGTTGACGAACTCAATGCTGCTCGACACGCGTTAGTAAAATTAGCCCAAGGACAATGCTTTTCTCTAGAAATCAAGGATTTAGAAAAGGGCGGCAGACTAATCAGGAAAACGCAACTCACGTCACTCAAACCCTTTCTTGATGAAAACGGAATTCTACGCGTTGGAGGCAGAATTCGAAACGCTGAAATTGAGTATGAACAGAAACATCCCATGTTGTTACCTAAAAATCATCGCTTAACCGAGTTAATAATAATTCACGAACATAGAAGAAATCTTCACGCTGGACCTCAACAACTCCTTGCCACGATACGCTTGAAATATTGGCCTATTTCTGCCAAGAACTCGATTAGAAAGGTACTACATAACTGCATTACTTGTTTAAAGGTGAAACCGAGATATTTACAACCTATGATGGGGGATTTGCCCAGCGTAAGACTCACACCAGCCAAACCATTCTCGACAACAGGAATAGATTTTTGTGGTCCATTTCTCACTGTTGAATACAGGCGCAGAGGTAAACTACCTGTTAAGACATATATCTGCATCTTTATATGTTTGGTAACAAAGGCAGTGCATTTGGAAATGGTCACAGCTCTCACAACCGAAGCGTTTATTGGTGCCTTAAAAAGATTTATCGCTCGAAGAGGAAAATGCCGAAACATTTACTGTGATAATGGCACGAACTTCGTCGGGGTCAAGAACGAGTTAGCTGACATTTTCAGACTTCTCCAATCCAATAATACTATACATGACACACTAGGACAGATGGAAGTGCAGTGGCACTTCATACCTCCACGCTCTCCCCATTTTGGTGGGCTTTGGGAGGCCGCTGTCAAATCTACGAAATACCACTTAAAGCGCGTGGCCTCAAATGCTCATCTAACGTTCGAAGAATTTAACACATTAGTTGCCCAAATTGAAAGTTGTTTAAATTCTCGCCCTTTAACCGCCATGAGTAATGACCCCTCAGACCTTGCCCCTTTAACCCCTGGACATTTTCTCACGGGAGAAGCACCAGATAACCTACCTGAACCTGACTTATGCACCATTCCGGAAAATCGACTAAGTCATTGGCAAAGGGTGCAGAAGATGTATCAGCAGTTTTGGAGACGATGGTCAGTCGAGTATCTCTCTCAGCTCCAATCTAGAAGCAAATGGACGACTCCCCAACCTTCGCTTCAACTCGGCACGTTAGTTATCATCAGAGAGCCCACCCAACCGACCAAATGGAGGATGGGACGCGTCACCGAAATTCATCCTGGCACCGATGGTGTAGTGAGGGTGGTTAAGGTTCAAACGGCCGCGGGTGTTATGAAACGTGCGGTAGTGAATGTATGTCCGTTACCGGTGGAGCTTTGAAATGATCAACCACCTTTCTGTAGTCATTGTATTGTTTATTTCTTATGTATGTTATGAAATATTAGTGTTTCGTGTGTAAAAAATTTCATTGTTCTTTCTTTTTTGTATGCTAAAATAAATATTGTATTTTTGAAGGCTGCCGCTTCAAGGCGGGCAGGATGTTTGCGAAACATTCAATCCGGCAACAGCGCCTGTGAGCATCAGATGCGCGGTCCCGTCCGCGGCGAAGCGAGTCTTCAGTAGTCATGTAACCGTCGAGCAAGTAGTTTCATTTTTTGCATCAACCCACATTTTTAATACAGTCCACTGGCACAAATAGCTCCATCAGACTGAGTTATCAGCAAAAACCGGATTTTACCAAGGGCGTTCGAAATGGGGGGGGGGGGCTGGCTTTTGCTTGCGCCATTTTTTTGACATTTTATCACCGGAATTTGGTTGTCTGACTAAAATTACATAAAAAACCTCTCTTGTTACTCTGTAGGACCAACCGCTTTCAAGAAAATGTGCTTTATTGATCAACCTGCATTCATTTCCAAGGCTATCAAAATGGGACAATTTACTTTTATTAAATTACAAAACTGAGCGGATTCTGAAAATTAATATCTAAAGTAATCTGATGATGATTAATGTCAGATACTATGCAAAAAGGTAAAAACTTAATAATTGACTATATAAAAATCGAATTTTAGACGGCCGCTTCAAAGGACCGTAGCCTCCTAAGGAGCGATTTTTCGACCCGTATGTATTTATAGGAACTTTTCTTCATATTTTTCGATGTGGAATCATCCCTGAAATTATTGCATGACACCGAAACCATTTAGCTCAATAATAACACATGATTGGTTTCAATTTAAGGTAACTAGTAGAAATAAAATTAAACAGACGTTAAAAATGATCAATCAAGAAGGCAGACGGAGTTAAGTCGACAGAAATCGACACAAACACAAAAACACGAAGAATTAAAATTTATGGGAGTTAAACTTTGGGTCTAGAATAAAACGTTAGACTCCAAAGGGCGTTGATCGAAACTTTTTTTAAACGTTTCATTCCAGATCCAGAGTTTAACCCCCATAAATTTTAATTCTTCGAGTTTTTCTGTTTAGGTTCTTGATTTTTGTACGTGACACACACACTTAACCCCGTTTGCGAAATTTTAAGTCTCAGTACAGTGTCACCGACTTTATTAAACTCCCCTTTTGGTAAATTTTTTTTTGTACCTATTACCTATATAATTTTACTAGTTAAGCTCCTCGTTTGTAGTGCTGAAGATGGTCGAAGTGTCGACTGAAACCATGGTCCACGTTTTTTCAATAGTAATACGACGAGTAGTCTCTTGATTGCCGCGAGTTTTGACGTCCGAGTGGTTGTCAACTACGAGTCAAATGGTAGATTTTTTTAGGCTAAAAAGAGGACGAGAGCTCGCTCGAGTCCTCTTTGGCCGAAAAAAATCTACCATTTGACAAGTAGTGCATCCATGAGGACTCAACAAGGCAACCAAGAGACTACGAATCGTATTTTGCAGATTATTTTATAAATTAAAGTATTGAGTAAGTAGTGTCAAGTTGATGTTGTAGTATTATCACTGTAATCAGGATTTGATTGGTTACTGGTATACTAAACGCTGCTTTGGATTGGTTCAATACTTAATACTACATGTGTGATGGGATCGACTTCGAGTTTGATTTTTACATTATTTCTACTTTGGCTTAAGTGCATAGCCCACTTTGTGAAATGGATCACCTCCTATCGCAACGTTTTATTTATTTTACTGAAGATTATTTTAGTTTCGAAAATACGACGAGCATGATATCACTAAGGTCCTGCATGAACCCTATTGGACGACCAGTTTTAGTTTCTGAGGAAAGACTTCCCTTTAATTGTGAACTTTTTTTGAAAATACCTGTCACTCCTGAACAAGTGATCATTGATGACTGGATTAATGATGTTTTCTTGGAAATTTATTTCAGAACGTCCGCCGTGTTGCTAAATTGTAACAAAAAGTTAATAACAAAACATTGATGCGGGAAAGTTTTCGAAAAAATGTGCAGCTACGACAGATTTCAAAACGTGGTCAAGACCTAAAATTTCAATGCGCGCCTTGTCTCATGACAAATTATGCAGAAAGTTCGTATTTACCTGAAGAACCGATCGATATTCCCACTACTCGACTTGCAGTGCAGTGGACCAGGCATACAGTGGTTGGCCCTCACCTTTCCGGGTGGGCATTTGCTCTTTTCTAGACTGTACGTGCGTTTATGAACACGCCAAAGCCAAATCTACCAGTTCAAATGATTCACGTTCCCTCTTTCAGTGCAATAACTTGAAGAGCAACTCAGAGCAGATCAGAGTGGTCCCCAAGGTCACCCTAAAGAAGGACCTCATAAGCCACCCCCTCCTCACCGACAAATTCAACAGCCAACGCGATCAAATCCTCGACCAGGCCACCTCCTTCATGGTCACCCTGGACAAGGAGAGGCAGAACGTCAGCTTCAAGAATCCCTTCGACATACCGCGCGATCGCCTCGTCCAGCAGGTGGTGCGCATGCGCAACAATTTCCTCCAACCCGATTGGATCTCCCTGGACCAGGACAGCGCCCACTCCCTCCCCATCTCCCAGATGGGCAACTACCAGGAGTACCTCAAGCGGCAGACCCCCCAACTGAGGGAGATCGAGTCGGCGCCCGTCCGCCAGCACATGTTCGGCAACCCCTTCAAGATCGACAAGAGGATGATGGTGGACGAGGCGGACATCGACCTGATGGCGGCGCCGGGGGCGGGCAGGAACAACAAGAGGCCCAATCCGAACGCGGACGTGGGGGGGCGGCTGCCGGCGAAGAGAAAACCGGGGCCGATACCGAAGAGTTTCGTTTATCGGAGGCCGAGCTTGGGGGGGACGACGCCGCCCGACAGTCCTTTGCCTCAAGAACCTTCGCCAGTCCCGTGGTACGTATTTTTAGTGAGGCACTCTTGTTTTTGAATAGGGGTTGATTAACTCGAGGTCTTGCCACCGATAAAAATAATCGCTTATAATACCACAAGTGCATGCTATTTAATCGGTTGAATTTTGAAAATTATTACGAAGAGCTTGTTCCGGTGGTAAAATAATGAGAACTAAATTGTCACTTATTATAGATTAAGGCTGCGGTCGCCAACTATTATCCCTAACGCCTTTCAAGCGGATTAAATCAATTTTATTTATTTTTTTGAAATCCTGTCAGTTTTATTTCTTAACAACAGAAGTAAATTAATTCGCAAGAAATGATGTAACCCCCCCTAGAAATAAAATGACCCCTATAAATCATAAAGGGGTTAAATCATCAGGGGTTAAAAATATGAACCTCGAAATCGCCGCAATTTTTCAACGAATTTTTTCATCATTAAGGAAACCTTACTATAGGTACATGAAAAGAATATCAGAAATGTCAATTGACAGATTGCCCCACAAAACATTTCTTAGACTAAAGCAACTTCACTACAACTCTAAACACGAAGAGAAATGTAACTGGTTCTCCAGACTTGCATCGTTTCTGGCACCATACAGGGTTAGTACAAAGTCCCTGGACGGCCTGTATGTGACAATTATTGAAGGAATTGAGGATTCCTTAGAATTTGAGAATAATTACCGAACAAAAAATATTAACACACAAAAAAATTGGTTTGATTCTGGAGTCTAAAACTGCATAGGCACTCGAAAGTGTGTCGAGTGTACTAAAAAAAAATTCCATTCCTGCCTAAAATTCAATTTTTAAGAATTCATTGTTAAGTACCTATACGAGGGAGCCCCTTGGTTGTGGGCCAGCTAGGATGTGGTGCGTATTTCGTACTGTCAGGAGACTTTAAAAAGACCACCTGCCATTAATTTTTCCCTTAAAAAAACGAAAATGCCAATTTCAGCAAGAAGTATACACTGGAAGATGATTTTTTTTAAACCGTTAGCGACCTAACATGTGACCCATCTTGCTTCCTTAAATTTGAGAGAGAATCAATTAATAATAATAATAATAATAATAATAAGTTTATTTACTACTGATAAAATAAATTTAACACTACAAAATAATTATGTGGTAAAAAGGAAGGTACGTTCAACTATGCATGTTGGGTGAACACCGCATGCATATTTGATCTTCCACGTACCCCTGCTAAAAACTAAAAACATAACAACCTAATATTCAGGCAGGACTTAATAATACGTTACTAACTAAATATTACAAGATAAAAAAACTTTAAATACTACTCTGTATAAGATAAGTTTTTTGTCCTCAAATTTGAAGGAGAATCGATCGGTGCAAAGGACCATCCTTATGGAAAATAGCTTTCTGTGGATTTGGCTGAAATTTTGGTATGTTGTAGATTTCGACCTCCTGATGAAATGTTATCATTGCCCCAAAGAAAAGCTTATTTTTTGTGTGTCCGATGGTGTTAAAGTACAATATGGCCACCATAAGAGAATAAAAAGTTGACTACCGTTACTCAAAATCTAAAAGTCCTAAAAAATTTCTGACGATTCCATTCAATTGACAGCTGTCAGTAATATAAAAGCTCGAAGTGAAATTTAAACAGTGCAATATTTCTCTAATTTAACCGACTCCGAACCTCTTACCGTTTAGAAGATGAAAGTGGTGAGCAGTGAAAAAGGAACCACCCTGTATATTCTTGAAGGAAATTTAACGCTCTAAAACTTTCTTCCTGGCGACTTTTCTGCAAAACCAAAGACTGAGGAATTAGAAGCAAAAGTTTGTTTTGACAATTGCCGTCTTTTGAGAGCGGATATCTCGAAAACGGTTCATTTTTCCTTAATAATGTATACTAGCAGAGTTGTAGAAAATTTTATAGACTTTCATTTTCATACAAGGATTTTTTCGCTACGACGCACCATTTTCGAGTTATAAGCGAAAAAACAAAAAAGGGACCTTTTCACCCCCCTCCCCCTCTGAAAAGGACGGTTAGGGGCGGGGACTTTTAGTATGTTTACCTCCTAACTATCCCCAACACATTCCCGAAGAGAAAAATTCTCCCCCCTTCCATGCTCTCTACAACCCCTTTATTGCCTGGACTACTATGATACCTATATTTTTAGAAATTGATGTTTAATTTGTAGTTTTTGTAAATTATGCTTTGATTTTTGATTTAAGGACTTTATGGCTTAATTTTTATCTCTCTTCTTGCTGAAAGAATTGCAAATCTCGAACAGTTTCGTTTTATTTTGTAGGTTAAACACCATCGAAAAAGAGCTGCCAACCTTCGACGAAAAACCATCCCTGATCTCAGTAAACGGTTTGGACAGCCCTTCGTCGAGCGAAAGGTCTCGATCGCCATCTCCTACGCTGGAAATGCCTGCCTACAGCGTCAACGAGCTGAATTACGTCAATCGCAACAGTTTTTACAGCTATTCAAACTCCGCCGGCTCCTTAGACACCGTCGTCACGACTAACTCCCTGAACGAAACTTATCCAACGCCGTCTCTTTTCGAGGACAACAAACAGAGTATTTCGCAGATTCTGAAGGAGGCCAACAGCATAACTGCCGCAGCGCACAACAACGTGGAAACGAAGGTTGTTAAGGTTAGTAGAGGAAACAAGCCTTATTCAGGGGGTGTTCTTAAGAGCACCGACAAACTTCGGGGGGTGATTCTTCACGTTATTCTGAGACTAAAAGTTCCTATGGACATATGTCCGAAAGTGCTTAGTTTCTAAGTTACAGGGTGTTTAAGTTAAAAAAATATATATTTTTTTGCTAATATTTCAAAAATGTTTCAAATTTCTTGAAACTCAGAATACGTTTATACCTCTTAAGGGACAATTTGCATAGTATACTGAAAATTTCGTACCAAGTTCAGGGGCATAGGTGCATACTTTTCCCGTCAAGTAGGGTACGCCACTGTTTTTTTGCAATAATGAATCCTATTTATTATCGACTGGTTAAAACTGCACAAAATCGTCCTGTTTGATTTTTTCGTTGTGATGAGCCGTTTTTGAGAAAACAGTAAAAACCTAATCGGAGGCAATTAAATTTTCCACTCATTACCATTCGACCAATAAAAAGCTGTTCCAACGTCAAACTTCAGCCAATCACGTCAGTTTTATATTGATAAAGGAGCAGCATGCCCTTTTTCCAGCGACTGAACACCACCCGTATCGTTTTATAGTGATTATTTTATACTTTAAGTATTGAACCAATTCAAAGCAGCATTTAATATACCAGTAACCAATCAAATCCTGATTACAGTGATAATACTACAACGTCAACTTGACACTACTTACTCAATACTTTAATTTATAAAATAATCTGCTAAATACAATTCTATTGATAAAACAGCAGCATGCCTGCCAATATGAAGAAACTGACCAGACTGACAACTATAAAACCAATGTCACTTGATATCAAATCAACATCAAATAAATTCATCTTTTCACGTTTAAAAGACGTTCTTTCAACAATAACAACTCTTTACAAACTGATTTTTTCCTCCATTCGTGAAATAGTCTCAGCAAATTTCACTCGTGCGCGAGATTTTACCGCAAATATTTGAAAATGTTTACTCGAAGAAATGCTGTCTTATTAGAAACAACCCCTCGATCTCTTCGAGCTCTCAGGATTTTTTCATACAATAAGACTGCATTACATTCTCGGAAAATTTTATAGCGGTAAAACCCCTGGCACTCGTTGTTTTATATACGAAAAAGTGAAGATTAACTACTTTTCTTTGATTAATCCACATTTTAAATATGAGAATGGCCAATGGACTGAAAAGCTTAATAATTAGTTTAAGAGCTTTCATGAAAAAATAAAAAAATTAGAAAATCAAAATGTGCAAACACTTAAAAAAAGTTGCGCACCCTGTATCTTGGAAGCTAAGCACTTCAGGACATATGTCCATAGGAAGTTTTTGTCTTATAATAATTTGGAGAATCACCTCCTGAAATTTTGCGTTGTACTTAGGGAACACCCTGTAGTGTAAGAATTTTTTCTACATCTTCCACCTCCCAGCAGTTCTTAAAACGACCGAGGGGTTGACAACTGGGTAAAAATCTGTACATCAAAATTTCCATAATTTGCTAACAAATTTCCAGAAAATGTGCAAAATCGTGCAAAAATATCCAAAATTTCCAAAAAAAGTTCAAAATTTTCCAAAATTCCTGAAAAAAATTGTACAAATTTCTCATGCTTGTACACCAAAATTTCCAAGTTGTCAACCCCTAGAAAACGACGCATCTTATTTACCCCTAAGGAAAAGTTAAGCATCAAGTTGGCCGTGCCAATAACAAAACTTTGACTGTCATTCTTTCAGTTTCAATGAGAGCAGTGACAATTGACAGTGCATGTAAAGTCCGTTCATTTTCTATAGCAGAACTAAAATTTTTGTGGAACTGTACAACCCTAATTTGTAAGGGCCTGTACTTTTGACAATTTGATCGAAATTTTGCGGGAAAGCAAAAACATTACCTAACCCAAATCTTCTAGGGTTTATTTTTAATTTTTATTGTTGGCAGCAGTGTTACAGATAAACGTCCCTCACGTGAATATTTTTCTTTGCACTTTACTCAAAACTGCACGCACACAAAGGCCATTTTGGGTCAGTTCAGAGTAATTGCAAAATTTTGACATTTGTCATGTTTTCTGACGTATCGCATTGAAATCGCTTTTACCAACTCACCTGTTAGTAAAAATCCTTGCAAAATTTCCTCATACCAACCTAAACTTCAAATTTTGACGTTCTCTGTCATTTCAATAGAAAACGAATGGAGAGTATCGTAGAAATTGGTATTTCTATCCCTTGAGGAAAATATGACGTTTCACCAACTGACAGGTGGTGGAAAATGTGCAACATTTCACGTAACGTTTTTTTCTATAACCTATATGAAATGTTGACATTTTCTACAATCTGACAGTTGCTAAAAAGTCACATTTTACCCTTTGAAGTTGAAGTAAACTATTTTTTCCCTTGGGGTGGAAATGCGTATTTCTCCCTCGCAGATATTTTGACAATCTAGTAGTCACTCTTATTCTGTCACCAAGGCAACGCTTCTACCAACTCACCTGTTAGTAAAAATCCTTGCAAAATTTCCTCATACCAACCTAAACTTCAAATTTTGACGTTCTCTGTCATTTCAATAGAAAACGAATGGAGAGTATCGTAGAAATTGGTATTTCTGTCCCTTGAGGTAAAATATGACGTTTCACCAACTGACAGGTGGTGGAAAATGTGCAACATTTCACGTAACGTTTTCTTCTATAACCTATATGAAATGTTGACATTTTCTACAATCTGACAGTTGCTAAAACGTCACATTTTACCCTCTGAGGTGGAAGTAAACTATTTTTTCCCTTGGGGTAGAAATACGTATTTCTGCCTCGCAGACATTTTGACAATCTAGTAGTCACTCTTATTCTGTCATCAAGGCAACGCTTCTACCAACTCACCTGTTAGTAAAATTCCTTGCAAAATTTCCTCATACCAACCTAAAATTCAAATTTTGACGTTCTCTGTCATTTCAATAGAAAATGAATGGAGAGTATCGTAGAAATTGGTATTTCTGTTCCTTGAGGAAAATATGACGTTTCACCAACTGACAGGTGGTGGAAAATGTGCAACATTTCACGTAACGTTTTCTTCTATTACCTATATGAAATGTTGACATTTTCTACAATCTGACAGTTGCTAAAACGTCACATTTTACCCTTTGAGGTGGAAGTAAACTATTTTTTCCCTTGGGGTAGAAATGCGTATTTCTCCCTCGCAGACATTTTGACAATCTAGTAGTCACTCTTATTCTGTCATCAAGGCAACGCTTCTACCAACTCACCTGTTAGTAAAATTCCTTGCAAAATTTCCTCATACCAACCTAAAATTCAAATTTTGACGTTCTCTGTCATTTCAATAGAAAATGAATGGAGAGTATCGTAGAAATTGGTATTTCTGTCCCTTGAGGAAAATATGACGTTTCACCAACTGACAGGTGGTGGAAAATGTGCAACATTTCACGTAACGTTTTCTTCTATAACCTATATGAAATGTTGACATTTTCTACATTCTGACAGTTGCTAAAACGTCACATTTTACCCTTTGAGGTGGAAGTAAACTATTTTTTCCCTTGGGGTGGAAATGCGTATTTCTCCCTCGCAGATATTTTGACAATCTAGTAGTCACTCTTATTCTGTCACCAAGGCAACGCTTCTACCAACTCACCTGTTAGTAAAAATCCTTGCAAAATTTTCTCATACCAACCTAAACTTCAAATTTTGACGTTCTCTGTCATTTCAATAGAAAACGAATGGAGAGTATCGTAGAAATTGGTATTTCTGTCCCTTGAGGTAAAATATGACGTTTCACCAACTGACAGGTGGTGGAAAATGTGCAACATTTCACGCAACGTTTTCTTCTATAACCTATATGAAATGTTGACATTTTCTACATTCTGACAGTTGCTAAAACGTCACATTTTACCCTTTGAGGTGGAAGTAAACTATTTTTTCCCTTGGGGTAGAAATGCGCATTTCTCCCTCGCAGATATTTTGACAATCTAGTAGTCACTCTTATTCTGTCACCAAGGCAACGCTTCTACCAACTCACCTGTTAGTAAAAATCCTTGCAAAATTTCCTCATTCCAACCTAAAATTCAAATTTTGACGTTCTCTGTCACTTCAATAGAAAATGAATGGAGAGTATCGTAGAAATTGGTATTTCTGTTCCTTGAGGAAAATATGACGTTTCACCAACTCACAGGTGGTGGAAAATGTGCAACATTTCACGTAACGTTTTCTTCTATAACCTATATGAAATGTTGACATTTTCTACAATCTGACAGTTGCTAAAACGTCACATTTTACCCTTTGAGGTTGAATTAAACTATTTTTCCCTTGGGGTAGAAATGCGTATTTCTCCCTCGCAGACATTTTGACAATCTAGTAGTCACTTTTATTCTGTCACCAAGGCAACGCTTCTACCAACTCACCTGTTAGTAAAAATCCTTGCAAAATTTCCTCATACCAACCTAAAATTCAAATTTTGACGTTCTCTGTGACTTCAATAGAAAATGAATGGAAATTGGTATTTCTGTCCCTTGAGGTAAAATATGACGTTTCACCAACTGACAGGTGGTGAAAAATGTGCAACATTTCACGAAACGTTTTCTTCTATAACCTATATGAAATGTTGACATTTTCTACATTCTGACAGTTGCTAAAACGTCACATTTTACCATTT
This sequence comes from Pycnomerus fuliginosus, assembly GCA_963924575.1. NCBI lineage: Eukaryota > Metazoa > Arthropoda > Insecta > Coleoptera > Zopheridae > Pycnomerus > Pycnomerus fuliginosus. Next base: position 23,881,019 of record OZ004622.1, read on the forward strand.
GAGGTGGAAGTAAACTGTTTTTTCCCTTGGGGTATAAATGTGTATTTCTCCCTCGCAGATATTTTGACAATCTAGTAGTCACCCTTCAACCCTTACAGAAAACTGATATTTGTAAATATTAACTAAATTTCATGTTACACCGCTGTTTCAGAAAACATAATTGTATTATTACACGGGGGAGAAGTCTCTTTTAGCGTTCACACTTCATGCTAAAATCTGTAACTTCTCCCCCTTATACATAGTACAGGGTGTCCCAATTGTCTGTATTCGGTCGATATCTCCATTACTATCAGAGATAGCGAAAAATAGTGAAATACAAAGTTGCAAAGGGTCAAACAAGGCACGGTTTAAAATTACAATCCTGCATATAGGCTGTCCCACTAATAAAAAATTAAAATATATTGTTTCATTTTAAAAGACCCCTCTTTTTGTGTTGTTACTACTTGGTGGGACAGCTTGTATACAGAATTGTACTTTTACTTGTTTGACCCTCTGCAACTTTGTATTTAACAATGGAGATATCGACGAAATACAGACAATTGGGACAGCCTGTATACTAAATAAGCATTATTTTGTTTAGCAGCAGGTGGTGCCAGTTGAAGACAGGCAAGAAATCGACAACCAGAACAACGAAATAAGGAAACTGCTGAATAAACTCGTGCGGAAACCCGGCAAAAACTTTACGGAATTGTTTGAAACTATTCGAATTTTGAAAGGTTCGGCCGAAGTGCAAATAAAAATGATCGAGTTGATTATCAAGGAGTCGTTGAGATTTAAGAGACAGCATCTGGCGGATTTGCTGAAGGAGTACATTCAGAACAATTTATTGAGTGTTGAAAACAAGTGAAGTTAGATCGAGTGTTGTACAGAGGTTTTAAATGTGATTATTTATTAATTATGAGAAGTGATGGAATGATTTGCAGATTTGTACAAAATAAAGCTCTTTTCATAATTTGTTGAGTTATTTAAAAAAAGGGTTGGAGATTATTGTGTTCGCTTTCTGGAAATGAACTGTTTTGTAAGAAGTGATGGGTCAAATTAGAAAAAAGTTGCGCTATAAGATAAATAAACTATAATTAAAAAAAAACACTTTCCTTAGTGGGCCTGAAATTAGTCAATTAGGTTTATTGAAAGCAAAATTGACAATTTCTTTATCAAATTGCCAATTTTGGTGCTTAATGCAGTAGATCTGGTGCTTTTGGGTGTTTTCATCTTATATCACATTTTGTGACAGATTAGTTATTTGTTATATTTGTCATTATCTTTTTGTCAGCAATCTCAATACTGGCAGAGCCGGTAATGCGGCCGACTGTTTTACCTACTGTATAGACCGACCCCCTTCATGTAGTTTAATTATTGAAATCCATGGACGATTTAATGACTGTTATTTAATAGACTCTGCCAAGCAATTTACAAATATGGTTTTACATATTTTTGTCTTTAAATAAAAAGTCAACGGAAGATGTATATCAATGCGATGTGATTTTGGGTGCAGATTATCTGCACCTAGTAGTAGTGCCGAAGCATATGCTCATGATAAAGAATTCGTGAGGGTGTATCAATTGATGAATTTTTTTGCGTTAAATTAGTATCTTCCGCTTGTAAATACATCATCATCAAATTTCCACCAAGTCAATTTTTTGTGTTGGGGGCTGAAGGGGGTGCAATTTTTTCCGTTCAATCATTGTCCTCGGGGGTTGAAGGGGGTGGGTTTCGGGGGCGTTTACTTGGTACGTATCCTCCAATAACAGTGGTCCAAATCTTAAATTCATTCGCGCTCAATTAGTATCTTCCAGTAACAAGTAGTCTAAGGGTTAAATTTCCACCGAGTCAATTATTTATGTTTGTCAATTTTTCGTATTTGGGGGTTGAAGGTGGTGGTTTTCGGGGTTGCAACTTTTTGCGTTCAGTAGTCTGTTTCTGTTGTAGATAATCCAAGGGCCCAATTTCATCCAAGTCAATTATTTGTGTTCGAGGGTTGAAGACTGTGGGTTTTGGGGGTACAATTTTTTGCGTTCAAAATAGTCTCCTGCGATAATGAGTGGTAAAAGGATTAAATTCCGTCCAAGTCATTTTTTTGTGTTTCGGGGTTGAAGGTTGGTGAGTTTTATGCGCGTAGTTTTTTGTTCAATTCACTCTTTCGGTTGTAGGCGGTGCAAGGGTTAAAATTCCTCCAAGTCAAGTTTTTGTGGTTGGGGGTTGAAGGGGGGAGTTTCAGGGGTGCAATTTTTTGTGTTCCATTAGTTTCCTCCGGTAATAGGTAGTCCAACATTTTCCTCTAAGTGAATTTTTTGTTTCAAGGTTGAAGGGGTTGAGTTTTAGAGGTGCAATTTTTCTCTTCCTGTCGTAGGTGATCTAAAGGTCTAAGGAATATATGCGGTTTCAGACCTCCATGTGCAAAATATTTGAGAAGTTTTCGTATTTTTGTGATTTTCAACTCTAAAATTCCATCCTCCAAAATTGACACCCCCTCACATTCAACAGACTTGTACGTCAAAAACGCATATCAAGTTTCAGTAAAATATCTCCACTGGTTCTCGAGTTATTACAATCAATAGTTTTTCGGTCCCGAAGAAAACCTCGCATTCTCGCGCTTTTACTGCGAACGCTGCCTAAACGCTTGAAGATGGATTAAAATCGTATGAGGGAGAAATGTCGGCAACGAATAGACCTACAAAAAAGTCCGCGACAGCATACAAATATCTGTTACGGATAACCGACAATAAGCCACTGAAGCTATTATCGTCAAAAATTAAAACAAAAACGATCTCGGTGGGTTACCCATCGTAGATAGCTATATGCCGTCGCGGACTTTTTTGTAGATCTTTTCATTGCCGACAATTCCTCCTTACAAACTTTTGCTCTAGCTTCAAGCGTTGAGGCAGCGTTCGCGATCAAACGTCGAAAACTGTAATTTCTTTCAGTTTTTCACCCCTAACTCCCACCTCCCTGGTCCGATATGGCCAAAAAACAACCCCCACCGAATTTTGATACGGGATACAGAAAGAACAGACGTTTTTAAAATGTAATTAATATGGACTTTTTTGAAAAAGTCGTCAGAATTCTAAAATTGGTATGAATAATTTGTAAAATATTAGTGTAAAACTTTTTGAAAAAAGTAAAAATAGTACACTAACTTTTTTAATCCCTTTTATCGTTTAAAATAATTAAATTGAAAATTCTATAAAATAGATTTTGATGTGTGATCGAAACTTTTCACGTTTTTTCATTAAAGTTTCTGCTTGTTGCATTTTTGAAAAACCATAGGAAAATCAAAAGTTGATCGTCATTGTTCAAAATCTAGAAGGCCCAGAAAAATGTATTCGATGCCATTTTAGATTTTTCGGAATAACTCAGGAACGAATCAAGATATCAAATTCGTAATCATCAAAAAATAGCGCAACTTTTATCGAATTTAACCGACTACGTAACTCTTACCATTAAGAGATGCCAATGGTGAGCAGTGAAAAAGGAACTACCCTGCATACACTCTATGTGTTATTATTAATAACAGCCGCGGCTCTTAAGTACAATTTTAGTGCCGTAGCAGAATGCGGAGGTACTCTTGTCTTAGCTTATTCGCTCGCTCGCTCGCTCGCTCGCTCCTCAGTCTGTCCGTCGGATAACTTGAGAACGGATTGAGATATCGAGCTGAAACTTGGTATACGGCTTTGCCTCCCAAAATGTAAGGCGGGGATTGCTTTTGGGCCATATCGAACCAAGGGGGTGGGAGTTAGGGGTGAAAAACCGAAAAACTATTAATTGCAATAACTCGAGAACTACTGGAGCTATCTTACTGAAACTTGGTATGCATGTTCTTCCTTCAAGTCCGTTGAAAGTGAGAGGAGTGCCAATTTCGGGGGATGAAATTTAGGGGATGAAAATCACAAAAAATGTGATAATTCCGTGAGGGTTGCACGCATCCATCTAAAACTCAACATACGCATATATTTCGATGAAACCTTACGGGGGATGTTTTTTCCGCAAACTCGGATTGAGGGTGTGGAAATTTGGGGTTGTAACTCAAAATTTTGCTTAATAAGTATTGGTCGAAATTGGCGTTATTCGATAGCTTTTCGTTAATGGTTCAAAAAAGGTGTTACTCATATTTTACGAAAAACCACCCTTAAAGACGCTACAACCCCTAACATGCAAAAATACAAAAATACGAGAACTCAACAACCACTCAGCGTATCAACGCAGAATTTGATGCGGTAATTTTCAGTGACTCTGGAGGGGGATGGACGAATTTTTACTAACATCCAATAAAGGGGATGAAATTTAGGGGTTGAAACTTGAAATTTCTTCAAGTAAATGGTAGTATAAAATTACGGGGTTCGCTAGATTTCTATCAACCATTGAAAAAAGTCTTATGAGTTTTCAACCTAAAATCAACCCCTAGGCTACTAACAACCCCTAACGCTTTGTCAGTGGTTAAATAGGTTTTATTTATTTTTCCTGAAATTCTATTGACTTATTTATGAACAACCGAAGTAAGCAAATACACAAAGAGTTATGTAACAGCGGAAAAATAAATTCACCCCTGTAAATCATAAAGGGGTGAAATCTTAGGGGATTGAAACTGAAAATCTATTAATTGCTATAACTCGAGAACTGCTGAAGGTATCTTACTGAAACTTGGTACGCATGTTCGACCTTCAAGTCTATTGAACGTGAGGGGGTCCCTAGTTGGGGGATGAAATTTAGGGGATGAAAATCTCAAAAAAAGTAATAACTCCGCAAGTGTTGCACGCATCCATCTGAAACTCAACATACACATATATTTCGATGAAACCTTACAGGGGATGTTTTTTTCGCAAAATCGGAAGGAGGGGGTGGAAATTGGGGGTTGTAACTTAAAATGCTGCTTAATAAGTATCGGTCGAAATTGGCGTCATTCGATAGCTTTCCGTTAATGATTCAAAAAAGGTGTTAATCATATTTTACCAAAAACCACCCTTAAAGGCGCTACAACCCCTAACATGCAGAAATACAAAACGTCGGATAACTTGAGAACATTGAATGAGGTGTCGAGATCAAATTTACTATACGGCTTTGTGCCCTAAAAGTAAGGCGGGGATTGCTTTTGGGCCATATCGGACCAAGGGGGTGGAAATTAGGGGTTGTAACCCACAATTCCGATCTATAAGTATTGGTCGAAATTAGCGTCATTCGATAGCTTACCGTTAATGATTTAAAAAAGGTGTTATTCATACTTTGCAAAAAAGCACCCTCAAAGGCGCTACAACCCCTAATATGCGGAAACACAAAAATACCAGAACTTAAAAACTGTTCGACGTATCAATGCAGGATTTGGTGTTCTAATCTACAGTGACATTGTAGGTGGATGAGCAAATTTTCATTACGATCTAACAAAGGGGGTTAAATTTAAGGGTTGAAACTGGAAATTTCTTCAGATAAGTGTTGTATTAAATCACAGGGTTCAAAAGACTTCGTTAATCATTGAAAAAAGGTCTTATGAGTCTTCAACCTAAAACCAATCCTTAGGCTACTAACACGCCTAACCTCGATATGTGAACCCACAAAAAGCAAAATTTCCGCAGACCGCTTCTTTTTAGTGTAATTTTCGAAAGTTCTACTTTACTACAGTCACTTTTCACCCCCTTAACTTTTCATCCCCCTTCACAATTTTGCAACCCCTCGAACGTTAAATTGGCCAGATTCGTGCAATTTTGTCTTTCTTCGGTAATAAATTTTACTCTTTTGGATAATATTTACATTTTTCACTTTTTCAACCCCCTCGCAATATTTCAACCCTCCAAGGGCTAAATTTGCATAATTGTCTTATTTTTGTATTATTTTCTGTAATTCTACTTAACTTGGGTTAATTTTCACCCTCTTTGACTTTTCATCCCCCTTTACAATTTTTCAACCCCCCCATTTTACTAAATTCAATATTTCAACCCTCCAAGGGCTAAAGGACCCCGCACGATTCTTATGGAAAGTGGCTTTCGGTGAAATTGTCTGAATTTTTGATATGTTGTAGTTTTCATGATTCTGAACAAAAGTTATCATTGCGCCAACCTCCTGACATGAACAGTTTTTGCTACAAAAAATCCCGAAGATAGAACTTTTCCCATAAGAACTACATGTAGCGAAAATGGAATCGGCCGTTTTGCCATCATAATTCCGCATGATAAGTTCAGAGGCACCTTTTTTACCCATATTGCTAACATGCGTCTATATGGAAGCCTTTTGGGCGTATTTGAATGTTATTTCGGGAGGAGTAGGAAACGGCGGGCCCAAAACTGTGTATAAACCTTATGGCAAAATTCTATTTTCGGGATTTTTTGTAGCAAAAACTGTCCATGTCAGGAGGTTGGCGCAATGATAACTTTTGTTCAGAATCATGAAAACTACAACATATCAAAAATTCAGACAATTTCACCGAAAGCCACTTTTCCATATAAAACGTGCGGGGTCCTTTGCATAATTGTCTTATTTTTGTATTATTTTCTGTAATTCTACTTAACTTGGGTTAATTTTCACCCTCTTTGACTTTTCATCCCCCTTTACAATTTTTCAACCCCCCCATTTTACTAAATTCAATATTTCAACCCTCCAAGGGCTAAAGGACCCCGCACGATTCTTATGGAAAGTGGCTTTCGGTGAAATTGTCTGAATTTTTGATATGTTGTAGTTTTCATGATTCTGAACAAAAGTTATCATTGCGCCAACCTCCTGACATGAACAGTTTTTGCTACAAAAAATCCCGAAGATAGAACTTTTCCCATAAGAACTACATGTAGCGAAAATGGAATCGGCCGTTTTGCCATCATAATTCCGCATGATAAGTTCAGAGGCACCTTTTTTACCCATATTGCTAACATGCGTCTATATGGAAGCCTTTTGGGCGTATTTGAATGTTATTTCGGGAGGAGTAGGAAACGGCGGGCCCAAAACTGTGTATAAACCTTATGGCAAAATTCTATTTTCGGGATTTTTTGTAGCAAAAACTGTCCATGTCAGGAGGTTGGCGCAATGATAACTTTTGTTCAGAATCATGAAAACTACAACATATCAAAAATTCAGACAATTTCACCGAAAGCCACTTTTCCATATAAAACGTGCGGGGTCCTTTGCATAATTGTCTTATTTTTGTATTATTTTCTGTAATTCTACTTAACTTGGGTTAATTTTCACCCTCTTTAACTTTTCATCCCCCTTTTAACACCACACTGTGCGTCTGCGGAGGCACTACTACTAGGTGCAGATTTATAAAATCTGCACCCGACTCCACCAGTAAATTCAGCTCGCCCCTACATACACATTAACAAGGTAAACATCTACAGGGACACACATCGCATTGATATACATCTTTCGTTGGCTTTTTAATATGTTATAGATCCTATAACCTTACGCTCCATGCAGAAATCAGTTTTTTGACAAAGAATTGATTATAATATGTAACACTTGCGTACTTTTTTATTATAATGTTTTTAAATATTTTAATTTTATAACCTTCAGCGACAATCAGTAAGCGCAAAACACCCTTAATTACCAATATGGCAATGATGTCACAATTATTGATTGTCGTTTCAAGTCTCGCTGATAAGATAATTTTAGGACTTTGTCGGAGTCGTCGTTGTCTGTCTCAACCGACCCATTTATTTTTCCTTCATTAATTTCTTATTTCGTTCTTCGTTGATGATCTCACTCTCATCCATTTTTGAGTTATTTAATTGCTGGTTGTGGGATTCACTGGCGGATTTTTCAACCATTGTTTTCAATTTATCTTTTAATATTTGATAGCCACGACGGGTAATCGGTAAGCTTAAAATGGCCCTAATTGCCAATGATATTGCAATCGATTGCCAGCCAAGGCCCTGATGCTGATCAGATAATTTTAGGCCTTTGATGACTGTATCGGGGTCGTTGGCGTTCTCAGTGCTGAATAATCCACTAATCTCTTTGTTAGTTTTTTCGTTTTCTGCTTCATTTATCTCTATCTTTTCTATTTTTGAGTTATTTAACTGCTGATGGTCCTGGGATTCACTAGAGGCTTTTTCTGCCACTCCTGCAATAATGGGTATAAAGCTTAAAATTGCCCTAATTGCCAATGATATTGCAATTGATTGCCAGCCAAGGCCCTGAAGGTGATCAGATAATTTTAGGTCTTTGGTGACTATATCGGGGTCGTTGGCGTTCTCAGCGCTGAATAATCCACTAATCTCTTTGTTAGTTTTTTCGTTTTCTGCTTCATTTATCTCTATCTTTTCTATTTTTGAGTTATTTAACTGCTGATGGTCCTGGGATTCACTAGAGGCTTTTTCTGCCACTCCTGCAATAATGGGTAAGCTTAAAATTGCCCTAATTGCCAATGATATTGCAATTGATTGCCAGCCAAGGCCCTGAAGGTGATCAGATAATTTTAGGTCTTTGGTGACTATATCGGGGTCGTTGGCGTTCTCAGCGCTGAATAATCCACTAATCTCTTTGTTAGTTTTTTCGTTTTCTGCTTCATTTATCTCTATCTTTTCTATTTTTGAGTTATTTAACTGCTGATGGTCCTGGGATTCACTAGAGGTTCTTTCTGCCACTCCTGCAAAAGTAAATATTTTGAAGTCATATTATTATAAAGTTGTGAACAATTCCTACCTACACACAGGGTGTCACAGGATAATAGTTTCTGAAATACATTTTGAAACTTGGAACATCGAATGTAAACTCCAGTCACATATTAACGAACGCGGGGTTTGTGTGTCTCAGGCTTTTTTCTGTTGGTTTGTGAACGGGATTTCACATCCGTCAAAACTCCCGTCACTCACTGTCAGTGTCAATAAACAGTAACAATGGAGGTTGAAAGGGATCTTTGTTGTTAATTATTGTCCATGACAGAATAAATGTTGACAGAACTGAAATCCCGTTTACAAACCAACAGAAAAAAGCCTGAGACACAACCCCCGCGTTCGTTAATATGCGACGGGACTTTACTTATCATTTGACATATTAATCAAGTTTGTTTAACCAAGTTTGACGTTTACAACATTTGTGGTGACTAAAATTTTTCCATTGGACCATTGGAATAAAAATAGAGAGATCGAAAGATAAAATGAGTCGAAAAATTATTTTGACACTTGAAATGCCACTCAAGTCACATAATTATGTCATATCATTAGATTCAGAAAATTAAGTAAATTCCAAAAAAGTATTCATATACCGGGTGTTCCATTTAAAAATAAAAAGTTTAAAGTCACTTCCGGTAAAACCGGAAAAATTTGGTTAATATGTCCAAAAGTGGCCTTTAATAAGTAGGTACATTTGATATTCCAAGTTTCAAGAATATAAGTATTTCAAAAACTATGGAAAAAAAGGGTGGTGTACCATAATCCTGTGACACCCTGAATAAATAATTAATAATCAAAATATAGGTATTACTTATATCTTCACTTTAAAGCCTGATGTTAAGTTAGGGCCAATTTCATTCATAGCAACATTTCAAAAAAAAAACATTTCAAATCCCCTTTAAAGTTCACTTTAACTTGAAAGGAAATTTTTGACTTTCGGAAAATTCACGCTACAGCTCACACTACTGAACCGATCTGGCCGAAATTTGGTCCTCCGAAAGTGTCATTTTGGCACATCAACTTCAAAATTTTAAATGCAAACACCCATTTTTCACACCACCTTAGGAAAGCTCTTTGAATTCTGTTTCCAAAAATGTGTTAACACTTAGTGCCCTTTGGCAAAAAATCAACAAAGACACGCTACAGCCGAAACTACTGAAAATATCCGGATGAAGTTTTACGTACACGGTTCAGTGATAATGCGATTTTCGGCCAAATCGGTCATTATATGCAGATTTAAACGTCTATATGGCGCCTCGCCTACGTTTACATAGGCAACGCCTCCAGTAAATCCGACGAAAAAGTGCGCTATTCTTCATAGATACGTATATGCGGTCGCGGACTTTTTGGTAGATCTTTTCGTAGCCAACAATTCTTCTATTTATGATTTCGTTATATCTTCTACCGTTTACTCTGCGTTCACGTTTTAAATTGCTAAAGTTTTTCACACACTTGCACGTGACGAATAACTGAGACGATTTAAATAGAGCCAAGGGTTGACTTTTGTTCTATTTTTTACTTTTTAACATTGTGGTTAGACTAACGATAAAATTCAGCTAGTAAATTCGGGTAAATTCCATGAAAAGAGTAGGACATATTCAAGTAGTTATCTCACCAAAGGTCTCTGGCCGTGTTTGGCGAAGCGCGGTAACTGGAAAAAATGGTGCACTTTTGGCCCGGTTCAAATCTGGACGAGGCTTATTTTTTTGGAATTGAACTGATACGTAATGAAACGCCAAAAACATGAAATCTTTACGTTTGATTTTCTTGCATTTCTTTATTTACAAATTCTGTGCAAAAGTACCATCTCCGAGATTGAAATTTTTTTTCATAATCCCGATCGAGACATTAAAAAATTTGGTGTTTTTTCATAACTTGCATGAAATGTTTAGTGATCACGTGGATCGTGATGCATTGAAACAAATTAAAGAAATTATATTTACCTAATTGCGTTTTGAAAAGTTGGATTTTACACAATTAGGTAAAATGTTGTACGGAATGCGCTATGAAAAGCCTAAATGTTTGACTCGCATAATGTTGCAAAACTCGCTATCGCTCGTTTTGGCAAATATTACGACTCGTGCAACAATATAGGACTTTTCATAACTAATTACGTAAATAACTATAACATAAATACTTTTCGCACTAGTGCGGAAATGAATTCACTTTTCGCACTAGTGCGGAAATATGATGCATTTCCTAACTGAAATTAGTGGGAAAAATAACATTTTTCGCACGGGATTATGAAAAATCTTGTATGTAACACGTGGGAAAATGCATCATTTCCTCACTTGCGTGCTTACAGAACTCAGCTTTGCCTCGTTCTGCAATAAGCACCCGCGTAAGGAAATGATGTACTTTTCTCACTTGTTACATAAATAGCTATTTTTTCATACCTAGTTAATGCAATGATTCGATTGTGACAATGAAAAATTAAAAATTCTTCACTGCCACAATCAAAACGAAAGCGGCTGGTTTGAGCTCATGGTCTCAAACAGGGAACGACAGACAGCTGTTTCGATCTCTTGGATCTCATCAGTGTCGTGCACCCCGAATGAAACCACAAACTCAAACCAGCCAACCTTTAAACAGAAAATGCGACGAACTAAGAGTGTTGTGTCGAAAACCACGACCTCTGTGAGAGGTGGGGACTACTAGCTTCCATGATGTCAAAGACATCTAAAGAAAACTAGCGGCTGACAAAGTCAGCTCGCCCCGGGCTTCGACACTACTCCTGTTTAGCAACAGGTGGCGTGAATGCAATGATTCGATTGTGACAATGAAAAATTAAAAATTCTTCACTGCCACAATCAAAACGAAAGCGGCTGGTTTGAGCTCATGGTCTCAAACAGGGAACGACAGACAGCTGTTTCGATCTCTTGGATCTCATCAGTGTCGTGCACCCCGAATGAAACCACAAACTCAAACCAGCCAACCTTTAAACAGAAAATGCGACGAACTAAGAGTGTTGTGTCGAAAACCACGACCTCTGTGAGAGGTGGGGACTACTAGCTTCCATGATGTCAAAGACATCTAAAGAAAACTAGCGGCTGACAAAGTCAGCTCGCCCCGGGCTTCGACACTACTCCTGTTTAGCAACAGGTGGCGTGAATGCAATGATTCGATTGTGACAATGAAACATTAAAAATTCTTCACTGCCACAATCAAAACGAAAGCGGCTGGTTTGAGCTCATGGTCTCAAACAGGGAACGACAGACAGCTGTTTCGATCTCTTGGATCTCATCAGTGTCGTGCACCCCGAATGAAACCACAAACTCAAACAGCCAACCTTTAAACAGAAAATGCGACGAACTAAGAGTGTTGTGTCGAAAACCACGACCTCTGTGAGAGGTGGGGACTACTAGCTTCCATGATGTCAAAGACATCTAAAGAAAACTAGCGGCTGACAAAGTCAGCTCGCCCCGGGCTTCGACACTACTCCTGTTTAGCAACAGGTGGCGTGAATGCAATGATTCGATTGTGACAATGAAAAATTAAAAATTCTTCACTGCCACAATCAAAACGAAAGCGGCTGGTTTGAGCTCATGGTCTCAAACAGGGAACGACAGACAGCTGTTTCGATCTCTTGGATCTCATCAGTGTCGTGCACCCCGAATGAAACCACAAACTCAAACCAGCCAACCTTTAAACAGAAAATGCGACGAACTAAGAGTGTTCCCAAGTAACACAAATATATTTTGTAAATATATAAAACAAATATTTAATAAATATGTTCACCGTCATCATTTTTTTTATTTATTAAATATTAATTTATATATTTATTTAATATATGATACTTGATATTTATGCATTATAGGCTGGATATATTTATAGGATATTTTTGCAAATATAAAATAGATTTTAAATTATTTATTTATCACTAACAAAATATAATATAGGTACATACTTATAAATGAAACAAATGTATGTTTTCATGGCGGTCAACTAAAATCAAAAGAATTAACAAAATAATAATACATACCGACAACAAAAAGAAAGAGAAAACGCAGCGCTTAGTAGCTTACAGTACATCCTCTGGTAAGCACTTCATTGTAATGAGCCATCCCCCATTTTCTGGAATACCTATTACCTATAAAAGAAAGTCACAAAAGAAGTTCATAAAATTATTTCATACTTATAAAGTATAGGTAATTTCTATAAAAATATTAAAGAAAAACTTACCTACCTCTTAGATGCTGACTAATTTCACTTAAACTCTGCAAGTAATATTGGACAAATAAAGCGGGCACTTGCACCGCGATTTCGACAACACCAAGATGGCTACGCTTTGCCTTTGTCCTTTGTTGGACCGGCTGACACTTGCAAATAGTGCCTACCGCGCAAGCGCGCCATTTCTCAATGACATCGACAGGTGCATGTGCACCACCTACACTGCCAACACTTTATCCAAAACCTCAACACTTATTCTCTTGCTAAAGAATTAAAATGTAAAGTAATGGTCTTATGGTTACCTACATTATGACAAATGACGATACCTAATTATTGTATTGTTAATATCTACCGAGTCTCTCTCTATTTCGTCACGTCATTTGTAGGCAAAATTGGACAATGACAGAATTTTGCATACCGGCCCCTGCTAAATTTCGCCTATCTCTTATTTTGATTGGAAACAATAATTATTTTACTTTAAATTCTGAAAATTTAATTTGTAAAATGTTTGGTAATAAATATTCATTTAACATAGTGAATCTAATATTTGTTTTTAGAATATATAATAAACATTTATTTTATAAGCACTCATGAACATTGTTTTCCAAATATTTATCTAATATTCAGTGAATATTCCCCAATAAATATATATTTGAAAATATTTATCTAATATTCGGAGAATATTCTCCAATAAATATATATTTGAAAATATTTGATTAATATTAGTAATATATTCTATATATTTAAAACACATTGAATATTAAGTAAATATTTATTTCACATAAAACTAATATTGTGTGTTACTTGGGTTGTGTCGAAAACCACGACCTCTGTGAGAGGTGGGGACTACTAGCTTCCATGATGTCAAAGACATCTAAAGAAAACTAGCGGCTGACAAAGTCAGCTCGCCCCGGGCTTCGACACTACTCCTGTTTAGCAACAGGTGGCGTGAATGCAATGATTCGATTGTGACAATGAAACATTAAAAATTCTTCACTGCCACAATCAAAACGAAAGCGGCTGGTTTGATTGTGGCAGTGAAGAATTTTTAATTTTTCATTGTCACAATCGAATCATTGCATTCACGCCACCTGTTGCTAAACAGGAGTAGTGTCGAAGCCCGGGGCGAGCTGACTTTGTCAGCCGCTAGTTTTCTTTAGATGTCTTTGACATCATGGAAGCTAGTAGTCCCCACCTCTCACAGAGGTCGTGGTTTTCGACACAACACTCTTAGTTCGTCGCATTTTCTGTTTAAAGGTTGGCTGGTTTGAGTTTGTGGTTTCATTCGGGGTGCACGACACTGATGAGATCCAAGAGATCGAAACAGCTGTCTGTCGTTCCCTGTTTGAGACCATGAGCTCAAACCAGCCGCTTTCGTTTTGATTGTGGCAGTGAAGAATTTTTAATTTTTCATTGTCACAATCGAATCATTGCATTCACGCCACCTGTTGCTAAACAGGAGTAGTGTCGAAGCCCGGGGCGAGCTGACTTTGTCAGCCGCTAGTTTTCTTTAGATGTCTTTGACATCATGGAAGCTAGTAGTCCCCACCTCTCACAGAGGTCGTGGTTTTCGACACAACACTCTTAATACCTAGTTAAGGCAATTGTTTACATTTTTATTTCAAACAAGTTGTTCATTGCACGTCCATAAATTCATGCTTTTCCCGCGCTTGCATGTGAACTCATAATCAAATATTCGTTACCTACTATTCTGAGATATAGTAAATTAATATTTCTAACTTTAGGAATTTCAAGGGGTATTGGGATAAAAGAGACCTTTTTCAGGACTTATACTTACCGTTTGTTACTATTGTATTGCTATTGTTTAGAATCTATACTACCTTAGGATGCGAGCATTAATGTACTTTTTATGCAATTTTATAAAATTGAAATATGTACAAGTATTATAATTATGTTTCTGTTTCTGTGTATAGCATATTTGCTAAATAAAGTTTATTATTATTATTATTATTATTGTTACAGTCCTGAAGAAGGAGTCAATAAAAAACCCCGAAACGTCGATGCAACAAAAAGGGCACCTTTTTATATAAAAATGGCACAGTGGTCTCTATTTTATCCCAATACCCCGTAAAATTCCAAAAGTTAAAAATTTAATTGGTGGGAGAGTGAAAAATAATACCAGTAGGTAAATTAATATTTTTAGATCTATCGTGCGATTACGGCGTACCTAATCCCTTATTAGGGCTAATACAGAACTTGTCATAAAACCTGATTACCTACCCGACTTCTCTTTGTTCATGGTAAATAACTCTTGAAAGTCGTTATTTTGTGTTGAACCATTTTGCTCATCATTAATCTTTTCATTTACTGATGGCCCCTCATCTATTTCAGCTGTTAAATCCGTATGTGGTGGGGCTGCTGCGGCTGCTAGCAAATTAGTTAAATATATAAGTACCTAGGTACTTGGGTATAAAAATCTTACCAGAACTGGTCAGTTTGTCTCTCATTCTCAATGCAGACTCGTATTTAATTTTTTCAGTCTTCACACTTTTTATGAAACCTCTGAAAATTGTTTTCGCCACTCTTATTACCAACGA
Organism: Pycnomerus fuliginosus; assembly: GCA_963924575.1. Taxonomy (NCBI): domain Eukaryota; kingdom Metazoa; phylum Arthropoda; class Insecta; order Coleoptera; family Zopheridae; genus Pycnomerus; species Pycnomerus fuliginosus. The sequence goes on from OZ004622.1 coordinate 23,896,335, forward strand.
TGATATTATGGTCATTTTAGTGCCGTAGTTAGGTACCTACCAGGAATGCGAGGCACTATTGTTTTTACAGTTAAGTTCGTATAAGAAAATACAAAATTGTTACAATAAATACATATCACAAAATACTTAAATGACGATAATCTTATCTCCGAAGCCTCAGTGAAGTACATAGGTATCGATTGTCAACAAATTTCGGTGATGCGTTTATTCGGAAAGTTAACTTTACTGTTTTTACTGATACTGTACCCACCTCGCCCCGCATGTCGCTCCGGCTTGAGGGGGGATTGAAATGGGAAGATCATCTCCCCGGTGAGATTTAGGCAAAACGCCGCTCTCAGCTGCATAATAGAGCTACGGAAAACCTATGAGAATCAATCTCATTTGGTCAAACCCATAGATCTAATATTATATTATATTAGATCTATGGTCAAACCAAGCGAGATCGTCTCCCACCCAGATAGCACAAACACATATTCAATGAATATTTATCCATAAATATGTGAACTTAGCCTGTATATACACACATTACATTGTGAATGACCCATGAACATTCTGCGTATAACCAAAATGTCGCTTTTTTGGTTCCTGGTAGCATCAAAATACTTCCACTCGAGTTTCATATTAATATCAATTTGATATACCTATGAAGTACATATGGATATTAGATAAATAATTTCCATGGGGGGATGTCCATTTTTCACATGAATATACAGGGACATTCATGCACAATCGTGTAATGTTCAGCTACTTAAGCAATTTGATGCTATAATTCATTCATGATGTTTAAAAACGGCAGTAGGCCCTGATATGTTTTCTTTAAGTTGGTCAACATTAACTAACCAAATTTGTATTTGACGGAACTTCGTAGCCGTGTTGCAACATTTGTACTTTGATTGTTATTTGACAAATATTTATTCGGTCATTGTTGAGTTAAGCACAGAACATTTACAAAAAAATACTGAAAAGCTACCTTCTCCTAGTGCAGAAGCGCCAAATTGGGCTTACCTAAACATTCATTAGGCTATGATCTGATAAGTTTATAATTAATTATAGGTGAAATTTTACGATTTATGTTAGTTTAGATTGGAAGAAAGTCGAATAGATTGGCAATAGAATCAAGAAAACAGCAAGTGAATAACGCAATCAAATGAGGGAGGAAGCCCCTCTGGAAGTTCCAACGAGCATTCAGAAGCAATAAGGATATCTCATTTTTGGATACTTATATTCATCTTTTAACCTCCCCACTCCACTCCACCATTTAAAAAAAAAGGGAGGTTACTGCAATCACTAAAATTTTCGAATTCGAGATAAGACCGGATCTATACGTTTTGAGGTCTCAGGAGCCCAAAAAAGTGGTTTTTAAAATGTGTCTGTATGTATGTACGTACGTTCGTAAACACGCCACAGCCCAAACTACTCGACAGATTTAGCTGAAATTTGGTACGTGTGCATGTGATAACCCAACTTAGATCTGAAAAGCTTTTGGAGCCAATCGTGTAACCAGAAATGCCATTTTGGCACATCAACTTTTAAATTTTAAATGCAAACCCCCATTTTTCACGTCACGATAGGAGAGGCCTTCAAATTCTGCTTCTAAAAATGCATTCATTCTTAGTGCCCTTTTGACCAAAAATAAAAAAAAAATTGATTTTTATCGGACTTTAAAATCGCGGTACAGCCCAAGCCCCTGAACCGATTTGGCTGAAATTTTGCACAAGGGGATTGTATTACACGTCGAAGAGGTGAACAAATTTTGGATTCAATCGGCCCACGGAAAGTGCCGTTTTGGCACACCAATTTCGAAATTTAAAATTATTCTCTAATTTACCCATCCAAAACAAGTTTTTGAAAGATTTATTGTCACTATCGAGGTCACCATCAGAAAGGTCTTCAATTTCTGGCTTTAAATGAGACAAAATTGATTCGCATTTAGAACCCTTTGGGTAGAAAAATCGAAATTTTGTAATAACACTGAAACCACTTTATAGCCCAAACTAGTGGATCGATTTGCCCGAAATTTGGTAAATGGAGGTGAGGTGACCCGTTGAAGAGCTGAAAGGCTTTTGGGAGCAATTGGTCAACGGGAAGTGCCATTTAGGCATATCAACTTTAGAATCTTAAACAGAAGTCCCTGAAATCAAAGACCCACGCGTTGGGGAGGTTCCAGCCGCTTCTCTGCTGCCATTTTTTTAAGACAGTTACAATTAAGCAAAGACCTTTAGATATAGTAGATAAAGCCAATAATTTATTACTACACCTATTTATCTGTCTTTATTTTGTCTATACCATACAATAAGTACTATAGGTAAAGTCCTCCATTACAATTACATTTATAAATGCAACTTCTTTGTTGATGTAGGTAGCAGGTAACCTACAGAAGATTTGAACCGCTTATTTGTGATTTTGATGCATTCCAGTTAATCTTCTTGCATTTCTTTATTGCTAATCAATTATTAATAGTTATAATAATAATATACTTATAATTTTATTTGTAGTTAAGTTGTACATTATTTTACACTAATAGGGGTTTGCCACTACAAAAAGGATTAGAAAACAACATGTTGTTGATCTAAGTTCTAACCCTGGTCTTAATCTGCTAACTTAATACTAGGGAGTTGCGATAAAATGAGAACAACAAAAAAATAGAAAATAATATACTTATTGTTGTATCTAAATAGGAAAAGTTCAGTCTTTATGGCTGTAAATTACTACATGGGTAGGGTATAATTATAAGGCTAAAAAATAAGTAACAACTTTTTTAGGATCATTGTATGAAAGCATGACAAACACTACAAACTAATGAAATTTTGAATAAGAAATATGGTATGGATTTTTTATAGTTTCGAGCGTATTTTTTGTCACCACGTGACTAGCACTCCAGCGATAAAATTTACTTTTCATATGGTATAGCATAGCCCCCGAAAAAGTGCTTGATAAACATAATGTGGTAATTACCATGATTATTTTATATATTAAGTAATGAACCAATCCAAAGCAGCATTTAGTATACCAGTAACCAATAAAATCCTGATTACTGTGATAATACTATACAACGTCAACTTGACACTACTTACTCAATTCTTTAATTTATAAAATAATCTGCAAAATACGATTCGTAGTCTCTTGGTTGCCTCATTGAGTCCTCATGGATGCACTACTTGTCAAATGGTAGATTTTTTTCGGCCAAAGAGGACTCGAGCAAGCTCTCGTCCATTTTTAGCCTAAAAAAATCTAACATTTTGACTCGCAGTTGACATCCATTCGGACGTCAAAACCCGCGGCAATCAAGAGACTACTAGTCGTATTACTATTGAATAAATAATTGTGATTCCATAGTTAATCCCATAATTTAAATTTCTGTGGTAAATCCCACACGGTTTCATGTGACTATTTAATGGACATCATCCCCACAAAAGTAAAAATTGTGGGCAATTCCACAAAATTATCAATGATGAAAACCACAAAAACTTCGGGAAAACTTGTGGTTTAATATAAGGACTTTTATGGTCATTTCTGGCATTGTAATACTATGTACAGTGCAACCGTATAAATGTGACACCCTAGTATAATTGTGACACCACCTGGGCCATTAATTCCATGTGGTACCTACTATATCTATGCGGGTATTTGCACATCACAAGCTTTACTGTGATAGACCACTGTAAGAGGATCTTGTCGTGGGGGTTAAATTAGCGGCTTAAGATATCATTATAATTGGTATACATTACCTACCTAACAATGATATGAATGATCTCTGGTTTTAACCTCCCCACTCCACTTCACCATTTAAAAAAAAAGGGAGGTTACTGCAATCACTAAAATTTTCGAATTCGAGATAAGACCGGATCTGTACGTTTTGAGGTCTCAGAAACCCAAAAAAGTAGTTTTTAAAATGTGTCTGTATGTATGTACGTACGTTCGTTCGTACGTACGTTCGTTCGTTCGTTCGTAAACACGCCACAGCCCAAACTACTCGACCAATTTGGCTGAAATTTGGTACGTGTGCATGTGATAACCCAACTTAGATCTGAAAAGCTTTTGGAGCCAATCGTGCAACCAGAAATGCCGTTTTGGCACATCAACTTTTAAATTTTAAATGTAAACCCCCATCTTTCACGTCACAATAAGAAAGGCCTTCAGATTCTGCTTCCAAAGATGTATTCACTGTCAGTGCCCTTTTGACCAAAAACTAAAAATATCGAGATTTTTATCGGACTTTAAAATCGCGGTACAGCCCAAGCCCCTGAACCGATTTGGCTAAAATTTTGCACATGGGGATTGTATTACACGTCGAAGAGCTGAACAAATGTTGGATTCAATCGACCCACGGAAAGTGCCGCTTTGGCACACCAATTTCCAAATTTAAAGTATTCTCTCATTTACCCACCCAAAACAAATTTTTGAAAGATTAATTGCCACCATTAGAAGGGTCTTCGAATTCTGGTTTTAAATGAGATAAAATTTATTCGCATTTATTACCCTTTGGGTAGAAAAATCGAAATTTTGAAGTAACACTGAAACCACGTTATAGCCCAAACTACTGGAAGGATTTGTCTGAAATTTGGTACATGGAGGTCAGGTGACCCGTTGAAGAGCTGAAAGGCTTTTGGGAGCAATTGGTTAACGGGAAGTGCCATTTAGGCATATTAACTTTAAAATCTTAAACACAAGTCACGGAAATCAAAGACCCACGCGTTGGGGAGGTTCCAGCCGCTTCTCTGCTGCCTTTTTTATTTTTGAAATTGATTTGTTTGTCATTTCTGTTTCTAAAACATTAAGCCTTACTTATTAATGAATTTCCTTAAAATAAGTCTTATTCCATATTGCTCAGTTGATTTTAAGAAAGTGACAAAATTCTGTGGGTAAGTCACATTTAAATGCCTTAAGTGTATCACAATTGCAATCTCGTGTGCATTAGCAGCTTTAAGGGCGAAATTTGACCCATGTCACAATTATCTCCCGAGGTGTCACATTTACAAGCTTTTGGGAGTTAATTGTGACACCCATTTGAATAAAAAAAAAAATTGGGGCAAGTTGAGTAGCAAATTTTGCCATAAAATCGCTCGGAGTTCAAAGGTACCTACAATATTTCTGAAGACGTACCTAGCTATCGTTGAAATGGAACACATATTATTGCAAGAAATCAATTAATATGTAGTATTGTTTGAACATGTTATTAGCTCATTTTCTTCCATTATTGTTATTGTTGAAAAAATGTTATGTATTGAATTAGCCGAATAATTGTTTATTTTTTTTTTGTAGGAAGCGGTGGAAGATAGGTAAAACTAATCGCTTCCTTTTGTATATGTTTATATATATACAATAAATCTGATTATTATTATTATTATTATATGCCTATGAAAGTTGTGTAAGTTATTGTCAAATCGTAAAAAAAGTCAGAAACTATGTCACATTTAGACGGTTGCACTGTAAACAACTTTTTTAGGCGCTGGACCGGAAAGTTAACCTTTTCGGTCAGTTTTAGGACTGGTAAGTAGCCTTTCCCGGACTATTCTGGGAAAGTCGAAGTCCGGGAAAGTAAAATTTCACCGGAATGTTATGGATTTTGTTACCGTGTTAATTTTTACTAGGCTCTCCTCACATTTTTCAGTTTAGATAATTGGAATTAAAATATTTAATTTCACGTAGAAAATATGTTGCTAGCACCTAAAAAATGTAATACCTACGTAACTCATATGTAAATTGTCTGAGAAATCCTGCCTACCCGTCCAGGAAAGATCACTTTCCATACTCTTTACGTAAATAACTATTTTCACCCCCGCGTTGCTCCGAGCATCCTTGCTCTTTTGTGGTTGGTTGAAAACAACCCACAACAACCGACCGCTGGTCGGTACTCCAGCGAAACAGTCATGGCGCGAGAAATATGTTACTTGTCAATTGGAAACTGTCAGAAACGTCAAAACTAAGAAAATATGATTAGTTATCAAACGCACGGAATAGTAGGTATATTGTGTAACTAGTAGGAAAAATATTATATTCCCGGAATATATAGGTATTTTCCTTCGTGTTGCACATACTATTTTATCGTCGATTGCGCAACTAGACAGAAATAATGAAATTTGAAACTATTTTTTCAACAGTACAGGAATGTTTTTCCGGCCTAGCGTTATTCCTGTACAGCTAGTGCGTGTTGCCTAGCAAATGAAAACGTATAAGCTTTCGAATGATAATTGCATGTCAAGAATGTGAAGTTTCCAGTACGATCGACGAAAAACTATTTTCACTCTAAACTTTGTTAAAACACAAAATTTCCTCTATCGTACCGTAGAATTTACTTAGTGCATGAAATTTGCTCGATCCAGGAAATCTACTACGCCACTGGCATTTCGACGCCCCGCCACTGAGCTTGCGTCATTTTTAGCTGTCATAGTTACGTCAAGAGTGGGCATTGCTCGAAACTTGTTTTGCACCACTCATAACGCTTGCCTGTATTGTGGGTTGCAAGCTCGATACTACTATTTAATCCTGGGGATTAAATTCTTTTTTTCTACGCCCTTTATTGAAAGTACGCTTTTCTATTTGTCAGTAGAGAATAGAAAGTTGGCGTTTGCGGCTGAGCGAGCGGAAAAATTATTGCCGCTTACCAAGCCGAAAGTTAGTTTTTCTGATAGGATAGAGATTAATAACTATTTTAAGGAAACTTTATTAAACAATTAGATTAGGTGCCTATTGAACAATAATAAATTAAACCAGATGTTCCAATGATAATTCAATGATTTCTACTTATACTACTGTTATAGTGATCTCTTGTCATTACGGATGGGGACATGGATTTATCGTTACTACTGTTATGAACAATTTTAAAATTTATAGTACAATTTTCACAATTCTGAACTTGTATACCAGAGCCCAGTTCATGAAGTTTTGCAGATGTTACGTTGTTGTTGACTACCGCAGGCTCAGGGTTTTGTCCGAGAATCTTGTGAGACACTGCAATCTTGTTTTCTAGTGATTCCTCTATATAGCCCTCTGCCACAGAGGTGGACTTCCAACCTCCGTGGCGTTTTAAACTGGTAATATCCGCTCCAGCATCTGCCAGTAACGTTGCGGAAGTTCTTCGAAAACAGTGACCAGTGTAGGAAGCGCAACCAGGTAAATTCAAAAATTCCGCTATACGCTTCGGCATATTGCCAAATGTGTTCATCCCCACGACTCTGTTCGTGCACTTTCCATTCTCATACCTCAAAAATAATCTCTGCGTCGTTGCATGGGATGGACGGAGTGCCACATATTTACGGCAAAAGCCCAAATAATCCACTTCGTGTTCTCCTCCTTTAGACACAATAAAAGTACGCTGAACTCCAGTTTTGGTATTGGGAATTTTTACAACCATGATTGTCCCATTATCTTCTATGTCGTGAATCAGCATTTTGGTCAGCTCGTCGCGACGACAGGCCCCGAAAATACCGAATATTAAAGCAACCTACAATGTCATCATTATTAAAAAATAATTTAGCGCCATAATTTACCTTCAACATCAAATAACACTCATCCGGAGCATCTGATAGGAACCTGTTAATCTCTTCCCTTCTCAGCACCTTTGATTTCTTGGCCCTGTATCCCACTGACTGCTTCTTTAGAAATGCTATCAATCTGCTATATTTTGAGATATCTACGTTATGTTTGGAAGACAGAGTGCTCTTCAACATTGAATACACTGACCATATAGTAGATGATTTCTTCGTTCTCGAAATTTCCGACAAATAAGCCAGCAATATATCTTCAGAGTAGGATGATTTAACTTGATTGGTTTTGCACCATTGCACGAACAACGTGTATTCTCTCTCGTACCTGGTCTTCGATTTGTCAGGTAACAAATTCAAGATTACGTTTTTCGCGGCTTCCTTTATGTGTGGCGGGGTGCATTCCAGATCCACTACACTCTCGTCACTACTATCAATGTCTGCCATTCTGACCAAGAGAACAACGAAATCTCTAGTTTACAGTCGCTTTGAAAAATTTTTGACGTATTTTGAAAAATAACAAAAGCAGTGTCATAGGAACGTCCACAGATAACTACAAAAAATTCATGTACTGATTGACGACATGCTGTTTTTTAAAAATTGAGAAAAATATGCTTCTTCTTGCCTTATTTATAAGGGGCGTAGAAAAAATAGTATGTGTATTGAAAGCGTAAAGTGCCTTTTGTGCTCTCACAAGTTTGCTGCTCTCGCCTAAAGGCTCGAGCAGCAATTTACTTGTTCCGAGCACAAAAGTTGCACTTTCCGCTTTTAATACACAATGTACTATTTCAGCATTTCGGTAACGGCACCCTCCATTTTATAAAGTTAGTTCAGAGTTTAGTAATAATTTAGACACCCATTAATTTGGTTTGGGGATTATAACCATTGCATTTTTTCTTTACCGTGTAAATTATTTGCCTCAAGCTCCTTTGAGCGAGAGGTGTTGTATTTTATTGTATTATTTTTGCGGTCAGACTTTGTTTCAGAGTGAATAAATTGTTACTTGCAATATCCGTTTTATTTCCTGTATCCACCTCGTAAAAGAACCAAAACCATGTGATTAAATTTAGGGGTCCTTTTGCAAGATTGGAGGGATTTCACAACGGTCTCCCTTTCGGTACAGTCAGAAGATTATAATTGGTGATTTAAGGCGTAAAAACTGGTGCGTTTCAACCCCTAGCCTTTTTGACTATAACCTCCCTTAATACATGAAAATTTTTATTGTGCGTTCCTTTGACACAAATACCTACCAATACAAATTAAATAACACGATACAAAAAACTTATAAAAATAACACAGAATCTACATTCCTTATCTTAAAGTGGAAAACTTCAGTCACGTTCATCGTTATTGGTACTTTAGTTGCACTTTTTTAATACTTAGATATGTACGGATGATCTCATCGGATGATTAAATGATTTGTTGCCGGATTGGACGGTGTTCCTAACCTAAAATATCCCCAGGAAATACACGAAAAACCCCAAAACGGATCGTCATTCGCTCAGCATGTTGCCCCATCTGATTTCGGGCATGTGTATTTCCTGGGCCGTATCCTAGAAACGGTCCTTGCCGACCAGCAGGTCGTTGTCGTTGAGCATTTGGATGTCTTGGAGCTCCTGGAATTTCTCGTGGTCCCGTATGTGGGCGTAGTTGGCTGCGAGACACATCAAGTAATGCACCTGACGATTGAAAAATAAATAGATTCGAAACGTTTTGCTGGAAAATGTTTTTTACCAAGCTTAGAATCACTAGAACGGAAGCTACTGTGGCCAGGATGAACATAACCTCAACTTTTTCCGTATAGTCTTTACAGAAAACTTTTACGTTGTGCTCGCCGCAGACTTTCATGTGGTCTTGTGTGGTGCCTTGTGGAAACATGAAATCTACAAAAAAAAAAACACAAGTTATGGATAGGGTAAAATTATTTCTTGGTTCGCGCGGAGTTGTCCTCGGGCTTACACCCGCGCTGTATTGTCCTCGACTGAACTAATGGGATATTGACTTTTTGAACTACCGCAGTTATGAAATTAGGCAATAAAAATTTGTTCCAACTTTTGAGCTACTGAAATTTGGAACAAATAAGATTCTTTTCGCCTAAAATTACAGGTAGAGTGCTATTCAGAAAATATGTGAAAACGGGAGGCTATGAAAACGAGTGAATCGCAATCTGTAGAAAGGATGCTTGTCTAAAGCGTTGAGTGGCGGAGTTTATACATTTTATAATAAGTAGAAACAAAATTTAGTGTTTATTTAAATAATGAAGAAATTTTAAACCCTAACACGTACAACCTGTGCAAATTTATATTTTCCATATTTTACAGATAAACAAGCAACTTAAGTTCACCAAATTACAGCATTGAATCGATTGAAAACTCAACCGTTTCAAAGAAATAGCCCAAGTATGTGGAGTTTACTAAAATCCAGGCCAAAATCTAAAATACAAATGTTTTCCACCCCTAAAACGACATTTTTTCTAAAAATAGCCCTAAGTTTTCGATCCAATAATGCAACAGCTATCGAATTCGATAATAATAATTGCTGTTTTGCTAAACTGTCAATTTTTAGAAAAAATGGCACCAAGGTTTTTGATCCGAGAATGCAACATTTGCATGTAATCGGGCCTGATTTTCGCGTTTCCAACGGGTTTATGGGAATTTTTTTCATCATGACACTTTCACTATGGTTTCGGCAAGGAATAGCCAGTGGTTTCATGTCGCTGCGTGTGAATGAAATAAAAATTCATTTCATGCAAGAACGAAAATCACTTGAAGAACATCTTCACAATGCCCCAAACTTCCCATCTCAAAAAAAAAAACGACCCCAAAATTGGCATGGAACCTTGAAAACCGACCTCAAAATCACAACTTTCACCATAGGTTATGTATGCAGCTGTCATTGTTGTCTCTCCTGTCAAACTATTATAGTGCGCACGCGTTTTTTACCATTACCTATTCGCGAAAATCAGCAAAGTATCTGACATCTGGTGGCAATACTTTAACTACACTGAGAGACAGGATACGGAAATACTTTTAAACGTCCGTCATCATAATTTCGGCTTACGTCTGTCAGTTGTCAGTTGCGAGGTTAGGTAGTAGTTTTGTTTCGCTGACTCGAAATTTTGCGAATAACTCTGTGGAATTTTACGTTTTGTGTACTTAAGTGGAACATTGTAAATCCAGGAAAACCTTGCTTTTAAAAAATTCAGGTATCGATGTCACTGATGTCACCAACTGACACTGTCAGGCACGTCACGCTAGAATTCTCACTTCCGGCTCCCCAATAGGGTGAGATGTCACGGGACAAAAACGTCGGGTGGCGCGAAGCGGTGGGCCGACAGTGCCTCAGGGGGAAGTTGAACAAAGTCGCAAAATTTACCCGGACCCAGGGCAGTGGGTCTTCTCCTATACAGGAGGTGGCACAGGAAAGGCAGGTGCAATATAATTAAGATGGAGTAGGACGCCACTAGCTTTATATTTGCCCAAGCGACCGATAAGTACAAAGCCAGAAATCTACCGCAAAAACCCTGAGCGCAACTGCCGGGGTGTACTTGAGGAATAAAACACACACAACTAAAACTATTAATTATATTTACAATAAATGAATAATTGAAAATCGTTGAAACAGAATGAAAAATATAAGTATATAAAATTGCAAGGATGGAAATAAAACACACGTCACAGCAGTACCAGCGAGGTACACAGCCACCACTATAAATATCAACCGGTGGCAGCACCGCTGCCGACGAAATTTACCGGTTGAAGGGCGCAATGACGGAAGGGGGGCGCAGCGCACGGTTATAGGTACCTACAGGCCGCGTCCACGCCACTAAGGGCGTTACTCACGCGCTGAAAATCAAAACCACACGGCAAACCGGCAACAGCAGTACTACAGCTGATAAGGTAACAATGAAATAGGCAATGGTGACTTTGCCAGAACCACTGCAAAACGTTTGCTGAAAATGATGGCCCCCCTAGCTGTGAAGCAACTGGGAGACTGACAATGACTGAAGGTCACAATTAATAATTTTAACAAGCTCACAGGAAAACTGAATATGACTGAAGGTCACGAAGAATATTTCATAAGCTAAAGGGTGAAAATTTACAATATGGCAGAAATAACGCTGACGACACTTCCAGGTCGGTGGGGTATTGTTACTGATACAGCTCACCGATTCTCCGGAGCAGCCGGGCAAGCTGAAGAGGGGTAAACAGTGGCACCTCTCCCGGACTCGTCCCACGACTGGTATAGCCTCGACAGCAAAAACCTCCAAAAACGGTAACGACAAAACGGGGGGTAATATTCCAGACCACACGGACAGTACCTTCGGCTCGAAAAGAGGGATAGATGGAATCCCTTCGAAAATCTGCCGGAGGGGGTCAAAGTCCGATTCACAAAATTCGATGTAGAAATTAAATTAAACCTAGCAGGAGGATACATCCGGAAAACATAAACCCAAAGAAAGAAAAGGATCTGAAAACGAAAGCCTTATTTTAGGGCACTATGCAGCTTAAAACTCACCCCCTCTATGGGACCCTTGACGCCGCCAACAACCACGTGTGGGGCGGTCGACTTCACCAACAAGCGGCTCGAAATCCCTCAACCTGGGGCGTGAGATATCGCCAACTGACGGGATATTCACCTTAAATGGCTCTCAAATCATCCAAACTCCACCAAAAATGGGTAATTATTACGGACCAATACAGCCAGCACGCCTTTGATGAACCACGTTAGTTCGTTAAAAATCAACAAGACGGAAGCGGAAGCTCTTCCATTTTAGCGGCCGCGCAGTTGCCGCGAAAAATCCGTCACCACGAGATCTTCCCCTCAGGGGCGTGCGCCTACCGAAACCATCGGCTGAGTGAATATATTCTCGCTGGGGACGACGCCACCGGAGCGGCACACACTCGCCCCCCGCGCTAGAACGCCGTCCAAAATTATGCCCGTCCCTCTCGGCGGCGAAGCATAATTTTGGTGGTGCGAAAATAACGGCACACGGCCTGCCCCCGCTGAGAACGCTATCTACGCTCCTGAACTCATGGGAAGAGAGGGGGGACTGACATCCGTGACAACTGACGTGTCGTGTTAACCACACTTTTTCCGAAACTGTCAATGGATACATAAACAAACTGAAACTGGCCGAATATTTCCCAAATACCAGAGAAAACCCCGAAAATGCGGAACCGGGAATACGACAAAGGTGAGTCCCGCAACTGTTCCCCAAAATTACACGCAATAATTACAGAAAGTGTCGCTGAAATTGGTTTTCTTGAAAGCATCCACGAAGTGGTCGAAAGGCATCCTGAAATCCACCAATTTAACCCGACTTCCTCAAGCCTACCCAACGGTTGATACAGACTGGAAGGAAGCCGATAAAAGCCTTTGCCCACCGGAGGATTTCGCACGTGACAAACTCCCCTCTCACAAAATGAAAGGTTACCCAACCTTTCACAGGACCTACTAAAATTGGACAATGGTAGCGAGAGAGCAATAAATCCTCCTAAAGAGAGAGTATCCTGGCCCTTCCTAAAGTTACTCAACGACTACCCAAACCGTAGCCAAACTTAAGGACCAGTACTCGACCTTACCAATCGCAAAAACCCGCGCAAAATACGCGGAGGAGACACAGCTCACAACCGATCGGAAGGTACTACCCGCAAACTACCAAAGCCAACAACTGGACCTGAGGGACCGCTGAACATGCCATCAAAAGAACCAAGATCCTTATGGACACCAGAAAAAAAGAGAAAACCCAAATAACAAAACCCAAAAAGGTAACACAAAATACCTGAAATTGCAAAAAGAAACCAGAAAGGAAAAAGGAAAGGATCGCAACGACCCAACTCAAAGCTGGAAAGGCACAACTAAGACGACGCTGGGGAGGTATTCAGCGGAATACCAACTCACACCAGCTCGACCAAAACAACACAAACACTGGTGAGAGGAGCTGCGGTTCGCGCCACACCACCTCACCCCAGAACGCGCAAAACAAAGTGAAGTCAGTGACGCCGCAACGCACGTCCTGACAACCAGACAAAACAACAAAATCAAAACAACGAAAACGAGCACCAGTAGGTCGCAGGAAGGATGTCGAGTGTGTGATGCGGCGAGAGGGCCAAAAACCCTAAGAAACTAAACCAACGAAAAGACCTAAGTGTGAATCCAACAGATCACACACCCAAACTTGGCGGTTTCCAACCGAAACACAGCACCACACACAAGACTCCCCAAAAGGTTCCAAAACAACCAGAAGCTGCCAGACCTACTGACACCTGATCGATGGGGGGAAGTCGTCGGAGTTCTTATAGTCGCCTCTTACGACAGGCAGAGATGACCGATGGCGTATTCTTCGCCCCAACCAACAGGGTACTTAAACTGACCCTGAAGGGGACAAAAGCACGAATACAAAAACACATACACTCAAGATACAAAACGAAAGAAACCGATATCTAGTTTGGGCCGACTTATTTTAGATGGTGAGTGTTCGCTAAACAGAAGTGCAAAAACCAAGGCAAAAATTTACTCGATGCGATGTTGTGAATTGGATCAAGCCTACTTAAGGGAGAATAAATCCTCCTAAAGGGGAGATACTGGACCTTTGGAACCTAATGTGTAACTACCCCAAACCGTAGAGTACACCAAACAAGGCCAGACTCAGCTTCTCGCACTCCCACAAAACCTACAGAACGTAGCGAGTACGAAACTCAAGGGAGGCGAAGAAAAATGCCAAAAGGAAACAAAAACCAAAACACAAATCGGAAAACTGAGCGAACGCAAAAAAAAAAAAAAAAATAAGCGCCACACCAAACTAAACTCAAGCTAAAATCTGACTATTTCTGAAGGAAATAGGTTTCAACATAAAACGAACACAAAACCCCTCACCAACCTACGGCTAGCGAGCGAAACCGAGCATACAACAAAAGAATTCCTTCCACGAAACCGGAAGAAAATCACACATAAGAGACCTGCCACGAAACCAACAGGACTCCGAGCTCAGCTAAAACCGAACAAAACCAACCACAATCTTTCAGTACCTTCCAACCAAATATTCACCAACCTGAAAATCACAAATCTCAAAGAGCTTAAAGAGTTTTCAACTGAGCTTACAAGTACCCGATGTCCGACTTATAAGGATAACTAAACTCACATCTTGTAACAAACAAAAGAATTGACACTAACTGAGAAAATTGGCTGACGCAAGCGCAGGAGGACATAACCTCTAAAAAGAGAAGAGTAATTGCCTGTTTCTCAATCGCCTAAACCCGTTGCAGCTTAATCCACAACCAAGTAGGCCTACTGGCAAAACTCATACACCTAGCACTTCCCAAAAACCCACTATACGAAGAGTTGGTCGCGACCCAGCTCTCCCAAAACCGTGGACAGACTAAAAGTCCAAACCGAAAGTACATAGGACTCCCACGAAAGAACCAACCGCAAAAATCAGACAGAGTCAACATGAAAACTCAAATTTACCAAACTGAAAATCACAAATCTCAAGAGCTTCAAGAGTTTTCAACCCACTGCCCTGGGTCCGGGTAAATTTTGCGACTTTGTTCAACTTCCCCCTGAGGCACTGTCGGCCCACCGCTTCGCGCCACCCGACGTTTTTGTCCCGTGACATTTTGGCGCCCAACGTGGGGCGTGAGATATCGCCAACTGACGGGATATTCACCTTAAATGGCTCTCAAATCATCCAAACTCCACCAAAAATGGGTAATTATTACGGACCAATACAGCCAGCACGCCTTTGATGAACCACGTTAGTTCGTTAAAAATCAACAAGACGGAAGCGGAAGCTCTTCCATTTTAGCGGCCGCGCAGTTGCCGCGAAAAATCCGTCACCACGAGATCTTCCCCTCAGGGGCGTGCGCCTACCGAAACCATCGGCTGAGTGAATATATTCTCGCTGGGGACGACGCCACCGGAGCGGCACACACTCGCCCCCCGCGCTAGAACGCCGTCCAAAATTATGCCCGTCCCTCTCGGCGGCGAAGCATAATTTTGGTGGTGCGAAAATAACGGCACACGGCCTGCCCCCGCTGAGAACGCTATCTACGCTCCTGAACTCATGGGAAGAGAGGGGGGACTGACATCCGTGACAACTGACGTGTCGTGTTAACCACACTTTTTCCGAAACTGTCAATGGATACATAAACAAACTGAAACTGGCCGAATATTTCCCAAATACCAGAGAAAACCCCGAAAATGCGGAACCGGGAATACGACAAAGGTGAGTCCCGCAACTGTTCCCCAAAATTACACGCAATAATTACAGAAAGTGTCGCTGAAATTGGTTTTCCTGAAAGCATCCACGAAGTGGTCGAAAGGCATCCTGAAATCCACCAATTTAACCCGACTTCCTCAAGCCTACCCAACGGTTGATACAGACTGGAAGGAAGCCGATAAAAGCCTTTGCCCACCGGAGGATTTCGCACGTGACAGAGACCGCCATTTTGTGGTTTAGCAATGCCATCTATTAGCAGCTGATTTTCGCGAATACCTAAACTTTCTGACCTGACTTGACCTATATACCTAAACTTCACAGCAAAAAATGTTACTAAGACACTCACTGCGCGCGCGCGCTTCAAGAAACCAGGGCATGCGCCAATAACAATTGCTAAGTGAAGAGGACTAGGGTCCATTGCCCAGAGAATGAACACCGTCCAGTAAATGAACACGGATGTTATTTTTGCATAAAATAAGGCTACCTTTGTTTTTAGCCTAGTGGCCCTTGTTTATCTTGAAAACTGCGCCTGCGCTTTAATTTGTTCATTCATTGGAATATAATTAAAAAGGTTCCAAGACATTCTTCTAGACGGTGCAATGTAGGAGTGTTGTGCTAGTGACTGTGCAGGAGCCATTCTGCTTAAGGTAAAGTAGACACATGGTACTTTAAAATAATGTGTAAAAGCACGCTATAAAGATGTAGACAGGAATTATTGTATTTTTCGACCAAAAAACTTAATAGAAGTCTCTGTTCTAAAGAAATAAATAAATTAGTGTGGATATTTTGCTAAATTCCTTGGGGTTCAAAAACTGGCCTGTAGAATTTTTGAATATCTAGTGAATGAACACGCCGTTTGGATTTTTGACATTTACACATAAACAAAGAAAAATGAGCCTAATGATTCCTTATTAGAAGTGGTAGTTTCTGACAGATAAATTTGTGAGACACATTGAGAGAAACTAGTAAAGAAACACTAATTTATATTCCGTCCAACCAATGGGCTGTTCAGCCAGTAAATGAACACTGCATTTTATTTCCTTCATATATTGGGTGTTCATTTACTGGAAATATAAAATATTTTGTTTCCATGTTTCATTTTTACTCCTGCCGTAATATAAACATAAATATTAATATTTCAGACCTCAAATGACCGCTTCCGGTATTGCAGCTTCCCAAAAATCTTGTTACCAGCGTTTTAAATACAGTGAAGAAGCTCTCGCCAAAGCTCTTCAAGAAATAAAAACTGGCAGTTTAAGTTTAAACAAAACAGCGGCAAAATATGGCAGTCCTAAATCCACTCTCTCGAATAAAGCCAAAGATAAAGTGCCAAATATCCGAAAAATGGGTCCATCACCTGTTTTAACCTATGAAGAAGAAAACAGATTGGAGAAATGGATTATTTCTAAAGCGAAATTGGGGTTCCCTATGCATCCAAACGAAGTAAAAGATGCAGTTCAAAGAATTCTTAAAGGCTGTGGAAGGCCAAATCTTTTTAATGATGACAGGCCTGGGGACAAGTGGCTCAAATTATTTTTGCAGAGACATCCTAATATTTCCAAAAGAAAGTCACGGGCATCAGTAACAGAGGAAGATATACGGGAATGGTTTTTGGTATTAAAAACTTTTTTACAAAGTGAAAATTTGCTGAATATGATGGAAGATCCATTAAGAGTCTTTAACGCTGACGAAACGGGAGTACGAACATGTATGAAGTCGGGATTGGTTTTGGGCCCGGCAAAAAAGAATCAATACTGTCCTATGCAATTATTGTGCAAATGGTACTGCTGCACCGCCAATGGTCGTTTTCCCTTATAAACGAATTCCTAAAGAGCTTGCTCTTTCAGTTCCCGACGAATGGGCAATTGGAAGATCGGATTCGGGATGGATGACTTCAGCCACATTTTACGAATACGCAGCTAACGTATTTTATCCCTGGCTAATAAAGACATCCTATCCTATTTATCGACGGACATAAATCTCATTATAACATGGAGTTATACAGGGTTAGTACAAAGTCCCGCGACGGTCAGTTATCTCCGTTATTTCTTGAGATTTCACTTTAAAAATTGGTACCCAGGCACAATTAAATACAGGGAATTTAAAATTTTTTTTGGACTTCCGGTTAAACCGGAAGTGACCCTAAAAGTCGTTTTTTTAAATGGAATCATACTTTTGAAGTTAAAAACATGTATCATACTTGACCAGAAGTCAAGTCGCGGTCACCCTGGATTTTAAAAAATATCGAAGAAATCGGTCAAAAAGCAAGATTTTTGAAAACCGCAAGTACACGTCAACCTTATTTTTTTAAAGCAAATTGAACTGGCCAATTACATTTTTTTAAATTCTTTTTCCTATTTTGGCTGATCGTGAAGATTTAATGAATTTCAAAAAAGCAAAAGTAAATAAAAGGAAATGTATTTGCGCAATTTGTATTAAAAAAATAAGGTCGACGTGTACTTGCAGTTTTGAAAAATTTTGCTTTTTGGCCGATTTCTTCGATGTTTTTGAAAATTCAGGGTGGCCGCAACTTGATTTCTGGTCAAGTGTGATACATGTTTTTAACTTCAAAAAATTCGTAGACTCCGAATCCGTCGAAAAAAAAGTATGATTCCATTTAAAAAAACGAGTTTTAGGGTCACTTCCGGTTTAACCGGTAGTCCAAGAAAATTTTTAAAAACAGTTTTGATTTCCCTGTGTTGAATTGTGCCTAGGTAGCAAATTTCAAAGTAAAATCTTAAGAAATAATAATAATAAAATAAAGAGATAACTGACCGTCCCGGGACTTTGTACTAACCCTGTATGAATTTTGTGAAGTAAAAAATTATTTTGTATTGCTTATTCCCAAATTCAACCCACATACTCCAAACCTTGCGACGTCACCATTTTCCGACCTCTTAAAGTGCAGTGGAAACAAGTTTGTCGAGCCCATAAGCAATAATAATTACACGGCACAACTTTTGCCAGTTGTTTAAAGAAGCCTTCGACAGGCAAGCAAACCAAGTACCATCATAAACGGCTTTAGAATATGCGGACTATTTCTTCTGGATCCAGATGCAGTGGATTATAAATAGTAAGTGTATATCTTCCAGGCGCAACGAGATCTTTCCAAAACCATCAACAACTGGAGAGACTAACTTAACAATTGAAGATTACAAATCGGCATTGAGTGTGATGGGACACTTTTTGGGGCAAGCAAAAATTTCTGAATACGAAGAAAAATTACAAAGCGAAACAGTTTCAAATGAAGATATTATGCTCTCTTTTTGGAAGACTTGCAAAATTAATGCCATGAAAGTAGAAGAGGATATGACTGAACCCGAAATTCAAGAATTACAAGACAACATCAGTATTAACAATTCCGAAATGTTTACAGACCCTGATATAAACAGTTTACCTATAGACAAAGAGTGATGACAGATTGGAGCCCAGAGCACGAGGAAGGCCGAAAATAGGATGGAAAGAACAAGTTGAAAATGATATAAGAGCGATGAAAATAGAAAACTGGAGGGAAAATAGAAGACAGAAAAGTTTGAAGGAGAATAGTGGAAATAGCTAAAACGCACCAAAAGTTATAGAAGGAAGAGGCACAAGCAGAAAATATGGACTGATCCACCATGTGATAATAGGATTTAAAGAGTGTAAAAACGCTGTAAACTTGTTCGGGAGTGTAAAGCTTTATAATACAGAGAAAAATATTCGCGAAAAAGCCTCAGGTACGTTTATCTGTGACACTGCTGCTAACAATAAAAATAAACCCTAGAAGTTTTGGGTTATGTAATGTTTTTGCTTTCGCGCCAAATTCCGATCAAATAGGGCACGGGCATCACTTATGCAACCATGCAACATAATCAGCTGCTTGGAGAACAAACATCACATTTGAGTGCATGGAGTACATGCGTTTTTCTCCAATTTTCCGTAGTTTTGCGGTGTAAAGTGTGTTTAAACAGTGGTTTGTCTCTTTAGAATGCGATTTTGTAGATATTCAGTTATTCGGCACGGCTGTGCAGTGTAAATAAACCTAGTGAAATCTGTTTGTTGTTAGTGAAGTGTGGTGGACAATGGAAAAAAACACAATTCAGTGAACATTTTGTCACTTGGGATAAAAATACAAGATACCAATATTTAGATAAAGAGTCTGTAATAAAGTGACTTATATAGACATTGTATAGTTGGTTTTAAAGAAAGTGTTTATTCAATGGACAGATTTGAAGCTACAAAAGTCTTGAAAGTAATAACATTGTAATAATTAGTTCTTGTGTGGCTGGGTCAAGAAAATTGGTTGTGTAACATGTAGTAACAATAAATAAATTTCTCGTTATTGGTCGTCAGGTACCTAATTTTTCTTTATGACCACATTTTGTCAGCCTTCTTAATGGCCTTTGTCCATTCCTCTAACTTTAACTTTTTAATAGACAAGGGACATATTTTTCTATTGTGTTAATCTATTTCGATGGTATTCGATACCAATGTGCCACAATTACCTAATAACTGAGTAAAATGTTGGTATGCTTGTTTGTTTGCTAAAAGTTCTTGAAAATTATAGTAACAGATAATTAAAACCTCACCATTTATAAAAAGGAAAGGCAATTAATTTTTAAGGAAAGCAGTCTCGATGGGTAAGTACCCAATTGTACTATCTTGTAATTTATTAAAAACCGAGAAAACCATTCGAAAAAAACGCTGCTATAACATCAATTAGTCTAACAGTTTCTGTAATTAAGGAAAATAGAGCACTTTATAGTCGGAAAACTTAAAAAAGGCGTAAAAACCTACTTGACTCCATGCATTCAAATGTAATGTTTGTTCTCCAAGCAGCTGATTGTGTTGCGTGGTTGCATAAGTGATGCCCGCGCCCTATTGTCACTTTCCCTTATTGTATATTAGGGTTGTACAGTTCCAGAAAAATTTTAGTTCAGCTATAGAAAATGAACAGACTTTATGTTTTGAGTGCTCTGTTGCCTTTTGGATGGCTGCATTAACGTTACATACTGAGAACTATAGCTTGTAAAACGTGAAAACATGTGAAGCAAGTGACATTTGACAAGTGACAGTTTACAATCAGTTAGGGCAACCCAAAATTATCCGGAATACAATTTACATTTAACATTATTGATCATAGATGGCGTTGAGGTTGTGAATATGGTCTGTAAGCGAGGGGTGAGCCGCAAGGGAAATCTGGTGTACAGCTGCTAGGAAATATTGGGGAAATCTGAAGAAATGTCGTGGAAATGTAAGAAAATCTGAGGAAATCTCTGGATAATCTTAGGAAATCTTGGGGAAAACTTGCGGGAAATTTTGGGGAAACCTTTTCAAAAGGAAATCTAGTGTACACAATTTTCCCTTGCGGCTCACCCCTCGTCTGTAAGGTTATACTTACAAAACTGTGTGAAATCGATGCAATCCTGAAAAGTGGCCACCTTCTCATTGGCACACATCTTCCAAAAAATAGTGAACAAAAACGTCGCTATCACCAGAAAGCAAAATATTGCAATCCATACCAACTCCAGGAAGTACGTAATCCCTATAAACTACCCCCAAATTAGAGTTTCACTTTGAAAGCCTGACTTACAATAGCACAGCTGATCCTGCCCCCCACTCTGGACCTCCAAGCCCTGTACACTTTATGCCTCGTGGCCCCAGTGGCCAGACACCCCACCATCAAGATCATGAGCCCCAGGGCCCCCATACAAGCTCCGATTATCACAAAAGTCATCTTAACAGCGTCCACCCAGAACAGCTGCATCTTGAACACATCGCTGAACATCAACACGGCTAAAGTGGCCCCCCTGTACATGGTGCCACAGAATATGACCACCCCCAAGGCACACTGGATCGTTGCAATGAGCGTAGCATAAGGGATGCGAGTGAGGCACTTGTCAAAGGTCCCTAAGGAAAACAATCGAATTAGCAAAACAAACGAGATTTACCTTTGTCGGGATCTGTAAGGATGGAGTTAAGGCTCTGTCGGGATCTGGACATTTGCGCCCGAACCAGTGCATCTTGCTCCTCGAGGTCGAAACTGGTTTCGAGGACAGGTGCACGATTTGACATCTTTTCGTTAAAAGTTATTTGGGTGACTAATAATTATTGTGATTGTGAGTAAGGGGGTTATCAGGAGATGCCACACCTTTGATAAGATAACGGTTTTTCTGTTTGTTTATTTATCGATATTTATAGATAGTAAGATTACTAAGATTACATACCCATGTTTATCGTCTAATTGAGCTGGATTATTAATTAATTGAGTTCAATTAATTAATTAAAATGAGCATTTGTTGAGGTTGATGATCTTTCAGGTGCTGGCAGGTTTCGTAAACAATTATTCAGTTCAGTAGCAAACACAAAAGAAAAGGTTGCAAACGTCAAATTCCTGACAATTGCTTCGTTTGAAGGCTTTGAAGCAGTTTTAAATGTCAACCGGAAACTGTCGGAATGTCGGAAACTTGAGAAGGATTATGTACTTTGGTTAGGCGCCAAGTTATGTTAAATAAAAGTGTGATGTGACGACTGAGATATCACTGTAGAGCTAAAGAAAGAAAAGATGGAAAGTCTAAACAAGATAACATTTTAATTGTTAAAGTAAGAAATCGTCTAAAAAGCCACACCATAAAATGTACAGGGTGATTAATCGAATTTGTAACCCCATTTAAAATTGAATATCTTCGAGGTCTTTTAAGATAGGGACCTCCACATGCAGACATAAATTTTTCAAGCTCAAGCTTAAAAGAGCAGGAGCACACTAGGCATTTCAGACTATTTTTGAAAAAAAAAAACAATTTTAGTGATTTTTCAAAAAATTTGCGAGCAAAGAATGCTATGAAACAAAAGTTTGTTTACCTGCATCTGTCAATTAGTTGTCTTAACAATGGTGCGTGCAATTTTTTCCAATGAAAAGCATCTTTGGAATGCGAAAGTTGCAATTTTTAAGTATTCTCAAGTTTAAAAAAATTCTTGTTCGGAAGTTGTCAGTCTGAAATGCCTAGTGTACTTACTATCAGAGGTGTTCCCATAGGGTATACTCCATATACGCCGTATACTCCAAGCGAAATTCTGGACATACAGCGTATACTCTCAATAAATGTATTAAAACTTATAGCGTATTCGACTGGGGACTGCCCCAAAACCATCCCAGGACACGGTTACGCTGTCCGGGACTGTCTCAGGGCAACTCCAATCTAGGACGGTCACGTGACTGTCCTCTCCCGAGTTGAGTGAAAATAATTTCAATGCCATTCTTGAGTTCAATGGTTATATAAAATGTATAATAGCGTATTCGGCTGGGGACTGCCCCAAAACCATCCCAGGACACGGTTACGCTGTCCGGGACTGTCTCAGGGCAACTCCAATCTAGGACGGTCACGTGACTGTCCTCTCCCGAGTTGAGTGAAAATAATTTCAATGCCATTTTTGAGTTCAATGGTTATATAAAATGTATAAAACAAAGCGTAATGGTAGCTGATGACTTGTAGTTGTGCTTGACATCAAGGTCAGGACAACACTTGTCCCAGCTTCGATAGGTGGTACAGATTTTGCGTCCCCACTTGGGTCGATATGCGCCAGCCGAATACACACTTCGAACCGTTCCGGGTTGGGACACTACCAGCCGAATACGCCAGAAATGTGTCCCAGTCATCTTTTGCGTTACTACGCATGCTCGGTCTGTTCTGAGACACTCTGGGACTGCCAGCCGAATACGCTATTGAACAAAGCGTAATGGTAGCTGATGACTTGTAGTTGTGCTTGACATCAAGGTCAGGACAACACTTGTCCCAGCTTCGTTAGGTGGTACAGATTTTGCGTCCCCACTTGGGTCGATATGCGCCAGTCGAATACACACTTCGAACCGTTCCGGGTTGGGTTGGGACACTACCAGCCGAATACGCCAGAAATGTGTCCCAGTCATCTTTTGCGTTACTACGCATGCTCGGTCTGTCCTGAGACACTCTGGGACTGCCAGCCGAATACGCTATTTAGATATTCTCTGTGGCATTTCGTAAAACTTGCTGAATGTGTTTTTTTCATGAAAAATCTAACGTCAAGCCGAGTACTATGCACGACTTGGACACTTCTTGTCTACACTTTGCACGATAATACCCGATCCGATACATATTTAATTACGATTTAATCGTTTTAGAGGAGGTATATAAGTTGCTTTCCTTTTAGCACAGGGTGCAACTCCGAACTGTTCAAGAATAATTCGCCCCGTGTTCCTTTTAGTTGTGCATTTTGCCCCAGAGTTACTCGATCTGCCCTCCCCGTTCCCCTCAAGCACCAACGCTGGAGCTGGTATGGGAGCTGGTGCAACAAGCCCCCGCATGCGCAGTGCGTAGTTTGTCATTGTCAATATGAGTTGAGTGGTTTTCCGTGCTTTTCTCCAACGTTTTACCTGTGCCTTTTGAAAATTTTTGCATCGCCTTCATCTCTACTCCGCCACTATGGCATCAGCTTGCGAAATGGGCGATTATCTTACTATTGACTTTTGATGCGGTTAGGTTATCTGTCAAAGAACGCAAGTGTCACTCACGCGGTGAATAATCCCCTGAAATACGTGTTCCTTTTAGGGCAGCTCGGAGTTGCTTCAGTGCTTGTAGCTCTAGAGCAACAAACACGTAAAAGGAAAGCGCTTATTAAAAAAAGTTTCAAGCTCTTTTGTTGTCATTACCCCCCCACCCCTCTACAGATTCTAGGAACGGTCAGCCACACCGGTAGTATACCCTCAAAAAAATTGATGGGAACATCACTGCTTACTATATTGGAGTAACCAGAAAATTATATGCTATTGATCTGTAGAAAAATATACCAGGTGTTCCTTTTAAAAAAACAAGTTAAAGTCCCGTCGCATATTAACAAATGCGAGGGTTGTGTGTCTCAGGCTTTTTTTCTGTTGGTTTGTAAACGGGATTTCACATCCATCAAAACTCTCGTCACTTCACTATCAGTGTCAATAAACAGTAACAATGGAGGTTGAAAGGGGTCTTTGTTGTTAATTATTGTCCACGACAGGAATTTTGACAGAACTGAAATCCCGTTTACAAACCAACGGAAAAAAAGCCTGAGACACACAACCCCCACGTTTTATGTTTTTAAGTCTGACCTTGAAAAATTAATGTCTGTACGTCGAGGTGAACTCCAAAACATGCCCTACAATTCACTTTTTGGTTAAGTCACTATCTTAAAAGACCTGAGATATTCAAATTTTAAGGGGTTACAAAATCGATTAATCACGCTGTGTTGCGTATAGCTCGAAGGACCGTTGGAAAAAGCGCGAAAAAAAGAAAAAAATGTGGAGAGAGGAGGACTACTTACTTTGTGTGGGAGGATGCTCTTGTGGCGGGTGAAGATGATACGTTGAGTGATTTTGACGAAAGATGAAATCCTTCACTTTTGATCGGCACTGCAGCGCGAAGTCGAAGGAAGCGACAATCACCGTGCGGAAGCGTTATCAATACTGCTTGATAGTTTATTGTGCAGGTGCGGTGAAGAGTTTTTGTTAGGATTAGGAAAAGGAAGAAGAAGAGACCCTTCTCTCTCTTAAAAATTCAAAATAAATTCAAAAATAAACAATTAGGCACTTCTGAGGGATGTCAAAAGTGCAGTTTTATCCAAAAAAAAAAAAATATATAGTATACCAAAAGTTTAAACTGAATAAATAAAAGAAATTAAATTTTAATGCGAGGACGCAACATTCCGCCCACCAAAATACTAGGTATTTTACAATTTACTGCGGTAACTGGCACAACTTAACCACAGGCCGTTTGAATAATCCTGTGGAAGTCTTGACAGTTGCAACGCGCACAACCCCGTCTGCACCAGGGTGCACGCTCACGACTCTCGCCAAGCGCCACTGAAGAGGAGGAGACATTTCGTCTTTTAAAAGTACCAAAGACCCTTCTTCAATGTTTTGCCGATGCTTAAACCACTTGGAACGTTGGTGGAGGGTGTGCAAGTACTCCCGCGACCAACGTGTCCAAATGTCACGCGCTAACCGCTGAACAAGTTGCCAGCGGGACAAAGTGTTCAAAGGTACATTCTGCAAGTCAGGCTCCGGAAGTGAGACGAGAGGTGCAAAGGTGAGAAAGTGTCCGGGACTTAGAGCCTGCAGATCGTTCGGATCCGTACTTACAGGAGTTAAAGGCCGCGAATTAAGCATGGCTTCAACTCGAGCTAAAAGAGTGGATAATTCCTCGTACGTTAAGAGGTGATCTCCCATAACGCGAAGGAGGTGAGTCTTTACAGACTTGACACCCGCCTCCCAAAGCCCTCCGAAGTGGCAGCTGCGGCTTCCAGGCATTGATTTAAGTGACGACTAGCGCTCAAAAAATTGGTACCACAATCGGAGTAAAGATGCTCGCACCGTCCTCGACGAGCGACAAAGCGTTGAAGAGCAGCGAGGAAAGTATCAGCGGACATGTCAGTTGCTAGTTCCAGATGTACTGCTCTTGTTGAGAAGCACACGAACAAACATAAATAAGCTTTAAGCTTTTTGGCCCCGCGAATCCGAGACATGGTAATGGAAAATGGGCCCGCGTAATCTACACCACTGTGGATGAACGGTTTGACCTGCTTAGAGATACGGGCGGCCGGAAGATTTCCCATAGGAGGTTGATTAGCAAATGGATTACAACGAAAGCATCGGACGCATTTCGCAACGACCTTTCGAATGACGTGTTTGGCTGAAAGAATCCAAAAATTAGAAGAAAGAAGGAACTGGATGGTTTGGATCCCAGCATGAAAATACTTTTGATGAGTGTATTCGATAAGCAGCGTGGTAAAACGATGAGACGCGGGAAGAATCACGGGAAAACGCGTCTCAAACGGAATGTAACCCTGAGACAAACGCCCCCCAACTCTCAAAAGATTCTCACCATCTACAAAAGGCGATAATTTTTGGAGGTGTTTTGATATTGGCTGTCCGGATGAGCAAGTTCGAATCTCGTCAGACAGAGAAACCTGTTGTGCACGTTTAGCTAGAAGAAGTAACGCCTCATGAAACTCACCCGCAGTAATTGGTCCATGCTGGACTTTAGCAGGAAAAAACTTATGAAAAATAAAGCGACGCACGTAGCAAACAATGTGTACTAGTGGGTGTAGTTTTGAATGAGTCTCGAGCAGGTCGTCGAGGAAGTTGGAATCGATAGTAGTGGTTACGAAGCACTGAGTTTTCTCTTCCTCAGAGACTTGAGAGGAATCAACTATGTCAGTGGGCTCATGGTCAACACGGGAGGAATTTTTCAGAAAAGGAGCTCCCGCCCACCATAAAGCACATTGAGTAAGCTGGGTTGGCAAAAGTCCTCTAGAACCGACGTCGGCGGGATTTTCAGAGGACGAAACGTACGACCATGATTCGATGGGGAGGTGATCCTGAATAAATGTTACTCGGTTGCTTACAAATGTCTTCCACCGATGGGGAGACGATTTAATCCAAGTTAAAACGGTAGTTGAATCAGACCAAGCACATATGCGGCTAAAAGCGAGTTTGTCTTGGTAAACCTCACACACAAAGGAGACAAGTCGAGTTAGGAGAACTGCTGCACACAGCTCCAATCTTGGGATAGAGATCCTTTTTAGGGGTGCAACTTTGGACTTGCTGCACACAAAACTGGTTAAGATTTCACCAGTGCAGAGCGTGAAAACAAAATAGATGACAGCGCAGTAGCCTTTCTCTGAACTGTCTGCGAAACCGTGCAATTCGCAAGTGTCGAAGTTAGCGGGAAGTAATCTTCGAGGAATCGAAAAAGATGAGAATGAAGACAGGTCCTCGATTATGTTTTCCCAAACACGAACAATATCATTCGGGGGTGTAGAATCCCAATCTAATTTTAGGGATCAAATGCGCTGTATCAAATGCTTTAAAACAAAAGTGAAAGGGGATAGGATTCCCATCGGATCGAAGACTCGAGCTAAATTTGAAAGAAGGTTTCGTTTTGTACAGGATACCTCAAGAGGGCAAACAGTGAATGTGAAGCAATCTTGAGATGGGTTCCACTGGAGACCTAATATCTTTAAAGAATTGGATTGATCCTGTTCAAATGCCAATGGGTCCATGGAAAGATAAGAAGAGGGAAGATCTTTTAAAATCGATTGGTCGTTTGAGGCCCACTTCCTTAGCTCAAAACAACCCTTGTGCAAGAGTTCGACTAATTCTGTTTTTAAGCGTACGGCGTCCTCGAGAGACGAGGCACCAGTGACGATGTCATCAATATAAGTGTCGTGCTGCAAGGCAGAGGCAGCCAAAGGGAATTTAGATCCATCGTCCTCAGCCAATTGAAGAAGAACACGAATTGACAGAAAAGGCGAACAATTGACCCCGTAAGTGACGGTAGTCAAACGGTAGTCTTGGAGAGTTTCCTGAGGAGAAAACCGCCAGACGATCCTCTGATAATCTCTCTGACCCGGGTCAATCAAGATCTGGCGATACATCATCCTGATATCGGCAGTCAGAACAATAGCATGTAAACGAAAGTTGAGCAATATAGTAAAAATATCTCTCTGCAATTTAGGACCTACCCAAAGATGATCATTCAGAGAAGATCGACCTTTAAAAGAAGCACTAGCGTTAAAAACAACTCGCAATTTCGTGGTGAGACTGTCAGGTTTTATAACACAAGTGTGTGGAAGATAGTATGAGTAATCCGAATGAGGAGCTGAAAAGATGACAGGCTCCATGTGATCTAAGTTTAAGTATTCTCTCATGAAGTCAGAATACTGCTGATAAATATGAGGTTGGGCTTGCAATCGCCGTTCCAAAGCAAGAAAGCGTTGAACCGCTAAGGTTCGACTTTCTGGGAAAGCGGGAAGAGCATCCCGAAAAGGCATTGATACGACGAAGCGTCCCGTGTCCTCGCGGTAGTGAGTATCCAGGAAATGTTTTTCGCAGATAATATCTTCGGGTGAACGAGGATTTACCTGAGGAACGGTATCAAGCTCCCACAGCTTTTGAATGGAAGCATCCAATTGAGAAGCAGGATCAACCGTAATGAAAAAAGAAAGAAGCGTAGAAGTTGTGCTACTGGCAAATTTACCAGTTAATACATAACCGAAGACTGTTTTGAGAGCATTTGGCTCACCTGGAGATCCCCGTATTATTTCACCTGCAAGAAGTTGCGAATAGACGTCAGCCCCTAACAGAATATCGATTGCACTGGGAATACCTACAGTGGGATCAGCAAGTGGAAGTTTATTCTTGAAGTGAGACCACTGCTCCATAGAAATCTGAATCGATGGGAGAGACTCGCAGATCTTGGGCAAGATTACGGCCTCCACATGGAATATGGGAA
Source organism: Pycnomerus fuliginosus (assembly GCA_963924575.1). Classification (NCBI taxonomy): domain Eukaryota; kingdom Metazoa; phylum Arthropoda; class Insecta; order Coleoptera; family Zopheridae; genus Pycnomerus; species Pycnomerus fuliginosus. The sequence goes on from OZ004622.1 coordinate 23,925,320, forward strand.
GCACGTGACCTATGGGCTTGATGGATAGGGTAACTGCACCTACATTGGCTTTGGTGGAAGTCTGACCTAATCCGTTGACTATAATGTTGCAGTCTCGTTGCGAAAAACCTAGCCGAGAAAAGGCCTTTTTTGAGATAAAAGAGCTTTGCGATCCACTATCAAGAAGGACCCGAAGAACCTCATAAGTCCCTTTGCTTGTAAGGACCTCGACCCGAGCAGTCGAGAGAAGTACTTTAGAGCTGGAGTCTGTGAAACCAACAGCGCTCGTTACTGAAAGGACGGGGCTAGGCTCTGGAACTCCAGCTGAAGTGGAAGTAGAAGTGGATGCCACCTCGGAAGGCTGTAGAAGTGCGGGCGTGATGGAATCAAAATGTAATGCGGTGTGATGCGGTTTATGGCATTTATGACAAAGAGTAGGAGAGTTACAAGCTCTAGTAAAATGAGAGCTGCTTAAACAATTAATACAGTATTGCTTAGCCTTGGCCAGAAGATAACGATCCTTGGAGGATTTGTTTAAAAAATCGGGGCATCTGTAAATCGCGTGGTTAGCAGAGCATAAGGGGCATTTAGAAACCACAGCGGTGGTGTTTGCCAATAAGGAAGTTGTAGAACGATAAGAGGAAGGTGACGTTGTGGAAGGTGATTTCGAACTCGATTCATTTCTTCTAGGCTTAATTTTCGAAGGCTCGGTGACATTACCTAAAGCACTCCAATAATTTTCTAAGAATTTTTGGAGTTCAGAAAATGTTGGAATGTTACTAGAATTATGCTGCAACTCAAAGCGGGTGATCAAATCAGAATCCAAGCGTTTTAGTAGCATTTGAAAGAGAATAAAATCATCAAGACCTTTAGGTAAAGCAAAATTGTCAATAGCTTTCAGATGTTTTGAAAATGTGTCAAGTAGATTGCGAACCTCTTGAGCCTTGTCAGAATGTACCTTTGGTGAAGCCTCTAATGCGTCCCAATGGGCCTTTAAAATCAGTCTATCGTTTTTGTATCGCTTATTCAACTCGTCATAAGCCAGCGCATAATTAGCATCTGTAACTGGTATGCCTAATAAAAGCTAAAGCATCACCTTTGAGCGAAGAAAGAAGATAATTGAATTTCTCTACATTCGTTAGGTCAGTTGAGTTGTGAATCAAAGTATTGTACATATCAATGTACGAAATGTAATTAATGACGTCACCAGTGAATGTAGGAATTTCAATTTTTGGCAGTCGTACATGAGAGCGAGCTGTGGTACTTTGAACGGCGACAGTAGTAGTAGATAGGAAAAGTTGATAATAAATCGCTTTTATGAAATTGCACATGGAATCGAATAACTTTCTCGTGTCATCCTCGGACTTAAAAACATTCGGATCATCAGGAATGAGACTGATAATGCTGTTGTGGCTTTTATAAAATTCGGTCCTGGATGTTTGTACGTCCTCAAAGCAAACACGAAATATATCCTTTTTATTGGCATCAGTTTTTGCCTCTTGAGCGAGAGTATGAATTTCTAATACACGATTATATTCTGTTTGACGCAGAAATTTACATCTTTTTAATTTCTCCGCATTGGCCATTGAATTGATTAAAATTGATTAAAAGCAGATAATAATTTGATGGCAAATGACGGCGAAACCAAGAAAATACAATGCGGGCGGTTTGTTGTCAAGCGAACGATGAAAAAGTTGAACTCGACAAAAAATTATTGATAATAAACGCAAACGTGAATCCAAGAAATGAAAAAATGCACAAAAGCACCCTCAAAAGTGGCTAATCCGGCTCGAAGGACCAAAATGTTGCGTATAGCTCGAAGGACCGTTGGAAAAAGCGCGAAAAAAAGAAAAAAATGTGGAGAGAGGAGGACTACTTACTTTGTGTGGGAGGATGCTCTTGTGGCGGGTGAAGATGATACGTTGAGTGATTTTGACGAAAGATGAAATCCTTCACTTTTGATCGGCACTGCAGCGCGAAGTCGAAGGAAGCGACAATCACCGTGCGGAAGCGTTATCAATACTGCTTGATAGTTTATTGTGCAGGTGCGGTGAAGAGTTTTTGTTAGGATTAGGAAAAGGAAGAAGAAGAGACCCTTCTCTCTCTTAAAAATTCAAAATAAATTCAAAAATAAACAATTAGGCACTTCTGAGGGATGTCAAAAGTGCAGTTTTATCCAAAAAAAAAAAAATATATAGTATACCAAAAGTTTAAACTGAATAAATAAAAGAAATTAAATTTTAATGCGAGGACGCAACACGCTGTATGTACATACATCAACGCGATGTTGGAAGTATTCATGTAGATGTTTATCACTTTATGATGGGTATGTTATGTATACAGGCTGGTTCTTTTTTCACTGCTCACCATTGGCATCTCATAAACCGTAAAATATGCCGAGTCGGTTAATAACTTAGAGAAAAGTTGCGCTATATGTCTTTGGTGATAAAGAATTCTCAGATATCTTCATTCGTTACTGAGTTATCTCGCAAAATTTGAAAATTGCAATTTTACAGAAAAATTCATTTCTTCTTAACGAATGATATGCTATTTGCCTGAAGTTTGGGACTATTATATTTTTGATAGCTGTCAGTTAAACGGCATTGGCAGAAATTTTCAAGGCCTGATGCTAGATTTTGAGCAACGGCGGCAGTCAATTTTTCTTTTTCTTATAGCAGCCATATTGGATTTTAGTACTACTAGATGCACAAACAAATTAGCTTTTCAGAAATATAAACAACATAGACTTTCTGACAGATCGTCAAAATCTGAAAATTAAGCAAAATCATAGCTTAAACTTATTAGATGAAAAAAAGTTGCAAAAAAGTACACCGCCTTTTTAAATCTCTTGACAGGTGAAAACAATTGAATTCAAAGGTAATAAAATACGGTTATGACGTCCGTCGTGTAACTCAAGCCTATGACATAATTTTTTCAAAAGATCCATAATTATGTTAAGTAATTACATTTTTGAAAAGCTATAATTTTTTGTGTACCTACCCTTTTGTGTTTAAAATTTAAATCCGATATGGCTGCCATAAGAAAAAGTAAAGTTGACTGTCTCTGCTCAAAATCTAGAAGGCCTAGAAAAGTTCTGTCGATGTCGTATACAATATCGACAACTGTCAAAAATGCAAATGTTCCAACTTTCATTAAAATAACATAAGTCGTAAAAAAGTTATGAACTTTTTTTAAAATCGTAATTTTCAGATTTTTCACTATAACTCTATGTATCAGGAACGAATAATGAAGGTATTTGAGAATTCTCTTCAGATTTTTAATCACTCACAAATTTATCCTACTGCGCATCTTTTACCGTTTACCAATGATGGTGGAGCACTGAAAAAGGAACCACTCTGTATAGGGACCGCCTGAATTTACTGGTGCACTCGGGTGCAGATTTTATCAATCTGCACCTAGTAGTAGTGCCTCCTCCAGTCGTATAGATGTGTGAAAAGGGCGAATTATTGAAAAATACAGTAAGTATTAAAAACTGTGAATTGGTATGAGAAACATGAAATAGTCCTTTAAGGTGTTTGCGGTAGAAAATTAACAAAAAAACACGAAAATTTTGCGAAGTCTGTAGAATCGACAATACAGGCAAGAAAAATTTACTGCAGTTAAGTAGAAATACCAAAACTAACACGGAAAATAAAACGATAATTGCAACTTTATGTTTTGGAGGCGATGAAATATGTATAGGTATTGAAGAGGGTGGAAAAGTTGTAAATAGTGAAAACATAATCCAAATGCATGGTTATCGGAAAAAACAAAACTCGACAAATTTTGTAAAATATGGCGTTCAGTGGTTTGAAAAATTGCGGAGGGGGATGAAAAGTCCAGAGGGGTGTAAAGATTAACTGTGGTTATAAGAGGAATTACAAAATATAACACGAAAATTAAGCAATTATTATGCAAATCAGGATTTTGTGGGGGTTGACCATCGTGATCAGAAAAAACGAGTACCCAGTGACGTGACTTTAGACAACACGTTTTTCCATCTAAAATGTTGAAGATTATTGTGTCTAGTCATTCGCTGTAGGTAGGTACTCGTTTTTTCTGATCACGATGGTCCGGATATGGTATACCTATACTTAAGTAATTGCGAGTACTGCAACATATGCCAGTTAATGCCAATCATTGGGTAAATCCACATTAAATTGTTGTATAAAATTTGTCATTGGGGCGCGAGAATATTAACTGTAAGTTAGAACTATTTATTGCCAAAAGTCATAAACCGTGAGGCACATCTTTCGTCACGGGCATTGTATAGCCGAGCGGTCCGGGGCCTTGTAAAAAACCTTTGCTTTGAATTGCCGTCTGCGCAGAACATCCCTCGCTGTAAACTTTATGACCAAATTCCTCCGCATACAATTTTTAGAAAGTTGTTCCCACAGAGATTTCCGAGAAATGGATTTAATAACGTAAATGTCTTATTCATTACAATTTGTTGCTAAATTTGATTCAGTAAATGCATGAACCCCAAAGGTAGAGTAGCCAAGATACACTAATTTTGCATGACGTGAATCAAACATTACCCCGGCTAAAATTGCCTCGACAACCCGTTAAACACCGTATGAACCTCATGTGTGTAGGCATAACCGACGCATATGTAACCAATCAGAGTCTTTTCGGCGTAAACGCTGTAATTTAAATTAAAGTTCACTGCAAGAATAGAACTGGTGTCGCCATCTAGGCTAGACGACCGAAACCTCAAGCCAGATTCCTGTTTAATACCCTATTGTTCATATGTAGAACCTACCTATCAAATTAGATTGCTTTTAAAATTGCATGACTATCGTATGCATTAAATAACCCCCACTACCCTGCACATGCTCGAAAGCTTCAAAGACCCCACCGGACTGCTAGGACTTTTGTTAGGTAATTCATTAGATTTGCATAAAATAACTAAATTGTTTCATTGATAGGATATGTGAATCTGTGGATTAGCTTTTAAGGTCAGGATTGTATCGTAAGGCTGGTCGAATCGCGTAGCTTCTTAATTAATTATAAATTGTTATAAAATGTGGAGATGAACTAAGGAAGGGATATGCCGACCGGATATAGTAGAGAGGGGGTGGTTTTAGGTTCACCGGATCGAAGAGGACGCCGTAAGAGAACTTGCTCTCAGGCTTCTGACTAAGAGACTCGTATTTTCCAAAGCTCTCGAATTTGCGATATTTTCCAAATATTTTAAAATAGTTATTTGTTGTTTGGGTTTTGTGTATAGTTAAAGTTCGTGCTTGTGTAGTATTGAAGTTAGTGTAATCACGCCGTAGGGGGATAGTGTTTTAGTGGTTATTGATGAATTGTAGGACACCGCCAGGTCTTCCGGGTGGAAATAGATCAGGTATTACGCAACTAGATTTGTAGTTCCGTTAGTGCATTTGATTGGAGGTCTCCCGATCTCTAATTGGCTTTAATAGACTAGAACCTGTTTTACATCCGCTACATATTAATTAATTTAACCCCTTTTCAGTGTAGACTTTAGCGTGCTTGCTTTTCAGTAGTAGAATAGTTAGGGTTTGGTAAAGCGCATCCAGTTCTTCCCTTTTATTAGCATAGAAAGAGGTAAAGGAAATTTGGGGATATCCAGAAGGGGACGCGCTCTCTCAGCTCTGCAATTTGTTCCCGCTGGATTGTCGACAATAATTCACCGTTGCGGTTAAAAACACTACAGTTTTGCCTACACGTGATTGTTGCTCACTTGGACGTTGGACGTTGACATCTTCCACCTGTGATTTGGCCTGGTGTACCAACGATTGCTAGTGGTATAGGTTTCCCGTATCCCGTATTCCGCTAGACACCCCAAACAGGAGGCTGGGACAGGACAGTGTCTATACCACGTACACTGAAGACGAAGAAAGAAGCAGCAAGAAACTAAATTTGGGCTGTCACGAGAAATCACAGGGTCCACATCCCTCGAACCGTTAAAACCATTTATTCAGTGTCATTCAGTTCATTTTGGGGTCACTTTCACTCTAAACTTTGTTAAAACACAAAATTTCCTCTATCGTACCGTAGAATTTACTTAGTGCATGAAATTTGCTCGATTTCAGGAAATCTACTACGCCACTGGGATTTCGACGCCACGCCACTGAACTTGCGTCATTTTAGCTGACGTGATTACGTCAAGAGTTGTCATTGCTCGAAACTTGTCTTGCACCCCTCCCAGCACTTGCCTGTATTGTGGGTTGCTCCTCAATTTAGAAACCCGGATTTTTGCAAGTCCGGTAATATTATTTAATTTTGGGGATTAATTCTTTTTTCAGCATTCGGTAACGGCACCCTTCATTTTATAAAACTAGCTCAGAGTTCATTCATAATTTAGAAACCCATTGATTTAGGTTGGGGATTATAACTATTGTATTTTTCTTTACCGTGTAAATTATTTCCCTCGAGCTCCTTGAGCGAGAGGTGTTTATTTTATTGTATTCTTTTTGCGGCCAGACTTTGTTTCAGTGTGAATAAATTGTTATTTGGAAGATCCGTTTTATTTCCTGTATCCACGGCCTCGTAAAACGAACCACAACCAGGGCTCTGGACCCATTTCAAAAAGGGGTTCCGGTACGGTTCCGGTTCTCGATCGAAAAAAATTATAGGTTCCGGTACGGTTCCGGTTCTGGGTAAAAATAAATTTTCGGTTCCGGTACGGTTCCGGTTCCTTGCCCGCATTGCAAAAAGGGTTCCGGTACGGTTCCAGTCCACGAAATAAAAAGGGTTTCGGTACGGTTCCGGGTTCCAAAAAGGTTCCAATAGAGAAATCTACGTATTATCCAGAAGTCAAGCTTATTTATAAAAAAAATTACATTATGACTGGAAATATTTTCACTTGTACCTACTTGTCACAAACCCGACAAACAGTGAATTCTTTGTTAAAAGTGGTTGATGGAACCCCGAAAATTGAAAGGGTTCCGGTTCGGTTCCGGTTCCACCCTGTTGCAAATCACAGTAGAAACCATCGAAAAAAATTTCTAGTGGATTCTACTGGTTTCAATGTGTGTATTTGCACGGGTAATTCCCAGTACAATCCAATAGAAAACTGCCCTGGTTTACACTGGGCAGTTCCAACAGAAACCAATGGAAACCAGTAGAATCCACAAGAGATTCCCATAAAAACACTGTAGGATCCAACAAAAAATGTTTTCACTGGAAATCCACAATACAAATATAATGGAACGCTATTGGCTCTACGTATGATGGCGTGACTTTCTTTTCTCGCCAAGTCCATTTCCTGCCGCCAATGATCTGTAACTTAAAAGTTTGGTTGTCAGAGTGGAAAGTACAACGAAGAGTTTGATAGTAAGTTTTAGAGATAGCAGTCTAATACAAACATTTTCAAAATTGGAAGTTCAAAGCATATAAAACATGACTTCAGGATCGAAATATTTTACCTTACCCGCTAGGTACCTAGTGAGGAGGATTTTTCTCTTCCACGCATTCATTCGATCATTTGAGTTTCAAGCAATTTGAAGAATTTGAGGGTTACCAAATAAACGTAGGTACCTAACTTTTACTTCAGACTCTTGTCAAAGCAAGATGGTGGTTTTCTGTTGACTTCTCTGGCGGGCTGACGCTCATCCTGAATCCTAAACATTCTAAACTGTTCCAAATTGTCCTCAACGATACATTGCCCAAACTTATTCATCAAAATCTGATGAACGGAATCAGAAACTCACGAAAATCTTGCAAGAAAAACATTGCCAATGACTAACACCAACCGCATCAAAAATGGCTACCTACTAATATGAAGGATGATCAGAATTTGTAAACAGGCAGGACTTGCTTGATTCCTATTGGTTTAAATTCTGCAACTGGCGCCATCTACTCTAATTCTAATGGATTTTCCCAGTACGAATACAAAGCCAGTACAATCCATTAGATTTTAGAAGAAATACTTTTCTCATTTCTACTGGTATTTCCAAGTAGTCTACTGGGCCAGTAGCATCCATTAGAAATCATTATAAAAATCAATTCGTGGGATATTCCAAGTACATTCCAGTTGTATCGTTCCAGTACAGACCAGTATACACATTAAACACCAACACAGACCAGTGGCAGTTTCTAATGGTTTCGATAGCACTTCTACTGGTCATTTGCAACAGGGGCATGCCTGCATTTCAAAAAGGGTTCCGGTACGGTTCCGATTCCTTGCCCGCACTGCAAAATGGGTTCCGGTACGGTTCCGGTCCACAAAATAAAAAGGGTTCCGGTACGGTTCCGGGTTCCAAAAGGTTCCGGTCCAGATCCCTGACCACAACCACAGCGTAATTAAATTTAGGGGTCCTTTTGCAAGATTGGAGGGATTTCACAACGGTCCCCCTTTCAGTTGAGTCAGAAAGTTACAGTACCTACAATGTCCCAGCAAACACAGAAGGTCTGGCCGTGTTATGGCAACTGTCCGGCAAGTCCGGCACTGGCAATAGAATTACGGCCGTGTACTGGCCAGACGAGAATCGGCCATACGAAAGCAGCCACAACGTGGCCGTACTATGGGCATACGAACAACGGCCAGACAAAGACAGCCATGGCACGGCCGGCCTCTGGCAGCCCTAACCCGGCCGACTCCTGACAGCCTTAGCCCGGCCGGCCTCTGGCTGCCTCATTCTGGCCGTATTGAAAATGTTTCTGTAGTTAAATAATATGGTGATAGTGATTAATTTGATAATGTAACCCTTACTATCATACAATTCGCAAAATTAAAGAGTATTACATATTTTTTAAATAATTGCCGGTTAGTGTATGTACAAGATACAAACAAAGTAAAGTATGAGGTGAAGCGGCCTAGTAGCAAGAAACTCGACTATCGTCCGAAGAATCCGGGTTCGGTTCTCGGTGGTGAAGCGGTTTATCACGTTTTTTTTCGTCGCGAGGTAGTTCCGGCCTGAACGTGGCCATAAGAACGCCGTAATGTGGGCCCAAACAGAACCAGACCCGGCCCGTGCCTGGGCAACGTAGATCGGCCGTAACAAAACCAGAGGCACACATGCGGACCGCGCCAGATACGGCACTCGCTTCTGGGCCGGTTCCGGCTTGTCCGGGCAGCCTCATTCCGGCCGGCAAACGGCCATAAGATTGAGGTTTGCTGGGGTGTCTCATTTTAACTGGAACCACCCAAATATTTCGGTTAATTTTGACCGAATCAATGCGTTCTTTTTTTCTGCATGTAGAGCTCCAAAATCTGCACCTGCATGATACTTCACTTTTTTTATAGACCGAAATCCCAGCCTACTGCGATTTAATAAAGAGGCCAAAAATGACGAAATCGTTTTAGACATTTTTTTATCGAAAAATTTTATGAGGAAAAATTGCCCAGGATGGCTCCAAATGGCTAAATCCGAAATTTCTGGAAAAAAAAATGTTAAATTTCTTGAGGAAGAATCACAAAACGAAAAGTTCAATATTTTTGCAACATAATGGGTGCTGTGAAATAAAAAACAATTGAAATGAATTGATTTGACATTTGTTATCGGCTATGGATGGATAAAACTTAACAATCGCAGAAAAAGTTGAAATTATTAAGATAGTGTAAAATTTTCGTTTTTCTTTCACCCCAACTAATCTGTTGCAATGTGCCACAAACAGCAAACATATGCGCTTCCATTGTTTTTTTATTTCACATCACCCGTTATGTTGCAAAAATATTGACGTTTTCGTTATTTTAGTTAAGAAATTTAACATTTTTATTTTTTCCTGAAACTTCGGATTTAGCCATTTGGAGCGATCCTGAGCAACTTTTCCTTACAAAATATGTCTATAAAAAAATGCCTATACGATTTCGTCATTTTTGGCCTCTTTATTAAATCGCAGTAGGCTGGGGTTTCGGTTAATAAAAAAAGTTGAGTATTACACAAGTACAGATTTTGGAGCTCTACCTGCAGAAAAAAAGAACGCATTGATTCGGTTAAAATTAACCGAAATTTTTGTGTGGTTCCAGTTAAAATGAGACACACTCTATATAATGCAACTGCAGGATTTAAGTTAATTTTTAACCGTTATAAAGGCCCAAGGGAGCAAAGCAGTCTTCTACTTATTAGATTAGTAGATTTTCAAGATCTGGTCACTATGCTCGAGAAGGCGTAAGGCCTAATTTAACCCTTTTTTTGACAGCGTACTCACTTTCCTCAAATACTTACTTACCTCACCTTACCTTATCAAGTTTCAGCTTAATTTCAATATATCAATCCGTTCTCAAGTTATGCGAAGGACGAGCGATCAAGCGAATAATCAAAGACAAGAGTACCTGTCCTCCGCATTCTGCTACGGCACTAAAAACAGAATCCAGGTATTTCTTGAGAGAAAAGAGTACATATTATGCTCAAATCTGAATGCGTTAAAAAAGGATGACAATATGATTCGCGCGCATTGGAGGCGATGGACAGAGACCGATATCCCTTTCTTTAATGGGCGGGAGAGGGAGAAATATATTTTGTGCCCCAAATGGTCGTCGCGTGACGTCACTCAAGAAATAGGTCCATTGGAATGATTACACCTCTACCGAATCGCGCGCTTGTCCGTTCCAAATGGTTCCAAACCAAATTAATGAAACTAGGGACTTTCATTTCCGCTGTCAGCTGTTACGATGACATCTGTCAAAGAATTGTAAACAAAACTCAAAAGTGATCTCGTATTCTTGTCAATTCGAATGACCAGCAAAAATCAATTTTCACCCCAAAATGAACCCCTCAACGGCCCAACTGAAAAAAGACGACGTCCTCCTCCAAATCCGGGACAAGCTGCGAAGAGACAACGTTAAATTATGGCAGCAGCCCTACTATTCAGAGCTGACGGGACCCTCCTTCCCGGATCTTAAAGTTTACAACAAATCTTAGAATTTGGCCGAAATATTAACAAAATCAACCTTTCAGAACTTGTCTGAGGAGTACAGCAAATGCATTAACTGCCCCCAAAGCAATTGTTATGAAACACTTCTCGAACTTCAGGTGAATTCGCTGGAAAATTTGAAGCAGAATAATCGATTCAAGGAATCTGGTTTGGCCACTATTAAGGTCAAGATTTTGCACCCTAACAGCCCCCCAAGGGTGCTGACCAAAGAGCTGTTGCTGTCACTGCGGGCCGTGGATTTGAAGGATATGATAACAAAGGAGTTTGCAGTCACAAGAGACAAGTAAGTGATTTTTTTTTGCATAATTTATTGGGGAAGAGCAAAAATGTGTCAAAATTCTTGTTGGAGAGATAGTTTGTTAAGTTTGCATAACTTGATTCTTTTCTTAGCCGCCTAAGGGCTGATGGTTCTTGGTTTAGTATAGTCATATTAGCCTTTTTTTCGTAATTTAGTCCGGTTTACCACAAATTCATAACTGTGATTGGTACATTTCCTAGAAATTTGTTTCACAAAATTATCAAACTATAATGTCAGTTTCTCACCTCTGTGAGACAGTTTTAAATGGTCAGCGCTATGACATTGTCGCTAGGCAACAATTTGCAAAATAGATAAATGCACCAATCACAGTTATAAATTTGCGGTCAACTGGACGAAATCGCGAAAAAAAGGCTATACTGTTAGACATTCCCAGGGACCAACCCTGAGCTAAAACATTTTGAAGGCTTCTAACATGTCAAAAAAGGGTATCTCACCCCATGTAATTTTGCACAGCGTGACGTCATTTTGACGCGTGTAGGTACAGTGCAACTACCAAAATGTGCGGAGTGACTAACCAAAGTGCTGGTTGTTCCATCTCATGTTAACTTCAACATGAGGTTTATCAGCCTGATTTCCATTACATATGATAACAATTGTTTCTATGGAAATTATTTCATGTAAAATTTAACATCGAGATTGAAAAACCGGCCCTAAGGGCGGGTTGTACAGTTGGGGACTTTGAAAATGCCCACCCCACCCCGACTCACTTGGTCGACTCTATCGCAATGTGCTAAATGTTTGTCAATTTGTTAGGCAAACAACGAACTACAGCAATGCAGTCGACCAAGTGACCAGCGCGGTGGGGTGGGCATTTTCAAAGTCTCCTACTGTACCAAAGGTTTAATTTGGAGTTAACGCTAACTTCATTACGATACCATAGAAACAATTGTTGTCAACAATTTGTTGCTATAGAACTTTTGAAGGATTAGTTTTAACAAAGGATTAAATATGAAAACAATGGTTGGTGATCGAGTTGCCCCCCCGACAGCTGCAGACCGGTTTCGTTCTTATTAGAACTCATCAGTACAGCAAAGCCCGGAAGGCAACTCGATCACCAAACCAACCCGGTTATATAGCCGGAAAGCGAAGATTAAACGGTGTGGAGACGGCTCAACGCCATCTAGAGGTCTTTACCAACACTTACGGCGGATTTCTCGTCAACAAGGTTGACATCGAAAACCAAAGTGTGGTTGACCACCGTGCTATGGCAGCACGAGCAACTCAAAGATGAAAACAATGGTTGGTGATCGAGTTGCCCCCCCGACAGCTGCAGACCGGTTTCGTTCTTATTAGAACTCATCAGTACAGCAAAGCCCGGAAGGCAACTCGATCACCAAACCAACCCGGTTATATAGCCGGAAAGCGAAGATTAAACGGTGTGGAGACGGCTCAACGCCATCTAGAGGTCTTTACCAACACTTACGGCGGATTTCTCGTCAACAAGGTTGACATCGAAAACCAAAGTGTGGTTGACCACCGTGCTATGGCAGCACGAGCAACTCAAAGATGAAAACAATGGTTGGTGATCGAGTTGCCCCCCCGACAGCTGCAGACCGGTTTCGTTCTTATTAGAACTCATCAGTACAGCAAAGCCCGGAAGGCAACTCGATCACCAAACCAACCCGGTTATATAGCCGGAAAGCGAAGATTAAACGGTGTGGAGACGGCTCAACGCCATCTAGAGGTCTTTACCAACACTTACGGCGGATTTCTCGTCAACAAGGTTGACATCGAAAACCAAAGTGTGGTTGACCACCGTGCTATGGCAGCACGAGCAACTCAAAGATGAAAACAATGGTTGGTGATCGAGTTGCCCCCCCGACAGCTGCAGACCGGTTTCGTTCTTATTAGAACTCATCAGTACAGCAAAGCCCGGAAGGCAACTCGATCACCAAACCATTGTTTTCATCTTTGAGTTGCTCGTGCTGCCATAGCACGGTGGTCAACCACACTTTGGTTTTCGATGTCAACCTTGTTGACGAGAAATCCGCCGTAAGTGTTGGTAAAGACCTCTAGATGGCGTTGAGCCGTCTTCACACCGTTTAATCTTCGCTTTCCGGCTATATAACCGGGTTGGTTTGGTGATCGAGTTGCCTTCCGGGCTTTGCTGTACTGATGAGTTCTAATAAGAACGAAACCGGTCTGCAGCTGTCGGGGGGGCAACTCGATCACCAACCATTGTTTTCATCTTTGAGTTGCTCGTGCTGCCATAGCACGGTGGTCAACCACACTTTGGTTTTCGATGTCAACCTTGTTGACGAGAAATCCGCCGTAAGTGTTGGTAAAGACCTCTAGATGGCGTTGAGCCGTCTCCACACCGTTTAAAGGATTAAATGTTTGGTACATACAACCCGTCCTAAGTGGTCAAGATACAGTGCTTTCCAAAAGTAAGGAATAAATTAAAGAACTTTTTTCATTTATTTGAGGAGCAGCCGATGATGTACTCTGATATTTCTTTGCGTTTCCGGTTTAACCGGAAATTACCCTAATTTCGATTTTTCAAACGGGATCGTACTTTTTTCACCACGGATTCGGAATCTACGATTTTTTTTTAGCTAGAAACATGGCCGGAAGTAGTCACGGTCGCCCTTGATTTTCAAAAACATTGAAGAAATCGGTGAAAAATTGAGATTTTTGAAAAACGAAAATACAACGCTTACTTCATTTTTTTGATGCCAATCCAAGCGCCCAATTACATTTACTGAAGTTTTTTTTTGCAACTTTCCGGTCAAAAAGTTGGTTTTAGATGACGTCATACCCTGAGGGAAATTTTTTATGATTGGCTGTCAAACCAACCAATAAAAGGTAGTTGCCAGACGAACCAATAATAGACCAGATGTGAACAAATCATTTTTGACATTTAAACCTAACATTTTATTTTGCTGGATTCATACAAGGACTTCTGGTAAGAAATGGCCAACTTGTGCACAAAAAAACCAACATCGACAAAGCTAAAGGTTCCTGTAGTCACAGCCTGTAGAAACTGCAGTGCAATTTATGTAAAGAGAACTTAACGATTCCGGATGAATTTGCACAACAATAAACCGCACACGTTTAAAGTCAAATATGGGCTCATTCGGTACATACCTATACTTCAAGAAGATTAGCAAAACACCTCTTGAAATTCCGTTTTGTTGTTATCGCTCGAAAAAGACGCTTGAAAACTAAGCACATGGTGACTGATGCCGGGGGTGGGTTTAATGCGGTGGGTTGAGATAAAAATGTGAAATGTTTAGTACCATTGACTGGCTTAGAAACGAATTTGATGAAAATTTCAACGTAAAATCAAAAGGCGACAATATCAAATCGAAGTTAATGAAATATTATTAAAAAACCAATAAAAATCACTAAACATTTGTATTAAATAATTACGCGACGCGCGCAGACAATGCGTCGCCCATTCCTTTTGCTTCGCGTTACGGCCACACCGTCGACTCTGCAAAAAAAGTGAATAGCAACTTTTTTGTAGAGCATGAGACGGGCTTCAATTTTGTATACCACCTCTTTTATTCAAAAGCCAATATTTTAGGAGATATTTGTTGAAAAAGATTATTTTAACACTTCTTGGTGGCATACTATCGAAAGCCGAACTCGGATTCTAAGGAACTTTTAGTTTTTCATTTAGGACTATCAAAGGAACGTGTGCACAAAAATTCAGCCCTAAGTTCATATGGCTTTTTTTGATAATGGCTGGACAATACGTACGACGTACGCACAGACGTTTTTTAAAAACCACGTTTTCGTGATCCTGGGACCTCGAAACGTAAAAATCTGGTGCACATAGTGCACATGCGGTTTTCGCCATGATCCTATTGGTCAAATCAGTGCGCATGCGTTTTTTTCCCATGCACTATTAGGAGTCGTGTGACTCAAACTGACATGTTTTTTCAAAAAAGCTCATATTTACAAACGTCCGTAAAAAATCGAAAATTTTACTGATTGCAGTAAACCTGCCTTTCTTTAAAGTGGTGTGAGGAGGTTATAAAGTTTTCCATGCGCTTCGAGGATCCCACAGTAGGAGCCGACCAGTGGCGTGCCCAGGGCGGGGAGCTAGGGGGTTCAAGCCCCCCTCCACCCTTCAGTTAGTGCCGCCCCTAACCTCACTTTTTCTTTAAAAATATTCTTTTTATATTTTCTTTGGGGCGGTTATTCTTGAAAGTACAGGAATTATTTCGTACTAAGGCAACCAAGCATACTGAACTCACAAAGATATTGAATGTGGAGCCAATTAAAAAAAAAAGAAAGTCTAGTGCACCATACCGTAAAGAGAAACAAATTAGGTTAAGGCTGGCGTTTCGCCGATTCCCGCCAGAATAGGGTTTTTTGCTTCTAATTTAAATTTGAGAAGGACTATTAGCTTACAGTTCCTTTAATAATTGCACGTTTACTAATGTACCTAACACGTTGGTTAACAAATTATTGTTAAAACTACACTGGTTTTTCAAATTTGTAAGTCTCCGATTTCGCGCCAAAAAACAACATTATTGTACAAATTTGAAAAACCAGGGTAGTTTTAACAATAATTTGTTAACCAACGTGTTAGGTACATTAGTAAACGTGCACTTATTAAAGGAACTGTAAGCTGATGTCCTTCTCAAATTTAAATTATCGGGTGTCCCAAAAAAAACCGGACAAAATAGTGTTTGAAATTAGTCGGCCATTTCTTAACCGATTTGGATAGACTTGGTCTTAAATTAAAGCTAAAGAATCAGGCCTTCGAACTTTGCAAGAAACGTCGACAGATGGCGCTGCTGTAGTAGCCTTATTGATACTTGTCTTTAAGGCTTATTTTAGGTGCGTGGGGATTGGTCGGGCAACAACCAATGGTTATGAGACCCAAATAGCCTTGAAGATCTTTCTTTTTCTTCAAAAATCTTTCTTCAGAAGTTCATTTGGCGTAAGCACTAATTTTCTGTGATTTTTCTAAAAAAAGTGTTTTGCATATTTTCATGCTTCCATAACCATGACTAAAGTAACATTGATGCACATAGGGCTTAATTTTCAATGATAACTGTTCAGTTGCCCCCCACTGGCATCTACGCCACTGTTTTCACCATATTCGTTCATTTATAACTGAAAATTAAGATTTATTTGCATTACTGTTCTTTGGTCATGGCCATTAATGCGTGAAAATAACCAAAAACACATTTCTTTAAAAAATACAGAAAATTAATGCTTAAGGCAAATCGACTTCTGAAGAAGGATTTTTAAACAAAAAAGAAAGATCTTCAAGGCTATTCGAGTGTCATACCGATTGGTCGTTGACTGACCAATCCCCATGCAGCTAAAATAAACCTTCAAAGCAAGTATCAATAGGACTACTACGGCAGCGCCATCTGCCGTAGTTTCTCATACAGTCGAAAGCCTGGTTCTTTGGCTTTAATTTAAGACCACGTTCATCCAAATCGGTTAAGAGATGACAGACTTATTCCCAAAAATATTTTGTCCGGTTTTCTTTGGGACACCCGATAGAAGCAAAAAGCCCTATTCTGGCGGAAACCGGCGAAACGCCAGCCTTAAGGGCAGCAGCTTCTACAAATAACACGGATATTTTATTCTTTCAAAAGAAATTTTCTTGTTTATATTTGAAGCACCAAGCATTTTGTTTGGTCCACTCTTAACGCCGAGAAAAGAAAAAAAGAGTAAACGTCCAAACCCCCCGCAGAATTTTGAACATGCTTCCCCCCCCCATACTTTCCTCAATAATGTTGAGCTCTCACCCCTGCCTCCGCCCCCTCAACAATGTTGAGCCTCCCCCGCCCTAAAGGGCACGGCACGCCACTGGAGTCGACTTGTTTTTTGATATAATTATCCTACACTTCACCCTGTGATTCAGTTTGGTATTCGCCCTCTTTTAATTTTTTTATTTGACAAATTGACAAATGTATAAAATGGTATACAGGGTGTTCCAATGAAAAGGAGCCACCCCAAATATTTCGTAAACCAAATAAAATATGAAAAGTCGCTCGGACAAGTCGATTTTTATTTGGAGGGGGACACTTAAATCCATGCTTGGCGAAATTTCAAAACTCACCCCCTAACCCCCATCTACCCCCACTTCAAAATGTTAAATAGCAAACCCCCACTTGTGATACATCATTTGAAAGCTAATTTCATTGCCAATCCAACGCTGTAACAATTTTTGATATTTGTTCAATATTCTAGCGCTCTCTATGGTCAAATTTTAAATCACATTAGGGCCCTTTGTGATACATCATTTGAAAGAATTTGAAATTCTCTGTAAACTGATGCAAGAATTTTTGAAATCCACCCGCTCGTTCAAAAGTTACATTGAAATATCGGGTGTCCCAAAAAATCAAACAAAATATTTTTGGGAATAAGTCAGCCATTTCTTAACAGATTTGGATGAACGTGGTCTTAAATTAAAGTTAAGGAATCACGCTTTCGAACTCTCTAAGAAACGACGTCAGATGGCGCTGTCGTAGTATTTGTGCGTCACTAACTTTACTCATTAGTTATTAGGGCGTAAGAAGACATATTTTTAAAAAATCGCAGAAAATCGACTTTTGAAAAAAGATTTTTGCAGAAAAAAGAACGACCTTCAAGGCCATTTGAGTCACATAACGATTGGCTCTTGTCTGACCAATCCCCAAGCACCTAAAAAAACCTTAAAAATAAGTATCAATAGAGTCTTTACGGCAGCGCCATCTGTCATAGTTTCTAGCACGGTTCGAAAGCTTGGTTCTTTAGCTTTTATTTAAACCGAGTTTCAACCAAATCGGTTGATTTATTCCTAAAAATATTTTGTCCGGTTTTTTTGGGACACCCGATACATGAGCTGGTTCTGGGCCTAGAAGTCCTTCAAGTTTAGGCTGTAACTTTTGAACGAATAGATGGATTTCAAAAATTCTTGCATTAGTTTACAGATAATTTCAAACCCTTTCAAACAATGCATCACAAAGGGCCCTAATGTAATTTAAAATTTGACCATGGAGGACGCTAGAGTTAAACAAATATCAAAAATTGTTCCAGCGTTAGATTGGCAATTAAATTAGCTTTCGAATGATGTATCACAAGTGGGAGATTGCCATTTAAAATTTTGAAGCCGGGGTAGGTGGGGGTTAGGGGGTGAGTTTTGAAATTTAAATCGACCTGTCCGAGCGAATTTTCATATTTTGATTTGGTTTACGAAATATTTGGGGTGGCTCCTTTTCATTGGAACACGCTGTATATTTGTAAATCGCATGACAAGCTCTATTAAATGGCGACATTAAATCGCCTCTATGGTGACATAATGTCCAAAATGACGATTGTCAACCATTTTTTTTTCAAATGACAAGCTGTATTTCTTAGCTGATTCTTGTAGACAAATATTAAAGAAAAAAAAATACACTTTCACTAGAACAATTTCGAGGAAAAAAATAATTTGACTAGACACAATTTTAAAATTTCTTGTCAAAAAACGTAGTTAGCCTTGAAAAAAAAGTTAATTGTTGTGTAAGGACCGTACTTTCACAAAAAATTATTATTATTTACCTTGTTATTCATTAATAACAATAATACCACACTTGTTTATACTTTTTAGTAACAATGACATTATTACTTATCAAAGGTTTTAAAGGTAAATTAATTACAATTTTTAAAAAACACGAACCTTGGAGTGAAGGCGACATTAGTCAACATCACAAATCAACTTTTTCCATGGCTAACTGCGTTCATTGACAACGAAACTACCATAATCAAAATTAATTTTTTTCTCCACATTTTTCCAGTGAAAGTGTAAACCTTTTTTTTCTATTTCGGTTTTCTAATGAACACTTTATAGCACCCAAACGCGTTCTCTAATGTGCTCTATTAGAGCACGGCTTTTGTTTACATCGTAACCTAGACAACGATTGTGTCCAACAATCGCCAACTGTCAAGCGAACATTGACCTGTCTTTGAATATGTAAAACCAAATTTTTTTCTAACGAGTTGGGTATCCGAAATAGAAAAAATTGTATAAAAAACGTGTTTCATAAGGCTCTTATCGTACTCGGATTTTGTAAAACTCGGGCTTTTCGGCGTCGTCGTTCAAACATCCTCGTGCGATAATAATTGGCCTTATGAAACGTGTTTTTTGATATAGCATTACATAATTGAATGTAGAAAAATATGTCTGCAAGAATCCGCTAAGAATTGTACAGCTTGTAATTTGAAAAAAAAAGTTGAATATCGTAATTTTGACATGCCATCATAGAGACGATTTAATATCACCATTTAATAAAGTTTGTCATTAGATTTACAAATATATAGTGAGGACCAAAAGTCCGCCCCCCCCCCCTGTATCTTCGGAACCGCTTTAGCTAGAGCTTTGAATTTCGGAATGGGGCTATTAGTTATTAGTTATTACATAAAATGTCGTGACCTGGAAATGTCAAAGTTATGACATACAAGTCAATAAATTTAAATGGCACCAGGGGCCATGATTGTGACCCCTCATTTGAAAGCTAATTTGATTCTCCATGCGATGTGAAAGTTTGTAAAAGTTTGGAGTAAAAAAAAATTTAGGTTGAATTAAAATGTTGTCTTGATGGAAATCGATTTAAAACGGAATTTGCAATTTAACGGTTTAAATTTGCAAAAAATCCAATAAAGTAAGCACAGGCACAAAATACATTGAAATGTTAACAATTTATCGTTAAAAACATTTCTTGGTACTTTCTATGAAAATAAGATCAAATACGTAGCACATTTTCGCGAATTCTACATCGACGATTAATTTTTTAACTTAATCGTTATAATAGAGAATTAAAAAATAGCTTTCAAATGAGGGGTCACATGACCCCTAGTGCCATTTAAAATTTTTGACTTGTATGTCATAATTTTGACATTTCAAGGTCACGACACGTTATGTAAGCGGTAATCCGCATAATTTCTCAATTAATAGCCCCATTCCGAATTTCAAAGCTCTAGCTAAAGCGGTTCCAAAGATACAGGGGGGGGCGGACTTTTGGTCCTCACTGTAATATGGATTTATACGGGGTGATATGATATTCAGGGGTGATTCTTCATCGAAAAATATGAAGAAAAGTTCTTATAAACATGTGCCCGGAAATCGGTCCTAAGGGGGCTACGGTCCTCGGAAGGGGGCACCCAAAATTCGGTTATTATTGAATAAATCAGGAACCGTTTAGGCTAAAGCGATGAGTTTTTGCACACTGTCTGATATCAATAAACTCCATCAGATTATGTTATCAGCAAAAAACGAATTTTACCAGGGGCGTTCGAAACGGGGGGGGCTGTGGATTTTTGCACCCAATTTTTTTGATGAGCTATTTTTTGACATTTCCCCACCGGCATATGGTTGTCTGACTAAAACTACATAAAAAAGCTCCTCTTATTGTTACTCCATAGGACTGACCGTTTCCGAGAAAAGTCGAATCCAAAATTTATCTGTATTGACCGGGCTGATCAAGAAGGAACAATTTATTTCTATTAAATTACAAAATTGAACGGATTCTAAAAATTAGTAACTAAAGTAATCTGGTGATGCTTAATAATGTCAGATAGTATGCAAAAATTGTATATTTTTCACATTTTACAATATTTGCATTTTCGAAATTCTTTAAAAACCGTTCTTCGCAGGCTCAAACTGATTCACGCCGGTAAAGTGCTAAACGACGGCGATAATTTAAGCAGCCAGGGGGTGAAAAACGGCCAACAAATCCTCGCCATAACCCTCTCCGAAAGTCTGACAGAACTCAAAGACGCCGAAACTCAAATGAAGGAACTCGAAGGCGTCAAAACGGACTCTCGTCTATTGGCATTGGACAACAACTACATGCAGCTGGAGGACCAGTTCGGCAACGCCGTGAAAATCCCCCAGGAAGAGAAAAAGGCACTGATCGTGGCCATAGCCCTGCACGAAAAGGGCAAGACGGCCTTGAAGCGGGGGGATTATCCGAAGGCGCTCGTTTTCTTCCTCGAAGCCGACGAGGAGTTCAAGTCAGATTTTATGATAAAATATTTAAAATAAAATCAATAAAAATGTTTTGATGTTTCAGGAACTGCAATTCTCAACTGTTGAATTCCGTGGATAATTATGCGTTGTTGGATTTGGATATTGCGTGGTGTTATTTGTGCTTGCAGAGCGTGGGGCATCTGCCGGAGGCCTACGAGAGGCTCAGGAGGTGCGAGGAGAGGTTTCATAAGAGTTATGGGGAGAATCTCGAGAGGCTTGTGGCTGTGAAAGGAACAACAGGTTGGTACTTAACATTTTGCAGTGTTTTTGTATTATTGTATCGGTTACTTCAATTCTTGGCAAAAGACACATCACACTTTTTGTTGCGTCCTTGAGTTAATTTCGAGGTCCAAGTCAAAATCGCATGAAAAATTTCAAAATTATTGTGTAAAAAGTATGGAACTGTACAACCCTAATTTGTAACGGCCTGTACTTTTGACAATTTGATAGAAATTTAGCGGGAAAGCAAAAACATTGCATAACCCAAATCTTCTAGGGCTTATTTTTATTGTTAGAAGCAATGTCACAAATAAACGTACCTGAGGCTCTTTCGTGAATATTTTTCTTTGCACTTTATTCAAAACTGCACGCACACAAAGGCCATTTTGGGCCAATTCAGAGCAATTGCAAAATTTTGACATTTGTCATGTTTTCTGACGTATCGCATTGAAATCGCTTCTATCAACTCACCTGTTAGTAAAATTCCTTGCCATATTTCCTTATACCAACATAAAATTCAAATTTTGAGGTTCTGTCACTTCAATAGAAAATGAATGGAGAGTATGTCGTTTTTGAGGAAAAAAATAAAAAGTTACTAAAAAGCCACCGGAAGATGTACATACATCAATGCGATGTGTATCCCTGTAGATGTTTATCACGTTAATGAGTATGTAGGAGCGGCTGGTCTTACTGGTTGAATTGGGTGCAGATTTTATCAATCTGCACCTAGTAGTAGTGCCTCCGCAGACGCACAGATGTGTCACAAAGGCGAAATGTTAAAAATTTCTTGTTGAAAATCATCCAAATATACAATTAAGGCTTTTGTGGGGGTTGAAATACCTACTTATACCTTCCTATTGCGAAGGAAACTGCTGCAAAATTAGCACTTCAGGGGTTGAAAAATCGTAAAGGGTATGAAAATAAACCGCTGTTAAGTAAAAAATTACAGAAAGGAACCCCAAAATAACCCAATTATGTAAATTTAGCGTTTGGTGAGATGACATATTGAGAATGGGATTTAAAAAAGTGAAAGAGATAAAGAAAAGCGCGAAATTACGCAAATTTTGCAAAATTAACACTTGGGGGTTGAAAAATCGTAAAGGGGGATGAAAAGTCATAGGGTATGAAAATTAACTGTAGTTAGGTAAGTAGAATTATGTACAGAAAACAACACCAAAATAAATTAGAAGTGTAATAGAGCAGTGTTGGAACCATTTTTTTTAAATTAATTGGATAAATTCCTAATAGTTTAGGATACTTAGGAAAAATTGTGGAATTAATTCCAATAGTTTTGAAAAATCGCGATACATAATTGAAACAGTCTGTGATTTAACATACTAAAAATCCCCGACTGTAGGTATTACGCTCCGGCCCTTAGTGTCACGAAATGGAGCGCGCCGACGGTTTTTCACCTTTATTTCGATAACTATTAATAATATCGATTTCATAGTAATAACAAAAATTAAAGCTTATTTAATTTCGCATAAACAAGATATAATACATTTTTTCGGAAGGAGCCATTGTTTGGCAAATATTCAACTTAAAATATTTTTTTTTTGTTGGGCCTGGGTGTTTGGGGGTTTGCATTGAACGTTGAACGTCATCTGAAATTGTGGGCTCAGATTCTGATTCAGCGCCAAAAGTTTATGCAGTATACCAAATTTCATAATTTCAGTATGAACAGTTTCGGAAATATAGAGGAAAGACCGTCTTCAGGGTGCCCCATTTGAAGGGGCACCTTCATTTTCGGCAAATGTTTATGTGAACTTTTCTTCATAAAAATACCTGGGGAATCACCCATTAAATTTTTGCCGCATTTTTAGGAAACACCCTGTATTATAGTCAAATTACGGCACAATGATTGCATATACGAAAAAAAGTCACTCCATATTTTTTGTAGAGAATTTTATAAGCTTCAAATTATATTACCACTACAATAACGATAGCGTTAACGGTTTTAAAGATAAAAGCAAAAGACTACTCGTGCGCCCCTATTTTATGCGCTGGAGGCTCAAGCGCACCACCCCCGGTTGGGGACTTTTTCTACATTTATCAGCAAGCCACACACAATAAGTATGCCAAATTTCAAAACTATCCAACAATATTTTGTCTAAATACCCTGAACTATAATGGGGGGTTGGTCCTGGGTTGGTTCCAATTCCAATTCCAATTTATATCGATATAAAGTTATTTTATTGAATTGGAACCAACCCAGGACCAACCCCCCATTAGGAATTTATCCAATTAATAACACCAAAATAACCCAATTATTTAGGGTTTTGGAGGGTTGAAATATTGTGAAACGGGTCGAAAAAGTGAAAAAGGCAAAACATAGTCTAAATGAGCAAAATTTATTACCGCAGAGAGACAAAATTACGCTAAATTTATAAAATTAACGATCGCGGGGTTGAAAAATTGTGAAGCGGTCTGCGTAAATTTTGCTTTTTGTAGGTTTTGAGGGTGAAAGGGGTTGAAAAATTATAGATAGCTTAAAGGCTAATTAAAATGACTTTTTCAACCCTTAAAATTCATCCCCCTTGTTAGATCATAATGAAAATTTGCCCATCCGCCCACAGTGTCGCTGTAAATTAACGCCCCCTACCCAGCCTTGATGCGATGAGCAGTTTTTAAGTTCTCGCATTTTTGTGTTTCGGCATGTTAGAGGTTGTAGCGGCTTTAAGGGCGGTTTACGAATTATGAATAAGACCTTTTTTGTACCATCAGTAGAAAGCTTTCGAATTGTATTAATTTCAAATCTACATTATTCGGTGAAAACTCGAGTTTCCACCCTTAACTTTCATCACCTTCGATAAATTTGTCCTACAGTTTCACATCAGATATTGTTTCTCTGTGTAAAGTTACAAAGCTTCATGAACATTTCAATCCCTAAACTACATCCCCCTATTTTACCACCTTCACATGCTCTAAAGAAAGATGTGGTTTCAATTTCATCACCCTAATCCAATTCATTGAAAAATTGCGGTAATTTAGAGATTCATCTTTTCACCCCTTCATTACTTCACCACTGATTTACAAGGGTGAGTTTATTTCTAACTGCGTGTCGGGTTCGAGACTTCCACGTGCAACATATTTGAGTGGTTTTCGAATTTTTGCGATTTTGAACACTTAAACTTCATCCCCCAAAATTGGCACCCCTTCACCTTTAGCAGACTTGATGGTAGAACTCGAAAACCAAGTTTCAGTAAGATACCTCCACTCGTTCTCGAGTTATTACAATTAATAATTTTTCGCTCCCGGGAAAAAACGCGGCTTCTCGCGATTCTACTGCGAACGCTGCCTAAACGCTTGAAGATGGATTAAAATCGTATAAGGAAGAAATGTCGACAAGGAATAGACCTACAAAAAAGTCCCCGACAGCATATAAATATCTGTTACGGCTAGTCGACAATAAGCGACCGAAGCGATTTTCGTCAAAAATTAAAACACAAAAACGTTCTCGGTGGGCTACCCATCGTAGATAGCTATATGCCGTCGCGGACTTTTATGTAGATCTTTTCATTGCCGACAATTCCTCCTTATCAACTTTTGCTGTAACTTCAAGCGTTGACGCAGCGTTCGCGATCAAACGTCGAAAATTGTAATTTATTTCAGTTTTTCACCCCTAACTCCCACCCCCCTGGTCCGATATGGCCCAAAAACAATCCCCGCCGAGATTTTCGGGGTATACACCTGTGTAGAAAATTTCAGCTCGATATCTGCTTTCATTCTCAAAATGGGCTGGCGGGTCATCTCCCTAAAAAATTAATAATTCATTGTATCAAAATTTGAACATTCGTATTTGTCTAGATTGGGGGGTAAACCGCTAACCGTATTTTATACACCAGACATCCCCTGAAATCCCCGGACTTCCCCCTAAATTGTACACCTGACATCCCCCAGCGGTTTGCCCCCCAGTCTAGATAGTGCTGCCCTTGGTATCTTAGTATAAAACTAGGAAAGTATCCATCTGTGGAACAATTGCTAAACCTAAAGAAGTCTAAAGTCCCGTCGCATATTAACGAACGCGGGGGTTGTGTCTCAGGCTTTTTTTCTGTTGGTTTGTAAACGGGATTTCACATCCGTCATCTCTGCCGTCACTCACTGTCAGTGTCAAAACAGTAACAATGGCGGTTGAAAGGGATCTTTGTTGTTAATTATTGTCCATGACAGAAATTTTGACAGAACTGAAATTCCGTTCACAAACCAACAGAAAAAAAGCCTGAGACACACAACCCCCGCGTTGGCTAATATGCGACGGGACTTTAGTCGCAACCCACTACAGTGTAACAATTTGGTTGCGGTGTTGTCACATTTACTACGAACCATTTCCGGTTATTACATGTTAGTCATATGACAATAAGCTCCAGCTACCTACCCTGTTGCTGTTTACGAGTATTTCGGTTTAGAGTCTTAGAAAATAGAGATATGTACGTTATAGACCAGATTCACAAGGTCAGCGCCATCTATGATCGATAATGTTAAATGTAAATTGTATTCCGTATAATTTTGGGTTGGCCTAACTGATTGTAAACTGTCACTTGATTCTCGATTTCACGTTTTACAAGCTATAGTTCTCAGTATCCAAAGCAATCCAAAAGGCAACAGAGCACTCAAAACATAAGTGAGAATCGCTTGATTGTCAAAAAGATATAACCTAACAGTTAGTAGTAGTTAGGGAAATATAAGTTTGTTGGTTGGTATCATATGGCATCGCAATACATCTCTCAAAATGGCTCACGCATGCCCAAAGCTGACGTTGGATATTGTCTATTACATTCTTTCCATAAAAATCCCCTTAAAGTAATTTAAGTCTAATGTTTACTTAAATATGGAAGAATTATTAAGGAATTTCATTTATTCTTGTTCGTATTTGAATACTCAGTTTTCAAATCGAAATTTGAAAAGAAGTGTTTTATAATCTTTATCTGATACTGTTGGCACAGTATGTTAGAGTATGTTTCGTCCATAATGTGCCTGGAAATTGGACTTACAGGCAGGATTGATAATTTTTTACTTATGGAAATGTATAAAATTTCGCAAAATCAACAACTTTCCAGTTACATTTTGTCACAGTCAGTTCTCGCAGGGAGTAAGGTAGGCCCACTGGTCAAGAGGGCCCACAGCTGACAAGTGTGCACTCAAAAAAAGGAGTTCTGAAAAATAAAACGCAAGCCCGATCCCAGGGCGGTGGATCTTCTCCCGTACGGGAGGTAGGTAGCGAAGAGGCAGGCTACTAATTGAAGTTGGTAATTAAGGACGCCACTGGCTTTATTTACCCTGATGCGACGACGTCGAAAGTCAGAAAACACAAGATAAATCTCCTATAAACTGAGGGGAGTGGCTAGCTTTAGCAATAACACACAAACATTAAAACTATGTACATTTATATAAATCAGTTTGATACAAAAATTCGTTTACAAGTTATACTGGTGATAATTCCATAACTTAAAATGATGACAGCAAAATCGTACCGCAATCCGGACGAAACAGAGCCTTAACGGAGCTCCAACTTAATTGACCGGTAAATTTCGAGCGCAAATTGGACGGCCGCAGGTACCTACTAATCCGCAAAATGACGCAAATGATCGCGCAAGTTAGTGAAGGGTCGAATTAAGCGGAGGCCTTAACGGCCACACGTAAAGTACCGCCACGAACGGATATTTTTGGTACTAAGTGGCTGAAGGCCAAATTAATAACAGTTAAAGATTATGAGTTTACAATTAAATGGCAACATTTAAGTAATGTAGCAGAAAAAGACAAATTCGTACTGAATAACACAACTTAAAGGGGGTGAAGCCCAAATAAACAATTCGAAATAACTCAAGGGGGTGCAGATTGTGTTCACACCCTCCAGCCCTGAGTCGGAGGGACAGTTCCGAAGGTGGCGAAGCCCTTCGGTGAAAATATGGAACGGACTCACCGAATACAGCCCCGAAGGAAGGCAAGGACTGACGCGAACAGCTGTGCTGAGCCAAGATCGTCGCCCCCTAGCCTGGGGGTGGCCTCGAGCAGATGTGGCCGGTCCTGTCTCAATCTCTCGATACCTCCAGCCGGGGAAGGAAAATATCCGCCACAGTGGTTGGACTGAACGAGTGCTTCAACAATCCACAATATTCTAACCGGAACAACACGAAGATGGGGGGAGAATCTCCAACCCTATAAATATAACCAACACAGGGTGGTCTTCAAACCCCACGGAAAACACTGAAGGAAGGGTACTCCAATTCCCAACCGAAAATGCTAAGGCACTTAAGCCCTACCCAAACAAAATAGGAGCGTTCAAGCCCTATCCGAAAAATGGGGCATTCAAGCCCTACCTAAGAACCCTAAAATAAATATTAGAACAAGAAATCTTTCATTAAAGTTTTACCTCGTGGTAGAGGGCGTACTGTCAAACAACCGACGAAGAAATTCTGCTTTGAGGTCAACAAAACCCGACAAACGGTATGTTGGGGCACCGATCAAGGGCACTTCACCAACCTGGGGCGGAATCCTGCAATCTCCCGAAGGAATTCACACAAATACCAGGACGCCGTCTACGACCTCTTGTTACGTCAATCGCCTGACCGGAAAGGAGGTCAGAAAATGGCCGAAAGCCTGACGGAAGACACAGCGCCCTCTCTGGCACCTTCCGGAACCAAAATTCCGCCAGACAGATTCACATTGGTAGCCCAAATTCCCTAGCTCGTAGATGTAAACAACTTAACCTCGAAAACTGACAGTTGTTGATATTTCGCAATTTAATGATGATTCGGCCAAATTGGCCGTGAAACCCAGACTTAATTACCGAAACGGGATGACGAATCCCTAATAAATCACCAGGTAAGTAATTCTTTACCATGTGACTTATTTACCGACACCAAACTTTAAGGCAAGTTCGCCACCTGAAAACCGCCCCCAAAAGACGCCGATCATCCGCTGCCACCACACGACTCCTGCAGAGGGAGGCCGAGAATTATAACCGATGATGCAAACTAGCAGCGGAGAAGGAGATACGAGCAATATCCACCCTCGAAAGTGGAACAGCTCGGGAGCTCGAAAATGAACGTGACAAACTCCCTCCCCACAAAATTAAAGGTTACCCAACCTTTAACCAGAGGAAGCTCCTGCTGCCAATCTGAAGGGTGAGAGGTAAAAACCTCCTCATGAGAGTTTGAGTTACCAAGTCTTACCTAACCAAACCGAAAGGTTGCTGTCAAAATACAGCCCGAGCGACCGGAACTCATGCCAAACGTCCATAAAACCCATATCCAACTAGTCTCGCAAAAACCTACGCGAACCTGACTTATCAGAACTAGAGGAAAGGAAGGGCTTAAACCCCAAACAGGAATCGTAAGGCCAAAATATAAACTCTCACCCAAAAGACCAACTACAGTCCACGCTGAGCAGAGGAAGTATCAACAAATGGCAAATATCGCTCAAATACATACTGAAAACTTAACAAAACGCAAGATAACTTAAAGTTGCAAACCAAAGAACAAAAGAAAGAAAAACCAAAAGGATCGGATCGACCGAACCAACTCAAAACCGAAAACCAAAAGAACCGAAGACGCTGGGGAGGCATTCAGCGGAACACCAACTCACTCCAGCACGAATACGACAACACAGATACTGGTGAGAGAAGATGCGTTTCGCGCCACACCAACTCACACCAGAAGGGACAAAACAATGCAAGTACAAATACTGGAGAGAGAAGGTACGTTTCGCGCCACACCCTCTAACTCCAGAAGGGACAAAACACCACAACAAGACTGAGGAACGAAGGTGCGTTTCGCGCCACACCTTCTAACTACAGGAAGACACATCCGATATAAGACAACAGGGACGCCGCAACACGCGCCCTGAAGACGTCAAATCCAGGATGAACGAAGCCGAGTGTCAGCAGGCCGCAGGAAGGATAACGAGGGGGGGGTGATACGGTGAGACAGCTAGGAACCCTAAGACACAAAACAACGGAAACCTACGCGTGGGACCACAGAACCACACACCGAACTTAGCGGTCCCAACTGAATCACAGCACCACACCCAAGATCCCCAAAAGGTCCCAAGTGGCCAGAAGCCGCGGGACCTACTGACACCTGACTGATGGTAAAAGTCGTCGGAGTTCGTATAGTCGCCTCATACGACAGGCAGAGCTGACCGATGGCGTATTCTTCGACCCCAACCAACAGGGTACGCAAAACTGACCCTGAAGGGGACAAAAGCAAAAACACAAAGACAAGTGAATGTGTCTTGTGTCCTACAAAACAAAAGAACCAACCGATATCTAGCTTGGGCTAACTAATTTTGATGGTGAGTGTTCGCTAAAACAAAAGAACAAAAGAGACAAAATTTACAAGATGTTGTGCATTGGACCAAGTCCTCTTAAGGGAAGAAATCCTCCTAAGGTGAGATACTGGACCTTTGGAACCTAACGTGCAACTACCCCAAATCGTAGAGTACACCAAACAAGGCCAGACTCAGCTTCTCGCGCTCCCCCAAAACCTACAGAACGTAGCGAGTACGAAACTCAAGGGAACGTGAAGAAGAAACCCCAAAAGAAAACAAAGCACAAAACACAAATCTAAACTGAGCAAACTGGAACAGAAATTAGCGCCACCTCAAACTAGAATCAAGCCAGAAACCAACCTATTCCTGAAGGAAATAGGGGTTCACAAACACGAACAACCACAAAAGTCTCACTAACCTACGGCTAGTGAGCGAAAACCGAGCCTAAAAACAAAAGGAACCCTGCCACGAAACCAACAGGACTCCGAACCTAAATGAACCTAAACAAAACCAGACAAAAACTTTCAGTCACTTTCAGCCATATGCTCACAAAACTTAAATCACAAAAGAAAAGGAGAGTTTTCCCGAAAACTTACAAGTAACTGATGTACGACTCATAAAGAACTTACAAACTTACAGATTACAAACAGAATTGACAAAGCTTCGGAAAAATTAGCTAGCGCAGGCGCAAGAGGACATCCTCTAAAAAGAGAAGAGTATTTGCCGGTTTCTCCATCGCCTTAACCCGTTGCAGCTCAATCCACAACCAAGAAGACATACTGACAACACTCACACACCCCGGTACATTCCAAAGCCCACAAATGAGGAATTGGTCGCGATCCAATCCTCCCTACGCGGATGAACAAAAGTTCAAAGTGAATGCACGCGGGACTCCCACGAAATAGCCAACCGCAAAAACCGAAACGAAGTCAAAAGGAAAAACTCAAGCTGAAAAACCGAAAAACTGAAAGAAAACAACACATACAAAAATAGTCGTCCTCTGCGGGCATAGCATCCCCATCATTATGCACGCAGAAAGGTCTCAGAACGACTGGCGCGGACGGAGGCTACTATATGACCCCATTGCTTACCCCATCGAACGGCTTGTTTACCCTAACATTATATTCCTACACCAACACAACAAAGTTTAAGGGAGATACCAACCCAAAACTCAAAAGTAGGAGACTTAACTTCGGTACAAATCTCAACAAAAGCACCGAAACTCCAAAATACCTAACCGTCAGTATCAAACCTTAACTCTGAAACCACAAAGCAATACAAACAACAAAATCCGGTTAAATTCCCTAAGTTCTTAAAATTTCGCAAAGGTAAGTCAAACAAATGTACATAGCTTAACACAAACTGACACAAACGCAAAAGTGTTTTATTGCTAAAGCCAACCAACTAAAACTTATAAGGCCTCAACCCAATGCCCTATAACCCCGATGACCTTGAACTTAAAGGTCCAAAACTAAATGACCTTGAATTTAGTGGCCCCACGTTGGGCGCCAAAATGACACTTGTCAGCTGTGGGCCCTCTTGACCAGTGGGCCTACCCTACTCCCTGCGAGAACTGACTGTGACAATTTATACACGAAATATTCTCGATAATATTCACCTAATAGTATTAGATAAGAAAATTAATTGTCTTATTTATAACCCAAATTATTGAAAATTTCAATGTAAGGGAAAAGATCGAGCTGCATTTTCAAATTATCAATTCCGCACTGTGCATCCACGCTTCATTTCTTATCCCACCCCTTCCTGGTGCTTTCCTCGTTTTTCAGTTTTTCTATCTGTATCTTCACTTCCTGTTTTGTAGCTCCTCCGTTCTTTCGTTCCCTTCATCCTCCCACCCCTCTTCTTCCTCTCGTAGCTCTATAAAGTGCCTTCTCCATTCCCCCAACTCTATCTTTCTCTGTAACTTTTTACCTTTTGTGTCTCTCTAGGTTTATGTATTTTCACGCTTCCTTCTCTGTTCTGATATTCCTTATTTTTTGTTCCTCTTCTTCTTTCATTCGTTCCTTTCCAAGCATTTGTTCTTGTATTTTTCTTTTGCCTTTATGTATTCTTCCCTTTTCGTTTTCCCTCTCTTCCATTTTCCTAACTCGTTTCTTTTTTTGCTTTTTTGCATTCTTTATCGAACCGTCCGCTCCCTTTTCCTAAGTTCCTCAGTATTATTTCTTCACTTCTTACTGACCTCCTTATAATTTCCTCCAGTTCCTTTATTTTTTTTTCCACTCCCTTTGCTTCATTTCCGAGTAAAATTGAGGAATCTGGATTGAATTTGTTATTTAATAAAATGGAAAAGATCACTTGCCCATAGCAGGGATGAAAATATGGCAGTGAGACAGCAATTTGAAACTTTGGCAAAGACCTGACATTAATCAGACCATAACTATCTTGATAATTCTGTCAATAACTACGTCAGTATTTCGTGTATGGCTCCACATTCCTTAATTTTACTCGGAAATTGTGCATTTTACAGAAAAAGTGCAAGAGGCAGCGTAGTTTCTAAATTCAATGAACCATCGGATGGTGCATAATTAAACAGGAAATTTAATTACGTTAACAAAGAGATTGGGCTGAAAATGTTGAGGGTGCCCTAGGGGGCGCTTATGCTGGGCACTACGAAGTCATCAGCTACATTATTAAAATCTTCATCGTTCGTAATGGTATCGTGCAGCTAAATCGGTTGAATAGTTAAAACGTGGGAAGTAATTTTCGATTTTTGGGGCTCATTTTTGAGGAGCTCTAGTGACGAAACGGGGGCCTTTTGTTTTCATGCAAGGAATCTGGGGATGAAATTACTGCACTCTGAGACGGGCGCTCTAGCACCGTTTCTACCTGGCAAGACTAATTGGTGTTACCTTAGTTTTATGACCGATTTATAACGGATTTGAAGGGCTCACTAGTTTTATAAAGGCTTGATTTTTATCTTTAAGAATATATTTTAAAACTCGATGCTCCCAATAATGACAGTTCATATTCTTCTGTTGTCAACTGATAAAACCTTATTATCATGCCGTAAAAAGCTCTTGAAGTCAAAATAGATTTTTTACATAAATAAGAAAAAATATTGAACGTTCTGGCATCGTTTATACCTGCCAAGGCTAATTGGTTTTAACTTAGTTTTATCACTGATTTATAACGGATTTAACGGGCTCAATAGTTTTATAAAGGCTCGGTTTTGCGCTTCTAAGAAGACATTTTAAAATTATATGTCAACTGATAAAACCTTATTAAGAGTATTATGCCTTAAAAAGCTCTTGAAGTAAAATTAGATTTTTTACCTTAACAAGCATGAAAGATTGGGCGTTCTAGCGCCGTTTTTACCTGCCAAGACTAATTCAGAGGGTTCACTAGTTTTATAAAGGTTTGTTTTTCTCTCTAATAAATTTTTTTTAAACTCGATGCTCCTGACGATGACAGCTCCTATTATTCTTCTCTTGTCAACTGATAAAACCTTATTAGCCCAAACAAACCCGAACGATTTGTTTTTGGTTGTAACTTTAATATTATTAGACCGATTTTCCTCAATTTTGTACGGAACGTAGTCAAAAGATGAGGCTTTTAGAATCAGCCACTATTTTCCAGATGGCGCCGCTAACAAACTTTTTGTGGCAGTTTTTTACTAGAACACTTTTTGATTGGCTGGAGTTGAACCATCTGTGGGGTTCTCCCAAAGGTTTCTTCGGTATTCTCTAATTACCGTTTTCCCGTCAATCTTTATGGGGGTAATTCTTTGCGGATGTTGGAAATAAAGTTTAAAAAGATTAACCCTCTGATCAGTGCTCGGCTCGGTCCTATGTTTCTGCGTAACACCCGGATGTATTTATTACGGTTACGTTGTTCGTATAGGTATTCCGTCCATTGTTATAATTAATGTTTTAATTTGCAACACATTTTTTTACAAAACACGTATTTTCAATATTCCGGCTTTTTGTGGAACTTTTTAAATACGCAGATTTATGATCTAGGAGACCGAGATTCGGAATCCAAAGCAGAAGGTCTAATATTGTGTAGGTACTTACACACAATATTGAAAAGGTGCATTCGTTTTACTTTTTTTTCTATGGTTTTCTCTTCAATTATTTTTTTTTAACATATTGTGGTTGTATTCTAGAATATCTTTAGAATAGTTGGTGTTTATGCCAGTGGACTGTATTAAAAATGTGGGATGATGCAAAAAATGAAACTACTTGCTCGACGGTTACATGACTACTGAAGACTCGCTTCGCCGCGGACGGGACCGCGCATCTGATGCTCGCAGGCGCTGTTGCCGGATTGAATGTTTCGCAAACATCCCGCCCGCCTTGAAGCGGCAGCCTTCAAAAATACAATATTTATTTTAGCATACAAAAAAGAAAGAACAATGAAATTTTTTACACACGAAACACTAATATTTCATAACATACATAAGAAATAAACAATACAATGACTACAGAAAGGTGGTTGATCATTTCAAAGCTCCACCGGTAACGGACATACATTCACTACCGCACGTTTCATAACACCCGCGGCCGTTTGAACCTTAACCACCCTCACTACACCATCGGTGCCAGGATGAATTTCGGTGACGCGTCCCATCCTCCATTTGGTCGGTTGGGTGGGCTCTCTGATGATAACTAACGTGCCGAGTTGAAGCGAAGGTTGGGGAGTCGTCCATTTGCTTCTAGATTGGAGCTGAGAGAGATACTCGACTGACCATCGTCTCCAAAACTGCTGATACATCTTCTGCACCCTTTGCCAATGACTTAGTCGATTTTCCGGAATGGTGCATAAGTCAGGTTCAGGTAGGTTATCTGGTGCTTCTCCCGTGAGAAAATGTCCAGGGGTTAAAGGGGCAAGGTCTGAGGGGTCATTACTCATGGCGGTTAAAGGGCGAGAATTTAAACAACTTTCAATTTGGGCAACTAATGTGTTAAATTCTTCGAACGTTAGATGAGCATTTGAGGCCACGCGCTTTAAGTGGTATTTCGTGGATTTGACAGCGGCCTCCCAAAGCCCACCAAAATGGGGAGAGCGTGGAGGTATGAAGTGCCACTGCACTTCCATCTGTCCTAGTGTGTCATGTATAGTATTATTAGATTGGAGAAGTCTGAAAATTTCAGCTAACTCGTTCTTGGCCCCGACGAAGTTCGTGCCATTATCACAGTAAATGTTTCGACATTTTCCTCTTCGAGCGATAAATCTTTTTAAGGCACCAATAAACGCTTCGGTTGTGAGAGCTGTGACCATTTCCAAATGCACTGCCTTTGTTACCAAACATATAAAGATGCAGATATATGTCTTAACAGGTAGTTTACCTCTTCGCCTGTATTCAACAGTGAGAAATGGACCACAAAAATCTATTCCTGTTGTCGAGAATGGTTTGGCTGGTGTGAGTCTTACGCTGGGCAAATCCCCCATCATAGGTTGTAAATATCTTGGTTTCACCTTTAAACAAGTAATGCAGTTATGTAGTACCTTTCTAATCGAGTTCTTGGCAGAAATAGGCCAATATTTCAAACGTATCGTGGCAAGGAGTTGTTGAGGTCCAGCGTGAAGATTTCTTCTATGTTCGTGAATTATTATTAACTCGGTTAAGCGATGATTTTTAGGTAACAACTTGGGATGTTTCTGTTCATAATCAATTTCAGCGTTTCGAATTCTGCCTCCAACGCGTAGAATTCCGTTTTCATCAAGAAAGGGTTTGAGTGACGTGAGTTGCGTTTTCCTGATTAGTCCGCCGCCCTTTTCTAAATCCTTGATTTCTAGAGAAAAGCATTGTCCTTGGGCTATCTTTACTAACGCGTGTAGAGCAGCATTGAGTTCGTCAACGTTAAGAGGCCCATGCTGGCGTGACTTACGGTTGGTTGAATTTTTCCAAAATCTTAACAAATAAGCTGTTACTCGTTGCAACTTCAAAAGTGTCGAGAATCTGTGCATTAAATCAAAATCTTGTTTCGACGTGATGTGACATGTTGATTCAATTGGCTTTAGTTCCAGCACAGACGGTTCACATGAGACTTCAAGTTGTTTACTTGGCCACTCGTCCTGATTTAGGCGCAGCCACTGTGGTCCCTGCCACCACATGTTTTCGTCCTGCAAGTGCTGCGGCATTCGTCCTCTTGATATTAGATCGGCAGGGTTTTGCCTTGTCGGTACATGCTTCCATTGCTCTGCATTGCTGATTGATTGTATTTCGGCTGTTCTGTTAGCAATAAACGTTTTCAATTTATATGGCTCCGTGTTTATCCAGAATAGGACTATGGTCGAGTCTGTCCAAAAATATGTTTCAACGTTGTTCAAGTTTAAAGATGTGATTACGGATTTGTAAAGTCTGGTAAGCAAAAGAGCTGCACACAATTCTAGTCGTGCAATAGACACAGTCTTCAGCGGAGCTAGCTTCGATTTAGAGCAAATTAATCGACATAGTGTGTTACCATCTCCATCTGTAGATCTCAAGTAGATACATGCGCCATAGGCCGCTTCAGACGCGTCACAGTATCCATGAATTTGTGTGTCAATTGCTTCCTTTATAACAATGGCTCTTGGAATCTCGATGCGTGATATTTGTGGCATCTCGTTCTGAAAGGCACTCCACTTCTGTTGTATTTCAGACGAAACGGGTTCATCCCAATCTGATTTCATTTTCCAAAGTTGTTGCATAATTTGCTTTGCTGTGATCACTATCGGTGCTAACAGACCCAGTGGATCGAATAGTCTAGCAATTCTTGATAGTATTTGTCTCTTGGTTACTGCTATGTCATGTGCCTGTTCGATAACAGTGTAATGGATCGTGTCGTCTTGATCGTTCCAATTTATACCCAATGTCTTTGTAGGTGAATTGTATTTCGAAAACAATTCTAATGGTGATTCATTGTGATAGTATTCATCAGTTTGATTTTGAGTTTGGTTTGTTACGATCTTAGCGCTATTCGAGCGCCATTTGCTAAGCTCGAGTCCATATTTCTGTAATAGAGTGGTCATGTCGGATTTTATCTTGTTTACATGCTCTATTGACTCTGCTCCTGTGAGGAGGTCGTCGACGTAGAAATCGTTGATGATTATCTTGCTAATTTCAGGAAATTCCTCCTTGTTCTCAATTGCGATTTGATGTAGACATCTGACGGCCAAGAACGACGCAGAGGCAGTCCCGTAAGTAACTGTGTTCAGCTGATAATCCTTAATTTCATCTTTGGGATTGTCTCTCCATACAATTCGTTGTAGATTGCGATCTTCCGGTGTTACTTCGATTTGCCTGTACATTTTCACTATATCCCCACTTAGTACATATTGATGTTGTCTAAATTGTGTGATAATGGAAAATAAATCCCGCTGTATTGTAGGGCCGACCATTAATAGATCATTTAACGATACTCCTGAGTATGTTTTGTGAGACGCATTAAAAACTACCCTTAACTTCGTAGTGGTACTACTGTCCTTTAAAACGGCATGATGTGGCAGGTAATTCTTAATTTGAGGTTCTTCGTGATGCTGGACCATGGTCATGTGATCGAGGTCTTCGTATTCGCGCATAAAGCTTACGTATTGTTGTTTGAAGTTTTCATCCATCGCCATCTTTCTTTCCATTGATTGAAGGCGTTTTATCGCGGCGTCTCTCGAATTGCCTAGTTTCGCTATATCATCCTTGACTGGTAGTTTAACGACAAATCTTCCGTTGCTATTGCGTTTAAAAGTTTTAATAAAATGATCTTCACATTTTGACTCTTCGGTTGAGACATGTTTTTTGTCCTCAAATTCCTCAATTGTCCAAAATCGTTCTATCTGCTCATTGAGGGTGTGAAATGCTCTCATGTTCTTGTTGGTAGATTTGGCTGGGCAAGTACCTGAGACTATCCAACCCAAGCTAGTGCGTTGTAAGATTGGTAATCCTCGTCCAAGTCTGATTTGATCTTCGGCTTGAACATTTGCCAGTAATTCGAGAAATATTTCCGCACCTAGTAGCAAATCCACCTTGCCAGGCGTGTGAAACTGAGGATCTGCCCATTGGATGTCGGTTGGGATTTTCCATTCTTCATAAGGGATGTGCGTGGTTGGAAGATCAGATGTTATGTTAGGAATGATGAGGAATTCAAGTTTCTTCTTGTAGTTGCCGTCCCTGGATGAGATTTCCAATTTTATGGATTTGTTGATATTAGTTTTGGCTTGCCCAATTCCTTGGACCATGAAATTAGTTGATTGTGTTGGCAATCTGAGCTGCTTGGCCAGTGTGCTTGTAATGAAATTCGATTGCGAACCGCCATCAAGCAATGCTCTATAAGAAACTGCCTCCTTATCTGAATTTAAAACCTTGATTTGAGCTGTGGCTAGCAAAACCTGTGAATTATTGTTTTGTGCTGACTTGCTAACTGTTACTTCTTCAACTTCTTTGTGCAATAGCGTGTTGTGACGCCGATGGCATTTCCTACAGTTACCTGATTTACACGAAATTGCTGGATGTCCATATTTTAAACAATTGTAGCAAAGACCAGCTTCTTTAATGTGGCTTGTTTTTTGATCATAAGACATATTCAAAAAGGTTTCACATTGAAACAATTCATGGTTTGATTTGCAGGCAGAACAAATTCTATTTGAATTATTTTCGTTGCTTGAGGCTACATGAGATGTCGTTTTAGTGTTAACTG
The DNA here is from genome assembly GCA_963924575.1 of Pycnomerus fuliginosus. Taxonomy (NCBI): domain Eukaryota; kingdom Metazoa; phylum Arthropoda; class Insecta; order Coleoptera; family Zopheridae; genus Pycnomerus; species Pycnomerus fuliginosus. The sequence continues at coordinate 23,963,547 of OZ004622.1, forward strand.
GCTTGTTGCCGATGAATTTGTCTTGTTTGGGAGCTATGGCTTCTAACGCAAAACATCTCAATTCCAAAAATTTGAAAAAGTCATCTAATTCTGGCATTATGTCTGGGTGTTTTTGTGTTAATTCCCATTCCCTTCTTGTGATTGCATCTAATTTCTGTTTTATCATGAACACGATGATGACGTCCCAATGGTTTACAGGTAAGTTAAGTGCTTTTAGTGACCTCAAATTTTGCTTAGTCTCAGTGGTAATTCTCCTCAGGTCAGCAACCGCATCTTTACCAACTGAAGGTAAATCTTGTATCGCCTTGAGATGTGCATTAACTATAAATTGTTTGTTGTCGTACCTGTTCGTTAATAACTCTCGAGCATTTGTGTAGCTCTCATCAGATGAGGGTAATGCTTCCACGACCTTTAGAGCTTCTCCTGATAAAGCGGATTTTAAATAAACAAATTTTTGTATATTTGGTATTTTGTTATTGTTGTGTAACATTGAGTCGAACGTATCTAAAAAGCTGAGCCATTCATCATACTTTCCTGTGAAAGTGGGCAATTTAATTTCTGGTAACTTAATTTTTGGGGTTATGTCAGCAGAAACCGACTCAGTTTTTATTTGAACTGCCTTTTGCGTGTCCTTGAATGATTGTATAAGATGTTGAATCTTGCCCAATGTTTGAAAATACAAATTTGGAAATTGTTGTACTTCCCGAGATAATTCTTCGTCGAGAACATCGTCATATCCTTGTAATTGTGCCTGAATATCCATGATTTTTTGATATAATGGTTTAATTACCTCAATTCTAATCATTAACTGCGAAGTTATTTCCGAATCCAGCTGCGTAATGTCATTGAACTGGCCAGTGAATTCCAGGAAATTCTCAAATTGTGCGAGTGCGCTATCAAGTTTTGACCTCAAATGCTTTGTTTCTGACTCATCAGATTCTTGATCTGCCCTTTTATTACGTTTAGGACCCATTGTGAATAATCAAAGGTTGCCACCTACCTTGCCCGGCTGAATTGGTGTGAAATGCGATGAGGATGAAACCATAAGAACACCACGTGCGTGTTGCGTGTGCGAATGCAGGTGTTCTCCCAAAAATGTTGCGACTGCGAATGTCGTCTCTGCTGCGTGTGTGAACTGTCGCCAAGATTATCCGGTTCGTATGGACCATATGTTTATGCCAGTGGACTGTATTAAAAATGTGGGATGATGCAAAAAATGAAACTACTTGCTCGACGGTTACATGACTACTGAAGACTCGCTTCGCCGCGGACGGGACCGCGCATCTGATGCTCGCAGGCGCTGTTGCCGGATTGAATGTTTCGCAAACAGTTGGCCTTCTGCTAATTTTTCCGAAGCTTATATGACCTTTCTTCTATCACCGGACCAAGTAATAAAACTATTTCAACAATTTATTCTAAGTTAGTCAAATAAACACAATAAATCTAATATTATAATATTGTAGTGCAAAAAATATTAAACAGTTACTTACGTGGTTTTGATTTTTTCAATTGAATTTTTTGTCAATTAGTTGGTTTTGCATTTCAATCGACGATATGCGGCAGTAATGTTCAATATTGAATCGTACTAGACATCTGTTTGCGTTGTTAGGGGAATGGTCTGATGTAGTTAAATAACGGCAGAAGCGCAAGTCGAAGCAGTCGGCCGGTGACCCAAAGCCCTAGCGGCGAGTAGCTTACGCTTACTGATTCTAGAAGCGAACTTATTCGCCTTAAATTTCAGTTTTTAATTGTTTTAAATTCTTAAGAGAGAAGAGGCTCTTCTTCCTTTATTCCTAATCCATCCTAACAAAAAAAAAACTCACAGCGCCTGCACAATAAATATCAACCAGTATTGACAAAGCTTCGCCCTTTTGAAAGTAAGTAGTCCTCCTCTCTCTACGTTTTTACACTTTTATGTGTCTTCCTCCAACTACCCTTCGAGTTATACGCAACACATCAAATTTTCGTTATTATCCCGCGGGTTTTTAAATCCGTTTTGGACTTATAACTAATTTTTGGACTGAACAGAATTTTTCATTTCAGGCAATGAAGCTACCCTCTTCATGCGCCTACATTTACTCCAAGCCATCGTCCTATACCACAAAAACAGCAGAAGTGAAGCGCTGGCTCTATTAAAGAAAGCGCAACAAGAACTCTCTACTTTAAAAGTAGACGAAAACAGCGTGACTTTGTTGATAGAATTAGGATACACGATGGCAGAAGCACGCTTGGGCCTAAGAGTGAATCAAGGCGACGTGAACTTGGCCGCAAATTACATAAGGGAGAACCGCGAAAAGCGCGCCCAAAGCAGACAAAAAGCCATTGCTGAAGAAATCCTTCACAAGTGTGTATTTTTTGAAAAATGTACAGGGAAGTTCACGAAGGCCGTTCCTGAAGAGAATTTATGTTGAAAATTTTATAAAAATATTGATTTGCAACCCGAAATAGGAGGAAAACATTACATTACAAACGGTGAAGAGTTGAAACTAAAAGATTTCAGCTTTTTTTGATGACCCACTCAACAATTTTCAAAAATAACAACTCAAAGTTTTCAAATACGAGCACTTACCATACTTTATCATTCGCTACCCCCATTTTCAATATTTTCGAAGATAATTAGTAGTTGTTTAAGTAATAAAGCAATGTTCAACTAACGGTTTTCGTCAATCGCCCTGCATATCTTTTCTTTTTTCTAATAAAAATTTTCAGGAAAAAAGTCAAACTGGGAAAATGCGTGGACGGACAGCAATACGTGGATCCCAACTACGTTAAAATCCTGGTTAACATGGGATATAACAAAGAGGCGGCACGCGTGGCCCTCCAGCAGACTAATAACGTCATTTCAGATAGCGTGCAATTTATTCAGGAAAATCCTCAGCCCGGTCCTAGCCAGAGTAAGAGCATAGAGTTCTTGTCTTTGATTAACGATTTAGTACCCGAAGTAAGTAATAAAGTGATATATTAAAAAAAATATTTGTTGAAGCTTGAAGCTGCTGGATTTGATCCGGACATGGCCAAGTTGGCTTTGCATAAATTTGGGGGAGATATAATGAAAGCGGCCGAAGAGCTTTTGAGTAACAATGGAACGGTCGATGGAGATCTTTCGTCGCTTTTAAATTGTAAGTCGCAAGTGAAAATGATTGAATTTAATTAGGTATTGCAAAAAAAAGGGGATGCTGATCGGGATTCGAACCTGGGACCTCTCGTAATCTATCCGGCTGCTCTTCCTTCTTAAGGCCGTTTGACACATTGATACATTTCTGCTAGCAAAATTGGGGTGTAAAGTTTTGTTGTCGTTATAACGTCTTTTCCAGCCAATTTGCTGGATTCTCCTTAAAATTTGAGGAAATAAGATTGGTCACAAAAAACTTTTACAAAATTTATGCTTTCAAGTGAATTTCGCGTTTTAAAGTTTATATCAGGAAAATTGCTGGCAATCGGTTCCACTAGAGCCTTTGACAATACAAAATGCAAGTTTGATTAAAACTGCCCCATGTTTATTAGTTTTGTTCTATTTTGGAACTTTAAATTAAAGAAAAGCTACTTTTCTCGAAGTGTGTGAGCCCTAGAAGTTTTAAATTTGCACCGATCGATTCTCCTTCAAATTTGAGGAAATGAGATAAGTCACACTTGCGGTCGCAAAAAACTTTTACAAAATGTGCGCTTTCTAGTGAATTTCGCGATTTAAAGTTCTATCCGGAAAATTACTGGCAATTGGTTTCACTAGAGTCTTTGATAATACGAAATGCAGTTTTGATTAAAACTTGCCGATATTTATTAGTTTTATTACATTTTGGTACTTTAAATTAAAGAAAAGCTACATTTCGCAAAGTGTGTGAGCCCTAGAAGTTTTAAATTTGCACCGATCGATTCTCCTTCAAATTTGAGGAAATAAGATAGGTCACACTTGCGGTCGCAAAAAACTTTTACAAAATGTGCGCTTTCTAGTGAATTTCGCGTTTTAAAGTTTTCATCGGGAAAATTACTGACAATTGGTTTCACTAGACTCTTTGATAATACAAACTGTAATTTTAATTAAAGCTTGCCGATATTTATTAGTTTTATTGCATTTTGGAATTTTAAATTAAAGAAAAGCTACTTTTCGCGAAGTGTGTGAGCCCTAGAAGTTCTAAATTTACACCGATCGATTCTCCTTAAAATTTGAGGAAATAAGATCGGTCACACTTGCGGTCGCAAAAAACTTTTACAAAATGTACGCTTTCTAGTGAATTTTGCGATTTAAAGTTTTATCCGGAAAATTACCGGCAATTGGTTTCACTAGAGTCTTTGATAATACAAAATGTAGTTTTGATTAAAACTTGCCGATATTTATTAGTTTTATTACATTTTGGTGCTTTAAATTAAAGAAAAGCTACTTCTCTCGAAGTGTGTGAGTCCTAGAAGTTTGAAATTTGCACCAATCGATTCTCCTCCAAATTTTAGGAAATAAGATGGGTCACACTTGCGGTCGCAAAAAACTTTTAAAAAAAGTAAAAATGTGCAGTTTTTACTGAATTTCGGCGTTTTAAGGTTTTTTCTCAGAAAAACTGGTGGCAATGGTTTTACTAGCATCTCTTATAGTACAAAATCCGATTTCAATTAAAACTTGCCATGATTTATTGATTTTATTGAATTTTGAAGTTTTAAACCAATGAAAATCTACTTTTCTCGAAGTGGGCGGCTCTTAGAAGTTTGAAGTTGACGCCAATTGATTCTCCCTCAAATTTGAGGAAGCAAGATGGGTCGCACTTTAGGTCGCTAACGGTTTAAAAAAAACCACCTTCCAGTGTATACCTCTTGCTGAAATTGGCATTTTCGGTTTTTCACGTGAAAAATTAATGGCAGTTAGTCTTTTTAGAGTCTCCTGACAGTACGAAATGCGCACCACACCCTAGCTGGCCCACAACCAAGGGGCCCCCTCGTATTGATCAGCCCCCGGGCATTATTATTGTTTAATTCGGCCCTGGGTTATCCCAATTCTGCTAGCTGTCAGACAGCCTTTAGGAGCTAATTCCAAGTTGGTTTATGTCATGACGTAACAACGTAAGTCTGATTAGGTGCAGAGCTCATAGGTGGCGCTAGCAGTACAATTTTACAGATTTCTGCAGCCACCTTACTGCATTTCGTCTCATTATCGAGGACTTTCTTGCTGAAACACCTAATCAGACTTATACAGGGTGGTAAATTTTTTATGGTGCATGTATTGGTAACTCCTAAACCATAAGAGATACAGACACGGTTAAATTAGACAAAAGCTGTGGAATTTCATACCGATCAAGAATCTGTAAAGAAACTTGACAAGCGTTTGCTCGTTCAAAAGTTACAGAGAAAAGACGAAACAGTCGATTTTTAACAAAAAATTCTCACGCTGTTATTAACTAAGATAGCTTTACGAAACTTGTCATTCTTACATTGTTTGAAATGGGGATGCATCTAATGACATTGTCACAACTGCACCATGAAAGATTTACCACCCTGTATGTCATCACTTTGTCGTAATGGCATAAATCAACTTAGCCATCGAGGGTTCGAACTTCGATATATATCCACTTTTTCCGCAATATTTAGAAACAAATTTAATAACCTGAGATTGCATTCTTTTGAGATACTTATTGTCGTTTGTTTATTATTTGAGTTACAGTAGGTGCCAAAGCGAGTTTGGAAGAGTTGCAGAAGAAGGAGAAGAAAGAGGAGGCGTTCAAGAGGTTGGCTGAAGATATTTCGATGGTAGATGATGATCACTTAGATCTGACTTTGGATAAGGAAGAAATGTTTCTTAATCAATACTTGTCACTACTTGAAAACGAATAAAGATTCAAGTTGGCCAATATATGTCCGCCAGTTGTGATTGTGACTAATATGTAAAGTTATTTTGCTATAATGTTTGATAAAATACAAAATGATTTACTATTCTTTAATTTACTTAATGTTAAAAGCCCTAACGACATCTTATGATTTCAAAAAGGACATGTGTGAATACTTACTCGAAGTAACGTGTTTAAACGAAAAATAACGGTCGTCTGTCTAAGGGTTGCCAATTTAACGCTTAATGCACTAATTTTGACATTTTGTGACAGATTAGTTAGGTAGGTAGTGCTTTCAGTGTTATTCAGTTATTATTTGTCCCTCTTGTGTCCACAGCATTCACAGCAATGTCAACACTGACAGCCGATAATACAGTCGACTGTTTTGCCTACTGTATAGACTGATTTCCATCATGCACTGAGTTCCAAGTTTAACAACTGACAACTGACAGACCGCAGTCGACTGTTTAGCACCTCCGTGGAAAAACAAAGCCACTTCTGATGTTACAAGGTTGGATAAAGATTGCTGTACGAAGCGTAAAAAATCGCTTGCCTCGCATCAGGTTACAGAAATTTCCTCTGTAATTTGTAGCCCCAAGGGAAATGGAATATTTTAATGTGATAGGTAGTGATATTATTGCAATCATCAATAAACAATCATACCCGAAATATAAAAAAACATTTGACAAAAATTTTATTGACAACACTCAACTTAATACAATGTAATGACGAGAAACCTGCTTATTCTTGTGAAAAATTTTCCTTTTTTTACTCACGGTTTTGAAGCTCGAGACGACGCGCCTTCGTCGCCACCCTTTCCCGGTTAGCTTCCCTTCCAGTGCACCTTCGTTCATGCCTCGCGAAGTTGGTAGGTGACAACAGGGCGTGGCACTTGTAGCACGTCAGTGCTTTCTTCATATTCGCTTTTGTCATCCTTCGAAGCACAATCCTCTTTTCAGGTGGCACCTGCATATTATACTCAAAATCTCCCTTTTTTCGCAAATTTCTCAAGGCCTGGTGTCTTTCCCTGCTATGCACTTTCATCTTGAAGATTTTCTTAACCTCCCCCTCTGAAGAATGCCTTTTGAGCAGGTGGTCCGTCATGTCGACGTACATTTTGCGGCAATAGCAACAGCAGTGGTGTTTTCCCTTTGTTTTTCGTACATTCTGTCCGGGTATTGTGTCGATTTTAAACTTCAGTGATGCCGTGAACGAGTCTTCAGTTTTGTGCGTGTACTTTCCTTCCAACTCACCGACGGGCGTACAGCATTTAACTACGATGGTAGCATTGTCTTCGGAAGCAGAACGCAGTAAAAGCACTGGCGGTTCACGCTTTTTATTTAAAATACATTTGTGACTAGCTTCCGGAATTTGATTGAAAACGAAAAGCATCAATAGTCCTGACCCCATTTGTACTAGATTAGTCTGGTATGAGCCCTCGTGCAGCAACATTCTTGTGTGAAATGTGACCCAATTCTTCTTTAAGTCGATTGTGGCGTAAGCAGCGGTGACGTTACGTTGTAGTGTTTTTTCGGTGTTTTCGTTTGTGTTGTCATGTTCTTCTTTGATTTCTTCTTCCACTTCATCGTAGAAGTCGACCACAAAAGGGTCGGCGTGAGAGGAAGTCTTCTTGCAGGAACATTCTTCACATTTGAGTTCTAAGTAGGTTTGTTCGCATTGTCGCAAATGTAGCTTGAATTCTTCTTTAACGACGGTTTGAAAGTCACATATGCATCTGTAGGGGTGCAGAGTGGAGGAGCCGTTCAAGTTTCCGGCCATTTCAAGTGCCTGTTAACATAATAGGTTTGTTTGGTGCATTAAAAACGAAAAAGAGAAATATAAGCAATACACTCAAAAGGGCATAAACAGACAAAACGCTGATTAAAATTATACCCTAATACTAATTTAAAGAATAATCTAATAGGAAATGGAAAAGTAAGACACATTTGTTATTCTTACAATATACAAGAACAATCAACCAGTAATGAAAAAAGCGACAAACACGAAAATGGTGATTTGAAACATGACAAGGTATGTCTTCCAATTCCTGTTGCAAATGACCAGTAGAAGTGCTATAGAAACCACTAGGAACTGCCACTGGTTTGTGGTTTGTGTTGGTATTTAATGGGTATACTGGTCTGTACTGGAACGATACAACTGGAATGTACTTGGAATACCCAGTAGAAGTGTATAGAAACCATTAGGAACTACCACTGGTTTGTGTTGGTGTTGAATGGGGGGCAAACCGCTGGGGATGTCAGGTGTACAATTCAGGAGGATTTCAGAGGATGTCTGGTGAACAAAATACGATTAGCGGTTTACCCCCCAGTATTTAATATGTATACTGGTCTGTACTGGAACGATACAACTGGAATGTACTTGGAATACCTAGTAGAAGTGCTATAGAAACCATTAGGAACTACTACTGTTTTGTGTTGGTGTTTAATGAGGGGCAAACCGCTGGGGATGTCAGGTGTACAATTGAGGGGGAAGTCCGGGGATTTCAGGAGGATTTCAGAGGATGTCTGGTGTACAAAATACGATTAGCGGTTTACCCCCCAGTGTTTAATGTGTATATGCTACTGTCCCAGTAGACTACTTGGAAATACCAGTAGAAATGAGAAAACTATTTCTTCTAAAATCTAATGGTTTGTATTGGCTTTGTATTCGTACTGGGAAAATCCATTAGATTAGAGTAGATGGCGCCAGTTGCAGAATTTGAGCCAACAGGAATCAAGAAACTCCTGCCTGTTCATACAATGCGTTCACATTTGCATTTCATCTTTCGTATAGTAGCCATCCTTGATGCGATTGATTCCGTTTAGCAGACTTTGGTGAAGTGTGGACAATTTGGAACAGTTTTAGAGTGTTTAGTCAACAGAAAATAGCTTGAAACTCAAATGATCGAATCAATGCGTGGAAGAGAAAAATCTTCCTCTTGGTCTACAATAGGTAGCAGGTAAGTTAAAATATTTCGATCCTGAAGTCATGTTTTATATTCTTTGAACTTCCAATTTGGAAAATTTTCGTATTCGAACGTTTAAATAGGTATAATTCCTTTCTCTCGCAATGGACTGCTATCTCTAAAACCTACTATCAAACTCTTCTTTGTACTTTCCACTCTGACAACCAAACTTTTACGTTAACATATTCCAGTGAAACTATTTTTGGTGGATCCTATTGTGTTTTTATGGGAATCTCTTGTGGATTTTACTGGTTTCCATTAGTATCTGATGGAACTGCCCAGTGTGAACCAGGACAATATTCTATTGGATTGTACTGGGAATAACCCGTGCAAATACACACATGGAAACCAGTAGAAATGTTTTTCAATAGTTTCTACTGTGATTTGCAACAGGGATGTGACTAATTTCACACTTTCTGACAAATAGCGACATTTAAAGTTAACGCCTTGCCACATTTATCGTAATTCTCTGTCAGTCCGCAAGTTTTAAACGAGAATGAGAATTTTCGTTATTTTCCTCCGAAATGGTAGGAACTTTGAACAGATTTTTAGGACCAGAATTTAATAATTTTTCAATGATGCCTTTTAAAGTTGACCAATTGCTTCCAAAAGCCTTAAAACTCTTCCACTGGTCACCCAATTTCCATGTACCAAATTTCAGCCAAACATCGATCCAGTGTTATTACAAAATTTCAATTTTTTTACCCATCAAAGGTCACTAAATGCGAATTAATTGTCTTATTTAAAACCATAACTTGAAGACCTTTCTGATGGTGCCAAAAACTTGTTTTTGTTGGTTAAATGCTTAAATGAGAGTACCTGTATTTAAATTAGAAAATTGATGTGCCAAAACGGCACTTGTCGTGGGTTGGGTCGATTGCCTTCAAAAAATGTTCAGCTCTTCGACGTGTAATTATAGTGTCCATATGTGCAAAATTTCAGTCAAATCGGTCGAGAAATTTGGGCTTATCGTGTTTTTAAAGAAACGTTCGAAATCTGGAATATTTTCGTGACGTGAAAAATGGGGGTTAGCATTGAAAATTTAAAAAGTTGATGTGCAAAAATGGCACGGTTGGCTCCAGATCTACGAGATGCCTATGTGCCAAAGCCAAATCGGTCCAGACGTTTGGACTGTGGCGTGTTTACAGACGTGCGCAAATCACACAGCAGACACATTTTAAGAACCACTTTTTTGGGTTTCTGAGACCTCAAAACGTATACAGGGTGTTTTCTAACCGCTTGTAAGTTTTTTAACCTCAGATTGCCCATCGAAAATGGTAACGATTGGCACAAAATTTTTTAGGTCGAAGTTAGGGCTTTACCATAGGGAGCAGTTTTTCTTATTTGGATATCTCTAGAACCACTCATTAAATAAAAAAATACCAAGAATAGTAAAAGTTGCAGTTTAAGCTGCTCTTTACAACAGGCACCATCATTTTTAAAATGCGTGACCTTGAAAAATTTTCCAGTTATCTCAGGAACGGATATCTCTAAAACCACCCATTAAATCAAAAAATACCAAGTATAGTAAAAGTTGCAGTTTGAATTGCCCTTTCTAACAGACACCACTATTTTTAAAACGCGTGACTTTCAAACATTTTCCGGAAGAAAAGAGTCAAAGGTGTCTCCGTTTTCTGGGGATTCCATGGTCATAATCCAACGAAATTCACAGTGTAGATGTATATTCATTGGATACTAGCTTCCTCCAAATTTCATTCAAATCCGTTGATCCGTTCCTGAGATAATTAAGAAAAACTACTCCTGATGTCTCACATTTGAAGTCCTGTAACTTCCTTAGGAGACGACTTCGACCTAAAGAATGTGGTGCCAATCGTCACCATTTTCGATGGGCAATCTGAGGTTAAAAAGCTTACACGCGGTTAGAAAACACCCTGTATAGATCCTTTTTGTCTCAAATGTCAAAATTTTTTTTGCGATTGCAGTAACCTCCCATTTTTTTTTAATTGTGGGGTTTGTGGCTGGCAGGTTAAAAATGCGATTCAATTCGATGCGTCCGATATGTGAATAAGTGCACGCGTATAAAGCCTACGTATGCCCTAATAATTGCTCCACTTTTTCCACCTTGGAACATATTCCCCGATTATTCCCGTCCCTCCCCACAAACCACAACAAACAATTAATATCCCTTATTGCAAATTACATATCAGCCTGGACCCAAAGAGAGAGGGTCTGGACTTAATTTTGGTAGAAGCACGTTCAAGGCTAGTTCAATAAACTCACCCGCAATATTTTCTGATTTATTCTATGGATTAGGGCATTTGCAGCAAAAGTTTTGCTACGACAAGTTTGGTTATGTTCACTGACGTTGACGTATGACGTTTAATGACGTTAGGGCGAAATCGGACTTAGGGAAGTTTCAGGTTATTAAACTTTATTGCGTCTTAACTCCGATTTCATACCTTAATCTATGCATGCCTTCAAAGCTATTGATTTTTTCGTTGTTCTTTTAGTTACGCAATTTCTTAATATACGGACCTGTAATAATAATATGGCTTTAACCAACAGTCATCCATTTAATTGATTGATTATTTTAATATAGGCAACCAACAAAACCCATGAAATACAATCAATCATTTAATTTCTTAATATATGGACCTGATGACCTGTTTAATAATATGACTTTAATCAACAATCATTCATAATTTAATTGATTATTTTAATATAGGCAACCGTCAAATTCGATGAAAGTCCCGTCGCATATTAACGAAAGTGGTGGTTGTGTGTCTCAGGCTTTTTTCTGTTGGTTTGTAAACGGGTTTTCAGTTCTGTCAAAATTCCTGTCATGGACAATAATTGACAACAAAGACCCCTTTCAATCTCCATTGTTCCTGTTTATTGACACTGACAGTGAGTGACGGAAGTTTTGACGGATGTGAAATCCCGTTTACAAACCAACAGAAAAAAAGCCTGAGACACACAACCCCCTTCGTGAATAGGCGACGGGACTTTACATTAAAAAGCACACATAAAAGGCGAGCGTAAGATGTAGAGGTATGAACATCAATCCGATGTGTGTCCTGTAGATGTTTATTTTGTTGTGGGTGTGCATTAGTGCAGATCTGCACCTAGTGGTAGTGTTGGAGATTGCGCCAATGCAATGCCCAAATATTAGTTATTTTTCTCGCTAAAATGCCTAACTGAGGGGCCTATGTTTATGTTCCAACGTCATAGCCGATTTCGTTTTATTTTGGTGAATTTGGGCATTTTGCGGGTAGGTATGCGGTACGCACTCACAAAACTTGTACTTGTGGTTTTAAAAATAATTTTCTTCGATCGTCGATTAAAAGAAATTTATTTATTTCCACGGTGGCCAATGAGGCCCTTGCAGATCCTACAAAAATTGGTCAATAATTGTTTGCAAAAATAGAATTTGCTAAAAAACTTTTCGATAAGATTCAAGTTAGGTATGCAAAATTAAAAATTGATACTACCGATGCCCCAGCAAATATTGATCGACTGTACATACCTACCTATACGTTAATTTGAGAAATAGATGATATTTATTGTAACATAAAGCCAGTGGAGTGCCCTGGGGGGAGCTGATCAATATGAAGGGGTCCCTTGGTTGTGGGCCAGCTAGGGTGTGGTGCGTATTTCGTACTGTTAGGAGACTCCAAAAAGACTGCCATTAATTTTTCACGTGAAAATCCGAAAATGCCAATTTCAGCAAGCGAGGTATACACTGAAAGTAGGTGTTTTTTTTTAAAACCGTTAGCGACCTAAAGTGTGACCCATCTTGCTTCCTCAAATTTCAGGGAGAATGAATTGGCCTAAAAATTTGAACTTCTAGGAGCCACCCACTTCGAGAAAAGTAGATTTTCATTGGTTTAAAATTTGAAAATTAAATAAAATCAATAAATCATGGCAAGTTGTAATTAAAACCAGTTTTTTTAAGAAAAACCATAAAACGCCACAATTCAGTTCAGATTTTACAACACATTTTTACATTTTCTAAAGGTTTTTTGTCACCGCAAGTGTGACCCATCTTATTTGTTCAAATTTGAAGGAGAATCAATTGGCGCAAATTTCAAACTTCTAGGACTCACACACTTCGCGAAAAGTAGCTTTTCGTTCATTTAAAATTCCAAAATAGAATAAAACTAATAAAAAATGCGTTTTGTATCATCAAAGGCTCTAGTGAAACCAATTTCCAGCAATTTTCCTGATAAAAACTTTAAAACGCGAAATTCAAGCATAATTACAAAATTTTGTAAACATTTTTTGTGACCGTAAGTGTAACCCATCTTATTTCCTCCAATTTGAAGGGGAATCGATTGATGTAAATTTGAAACTTCTAGGCGCTCACACACTTCGCGAAAAGTAGCTTTTTTAACCTCCCCACAACCAATATAAAAATGGGAGGTTACTGCAATCAGTCCAAAATTCGAAATTGAGATAACACCAGATCTTTACGTTTCAAGGTCTCAGGATCACGAAAAAGTGGTTTTTAAAAAATGTCTGTGTGTATGTACGTACGTATGTACGTATGTACGTACGTATGTACGTATGTGAGCACGATTTCTCGGAAACTACCGAACGGATTTTAGTGAAATTTGGTATGCAGGTTAGTGTTGGCCTTCTGGTGAGCCCAGTTAATTTTGTTGCGAATCCGAAGAAGCCAAGTGCCTTTTAGGCATGTAAACTATGAAATTTGACTGATGAACACTAATTTTTCTTAACAGCGCATGAAAGGTCTTGAAATTCTGTATCTGAAAGTGTACTCACACTTAGCGCCTTTTTGGCATAAAATCGAAAAATTCGAAGTATTGAGGAAACATTAAATAACACGCTACAGCCCAAACTGCTGGATCGATTTGGCTGAAATTTGGTAGGTAGAGATACCGTCACCCGCCGAAGAACTGATTTAATTCTGGTGGCAATCCGAGGGCGGCAAGTGCCATTTTGGCATATCAACTTTGAAATTTCAATAATGAACTCCTATTTTCTCTATCAGCACATGAAAAGTCTTCAAATTTAGTTTTCAAAATTGTACTCAACCTTAATGCCCTTTTGGCAAAAGATCGTAAAATTCAGAAAACTCACAGAAAACACATTTGGTTTGGTGGAGTAAAACTTAGGCATAGTAAATAGTAAAATTTAAGTGATATTAGTGATAGGATTAGGACCAAGTGGGGAGGTTTCAGCCGCTTCCGTAGCTGCCCATTTTTTTTAATTTAAAATTCCAAAATGCAATAAAACTAATAAATATCGGCAAGCTTTAATTGAAATTACATTTTATATTATCAAAGGGTCTAATGAAACCAATTGCCAGTAATTTTCCAGATAAAAACTTTAAAACGCGAAATTCACTAGAAAGCGTACATTTTGTAAAAGTTTTTTGCGACCGCAAGTGTGACCTATCTTATTTCCTCAAATTTAAAGGAGAATCGATCGGTGCAGATTTAAAACTTCTAGGGCTCACACACTTCGCGAAATGTAGCTTTCCTTTAATTTAAAGTACCAAAATGTAATAAAACTAATAAATATTGGCAAGTTTTAATCAAAACTACATCTTGTATTATCAAAGACTAGTGAAACCAATTACCAGTAATTTTCCTGATAAAACTTTAAAACGCGAAATTTACTAGAAAGCGTACATTTTGTAAAAGTTTTTTGCGACCTCAAGTGTGACCTATCTTATTTCCTCAAATTTGAAGAAGAATCGATCGGTGCAAATTTGAAGCTTCTAGGGCTCAGACATTCGAGAAAAGAGGCTTCTCTTTAATTTAAAGTTCAAAAATAGAACAAGACTAATAAATATGAGAAAGTTTTAACCAAAATATAAACTTTAAAATGCGAAACTCACTAGAAAGCATACATTTTGTAAAAGTTTTTTGCGACCGCAAGTGTGGCCAATCTTATTTCCTCAAATTTGAAGTAGAATCGTTTCTTGCTTTCAGATTTCTAGGACTCGAAATACTTTGAGAAAAGGCGGTAGCGGTATAATATTTCCCTATTAACCACATTTAATTTTAGTTTAATAGTATCTGATCTTGGGTAACCTAAATGATTTTACGTTTTGATTCATTTGTATGTTAAGAAAGTTTCTATATGCGACGGGGGCGCGGAAAGAAATAAAAAGGTGGGGGGTATTTTCTTTGCACGCCAAGCGTCTTTTTGGCATAAAATCAAAGAAATCGAAATTTCGAACCAACATTAGATAACACGCTACAGCTCAAACTACAGTATCGATTTGGCTGAAATTTGGTATGTAGAGATACCAGTGTCCGCCTAAGAGCTGATTTAATTTTGGTGGCAATCGGTCAACGACAAGTGCCATTCTGGCATATCAACTTTGAAATTTTTATAATAAATTCGAAATTTTCCTTCTCAGCACAAATGTCATTTCCAAAAATGTACAGTGCCATCGCATATTAACGAAAGTGGGGGTTGTGTGTCTCAGGCTTTTTTTCTGTTGGTTTGTAAACGGGATTTCACTTCTGTCAAATTTCTTGTCATATGGCCAATAATTAACAACAAAGATCCCTTTCAACCCCCATTGTTACTGTTTATTGATACTGACGGTGAGTAACGGCAGAGATGACGGGAGTTTTGACGGATGTGAATCCCGTTTACAAACCAAAAGAAAAAAAGCCTGAGACACACAACCCCCGCTTTCGTTAATATGCGACGGGACTCTATGCCTCGATTGCACTGCTCTGCCTTAACTTTAAGCGACCCTTAAAAGTCTTGGAAACAATTATTGAGACAATCGTTTCCATCCAATCGTGTCATTTAAATTAAAGGGAGAGCGGTGCAATTGGGGCTTTGCCTATTTGGCAAAAAATCCCAGAAAACGTTTTAAGGTTGGTGGAGTAAAATTTAGAATATAGCAAGTAGGAAAATTTACTCAATTTCGGTGTCAATCGGCCAATGAAGTGCCTTTTTGGCATGTCATCCTAGAAATTTGGAAGATGACCACCATTTGTTTTATTAGGTCTTCTGGTGAATCAAACTTAGTGCCCTTTTGGCAATAAAAAAAGGGAAAATCTAATTTGCTGACTGGGGAAAAATTGGTACTACCAGACAAACCAATCATACTACCACTCTGTATATGGGCTCAGATGCACCTTGGGACACCCTTTACCTGCTACCGAGATTTCAACCCTCTACCCCCACATTTAGGGGTAGTTCCCTCTTTGCATATTTCAGTTTTCTGCTACTACCGGCGAAACCAATCAAGCGACCAGTCTCTGCTTGGGCTCAGGTACCTCTTGGGACACCCTTTACCTGCTACCGAGATTTCAACCCCCTACCTCCACATTTAGGGGTAACTCCCTCTTTACATATTTCAGTTTTCAGCTACTACCAGCGAAACCAATCAAGCGACCAGCCTCTGCATGGGCTCAGGTCCATCTTGGGACGCCCTTTACCTGCTACCGAGATTTCAACCCTCTACCTCCACATTTAGGGGTACTTCCCTCTTTACATATTTCAGTTTTCTGCTACTACCAGCGAAACCAATCAAGCAACCATTCTCTACTCGGGCTCAGGAACATCTTGGGACAGCCCTTTACCTGCTACCAAGATTTCAACCCTCTACCCCCACATTTAGGGGTAGTTCCCTCTTTGCATATTTCAGTTTTCTGCTACTACCGGCGAAACCAATCAAGCCACCACTCTCTACTCGGGCTCAGGAACATTCTGGGACACCCTTTACCTGCCACCGAGATTTCAACCCCCTACCTCCACATTTAGGGGTAACTCCCTCTTTACATATTTCAGTTTTCTGCTACTACCAGTGAAACCATTCGAGCGACCAGCCTCTGCTTGCATGGGCTCAGGTCCATCTTGGGGCACCCTTTACCTGCTACCGAGATTTCAACCCCCTACCTCCACATTTAGGGGTAGTTCCCTCTTTACATATTTCAGTTTTCTGCTACTACCAGCGAAACCAATCAAGCGACCATTCTCTACTCGGGCTCAGGAACATCTTGGGACACCCTTTACCTGCTACCGAGATTTCAACCCTCTACCCCCACATTTAGGGATAGTTCCTTCTTTGCATATTTCAGTTTTCTGCTACTACCGGCGAAACCAATCAAGCCACCACTCTCTACTCGGGCTCAGGAACATTCTGGGACACCCTTTACCTGCTACCGAGATTTCAACCCCCTACCTCCACATTTAGGGGTAGTTCCCTCTTTGCATATTTCAGTTTTCTGCTACTACCAGCGAAACCAATCGAGCCATCACTCTCTACTCGGGCTCAGGAACATTCTGGGACACCCTTTACCTGTTACCGAGATTTCAACCCCTTACCACCACATTTAGGGGTAACTCCCTCTTTACATATTTCAGTTTTCTGCTACTACCAGCGAAACCAATCAAGCGACCAGCCTCTGCTTGGGCTCAGGTCCATCTTGGGACACCCTTTACCTGCTACCGAGATTTCAACCCCCTACCCCCACATTTAGGGGTAACTCCCTCTTTACATATTTCAGCTTTCTGCTACTACCAGCGAAACCAATCGAGCGACCAGCCTCTGCTTGGGCTCAGGTCCATCTTGGGACAGCCTTTACCTGCTACCAAGATTTCAACTCCCTACCTCCACATTTAGGGGTAGTTCCCTCTTTACCTATTTCAGTTTTCTGCTACTACCAGCGAAACCAATCAAGCGACCATTCTCTACTCGGGCTCAGAAGCATCTTGGGACACCCTTTACCTGCTACCGAGATTTCAACCCTCTACCCCCACATTTAGGGGTAGCTCTCTCTTTGCATATCTCAGTTTTCTGCTACTACCAGCGAAACCAAATGAAGCTACCACTCTCTGCTTGGGCTCAGGTACATCTTGGGGTACCCTTTACCTGCTACCGAGATTTCAACCCTCTACCCCCACATTTAGGGGTAGTTCCCTCTTTGCATATTTCAGTTGTCTGCTACTACCAGCGAAACCAACCAATAAGCGACCACTGCCTGCTCGGGCTCAGGTACATCTTGGGACACCCTTTACCTGCTACCGAGATTTCAACCCTCTACCCCCACATTTAGGGGTAGCTCCCTCTTTGCATATTTCAGTTTTCTGCTACTACCAGCAAAACCAACCAAACGACCACTCTGTATATGGGCTCAGATGCACCTTGGGACACCCTTTACCTGCTACCGAGATTTCAACTCTCTACCCCCACATTTAGGGGTAGTTCCTTCTTTGCATATTTCAGTTTTCTGCTACTACCAGGAAACAGTCGGTAATACAGAAATCAAAACCTAGCTATGGAAAATAAATGGCAACCGCTTAAGTCTTCGCGGGTTGCATACAGTCAATAATTGCAGCTATATGTGGAAAGGTTCGTTTCGGAAGTCTCACATCTACCCATTTCTTTTTTAAAAATATTTTTCACAGAATATGATTGGTTTGACCCTATATTGGTGTGGGGCAGCTACAACACCCCTTCAATTGCAACTTAACATCAAAAACAGTTTTAAATTTATTGAAAATCCAAATTTCTCCCCAAATAGCCGGCGATGTGACCTTTTGATGGTGCAAGGCAGACTTTATTTGCTTTCAATTGCAATGTAATATCTAGTATTCCAATTTTGCCCAGATTAGATCCTTATGACCCTAGTTCAATACTACATCGGATAAATGGAAGCTTCTAGGGCTCAGAAAAGGGATGAAAATTTTGTTAAAAAAATTGTGTTCCCCAAAAAGACCAATCCGTAAACTGAAACATATATGGAAAGGTCCCTTTTGGAGAGCCCCATAACCTCAAAAATTCGATTCCATACAGACCTTTTTTAAAAATACGTGTCTTGACCTTTCTGTTGTGTCATCTTAAGTGCAATGTCGTGTCTGAAATGGCAGAAGATGGAAGTAGGTACAGGATACAATCCGAAAATTTTTTAGACTCGTGTAGCTACCTATTTCTGATCCTTACCCTAGTAAGGAGCCCTAGTTTTCTCTAGGACAGGTTTAAGCTACAAAATAAATAGTAAATGGCTCAAATTGATTTTTTTTAGAAAATGTGGCCCAAACGGATCAATCCGTAGACTAAAATATATATGGAAAGGCCTCTTCAAAATTACCTTTTTTTGCTTTTCAACATAGTTTTTCCCAAAATATGGGATATTACGGCTTCTAGCAGGTCTCAATAATATGCCCTTTTTAGTAGCTTCAAATTTGCTTAAAATTTTTAGACTAGAGAATCCAGTTTTCTAGCACACAGGTACGGGACAGATGAAAGCTGCTGGGGCACAAGAAAGCAATAATGACATGAAATTGTTTTTTCTTAAAAAACTCGAGTTCCCCAGAGGGACCAATACATGGACAATGGTGTATTTGCAATGATCCCTTTAGGGAGCTTTCCCTAATATTGAGAAAAGCGAAATCTTTTAGGTATCTTCTCAGAAAAACCTCACAGAACCACCAAATTACTGGACAAATGCCTCATGGTTCCTAATTGAGTAAGGGGCTTAAATTTAATCCGTTTCCACAACTACGGGTAACGCATTTCTCAAATCGTTTCCCTCTTCCATGTGGTGGACAAGATCGACTTATTGGGAGCCCTTCCAATGTTGCAGAAATGAGCTTAAACTCAAAAATGTTATTTTCTTCAAATCCGTGTTCCCCAAATTGACCAATACATGACGATAAGTGTATATGCAATGATCCATTTGGGGAGTCTTTCTTTAAAATCGAGAAAAGCAACATCTTTAAATTTCCTTCGCAGAAATCCTCACAGGTCCATCTCAAATCACTGCAACGAATGCTCCCAATTGAGTAAGGGACTTAAATTTAATCCTCGGCCGCAAGTAGGGGTATTACAATCCTTAAAGAGACCCCCCCCCTTCCATGCGAGGACCGCGCGATACAGAAGCCCTTCTAATATTGAAAAAAGACCTTAAAGTCACAAATATAATTTATTCCAAAATTTTGAGTTCCCATAATTGATTCATCGGTAAGCTGAAATATGCACAGAAAGGTCCGTTTGGGGAGTTTCATAAATCCAAAAATTCAATTTTTGCAAAATTTTTTCAAAAATGCGGGTGCCATATGGTCTTTTAATGGGGCAGGATAGTCACCAGTTGCTTTCAGTTGCAAGCTCCGGTCTAAAGTAGCTTCAAATTTGCCCAAACTGGTAGAAAATCCTCAGGATGGAGATACAGGATACAATCCGAAAACTTTTGGAATTCGTTTACTTACTTTCGAGGGGCATAAATCTATGAGCAAAATTTTGTACACTGATTTCACCTTCCTGCGTGATTTCACTTGATTTCACCATGATTACACCTGGTGACTTCACCTTATTTTCCTTGATCTCACCTGTTTTTCCTTGATTTCGCCCGATTTCACCTGATTTCACCTAGCTTGTACAATGATTTCACCCATAGATTTGCCCCTCGCTTACTTTTGATACTGAACGATCCTAGGGGCTTTAGTTTTAAACTATAAGGCAGATGAAAGTTGCTAGGGCACAAAAAGGCACTATATTGTTTTCTTTTTTGAAAATTAAGTTTTCCAAAGGGACCGATACGTAAACAATAAGTGTCAATAGTGTACATGCAATGATCCCTTTGGGAAATCTTTTTTTAATATCGAGAAAAGCGAGTTTCTTCAAAGAAATGCCTCATGATGTCATGATGGCTCCTAATTAAGTAAGGGACTTAAATTTAATCCCTTTCCACAAGTACGGGTGTTACAATCCTAGAAAAGACTCCCCCTTTTTTCTCATTCTCATATAGAAAAAATACCTTAAAACCACAAAAGCGAGCTTATAAATAACTTTTTCGAAAATTTTGCAGAGAACAGGCGTCAGGAAGATAGGTCTATAATTATGAATTCAGTCAACTACCCCTAAATGTAGGAGTAGAGGGTTGAAATCCCGGTAGCAGGAAAAGGATGTCCCAAGATGAACCTGAGCCCAAGTAGAGACTGGTCGCTTGATTGGTTTCGCCGGTAGTAGCAGAAAACTGAAATATGCAAAGAGGGAACTAGGTACCCCTAAATGTGGGGGTAGGGGATTGAAATCTCAGTAGCAGGTAAAGGGTGTCCCAAGATGAACCTGAGCCCAAGCAGAGACTGGTCGCTTGATTGGTTTCGCCGGTAGTAGCAAAAACTGAAATATGCAAAGAGGGAACTACCCCTAAATGTGGGGGTAGGGGGTTAAAATCTCGGTAGCAGGTAAAGGGTGTACCGGTCGCTTGATTGGTTTCGCCGGTAGTAGCAGAAAACTGAAATATGCAAAGAGGGAACTACCCCTAAATGTGGGGGTAGGGGGTTGAAATCTCGGTAGCAGGTAAAGGGTGTCCCAAGATGAAGCTGAGCCCTGAGCCCAAGCAGAGACTGGTCGCTTCATTAGTTTCGCTGGTAGTAGCACTGTTTCTCCAGTCAGCAAATTAGGCTGTACCATAAAAAAATTAAAAGTTTGAAAGACACTTTGAGACTGGATTGAAATTTATACCTAGGTGATTGGGGAGTGGATCGTTCACCAAGTGGGGAGGTTCCTCCGCTTCCTTAGCTGCCCATTTTTTCTTAATTCCACGTCAATTCGTCATTGCGACTGATCCTGAAAATTGCGCAGCAATCGGCCATTAGCCCGTAAAATCTCGATCTAACTATAATCATAATTGACAATTACATAATTGCATAATTGCAATGCGGTTAATTGGAGGCCCCTGAAGAAAAGACCAAAACTAAAGCCCTCCGCTGGGTCGGCCCACAGGCAGGTTGAAACTCAAATCCAGCGATTTCATTTCGTTCAGCTCGCCTCGCGTTCCCATTGTTGAAAACCAGTTCTTGGGGCCATAGGCGCACAATAAATTCCGTCCCAGAAGATGCTGTCCGGCCATGCATGTCCACTTTTGGTCCATCTCTTGGGGCCATCCTGACGCGACGCTGCTGTAATGTTTACAAGTGCGTCGAGGTGCAAGTGTAATGAAAATCTCACCGAATTTTCTTCTAGTGCCGAAGCATACGCGTAGGCACTATAGTTTTCTTCGTGAATTGTGACCGGCGGCGATTACAATGGAATGCGAGGGATCAGCAGGTGAGTTTCGGAGGTTAGCGACTCGCAAATTAAAACGGAAAATTGAAAAACACTTCTTGTTTATAAATATTTCACTAGGTTTATTGAGTATTTCTACATACAGTGTGTCTCATTTTAACTGGAACCACCTCTCTTTTTTGCATATGTAGAGCTCCAGAATCTGCTTCTGTGTAATACTTCAGGTTTTTGTTATCCCTAAAAAAATAGTATTAGGCATTTTTTTACCGAAAAAGTTTATTAAGAAAACTTGCTCAGGATGAGTCCGAATGGGTAAATCCGAACTTTCAGGCCAAAATAAAAAGCCAACGGAAGATGTATATCAATGCGATGTGTATCCCTACAGATATTTATTCACCGTGAATGATTCAGGGTATCGAGTTGGACTTGGTGGTTTTGGGCACCTCGAGGGGTTAACCACATGGTAAATTTGTGTACAAAAAATCACGAAATGTAAGAAAATCGCCGAAATCGATAGGAAATCGCCAAAATCGCTGAAATTACCAAAATCTCTAAAAATTACCCAAAGTTGCCAAAAATCGCCAAGTGTTGAAAATTAACAGAACAAACGGAAATCGGCTATGAGGTCATTTACATGGGTCTTAACTGAGTTCCACGAGACTTTGCAGCGGTAGTCACCTTTGAAATTTTGCTTCTCCATGTAAATTAAATAGGAAAGCTATATTCCAAAGACGTAGCGACGTTTTTGTTCAATTTCTCTTCGCAATAGCAGAAAATATAATATTTAGTGCCTCACGAGGTTATTCATTTCACAATTCATCGTGGTGCCACCCCATTATGAAATGTATACAAGGGTACTAATATTAATACCCGCTTTTTTACGTCTTGAGGCCGGCCGTCGGCTTTTTTAATTCATCCCCTTGTTTTGTTTCCACAAGCGCGTTCGTTTATTTTGCGTACTTTTCGCCAAAGGCCATTGCGCAAGCTCGTGCTTGCGGCAACATCCATCGGCAGATTGAACCCTTTTTAAGGCGAAGACAAGTAATAGTAAATGACTGAGATGTATTTTTAAAATTTGTCCAAAATCAGTACAGGGTCTTTGAATCTAAAATGAAACATTAAAGACCACAGAAGGAGCTTAAAAATCGCCGAAATTGCTGGAAAATTTCCAAGTCGGCAAAAAAATATGCCAAAATCGCTCGAAAATCGCCAAAATTGCTGCAAAATCGTTGGAAACTTGCTTGAAAATCGCCGGAAACTAGCTTGAAGATTGCCAAAATCTCTAGAAAATCGCCAAAATCGCTAAAAATCGTCAAAATTGCAAGAGAATTGCCAAAATTCCAGGGAACTGTACACCAAAATCGCTAAGTGGTTAACCCCTCGCTGCACTTGCATATGCTCATGATAAAGAAGTCGTGAGGGTGTATCAATTGATGAATTTTTTGCGTTCAATTATAGTATTTTCCGGTTGTAATTACATATAGGTCAAGCATCAAATTTCCACAAGTCAATTTTTTGTGTTGGGGGTTGAAGGGGGTGCAATTTTTTCCGTTCAATTATTATCCTCAGGGTTTTGGAGGCGCTTACTTGGTACCTATCCTGCAATAACAGTGGTCCAAATCTTAAATTCATTTGCCCTCAATTAGTAGCTTCCCGTAACAAGTAGTTTAAGGGTTAAGTTTCCACCGAGTCAATTATTTATGTTTGTCAATTTTTCGTATTTGGGGGTAGAAGGGGGTGGTTTTCGGGGTTGCAACTTTTTGCGTTCAGTTAGTCTGTTTCTGTTGTAGATAGTCCAAGGGCTCAATTTCATCCAAGTCAATTATTTGTGTTCGAGGGTTGAAGACTGTGGGTTTTGGGGGTACAATTTTTTGCGTTCAAAATAGTCTCCTGCGATAATGAGTGGGAAAAGGATTAAATTCCGTCCAAGTCATTTTTTTGTGTTTCGGGGTTCAAGGGGGTGAGTTTTAGGGGTGCAATTTTTTGTGCTCAATTAGTTTCCTCCGGTAATAGGTGGTCCAAGGGTTACATTTCCTCTAAGTGAATTTTTTGTTTCAAGGTTGAAGGGGTTGAGTTTTAGAGGTGCAATTTTTTTCTCTTCCTGTCGTAGGTGATCTACGGGTTTAAGGACTAAATATATGCTCAAAACTTTTTCTGGGCCATTGATTAAAAGTTACCGAATTGCTTGAATTTCAAGCACTTATGTGAAATTTCGAGTTTCAACCCCTAATTTGCACCCCATTCTGTTTCATCTTGCAAAAAAAAAACCATCCCTTATCAAATAATGTCAAAATATATGTGGTTTCAGACCTCCATGTGCAAAATATTTGAGAAGTTTTCATATTTTGTGATTTTCAACCCCTAAATTCTATCGTCCAAAATTGTCACCCCCTCACCTTCAACAGACTTGTACGTCAAAAACGCATATCAAGTTTCAGTAAAATATCTCCACTGGTTCTCGAGTTGTTATAATTAATAGTTTTTCGGTCCCGAAAAAAACCTCGCATTTTCGCGCTTTTACTGCGAACGCTGCCTAAACGCTTGAAGATGGATTAAAATCGTATAAGGGAGAAATGTCGGCAACAAATAGATCTACAAAAAAGTCAGCGACAGCATATAAATATCTGTTACTGTTACAGATAGCCGACAATAAGCCACTGAAGCTATTTTCGTCAAAAATTAAAACACAAAAACGATCTCGGTGGGCTACCCATCGTAGATAGCTATATGCCGTCGTGGACTTTTTTGTAGATCTTTTCATTGCCGACAATCCTCCTTACAAACTGTTGCTCTAGCGTCAAGCGTTGAGGCAGCGTTCGCGATCAAATGTCGAAAATTGTAATTTCTTTCAGTTTTTCACCCCTAACTCACACCCCCCTGGTCCAATATGGCCCAAAATAATCCCCGCCGAGATTTGTTGTTAGCTATAGCTGGCTAAAATTTAACAATCGCAGAGAAAGTTGAAATTACAAGCTAATAAAAATATTTTTTTTTTTCTTTTTTAAATTGGTCACTTCCGCCATTTTGCAAATTTGATGGGAGGTTGATGAGGTTATCGGACTGGGTTAATTAAACTTTACAATTAATGCTAACTAGTTTCGACGTATATTTTCGTCTTCATCCATCCACACAAGCTCTCAAACATTAACAATTTGCTCTGATGAAGACGAAAATATACGTCGAAACTAGTTAGCATTAATTGTAAAGTTTAATTAACCCAGTCCGATAACCTCATCAACCTCCCATCAAATAAAAATAATCTTAATAATTCCAACTTTTTCTGCGATTGTTAAATTTTGCCCAGCCATAGCTAACAGCAACTGTTAAGCACTCATTTTAATTGTTTTTAATTACACAGCAACCCTTTTGTTGTAAGAATAATGAAGTTTTTGATATTTTTCATTTTTTCCTCCAGAAATTCTACATTTTTATTTTGGTCTGAAACTCCGCACTTACCCATTTAGGGTCATCCTGAGCAACTTTTCTTAATAAAATTTTTCTATAAAAAAATGCCAATAGGATTTCGCTGTTTTTGTCCCATCACACAGATGCAAATTTTGAAGCTCTACATGTAGAAAAAAATATATTAACCGAAATATTTGGGTGGTCCCAGTTAAAATGAGACACCCTGTAATGTTTCATCCTTACGGACTTTATCAAGAATCTTGATAAATATAAATATTCTTGATAAAGATATGTAGAAATACTCAATAAAATCTGTGAAATAATTTAAAAACAAGTGCATTTCAATTTTACATTTTAAAAAGTGTTTCACCACGTGCCTACCGCTATTACAATTACCTAATAATATCGCAAATTAAGTTGATATAATATACAGAGGGCGAGATTTCACACCAAGGCGGATGGGAATTGTCAGGGAAGGACTCCCCCGAACAGTCTTGGGTCGGGGTGGACCATCTTTCGGGGCCCCTCAACCCGCTGTGTATCACGGACGCCAGCCACGAGATTTTGAGGCCCAAACCCAGGCGGTAAGTAGGTACCTACTTACGTGGAAAAGAGAGATTAATTATTATTTTGCTCTGCGTTCACTTTCCACTAGTTCGCGCGTAATTAATTGAATTAGCTCTATTGTTTTTGTTGAGACAAACGAGTGCATAAATATGAGAATGTAAGTGGTGCCGTTTTGTAGAAAGTAGAACTATTTTCTTGAGTATGAAAGTGTGAGAGGTACTTACCTAATAATTCGAGTTAGTGTGGGTGCTTTGGCAAAATATTAGAAATGGCAATTTTGGGGCAATATTGTTAGGAAAATTGGTTAAGGTTATTGCCAGGGCAGAAGCGAAGTTTTGATGTCCATTAAAATGGCATAAAACCGCACAAAAAAGCTCTAAAGTCACAAAAGAGCAAAAAAAACCCTAAAATAGCACAAAATTTTATGCCGGGTGAGCGAGCATTAGTTCTGTAAAATTAGCGCAATTTCGACTTTCTGCGGTAATAAATTTTACTCATTTAGATTATGTTTTACCGTTTTCACTTTTTCAACCCCCTTCACAATATTTCAACCCTGCAAACGCTAAATTTGCATAATTGTTGTTTTCTGTAATTCTACTTAACTACGTTTTTATTTCTTTTCAGTTTTCTTCCCCATTTATGATTTTTCGACCCCCTATGTGTTAATTTTGCAAAATTCGCGTAATTTCGTTTTTCTTTGGTAATGAATTGAACTCATTTAGAAGATGTTTACCCTGCTTTTCACTTTTTTCAACCCCCCTCGCAATTTTTCAACTCTTCAAACCCTAATTTACATAATTTATTTTGATGTTATTTTCGGTAATTTTACTGAACCGCGGTTAATTCTCATACCCTTTGACTTTTCATCCCCCTTTAGGTACGATTCTTCAGCCCCCTAAGTGCTAATTTTGCCAAATTCGCGTAATTTCGTTTTTCGTCAGTAATAAATTGAACTCAATTGGATTGGGATTCAGTTTACCTTCTACAATTTTCCCGTTTCCTTCGTAATAGGTAAGTAAGTAGGTATGAGTAGGTATTTCAACCCCCACAAAAGCTTTAATTGCATAATTGGGTGATTTTCAAGAAGAAATTTTTAACATTTCGTCTTTTTTGACACTGTAACTAAGATATAGTGACAATTTAACACTGAGTGTTAAAAGTATAATCACTTTTAATACTGGTAAAGTAACTGAAAATGCATCAACTGTGATAAATCCTGGCTGTGATAGTTTTCAAATATCCGAAAAGAAATGATTATTACTTAAATAACTCAGAATTCGTATCAGAAAACAGTGATATATCGAAATATCGTTCTCACAAACAGTTGATCTAACGAAACACTGCCTCAGGAAATGAAAATTACAAAATCTGAGGATCAAAAAATATATATGTAGAGACTGAAACCCAAAAATGCACTGATATAAGAAGCAAAGAAATTCAGAAAGAAGAGGAACCCCATGAGGGAAATATAAGCATCGAAGAAGGCTGTTTCATCGTTGCAACATTTATATTCGACGGGAACACAAAAAGGCAATGTACATAAGACTATGTTGCTAAAGTCACGAAAATTTTACAGAAAAACATAAAAATCAGCTCTCTTCGCCCTTATAAACGTAATAAACGTAACCAAATAAAGTACAGGATGAAAATGCCACAGATTTTCAAAGAAATTCACGTTGTTTTTATTTTTTGTGTTAATGTTTTGCAATTTTTTTATTGTTTGTTTCGTTAGATCACTCATTAATCCTCTATCTGCTCAGTAGGTATAAATAACTCGCTGATCACTATAGCATATTTTTCGACAATATAGGCTTATCGTTTGAGTACAAAATCTGTTCCCAAATACGCATCAATTTGCCGCTGTTACACCCAAAGCAAACATTTCTCTCGGCCATGGGAAATTACAAGGGATTATGAAAGATATTTTAGTGATTTATGGAGGTATCTCAGGGAATTATACAGGAATTTCAGGTATTATTGAGGGACTTTATGGTATTGTGAGCAATTATGGAGGTATTGCAGGGAATTACGCGTAATTTTAGGAATAATACCGGGAATTAAGAAATTGGTGTACAAATTTTCCCCGGCGAATCGCCCCTCGGTGTTTGTAGAAAAAAGTATTTAATCCACCTGCAAGGCGTTAGGGGTTGTTAGTAGCCTTACGGTTGGTTTTACGTTCAATTCTGTCAACCGAAATCTATGGACTCTCTAATTTTATACCACTATTTGCTTGCCATCAGTTTCAATCCTTAAATGTCATTCCCCTTTTTAGATCCACCCCTTTGCAAGGCTTGGGTCCGATATGCACAGCTATATACCAAATTTCAGCTGAATATCTCAATCCGTTCTCAAGTTATGCAGGCTCGACGAGCGATGAAGCAAGCGAGCGAGCGAATAATCAAAGACTGTTAGTGCACTTTGGACAAACATATTAATTTCCCACTACTCGAACCAGTATGAGCTGACGTATGTCGTAGACTACTCCTTCCTGCGACTGCTCGCTTCGCTCGCACCCAAAAGAATTTAAAGCGGAAATAGAAAACTAAACTTAGTCCAATTCAACGGCAAAAAGCTCAATCTTGCGCAAACCGCGTTTCCTGGCTACGAAAGGCACAATTTGACAACACCGCATTTGTTATCTACGTTTAGTTACGTAGTTAAATTTAACATTGGACAAACATCTTAAATTTCCCACTATTCGATTTGCATAAAACGCGATTTCTTATCGATTTCATTTGAATAATGATCACTGACAAAAAATTGTAATAGTCAGCTGAATATCTCAATCCGTTCTCAAGTTATGCAGACTCGACGAGCGATGAAACAAGCGAGCGAGCGAATAATCAAAACTGTTAGTGCACTAAAAGCCAACGGAAGATGTATATCAATGCGATGTATATAACTGTAGATGTTTATTAAGTTAATGTGTAGTAGGGGCGGCTGGTCTTACTGGTGGAATGGTAGATTGATAAAATCTGCACCTAGTAGTAGTGCCTCCGCAAACGCACAGATGTGTCAAAAAAGCGAAATTGCTGTTACAAAATTTAAAAATAGAAAATGAACAGGAATGAGTAAATGGAAAGAATTACCGGAATTAAAACAAAATTGGGCGAATTTTGAAAAATTAACACTCGGGGCTGAAAAATTGTGAAAGGGGATGAAAAGTCAAGAGGAATGAAAATTAAGTGTGATTAAGTAGAATTACGAAATAAAACACGAAAATAACCAAATTATGCAATTAAACCTTTTGTGGGGGTTGAAATACGCACTTGCCAAGGAAACTGAAAAATTGTAAAAGGTAAACTGAATTCCAAATGCGTTCAATTTTATTACCGACGAAAAACGAAATTATGCGAATTTTGCAAAATTAGCACTTAGGGGGTTGAAAAATCGTAAAGGTGGATGAAAAGTCAAACGGTATGAGGATTAACCGTGGCTAATTAAAATTACGGAAAATAACACCAAAATAACCCAAGGGAGATGGAAAAAGTGAAAAATTTAATCATCATCCAAATGGGTTCAATTTATTCCTACCGAAGAAAAACGAAAATATCCAAATTTGGCAAAATTAACACCTAGGGGGTTGAAAAATTGTAAACGGTGATGAAACGTCGAAGTGGATGAGAATTAATCGTAATTAAGCAGAATTACAGAAAATAACACGAAAGTAAGCCAATTAAGCAAATTTAGCTTTCGGGGGTTGAAATGTTGCGAAGGGGTTTGGAAAAGTGAAAATGATAAACATAATCCAAATGAGTTCAATTTATTACCGAAGGAAAACTATAAATTACGTGAATTTTGCAAAATAAACACTTAGGGGGTTGAAAAATTGTAAAGGGGGATGAAAAGTTAAAGGGGATGAGAATTAATCGTAATTAAGTAGAATTACAGAAAATAACACGAAAATAAGCCAATTATGGAAATTTGACTTTTGGGGGTTCAAACATTGCAAAGGGGTCGAAAAAGTGAAAAAGGCAAGAACAATCCATATGAGTAAAATTCGGTAAAATTTATTACCGAAAAAAGACAAAACTTCGCGAATTTTACAAAATTAACGCTCGAGGGGGAGAAAAATGGTTAAGAGGAATGAAAAATCAAAGGGGGTGAAAATGTACTGTAGTTAAATAGAACTAGCGAAAATCACACGAAAAAGAAGCGGTCTGGGTAAATTTTGCTCTTTGAGGGTTCACATATCATGAAAGGGGTTGAAAAATTGTGGATGGGTTAAAAATTAATGAAAATGACTTTGAATTATTAACAAATCAGAAGAAAGCAAAAAAAAAAAATTAAATGTATTTACTCCGCTTGCTTAGGGGTTGTTAGTAGCGTAGGGGTTGGTTTTAGGTTGAAGACTCATAAGACTTTTTTCAATGGTTGACCGAAATCTATCGAACCCCATAATTTTATTCCACCACTTACATGAAAAAATTTCCAGTTTCAACCCTTAAATTTCATCCCCCTTGTTGGATATTAATGGAAATTTGCCCATCCGCCTACAGTGGTGCTGTAAATTACCACATCAAATTCAGTCCTGATACGTTGAGCAGTTTTTGAGTTCTCGCATTTTTGTGTTTCGGCCTGTTAAGGGGTTGTACCGCCTTTAAGGGTCGTTTTTCGCGAATGATGAATAAGACCTTTTTTGTACCATCAATAGAAAACTATCGAATGGTATTATTTTCAACTATACATTATTCATTGAAAATTCGAGTTTTCACCCCTAACTTTCATCCCCTTCGATAATTTTCTCCTAAAATTCACTCTTTCCTTCTCGAAGATGCAGTGTGTAAGATGTCACAGTTTCGCAGAAGATATTACTCTCTGTGTCAAATTGCAGGGTTTTATGGACGTTTCACCCCTAAACTCCAACCCCCTATTTCACCACCCCCACATGCCCTAAAGGAAGTTGTGTTTTCAATTTCACCGTCAACCCAATTCGTTGAAAAATTCCGGTGATTTGTAGATTCATGTTTTAAACCCCTCATGATTTCACCCCTTTATGATTTACAGGGGCTAGTTTATTTTTCCGGTGTTACATAACTCTTTGCGTATTTACTGACTTCAGTTGTTCATAAATAAATCAATAAGGTTTCTGAAAAAATAAATAAAATATATGTATCCGCTTGCAAAGAGTTAGGGGTGGTTAATAGCCTAGGGGTTGACTTTAGGTTGAAAACTCATAAGACCTTTTTTCAATAGCTGACCGAAATCTATCGAACCCCGTAATTTTATGCTACCATTTACTTGAAGAAATTCCAAGTTTCGACCCTTAAATTTCATCCCCCTTGTTAGATTTTAGTGAAAGTTTGTCCATCCACCTACAATGTCACTGAAAATTAACACACCAAATTATGCCTTGATACGTTGAGTACAGTGCGTTCGCGAGACTTAGCCCCATGAGCTAGAGGCTGCAGTTATCAACGATGTGACCGACGTCTGTAATAAGCGATGCTTGGTATTTCCACCAATGTTAGCGAAGCCAGTAAGAGCGCGTACAAAAATCAACCGTCGTCGTACATTGTGTGGTGGAGAGATCAACCGGTCGTCAGTGACGCTTCAACGAACGTCGAACGTTCAGTTTACTTTCTTCTTCAGATAAACGAGTCGGAGTGAGACATAGCGCACGACACGATCAGGGCGTTACGCTCAAACTTTCTCGGTCTACGTGCAACAACGCTGGAGAGAGATGGCTTTCAAAACGTAGGTGTATTATAACAGGGTACGATGGGGCTAAGTCTCGCGAACGCACTGTACCTAGTTTTTGAATTTTCGCATTTTTGTGTTTCTGCATGTTAGGGGTTGTAGAGCCCATAAGGGTGGTTTTTCTCAAAATATGAATGACACCTTTTTTGAATTATTACTGGAAAGCTATCGAATGACGCCAATTTCGACTAATACTTATTAAGCGGAATTTCGAGTTGCAACCCCTAATTTCCACCCCATCTGTTCGATTTTACGAAAAAACGCATCCCCCGCAAGATTTCACCGATATATGTGTGAACGTTGAGTTTCCGACAGCTGCGTGCAACCCTTGCGGAGTTATCATATTTTTTGTGGTTTTCATCTCCTATATTTCATCCCCCGAAATTAGCAGCCTTGCTCCTTCAACAGACTTGAGGGTCGAACGCACGTACCAAGTTTCAGAAAGATATGTCCAGTGGTTCTCGAGTTATTGCAATTAATAGTTTTTCGGTTTTTCACCCCTAACTTCCACCCCCTAGGTACGATTTTGCCCAAAGGCAATCCTCGTCTTACTTTTTGGGAGACGAAACTACCTACCAAGTTTCAGCTCGATATCTCAATCCGTTTTCAAGTTATGCGACGGACAGTTTGAGGAGCGATTGATACGACGAGCGAGCGAGCGAATAAGCTAAAACAAGAGTGCCTCGCATTTTGCTCCGGCATTAAAACCCTAAACGGGCTGAAACCGCGTTTCCTGGCTACGAAAGGCACAGTTTGACAACACCGCATTTTTTGGCTACGTATAGTTACGTAGTTAAATTTAACATTGGACAAACATCTTAAATTTCCCACTATTCGATTTGCATAAAACGCGATTTCTTATCGATTTCAATTGAATAATGATCAATAACAAAAAATTCTAATAGTCAGCTGAATATCTCAATCCGTTCTCAAGTTATGCAGACTCGACGAGCGAATAATCAAAGACTGTTAGTGCACTAAAATCGTGGACAAAAAAGTTATTCTTCACTTCACGACCTCCAATTCCAACGACAATGAACCTGACGCGGTCCTCTATCAAGATATGAAAATCATCCCACCAGCCCACAGAATTAATTGTAATTTCACTCTTTAACGAGCATTTCTCCTCGACAATAATTATCACAAAATAATTCCCAGAACAATAAAGCTAATGGGAAGTGGCTCAAATCGTCTCATTCGTGTTCTTTTCTTCGTCCTGTTAAAATGTCGTGCGACGAATTCTGCAGCTGCCGCCTGTGCCTCGTCCTCAAAGGCTGCGACATTCGCCCAAAGGCTCAAAAAGCAGACGAAAATTTCTTTCTGGCCAAGCCGGCGAAAGTGAAAAAATTCTTTCTCGGCATGGAGCCGGACAGCAGTTTGCGCAAAAATAACACCAAACCGTTGACTAAACATAAGTCGGTGATTTACGTTAACGAGGATTGTGGTGACCACCTGAGGACGACCGAAAAAATAGACGAGTTGATGAGCTTGGATTCGGTGGAAAACAGTGAAGTTATTAATGTGATTTTCAAAAATACGTTCTCGTTGGCTAGCCAAATCGTGGATGAGATGCAAACGTGCAATGAGTACTACTCTGATAGTTCCGATGATTTTCCTTTGGGGATGGAGGCGGATTTTTTGAAGCAGTATTTAGAGGAACGAAGCAAAAGGTTTGTGAGGTTTTTCTGATTAGCTACTGTTTTCCAATTTTTTGGAAAATCTTCATTAAAAATTGTCAAATGGCAACAACAAAATTTTGGAGACTATACTGATGATGTTCCCTACACCAAAGTTGTAAAACGAGACGTTTCAATTATTTTTTATTTTTAACTTTCGAAATATGAAAAATTTCAGTCGTAAGTTCATAGCCATTATAGACATTAGTTGCAGTCCGTGATGTGAGTTGGTAATGTACAGAAAAAAGCCAACGGAAGATGTATATCAATGCGATGTATATCTCGGTAGACGTTTATCAAGTTAATGTGCATGTAGGGGCGGTGGAATCGGGTGCAGATTTTATCAATCTGCACCTAGTAGTAGTGCCTCCGCAAAAACGCAGAGATGTGTCAAAAAGGCGAATTGTTAAAAAATTGTTGTTACAAAATTTAAAAATAGAAAATGAACAGGAATGAGTAAATGAAAAAAATTAACGGAATTAAAACAAAATTTGGCGAATTTTGAAAAATTAACACTCGGGGTTGAAAAATTGTGAAAGGGGATGAAAAGTCAAGAGGAATTAAAATTAAGTGTGATTAAGTAGAATTACGAAATAAAACACGAAAATAACCAAATTATGCAATTAAAACTTTTGTGGGGGTTGAAATACGCAAATACCTACCTATTGCGAAGGAAACTGAAAAATTGTAAAAGGTAAATTGAATCCCAAATGCGCTCAATTTTATGACCGACGAAAAACGAAATTATGCGAATTTTGCAAAATTAGCGCTTAGGGGGTTGAAAAATCGTAAAGGTGGATGAAAAGTCAAAAGGTGTGAAAATTAACCGTGGCTAAGTAAAATTGCGGAAAATAACCAAATTATGTAAATTTAGCATTTGAAGAGTTGAAACATTGCGAAGGGGGATGAAAAAAGTGAAAATTTAATCATCATCCAAATGGGTTCAATTTATTACAGCAGAAAAACGAAAATATCCGAATTTGGCAAAATTAACACCTAGGGGGTTGAAAAATTGTAAAGGGGGATGAAACGTCAAAGTGGATGAGAATTAATCGTAATTAAGCAGAATTACAGAAAATAACACGAAAGTAAACCAATTATGCTTTAGCTTTTGGGGGTTGAAATGTTGCGAAGGGGGTTGGAAAAGTGAAAAAGATAAACATAATCCAAATGAGTTCAATTTATTACCGAAGGAAAACTAGATTACGTGAATTTTGCAAAATAAACACTTAGGGGGTTGAAAAATTGTAAATGGGGATGAAAAGTTAAAAGGGATGAGAATTAATCGTAATGAAGTAGAATTACAGAAAATAACACGAAAATAAGCCAATTATGCAAATTTGACTTTTGGGGGTTGAAACATTGCGAAGGGGTCGAAAAAGTGAAAAAGACAAGAACAATCCATATGAGTAAAATTCGGTAAAATTTATTACCGAAAAAAGGCAAAACTGCGCGAATTCTACAAAATTAACGCTCGGGGGGGGGGGAGATAAATTGTTAAGGGGGATGAAAAATCAAAAGGAATGAAAATGTAGTGTAGTTGTTTAGAACTAGCGAAAATCACACGAAAAGGAAGCGGTCTGGGTAAATTTTGCTCTTTGAGGGTTCACATATCATGAAAGGGGTTGACAAATTGTGGATGGTTTAAAAATTAATAAAAATGACTTTGAATTATTAACAAATCAGAAGAAAGCAAAAAAAATTAATAAATAAAATGTATTTACTCCGCTTGCTAGGGCTTAGGGGTTGTTAGTAGCGTAGGGGTTGGTTTTAGGTTGAAGACTCATGAGACTTTTTTCAATGGTTGACCGAAGTCTATCGAAACTAATAATTTTATTCCACCAAGTACATGACAAAATTTCCAGTTTCAGCCCTTAAATTTCATCCCCCTTGTTAGATATTAATGAAAATTTGCCCATCCGCCTACAGTGGCGCTGTAAATTACCACATCAAATTTAGTCCTGATACGTTGAGCAGTTTTTGAGTTCTTGCATTTTTGTGTTTCGGCGGGTTAAGGGGTTGTCCCGCCTTTAAGGGTCGTTTTTCGCGAATTATGAATAAAACCTTTTTTGTGCCATCAATAGAAAGCTATCGAATTGTATTAATTTCAACCCTACATTATTCAGTAAAAATTCAGGTTTCCACCCCTAACTTTCATCCCCTTCTATAAATTTCTTCTAAAATTCACCCTTCCCTTCTTGAAGATGCAGTGTGTAAGATGCCACAGTTTCGCAGAAAATATTGCTTCTCTGTGTCAAATTACCGGGCTTTATGGACGTTTCAACCCCTAAACTCCAACCCCCTATTTCACCACCCCCACATGCCCTAAAGGAAGTTGTGTTTTCAATTTCACCACCCTAACCCAATTCGTTTAAAAATTAAGGTGATTTGTAGATTCATGTTTTCAACACCTCATGATTTCACCCCTTTATGATTTACAGGGGTGAGTTTATTTTTCCGGTGTGACATAACTCCTTGTGTATTTACTGACTTCAGTTGTTCATAAATAAATCAATAGGGTTTCAGAAAAAATAAATAAAATATAATTATCCGCTTGCAGAGTTAGGGGTGGTTAATAGCCTAGGGGTTGACTTTAGGTTGAAAACTCATAAGACCTTTTTTCAATAGTTGACCGAAATCTATCGAACCCCGTAATTTTAGGCTACCATTTACTAAAGAAATTTAAAGTTTCAACCCTTAAATTTCATCCCCTTTGTTAGATATTATTGAAAATTTGTCCATCCACCTACAATGTCACTGGAAATTCACACACCAAATTCTGCCTTGATACGTTGAGTAGTTTTTGAGTTCTCGTATTTTTGTGTTTCTGCATGTTAGGAGTTATAGCGCCTATAAGGGTGGTTTTTCTCAAAATATGAATGACACCTTTTTTGAATCATTAATGGAAAGCTATCGAATGACGCCAATTTCGACCAACACTTATTAAGCGGAATTTCCAGTTGCAACCCCTAATTTCCACCCCATCTGTTCGATTTTGCGAAAAACGCATCCCCCGCAAGATTTCACCGATATATGTGGGTATGTTGAGTTTCCGACAGCTGCGTGCAACCCTTGCGGAGTTATCATATTTTTTGTGGTTTTCATCCCCTAAATTTCATCCCCCGAAATTGGCACCCCCTCACTTTCAACTGACTTGAAGGTCGAACGTGCATACCAAGTTTCAGAAGGATACCCCCACTAGTTCTCGAGTTATTGCAATTCATAGTTTTTCGGTTTTTCACCCCTAGCTCCCACCCCCTTGGGCCGATATGGCCCAAAAGCAATCCCCGCCTTACGTTTCGGGAGACAAAGCCGTATACCAAGTTTCAGCCCGATATCTCAATCCGTTCTCAAGTTATCGCTCGGACAGAGTGAGGAGCGATACGACGAGCGAGCGAGCGAGCGAGCGGACGACGAATAAGCTAAAACAAGAGTGCCTCGCATTTTGCTCCGGCACTAAAAACCACCGGAAGGTGTACAGTCAGGAGATAAAATATTGGCCCTCGACCGCGAACAATGTCGACAGATTCCTAAAAAAACACTCAAAATGGGTTTGTGAACACTTGTATCCCACTCGAGTCATTTTAATAAAAGAGGGATGAAAAGTCAAAGAGGGTGAAAATTAACCCAAGTTAAGTAGAATTACAGAAAATAATACAAAAATAAGACAATTATGCAAATTTAGCCCTTGGAGGGTTGAAATATTGCGAGGGGGTTGAAAAAGTGAAAAATGTAAATATTGTCCAAAAGAGTAAAATTTATTACCGAAGAAAGACAAAATTGCACGAATTTGGCCAATTTAACGTTCGAGGGGTTGCAAAATTGTGAAGGGGGATGAAAAGTTAAGGGGGTGAAAAGTGACTGTAGTAAAGTAGAACTTTCGAAAATTACACTAAAAAGAAGCGGTCTGCGGAAATTTTGCTTTTTGTGGGTTCACATATCGAGGTTAGGGGTGTTAGTAGCCTAAGGATTGGTTTTAGGTTGAAGACTCATAAGACCTTTTTTCAATGATTAACGAAGTCTTTTGAACCCTGTGATTTAATACAACACTTATCTGAAGAAATTTCCAGTTTCAACCCTTAAATTTAACCCCCTTTGTTAGATCGTAATGAAAATTTGCTCATCCACCTACAATGTCACTGTAGATTAGAACACCAAATCCTGCATTGATACGTCGAACAGTTTTTAAGTTCTGGTATTTTTGTGTTTCCGCATATTAGGGGTTGTAGCGCCTTTGAGGGTGCTTTTTTGCAAAGTATGAATAACACCTTTTTTAAATCATTAACGGTAAGCTATCGAATGACGCTAATTTCGACCAATACTTATAGATCGGAATTGTGGGTTACAACCCCTAATCTCTTGGTCCGATATGGCCCAAAAGCAATCCCCGCCTTACTTTTAGGGCACAAAGCCATATAGTAAATTTGATCTCGACACCTCATTCAATGTTCTCAAGTTATCCGACGTTTTGTATTTCTGCATGTTA
The DNA here is from genome assembly GCA_963924575.1 of Pycnomerus fuliginosus. Classification (NCBI taxonomy): domain Eukaryota; kingdom Metazoa; phylum Arthropoda; class Insecta; order Coleoptera; family Zopheridae; genus Pycnomerus; species Pycnomerus fuliginosus. The sequence continues at coordinate 24,001,117 of OZ004622.1, forward strand.
GGGGTTGTAGCGCCTTTAAGGGTGGTTTTTGGTAAAATATGATTAACACCTTTTTTGAATCATTAACGGAAAGCTATCGAATGACGCCAATTTCGACCAATACTTATTAAGCAGTATTTTAAGTTACAACCCCCAATTTCCATCCCCTCCTTCCGATTTTGCGAAAAAAACATCCCCTGTAAGGTTTCATCGAAATATATGTGTATGTTGAGTTTCAGATGGATGCGTGCAACACTTGCGGAGTTATTACTTTTTTTGAGATTTTCATCCCCTAAATTTCATCCCCCAACTAGGGACCCCCTCACGTTCAATAGACTTGAAGGTCGAACATGCGTACCAAGTTTCAGTAAGATACCTTCAGCAGTTCTCGAGTTATAGCAATTAATAGATTTTCAGTTTCAATCCCCTAAGATTTCACCCCTTTATGACAGGGGTGAATTTATTTTTCCGCTGTTACATAACTCTTTGTGTATTTGCTTACTTCGGTTGTTCATAAATAAGTCAATAGAATTTCAGTAAAAATAAATAAAACCTATTTAACCACTGACAAAGCGTTAGGGGTTGTTAGTAGCCTAGGGGTTGATTTTAGGTTGAAAACTCATAAGACTTTTTTCAATGGTTGATAGAAATCTATCGAACCCCGTAATTTTATACTACCATTTACTTGAAGAAATTTCAAGTTTCAACCCCTAAATTTCATCCCCTTTATTGGATGTTAGTAAAAATTCGTCCATCCCCCTCCAGAGTCACTGAAAATTACCGCATCAAATTCTGCGTTGATACGCTGAGTGGTTGTTGAGTTCTCGTATTTTTGTATTTTTGCATGTTAGGGGTTGTAGCGCCTTTAAGGGTGGTTTTTCGTAAAATATGAGTCCCCTAAATTTCATCCCCCGAAATTGGCACCCCTCTCACTTTCAACGGACTTGAAGGAAGAACATGCATACCAAGTTTCAGTATTCGTATTTCGATTCTGCGGTGCGTTCCCTTACGGGTCCGCTGCATTCAGACCTTATGATCCATTATGCCCGCACTGCAACCTCTTCTCTACAGAAGCCCCGTCCCTTCTATGAAGGCCAGTACATCCGCTGCAGAGAGTGAGTATATTTCCGCAGAGGCTGGGTATGCAGCCCCCAGTTCCCTAAGCCTTTTGTGACCGAGCGGGCCACATTCGGTTAGTAAATGAAGAGGCGTTTCTTCCTGTTCTCCGCACACTCTACAAGTGCTTTCCTCAGAACGTCCCATTAGATGAAGGTGTCGTTTGAGTGCGCAGTGCCCTGTCAGGACGCCCACGACTTTCCTTAGCCGCTCTCGGCTTAACTGGAGAAACCACCGTTGGGCTGTTGGCGAGGAGGGCCGAGAAATGAAGGCCCTCGCTTGCCTCATCCCCGGTGTATTTTCCCAGTGTGAGTGAAATTGCTTGTTGAGCCAGTTTCCTAGCTCCTTCCGCAACGCACTCTCCGTCACAGCGAGTGCTGGTTGTGGTCCCAGGCATGGCATGTTCGATGCCTCCCTTGCCAGTTCGTCAGCTACCTCATTGCCAGCGATTCCTGAGTGCCCATAGGAACCCAAACCAGGTTGACCGAATTGTTATTTCCAGCCAACTTCGTTAATGCGTCTCGACAGTCGTTAACGAGGCCGGATCTCACCTCCACGGAGTTCAGAGCCCCGAGCGCCGCCCGACTGTCGCTGCAGATGTAGATGTACTTGCCAGAGTAGCCCCTACGTAGGTTCTCCTCAGCGCACACCAGAATTGCGTATATTTCCGCCTGGAATACACTGGGGTACTTGCCAAGAGGTACGCTCACTCGTCCCTCTGGCATCCCCCCAGTGAATCCTGCGCCGGTGCTCAGATCGTTTTTGGCCCCGTCTGTGTACCAGACTAAGCCCCGCGGTGTGAGCAATTTTTCACCCTTATCGACCCAGTCTTCCCTAAAGGGGATCCTGGTTGTATATGGGTCATTAAAGCGCAACCGACGCTCTATCCTGTCTTTGCGCATTTGCAAGACAGCCTCATCCGCGCCCGGTAGAGTGAGTGCACTTCGATGTCCCTCACTTCCCGCTCGCCATTCTCCTATCCCCTGCAACCTGAAGGCTGAGGCCCGGGCCGAAAGCTGCACTCTGAGGTGCAGCGGCTCCAGGGCCAGAATCGCCTCCAAAGCTGCTGAGGGAGTTGTTCTCATAGCACCGGTCACCATTAGGCATCCCAGCCTTTGCACTCGCCCGAGGGCACTCCTGGTACTAGCGCGTTCCGTGGAGCGCCACCAGACCAGGGCGCCATACGTGACCAGAGGCCTCACGACGGTTGTGTATAACCAGTACGCCACCTGCGGTTTTAGTCCCCAAGTGGAGCCAGAGAAACGCCTACACATCCATAAGGACGCGCAGGCCTTCTTTGTTTGTGACTCTACATGGTCTGTCCAAGAAAGCTTCGGATCCAGGATTACTCCCAGATACTTCACTCTCTCGGCCAGACCCAAGGTCACCCCTTGCAGCTTTGGCCATCTTACGGTGTCCAACTTTCTTTTCCTAGTGAAGAGGAGCAATTCCATCTTGTTCGGGTTTACCGACAAGGATCGCCCCTCGCACCAGTTGCTAACTCTGTTCAGAGCCTGTTGCATGATGGCTGTGACTGTCCCCAGGAACTTGCCCCTAATTACAATGCACACATCATCAGCGTACGCCTGAGCGTAGCACCCTTCTCCGTTCAGGTCCCTTAGGAGGCCGTCCACGAGTAGCGACCACAGTAGCGGAGATAGAACTCCGCCCTGCGGACAGCCCCTCGACACTGTTGCCTCCAGTTTGGTATCCTGTAGAGAGACTGTTATACGACGCTTACTGATCATCTCCCGTATCCATCTTACGATGGTCCGGTCAATGCCGTATTCTGTCGCAGCGGCGCACAGCGCTTCGAAGGTGGGAAGTTTCAGTAAGATAGCTCCAGTAGTTCTCGAGTTGCACTATTTCCTGGTGATTAAGATTCTGAGGAGAATTTTCCGATATTTTGATTCGTTCTTGAGTTATCACACAATATCTGAAAATTGCCAGTTTAAAGAAAAATTAATATCTTCCTAACGTTTCATGTTATTCAAATGAAACTTGGAGCTTTTATATCTTTGACAGCTGTCAATTGAATGACAGAAATTCTCTAGGCCTTCTAGATTTTGAATAATGACAGTCAACTTTTGGTTCTTTTATAGCCGCTATATTGAATTTTGATACCATCAAATCCACAAAAATATTGGCCTTTCAACAATGTAGTCAACATGAACTGTCACGTTCATTTTCGAGCTCCCGAGCTGTTCCACTTTCGAGGGTGGATATTGCTCGGCTTCTCCTTCTCCGCTGCTATTTTGGATCATCGGTTATAATTCTCGGCCTCCCTCTGCAGGGGTCGTGTGGTGGCAGCGGAAGATCGGCGTCTTTTGGGGGCGCTTCGGATGACGTTTGTGTCTCAAAGTTTAGTGTCGATAAATAAGTCACATGGTAAAGAATTACTTACCTGGTGGTTTATTAGGGATCCGTAACCCCGTTTCGGTATTTAAATCTGGGTTTCACGGCCAATTTGGCCGAATTATCATTAAATTGCGGAATATCAACAACTGTCAGTTTTCGAGGTTAAGTTGTTTACATCTACGAGCTTGGGGAATTTGGGCTACCAATGTTAATCTGTCTGGGGGAATTTTGGTTCCGGAAGGTGCCAGAGAGGGCGCTGTGTCTTCCGTCAGGCTTCCGGCCATTTTCTGACCTCCTTTCCGGTCAGGCAATTGACGTAACAAGAGGTCGTGGACGGCGTCCTGGTATTTGTGTGAATTCCCTCGGGAGATTGCAGGATTCCGCCCCAGGTTGGTGAAGTGCCCTTGATCGGTGCCCCAACATACCGTTCGCCAAAACTGTTTTTTAATAAAAGTTCCATTTATTCAAATGGTACAGTATGTAATGGTACCCCCATATACCATTGGAAAGTACAAGCAATAAGGAATCTATATGTGCTTATTTTGAAACTGGGACCATTAAATGAGGAAAGGAAGTGCAAAAACTACTAAAAGAGCATAAATCCTTGCGTTTTCGTTATTTTCTGGAAACTGAAAAAAAACCAAAAATTTCTAGAATCATACGAGTTGTAACTCCCCTAACCCTCTCCGGCGTACGCCATTGGTCTGTTCCAATTAACGAATTATCGACAGTTACAACTGACAATTGTTAGTTACAAGTTACAATTGTCGGTTACAAGTGAAAATTGTCGGTTACATTGCAACAAAGTTTTTTTTACTGAAAATTTTAAAAACTTTGTTGTGGCCCCTCTACGCCTTCGTAGAGGGGTCACATTGCTCTAGGTAGAAAGATAAAATGGGCCCAAAAATTATTTTCACACTTGAAATTAAGTAGATTCCAAAATGTATTGAAAATTAAAAGTTTGTCACTTCCGGTGAAACCGGAAATGGGAAAAATTCGGTTAATGTGTCAGAAAGTGGCTTTTAATTTGTACATTCGATGTTCCAAGTTTCAAAAAGTATTCCAAAAAATATGGAAAAAAAGGGTTGTGTACCATGATCCTGTGACACCCTAATGTATACCTACAGGGTGCCATTTAAAATATCAAAGTGACATGCCGTTATCCAATGAAATAAAAAATTGAAACATTTTGCAAACTTTATGCATAGATATGTACCAATTGAAGCAAACGTTGACAGTTGCATCGAAGCTGTAGAGGGGTAGATTTAGGAAATTTCGCTGAGGCCGAGTATATTTCATACTTAGCGTATTAAAAGTCGCTGTAGTGCGGTATATTTTAGAAGAGACGCTGTGTTCGCGTATGTTTTGAACTGGCCAATCAGGCGTGTTGTGGGTGTGGCATGTGCTGTAGTAAATACGCGTTCAGGACGAAAGAAGTAGGATGTGATTGTATATAATCTGTGCAATAGACAAATTATAGAAACTGAATTTTGGCCTGAGGTACAGTTAGGAGATAAAATGTTGGCCCTCGACCGCGAACAATGTCGACAGATTCTTAGAAAAGACACTCAAAATAGATTTGTGAAGGCTTGTATCCCACTCGAGTCGTTTTAATAAACATGTTTCACGTTAAATTTTAATTTTTTGATCAAGCTTGTGAGAATCTATCCACATTGTGAGCGGTCTAGAGCCATTACTTTATCTTGTGAGTGTACCTACTATTCATCATTCATTCATTCGTTCATATTCAACATCTGGCAGCGCTGTAGCATTATCTTACATTTCTAATAAATTCCCGAGAGAAGTCGAAGAAAATGCGACAAGCAGATAGATACGTAAATGATGAATATAAAAAAAAATTAAACTTTTAGGTTATCGAGCAACCCCAAACACCACGACACCCCCAATAACAAGGAATGTCCACGAGTCAACACCCCTGCGAAGCTCTCCCAAAAACAAGAGTTTTCCCTGCCGAGCCCCGAAAGCGAAGTCATGGTGTCCCCAAAACGCAAAGTGGAACATTTCCAGCAGCTCTACATAGCCAACAACGTGAAAACCTCAACATTCAGCGAGCAAAACGACAGAAGCGTCGTGATTAACAACAAAAATAATCTTAATAATTATTACCACGAGAACAAGAACAATTGCGCGATGGTACCGGAAAGGGACACAGGGCCTGAGGGTGTCAGATCTCACCACCACTTGACCATCCAAGAACTTAGGGTGAGTCTTCAGGGTTGTGAAATTGTTTTCTTCCTACCACGAAGTAAAAATTATTTTGTCGTGCTTGTAGGGGGCTGCGAAAGTACAGTTTCTCATGATACTAGCAGGGGAAACTTTACTTTCGCTGCTAGGCACATTTTTTACTACGGTAGAAAGAAAAATGTATGAGCCATAGCGTGAAAGTGGTTTTCCAGACCTCAAGAAAAGTACCTAGGTCGAGGGGTCAACCATAATAGTCAAAATCGTGTACATGTATTGACAAATTGTCAGGTATTGTTTTGTATTCCAAGGTATTGACACGTTTTGACAAGTATTGATCACACAATGTGCTCGTTATCAAAGCCGAAGCTAAACAACCTACCTGCCAGAAACTTGAAATGTTTATAGGCCCACCCACGTAGCTCCACCCCTCGGCTGTGAAAGTTAGACCAATCACAGGTCGAGAAATGGCCACGGATGCGTGAACACGTATAAATACAACAAGTCCTCCCTAAAGTAGCGTAATCAGAGATGAATATGCGATCGGACATGTATCAGCGTTCATAAGCCTATCTCTAGACTTATAAATTACGATACTTTCCATTGCATCCAGCATCTGCATTTTGTTAACGCTTCAAACTAACTTAATATTATCACTTATTCTATGGTCATTGTGTAAAGCATATAGGGCAATGGAAAGTATCGTAATTTATAAGTCTAGAGACAATGTATTGATACTTATTGACAGTTTTGCCGTATTGACCCTATGCTTGTGCATGTATTCTCTGCAGTGTCTGACCCCTCGACCTAGGTATTTTCTTTTCTTTCGACCTGGAAAATATTCATTTTCGCGTTTACTATTAAAATTTTTATTTCAGCGGTCGAATTGCAACAGTTCTTCGGATGAAAACCGTTCGTCGGGGCACGCCAGCATGTCCGACAATGGACATAGCTCCTCGAGAGGGGGTGACCGATTAACGGCGGGAGTTATGCAAAAAACAGGCAGAAACAGGTTCGGGAATCAACATAGTCGGGTTCGGCACAGGGCGACACCTGCTAAGGTTTGTTCAGTAGGTACTTAGGTCATTGTCAGATGAGGGGTAAACCGCTAACCGTATTTTGTACACCAGACATCCTCTGAAATCCCGGGACATCCCCCTGAAATCCTTGGACTTCCCCCTAAATTGTACACCTGACATCCCCAGCGGTTTGCCGCACATTGTCAGGTTTATCTTTTAGTTTTTGAAGTGAAGCTTCTGTAGGGTTGGTAGGTAAAGGTAAATGATGATAAGAGAGGATAAATAATGACCGGTCATTTACTTTTAGTGAAAATTGACGGGTCAGTATCTTCGTCAAAAACGTATAGTGATAGAAATGTCTATTGATGTAAAAATACGGTATTTTATTATTTTGTACTGTAGCGAGTTTAATACCGTTTTAAATGGTTTAATACGGTACAAAATGTTTTTTTTGACCTTCACATGCCCCAATTTAAAAAAAAACTGGAGGTTACGCTGGGATACACTAAAATTTTCGAATTTGAGATAACACTAGATGTATAGGTACGTTTTGAGGTCCCAGGAACCCAAAAGGGTGGTTTTTAAAATCTGTCTGTACTGTATGTATCTACGTACAGCTTAGAAACATGAAGATGCCCACCCAGAGCTGAATATTTACCTGGTCGCATGGACCAGGCCACGACAGAGACCTTGCAGAAGTTAGTTACCCCTACCTAAATGCTATTCGAATGTTAGGCGATCAACTAAATATTCAACTATGGGTGGGCATGTTCATATTTCTAAGCTGTACGTACGTACGTTCGTACGTTTGTAAACACGCTACAGCCCAAGCTGCTGGACGGATTTGATTGAAATTTGGTATATAAGCATTCTATAACCCGGAATTGCTGAAAAGCTTTTGGCGCAAATCGTGCAACCGGAAGTGCCATTTTGGCCGTTCAACTTTGTGATTTTACATACAAACCCCTATTTTTGACATGACCATTAGGGAGACCTTGAAATTCTGCTTTCAAAGATATGTATTCAGTATTAGTGCCCTTTTGCAAAAAAATTAAAAATTAGCAGTTTTTAACGCACTTTAAAAACCCCTGGAGCGATTTGGCGAAAATTTTGCGCAATATGGAGATTATATACTTCAGATATCACTATTTGTCAGAAAGTGTGAAATTAGACACAATCAATGACGATCAGTTTAAAAATTTTCTTTCAATTGGCTGCTACCTACACGGAAATCAAAAGTCCACGCGATGGGGAGGTTCCAGCCGCTTCTCTGGTGCCCGTTTTCACTTCATATATCATTATATCAACTGGCTCAGCGAGGGGGCAACCACAGCGTTAGTCCGCGATACACCCTTGGTTTTAGTCCGCTTTTAGTCTGTTAGTCCCATTCAGTCCTATTTAGTCACATTTAGTCCAGTTTAGTCCGATTTAGTCAAGAGCTTAGTGAATTTAGTCCAGTTTAGTCCGATTTATAGTGATTGTACAAGATTCTGAAAAATTGCTGGAAATTGAAAAAAATGATTTGAAGTGGTAGGCAACTCTTTATAATTGTTTATTTGCAACTACATTTTGGAAGGAAAAACAATATTATGAAATTAGAAAAACCTTTTAGGAACTGTAAAGTGGAAGTAGGATGACTTTGGCCTTCGGGGTGAGATTGGCCACTTTCTAGAATTTGTTAGTGGCGCTCTGTCAAATTTTGATTTTCATTATCATTTTAGAATAATGTATTAAGTACCTACTGGAAAATTGAGGGTCAATAAGCTTCTGTCTCTATTATATATTGAACTATAAAACAGACTAAACTGGACTTAAGCAGGCTAGGCAGGATTAAAGCAATCTAGAATGGACTAAAGCGGACTAGCCTGGGACAAATTGAACTAAATCGAACTAAATTGGACTAAATCGAACTAAACTGGAGTAAATCGGAACTAAACCGCACCCATCTCTGAAATTTGGACGCGGTAGAAAACACATTTTGGGCGCCGCATGAGGCACTTTAGTCCGATTTAGTCCAATTAAGTTCACTTTGGTCCAATTCAGTTCAATATGTCCCAGGTTAATCCGCTTTAGTCCAGTTTAGTCAGCTTTGGTTCAATTTAGTCCAGTCTATTTCAATTTAGTCCATTTAATCCTGCTATTCTATTCTGCTAAACTATTTAATCCGGCCTAGTCCTAGTCCATGGTACATTTTTTTTGTGAGTGGTTGCTCCTTCGAATTAAATAAAACCAATTAAATATAATAGGTAGGTACCTAAATTTTCGGACAATATTTTCTTTCGCGACCTCTCATTGCAAAGAAAAACATTTTTTGGCAAGAACAGCGCCAAAATATAATTATTTAGTTACAGTTAGCTACCATTTATTATCAGCTTTATTGCATTACAGATCAAATTTCATTAGTCCGGAGGATCGAGATTGGTTCTTATTCATAATTTTAGCAATTAAGCAACTATTTTATCTTGTCAAATCTATGGAAAAATGCGATTAGAGTCGGAATTGCCGCTCCTGGGTCTGGCGCCCAATGGTTAACAATCAATTGTAAAACCGATCATGTAAGGCTGTCGGATTATAGGTAAATTGCATTTTTATGCGTTTCTGGCGCTTTTTGCGATGGGGCAACCACTCACGAAAAAAAATGCACCACGGACTAGTGCTAGGCCGGACTATCTAAGGACTAGCAGAGCTATATGGACTAAATTGGACTAGACTGGACTAAATCGGACTAAATTGAACTCCTAGCTGACTAGACTGGACTAAAGCAGGCTAGACTGGACTAAAGCGGACCAGCATGGGACATATGGAACTAAATTGGAGTAAAGTGCACTTAATTGCACTAAATCGGACTAAATTGCCTCATGCGGCGAACAAAATGTGTACTCTCCCGCGTTCAAATTTCAGGGATGGGTGCGGTTTAGTTCATTTTAGTCCAGGTTAGATCGATTTGGTTCAATTTGTCCCAGCCTAGTCCACTTTAGTCCAGTCTAGCCTGCTTTAGTCCAGTTTAGTCCAGTCTAGTCTGTTTTAGTTCAGTCTAGTCCGATTTAGTTCTATTTAGTCCATTTCATCCTGCTAGTCCTATAATAGGCCTATTCCTGATATTTGTCCAACTCCAGCGCCCTCTATGGGTTTGAAGTTCTCTGTAAACTGGTGCAAGAATTTTTGTAATCCATCCACTCGTGCAAAAGTTACAGCATAAACTGGAAGGATTTCTAGACCCAGCACCAGCTCATGTTTTTCAAGGTAACTTTTGAACGAGTGGATGGATTTCAAAAATTCTTGCACGAGTTTACCGAGAATTTCAAACCCTTTCAAATGATGTATCACAAAGAGCCCTAATGTAATTTAAAATGTGACCATAGAGGGCGCTGAAGTTGAACAAATATCAAAAATTTCGACAAGTTTGAATTCGCAACGAAATTAGCTTTCAAATGATGTATTTGCCATTTGTGTTGCCATTTGAAATTTTGAAGTGGGGGTTGGTAGGGGGTAGGGTGTAAGTTGGAAAATTATGTCAAGCACGGACTTAAGTGTCCCCCTCGAAATCAAAATCGATCTGTTCGAGCGAATTTTCACATTTTATTTGGTTTACGAGATATTTGGGGTGGCTCCTGTTCATTGGAACGCTCTGTTTAATGGAGATAAGAAGTTTTTTGACCCTGTGACGTGCTTCGCTCGGTGTGTCGACGGTTGCTCGGGCGCCAGATTTTTAGGCTGGTTTACTCCAGTTGCTCGCGGGCTGCTTTTAGACAGTCGAGAAATAAGCCAGGTGTTCGAACGGCGGTGGCGAGAAGGAGAGGGGGGGCTGATTAGTCAGACGGCACAGACAGAGATACTAGTTATGACGAAAGATGGACGGTACAGAAACGGCACAAGATAACGACACAGTCTACGGTTTCGGTGAACTCGCTCCCTCTCGCTCGGACGATTTAAAATGACAACAGACGGCGGGACGCCTTTCGTACTACCCTGCTCGGAAGCTGAGAGGTTACCCCTCGCGCTCACGGACAAGATGGCAGACAGCGGGACTGTCGGCTCCGGTTTTTGTTCGCCTATCGAGGGAAACCCCTTCTCACGTTCGAACAAAACGCCGGGCCACGAGTTATCGGCAGGAAATCCCCTTCACGATAACGGAGGCGGACAGCAAACCTTTCCTCCCGATTTTATGCGATTGTCGATGGGAACCCCTTCGGACGCTCAGATAAAATCGGTAGGAACTCCTAACTACAACAAGAATGACGCGGCAATCAAACTAACGGAAAGAGAGAGACAGAACACCTAATGAAACATTTATTCAGACACAACTAGTACAATAATCAACCCCGGACGGTTACCTCGGTTTACAAAACTAAAACGGCTGAATCAAAACTCAAGCTAAACAATACGGCTGACTTGACTCGGAGCGTTTGCTGAGTGAAGTCTCAAGCTAAACTAAAACTAAACAATCCGGAGCGCTCTTATATAGATTTCCCACTCCTGGCGGCTACGTGCTGGCACGACGTCAAGTGGAGATGGTACGGCGGAGAGGGAATTCGGTACTGCTCGCGCGGCCTCGGTGTCTTCCTCGGCGGTGGGGAGCGCTCGATGTGGTGACATCTTCCTTCAGGGCTGACGGCTGAAATATTCCTGAAATATTGAATTTATATTAAAGGTTCTTGAAGTCCAGCGATGGCGAAAGGAAATCCTGCGGCTTCGAAGTTATTCTTTTCCTTCCAGGCGACGAAATCACCACACGGCTCTTGCAGCTAGCGGGGCGGACAGTCGGCGGTGTTGATAACGCGGTGTTTATCAACAACTCGGCGCGTCGAAGTAATAACTGCGGGGGCGGAGTACCGAAATTGGTAACGGAGAAATTCACTTCGTTACAACCCTCAATTTTTCAGTAAGTACTTGATTACGAAATCGTTTATACTAGAGGCAAGAGAAATGTTAGCAGTATGCTACAATATTCTAAATAATCACAAAAAGGCACTTTCTGTGAACCCATGTGACCCAACGTCTAATCAGCACCTACAAGTTGGCCACTGAGTATGTGTGCCAAATTTCATCTCGATGCGTTCAAAAGTTTGAGCTGCAGCGTGCTTACAGATATACAGACACACAGACATTTTTCAAAAATCACTGAATTGCTTCATAAGGTAATTTCATATTAGATGCTATAATAAGATGCTATCAATGAAAATTTGTATTGTTGTGTCTTGTTCCCTAGAAAAGAGTGCATCTAATATGAAATTAACTTATAAAGCAATTCAGAGCTGAAATCTGATTGATTCTCTTAAATCTCTTATAACTCGAGATCTATTAGACCCTGGAAATTTCCAAAAACACGGGTCGACTTAGAATTTAATGCTGAATACCTCGTAAAATTTAGTGCGAGCGTTCTGAGACACCCTGTATACACCACAGTAGAGAGCCCTCGCGTCTTGTACGTCAGGTCTAATTGAGAACATATGGAACTAGAATTATTTATAGCTGAAGATGGAGTAACACTCCGAAACGCGTCCTAAACAGTAAGTAAATTTTGTGGAACGAGACTTTGAAACTACCTTGTGTTTTCAACCAACTAGAATTATTATAAAATCACGTTCATTTTCGAGCCCCCGAGCTGCTCCACTTTCAAGGGTGGATGTTGCTCGTTTCTCCTTCTCCGCTGCTATTTTGGATCATCGGTTATAATTCTCGGCCTCCCTCTGCAGGGGTCGTGTGGTGGCAGCGGAAGATCGGCGTCTTTTGGGGGCGCTTCGGATGACGTTTGTGTCTCAAAGTTTAGTGTCGATAAATAAGTCACATGGTAAAGAATTACTTACCTGGTGGTTTATTAGGTATCCGTAACTCCATTTCGGTGGTTACGTCTGGGTTTCACGGCCAATTTGGTCGAATTATCATTAAATTGCGGAATATCAACAACTGTCAGATTTTGCGGTTAAGTTAGTTTTATTTACGAGCTAGGGGAATTGCCTGTCAATGTCAATCTGTCTGGGGGAATTCTGGTTCCGGAAGGGGTCAGAGAGGGCGCTGTGTCTTCCGTCAGTCTGCCGGCCATTTTCGGACCTTCTTTCCGGTCAGGCAATTGACGTAACAAGAGGTCGTAGACGGCGTCCTGGTATTTGTGTGAATTCCCTCGGGAGATTGCAGGATTCCGCCCCAGGTTGGTGAAGTGCCCTTGATCGGTGCCCCCAACATACCGTTTGCTTGAATGCCATCATTTTCGGATAGGGCTTGAACGCTCCTATTTTGTTTGGGTAGGGCTTAAGGGCCTTAGCATTTTTCGGTTGGGAATTGGAGTACCCTTCCTTCAGTGTTTTCCGTGGGGTTTGAAGACCACCCTGTGTTGGTTATATTTATAGGGTTGGAGATTCTCCCCCCATCTTCGTGTTGTTCCGGTTAGAATATTGTGGATTGTCGAAGCACTCGTTCAGTCCAACCACTGTGGCGGATATTTTCCTTCCCCGGCTGGAGGTATCGAGAGATTGAGACAGAACCGGCCATATCTGCTCGAGGCCACCCCCAGGCTAGGGGGCGACGATCTTGGCTCAGCACAGCTGTTCGCGCCAGTCCTTGCCTTCCTTCGGGGCTGTATTCGGTGAGTCCGTTCCATATTTTCACCGAAGGGCTTCGCCACATTCGGAACTGTCCCTCCGACTCAGGGCTGGAGAGTGTGAACACAATCTGCACCCCCTTGAGTTATTTTGAATTGTTTATTTGGGCTTCACCCCCTTCAATTTGTTTTATTCAGTACGAATTTGTCTTTTTCTGCTACATTACTTAAATTTTGCCATTTAATTGTAAACTCATAATCTTTAACTGTTATTAATTTGGCCTTCAGCCACTTAGTACCAAAAATATCCGTTCGTGGCGGTACTTTACGTGTGGCCGTTTATGGCCTCCGCTTAATTCGACCCTTCACTAACTTGCGCGATAATTTGCGTCATTTTGCGGATTAGTAGGTACCTGCGGCCGTCCAATTTGCGCTCGAAATTTACCGGTCAATTAAGTTGGAGCTCCGTTAAGGCTCTGTTTCGTCCGGATTGCGGTACGATTATGCTGTCAGCATTTTAAGTTATGAAATTATCACCAGTATAACTTGTAAACGAATTTTTGTATCAAACTGATATCTATAAATGTACATAGTTTTTATGTTTGTGTGTTATTGCTAAAGCTAGCCACTCCCCTCAGTTTATAGGAGATTTATCTTGTGATTTCTGGCTTTCGACGTCGTCGCATCAGGGTAAATAAAGCCAGTGGCGTCCTTAATTACCAACTTCAATTAGTAGCCTGCCTATTCGCTACCTACCTCCCGTACGGGAGAAGATCCACCGCCCTGGGATCGGGCTTGCGATTTATTTTTCAGAACTCCTTTTTTGAGTATGCACTTGTCAGCTGTGGGCCCTCTTGACCAGTGGGCCTACCCTACTCCCTGCGAGAACTGACTGTGTCACTACTAACGGGTTTTCATAAAAAAAGTCATTCTATTTTCGCACTATATTTGTATTCACATTATTTACTCAAGAAAAGTTGCCTCTCACAAATACAAAAGTAGACGACTATCCAACTTTGAGCGATTTATGTCAGACACTTTTGAACTTGAAAATAGCGAAAATATCGTTTACATTTTTAGCCCAGATTCTAGAAAAATATTGAAGATCATTTTGCAAATCTTTATTAAAAACAATATAATATGAAATAGTTAAATAATGAGTTTGCTACAGATTTTAATTAGATTGTTCGATAGGAATTAGCTGTCAATAATCAACCGATTATTCTTTACAAAATAACTCCTTATGTCAATCATAATCATTTTAATTAATGAGATTAATGAGATTGCTGGCTTTGAGCAGTTAACCCCACCCCACATCGGTAAAAATAATCATTTTGTTTCATTAAAATAAAAACAACAAACATTTCGATTCATCAAAGAGCTGATGAAAAGCGCTTGTCAGATCTATCCCCCGTTTGTTGCCTAGCCATGAAAATAATTTTTTACGGTTGACGGCAAAAAAGCTTCATTATCACTTATGATCGGTTTTGATTGAATAACTACCCGTAACTGTTGGTTAACCAGCGGTTTGATGATTAATACGATGGCGTAGAACGGACGCGAGTAAAAAATTTTCATATTGCCACGCCCAGTCTCCCAGGTGCGAGCTACGGGGGGTAGCTTAGTGGTACTGTGCCGGATCGGAATAAATTAGGGTCGTTTTCGATTACTTAAACTTTATTCTAAAGAACTTAAACTCTAACAAGGTCTACTCCCCCCAATAGGTAAAAGGTTTAGGGGTACTTACATTGGTGCTTCGGGGACGGTGTCATTCAAAACCACTGCTTGGAACGCTCCCCCGTACGCTTACCGTACCACCACGGTCAGTGCACCGTGGTGGGGCGGCGGTCATTCGCCGCATTAGAAAAATGTAGGGGAGACGTTCCCACATTGCTCCACTTGACAATATTTTCGACTTTTCGAACTCGAAAATTTTGACTTCGAACTTGAAATCTCGACTTCAAACAGGAAATTTTGACTTTGAACACGAAATTTCTACTTCGAACTCGAAAATTTCGACTACGAACTCGAAATCTCGACTTCAAACACGAAATTTCGACTTCTAACATGAAATTTCGACTTCGAACTCGAAATTGCGACTTCATACACAAAATTTCGATTTGGAACTCGAAACTTCGCAACTTGAAATTGAATCTTCTGCGCAAGTCCTACTTCCTAATTCGAAAATTATATTAATGCGCATGTGCGAAGTTCGAACTGCGCAAGCGTCGCACATCAGATGCTCTGTGGTCTGCTTGTGTGCCGTGTACCATCTGATGTGCGACGCTTGCGCCGTTCGGACTTCGCACATGCGCATTAATAAAATTTTCGAGTTGGGAAGTAGGACTTGCGCAGAAGATTCAATTTCGAGTTTGAAGTCGAAATTTCGAGTTCCAAGTCGAAATTTTCGAGTTCGAAGTCGACATCTCGTGTTTGAAGTTGAAATCTCGAGTTCGAAGTCGAAATTTTCGAGTTCTAACTCGAAAATATGAACATTTTTTACGCTTTCGTAGATTAATGAACCAAAAAATCTTAATCCAAAAACTTTTCATCATTTTTAACTCCAGGAACAGAAGCTTTACGCCTCATTCTTTCCCCAGTTGCACGTACCCTGGAGCGGCAACGGTGGCCTCGAAGACATAAAATTGGCCCTCCAACAGTTAACCTTGAGATCTCACACCTCCTCAAGCACCTACTCCAGCATCAGCGCAGGCTCAGAAAGCTCAGAACCAGCAGTGAGACGTCTCATGCGCCACTCCTCCCTCGAAACCATCAACACGAACATCACAAACGCGGATGAGTTCGTTTGGGTGGATTCCCACAACCGTCTCGTGGAGCTTCAGCACCTTCCGTGGACCAATCACTGCATCTTGAGGGTGCTTCAAGGGGGGAGGTTTCGGGAACACGTCTCCAGAGTCAGCGTTGAGACCATCCCCCGACTTTCGTATTTGCTTCAAAGGGCTTTGGTGAGGATCGGAAGGGAGACTCAGAGACTGTCGTCGACGTTGGGAATTTGTTCGAAACACGATATAACTGTGGCGTTTAGGATAGTTCTTTGCCCTCCTTTGGCCGATTCTTGCGTTAAGGCTTCTTTGAGGGCGTCCGCTATGCTGGCCATGTCGGGGGATTGCGCGTTGAAGCAGAGCAAGAATTTGAGGGCTGGTTTGCAGTTTCAAATAGGGAGGTTTCATCGCTGGATGACTGATATTAAGATGTCCAGATTCGTTCATGAGTAAGTAATAAATCGTCTAGTCTGTGCGTCGGATAACTTGAGAATCGATTGAGATATCAAGCTGAAATTTTGTACACAGGTGTATACCCTGAAAACCTCGACGGGGATTGTTTTTGGGCCAAATCGGACCACGGGGGTGGGAGTTAGGGGTGAAAAACCGCAAAACTATTAATTGCAATAACTCAAGAAGTAGTGGAGGTATCTTACTGAAACTGGTATACAAGTTCGACTTTTAAGTCTGTTGAATGTGAGGGGGTGTTAAATTGGGGGGATGAAAACCACAAAAAATATGACAACTCCGCAGGAGTTGCACGCTGCTATTTGAAACCAGATGTGCACACATATTTCGATGAATTTTCCGCAAAATCGGACGGACGGGGTGGAAATTAGGGGTTGTAATTATTCAAAAAAGGTGCCAATCATATTTTGCTACCTTAAACCACCCTAAAGGCGCTACATCCCTTAACATGCAGAAACAATAATAATTCAAGTAACAACACATGAGTAATTCTGATAAAATTGGACCACAAATCGTAATACGTTCTATGCCGGGCGGCTGTGGCATAGAGCGCGACGGAAATGAAACGTGTGTCTCGACCTCTGTTAATGAGAGCCTGGACATACACATTAACGTGATTTTGAATAACGACAGTCAACTTTTGATTCATTTATGGCCGCCACATCGAATTTTTACACCATCAAATACACAAAAAAATTGCCTTTTCAAAAATGTAGTCAACATCAACTTTTTTGACAGACGTCAAATCTTGAAAATTGGTATGATAATTTGTAAAATCAGCATAAACTTAGATGAAAAACAATTTCAAAAAAGTACGCCGACTTCTTCAATCCCTTATAAAATGTGAAAATAATTGAATTCAACAGTAATAAATTACATCTTGTGGTCGTGTGACTCAGGCTTTCACATATTCCTTCAAAAACGTTAATTTTTGAGAATTTTTGAAAGCTATATTTTTTGTGTATCCGACGGTGTTAAAATTCAATATGGCTCCCATAAGAAAAAGAAAAGTTGGCTATCATTATTCAAAATCTAGAAGGCCTAGAAAATTCAATTGACAGCTGTCAAAAATATAAAAGTTTCAAGTTTCATTTAAATAATATGTATCAATCGTTAGGAAGATAATTTCTCTTTAAATTGACAATTTTCAGATTTTTTGTGATAACTCAGGAACGAATCAAAATGTTGGGAAATTCTCTTCAGATTCTTAATCGGCAAGAAATAGCAAAACTTTTCTCTAATTTAACCGACGCCGGACCTTCTACCGGTTAGAAGATCCCAATGGTGAGCATCGAAAACCCACCCCTGTATACCGGGTGTCAACGAACCCATGTAACACTCCGCCATTTCCTCATTTTTTGAAAATTTTATGGTTTCATGTATCTATAAAAACGCTAATTTTGACGCATTCACAAACTTTTTGTTAATTTTGTTATTTTAAATAGTAAGGTGACGGTTTTTTTACGCGTCTCAAGTTGGCTGTTATTACTGCCATTTTCAGTTAAAGGTTAAAGTTACTATTCAGGATTACTACAGGAATCCTCTAAAATGTGCCTATTGGCTGAAAAATTAATATTTTCTTAAATTTTCTAATGCAAAATTGTTCATTTCTGAACCTTGTTAACTCTTGTTTTTGCTAAATCGTAGATTTTCTAATCCAAGCTGTACGCTAATTTTAAATGGAAAGGTACATGTTTTTTGAGCTAAAACAAACTTTTGATTCTTCCTTTCTCTAATGGACGCCAATAAACAGGATATACCAAACGGTAAGCTATCTGAACTGAGAATTTTGAGAACCTCTGGAAATCCGATATTTTAACCCTTTTTCCAAAAAACGAACAACTTTGCACTAGAAAATTTATGGAAATGTTTACTATTTAGACAATATGCGCATTTTAGAGGACTCCGGTACTAATCTGAATAACCACTTTAACTTAAAATGGCAGAAATCACAGCCAACTTGACTAAAAATACTTCGGCCCTCTGGCGGCCAATTTTGAAACTTATGGTGACATTTTTTGATATGATTGTAAAGAGAATTAAAATGTTTTTCGAATCGTGGAAAAAACCGCCCCCTTGCTATTCAAAATAACACAGTTAACGTCACTTCCGGAAAAACCAAAAGTTAACAAAAAGGTTGTAAATATGTCAAAATTAGCGTTTTTATGGGCTTATAAGCCCAAAGAAGCACAAATCGATTGATTATAGAATAAAGAATAAGAATAAAGTTTTGACAAGTCAAGTAATTTGGAATTAGAATGAGTTTAAAATTGACATGAGACATAAAACGTAACGTGCATTTAAAAAAGTAACGCTGTTGGTAGATATGTAGGAGTACCTACCTACCTACCTGCCTTCTAGGAAATAAGTTTGTTTCAGAATTCTTGCTGTTTCATTTCTTTTCGATATATTATTGTTGGCAAAATCGTTCTGAGATTTTGCCAGTAGTGGGTCGTCTGCAATTATCGAAACAGCCCCTATTTAAGGGAGAGTTGATAATTTTACACTTCAGTCTTATCTCACACTGTTTGTGCTTTAAAACTAAAATTGTCGAGTACGGCCCATGAGAATAATTTAAAATACCCACTAGTTAGTGGGTACACCAGACACCTGTGTTTGTCCGAACAGCGGGGCATCATTGTCACAGATATAACCCTCTTGATGAGGCGGCTTTTAGGTTCTCCCAAATATTGTTTCCACCAGCTATAATCCACGACAAGAGTTAGTACCTCCGCATACTGCTGCGGCACTAATACACAAACTTTTTGAATCTTCATTGTTTATAATTTATCTCAGTCAGTAGTCGCGAATTTTTGAAGAAAAAAAAATGTTTTTAAAGGTAATTTTCCAATTTCAGATACGCGGCATTGTACCTTTGCGCAGGGATGGAAAACCTTCTCGAAGAAATCCTTTTGCAGTGTCTGCCCAGCGACTCTGAAGTATCCCTCACGGCCTCCCTCCTCGAGCACGCAATAGCCAACAATGGCGACTTATGGGGGCTCCTTCAGCCCTACGCCCACCTAAACGCAGGCAGAATAGCCTCAGGAGCCCTCGCCCTTCCGCGTTGGGCCTCGATATCCAGCGTCGGCTCGTCACAGGAGGCAGGCCGGGCCGAGCCTTCCCTAATGACAACATGCGTGGGTTCCCTAAACGAACTTCAAGAACTAGTGAACAGAGTGAAACCTCGTGTACCCCTTTGCCCCAAAGCCATTCGAACACTTTTTTATTTCATGCGCTGCTCGCAATTAGAGCACGGGGACAACAGTGCAATTCAAGAACTGTGCTACGAACGTGCTTACGTGGTGCTGCCGCCACTGGTCGAGTGGCTTCGGGTAGCTTCGGCTCACAGTGAACACCGATTGGCTCCCGTGATTGACAAGGACGATATCATGCAAGCTGCCAGGCTTCTGCTTCCCGGGGTTGACTGTCCTGTTAGGTATTTGGGGGAAGAAGTTGTTAGGGTTAAAAAAAACACGGGAAACGAAGAGGATCACAGTGAAGCCTCTTTACAGATTCAAGTGGAATTGGCTTTCAGGCTTCTGCTTACGGGACGTTGTGAACTTATCCACCATGCTCTGTCGTTGCTTCCCGTTTCGACGGGTTTGGACACTTTGAATTATCAGGGACATACAGCGCTTATGCTTGCTGCGATTCACAACGATGACGGTGCTGTAACTGTAAGTCAAATTTTGTCACTTTTTTATCAATAATAATATAACAAGGCCTAAGATTTAAAGCGATAAAAATGCGAGATTTTTGCACGAATGCGTTCTTGCCTGGTAATTTTACGAAATCGAATGAGGACATTTATAATCTGATAAAAAGCCGAGAGCTTGGTCGAGGCTTTTTAACTTTGATTATAAATGTCCGAATTTGATCGAGTTAAATTACCCAAGGCAAGGCAAGAATGCTTGAGTGCAAAATCAAGCATTTTTTTCTGATTTAAATTTTAGGCAGGGTTATATTTGCGCAGATAATTTCATGAACCATTATATTTTCATTTTCTATTATAGACAGCACTTACCTACATAAACATATAATCTATGAATGTAATTTAAACAATTGTTGGAGCAAAATTTACAATTTTTAAAAACACAAACTGTTTTCACAGTCGCTTCTTTGTATTCATCTCCGTTCATCTTTCTCATATTTACGGCCCAATCACGTAAAATACCAGTAATCTCTGCGACTGGAGTCGATCTCTGTAAGACGTACTTTTTTACAACACAAAAGTTTTGAAATTGCCGTCAAATGCTCTGTTTATTGCGTATCGTGTTTTTAGGGATGACATCTTTAATTAATGATTCAATATTTTCAGTAGAATCCGCACCAAAACGGCACTCAAACTCGCGACTTATTGCAACATAATCATAGATAACCTACTAATACTTCGTATAGAATGCAATCTCACGTATATTCATACGAAACTGCGATAAGCACCCTCTTGCGGTTTGGGAGAAAAATGACGGAGCGTAACGCATCGTCCTTGCTTGGTTGACAATTTTGCACCGCACAACCGGCTTTGCCCATTTGTGCCTAAATAAATTCGCAACTCGACTTAAAATAAATTGAAAAATGAGCACATGAGCACCCGCTAGCGAACACATAGATGTTGTGACACAATTTAATGTTGGAATGACGTTGGGTGACACAAAACAATGGAAACAATGGCAATCAACCCCAATTAAGCCGCGCTTGATTTTCGTAATTCCGATGCGCACCCGTCGCTTAGCGCATCACGAGGAAACTGTGACGACAGATATAGGTGAGAGGAGACATTTTCCCCCATCTATTGTTTTGGGAGAAAATCATTGCGGTCGCCATGACAGTTTCAGCGGGCCTATACGAGATTTCGTTCTATACGAAGTATAAGGGTTTTGTATGCAACATAATGGCGCCCTTTGACAAATTATTTGACGTGTCAAAAAACACCGACTACTTGTTCACAATCTTATTTATCCTTAGCAACGCGCTAGGTAACGAGCATTTTTCAACAGGAAGCGTGCTTTTTTCAACAGGAAGCGTGCATTTATCACTACCAGTGGTTGTGATTGGATATGATAAATGCAATTATCGGATAAATTTTCCAAAGTGACGATAAACCCCAGTTTTACATAATAAAAGAAAACCTAAAATGCATATCACAAAGCCAATGGAGGTCCAAACTGCGAAATTTCATCGCTTGAACCATAGACTAATCATAGGAAGACCGCTCAGCCTTATGCCGCGCTTGAAATCACAAGTAATCAGCTGTAGAGCGCTCTGACAGGTGACGACGCCGGGGTCAAACAGCGGTACTTGATGGTACTAACGTGTTCGGTTTATAGTTTTGCTAAAACTGTTACAGCGCTCTTCAGAGGAATCTACTTGGGTTTTTATCGCTGAGTAGGAAACTTGATACCATCGCGACGCAAACACGTGCAAAAAGATAAACAATGGTTAAACATAACGGGTTCGTAGAATTCGATTCGAGGGTATTTTGCATTTATTTTGGAAACAGACGAATAGTTATTGTTCGGATCCTTTGGTTTGTTGATTTTCCGACTCGTGCCGAGAGACCAGTTAGAGAATTTATTAATTTTATTTATTCATTACTTAATTATTAACGATTGCAGAGTAGACATATTGCAGCGTATATGAGTATATGGTACCGAGTGGGAGGAGGGGTTCCGTGATTCCGCTTTCGACGGAAGAATAATTTATTAATACCTGCAGATCGACTAGGTACTCTCTGAGACAGATTAACAATAACATTTTCGCTCCGTACCTACGGCCGACTGAACCGATGGTGTCGGCGCCGCCGTGCCGTCGGGCGTCTTACGCCGTAGCATGTTCATACAACCACAAGTAATTATTTATTGTTGACAGTGGTTGGACTGGTTGGTGTAAAAAAACAAAACCGTTGATAAACCCTTTTACCCCAAGCGTTTTAGGTTGTGCACTTGAAAAAAATTATGTAAATCTGAAACTTGGTTAAACGACTGTATGAGAAACGGTGAAACGGGCTATCTTTCCAAGTGCTTCTCAATTATTTTAAACTGTATCCGGGCCTCCCGAAAGTGGCAAAAGCCCGCGAAATAAAGAAAAAAATTTTTTTTTATTTGAAATTAGACGGTTTTTTGTAAGAGATATCGCAAAAATGCACAAAATAAACATTGTAGAGGATAAAAAAAGCTTTCAAACGACACCTTCAAAATATTTCTAGGACCAATGGGAACGGAGGTACACGACCTTGCAAATCAACTTTAACAATTTAAATGCAAACACAGATTTTTCGCGTTACCATATGAAAGCTCTTCGAATTCTGCTTTTAAAAATGTGGTGCCCTTTTGACCAAAAAACGGGCCATGAAAAAAAACTATGTATGACTGCATACTTTTATTGCCGTATTTGATAGTTGCTTTTTTTTCAAGTCGAAAACCAAAAGTGCCCTTTTTTGAATTTTTCTTAGCAAAAGAGCATTTTCTTACTATCTGATTAGATAGCTGTTGCATTGACGGATCAAAAACTTTAATGCCATTTTTTCGAGGATTGACATTTTAGGGGCAAAAAGGCCCCTTTTTTAATTTTTCTTAGCAAAGGGGCACATTGTTATTGTCGAATTCGATAGCTGTTGCATTGCCGGATCGGAAACCTTAGTGGGTGTAAAACATTTATATTTTAGGTTTTAGTATGTAAATGAGCGCCGGACAGATCAGCCTGCAGCCATCGACAACCGCCCGCACGCCCGACCTTGGTTAAATAAAGTTAAACGCTACATTTACAAATTCTGTGAAAAAGTAGAAGTTTCTACTGTCTCCGTGACTACCAATTTTTAACTTCTACGATCGCGAAGCAGTTACTGGAATCGATCGGAAAATTCAAAAAAATCGAATCGCAAAAAACATGAAATCTTTACGTTTCAGGGTCCTGGGAATCCAAAAAAGTGTTTTTTGAAAAAATTTCTGTGTGTCTGTCTGTCTGTTTTAGAGCAATTTTTTAGAAAATTTCCTTTTTATTGGCAAAAAGGCCCCTTTTTGAATTTTTCTTAGCAAAAGGGCATATTATCATTATCGAATTCGATAGCTGTTGCATTGCCGGATCGAAAACCTTAGTGCCATTTTTTCGAAAAATGTCATTTTAGGGGTGAAAAACATTTGTAGGTACCTACTTGAGATCATAGTAAATCAGCGCCGGGCGCACGCTCGACCTGGGTTAAGTTAAATGCTACATTTACAAATTCTGTGAAAAAGTTGAAGTTTCTACCGTCTCCGAGATTGCCAATTTTAACTTCTACGCTCGCGAAGCAGTTACTGGAATCGATCGGAAAATTCAAAATAATCGAATCGCCAAAAACATGAAAGCTTTACGTTTCAGGGTCCTGGGAACCCAAAAAAGGTGTTTTTGAAAAAATGTCTGTGTGTCTGCCTGTGATCACGCTGCAGCTCAAACTACTGAACGTATGGAGATGAAATTTGGCACACATATTCATTCAGTGGGGGATTTGTAGGTGCTGATTAGAATCTGGGCCACATCGGTTCACGGAAAGTGCCTCTTTGACACATCAACTTTAAAAGTTTAAATGCAAACCACCATTTTTCGCGTTACCATATGAATGCTCTTCGAATTCTGCTTCTAAAAATGTATTCACGCTTGTGCCCGCCCTTTAGGCCAAAAAATGGTGCATAACTGTATATTTTTATTACCAGATTTGATAACTGATTTTTTTTCAAGCCGAAAACCTTTGTGCCATTTTTTCGAAAAATGTCATTTTAGTGTTTCAATTTACTTAACAAAAAAAAAATTCTTACTATCGGATTCGACGGCTGTTATATTGCCGGATCAAAAACCTTAGTGCAAAAAAGGCCAATGTTTGAGTTTTTTTTAGCAAAAGGGCATATTATCATTATCGAATTCGATAGCTGTTGCATTGCCGGATCGAAAACCTTAGTGCCATTTTTTCGAAAAAATGTCCGTTTTAGAAGTGAAAAACATTTGTATTTTAGATTTTAGTAAATGAGCGCCGAATGCATCAGCCATCCAACCGCTCCGCATGCCCGACCTTGGTTAAATAAAGTTAAATGCTACATTTACAAATTCTGTGAAAAAGTAAGAAGTTTCTACCGTCTTCGAGACTGTCAATTTTTTTGTTGTGGTATCATATTGTACTAATAATTGAGGAATATTTTTTAACACCACCTTTGATTATACAGGGTTGGGCAAAAGTATGAAAAATGTCCATAATTCTTGAATCGTAAATTTTCTGCAAAAATTCTTGAGGAGCATAGATTTTTGCATTGTGCGTATGCGGTGCGTCGTGTCATTCCTTGGATGTTTTTGAAAATATACAGTGCTTTTCAAAAGTAAGGAATAAAATGGAAGTTGAAATCGGTGCGATATTTGTCTGCGTGTGTAAACGAGCAGCAAACCTTACCTGACAATGACCTGAATGGACGTTGAAAATAAACACATTGCTCCTTCTCCATGATCTTCCTCGCTTTTCCGTCGAACATGTTTCCGCTGAACGGGGTGACCCGAATCTTTTCGAGAGGAATATTTCGGAAATATCCGCGGAAGTTAATGACGCGGCGCGGGGCGACTTTTCGAAATTGCATGTAATCAAATGAGACGCTTCGCGTCGCGCCGCATCGCTCCAAAGTACGGCGCCTCATTTGATCACATGCAATTTTTTCTAAGCGCGCTGCGACGCACCCTGCCATGCCTCCTCAATGTACGTGCACCTTTAGAAACGTGTCATACTTGATCGGAAGTGGAGTCACAGCAACTCCAGATTTTCAAAAATAACGAAGAAATCGGTGAAAAATACAAAAATTCAACTTTGCTTTTTCGATATAAATTCAACTAAGCAATTATTAAAAAAGAAACCCTTTTATGTGTTTAAAATTTCTTGAATTTTCAAACTTGTCAAAATTGCTAAGAAAATTTAAGTATTTTCATCTTTCAAAAAACTCATTTTGTCTGCGGCCGTGATTGCACTTCCGGTCATGTATGAGACGCATGTTTCTAATTTCGCAAATTCGGAATCCATTGAGAAATAAGCAACATTTCATCTAAAAAAATTAAAAATAGGGTCATTGTCAGTTAAACCGGAAGTACAAAAGAATAAGGTTGATCTGTCCGAGGACATTTCTTTCGAAAAAGTTCTCGGATTTATTCCTTAGTTTTGAAAAGCACTGTTTACCTAAGGGTGGCTGTGACTGCAGTATGAAACATGCTTATGCCTAAAAAAGAATCGTAGACGTCCTTATGTCAAAAATGACAGCCAAAAAAATTTACAGTAGCACCATGAGACCCAGACTGCAAAAAATCTTGTGCCCCCTCCCTTCCATATTCCATACTTTTGCATAACCCTGTACTGTATAATGTATAATCATATAGGCCAGAATAGGGTGTAACGGGAACATGTACTGGAATGTTTTCACCACATAGGTATAGTCATCACCAAAAAACAAGAGATGACAATCTCCTACCACGCTTTTCCTACGCCATTTAAAAGACGAAGATATGGCCCATAAGTTTTTCTTCAGATTTTTTATTACTTTATGGTTACCGTAGATCTGTGACGTAAGGTAAAGGTATGGTATTTCAGAAAAAAAATTGGCAGTCTCGGTGACGGTAGAAACTTCTACTTTTTAACAGAATTTGTAAATGTAGAATTTAACTTTAACCAAGTCAGAAGTCGGGCGTGCAGGCGGTTGTCGAACGCTGATTTACTAAAATCTAAAAGGCAAATATTTTTCGTCCCTTAAATGACATTTTTTGAAATAATTTATTGCACTAAGGTTTTCGATCCGGTAATGCAACAGCAACAATTCGATAATAATAATCGCTCTTTTGCTAAGAAGAACTAAAAAATGGGCCGTTTTGCCTCTAAAATGGCACTAGGGGTTTTGATTCGGCAATGCAACAGCTATCGAATTCGATAGTACGAATATGGTTTTTTGTAAAATAAATTCAAAAAAGGGCCATTTTGCTACTAAAATTACATTTTTCGAAAAAATGGCACTATGGTTTTCGACTTGAAAAAAAGTCAGCTATCAAATTCTGTAATAAATGGCACAAATGTGAATACATTTTTAGAAGCCAAATTCGAAGAGCATCATGGGGGTTTGTATTTAAATTTTTAAAGTTGATGTGCCAAAAAGGTACTTTCCGTGAACCGATGTGACCCAAAATCTAATCAGCACCTACAAATTACCCACTGAGTATGTGTGCCAAATTTCATCCCGATACGTTAAGTAGTTTGAGCTGCAGCATGATCACAGACAGACAGACACGCAGACATTTTTCAAAAACAACTTTTTCGGATTCCCAGGACCCTGAAACGTAAAGAATTGATGTTTTTGGCGATTCGATTTTTCGATGGATTTTATTAACTTTTTGCTTCGCGAAGCGTAGAAGTTAAAACAAAACGATGGATGTCAATCTTTGATTATTTTTCGAATTCGAATTATAATACTGATAAAGAAATTTGTGACATACCGTAATGGCCAATTGTACTGTACTGAACTTGCGAAGTTTTATCCAAAATTAATGTCGTTAAATAAACTAAATATTCTCACACAAAATTTTTCAAAAACCACTTTTTCGGATTCCCAGGACCCTGAAACGCAGATTTGCTGTTTTTGGCGATTGGATTTTTCGATCGATTTTATTAACTTACTTCGCGAAGCGTGGAAGTTAAAATAGGAGTTACGAACGCTGATAAACGATAAACCGGAATAAACCCACACTGCTGAAGACGGAACAAAGAGAACACAAAATAATGGACTTAAATAACAAGAACGTAAGCCAAAAATGTATCATTTTTAATGCGACCCTTTTGTTATGAAAACAATAAACAATAACACTCAGCGGAGCGGGCGGCAACTCGTTGGCAATGACCTCGATCAAAACAGCCCCGATGCCCGATGTCAGAGCGCGTGCTAAAAATAGCCTGATTTTTGTTTGGATTTCGTTGGTTTTAATTACGCTATTGACCATGATATGGCAGCACCGTGGTTGCAACATCCGGAGCCTCCCTGTAATTTGGAGTAGTACGAACATTGCCCGCCAGGGAAACGCCAGGATTTTCCCTGGCGCCCCCTGGTGCTCAATGTGTTCTTTTGTTGATAACTAAGACTGTATAGTGGGTCCTCTACCTATTCCCTACTCTCTGCTTGAACTCAAAATCTTCAAACCGATCCACATAAGTGAGGACCAAAGTTTGAAGAAGTTTGGAGAAGATTAGAGTCAAAAAAAAATTAAGTTCAACTAAAATCTTGTCTTAATAGAATTCGATTTAAAACTGAATTTACAATTTAACGGTTTAAATTTGCAAAAAAAAAATTAAGTAAGCACAGGCAATACACTCTTGCACAAAATACATTGAAATGTTAACAATTTATCGTTAAAAAGCATTTTTCTACAAACACTATTAAAAACAGTTGTTTTAACGTGTGTTGACAAGTGTTAAAAATGACGTTTTCTGACACCAGTATTAAAAGTCATTTAATACTGGTGTTAAGTGGTTTACTTTTTACACTCAGTGTTAAAAGTGACAATGCAACAACAATTAAACAACTAATAATTTGAAAATGTTGCTTTTAATCGCGTTTGTAGAAAAAATAGTGTTAATATGCGTGTTAAATGCTAAATAAAATACCACTTTTAACACATATCATAAATACTTAACTATGAAAATAAGAGGAAATACGTAGCACATTTTCCTGAATTCTTGTCATTCTGCATTGATGATTAATTTTTTAACATAATCGTTGTATGGATAATGAAATTATCTTTCAAATGAGGGGTCACATGACCCCTGGTGCCATTTAAAATTTTTGCTTTGTATGTCATAACTTTGACATTTCAAGGTCACGTCACTTTATGTAAGTGGTAATCGGCATCATTTCTCAACTAATAGCCCCATTCCGAATTTCCAATCTCTAGCTAAAGTGGTTCCAAAGATACAGGGGGGGCGAACTTTTGGTCCTCACTGTATAGTTTGATATCGTGTGCAAGTTTCGAACTCTTAGGGCTGTGATCTCCTTAATATTTTGCCATATTTCTTGTACTTAACTTGTATTTGTACTTAACTTACTGTCTGTATTTGTACTTAACATACTGTCTAGCGCTGGGTGAAAAACGGCTCTGCCGACCCCAGTTGCTTTTGGATTTTATTTGTCCAATAAAGTTATATTATTATTATTATTATTATAGTCTGAACCTTTCGACGTTTTGATACATTAATAATCGCTTGCCCTGAAATTTCAGTTTTACATTAGAGTTATTATTGTTGACAATTTTCGCAATGGATGTAAGCTATACAGGGTGGTTCCTTTTTCACTGCTCACCATTGACATCTCTTAAAGGTAAGAGTTACGGAGTCGGTTAAATTAGGGAAAAACTGCGCTATTTTTTGGTGATTAAGAATCAGAAGAGAACTCCCCTACATTTTGATTCGTTCCTGAGTTATTCCGAGAAATCTGAAAATTGCGATTTTAAATAAAAATTAGAATTTTCCTAACGATTGATGCTATTTAAATGAAACTCGGTACTTTGATATTTTTGACAGCATCGACGATCAACTTTTGATTCTCTTATGGCCGTCATGTTGAATTTTGACACCATCCGACACACAAGAAAATTAGTTTTTCAAAAATGTACCTAAGCAGCAAGAACTTTATTGAAAAAACATGTGAAGTGTTTGAATCGCACCACACGAAAGTCTATTTTATTGAAGGGATGTAAAAAGTTGGTGTACTATTTTTCCTTGTTTTTCAAAATGTTCTATACTAATTTTACAAATAATTAGAGATGGGTAAGTTGCCATTTATTGAAAATTCCCAGAAAGTTTCCATTGAAATTTAAGGAAACTTTCCGGATACTTTTCGAGATTTTTCGATTTTGCTTTAAATGAATTCTCAAAAATACCAAATACATCATATTTCTTTCGACAAAAAGTAAATTAAATACAATAAAAACTTGAAAAATTTGGACAGAATATTTGGATAAGAGCGTTAACACTGTTGCTGCTGCTCATGTGCTGGTTACAACAAGAATTAACAAAGTTTTTTCGATTTTGATTATTTACGGCAGGGCTCTTTTAGGTTAAAAAACCGCTAAATTTGGAGCCAAATTCAAAAACCAGAGAATATTTATGAGAAAGTTCCCGGAAAATTTCCCAGAAAGTTGCCTGAACCTCGTTTATTTCTTCCCGGAAATATTCCCATTTTGGAAACTCTCCAAAATGGAAAATTTACGCCGACCCATCTGGGGGGCAAACCGCTGGGGATGTCAGGTGTACAATTTAGGGGGAAGCAAGGGGATTTCAGGGAGAAGTCCGAGGATTTCAAGGGTAAGTAAATACGGTTAGCGGTTTACTCCCCAACCCCATCTCTACAAATTATTCATACCAATTTTAGAATTCAGACAATGTTTTCACAATAATTACATTTATGAAGTCATTTTTTTCTGTATCCCATTGTGTCAAAATTCAACATGGCGGCCATAACAGAACCAAAGTTGACTGTCATTATTCAAAATCTAGAAGGCCTAGACAATTTATGTGGATATATCATTCGATTGACAGATGTCAAAAATACTAAAGTTACAAGTTGCAATTAAAGGTGCGTTCGTCTTGGAAGCTCCGTGTACTCCTCGTGCGTCTCTTTTTGATCTGATGATTTCATATTTGACTATCGCATTCTTCCCTTTTGGCTTTACACATTTTTGACACTGTCGTCATGACAACAGGAAGTGCATTGACCCCAACTGGCGTTATGGGGCAGAAGGAGCACATGTTACCATGACGACAGTGTCAAAAATGTGTAAAGCCAAAAGGGAAGACTGCGACAGTGAAATATGAAATCATCAGATCAAAAAGAGACGGATGAGGAGTGTATGGAGCTTCCAAGCCGAACGCACCTTAAATAGTATCAATTGGGGGGCAAACCGTTGGGTGTACAATTTAGGGGGAAGTCCGAGGATTTCAGGGGGATGTTCGGGGATTTCAGAGGATGTCTGGTGTACAAAATACGGTTAGCGATTTACACCCCCAGTATCAATCGAGGTATCAATAGTTAGGGAGATATTAATTTTTATTTGAAATCACAATTTTCAGATTTTAATACATCGCGGATTTCTCTTCTGCTTCTTAATCGCAAAGAAATAGCGCAACTTTTCGCTAATATTTAACCGACACAGTATCTCTTACCGTTTAACAGATGCCAATGGTGAGCTGGGAAAAAGAAACCACCCTGTATGCAAAAGCGAGCATAATTTCGAGTAATTTACAAATATGTTAACCTAAAGATGTAGAAATATTGCTTTTTTGCAAATACGGGCTATTAGCGTGACGTAGGTCCGCCATCTTTGTTGGGCTACGTTAAGGTTGTAACCATGGCAATGAAGCTAAACAAAGCGGGAATTTCCTTGTGTAGATTCAATTATTTCAGCACTAAGCTCATTGTAGACATGATGTAACGATTTAATCGATAGTAATTCTTCAATTTGTCAATATTAAAGTCTTAAAACGCAACTCAGTAACTGTAAATAAAGAATTAGACGGAAAATGCAGTTTTCTGGAATTTCCACATTGAAATCTCGCTTTGTTTGGCCTTGATTATGACAATACACAACAAAGATGGCGGTTATACGTCATCGCGAATATCGCGCACATAACCTCTTTTTGCATTGACAGTCAAGAGAAACGTCAAAATTTAATCGGTGACGACCCCAGAGGACAATAAAATTTATCCGAGATAAACCTCGTTCATTGGTTGTTTATGTAAATTTGACAGATGATGGAAATAATCTTTTTACAGGCTTTGCTTGATGGTGGAGCTTCTGTTGATGTGGAAACTCCTCCAGCTTTGGGTAATTGTGGAATTAACGGTGAGACTCAACATTGGACGGCTCTAACGTACGCAGCAGCCAAAGGACACACGAAATGTGCCAGAATTTTGCTGGAAAGGGGTGCTAATGTTGAGGGAGGGGCGCTTTTGAGCGAGGAAAAAACCACCCTAACCCCCTTACAAGTAATTATATATTTTACTTTAAACGATTTTAACGTCGACCATCCTAGGTTGCCTGTGGCAGCGGTGATCCAGAAATGGTTTCCCTCCTATTAGCTCACGGTGCCCACCCCTTCTTCTCCACTCAACTACAAGACACCTTATGCTATTCAGCCTCATCCCAAAAAGGATGTTACTGTGCAATATCAGTGGCTGCAGCCCACGGACAAAGAGCAATCTTGCAAAAATTACTAGCGCAACCCCTAATGCCCGTCACTAAAGAAGTTTTGTCTTTGGAGGAAATTCTAGCAGAAGGAACAACGAACAATTGCCCTCCCGCTTCAAACACAACTCCGCACTTCACTAAATCTCAAGTAAAATCCTTGCAAGAAGCTATGTACCACAGTGCGGAAAACAACCACTTGGATATCACAGTCGAGATTCGATCCTTGGGAGTCCCCTGGACGCTTCACTGTTGGATGCATTCGCTAGGGGGCGCTCACGAGGCGAGGTTAGATTGCGTCATAGACCAGTTGTTGCAAGATTTCCTTCAAGTTTGCCCCGATGACTACAGCTCGCAGTTTGTGCAAGAATGTCTACCTCTTCTTTTCAACATCTTCAGATACAGCAAAGTATAATGCATTTTTTTAATTTTTGTTTTAGAAAGTCGTGTTGCAGAAAGAGGGAACCACCCTCCTTTTGGCTGATATATTTTCGACGTGTTTTGGTTGGGAGCCTATAAAACCGATTAGTAACAGTGTCCAAGCCGCCAATTCTAGCTCTAGAATCGATCCGAAATACGTGAACAATCCGGAACTGAGCGACGTTACTTTTAGGGTTGAGGGTCGTTTGTTCTATGCCCATAAGATAGTGTTGGTGACTGCGAGTTCGAGACTGAGATCCATGTTAAGCTCGAAGCTGTGCGAGGGAGGGTTGCCTACAGTGCAGATCAACGATATACGCTACGATATATTCCAGGTACACGTTTTACTTTTTCTTACTTTTTATTCTAGAGAAAAAAAGATTTACTATTAGAGATAGCGAAATATTGTTAAATACAAAGTTGCAAGGGTCAGACAAGGCACATTTTAAAAACACAATCCTGTATATAGACTGTTCCACTAAGGTGGAACAATACAAACATGGGTTTTTTAAATGGAACACCTGTATTTAATTTTTTTGTTGGATTCTATGAGAAATATTCCAAGTAACATTCATTAATCATAATGGAAACACTACACCGGAAACACTTCATTTTCAGTGTTGACGCGTTTCGAACACAATGTGCTCATTATCAAAGCCGAAGCTAAACAACCTACCTGCCAGAAAACTATAAATAATTAAGCAACGCGTCTCATGCTCTGCAATTGCGTTTAATAAAACTGCAATGTTTTTTCTTCAAATGACTAAATAATGTTTATCATTAGGCTTCTAGGTGACTGCCTAAGGGTACCTAACACAAATTATCTGAGGAGACCGCACACCTCTTATGGAAAACTGAAGACCACCCAAATTCCGATATTTTTTGACCAATCGATGCGTCTTGAAGTGTAGATTATTTCATATCATTGCGCCAAACGTGTACTTCGATTAATAAAGCCGCAATTTTCAATAAATTGTTAAATGGAGAATGCATAAGTGAGACAAAGAGAGCATGGTTCTCCCAGACGGATTCCCTCACTTTAATTTTTACCTACCTGCACCCTTTAAACGGATTATGGTCATAAATTAAAAATGGCATATTTATGAACACTCTTGTAATAAATCTAATATTCTGGCCTTATTAAACGAGATACACGTTTGGCGCAATGATATAAAATAATCTACGTTTCAATATGCATCGATTGGTCAAAAAATATCCGAATTTGAGTGGTCTTCAGTTTTCCATAAGAGGTGTGCGGTCTCCTTTGCATAAAATTGAATACTTATGCGGTATGCATATGTGCTTATGCAGGTGTGTGCGTCCGTCTTAATGCAGGCTTACGGCTGCCAGAATTTG
This sequence comes from Pycnomerus fuliginosus, assembly GCA_963924575.1. Classification (NCBI taxonomy): domain Eukaryota; kingdom Metazoa; phylum Arthropoda; class Insecta; order Coleoptera; family Zopheridae; genus Pycnomerus; species Pycnomerus fuliginosus. Next base: position 24,034,575 of record OZ004622.1, read on the forward strand.
TGACATCTCTTATGACAAACTGCCTTTCAAAAACATCATTTCAAAATTTCGACATTTAAACCTCTACATTTTTGAAGGTTCATAATGTTACTGGAGAAGAACTTAAGAAGCTGAGACCCTTTTCGAGTGCTTGAAAGATAGCCAAAACTAAAGGTTGAAAATTGTTTGTGGGGTGATTTTTCAAAGCAATAAGTATAGGTATTGCAAAAGCATTTTTTTTACACAAAATTACCAAAATCTTCTAAACCATTCGCTTCAGATGAAAATATGATTAATGAATGTTACTTGGAATTCATCATAGAATCCAATAAAAAATGAAATACAGGTGTTCCACTTAAGGAAATGTATGCTTGTGTTGTTAATGCTTGCTAGAAACACCCCGGGTCACCGAAACACTTGATTTTCACTGCTGACGCGTTTCGAACACAATGTGCTCATTTTCAAAGCCGAAGCTAAACAACCTACCCGCCTGAAAACTGAAATATTTATATTCCCAATCACAAGAGTGATAATATTAAATTAGTTTGTAGCTTGATACTTTCCATTGCATCTAGCATCTGCACCTTGTTAAGGCTACAAACTAACTTAATTTTATCACTCTTGTGATTGGGCCTATAAATATTTCAGTTTTCTGGCAGGTAGGTTGTTTAGCTTCGGCTTTGATAATGAGCACATTGTGTTCGAAACGCGTCAGTAGTGAAAATCAAGTGTTTCGGTGTAGTGGGGTGTTTCTAGTGATAGTGCATTTTTCCACCGAAGTTGTCCAGTGTTTCCATAGTTGTTAATCCTTAGTGGAACAGCCTGTATACAGGATTGTATATTTAAAATGTGCCTTGTTTAACCCTCTACAACTTTGTATTTAACAATTTTTCGCTATCTCTAACAGCAAAGGAGATATCGACCGAATACAGATAATTGGGACCCCCGTATACCGGGTGACGCATTCAAGACGATCCAGTCTTCATAACTTTTGAACGGAATGAGATATCGACTTACGGTTTTCGACAAATTCTTTAGCATTGAGCGGACATATGTATGTTTCACCGTAATTTTGACTTTATTCAGATTGTGTAATTTACCCCCCCCCTTAACAATAAGGTCAAAATCTTAAATGGCAGCATACCGCGTGTTGTACATCAAATGAAGGCTATTGAAAAATGTTATTCACTGTTTTAAGTACCTAGTTTGAGAATTTTACGAACCGTTTTCATATTGAGACAAAAAGGTAGTGTATTGGTCCATCAATATTAGAATTCAAGCCTAAATCTGTCTCATTTTTAGTATACAAATCAACAAATTTTGATCAAGATTTTCGAAGCTTTCCATTTCTAATTTAAAGAAAATTCGAATACATTAGGTACAAACTACTCAGAACAGTGAATAGCATATTTTTCAAGAGGTTTCATTTGAGGTATGTTGCTATTTAAGATTTTGTCCTTAATAGAGGTGGGCGCAAACTGCACAATCTGAACAAAGTCAAAAAGACGGTGAAACATGTTCCCCTAAGTGCTAAACAACTTGTCGAAAACCGCAAGTCGATATCTTATTCCATTCAAAAATTATTGAATGGTCCACACGGTATCCCTGGTAAAAATTCCGCATTAAAACCGATAACAGAAAACTAGTGTGTTTTTATCGTATTTACATGCGGTAGTTGAAACCGGAATTCCTGATCAAACCATGTATGGATCCATATCGTGAATTCCGGATACGTACACCGAACGCTTTTTCCGGAAATCCGCATAAACCTCCCAGAAATCCGTATAAAATTGTGCGGCATTCCAGATATATACCGATTGAAGGCTTCACGTACTATTTTCATTAAACCAGTTTCTTCATCAGCTTCATTTCTCCAGTCCACGTTTCTTCTAACGTCTTCAGTGCCTAAAAATTAAATTTTACCATTTGTTGTTTATTCATCAATTATCATACCTGACTAGACAATATTTTCGCAACCCGTTTTAAGCTGTCGGGTCGTAAATCCTAAATCTAAGTATTTGAGAAGAAGCGAAGATAATTTACGTACCAACAACCAAGAGCTGGGAAATAACTTCCGATTTTTGTTACTTTTTGGAACTTAGTTATATTTACTAATACTAGAACTTAGTCACATTAGTAACTGTAACTTAGTTCCTTTTTGGTAACTAAGTTACTTGAAAGGTAACTAAGTTCCTTTTTTAAGCAAGTTACTTTGACAGAATATTTTCTTTTTGCAAAAAAGTCGATTCGTTTCTACGTGTACATTGTACAGGTGAGGGCGTATTATTTGCATCATTCTGACTCCCTTATTGTTTCTTGGGTTTGTCTTAGTTTTCCATTCATTTGCCTTATTTATTCGTGCACCAAGAAGACATCGTGTTTTATCTGACAAGAAAGATTTATGATAAACACGAAAAGTTTGGATTTTTTATTCCAGTTTATTAACACTAAAAGTGAAAAGTAACTGTGTTACAAGTATTTAAGTTACTAGCAACTGGAACTAAAGTTACTGTCACAAAAACCAACAGCTTAGTTACTTTCTATGAAGTAACTCTGAAAAGTAACTTAGTTACTTTATAAAAGTAACTTTCCCAGCTCTGCCAACAACCACAAAACACTGCGAAACCCATTAGTACGGACGCTCTTGGGAAAATCGGGGGGTTACCCTGCACTTTATGAATTAAGGGCTGGTACTTTGCACACTTCTTACCTAGATGCCAAAGATCACTTTTTGAGGTGTTGCCAAGTTTGAAATCTATGCGGCCACTCGCTTTGGCGGGTTGCCTATCTCTATTGGGCGTACTTTCCCGAATCACCTATTTAGCCAGCTTTTTCGCTATCAAGACTCTTCCACGGGTCACCCAATCTCCATGTACCAAATTTCAGCCAAATCGGTTCAGTAGTTTTGGGCTATAATGTATTTTTAATGTTGTTACAAAATTTCGATTTTTTTATCCAAAGGGCACTAAATGCGAATGAATTTTGTATTATTCAAAACCAGAATTTGAAGACCTTTCTGATGGTGACAATAAAATTTTCAAAAACTAAAAAATGAGAATATGTTTAGGTTTGAAAATTGATGTGCCAAAACGGCACTTTCCGTGTGTCGATTGCCTCCAAATTTTTTTCAGCTATAATATGGGTAATACAATCTCCATGTGCAAAGTTTCAGCTAAATCGGTCCTAAGGTTTCGGCTGTATCGCATCTTTACAGTACGTTAAAAAATCTCGAATATTTGAAGTTTTGTCAAAAAGGCACTAATAGTGAATACATCTTTAGAAGCGCTCTTTTATTATTCTAGTCTTTACTTTATGTGCCACATTCAATAACGTTATGCCTCGGTAGTTTTTACATAACGACTGGTCTCCTTGTTTTGGTATTGGCACTATTATCCCTGTCTTCCATTCCTCCGGCATTGCTTCTTCCCTCCAAATATCCAATAGTAATTCATACATCTTTTCGTACAACGCCTCTCCACCAAATCTTATTAATTCCCGATTAACCCTGATATACCCAGATAACACAAACACATACAATGAATGAACAATGGATATTCATCCATGAATATGCGAACTTAGTATGTATATCCACACTATACATTGTGAATGACCCATGAACATTCTGCGTATCACCAAAATGTCGTTTTTTTGGTACCTGGTAGCATCAAAATACATCCACCCGAGTTTCATAAGAATATCAAATTGATATACCTATGAAGTACATATGGATATTAAATAAATAATTTTCATGCATGAAAATACACAGAATATTCATGGGATATCCATTTTTCATATGAATATACAGGGACAAACACAGTGTATACCATGGACATTCGTAAAATGTGCAGTTAGCTATTTTATGTATATTTCCTCAGCATACAGGACTATTCACGGCATAATTGGCGTACACCACTTGAATAAGGAAATGAATAGCGTGGCCTCAGGCCTGTGGATACCACGTACCATTTCAAGTCCTCAGCACCAGGCAACAATCTGAATCATAAAATGATGTTATAATAGTGTGGTTAGATCTTGCAGTAAGCTTTATACCATTGAGAGGTTTTATGCGCAGCTAATTGTTCCATGCACGCCATGTATCGGCGACAAACTTCAACCTGGATATGAGTCGCATATTCTGGATTTCATTTGGATATTCATTGTAACGAGTGTCATGTATGTACACCGCATGTTCAGGTGACTTTGTATGAATATTGCATTTAAATACATGTAACCATACGAAACGTTAATGTGGTGAAAATATGGCGAGGCAACTCCAGGAATATTCAGATGTTCATTTGACATACGGATACATTTCAGAATATTCCTGGAGATGATATGAACTTATTCTTTCCGCATGAAAATGTTCATGGCAAATACATGTAATATTCGGTATATTCTGAATACAAAATGGACATTGTCTGAATATTCAGGGAATGTCTTGTGCTATCTGGGTATGTATTTCCTTATCATTCCGGGTTAAAACCGATGAAACCGATAAAAACCTATTAAACCAAATATGTTTTCAAATCGGTTTTAATCGCAATACAATAAGGGATATTATATTATTCTTGGACTTTTATTTTTGAAGCATTTTTTTTAGATTGTCATGCAATTCCTATACCAAGGAGGTTGCCAGACCCTAGAACCTGCACAAGAGGATATCCTGGAGCTTATGGCAGCTGCGAATTTTTTCCAGCTGGATGGATTGTTGCGATACTGTGAAAGCAGATGTGCAGCCATGTTAGCCTTGGACAATGTGGTGTCCTTGTACATCCACGCCAAAGTTTATAACGCGGTGCAATTGCTGGAGTACTGCCAAGGATTCCTGCTGCAGAACATGGTGGCTTTGCTTACCTACGATGACTCGGTGAAAAGATTGCTTTTCGCGAAAAAACTACCCAATCACGATGTTTTAGGGGCGCTGCTAGTCACGCTCCAGAATAGAATTAAGGCGAAGAAACAGAGCAATCTCAAGGTTAAGCAGGGCTTCCAAAATGAGAGTAACAATAAGTAACGTGTTGTCATGTTTTTGCCTTTATTTATATGTTGTATTTATTGTATTTTTATTTTATCTATAAAAATTATAACGTATTAAATTGGAGATTAAAAGGGAGATGCGAAAGAAGTAAAAAGTTAGCGGGGGATAACCCGCCTGAATACATTGTACAAATTGTATGAAGAATGAAGGGGGAATTAGAAAGAAAAAGAGCTTCCCTGTTGCAAATGGCCGTAAAAAATAACATAATGTGTTATAATGGGTTGAGTTAGGTATTTGTCCGGGGAATTCCCATTAAGAATTCACATTAAGAACACAAACGTTGGTTTCTGATGCAACCTAATGTAGAATCCCAGACTTCCCATTACAATTCATTAGAAACTATGATACATTCTGGGAATTCTCACATCAACCCATTACAAAAACAATAGCTCTGATTTGTAATGTAACGTAATGGAGAATATTCTAGAGATTTCTCATCAGATTTCATTAGAACACATTACAACAAAATACAAATTTTAAACAATGATCGGTGTTCCTGATCGATGATGCTGACGCCGCACACGTTTCCCTGAAAATCCGCCACTTTCTCGTTTTTCAATCTTAAATTTTGGCTTTAGGTACCTAAACATATGCAATACTATATACCCATACGATACCTTAAACTATTGTGGCCATGTTCGTCATCCAGCGCCATCTGTTTGAAGTCTATTTTTGTAATGGGAAAACACATTAGAAATCATCTGCATTGTGTTCTAATGGGTTATCTAATGAAGGACGGGTACAATACACTACAAATATGTTCAGTTGTGTTTTTCCAAAAATTGGTCTCAATTTCCCTTACGATTAATTTCGCTCATTAGGTACCATTAGAACGCATTACAAATCTCTAATGTTTTCTATAGAAATCCTAATAATGGATATTTGCAACAGGGTTGGCAGATGGCTAGGCAGGTTTCAGAATGGGGAGAGGTACCATGGACAACGTGTATATACAGGGTGAGTCAACAAGGTGACGGCGGTCCATAACTTCTGAACCCTTCCAGATAGGAAATCAATTCAAACGCCATTATGTACAACACCGCCAATTCTACATCCTAAAAATACTTTCAACTATACAGGCTGTCCCAAAACACTTGCAATGCATGGCAACTTTATTTTTTTAAATGGAACACCACCATTTTGATGACATATTCTGGATCACCTATAACATAGCTTTACATCGACATAAGACATTCCATGTTTTAAGGCTCTGTTCTAAAGTAATTAATTCTTTTTGAAAAATTTCGACCATTGCGGGTGCTTCTTAAAAAAAATCCTGAGAACTCAATTTTGTATCTAGAGAGCTGAGATTCGGTACGAACATGAAGGAAGGTCCATTCTATCTATCTAACATGATAACTATCAGTATCACTAGACAGGGTGTCAAAAATTCTGTGTCAAGTTTGGAAAATTTCAAATATGCAAAACTCCATTTTTTCAAATGGCACCCCCTGCTATTATTGTGCCATGGGGTTGGGATGTTGAATTACTTTATTTTTTATTAAGTATGTCCTATACCTAAAGTCAATACTTCAAAAGATATTCTTTGTCTTAATTATTTTATTGAAGATTATTACGATCTCAATTAAAGAATGCCATGGATTGTATGACAGTTACGATTAACCTTGTTTATTTACATAGTTACCAGACTGTTTGTCACATTTATTGACATACACAACCAGAAAGAATTCATTGACATGGTTTATTGCTTATGGTTGAAATTCATTGTGTATGTCAATAAATGTGACAAACTGTCTGGTAACTATGTAAATAAACAATGTTAATCATAACTGTCATACAGTCCATGGCATGCTTTAATTGAGATCGTAATAATCTTCAATAAAATAAATAAGACAAAGAATATCTTTTGAAGTATTGACTTTAGGTATAGGACATACTTAATAAAAAATAAAGTACTTCAACAGCCGAACCCCATGGCACAATAATAGCAGGGGGTGCCATTTGAAAAAATGGAGTTTTGCATATTTGAAATTTTCCAAACTTGACACAGAATTTTTAACACCCTGTATAGTGATCATGATAGTTATCATGTCAGATAGCTTGAATAGACCTTCCTTTATACTCGTACCGAACCTCAGCTCTCTAGATACAAAATTGAGTTCTCAGGAATTTTTTTAAGAAGCACCCGCAATAGTCGAAATTTTTCAAAAAGAATTAATTACTTGAGAACAGAGCCTTAAACCATCGAATGTCTTATGTCGATGTAAAGCTATGTTATAGGTGATCCAGAATATGGCATCAAAATGGTGGTGTTCCATTTAAAAAAATCAAGTTGCAATGCGTTGCAAGTGTTTTGGGACAGCCTGTATAGTTGAAAGTATTTTTAGGAAGTAGAATTGGCGGTGTTGTACATAATGGCGTTTGAATTGATTCCCTATCTGGAAGGGTTCAGAAGTTATGGACCGCCGTCGCCTTGTTGACTCACCCTGTATATATCAAACCATATAGCAAGGAGAAAAATAAAAAAGATGAACGGGAAGATATAAAAAAGTTTAGGCAACCAGTGTTGCATCGAACACTTACAACATGGACTGAAGACTGAAGACATTTGTATACCGAGCTATGCCAAATTTTGCCTATATATTTAGTTAAAAACATACCTGGAATTTTTATGGATAAATCCGCAAATAATAGTGACGGACTGAGATTGGAAAATGCATGGATTTTACCTTTAATTTTCGAAATATAAAAAACGGTAGGTACCTAATTTCCAAAAATGGGATTTCCCGTGTCAAACCACAAGAAATAATTTTTCGTAGATGGCTATTCCCAACTATTTTCATATAGGTAATTTACAACGCAGAAAGAAACCCGATTGCGTCCCAGAGAATTCCATATAAGACCATAAAAAGTACCTACAGGCGGAACTGTATGGTTTCACCTCGGTATTTGGTGGTCATTTGCGGTCATAACTTTCTATCAATGATTAAAAAGAGGTTTCAAGCATTATTTTCGAAAAACCACCCTTAAAGGCGCTACAACCCCTAACGTGCAGAAATGCAAAAAGTGGAGAACTCAAAAACTATACTCGGCGCGGCGTATCAATGCAAAACTTGGTGTGGTAATTTCTACTAGGGCGGACGAATAAATTTTCACTAAAATGTAACAAAAAGGGATGAAAGTTAAGGGTTGAAACTAAAAATTTCTTAGACCACCTACGACCAGGGGAGCCTAATTGATCGCAAAAAACTACACCCCCAAAACTCTTCCCCGTCAACCTTAAAACACAAAAGATGGACCTGAACAAAATTTTACCCTTGAACCACCTACAATGAGAGCAGACTAATTAAACGCAAATTGATAAACCCCAAAACTCACCCTTTCAATATAACGAAACACAAAAAATAGACATGGAGAAGATTTAACCCTTGGGCCACCTATAATCAAAGGAGACTAATTGAATTACCTACACGACCACTTGCGACATCATTTGTTACTGGAGAATTTATACTAATTGAGCGCAAAAAATTGCACCTCCAAAACTTCAAACTTTAAATCACAAACACGAAAATGAGATGGAAAATCACCCCAGCCTGATGAGAATAATTAATTGTAAAAAAAATCACCCCCACACTCATCCTTTCAACTCCCAAAATATAACAAAATTCATTGGAGAAAATTGAACCCTTGAACCACTTTTTAGTACCTACCCAACTACTTATTCTAAACGCAAATTTTCCACAAGTTGCCCTTTCAACACATCTGTGCGTTTGCTACTATTAGGTGCAGATTGATAAAATCTGCAACCGATTCCACCAGTAAATCCAGCCGGTCGCTAACATACACTTTAACGTGATAAACATCTACAGGAATACACATCGCCTTGACGTACATCTTCCGGGTATATTTGTGGTGTAGGCAGCCCAAAATACAACTGTTAGGTCGCCATCTATCCGTCAAGTAGGTAGGTATAAGTGCGTATTTCAACCCCCACAAAAGTTTTAATTGCATAATTTGGTTATTTTCGTGTTAAATTTTGAAATTCTACTTAATCATACTTAATTTTCATTCGTCTTGATTTTTCATCCCCTTTCGCAATTTTTCAGCCCCGAGTGTTAATTTTTTGAAAATTCGCCAAATTGTGTTTTAATTCCGGAAATTCTTTTCATTCACTCATCGACTCATCCCTGTTCTTTTCAATTTTTAAATTCTGTACCACAATTTTTTAACATTTCGCCTTTTTGACACATCTTAGTCTGGGGAGGCACTACTACTAGGTGCAGATTGATAAAATCTGCAACCGATTTCACCAGTAAATCCAGCTGGTCCCTAACATACGCTTTAACGCGATAAACATCTTCCGGGTGCGTTAAGTTGGCGGCACCAAGTTGGAATATTTTTTTGAAACTCTAGCGCCAAATTCAGCACACCTAGCGGCAGCTAGCGCCAGTTTGCTCATCGCTAGCGCTTCATTGGTTCGCGAGTTACGGCCCATTGAAAGTAGGTACCGCCAACTTAACGCTGGCGGCACCAAACAGTTGAATCGATTTGACACTCTAGCGCTATATTCTATCGACCTAGCGCCAGCTAGCGCCAACAAGAACACAGCTAGCGCTTTGGTATTTTTGAAGGTACGATGATTCAAATTTTGTACACTTTTTTCCGCCATCTTGGAATTTGAACCTCAAATTTGGCATGGACATTGTGTTGACCTAGCGCCATCTGGCGCCACAAACATTAAAAGGCTTATCTCTCCGGTTTCTCTACTATTCGCGGGTCTAACCCATGGTCTAACTAAGGAGGGCGCCCTCTGGTGTTAATTGCGGAACCTGACCACCTGACGTACAGTAGGGAACGGAACCAATGGGAGACGCTGAATGTGATATGACAGACATTTTTGATGACCTTTTTAACAAAACATTTCCCATTCCCCCATCTGACGTCACAAAAAAATTAGGTTGAATAGTGACTAGATTACGCGAATGGAGCAACTTCACCCACCATCTTGGTGGAACAACATCAGTGTTATTTGCATTGGGTGGGCAGTTTTTTGTGCCCATTTTTAAGGCTCCCAGTCACCTGACAGATCGAAGCGGTGGCGGTATACATTATACCGCCACCGCACACAATCCTTGTCATCGCCGTATTATATAATTTCGATAGCAACGATTGTTTTTGTTCTCTAACAACAATGGAGTTATCGACCGAATACAGACAATTGGGACACCCTGTATAATAAGGCGATGACAAGGATTGTGTGCGGTGGCGGTATATACCGCCACCGCTTCGATCTGTCAGGTGACTGGGAGCCTTAAAAATGGGCACAAAAAACTGCCCACCCAATGCAAATAACACTGATGTTGTTCCACCAAGATGGTGGGTGAAGTTGCTCCATTCGCGTAATCTAGTCACTATTCAACCTAATTTTTTTGTGACGTCAGATGGGGGAATGGGAAATGTTTTGTTAAAAAGGTCATCAAAAATGTCTGTCATATCACATTCAGCGTTTCCCATTGGTTCCGTTCCCTACTGTACGTCAGGTGGTCAGGTTCCGCAATTAACACCAGAGGGCGCCCTCTTTAGCTAGACCCGCGAATAGTAGAGAAACCGGAGAGATAAGCCTTTTAATGTTTGTGGCGCCAGATGGCGCTAGGTCAACACAATGACCATGCCAAATTTGAGATTAAAATTCCAAGATGGCGGAAAAAAGTGTACAAAATTTGAAGCATCGTACCTTCAAAAATACCAAAGCGCTAGCTGTGTTCTTATTGGCGCTAGCTGGCGCTAGGTCGATAGAATATAGCGCTAGAGTGTCAAATCGATTCAACTGTTTGGTGCCGCCGGCGTTAAGTTGGCGGCACCCACTTTCAATGGGCCGTAACTCGCGAACCAATGAAGCGCTAGCGATGAGTAAACTGGCGCTAGCTGCCGCTAGGTGTGCTGAATTTGGCGCTAGAGTTTCAAAAAAATATTCCCACTTGGTGCCGCCAACTTAACGTACCCACATCTTCCGGGTTCATTTGTGGTGTAGGCAGCCCAAAATACAGCTAATGGGGCGCCATCTATCCGTCCCGCAGTTGACTATCGCTCTCAGTCGGCATAAAACGTCAAACGTCATCAACTCATCAAGTATATGTCACCAACACAGTCAACTTGACACCAGTTGTCAAATCAATTAAAGAAAATTCGTCCCAATGGACCCTCAGCCCACAAAACCCGATATAGACGCAGTTTTCCATCGGTTACGAGCAATCTCAGCTAATAAGGTAAGTCCCATTCACGTCCCTTTTATTTTAAACGGGTTAACCTCGATGACGTGTCCCCTTTTTCCAGGCCTGCTTCGACTGCAGCGCAAAGAACCCCACCTGGGCCAGCGTTACTTATGGGATATTCATTTGCATTGACTGCTCGGCAGTCCACAGAAGTCTCGGGGTGCATTTGACATTCGTGCGGTCAACTCAACTCGACACCAACTGGACATGGGTGCAGCTTCGGCAGATGCAGTTGGGGGGCAATTCCAACGCTGTACGAACACTTTTTTACTGTTGTGAATGATTATATTTAGGAAAATGATATACAGGGTGAGTCCACATCTTTTATACCACAGAATCTACTGTTCAAATGATGAAGCTTGGTGCAAAAATTATTGGTCAATTGTGATTCCTCTTGATGTTATAAGCCACCAAAGATCTTTATTTTTAAACGTTTTTTTAAAATATCTGTCGAAAGGCGTATCGTAGGATTTTGAATTTTTGCACGGCATTGTTACAGACCAAGAAGCAACTAAGACATCCAAAAAGCGGTCCCTGTTATACAGGGTGGCCCCGATGTTTTTTTGCCCTTGAACTTTTTTACGTTTCAAGATATTGCTAATTTGCCTAAGCGGCCGTATTCCCCGTTCACTTCTAAAACTTTTTTGGCTCTTAAAGTTTTTCGAAAAAACTAACCACTCACGAGGAAAATTGAAAAAACCGAAATCATGATCATCGTGATAAACCTACAATTTCAATAAAAATCAAAGTGTACGTTGACACGCATCACATTTCAACTGTTTCTTTGCATTGAAGGTGTCCTACATCTGTGACTAGAACCATTGCTCGCAACTGAAGAAAAAACATTGATGGTAATTTCATTTTTTATGAGGTAGACTCATCATTGGTTTTAAGGCATCATGTTTTCGGTTTTTTCAATTTTTCTCGTGAGTGGTTAGTTTTTTCGAAAAATTTTAAGAGCCAAAAAAGTTTTAGAATTGAACAGGGAATACCGCCGCATAGGCAAATTACCAATATTTTCAAACATAAAAAAGTTCAAGGGCAAATAACATTGGGCCATCCTGTATAACAGAGAACCGCTTTTTGGATGTCTTAAGTACCATCAGCAGTTGCTTCTTGGTCTGTAACAATGCTGTGCAAGGATTCAAAATCCTACGATACACATTTCGAAAAATATTTAGAAAAGCGTTTAAAAATGAAGATCTTTGGCGGCTTATAACATCAAGAGGAATCACAATTAACCAATAATTTTTTCACCAAGCTTCATCATTTGAACAGTGGATTCTGTGGTATAAAGGATGTGGAGTCTTTCAGACACCCTGTATAGCAGGATATACAGGGTGTCTCAGAATTATAGGGACAACGGTTAATCCCAAGTTCCTTACGTGAAAATAAGACAAAAAGGAAGAATAAGTTTTTGTTCTAAAATGGATTATGTGGGAGCTATGCCCACCCAAAAGGTAACCCCAAAAATCAGTTTTTTCGAATTTCCTCAAAAATTATAACTAATATCAGTCTGAAATTTGAAACATAACTTGGCGGCATAAAGGTCTTCATTCTGATTTTTTTTTAGATTTTCAGTAACATCAGAGGCGTACGTTCTGGATAGGGTTCTCCACATTTTTGCATTATTTTTTTCTGTACGCGCTTTTTTTACAAAGCAACAATAATGATGTCATCGGCGTTCCACGATACATTAAAAAGTACTCTTGCTAAATATCGCTAGGATGCACGGTCTTACAGTTAACTGGTCCTCATAGATTTGGAGCAAGAAAAAAAAAGGATTTTTTTGAAGTTTTCATGTTTTATATTTGAAATCAAACTTAAATGGAGTATCCAATCCTTAGATGCAACAGACGGCACTCTAAGACCCTTATGTTTGATCGCATTTAGGTTCGATAAAATAAGCTAAAATGAATTATCCCCAAATTTAAAAATTGGAGTTCAAAAAGACGCAATGCATTCTCAGGGCTTTAATTATAAGATTTAACACGATGCTACATTATCTAAAGTTGATTGCACGTAGAACAATAAAAGTTTTCAATTGGATTTTATTTTGTGATTCTCCTGCAGTAAATTAATGAGGAGCGTTTAACTCGAAAACGGTGCATCTTAATCACGTGCAACAAGAGTACTTTTTGGGGAATTGTGGATTGCCGATGATAGTCCTCTTATTACTTTGTCAAAAAGAAAACGCTTATAGAAAAAAAATCAGAAATTATGTAAGCCCCCCCAAGAACGCACGCCTTTGATGTTACCAAGAATCTGAAAAATAACCATAGTGAAGCCTTTTATCCCACTAGGCTGTGTTCTAAATCCCAACATCGAATTAGTTATACTTTTTGAGAAAACTCGAAAAAACTGTTTTGGGGTACCCCTTTGGGGGGGCATAGTTCCCACATAATCCGCTTTAGGACAAAAACTTATTTTTACTTTTTGTCTTATTTTCACGTAAGGAAGCTGTGATTAGCTGTTGTTCCTATAATTCTGAGACACCCTGTACAGGGTGTCCCGTAATTAGGCTGCAATATTTTACCAGTGCGTTCTACAATCAAAATTAGGACTAAAACTTTAGTAAACATTTTTCGAAAAATCCATCCTAAGGGAGCTAGGGCCCCTCAAAGGGAGTAACAAAAAATAGTTATTTCTTCAATTTCTGGGGAACAGCTTACGATAGGGTCACGAAATTTTGAACTTTGTCGTAGATTTTTGTACTGAACAAAACTGATGTAATGGTTTTTGGCAAAAGTTTCAGGAACGTGCGTGAGTGGAGGGGCCGCGAACATTTTTTTATCGAACTTTGTTGTACGACATCTTGGGTCAATTATGAACACAAATTTGAATTCCTTGTGCATTTTTGCGTAAAAAAGGTGCTCTAGTTGAAACTCGATAGCTCAGGCCGTTTTTGAGAAAAATCGATTTGAAGTTCTTTTTCCACGCGGAAAATGTGCAAAATTGATGGGGTAGAGTATGGAAAATCCATTTTCTTGTGATTTTCTTTGGAATTTCAAGCATATGAGATGCAAGTAGGTTAAACTTGTTTGTTTTTTGCTGATCACGCAGCATCTGATAATTTTGGATATTTGAGTGCCACAGTTACCCACTTTTATACCACGAAATTCGACTTTCAAATCGATTTTCCTCGAAAACGGCTTGAGCTATCGAGTGTCAACTAGAGCACCTTTTTTACGTAAAAATGTACGGGGAATTCAAATTTGTGTTCATAATTGACCCAAGGTGTCGTATAAAAAAGTTCGGTACAAAAATATCCGCGACCCCTCCACTCACGCACGTCCCTGAAGCTTTTGCCAAAAACCATTACTTTAGTCTTGTTCAGCGCAAAAATCCACGACAAAGTTCAAAATTTCGTGACCCTATCGTAAGCCGTTCCTCAGAAATTGAAGAAATAACTATTTTTTTTACCCCCTTTGAGGGGCCCTAGCTCCCTTAGGATGGATTTTTCTAAAAATGTTTACAAAACTTTTAGTCCTAATTTTGATCGTAGAACGCACTGGTACAATATTACAGCCTAATTACGGGACACGCTGTATATCTTGCTATACAGGGTGACTCAGAATTATAGGGACAACGGCTAACCACAGATTCCTTAGGTAAAAATACGTCAACAAGTTCCTATAAACATATGCCAGAAAATGCCCCCTAAGGGAGTTAGGGCCCCTTAAAATAGGCACTTTGACCGTGGTTTTTTCTAAATATCTTCGAAACTGTTAAAGATAGCAACGTGAAATTTGATACCTTTAATAAGTGTTTGATGCTGAAGTAATTACCTTGGTCAAAATTTTAAAATTTTGTTCAGAAGCGCCCTACAGGGTGGGCTTAAGCATAAATTTGCTCAAACATTTTTGTAAGTAGTTTTTTCTCAAATTTCATTCCATAATCTGAAAATTTGAGGTTTTTATGTAAAAATGGTACTCTTGATTGACATCGATGGGACGCACCGTTTTTGAAGAAAATGACTTTATTGGTTCACGGTTCCAAAATTTGTGACAGAAGACATCAAAATACTGCAAACAAGTTCATGGGACAGTTCCTTACTTTATTTTAGAAAGAAAAGTTCATATGGACATGAGTCGAAAAATGCTTCCTAAGGGAGCTATGGTCTTTCAAATGGAGTCTTGGAAAGCATTTTGTTTGAAGGACTCTAGCTCCCTTAGGAAGCATTTTTCGAGCCATGTCCATATGAACTTTTTCTTCTAGAATGAAGTAAGGAACCGTTCCATGAACTTATTTACGATATTTTGATGTCTTCTGTCACAAATTTTGGAGCCCTGAACCAATGAAAAGCCATTTTTTTCGAAAAGGGCGCATTCTAGCGATGTCAAACAAGAGTACCATTTTTACTTAAAAACCTCAGGTTTTCAGATTCTGGAATAAAATTTGAGAAAAACGACTTAGAATTAAAATTTCGTTCAGAAGCGTCCCATATAGGGGGGGCTTAGGACTAAATTTGCTCAAACATTTTTGACCACTGTAATTACTTCAGCATCAAACACTTATTAAAGGTATTCACTTTCACGTAACTATCTTTAACGGTTTTGAAGATATTTAGAAAAAACCATGGTCAAAGTGCCTATTTTAAGGGGCCCTAACTCCCTTAGGAAGCATTTTCTGGCATATGTTTATAAGAACTTGTCGACATATTTCTACCTAAAGAATCTCTGGTTAGCCGTTGTCCCTATAATTCTGAGTCAGCCTGTATATCACATTTTGATATTTACCTGCTACATATTTATCATTTATAGCAGATATTTAGCATTTCACTATCAGTTGGAGTAACATAACCTAACAAGTGAAGCGAAAGTTGTAAATTTTGATTAGTATCATGAAAAATGTCTTTCAAATTAACACCCTTTGGGTTGCAAAAAGATTTCGGACTTAAGCATTTCAAAAAATATGAGAAACACTTAGGTAATCACTTGGGTAATCCAAAGCAAATGGAAAAATATAATTTAACGGAATGCAAACGCAGTCCAAAATAATTTAGAACACTTTTTGATGTTGTCTTCCAAGCGCTTGTACTGAAAAGTTGTAAAATAGAGTGAAAATGACTAAAAATATATTGACGTATTTGGTATCAAATTGCTAGGAAAGTGACAAAAGTGTCGCTGATGGTGGTTAAATCTATTTTTTTAGCAATTTCGTGAGTCAAATGATGAAGCTTGGTGCAAAAATTATTGGTCAATTGTGATTCCTCTTGACGTTATAAGCCGCCAAAGATCTTCATTTTTAAACATTTTTTTAAAATATCTTTCGAAACGTGTATCTTAGGATTTTGAATTTTTGCACAGCATTGTTACAGACCAAGAAGCAACTGCTGATGGTACTTAAGACATTATTCAAAAAGCGGATCTGTTATACAGGGTGGCCCCGATGTTATTTGCCCTTGAACTTTTTATGTTTGAAAATATTGCTAATTTTCCTAAGCGGCCGTATTCCCCGTTCAATTCTAAAACTTTTTTGGCTCTTAAAATTTTTCGAAAAAACTAACCACTCACGAGAAAAATTGAAAAAACCGAAAACGTGATGCAGGTAATCACCTTAAAACCAATGACGAGTCTACCTCATAAAAAAGTGAAATTACCATCAATGTTTTTTCTTCAGTTGTGAGCAATGGTTCTGGGCACAGATGTACGACACCTTCAATGCAAAAAAACAGTTGAAATGTGATGCGTGTCAACGTACACTTTGATTTTTATTGAAATTGTAGGTTTATCACGATGATCATGTTTTCGGTTTTTTCAATTTTCCTCGTGAGGGGTTAGTTTTTTCGAAAAATTTTAAGAGCGAAAAAAGTTTTCGAATTGAACGGAGAATACGGCCGCGTAGGCAAATTACAATATTTTCAAACATAAAAAGTTCAAGGGCAAATAACATCGGGGCCAGCCTGTATAACAGGGATCCGCTTTTTGTATGTCTTAAGTACTATCAGTAGTTGCATCTCGATCTGTAACAATGCTGTGCAAAAATTCAAAATCCTACGATACTTTCGAAAGATATTTAAAAAGAACGTTTAAAAATGAAGATTTTTGGCGGCTAACATCAATAATTTTTGCACCAAGCTTCATCATTTGAACAGCTGATTCTGTGGTCTGTGAGTCTTTCAGACTCACCCTGTATATCACCGGAAAATAAATAGCACGCTATTTTACATCACCACATTTTTTTATTATTAATTTTCATTTAAACTCTATTTCACTATTTCAGACGCAGTTTTTCTCCCAACATAACTGCGTGACCTCGGATGCTCAGAAAAAGTACAACTCCAGGGCGGCTCAGCTTTACCGAGAAAAACTAAACCAGTTGGCTGCGAATTCTCTTAAAACCAACTTGCAGGTGTGTTGATTTTGGTGTTTTTTTTTAATTAACCGCTTTTCGTGTTGTTTTTTTAACGTCAGCTGCACATCCATCCGCATGTTGAAGAGAGTGCTGGGGATGAGAAGGAGGTCGATTTTTTTACGGAGCAGGAGAATTTTTCAGTGCCTGACTTGCCGCAGCCACAACTAATCAAAGTAGGTCATAGTTCTAACCCCCATTTTACATTAATTTATTGTTATTAACATTCGTACTAAGCAAAACAACCCTTAACTTTGCGATTACCTGCAATGATCTAGTAGTTAATACAGAGGGATCAATCAAAAACAAATTAGAAATTGAATGGCATTCGACAACAATTTGAAACTTTGCACATTATCAGAGCACATTATCGAGGGGTAAACCACGTCCATTTTTTGGAAATACGTTTAAAAATTGTGCCGTATTTCCAAGTACTCCCATGTATTTACTAGTATTTCCAGAGTGAGCTTGTTATCACGTCGCCTGACCAAAGTTGGGAAAGATAATAATAATAATAATAATAATACTTTTGAAAGGTATCTAGATACAGATACAGATACTTTTCTATAAGAATATACAAGATACTAAAATACTTTTTAGGTAAAAGATACTTTCTATATTTTGTTTCCGTCTGTCGCACTTTGGTATGCTTTAGGAATCCGAAATCCGGAACATAGAACGTTATTTTAAACATAAATGAAACAAAATATATTGTAATTTCTATTTAAATGATGAAGATTACAATTAGAAGATTAATGCATCAAAAATGATTAGTAGGACTTATAGGTAGGGGAAAACTTTTTATTCGTATACATTATTACATCAAACAGCAGACTGCCAATACCAGAAAACGAAAGATACTTTTGACAGATACTTTTAAAGTAGGTACCTATGTAAGATACTTTTAATGTGTCTAAGATATTCTTAAGTATCTAGATACAAGATACTTCTGAAATGTAACTAAGATAGAGTTACTTTTTGTGAGAGTATAAAAGTATCTTAGATACTTATATCCAGTACTTAGTATCTAGATACTAAGTAACAAATAGGTAACACTAAGTAACAACCAATGGGATTGTTTTCACCAATTATCTTATTGGCTATTAGTGGCGTAGCAGTATGTGAGGCACTCGTGTTTTAGCTTATTCGTGGGTTCGCTCGCTCCTCAACACCGTCCGAGCGATAACTTGAGAACTCATTGACATATCGAGCTGAAACTTAGTGTACAGTTGCGTATCGCAAAATACTCGATGGGGATTGCTTTTGGGCCATATCGGAGCAAGGGGTTGGGAGTTAGGGGTGAAAAACTGGAAAACTATTAATTGAAATAACTCGAGAAGTAGTGGGGGTATCTTACTGAAACTTCGTATTTCGTTCTGCGGTGCGTTTCCCTGACGGGTCCGCTGCATTCAGACCTTGGTGTACACGTTCGACTTTAAAGTGTGTTGAATGGGAGGGGGTGTCAACTTGGGGAGAAGAAATTTAGGGGATGAAAACCACCAAGGGTTGCACGCGCAGCTATTTGAAGCCAAATGTGCACATATATTTCGATAAAATCTTGCGGGGGATGCATTTTCCACAAAATCGGACAGGTGGGGTGGAAATTAGGGGCTGCAACACGAAATTCCGCTTAATAAGTATTGGTCGAAATTGGCGTCTTTCGATAGCTTTCAATGATTCAAAAAAGGTGTTATAGATATTTTGCGAAAAGCACCCTTAAAGGCGCTGCAACCCCTAACATGAGGTGACACTGTGGCGGATGAACCAATTTTTACTAAGATCTAACAAAAGGGATGTAATTTAATTAAGGGTTGAAACTGGAAATTTCTTCCAAGTAAATGGTGGTATGAAATGACGGGATTCGATAGATTTCGGTCAACCATTGAAAAAAGTTGTATGACTTCTCATGCCAAAACCAACCCCTAGGCCACTAACGCAAAAAGTATGTAACACTGGAGAAATTAATCATAAAGGTGTGAGATCATGAGGGGTTGAAAATGTGAATCTCTAAATCACCGCAATTTTTCAACGAATTGGATTAGGCTGATGAAATTGAAAACGCAACTTCCTTTAGGGGTTGCAGAAACACAATAATACGAGAACTACAAAAACTACTGGTGGGGTGATTTCCAGCGACACTTTAAGCGGACGGAAAAATTTCAGCCAAGATCTAACCAGAGGGATGAAATTTAAGGGTTGAAACTTGGAAGTCTTCACCGTAAAACTAACCCCTAGGCTACTAACAACCCATCACCCCTAGCAAGCGGAATAAATACATTTTATTTATTAATTCAGGCTTCTTTGTGATTTTTCGGCAATTGAAAGTCATATTCATTGATTTTTTAACCCATTCACAATTTTTCAACCCCTTTCATGATATGTAAACCCTCAAAAAGCAAGATTTACGCAGACCGGTTCATTTTCACTCCTGTTGACTTTTCATCCCCCTTCACAATTTGTCAACCCCGCGAGCGTTTTGGCCAAATTCTTCGGCAATAAATTTTTTGGATTATGTTTACCGTTTTCAACCCCATTCGCAATATTTCAACCCTCCAAAAGCTAAATTTTGCAGAATTGGCTAACTTTTGTGCTATTTGCTGCAATTCTACTTAACTAGGGTTAATTTTCACCCCCTTTGACTTTTCATTCCCCTTTACAATTTTTCAACCCCCTAAGCACTTATTTTGCAGAAATCGCTTTATTTTGTTTTTCTTCGGCAACAAATTCAACTCCTATGAATTTATTTTACCTTTTTCACTTTTCCCGCCCCATTCGCAGTATTTCATCCTCCCAAAAACTAAATTGGCCTAATTGTCCTATTTTCGTGTTATTTTTTTAATTCTACTTAACTACTGTTAATTTTCATCCCTTTTAATTTTTCATCCCCCTTTACAATTTTTCAACCCCGTAAGCGTCTATTTGGCTAAGTTCGCGTCATGTCATTTTTCTTAACGATACTAAATTCAACTCTTATGGATTCAGTTTGCCTTTTAGAATTTTTCAACCCCCTTCGGAGGAGGTATAAGTATTTTCAACCTTCACAAAACTTCAATATGCATAAGTCGCTTATTTTCGTGTTATATTTTATGATTTTTCTTAACCGCAATTAATTTTCACCCTTCTTGCCTTTTCATCCCCTCTATAATTTTTCAACCCTCTGAGTGCTAATTCTACAGACTTTTTTTTTAAACTTTGTTCATTCTCTACTGTTTAATTCTGCCAACTTTTCCAACATTACGTCTTTCTACTAATATAAATAAATAAAATCTGCACCGGACTCCACCAGTAAATCCAAACGGCCCCTTATACACATTAACGTGATAAACATCTACAGGAATACACATCGCATTGATGTACATCTCCCGGTGGCTTTTGATTTGTGGCTTCATCACCCGCTGGCTCGCTTGTCGGGTCCGTCCGATTTTTAACTAGAGAACGGCTTGAGATATCGAGCTGAAGTTTTGTGTATACCCTCGCCTGGCGAAAATCTCGGCGGGGATTGCTTTTGGGCCATATCCGACCACGGCGGTGAAAGTTAGGGGTGAACAACGAAAATTAAAGATTATTTAATAACTTATGAAGCTGCAACTTGGTGTATGGTTACAGTTACAGCCCCATAGTATCTAAGTCATGACCGGCTTTCAACAAAACTTCGCCTGGGAGTTGAAAGTTAAGGGATGATAATTGAAGGGAAAAAAGTCTTCCTTGTACAAAACGAGTACGGAATCAGATAGACGGTTAAAAATTAACTGTACAGATACATACTTGAATTACCTCTCCGGAGGGTGATTTCTGACGCCTTTGAGACAAGGGGGTTGAAACTCAAGAAAATGTCAGGAAACATGAACAAAAAACCGTGCTGTTATAGACCACCCTTGATTATTGAAAAAACTTTCTATACATGAAGGGGCTAAATCCACCCTTAAGGCACCTGCAATCCTTAAAATAATCAATCTACATTTTATGTATAATTTGAGTTCGGACACCAAAAATTTTACCGGTAAATCAACCCCCTGCCCCACCCCCTGCAACCCTCTGAGTATCAAAAATTGGCATAGGGGAAGTGAGCTCTTGAATCATGTACTAACTGGAGAGACACAATTACTTTCCAAATTTTCACCCCAAAAAAGTCAACCCCTCCTGCAATCCTCCAACCAAAAGAAACAAATCGACCATTACAAATTTCACCACCCACTCCCTGCAACCTTCTGAACACATAAAAATTGGCATTGGGGAAATTGAATTTTTTAATAATGTGCACCCTGGAAAGATTCAATTACTGTCAAGTTTTTCAACCCCGAAAATTAGCCCCCCAACCCCCTGCAATACCCTCTAAACACGAAAAATTTATCATTGGGGAATTTGAGCTCTTGAATCATGTACAACCTGGACCTCAATGACTGTCAAAATTTTCACCTATAAAAATTCACCCCCCCACTCCCTGCAATACAAAAAATAAATTGGCATTGCGGAATTTGAGCTCTTAAATCATTTTCACCCCCAAAAATTCAACCCGAACCCCCTGCAACCCCCTAAACACCAATGATGTACAACCTGAAGAGACTAATTAATTGTCCGTCACATATTTCACCCCCAAAAACTCATTTCCCACCCTGTTGAATATCGAATTCGTTTAGCCAACTTAGGGGGTGATTCTGTAACTTTTAACATCGATGTTAGGCACTGTAACTTTAAACATCGATGTTATAATGTTAAATGACAGATACCCAATGTAATTTCTGTCATTTAACATTATAACATCGATGTTTAAAGTTACAGAACTAGGGGGTTAACTGACTATATGGCCTACTCTAGTTCTTTTAAGAAATAAACTATTACAGGAATACACCACTGCCTTGAGAAATATCTTTCAATTATGTACACTAGAGTATAATGCGAGGCGCTACCACTAGGTGCAGATCTGCTGAGATAGTAATTAATTCAGACGATCTTTATATACACACCCTCAACAAAATAAACATCTACAGGGACACAAATCGCATTGATGTAGATCTTACATTGGTTTTTATTGAGAATTTTTGACCGTGCTCTATTTTATGACGATTTCGTGCCACCCCTCTTTAAATCATGAATTTTAACACTTGAGTCGCTTTTTCTGCTCAAGGAACAATAATTGATAATAATCCGTCCAGGTGGAGGAATCCCAACGCCTCCACATCCGAACAGACCCAGAGGAGGGTCCCACGGTCGACTTCACCTCAAGCGCTCAAGAACCCAGAAAATCTACGATAACCGCAAGAAAACCGCCAGCAAAGAAATCCGGGGTATGGATTTTTTCCACAAAAAAAATATCTCCAAAAATTTTTTACAGTTGGGCGCCAAGAAAGGGGGCCTCGGAGCCACGAAAGTGAAGACAAACTTTGCGGCCTTGGAACGCGAGGCGGAAATCGCCGAAGAAAACCGATTGAGAGTAATGGAGGAGAGTGCCAAGGCCGCGGCGCTGTCCTCGAAAGAGCAGGAGGAACGCGACGCAGCCGTTCGACTTGCCTACAAAAATCTCAGCAACGAACAAATGAAGAAGGAGGAGGAGATGAAGCGGAACGATCCGAAGAAGGCCGAACAATTCGAGAGGCTTGGCATGGGGGTGGGTGCCAGAAGGTGCGTAAAGCTAATTTGTTTGATTTTTTTACCTACGTAGGAACATGAGCGATGATGACCACTACAGATAACTTCCTCTGGAATTCAAAATATATAATTTTGATATTCTTTCTTGTCGGAAAGCTGATTTGTTTGCTTTTTCTACCTACGTACGAACATCAGCGATGATGACCACTACAGATAACTTCCCCCAGAATTCAAAATATATAATTTTGATATTCTTTCTTGTCGGAAAGCTAATTTGTTCGATTGTTCTACCTGCGTAGGAACATCAGCGATGATGACCACTACAGATAACTTCCCCTACAATTCAAAATATATAATTTTGATATTCTTTCTTGTCGGGATGCTAATTTGGTTGATTTTTCTACCTACGTAGGAACATCAGCGATGATGACCACTACAGATAACTTCCCCTAGAATTCGAAATATATAATTTTGATATTCTTTCTTGTCAGGGAGCTAATTTGTTTGATTTTTCTACCTACGTACGAACATCAGCGATGATGACCACTACAGATAACTTCCCCTAGAATTCAAAATATATAATTTTGATATTATTTCTTGTCGGAAAGCTAATTTGTTTGAGTTTGCTACCTACGTAGGAACATCAGCGATGATGACCACTACTGATAACTTCCCCTAGAATTCAAAATATGTAATTTTGATATTCTTTCTTGTCGGGAAGCTAATTTGTTTGATTTTGCTACCTACGTAGGAACATCAGCGATGATGACCACTACAGATAACTTCCCCTAGAATTCGAAATTTATAATTTTGATATTCTTTCTTGTCGGGGAGCTAATTTGTTTGATTTTTCTACCTACGTACGAACATCAGCGATGATGACCACTACAGATAACTTCCCCTAGAATTCAAAATATATAATTTTGATATTCTTTCTTGTCGGGATGCTAATTTGGTTGATTTTTCTACCTACGTAGGAACATCAGCGATGATGACCACTACAGATAACCTCCCCTAGAATTCAAAATATATAATTTTGATAGTATTTCTTGTCGGAAAGCTGATTTGTTTGATTTTTCTACCTACGTACGAACATCAGCGATGATGACCACTACAGATAACTTCCCCTAAAGTCCAAAATATATAATTTTGATCTTCTTTCCAGTGGAATTAGTCATTCGGCTTTGAGCGACATGCAAGTCATCGAACAGGAGAACCTCCAGTCCACTCAAAGCACCCTCACTTCTTTGGGAAAGTTGAGAATTTCCGACGGGGACAGCTTCTTCGACGATTACTCCTACGGCAGCGGCTTCAACATGAATCGCAACAGCAGCAAGCTCGATTCGTTTTTGTCTGAAGGCACCAGAGACAGGGATAGAGACAGGGAGAAGGAGAGAGACAGTTGGGTGATCGTGGAGGATCCGGTGGAGAAACCTAGAGCTGCTCCGAGGAAGCCCGAAGCGAAACCTTCGAGAAACTTCGAGGCGTCGTCGTCGGATACCGCTCAGAAAAAGTTCGGCAATGCCAAGGCCATCTCTTCGGATCAGTTTTTCACCGATCGCGAGACGGATTTCGAGACAAAGGCTAATTTGAACCGATTTCAGGGGTCTTCCAGCATATCTTCGGCGGAATTCTTCGGAAACGGGAAAGGTACGAAACTCTAACCGTGTTTTTTTTAGGGTTGAGGCTTAAGAATAATTTCTTCGAAGTGGCTTAAGTAATAATTTCCCTTGCAGAATCGACCCAGGCTACTAATTTACAAGCCTACGACCTGGAGGACGTAAAAGAGAGCGTCAGGCAAGGTGTAACCAAGGTGGCGGGCAAAATAAGTTCTCTGACCAATGGAATCGTGTCGTCCTTGCAAGACCGCTACGGCTACTAGCAATAAATAATTTGTGGAAACGATTGGCACATTTACGAGGATTGAAAGTGTGCCTTGAGTTTTACAACAAAAGGATTCCTGTATTTTGTGAATAAATTAGCCGAATTGTTATCGTGACACTTTTGTTAAGCTCGGACATTTTTTTTGTTTGACTTTATATTGGCTTTTTTAGGTTATGTAGATCAGTGACTTTATTTCGCTGTGTATCATATTATATTTTTGTGAATAAATTTTTTCAAAAGTACCTACTGTAATTTTTAGCGACAAAAATATAATCATAATAATACCCTTTATTCCATTTAAAAATTTTGGCAGCAGAGAAGCGGCTGGAACCTACCCCTCGCGTGGGTCTTTCATTTTCGTGTCTTGTGTTTAAATTTTTAAAGTTGACATGCCTAAATGGCTCTTCCCGTGGACCAATTGCTTCCAAAAGCCTTTCAGCTCTTCGACGGGTCACCTAATCTCCATGCACCAAATTTCAGCCAAATAGATCGAGTAGTTTGGGCTACAACGTGGTTTTACTGTTATTACAAAATTTCGATTTTTCTGCCTAGTCGAAAAACTAAATAATGCACTTTATGCCAATTTCTTGAGCGAATAATTCTTGACTGGCATACAGCCCTAGTTTTTTTGACCAAGCAACTGCCTAACCTCGTAACTGACAACTGACTGACGTAAGCCGAAATTATGATGACGGACGTTTAAAAGTATTTCCGTATCCGGTTTGCTCTTTCAGAGTAGTTAAAGTATTGCCACCAGATGTCAGACACTTAGCTGATTTTCGGGAATTTGTCACAAAATGCAGATGAAAGCGCCCAAAAGCACCAGATGTAGTGCATTAATCACCAAAATTCGCAACCCTTAGACTGGACGACCGTTATTTTCGTTTAATCACGTTGATTCGAGTAAGTATTCATAGATGTCCTTCTTTTATTAAAATCATCAATACAATCGCCAACTGGTGCAGGTTCTAATGACAGAAATGCACCCCTATTGACGGATGGTATTCTAAATTCTAAGCGTAACGCTCAAGATTTAAAATTATCTGCGAACCTCACGCGTATTGTTTAGTTCGCTAATAAAGTTTATCTTCGCTAATTTGAATTTATAATTTTACTGTCTTGGCCGTTTGCACCAGTACCGAATAAATTTGAATCACCCTTAATTGTCAGATTAGAAGCGGCAACACGGCAAGAACTTCATGTTCATTTTTGAAGTTTTATCAAAAGAAAGTAAGAATGTAAGAATTTTTCAAACCAAATATGGATCTTCTTCGAGCACGTTTAAATGAGGATATTAATCCATGTTTTGCACCTTCAGTCATTCTGATCCAATTTTATCAGTGACAGACAACAAAGAAAACACTTTTCAGTGCCACATCAGTCAATTTTCCGTTTTAGTGCCGACGCATAATGCGGAGGCACTTTAGTTCCTGATTATTCGCTCGCTCGCTTGTTTCCTCTGTCCGAGCGATAACTTGAGTACGAAAGCAGATATAATTATATCGAGCTAAAACTTTGTACACGTACAGGGTCATTCACGAAGAGCGTCTGTTAGACGTATCTCGAGAAGTTTTGGCGTCATAGTCGGGGGTTCCAATGGATTCTGAATTGAAGGAAAATATTTTCAAGATGGCCGCACTTCCGGTTATACCGGAAGTCGACATCAACTTCATTATTTTAAATGGGACATCCATGTTTTTATAGCACATTCCGATTCTACATCAAAGTATGAGAATTTTGGTGTAACATTACCCTATGATGGCTAAATATGACAGATTCCGAAAAAAATTATTTTAATTTTTAGAGACGGAATACTTAAAAATTGATATCTGTGCCAAAAAAAGAGAGTATTGAAATTTTGACAGCAGTAAAACATGTCTTTGAGACAACGGACTGTGGCTTAAAAAGCAGAAAATTCATCTAGAGAGGGTCTCACTTAATTAAAGTTATAACCCTTTCTTAAACTGCAATAATACTGCATGTCATGGCTTCCACAATAAAAGCGGTTTCTACCGATTTAACCCTTTGGATTAATTATCGCATCGCTAATTAATGAAAGTCGCCTGTGGGTCACAATAACATCAAATGAAGCCAGTTTTCGGTAAACCTCACGATTACAGGAAAATCTTTGCATTCCTCACCCCAACGAAACTTTAATTAATCCCACCTGGTTTGATTAACCCTTTACCTGATCTAATTAGGGGATGAAGGCTTTCTATTTTTGCCGTCAGCCATTAAACGGACAATTTAGGGCGACTTGAAGCCCACCCTGAAGTAGGTTCAGTTCACACATAACAGAAAAAATTAATAACATTTTTCGAATTGTTATAAACCAATTAACCGCAGTTTCTCGGGATTTGAGAGCTCCTAGAGCGCAACAGGGGACCAGGCTGTAGGCTCTAGCGTATCTGAATCAACTATAGATACTGCTAACGAGGAAGACAACATTATGGAACCGGGGGGGAGGCATTTTCGAAACAACAACAAATTAGAGCTTTGAACTCCTCCGGTTTTGCTTTGAAGTAATTTATTATACAAGTTACACAACTATCAATATTTATTTTGTAAACAAACGAAACATCGAAAAGGAAAAGGAAATATCTTTTATTTAGCACGTATAAATCATGACAAATTTGAAGAGGGGGGGGGCTGAAGAATCCTGAAAAAATATATAATGGGGCCGGTAGAAGTATGAGTTTTTCCTTTAAGAATAGTCATCTTGCGTAAACTGTACGGAACACACAGACGTGTATTTGTTCGGAAAGAAGTGCCTCCCTCGGTGCCTTCTGATTTTTGCCATCCGTTTAAACAATTTAGCTTTTCTAGTTTTATCAAGAAAACGATGAAAACTCACTGCAGGGCGGGTTTTTGTTTTGTTATGACATCCCACAACACAACAATGAATTCAGTGCAATAACTAATAACTAAACGTGTTTAATAGGCGTTCGGCCGGGGTGGAACTAACGTGACGTCACGCACACCTGCAGCGGCGATTAGAAATGTTCATAACTCGGTTATTAGTCAAAAAAATGTAAAAATTTTAACGAGGCCCCCTTACTGAAACATAATCCTATCAGTTTAGATGATTTTTAAAATTTCGTTCATCTGGTGACAATGCCTTTAAACTACTAAGGGCTAATTGAGTAAGGGGGGGCTAATTTTCCCGACCCGCGGGCTGACAGCGGATGACATAAAGCGGCAGTTATCGTCAAAAAGGTGGCAAAAGATTAACTTTAAAAGGAGCATATCGTCAAATGTGATGTTTGATGTTCGAGGTGATGTCGGTATTTGTCAGAAAATTACGAAATTAGTCACAGACGATAAGGATTAAAAAAAATCTGTTGAATTGACTACTATCTACACAGAATACAAAGATCCACGCGATGGGGAGGTTCCAGCCGCTTCTCTGCTGCATTTTTAAAAAAAATTTAATAGGAGTCAAGGTCGATCGAAACCGCGAGATATTTCCGTGAACACAAACGAGTTTGACGCCACTTGCACTTTATATCTTTTCACGAGATGACCTGCAGTGGTTTCCCATTTATAATTTATCTCGTATTTGCATGTAGGTAAGCAGTGTTTCGTAAATAAGTATTTTATTTTAATCAACAATCTTGCAGCAGTTGCTATCAAGAATTCAGAAAATGTATGTAAGCCACCGAAAGTTTCAAAACACGGATTTTGGAGGCTTCCAAATCACGACGATTCCATAATTCTCGAGGAAGGTCTATCAGAGGGAACAACAGTGCAGATATTTTGTGCAAAGAATTATTTCCTTAGAGGCGACGAGTTTCTTCAATGCAAAAACGGAACATGGGATGCAAGGGCCGGCTCGTGCTTAAGTAAGACTCGCAAAATATCGATAATAACATTTAATAGCCATCCCGTGGACTTTTTCGTGGATCTTTTTATTGCCATCAATTCTTCTGTATAAGATTTTGATCCATCTTTTAGGTAGCTGTTTGATAAACTTCTTTCGGTGTTGTGGAGTGTTTCTACTGATAGTGAAGTGAATATTTATTTGATTTATTTTACGTTAATGTATGGCTGTCAACATGGGCGAGAATTTCAAATTTGCCGCCCTCAAGTTCCACCAGTGACGTCACATCCTGCTTTTGTCGTAAAGTACAGCCTTAGACCTAGATCTAATATAAATATGGATGGGCTCTGCCGTGCATTCTTTATCTACGTGACGTCTTTTGTCCGCTAAACAGAGATCGGTTAACTCACTCTAAGCTGTGTCATGCGTGAATTTGTACAGCTTTCGCCACTTCTTGTTTTCACTAGCGCATGATACATAGCTTAGAAAAGGATGGTGATACTGCAGGGTGTTTATGAGTTGAGAGTGACAGCATATATACTTGTCTGAGATATCTTAGAGCCAAGCCTAACTTGAACCAGCCCCATCCATAGTTATATTAGATCTATATGGCCTTAGAATACCTCTCAAATCTCCATATACCTTGCTCTGTACGAAAACATAACCTTAAATTTTGACACTTAATTAAGATTTGCTACATTTGTTACATTTGTGACAACTTTGCGACATATTTCAATTGCGACGTAGTAAAAGCTACAAATGTAGTAAATGTTGTAAATTCAATATTGCGACATTTACCCAACCCTATGGGTATAACCCTTCAGCCTTCTGACCTAGCCCACGACGCCGTTCCTCAAAGTGTCGGAACCTTCCACGCCCCCGCAGGAAACCCATCTGACTCTTGTTTGGAATAGGTCGTTACTTACCGGAGTTAATGATTCGAATTTCAGCAAACAAGTCAAAGCGAAGTTTAGAGCAAAGATATATTCGAAATCAAATGAACAGTTTTAAATCAACAAGTCAATAAGTTAAATAAAGATTACAACGTGAACCCGGAAAATTTAACTACCTTGAATTTATAAACAATAACTTTGCCAAAGGCGCTTTCTTACGAGTCAACTTTAATTGACCGATTATATTTAGTTGATCAACAAAAGTTGAACGAAAACTAAAGTGAGAACCTTTGTTAACTTCCCCACAACCAGCATAAAAATGGGAGGTTAGTACAATCAGTCCAAAATTCGAAACTGAGATAACACCTGATCTCTACGTTTCAACGTCCAAAGTGCGGTTTTTAATTTTTTTTAATTTGAATGAAATTTAGAATATGAGTGTTGGCCTTCTGGTGAGCCCAGTTAATTTTCTTGCCGATCCGCAAACGCCAAGTGCCTTTTTGGCACACCAACTATGAAATTTGACTTACGAACACCAAAAAATCGAAATTTCGAAGAACCATTAAATAACAGGCTACAGTCTAAACTACTAGATCGATTTGGCTGAAGTTTGGTAGGTAGGGGTACCATTACCAGCCGAAGAGCTGATCTAATTTTGGCGGCAATCGGCGAACGGCAAGTGCCATTTTGGCATATCAACTTTGAAACTTGAATAATGAACTCTCATTTTCTCTATCAGCACATGAAAAGTCTTCAAATTTTGTTTTCAAAATTTTATTCAAGCTTAGTGCCCTTTTGGCAAGAGATCGTCAAATTTAGAAAAATCACAGAAAACAACTTAGGTTTGGTGGAGTGAAACTTAGATATAGTAAATAGTAACATTTACTTGGTATTGATGATAGGATTGGATCATTCACCAAGTGAGGAGGTTCCAGCCGCTTCCGTAGCTGCCCATTTTTTTTATCGTAGAATACGCCCTAAGATATTATCTTCTAATTTCGGGACACATAATTACATAGTCAAATTTTAGGGAGATGTCCATCGATTTATAATAACCCAGAAGTGGCGGCAAAATGTACTTTTCAAGGTCGCCAATTGGAGGATTGCGTAAACCCACCAGAATTTACAGTAGTGACCTTCAGTTGTACAGATCAAAATTATGGCGATCATGGAGCAACTACACAATGTTTCGACGGCTTCTGGAATAGGTACACCCCTCCTGAATGTAAAACAGGTTAGCCGACGTTACCTACGTAACCAACACCATGATTGATATGCTGTCATTTTAGTGTGTGGCAATAAAGAACCGGACGTCATGCCATTAATCCTGGGTGGAACAGAGGCAAAATCCGTGCCTTGGCAAGTGGGACTTTACTCATTTTGGGGAAACAGACAAGGATATGTAAATATATGCTCAGGAACACTTATAACCGCCCGCATGATTTTAACCGGTAAAAATCAAAAATTACGAATTTTTTTAGCAAAAATTTTGCAGCGGCGCATTGTATGGCCAATTCAACCTCGCCTTATTTACCAATCGACCAATATAGTGTTACGGTTGGCAAGTACGATACAATGTATAACTCAACAACATATCCTGATGCCCAGTATGCATCTTTGAAACACATTTTTATTCACGAAAGATATCGAGGAAATAAGTATAGATTCGACGCAGACATCGCAATTTTAGTAACAGAAAGACCGTTCACGTTATCAGCTTTGGTGCAGCCGGCCTGCCTCAGTTTCGAGCAAGGGGATTACTCTGAAGGTTGGGTAGCTGGGTGGGGTGCGTCCATCCTCAATGGAACTGAAGATACTGAAACTCTGATGGAAGTAAAGATCCCACTGTTAAATCGTACATTTTGCCAAAGAACGGAAACGTACGAGCTCGCCAGCGAAATGTACTTCCTCTTTGACAAATTTTGCGGGGGGGATCTTCAAAAAGGCATAAATACGTGTATAGGCGATGATGGAGCAGGAGTGCTTGCCAAGAATAAAACCGATGATAAATTTTATATAGCAGGCATTGTGTTTATGAGTATTGATGACTGCGGGGTAGGGACCTACACCTACTTCACAGAGATTTCTATTTATAAAGACTTTATAATCGACGCAAAAAAAAGAATGTAATTATTGCTTTTTTTGTATGAAAGTGACAGTCAAAAAGCAGATCAGCCATGTTTCCGAAGATACTCGATGAATTAATTTTCCTCGATACCTTCGGCATATTGACTGCAAGTTCTGCCATACCGATTAGATTTTTGATTAATGTGTTTTTTAGAGAAAATGAATGTTTTGAGGGTTGTAAAGGAGAAACAAAAAATTTTACCGATTGCGTTATGCCCAACTATCCAAAAAACGGTTTCTGGAACGTCTTCGGTAACGCCACCGTTTTCCCAGGCGATAATGCCACCTCTGGTACCGCTATAAAGGTATTCTGTCACCGCGAATTTCTCTTGGAAGGGAAAGACGTTCTCACCTGTAGAGACGGAAAGTGGAGCTCGGCAGTTGGTAAATGTTTAACGAAATGCCCCCCCATTTATAGCACATCCAAAATGGAAGTTAAATGCAAATTCATCAACAATATTGAAACAGAAAATTGCACAGATGTGCCGAGCTTTACAGTGGCTACTTTTAAATGCAAAGAATACTACCAGGATTTCAATTTGTTTAAAACTGGAAATCGGGTTTGCAGAGATGGGGTTTGGCTACAGGATCTTCCCGATTGCAAATTAGGTGAGGATCAATCTAATCTTCTATAATTATTTATTTTTTCATGCAGTATGCGGAAATAGAAACGGTACGACGGATGCTAAGTTGTTAGTTTATGGCGGAGATGAAACTACAATTCAAAACTTTCCCTGGCAAGTTGCTGTCTACAACAAGAAGAAAATTTTGAGTTGTGGTGGTTCTTTGATCAGCCAAAACATGGTTTTAACTGGTAATTGATCTGTGATAGTATTTTACGTAACTAGAGTTGTAAAGAAGGTTTTTACAAGCGAGCTCAATTTTGAAACGCGAACGATGGAAAAACCCTTTACTACACGAGTTGCGTGCGTACAAAGTTTTATTGTTCAGTACAAAATTTGAAATTAAAAAGTTGACGTTTGCTGTAATGTGACGTTTTCCAGGGTACTGAACAATAATATACTATTATTGACCAAGGTAGATAAGAACTGTTTTAGACCAAGCGGCAACATTGTAACTACGAGGTTAAATAGGGCTGAAATAGTCTTCTCTACCGTGGTAAATATAGTACTTTTTTCACTTACTAGCAAAAAAAAAACGGAATTCTCAGTTCAAAGATAATTCAATAATGGTACGTTTTAAAGCTTTTTTTCTAATCTCAGTAAATTCTAGCTGCTCATTGTGTAACTTCGTCATTTGACGGAGCAGTTTTTCCTAAAGAAAATTACGAAGTGGCTGCAGGAAAGTACTACAGAGACTACCGAGGTACCAAGGAGGGATCTGAAGTCCAGTACTCCAACGTATGTCAAAATGAAAGCTATGAAAGTAACGGCTTTTATGTACTTACTCTTAACTAAGTAATGAGTTTGTATTTGAGACGTATATGAAACGTATTTGACTCTCTCATAAAGGCTGTTATTAATTCGGACGATTGCAACAGTCGTCCATGACTCGTGCCTAAAAAATAGCTAACATTACGTGCTCGTTAAATGATAGGTAATACTTAAGCATGTATACCGTAGGTTAAAGAAATAGTGATTCACGATTCCTACCGAGGATTTCTTCAGCACTACGTCGCAGATATTGCAGTACTGATCACAGAAATTACGTTTCAACTCTCTTTAAAAGTGCAACCTGTTTGTATCAACTCTTCGCCTGACAATAACAAAGATCTTGCAGCAGAAGGATGGGTAAGTTGACAGAAATATTTTCCAAATTATGAGGCGTTTGTAGATTCCTGGATGGGGTATTACTGAGGAGGGCAGTTTATCTGAAGCCTTGAAAGTATTAAAAGTACCGTTAGTGGAACAACAAGATTGTGCCAGTTCTTCGGCATTTAGCACTAATTACCTGACGCACGACAAAATGTGCGTTGGATATTTCAATCAAAGTAAAATCGAAGAATTTGAACGGAAAATTAAATTTTTGTTTCAGGTAAATCTGTTTGCAAGGGTGATAGTGGTGGCGGTTTGGTGTTTAGGAACCGGAACAACGGCAGGTATTATTTGAAGGGGTTGGTCAGTCTTGCGCCGCCAAATAAGAGTGGGTGTTCTAGCGAAAATTTTGGACTGTTCACGAACGTTTCTATTTACATTCAGTTTATAGATGAAGCCAGAAAGAAAATAAAGTGATCTTTTCCATTGCTTGCCTTCTCTATAGAATTAGTTTTTTCCAGGCAGTTTGGCTGCAAAGGAAAGTATTTGCTCCCTATACTTCAAAGGCGCGCCTTTGTCTAAACTCACACTTATGTACCATCGCATTTACTTTTGTCTAGACTGGTTGTGCCATCGCCTTTGCCTTTGGCTCCCACATTTTTTGTGCCTAGATCGATAACTCGCGTGCCGCCTCATTATACAGGGTCTCCCAGATTCAACGAGACGGGCACCAGCCGTTTTGATTTTATAAACAATTTTTGATAATTTCATAAAATGGAGTAGGTACACCCTGTCCTCAAAAAATGCGCTCATCGCGGAGCGGGCTGATAGAGGGCGAAGAAAAGTAACAGCTTTTGAGTCACACTGTAAATTCATCGAAAGACGCTCAAAGAAGGAGCAACACTCCGAAACGTGTCCTAAACAGTAAGTAAATTTTGTTGAACAAGACTTTGAAACTACCTTGTGTAATCAAACATCAGTTCCTCTTTGAAAATGGACCAAGTAGCTTTCAACAAACTCGAATGAATGTTTTTAACAATTGTTCATTTTGCTGATAACTGATGATAACTAGTGGCAAACTCTTCCCAAGGCATGTTAATTGGTAATTAATTTGACCACTATCATGGCAGAAAGTGTTTTTGCAGTACTTAAGCCTAGACTTTTCAGAAGTCGATAATCTAAAATTTTACCACTGAATCATACCGTCACACAACTATCTACGGAGCCGCATTAGTTACGGCTAGACATAGTAACAAATTGTGAAATTGACCACGAGGAGGACACAGGAGGACGGTATTCTTAAGGAGGGTAAAACCATTGAAAGGAGGTCTCCTTTGAGGAGAACGTCTGGTCGCCTTATGTGAGGGATTTAAGTACGGCTGTTGGTAACTATATTGGGGATGTCGAAGAGACTTTTACGCGGTCGAGCCTATAGCCCTCGCATAGTGATCATTTTTGAGGAGCTCGGGCCTCGGAACGTTCTCCACTATACGAGGTTAACGGTAGACCCTTGATGTTGCAACTTCAATTGTGGTGCTCAACCGATATAGAAACAACCTCTCTGGAAATAACATTTCAGATTTACATTTACATTTACCTACTTCAAATTTCAACGTTCTTGTGCTTGTGTCTGCTTCTGCATTTGGATTTTCTGATTGAGGACCCGTTGCCTCGATTATTATGAGAGGCATGTAACAAAACAATGTTGCTTCGAGAACAAAATCTAACAAGGCTAGGTACCTATACCTACATATAGAAGAGTGTTACAATTAGGTACAAAAAAGCATGATGTATTTCTACATAATAACAGGATAATTTACCACGGTACATTTTTCGTTGTCTTTTTAGCCACAATTCAGTAGAGGCCCATTTCTCACTGCGGGGATTTTAGTATGAATTTGATTTATTTTTTTGATTTCGAAATTTGCTTATGGAACGGTTGATTTATTTCTTTTATCTTTTTTATAAAATTCGATTAACTACCTAGGTACATAATAATTTTGAATCAGTTGCGAACAGTTTTTAAGGAACTACCTGGAGCATAAAAAGTGTCTGCATCATTCTGATGTGCAGCGTATTAATTTACATAGATAATAATCAAACTAGTAAATAAACCGAAATCCATACATTGCAAATAAATAAATTTTCGGTCCTTCATAGAGACTATGAAATAGAAAAAGGTACAACTGATCATTTGTAGTAACACTGGCAGCGCTCTATGAAATGAACATGAAAAATGAGACTCCAGCGCTCGACCACGCTCAATTTCGTATAATGCGCCGGGGTGTGTCGAGACGTTTTTAGGCTGTTGTTTCTTGAAAATCGCCCGAACGTTAACAAATTTTCTGACTTTATATTAATTAACCTCCCCACTCCACTTCACCATTAAAAAAAAAAAGGGAGGTTACTGCAATCACTAAAATTTCCGAATTCGAGATAAGACCGGATCTATACGTTTTGAGGTCTCAGGAACCCAAAAAAGTGGTTTTTAAAATGTGTCTGTATGTATGTACGAACGTTCGTAAACACGCCACAGCCCAAACTACTCGACCGATTTGGCAGAAATTTGGTACGTGTGCATGTGATAACCCAACTTAGATCTGAAAAGCTTTTGGAGCCAATCGTGCAACCAGAAGTGCCATTTTGGCACATCAACTTTTAAATTTTAAATGTAAACCCCCATTTTTCACGTCACCATAAGAAAGACCTTCAAATTCTGCGTCTAAAAATGTATTCACTCTTAGTGCCCTTTTGACCAACAATTTAAAAAAAATTCATTCTTATCGGACTTTAAAATAGCGGTACAGCCCAAGCCCCTCAACCGATTTGGCTGAAACTTTGCACATGAGGATTGTCTTACACGTCGAAGAGCTGAACAAATTTTGGATTCAATCGGCCCACGGAAAGTGCCGTTTTGGCACACCAATTTCGAAACTTAAAATTATTCTCTCATTCACCCATCAAAAACAACTTTTTGAAAGATTTATTGTTATCATCAGAAAGGTCTTCAAATTCTGGTTTTAAATGAGATAAGATTTATTCGCATTTAGTACCCTTTGGGTAGAAAAATCGAACTTTTGTAATAACGCTGAAACCACGTTATAGCCCAAACTACTGTATCGATTTGTCCGAAATTTGGTACATGGAGGTTAGGTAACCCATTGAAGAGCTGAAAGGCTTTTGGGAGCAATTGGTCCACGGGAAGTGCCATTTAGGCATATCAACTTTAAAATCTTAAACACAATAAGTCACGGAAATCAAAGACCCATGCGTTGGGGAGGTTCCAGCCGCTTCTCTGCTGCCTTTTTTTTTGAGTGCTATTAGACTTGTGCATTGCAGAAAACCGAAGAATTACTTCGACTATTGTGAAAAATGAGATTCTTGGCTCGGCGAAAAATCGGAAATAGAATCCTTCTGTTGGTGAGTGCTTCTTTAATGTTCATTATTCATTTGCTCGTTTATTGATTTGTGAACTATCCCCCCCTCGATTCTTTTTAACCTCCCCAACCCTACACTTTCAATTTTAAAAAAATGGGAGGTTACTGCACTGCAATCACTAAAATTTTCGAATTCGACATAATACCGGATCTATACGTTTTAAGGTCTCAGGAACACTATCACTAGAAACACCCCACTACACCGAAACACTTGATTTTCACTGCTGACGCGTTTCGAACACAATGTGCTCATTATCAAAGCCGAAGCTAAACAATCTGCCTGCCTAAAAACTGAAATATTTATAGGCCTACCCGTGTAGCTCCGCCCCTCGACTGAGATGGTTAGACCAATCACAGGTAGAGAAATAGTCACGCATGGGTGAACACGTATAAATATTACCAGTCCTACCTAAAGTAGCGTAAACAGAGATGAATATGCGATCCGGCCTGTATCGGCGTTCATAAGCCTATCTCTAGACTTATAAATTACGATACTGAGGAATCCAAAAAAGTGGTTTAAAAAATCTCTCTGCAGGGTCCGTCCGGGTAACTGTGAGACACTTTTCAAATAATTTATAGCGTTTTCCACTGGTAACGAAAAGTGCAAGTGCGAGTCACGTGATCCACTCCATTAATTTTTCGCGTGTCTTGTCGAGTGGAACGTATATTTGTGCTTTCCGTGCCGGACACTATTTTCAATTAGGAAAAAAGACAAGTTTGTTTTGGACATCAGTTTATGTTTTAATTTGGCCACGTTTGGTGAATTATTGTCACTATTAATTTATTGTCGGCCAATTCGACACGAAATTTTCGTTTCAAAGCTTCTGCACATCAACCCTTTCCATAAAATTTTCTACTTTGAAGATTTTTCTTCCTTTTGGAAAGCTAGGTAAAGTTATTTTTCTCCGCGATCACTACCGGAGTTTTCCAAAATAGCTAATATAATTATTACGTTTTTCACTTTGTATTCTGGTATTTTTCCTCCAACAAAAACTCGCAGGGTTTCAAAAGTGTTTTACCAGTGGAATGTGTTTCTCAAAAAGTGCACACTCAGTGCGCACAGGGCGCACAGTGACTTATGCGGGCGTTCATCCCCATCTAGTATGTCACGCTCGCACTTCCTTGACAACCACAACTGTCATTTGTTCTGTTGTTTTTACAGTCAGTTATCTATTATATCTATTAAAGGTGTTCTTAAAAGGGTCTACATCAGAAGTGGTTCAAGAAACAGCCCATCCTCTTGTGCCCAAGGCCAGGGGCGGATGGGCTCAACTGAAGTGGCCCGGGAAAACTTTTGAGGCGGCCCACTGCATTTTACGGGGGGGGGGCGAAGCCCCCAGGGTGCGGGAGGTGCGGGGGGCGGCAGCCCCCCCCCGTGGACCCGTTTTTTACTGTTTTCAATTAATAAACCAATCAACAGAAAAGTAATCAAATATGCAGCACTGGTTAAAAAACGCATAATTTTTTTATTGACAAACAAGAAACTAAAACATTACTTCTTTTTTCGGTAGAGCTCTACTATGGTCTGTCCTATTTCCATGGCGATTCATTGTTGACAACAATGATTCGCCATGGAAATAGGGTGAATCTCGGTCGTGTGGATCCCGGACAGATTATAGAAGCAAGTTCATTAATGACTTCTTCATGCCCAATTGTTTTTAGTAACGCCTTTTCTACGTTCATTAGCATGAACGATTCGAGGCGAGCGATTTTCTGACATAGTACCTACTTCTAAATCGATTTTTTATATGCCGAAGGGTTGAGAAACATCGCTCGCATTGAACTTGTGATATTGGCAGCAAAAACAGATATGCGGTAGTAAGAGCGGGGTACGCTTCTTGATATAGATTAAATTTTAAAATAAGTTTATAGCAACAAATAGCACAATTTCTACAACTTTTGCAAATTCCATGCTTTTCAATGTCTCCTTCCTCGGAATTGCCCTTATCTCTTTCTTCATCACTGGGAAATTACGGAGTAAGACTTTTCAATTGACAATTTTAATTTATCCCAATTCAAAGCGAAATTCAACAATTCCTCTTTCAATTTATCCTGTGTAGCTAATTCGTTAAATTTTAAAATTTTCTTGGACAAAGTCTTCATGCAGTCTTCTGGCAATTTATTTGCCTCTTTAAATTTCGAGAAATTATTAGGATCCAAGGCCGCAAGGTCTGCAAATATCCATATTTTTGGAAAATCGTTTTCGTATGGATTCCACGACAGTGTCCATTACAACATTGTATGTTTCTACTTTGAACTTGTCAAATTCTTCCGAAAATCGCATTTTATAAATATGAACCAATCGCTTTTTAGAATTTTTAACGTATCAGCCAATCAAATTTTGATTAAACTGGAAATCATGCACTTGTGCTGTTTTAATTATTTATTAGTGTTAAAACAACTTCACATCAACAAAGAAAAGAAAATTGAATTACATGTTCATTGAATTGCAGTGAAACACACAGCAATGATTCACACAGTTATTATAAATTTGTTGATTCTGTCGTTTCTGCGACGGGGAAGAAGCTGTAGTGTCAGTCAACAATTCTTCAACTATCGAGTCGCTTCTAATGCTTTTCATTTCATGTTTTGATCCTGCTCCAGCTTCATCTGCATCATCAGTTCTTTCTTGCTCTCCTCGTAGCTTTAGCACCATTCCTTTATGATGATCCTTGTCGAGCTGGAGATATGGTTTCAAGGATGTTATACTGGAATGTTCACTCATTTTTATTAATTGGGTTTCCCCTACTCCTTTTCTTGCTAATTGGGATACTGCCGTTGATCTGAGTGAATGGTTAGTTATCTTGACTGAATTTGTGTCGATACCTATGGCATTAGCTGCTGATTTCATCCATTTGCCCATTTCATTTTGCCCTACTGGGCAGTTTTTATACCATGCATTTGAGTGATCAAGCATCCAGCCAGGATTAGGAGTCAGGAACAATCTGTCCGTCGTAACATGCTTGGGACGTTTCGCAATCATTTTCTTAAATAACCTAGCAGATGCAAAATTATAAAATCTAAAATGATTCAAATCAATGTTTACCTGACTGGGCAAATAGCAGAGTTTGCAGCATCTGAGACCAAAAATTTACTTTCAGGTAACTTCTTCGCACCTCCCTGTTGTGTCTTGCTAAATAGAGGATTATATTCGAGACGTCCCGTAACATTTCCCAATTTGTCGATTTCTTCTTTGAAGTAGTGCATACGGCAATGAACACCTTCCCCTCCGCGCCAGCATAATTCATAAGCTGCTATGCAAAAAAAACTTCTTCTGCAACTCAGAAGGCGAATCCTCACCCCACAGATGTTTAATTTTGTCGTATTCGTCCTCAGTCAAAGCTACCGAACTGCGTTTTCGACTTTCCAAATCGCTCTGCAGAGCTTTTCTTTTGGCATCTCTTGCTAGTCTGGCAGAAAAAAACTGTACATCACTGAACAAGTTTAATTTCCTTCCGTAATCCTTGTAATACATTTCTTCCAACTGTTTTGCCGTACTGTTCCAAATCACCTTTACTACAGTTTCTTTGTACTCGTTACCATCAATTTTCTTCATATTGAAAGCCCAATCCTTCATAATTACGGCAATTTGTTCATTACTTGTTGATGAGTTCAGCTCGTAGCCCCTTTGCAGCAGAAACTCGTTGAACTGCTTCCAAACATAACTTTGAGATCGGACCTTATTCTTCGGTTTGATGCCGGAGATGGCTTCGTCGATGTCTCTGCTTGTGAAATTTGAAAATCTTGATGATGCAGAAGCCACAGGCGAGTCACTCATCTTATTAATACAACGTTACACTCTGCAAGTTGACAGCACAGCCAAAAATATTTTTGCAATTTTTCAATTATCTTGTTTATTTTGCAATTTCTATAGTTACAACTGCCACGAATATCTTGATATTATCGAATAAATTTTAGAGCGCGCCATAAAATTGCGATTTTCTGGCTGAATTTATTTCGTGGTGTTTTGATTTTCTTTGGAAATCTCTCCTGAACGTTTCGTTCCTTTATTGCTGCTAGGAAATCAACCCCTCGTCTTCGACTCGCGGTGATTTCCGCCGCAATAAAGGAACTCAACATGTCAGTCGAGATTTCCGAAAATCAAAACAACCACTTAATAAATTATATACGATAATACTTCATCTCTGCATTGTTCATCAGCCATTTTTTTCACTCGTCGTGTGCTAGGGTCTTTTACGACTTAATGACTTAAACGACACGAACTGTTATCCGGCTTATACATATTGAACAATGCTCTGGAGCTATAGGTAGGTAGCAGGTCGCAACCCTCATTAAAAATAAACTAAAATAGGAGGTGGTGACACGATACTCGTTCTAAGAAATGAATCTATCGTTATTTGGTTATAACCGGGAGATGTACTTACTAACGAGTTTTAATCCGTCCTGTCAACGGGTGGTCTTCCTTTATAATTCTAGGTAGCAAGTCGCAACCCCTCATTAAGCATAAATTGAAACAGGTGGTGAAAACGGGAGACTCCTCTTCTAAACATGCAAAATGTTTCTAATAGCGCGGCATTTGCAAACAGTTAAGTTTAATTTTGTGAGTTGTTTAGACCTTCAAAAAAAAAATGTTTGCGAAAATGGGGAAAAGGCGTACAAAACAACTTAGAAGCGAATTTCAAAATCCGACACGTTAAAGGGAATCGTCATTCCTACCATTTTCTGCATATTCTTGCGTTCAAAATCGAAAAATGATGGCAGGTTGAATACTACAACTTGTCAATTGGACATGATTTGGATGGCAATATTTTGTTGCCATGATATCTAATAGAAATTTTTATTTTCCCATTGTTATCATCTACATGTTTTCAGCAGTACCCAAACTTTGAGGAAAATTCTTGAAAATCCTATCCCGAAGAAAAAATGCTCCTTAGGCCAAAATGGTAAAGGGCTTTTCGGCTACGTTTCCCATGGTCTGGCCGTCCTTAAAATTACACGGTACCATTCCCTAACACCCCGTGTATTTCAGAATAGTAGGTACACGAAAACAATTTTTTCTGATACTAACGTTTTATACTGTTTCTATGGTGCATTTGAATTAGCTTATTATAGCTGCTTTCCTTTTAGCACAGGGTGCAACTCCGAACTGTTCAAGAATAATTCGCCCCGTGTTCCTTTTAGTTGTACATTTTGCCCCAGAGTTACTCGATCTGCTTTCCCCCTTCCCCTCAAGCACCAACGCTGGAGCTGGTGCAACAAGCCCCCGCATGCGCAGTGCGTAGTCTGTCATTGTCAATATGAGCTGAGTGGTTTTCCGTGCTTTTCTCCATCGTTTTACCTGTGCCTTTTGAAAATTTTTGCATCGCCTTCATCTCTACTCCGCCACTATGGCATCAGCTTGCGAAATGGGCGATTATCTTACTATTGACTTCTGATGCGGTTAGGTTATCTGTCAAACAACGCAAGTGTCACTCACGCGGTGAATAATCCCCTGAAATACGTGTTCCTTTTAGGGCAGCTCGGAGTTGCTTCAGTGCTTGTAGCTCTAGAGCAACAAACACGTAAAAGGAAAGCGCTTTATGTTTGCTATAAAACACGCCATTCTATAGAAGCACGTCGCCCATGGCAATGTGTTTTAAGGCTAATATAATATCAACAATTTTTGACATTTATCACTTGAATTGACAAGAAAATTCAAAAGAAATTTTTCCTACGACCACTTAAGAAAGTTGTAAATATCGCACAATTAAGTAGGCGCGAAAGTTGACACTAACACGCGTGTGTTAGTGCTGTGCGATATAATAGCGCACAGTTCAATTTAATAAATTTTGACACTTGCTGTTTTGTTGACAACGGTGATAAAAAAAGAGAAATTTATGAAGAAATGATTTTTTTCCACGCCCGGGAGCAGAAATTGGTTTCTATGATACAAAAATCGTGAGAGAAATAACAAATTACTCCCTTGGTGAATAATATTTTGACATCTCCCCTAGGGAGTTTTCATTATGCGTTTTACAAATTAAGACTCAAATCCTATAAGAAATTCAACGACTCATTTATTAACATTAATGGTAAACGATACCTTTTTACAATTAGTACAATTAATTGAAGGAATGCCAGTTAAAGAGAGATTTTCCTTGTCGAGAGCTGCGTTAATAGTTTTGGTTTTGTTGATAGCAGTGATAATACTTGGACCTGCTTGTAGTACTTGATTTGCTATTCTGGTTTTGTTCTCTATCGAATTTTCTATGTATCCTTCAGCAACAGTCGTAGATTTCCAGCCCCCGTGGCGCTTGATGGTTGTAATATCTACACCTGCGTCCGCTAATAGAGTTGCCGAAGATCTACGTAGAGAATGGCCAGTGTATGAGGTTGGATTTCGTAAGTCCAGATAAGTGGCAATCATACTTGGTATTTTTCCAACTGGCTGAACGGTACATTTTCCTCCTTTGTAAAATAAAAAAAATCGACCATGGGCAGTATGAGGGGGCCAGAGTGAAGCATATTTGCGGCATAAAGCAACCATATCCATCTTCCCATCAGTATCAGTAGTAACCACAAAAGTTCTAGGAATCTTGTTTTTCGTATTCGGAATTTTTATAACAAGGGCTGTTCCGAGGTCTTCAATGTCGCTGACTTTT
Organism: Pycnomerus fuliginosus; assembly: GCA_963924575.1. Taxonomy (NCBI): domain Eukaryota; kingdom Metazoa; phylum Arthropoda; class Insecta; order Coleoptera; family Zopheridae; genus Pycnomerus; species Pycnomerus fuliginosus. Next base: position 24,078,243 of record OZ004622.1, read on the forward strand.
AAATTCACCAATTCATCTGCCCGGCATGCGCCTGCTATTCCTAAGATCAGTGCGACCTATAAAGATTGTAAAGTTAATTATTTATGAATCCCACAATGTGGTAATCTTACCTTAACCATCAAATATTCTCTATCATCTGCATTCGATAGGAAGGCCTCGATTTGTTCTCTTGTTAAAATCTTCGACTTTTTTGCTTGATATCCATCAGAATTTCTCTTCAATAATGCGATTAGTTCTCCGTACTTGCTTATGTCTATGTTATCGTTGAGTTGAACACACGCTCTTATCATAGAATATTGAGCCCAAATGGTACATAGAAGCCTTGAACACCTTTGCCTTTTCACTGAAGTAGGCTAACATCACATTCTCGCTGTAAGTTTGAACTTTTCTTTGAGAACGCCATTCTCTAAATCGATTGTATGCTTGGTCGTACAATTTTCTGGATTTGGATGGGAGTAAATTTAAAACTGCAGCATCGGCAGCTTCGCGAATTTCTTGAGGTTCATCCATTTTAACAGTTTTATAGGTTTTAAACACGTATCGCGTATTATTGACACTTGTTTACACAAATTTTTCAGGTAGTCATGGAGTTAATGAAATTCAGAGACTACTACTAAAATATCTAAATACGTAACAAAATAGCACAAAAATTTCTTTTTTGTCGTTTTCTTTACTGAGGGCGTGGAAAAAATAGTATATACACCTCAGGAGAGAACGCCATTTGTCCCTCGGTGTATTTGAAGCCCTCGGGCTTCGCCCTCTGGCTTCAAACTTACACCTCAGGAGAAATTATGCATTTCTCTCCCTTAGTGTATAATATACTATTTGTTGTGGTTCGTAGGAAAAATACTGTACAAACTCGCACGAAAGTGTCTATACAATGCACTCGTGGGGTTTTCACACTCTGCTGGCGCCTCGTGTGAGAAATTCCCCACTCGTGTGATATAAGCCACTTTCGTAGCTCGTTATGTAATATACTATTAATTGAATAGTAATCAAGGTCGATCGAAACCGCGAGATATTTCCGTGAACACAATCGAGTTTGAGCGCACTCGCACTTTATGTTTTCGCGAGATGACTTGCAGTGGTTTCTCATATATAATTTATCTCGTATTTGCATGTAGGTAAGCAGTGTTTCGTAAATAAGTATTTTACTTTAATCAACAATCTTGCAGCAGTTGCTATCAAGAATTCAGAAAATGTATGTAAGCCACCGAAAGTTTCAAAACACGGATTTTGGAGGCTTCCAAATCACGACGATTCCATAATTCTCGAAGAAGGTCTATCAGAGGGAACAACAGTGCAGATATTTTGTGCAAAGAATTTTTTCCTTAGAGGAGACGAGTTTCTTCAATGCAAAAACGGAACATGGGATGCAACGGCCGGCTCTTGCTTAAGTAAGACTCCCAAAATATCGATAATAACATTTAAGGTCCAAGTTTACAATGGGAAATAAAAACGGTATATTCAAATCGCGTGAAAAAAATACCACACCTTTGTCTCAATATCAAAATCATTATGGCAAAGTATTAAAAAAATCTGGTATGTAGTTTTTGAGAAAAAAAAATAAAAGTGACTAAAAAGGGGTATTTCTGGCGCTTTCTTACGAGTCAAGTTTAATTGACCGATTATAGTTGATCAACAAACAACCAGCACAAAAATGGGAGGTTAGTGCAATCAGTCCAAAATTCGAAACTGAGATAACACCTGATCTTTATGTTTCAACATCCCAGGATCATGAAAAAGTGGTTTTTAAAAAATGCCTGTACGTATGTGAGCAAGATTTCTCGAAAACTGCAGAACGGATTTTAATAAAATTTAGAATAGGGGGGTTAGTGTTGGCCTTCTGGTGGGCCCAGTTAATTTTCTTCACCAACTGTGAAATTTGACTTATGAACACAAATTTTTCTTATCAGCACATGAAAGGTCTTCAAATTCTCTATCTATAAATGTATTCACACTTAGCGCCTTTTTATAAACTTTATCAGCACGTGAAATGTCTTCAAATGTCGTTTCCAAAAATGTCGTCAAACTTAGTGCCCTCTAAGCTAGTTCGATTTCTTCTCAAAATCCATTGCCTCATCCAAAAACGACGTTTCATTTATTACGTTTTTTGCTCATGTTAAACAAAACTGTTTTTAGTTCTTCTTTGAACAAAACTGCTACCAACTGTGCACGTTCCCGTATAACTGCTTTCGACGCCATTTGCAAACTGAAACTGTTGATCAGTTTCAATTGAAATGTGTGAACAAAAACTGATTCAAGTCATATTCAACTTTTGTTTTCGCGATCCTCAGCAAAGTGTCTGATATCTGGTGGCGAACCTTCAACTACTTTAAGTTGCGACTTGTAGTTTCTGCTGTGTTGACAAGAACAACTAAAAGCCCATCGAGGCCCATCTCCAACAAAATGTAGGTTTTCTGGATTTGTGACATTTTAATGTCTGAAACAGCCATTTTTCATTGTTAACAGTGCCCTCTATTGGCGGCTGAGGATCGCGAATCCTGAGAACGCGCCGTAAAGGCTGGATTATAAAGCCGCTGCAGTTATCACTGCAGTAGTAGGACCGTTGCAGTAGCAGTCCAAATTTCGAAGGTATTTTATAAATCCGTAACGTTCAGAGGTACACATGCGCAGAAGAGTGTTTTCTGACAGATTGCGGGGTTAATTGACATAAAAATGACATAATTAACCTAACTAAATCGACTACAATTTATATAGTTGACATTTAATTAGAAACTAAACATAATAGTTGCTTTCCTTTTAGCACAGGGTGCAACTCCGAACTGTTCAAGAATAATTCGCCCCGTGTTCCTTTTAGTTGTGCATTTCGCCCCAGAGTTACTCGATCTGCCTTCCCCCTTCCCCTCAAGCACCAACGCCGGAGCTGGTGCAACAAGCCCCCGCATGCGCAGTGCATAGTTTGTCATTGTCAATATGAGCTGAGTAGTTTTCCGTGGTTTTCTCCAACATTTTACCTGTGCCTTTTGAAAATTTTTGCATCGCCTTCGTCTCTACTCCGCCACTATGGCATCAGCTTGCGAAATGGGCTATTATTTTACTATTGACTTCTGATGCGGTTAGGTTATCTGTCAAACAACGCAAGTGTCACTCACGCGGTGAATAATCCCCTGAAATACGTGTTCCTTTTAGGGCAGCTCGGAGTTGCTTTAGTGCTTGTAGCTCTAGAGCAACAAACACCTAAAAGGAAAGCGCTTAATAATGCCTATCTTCCGACATTTTCATAGATCACAGGTGACACAGGTTAGATTTAACAAACACTTGATGACACTTGGTCATGTCGATAAAACAGCGTGTCTTTTTACTCAATAAATCCTGCCTTCTCATTGGCTGTCAGTAACAAATTCGGCTGCAGCAACGTAAGAAGTTGAATGTTGGCCAACTTTTGACTTACTGTAACTGCACGGACTTGCGGAACGTCAATTTATAAATAGAAACGAGCTATCTTCGTATCTGAACTTCTTATTGCAAACGTTGCTGCAACGGTACGAGAACTGCAGCGGCTTTATAATCCAGCCTTTAGGCGTAAGTTCTATTAGTTCGAAGGTCTCAAGAGACGAACGAAGGATTCGTAGAAGCAAAAGTGATAAAAATGATAAAAGTAAAAAGTGATCCTCGGTCGGCGCAGCTGAACCTCCTCCTTATTCCCAGCTAGGCAGTGGGGACTTCGCTTTGGAAAAACGTAGGCAAGATTCGTTCGGTTGTCGGTTGTACGCTGTACTGCAAGATCTTTACGAATGCCGTAAACGATCAGTTGACATCTAATTTTCAAGCCCTTGCCATCAGCCTTCGCTTAGCGTATACCTACCACAAGCCCGGATTGAATTATAATCAATGATATTAAAAACCTTTAACCCTCAATAAAGAACTCTTTTGTACAATATAGGTGTCCCGAAATTAGAGGATAATCTCTTAAAGGCGTATTCTACTATCAAAAATATGAAGAAAAGTTTTAATAAACATGGGTTGAAAAATGCCTCTTAAGGATAAAAGATAGGAACGAAAAGACGGTTTTTCTTGAATTTCTGAGGAACGACTTATGATAGGGTCATGAAATTTTGAAATATTTGTCGTAGATTTTTAATGTAATTTTTTGGCGAAAGGTTCAGGGACGTGCGTGAGTAGGGGCCGTACGACATCTCAGATCAATTATGAACACTGAATTCTTTGTACATTTATACGTAAAAGTTTGTTTACTAAGGTAGGCATGTTATTATTATCTGCCAGAAACTATTTCATAAATCTTACTCCACACAAAATTGTCCAACAAAGTTACAAATTTCGTTGACTTTGATCAGAAATTCAAGAAAAATCTATTTTTTGTTACCCCGTTTCCCGAGCCTTTTCCCTTTGGCTTTGAGGTCTTTGAGGGCTCACTTGGGAGGCATTTTTAAACCTACCTAATAGGTAGTTAATACATAGTACCTATGTTTATTAAAACTTTCCTTCATATTTTTTATCGTAGAATACGCCTTAAGATATTATCTTTTAATTACGGGACACCTGTACCTACATAATTGTACATACTCACGCAAATTTTAGGGAGATGTCCATCAATTTATAATACCCCAGAAGTGGCAGCAAAATGTACTTTTCAAGGTCGCCAATTGGAGGACTGCGTAAACCCACCAGAATTTACAGTGGTGACCTTCAGTTGTACAGATCAAAATTATGGAGATCATGGAGCAACTACACAATGTTTCGACGGCTTCTGGAATAGGTACAACCCTCCCGAATGTAAACTAGGTTAGCCGATGTTACGTCACCAACGCCATGATTGATATGCTGTCATTTTAGTGTGTGGCAATAAAGAACCGGACGTCATGCCATTAATCCTGGGTGGAACGGAGGCAAAATCCGTGCCTTGGCAAGTGGGAGTTTACTCATTTTGGAGAAAGAGACAAGGATATGTAAATATATGCCCAGGAACACTTATAACCGCCCGCATGATTTTAACCGGTAAAAATCAAAAATTAGGAATTTTTTTACCAAAAATTTTGCAGTGGCGCATTGCATGGCCAATTATACAACCTCGCCTTATTTACCAATCGACCAATATAGTGTTACGGTTGGCAAGTACGATACAATATATAACTCAACCACATATCCTGATGCCCAGTATGCATCTTTGAAACACATTTTTATTCACGAAAGATATCGAGGAAATAAGTATAGATACGACGCAGACATCGCAATTTTAGTGACAGAAAGACCGTTCACGTTATCAGCTTTGGTGCAACCGGCCTGCCTGAGTTTCGAGCAAGCGGATTACTCTGAGGGTTGGGTTGCTGGGTGGGGTGCGTCCATCCTCAATGGAACTGAAGATACTGAAACTTTGATGGAAGTAAAGATCCCACTGTTAAATCGTACATTTTGCCAAAGAACGGAAACGTTCGAGGTCGCCAGCGAAATATACTTCCTCTTTGACAAATTTTGCGGGGGGGATCTTCAGAAAGGCATAAATACGTGTATAGGCGATGACGGAGCAGGAGTGCTTGTTAAGAATAAAACCGATGATAAATTTTATATAGCAGGCGTTGTGTTTATGAGTGTTGATGACTGCGGGGTAGGGACCTACACCTACTTCACAGAGATTTCTATTTATAAGGACTTTATAATCGACGCAAAAAAGAGAATGTAATTATTGCTTTTTTTGTATGAAAGTGACAGTCAAAAAGCAGATCAGCCATGTTTCCGAAGATACTCGATGAATTAATTTTCCTCGATACCTTCGGCATATTGACTGCAAGTTCTGCCATACCGATTAGATTTTTGATTAATGTGTTTTTTAGAGAAAAAGAATGTTTTGAGGGTTGTAAAGGAGAAACAAAAAATTTTACCGATTGCGTTATGCCCAACTATCCAAAAAACGGTTTCTGGAACGTCTTCGGTAACGCCACCGTTTTCCCGGGCGATAATGCCACCTCTGGTACCGCTATAAAGGTATTCTGTCACCGCGAGTTTCTCTTGGAAGGGAAAGACATTCTCTCCTGTAGAGACGGAAAGTGGAGCTCGGCAATTGGTAAATGTTTAACCAAATGCCCCCCCATTTTTAGCACATCCAAAATGGAAGTTAAATGCAAATTTATCAATAATATTGAAACAGAAAATTGCACGGACGTGCCGAGCTTTACAGTGGCTACTTTTAAATGCAAAGAATACTACCAGGATTTCAATTTGTTTAAAACTGGAAATCGGGTTTGTAGGGACGGGGTTTGGCTGCAGGATCTTCCCGATTGCAAATTAGGTGAGGACCAATCTAATCTTCTATAATTATTTATCTTTTCATGCAGTATGCGGAAATAGAAACGGTACGACGGATGCTAAGTTGTTAGTTTATGGCGGAGATGAGACTACAATTCAAAACTTTCCCTGGCAAGTTGCTGTCTACAACAAGAAGAAAATTTTAAGTTGTGGTGGATCTTTGATCAGCCAAAACATGGTTTTAACTGGTAATTGATCTATGATAGTATTCTACGTAACTAGAGTTGTAAAGAAGGTTTTTGCAAGCGAGTGCAATTTTGAAACGCGTGCGTTGAGAAAACCCTTTACTACAGGAGTTGCGTGCGTACAAAGTTTTATTGCTCAGTACAAAATTTGAAATTAAAAACTTGGCGTTTGCTGTAATGTGACGTTTTCCAAGGTACTGAACAATAATAGTAGGAATATTATTGACCAAGGTAGATAAGAACTGTTTTAGCTGAAACGGCAAGATTGTAACCCCGAGGGCTAAAATAGTCTTCTCTACCGTGGTAAATATAGTACTTTTTTCACTTACTAGCAAAAAAACGGAATTCTCAGCTCAAAGATAATTCAATAATGGTACGTTTTAAAGCTAGTAGTGAAGAAAATATTTTTCTAATCTCAGTAAATTCTAGCTGCTCATTGTGTAACTTCGTCATTTGACGGAGTAGTTTTTCCTAAAGAAAATTACGAAGTGGCTGCAGGAAAGTACTACAGAGAGTACCGAGGTACCAAGGAGGGATCTGAAGTCCAGTACTCCAACGTATGTCAAAATGAAAGCTATGAAAGTAACAGCTTTTATGTACTACTCTTAAATAAATAATGAGTTTGTATTTGAGACGTAGATGAAACGTATTTAACTCTCTCATAAAAGCTGTTGTTAATTACGTGTTCGTTAAATGATATACTAATACTTAAGCATGTACCGTAGGTTAAAGAAATAGTGATTCACGATTCCTACCGAGGATTTCTTCAGCACTACGTCGCAGATATTGCAGTACTGATCACAGATATTACGTTTCAACTCTCTTTAAAAGTGCAACCTGTTTGTATCAACTCTTCGCCTGACAATAACAGAGATCTTGCAGCAGAAGGATGGGTAAGTTGACAGAAATATTTTCCAAATTATGAGGCGTTTGTAGATTCCTGGATGGGGTATTACTGAGGATGGCAGTTTATCTGAAACCTTGAAAGTATTAAAAGTACCGTTAGTGGAACAAAAAGATTGTGCCAGTTCTTCGTCATTTAGCACTAATTACCTGACACACGACAAAATGTGCGTTGGATATTTCAATCAAAGTAAAATCGAAGAATTTGAGCCGAAAATTAAATTTTTGTTTCAGGTAAAGCTGTTTGCAAGGGTGATAGTGGTGGCGGCTTGGTGTTTAGGAACCGGAACAATGGCAGGTATTATTTAAAGGGGTTGGTCAGTCTTGCGCCGCCAAATGACAATGGGTGTTCTAGCGAGAGTTTTGGACTGTTCACGAACGTTTCTATTTACATTCAGTTTATAGATGAAGCCAGAAAGAAAATAAAGTGATCTTTTTCATTGCTTGCCTTCCCTATAGATTTTTTTTCCAGGCAGTTTGGCTGAAAGGCAAAGTATTTGCCCCCTATATTTCAAACTTATGTGCCATCGCCTTTGCGTTTGGCTCCCACATATTTTTTTGCCATCACCACTGTCTAGATCAATAACCCGCGTACCACCGCCTCATTATACAGGATGTCCCAGACGGGCAATAATAGCTCCTATATTTCGACGTCTGGCGCATATTTTCAGACAATATAGTCATATTTTTCACTTCCGTTCTTTACCACACCAAACAATTGTACCAATAATTGAAGGGGTGAATGAATAAAGGTGCTAACTAGCATTTTTGCAATTTTACAGTAGAGCGTTTTTAATAAGAATTAATAGTATTCAAGTCACTTAACCCCTTTATCATCTGGATATCTCGCTAAATGTGCGCAGTAGCTTAACAAGGAAAGGAGGTAAAGTGCAGCAGGTGCTTAGCACCCTTAACCACTATTAATCTCAATTTTTTTTTAAATGTTACTTAGCCCCTTTATCCATCCACCCCTTCTATTGTTTCTATGGGTTTAATCTGAACATTAATTTTAACTTGAACCGAGGCAAATAGGAGTTAATGTTATAAAAGGCATAAGTAACTATTTGCCTCAAACGCCTCACATCAATCACGTTTCGTCAGCCTATACCCGATTTGATTAATTGTTCAAAAAATTGTTATAAAATCAAAACGGCTGGTGCAAACAGCTGACATGTTGAGTTTTTAGAGTATACAGGGTATCCCTCGACGAGCGTCAGTTAGCCGTATCTGGAGAACTGTTTCTAGCATCATCTTGAAAATTATTACCCAGGGGTTTCAATTAATTTTGAATTGACGTAAAATATTTTCATCAATGGCGCACTTCCGGTTATACCGGAAATAGGTACTAACTTCCTTATTTTAAATGGAAACCCTGTATATTATGATATTTTTGGATTCTACGTTTCATTCTAGGTAAACTTTTACCAAGAATTGCTATGCCAAAAATTAACCATTTTTAAGAAAATCAATAATTTCGCTGTTTTATACCAAGTTCAGGCCTGACTTCAAAAAGCTGTAACTTCCTTACAGTATGAAATGAGAAAACGATATTAATTTGGGATGAAGACTAATGTAGAGTGTATCCGCCCCGGGACCCAAATTGGGTCAAATACATACAGGCTGTTCTCTGCAAATTTTTAAACATCATCAATTTCTTTGGTCAAAAAGTCAATTTTTTCAAATGGAATGCCCCAACTATTTTATGGCACATCGATGCAGAATTTAATTGTCTATAATTTTAGTCTACATCTTTGCCATATTTAAATAAACAGTTTGTTGTGATAATTCTAAGTATTTGGAATTTGACCAAAATTTTATATTGTAAAAAAGGATTAAAATAGGATTAAATTTTCATTTGAGCAGCCTTAAGGAACTCTAAAGGCTCCTAAAATCATAGCTAACTTTGGTTATTAAATCTTGCTAAATATGAAATTTTGGTCAAATTCCAAATACTTGGAAATATCACAAAAACTGTTTATTTAAATATGGTAAACACAGACTAGAATGATAGACAATTAAATTCTGCATTGATGTGCCATAAAATAGTTGGGGCATTCCATTTGAAAAAATTGACTTTTTGACCAATGAAGTTGATGATGTTTAAAAATTTGCGGAGAACCCCCTGTATGTATTTGACCCAATTTAAGTCCAGGGGCGGCTACACCCTACATTAGTCTTTATGCCAAATTAATATGGTTTTCTCATTTCATACTGTAAGGATGTTACAGTTTTTTGAAGTTAGGCCTGCACTTGGCATAAAAAGGCGAAATTCTTGATTTTCTCAAAAATGGTTGATTTTTGGCATAGCAATTCTTGGTAAAAGTTTACCTAAAATGAAACGTAGAATCCAAAAATATCATAATATACAGGGTGTTCCATTTAAAATAAGGAAGTTAGTACCTATTTCCGGTATAACCGGAAGTGCGCCATTGATGAAAATATTTTACGTCGATTCAAAATTAATTGAAACCCCTGTGTACAAATTTTCAAGACGATGCTAGAAACAGTTCTCCAGATACGGCTAACTGACGCTCGTCGAGTAATACCCTGTATTTTTAACAATAGAGGTGTATCGTGTAAGGAGGAGAGAAATATATTTCTCCCTCTCCCGCCCATTAAAGAAAGGTATATCGGTCTCTGTCGGTGGCCACTAATTGCGCGCGAATCTAATTGTCATCGTTTTTAACACGTTCAGATTTGAGCATAATGTGTACCTACTCTTTTCTTTCACGGGACACCTCTATTGTTCATTTTGCTGATAACTGATGATAACTAGTGGCAAACTCTTCCCAAGGCATGTTAATAGGTAATTAATTTGACCACTGTCATGGCAGAAAGTGTTTTTGTAGTACTTAAGCCTAGACTTTTCAGAAGTCGATAATCTAAAGTTTTACTACTGAATCATACCGTCACACAACTATCTACGGAGCCGCATTGGTAACGGCTAAACATAGTAACAAATTGTGAAATCATCAAAGCTTCGTTTATGAAATAGCTTACAGCACAATCATTGATTAGTTGTACTCAAGCTCCCTTTCAGGTGCAACAACTCTTTTTTGGCAGGTTGTTTTTTTATCAATATTTGTGTCTCAAATAACGTTAGAAGACGTTCAACGGCTGCTGCAGGCAGGCACAAACCCTCGAAATTAACGAAACCTCAAAACAGTGTTACAGCTATCGCCCAAGGTTTGAAGGACAATACAGAAACAACACCGCCATCCAGAAATCTAATAGAACATAAAACAACATTAATAATCTTCGGGCTAGATGTTGGAAATGACCAACTCCTAGAAGTAACTGTAAGTAAAATTAACGAATTACTGGATGTTGGCATTTCAATTCAACGCAAGATGTAAACAACATATACAAACTTGGCCGTACACCCAAGGCTCCTATTATAATTGAATTCCTAAGGTATTTACCGAAGTCGAAAATATTCAAAACCCTAAAAGGTACAGGGTCTTCATTCCATTAGGTACCTACTTTAAATTGTCGTAGCTCCTTTATGACTTGAGATATTCGCCTGAACTAAAAACGGGATAGTAGACCGTACTCCCAAGTTTTGTTCTGGACCTTACTCTTAGCGATAACCCTCGGATCTTAAGCGCTGTGGATGCAACTTGCTTTTTTTTAAATGCAACACCCGGTATATTTTTGCACGGATCGATGGAGAATTGTTTTCTGATTTCATTGACATAGGGTAGTTGATACCTGGGGTTGATAGTTTTCGAGAAAAAAAATTCTGAACTACGAGAAATGTCTGAAGGAAAATGGCAATCATGTTGAAATTTTTAATTTGTAATGCTTTGACGTGAATAAGTAAGTTACTTTCTTTGTTGCTATTGAAAGTTTTAACTTACTTATTCACTTTAAAATATTACAAATTGAAAATTTCAACAGACAATTCAGACATTTCTCGTAGTTCAGGATTTTTTTTCTCGAAAACTATCAACCCCAGGTGTCAACTACCCTATATCAATGAAATCAGAAAACAATTCTCTATCGATCCGTGCAAAAATATACTGGGTATTCCATTTAAAAAAAAGCAAGTTGCATCTACAGCGCTTAAGATCCGACGGTAATCGCTGAGAATAAGTTCCAGAACAAAACTCGGGAGTCCGGTCTACCATCCAGTTTTTATTTCATGCGAATATCTCAAGTAATAAAGGAGCTATGACAATTTAAAGTAGGTACCTAATGGAATGAAGACCCAGTACAAATATAGTTATCGCGCACGACTTGTGTGAAGAAAATAAGCAAATGCAGAAAACCTTGAGGAAGCATTTAAAAGACGCCCGAGGCAAAGGTTTCCACGCGCGCATTACAGGTACATATAGATATCGGACACATGTTCATAGAAACTTTTTGACTTATTTTTATGTAAGGAACCCACAGTAGGAGTTTGGCTACATGTTTTTCCAACACCCTGTATAAGTTGAAAAATAGTTATACACGGGACATAATACTTTTTTCTGCAGTTTCAAGATATCATTGAACTGTGGAATTTTAAGGAATGACAACAAACTTATGAAGTGTAATTTATTAATTTAATTAATTTGATGTTAACTCTTCACCGTTCTAATAACGCTTGCAGCAATCTCCATTCATCAAAATTAAACAAAATTCAAAATACACCTGTTTTAGTGGTGGCGGTATGCCATGTATGCCACGAGTTGTCCGGCGGCGAGTTGTACCCGAATCGCCTATAATTGTTTTCTTTATTAGCTATTTTATATAATTTTTAATTCAATAGGAACCAAGGTCGGTCGAAACCGGGAGATATTTCCGTAAACACTAACGAGTTTGAGGCCACTCGCACTTTATGTTTTCACGAGATGACCTGCAGTGGTTTCCCATGTATAATTTATCTCGTATTTGCATGTAGGTAAGCAGTGTTTCGTAAATAAGTATTTTATTTTAATCAACAATTTCGCAGCAGTTGCTATCAAGAATTCAGAAAATGTATGTAAGCCACCGAAACTTTCAAAACACGGACTTTGGAGGCTTCCAAATCACGACGATTCCATAATTCTCGAGGAAGGTCTATCAGAGGGAACAACAGTGCAGATATTTTGTGCACAGAATTATTTCCTTAAAGGCGAAGAGTTTCCTCAATGCAAAAACGGAACATGGGATCCAAGGGCCGGCTCGTGCTCAAGTAAGACTCTTGTCCAGTCAAAATAGGAAAAATGCTTGAACAAATTCGGAAAGTTTTTAAACTTTGCAGCATTGTTTGGGGGGGTCTAGTAATGAACATACTAAAAGTCCTGACACCTAGAGGGTGAGCGCGAGGGGGGAGACCTCTAAATAAGTCCCTCTTTTTGGTTTTTCGTTAATACCTCCGGAACTATAAGTCCTACAAAAAAAATGTTTTACACAAAAATAAAGAGGACTAAATTTCCTACAAAAACGATTATATACATTTTTCGAGTAAAGTTGGTAGTTTACGAGATAATTGCGTTCGAAAATTGACAAGTCAAACAGCTCTTGCTAAATTAGTGTGGTGGTGTGTTTGTATACATGTGAGTTTTCATGAAAAGTACATTTGTTGAAACTTTTCATGAAGTTTTGAAAAGTTTAAAAAAAAAATGAAAAGTTGTCCTGCGGTAGTATAAAGTATTCTGGAGAATTAAGTAAATATACAACAGCTGAATAGGGAACATAATATAATATTAAATGACAAAAATAGTAAGTGCATAGATAAACAAGTTAATTTTTTTGTTTCCTTTGGCTATTCTTGCTCTCAGTTCTTGGCTTTCCGAATAGTATACCGCACTGAATAATAGTTCTAATTATTATCAATCAGGTCGAAGCCCAACGCCTCCTCCTCATATTCGGAAATCTTATTCATTGTTATAGCTGGTGGAAACAATATTTGGGAGAACCTAAAAGCCTCCTCATTATGAGGGTTATAACTGTGACAATGAGGCCGCGCTGCTTGGACAAACACAGATGTCTGATGTACCTACTAACTAGTGGGTATTTTAAATTATTCCCACGGGCCGTGCTCGACAATTTTAGTTTTAAAGCACAAACAGTGTAAGATAAGACTGAAGTGTAAATCCATCAACTCTCCCTTAAATCGGGGCTATTTCGATAGTTGCAGACGACCCACTACTGGCAAAATCTCATTATCATTGTCATTAGCATAGAGATAGAACGATTTAGCCAACAATAATCGAAAAGAAATGAAATAGCAAGAATTCTGAAACAAACTTATTTCCTAGAAGGCAGGTAGGTAAGGTAGGTAGGTAAATACTCCTACATGTCTACCAACAGCATACTTTTTAAATGCTTGCTACGTTTTGTCTCTCGTCAATTTTAACCTCATTCTAATTCCAAATTACTAGACTTGTCAAAACTTTATTTTTGTATGAGTTGCTGGGGTGCAATGATTTTAGTAGTATTTCATTATCTATAATCAATCGATTTGTGCTTGTTAGATAATGAAAATTCGCAAATCCGGCACACCTTGGGAATTTTAAAATATCCATACGAGCCTCAGGTAAGTCAAACGTCTGGGTTTATCCACGCAGCGGGGCGTCATTGTCACAGTTACAACCCTCGTAATGAGGCGGCTTTTAGAGTCTCCCAAATATTGTTTCCACTAGCTATATTATTTCACTACTTCGATACCATTTTTTGTAATTTGATTCATTATCTATTCACTACAAATTGTATTATACGCCTTTTTTCTTACAATAATTGTTCATTATTTCATCAAACTCACCCCCACACCAATTTAGTAAGAGCTGTTTGACTTGTCTGAGGAGCGTCTGATGACAATTGACAAATCTTACAATCTTCGAACACAATTATCTCATAAACTACCAACTCTACTGAAAAAATGTATAGAATAGTTTTTGTAGCAAATTTAGTCCTCTTTATTTTTTGTGTAAAACATTTTTTTCGTAGGACCTATAGTTTCGGAGATATTAACGAAAAATCAAAAAGAGGGACCTATTTTGAGGTCTCCCCCCTCGCGCTCACCCTCTAGGTGTCAGGACTTTTAGTATGTTAATTACTAGACCCTCCCAAACAAAGCTGCAAAGTTTCAAAACTTTCCGATCTTGTTCAAGCATTTGCCCAAATTTGGCCTTCCTTGACTGGACTACTCCCAAAATATCGATAATAACGTTTAATAACCATCCTGTATGCTATAATGGACTTTTTCGTAGACCTTTTTATTGCCATCAATTCTTCTGCATAAGATGTTGATCCATATTCAAGTATTTAAGCAGCGTTCTTAAAAGAAGCGAACTTTTTCTCCGAAAATCGCAGTAATTTCAGAAATACATACAATAAAATAAATAAAGGACATTTTCTGTGTGCGTAAATTTTTAGAGACGTAATTGGAAACCCTTTTATGGTATTATTAAAACAAATAAACACGCTCGCCGCAAATAAATTTATAGAAAAAATTGGAGGTGTCCATCTTAAAGTGGGCTAAATAGAATTAAATGATGAAGATATAACTCAAAATCGATTCCACGAAAAAAACTTTTAATAAAGTGTACCTAGGTTTCAGCACTATAATAACAATGAAAAGTTACACATAAAATGGAGAGAAAGTCTTACCTAAACGGTCATGTCGGTCAGAAAGCTGGAAAGTCATGTAAACGACCGATTTGTCTCAAAATTTTTTGACAAACGTGGTTCTAGACTAATTGGACCCTGCTGAATCTGAAAATCAGTGTCGGCATTTCGAAATCTTAACCGGAAGTCCTTTATTCTGGATGGCGCTAAAGGCAGAATGTTATATCTAAAATAGCATGAAAATTACGCATTTTTCGACCAAAGACGTGGTATACAAAATTAAAGACCGTGTTGTATTAAGATATCACGATTTATAAGGAAGTGATGAATCGTTTATTGACGTATATATAACTGACATAAAAAGGTACCCGTGATTGAAACAACAATTAAATATATAACAATTCTTCCCAAAGTCATTATTTCTTTACTGATTCTTCGGACTTGGTTCTAGATCTAGTCGAACATCATTCAGGCCTGATTTCTTCATTTGGTCAATATGCCTCCTCACCTTTTGCTCGTCTACCAAAACTTCATAATGTAATAGTAATAGTCCTTGCTTTTCAGTTACCGTCCCAAATTTCCATTTATCGTTGCCATCGTAACATCGAACTTGTACTTGATCACCAATTTGAAATGATCGTATGGATCGTATATCTAGGGACCTTGACGTAAATTCGTTGACTTCTCGCAGGTAGTTCCTTTTAACTAAATCAATTCGAGTTCTAAATTCCCTTTTGAACATCATCTCTCCAGGGCTAAGACCCGTCGTACTGTTGACAATCCTTCTGTGTTGCATTAATAGTCTGCACAATTTTATATTTAATGGTTGTACATCCTCCATCATCGCCCGTAATTTTTGTTTCAGGATTTGTACATATCTTTCCGCTTGACCATTCGTGGCAGGATGATAGGGAGCCGTCAATTTATGATTAATGCCATTGGATTTGAAGAATTGTTTTATCTCGTCGCGTTATCCGAAACAATTCTGACTGGAAGTCCATACCTCGCAAAAACTTCTCGTAGAATGTTAATCGTCGCTGCAGATGTGGTGCTTTTTGTAGGTACGGCTTCAAACCATTTCGTGTATGCATCAACTATTATTAGAGAGTTTGTACCCATAAAAGGTCCGGCGTCATCAATGTGAATCCGAAACCAAGGTTCACTGGGGAACTCCCAGGGATGAGTACTGACCTTCTTAGGATTATATTGAATTGAACAGCAACTTTTACAAGATTTAGCCAGAGCTTCGATTTCTTTGTCAATTCCATTCCACCAGACGTAGCTCCTAGCGAGAGCTCTTTTTATCTTTACCATACCAGTATGAGCTTCGTGCAATTTCTGCAGGATTCTTGGTCGTAAAGATTTTGGAATAACCACGCGAATACCAAAAAAAATACATCCATCTTGTAGAGAGAATTCATGTAAAGAATTTGTGTTCCCTTTACCAGCCTAGATATTTAAATAGATCTGTTGGCATTCAGAATCTCTTTGTGTTTCTTTTTGAATCTCTTCTCTTGTAACCGGTAAACATCAATTTGGTTCAAATAAAAGGCTCCATCTGTGTCAATTTCTTCAGAAACTACTTGGGCATCACTGGAGCTGCACCTCGATAAATAATCCGCATTGGAATGATCCTGAGTGGTTCGAACTCTTACAGAGTAATTGAAACCAGACAAGAAATTTGCATAATGTACTAAACGTAGGGCTGTAGTTACTGGAAGTTCTTTTCTGGATGTAGAATTCTACCTAGAGGTTGATGAGAATAATTTTCCTCCCGTAGCAGTATTGAAAGAATTTTTTTAGATCCCATATTAAGGCTGTGGCCTCTTTATCCAACTGACTGTAATTTTTCTCTGCCTGGGTTAATGATTTGAAAGTGAAGGCTACTGGCCTCTCTGTGCCATCTTCCATAATATTTGAAAGTACTGCTCCAAAGCCATATGTTGAGGCGTCTGTTGCAAGTGTTACTTGTAAATTTACATTAAAGGGTGTTAAAACATTTGAACTTGTAATGTCTAGCTTTAATCTTTCAAAAACTGCATTGCGTTCCTTTGTCCAGTTGAATTTTGAATTTTTATGTAGAAGTTCATGAAGGGGTTGTAGTTTTGATGCCAAAGGTATAAATGAATGGTAATAGTTAATTAATCCCAGAAAGGAACGTAATTCAGACACGTTCTTTGGCGGCAGACTCTTGGTAATGGCTTCAATTTTCTCTTCCATGGGATGTAATCCCTGATTGTCGATTGTATGTCCCAAGTATGACTTAGACTTTTGGAAATATTGGCATTTTGATTTATTTAAATGTAACCCTTTTTTTTTGCCAAACGATCAAACACCAGTTTCAGCCGATCTAAGAGTTCTCTTGTGGATTTAATACCTTGTATGATAATGTCGTCAAAAAAACATGCCACTCCTTGTAACTCCACTAATGTCTGGTCCATAAACCTCTGCCAAGCATTTGGCGCAACTTTCACTCCAAACATCAATTGATTGACTTTGTACGATCCCTTGGAAGTACTTATGGTTTGTAACGACGCGCTGGCTTCATCTATTTCCATTTGTAAGTATGCTTGGTTTATATCTAATGTACAGAAATAAATGCCACCGTTCATTTTTGAGAAAATCGCCTCGATCCGAGGAATTGGATGATTGTCATCCAACAAGAAACGATTTAAAGTTACCTTGTAATCGGCACATAAACGAATAGCTCCAGTTTTGTTAACAATTGGTACGAGGGGGGTTTCCCATGCTGAATAAGTTACTTTTTCAATAATTCCTTCTTCTAATCTGTCGATTTCCTTCTCAACCCTTTCCACTAAGGCGTAGGGAACTGGCCTTGGGCGTATAAAGATTGGATTTGAATTCTCCACCAATTTTAAATTACATTTGGAAGAAACAAGTACTTATGAAGAGGATCTTAAAATTCTGCTACAGGAATACTCTGACTTATTTGAGACCGCTTCACTCTCTACAAGAACTGCTTTAATTAATTTCCCCTTTTTTAATGTGCAAACAGCATTTTCTATGTTTGAGTCTAGGTTGCTTTTGAGGTGCGTCTTTTGAAAGAAGCACACTCGGTAACTGTTGGGTCTTGGGTCTTCCCGCCCACCATACATCTCTTTTAAGTGCAAACACGTGACATTATGGTCCCTTGAAGGTACGGCCAAGAATATGCATACACATTCTCAAACGAGTCCATGTAAGGAAGACGTAGATATAAATTTATACATATTATGCCACAAAACATTGGTCCTTCGAGCCGGATTAGATCGTGAAGGTGTATTTTTGACATTCGCGACTATATATCCATCATCTTTATATCTACAATCCAGCACAGTGCATAAGTTTAGTATAGCGTTAAAACTGTCAAAATGATAACAATTACCCCAAAAACCCATGAGGCTGTCAACCCTGCCGTCATATTGACGTATACAGCGACTACCAAAATGTGCGGAGTGCCTAACCATAGTGGAATTAGACTGGCGAGGCGGCAAAGAGTCAATTTCTTTGAAGATGCAATAAATAGTTACGGATTGCCTACAGGAAGGATGGAGTATTATCCAATTTTTTTTGGACTCATAAGGCAAGATTCGTTTGGTTTTCGATCGATTTTAGTATACCTACCTGTTGCGCTGAAGCGTAGAAGTTATAGAAACTGCAAGATCTTTACGAATTGCCGTAAAAGATCAGTTGATATCTAATTATCAAGCCCTTGCCATCAGCTATCGCTTGGCGTATACCTACCGCAAGCCCGGATTGAATTATAATCAATATTAAAAACCTTTAACCCTCAATAAAGAACTCTTTAGTACAATATAGGTGTCCCGAAATTAGAGGATAATCTCTTAAAGCCATATTCTACTATCAAAAATATGAAGAAAAGTTTTAATAAACATGGGTCGAAAAATGCCTCTTAAGTGAACTGGCAAAGAATAAAGGGTAGGTAGCGAAAAGATGGTTTTTCTTAAATTTCTGAAGAACGACCTATGATAGGGTCACGAAATTTTGAAATTTGTCATAGATTTTTCTGCTGAATATGACTAATGTAATGGTTTTTTGCGACAGTTTCAGGGACGTGCGTGAGTAGGGGCACTGGAATATTTGTATCTAACTTTTTTGTACGACATCTTGGATCAATTATGAACACAAATTTGAATTCCTTGTACATTTTTACGTAAAAGGGTGCTCTTGTTGAATCTCGATAGCTCAAGCAGTTTTCGAAAAAATTGATGTTTACCAAGGTTGGCACGTTTATTGTCATCTGCCAGAGACCATTGCATCAATCTTATTCAGCAAAAAATGTACAACAAAGTTTAAAATTTCGTTAAGACGTTAATCAGAAATTTAAGAAAAACTATTTTTTGTTACCCCATTTCCCGAGCCTTTTCCCTTTGGCTTTGAGGCCCCCTTTGAGTTCTCATTTGGGAGGCATTTTTAAACCTACCTAATAGGTAGTTAATACATAGTATGTTTTTTAAAACTTTCCTTCATATTTTTTTTTTTAACATATTATCTTCTGAGTTCGGGACACCTGTACCTACATAATTGTACATACTCACGCAAATTTTAGGGAGATGTCCATCGATTTATAATACCGCAGAAGTGGCGGCAAAATGTACTTTTCAAGGTCGCCAACTGGAGGACTGCGTAGACCCACCAGAATTTACAGTGGTGACCTTCAGTTGTACAGATCAAAATTATGGAGATCCTGGATCAACTACACAATGTTTCGACGGCTTCTGGACTAGGTACAACCCTCCTGAATGTAAACCAGGTTAGCCAACGTTACGTCACCAACGTCATGATTGATATGCTGTCATTTTAGTGTGTGGCAATAAAGAACCGGACGTCATGCCATTAATCCTGGGTGGAACAGAGGCAAAATCCGTGCCTTGGCAAGTGGGAGTTTACTCATTTTGGTCAACCAGAAAAGGATATGTAAATATATGCTCAGGAACACTTATAACCGCCCGCATGATTTTAACCGGTAAAAATCAAAAATAGGAATTTTTTTACCAAAAATTTTGCAGTGGCGCATTGCATGGCAAATTATACAACCTCGCCTTATTTATCAAACGACCAATATACTGTTACGGTTGGCAAGTACGATACAATATATAACTCAACCACATATCCTGATGCCCAGTATGCATCTTTGAAACACATTTTCATTCACGAAAGATATCGAGGAAATAAGTATAGATTCGACGCAGACATCGCAATTTTAGTGACAGAAAGACCGTTCACGTTATCAGCTTTGGTGCAGCCGGCCTGCCTGAGTTTCGAGCAAGCGGAGTACTCTGAAGGTTGGGTAGCTGGATGGGGTGCGTCCATCCTCAATGGAACTGAAGATTCTGAAACTCTGATGGAAGTAAAGATACCGCTGTTAAATCGTACTTTTTGCCAAAGAACGGAAACGTACGAGCGCGCCAGCGAAATGTACTTCCTCTTCGATAAATTTTGCGGGGGGGATCTTCAGAAAGGAATAAATACGTGTATAGGCGATGACGGAGCAGGAGTGCTTGTTAAGAATAAAACCGATGATAAGTTTTATATAGCAGGCGTTGTGTTTTTGAGTGTTGATGACTGCGGGGTAGGGACCTACACCTACTTCACAGAGATTTCTATTTATAAGGACTTTATAATCGACGCAAAAAAGAGAATGTAATTATTGCTTTTTTTGTATGAAAGTGACATTCAAAAAGCAGATCAGCCATGTTTCCGAAGATACTCGATGAATTCATTTTCTCCGGTACACTGATAAAAGGCCTCAGTAATAGATACAAGAAAATTCGCATGAAATACTAGACGTAGCTTTAAAATAGGTGGCAACTCCTACAAATTGTATGGAATACGAGTACAAACTTAAATTGCGTATTTCTGTTATACCAAGAGCTTAGTACATAATTATGTGAAACAAGACACAGATTCGTATGCTATAGTTTGATGTATTCTTAGAAAATACAACTACGTATAAATTGAAACAAAAACTTACATTTGTATTATACTTTGTAACCGTTAGTTTTAATAATAATTTAAATTTACCGCGCACCGCTACCAAGGTCCATCCTGACCGTTGCAGACGCGCGAAAGGGGAGCAAAAACTTATCTTTAACAAATTTAACAAATCTTCATCGTAATCAAAGTTCTCTAAAAATCAAGCAGCCTTTTGGCCTACCTACCAGCAAATCGCAAGATTTCTGTTACGAACGACCTGGTGTTTAGGTATGTAAAACATTTATACAATATTGAGATTTTGAGTGGAGGAATTTAGATTTTTAGATTTTTTGAAAACCACGTTTTCCGTTTTGCTTTTGCCCACTTCAGTAGCCCTTTTGCCTCCATCTGGCTAGAAGAATTGTACATATTTACACCAGAATAAACCATTCTGCCCCCTCAACTGTATTTTCCATCCACTCTGCCCGGCCCTGACTCCGTGAAGCAGTCTGTTCTGCTGCATCAATTGGCGCTCAACCGTGGGCCCAGTGTGGATAGATTCTGGGGGCATGACGTTCAACGAAACACCATATGGCAGAAGAGTAACGAGAAGCCAAATGAAAATGCAGAACCAGTGATTGCTGCAGGACGAAGCAGCTGCATTTCCATTACAGATGGAGGAACTGAAGTTAAACTTAGGGCCCTACTACACAGAAACTCTGGAGGATCCGAGAGGCCGGGGGAGAACTTCGGAGACCCCAGCCATGGAAACTAACCGTGAGTCCAAAGACCATCAGTTCGATCTTTCGAGAACTACAAATCAGCAAACAAATATAAAGCGCAACAAAAATTTTACTACTAAAGTAGATTTCCGTAATAATTTAGATAATTTAAATTGTGATGATGTAGGCAATAGGCTATTTATGGGGATCCCTACCAGTCTGCCTTTTAACTCAGATGTTGCTCGTGGACTGGTAGGTAACCAGAAAACTACATCCAGTGCTCCGCCTCCAAGGGCTCCGGTACATGTGCCTGGAGCAGTGAACACTGCAACGAGTAATATTAACCCACAGGGTACAGTAAATTATAATTACCACCTGCCAACTCAGAATCTCGGACTACTTAATCCGGTGAACAATTTTCAGGCGCCTCAAGTAACGCCAGTTTCGGCGGACAGAGTCTTGCCATTTTTTGCTGATGATGATTCGGTACATCCAGTAGAGTTCATAAATAAACTGGAGAGAGTGATCATGGGGTACAATATTCCGCAATGTTTAATCTCAACTTGGTGTCAGGAGCTGTTCGTGGACCGTGCTAAGCCGTGGGCGGATACTATGTTATCACCTGATAGTAATTTTGCGCAAGTTAAAGCTGCCTTCCTGAAACATTTTTGGAATTTTGCCCGGCAAACAATTAGATTACGGACGGTTTGACAGTAATGACAGTCTGGGGTATGTCAACTATTTTTGAAAACAGGTAGTGACAGCCCGTCACTTGGAGTTGGGGTATACTGAAAGTGAACTTGTGATATTAATTGCGGCCCATTTCCCCGAGAATGTGTCATCGGTACTTGAATATTGGTTATTTAGCAATAAATTAGCTATATTAACCGTATTCAATATAGGTTTGATTTTTATTCCATACTATCGGAGATGTTAACTTATACAACTGAAGATCAAAACACAACTGTAAATTAAACAAATATTTATTACAGGAATTATTTTCTCAGTGTACCTTCGGCATATTGACTGCAAGTTCTGCCGTTACTGATTAGATTTTTGATTAATGTGTTTTTTTAGAGAAAATGAATGTTTTGAGGGTTGTAAAGGAGAAACAAAAAATTTTACCGATTGCGTTATGCCCAACTATCCAAAAAACGGTTTCTGGAACGTCTTCGGTAACGCCACCGTTTTCCCGGGCGATAATGCCACCTCTGGTACCGCTATAAAGGTATTCTGTCACCGCGAGTTTCTCTTGGAAGGGAAAGACGTTCTCTCCTGTAGAGACGGAAAGTGGAGCTCGGCAATTGGTAAATGTTTAACCAAATGCCCCCCCATTTTTAGCACATCCAAAATGGAAGTTAAATGCAAATTCATCAACAATATTGAAACAGAAAATTGCACAGAAGTGCCGAGCTTTACAGTGGCTACTTTTAAATGCAAAGAATACTACCAGGATTTCAATTTATTTAAAACTGGAAATCGGGTTTGCAGGGATGGGGTTTGGCTGCAGGATCTTCCCGATTGCAAATTAGGTCAGGATCAATCTAATCTTCTATAATTATTTATTCTTTCGTGCAGTTTGTGGAAATAGAAACGGTACGACGGATGCTAAGTTGTTAATTTATGGCGGAGATGAAACTACAATTCAAAACTTTCCCTGGCAAGTTGCTGTCTACAACAAGAAGAAAATTTTAAGTTGTGGTGGTTCTTTGATCAGCAAAAACATGGTTTTAACTGGTAATTGATCTGTGATAGTATTTTATGTAAATAGAGTTGTAAAGAAGGTTTTTACAAGCGAGCGCAATTTTGAAACTCGAGCGACGAGGAATCAAGCGTTTTAATTTGCGCGAGCGACGGAAAAGCCCTTTATTACTCATGTTTTATTGTTCAGTACAAAATTTGAAATTAAAAAGTTGACGTTTGCTGAAATGTGACGTTTTATAGGGTACTGAACAATAAAATACAATTCTAATCTCAGTAAATTCTAGCTGCTCACTGTGTAACTTCGTCTTTTGCCGGAGCAGTTTTTCCTAAAGAAAATTACGAAGTGGCTGCAGGAAAGTACTACAGAGAGTACCGAGGTACCAAGGAGGGATCTGAAGTCCAGTACTCCAACGTATGTCAAAATGAAAGTTATGAAAATAACGGCTTTTATGTGCTACTCTTAAATAAGTAATGAGTTTGTTTTTGAGACAGATGAAACGTATTTGACTCACATAAAAGCTGTTATTAATTCGGACGATTGCAACGTTACGTGCTCGTTAAATGATAGGTAATGTATACCGTAGGTTATAGAAATAGTGATTCACGATTCCTACCGAGGATTTCTTCAGAATTACGTCGCAGATATTGCAGTACTGATCACAGAAATTACATTTCAACTATCTTTAAAAGTGCAACCTGTTTGTATCAACTCTTCGCCTGACAATAACAGAGATCTTGCAGCAGAAGGATGGGTAAGTTGACAGAAATATTTTCCAAATTATGAGGCGTTTGTAGATTCCTGGATGGGGTATTACTGAGGATGGCAGTTTATCTGAAACCTTGAAAGTATTAAAAGTACCGTTAGTGGAACAAAAAGATTGTGCCAGTTCTTCGTCATTTACCACTAATTACCTGACGCACGACAAAATGTGCGTTGGATATTTCAATCAAAGTAAAATCGAAGAATTTAAGCCGAAAATTAAATTTTTGTTTCAGGTAAAGCTGTTTGCAAGGGTGATAGTGGTGGCGGCTTGGTGTTTAGAAATCGGAACAATGGCAGATATTATTTGAAGGGGTTGGTCAGTCTTGCGCCGCCAAATGAGAATGGGTGTTCTAGCGAAAATTTTGGACTGTTCACGAACGTTTCTGTTTACATTCAGTTTATAGATGAAGCTAGAAAGAAAATAAAGTGATCTTTTTCATTGCTTGCCTTCCTTATAGAATTTGTTATTTCCAGGCAGTTTGGCTGCAAAGCAAAGTATTTGCTCCCTATACTTCAAAACCCACACTTATGTGCGATCGCCTTTACGTTTGTCTAGACTGGTTGTGCCATCGACTTTGCCTTTGGCTCCCACATTTTTTTGTGCCATCCCCATTGTCTCGATCGATACCCCGCGTCCCAGATTCAATGTGACGGGCAATAATACCCCCTATATTTCGTCGACTACCCATTAGGTGTTTGTTCAGTATTAAATCGATATTTTCTATTTTAACAGTATGTGTACATGGACCAACATATCTTGTCCAATATGCTAGTGAACTCAATGTAAATGCATAAAAGCACTTACATCCAGATGAAGGACATTGACGGTGGATATCTACTTGCATTCTGATTGAGATTTTTCTGCAAGCTTGAACGAAGTGCAAAGTGCAAGTGACTAAAACGACAATTACCAAACCAACTACTTTATTACCTACTGCAAGTTAGCCCAGTGACTGCAAGAGATTCTCACAGAAGCCTCGAAGCCACAAGCTACTTGTAAGTGAGCAAAGAAAGTGTCTACGAAGATGGATGCTTAAGAAGACTGGATGATTAGATAATTCATTTGGACCCTTTTTTAAATCCAGATTCTTTAAATTTTAAATTATAATGTGTTCAAGAACTATCAGATCAGTTGAGTCAGTTATTGATGAAGACGAGTGTTAACCTATCAAATTATGAACTTGAAATAATAAACTTTGGTTTGAGTTGAGGAGTCTTTTTTCTTCATTAATTGTAAAAGGTTTATCAGTTTGTGATGATGATAGCATGATTTTTCAGCATGGCATACTTTACCAACTAATTTGACATGATTTGAAAACACTCCAATGGCAATAATAAGATTCCTCACAATGCTTTTAACAAATTCCTGCAATTAACAACTTCCCAAAAAGGCAAGCAATGCTAAAAGTCACTGAAAATGTTATTAACACCTCCACACAACTTGAAAATTGCATTGACATGCGATTTTGGTTTGTTTATCCTCTGAAGCTAAGTGACAGCTGTCATCGCCATCTTGTGGTGGGGATATGGAATTCAGGAATTAGAAAAAATCATGAAGACAACGCGTGTTTTATAGTTTAAAAATCTCGGCCTATTACATTTTCGCCCCTAACGTCCGTCGCTCAAATATAAACTAAGGCCTCGATTTTTAAACGGCCTTGTTGTCTATTTTATAATTTTTAGTTAATAGGAATCAAGGTCGGTCAAAACCGCGAGACATTTCCGCGAACACAAACGAGTTTGAGGCCACTCGCACTTTATATCTTTTCACGAGATGACCTGCAGTGGTTTCCCATGTATAATTTATCTCGTATTTGCAAGTAGGTAAGCAGTGTTTCGTAAATAAGTATTTTATTTTAATCAACAATCTTGCAGCAGTTGCTATCAAGAATTCGGAAAATGTATGTAAGCCACCGAAAGTTTCAAAACACGGATTTTGGAGGCTTCCAAATCACGACGATTCCATAATTCTCGAGGAAGGTCTATCAGAGGGAACAACAGTGCAGATATTTTGTGCAAAGAATTTTTTTCTTAGAGGCGACGAGTTTCTTCAATGCAAAAACGGAACATGGGATGCAAGGGCCGGCTCGTGCTTAAGTAAGACTCCCAAAATATCAATAATAACATTTACTATATGCTATAGTGGACTTTTTCGTAGATCCTTTTATTGCCATCAATGCTTCTGTATAAGATTTTGATCCATCTTCAAGTATTTAAGCAGCGTTCTTAAAACCCCGAACATCTCTATCATTTCAGAAATACATACAATAAAACACATAAAGGGCGCTTCTAAGTGTGGGTAAATTTTTGGAGACATAATTTGAAACCCGTTTATGGTATCATTAATACAAATAAACAGGTTCGCCACAAATAAATTTATAGGATCGAGGCGTAAACGTATTGGAGACGGTGTCTAAACGCAGAAAGCTGAAAAGTCAGGTAAACGACCGATTTGGCTCAAAATTTCACCAGTAGCTCACTGAACGAGTGTGTAAAATTTCAACGTGATATCTTCAGTGGATTTAACTTAGCGTCTTTTTAGTGATTTCTTTTGCTGAAAGGCAAAATATGAATGAATATATTTTTGGAAGCAGAATTTGAAGCCCTTTCCTATGCAAATTTAAAAGTTGATGTGTAATTAAACTAGGGGTTAAATGGAAGAGCATCAGGTGGTGGACTTTCACCAACCTGAACTTCGCCCTTGCATTTATGCAATAGAAACATTATTATTATTTCGACCACATCACATTAAATGGTATCCTGTATGTTTGTTGTCTTCTGGTGATGTTTACAGAAATTAGAAAAGAATTGGTTTAGTTACTTACACTTTAGCGCAATAATTAAAAAATAGTCACAAAAGGATTTCAAAATTGTTGCAAGCATTATTAACTTTAGCACTTATGCCAATAATTTATATTGAAAAGGGATCAACATCCGCGAAACGATTTTATAGATCTATTGTGAATAATAATCTCAAATTAAAACATCCCGTTGGCTGACGGGGTAGTTGGATTCACGGTGAATAAATGTGTATAGAGATACGCATCGCATTGATCTTCCGTTGGCTTTTAGTACTTAACTGTTGCGCTGAAGCGTAGAAGTTAGAAACTGTAAGATCTTTACGAATGGCCGTAAAAGATCGGTTGATATCTAATTTTCAAGCTCTTGCCATCAGCTTTCGTTTGGGGTATACCTACCACAAGTCCGGATTGAATTATAATCAATAATATTAAAAATCTTTAACCCTCAATAAAGAACTCTTTAGTGCAATACAGGCGTCCTGAAATTAGAGGATAATAATATCTTAAGGGCGTATTCTACTATCGAAAATATGAAGAAAAGTTTTAATGAACATGATGGGTCGAAAAATGCCTCTTAAGTGAACCAGCAAAGGATAAAGGATAGGTAGCGAAAAGATGGCTTTTCGTAAATTGGCATTTTTGAGTTTGGTCGAATTATCGTGGGGTACGGGAGGAACGATACGAGTCGACCACTTAGTGACTCCCGTTCGTGTTTCCCGTCACAGAATTCGGTTGAGTCGCCTGAGGACATGCGTTGACATAATGTCCTTGGCCACGACATTTGTAGCAAATTACAGTTTTATCTGGATTCTGGATTATTTTAGAGGTGTGCAATATGCAGCCGGCACTCAGGCCACAAGTTTGGGCCCATTGTACCATCCCTCTTTGCTCGGCAAAAACTCCCAGGTCAGTCTAGTCCAGCCAGAAGTTATTTACAAGTTATTTACAATACCTAATTAGAAAGAAGTATAAAATGTGGAGAGCATTTCGAACATTGAATCAAGCAATAAGTAATTATTTGATTAAATGTTTGAAATGTTCTCCATTCACAGCCAAGCAATGACCCACTCGATGTGCAAAGCCTTGCATGGAATTAGCCAACCACTCTTCTGGAATATTGGTCGCTTCATTCACTATCCGATTCCTTAAGTCATCAATATTCTGGGGACGATTAAAGTAGACCTTAGACTTCAAATAACCCCAGAAAAAGAAGTCAAGTGGAGTTAGATCGGGCGATCTGTGTGGCCACTCAATTGCCCCCCTTCTGCCAATCCACTTATTGTTGGGAAACACATCATTTAGGTATTCTCTGACCAAATGTCTGGTCGAACTATTCCTAGGTTCCTGCGATTTGGTAGTAACCTCCTTATTGCAGGGAGAATTTCTTGTTCCAGCATGTTTCGGTAAATAGCAGCCGTTAAATTTCCAGCAATAAAAAATGGGCCAACTAGTTGATTCTCCACAATCCCCGCCCATACGTTCAATTTTTGGGGATTTTGGGTTTTGTTTTCTTCATACCAGTGTGGATTTTCCATAGCCCAGTACCTACAATTATGGCGGTTAACTTGTCCATTCAAGTAAAATGTGGCTTCGTCAGAAAAGACAATTTTTGTTAACAAAATCTGGATCCCTACTCATCATCTCCATCGCAATTTCGCAGAACTCTACATGTCGATCAAAGTCCTCGGGAGATAATTCCTGGAGTAATTTGATTTTATAGGGATAGACATGGTTTTTCTTTAAAATTCTCTTCACCGAAGTAGGACTAATTTCGTAGTCTAAAGCTAATTGGTAAGAAGACGTTTGTGGTTCTTCAACAATTCTCTCCAATACTTCCTGTTGTTTTTGTTCCGTAATGGCTGTCTTGCGTCTACCAGATTTTGGACCATTTTTTACGGTTCCATTTTCGTTTGAAAGTCTGATGAACTGCTGAACGATTTATAGGATTCCGTTCCGGATGTAATCCATTGAATATCTGGCTGGTTTCTTCATAACTTCTTCTTCTATCACCATATCCCAGGATCATCAAAATTTCAACGCGTTGAACTCGGATAACTGCATTTTTTATAATTTCGCAACTGATGTCACAGGAAACAACAATTTTCGCAAAATCTCTGATTGTAAAGTAACCACTGAACAAACTGAACATCGAAAGATTCAAAAGGAGCGAAGTAAACATCCCTTTGTAAAATTCTAAGAATTTCTTAATGTTGGGAAAACCCCAAGAAATAGGGGTAAAACCTAAGGGAATTACCTGTTATAGCTGGTGGAAACAATATTTGGGAGACCCTAAAAGCCGCCTCATTACGAGGGTTGTAACTGTAACAATGACGTCCCGCTGACTGGACAAACCCAGACGTTCGGCTTACCTGAGGCTCGTGGTTATTTTAAAATTTCCAAGGTGTGCCGGATTTGCGAATTTTCATTATCTAACAAGCACAAATCGATTAATTATAGATAATGAAGTACGCTGTTGGTAGATATGTAGGAGTACCTGCCTAACTACCTGCCTTCTAGGAAATAAGTTTGTTCCAGAATTCTTGCTATTTCATTTCTTTTCGATATATTATTGTTGGCTAAATCGTTCTGTCTCTATGCTAATGACAATGATAATGAGATTTTGCCAGTAGTTGGGTCGTCTGCAATTATCAAAATAGCCCCTATTTAAGGGAGAGTTGTTAGATTTACGCTTCAGTCTTATCTTACACTGTTTGTGCTTTAAAACTAAAATTGTCGAGTACGGCCCGTGGGAATAATTAGAATACCCACTAGTTACTAGGTACACCAGACGCCTGTGTTTGTTCGTACAGCGGGGCATCATTGTGGCAGTTATAACCCTCGTAATGAGGCGGCTTTTAGGTTCTCCCAAATATTGTTTCCACCAGCTATATTGTTGTGTGAGACAAGTTTCCGGCTGACCGCAGCACAGGAAATCGGTTGTTCGAATTGATATTGGCTTCTAATGAAAATTTTGGTAGACGGCTATCAATTTTATGAGACTTCAAACGTCTTCTCAGGGTCACCGTTAAAATGCCACTAATTATGGAGAGTAAAAATAAAAAATTCGTTCCACCTATTTCTTAATTTTTGGTTATTTTAAAATTAACATGCTTGAAGTGAAGGTACCTAATGTACCTACTTGAGATTTTATTCCTTTTTAGGTTTTCAATCAGATTTGCCTTTACTGATAAAAGATGTAGCAAATGGCACGTAATCCTGCAGTCTGAAGAACATCTTTTCTTTTGTACCTAATGAAGTAAACAGGCTATTTATTATTAGGCCTGGTCAGATTCTTCCAGCGGGCGTGTACACAGTACAACTACCCTGTAGTGGGAGACATACGGTGAGATGAGGGCGGTTCCATCGAAGTAATGGTGAAGCGCATTGTTGCCGGATACCCGCGCGAAATTTGAATCAACAAAAATTTCTACGTTCACTGCTCAATTTGTCGAAAAAATAAAATCACCCCCATAAAGAGGGGATCAAAGGGAATCCAAAAAAAAATTGAATCATGCATGGTGCCGTTTAAAAAAAATGTATTTATTGTTTATTGCTATACAATAAGATGGGGAGTTCCAAATTGCGAGAAAATAAAGGTATTTAATTCTAATTTACCCTGGATTTTTTATTTTACTCATTTATCTTACCGTTTCGCCGTGAGAGCTCTGTATTAATACATTTGGACCAGCCTGTAGATAGAGGTATCGCAGACTCAGGCCCCAGGAATGGCATGCCAGAGCCCCGCCGCGCCGCGCCAGTCCGTCCGCCTCTTCATTCCCCAAGTTTCCAGTATATCCTCGAATCCATAGTAGTTCTACGACATTTTCTTCTGCTAAACGTTCCAAAGCAAGGTGATCACTTCCGGGCTGGTGTGGGGGACACCAGCCCGGAAGTGATCCTGTGTCCCTTTAGGGAGAAGGAGTATCGTCCTGCTATCCGTTATTATGCGCACATGCTTGCATTTGACGTTCTTGTCTATGACTCCATGGATTACTCCCACGATCTCCGTCTGAAAGACAGTGGCGTGGTGTCCTAGAGGTACGCTCGTCCGGAGTTCCATTTCCTCAGAGAAAATACCCGAGCCATCCTGTTCAGTGCTTCCCGGTGAAATTCGTTCGAGCCTCTTGGTGATAATTTTTTGGCAAATGTCTAACATGTTCGTTATTAGCATTCGCTTGATCAAAATTCCTCAGACCTTCCGTAACTTTCGATAACTTAGCTTCACAAACACAAATTTCTCTCAACGGATCGAAATTATAACTAACCGTGGGATTATTAATGACTCGACGCAGGAGTGCTCTCCTCTCAACAACCGTGGGAGGTACCACACAACCGCGAATGGACAATTCATAATGCAGTTCTTCACTGCTTAAACGATTAATATCCATGTCGTCTCAAAATAACTACCACAACCAAGCTCGAATTTATAGCCCTTCAAAAGTAAACCCTTCGCGAGGTTTTTGTGCTGAATATGACTAATGCAATGGTTTGAGGGCTCACTTGGGAGGCATTTTTAAACCTACCTAACAGGTAGTTAATACATAGAATGTTTATTAAAACTTTCCTTCATATCTTTTATCTGGATAATCCTCTAATTTCGGGACACCTGTACCTACATAATTATGCATACCTATTCACGCAAATTTTAGGGAGATGCCCATCGATTTATAGTACCCCAGAAGTGGCGGCAAAATGTACTTTTCAAGGTCGCCAATTGGAGGACTGCGTAAACCCACCAGAATTTACAGTGGTGACCTTCAGTTGTACAGATCAAAATTATGGAGATCATGGATTAACTGCACAATGTTTCGACGGCTTCTGGGATAGGTACAATCCTCTTGAATGTAAACCAGGTTAGCCGACGTTACGTCACCAACGCCATGCTTGATATGCTGTCATTTTAGTGTGTGGCAATAAAGAACCGGACGTCATGCCATTAATCCTGGGTGGAACAGAGGCAAAATCCGTGCCTTGGCAAGTGGGAGTTTACTCATTTTGGTCAAACAAACAAGGATATGTACATATATGCTCAGGAACACTTATAACCCCCCGCTTGATTTTAACCGGTAAAAATCAAAATCTAGGAGTTTTTTTAGCAATAATTTTGCAGTGGCGCATTGCATGGGCAATACAACCTCACCTTATTTATCAATCGACCTATATAGTGTTACGGTTGCGAAGTACGATACAATATATAACTCAACCACATATCCTGATGCCCAGTATGCATCTTTGAAACACATTTTTATTCACGAAAAATATCGAGGAATTAAGCAAAGACACGACGCAGACATCGCAATTTTAGTGACAAAAAGACCGTTCACGTTATCAGCTTTGGTGCAGCCGGCCTGCCTCAGTTTCGAGCAAGCGGAGTACTCTGAAGGTTGGGTAGCTGGGTGGGGTGCATCCATCCTCAATGAAACTGAATATTCTAAAACTTTGATGGAAGTAAAGATGCCGCTGTTAAATCGTACTTTTTGCCAAAGAACGGAAACGTATCAGCTCGCCAGCGAATTTTTCTTCCTCTTCGATAAATTTTGCGGGGGGGATCTTCAGAAAGGCATAAATACGTGCATAGGCGATGACGGAGCAGGAGTACTTGTCAAGAATAAAACCGACGATAAGTTTTATATAGCAGGCGTTGTGTTTATGAGTATTGATGATTGCGGTGTAGGGACGTACACCTACTTTACAGAGATTTCTATTTATAAGGACTTTATACTTGACGCAAAAAAAAGAATGTAATTATTGCTTGTTTTGTATGAAAGTGGCAGTCAAAAAGCAGATCAGCCATGTTTCCGAGTTTCCGAAGATACTCGATGAATTCATTTTTCTCGGTACCTTCGGCATACTGACTGCAAGTTCTGCCATACTGATTAGATTTTTGATTAATGTGTTTTTTAGAGAAAATGAATGTTTTGAGGGTTGTAAAGGAGAAACAAAAAATTTTACCGATTGCGTTATGCCCAACTATCCAAAAAACGGTTTCTGGAACGTCTTCGGTAACGCCACCGTTTTCCCGGGCGATAATGCCACCTCTGGTACCGCTATAAAGGTATTCTGTCACCGCGAATTTCTCTTGGAAGGGAAAGACGTTCTCACCTGTAGAGACGGAAAGTGGAGCTCGGCAATTGGTAAATGTTTAACCAAATGCCCCCCCATTTTTAGCACATCCAAAATGGAAGTTAAATGCAAATTCATCAACAATATTGAAACAGAAAATTGCACAGACGTGCCGAGCTTTACAGTGGCTACTTTTAAATGCAAAGAATACTACCAGGATTTCAATTTGTTTAAAACTGGAAATCGGGTTTGCAGGGATGGGGTTTGGCTGCAGGATCTTCCCGATTGCAAATTAGGTGAGGATCAATCTAATATTCTATAATTATTTATTTTTTCATGCAGTATGCGGAAATAGAAACGGTACGACGGATGCTACGTTGTTAGTTTATGGCGGAGATGAAACTACAATTCAAAACTTTCCCTGGCAAGTTGCTGTCTATAACAAGAAGAAAATTTTAAGTTGTGGTGGTTCTTTGATCAGCCAAAACATGGTTTTAACTGGTAATAGATCTGTGAAGTATTTTTCCAATATCGGTAAATTCTAGCTGCTCATTGTGTAACTTCGTCATTTGACGGAGCAGTTTTTCCTAAAGAAAATTACGAAGTGGCTGCAGGAAAGTACTACAGAGAGTACCGAGGTACGAAGGAGGGATCTGAAGTCCAGTATTCTAAGGTATGTCAACATGAAAGCTATGAAAATAATCGCTTTTATGTACTACTCTTAAATAAGTATGGAGTTTTAGAACCGTGCAATTAGGATTTGACCCGCCGTGTATTCAAAAAACCAAGATGAAACCTTCTCTAGACTGATCAGAACACTCGGGCTTAGCTGTAATAACCAAAGAACCGGGTATAGGCTATAAAAATTTTCAGATTTACGCAATTTATTCAAGGAACTGGCGTGGAATGTTGGTTTTCTTTTGCAGTTAGCTTCTTAAGAACACTTTAAGATATATTTAATTCAGCTTTCGTAAAAAATTTTGACGCGGCATGAGTCCGAGCGACCGACCGATCGAAACGGTACTTCACTATAACTTTCCAGGAAGTCGACTGATTTTGATGAAACTTCCAACGTCGACGCGGGTCCGTGTGGGGTTGATGTCTATATATGCATTTTTTTTACAATCTATTGTTTTGGCGCTACAGTCGGAAGAAGTTCAGTACTCAATTCTCTAGTCCGATTTTTTTTCTTTCATTACAAAAGCTTGGTCGGCTGACATTTATTTTGAGAGGAACACTTCACATGCTGCGACATCGACATTGTAATGAAAGAAAAAAATATCGGATCAGAGATGAGTACTGAACTTCTTCCGACTGTAACATCAAAACCATTGATCGTAAAAAATGTATATTGCCTTTTTGTAGAGAATTAAATATCCTACAACATTGCATAAGGCATATTTTGGCTTAAGTCGAATAACAACTGAGACATTTACCACTCAAAGTTTTTGACAGTTCTGCATTTCCGGATACTTTCAGGTTTCCGTTTGGCCTCCAGAGCAGAAGGCATCAACCCCAAATGGACCTTCGTCAACGTTGAAGGTTTCACAAAATCGGTCAACTCCCTGGACAGTTCTAATGAAGAACCTTTTCGATCGGTCGGTCGCTCGGGCGCATTCCGCTTCAAATTTTTTGGTGAGAGCTAAATTAAATATGTCTTAAAATGTTCCTAACAAGTTAACTGTAAAAGAAAACCAACACTCCACGTCAATTCGTTGGATAAATAACGTTAATTTGAAAATTTTCATAGCCTACCCGGTTTTTGGGCCATTACGGCTAAACCCGTCGCGGGATTCTTGGGGATTTTCTATGACATGTTAAATGTTAAATAGAGTATCCAGATCAGTCTAGAGAACGATTCATCTTGGTTTTCTGAATGTCCGGGTTTCACCCATATTTCGTCTAAATGCACTGTACTATTTGTATTTAGAGTCGTAGATGAAACGTATTGGACTCTCTCATAAAAGCTATTACTAATTCGCCTATGACTCGTGCCACAAAAATAGCTAACATTACGTGCTCGTTAAATGATATTTAATACTTATGCATGTATACCGTAGGTTAAAGAAATAGTGATTCACGATTCCTTCCGAGGATTTCTTCAGAATTACGTCGCAGATATTGCAGTACTGATCACAGAAATTACGTTTCAACTCTCTTTAAAAGTGCAACCTGTTTGTATCAACTCTTCGCCTGACAATAACAAAGATCTTGCAGCAGAAGGATGGGTAAGTTGACAGAAATATTTTCCAAATTATGAGGTGTTTGTAGATTCCTGGATGGGGTATTACTGAGGATGGCAGTTTATCTGAAGTCTTGAAAGTATTAAAAGTACCGTTAGTGAAACAAAAAGATTGTGCCAGTTCTTCGTCATTTAGCACTAATTACCTGACACACGACAAAATGTGCGTTGGATATTTCAATCAAAGTAAAATCGAAGAATTTGAGCCGAAATTGAATTTTTGTTTCAGGCAAATCTGTTTGCAAGGGTGATAGTGGGGGCGGCTTGGTGTTTAGGAACCGGAACAATGGCAGGTATTATTTGAAGGGGTTGGTCAGTCTAGCGCCGCCAAATGAGAGTGGGTGTTCTAGCGAGAATTTTGGACTGTTCACGAACGTTTCTGTTTACATTCAGTTTATAGATGAAGCTAGAAGGAAAATACAGTGATCTTTTCAATTGCGTGGCTTCCCTATAGAATTGGTTCGGCTGCAAAAGCAAAGTATTTGCTCCCTATATACTTCGTACTCGAGTTGTTTCAATAAAAAGGTTTTCACGTTCAATTTAAATTTTTTTGATAATGTTTGTGATAACCTATCCATATGGTGAGCGGTCTGCATATTCATAGGTAACACCCAGGATATCCATTCGGATGGAGCCAAGCGCCTGGTCATAGGTAACATAATGTGATGGGGATTGAGGCTCTATCCTGACTAGGTATCAATACATGAAATACATACATGAAATTTCCTGCCACATATATTGGGACCATTGGGACCTTCATCTTCCACCTCTTCATCAACTAACTCATCTTCTTCTTCGTTGTTTTTTAAAATTATGTTGTGAATAACACAAGATGCAATGATAACTTTATTCAGTAGTTCTAGATCAGACATGTCGAGGTATTTTAATATACGCCACTTTCCTTTTAACAATGCAAATGCGCGTTCAATAATTGATCGAATTTTGCTAAAACGGTATTGTAAACTATTTGTTGTGGGGTTAAATGGCCTGTGTTCCTAAATGGCGTCAATATTTCTTGTAATAAAGGATAGGCACAATCACCAATAATATGTTGGTCTACATTAATTAAGGGCTGATCATCATCAGTTATGTTCCTATATAAATAACTCCTTCGAAAAACATGGGCATCGTGCAGTCTGCCTGCATGCCCAACACAAACATTAATAAACTGTCTTTTAGCACAGACGGCTT
Organism: Pycnomerus fuliginosus; assembly: GCA_963924575.1. Classification (NCBI taxonomy): domain Eukaryota; kingdom Metazoa; phylum Arthropoda; class Insecta; order Coleoptera; family Zopheridae; genus Pycnomerus; species Pycnomerus fuliginosus. Next base: position 24,114,575 of record OZ004622.1, read on the forward strand.
GAACAATTGCTGAATGGCTTTGATACCGATTATAGAAATCGTAAGCATTTCCAACAGGTTGTTCAATAAAAATATGGGAAATGTATAAAAGGTGCTCCACAAATGAAATGAGGTATCATAAGATTAGAAATTAATCAAGGAATTGGAATTCTGAAGCTGGAGTAGGTGAAGGCAAGATGTATTGTCAAATTTTAGGAAGTGAAGATTTAAGTGAAACCCCCGCAATGTAAAAATCCACCTGTCCGAGTGAATTTTTATCTAAAAAGTATTCAATCCTTATAAATAATTGAAGACTTCAGGGGATGAAAGTGTTATGTAACAAAAAGTTAGTTTCAAGATCTTTAGCGTTAGAGTTAAAACTTTGCTAATGTATCATGACATCTTTTCCCATTTGGCTCAAATAACCGCAGGATTTTGGAGATTTCGTGAACAAAAAATAATAAGGGTTTTCAGTATAAGAGGTCCTTTTCTATTCGTGACGTCATCGATGTAGGCCTTTTTCGTGATTGGTGCTTTTACATTTCCTATTGCGTACTAACTTGCGTGCCTGTTGTAACCATCCATCTCTCTCTACGCGCCTAGTATCTTCCATGTCTTTATACTAAAAACCCTCTACCGAGTAAAACGACAAGTCCAATGAGCACATGATTAGCAGAAAACGCTCCACGGCGAAAATTCTGAAATCAAGCCCTTGACACTCAAACTGCAAAAAGGTGGCAAACCGTATTTTCAAATAAGAAAACAAAATCTCTTCAAAACTGATTCCGAGTCTAAAGCCGATTTGAATAACAGGGGTAGTGAAATAACATTCTTAACTTACTTTCCTTCCTTAGGTAAGGTTGGGTTTGACCTAAGACCTGCACTAGAACAATACTCAGCACCAGAAGAAGTTAGGTCATTACTACTTGAAGCAAGTAGAGCAGGTTTATGACTCCGGGTCAAATTCTTGCCTGATTTATTGACGTTCTTTTTTTGCATCGGGCTGAGTGCAAGCATCTTCTGAACGACGCTTTTCGGTCCTCTTTTTGCAGGTAGTTGCTACCTTCTATGAGAATCTTGTGTCCTAAAAAGATCACATAACAATAGTAATAACCGAGGTAAGGTAGTTGTAATTCAGTAAAGACGCACCTGTCAAAGTCTTAAAATTTTCATTATGCTTGGCATACAGAGATGCAAAATAATCAGAAAGGGGTGTACTGCCCCGCACATCATTAACCATGTCTAAAAACCCCTTTGTCCTCGATTCTTCTTCTATGTTTTGTACTGTACTTGGATCTAATCCGCCAATAGATATGGCATTATCAAATCTATGGAGGCCAAGTGTGTTTTTCAAATATGTCGGAATCTTGGCGTCTAGTTCCTCTTCCAGCAACTTCCACCAATCATCACGACTTCATTTCTTCAAAACATGAAAGAGTGAGTCAGTGTGAGCACCACCACGGTGGTAAGTCCTGGCAATGGGGCAAGTACATGAATGAATTGTAAAATGAGCGAGGAAATGCGCTAGGTACTAAGTGTTTTCGGTTTCATTAATGCACGTAATTGGTATTGCCATTTTGTACATGGCTTCATTTTGTCGAATAAAGAGGATGCCAATATAGGCGGTCGAGCAGGCGGTCTGTGTCAGCATGAATTGCACGCGGGTAGGTTGGTGAATTTGTTTGTGGAATTCATCAATATGTACTGGACTGGAATTCGCCAGAAATCGCGGAATATCACGAAAGAATTGCGAATAATCGCACCTTAAAAAGCGAAAGCGAATTTTCTGTAAATTGCTGTTAAAAATAACATGTCAAGCTCGTGAAACTGGAAAAGCTATTGACAATTTCAGTTCAAAGCAAAATTTTGGCTTTGATCACCAGCGCGTTGTGTTCCAGACGCTTTGTAGCTGTTTGATAAACTTCTTTCGGTGTTGTGGAGTGTTTCTAGTGATAGTGAAATGAATATTTATTCGCTTTATTTTACGTTACTGTACGTTTTCAACATGGGCGAGAATTTCAAATTTGCCGCCCGCAAGTTCCACCAGTAACGTCACATCCTGCTCTTGACGTGAAGTACAGCTTTAGCATACCTCTCAAATCTCCATATAGGGCACGGGCATCACTTATGCAACCCTGCAACACAATCAGCTGCTTGGAGAACAAACATCACATTTGAGTGCATGGAGTATAATGCGTTTTTCTCCAATTTTCCGTAGTTTCGCGGTGTAAAGTGTGTTTAAACAGTGGTTTGTCTCTTTAGAATGCGATTTTGTAGATGTTTAGTTATTTGGAACGGTGTGCAGTGTAAATAAACCTAGTGAAATCTGTTTGTTGTTAGTGAAGTGTGGTGGACAATGGAAAAAAAACACAATTCAGTTAACATTTTGGCACTTGGGATGAAAATACAAGATACTGATATTTAGATAAAGAGTCTGTAATAAATTTCGGACACTCCTATGTAAAAAAAGACAACGGATTCTCCATCGATCCAACAAAATTTCCAAAAGTGACTTATATAGACGTTGTAAACTATAGTTGGTTTTAAAGAAAGTGTCTGTTCAATGGACAGATTTGAAGCTACAAGAGTCTTGAAAGTAATAATTAGTTTTTGTGTGGCTGGGTCAAGAAAATTGGTTGTGTAACATGTAACAATAAATAAATTTCTCGTTATTGGTCAGGTACCTAATTTTTTTTTATAACCACATTTTGTCAGCCCTCTTAATGGCCTTTGTCCATTCCTCTAACTTTTTAATAAACAAGGGACATTTTTCTATTGTGTTAATCTACTTCGATGGTATTCGATACCATGTGTGCCACAATTACCTCCTAATAACCGAGTAAAATGTTGGTATGTTTGTTTGTTTGCTAAAACTTCTTGAAAATTATAGTAACAGATAATTAAAAACTCACCATTTATAAAAAGGAAAGGCAATTAATTTTCAAGGAAAGCAATCTCGATGGGTAAGTACCCAATTGCACTATCTTGTAATTTATTAAAAACCGAGAAAACCATTCGAAAAAAACGCTGCTATAACATCAACTCGTCGAACAGTTTCTGTAATTAAGGAAAATAGAGCACTTTATAGTCGGAAAACTTAAAAAAGGCGTAAAAACCTACTTGATTCCATGCATTCAAATGTAATGTTTGTTCTCCAAGCAGCTGATTGTGTAGCGGGGTTGCATAAGTGATGCCCGCGCCCTATAGGTACCTTGAATAACACATAAACATAACCTTACTTAAAAGATTCTACTGTAGTTCTACTGGTTGCATAAGTCACATCACACATCCACGTGACGTGATTGTCAAAAATTTTGACGGCTCAGCCACCACGAAGCGCTTCAACAAAGCGCTAAGTAAGGTCACTGGATGTCTCTTTTTGGAGAGGTACGGCAAACGGTATGGAGATATAACAGGAAGCATATCTCTTTCTCTTTTAAGTTTGTACAAAAATGGCGTTAGATGTCAGAAAAATTACCTAAAGTTGACAGTTGGTTGTAAAATAGCCGCTTGGTGCTTACAAAGTCTATTTTTGCTTATTTGTAGTATATTTCCCATATTGTTATGTTATGGTTTTATAGTGGATCCCTTTATTAACCGTTCCGTGTTAATTTTTTGTGAGTTTGGGTTTCCTTGCAACAATTGGTTTCAAAAGTCTAATGGCCGTTTGCACCGACGTTGCTTAATCTTAAGCGACACTTAAAATGACAAGAATGACATTCTTGTCATTTTAAGTGTCGCTTAAAGTTAAGCAACGTCCGTCGGTGCAAACGGCTATAAATCAAGTTAATTTCGTTTTATTGTTTAAATACAGCAGCAGTACAGCAACAACAATATGCATGAATGTAGCCCCAACTACCTATAAACACTCATCACTGTTTATAATTAAAAATTTCGAAGTTAATGCACATTATTTGCGCTCAAAATGAGTAAAACAAAGTCACCATCGAACTGAACTTCATTTCTACTTGGAGGACCATTGAGTTTTATGGGCTGCAAATCGCACGTTTTCCTTCGTCAAAGACACAGGCAATAGGGCGTACAGGCGTCCTTAATTTCTCCATAAACACCACATAACACGTAATTATGACAACCACGTAACCCATCCACCAGGTATGTACCTATCTTCTCGGTAGGTACTCGACGTTGGCCATTTAGTGGCACTTCGTTTTGCTTCCCCATTTAATAAAAATACAATTATTAATAAACGATAAATCAACAAATTTTTGTGTTTAGGGTTGATGACAACTGCAAACTGACAAATAATGCCATTGTCAGTGTCAAAAAGTAACAATGGAAGCAAGTCATTTCTCTCTTACTTATCGTAAGGGTATGTTCTCTGTCCTTTTTATATTTGTCCACACTTCCGGTTGATTGCCGTACCTCTCCAAAGAAAGACATCCAGTGACCTTAGCGCTAAGCGCTTTATGGATTTTCTTAGTTGAATGCTCCCATTGCTGCGTCGCAATTCGCTTCAACATAAACAATAAACATACTGTAACTGTACCCCGTACAATGCGCCGCGTTCGCGAACAGTTGTCAGTGGTTGTGTACCTCCTCTGGTGGTTTAATTAAGGAGTTTTTCGATTTAAGAAGGTTTTTGATCGATATTAGACCTGCTTATAACCGTAGAATTCTGTATTACGTTCGCGGCTAGTAGAAATGACATTCCTTGCTAAAATAATTGAAGCCCTGCTGCTAACGTGTGTTTCTTGTCGTTGGTAAGTGCATTTTTATTCTTCAGTTTGTTCTTGCCGTATTGATGATTTTATCAACGTATTAAGCGAAAATAAAGGTCGTCTAGTCTAAGGGTTGCCAATTTTGGAGATTAATGCAGAGACCGTTCATTGAGACGCGCCACTCCTGTAGTAAGAAATTTTGACTTTAATTTTACACGGTTTGCGGCGTCATCTAGCGGAGTGTAGTCGACTTAACGGTCGCTCGGCTGCAGAATACTGTGGTTCTTGTCTAGGACGCTTGGCGCGAGATTCAAACCACTTCTTGCGGCAAATTCAAATTTAGCTTACCTGATCAAGAACATTTCTGTACAGTCATTACATTTTCAGTATCAAAATACAGCTCATCTTCAATTTTGTTTTAAAAAGTAAACAAAAATACTGCCGAGCTGAATTTTAATACTAAATATGTAATGATGGTACAAAAATGTTCTCAATACGGAACAGTTAAGCACCTAATTCATAAAATAAAACAATTTAAAAGCAAACTATTTATTAACCGCTATAAGTTGTACAAACTAGACTCAAACACACTTACCGTGAGTTCCGACCTTTAATCGTATGGAGGCATGATGGTTAACAGAGGTGACTTCTTCGTCAGGACCCAAAGGGTTTTAGGGTACGTGCACAACGGAGCTTTGATACTAGATGATAGCAGTGATGATAGATGAAAGAGTATTTTATAAGCGCTGATAGGTGTGCACAACGCAGCTTCGAGTCTCCTGGAATAATGCAGGAGTCGCTTTTAAAATGTCCGACAGTGATGACGATTATTTGTGCTCTGCAGCCACAAAATGGTTTATTTTGAACGAAACCGAAAAGTGTGTACCCGCGAGAGAATATCACGTGCATCCCATTAATCAACAGCGACCTATACTAGGCGAATTCCATCATCTTTACAAAGAACTGCGAAATTATCCAGACCGTTTCTACTCATATTTACGAATGGAAATAAGCACGTTTGACTATATTTTGAACAAAATAAACGCGAACCTCGTCAAACATTGGAAAAATTGCCATCGAAATCCCATATGTCCAGAAGAACGACTAGTAATAACAATTAGGTAAGTTTTTTTATTTTATTTGATTTGGCAAAGTACAAAGTAGGTAGGTAACGCATTAATGATGCACACAATATAACATAGTATTACCATACATCTGAAGTATCACCTAAATTGGATAGGGTCGTTAGGCTGCGTGGTTGCTCATTACAAGTAACTCCACTAAATTGGGAATTTCCAGATGCTTCTCCATAGGCATACAGCATCACCAATTCTTGTACTTTGCTACGAAATTGTAGTTTCTTAAGAGGATGCATAGTTTTAATATGCGGTAAGATGCTTTCGAAAAAACACCTGTCCTCATCCAATGGTTTATTTTCAACTGGTCCTTTAGACTTTGCCTGAAGCAATTGCAATTTTTGTTTTTCAACGTTCAAAAGTTGTTCGCCGAGTCCATCGCTTGGTTTTTTTCGCTTTCTGCTTGCGAGTACAACCCGCGGCTCATTACAACTCGTATATGTGGATGATATTGAAGATTGAGGAGTGGGTGGTGAATGAAAATTGTCCTCGTGCATTTCAGAATGTTGGGTATTGTCATGTTCGATATCGGAATGTTGAGTTTCATCCACGTCGTCTTCATCTTCTATAGCTGTATTTGATACCTTGGCATTTGTACACGACAGAGCAGGTGATAGATTGGAAGTCGATTGTCGAGAAGTAAATTGATCTTTCAAAAACAGTCTTAAAATAGCTCCATTTGGATTCTTTAGCCACTCCTCCAGCATCTCCAGATCTCGGTTTTCCAATTTTGTCCAGTTCTTTTCAGAAGGTGTCTCTGAGGTACTTCCATTTACTTTTCACGGTATCCTCTACAATAAAAACCATCCCTATAGCTATATTTAATTGCGACACAGAGTAACGACGCTAAAAAGTAGCCTAATAGCTTTTTTATATTGCAGATATTTGGCAACTGGAGCTTCGTTCAGAAGTTTAGCGTTCGCATTTAGAATGGGATTCTCCACTGTTGCGTCAATCGTGGAAGTTACCGTAAAAATTTTATGGAAGGAGCTGCAACCCATACACATGCCAATACCAACAGAAGAACTGTTCATACAAACAGCTCAAAAATTTCATAAAATATGGAACTTTCCCAATTGTATCGGTGCTATAGACGGGAAACATGTCCGCATAAATTGCCCTAACCATTCAGGAACCATGTATTATAACTACAAGAATTTTTTTTCCATTGTATTATTTGGTGTCGTTGACGCCGATTATAAATTCTCTGTGATTGATGTTGGAGGATATGGCAAACAGAGTGATGGAGGTACTTTCCGATCTTCGGCTTTTTACCATTTGATAGAGGGTAAACAACTCAATATTCCTGCGGACAGTTGTCTTCCCAATTCCAGAGTTAAAATGCCGTATGTTTTTATTGGGGACGAAGCGTTCCCACTATTAGATTACTTAATGAAACCGTATGCGAAAAATCAACTGAATATGGAATCTGAATACTTCAACAAAAGATTATCACGTGCGATAAAAACAGTGGAATGTGCTTTCGGAATAATTTATTCTAAATGGCGTCTTTTATCAAAAGCAATCGAAACAAACGAAAAAACAGCCGATACAATTGTAAAAGCTATTTGCATTTTGCATAATACTATTATTGACAAAGAAGGTTTTGAACGGCATGTACAAGAAATGGTAGAGACTCCAGCAGCAGCTAATTTTCAACGTCGTCAAACTGGCCGACCAGCAGATTCGTCAAAATTTATTCGAGAGACATTTAAATCATACGTTTGTGCAAATCGAGTACATTCTGCATGATATGAAAACAAATTTAACTGTCACAAAGTCCCATATGGTTTTACAACTATGTTTTGATGACACAGGTCATTTATATAATTATGATTTTACAAATATAACTACCTAGGTACCTATAACATGAAAATATATTATTTCATCTCACTTACTTGACAAATTCAATACGCCAGAAATTTCTTCCCATTTCTTTTCGAGAATATATCTATTGTGGTGGTCCGGATGGGCCTGGTTCCGCAAAGATTCCCTCGCGAAGACTAGAGAAATTAGTTTTTCGGCATCCATTTAGCGAGGTTATGTTACACTGACACAGCTTAACAGCTCGCAGAAGAATGGTCAGCTCCATTCTTCAAACCATAAGCGCTTATACCTCTCTGCATACGCGATGTACTCACAGCTCCGTTTTGCACGCTCTCATTAGAATACGTTGTGAATTTTTTACAAAGCTGTTAAAATACCTCTATCATCACCGCTATCATCTAGTATCAAAGCTCCGTTGTGCACGTACCCGCTCGAGAACATTTGTATTGAGTTGAAATACAGGTTTATTTAAAAACTTCCCTGCCAAGAACTTTGAGGAAAAAGTTGACTGCAAAAATAAGCTTTCGAAGCCTGAAGCAATGATCACCAGTAAGTTCGATCTCTATTTACCATACAGCAATATTATTTTAAACACACTTTACATTTGAAATTTTCACATTACACACCAAAGGACTTGTTCCTGTAATCGATGTATCCCATTGCAGAGCAGTCCTTAATGCCTCTGTAATATGCGAAATTTAAAAAAAATACAACAAAGTGCTAGTCATATACCTCTGATTTTTTCTGGTGTAATAAAAGCAGGAGGATCTGTGGGTTCAAAATTTTCCTCATTTGATGTGTCCTTAAATCCTATCAAATAAACAAAAGATTAGTACGTAGAGGTTTGTGTTTCCGAACATTAGCGCAAGTTTTTCTTTCTTTCTTTGTTTTGCCTTAACCGAGGATCTAAGTGATCTCTGGATTTATGAAGATATTATTATTTTATTTTTGTTTTGTATGAGCCACTCTTTGCTTATAATTCTACATTGAAGAAGCAAATACAGACTTTTATTGATTTCTGCAATGATATTATAACAATTTACTGGGACATAACCAAGTGAAGGAGTGTCACCTTCTAAATTATTAATTGCAGTTGCGATAGGTTTCAATGTTCTGTGACATTTTTCGACATTTTTCCAAAATGTATCGTCTAAAATCACTCTCTTTATGGAAGTTACTCCTTGTGTACTCAGTTTTTTATATAGTACTGCGATTTCTAAAAAAACTTTATTTTTTATTAATGAATCAAGAGACTTGCAAAAAGAACTCCACCTCGTTTCTACCGGCACACTAGTAGAGCCAGTAGAGCCATTCCCTCGTAAAAATTCCACATTGAAGCTCATTAAAAACATGAAAGAAAAATGAATGTGAATTAGTCAATGTGACTGTTATGGTGCAGGGCATGGATTATGGCCCATGTGGGATGAATGTGATATTGTTGACCCATGTACACTTTCAGAAGCTTAGCAACAGTAATACGCTTATCAAACTCGGATACAACATCGTCAGGAACCTGCTCTTCAGGAATATACTCACCACTAGCTCTCGCACCCATAACTAACGTCTCCTTTTTTACATCTGTACCGTCAACCGGGGCTAGTTTGATCAATAAATTTCAGTATTTTGTTAATAAAATTTGAAGGGATAGAAATTTCTAAAATTAAAAAAAGGGTATTTGTTCCAATTGTATACAGTGCGAGTGTAAAGTATGGAATAAAATTCCTTAAATTTTTGTCCTTGATTTGTGGCAAAAATCCTCGGACAGGTCAATTTTATTTTTGTAATGCGTACTTGATGGAGGGGACAGTTATTTTCTAACACTTCCGGTTTAACCGGAAATGGCCTTAACTTAGTTTTTTCAAATGGAATGACACTCTTTTCTCAACTGATTCGGAATCTACGATTTTTTCTGAGTTAGAAACATGTATCATACTTTACCGGAAGTACAGTAACGGCCACCCCAGATTTTCAAAAACATCGAAGAAGTCGGTCAAAAACCAAGATTTTTAAAAACCGCAAGTACACGTCAACCTTATTTTTTTGTTACAAATTCAACTGCGCGATTACATTTTTAAAAAATTCTTTTTGCTATTTTGACAGATTGTGAAAAGTGAAAAAATTTGAAAAAACAAAGACAAATAAAAGGAAATTAAATTGCGCAGTTGAATTTATATCAAAAAAATAAGGTTGACGTGTATTTGCGATTTTCCAAAATCTTGGTTTTTGACCGATTTCTTCGATGTTTTTGAAAATCTGAGGTGGCCGTGACTGTACTTCCGGTAAAGTGTGATACATATTTCTAACGTAGAAAAAATCGTAGAATCCGATTCCGTTGAGAAAAAAGTGTCATTCCATTTGAAAAAACTAAGTTAAGGCCATTTCCGGTTAAACCGGAAGTGTTAGAAAATAACTGTTCCCTCCATCAAGTCCGCATTACAAAAATAAAATCGACCTGTCCGAGGATTTTTGCCACAAATCAAGGACAAAAATTTAAGAAATTTTATTCCATATTTTACACTCGCACTGTATATCTCTCCTTGTAATATGCCGATTTATTTTTAACCATTACAATTTTTCCCAAAAAAAATAAATTATAGGTGATCAAAGTTATACTCGATTTGGGGCTTCTTTGATCACCCCTATAAAAATGCACGCAAATAGATGCAATAGATCAATGAAACCCCACAATATGTTTAAAATAAAAAATACAAAAATTTTCCCACTTTTTTTGCCTTTTTTTCTACTTTTAAAGGAGAAACAAACAAAAAATAGTCGAATTTCAGAACACTTATGCATTTAATTAAACTGAAATAACAAAATAAACAAAACTTGTTTTTAAATTACATAGGTATAGTCGAGGACAAATTATAGTAAGTTGACCTGAGTTGGGATTGTTAACTTCACGGCGGGTTTTGCCACATTTTATGACAGCTTTCTAAGAATGTTTTTTACAACCTTTAGAACGGAGGGGTAAAATTCGCATAGGCACAGATCCGCACTAAGCGCCCCTGCCCTTAGGTGTGACCGTGGTGCTGCTTCGTGGAAAAATAATTACTGCTCACGGGTGTGCCAACTCGTAAAAAAGAGTTTAACCCCCGGTTCCATAATAAAAACTTTAAAGTTAAAGTCAACTTTAAAGAAGGTTTTAACCAATCGGAAGCAGCCATTTCCGAGTATTGCTAAGCAACCTGTTTAAAGGAAGCTTTAATTTTGATTATGGAATCGGGGGTAACTAATCAATATTTACTAAGGTATTTATTGATAATTAATTAGTACTTATAACAGTTTCAATTTAAACTTAATTCACTCATTCTCGCCGCTATATCGTCCCCGTCGTCGTCTCCAAGATGAATTATGAGTTCTTGGACTTGATTGCTCCTATATTCATTTTCAATTTTAATGACGTGCTCCACGCATTTCTTCCAATTATCTGCGGTGATGTTTCCAACTTCATTGATAATTAATTCAATCATTTTGTCACTAAATTTGGGAAATCTGTTGTTTCTCCTAATATGGGCCTTAAGTTGTGCCCAAATCAACTCTATGGGATTGAAGCAACAATGGCTGGGAGGCAAACGTAATACAGTATGTCCCCTTTCCATGGCGATTTCATCAAGTTTATATATTTTTTTAAATTCATGGGTCTTCAAAACTTCCAACAACTCCTTTTTTGAATCTTCTTCGCTGCCGCTGTCAGAAGTATCTTTAGAGCTTATGGCCTCCACATCAATTTCAACGTCTAGTTCAGGAACCACTTGCACGCCTTCGGGATTTTCATCCAAATAATTATTGTTAAGAGTGGTCGCCCACGGTCTCCACATTTTGCACTTTTATTTAAGAGAACACTGAGAAATTCAAAGCACGTTTAAACAAAATCAATAGGTACGAAATATTTGAGTTTAGCTCTCACACTGAATTTGTCAGTAAACGACATCAACTTATATTATTACAACCCCTCCGCTCATTAGGCCTTTCTTAGAAAAATAAGATTACCTAGAATATGTATAATGAGTTCGTTACCAAAACTACCTGTTGCAGTCTAGGGTTAAATTGCTGGTTAATTAGCTGGTGGTGTCATAGAAGTAAACGAAATTTAAGTCATCGTCTTTTTTATTACCGAAGATCGAGGAACATCAATTAATTGTTTTACCCCATTTCGTTACAAATAGGGGATATAAAAAACGATTTCAAGTTATCGATGCATGATGCGTGTTTCGCTACTCAGTCAAAATCTAATAATTTATATTAATAATGAAAAGAATATTATATTACAATTCAGCGCGTCCTACCCTGTTCATTTGTTGTCTCGTGTTTACCTGGTAAAGAAAGAAAATTTACAATAGGGTTGTTCAGTCACCGCAGACGGTAGGATTATGCCAGCGGGATGCTAACTACCATTGCCTGAGGCCCTTACTATAACTTGTCCCGTTCTATATATAGGTAACAAAATAAGAAATATTAGTCAAAGGTTTCCCTTAAATTATGAAAATAATATTGGCCTCTACGATCAGATACTTTTTGCATTTTACGGATAATTTCTTCCCGTCTAATAACACTTTCATCTTTGACCTCCGGAAAAGTAAAAAACTGCCCTTTTTTCCCTGACCTATATCTCAAAAAATTAATCATAAATGTATTTTCATCAATCACCTCAGTAAGTAATTTTTCTGAACTTTGGATTTGGTGCAAATTAAACGAACCACCACAAATTCGTCTTTGCTATAGAGTACATAAGGGTCCGTATTTTTGCTACATTCGCCAATTTCATAATCACTTTGATCAATTGTATTGCCTGGCAAGCCTGGTTCACCAATTTCAGAATCACTTTGATCAATTCTATTTTCTGACAAGCCTGGTAAATCTGGAAAGTCGTAGAGGATGTCGCCGTCATCATCTGGCTGTTCAATTTCATTTGAGTTTAAATTTTCCATTTCTTCCAAATCAGAATTTTCCTCGGAATTTTCATTTTCTTCATAATTGTATGATACGCTTTTTCCAGGTTGCACATCTAATTTCGTTTTCTTTTTACGTTTTGCTCCTGGTCCTCCAACAGCATTGAATCGTTGTTCTCTAAGATAATCGATCATTGTTGAATTCAGTGCTTCTTTATCAATTTCTTTCACGTGACCAGGAATTTTCGACAACACTCTTTCCGGATCAAATGGATAAATCCCAGTTGAAGCAAAACCACTTTTTAAATTTTGGGCAAGCGTCTCACTTAACACGATTAAAGTTGCCTGTAGTAATCTTGGAAATTCTTGTTTGGGCAGTGAGCTCTGTTTTGGATTTTTCATTTTCCAATCTAAAAGTGTTTTTCGCCAGGCCGATTTCATCGGCCTGAAGAATGCGACGTCAAGTGGCTGGGTCAAGTGAGTCGAGTTAGGAACTAAGCAAACGAATGAAATATTGTTTTCAGTACAAAGACGTAATACATCTGGGGTGAAATGGGCAGCCAAATTATCACCGATCAAAATTTTCTTGCCCTCGAGTCCTTTTGCATGAGGTAAAAACACAGATTTAAACCAGTCGGTGAATGTTGTGGCTTCCATCCAACCGTGGTCTGTGCGATTATATCTGCTGCCACTGCTGCAGCACCTTTCTTCGCAACACGGAAAACCTTTTGGGCCTCCTTGAATCCAAGTATGCCACAAAATGACATATGGAGGCAAAAGCGTTCCAGACGCCGACCCACACACCATGACAGTGGTTGACGACTTGGAAAAATTGCAGACCTGCAGGGACACCTTCCACAGTGATTTTCAAATTTTCAAAGTATTTTTTTAGCTCCTCTTCGCCAATGCTAGCTCGCGATCTCTTTATATTGGCGGCAACTCTTTGGCATATCTCAGTTTTGTTTCGTTTTAGCATACCGTCCACCCACTCAATACCAGGTTTGTTGTCTTTTAGATGAGTAATATTTTTACCTTGCTTATCTAAATAATTTTTGCCAAAATGTTGCATGTCCAGTTTTGTAAGTGGAAATCCCCAATCTCCACATACTGCTGCTAATTTAACTATTTCTTTTTCTTCTTGAGCGGTGAATATTGTTGGATTACCAATGCTGCCAATATGGAGGCCGTGGTAGCGATTATACAGAGTCCCATAGGGCACGTCAAAATCTCTGGCTGCTTGACGTATAGAAGTAAACCCAACGGCTATGTTTCTTAGAGCTTGCTCCACTTTGTCTTCGCCATAGTCTCTATACTTCCTCGTTCCAAGTTTTCTTTTATATCTTCTGACCATCTTCTGCAAATAGTACGCTCCTCAGTTTGATTTTAAATAAAAAAAAGCACTAAATGAAAGTGTGGGCTCTATGGGGTAACTTTCACCAAAAATTGCTGCTGATCAAAGTTGCCCCTTGATTTGATCAAACTTGCCCCTTTGTTTTCATCAAAGTTACCCCAAGCACGTTTTTCTTTACTGCGTAATGCGTTATAACACAAAAACAAAAATCTAACTTGTCTCCTGATCACAACTTTACGTGCTTTGTATTAATAAAGATAGTGAACAGTTTATATTTAAGGATATCAAGCTGCCTGACAAAGTTTGACGGTTTTCAAAAACACAGAATCTGTTACCTTGAGAGAGAGTTGCTGTTGCTACCGCCACTTCACAATGGATTTCTTTTGAAGTTGCGTTATTAGAAGCATGTTTCCCTCCTCACTGTTGATGCCACCACACCAAATCAAAATAACTAAATAATAACGGAGTTGCGGTAAATTTAAATTTTGAATTTTTAGTACAGAGTATCAAAGTAACCCCGCAATTATCAAACTAGCCCCGGTTGACGGTATGTAATTCGTCGTCTTCGCTCTCATCATTCAATACGATTGAAGTAGGCGATTGGGTAACATCTCTCTTTGTTTCGAATTCATTAACTGATTCAGAAATCTCTGGGACTTGAATCTTCAGGATGAAAGGTTCAACACTGCAAGATACATTAAATATCTTGTACACCTGATCATTGACTTTTGACTTTATCATTCTTGATGAGACAACGTTTTCATACTCATAACTCTCAACCCTACGGCCGCCTAACGTCATTATTGTAGTTTCGTCGATCATTATAAGGCATTCACCTGGTTTAATATACATACTACATGGTTTCTCTAGAATAATTAAAATTTCCAAGTCTCGTTCTTCAAAATTACCGAATGATATCTTTTCTGTTTTCCCGTTAACTATCTCTAACCGTAACTCATTGTTAAAGGACGTATGAAAATTACACCAAATCCGTACCGTGATCTGATCACATTTTGGTACACGAATGTGTAATGAATGGGCGTTTTCAATGGTTTTAATGTGAGTGCAATGTGAAACTGAAGAGTCCTTGCAATGGTGAGGCAATGTGCACGTTTTCCTCGGTCAATAAGTAATGAATGTGACTCTTTTAAGTATTTAATGGTGCAGCAATGTGAAATTTAGTTCTTATTAATCAATGTGAAGCAAAGTGTACATCTTGCTACAATGGTGAAGCAATGTGAACACATTTGGCTACACGAATGTGTAATGAATGGGCCTTTTTAATGGTTTTAATGCTCTGTGAATGAGTAACGAATGTGGCCGAGTCTTTAATTATGCAGTAATGTTAATTTTATTTTCTATAACATTGTGATGAAATGGTGAAGCAATATGTGACCATTCGACCTCATTAATGTTCTTGGGTGCTTAAAAATATGTAATATTGAGTTATCATTAAGTATAGGTCAACCAAAAAGATCATGAAATAAGACTTACCCTGAAAGATCATATTAATTAGTTCACTTCTTTTTCATTTGCCTTTCCATTTATTTGAAGAAGTTAGACAGCAATACTAGAAAATTTAAATCAAACTCTTTAATTCAGACACTTTCTAAAAAAAACATTGAATTATAAAGATCTGTCAAGTCCAAAACTAATGACCCGTTTATTGGGCGATTATCATCCCGTATTTTCTCATTTATGTATGAGGGCAGCTTCTGCAACTCTTCAGTTACTTTAAACTCATCGCTTCCTTTTTCGATAAGGTAACGCGTTAATTGAAGGAAAATTTAAGTTATTGGCAATATTACTTACCATAAAGAGCTCTCATCTTCCCCACATCCAGTGGAGGTTTTCTTGGTGCTCCAGGTTTTCGGTTTGCTGGCATACCATATACACTGCTGTAGTCCAGCGTTTCTTGTCCAAACAAGCCATAAATACCCTTGCCCTAAGTGTATCTGGAGTATGCACAATAATGAAAGGCAATTTATTGTATAGTAACTCAAACCTTTTTGTTATGTTTATCAATGAATCCAGTGGGAGGATAAATGTCTGAAATATTGCAATAACTATAAAGAAAAACATGAAACATTAATTTCTTACCCCAATCGTTTTTCTCTGCATCACCCTTCACTGTCTAATTTGTCTTCAATTCTAATAAGTCTATCTTCAATTTCGGACAGTGTGATTCGAACATTAGGTTTCGTAGATGCTGATCCGTTAGGAACATTAAGGCCCAGTTGTATAAAACACGATTCATTTTAAGCCTGTTGATTAGCTCATACTTAAGCAATATTTCAGTTATATAAAATTTTGAGGGGCATATTTAATGGTTTAACTTTAAACCTACACCGGTGCTGGTTTAATTTCTTAAGCACGCGCTTAACATGAAGTTTGAGGTTAGATGTATGTAAACACTGCGCCGACCAACGAAGAACGCGAGTTATTATTTCGATCTTTCATTATTGGTTCGTGTCTGTGGAAGGCTACGTAGGTAGGTATATACTATGGAGTTACTGGATGTTGTAGAAGATGTGACCGATGATGAAGATTTTGCCGAATTGGTTGTGCAGATGGTTCGGGCCCCGAGGAATTTTAGACCCAGAACTGAACATTTCCGAAAATGGTGTGACAAAGAATTTCTTGATAAATTTCGTATTTCGAAACCGGTCGCTCAGTACGTTCTTGATCAAATTTCTGCAGAAATAGCTTCCCAACTTTAAGGTAGGTTATCCTTAAATGTAAAATCACTAAAGCATTGTCTATCGTTTTTCAGAAATCATGCATTGTCCCTAGAGGAAATGCTGTTTGTTACCTTGCGTTTCTTACCAACAGGGTCCATGCTGTATGTTATTGGAGATATAAATGGCTTAGATAAGAGTACTGTTAGCAGGGTGATTACAGTTGTAGACATTCTCGAATTCGAGCAGATATGGAAAACAACAGATATGATGGAGACAGTCGTTATGGGCTCACCAGATACTTAATAACACCCTTAGCAAACCCAAGACCCCAGCTGAACAGCTTTTTAATGAAACTCAAATAAGGATGCGTAACCCAGTGGAGAGATGTTTTGGTATTTGGAAACGTCGCTTGACTATTCTTGCTCTAGGCATACGACTAAAACAAGAAAAGGTGGAACCGATTGTAGTTGCTACTGCTGTGCTACATAATATAGCAACATATATGAAAGAGAAAAATGTCTTCTTCGAAGTGATATCTGTACTTTATGAAGGCACCAAGCGATGCCGAATTAGAGACCGGCGAAAACGACCGCTGGTTCAATTACCTGTTCCGGGCGTGGATCCACTGCGCCCGGAGAGCCGGGGTAAATACTGGATCATGCACGTCCACACCAGCGAGTCGCTGAAGTGCGACAACTGCGATAATTATATGGACAAGAGCAGCAAGCACTTCTGCGACCCAGTCACAATTGACTGGGTCATGCACGCTAAAATGCCCCTGGACATAGAAGATCCAATTGTGGGGACTATCTACAAAAATCACCACCTGCTCTCCCCACGACGGGGATAGCGAGCAACGAGGGGTTCTACCACGAGGTACATCAGATAGCGATTTTTAATAGACAATTTTGGTGTATATATGTTGTGCTGTGTGTGTGTGTGTGTGTGGTTTATTTATTAAGATTTAACTATAAGTAGATTTTAAGGATTATTGTATTAATTTTAATAAAAATGAACATTTTGTTTTAATATCTAGACCGAGGGGTGAATCACCTTGGTAATTTGGTGTCCCAGCCCTTGTAATTTTTTGTAATTTTTGGTAATTTTTAGTAATTTTTGGTAATTTATTGTAATTTTTGGTAATTTTTAGTAATTTTCAGTAATTTTTAATAATTTTTAGTAATTTTCAGTAATTTTTAGTAATTTTCAGTAATTTTTAGTAATTTTTAGGAAATCGAATCCTTAAAATTTCTTGTAATTGTTAGTAATTTTTGGTAATTTCTGGTAAATTAAGTATAGTTAATTTTTGTAATTATGGTAATTGGTGTCTTCAATTTTTCAAGGTGGATCAAGCCTCGGGGTGGGTAATTTGGTGTCCCAGCCCTTGTAATTTTTTGTTATTTTTGGTAATTGTAATTATCGGTAACCGAGTCGGTAACTTTAGTACGTAATTTTCAGCAGTTTTTAGGAATTTACAGTAACTTTTAGGAATTTAGTCATTTTTAGGAATTTACAGTCATTTTTAGGAATTCTCAGTAATTTTTAGTGCTTTGGGTAATTTTGAGTAATATTTGCTACATATAAGTAATTTGGTAATCTCTTTAGTTAACTTGTGGTAATTTGGTACGATTCTTAAAGGAAAAAAACTTCGCCAAACACGAATATCTATTTTAACAAGAAACAAAAAAAAGATACTATTTCAAGGTTTTTCTGTACAGAGTATTACTATTTTTCCTGTCCGTCTCTTTAATGGACATTGGGGAGACACCGAGCATTTCCATCGGTCCAAAAAAAATAAATTTCTTTTGCACCAGCTGTACGTCTGGAACCTTTGGCCACGAAAATTCTCCCATAAATTGTTTCAAAAATTTGACTTCGTAGGTGTCTTCCTCGGTGTCTTCCTGTACATGACGCAAGACTCTACCTATATACCAATTATCGCAGTAGCTCACTGCATAATACCTTTCGGTTACAATTTCAGTGGCGATGGGGAAATTTTGCGTGCTCTTCGTGGCATGGATTGTTGCAGTACTTTTAAATCGAAGCAATCGATCACTACTGATTCTGGAAATTCTCACCATTAGAAAAATAGTTTATAAAAAATTAGTATCACATACCTTCTTTGCTTCTCGTATAAAAGCCAACATAATGCTGTTTTTCGCACAGTTTTTATATCACGGCCTGTCTTAATCTTGACATAGGGGCTCTTCTCATCGACAGATTCCACATCATATTCCCTTAGGTTTATAGAATCCAAATTTTGCACATCGTATCCCCCAAGGTATCCTTCTTCACTTTCTTCACTTTCTTCTCTCTCCAGGTGACGTAATTCTTCTGCCCGGCTGCTGGCGATTGAACTATCAATATTATTGGAACAGTCCATTTCTTGATAATCATCCTCCTCGTCATCACTATGCTCGCTCAGATTGAAGTCGTCTTCGTTTATATTTGTTACGTTTAAGTCAGCGTATGAGCCCTCGTTAAATTGAATTCCTAACAGTTGGCAGTCTGATTTAACTTCTTCTAATGCTCGCATACAAGCGAGTTCTATATCATAATCTGATGGGAAATTCTGCGGTTTTTCTAGGCCTCCTGATAGACCAAGTCTCCGGTTGTGTTCTCGAGGAAAGATAAAATCTTCTGAAAGTTCATTTACTATGTTTGTGATAGCTTCAATTCTGTTTAACCTATTTAGTATATCAAGTAAGCTGAAATTAACGATGGTCGAAAATGTGGACGTTAAAGAGCGCGTTGATCTAAAAGTTTGCTCGCATGGTTGGGAGCTAAACAGCGAAGTTGCAAAATCGGCTTCTTTACGTAGTTCTTCATTATCGCGAAACTTTCTTACAAGCTTGATCATGGAATGTGCGTTAATTTCGATGCACAGGTAGCTATTAAGCGTTATGAAGTTTTCAGAGAGAGAATACGAAGAACTCTTTAACCAGCTTCTCCAAATTCGTAAAAAGAAGACACTATACCAAATCAAAGTAATTCTTTCTATGATGCAGATCTCCTTATTAAGAAAAGCCTCTATTGCATTACTCATGACTTTGAGGTAAACAGCGGTAGCCATGCTATCTTTGACATTTTCCTGCAAGAGATTCCTTACTTCCAATCGACAGAGCTTCTCTGCCGCTTTAAAATTCATTTTATCTTCGCCTTTAAGGTCGCAAGGAGTTAACAAATGAATGTCTTTGGAAATTGTAGTGATTAGCTCTTCAACATGCTCAATGGTCGCGAAAAAGTTGCCTACTGGTAGGACAATCCCCTCCTTCAATATTCGTGTTCTCAGTTTCGTGGCTACATGGACGGTGTCTTGCACGCATATGTCTCCCTCCTTTAAATTCATATGAAACCATTTCCATGCACTGTCTGGTTTTTGGAAATTGGAAACCAATCTCATGGCTTTGAGGCATCTCGTATCCCCATCCGTTGAAAATCCAAGGGTTTTTATATCGTATCTTTCTAATTCACATTTTATGCGATCCCAGCGTTTTACAACGTCACTGCTAGTAAAACAGTTGTCGGTTCCAAATATTGTCAACAAGAATGAAGGACTTTTGTGGATTGGCGCCTGAACTACTACCAAATAAGTGTAATCAGCTTGTTTCTCGTTTGTAAAATAAGATTCGATTGCTTTCGCCGATGTGGCTTCGAAACTGCTAGGTACCGGTAAACCCTTTTTATGGGGTAGTACAAATCCTACTACATTGTTAGTTCTTCCGTCATACTCAACACGTCCTGTGATTTTTGTAGCGTCTTCCGAGATCCATACATACTTAGAAAGATTTCTTTTTGATAAAAACTTCAACAATTCAGGAATCCGCAAAATTCCTTCTTGTATATAATTAGCGTTTAGGCATCGACTTAAGCTTGTTATTGAAGGTACTGCTCCTTTCATATTTGAATACAGAGTTTCATACAGAAGGCGACCTCCAACTATAAATATATACAGACAAAATTTCTTCAACTCTTCGTCGTACTTGCGTGCGTTGGCCGACTTGGATATATTTTTGGTGGTTGTCTTCATAAAACATTTTAAAAAGTGAGAGATGTTATTTGGGCTAGAACAACTACTAGGACTGGAATGTTTTTGGCTGTCTTTTATTAAAATCTCCTGTTCTAAGAGCAGTTGCCTAAGCTCATCATTTTCACTAAGCACTTGATTAATGTTGTTAACTTTTTGAAAGAAATTTGTTATTAAGGGTTGGTTTGTTACCGTCTGCCTCTTTCTCTTCCTTCGCTCCCGTTTGGTATATTTTTCTAGTTTCCATTTTTCCAGGCGTGGTTTAAAGCTGTCCGCAGATTTCTTAGATTCGTTAATTTTTGGAATAGGTTGGTCGAGGGGCTTGTTAATGGATGTTGAACTCGCGGAACTACTTGCCCTTGTAATTCCGCTGATTAAAAATCCGGATTTGCGTTCGTTTTGGCCCTAATTATGTTGGTCTCTTCTTCGGTTTGCTCTGAAGACTGATTCCGCTCCTCGCTTGGCTCCCCCTGTTCATTCGCTTCATCTTCAGATGAAGATTCAATAACTCTGCATCTTTTTTTGCTGTCCTTTGACGATTTCTTCAGGGGGAAAGCGAGGGGGGAAGTTTCCTCAGTAGATTCGGCTTCGCGGTAAGTGTGGTCTTCATTCGAGTCTTCATTAGAAACGCTAATGTCGGTAGCGATGCCGGTAGTAATAGCAACCTCTCTCTCGCCTTCTATTTCTCTGCTAACGCGTTTGCAATATGCAGACATCTTCGTCTGGACTCTACCTTCGACTCCACCTAAAGATCTTTGAAGTTTCTTTTGCTCTTTTAAATCGTGTTTGCCAAGGTGAGTGTACAAATTTGATAAAATCCAGAAGAAATTTCTATTTTTCTTCAACTGTTTTACCTGAAATTAAGTAGGTACCTTAAAATAGAGATATGTTAAATTCGAGGTTAAATTTGTCATCGAATTCACCGCTGTGGGTAGTCCAAAATAAAAAAAAATAAAAAAACAGGGAACTTCTAACCGCACGCGAGCGGCACCGTAAATTATTATGTATTAAATTTCTGCACGTTTTAAAACTTCCAGCTAATCCTTCTAGGTAGTACGTACACGTAGAGTCGTTTTCTATGACTTCCAGTACAAAAATGCAGCAGAGAAGCGGCTGGAACCTCCCCATCGCGTGGATCTTTGTATTCTGTGTAGATAGTAGTTAATTCAACAGAATTTTTTTAATCCTTGACTAATTTCGCAATTTTCTGACAAATACCGACATCACCTCGGACATCACCCATCACGTTTGACAATATGTTTCTTTTAAGGTTAATCTTTTGCCACCTTTTTGACAATAACTGCCATTTTATGTCATCCACTGTCAGCCCGCACCCTTTTAATGAGAGAATTTTTTCTGTATTTTCCACTGAAATGGCAGAAACTATGAACACATTTTTAGAACCAGAATTTGATCGCCTTTCTAATGGCGACATAAAAAAGGAGGTCTTGTATTTAGAATTTTAAGTTGATATGCTTAAATGGGACTTCCCGTTGGCCAATTGCTTTCAAAAGCCTTTCAGGTCTTCAACGGGTCACCCAATCTCCATGTACCATATTTCAGCCAAATCGATTCAGAAATTTGGGCTATAATGTATTTTTAGTGTTATTATAAAATTTCGATTTTTTGAACCAAACAGCGCTAAATGCGAATTAATTTTGCCCTATTTAAAACCAGAATTTGAAGACATTTCTGATGGTGACAATAAATCTTTCAAAAACTTGTTTTTAATGGTCAAATGAGAGAATAATTTTAAATTTGGAAATTGGTGTGCCAAAACGGCACTTTCCGTGAGTCGATTGAATTCAAAATTTGTTCAGCTCTTCGACGTGTAATACAATCCCTATGTGCAAAATTTCAGCCAAATCGGTTCAGGGGCTTGGGCTGTACCGCGATTTTAAAGTCCGATAAAAATCAATTTTTTTTTTATTTTTGGTCAAAAGGGCAGTAAGAATGAATACACTTTTAGAAGCAGAATTCGAAGGTCTTCCTTATGGTGACGTAAAAAATGGGGGTTTGCATTTAAAATTTAAAAGTTGATGTGCCAAAATGGCATTTCCGGTTGCACGATTGGCTCCAAAAGCTTTTCAGATCTAAGTTAGGTTACGAGATGCCTATGTTCCAAATTTCAGCCAAATCGGTCCAGTAGTTTTGGCTGTGGCGTGATTACAAATGTACGAACGTACGTACGAACGTACGTACGTACGTACGTACATACACACAGACACATTTTAAAAACCCCTTTTCTGGGTTCCTGAGACCTCAAAACGTGAAGATCTGGTGCTATCTCAAATTCGAAAATTTTAGTGATTGCAGTAACCTCCCATTTTTTTTAAATTGTGATGGGGTTGGGGAGGTTAAAATAAGGATGTTTACAGAACAGTTTTGTAAACGTTTAGATATTCAAAATTTTGAAAAACTGTCAAGTTAGAACCGGTTAGAACCAAACGCGTTCTTTCTATACGTACCTTAATCTTTGACGAACACAATGGACATGGGATGACACAAATTAATAATCCGCTATTGCTATCCCTTGAGCAGTTGAATATTGCATTGCGTATTTTGTGGAGCAGGGCAGCTGTGTAACTGTCATCTATCTCAGTAGTTGACTTGCACCAATTTCTAACCCAGTCCACAATCTGTCTTTTGACAATTTCTACGTATTCGTTCATATTGTCGTTTCTTAACAAATCGGATGCGACAGATGTTTTTGTTTTATTAGTTGCTAAAGATCCAGCAGCAAGATCTTGAGGGTCTGTTTCCGTGGAATTTTTGTTGGCTTTAACCACCGTCGAGGCCAGATCTTTAATTTCTAGAATGAGTTGTTTATGACCTATGGCTAGTTCAAATTCCTCGGGCTTCCTATGAAAAGGACCACAATATTTTTCGTATTCCCCCGGGTCGATTAAACGATGCACCTTTTGCTTCATAAAGTTCTCAATGGCTTCAAAATCCTTCTCCGAAATTCTACTAATTGAAACTACATTATCCAGTCTATTAATCTTCAAGATATTTTTTAGATCTGCAGGGAGATCTATTTTTAATCTTGCTTTAATGGTCTCAAAAAAACCATCCCCACTTGTCTCGCCCATGTCCAGCTATGCCGAGAGCTATGTTGAAAAGTTGTTAATGCTTACAGGAAGCCGAGGAGTAAGCACAGTTAACTACGACTAAGGTCTTATAAGTTCAATCACAGTTTTAACCACCACTTGTAATAATAAATTGGAGAATAAATTAATGCGAGCCCAAAAATGCGAAATGCGACGTTCCCTATGCATAAATAACTGTCTGCATTGCCTTAGGGTGGGGTGGTATCGGCGGCGCTCGCCCGAGGTCACGGGTCTAACTCCGGTTTTGGATGAATTCTTGGAAACTGATCCGAAGTTGCAATAACACTATCGCATGGGACAATAAGTTCAAGTTATACGCGGTTATTTACCTGTCAATTAAATGAATAGCAATTTAAGGTTCAAGTGTCAAGTGTCCAAAGCAAATGCTGCTCAGCTCGCCAACAGCTAATATTTTCATAGTGATTTTCATTTACAACAACAAGCAAGAGAGAAAGAATTATTTCCGAAATTAAGAAAATCAAAAATTTCCTCGTCATTTGAAGTGACAAGAAGATTTTCAGGACATTAGAACTACTGGGTAATTGTTGATCTCGTTGTTGATTTAAAATGAGGTTTGGTTGAAGAATAAATTTTGTAAGTGGTTAATATTTAATGAATGAAGTTTTACAATTAAAGCTTAAAATTCTTCAGTAACTCTTAATAATTGATAGTAATTTTTGGGAATTATTAGTAATTTTTGGTAATTTCTAGTAATTTTTGGTAATTTCTAGTAATTTTTGGTAATTTTTGGTAATTTCTAGTAATTTTTGGTAATTTCTAGTAATTTCTGGTAAATTATTGGTAATTTTTGTAATTTTGGTAATTGGTGTCCTCGATTTTTCAAGGTGGTTCACCCCTCGATCTAGACATTGGAATTTGATTAGGGAGGTGATCGACCAGCGCGTAAATTCTACTTACCCTTTAGTCCACATCTCGGACAAAGGCTCCTCGAGCGCTTCATCAGCTTCATCCGCCACCTTCAAATTTTCTGCGCGAATATGTTGATTGTCCGTGAGGTACAAAATAAAAAGAAATAGTTGATTTTCCCCGCAACCCCCTAGTCGAAATTCGCGGGTGTACATTTTATTTATTTTTGGTATGTCGAGATCATCTATGTCGTTTAGTGCATCTAATAATTTGGTGTTCTTACAAGGTAGGCATTGCGTCACGTTCAGACCTATATTGATTGATGGACTGTAACGATCTAGAATAGAAGAAACAAATTAATGCAAAAAAAATTAAGTTGTGATGAGTCCCTTTCTGTAATCTGGCTTGGAAGATCTGTCGAACCCAAATTCGCCTCTTTCTCGTCTCCTTTTTTGTTGTCACTCATTTTCTTATTAAGGTACCACAAACCTAATAGGCGAACTAAATATCCATGTTGATACCGTAATATGTAATTATTAGAATTATTCTAATAGTTTCGGTACGCTACATGGTAATACTCCATTTTTGTCAAAAAGACATCTAATCGGTTCAGGTATAGAACTTAACCTTAAAACGAATGCGAACAATCGCAAAAAGTTAAAATAATCATAACTTTTTGCGAATGTTCGCAAAATGTTGAACAGATTTGACGCCAATTCAAATTTTCCGAATATTTGCAAAAAAATGCGAATATTCGCACATGAGAACCCAGCTTATGATCGTCCACAACACCTCGGGCCCGAAGTGCTCGAGTTTTGAGACACCAAGTATATATTTCGGTTAACTTAATCAACCGTCTTGAGGCAACAAGTACTGAAAGTTAACAATTGATACAAAGTTAAATTAATGGGCTAATATACAGGGTGTTCCAATGAAAAGGAGCCACACCAAATATTTCGTAAACCAAATAAAATATGAAAATTCGATCGGACATTGACAAGTTTTCTAATATCTGACAGATCTAGTGGAAATCCCCAGGTCCCCGTAATTTCCACGTGTTTTAGGATTGCACTTTCCTCGTTTTCGCTTAAGGCAAGAGGGTGTCATATTTTGTTAGTATGTTTGCCCCGCAGTTTGTGGCTCAATGTCCCCATTGGTATTTTAAATGTTTTGCTGGTCTTACGAAGAATAATTTGCTTAGTTCTCATTTGATGCAAAGCTGTGTTAAACTTTCTGCCGAATAATCTGCATACTTTCTGGAAACCGGCCGCCTTTTGTATATACGTGCCATTTTCACCCCTAAGAAACCAAAAACCAAAAAATCAAAATCAAACGTTGGTTTGGCACCCTTTTCTTAACGACTAGGGGTGTGATTGAACGTGTTCAAACTACCCCTGATTACAACCGAAAAAATCATAATTACATAAAAAAATCATAAATAAAAAGCTAACGGACATTAATGGAATTTACTTTGCGGACATTCATTAGGACAGTTTGCTTGTTATATTTGCGTAATATTGCCAATCAACTGCCAATACTTACCCCCACAGAGATGAAAGTTGCCGCGCGTTAGAAAATCGCAAATTTTAAGGTGAAGTTTGACAGTTGCCAGAGTTGTCAAGAACTTTTTAAAGTTTTTGACAACAGTATTGCCACATCATTCATAACAAATATGTTAGAAGTAAAAAAATATATATATGACCGTTGTATTAATGATGTAACTGATTCCACAACCCCTAATAACACAATATTTTTTTTGTTCAAAGTTACTATCGATTTCCAAGTAGCCCCAGTTTACGATACTTACATTTAAAAATCTTTTTACATTAAAAACAATTAAATTCCAACTTCGGTAATTGTACTTGCAAGGACCGTGGGAGACTCTAACTCTGTTGTTATGACGATTAAACACAATTATGTGCCCACTATTATGCACAATTAATACGTGTTAGTGTACTCAATGCTATTCCATAATTTTCCGACGCAATATTTTTCATTGCACCTCAAAATCAATAATTTGCCTGAACACTGATAATCCTTTTTGTGAATCAACGGAAATGCAGCTGCATTAGTTTATCGTGCATAGAGGCTAGAGAAGAGTTTTCACTTTCATAAGGAGATAGGAGCCCTAGTAGTCGTTAGGCTGCAACCACAATTTCGTAAGTGGCGAAAGGCCTTTATTCTCCGTTTATCGTAATTTAGCTGCTGCCGGTTTAGTATGCGGTCTGCATGTTGCAGTTAATTTCCCGCGCTCTTAAAATGTAAGTGTGCATATCGATACCTTAGTTCTAATAAGACGTAACCCACAAAATAGAAATTGTTCAGGAGGGAGTAAAAACTGATTAACTTCAGTATTCTTGCTGGAACATTTCCGTATTTAACATAATGTTGGAAATAGTACCCTAGTAGCACCAAAATATTTTTAAAATATGTAATATTAAATATTTACCTGATATATCTTAGACAGATTTTTAAATATATAACAAATATTTGCAGAATATATTTGCAATATATGCGTATTTAAATATTTGCAGTATATTTCTCAGTAAATAATTTTTGCATATTAAAGATATATATATAGGAAATATTGGAAGAATATTATAGGGTAATAAATCCCTCAGATTATATAAACATTTTATTTGAAAAACGCAAAATACAATATGAAGGACTGTGACCAATATAGAACTATAATACTAGAACTGGTAATTGACTAGTTACAGTGCATCCGCCATATTGTGACATAGCAATCTACAATTTCCAGTCTTTTCAACGTCAATTCGAGAAAAGGAAAGATAAAACAACTTTAATACTTTCTACATATCTGTAGATGTCATTGCCATGTATCCCACCTAAATTCAAAGCCATCCACTTGAAAATGTTGATTGGAGGTATTTTTTTAAAAACCATTGCAGGTGTCACAATTACCTACAGAAAGTGGCATATTGTGACACGTTTAGGAGATAATTGTGACACAACCGAAAACGCCTTTAAGCACAGTAGGAAATAATTTTGTCATATTATGACACACTTCAAGAGGGTAAATGTGATATTCGTTTTAAATTTTTTTTTTCTTATGACAAATTTTGGGGTTTAAATGTGACAAAATTGTATATTTATAATAAGAAATATATTGTTTTAATGTGACATTTTATAAATTTAAAGAAATTCAACATTTTTATGGTAGGTATTATACTTATAATTATATTTAAGCAAAATATGAAAAGCAAAAAACGTGAAAACATTTAGAAAACATTGTAGTTCCCAAGGGGAATGGGGAACAAGAAATTTCCTCTTCGGGTTGTTGATGGATCAGGCAATATTTTGTAAATATCTTGAAATGGAACGGTGTCAATGTCTTCCTCTTTAGGCCAGGTAAACTGGTCATTTTTGTTTAGCTTTCGGAGAAACTTTATAATATATTGATTGCCCTTAATCTCAATAATTGTTCCAACATATCTCCTTAGATATTTATCATCAGAGTAGGTAACGAGCACCCAAGTGGAAAGTTTTAAATCATCTACCGAAAAACGCACAGGCAAAGGGTCTTCCTCTTCTTGTAGTTCATCAGAGCTTGAATTATTATAATTTACTTCAACGTCGGATTCGCTTGATGACGATGTCTCTCGCATTTGCACATTCTTCTTCTTGAATTTTTTCTTAGGCTTACTTATTTCAATGTCGGATTCGCTGGATGGCGATATCTCTCGAATTTGTGCATTCTTCTTCCTGGGTTTGTTCTTAGGCAACTCTTTAGTCAACTTCTTCTTCATCAGGTCTTCTAAATATGTTTCTCTAGTGACTACTTCAGCATGTTTAGAGTTTACTCTAGTTCTTTTAGCTGTAACACCAGGTGCTCTTCGAATTCTTCCCAAAAGCAATTCTTCAAATGATGTTTGCTTTTTAGTGCGATTTTCGAGCTGAGCGGCAGAAGTAGAAGGCAAAAGAACATTATTATGTTCGCTCATGGCCTTTGCTGCATCCATTCCTTTGTCGATATTGGAATCCTGTTCAACTGGAACTTGATGATTAGTTTGATCATTATCGGTCTGAATGTTTTCAGTCTCAGTTTTATCAGTCTGACTCTCTTCAGTCTCATTGTTATCAGTCTGACTTTCTCCAGTCTCATAGTTATCAATCTGACTGTTTTCAGCCTCATTGTTATCAGTTTGACTGTTCGTATCATTGCTATGAGTCTGACTGTTATCAGTCTCATGGTTGTCACTATCAGTCTCTTGATTGTCTGGAACATTATTGTCGGGTGTCGCATTTTGGTCATTTATTTTTCTTTGATGGTAGTCCTCTAAATCTTTCGGATCAAATATGGATTCTTTGATTGCATGTTTATTTACTGGATATTCCAACCGTTCGTCATAAATTCCTGTAACTTGAAAACCGCGCTTTAAGCATGACGTGGTCATTTTTTCCCATACGGTTCCCAGAAGTCTGGCAAATTCCGGCTTTGATAAACTTCGACCGTAGTTTTCTCTTTGCCATATGGACAAATGTTGATCCCATGATTTCTTTAACGTACCAAATGATGCTGCATCCAGTGGTTGTAAAACATGAGTCGTGTGGGGTGGTAATTTCAGCAAAGTTATTTGTTCTCTTATGGCGATTTGAATAATTTCCGGAGAGACGTGAGAAGAATGACCATCAAAAATCATAATTATAGGCCTCTGCTCCGGGCAGTGTTTTAAAAAGTGATTTTTAAACCAGGCCGTAAAAGTTTCTTCTGTCATCCATCCGTTTTTTGTTGCCGCGTATCCGGTATTTGGAAAGGCATCTTCAGGCATCCATGTATCCCATAAGTTCTTAGCTTTGTACAAAATAAAAGGAGGTAATTTTTCCCCTGAAGCGGACACGCAAAATAGAATACTTGTATTTGTTCTCCCAGTTCCCGCGGTGGTCCGAAATACAGCTTGATTTTTCTTGGCAACAACTTTCGTATTAGACGGATCATGGCAAATCGAGGTTTCATCTAAATTAAATATTTGTTCGGGTTTGCCTACAAGTCCCAAATCTCTTACAGCTTTATCATAAAGTTCAAAAAAAGAATAGATTATGTCTGGTGTAGTTTGTTGTGTTCGAATACTTTGACGTTTTGTTGGTTTTTTGCACGAAAAATTATGCCTTCGGGCAAATCCCGCATACCAATCTTTGCCTGGTATGCCGTTTTTAAAACGGTTAGGAACATTGTTCTTCTGGACATAGGCAGCGACTGTTTGTATAACTTATTTTCTCGTTAAACCAAAACCCCACTTATTCATAACGTTAACACATTCAGCAAGCCTATCTTCTACGGAAGCGTTAAACGGCCAGGCCAGTTGCCAGATGGCCAGGTGGACAGATAAACTGTCGCCGCGACAGATAAACTGTCGCCGAGACAGATAAACTGTCGCCGAGACAGATAAACTGTCGCCGCGACAGATAAACTGTCGCCGAGACAGATAAACTGTGCCGAGACAGATAAACTGTCGCCGAGACAGATAAACTGTCGCCGAGACAGATCAGTCTTCGTGTGTCGTCGGGTAGTTTCATTATTGTCATACTCTGACGACCGTTGCCATTGCTAATTGCTATTATTTTTATGCAGTGTTCACGAGTGTAGGTACCCAGCCAGTAAGTGAATGAGGACTGCAGTGTTCTAAATTGATAAGTTTTAATAATTTATTACGTTGAAAATCAAAACAAGGTGGGTTTTTTTATTTTACAATGTTACAAATTTATTCTTCCTGACTTACTGTAATTATACTGATCACCAGTCCGCGTACATTTATTGTCAAACGCTGTAAAACAGGCCTTATACTGACAATTTCAAGCATGACATAATTAATTAAGAAATCAAAAAATGTAATAGAAAACGTCAATCTTGACAATAAAAGCATAATTTACGTCGAATGACAGAACAATGAAATGAAATTCCATGTCCACAACTGTACAGTAGAAACCCGATCTACATATAAATCCTCTGAATGTTCAGCTGATCAGCTGTATAATACGCACTTGTACTTTAGTTATGCTGATTGCTTACTGCAATGCTGCTCTGATTGATCATTTGCAAAAGCAAGGAATAAGAGACCAATCAACATGCGTGGATTCAACTGCAGGTAGTAGGTACTTCACGCTTTTTCTGACAAAATAGCGACATCACCTATATCACATATCTGTCATATCACATTTCACATTTGACATCTTCCTTTTAAGGTTAATATCCTGACACCTGCCATATTTGCTTTTCCGCCGAAATTGTCGAAACGGTGAATACATTTTTAGAACCAGAAGTTCATCGTTTTATGGTTTAAATGAGTAGAATTTCAAAATTTTAAAATTCATGCGCCGAAATGCCATTTGTCGTGGGTCGATTGCCTCCAAAATCTTTTCGGCTCTTCGACGGGTAATAGAATCTTCTCCAGCAACTAGTCAAATTATTTTTTGAAGTCTGAAATTTATATTATGCAGGGGAAAATTAGGAGTTTGTCAAATTTGAAAATAAGAAGTTTTATAAATAGGGTTTCAACTGTATTTGTGTGGGGGTGCGACAGCTAATTAACACTTTAAGGACTAATTAAATAGTAGGTAAATAAGCGTAAAAAAGCACTTATATGATAAGAATTGTAGGTATGTACCAGTACCTATGTAGGTATATTATAATATGTAAGTATACATGGTGATGCACAGACTCAATACATTTATACCTACCTACATACCTCATTCATTTACTATTTCTTGCACTATAAAAGGGTTGAATCTGCCGTCCTTAAAATAGTACATTGTGCTTTTTTGTCAACTTTAGTTATGTATGCGTTAGTATCCCACAATGATGTTTTATTTTTATTTTTTGTAGATTAGCTACCGTGTAGTAGATGCCTACATGTGTCAATAAAAGAATGGACAGTAAGATTAAACTTTATCATCAGTTGGGCTTGCAACAAAAGGAAATTATTTCAATACTAAAAACAGTTGATAAAATCGTGATTAGTGAAAGGACCCTTCGAAGAATACTGAAGAATCTGCGCTTATTTAGGCGTCAGCAGTTCACGGATTTGCAAATAATTGCTAACTTCATAGAAAATCAAGTTCACCTACACGGCCAATTACATGGTTATAGATGGATGCATCTTAAGTGCTTACAAAATGGATTTGTTGTAACACAGGATAGCGTTCGACAGCTTTTGAAAATCATTGATCCTGTTGGTGTTAACCTTCGCAAAGGGCATAGGCTTCGACGCAGACAATATTACAACAAAGGCCCTAACTATCTGTGGCATTTAGATTGTTATGATAAATTAAAACCATTTGGCATTTGTATTAATGGATGCATAGATGGCTTTTCTAGATATATAATGTGGCTAAAGGCTCAAAATAACACAAACGATCCAGCTTTAATTGGTTATAACTATTTGGAAACGGTAAAACTCATAGGTGGATGCCCGCGTACACTTCGCACGGATATGGGGACGGAGAATGTTGTAGTAGAGGAACTACAGATCTACCTGAGGAATGATTACAACAATGAACAAAACACATTGCCCCCATTTTTATATGGCACAAGCCCTCATAACCAAAGAATTGAAGCTTGGTGGGGAATATTGCGAAAACATCACTCTCAATTTTGGTTAAATTTGTTTCACGGGTTAAAAGATAATGGTCTATTTAATGGCGATTTCCTGGACAAAAGTTTGATACAGTTTTGCTTCTTACAAATTATACAGGTAAAACAATAATGTTTTTAGTAGGTACCTGCAATGGATTGACGTTCGAAAAATGTAAGTAGGTACCTAAGTACCCTAACTAGATTTGGTATAACCTCTAGATAGGTACCTAAATTCAATAATGTTGGCGGAGGTCGGACTTTTCAAGCATTTCAGATTACCTACTTACTTTAGAATTGTCGACCGACAAGATAGATATAGGTACAGGGTGTTAGGTAACGGTACCGTGTAACTTTAAGGACGGCTAAGTATGCGACAAATGCAGTCGAAAAGCCCTTAACCATTTTGGGCTAAGACGCATATTTCCTTTAGAACTTGATTTTAAAATATTTTCCTGGAAGTTTGGGAACTGGTTGGAATATTCCATTCAATAAGTAATTGCTCAATAAAGTATCTAGCAGGTACCACGACAACAAGAAATTAATTTGACATATTAACTTTTAGGTAGGTATACTTAAATTGTTACCTGTGGCGTGGTTGTAATTCAGGAATTTTTGGCAACAATTTAAAGGAAATCGTCATTCCTACCATTTTCTGCATTTATCCAGACAGTCGCCACGTATAAAATGCATGTCTGCCCTGTATACACGTCACCTTACCGAACGTGAATTCATTATCATTAGGTACCTACATTACGATTAGACTTAGGTAGATACATTCTAATAATTTTAGAAGGAACTTGATGAAGTGGTGAAGGAATGGAATTTGCATCGAATAAGACCTTCCAAGAACATGGTGTCTCCCAGAGGGCGTCCATTTATGATGTACCATAATCCAGAGGTTTATTATACAGAAGATTATTTATATTTTTCTACACCAGACTTCGTCTGCGACCAATTATGTAAGAAACCAAATGTGTTTCCATGTGACAAATATTTATGTGAACTGTGCTTAATTATAATGGAAGAAGAAAACTGCACCAGGCCCAAAGATCCTTATGGTGCCGTGGATTTATATTTATTGTTAAAGGCTAAATTGTCCAATATATTATAAATTTATACTTATATAGCAGTACAGCTTAGGTACTACAGCATTCTTGTATAATTATGTAGTTTATTTGGGAAAAGAAATTCGTCTTAGAGACTCTGTTTCTGTTCCTACCTCAGTTCTGACTTATGAGACTTTTTTTTTAAATAGGGTATAATCTTTCATCATTAGATATAGAGGTTTTATACTTTAAATTTTTGCAAATTGGCCTTAACATAGACATTATACTTTTAGATGTAGGTACCTAAGTATAATTCTTCTGCCTGCAAATTACATATTAACAGGTAGGGATTGGCCTAGTACATAATATGTATACTGTAGCCCATAATATTTTTGTAGAATCTGTAATATTCCCGATATCAGAAATAAAGAATTTGATTATTATTAGTTATTACCTATTTCTATTTAGTAATAATAACAGTTTCAATACTTTCAATGAAAACATTTAAAGGGATAGTCCGTAGCTTTTTTGCTAAAAATTACATTCGGCAAATTGGTCGAAAGTTTATAATTTTCTTAATCCTAAGCTGAGGAAATATTGCCGATTTTGCCTACCGTTTTTGAGAAATGAAATAAATATGCAGGGCTTTGACAGCACTTACAGGAAATGGCGCCATTTTATTTGTGCAGGGTCCTGTTTTATCCCACACTAAATATAGACTCTGTCCAGAGGGCCCGGGTTGCTTAGTAGTTAGAGAAATTAGATATTTTGAGACTACACCAGTACACCACTACTAAAAATACTTCAGAATGGTCAACAGAATGCTTTTCAGTCTAAGAACTGCGCCTTGTGTGATGTCTCGTGTCTCGTGACAGGGCGCACAATTCAAACCACCTGGCCGCACCAAGCTGCTTAATTTAATCTCTGTCCGCGATCCACGCGACCCTATTTCCATGGCGAAACATTGTTGACAACAATGTTTCGCCACGGAAACAGGGTCGGGTGGATCGCGGACAGACCTTAGTTAATATTTGAAGTTAAATGAAATGTTAGCCGTTCAGAGTGAATGGTTTTTGCTTATTGTATCGATATTATGAAAAATAGAATCGCAAAGTCTGGCGTTTTAGGGCGATTTCAGTTGATGATTTAGGGATTTTTCTCTACTTTGGCTATTTTGGTTATGCAGGCAGGGAGTAATTAGGCGCCTTCTGATTGGCCACTTTTCTTATGCCGTATGCATTATGCGCTTATGCAATGTGTGTGCGCAAGACTTATCGCTGTCCGTAACCTAACCTCACAACATCCGCAACCTAACCTCACAACGTCCCAACAAAACCTTACAAGTTGACGCTCCTAACGTCACAACAAAGAAATACCTAAACTTCACAGCAAAAAAAGTTACTAAAAAAGTCACTGTCCGACTGTTTTAAAAAGCGCGCTTCAAAAAATTAGGGCATGCGCCAATAACAATTGCTAAATGAAAAGGAGTATTGTGGTTCTTTAATAAATGAACAGAGTTTAACTAGGATGTCGGTCGAGGTTCAAGTAACGACGGTATGGGGTTGGCTCTACGCCTGGAATGTATGCAACAATTATTCTTCCGAGTCTCGTTCATCATCAAATTGGCAGAAAAGTCTTCATTTTATTATAATTGGTACATAAAGTTGAGCTATTATTTAAATTTTCAGAAAATTAGAAAATTATCAATGCACGATTCCACCGACCTTACTTAAGAGTCTTAACATGACAATAATGACGTTTATACCGTAAGATAAACGTCATTCTTCATTTTTAAGTTTAACTTAAGTGATAAGTATGGTCCGTGGGATTGGACATAAATGTCATGACATGTCAACTCGAGGATACTTTAGCTAGAGATGTCACAGTGAGAAATCGGAAAAAAGAAATCCCCTAAACTGTTATATCCGGTTCGGATCCGGGGTGGAACTTGCTTTTTTTTCCGGAGGACTCCTTTAAGAAAACAATTCAAAATCTCTGAATACAGAGCTAAATAAAGCAATTATTTTCAATGACAATATTTGAGAAAGTAAACTAAAGATGTATATCAATGCGACGTGTATCCTTACTGGGAACGTTTATTCTGTGGTTGGAGGTAGGTATTAAGTGTCCATTTTAAAAACCTGCACCTATCTATAGGTATATGTATAAAGTTTCGATGAAAACATTCCAATAAACAATTCAAATTTTTTGAGTACAAATAAACTTTAATAAAGAACACTTTATTTAATAACAGTACCTACACTTGGTAAAAAAACTTAATCTAG
Source organism: Pycnomerus fuliginosus (assembly GCA_963924575.1). NCBI lineage: Eukaryota > Metazoa > Arthropoda > Insecta > Coleoptera > Zopheridae > Pycnomerus > Pycnomerus fuliginosus. The sequence continues at coordinate 24,150,049 of OZ004622.1, forward strand.
TAGTATAAATGAAAATAAACCTTAATAAAGAACACTTGGCAAAAAAATTTAAATGTACTTATTAGTAAGTACAAGTGAAAATAAACCTTATACCGGGTGTATCATTTTCCGCGCCGTATAGGAGATTAACATGGGAAAACGAATTTTATTTTTTCCTTGCTCCAGGAACAGATTTAAATCAATGGTAGCTTATCCAGTGGATAGACCCGGCTGGCCGGTATCCTGAAAAAAAAGATTACCTGCTAGTGCCCTTTGGTTACTTAGCAGGAATTTTTGAAAAATTGGATTTTAAAACGACGCGCGCATTACTTCGTGTACTTTCGGTGTCCTTCGAAGCTTTACGTAAATTGTCAGCCAGGGCCGAATCTGCGATTTTTGACCTAATTGTTGACATTAAGAAAGCCGTGGCTTGAAATTATTGTTTTAAATCTGGAGCAAATCGTTCTTTTTTGCCTTCTTGCTGACGCAGAATTAGTGTACCTACCAGCGGCGACAAGCGGCAGCCGACAAGGGTTCGGTCAGACTTGGTTGACGACCTAACCTCAAAAATTTACTTGGTCAAGTAAATTACTTTGAATTGCAATTATGAGGTAAGCTCTTACTCGGTGTTAGCGTTTAATTAATCAATTATTCTACTTTAGGTGGCAATATTGTTAGTGGTAGTTCGAACAAGGATCAGAAGGCATTCTCGGGTTTGGCAATGACCTCCCATCGTAAACTGTCTTTATCTTTTACGTTACCTATTTGTGTTAAAAGGTTGGTTTTGTAAGTGAAGACACAAGTAGGAGTTACATGTTTTCGTGGAGAGAACATTTTGTATTCCCTTAATTAGTTGTAGATAATTAGAAGATGTTTGGTAATGTTTAAGAACCCTGTTTGGAAAAGAAGCTGCTGACAACATCGGTACTGGTAATTAAATTAGAACTTGAGACATCATGTTGTATTTACCTAATAAAATGCTTTTTGAACTTATTTCCAAATTTTTCAGTTCAAAAGAATCAAATTTTGTCCATTATTGGCTAAATTGTTATTGAATATTAATCGCTAGCAGAGTGGCACTAAAGAATAGATTGTTAAAACTGAGTAATGGAAGAAGCCAAGAACGCGTTTAAAATTCTTTATTAATAATAGTTTTTTAAAACATCGACAGCTGGCACAATTCCATTTTTGTATCTTTACATCAATCCTGACTAAATTGTAGCAATATCACAAACCACCACTACTTTTAATAACACTCCGTCATGCAGTGCATAAAGAATTAAATAACAATTAGTAACTTTCCAGTATAATTCTTCTTGCTCAATTTTTCAATGGGAATGAGTAAACGGATGAATTTTTCCCCTGGTCCGGGGCAGTAAGATGGCATGGCATCCTGAAATAAATGTGATCACTGTTTATTTATTATGAGGGAGGTACCTATCCCCATATATGTATTAGAGGTATATTGCTGATTAAGTCCGGGAAGCCGCAACATAAAAGAGAGATAGACGCGACCGGTCGCGACCGTTCTATCGCCATTGGAAGCTTGTGGTGTTGCATAAGCAACGCGTTTTACTTATCATTTTACTATTTTACTTCAGTGACAACTTGTCAAAGTGTTGTCATTATCGCCCTCACGTTCGTTCGTTGCTTTTTCTCCCCATTAATAAAATCTACCTTTAAGAGATAATCATGGTTCATCAATGTTTATATGTGCTATAAAAAACCAGGAAAGCGTAGGCTGAACGGCGCTGAAGAAACATGATCGGTTACCCAAGTAAGTACTGATCTTAATAAGAATAACTCCCTTTATCTCAAAGAACAAACCCTACCTCTGTAATTCCTGCTTATCTTAATTATGCCTATGATGGTTCATTATTTGTTTTTTCAGGTTTTTAAAGCACCTTGAAACTAATAGTGCCTGGTTGGAAGTGTGCGGTTTAGACTGACTGACTGAAATGTGTTGAGGCGGTCACAACTGGAGCATCAAAGTCAACATGACTTCTATATTTAATGTACCTGCATGTTTTACAGATATTGACCAATGTAAATGAGATAATTAATACCACCGAGAACAATTTCTCCAGATAAACATCAAGGTAAACGTAAATTTGCAAATCCAAGATTTATAAGTGAAGTTGATGTTTTAGATCTGGATTCACCTAAAAAGGCAAAAAGAACCATTCAATTTACCAAAGAAGCAGATAAGATGAAGTCTCAAAGAATTAAGCAGCAGATGATTCGTCTATGGCAGCAGTTAAGTCCAAGGAAGTAATCGAAGGTTACAGAAACGAGTTACAAATAAAATGAGGAAAACTTTTAGACAATCAGTACCTAGGTACCTAAATATGTAGTAGATCGTGTACATTTAAATAATAAAGATTCAGTTAAGTTTCATGATTCTTAGGTCTTCACAAAAGCAAAAAATGGTGACAAAAATCTTCAATTTTTCTAGTTAAGTGGGACGCAATTCTGAAAGGCGTAAGTACGTGTACCTACTTACTTATACCTGTAGCCACTCGAGGACCTCCTAACTAAAAAACTACTTTGTACTTAGCTTTATTACCTACAAGACTCTTCTTCTTCAGAAAATAATAAACATCAGTATCGATACCTGTGCTAAACTGACAGAATTATATTAATGTATGATAGTTTACATCACCACCTAGAAAATGGAAGCTGATTTTCATTTTAGAAGCAAGCGATTTGCTAAATTGCACACGAAAAGGCGAAAATGATTATTAGAATGACTTTTACCACAGAGTGAACCGTCAAAATGACATTTATCATTTATTACGACTGCACCACCTCAACTCCATAAAAATTGCCCAAATTAGCTGCGATTAAAATGCGTGCGAGTTTGAGATTGAATTTAAAATTTGCGCCACTATGTTTGATACCCGAGAAACCCCGTCATAATCAAGCTAAGTATGCAATCCTTGATACAAAAAGCATTAGACGGAGACGAACATGTCCCTCTCTTTTGGTTCCTGGCCATTCAATGGGTTGAAATAGGGAGTTAGCCATATACCTCTAATACATATATGCCTATCCCTATCACAAAAGATATCCATTGTACCTACCTAATCAATTTAACGTAAGGCTCATCCGAAGGGTTATTGGTAAATGGGTTGTTGGCCTGGGACAAGGGTTTTCTCTGGAATGCTCTGGAATAAGCCGTTGTTGTTTCGTCGATGTTAATTTCATAATCATAACAATCCAACCAAAAGCTGTCGACATATGTTTTTTCGCGCTAACGTTACCAGTCAGCCTGGTCGCCTACTTGGTCATGTTTTTGTCTTTTGTTTGTAGCATACATAAGAAGCAGCGCGACAACATTAGTGTTCACGTTACCTGGTCAACGTGGTCTGCGCAGTGACGCGTTGACGTTAGGCGCTTTCCTTTTACACATTTACCTGAGGAGCCTCAGTTAATCTCAGCAATTTGATTGGTTCATTTGTAATTGACCAATCAAATAGCTGAGTTTTCTCAGACAAATGTGTAAATGGAAAGCAGCTATTGTTGACACTGTGTAAGTACTACAACGCCAATTTACCCACCCAGCAGCACTACTTAACTGAACGCACCCCGCACGGTGTCAACAACCAGGCTGACTGGTAACCTTAGCGCGAAAAAACATACGTCGATAAAATGGAAATTAGATTGACAGGTGACAACAAGACTTTTGACACAGCTTTTGGTTGGATTGTTATGATTATGAAATTAACATCGACGAAACAACAACGGCTTATTCCAGAGAAAACCCTTGTCCCAGGCCAACAACCCATTTACCAATAACCCTTCGGATGAGCCTTACTGTGATATTGTGGATTGCCAACAAGTTAAATTGATTAGGTAGGTACAATGGATACTTTTTGTGACAGGGATAGGTACCTCCCTCATAATAAATAAACAGTGATCACATTTATTTCAGGATGCCATGCCATCTTACTGCCCTGGACCAGGGAAAAAATTCATCCGTTTACTCATTCCCATTGAAAAATTGAGCAAAAAGAATTATACTGGAAAGTTACTAATTGTTATTTAATTCTTTATGCACTGCATGACGGAGTGTTATTAAAAGTAGTGGTGGTTTGTGATATTGCTACAATTTAGTCAGGATTGATGTAAAGATACAAAAATGGAATTGTGCCAGCTGTCGATGTTTTAAAAAACTATTATTAATAAAGAATTTTAAACGCGTTCTTGGCTTCTTCCATTACTCAGTTTTAACAATCTATTCTTTAGTGCCACTCTGCTAGCGATTAATATTCAATAACAATTTAGCCAATAATGGACAAAATTTGATTCTTTTGAACTGAAAAATTTGGAAATAAGTTCAAAAAGCATTTTATTAGGTAAATACAACATGATGTCTCAAGTTCCAATTTAATTACCAGTACCGATGTTGTCAGCAGCTGCTTTTCCAAACAGGGTTCTTAAACATTACCAAACATCTTCTAACTATCTACAACTAATTAAGGGAATACAAAATGTTCTCTCCACGAAAACATGTAACTCCTACTTGTGTCTTCACTTACAAAACCTTTTAACACAAATAGGTAACGTAAAAGATAAAGACAGTTTACGATGGGAGGTCATTGCCAAACCCGAGAATGCCTTCTGATCCTTGTTCGAACTACCACTAACAATATTGCCACCTAAAGTAGAATAATTGATTAATTAAACGCTAACACCGAGTAGGAGCTTACCTCATAATTGCAATTCAAAGTAATTTACTTGACCAAGTAAAATTTTGAGGTTAGGTCGTCAACCAAGTCTGACCGAACCCTTGTCGGCTGCCGCTTGTCGCCGCTGGTAGGTACACTAATTTTGCGTCAGCAAGAAGGCAAAAAAGAACGATTTGCTCCAGATTTAAAACAATAATTTCAAGCCACGGCTTTCTTAATGTCAACAATTAGGTCAAAAATCGCAGATTCGGCCCTGGCTGACAATTTACGTAAAGCTTCGAAGGACACCGAAAGTACACGAAGTAATGCGCGCGTCGTTTTAAAATTCAATTTTTCAAAAATTCCTGCTAAGTAACCAAAGGGCACTAGCAGGTAATCTTTTTTTTCAGGATACCGGCCAGCCGGGTCTATCCACTGGATAAGCTACCATTGATTTAAATCTGTTCCTGGAGCAAGGAAAAAATAAAATTCGTTTTCCCATGTTAATCTCCTATACGGCGCGGAAAATGATACACCCGGTATATGTATAATAAGGAACACTTGGTAAAAAAACAAATGTATTAGTTTAAGTGAAAATAAACCTTAATAGGGAACACTTGGTAAAAAAATTTAAATGTATTAGAATGTATAAATGAAAATAAACAAAAATAAGGAACATTTTTGGTGAAAAACTGAAATCTAAGAAATTATACATTTTAATATTTTATGGCGCATTCATAGCCCAGTCATTGTCAGTTAATACATTGGTCAGTTCCGTCTTTAGTATTAAATATGACTCGTATGTATATGGAAGTTCGAGCATTGATGAACAAGTGTGTCCAATCGGTAGTCTTCCTGTACCCTCCGTTCCAATAAAAGTTACTGTTACATCATTAACAATCAAATCGGCACCTGTACAGAATCTTAAAAAGGCTAAGCGTGTTTTCTTATCTGTTTCCCTCAAAAATTTTTTGAGGTAATCAAATGATTTTGCACATTCGACTGTACGTTCAGAGCTGTATGACGGTTTCAATCTATTTAAAATATTTCTTGACGTCGGCTGCAATTGTTCATATAAGACTCTCAAGTCATCTATTACCAAATTATTGGCTAAAACCGGCTTGAAACACTTTGCCACAAAACAAGGCTCCTGAATCAATTCCTTATGAGCTATTTCGAAAATCAACTTCTTCAAATTATGCTGGTTAGCCACGCTTTTAGATCCGTAGGCGACTAAGAAATCTAGAAGATCATCCTCTTTTACAGCTTCAAAGTTAGCTAAGGCTGTCTTTAGTGTTTCCCGATCAACTTCATTGACATATAACAAAAAATTGTCAAGAAGATCTTCGTCGGAACTAGTTTGATGCAGACAGGATTTTATAAAAGCAGGTGCCAGTTGAATAGGAAAGTATTTTTGTTTCCTCCAACCGAGGCCGACGTTAGTTAGCAGGCCGGAACCATCGATTTTAATGGCGGCCATCGGGGTCCTAGCTCGTCCTAGCGCGCTCGATCGGTTAGATCTCCGCTCGGCTTTATCATCTGTTTGGCCGATAAATTTGTAAATTTAACTGACAGATTTTTATAATATCAACATTATTATTATGAGAATTGTGTCAGTGGTGATTTTGTTTATTTAACTGGTGATTTGTAAATCATAGGCGGGTAGTTTAAGCAACCATTGAAGCGTTGAAACTATTACGTTTTACTGTTTTACAATAGGATGTTCTGCTTAAACTTGATCTACACATTAAAAAACATAGAAATTTCTGAATTATAAGTTTATTATAAGTATTGTATAACATAGAAAAATAGATTTTCTAAAACAAAACGAAAAAAAATAATTTTCTATAAACAAAACGAAAAAAAATAGGTATAGGTATAAATTCTTCTGTTAAGGAGCACAAATTCAACGACTTAACAGTAGTACTAAATAAGAATATGGCCTCACAATTGCTGGAGATAGGTACACTCGAATGCAAGTGAATGTTAACAATTTGTCAAAACTAGTAGGCAATGACGTATGGAAATACATTGGCATTGCCTACTAATTTTGACAAATCTTTAACATTCACTTGCACTCTAGTGTACTTCTGTATTTCACGTGAAAATGTGATTTCTACTTTGACGTCAACTTGGCAACTTTATTCCTTTTTTTCTTCGAACTTTCGTGGCCACTATTTCTGACTTTGGAGTAATTGTTCAGCAGAATATTGGTAAAGTAGCCGAGACATATTTCCGCTAATTTTGAATACAGTAAATTACATTCGTAACAAGCATCCTGATAACTCAAAATATTTTTGAAGTGAAGGTGACGAAGGGCAAGAGTTAGAAAGGACGACTTTTGGCAATTTAGTTTTAAAAAATCCTTTTCATGTCTCTCAGAGATGATTAACTTAAAAAGTGCATACGTCTCTGAGAGTACATTGACTAGAAAATCTGAAGGTACTTTCAGGCCTCCCCTATCTATCAGTTTTAGGTAACTATATTCTGACGATGCCTCGACCTCTAAGTCTCTATTTGAGACCACCATTTTCTGACAGACATTGCAAGAAATCTTACTGGCAGTTGCCTTTCTTCCTATGTAACCACCAATATATACCAAAACTGAGATATCGCTATCGCTTAACATGCCTGCTTCTACCACTAACTCATTAAATACATTCAAATCATCTCGACGATCCACAACAGCACTTTCTTCGCATTCTGATAAAAAACTTTTTATTTGGAATTCACCGTGACTAGACGATTTTAACTTTAAAAGACTAATCAATTTCAGTCTTCTTTCAGACTCCAAAACTTGCTGCACACTTATATGGTAGTTTCCCCCAGACATTCCACGGTACTGACCAAATCTCGCTTCAAGATCGTCAGTTTGAAACTTGCCTAAAAGAACATATTCAAACCCCAAGCAATTTAATAAATAATCGCACAAAGCGATCATTGCCTGAACCGTGTGTTTCAATGCAAAATAAGTTTCATTTGTCAACTTGCCCTGACGTTTGGGGGCAATTTTCATATCATTCCAACTGGTTATCCATTGCAAAAAGTTTTTTAAAAATACAACATTCCCGTTCTCCATGTTTTTGATGGGGTTCATCCGACTATCTCTTTTCATCTTTCCCATTAACTGTGATTTGCAATTCACGCATTTCCACCAGTCCAAAATCTTAGACAGAAACAAACGAGTTCCTTCACTCTCCTTTTCATAAATTCTTTGTAGAGCCACAATATTTTTTTCATCAAACACTTTCAGGCAGAGGTTGACATTTTGGCGCTCTAATGACGACGGAAACAAAACTTTTAGCGATAAACAGGGTGCCTCTTTAACAATCTTCTTTTCCTCTAAGTAGAACAAACGTTTTAAGTCACTTACGCACGCTGAGTAAACTTTATCTGACTCCTCTTGTTCATCAGGAAAAGATGGCAAATTGAAGGTTTGTTTAGAATCTTTTTGATTAAACCAATTATTTCGGATACATTTTAGCAAATGTACGGAGTCATATAAAATAAATATCTTCAAATCTGCGTTATATGGGTTTTGAATGCTTTGCTTTAAAGTGCCATCGCACAATTTCTCGAAACATCTTCTATTCACTTTATTATTGTCCGATAGAATGGACACAACAATGTAACCTATTCCGGTTAGAGTTTTTAAAACTGCATTTAATAATACATATAAGTAATCACCTGTAATATTTTTGACAGGATATAAGGCAACTACATCCTTATTATGTGAAAGCAAGGATGAAATCATGAATGTCTGAATTGTTGAAGCTAATTCTGAGCTATCGTTGCAGGAAGTTCCTTGAAGCTTCCCTCCTTTATAACTCAAACTAGATTTTACGTATATTTCATCCAGCTGCAAGTTGACAAATTTTTCTTTTTCAGTAAGTATTTTTAATTTTTCTGTCAAGTAAGTGAGATGTGAACCCGAGATTTCGGGATTTTCGGTTCCCAGTTTAAGGCATAATCTTTGGAGGTATTTAGGATGTGGCATTACTATCATTTTGCTACCTCTGATCATATTATAGGCGGCCGCATAAGAAAAATAAATAATACTAGCCCAAATTGTCATCTCCGTGGAATATCTGGGTGCCTTGCAAAATGTTAAGGAGAATTGTTCCTTAATGAATATTAATTTCTTTTTCACAGACTCCGTAACAATAAGTTCGTTATTTGAATTAATTAAATCACTTATAGATTCTTTGACATTTTGTATCACAGATTCAATGTTCGTCTCATATTGATCATTTAAGGAAGCAACATACTGAATTAACTGCAGAAATTTTGACCATTTTTCTATCACAAAATCTTTGCCTAAGTTATCATTAATAGTATTATCACAAATTATTTGACTGTCTTTATGAAACACTACAGTTTTCATGTTTGAATCTATACATAAAGCAACTGTTATTTTTGGAGGTCCTGCTGTAGCATTTAATTTAAATATGCAAATATTCTCGTCTGTTTCCTGATACAAAAAACCACAAACAGTCGACAATGTCGATTTGTAAACTGTCTTAAAATTTTGAAAATGTTTTATGCTATCGGCGTCCTCAATTTCCTGTTCCTTTCTTTTCCGGCGTTCTTGAATTTCCTGAAATCGGGTATCAGGCGATTTTCTTCTGGGTTGAGGTTTTTGCGTAAAATAACTGGGCAGGTTCTCAAATATGGTTGGTACTGCATCTACCGTCAATTTTGGAATTTGCCTGGGCGCAATAACTACTGTTCCGTCGTCTTTTTGTATTTTGTCTTCTCTAATAATACAGACCGCATTGAAATGGTTAATGCAAACGACTGAATTAGAGTTAGGTTCAAATTGATCACGCGGAATTTTCCTTGCCCACAGCCTCCGTCTCTCGGGATCCGTAGGAAAACGAAAAACAGTAGTGTAGCTTTCCTTATTTAGTTTGACCTACACCCAGGTACAGAACACAGTCTTGGCATTTTGTCTGGAAATAGGTACATAGTAATTAGGTACCTTTAAAGACCGAAACAATGCAGATATTGCCTTCAAAGCAAATTAAATGCTTCAACGATAAGATACAAAATTTACTTACAAAGAATCTATAAAACCTCCTGCCTCTTTTCTGACATTCATTACGTTAAAGCTAACAACGATCGACTGCATCAGACTGCATGGTGGGCGCCTGAGTTGGAAATAAACAACAAGAACAATAGTTTTTTCACAGCGCGCAGCCGGAGATATGCGGAGTTTTAGGACTCCGATGCTGACGTCACAGCCAGTTTCTCGCTGATGGTTCCGGCCTGCTAACTAACGTCGGCCTCGCTCCAACCCAAAAGTAGGATTTTAGCAATTACAGTCCATTTTTCTTCGCCAAAATCTGGCCGAAGACTAGGAACTTTAAAGAGGCTGCCAAGAGTACATGTTTTGTAGAAGTCCTGCCAGAATTCTGTCAGTGCATCCCGGAAAACTCCACCCATATCCTCAGCATTCTCTGTTTCTCCCCTACTATCTACCATGGTGATTTTCAGATTTTGGGGCAAATCATTAGCCTCAAGAAACTGCGTCATTAATTCGTTAAATACCTGACCCCTATGCAAACGAATTTCTGTAATTCCTGAAAGATCTTGAGTTAAGACCTCTGTCGATTGTGTATGTCCATAAGTCTGAAAAGAATTGAATTAATTAGAAATACTACCGACACGGTCAAACTGATATTTGGTAGAAGCAATCATACACAAGCAAAAATAAAGAGTTAAGGATTGGGAAAATGATGTTCACTCCAAACTCTCTTGCTGTCCTAGCGATAGAAGTTTAGTTATCAAAATGCCGTATCTCACTGCACTTTAGTTTAAATTTGACCGAGTAACTTTTGTATTTGACCATGGCGGAATTTTGCAGAGCTAACAACAAGAACGTGACAGAAAAGTCTACTTACTTTACACATTTATCTGAGAAGGCTCACTTAACTCGGCAATTTGATTGGTCAATTCAAATGAACCAATCGAATTGCTGAGATTAACTGAGGCTGCTCAGATAAATGTGTAAAAGGAAATCGCCGCCTTTAATTGCTTTTACACGAGGGAATACGGTAAGTATACAGGGTGGTTAATTTTTCGATGCTCACCATTGGGATCTCCTAAACGGTAAAAGATAAGAGTCGGTTAAATTAGAGAAAAGTTGCGCTAGCTCTTGGTGATTAAGAATCTGAAGAAAATTCGCCGATATCTTCATTCGTTCATGAGTTATTCCGAATCTCCTGATCCCAATGGCGAGCATCGAAAAATTAACCACCCTGTATAAATAGTATACGTATAGGTGGTATGTTGTACCTACACCCGTTTTGTTTTGTGCTCGTTACCAACTTGGCCACACTTACAGGCATACAATTCTATTAGTAGGACTCAACTGCGTTGAAACTTACTTCTTGTTCTTGGTGAAACCCTCTGTGGAACCAGTCATCTACAGGTAACGGTACATCTTCCACTTCCCCTTCATTAGCGTCCTAGCTCGGAATTCATACTCAAAGCAATGGTAAATAAACATTTATAATTAATACTTACAATTATAGAAGAGTTGTGGTCGTTCAAAGTAGCAAACAAATAATCCCTCGCGATATCTATATTCTCCACAGGGTACTCAGCATTGTTTAAAGAACCATCAATGTCATCAATGAGCTGAGACTCTGGTGGAGATACCTGTGTGGGTTCATTTAGTTGAGAATCTTCTTTGTTTTGGATCTGTGCTGTTGTTAGTGTTGCCTCTGGCTCATCGTCGGAGGAAATAGAGTATTTTGAGCGGATGCGCTTGCACCTTTTAGGTATGGGTAATGTTTCGTCTAGGGTTGAGGTATCAGAATTTTCTTTATGCAGGGAGGGCGATGTTATGGTTGATGTGGCCTTAATTTTCTTTCTGGACGCTAAATATACTCTGAGCTTATTAACTCCCGGCCGTGGTGCTAAATAATCACTAATTTTCATTTGACCATCTAATGGGTTGTGATGATAGTCTCTCATATCGTTACTAAAATTGGATAGAGACACAGGCTGTTTTTTCTTGCAGCTTTTCCCATTTGGGAAGAATATTCCTTCTGCTATTTCTTGAACTTGATTCATTGTCAGCGATTTATTTAAAGTTCTATATTGAGTTCCACCTCCTTGAGCCTTTCTAACCTGTTTGAAAGGTTCCTTTGGTTTATCTGCCAGCAACCATCCAATCCCAACCGTACGTGCCGGTTTTTCTGCATTCACTTTCTTTCGTAAAGAATTCTTTTGCACTTTCGCTGATGCATTTTTCTCGTTTTTATCTTTAATCGTTTTTTGTAATTTTTCTATGAGTGAGTGCCTTTTTGGGTATAGTTTACCCTTGCAAAAGAAACGGAGGGCCACTCTATCACCAAGATGAGGTATGTACCTTGTTAAACTTTCTTCTTCCATCAAGAGCACGGCAGAGGTATCAATCTAGAAATTTTATATTTAATGTTATTCAATTTCCTACCGTCCATTAAATAGGTACTCACTTTCTCACTTTCAAATAAAGAAATTGTATCTTCCGAAATTCCACGAGTTCTTAGAAATTCTGATAATTCCATAGTGATGTCACCGGTGTCGCTATTCATCTAGAATTTAATTTTATAATTAGCGTGATTTTTGAATTGCATAGATTAGAGTAGTTAGCTAATAATCTTATAAAAAACTCAATAATTTCTGATTACGTCTATAAGGGTATTATTATTATATTATTACATACTAAATATTATTAGTAGACGTTTAGGGTATAACTCATTATTTGATGTTCCTCCTAAATTTTAAATATTTTGTCAAAAACCGGCTGGAACCTCCCCATCGCGTGGATCTTTTTTTAAGTGCGTTTAACAAGAAGAATTTTTTAGCTTTTTTGTCAAAAAGGCACTAAGAGTGAATACATCCTATGGATCAAAATTTGAAAACCTTTCTTATGGTGACGTCAAAAATGGGGGTTTATATTTAAAATTTCAAAGTTGATGTGCCAAAATGACATTTGAGGTTGCACCATTAGGCCCAAAAGCTTTTCAGATCTAAGTTAGGCTTTGACATGCCAACGTACCAAATTTCAGCCAAATCGGTCGAGTAGTTTGGGCTGTAGGTTCAAATACACATGCATACCTACATTCTTAGACAGAGTTAAGACCTTTCACGTGCCAACAAAAAAATTGGTGTACTTAGTTCAAATTTCAAGGACACATGCCAAAAAGGCATTGTCCTTAACCGATTGCCACCACAACTTAATCAAAATACACATGCATACCTACATTCTTAGACAGAGTTAAGACCTTTCACGTGCCAACAAAAAAATTGGTGTACTTAGTTCAAATTTCAAGGACACATGCCAAAAAGGCATTGTCCTTAACCGATTGCCACCACAACTTAATCAAACTACTTTCGGGTTAAAGCTAAAACCCTTGTCAAACGTGGAAATCCGTTCTACTGTTTCGGCAAAATATTGCTCACATACAAGACTTAAGTCGCGGCACTTTCTAACGAACACGGGAGTTGTGTGAGTCAGGTTTTTTTAACTTCTACGCCCGCGGAGCAGGTACTGGAATCCATCGAACAATCGAATCGCCAAAAACATTAAATCATTACGTTTCCAAGAAAATGCTTTAAAAATTTTGGTATCTCCTATACTCTACGGAACTCTTGTAACAGGACCACTGGCCTTTAAGTACAATACACATTTATATGCACATTTACTTACTTAGTCGAAGACACCCAGATATTTTCCATAATTTTGTAGCTGGAGACTTGAGAGTTTTTCACACTTACAGAATTTCATATAACATAAGGCGCATCTTTTGAGGTAGCCAACTCTAATGTTCTAGTCCCAGCCTACTGCGACGTCGGGAATAGGGCCATTTTTCAATATTTTGCTTCGCGATCAAAATATCGAAAAGTTATTAAAAAAATTCTAACTGCATTTTGAATTTAAAAAAAAAAAAATCTTGCAAGTTCGTTTTTGTCCGTTTGCGCTTGTTATCGAAGAAAATTATCATGTTTGAAATTTAATTTTAACATCACGTAAGCATTAGGTACCTAACAGAATTTATTTTTCTTTAAAATGATTTTTCCGAATTTTTCTAAAATTTTAAATTCGAATTTTGGATTGAAAGTTTGCATATGGAGCCAAAACAATGGGGCAGAACAATTTATTTTTATGATTTTTTTCGATATCTTGTTGATCGCGACGCAAAATATTGAAAAATGACCCTTTTCCCGAACTTACATTCGAGTTGTCTACCTAAAAAGATGCGCCTTATGAAGTACAAAAACTTAAGTCTCCACCTAAAATAAGGAAAATATCTGGGTGTCCTCGTCTTAATTGCGACAGGCTGTATGTCACTTCCTGTAAGATCGGAAACGAAAAGAAAAAGGGTTGGTACATCAAAAAGTGGCCTTTTAAGTACATTCTAACGGGTGGGCAAAAAAAACGGTCGATTTTATTCTTTCTGTATATTTGTCAGTTTTTGTGCGATATTTTTCAGTGTTATACAGGACGTAGCTAAATGTAGGCGCTCGCGACACCATCCATCAAATTTTAGTTTGCACCATCTATGGCCATCTGAAGAACTTTTTATTTAACACTATTATTTAGACCAATGGGTTTCGTTATTTATTGACATATGACAATGGCGAATAAACAGATTTGAAGTCCGTCTTTTTCTTTTTCCAAAATAGTTTTCAGAAAGTAAATTCATCGATCCCTCATTTTTTTAAATTTTTTTCCAACATCATAAAACCGCATAATTTGTAACAAAATGTATAGACATGATGGAAAAACAGTGGACATTTTGGTTTAAGTTGTATATTTTGCTCTCTAAGGTCTGATTTTAGTTGTAAATTAAGCAGTTTAATAACCGAGGGATTGACCACTACGTGGCTGCTGAAAAATGTCGCGAAATGTTGAAAAATATTAAATGTTTGATGAATGGTCAGGTCAGTCCCTCGGGCGAAACCAAAGTTTTTTACTATTTCAATTGACTTCCCGCATTTGGCACCGCCAAAACTTGTAAAACTCGGCTTCGCCTCAGTTTTTTACAACTTCAGTTGACTATTCGCTTTTGGATCCGCCAAAGCAAGGAAAACTTCGGCTAATTGACAGCTCGCTCTTGGTTTCGTCATAGCTGGAAAGATTTCGGCTGCACCTCAGTTTTTACAGTGCCACGTCCCCCCCACTTTTGGCTCCGCCAAACCCTGCAAAACTTCGGCACTTCGGCTTCGCCTTAGCAATAAAAAACTGAGGCGAAGCCGAAGTCTTGCTAGCTTTGGCAGAGCCAAAAGCGAGTAGTCAATTGAAACTGTAATAAACTGAGGCGACACCGAAGTTTTGCTTGCCTTGGCGGAGCCAAAAGCTAGTAGTCAATTGAGGCTGAGCCAAGGGGCTGACCACTATGGAAATGTGGTGTACAATGTACATGCATGGCTGCTGAAATGTCGCAGAAACAGAAATGTTGCTATACAAATTAACAAAGTTTTTGCTGAATACTCCATTAAAAGGTGGTGAGACACCCTGCATATTTATATCTATATTTTCTTCACGGTACCGATTTTTTGCCAAAAGGCCACCAAGTGTGAATACATTTTTCGAAGCAAAATTTGAAGAGATTTCCCATAAAGATACGAATAATAATATATGATTTATTTTGTAATATACAAGGAAAGTGTATTACAAAAAAGGACCAGAAACAGCCAATGGCTGATCTTAGTTCTGACCCATTGAGAAACCGAAAATTAACGCGTGAGCATACATAAACTAACATAAGATGAGAAAACGCACCGCAAAATAGCGACAAAAGTGACATGAAACTAAACTAAGTACAAGTATGATGGGGGTTTGCATTTAAAATTTTAAAGTTGTTGTGCCAAAAAGGCACATTCAGTGGACCAATTTGGCCCAAAACCTAACCCATGAATCATACCTACAATGTGCATAACATACCAAGTTTAAGCCAGATCGGTCTGGTAGTTTGAGTTGTAGTTTGTATCCTCGCTTGTATCAGACACACAGACCGCCAGACATTTTTCAAAAACCACTTTTTGGGTTACCAGGACTCTAGAACGCAAAAGATTTCATGTTTTCGGCAATTCGCTCTTTCAACCCATTTGAATACGTATATGTAATTGCTCCGCGAGCGTAGAAATAAGGTTAGGTTTGGTAAGTGTTCTGCAACAGGATTATTCCTGAATTTAATGTTTGTATACAACTAATAAATTGCCCGTAAATTCTCCGTCGCTGAACACCAATTTCTTCTGCGGTATCCCCCTCGCTTGTATCAGACAGACATTTTTGAAGAACCACTTTTTTGTGTTCCGTGGACTCTAGTACCTACTACGTAAAAGATTTCATGTTTTCGGCAATTCGGTCTTTCAATCGATTTCAGTAGAAATAATTGCTCCGCGAGCGTAGAAGTAAGGTTAGGTAGCAACAGGATTATTCCTGAATTTAATGTTTGTTTACAATGTATCACTAACAACTAATAAATATCAATTAAGTATAGGTACTGTTACGGTTGCGATTTGTTACCCCGCCACTGGTTATTACCCTGTATTACCTTCCGATTTAATTAGTACGCCACTGTTTGCCTGACCACGTGATTCATGTGTCAACGGTCAGCGCCTGGTTTCCGGTTCTTTCTCTGCTGCGATCGCTCGTAGTGTGTGCATCGTCTCGTGTTTGCTAAACGTTAATTGGAAATAGTTGAACGAACGGTGAAATTATCTGGTTTCGTTCATATGGCTGTATGCCCAATAAACCCGGTTAACGAAATAGTTCCATTTTGAGGAACGTGGCTTAGGCCCAAGAAAATAGCTAACGAGCACATGTTCAAGATCTACGACGTGTAATTGTGAGTACAAGATGGCCGGTTGTTGCAATTCTAATTATTTCTTCCAGCTCTGTCTTTCTATATCTTTCTATATCTTTCTGTACTGTCTGTACGAGAAGTATTAATTGCTTTAATTATTCATCATCGATAAATACGATCGATGTCGGGAATAATTCTCTCCTTGTAATCTGGAAACGGAAATTGACCTTGGAAGCCGGAATGAGGACATTGAGGAAAATCTGAGATCAACCAATCCAAGTTCATAAACTTCATCAAGTTCTGAAACCTCTGAATAGTTTTGAATGAGTTTACCCTAGTTTGGTATGAGAGCGCGAGCAACTCCAAATCCCTAGTTCGAAGAAGGAATCCAATCGAAGAGGTCATCAACCTCTTCATCGAAGATAAGTGATTTGCTAATTCTATGTTCATATAAAATTTATGTGTTTAATGAAGACTGAATTAAATAATTATACATGGGAACCACCACTGTAAAACCGATGGCAGACAACAATCACGTAATTCTTGTTAGCATTTACTAATATTAAATTGTACAGAGCCTGTAGGACGAATTAAGGAGTTCCTGGGGAACGACAATCCAGAAACTGTACATTGTGTAAATAAATTAGGTTTAGTTAACAGAATTACAGCTGTGTTTATGTAAATCCTCCAATACGCCTGTCCAAGAATAATTGTTACGAGTGGCTTTATCCAGTGTTAATTTGGAACGTAACAGTACCTATGTTTTAAAATATAATTACAGGAATTACTTACCTTTTACGTTCATATAACGGTCGTGGGGTAGTACCTACACCATGTAAACACTGCATTAAAATGATAAGAACTAACAATGGCAGCGGTCGTCAGAGAATGAAACTACCCGAAGACACACGAAGACAGTTAATCTGCCTCGGCGACAGTTTATTTGTCTCGGCGACAGTTTATCTGTCGCGGCGACAGTTTATCTGTCTCGGCGACAGCTTATCTGTCTCAGCGACAGTTTATCTGTCGCGGCGACAGTTTATCTGTCTCGGCGACAGTTTATCTGTCTCGGCGACAGTTTATCTGTCGCGGCGACAGTTTATCTGTCTCGGCGACAGTTTATCTGTCTCGGCGACAGTTTATCTGGCAACTGGCCTGGCCGTTTAACGCTTCCGTAATCTTCCGCTTCTTCTCCCAGTTCGACCGGTCGTCCAGGAGTAGTATTGTTTATTCCTGTTTTACGTCTGTTTCTCCACCCTTTCAAGTGTAAAATTAAGGTGGAACGCGGAATTCTGTAATTAGCGGCCGCTCTTTTTTGTGTCGCTCGACCTCTTTGAACCTCATTGATAGCTCTTTCTAGATCATCCTTGGTGTAAGATTTAATTCTTCTTTTCTTTTTCTCCATTGCCTCTGTAAAAACAAAGTTCATGCGTGGATTTAATACAGAATTACCCCGTGTCACAATATTCTCTGCAGTAAGTCACAATTACCACTTAGAGCACTTTCTTAGTCCTATTGTGACACCCCATGATATTCAATGTTTTTTAAAGATTGAGGTTGTGTCACATTGGTACATCATTTAATACGGCATTCAACAAGACTAATGCAAAATTGTGGCTCGCCACAAAGAAAATCATCTGAGTTATGAAACTTTATTAGCAACCGCGCCAACTACGCATTTAGGAGAAATATAAAGTTTCAAAATCTTACCTCTGTCTTGCTGCGCAAAATCGACTACCATGCTGTCTGATGGTTGGTCGGATGCTAATGTATCGAACTTAGTCTATCAATTCCTAGATGTCAGCACCATATGCAAATTAGACCGAAATGTCACATTTACCCTCATGTCACAATTTGGCGGATGCACTGTAACTGAAAATACAGTACTAAAAAAACCTACAAACGCCTCAAATTCATAAAAAAAAACCTAACAAAACAGTCTTAAACAGTTTATAACAGTCTATAAGAAAGGAACAGAGACCAAGAGAGCTCTAATATTAGAACTGGTAAGTGACTAAAATTAGTTAACTGAAACTAGTACTAAAAAACATGAAAACCGCCTCAAACTCTGAAAAAGTAACAATAAATGACCAAAAGAACTATAATACTACACCTTTTCCAGTTGCTAGTTCAGAAAGCGTCAACTAAATTTCAGAATTGTCAACTGAACTTCAGAATCCGTCAATTGTAGTTCAGATTAGTCCATTCAAATTCAGAAAGCCTCAATTTTATTTCAGAAGAATTTCAGATTTGCTCAATTGACGGAACACAATTCGCTTTCGGAATTTAAATTAGACTAATCTGAACTACAATTGACCGATTCTGAAATTCAAGTGACAATTCTGAAATTAAACTGACGCTTTCTGAATACTACAACTGGAAAAGTTGTAGAACTGCTAATTATAAGATTAACATTATTAGAACTGGTAATTGACTAATATTAATTAACTGAAACTAATCTTCGTCCGGAATCGACATAACCACGTAAATATGGCGAAGCATTGTTGTCGATGGTTACGTGGATCCCGGACAGACCTTAGTGCCAACTAAAAAACATGAAAATCGCCTCAAATTCTATAAAAAATTAGCAAGAGACCAAAAGATCTATAATAGGTACCTACTATGTAGAACTGATAATTGTAAGATTAACACAACTTCAAATTTTAATGTTACAAAAGACTCCCTGACTAAGACTACTGCATTTTGGGTAATCTCCCTTTAGCTGATGCTAAAAATAAACCAATAGATTTTATAATTTCCGCATCCGTTGCTGTTGCATGCCGTTGTCGGGTAGCCCCTGAAACAAATTTGAAATTACGCCACCGACAAATTGTCAATTTGGCTTACCGATGACAACATTGTACAGTTTTGTAGTTGAAAATGATTTTTTCTTTTTCTTTCCCTGCCCAGAGTATTCGAGCGCCAACTGTTTTCCAATAATTTTGTCCATCACTAGGTACACTGTTTTGTGTACAGTGTCACCCCCCAACAAGGCAAGCATTTTAATCTGCAAAAGATAAGAAAATTTAGGTGTGGCTTTGATTTTACATAACCTTACCAGCGTAAGACATTTTGCGTCGTCAGATCTAACCAAGTCATCTAACTGCTCCAGATCTTCATTTGTTGTTGCAGGTAACGTATTGATAAAATAGCCATCATTACTAGCGATGGATACATCAGTACTATATTTTGCCATAAGCAAATTTTCAATGTGTGACAGCTTCCTTTTAACTTCCATTATCTCGAATCTTAATCCTTCATATTGCGTGTCAGATAATGGAACGGATGAAGCTGAAAAATTAAACAGATGATTTTAAAATAATGCAATATGTAATAAGCCGACTTACCATTGCTACGTCCATCAATCTGGCTTGTACGATCCCCATTAAGGCTTTCCACATCAGACTCTTCGATGAACCTGCCTGGTCTTTGTCGTTCAACATAAACTGCAGTTTTAATTGTACTATCTCTATTATTGCTACCCCCAACAGTCTCATGAACACTATTGGTTGTTCCATGTCTCTTATTACCAGAAAAGGGAGCTTTATTAGGTTGACCTGTACGACCTCCACTGCTACCCACAACAGTCTCACCAACAGTCGTTTCTTGTCCATTAGCAGAAAAAAGTGTACGATCTCCTAAATTTATAACAGATAAGTTAAACTGTTTTACACACCCTACTTTACTTTACCTGGATCCTCGTCCACAGGAACATCAAAAATTTTTGTAACCGCAGCAAACCCTTCATCCTCTGAGCTGTCATCACTGGAGATAAATCTTAACTTTCTTCTAGGATTACCAATAGGGGGGTTAGGGGGGTTTGTATCTTCTTCTATTAGTCTTACAGTTTTTCTTTTGCGTCTCTTGCCTGTTTCTTCATCTTCTTTAGTATTTTCAACGGTAGAAGTATATTGACCAGCCTTACAAAGTTCTTTTGCTCTATGCAAATCTTTTATGTCTCTTTCTTTCAGGCGTGCATCGCACCAGGTAAAGTTGTCTGTCAAATCTTCGCAATCATAAATTATTTTTCTTTTTTGTCCGTCTGATAATCCTTCTGGGCACTTGTATTTTGTACCGTTCTCATTGGACCATTTTGACGGCACAAAATCAATCGTATCATCACTCCACACAATAAGGTCCCACATCATTTCTAAATAAAAATGCTTCAAATCAAAGGGACGAAAAAATAAAGTACCATCTCTATTGAACAATTCAACTACTTTGCCAGCTGCCTGAAATTACGGTCTTTTATTTTAAGCGAATAATATTGATCAAATTTCCTCCCTTGTTCTTGTTACCTCAGCCATGATTGTAAACTTTCTTTTTTTTTTTTTTTTTTTGTTTGTTCTTTTCGCTTTTTTGCTTCCTCATACCCATCATGCACAATTATACTGATTATTACTATACTGTTATTTTGTGGAATTATGAATAAGTTATTTATTGTCGTAGGTAATTGACTACCTACTGTCATAGAACAAAAATATAATTCTTTATTTTTTAATGCAAACTAAACTCCTTGCTGAAAATTGTATAATTTAAAAGCAATAAACCATATTATTATTATTATTATTATTATTGAACAATTCAAAGATTTAAAAAAATAAAGGTGCAGCAATTTATTTTCATTGTAACATTTATAAAAAACCATTCACAAATGGAGTACCTAATATTAAAAACTTGTTTGTTGATCAACTCCTTTTTAATGGACGATACGTTTATTTATAAACTACGAGGTCCAATAACTTACAAAAGATAGGAAATTTAACCAATCAGATTTCAGTTTTCAATTGTTTGTTTCGCAAAGCTACCTATTAAAATGGCAACAATATTTTGCAGGGGGAGTGGGCAGTGGGAGTATTACCTTATATGGTAAAGTTACGATACTTAATTTTTTTTAAAGGATTAAACAAACATTTTAATACATTTTGAAAATTTCACAAAATCATAACAAAGTTCAAACATTCAAATGCAACAATTCACACACAACATAATATTTTTCACAGGGCATAACGAAACACTTAGAAGAAATATCACAAAAATTTATTCTTACTTGGTTAATGTCAAATTTTTGAAACTTATAAATTCCCAAAATATTAGAAGCTATAGGGTACTGGTAAAAGTCTTTCAAATTATCAGACAAGTTGCCACTAATACAATTGTTGTCAATAATGTTAAGAACTTTTAGAACTCGTTTGTTTTTTAAAAAGACAAAACAATCTCTTTCAGCATGTAAAGAAATTTTGAATCTAGGAAAGTTAATATTTTTGCGGTTATTGCTGATTGAAACATTAGACTCAATGTTTTGAAAATACACTGGACCTATTTCTGAAAGTCTTTTACATATTTGGGAGCAAGGGCGATTTGGTCTCCTGATCATGGATTTTAACTGGCCTAAATAACTTTCAAATGGAAAACAACTAAGCTCATTAAGATTCTCACCACTTTTCTGAACATCATCAGGTAAATGAATTAAACAATGAATATTATAAATACATGATTCCCGACCGTACAAAGAAGGGCATTTTTCCACAAAATAGATCAGCATCTCCCTTGAAGTATTTATCAATTGTGAATTTTTAAATTTGTCATTTAACAAAATACGAAGGGCACAGTGAAATAGAAGAAAATGTTTGTACAGATCCAATGGCAAAATATTTTTTAGTACCACCGGTCCGAGATACAAAAGAAACAAGCGGAACTCTGTAGCTTTAAAACGATCGATTTCCGATAACAACCTGGGTTTTCTGTTAAAGTCGCTAGGAACAAATTTTGCATAATACTGCATTCGATTCGATAACATTGAACGTAAATTTACAGGAAGCTTCACAGGTCGTGTTTCGCAACCTTTCAACCAATATTGGAGTAATTTTCGCATTACACCCAAACAACACAAATGCATATAATCCAGCACAAAATTTGTTATTAAATCAATGTTGACCATTTTTAAAAAGGGGCTATCTGCGATGTGATGACCTGGACACGTTTTATTAACAAAATTTTCATGCGTACGTTGTTCACTGGTTGTTTCCAAGTACACAAGTCGTCTATTTACACTCTGTCCTTCCTGAACGCAACGTTCACACCCAAACTTGCCATTGTGACCTTTGATGCATTTTAAAAAGGCTCTCGCAGGAGCATCACAACTTATGCATACAATTTTAATGGACAAGGCCGTGCCTTGAAAAATTAACAGATTTGATGAAATCTCGTTAAATTCTTTTGTGTATTCATCAACTGAAGAAGGTTTCGAATCACCATAATATAAAGCCACAGGAAACGGTCGAATTTTTATATTATCAACATGAAGACGACACAATATGGGCCAAAATTGCTTATTTGAACTGTTGAATATTGGCAGACCATCAACATTAAAGGACAAATTCAAAACATTATTCTCAAGAATCTTAGTTTTTATGTCCTCATAGCTCAAATACAGGGTATCCCTCGACGAGCGTCAGTTAGCCGTATCTGGAGAACTGTTTCTAGCATCGTCTTGAAAATTTGTACACAGGGGTTTCAATTAATTTAGAATCGACGTAAAATATTTTCATCAATGGCGCACTTCCGGTTATACCGGAAATAGGTACTAACTTCCTTATTTTAAATGGAACACTCTGTATATTATGATATTTTTGGATTCTACGTTTCATTCTAGGTAAACTTTTACTAAGAATTGATATGCCAAAAATCAACCATTTTTGAGAAAATCAAGAATTTCGCTTTTTTATGCCAAGTGCAGGCCTAACTTCAAAAAACTGTAACATCCTTACAGTATGAAATGAGAAAACGACATTAATTTGGCATGAAGACTAATGTAGGGTGTATCCGCCCCTGGACTCAAATTGGGTCAAATACATACAGGACTGTTCTCTGCAAATTTTTAAACATCATCAATTTCATTGGTCAAAAAGTCAATTTTTTCAAATGGAATGCCCCAACTATTTTATGGCTCGTCAATGCAGAATTTAATTGTCTATCATTTTAGTCTACATGTTTGCCATATTTAAATAAACAGTTTTTGTAATATTTGGAATTTGACCAAAATTTCATATTTTAAAACTGGATTAAAACAGCATTAAATTTTCATTTGAGCAGCCTTAAGGAACTCTAAAGGCTCCTAAAATCATAGCTAACTTTGGTTATTAAATCGTGCTAAATATGAAATTTTGGTCAAATTCCAAATACTTAGAAATATCACAAAAACTATTCATTTAAATATGGCAAACATGTAGACTAAAATGATAGACAATTAAATTCTCCATCGATGTACTATAAAATAATTGGGGCATTCCATTTGAAAAAATTGACTTTTTGACCAATGAAGTTGATGATGTTTAAAAATTTGCAGAGAACACCCTGTATGTATTTGACCCAATTTGAGTCCAAGGGAGGATACACCCTACATTAGCCTTCATGCCAAATTAATATCGTTTTCTCATTTCATACTGTAAGGATGTTACAGCTTTTTGAAGTTAGGCCTGCACTTGGCATAAAAGAGCGAAATTCTTGATTTTCTCAAAAATGGTTGATTTTTGGCACAGCAATTCTTAATAAAAGTTTACTTAGAATGAAACGTAGAATCCAAAAATATCATAATATACAGGATGTTCCATTTAAAATAAGGAAGTTAGTACCTATTTCCGGTATAACCGGAAGTGCGCCATTGATCAAAATATTTTACGTCGATTCAAAATTAATTGAAACCCCTGTGTAAAAATTTTCCAAGACGATGCTAGAAACAGTTCTCCAGATACGGCTAACTGACGCTCGTCGAGGGATACCCTGTATAAACTAAGTGTTCGAACTATACCAAAATAAACAAATTCACCCTTTGTACCTTTTGAAGTGTCCATAGACCTAATAGGAGCTGTTTTACATGTACCTAATTGAACAGTATCGAGATGTAATATATTTGATTACAACCCCTCGCAGTGTTCTCTGCGATAGGTCGCCGGAAATTGGTTTTAAATGAGAGGCGAATAAAAGTGGAAATATTAATACGTTTATTTGAGTAATAATACAAATAAGATATAACGACGGATGACACCGATGGTGAAAACGGCCAACGAGATCGGGTAGACAAATGATGAGCGGAAAATCGACGAATTACTGAGTAATGAAACAAACAAATGGGTTGGTTCGCGGAACAAAGGAAACGGAAAATTTACCTGAGTGACTGAGGTTACTCGGCGACGGTGGTGCCAAGGGGCTGTCGGATCTCCCCTTTGGTCTTAATCGGAGTTAGGTCGAAGAGAAATATGTCGGCTAAATGACGGTATCTTTGAGGAGTCGTAACGTATCATCCCGTTCGACTTCAGCCTTCATACTGGTCTGCTTCGGTTTTAATCCGAAGCGGCGAAGCGTCTCGCCGATCGGGACAGCTCGGAGTGGTTTTAATGTAACGAAGCAGTCACAGGTAGGGAAGGAAGGGGAAAAATTGAGGAATTCAAACTCGACAAAATACTGATAAGTAACAGTACGAAACATTCCGCCCACCAAATTCATCGGTCGAGGAATTTAAATGAAAAGAGATTTAACGTTTGAAATATGTACAAATGCGCGTCCCTATGATTCACTGCGCAGGCAAAGCGCAAAGTTTCGTCAAAGGGCGTTTGAATTCGCCATTAGTAGTGCGCACGGTCGCGACTCGCGAAATTCCGTCCGAACCCGGGTGCAGCGACACGATCCGCGCAAGGCGCCATTTTAAAGGAGGAGCTAATTCATCCTTTATAAGGACGAGCGCGCCCACGTGAATATTATCGAGATGTTTAGAATGCGTCCACTTGCTGCGCTGATGCAAACCGTTAAGGTATTCTTTACTCCAGCGAGACCAGAAAACCTGTTGAAAGCGCTGCACTAATTGCCAACGAGATAAACGCGCAATGTTCAAATGGCTCAAATAGGGGTCGGGAGCAGCAGTCAGGGGTTCCAGGGTGAGAAAATGGCCCGGAGTCAGACTGGTCAAATCGTTGGGATCAGAACTAAGCGGGCACAACGGTCTAGAATTGAGCACGGCCTCAATTTGAATCAGTACCGTACTTAACTCCTCATACGTGAGAACCTGATTCCCAACAATCTTGATCAAGTGAGTTTTTACCGACTTCACACCACTCTCCCACAAACCTCCGAAGTGTGGCGCGGATGGAGGATTAAACGACCATTGGATATTTTCTGATTCGGTTGCCTGTTTCGCATATTTGTTAAGCTCTTTGTACGCGCCCACGAAATTCGTGCCACAATCACTAAATAGTTGACTGCAACGCCCTCGTCTTGCAATAAACCGACGAAGAGCTGCCAGAAATGCATCGCTTGACAACGAGGAGACTAGTTCCAAATGGAGGGCCTTGGTCGTGAAACACACGAACAGGCACAAGTAGGCCTTTGTACTTTTGGCTCCTCGAATCTTGCTCATGGTCACGTTGAACGGACCGGCGTAATCGACTCCGACGACACTAAAAGCTTTCACTTTGTTAACTCGCGCGGCAGGAAGATTTCCCATCAGGGGTTGACAAGGAGTGGGGTTGAATTTGAAACAAGTATTGCAAGTTGAGAGATAGTGGCGAATCGAATAACGAGCAGAGAGTATCCAGAAGTTCTGACCAATTAGATACATCGTTGTGTTTAAACCCGTGTGAAAATGTTCCTTGTGGACCTGCTTAACGAGGAGTTCAGTCAAACGGTGAATTTGCGGAAGCAATGCTGGATGTTTGGCAGGAAAAGGCAATAGGGAGTTTCTCAACCGCCCACCAACACGTATTAGTCCATCTTCCGCGATAAAGGGTGACAATCGAGCCAAGCCTTTAGGTAAGGATAAATTAGACCGCAGGCGAGATACGAGGTCAGCCAACGCTTCTTGTTGTACGTTTTTGGTTATGCAAATAAGTGCCTCGTGAATTTCATCTCGCGACGGACTACCAGGAAGAAAGTTGCACGATTTATTCACCTTAAGGGAAATGAAGCGTCGCACGTAACACAAAATGCGACAGATTTTGCGAAGTGAAGAAAATTCGCCCAAAAGTGAAGAAACTACTGAGGGAATATTTTGAACAACCAGAGTAACCTTACGTTTTTCTAAGTCTTGATCGGGCAGCTTGGGAAGCACGCTAGGTTGCGCGGGCCACAAATGTGACGAGGATTTCAAGAACGACGCTCCCGCCCACCATGCGGAACAAACAAGAATATCTACAGGGTAACAGCCTCTGGAACCAATATCTGCGGGATTGTCATGAGTCGGCACATGATGCCAGCATTCAGCTTGAACGCGTTCGATAATATAAACAACCCGATTGGCCACGAATATCTTCCACCGAGATGGGTCAGAGCGGATCCACGTCAAAACAATAGTGGAATCCGTCCAAGCGTACACGGCATCGAATCGAAGTCTGCTTTGAAAGGTGGTAACCACGAATTGCATCAATTTTGACAACATAACCGCCGCACACAACTCCAATCGGGGAATTGTTAACGGATTGGTTGGTGCTACCTTAGATCGAGCGATAACAAAATAAGTCTCTATAGAATTGTCAGGCAAAGTGAAACGAACGTACACGACGGCGGCGTACCCCAGCTCAGAAGCATCGCAAAAGCCGTGCAACTCGCAGGTGACGAAGTCCGGTGGAATGCAGTACCATTGAAGTATCGTTATCAAAATTCAAGGTTTTTTGTTGCCGATGAGCTATGGGAATGCTCTCGAGCAACTCAGGAGAATTAGAAGCCCATTTCCGGAGTTCAAAACATCCTGACTGAAAGATATCAATAAGCTCCTTCTGAAGTTGCTTCGCTTCGTCAAGGGACGGAAGGCTACAAATGAGATCGTCGACATACAAGGACGACTTGATGGCCTGCGATGCGAGAGGGAACCTTTCCTGGTTAATCATTGCTAACTCTGACAACGTACGTATGGCTAAAAAAGGCGACGATGATATGCCATACGTAATGGTGTTCAATTGAAAAGTTTCTATCGGAGAATTGTCATTGAACCTGAATCGGATCATTTGATATTTTCTATGTTCTGGAGTAATCAAAATTTGTCGGTACATGTGGCGCACATCACAAGTTAGAACGACAGGGTACGCCCGAAATTGTAATAATAAAGCGACGATGTTATTTTGCAGTTTGGGACCCGTAAGTTGGGTGTCGTTAAGAGAAAGGTTGTTTCCATCGCGAGTACTAGCGTCAAATACTACCCTGATCTTAGGTAAGGCGTTCTCCATCTTAAAAACACAATGATGCGGAATGAAATATCCCTCCGCGGGAACCTGAGTAGGAGGTAAACGGGACATGTGGCCTAACTCAAGGTACTCCTGCATGAACGTTCTGTACAAATGGCGGACATCAGGCTGTTTATTGAGGCGTTTCTCAAGCATTAGGAGACGGCGATCTGCAATTTCTAATGAGCCCTTAAAAGAGGGAGGTACAGACTTAAACGGTAGCGACACTCCAAATCGACCTTCCAGAGTCCGATATAGCGAAGAAACGTACAATTGTTCGGCTTGTTCCTCTTCTGGAGTTAGGATGGTTTCTCGAGGAACCTCATCAATTTTGAAGAAATTCTGAATGGACTGGTCCAATTCAGCGAGAGTAGCACAAAAGAGAGATTCGGAGGGTTGAGCTGGTCGAGAAACCGTGTCGACGGGACCTAGAAGCACCAAGCCGAAGATGGTGTCCATCACTTTGGGATTCATGGCATCAAAAGTGCGAGGTGTTGGAGACAACAAATAGGGATAGACATCCGCACCCAGCAACATGTCAATCGGACCGGGTTGGTTCCAAAGAGGATCAGCGAGCTGATTCCGATCAAACTGACTTAGGCAAGAGGGATCTATTCTAGCGGTTGGCAAATTTCCACAGATTTGTGGTAGCACAAACAATTCTAAACTAACAATGGGGTCTTCGACAACACGGGAACAAATCTGAGTGGCGACTAATTGAGAGGCTTTAGAATTCGTCTGGCCGATACCAGAAATGGCAAGACTGACAGCTCGTTTGGGGAGCCCCAATCGTCGTGCACAAGTCAATGTGATGTACGAAGTTTGCGAACCAGAGTCAAGAAGCGCACGGGCTGTTTGCCAATTACCAAACTTATCTCTAACCCTAAGCGAAGTGGTGGATAACAGAACGATAGTCAAAGGAGAAGACACGACGCGAATTAAAGCTGAAGTGCTCGTACTTGTGTGCGCAGGCACTGACAAAGACGTCGGATCCAAAGTCGGATTTGTGACCGGACTGGATGTCGTTTCAATATTTGCAACGGGGGTGGTCAGTGGGGCACTCATATGCAAAAGAGAATGGTGTCTCGCCTTGCATGTGAAACATGAAAACGATGAGTTACACTGAGGGACAGAGTGATTTGGCTTTAGACAATTGAAACATAGACGAGTTTGCTTCACAAAATTGAAACGATCCAGTGGAGTTATGGACGTAAACTGGGGGCAATTTCGCAAAAAATGAGGAGATTGGCACATAACGCAAGGAGGATACGAGGTAGTGACTAGAGACTGTTTTGACTTGAATCTAGACGAGTTGTGGGAAGCCGAAGATTTATTTGATGGATGAGAATCGGTACGATTATCCATGGGATTTGACATGGTTTCTAAAGCAATGCATTCCTTTACGACAAAATCTTTCAATGATTGGTAATTGGGCACCGAATCTCTTGGAGCTTCAAGTTCGAAACGCGATCGGGTTTGGGTATCTAGCTTCTCGCTAAACCAGTTGAACAATGTGAAATCCCATAAATCTAAATCGACGCATTGATGGTTTAACGCAGTGAGGTTTTCCTGGAAAACATTAAGTAATTGTCGAATAGACTCAGAGGATCGAGTATTAACAGTTGGAGCATTGGAGATGGATCTCCAGTACATAGAGGTTAAGAGTCTATCATTCTGATATCTTTCGATCAACTGATCGTAAGCCACTATATAATTAGTAGCAGTGAGGGGAATGTTTTTCACGATGGATAATGGCTCTTTGCTAAGAGTGCTAATTAGGTACTGAAACTTTTGGATATTCGAGAGACTCTCATTTTGGTGAATTAGAGACCTAAAAACGTCAAAAAAGGTTGGCCAATTGGATAAAGTGCCATCAAATTTGGGAATGTCAATTTTAGGTAATTTGACGGCTTGAACACTCTTAGAATGATGCGAATCGTGAGACTCTGCCGACTGATGGGAACGTGCCGATTGTCGACTGCTACCTGACCTGACGGATTCAAAAGAATTGACTCTACGCATGAGTCGTGACTTGGAGTCACCTTCTTCCATGATAGAAGAATGAACGACACTTAGGTCAGCATAAATGTCCTCGAGTTTAATTTGACCGTCAGAAATCTTTCGGAGTAATTCAGAATCTTCGTCATCGAACAGAGTGTGTTTAACGATTTCATCAAATTCCACGTAGATTTTTTGAGCGGTCTTATAAAGATGTACAAACTTTGCCTGATTTTCAGGGTGTTCTTTTAACGATTGTGTTAACAAAACAATGGGTTCCATTCTTTTAAGATATAGGTTGAGGGCCACAAGAGTTCTTTCCATTGTGTATGCCATGCTAACTTGAACGTAGGCTGAACTTGGAAAATCTTGAAGACAACGAATGAAAAGGAATGTACAAACTTGATTGGGCTTGTCTTCAAGACCGACGAAAGAACCGTGAATAAACTTATCCTTCTTGAATCGTAAAACAAACCTTCAAGAAGGCAGTACGTATAAAACGTTGGAGACAATAACGTGTGACGTGGACGAAATAGCTACCAAACGGCAACAACTAATTAAACAATTAAACACCAATTTCCGTTTAATTGAAAACACATAAAATCCGATGCCGCGTCACACAACGTATTACTTGTGGTCCCCAATTACTCTTAATTTTAAATGAACGAATTAGCAACGTGAGCAACGCTTCCGCAAGGTAATAGTTACTTAGGTGAGAATACAAAACTCAAATATCTAAACACTGAACGGTTGGAACCGGCGCGACTCGCGACGAAATTCTATTTTTAGACGCTGCACCTGACGGATAGCTCGAACTCGCACGCCTTCATTCACTTTTGCCCATTTAACAACATCCGGCTCGAAGGACCAAATGAACAGTATCGAGATGTAATATATTTGATTACAACCCCTCGCAGTGTTCTCTGCGATAGGTCGCCGGAATTGGTTTTAAATGAGAGGCGAATAAAAGTGGAAATATTAATACGTTTATTTGAGTAATAATACAAATAAGAGATAACGACGGATGACACCGATGGTGAAAACGGCCAACGAGATCGGGTAGACAAATGATGAGCGGAAAATCGACGAATTACTGAATAATGAAACAAACAAAAATGGGTTGGGTCGCGGAACAAAGGAAACGGAATTTACCTGAGTGACTGAGGTTACTCGGCGACGGTGGTGCCAAGGGGCTGTCGGATCTCCCCTTTGGTCTTAATCGGAGTTAGGTCGAAGAGAAATATGTCGGCTAAATGACGGTATCTTTGAGGAGTCGTAACGTATCATCCCGTTCGACTTCAGCCTTCATACTGGTCTGCTTCGGTTTTAATCCGAAGCGGCGAAGCGTCTCGCCGATCGGGACAGCTCGGAGTGGTTTTAATGTAACGAAGCAGTCACAGGTAGGGAAGGAAGGGGAAAAATTGAGGAATTCAAACTCGACAAAATACTGATAAGTAACAGTACGAAACACTAATATTGTACGAGCATCTAGTGGAATATCCATCAATAATTCTGGAAAAGTTTCCTTGAGCCCTTTGACTAAAGTAGTTAATTGATGTAAGTTAACTTTACATTCTATAGACCATGTTTTTAAAAAATTCACTAATTTAGCACTCTTATTAGAGGTAGCTGATGACCCATTTAATAAATTGGCAATTTCTAATTGACAATTTGCATTAATACTTGTAGGTTCTGGAGGAACCGGAAGCATTGATTCTTGCAATGGGGAAGGACAACCATAATTCGCGTCAGCAGCGTCGTCAGTAACGAGTCTTACTTCATCAACTTGAAAATTTTCATATTGCTCATGAATTTTAGAATTATTTTTGGTTTTAACAGCTTTCGTCACAAATTTATATTTCCGACAATATTGCTTATTAGACATTATTTAGGTAATTACCCGACAATCCACCGCTACTCCGCCAACAAACAGCAACAAAGAAGGTAATTGACGACAGTCCCACCTTGAGCAGAAGCACCGTGAAACCCACAGACTGCCTCCTCCAAACCTACAATAATTAAGCATTGAAGAATAATTGTCCAACTTGCATCAATATTACCTGTAATTCACCTTCATCAGCAAACAACAATCACAACCCACCGGCGTCCTATCCCCAATTTCCGTCACCTAATAAAAAATCCTCCATTATGCGGCACTCATCAGTCCCCATATTGCATCATAACATAACCTCACATTACAATAAAGTGATAGTTAAGTAATTAGGTAATACATACCTGCAGGCCTCAAAGATGCTTCAAATGCCCAATCAAAATCACACATCACACAGATCCACAGATTTTCCGACACTATAAACGCTATAAAAACAGAGGATGAGGATATAACCGATATAATAACCACAATAGGCACAGACAAAAGGAACGGCGTGGGTCACGTGGGTGGAATGATGGTGGAAATGGAATGGAATGGGGTCTGAATGGGGGGAATGGCAAATGGTCGGTCGCGGAGCGCGGAAACGAATCCAGTGTGGCCAGTTCATGGCGATTTCCGCAACGGCTAGCAGAAATTTCCCCAAATCTGTTCAAGTCGGGTACAATTTTCCCCATTTCAAATTTAAAAAATTGTAAATGCTGGAAAATTAGGCATAGGTAATCAAATTACCCTGGAAATGACTAAGGGGATAAAAAGTACATTAAATATTCAGTACATATTTGTTACACCTGCTACCTACTTGAAATATTTGAAATATAGTCGTACAAGAATATTTGGTATATATCTATTACACAAGATATCACAAAAATATTTAAAACTTGCACTGTAACTATTGGTTTTAAAATAATTTGCTTAAAAGTTGCAGACCCGGAACGAAACGAATTTGTTTATATCTTTTATAAAAAATTGGAGAAATTTATTATGATGGAATATTGATAGAAAATGTACATTAAATATACAGTACATATTTGCTACACCTGCTACTAGAAATATTTGAAATATAGTTGTATATACATATGTATAATATATCAGCTACAGATACTTACAAAAATATTTGAAAATATATTAAAAATACATATTCTCTAAATATTCGCGTTGAAATATTTATCTCACTATATAATACAAATATTTTATAAATATTATAAATATTTGCAAACATAAAAATATTTTATTTATATTCTAGACATATGAAATAAATATTCAGTGTTGCTAGGGTAGGCTACTAAATAGCCAAGAAACACAAAAAAAATCATATTTCCATTGTTTGACACAAAAAGTGGGATACGGCATATTGTCGTTTTGCTAGTTGTGGGTTAGGAACAATCATTCAGTTATTCAGTGTTTCGACATATTGTCCGTTAATTGTGGGATCGGAGAAATTATTGTACCAAAACAATGAAACCATATAATCCAAACAACTGTGTTATTAGTGTGAAAACAAATAGAATGAAGAAAATGATAATAAACAAATAATTATCAAGTCTGGAGATTCTTAAATCGTTGTCTTATTGCATTTTTTGCCTTTTCTTCCTTCGTCGGACTGTATCGTATTCGTAGACTGTCTTTTTTTGGTCTGTTTTGCACTATTATTGAGCTCCTTATTAGTTTTACTACTTTTACTTCTTGTCGTTATAATTGTCTGTTGTCTGCTCTTTCGATTGAAGGTTGTTTTCTGTTCCTCTTAGAGGATGATGCGCCTTTCTCAGATGATGTAGGAATTGCGGGGGTGACATCGTATTGAATTGAATCGTAAAAGGAATGGGCGTCCTTCATGATCACTTTTTTAAGCGATTGCAAATGCAACCATTTCTTTTTGCTTATTTTCAGGCGTTCTGAGTATAAAGGCTTTGGGGAGGCTTCTACGTCAATAACTTTGGGTCTATGTGGTAGGACCTTGTACACCTGATCATATTTCGTTTTATACATAATTTGTCCATCAGGGAGGTATTTTAAGCATCTGAGATCGTTTACTTTATCGTCCTTTGTAAATCTACCAGGACGGATGGAATCGTATCGCATAATATTATTGTCGTCATAATTCAGAAAATACGTATGCTCAAGGTACTCAACTTCAAGCGACATTGGTTTCTTTCGAGCCTCTTTTACAATGTTTATCTAATCGGTTGGAAGAATAACGTCTTTCAGTAAGGCTATGTGTAGAGTCACACTTTTCTCTAGAAATTTTTGTTCGATTTCTAAACCGGATCTAGAAGACAGATGAGACAATGCATTAGCTAACACAACATTACGGTTTTGGTACCCACAACCATCGGAATAAAGCACAACTGGTCTGAGATCACTTTTTAAAATAAAATCTAAATGCTTTATAACGCAAGTTGCAAATATGGAAGAGGTAAGTTCTCCTTCAGTTTCGTTCCACATAAAATTTTTGCAGTGATGAGTCTCTAAATTGAACATTGTAAAATTATGTACCTGCAGCTTTGTTTTATAATAATTCGCACTAGCCTGTGTGACGGGAGATAACTTCACAGCCTGTACGTCCATAGTGAAGCAGTTAATAAGTTTTTCTTTAGCCTTTTCTTTGTCCGTGCTTTTTTCGTCCCTGGCTAAATTCTTTGCATTAATATGTTCTTCGTTATCTTTTTCATCTAATTGTTTCATTTTCCTTAGCTCGTATTGGATTTTGAGTTCAGCTTCTGTCATGTCGTTGGTAATGAAGATGTTTTTATTACCCAATTTATTCTTGTTTCTCATTATATCTTGTTTGCAGGTGCTGTTTGTTAGCTCAGCGAATATTAGGTTGTCCTTTTTGTTCGATCTGTGGGCATCCTTTATATCTACTTGAACTCCCAGTCAGGCCCGTAGCCAGACCGAAATTGTAGGTAGGGCAAGGCAACCTGAAGAAAGGGCAGACAGCAGGGGGGGTCCGGGGGGAAAATTCCCCCCCCCCCCGTGGGGTTCAAAGTCGCTTTTTATGATTCTCTTATCCGTTTTTAAATAGGTACCCGGAAAGTCTAACTGACTCGTTTTCGGTTACAAAATGGACAGGTAAGAGTAGGTACTATTCAAAACTATCAATTTAATCAAAAACTTTATTAGGCATGTCAATATAATTGTAATTTTCTTTGGATCTTATCGTTAAATTTTTTCAAAATGTCGTCTATGTTCAAGTCATTCGTTCGTCTATGCTCAAACGCTAAGTAGACGAGGTCTGCCATCCTTTGGTGAGACATGGACATTCTCTGTGGCCTGTTGATGGCCGTCAAAGCCGAGAATGTAGACTCACACGTGGAAGTGCTACATCCAAATGTCGATACTGATGCAAACAATTCGTATGTATCTTTGAAGGCTTCACGTAGTCTATATAGCACTTTGAAAACATTCTCGTCCTTATTCTTCTCTACAACGGATTTGGCAACCTTGAGTTCTTCCTTGGATGGTATCTTGATGCCTAGGAATAATTGAAAAAGATACAGATAGTTTCAGAAATCAGAAAATGTTACATATGCTTAACCACTGATGGGTACCCAGTCGTCAGATAATAGTGTATGAACAACATACACACTTACCCAATTCCTTTAGAGGACCCAAATTTTCCACGTCAAATTGGTCTATAGTAGCAACTGCATGAAGCAGCCCCTCGTTGTCAGAGAATCTGCGATTAAGTTCTGCCAAGACAACGTCGATTGTCTCATAATACTCTGCTTTGAATGGAGATGATTCACTATTATCATTACTATTAGTTGAGAGTTGAGGGCCGAAAACTATGAAGTCTTTCATCTGGACAGGCTTAATTTGCCGCTTGGATTTACTATCAACAATGGTAGAACGATGCGTTTGTACAAGGATGTCAGCTTCATTTATCATTGATTTGTACTCTTCTTCAGTTCTAAGAGCAGCTATTTGATCTTTAACGCTCATTACTATTTCTATACCGTCTTTCAAACCAGTACTTCTACCTTGTAAAGCTGCATCAGCAGGTTGTAACAAAGACAATATTTTCTTTGCGGTTATTAACGCAACTCGAAATGCAAGACTTTCCATCACAGTTTGTATACCAATGCTTTTTGTTACATCTTCGCCGCTAAAATTTTGAGCTTTTATTTCTCCCAAAACTTTTAATATCTCGTTGTAACTAGACCAAATAACGTTAGTAACAGCCAGATGGCCACTCCAGCGTTGCTCTAATAGTCTTCCTACTGTTTTTCCTTCGTATAAAGCAGCAATCTTTCCATGCTGCAAGAATTCGTGCATTGATCAAAATATTGCCGAATAAAGTTTATATGCGAAACTGTCTTTTCAACTACGAGATGCAAGCGATGGTTGTAGCAGTGCACGTAGGGTACCTTTCTTTGCAATGTCTTCTCGATCCTAGCAGATACTCCTCCAAGTTTGCCGCTCATCACGCTTGCTCCATCATAGCACTGACTAAGAAGACGGGACGTTTTAAGTTTATTTTCTTCAAGTATTCTGAGGGTTGCCTCAGTAACGGAAGCTGCATCTAGCTTTTTTATTGTTAACATTGTATTAACAGTTAACAAGGACTCCTTGGTGATACCATCTTTGACGTACCGAATGGCAATGGCTATATTTTCTCGGTTATTTTTGTCCCTTGTTCCGTCCTCCATTAAAGTAAACCAGGGAACGTCTGAATTTTGAATATCCGCTACTACATCTTCACGAACCGCTTCGGCCATGATTCCGATTATTTCGTTTTGTATTTCAGGCGATGTATACTTGGCATTTTGGGGAATGTGTAACAGACACGCTGCTAATGTAGAGTCTTTTTTAATGGTATATTCGAACAATTTTTGAAATAACCCACGTTCTCTTTCTTCTTCAACTCCGTAGCTTCCACGCAAGGCAAGTTCGTTAACGACCAGAAACTGTACAACTTCTATTATAGATTTTACGTAGTAGGGGTAAAATGCTCTAAGGACAAGCTAGTGAGTCATCCTAATCTGCGCGTGGCGTCTGGCCAGTGGCGTACGGATTGCAACCAAAAAGTGGGCATTCACCGACCTACCCGTCGAGTAATTAATAATTATTTGCAGAATAATGATCGAATTTGTGGTGGTCTCAGTGTGAAACATTGTAAATAAAATAAATGTAAATGATTGAAAAACACTGCTTTGTTTCACTGGTTTATTGCGGATTTACCGAAACAATCGGTTTTAATTGGTTTTAAATATATTTCATAAAGTACTGGTGCCAACTCCATTAGATAGGTACATTCCTAAATAAAAAAAAAAAAATATAAATACACTTTTATTTTCACAACAATAATTTATTCACTATCTGAATTCGGTATTCCTGCTGCTTCCTCATCATCATCAAAACTGAATTCTTCATCTGAATCCCCCGTATTGACGACAAATGCCATGTCTGATGCAGTATCGAGAAGGTGCTCCTTTTCGATGTAATTTTCTACGATTTTGTCCACATGACAGCACAGCTTCTCCCAATTTTCTGCGGTGATAATATTAAATTTTTCTTTGGCCAGCTCCATCACATCTGTTAATTTAAATGTGACATTCCTTGCAGCCACCCATTGTTTGACAAGGGCCCATATCTTCTCGATAGGATTGAGTTCTGGATGATAGGGGGGCAGCCTGAGTACAAGATGGCCGTGCTTTCGTAATTCTTCATCTAAAGCGTATTTCAAATCTACGTTTTTATGCTGCTTGATGATTGCATATAATTCCGGCTTTGTCTTCGATGGGTCATGCTCAATACCTCTTTCGGCCAGCCACTTAATCATGTCCTTCTTCAATGTGGCTGTTGTGGGATCACGATTAATAACCACGTTGTGGTATGATGCATTGTCGATTACAAGGACTGACCTTGGCTCTAAATTTGGCAATAGTTGGGTTCGAATCCATTTCATAAAATTGTTATGATTCATGTCATCATGATAGTCTCCACTTTTCGAGCCTGAAAAAAAAATGATTAGGTCATTCTTAATAAATGGTTAGCTTACCTGAGCGAAACATTAACAATGCATTTGGTATAAAACCACTTTTCCCACCAGCATGGACCATTAAATTTGGAGTTGTCCTGCCAGCATGTTGGTTTCGTATGCGAACTGTGTATATAAGATTCATCAGTGAACACGATTGGCCTTTTTTCTTTCACATATTCGCTGAGTTTTCTCAAGTAATCGATACGTTTTTTTCTAATATCGTACGATTCGACCAATGCAGATCTATTATCCACCGTCTTTTTCCATCTACATACAAGTATCATTTAAAATACACCTATCCAAAAATACTTATACTTACTTAAATCCAATTTTGCTGATCACTTTGCTTAAAGTAGTAATTCCACCTTCAAAATTTATTCCTGAATCGACAACTTTACGGTGAATACCTGAAACAAAAACATTACTGAAATTGATATCTTATTTATGATAAATAAAAAACTTACCTTTAAGCGTGGGGTGTTTCTTCTCCAATAACGTGTAATTATGAATAATGGTACGAATGGTTTCAGTTTCCCCTTCATTCAACTCACTTTTGGGGCAGCTTCGTTTTCTACTTTTCTTAGGTGACGAAAATAAAGAATTATCGCCATTGGGTTCATTGTTGTTCGATTCTTGCTAAATTTTTTGATAACTACTTCTTCCAATTCCATTTGCAGCCATAAGCCTCTCTCTGAAATTGTGTAGGGGAATTATCAAACCACTTGCTGCCTCCTCCTTCATAAACTCCAGCACATTTGCAATTATTTCTTTTGTTTGACTTCGGAGAGGCCTTCCTTTCATGCCAATTGGTCTTCTTCCCGCCATGACTATTTAATACAATTGGGATTAAACGCCCGTTGTTCCTGTTACAAACACAGCTGCAAAGAATGATAATAATATTGAAAAGTGATTAATAAAACAATTTATTTTGCTTACCGGATTGAAACGCAATAAACTAGCAGTTTAGTTCTAAAAAGAACTGATTTTTTTAATGGTTTGCGAAGCAAAAAGTCTAAACGAGAACCACAGAATAAAACAATCTTCGATTACACCAAGATGCACGAGAGATAACCTAACTTGAACAGCTGATGAAACGAAATGGATTGAAATGGATGTTGTGTCGTGTCGGCCGGCAGATCCACCCGTGCGCCGCTGAAATGTCAACTATCCTCCCCTCAGAACTCACAAAGTGGACTCGTCCGACGTAAATTGGTTCGTGCGCAAGTAAATAGATAGCTTGTCCTTAGAGCATTTTTAGTCTACCTCTTAGACCATGGAGTGGGGGTGCGCTTCGCGCTTATGGACTGCTCTTTATTCGTCTGTAAACGCACGAAGAATGTATAGGATGCAAATATATGTCTCCCCTTGGTTGTGGCGGAAGTTCATACTGCGCATGCACATGTACCGACGCCTCTACTTACAAGCGGTATTGCCGGATTTATATGAAAATCCCTCATGTGGAAAATTATATTTTGAAAATAATCGTTTGTAAGTTAAGACTTTGGAAAATTATTTTACCAACATAAGCCTCTCTTAAAAATGCAGTCGTTGGGTTATATTTATAAGGTTCTTTAATTGAATGGTGAAATTATACGATTATTAATGGGTTCGATAACTGAGTCTCCCTAATTCAAGAAATTGGGGCGATATGACAACACCGCCACTTCCTTTCAAGTGGCAACCCTTCTTAACCTAGAAATCGCGCTTTCACTTGTCACAGTCACGTGCTGATACTAGCAAAGCAAGTGTTTTTCCGGTAGTGTTATTTGGCGCGCACCGGCGCAGATATGACATCCGCCATAACGAGCGATGCACGATATTCCGCCACTCTTCTAATGTTCGTGCGTTTGTCGCACACAGAGCAGAATAGTGGTTTAGCAGTCCATAAGCACGAAGCGCACCCCCACTCCATGGTCTAAGGTCTACCTATGCATCTCCAACACGTTTTTGTTGACTAAAGTTGATACCGAAGTGCAGTTAATAGACCTTTTCAACTTTTCTTCCCACATTGCCATTGCCTGCATATGACTTAGGCTTTTCTCATGTTTCGGAAATCCGTTTTTCGAGTCTAACGCATTTTTCCAGTTCCTAAACCCGGAATCAGTATAAGTACCCGATCTGCTTGCATGTGGTAAAAATTGTTGGCAGGGATAACAAAATGCAGCGTCTCTTTTTACGGAATATTGCAACCACTTAAAACGTTTAAACCAGCCCGAATGAAATGAGCGATTGCCAGTTTTAGGATATTCATCAAGATAAGTTTGTTTGATTGTCCCGCCAAATAACGCAATATCATCTAAGTTTTGTTGTGGTGCATTATCGTTCGTACGACTAGTTCCACTTGTTGAAGCAACGACGGTGTCATTATTAGCATCGGCTATTTGCAGAGTAGGCGGTACGGAAAATTGATCATTTCCGCCATCTTCAAAGCGTGGTTTCTTATAGTGCTCGAGATGTAAGAAGTACAAAATGCAATTAACCTGGAAAAAGACATGCGGTCTTATTCGAGCTCTCTTACTCCCATAAGAAAAGTAAATAACATACCGCTTAGACCACTTCGTGATCTGTCCATCCTCGTTGCACTCATGCTAATCGAGAGAATAAGAAACTCACTGGGCGGCAACTGTTTAAGTTAGGAGGGAAAAGCACGTGCTCGGCGACAACAGTGGATCTCAAACAAAATAAAATATATAGGCCGCAGATCTTAGGACGGTGTCTTGACTGTCTGAGGTGCATACCTAAACTAAATAAAAAACATAAATTTTCGTAATGTTTATAAATTAACAAGTAAATTAAATAAAGCAAGATTAAAATTTTAAAACTCATTGAAAGAAGTAACTAATTCCCTCGCTGTAATAATTACATTTACATTATTAACAAAAACTTAAACTGTTGCTAAAAACGGAATGCAATTTGTAAACCTAACACTGATCCTCTTCATCCTCTGAAGATACTGGCCACTCATTATCACTCTCATCGGCTAAGTTTATAATTATTTCAGGACGTTCATCGTAAAAGTTATTTGTTACGTATTTCTCATAGTCCTCACGTATTAACTTATTGCAGTGCTCTACACATTTTCTCCACATATCTGGGGTCACTTGTGAGAGAGCCTCTTTCCACATTTCTCTAACTGCTTCTTCAGTGAAGCCATTTCTTCCGATGTTCTTGTCGTAATAATATTTAACAATAGACCATACCAGCTCTATAGGGTTGTACTGGCAATGATAAGGTGGCAGACGAAGAATTTGATGCCCCTCAGAGGCCGCTATCTCGTCGATCACGTAGTGTTTCTTAAAGGGCAATGAGGACATAGTTGCTAACTGGAGAAGTTCTGGTTTAGTCATATATTCCTCGAAATTAATCTTCTTTTGCAGCAACCAACCTTTGATGTCATCTTTTCTCCATGACGTCTTTGGACATTTATTCTTTAATTCAGAGTGATATGATGCGTTATCCATTAGTACCACTGTCGGTTCGTTCAACAGTGGCAACAATTTTTGGGTAAACCATTGTTTGAAATTTTCCTCGTTCATATTCGAATGATAATCTTCGGATTTCGATTTCGAACAGAATACCCAAATTTATTCAAGAAAATGTTTACATAGCAGTTTAAGAGCACAAATAAATTGAAGAGAATGGGTCATAGTCATGATTGATAGCAAAGTACGTACTATATATAGACATATGTCAAGCAGGGTAAAAAACAAAATTTGATACAGACATAAGAGAATGTTTGTTTACATAGCAGTACAACAGCACAAATAAATTGAAGAAAATGAGTCATAGTCATGATTGCTAGCAAAGTATGTACCACAGACATGTCAAACAGGATATAAACACATTTGATACAGACATATAAAATTAAATATAGTGATCACATGATTGTTGAAGAGTAAAAATGATAAATGACACATACGAGCAGACACGTCATACCCATGATACGTCATACCCACTGTCTCCTACCCGTCACATGCTCCACATAAATGTCCCTGCTCCATTTTATGGTCTCTGAACAGATCAGGCGGCGCATGAGGCCCAAATACCGTTTTCCAATGCCCACACACCGTAAAGTGCACTCATTGGCCGGGTCCCAGCTTCCTAGTGCCCCGACCACCAGCGCACCACAGTGGACACTCCACCCCTGCCTCGCCAGGTCCTCTGCTAAGTGTCTGTACTTCTCAACCTTTTCATTCCTTTTGGCGGTAAATGCCAGGGGGCCATTTTCGAAGGTAACTGCCACGTCGATAATTGCTGCTTCCTTGTTTCGTTGGTCCAGCACCACCACGTCCGGCCGCAAATTAGTATCACCAAATGCCTTATTCACCGCTATAGTTCTGTCTGTGTTTTGCCGATATTGGATGGCGTTTACTAGTCGTGTTTGGATGGCATTGTGGCGCCCAATTGATCTTGATATTTCACAAGATCATAAATGTGATCTGCTTTTATTACATCTGTCGGCAAATCATATTTTTCCTGTAATGCTTTAGGAAGTTTTATGATTTTATTATTTACCAGCATAGCTTTGATATTTTTAAACAAATGAGGTAGGGGAGACCTAGGAGGGTTGATACACTTAAGACTCAAAGAATTCCTGAAGTCCTTGTGTTTCACTGACATGTATAAAAGTACCATGCACTGAGAGCCTATTGTATTGCGGTTGCAATAATATACAATTAAGTAAAGAACAATGCTCTTATTAGTACAAAAATTTTTTTTTCAAAAAGGTGCAAAGTATCAGTCCTCCCTTACTGTGGGAGCCTTGATACATTGCCTGGGAGGCTTGATACGTAAACTAATTTCGAATACTAATAACCTTTTAATTTGTTTTAGGTATATGAAAATAATAAACTTAATTTCATTAACCTGGCTAGTTTTTTCAAATTGGCTAGGGATCAAAAGGGAACGAAATGCCCAACTAGTGAGCTCGTTTCCTTTTGATTCCTCTTTCAATGACCGTATCTTGCCATGGGACAGAACCTTCAGGTGTTGTAAAATAATTTGCTAAATCATCTCGAAGTTTGAAATTGCTTCGCTTGGCATTATTACTGCTGGTTCTTGGCATCGACTCAAAAAAATTGCTGTCAAATATATATGAGCGCCATTCGCCCCAATTACCGTTTTCCTCATTATCAACAAAATTATGTGGGCAATACTTGTTTTCGTTATTTGTTTTTTCGGCATCAATTCGTAAAAAGTTGTGAAGGCTTATTGCTGCTAAAATGTAAAGCTCGATGTTTTCAAGTTTTGCTATGATAGGACCCTGAAACAACCTCCACCGAGCTACTAATATGCCAAATGCGTTTTCTATTATTCTACGAGCCCTTGATAATCTGTAATTAAAAATTTTTTGAGTTCTGGTCAAATTCTTCCCTGGATAAGGGCGCATTAGGTACGCCTTTAGTGGAAATGCCTCATCAGCTACGATGCAATATGGTAAATTTCCCTCTGCGGTTTGCGGCAAGTGCATCTGCTTATTTTCTAGCATTTTTCCAAAGTTTGATCTAGAAAAGTAGCCCCCATCGCTCTCAGAGCCCATACCACCTACATCAACAATTGTGAATTTATAATTAGCATCACATGTAGCAAGAAGGACCATACTGAAGAACTTCTTGTAATTAAAATATTCTGTCCCAGTATTAGGAGGGCTTTGAATTCTAAAATGTTTTCCATCCAATGCGCCTGCAATTTAAAGAATGCAATCATAATATTGATTCAATTTTCACCTTTACCTATGCAGTGAGGAAAATTCCACTTCTTAAAAAATTCATCTGATATTTTTAACCAAGCTTGTTCATTAAATTTGGGAAATACTTTATCACGAAGTGAAAAATATAAGGCAGAACAAGTTTCACTTAATACACTGGAAACCGTTGATTTTCCTACTCGAAATTGAAAGGCAAGACTTTGTTGCTGCATTCCTGTTGCTAGAAAACTGTAAAAACTGATTCTTGCACATTTTAAATTAATTATTAGGCCTACCGCAGTGTAATTAACAGTCGCTCCTCTGGATTTAAAGGGGCTCTATTACTTCTTTTAGCTAAATATGGCCCAACGCAGTTCAGCAAATCATTGAATTGTCTTACAGACATGCGAGTATAATGGAAGAACATTTCCGTGTCTTGTAATCTCATTTCTTGGACTAAATTGTGATAGTCACCTTGCGCTTTTCTATTCTGGTATATTGGTCGCACCCACCACCTGTAAACATTAATTTTTATTATAAAACCAACTGAAAACAAATACACAAACCTTCTTGTTCTTCGCTTCTTGGGTTTACCCATGAAGTAATTGAGAGCGTAGAAGGCACACGCGAACCAATAATGGGTCATCAGAATAATAAGAAATTCTTTATCACAGTCCATTTTTAACCTCCCCAACTCCATCACAATTTTAAAAAAATGGGAGGTTACTACAATCACTAAAATTTTCGAATTTGAGATAGCACCAGATCTTCACGTTTTGGGGTCTCAGGAACCCAAAAAAGCGGTTTTCAAAATGTGTCTGTGTGTGTGTACGTACGTACGTATGTACAGTCGAAAAACTAAATGATGCACTTTTTGTTAATCTGTTGGCCGGATAACTTTTTATCTGCACAAGGTCCGAAGTTCCTTGACCTACCGACGCAACCCCCAACTGGTGCCGATCCTAATGTCAGATAGAAATCACCACTATCGATGGTGGTGTCCCAAATTCTGTGCGCAACGCTTAAGACCCGAGTGCATGACTTACTTTCTC
Organism: Pycnomerus fuliginosus; assembly: GCA_963924575.1. Lineage (NCBI taxonomy): Eukaryota > Metazoa > Arthropoda > Insecta > Coleoptera > Zopheridae > Pycnomerus > Pycnomerus fuliginosus. The sequence continues at coordinate 24,194,322 of OZ004622.1, forward strand.
GACTGTACGTACGTACGTACGTACGTTTGTAAACACGCCACAGCCAAAACTACTAGACCGATTTAGCTGAAATTTGGTGCGTAGGCATCTCATAACCCAACTTAGATCTGAAAAGCTTTTGGATCCAATCGCGCAACTAGAAATGCCATTTTGGCACATCAACTTTTTAATTTTAAATGCAAACCCCCATTTTTCACGTCACGATAGGAAAGGCCTTCAAATTCTGCTTCTAAAAATGTATTCACTCTCAGTGCCCTTTTGACCAAAAATTAAAAAAAAAATGATTTTTATCGGACTTTAAAATCGCGGTACAGCCCAAGCCCCTGAACCGATTTAGCTGAAATTTTGCACATGGGGATTGTATTGCACGTCAAAGAGCTGAACAAATTTTGGATTCAATCGGCCCACGGAAAGTGCCGTTTTGGCACACCAATGTCCAACTTTAAATTATTCACTTATTTAACAACCCAAAACAAGTTTTTGAAAGATTTATTGTCACCATCAGAAAGGTCTTCAAATTCTGGTTTCAAAAAAAATGCAGCAGTGAAGCGGCTGGAACCTCCCCATCGCGTGGATCTTTGACTTGTGTTTCTAGCCGAATTAGCACAGAAATTGTATAAGACTGGTTTCAACGACGGTTTTAGAACTGCCTAAAAAGGACTTACTTATACCTGCTTTTCTCTGATGAATGTTTCAATTTGTGTGTTCTAAAAAAGTTCTAAAACCATCATGGAAACCAGTTATACATTTTCTTTGCTAATTCGACTAGAAACCCAAGGCAAAGATCCACGCGATGGGGAGGTTCCAGCCGCTTCACTGCTGCATTTTTTTAAATAAGGAGTATGAGCAGGAATATAAATATTCACTTGTGGGCACGCTGCTCGTTTGTCGACACAAAAACACATCAATAATCTTTAACATCAACAAATAGTTATTTAACGAACAAGAGTGTTAATGAGTGCGATTAATAATCGAGAGATTTTAACGCGTGAGCGCAGCGAACGCGTTAATGATAGAGATTATTAATCGCCTATTAACACTCGAGTCAGTTACAATATTTTTCCGTGGATTGTATTATCATTAAATTGGCGAAATTTGTTTTTTCTACGCCCTTTATTGAAAGTACGCTTTTCTATTTGTCAGTAGAGAATAGAAAGTTGGCGTTTGCGGCTGAGCGAGCGGAAAAATTATTGCCGCTTACCAAGCCGAAAGTTAGTTTTTCTGATAGGATAGAGATTAATAACTATTTTAAGGAAACTTTATTAAACAATTAGATTAGGTGCCTATTGAACAATAATAAATTAAACCAGATGTTCCAATGATAATTCAATGATTTCTACTTATACTACTGTTATAGTGATCTCTTGTCATTACGGATGGGGACATGGATTTATCGTTACTACTGTTATGAACAATTTTAAAATTTATAGTACAATTTTCACAATTCTGAACTTGTATACCAGAGCCCAGTTCATGAAGTTTTGCAGATGTTACGTTGTTGTTGACTACCGCAGGCTCAGGGTTTTGTCCGAGAATCTTGTGAGACACTGCAATCTTGTTTTCTAGTGATTCCTCTATATAGCCCTCTGCCACAGAGGTGGACTTCCAACCTCCGTGGCGTTTTAAACTGGTAATATCCGCTCCAGCATCTGCCAGTAACGTTGCGGAAGTTCTTCGAAAACAGTGATCAGTGTAGGAAGCGCAACCAGGTAAATTCAAAAATTCCGCTATACGCTTCGGCATATTGCCAAATGTGTTCATCCCCACGACTCTGTTCGTGCACTTTCCATTCTCATACCTCAAAAATAATCTCTGCGTCGTTGCATGGGATGGACGGAGTGCCACATATTTACGGCAAAAGCCCAAATAATCCACTTCGTGTTCTCCTCCTTTAGACACAATAAAAGTACGCTGAACTCCAGTTTTGGTATTGGGAATTTTTACAACCATGATTGTCCCATTATCTTCTATGTCGTGAATCAGCATTTTGGTCAGCTCGTCGCGACGACAGGCCCCGAAAATACCGAATATTAAAGCAACCTACAATGTCATCATTATTAAAAAATAATTTAGCGCCATAATTTACCTTCAACATCAAATAACACTCATCCGGAGCATCTGATAGGAACCTGTTAATCTCTTCCCTTCTCAGCACCTTTGATTTCTTGGCCCTGTATCCCACTGACTGCTTCTTTAGAAATGCTATCAATCTGCTATATTTTGAGATATCTACGTTATGTTTGGAAGACAGAGTGCTCTTCAACATTGAATACACTGACCATATAGTAGATGATTTCTTCGTTCTCGAAATTTCCGACAAATAAGCCAGCAATATATCTTCAGAGTAGGATGATTTAACTTGATTGGTTTTGCACCATTGCACGAACAACGTGTATTCTCTCTCGTACCTGGTCTTCGATTTGTCAGGTAACAAATTCAAGATTACGTTTTTCGCGGCTTCCTTTATGTGTGGCGGGGTGCATTCCAGATCCACTACACTCTCGTCACTACTATCAATGTCTGCCATTCTGACCAAGAGAACAACGAAATCTCTAGTTTACAGTCGCTTTGAAAAATTTTTGACGTATTTTGAAAAATAACAAAAGCAGTGTCATAGGAACGTCCACAGATAACTACAAAAAATTCATGTACTGATTGACGACATGCTGTTTTTTAAAAATTGAGAAAAATATGCTTCTTCGTGCCTTATTTATAAGGGGCGTAGAAAAAATAGTATGTGTATTGAAAGCGTAAAGTGCCTTTTGCGCTCTCACAAGTTTGCTGCTCTCGCCTAAAGGCTCGAGCAGCAATTTACTTGTTCCGAGCACAAAAGTTGCACTTTCCGCTTTTAATACACAATGTACTATTTCAAAATTGCGTTTGATAAACGGTTATGCAACCAAACATGCATCCAATTTAAAAAGTGCCGAAGCTCGATTAACAAAACATGAGAAATTAAATGTCAATTGCCTTGCCAAAGTAGGCCAAAAGCACTGATTCTGAGTGTCGCAGTGCATTTTTCTTCTCGCACCCTGAAATGAAATCGGCATAAGTTTTTTCATAAATTTTACAGCTTTTTTCTGGAAGCAAACTTAAGCTCGCAAGATTTGCACTTACTAGCACTTCAGGTTCAGTGTTAAATTAAGATTCTGAGTATCCATTGATGGGACTTTTATTTAAATTTGCAATTTTGAAAATTTGACAGATGTGAACGTGTATAGTTGATTGCCTATACTAAGATCGTTGATTAATAGAAAATCGTGCATTAATAGGGTCTATTAATGCACGATTTTGTATACATTAACGAAACCTATAAATGAACAATTCACGGAAAAGTTATTTTTTGGCGATCAATCGTATTACCACATGTATTTTAATCGCATTACGGCTGTCAATTTTTGAAAAAGAAAAATGACATATCGAGAAAATATATGCACGATTTAAATTCATAACCTCATAATCACAGGTTTGAGTTATCTCTGGGTTTGAGTTTGTCTTATAATCGAGAAGGTACGTTCCGCCGCGCCGTTTCTCGTGGATTGGAGGCTTCGCCTGTTATAATAATATACTAACAAGATGTAAGTAGCTATTTAATATTATCTTGATATTTATTGTAGGCTAGCAGATGGCTTTTGAAATGGTATTATTTGAAGAGGATCAAATGATGCTCGTGATGCAAAGGTTGTTATTGGATAGGGCTGACGAAGAATTTCAATTCATTCTGATTTTAAATTTTGTCTTTAATGACACCCATTATAGAGTTGACTCATATGTTGATGAATGGATTCCTAGATATAATGAGATAGACTTCTTTAATCTATACAGAATGAAAAGAGCTACTTTTGCAAATCTATTAGGAGCCATAAACTGTGTGGAGAAAACTTATTCGGGAGGGTTTGAACCTGTTCCTGTCGAAAAGATGCTACTCATGGCAATTTGGTGGCTAGGCAAAGGGGAAACTCTTATTTCCGTATCAGATCGTTTCAATGTCGCTTTATCGACTGTCTACAACAGTACAGAGCACATAGTGTCAAAGCTTCTGCTGCTTAAAAGTAGATATATTGTGTGGCCAGATCAACAAGAGATTGTTGACATAGAAAGGGGTTTTAGGGACCGTAGTGGATATCCAGGTAAAAATAATGGACCTTTGCATTTTGTGCTACTTACTTTTATAGGAGTTGTGGGTGCTATTGATGGCTCAACTATAACTTTTAAAGCTCCACTAGATCAGCAAGATAGCTATTTGGATAAAGGGATGAACCATTCTATAAAGCTGCAGGGAATTGTTGCCAACAATAAAATATTCACCAATATTAATGTTGGATACCCTGGTTCTACACATGACAGCAGAGTGAGTGGAAATTTTTTTTAATCGTCAGTCATTCAAAGCAGGAAAGGCTATTCCTCCATCTGTTTTTTTTTAAACATTAATTTTTCCAAAAGCATTTAATTTTTTGCTGCTTGTATCATTAAGGTTCCAAAAAATGTAATAATAGCAAACGTTAAAAGTGAAATTTCTTTGATTCCGTTATATGTTATAACTATAACAAATATGATATTTATTTTAGGTCTTTCAAAATTCAAATTTTTACATCGACATAATGGATAATGGTAACATGCAGAAATATTTTTATGATTTTGACTTTCACCTCCTTGGCGACAAAGCTTATCCCCTACTCCCGTGGATGATGACTCCATACAAGTAAATATTTGAAAGCAAAAGAACCTTATGTACTTATACCTAATGATTATATTGATTTTAGAAACTATGGAAATTTAAATGATATTAAACGTAACCACAATTATTGTCATAGCAAAACAAGAATAGTAGTGGAACACACTTTTGAAATTTTAAAAAACAGGTGGCGAATTCTACGATTTATAAATGTAAATAGTGTGGAAAAGGCTATCAAAATAATTACAGCCTGTTGTATATTACATAACTTCTGTTATATCAATTTTGATTTCTGGGAAAATTATGACCGAGAGCCGGAACAAGATGAAGAATTCAATGGGGATAATCAAGTGGATGCAAATTTTAAACGTGATCAAATAGCAAATGGTCTCTATGATGGTTGATCTGATCATTAGAAGTATGTACTCTGGAATTCTTCAATCTGTAAATTAAATATTAATTAAATAAAATAAATATGATTAGTTTCAATTTTTTACGGTAACAGCTAGATTACATAAATTATACAACTCTAGTATCAACTGAATAAGCAGTGATAATACCCTAGAACTAAATTTAATATCAACTGATAGGTACCTATTGTATTTAATATATATATATATACCTAAACCAAAAACATTTTCTAGGTACTTAGTAACTATAATTAATTATTTAGCATATCCCAGGTACTTTTAGGTAAGTAAAGAAAAAATTCGACATTGTAATAATGTATCCTGAAAAAAGAATTGTGAATACCTACCTATAAATGCTAATATTTTACTCACTTTTGTACTTATCCAAATATTATTTTTTCTTTCAATTGTGAATATCTTCACCAAAAAACAAAAGCAAACTGGCAACAAAATCAACCAAATAATGAAACATGAGTGCAGCAAACCAGAAGTTTTTGCTAAAATGTAGTGATGGTTAGTTAGTAATACCATGCAAACAATTTATTACTACTTACCCAACGAAAACTTGAATCAAAGACAACAAATAATTGTACAGAATGTTAATCTGGAGAATCTTATTCACTATCATCGGAGGAATTCTTTCTCTTTCTCTTTTTGTTATTGCTACTTTTTATTAAGGCCATGATTTGCTCATGGCGCAATCTGTTTTGCTCCTGAATCATTTTTGTCATTGTCTCAAACTCCAGTCTTCGCTGCTCCCGGTTTTCTTCCTGCGAAGAGAACAGTTTTTCAAGAATGACGTGCCTATCTGACTTTGGTTTAACAGATTTTTTCACTTCTTTGAAGCGATTTGTATTCTCCTTTTCCTCGCAAATAGAGACTTTTGATGGTGTACAAGAAGAAGAAGGCCTTTCTGCAATTTCAATTGAATCCAAAATTAGAGGCGGGTTTATTTTATGCTTTTTGCCTAAAATTTCCTCCAACTCTTCAAAATAGGAACATGGTTTGACCTGACCTTCTCCGGTGCGTTTTCTCTTGTCTATGTAATGAACGTATCCAGCTTGTAAATTACTGAATTTGACCCTACATTTTTCGCGTCCCTCAATACCTTCTCCTACATAATATCCTTTCTTGTTGAGGTAACTGGCGATATCGGTCCATAAGTTATTCTTAGTTGTTTTTTTATCTTCAAATTTTGAGGCCATTTCTTTTCGCTTTTCAAGGAGCAAACAAGTAGCCATATGATCATCATTGCTAGGTTTTTTTGTATTCCACACAGCTACAAATGGTTGTTCTTCGCAGTCACTTTTCCACTTATCAACCTGGAAGCTCACAGGTATATAATCATCGTTCGATTTTTTTGAATTCCATCCAGGCAGAAAAGGTTGGTGTTCTTCATGATCTCCTTTTTGCTTTTCAACTGCCAGATATGTGGGTATATGATCCTTATTATCGGGTTTTCTTGTATTTCGTCCAGACGAATATGGTTGTTGCTCTTTGCAATTAGATGGTTCTTCTCTACTTTCAAGTGGTAGACATGATGGTGCTTTTTGCCCCTCAGCATCGGACCGAAATTGCTTTTTAATAGCATGGTAATATTGGCTTGCAAAATCAGGATCTTCAATGGCAATTATTCAAATTAATATTTTTACATAGTTAATATACATACCAGATAAGAGTTGCTGTCCCGTTTCTGAGTCTACCGTAATTAACAACTCTTGCAATTGAATTTGCATCATTTTTCATCTAATGGACTGTGTTTGGAAGCCTCGGACACAGAATAAGGATTAATTTCGGGTCTAACCTAACCAACAATTTGTCAGACAGTTTTCTACGTTTGACCGCTTTGACGTTCCCCCCACTCTTTTCTGTTATAATTTGTATTTTAATACACCTCCGGAGGACGATTAAAAACTGACGTAAATATGACAGCGAATTGACATAAAATTAATCGCCAAAATGGATATATTTTAATGCGATATTAATACACGGACCGCCAAAAAATAACTCAAATTACTTGACATCTGTCAACTAATCTGCCGCTTTATGTCATCTGTCATCTGTCTGGAGTCATTTTGCCTTCAACGCGCACGCACGTTGAAACCAATGTGAACTGGTAATAATTTGTTAGGGGTTGTTCAGAAAGATGCACTGAGAACTATACAATCGACTTTATTTGGATGCGCCTTACATGAAATCTCGAACAATACTGAATCCTCCCTCATTATCATTGTTACCAGATATCCTGCAGTTACGTTACACAACCATGACGACAGGACATTCGTGCCAACATTAACAATAATCAGTGTACCAACATTACTAACTAAATTCCCTAACAAGAAATACCCTAAACCAATAACAATAATGATAATCTTAATAATAAATCCTTAACATTCGGCCATCCTAATGTTCTTCACGCCCACGTGAAGATCCTTTGTGGTAGCTCACCTCTCCTGGATAGCCCCCCTAATCCAGTTCGTCTCCGATCTGAAATAAGATCAGACAACTCGGCAGAAAATGTTTGATGCCCATTTATCCGCCCCTCTAGTTCGCTTTCTGTATGAATATGTTTATCTCGTTAAACTGAACCGAGAACTGAATTGACTATTATTTTGAATTATAAATTTCTTCCCATGTAGCAGCATGCCTGGCCAAGGCACACATACTACATGTACATTTTGTGTTTTCACACCACCCACACAGGATTTATCAACCGCCCTGCTACGGTCACCTTTTAGGTTGAACGAAGATCGTTCCACAGGTCTTTGTCTGGCTGCCCTGCAACAACCTTGCTGTGCAACAACCACAGGTTCCTTTTTTTCTCACCGCCTTCCCTGTAAGGCATCGCAACACTACGAACTAGAGGTGCAGAACTACTAAATCTAAACTTAACTTTCTAACAAATCAATCAAATCTTCCCGTTCTCGAATATTCTCATCAGACTCACTGCCCTTATCATCACTCTCATAACCGGCAGTACCCGAGAACGGACGCATCGAATCAGCAGCAACTAACGTACTAAAATTCTTGTAACCTCTCATGCCTTTTACGCTCCTAATCCTGTATCTATCGCCCTCAAAGACTTTCTCGACTACGTATGGCCCGGAATACTTTGCACTTAATTTTTTGTTAACACCCGATAATTTACACGAGTTGCCATCTCTCCAGAGCACCAAAGCCCCTTTCTTATACTTCCGCGCCACCTTACGCTTACGATCATACCTAGCTTTCATTTTGGATGCAGTTTTTCTCAGATTTTGATGTGCCTTCTCCCGTTTCTGCTTCACATCACCTGAGACATCATTACTCTCGATGTCTTGCAACAAATTTCCCTTATGACCGAATAGAAGTTCGTACGGGCTGTAATTGGTACTACTGTTTACGGTATTATTAATGCCCCAGAGAACTTCTGGTAACTTGGAGTCCCAATAACAATCGTCATCACCGGCTGTCCTCATACCATCTAACAAAGTCCTATGGAATCTTTCGACCTGGCCATTTGCACGGGGAGTGGCCACCGCCGTCGTGATGTGCTTGATTTGCTTCTCACACATAAACTCTTTAAAGTGCCTACTAGTGAACGCTTTACCATTATCTGAGATTAATCGTTTGGGGTAGCCTAGTTCCGAAAAAACCTCCCTCAGATATCTAATGCATTCCGCGGAGCCCAAACTACGTGAGGGTCTAACGATCATATACTTCGTGAACGAATCTACCATCGTTAAAATGTAACTGAATCCAGTCTTAGTTTTTGGAAAAGGTCCTACATGATCTATGTGCACGGTATGCATCGGCACACTTGGCTTATTAATCGGACGAAGCTCCCCTTCTGGCTTACCATAATTACCCTTTTTATACGCACAATTCAAGCAACAACTTACGTATTTCCGTACAAAACGAGTCATTTTGGCGAACCAGTAATGGTCTTTAATGAATTTGAGACAGCGCGCGAACCCTGGGTGGCCTACCTCGTCATGATATTTTTGCAACAATTGAAATCTTGCACTTCTTGGTATTACTAACCTTTCCCCTTCGAGGGTTTTCCGGAACAGGCGGCTATCCTTGAAAACATATTCATGCCTTAAATCGCTACTGCCATCACTTTTTAACTGCTCCACCAATTGCCTGACGCTGTCGTCTTGCAGTTGGATTGCCAAAAACCAATCGTCATTCGATATTTGCAAAACATTGATAGCATTACGACTCAAGGCATCCGCATGTTTCATACTTTCGCCTGGCTTGTAATCAATTTCAAAATCAAACTCTTGGATTTGTAGCCACCACCGTGCAATCCGCGGCATCAAATCTCGTTTTGTAAGCGTGTGCCTTACCGCCGCACAGTCTGTGACTACCTTAAAGTGGGACCCCAGCAAATAAATTCTGAATCGTTTCAGAGCGGCTACTACTGCCAAGGTTTCTAACTCGTAGCTGTGGTAAACTTGCTCAGCTGGACTTGTTACCCTACTGAAATATGCGACCGGCTTAGATGTATTATCGTGTTGGATTTGGATGAGTATTGCACCGATACCTTTGCTGCAAGCGTCAGTATGAACTTCTGTTTTGAGCGTTGGATCGAAGGCTACTAACACAGGTTTCTCGACTAAACACCGCTTTAGTTCTTGAAAGGCCCGTTCCTGCTTCTCCGACCAAGCAAAAGGGGCGTCTTTCTTAGTGAGCATGGTTAACGGGAGAGCTATAGTAGCAAACGATTTTATGAATTTCCTGAAGTACCCAGCTAATCCCAGAAATTGTCGAACTTCGTGAACATTGGACGGGGTTTTAAATTTTCGTATGGCGTCCGTTTTGAGAGAGCCGGGAGAAATACCCTGAGAGCTGATCTCATGGCCTAAGTACTCTAATTTATTTTTCAAGAAAGAACATTTGTTCAACTTTAATTTAAACCCGGATTCGTCTAACAATTTCAAAACCTTTTCTAGCAGATTCAAACCGTCTTCAATCGAGCGTGAGGGGAGAAGTAAGTCATCCATGTAAACTAGAACCTGATCAAACCTAAGATTGCCTAAAGCCTTATCAATTGCACGCTGGAAGACAGCCGGGGCATTAACTAAACCGAAGGGCATTTTTAAATATTCAAAGTGTCCGTCCGGGGTTACAAAAGCAGTTTTAGAAACCGAATTTGCTGCTACCGGAATTTGATGGAACCCATTACTACAATCTAAGCTAGTGAAATAAACTTTGCCTGCTAGCCTATTCAACTGTTCTTCTATATTTGGCATTGGGTAAATATCTTTGATTGTAATTTTGTTTAAGCATCTAAAATCAACGCACATGCGATAGTCGCCAGTTTTCTTTTTCACCAGTACCACGGGACTTGCGAAACTTGAGCTGGACTCCCTAACGATACCTGCATCTGATAACTCACTAACTTTATCTCTCAATACCGCTCTCTCCGGGAATGACATCCTATAAGGGCGATAGCATACTGGTCTAGAGTCATCAGACAATCTGATTTCCAATTCGCAATTTTTCACAGACCCCAACTCGTTAATATCCCTCGCGAAACAATGCGACCAATTATTCAAAATATTCAACAGATTATTTTTATCAGCCTCATCTATAGCAAGGTCAACATTGATCTCATTCAATTTAATCAAGTACTGCCGATTACTACATTTTGCCTCATCTCTACTCACCCCAAAATTCTGTAGAACTGTAGGAGTGTCACACCATTCGCCTCGACCCAGGAGCCTCCCTCTTTTCCATTCTACTGTCTCGCTACCAATGTGGCATACGGGAATCCGCGATTCCGGCCCCTTTATCAGAACGCCCGGAATGGAAATTATCGATTTGCCTGCTTCGTATCTTCGGCCGTCTAAGAAAACATCACTTCCTTCTTCCGCCCCCTCCACATCGACATGAACGTTGACAGTTGCTCCAGGCGGCAGCGAAGTGTCATCACGTAGCACTATTTTTGGACGTCCACGGCTTCCTTCCAGGGTGATCTTCTGTAGCAGTTCAGTCACCTTGTCCATGAGTTTGCATTGATCGTTGTTAACTACCAATGAGAGACCTTCTTTGTTTATCACTGGTTGCCCAATAATGAAGTCGTAACCGTTGATTTGTGTACTTGTCACTACGGCGGAGGTATCCAGTGAAACATCGTCGACATCCAGACGTAGCTTTACTTCGGCTCCGACCGTCACAGGAGCTCCTCCGAACCCCCTGAGAACGTCGATCGTTGGAGTCTGCTTCATATTATGTTTTAGCACGAATTCAGAGGAGATAATGTTCACTTGACAACCATTATCGATGTATGCACTGGCCAACTGCCCATCCACATAGCAGATCTTCTTGTAAACTTCATCACTTTTGTTCGCAGCGCTCACCATACGTGCTTGTTTCTCCTTCTCAACGTCACTCTTTTCTTTTGCTGCATTAGCCCGGTTGCGTAAACGGCACTCGGATTTTTTGTGGCCGATCTTATTGCAATAGTAACAACGAGGAGCATTTCTAGCACTACAATCTCGGGCGTAATGTCCTTTCTTATGGCAGATGTAGCACTCCGAAGAACCTCGTGAGTTATTCGAATAGCTTTTCGAGTGCCGTTGGTCGTCGCCTCGAGCTCTCTTACTCGCCGGTTGGTAATTTTCGGGACTTGCATAGTTTTCCAGAGGGGCGATGAAACCGGCATACAATTGATCGGGTGTAGAACATTGGAATGCTCGCGCGTTAGCTTGCAATTCCAGCGGTAGCCCTTTGATCAGGCAAGAAATAACGGCGTCATTGTCAAGACGGCACTGTTGGGTAAGTGCAAGCTTCTCATGATAATAGTGAGTCATGGTTTCACCAGAACGCTTCTTACGTGCGACTAATTCTTCCAAAACAGTTGCGTAGTCCGTGCATCTTGGAAAAGCGCGCATTAAGGACGTCTTCCACTCGGCCCAGTCCTTCCGATAATTATCAAGGCGATTAAACCAAGCGCGGGCAGAGCCTCTTAACTTCAGTTGCATAAAGCTAGATTTCTGATAGTCCGTCCACGAATGGATTTCCCCTAGTTGATCAATCTTCTGCAGCCAACCGACAACGGTACTCATTTGATCGTCTGGATCGAAAGCTGGAATTATGTCACCTCCGACTGACGTGGAACTTTGCTGTCCCAATTCGGCGTCATCCAGGACCAGATCCATGGCGTCCGGTCGCTCGCGAGCATTCTCACGCCTCCGTTTTAGCGCGGCATTCACCCTCTTCTCGATGTGCTTATCCACCAGCTCTTGATACAATAGGCTTGCGTCACCGTGCTCGTCGTCACTCATTTCCACCAATCACGTGGGACGTCGCACTCACAACACAACACGCGGCCCCGTAGGTGTATGAAATCCCACTTCTGATATGTTAGGGGTTGTTCAGAAAGATGCACTGAGAACTATACAATCGACTTTATTTGGATGCGCCTTACATGAAATCTCGAACAATACTGAATCCTCCCTCATTATCATTGTTACCAGATATCCTGCAGTTACGTTACACAACCATGACGACAGGACATTCGTGCCAACATTAACAATAATCAGTGTACCAACATTACTAACTAAATTCCCTAACAAGAAATACCCTAAACCAATAACAATAATGATAATCTTAATAATAAATCCTTAACAAATTTGTTACGTTTTGTATGTTTTCGTATTTTTGTTAAGTCATGTATGTTAAGTGGATGTGAATGGGCTTTAACTTATGGCCATCGTATTTTTATTTTTAAACGATTTCTTTTGGACAGGAGAATCCTGCTCTCCTGCTGATGTATCTTTGTTGTGCCCCATCCAATTATAAGACAGTGCAGCCTCGTTCGATAACAAAAGCCGCAGGCAGCTTTTCGTCACAGCTTCAGCAGTGAGTCCCCCCAAACATGAAAGACGGTTAATCTGGAATGAAAAGATATATCTATAAAATATAAACTATTTATTATGTAGGAAGAATCCCCAATAGCTCTCTGAACGATAAAACGTGGCCAAGACTACTCCCTCTAGGGGTTGAGGGGGTGAAAACACCCCCTTAGTAATAGAAAAATTCACCGTACGGTTATTGCCCATTGTATAGTGATCAAAATTCAGCATGAGAATGTAGATGATGCAAATATGAAAATCAAAATTTTATTTAAGGAAAAAGAAATGTGTGCCGTACGCAAAAATATTAATTAGTAACGGAAAATAAGTGTTCTTAATAATTTTGTCTTTTTTGTGATGGGGTGTATTGCTGAACTTACTCTGAAAATAAAACAAATAAAAACAAAACAGTATTTTGAACGAGAAGGTTCACCTTTAATTTCGTCTAGAATCTCGTCTAGAGTATACTTTACGGAGTCGTTTTCCATATCAAGTGGCGTCCACTTTTTCAAAATAAGTTCATCTTCTGTGAGGCCATAGTGCAGCGCTGCAATCTTCAGATTTTAACTGTCCGAGTAACACAAAGCAGATAAAATCATTTGCCACATGAGGTTGTTCATTTTTCAAAAATTTGGCTACGTTGAGGCAGGTTGAAAACCTTATGAACGGTGTTGAGTAATTCCATTTTAAATGATTTCTTCTCACATCTTCATCGAAAGCCTTATATCTTCTAGCACTGGGATCTGAATCTCTATTTTCATAAATACGCAATTGTGGAAGGTTCATATTAACAAGTAACTGAATTTCTATTGTGCTTAATTCAATGTTTCGAATGTCGTTATTCCAGATAAATGGATCGTGGAATTGTTTACATAAATTAAATTTTTTATTAGATAATTGATCTGTTTTCTCAAAACATGTTAGGTGCCAGGGACGATTACACATTTCGCAGAAAATAAAATCATTTTTTGTTTTTTTCAATCCACAATAAAGGTATTTGTTCTTCATAGTAGATGAGGCGAGTATAATCGAATTTTGAATCACCAGTCGGTAATGTTCCGGATCAAATCTTTTCGTTTCAGCAAAAAAAAATCCAATTGGCTAAGACTTTTTAAAGTAGAAATGATTTGTATGTAGAATAGACTCCACAATTGTCTGAATCTGATTGTTTTAGGCGATTATTAATACTTTGGAAAGACCATTTCCTGGCGTTGATTTTCTCCTCCTGATTCAGTCTCTTGTTGAAATTAATTTCCGGACCATATTGACAACATCTTTTTCTGCTAAATATTTTTTTGGGGATGGATCTAAATGAACTATTGAATTTAAAGTCATGTCCAAAACGAACAAGACCTAGTGGACCCAGTATTAGTTGTAGTGTTTATTATTAAGGAGTTCAACATATCCACAACATATCCATCGTTACGAAATTACAGAGGACATAAAATTTGGTAATTTCAAAGGACACATTGGAGTAAATTTCATTAATAAGGCTTTACAACAATTATCATGGGGCTTAATCTTATGGATGATCCCGAAACCAGTTCCGGACATGCCGTGCGATATGCAGACTACAATTATCCTGGGCAAAAGTTATGCCTTCCTGCATTTCTTCTATAGGATAAATTGCCGTGACTGAATGTAGCATTACGTCTTTCTGGACATCTATAGATCCAAATTGATTGAATCGTGAAGGTGTCACACACACAGCCCCAAAATCTTGTGCTTTTGGGCCTCCACAATGTTACTCGTCCATCTTGAGATGAGGAAAACGTTTTCACAATCACTGGAAATGACTCTGGACCAATCACAAAACGCCAAAAACAGGGACGTGTTCTGTGTGAGTTATTATTGCATTTAACTAAGTACAGTTAAAACCATGTCCGAGTTATGGAAACTCGGGGTTTGTTGCTATGCCACAACCAACGAGAACGTCATTGTCGTGACAACTAACTCCGACTTTTCATAACTCAGACATGGTAAAAATGGCCCTAAGTAAGCTATACTTACAGATAAATTTACTCTTCGCGAAATTTTGCTTGCGGATAATCCAAGGACAGCTAATCCCATAATTTCACCTCTTTGAGCCAAAGATGATTCTCTTTGACCCAGACGTCCTCCACCAGCCATAATTACGTTATAGAACACAAATGCACCAGGGACCCAAAGACTTAAGTTTACTTTTACTACTAGCACCAAAACGCAATAGCGAATTTGGAGAAATTTTAAGGAGCCCATTAGTCGTTTTGAGGTTCCCCCAATTCCCACTAATTCACTTTCTGCTTAAAACTGCGTTTCGCAAGAATCCCAAATTACCTTCTTCCGGCTTAAGCAATTCTTTCAGTTTGAAAATGAATGGACATATATATAAACGTGATTGAAGTTGCCACAATTGAACGAAACCCTAATATTTCTCAAAAAAGCCTCAAAGAAAAGAAAAAGAAGCAGAAAGAGAAGCAGGGATCTAAGCTCAGCCCCTGTTCATTTTCAATTAACTCGGCCGTACCGTTGCCATTTTGTTTTGTTGGAGATGAAGGATTCCCACTTACCACCTACCTCCTGAGGAGGCCATATTTCAGGCGAAACCTGTTGGGTGTTTAACAAAAAATTTTCGATTATCGCTTGTGTAGGGCTAGAAGAGTTACGGAGAAATTCATTTGGAATTTTAGTTGCAAGATGGGGAATTGTACAAATTGCAATACGATTAAAATTAACAACAACAATTTTACAAGCCACAGTATGCCGTCATAATTTTATTGTAACAACAGAGATAGAAAACATGGCATCAGAACGGCGGTTGGTAAATACCACGACTGTAGATCGGGAAGGAAAACAATATCACAAAAAAATATAGTATAACAAAATTGTCTACAGTCGGCCGACCCTGACTTCTTCACGCCGTCGGGAAGGTCCCATCACTGTTGCCGACTTTAGCTGCAAGAAATGAAACAAATTATATTTATCTCAACGTTTGAGATGGCGTCTATGGCCTGCCATAGACCCGTCTGAATCCTTCGATTCATCGTCAGACGTTTCTGACGAACCTGAACTGACGTGAGTTCGATAAGGCTTTAATTTATCCGAAGGACAGATGCCCTTGTAAGCAATCCGTGACCGCTTAGCCCCTGGCATGTCCTCTACTACATAACGATCGTTATCAAGTATTTTCGTGATCGCGAAGGTTCCCTAATACTTTGGTTCAAGCTTCTTACTCTGTCCGTCGTTCGAACATCTGGTACGTAAGACAACCACTTGTTGGCCTATTTCGTACCGCGGTGACTTAGCGCGCTTTGTGTCATAGTGCAACTTTTGCACACGTTGACTTTCACCGATTTTATTAGCAGCTTCTGCTCTACTTTTGTCTAAATCAATAGA
The DNA here is from genome assembly GCA_963924575.1 of Pycnomerus fuliginosus. Classification (NCBI taxonomy): domain Eukaryota; kingdom Metazoa; phylum Arthropoda; class Insecta; order Coleoptera; family Zopheridae; genus Pycnomerus; species Pycnomerus fuliginosus. The sequence goes on from OZ004622.1 coordinate 24,210,626, forward strand.
CTTATTCTCCCAAACTTCAGCCGTAAGGAACGAATCGTATATTCCTCTAGGCCTGTATCCGAGAAATATCTCGTATGGACTTTTCCCTGTACTGTTGTTAATGGTGGTATTAATTCCCCATTGCACGGCACTGATAGATTCATCCCAACGGTTTTCGTCCTTGGCAGATGCCGAAACAGCTGACAAAATCACTCGATTCATTCTTTCGACTTGGCCATTCGCCCTAGGGGTGGCGGTGGCACATAAAGTTCTCTTAATCGCCAAACAGTTACAGTACTCCGTAAAAGCCTTACTGGTAAAAGCGGTACCACGATCGCAGATCAGTCTGCGTGGTACCCCACAAAGATTCACAATCTCTTCTAAAAAACGTAACACTGGAGCGGTCTTAGCGTTCGGTACAGCTTTGATAAAAGTGAACTTTGTGAAAGCGTCTATGCCGACAATCAAATAGGATTTCTTTGAAACACTCTTCACAAATGGTCCCAGGTGATCAAGATGAAGAGTGTCCATCGGTATATTTTTCTTGTCGATACAATGCAGAGATCCGGGCTGCTTGCCCGATGGCTTTTTGTTGTACATGCACCTTAGGCACGCCGCGATGTAATTTTTAACGTAGTTCTCATGCCAGAAAACCAGTATCTCTCGCTGACAGCTTCGATGGTCTTGTCAAGAGCAAAATGTCCCATCCCATCGTGGTATGACATCAACAAAGCTCTTCGGGAAGATTTTGGCACTACTACTCTGTGGACATTTTCTTCTTGTCGAGTCTCTGGTTTTCGGCTTAAAACAGTGTGTATTTCCTTACATCTCTCGCTATTTAGTTGTGCAGCAAGTACCCAGTCATCTTCATCGACACTCACAGGAAGTACCTGTACCTCATCGTATTCTCCACTAGCTTCCACTGGGTGACGACTTAAAGCATCGACGTGTCCCATTTTTAACCCAGGTCGATATTCTATGTTAAAGTCAAATTCATGAGTGGCTATCCACCATCGAGCAATTCGTGGAATCAAATCATGTTTCGTTTTCGTAGCTCGTAAGGCACTGCAGTCCGTAACTACCTTAAATGTCCGACCTATCAGGTACACCCTGAATTTCTGTAGGGAATTTACGACCGCCAGAGTTTCAAGCTCGTAAGAATGGTATTTCTGCTCGTCAAGAGTTGTAGAAGGGCTGAAGTATTGTATCGGTTTTAGCTCTTCGCCACTTTGGCGTTGCAGAAGGATGCCAGCGACACCAAGCTTACTAGCGTCTGTATGGAGCTCAGTTTCGGCTAGGTGATCGTAAATAGCCAGAACAGGTCTCGCAATTAATTGTGTTTTCAATTCGTCAAATGCCGCCTGTTCTGCACTTTCCCATTTGAAAGATTGATTTTTCTTGGTGAGAATAATAAAGTAGAATAATAGCACAACAAAATATAGTATAACAATATAGTATAAAAAAATTGTCTACAAAACAATCAAACGAACCTACCACTGATGTTCGATTGTAATTATGTGAGGCTCCTCGTGTGAAGAATCACTTGTAATTCACTTGTAACACTTGTGGTACCGTCCTGGGACGCGCAACTCTAAGCCCCTCTAGTGTAAAAAGAAATAACCGGAGCTCTACTGCATCCGTAGCCCACCCCTCCAACCTCATTTCGTTTAAAGAACAAGCTTCAACGATTTTTATGAGGGTAGGGCAATTTTTCGAAGTAAAACTTGTAGGGGGAAGAGATTCTTCGGATGAGGAGCCTCACATAATTACAATCAAACATCACTGGTAAGTTCGTTTGATTGTTTAATTAAAGTGAGGCTCCCCATCGTATAATTCACTTGTAACACTTGTAGTTACTTAAAGCATTAAAAATAGTTGAACCAAACAAAAAACTTGTGTGTAATCGAACTGTAAGAAAAAGAACAAATTTTTTAACTCAATGGAACGAAACACAAACGCAACTTTAACTGTTAAGTAACTAATGACAGGATAGAATTTGAAGAATTATTTGACCTAACGAGTCTTTTATAAAATTGCTCAAAAACTTTTTACTTGCCGGTCCAACCAGCAACCCGTCGGATCTCATCAATAGACACCCCTTGACACTTGGCGGCTGATGTGGCGGCATGGCGTGTAGAAAGGGGCTGAAAATGTTTGGCAGTTCACACCTGCATTCTTCAAGGCTTTATTAACCCATCTGGCGAGAGTAGATGTTTCGTTCCTGTCAAAAATTCTCTTAATGTACTCAATGCGCCAACTGCATCATCTTTTTCACAATTTGAGGCAGGTGAATGCGGAGACGATAAATCATTAATTAATAATGATTTGAACGAGGACACAAAATTGTTTGCAATGTTCCTAAAACCGTGGCTCGGAATGTTCCCAAAATAATTTTCAGAGCATCTTGGTTGAAATACTTCGTTTTAAGATATTGAAAGCCTTTCTGTTCCAACTTATTCCTTTAAGAGAAAAGACCCAATTTTTAAGAGACGGAATTGTTTTAGTACGCTCACGGCCTTGTGCATCCCTTGTTATAAATCTCATGGACTGCAAAATAGGTATGCAGGAATTCCAAAACTCAACGTGCCCAGAGTTTTTAGACACTGCACATCGCAGCGGTTTCATGGCTGATCCTTTTTTGATTTTTCCGTTTACGCTATCAAACAGGTTATCAAAGAAAAGGAAGAGATCAGCTGTATCAGAAGCAGTGAGGTCAATATAAAATGGAGAATCGTTTGGCAAGTCCTTGCTGATCAGTGCTCTTGCCTTTAAACAGCTTGCCACACTGTCGCTGAATACTTGTGAGCAATTCTTAACTTTAATTTTTTTTATTTTCTCAGGATATACGTGCTCGTCTGTTATCTTCTGAATTTGTGAAAATTTGCCCATTGTTTTCCTGTCTGCTTCATACAATTTGGCAAAATGTTCCTTGTGAACTCCTTTTTGTTCAAAGTACAAATTGCCGTCAGCAGACCATTTCGAACGTTTTTTAATAAATGGGGAGGGTCGTATAAATGAACAACTTCCTCGTTATCTATTAAATACCCGTGGAAGGTATTCTTAATGCCTTGCTGACGACAGTTTGAGAAAGAAGAGCGTTAATAGCTGCCATATTTGTGGCATCCTGGTCAGAAATAGTGGCTGCTATTATCAGACCAGTTTCGCGGACGTTTCTTATAACATCTTTTATTAGTCTGACCAAATCTGGAGTTGGGGTGGAGCTTTCACAGAATGTGTAGCACACTGGTTGCTTCCACTTCCGTTCGCCAATACCTCTTAAGTAGAAAACCAGAGCGTGATCTGCGTATTTGAGGCGTCTGTAAGGCCCCCCAAGATCTTCAAATGAAATCTTCAGCTTTGGACGGTTCGATGCCTGCTTCTAAATATCGAACATCAAAACACAATGTTTGTCGCTCTCCTTCAAAGAACTCACTGTCTTTTTTAAATGTTCGAAAATGTGGGGATTTACCCCTGCTAAGAAGGGTGTTTAGTGATTTGCGAGATGATTAAGCGAACATTTGTGACAAGTATCTGTAGCCTTTGCCCGTTCGCTTGGATAACGCTAAGGCCATAATTTTTGTCTCCAAGTCGAAGCGGCGCCCCTCTCGGTTTTAAACTTTGATTTGCGGCTTGGGACATGATGAAACGTCGTGTCGGTTCGTTCACATTTTTCAAGCAACTCAATAGAATTTTAATCCGCTGCTTGATATGGGCCTTTTACATAATTTTTCTACGAAGGTCTCTTTTTAAATTTGCAATCTGACCGTAGACAAACTTGACTGCTGGTGGCAAATGCTTCTGTCTAGTTACTCCCAGGCTTTTCAGGCTTATTCCCGGCTTGTCTGAAAAAATCAGGCTTGCATAAGAGACTGATAGGGCAATAGGTATACACATAAAGCTGTCCCGTAATTAAATCGCTCGCAGAAACAGAAAAGAAAAATTAATTCAATCACACATTACACCAGCCTATGATAAATCACGATGTGTAATTATTAGTTCATGAGTTGGTCACTATTGATCACTGTCATGAACTGGTAGAATCGATAGTTTTTTAATCGCGCGTTTAATTTCGCCCATTGAGGTTTTAATGGTAGCGACGCTTACCACTCCATCTTTGCCCGGATGTACTTCCGTTATTCTACCAAGCCTCCAGGCTAGAGGCGGCAAATTGTCTTCTCGTAAAACGACGAGGACCCCTGGGGCGAATTTGCAAGGAGGATAAATATTCGGCGGACCAGCGCTTCTAAAAGTGTTGGCGAAGCTGTTCTATGCGCTGAAATCTGGACAGTCGATTAATGTTTATCTCATCAAGGTTTGGTTCGATTGGGGCGGTTAATGGTTCCCCTATTAAGAAATGTCCTGCTGTTAGAGGGCAAAGATCGTTGGGATCTTGTGAAAGAGGCGTTAATGGTCAAAAAGTTTAGTGAGGAAGATATACATTTCCTCGTATGAAAGGCTGTCGTCTCCAACCACTTGTTTTAGATGGTATTTCACTCTCTTAATTCCCCTTTTCCAAATTCCTCCAAAGTGAGGGGAGCGTGGTGGAATGAAGATTTTCTAACTCTAAAACATCAATAACATAGGTTTGAAAATTTTGAAACTTGAATATATGAGAAAGCTCCTGTAATTGACGATTTGCACCTACCAAGTTTGTCGCATTGTCGGAATGAATTTCAGAGACATTACCGCGTCTTGCAATGAATCTTTTCAGTGCATTTAGAAAAGATTGTGTAGTAAGGTCGCTGACTAATTCTAGATGAACGGCCTTGGTGGATCAACATACAAATAGAGCGATGTATGCCTTGGTTCGTCGTGGTGCTCCCGTTAGTGGTATTACGGATGCATTTCCAGTCCGTATTTTTTGAATTTAGATTACCCATTGTTTCTATGTCATTTGTGGTATATTTATTTGTGGGGCTGTTGTATACTATAATTACATGTGTATTATCTTTAAGTTTGATTCCTACGTTTTCGATTGATCTTCGATTTATTTTCCTTGCCTTGTGGGGTATGGTTTTCTTGATAAGAATAGCCACACCCCCTTGTCCTATGTCATTTGGCCTATCGGCTCTTATTATTATATAATTTTTAATTCTAAATTTGTCTGTGGATTTAAATTTAGTCTCGTTGGTTCCCATTATATCTATTTGATGTTTTATTAAATAGTTTATTTGACACCCTCGTTTGTTACGGTCGGCCTGTGGACAATAAATGGACGTTCATAGAACATTCCCGGTGCACAAAAATGGACAGATTCAGAACCATCTGGTCGGACTCGGACGACACATGTACGGTTATGGCACTATGTACGGATGATTCGTGAACGTCATATGGACGATTTTTGATTAGTCTGGAAGCATAACGGACCATAATCGTACGATTTAGAGATCATTGTGGACGATTTTAGGACCATCTAAGAACAAATTATTGGTCCCGTTGTAGTCCACGGTCCATCCATTGGTCGTCCTCTGATGGACAGTCAATGAATTTCCAGCGAACGACCTATGTACCATTATGGTACTATCTACAAAATGCTTTCTGAACGTCATACGGATCACTTTTTGAACATACGCCAGGTGGGCATAATAATTAATAAAATAAATAGATCTATGTTTTATAAAATATGTAGGTGTATTTAATAGCTTATTACAATATAATATGGGACCATTAATGGCGAAAATTCGTTAAAACACATCAAAACTTGAACAATAAGTAACATGTAAGTACTTGCACTATCACTAGAAACACCCCACTACACCGAAACGCTTGATTTTCACTAGTACATTTTTCCACAGACTATTAAATTAAATAATGTGCTCCTCTCGTACGCATTTCTCCACGCCTCTCTCTGTTGTGTTGGAAATCCTGGTCAATTTGCGTTGATTCTGAAATAAGACAATTACTAATTAAAATAGATTCCAGGCTCATTAATAAGACGGAAAATTTTACATTTACAAGAATTTTCAAAATCGATCATGAAATATCAATAAGAAGTATTAAATGTTTATGATGGACACATTTAATTGAATGTGAGTGAATTTTTGATCGTGAAATGCAATTTCTAAAAAAAATTAGGTATACTCTTATGACTATACTCATGATGAGCGTTACAAACCTTTGTTTGCCTTTGTGCTGATTGCTGATGATGTCACGATGTTTGTAAAGACGATGGCCAATTGGTCTGGAATTCTAAAATTTCTTTATGATGCACTCACGTTGACACCTCCACGGAAAACACTCCCAATAATACACAAATGGATTTAATTAATATATTGGCATACCAATCATTACACACGACCCAGGGCAAATTTCTCGTAGAGACTAACTTAAAACCTACAAGTGTCCCTGTTCCTCGGACTACCTGCGTTTACCCTCCGCAAGTGGACAAAAGAGTCGCAGCAATAAATACCATCTGCAGTCTGCACGACCTTGCATTCCCTAGTCGGCTAAATAAATAATAATCACAACACTTAATTGTTCATCAGCCCAGATTCATTTCGTTCCATTTGGTTGCTCAATCGGCTCGAAAATAAAAGAAAGTGTAGATAATGATAGATACTTAGTACCTGCATTATATAAATATCAAATAATTCATGTAAATTTATAGATCTTGCGGAGACTTTGTTAATCATAAGCAGGACAACGGTTGTATTTTCATTGCTGCATTTCAGGGATGCAAACTATTTTACAAAAATTTTGGTTAGTCCGTAAAGAGTACGAAAGCGAACGTCCATAGAATCTACATTATTAAATTCATCATTCATCCGAAGACTGTTTATATAGGGACGCACGTGGAACATCCTACTTAAGTCTGTTCAGAAACAATCCGTGATCGAACGTCCACTGTACGGCAGTTTCTGTTTCGTCCATAATACAATTTTTACACAGCGATGTAAACATTTTACAATTTTTTTTGTTTATCCGTGAAGAGTTCGAGCGAAAACGTCCATTGAATGTACATTATCGGTTCATCCAAGGACTGTTTATATAGGGACGTACATAAAACGTCCTAAGTAGGTTTGTTCGCAAACAATTCATGAGCGAATATCCATCGTACATCCATTTTTGGTTCGGTCAGGAACCGTCCAGCTGAGAACGTACATAGAATGTCCGTTTGATGTTCGTTCGAAAATCGTCCGCAAGTGTACGTCCATGATACGACCATAAATAGTACGGTCCCGTACAGGACGAATATGGACGTTTGGTGGACGTCCAGTCGCCGTCCTGTGTTACTTGGGTAGTTACATTGACTGGTTGATTATTTAGATCGGTAACGGCTCTTAGCATCTCGTTCATATTAATTAATGTGTTTAATTTTTCAAATTCGCTTGCCAGTTGTTGAAATATGTTGATGTTTGAGGTTGGATCGGCGATTGTATTTGAGTTGTGTTTATTATTGCTTAATCCTATGTTAGTACTTGTCTTGTATGTCTCTGCTAGGGAGCGATATACAAACAACTCGAGTGCTCATTACATACTGGTTTATTACAAGGTCGAGTCAGCTATTTATAACATGACATCTTCCCCTTATAAATTAATACAATTCATTGTTCCAAATCGTGATATCTGGGTCTTCTTAGTCGACGGCCGTAGGATGACATCCCATATGTTCTTCGTCTATTTGAGGTTTCACTGCTTGTAGACATTGGTGCCGACATCGGTACCATCACTACCAGACCTTTCATTATCAACATTTTCAAGAGTAGCGGATCTACCGTGACTTGAGCATAATTGGATCATTATGATGGGCTAAGGGCAGCACAATGGGGAGGATCACTAAGTCTCGGTATCTCGTTGCGTTCATCGTCTGCCTCAGAGGGAGTATAATTAATTACGTTTTATGATCCATCATGACACCCCCTCCAGACTGACAGTGATCCTCCCCCGAAAGCCTCCAATGGCAACATCATATCCTCCCTTGCCCTTTCGTTGGTTTTTCTCTATACTAAGGTCCGCCCGTCAGAATGGTACAGGCAATATCTCGACTCGTCCGTAAACAAGCAACTTCTCCAATTGTCTACGGTCCAATGTAAATGTTCCCTGGCCCAGTTTTTTCTAACAAGTCGAGGACAGACAGCTCTTCGTCTTGCCCACAGACCGGTCTCGTGAAGACGATTTCTTATTGTCTGATTGGACACATGGACCTGATCTTCACGGGCATTTTGCAGTTGAGTCCTTATCTTGGACGCTGTCAAGGTTGGGCGTCGTCGAGTGTAATAAAACTCGTCTGTCGGGCTGTTAAAATGCGACCATATCCACCATGCACCATGACGATACCCTGCATTGCCTGTCTCTCGATACCTTGTAAGAGCTCTACTTATTACACTATTTGAAACTCCAAATATGGCCCCAATGTCTCGGTTGCTGTTGCTGTTACCTTGTTGAGATAGATTAATGATTCTTCCCAGCTCATGGGGAGTCAATCTCATCGTAAAAACGCAGCTTCAATGAATTTGTCAGATGGACTTCAGGTAAACGTTAAGATGGTTTGTAAGCAAGACCGTTTTGTAAGAATATGAATTTGAGAAAGTTGTCAAGTTGAAATTTCCATAATTTATTATCATTCACATTAATGGCGGCCGTCACTGTCGAGGTGACAACGGTTAAAATGCCATGCTGCTGAAAGTAGGACCTGCAGGAGGTCGTGACAGTCAGGGACAACATAGTCCTTACTATTCTCTTCTGCATTGCCAAGACTTTTTGGATCATGGAACAATTTCCCCAACATAGAATACCATACTTTAGTATTGAATGCACACAGCCGAAGTAATAAACTTTTAGTGTTTCAAAATCAACAGAGTTTCTTAATTGCATAATACAAAAGTTTTTGCTCGCTAGGCCTTTCAGTTAGTCTTTCAACATGTGTCCCCCATGAAAGATGTCCGTCAATGCAAATTCCAAGGAACTTAGTGGAGTCTGTTTCGCTAATTGCACCAGAATTTAAGCTGACGTAGACTGGTGTGTCGATACTACTTCTGACGGGAGAGAAGTTTATTATTTTTGTTTTTGCAACATTTAGTAACAAACCGTTACATTTGCACCAAGCATCCACGTGACTAACACACTTATCTGCTAATATATTAAAATTTTCTTGGTTTATTGCCGTGATAATAGATGATGTATCGTCAGCAAATACAGTTAAGAAAAACTCATTTATTGAGGATATTAAATCATTTATGTAAATTATGAAGAACTTTGGGCTTAAGATGCTTCCCTGGGGGACACCTGTGGCGGTTGATAATTGCGAAGAAATAAAAGCTTTACCATTGTTCTGGATTTTAACAGATTGTGAACGTCCTTGTAAATATGATTTGACCCACTCAAGGGCTTTGCCTCGAATGCCATATGCTAAAAGTTTACTACAGAGCAAGCCGTGATTTATCGTGTCGAAGGCACGCGAGAAGTCAAAGTATATACATACAGTCTTCAAGCCCTTATCAAAATTCTCCAGGATCTTGTTGCAAGAAGAGAGGATAGCGCCTTGTGTAGATTTACTTTTAGAAAAGTCAAACTGCCGTTCAGATAGTAATTGAAATTTCTCTAAAAAAGAACTTAGTCTAATTTCGAATGATTTCTCAAATATTTTTGAAAATACCGACAACAAAGCTATAGGCTATTGGTCAGGAAAACAGCCATCATAGAATGACCTATTTATTAAATGTGCTAGTGGCTCTTTAAGATAATCGGCGACGTCCTCAAGCAAGTTACATGTTATAACTTAAACAATATTTATTAAAGTTAGATGAACTTAAAACACGTCAAAGCGTCTAATTAGCTTCCTAAGAAATCGATGAGAAGAACTCTTGACTCAGACCCACTAACTGCCTGCTTCCACCCGAATACCCGAGTTCATTCCCAGCGTTCCAACCACCTTCAAGCCGCACATGCGCAGAAGGTCTCTCCCGGGTTTTCATGGTCACGCACACAGGTCCGTAGTAAGGCGTAAGGCTCCTGTTCATGAGATACCCGTTAACACGACCATCCTGACGGGCTGGCGTCCTCGACAGCGGCCTATAACACAGGAGCCAAGCGAACCACGACTGGGGAACCTTTAAACATATTATTAATAAACAGGCACACGCCCTGAAGACGTGATCCTGAACAAACAAAAAAAAAATAGACAACAGGCACATACACAAAGTATGATCCTGAATTACAGAATACAACAGGCACATACACAAAGTATGATCCTGAATTAGCGAATACAACAGGCACATACACAAAGTATGATCCTGAATTACTGAATACAACAAGTACATACACAAAAAGAAACTTAAAACTAAAACGGTTTGGCGCACTAAATTTAAAAGAACGCCCGCTCTAAAATTACAGATACAACGCTTTAAAATTAAATAGTTTAATCAGACTCTTCTGAGGAAGAAGAATAATGCGAAAAAAGTTTAATGTGTTCCGCAGCATAAGTTCCTTTATATTTACGTTGTTTAGGTAAAGTTTTTAACTGTTGTACCTCATAACGATCGTGAGGGAGGCACTGAGTTACTTTGAATGGTCCTTTCCATTTCGGTAACAGCTTCTTGCCTTCACCTTTTGTAACAATACTGGCAATGCGTACAACTACTAAATCTCCAGTTTTAAAATATGTGGGATTCGCTCGCTTCGAATCGAATCGTCTTTTGAACGCTTGCTGCTTTGTTTCGATACGCTGAACCACATCGGTTCTCAGCTTCCTTACATCGATCTGACTAGACGGATCCGTTTGTGAAGATATAGCACCCGAAATAAAAGCACGGTAACCCATTAGTACTTCCTGGGGAGTAGAGTTTAATGATTGATTCAAAGTATTATTTAGACTTATTTGGACCTTTCCTACATGAGATGGCCACTCAGGGGACATAGAAGAAGTGGTGGCTAAGCTGTCAAGAACAGTACGACAATACCGTTCGACTTGTCCGTTGCCTCTAGGCATACCTACGGTGTTAATAAACTGACGGGTCTCAATCGTGTCACAAAATTCTTTGAATTTTTTTGAAGTAAAAGAAGTAGCTGCATCACAAATTATACGGGATGGAACTCCAAAAACTGAAATGATGTCTTTAAGCTCCTTAATAGCGTGAATTGACTTAGTACTACGAACCGGGCGAAGAATAATAAATTTTGTAAAGGCATCAACAACGAGAAAAAGGTAAACGAATCCTGCAGCTGATTTGGGGAAGGGACCAAGATGGTCAACATGAATAGTATGAAAAGGAATCGCAATTTTATTGATAGGGTGGAGAAATCCAGGCTGTTTACCTCCCTTTAACTTATGAAAAGTGCAAGGAATACACGCATTTAAATATTTTTTTGCGAAACGGCGCATTCTAGGAAACCAAAACTGAAATTTTAGAAGGTCCAGAGTCTTGTCCAAGGCAAAATGGCCCATGTCATCATGGTATGTTTTGAGCAGCTGCCACCTACAATGCTTTGGGATAACCAACCTTTGTCCCTCCAAAGAGTTATGGTATAGTCGACCGCCTTTGACACTATATTTATTAAAGAGCTCAGGATAATTATGACGTTCACCAGAAGAAATAATATTAATGAGATCAGAGAGGGATTTGTCCTGGTTTTGAACTGAAGAAATCCAGTCTACAGCGGTAATAATATGTACATTCAATCCAAGAGTAGGGATCGGGTTTCGGCTTAGAGCGTCCACAAAGGCCAATTGAGTACCAGGCTTATGAATAACATTAAATTCAAATTCCTGCAAGGCAATGATCCACCTAGCAATTCGAGAATTTAATTCTTTCTTATCAAGAGCGTTTTTTAAAGCATTACAATCAGTTATTAAAGTAAACCTTTGACCCAGTAAGTAATGACGGAAGCGCTTAACAGCTTTAATAACCGCCAGAGTCTCCAACTCAAAAGAATGGTAACGAGACTGCGCTGGCGTAGTTTGACAACTGTAAAATGCCACAGGCCTTTCCTTTCCATCTACAATTTGGACTAAAACTGCCCCGAACCCCTGCATAGAAGCATCTGTGTATAATATTGTCTCTCGATTTGGATTAAATAATGTTAAAGTTGGCCTAGAAGTTAGAACAGATTTTAAGTCGGTGACAACTTTGTCATGTGTAGCATTCCATTCCCAAGGCGAATTGTGCCGAAGTAAATTTGTAAGAGGTCTAGATTTTAAGGCGAACTGGGGAACGAACTTTCGAAAATGAGAAGTGAGACCCAAAAATTGTCGCACTTGGGTAATGTTGGTAGGAGTAGGGAAACTGTTAACTGCCTGAATCTTGTCGTTATTAGGACGGATTCCTTCCTGAGAGATTTCAAAACCTAAGAAAGTCATTGAAGTTAAGAAAAAAAAACATTTACTCAGTCGCAGTTTTAAATTATTTTTACGCAGAATAAGGAACAATTCTTTAAGGATGTTAATACCTTCTTGGATTGTATGGGACGGAACCAAAATATCATCCATATACAAAACAATTTTGTCCCTTAAGGGCTCTAGAATTTTAGCCATAGATTTCTGAAAAAATGCTACAGCATTCCGTAACCCAAACGGAACCTTTAGGAATTCAAAGAGTCCTTCCGGGGTACAAAATGCAGTTTTGTGAATGGAAGAAGGATTAACTCGAAATTGATGGTAACCAGAGGCAAGGTCAAATTTAGAAAAATATTTGAATCCAGCTAAACGGTCAATTAAGTCCTCGATCAGTGGGAGAGGGAAAATCTGAGGAATAGTTAATTTATTTAGTTCCCCGTAGTCTACACATAAACGATGATCACCATTAGGCTTTTTAACCAAAATGGCCGGACTACTATAAGAGGACGTTGATGGCCGAATAATTTTTGCTTCCAGAAGTTCCTTTACAATATTTCTAACTATTACGGATTCGCTGAGAGCAAGTCTATAAGGTTTGCGGTTCACTAGTTTACTGGAGTGAAGATCAATTACCATGGACATACCACAGTCACCCACATCGGACAATTTATTATTTGCAAAGCAGTCAGAATATTCAGAACAAAGTTGTCCGAGTGAATACTGAATGTCCTCATCCTTTATACCTACGTAAATCGGATTTACTAGAAAAGAATCTTTTTTGGAAAACATGATACCATTTGGTCCCTTTTCGTAATGGACATCATCTTCATCCGAAAAGTCACGACCAACAATTACTTGAGCCTCATTAATGCATTTAGGGACAACAAAAAATTTTACAGTTTTGGAAACATTATCCACAGTTATTTGGGCGTATGCAAGAGAATGAGTTTCAGTAATATAATCGCCAAGGTGACGTAGTTGTATCGATGGAGAAAAATTTTCTAAGTCAAGTCCTAAAGAGATAACTAAATCTGTGCACATCAAGGAAACATCGCTACCTAGATCAATGATGTAAGCAACGATGTTCGAATCATGATTTATTTTTATGTTTCGAAGAAATGGGTTTTTAAGATTGCTGTTATCGCTGTTAATATAAAAGGATCTTCTAACAGGATTAGCGCTTGTACTTGGATATTCAATTGCGAATGTATTAGACGTTGAGGTTGCAGGGGCCCCTGTAGTTTTATTGTTTTGTGGTGTCGAATTTTTGAAAGGACAATATCGGCGCTTGTGACCTCGGTTTTTACTCTGATAACAGATTACGTTTTTGAATGTATTTGTCCTTTCTGTTTTTTGTTGAGAAGTAGTTTTTTGTGATAAATGAGTTTTTTGTTGGAAAGAAGGATCGGGAGTAGGACCGCTACCTAAATGAAACAATGGTTTGGTTTTGTTCGAGTCGAAAATTTTTAAATAGCTGGCCAGACGACCAGGATCAGAAATATTTGCAGCTTCTACAGCAAATTTAACAATAGTATCAGTAATACCTCCCATAACTAAATTAATTATATCTCGATCATCGAAGTTAAGTTTCAGCTTGTGAATCATAGCGAGCTTTTTAAAGGCATATTCGTAATAAGACGGCGCATCAGAAGCTTTGAAATTAATCAAATCTTTAAGCAAAGAATGAATGTCTCTAACCGGCACAAATGTGCTACGTAGTAACGCTTTCCATTCCACCCAAGTACGGTGGATACTTGGAAGACCTTCATAAAACGTCTTGGCGGCGCCAGCTAATTTTGGTAAAGCATAACAACATATTTCATGGGTAGACCACTCAAAAATTGTTGCCCATTCATCCACCTTTGCTAACCAATCGTCGATATTTTGCACCGCCGGATCAAATTCAGTGACGACATTGTTGATCAAAAATGTACTTACATTTGGTCGGGGTGGCTTACCCCCAGACAAATTCTTGTGAACTTTTTCATAGGACTCTGTCAACAACTTCGCAAGTTCACCACCTTCCAAACTAACGGTAGAATTACTAACAGGTGCAGAAGCTGTTGAAGCCGCGGGACTCACGATCGCTGCAGAATCCAGCCTTCGATTTCTCAAAGCCAAAAGTCCCTCGATTGGAGGTGTAAAACTACGATCCTGTTCCTGTTCAGGAACAGGTGGAGGCCGTTCGGCCATTCTGACGAAATCGAACCAAACGTGAAGGAATGTAAATGAACTGAAGCTGAAACAAACCAATGAAAACCCACCACCGCGATGGCACGTTATAATATTAAAAAAAAAATTTTTTTTTCACAAGGGTACTTTATCCACTTCTGATTATAACTTAAACAATATTTATTAAAGTTAGATGAACTTAAAACACGTCAAAGCGTCTAATTAGCTTCCTAAGAAATCGATGAGAAGAACTCTTGACTCAGACCCACTAACTGCCTGCTTCCACCCGAATACCCGAGTTCATTCCCAGCGTTCCAACCACCTTCAAGCCGCACATGCGCAGAAGGTCTCTCCCGGGTTTTCATGGTCACGCACACAGGTCCGTAGTAAGGCGTAAGGCTCCTGTTCATGAGATACCCGTTAACACATGGCACTTCATCAGGCCCTGAAGCCGCGATAATTAAATTATACGTTTTATCTGGAGTTACTGGTTTTAGGAACATACTATTTGGATTGAACTTGATTTGAATGATTTGACTAGACAATTTGAGATCACTTTGAGAAAAATTCGACGTTAATCGATCTAGTGATTCCACAAAATGGTCGTTAAATATATTCGCAATTTGAATAGCACTGCTGTATATTTTCCCATGACAGTCAATTATTTCTGAAATTTCTCTGCGATACTTCGAGGAGTTTATACTAGAGCCAATAACGCTCCAGGCCGCTTTTCCGTTGTTTTTGGAATTACATATTATTCTGTCATTGTTTAATTTTTTCGCTGCAGTTATATTTTTGTTATTCCAGAACGACTCAAGCTAGCTGGACCTGGCTCCTCCTTATTTCCTCTCTGGCTTCTTGTCGTACTTGTTCCTTCAATCGCGCCATCATTTTCTTAGAACACATCTTAATAACAACTAGGGCGAAAGCCAAAATTATTAGGGCAAACGTAATTATTGTTAAAATGTTGTGGACAGTCCAATTGGCAGTACTGGTATTTGAAGTAGCACCGCCACTATTTCCTTCCTGGGCTATAATTACTTCCTCCTTCGTTTCCTGGTTTCCCATGGTTTTAATAAAAGAAGAAATTTTGATTTGGAAAACTTCTTTCAAAAAAAATGTTTTATTTTCGCCAAACTTCCTGGCTGGCTGGCAGGATCGCCATGTGAAGTGTGATGTTGGGTTGGATGGTAAACTCAATAAAAGGTCAATCGGGAAGACTTCATTTACATCTATTCATTGTTCTGATTCTTACAGGTTCTACTTAAGAACTAAACTAAAACTATTAACAATTATTTAACCTGCCACCGGTGTATCGCACCCTCAGTATAACCTACATTATCACCCGCCTAGCAACTAACTTAAAATACTTTGATTTTGCCTATTCGTACATCACATAAGTGTGAAAACTAACCAGGAGTCCCAAGTAAAATTGCGACAAAGAGTACTCGATTGCATTTTCAAAACGATTTTGATGCTGCGCTGAGGTTCTGAACCTGGACTTTTAAGCTGAAGTGATATAACGAAAAAAAATTCTGAAATCATGAGATGATGGGCCTGAGAAAATTTGCTTGCATCACGGGGGCCCCAAATACCATTTTTTTAAACGGCAAACCAGATGATGTTGATGAATTCGTTTGCACACGTCTGTAAGCGTCAGAAAAGAGTCCCCTAACTTGACGATCCGTTGAGGGGTAAGAAAATTGTCGACAGTGGTGATTGAACCCCCTCTGGACACGCCACTGTCCACTCGTGCTTGATCTTCACCTACAGGATTTACGCCCGATGTATTGAGCTCACAATTACAAAAAAACAATCGAGTAAGTTTTTTCGAAGTTATGGAGCTTTGAATTTCATCAGGAAATTGGTACGATCCACTTCGAGTTTTGATCAATTTATTTAGTTTTTCCAATTGTGGCGTCAAGTATGTTTCGATAGCTGACCCATTCAATTACGTCGTCGATATACATGTTAATATTATTTTTCTACGACCACTACTGTAAATAGCCAATTTTGTACAATGTACAAACTAAGTAAGCCGTTCCTTACGCACACAAACCTAAAACTGTGCGTAAAGAGTGAAAATCGCACAGTTTTCAATTGTCATTTGTCATATGTCATTTTTCACTCAATTTTATTGTTAAATTCATTATTCTCCCCTTATTTATTAGGGCATTTTAAAAACATATCGACTACTCCTCTTCCAGGATAAAACCAGTTCAACGGCAAAGTAAAATCCGAGGTAAAATCAATAAAAATCTTCTGTGCAAAAGTTAGGTTATATCGCAACACCTTTTTGTCCGAAAATGCCTTGGGACCGGTAAGTTGTATTTCTTCATATTTTCTTGAACCTTTGAGCAGGTATTTTAAAGAAATTGACATAATATAGAATACCGGCAGGTTTTTGGTACCCAGGAACAATAAACCGGTAAATTAGTTGACTTTAGAAAAGTAATTCCATTGATTGCACGAATCAATTATTTACGCTGGAAAAAAACGTTTCAGGAACCAAAATAATACAGAGTAAATTTGCATAACATCTTTTGTGGGAGATGCACTCAGAAAAAATCGTAGATTCCGAAATCCGTTAACAAAAAGTATGATTCATTTGAAAAATAAAAATTATGGTCATTTCCGGTTGAACCAGAAGTGCCAAAAAATTTCTGATTATACCACTGGATTCACATCAAAAAAATAAGCTTGAGTTATTAGAGGATATTAAGAAATATTCCTCTCGCAAAAGTTCTTCAATTTATTATCTACTTTTGAGAAAAGTTAAGTACCTATTGTGTGGTCGTAGAAAAAGTATCGTACGCAACTCGAGTTGTAAGGCAATTACGCACTGTGGAATTATACACTCGCCGCGTAGCGGCTCGTGTACAACTTCTTCCACCCGTGCGTAATATGCTGCTTACAACTCTCGTTACGTAATATACTATTGTTGCGTATTTGATATGAAATCCTTTTTTTGCAAATGTCTGGATGGTAGCCTTAAGCTGTTCGTGCATGCCTGGTTGGTGTTCTTCAGGTATTATGATCGGTGGCGGTTTTTTGCTGGTTTTTGTGTGACCGCTGTTAATTACGTACTGTTGTGTGGATGTCGAAGGGCTTCCCGGGGCGTTGGGTTGATTCCTTCTAATTGGAGCACTTGACTCGTTTACGTCATCCATTTTATCAGTGGGACTAGCGCCTCCGCTGCATTCTTCTACGTCTGGGTCCAATAATTCGTCTTCTGTGTCCGATGTGGTCATCTCATAGTTGGGATCACTTATTGCTGGTGTTGCAATTGGTGTGAAATAATTGATAATGGTAAAGGGGGAATTTTTACCGTCGTTTTTTGTTGCTTTTCAGCTGGTCTGCTTACTGTCTCGGCGCCTTTCTTGTCGTTGATTTCGGCTTTATTAAAGTGAATAATGATTCACTTTATTACCATTCCCAGCCTGTGGTTGATTGTCGACATTGTTTGCATTGTCTCCGGTGTTCTTCTGGAACCCCACTTGATTTTTTCCAAGCTCTTCAGCTCCGTTTATCACTTCACTTTTGTTGTCACTCATTGTCTTTGCGTTTAGGGTCCCCCGCTTTCCGCGATGGGCCCTGCTTTTTGTAAAGTTTATTGACTTGTTTGCGACGAGTATTTTATTAACTTGAGCAGGGTTAACTTTTTCAACTTTGGATTTATATCGCATTCACACACGGTTTATTTTAAGCGCCAGCGACACACGTCCGTTCTCGACGGTTGCTCGACTAGCTATACTAGGTACCAGTTAAGTTGACGATAAATTACGAAAATAATCCTTACTTTTCTTTTCTGGAAACCGATCTTGCACCGGCTCTGTGTTTTATTCATAGTTTTTTTTCTCTATTCACATTTCACGTCGCTATTAACCGTGCTATTAACTAAACCTTATGTGATGAAAAGGTTCGAAATCCATTCTTTTAGATTGGCAAACGAATATGTGGAATGTGTTGAGGTTGGACCTTATAGTCTACTACCAATCAAAATCGATGAGTTTAAAATTGTATATTATAAGATGCTACACATAATTATGTGTTTCGGTCAATACGAATTCACAAGACCATCTTCAGGCTAAAAAAGAAAAGACTCCTGAATAATTCAACAAAATTCAGCGACAGAGTGAATTATACAAAATTGATTAAACAATTATACAAAGTGAATAACATTTTTGAGGTTATGACAATTAAAATGACATTACATTATAAAATCTTGAGAAAACATTCATATCCACCAGTCAATTATTCCAACAGCATGTATGTTTGTGGAAGCGTTACGTTGACGACATTTTCTGTGTCTTCAAGGGTGATCAACATCAACTGTGCCAATTTTTGGAGTTTTTGAACTCTGTACATGCAAATATTAAATTCACAGTAGAGACAGGAAACAGTGAGCTTTCCTTTCTCGATCTAAACATTTCTGTTCGCAACAACAAGCTGAACTATTCAATTTTTAGGAAGAGTACCACCACAGATCACGTTATACCTTATTTTTCAAATCATCCATTTAAGTTCAAATTGTCAGCATTCTACGCGTTCTTTCATCGTCTCTTTAAAGCACCATTAAGTCATAACGACTTTCTCATGGAGCGAAACATAATTTTTTGCGTCGCAAAAAATAATGGTTTTCCCTTCAGAGTTATTTACAACCTTTTTCTGAGCCTTAAACGAAAATTCGAAATTAACTCATTAACTTCATTAACCCCAATAAATGATAACAAAATCTATCTTCGTTTCCCGTTTTATTTCCACATTTCCAATAAATTGTCCAAATTTTTGAATCAATTCAATATTCAATTGGCTAACTTTTCAACAAACACCTTAAAAATTCAACTGTGCAAAAAGATTGACAAAACAACTAAATTAGATCAGAGCGGTGTCTACAAACTGAAATGTTCTTGCAACAAATTTTACATTGGAAGAACATTCAGATCCATGACAACAAGAATAAAAGAACACCAAACAGAAATTTCCAAAGAGCCAGAAGTTTTTTCCTCCAACTTCGCTGAACATGTTTGTGGCAATAACGATTGCTCTTTCACCTCCACCCCGATCATTCTATTCACATCAAATCATAATCAGATCATTGATATCACAGAGCAAATATACATAACACTATCTAATTTTTCAGACCCGGATTCTTTAATCAACGATAGGAAATTTTTTCCGGATTTAAGTTTGAATTATATCTCATTCTCTAATAACTGATTTATAATTTATAATTTACGTTCACGATTATTTTTCTATTCTAACTCGTTAGTTGGGCTCCAATATTGTTCTTTGGTATCCAATCATTTCCACTCTCCCATGTCTCCGGCTCGTTCCACTCTCCCTTGCTGCTCCTTCGTCGGGTGTCAATGTCAGCTGTCACGGTGATTTCCTTCTATGCCGACTCAGTGTTTCTGTCTCGCCTCCTCGCCTCGTGATTGTTTTAATTTTTTAACTGTTTTATTGTTGACATTTAATCATGTGAATTTTCGATATTCGTCTTTGACTAGACTTGCTTTCAACCCCCACCCTCCCGGTAAGAGCGTCCCTTTACAAATTTTTTCCTTTTTTTTTTGGGTTTTATAATGTAATGTCATTTTAATTGTCATAACCTCAAAAATATTATTCACTTTGTATAATTGTTTAATCAATTTTGTATAATTCACTCTGTCGCTGAATTTTGTTGAATTATTCAGGAGTCTTTTCTTTTTTAGCCTGAAGATGGTCTTGTGAATTCGTATTGACCGAAACACATAATTATGTGTAGCATCTTATAATATACAATTTTAAACTCATCGATTTTGATTGGTAGTAGACTATAAGGTCCAACCTCAACACATTCCACATAAACCTTATGTCCTGAACACTATGAGGTTGGAAGTCAACTGAACTGATTTAATAATTTCATCTAAAACATATTCATCATCTGAACTGTTTTCTTGCTCTACTGCATTGACTTTTTTTCTATTGTCAAAATTTCTAGTAGTACTCGGATTCTTGTATCTACACACTCGCGCAAAATGGTTAAACTTCGTGCAGTTCTTACATACCTGCCCATATACCGGACAGTTTCGAAACTCGTGCGTGTATCTACACTACCCGCAAGTTCTATCTCTCTCTGTTCTTCCTTGGGTTCCGGCTCCTTTCGGTTGCCAATATCTTCCCGAGCTGTTGTTGCCGGGTGTGCCTTGGCCTTGACTCTTGACTCTTGACTGGGCGGCTGGTTTCCTGTCCATCCAGATCCACCTGCATTTCCCGCTCTACGCTGCGTTCCGTTGTTGCTGGAATTTTCCATGGGTGGTTGATTTCCACTTCTTTCTCTATTAATTTTATTGACTTCAGTACTTCCAGAGTCGAAATTCTTCTCCATTAACTGCTTGATTTGAAGCTCTGACTGTTCTGCTGCTTTACAAATTTTAATGGCTTTCTCGAGGTCTAGATTAGTTTCTCTTAATTATCTTTCTCTTACTTTTGTCTCCCGGACGCCACATTCTATTCTTTTCTATCCTTTATTGACCCATGTCTCAACGTACCGAAGTCGTAATCCTTCGCTATGATTTTCAAATCCCCAACGAATGAATCCAATGACTCACCAGACTTCTGTACTCGAATGTTGAATTTATGCCTCTCAACACTTGTGTTTTTTATCGGAACGAAGTGTTTTTCAAAATGATCTTGCCGACCTTGCTTTGCTTGTAAAGCTGTGTTCGAATTAGTTGAATGACTTCTTTTACCAATTTTTACATCTTGAAGGAGTTTTGTTTTTATTGAGTCGGGTAAGCCTGCAAGTAGTAGTATTCCCAACCTTTCTTCACCAACATTGAAACCAATTCCATTAAGTTTGTGAGAGGTCGTCATTATGGTGTTGACGTATTCTTCAACTGTGTCACATTTCTCCAAAGTTGTAGTAATTAGAGTTCGTAACAAACCTACTCGTCTTGTTAGTCCGGAATCTTGAAAAGCTGATTTTAAGTTGTCCCAAGCTTCTTTTGCTGTAGTTGTATCTTGTACATGGACATAATTTACCGGTTCTATTAGAATTATCTTTGCCCTTGCTTTTGCTACTTTTTTAGCATCTTCAGCACTTGATTCGTGACCATTTTCCGAGCCACTTTCCCATAATTCGGATTGTTCCACATACATCATGTTCTAGGTATGTTTTTATTGCGAAGCTCCAAGTCGTGTAATTTTCTCTTCCTTTTAGTTTTTAATACGAGGAATCGATGAGTGTGAACACATCGTTTTTTGTTATTATTAAAACGTGTTGAGCGACGTCTGGGCCAATAACCTATTAGATTTTACGGCTTCTTTATAAACGACTATTTATTGAACAATTAAATATTAAATGTAAATGTGTTTTAGTAGACATCTTGTTACAGCTATTAACATACCTAGGAATGTTATGACTATCATAACAGACGCAGATGTCAATTGAAATCCGAGCTCGGAGAGCGAGGATTTTAAGACATCTAAGTCTGTTATGATTCATAACATCCGAGGTTTGTCCAATAGTTTATCGGTTTAAAGCGATTAAAGCCAAAATTAAAAAAATGTTGCGTGAATTCGCGTCATTTTGACAATCGAGATGACAGCATTTGAATGGGGTCATTGTTGTCATGAATGGTTAATGGGCTTGTTGTCTAGAAACCATTAGATAACGTTATGATCTGCTTACCAGCCTATTTTTATGCATGTTAAGAACGCTTTAATCGCCTGAAACCGGTAAACATAATTGACAACTGACAGACTTTAGTGTACGTGATGTATTGTGTGTTGTATATATCACAAAGTACGAGTTACACAGATATAGCCCAGGCATTTTAGTCTCAAAATAGGCAAAACCTCGGAAAAAATAATGTAAATCTGAAACTTGGCAGATCAGCTCTATTTGAAGTGCTTAACAACATACTAAAACTCCCAAAACCTCCGGTGCCGGCTTCATGGAATTCCAGCCGCTGGAACTTCTGAGCACTGAAGAAGTGCAGGTTTGCGCTGGAAAAAAATAATGTAAATCTGAAACTTGGCAGTTCAGCTCTATCTGAATTATCGCGTTCATCCGCCTGATTTTGATTTTGCATAAGAATCGTAAAATTGTCCGAATGACTTTGCAACACTTTTTTGATCGAAAAAATTTGACGAAAAAGAGTTTTCAAATTCTAAAAAAGATTATTGAGATTGAAAAGTCGAATACAGAATAAACCTTCTTGTCGATTTTGCCCTAATGTTCAAATGCTCAAATTACAGCTACATGCTAAAATTCTCAGGTTAAATATACTGTGTGATGTTTTGTTCATTTACGGCTGGCTACAGGTGATCTAATAGACGAAGATGACGCTGCAAAATTTATAATAAATTTCCGAGTTGTATCAGGATCACAGAAATTCGAGGAGGTCTTTGCTCCTAATATTTTCGTTTATTAGCATAAACACAACAGGGACGATAAACATACTGGATGACATGCGACTTGGTTTGGAACGAGGGGTAGAAACTTTCCGTCTGGGCCTCGGTCTGGACTTTCCGGAGAGTGGCTGCTATTACATTTGGAGAAGGTATGACGGAAGGACAGTCGTTCAAAAATTTAAAATACTTATTAATTAGTTTCACAGCAACAAAAGAGAAGCAGCTTTCGAATTTAGACGTGTTGTGACTAGGGATATCATTAATTAATTTCTACTGTCAGCTTGTTTGGTGTCCCTTCCAACATCTCCAGGTCTTCATTAATTTCCCTTACTATCTTAACTCGACAGTAAGCCTTGAATGATTGAGTATATTGCACCGAGAACATTTCTTACCAAAAGTAGGACACTGCTTTGGGCCATGTCTCTTGTCACAGCGATTGCACTTGAAGGTAGCATCCCCAGTCTTTACATCAGATCTTGGATTCTTGACAACCACTTTGTGTACATCAGCTGATTTTGCTTCATGTAGGCTGCTTAATACACCCATTGCATCAAAGAGCAAATTGTAAGACCGCATGCGCGGCGGGAATTTTGCCCCGCCCATTTCTATTTGAATCTCGTAGAAATGGGCGGGGCAAAATTCCCGCCGCGCATGCGGTCTTACAATTTGCTCTTTGATGCAATGGGTGTATTGTTGCTTAGACGCAGTGCCGTAGCTAGGGCGTGGCGAAGGTGGCATTTGCCACAGGCGCACGAGCTCTAGGGGCGCCAAAAATGAAATTTTTCAACTTATTGTCTTATTTTCTTGCCTCCTTGGGCTAGTAGAACCTTTTTTTTTGTTTTTTTGCTTATCAGTTATTATCTGGGGGACATTTTCTTCCTAGATGGGTGGCCCTAATGAAACCATCCCGAGAATCTTCGCTGCAAATCGCAGCCGACGGACGCCTCTGTGACCATTTTGACACTTCTTTCTACTGCCTGAGTGTGGTAACGATAAGAAGCAAAGATTAGCTCAGGAGTTATTTCTGCATTGATGAGGGCTTCCAAATTACGAATAGGAGGTCCGAATATTTCGCAGTTGGTCTTTTTACGTGTCTGAACAATTCCGCTCATATTTAGTAATAAGTAGGTACAGCGATCATTCCCTTAAACTAAAAGTTTACAAGTGGCTTAAAGCTTAATTAACTTACAGTTTGAAATTAAAAGGCGAAAAATTGAAGTCTAATTATTAATCTTAACACTGTACTGACACTAAATAAAACTCACAACGGAAGTTTGGTTAGAACTTCACGTCATCGTAGGCTGTTGTCATACGACTGAGATGTGATCATGATGTGATTTCATTGTAACCAAAGCATCTATCTTTCCACATTACACAATTGTGGAAGTTCTCGCTTCTGACTACTCTTCGAATTATTGTGTCAGGAAACCAAAATATCAGTACAGGTTCGGATTACTACTAGATACAAATTACATAATTTTCAAAAAAAAAATTTATATATAATCAATTTTCCCTATTTACCGTTAGGTGTTAGGGATTTTCAAAAAATCATTATTTTAATATGCTTGGGGTGTAATAGTCGAATCTTCAACAAAAAAAATACACGGGGAAAAAAAGTTGCACAAAGCCATTATGTGTAGGGGAAGGTGGTACACAGTGAGACAAAAAATAGTTAATATTTTTTTTTAATTTTTTGAATGGCAAGACAAAGTTGTACGCGGCTGCACGTTGCAGTTTATTGTTTTCCGCACAGGATATCGTCTAATAAACATTAATATTAATCCATTTCGGGGAGTTCCATTTATTTGAAAAAAGGGCTGCAAGTGTACCAGTGTGTACCGCCTGTGGTACACACTGGGACAAGGGTCGGTACACAGTGAGACGGGGACTATTTTGCCAGAAAATCCAATAATAAACATTTATAAGTCTTCAAAATGACCTTTATTGCTATAATTATAAAAAAACTTAGTGAAAGTAGAAAAGTAACTCGGAACGAAAAAATATTACATAATTAGAAACAGGTGGAACATGTGATTAGCGCACGTCTAAATGTCCAAATTTAACTTCAAATTTGGCGTAAGATGCCGTTAATCTTTTGTTGTTCCGAAATGGAAGAACTATTCTGACATCGCTTTTGTTTACCACTGCTACGTCGCGGACAGCAGGAAATACAAAACAAGAGGACCCCACTTTGTTTGCCTTTCTCATAAAATTTACTTCTAGCTCTTCATTTTTTAAATTTGAGGTTACTTGTCCGACGTAGTAAATTTCTTTGGACTTATCTTTGAATTTTACTAAAACATAGTCCTCCTTTTTCGGTTCGCGGTTACAATCAAAGTCTTCATTTTCTATCACGGGTATCCACGAATCACTTTCATCGCTGTCATTTAACTGAATTTCGCTTTCATCAGAAGAAGTTTCTTCATCAAAAATGGCGCGAGTAGCTTTCTGTTTCTTCGTAGAAAGAAAAGTTTGCTTCTGTTTTCCTTCCAGTGCATCTTTTTCTGGTGTGCTTGTAATAATGCTACTCTTTTTCTTCAATCTGGGTTTTCTAGTTTCTTTTCTTGGCTTAGCTTTCGGGAACCCGCGAACCTCTTCCGGTGAAACAAACTTTTTGAATTTCTTAGAAGGCGGTGTTAGAGCTGATTCTGAATCTAATGTCGTATTGCTTGAAGTTGCAGTGCCTGTATCTCGGCTTGTACTTGCGACAGGCTCTGTTGTAGAGTCATTCTGTAAATCATCAGCATTGAGGTCATTCTTACCATCAACTTCTTGATGTTCCCGCACGGTGTCTTGCTCATTCAACGCCCGATCAGTCACTGCGGCTCCAAGAAAATCGCTCTCCGTAAAAATGTCTGGATTGAAGGGATACACACCCGTCTTTCTAAATCCCGATATAATGTTTGTGGGTGTGAAAGCTTTCTCGTGTGCAACACCCACCAACTCAGCGACGTTGTAGATAGTGATTGGAGTTGCTGGATGGTTAAGCATCCACGTCTCAGAAGCAGCATTATAATAATTTTTGAAGGGTCCAAAGACAGAAACATCCAAAGGTTGAAGTTTATTACTGCAGTGTGGAGGTAAGGTTACAATGTGGACACCTGCTGCTCGAGCTTTGTTTACCACCGCCACTGTTACATGGCTTTCATGGTTGTCAAAGATAAGCAATGAAGGATTTTCAATGCTGCTGTTGCTATATTTGATAAAATGATCTAGTACTTGTGGGAACAGTTCTGATGTCATCCATCCTGATGGGTTAGCTAGGCCAAGAGTTCCAGGGGGTGCTCCATTGAGCATATGTTCTTTGAAAAATTTACGAGGAAAAATCATGGCCGGGGGAAGATACGTGCCAAGAGCAGAAATTGTACAACAAGTTGTCACTAAAACGCCTCGTTCACCACTTGTACAGCTGCTTACTTGTTTGACACCCTTTTGTGCTATAATTTTCTTGGGTTCATGGACAGTTTTCGTGCTCATCTCATCTAAATTAAAGATCCTTGAAGAATCAACCAATTCGGGATGTTTTTCTAAAATCGTCTTTAAATTATCAAAAAAGCGCCGAACGTTATGTTCATTAAAAGACGTTAGTCTTGACAAACTACATGCCTCGGGCTGTCGTATACGTAGATCTCTTCTTTTCATGAAAGCACGTAGCCAGTCAATACCGGCCATTTTTGATTCCTTCCAGGAGTTTGGAACTCTCTTTTCGTTGATCTCAGCCACATCAAATGCCATTTGCCTCACGGCCTTTGTTGTTAGACCGTATGCCATTTTAGAGCAAGTTTTAATATAATTAGCAAGAGTGTCCTCCTCATCTGGAGTAAAAATTTTATTGACGGAGTAATTTGGCTCCATTTGAATTTCTGCATCAGGATTATTTCTTGCCCTTCTTACATATCTTTGCAGTGTTTGAAACTTTACCCCAAAATGTTTTGCGCCCTGTCTTAAAGAATATCCTTCATCGATAACACCACGCACCGCAGCCAACATCTCCATACCAGTTGCTTGCCCAATTTTTCTAGGTTGATTTAATTTTCTGGGCATCTGAAACAACATACCTAGCATTCATTTTGGAAATATAGTACACAGTGAGACTTGTGGTACACAGTGAGACACGTCTCACTGTGTACCACCCAGGCATGTCTCACTGTGTACTTAGGCCAAAGAAAGCAATTTTTACTAATAATAAAAAAATGACACATTCTAGCCCAGGAACACCTGCACTCAAGCTACCACAACTCTCCAAAGACGTTATGAAAAAATCGCCTTGCAAGTATTGTTCACAATAAAGACAAAAAATCACCGGCCAAACTGACATAAATTTTACTCCTTACCTTGAAAAACACTTTTATAATTGCGACGTGTACACTACTGCGGCTATTGCACCACTGACCGGGATATAATGTCTGGACGTTAAGTAGATGTCGTAGGCAAAAGCGCTACCAAAAAAGAGCGGTAGTTTTGAATTTAAAACGTTTGTCTCACTGTGTACTATGTCTCACTGTGTACCACCTTCCCCTACTCTGACGTGAACTGTCTTGTGCAACATGAAGGAATTCGTTTTTGGCTTTAATTTTTTTTGAAGGTTAGTTTTAGCCGAGGTTTTAGCCCAAATGGCAACTTTAGTCGCCCCAGGGTTTTTAAATCAAAATAATTTTTTGAAATGTTCCACCCTATACATCCCGCGGACAGTGGTGGGATGAATTAATTCTAAGACTAAATCTTCATTGGGGTCATGTGGGGGGGGGCTTATGGTGGCCACCACCTGTTGCAAGGTATTTATCGTAGGAAACGGCCTTCCGGATTTCCTTTTTCTTATTTTCATAGTTTTTTCAGCGAATCGACAGATCTGCGGACCAAATTACCAGAGTTAAAAGCAGCTATCCTTTGCCTTGTTTCTGTCTCCATGTCACTGCGTCCGTCTTCTTTGATTCTATTATGTTCTTATAACTCTGTAAAATGTTTAGAAGCCGACGGATTTCTTCAGTCAAATAATTTGGTGCTCTCTCGTTAATTCATAGATTATATTAGCATCTACTTAATTAACACGAAAATTTGACTTTCAAAATTTTATCCAATCACGAGCGAGTTTGATGACGTAATGTGACCAATAGGAGAAGAATTACATCGGAAATTCGTTTGACAGAAAAATTTCAGCGGAAATTTTTTTGACAGGTTTTTATTAAGATTGTCAAAAGTTACACTTTTAAGTCATTTATTTATTAATGATAATTATTGAAAGTACAATTATTATAGACTACTTTAGCCTCACTAGAGGATTGACTAGAATAAGAATTTATTGGCATTGATGATTCCCGTTCAGGGTGAAATTCAGGCACAGGTGCAGGCGAGGATTCAGGGTGGTCTTTTCTTAGCCTCTTTATTAGCTGCGCGTGATGTTCGGCATCCAGCTGAAGATAAGGCTTTACAGAAGTTGCGCTGCTGTGCCCACTAATTTTGATTAGTTGGTGGGTGTCTACTCCAGCTTTTGCGAGGTGCGAGATGGTTGTTGCACGAATTGAATGATTTGATATCTTGACGTTCGCAGTATCGACACCAATTTTCATGGCGGCCAAATTCACCCACTTTGAAATCTCGTGCTGACCAACAGGACAATTTTTGAACCACCCCCTCGAACCAGTGCCATTCCATCCGGGATTTGGAGTCAAAAACAGTCTGGTAGTGCTAATAAATTTTGTCCTTTTTGATACTAATTTCCTGAACAACCTAAAAAATAAAAGCAATAAAACTCGTGTTGTTTAGCTTACTGATTTGTTACCTGACGGGGCAAAGATCGGGATTCCCATCATTTGATGTCAACCATTTACTTTCAGTAAGTTTTTTATTTCCTCCTTGACTCTTCTTACTGAACAGGGGGTTGTATTCTATTCTGTTCGTCAGCATGCCCTGATTGTCTTTTTCTTCCAGGAAATAATGTAAATGGCACGAGAATGCCTCTCCGCCCCGAAAACAGAGTTCATATGACGCCAGAAAGAAAAACTTTTTCTGCAATCCCTCTGGGTTGTCTTCAGCAAAACTGAGCACAATTTTCTTATATTCATCTTCAGTCAATGCAGCTGAGCTTCTTTTTCTTTTTTCTACGTCGGACTGAAGATGTCTTCTTTTGGTGTCTCTAGCGTCCCGTGCCTTCTTAAATTCTATATCGCTGAATGGATTCAAATTTACACCATGCTTCGTGTAGTAAAGCTCTTGCAGTTGCTTGGCAGTACTATTCCACATGACCTTAACAACGCTTTCCTTGTACTCACTACCGTCTTGTTTTCTCATGTTATACGCCCAATCTTGCATGATGTTTGCGAGTTCTACCTTGGTGCTCGACTCACTCAAGCGATGCTGCCGCTCGTCACAGAACTGCATAAATTGAAGCCATACTGAATTTCTCGATTTCCTTGTATTAATTGGTGTCTTTAGGTCAATTGCAGCGTCGATATCTTGTTGAGGAACATCGCCAAATCTTCGTGACATTTTTGTTCAACAATTTTTGAATGAAATCAACAAATTACTGTTACTAAGACATCAAACGTCATTTTGTTTCAGAACCTACCTACCTGTTTCATTTTTTACATAAAAATGTTCGTAAAATTTTGCTCGTCGAAATTTTCTCGCTGAATACTACTCGTAACTCTCCAAAATTTCCGGAAATTTATATTTGCCATTTACTCGTGACTTTTTGCCGCGGAAATCTCCACTCGTCTTCGACTCGTGTTGATTTCCGTTCGGCAAAAAGTCATTCGTAAATGTCAAAAAATTTCCGGAAATTTTGGAGTTACTAGTAGTATTATATACGAAAATTTCCCGGATATTTTGAAAAATTTTCGTTTTTTATCTTCCACCAGCTAATTAAGCGCAATGATTCGATTGTGACAATGAAAAATTAAAAATTCTTCACTGCCACAATCAAAACGAAAGCAAAGCTAGTAGTCCCCACCTCTCACAGAGGTCGTGGTTTTCGACACAACACTCTTAGTTCGTCGCATTTTCTGTTTAAAGGTTGGCTGGTTTGAGTTTGTGGTTTCATTCGGGGTGCACGACACTGATGAGATCCAAGAGATCGAAACAGCTGTCTGTCGTTCCCTGTTTGAGACCATGAGCTCAAACCAGCCGCTTTCGTTTTGATTGTGGCAGTGAAGAATTTTTAATTTTTCATTGTCACAATCGAATCATTGCATTCACGCCACCTGTTGCTAAACAGGAGTAGTGTCGATGCCCGGGGCCGAGCTGACTTTGTCAGCCGCTAGTTTTCTTTAGATGTCTTTGACATCATGGAAGCTAGTAGTCCCCACCTCTCACAGAGGTCGTGGTTTTCGACACAACACTCTTAGTTCAGCTAATTAAGGTTATGTCACTTAGTGAAAACCTGGGGGGTAAACCGCTCCCACAGGTTTGTACACCAGATGACCTTTTCCACAAAGAGTTCCTCTGATGTCCTCGAGATTTCCTCGGATGTCCTCGAGATTTCCTCGGATGTCCTCGAGATTTCCTCGGATGTGGGATGTCCTCGAGATTTGCTCGGGTGGCACAGATGCTCCTCTACATTCCCATAAGTGCCCTTGACTTTCAAATTCTTATTTGATATTTTTGCCAATGTTCTACTGGAGGATATTTCCACCAATGATTATTTATAATTACAATTACGTCGAAAAATTAATTAACTAGGTACATTTATTTTTTAAAAAATGCAATTACTTATTTCTGGGCATGTTTATTGATATCGGCCCTATACTGTAACTTGGTTGACTTTAATCAACGTTGAAATGAATTGGGAGACCTGATTGGAGAACGTGACCTTTGTTTACGCTGTTCTCTTGGAAACGTCAATTTTAATGTCAATATTTTTGCCAAGTCAATTGACATGAAAGCAAGTCCCAACCATCACTTGCTGAAAATGCTGACAAATTTCAAGAAAACATTCATATCTCTAAGACAACAACGTAAACAAACGTCACATTCCCCAATCAGGTCTCTCAATTCATTTCAATGTTGATTGAAGTCAACCAACTTACAGAATAGGATTGCTTGATATGCGAAACCAAATTTAATGTGAATTAATTCTACCACTTGGAGGTTTGAATTAACTCGGAAGAATTATTCAATAAAAAGAAAACATACCTACTATGTCGTTTGATTGTTGAAAAAATGATGAAAATTAACCTACTTCAAACATTTAATAAAAAATACAAAATAATAATTAAATATTGATACATTTTTTTCCTTAAACACCTATTTGAAACTTGGATAATATTTCTTTCTTAAATTTAAGATTGCCTCTTCTCAGAACTTCAGGTTTTTCAATCTTGCAAATTATTTCAGAAGCTTCAACTTCACTTACATCGGGGATTATAGGGAATGCAAAAATGTCCTTACATTTTGAACTCCGCCTCAAAAATGAGCAACGATAAGGATTTACTTGCAAGACTTGCCCGATAAAACGCTGGATTTTTCCTTTTGTGGTCTTAAATTCGACGACAATGAAGTCTTTCTCGGCCACTTCTGAGTGGTCTTCTGAGTCCTCCGAGGCAACTTTTGGTTTTAGAGTTTCTACTTCCAGTTCATTGGTGGAATCTTCCTCGCTGAAATGTTCCGTATCTGTACTGTCGTCGTATGGAATATTTGATTCTGATTCCCCATCCGATTCGGAGAAAGTGTCAGTTGCGTCACTAAGAGTTCTTGTTTTTTCTTTACTTTTTTTAGTTGTCTGTATTTTGTGGGGTATTTTGTCACCTTTTCTCTTCTGCACAAACCTCATCAATCTGTCAGAACTAACACGTTGTTTTTCATCCAACAACCAGCACAGAGAGGATTTTCTAATTGTAGCAGTTTTACCGTTTTTGAAACTAACTTGCACAAACGCATCTTTCTGTCCTTGACAATTTTGTTGCGAGTAATCTCGCAGATTTATCTCTTCGTTGAAATTATTCAACACTGAAACACTCTGCAGGTTGCACAAATCATCTGTAAGTTGGTTTTCTGTAGTTATGCTGTCAAGTTCTTCTAAATCTTTCAGAAATGCATTTTTTTTGAGGTCGCCTTCATCTTCATCCCGTAATATAACTAGATCCTGCTCACCGCCTTGCTCATCAATGTCTTCATCTTCAATTTGGCTGCTTTGGTCCTTATTATAAATTAGTGGTATATTAACATCAGTCCATGGATCTTCTGTAATGTTATCTAACCCAAGATGAAATAGGTTCATTTTGCAGTCTTCCAGAGCCCTTGAAATAGTGCGTTCTATGTCTTGAATTTGTATTGATTTCACATTTTCATTCTGTGGTGCAGGCGTTCTAAATTTTGTCTTAATTTCATCTCTTGGGAAAATGAATAAGCAGCCTGCTGTCGCCATCAGACGATATGCCCATAATATTGATATCATGCTCCTTACATTTCTTAATAATGAAGTTCCAGCGACTACGCACATCCTCTGCAGTAAATTTGTTATCAGTACCGAATATCCCTAAGCAGAAAGGAGGAGCTGCTTCTGAAAGAGGCTGTGCCATCACGATATACGCATAATGTGCCTTCGGCGAAATTGCAAAATTTTGTTGAATTGCATATGCTGAAGAAGCAAGATAGGAATTTGCCTGAGGAAGCCCATTTTTCAGGGGTAAGACAAAACCCATAACTTTATTTGAAAATGGATCATATTCGATTTTGCCCGTTATTCGGGTCGCATCCTCACTAAGCCAGATATAATTCACGAGATCTCGAGAGGTGAGAAATTGCTTCAAACCCACGAAGTCAAAAACGCCTTCATCAATGCGGCGTTTATTTTTGAAGGCGTAGCGATTTAATGATGATATTGATGGTAGAAAATTCCTTAAATTCGCATGTAAGGTTTCATACATTAGACGTCCACCTATATAATAAAGATACAAACAGAACTTTTTAAATCCCTCATCATATCGATTTCTATTTGGAGTTCTATCGCAATTCTTGATGGAAATGTCAAATAAAGTTTTAAGTAGATAATTTGCTTTCATGTGATCTTGTTGTTCCTGGGGTTCCCTCCCGGATACATTTCTTTTAACCTCAACGTTCTCAAGATAACACTGTATATCTGGATTCTCTTCGCAATATTTCCCTATTTCCTCAACTATCGGAAAGAAATCGGTTATACGAGTGTGTTGAACAACGGTCGATTCTCTTTTTCTTTTCAATCTCTCACTTCTCTGATACTTAGAGGACTTCCATTTTCGTTTTGGAGTAGCTTCTTGCGGATAAATATCTAAATGGGATTTGTGTGTGTCGCTTAAAGATGTGGAAGTACTTGCACGACAATTTTCGTCATCAAACCCTTTGGTTTCGGCTGGGGGGTGTATTACTATGTTCTGTAATACTTGTACTTTTTGCGTTCCTGACGCATCACCTGATATCTTTGGTTGCTTATGTTGGTCGGCATATTCAGTCTCTGCGTTATCTCTTTGTTTAAGGCTAAAATATTGAGTTATTAACCTCCCCACTCCACTTCACCACTTAAAAAAAGGGAGGTTACTGCAATCACTAAAATTTTCGAATTCGAGATAACACCAGATCTTCACGTTTTGAGGTCTCAGGAACCCAAAAAAGGGGTTTTTAAAATGTGTCTGTGTGTATGTACGTACGTACGTTCGTACGTTCGTTTGTAATCACGCCACAGCCAAAACCACTAGACCGATTTGGCTGAAATTTGGAACATAAGCATCTCGTAACCTAACTTAGATCTGAAAAGCTTCTGGAGCCAATCGTGTAACCGGAAATGCCATTTTGGCACATCAACTTTTAAATTTTAAATACAAACCCCTATTTTTCACGTGACCATAAGAAAGACCTTCAAATTATGCTTTTAAAAATGTATTCATTCTTAGTGCCCTTTTGACCAAAAAATAAAAAAAAAATAATTTTTATCGGACTTTAAAATCGCGGTACAGCCCAAGCCCCTGAACCAATTTGGCTGAAATTTTGCGCATGGGGATTGTATTGCACGTGGAAGAGCTGAACAAATTTTGAATTCAATCGGCTCACGGAAAGTGCCGTTTTGGCACACCAATTTCCAAATTTAAAATTATTCCCTCAATTAACCATTAAAAACAAGTTTTTGAAAGATTTATGGTCACCATCAGAATGGTCTTCAAATTCTGGTTTTAAATAGGACAAAATTAATTCGCATTTAGCGCTTTTTGGTTCAAAAAATCGAAATTTTATAATAACACTAAAAATACATTATAGCCCAAATTACTAAATCGATTTGATTGAAATTTGATACATGGAGATTGTGTGACCCGCTGAAGAACTGGAATACTTTTGAAAGCAATCGGTCCACGCGAAGTGCCATTTTGGCATATCAACTTTAAACAATTTGAAATGCAAAGATTCCTTTTGTCTTTATTAACTGCTGGATTTTGGGTACATTATCAGATTAGAGTAATAGGTAAAAGGTGTGAATAGTGAACGAAAATCATCAATTTCTCCGCGCCTTTGATGTAGGTAATTTTCATTTAATTTCTGAGCTTTTTTATGTTACTATCAAAGAGGCGGGCGTCAATTTACCACAGTATATCGATGATGTTGGTGTTCCCTTCAGTAGGGACAGCTCGGTTGTCAACGCAAACTGTTTTCGTTGACCTTGAGGCTCCATGGGTGTTCGTTGGCTATTGTACCCCTAGATGGCGCTCGCTCATGTCTTCAGTCGTCATTAGTCGTCTGCGTCTGACAAACTCAATCATTGGAAATTTTCTAATAATTGGAAAATTGCTATGGATATAATTGCTACAACAATGTGCGTTGCTGTCGCTTCTTCTCAATAATCTCAATCTTTGAAAGTCACCGACACCGTAATAAGTCCGAATGGCTGTGCTGAAAAAAGCCCGCAATGTTATAAGTGCAGTGTCTCCAGTTCCAGTACGAGGATGTAAAACTAGGTACCTACGTCTTTGACGAGGTATGTCTTTGAGAAGAAGTGAGATTAGGAGATGATTGTGGATTTCTCTAATAAATTAATAAATTAAGTTTTAGATTGCAAGCAAAGGGTAAAATTGTCCGGATACGAATACCTCCTAAATGTTACACCCCTATCGGCTTTGAATACATCCAGGTATAAAGCATGCCACCTACATTTTGCGGAAAAAATGTTTAAGTTATGGGGTAAGGACAGCAAGGCTGCTTTTTTGATTTTTTTATGTCATTAAATTGTTCAGGTACTGGAAAGTGCAAAGCGGTTGGTGGACAATAGTCTTCCCACACTAAATCTCCCACCACATGAAAAACTTCCCGCAATTTGCAGTTCCACCATCTGGAGAACTGATTGTTGCCAACCCTCAATTGGAGAATCCTTTCCAGCATGGTGTAGCATGCTTCTCACATTGTATGGTTTATTTGTAATTGTTAACCTCATCACTTTGAAAATGTTTCAATATCTCAAAGAAGTATTTTGTTAATAAAACGTTGGTAAAAAACCTGGAATTGTTATAAGGGTAACAAGTACCGTTTATAAAATGCTATTTTGTTACGTTTTCGCCTTTATAACTTAACGATTATGGCGGTTAAAAAGAAAGAGAAGTTGCGCGCTAATTTTCAAATCGCCCAGCGCCAGCTATCGGAGAGTAGCTGTACGAACACCCATGGCAGCCATGACAGTTTTAGAATATTTCCACGAGATCAAAGGTGCCGACACGAGCTGTCCCTACTGAAGGGAACACCAACATCATCGATATACTGTGAATTTACATCATTGAGTGACGTTCAAGTACAGCGTTAAAGTCAGTTAGTGAACTGGTGAATTTAGTGCTTTGAACGTTATCAGACTATCAAGAATACAGAGTGTGTGAATAGTGAACGAAAATCATCAGATATTCAAGGTATCAATAGGTAAAATTTTCTCTATTTAATAATTTATTATTGAAGTCGTGGGTTGCGGCCGCTGTGATTGGAAGCGTTTACCAGACCTGCCTCTACACGTAATCTGGAGAACCCAACCGCTTTGTTTAAAGCGCTTCGTATTTTACACAGCGTACTCCGAGACCGCTACCTTTGAAGCCGAGCGCTACATGCGCTACGTTTTCTCGTGGACGCACCCTGTCTGCTAACAAATAGGATACTGTGGTAGGTCCATTAAGGAGCTCAAAACGTAAGTAATTATTCAAGGTTCAAAGAAGATAATTTTAACGGGCAACCTACAATTTATTAATAAAATTTCGAAATGCGGGTTAAAAAAAAATCTAATAAAACTAGGAAAGTTGTTAATAAAAAGTCTGTACAGAGATTGCGGGATGATTTAGAATATGTAGAAGTAGAGGCGCGGAAATCACAAGAAAGGATGCGTAAGCTGCGAAATGACCCGGAGTTCAAGCAGAATGAAGCAGTTAAATCACAAGAAAGGATGCGAAAGCTGCGAAATGACCCGGAGTTCAAGCAGAGTGAAGCAGTTAAAACACAAGAACGAATTCAGAAAATGCGAAGAGACCCGGAGTTCAAGCAGAGTGAAGTAGTTAAAACTCAAGAACGAATTCAGAAATTGCGAAATGATCCGGAGTTCAAGCAGAGTGAAGCAGTTAAAACACAAGAACGAATTCAGAAAATGCGAAATGATCCGGAGTTCAAGCAGAGTGAAGCAGTTAAATCACAAGAAAGGATGCAAAAGCTGCGAAATGATCCGGAGTTCAAGCAAAGTGAAGCAGTTAGAACCCAAGAACGAATTCAGAAAATGCGAAGAGACCCGGAGTACAAGCAGAGTGAAGTAGTTAAAACTCAAGAACGAATTCAGAAATTGCGAAATGATCCGGAGTTCAAGCAGAGTGAAGCAGTTAAAACACAAGAACGAATTCAGAAAATGAGAAATGATCCGGAGTTCAAGCAGAGTGAAGCAGTTAAATCACAAGAAAGGATGCGAAAGCTGCGAAATGATCCGGAGTTCAAGCAGAGTGAAGCAGTTAAAACACAAGAACGAATTCAGAAAATGCGAAATGATCCCGAGTTCAAGGAGAGTGAAGCAGTTAAATCACAAGAAAGGATGCGAAAGCTGCGAAATGACCCGGAGTTCAAGCAGAGTGAAGCAGTTAAAACTCAAGAACGAATTCAGAAATTGCGAAATGATCCGGAGTTCAAGCAGAGTGAAGCAGTTAAAACACAAGAACGACTTCAGAAATTGCGAAAAGGTCCCGAATTCAAGCAGAAAGAAGCAGTTAAAACACAGGAACGGATTCAAAAGCTGCGAAATGACAAAGAATACAAACGGAGTGAAGCATCTAAAAATTTACAACGCATACAACAGCATAGACTTAAAAAAAGTTTTGTTGAAAAGGAGACTATCAGAAATAAAGAAAGGACTGCGTTGAAAAGGAAGTCTAAGGAAGAAAGGCAAAAAGAGCGAGAAGCGGAAAAAGAACGAAGACGTATTGAGAGGTCCAACAATTTATGTCGCCATCGTGAAAATGTTGTAAGGCAAGTAAGAAATTGTGAAAATCCCACATCGAAAGCGAAACAAAAGTTTATTGTTGCCTCCAAGGAAGTTCCTGAATACGTTTGTTGTTGTTGCCAGGGACTTTTCTTTAAGAAATCCGTGAGAGATTATGATTTAGAAAAGTGCTTTTCAGTTTTCGATAGAAATCAAAAGGGGCTGGCAAGTAACAAATTTGATATAAATGAGTTTAGAAACCAAATTGACAGCTTCCCGTCGGGATATATTTGCGTGTCATGTAAACAATCAACTGATAAAGACAGAGTTCCCATTATTGCGATCAGCCATGGATTAGATTTTCCTGAAGTTCCAGGTTATGTGGCGGATTTGTCTGATTTGGAAGAACGAATGGTTTCTCCGTATTTGTATTTTATGCAAGTTCGAGATTTAAAACCACATGCGTTGAATCCACAGATGGGGGTAAAAGGTAGTGTAGTAAACGTTCCAGTAGATATTGAAGACATGGTTGCTGCTTTGCCAAGACAATTCGACAACTTGAGCACTATTCAGATCAAGCTAAAACGGCATGTTGAACACAAATCACATTATATGTACGAGACAATAAGACCACAGAAAGTTATTAAAGCGTTGAAATATTTACTCAATCAGGAGTTGTATGCAACTAATAACATAACATTGAATGAAAATTTTCTGCAAGAATTTAATGATGCAGATGATAACACAACAGTAAATTTTATAATAAATGCTGAAGATCGTACTGATGAAGGCGATGGTAACGACAATAATGATGAAGAACAGGTTGATATGGAGGACGATTTGCAGGGTCTAGATCTAGAAGAAGAATTATTCATAGCAAATACGTGCGAAGAAGTTGTACTGCTAAATAGAGGTATAAACGGTGACAACGTAAATAATATAAAAATAATCGCCCCAGGACAATCCAAAAGACCAATTTCATTTTATGACGTTAGCAATTTGGACGAAATGCTTTTTCCGACTATTTACGGTGGTCAAAAATTGCACTTGCATTCTGGAGTGACTTACACGAAGAGAATTAAATCAGAATTAAGAAGATTCGACAGACGATGTAGTAGAAAGCCGAGAGTCGTCTTATTTAAAGCTCTGCAAAAATTATATCGGGATGTTGTAAACTCTGTTCAAACGGCATTAAGGAAGGTGCAGAAAACAAGAAACTTAACCGCTGCGCAAGCTCTCGATTCTAACTTCATGCAAGACGTAGTTTTCACATCCGATTCAGGATACAAGTTTCTAAATCATATTCGATGTTCACCGGCATACTGGAAAGAACGTAAAAGTGAATTACTTGCTATGATGAGACAGTTGGGAAAGCCGACGTTTTTTTTCACTTTGACTCCGGGTGAATACAGTTGGCCGGAACTATTAATTTGTTTGTACAAATTGCAAAGAAATAAAACATTGTCTGTAAAGCAGGCATTGGAGCTAAGCGAATTTGACAAATCAGAACTAGTCAAGAACGATCCAGTTACTTGTGTACGCTATTTCAATAATAAAGTTATGGAATTTATGAAATATTTACAAAGCGGAAGTGGAGGTCCCTTTGATGAGTACAAAGTTGACGATTATTTCTTACGTTGGGAATTTCAAATGCGGGGATCGCCCCATGTCCATGGATTTTTGTGGCTTAAAGATGCTCCTCAATATTCAGAAGATGGAACATGTCAAGCTGTAATTGATTTTGTGGACAGATTTATAACATGCAAATACGAAGATGACAATCCCTACATGGCCGCACATTTGCATAAACACACTCATACATGTTACAAAAAGTGTAAAAGTCGTGAAAAGATCTGTCGATTTCATTTTCCACAATTTGTTATGGACAAGACGATGATTCTTTTGCCATTACCAGAGGAAGAAAAAACACCTGCAGTTTCCAAACACTTGGACAAGATAAAAGAACTGATGCAAGGATATTTTAAGGCCCAAGAATTTAGCGACGACACCTTCAATGACGTGCTTGGGAAACTTTTTCTCACTAGAAAAGGGTATATATCCGCTGTTCGTTCTTCAATTAAAGAACCAAAAATTTTTTTGAGGCGCACGTGCAGGGAAGTGCGAGTGAATAGTTACTGCAAGGACTTTATGATATGGGAGGCAAACACGGATCTACAGTTTGTACTTGACGAATACGCAGCTGTAACGTACATGTGCGATTATGTTTTGAAGGATGAAGCCGGCTTAGTAAGAATTCTCGAAGAAGCCACGAAAGATAATCAGTTTGCTTCTTTGAAAATTAAGGACAGGCTGAAAGCTATAGCATCAAAATTTTTGAATTCATCTGTCATGGGGGCCCAAGAGGCAGTTTATCATTGCTTGTCCTTGCCTTTGTCGGAGAAGTCGAGAACAGTTGTTCACATTTCTACTTGGCCGAAGAAGGATCGAGTGAGAATTTTAAAGAGAAAAGGTGAGCTTCAGGAGTTGGAAGGAGAATCGACCGATATATTCACAGATGGATTGTTTGAAAAATATGGTAAAAGACCGGAAAAATACGAAAATTTGTGCTTGGCCGATTTTGCTGCCGAATATAATACAAAGAAAAAAGTTGTTAGGGAAAACGATGAAGAGATAGACGATGAATCTTTCTCATTAGTTTCCAGGAGAGCAACCAAAGTTATTAGATATAAAAGGTACAATGAACAGGTTGATCCTGTCAATTATTACAGAGAAAGGTTGCGTCTGTTCCTACCGTGGAGAAATGAAGAAAATGAAGTTGAGAATGTAAATTGCCAGGAAAAGTTTTTTCAAAATCTTGAAATAATTAAAACAAATTCAGCTAAATATTCTGTAATATCGGATGATGTCCTTGATAGATATATGGAGCAAGCTACAGAGGAAAACAGGGAATTTAGAGAACAAGAAGCTGAACAATTTGTCGCTGAAAGGATATCGCAAAGTCAAGAAGTAGATGTAATGTTACCTGGTGATGGAGGTGCGAAAACAAATAAAAAGTCCTCTGACAATGATAATAGTCCATGCGTCCGTATTACGTGTCCACCAAGAATCGCTAAAGAGTCTTTAGAAGACATGATGCGGAAATTGAATGAGAAGCAACGAGAAATTGCTATGCATATATTACATTGTTT
Organism: Pycnomerus fuliginosus; assembly: GCA_963924575.1. NCBI lineage: Eukaryota > Metazoa > Arthropoda > Insecta > Coleoptera > Zopheridae > Pycnomerus > Pycnomerus fuliginosus. The sequence continues at coordinate 24,250,983 of OZ004622.1, forward strand.
CAAAACTGGACAACATTCTGAGAAATTGTTAATTTTAGGTTCAGCTGGAACGGGTAAAAGTTTACTAATAAATGCAGTTTATCAATTAGTTACAAATTATTTTGATAGTCAACCGGGAGCGCAGACCGACTGTGCCAGAGTCTTACTAACCGCGTATTGTGGTAAAGCGGCATTTCTGATTGGTGGAATTACGTTACACACAGCTTTTGCTTTGCCTGTAAATCAGTATAGTGGAACAATGACTGAGCTTTCTAACGACATAGCTTCGAAACTAAGAAAAGATTTAATACATGTGAAACTCGTGATAGTTGATGAAATTAGTATGGTAGGAGTCAAGACGTTTCATTACCTAGATCGTAGGCTTAGACAAATATTTGGGCGACCTAAAGAAAGTTTCGGAGGCATAGCCGTTTTGTTGGTCGGTGACTTGTTTCAGTTGAGTCCAGTCTTTGATCGGTATATTTTTGAGTCACTGCCCGGTCAGTTGATGGGAGAAGTGTTAGGAAATGAATTATGGGAACAGTTTCAATTGTTTGAATTAAGGGAAATTATGAGACAAAAAGACCAACAATTTGTGCGGGCGTTAAACAACTTGGGTCGAGGCCAATTGACTGCAGACGATGTAAAACTGATAAATTCGCGCTCGGTTACTCGTATGGCAGATATTCCCGAAGATGCTGTAAGACTTTATTACGAAAATAAAAATGTTGATGAGTACAATAATCAACGCATTAATAGTAAATTTGGCGAAGAACATGCGGCAGAGGCCACAGATAAAGTTGTTGGTAAAATAACTGAAAGCAGTAGGGAGAAAATTTTGGATAAATATAGAAATAAGCCAGTATCCGAGGTTATGGGTGTTCCTTATAGTATTCGTTTAAAAATTGGAATAAAGTACATGCTGACTGTCAACAGTGACCTTCAAGATGGTCTAGTGAATGGGGCAACGGGCGTACTAAAACATATCACTTTTAAAGAAAATTCAACTGTTCCTGAAGTTTTGTGGTTAGATTTCAACTCCAATCGTGTTGGCCAGAAAGCCAAATTAAAACACTCATTATATATTCAACAACATAGCGATGTTTGCACGAATTTGGTACCATTGGAAAAAGTAAGTGTTGAATTAAGCGTTGATAAAAATTTAAAATATCGTTTAACTCGAAGAAACTTTCCATTGGTCCCTGCTGAAGCTATAACAATTCACAAGTCACAGGGTCAGACATACCGAAATGTTTGCGTGGACTTTTCAAAATCCAAAAACATGAATAGAGCATTGAAGTACGTGGCTCTTTCGAGATCTGATTTCGACGGTATTTACATAATTGGTCAATTCAGAAAGCCTAATGCTGTAAAAAATGACATAGTTTTGAAGGAAATAAACAGATTAAAGAAAGAATGCAATTTGCAGTTGAGTTATGACAATTTAAGTAGTAAGACGGGTTTCGTAGTTGGATACCACAACGTGAGATCGTTAAATAAAAACAAAAGTAATTTGATGAACGATAACTGGTATAGAGGATGCGATTTTCTAATATTATCAGAAACAAACACCAGACAAAGTGATGACATAAACTTGCCGTCTTTCAATGTTGTTTTCAGAACTGACGAAAATGAACGAGTTAATTGTAAGGGATTACTGGGCTACGCAAAACCTCACATCAACATCCGTAATGTCGTATTGAAAAAAGTCGATTGCCCATCGTATCATTTACATTTTGTTAAATTTGAATTAGTTGAATATCCTGTTGTAATATTAACCGGATACAAATCACCGAAAACTCCGATTTCTGTATTTAAAGATAATTTTAGTGATATATTGGAGCACATAAGTTCTAATTCCGTCAAGGATATAATAGTATTAGGTGACTTTAATTTTAACGTTTTATTGAATGACAATGGTCTCAGTTCATTTTTTCAAAAATACGGCTTGATTACCTGTCTCAATTCTAATGTTATAACAACAGACGGCAATACGCAAATAGATGTTGTATTTTCAAACATTCTTGATCTTTATGCGGGATGCTACGAAAGCTACTTTTCAGATCACAAACCCATATTTTGTGAAATTGGTAAAACAGTCCCTAGTAAGAGAGTTGCATCCGAGTCCGTATTACATGTAAGCCATGGTGAAGTGTCACAACCAAAAGTGAGGAAACAGTTAAATCTAAACCACGAGATTCCGTCACCCGTCAAAGGGACATCAGTTAAAATTGTGAATGTTTGTAATCACATTCCCACGGTGAAGTCATCAGAACACGACGTTCATAATCAAATTAACGGGTTACTCAATCCCGACGGCGTGAGTTGCTATGCAAATGCAACTATACAATTTTTTCTGGTCATTCCTGAATTTAGGCAATACATTCAAAACGCAGAACAAAGTGAATTTAATGGAATACTGAAAGGAATTTTGAATAAACATGTAAAAAGTGGCAAAACTCTCCGACGTTACATTGGTGGAGACTTCTCAATACAACAACAGCAAGATGCGCAGGAGTTTATGAGTTTTGTACTATATGAGTTAGATAATGAATTTATCGAGTTATTAAAGTTTAATGTATATGATACTTTGACATATTGTGTAAACTGTCACCAAGTACAGCCAGGTTCTGTAATAACTCACAGTAGCTTTCTGTTTGTTGATTTTAACGTAAGCAGTCCTGAAGAGAACGATTTCAGAAGTATTTTTGAACCGAAAAGCATTTCCGATAGACAATGTAATTATTGTTCCAGTGAAAATAGTGTAGTGGAAGAATTACAAATTGTGTCTACAAATGAATACGTTATAATGACTTTCAAGAGATTTACGTATATCAATGGTAATGGAACAAAATTGAATACGACTTATACAAATTTTGACAGTGAACGTGTTCGAATAAATGATGTCGAATTTGAAGCCATCGGTGCTGTTCTTCACATAGGCGACACGATTAACAGTGGCCATTATGTATCTTTGGTAAAATACAATTCGTGTTGGTATAAATGTGATGACAACTACATAGAGAAAATTAACACATTTGACGAAACTTTAAAGGATGTTTATATTTTACTATTAAAGAAAAAGAATGCGACTCATAATGAAGATAATTTGAATACAAACGGTATATTTGACGACAAAAAGACGGTAATACCTGCTCCAAGGGTATTTGATGAGATGGAAATTTTGGATTCGTATAGTGTAAAGGGTTTAGAGAGGCGCAACAATAAACAAATTTGTTACGCCAATGCTACCGTCCAAGCACTCTTGTGCTTAAAAGAATTCAGGTTATGCGTTTTGAGAAAGAGCAATGAGATGAAGATGACGATGGCTAAAATATTAACCAACGAAACAGATAGTTGTGATGATTTGAGATCTTCCCTTGGAAAACCATTTAGTAGTGATTGGCAACAGCAGGATGCAAATGAATTTTTATTTGCACTAATGGAGAAATTAGATGATGATAACTTCTTGCATTGTATTGAATTTCAGGCGTATGATCCGCTAATATACTGCAAACAATGTTGTGAATGCAATAATTATAATTATATAAAGACTTGGTGTCTAATGTTGGACTTGCCGAATGAAAGGATTCAAGTTCCATTTGAAACTCTATTCTCATTTAAGGCGAGTTCTGTTTTATGCAAAAATTGTTTGACGGACGCCTATATGGTAGAAAGGCCGGAAATGAAGTCTTTTCCCAAGTATCTGTTTATTTGCTTAAAGAGGTATTCCATGTCAGAAGATCAGAAATTTTGCAAGTTACGCAGTTTAATCACGAACTTTAACTGGAAGGACGTTGTAATACATGATGTCCACTTTGTAGTGCGTGCTGCAGTTTTACATTATGGTGATACATTGCAGCAAGGTCATTATATTGCAGTCGTAAGGAAAGATAAAATTTGGTACGAGTGTGACGATGATCATGTAACAATAAGAAGTCAATTTGATAATTCACTTGCTAATGTTTATTTATTGATTCTTAATAAGAAAAGGGACGAACATTTCCATCAACCTATGAATATAAAAAGAGAAAAGACTGAAGATATGGACTCTATAAGATCCTTATCAGATATATCATTAACAATAACGTTAAGTACGGATGATGATCATGGTGGTGATATTAATAATAATAACGATGTTAATGGATGATACGATCACGGTGCAAGTCCGCTTAAAAGAAGCTAAGTACACAAGGATGTGCCGTAGGTACGACCACGGTGCAGGTCCGCAACAATGAAATTAAGTGATTTAAATAAGGCAAGCTCTAACACATAAAGGATGTGCCGTTGGTATGACCACGGTGCAGGTCCGCATAAATGAAGCTAAGTACACAAGGATGTGCCGTAGGTTCGACCACGGTGCAGGTCCGCATCAATGAAATTAAGTGATTTAAATGAGGCAGGCTCTAACACATAAAGGATGTGCCGTTGGTATGACCACGGTGCAGGTCCGCATAAATGAAGCTAAGTACACAAGGATGTGCCGTAGGTTCGACCACGGTGCAGGTCCGCAACAATGAAATTAAGTGATTTAAATGAGGCAAGCTTTAACACATAAAGGATGTGCCGTTGGTATGACCACGGTGCAGGTCCGCATCAATGAAATTAAGTGATTTAAATAAGGCAAGCTCTAACACATAAAGGATGTGCCGTTGGTATGACCACGGTGCAGGTCCGCATAAATGAAGCTAAGTACACAAGGATGTGCCGTAGGTTCGACCACGGTGCAGGTCCGCAAAAATGAAATTAAGTGATTTAAATGAGGCAAGCTTTAACACATAAAGGATGTGCCGTTGGTATGACCACGGTGCAGGTCCGCATCAATGAAATTAAGTGATTTAAATAAGGCAAGCTCTAACACATAAAGGATGTGCCGTTGGTATGACCACGGTGCAGGTCCGCATAAATGAAGCTAAGTACACAAGGATGTGCCGTAGGTTCGACCACGGTGCAGGTCCGCAACAATGAAATTAAGTGATTTAAATAAGGCAAGCTGTAACACATAAAGGATGTGCCGTTGGTATGACCACGGTGCAGGTCCGCATCAATGAAATTAAGTGATTTGAATAAGGCAAGCTCTAACACATAAAGGATGTGCCGTTGGTATGACCACGGTGCAGGTCCGCATCAATGAAATTAAGTGATTTGAATAAGGCAAGCTCTAACACATAAAGGATGTGCCGTTGGTATGACCACGGTGCAGGTCCGCATAAATGAAGCTAAGTACACAAGGATGTGCCGTAGGTTCGACCACGGTGCAGGTCCGCAACAATGAAATTAAGTGATTTAAATAAGGCAAGCTTTAACACATAAAGGATGTGCCGTTGGTATGACCACGGTGCAGGTCCGCATCAATGAAATTAAGTGATTTAAATAAGGCAAGCTCTAACACATAAAGGATGTGCCGTTGGTATGACCACGGTGCAGGTCCGCATAAATGAAGCTAAGTATACAAGGATGTGCCGTAGGTTCGACCACGGTGCAGGTCCGCAACAATGAAATTAAGTGATTTAAATAAGGCAAGCTTTAACACATAAAGGATGAGTGCCGTTGGTATGACCACGGTGCAGGTCCGCATCAATGAAATTAAGTGATTTAAATGAGGCAAGCTTTAACACATAAAGGATGTGCCGTTGGTATGACCACGGTGCAGGTCCGCTTAAAAGAAGCTAAGTACACAAGGATGTGCCGTAGGTTCGACCACGGTGCAGGTCCGCATCAATGAAATTAAGTGATTTAAATGAGGCAAGCTTTAACACATAAAGGATGTGCCGTTGGTATGACCACGGTGCAGGTCCGCTTAAAAAAAGCTAAGTACACAAGGATGTGCCGTAGGTTCGACCACGGTGCAGGTCCGCCTCAATGAAATTAGTGCCCGGTTTCTGGAAGTTAATTTATGGAACTGATAAAGCTGTTGGACCAATAACCGTCCATTAAGTCCATTAAATCTTTTCCGAAACGTATATTAGCAGTTATCGGTTCCATAAAGTCTCTACAACTTATCTCAGCTCTAGACATTTTGAACACAAAGTAATACTTTAATGGTAGTCTAGAAAACAAATGATTCTAAATTAAGTATTAGGTACACGAAACGCAATTTCCCACCCTAGCATCCTTCATTATTACCATTGGTTTCAACAAATATTTCAGGGAATATTCGGCACTAAGCAGGAAATGTGTCATTAGCGGTTGTAAGTATACTTACCTAAATGAATAATTTCGTTTTGCCCAATATTTATAATACATTTTAGCTGCTGTTTGTAAAATTTGACAATATTTCTAATTTGAAATGAACGAAATATTTGAAGCTTGTAGGATTGGTCACGACATCTGTTGGTGTGCATGCTAACTGTTTTAATCAGCATTTCGTTGTGTGACAAATAAGTTATGGAACGATATCTTTCAGAAACACTTTCACTTTCAAACTATGTCGGCTCAAAAACTTTAACTTTCCGTTAACTATGGAACCAATAAGAGAACATTTCAGAAACCGGGCATAAGTGATTTGATGATTTGAATAAGGCAAGTAAAGGATGTGCCGTTGGTATGACCACGATGCAAATCAACATAAAAGGCGTGCCGTCGGTATGACCACGGTGCAGGTCCGTATAAATGAAACGAAGTGCATAAAGCTGGATCCACACTACGTAACAAACCACGTTATTATGATGGGTAACAAAGTTATAAATCTTCTAACAGAAGAATAAGAATAACCTTTAGATAGATAACGATTTTTTTTCTTCTCTTTCTGCAATACGTTTTATGTACTGTATGCTAATCAATGGAAAACCGTTGAAAAAATTACCGTTTTTCTTTTCTTTCTCTAGATAATTGTCATGCATAAAGCATTGCATAAAACAACGAGAGATTTTACAAATTTCTGGTTTGCGAGTTGTACACACGAATGCTTGTTGGTGTGCTTGCACGAGTTTTGAACCAACAAGCATGAGCGATCTGAAACGAAGAAAATTTCCCGAAATTGTAAAATCTAGAGTTGAATTTCAAGTTGTATTTCCGTCGAGGAAATACCACTAGTGACAATTTCCAGTTGAGTTGTCTGTAACATTGTTATTATAGCCTGTTTTGTTACGTGAGTACCCAGCTTAAGGATGTGCCGTCGGTATGACCACGGTGCAGGTCCGCACTAAATGAAACTATACTTTAACTTACGTGCAAGGAAATCGGTCCTTCCCCAAATTTCAGTCACATTCGAAGTGCCGTAACTCCTCAAGAAGTTGAAGAATTTGAGTGACTTTTTTTCTTTGACACACAACAAAATGTGCTATCCAGGAAAAACCACACTAAAACCCGACAACTTTGTTGAACAATCATAAAACTTTGACTTTATTGAATTTGCGGAGGGGTCGATTTCTTTGCATGTAAGAGTGCTTTGAATAATGTAAGGTACCTATACCTAAGCTACAATATAAAGGTAATTGTGTCGTCGGTATGACCACGGTGCAGGTCCGTATGAATTAAAATAAGCCTAAAGGCTGTAAATAAAGACTTCATTCGCAATGATGATGCACCAATTACAAATTTAGTAGCTCCATTATTAATTAACAATTAACGCAGGAGTATGCAAACTCCAAACTTTGTAAACTATGTAATAGTTAATAATTTATGTAGGTAGGTACCCAACTTGAATTTCACTTAGGTACTTATACACTGAACCAAGCTTATATCCACATAATTGTGTATTATTTCAAATTATTATTATCGGTTTGAAATGAACAAGGCTATAAGCAAAATTATATTCCTGCGTTAATTTTCAGTCTTAACTTCTATATTAATTTCGTCGTTGCGAATGGATCTTTAGGGAACTTATAGCATAAAAAGCGTGCCGTCGGTATGACCACGGTAAAAGAGTACTTTGCAAATTCCCTTAGTTCTTTTTTTTACGTTAAATTTTTGTTCAAAAGCAAAAAATTACTTCTGGTCTTCATTGACTTGCTCAAATAGGTACCTACTACCAAGAGTTAGTTGCAATGGATAATGTTTTAGTATGAGAACGGTACACTGTACCATTTGTATATTTATGTATGTATAATTTGTAAATTGAAATAATTTGTGAAGTAGAGATGTAAAATATCAAGAGATCCAAAAAAAACTGATGCTTTACAAAATTATTGGCCATGTTAAGAAAAAGAATTAATCGAAAACATGAGTTTCAATTCTAAAACTCACTAACGATGAGTGTCTTTTTTTTTGGATAACTTGATATGAGGTATCAAGTAGTTTTAAGAATTTGCAGAACTTTAAAGCGTGTTTCTTAAATATGTAACCTCGGTGATATTAATTGAGGCAATTATTGAAGCAATTAACATGCTGGTGGATTTGAGAAGCTACTGTTATAGTTAATCCCCAACAGGTATACTCTTAAACCTATCCACTCAATGCATTATCTTCACTTAACAGAGGTACGTACCTATACAAATGGCTAACTACTTACACAATGATTTTTGGAAACATTTAGATTTTTCCAAGTTGCATAATAAGTCGCTAAAAACAACGAAAGATTCAACATCTGGAAATGGAATTAAGTAGCCCTTGAGTAAAATAAACTGCCAGAAACTAACGTGTTTTGAAAAAAAATGCGACAAATACATTACACAAGCTAAGGTTGCAAAGGATTTATTGATGGAAGGAAGCCAATTCTGCGATGAATTGGCCATGTTAGGAGGATGATGAAAGATAGAAAAGTAAGAAGACCCTCAGCTAAACAAAGGTGGTTCCTGTCTGTTTTAATCGCATAGAGTGGAATCGTCTACCATACAAGGAAATATTGAATTATTGCGTCATAGGTAAGCTGGTGTTGCTGTTAAGCACCCAATCTGTCAATACCATACCATATCAAATGATTAACATTTAACGTCAAGGTCATGATATTTAAGGGACGCAGAATTTTGTTAATATTTTTTTTTAGGTATTTTTAGACGCACCACTTAGATATATGGTGTCATGAATGGATGGGGGGTTAAACGTGTTACGAAGAAATTCCCAGAATTAGATAAAACCTGTAGTGAAAGACAAAACTCTATGACTTTAAAACAGTTTGTTTTAAAAGAGACGTAGTGAAAATGGAAAGAACACAGTTGCGAATGGAACAAACATTTATGCTATCCAACAAACAGACTGCAATTAGAACGTGAGCTCTTCATTCTTCAATACTATGGGTCTTAGGTATTTTATAATATCTAATTTACATACGGTGTTTACATTTTTGATATTGTAGTTTAGAATAGTACCCCACAGAAAAACAAAGAAAAACGCAATGGAAACAGAGACGGCAACTCTTCTTTTTAGCGTGTGGTGCTCATCACTCTTACTGGATGAATGGCGAGGGAGGAGTGTGCAAAAGTCTTCGCACAATTTCCAATTTTAGTATTTCAAAATACTATTACTTTACAAATGTCGCAACTTTAACAGAGGCCCTAGAGGATTTGGGTAACTAACTAGAAACAATAGCCGAGCTCGGTGCTTGCGCCGTCAAACATTTAAAAAAAGCATTGTAGATTTTTCAGTTTTTCCCAGGATAGTAGGTGCAGGCACAGTCTGGTTCAGTTTGTCGAATATTTGAAAAATTGTGCGTAAAACTGGAGTTCACTAATAGATGCCGCCACTGAATGGAAAAACGGAAAACTGTCATTTTCTGTTTTCGTCGTACCAGATTTGGAACATATTTCTTTGCCAAATGGTGACTTCATCTTCAAATTGTAATCATTTATCCATCTCATTTCATAATAATTATTTCTAAAATTTTTTTTTAGATTTTGTATCAGACCGAGTATCAGACACTGTTACGATAAAAACTAAAAAGTTCTTATACTTTCTTACCTACTCAAGTTTCGTCATTGTTCCAAGTACAAACATGAAAATATTTCTTGATATGTAGGCACTTTTTTTTTCTTGGACAGTGACTGATTTTAAGGCTGTTATTAGTAAAAATACTGAAATCCAAGGTAAAGTGGAAATGGTGGATACAGTTAACGGAAAGGTTGCAAAAATTGAAAAAGCGGCAGCTCGATGTCTTGACACAATGTTTTAAGTTTAAAATGTCCCATCGAAAGCTTAGTTTATGGACCCAATCTCATTTTAAACAAACATCAAGCTAATAAGCGCTATGTGGATCCCAGAGTATTCCCAGTAGTGGTACCTCCACCTACTTACCAACCGGATGTAGCGGTTGGAACACCCCTTGAGCTGGGATAAGTACTTATGGAAGTATATGTTCCTGTAGGTATGTATGTTTTAGGTACTACATATGTGATATTGATACATAAATTTTAGGTAACAACCCGAAACAAACCTTTTGGGCACCTTATAGATATCAGCAAACGATTGTTGTAAAGATGTAGAGTAAATGCTACGTAGAGCAGCGGTTCTCAAAGTTTTGTACTTCGCGCCCCCTTTTTTGACGTTGAATAATTCGGTGCCCCCCTGCATAATATGAAATATATAAGAATGTATGTATTATGAAATTACCAAATTTTCTTACTACGCCCCTGCTCACGCAACACTGTACTGATTTCGTTGCCGAATGTTCATTTTTTATTTGGAGGCAAACGTAAGCTTATTGACAAAGAAGCTTCTTTTTTGGCGCCCCCCTTGTGAAGCTTTGGCGCGCCCCACAGTTTGAGAACCGCTGATATGCAATTTCATATTTCCTGTATTATATACCTATCGGTTGATATTTTAAATGATTATGTATTTTTAACGAAAATAATTTTAGGTTAGGTTAGGTATAGTTATTAAGATATGTAGTAGGTACCTAATTGAAATACTTATGTACAATAGATACGTCGTACAATATTTGTAGGTACTTATACCATTATAATAGTGTCCATTAGTAGTGATCCATCACTTCAAGACTTAATTTGGCATTTAAATTGTATAGGTACTCGTACGTCTAATGTAGTCCATAAAATTTTTGAATTATATAGCTTGCTATTAACATAGTTCAGTAAATAATTATATTATATTGCATCAACGTAATAAGAATTTCAGTGAGAAACTCAATTCATACTACGCACTATTATAGTCTTCTAGAATTAAAAGATCCTCTTCCTCCTCCTTACATAGCGTTACATAATGAATATTATACCTATTCGGTACAGGTAAGATAAGAAAGTGGCTGAACATATGAAAACCAGCGAAATCTGATTGTTGTTTCCGAGTTTTAGCATCATATTTCAATTTCAGCGATTCGTACGAAGCAACTAACTTGACCGTTACAGGTTTATTAAACCATTTCTGTAGAGAGTATATGCCCTTCGAAAAGGGTAAAAAGCGTCCTTCGATGAATTTAGAATGTGACTCAAGTTTTCGTATCCGTACAAACCGGTACAAAAGCTTTTCCCAAAACCATTACAGTGCTCTATTGTTGCTCTTTTGGCTTGGTTGCAGCCCGTTGTACTACATCTGGTGCTTTTGGACGCTCTCATCATGACATTTTGTGACAAATTATTTATTTGTGTCATGATTTGCCATTCTTGCGTCACAGTAATCTCAAAACTGGCAGAGCCGTTAATACAGCTGGACTGTTTTACTTACTGGGTAGACTGGCTCCCTTCATGCACTGGAATTATTGAAATCATTTGTCTCTGAAATCATCAATAGCAACAGAGTAAACAACGCTAAAATTTTGGGTTGAGTGTAATCTTTGTCTGCGAAATGGTAAGTACCTACATAATTAATTATTGTTCCTCTTTTTACCAATTACTGATAAGTATTTAGAAATAGTTGCTATCATCAAGTAATTCTGCAATTCTGAGCAGAACTCGGCCCTATTCCAACATCAACTTTGCAACTTTGTGCTTTGCAATTTGAACTATGAAAACCAATTTATGTTCATGAAGCAATTTTCCAAAGGAAAGTGAAAATCCAATGACTTTGGATACATACAAAGTGATTTAGAATTTGAAGAATCCTTTCAAATGTACCGTCTGCATGTGGAGAACTTGCAAAGTGCAAAGTTACAATAAATTTTGATGGAACATGGCCTAGGTTAATTCATTTGCATACGAGAAAAAAAAGTTTATACCATCCACATATAATTCTATTAATTTATTTCTGTTTACAGAACACAAGCGAAAAATTTGTTTATATTCGGGGCGATGTTTTGAAAACATCCCTCGACTACCCCCTAGTCCTGGCCGTCAGTCAAGATTTGAAAATGAACGCTGGACTAGCGAAGGCCGTGAAGTAAGTAATTACTCACAACATAAATGATTTATTTCTATCAATAAAAACATGAATAATATACGGTTACGTACCTAAAGTTAAAGTTTTTTGTCCCTTTTGCAGAATGATGTTCGGAGAATTTCATCTCCAAAAGGCATTCGAGGAGCAAAAGCCAGCGGTTGGCGGCCTCTTCGTCTACGAGGGCCCACGGAGTGTGGTATGTCTCGTGACGAAGAGGCTGTACAACGACAAGCCAAATACATCCAACCTCTTATCTTCCTTTATACTGTTAAACGAATGGTTGTGCAGCCGAGCTATTAACAGAGTGGTGGCCAATAAAATTGGGTGCGGGCGAGACGGTCAAAATTGGGACGTCGTGGCGCAGCTCCTGGAGGCCACATGCCCTAGCATCCAGTTTTGCGTTTATACATACAAGGAGTAAGTTAGACCATGCCTGTATTATTATTTTTCCGAAATTATTTCAAATTTTTTCTCTCTTTGCTTCTGTTCTCAACAATGCTCGTTTACTTTCAGAAACTCTTCAACTTCCAGGGATCCTCCAGGAGCCCGCCGTCCCTTCATCCGGCGTCAACCGTACAAGTACCGCCCGCGCCCAAGTAGGGGGCGTCCACGTTATTAATTGAAAAGTTTTTAAAGTTTTTAAGTTTAAGTTTTTTAAGTGCCATTTTGTGCGATTTTTGAATTTTAATTGAATAATATAAAATGTTCCTTATATAAATAAAAGTCGCCTAAATCTTTGACTTTTGTTTCTATTCGAATTAGGTAACATTGAAAATGTATAAAGACGGTTTTATCACTTTGGAGGCCCTGTCGTTGATTTTTTTAACCTCCCCGCAACCAATTTAAAAAAATACAGCAGTGAAGCGGCTGGAACCTCCCCATCGCGCGGATCTTTGACTTGTATTTCTAGTCGAATTAGCATAGAAAATGTATGACTGGTTTCCATGATGGTTTTAGAACTTTTTTAGAACGCACAAATTGAAACATTCATCAGAGAAGAGTAGGTATAAGTACTAGTAAGTCCTTTTTACGCAGGACCCCCAAAGTTCTAAAACGGTCGTTGAAACCAGTCTTATACAATTTCTGTGCTAATTCGGCTAGAAACACAAGTCAAAGATCCACGCGATGGGGAGGTTCCAGCCGCTTCACTGCTGCATTTTTAAATATACTCTCATTTTACCATCCTAAAGAACTTTTTTTTTAATTTATTGTCAGCATCAGGAAGGTCTTCAAATACTTGTTCTAAATAATACAAAATTCATTCGCATTTACTGCCCTTTGGGTAAAAAAAAATTAAATTTTTGTAATAACACTAAAAACACATTATAGCCCAAACTGCTGGATGGAGTTGACTGAAATTTGGTACATGGAGATTGGGTGATCCGTTGAAGACCTGAAAGGCTTTTGGAAGCAATTGGTAAACGGGAAGTGCCATTTAAGCATATCAACTTAAAATTTTAAATACAAGGCCTCTTTTTTATGTCGCCATTAGAAAGACGATCAAATTCTGGTTCTAAAAAAGTATTCACAGTCTTTGCCATTTCAGTGGAAAATAGAGAAAAAATTCTTTCTCATTAAAGGGTAGCGGGCTGACAGTGGATGGACTAAAGTGGCAGTTATTGTCAAAAAGGTGGCAAAATATTAACCTTAAAAGGAACATGTTGTCAAATGTGATGGATGATGACGGTATTTGTCGAAAAGCATAACAAATTTTCTACTGAATTGACTACTATCTACACAGAATATAAAGATCCACGCGATGGGGAGGTTCCAGCCGCTTCTCTGCTGCATTTTTTTAAAGCAGAAATTTCAAGAGACTGTAAATAATTTTAAATAAAAGTTTTTCATTAGAGTTGCATTTTTATTGTCAACCTCACATGAACTTGAAAAGAGTGTATTGACTTCCTTTCCATAACGAGAGAGTTCATCAGCTCGGACGTTCACAGTGTGTTTGTATAGAAGAATCTCTCATTAAATGCTTCGACTTCCATATATGAACATGAAAGAGTTAAGATTCCGAGTTTATAAAAATTACAAAATATTACCTCCGCTCGGAGTAGGCTCCATAAATGGAAGAAAAATTGATTCTGCGAAGCACTAGGTGATTATAACGAGACATATAAGGTATTTCCTCTTTAAATCGCACGACAGGACGTAGTCGTCTAGCCATTATATGACTATAATTGCGTAAATTCCCATCATACAAGTTGAATTTTTTTTATCTTCACTTTTCTATAAAACATCGGGACCGGGCAAGCCTGCTACCATTTGTATACGTGTTTGCGTGAGCCGTACGTTACATTATGTCTTCTCGCAGTCTATCCGATTTTTTTTCAAATTTTAACCCCGATGAAGAACAACCAGGTCCGTCCGCGGTAAGTGAAAAATTAATTGTGATTCATTTACCGGTATTCTCTAACGACAAAATTAAAATTCATCAAAATTTATTAATTAAACCTCTAAAACAGAAAATTGAAAGAAAACCAGTTGCTAATGATCAAAATTTACCCCCGGGGGTTAAAGAGTTTCTATTAGATGACGGATTATGGTGTTTGAAATTATTAGAACAATTGGGTCTTTAAAATTCGTCATGAAAGCTCGACCTACAAAATTCTCTTTGGGATTCAAAGTATGCGACATTTTTACAAACTGGTTTTTATTCTTGTTCGGTAGTTATTTAAATCCAATTTCATGAATGTAACTCGGCGGAATGTACGCACACATTATGTATACTGGTCACGTTCAAGGTTAACAGGTTAATTCAACTTGTAATATATGTTTTAAGCAATTCACATGTGATTTATGTCATCGTCCATACGCTAATCGGAGTTCCTTAATTCGCCATAGAAGAGAAAGCTGCCCTAACACCTCGATGGGCGAGAAGCGGAAGTTAGAAACTGTGCCAGATGTTCCTATTGGTAATTATGTTTAGATTTTTTTTTCTTTCTAACCCGTTGAATTCCAGAATTAAAAAAGTGTCATGTGTGTAATTTAGAGATGTCAGCTAAATCATATCTGGCTCATCAACGGTCAAGGGCACACAAGGAAAAAACAAGAATTAATTTGGACAACGGGGTTTATATTGTATCAACGGCGTTCAAGCAAAGATTAGTTACATTTCAAATAATGGCCCAAGAGAATTATACAGATTTAAACAAATTTTTCGACGAGGCTACGTCAAAAATCCTAAATTTATTAACCGACCAATTAAATCGACACGTTTGCTTGAAAATTATTTTCGAAATTTTCTCAATTTACGTTTTGGAAACGAAGGAAACAACGGAAATTAAATCTTTCGCCACTGCTAATAAACTTATTACCCGGTCATCAAATTTAATAGAAGTACTCAAGGATGTAAAAGAAATTTTATCAAATAAAATTATGGAGTTCGATGAAAGGCAATCAGGTTAGTTATCATAAGTTATTGTGCTGTTACTAATCTTGTTTATCTGACAGGTTGGGCCTTGGTCAAAATTCTATTCCTTGAGATGGGCATCTCTCAATTCAATCCTTTAAAAGGATCGTCCTTCATCGACTTGCCGGACCCTATCAAGAAACGAAATGCGGTACTCAACATACGAAATGAAGACAACAGATGTTTTGCCCACTCTTTAGTAGCTGCAGTTTGTCAACCTTCAGGGCCAGATGATGAGCCGGGATCATATCCTCTGTACAGCACGATATTCGATTTTAACGGTATTTCTTTTCCAACTAATTTGCATGAGATCGCTATTTTCGAAAAGCTCAATCCGGGTGTAAGCGTAAACGTGTACGGCATTGAATTAATATATCATTTGGGTAAGCCGAGATATGAAATTATCGGCCCCCTGTATTATACCATGAGTAAGAAAATTCATCATGTAAATTTATTACTTATCAACGATGACGAAATTCCTAATAGTAAACATTATTGTTTAATACGTGACTTTAGTAAGTTAGTTTCTGCTCAATTATCCAAAAGATCGAATCGAAAATTTATTTGTGATGCATGCATTATTCCATTTTAACCTCCCCAACCCCAACACAATTTTAAAAAAATGGGAGGTTACTGCAATCACTAAAATTTTCGAATTCGAGATAAGACCGGATCTATGCGTTTTGAGGTCTCAGGAACCCAAAAAAGTGGTTTTAAAAATGTGTCTGTGTGTATGTACGTACGTACGTACGTTCGTACGTACGTTCGTTTGTAATCACGCCACAGCCAAAACTACTAGACCGATTGGGCTGAAATTTGGAACATAGGCATCTCGTAACCCAACTTAGATCTGAAAAGCTTTTGGAGCCAATCGTGCAAACACAAATGCCATTTTGGCACATCAACTTTTAAATTTTAAATGCAAACCCCCATTTTTCACGTCACCATAAGAAAGATCTTCAAATTCTGCTTCTAAAAATGTATTAACTCTTAGTGCCCTTTTGACCAAAAATTAAAAAAAAATTGATTTTTATCGGACTTTAAAATCGGGGTACAGCCCAAGCCCCTGAACCGATTTGGCTGAAATTTTGCACATGGGGATTGTATTACACGTCGAAGAGCTGAACAAATTTTGAATTCAATCGACTCACGGAAAGTGCCGTTATGGCACACCAATTTCCAAATTTAAAATTATTCTCTCATTTGACCATTAAAAACAAGTTTTTGAAAGATTTATTGTCACCATCAGAAAGTTCTTCAAATTCTGGTTTTAAATGGACAAAATTAATTCGCATTTAGCGCCGTTTGGTTCAAAAAATCGAAATTTTATAATAACAGTAAAAATACATTATAGCCCAAATTACTGAATCGATTTGGCTGAAATTTGGTACATGGAGATTGGGTGACCCGTTGAAGACCTGAAAGCAATTGGCCCACGGGAAGTCCCATTTAAGCATATCAACTTAAATTTTAAATACAAGACCTCCTTTTTTATGTCGCCATTAGAAAGGCGATCAAATTCAGGTTGTAAAAATGTGTTCACAGTTTCTGCCATTTCAGTGGAAAATAGAGAAAAAATTCTTTCTCATTAAAAGGGAGCGGGCTGACAGTGGATGACAAAGTGGCAGTTATTGTCAAAAAGGTGGAAAAAGATTAACCTTAAAAGAAACATACTGTCAAACGTGATGGGTGATGTCCGAGGTGACGTCGGTATTTGTCAGAAAATTGCGAAATTAGTCAAGGATTAAAAAAATTCTGTTCAATTGACTACTATCTACACAGAATACAAAGATCCACGCGATGGGGAGGTTCCAGCCGCTTCTCTGCTGCATTTTTTCAACTAAAGAGCTGTTAGCTCGTCACGTCGAACATGATTGTGAATATGTGTACACCAAACTTCCAACAAAAAACCCCATAATAAACAAACGGGGAAAGACTGTACCGGGTAATATACTTCAATTTGAAAATTATCAAAAGCAATTAAAATTACCTTTCGTTTTTTACGGAGATTTCGAAAGTGTGTTAAAACCGATAAGCTATGTTGAAAGTGATCCCAAGAAACCGTATCAAATTAAAACTTATTTACATGTTCCTCACAGCGTTGCTTACTATTTAAAATGCTCTTTTGACGATTCACTGTCACGATTTCAATTGTTTCGAGGAGAAAACTGTGTCCAAGACTTTATAAAATCTTTGGAAAACGAGGTTGTCTCGTTGTATGAGAAATATTTAGGCGTGGTGGTGCCAATGGAGGAATTGTCAGCTATGCAGGAACACGAATTTCAAACTGCCGAATCATGTCACATTTGTAAAGAACCTTTTGAAAATGACAGTAAAAAGGTTAGGGACCACGACCACATGACTGGGCTATTTAGGTCTGCCAGCTGCTCAATTTGCAACCTGCAGTACAAAATTCCAAATTATATACCAATTTTTTTCCATAATTTATCAAATTATGACAGCCATTTATTTATCAAACAACTGGCGGAGAACGAAGCCGAAATTGATGTGATTGCAAGGAATATGGAGAATTATGTCGCCTTTTCCAAGGTCATTCACGTAGGTCAGTACATTAACAAAAAGGGGCACACTGTTCAAAAGTATATGAAGCTCCGCTTCGTGGACTCGTTCCGGTTCTATACGTGTTCATTGGAAAAATTAGCCGAAAGTTTGACCCCCGATCAGTGTAATGAGGTTAGGAAACATTTTCCATCCGACGAAAAATTTGAAATGATTAGACAAAAAAATGTGTTCCCGTATAGTTACTTGGACGATTTCTCTAAATTGGAAGAAACAACTTTTCCTACAAAAGATGATTTTTTCGATAAACTTTATAACGAACCAATTTCGGATAAAAATTATAATAGGGCTCGTGCATTATGGGACTTATTTAAATGCAACACTCTGGGAGAATACAGCGACATATACTTAACTTCCGACGTATTAATTTTAGCAGATATTTTTGAAAATTTCCGTTCCTCCGCTTTAAAACACTACCAATTAGATCCGGCTCATTTTTTGACGGCTCCATCCCTTTCTTGGGATGCGATGCTGAAATATACTGGAGTCTCCTTAGAGCTTCTCACTGATATCGACCAGTTGTTATTCTTTAAACGCGGTATTCGCGGCGGAGTCGCTACAGCTATTACTCGATACGCCAAAGCAAATAATCCATATCTTCCTGATTACGACCCCCAAAAAGAGACGACATATATAGCATATTTAGACGAAACCAATCTTTACGGAAAATCGATGATGAATTTCCTCCCCATTGGGGGTTTTCGGTGGTTGTCAGATGACGAAATTCAAAATTTGGATGTAAGCTTAATTTCTGATACGGCTGATATGGGATATGTTTTAGAAGTGGATATCTTCTACCCACAGAGTCTCCACGATGCCCATAACGAGTTCCCTTTTGCACCCGAAAATATGGTACCACCTAACGGAAAATATTCGAAATTGATTCAAAATTTAAATCATAAATTCAAATACATTATTCATTACATAAGTTTGAAGCAAATTTTAAAACACGGATTGAAAATCACTAAAATTCACCGAGTGATAGAATTCAAACAGAGCGACTGGTTGCGACCCTATATCGAGCTCAATACAAGATTACGTAACGCCGCGACGACAAAATTTGAAAAGGACACTATGAAACTCCTCAACAACTCCATTTATGGAAAAACGTTAGAAGATGTTAGTAAACGGGTGGATGTAAAATTAGCCACACATTGGAAAAAAATTGGGCGAAAATACGGTGCCGAAACTTGGATTTCTAAGCCGCAATTTAAAAATAGGAAAATTTTTACCGAAAATTTCGCAGCAATTGAAATGGGTCGCACCATGATAAACTACACTAAACCTCTGTACCTCGGTTTTAGCATTTTAGATATTTCCAAAACTATTGTTTATGAATTTTACTATGATTTTTTAAAGCCCTTATATGGGGATAAAGTAACCCTATTGTACAGCGATACGGACAGCTTATGTGCCTTAATTGCCACCCCCAATTTCTATTTGGACATTAAAAAATATCCGGAAAGATATGACACTAGTAATTTTTCCCCGGATAACGAATATGGAATAATTCCTTCAGAATCTGTAATCGGTAGGATGAAGGACGAATATGGGGGAAAGGTACCCGAATGGTATGCTGGTACAGGTAGTAAAGCCTACGCCGTGGCGGTATATAACGAGAAACCTACGAAAAAAGCTAAAGGAATTACCAAACATGTCGTGGAAACAGCCTTATCTCTGGAAACATATAAAAAAATCGTCGACAGTCACGACAAAGATTTTAAGTACTTTTGCAATATGACTGTTTTCAAATCCACAAATCATGACGTGTACACGGAATTACACCGCAAAGTAGCTCTCTCATATTTCGACGATAAAAGATATCTAATAAAAAACTCTTATAAAACTTTAGCTTGGGGTCATTATGACATCGAATTTCAGAGAAATACGGATTTTTTGTTGGAATTTGGTAATAAACTGCTTTGAGCTGTTGTATTTCTAAATTTATTTTTTTGTAATTATTATTTCAAGATTTTTATTTGTTAAACATTTTTTCCATTTTATTTGGAATCTCGAGAACAACTGATGTACGGACTGAAAGCAACACTTATTCTCGAGATTCTCACCTCTGATGTTGTTCGGTCACGATGTCGGTTCACCTAGTAAGTGGTGAACTCGGTTTTCCCTAAACTTGGTTTGGTTGACAGAAAAATCTGACATTTAGACCAGGTTTAGAGATTACCGCGGATCGAACCATCCTTGTATAGTATATGAATAATTTTCAGTCATAATGTAACTTAGTATGTAAGATTATACCATGAAAGTTGTTTCACAAGTTGAAAAATTAAATGTCACCAATTATGATTTTTGTATTCCTTCGACGGATGAAGCGAAACATAGTAACCTAATGGGCAGTTGTTCTAAACGTGGACTAATTGTAGGGAGAAGTGGGTGTGGAAAAACAAACAGTTTATTAAGTCTGTTATTGGAACCGAACGGATTAAGGTTTCAAAATGTTTACATTTACTGCAAAACGTTAAATCAACCCAAGTATCAATTTTTAAAGCAAGTCCTACAACCGCTACGTGATGTGGGCTATTTTGAGTATAACGAAGGCGATAGCATTATACCCCCACAGAAGGTTGAACCGAATTCGGTCGTAATTTTCGATGATATAATCACGATTCCTAGTCAAATGCCCATAATCCGCGACTTCTTCTGTCTCGGTCGACATAACAAGACGGACCTCTTCTATCTCGCTCAAACCTACTCGGCCATTCCAAAACAACTTATCCGTGATAATGCAAATTTTCTTGTCCTTTTTCCGCAAGATGTGACAAACCTAAAACACGTGTATATGGATCACGTGAATACCGACATGACGTTTGAGTGTTTACAAAATATTTGCCGAGAATGTTGGAGGAGCAGCAAGCACAGTTTTTTGGTTATTGATAAAGAGTCGCCATTTAATAACGGTCGTTATCGCAAGGGATTCGACCATTTTTTGATTCTATAAAGAGGATAGTTTAACAAAATAAAATACATTCGTTGCGTGTCGTCATGGAAAATCAATACAAGCGTGAGCTAGCTAAAGCGAGAAGTTCCGTCAGAAATAAAATGTCTAAACTGAAGACAGATAAGGAATCGTCACAATTCTTCACCGAGCAACGATTTAAGCCCATAACAGGACCGCTTAAAAACTTAATTTCACAAATAAAAGAGGTGGAAATTAAAAAGGAAACAACGTCTCTTCCTATAAAAAAGGTCAGACCACCATCCCCCATCCCAAAATTACCGACATCGACACCCCTACCCACAAATCAGCCCCCAAGACCTGTTTGGTCGACCCCCAATTTTATACCGACGACAAATATTGGAAATTATGAGCCGCCAGCTGAGGAGGCAGAAAAAACTGATACAGAAACGTCCGTGCATTTTCATCAATTGTCACAAGCGGTTAGGGACTCGTTTCTCGAGCAATGGCCCGAACAAGTACGGGGATATATCGAGCAAATGATTTCCGATGTAGAAGGTGACTTCGATCATCAATTTGGCGTAAGATTTGAGCCGGAACTTGCAAAATTTCACATAGGAGACAGTGAGATCGATTTCCAGGACGATAAATTAATTGTTGGAAACGATCGTTATACCCTCACGCCAGGTTTATTGGAATTAATTTTTAAGAAAGAGCCTAGAGGATACACTGAAGAAGATTCAAGAAAATATGCAAATATTATAAAACTCACTAATGCCGGTCGAAAAAAATACCAACATGATCGTAGCATTGCCAGTAATAAGGGGAAGAAATATATGGGTGTCATAAGGGGATTAAAGGATGAAATATTTCCTACGAAAAAACATCAAGGTCAAGGATTTTTAAAAACGCTCGAAGTTACCGATAAAGAACCGGAATACGTCCCGTATAAAGACGTTAATACGTTAGTCGATCGGCTACGTTTGCTAATGGCGTCGCAAATGAGCGGCAATAATAATCATTTAAATGAGATAAGTAATTTGATGGATGCTCTTAAAGAAGCAAATATTATCGTATAATATAACGGCAATCGGTTTTCCATCTTAGTCTTCTCTTGCGTTTATAGCAACATGTTGGATAAATTTTTACACCACATTAGCGATACCTTCGAGCCGAGGGTCGAAACGGAAAATGCTAATAGGAAATTTTTCTATTATACGTCGTTTAGGTTAAGTGGCGTTGAAATTTCTAAACACCTTTCTAACATGATATTAAACAACCACAAGCCGTTTTATGAATTTCCATATAAAACTGCAACTGTTCACAGTGTTTATAAAGAACCCACGGATTTGAAGGTCACTATCAATGATAATTTCGTAGACTTGACAAAGGGGTTAGTACTTAAACAAGGAGACGAAATAGGTTTAGAGAGATTCTCTCCGAAAACAAGTCAAGTCTTTTTGGAAGTTATACTAAAGCTACAAATCGAAGATGGCGCCGACGACATCAATTAAACGTGACGTCATAAACGAAATACATAAACCGGCTAGGGTGCACTTTCCTCGTAGACGAGTCATTGTTAAAGGAATATTAGATACCTTCCAAATAGACGTCGTAGAAATGGTTCCTTATCAAAAATTTAATAAAGGACATAAATATATATTAGTGGTGATCGATGTATTTTCTAAAAAAGTTTACGCGTATCCGCTTAAAAACAAAACTGGAGAGGAAGTGACGAAGGCAATGTCGCAGGTTTTGGAAGACGGTAAAAATGTTCCGAAAAATTTGCTAAGCGATTTTGGGAAGGAGTTCTATAACAAATCCTTCCAAAATTTAATGAAAAAACACAACATCAACCATTTCAGTACCTACTCCAATTTGAAGGCGAGCATTGTCGAGCGGGTGAATCGTACCCTGAAGAATTTAATGTGGAAAGAGTTTAGTATGCAGGGTAACTATAAATGGTTAACCCTACTCCCGGAAATTGTTAAAAAATATAATAACACTAGACACAGAACCACCGGGTTGAAACCGGTCGATATAAACAAGAGAAATGAGAAAAAAATTTTGAGAGAAGTTTATACTAATTTGAAGATTTTTAAAATTCCCAAATTTCGAAAAGGTGATGCAGTCAGAATCTCCAAATACAGACACGTATTCAGCAAGGGGTATCAGCCGAATTGGACAAACGAAATATTCGTAATAGCCAAAGTGCAATCAACAAATCCCAGAACGTATTTGTTACGAGATCAAAATGGTGCCGAAATTAAAGGAGCCTTTTACGAAGAGGAGCTTCTCAAAGTAAAACACAAGGACGTATATCTGATAGAGAAAGTTCTCAGGAAGAAAAATAAACGAGTGTATGTCCAATGGTTGGGGATGAATGAAAGAGGATGGATTAATGCCAGTGACGTAGTTTAAATTAATACTTATAAAAATTGTTTTCTTTTATTAAAAATAAACAAATACCCATAATTATATATTTTTATTACTTAAACCTATCTTTATAAATGTACATCCTATGATCTAATTGCAATACAGGTTCAATTATAGCTGATACATTATTAACACGTCGCCTAAATCTATCTCTATTTACAGCTTCCATCACATAATCACTTTTTCGAGCTTCTTTTGCGGCGAATTGCCACACGTACATCATGTACACTTTCGGGTTTAAATTAAACGTTACCCTCATTTTTTCTAATTTCCTCGGCATCTTTAATTACCACATCCGGCAGACATTTTACAAGTTCTTTTACGACCCAAGTCTTTTCGTCAGAATTATTCAAGTACTGATAGACTTTATCTATAACATTCCCTTCGCATTTTAAAGTTTTTTTCAGTACGAGCGTATAAAGAATTTTCACATCATCGCCATTTATACGTCGCAAATTATATTCGATGAGATCGACGAGACCAAACAGGGAATTCAAAGTACCCTCTGCCATGTAAATGTGGTTCCCATCTATGTTACTCTGAATCTTCATGATATTCGATCCGTTAATCAAGGGAAATGAAAACGTAAAGTTTTTAACGTGAATCGGATAAACGTTATTCGTATTTTCCGTCAGAGAATCGAGAATATACATCCTGCAGGTAATAAGTGAAGAAAAATCTTCCGGCGTCATTTCCACGAAATACTGACGGTTGGAGGCGATCCGAATTATCGGGGAGAATTGTCCGTCGGCCGTCAACCCCACCAGCACGAATTTAGACTTGGACTTATTTAAAAAAAAGATTTTTGCATTCAACATTACCGTCTCCTGTGTACTTGCCATGTTAATTCACCAGAAGTTTTCTTATGAGGATTACTTCCACGTATAACAGTAAAAAAATGGCGAATATATAAAAGAAGAGATTTCTTTGTCTTCTTGTCGGCTTCTCCCCACCTCGTATTAAGTTTATGAAAATGCAGTCAGGCGAATATTTGAAGTGCTCAACGTCCGGTTTGTCTTCGCACTCCCACTTAAAAATTTGTACGCCACAAAACACGCACTTTACAATGTCCGATTCACCGATATAATAGAATCCAGATTTTGCCAACCTTATCGGATCTTGTGATTTCGGCCACTTCTCGAATGTTACCAGACGTGCCTCGAAACACTGAAAGGAGCTCCGTTTTAATTCACATCCGTCATCCAAACACATACCATTAATTGGTAGTCATACGTTTCTCAAGCAGAGATAATTTTCTTTTCAACTTTGGGGTGGCGTTTTCAAAGATGGCGTCCGATGTTGACGGGGTTTCGCGTTTCTTAAATTTTCGAATAACGTTCTTGATGTACTCTAAGAACTTCATACTTTGTCGTGCACTAAAGACGGAGCATAAATAACAGTACCGAATTGTAGCGGGGGGTTAATTGCTCTGACTTTGGTTTAATTGGCTACCACGGGTAAACCCCTAATGGAGAGGGTGGGAGGTATATCGCTATGACACAATACAAAATTTAGGTAGGTAGGTGGAGTTATGGTGGGAGGTATATGGTGCGATTGGTCGAGAGAGAATGTGGCGGGGGGTATATTGCTCTGCACTATGTCGGATTGGTCGAGAGGGTGTGAGGAGGCGTGGCCTGTGGGCGGAGAGTCGTGGGGAAGCGCTGTGATTGGGTGGGGGAGATGCGCAGTAGCCGGTGGGCGTGTCTGAGTGGAAAGTGGTGGGGGGTATATCGCTCCATCTTTCCTTCCCTACTTACCGTTTTTGAAACTAACTTGCACAAACGCATCTTTCTGTCCTTGACAATTTTGTTGCGAGTAATCTCGCAGATTTATCTCTTCGTTGAAATTATTCAACACTGAAACACTCTGCAGGTTGCACAAATCATCTGTAAGTTGGTTTTCTGTAGTTATGCTGTCAAGTTCTTCTAAATCTTTCAGAAATGCATTTTTTTTGAGGTCGCCTTCATCTTCATCCCGTAATATAACTAGATCCTGCTCACCGCCTTGCTCATCAATGTCTTCATCTTCAATTTGGCTGCTTTGGTCCTTATTATAAATTAGTGGTATATTAACATCAGTCCATGCATCTTCTGTAATGTTATCTAACCCAAGATGAAATAGGTCCATTTTGCAGTCTTCCAGAGCCCTTGAAATAGTGCGTTCTATGTCTTGAATTTGTATTGATTTCACATTTTCATTCTGTGGTGCAGGCGTTCTAAATTTTGTCTTAATTTCATCTCTTGGGAAAATGAATAAGCAGCCTGCTGTCGCCATCAGACGATATGCCCATAATATTGATATCATGCTCCTTACATTTCTTAATAATGAAGTTCCAGCGACTACGCACATCCTCTGCAGTAAATTTGTTATCAGTACGGAATATCCCTAAGCAGAAAGGAGGAGCTGCTTCTGAAAGAGGCTGTGCCATCACGACATACGCATAATGTGCCTTCGGCGAAATTGCAAAATTTTGTTGAATTGCATATGCTGAAGAAGCAAGATAGGAATTTGCCTGAGGAAGCCCATTTTTCAGGGGTAAGACAAAACCCATAACTTTATTTGAAAATGGATCATATTCGATTTTGCCCGTTATTCGGGTCGCATCCTCACTAAGCCAGATATAATTCACGAGATCTCGAGAGGTGAGAAATTGCTTCAAACCCACGAAGTCAAAAACGCCTTCATCAATGCGGCGTTTATTTTTGAAGGCGTAGCGATTTAATGATGATATTGATGGTAGAAAATTCCTTAAATTCGCATGTAAGGTTTCATACATTAGACGTCCACCTATATAATAAAGATACAAACAGAACTTTTTAAATCCCTCATCATATCGATTTCTATTTGGAGTTCTATCGCAATTCTTGATGGAAATGTCAAATAAAGTTTTAAGTAGATAATTTGCCTTCATGTGATCTTGTTGTTCCTGGGGTTCCCTCCCGGATACATTTCTTTTAACCTCAACGTTTTCAAGATAACACTGTATATCTGGATTCTCTTCGCAATATTTCCCTATTTCCTCAACTATCGGAAAGAAATCAGTTATAAGAGTGTGTTGAACAACGGTCGATTCTCTTTTTCTTTTCAATCTCTCACTTCTCTGATACTTAGAGGACTTCCATTTTCGTTTTGGAGTAGCTTCTTGCGGATAAATATCTAAATGGGATTTGTGTGTGTCGCTTAAAGATGTGGAAGTACTTGCACGACAATTTTCGTCATCAAACCCTTTGGTTTCGGCTGGGGGGTGTATTACTATGTTCTGTAATACTTGTACCTGATATCTTTGGTATCTTTGGTTGCTTATGTTGCTCGGCATATTCAGTCTCTGCGTTATCTCTTTGTTTAAGGCTAAAATATTGAGTTATTTTATTTGGATTTTGTGTCTCGTTACAGGTAATAGCAGTGGATTTGAAATGAGTTTTGAAATGCCTATGGAAATTTGCACAAATCCATCTAGGCTGACAGTTCGGCTTTCTTGACTTTTTAAAAATTCTTATAATTGTTGGACAATAACAACATTGAATTGTGCATTTCAAAATACCATCCTCCATGTTTATATTATATTTTAGTTTAGCTACGCTCAGCTTTAGTTCATTCCGTTGAGAAGTGTTACAGTTTTCGGTGACCCAGTTTGTTATGATTTTGGTAATTTGTTCTTCCTCAGATTTTATGTCTAGAGCGGTAGGCAAGCCTGGAAAAGAAACAAACAAGGAATAAAAAACTGTAAGGCTGCACGCATCAGTGGATAATACAGTGAGGACCTAAAGTCGGCGGACCAGGGGCGCTAGCGAGAGCGTGGTTCCAGAGATACAGGGGCGGGGCGGGCTTTAGGTCTTTACTGTATAATAGATACAGGGTGAATAATTTTTCGATGCTCAACATTAGTATCTCGGAAACCATAGATGGAGAGAAGTTTAAATTGGAGAATCGTCGCGCTATTTCTTGGTGAATGAGAATCTGGAGAGAAATCCCCGATATCTCTATTCGTTCCTGAGTTATCCCAAAAAATCTGAAAATTGCAATTAAAAAAAAATAATTACTAAAAAAAATAATAACTTTATGACGATTGATGTTATTTAAATGAAACTTGTAATCTTTATATTTTTGACAAGCTGTCAATTGAATGGGGTTGACAGAAATTTTCTAGGCATTCTAGATGAATGTAGCTCGATTGACAGCTGTCAAAAATATAAAAGTTTCAAATTTCATTAAATAGCAGCAATCATAACGAAAATAAGAATTTTTCTTTAGAATTGAAATTTTCAGTTTTTTCTGGATAACTCAGGAACCGATCAAGATATCGGGGAATTATCTTCAGATTCTGAATCGTTAAAAAATAGCGCAAATTTTTTCTAATTTAACCGTCCCCGTATCTTTTACCGTTTAACAGATCCCAATGGTGAGCATCGAAAAATTAACCACCCTGTACCTACATACCTAGGTTACGAAATTACAGTTTAGTTTAAACTAAATTTTTTGAGCAACCAGAATACATTTGTCAAGCCAGATCGACGTAAAATTAATTTTTATGCGTCCGTTTTGAAAATGTAATGTTTCTGGCCTATTTTCACTCCAGAAAGTATGTCATTACCGGACAAGTCCGGTGAATTAATTTTTACCGGCCTAGTCCGGTAAAAATTTAACAATGATAATTAATTTATTATTCATCTTAATCAAGGGTTTTATTTAAATAATGAATATTAATACTACAGTTATGCGCTGTTAGATTCAAGGGACAAGAATACATGCCTGAGGAACAAGGAACTTGAATATTAGTACTAGAATTACTAACAGATGTATTACTACTAGCAGCAGTAGCAGCGGGCTCCGTCATGACTAGTTCCGGCACTTGCAAGTCTCTTGCACCGCTGGCGCTGCCTTGTATTTGACTTGCGATTTTTAACTTGCTTTGTGTTGAGTCGCCCAGATAACCCTCAGCAACACTTGTGGATTTCCATCAACTAACAAAGTTGCGGAGCTTCGTCGAAAACAATGTCCCGTATACTCATATATAATATAACAAGAAGGTGTTTGATTATCCATTTGTTTGACTCGAGAATTGAACTACGACCGGAATAGTCTAAATGTTTTGTAGCTCTAAAGACAACGAGACGAAGTCGAGTTGTCTTTGGCTAAAAACATTTCGACTATTTCGGGAGTAGAAAATTCGAGAGTTTAACAAATTGATAATCTAACACCTTCGAGTTATATTCGGCAGATAATTCCACAAGAGCCTTGATTTTTGCAGTAAGTAATAATTTATTTATTAGGCACCCAAGTAGTTCATTTTGAATATAGCAAGCACGCATCTGTCAAATAAATGTCATGTTATGACACTTTGGGATGTGTTTTCAATATAATCAAAAGCTCTTGTCGAATTATCAATATAATCAAAGGCTCTTGTGGAATTATCAATAGTAATACGACGAGTAGTCTCTTGATTGCCGCGGGTTTTGACGTCCGAATGGCTGTCAACTACGAGTCAAAATGGTAGATTTTTTTAGGCTAAAAAGAGGACGAGAGCTCGCTCGAGTCCTCTTTGGCCGAAAAAAATCTACCATTTGACAAGTAGTGCATCCATGAGGACTCAACAAGGCAACCAAGAGACTACGAATCGTATTTTGCAGATTATTTTATGAATTAAAGTATTGAGTAAGTAGTGTCAAGTTGACGTTGTAGTCTTATCACTGTAATCAGGATTACTGGTATGCTAAATGCTCCTTTGGATTGGTTCAATACTTAATGAATAAAATAATCTGCCGAATTTGGTAGACCGAGGTACTTGGCAATATTACTTGGCATCTTCCCAATGCTATGGATACCAACTGGTTGAACCGTACACTTCCCCTTTTTGTAAAAAGTAAACAGCCTGGTATGTGATGTCTTTGACGGTCGTAAAGCAACATATTTTCTGTACAACCTTAGATTGACGTCGTTTGTTCCTCCAACGACTAGAAAACTCCTTTCAATGTGTGACTTGGAGTCTGGAATTCGAATCACCAGAACTGTCCCTTTGTCGTCCACATCATTTAGGCTCATTTTTGTAATCTCTTCCCTCCGACAGGCTCCTGCTAATCCTATTATTAACACCACCTATAAGGCAACGAAAAACTAAATCATATGGTATCATTACTGCCGTTCATATACCTTCATTAGCAGATAATCATCGTCAGGTGCTTGTAGAAGGAATTCGTCTATTTGACCCCTGGTAAAAATTTTAGACTTCTTGGCCTTATAGCCAACAGCTTGTCTCTTCAAATACACTATCAATTTCAAAAATTTTGATATATCCACGTTTTTCTGGATTAGCAAAGTTTGCTTCAACATTGAGTAATGGCTCCAGAGGCTTGATGACTTTAAAATCTTCGATTTTTCAGCGAAATAGGCCAGTAAAACGTCTTCATTGACTGTGTTCGCCTTTTTAATCTTGCACCAGGTCATAAATCCATCCAAGGCCTTTTCATATCGCTCCCTAGACTTTTTTGGTAACAAATCCAATGTTGCAGCGGAAGCAGCTTCACGTATCTCCAACGGAATGGCTTCAAGATCATTTTGGTCACTGTTTTCAGACATTGTAGATAGTTTCGGAACGTGTCCGTGTTTTGCAAAAATGGCGCCGTCGCGTTAATTTTTTTGTTGACTGACGTTACTAGTAGGCAATTGCCAGGCCTCCGCCTACGCCGTAGGCCTACGGCGTAGGCGGAGGCCTGGCAATTGCCTACTCGTCCTGTAAAGTAACACTTTCCATACTCTTTACGTAAATAACTATTTCATTTTGAAATCTTTAATGAAACTGTCCATTTTTCGTGTTAGTGATAACCTTACCTGATTTTGTTTCTGTATCACTGTCAGAAGTTGACAATTTTCTCAGATCTGATTTTTTTGTGGCTTTTTGGGGGACTTTTCTAACTTTCTTGATGCTTTGATCTTCCAATTTAGGCCCCATACCTCCTGCTTCTGCCTTTTGCCTTCTAGATTCCTCATCTTCTAGTTTGGATTTATAATATTCCTTAATCATCATAATTATTTTCCTATGTCCAGGCATTATTTTAAACGACTCGCGATTTTTACTAAATATCCAGAAATAACTTTCAACTTCATCTGGCTTAATTAATTGATGCAGAGTATCGCGAGCGAATGTTTCCATGGCACATATGTCATCCTCTGTCATAAAAGCGATAAGGCGTGGAGAGTCAAATCCGTTTATGGTTAAGTGTTTTATGACATACTGAGGAATTTTCAAATTTAGATCTTCTTCAGCAGCCTCAAGAGAATTTGTTGTCATCCCAGTTGTCATATTTTGGTCATATTTGAATGCTGGAGATAAACAAAATAAAACATAAAACATATAGGTGGCTACCAAAGACATGTTTTCAGACACCCTGTCCATATTTTAATACCTGCATTGACATAATGACGGAGTGCACTGTTATTTACCTTCGGTTTAGATATTCCGTTACGTCGAACAAATAATTCCCGTTCCCGAGTAGCTACATTGAACTGTCACCATATTATTTAAGACAAAGTCGCACAAAAGAGATTTGCAATGCGACTGCCATGCGACTACGAAGCCTACGACAATGTGTTAACCACGTGTTAACAATTACCGAGAATCTGCGCATGCGCAGAAGGGTGATCATATGTTTACATTTTCTTGGATGCCCTCAAGATTTCCTCAGATGTCCTCGGGATTTCCTCGAGATTTCCTCTGATGTCCTCGAGATTTCCTCTGATGTCCTCGAGATTTCCTCAGATGTCCTCGGATGTCCTCGATGTCCTCGAGATTTCCTCAGATGTCCTCGAGATTTCCTCGGATGTCCTCCAGAGTTCCTCTAATTTGTACACCTGATGACCTCTGCGGTTGACCCCCCATGAAAACCCTGAAAACAAAAATTCCCCAATAATTTGCTATGTTGCCATATTCCATATTGCACTTACGAAAGTGTTCCTTAAATGAAGTGCGTGCAACGCTTTCCCGCCACAAAGCTACACTTGCATTTAAGTCTAACTTAACTAAGGTCTATTCTTAAGTGGAACTTGTGCAAACGGCCCTTAGCCAGAGTTTTTCGGGCTTCGAGTTCTCCCAGAGTCCAACAGGGGCCCAGGTTGAAGGCTCTAGCGCATCTACAGATGCTG
The DNA here is from genome assembly GCA_963924575.1 of Pycnomerus fuliginosus. Lineage (NCBI taxonomy): Eukaryota > Metazoa > Arthropoda > Insecta > Coleoptera > Zopheridae > Pycnomerus > Pycnomerus fuliginosus. The sequence continues at coordinate 24,282,647 of OZ004622.1, forward strand.
CCAACGTGGAAGCCTGGATCATTAGCTGTAGGCCACACCCCCCTGGCGCCGACGATGATAGATGTAAAGATGAACTGCTTTCCGGGCCAGCATTTCCGGGCAGCATCCAAGAAGTGCTCGTTCTCGTACGCCAGCCTCTTCCTCTCGGGGCCCTCCCAAGCGACCTGGACATCACCACGTCTCCATCCATGTGAACAATAATATCGGGTTTATATAGTGTGCCATCCCTGTGCCGCACATGAGGCTCCTCCTCGACCGTCCAACCCCTCGAGCGCGCGTGTTGCACCACCCTGCTACAGATCTCATTGTGCCGGAATTTAGGCTGCCAGTGGGTATTTGGGCAGGCTTGTAGCACGTGGCAGATAGTTTCGTGCCTAGGGCAACCGTCGCGGCACATACGTCGCTCGGGGAGGGTGGACGGTATAGCCGCCCGTCGGTAGGTTATTAGTGCGAAGTTCACATATACGCAGTATACATGCACACACTAGCTCGACCTAGCTCAGATCGAATAAGTAAGCTCGACCTCAGTTATCGAGCTAAAATTCGTAGATCGCACTAACTAGCTCGGGCTAAGAACGTGAGCTAAGGAAGTAAGTCCGGACTGAAAAGGGCTTGTATACATTTAGAACGCTTTAAGTTCGTATCGGTCGCAATGCAACCAACCTTACAGCGCTCAACAGAAATCAAGGAAGCAAACAAAAGCAGCTGTTTTGTTTGTTATGGTTCACGTGCAGTGTTGGTTTTCCTCATTTTTTCATTAATAATAATTAAAATGGAAAAAACTCAGCTAAAACGAAAGAGGCAGACGTGGGGCGACCTGGAAGTGGACTTCATGTTAAACGTGATGAAACAGAAAAAAATCATCGAAATGCTGGATGGGAAACGTCATAGAAATAACCATATTTTCCGAATTGTAGAGGAAGCATTAAAACAACGGGGTTTTTGGAAAACGGCGGACCATATAAGAGTAAAATGGAAGCATTTAAAATCCATATATTATAAAGTGAAGCGAGAAAATAGTACATCAGGTGCCAGTAGGCAAGAATGTCCCCATTGGGACCTACTAGATGAGCTGCTGTCAGGTAGACCAGTAATTGATTCGATGGTTGATTTGCAGGATGTTGGTGCAACAGAGGTTGCGAGTAATGGTCAGTATTTTTGGTTTACATGTTACTCTGTTAAGAGTATACCGAATGTACCTTACGATCATACTGAAATACTGTGATCTCACAATAATTACGCCGATTACCTACTTTAACAGTGTTTTTATATTTCAGAAGGTGATGTTTTTGACGGTAATTCTCAAATTGAAGATGAGGGGGAAATTATTCATGGTTAGTTATTTTTATTCACCCAGGTTTATAAATAGTTCCTACCAACGAAAAAAAAATTAGTTCGCATTCTTTATGTTTTAGTGTTGGTGAGTGATACACAAGATGGAGACGACAATGCAGGAATTTCTGAAAATCTTCATGGAGAAAGTTCCACACAACAAAATGCATCAAAATATATAATTTCAGTATTTTTAATTTTTTTAGGGAATAAAACTTATGTTAATTCTTTAAAACAGTTTTCGGCTGAATGGGAATGTATGCAGAAGGAACTCGTGGAGGAAACCTTTGATAAGCAAGAAAATCTAATTAAGGAAACTATCAAGAATCAAAATGATTGGGAAGCAAAAGTCATAAGGGAAGAAAGAGAAGCCAATGAGCGATTCATGATCAACATAATGAACAGTTTTTTTCAAAACATGCAATTCCTGTTGACGGGAACAGTAGGCTTTAATAATTTATCAGCATTTCCAAATAATTCGTCCCATCCAAGTTATCAGTCTTACCGAACAATTCTTCGCCTGCTTCAGATATGCATCAAAGAAATGCTGATAAATAATGGTCCCTCAGTTATGTATCTACCTAGATATAATATGCAAGTAGTGTTCAATCATAAAGATGAAAAGGTTCAATCATAAAGTTGTGATAATTATATTGACTGATGCGAGTACCTGAGTAAACTAATTCAAGTTGTTCTTAATTCATAAATAGTTAAAATAATACATATAATGCAATGATTTGATTTTGACAATGAAAAATTAAAAATTCTTCACTGCCAAAATCAAAACGAAAGCGGCTGGTTTGAGCTCATGGTCTCAAACAGGGAACGACAGACAGCTGTTTCGATCTCTTGGATCTCATCAGTGTCGTGCACCCCGAATGAAACCACAAACTCAAACCAGCCAACCTTTAAACAGAAAATGCGACGAACTAAGAGTGTTGTGTCGACAACCGCGACCTCTGTGAGAGGTGGGGACTACTAGCTTCCATGATGTCAAAGACATCTAAAGAAAACTAGCGGCTGACAAAGTCAGCTCCGCCCCGGGCTTCGACACTACTCCTGTTTAGCAACAGGTGGCGTGAATGCAATGATTTGATTTTGACAATGAAAAATTAAAAATTCTTCACTGCCAAAATCAAAACGAAAGCGGCTGGTTTGAGCTCATGGTCTCAAACAGGGAACGACAGACAGCTGTTTCGATCTCTTGGATCTCATCAGTGTCGTGCACCCCGAATGAAACCACAAACTCAAACCAGCCAACCTTTAAACAGAAAATGCGACGAACTAAGAGTGTTGTGTCGACAACCGCGACCTCTGTGAGAGGTGGGGACTACTAGCTTCCATGATGTCAAAGACATCTAAAGAAAACTAGCGGCTGACAAAGTCAGCTCCGCCCCGGGCTTCGACACTACTCTTGTTTAGCAACAGGTGGCGTGAATGCAATGGTTTGATTTTGACAATGAAAAATTAAAAATTCTTCACTGCCAAAATCAAAACGAAAGCGGCTGGTTTGAGCTCATGGTCTCAAACAGGGAACGACAGACAGCTGTTTCGATCTCTTGGATCTCATCAGTGTCGTGCACCCCGAATGAAACCACAAACTCAAACCAGCCAACCTTTAAACAGAAAATGCGACGAACTAAGAGCGTTGTGTCGACAACCGCGACCTCTGTGAGAGGAGGGGACTACTAGCTTCCATGATGTCAAAGACATCTAAAGAAAACTAGCGGCTGACAAAGTCAGCTCCTGTTGCTAAATAGGAGTAGTGTCGAAGCCCGGGGCGGAGCTGACTTTGTCAGCCGCTAGTTTGCTTTAGATGTCTTTGACATCATGGAAGCTAGTAGTCCCCACCTCTCACAGAGATCGCGGTTGTCGACACAACACTCTTAGTTCGTCGAATACATATAATGTTCTTACTTTGTTAATAAAAGTGTCGAATTGTTACATTTTATTATATTATTTATCTATTATTTGGTTGAAAGCTTGGTCCATTTTTCAAAGAGGAACTGATGTTTGATAACACAAGGTAGTTTCAAAGTCTCGTTCCACAAAATTTACTTACTGTTTAGGAGGCGTTTCGGAGTGTTCCTCCATCTTCAGCTATAAAAGAAATTAATACAAAATACAAAACAGTTGCCTGGAAAATGAAAAAACGTTTGGGTCAAAGAAAAATAACAGCTTTTGAGTCACACTGTAAATTGATTGAAAGACGCTCAAACATTGAAGAAAGGCGAGAAAATTATTTATTATGTCATATAAAGCATGTGTTTCAGGTAAGATCATAATCTAATTGATTTTTTTAAAGGAAAATTATGAGACATATATTTCTTTAAGGTGTCCCTAATTTCTTTTAAATACTGTTCAGAACTTCTATTATCTGCAATACTGATTGCATTCCTTGCAGGTTGGGGATATAAACTTTCTGCTTCTTGAACTCTTTCTGACCACACTGGCATAAAGGCATCTTTATTCATTTCCACATAATTATGTAACATACAGCATGCCAAAACCAGCTGCGGTACAAATTCATAGTCAATATCGACTCTTTTTAAAAGAATTCGCCACCTTCCTTTCAATCTACCAAATGCATTTTCAACAGCAATTCTGATAGAACTTAAATAACAATTAAATGATTCTTCTTCTGGGGATAAGGCACCAGTATATCCTTTAATAAGCCATGGCAACAGAGGATAGGCAGGATCTCCTATCAGCATTAAAGGTATTAATGCGCCATCAATTGCTTTAGGTGCCAAAGGTACAACTTGTTTATTGTTATTTTATAATGCGGGAATAAAAGAATTCCTAGAACAAAATATTACAAATATTGATTATCCACTACCGCTTGCAAGACCATGGAAGGCCATCCCTTCCTATTTATAAAATCTTTATATACTTTAGATGGGGGCAAAACTGGAATATGGGTTCCTGTGAAACAAATAGCCTTCCTTTACCTTAAAAGTAGGCATTTCTTTAAAAATTTACCATCAATAAATCCAAAAATTTGTGGTACCCCAGTAGATTTTTCAACTTGTTTTGAAATATTCACAGCCTCATCAACTTTTGGAAAATTTATATAATGCTTGGATAATTCACTATTTATAGCTTTGACAAATTGATATAAACACTTCTGGACTGTACTTTTGTGTACACCAAAAGGGTTTCCAACAACTCTATACTCGCAGCAGCTGGCTAATTTATATAAGCTAATGGCTACCTTTTTTTTACACATATAGGTTCTCTAACAGGGTTAGGATGAGGGCTTAGGGCATTCGTCAGTTTATCGCAGAGTGTTTCGAAGCTATCCTTCCTCATTCTGAAGCTTTCTAGGTAATCTTCATCCTTATCTTGTTTCAAAACAATGTTTTCCCAGAAGTCATAACTTCTTTTTTTCTGCCACAGACTACTTGGAAACACTTTAGATACAGTTCCACTGACATCATTTTTAGTCGATGCATCATGTTTAAATTCGTTTTATTTCTTCTTCTCATAATCTTCTTTTTTAGGCGATTTTGTGACCTTACTTGCATTGATATCAATTGCTGCATATAAATGGGAACCAGTAATAAAGGCTTATTGCCCCTGCTCATGTTGCTATTTGGAGCCATAATGTGAATTCTGGCGCTAAAATTCGATGATTAACAGCCATGTGTCATCATGAAGCGTCATTCGAGGTGTCGTTACATTAAGTTGGTAGACCGCTGATACGTCCTAGAATGAAACCTAAAAGTGATGTCATGTATACACTCGTAAAAAGCGAGCTTGTTTCGTGCTGATAACTACCGATCTAGTTAGATCGAGCTACCAGTGTGCATGTATACGCAGTAATAGTTACTCCCGTCGTTTACCCGCGCTTGCTTGAATTTCTTCACGTTGACATTCAGAGCACTGGGCAGAAATCACATTGCGTCAACACCCGCTGGGGCCATCGCAATGCTTTGTTTTAATTAGGCAGTCGGATTCCCCTGGTCCGTGCCAGTTCTGAGCTGGGGAAAACAACTAAACAAAACCGAAAGGACAATATTCACTGCTGCATATCAATATGAAAACCAATGAAAATATTTTCTTTAATAAATGATAATCGCCTTCATTTTGTAGAAAATTCTGCACATTAATTTCATATTATAGCATTAGTCCGGGAGGCAGCGACAGATTGGCTTGACTCATTTCATTAACTTTCTAAAGTCATTTTTCCTATTACGTATGTCGTTGTGATTCGAAAAAGTCGAGTCTGTCATGCAAGTAGCGGGACAACGCCCCACGGGGGCGGCTCAAGTATGCCAAAAAAACTAGTCTCATTGATGGAAGTGTCCAAAAAAACGGTCTGCCACTTCGCCTGCGGGACAAAATGTGTCTGTCAACCACATTTACTTTTGATTAATAAAATTGTCAAACTATACTGTCATATTTAAATTATCTACCCTTAGCAGGTGTAAAACAGGTGGCATAATAGTGTCGTTAGACAACAATCTGTCTATTCTACACCTCCTACAGTAGATAATTTGAAGCTGGGAGTAGCTTGACAATTTTATTAATCAAATATCTAGGTAATGTGGCTGCCAGACACATTTTGTCCCGCAGGCGAAGTGGCAGACCGGTTTTTTGGGGCACTTCGAGGTGTCTGTAATTCATATAAAGGATTTCAGCGTTAATGATTTCACTCTTTTTACCATACTTGAAGGCCCATTGCGGGGCCCTGTCCCGCAGGTACCCTGGCAGACCGCCAATTTCTGTATTTATGACACGTAAATTAACGAATAATGTGGAAAAGAATGTTAACGAAATCAGCCGAATATTTCTGTCGCTGCCTCCCCGACTACATTGTTCTCGTAGCACGAACCGTTTTTGATGTATTGGCAGCGTAAGGTCGTATCGCGCTATAGGTTGACTTTTGGTCGCGAGCGAAAAACTACCCTCAACTTCGGACGCCGTTTGTAAGAATTATGTGGAAATAAGCAAAATAAGCACTTTTTAACGCAGAATTTCATTGGGAATATTTTTGATTTGAATAATGTTTTCTGTCAGAAATGCTAGAAACTATAGTGCCATGTCACGTTTTGGGGTGGTCTTTGGCAAATGAGGGATGAAGCTTACACTTTAGGTGTGGGAACTTTTCGGTACTTCATTTCAGGCCCTTTCAGGAGTCCGTAGCCGAAATTTCAACAATATATAAATTATTTCTTCTATTCGCCCTTTCTAGATCTAATATGACTGGACTATAGGAGATTTTGAGCAAAATAGTGCCAAAATTTCGCTGGTTTTAGGCTACCGCGCAGCTCGTACAGGCCTTTCGAAGTTGCAAATTTGGTTTTTTACTACTGGCTGAGGTCCAACCAACATATTAAAGAATTAGAAATACAGAACCTTTTACAAGGTCGGATGACTGGGCTAGTTATCTTGTGGGTAATAATAGGTATGCACCTGCAGTTCATTTCACATTAGTGATTATATGTTCAGAAGATATCACTTTCATTATTCTTAGGTAATCTCAATAAGTACCTATTGCGAAAACAAACAAAACACTCGAAAGTTATCGCAACACCTCAACTTTTACAAAAAATTAAATTTTATTGAAAGTTGCCTAATAGAACAAAGTACCTACTCCAAAGGTTCAAAATTTATATCGATCTACTAATAAAAAGCCCCCGGAAGATGTTTATCAATGCGTTGCGTGTGCCTGTAGGTGTATATCACCGTAAATGTTTATCCAGTGATGGTCCGGATTTGGTAAAATTGAGGCCCTCGCTTCCGCACAGAAAACCCTTGCGTTCAATTAGTCTCTTCCGGCTGTAGCTAGTTTAAGGGTCAAATTTCCTTCAAATCAAATTTTTGTGTTTGAGGTTGAAGGGGGCGAGTTTCGGGGGTTCCTTTTTCGTGTTCAATTAGCCTCTTCCGGTTGTAGCTAGTTCAAAACTTAAATTTCCCTCAAGTAAAATTTTCGTGTTTGGGGGTTGAAGGGAGTCAGTTTCGGAGGTGCAATTTTTTGCGCTCAATTAGTCTTTACCGGGCTGTAGATAGTTGAAGGGTTTTTCCGCTATGTGAATTTACTATACAGGGTGAGTCAACAAGGCGACGGCGGTCCATAACTTCTGAACCCTTCCAGATAAGGAATCAATTCAAACGCCATTATGTACAACACCGCCAATTCTACTTCCTAAAAATACTTTCAACTATACAGGCTGTCCCAAAACACTTGCAACGCATGGCAACTTGATTTTTTTAAATGGAACACCACCATTTTGATGCCATATTCTGGATCACCTATAACATAGCTTTACATCGACATAAGACATTCGATGGTTTAAGGCTCTGTTCTCAAGTAATTAATTCTTTTTGAAAAATTTCGACTATTGCGGGTGCTTCTTAAAAAAATTCCTGAGAACTCAATTTTGTATCTAGAGAGCTGAGGTTCGGTACGAGTATAACGGAAGGTCTATTCAAGCTATCTGACATGATAACTATCATGATCACTATACAGGGTGTTAAAAATTCTGTGTCAAGTTTGGAAAATTTCAAATATGCAAAACTCCATTTTTTCAGATGGCACCCCCTGCTATTATTGTGCCATGGGGTTCGGCTGTTGAAGTACTTTATTTTTTATTAAGTATGTCCTATACCTAAAGTCAATACTTCAAAAGATATTCTTTGTCTTATTTATTTTATTGAAGATTATTACGATCTCAATTTAAGCATGCCCTGGACTGTATGACAGTTATGATTAACATTGTTTATTTACATAGTTACCAGACAGTTTGTCACATTTATTGACATGTCAATAAATGTGACAAACTGTCTGGTAACTATGTAAATAAACAAGGTTAATCGTAACTGTCATACAATCCATGGCATTCTTTAATTGAGATCGTAATAATCTTCAATAAAATAATTAAGACAAAGAATATCTTTTGAAGTATTGACTTTAGGTATAGGACATACTTAATAAAAAATAAAGTAATTCAACATCCCAACCCCATGGCACAATAATAGCAGGGGGTGCCATTTGAAAAAATGGAGTTTTGCATATTTGAAATTTTCCAAACTTGACACAGAATTTTTGACACCCTGTATAGTGATAATGATAGTTATCATGTTAGATAGATAGAATGGACCTTCCTTCATGTTCGTACCGAATCTCAGCTCTCTAGATACAAAATTGAGTTCTCAGGATTTTTTTTAAGAAGCACCCGCAATGGTCGAAATTTTTCAAAAAGAATTAATTACTTTAGAACAGAGCCTTAAAACATGGAATGTCTTATGTCGATGTAAAGCTATGTTATAGGTGATCCAGAATATGTCATCAAAATGGTGGTGTTCCATTTAAAAAAATGAAGTTGCCATGCATTGCAAGTGTTTTGGGACAGCCTGTATAGTTGAAAGTATTTTTAGGATGTAGAATTGGCGGTATTGTACATAATGGCGTTTGAATTGATTTCCTATCAAAAACTACCCGTACGATTTCTTTGAGGCAATGATAACATTTGATCAGGAGATTGAAATCTACAACATACCAAAATTTCAGCCAAATCGACAGAAAGCCATTTTCCATAAGGATGGTGCGGGGTCCTTTACGCAGAATATTTAGCCTGATGAGTGCTGTTAGGGAGCAAAATATCTCAAAAATTTTGGATAGTGCCCTTTTGCACAGGGCGGCCTTTGACGACTTTGGGGATAAGACACTAGACTAGGGCCTTAAGTTTTATTTCCCAAAGTTTCAGCTTTTAGAATTAAAATAAAGTCCGCAGGGTGACGCATTTCCTCCCAGTAGGATTTCTACTATCTGAGAACTTTGTAGATTCAGCCATAATGAGATTTCATAAATCTCTTTGTACCTATTCGCAAGTCACATTTTTGGGCCTGAAAATGTCTTCTACGAGAGGAAACGGAGCTTCCAAAGATCTAAATCTATGATAAGAACAAAACCAAAGGAGGTGGATATCGCGGTCCCACCTAAAAGATAAGACTGGTGCTTATTAATCAGAAAATTTCAGAATTATTTTATTTATCTTTCCTTTTGAAACATTGCAATACATACCTACGAGTTGTGGCCTCATGATGGAAGCACATTCGTCAAAGAGACAAAACCTTGTAAGTGAACCTAGACATATACTTATTTTATTAAATAATTTGATGGATTGACATATTTTGGTAGAACTATGAACAAGTTGCAACTTATTGAACATTTATAACTTTCTTTAGGACGAGGAAGAAAAGGAAAAGGACAGAAATAGGAAACGCCCTCGAACGGCGACGGAAGTTTCAACAGGTGAGTCTGAACTACACCACATCCTTTATACCACAGAATACTGTTGAAATGATGAAGGTTGGCGCAAAAATTAATGGTCAGTTGTGATTCCTCTTGATGCCATCAAAGATCTTAATTTTGAAAAGTTTTTTTTTAATATCTTCTGAACGGTGTATAGCAGAATTCTGAAATTTTGCACAGAACAAGGGCCAATAATTGCTGATGTTACTTTAGATATTATTGAAGAATCGCAACCTTGTTATTCAGGGTGGTGCTAATGTTATTTGTTTTGGAACTTTTTTATCTACGTAAATATTGCGAATATACTTTAGTTCTTAAAACTTTTCGAAAAAACTAACCACTTACGAGGAAAATTGACAAAAAATGTCGATAAAAATCAAAGTGTGCGTTGACACGCATCACATTTCAACAGCTTTTTGCATTGGAGGTGTCGTCCTAGAAACAACGTACAAAACTGAAGGAAAAACGGGTGGTAATCACGTGGTAATTTCACTTTTTAATAGGTAAGGGGGATGAAAAGTCAAAGGGTGTGAAAATTAACCGAAGTTAAGCAGAATTACAGAAACTAACACAAAAGTAAGCCAATTATGCAAATTAGGTTTTGGGGTGTTGAAATATTGCGAATGGGGTGGAAAAAGTGAAAAAGGTAAACATAAGCCATAAGAGTTCAATTTATTGCAGAAGAAAAACTAAATTAGGCAAATTTAGTAAAATATGTGCTTAGAGGGGGGTGAAAAGCCCAAAAAAATCTAATAAAATGTACTTATTCTGGTTGCTAGGGTTTAGGGGTTGCTAGTAGCCTAGGCGTTTATTATTACTTCTCTGTACCAAATTACATGGCTTATGGACGTTTCAACCCCTAAACTTCAATCCCCTATTTCACCACTCCTACGTACCGAAGGTTGGGCAATTTGACAATTCGAAAGTGGAGGTAGTCCAGGCAATGAATGCCAAATGGGGTTGTAGAGAACATTGAAGGGGTGAGAATTTTTCTCTGCGGGAATGTGTTGGGGGTAGTTAGGAGGTAAACATACTAAAAGTCCCCGCCCCTAACCCGTCCGCTTCAGGGGGGGAGGGGGGTGGAAAGGTCCCTTTTTTGTTTTTTCGCTTATAACTCGAAAATGGTGCGTCGTAGCGAAAAAATCCTTGTATGAAAATGAAAGCCTATAAAATTTTCTCCAACTCTGCTATTATACATTATTAAGGAAAATGCACCGGTTTCGAGATATCCGGTCTCAAAAGACGGCAATTGTCAAAACAAACTTTTGCTTTTAATTCCTCATCTTTGGTTTTGCAGATTCATTGTTTATGTCAATAAATGTGACAAACTGTCTGGTAACCATGTAAATAAACAATGCTAATCGTAACTGTCATACAGTCCATGGCATTCTTTAATTGAGATCGTAATAATCTTCAATAAAATTAATAAGAAAAAGAATATCTTTCGAAGTATTGACTTTAGGTATAGGACATACTTAATAAAAAATAAAGTAATTCAACAGCCGAAACCCATGTCACAATAATAACAAGGGGTGCCATTTGAAAAAATGGAGTTTTGCATATTTGAAATTTTCCAAACTTGACACAGAATTTTTAACACCCTGTATAGTGATAATGATACTTATCATGTTAGATAGATAGAATGGACCTTCCTTCATATTCGTACCGAATCTCAGCTCTCTAGATACAAAATTGAGTTCTCAGGAATTTTTTTAAGAAGCACCCGCAATGATCGAGATTTTTCAAAAAGAATTAATTACTTTAGAACAGAGCCTTAAAACATCGAATGTCTTATGTCGATGTAAAGCTATGTTATAGGTGATCCAGAATATGGCATCAAAATGGTGGTGTTCCATTTTAAAAAATCAAGTTGCGATGTGTTGCAAGTGTTTTGGGACACTCTGTATAGTTGAAATTATTTTTTGGTTGTAGAATTGGAAGTGTTGTACATAATGGCGTTTGAATTGATTTCCTAGCTGGAAGGGTTCAGAAGTTATGGACCGCCGTCGCCTTCTTGACTCAGCCTGTATTATCGTTCAAAATTCAATTGTTTTTGACGTCATAAGAGGCTGTTTACACTAGATGTTTTTTTATATGATTTTCTGTATGACTTGAAATCACCATGACTCCAAATTGTTGTCAAAGACTGAGGAATTAGAAGCGAAAGATTGTTTTGACAGTTGCCGTCTTTTGAGACCGGATATCTCGAAAACGGTGAATTTTTTCTAAGAGTTGTAGAAAATTTTATAGGCTTTCATTTTCATACAAGGATTTTTTCGCTACGACGCACCATTTTCGAGTTATAAGCGAAAAAACAAAAAAAGGGACCTTTCCACCCCCCTCCCCCCCCTGAAGCGGACGGGGTAGGGGCGGGGACTTTTAGTGTGTTTACCTCCTAACTACCCCCAACACATCCCCTAAGAGAAAAATTCTCCCCCCTTCCATGCTCTCTACAACCCCTTCATTGCCTGGACTAAGGGGCCAGCTGTGAAATTTCGGAAAGGGTTTTCCAGCATTTGGAAAGGGGTGGAATTGAAAATTTTGGTGGTGCATAACGGTGCATTTGGAGTGTAACAGAATGGCACCATAAAAATCGAAAATTCGAAAGTGGGGGGGCTGGCTATGAAAAAAGTATATTTCTCACTTAACGCACCTAGCCGCGACTTCTAGGCAGGAATAATTTTCCAGAGCACATGGCCCGGACATGATGGCGGAACGGCAGCCATAGCGCAACTCAACCACATTAACAATTCTCAATAAATCAAATTTTATAAAGTTATGCCACATCTCCAGAATTTTTTACCCAATATCCAATTGGCCGACAATTCCTGATGTACCTATACAGCCCTTCATTTTTTAGATGAGAATCAAATTCCTAATATCCTGACAGTGGAAGACTTATCATTTATAGATCGCGAATGTATCCGCAGATGCTACAAAGAGGCAAAAGGCTCCACTTCCGGTAACAGAACAGGAGCATGCATTTGGAGTGAGGAGATGTTTAAGATAGTGGCAGTAGGTCACTCTCATATTCCTGCAGACTCAGGTTGGTGCTCTGATCAACGGAACACATATTTATATTTTGGTAAGGAAGTACGATTTATAAAAATACTTAAATCTACATATTTTGCCAGTGAGCCACGCTGAGGAGGATGCAATTTCCAACGCCATGAAAGTTGTTAAGGGTGATTTTTCGAAATGTGTACTCTATGTCTCAAGAATTCCGTGTGATAAATGTGCACGATTTGTGAAACTGTATAATTTTTTAAAAGTTATATATTTAGATGTGTTTTCGAGTTATTCTAGAAATGCAGAGAGCATATTATTAAAGACAGAAAACGCGAAAATTGTAAGTATGAACAACTTGATGATTGATACAATTTGGTTTTTTAGTTTGAAGTGAGAGGGAAAGTTAGGAAGGATTTTACTGAAGAGGAATTTAAAGAGTCCATCAAGGAGAAGGAAATACTTAAGGATCGCAAATGTATCCAGGACGTAATGGCAAGGGCTTCCGACAATGAGGCAGGAGCATGTATTATATATAGTGATGGGAAGAACAAAATAGTGGGAAAAGGTTGCAGCCATCCTGATAAAGATCTAATTTCTTTTGAAAATCTTAGTTCGGATCTTAGTAAGTATAATGTAACTATACTCTGTCCGGGATCCACACGACCAAGATTCACCCGATTTCCATGGCGATTCATTGTTGACAACAATGATTCGCCATGGAAATAGGGTGAATCCCGGTGGTGTGGATCCCGGACAGACCATATAAAATGTTGTAAATTAGCAACTAAATTTGTCAGCTAACGTCGACGCCGTGGAAGCAGCCATTTTAAATGCAAAGGAAATAGTTGAGGGTGACTTTTCAGACTGCATAATCTATGTGACACATTCAATTAACACCGACTGTGCACGTCTTGTGACACGATGTCAATTTAAAAGAATTGTCTATAACGCCGAGGCGATGGCGATGCTTGAGAAGTATGCGGTGAAAATATTAACTGCAAGAAATGGCCCACTGGTAGTAAGTACCTACATACATACCTACTTTACCTGTTAGGTATAATAATTTAGTGAATCACATATTTTCCGTTTAAGAATCAATTGGTATTTAATGATTATCTTGAACCCGAATTATCAGAAGAAGCAGAAGAAGAACGGGGAGGAGGGGAAGAAGTAGGAAACGAAAGGGGGGAAGAACAGGGGTAAAGCTTAAACGCGGAAAAAAATTTAACTTTCTTCAGGAATCGAAGGAAGAACCTGTTCTTCTGAGAAGCTAATGGATCAGACCAATGAAATGTAAAGTATTTGTAAATGCAAAGTTATTAAAGCATCTATTTGAAAATTTAATTTATTCATTCGTCTCTGTTATATCCGTGCAACGAAGAGTTGTTGGATTGACTATCCTCAATATAAACGCAAAAATTAATAAAACTGGGGTCAAAGTAACAAAAAATTCTGCATTTAAACAATACTTGCGTATAAAGTCAATTGCAGAGGAAATCTCGCATCCACTTGCCCACTTACAGAACAAAGTGGTAGAGAAGAATAAAAACGAAATACACCAGAAAATACCCTTTATAAAAAATAAAAGCCAACGGAAGATGTATATCAATGCGATGTATATCTCTGTAGACGTTTATCAAGTTAATGTGTATATATAGGAGCGGCTGGTCTTACTGGTGGAATCGGGTGCAGATTTTATCAATCTGCACCTAGTAGTAGTGCCTCCGCAAACGCACAGAAAGGGGATGAAAAGTCAAGAGGAATGAAAATTAAGTGTGATTAAGTAGAATTACGAAATAAAACACGAAAATAATCAAAATATGCAATTAAAACTTTTGTGGGGGTTGAAATACGCACTTATACCTACCTATTGCGAAGGAAACTGAATCCCAAATGCGTTCAATTTTATAATAATAATTTAATAATAATTTGTTTATTCACCGATGTTGCAATAACAAAAAAAAAAGGGAAAAGACAAGAAAAAACTCTTAAGAACTACGGTGAATCTCGAGGAGAGCATTCAGCCACCTATACAAGATAGGACTGATCTTCCATGCCCTCCCCGCGCAAAAAGAATACAGTGCACTTCAATGCAAATAACACTAAGGGGCCAATTCCAAGTCAGGGTTGCGACCGACGCAAATATGAAAGCGACGTAACTCAGATGCGACCAATTCCAAGTGTGTTGCAAGTCAAAGTTGACGCACGGCGTTGCTTCGATATTTTGCACCTACTAGAAAGGTGGTGCAAGTGTTTGCGACCATCACAAAATTCAAGTATGGCGGCCGCCAGACCGTTGCTTGCGGGTTTTGCATATGATTTGTTCCCCGATTCTTAAAATCCTTAAATTTTTTCTTTATATCTGGCACCGTTCTTCTTGTAGGGGCAACCGTATTGACCACCCCCAAGACCTGCTCCCACGCACAATCTCGATGGAATTGGGTTAGTTTGGGCCCCTTTAATGACCCGTAAAGCAACCCCCACTTCTTTGTAATTTCATCGACAAGAATTTCTACTTCAGTAGAAGTGAAATTTTTGGATCTTGGTTTCTTCAATTTTCATCGTGCCATCTATTATTGAAGGAAAAATAAGACGAATTCTGGTAAAAATACTTACGTTTTACTCATTTTCACGAACTGGGGCGCCAACAAACAAATTCAAATGTCAAGTTTGCGTCGACGTTGCGACCGGCCTGCTTTGCTACGGTGACGCAGCGTGATAAGACTTGGAATTCCGTGGCAACTAGCGGAGCAGTGCGGTCGCAAATCACCGACGCAACTTTGCGCTGCTCCGGTAATTTGCATCGGTCGCAACCCTGACTTGGAATTGGCCCCTAATATTATATCAAAATCAAAATACGAGAAAAACCAAATGACAAAAAAAAATAAAAAATAGAAAATAAGTTATTTACATATACGCATACTAGACGCATACCTACTGATTTAAATTAAGATAATGAACTGAGCTCACACTACCAGTTTACATAAGCGGAAAGAGTGGACAAATGGACGAGTTGTAAGCGGAAAATCTGATTTAAAATTTAAAATTTAAGATTGAGGCAACTGAGAAGCTAAAAGGGTTGTAAAAAGGGTTTTTTTAAACAGTTGAAACGACATAGACTGCCACTGAAAAGGAATATTGTTAATATTATTCGTAATACAGTATGAAAACGACCTCTTGTAAAACTCAGTTCGATGCGATGGAATATTTAACATATCTCTTCTCCTAATATTTATATTGTGTATGTCACTTCTGTAAGAAATCTTTTCCATCAGATACTTGGGAGTACACAAGATTATTAATTTGTAATAAAGACATGAGGTGTGAAGAAGTCTACGGTTGCTCATATTAAGCCATGGAATTTCATTTAATTTATGAGAGATATGCTGATACCGAGCAATACCAAAAATAAACCTCAGACATGAATTCTGAACAACCTGCAAAGCACGTTTGTAATTGCTATCTATACATGAAGAATACACTGCGTCACAATAATTAAGTTGAGATAATACAAAAGATTCTGTTAACAAGATCCTCAAAGAAGTGTCTAAGAAGTCCCTGTTAACATAAAGCAATTTAAGGTTTGCAAACGCACGCCGCCTACACGAGTTCAAATGCGACTTAAATCTGAAAGTATGGTCCAGTGTCAGTCCCAAACTCTTTGCCTCGTCAACCACCATAATCCCTGCCCCACCAACTACAATGTTGATGTCATTAATACACTGCAATCGATCACTCTTTTTTCCAAAAAGCATAGCTTTTGATTTACTTGCATTTAAAGAAAGACCGTGATTTTCTAAAAATAAGTGAATCTGCTGAAGATCGAAATTCAGTTGCTGAATAGCAGTTTGCACATGCTCTTTTTTGAAAGAAATATACAGTTGGGCGTCATCAGCATAAAAGTGAAACCTACTAAATCTTATATTGGACTCCAAATTAGTCATATAGAGGGAAAAAAGAATAGGACCTAGGACCGACGAAAAACGAAATTATGCGAATTTTGCAAAATTAGCACTTAGGGTGTTGAAAAATCGTAAAGGTGGATGAAAAGTCAAAAGGTATGAGGATTAACCGTGGCTAAGTAAAATTACGGAAAATAATACCAAAATAACCCAATTATGTAAATTTAGCGTTTGAAGAGTTGAAACATTGAGAAGGGGGATGAAAAAAGTGAAAAATGTAATCATCATCCAAATGGGTTCAGTTGACTACCGAAGAAAAACGAAAATATCCGAATTTGGCAAAATTAACGTCTAGGGGGTTGAAAAATTGTAAAGGGGGATGAAACGTCAAAGTGGATGAGAATTAATCGTAATTAAAGCAGAATTACAGAAAATAATACGAAAGTAAGCCAATTATGCAAATTTAGCTTTTGGGGGTTGAAATGTTGCGAAGAGGGTTGGAAAAGTGAAAAAGATAAACATAATCCAAATGAGTAATTTATTACCGAAGGAAACCTAAATTACGTGAATTTTGCAAAATAAACACTTAGGGGGTTGAAAAATTGTAAAGGGGGATGAAAAGTTAAAAGGGATGAGAATTAATCGTAATTAAGTAGAATTACAGAAAATAACACGAAAATAAGCCGATTATGCAAATTTGATTTTTGGGGGTTGAAACATTGCGAAGGGGTCGAAAAAGTGAAAAATTCGGTAAAATTTGTTACCGAAAAAAGGCAATTTTACAAAATTAACGCTCGGGGGGGGGGGGAGAAAAATTGTTAAGGGGGATGAAAAATCAAAAGGGGTGAAAATGTACTGTAGTTAAGTAGAACTAGCGAAAATCACACGAAAAAGAAGCGGTCTGAGTAAATACTCTTTGAGGGTTCACATATCATGAAAGGGGTTGAAAAATTGTGGATGGGTTAAAAATTAATGAAAATGACTTTGAATTATTAACAAATCAGAAGAAAGCAAAAAAAACAAAACAAAACGTATTTACTCCGCTTGCTAGGGCTTAGGGGTTGTTAGTAGCGTTTGGTTTTAGGTTGAAGACTCATAAGACTTTTTTCAATGGTTGACCGAAATCTATCGAACCCCATAATTTCATTCCACCACTTAACATGAAAAAATTTCCAGTTTCAACCCTTAAATTTCATCACCCTTGTTAGATATTAATGAAAATTTGCCCATCCGCCTACAGTGGCGCTGTAAATTACCACATCAAATTCAGCCCTGATACGTTGAGCAGTTTTTGAGTTCTCGCATTTTTCTGTTTCGGCATGTTAAGGGGGTGTACCGCCTTTAAGGGTCGTTTTTCGCGAATTATGAATAAAACCTTTTTTGTACCATCAATAGAAAGCTATCGAATGGTATTATTTTCAACTATACATTATTCATTGAAAATTCGAGTTTGCACCCCTAACTTTCATCCCCTTCGATAATTTTCTCCTAAAATTCACTCTTCCCTTCTCGAAGATGCAGTGTGTAAGATGTCACAGTTTCGCAGAAGATATTGCCTCTCTGTGTCAAATTGCAGGGTTTTATGGACGTTTCACCCCTAAACTCCAACCCCCTATTTCACCACCCCCACATACCCTAAAGGAAGTTATGCTTTCAATTTCACCACCCTAACCCAATTCGTTGAAAAATTCCGGTGATTTGTAGATTCATGTTTTCAACCCCTCATGATTTCACCCCTTTATGATTTACAGGGGCGAGTTTATTTTTCCGGTGTTACATAACTCCTTGCGTATTTACTGACTTCAGTTGTTCATAAATAAATCAATAAGGTTTCAGAAAAAATAAATAAAATATATTTATCCGCTTGCAAAGAGTTAGGGGTGGTTAATAGCCTAGGGGTTGACTTTAGGTTGAAAACTCATAAGACCTTTTTTCAATAGGACCAAAATTTATAGAACCCCGTAATTTTATGCTACCATTTACTTGAAGAAATTCCAAGTTTCAAGATTTCGCCGATATATGTGTGTACGTTGAGTTTCCGACAACTGCGTGCAACCCTTGCGGAGTTATCGTATTTTTTGTGGTTTTCATCCCCTAAATTTCATCCCCCGAAATTAGCGCCCTTTCACTTTCAACAGACTTGAGGGTCGAACGTACGTACCAAGTTTCAGAAAGATACGTCCACTAGTTCTCGAGTTATTGCAGTTAATAGTTTTTCGGTTTTTCACCCCTAACTCCCACCCCCGCGGTCCGATATGGCCCAAAAGCAATCCCCGCCGAGATTTTCCGGGTATACACCCGTGTACAAAATTTCAGCTCGATATCTGCTTTCGTTCTCAAGTTATCGGACGGACAGACTTGAGGAGCGAGCGAGCGAGCGAGCGAATAAGCTAAACCAAGAGTGCCTCGCATTTTGCTCCGGCACTAAAAACGGCGAAATAATAACAGATGTCACAGAAGTTATGGCAAGACGGAAGGAACATTTTGAAGAAGTACTAATTGTACAAGAAGCAGGGGAAATGAGACAAGTAGGACATGCTATAGAGGGTAAGGCAGAAGGTGAAACAATAATTGAGTAGAGTTGAGTTGGGTAGGGTAGGGTAGGATTGGGATAGGTAGTACGGTAGGGTAGGGTAGGGCTGTGTTGGGTCCCAACGTTAGAAGTATTCCCTACTAAAGCGAAAAATCTGGCATATACGAAATCAATTGTCAAAATTGTGATCTAAATAGGTCAAACACGAAAGTCTCTCAACACCAGATTTAAGGAGCACTTAGCCCACCTTAAATATGGCAGAGCTGAGAAATCCAGTGTTGCCCTACATGCTTTACACAATGGCCATAGAGTAAGTGATAATATTAAGTTAGTCTGTAGCGTTAACAAGGTGCAGATGTTAGATGCAATGGAAAGTATTGTAATTTATAAGTCTAGAGATAGGCTTATAAACGCTGATACAGGTCCGATCGCATATTTATCTCTGTTTACGCTACTTTAGGGAGAACTTGCTATATTTATACGTGTTCACCCATGCGTGACCATTTCTCGACCTGTGATTGGTCTAACTTTCACAGCCGAGGGGTGGAGCTACGAGGATGGCCCTATAAATATTTTAGTTTTCGGGCAGATAGGTTGTTTAGCTTCGGCTTTGATGATGAGCACATTGAGTTCGAAACGCGTCAGCAGTGAAAATCTAGTGTTTCAGTGTAGTTGGGTGTTTCTAATGATAGTGCATTTTTCCGCCGAAGTTGTCCAGTGTTTTCATTGTGTTAAAATAATAATAATAATAATATTTATTGATTGCAACACTGAGAAATAGTGTGAGGAATCCTTAGAGGAATCATCCCCTCAATTTTCTGCCACTATTTAACAACCACCCTGTACAGCATGAAAATTGGTCTACCATCCTAAAGGACCAACGTTGATCTTTAAGTGATCTTTAAGTGATCTTAAGTGAAGCAAACACTTTGGTACACCTTAAATTCGTGCACAGCTCGGAAACAAAATTGCCAATAAAAACATCCTTCTCAGTCTTCTTGCTCTCGAACAAAATCACCAGATAGATATTCGGCTCCACTGTTACCAAAATATACGTGCACTGACCCTAGAAACAGTGTTATTTTTTCACGTTTTATTTTCACTAAAAATACCTGCGAGCTGTATTTGTAAATAGTTCTATCAGCATTGGCGGCTTCATCACTAATTTCGGAAATCATCTTCAAGATCGTCTCCAGTTGTGGAGGACTCCTCTGGAAGTTGTTTTGAGCTTTAAAAAGATTGGAAACGACTTACGGGAGGGTAGGAGACGATGATTGGGAAACTGTCGTAGTCGGTGGTGTCGCAACTGACTTGATTGTCCGACAATAATATTACACAGGCAGCTTCGTATTTTTTATGAAAACTGACCATCCTGAAACACGCAAAAATCTTTCAGATTTAGTAGCCCTTGACGCGAGAGACGTAGGGCGTAGACTGCTGAAATCATTATCATTCAAAGCGTGCGCCCTACGTCTCACGTCAAGGGCAACTATATCGTAAAAACGTTTGATATAGTTGGTGGAAACGAGGGTTGTAACTGTGACAACGACGCCCCGCTGCGTGGACAAACCTGGCTTACCTGAGGCTCCTGGATATTTTTAAATTCCCATGGTGGGCTGGATTCGCGAATTTTCATTATCTAACAACCACAAATCGATTGATTATAGATAATGAAATACCTACTACTAAAATCATTGCACAGGCATGCAACTCATACAACGATAACGTTTTGACAAGTTACTAGAGGGAGAAGAAGAAAGGGCGAGTGAAAGAAGGGACAGTTGAGAGGAGGGGGAAATGGAAAGTACAGAAATAACAAAAGAGGAAGTGAAGAGGCAGACAGAGAAATTGAAAAAAGGGAAAGCACTAGGAAGGGATGGGATAAGAAATGAAGCGTGGATGTATGGTACGGAGGAAATGATAGACAGACTGGTAGAGATCGTGAATGGAGTATGGAAGGGAGAGGGATTTCCCCGGCAATGAAGAGACACCTGTGTTTGTCCATGCAGCGGGGCGTCATTTTCACAGTTACAACCCTCGTAATGACGCTTCTTTATGGGTCTCGCAAATATTGCTTCCATCAGCTATAACTCTATAATACATTTGTGGAAAAATAATGGACAAATAATTCTCCGCAGTTAGTTGTATTGGCGGGAAATTTGAAAATGTCGACTTTCAATGTTAATTACGGAGTTATTATTTGCCCACTATATTTTCACCAGCTGAGACTGTCAGCATCTAAAACCCGACATCTGCAAACTCTCATTAAATTAATAAAAAATCGTGTTTTTTAACGTTTCTACGAACTTTTGGTAATGATCCTGATGAAGTTTGGCAGAAAGATGTCTCATCTCCGCGGGAGTCGTCTGCTGAGCCAAAGTGTCGTGAAAGTACAAACTAAACTTGCTCAGGACGCACCCCTTCAGCTTTTGCAACCACTGGAAGAGGAGGGGTAGTGGATTGTTTTTCAGGAAACTAATTTTCCAATTTTCCTTATTCGGTAATTTGCTTTCCCAGGCAGCTAGTCTCGTGTGCGCTCCATGAATCAGAGCTAACGACGGTAAAAACTGCAGACGTTGCAGTTCGTTTAGGGCCTTAAAAAGTTGCTCCAAAACCTCTATTTCTAGGCTAAAAATCGCTTTTGCGGGGGTCAAACTAATGTCGGCAAATTCCAGCGTGTGTCGGCTAATCAAATTTTGAATTTGCTTCAACATTTCGTTGTACGAATATTGATTGTTGACCCCCATCGTGTACATTTTTTCGTAGCTAAAATAGAAAATATGGGATTATTAAAAGGAAACTAGTTTAAATGATAGATTCTTTAGATTTTTTATTGAATTTTAATGTAAATATTTGTTGAAATTCCTGGTATTTTCAGAAAAATAAAGAAACATTTTAATAGGTATTTTACTATAAAACGACATCTATAATAGCAATCTACTTAACAAGAATAAGTTTTTAGAGTTTAGTTGGAACTGTGAATGTTTGTTTAACGAGCGAGCAAAGCGAGCGTGTGTCGAAAAGATACCTGCGAATTGCCGACAAAATGTCCTAATTATTGTGAAGTCTAAAGATACATATGGCGTACAAAAGCAAGACAGAGAAGCAAAAAAGAAATAGACAAGGCTTAAAATATTAGAAGTCGTAATTAAAACGTTTCCTTATTTTCGTACTTTTACATACTTAGCTTTAAAACGGCTTTTAATGCCATCTTTTTACGTACAGAGAGATTGAGAATGGTTGTCTTGTGCAACTTTACCGAAACATGAACAGACGACTCAATTTTCCATCCGAACAGTTTATGAAACAAATACATCCGTAGGGTTGTTTTTACTGTAGGGTTGCCTACCTAGTGCCTTGGTAGCCCTGTTCACTAATTTCAAATATTGACGAATTGGAATAAAGAATTTTACCGGCTCTGATTGGTTCGCAACTTACGCAGACACCTCCGCATCGCCACTCTGACATCTAACCTTAAAATTTCACGGATTGACGGATAGAATTCATCTTTCCGATGTAAGACAAAGAGAAACCTATGCGTTCAGAAATGAGATAAAGTGAATTAGATAGTGGCCAAGGCGCTGCCCCCTGTCCTATTGATGATTTTAATAAAAGAAGGACATCTATGAATACTTACTCGAATCAACGGAAATAACGGACGCCAGTCTAAGGGTTGCCAATTTTGGTGCTTAATGCACCAGACATGCTGCTTTTCGGCGCTTTCATCTCATGACATTTTGTGTCAGATTAGTTATTTGTTAGTCATTATTTGTCATTCTTGAGTCACAGCAATCTCAAAACTGGCAAAGCCGATAACACAGTCGGACTGTTTTACCTACTGAGCAGACCGACTCCCTTCATGCACTAGAATTATTGAAATCATCAATGGACCATTCTGTGCTTGACAATTGTCATTTATTGAATTAAAATGGAGACCAAACAGTTGGCGGAAGACAATTCTTAATTTTATTTTGTCTTTAAATAAATAACAAAGAATAGCAAAGAAAAGCAACGGCTGTTCAATTCTATGTCAGGTAGTTTTTTAAAATTAAAAATTATTTCTCAAATTGTGCCTGTTTAAGGTTAAACGGCAGCTTTCGGCGGAGCCGAAAGAGAGAAGCCGCCCATGCGAAAAGCAACGGCAGTTCAAATCTGTCAGGTAAGAAATTAGAAGGTGTGAGTGCGTTTCCTGTGCAGCTTCTGCAGGTGATTGATGTCTTATTAATTTAGTACCGATATGCTTATATGCATATTTTTTATAGATCATTGTAAACATGCAATTGCATTTCTGTTCTGGCTGCATAGGCGTAGTGAAGAGCCTTCAGTTACTTCACAGGAGTGTTATTGGAAAAAATCAGTGTTATCAGAAGTTATACTGGTTTTATTTTATAAACTTCTAGAAGTCCACGAAAAGTAAATCTTTAGTCAACTTTAAATGATTGTTTATAATTTTTTGTGATACCTGCTGATTTAGTACCATAATTAAAATAACTTGACATTTCAATACTGTTTATTTACGAATAAGAGGACCCTGTACATTAATTATACTACAGGCAATTATTACAATATGGTTCATTAAGTACCACAAACTATGGTGGGTTGAGGCATGTGGTCCTAGCATTTCAAATTCTCTTAGTCTCCTGATTACCCTCTCGATATGCACTCTTAAAGATGCAATAACTTTATTTTGTTTCACTTGCACTTTTGTCAATTTTTCACCTTCGTGCACACTAAGGGGTCTGATAAGATCACAATTTTTCTGGAGAAGCAGAGGTGCCACGTGTTTGAAACCCCTATCAGCCATTACTTTTGCTTCATTAGGTAGAACATTCATGTAGCCACTTTTCTCAAAAATCTCCCGGTCTGAGGTGCGTCCTCCATATGCCCCTGATATGAAATTTACCATTCCTCTTGGTGTTGATGAGATGAGAAATTTAAAAGTATTGCATTTTTTGTATTCGGACCAAGTCAGGGCTTGTATAACAGGGTCTGAGGATTTCTCTATCTCAATTTCGAGGCAGTCGATTATTGACTCAACGGACTTATACCTGGCTCTGAATGGAATGGGTAGAGTTTTCTTAATTGAATGCGAATCAGGCCAAAATATGAGCTCCTGAACAACATCTGTCAACTTTGGAACTGTTTTTATAAATATTCTTGCAATGTTTGAACTTGACATATCAAAGTCATCAGCTAATCGCTCATACACATCACCTTGTCTAATTTTCTTGATTGTCACTAATATGTCTCTAATGGTAACACTGGCGAAATTTGAAGCATGCTTTACAAAAGTATATACTTCTTGCGGTAACCCTAAGTAGAATCTCGACTTTGTTTCCATTAGCAGAATCGTGCTTTCTACTCTTCCTATTTTTTTAATTCGCTCATGATGCATCGTGCTGAACGATGAACCTGAGATGGATGGAGTATAAAGTGAAAACAAAGATTCAGTAACACTAGCTACTGAGCAGGATGAACTCCAAGTTTTTACAGATGATTTCTGTGCATTGGTTTGTCGAGGAATTTGCCAAATTTGTAACTCCGGACTGTCCATTATTATTGGAGAACTGGCACGTGAAACTAAATTAATAGTTTTTGTCATAACACCTACACTTCTAAAATGTTTGTTTTTTAATCGAACTTGAACACCACGAGACACAAATTTTTCAGATGGCAGTTTCTCAATATCCATTTTTGTGTATACTTTTTGTGGAGGTGAATAATACAAAGAGGTGCCACTTGATCCTGCACTTAGGTCAGTACTGATGCTGAGGAACTTCCCAGATGGTGAGGATACAATTTTTTGAGAATTTCCACTAAGCTCAACTGCAACCCCTTGAGCTGACGACTCGTCACTAAATATTTGCCGTCGAACTTTCGAGGGTGGCTCATTGAGCAGCTGAAGACTTTGTTGCTTTCTTTTTCTCGCAGAGTCTGTTAACTGGGAACTAGGGCCTGCATCTGATACATTAGACAACCTCTTGTGTGGGGCAACATGCTTCTGCAATATTAATTGTTTTCCTATGGTCTTAAAGAACATCCAGTTTTCTGCATCTTTCTCTAGCTGCTTCCAATAAAACAAATACACATTTCAATACCTCAACACAGTTTCATTTATGTGCTTACGTACGTCAAAATGATCTTCACAACAATGAAGTCTTTGTTTCAATGATCGGGAGGGGTTGTATTTAACTGCCTCGAACCATTTCTTACGGCGACTCCAATCCACAGGTACTAACAAAAATATCTTATCCGTATTCCTTTCACTGTTATTATCACAGGAAGGAACAAAGCATTTATTTAAAACCATGATGTTTTCTTCAAAAATTAAGATTCTTTATTATGTTCCAGAGGTTATGTTGACATTTGACATGCGCACTTTTGGCTTGTGTCTCTTTGCGTACCATTGGCTACTATAATTTCACGTCATTTTGGCAGCAAACTGGTTCCGTTTGAATGTGAAGTAAATATCCAAGCATTTAGATTTAATTTATTGAAGCCAGGATTTATGTTAGGGTTGCAATTATGTCACCACAATTAATAACATTTTTTAGTAATCGCCTGTGCATAACGGATTGTATAATTTCCACAAAACTGTATAGGCCCATTGGCCATTGCACAAGGCTTTTTCACGTGTAATAACACCCTGTCCACAAGATAAAGTCCAAAATAATCTGACGATAACAATTATTTCGACAAACGAAAAGCGCCCACAATGCGCAATATCATATCTCTCTAATCAATTTATCATGCACTGAAATAGTTCCCACCCCGTATTTCCTAGAAGGGGCTATATCTAACCGTTACCAAATTCTTTGCTGTCGATGAAAAGAATTTTCCACCGTTTTTTTTACAGCGGCTGCAGAAGGAACTGCAAGTTTACTTCAAATAAAGCCGAGAAATAAGTACGAGAAGAGTTATGAGACCTTTTTGCAAGAAGTGGGCGAAAACATCATGTATGTAGCTAAAGCCTAAATTTTTTTTTATCATGAGTGTTGCGTCCACGCGCCATTATTTTTATTTGCATTTTATTAATTTTTAATTTTGAAGCGGTCGTTAAGCACTAAGCAGCCCTCAATACATTTTTATTTTTATTTTCAAACTCCGAGGACTGCCTCTTTCAAATCCACAAAAAACTTCCTTTTTTTTCCCGACCTCTTATCTACCAACAAGAAGCCAGTGCGTATTGACAATTCACACGAATCGCCGCGCGGCCGTGAACCTACGTCCGAATTATTCTTATATTAACAACCCCCGCATTTCTTCGAGCATCCGGATCCTTCTGGACGCCCGTGAACACCCCTACAACAACTACCCTCAGGTGAGTGGCAGTCCTCCCTACTTCCAGCATTTTTTATTGCTGAGCTATTGGTCCTTCGTCATACAATGAGATTATTAGCAGTCTATTGGGCAGTTTTGATGGCTATTTTTTAACGAGTCACACAGAAGAAAAACTTTCTCAATCTCTCCGTGCTGTCTCATACTTACACGTCAATCACGTTAACCCGAGCATTTATAAATTGGTAAATATTTTGGCAGTAGTTTTGGACCCTTCTATCATTTGATTTGCACCCATCCTCGATTTTACGTAAATCAGACTTCATGGCTTCATAAATCGATCTCAGAGAATTCTACAAAATATCTTGGAATAGACAAAAATATAATATTGTCACTGGGCGTATAAAATGATTTGCTAATAATTATTTGTCCGTTTTGAGCGTCAGGGTTGCCACCACTTATTAAAGTAACAAATGCATATAATTTTCAAAATACAACTATTTATAAAAACAGTAAAAACGGGGCAAAAATTATCTTGTCAGCTAAAATATGTGTTTTTTTGGTAATTTACTTCAATATAATTGATAATCTGGATAATCTGGACAATTAGCATCCCGATATACAGGGGTGTTTCAAAAGTATAACTTTTCGTTCTACACAGGATTCTTTGACAGCTACGTCCCCAGGAAACGGTACCCCAAAAATCAGTTTTTTAGAATTAGTATTTTTTAATTTTTTCTAATTTTTCAAATAATCAGAAACGTGCGTTCTTAGGGGGAGGGGAGGGTTTAAACATGTTCCGCACATTTTTTCTGCTACCAGGTTTTTTTACAAAATAAGGATACGATTGTCATTAGCACTCCTTAGGACACCAAAAAGTATTAATTTTGAATTTTGCTAAAAAATATGATTTTCGAGTTAAATTCTGTTCATGGAAGTACAGGAAATTTAAAAATAAATGGAATTAATGATTTTTATTTCTTCAGGTTGCAGATAACTTTTAAGATAATGATAGCAACAGCTTAAAGCTTATTAATAATAATAACTCAAGTTTAGCTTAATTTCAACAAACTTAAAAACAGTTAAGTGTTTGGATTTAAAGCATCGTAATACGTCCTGATTGACAGTTTAGTTTAGTGTGCCAAAGGGTATCTCACCTCATCTAAGCTTAATTTCAATTCGCGAAATAACAGCCATAAAAAAATATTTTCCTGCACTAAATTAATAATTAGAAGCGCTTAACTCGAAAACCAACGAAGGTACAATTTGGTGTAACAATAAACTAATGCCCATGACACTCACTGTTATTTTGTGAAAAAACGAGCTTACAGAAAAAAGCCAACGAAAGACGTATATCAATGCGATGTGTATCCCTGTGGATGTTTATTCACTGTGAATGATTCATATATCGACTTGGACTTGGTGGTTTTGGGTGCAGATGTAATCTGCACCTAGTAGTAGTGCCGAAGCATATGCTCATGATAAAGAATTCGTGAGGGTGTATCAATTGATGAATTTTTTGCGTTCAACTAGTATCTTCCGGTTGTAAGTACATATAGGTTAAGCATCAAATTTCCACCAAGTCAATTTTTTGTGTTGGGGGTTGAAGGGGGTGCAATTTTTTCCGTTCAATTGTTATCCTCAGGGGTTGAAGGGGGTGGGTTTCGGGGGCGCTTACTTGGTACCTATCCACCAATAACAGTGTTCCAAATCTTAAATTCATTTGCGCTCACTTAGTATCTTCCAGTAACAAGTAGTCTTAGGGTTCAATTTCCACCGAGTCAATTATTGATGTTTGTCAATTTTTCGTATTTGGGGGTTGAAGGGTGTGGTTTTGGGAGTTGCAACTTTTTGCGTTCAGTTAGTCTGTTTCTGTTGTAGATAGTCCAAGGGCTCAATTTCATCCAAGTCAATTATTTGTGTTCGAGGGTTGAAGACTGTGGGTT
This sequence comes from Pycnomerus fuliginosus, assembly GCA_963924575.1. NCBI lineage: Eukaryota > Metazoa > Arthropoda > Insecta > Coleoptera > Zopheridae > Pycnomerus > Pycnomerus fuliginosus. The sequence continues at coordinate 24,310,907 of OZ004622.1, forward strand.
TTGGGGGTACAATTTTTTGCGTTCAAAATAGTCTCCGGCGATAATGAGTGGTAAAAGGATTAAATTCCGTCCAAGTCATTTTTTTGTGTTTTGGGGTTGAAGGGGGTGAGTTTTAGGAGCCTAGTTTTTTGTTCAATATTCAACTCTTTCAGTTGTAGGCTGTGCAAGTGTTAAATTTCGTCCAAGTCAAGTTTTTGTGGTTGGGGGTTGAGTAGGGCGAGTTTCGGGGGTGCAATTTTTTTTGTTCAATTAGTTTCCTCCGGTAATATGTGGTCCAAGGCAGTGGTCGGAACATTACTTTTAAAAAGTAATTCATTACCATTACACATTACTTCGTCGAAATTGTAATGCATTACAATTACTCATTACTTTTTTCAAAAAGTAATGCATTACAATTACAATTACTTAATAAATGTAATGCATTACATTATACATTACTTTTAACGTGATATTTCTTAAATTTTTAATTGTAGCTGACAGATTTTGAGATCTGCAGTAAATTGAAACATACGCCATTCCAGACACGGCCGACTCTAATTGGAATTTTAAAAAATGCCACGTTATAAAAAAAACTGTAGGTGTATTATTTTAAAACAGTAAATTTATTATTTAATTTTAATTTAATTTGAATAACAATTGCGTTTCAAAATTTACCACTGCTTGAGATGGCTAAAGTTAGTTTTATTTTCTTCAGCTAGGAAATTATTTCAATTCTGTGGAAATATTTAATCCGAAGTAATTGCAGAGAATATCGCTACTAAAAAGAGCAGGAAAACCTCTTCAGAATGCATCAATGTTTGCTTGGGAGGCGGTAGGTAAACAACACCGCTGGGTTAGGGTTAACTCTGATATCAGTAGTACCTAGCTACTTCCTGTGGTGGTTATTTCATTTCACAAAAAAAAGTAATGGGAAAAAGTAATGGTTTTCCATTACAATTACTAAAAAAATGTAATGCATTACAATTACCCATTACTATTTAAAAAAAGTAATGCATTACAATTACTCATTACCAGCTAAAGTAATTTCATTACAGTAATGCATTACTTCATTTACTTCCGACCACTGGTCCAAGGGTTACATTTCCTCTAAGTGAATTTTTTGTTTCAAGGTTGAAGGGGTTGAGTTTTAGAGGTGCAATCTTTTTCTCTTCCTGTCGTAGGTGATCTAAGGGTCTAAGGACTAAATATATGCTCAAAACTTTTTCTGGGCCTGTGATTAAAAGTTATCGAATTGCTTGAATTTCAAGCAACACTTATGTGAAATGTCGAGTTTCAACCCCTAATTTGCACCCCTCTCTGTTTCATATTGCAGAAAAAGCCAGCCCTTCTCAAATAATATCAAAATATATGTGGTTTCAGACCTCCATGTGCAAAATATTTGTGAAGTTTTCGTATTTTTGTGATTTTCAACCCCTAAATTTCATCCCCCGAAATTGACACACCCTCACCTTCAGCAGACATGGACGTCAAAAACGCACATCAAGTTTCAGTAAAATATCTCCACTGGTTCTCGAGTTATTACAATTAATAGTTTTTCGGTCCCGAAAAAAACCTCGCATTCTGGCGCTTTTACTGCGAAGGCTGCCTAAACGCTTGAAGATGGATTAAAATCGTATAAAGGAGAAATGTCGGCAACAAATAGACCTACAAAAAAGTCCGTGACAGCATTAAATATCTGTTACGGATAGCCGACAATAAGCCACTGAAGCTATTTTCGTCAAAAATTAAAACACATAAACGATCTCGGTGGGCTACTCATCGTAGATAGCTATATGCCGTCGCGGACTTTTTTGTAGATCTTTTCATTACCGACAATTCCTCCTCACAAACTTTTGCTCTAGCTTCAAGCGTTGAGGCAGCGTTCGCGATCAAACGTCGAAAATTGTAATTTCTTTCAGTTTTTCACCCCTAACTCCCACCCCCCTGGTGCGATATGGCCCAAATACAATCCCCGCCGAGATTTTCAGGGTATACATCTGTGTACAAAATTTCAGCTCGATATCTGCTTTCGTTCTCAAGTTATGCGAGGGACAGAGTAGACGGACGGCCGGCCGAGCGAGCGAAAGAACGCACGCAACTGATAAATGAAAAACCTGGAAAAAAATTATATACAATAAAACTGGTTTACGTTGTAAATTTCAAAATCGAATCTGCAACAGTTTTTGAGTAAACTTAAAAAAATATATTTTCTGGGGTACCTACCCTTATGAGGGGGCCGTAACTCCCAGAATCAATTTTAGTACAAAAAGTAGCTTACACTTTTTGCCTAAGGAACCTGTGGTTAAGTGTTAGCACCATGTTTTTGAAACACCCCGTATAAGTGTATATACTTACCAGTAACCCTGTATGTGAATAGAAAACTTAAAAAACCCCTAGGGTCAACTACTACAAATGGGGTGGCAAAACTCATTGTAAAATCAGCGAAATTTTACATTTGAGTCCCGGAAGTCCCAGGATGTCCAATTTTAATGACTGATGGTACAGTTTTTTCCCCATATTAGAGATTAGGGCCTATTTCTGGCAAATTTAAGGGTGGTTTCACCCTAATACGACTTAGCCCCAAGACCTTATTTTGTCTAATATGTCCGGCCAAAAAGACTTACGTACATCCTTGCGAAGAAATCCCTTATTTTTGTTTTGCAGAAAACCCAGTTCCATGTAGATTTTTTCTGTCAAAATCAGCTGTTGAAGGAAGTTGAGGAAGGCGTTCCAGGGCGACAACTGCCCACTTTTGAAAACTTCCTTTTCTTTTTCCTGAAAATTGTGTAAAATTAACACGAGGACTTGGATGTGATACGAACCACATGCTCCTTGGCTTTCTCGTAGCACATTTGGGTGACGAGGGTGAAGTACGTGTGTAAAAATGCATCATCTTTTTCCATTCAAGCGAATTTCGTGGAAATTTAACTTAATTAATTATTAATTTTGAGAAATTAATGGAAACGTCAAAATAACATAACCTGAAAGATCGTCACGTCAAAGTTGACGTTTGTTAAAGACAGCAATTGCAGGCAACCTCACGGCAGAAAATTTTACCAGCTGAGGTGCGTTCAGAAACGTAGCTCTGGGTAACCGTTGATGAAATTAGAGAAGGATAGAAGATACCCTCTCTAAAGGTAAAACGAAGACAAAAAATGCTCAAGATGACTCCTGGTGTGTTCCAAATCCAAGTTTGACAACTGACAGACATCTATGAATCCTTACTCGAATCAACATCAGGCGCTTTCCATTTATACATTTATCTGAGTAGCCTCAGTTAATCTCAGAGCTTTGATTGCTGCATTTAACTGAGGCTCATCAGATACATGTGTAAATGGAAAGCACCTATCATTAAACGAAAATAACGGACGTCAGTCTAATGGTTGCCAACTTTGGTGCTTAACGCACTAGATGTGGTGCTTTTAGGCGCTTTCATCTCATGACATTTTGTGACAGATTAGTTATTATTTGTTAGTCGTTATTTGTCATTCTTGTGTCACAGCAATCTCAAAACTAGTGGAGCCGATAATACAGCCGGACTGTTTTACCTTCTGAGTAGACTGACTCCCTTCATGCACTGGAATTATTGAAATCATCAAAGGCTGTTTCGCACCCCAAGGTGACATTTCTGAACGTTTCCGCTGTGGAAATACAAATCCATTTCTGCTATAAAAAACGCTTTCCTTTTAAACTTTAACCTGAGCAACCTCAGTCAATCTCAGCAATTTGATTGGTCAATATTCAAATGAACCAATGAAATTGCTGAATTATCTGAGACGCCTCATATAAATGTGCAAAAGGAAAGCGCCTAAAATTGCCATTGCTTGGATGAAAGACCACTGCCTCGCACTAAAACACAAGAAACTAGAAAAACAGGTGAAACCACTCTTTATTAATGCAATAAGTATATAAACGACGTGTACAATACTGCTAAAAAGTAAAACAGTTCAGAAACCATCAATTTCCCCAACATTCTAAGCGTCAATATCATCCCGATTTTCCCAGTAACATTCGAGAGCGTTTTTGAACAATAAAAACTTCAAAACAAATAATAATTACAGCCTGCATTACAAAAATACTTTTATCAATCGTGGAATGTAACTTAAAACCTGAGCCTTCTTAATACTCACACGCGGACTTTGAGCCCTTACATCTTAACAATACTACAAAGTATTCGAATACTGTTTGATGAGTCCAAACGACACCCTGTGTAACTTAATCAAGTGATAGTGAATTGACGATACCAAGACACTGAGAGACAACGAGAATTTTGATTGTACAGTGTGTCGAACTATAAACTACACGGTTTTCTACTCTTACAGCTAAACCCAAGTGTAAATGGTGAGCTTTGCAACATCTTCTGGGGCGCTTAAAGCGGTATATTGTGTCAATATTCAGTCAAAAATGGATTTCAGGGTTATTTAAAGTAAAATAAAGCGAAAAACAAGAATAGTTTTTAAATTCGCGCCCGTTTTGGAATAAAACCCTACAGTAAAGATTAACCTCAACTTTTGAGAACCACTGGTGACTACTTATCCGCCTCACCAAGATGACTAATGTATTGAAGTATTACAGACATGAAAATTAATTAAAGCTGAAATCTAAACACTCCAACAAAAAGCTTGTTTAATTTTTTCCATTCAAAAATACCCACTTTAGACTTTTGCTTCAAAATAATTGCAATAAAATTTCGTATGCAACTCGCATGCAAGTTGGCTTTACTTGTCTCGTCGGATTATCACATTCGCTCGCAAGCTCGCTCGTTAGACGATATCTCCGACTCGACTGTAAAGAGCGACAAATAAATTCGGAAAAGTCTTCTAAATACAGGGTGAGTCCGAAAGACAACGCATCCTTTATACCACTACTGTTGGTTTGTTGCAAAGATCTTCATTTTAGAACATTTTTATTTAATATCTTTGCACAGCATTGTTACAGACCAAGAGGCAAGTGCTGATGTTGCTTTGGACATTATCAAAAAATCGCAACCTTGTTATACAGGGTGCGATTCAATTTATTTGTCCTTGAACTTTTCTATGTTTGAAAATATTGCTAATTTGCCTATGCGGTCCAATTCTCAACCTTTTTTGGCTCTTAAATTTTATTGAAAAAACTAATAATTCACAAAGAAAATAGAAAAAACCGAAGACATGCTTCAAGTAATGACCATAAAACCAATGTTAAATTTGCCCCCTAAAAAAGTGTAATTACCACCGATGTCTTTTCTTCAATTGTGAACATACATTCTGGCCACAGCTGTCAAACAACAGCCCCCTTACAAAAAACAGTTGAAATATGACAATTGTCAGCGCATACTTTGATTTTTATTGCAATGGTGATGTTTTTTCAATGTTCCTTGCCAATAGTCAGTTTTTTTTAAAATTAAGAGTCAAAAAAGTTTTAAAATTAAACGGGGGGTAATGTCGCACAGGCAAATTAGCACTATTTTCAAACTTAAAAAAGTTCAAAGACAAATAACTTGCGTCGCACCCTGTATAACAATAGGTTGTTGCGATTTTTTGATAATGTACAAAGTTGCCTCTATCACAATTGACCAATAATAATTTTTGCACCAAACCTCATCGTTTGAACAGTAGATTCTGTGGTATAAGGGATGCGGTGTCTTTCAGACTCACCCTGTATACCGGGTGACAACGACACCATGTACACCCCAATAGCTTTTTCAATTATTAAGATCACGCCGGAAATGGCTTTAATTTTGAATTTTTAAATGGAACACCCGGTATATTTTTATATTTTTGGAATCTAGGGATCATCCCCGAGTATTTTAGTGTCGTTTTTGGCGAAATTTTGTTGTGGATCTAGAGTGCTGCGAGATTAACTGAGGCTACTCAGATAAATGTGTAAAAGAAAAGCGCCTTATACCATTCAATCTTATTTCCCACGCCAGTAGGCCATGAAACTTTTTGCTTGTAGTGGCAGCATTATTTGTCAAAAGGTCAAAATGACTGAACGAGAATTTTGAAATTGTCATGTCAGTTACAAATTGCTGTGTTGGCGGAAGGTACAATTAAGGTATTTAAAATGCCAAAAGTAATAACTAAAGAAGAAAAACTAAGAGTAAAAAGGTGCTTCAACCACTTACAAAGATTAAACAAAAATAATCAATCAAGAAAACAGATTGTTTGTATGTTGGTAGATATTTTTAAGGAAGGTAATAGTTATTTACGATGTAAGTTTCGTACAGTATCGTATTATGATACGCCGATACGCGATTGAAGTATTGTCCATCAAGTATCGTAATATGATCGTACGAAACGTACCTAGTACAACGTTTTATCTACTTTCACATTTTATTGTAGTTTCTAAAATCAATGCATTTTGCATTGATTTGACATGAATTGTCACCCGACATTAAATTCCGAAAATCTAGTGGCTACTCGGTGTAACCAAGCCAGCAAGTTTGTTTACAATTTTGATTTTCGTCAAAATAGTGGTAAAAGTGGCAAAAAATGAGTGAATCGGAAGAAAGTCTTCCCTCAGATATATTGAAACAGCAGCAAATGCTGCTATTTCTACGTTAATCCCAGCTAAATCGAAATCCCGTTACGAAGTAGTATAAAAACATTTCGAAGATTGATGATTACAGAAGAAGAAATTGGAGGATATTTCTGAGAAGATTTTACTGGCTTATTTTTCCCCAAAAGGCTGAGAAGCACAAAGCATCAACATTGTGGACTCACTTCTCTATGCTGCGGACAGTCATTTCAATTAGGAAACATAAAGATATAAGTCAGTATCATCAAACGGAAATCAGAAGGTTATCGACCCAAAAAGTCAAGCGTTTTCACACGGGATGAGATTCGGAGATTTATTATGGATATGAACGACGAAGAATATCTAGTCGTTAAAGGTAAGATAAAATGGAATAAACATTCTTAAAATAATAACAATAAATTATAAGTTGTATTGATTGTTGGGATTTTTGGTGGTTGTCGACGTGAAGAGATTACGAACTTGCTAACATCAGACGTCGAAGACAAGCAGACATACATCACAATTATCATTCCAAACACAAAAACCTAAATTTCTACAGTTTAGAGAATCACAATCCCAACATAAATTGCGCTGCGACAACGTCTTCTGGGATACAAATTTCCAATTTGCGTAAATGCATTGTTAATATTTATAAACAGTAAAGTTCCCATTTTTAAACTTTACAGCACTAGTGCGGAAAAATAGACCTTTACGATACTCAGAAAATTTTTGTAATAAGTCACATTACAACATGAAAGTAGATAAATAAGGTTACAAACTATGGCTTGAGGCTGTATCAAAATGTAGTGCTGATATGTGGCAAAATTATTGTTCCCATACGGAAAAACTTATTTCGAATGACTGGAAAACCTGCATGGGTAATATTTCGGTTGAAGATATTCCTCCTGTGATTATTGCGCTTGGAGAATCTGATTCAGATCCGGAAAATCTGTGGTCAGACTCTTTAAGTCAAATAAGTCAGAATGAAGAAGGTTCCCAGATTATTTGGCCATTCTTGTAAATCATTGAAAATTTTTTAATTTTAGTTTAGTCTTCTCAATGTGAGAGATTTTCTCAGATAAATCTTATGTTACACTTAAGTATTTACTATAATAGTGTATCATTATGGCTATAAATACATATAAGACCGAATATAATTCCTACCTACCCAATAAATACAAAAAAAACGCATAAATAACTTTTGATTGTTTTTTTAATTTTATGTTATAAGTTATATACAGTGTGTCTCACTTTAGACGGCAACACCCCTGTATCTTTGTTGTCTTATGGAATATCGTAACAATTTTCTTGGATGTAGACCTTAGAAAGTTGTATTTTTGGAGTAGTTAGCATTTTTTCGAAAATATAACCACAGCCTACTAAGACCAAAATCAAATAACCAAAAATCCGAAAAACCCGTTAGGCATTTTTTCATCGAAAAATTTTATTAAGTAAAGTTGCTCAGGATTACCCCAAATGAGCAAGTCCGGAGTTTCAGGCCAAAATTAAAATGTTGAAATTCTGTAGGAAAAAATTAAAAATATCGAAAAGGGTTGCTGCGTAATAGAATACAATTGAAATGAGTTTGTTTGACAGTTGCTATTAGCTGCGGCTCGGCAAAATTTAACAATCGCAGAAAAAGTTGAAATTATTAAGATTTTTGGTGACAACAGCTTATAATTTCAACTGTTTCTGTGATTGTTAAATTTTGTCCAGCCATAGCTAATAGCAACTGTCAAACAGACTTATTTGAATTGTTTTTTATTACGCAGCAACCCTTTTGTTGCAAAAATATTGCATTTTTCGATCTTTTTGCCTTTTTCCTCCAGAAATTCAACATTTTTGTTTTCGCCTGAAACTCTGGACTTGCCCATCTGAGGTCATCCTGAGCAACTTTTCTTAATAAAGTTTCTCGATAAAAAAATGCCTAATAGGTTTTTCGGATTTTTGGTATTTGTTTTTGGTCTTAGTAGGCTGGTGGTTATATTTTTGAAAAATGTTAACTACCCCAAAAACACAACTTTCCGAGGTCTACATCCAAGAAAAAAAATTGTTACGATATTCCATAAAACAACAAAGATACAGGGGTGTTGCCGTCTAAAGTGAAACACACTGTCGGTATCTACCTATACGTAGGTAGGTATTCACCCCAAAATTCAAATCGGGTACCTAGACTCTGTTAATTTATTAAAGAACCACCCCCAGAGGGCCCGGTTTGCTCAGTTAGAGAAATTGGATATTTTGAGACTACACCACTACTAAAAATACTTCAGAATGGTCAACAACAGACTAAATTTTGATTTTCACGCACTACGTGTTGATTCATTTCCTCAAAACAATGAACTTATCTAGTACCTCGTGCCTCGTGGTTATTTAATAAATGAACAGAGTTTACATAAGTTCGTCTGTGGTTTGATTTTATTTAGTAATAGTTCGGTGATGGTTTCCCCTTTTCTAGATGAAAAAAAGTCAACTGGCAACAATGGCCTTCATTTTGACAAAAAAATTCACCTGAAATTTACGTCAATCAACGTGTAACATTTAGGGTCGATGCAAAATTAAATCAACGGTGATGATCTGCTTCTCTTTGTCTTAGAATCATATTTGAAGTTTTCTGAGCAGAGAAACAACAAAAAATTAAGAGATTTTTTGTTCTTTTACTCAAAAATTAATTAATTAACATCTGTAGTTTGGCGAAAAACTCGAAATTGCAAGTCAAGTTGTCTTTAGTAATTCACTTCTGTCACATTGTCAAGCAAATTAATCTGTTTAACATGGCTCGATTATTACTAGAAGATAAAATTTTAATCTCCTCCAGTTCCACGAGCGTAATTTTGGAGTCAGAAGAATCTAGTGCATTACTGCAACTTTTCTGAAGGCTCTAGAATTACGCTCTTGGGAGCGTTTTGATTAAAATTTGTCTTTTAGCGATAATCGAGCCATCTGATTAAAATTTACTTGTCAATGTGACAAAAGTAAATTCCAATGGCAACTTGACTTGCAATTTCAGGTTTCTCGCGAAACATTGCAGATTTTAGTTAAATTAGTTTTTGAGTAAGAGATCAAAAAATGTATTAATTTTTCGGTGTTACTCCGCTCAAAATATGATTCCAAGATAAAGAAAAAAACGTCACCTCTCCATTTACTCAATAATATTTCCAAAACTAAATGGGTGTTGGTACATTAAATGAGTGGCCTCGACGTAGAAAGGTTGAGTTAACAACCTCACAAAATCTCATTAAAATCGGATTATAAATAAAAATTTTATTAACAGACAAAGTTTGTTCCAACTTTTATGGGCCCACTCTGTAATAGATTCCAAAAATGTAGCCGGTGTACCATTTAAAAATTCAAAATTAAGGCGTAACCGTGGTAGAAAGTTCTAATGTAGGTATGTCAGATGTCAGAAGATGACATTTTGTGGATATTCTGTGATTTTTTCACATTTTTAACATTAATTAAAAAAGTTATTAAAGCGTACAGCTTAGAAATATGAACATGCCCACCCAGAGCTGAATATTTAGTTGGTCGCCTAGCATGCGAATAGCAGTTAGGTAGGGGTAACTAACTTCTGCACGGTCTCTGTCGTGGCCTGGTCCATGCGACCAGGTAAATTTTCAGCTCTGGGTGGGCATCTTCATGTTTCTAAGCTGTACATGGTCTCGTTGTCACCCCGTATACGGAAAATGTGGGTTGGTGCACCCTTACCGCCTCTCCCTGCCCTGGGAGTAAAATAAAACAAGGTTTTATTTACTTTTAAGAAATAGAGAACTTCACCAAGGGATTCTAAATAGAGAGGTTATAAATCGAAGAGGAATGAAAATTGAGTTTGAATTTTCATTCCTCTTCGATTTAAATACTTAGCCCACTTCGAGTAAAATGGATCACCGCCTCTCGCAACGTTTAGAGAGGTTATAGTTTTCCAAAAGTTTCGAAAGTAAAAAGGGCTAACAATGGGCAATGGGCATCCAGTCAGTAGTGTAAACAAACACAAACCACCTTTGAAGAAACCCTTGCAGGCCCTGGCTTTAAAATATTCATTTCATAGCAGGTAAAAACAGAACAACTATAAATACGAGGGTTATAACTGTGACAATGATGCCCCGCTGCGTGGACAAACACAGGTGTCTGGTGTACCTACTAACTGGTGGGTATTTTAAATTTATTTACACGAGCCGTACTCCACAATTTTAGTTTTAAAGCCCACCAGCACACTATTAAAAAATTCGAGAACATACTAGAAAGATAACCAATTCAGATCTCCACATTCTGGACTGCCACTATATCTGATTCAGGATTCAGCCAAGGTCTCCACATGATTTTAATAGTTATTTACGTAATTAGTTATGAAAAGTCCTATATTGTTTGACGAGTCGTAATATTTGCCAAAACGAGCGTTAGCGAGTTTTGCAACATTATGCGAGTCAAACAATTTAGACTTTTCATAAGGTATTCCGTACAACATTTTACCTAATTGCGTAAAATCCAACTTTTCAAAACGCAATTAGGTAAATTAACTAACTACACTAGCCACGAATAATGCACTAAACAGAGTAAGATAAGACTGAAGTGTAAATCCATCAACTCTCCCTTAAATAGGGGCTATTTCCATAATTGCAGACGACCCACTACTGGCAAAATCTCATTATCATTGTCATCAGCATAGAGACATAACGAAATAGCAAGAATTCTTGTGTAAGTTGCTTGGGTGCCTGTGCTAAAATTTTCGTAGTATTTCACTATCTATAATCAATCGATTTGTGCTTGTTAGATAATGAAAATTCGCAAATCCGGCCCACCTTGGGAATGCTAAAATTCCACGAGTCTCAGGTAAGCCAAACGTCTGGGTTTGTCCACGCAGCGGGGCGTCATTGTCACAGTTACAACCCTCGTAATGAAGCGGCTTTTAGGGTAAAGGGTAAAGAGATGATTTACGGTGAGTAAACATCAGGTAACGAGCCATTAGGATTATCTGTTGGCCATAAAAACAAACCAGCTTTTGGAAAACCATACCCGAATGTTCTTACCTTCAAGCGCCCCAGCAGAGTACGAAAACCTTCACGCAGGAAAGTTCAAGGCAAACTATAAGGCCATCTTTACTCATAAAACCTTAAAACAATAAAAGACTAGAATCTCGTTGAACGGAACGTCTGGAACGTCACGTGTATAAAACCTAACTGTAAGCCCTAAAAGTCTCGGAGAGGCACATTGAGAAAATTCGATTCTATTCGCAGGCCAATTTGCTGTCGAAACTGCTCAGGGCTACTGCGAACGCCTGCAATGCGCACATGGGGTACCTGAAGTCCATCGTGAAGACGTCCTCGGCCACGCGTCCGAACTGCATCACGACGTACTCCACGTCGCTGTCGTGCACGATCTGGAAATTCTTGACGGAGGCCTGCGTGACCCTCCCGTGGAAATTCAGGACGTAGGATTGGGTGTCGTCGTTCCAGACGGGCGTCTTGTTGTGCAGCTCGATGAGGTTGTCCATGTTTTTGGCCTTCCAGCATTCGATCAGCCCCTCGCTGTCGTCCTGGGGATAAATCTTAACCCTTTCCTGTTCCAGCGTCATCCCCGGAAGGACAACAGTCATTTTTCTGGGGCCCTTAAAGCCTAGGACGTTCGTGTCGTAGGTTACGGCGGCAAGTTCTTGTCTGGGCATCGCCCCTTCTTTAAAATTAGCCCTTCTGGGCGATATTCCGTTGTCGAAAACTGTGAACTGAGTGCCCAACAGATTCGAACGGAGTTTTCCGACAAAAGACTCGGCACCCCTTGAAAGATCCGTGGGATCAGTCGAGATGAGGTAATTGCTCGTGGCGCTCTTCTTTCGTTTACGAGCGGCCAGGAGAAAAACTTTTTTGCCGTAGTCCCTTTCCAGGTGGAGGAAATAGGTGGGGTAGAGACCCCTGTCCATGCCTTTGCGGTCTCGCGTGATTCTGCATTTGAAGAGGACTTTTTGGGGGGCGGGTTGCAGGGCGAATTTGTCCACGTTGCCCTCGAGGTCGCCCTCGATCTCGGCGGAATTGCTGACGAAGGCGGGCTGTTCGATGATGGGGTTGACGGGCATGTTGCCGTTGTTGAAGGTCGAGGCCACGGGGGATGATTCTTCGTCTTCGACGTCCATCAGTTCGCTGGCGTTGTTGGTGAGGTCTTCCACGAGCGTGCCTGAAAAAGGAGAGATTGCTCCTATGCGATTCTTTGACTTTGTAATTCTTAGAAATCTTGGTTAAGGCTATGAAACACTCCACTAAATAGGAAGCCGGTAAATTATTCGAAAGAGACAATTATTCAAAATATATATAGCACCAAGGCAAGAAACACGATGGAAGGGACAGGGAAAGATAGATAAAAAGAATTTCACACTACAATACTCAGGCGGTGACAAACAAGGGTAGGGTGGAGTAGCATTTATCATAACAGGAAAATTAAGAGACAACATAATAGATTTCAAACCAATAAATGAAAGGCTAGCCTACCTGAGAGTTCACGCAAAACCATTTAACCTATCTATAATAAATGCATATGCACCAACAGAAAAAGCAGCGAAGAAGAGGAGAAGCTCTACGTACAACTGGAAAAAGAAATTGAACTAATACCAAAGGAAGACACAATCCTAGTACTAGGGGACTTCAACGCTAGGAATAGAAGACTACATTAAAGAAGTTGCAGGAAAGCATACACTACACACAAAAACTAACGACAATGGGCAAAGGTTATGTAACTTGACAGTAAGCACAAACATGTCGATAAGCAGCACAAAGTATAAGCACCCAAGGTTGCAACATGGCTGTCACCGAATAAAAAGACGCTCACACGTACTAATCACTAGAAGAAAGCAAACATCAATAACGGACGTAAGAACATATAGAGGAGCATGCGCAGACTCAGATCACTTCATGGTAACCACGACATTGAGGCAAAAGTAAGAAGAACAACGAAAAACAATAACACAAGACAAAAATGGGACAAAGAAACTAAGTGCGAAAGAAGTAAGAGACAAATACTCAGCGAGCTTAGAAGAAAATCTAAAGGAACAACAAAACGGGGCAGACGATGTAGAACTGGAATAGAGTAAACCGAGAAAACAAGGATGGTACAACGAGAGCTGCCATGTCATGCTCAAAACGAAAGTAGAAGCAAGACTTCTGTGGCTGAAAACGAATAGAAATGAAGATAGAGAGAAATACGAAACAAATAATGGAAAAAACACACGAGCATAAAATGGAGATAGAGCTTCTATTCATAGACTTCCGCCAGGCATTCGACTCAATCAAAAGAGAAAAGCTAGCAGCCGCTTTAAGAGAACTAGGTGTGCACAGAAAGCTAAGAAGGCTGATACAAATGACTATGAGAAGAACAACAGTAAGCATCAAGACACAAAAAGGACAAAAGTGAAGAATTTGAAATCAACAAGGGAGTGAGGCAAGGTGATGCCCTATCAGCAACATTATTTAACTTGGCGCTGGAATATGTCCTAAAGAAAATCAACAAAGGAACACTAAGGACAGGAGGAGGACAATTGATTGCATATGCTAATGACATAGAACTAGTAACAACTAACAAAGAATAGAAAAATATTGGAAAAAATGCTGGGGGAGCTGATAACAGAAGGAGAAAAAATGGGATTAAAAATAAACGAGAAAAAACCAAAGTAATGAGAATTGATAAAGAACCATCACAAGGCAAAACTATTAAAATAGGAGAACATACAATTCGAAGAAGTTACAAGATTTAGATACTTAGGAGTAACAATAGCGAGTGACGGCAATAGAGAGCTTCATTATTTTATTATTATTGTAATAAAAGCGGTGTAACCCCGCAAGGGGTGTTAACCATTATTATATATAATAGCCAAAACCAAAATTTCCGTTATTTTCAACTTCCATTCAAGTCTATATGTTAGGTAAAGTTTTTTTTTAGTTAAACTATTTCTCATATTCTGGTCGCTCACCTGGACGTGTCCACACTGACATTACACATTGGTGCGGGTGTACGATTAGCGCTCGCACTATTCTTTCTAAAAATTTGTAAATTCGTTATGGTTGCCCTTTTATGTTTCCTACTCTTTCTTGCTACTGTACGCGGCGCGGAAAGCGAGCAGGCGAAAACAAAGTCGGTCTTGAGATATGAATTGTTAATTCGAATAATTGTTAATCCGAAAAATTGTTCATTCGAATAATAAATTGTTAATTCGAAGCACAGTCTCTTCCGAATAATTTTCCTAATTCCCACTAAGGCACTCATGCGGCAAGTTGTGAAATCTTCGTCCCTGTTTTCGAGTGATTTTACAATGACCACCAGGTGGCGCAATCAGCGACAACGCACTAAGGTAACAGGATTTCTCTCTTTGGAGAGGTACGGCAAACGGTATGGAGATATAACAGCAAACATATCTCTTTCTCTTTTACGTTTGTACGAAAATGACGTTAGATGTCAGAAAAATTACCTAAAGTTGACAGTTCTTTGTAGAATAGCTGCTTACAAAGTCTACTTTTGCTTATTTTGCAGTATAATTCCTACATTGTTATAGTTTTATAGTGGATCCCTTTATTAACCGTTCCGTGTTCATTTTTTATTGAGTGAATTTTGATTTTGTGTTCCCTTGCAAAAATTATGGTTTCACAAATACTAAATCAAGTCAATTTCGTTTTATTGTTTATTAAATACATCAGCCCCAACTAACTATAAACACTCATCACTGTTTATAATTAAAAATTTCGAAGTTAATGCACTTTATTTGCGGTCAAAATGAGTAAGACAAAGTCACCATCGAACTGAACTTCATTTATACTACTACTACTGAGTTTTAGGGGCTGCAATTCTGCAAACCGCACGTTTTCCTTCGTCAAAGACACAGGCAATCAGGCGTACAGGCGTCCTTAATTTCTCTATAAACACCACAAAACACGTATTTATGTCAACGCACGTAAACCTTCTCCTCGGTAATCGACGTTGACCATTTAGTGCACTTCGTTTATTGCTTCCCCAGCTAATAAAAATACAATTACCTATTAATAAACGATAAATCAACAAATTTTCGTCTTTGTTGTGATGACAACTGCAAAGTGACAAATAATGCCATTGTCAGTGTCAAAAAGTAACAATGGAAGCAAGTCATTTCTCTCTTACTTATTGTAAGGGTATGTTCTCTGTCCTTTTGACATTATTGTCCACTTCTTCCGGTTGATTGTCGCACCTCTCCAAAGAGAGAAATCCAGTGACCTTACAATGTACTAACATAATCGTTCGGTCAAAAGCGAATTGTTTTAAGTCTTATTAGCTTTTATTGGCTTTTGGACTGTTTATAAAAGAACAACTTACAATGCCGACAAGCTATATCTAAATTTTACTCCACCTCCTTTCTGTAATGGACGTTAATACCGGTCTTAATTGAGAATTTGGAGAATATCGGAAAATTCGACATTTTTATACTTTTTCCAAAAAAAGCGAACTGCATTGCAAAATTTATGAAAATGCTTATTATTTAAAACAAATGCGTATTTTAGAGGACTTCTGTACTAATCTGAACTATCACTTTAACTTAAAATGGCAGAAATCACAGCCAACTTGACTAAAAACATTTAGGCCCCTATGGCGGACGCCGTTGAAATATATGGTAACATGATTTGATGTGATCAGTTGGAAGAAACCGTAATGTTGGGGATTTCTTTTTGCAGATAATTAAGAACAGATAACTACCTATTCTTAGATAGGTATAAAATTTTTGGGTAACTTTTGCAAGTCAAAGTACCTTTAGTAGGTGATTTTTTTTAAGTCGAAAACCCTAGTGCCATTTTTTCGAAAAATGTCATTTTAGTGGCAAAGGGGCCCTTCTTTTGAATTTATTTTAGCAACAGTCCATTTCTGACTATCGGATTTGATAGCGGCCGTATTGTCGGATGAAAAACCAAAAATTGCCATTTTAGAAGTAAAAAGGCCCGTTTTTCTATTTTTCTTAGGAAAAGGGCATATTATTATAATATAATATAATATATATATATATAATAATATAATAGAAAATGACATTTCATGTGCTGATAAAAAAAAGTTCCAGTTTATTGTTCAAATTTCAAAGTTGATATGCCAAAATGGCACTTGCCGTTGGCCGATTGCCACCAAAAAATGTCTGTGTGTCTGTCTGTGATCACGCTGGAGCTCAAACTACTGAACGTATTTTGTGCCACATCGGTCCACGGAAAGTGCCTTTTTGGCAAATCCCCATTTTTCGCGTTACCATATGAATACTCTTTGAATTCTGCTTCTAAAACTGTATCACACTTGCGCCCTTTTTTCGAAAAATGTCACTTTAGAGGCAAAGGAGCCCTTGTTTCAATTTATTTTACAAAAAAGCGTATTCTTACTATCGGATTTTGTATTGCCGGATCAAAAACCTTAGTGCAATTTTTTAGAAATTTTCCATTTTAGGGACAAAAAGGTCCCTTTTTAAATTTTTCTTAGGAAAAGGGCATATCATCATTATCTAATTCGATAGCTGTTGCATTGCCGGATCGAAAAATTTAGTGCCATTTATTCGAAAAATGTCCATTTTAGGGGTGAAAAACATTTGTATATTAGATTTTAGTACATGAACGCCGGGCGCATCAGCCATCGACAAACGTCTGCACGCCCGATCTTGGTTAAATAAGGTTAAATACTGCATTTACAAATTCTGTGAAAAAGCAGAAGTTTCTACCGTCTCCGAGACTGCCAATTTTTTGATTTTATGCCAAAAAGGCGCTAAGTGTGAATACATTTTTAGACCCAGAATTTGGCTGATGGTGTTCATCAGTCAAATTTCATAGTTGATACGCCATAAGCACTTGGCCTTTGTGGATTGGCAACGAAATTAACTGGGCTCACCAGAAGGCCAACACTAACCCCCATTCCAAATTTCATTAAAATCCGTACGGCAGTTTTCGAGAAATTTTGACCACGTACGTACGTACATACATACACAGTACACACCAGACAGTTTTTAAACATAAAGATCTGGTGGCTTATTGGCTTCAAATTTGGCTATGACAAGCCTTTTCCGCAGTTGCTAGATGTCTGGGCATTATTTAGAGCAAAGAAATAATGTACTAATTGTGTCACAAACGTTACATTAATAATTAAATATGTCTAAGGTCACGCACTCCTATGATGCAAATGGCAAAGTTACAATGGAAAATTTGACCATGCAATTTTTGGGGGCTGCGATAGTACAGGAAAATTGTCCATAAATGGGAAGGGTGAATTGTTATTACGAAATATTAAAAAATCAATGAAATAACTTACTGTCAACACTATCCGGACTAGATAAAATGGAAATAACTTGATCCGGATTGCTATTCGTCGTCATGCTGTACTGCAAAGGCCCATCATAACCTAAAACCCCGGCAATAAAACCTCCTTAAAACCTCAGTAAAAAAAATACCATGCAACTCCCTCCTGTTGCCAGTGTTGGTCCTTAGCCCCGCGGAGCCCTTTCTCACATCCGAGGCCTGAATCATCCCACTCGCCAGTCGCTTTTGCTTCATTTTCTGTTCCATTAACTGCCTCTGCCGAAAATAGCCCCCTTGATTGATTTTTTTTTAATTATTAAAGGCATTACCTGCTGCTCCAATTTCTGAGTCCTTACGTCCATTTCCAGCATTTTTCATGCCACCCCTTTGAATGCTTGCCGGCTCTGTTTGCCCTGTAACTCCGGGAGATGCGAAAATCGATAAATAATTGTCCAATTTTCTAAAAACAGGACAGAAGACACGGTTTTGTTTACTAGCAAACGACCATCAAATTATTGCTTGACAACAGCTGTCAGCTGTCATCGAGCGGCTGCGCTGATTGGCTCATTCGAATATCTGTCAGAAATTCTCCCGAAAATTTTGAATCGACTCTAATAAAGTGGCAGGTCATTAATAAATTACTCGTGATTTTTCGGAAACTTATGATTCAAGGTCTTCGTCATTCTGTACCTGGTACAATTATTGAGATTAGCTTAAATGTAATGGTTTAGAGATCTCTTGTGGCGCCATCTGGTGACGGGGGGATGATCTTCGATTGTTGTTTCAGCCGGTAAAGACGGTGTCGCGGTTGCAGCGAGTAGCTCAGCTCAGGCTCTGCATGTAGTGTTGTGATTACCGATTACCTACTGATTATTGACATATTATTGTCTCGCATATTGTAGTTTGTTGTTATTTTTGGAGAACATAAAATAAAAAGAACAAGAACAAGGTGTTTTGGTAAGTTTTTTAATGTTTACGTGCGCATGTCAAGTTATTTTTTGCGGTTTGTGATAAAAGCAGCTGTTCTGCGTGCAGTCCTTCAAAATATTGTACATACCTAACCTATGTACAGGGTACAGTACGGTCTTTTTTTATTATTGTCCCACTTTTAAATTGGAATATCTCCTTTATTACGGTAATGTCTAAAACGCGGGCCCGCGGGTCCGGCAATGTTTCCATGCAGATCGGCTTAAAAAATTACAATTAGTTGCGGGTCGGCCCTGGATCGCATCCAGAGGCTCACGACGAAACATTTCTGGGGTAGGTAACCCCCCTCCCCCCCTTTTCAGGAATCCCAGCGCTGCGGGTCAGTCCAAAAAATTACAATAAGCTGCGGGTCGGCCTTGGATCGCATCCAGAAGCTCACGACGATACTTTTCTGGGATGGGTAACCCCCCTCCCCCCCTTTTCAGGAAACCCATAGCTGCGGGTCGGTCCAGAAAATTACAATAAGCTGCGGGTCGGCCTTGGATCGCATCCAGAAGCTCACGACGATACTTTTCGGATGGGTAACCCCCCTCCCCCCCTTTTCAGGAAACCCATAGCTGCGGGTCGGTCCAAAAAATTTAAAAGTGCTGCGGGTCGGCCCTGGATCGCATCCAGAAGCTCACGACGATACATATCTGGGGTAGGTAACCCCCCTCCCCCCCTTTTCACGAATCCCACAGCTGCGGGTCGGTCCAGAAAATTACAATAAGCTGCGGGTCGGCCTTGGATCGCATCCAGAAGCTCACGACGATACTTTTCTGGGATGGGTAACCCCCCTCCCCCCCTTTTCAGGAAACACATAGCTGCGGGTCGGTCCAAAAAAATTAAAAGTGCTGCGGGCCGGCCCTGGATCGCATCCAGAAGCTCACGACGATACATTTCTGGGGTAGGTAACCCCCCTACCCCCCTTTTCACGAATCCCACAGCTGCGGGTCGGTCCAAAAAATTACAATTAGCTGCGGGTCGGCCCTGGATCGCATCCAGAGGCTCACGACGATACATTTCTGGGGTAGGTAACCCCCCTCCCTCCCTTTTCAGGACTCCCGTAGCTGCGGGTCGGTCCAAAAAATTACAATTAGTTGCGGGTCGGCCCTGGATCGTGTTCGGGAGTTCACAAGGATGAAATTCTGGGGTAGACAGGTTCCCTCCTCCTTTTCAGCGTCGCAGCGGGTCTGTCCAAAAAATTTAAATGTGCTGCGGGTCGGCCCTGGATCGTGTTCGGGGCTCATAATATTCCAGTTCTGGAGTAGACAGATTCACTCCCCCTCTTTTCAGAAGTTTCGTCGCTGCGGGTCGGTCCAAAAATTTTAAATGTGCTGCGGGTCGCCCCTGGATCGTGTTCGGGAGCTCACAAGAACTAAATTCTGGGGTGGACAGGCTCCCTCCTCCCTTTACAAAAGTTTCGTCGCTGCGAGTCGATTCAAAAAATGGAAATTTGCTGCGGGTCGTCCTTGGATCGTGTTTTGGGGGCTCACAACATTTCAATTCTGGGGTAGACAGCTACACACCTCCCTTTTCAGAAGTTTCGTCACGTCGCTGCGGGTCGGTTCAAAAAATGGAAATTTGCTGCGGGTCGTCCCTGGATCGTGTTTTGGGGGCTCACACAGGTTCCATCCCCCCTTTTCAGAAGTTTCGTCGCTGCGGGTCGTTCCAAAAAATTTAAGTGGGCTGCGGGTCGCCCCTGGATCGTGTTCGGGAGCTCACAAGAACCAAATTCTGAAATCTCAGCCCTCTGCGATTAATTAAAGAAGCCAAAAATAACGAAATCGTATTAGGCATTTTTTTGTCTAAAAAATTTATTAAGAAAATATGCTCATCAGGATGCCCCCAAATGGGTAAAGTTTCGGCCCAAAATAAAATTGTTGAACTTCTTGAGGAAAAGATAAAAATTATGAAAAACCAATATTTTTGCAGGAGAAGGGTTGATGTGTAGGTAATAAAAAAACACTTGAAACGAGTTTGTTTGACATTTGCTGTTGGCTATAGGGCTGGACAAAATTTACCAATCGCAGAAAAATGGAATGACAATAGGCGCTTTCCTTTTACACATTTACCTTAGAAATCTTACTTAATCTTAGCAATTTGATTGGTTCATTTGAAATTTGACCAATCAGATTGCTGAGATGAACTCAGGTTTCTAAGATAAATGTGCAAAAGGAAAGCGCCTAATATTCCAGCATTCTGCGCCCTCTACGGGCCATGTGTAAAACTAAGGCCTGTAGTTACAACGCCATGGCTTCCAAGTAATCTTATGGGAAACTTACCACTTTTATTTTGAATACGGGAAGATGATTCAGCTTTTAAAAATTAATAATCATAGAATTGACACTGTTTCCATTTAGTATTCTTATATGGAAGTGTATAGAGTTACGTAAATGCGTAACCTTAGTACAAAATTATAAAGTTACGTAAGTTACGTAGTTCTTAATATTTTGGTTATGGTAAAGTAAATAATATGATAAAATAATACATATATCTATAATATGTATAGGAACTAATTTTTTTTTAATAATACATACAGGGTGGTGATAAAGTATGGAATATTCGCAATAACTTTGCAACCAGCAATTTTTGAGAAAATCTGTCGGACAGGTCAAATTGATTTAAATTCTTGCGAATCTTTTGGCGACATTTTCAAGCCGCTGACGTCATTAAATTTTGCAATTTTGAATTATTTTCTTACCCTTTCCACGGTACGGGCTTCCAATGTAGTTAGGACAAACCAATACTCAGCCGACGATATAGCTGTTGCAATAATAAGACAACATATACAGGGGCTCCCGAAATAACGTCACAATATTTCGGGGGGCGATTCTACACCTTAAAATAGGAAGAAAAGTTTATATAAACATATGTCCGAAAGTACCTCCAGGGGGCGCTACGGACCTTAAGTAGGTGTCTCTCAAAAACAGGTATTTATTAATTATTTTCATCAATCACCTGTGTTGTTCTCAACAGATAATCTGTCACCCCAAAATTACTTCAGAACCCAAATTTTGTTATTCTAGCTCCAACCGTTTCAAAATTAATTAATAAATCCCTGTTTTTGAGAGGCACCTTCTAAGATTTGCGTGAACCTAGCCCCAAATCTCAGCCCCCAATTTGCTGACATATGGTCAAAGCTATGTGGGATGGTGAGAGCGCAGCGTAGTGGGCGTGGCCTCTAGTAGTAGGTACCAGTGATTAGGGTTAGCGGAACTAAGCTTTCTGTTATGGATTTTACATACCGGGGGCGAGGGGGGGGGGCTAGGAGGAATAAATGCCATGCCGTATTATTTTATTTATCACCCCCGAAGGGCACTAACTTAGGGGCTAACTTACGGTATTCTTAAGATTTAAGAGGGGGCACATACCCCCCCCCTCATATCATATTCAGGGGGTTAAACGTAATTTTTGTAAAATTCGCGTGAAAGGTAGCAAATACCCCCCGCAACGTCATATCAAAAATTTGTTTCTTGCAAATCATATTTAGGGGGTTAAACACGAATTTGTTTTTTCCACCCTCTCTAACTATGAAGTCGGGGGCTGGGGCGAGCCGAGCTACGATTTTCGAAAAATTCGCGTGTGGAGTAGCAAATACCCCCCGCAACGTCATATCAAAAATTTGTTTCTTGCAAATCATATTTAGGGGGTTAAACACGAATTTGTTTTTTCCACCCTCTCTAACTATGAAGTCGGGGGCTGGGGCGAGCCGAGCTACGATTTTCGAAAAATTCGCGTGTGGAGTAGCAAATACCCCCCGCAACGTCATATCAAAAATTTGTTTCTTGCAAATCATATTTAGGGGGTTAAACACGAATTTGTTTTTTCCACCCTCTCTAACTATGAAGTCGGGGGCTGGGGCGAGCCGAGCTACGATTTTCGAAAAATTCGCGTGAGGAGTAGCAAATACCCCCCGCAACGTCATATCAAAAATTTGCTTCTTGCAAATCATATTTAGGGGGTTAAACACGAATTTGTTTTTTCCACCCTCTCTAAACTATGAAATCGGGGGGGGGGGGGGGGGGCTGGGGCGAGCCGAGCTACGATTTTCATAAAATTCGCGTGAGGGGTAGCAAATACCCCCCGCAACGTCATATCAAAAATTTGTTTCTTGCAAATCATATTTAGGGGGTTAAACACGAATTTGTTTTTTCTACCCTCTCTAACTATAAGTCGGGTCTATTTGCTACCCCTCACGTGAATTTTATGAAAATCGTAGCTCGGCTCGCCCCAGCCCCCGATTTCATAGTTAGAGAGGGTAGAAAAAACAAATTCGTGTTTAACCCCCTAAATATGATTTGCAAGAAACAAATTTTTGATATGACGTTGCGGGGGGTATTTGCTACCCCTCACGTGAATTTTATGAAAATCGTAGCTCGCCCCAGCCCCCCCCCCCCCCCGACTTTATAGTTAGAGAGGGTGGAAAAAACAAATTCGTGTTTAACCCCCTAAATATGATTTGCAAGAAACAAATTTTTGATATGACGTTGCGGGGGGTATTTGCTATCCCTCACGCGAATTTTACGAAAATCGTAGCTCGGCTCGCCCCAGCCCCTGACTTCATAGTTAGAGAGGGTGGAAAAAACAAATTCGTGTTTAACCCCCTAAATATGATTTGCAAGAAACAAATTTTTGATATGACGTTGCGGGGGGTATTTGCTACCCCTCACGCGAATTTTATGAAAATCGTAGCTCGGCTCGCCCCAGCCCCCGACTTCATAGTTAGAGAGGGTGGAAAAAACAAATTCGTGTTTAACCCCCTAAATATGATTTGCAAGAAACAAATTTTTGATATGACGTTGCGGGGGGTATTTGCTACCCTTCACGCGAATTTTACAGAAATTACGTTTAACCCCCTGAATATGATAGGAGGGGGGGGGGGTATGTGCCCCCTCTTAAATCTTAAGAATACCGTAAGTTAGCCCCTAAGTTAGTGGCCTACGGGGGTGATAAATAGAATAATACGGCATGGCATTTATTCCTCCTAGCCCCCCCCCTCCCCCCCCTCCCCCCCGGTATGTAAAATCCATAACAGAAAGCTTAGTTCCGCTAACCCTAAACACTGGTACCTACTACTAGAGGCCACGCCCACTACGCTGCGCTCTCACCATCCCACATAGCTTTGACCATATGTCAGCAAATTGGGGGCTGGGATTTGGGGCTAGGTTCACGCGAGTCCTTCGGACATTTATTCATATAAACTTTTCTTCCTATATTTTTAGGTGTAGAATCACCCCCCGAAATAATTGTGACGTTATTTCGGGACAACCTGTATATACTATCTTAAGTCATATATTTGTAGAATTTACAAGTATTTAGCAAAAAAAATACCTGTCTTATGAAATTTAAATTATGGTTCCTGAAATACGCACACCCGATTTCAAAAATTCGAGATGCCCTATTAACTTATTTCCAATTGTTTTTGAAGTAGCCAAAATCTTGCAGGCCCTAAGGAGATCCCGGTGTCGTACGAGGCATTGACCAACATTGCAGAATTCAATGAAACTTCCTTATCGTCTGACATTGACGAGAATCCCATAGAGGGCGACATTCTGCGTTTCTTGTCCAATGTCATTGACAATTATTGGGACGAGGACAGCTCCATCTGCCACGCAAAAACAGAGAAATGCGAGCGAGGAAAATGTGTTCTATGCCAGCAGTGTTACCACTGGTATCACTACCAGTGTGTAGACTTGCCCAGTGGTATTAGCTTAAGTAATAGTTTTAGTTTCATATGCAATGAATGCAAAATATAATAATTTCTTTAAACTTTTAAACAGATTTATTTATAAGTTGAAAGTGAAGCTCTTGCCAATGGTTCCTCTCAAAAGCGTTTCCACCCATTGCTTCATCTTTATCCTCACATTTAGTGGAAATAGGCAGGCGGCAGGCACAAAAAATTCAATAGTGCTTCTACGTGTCGGCGCAAGAGACACATAGTCCAATCAAAATATCGAAAATAGATGCATTAATTCCGGTAAAGCTAATTTTTTGATATATTGTGCGGGTTGATACCCCGATCGATTTCCTGTGTTTTGCCAATAAAAATCTTTGCCGCCGGCGACGCCATCTTGATAAAACATCAAAATTTTCGGACTTTTTTCAGTTTTTGCCAAATGGCGCCCAAACTAAGCGTCTGACGGAGGATTGACGTCTTACGTTTTTTAAAGCAGATTAAATTTGCTACAATTTGAGATCAGAAGGAATTTTTTACCTCCAGTAGTTTTTGTGATACAGCTCTTCAAAATTCAGCTAGTAACTATTTTGACACTTTTACAAGACAGGCGACTTGCCTTATTGGATAATTTATAGGGCGCGACAATAGATCAGAACCCTTCCCAAGGCCACTCCCAAAGGCCATATGCTCACTCCCCCTCCCGCCGGTCAACCCTCGTCTGATAAAGGCCCTTATTTTGGGAAACTTTGCAGAACTTTGAAGAGACATAACACAGATACTACAGAAAATTTCCCTTTCCATTTTAAAAGTAGATTAAATTTGCTACAATTTGGTATCAGAAGGAATTTTTTACCTCCAGTAGTTTCTGTGTTACAACTCTTCAAAGTTCAGCAAAATTCCACAAAATACGCCAAAATAGCTATTTTTGCTGAATTTTGCTGAACTTTGAAGAGCTGTATCACAAAAACTACTAGAGGTAAAAAATTCCTTCTGATCTCGAATTGTAGCAAATTTAATCTGCTTTTAAAAACGTAAGACGTAAATCCTTCGTCAGACGCTTAGTTTGGCCGCCATTTGGCAAAAACTGAAAAAAGTCCGAAAATTTTGATGGGGGACGACCCGCAGCAAATTTCCATTTTTTGAATCGACTCGCAGCGGCGAAACTTCTAAAAAGAGGGGAGGGAACCTGTCTACCCAAGAATTTGATTCTTGTGAGCTTCCGAACACGATCTTGGGTCGACCCGCAGCACATTTAAAATTTTTGGACCGACCCGCAGCGACGAAACTTCTGAAAAGGGAGGGGGGAGTGAATCTGTCTACTCCAGAACTGGAATATTGTGAGCCCCGAACACGATCCAGGGCCGACCCGCAGCACATTTCAATTTTTTGGACCGACCCGCAGCTACGGGATTCCAGAAAAGGGGGGAGGGGCGTTATCTACCCCAGAAATGTTTCGTCGTAAGCTTCTGGATGCGATCCAGGGCCGACCCGCAACTAATTGTAATTTTTTGGGCCGACCCGCAGCTACGGGATTCCTGAAAAGGGGGGGAGACGACGAGACATTTCTGGGGTATGTATACCCCAGAAATGTCTCGTCGTGAGCCTCTGGATGCGATCCAGGGCCGACCCGCAGCACATTTAAATTTTTTGGACCGACCCGCAGCTACGGGATTCCTGAAAAGGGGGGGAGGGGGGTTACCTATCCCAGAAATGTATCGTGGTGAGCCTCTGGATGCGATCCAAGGCCGACCCGCATCTAATTGTAATTTTTTGGGCCGACACGCAGCTACGTGAATCCTGAAAAGGGGGGGAGGGGGGTTACCTACCCCATAAATGTTTCGTCGTGAGCTTCTGGATGCGATCCAGGGCCGACCCGCAGCACATTTAAATTTTTTGGACCGACCCGCAGCTACGGGATTCCTGAAAAGGGGGGGAGGGGGGTTACCTATCCCAGAAATGTATCGTGGTGAGCCTCTGGATGCGATCCAAAACCGACCCGCAACTAATTGTAATTTTTTGGACCGACCCGCAGCTACGTGATTCCTGAAAAGGGGGGGGAGGAGGGTTACCTACCCCATAAATGTTTCGTCGTGAGTTTCTGGATGCAATCCAGGGCCGACCCGCAGCACATTTACATTTTTTGGACCGATTTGTAGTACGGGATTCCTGAAAAGGGGGAGAGGGGGGTTACCTATCCCAGAAATGTATCGTGGTGAGCCTCTGGATGCGATCCAAGGCCGACCCGCAACTAATTGTAATTTTTTGGACCGACCCGCAGCTACGTGATTCATGAAAAGGGGGGGAGGGGGGTTACCTACCCCATAAATGTTTCGTCGTGAGCTTCTGGATGCGATCCAGGGCCGACCCGCAGCACATTTAAATTTTTTGGACCGACCCGCAGCTACGGGATTCCTGAAAAGCGGGGGAGGGGGGTTACCTACCCCAGAAATGTTTCGTCGTGAGCCTCTGGATGCGATCCAGGGCCGACCCGCAACTAATTGTAATTTTTTAAGCCGATCTGCATGGAAACATTGCCGGACCAGCGGGCCCGCGTTTTAGACATTACCCTTTATTACTTGAGATTTTCGCCTGAATCATCGTCGGATCTTAAGCGCTGTGGATGCAAGTAGCAACTTCCTTTTTTTAAATTGGGACGCCGGGTATGTTTTTGCACGGATCGATAGAGAATTTTGTTCTGAGTTCATTGATCTGGTGTTGATAGTTTTGGAAAAAAAAAATCCTGAACTACGAGAAATGTGTGAATGAAAATGGCAATCATGAAACTTTTAATTTGTAATGCTTTAAGGTGAATAAATAAGCTTCTTACTTTGTTACTATTGCTAGTTTTAGCTTATTTATTCACCTTGAAGCATTACAAATTAAAAATTTCAACATGATTTCCATTTTCATTCAGACATTTCTCGTAGATTAGGATTTTTTTTCTCGAAAACTATCAACCCCAAGTACATACCTATATCAGTCGAAATCAGAAAAAAATCTCTATCGATCCGTGCAGAAATATACCGGCTGTCCCATTTATTCCAATTTAAAAGTGGGATAATAATAAAAAAGACCCTACAGGGTATCCCTCGACGAGCGTCAGAATTTCGCTCTTTCGATCTTTATTTGACCTCGATTTGACATGAAGTCTAAGTCTAATGTAGGGTGTATCCGCCCCTGGACTCAAATTGGGTCCAGTACATGCAGTGTGTTCTCTGCAAATTTTTAAACATCAACTATTTTATGGCAAACATGTAAATTAAAGTGATAGAGAATTAAATTCTGCATCAATGTGCCTTAAAATAGTTGGCCATTCCATTCGTAAAAATTGACTTTTTGACCAATAAAGTTGATGATTTTTTAAAATTTTGCAGAGAACACCCTGTATGGATTTGACCCAATTTGAGTCTATCAGGGACAAATTCACCCTCCGTTAGACTTCATGTCAAATAAAGGATAAAAAAGTGAAATTCTTGATTTTCTCAGAAACTTTTGATTTTTGGCATAGCAATTCTTGGTAAAAGTTCACAATCCAAAAATATAATATGCAGGGTGTTCCATTTAAAATAAGGAAGTTCTCGAGGAAGTTAGTACCTATTTCCGATATAATCGGAAGTGCGCCATTATTGATGATAATTGAAAAATTTATTGGGATTGTTGGGTGCATGGTGTCGTTGTCACTCGGTATTTAGTACTTACAAATTACTTATTCCAAAATATTTTAATAATTGCTATAATTGTTGCCTCGATTATTGCCAAAAACCTAACAAATTTAAACGTGTTTTGGATAGTTTTGATGGTTCATTTGGTTATACGCTCGATGAGCGTCAGTTGGCCGTATTTGGAGAACTGTCTCTAGCATCGTCATGAAAATTTGTACACAGGGGTTGCAATTAATTTTGAATCGACGTAAAATATTTTCAAGATAACTGCATTTACCATATCCAATCACAACCTATCTTAGTCATAAATGAACGCTTCCTGCTGAAAAAAGCACGCTTCTTGTTGAAAAATGCTCGTTACCTAGAGCGTTGCTAAGGATAAGATTGCGAACAAGTAGGCGATGTTTTTGACACGTCAAATAATTTGTCAATGTGCGCCATTTTGTTGCAATAAGTCGCGAGTTTGAGTGCCGTTTTGGTGCGGATTTTACTGAAAATATTGAACCATTAATTAAAGATGCCATTCCTAAAAGCACGATACGCAATAAACAGAGCATTTGGCGGCAATTTCAAGACTTTTGTGTTGCAAAAAAGTACGTCTTACCAGGTCTTACAAAGATCGACTCCAGTCGCAGAGATTACTGAAAGATGAACGGAGATGACTACGCAAAGAAACGACTGTGAAAACAGTTTGTAAACTTTGTTCCAACAAAATTGTTTAAATTACATTCATAGATTATATGTTTAGTAAGTGTTGTCTACGAGGGGCTATCCACTCCCCTAAATTTTGTACACCATTGCCGATTTCAGCAATGTTTAGTGTATAATTGCCGCATTCCCTTCTCATTTCCGCATTTCCCAAGACATCGCATTTCCTATCTTCATTCCCACATTCCCTAAATTTATTCCCGCATTTCCACATCATTCCCGTATTTCCTACATCATTCCCGCATTTCCTACCTGCATTCCCGCATTTCCTATCTGCATTCCCTATTTCCTAAATATATTCCCGCATTTCCTACATTGCATTGAATTCCTGCTTGAAGTCTGATATAGCCGATGTACATTTCCAGATTTCCGCATTTCTTTTTTAATTTTAGGGGTTTTACGAGTTACCTACCCATTGTGCTTATATTATACCCCCCCATTATACACGTTACTTAAACTAAACATAAAAAGGAGAAATATAACACGTTTGCATCTATATTGAAACAAAGAAAAGAAAAATATCAAAATACATATTGAACAAAGGACCCCGCACCATTCTTATGGGAAAATGCGAGGAAAATGGCTTTCTGTGGGTTTGGCTGATTTGTACACCTATTGCCGAAGTGGATAGCCCCTCGGCTGTCTATAATAGAAAATGAAAATATAATGGTTCATGAAATTATCTTCGCAAATATAACGCGACCTAAAATTTAAATCAAAAAAAAAATGCTTGATTTTGCACTCAAGCATTGTTGCCTGAGGTAATTTAACTCGATCAAATTCGGACATTTATAATCAACGATAAAAAGCCTCGAGCAAGCTCTCGGCTTTTTATCAGATTATAAATGTCCTCATTCGATTCGAAAATTACCAATCAAGGAACGCATTTGTGCAAAAATCTCGCATTTTTATCGCTTTAAATCTTAGGTCTTGTTATATTATTATTGATACCGAACGTCATTTTTTTACATTGATTTAAACTTTTTAACACTCGGAAATGGCTTGAATTTTGAATTTTCAAATGGGGCTCCCGGTATATTTTTATACTTTTGGAATCTAGAGGTCATTCTGAGTATTTTAGTGTAATTTTCGTGAGTTTTTTCTTGTTGCTGGCGAAATTTTGTTGTTGATCTAGAGTGCTGCGATACGTCTTTTATGGACGTCAGTATTCTCATAAAATTATTAATATTTCGTTTCGGGCTCGTTTAAACCTTATTCGGAAGACTTCAAAAGATGGAAAAATGCTTTTCACGGATAACAAAATTTTTCCAAATGGAAACATGCCGGTACACCTGATCCATGAAAACAAATAATTTTTGCTGCGTGCAATGATATCACCATAACTTGACGTTTTTGTCCACAAAAAATGAGTGCCCTCTAGATCCACAACCAAATTTCCCAAAACAAAAGAAAACACCGAGGAAAACACTTAATTAAATGACACTACAATACTCAGAGTGATTCCTAGATTCCAAAGATATAAAAATGTATCAGGTGTCCTATTTTAAGATTCAAAATTAAAGCCATTTCCGGAGTAACCGGAAGTGATAGAAAGTTCTAATGTATGTCAAAAAAGGCACCAGAGAAGCGGCTGGAGCCTCCCTATCGTGTGGGTCTTTGATTTCCGTGTCTCGTGTTTAGAAATCTAAAGTTGATATGCCTAAATGGCACTTCCCGTGGACTGCTTAAATTTCCTCGTGCCGGGGCCCCAAATCTGCTGAAAAAGGTCAACTTAGATCAAACCAATGTCCAAAACAATTAGGTGCATTGCCTATGATGCGCGGTTTTTATCGATGAAATTGTTAACAATCATATTCAAGTTACCTATTTAGTTTGTGTATAGATAAGAAAATACAGTAGTACGTTACATATGCGTTTTGTGATAAAAGCAGCACCTACGCTTTTAATATACCTAGATGCTTAAAATTAAAATGTCGCTTTTATCCTGCCGCTAAAATGCTGTTCCCATTCAATTGGCTATTTGATGCTTAATGATTGGTTATACATCTTTCGTATCAGTACGACCATCACATGAGTATTGAACAACTGAGCGAAAAAGTTTATCTACTTATTTATAGCTCAACAGTGCAATTTCTATCTAGTATAATGTACAAGATGTTAATATTTTACTCTTCTTTCAGTTGTTCAGTTATGTTGTCATTCATAGTGTGAGGTCAGAACTGAAAGTATACTTGTAATTAGTACTTAATAACTTAGTACTTTCGGGCATCGAGAGAGACAGATAAAAAGTAGGCCGTAGGCTTGTGTTTGTGAGGTGTCGGTGCAGTCTGCCTTTATCGTCCAATCGTTACACAGCTCTGTCTAGACGTTCTGAAGTCGACGCAAACTAGTAGTAAGCATTATCTTGCTAGCTTCGAAAGCAGTCCTCCCCCTCCTTCCTACCCCGAAAGAACATTAAGTTTTAGTAGCCAGAAGTGCTAGGCCACATTTTTATTAAAAGTGAACAGTGAACAGACACCATACGTTTGCTTTAAGATCTCGGTTCTGGCAGTACCCAGGAATACTGTTCACTTTTAATCTTCGCGAAGCCTCACATTTAGGCTTTGGAGTGTCTTTCAAAATATGTTCCCCCGGTGGGGTAAAGACAATGTCTCGCACTGATGAGCCCTAATTAGGGCGAAACACGTGTCTGTGGGTTTGTATTTCCCCCAACGGGGGAGCGAAACTTTATCTTGTTTTGCTGTGCGCCAGTACAGACGCCGTTAGGGTGGCTGTCGTGGTGTGTAATTCAATACCCGGCGTGGTATTTGCCAGGGGAATATTTGTAACTGCCCCCTACTCTATGAGCGAAAGACACCATACGTTTGCTATCACATCTTTATACCTTATTTATTAGTAAGCAATTTATCCGTTAAACAACCCCTCGGTCAAGAACTCGATAGGGTTCATCAGCAAAACTAAACATGAGAAGTTAAAAACAAAAAATACTGTATTCTTTTAATGTAAATTTTCTTTTCCCGAGTGTTCTCGTTCCGCAAACACTTGCGTACATAAGGAGGCTAACGATTATTATTATATTGAGACTAACTATCTCTCCCAAGAAGTCGTTGACGAATATATCTGACTTGCAGAATTCTGCATGACGTAAAACCGCTTCCAGATCAATGGTTGCTTTTTTGAGCAAAAGGAGTGTGCCGGCCTGAGGGAACCCCCTTTCCCCATTTTGGCTGAGCGATTCATGAGCGTCTTCCAGACAGAGTTTAGATATTATGTGGATGACATTTTTGCTGTTTTCGACCCAGTCAGTCCAGTTTAGAGGACTACACTTCTGGTGGACCTATAAATAATGTTAATTTTCTTAAGATAGAATAGTTGTGCAAATCAAGTTTTTCGGTGCAGTGAGGTGTTTCTAGTGATAGTTACTAACTACAGTTTTGTCTTTGCTATATTTCAACGGACTCCTTGAATTATAAGTCGAACAGACCGGAATGTTCGAAATACAACTTTCAAAGTGATCTTAAAGTGTAAGTAAATCGACCTTCGAGCCACTACAGGCTTAAAATGTAAAGCACATTCTATATTGGAAGAAGAAAAGGGCTAATTATTCAATTATTCGTTTACGAGAAGGGCCCAAGACTATTTCGCTGTGACAAATGCATTTGTAAATATAGCTCAAGGACGAGCTTGGCTTGGGGACATAAAGGAATTGGTGATAATAGGTTTGTTTTGGCAGCAAATTTCTGATGGTTGGAGTTTGAAGTGCTATGCGCTTGCGCTATCCAAGATTGTTGTAGATTCGTCGGCACTTTTGTCCTTGCAAAAACGCAATTTCGTTGACACTGAAAGCGCATGTATTGGTAACAGTGGTAACACTAATGTCCCTATATCCTGACTACTGCTACTACAACTTGAGCTTGCTTCAAAATCGCCCATTGTACTGAAACCAAGCTTGTTCTAAACCTTTTTGCGACGACCTGTAATTTTTTTCTATATCCCTACTTTCACAACTGCAAAAACTATGTAAAATTAATGTTTGAAGCTAGCTTGGATGACTGACTTCTGCTGACTTGGTAAAATTTCGTTTTCACCTTGGAACTTTTGTCCTTTTTAGTTTCTATCCGAGTTGCGAATGCGTCAAAGTGGACGGTAGAAGAAGGTCGGAGAGGCTTAAGTCCGACTAGTCTGACGATCAAAAATGGTTCAAGGCTATCAGAAGACGTAAACTGCAAGAACGTTGGAGCATTTTACTCATCAATTCTGCTGGTAGAAACGCAAAAACTTTAATGCACACGCGTTGACTGGTTGCCAACCATTTCTGATGGCTGCCAAAACAGACCTAATAGCAGTTACAGTATTTACAATAAATAGTCAATAGTAATACGACGAGTAGTCTCTTGATTGCCGCGGGTTTTGACGTCCGAATGGCTGTCAGCTGCGAGTCAAAATGGTAGATTTTTTTAGGCTAAAAAGAGGACGCGAGAATAATAAGGAAGAACTGACTGTCGTCTGACGAGTAGTGAATCCATGAGGACTCAACAAGGCAATCAAGAGACGAATGATATTTTACAGATTATTTTATAAATTAAAAGTATTGAAGTAGTTCTAAAGTACATTCGTACCTGGGTAGTTTAAAAATGTTGCATCATCGCTGTCAGTTGTCAGTCACTTGTCAACTGACTGCCACGTCACAAAATAGAAGTGAAATTATCTATTTTCAACATTTAAACATTTATAATATACCTACGACTGATTACGGCTATTGAATTTTATTTTAATCGCATTATAACATTCTTGGTATGAGATTTGGTAGAATACCTAAAACTTTACAATGGAGTACTTACTAGGTGAACCTTGTTCGGGGCATCTACCTACTAAGAAAAGAATGGACGAAACAAAACTCGTATGAAGAATATGGGAAGCAAAGACCAATTAGACGCGACACAGGAAGGCCGAAGGACACCGGGGAGAGTTTATTAGAGGAGATTTGCATTTCAAAAGTTGATAAATTGAAAAAATAACTAATAGCTCAAAAAGAGGAGGACCTGCTTATATCCAGTGTTTAAAATAATGTTAAGTTCCAGTTGTTGGCTCGTGAGTTTTAGGAGAATATTATAACGTGCTACAAATTTACATTCCGGCGAGCGACTTTGTTGTAATTATAACAAGATACCACACAGTTTAAAATTACTCAACAATTTTCTGTACAAATCTAGTAACCGTATCTTTTTCTAATCTGATTAAATGGTTACTTTGAGTAAATTTTTATTTTTGCCGTTTTTTCTTGGTTACTGTAAACAAAATCTAGCTTTGGATTGGTTCAATACTTAATGTATAAAATAATCACTGTAATCTAGAGTTGGTTGGTTACTGTAAACAAAATGTAGCTTTGGATTGGATCAATACGTAATGTATAAAATAATCAGTGAAACCAGGGTTAGATTTACTCTAAGTTTTGGAGTAAATCTAACCCTGATTTCACTAACTATTTCGTGCCACTTTTGAGACAATGGACCTATATCGTTTTATCAAATAATCAAGTAACATTATTTTCTGGAATCGAATTCTAAATTACAGAATCTCATGCGCCAGCTTTTTCAATAACGCTGCTTTTGTCACAAAGCCTTGCCGCACTTAATTCCGTTATAAGGTTTTCAAATTTCGACAGAATTCTGGTAGGATGACATCGTTCGAGTGTTCCTTCAACAGACCGCAACCCTACAAATGTGCTCGATGTGGCTTTGAAACCAACTTCAAAATAGAACAGCATTTGGGCAAGTGCTATTCAACGGTTAAGCCAATCGCGGGCCTCCATTGTCGAAACTGCGACTTCAATACTTTCTCCAAGTTTCTATTAATCTGCCACAAAAGAGACTGCAAAAGGCGGAGCCCCATTTTTCTTAAAGTTGAAGCCGAAATAAACCAAGGCACTGCCGTTCCACCCCGAGTAATGGTTTTGGTGCCAAAAGTATTTAGCACTGGCCAACGGCTGCTTTTGCCAAAGCCCCCCAAAATAGGGGTAGTGCCTACCAAAATCAGAAGGGCTCAACGGGAACTTAAACCGAAGCCAACGGAACTAACTCCGGAGCCATGTATTGCTAGGAGATATTACCGGAATAATAAATGGTTTCACTGTGATAAGTGCAAGTTTACTAGTATCAACAAAACTTCTTTGAGAGACCACATGATTGTAAAGCATGCAAGTCCGGACGAGATTAACTGGCTGCAGTGTCCAAACTGTGAATATAGAGCGAAGGTTAAAAGCCATTTGAAAATTCACCTAGCAAATAAGCACAGAAGAATCGTTCAACCTGTAAAGTGAACGATAATGTTTTAACGCATTTTTGTTATCAATAAATGTTACGAAATAGGCGCCTATTTGAACCAAAAACATTCCTAACCTAGACCGAAGGGCATGATTTAAGCAGAATTCTCGTTTCTTCCACCCAGCAGTCCAATTGCCCTTGGGCGTCATATGTCTCCGAAAGGTGTTTGTCTTAAGTAAAACTTCGGCAATGCTTGAACGTCCTGTCGTTCCTCATTTGACTGAAGTAAAACTCTTAACTTTTCTGATTTTCTTGTGCCACTAGCTTGGGACGCACACTCCGCTGCTTTTATTACAAATGCAAAATTCGAAATCCGCACTGCTCCCAATTTTCTAATGTTTTTTCATTTTCTTCAGAAATGCACATCAACACATTCAGTAAAGATTAAGGGTGGAATTGCTACCACTCAGATTCAGCAAATCAACTCATGAAAAGCTCATTTCCCGCGAATGTCGCCTCAAAACTTCCACAGGGTTGTTCTTTATCTGCCAGAAAGTTACAACTAGACTGCAACTAGACTCTTGTAACATTGAAACTGATGAACAAGAATTCAATACTACGACTGGATGATTTCTATGACGTTGGGAGCGAAATGGAGGAAAAATGGAAAGAATTTCTTTCTGAGAACGACCAGATTTTGAGTCTGAAGGAAGACTGGAATGCAAATGGGCCCATAACTTTTCCATTATTGGTTCCCGGCACGCAACCACCACAGCAAATTTCATTGGTGCGAACCTGTGAACCGACCTCTGAGCTTGGTGGTGCACAATTTGTACATCTTCCAGAAGAAATGGAACAAAATTCGAACAGAATTAGGCTGAAATGGTTTAAATGCTGTCATTGTTCTGCCAGACGCACGTACGAATGTAGCATGGAGCTTCACATGCAACTTCAGCATCCAGATTTGTTGAAATCTGTATCTAAGAGCCGTAAGAAGAATAAGGCTGAAGCACTTACAGAGGTTGCCTTAATGTCTAATAGTTCTCAACTTTTGCTTCTTCCAGAAGATGCATTTGAAAATTCTCAAGTTTTGTTTCCGGCAGATTGGAAAGTGAATGAGCCCAATAAAAATATCAACCAGAATTCGGTAGAAGTAGATCACTGTAAAACCAAAGATAAAACTCAATTGAAACTGCCAAAGACTGGCAAAGCTCGAAAGAATCAACCCGTGGAAATGTTTGTACCTAGTCAGCATCAAATTTTGGTTAAACCAATAGAGGCAGCTTCAGGGGTATCACCAGCAAATGCGTTTATACCTCTTCCAAATATTTTTGTACCAAAAGTACTTTCTATGAAGGAAGTCGAGTTGGGAAATCGTGAAATAGATCACTGCTACTATAGACCCGACACGGGAACCAACCAGCAACCAGAATACTCCCAAATCAAACAAAAAACTGAGTTCCAGGCTCAGCCAAAAAAGGAAACTTTCAAATGTGATAAATGCGGTTATAAAAGTGCCAAAGAAGCTAATCTCAAAGATCACATGTCTCTGGGGCACCTGAAGAAGTCGCAGTGGTTTCATTGTAGATCTTGCGAGTATAAGGCCAATGCGAGAAGTTTGATGAAAGAGCATCTCGTTAAGAGACATTCCAATAAGCAATAATCCAAAAATCTATTAAAAAATGTTCTATTTCAATAAATGTTTTACAAAGTTTGAATCCTGCAGTTTATCCGAAGTTACCTTTTCCTTAAAAAAATGGGCAAAAGAGAAGCTTTTACAACCTCCCTATGCGTGGGTAGCAACTAATTGAACACGAAAATATTTAGACCACTCGTCATTGTGACTAATTTTGAGGTTGAATAAAACCTCTCTGGAAAACGTGAACGCTTATCTAACCCTTTTTTATCCTTTTCAATGAAAAACATTGGAACCTTGTTAGATCTTCAACGAAAAGTTGGAGCTTCTTTGCAGACACCGAGAAAGAAAAACTGAAGAACGATATTTAAATTGTAGACTGGCGCTGCTTTTGTCACAAAATGTCAACCTTTCTCTCTTGATAAACGACTGTTTTAGAATTTTCAGATGTCGAAAGGATCGTCACAAAGCCCGGTTAGCAATAATGGATGACACTTTCGAGTGCACAGCCAAACCACAAAGCTACAAGTGCACCACGTGTTCCTTCCAAACCGATCTAAAAGTAGAACTCAAGCTACATTTAGGGCAATGTAATCATCCAGCTTTATCAGAAAAGGTTATGGAAATTATTTGCCAAAAATGTCGTTTCAAGACTTTCTCTCGACTTTTCATGATCCACAAATGCAGAAAGACACGCCACAAAAACGTTCCTCTTAAATTTGAGTTCTGCGATGTGCCTGAGCAAGAAATCAAACAGGAAAGAGGGGATGAAAATGAAACGGAGGTTTCTAACCCTGCCCCTCCGTCAATAATGATCCTACTGCCACCAATTTTTAACAGTAACCAACGAATTCTCCTGCCAAAACCTAAAGGAGCCCCCCAAATCGATGCTACAAAATCTTTAAAGCCCAAAACGGAATGGCTCCATTGCGACAGATGCAACTTCAAGACCAACATGAAAAGAAACTTGAAGGAACACATAATCGTCAGGCATCTCGATCCTGAGGAGATCAACTGGGTTCAATGCGACCGCTGCGAGTTTCAAGGCAAAACCAAATCTTTGCTCAGGAATCACATTGCCCGAAAACACCCCAGTAACGATGTGAAGTGGTTCCAATGTGGCCTATGCGAGTTTAAATGCAAACATCGCAAGAACTTGACCATGCACGTTGCCGATGAACACTCGGAGATAAGATGTAAACTGTGTGGTCATCTGAGCAAGACGAAGGCAGCGCTGAAGAGTCACATGATTAGCCTACATCAGAGTCCGGATGAGATTAGTTGGTATCGGTGCCATCTTTGCGAGTATAAGGCCAAATTGAAGTGGGGGTTGAGGCAGCATCTTGTGGGGAAGCATGCTGAGGGGATTCTGCGGTGTGAGAAGTGCGACTATGAGTGTAAGGCGAAGATTACGTTGAAGAAGCACATGGGTCGAGTGCACGTACAAGAAAAATAAATTGAATTAAATACCAAGTGTACTATTTCATTATACCTCTCTGAAAACATCCCTCGCTTTTTCGTTAGCAACGCAATAACGATTGATTTGGCATTGCTATTTGCCATAAACTGCTTTGCCTACATTTGCATGATTCCCGTATTCGGCTTCACCTCTCACGTACACTCAGGAGATATAATAATGGCTCTGGACCTCTTACAATCTGGGTAGATTCTCACAAGCTTTATCAAAAAATTGGCAGCCTCGGAGACGGTAGAAACTTCTATTTTTCACAGAATTTGTAAACGTACAGATCGTGAACCAATCATATGATCAGGTTATCGCTAAAGATAGGTTTTATCGATTGAAGGCGCCAATTTATCGCAACAGAATAACCTACAAAGTCAAGGAAGCTTATCGCCCCCCAATAAAATAACATTTTTCGAAAAAATGGTATCTACATCTAAGATTTTCGACCCTATTATTGACCTTAGGGGTATTATTACAAAGAAATTAAATCGCTTTAGTTTTTAGTCACTTTTTGCCACGACTGTATGAAACTTCCTCACTCTTGTCCTCTTTTGGCCTTGAGCCTCAGACTCACTCAGTCAGACCTCTTCACTGCACAAGACGAGAACAGTGTTTTGTCATGTGTTTTAAAGTTTAAAGTCGCATGGAATTTACCCGAATTTACTAGCTGGATTTTAACCGCAACGTTAAATTTAAATTAAAATACAATAAAAGTCAACCACTGACCCTATTTAAAACGTTTCAATTATTCGTTGCTTGCAAGTCCGCGAAAAAAACCCGCTTTAACATTTAAAACGTAAACGCTGAGTAAACGGTTGAAGATATAACAAAATCATAAAGAGAAGAATTGTTGGCTACGAAAAGATCTACCAAAAAGTCCGCGACAACATATATGTATCTATGAACAATAGCCCACAACAAACAGTCAAACCGATTTTTACAAAAAATTAAAACACAAAAACAATTATTGTAGGCTACCTATCCTAGATACTTACATGCTGTCGCGGACTTTTTTGTAGATCTATTTGTTGTCAACAATTCTTCTATATAAGATTTTGTTCCATTTCCAAACGTTTAAGAATCTGTCGACATTGTTCGCGGTCGAGGAGAACCAATATTTTATCTCCTGACTGTACACACGAGAAAAGCTCAGTTTCTGAACTCGTAAGCAAATCTACTAACTTTTACTACCAGAAAACCCCGAAGAAGTGCATTTTGAACAATGTAGAACATTTTTGAATCTATCGGAGTTCCCTTTTTTCAACATTTTTGTTAGTTTTGGAGGAGAAATAATTTAAAAAGTGTCCAAATGTTGGTGTTAAAAAGGTGTTTACTTCTTCTATGACCACTTCTAAAGCCTTTGATCCTCAACGGACATTTGGATCGCTTTATTTGAAACTTAACTGTTCACATTTGGTAATTCTTCGTTTCATCAAGGACCGTTTTCCCTTTTTAAATCTAAACTATAATAATGCTTGAAGCCGTTTTTGACACATTTGTGAAAAAATGCAGGGTGAAAGTTGAGGACGAAAGGCTTTCTCGGTGGAACGTCCCACTCGAGTCGGGGGGTGTCCCTCGAAAGTCGAAAGACCCAATTTCCAAATAAATATCCAACGAAAACGGCCGTCGTTCGACTTTTGGGCGAAATTTTCGTTGACCGTTTCGGCGGAGCCGAAACCCATTTAGGTATAGCCGAGGTAAACGAAAAGAGTTGCGAGCTTTAGCTTTAGCTCGCAACTCTTTTCACGCGCGAGCTTGAGGCATTAGCCGAAAGCGAGCAGCCAACAAATTCCACGCGCATCGACTACTTTCCGCATCCAACGCAGTTCAGGTCTTTGTCAGGTAAGGTCCGGGTCTAGTATTGATTATTAACATTTGAACCTTTTTTCTTCAAAATTGAAGTCTACAGCCCAAACTACCCGACCTAGGCATCTCATCATCCAACTTAGGTCTGAAAAGCTTTTGAAGCCGATCGTGCAACCGGAAATGTAATTTTGGCACATCAACTTTTAAATTTTAAATGCAAACCCCCATTTTTCACGTCACCATCAGAGAGGCCTTCAAATTCTGCTTCCAAAGATGTATTCACTCTTAGTACCCTTTTGATCAAAAACTAAAAAATTCGAGAATTTTATCGGACTTTAAAATCGCGGTACAGCCCACGCCTCCGAACCGATTTGGCTGAAATTTTGCACATGGGGATTGTATTGCTCGTTGAAGAGCTGAACAAATTTTGGATTCAATCGGCCCACGAAAAGTGCCGTTTTTGGCACACCAATTTTCAAATTTAAAATTATTCTCATTTAACCATCCAAAACAATTCATTCGCATTTAGAACCCTTTGGGTGACAAAATCGAAATTTTGTAATAACACTAAAACCACGTTATAGCCGAACCTACTGGAGCGATTTAGCTGAAACTTTGTACATGAAGATTAGGCGACTCGTTGAAAAGCAGAAAGTCTTTTGGAAGCAATTGGTCCACGGAAAGTTCCATTTAGGCATATCAACTTTGAAATTTTAAACAAAAGATACAGAAATCAAAGACCCACGCGGTGGGGAGGTTCCAGCCGCTTCTCTGCTGCCAGTTTTTTTGATCGCAAATGGACAATTTTCCCAAGTTAGCTAAAGCTAAAACTGTTTAAGGACTAGCAGGATTAATTTGGAGGAGACTCGACTAAATTGAACTAAAGTTGACTAGACTGGACTAAAGCGGAATAGCCTGGGACATATTGAACTAAATTGGACTAAAGTGCATTTAATTGGACTAAATTGCCTTATACGGTGCACAAAATGTGTAAGTACTCTACCGCGTCCAAACTTCAGAGATGAGTGCGGTTTAGTTCGATTTAGTCCAGTTTAGTTCCATTTATTTTAATTTAGTCAATTTATCCCTGGCTAGTCCGCTTTAGTCCAGCCTAGTCTGTTTTAGTTTAGTCTAGTTCATTTCGTCCTGCTAGTCCTATAATAGTCCTGCCTAGTCCTAGTTCGTTCTTAGGGATAGTCCTGATCGCTATACTATACTATATCGGAAGAGTAAGTTTTTGATTACACGTTAGGTATAATTTGTGCGTTCAAAGAAGAAGAACGAATCAACCGTATACAGGGTTGCCAATTTCATTTCTCGGAAACTATAAGAGTTAAAACATCGGTTAAATTAGATAAAAGATGCTCTTTTTTTAAGGTGATTAAGAATCCATAAAGAATTCTTCGATATCTTGATTCGTACTTGAGTATTTCCGAAAAAACTAAAAATTGACATTCTAAATAAAAATTCATAACTCCCAAACAGTTGATGCTATTTAAATGAAACTTGCAGCTTTTGTATTTTTGACATTTGCCATTTCAATGGCATTCACAAAAATTTTCTAGGCTTTCTAGATTTTGAGTAACGATAGTCAACTTTTGAATTTTGAATTGAATATTGACTTTGAATCCACATGTTTTGAACCATTTTTCTTTAAAACTCTCAATCTTAGTTCGAGTTTGATACTTTATTGCTATTAAATAGTCTTATGAGATGTCTAGAACTTTTGTCGTGATCTAGGGCATGTTTTGGAAAATTGCAGCATTTCCTCGTTTAATTTAGCCTACAAAAATAGGTACTGTTACGGTTGCGATTTATTACCACGCCACTGGTTATTACCTGTATTACTTTCCGATTTAATTAGTACGCCACTGTTTGCCTGACCACGTGATTCATGTGTCAACGGTCAGCGCCTGGTCGCTGGCTCTTTCTCTCTGCAGCGATCGCTTGTGGCGTGTGCATCGTCTCGTTTTGCTAAAGGTTAATTGGAAATAATTGACGAACGGTGGAATTATACCGGTTTTGTTCATGTGGCTGTATGCCCAATAAATCCGATTAACTAAATGGTTCCAGTTTGAGGAACGTGGCTTAGGCCCAAGAAAATAGCTAACGAGCACATGTTCAAGATCTACGACGTGAAATAAATTGTGAGTACAAGATGGCCGGTTGTTGCAATTCTAATTATTTCTTCCAGCTCTGTCTTTCTGAACCTTTCTGTACTGTCTGTACGAGAAGTACTAATTTCTTTAATTATTCATCGTCGATAAATACGATCGATGTCGGGAATAATTTTCTCCTTGTAATCTGGAAACGGAAATTGACCTTGGAAGCCGAAATGAGGACATTGAGGAAATGCTGAGATCAACCATTTCAAGTTCTTCAAGTTCTGAATAGTTCTGAATGAGTTCACCCCTAGTTTGGTATGAGAGCGCGAGCAACTCCAGATCCCTAGTTCGAAGGAGGAATCCAATCGAAGAGATCATCAACTTAGTTACTGAAGATAAGTGTTTTGCTAATCAAATGTTCATATAAATTTTATGTGTCTAACGAAGACTGTTTTTAATAATTATAAATAGGAACCACCACTGTAAAACCGATGGCAGTTACCAATCACGTAGTTCTTGTTAGCTTTTACTATTATTAATTTGTATAGAGCCTGTTGGACGAATTAAGGAGTTCCTGGGAAACGACAATTCTAATACTGTACATATTGTGAATAAATTAGGTTTAGTTAACAGAACTACCGCTGTGTTTATGTAAATCCTCCAATACGCCTGTCCAAGAATAATTGTTACGAGTGGCTTTATCCAGTGTTAATTTGGAACGTAACAGTACCTAACTATCTCTGCCCTACTTTTTTGCAAGTTTTATTTCCAACAAATATTTAATATTCTTTCAATCAATTTGCCATCATCCCACAAACATAGGTAGGTACTTTTTTCCTTGCTTGTGTTATACAAACAAAATTATTCATCAATAATGTTTTAAAAGACTACATTTTGGTGCTCCTACCAGAAATTATTCGGTATTTTTATAGAATTGGGGCTCCATTTTGCAAAAGACAGTTCGTCTTCTAAAAGCTACCTCTGTATTATTATTTGTTGTCAAGTGAGAGATGGAGAAGGGCGGGAGAGATGAGAAAAACGTTTTTCATGTAAAAATACGAATTTTTGCGATTTTCCGGTTTTTCTATGATTTTTCGGTTTTTTCTTTGGTTTTCCGATTTTATAGTTGACTCTGACGTTTAGCGTTGACGTTTGAAAGCTGGGAAATGCGATTTTAATTGGAGGCAGGGCCTTGGCAACGGTTTGCAAAGTGTTTGCAGACCGTTGCTAATGACAACGGTCTGCAAAGTATAATCTGCTTGCAAATGTTTATTTTCTGTCATCAAATGACGTCTCCAAAGCTGCCTTTTTTACCGGACGTACAAAAATGTTTTATTATTAGGGCGAATGTTTAAAGCCCGAGACACTCTGATTCTGGTAGTGGCGGATTAAAATACAATTTTAACATAGGTACTAAAAACTATGGTATTAAAGTATGTACAATCATTGGTAAATCCTTTTTCCAGTTAAGATCGTTGTAATATTGCGATAAGAAAGTAGATGTTAAGTAGCTACGTACATATACGTTTCGGCTTAACGTCTTCAGTCTTCAGGCTATATCAAAAAAAAATTTCATGTTTTTATCAATGAGGTTTTAAGGGGTTGCAGGAGCTTCCGTCTAAGATTACGGAACTAGGAAAAGGAAAATATGATATTAAGGGCACGTTTTAGCTTCTGAATGATTTAGAACGTCAAAATATGAAAGTAACAGTAAAAGTTTGATTGCAAGGAGTTCTGAAGAGGACTAATTGTACCTTGATTTGACTGCATTAGATAGAGAAGCTGCTTTCATCACAAAACATTTTTTGACTATTTTATAAAAAACATTTTAAACTCCAACAGGTACAGTTAGCGTCTACACTAGAACCTCAGATGAGCAACCCTCTAGACTGTGCATCTATGAACCCACATGTCTATCGATGCAGCAAGTGCGACTTTCAGGCTAGTCTTAAAGTGGACCTCAAACTGCACCCTCCATGCGACAAAAACCTTCAATCAAACGAATTTTTCGAACTCGCCTGCCAAAGATGTTCTTTCAAAACATTCTCGCAGTTTTTGCTCTTCTGCCACAATTCTAGCTACTGCCGCAGCAAAAAACCCTCCGCGTTTGAATTTTGTGGTATAATTGAAGAAATTAAAGAAGAAACACAACATGA
Source organism: Pycnomerus fuliginosus (assembly GCA_963924575.1). Taxonomy (NCBI): domain Eukaryota; kingdom Metazoa; phylum Arthropoda; class Insecta; order Coleoptera; family Zopheridae; genus Pycnomerus; species Pycnomerus fuliginosus. Next base: position 24,355,056 of record OZ004622.1, read on the forward strand.
ACCTCTTCGTCAAATTGACGAAGACAAAATCATAAAATCCGCAGACGGATGGTTTCACTGCTACCAATGCAAGTTCATGAGCATCAGCAAAGCCCGCTTGAAAGACCACGTGATCATCAAACACCTAAATCCAGATGACATCACCTGGTACCCATGTGACCTCTGCGAGTTCAAGGCCAAGACCAAGTGCGTGCTGAGGACGCACGTGGCCAAAAAACACCCGACAAGCAGGGTGAAGTGGGTGTATTGCGATCTGTGCGACTACAGATGTCAACACAGGAAGAATTTGAAGATGCATTTTGCTGATGAGCACGCGGAGATAGGGTGCGGGCTTTGTGATTACGTGGGACGGAACAAGAGGGCGCTAAAGAGCCACTGGACGAACATGCATCAAGACCCGAACGAGATCAATTGGTTTTTGTGCGACCACTGTGACTATAGGGCGAAGATGAGGTGGACTTTAAAGCAGCATCTTGTGAGGAAGCATTTGGGGACTGTGATTCGTTGCGATGAATGTGAGTTTGAGTGTAAGGGGAAGGCTACTTTGAAGAGGCATAAGGCACTCGACCATGCACGTTCTCAAATAAAATTTAAGGTTTAAAACGGCTCTTTTTTATCCTTTCCTAATTTGGCTTCACCACTCGCCATAAACTTTTTCTGTCCCAGATAGCACAAGACATTCCCTGAATATTCAGAAAATGTCCATTTTGTGTTCAGAATATACCGAATGCGGGAAGAATAAGTTCATATCATCTCCAGGAATATTCTGAGATGCATCCGTATGTCAAATGAACATCTGAATATTCCTGGAGTTGCCTCGCCGTATTTCCACCACATTAACGTTTCGTATGGTTACATGTATTTAAATGCAATATTCATACGAAGTCACCTGAACATGCGGTGCACATACATGACACTCGTTACAATTAATATCCAAATTAAATCCAGAATATGCTACTCATATCCAGGTTGAAGTTTGTCGCCGATAGATGGCGCGCATGGAACAATTAGCTGCGCATAAAACCTCTCAATGGTATAAAGCTTACTGCAAGATCTAACCACACTATTATAACATCGGCTTTATTGATAGTCCATCGCTGCTGGCGTTCATGCATTTTTATGTACCTCGACTAGGAAACAGAAGGTCTGTTACATTTGTTTTGCCCACTTCTCGTACATACCAATTGTCATTTCTATTCGCCGGTGATTCGTATGTGCCGTGATTATAATGCAATAAGTAGAAACTTTGACATTTTTATCGTAAATTTAAGGCAATTTATTAAACATTGTAAAGATAATTATTACCATAATCATGTCACCTCTTGATATAATGTATATATTTTTTTCTATTTATCCAATTTCTTTTCTTTTATTTTTCTAATTGTATCCTGTTGGACCATAAGGTCTGTTGGATTGTGAATAAACTATTATTATTATTATTATCATTTTATGATTCAGATTGGTGAATGGTGCTGAGGGCTTGAAATGGTACGTGGTATCCACAGGCCTGAGGCCACGCTATGCATTTCCTTCTTCAAGTGGTGTACGGCAATTATGCCGTGAATAGTCCTGCATGCTCAGGAAATATACGTAAAATAGCTAACTGAACATTTTACAAATGTCCATGGTATACACTGTGTTTATCCCTGTATATTCATATGATAAATGGATATCCCATGAATATTCTATGTATTTTCATGCATGGAAATTATTTATCTAATATCCATATGTACTTTATAGATATATCAATTTGATATTCTTATGAAACTCGGGTGGATGTATCTTGATGCTACCAGGTACCAAAAAAACGACATTTTGGTGATACAGAGAATGTTCATGGGTCATTCACAATGTATAGTGTGGATATACATACTAAGATCGCATATCCATTGTTCATTCATTGTATGTGTTTGTGTTATCTGGGGTCATACTGTGACACGAGCTGAAGGAGAGTGGTGCACGACTAGTGCGACATTTTTGTGAGTATAGGCGTAAAATAGTATCCAAGGGCCTTTTCTCAAGTGAACAACCGAAGCAAAAGTGGCAGAAGAAAACAATATAATAAATAGGTACGTACCGTTTAAAGTACTTCCTACATAAAATGCCGAGGAAGTACGAATAGTAAATAATAGGAATCATAAATTATTTTATACCTACTGTTTTGTTTTCAGCAATAACATTTACACGGAAGCGATTGCATGCCGCAGAGTGCTATGTTAATAATAATTAACAACCGTTACTAAATTAATGTCCTTATTGATCACTATAACAATTAAGTGAATGGTATTAATATTTTATTTTTGTGCTCCCAACATTAAAAGTACTACTTTAGTGGCTTTCTTTAGGGGCTGAGCATTTAATTTTCGGGGCTCGGGGAACTAAAGGGTGTCCCAAAAAAAACCGAACGATTTATTTTTGGCTATAACTTTATTATTGTAAGACCGATTTTCCTCAATTTTATACAGGACGTAGCCAAAAGATGAGGCTTTTAGAATCTGCAACCACTTTGCAGATGGCGCCACTAATAAATTTTTTGTGGCAGTTTTTTACAAGAACACTTTTTGATTGGCTGGAGTTGAACCATCTGTGAACCGATCAAAATGAAATTAGTGTAGGATGAAAACGATTGCTTTTCTTTTCTAAGGCAACTTTACAAAATTTTATTCTGACCGTTCTTGATTCATTTATAATTTTTTTTGTGATGCTTTAAAACAAGGATTTTTGAAGATTTATTTTTTATTTGATCACCGATCTTGACAAAATTTGCAGAATCCTAAGTAACACCATCAATATTTCACAAAATGATGTCACTTTCCAGAAGGCGCGACGAGAATATTATGAATGTGTTATTGGTAATAAATAAATGTTAGCACTAAAAGCGGGTACGGACAACAGGCTGGAATTGAATAAACAACAATTCTGGATTTTAAAATAAACCAAATATGTGCTTTATAACAGTCATAAGCTGAAGAACAACTTGTCGAGTTCACAAACAAGTCAATGTTAGACCATTTTTTTGGGGGTTTCATTTATTTTAACATTTTGTATAACGATAATATAGTACCTAGGTTAAATTCCTGCACAAAGTACCTCACGTTATTTTACGAAAGATTTATGGTGTGACTAAGGATGCTGAAAATTTTGTCTAGATCGGTAGCGAATTAATATCAAATAAATCTTAAAAAACCTGTTTTAGGGCATCGCAGAAAAATTTGTAAATTAATCAAGAACGTTCAGAATAAAAATTTTTAAAGTTGCTTTGGAAGAGAAAAGCAGCAGCTTTAAGCTTACACTATTTTCATTTTGATCGCTTCACAAATGGTTCAACTCCAGCCAATCAAAAAGTGACCTTGTAGAAAACTGCCATAAATAATTTATTAGTGGCGCCATCTGGAAAATGGTTGTCGATTCTAAAAGCCTCATCTTTTGACTACGTCTCGTACAAGATTGGGGAAAATCGCTCCAATAATAATTAAGTTATAACCAAAAATAAATCGTTCGGTTTTTTTGGGACATCCTTTATTTTCTTTTTCCAAAATCCTAAAGGATTAAATCAAATTAGATGTAAAATTTTGCCGTTATTACTAACATTTATTTATTCTTAATATGCACATTTATTGAAATACATTTGTCGATACACACTATCTCAGGGTCGGCAGGGTTTTGTTAAATCTGGACGCATTGATGCTCAAAAAAACGTTCGTCAATATTTTATTTACTTTTTACACATACGTGGTTCGAGTTTGGCCGTTATTGTTGCATCAAATTAAGGATTCTTCATTGACGGTAAAATTGGCAAAAACGTCGAGCGTTAGATAATTCCTACAAGTAAAATTTTTACGTTTGAGGGTTGAAGAGAGTGAGCTTCGGGGGTGCATTTTTTGCGTTCAATTAGTCTCCTCCAACTGTAGATAGTTCGAGGGTTAAATTTCCTCTATATCAATTTTTTGTTTGGGGTAAAAGTGGGTGAGTTTCAGGGATGCACTTTTTTTGCCTTCAATTAGTCCCTTCCAGTTGTAGAAAGGGCAAGGTTTAAATTTCCTGCAATTCAAATTTTTGTGTGTTGGGGGTTGAATGGAGTGAGTTTCGGGGGTGCATTTTTTGCGATCAACTCCAACTGTAGATAGTTCAAGGGTTAAACTTGTTGCATTTAAATTTTAACTTCTGCTCTCGCGAAGCAGTTACTGGAATCGATCGAAAAATTCAAAAAAAAAAAAGTGGTTTTTCAAAAAATGTCTGTCTGCCTGTCTGTCTGTGATCACGCTGCAGCTCAAACTACTGAACGTATCGAGATGAAATTTGGCACAAATATTCAGTGGGAGATTTGTAGGTGCTGATTAGAATCTGGGCCACATCGGTTCACGGAAAGTGCCTTTTTGGCACATCAACTTTAAAAATTTAAATGCAAACCACCATTTTTCGCGTTACCATATGAATGCTCTTCGAATTCTGCTTCTAAAAATGTATTCACACTTGTGCCCTTTTGGCCAAAAAATGGTGGCGTGAAAAAAAATCTATGCATAACTGTATATTTTGATTACCGGATTTGATAGCTGATTTGTTTTCAAGCCGAAAACCTTAGTGCCATTTTTTCGAAAAATGTCATTTTAGTGGCAAAAGGGCCCTTGCTTCAATTTATTTTACAAGAAAAATATTCTTACTATCGGATTCGACAGCTGTTATATTGCCGGATCAAAAACCTTAGTGCAATTTTTTAGAAAAGAGGCCCCTTTTTGAGTTTTTTTAGCAAAAGGGCATATTATCATTATCCAATTCGATAGCTCTTGCATTGCCGGATCGAAAACCTTAGTGCCATTTTTTCGAAAAATGTCCATTTTAGGAGTGAAAAACATTGTATTTTGGATTTTAGTATAAATGATCGCCGGGTGCATCAGCCATCCATCCGCTCCGCACGCCCGACCTTGGTTAAATAAAGTTAAATGCTACATTTACAAATTTTGTGAAAAAGTAGAAGTTTCTACCGTCTCCGAGACTGCCAATTTTGATTTATTTGTTTGGGGTAGAAGTGGGTGAGTTTCAGGGATGCACTTTTTTGCCTTCAATTAGTCTCTTCCAGTTGTAGAAAGTGCAAGGTTTAAGTTTCCTCCAATTAAAATTTTTGTGTATTGGGGGTTGAATGGGGTGAGTTTCGGGGGTGAATTTTTTGCGATCAATTAGTGTCCTCCAACTGTAGATAGTTCAAGGGTTAAACTTGTTCCATATACATTTTTTGTTTGGGTGTTGAAGGAGGTGAATTGTGGGGGTAATTTTTTTTTATGTTAACTTATTTTCCTTAAGTTGTAGGCGGTTCAATGGTGGAACGTCCGCCATGTGAATTTATTATTTTTTTGGGGTTGAAATGGGGGGGTTGTGGGAGGAGACATTTTTTACGTTCATTATGTGTTAGGTTTCAAATAGCTGCGTGCAAACCTTGTGCAAACCTTGTGGTTTTCATCCCCCGATATTGACACCCCCTGACTTTCAACAGCCTTGAAGGTTGAACGTGCAAGTTTCAGAAGGATACCTCCACTAGTTCAAGAGGTATTTCAATTAATAATTTTTCGGTTTTTCACCCCTAACTCCCACCCCCATAATCAAAGACAAGAGTACCTCCGCATACTGCTACGACACTAAAACCAATTTTTTGGGCTCCTAAGACCTCAAAACGTATAGGTCCGGTCTTATGTCGAAATCGAAAGCCAAGAAGATGTATATCGATGCGATGTGTATCCCTGTCGTTGTTTATTCACCCTGAATGATTCATATATTGAGGTGGGCTTGGTGGTTTTGGGTGCAGATTTAATCTGGCACCTAGTAGTAGTGCCGAAGCATATGCTTCATATGGTAAAGGAATAGTGAGGGTGTCAATTTCAGGTGATGAAATTTTTTGCGTTCAATTAGTATCTTCCGGTTGTAGATAGGTCAAGGGTCAAATTTCGACCAAGTCAATTTTTTCTGTTTGAGGGTTGACGGGAATCATCTTCGGGGGTAAGAGATGGTCCAATGTTTAAACTTTCTTCATAACAACTTTTTTTGTTCGGGGGTGGAAGGGGGTGGTTTTCGGGTTTTCGGGACTTAGGTAGGTACCTTTACAAAAGTGAAAAGTCGATTACTCGATTCGTTCTCAGGTTATCCGGCGAACAGACTAGACGGCAATAAAGTAAATGTTCATACGATGTAACACCAGTGTTTCAAGTTTTATACCAGTAAAATTCCGTTAGTTCTCGCAAAATATTGCTTCTAAAATGGTCGAGACTTGTTTATTTGACGATTATCGCGAATTATTGTCGAGAACATTCGGTTAAAAGCTAAATTTAAAGAGAATTTAAAAAATAAGGTATGTACGTTAGCAGAATTTGGGACAAAATTTCACACGTAAAACTCCGAGATTCGAGTGGTACCTATGTGTTAAGATTAAGTACTTCTTTGTTTACTTTGTTTATTACTTCAATGTTAATCGGTTACATTGACTCAAAAAGCTACCTTCAATTTAATCCCTTATAATAGGTAAGTGCATGCTATTTAATCGGTTAAATTTTGAAAATAAATGATTACGAAACCTTGTTGCCGGTGGTAAAATATTGAGAACTAAATTGCCATTTATTATCAAAGATTAAAGCTCTCGGGTTTTAATCAGAATTGGCCTCGAATTGGTTTACCTATACGACCAACAAAACTTGAGTAATTATTTTTTAAATTCAACCCATTGCAATAGCGATGCACGAATGGTATTCGGTAAGGTTATTTCGCAAATTAAACTCTTTATTTTGATAAAACTATCATTCTTTTAACCGGGGTTGCCTATGTTGTGAACGAGCCTTTTTAGTTCATTGACGATTGACGTCTCAGGTTAGAAAACATCCAAACTAAATGTTATTGAATTTTTTTAGATTATATCCGGAAGAAATCAGCCTCCTTTATGGTCAAAAACACCTAAAATGGTTTTTGGTAGAAAAACATTACGCGCGCATGTAGGATCTGTGTTTGGTAGTCATCTTTATGGACCTTAATTTCTCATAATTTTGTTTACATGGTAATTTTCAACACTGAAGAATTTGTGTTTAAAATCAAGTCGTCGACGAAACGATTAAATGACTCGCTGCGCTGTTAAATGAATTTGATTGGATCGAAGATTTAAAATGAGTCTCATTGATTGGTTTAAAAGGTAATTTGAAAATAATCGTGATTAAACAGCAATGTTGTTCAATAATCTTTCGAATCTCCTTCGTGCGTTGTTTGTATCAGGTAATTGTTTCTCGTGCATTCCAATAACGTAATTAGCCCGAGCGGAACCGCGAGGGCTAACTAATACATTATGGGAATGCATTCGAAAAAATTACCGATAAAAATCAATGCACTAAGGAAATTAGTGTCTTTGAGAATTATCGCTGTGGTCCTGTGGTGTTACCGATTTGGTGTTGTCATTTTAACTTAGAATCTTAGTATCTCATTTGGGCTTTTGCCTTAATTTCTGGGTGGTAATCATTGTAATTATTTTCAGATTGAAATAATCTGCAGTTTAAAATGCAATATGCACTTCTCGCTCCAGTTCCTGCCGCGAAGCAGTTTGATGCCGTCTTGATCTTCCGCTCCCAATGCGGCGAGATCGAGTCCATGAATGAAAACTGAAACTCCAAACAATAAACAGCAGTTTTCACGCTCGGTTACCAGTGCGCAAAAACGTAAACCAAAACCCCAAGAAATTAGACTAATGTCGTTAAAACTGCTCTCCTTTCTTGTCACGACCAGATTTCGTTTTTCTTCATAATTTCACTATTAACTGCGATTATCTTGAAAACAATGCGACGACCTAGTTTCAGTTTCCCCGAAGTGTCAACCTATTAACGGTTAAGAGATTATTTATTATCAATCAATTCGCAAAACAAATTGCAAGTATTATTCAATAACGGTTCGGAGGGAACGCCTCGTGATATAATATGGGATAGGTAACGGTAGCGGCGGATTTATTGTTCGAAAAGCAAAAAGGCAGAGAAAGCCTTTCTTCACGGTTGATTCTTGACTTTCTACTCGTTTTTTTTCAACAGCCCTGGTAGGGAGCGTCTGCACCAGATTTGAAGTTATTGTGGTGGAAGGTTATATTACGAGGTGCCGAACGAGAATTCTCCAGTCAGGGTTAAGGTTTCAAGGTGTTAAAATGCTTTTGGTGGTATTGCTTTTTAGTGTTTGTGAATCGACGCCAGTTACTAGCAGATCCTACGATTTTGATAGACCTGGCTCCGATTCTGTTGGAATTATAGAAGCTGACGAGGCTAGTAGACATGGATTAAATTTTAACCTAGCAAACGAGCAAGAAGTAGAATCTCTACAAGAATTCCTCAACCATTATTCTCAAGGAAGAAGGAAAGTAGAAGGTGCTGAAACTGCTGAATTAGTAACGAAACCTTCTGAAGAAAAATCGAAGAGTTGGGATGTGATGCATTACCAGAAACATAACCACCCTTACGACGACAGGAAGGGTTGGGTTAGTATGGAAGCGGTTCCTTGGTCCGTTGCCAAAATCTCAAAGTGGCAAAACAATCAAAAACCCTTCGAGCATTTCTCCGAAGACGACTACGAAAAACCTTCGTTTAACAAACCCTATCGACCATCTTACTCAAAACCTTACGCAACTTACGGTCAAAAAGTTCAAGTAGATTATGGTAATAGGAAAAATCACCATGAGAATTGCAATCACGAGGAGATTATCACGGACGGATTGCCATCAAACTTCCCTCAAGCCTACGAATCGATTCGCAGAAGAGGCAGTACCGAAATATACCCGAGTCCTCACCCCTTTTCTGGCGAGGGTGAGTGGGTACTGCTTTCAACCACCAAAGGGTACAAGTACCCCCAACGCCAACGATCCCTCCAAATCAACCCTGACTCGATCGGTGCCCACAGAACAGTACGATTGACGGTACTACCCCCGCTCAAGAATTCCAAAGTCAACATGACGACTTCCCATGGAGGTTTGTTGCAAGTTGAGTCCACGTTCGAGACTGTGGATCAAGCGCAAAGGAAACAAAGCATTAAGAATAAACCGAAAAGAGGAATTAAACATAATAAGGTCCAAGAAAGACCCGTGCGGCAAATGCTGACACAAGCTGTGACGACTACGAGGAATACTCAGCCGGATACGTCGGCGGTTTTGGCGGCGGTGGGGGCGGGGATGATCCCCGCCACTATGGCCATGCTGATGCCGCTCGCGGTTGGAGGTCGACGAAGAAGGGATGTAAACGTTGCCACGAGTTCAAGTATCGAGTTGACTTTGCCTCGAAATATTTAATTTATTTGTTGTGTTTTTAGATGTTATCTAGTATCTAGATGTAATTAAGTACAATATAAAATAGAGTTTTCCTTTTAATCTTTTCTTAATCTTATGAAATGACATGACTTTAACCCCAGCCGCGATGTGGAATTCCTTCGTATTAATTTTACTGACAAAAGAATGCGATTAAAGATCTTAGAAATCCTAGGTTACACAATTGTGTAAACTAACAGAAAGAAGGTCTAATTGGGATGAATTCTTTCATGCCACTATTTACCGACCTAAAATTTTTCTGGAACTGAACAGCCCTAATTTGTAAGAGGTGATTGTAGGTCTTTTCGTCTTCTAAGCGCCTGGTGGGGTAGTTTTTTGTTGGACGTTCTACCGACCCTTTGCAAATACAATAAGGTATTTTTTATAATTAAGTAAACTGAGTTGCAGATATTGAATTCCCTGCGAAGAACGTATCGGGCTGTATTCGAGTCTAAATAGAAAAGTTTTTTGAAAATGGTTGTTTCAATTTTCTCAAAGTCTTGGGAGAGTTTGAGATACCGCGTTTGCACTTGTTCAAAACATTCTTCACATCCTAGAATAAGTCACCCCACGGTATGTCATTTTTTGCACTATTTCTAACTTATTGTTGTAGTAAAAGTTACGGGGTTGTAAATCACTACTTTAGATTTTTCGGTATTGACGTCCAGCTTTAGTGACCTACAGTAGTGGCCGAGAATATCTAGCCGCCTCTGGAGGGACGCAACGGAAAAATATAATAACGTGTATAAAATGGAAAGAAAAATACGCATAATAAACGGCAATTTCATCACGTATAACAATCATAGAAAATATACCGAAACTAATTGTCTACCAAAAATAAAATACGTATATGAAACGTCTAATATACATACGATCATGTGTTTAGTGTGTGGGTAGTTCTTTCTGCTTCATATTTTAAGTTAACCCTTTCGCTCATACTGTGTTCAAATGAATACATCACATTTAGAATATTGCTCAGGTTATATCGTCTTAGATTCCTTTAGAATCAAAATGGTGCAAGTGGTGCTATCTAACAAACAAATTCTAAAGTTGACGAAAATTTCAATAGCAACGTGCCTTATCCACTTGACAGAGTGTTAGTCAGCTGATTTAGTTTGTTTGTTTCCAAATCAGGCCGTGGCGTTTTGTGAACTATAAAAATTGTTCTGTGTAGAGAAGACCTGGAATTCACAAAGACATCAAGTGCGATTTTAGTTCCTTTGGCCACTTTTTGTGAAGAAAGCCCGAAAAGTCCTGTATGTAACTGAATACAGTGTGAGCAAACGGCTCAAACCCTAATTTTAATGTTATTCTTCAAAATATCCATTTTTTGCAACTCGGGCATCAAAATTCAGGAAGAGAAAGTCATTAAAGGATATAGAGCTGCTTGAGCTGATGAGATCAGGATTTTCAGACCTTGAGATTTGAGCCGATGGAAATTCTGACCTCGAAGTTGAGGGTGGCGACCTAGGGAGCATAGTGACCATGAACACCAGGATTTACCCTAAGGGGAAGGCAAATAACTTTCAGGAAGAGCTGGAAGCGGAAATCAACGACGGTGTAAAAGCATATGTGGAAATATGGACCGATCTGGAGGTAGGTGTACCCCTCGAAAAGATGGACTCGATGGAGGCTACAAGTGAATCTATTTTTCCTTTCATTCACAATGTATTCATGTGAATACAAGCCATAACTCAAAATTGGGGCATTACAAAAAATTTTGGACACTGGTCAAAAAATCGCGAAAAGGTTTTAACAGCAGAAGGCGTGTAGTTTAAGGGAAGACAAATTTTTTGTTACCAACTTCACACCTCGCAACACAGGTGCCCCTAGCAGTAATTATTTCGATCAGTACTCGGATCAGCACCTTTGTGCTTCATTGTGCTTCACAACTTATTGCGCTACGTCCAATGGTACAAGAATTATGAAGAAAAGAAGAATGACAGCTTAGCAACAACTGTGAAGCACAATCGGCCAAAAGGCGTGTAATCGGTAGTACTTCGTTTGTGCTACCTACAACCTTAAGGGCCGGTTGTATAAAAAATAATCCTGGGGATAATCGCGTTTTATACAACGGTTTCTATGTCTGAGCGTGGTCTGAGCCAATCAGAAGACTCGTTGCCTAGCGACTAACCCCGGTATTAAATTTAATGCTGGGATTATTTTTTTTTACAATCGGCCCTAAGAGGTTAATTGCATAAAATAGGTATATCTCCCCTACTAAGTGAAACATCATCTTAAATTTTGAATAGGACCAATCACAATCTACCCTTGAGCAGATTTAGCAAATACAGTGCAGTAACTTACCTGTTTACTTCGCAGCAACTGCACTTAAGACAAGTGATTTAAGAGAATCAACTCTAAAACGCGTTAAGCAAATTTACAGTAACCGAAACTAAAAAGTGTCTCTCAAAATGACTTAGGTTGCTTTGTGTTGTTGAAATTGACCTTATTTGAGGATCGAACAGGACAACTTTCACATGTCATTTAGGAACTTAAGCCACGTGTCCGGAAAATTGTTCAAATGAAATTGTTCGAAAGACAATTGTTCAAGAGACAATAATTGTTCGAAAGGTAAATTGTACGTAAGACAATTGTTCGATAATAGCATAATTATTGTACACTCTTCGCCATTACACACACAGGCGGTCTTGCAGTGTAAGAAGCTAGAACAGTTAAGATCTATGTCAGGTCAAGTTTTTCTTTTAATTTTACATTTTTTCGCAAATTCTGCCCGTTGAAAGTTTAGTGCGAGCTTTCGGCAGAGCCGAAAGCGAGAACTTGTCAAAATATCGGTTTTGCAGTGCGGGAAGCTAGGGTAGTTCAGTGGTGCTATTCTGTAAGACATCGTTAGCATAACAACATCGTTGTTGCTAGACATTGACCAATAAGGAAGGTCCTACCATTGCAACAACGACGTCGTTATTCTAACAATTTCTTACAGAATAGCACCATAGGTCTATGTCAAGTCAGTTTTTTTATTTAACATTTTTTCTCAAATTCTACCCATTGAAGGTTTAGCCGCCAGCTTTCGGCAGAGCCGAAAGCGAGCACTCATGAAAGTATCGGTCTTACAGTGCGAGAAGCTAGGTCAGTTTTTTAAATTTAATATTTTTCCTCAAATTCTACCCGTTGAAAGTTCGAAAAGCTAGGGCAATTACCTTTCGAACAATTGTCTTTCGAAAAATTTACCTTTCGAACGATTTACCATTCGAATAATTGTATTCCAACAATTTTCCGCAACCCCTTTAGCCATATTGAAGTAGTATCTAATACCTATATCGAGCATCCAAAAAAAGTTGTCAATGGATTGTGAATTCCATTAATTGTCTCCTTTTCTGATATTCTCCAACATAATCACGGACATCACTTTTAGTTTCAAAGCCATCTGGGCACTGAGAATGTGTGCTGCAGCACTTTATTATTTTATTTGCAGTAAAACACAGCCACAGGGATTCTTAAACTATTTGAAGCAATTTTTTAAACTTTAAGCAGGAGAATTCCAATTTTGTAACAATCCTAAGCATTTGAAACATTCACCCTGCTTCCATTTGCACAATAGTCAAAAGAGAGGCACACGAAACTAAGTTATAGACAAAACTTTAATATTATTCAGTCACATTTCAGTTATTCCTATAAAAAATGCAAAATTGATGACACAATAAAGAATTTGCATCCAACAACCGTTTACGGTAACAAAAAAATTGCGCTCTACGAAGAAAATCATCAATTTTCACTGGCGTTGCTCCGGTAGTGCTGGTTAAATCTCCTCTGAACTTCAGAAAAATACTGAGAAACCGTTTGAGTGGCATTCCGAATCAAGTGAAGCCCTAAATTAATTTTTACGTGCAACAGTTCTCCGAGCATATCAACAAACGACGAGAGTTTATTTGGTTTGACGGTAGTAGTGATTGAAGGGATTGTGATTGTTTCTTCTTCATTTCCGTTAATTTCATTTTCATTTTCATTGCCTTTTATTTCATTTTCTTTCTCGTTTGGAGGCAACTCTCGTCTTTTTCTGGGCCCGTGTTCGGGCACCGCCACTGGAGTTGCCTCTTCCTGGTTTCCCAAATTTTCATCCTTACTCGTGTAACTTACAGGTTCTTCGTGATTCCTCTGTCGGGAAGATTTAGAGTTGGCGTTGTTTCCAAAAAGAGAATTTGACGGCATTCCAGCGATTACTTTTCCAATCGCGTCTTCTTCAGCAATTCCTCCGTAGTAATTATCGTCGTAGTAATATGAACCTTCTTTATCTTTCCTGTCGACTTCGTAGGATCTTCTAGCAACTCCAAATGGATACAGGAAGTAACTAGCCAAGCCTGCTGTGACCATCAGCCCTACTAAACCCACCCCTACAGTTGGCATTACTTCTCTTGACAGGTAGTTGTACAACTGCGTGCTGATTGGTTTCTCCTTCGTCTTCGTTGCTTTCTCAATTTTGGTGGAATTATCGCTTTTGTCAGCTGGACGTCGTCGTCTGTTTTTGTTCCTCTTCGGCTTTTTCGTAGACTTACTTTTCTTGTCTTCTGAAGAAGTTAGATCAGTTTCTCCATCTTTGGCTTCAGCTGGAGGAAGAGTTGTCGCGTTTTGCGTAACTGTCGTTGAAGGCTTCGCAGTTGTAGTTGTAGCCCTAGACGTGGTCTTCTTAGAACTTACCAAAGAAGCCTTGATTTTAGTTAACCTAGTTGTAGTAGTTTTCGGAGTTGCTGTAGTTTTCGTTGTACTAGTTTTGGGAGTTGTCGTAGTTGTTCGTTTCTTAAAAATCGGCTTGATGATTACTTTATTAGGCTCTACTAGGGTTTGGTTAGTTTTAGGGGGAGGTTTCGTGGTAGACACGGTTCCACTCAGAAGAATCCAAGTAGACAACCCGCTGTTAGTCGTCGGTTTTTCTATTTTATAAAAGTTAAGTTTCTTCGTAGTCTCCTCAAGAACTTCATCTTCCGACATTGGAATTGCAACCCCCGCATGGGAATTCTCCAACGATTGTTCTTTAATCTTCTGCCGCTGCTGCTGCTTGACTTTGGGTGGCGTCCTTGTGTCTAAAGTTATCGTAGAATTCGCTTCCATTAACTGATCGGTGAGGAGCTTGATAGTTTCTCCTATTGGCGGACTGGATCTAAAACAACAATTCCAGCAAAAAACGACACGAGACTCTTTAAATCTTTATTGATTACAAGATTACATTATGGCGATTTATACATAAATACATAGATAACCTAACCTCAATTTTCCATCACAGCTTCTGTTTATCTAATTGCCTACTTCTCCTTCGCCACTTCCACGAATCGTGGTCGTAAAATTTCGAGAATTTTTCAATTGCTAGAGGAATCTCGTCGATTCTTCTGTGGGTCGCGTGATCTTGGACGTTCTGCCAAGATTTGCTTTCGTGGTTCCAAAACCAACCATCGTGGTGATGGATGGGTTTATGTACATGTTTATAGTAAGCTACGTTTGATTTTTGCACCCCCTTTACACCGACGTAGAGGAATAAAGCGGGGATCCACCAAGGAAAGAGGATAAAAACAGAAGCGAAGCCTAAAATCGTCGATAAAGTTATTGGAATTATATAGAAATAGGGGTTGGATAGAAAGCTGAAGAGGCTGCTTAAGATATTCCAAAGGTACCCAATAGCCTCGAACATACCTTTCAAGTCTGGAAATTTTAACCCCCCTCCGTTGTCCCCATCACCCCCATTACCCCCGCTACCGCCAGTTCCTCCACTCCCCCCAGAACCAGGTGAGGCAGCAGCTGGAGCATCAGCAGCGGGAGCCCCAGGATCAGCAAGGGGAGTTCCAGGATCAGAAAGGGGAGCACCAACATCACCTGCTGATACCACAGGATCAGCAGCATCGTAAGTTTGAACTCCAGAAGGAGCCCGTTCTGGATTTTGATGAAAATGGGAGTTGATCACCAAATTTAAATCAGAACAATCCTGTCTTTGCTGGGGATTCAAAACTGAGCTTGAAATATGAACAGTGGGACAAAGAGAGTCTCTAACATTGTCAGAAGACATATCGAGGTTAAAAGTGCTAATTGCGCTAGTCAAATTAGCAGCATCTACACCAATCGAAGATTGCTCTGATTCTGGATTTGGTAAGGAGTACTGGGGGGAGTTGGAACTAACTTCAGGGTTCGGAGTAGGAAACGGAACTCCACTCTCGTACCAATTCTGCTTAATCTCGTTTAGTGTAACCCGATCGGACAATTTGGTCACTAATCTTTTAACTGTAGGTCTGCTTTTAGTCTGGGGGATTGGTGTTAATTTAATTTTGAAGGGTGGGTTAGTGGAAGGGGTTTTTTTGGGTCGTTTTGTGGTGGTGGCTTTGGTTGAATTCAAAAACACGATGTTGCTGGAGTATGAATATTTTTGTGTGTTTTTGTTAATTTTCAAAGTTTTATTTGTGGTTGATAAATTATTTTTAGTAGAATTGCTTATTTTTTGGTCTTTAATCCTGCGTGCGAGGGAAAATTGAGGTAGATTTGTTTGAGTTAACCCTCCAAAGTACCTGGAAGTCGTGGGCTCCGGAGGCACGGGATTGGCCTTCGTCAGCGCTATCACTAAAACTATCACTGGTAGCGCGCACTTCATTTTCACCTGAAAAAATATATATTGTTAGTTCTCAGTTGAGGTAAGTACAAGTGTTTATATATAGTAATATTCTGATTTACTGACATCTACTGACTAGTAATTGTCAACAAGACGAGAAGAAGGAAAGGTAGTCGGTAAGGGAGAAAAAAGTGATTTGCCCATAAAATGTAAAAATTAATTATCCTTTCCAAACGTGGTACACAAATTAGTCTTATAAAGGCTTATAAAGTGAGGAAGAAATGAAGACAGAAATTTGGAGGGTGAAATCCAAAAGTGCGCAGAAGGGAAGACAAGAATAATGGCCCCTTTAAGGTGTTCGCTAAGTTTAACTGAAAATGTAAAATTGTGGAATTTTCAAATATTATTGAAGCTAGGTATACATGCCATACGTAGGTACACTTCCTCGCAAAAAAATCGGGACAACCGAAAAATAATTCAACCCCAAAACTCACCCCTTTCAGCCCCCAAACTCAACAAATGGACATAGAGAAAATTGAGTGTCCCGATTTTTTTGCGAGTAAGTGTACAATCGTATAGCGTTTTCGACTGGAAGTATCTCTATTTCACTTTTCACCTACCGTGATATATCAGAAATTTGTTAAATGATGATGTAATTTTTTAGTTTTACTTACATAAATACACAGGGTTAGTCAAATGTATAGAATTTCGAAAACTATTCAATTTATCAAAAAATTGTTCAAATAATAGTTGAATGAAAAATTTAGGTTAATCATCATCCGTGAAAAACCACCGTTAAAGACGTTACAACCCCTAACACAAAAATGCGAGAACTCAAAAACTGCTGAACGTATCAAGGCTGGATTTGGTGTACTAATTTACAGCTACACCGTAGGCGAATGGGCAAATTTTCATTATGATCTAACAAGGGGGATGAAATTTAAGAGTTGAAACTGGAAATTTTGTCATGTAAGTGGTGGAATAAAATTAGAGGATTCAATAGATTTCGGTCAACCATTGCAAAAAGGTCAACCTAAAACCAACCCCTAGGCTATTAACCACCCCCAACAACCCCTAAGCCCTAGCAAGCGCAGTAAATACATTTTATTTAATTTTTCGGGCTTTCTTTGTGATTTTTCGCTAATAAAAAGTCATTTTCATTCATTTTTAACCCATCCACAATTTTTCAACCCCTCTCATTATGTGAACACTCAAAAAGCTAAATTTACGCCGACTGCTTCTTTTTCGTGTAATTCTTTCGCAAGTTCTACTTAACTGCAGTTCATTTTCACCCCTCTGGACTTTTCATCCCCCTTCACAATTTTTCAAACCTCTGAGCTTTAATTTTGTAAAATTCGCGAAATTTTGCCTTTTTTTTCGGTAATAAATTTTACTCGAAATTTTACTTATAAGGATTGTTTGCATTTTTCACTTTTTCGACCCCCTTCGCAATATTTCAACCCCCCGAAAGCTAAATTCGCACAATTGGCTTATTTTCGTGTTATTGCCTGTAATTCTACTTAATTACGATTAATTTTCATCCCCTTTGACTTTTCTTCCCCATTAACAATTTTTCAACACCGTAAGTATTACTTTTGCAAAATTCGCGTAATTTCATTTTTCTTTGGTAATAAATTGAACTTATTTGGATTCAGTTTACTTTTTACAATTTTTTCAGCCGCCTTCGCAATAGGAATATAGGTATTTCAACCCCACAAAGCCAAAGGTCTGATTTGCATAATTGTCTTATTTTCGTGTTATTGTGTGTAATTGTACTTAATTACGATTAATTTTTGATCCCCTTTGATTCGGGTAATTTCGTCTTTATTCTTAAATTGAACTCATTTGGATTCAGTTTACCTCTTACAATTTTTCAGCTTCCTTTGCATCAGGTAAGTTTCAACCCCCACAAAAGTCTAAATTGCATTAATGGCTTATTTTCGTGTTATATCTTTAATTCTACTTAATCACAGTTAATTTTCACCCCTCTTGACTTTTCATCCCCTTTCGCAATGTTTCAACCCACTGAGCGCCATTTTACAAAATCCGCCGAATTTCTTTTTTTCCGATAAATAAATATTTTCACTCTTTACAACTTTCCCACTTTCTTCACAATATTTCATCCCCTTCAAAACATAAATTTGCAAAATTTTCTTATTTTCCGTGTTCCTTTTGGTATTAGGTATTTAACTACATAAGGTACATTTTTTCTTGCCGGTACAAAATTCTCAAACGCCATTATTTCTAGTTTTCAAAACGACTTATATAATATTTTAGAATTTAGTCAATTTGCAAAATATGTTTTAAAAAATTTACAAACCCAGATTCAAATTATAACATTCTAATTATTTTAGGAGCGCGTTGTACGATAATATCATTTATCAGTAAACTTTGATGTGTTTTCGTTTCCAATTTGAGGAATCGCTATAAGTAGTAGTATGTCACATATTCAAATACTAAGGGTGGCCCATAAAAAACGGACAGTTTTCTTTTTTAAATATCTTCCTTGGTTTTTGTGCAATGTCCTAAGGACTTTCATTATACACCATTATTTAGGCCAATGAGGTTTTGTTACCCGTTGACATATGACAGTGGCGATTAGGATTGAAGGCCACCGTTTTTTCTGTCCAAGATGACCTTCAAAAGGAAAATTAGTCCGTCCGTAATTTTTTTGTGAATTTTCTTCCAAGGCAACATGCCTTTCCATCATCTCTCTGCTTTTAGTTGTAAAACCAGTAGTAAATTATCTGATTTATTGTGTTGGAAGAAAATTCACAAAAAAAATGTGGACGGATTAAGTTCCATTTTGAAGGTCATTTCGGAAAGAAAAAACGGCGGCCTACAATCCTATTTAAACGCCACTGTGATATGTTAACGGGTAACAAAGCCCCATTGGCCTAAATAATGGATTTAAATGAAAGTCCTTAGGAAGGACGCTGATGGTGCGAATTCAAATCCAATGAGTGGTATCGACGACCTCAACCTTCAGCTACATCGAGTATAAAATTAAAAAACATTGCACAAAAACTAAGGAAGATATAAAAAAAGAAAACCCTGGTTTTTTATGCTCCACACTTTATATCCATTTAGCGCAATTTCTTCGAAAAATATCATTTGAGGGGTGAAAAACATTGTATTTTAGATTTTAGTAAATGAACGTCGGGTACAATGCGCAACACAACATCAGCGTTCGAGACCCGGTCCACGGTTCACCCAGCCGACGCGCTCGACTCACCGATTCTGACTTGGTTGAAGTTAATTGCTACATTTACAAATTCTGTGAAAAAGTTTCTACCGTCTCCGAGACTGCTAATTTTTTATTAGTCATGATTGATCGAAATAAATTTCACCCCTAAAACTCACCCCCTTCAACATTGAAACACAAAAAATTGACTTAGAGGAAATATACCCTTGGACCACCTATTACGGTAGGAAACTAATTGAACGCAGAAACATTGCACCCCTGAAACTCACCTCCTTCAACTCTCAAACAGAAAAACTTGACTTGGAGGAAGTTTAACCCCTGGACCATCTAGAGGAAACTAACTTGGAAGAAATTTAACCCTTGACTAATTGAACCCAAAAAATGTCATCACCTGAAATTGACACCCCTCACGCTTCCTTTATAATGAAGCTTATGCTTCGGCCTCGGCTTCGGCACTACAACTAGGTGCAGATTTAAATAATCTGCACCCGAAACCACTAAACCCACCTCAATATATGAGTCATTCACGGTCAATAAACATCTACAGGAATCTCTGGCCTGACTACATTTGTTATAATTATTTATTATCCACAACCCGAGAACCTACAACCAATTTAAAAATAATGATTATGGATAGTGACTCAAGCTTAAGATATCTACATTAATACACATCTTCCGTTGGTTTTTTTAACATTAAAAGTACCTAATCAACCTACCTACTAAATACATTCTCTTGAATTCTTTGACGGAAGTAAATTGTAGATTAGAGAGCATCACAAGGATTGATCTAGATTTGAGACAATTCATTGAAATTATTCACGGAGGGAAGGTATGTACCCAAGTACGTACCTACTAAGGTAAGTACCATAGAATTTAATTCACTAAAGTAAGTACCTTAGAATTTAATTCCGATTCCGTTACAGAAAAGACTCGACAAGACTTCAATTTATAATTGTTAAAGAAATCGAAAAAGGTCCGGTATTTAACAGTAAACGCTCATCAACCATACAAACAATTATACGATTGAATAAGGCAAAGAATGCTGCATAATGCGTGGGTTAGACGAGGATGGTAATAATAATGGTACCGCTACGGTCAATGACTTTCCCTGACCATTCCAGAGCGTTCTGGAGGTAATTGTGCCGATAGTACGAAATCGCTAGGGCAAGGTCGGGCAAAAAGATGGTAGTACCAAATTCAAAAAAAGTGGTTTTGAATCGTATATTTTCGAGAGTTTAGGGAGGCTTAGACTTACTGTATCCGTATAAAATTGAAGAAAAATGCGGCGAAAAAGTGGTAGCGAATCCAAAAAAAATATTTTGGGGGTTGTGGGATATTTTTGAGGGTTTACAAAAGAAAGACTTACTTTGTCTATATAAACTATGAAATTCAAGACACTGCGGGCACTGTAACATCTGAAGAACTACTGTTGGTAAGAACCCTCGAGAAGCCGGTGCGCTCGACGTAGCGGTACCCATGGCTGGCACCTGAAATCAACCATACATTATAATCGAATAACAAAACATAGCTAAGTTAGCATCTGTGTCAGTAGATACGAGAAGCGATGTAATTGGAGCCTCTTCTAAATGGGATCTTATAGCAGAGACAACTCTTATAGTGAGCTCCTCACCAACGGCAAGTGCTCAATAAGGAAACGACGAGATATCTGCAGGCACGTGCTTGAATCTTGGTTAATCTCATCAGGGCTGCATAGTACCTATGTATATGTTTAAATTTTCTCATTAATTAAGAACAAACATTGGTGTTCGTGCGTGTCTTTCAAATGATTCTGAGGTTATTTTGAAGGAATAAATGTGTTGTTGTTTTAGGACTAGGTGTCTTACCTTTTTCACGAATTTCGACATCAACATTGCAATAATTGGCTTATTTTCGTGTTATTCTACTACTAACTACATACTACTAACGTATGTCCCTAAAGTTTTCGGAAAAATTTCGATAACCTCTATTTTTTTAGAATTTATATAATTTTTAATTTAACTCCCTAAGGTTACTTTTACATCTTTAGTGAGTGTACACCACAATCCAAATTACAGATAGAGAGCCGTTATCTCTTATCCCAGCGGGCACACATACGCTTTTTCAACGTTAAAATCACGTTGAGGTGGTTGATTTCACGTTACTGGTTGGAAAGGTGACGTTGAAATTTTGGTGAAATCAGACACGTCATTTTTTTGACTTCAAAATCAGGTTATGGTATTGGACATTTTGTGATTATGACGTCTTTTAAAGGTAGATATTCGTTCGTTAAAATGACGTCTATTTGATCACATATAAAACACATGCATAATGCGTCAAACTATATGTGTATGTGTCATTTTGAACATTATAACTACGTTACAATATTAGCGTTCTTTAGTCGTGTTTGAAGTAACGTTCAAATCACGACTTAAAGTGGAATATTTCTGACCAACGGACACTTTTGCACGTTGAATAAGCGTTTCATCTGCAACGTTAAACTTCAGTCTTCTTAATCACGACTTGAAAACGTGTGAAAATGGTGCTGCAGGTCACCATTAAATATGTGTATAATTTTGAACGTTGTAAGTACGTTACAATCTAAGCGTTCTTTAGTCGTGTTTAAAGTTACGTTCAAACCACGACTTAAAGTGGAATATTTCTAACCAAAGGACACTTTTGAAAGTTGAATAAACGTTTCATCTGCAACGTTAAACTTTAGTCTTTTCATGGACGACTTTAGGTCGTGTCAAAATGGTGCTGCACTTCAACATTAAATATGTGTGTAATTTTGAACGTTATAAGTACGTTACAATATTAACGTTCTTTAGTTGTGTTTAATGTAACGTTCAAATCACGACTTAAAGTGGAATATTTCTATAACCAACGGACACGTCGAACAAACATTGAATTTATAACGTTATATTTGAGTTTCTATAGATATGACTTAAAAACGTGTCCAAATATAGGTACCCATGGCGTTCAACGTTTAACAAGTGTGTAGTTTTGGAGTTTATATACACGTTAGAATATGAATGTTTTAGTCGTGTCTGAAATGCGAAATTGGGATGTTTATAATTATAGCGGACACTTTTGCACGTTGAACACACGTTTATTTGTAACGTCATATTTCAGTTTTTATTTAGACGACTTAAAGACGTATCGAAAGGGTGTAACCACTGATGACGTTCAACGTTAAATATATGAATAATTTTGGACGTTATAAAAACGTTGTAATATTAAAATTTTTTTGTCGTTTCTGAAATGACGTTGAAATTCCGACTTAAAGTTGACTTTCCTGTGTAGTTGCATTGAGGGAGTGTAGGTGGCGCTGATAGTTGAAATGAGCCGCTATTACTTAGCAAACTGTGTATAAGAGCTCTAGACAACATTTGTAAAATCATTCCAAAACATTATCCACAGGATAAACTGGTATTGATGGTAGTCACTTACTCACAGTACCTACAGCTCTTCTCTCTCAGCGTCGAAGTTGAGATGAGATGTGGATAATTTTCTGAATGTTTGGTCGAGGGGAGTAATTGTCAATTATCTTCGAGCGCACACGTTGAATTTTAGTCGAATCGTCAACGTCAAAATGACGTTGAAGTACTGAAGTGATTAACGTTGGAAAGACGTTAACATTGTCTGGCCACCTATTTCCGGTACCGAAAAACACGTCAAATTTTGAACGATTTTTAAACACACTGTTAGAAAAATGACGTGTATTTTGTACTTTTTTAACGTTTAATGTTGACGTTAAAAAATAATGTAAAAGTTTACGTTAAAGGGCCGTTGATTTTCTGACGTACAATTAACGAGAAGACGTTGAAAATCACGTTGATTTCGCGGACACTTCAACGTCATTTTAACGTACCAATCTGGTTTTTTTTAAACGTTTTTTCAACGTCCGTGTGCCCGCTGGGATCCCCCGCAATTTAACTCTCACCTGCGCCATTCCTTTGGACAGTCTTCTGGTCGACTTTAGCAATTTTTGGTAAATCCGACACCTCAACTGTTCCAGATTTTCTGCTTCCCAGCCATTATTATACAGGGTGAGTCTGAGCGACACCATACATCCTTCATACCACATAATCTACTGTTCAAATCATGAGGTTTGGTGCAAAAATTTTTAGGTCAATTGTGATTCCTCTTGAGGTTATAAGCCGCCAAAGTTCTTCATTTTTAATTGTTTTTATTTAATATCTTCTGAATGGTGTATCGCAGGATTCTGAAATTTTGTACAGTATTGTTGCAGATCAAGAGGCAACTCCTGATGGTACTTCAAACATTATCCAAAAATTGGATCCCTGTTATACAGGTGGTCCTAATATTATTTGTTCTTGAACTTTTTTACGCTTTTAAATGTTGCTAATTTGTCTATGCGGTGTTATTCTCCGATCAATTTCAAAGCTTTTTTGGCTCTTAATTTTCTTTGAAAAAACTCACCATTCACCAGCAAAATTGAAAAAACCGGAGAAATGACAATCGCGATAACGCCTTAAATTGCAATAAAAATCAAAGATGCGTTGATACGAGTCATATTTCGATTGTTTTTATGCAAGGGAGCCGTTTTTCGACAACGGTGGTTTTATGGTGATTCCTTGAAGCATGTTATTGGTTTTTACTATTTTGCTGGTAAATTGTGAGTTTTTTCAAAAAAATTTAAGAGCCAAAAAAGCTTTCAAATTGATCGAAGAATTAACACCGCATAGACAAATTACCAATATTTAAAAACATGAAAAAGTTCAAGAACAAATAATATTAGGACAATCCTGTATAACAGGGATCCGATTTTTGGATAATGTCTGAAGTACCATCAGGAGTTACCTCTTGGTCTGCAACAATACATACTGTACAAAATTTTAGAATCCTGCGATACACCATTCGGAAGATATTAAATAAAAACGATTAAAAATGAAGAACTTTGGCGGCTTATAACCTCAAGAGGAATCATAACTAACCTAAAAATTTTTGCACCAAACCTCATTATTTGAACAGTAGATTATGTGGTATAAAGGATGTGGTGTCGTTCAAACTCACCCTGTAGAGGTACCTTTCTACTAAATAGGCCCCAAAAATTTTCAATTAGCTTCGCCTGAGGCACATTTTTGGTGAATTGTTTACTTTGGGTACAGAATTTATGTTGTGAGCAACACGGGTCGAAATTTTGGGTCTGCCCTTTTTCTGCAAATTTATTTATGGTATACCTTCTTTCGCACTCTCTTGTAGTCTGGTAAATCGTCTAAACAGAAATATTTTGGTCTGGAGACAATTTCACTATCTTGCGCTTGGGTTGCCGTCCAAGTTCCAACCAAGTTATAAATGCTTTTTCGAAGATCTAACTATTTAGTAAACAATCTTGTATTAGGTAATATTTACTACTACTGATTATGTCATATTGTGACGTGCATGTCTATTTGATTGGAGTCCGTTATAGTAAATTAAAAAACACGTTTCATAAGGTCAATTATTATCGCACGAGGATGTTTGGACAACGAGGACGAAAAGCCCGAGTTTTACAAAATCCGAGTGCGATAAAAGCCTTATGAAACACGTTTTTTATACCGGGTGTATCATTTTCCGCGCCGTATAGGAGATTAACATGGGAAAACGAATTTTATTTTTTCCTTGCTCCAGGAACAGATTTAAATCAATGCTAGCTTATCCAGTGGATAGACCCGGCTGGCCGGTATCCTGAAAAAAAAAGATTGCCTGCTAGTGCCCTTTGGTTACTTAGCAGGAATTTTTGAAAAATTGGATTTTAAAACGACGCGCGCATTACTTCGTGTACTTTCGGTGTCCTTCGAAGCTTTACGTAAATTATCAGCCAGGGCCGAATCTGCGATTTTTGACCTAATTGTTGACATTAAGAAAGCCGTGGCTTGAAATTATTGTTTTAAATCTGAAGCAAATCGTTCTATTTTACCTTCTTGCTGACGCAGAATTAATGTACCTACCAGCGGCGACAAGCGGCAGCCGACAAGGGTTCGGTCAGACTTGGTTGACGACCTAACCTCAAAAATTTACTTGGTCAAGTAAATTACTTTGAATTGCAATTATGAGGTAAGCTCTTACTCGGTGTTAGCGTTTAATTAATCAATTATTCTACTTTAGGTGGCAATATTGTTAGTGGTAGTTCGAACAAGAATCAGAAGGCATTCTCGGGTTTGGCAATGACCTCCCATCGTAAACTGTCTTTATCTTTTACGTTACCTATTTGTGTTAAAAGGTTTTGTAAGTGAAGACACAAGTAGGAGTTACATGTATTCGTGGAGAGAACATTTTGTATTCCCTTAATTAGTTGTAGATAGTTAGAAGTTGTTTGGTAATGTTTAAGAACCCTGTTTGGAAAAGCAGCTGCTGACAACATCGGTACTGGTAATTAAATTGGAACTTGAGACATCATGTTGTATTTACCTAATAAAATGCTTTTTGAACTTATTTCCAAATTTTTCAGTTCAAAAGAATCAAATTTTGTCCATTATTGGCTAAGTTGTTATTGAATATTAATCACTAGCAGAGTGGCACTAAAGAATAGATTGTTAAAACTGAGTAATGGAAGAAGCCAAGAACGCGTTTAAAATTCTTTATTAGTAATAGTTTTTTAAAACATCGACAGCTGGCACAATTCCATTTTTGTATCTTTACATCAATCCTGACTAAATTGTAGCAATATCACAAACCACCACTACTTTTAATAACACTCCGCCATGCAGTGCATAAAGAATTAAATAACAATTAGTAACTTTCCAGTATAATTCTTCTTGCTCAATTTTTCAATGGGAATGAGTAAACGGATGAATTTTTCCCCTGGTCCAGGGCAGTAAGATGGCATGGCATCCTGAAATAAATGTGATCACTGTTTATTTATTATGAGGGAGGTACCTATCCCTATCACAAAAAATATCCATTGTACCTACCTAATCAATTTAACTTATCCGCTCATCCGAAGGGTTATTGGTAAATGGGTTGGGACAAGGGTTTTCTCTGGAATAAGCCGTTGTTGTTTCGTCGATGTTAATTTCATAATCACAACAATCCAACCAAAAGCTGTGTCAAAAGTCTTGTTGTCACCTGTCAATCTAATTTCCATTTTGGCGACGTATGTTTTTTCGCGCTAAGGTTACCAGTCAGCCTGGTTATTGACACCGTGCGGGGTGCGTTCAGTTAAGTAGTGCTGCTGGGTGGGTAAATTGGCGTTGTAGTACTTACACCATGATACAAAGTACTTACACAGTGTCAACAATAGCTGCTTTCCGTTTACACATTTGTCTGAGAAAACTCAGCTATTTGATTGGTCAATTACAAATGAACCAATCAAATTGCTGAGATTAATTGAGGCTCCTCAGGTAAATGTGTAAAAGGAAAGCGCCTAACGTCAACGCGTCACTGCGCAGACCACGTTGACCAGGTAACGTGAACACTAATGTTGTCGCGTTCTTTCTTATGTATGCTACAAACAAAAGACAAAAACATGACCAAGTAGGCGACCAGGCTGACTGGTAACGTTAGCGCGAAAAAACATATGTCGACTGAAAGGAAATTAGATTGACAGGATTGACAGGTGACAACAAGACTTTTGACACAGCTTTTGGTTGGATAACAACGGCTTATTCCAGAGAAAACCCTTGTCCCAGGCCAACAACCCATTTACCAATAACCCTTCGGATGAGCCTTACTGTGATATTGTGGATTGTCAACAAGTTAAATTGATTAGGTAGGTACAATGGATATTTTTAACCTCCCCACTCCACTTCACCATTTAAAAAAAAGGGAGGTTACTGCAATCACTAAAATTTTCGAATTCGAGATAAGACCGGATCTATACGTTTTGAGGTCTCAAGAACCCAAAAAAGTGGTTTTTAAAATGTGTCTGTATGTATGAACGTACGTTCGTGCGTACGTACGTACGTACGTTCGTAAACACGCCACAGCCCAAACTACTCGACCGATTTGGCTGAAATTTGGTACGTGTGCATGTGAAAACCCAACTTAGATCTGAAAAGCTTTTGGAGCCAATCGTGCAACCAGAAGTGCCATTTTGGCACATCAACTTTTAAATTTTAAATGCAAACCCCCATTTTTCACGTCACCATAAGAAAGACGTTCAAATTCTGCATCTAAAAATGTATTCATTCTTAGTGCCCTTTTGACCAACAATTTAAAAAAAATTGATTTTTATCGGACTTTAAAATCGCGGTACAGCCCAAGCCCCTCAACCAATTTGGCTGAAATTTTGCACATGGGGATTGTATTACACGTCGAAGAGCTGAACAAATTTTGGATTCAATCGACCCACGGAAAGTGCCGTTTTGGCACACCAATTTCGAAACTTAAAATTATTCTCTCATTCACCCATCAAAAACAACTTTTTGAAAGATTTATTGTTATCATCAGAAAGGTCTTCAAATTCTGGTTTTAAATGAGATAAAATTTATTCGCATTCTACCCTTCGGGTAGAAAAATCGAAATTTTGTAATAACACTGAAACCACCCACACAACATGATAACATTTAAAGTACATGAATTAAACATTGCTGGAAAATATTTTGCACATTCCTACAATGTACCATATTACACGTAAAATATGTCCTGAATATTTCTGACATGTTCAAAAATCGCACTTGAGTACGTGAAAAGAACATACATATAATACTCATTATAATGTTCTATGAATATTTCAAAATGTTACATTCATGTTAAATGAACGTTACCTTTCTGTTCATAATACACTTCAATGATGTGCATTTAACATTCCTTCTAATATTTAATAAACATTCGTTTTTAATGTTATTAAAATATGACACAAAAGTCATCAGAAAATAAAACACGAATTAAGCTTACCAAATATTTATTGACATAGTTATTTATAATTTTAGTTATACATAACATTATATTTCTTCTGCAGCTTGTTCTCTAAAAAGACAGGTTTATTAAAATGCACTGTAATAAAAAACTTACGGTTTCTTGATTCTAAATTTAGCTGACGAGCCATTCCCTCATGTGTTTAATAATCTCCCAGTCTGTGGCGTCTTTGGTTTGTTTATTTAACCGCACCACACCTATGAGCAACAATTGGTTCTTTCTTGACTGCTTGAAGTAAAGTGGGTATGGAAATACAAATACACAGAACACTTCACTGGAGAAATAAACCGATATCTGTGCAAACTACAACTTATTAATAAAGCAACCCAAACAATCCGCAAAAAAATGGCTTCTGTTTCTTAGCTGGCTGCAGTAAAATGCTCTTGCCTTGTCAACAACGACCGCCACACAGGACCGCCATTAGCTAATTTTTGATTGGGTAGATCGCATCACCTGATTGAAAGAACCAATGAAACTTACCAAGAATCTTAGATACAAAAACTGCCACCGGATGGCATGCGGATGCGGCGTCTCTTGTATGGGTCACGGCGCGACAATTCAAATTCAAATTAAGTCATCTTTTTAGTTCATAAAAAAGGAAAATCATAAACGTTCACAGAATCAATTTGGACACGGCCAACAATATAAAATAATGAATTTTCACCGATTTTACGGCACTCATGGTAGTATTATTAGAATAAATAATAGGACTCAACGACTAGGACCAAATTTATTAGATTCAGTAAGTCAGTGCCACGCAGGTTCCTAATTTATTTTCAGTTAGGTACCATTATTATTACGTATGCTGGCATTTGAAATAAAAGCAAATAAAATGCAACCACTTGAAATACGTCGTCCAAAACATTTCGAATATTCATAAAATATTACGCTGAAATCTACAGTAAATATTCTTATGAAATATTTATGGAATATTGCAATATATTTCAGAAACGTTCATTTAATATTGCACTTAAGATACCTCACTGAATATGCAAGTGGTAATATGAAATGAACGTTCGTAAAGTGAAAATAACGTTTTTTAAATATTGAGAGCCTTTTTTGAATATGCCATTAACATCAAATGTTGTGTGGGCACGTTATAGCCCAAACTACTGGATCAATTTGTCCGAAATTTGGTACATGGAGGTTAGGTAACCCATTGAAGAGCTGAAAGGCTTTTGGGAGCAATTGGTCCACGGGAAGTGCCATTTAGGCATATCAACTTTAAAATCTTAAACACAATAAGTCACGGAAATCAAAGACCCATGCGTTGGGGAGGTTCCAGCCGCTTCTCTGCTGCCTTTTTTTTGTGATAGGGATAGGTACCTCCCTCATAATAAATAAACAGTGATCACATTTATTTCAGGATGCCATGCCATCTTACTGCCCTGGACCAGGGAAAAAATTCATCCGTTTACTCATTCCCATTGAAAAATTGAGCAAGAAGAATTATACTGGAAAGTTACTAATTGTTATTTAATTCTTTATGCACTGCATGACGGAGTGTTATTAAAAGTAGTGGTGGTTTGTGATATTGCTACAATTTAGTCAGGATTGATGTAAAGATACAAAAATGGAATTGTGCCAGCTGTCGATGTTTTAAAAAACTATTATTAATAAAGAATTTTAAACGCGTTCTTGGCTTCTTCCATTACTCAGTTTTAACAATCTATTCTTTAGTGCCACTCTGCTAGTGATTAATATTCAATAACAATTTAGCCAATAATGGACAAAATTTGTTTCTTTTGAACTGAAAAATTTGGAAATAAGTTCAAAAAGCATTTTATTAGGTAAATACAACATTATGTCTCAAGTTCCAATTTAATTACCAGTACCGATGTTGTCAGCAGCTGCTTTTCCAAACAGGGTTCTTAAACATTACCAAACATCTTCTAACTATCTACAACTAATTAAGGGAATACAAAATGTTCTCTCCACGAAAACATGTAACTCCTACTTGTGTCTTCACTTACAAAACCTTTTAACACAAATAGGTAACGTAAAAGATAAAGACAGTTTACGATGGGAGGTCATTGCCAAACCCGAGAATGCCTTCTGATCCTTGTTCGAACTACCACTAACAATATTGCCACCTAAAGTAGAATAATTGATTAATTAAACGCTAACACCGAGTAAGAGCTTACCTCATAATTGCAATTCAAAGTAATTTACTTGACCAAG
The DNA here is from genome assembly GCA_963924575.1 of Pycnomerus fuliginosus. Lineage (NCBI taxonomy): Eukaryota > Metazoa > Arthropoda > Insecta > Coleoptera > Zopheridae > Pycnomerus > Pycnomerus fuliginosus. The sequence continues at coordinate 24,385,131 of OZ004622.1, forward strand.
TAAAATTTTGAGGTTAGGTCGTCAACCAAGTCTGACCGAACCCTTGTCGGCTGCTGCTTGTCGCCGCTGGTAGGTACACTAATTCTGCGTCAGCAAGAAGGCAAAAAAGAACGATTTGCTCCAGATTTAAAACAATAATTTCAATCCACGGCTTTCTTAATGTCAACAATTAGGTCAAAAATCGCAGATTCGGCCCTGGCTGACAATTTACGTAAAGCTTCGAAGGACACCGAAAGTACACGAAGTAATGCGCGCGTCGTTTTAAAATTCAATTTTTCAAAAATTCCTGCTAAGTAACCAAAGGGCACTAGCAGGTAATCTTTTTTTTCAGGATACCGGCCAGCCGGGTCTATCCACTGGATAAGCTACCATTGATTTAAATCTGTTCCTGGAGCAAGGAAAAAATAAAATTCGTTTTCCCATGTTAATCTCCTATACGGCGCGGAAAATGATACACCCGGTACAATTTTTTCCATTTCGGATACCCAACTTGTTAGAAAAAAATTGGTTTTTCATTTTCAAAGATAGGTCAATGTTCGCCTGACAGTTGGCGATTGTTGGACACAATCGTTGTCTAGGTTACGTTGTAAACAAAAGCCATGCTCTAATAGAACACATTAGAGAACGCGTTTTGGTGCTATAAAGTGTTCATTAGGAAACCGAAATAGAAAAAATAAATTTTAATAATGATTAACTTTTTTCCGAAAACTTTAGGGACATACGTTACTAATTCTCACCTTTTTTGATTTTTTATCCCCCTATACAATTTTTCAACTCCCTAAAGCGTTAATTTTGAAAAATTCACTTAATTTCGTTTGTCTTCGGTAATGAAATGAACTCGCATCCCGTCGTAATAGGTAAAGTATTTCAACCCCAGCGGTAATTTGGCAAAATTATTTTGTTATTATTTTATTTTTTATATTTGGATTATATTTTCTCTCTTTTTAACTTTTCAACCCTCTTCACAATATTTCAACCCCTTCAAAACATAACGGACCTCGCATGGAAAATGGCTTTCAGCGGACTTGTCTGAAATTTTGATGCAGATTTCATCAAAAGTTATCATTGGCACACAAAGCAATCGTACGGACAGTATTTCTGATGCTACATAGCCTCCCAGACACATAATTTTCCAATAATATCTGCATGTAACGAAATTTTGCCATATAATTTCTTTCTTACACATATTATTAACATAACATAGGTACGTTTGTATGGAAGTCTCTTGGGTATGTTTGCTGGGTTCCCATGTTTGCTTATTTTGCTGGAAGGAGTAGGTTTACGACGGTCTCAAAAATGTGTATACCTAAGTATCCTTATGAGAAAATTATATATATTCGGGAGGCTCTGTAGCAAAAACTCCGAACATAAGGATGGTGCGGGGTCGTTTGCAAATTTGGCTTATTTTCCGTGTTATTTTGTTCATTTTCTACTGCAAACACTGTAATACTGTACTTTGTGATACTGTAATAGTTATTTATATGTATATCAAGTCATGAAAGTGACTGATTGCAGGACGAGGTAGCATATTGAAAGTACGAGACGTAAGCCGAGTACTTTTAAGCTCCTGAGCCCAGTAATAACTTCAATGACGTGTTATGTATAGATTTTTTCATGCAACCGAGTAATTATCTAACAATTACCTATTCATAAATTCCTCTATTTTCGAAACGTCATTTTGACAATAATTTCAAAAATAGTAATCAAGTCTGTTAAAGAACATCAGTGTGTTGGTATCCATGACGAAATTATAACAAACTCGACAAAAAAAGTCAATTTCAGTGCATTTTTACTTTATTTCTCCAGTTTTCGTGCAATTATTTGGTGAAAAACTGTTAATTGGGCATGTTCGAAATGGATACTTAGTGTTGCTTATAATGTAGCCGAGGCTGCGGCCGCTTTAGTGGACGATTTATTGCCTACGAAAGATACGAAAAGGCGTATCAAGTTTTTAGTGACTGGGGAAATGTCTAAAACTCACAAGCCATCACGTCTTTGGAGTGCCTTTTCAATGCTCAAATCAACCTTAGTGATAAAGAAGAATCTAAAAATTGGTCAATTTTCCAAGCTAATTGCCTTTTTGAAGAAAAAAAAACGTAGGTTTTCAGCCTAAGAAGTCAAAGAAATTTTCAAGATGTCAAGTCGACAAATTTTTAATAAATACCCCAGATTTTCTTACGACGAAGGTAAAATACCCAGTAAAATAGCAATAAGCTTTTTTATTTAATTCTTAGATTGCTCTAATTATGATGGGTTTGGCAGGAGCGACCCGCTGCGACCAATTGGTGAAATTATCCCTAGAAGACATTGATGAGAAGTATAACATTTTATTTGTCAGAATATCTGACATAATAATAGAATACCCTATACAGGGTGTTTTGCAACCGCCTGTAAATTTTTTAACCTAAGATTGCCCATCTGAGATGGTGACGATTGGCACAAAATTGTTTAGGTCGAAGTCGTCTCCTAAGGAAGTTAGGGCTTCACCATAGGGAGCAGTATTTCTTATTTGGATATCTCTAAAACCACTATCATTAAATAAAAAAATACCAAGCTTCATTATTTTTTGGCATATTTTACTTTACAGTACTAGGAGTCGGTATAGTATATTGTGCAACTAGTAGGAAAAATATTATATTTCGGGACGATGCTCGAAGATTGATGCAACCTTCAGAGTCCCGGAAAATATATTTTCCTTCGTGTTGCACATACTATTTTTTCGTCGATCGCGCAACTAAACAGAAATAATGAAATTTGGAACTATTTTTTGAGAAGTACAGGAATATTTTTCCGGCCTAGGTCGGAAAAAGCGTTATTCCTGTACAGCTAGTGCGTGTTGCTTAGCAAACGTAAACTTTCGGATGATAATTGCATGTCAAGAATGTGACGTTTCCAGTACGATCGACGAAAAAAGACTTTACATGACTAGTCAGGAATTCATCAACTTTCAAGACTCAAAATAGCCATGAAAGTTTAACTTTCTTAACGGTTTCATGAAAAGAAATTTTTGTGCGTCTACAGAGGCACTATACTACACATCACTTGGCTGTATTTGTTCCAGTGGCTTTTAAATTATGTTTTACGAAATCTCAACGGAAAATTCTTGTCATTTTTGGCTTAATCATATGCATAGGTCACCTGGAGTTTTCCGATAATTAATAAAATTACAAAAACTTAAAAATAAACAAAATTATTATTTAAATCTGACCCAGCCCACGGAACCTGAAAGCCTAACTGTACCAAATATTTCAAATAAATGAACCAGTTACAAAGTCAAGGCCATCACGTTTATTACGCAACTCTCACCAGTCGCGAAACGTCCCATTTTGCGCGCCATCCGTGAATAAATTTGTACCTACTTGTAGCTTTTGCGGTTAGTTAATCGCGCATTCTGTTCGCTAATATCAGAATCAGAGCGAAGCAGATGCCATCTCTCGAAATTTTGACCTGATTTTCCCGGAAAAATCGAATGATAGTAATAACATATTTCGAAGAAAGGCTTTGAAAGTTGATAGAACCGGAAAAACGTGGTTCATATCGGTCAGGAGCACGGTTCTTGCGTCAAACATTCGCGAACTCATCACCACTGGGCCAGCAGGCCATAATAAAACTGAACTAAAGAGAAATTATGCAATTGCTAGTGTGAGATTTATGGTCGTGAATTGTTATGTAAATACTAAGTTGTCGGGGGTTTCTCACATAAATTTAGATAGTAGAGCAGGCGTCACTTTCTCAAGTTCGATTTTTCTGGAATATTGTATTCTAATAATAATGGATTGGGGGTAGATATGTATATTATGCAAGTGTTTGAGGAGTTTTATTTGCGCAGATGTCACCAAATATACCTCCAGGTAATGTTAGCAATAAACCGTATGTTTGTTGATAATCTGGTAAGAAATTAGTACCTACCTAAGTCCAAAAAAAGAATTTGAGAATTATGTGTAGGAGTGTAGGTACTTAAATGTTAAGATCTTTATCTTCTGGGTAAAATTCCTTTAAAGACTGCATCCCCCATGGAGTCACCACACAACCTTAATTATTGTCATGCATAGAGGGCGGATTTCTGGCATTTTGCTTTTTTTTAATATTGTAAGCAGAACGAAATGCTGTTGGTTCTTTCCGTTTCATAAAATTTCGAATCATTTGACACTAATTTTATTTTGCTTATTTTGCTAATTTTTGCCTAAAATTCGCGTAAGTGCTTATTTACGATTTTGTGAGCTTTTTTTAAGTCTTTTGTAGCTTATTAGTGCTTATTCTTGCTAGCTTACCACGTTTTTGGTCGATTTTTACTTATTTCGCAACCCTAATTGACTAAGATAAGGTACTGGCACTAAAATGAAAAAAACCTTAACTTAAGGTTCCTTTGTCTATGGTGAGATGCGTAGATAGAGAACAAAGCCGACCGAGGAGTGACAGAGATGGGTGACCGCGCATACAATCGGAGAAACGTTTAACCAAAATTTAAATTTGTGATGTTTTTTAAAATCATGGTCGAAATTAACGTTTGGGGGGCTCATTCGACGCAGAATTTAGTGCGCTTTAATTTCGAAAATAGCGAACTTTCCGCTAGGAAGCACTGTTTAGAAATTATAAGCGAAAAACTGAAAAAAGTCAGAAAATTTCGGGGTTTTTTGGACACCCTATCATACGCACACATCCTGGGAAGTTGCAAAACTAGGATACTTCTATTAGATGCCTACTAAAGGGTTTAAGATCATCTCCCGCTTTCCAACATTTATTGTAACCTCCGGTCCCTATTTGACTGGTCTATTAGGCATTTCCTGCAATTAGCGAAAATGTAAATTTTCAATTTGCAATTTTGAAATAGTTGAACTTTTAGGTGCTTATTTTCACTTTTTTGTAGTTTAATTTTCGATTTTTGAAGCTTTTTATAGGCGCTTATTTCTGGAAAATAAATGCTTTTTAATCCGCCCTTTAGTCATGCACCTATTTTGATAAAAAATTGTTCAGAAAGACCACCAAGGGCCTCCACACTAGATTCAACAAATTCGCTGTCACGTCATCTACTGGTAGATTTGAAACTATAAAAACTTAAGATATGAAGAATGTCGTGTGAAATCAGAAGAAAAGGAAATTAGAATAGTACCTACCTAGGTAGGTATATTACAAAAACATATTTTATTATAAGGCCAATTATTACTGCATGAGGATGTTGGGACAACGAGGGCGAAAAGCTCGAAATTCTTCTATTATTTAGGTATTGTTTCCCGAACTATTCCCCTAGAGTGTGACAGCTACTGACAATTCACCATCAGTGGCGTGTTGTTTAAAATAAAACTAAAACTTTTCTATGCGAAGAGCAGCTGTTCACACGGAGTAAAAGACACAGTGTATTCTATTTAATTACTTCGAAGTATGTCTAGGTACTATAATCTCGACTATAATGGAACATTGCCGCAATATTTTTCCAATAGAAAATTTATATTTTTATTTTAAACAGCAAGCCACTGGTAAAAGAATGCATTATCAGTTGCGTCTGTCACAAACTAGGGGAAACAGTAGTTCTTCTAACTACAGTGCTTCAGTTTATAGCAGACGGGCTGCACCCAATTTGTTAATATTTAAAAGAAATTGACAGTAGAGTAGCGGCTAGAACCTCCCTATCGCGTCTTTGATTTCCGTGGCTTGTGTTTAAAATTTTAAAGTCGATATGCCTAAATGGCACGACCCGTGGACCAATTGCTCCCAAAAATCTTTCACCGGATCACCTAATCTCCATGTCCAAAACGATCCAGTAGTTTGGGCTATAACGTGTTATTATACCTCGGTTATTACAAAATTTCGATTTTTCTACCCTAAATGCGAATGAATTTGTCTTTTTTAGAACCAGAATGTGAAGACCTTTCTGATGGTGACAATAAATCTTTCTAAAACTGGTTGTGGATGATTAAATGAGAGAATTATTTTAAATTTGGTAATTGGTGGTAAATTAGAAAATGAAACATGTAAGTATTGGCTACCAAATTAATTTCTCGTAAACGGGTTCAGTAACCTTCCATGAAAATCGATCCATATTGTTCGTTAGTAGGTATTCACACTATACACGTAACAAAACAATTAACAAAGCGATGGTAGGTACCATTTCCGTAAGCTTTGTTTGCCATAATTATCGAAATTGTAAGTTTCCGCAAGATCACAGTCATTTTAAATTTTCTTAAATTTAAACTTTTAATCGGGCTATAGTGAAACAATTCAAAACCTATACGAACGAGGGTTTTAAAACAATAATCAATCAGTGAAATTTTCATTAACTTTAGTACCATTTATGCTGGCCTTCTACTACATATCCCTAATGGCTAAATATACAGGGTGGTGATAAAGTATGGAATATTCGCAATAACTTTGCAACCAGCAATTTTTGAGAAAAACTGTTGGACAGGTCAACTTGATTTAAACTCTTGCGAATCTTTTACGTCATTTTTAAGTGTCTGACGTCATCCATGTCAAATCATATTACGCCATTGGTGTGTTTTTTTAATGGCAGCGTATTGATTTTGATGCATTATTGAATTCTCTTTTCAGCCATATAAGAATTTTACCAAAATCATAACGTGAAAAAAAGATTGTGAAATATTAGTAATTACTCTGCAACCGGCAATTTTTGAGAAAATCTGTTGGATAGGCCAAATTGATTTAAATTCTTGGGAAACTTTTGACTTAATTTTTATGTCTCTGGACGCTTATTTTTGAAACGGGGAGATGGTCTCACCGGGGAGATGCATGGCGCACACGACAAGAATTGAACGTTGACAATTGAGACGAAAATCAAAAATGAAATAAACTCGAATTTTTGAAGTTTTACTCGTGTGATAGTTTATTCTTTATTTAAAGTTATAATGTTTCAAAAATTATAATTTGCTTTAACTTTCTTGTCTGTTTTTTATTAGTTTGTGTAGGTTTATCCCATTTATTCAAAGTTGAACTGCCGAATTAGTTTTTTTTTTAAATTGAACTTTTGAAATTTTTGTGTACCTACACTGTATTTACATATTACATAATACGTACCTACTCTAGGAATGTTTCTTGTTAATTTTTTTGCGTCTTTATAAATGGGAATTTTTTTATTGGTGCTAAAATTTTGATCAGTTTCGTCTTTGTTTAAAGTTAATAATGTTTCAAAAGTTATTTAAGTTGTGGTATTTTTAATTTAACTTTCATATTTCTTATTCAAAATTTCATTAGTTTGTAGGTTTGTCATGTTTTCATACAATGATCGTAAAAAGTTATGTTAGGTACTTATTATTCAGTCTTATAATTACCTATGTAGTAATTTACATACGAATAAAGACTGAACTTTTTCTATTTCGGTACAACAATATAAATTAACACTTACAAAACTGCATTTTTTTCTTTTTACGCCTTATTTTTCTTATCAAGTGTGAAAAATACAAACATTTCTGCGATTAAAATGAATATCAATAAATTTAGTTGCTAATCTTACGCAACATAATTTTGGACAATATTGTCTAAAGCGAGGTCTAAAGGCTCTCCCAGCCAATAAATCTACATTTCCTCATCCGACATGTTGATGTGCAATAGAATCATGCCCTGTTCTTCATTTTCATCGAAATACCACTGGCATTTAGTTGCAACTTGTTGCACACGCATGCGCATTCTAACCTGGGAACTAGGAGACGATCTCACTTGGTTTGTCAAGGGAGATTGAATCTCATAGGTTTTCCGTATGCAGCTCAGAGCGGCGTGTGCCTAAATCTCACCGGTGAGATGATCTCCCCGTTTCAAAGATAAGCGTCCTGGCGTGACCGATGGAGAACCTGGTTGAATTCTCTATTCAGCTAGGCATATCAAAATTTTATCACTAATTTCGGGACATCCTGTAGACTATTGATATCTAGGGTTGATAGTTTTGGAGGAAACAAATCCTGAACTACGAGAAATTGTCGAATGAAAATGACAATCATGTTGAAATTTTTAATTTGTAATGCTTTAAGGTGAATAAATAAGTTACTTACTTTGTTACTATTGATAGTTTTAACTTATTTAATTACCTTAAAACATTACAAATTAAAATTTTCATCATGATTTTCATTTTCATTCGGACATTTCTCGTAGATTAGGACTTTTTTTCTCGAAAACTATGAACCCCAGGTATCAACTATCCTATACCAATGAAATGAGAAAAAAAATCTCTATCGATCTGTGCAAAAATATACCGGGTGTTCCATTTTAAAAAAGCAAGTTGCATCCACAGCGCTTAAGTGGGACAATAATAAAAAAGACGCTGTACATCTTCCACTGATTTTTCTGTAAATCACATTTATAAAATGACACTCGTTACAATGAATATCCAAATGAAATCCAGAATATGCGACTCATATCCAGGTTGAAGTTTGTCGCCGATAGATGGCGCGCATGGAACAATTAGCTGCGCATAAAACCTCTCAATGGTATAAAGCTTACTGCAAGATCTAACCACACTATTATAACATCATTTTATGATTCAGATTGGTGCCTGGTGCTGAGGACTTGAAATCGTACGTGGTATCCACAGGCCTGAGTCACGCTATTAGTTTCCTTCTTCAAGTGGTGTACGCCAATTATGCCGTGAATAGTCCTGTATGCTCAGGAAATATACATAAGATAGCTAACTGAACATATTAGGAATGTCCATGGTATACACTGTGTTTATCATGTGAAAAATGGATATCCCATGAATATTCTGTGTGTTTTCATGCATGGAAATTATTTATCTAATATCCATATGTACTTCATAGGTATATCAATTTGATATTCTTATGAAACTCGGGTGGACGTATTTTGATGCTACCAGGTACCAAAAAAACTACATTTTGGTGATACACAGAATGTTCATGGGTCATTCACAATGTTGTGGATATACATACTAAGTTCGCATATTCATGGATGAATTTCCATTGTTCATTCACTGTATGTGTTTGTGTTATCTGGGCAGAATGGGTTACTATTGGATATTTTCCACTATTTTCCATATAGGAAAAGAACAGGGTGTATATTTAATGTTACGAACTTGACAGATCTTGTCGTTTTCCAAGATTTCTCTCCAAACCAATAAACTACATGGCGGGAAATCCAAAGGAACCACTTCTGCCGCCTCGCCGATTCGGTCTTTAGATCCGCTCCAATTTCAAGCAGGATTGCTTTTACATTAATAACAATAAATTAATTTTTCGTGTTTGCAATTAAAAAATGCTCGAGTAAGAGTAATAATCATTTATCCTAGATAATCACGGAATTATCTAGTTCACCTACTGTGCCAAGTTAAAAGAGATTGAGTTGCATTAAATTACCGAGCGAGAAAAAACGACCGACAGGTGTTTTATAATCAAAGTCAACAACGCTGTTTCGTGTTTGTACTATCACCTAACACCTGATTTCGCTATTTCAAAAATAAATAAAAAATTAAATAATTTTTCATACCTCATCCCCGATGTCCGCCTGAATTGTGGTGAGTGATGCTGTTAATCCTTTATTTAAATGGCGATATGTATTAATTTGGGAAGACGAAAACGGTCTTAACACATAATTGTTATAATAATTCACTGTCACATAACTATCAGAGGAGCGCTCTAAAGCGCGATTTAAGTGATACAACTCTGCAGACAGACGCAAGAAGTGAGTTATTTTTGCAGAAGAAGGCGGCCACGTCCTTTCGCGGTGGGGACTTGCGCCTACATCAAGAAATTCAGGCATGAAAGTTATCATTATTCGGTAAATGCGCTACCGTAAATTGTTAGTTTACGCGATTAGGAGCTTTCTTCCGTGGGATACCGTCAAAGATTGCGTGCAGGTTTATGCTTTATCTTTCTTAATCTTTTGTCCTCAACCGACAATTAAAAAACAGTTAATATTGCAGTTTGAGCTAATTCTGTTCATAGCTTTCATATTACGATCGAATTGTGATCGAGAAGGGGAATCTGAAAGGTATTACTATAGCGGAACAAATTAATAAGGGACAAGACAAGTTTCAAAAACTAAGGACATATTTAGTTAGTCCAGTCATTATAGAATTTTGGTTCGGAAAAATTATCAGAGGGCTGAATTTTTGTACACACGTTCCCTTGATAGTCCTAAATAAAATGCTAAAAGTGCTCTAGAATTCGAGTTCGGCTTTCGATGATTTGCCACCAAGAAATGCTAAAAATGCTTTTCAACAAATATCTCCTAAAATATTGGCTTTTTAATGGAATGAAGAACCTGTACAACCTGGAGAGACTCAACGACTGTCAAAATGTTGGCCCCCAAAAATTCACCCTTCACCCCTTGCAACCCTCTAAACACCAAAAATCGGCTTTGGGGAATCTGAGCTCTTGTATCATGATCATGTACAACCTGGAGAGACTCAATGACCGTCAAAATTTCGCCCCCACACTCTGCAACCCTCTTAAACACCAAAAATTGACAAGGAGTAAATTGAACTCTTGAATCGTCTACAATTACCTGAAGGGACTCAATGATTGTCAAAATTTTCACCCTGAAAAATCTTCCGCCACCCCCTGCAACCCTCTAAATACGAGAAATTGGCATTGGGGAAATTGAACTGTTGAGTCACCAACAACCTGAAGAAACTAATCGACCATCACAAATTTCACTCCCGAAAATTCACCCCCCATACCTTGCAATCTTATTAATACGAAAAATTGGCATTGTGTTTGACCTATTGAATCATGTACAACCTGGAGAAACTCAATGACGGTCAAAATGTTTACCCCCAAAAACTGACCCTCTAACCACCAGTCATTTACAACCTGAAGACACTAATTCATTGTCCGTCACATATTTCACCCCCAAAAACTTTAAATCGTTTATTATTATATTAGGTACATAGATGTCATTCTATAAAATTTCTCCTGTTTTCAAAAATAAACTATTACAGGAATATACCACTGCATTGAGAGATATCTTTCAATTACTACCACTAGGTGAAGATCTGCTAAGATCTGCACCCGAAAACTACCTAATTAATTCTTTATATGCACACAAAAAATATAAACATCTGCAGGGACACAAAACGGCATTGATGTACCTACATCTTACGTTGGTTTTGTTAATTATGAAACAGCAATTTTCTTCTCAAATTGACTGTCAAGGTGTTATTATAATAGTCCAGTACAGTTACATCTCCGATAATTAAAAGATAAAAAAGAAGGTAAGTAGGTGCCGCTATAAAGCGAGATTGCAAGCAAAAACTATTTTTGCCAAAATTTATTTAACAGTGCTTTTACAGTCTTGTATGTAATAATAGAGACACTTCGATGCACTGGAGGAAATAACCGTATTATAGTAGGTAACCCAGTTCCTCTACTTTCATCATCGATATGTAAGAGGATAGGATATGATAGATATTATATCGGAAATTTATATCTATTTACGTGAATCAAGAATTCCTTCGTGTCGAAATTAGGAACTGGGACGGCAGATTTCGAAGGTGACCCTCGTAAATTCTCATTAACTGTAGATGACTTGCAGTTGCGCCACTGGCTGGTTAGTTTTCCTTCAAAAAATGAAATATGAATTTGTTTATCCAAAGTTGAAACAGGTAGGTAAGCTTTCGGTAGGTACGTGCGTCCGTCCATGCATGCTTGCAGACAATCGGCCTGATTCTGTAATTTGTTGATAACTAACTCTAGTCAATGTTGAAATCAATGGCGAAAACTGATTGGAGGCGTAAGCATTGTTTACGTCGTTTCCAGAGATATAATTTTTTATATATCAATATATTTCTCACAAGTCAATACACGTCTTCAGTTTGTATCGAGACACACAGGTAAAAATAATCTCATTGGGTAAAAATTAGCTGTGACAGTGAGTGAGCACCCAAGGAACCAACATGCGCGCGCCCCTTAGGTAAGACTGAAAACGCTTATTGAAATTCAAGCAAGTTTCAAATACTTGCTCAAAATGTTGATAAGTTCTGGAAAATATTGATATCTCCAAGACAAATTTTCCAAAGAACAATAACTTATGGAAGACACTCCACTTTTGTAAATAAGTTATATAAATGTTAGTTGTGCAAAGAAAGAAAATCCTTGGTTTTGTTAAAACTGGGGTAGGTGTTAATTCTTATAGCTTGAGGCGAAGAGGTCAACAACTGAAAACTTTTGATCGAGATCTGATTCAATCCAACTCTGCTGAACTGTTGAAAAGATTTCTTCAAACGTCTTTCAAATTACCTTCTCTTCAATAATGCATTCTACAAACGTTGTCAAGGATTCATCATGCACATCTATCCTCTAATGGTAAAGTATCAATATTATCATGACTACTATTGTAGTAAGAAGAGTAACTACCTACTAACTACAATAATTTTAACCTCCCCAACCCCATCACAATTTAAAAAAAATGGGAGGTTACTGCAATCACTAAAATTTTCGAATTTGAGATACCACCACATATTCACGTTTTGAGGTCTCAGGAACCCAAAAAAGGGGTTTTTAAAATGTGTCTGTGTGTATGTACGTACGTACGTTCGTTTGTAATCACGCCACAGCCAAAACTACTAGACCGATTTGGCTGAAATTTGGAACATAGGCATCTCGTAACCTAACTTAGATCTGAAAAGCTTTTGGAGTCAATCGTGCAACCGGAAATGCCATTTTGGCACATCAACTTTTTTGCTTTGCTTTGTTGTCCTGCTCCCAGGATGTGCACTGCAAATGGGGGCTATTTAATGCTATACTGTCGAAGTTAAGGATCTTACTACATTCTAGTTTTCACAGTTTCAATCCGAATATTTCCAGCTACAATCTGTATTAAAACGAAAATTCTCGGAGTGTCCATAGAATTATAGGTGTGTAGGTGCATGCTTCTTCCTTATCACTTATTAATCGACTAATTTCATAGGGACATATTACATTATTAGTGGTATAATCAGTTATAATATCACAAATGTGGGTATTATTATCGATATTCTGATAATAATGAATACTAATAATTATTATAATGAATAAATTATAACGCAAATCATCAAACTGTTATAATTTTTATGTATTATATTAAACGCCCAGTCCTTACGAATAACTGCTAGTTGCTCGTTCGAGGTGTGTTCATTTAGCTTAAAATTCCTATGCGTGCAGAATTCCAAAAAATGCTTCCAAATATAAGCTTGTCGCGTTTTTACCGTGTTTGCAGGAGACTTTCTATTTTCTGACTAATTTCTTCTCCCCTAATATTGCCAAAGCGTTCCATAGTTCGTTAAAACTCAAAAATTCACACTTTTTAAACATTTGTTTATAATCAGTAAAACTAAAGTTGCTATGACTTTTCTAAAAAACTATGAGTCTAGATTGAATTGTGCATTGTTATTTTGTATTGTTGGGCCATCGAGAATACGGAAACGGTTATATCACGTCGCTTATCAATATCTGGTAGCTACGTAAAATCAATTATTGTGATTAGCTAATTTAATAATGAATCTCAATAATTGATTTCAGTGTTGACTAGTTATCAACAAATTACAGACTTAGGCCAAATATCTGACAATAAAGTGGAGCAATTGATGTTGAGCTGTTGGGGTTCGATGTCTTTTAAGTGCGGGAGGGGATTCCCAAAAATAAATTAGGTCAAACTTATTGACAACGGCCCGGCTGTATTGATAGAAAGTGAAAAATTGTAGGTCGGGTCAAGACTTGGACAAACATCAGAATATTCCAAAATCATGAATTACTACTGAAAAAGACGGAAATCCAACAAAAATTACCTGAATCACAAAATTTTGCATCGAGGCATCAAGGTACCTACAGCCAATTAGCTATAATAAGCTGAAGCACTATGGTTGGACGAACTTTATATTATATTGACATGTTTCCCCCTAGTAGCCCAGTCAAATTAGACAAAAAATTGGCGATCGAGTGAAAAAAATCCCGGAGTTTTGAAATTTGGCATGGTTGTTCGCTAGTATCTACAGAACATCATACCAAAAGTACCCGAGGGTGGGGGGTGAGCGCGAGGGGGGGGAGCTGACTGAATATGAGTTTTCTGCGTTTTTCGTATATATCTCCGTAACTACCAATCCTAGCGAAAATTATTCTATATACAAAATTAAAGCAGACTAAATTTACTATCAAAACGGTTCTGTTCGTTTTTATCGTAGGATTCACACTTTAAATGTTATAAGCTTGACAAGTTCTCATATTTACTTGGGATGGCTACAGCCAAGGAGTTTAAGGTTTTGACCCGCACAAAAATAAAGTAGTGCTGAAAATTGGCACTTATGTTCTACTGGCAGTCCTGAATGACGTGTCAAAAGTTCCGGAGCCTGCGGTGCCGGCGTCCTATTTTTTTGGTACCGGAAGGCCTTAAGTGATAGTCATACATTATTTTCCGCTTAACATGATTATTTATGAACCGATTTGATCGGGATTTGTCTCAAAATGACCACAACAACTGAAATCTTGAGATAAAACATCCTTTTTTTTCTTGGAGGAATCGTGCTCTAGAATCGGCTTCGTGTTGCTTTTTTGCGATTATTTCTCCAACGGCTTATCGGACGACAAACATGTATAGGATCTTTTCGTTGCAAATTTTATCCTGAACATTTCAGTCCCTACACATTTTTGTCGTTAGATAAACCATTGAGGAGATAATCGGAAAAAAGCAGCGCGAAGTCGGTACTGAAGTACGATTTCTCCGAAAAAGGACTTCGCGCTGCTTTTTTCCGATTATCTCCTCAATGGTTTATCTAACGACAAAAATGTGTAGGAACTGAAATGTTCAGGATAAAATTTGCAACGAAAGGATCCCATACATTTTTGTCGTCCGATAAGCCGTTGGAGAAATAATCGCAAAAAGGCAACACGAAGCCGATTCAGGAGCACAATTTCTCCAAGAAAAAAAAAGGATGTTTCATCTTAAAATTTCAGGAGTCTATCAGTAGTATCAGTATTGATTAGGTCATTGCGGTCATTTTGAGACCAATCCCGATCAAATCGGTTCATAAATAATCATGTTATGCGGAAAATAATGTATGACTATCACTTAAGGCCCTCCGGTACCAAAAGAATAGGACGCCGGCACCGCAGGCTCCGGAACTTTTGACACGTCATTCAGGACTGCCAGTAGAACATAAGTGCCAATTTTCAGCACTACTTTATTTTTGAGCGGGTCAAAACCTTAAACTCCTTGGCTGTAGCCATCCCAAGTAAATATGAGAACTTGTCAAGCTTATAACATTTAAAGTATGAATCCTACGACAAAAACGAATAGAGCCGTTTTGATAGGAAATTTAGTCTGCTTTAATTTCGTATATGGAATAATTTTCGCTAGGCTTGGTAGTTACGGAGATATACCGGGTGGACCAACACTATTGCCCACCTCAATAATTGCCCTTTACCTTGAAGCTAGAGTTTTGATTTTTTTGCAGGGTGTATGGGTACTAAAAACCCTTCAGAGGACGTAAAAATTTTTTTGATTGGCCCAAAAATGTGACGTCACGAAATTTTCAATGGGGTTATTTTCATGAAATAAATAATTTTTGCCCACAGGTTGGTTATTTAGGGCCTTAGGATCACGCTAAACTGATTATTTAATTTTTTGGACATCAGGTTACCAAACTGCAGAAGCTAAAAATCACGTCAATTTTTCTCACAAGTCGCCCATGAAACAACACCTAATCATTGCGAGGTATGTCCTTTATCGATCGGCGGATATTCAGAAATGTCAGTGTCAGCTTGTCATGTCGGCAGGGTCATCAAACCACATTATTCTTAATTTTCGAATTCATTCAATTAATCAATTAATTTTCCCGGAAAATTATTCAAACAAAACGCCCAAAGTTTGTTTAAGCGCGTGCGTAGTGTTCCACATTGCGCGTCAAATTAAATCAGACATAACCTCGTTTTGGAGAAATTTATCCAAATTTAAATTACAACCAGCACCAAGTACGTTTACCCATTACCCATTTGAAGGGCCTTCTGATTTGGTAAGTTTTTGGAATTTCGGTCGATTTATTTAATTGTAAAATTGAAAATTTTAGGTGACGACGATGATATGTGTGAACCCAAAACCTAGTAGCTGGTAGCATTGTTGGTGGTATCTACTCTGCAGAAGGTCCATTAGATAATAAAGAAGCTTACTTTCAAGTGTGGAAGATTGGTCCACTGAAATTGTTGATAAAATTGAGACTGTTCCTGTTACGTTGTTAGATTTGACTCCTGATAATAAAAGCTATTCAAAGTATTTTGTAACTTAAGTAAATTGTTCAAATTCATGATGTGACAGTGCTCTGGATTTACTTAATTTCATAACGATGGGTAAGTATTAACCTACCTCCAGAAATATCAAAAATTAAGACCACACGACAGATTTTTTAACAATTTTTATTATTTTATTAATCAATTTAATCAGACAATTTGCAGCTTTGCTGTGTTTACGGACAAAGCGTCACTAATTTGGCACTGTTCATAGGTGGTACACTTGCACTGAGAAGAATAGTCCTGGTTTGTCGATTAGCTGACACTCTCCGTGATAACATTTTTGGGAATCAATTATTATGTTGCAAACAGGCTGTCTGATGAGGCTTGCAGAGAACCTACCAACAGGCCAGACACTGCCATTATTAGATTTTGGGTTCACAAAAGGGCCCCATCGTTTTATTAAACATTTTTGGTCTCCATCTAAAATTTTACAATTAAATAAATCGACCTAAATTCCAAAAACTTACCAAATCAGAAAGCGTACAATGGGTAAACGTACTTGGTGCTGGTTGTAAATTACATTTGGAAAAATTTCACCAAAACTAGGTTATGTGCGTTATGTGTCATTTTATCGATATGGAATTACGCACGCGCTTGTCTCACACAAACCCTATGCTTCAGGGGTTTTGTTTGAATAATTTTCCGGGAAAATTAATTGATTAATTGAATGAATTCGAAAATTAAGAATAATGTGGTTTGATGACCCTGCCGACATGACAAGCTGACACTGACATTTCTGAATATCCGCCGATCGATAAAGGACATACCTCGCAATGATTAGGTGTTGTTTCATGGGCGACTTGTGAGAAAAATTGACGTGATTTTTAGCTTCTGCAGTTTGGTAACCTGATGTCCAAAAAATTAAATAATCAGTTTAGCGTGATCCTAAGGCCCTAAATAACCAACCTGTGGGCAAAAATTATTTATTTCATGAAAATAGCCCCATTGAAAATTTCGTGACGTCACATTTTTGGGCCAATCAAAAAAATTTTTACGTCCTCTGAAGGGTTTTTAGTACCCATACACCCTGTAAAAAAATCAAAACTCTAGCTTCAAGGTAAAGGGCAATTATTGAGGTGGGCAATAGTGTTGGTCCACCCGGTATACGAAAAACGCAGAAAATGCACATTCAATCAGCTCCCCCCCCTCGCGCTCACCCCACACCCTCGGGTACTTTTAGTATGATGTTCTGTAGATACTAGCGAACAACCATGCCAAATTTCAAAACTCCGGGATTTTTTTCACTCGATTTATCTAATTTGACTGGGCTATAGACTGTGACAGCCCACTGCCAATTTATCATCTGTTTTAGTGCCGAAGCATATGCGTAGTCACTTTAGTTTTAGTGAAATCGCTCGCTCGGGCGTTGGCTCGGCGCATAACTTGAGAACGAAAGCAGATATCGAGCTGAAATTTTGTACACATGTGTATACCCCGAAAATCTCGGCGGGGATTGTTTTTGGGCCACATCGGACCGTATGATCGGTGTTAAGGGCGAAATTACAATTTTCGACGTTTGATCGCGAACGCTGCCTCAACGCTTGAAGCTAGGGCAAAAGTTTGTAAGGAGGAATTGTCGGCAATGAAAAGATCTACAAAAAAGTCCGCGACGGCATATAGTTACGATGGACAGTCCACCGTGATCGATTTTGTGTTTTAATTTTTAACGAAAATAGCTTCGGTGGCTTATTGTCGGCTATCCGTAACAGATATTTATATGCTGTTGCGGACTTTTTTGTAGGTCTATTCGTTGCCGACATTTCTCCCTTATACGATTTTAATCCATCTTCAAGCGTTTAGGCAGCGTTCGCAGTAGAAGCGTCAGAATGCGAGATTTATTTCGGGACCGAAAAAGTATTGTTATAACTCGAGAACCAGTGGAGTTATTTTACAAGTCTGTTGAAGATGAGGGGTGTCAATTTTGGGGGATGAAATTTAACGGTTGAAAATCACAAAATACGAAAACTTCTCAAATATTTTGCACATGGAATGGAGGTCTGAAACCCGGCACACATGTATTTCGGTAATATCTGATATGATAAGGGATTTTTTTTTTCTGCAGGATCAGACAGAAGGAGTACTGTCAACAATTATTTATTTCCATAAACAATTTTTACCGGTTTCAAGCGATTAAAGCGTTCTTAACATGCATAAAAATAGGCTGGTAAGCAGATCATAACGTTATCTAATGGTTTCTAGACAACAAGCCCATTAACCATTCATGACAACAATGACCCCATTCAAATGCTGTCATCTCGATTGTCAAAATGACGCGAATTCACGCAACATTTTTTTAATTTTGGCTTTAATCGCTTTAAACCGATAAACTATTGAACAAACCTCGGATGTTATGAATCATAACAGACTTAGATGTCTTAAAATCCTCGCTCTCCGAGCTCGGATTTCAATTGACATCTGCGTCTGTTATGATAGTCATAACATTCCTAGGTATATTTATTTAAATTTGTCACGTCCGCCATTTTGCAAATTAAATTCCTAGGTATGTTAATAGCTATTAACATATACCTGCCTGAAGATGACTTGTAAATAAACAGTCGAAATGTACAATACCGTGTGTTTCAGAATTAGGGTCGTCCTACTTCCACTTTAACCGGAAATGACCCTAGTATTAATTTTTCAAGTATAGAAAGATAATTTTTTCTCAAAAGAGCGGAATCTACGAGTCAGAAACATGTGTCTCACTTGACCGAAATTGCAGTCATGGTCACCCAAGATTTTCAAAAACATCGAAGAAATCGCCGAAAAATGAAATTTACGAAAAACTCGAAAGCACATCAACTTTATTTTTTTGATACAAATACAACTACGTAATTATCTTTCATTTATTTCTTTTTCGATTTTCCATATTTCTTAATTTTTCACAATTTATAAAAATTTCATAAAATTTTATTCCAGTTTTTGCAACAAAAAATTAGAGTTGACTTATTTTTGCGTTTTTTCAAAAATCTTCATTCTTCAAATTGAAAATCTAGGGTGGCCGTGATTGAACTTCCGGTCAAGTATGATACATGTTTCTGACTCTGAAAAATAAGTAGTTTCCGAATCCGTTTAGAAAAATATAGATTTCTATTTAAAAAAATAAAATTTCGTTCATTTCCGGTTAAACCGGAAGTGGAAAAAATATTATATTACATTCTCTAACTCAGAATTTGTCTGTCACTGACGTCTGCAAAATTTCAAATCGGTAACTTTCATATTTTTCAAGATATCAGCCCGCGACACCCGGTATACAGGGTGAGTCTAGTTGGACAAATCAGTCGCTCTAGCGCTTAAGATATTCAAATTGGAAATTCAATTTTTGGATATGTTGTAGCTGAGATGGTCCCCTACGCATGGGACCCATAAAGAAAGCTCCAGTTTTATTCAAACCGAAATTATTAAATAAAAACGAAGACCTAAAAAATTCTTTTTCGATATTGTTGAATTTTTTAAGGTTATTTCGTCAGAGAATCATTTTCTCTTTATGGAAACATAATTTTTTGCAGAGAAAAGTTAATAATAACCGAGAGATAAATTATTTAAATAATAAAGATTTTTAATTATTTCCTAAAGAAAGCCACGCATGCCGTGATTTGAACAACTGAAAGGCAGTCTAGCTTATACTGCAGACTGTACCCGGAATGACAAGTGCGTCAGTTGGAAATGTCATTTGCTTTCGTTTGTGGAAAAATCAAAGGAAAAATAATGCAAAACTACGAGTTTTTGCCCTTTACTTTACAGATAATTAGGTAATTTTTATTGCTTGATGGATGTTTTGCTAAACTCGCCGAATACAAGTGTCTCGGGTTGTCACCCGATTGATGTTTTTTGGAGTCGAATGGTTCGACCAAGAAAAGCTATTCTCGTCAGCCAGAAAGCAATTGGCAATAGTTGCTAACAGTTTACATTGCTGTCATGCTGTCAAATATGGTGATTTTGTTGTTTTATTAAAAATTTAATATTTCTGCTGACAATTTTTTCACACTTACGAAATGAAGATTTATCATCGGATGTTGAGGGGCCCAGCAAATGTTGAAGACACTCAACGTGTTGATATAATGAACAAAGGCAAAGAAGCGGTGAGCCAAGCGAAACCAAGAAAATTCAACTCGAAGGGTGTAAACTTTAACTTGTCCTAATCGGGCCCCTCCAGTGTGAGAACCCGAGACACTTGTATTCGACGAATTTAGCAAAACATCCATCAAGCAATAAAAATTACCTAATTATCTGTAAAGAAAAGGGCAAAAACCCGTAGTTTTGCATTATTTTTTCACAAACGACCTCAAATGACATTTCCAACTGACACTTGTCGTTCTGGGTACAGTCTGCAGTATAAGCTAGACTGCCTTTCAGTTGTTCAAATCACGGCATGCGTGGCTTTCTTTAGGAAATAATTAAAAATCTTTATTATTTAAATAATTTGTCTCTCGGAGATTATTAACTTATTTCTATAAAAAATTATGTTTCCATGAAGAGAAAATGATTCTCTAACTAAATAACCTTAAAAAATTCAACAATATCGAAAAAAAAAAATTTAAGCCTTCGTTTTTATTTAATAATTTCGGTTTGAATAAAACTGGAGCTTTCTTTATGGGTCCCATGTGTAGGGGACCATATCAGCTACAACATATCCAAAAATTGAATTTCCAATTTCAATATCTTAAACGCTAGGCGACTGATTTGTCCAACTAGACTCACCCTGTATAGCAGGATTTATTAATCTTTTTATTACTGGAAGAAACCTTACACCACCGCATGAAAGGTCTTCTGGGTTTAAAAACATATTCATATTTTATCAAAAAATAGTATATAAAAAAATGGGCAGCTACGGAAGCGGCTAGAACCTCCCCACTTGGTGAATTATACAATGCCAAAACGGAAAGAAATTGCAATTTTCGACGTTTGATATCGCGAACGCTGCCTCAACGCTTGAAGCTAGAGCAAAAGTAAGATTTTTAATTTTTGACGATAATAGCATTCGCAGTAAAAGCGCGAGAATGCGAGGTTTTTTTCGGGACCGAAAAACTATTAATTGTAATAACTCGACAACCAGTGGAGATATTTTACTGAAACTTGACATGCGTTTTCGGCGTAGAAGTCTGTTGAAGGTGAGGGGGTGTCAATTTTGGAGGATGAAATTTAGGGGTTCAAAATCACAAAAACACGAAAACTTCTCAAATATTTTGCACATGGAGGTCTGAAACCACATATATTTTGATATTATTTGATATTTGATAACCCCTGGACCCACCTATTACCAGGGGAAACTAATTGAACACAAAAAATTGCACCCCTGAAATTCGCCACCTTCAACCCCCAACCACAAAAACTTGACTTGGAAGAAATTTAACCCTTGCACCGCCTACAACCGAAAGGGTTGAATTGAACAAAAAAACTACGCCCCTAAAACTCACCCCCTTCAACCCCGAAACACAAAAAAATCACTTGGGCAGAATTTAATCTTTTACCACTCATTATCGCAGGAGAATATTTTGAACGCAAAAAATTGTACCCCCAAAACCCAGTCTTCAACCCTTGAACACAAATAATTGACTTGGATGAAATTGAGCCCTTGGACTATCTACAAGAGAAACAGACTAACTGAACGCAAAAAGTTGCAACCCCGAAAACCACCCCCCCCCTTCAACCTCCAAATACGAAAAATTTACAAACATAGATAATTGACACGGTGGAAATTTAAACCTTAGGCTACTTGTTACTGGAAGATACTAATTAATTTAAAATTTGGACTACTGTTATTGGAGGATAGGTACCAAGTACCTTTAGTTTTCCTAATTCCAGAGTTATTTTAACGCAAATTCCCGATTTTCATCATAGCCCAGTCAAATAAGGATTCAACCTCGGAATGAAAGATTATAAGCTGAAAATTGGCATAAATCTTTGTTTTCACATTCTAAATGTTGGCTCAAAAGTCTCATATAATCTCGTGTCCGCGTCACCAGATATTCGAGGTCAAAGGTCGCGAAAATCGGTTTTCTGTAAATATCTGGTTTCCTATACTTTAAACGGCGTTTGAAGTTATGACAAAACTTGTAGAGCACAAAATTCTCTACAAATTTGGTCTTAGGTGATATTTTATCTAATTAGCCGTTCTCGAGATAGAGCGCGAAGAGTGAGAGGCTCCCATCCGTATAACCGTAGAAGTGCAGGTTTGCGCTAGAACTGACGCTACGGCCAAACGGTTAGTCCTATCGGCTTCCAATCGATCTTAAACGACTGTATGAAAAACGGGCTATCTTTTTAAGTACTTTTCAATGACTTTAAACTGTATCCGGGCCTCCCGAAAGTGGCAAAATCCCGCGAAATAAAGAAAAAAATATTTTTTTTAAATTTGTAATTAGGCGGTTTTCTGTGAGAGATATCGCAAAAATGCACCAAATAGACATTGTAGAGGATAAAAATGCAGCAGAGAAGCGGCTGGAACCTCCCCATCGCGTGGATCTTTGTATTCTGTGTAGATAGTAGTCAATTCAACAGATTTTTTTTTATCCTTATCGTCTGACGTCTGTGACTAATTTCGCAATTTTCTGACAAATACCGACATCACCTCGTACATCACCCATCACATTTGACAATATGTTCCTTTTAAGGTTAATCTTTTGCCAACTTTTTGACAATAACTGCCACTTTATGTCATCCACTGTCAGCCTGCTCCCTTTTAATGAGAAAGAATTTTTTCAATATTTTCCACTGAAATGGCAGAAACTGTGAATACATTTTTAGAACCAGAATTTGATCGTCTTTCTAATGGCGACATAAAAAAGAGGCCTTGTATTTAAAATTTTAAGTTGATATGCTTAAATGGCAGTTCGCGTGGGCCAATTGCGCCTTTCAGGTCTTCAACGGGTCACCTAATCTCCATGTACCAAATTTCAGCCAAATCGATTCAGTAATTTGGGCTATAATGTGTTTTTACTGTTATTATAAAATTTCGATTTTTTGAACCAAACAGCGCTAAATGCGAATTAATTTTGTCCTATTTAAAACCAAGATTTGAAGACCCTTCTGATGGTGACAATAAATCTTTCAAAAACTTGTTTTTAATGGTTTAATGATTGAATAATTTTAAATTTGGAAATTGGTGTGCCAAAAGGACACTTTCCGTGAGTCGATGGAATTCAAAATTTGTTCAGCTTTTCGAGGTGTAATACAATCCCTATGTGCAAAATTTCAGCCAAATCGATTCAGGGGCTTGGGCTGTACCGCGATTTTAAAGTTTGATAAAAATCAATTTTTTTTTAAATTTTTGGTCAAAAGGGCACTAAGAATGAATACATTTTTAGAAGCAGAATTTGAAGGTCTTTCTTATGGTGACGTGAAAAATGGGGGTTTGCATTTAAAATTTAAAAGTTGATGTGCCAAAATGGCATTTCCGGTTGCACGATTGGCTCCAAAAGCTGTTCAGATCTAAGTTGGGTTATGAGATGCCTACGTACCAAATTGCAGCCAAATCGGCCCAGTAGTTTTGGCTGTGGCGTGTTTACAAACGTACGTACGTACGAACGTACGAACGTACGTACGTACGAACGTACGTACGTACGAACGTACGTACGAACATACACACAGACACATTTTATAAACCACTTTTCTGGGTTCCTGAGACCTCAAAACGTGGAGATCTGGTGCTATCTCAAATTCGAAAATTTTAGTGATTGCAGTAACCTCCCATTTTTTTAAAATTGTGATGGGGTTGGGGAGGTTAAAACCGATTTTCGCGATTTTCAACTCACAGCTTCCAGTTTCCAATTACAATTCAAACCTATTAAAATTGAGTGTCCGTTCCAGAATTCAAATTTAGCTCGAAATTTGACTTTCTGACTTTTTATTTCAAGATTTGCAATTAAAACATTTTTCAATTTATAACTCCACTTGTCAGTTCCTATCCTAGAAAAATCTCCTAAATTTACATGCGTTGAGGGTGAATTCCGTGTTGAACTGAACATTCGGAATTAAAATTTTCTGCTTCCTGTTCTTAACTAACTCATCTAACAATTTATAGACAGAATCTTCGCTCGCCACAGCAGAAATTTCGACTATTCAACTTTATCTACAGTGGTCAAAAGTTAAGCAACAACTAAAGTTAAACCTTTCTTTCATGAAATTGGTAATTGTAAAAAAAAAATCTTTATTAACCTTATCACAACAACCTTAACCCTATCGAAAGACAAAATTCAATCTAATTATGCACAGGCATGGCCACCGACTTCTTCGACACAGTCTGCCCCTTCCTCCACAGTGACGTCACCGTTTTCGTCTGCGTGTAGAAGTTCAACCCTTGTTTCCCATAAAAATGCAAATCCCCCTGAAAACTACCCCTAGATCCCGTAAAACTGAACATGGGCAACGGCACAGGAATCGGGACATTCACCCCCACTTGCCCCACGTCGATTTCATTCACAAACTGTCTGGCGTGGCTTCCATTGCTGGTGAAGATGGCTGTACCGTTGCCGTAAGGGTTCGAGTTGATGATGGCAATGGCCTCCTCCAGGGTGTCCGCGAATAAAACCGACAGAACGGGTCCGAAGATCTCTTCTTTGTAGCATTCGAAACTTGGTTGGACGTGAGTAAGGATGGTTGGGCCGACGAAGTTTCCTTTCGGGTATTTGTCGGCGACGAAGTTTCGTCCATCCAAGGGACATTTAGCTCCCTTAAGAAAAAATTGCAGATTAAAACAGTGTAAATTTTACATTCCTGAGGGGTTGTTTAAGGCCTGAGACGAAGCCAAAATCCCAAAAAAACTGATAGTAGAGTTCTCAGCGCTGAAAAAGTAATTCTGTGGGTCAAAGTCGTTAAAAAACCGTCCAGCGCAAAAGGGCACGATCCAAAATTTTTGAGATATTTTGCTCCCTGACAGCTCTCTTCAAGCTAAACACCTTGCGTAAATGTAAATTTCAGAACGTTATCTGTAGCCGTTTAGTCACGAAATAGCACAAAAAAAAATCCATTTTCCAAATGCATTGGGTTTAATGGAGCTTCGCTACGTTCCGAGGTCGATATCTCCGTTATTAGACACCGCGAAAATCCACTCATTTCACCGCCTTTTTCCGTTTATCAACGACTTTCTCCTAAAGTACTAATCCGATCGGAAAAATTCTTGTACAGGATGTTGCCCCATTCTTTATGATCACGACAGTCAATTTTCATAATTTTAATTCCATAAATTAATTAATTTGTCGGGCTCTCACTTCCCCTCCCTTTACGTTTCCCGCGTCTGGGCTACAGCCGCTATAGGTTCTCGATACGGGTACAATAAATATTTTTGCTTTATATGGTTTCTACGAAAGCGTCCTGGGGTCACACATTTTTTTTTATTTCCTTAATTACGGAAAAATAAATCCGTAATTACGGAAAATTAATCTGTACTTATTGAAAAAAAGCCGCGCGGCCGTGAATCTACTACGCCCGAATTGTTCTTTATTAACAAACCCCGCATTTCTTCGAACATCCGGATCCTCCTGGACGCCCGTGAATACCCTTACAACAACTACCCCCAGGTGAGTGGCAGTCCTCCCCAGTTCCAGCATTTTTTAGAGCTGAGCTATTGGTCCTTCGTTATACAACCTCTCATGCGTAGAAGTTGTTAAAAACAGATATTCCAAAAATCCGTAATTACGGAAAAATAATCCGTAATTACGGAAAAATAATCCGTAATTACGAAAATAAATCCGTAATTACAGATTTTTTAAAAGACGCTTATTTTGTACCAATAAGTAGTCTTTTCAAGGTGTATACCCATCACACGTACAAATGGTAAAACAGGTATTTCAAAAATCCGTAATTACGGAAAAAATCCGTAATGACGGGGGGCATCGGGATGCATTTCATCTCCTCTAAAATACCCATCACACGTACAAATGGTTAAAAATAGGTGTTTCAAAAATCCGTAATTACGGAAAATTAATCCGTACTTATTGAAGAAAATCCGTAATTACGAAAAAGAAATCCGTAATTACGAAGAAAGAATCCGTAATTACGGATTTTTTAAAAGACGCTTGTTTTGGACCAATGGGCTTTTCAATGGGTATTTCAACAGGTATTTCAAAAATACTTAATTACGGAAAAAAACGCTTTTAACAACTTCTACGCATGAGAGGTATTGTAGAAGGGATGAAATGCACCTTGATGGGCACCAGGAACACGTGTTTGTCTCCCCATCATCCCCTTGAAAAGACTATGACTCCAAAACAAGCGTCTTTTAAAAAATTCTTAATTACGGATTTTTTTCCGTACTTACGCATTTTTGAAACAATTGTTTTTAACCATTTCTACGCGTGATAGGTATTGTAGAAGAGATGAAATGCACCCTGATGGGCCCCAGGAACACGTAGTGGCCTCCCCAGCCTCTCGGTACAAAATAAGCGTCTTTTCCCGTAATTACGGATTTCTTTTCTCGTAATTACGGACTTTTTTTCCGTAATTACGGAAATAAAAAAAAATGTGTGACCCCAGGACGCTTTCGTAGGTTTCAAAACACCTTTTTCCCAAAGAAGTTTTCGTTATAATTCCCCCCGTAATTCCCGAAAACTATTTTAAAATTCGTATTTTAAGGGTAAGTTTTACCTCTGCAAGTTAAAAAGATCGCTCCGCAAGGTTTCTATAGGAATTCAGCGAAATCACACTCGGCGCATTTTCGAAACTAATTTTTATTTTTCAGTTTCTTGTTACAAAATTTTTCCTACACTTAGCCAAGATATCCGCGATTCTGTTCCAATGCGATTTTTTGGAATAACTGTTATGGTTCCTGAGTTATTGGCAGGAGAATATCGCCTATTTTTTATGATGTTTGTGATTTTTTTCTAACCTCTTCCGAATGTTTTTTTAAATCGCTATTTAATAGGGTAGGCATTATTTGCTACACAACACATTTTGCCTTTACGCGGGTAAAAATTTTGAGTCAAAAAACTAATAAATAAGCACCGATACAGTTCCTAACAATTAGGTAGGTACTTAATTTGAAATACCTACCTAATATTATTTATAAAATAAATGTACATATTGTACAAACAAATATGAATAAAGATTTACTCATGTACCTACCTATTTCAAATCGTTACGTTGATTAAATTAATCGCTATCGTCAGAGCTGGGAAATAACAGATTTTAGTTACTTTTAGGAACTTAGTTATATTTAGTAACTAAGTTACTATAACTTAGTTACTTTTATTAAGAACTTATTTCCTTTTGGTAATTAACTTCATTTTTGCCAAAATAAATGAGGCAAAATGTTTTCATCGTGTTTTATCTGACAAGAATATCGAAAACTTGGTACTAATGCGCGCCAACAATGAATGCCTTAAACCAATTTTAGACTTAATAATAAAAAAAAAAAAAAAAATGCAGCAGTGAAGCGGCTGGAACCTCCCCATCGCGTGGATCTTTGACTTGGGTTTCTAGTCGAATTAGCAAAGAAAATGTATGACTGGTTTCCATGATGGTTTTAGAACTTTTTTAGAACATACAAATTGAAACATTCATTAGAGAAAAGTAGGTATAAGTAAGTCCTTTTTAGGCAGTTCTAAAACCGTCGTTGAAACCAGTCTTATACAATTTCTGTGCTAATTCGGCTAGAAACACAAGTCAAAGATCCACGCGATGGGGAGGTTCCAGCCGCTTCACTGCTGCATTTTTTTTGAAACCAGAATTCGAAGACCTTTCTGATGGTGACAATAAATCTTTCAAAAACTTGTTTTGGATGGTTAAATAAGTCAATAATTTAAAGTTGGATATTGGTGTGCCAAAACGGCACTTTCCGTGGGCCGATTGAATCCAAAATGTGTTCAGCTCTTTGACGTGCAATACAATCCCCATGTGCAACATTTCAGCTAAATCGGTTCAGGGGCTTGGGCTGTACCGCGACTTTAAAGTCCGATAAAAATCAATTTTTTTTTAATTTTTGGTCAAAAGGGCACTGAGAGTGAATACATTTTTAGAAGCAGAATTTGAAGGCCTTTCCTATCGTGACGTGAAAAATGGGGGTTTGCATTTAAAATTAAAAAGTTGATGTGCCAAAATGGCATTTCTAGTTGCGCGATTGGCTCCAAAAGCTTTTCAGATCTAAGTTGGGTTATGAGATGCCTACGCACCAAATTTCAGCTAAATCGGTCTAGTAGTTTTGGCTGTGGCGTGTTTACAAACGTACGTACGTACACACACACAGACACATTTTGAAAACCGCTTTTTTGGGTTCCTGAGACCCCAAAACGTGAAGATCTGGTGCTATCTCAAATTCGAAAATTTTAGTGATTGTAGTAACCTCCCATTTTTTTAAAATTGTGATGGAGTTGGGGAGGTTAATAATAAGATTTATGATAAACACGAAAAGTTTGGAACTTCTACCCCGTTTATTAACTCTAAAAGTGAAAATAACTAATTAAAGTAACTGTGTTAGAAGTAACTAAGTTGCTAGTAACTGGAACTAAAGTTACTGTCCCGAAAATTAACTAGTTACTTAGGTAACTTTAGCTACTTTCTATGAAGTAACTATGAAAAGTAACTTAGTTACTTTACAAAAGTAACTTTCCCAGCTCTGGCTATCGTCGTATCGTCGCTCTCCTCAACAAAATTTTGTGTTTCGATATAGTTCGAATTTTTACATATTTGACCCATGCAACAAATAATGCAAATTAGATAGTTTTTCTTGGAGTTGTTTACGTATGATCTACAGTCTGCAAAAACAGTTGAAGAGATTAATTTAAAATAAATCAAGACCTACGGTACCTTTTGTACACCTGATGCATGTTGTCAAGTATGGATGTCATAGTTTTGTAAAAACTGGCAATGTTTGAAAAATCGGAACTATTTTGGGCTCAAATATAACTTCCAACCATACTCGAATTCGAAGCAGCTTGGAAGATTTTGGATTGGTTTTAGTTTTTAGTTTTTTTAGTGCAGTTAAGCCAAAATTACACTGGTAATAGCGAGTGTTGAGTTCAAAATAATCCAGATTTTTCAAACATTGAAAACTTTCCTAGAAATATCATACTTGATGTTTGATTTATTTTAAATTAATCTTTCCAACCGTTTTTCCAAACTGTGAATCAAAATCATGTAAATAACTCCAAGAGGAACAATTTAACTAACAGTAGAATTCAAAAACTATCGTCATTCTCAGGAACAGGGACACAGAATTTTGTTGAGAAAGAATTTAATACTAAATTTTGTTATTAAAGTGTGGTTTTATTTACAGATTGATACTAAGCCAATAAGTAAAAAAGAACGCTAATTTTGAAAATGTCACATTGGCCCTTCTTGCACCAAGCCACAGAATGAATCAAGAAGTGATTTGAAATACATGAATAAATCTAAAGGGGGGATTTTACCTCTGCGAAAAACGTCGAAAAAGCGCTTTCGTATTTTTATTAACGACGGGCTTATTTATTAGTTTTTTGACAAAAAATTGCATTAGCGCAGCATCCCGGATATCTTGGCTAAGTGTGGGAAAAATTTTATAACAAGAAACCTCGCAAGAAACTGAAAAACGAAAATTTAGCTTCGAAAATGCGATGAGCGTGATATCGCTGAGTTCCTGTAGAAACCCAGTGGGGCGATCTGTTTTACTTGCAGAGGTAAAGCTTCCCCTTAAAATACGAATTGTAAAATGCAGTAAACTTCAGAATATTGCCTTGCAAAGGTTTTCGGGAATTATTATGAAAATTTCTTTGGGAAAAAGGTGTTTTGCAACAATATAAAGCAAAAATATTTATTGTACCCGTATGGAGAATCTATAGCGGCTGTGGGCCAGACGCGGTAAACGTAAAAGTCGGGGAAGCGAGGGCCCGACAATTCGATAACGTTCTGAAATTCACGCAGGATGTTTAGCTTGATGAGAGCTGTCAGAGAGCCAAAATAAAATTTTGAATAGTGCCCTTTTGCACTGGACGATTTTTTGACGACTTCATTCTCCAAAGTTTCAGCTTCAGTTCAGTAGAAACTCTACTATGAGTAAATTAATAAATTACTTACCTGTTTGATGCCTGACTCTACTAGACTCAAAATTCTAGTTTTAGCTTGTGGGGAAATCACAGGCCCGATATCAGTACCAGGCTCGTGCCCTGCACTGACTTTCAACTTTTTGGCCCTCTCCACAATCTCCGATATCCACTCCCGGGCTTCCCCCACTAAAATCGCCACGCTCAAAGCCATGCACCTTTGACCCGCAGCACCAAAGCCAGCACCAATCAGCTGATCTATCGTCGCGTTCCGATCCGCGTCAGGAAGCACCACCGCGTGGTTCTTCGCCCCCATGTTGGATTGCACCCTCTTCCCATTGGCCGCACCCCGAGAATATATATATTTTCCGGCCCGATCCGACCCTACGAAGCTAATCGCGCGAATGTCTTTGTTGTCGCAAATGAAGTTGACCGCATCGTGAGTTCCGTGAATCACATTTACAACCCCCGGGGGACAGCCAACTTCATTGAGGAGTTCCATGAGGAGCATCGTGGCTCCGGGGTCTCGTTCCGATGGTTTGAGTATCATTGTGTTGCCAGCGATTAGGGAAAGAGGGAACATCCACAGGGGGATCATGGCGGGGAAGTTGAAAGGGCAAATTCCTGAAGTTACGCCTAGTGGGAGTTTGTAGGAAAGTATGTCCATGTCTTTGGAGATGTTTTGGAGGGATTCTCCTTGGAGGAGGGAGCCTGCGGCGCAGCTGTGCTCGACCACCTCTGCAAAAAATAAATGTGTCCGTTTGGATTAAAATTTCGTTAGCAGGATTGTTCCAACGTTTCATCTGCGAGTTCTGCGACTGTGACAGATATCTTCAGGGGTTAGGCTTTTCCAATAGGCCAGTCAGCAAGGGAATAATAAGGAAATAAATAGGGAAAAGCTGGAAAAAGTTTTATTCTATTCCTAAAAGCCTTCTCTACGATACACTAATTTTGCACACCTCTACCTTTCCAGCTTTCCCCGATTTTCTTCCTTACTGTCTCCCCTTACTGACTGGCCTGAGGGCGAAGTACTCGATGGCGGCCCAAGAGTAATTCGCCCAGGGAAACCTAGCCCTGAAGATGTCCGTCACAGGTGCAGGTGAAACGGTGGAACAATCGCCCCACAAACGACCACAGTCCAAGCAAAACTTAATTTATTACTAGACATTCTATACTAACGCAGTCCTCTAATAACATCCCCTTCAGCATCCACCAAAGTCTTCCCCTGCTCGAGCGTGATGTTCTCCGCAATCTTTTTAATATCCCTTCTGATGACCGACTGGAGTTTTAGCATTAATTGTTGGCGGGTTAATACTGAGGTTTGTCGCCAAGATTCGAAGGCCTTCTTCGAGGATTCTACAGCGGCTTCCATTTCGGTGGGGGTGCTTTGAGGGACGCGGGTTACCAGCTCGTTCGTGGCGGGGTCGTGGAGGTCCACCCACTTTGTCGCTTTGGAGTCGAGAAAGTTGCCATCGATGAAGAGTTTGGTAGTCGGAGCGACGTTCGAGTAGTTTCTTTTCAGCAAAGAGAGCAGCTGAGGCTGAAAGAGTTTTGCCTTTTTTCACAACTATTTATTGTTCCAGTATAGACCTTTTAACCTCCCCACTTAACTTCACCCCTTAAAAAAAGGGAGGTTACTGCAATCACTAAAATTTTAGAATCTGAGATAACACCAGATCTGAGGAAAGTGGTTTTAATAATGTCTGTATGTACGTGCGTTCATACGTAGGGAAGGGTAGGGTCACAGTGAGACATGGACCACCCTGAAACGTTGCTGTCATTTTTACAGATTTGCAGTTTTTGTATTAACCGAGGGGCAAATCTATGGGTGAAATCAGTGTACAAGTTAGGTGAAATCAGGTGAAGTCAAGGTGAAATCGGAAGAAATCAAGGAAAGCCAGGTGAGGCCTAGGGAAATAAGGTGAAATCACCAATTGTAATCATGGTGAAACCACGCAGGAAGGTGAAATCAGTGTACAAGATTTTGCTCATAGATTTGCCCCTCGGTATTATCCATCTAGTTGTTACTTCCTTAAACTGAACTTCAAACACCGACGGCGTTAAGGAAGTTTTCTGATTACCGATCGGCCAGAATTGCGATTTTCTTGTTTGGTGAGGTGTAGAGTTATTTACGAGGGGCAAATCTACGTATAAGCAAAATTTTGTACACTGATTTTACCTTCCTGCGTGAGTTCACCTGATTTTACCATGATAACACCTATTGATTTCATCTTATTTCCCTTGATCTCGCCTGGTTTTTCTTGATTTTGCCCGATTTCACCATCATGATTTCACCTAGCTTGTACACTGATTTCACCCACAGATTTGCGTAAAAATTGTAAACTAGAAAAGTTTTTGACGTGTTTGGGCTACCATGAGACAGTCGTTTGGGGCTACAATGATGAGACGTGAAAATCTTACCTAGAAAATATGAGGAAAACGATTATAAAGTTAGGTGCCTTAGAAGAAGTCTCAAAGACACAAATGGCTTTACGTTTCCCATTAATCTAGAATCCCGCAATGGCAAAGATAAAGTTCAATTTTCAAATTGCAAATTGGTTCTTTTTCCCTTTATTGTAACTTCACTTCCATTAATACCTAAACATCTCAATATTAAAAGGTTTTTCCATCATTAGTATGATGTCTCGTTGTGGCCCACTGCAGGCCACGATGAAACGATTTTCCTAATTGCTTCATAATTAAACAAAAATGGGGGGTAGTTTATTCAACTCAAAAAAATATGCAAATTGAATCTTATGCACTTATGTTTTAGGGGTCACAATTAATAGGTAGGTACTGTACATATTCCACCACGTGCTACACACACGTACACTCTCCTGCAAGTACTACCCGGTAACACCAATAGTATTACCCTTAACTTGCATGCCAAAAATTACCTAATGGGCCGTTAGCCCCTCGTTGCGTTATTATTTATTATTTATGTTGCATTGACCTTTACGTCTTTGACTTCATAAGTAAAGGAAATGATCGCCCAGGAGGTTGAGGTCAATGATAATCAAGGTAACAATTACCTAAGTACTTATGTAGGTAATATGTAACCGATTTTATTACAGAATTATCCAGTAGGTACTAGGCACCCTAGTAATATAGGATGTTCCAAAAAAAACCGGACAAAATATTTTTAGGAATAAGTTAACAATTACTTAACCGATTTGGATGAGCGTGATCTTAAATGAAAGCTAAAGAATCAGACTTTCGAACCTCGTGAGAAACTACGACAGATGGCGCTGCCATAGTGTTTTTATTGATACTTGTTTTTAAGGCTTATTTTAGGTGAGTGGGAATTGGTGAGAAAACGGCCAATTGTTATGAGGCTCAAATACCCTTGAAGATCGGTCTTTTGTCTTCAAAAATCTTTTCTCAGAAGATGATTTGGCTCAAGCATTAATTTTCTGTGATTTTTTAATAAAATGTGTTTTCGCGTATTTTCACGTTTTCTTGACCGTGACTAAAGTAAAGTGATCCACAACAGCAACATCTCTCCAATTTGCTCCTCACTAGCAGCCACCAATGTTTTCATCAAATTCGATAATTTATAATTGAAAATTACGCCGTTTGTACATCACAAACTTTACTCATAAGTCATTTAAGGCGCAAAAAGATACATTTTTGAAAAATCTCAGAAAATCGACTTCTGAAAAAAGATTTATAGAGCAAAACGAACGATCTTCAAGGCCATTTGAATTTCATAACCATTGGTTGTTGTTTGACCAATCCCCAAGCACCTAAAATAAGCCTTAAAAACAAGTATCTACAGGAATACTACGGTAGCGCCATCTGTCGTAGTTTTCTACACAGCTCGAAAGCCTGATTCTTTAGCTTTAATTTAAGACCAGGTTTGTTCAAATCGGTTAAGAAATGGCGGATTTATGCCCAGAAATATTTTGTCCGGTTTTTATTGGGACACCCGATAGGTACAGTGCAACAGTCAAAATGTGACATAATTTCTGACTTTTTTTACGATCTGACAACTTACACAACTTTCATTTAAACAGTGTTCCATTTCAACGATATAGAAATCTTCAGAAATGTTGTACCTTTGAACTCCGAGCGATTCTATGGCAGAATTTGCTTCTCAATTGGCCCCAAAATAATTTTTTTTATTCAATGGGGTGTCAGAATTAATTAACTCCCAAAAACTTGTAAATGTGACACCTCGGGAGATAATTGAGACGTGGGTCAAATTTCGCCCTTAAAGCTGCTAATGCACACGACATTGCAATTGTGATACACTTAAGGCATCTAAATGTGAGTTACCCACTTTCTTAAAATCGACTGAGCAATATGGAACAAGACTTATTTTAAGGAAATGAAGTGTATTTTCATTAATAAGTAAGGTTTAATGTTTTAGAAACAGAAACGACAAACAAATCAATTTCGAAAAGAAAAACCAGAGATCATTTCACATTATATTGTTAGGTAAATAGGTAGGGAATGTATCTATACCAATTATAATGATTTTGCCTCGGATTTTGCATTCGTAAGATAGAGCCCTGCGGCATTTCAATTTTGTAAAAACTATAAAAAATCGCAAGAGTCAAAATTATGTTGTTTGATGAAGATAATACCTACCTACGTCATCCAAAGGCACTCATCAAAATGTCTTTTTTAAGTCAAATTATTCTTTTTTCGCATTTATCATGTTACCTACTAATTATTGCTTTATGCGCTCTGTATTCTAACTGGAGGCCTACTACTTCTGCGTGTTTCATACTTTGTGACAATGTTATAACATTTTTTTTTAAATTCGGTTTCGTTATGCACATTTAGGAAGGCCTCTACTAGGTTCTCTTTGGCATATTTCTGACAACCTCTCATTTTGGAGCAAAAAAATCCACTGTCGCATTTACCCGAGAGTAAAATGGTGCCCAGTGTCACAATTATACGGAAGCGTAGAAGTGCTACATTTTTCTGTTTCCAAATTACCACAAACAATGTGTAAATTTCGGAAGGAAAAACTGTAAATTTACACAAAAACTGTCAATTTACGCAAAAACTGTAAAACGCAAAAACTGTCAATTCACACAAAAACTGTCGATTTACACAAAAACTGAAAGTTTTCGCAAAAACTGTAAATTTACACAAAAACTGTCAATTTACGCAAAAACTGTAAAACACAAAAACTGTCAATTTACACAAGAACTGTCGATTTACACAAAAACTGTAAATTTACACAAAAACTGTCAATTTACGCAAAAACTGTAAAACACAAAAACTGTCAATTTACACAAAAACTGTCGATTTACACAAAAACTGTAAATTTTCACAAAAACTGTAAATTTACACAAAAACTGTCAATTTACGCAAAAACTGTAAAACACAAAAACTGTCAATTTACACACAAACTGTAAATTTACACAAAAACTGTAAATTTACACAAAAACTGTAAATTTACACAAAAACTGTCGATTTACACAAAAACTGTAAATTTTCACAAAAACTGTAAATTTACACAAAAACTGTCAATTTACGCAAAAACTGTAAAACACAAAAACTGTCAATTTACACACAAACTGTAAATTTACACAAAAACTGTAAATTTACACAAAAACTGTAAATTTACACAAAAACTGTCGATTTACACAAAAACTGTAAATTTTCACAAAAACTGTAAATTTACACAAAAACTGTCAATTTACGCAAAAACTGTAAAACACAAAAACTGTCAATTTACACAAACTGTAAATTTACACAAAAACTGTCAATTTACACAAAAACTGTCGATTTACACAAAAGCTGTAAATTTACACAAAAACTGTCAATTTACACAAAAACTGTAAAACACAAAAACTGTCAATTTACACACAAACTGTCGATTTACACAAAAACTGTAAATTTACACAAAAACTGTCAATTTACACAGAAACTGTCGATTTACACAAAAACTGTAAATTTACACAAAAACTGTCAATTTACACAGAAACTGTCGATTTACACAAAAACTGTAAATTTACACAAAAACTGTCAATTTACACAGAAACTGTCGATTTACACAAAAACTGTAAATTTACGCAAAAACTGTAAAACACAAAAACTGTCAATTTACACACAAACTGTCGATTTACACAAAAACTGTAAATTTACACAAAAACTGTCAATTTACACACAAACTGTCGATTTACACAAAAACTGTAAATTTACACAAAAACTGTCAATTTACACAGAAACTGTCGATTTACACAAAAACTGTAAATTTACGCAAAAACTGTAAAACACAAAAACTGTCAATTTACACACAAACTGTAAATTTACACAAAAACTGTCAATTTACGCAAAAACTGTAAAACACAAAAACTGTCAATTTACACAAAAACTATCGATTTACACAAAAACTGTAAATTTACACAAAAACTGTCAATTTACGCAAAAACTGTAAAACACAAAAACTGTCAATTTACACACAAACTGTAAATTTACACAAAAACTGTAAATTTACACAAAAACTGTAAATTTACACAAAAACTGTCGATTTACACAAAAACTGTAAATTTACACAAAAACTGTCAATTTACGCAAAAACTGTAAAACACAAAAACTGTCAATTTACACAAAAACTGTCGATTTACACAAAAACTGTAAATTTTCACAAAAACTGTAAATTTACACAAAAACTGTCAATTTACGCAAAAACTGTAAAACACAAAAACTGTCAATTTACACACAAACTGTAAATTTACACAAAAACTGTAAATTTACACAAAAACTGTAAATTTACACAAAAACTGTCGATTTACACAAAAACTGTAAATTTTCACAAAAACTGTAAATTTACACAAAAACTGTCAATTTACGCAAAAACTGTAAAACACAAAAACTGTCAATTTACACACAAACTGTAAATTTACACAAAAACTGTAAATTTACACAAAAACTGTAAATTTACACAAAAACTGTCGATTTACACAAAAACTGTAAATTTTCACAAAAACTGTAAATTTACACAAAAACTGTCAATTTACGCAAAAACTGTAAAACACAAAAACTGTCAATTTACACAAACTGTAAATTTACACAAAAACTGTCAATTTACACAAAAACTGTCGATTTACACAAAAGCTGTAAATTTACACAAAAACTGTCAATTTACACAAAAACTGTAAAACACAAAAACTGTCAATTTACACACAAACTGTCGATTTACACAAAAACTGTAAATTTACACAAAAACTGTCAATTTACACAGAAACTGTCGATTTACACAAAAACTGTAAATTTACACAAAAACTGTCAATTTACACAGAAACTGTCGATTTACACAAAAACTGTAAATTTACACAAAAACTGTCAATTTACACAGAAACTGTCGATTTACACAAAAACTGTAAATTTACGCAAAAACTGTAAAACACAAAAACTGTCAATTTACACACAAACTGTCGATTTACACAAAAACTGTAAATGTACACAAAAACTGTCAATTTACACACAAACTGTCGATTTACACAAAAACTGTAAATTTACACAAAAACTGTCAATTTACACAGAAACTGTCGATTTACACAAAAACTGTAAATTTACGCAAAAACTGTAAAACACAAAAACTGTCAATTTACACACAAACTGTAAATTTACACAAAAACTGTCAATTTACGCAAAAACTGTAAAACACAAAAACTGTCAATTTACACAAAAACTATCGATTTACACAAAAACTGTAAATTTACACAAAAACTGTCAATTTACGCAAAAACTGTAAAACACAAAAACTGTCAATTTACACACAAACTG
The DNA here is from genome assembly GCA_963924575.1 of Pycnomerus fuliginosus. NCBI lineage: Eukaryota > Metazoa > Arthropoda > Insecta > Coleoptera > Zopheridae > Pycnomerus > Pycnomerus fuliginosus. The sequence continues at coordinate 24,423,043 of OZ004622.1, forward strand.
TCGATTTACACAAAAACTGTAAATTTACACAAAAACTGTCAATTTACACAGAAACTGTCGATTTACACAAAAACTGTAAATTTACACAAAAACTGTCAATTTACACAGAAACTGTCGATTTACACAAAAACTGTAAATTTACGCAAAAACTGTAAAACACAAAAACTGTCAATTTACACACAAACTGTAAATTTACACAAAAACTGTCAATTTACGCAAAAACTGTAAAACACAAAAACTGTCAATTTACACAAAAACTATCGATTTACACAAAAACTGTAAATTTACACAAAAACTGTCAATTTACGCAAAAACTGTAAAACACAAAAACTGTCAATTTACACACAAACTGTCGATTTACACAAAAACTGTAAATTTACACAAAAACTGTCAATTTACACAGAAACTGTCGATTTACACAAAAACTGTAAATTTACACAAAAACTGTCAATTTACACAGAAACTGTCGATTTACACAAAAACTGTAAATTTACGCAAAAACTGTAAAACACAAAAACTGTCAATTTACACACAAACTGTAAATTTACACAAAAACTGTCAATTTACGCAAAAACTGTAAAACACAAAAACTGTCAATTTACACAAAAACTATCGATTTACACAAAAACTGTAAATTTACACAAAAACTGTCAATTTACGCAAAAACTGTAAAACACAAAAACTGTCAATTTACACACAAACTGTCGATTTACACAAAAACTGTAAATTTACACAAAAACTGTCAATTTACACAGAAACTGTCGATTTACACAAAAACTGTAAATTTACACAAAAACTGTCAATTTACGCAAGAACTGTAAAATACAAAAACTGTCAATTTACACAGAAACTGTCGATTTACACAAAAACTGTAAATTTACACAAAAACTGTCGATTTACACAAAAACTGTAAATTTACACAAAAACTGTAAATTTACACAAAAACTGTCAATTTACGCAAAAACTGTAAAACACAAAAACTGTCAATTTACACAGAAACTGTCGATTTACACAAAAACTGTCAATTTACGCAAAAACTGTAAAACACAAAAACTGTCAATTTACACACAAACTGTCGATTTACACAAAAACTGTAAATTTACACAAAAACTGTCAATTTACACAGAAACTGTCGATTTACACAAAAACTGTAAATTTACACAAAAACTGTCAATTTACACAGAAACTGTCGATTTACACAAAAACTGTAAATTTACGCAAAAACTGTAAAACACAAAAACTGTCAATTTACACACAAACTGTAAATTTACACAAAAACTGTCAATTTACGCAAAAACTGTAAAACACAAAAACTGTCAATTTACACAAAAACTATCGATTTACACAAAAACTGTAAATTTACACAAAAACTGTCAATTTACGCAAAAACTGTAAAACACAAAAACTGTCAATTTACACACAAACTGTCGATTTACACAAAAACTGTAAATTTACACAAAAACTGTCAATTTACACAGAAACTGTCGATTTACACAAAAACTGTAAATTTACACAAAAACTGTCAATTTACACAGAAACTGTCGATTTACACAAAAACTGTAAATTTACGCAAAAACTGTAAAACACAAAAACTGTCAATTTACACACAAACTGTAAATTTACACAAAAACTGTCAATTTACGCAAAAACTGTAAAACACAAAAACTGTCAATTTACACAAAAACTATCGATTTACACAAAAACTGTAAATTTACACAAAAACTGTCAATTTACGCAAAAACTGTAAAACACAAAAACTGTCAATTTACACACAAACTGTCGATTTACACAAAAACTGTAAATTTACACAAAAACTGTCAATTTACACAGAAACTGTCGATTTACACAAAAACTGTAAATTTACACAAAAACTGTCAATTTACGCAAGAACTGTAAAATACAAAAACTGTCAATTTACACAGAAACTGTCGATTTACACAAAAACTGTAAATTTACACAAAAACTGTCGATTTACACAAAAACTGTAAATTTACACAAAAACTGTAAATTTACACAAAAACTGTCAATTTACGCAAAAACTGTAAAACACAAAAACTGTCAATTTACACAGAAACTGTCGATTTACACAAAAACTGTAAATTTACACAAAAACTGTAAATTTACACAAAAACTGTCAATTTACGCAAAAACTGTAAAACACAAAAACTGTCAATTTACACAGAAACTGTCGATTTACACAAAAACTGTCAATTTACGCAAAAACTGTAAAACACAAAAACTGTCAATTTACACACAAACTGTCGATTTACACAAAAACTGTAAATTTACACAAAAACTGTCAATTTACACAGAAACTGTCGATTTACACAAAAACTGTAAATTTACACAAAAACTGTCAATTTACACAGAAACTGTCGATTTACACAAAAACTGTAAATTTACACAAAAACTGTAAATTTACACAAAAACTGTCAATTTACGCAAAAACTGTAAAACACAAAAACTGTCAATTTACACAGAAACTGTCGATTTACACAAAAACTGTCAATTTACGCAAAAACTGTAAAACACAAAAACTGTCAATTTACACACAAACTGTCGATTTACACAAAAACTGTAAATTTACACAAAAACTGTCAATTTACACAGAAACTGTCGATTTACACAAAAACTGTAAATTTACACAAAAACTGTCAATTTACACAGAAACTGTCGATTTACACAAAAACTGTAAATTTACGCAAAAACTGTAAAACACAAAAACTGTCAATTTACACACAAACTGTAAATTTACACAAAAACTGTCAATTTACGCAAAAACTGTAAAACACAAAAACTGTCAATTTACACAAAAACTATCGATTTACACAAAAACTGTAAATTTACACAAAAACTGTCAATTTACGCAAAAACTGTAAAACACAAAAACTGTCAATTTACACACAAACTGTCGATTTACACAAAAACTGTAAATTTACACAAAAACTGTCAATTTACACAGAAACTGTCGATTTACACAAAAACTGTAAATTTACACAAAAACTGTCAATTTACACAGAAACTGTCGATTTACACAAAAACTGTAAATTTACGCAAAAACTGTAAAACACAAAAACTGTCAATTTACACACAAACTGTAAATTTACACAAAAACTGTCAATTTACGCAAAAACTGTAAAACACAAAAACTGTCAATTTACACAAAAACTATCGATTTACACAAAAACTGTAAATTTACACAAAAACTGTCAATTTACGCAAAAACTGTAAAACACAAAAACTGTCAATTTACACACAAACTGTCGATTTACACAAAAACTGTAAATTTACACAAAAACTGTCAATTTACACAGAAACTGTCGATTTACACAAAAACTGTAAATTTACACAAAAACTGTCAATTTACGCAAGAACTGTAAAATACAAAAACTGTCAATTTACACAGAAACTGTCGATTTACACAAAAACTGTAAATTTACACAAAAACTGTCGATTTACACAAAAACTGTAAATTTACACAAAAACTGTAAATTTACACAAAAACTGTCAATTTACGCAAAAACTGTAAAACACAAAAACTGTCAATTTACACAGAAACTGTCGATTTACACAAAAACTGTAAAGGACCCTATCGAACATCGGTGTTTTTTGGGCTTACTGTCGATACAATTTGTTGAATTTCTCATCACTGATGCTAATGACATTAACAATTTTTTTTTCTTAAAGTTTTGGGCACTTAAGCATCCTACCTATGCCATAATGGTTGTATTAAAGGTCATCCTTGACCCCAGGTTCCTTTCTTACTCTTTTTTTAATGTTGGGCTTACATAATAATAATAATAACACCAATATGTTCCAATTTAATGTGTGTTGCAGTCCTTCCTGTTTCTAGATCCCCATAGACTGAGTTTTAGGATGTTAGTAATCCTTTGATTTTTTTCTGGCACCGGGTGCTTACTTCTTCATTCAGAAGTTTTCTTCCACAGGTCATCGTCGATTTTTAGTCCAGGACTTATGAAAAAGGGTTTTGACCATGACATGGACAAACCCAGAAGGTTTTTAACCATCCTCTTTCACCGAGTGCTTTTCTTCCCCCAGAAGGCTTCTTCGACGGTTCATCATCAATTCTTAATCCTAGGTTTGTAAGAAAGTGTTCTACCTACGAGACTGACAGTACCACAAGGTTTTTAACCTACCTACTTCCTCTTTCACCAGGTGCTTCTCTCTTCCCCCAGAAGATTTCTTCGAAGGTTCACCGTCAATTCTTAGTTCAGGACTTGTAATGAACGGTTTTTACCATGAAATCGACAATTCCAGAAAGGTATTAATCTTCTGTTTCACCAGGTGCTTCTCTTTCCCCAGAAGGTTTCTTCGACGGTTCACCGTGAATTTTTAGTCCTATAGGTTTATAAGAAAGTAGTGTTCTGTCCTCGAGATTGACAATATCAGCAGAAAGTTTTTAACCTACTTCCTCTTTCACCAGGTACTTCTCTCTCAGCCCAGAAAGTTTCTTCGACAGGTCACCCTCGATTCTTAGTCCAGGACTTGTAATAAAGGGCTCTGCTCAAAAAATGGACAATAGGTACCAATATCTTTAACCATCCTCTTTCACCAGGTACTTCTCTCTTCCCCTAAAAAGTTTCTTTGACGGTTCACCGTGAATTCTTAGTCCTTAGGTTTGTAACAAAGTGTTCTGCCCTCGAGATTGACAATATCAGAAAGTTCTTTACCAGTTTCTTCTTTCGCCAGGTGCTTCTCTCAGCCCAACATGTTTCTTCGACAGGTCGCCATCGATTCTTAACCCAGGACTTGTAGACCATGAAATGGACAATGACAGAAGATTTTTAACCATCCTCTTTCACCAGGTGCCTCTCTCTTCCTTCAGAAGGTTTCTTCCCCCGCCACCGGCGTTGCTCGGGTTGTTTAAGTTGAATAACAAAAATTCAATTATTTTGTTTTACTTTGGAAAAACGGGCTTCGATAATGGAGATCGGTTAAAATCGACAGTGGCAATGGAACCTGTTGGACGCGGGTCGGCCGCGGCTGTCCTCAGGGGGCGTTTTATCACCGCTCCTGTGGAATCTGGTGGCTGACTCTCTTATCTGCGTCCTAAACGATAAGGGTTTCACAACCATTGGATACGCGGATGACATTGTCATCTTAATAAGTGGCACCTCCCACGGAGTGATAGGAGGCCTTATGCAGACTGCACTCCGGGTAGTTGAAATATGGTGTCAGGATAGCGCCCTGGCTGTGAACCCTCACAAAACAGAGCTAGTCCTATTCACCAAAAAAAGAAGAACCGATGATTTAGAGGTACCTTCAATTTTCGGCGTTCCACTTAAGCTCTCGTCCGAGGTAAAATACCTTGGTGTTTTCCTCGACAGCAAGCTTACATGGAAAAAACACCTAAAGACCAAAACGGAAAAAGCTTGTCGAGCCTTTTGGCAATGCAGGTCAGCCATTGGAGCAACCTGGGGTCTCTCCCCAGGAATTGTTCTTTGGATTTACCAGGCAGTCATAAGGCCCATGCTTACTTACGGGGCAATCGTCTGGTGGCCGAGAACCCGACTAGAAACATCAAAAAAGGACCTGAGTCATGTGCAGAGACTTGCCTGTCTCGCCATTACAGGTGCCTTGCGAACTACTCCCACTTCAGCATTGGAGACCGCAATGAACTTGGCACCTCTTGACATCCATGTACAAGAGAGGAATGTGGGGACGGGCGAAGACGGGAAGTCGTCACTCTGGCATACTCCAGGAGGTAATAAAGGACCTTCCGCTTCTGGAGGCGCCAGTGGAACGACGACTACCCACGTTTGGTTTTAACAAACCCTTCACCGTCCTTGATACAGCACCTCCGCCTGAAACGTTCTCAGCTCATTATGATGCTGTGATCTACACGGTCGGAGCAAAAACAAAGTTCGGATCAGGAGCAGGGATCTACTCCGATAGTCTCGACTTAAATATAACCGCACTACTGGGGAAGTACGCCACGGTCTTCCAAGCAGAAACTGTGGCGGTCACCATTGGAGCAAAAGAAGCTATAAGGAAAGGTACCACAAATAATAACCTGCTGTTTCTCACCGACAGCAGGGCCACCCTTCAGGCTCTGAGATGTAATAGGAACACCTCTAGCCTACTCCAAGATGCCCTCGATTCCTTGCCGGATCTGGCCCAATTAAATAGGGTTAGTCTGGCATGGATTAAGGGGCATGAGAATGCAGAAGGCAATGCGGTTGCCGATGGGCTGGCGCGGCGGGTCTCGAGAGCCCTTTGGCCCCGAGCCCGCTGTCCCGCTGGCCCTCAGTACCGCATATGCCCGGTTAGTCTGGCATGGATTAAGGGGCATGAGAATGCAGAAGGCAATGCGGTTGCCGATGGGCTGGCGCGGCGGGCGTCTTGAGAGCCCCTTGGCCCCGAGCCTGCTGTCCCGCTGGCCCTCAGTACCGCATATGCCCTTATTTCGAACAGAAGCTACCAGATGGCTGCAGACAGGTGGATAAACTCTCCTGGATGTCGCCATTCGAAAATGCTAATGCCAGTGATCCAACAGAAAACCATAAAATATCTTCTCAACCTACCCAGAGGTAAACTGCGCTTAGCCGTAGGTATACTTACTGGTCACTGCGGCTTGAACCAGCACCTTCACCGGATGGGCATTGCACAAAGCCCCCCCATCTGCAGAGGATGCGAACTAGAAGACGACTCTATGGAACACGTGCTCACACAGTGTCCTGTACTCGCCCAATTACGTGGCTCTCTCCTAGGGGAAGAATGGCCAAGTTTGGTCATGCTCGCTGGCGCCCCTCTCAGCACGCTACTCCAGCTTTTGCAGGAAGTCGGCTGGCTCGAGAGTTAGAGTGCGCTAGCGGGCTTGGGAGGCAGCACAATGGGCCAACTGTGGCCTGAGTGCAGCAGTCTGCTTTGGCAGGCCGCCCTCCCCCCCAGAATCCAGAATCCACCAGGTACTTCTCTCTCAGCCCAGAAAGTTTCTTCGACAGGTCACCCTCGATTCGTAGTCCAGGACTTGTAATAAAGGGTTCTGCCCAAAAAATGGACAATAAGTACCAATATCTTTAACCATCCTCTTTCACCAGGTACTTCTCTCTTCCCCTAAAAAGTTTCTTCGACGGTTCACCTAGGTCACCTAGGTCACCTAGGTTTGTAAGAAAGTGTTCTGCCCTCGAGATTGACAATATCAGAAAGTTCTTTACCAGTTTCTTCTTTCGCCAGGTGCTTCTCTCAGCCCAACATGTTTCTTCGACAGCTCGCCATCGATTCTTAGCCCAGGACTTGTAGACCATGAAATGGACAATGACAGAAGATTTTTAACCATCCTCTTTCACCAGGTGCCTCTCTCTTCCTTCAGAAGGTTTCTTCCTTCGCCGCCGGCGTTGCTCGGGTTGTTTAAGTTGAATAACAAAAATTCAATTATTTTATTTTACTTTGGAAAAACGGGCTTCGATAATTATTTATCTATGTCAGAAACCGGAATCAAAGAATAACCATGATCCCATTATTCAATCTTTATTCTTGCTGTTTATTGACACTGACAGGAATTTCGATGTAAATGAAAGCCCGTTTGACACCAACAGAAAAATCTCCTCATCACGGCCGACACGGGAGTAACGTGTAGCGTGTAGGCCGTGTCCGCTTATCTATGTTACTTGCTGATGTTATGTAAAGAAAATAGGTGCGTTGTTAGGCCCTCACAACTGGACAAAGGGCCCGAAAGCCGAACGCCTCAACACGTGCTTTGGGCATAGTGTAATTGAGAAAAAAGGCGCCTTCTCGTACTTCTACTGTGAACGCTGCCTAAACGCTTGCAGATGCAGATGGATTAAAATCCTATAAGGAAAAAATATCGGCAACCAAAAGATCTACAAAAAAGTCCGCACAGTTACGGATAGCCCACAATCAGCGGCCGAAACGATTTTCGTCAAAAATTAAAACACAAAAACGATCACGGTGAGCTGCCCTTTTAACAATATTTGTTGAAGACCTTCCTGCTAACTGAGTTCATGACAAAATCTCATGTTTTAGGAAAATACACTGAGATTTCGCCATCCCCGTATTCACTTCCGTCATCGTGACTTACAATCGTAGTACCTATGGCGTTCCAAAAATTCAAAAGCCCGAGTTTATTCCTAAACCTAGAGGGCCATCTAGTTTCTATTTAGGTAGGTACTTGAACAAATCTGTTTTATTTTTAAAGTAATTTAAAGCAGCTATTTGATGGATTCGAAATGAAAACTACATTCTTTTACTACCTAAGAAAGAGGAGAATTTCAAGTTCAGTTGCAACTATTTTTCGAAAAATATAAAATGAGAAAATTCCCCAGTTTTTTCCGGGTTAAGTACATATTTCTCATTTAGGCGCATCCGGTAATGGGACAGATTTTTAATACGCACGGTATATGTAAGTGAATGTCGTCATTGAGCTGTCTGTAGACAGATCGCAGGTTGAAAAGGATCTGTGGGCGGGGGTCTAGCTGCGCAGCAACGCCCGCCACGAGACTTCCCGACCACGGCAGTTTTCAACAAGTCGACTCGCGCCGATCACGTGGCAGGTCCTTTTCAACCTACGATCTCTCTACCTACTTGTGTTATGATTAATTTCGATAGTGTATGCAGCTTTCCTTTAGCAAACAGAATTGATAATCCCGGTACCTAGATCTGCAATAGATTTGCGAGAATTTGGAGAAACCCATAAATTGTAAGAATCAAATAGGTAATCATCCTCGAATAACAAGACAAGGTTAGATGCGATCAAAAAACACAAGAAGGAATTATTAGTTCCGACATAGTTATTTGCCCCAGGTGTGCTGGCGAAAATTAACGCCTATAGTATTGCCCGAAGAAACGGCAATATGCGTAATGTGCGAACGTTGGCTATGAAACGTTCCAAATAATAAAATCTGTTTTGATGTATTTATGTACCAGAAAAGACTTTAGAAAAATATCTATTTAACACCTTTTAAATTAACACCCTATCGTTAAAAATAACCGAGATATTATACAGGGTGTATAGAAATAGCGATAAAATACTTCGGTGGGTGATTCTGCAGCTCAAAAGATGAAAAAACGTTCCTATAAGCATGTGTCCGGAAATCGCTCCTAAGGGGACTAGGGCCCCCTGAAGTGGGCGCTCAAAATACGATTTTATTTAGTCAATTATTAAGTTTTTGCAGACTATCTGTCATCAATAAGCAACATTATACAGTGAGGTTCAAAAGTTGTTTCCCCCCTTTCGAACTTTATCGTGGAGGAGCACTTCGGAAACTTCTGGGGCACATAACATGTATTTATTTAGTGCAGTCTGAGGGTGCTGTCAAATATTTTTTTTCACTTCCGGTTTGGCCGGAAATAACCCTAAAATAGTTTTTTTTTAATTGAAACCCACATTTTTCTCAACTAATACGGAATCTACGAATTTTTCTAGGTTAAAAACACGTACCACACTTGATCGGAGATTAAGTCACGGCCACTCTACATTTTCAAAAACAGCGAACAAATCGGTGAAATACGAACATTTTTGAAAATTGCAAAAACACGTCAACCTTATTTTTTTGATGCGAATTCGATTGCCCGATTACATTTTTCTAATTTCTTTTTGTAAAAATCACCAATAGTAAAAAATCAAAGAATTTGAAAAATTCAAAACGAAGTAAAGAAGAAATGTAACTGTCAAGTTGAATTTGTATCAAAAAAATAAGGTTGACGTGTTTTTGCAATTTTCAAAAATCTTCGTTTTTCACCGATTTCTTCGATGTTTTTGAAAATCTGGGGTGGCCGTGACTTGATTACCGGTCAAGTGCGACACGTGTTTTCGATTTACAAAAATTCGTAGATCCCGAATTAGTTGAAAAAAATGTGGGTTTCAATTTAAAAAACCAATTTTAGGGTCATTTCCGGCTAAACCGGAAGTGGAAAAAAGTATTTGACAGCACCCTCAGACTGCATGAAATTAATAAAGGTTATGTGCCCCAGAGTTTTTCCGAAGTGCCACTCCACTATAGAGTTCGAAAGGGGGAAAGCAACTTTTGAACCTCCATTCAGTTTTGTAATTTAATAAAAATGAATATTGATAAGCCTAAAATGCAAATGGACCTTTAAATCTAATTTTTTCGAAAACGGTTGATCCTACGGTGTTATAATAAGAGAGGCTTTTTCATGCAATTTCAGTAATTCCGGTGAGAAATTGTCAATAAAATAACGTAGAAAAATTGGGGTGGGGAAAGCTGAAGCCCCCTACTTTCCACGCCGCTGCTTTTGGTGGTTAGCATAATTTGATCGCCCTTACTGATGTTAGATAATGTGCAAAAACTCGTCGCTGTAGCTTAAGCGGTTCCTGATTTATTCAATAAACACCGAATTTTAGACGCCCCCTTCAGAGGGCCGTCCGTAGCCCCCTTAGGAACGATTTCTGGACACATGTTTATAGGAACTTTTTTTCATATATTGAGATGTAGAATTACGCTCCGAAATATTTCATCGTTATTTCCGGACACCCTGTAGATATTTGAAAAAAAGCGTTGCATCCGGAACGTCCGGACCGGTATTTTGGGGCGCTCTAGCGCCTAAACCGTTGGCCCCACAAGGTTGTGTCCATGAGACGTTTTAATCAGCATCGTGTGGACAACAACATTTCAAAAAATTAAAAAAATCTATTGATCCCAATTTTCCATAAGAAATAGCTCATTTAGGTTATATACCTATCGAATTCAAAAATTAAAAAAGTACAGTTGCACACATAAGAGATTTTTAAAACTGACACAGATCAAAAGCTTGATCTTTTAGGGTCATTGAGTCAAGAATTTGTAAATCTCTTATGCGTGCAACATATAGCCCAAATTCATTGAAAGTTCGATTCCCTTCTTTACACAAAAACTGTAAATTTACACAAAAACTGTCAATTTACACAAACACTGTAAATTTACACTTGCAGCACCCACTCACGTTCACCCCTTAATTCCATTAGTCCCATTAGTCGACTAGTCCCGTCACGTCACGTACCATACCATACCCATATTCCGCTCCGCGCGGTGGCCGCTCTTTGGCGGGAATTTTAAAATTTTTTGAGTAAATTGAGTTTTTGTGTAAATTGACAGTTTTTGTGTAAATTGACAGTTTTTGTGCAAATTGACAGTTTTTGTGTAAATTTCCATTTTTTGTGTAAATTGACAGTTTTTGTGTAAAACAGTTTTTTCTTCCGAAGGAACCGTATACAATAAGGCGACCGCTTGGGCCCATCCCCACCAAATTTAAAATTTTGGTAAGCGAGGGATAGACGAATGTTTGGGATTGGGGGGAAAATAAAAATTTAGTATCTACTAGTTTTCGAGAAAAAAAATTCGTGAAAATTGCCATTTTTTCGACCCAAATGTAATTAGAGCCACATAAAAATATGACCGCCTCGGAAAATTTCTATATACATATTTGTATTAAATCTTGTAAGAACACTTTATTATACCGCCACGCCAAAAAACCAAAGTTTAGTGTCGTCCAGATCCCGATTTTCAATTTATTTCCTGGGCCACGATCGTATAGACACATTTTTTGTGGTATGTAATTTGGAAATAAAAAAGGAGAAAAATGCGGCACTTCTATGCTTCCGTACAATTACCCTCTTATGTATGAAAAGGGTTTTCTAATGGTAACACCCCTCGTAATAACTACAAATTATATTTTACGGCTACAGTCTAGAAACACGTTGTCTGTTAGTGATTAGCCCGAAAAACTGCAATCCACTACAGAAATTCCACCAGTTTTGAGGAATTTCTAGTACACTTTCAACTTCAAAATTAAATTGATTATAAGGGATGCAAAAATGTTATCTTAAGCTGCTGATTTAACCCCCACGACATTATCCCCTTACAGTGGTCTATCACAGTAAAGCTTGTAAGGGTAGTGTCACATTTAGACGGTTGCACTGTACTCGTGAATTAGGTACCTACGTCAAGGAAAGGATCGCCCTTGAGGTCTAGCAGGAGGTTAAGGTCAATGATAATCAACGTAATAATTACTTAACCGATAAAACGACTTATCAGCAAATAATAATTTAGAACGAAATAATAAAGTAATGACGCTCAAGTGAGTCACATCACAATCCTTACATTTTTGTATAAGAGTATTAAAGAGCAATAATTTCTCAAATAATAGCAACATTGTACGTGTGGGTCGGTACCTAACTATAACCAGTGACTTATGATTTAAAAAGTTAAGTAAAAAGTAAATAGCTAATAGGTAGGTATGGTCGCATATGATGCTCAGTGTTGGTTGCAGACCCTACAGACCCATTCGTGTTGATAAAATAAATTTGCGTCTATTTTTAAGACCCACTCGTGTTATTCTAGGTTAGTGTGAGTTTCTTTTACTAGATCCACCACCAAAACATTAGAATAAACAGCAAACAGGTAGGTAGCAAAATAAACTTACGCCACTTCTTAAAGTCGCCATATCGAACGCTTCTTAACACTTAAACTGAATACAATTGATGGGAATTTGATTAAATTACGTCCCCTCTGCTAGGAATAAATGAAAAATAATGAGGAGGAACACACAATCGGGTTATCGTAATTTACACAATAAGGCTATGGTTTTATTTTTATCGCACGAAAAACAAGTTTATCAAAATCTTGGTCGGTGTTGGTGTATGAGATCAGCTGTTAGTTGTTCCTATTCGAGAATCAGAATGGAGATGCGAGGTATTGATTTTATTTTAGTGTAGCTTGGTCAAGGATGCTGTAATCCATTGCATTACTGCAATCTGCTCTCTATGTCAAGAGCATGGTCAAGAGCAATCAAGAAATAGTGACTTTCAATAGTGTTTGTCATAAATCTTGTTCCAATGAGTGTAGGAATATGTAAGATGTAGGTAGGGGAGAGGGGGGCACATTCGAACAGTTCATTTATTTTCCCTTCTATTACTGTGTTTTGTAGATTTTCTTAATTTTATTTGTGGCAGTACTTAGGCCATTTCAATAGCAATTTATATCAATTTCTAAAGTTTTATAAATTGAAGCTTTAATACCAGTTTTCGCACCTCAAAAAAAAAAATTTAACTTCGTCCGAAAGTGCCCTTGGTAGGGGTAATTACATTCGTACAGGGGCGGGACACAATCGGACAGCATAACAAAAACTGATTATATGCACCAATGAAAATTGCCAATAAATAAAATAAACACGAAACTGTATTTATTGAGGCATTAGAAACGTTGTAAGCATAACGTAAACTTAAGAATAAAAAAATTGAATAATTCTTCAATATAACTGCACAGCACAAGTTGTAGTTCCAGTTATAAACATTTATTTCAAATTTTATAGGGACGGCTCTTTTGGAAGTTGTGCCACTCGTTGTGCCAATTAAAAAATTGGGGGTTTTGAAATTTTTCGCAATTTAAAAAATATATACCTACTTTTTTTACCATTGAAAAATCCCAGTCCGAAAGTGCCCCTGTTAGATTGTCCGAATGTAGCCCGAACTGCAATATTCTGAACATATAATTTTTGATCAATCTATAGGTTAAGCTTCTGCATCGATCTCTTTGCAAATATGCAAATATGCAAATATGGTATCTCAATAACGTAACATAATTGACAAGACGAAAACATCGATTGGACAAAGTCAATAGCCTTACACATAGAGGCAAAAAAATTACATAGGTACCCGAACAACGAAAACATACTTTTTCTTAAAAATCGAACACGAACACGTTCGGAAAATTTCAAAACTGCGAAAAATCTTATTAGCGGCAAATTCGCATTGTATGTAGGTATGTATGTGCCCCCTGTCCGAACGTGCCCCCCTCACCCCTACCTATACAGGGTTCTCAGGGCCGTAGCTAGGTTGGGACGTCAGGGGGGGCTCAAGAAATTTCAGGTGTGGCTCAGGCTCAAGAAAATAAAAATTTTTTTAAAAGAACAAAGGCGAATTTCGGAAAAACCCTCAAACAGTTACTTTTTTTAAATATTTGTTTGATGCAGGTTGAGGGTATTTTTTCCAATTGAACTACCCTTCCATAGAGTGAAATGGGGGGAAAACAACTTTTGAACCTCATTGTATACAGAACTCCACTTTGAGAAAGATGAATTTTCAAAATTATTTTATAATGCATAAATACAGGGTGTTCCAACGAAAAGTATCCACCCCCAATATTTCGTAAACCAAATAAAATCTGAGAATTCGCTCGGACAGGTCGATTTTTATTTGGAGGGGGACACTTAAATCCATGCTTGGCGAAATCTCAAAACTCACCCCTTCACCCCCATCTACCCTCACTTCAAAATTTTAAATGGCAACCCCCCACTTGTGATACATCATTTGAAAGCTAATTTCATTGCCAATCTAACGCTGTAACAATTTTTTATATTTGTTGAACTTTAGCGCCCTCTTTGGTCAAATTCTAAATTACATTAGGGCCCTTTGTGATACATCATTTGAAAGGGATTGAAATTATCTGTAAACTAGTGCAAGAATTTTTTGAATATATCCATTCGTTCAAAAGTTACAGCCTAATCTTGAAGGATTCCTAGGTCCAGAACCAGCTCATGTCTTTCAATGTAACTTTTGAACGAGTGAGTGGATGTCAAAAATTCTTGCATCAGTCTACAGAGAATTTCAAACCCTTTCAAATGATGTATCACAAAGGGCCCTAATGTAATTTTAAATTTGACCATAGAGGGCGCTAGAGTTGAACAAATATCAAAAATTTTTGCGACGTTAGATTGGCAATGAAATTAGCTTTCAAATGATGTATCTCAAGTGGGGGGTTGCCATTTAAAATTTTGAAGTGGGGGTAGATGGGGGTTAGGGAGTGAGTTTTGAAATTTCGCCAAGCATGGATTTAAGTGTCCCCCTCCAAATAAAAATCGACCTGTCCGAGCGAATTTTCATATTTTATTTGGTTTACGAAATATTTGGGGTGGATACTTTTCGTTGGAACACCCTGTATATTATTACCCGAAGAACTTTTTCCAGGGGTGGCTAAGGTAGGTAATAAATGAATTTACCTCCTAGTAGGTGCCTATTGAAAAGACAATTCCCACAGTCCGACCTTTTAGTGCCGTAGCAGTATGCGAGGCACTCTTGTTTTAGCTTATTCGCTCGCTCGTCTACTCTGCCCTAGCGATAACTTGAGAACGCATTGAGATATCGAGCTGAAACTCGGTATACAGTTGCGTATCCTGAAGTACTCGGCGAGGATTGCTTTTGGGCCATATCGAGCCAAGGGGGTGGGAGTTAGGGGCGAAAAACTATTAATTGCAATAACTCGAGAACTAGTGGACGTATCTTTCTGAAACTTTTTATGTACGTTCCACCCTCAAGCCT
Organism: Pycnomerus fuliginosus; assembly: GCA_963924575.1. Lineage (NCBI taxonomy): Eukaryota > Metazoa > Arthropoda > Insecta > Coleoptera > Zopheridae > Pycnomerus > Pycnomerus fuliginosus. The sequence goes on from OZ004622.1 coordinate 24,438,338, forward strand.
GTTGAAGGTGAAGGGGTGCCAATTTTGGGGGATGAAAACCACAAAAAATATGATAACTCCGCAAGAGTTGCATGCAGCTATTTGGAACTCAAATGGTCACATATTGTATCGGTGAAATCTTGCGGGGAATGGATTTTTCGCAAAATCAAACAGATGGGGTGGAAATTAAGGGGTTGCAACTCGCAATTCTCAATAAGTATCGGTCAAAATTGGCGTCATTCGATAGCTTTCCATTAATGATTCTAAGAAGGTGTTATTCATATTTTGCGAAATACCACCCTTAAACGCGCTTACAACCCCTAAAATACAGAAAAAATACGAGAACTCAAAAACTACTCAACGTATCATGGCAGAATTTGGTGTGTTATTTTTCAGTGACACTGTAGCGGATGGGCAAATTTTCACTAACATCTAGCAAGGGGATTAAATTTAAGGGTTGAAACTAGAAATTTCTTTAAATAAATGGTGGTATGAAATACGGCGTTCGATAGACTTCCGTCAACTATTCAAAAAAGGTCTTGTGAGTTTTCAACCTAAAACGAACTCCTTGGCTATTGCAACCGGATAAGTACAAGAACATTATTTTTCCTGAAATCCTAATGATTTATTTATGAACAACTAAAGTCAGTAAATACGCAAGAAGTTATGTAAGATCGGAGAAATAACTCACCCATGAAAATCATAAAGAGGTGAAATCATGAAGGGTTGAAAACTTGAATCTATACAGGGTGTCTCAGAACGCTCGCACTAAATTCTAACGGAGTATTCAGGATTAAATTCTGGGTGGATCCGTGTTTTTGAAAATTTCCAGGGTCCAGTAGTTCCAGAGTTATAAGAGGTTTAAGAGGACCAATCAGATTTCAGCTCTTAATTGCTTTACAAGGTAACTTAATGTTAGATGCACTATTTTCTAGGTAACAAGATACAACAATATAAATTTTCATTGATATTATCTTGTTACCTAGGAAATAGTGCATCTAACGTTAAAGTACCTTATGGAGCAATTCAAAGCTGAAATCTGATTGGTCCTCTTAAATCTCTTATGACTTGAAAACTATTGGTCCCTGGAAATTTTCAAAAACACGGATCGACTCAGAATTTACTCCTGAATACTCCATTAGAATTTGGTGCGAGCGTTCTGAGACACCCTGTATATCACCGCAGTTTTTCTACGGATTTGTAATTGTAATGATTATTTAAGATGTTATGATAGAATTTAGGTAGTAATTGATAACGATAATGTAGAAATTTAAAAAAATTCATGAAAATTTAGATTTTCTAATGGGATTCGGACAGGAAATAATACACTGAGACTTCGGTGCCGACGTTTCGGAACTATGTTGTTCCTTCTTCAGGGCCCTAAGTCAACAAGTTACCTTGGGCTTGGGACTTAGGGTCCTGAAGAAGGAACAATATAGTTCCGAAACGTCGGCACCGAAGTCTCAGTGTATTATTTCCTGTCCGAATTCCATTAGAAAATCAACACTATCTACTTTCAACTTTCAATTCATGAAAATATTTTTCATCCCACTAAAATTTTTCAACCCCTTCCACTGATTTGGCTTCCTCAAAAACCTAAATTTACGCAGATCCCTTATTATTCTTATTATTTTTGCTAGTTCTAGTTAGAGTTAATTTTCACTCCCTTGACTTTTCATCGCCCTTCACAATTTTTCAAAACCCCAAGCGTTAATTTGGCGAAAATCGCGAAATTTTGTCTTTCCTTGGTAATACATTTTATCGTATGGATTATGTTAATCTTCTTCACTTTTTCAACCCCCCTCGCACTAGATCAACCCTCCGAAAGCTTGCATAATTGGTTTATTTTTATGTTATTTTCTGTAATTCAGCTTCTACGGTTAATTTTGACCCCCTTTGACTTTTGAACCCCCGTTTACAATTTTTCTTGGGTAATAAATTAAACTCATTTGAATTTTTTTCGCTCTTTTAAACCTCTTTTGTGGGTAATATTTCAACCCTTTCGCAATATTTCAACCACCCAAAATTTGAATTTGCGTAATTGATGGCATATTTTGGTGTTATTTTATGAAATTTTAACCAGGGTTAATTTTCACCCCCTTTGACTGCTTAAAATTGCACCCCCGAAGGCCGAAACCCATCCTTTCAACCTGCGATCGCAAAAAATTGAGATGGAAAAAATTTAACCTCTGGGCCACCTCTTACCGCAGGATAAAAATTGCACCACTGAAACTCACCCCCTTCAACCCTCATACACAAAAACTTGACTTACACAAAAAAATTTCTTAGACGAAATTTGACCCTTGGACCACTCATTAACGCAAAAAATTGCACCCCCAAGACCCACCCCCTTCAACCCCCAAACCCGAAAAATTTACACAGGAAATTTAGCCTTTGGAGCATCTGCTACCGTAGGACACTACCTGAATGGAAAAAATTGCAGCCCCGAAACTCACTCCTTTCAACCCTCAAACATAAATAATTGGCTCGGAGGAAATTTAACCCTTGGACCACCTGTTACTGAAGCATACTAATTGAGCGCAAAAAATTGCACCCCCGAGACTCACCCCCTTCAACCCCCAAACACAGAAAAACAGACTTAGAGGACATTTAACCTGACCTGACCTATACCGAGTGTCAACGAACTCATGTAACACCTCGCCACTTCTTTATTTTTAGACTATAAACCTGAAATCTTTACGGGTTCATACACCTATAAAAACGTTCATTTTGGCTCTTTTGCAAACTTTTGGTTACTTCCGGTTTGACTGGAAGTGACGTTAACTTTGTTATTTTAAATAGCAAGGTGACGGTTTCTTCACGCAATTCGATAGACATTTTAATTCTCTTTACAATCATACCAAAAAATGTTACCATGAGTTTGAAAGATGGTTGCCAAAAGGCCGAAATATTTTAAGTCAAGTTGGCTGGGACTTCTGCCGTTTTAAGTTAAACTGATTATTCAGGATTACTACAGGAGTCCTCCAAAATGTGCATATTGTCTAAATCATAAACGTTTTCTTAAATTTTCTAATGCAACGTTGTGCTTTTTTTTAACTTTGTTAACTTTTTATTTTCGCTGAACCAAATTTTACGTTAATTTTAAATAGAAAGGTACATTTTTTTAAGCTAAAACGAAAGCTTGGTTCTTCCTTTCTCTAATGGACGTCAAATAGCATATACCAAACGGGAAGCATTATTCTTAATAAAGAATTTTGAGAACCTCTGAAAATTCGATTTTTATACTTTTTCCAAAAAACGGGCAACTTCTCATTAATTAAATTAAATTTATGAAAATGCTCATTATTTTGCCAATAGGCGTATTTTAGAGGACTCCTGTACTAATCTGCATAGTCACTTTGTCTTAAAATGGCAGAAATCACAGCCAACTTGACCAAAAACATTTCGGCCCTCTAACGGATATCTTTGAAAGTTATGGTCACATTTTTTGATGTGATTGTAAAGAGAATTAAAATGTCTTCCGAATTGAGTAAAATAACCTTCACCTTGCTCAGTCACAAGAAGTTTGTAAATGTGTCAGAAACAGCGTTTTTATGAATCCATAAAAATTTCCAGTTGATATTCCAAAAAATAAAGAAATGGCTAGGTGTTACATGGGTTCGTTAACACCCGGTATACAACTGGACGATACTAATTAATTTATTCGCTTGAAATTGGATTTTACGCAATTAGGTAAAATGTTGTACTTAATACGTTGTGAAAAACTTAAATTGTATGAATATGGGACTTTTCATGACTAATTACGTAAATAACTATTTTTTTTCTGAAACGTTATTGATTTATTTATGAATAACCGATGTCAGTGAATGCGCAAGGAATTATGTAATACGAGAAATAGATGCACCCCTGTAAATCATGAGTGGTTGATAACATGAATCTATAAATCGCCGCAATTTTTCAACGAATTGGATTAGGATGGTGCAATTAAGGGCGGTGGAAATTCGAATTTTCACTGAATAAAGTTTAGTTGAAATTAATACCGTTCGACAGCTTTCTATTGATGGTCGGTCATATATCAAAATAAGCATTAGGTAATAATAAACGGGGTAGTTTGGGAAATCGTCACGGAATGGTTCCGCAAATCCGCAATCCACCCTGTCAGGAGTTAGCTAATGCTCTCATGGTACCTAATCCGTGCAATCAATGGTGGAGTAACACTATGAATTTATAAAAAATGTACTTATATTTTTTTCAACAGTAAAATATGATAATTATGTACAATAAAATTCCTTAATATAAGGTATACAACTTAGAAATTAAAATATGAATTACAAATTTGTACTGCTTGCAATAAATAAAACATCTATCGATAATTGTGGAAAGTTGAGCATTTTGACTATGCATGAGGCATTTTTCAGAAATTATCGTTTTCAGTCGATCTGTTTTTGGTCAAAATTATTTAAATCACATTTTGGAACTGTTAGTTCACTTAAACTTTCGGAGTATTGTTTACAGCATTCCTCAGGTACCCCACAGACAAATGCGTTCGACTATGAGGCGAAGGCGTATGCTGCGAATCCAAGTTACTACTATAGGTACACTTAAGCGTATCCAAATACGCCTGTCGGTATTGTTTATTCATCGTAACGTAAACCACCGGGTTCACACAGGGCGACAAATAAACCAAAATATACCCCAGAACGTGCAAGGGCGCATGCTTCACATCACTGTCAAAAATTTTCACTATAGTTATCGGCAGATAGCAAACCACGAAACAGACGAAGATCACCAGAACCATTTTGGTGATTTTCATCTCACTCCTTTTGTAGTTGGTACCCGAACTGTGCTGCTTGAGCCTTTTGTGGGAATCCCTTACGACCCAGAAGATTCTCGCGTATGATACGATGATCACTATGCAGGGGAGGGCAAACCCGATGACGAATAGGAACGTTTTAGGGCTGTGCCCATTTTCATCCCTTTTTATGGAACAAGTGCCCAGTTTTTCGTCAAAGCCAAAGACACCCCACAGTCCGAGAATGGTTGGGATTTGAACTCCGTAGCTGAAGAGCCAGACGATGGCGATGTACATCGCCACTTTTGCTTTGGTGTAAATGGTGTTGTAAATATTTGGCCATGCTATCAGCACGTATCTGTTGATGGAGATGACGGCGATGCTGAGGAGAGAGACGCCGACGCTGCCGTACCGTAATACGGGGATCATGGTGCAAAGGACGTCCCCGTGGATCCAGTTACCGTGGAAGAATTGACTGGCGGAGAAAGGCAGGACCAGGAAGCAGAACATTAGATCGGAGATGCAAAGGCTGCAAAAAAAGTTTTATCATTTAAAATGTTTTTAACCCCCCAACCCCACTCCATACTACTTAAAAAAGGGGAGGTTACTGCAATCATTCGTTTTCGAATTTGAAATAAGACCAGATCTTTACCCCAGATAACACAAACACATACAATGAATGAACAATGGATATTCATCTTAGTATGTATATCCACACTATACATTGTGGATGACCCATGAACATTCTGTGTATCACCAAAATGTCGTTTTTTTGGTACCTGGTAGCATCAAAATACATCCACCCGAGTTTCATAAGAAATCAAATTGATATACCTATGAAGTACATATGGATATTAGATAAATAATTTCCATGCATGAAAATACATGAATATTCATGGGATATCCATTTTTCACATAAATATACAGGGATAAACACAGTGTATACCATGGACATTGCTAAAATATTCAGTTAGCTATTTTAAGTATATTTCCTGAGCATACAGGACTATTCACGGCATAATTGGCGTACACTACTTGAAGAAGGAAATGAATAGCGTTGCCTTAGGCCTGTAGATACCACGTACCATTTCAAATCCTCAGCACCAGGCACCAATCTGAATCATGAAATGATGTTATAATAGTGTGGTTAGATCTTGCAGTAAGCTTTATACCATTGAGAGGTTTTATGCGCAGCTAATTGTTCCATGCGCGCCATCTATCGGCGACAAACTTCAACCTGGTTATGAGTCGCATATTCTGGATTTCATTTGGATATTCATTGTAACGAGTGTGATGTATGTACACCGCATGTTCAGGTGACTTCGTATGAATATTGCATTTAAATACATGTAACCATACGAAGCGTTAATGTGGTGAAAATATAGCGAGGCAACTCCAGGAATATTCAGATGTTCATTTGACATACGGATGCATTTCAGAATATTCCTGGAGATGATATGAACTTATTCTTCCCGCATGAAAATGTTCATGGCAAATACATATAATATTCGGTATATTTTGAATACAAAATGGACATTTTCTGAATATTCAGGGACTGTGTTGTGCTATCTGGGACGTTTGGAGGTCTCAGGAACCCAAAAAAGTATGTAGCATAGTTACATCTTACATACTTAGTTGCAGTTACATCACAAAATGAAACGTTCACTAACAACATTAATAGACTATAGTTGTTACGTTAGCTTGTAATATTTCATAGTTATTAACAAATCAAAGTATCTAACATGTGAGTGCGTGACGGTTATGTTACGTTACAATGTTGCATAGATAGACAGTTCCGCAGATGTCACATTGTTACATTCTGGACACAATGCCTATGTGATATAGCCCTGAGATGTTAGTTCTACATTTCGAAATGATATCGCATGGAGGGACTTTTAAAAGTCTCACAGGACATTTCTTAAAGATTCAGTTCCATGATGGTAGATGGCGTGTGCTGGTATCACTAATACTCTGTATGACGCACTGAACGAGATATAAACCCTCGGCACTTTTCGCTGTTTATTCAACCTCGTGTTTGATGCCACGTTGGGAAATTACAATGGCCGTCGATTGGTGGTTGAGTTAAGATTTGGAAGAAATGGTACAGAGACACTACTGAGGTACCTATAGTTGTCTCTGGAGGTACCCACCTAGAAAGTTTCATTATGCATTCCTTTCATCCTCTTTTGAAAAAAGACAACTACCAATTATATATCTACATTATAATAATTTATTTAGGGCAAATTACACATCAGAATTACAGAATGTTCATGCGAGGTCACAAAGAGACATATCCAGCACACTTCCTAGTTACATCTATGCAATGTAACTAAGTGATGTTTATGCTACGTTATATAAATGTAGTCGTGTAGCGGACATTAGAAAACGCCAGTAACGCACATGTGCCTTAGTGCCTTACATAGTACATCGCTGTGACTAATTATGTTAGCAGCGTTATGTAACTGTTACGTGCTCAAAACGTAACAGTGTTGACTGGGAAACCCCCATTCTTCACGTCACCACAAGAAAGGCCTTCAAATTCTACTTCCAAAGATGTATTCACTCTCTGTTTGCTTCAATATAGACAATAACATAACAATTATCAAAATCTGTCGACTAATTTTGTAACCTCCCCAACCCTATCAAAATTTAAAAGAATGGGAGGTTAGTGCAATCACTAAAATTTTTAAATCTTAGATAAACACGGTTTTTTCCGATTTTTATTCTTGATGATTTCTTTGGTACCTACACTTTGAACTTTCAGTTTTTTTCTAATTTGATCGAATGTTAAAAAAATTGACCTGATGACGATGTTTTGCATTAAATTACAATGAAATGAATATAAGCTAAGAGAGCTAGCTTTAGTTTTGAGCATTTGTATGAGTGCTATAAAGAAAAAGTCTTTAAGTAAAAAAATATCCTGTATTTTTAGTGTACTATTTCGGAATTCATGTCCGTCCTGACAAGTTAGTGCTGCTACCGTCGTCAAAAGTCGTAAACTTAATAATGGCATCTGTTGGTCCGAAACTAGAACTATGTCGGCGTTATCACATGCTCTACACTGTTGTCAGTTGTGTATACGCAATCATTCCAATAATTCACCTTATGTCCGGTTTTTAGTTGCTTTCCATTTACACATTTATCTGAGAAGGCTCACTTAGCTCAGCAAATAAATGTGTAAAAGGAAAGCGCCTTTTACAAAATTACCGACTTTTACAGGAAGCATTTTACCATTTTTTCACGATGTCACATAAATGTACAGAGCATAATGTTAATGATAACGTAGCAGAAAGTAAACAACCTAACAATGGTTTAACCATAGGTTTAGCTTCGACAGTAATTGTCAAAGAGTAACAGTGATCATAGCGAATTCGACATAGGTTCTGAACCCTGCTTTGCCACCTATATTGCAAGTATTTTCACTAGGTGTCGCTGGACTTAATGAAACGAATTTCACACAATTGAAAACTGTCACACGTTTTCATACAGCTGTTTTGGTTAAAATATTACTATAGGATAATTAAGCGACGAATGAAGACTTTTTCGTTTTTCTGTCAAAAACAGGTTCATCCCTGGCCTATCTCGGTGGCAGAGATAAAATATGTATGTACTTTTCCCATGAGAATGGTGACCCTCCCCCTTTGGCTGGATATTCCTAACCCCAATTGCACCGCTCTCCCTTAACTTTAAGTGACCCTTAGAAACTGTGGAAACGATTCTCTCAATAATAGTTTCCAAGGCTTTTAAGTGTTACTTAAAGTTAAGGGAGAGCGGTGCAATCAGGGCCTAAATTGTGAAGTAAAGGGTGTGAATTTTGTTGCAGTTTTAGACCTTTGTTTTTGCTTTCATAGACAATTTCACTTATCAAAAGTGCGCATTTATTGTCCAAAGGACGTTGCAATTCAGGGAAAAATTTGATTTCTCGGGCCCTTAAAAAAAGGGCTTTATTGATGGAACTGCGTTTATCAGTCCGGTAGCGAAAATCGTTAAGGAATCGTTATTGAATGAGATTTATTGGCCGAATTTCAATAATTTTGAAACCTACCGTTAGTAAGTAGTCGATGAGTATTTTGAATGGAAAAAATTGGCAGCAGAGAAGCGGCTGGAACCTCCCCATCGTATGGGTCTTTGATTTCCGTGTCTTGTATTTAAAATTTTAAAGTTGATATGCCTAAATGACACTTCCCGTGGACCAATTCAGTAGTTTGGGCTAACGTGGTTTTAGTATCATAGTGTCATAGTGTCAAACTAAATGCGAATGAATTCTGTCTTATTTAAAACCAGAATTTGAAGACCTTTCTGATGGTGATAAATCTTGCAAAAACTTGTTTTGGATGGTTAAATGAGCGAAAAGGAAATTTGTTCAGTTCTTCGACATGTAATACAATCCCCATTTGCAAAATCTTAGCCAAATCGGTTCAGGGGCTTGGGCTGTACCGCGATTTTAAAGTGCGAGAAAAATCTCAATTTTTTTAATTTTTGGTCAAAAGGGCACTGGGAGTGAATACATTTTTAGAAGCAGAATTTGAAGGCCTTTCCTATGGTGACGTGAAAAATAGGGGTTTGCATTTAAAATTTAAAAGTTGACGTGCCAAAATGGCATTTCTGGTTGCACGATTGGCTGCAAAGCTTTTTAGATCTAAGCTGAGTTATGAGATGCTTGCGTATTACCAAATTTCAACCAAATCGGTCTAATAATTTTGGCTGTGGCGTGTCTACAAACGTACGTACTATAATGGCTTCAGCTCGCTTTGTACATCACTTCCCAAACAAATTAAACCAACAAGGGCGCCACCGTGATCTTTACTATTCTAACCCCAAAAGACCAGGAGAAAATGAGTTACTCAAGCACTAGGAAGTGACGTGGTGCGTGCGTCAGTACTATAAAAGGGTTTTTGCTATCCGGCTTAGCTACAGTGGAGAAGGGCGGGGTTGACGGGTATAATTGCCATTTACTCAATAAAACCCATTTACCGAGTGACAATAAATTTAATTGAAGTGAAAGACAAGTGAAAAACTAGGTACAAGTAATTTACAAAAATACAAAATACAGATTAATTACATCCTACGATTACCAAAAATATTTACACGAAGCAAAATGAAACGATGCATTTTTCGCGTGCAAAACAACCCGGTTCTTAATAACCGACGGTTACGCGGTCCAGTTCAAAACGGAAATCGCGACGTAGGGGACCATTTGCATGGTGTACCGTCTTCTACGAGTCTATGAAAGAGGCAAGAAGTCCACCTTTCAGACCATGTAGAGGAGGTTCGAACATCAGGCAATATGGAGTCCTGAGTCAGTCATACCTGGGGCCTCGCGGTGCTCCCTTCGGCTGGCTCCTTCCTTTCCTTGGCTTCGTTCCTTGCAGTGGGACCTGGGGGTCTGTTAATTCACCACCCGGCAGCTGCTGAAGCGTGAAGTTCAATTAATTGAAATCGTCGTGCGTCTGCTTATATGCTCTATCGGTTATTCAGCCGCTGCGATGCGCGGCGTGTGGCGCCCTCTCGGATCGTTCGTGCACGGCTCGGCCAGTAGCGGCTACTCAGAGACAACGTCTGCTACTCGTAAATCTCCTAACCTCACACGTGTCTTCTCGCGGTTTTTTCGCCCCTTTGGAGGGGTATTCATCCTGAATTCGACTTCCTTTGGTGTGCCTGATCCTTCACGACATCAGGTACGTCCTATTTCGGCTATAATTATCTCAGACGGTTCGTTATCAGTAGGTGCCCCCTTTGAGGCGAGGATTCCGTCTGGGCCCCCTTGGTGTTAGCGTGGGACCTTCCTGAGGCGTGTTCGAGGCGAGTGCATCCTTTTTGGAAGCCTGTACGAAGATGATTTCCCTCTTCTGCGGAAAGCAGTTCGAGTTGTCGGAGAGAATTTGTAACCGGTCGAGAGGACATGAACCTAAGAAACACTGGCGAAGATATCGTCCAGAAGTGTCTTTTTTCACTAGGAGCACTACACAAAGTGTCTTTAGGGGTTGCTGCAGTGTTTCTTTACAGCCGGATTTCACTTGAAAGGAGTGTGTGAACACAGGTGACGAGCAAATTATTTTGGGAAATCTCATTTCCCCATTAACCGATAAAAATAATTAGAAAACCGTCACATATCCCCCCCCCTTTCTCAAAGTGTCTTACTTAAATTACTACTTATCTACGAACTATACACTAAACCGTCCTTTACGGTGCCATACTCCCTCACTCGTCACTTCCCCCCCTGTCCCCTGTTGGCTGCTGGAATCTTCACCCACCGTGGTCTCCCGTCCTCGTGGACTATCTTCACGGAGAACCGTGCGTTCAGGTTCGTCCCCGGTGGTCTCAGGTGTTGCAGCGTCGCTGGGTCGGTTCCTCTGGGGATGAAGGGGACCTTGAATGCGTGCCGGGGCAGGTAAAAATGCTCGGTGGTCGGCGCGTCCTGCTGAGGTCTTCTTTCCTTCTCCACAACCTTCGGGACCGGCGGTTTGGCCAAAAACCGAACCCTGGAAGGCTCCTTACCCGCCGAGCGGTGTGGGAAGTTCATCGGCCTCAGAGGGTCTCGCGGTGCTGGTGCGGGGATGGGTAGCTCGGTGTTTCTCGCTATGATCCTGGAGGGGACTCGCGCTGTCGGTCTTTTAGCTGGGATCCTGAGGGGCATTGGGGCCGTCCTCTTCCTCACCGTCGGGTTGTAGACCGGATCAGGCCTGGGGCTGACATTCTCCTCCTCGGAGTCGGAGAAGTCTGACCCTGTCAGTTCCAGGATCTCCCCGTCCATAACCATCTGCACGTACCGCTGTGCCATTCTATTAACATGTTTTCAAGGTGGGTTAGTACAAGGAGGAACGAACAATTAGCGAACTCTCAACGGATTCTACAAAGGTTTAATATCTTTCACATGAACCCTCCCCAAATATTCCCCGGTTAACGTTTCCAACTCATAAATATTTTTGGTAATTCGTTGGGAGATACTATAAGGCCCGGAGAATTTCGGGGCTAATTTGGCTGCAAAACTCGCAGCCCCTATCGAGAGGGGATGTTCCCTTCTCCAAACTTGATCGCCGACTTCATACGTCCGATCGGAATGCTTCCTGTTGAAATATTTGGCCTGCTTTTCATGGGACTTCCTGAGGTTGTCCCTCGCAGCTTCAACGCACTCGTTCGTCGCGTCTAGTGTGACTAGCCTTTCATCAAGTTCTACCGCCGTTTCCGGCATCACCTCCTCCAGAGGTTGTACTTCTCTTCTTAATTCCGCAGGAGCTCTCAGCTCTCTGCCGTAGTTCAAAAACGCGGGACTAAAACCCGTTGATTCATGTTTGGCCGTGTTATACGCGAAGGTTAACAGGGCAATCTCCTGATCCCACTCTTTCTGGTTGTCCTCACAATACTGGGAGATCATTGTCTTCACGACTCGATTTGTCCTCTCCGTTGGGTTGCATTGTGGGCTATACGGTGCTATCATCGCGTGATATATTTGATGGGCGTCCAGGAAATTCCGGAATCGGTGACTGGAAAATTGACTCCCCTGATCGCTGATTAGGGCCTTCGGCGTTCCGAAATGTGAAAACAACTTTTCCTGCAGGATCTCGCAGACCTCTGCTGCCGTAGCCTTCTTCAGCGGGACACATTCCACCCACTTGGTGAAACGGTCTTGCATCACCAGGGCATACCGATTCCCCTTGGTGGAGCGTGGTAAAGGACCGATCAGATCTATGGTGACGGTGTGCCACGGTTCCTTGATCGCTATCTCGGTCATCTGCCCGGCAATTTTCCCTGGGCCTACCTTGTATCGAAGGCATTGAGTGCATTTCCGCACGTATTGCTTGATGTCATTAAACATTGTGGGCCAATAATATCGTCGACTTATTTTCTGGGCGGTTTTTGCAATCCCTAGGTGGCCGGCCTGTGGTTGGTCGTGGTTCTCCTGGAGGATTCTTGCCTTTTCATCCTCCCTAACACACAACTTCCACGGAGTCTCATTCTCCTCCGCCCCGAAGGTTCGTTGCAGCCAATGATGTTTGTACAGGCGGTTATTCTCGCATAGGAATTCAGGGTATTTCCCTGCGTCCTGCCGGATTTTCTCCATCAGTCCATCGTACCAGGGGTCGGCTGGCCGATTTTCCTCTTCCACTACCTCGACGCCTTCTGGGGGATTTCTCGATAGTGTGTCCGCCAGAAAATGGTCGCTTCTTTTCCGGTATACCACGTCAAAGTCATACTCTTGAAGGGCCAACGCCCAACGGGCTAACCTTCCCGTGGGATCCTTCAAATTTCTTAGCCATTTCAATGACTTATGGTCCGTCAGTACTTCGAAATGGTAACCTTCCAAATACACCCTCATCTTTTGTATTCCCCACACGATGGCGAGGCATTCTTTCTCTGTCACGCTGTAGTTACGTTCGGCTTTATTCAGGGAACGGCTGGCGTAGGCTATGACATGATCCGTTCCATCTTTCTCTTGCGTTAACGCTACTCCTAATCCGGTCGCACTTGCATCCGTCTGGAGTACGAACGGCCGAGAAAAATCCGGGCAAACTAATACCGGAGCTTCTGTCAATAATTCCTTGGCTTTCTCGAAAGCCGTCTGCTGCTCGATTCCCCATTTCCACTTCTTACCCTTACTCAACAGGAGGTTCAAGGGAGCTGTAATCCCCGAACAGTGCGGAAGAAACCGTCTGTACCACGACAAAATTCCCAGAAATCGTCGCAACTGTTTCGGCGTGGTAGGCGCTTTTATTGCTTTAATGGCCTCGACTTTCTCCGGATCGGTGGTAATTCCTTCTTCGGTGACCATGTGCCCGAGGTATTTGACTTGCTTCTTGGCAAACTCGCATTTCCGGATATTAATCTGCAGATTGGCTTCCTCTAGCTTTTTCAGCACCGTGCGGATGTTCTGCAAGTGTTCCTCCATGGTTTTTCCCATTATCACAATATCGTCGATGTAAGCGAAAGCAATGTCCTGCGAGTCCGGGCCGAGAAGTCGGTCCAGCAACCTTTGAAACGTGGCGGGAGCGGAATGAAGCCCGAATGGCATGACGTTAAAATGAAAAAGTCCCCTTCCTGGGACGGTAAATGCAGTAACGGCCTTACTATCTTCTGTCAATGGCACCTGCCAATAACTCTGACGAAGATCTAGGGTCGTAAAATACTTGGACTGGCGCAGACGATCCAAAATGGCGGAAATATAGGGTAAAGGATAAGCGTCCTTCACCGTTAACTCGTTGACTTTTCTGAAATCAATGCAGAATCGATGGCCGCCATCGCCTTTCCGGGCTAGTACCACTGGTGAACTCCAGCTACTCTGGGACGGTTCGATTATGCCTTCCTCTAGCATCCTGTCAACCTCTTTATCGATGATTTCCTGCATCTTGGGATTCTGCGGTCTGTACCTCTGTTTTACCGGCACGACATTTTCTTTCAGCGTGATTTGATGCTGTACCAGGTGAGTCTTGCCCGAGAGCTGGCTCAAGGGTACTACTTCGGTGTTTATAAAGTGTTCCAACCGTTGATACTCTGTTTCCTCGTCGTCTATCTCGTTTACTATTTCCTTCTGGCTTTTCTCCTGAACGATTTTTATCATGACGTCCGCGTGACGCATAATTAAATCCATTCCAAACAGAATTCCAGTTTTTCTCCCCGGTACGAGGAAAAACGTCCCTTCGTAAAGTTGCCGGTCCAATTCATACTGGAAAGTGTAGCCCTCTCGGATCGTCGTCCAAACTCCATTTGCGACACGAACCTCCTTGTGTACCTCTTCTCGTACACCACAACGTTGCTCTTGCAACCAATTTGCTACATCTTCCCCTATATATGACAAGTTGGCCCCGGTATCAAACAAAGTCCGGAAATTTCTTTTCTCGATAGTGATTATCGTAAACGGGCGATGGTCTATTCGGTTGGTGTTTTCCGAAACAGAGTTATCTTCGGTGGTAACTGCACCTGGTGGAGAGCCGGTATTTATTCCTGGGCGGCGCCCCTGCCCTCCTGGGCGGCGACTACCCTCTGAGAGTTTCCCTGCTGCTGCAATAAGGGACAAGCCGGACGAATATGACCTGGTTGACGGCAATTGAAGCAAATTGGAGGACCTCGCCGTGCTGGAGTCGCAGCATCCTGATTTCGAGTCGTATCCACTCGATTCTCCCTCGTTAATTCTACCTTCAACGCTTCATAGGCATCGATGGCCTGTACCAAATCTCCCATCGTCGTAGCTTCGCTGGGTTTTATGTACTGTCTGTACTCGGCTCGTAATCCTTGATAAATCAACCGGACTTCTAACCTCCGGCTAATATTCTCATGCCTCCGGATCATGGTTTGCATTTCGGTTATAAAATCGCGTCCTTTCTCTTGCGCGTGCTGTTTTCGCCGCATTATTTGATCCATTAATTTATCACGGTAATTAGTCGGAAAATAGTACTCCGTAAAACCTTTCTCAAAATCGTCCCAGTCTTCCCAATCTCGACGGTTATTCCGATACCACAGTAAAGCTTGCTTCGTCAACAATTCGGGCATGGCTCGGTACATTTGTGTGTCGGTAATTTCATAACTAGCTTGTAATTCGCGTAATCGTTCCATAAACGTGGCGGCATCTCCTTGTCCGTCGAAACGGATGCTCCAGCTACGTACTTTTTCCAAAATAAACGTCTGGTCGCTCATCGTTCGATTCGACTCCCTGGAGGCGATCCTCCTAGGGGTTAACACCTCTGGATTTCCGTTCCGAAGAAAGTCCAG
Source organism: Pycnomerus fuliginosus (assembly GCA_963924575.1). NCBI lineage: Eukaryota > Metazoa > Arthropoda > Insecta > Coleoptera > Zopheridae > Pycnomerus > Pycnomerus fuliginosus. The sequence continues at coordinate 24,453,774 of OZ004622.1, forward strand.
CAACCTTTTGCGGAGATCTTCCTTCAATCCCTGGTCATTCAGGTGGAAACTACGTAATTTTTCTTGCAATTCGGTTTTCCTAAACCCATTAATCCAGTTTTCTAACATACCCGGACTTCCTTCCGGAGTCTCATTATCGCTATCTCCATTATCCGCCATTTTGACAAAATTATTTATCTCAATCTAATACAATAAAAGTATCTAGTACTTCGTAAATTCACTTATAACCCGCACTTTCTGTCTTTCACAAGAAATTTTGACGTAAACGAAACCGCGTCGAGCCCCACGTTTGCGGCGACATATTTATATAATGGCTTCAGCTCGCTTTGTACATCACTTCCCAAACAAATTAAACCAACAAGGGCGCCACCGTGATCTTTACTATTCTAACCCCAAAAGACCAGGAGAAAATGAGTTACTCAAGCACTAGGAAGTGACGTGGTGCGTGCGTCAGTACTATAAAAGGGTTTTTGCTATCCGGCTTAGCTACAGTGGAGAAGGGCGGGGTTGACGGGTATAATTGCCATTTACTCAATAAAACCCATTTACCGAGTGACAATAAATTTAATTGAAGTGAAAGACAAGTGAAAAACTAGGTACAAGTAATTTACAAAAATACAAAATACAGATTAATTACATCCTACGATTACCAAAAATATTTACACGAAGCAAAATGAAACGATGCATTTTTCGCGTGCAAAGCAACCCGGTTCTTAATAACCGACGGTTACGCGGTCCAGTTCAAAACGGAAATCGCGACGTAGGGGACCATTTGCATGGTGTACCGTCTTCTACGAGTCTATGAAAGAGGCAAGAAGTCCACCTTTCAGACCATGTAGAGGAGGTTCGAACATCAGGCAATATGGAGTCCTGAGTCAGTCATACCTGGGGCCTCGCGGTGCTCCCTTCGGCTGGCTCCTTCCTTTCCTTGGCTTCGTTCCTTGCAGTGGGACCTGGGGGTCTGTTAATTCACCACCCGGCAGCTGCTGAAGCGTGAAGTTCAATTAATTGAAATCGTCGTGCGTCTGCTTATATGCTCTATCGGTTATTCAGCCGCTGCGATGCGCGGCGTGTGGCGCCCTCTCGGATCGTTCGTGCACGGCTCGGCCAGTAGCGGCTACTCAGAGACAACGTCTGCTACTCGTAAATCTCCTAACCTCACACGTGTCTTCTCGCGGTTTTTTCGCCCCTTTGGAGGGGTATTCATCCTGAATTCGACTTCCTTTGGTGTGCCTGATCCTTCACGACATCAGGTACGTCCTATTTCGGCTATAATTATCTCAGACGGTTCGTTATCAGTAGGTGCCCCCTTTGAGGCGAGGATTCCGTCTGGGCCCCCTTGGTGTTAGCGTGGGACCTTCCTGAGGCGTGTTCGAGGCGAGTGCATCCTTTTTGGAAGCCTGTACGAAGATGATTTCCCTCTTCTGCGGAAAGCAGTTCGAGTTGTCGGAGAGAATTTGTAACCGGTCGAGAGGTCATGAACCGAAGAAACACTGGCGAAGATATCGTCCAGAAGTGTCTTTTTTCACTAGGAGCACTACACAAAGTGTCTTTAGGGGTTGCTGCAGTGTTTCTTTACAGCCGGATTTCACTTGAAAGGAGTGTGTGAACACAGGTGACGAGCAAATTATTTTGGGAAATCTCATTTCCCCATTAACCGATAAAAATAATTAGAAAACCGTCACAGTACATACACACCCACATACAGACAGATTTTGAAAACCAATTTTTTTTGGGTTCCTGAGACCTCAAAATGTGAAGATCTGGTGTTATCTCAAATTCCAAAATTTTGGTGATTGCAGTAACCTCCCTTTTTTTAAGTGATGAAGGGAGGTTAAAAATTGAACTTTTTTTGTTGGAATGGTTAGATTTCAGAGCCACAAAATACATATTAAAAACTCGCCCTCCGACCCAGCCTGGAACACCTCTGATGAAAATATGATTATTGTAAAAGAAGTAGAAGAAAGCCCTTTACACTTCTAGTTTATGCTCTAAACAGATTGCTACCAACTGTACTTTTTGAATAAATTCAAAAAAACAGAAAAAAAAAATGCAGCAGAGAAGCGGCTGGAACCTCCCCATCGCGTGGATCTTTGTATTCTGTGTAGATAGTAGTCAATTCAACAGAATTTTTTTTATCCTTATCGTCTGTGACTAATTTCGCAATTTTCTGACAAATACCAACATCACCTCGGACATCATCCATCACATTTGACAATATGTTCCTTTTAAGGTTAATCTTTTGCCACCTTTTTGACAACAACTGCCACTTTATGTCATCCACTGTCAGCCCGCTCCCTTTTAATGGGAAAGATTTTTTTCTCTGTTTTCCACTGAAATGGCAGAAACTGTGGATACATTTTAACCTCCCCACAACCAATATAAAATGCAGCAGTGAAGCGGCTGGAACCTCCCCATCGCGTGGATCTTTGCCTTGGGTTTCTAGTCGAATTAGCAAAGAAAATGTATGACTGGTTTCCATAATGGTTTTAGAACTTTTTTAGAACATACAAATTGAAACATTCATTAGAGAAAAGTAGGTATAAGTAAGTCCTTTTTAGGCAGTTCTAAAACCGTCGTTGAAACCAGTCTTATACAATTTCTGTGCTAATTCGGCTAGAAATACAAGTCAAAGATAAGATCCACGCGATGGGGAGGTTCCAGCCGCTTCACTGCTGCATTTTTTTTGAAACCAGAATTTGAAGACCTTTCTGATGGTGACAATAAATCTTTCAAAAACTTGTTTTGGGTGGTTAAATAAGTGAATAATTTAAAGTTGGACATTGGTGTGCCAAAACGGCACTTTCCGTGGGCCGATTGAATCCAAAATTTGTTCAGCTCTTTGACGTGCAATACAATCCCCATGTGCAAAATTTCAGCTAAATCGGTTCAGGGGCTTGGGCTGTACCGCGATTTTAAAGTCCGATAAAAATCAATTTTTTTTTAATTTTTGGTCAAAAGGGCACTGAGAGTGAATACATTTTTAGAAGCAGAATTTGAAGGCCTTTCCTATCGTGACGTGAAAAATGGGGGTTTGCATTTAAAATTAAAAAGTTGATGTGCCAAAATGGCATTTCTAGTTGCGCGATTGGCTCCAAAAGCTTTTCAGATCTAAGTTGGGTTATGAGATGCCTACGCACCAAATTTCAGCTAAATCGGTCTAGTAGTTTTGGCTGTGGCGTGTTTACAAACGTACGTACGTACATACGTACGTACGTACACACACACAGACACATTTTGAAAACCGCTTTTTTGGGTTCCTGAGACCCCAAAACGTGAAGATCTGGTGCTATCTCAAATTCGAAAATTTTAGTGATTGTAGTAACCTCCCATTTTTTTAAAATTGTGATGGAGTTGGGGAGGTTAAAATGGGAGGTTACTGCAATCAGTCCAAAATTCGAAATTGAGATAACACCAGATCTTTACGTTTCAAGGTCTCAGGATCACGAAAAAGTGGTTTTTAAAAAATGTCTGTGTGTATGTACGTACGTATGTACGTACGTATGTACGTATGTGAGCACGATTTCTCGGAAACTACCGAACGGATTTTAGTGAAATTTGGTATGCAGGTTAGTGTTGGCCTTCTGGTGAGCCCAGTTAATTTTGTTGCGAATCCGAAGAAGCCAAGTGCCTTTTAGGCATGTAAACTATGAAATTTGACTGATGAACACTAATTTTTCTTAACAGCGCATGAAAGGTCTTGAAATTCTGTATCTGAAAGTGTACTCACACTTAGCGCCTTTTTGGCATAAAATCGAAAAATTCGAAGTATTGAGGAAACATTAAATAACACGCTACAGCCCAAACTGCTGGATCGATTTGGCTGAAATTTGGTAGGTAGAGATACCGTCACCCGCCGAAGAACTGATTTAATTCTGGTGGCAATTCGAGGGCGGCAAGTGCCATTTTGGCATATCAACTTTGAAATTTCAATAATGAACTCCTATTTTCTCTATCAGCACATGAAAAGTCTTCAAATTTAGTTTTCAAAATTGTACTCAACCTTAATGCCCTTTTGGCAAAAGATCGTAAAATTCAGAAAACTCACAGAAAACACATTTGGTTTGGTGGAGTAAAACTTAGGCATAGTAAATAGTAAAATTTAAGTGATATTAGTGATAGGATTGGATCATTCACCAAGTGGGGAGGTTTCAGCCGCTTCCGTAGCTGCCCATTTTTTAACCTCCCCAAACCCAACACAATTTTAAAAAAATGGGAGGTTACTGCAATCACTAAAATTTTCGAATTCGAGATGAGACCGGATCTATGCGTTTTGAGGTCTCAGGAACCCAAAAAAGTGGTTTTTAAAATGTGTCTGTGTGTATGTTCGTACGTTCGTACGTTCGTACGTTCGTACGTTTGTAAACACGCCACAGCCAAAACTACTAGACCGATTTGGCTGAAATTTGGTATGTGGGCATCTAACAACCTAACTTAGATCTGAAAAGCTTTTGGAGCCAATCGTGCCGCCGGAAATGCCCTTTTGGCACATCAACTTTTAAATTTTAAATGCAAACCCCCATTTTTCACTTCACCATAAGAAAGGCCTTCAAATTCTGCTTCTAAAAATGCATGCACTCTTAGTGCCTTTTTGACAAAAATTGAAATATTCGGGATTGTTAACGTACTTTAAAAACACGATACAGCCGAAACCTCTGGACCGATTTTGCTGAAATTTTGTACATGGAGACTGTATTATACATCCAAGGGCTAAAAAATGTTTGGAGGCAATCGACCCACGGAAAGTGCCGTTTTGGCACATCAATTTTCTATTTTAAATATACTCTAATTTTACCACCCTAAACATTTTAACCTCCCCACTCCACTTCACCATTTAAAAAAAAAGGGAGGTTACTGCAATCACTAAAATTTTCGAATTTGAGATAAGACCGGATCTATACGTTTTGAGGTCTGAGGAGCCCAAAAAAGTGGTTTTTAAAATGTGTCTGTATGTATGTACGTACGTTCGTACGTACGTTCGTACGTTTGTACGTACGTACGTACGTTCGTAAACACGCCACAGCCCAAACTACTCGACAGATTTAGCTGAAATTTGGTACGTGTGCATGTGATAACCCAACTTAGATCTGAAAAGCTTTTGGAGCCAATCGTGCAACCAGAAATGCCATTTTGGCACATCAACTTTTAAATTTTAAATGCAAACCCCCATTTTTCACGTCACGATAGGAAAGGCCTTCAAATTCTGCTTCTAAAAATGCATTCAATCTTAGTGCCCTTTTGACCAAAAATAAAAAAAAATTGATTTTTATCGGACTTTAAAATCGCGGTACAGCCCAAGCCCCTGAACCGATTTGGCTGAAATTTTGCACAAGGGGATTGTATTACACGTCGAAGAGGTGAACAAATTTTGGATTCAATCGGCCCACGGAAAGTGCCGTTTTGGCACACCAATTTCGAAATTTAAAATTATTCTCTAATTTACCCATCCAAAACAAGTTTTTGAAAGATTTATTGTCACTATCGAGGTCACCATCAGAAAGGTCTTCAATTTCTGGTTTTAAATGAGACAAAATTTATTCGCATTTAGAACCCTTTGGGTAGAAAAATCGAAATTTTGTAATAACACTGAAACCACTTTATAGCCCAAACTAGTGGATCGATTTGCCCGAAATTTGGTAAATGGAGGTGAGGTGACCCGTTGAAGAGCTGAAAGGCTTTTGGGAGCAATTAGTCAACGGGAAGTGTCATTTAGGCATATCAACTTTAGAATCTTAAACAGAAGTCCCTGAAATCAAAGACCCACGCGTTGGGGAGGTTCCAGCCGCTTCTCTGCTGCCTTTTTTTTTCAAATTTATGGTCAGCATCAGGAAGGTCTTCAAATACTTGTTCTAAATAAGATAAAATTCATTCGCATTTACTGTCCTTTGACTGTTTGGTACATTGTCGAACAAAACATAACAAATTTTCTGTTGAACTGACTACTATCTACCCAGAACATAAAGATCCACGCGATGGGGAGGTTCCAGCCGCTTCTCTGCTGCATTTTTTAGAACCAGAATTTGATCGTCTTTCTAATAGCGACATAAAAAAGGAAGCCTTGTATTTAAAATTTTAAGTTGCTATGCTTAAATGACACTTCCTTTGGACAAATTGCTTCCAAAAGCCCTTCAGGTCTTCAGCGGGTCACCCAATCTTTATGTACCAAATTTCAGCCAAATCGATTCACTAATTTGGGCTATAATGTATTTTTAGTGTTATTACAAAATTTCGATTTTTTGACCCAAAGAGCACTAAATGCGAACGAATTTTGTCTTATTTAGAACCAGAATTTGAAGACCTTTCTGATGGTGTCAATAAATCTATCAAAAACTTGTTTTGGATGGTTAAATGAGTGAGTAATTTTATCTTTGGAAATTGGTGTGCCAAAACGGCACTTTCCGTGGGCCGATTGAATCCAAAATTTGTTCAACTCTTCGACGTGCAATTCAATCTCCATGTGCAAAATTTGAGCCAAATCGGTTCAGGGATTTGGGCTGTACAGCGACTTTAAAGTCCGATAAAAATCAATTTTTTTTTAATTTTTGGTCAAAAGGGCACTGAGAGTGAATACATTTTTAGAAGCAGAATTTGAAGGCCTTTCCTAAAGTGACGTGAAAATTGGGGGTTTGCATTTAAAATTTAAAAGTTGATGTGCCAAATTGGCATTTCTAGTTGCACGATTGGCTCCAAAAGCTTTTCAGATCTAAGTTGGGTTATGAGATGCCTACGCACCAAATTTCAGGCAAATCGGTCTAGTAGTCTTGGCTGTGGCGTGTTTACAAACGTACGCAGGTACGTACGTACGTACGTACGTACGCACATACACACAAACACATTTTAGAAACCATTTTTTTGGGTTCCTGAGACCTCGAAACGTGAAGATCCGGTCTTATCTCGAATTCGAAAATTTTAGTGATTGCAGTAACCTCCCTTTTTTTTAAATGGTGAAGTGGAGTGGGGAGGTTAAAAGGCAGCAGAGAAGCGGCTGGAACCTCCCCAACGCGTAGGTCTTTGATTTCCGTGACTTGTGTTTAAGATTTTACAGTTGATATGCCTAAATGGCACTTTCCGTGGGCCGATTGAATCCAAAATTTGTTCACCTCTTCGACGTGTAATACAATCCCCATGTGCAAAATTTCAGCCAAATCGGTTGGGCTGTACCGCGATTTTGAAGTCCGATAAAAATCTCGATTTTTTTAGTTTTTGGTCAAAAGGGCACTGACAGTGAATACATCTTTGGAAGCAGAATCTGAAAGCCCTTCTTATGGTGACCTGAAAGATGGGGGTTTACATTTAAAATTTAAAAGTTGATGTGCCAAAATGGCACTTCTGGTTGCACGATTGGCTCCAAAAGCTTTTCAGATCTAAGTTGGGTTATCACATGCACACGTACCAAATTTCAGCCAAATCGGCCGAGTACTTTGGGCTGTGGCGTGTTTACGAACGTACAAACGTACGAGCGTACGTACGTACATACATACAGACACATTTTAAAAACCACTTTTTTGGGTTCGTGAGACCTCAAAACATATAGATCCGGTCTTATCTCGGATTCGAAAATTTTAGTGATTGCAGTAACCTCCCTTTTTTTTTAAATGGTGAAGTGGAGTGGGGAGGTTAAAACCGAATTTTTACGTATCCCGGTGAGGAGGCCTCCCTTAACGAGTCATTTTAACGCAAAACGTTACTCTTATCTTTTGTATTATTTTGATCTCATTTCTACGCCGAACCCAATATTCCTGGTCTATTTTTATTTTTATGGGCGTTAGGGGTTAATTGCTCTTGGACAGAGTAGCTCAAATTTGCACGACTGGTGCGACGAAACTATTAGTTTCAGGTAAGTAGCATAATATGGGAACTTTCTTGTAAAGAATTCGTAATCCTGAATATTGTATAAGTACCTCCATTTTTTTCGTATCATGAAAAGGAAATGATTTATAGGGCAAAAAACGTAATCCCTACGCATAATTCGCATTTGGGGGTGTTCCAGGCTGGGGTAGAGGGCGAAATTTTATTATATTTGTCTTGACTCTGAAATCTAAATATTCCAGCAAAGAAACCTCTGTTTAATTTTTTCCACTTTCCTGGCCATTTTTTACGCAGGCGTAGAGGGCCGACATTTTTGACATTTGGTTTTTAATCCAAAATTGTCGACTTGCACTCAACAATTGTCGACCGGATGAACAATTGTCGACTCGCACTCGACAATTGTCTACCCGATCGATAAACGACCACTCGACAATTGTCGATCGGGTCGTCAATTTCCGATCGGATCATCAATTGTCAATCGGGTCGTCAATTGTCGATCGACAATTGACCACTCGACAATAAGGGTTTTTAGTATAAGAAGGTCCTTTTCTAATCGTGACGTCGTCGAGCGCACTACGCCGTAATTGGTGCTTGAGCTCAGATTTCCTATTGCATGCTAACTTACGTGTCTGTAACAATTTATCTCTCTTTACGCGCCACCCCTGCAGTAGCACTATGCGCAGAAGCCACGCGCACATCTTCCGTCTTTTAACCTCCCCAACCCCAACACAATTTAAAAAAATGGGAGGTTACTGGAATCACTCAAATTTTCGAATTCGAGATAAGACTGGATCTATGCGTTTTGAGGTCTCAGGAACCCAAAAAAGTGGTTTTTAAAATGTGTCTGTGTGTATGTACGTACGTACGTACGTTTGTAAACACGCCACAGCCAAAACTACTAGATCGATTTGGCTGGAATTTGGAACATATGCATCTCGTAACCCAACTTAGATCTGAAAAGCTTTTGGAGCCAATCGTGCAACCGGAAATGCCATTTTGGCACATCAACTTTTAAATTTTAAATGCAAACCCCCATTTTTCACGTCACCATAAGAAAGATCTTGAAATTCTGCTTCTAAAAATGTATTCAATCTTAGTGTCCTTTTGACCAAAATTTAAAAAAAATTGATTTTTATCGGACTTTAAAATCGCGGTACAGCCCAAGCCCCTGAACCGATTTGGCTGAAATTTTGCACATGGGGATTGTATTACACGTCAAAGAACTGAACAAATTTTGAATTCAATCGGCTCACGGAAAGTGCCGTTTTGGCACATCAAGTTTTAGATTTAAAATTTTTCTCTCATTTAACCATCCAAAACACGCTTTTGAAAGATTTATTGTCACCATCAGAAGTGTCTTCAAATTCTGGTTTTAAATAAGACAAAATTCATTCGCATTTAGTGCTCTTTGGGTCAAAAAATCAAAATTTTTTAATGCCACTAAAAACACATTATAGCCCAAACTACCGGATCGATTTGACTGAAATTTGGTACATAGAGATTGGGTGACCCGTTGAAGACCTGAAAGGCTTTTGGAAGCAATTGGTCCGCGGGAAGTGCCATTTAAGCATATCAACTTAAAATTTTAAATACAAGGCCTCCTTTTTTATGTCGCCATTAGAAAGACGATCAAATTCTGGTTCTAAAAATGTATTCACAGTTTCTGCCATTTCAGTGGAAAGTAGAGAAAAAATTCTTTCTCATTAAAAGGGAGCGGGCTGACAGTGGATGACATAAAGTGGCAGTTATTGTCAAAAAGGTGGCAAAATATTAACCTTAAAAAGAACAAATTGTCAAATGTGATGGGTGATGTCCGAGGTGATGTCGGTATTTGTAAGGAAATTGCGAAATTAGTCACAGACGAAACGCATAAGAAAATTCTGTTCAATTGATTACTATATCTAGACAGCATACAAAGATCCACGCGATGGGGAGGTTCCAGCCGCTTCTCTGCTGCATTTTTTTTATACTAAAAACCCTTATTGTCGACCCGATGGATAATTGTCGAGTGCGAGTCGACAAGTTTGGATTAAAAGCAAATGTTAAAAATGTGGCCCCTCTACGCCTGCGTAATTAAAGAAATTTAGGGTAGGTAACGTAAATTCCAGCCTTAGAATGAAATAATCTGGTGTTTACTTGCACCTTAAGGTTTTAAATAAGACTAAATTCATTCGCATGGGTAGAAAAATCAAAATTTTGTAATAACACTAAAACCACGTTATACTCCAAACTATTGGATCGATTTAGCCGAAATTTGGTACATGGAGATTAGGTAATCCCTTGAAGACCTGAAAGGCTTTGGGAAACAATTGGTCCATGGGAAGTGCCATTTAGGCATATCAACCCTAAAATTTTAAACACGACAAGGAAATCAAAGAGGTTCCAATCATCATCCTATCCTAACATTTAATGACGGCGTTCGTGGGTATTATGATTAAAAATGTGAAAATGAGAGGATGGTCTACCTGGCAATGAAGGCAGCAGCTACTGTGCGAATCTTTGTGTTCCTGAGGAGGGCCACAAGAGTGAGGATGTTGCCCAGCACTCCCACGATCATAATGACGAGGGTGAAGACCCCGACCGCTGTCATCATCGGTCGGGAGTACCTGGAATTTGAAATAGTTGGTAGAGGAAACCACAAGTATAACGTCACAGGTTTGTTTCCGCATTTTTTCTTATCATTGCGGTCGGGTTTAATAATCAAGTTCTGCCTACAATGTTACATTATACATACACAATGCTTCAACGTTTTAGTCACTATGTAGGTACCTATAGTTCAAACAATCCTGCTCTTTTAAGGCATATTACATTCTATTCTAGTAGTGGGCTGCTTGTAAATTCTAGTTCATGAACTTCTTGCTTATGTTTTATTCTAAAATTGGGCAGTCTCGAAGACGGTAGAAACTTCTACTTTTTCACAGAATTTGTAAATGTACTGCCATTAACTTTTACCCATCAGAATCGGTAAGTCGAACGCGTCACCTCGGTCACCCCGGTGGGCGGGGTGTCGCTCGCTGATGGTGTGTTGCGCATTGTGCGGCGTTCATTTACTAAAATTTAAAATACAAATGTTTTTTTACCCCTACAATCACATTTTTCGAAAAGTGGCACTAAGGTTTTCGAACAGCTATAGAATTCGATAATAATGATATGCCTTTTCCTAAGAAAAATTCAAAAATGGGAACTTTTGCCCCTACAATGTCAATTTTCGAAGAAATGGCACTAAGGTTTTTGATCCGTCAATGCAACAACTATAGAATCTAATAGTAAGATTAAAAATGTTTTTGCTAAGAAAAATTTAAAAAGGGCCCTTTTGCCACTAAAATTACATATTTCGAAGAAATGGCACTAAGGTTTTTGGCTTGACAAAAATCTGAATTTCATATGGTGACGTGAAAAATAGGGGTTTGCATTAAATTTTTAAAGTTGATGTGCCAAAATGGCACTTCCTGTGGACCGATTTAGCCCAAAATCTTTTCAGCTCTTCCGAAATCCTAAGATGTCCACGTTCTAGATTTCGGTCCAGTATAGTTTGGGCTGTAGTGTGTTTACACACAGACAGACACTCAGACATTTTGACCTCCCCACTCCACTTCACCATTTAAAAAAAAGGGAGGTAACTGCAATCACTAAAATTTTCGAATTCGAGATAAGACCGGATCTATACGTTTCGAGGTCTCAGGATCCCAGAAAAGTGTTTTTTTGGAGCCAATCGTGCCACCAGAAATGCCATTTTGGCACACCAACTTTAAAATTGTAAAATGTAAACCCCCAATTTTCACGTCACAATAAGAAAGGCCTTCAGATTCTGCTTCCAAAGATGTATTCACTGTCAGTGCCCTTTTGACCAAAAACTAAAAATATCGAGATTTTTACCGGACTTTAAAATCGCGGTACAGCCCAAGCCCCTGAACCAATTTGGCTGAAATTTTGCACATGGGGATTGTGTTACATGTCGAAGAGCTGAACAAAATTTGGATTCAATCGACCCACGAAAAGTGCCGTTTTGGCACACCAATTTCCAAATTTAAAGTTATTCTCTCATTTACCCAGCCAAAACAAATTTTTGAAAGATTTATTGTCACCATCAGAAAGGTTTTCAAATTCTGGTTTTAAATGAGATACTATTTATTCGCATTTAGTACCCTTTGGGTAGAAAAATCGAAATTTTGTAATAACACTGAAACCACGTTATCGCCCAACCGCTACTGGATCGATTTGTCCGAAATTTGGTATATGGAGGTTAGGTGACCAGTTGAAGAGCTGAAAGGCTTTTGGGAGCAATTGGTCCACGGGAAGTGTCATTTAGGCATATCAGCTTTAAAATCTTAAACACAAGTCACGAAAATCAAAGACCCACGCGTTGGGGAGGTTCCAGCCGCTTCTCTGCTGCCTTTTTTTCAAAAACAACTTCTTTGGGTTCCCACTACCTATCCTAAAACGTAAAGATTTGATGTTTTTGGTAATTCGATTTCTCTTAATTTTTCGATCGATTCCAGTAACACTACGCGGCAGAGCGTAGAAGTTAAAAATATCAAGAAATTTTAGATTCTAATAAAATCAATTTAGGTAGGTACATTATAGTCAAACTGTACATTATCTATCGTAAAGGTTATGATCTTCCAATGATGAATTCTTTATAATGTTGATCGAAAAGTTCGAGTTTAAGATATAAAGAGGTGGCATAAGCCTCAAGGGCCCCTGTTTTTTTGGTATTTTTTAACGGCAGTGCGATACCAGACTCAGAAAAATCGAATATCCAAAAACATCAAATCTTTACGTTTTAGGGTCCTGGAAATCCAAAAAACTGGTTTTTGAAAAAATGTCTGTCTGTCTGTGTGTCTGTAAACAAGCTACAGTACAAACTACTGAACCGATCCGGCCGAAATTTCGTATGTGCACATTGTAAGATTCAAGTAAGAACTGATTAGACTTTGGGCCAAATCGATCCACGGTAAGTGGCGTTTTGGTACATCAAGTTCAAAATTTTAAAAGCATATCCCCATTTTTCACATCATCATAGGAAAGCTCTTGGAATTCTGCTTCCAAAATGTATTTACCCTTAGTGTCCTTTGGCAAGAAAATCATGAAAGACACGCTACAATCGAAACCACTAAACGTTCAGTGAGCACCTTGTAGGTGATGATGCGATTTTGGGCCAAATCAGGATTACATTATATGGCGGATACGATGGATTACATTATATACAGATTTATACGTTTATACAGGGAGCGCCTCCAATAAATCCGGAGAAAAAGTGCTCTACAACCGTTTACCTACTAAGAATTTTTTTCACAGATTTGCTCTCATGTCGAAACATGGTTAAGTTATGTACCTAAGCTAAGGCAAGCTGACAAATGTTGATATCTGCACTAAATTGTAACATACGTCATTCCAAGCACGACCAACTCTAATTACAAATTTTAAAAATGTCATGATAGCTCTCTCACAATCATGCGTTTCACCAAAGGATCGCTGGTTGTCTGCTGAAGCGCGTTAACTAGGGAAAACGGTGTGTTTTTTGCGAGGTTTCTTGACCCAAGTTCAAATCTGGACGAGGCTTATTTTTTCAATTGAACAATTGGACAGTTACTGAAATCGATCGAAAAATCGAATCGCCAAAAATATCAAATCTTTGCGTTTTATTTAATTGCTATTTCTATATTTATTAATTCTGTGAAAACGTAGAAGTTTCTACCATCTCCGAGATTGCCAATTTTTCTAACTTCAATTTTTTACGTTTAGAGTCCTGGAAACCCAAAAAAGTGGTTTTTGAAAAATGTCTGTCTCTGTCTTTCGCATCACCATAGGAAAGCTCATCAAATTCTGCTTCCAAAAGTGCATTAACGCTCAGTAGGTACTCTTTGACAAAAAAATCATCAGCCACAACTACTGAAGATATCGAGATGAAATTTTACGCACACGTTCAGTGAGCACTTTTTAGGGGATGACGCGATTTTGGGCTAAATCGGTCGATTACATTAGGCGCGTTCCTTTTACTCATTGATCTGAGGAGCCTCAGTTAATCTTAGCAATTTGATTGGTTGAGGCTCCTCAGATACATTAGTAAAAGGAACATGCCTATTATATCCAGATTTATACGTTTATATGGCGCCTCCCATACGTTTACATATAGGGAGCACCTCCAATAAATCCGGAGAGAATGTGCGCTTCTTTTGTTAACGTAATGAACATTTTCCCGAAATCGATAAGAAAGTCAAACTTTCATGACTATCTTGAGTCTTGAAAGATAATGAATTCCTGATTACACCAAACCCTTTACCCTAATACAGTCCTAGTAATGTAAAACAACAATAAATTTAAATTTCGTCATGGATACGCAATGAATCTGAAGCTTCTTCTTTACAAGACTATGATTTTTTAGACAATCGACAAAAATTACGTTTTTTGCGTCCGTTAAAAAAAGCACACTTTTTTCATTCGAAAGCGTTCTTAAAGGCACAGTAAACTAAAAAACCCATGTATTTTTTATTGCATAAAAGATTACTGGAAACGAGCGCTAACATGCCCGCAAAAAGAAAATTATTTTATTTTCAACTCCAAACAGCGCCGCAAAGATCCGTCATGACGTCATATGTGATAAGCCGCGTGTGCTTGCACTTGGAAAGCATTGGCGCTGCATTAAAGCGTTTCCTAATTTTAAGCGACAACCCCTCACTTGCAATACATCATTTTAAAGCTAATTTCAGTACCAATCCAATGCTGCAAATATTTTTAATATCCGTCTACCTTCCAACCCGATCAGCTGTAAAATTTTAAATTACATTTGGACCTTTTGTGATGCATCATTTTAAAGAGTATGAAATCCTCTGAAAACCAATGCAACCATTTTTGAAATCCATCCACTAGTTCAAAAGTTACAGAGGAAACAATAATTATTTCTACGGCGCGAGATCACTGCAGGGTGGCAAGCACGAGCGTGCAGCTGTATCACAAATGACGTCACGCGCCTCATTCAAACCGATTCTAGCAATGAATTGAAGTTCTCTGCGGCAATTTTATTTACGGCAACATTTATAAAATGCTATAAACTATCAATTAGACTAATTTTTGAAAAATTAATATTTTTAAGTTTACTGTTCCTTTAAAGTGTGTGTTTTTTTAACGACGACAAAGCGTGAAAAAAAGTGCCGTAGCGGTTCATTTTTTCACTGTTTTGAGTGAAAAAAAGAGCAGTTGCTAGATTTATCACGGACTTATACCAAGCCTCTCATTAGGGGATATTTTGCGAGTGAACTTTGAAACCGATGTTTGCTCCGAATTTTAACTGTACCTACGGTCGTAAAAAAATTTTGTATGCAACTCATGATATGAGTAAAGTAACTTTTATTCATTCGTCGAATTTGCGCACTACGCCTACGGCGTCGTGCGGCAAACACGAAGGCATGCATTTCTTCTCGTGAAAAAAAGTTACACTGTGCTCAATTGTTACGTAAATAACTATTTAAAAATTCCGAATTGATGACTACCTACATTTTTATTTAACAATTTATGCGGTTTCAGGAAAAAATTCGGTCATGAAAGTTACCTATACTACTGGACTCAGGAGTCAGGAGCTTAAAGTACTCCAGTAATCAATAACTTTCATGACTTGATATGTAAATAACTATTTCGAAAATTTGCAGAAAGACGCGACCTATCCAGTTATTAAATGCTATTATTTAAATAACACGAATAAATTTAAGAAACCTGTGAATATTTCAATAAAACAATCGCTCTAAAACGAAAGAAATTTAAATGTCCACACAAAGAGAAATTTACTTACAATGCAATTACCTAATCGATATCGGCCACAATAAGCGCGGCAACTAAACAAAACCCGCCACAGATGCATCCCACATGTTGCATCTGGGGTGCACACAATGCAATACAACAATAATATTAAGAAAAATTACGTACCGAACTAGTTCAGAAAATTGCGAGCGTGCAGTGTCCTCTTCCATTATTGTTGACACACTATCCCAGGAGCGATCCCTCGCACAGGATGGTTAAAAATTAATTTTAATTAGACCCAATAAAACTAAACTTCATCTAGTAGTACGATGATAAAGAGTGGCTTGACCAAAACCCGCATTTACACTCTTAGTCATTTATTAATCACGTTGTTTAGTTGGTATTTCATACTTCCACACCGGAATTCTCGTGACTAATTTGCCATTCGATTTCACTGATGGTACCACTTACAGGTACTTCCCGCGAAATAGACTACAAGACTGGAACAATATGGTAATGGTGATGACTGATGACGACACCAAAAAAAAAGCAACTAAACATCACGTTCAGTGTAAACACATTGGATGTTGTGCAAGGGCGTTCACCCAATTATTTGACTAGTGATAAGAAAGCGAATTTTTCTAAGAGCGGATACCACATCCTGACGATACCAACGTCTAGGAATTATCGGAGAAGCGACAAGGTAATGTCATGCTATGGGTTTCAAGGACGGCGATAAGAGAGGAAATGCGTCGGAAGTACCGGTCTATTCGCATTTAAATTTTATATATTTTGCTATTTGTAAGATGCTAATTTGCCTAGAGATAGGTGCAGGTTAATGTCAGGTCATGGTTCTTGGGAAACTGGGTCAGATTGAAGGCCGTGGTTGTCACTTTGGTACTGTTTTTGCCTATGGAAATATCAACATCAACAAATTAAAGTCAAAAAAATCTGCTGAAAGTTGGCTCCACGAAAAGTGCCGTTTTGGCACTTCAACTTTAAAATTTTAAGTGCAAACCACCATTTTTCGCATCACCGTAGGAAAGCTCTTCAAATTCTGCTTTTAAAAGTGTCTTCACGCTTGGTGCCCTTTTGGCAAAAACATTTACTTAATTAATATTTTTATTACCGGAATTTGATAGCTGTTTTTTTTCTTGTCGAAAACCTTGGTGCATTTTTTCGAAAAATGTCATTTTAGGGTGTTTATAGGAGCTCATTAAATTTTGAGCCAAATAGGTACCTAAAGCAAGTAATTCGAAAATTCGAAGGGAGGTTACTAAAATTTTCGAATTTGAGATAACACCAGATCTTCACGTTTTGGGGTCTCAGAAACCCAAAAAATGATTTTAAAAACGTGTCTGTGTGTATGTACATAATAATATATGTAATAGACCGGTTTGGCTGAAATTTGTTACGTCAGCATCTGATAACCTAACTTAGATCTGAAAAGTTTTTGGAGCCAATCGTGCAAATGCAATTTTGGCAAGACAACTTTGAAATTTTAAATACACACCCCCATTTTTGACGTCACCATAAGAAAGGCCCTCAAATTCTGCCCTTTTGACAAAAAGCTAAAAAATTCGAGATTTTTAACGTACTTTAAAATCACGATACAGCCCAAACCATTGAACCGATTTGGCTTAAATTTCGCATATGAAGATTGTATCACCCGTAGAGGAGCCTAAAAGTTTTTTTAGGCAATCAACCCTCGACGAGTGCCATTTTGGCGCATCAATTCTGAATTTTTGAAATTGTATTGATTTAACCATTTAAATAAAGTTTTTGAAAAATTCTTTGTCACCATCAAAACGGCCTTGAAATTCTGGTTTATGTAAGCCAAAATACGTTTTAGTGTCCTTTAGGGAAAAAAATCAAAATTTTGTAAAAACATTAAAAACACACCACAGTCCAAACTACTGAATCGATTTGGCTGAAACTTGATACATGTGACCCGCTGAAGAGCTGGAATCCTTTTGAAAGCAATCGGTCCACGGAAAGTGCTATTTTGGCGCATCGACTTTAAAACACACGAAAATCAAAGACCCACGCGATGGGGAGGTTCCAGCCGCTTCTCTGCTGCCTTTTTTTATTATTGTCAAGTCAAATTTCGATAAGTGTTATCTTTCAGGGTCGGAAACCTTGGTACCATTTTTTCGAAACATTTTATTTTAATGGTGAAAAGCCTCCTTGATTTTGTAGGTTCTGTTGCGACTTCAATTTAAAATTGGCGCCTTAAATCTATACAGGGTGAGTCAACGAGAACTTTGTGATTTGGTGGCTTACCATTATCGACCACGTAGAGTGAGAAGAAAATATTTTCATCCCCCTATCACTTTCGGTCCGGTTATACCGGAAGTAGAAGCCATTTTCATTATTTTAAATGGAATTTTTTTTTCTTTTACGGTTGGAACCACCACTGAATTGTGAGTCCATTTCACTTAGCTTATGTCAAGCTAAATGTCATATTTTTGGAAAAAATTAATATCTCCGAAATGGTTGAATATCAAGAAAACAATTATGCAGCGTTTGAAAGTAGAAAGTCTAAGCTATCTTGTCATGAGGACCTAATTCGTGCGGACTCGACAATAAGCTGCCTATTAATTTTTGAAGTTGACGAAAAAATCATGAATTACTCAATTTTTTCAAATGCAACTCCTTCAATTTTATTTCACTAAAAAATAGCTAATTATGATATTGCTACTCGAACTTGAATTAAATGCTATTTTTTAGTGCAATGAAATTGAAGTAGTTGCATTTGAAAAAAAAAAATGCAGCAGAGAAGCGGCTGGAACCTCCCCATCGCGTGGATCTTTGTATTCTGTGTAGATAGTAGTTAATTCAACAGAATTTTTTTAATCCTTGACTAATTTCGCAATTTTCTGACAAATACCGACGTCACCTCGGACATCACCCATCACGTTTGACAATATGTTTCTTTTAAGGTTCATCTTTTGCCACCTTTTTGACAATAACTGCCACTTTATGTCATCCACTGTCAGCCCGCACCCTTTTAATGAGAAAGAATTTTTTCTGTATTTTCCACTGAAATGGCAGAAACTATGAACACATTTTTAGAACCAGAATTTGATCGCCTTTCTAATGGCGACATAAAAAAGGAGGTCTTGTATTTAAAATTTTAAGTTGATATGCTTAAATGGGACTTCCCGTTGGGCAATTGCTTTCAAAAGCCTTTCAGGTCTTCAACGGGTCACCCGATCTCCATGTACCAAATTTCAGCCAAATCGATTCAGAAATTTGGGCTATAATGTATTTTTACTGTTATTATAAAATTTCGATTTTTTGAACCAAACAGCGCTAAATGCGAATTAATTTTGCCCTATTTAGAACCAGAATTTGAAGACCTTTCTGATGGTGACAATAAATCTTTCAAAAACTTGTTTTTAATGGTCAAATGAGAGAATAATTTTAAATTTGGAAATTGGTGTGCCAAAACGGCACTTTCCGTGAGTCGATTGAATTCAAAATTTGTTCAGCTCTTCGACGTGTAATACAATCCCCATGTGCAAAATTTCAGCCAAATCGGTTCAGGGGCTTGGGCTGTACCGCGATTTTAAAGTCCGATAAAAATCAATTTTTTTTTTATTTTTGGTCAGAAGGACACTAAGAATGAATACACTTTTAGAAGCAGAATTTGAAGGTCTTCCTTATGGTGAAGTGAAAAATGGGGGTTTGCATTTAAAATTTAAAAGTTGATGTGCCAAAATGGCATTTCCAGTTGCACAATTGGCTCCAAAAGCTTTTCAGATCTAAGTTAGGTTACGAGATGCCTATGTTCCAAATTTCACCCAAATCGGTCTAGTAGTTTTGGCTGTGGCGTGATTACAAACGAACGTACGTACAAACGTACGTGCGTACGTACATACACACAGACACATTTTTAAAACCCCTTTTTTGGGTTCCTGAGACCTCAAAACGTGAAGATCTGGTGCTATCTCAAATTCGAAAATTTTAGTGATTGCAGTAACCTCCCATTTTTTAAAATTGTGATGGTGTTGGGGAGGTTAAAATAAGTTCAATGGTTTGGACTGTACCGTGATTTTAAAGTACGTTATAAATCTCGAATTTTTTAGATTTTTGTCAAAAAGGCACTAAGAGTGAATACATATTTGGAAGCAGAATTTGAAGGCCTTTCTTATGGTGACATCAAAAATGGAGGCCTTGTATCTAAAATTTTTAAAATTGATATGCCAAAAGGGCACTTCCCGTGGACCAACCGCTTCCAATTGCTTCAACTCGTCAACGGGCCACCTAATGTCCGTGTACCAAATTTCAGCCAAATCGATTCACTAGTTTGGGCTCTAATGCATTATTAGTATTTTTACAAAATTTTGAGTTTTTATCCAAAGGGCACTAAGTGCGAATGAATTTTATCTTATTTATAAAACTAGAATTTGAAGACCTTTCTGATGGTGACAATAAAATTTTCAAAAACTTGTTAAGACGGTAAAATGAGAGAATGTTTAGATTTGAAAATGGATGTGCCAAAACGGCACTTTCCGTGTGTTGATTGCCTCCAAAAAAATTTCAGCTGTTCGGCGGATAATACAAGCTCCGTGTGCAAAATTTCAGCCAAATGGTTCCAGAGGTTTCGGTTGTATGGCGTTATTAAAGTACGTCAAAAAATCTCGAATATTAGAATTTTTGTCAAAAAGGCACTAAGCGTGAATGCATCTTTAGTTGCAGAATTTGAAGGCCTTTCTTATGGTGATGTGAAAAATGGGGGTTTGCATTTAAAATTTAAAAGTTGATGTGCTAAAATGGCATTTCCGGTTGCACGATTGACTCCAGATCTAAGTTAGGTTACGAGATGTCTATGTTCCAAATTTCAGCCCAATCGGTCTAGTAGTTTTGGCTGTGGCGTGATTACAAACGAACGTACGTACGTACGTACATACACACAGACACATTTTAAAAACCACTTTTTTGAGTTCCTGAGACTTCAAAACGTGAAGATCTGGTGTTATCTCGAATTCGAAAATTTTAGTGATTGCAGTAACCTCCCTTTTTTTTTAAGTGGTGAAGTGGAGTGGGGAGGTTAAAAGAGTAATCCGTGATTTGTTTTCGTCATGTTCAAAAATTAATAGGCAGTCTACTGTTGAGTCAGCATGAATTAGGTTCTCACCACAAGATAGCTCAGACTTTCTACCTTAAAACGCTGCATGATTGGTTTCTTGAACCATTTCGAAGATATAATTTTTTTTCAACTCGATTTTCCTGTAAACTTTTTGACATAGTCAAAAAATATGGCACTTAGCTTGACATATTCTAAGTCAAATAAACTCACAATTCAGTGGGGGTTCCAACTTTAAAAGAAAAAAAAATCATTTCCATTTAAAACAACGGTATAACCGGAAGTGATAGGGGGATGAAAATATTTTCTTCTCACTCTACGTGGCTGAAAAATGGTAAGCCAAAAAATCACAACGTTCTCGTCAAACTGGGATCGGCAGTTATGGACCGATCCCGCACTTTTGACTCACCCTGTAGATCATATGGTTAGGTAGTTCACGATCTGTATACAGGGTGGTCCAACGAAAAGTTTCCACCCCTAATATCTCGTGAACGGAACGAAATATAAAAATTTGCTCGGACAGGTCGATTTTTGTTTCGAGGGGGGCACTTTAATCCGCTGTTGGTGAAATTCCACAACGCAACCCCTAACCCCCAGTAACCCCAACTTCAAAATCTCAAATGGTAACCCCCCACTTGTGATGCATCATTTTAAAGCAAATTTAATTGCCAACCCAACGATGTAAAAATTTCTGGGATTTGATCAACTCCAGCGCCCTCTACGGTCAAATTTTAAATTACATTAGGGCCCTCCGTGATACATTATTTGAAAGTGTTTGAAATTCTCTGTAAAACGATGCAAGAATTTTTGAAATCCATTCACTCGTTCAAAAGTTACATTGAAGAACATGAGCTGGTTTTGGGCCTAGAAATACTTGAAGTTTACGCCTGTAATTTTTGAACGAGTGGATGGATTTCAAAAATTGTTGCATCGGTTTAGAAAGAATGTCAAACCCTTTCAATTGATGTATTACGAATGGCCCTAATGTAATTTAAAATTTGACCATAGAGGGCGCTGGAGTTAAATAAAGCTCAAAAATTCTTACAGCATTGGATTGACAATGAAATTAGCTTTGAAATAATGCATCACAAGTGGGGGGTTGCCATTTGAATTTTTGAAGAGGGGGTTAGTAGGGGTCAGGGGGTGTGAGGAAAAATTTCACCAAAGGCGAATTTGGGTGTCCCCCTCAAAGTAAAAATCCACCTGTTCGAGCAAATTTTTATATTTCGCTCCGTTCACGAGATATTCGGGGTGGAAACTTTTCGTTGGACCACCCTGTATTTACAATTCTGTGAAAAAGTTACTGAAATCGATCCAAAAATCGATTCGCCAAAAACATAAAATTTGTTACGTTTTATTTTCTTGCCATTTCCATATTTTTCCAAATTCTATGAAAATGTAGAAGTTTCTACCATCTACGTCTACGAGATTGCCAATTTTTTTAATTATTAATAGAGGAAAGTCGCATATTTTCGGGTAGTTGCCTAATTTCGGATAATGGGGTTTCTCCTCGTGTTTCTGCGAAATCTTTTGAAATTCATGACAAAAATTCTCGTGTACATTAACACCAAGTCAAAAGCTATCTTCATCTGAGGTATAATTAAATTTTTTAGAAAAGCTCGACTAGAAGGCAAAAAATTAAATTCGCCTTTCATCTGATCAGAGTTTTATTTTAGCGTTTCTAAATCGATAGTTTTCGTGTTAAATTAGTGGAGGCCATCCACTTGTAAGCTCTGGAGTTATGTTGGTTTCTGTTCAGGAAGCCTGTCTGTGGCAATATCATTAATGTTTTTCAGTTATGAACAAGATAAAATTTCTAATTTCGGATACCCGAATGCGGAGATACCCTTGTGTTTGACTATTCGCTCGCTCGTCTATTCTCTCCGTCGCACATAGGGGTATTTGGCAAATTTAGGCGGCCAAAATTTTTATTGGATTTATATCGATTTCCATGCATGTAAAATGTCTTTTAAGGATAAAAAAGATGATTTTTTTGAAAAAAATGCAGCAAAGAAGCGGCTGGAACCTCCCCATCGTGGTATTCTTTGATTTCCATATCTTCTGTTTAAAATTTTAAAGTTGGTATTCCCGTGAACCAACAGCTTCAAAAAACCTTTCAACTCGTCAACGGGTCACCCAATGTCCGAGTACCAAATTTCAGATAAATCGATTCACTAGTTTGGCCTCTATTGCGTTATTAGTACTTTTACAAAATTTTGATTTTTTTTAACCAAAGGGCACTATCTTATTTAAATGTAAAAAAAATCTGCGTCTCTTTATTGCATATATCTATTAAAAAAAGCAAAATAAAATTAGGTTTCTTTTATAATGAATTATACTAAAAATTATTCAGAAGACGATGAAAACCAGGGATCTTCATCTGGATACATTTCTTCTTCTTCTTCTTCTTCTTCTTTTTCTTCTTCTTCGTCATCTTCTGAAGATTCATCCAATGGGTTGGGATCAGCTGGCAATAATAAATCTATAGTTTCTTTCAAAAACGGGCTCGATTTTTTTTTAGGTGTCGACCTCAAACTTGTTAACAGGGGATCAGAGCTGAGTAACAGCCTATTAATTACATCCATATTACACGATTCCCTTGTGAATTTTCGAGCATAGTTGTGGCGATATAAACGAAAATGTTTGTTGCGGGCTTCCGCAGCCTCTTCTGATAACTGTCCTATAGGTAGTAGGGCGTTTTCTATTACAGTAGCACCATGTATTAGTATTTTATGTAATGTTGGTGTCATGGGATACCAGGGATATAACTGTACATATGTTTCAGCTGTTTTCATTGCATATTCGGAAAACTTCTCCACATTAATTTTGTGTCCACTTGAGATTACTTCCAAAATTACTTTTAATCTATAAATGAGATTAAAATCAATTCCGGTGATTTCTGAAGCTAATCGCGGATCGGCGAAAAATCTTCTACTCGTGTTCCCGTCATTCGTGTTACCAAAACCAGCTTTCGGTACATCCACAATTAAGCCAGTTTCTCTTCTGAATTTTTCTTGTATTTCCGATTTTCTTGCATTTACAGCTTGTTTACCAGCAGCATCGGAAGATCTAACCTGCCATTTTTTCAAAGGCAGTTTGTATGAAAGATGCAACAGACTTTCGAATAATCGAATTCTTGCATGCAACACAGATAGGCCAAACTTTAAATTATCGGTTTTGATTTCACCCCTTTTTGCTAAATTATTAAAATCTTTTGATGTTAAATTACAAATATAACATCTCATAGTAGAAGTAGTCTGTGTAGCCGCATTACACACTTTTCCGTCTATCATAGTAAGCATCAATGTGTGTTTAACAGTGAAAATTTTTTCTTCCATTACAACTTCTGTATTCTGTAACAACCTCGTTGAGTTTTCCACGTAATTTACTTCCTCTTTAGTCACATCTACTGATTCTTTCACAAAACGGATTCGGATGGGACGACAATATCGCGGCGAAGATGGCGTCGAGTTCTGCCAAACTACTTTACGGTTATCCTTATTTGTATTGCAAACTAATTGAAGTGGCACAAAAGAACTTTGAAAAATATTGGAATCATCGGAATCATTTTCAATCTTCTGCTTAAATTGTGTTTGTTGGGAGCCATCACAGCCCCATTTGCAAATTAATTCTAATGTCTGTCGCTCTTTTTCATTCAGAGTGAGCAAAACCTCTTCTAAGCTTAACAGCAATCGTTTCACAGTGTGGTCCATCAAATCTTGTAATTTTACCTCCGCACAGGTTGCAGTTACTCGATATGCGTCTTGAATGGGATAACAGTCTTGTTTTGCCCGTTGCAATACACTATAGCATGGGTAAAAATTTTTATTCGTACTTCTTATAATTTCGTACTGTCTTCTGGACAAATCAGCATCAACAAACATTGACAGTGCGCCAAGAGCTGTCATCTGTTTGTTATCATTACCGCTCAGATTTTTGGAATATGCTTTCTTGTATTTTTTTGCTCTGTTTGGCGAACTGATCATGTGTTTTAACATTTCCGAGGCAATTCTTTTTCCAGAAGTTTGTAAACTTATTTGTGCAGCATGAAGCAATATTTCTTCTTCAGTTGAATTTCGAATTTCTTCTGTTTTTCTCCTTTTCGTTCTTTCGCTCAAATCTGTAAATGCCTTTTGTGGCCGACCCGAACGTTGTAATACAACGGGAAGCTCAAAGGTTCCTTGCAACCAAGTATTATTTAGTGTCAAAAAAATATCACTTTTCCTATGTGCATTAACCCATCTTTGTTTAAATTGTGATTTAATGTATGAAAATCTGTGCTTGATTTCCTTTGTTTGGTCCACTGAATAATTATCATAAGTTAAAACATAATTTTCAAGAAATTCCAATTTTTCTTCAAAAGTTGGCAAATCTTGCTCTTCCATTTTGTGAAACAAAAATTTCCGGGTCAGAATTTTAGTATTTGATGGCCCTAAAACAAAATGCAGCGTCTTAGAATCAAAAAATATAATGTTCTAAAATTCCGCATTTATATAGTACCACTCATTAAAAATTCTGAATTTTAGTATTCCGCAAGTATCCGCAGCCAATTTCTTAATAATTCTTTTCCTTACACTGCCACCTGTATGATGAAGCAAATATAATAACAGGGACGCACCCTGAAGTATAACAAAAACCTTCGACTTTGTCGCAAAGTATTGAAAAATGAAGCATACAAAATTCTTTTTTTTATCAAATTTATACTACAGCCAAAGAAGATGAAAATAAATGAGTTACATCTTAAATGCATGTATACTTACCAGCTCTATCGGGATCCATAAGATGGTAGTTAATTATATTATGCAGAAAAAAAATATTCGACTTTTAATAGGAGGTATTCACAAACCCTGCCGAGAAAAAATATGTTCGCATAAAAAGACCATCAATTTCAGACTAATATTACGGTATGTAAACATCGCTTAAATGCGCGGAAAGGGCCGTATACTTGTTCTCTAGGTATTCCAGGATATCACTGACCGGTTTTTTCCGGCTTTCAGTGAATTCTAGGAAATCGACTTTTGGCCGCCTAAATCTGCAAAATACCCCTATGTGCGTCGGATAACTTGAGAATTGATTGAGATATGGAGCTGAAACTTGGTTTGCAGTTGTGTTTCCTTAAATACTCGGCGGGGATTGTTTTTGGGCCATATCGGACGTCGGACCAAGGGGGTGGGAGTTAGTGGTGAAAAACCGAAGAATTATTAAGTGCAATAACTCGAGAAGTAGTGGAGTGTTGAAGGTGAAAAGAAGGCAATTTCTGCGGATTAAATTTAGGGGTTGAAAACAACAAGAAATAAGATAACTCCGCAAGGGTTGCACGCAGATATTTAAAACTCAACGTACAAATATATTTCGATGTAAACTTGTGGAGGATGCTTTTTCCGCAAAATCAGAGAAATGGGGGGGGAGGGGTGGAAATTAGGAGTTGCAACTCAGAAGTATTGATTGAAATTGGCGTCCTTCGATAACTTTCTATTAACGATTCAAAAAAGGTGTTATATTTTGGGAAAAAACACCCATAACATGCAGAAAAACAAAAATACTAGAATTCAAAACTACCCCCATCTCATGAGTTTTCAACCTAAAGCCAACCCCTAGGCTACTAACAAACAGCTGCTAAGGCTTTGCAAGCGGACAAATTCATTTCGATTGGATTAGGGTTTTGAAATTGAAAACTCAACCTTCTTTATAGCTTGTGGGGGTGATGAAATGGGGGTTGCAGTTTAAGGGTTGAAATGTTCATGAAACCCAGAGAAGCAATACCTGCTGTGAAACTGTGATGTCTTAAATAATATTGTATCTTAATTTACCGAAGGATATGAAATTTATGGGTGGAAATTCGAAATTTCACTGAATAATATAGGGTTGCAATTAATACCATTCTATAGCTTTCGATTGATGGTACATACAAAAGTGGTTTGAATGTTCATTCGCGAAAACCGCCCTTAAAGACGCTACTACCCCTAACATGCAGAAACGCAAAAATGCGAAAACTCATAAACTGCTCAACGTATCAAGGCTGAATTTTGCGCGTCAATTTACAGTGACACTGTACGCGTATAGGTAAATTTTCATTATGATCTAACAAGAAGGATTAAATTTAAGGGTGGAATAAAATTATCGGGTTCGATAGATTTCGGTCAATCATTGAAAAAAAGTCAACTTAAAACCAACCTCTGCTAGGCTACTAACAACCCCTAACCCCTAGCAAGCGGAGTAAATACGTTTTACTTATTTTAACCTCCCCAACCCCATCACAATTTTAAAAAAATGGGAGGTTACTGCAATCACTAAAATTTTCGAATTTGAGATAGCACCAGATCTCCACGTTTTGAGGTCTCAGGAACCCAGAAAAGTGGTTTTTAAAATGTGTCTGTGTGTATGTTCGTACGTACGTACGTACGTTCGTACGTACGTTTGTAAACACGCCACAGCCAAAATTTGGTACGTAGGCATCTCATAACCCAACTTAGATCTGAAAAGCATTTGGAGCCAATCGTGCAACCGGAAATGCCATTTTGGCACATCAACTTTTAAATTTTAAATGCAAACCCCCATTTTTCACGTCACCATAACAAAGACCTTCAAATTCTGCTTCTAAAAATGTATTCATTCTTAGTGCCCTTTTGACCAAAAATTTAAAAAAAATTGATTTTTATCAGACTTTAAAATCGCGGTACAGCCCAAGCCCCTGAATCGATTTGGCTGAAATTTTGCACATAGGGATTGTATTACACCTCGAAAAGCTGAACAAATTTTTAATTCCATCGACTCACGGAAAGTGTCCTTTTGGCACACCAATTTCCAAATTTAAAATTATTCAATCATTTAACCATTAAAAACAAGTTTTTGAAAGATTTATTGTCACCATCAGAAGGGTCTTCAAATTTTGGTTTTAAATAGGACAAAATTAATTCGCATTTAGCGCTGTTTGGTTCAAAAAATCGAAATTTTATAATAACAGTAAAGACACATTATAGCCCAAATTACTGAATCGATTTGGCTGAAATTTGGTACATGGAGATTAGGTGACCCGTTGAAGACCTGAAAGGCTTTTGGGAGCAATTGGCCCACGCGAACTGCCATTTAAGCATATCAACTTAAAATTTTAAATGCAAGGCCTCTTTTTTATGTCGCCATTAGAAAGACGATCAAATTCTGGTTCTAAAAATGTACTCACAGTTTCTGCCATTTCAGTGGAAAAAAATGCAGCAGAGAAGCGGCTGGAACCTCCCCATCGCGTGGATCTTTGTATTCTGTGTAGATGGTAGTCGATTCAACAGAATTTTTTTTGTGCTTATCATCTGTGACTAATTTCGCAAATTTCTGACAAATACCGACATCACTTCGGACATCACCCATCACATTTGACAATATGTTCCTTTTAAGGTTAACAGTTTGCCACCCTTTTGACAATAACTGATACTTTATGTCATCCACTGTCAGCCTGCTCGCTTTTAATGTAAAAGATTTTTTTCTCTATTTTCCACTGAAATGGCAGAAACTGTGAATACATTTTTAGAACCAGAATTTGATCGTCTTCCTAATGGCGACATAAAAAAGGAGGCCTTGTATTTAAATTTAAAGTTGATATGCTTAAATGGCACTTCCTGTGGACCAATTGCTTCCAAAAGCCTTTCTGGTCTTCAACGGGTCACCCAATCTCCATGTAGCAAATTTCAGCCAAATCGATTCACTAATTTGAACTATAATGTATTTTTAGTGTAATTACAAAATTTCGATTTTTTGACCCAAAGAGCACTAAATGCGAACGAATTTTGTCTTAATTAAAACCAGAATTTGAAGATCTTTCTGATGGTGACAATAAATCTTTCAAAAACTTGTTTTGGATGGTTAAATGAGTGAATAATTTTAAATTTGGAAATTGGTGTGCCAAAACGGCACATTCCGTGGGCCGATTGAATCCAAAATTTGTTCAGCTCTTCGACGTGCAATACAATCCCCATGTGCAAAATTTCAGCCGAATCGGTTCAGGGGCTTGGGCTGTACCGCGATTTGAAAGTCCGATAAAAAACATTTTTTTTTTATTTTTGGTCAAAAGGGCACTGAGAGTGAATATATTTTTAGAAGCAGAATTTAAAGGCCTTTTCTATAGTGACGTGAAAAATGGGGGTTTGCATTTAAAATTTAAAAGCTGATGTGCCAAAATGGCATTTCTAGTTGCACGATTGGCTCCAAAAGCTTTTCAGATCTAAGTTGGGTTATGAGATGCCTACGCACCAAATTTCAGGCAAATCGGTCTAGTAGTTTTGGCTGTGGCGTGTTTACAAACGTACGCACGTACGTACGTACGCACATACACACAGACACATTTTTAAAACCACTTTTTTGGGTTCCTGAGACCTCGAAACGTGAAGATCTGGTGCTATCTCAAATTCGAAAATTTTAGTGATTGCAGTAACCTCCCTTTTTTATAAGTGGTGAAGTGGATTGGGGAGGTTAATAGAGAAAAAATTGTCCTCCCGCGCACTAAGCGGCTGGCAGCGCGACCCAGGTCGCCCGGCGGCTAAAAACAACGTAAATTCCGCGCGCGGCCTGACGGCCAAGTGCGCGGCACCCCATTAAACCCCGTGGGACTCGACGGCCGCGGGCGGCCAGGGCCGCGCTGTCAGCCGCTTAGTGCGCGGGAGGCCTAAAAGGGAGCAGGCTGACAGTGGATGACATAAAGTGGCAGTTATTGTCAAAAAGGTGGCAAAAGATAAACCTTAAAAGGAACATATTGTCAAATGTGATGGGTGATGTCGGTATTTGTCAGAAAATTGCGAAATTAGTCACAGACGTCAGACGATAAGGATAAAAAAAAATCTGTTGAATTGACTACTATCTACACAGAATACAAAGATCCACGCGATGGGGAGGTTCCAGCCGCTTCTCTGCTGCATTTTTTTCTTTAATTTTTAACGTTTACTTAGTTTATTCACTTTTTCGACCCCCTTAGCAATATTTCAATCTCCAAAAGTTTTGCATAATTTTGACTTATTTTCGTGGTTTTTTGTACTTCTACTTAACTACCAACGATTAATTATTATCCCCTCAGACTTTTTATATCTTTTTCAACCCCCTAAGTGTTAATTTTGCAAAATTCGCGTAATTTCTTTTTTAGTCGACTATATCCGAAAGTGTCGCGTTTCGGTACCCATTTGCGTACTGAAAGTTAAATTTTTCATCCTCCTTGCACCGAAAGTCTTGACGTGACATTTGACGTTTCCAATCGACTACGTTAATTCATACTTTGATGACATTACAAAATTAGAATAAATTCAATTAATACAATTATAATGATCAATTCGTCGACTGAAAAATATTATGTGCATCTCAGCCAAAACACGATTTTGCTGTCCTCGGCTGTTGCTCAACTCGCTCTGCTCGTCTCGCAAATTCCAGGCTCGTCCAGCAAAGTCGTTCTTTCGGACCTTGATACACAAATAACTATTTTCTTCTATTCTATTCTATCCTCCGGTAGATTTTTTTAATTTTTTGGATTTACTTGCAATGTAGAGCATTAAAGTTTGTTTCTTTTCCCGTCCGAACGTATTTTGTGGAATTAAAATTATTGTAATTTATGTTTTTTCTAACATGCTACGTTTTCCTAGACTCCGAGGTGTGTTATGTATGAGGCGCCGTTTGTATCACAATTAAATATAACTAAAATCACAAAATAAAGTTCAAAGCAAGTAAGAAAACAATTCTAATCACTTAAAAGTGATGAATGACAACATCATTTTGCTTTTTATTTTGATTTTCGTTCCTAAAATATATTTGTGTAATCCTGAATTCCTAAATTCTTATCGGCAATTACAGTAACCTGTAAACCATTGACGCAGACGCAGGCTCCACCCTTATTATAGAGGTTGGTACGGACCCGGAAAGTTTACTTTCTTTTAGAATAGTTCACAATTGGCCGTTGCACCGTTGGAAGCATAGACAACCCTTGACCCTCCGATTAACGTGTATTTTACCGGGTTGAACGTGATTTTTGCATGGCTTTTGATAGTTTTTAGTCAAAATTTTAGTGAATGCTGAATGCTGATGTTATTGGGCGCTTTCCATTAAGTTACTTTTGTGTCGGCTCGGGTCGACACAAGTCGACTTTGCGCTTTAGACATACGGCGACTCCAAACAAATGGAAAGCAGAAATGTCAATTTGAGTCGACGCAAGACGATTTGTGTCAAGTAATGGAAAGCACCCATCATAGATTCACGCGAAATTCGCAGATTTTACGCGAATTAAAATGGCCGATGAGTCTAAACCCCACTTTTGTATGCGCCGGCCATTTTTATTCGCGTAAAATCTGCGAATTTCGCGTGACTGAAAACGAGGCTTAACACAGACCATGAGGTTATGAAGCAAAACTCGAAAAAAAACGATTTTAAAAAAAGTCTGTTCAAGGCCCCAAAGGTAAGGTAATGGTAAGATGAATGAAAACTAAACTAGTACAGTATTTTGTCAACTTAGGACCCGATTCCAAGTTGATTTAAATACGTTATCACGTGATGTCGTAAGTGTGGTTAGGATCGCAATTTGAAAAATACTCTTAATAGATTATACATATACGATAATCACACACGAAACATTTGCCAAAAATGATTTGGCAACATGTTGAGTGTGTGATTTTCATTAATCACAGTTGTGTCTACACAGTAATGTAATGAAAATATTTTTGGGCTTTACCTGACAAAATAATGAACAAGGACAAATCTAAGAGGGGCACATTCGGACTGGGATTTTTCAATGCAAAAAAAAAGTTAAAAAAAAACTTGCGAAAACTTCCAAAACCCCCAATTTCTTATGGCGTTTTCGGCTGACATTGCTTCTGGAGTATCTCTATTTCATTTTTCACATTCCCACGTCGCGAGCGGAAAAAGGATGCAGCTTCTATTGAAAGTTGCAAAATCACTCCGAATCAGAGTATTATTGCCATCCCCTTTCTTCTTATGGCCATGTAACTTGGAAAATGTATAATCAATGTCAGCCGAAAACGCCATTAATTGGCACAACTTTCAAAAGGTCAGTCGCTGTAAAATTTGATATAAATATATATATGTATATCAAGAGGGCCCTTTGAGGAGCTGTTTTTGGGGGTGCTATTTTTTAGCCTGATATTAAAGAAGATTATGCGCTGATCCCGTAGATCAAATTTTTATGATTTTAGGACATTGCGTTTGAGAGATATTTAAAAAAAGCATGCAAAGGTCACTTTGGGGAGGAACATGGTTCTGATCTCGGCTAACCACCGGATTGGTCCAAATCGGCCTCCCCAAACGGCCCCTTGCGTAAACGATAAATTAGTATATTTGGTTGCCTAAGATTATTATTGAGCTTATCCAAGACAGTTCCTTCTGAGGGGCAATTCACTACCAGGCTTAGGTGTACAAGTTAAGATTACCAAGATTAGAGTTAGTAAAAGGTTTTAGTAATCTAAACACTAATTAGAATCAGGATTACCGTGGAATTACAAAAATTACATTCAGAATTACTAGAATTATTTAGATTACGCTCGTGAAGTACATGAATTACATGAATTACCATTACAAACGCGATCAGCTGTTCCATCTGATTCACCATTCTTAATTCAGTTTATAAAATAGAACTGGCAGAATTACTGTTGGAATTACTAGGATTACGTACAGAATTACTTGGATTACATTTAAAATTACTACTGGAGTACCAAATTACCAGAGGATTAAGCGGATCACTTTTAGCATTAACAGGATTACATGCGAATACGTGGAATTACTACGATTAATACCAAGCAGTAACTGAAGTACATATTAGGTGTACTTTGAGTGAATTAATTCAAATTCAAAGGCCCTTTCGCCATTGATCCCTTGGGGAACTAAAATTTTTGTGAAAAGAAGTTTTTGGTCTTAGGCTACATTTTTCTACAATAGCAGGACTCCTGACTCGGCCAGGCTCATCACACGGAAGGGGTAGTCGCTTTGGGGACTGTAACACTCCTATTTATGAAAAGGGATTACTATTGAGAACATCACTTACTTAGGAACCCTCGTGAGGCATGTATGCAGTGATTTGAGGTTGTTCTGTGAAGTTTTCTGCGAAAAAACCTCAAAAATTTTGCTTTTCTCGTTATCAGAGAACACTTCCCCATAAGGACCGTTGCATATATACAATTGACACTTGTTGTCTATGCATTGGTCCCTTTGGGGAACTTCGATTTTGGAGAAAATTACATTTTTGGGCTTAAGGTACTTTATGCTACAATAGAAGGGCTCCTGGCTCGGCCAGGTTCATCACACGGAAGGGGGAGTCGCTTTGGAGACTGTAACACCCCTATTTATGAAAAGGGGGTTACATTTGAGAACATCACTTACCTAGGAACCCTCGTGAGGCATGTATGCAGTGATTTGAGGTTGTTCTGTAGAAGTTTTCTGCGAAAAAACCCCAGAAATGTTGCTTTTCTCGTTATCAGAGAACACTTCCCCATAGGGACCGTTGCATGTACACAACTGACACGTATTGTCTATGCATTGGTCCCTTTGGGGAACTTAAATTTTTAAGAAAATACCATTTTTGGGCTTAAGGTATTTTTTCTACAATAGAAGGGCTCCTGGAACGACCCGGGTCACCACACGGAAAGGACGAGTCGATTTGGAGACTGTAGCACCCCCAATTGTGCAAAGGGACTGCTTTTGAGTACCTCACTTATTTAGGAACCATCGTGAGGCATTTATGTAGTGTTCCGAAAAGTTCTGTTCATCAAAAAGGTTGTCTTTCTCGATATAAAAGAAACACTTCCCCAAAGGGACCATTGCATATACACAATTGACACTTGTTGTCTATGCATTGGTCCCTTTGGGGAACTTAAATTTTTGAGAAAATACCACTTTTCTAAAAAAAGCTCAGTTTAACCTTTTTAAAGCTTTATTGTACCTTAGCAGCTTTGATTTGTCCTGTGGTATAAAACTAGGGTCCCTGGGAGTGGTCAGGGCCGAAAGTAAATACACGAATCTCAAAAATGTTCGCATTGTATCCTCTACTTCCATACTGCGAATTTTCTATTAATTTGGGCACATTATAAGCTACTTTGGATGGGACGTTACAATTGAAAGCTGCTGGAGGCTGCTGGACCATTAAATTTTCACGCCACCTCTAGTTTGTTGAAAATTTGTTTGCAAAACCAAAAATGCAAAGTTTTGAAGCTTCCCGAAAGGGACCATTTCATAGACACTAATGACAGTTGTTGTCTATGTATTGATCCCTTTGGGGAACTAAAATTTGTGGTAAAAAACATTTTTGGGCTTGGGCTACTTTTCTCTAAAATAGAAGGACTCCTGGCTCGGCCAGGTACATCACACGGAAGGGGGAGTTGCTTTGGAGACTGTAACACCCCTGTTTATGAAAAGGGATTACTTTTGAGTGCGTCACCTACTTAGGAGCCTTCGTGAGGCATGTATGTAGTGATTTGAGGTAGTTCTGTGAAATTTTCTGCGAAGAAACCTCAAAAATGTTGGATTTCTCGTTGTCAGAGAACACTTCCCCATAGGGACCGTTGCATATACACTATTGACATTTGTTGTATATGTATTGGTCCCTTTGGAGAACCTAAATTTCTGAGATAATAACATTTTTGAGGTTAGGCTACATTTCTTCACATAAGAATGACTCCTGAAGAGGCCCAGTTCGCCGCAAGGATGAGGGACTAGATCTTGGCATGGGACCACCCCCATTTGTGGGATGACTTTCGCTTTGAGTACGTCACTCGCTTAGGAACCATCACGAGGCATAATATGCCACCTCCAATCACTAAATATATTATATATTTGTGATTAGAGGTGGTTCTGTGAGGTTTCATGCGAAGAAAAATCAAAAAGATTGTCTTTCTCGATATAAAAGAAACACTTCCCCAAAGGGACCATTGCATATACACAATTGACACTTGTTGTCTAGGCATTGGTCCCTTTGGGGAACTTAAATTTTTGAGAAAATACCATTTTTGGGCTTAGGGTGTTTTTTACGACCCGCTTTACCACACGGAAAGGAAAACTCGATTTGGAGACTGCAGCACCCCCAGTTGTGCAAAAGGACTGCTTTTGAGTACCTCACTTATTTAGGAACCACCGTGAGGTACCTCACTTATTTAGGAACCACCGTGAGGCATTTATGCAGTGTTCCGAAAGGTTCTGTTCAAAGAAATATCAAAAAGGTTGTCTTTCTCGATATAAAACACTTCCCCAAAGGGACCATTGTATATACACTACGGTCTATGTATTCGTCCCTTTGGGATACTCAATTTTCTAAAAAAGCTTAGTTTAACCTTTTTATAGCTTTATTGTACCATAGCAGCTTTGATTTGTCCTGTGGTATAAAAGTAGGGTCCCTGGGAGTGGTCAGTGTCAAAAGTAAATACACGAATCTCAAAAATGTTCGCATTGTATCCTCTACTTCCATACTGCGGATTTTCTACTAATTTGGGCACATTATAAGCTACTTTGAATGGGACATTACAATTGAAAGCTGCTGGAGGCTCCTCTGAACCATTAAATTTTCACGCCACCTCTAGTTTGGGAAAATTTGTTTGCAAAACAAAAAAAGAAATGTTTTGCAAGCTTCCCAAAAGGGACCATTGCATAGACACTAATGACATTTGTTGTCTATGTATTGATCCCTTTGGGGAACTAAAATTTTTGGAGAAAAAAATATTTTTGGGCTTAGGCTACTTTTTTCTACAATAGAAGGACTCCTGACTCGGCCAGGTTCATCACACGGAAGGGGGAGTCGCTTTGGAGACTGTAACACCCCTATTTATGAAAAGGGATTACTTTTGAGTGCGTCACTTACTTAGGAACCCTCGTGAGGCATGCAGTGATTTGAGATTGTTCTGTGAAGTTTATTTTGGCTATCGATCAGTTTTGGGCTTAATTATGAAATGAGAATTAGGGCCAATAACCTCAGAAAGGACCAAATATGGATCCTCTAATTACAACAGGCGAAGTAGGTACCTACGTAAAACGTAATAAAATACGAGTGAATCGCTCAATATTGTTAGGTACTGGTTAGGTACCTTAACTTAAAATTATCAAAGGGGCCCCTCTTTGCTAGTTATATTTAGTACATATACATTTAAGAATTAAGGTCAAGTTGGGCCGTAAAATCAGAATGTCACGTTGAAACCTTATGAAGATTATCATTCATTTGTATTCAAAATTAACGTAAAATATCTTAAATATCCCCAATTAATTTGTTGTGATTGTCATAACCTCAAATATTACAAAACCTGGCCAAATTTACATTTTTGGAGTTTCTGGCACTCAGAGGCCCTTGGAAATCTCTAAAGAAGATTTCCGCACTCAAACCAAAACTCAAACGCCCTTGAACTCCTTGGAGGATTTATATAGAAACAGAAACTTTCCAGGTCCGCACCAACCTCTATAATAAGGGTGGAGCCTGCGTCTGCGTCAATGGTTTACAGGTTACTGTAATTGCCGATAAGAATTTAGGAATTCAGGATTACACAAATATATTTTAGGAACGAAAATCAAAATAAAAAGCAAAATGATGTTGTCATTCATCACTTTTAAGTGATTAGAATTGTTTTCTTACTTGCTTTGAACTTTATTTTGTGATTTTAGTTATATTTAATTTTGACACAAACGGCGCCTCATAGTTATGGGGCAAAGAAAAAAGTAAATCAAATAATTTTTAAACGAAAATTTGGGCAATTTTCACAAGCTATCCGAAAACAAACGACCTTCCTCTAATTCCAGAATATGGTATAATTATTTCTCTTGTGCGAATGACCCTCGATCCAATATCGCAGAAGTCTCCGGCAACAATTGACCTCGATGAGATCGAGCAAACAAATTATTACAAACCGTGACGTAGCTTGTTAGTCACCAAGAATGTCCAACAATCCACTCATTCTTGCTTTCACCTGACTCACCTTGAATCCATGGAGACATCGATCAAACTTCAAAGATGTCGCAGACAGATGACGGCGTTGAGGAGATCCCTTACGATGGCGAAGAAGAAGGAGAAGAAGAGGAAGAGGGAGAAGAGGAGGAGGAAGAGGAAGTGCAAGAGCACTGGAGCATCTACAATGCCGATACTTTCATCTCCACCCCCTTCCAGAGCGAGGCTTGCACGATCCCGGAGGACATCCTGGAATTCCAGTACGGATTCAAAATGTAAATGCTTTTAAACGAAAAATAATGTTCCAGCTTTTCCTTCGGGTATGACTGCCGAAAACAATTTAATTTAACAGTGGCAGATCCGGATACGATTGTTTTTGCCTCTGGAAATTTCATAAATTTTCTTGACGTTCCGTCGAGGGCTATCTCGTTTCGAAGAAGTGCTCTTGGGGGAGGAATTGGCCACATTAAGGTACCTAGGTGATCGTTAATAATTTTTTTCATGTTTTAAATTAAAGGCCAATCCTCAGCCGGAATTTAATCATATAGCTGTTGCTGAACATGGAGACCCACCCCTAATAATTATTTACGAGTGGCCCACGATGGAAATTAATTGCGTGCTGAAGGGGGGCGCCACTCGATTATATTCCCATTTAGATTACAGGTAATTAGGTTTATATTATCTACTATTTGTTACGAAAGCGTAGAGCTGCCATGATATTTGCTGACTTTTTTTTATTTTGTAATTTACAGAAAAAGTGTAAATTTACAGAAAAAAGTGTAAGTTTACAGAAAAAGAACGAAAACATAAATTTACAGTTTTTACGCACTCCTGAAGACCCTGGAGTAGCTAACTTGGCTTTTGCAAATAAATGAAGCACAATATTTTTGATGTCGTCTTAGCGTGGTGTTTAAATTGAGATAAGTCACAACTCGTCGTGACAGTGTGGCGTGGTGTGTTGGTGTAGTACTTGGCTACCACTCGGTGGCCCCGGGTTCAAACCGCGTCTGCGGACATCGTTTCTTTCACTTTTTTTTGTTTTTTTTGAAAAGTATTTTATAAGTACTGAAAAATCTTCAATTGATCTCTTTTTATTATTAAGTGCATTGATTTTTATCTTGCCTGATGCAATCAATGGGCGGAGATTCCCAAGAAAATTGTATAGGTATACGACACAGAAAGAATGATAATTATTTGCAACGAAATTCACTATTAGTACCTACATTGCTGCAGTTCTAGTTTTCTATTGATTGCTGGTTGTCGTACCTTAATTATTAACGCATTGATTGTTATCGATAATTTTTTCGATTGCTGTCCAATAACATATGGGCTAATTACTTTATTAGAATGCATGAGAAAAAATTACCTGATGCAATTCAATGCACGAACACGAAGGAAATTCGCAAGAAAATTGTATACAACACAGAAAATATGGTAATTATTTACAGCAAACTTCGCTATCAATATACCTACTATGGAAGCGCTGAGGGATCAGTCTTTTATTGAATTCTTGACTTTTATCTTAAGATCTTGACTTTTATCTCAAGATCCAAGATCTTGACTTTTATCTCAAGATCCAAGATCTTGACTTTTATCTCAAGATCCAAGATCCAAGATCTCTTGGTCCGATATGGCCCAAAGCAATCCCCGCCGCGGCCGAGTATTTTGGGAAACACAGCTGTATACCAAGTTTAAGCTCGATATATCAATCTGTTTTCAAGTTATCCGACGGGCAGACTAGACGAGCGATAGGGTCAAGTCTTGAGAAATTCAAAGTCTTGAGATAAAAGTCAAGATCTTGAGATAAGTCAAGGTCTTGAGGTAAAAGTCATGAATTTTTTAAATCGAAAAGAAAAGACTACCGAGTGATCCCTCAGCGCTTCCATAATACGCCAATACCTATCCCTCAGCGCTTCCATAATACGCAAATACCTACTTCATCGGGATGTCTCCCCAAAAACAGAAACAAAAACATAAATAACTTATATAATAATTATGTATTTAATTGTAGGTACCTACTAATTAATGAAACGTTGATTTCTATAAAAAAATTGTAGCTTATTAATTTTGCTTGGTTAGTTACTTGGTTGAGTATAGACATGGTTAGTCACTCCGTACATTTTGATAGTCACTGTATACGTCAAAATTACATGGGGCGAGATATCCTTTTTTGACATGTTAGAAGTCTTCAAAATGTTTTGGCTCAGGGTTGGTCTCTGGGAATGTCTAACCATTGTCTAACCATGTCTATACTAAACCAAGGTAAGTTATAGGTATAATCTGTCCGGGATCCACACGACCGAGATTCACCCGATTTCCATGGCGATTCATTGTTGACAACAATGATTCGCCATGGAAATAGGGTGAATCCCGGTCGTGTGGATCCCGGACAGACCATAGTAAAAAATTATGAGTAAATAATGCCTGTTGCTGCAGTAACCACTCTCAATTCTAGTTTTCCGTTGGCTGCTAAGCAGTGGAGTACAATAATCAATAGTAATACGACGAGTAGTCTCTTGATTGCCGCAGGTTTTGACGTCCGAATGGTTGTCAACTACGAGTCAAAATGGTAGACTTGTTTAGGCTAAAAAGGGGACGAGAGCTTGCTCGAGTCCTCTTTGACCGAAAAAAATCTACCATTTGACAAGTAGTGCATCCATGAGGACTCAACAAGGCAACCAGGAGACTACAGGAGACATTAAGTATTTAGCAGTATTTAGTATACCAGTAACCAATTAAATCCTGATTACAGTGATAATACTACAGCGTCAACTGGACACTACTTATATCAATAGTAATACGACGAGTAGTCTCTTGATTGCCGCGGGTTTTGACGTCCGAATGGTTGTCAACTAAGAGTCAAAATGGTAGATTTTTTTAGGCTAAAAAGAGGACGAGAGCAACCCTAGTCCATGGTCCATGAATTGTCCTCACTTAATTTTGCTGGCATAGTAAAGTCTGAATGAAAAACATGCGTATTGTGCGTTTTTATTAGGTACTGCATATCTTTTGATTTTGGCTTCCGGATAGATTCCGTGTCGAATTGTTTAGTCTTACCGACGTTTCGTACACCATTGCACGTGACATCTTCAGGGCTAGATTGGCGCTGAACTGGTGAGATACCCATCAACGAGCCATTCAAAGACGTGCATCCCCTCAACCCAGACCCAACATTGAAAGGGCCCCACCAATTGCCACCATCATTCTACCCTATATTGAAGGTGTCACCGATAAACTCAGCATGATGCTTTCAAAACATAACGTCCTCACAAGGTTCACCACCCTCCCAAAGTTATCCCAGTTCTTAGAACCTGTGAAAGATGTCATTCCCCTGCAGTCAGAAGGGGTGTATGAAGTTCCTTGTTCGTGCGGTCTGTCGTATATTGGTGAGACCGGATGTCAGTCAGAACCCGTATTAAGGAGCATGAAAGGTGTACTCGTCTTCAAAGTACTGCTTCAGCCATTGCGGAGCACCAGATCAACAGATCGAGGTGATCAAATCCTATTTGATAAAACAAAAATCATAGCCCCAGCTCCGTTCTTCTCGCAGCGAAAAATTCTCGAGTCCATTGAAATCTATAAAAACCCCACCAATATCAATAGAGATTCCAGTTACCCTCTCACCAATGTTTGGAAAACTGTTCTTCAGCCTTTAATCCGAAAAAACGCCTCTACCAATCATATACCCCTTGTCCGTGAAGCGCGACCAAGCGTAACGCCCCAAATTCACAACCCAGGTATAAATAGCCAAACTCCACCATCAGCGCCAATCTAGCTCCAAAGATGTCACCTGCAACGGTGTACGAAACGTCGGTAAGACTAAACCATTTGACACAGGATCCATCCGGAATCCATTCAAATTATGATAATTATTTAGTAAAAAACAGTCTATATCTAATGGAAATGAAACTTTCGTCTTACGCACACATGAAAAGATTCTCCCGTTGTCGTATTTTGAATTTTAAGTTCAATGTGAATATCTACAAAAATAGGGAGTGACCCGTAGGAAGGAAACGACGGAGGACGGAAACGACGTAGGACGGAACTCGTGTATCTTCGGAAGACCTTGTGTTTGCTGTCAGTTTCCGTCGTACGCCGCTATGGAGACTTTCCGTCCTACGTCGTTCTGGATGCTTTCCATTCTACGTCTTTCTGGATGTTTTCCGTTCCAAGTAGTTCTGAATACTTTCCGTTCTAAGACGCTCCTAAAACTTTCCGTCCTGCGTCGTTCTGGATGCTTTCCTTTCTACGTCGTTCTGGATGTTTTCCGTTCTAAGTCTTTCTGAATACTTTCCGTTCTAAGTCGCTCCGAAGACTCCGTCCTACGTCGTTCTCGATGCTTTCCGTTCTAAGTCGCCCCGAAGACTTTCCGTCCTACGTCGTGTTCGGGCGCTCTGTAGTCCATAGACAGTCGTAGGCGTCGGAGAGAAAACTTGTAGATCGGTCGCAGAAACATCCAGAACGACGTAGAACGGAAAGCATTCAGAACGACGTAGGACGGAAAGTCTTCGGAACGACTTGGAACGGAAAGTATTCAGAAAGACTTAGAACGGAAAACATCCAGGACGACGTAGAAAGGAAAGCATCCAGAACGACGTAGGACGGAAAGTCTTAGGAGCGACTTAGAACGGAAAGTATTCAGAAGGACTTAGAACGGAAAACCTCGAGAACGACGTAGAATGGAAAGCATCCAGAAGGACGTAGGACAGAAAGTCTCCATAGCGACGTACAACGGAAATTGACAGCAAGCCCAAGGTCTTACAAAGATACACGAATTCCGTCCTATGTCGTTTCCGTCCTACTTCGTTTCCTTCCTACGAAAAATAAACTGGCGGCCAAATGAACCTTTCAGGCTAAAATTTTCGCGTCTGTTCAAATGACTATAACTTTTTACACAGCGCCGCAGTTGTCAATCGCTTTTTTACGTTAGCAAGATCGTTTTATTGGCTTCATTCCAGTGTTAACATAAGAGTGTTGGGGTTTTCGTCCATGGCTCGGCATGGTTGTTTCCAAACAACTTGCAAAAATATGAAGATTTAGACCATCCCCAATTCCAAGAAAAAAATTTTTGAATTTTTTTAATGAGTGGAACAGGTGCATGTGATCTATATCTCGAGACCCTTTTGTCGTTTTTTACCGATAACACTTATTCCCCCAGGAATTAAAAAAATACTTTTTTTTCATTAACCCCCTGATAACTTCTTCATTCATCAACCAATTTGCAAGGTCGTGGGCTCTTTGTAACCATAAAGGATTGGCTAAACAGAAAACCCCCAAAGAAGTCTCCTACGACAAAAATGCAAAATGGTAGGAGGCGAGGTAGGAGGTAAAGAAATCACCATAAAATTTTAAACACGTTTTATGTGGAACATTTGCAACGAATCTTCATTCTCCCGTCTACAGCTAGAAAGGACTTTCTCGAGAAGTATTTTTATGCTTCATTTGAGAATGTTACGTTAACACTCGGTCAAAAAGAACAAGAATCTTGATTCTCGTTCTGAAGGATAAAGCCAATGGTCTTAAATTAATGAATAGGGGCCTTCCATTAGTTTCTATGACGATATACGGCGACAATGCAAGGATGTGACAATTAAAGTGTCACTATTGCATTATTGTTTTTGAATCGAATACACACTATCATAATGTCGCTATGGAAACTTAATGGAAGGGTCGCACTGCATTAATTTAAGGGCCAATTTCATAATCAAAATTATTGTCCTTTAAATATTTGCTTAGCAACATTCCAGAAAGGTGGTTGCTCCTGATTGGTCAAAGTCCCTTTAAAGTCGATTTTAACTTTAAAGGACCTTTAACTTTTATTATGAAATCGGCCCTAAGACCACTGGTTTTCCCTTGCTCTTTAAGGAGGGCAAAAAAACTTGCACGAGCAGTATTATTGAGAATTAAAATTCTCTTAGGGTAGACTTCAGATGATTTTCAACAGAAATTGGCTTAAATTATAAATCAGATCAGATTCATGTGAAAACTTGTGTTTTATCTGTCAGAACTGGAATCAAAATTCTTGTTCTTTTTGACCAATTGTTGACGTAATATTCTCAAATGACGCATCAAAATACTCCTCTAGAAAGCCCTTTCTAGCTGTAGACGGGAGAAAGAGTATTCGTTGTTAATGTACGACATAAAACGTGTTTAAAATTTTATGGTGATTTCTTTACTTCCTACCATTTTGCATTTTTGTGCTAGAAGACTTCTTTGGGGGTTTTCTGTTTAGCCAATCCTTTATGGTTACAAAAGAGCCCACGACTTTGAAAATTGGTTGATGAATGAAGAAGTTATCAGGGAGTTAATGAAAAAGAAGTTATTTTTTAATTCCTGGGGGAAGAAGTGTTATCGGCAAAAAACGACAAAAGGGTCTCGAGATATTGATCTTGGGCACCCTTTCCACTCATTAAAAAAAATTGACGAAAACCCCAACACTCTTATGTTAACACTGGAATGAAGCCAATAAAACGATCTTTCTAACGTAAGAAAGCCATTCACAATTGCGGCACTGTGTGAAAAGTTATTGTGATTTGAACAGACGGGAGAATTTTAGTCAGAAAGGTTCATTTGGCCGCCAATAGTTTGAAAAATTACCTTTCGGATAGTCTTTACTGGTAGCAGCTGGTATTAATTGTATTAGAGGTAGCAATTATTTTAGTTGTGATGTACCTACGACGAAAGTTTCATTTCCTTAACGTATAGAAATGATTTATATTAAGAATTAGTTTAATACATCCCTAAAACCATGATAGAATTAGTTTATCATCTTCCTAGTGTCGGGGTCTGGGCCCGTGAAACGTTGGGCCAGGGTTCAAATCCTCGTCACCGCGAATTAGCTTTTTTTGTTTTTTTTTAAATTATTTATCAATTTTTCTAAGTTGTAAGCTTATTTGAAGTCTCTC
The DNA here is from genome assembly GCA_963924575.1 of Pycnomerus fuliginosus. Classification (NCBI taxonomy): domain Eukaryota; kingdom Metazoa; phylum Arthropoda; class Insecta; order Coleoptera; family Zopheridae; genus Pycnomerus; species Pycnomerus fuliginosus. The sequence goes on from OZ004622.1 coordinate 24,497,206, forward strand.
ACAGCTTATTGGACACAATTCACGCGTTCGCAGGAGAAAATTGATTTAACAAGAAAACAGAAACAGGGAGACAAAAATCTCAAGAACATAGAATGTCCACATGAGTCAAGAACAAAATTAGTCTTAAATGAAAGGTATATGTTTTCTTAATGTACCCTGCAAAAACTGTGTTTGACTCATGTGGACAAATATATTTTTTTGTAGCCCAAAGTCTCCCTATTCTCGAAAACGTCCTTTACACTTTTTTCTGTTTTACACTTTTTTCTGTAAATTTACACTTTTTCTGTAAATTTACACTTTTTCTGTTACACTTTTTTCTGTTTTACACTTTTTTCTGTAAATTCACACTTTTTCTGTAAATTTACACTTTTTCTGTAAACTTACTCTTTTTTCTGTAAATTTACACTTTTTCAGTAAATTACAAAATAAAAAAAGTCAGCAAATATCATGGCAGCTCTACGCTTTCGTAATTTGTGTTTAAAAATAAAATGAATTACTTTAAATTTAGTCCGGATGGTTTGTTGTTGGTGTCCCAAGGTGGAGAGCCGGATTATTTAATCACGATTTGGAATTGGCCCAAACGCAGAATTTTGCTGAGGACGAAGTCTTACGTGAACGACGTTTATAGGGTGAAATTTTCGCCAAGCGTTCCAGGACAATTGACTAGTTGTGGTTGGTATTACCTACTTTTTTAATGAAATGCTTGAATTGACATTACCGAAGAATTGTGATTATAGGTATTATTCCGAAAGTAAGGGTGTAATTCCAAGTCAGTTTACGTCAGTCACGTGTTGACATAAGTCTAGTTAGGTGCACAACTCAGCAGGGGTCGTTGCTTGCAAATTTTTGCAGATTTCTGCAATATATTACATCTCACTGGCGACTATTTTCACCCTATAACCATATATATTTATAAGCTCACACGATCTGTCAATGAACCTGCGTGGATATATGATTATAGGATGAAAATAGTTGACAGTGAGACGTAATATCGCAGGAATCTGCAATAATTTGCAAGCAACGACCCCTGCTGAGTTGTGCACGTAACTAGACTTATGTCATCATGTAACTGACACAAAGTGACTTGTAATTACACCCTTTATTACAGAATTTGATTGCTAATCTTAACTACGGCTTACCATATTTATGAAATTGTACCTAGTACTTTAAAAATAATAACGATAATCACAAACTTAATATAATGTCAGTCTTAATACAAATGGGTGCCTCGTTGGTCAAAATTATAAAAGGTTGGCAACAATGATGGCAGATAATTGAATCGATCATCGTAAATCTTAATATATTTTAATACCTTAATAAACCTACCAACACTTGTCAAGTTTAGGTCGAAGTGTCATGGTTCCTTAATCAAATTGTTTTTGATTCCGAAATATTGGCAGCAAGTCGACCTCAAATACCTTACCAGAAAAATAATCTTACTTTTCACAATTTAAAAAATTTAATCTACTACCTAATTTTGTATTCATATACATAATATTCTAGTTCGTGTAAGTACACCAAATTGGTACCTAACTAAGGTTTGTAAAATTGGACATACACCCTTGCTAAAAATTTCAGCACGATATCTGGTTTCGTTCTCAAGTTATGCGATCACTAAAAACATGCCTACCTTACCTGGTACTTGGCATAGGCCTGCATCCACGCTGAAAACAATCGCATTTGAGACTGTATTTAGTTTAAAATTTAAAAAGGCAACGAAAGATGTATATCAATGCGATGCGTATCACTGTAAATGTATATGACCGAAAATGCTTTATCTAGTGGTCGTCTGGATTTTTTTTTTACTTTATTTATCAGAACAAATATACAATACGTGTGAATAAGAGAAAGAAAAATGATGAAATAGGTTGCTGGTAAATCTCAAGGGCTGTGTTCAGTTCTCCCATACGAGACGGGGACTGTTCTTCCACACATCCCTTGCCAAAACATAGACGGGAGAACATGTTTGGCAAAGTGGAACAAAAATTACAAGAATTTTGATAAATGAAGCGCTACTTTACAGAAATAAACAGCAAAACACTGTAATGACTTATGAGTATATTAATCTTAATTTTACTTACATAGATTTAATGACGGTATGTAGGTACTGTTACGTTCCAAATTAACACTGGATAAAGCCACTCGTAACAATTATTCTTGGACAGGCGTATTGGAGGATTTACATAAACACAGCTGTAGTTCTGTTAACTAAACCTAATTTATTCACAGTATGTACAGTTTTTGGATTGTCGTTCCCCAGGAACTCCTCAATTCGTCCAACAGGCTCTATACAAATTAATAATAGTAAAAGTCAACAAGAACTGCCTGATCGGTAACTGCCATCGGTTTTACAGTGGTGGTTCCTATTTATAATTATTAAAAACAGTCTTCGTTAGACACATAAAATTTATATGAACATAGGATTAGCAAAACACTTATCTTCGATAAAGAGGTTGATGACCTCTTCGATTGGATTCCTCCTTCGAACTAGGGATTTGGAGTTGCTCGCGCTCTCATACCAAACTAGGGGTGAACTCATGCAGAACTATTCAGAACTTTCAGAACTTGAAATGGTTGATCTCAGTATTTCCTCAATGTCCTCATTTCGGCTTCCAAGGTCAATTTCCGTTTCCAGATTACAAGGAGAAAGTTATTCCGACATCGATCGTATTTATCGATGATGAACAATTAAAGCAATTAGTACTTCTCGTACAGACAGTACAGAAAGGTACAGAAAGACAGAGCTGGAAGAAATAATTAGAATTGCAACAACCGGCCATCTTGTACTCACAATTTATGTCACGTCGTAGATCTTGAACATGTGCTCGTTAGCTATTTTCTTGGGCCTAAGCCACGTTCCTCAAACTGGAACTATTTCGTTAATCGGGTTTATTGGGCATACAGCCATATGAACGAAACCGGTATAATTCCACCGTTCGTCAACTATTTCCAATTAACGTTTAGCAAAACGAGACGATGCACACGCCACAAGCGATCGCTGCAGAGAGAAAGAGCCAGCGACCAGGCGCCGACCGTTGACACATGAATCACGTGGTCAGGCAAACAGTGGCGTACTAATTAAATCGAAAGTAATACAGGGTAGTAACCAGTGGCGGGGTAATAAATCGCAACCGTAACAGTACCTATTGGGTACAAATCTTGTCAAGTCTGTAGGTACCTAGTAGATAGTAGCGCCTCCGCATTCTCGCAATTTGTAAAAAGGCAATTAATTAAAGCTTAGCTAAATCTTTACCACCAAAATGGTTAAAAAGGTTAAAAAGGGGTGAATGTGGTAGCGCAATTTTTAAACGGGTCAACGATCGAATTTCCTCCATGAAATTTTTTTTTGTTTTGGGGTTTGAAAGGTGTGAGTTGTGGGAGTGATTTTTTTACTCAATTATTCCCTTCAGGTGGTTCAAGCGTTAAATCTTCTCCATGTCAATTTTTAGTATTTTGGAGGTCGAAGAGGATGAGTGGTGGTGGTGCAATTTTTTACATCCAATTGCAATATGTTGGGAGATGTTAGTGGCAAAAGGGTTGATTGTGTGCTGAAGATGCATCAGACGTTTTCTCAATGTATGACCGAAATCCATCGAAGCCCGTGATTTTTAACTAACGGGTGTCCCAAAAACGATTTATTTTTGGTTATAGCTTTATTATTATTTCACCGATTTTCCCAAATTTTGCGCAGGACGTAGTCAAAAGATGAGGCTTTTAGAATTGACAATCATTTTCCAGATGGCGCCACTAATAAATTTGTTTTTGCGGTTTTTTTCAAAGCTATTTTTTGATTGGCTGAAGTTCAATCATTTTTGTACCGATCAAAATGAAATTTATGTAGGATGAAAGCTAATGCTTTCCTCTTCCAAAAGAACTTTATAAAATCTTATTGTGGGCGTTCTTTATTTTTTTACAATTTTTTTTGCGTTACTGTTAAACACGGATTTTTTAAGGTCTATTTTTTATGTTGCTACCAATCTTGGAAAAAAGTTATTTTTAATACTTCGTAACTACAGCACTTCAGTTAAATACCTGTAAACCAACGTTATTTTGCGAAAGATCTATAGTATCACAAAAGATCCTGAAAATTTTGCCAAAATTGGTGGAGAAATAATAATAAATTTAAAAAATCCATGTTTTAGAGAGTCGCAAAAAAAATTGTAAATTAATCATGAACGTTCAGAATAAAATTTTGTAAAGTTCCTTTGGAAGAGAAAAGCGTCAGCTTTAACCTTACACTATTTTTATTTTGAACGGTTCACAGATGATTCAACTCCAGCCAATTAAAAAATGGCCTTGTAATAAATACCAACAAAAAATTTGCTGGTGGCGCCATCTGGAAAATGATGGTTGACTCTAAAAGTCTCATCTTTTGACTACGTCCGGTACAAAGTTGGGCAAAATCGGTTCAATAATAACAAAGCTATAGCCAAAAATAAATCGTTCGGTTTTTTCTGGGACACCCTTTATAATTTTCTCAACAAAAATTACACTTTCAACCCTTAAATTTCATCCCTCTCGTTAGATGTTAGTGACAGATTTCCCGTTTTCTGAATTCTGTATTGGATCCTCAAGGGTTGTTTCTCGCAAATGATGTTTAAAAAATTTTTTGAATCATTGATGGAAAGCTATCGAAAGGCGTGAATTTCAACCAATATTTGTTGAGCGAAAAAAGCTGCAACCCCTAATTTCGACTGCAATCAGTTTTTGAAAATATTGGGTGGTCTTCCACTCGGGTATGACATACTTACATGCTTCTGTCTCTGAAAGATTTCTAAGTTCCAAACTAGTTGAGGAAAATATGATTTTCCATTTATAAAAACAATGATGACGACATTATGCTATAAACGAAAACAAAAAAAAATACAGTAGCACCATTACACGCAAAGAAAACGCTATACCCCTTCCAGAATTTTTCCCCAAAGTGTAGGTCCTACGATTCAAGAATTATTGGCATTATTCAATTCTTTTGCTCAACCCTGTTTTCTCCACGGCACCGAGTTTTTGCTAAAAGGCACCAAGTGTAAATACATTTTTACAGAAGCAGAATTTCAGGAGCTTTTCTTTGGTGAAAAATGGGGTTGCATTATTGTAGCTATTAAGACAACAAGTGTTTAAAAATCTAGGCCGTAATTTATATTTGAGCGACGTCAGGAGCGAAAATATAATATTTCGAGATTTTAACCTCCCCAACCCCATCACAATTTAAAAAAAAGGGAGGTTACTGCAATCACTAAAATTTTCGAATTTGAGATGGCACCAGATCTTCACGTTTTGAGGTCTCAGGAACCCAAAAAAGGGGTTTTTTAAAATGTGTCTGTGTGTATGTACGTACGTACGTACGTTCGTACGTTTGTACGTTTGTACGTTCGTACGTTCGTTTGTAATCACGCCACAGCCAAAACTACTAGACCGATTTATTTGAAATTTGGAACATAGGCATCTCGTAACCTAACTTAGATCTGAAAAGCTTTTGGAGCCAATCGTGCAACCGGAAATGCCATTTTGGCACATCAACTTTTAAATTTTAAATGCAAACCCCCATTTTTCACTTCACCATAAGGAAGACCTTCAAATTCTGCTTCTAAAAGTGTATTCATCTTAGTGCCCTTTTGACCAAAAATTAAAAAAAAATTGATTATTATCGGACTTTAAAATCGCGGTACAGCCCAAGCCCCTGAACCGATTTGGCTGAAATTTTGCACATGGGGACTGTATTACACGTCGAAGAGCTGAACAAATTTTGAATTCAATCGACTCACGGAAAGTGCCGTTTTGGCACACCAATTTCCAAATTTAAAATTATTTTTTCAATTGACCATTAAAAACAAGTTTTTGAAACATTTATTGTCACTATCAGAAAGGTCTTCAAATTCTGGTTTTTAATAGGACAAAATTAATTAGCATTTAGCGCTGTTTGGATCAAAAAAAGCGAAATTTTATAATAACGGTAAAAATACATTATAGCCCAAATTACTGAATCGATTTGACTGAAATTTGGTACATGGAGATCGGGTGACCCGTTGAAGACCTGAAAGGCTTTTGAAAGCAATTGGCCCACGGGAAGTCCCATTTAAGCATATCAACTTAAAATTTTAAATACAAGACCTCATTTTTTATGTCGCCATTAGAAAGGCGATCAAATTCTGGTTCTAAAAATGTGTTCACAGTTTCGGCCATTTCAGTAGAAAATAGAGAAAAAATTCTTTCTCAATAAAAGGGAGCGGGCTGACAGTGGATGACATAAAGTGGCAGTTATTGTCAAAAAGGTGGCAAAACATTAACCTTAAAAGGAACATATTGTCAAATGTGATGGGTGATGTCCGAGGTGATGTCGATATTTGTCAGAAAATTGCGAAATTAGTCAAGGATTAAAAAAATTCTGTTGAATTGACTACTATCTACACAGAATACAAAGATCCACGCGATGGGGAGGTTCCAGCCGCTCCTCTGCTGCATTTTTTTAAACTATAAAACACATGTTGTCTACATGATATTTTCTAATACCTACCTTTTCTTTTGAATTTTCTTGTCAATTCAAGTGATAAATGTCATAAATTTTTGATTTATTGTCCTTAATCATGGGCGACGTGCTTTTATAGAATGTCGTGTTTTATACAACATTTTGTATTTATCGGTTTGTGTTTACAATAAATATAAAGTGATAAAAAGTCTTGAAAAATTTCGATAACCTTGGATACATATATTTCAATAATCGTGGATAAAACGTCGTAGTTAACTCGCACATTATGGGCCATTATTCACTTGGTTGTTTACAACCCTCGCTACGCTCGGGTTCTAAACAACTCATCCGCCTGACTAATGGCCTTCATAATGTGCTTGTTTAATAATATACTATAGTATTAGAAACAAATATTAAAGATGATGTGCCTAAAACGAACTTTCTGGACCGATTTGGCCCAAAATCTAATCAGATCGGTCCAGTATTTTGGGCTGTATGATGTAGCGTATCCACAGACAGACATTTTTCAAAAATATAAGTGTGTTTTTGGCGATTCGGTTCTTCGAGCTCAGCGCAACTTTTGGCTACCGCTTGCATGGCGTCATCAAGTAGAACGAGCCTTAGAATGAGTCGAATTTTGAGCGCGCAATTTAGATTTTAACACAAAGCAAAGGCGAGGCTACAAGGAGAATTCAATTCTGTAGCATCATGATGGGGTTTAATGTTCCAGCAGTACCAAACATTATTTTAACTTCTAAGCTTCGCGGAATTTTTGACTTTCGTTGAACTTCAGCGCCCTCTACGGTCGAATTTTGAACTACGTTAGGGCCCTTTGTGATACATCATTTGAAAGGGTTTGAAATTCTCTGTTAACTGATGCAAAATTTTTAAATCCATCCATTCGTTCAAAAGTTACAGCCTAAATTTGAAGGGTTTCTTTTCTAGGCCCAGAACCAGTTTTTCAATGTAACTTTTGAACGAATGGATGGATTTCAAAAATTCTTGCATCAGTTTACAGAGAATTTCAAACTCTTTCAAATGGTGTAGTTCAAAATTCGACTTCGACCGTAGAGGGCGCTGGAGTTCAACGAAAGTTAAAAAATTTTTACAAAATTGAATTCGCAACGAAATTAGTTTTCAGATGAGGTAACGCAAGTGGGGTATTGCCATTTAAAATTTTGAAGAGGGGATGTCCCCCTTCAAACAAAAATCGACCTGTCATTTTATGGTAAAAGGGCCATTTTTCAATTTATTTTACAAAAAAACACATTCGATAGCTGTTGCATTGCCGGATCAAAAACCTTTGTGTAATTTTTTCGAAAATTGAGATTTTAGAGGCAAAAAGGCCCCTTTTTTAGTTTTTCTTAGCAAAAGAGCAATTATTATTATGGAATTTGGAATTTTTATGGAAGCTGTTGCATTATCGGATCGAATCCCTTAGTGACATTTTTACAGAAAATGTCATTTTAGGGGTGAACAATATTTTTAACTCTTTGTGTTGTTTTTTATTTGCCGCCTCCTCGGCAAGGGTGACAGGGACTCCATACACCTCAGGCCCTCATCTCCCACTAAACGGATACCGGCAGTTTGCGGTAGCGGGTCGGGGATGTTTTACATTGCATGTGATATAATCGTAATACAATAAGTACGTCGGAAATAGTCGAAAATATAGCGACTGATACGTCTCGAGGTGTTTTGACGCAACTCGTCGAATCAGAAGCAATATTTTTGAAACATTTACAACGTTCGAATTGTATTCGTTGAGACCATACAACGAATACAATACATACATTGACAGTTTAATGCAGATTACAAAGAACCAAACGATGTATCATTTATTATAAAAATTAAAAACGCAATTATTATAAATATTTGGCATCTGTTTTCCCAAAGGGAAACACGCAAGGTTCTGTGTTTCGCTTTGAAAACTTGCTTAGTTGCAGAAATTTCCTCTGTAATTTGTAGTATCTAAGGGAAACGGAATATTTTCATTTGCTAATATTTAAATAAGTTGTTTAGTCATAATTCTTCGAAAAACTGGCATATTAGCGGCGAAAAGCTCCTTTTCAAATTTATGTTAATCATTAATTTTAACTTCTACGTTTTATTTTGTTTATAATTTTTAAAATAAGCTGGTTAAACGGTTAAAGTTAATTAAGTGCTACATTTACAAATTCTGTGAAAAAGTAGAAGTTTCTACCGACTCCGAGACTGCCAATTTTTTTACTTACGCAGTGTCAGACGTAAATTGAATGATGATAAATCTAACCATCTTCTAACTCAACCATGGGTCGCGATTTCTTCGCTTGTATAGCAGCGGCCAAAACACTGTAATTTGACCGCATTAAAAACAGAGACGATTGCTTCTTAGTTATACGAAGTATTTTTATTAAAAATAATCTCATACGGCAGGTACTATAAGCTACCCATTCGTAAAAAGGCATTTCCTCGACATTTCCTTCACTAGTCCATCAAAATCGCGTTAATAATAAATTATTACCTCGACGGCTTTTTCAACACGTGGTGAACAAGCCCACCCCTGTCCATCTATTGACACCTTCTTTACGATGGGGTTGTTTAGTCTGCCGCAAACAAAAGGATAGTGCCAGCCGGATACTAATTGCCGCTGCCTGAGGCCCTTACTATAATCTGGTCGCTGCTATACGACAGCCATTCGCACTGTAGGTATAGTACTTCAAATCCTGTAAGGTTATATGGCCCTCATAAAAATTTTGCATTGTCTGAAAGCTAATTGAGGGAACAATGGGCCAGCAGTGATGATAATGTAAACAAACCAGGTAAAGCAGCCAAGACACCTTTGCTGAGCTGTCAGAGCCGGACTTTAATAAATTATTAATTAAATTAATTAATTTTTCTGCTGTTAATTTTATTTCATTGGGGAAAGAAATTCTGAAGCCGGGCCTGCGAAGCTACCAAACTTGCAGTGCGGGAAAAACCCCAGGTAATGATCTATTAGGATTATTTACAAATTTTATTGCTGCCATATAACCTTACAGCATTTGGACTACTACACTTCAACGTTGCATCGCGCAAAGAGCCCTGATAGAGTACCTAGCAGTAATAAAAGACAAATATATTATTCACTTTTTAATTTAATCCGCAGAAACATATTATTTTCACATAGACCAGCTCCAAAATAAAAGCCACCGATGCAACACCACACCCGAAAATCCACAAGTGAAACACTGGCTCCAAATTTTCCAAATCCAGAGAATACATCAAATGCATCTCACTATTCAACGACTTGAACGTTTCATTGATTTGGCGTTTCCCAAAACAGTCTTTTTCCCACTTCAACAGCAGTCCACCGGAGACCAAATCGGTGATAATTTTATTTATGACCTTTGTGAAACGAAAATCTTTCTTCATAAACATCGCTACTGGATATGCGACTAAGTTGTCTTTGAAGCAGTACAAAATATGCTCCCTCCTTTCTGTTATATAGCTATCCATCGCATACTCTATATAGCTTCCAGTAATTAATCCGGCGGAGTCTTTTCTAAACGCAATATTATCCACACATTCTTCATTGGTCCCGCAGACATTGTAATTCCTCAAAATGTAGCCATTGATTCTATTGATATTATCATCGTCTGTTTTGATCGTAAAACGATTCATGTCGACTAAAGAGCCTTGAATTATCAAATTGGATTGGACAATATCCTCGACGGTTTTAAAAACTTGCCTGAAGTGATTTTTGCTAAGGGCACTTATCATTCTAGTTTGAAAAGTCACAATTGCTGTTAAGCTGAACAACATAAGTAGTATAAATAGGAATCTAGTTCTATCAGAACGAGGGTGAGTTACCACAGGTAAACCCAATAATATCGACAGAACGGTTTGAAAAGTGTTTGGTAAATTTTTGTAAAATTCTCTTTCTCCTTTCTTTTTGTTACTCAAAAACGTTATAATCGACGAAAAAAGTACATAAATGGATAGAGTTAGAAGGAAAGTCAAATTGTCAAAGATGTGGGTTAAATTGTCAAGTCTGGAGTCTTCGAGTAAATGAGGAACGCACCAATGAAGAGAATCCTGCAAATAACTTCTGCTGCAATCGAAAATCCTGCATCTATCTTCTGTTGTAACGTATCCTCCCACAGCACCTTCGAGGCTATTTTCTAGAAAATACTTGAGATTTCCTGTTGACGTACCATTTTTGTAAACGTTTCCCCAACTAGAATTCTTTGGGACTTGGTAAATTATCTCCAGGTTGATTTTTTCAGCTATAGTATCCATCATTTTTATTTCAACCCCATCGATGTTACTAAGGGGTGCAGAGTTAGTAGTCACAAATCTAACTCTACACTTTTTATCTTGCTTCTCGCGAAATAAAGAAGTGTTCGTAATTTTTCCTGAAATACAAGACGAGATTCTGCGAATTTCTCTCCCACATGAAGCACTTGAAGACCATAGGTTGAAAATTGCGTTGTGTTTTGAATTTCTGAGTAAAATGAAGATATCTTGGACGTTTGCGTTTTGCAAAATATTCGTTATCGTAACGACAAGTTTGGTTTTGCTTTTAAACAATTTCTTGGAGAAAATTAAGAATTTTGCGTTTGTATTTAAGTCCTGCTGCGATTTTAACATGTTAATGTAGGAATTCAATTCAGTAGTTTTTTTCATTTCTATCAAGTAATTCCCACTTTTTCTTTGTTCAATGCAATTCCATCGTTTTATAGTTTTTGCAGGATTTCTTATTAAAACTGTCCATTGAAATTTCAAACTGTTAATAACATCTGCGATAAAAGTAGAATCAGACACATCTTTGGGAATATTAAGAGCCACCGTTGTTTGCTTATAAAAATTTTGCTCAACCGTTGCGATTAAACACTGTTTAAGGTTTGAAGATAATGAATTATTATCGCGGAGAAATTTCTGAGACCAAAAGCCTCCAATGGGGATGTTTTGTAGAAATGTGATGGCAAATAATACAACAAACATGATCTTATGTGCTTAGCGAACTGAAATTAATAAAATGACTCATAATTAAACCATTAACAGAGCTAAATATCTGGCATTCCAAAAATAATTTCAATTTTTATGACAGGCGTATAAGTTCGTACTTTATTATGAAAAAATTAACGACTTCAATAATAATTGTTATCCGGAACAAAATCTTTGACGCATAAATCTTTAACAAAAGCGGAAATATGCATAATTAAAATCGGCGCTTTTACTGGCCGTTCACATACATTCGAATTGTTGAAATATTTATTCCCCCGAGAGATTACATTTAATATTAATTATGCTCAATTGGTTTAGATTGTAACTAGGATTGTAGGTCCTCGATAATATTTTTGTGAAATCGTGCTTGGATGTATTTAGGCACATATAGGAAATTTCTCTGTTGATAATAACGTCGAACACGATATTTGGAAGAAGTCATAATCATTCCATTAAGTGTGGGTAACAGTGAGCCACTTTTTTGTAATGCAGTAATTCCTAAAATAATGAATCAATTAGTATATTCCAGTAACAAGTGGTCTAAGGCTTTTCCTCCGAGTCAATTATTTATGTTTGAGGGTTGAAGGGTGTGAGTTTCGGGGTGCCACTTCTTTCCGTTTAATTAGTGCTCTACGGTAAAAAGTGCTCCAAAGGCTAAATTTCCTTTATGCCAAGTTTTCGTATTTGGGGGTTGAAGGGGGTGGTACGATCAACTGCCAAAAAACGTCAAATACCTATATTAAGAAGTAGAAGGCATCTACAAATAACTAGAGACAAAAATAGCCCTGGATTTCAAATGGATGTTATTTTTCAGGAACCATGTCCCGAGATGCGGGCGACCAACCGTAACCAACCTCGGTGGTTACTTTTGGTACATACCCTTAGTAGTGAACGCAAAAAAAATGCGCCCCCCCCTCCGAAACTCACCGCCTTTCACCCCCTAAAACACAATAAATGTGGACGGTGAAAATTTAACACTTAAATCGCTTACAACTTGAAGAACTTAAGAAATGTCACCCCCCAACTCCCCCCTTCAACCTGCAACAGGAAGAATTTAATTCAACCCCCTTCAACCCCCAAACATGAAAAATTGATTTTGGGGAAATTTTACCCCAAAGATGCAACACCGAATGTCGAAACCGACCCTCTTGAACCCCCGAACACTTGGACTAGCTGCTACCGGACGCAATAAATTGCACCCCCGCACTGCAACCCCCAAACACAAATAATTGACTTGGCGAAAATTTAAGCCTTGACTAATTGAAACAAAAAGTTTCGTCACTTGAAATTGACACCCCCTCACGCTTCACAACAAAAGATCATAAAGTTTTTATAAAAACAAACATATCCCTAAGCACGTTTCGAAGAAAATTTCAACTTGACCAGACACAAATAGAAATTGCTCTGTTAACAGTAGTTGTGACAAGATGGAATTTTTTATATTATTCACTGGAAAGTTTATTAAAAAATAAAGATTTCATTCAGGCTGCTATATTCGACAAAAACATTTCCCAAATGCAGGATCTAAAGAAAATAAAAAGTTTTGTGATAGACGATGATTTTTGGACAAGATTGGAGAACTGTACGAAAATTTGGGAGCCCATTGCTAGAGGTATTAAGCTGATTGAAGGTGATAAATATTCCACAATCCAACATGTGTACCCCGTTTTGTGTGAAATAGAGTCAACCCTTAACGATGTGACGGGAATATCGCCACTACAAGAAAGAAAATTATTTGCTAACAAGAAAAAATGTACGATATATGATATTCATCTAGCTGCATATCTCTTAGATCCCAAAACGAAGGGAGAAAAGCTTAGTCAAAGCGAAATGACGTCAGCAATGGAATTTATTGTCAATTTTGAAAAGGATAGGGATTTAGATGAAAATGAGGTATTGCAGGACTTGGTAAATTATAACCAGAGTTCGGAAAGTTACTTTTAAAAAGTAACGGTGTTACAGTTACAAGTTACTTCGTCGAAATTATAACTGTTACAGTTACTAGTTACTTTTTGAAAGATGTAACTAGTTACAGTTACAGTCACTGGCTACAATGTAACGACAGTTACTTTTTCAGTTATAAGTATTTAGTATTTACCGTTTGCACAGCATGATTTTTTCTATAATTTTGTGCAACATTTTCCATCGCCTAGGAAATGGATGGTCATAATAAAATCATAAGAAAAGGCTCCTAATATTTTACATTGATAATTAAAAATAATTAAATTACTAAGGTGCATCCCAAAAATAACACGGATTCTTAGGTACAACCATCAGAACTTTCCTTTATTAACGAATTTGTCAGGAAAAAATGAAAATGCCAATAACTCTAAAAATGTTTAATAATGTTAAATGTCAACGCAATAGACTATGAATAACTAATAAAATTAAGCAAGATGGGGGCTTTAAATAATTGAAGGACAGGGTGTGATTACTGCTCTTCTAGGTAAAAATCCTAGTAAAAGTCATATTTGGATATTTGTTAATCCTACTCAGTACAGGGTCGTAAAATTTATGGCAGGATGTTATGCCTCATCCCTGCAGGTATAATTACCTAGTCATTAGCCAGGTAGAAGATCAACTTTCTCCTAAAAATGATAAGAAAGATTCGTCGACAGGCTCGACCCGTTTTGCAATTAAATTTCCTATGGACATAAATTTTTTTATCTGACTGAAAAAAGTAACTGTGAATGTAACGGTTATTTTTCAGTTACTTATAGTTACTCAAAAAAGTAACTGTGTTACAGTTACAAGTTACTTTAATTTAAAAGTGACTAGTTACAGTTACAAGTTACTTGAAAAAGTAACCCAGTTACAGTAACTAGTTACTTGTAACTGAGTTACTTCCGACCACTGATTATAACGCCAGTGCAGATCTGTGGGAAAACCATTTATTTGGCAAGCAGAATCAGTGGCTTGGTGGAAAGGAGTGTATAAGCATAAAATGTTATCAAAGGTAGCTTCACGAATACTAATAAGTTTTCCTGCGAGCTGTGAAAGAAATTGGAAAGATTTTGCCAATATAAAAACCAAAAAAAGAAACAGATTAACAATTCAGCGAACGGAAATACTTGTAGCAATAAAAGATAACATGAAACTTTTAACACCAGAAGATGTAAAGCTAGCAACTGGTGCATTAAAGAAAAAGGAAAATTTAACAGAAATTGACGAAAGTGATGATGATATTCCAGAGACTGACAGAATTTCAATTAGCGAAGATGAAGACACTGAAAGTGAAAGTTACAATACTGATGAGCCTTGTCAGTGATGCAGATGAAGAAGACTATGAAATTGGAGAGAATCTTGAAGAGGCTAATGAAGAACGCGAAGAACATGAAGTGAATGAAGGCGATGAGAACTTTGATCTGAATGAAGAAATTGGAAAGAGTTTTGAACTACTGAATGAGGAAAATGAAGTGAGCAGTGAGCAATGAGCAATGATGTAGAACTATCAGAAATAATAACAATAAAATTTGATAATTAATTCTCTGGTATTAAAGTTGGTTTATTTTCAGTTTTGTTTTTAGACACCTACTAATTTAGTTTCAGCTTCTACCTCAAACCAAATTAATGTCTTATATCTCGTTCAGTGCGTCATACAGGGTATTAGTGATACCAACGCACGCCATCTACCATCATGGAACTGAATCTTTAAGAAATGTCCTGTGAGACTTTTAAAAGTCCCTCCATGCGATATCATTTCGAAATATAGAACTAACATCTCAGGGCTATAATATTACATAGGCATTGTGTCTAGAATATAATAATGTGACATCTGCAGAACTTTCTATCTATGCAACATTGTAACGTAACATAACCGTCACGCACTCACATGTTGGATACGTTGATTTGTTAATAACTATGAAATATTACAAGCTACCGTAACAACTATAGTCTATTAATGTTGTCAGTGAACGTCTCATTTTGTGATGTAACTGCCACTAAGCATGTATGTAACTGTGCTACATACTTTTGGTTCCTTCAGCGGTATCTCGCTGAAACAATTATCACAGAATTGTTGACTGGGTTATTCTATATCATTGTCGTAACTACGCCCTTCTGATACATCTGAAACTACTAAAAAGTAAAATGGACTGTAAAGACGATAATCATGGTCAGAATTACGTATTTACTACTATATTATGGAAGTGGACTACACCATAGCATTGGTCAATGTAACTGTGGCGGTCGCCTTTATTATTTGTACGTGACAATATCTAAATTCCAAAGGCATGACTCATTCTTGGCATACAAACATCCGCTGGATACAGGGTAAAACCAACCCTGTAAACAACTACCTGCCAAGGGTGAGTCATGTCACGAACAATAGAGACGTTTGCGCATCTCGCCACTCTCACTAGTTTTAAGGATAGAAGTAAGCAGTTCCACTGTAGACTTGTACAGCGACACACGTACCATTATTAAATATATTTTTATTTTGTTATAACAACGTTACTTCGAGTTTTGAATGCACGCTACCACCAAGAAGCCCTAAATAACTAAAAATGCTAGTTGGACTTCCGTTGTTTTTTTCTTCGCGAACCCCATCCATAATGGTATAATTGGTGTTTGTTATAATTTCAGGGGTGGCACATATAAAATTTTGGAAAATGGCGACGACCTTCACCGGCATGAAGCTGAAGGGTGAGATCGGCCGCTTCGGCAAAACTGAATTCTCCGATATAATGGGGGTGCTTCCCATGCCCGACGAGAAGGTCGTCTCGGGGTGCTCCTGGGGCAACATCCTCGTGTGGGACGCCGGTCTGATCAAGTTGGAGGTCTTTCGAACCCTTCGGCGGAACTGCCACGAGGGACCCATCGTCCAGATCGCCTACGAAGACGGCGAACTAATAACAGTCTCGATGGACGGGCACGTCAAGGTCTGGTTTTACGAGAAAATCGATCAGGCCGACCCCCCTGACGACGATAGGGTCGTTCAGATCGAACCGACCTATGATTTCTACACCCCAGGACTAATGTTGATGTGCACGAGGAAGAGGTATCCCGATCCTGGTGACACGCAGTATATTGGACAGGTAAAGTTCGAGAAAATTAAGCTTTATGCTAATTGTTGTAAACAACTAGAAACACCCCACTACACCGAAACACTTGATTTTCACTGCTGACGCGTCTCGAACACAATGTGCTCATTATCAAAGCCGAAGCACAACAACCTGCCTGTCAAAAACATGAAATATTAATAGGCCCACCCGTGTAGCTCCACCCCTCGGCTGAGAGAGTTAGACCAATCACAGGTCGAGAAATGGTCACGCATGGGTGAACACGTACAAATATAACAAGTCCTACTTAAAGTAGCGTAAACAGAGATGAATATGCGATCGGGCCTGTATCAGCGTTCATAAGCCTACCTCTAGACTTATAAATTACGATACTCTCCCAAGCATCTAGCATCTGCACCTTGTTAACGCTGTTTCTAGTGATAGCGCATCTTTCCACCGAAGTTGCCCAGTGTTTCCATAGTGACCATTTACTATATTAATGGGTCTAAGCACTGTGCTTGTCAGGAGGAAGACTGCTATTCTTTCCAGCGCAGGCGCCGTAACATCACACCTTCCCCCACCCAGATTTCAAAGCCCTTATACTTATACAATCTCATTTATTTACAACTCTACGTAGTCTTCGAAACGGGCCGATCTCTTTCTTATTCTTATCTTCCTTATCTTCCTCGGTGGACCTCCACGCCGACTTCGATCTGATTACGCCCCTTATCCTCGGGGTAGTTGGAGGCTGCAAAATTCTCCTTTGCGGCCTCAGCCTCTGCTGATGCGATTAAAAATTAGATTTAGATCGTCAATATCGTCGTTTGTCACTCAGTTTGTTCTCTGTTTGACTAAATAGCGTTTTCCACTGGTAACGAAAAGTGCAAGCGGTGTCAGTGCGAGTCACGTGACCCACTCCATTAGTTTTTCACGTGTGACTTATCCAGTGGAACGTATATTTGTGTGTAGGAAAAAAGACAAGTTTGGACATCAGTTTATGTTTTAGTTTGGCTCCGTTTGATGTATTGTTGTCACTATTAATTGTCGGCCGTTTCGACACACACATCAACCCTTTCAATAAAATTTTCTATTTTGGAGATTTTTCTTCTTCCTTTTGGAAAGCTATAGGTCATTTTTCTTTGCGATCACTACCCGAGTTTTTTAAATTTACTATTGCAATTATTGCGTTTTTCACTTTGTATTCTGGTATTTTTCCTCCATTTTCCTACCCGCACTTTTGCCACGATCGCCCCGAGCTCTAGGACGTCGTGCGAAAACTGCACAACGAGTGTGCCAACCAGGGCCAGTGGGAAACAAAAACTCACAAGGTTACAAAAGTGTTTTACCAGTGGAATGTGCTTCTTAAAAAGTGCACACTCAGTGCGCACTAAATCGACCAGTGAAAAACGCTAAAATCATTCAGTTGTGCTCTGCAAGTAAGTTTAAAATTGCAAATTCTGCTTCTAGGTCCAGAGAAAGACATTTTTTGCAAAACCCTTTTCAAATTTCATCGAGTTTGAGTTATTTCTAAGCAGCTGGGTCTCAAGCAAGTTTTAGTGTCGACGCCATGTCGACGCATAATGTGGACCTGGAGACACTTTAGTTTTTGACCCAGAAAAAGAAATTTTTTACAAAATCCTTCTCAACACAAAGCAAATTCAATCAAAGTTGTAGCTTGCATGATTTGTAAGCATCTGATGGGCTTTGAACAACTATCTTCGAAGCAACTAAGAGTCCTCCACGTTTTATAATGTAGAGACCATTATTGAAACTTGATATTTACACAGAATTAGGTATTTGTTTATTGAGAATGTACCTACATAGTTTGTATAGAAATTAAGACAATATATTGTAAAATTTTTATTTTTGAACCTTGGGCGCCTAATTAGAGTCTAGCAAAGTCTTACGGTTCTATTAATGAGCAACCAAGTTGGACTGAGGAATACATTTTACAACTGCACAAGATAATAATGATTAGGTATTAATTTCAATTGATATAATCTTCGTTTAGCAGTTTCATTGCAGCAGGGTACGATATTGTGTCGACTTTACACAAAATTCTACAGGTGAAAATGATCTAATTCCTGCCTTTCACCAATGGTGCAACGATGAAATAAATCTTGTCTTAAACATTATTAACATTAACATTAACATTATCCATCCAGTCAAAGTGATTTTCAGATGTTTCTTTAAAGTTCCTAATGATAAAAGCTCAATTTCAGTGAGTGTTTAATTCAAACACGGCGAAATCTTTTTTTACAAAACCCTCTTGTCCGGCGTCGCATAGTATTTATTTCAATGGGTCTGTAAACAAGATTTATTACTATAAACTTATACTAAATACCATACGTCTTACATAATTTCTTCAAAATATTCATTTCCAGTACGTTAACCATTTAAAATTGGTAAAGATTCAAATATTTTTTGCAAAAATTTCACTTTAATGACAATCTGTGACAATTTGTCAAATTGACGGTAAATCTCCTCTCGCCATGTTGTCAAATGGTTAGGACATGGCCTGGAACTAGAGACGGCCATGGTCTATGACCCTACATCGATAAGCGATTTTTGGCCGTAAAGCACACGACGCCATTTCCCCTTTTCAGCTACTCTTCTTCAGGTACTTTAATTTCGAAATTGACCAAGGCTAGAAAAGACATGAAAATTAACAGTTTCATAAATGATTTGAAATATCACAGGCCCTAGAACTAGAGCTAGAACTACACCTATAGCTAGGGTTAGATCTAGAAGTACAGATCGACTTATATTTAGAGTGATATTCACAGTTAGAATTAGTGGTAAAGCTAGATATAGAGATAGGGATAGAGGTAGAGCTACAGCTATAATTAGAGTCAATAATTAGAGTTGATTGGAGTTTGAGGTAGACGCAGTGCTACATTTTAGAACTAGATCTAGAGGTAGCTCTAAGGTAGAGTTAGAAGTAGAGGTGGCGATATGTAAGCGTGAAGTTAGAGTTACTGTGACAATGGCAGTTTCGTTTAGCTCTAAAGGCTAGCTCTAGAGTTCTAGAGTGACAGTTGTAGTAGAGCTAGAACTAGATGCAGAAGTAAGCCAGAGGCAGACTCGGGGCTAGAAGCAGAGGTAGAGTTAGAGGTAGGGTTTCTAGTTCTACTTTAGCTCTCCATCTAACTTTAACTGTAACTGTAAATCTAGATCTTGTTCTACCTAGACTAGCTCTACCTCTAGCTCTAACTCAGACTGCATCTCGTTCCACGAAACTTTGCTATGGTAGTCGTCTTTGCAGTATAGTTTTCCCATTTAAGTGTGAATAGAGAAACAAAATTCGAAAAGTGACTACCGCTGTAAAGTGTCGTGGAACACAGTTTAAATTTAACTGTTAATCTAGCTCTAAATCTACATCTAGTTCTACCTCTAGATGTGCCGGTAACTCTAAGTCAACTTACTGCTACCTCTACCTTTAACTCTAACTCTATCTTTTGCTCTATAGCTGTGCCTCTAACCCCAGCTCAGCTCTAACTCTAGCTCTAGCTGGTCGACTAAATTTAGTATTTCAAAATCCGATTTTGAGCTTTTTTCGACGTCCCCACCACTTTTAATGAAGTAAGAAGTCGATATACAGTTGAGTTGGAGATAGAGGCAAAGCTAGAGTCAGAAGTAGAGGTGGACTCTTGACCTAATTCTGCATCTAGCTCTAACGGTACCTCTAACACTAATTCTACTTCTACATTCAGATTTCGAATTACTAGCTAAAGCTAGAGTGAGGTAGAGTTAGAGGTATAGCTAGATACAGGTACAGGTAGAGCTAGAGGTAGAGGTAGAAGTAGGTAGAAGTAAATTTAGAGATAGAGCAGTTAAGTTACACACAGGCACAGGCAGAGCTAGAGGTAGAGTTAGAGATAGATACAGATAGATACAGTTAGCTTTATAGTTAGATTTAAACTGCGTTGCGCAAAACTTTGCAGCGGTAGTCACTTTTGGAATTTTGTTTATCTGTGTAAATTCAATGGAGGAACTATATTTCCAAGGCGACTACCAATGCAAAGGTTAGAGCTAGAGCCAGATCTAGAGATAGAGGTAGAGCAGGAGTTAGATTTACAGTTTCAATTAAATGTAGATCGAGAGCTAGAGATAGAGCTAGAAGCCCTAACTCCAGCTCTAACTTTAGCTCTACCCCTGCTTCTAGTCCCAAACCTGCCTCTATGTATACATCTGGCTTAATTCTACCTCTAGCTCTATAACTGTAAATCTAGAACTAACGGGTGTTCTAAAAAAAGCCGAACGAAATATTCTTGGGGACAACTCATCCATTTTTTAACCGATTTGGATGAACGTGGACTTAAATTAAAGCTAAAGAATCAGGCTATCGATTCATTTAAGAGACCACGACAGATGGCCCTGCCGTAGTAGCCTTGGCCATGCTTGTTTTAAAGGCTTACTTTAGGTGCATGGGGATTGGTTAGTTAACAACCAGTGGTTATGAGATAAAAATAACCTTGAAGCACGTTTACTTTTCTTCAAAAAGCGTCTTTCAGAAGTTCGTTATGGTTCACGAATAAATTTTCTGTGATCTTTTAAAAATCATTTGTTTTCCCTTATTTTCACGCCTAATGACCATAACTGAAGTAACAGTGATGCATTTTCAGCTTAATTTTCAGTAATAGTGGATCTAATTGAATGAAAAACCCAAGCGGATGCGAATTGGAGGAAATTTAAAGGCTATTACTGAGAATTAAGCTCTTGTTGCTTTATTGCTACTTTAGTCATGGTCATTCTGCATGAAAAAATGTGAAAAACCTTTGAAACAAGTATCACTAAGAGAACTATTGCAGCACCATCTGTCGTAATTTTGATTCCTTGGCGTCAATTTAAAGCCAGGTTCATCCAAATCGGGTAAGAAATGCACGAGTTATTACCAAAAATATTTCGTTCTGTTTTTTTTAGGACACCCGTTAGAATTCTAGAGCTAACCCCTAGAGTTAAACGTAATTGTCATTGTACCAGTAATTCTAACTTCACCTTTACATAGCTCCACCTCTACTTCAAACTCTACCTAAGAGCTACTAATTCTAATTAACTCTAATTATAGCTGTGGCTCTACCTCTATCTCTAGCTCTACGACTAATTCTAACTGTGACTGTAACTCTAATTATAGGTTTATCTGTACTTCTAGGTCTAACTCTAGCTACAATTCTAGTAGTAACTGTAAATTCTGATAACACCATTCGACTCAGACGCTCCCCTTACACTAAAATCAACCATATAACTTCCTTTAAAATAAAGAAACTCTACAAATTTAGGACGGAAACGGCGGCATCTGGATAATCGACTTAAACATGGAGAAGGATCCGGAAAAATCCATCCAGATTTACAAGTGCCACGCAGGCAAGGTCTTGGACATGGCGGTGTGTCCATGGGGGCCGTTTTTAGTAAGCCTAGGCCTAGCTGGACGCATCTACCTCTACGACTACCTGGAAAAGAAGATGATCTTCCACCATCAATTTCCAGCGGCTGGTTGTTGCATGACTTGGCTCTCCCCTCAAGTAACCACCCCTACCAAAAACCTCCCTCTATAAATTACCTCTTCCAGTTGTCCAAACATGGAGACGAAATTTTGATGGGCTTCGATGATGGAACTCTGCGCTTAGCCATTTTGACCATCGACGTTGCTGCCAAAACCGCTCGAATTTTAGTAACTCAAAATACGAAACCTCACTCGAAAGCCATAACGAAAATTTCGATAAATTCCACCAACACAGTTTTGGTCAGCGGAGGGGAGGATTCCACCATCTTCATTTTCCAGATCCTGAATGAAAGTCACGTGACTTTGGTCCCGATTGGTTACATCAACGTACCGAACGTGGTCACGTGTTTCACCTGGCACCACTCTTTGGTAACTAAACTTTAACGAAAAGAAAAAAAATATGTTTTTTCAGGACGATGTGATTTACGTCGGTTGTCTTCGTGGTGAGATCGTAGAGGTGGTTACCCCTACAGTACCGCAAGACTATACCGGAGTTTCGTACGCCTTGAAGCTTGAAAGGAAGGATAATAAGTTCACAACTTATAAGGCTCAGATTAGGAGGGATATAAAAATTAGGGAGATCGAGGCTAAGAAAGCTGCCAAGGTCGAGAGGAAGAGGGTCGAGCTGGAGAAGATTAAGAAGGAGAATCCGGGGCTCGATATCGACGAGGAGATTTTTCTGGGTGAGTACAAATTGTAATTCTAGTAAGAATTGTCTTGAGAAATGCTTTTTTGGCGGTTTCTTTAAATTTTTAACTTTTAAGAAATTTCTCTCACTGGACAGATATTTTTGACCTATCTTGATATGTTAAGACGCGATTTGACTTCTGAGCTTGAACTGGGTCGTAAATAGAGTGCGAATTAAAAATCCAACGGAAGATGTTTATCAACGCGATGTGTGTACTTGTAGGTGTTTATCACCGAAAATGTTTATGTATTAATGGCCTAGATTTGTTAGTTGTAACAGAGGAGGGACAATCCGCACCTAAAATTGAGGCCCTCGCTTTCCGCACAGAACACCCTTCGGACATGGAAAAGGCAATTTTTTGTATTTGGGGGTTGAAATGATGGGTCAGTTCCGTGGGTACAATTTTTAGCGTTCAATTAATCTCTTCCGGTTAAGAGTTAAGTTTCCTCCAAGTCAAATTTTCGTGCTTGGGGGTTGAAGGGATTGAGTTTCGGGGATAAATTTTTTGCCGTCTCTTTTGGTTATAGTCAGTTCAAGAATTCAGTTTCCTCCAAGACAAATTTTCGTGCTTGGGGGTTGAGGGGGTGAATTTCGGGGATAAAATTTCTCCAAGCTTCGACACCCTGTCTATCAAAATAAGGGAGAATTGTACAAAAACTCGTAACACGCTATGTTATACCCAATGAAATAAGCTATCCTAGGAAAAATAATTCCTCCAAATGCATCAAATGCTTGAGGAGTTACGGTATTTTGAATTCAACTCAAATTTCCGGGTGAACCAATTGAATTGTTGAGTAGTTTAGTCAGTTAAATGTCCAAAAAATCAATTTTTTGGGTTTTTGGGGGTTGAAGGGGGCGAGTTTTGGGTGCGCAACTTTTTGCGTTCAATAACCTAGTCTCTTCCGGTTATAGTCAGTTATAGCAGTGAAAATCAAGTGTTTCGGTGTAGTGGGGTGTTTCTAGTGATAGTGCATTTTCCACCGAAGTTGTCCAGTGTTTCCGCAGTCAGTTCAAGGGCCTTCAAATCTAATTTTCATGTTCCGTGGTTGCAGGGGGTGAGTTTTATGGGTGCAATTTTTTGAGTTCAATTAGTATAGTCAGGTTATAGTCAGTTCAAGGGTCAAATTTCCCTAAAGTTTATTTCTTGTTTTTTAACACATTGAGGTTACGGCAATTTCGGACAGAAAGAAAACACTTTTTTCTTCGCCATAACTTCAATGCGTTAAAAAACTTTTTACGAACGTCAAAAATGGATAATTTCTAATTCTTGTGTTTGGGGATGAAGGGGGTGAGTTTCGGGGGTGGAATTTTTTGCGTTCAGTCTGTTCCGGTTGTAGATAATTCAAAAATTCCTTCCATGTCTATTTTTTGTGTTTGGGGGTTGAAGGGGGTGAGTTTCGGGGGTGAAATTTTTTTGCGTTCAATAAGTCTCTTCCAGTTGTAGCTAGTTCAAGGGCAGAATTTCCTCCAAGTATTTTCTTTGTGTTAAGGGGTTGAAGGGGGTGAATTCCGGTTATAGTTAATTCAAGGGTTTTTCCTCCAAGTCACATTTTCGTGTTTGGGGTTCGAAGGGGACGAAATATTTTGCGGTCAATTAGTCTCTTCCGGTTGTAGCTAGTTCAATACTGTTAAATTTCTTCCAAGTAAAATTTTTGTGTTTGGGGGTTGAAGGGAGTGAGTTTCGGGGGTGCAATTTTTTTCGCTCAATTAGTCTCTTGTGGGTTGTAGGTAGTTCATTGTGATTTTTCGATAATTCAAAATCATTTTCATTAATTTTTAATCCATCCACAAGTTTTAAACCCCTTTCATGATAATGTGAACCGTTAAAAAGCAAAAATTTACGCAGATTTGCGCTAGTTCTACTTAACTACAGTTCATTTTCACCCCTCTTGATTTTTCATCCCCCTTCACAATTCTTAAACCCCCCGAGAGTTAATTTTGTAAAATTCTCGCAATTTTGCCTATTTTCGGTAATAAATTTTACTCGTATGGATTGCTTTCGCCTTTTTCACTTTTTCGACCCCTTCGCAATGTTTCAACCCCCAAAAGCCAAATTTGCATAATTGGCTTATTTTCGTGTTATTTTCGGTAAATCTACTTAATTACGATTAATTTTCATTCTCTTTGACTTTTCATTTTAGCAAAATTCGCGTAATTTCGTTTTTCTTTGATTTGAATTGTACTCATTTCGATTTTTCACTTTTTTCAACCCCCTTCCGAATATTTCAACTCTCCAAATCCAAAATTTACATAATTGGGTTATTTTGGTGTTATTTTCTGTAATTTTACTTTCTCATGCCCTTTGACTTTTCATTCTACCTTTACGATTTTTCAACCCTCTAAGTGCTAATTTTGCAAAATTCGCGTAATTTCGTTTTCGGTCGGCAATAAATTGAACTCATTTGGGATTCAGTTTACCTTTTACAATTTTCGTAATTCTACTTAATCACAGTTAATTTTCACTCCTTTTGATTTTTAATCCTCTTTCGCAACTTTTCAGCCCCTGAGCGTTAATTTTGCAAAATTCGCCAAATTTTGTTTTAATTCTGGCAATTCTTTTTATTTACTCATTTGGTTTATATTGTCACGCTTTTTACTTTTCAACCCTCTTATAGTGTTTCTATTTAACTGCAGTAAATTTTCTTTGCCTTGGACTTCTCATATCCCTTCAATAATTTTTCAGCCCCCTAAGTGTTAATTCTACAGACATCAAATTTTGGCGTTTTTTATGTCCATTTTCTACTTTTTAATTCCGTAACAACAATTTTTTAACATTTCGCCTGTGCGTTTGCGGAGGCAGTACTACTAGGTGCAGATTGATAAAATCTGCACCCGATTCCACCAGTAAGACCAGCCGCCCCTACATATACATTAACGTGATAAACAGGGATACACATCACATTGATGTACATCTTCCGGTGGCTTTTCCAATTGTATTTGAGAAACGGTCGCATCTATTTGAGAAAGTACCATTTTGTATTTGACATTTGTCACTTGTATTAATTGTAATTTGTAGTTGTAATTTCATTAATTGTAATTGTAATTATATAGGTACAAGAAAGCAATAATTGGAATTCAGAATAGCAAATTGTATTTTTGAAATTCAGAAGCGGTCACTTGTATTTGATACGTTTCACTTGCATTTAAGAATATGCAGTAGGAACTTGGATGTATTTTATATTTTCAATTACATTTAAGAAAGCCGTAATTGTAATTGAGAATAGTCAATTGTATTTAACTAAGAATTAATTAGTATTCAGAATATCTCAATGTGTCTCAATGTGTCCGTTTCTCAAATGGAAAAAACGCTGCGGTGATATTTCAAATGATATTACAAATGATAGTTTCTCAATTATAATTGATTTATGGCTCGAGAATGATGCCCTAGCCACATGATTAATTCTTAATTACAACACACGTTTTCCAAATAAAAATTTC
This sequence comes from Pycnomerus fuliginosus, assembly GCA_963924575.1. NCBI lineage: Eukaryota > Metazoa > Arthropoda > Insecta > Coleoptera > Zopheridae > Pycnomerus > Pycnomerus fuliginosus. Next base: position 24,523,263 of record OZ004622.1, read on the forward strand.
CTTTCTGAATTACAACTGTTATCTGCTCTTTAATAGATTTTTCTGAATTGCAATTAAACATTTCTCAAATAAAACTCATTAATCTCAAATACAACTGAAGGGTTCTCAAATACAATTGAAAAAGGTGTAGTCATAATTAACGGACCTTTGTAGGTATAACAGTTTAAGTAAGGAGTGTCAATTTTCCTACACTACAAATTTTTTGCCGATCTCTTTCAAAACCCTTCAAACCAGGGTTGGCACCCATCTGGGCACGTTGGTTATAACCGGTTAAAACCGTTATACTGGTTATTACCACTGATGGTAACCAGCTGAAACCAATCAAAATACATTAGAACACACTAATATCAGTTTAGCTATGAACTTTATTAAAAAACAAAACTAACTAAGTTGACTATACAGGCTGGTCCAACACTAGTGTCCAGCGGCAAAGCGACCTTTTACTTTGAAGCTAGAGTTTTGAATTTTTTACAGGGTGCATGGGAAAACCCTTCAGATAGCCTCAAAATTTTTTCGATTGGACCAAAGATGTGACGTCACGAGATTTCAAATTGAGCTATTTTCATGGAATAAATAATTTTTGTCCATAGGATGGTTATTTTAGGCCTTAATCGTCATTTCATTTCATAAGGAGGCCCTGAAATAAAATCGAAGCGCTGCGACGTGAGTCCAACTTGAGTTCATCGGAGACCCAGATAACACAAACACATACAGTGAATGAACAATGGATATTCATCCATGAATATGCGAACTTAGCTATATACATTGTGAATGACCCATGAACATTCTTTGTATCTATGAGTAGGTAGTATCACCAAAATGTCGTTTTTTTGGTTCCTGGTAGCATCAAAATACATCCACCCGAGTTTCATAAGAATATCAAATTGATATATCTATAAAGTACATATGGATATTAGATAAATAACTTCCATGCATGAAAATACATAGAATATTCATGGGATATCTATTTTTCACATGAATATACAGGGATAAACACAGTGTATACCATGGACATTCCTAACATGTTCAGTTAGCTATTTTATGTATATTTCCTGAGCAAACAGGACTATTCACGGCATAATTAGCGTAAACCACTTGAAGAAGGAAATGAATAGCGTGGCCTCAGGCCTGTGGATACCACGTACCATTTCAAGTCCTCAGCACTAGGCACCAATCTGAATCATAAAATGATGTTATAATCACAGACTTATCACAGACCACTCACTCTATAGACGTACGACGGCCATATATTTGTCTTGGTTCAAAAGAGTAGCGCCTCTGGTGATTGGGAGCGGAATTAAAAATTTTCCTTAAAATGTTCCTTGCCAAATAAAATTAAAAACTCGGTACAAATAAAAGGATTCAGAGCAGCAGTTTAAACCATTGTTTAATTAAATACAAGTTAAAACTGAAACAGTTCTAAAAAATGCAATGTCCGAGTCCGACCGAGGGTCATAAAACCATCATGAAATATTGAAAACAAGGTTCAAGTAGTTCACAAAATCACACAGTCTGGCCGCTTTCGAGGCTTTGGCATTCGGCAAACGACGTCTATTAAGTTGGACCATCACATAAAGACTACAGCACTTTATAATTCCCATTGCCACTGTTTTTGACGAACGAACACAAAAAAATCCCCGTATGTGTGCTCTTTTTGATTTGAGTCTCTACACCGTAAACATAAGAACTGAATATAGTAGAACGAACACATAACTGACTAAACTAGAGACAAATTCAACTGATCACTGCAAGTCTAATTACTTAAAATTAAAAACGATTCACTTTCATAATTTTGTGACAGTCAGAAAGCTTTGTCAAAAAAGACAAGAAGACAAGTAGCCTGCTTTGCGTTAGCTACTGTAAAAATGTCTGAGTTACATCTCACTAATAAAACCCATTTTATATTTGTTTTTATTGGCGCGACATCTCTGTATTGGGAGCAGAAATAATATGTCACGTGACTGGACCAAAATGCCGCTATTTAACTGAAATCTCTATAGAGATGAGTGCTTTGTGGTTATAATAGTGTGGTTAGATCTTGCAGTAAGCTTTATACCATTGAGAGGTTTTATGCGCAGCTAATTGTTCCATGCGCGCCATCTATCGGCGACAAACTTCAACCTGGATATGAGTCGCATATTCTGGATTTCATTTGGATATTCATTGTAACGAGTGTCATGTATGTACACCGCATGTTCAGGTGACTTCGTATGAATATTGCATTTAAATACATGTAACCATACGAAACGTTAATGTGGTGAAAATATGGCGAGGCAATTCCAGGAATATTCAGATGTTCATTTGACATACGGATGCATTTCAGAATATTCCTGGAGATGATATGAACTTATTCTTCCCGCATGAAAATGTTCATGGCAAATACATATAATATTCGATATATTCTGTATACAAAATGGACATTTTCTGAATATTCTGGGAATGTCTTGTGCTACCTGGGGATTTAGAACTGTCAGTTGCTTGTCAAGTTTTGACAGGGGCGATCGAGCCCCAGAATTCGCGAAAATCAGCTGCTAATAGATGGCATTGCTAAACCACAAAATGGCGGTCTCACCCCATTGGGGAGCCGGAAGTGTCAGTTGGTGACATCAGTGACATCGATACGTGGATTTTTTAAAAGCCTAGTTTTCCTGGATTTACAATGTTCCACTTAAGTACACAAAACGTAAAATTCCACCGAATTATTCGCAAAATTTCGAGTCAGCGAGAGGATGTCTCCTAACAAAACTACTACCTAACCTCGCAACTGACAACTGACTGACGTAAGCCGAAATTATGATGACGGACGTTTAAAAGTATTTCCGTATCCTGTCTCTCAGTGTAATTAAAGTATTGCCACCAGATGTCAGACACTTTGCTGATTGTCGCGAATTATTAATTGATAGATTTATTCAAATAATCTAATATTTTTACAAAAAAATAATGTGAAAATCATCGGGTCTTCCCCGCGAAGTGTTTTGAACACGCGCAGACGCAAAGCGTGTTGTTTACATCTTGACTCTCGACAGTTGATGCCGTGAGGAGTTTGGTGAAGATTAATGAACCATTTTAGCGGTTTATTTTCTTGCAAACACTGTCATTACAGTGACACTCCACATGATTTTAACCACAGGTCAAAACCAGTTTTGGCCCCGGTCAAAGCTGAAAAAAAGTGTTTTTTTGCCAACCCTGCTTCAAACGACCATTAACTTGCAGCCGACTCCGAGTCCGAAGAAGAACTGGAACCCCTCTTCATCCCCGAAGTCCCCAACCGGATCATCTGGATGCAGAGCACCCCCGAAGACACCCTTTGGCTCTCGATGGCCGGATACGACGCCGGCTACATCTACGAATACAAAATCGACCAGAAGGATCCAGCACCCTTCCGCTTCAAGATGGTGCACGACGGCGACGACATCGAGATCAACAGCTACGTCTACAAGTGAATTCCTCCTCTCCCAAAATCCGAAAAACCGTTTTTTTTTTCAGCCACAACAAGAGATATCTGATCTTCGCCATGCAGAACGGCTCGATCCGAGTCAACAAATTGTCAGACGAAGACTTCCACGAACTGTCCGACTACTGGAGCCTCTCCATGCACGACAACGTCAACGGCTTCGTACCCCAAATGTGCTTCAGCTTCGACGAGAAGTTCTTCTTCACGTGCGGACACGATAACAACGTCTTTTCCTACGTTTTTCGTCCGGAAAATGACGATTACGTGCCGGAGGAATTAATCCCGAAAGTAACTGATAGGATTTTTTTCCCTGAAGCCGTCGAAGATGAGGCTAATTATAGTAAGCTTAACTTGGAGCAGGCCAGCTTGAAGAAAGAACAGGATCGAATCGATAAGTTGGCCAACGAAAGGAAGGAGGCTCTCAGGGAGCAACTGAAGAAATTGTCGTGGAGGTATTTCAGGTTGTTGAAGAGGAACCAGCAGCTGTTGTCGAGTCAAATTCTTCCTCCCAAAGACTTGGAGTTGGATGAACGCGTAGTGGATTACATTGAGGAGAAATTTGAGCAGGATTTGGCCCTGGTCAAGAGGAAACTGGCTTTCGAGGTACAGATTTAGATTAGATTAGATAACTTTATACTTTATACGTTTCGGTTTGTAATGAGCCCTGCCCTTTTGCATACTAATTTAATACATCTTTACATATGTATGCGTATTGATCCCTTTGGGGAGGGTATGTTTATACTATGACCCGTTTGGGGAGCCAATGGACCCTTTGGGGAACTCCCCGAACTGCCATAGCTAGATATTGATCCCTTTGGGGAGTGCATAGACAAAAGTATATGTGCAATGATCCGTTCGGGGAAGCTTTCCCTAATGTCGAAAAAAGCAACATCTTTGAGGATTCGTCGCAGGAAACCACCACAAATCACTACATAAACGCTTCATAATGGTTCTTATTCGAGTAGGAGGCTCAATACTGACCCTTTTCCACGAATAGTTGCATTTCCAAAATGAACCTCTTCTTCAACGTGGTGACCCTGGACTGTGCAGAAGCCCTTCCAATGTGGAAAAAAGTACCATAAAACCATAAATTCATGAACCAAAAAACCATAAAACCACCTTAAATCATAACATAAATGCTTCATGGTGGCTCCTGAGCGAATGAGGGTTCAGAGCCCCACCCATCTTCCACAAATAGGGGTGCTACCGTCCAGGACACTGAATAAATGCTTCACCGCTCAGTAGGGGTCTCAAGGCCAACCACAAATAGATGCGTTACATTCCACAAATAGTGGTGTTACATTAAACAAATCGGGCCCCCTTCCGCGCCGTGAACGGAGTCTATCCAGGAGCCCTTTCGACGTAGAAAAATTTAGCATAAGCCGGGAAATTAAATTTTCTCCTGAATTTGAGTTCCCCAAAGGGATCAATTTATAGACAATAAATGTCAATAGTGCATGTGCATTGATTCCTCGATTGATCCCTTTTGGGAATCTTTCCCTAATCGAGATAAGTAACATTTTTGAGGTTTCCTCGGAGAAAACGTCACGGAACCACCTCAAATGACTGCCTGAAGCCTCATGATGTTTTCTAAGTGAGTGACCAACTCAGTTGCAGTATCCTAGCTAATCCCTATCCTCAGATAGTGGTGTTACATTCCCCATAGTGACTCTCCCTTCCGCTTGATGAACCAGGCCTACTCAGAAGTCCCCCCAATGCACAAAAAATTAGCCTAGGGTTATTAGCAGTAATTGTTAAGGAATGCTTCCTCAAAGGGATCATTGCACATATACTGTTGTCTATGGATTTGTCAGTTTAGACAACCAGTTATATATCCATTGGAGAAAAATATATAATTATCAGATTGGGAGTGCAGAATCACTTGCCGAGATCAGAACTAGGTCACCTCCCCAAACTGACCATTATATGATTAATGGGCACAGTTTCGAAACGGATTGCCCTAGGGCAGTAAAAGTCGGTGCAAATCGACAATCGCGGTCAATTCTTTGATTTCAGTCGATAAAAGAACCCCCTGAATTTGCTTCCCCAAAGGGATCAATACGCATACATATATACTTACATGTTTTGGTCTAGTTTTCTTTTTTTTTTCTTCTTCGGCTACTTCTTTCTCTCTCGGTTGTCTTCTATTTTCTCTTCTCCCCCCCCCTTCATTCTCTCGCTCTCTCGACTTCCTTCATCCATTCTATTCTCTCTCCCCATTCGTTCAGAATACTCTTTCTCTCCCTTTCCTCCTCTGTCATTCCCACACACTCTTTCAACAGGTGATCTACTGTCTCTCTCTCCTCTCCACATACTCTGCACTTTCTCTTTTCTTCCTTCAGCCAGAACTTGTTTTCCCTCTCCTCATTCCCGCATCCGAATCTCGCTATCATTCTTTTTTCTTTCCCACTCTCCCTCTTCAAATAACTTGGTAACCCTTCACTTATTATCTTCTCATATTTTGCGTTATATCTTGATTCTCTGATTTTTGTTCTTCTTTCCTGTACATCTATGTCTCTATCTCTTTCCCACATTGCTCCATTCATCCATCTCCCCTGCTCCCTGCGTCTTTCTATATCCTCCTTTGCGTATCCGTTCCTCTCGTAATATCTTTGCCTTTTTTTCCCTTTTTCTTTCTCTCTTTTTCTCTTTCCAGCACACCTGTAATATCTTACACTCTCCTCTTTCTCCCATTCTGTCCTCATATTTCACCGCCCTTTTCCCTGTTTCCTCTCTTAACTTACTCCTTTTCGCTTCTTCCCTTATTATGTGTCCGGGTGTCTCCCTATCTACTCCCAGCACCCATTTTATGAACTTATCCTGCACTCTTTCCACGTCCCTTTCTTGCTCTATTTTTCTTTCATTCCACTTCCACTCACTTTCTTTTGCCCTTCCTCTCCCTTTCCCAAAAACCATCATCTTTGTTTTTTCCACATTTACTTCCAACCTTTTTCTCTTCATATATCTCTCTTCATTTCTTATCAGGTACAGAAATCCGAGGTGGCTATGATGAAGCTGAAGGCGCATTTTCTGGAGCCTCTGACGTTCTACCCGATCTTCGTTACGGGGATAAACGACGACTGTACCGTGCGGATGTTGCGACATAGAAAGATCTCGAAGGAAAACGAGGAGATGATGGTGATAGTCGATCAGAAGATGAAGGAGGATGAAGTTAAAGGCAGGTAAAACGCTTATGGTGATTGCTTTTTAAAAGTATTTTTTTGAACATATGCAAACAGTAGGAGTTATCGTTGTGGAAGAGTAAGTAAACATTTTAATTGATGAAGTTCTGAATTTTCTCGCGATGAAAATCCAAATTTATCTCTTGATATTGTAGCGCTATTTTAGTTTCCTCCACCTATTCGCCCCACAAAGATAATGAAGAGGTTTTTCATTTATTTTCATCATTTCATTTTAAGTCGCTATACGGCGGTGGTGTTCCTCAGAGACTCGTTCTTGGACCCATTCTGTTTTCTAATTGGAGAATTATTGAATTTTTCTTTACTTTAGGCCAATCGAAAGGGCCGCCCCTGCTCCAAAAGTGGTAAAGAAGCGCAGACCAACCGACAAACGCCTCGAATACTTCCTTCTGAGCCTTCCAGAGCACGTGATCGAGAAACGTCTAAGCCCCAAACTCACGCGAGTGCTGTTCAAGTACCGGAAGAGAAAATACAAATGGGAGAAAAGAGAAGATGAGGTAACTTATGCAATAATTAATTTTTATTTATTATACAAGAGGGGGTACTTAGTACTTTCATACCTAGCAGTCACCCTTTCAGGGTGAGTCTAAATCAAGGCACAAGATCCCTTTGATCCCAATGATGGAAAAATTATTGGTCAATAATTGTGATTTCCTCCCCTTGATGTTATAACTTCTTTTTTTTTTTAATTTTTTTGTAATATCTTCCGAACGGCGTATTGCAGTATTCTGAAACTTTGCGCACAGAATTGTTACAGCTAATTTCAAGTTGGGTTGCGTCGGTGCAAAATTGTAGTGGAACTCAAATCGCCTGTTTTTATTGGCCCTGAGTGACCAATTTCAAGTTGGGAAAGCAGTGCAGTTGTCATGACGATTTGCGCTTTTGCTATGGTAATGACCAATCAAAAAGCCACCGGAAGATGTAGGTATATTAAAGCGATCTCTATCCCTGTAGATGTTTATCACATTGATGGGTCTGAGGGGACGATTGGATTTACTAGTGGAATCGAGTGCAGATTTTATCAATCTGCACCTAGTAGTAGTGCCTCCGCAGAGATGTGTCAAAAAGGCGAATTGTTACAAACATGTTACGGTATTAAAAACTGTGAATTGGGAAGAAAAACCTGAGATAGTTTTCTACAATGTTTGCAGTAGAAAATTAACAAAAAAACACAAAATTTGCGAACCTACTACAGTTGAGTAGAAATACCAAAAGTAACACGGAGAATAAGCCAACCCCTTTAACCCCGAAAATTAATCGATAGTTGACATGGATATTTTGCTGCACCTATCTTGGTTCCACTACATTACCATGTATCCATGGCCTACCGGCGTGGGAAATAGCTTTGAATACCTACCGTATTATAGGTACAAGTGGATTTATTAATGAACGGCGGTTTTGAATCACCCTGTACACACTATTTCTTGTCACGGCCCACCTGGATGATCGAATTCCCGGGAGAGAAGTGAATAATGAACAGTTATATCCCTAGGGGTAAAATGTGACATTTTAATAACTGCTGTAAGTGGGAAATATCAACATTTCATATACAGGAGTGTTTAAAAAGTACCTAACGAATATTGTCCGTAATTCTTGAATCGAAAACTTCATCCTCGAAGGAGTATAGGGTTTTTTTACATTCTGCGTCCGACGGTGCCATTGCTGATTTTTTTGGCCCAGTCGTTTTTGACATAATGACGTCATTATCGTTTTTTTAAATGGAAACCCGCATTTTTCTCAACGATTTCGGGATTTTTCTAGGACAAGAACATGTAAGACACACTATCGAAAATTTCAAGTCATGGCCACCTTAGACTTTCAAAAACATCGAAGAAGTGCATAAAAAATCAAGATTTTTCAAAAACACGTCATCTTAATGTTTTTGATGCAAAGCCAACTGCACACAGAATTTGTAAATTTAGCATTTAGCTTTAACCAAGGGGGCGTGCGGGCGGTTGTCGATCGTTAATGCTGTCGTGCATTGCCCGCGGCGCTCATTGACAAAAATCTAAAATACACATGTTTTTCACCCCTAAAATGACATTTTTCTGGGCATTTTTCGAAAAAATGGCTCTAAGGTTTTCGATCTGGCAATGCAACAGCTGTCGAATTCTATAATAATAACTAATAAGATGCCCTTTTGCTATGAAGAATTCAACAAGGGGCGTTTTTGTCCCTAAAATGGAAATTTTCGAAAAAATTGCGTTAAGGTTTTTGATCCAGTAATACAACAGCTATCAAATCCGATAGCAAGAATATGCTTTTTTCTAAAATAAATTCAAGCAAGAGTCTTTTTACCACTAAAATGACATTTTTCGAAAAAATGGCACTATACCTATACGGTTGCCGATCCGACAATGCAACAGCTATCGAATCCGACAGTAGGAAATGCTCTTTTGTTTCTCTAAGTGTTTCGGGGGTTTTAACCACCCCAACCCCATCACAATTTAAAAAAAATGGGAGGTTACTGCAATCACTAAAATTTTCGAATTTGAGATAGCACCAGATCTTCACGTTTTGAGGTCTCAGGAACCCAGAAAAGGGGTTTTTAAAATGTGTCTGTGTGTATGTACGTACTTTTGTAATCACGCCACAGCCAAAACTACTAGACCGATTTGGCTGAAATTTGGAACATAGGCATCTCGTAACCTAACTTAGATCTGAAAAGCTTTTGGAGCCAATCGTGCAACCGGAAATGCCATTTTGGCACATCAACTTTTAAATTTTAAATGCAAACCCCCATTTTTTACGTCACCATAAGGAAGACCTTCAAATTCTGCTTCTAAAAGTGTATTCATTCTTAGTGCCCTTTTGACCAAAAATAAAAAAAAAATTGATTTTTATCGGACTTTAAAATCGCGGTACAGCCCAAGCCCCTGAACCGATTTGGCTGAAATTTTGCACATAGGGATTGTATTACACGTCGAAGAGCTGAACAAATTTTGAATTCAATCGACTCACGGAAAGTGCCGTTTTGGCAAACCAATTTCCAAATTTAAAATTATTTTCTCATTTGACTATTAAAAACAAGTTTTTGAAAGATTTATTGTCACTATCAGAAAGGTCTTCAAATTCTGGTTTTAAATAGGACAAAATTAATTCGCATTTAGCGCTGTTTGGTTCAAAAAAGCGAAATTTTATAATAACAGTAAAAATACATTATAGCCTAAATTACTGAATCGATTTGGCTGAAATTTGGTACATGGAGATCGGGTGACCCGTTGAAGACCTGAAAGGCTTTTGAAAGCAATTAAGCATATCAACTTAAAATTTTAAATACAAGACCTCCTTTTTTATGTCGCCATTAGAAAGGCGATCAAATTCTGGTTATAAAAATGTGTTCACAGTTTCGGCCATTTCAGTGGAAAATAGAGAAAAAATTCTTTCTCATTAAAAGGGAGCGGGCTGACAGTGGATGACATAAAGTGGCAGTTATTGTCAAAAAAGCGGCAAAAGATTAACCTTAAAAGGAACATATTGTCAAATGTGATGAGTGATGTCCGAGGTGATGTCGGTATTTGTCATGTATTTGTCAGAAAATTGTGAAATTAGTCAAGGATTAAAAAAATTCTGTTGAATTGACTACTATATCTACACAGAATACAAAGATCCACGCGATGGGGAGGTTCCAGCCGCTTCTCTGCTGCATTTTTTTTTTATGTATTTCATACGCGACCTTCAAATAATTTAACATTAAATAACACGCTACAGCTGGATCGATTTGGCTGAAATTTGGTAGGTAGAGATACCGTTTCCCCACCGCAGAGATGATCTAATTTTGGTGCCATTTTCTCTTATCAGCACATGAAGTCTTCAAATTTTGTTTTAAATATTGTGTTCAAGCTTAGTGCCCTTTCGGCAAAAGATCGTTTTAGAAAAATCACAGAAAACGCCTCAGGTTAAGCAATAGCGACTTAAATTTATACCTAATGCCAACTACTTACTGTATTTAATTGACGGTACAAATTCGACGGCTGTAGAGGTTCCATTCGATTATCCTAGTCGTAAAATTGCATAAGAAGTCACAGAAAGTCTCTACAAGGTCACAGGAAGTCAAGGAAGTCTCAGGAAGTCTCACAAGAAGTCTGGAAGTCACAAAAAGTCTCAGGAAGTCACAAAAAGTCTTAAAAACTCACAGGAAGTCTCAAGAAGTCACAGGAAGTCTCAAGAAATCTCAAAAAGTTCAGAAGAAGTCAGGAAGTCCTGGAAAATCTCGTAAGTCAGTGTACAGATTTTCGACCGCGAATTGCCCCTTAATGTCCTTTTGGCAAAAGATCGTAAAATTTAGAAAAATCACAGAAAACACTAGGTTTGGTGGAGTAAAACTTACATATAGTAAATAACGAGGTAAATAGGTAGTAAAATTTACTTGATATTGGTGACAGGATGGGATCATTCAAGTGGGGAGGTTCCAGCCGCTTCCAATTTTTTTTTAATTTGGAAGGGGGTTTCCATTAAAAACGATGATGACGTCATTATGTCAAAAACTACTGAACCAAAAAAATCGGCAATTACTCCATCGGACGCAGAATGCAAAAAAACCCTATTGATACCCCTTCGGAAATTTTTGCACAAAGTTTATGATAATTCAAGAATGGACCTAGTTCTTGAGTGACGTCACGCGACGGCCATTTGGAGGCTCAAAATATACAGGGTGTCTCAATTGTCTGTATTCGGTCGATATCTCCATTGGTAACAGAAATAGCGAAAAATTGTTTAATACAAAAGTTGCAGAGGACCAAACAAGGCACATTTTAAAAATATTTTCATGTATACAGGGTGTTTCACTAAGGAGTAACGACAGAAACATAGTTTTTTTCAATGGCACAACCTGTATTTAATTTTTTTTTGGATTCTACGATAAATTCCAAGTGACATTTATTATTCATGTTTTCATCTCAAGGAAATCGTTTAGAAGATATTCTCGATTTTGTGGAAAAAATTACTTTTCCAGTACTTGTTTTAAAAAATCACCAAACAAACTATTTTCAACCATTAGTTTTGAAAATTTAGGGTGTCATTAAGGAAGGTTTGGTCTATCTTTTGAGCTTTAGAAAACAGTCTTACCTTTTTTTTTATAAGACGGCTCTAACTACATGTCATTGCAGACGACAAAAATATTATTGGACGCAATTGCTAGCCATTGGCAGTCAGAATTTGAAATAAAAAAAGACACCTGCAGGCACCAAAATTTTTGAACCTTGTAAATAGAAAAAAAATAAGAAGAATGGCAGAAAATATTATCAAGCGGCATAGAACGGGATGCCAATATAATATTTCTATGGCATTCTCACAAGACGAAAACTATATCCTATCATCTCTTATTTTCTTAATTTGACAGGTTCATGCCCACTTGATATTTTTAAAAACTCAGGACTACAACTAATAAAATTTCTGACACTTAGTATGACATGTAGTCAGAGCCGCCTTTTAAGAAACGGACTAAGCCATCAATGAAAAATTACGAAAACGACATTTTACGGAATAAAACGAAAAGTGCTAAACATAGATATAGGGATATTTATATCAGATGAAAGTGAATTTAATTCTACAACCGATGGCTAGAACATTTCATAGTAGTGCCATTTGAAAATATCGAGATTTTAACAGTTAAATATTACAAAGTTAATAATTTTACTGGAGGCGAACTTAACAAGGTGAAGACTGTTTTGTAAAGCTTAAGGGGTAGACGAAACCTTCCTTAATGCCACCAGACGTAATTTTTTCCACAAAATTGCCAATATCTTCTAAACCATTCACTTCAGAAAACATTATTAATAAATGTAACTTGGAATTTATCGTAGAATCCAAGAAAAAATTGAAATACAGGGTGTGCAATTTAAAAAAATCTATATTTGTGTCGTTACTCCTTAGTGAAGCACCCTGTATACATGAAGATATTTTTAAAATGTGCCTTGTTTGGTCATTTGCAACTTTATATTTAACAATTTTTCGCTATCTCTGTTACTAATGGAGATATCGACCGAATACAGACAATTGGGACACCCTGTTTCTCCCTCTCCCGCTCATTAAAGAAAGGAATATCGGTCTCTGTCGATCGCCTTCAATTGCGCGCGAATCATATTGTCATCCTTTTTTAACGCATTCAGATTTGAGCATAATGTGTACTCCTTCCTCTCAAGAAATACCTGGATTACGGGCAATATTCGTTACTTTTTAGACACTCTGTATAGATTATAGAAAACAATTTATTATTTTATCACCAATCAAAATTACATAAACATATCGTCGTAACCTGGCGGCGGCAACTCGTCATTATCGGGCCTGTTGTTGGGCCTTCGAGGGAACCTGTCCACATCCGGGGGGCGAAAAGGATCAAATCTTGCACCCGGAGGAATAGCCCCCGGAGGCAACCCCACGTTGGGATTTCCTGGAAATCGTCCACCCCTTGGGGGCTCGTAGAGCATCCCTCCACCCCCGGGCGGGGGCGGAAACCCCATCGGATTCCTACCGAAGGGGTTCAAGTCGATTTCTCCAACCCCCAAAGGCCTCCCTGGACCAGTTGGAATTCCACCCCCATACGGATCCACTAACAGCGGTGAGCTCGGGGTGAAGTGTGCGGGGTTCACGACAGTGCTCCTACTGGGGGCAGGATCGGTCTGTGCCGAAGACTCCCGGCTTTTATTCGAGACAACAATTTTATCGATCAGTTGCGTCTTGATCATTTCCACAAGTTCGGAGTGCTTCGGAAGCATCTGATTGAGGCTCCCTGTTCGACTGACCACCGAAGAACTGTTTATTTGCACCAAAGAAGTGCTCCTTTCATCCACCCGGATGAGGTTGATCATGAGGGCATCGTCCAGTTTTGTGGCCTTGAGATTGTAAAGCCTGCCCTGGAAAAGGTACCGGAGGGCGTAGGATTCGCTCCAGCCCTGTGGAAGGGTCTCGGTTTTCGGCTCGGAGCCCTCGATGACCTTGGACTCGCCGAGACCGATGCACTTGAAGCCGTTGGAGATGAGCACCAGGTGCGCGAAGCAGAGGATGACGTCCTCGTTGGATTTTATTTCGGATTCGACGCTCTTTACCAGGAGGTCCCAGCCGAAGAGGTTGGCCGACATTTTGGAGAATTTATGATGATTTTTAATGATTTTCTCGCGATGACATTACACAATTTTGACAGGAGAAAGTGGGGTTATGTTGTGTTTAGTTGTTTACGTTTTCCGGTTAAATACAGGGCCTGATCGGAGCGCGCCAGGTTTGAAAATTTTGCAGCCGCGTTTTAGTATTTCGCGGTTAGAACAATAATTATTGATGATTTCAATAATTCCAGTGCATGAAGGGTGCTAGTCTTCGCAGTAGGTAAAGTTTTGAGATTACAGTGACAATAATGACTACCAAATAAATAATTTGTCACAAAATGTTACGAGATGAAAGCGCTCAATAGCACCAGATTTAGGGCATTAATCACCAAAATTGGCAACCCTTAAACCCCATTCACAACCACTTTACGTACGTGACATAACAAAGTTTAACAATCATCAACAATTACTAGAAAAGTCAGAAGCTGTCATGAACAATTGTTGACCATTATTAATAGTTATTTACGTAATTAGTGGGATATAGACATTATTAACGCACGCATGTGAGGGTTGCAAGACGAGGCCGTAGGCCGAGTCGTGTAATCGCACATGAGTGCGTTAATAATGTAATATCCCACGTGTTGCGTACAACATTTTATCTACAACTGTGAATATTGCTATATTATTATTAACATATTATTGATATAATTCGCATTTCATTATTGGCGTATAAGATACCTATGACCATTTTGATTGACCTAGCAACAGAATGTAAACAAGAAATAATTTTTATAATTATTGTCAAAGGTCCGATTAAAACCTCTGTTAAAACGTTTCAAATCAGTTTTAAATAAGAGTTCAAACGAAGATCTGCCATCGGATATTGAAAACGAAGCATCGGGAGTTATTTCAAATCTTGTGCCAGAGAAATCACGAAAGAAATACCAAGTTGCTTATGATCGCTACGAGAAATGGTGCAAAGGAAAGAAGATTAACATGACCCACGAAAAGTGATATGTATTAGTAGTACCTAAGTAAGGTATATTTCAACGAACTAAGCAAAATAAAGAAGCTTTTTTACAAAGAAAGTAAATGTGGAGGAAGAAAGATTTTTGTGCACAAAGGTACTTTCATTTTCAACAAACCATAATATTAATTTAGATATAGTATTTTAGTTACATTTGAAGTAACTTAGTTCTCTTGGTATCTAGATACTTTTAAAAAGTAATTAAATACTTCTGTAAGTAACTAGATACAGTATTTTGGTTACTCTTGAGATTTGTCATGTTTTCTGACGTACCGCATTGAAATCACTTCTACCAACTCCCTGTTAGTAAAATTCCTTGCAAAAATTCCTCACACCACCCTAAAATTCAAATTTTGACGTTCTGTTACTTCAGTAGAAAATGAATGGAGATTAGCTAGTAGCTACTCATATTTTGTGCTTTGTATGTTGTACCATTAAACTTCTTTTATACTATAAGTTCATCTAGATTTATAATAATTAGAGCAAGCCAGTTTCGTGAATAAAGATCATGGCCCTCTATAATTATAAATCATGATGATCTCATGGTATGCGTAGGTGAAAATGCCCACCCGGGAAGGTGGGAGACAAACACTGCATGTCTGGTCCACTTCAGTTGCAAGTCGGAGTGGGAAATATCGATCGGTTCTTCAGGTAAGTACGAGCTTCCTGTTTAAGTAATTTAACCCGAGACAAGGCGCGTATTGAAATTTGCGTTCTTGATGGCCGCTTTTAGAAATCTGCCCTACGCGCATTTTTTTTTAAACTTTCCCGCATCAATGATTTGTTATTAACTTTTCGTTACAATTTAACACGAGGGACGTAGGTACTGAAATAAATCTCAACATAAATATCATTAGGTAATCGAGTCATTAATGTCTAAATCATGATTGCGATTAGTGATTTAAATCTAATCAGGCTTCAATGAAAGTTTTCCAATCGATTTAAATCGAGGTTAAGGCGTTGAATGCGATTGGTTCGTATCGATTGCAATCGATCGCCGCGTTGAACGGCCCTATTAATCTTCACAAATTAAAGGGAGGTTTTTACGAATAATATGTTAAAACTAGGAACGAATTTTTCGCTAAAATTAGCACCTCCATTATTAACGTCTGTTTAATTTAATTTCTACCATTTTCTTTATATTGAAACCATTAATGTGTTATATGGGTCGAAATTGTTTACCATGCATGAAAGGATGGAAAAATGGTATCACTCGTGTGTCATAATTTATAAACAAATTACCTGGAGGTGTTAGGTTAACCTCTGAGAATCACACACGCTTAAATAATTCATAATGTCAGGAAGGTTTTATAAAATACCTAGTTATTCTCAAAATCAGAAATCTTCACATGATTATTAATTGAAAACGTCCGTGTAAATTCCCTGCAACTAAGGTATACCCAGGTATACCTACACTTAGTGATAATTTGTTGCCGCGGCTTGTTTTGTTGTAATGTCATTTTTAACGATCAGTATAAAACTTTAATAATAGATATTTATTTTATTAGGAGTTTAAGGGCCGCTTGCACCGCTGCTGCCTGATTAGCGCTAATCAGTGGCTAAACTGACATTAATGGATTGTTTCGACAATTGTAACCAGGATTTTAATCATGATTAGCATTAATCATCGGCGGTGCTATCGGGCATAATAGTAAGACATACGAGTCACATAATGTCACTTAAACTCTGAATAAAAAAATGCAGCAGAGAAGCGGCTGGAACCTCCCCATCGCGTGGATCTTTGTATTCTGTGTAGATAGTAGTCAATTCAACAGATTTTTTTTTATCCTTATCGTCTGACGTCAGTGACTAATTTCGCAATTTTCTGACAAATACCGACATCACCTCGTACATCACCCATCACATTTGACAATATGTTCCTTTTAAGGTTAATCTTTTGCCACCTTTTTGACAATAACTGCCACTTTATGTCATCCACTGTCAGCCTGCTCCCTTTTAATGAGAAAGAATTTTTTCTCTATTTTCCACTGAAATGGCAGAAACTGTGAGTACATTTTTAGAACCAGAATTTGATCGTCTTTCTAATGGCGACATAAGAAAGAGGCCTTGTATTTAAAATTTTAAGTTGATATGCTTAAATGGCAGTTCGCGTGGGCCAATTGCTCCCAAAAGCCTTTCAGGTCTTCAACGGGTCACCTAATCTCCATGTACCAAATTTCAGCCAAATCGATTCAGTAATTTGGGCTATAATGTATTTTTACTGTTATTATAAAATTTCGATTTTTTGAACCAAACAGCGCTAAATGCGAATTAATTTTGTCCTATTTGAAACCAGAATTTGAAGACCTTTCTGATGGTGACAATAAATCTTTCAAAAACCTGTTTTTAATGGTCAAATGAGAGAATAATTTTAAATTTGGAAATTGGTATGCCAAAACAGCACTTTCCGTGAGTCGATTGAATTCAAAATTTGTTCAGCTCTTCGACGTGTAATACAATCTCCATATGCAAAATTTCGGCCAAATCGGTTCAGGGGCTTGGGCTGTACCGCGATTTTAAAGTCCGATAAAAATCAATTTTTTTTTAATTTTTGGTCAAAAGGGCACTAAGAATGAATACATTTTTAGAAGCAGAATTTGAAGGTCTTTCTTATGGTGACGTGAAAAATGGGGGTTTGCATTTAAAATTTAAAAGTTGATGTGCCAAAATGGCATTTCCGGTTGCACGATTGGCTCCAAAAGCTTTTCAGATCTAAGTTGGGTTATGAGATGCCTACGTACCAAATTACAGCCAAATCGGCCCAGTAGTTTTGGCTGTGGCGTGTTTACAAACGTACGTACGTACGTACGTACGAACATACACACAGACACATTTTAAAAACCACTTTTCTGGGTTCCTGAGACCTCAAAACGTGGAGATCTGGTGCTATCTCAAATTCGAAAATTTTAGTGATTGCAGTAACCTCCCATTTTTTTAAAATTGTGATGGGGTTGGGGAGGTTAATAGAATACGTACCCTGATTTGCACGGACATTAATTAACTTTTTTTTTCAAAATTTAGCCGCTAGAAGTGACTGTCGTACCTTGCCAACACAGTTATTTAAGTAATTTATTGTTAAATGACGTTTGAAAATAATAGATATTTATTTAATTAGGAGTTTATAAATGATCTTAAACTCCGAAGGAGTTTGAAACGCTCAAAATTTAGCCGCTAGAAGTGACTGTCTTACCTTGTCAACACAGTCATTTAAGTAATTTGTTGTTAAATGACGTTTGAAAATAAAGGATATTATAGTATATATAAGTATAATTATAAGTTATAATTTTCAAAAATGCATAACTGAGGTTTTTTCACGACGGGTTTTCTTTTCTCTGACACAAAATCTGATTTTGGGGTTTAAATAGGTGAGCTGCGCAGATATAATTATTTTCTTGGAAATATATACCGGATGCCGAGCATCCTTCTTAAGGGGGACGGGGGATCATTAGTGAATTATCCATATTTACCTAAGTTAAGTTGAAAGTGCCACAATTTTAGCAGTTATTCTGAATACGTTCCTCAAGAAGCATCTCTCAGTTCGATTTCGACTTTTGCATATTTTCTGCTAAATATGGGACGTCTACAGGGGCAACGGGATTCCACTCGGGAACAAAGAGGAATGATAGTGGGTTTGGCAGAAAGTGGTCTCAATGTCTCTCAAATTTCAAGAAGAGTGGGTCTCTCTGTAAGTTTTTCACTTTTTAAATGCTAAAAAACGGTCTTAAGTATATTGTTTTATTCAATTTTTGACGGTCACATAGGTAAGTAGTTTCTTATTCACTACTGAATTGAATTGAATTAAAAGTTCTTAAGTCACTCTCAGCATTTTAAATCACTGTTTTTAAGAAATAAATGCGCATTTTGGGATTATAATAATTACTATTGTTGTGGGGGGAGGGAAGAATTATGTCGCTCGTGGGTTAACAACACTCTTCTGGTGAACATACACATTAACTTAACTCACTTGGTATAAGTATAAAAAAATAAATAATATAATCATAGAGACGACAAGTGGCGAGATGGCTAACCCGCTTCCATGAGGGCGGTGAAGAGGATTTAGTGACCAACAGGCCCGGAAGAGTGCCTCTGTTGGACGTAAATCGACGACAGGAGATTCTGGAAACCGTGCGACAGACTCCCTTTATTTCTGCATCGAAAGTGCGAGAGCAATTAAATATTAATTGCAGCCTTTCCACAATTAGAAAAACATTGCATAGTGGAGGCTTACACCATCGTAAACACGCAAAGAAAATTTATCTCACACCGGAACATCGAGCAGCGCGTGTCCAATTTTGCCGCGAAAATTTACACCGTGACTGGTCCAACTGTATTTTCACAGATGAAAAGACATTTTCGACGGCACAGGATGGTCCCGTTGTATTGTGGAGGCCTAACGGAACCCGCTACAGCCCAGAAAATGTGCGATACACCCATCAAAGCGGTCGTATTAGTGCTGGTTTTTGGGGATGCATGTCAATAGCTGGACCGGGAGAAATAGTGCAAGTTACTCCTCCGAGATTTGATAGATATGCTTATCTTCAGATCTTGGAGGATGTTATGCTGCCAAGTGTTACAGCTATTTTCCCCCCTGACGAAATAGAAGGCGGCAGGATTCCATTTGTTCAGGACAACTGTCCCATTGTCACCGCCCACGCTGTGAGAGAATGGTTCCAACAGCATAAAGAAATTGAACTGATCAACTGGCCCGCGAAATCACCGGACTTGAACCCCATCGAGAACTTGTGGGGCCAGATCGTCCGCGAATGGGATGATGTGGGTCATCATGGGGTTCGCGATAGGACGGTCCAGGAGTTGGCGGCCCATGTTTTTCGTGTGTGGGATAGTTTAAAACCTCATTCACAACCACTTTACGTACGTGACATAACAAAGTTTAACAATCGTCAACAATTACTAGAAAAGTCAGAAACTGTCATGAATAATTGTTGATCATTGTTAAAGTTTGTTACGTTACGTACGTAAAGTGGTTGTGAATAAGCTCTTAGGCTGAATATGAATTACTGTGTTAACTTAGTAAATAGCATGCCGAGAAGGATGCAAGAATGTATTGAAGCGGATGGCTATCCTATTAAGTATTAATTAAGTATGTTTCCTTTAGTATTAGATGTTATGATCTATTTTGTGTTGAATAAAGCTTTGTAAACACCAGTCTATATACAGGGTGAGTCTAGTTGGACAAATCAGTCGTCTAGCGTTTAAGATATTGACATTGGAAATTCTATTTTTTGACATGATGTAGCTGAAAAGGTCCCCTACGCATGGCACGCAGAAAGAAAGCTCCAGTTTTATTCAAACCAAAATTATTAAATAAAAACAAAGGCTAAAAATTTTTTTTTTCGATTTTGTTCAATTTTTTAATATTACTTCGTTAAAGCATCATTTTCTCTTTATGGAAACATAATTTTTTGCACAGAAAAGTTAATAGTATCCGAGAGATAGATTATGAAAGTAATAAGATTTTTAATAATTTCGTAAGGAAAACCTCGAGTGCCGAGGTTTTGACAACTGAAATGCAGTCTCGTGGGCAGTCTAGCATCTCAGCTGCCTTTCAGTTGTCAAAATCACGGCACTCGTGGTTTTCCTTACGAATTAATTGAAAATCTTTATTATTTAAATAATTTACCCTTCGGACACTATTAACTTTTTTCTGCAAAAAATTATGTTTTCATGAAGAGAAAATGATTCTCTAACGAAATAACTTTAAAAAATTCAACAATATTGAAAAAAAAAATTTTAGGCCCTTATTTTTATTTAATAATTTGGGTTTGAATAAAACTGGAGCTTTCTTTCTGGGTCCCATGCGTAGAGGACCTTTTCAGCTACAGCATATCCAAAAACAGAATTTCCAATATCAATATCTTAAACGCTAGAGCGACTGATTTGTCCAACTAGACTCACCCTGTATATAAATATACCTATATATACTATGATATGCTTTATTTTCAAACGTTACATAACAATAATTATTTAAGACGGTCTTGACAAGGTATAACCGTCATTTATATGACACTATTTTGAGTGGAGTGTTATGCCTCCAGAGGAGCTTAAGTTCATCATTATTTGAAATTTTGCAAAATGCCAAAGTGACGCCCAACAAAAGCGAGCAGAAAATTTTCAATTTTTTCGCTTGAAAATAAAATATTGTATTTTATTCGGAGTTTAAGTGACATTATGTGACTCGTATGGATTTAGTTCGCCTCGCTCCGCTCGGCGCTTAAACTTCCATACTCCGTCACATAATGTCCTACTTAAACTCCTAATTAAATAAATATCTATTATTTTCAAACGTCATTTAACAATAAATTACTTAAATGACTGTGTTGGAAAGGTACGACCGTCACTTCTAGCGGCTAAATTTTGAGTGTTTCAAGATAATTTACAGTTTAATTGTAGCAACAATGACTGCATTGTTGCTGCCCTCAAGGAGCCCCCTTCGCGGTAAAAAAAATGCAGCAGAGAAGCGGCTGGAACCTCCCCATCGCGTGGATCTTTGTATTCTGTGTAGATAGTAGTCAATTCAACAGAATCTTTTTAATCCTTGACTAGTTTCGCAATTTTCTGACAAATACCGACGTCACCCATCACATTTGACAACATGTTCCTTTTAAGGTTAATCTTTTGCCACCTTTTTGACAATTACTGCCACTTTATATCGTCCACTGTCAGCGCGCTCCCTTTTAAGGCTGTAATGCTCCTGTTCGTAAAAATTTTCGCGAGAAGGAACGTAAAGTTCGAACAAGGATGAAGCTATCCCATTCAAATGGCTTACGTGTAGGACGACGTGTGGTAAGGAATCCCCACCAAAAACCATTATGGGATAGAGGTCCATTGTTCTATACCGCATGCGAGAGCACGCTGTTATAGAAAATGGTTCTAGTTTTTTATCTTGAGCGGCCTTGAAGCACGTGCATAAAGCCGCTTCCCCTTCCACCTTGGAGCTTTAGCCGGAGCGCCAATACTATTTGCATTGGGACTAGGGATGGCAATCCCGGGATCCCGGACTAAATTCAATCCCCAAAAGTCAATCCCGGAATTTTCGCAGTCCCGAAAATCCCGACAAGCCAATCCCGGGATTTTCGGGATTTCGGAGCAAAAATCAGCTGCTGCCATTACTGTAAAATCCTGTCAGGAAATAATAAATAAAACACTGGTGTAAATTGATATTTGTGGAACCATTTTCGGGCCCATTGAGTCACGCCTTAGCCATAACAAACTATTGGGCTTCATTTTTCCTATATTCTACCTAAAAATAAAAGACTCTGGTAAAGAATTTATAGGGTTTTGCATGGCATTCTTGCTGTGCAGCTGATTAATTCCGACCTCTGCGATATTCAGGGCTGGACTGCCAGGAATGCCTTAATCCTGAATCCCGCAAAGAGTCAAACAATAACTTTTGGAACTCCTCAAAGACTCACTGTTGGGGGTGGTGATTTGGAGGTTAGAATTGGAGATGTTGCTATTGAGAGATGCTCTTCAGTCAAAAACTTAGGTATTCACTACGACCATCACCTAAAATTTAGTGATCAAGTAAATGCTATCTGCAAAAAATCTTTCTTGTCTATGAAGCTAATATCTCCATTTCGATCTTTGCTTGACCGAGGCTCAAGAAAGCTTCTAGCAGATATGTTAGTGTTGTCACATCTAAATTATGCTGATGCAGCCTATGCTCCATGTTTAACATATCAGTTAAAGAATCGACTTCAGATGATACAAAATTGTTGCATTAGATTCATTATTCACGTCCCTTTTGCTGCCCATGTGACTCCCTTTTTAAGGGAACTATGCTGGCTTAAAATGGAGGAAAGACGCTTCCTTCACTTTGTCTCGTTGGTCTTAAATGTCATGAGAACTGGCCGTCCGGAATACCTAAAAAATAAAATTCAACTGAGATCTGATGTGCATGATCGTTCACTTAGACTTTGTGACCTCACGGTTAGCGTGCCCCAACATTCACTTTCCTCTTTCAAGGCTTCTTTTTCATATCTGGCGGCTCATATTTTGAATTTCCTACTCAGAAATCACAGAAATTGCAATCTAGCTGGCTCGAGTCATGCTGTAGTAGTCTCCTTAAAATCATCTCTATTGGATGGGACCTTGGCTAATATTTCTCTTAATTTGTTTTGATCACTTGTTAATACCGGTTTTTCAGGTTCGAATCGCACTTGCACTTGCCTTTGTTGTTAGTTTTTTTTCTTGTTCTGCTTTCTTCTGGGGGAGGATTAAAATCAGCGCTTGCTGTTCCTTCCCTTTTGAGCTCTCATTTGTGTTTGCTATTACTCTAAGTATATTTATGTACCTTAGAAAATATCGTTATGTTTACCAGGATTGAATTTTTGTTTTTCGTTTTGAAAGCTCAATAAATGTATATTATTATTATTATTATTATTATTATTTTGCGCAACTTATACATTTGGCATTTATATTTAGGCATTCAAGCAGATTACTTGTATTTTTGTATCAATTAAATTCATTATTCTAATTATATAAAATTTTCTACTCCCGCATTTCCATTTTATTTGTATTGGCATAATTTGAAAACAGAATCCACCGCTCAATAATTTTGCCGTGAGCAATCCCGGGATCCCGAAAAATCCCGGGATTGAATTTATCGAATCCCGAAAGTTCCAATCCCGTACGGATTCTAATCCCGAAATCCCGAAAGGTCCAATCCCGTCCGGGATTCCCTTCCATAATTGGGACGAGATTTTTGGACGTTTAAAAATATTTTTGAGTTTAAGCGATTTGCGACCAGATAGTCGATTAAAAAATTATAATAAAATTTAAAAAAATTAATTTTTTAGGGCTTTTTAAAATCTTGTCCAGCTTTTTAAACGATTTGCAGGGAGGAGCGCGGAGGAGGTAGATGGTAGAAATTTAAATAAAAGCCAACGGAAGATGTATATCAATGCGATGTGTGTCCCTGTAGATGTTTATTACCGTGCATGATTTATTTTAACGTAGTTTTGGGTGCAGATTGTACAAATCTGCCCCTTGCAAAATTCTTAATTAGGGGTCAGAAAATTGTGATGGGGGATGAAAACTGTAAGGGCGTAAAAATGAACTGACGTTAAAGTTATCGGTTTAATAACACGGAAAATAAGCTTCTGTGTAAGAAAATTTTCGGGGGATGAGATCTAATCCACCAAAATTTACACCCCCTCACCTTCAACAGACTTGTACGTCAAAAGTTCATGCCAAGTTTCAGTAAGATACCTCCACTGGTTCTCGAGTTATTACAATTAATAGTTTTTCGGTTTCGAGAGAAAAAAAACGCGTTTTCTCGCGCTTCCGCCGCCTAAACGCTTGAAGATAGATTAAAATTGTATAAGGAAAAAATGTCGACAACGAATAAATCTACAAAAATTTTTGGATACTCACCATTGGGATCTCCTAAACAGTCAAAGATATGGGGTCGGTTAAATTACAGAAAAGTTGCGCCATTTGTTGCTGATTAAGAATTTGAAGAGAGCTCCCCAATATTTTGATTCGTTCCTGAGTTATCACAAAAAATCAGAAAATTGCCAAATAAAAGAAAAATTAATATCTTCCTAACGACTAATGTTATTCAAATGAAACTTGGAACTTTTATATTTTTGAAAGCTATCCATTGAATGGCATCAACAGAAATGTTCTAGGCCTTCTAGATTTTGAATAAAGACAGTCTACTTTTGATTCATTTATGGCCGCCATATTGAATTTTGGCACCATTAAATTGGCACAAAAAATTGGCTTTTCAAAAATGTACTCAACTTGAACTTTTTTGACAGATGTCAGAATTTAAAAATTGGTAGGAGTAATTTGCAAAATCGGCCTAAATCGGCAAAAAAGTACGGCAACTTCTTCAATCTCTTATAACATGTGAAAACAATTGAATTCAACAGTAATAAAACACGTCCTGCGGTGGTGTAACTCGGGGTTTCACATATTTTTTTAAAAACGTCCATCTTGGTTACATTTTTGAAAAGCTAATTTTTCCGTGTATCCGGCGGTGTTAAAATTCAATGTGGCGCCCATAAGAAAAAGAAAAGTTGACTGTCTCTACTCAAAATCTAGAAGGCCTAGAAAATTCCTAGCAGTGCCATTCAATTGACAGCTGTCAGAAATGCAAAAGTTCCGAGTTTCATTTAAATAACATGAATCGCTAGGAAGATATTAATTTTTCTTTAAATTGCCATTTTCAGATTTTTTGTGATAATTCAGGAACGAATAACAATATCGGGAAATTCTCTTCAAATTCTTATTCGCCAAGAAATTGCCCAACTTTTCTGTAATTTAACCGACCCTGTATCTTTTACAGTTTAGGAGACCCCAATGGTGAGCATCGAAAAATTACCCACCCTGTATGCCGTCGCTGACTTTTTTGTACATCTATTCGTTGCCGACATTTATTCCTTATACGATTTTAATCCATCTTCAAGCGTTTAGTCAGCGTTCGCAGTAGAATGGTGGGAAGGCGCGTTTTTGAAAAATTAGTAATTGTAATAACTCGAGAACCTGTGTTACTGAAACTTGGTATGCACTTTTGACGTACAAGTTGTTGAAGGTGAGGGGGTGTCAATTTTGGGGGATGAAATTTAGATCTCATCCCCCGAAAATTCTCTTTCACAAAAGCCTATTTTTCGTGTTCTTAAAAAGCTAACTTTAACATCAGTTAATTTTCACGCCCTTAGAGTTTTCACCTCTAATTATGAATTTTGCAAAATTGGTGCAATTTTGTTTTTCTTCTGAAATATCACTCATTTGGATTATATGTTTATCTTTTTCAATTTTTTAATCCTCTTCACAATTGGCTTCATTTCGTATCATTTGCTGTAATTCTACTCATCACATTGATATACATCTTCCCTTGGCTTCACTTTGAAGCATATATTCCTCGGCACTAGTACTAGGGGCAGATTTGTAAAATCTGCACCCAAAACTACTTTAAAATAAATCATTCACTGTGATAAACATCTACAGGGATACACATCGCATTGATATACATCTTCCGTTGGCTTTTTGCATTAAGGGGGGAATGGCACTCGATTCATAATAACTGTCCTATTCACCATAAAATTTAGGGATGGTTTTAATATTTTGCAAAACGTGGATAACAGTAGGTCAGGCAAACAGGTTTTAAATTTTTACAGTGTAGCTTCATAAATCCTAAAAGTCATAAAAGGGGCGTGTTTAAGATGTCGGACATATCGAATATTACTTTGCTTGCGCCTGAAATGTATGCAATTGTGTTGAAAAATCAGGCAAAACATCGGTTTGTAACATCGGTTTTTCTCAAAGACCAATCGTCGTATCAATGTAGACTAAGGGGGAGTATGTTGCAAAAGGTTGGTTTGAAGTACCTATAGAACGATTTTTTCTTCACTGCTGAAAATAATGGGCCAATAATGCCGCCAATATCGACTAGATCCGCGATTTTTTTTTTTAATAACTAGCATCAACTTTAAAAATAACTCTCTATAGGTACCTCCGATATTCATTTTACTATTTATTACTTTTTATTGCAATGTCCTAGAGCTAGAATTAAGGGAGAAATATTGTTTTTACGAACCCGTGTCAAATCACTAGGAGCATTACAGCCTTAATGAGAAAGAATTTTTTCTCTATTTTCCACTGAAATGGCAGAAACTGTGAATACATTTTTAGAAGCAGAATTTGATTGTCTTTCTAATGGCGACATAAAAAGGGAGGCCTTGTATTTAAAATTTAAAGTTGATATGCTTAAATGGCACTTCCCGTGCACCAATTGCTTCCAAAAGCCTTTCGAGTCTTCAACGGGTCCCCCTATTTCCATGTACTTACCAAATTTCAGCCAAATCGATTCACTAATTTGGGCTATAATGTATTTTAATTTTATTATTAAAAAATTTCGATTTTTTGACCCAAAGAGCACTAAATGCGAACGAATTTTGTCTTATTTAAAACCAGAATTTGAAGACCTTTCTGATGGTGACAATAAATCTTTCGAAAACTTGTTTTGGATGGTTAAATGATTGAATAATTTTAAAGTTGGAAATTGATGTGCCAAAACGGCACTTTCCGTGGGCCGACTGAATCCAAAATTTGTTCAGCTCTTCGACGTGTAATACAATTCCTATGTGCAAAATTTCAGCCAAATCGGTTCAGGGGCTTGGGCTGTACCGCGATTTTAAAGTCCGATAAAAATCATTTTTTTTTTAATTTTTGGTCAAAAGGGCACTAAGAATGAATGCATTTTTGGAAGCAGAATTTGAAGGCCTTTCCTATCGTGACGTGAAAAATGGGGGTTTGCATTTAAAATTTAAAAGTTGATGTGCCAAAATGGCATTTCTAGTTGCACGATTGGCTCCAAAAGCTTTTCAGATCTAAGTTGGGTTATCACATGCACACGTACCAAATTTCAACCAAATCGGTCTAGTAGTTTTGGCTGTGGCGTGTTTACAAACGTACGCACGTACGTACGTACGTACGTACGCACATACACACAGACACATTTTGAAAACCACTTTTTTGGGTTCCTGAGACCTCGAAACGTGAAGATCTGGTGCTATCTCAAATTCGAAAATTTTAGTGATTGCAGTAACCTCCCTTTTTTTATAAGTGGTGAAGTGGATTGGGGAGGTTAAAAAATTCAATGTGAAAAAAAAAGAAA
Source organism: Pycnomerus fuliginosus (assembly GCA_963924575.1). Classification (NCBI taxonomy): domain Eukaryota; kingdom Metazoa; phylum Arthropoda; class Insecta; order Coleoptera; family Zopheridae; genus Pycnomerus; species Pycnomerus fuliginosus. Next base: position 24,550,630 of record OZ004622.1, read on the forward strand.
AAATAAATTAGGTAGGTGTAGTGTATAGCAGTTACACCCCCCCAGTTTTGCCAGTTGGCAAATTTCGGGTGTCGTCCAGTTACATTCGGCAAACTAAAACCGGGCACCATGCTTTTTCGAAATTAAATCGCAGAGTTTTATAAAATACCTACTCGATAGCCGGCCTGGCAGGCATAAAACTTACCTAATTGGCAAAAAAAATCTGCCTTACCAAAGTTAAATTTTTCATTTTCTTCATTACTTCATTTGTAAGTATTATTGTGAAGTGTTTGGAAAATTCGATTGTTTTAAATTGCCAAATTTTTATTTACCCCTCCCCCCCCAAGTCATATAAAGAGATACGGTTCTGTGATGGGTAGGCCTTCAAGCAACTTTGCCCAGGGCCCCCAAAGTTAACTCTGCGTTTGAAAATTAAGTATTCTATTTTATTCAGAGTTTAAGTGACATTATGTGACTCGTATGTCTTACTAATGCCCGATAGCACCGCCGATGATTAATGCTAATCATGTTTAAAATCCTGGTTACAATTGTCGAAACAATCCATTAATGTCAGTTTAGCCACTGATTAGCGCTAATCAGGCAGCAGCGGTGCAAGCGGCCCTTAAACTCCTAATAAAATAAATATCTATTATTAAAGTTTTATACTGATCTAAGTGTAGGTATACCTCAGTTACAGGGAATTTACACGGACGTTTTCAATTATTAATAATTTGAAGATTTCTGATTTTGAGAATAACTAGGTATTTTATAAAACCTTCCTGACATTATGAATTATTTAAACGTGTGTGATTCTCAGAGGTTAACCTAACACCTCCAGGTAATTTGTTTATGAATTATGACACACGAGTGATACCATTTTTCCATCCTTTCATGCATGGTAAACAATTTCGACCCATAGAACACATTAATGGTTTCAATATAAAGAAAATGGTAGAAATTAAATTAAACAGACGTTAATAATGGAGGTGCTAATTTTAGCGAAAAATTCGTTCCTAGTTTTAACATATTATTCGTAAAAACCTCCCTTTAATTTGTGAAGATTAATAGGGCCGTTCAACGCGGCGATCGATTGCAATCGATACGAACCAATCGCATTCAACGCCTTAACCTCGATTTAAATCGATTGGAAAACTTTCATTGAAGCCTGATTAGATTTAAATCACTAATCGCAATCATGATTTAGACATTAATGACTCGATTACCTAATGATCTTTATGTTGAGATTTATTTCAGTACCTACGTCCCTCGTGTTAAATTGTAACGAAAAGTTAATAACAAATCATTGATGCGGGAAAGTTTAAAAAAAAAATGCGCGTAGGGCAGATTTCTAAAAGCGGCCATCAAGAACGCAAATTTCAATACGCGCCTTGTCTCGGGTTAAATTACTTAAACAGGAAGCTCGTACTTACCTGAAGAACCGAATGATATTTCCCACTCCGACTTGCAACTGAAGTGGACCAGACATGCAGTGTTTGTCTCCCACCTTCCCGGGTGGGCATTTTCACCTACGCATACTGTACATATGAGCTTATGCCTTTACTCAGACTAGAAATACCAAGAATAATGTCGTAAAATATAATTAAAACTGATGACGGATATTGCCTACACCTGCAACGCTGCAACTTTTCTGCAAATTGTTGATATTATTGGGAAAGTATCTAATTGCATAAAAAGTAACTAGTTACTTTGGAAAGTAACTAAATACATGAAAAGTAACTAGATACAAGAAAAGTAACTAGTTACTTTTTATGTCTGTAGATACTTACCAAAAGTAACTAGTTACAAGTTACTTCAGTATAGTAACTAGATACAGTTACTTTTCGCAGGGAGGAAAAAAGTAACTAGTTACCAAGTAACTTAGTTACTTGGTAACTAGTTATATAAAAGTAGCTTTTTTCTAAAGTTACTCCCAGCTCTGGGGTACTTTAAGTTGAGACCGGATAATTGTTATCATGCGCTCTTCTTTGTTGGATATAGAGGTGGCAAATGCATAAAACAACCAATTGGAATAAATACTAATGGGAGTGTACCACGATTGATTGCCGGATTTCTTGGATTATCCAACCCAAAAGAGTACACTGGGCACTGTTTTCGACGATCCTCAACTTCTCTCTTGGCTGATTCTGGTGCAGATCTCTTAACTATAAAAAGACGTGGAGGTGGGAAATCAAATTCCGTCGCTGAAGGCTATATAGAGACTTCTACTGAAAATAAGAAACGAACGGCAATGAAAATTTTAGGCGAAAACGAAAATACTTCTTCGAAACACGAAAGTGTTGCCTCAGACTCAACATCAAAAAATTTTTCACCTAATAAATTGCTTCCTCTGAGCCTAACTTTATTTTCAATCTAATTACCGCACTAGTGCGGTAATAAATTCAAAAAAACTTTAGTGCGGTAATGTACGTCATTACAACATTCAAAATAGTGCCAAATAATAGTCATTTCATTACCTAACAGTTGTAGATAAAGTTTGTTACGTTACGTACGAAAAGTGGTTGTGAATAAGCTCTTAGACTGGACGACCGTTATTTTCGTTTAATCACGTTAATTCGAGTAAGTATTCATAGATGTCCTTCTTTTAGTAAAATCATATCAATACTGCTGATAACTAAATGGTGGAAGATTGAGCTTGGAAGTTTTGAGTTACCTCTATTTCTTATTGAATGCATAATTTGTGAAAAAAATTGTAGACGTGGATTTTTACGAGGGTTTGATCGAAATTGAGATAACACCAGATTTTTTTCGTGCCGCCGCGCTGGAGCATATGCGCAACCTTTTTACAGCATGCGGGGGTGGTGGTGGAATAGGGGGTTGGAGTTTAGGGGTTGAAACGTTCATGAAGCCCTATAATTTGACATAGAGAAGCAATTTCTGCTGTGAAACTATGAGGTCTTACACATTATATACAGGGTCATTCACGAAGAGCGTCCGTTCGTTAGACGTAGGTACCTCGAGAAGTTTTGGCGTCATAGTCGCGAAAATTTGGAACCAGGGGTTTCTATGGATTCTGAATTGAAGGAAAATATTTTCAAGACAGTCGCACTTCCGGTTATACCGGAAGTCGACATGAACTTTGTTATTTTAAATGGGACACCCATATTTTCATAGCACATTCACATCAAATTATAAGAATTTTGGTGTGAAACATTTCCCTATGGCTAAATATGATAGTTTCCGAGGAAAAAAAATTTTTTCATTTTTAAAGTGTGTTTCGCTACATGATTTTTCATATGATTTTCGCTTTGATAAATCATTTGGTAATAATACAAAATGCGAAAAGTCATGCGGTTTGTATAAATGTGTTTACACTGCTATGACTGGCTTATGATTTTGCACTTCACTCTATAGTGTCAAATGTGCGTGTACATAACCTAAAAGCTTCGTAAAGTCACCTAAACTGCAGTACACTGTGAATTTCTGTGGTCAAGGTTAGTTATTTATTTCAAATGCACTTTTTTGTAACAACGTAGGTCGTTTGTTAATGTGCTAAATTTTTTATATAGGTAGGTAGTCAAAAAATAATGCGCTATAAGCATAGAACACGCCTCGATGAAAAAATAAGTAAATGAAGTCACAACAGGGTTGCCTCTGCACACCAGGGGAAATAAATTTGCGAGAAATGGCAAGCGATTCAAGAAAATCATATAAATTATCATGGCGAAATAGACACCGTCCTATTCCCTAATTTTCATAATATTTTGCTATTATTGATGCTTTGACTTACTTATGACTGGAGTAATAGCAAAAATAATGCAGTGTAAACACAAAAATATTACCTTATGACCTTTCATTTGCAAAATCAATTGACAAATCATGTAGTGTAAACATACTTTTAGAGACGAAAATCTCGTAATACTTAAAAATTTATATCTGTGCCAAAAAAAGAAGTAAGAGTACTATAATGAAATTTTGACAGCAGTAAAAGAGGTCTTTGAGACAACGGACTGTGACTTAAAATGCAGAAAATTCCTCAAGGGAGGGTCTACAACTAGTGGCGTTCGTCAGTTTAGAAAAAACAATTAAAACTCAATTTTTTCAGATGGAATGCGGAATGCCTGGTTTTTTATGATCCCATTAGATTGCAAATTTAATTCCCTATCAATCCAGTCAAACATTCCTATATCTATCTTCATTAGTTTTGGAGTTAGGTACCTATTTAACATTAATTATATGTCCGTTTGCACCGACGTGGCTTAACTTTAAGCGGAACTTAAAATGACAAGAATGACGTTTAAACAATAAGAAAAATGTCATATTCCTGTCAATTTGAGTGCCGCTTAAAGTTAAGCAAACGTCTGTGCAAACGGTGAATTTTTCGTTGCCCACCATTGGGAACTCGGAAACTATAAGAGATCGAGAGTTGGTTAAATTAGAGAAAATTTGCGCTTTTTAAAGGTGATTAAGAATCTGTAAAGAATTCCCAGATATGTTCATTCGTTTTTGAGTTATTGCGAAAAACCTGAAAATCACGATTATAAAGAAAAAATTATATCTTTCTAACGATAGGTGGTATTCAAATGAAACTTGGAACTTTTATATTTTGGACAGCTTTCAATTCAATGGCATTGACAGAAATTTTTGCATCATCCAGATTTTGAGCAACGATAGTCAGCTTTTCTTTTTCTTACGGTCGCCATGTTGTATTTTAACACCACCATATGCACGAGAAAATAGCTTTATTGATTCGGCTCTCAAATTTTCAAGTTAAAGTAATTGTAGTGAACTTGATCTGGCAACACTGTCAAAGTTGATTCGCGAAAAATTTGCTTAGGTACCTAAAGTTTATGTCGATTTCGATCTATCGAGCGTATTCAGGAGCGTATTTTCTCTACTGGCGAATTTTTCACATGTGTAAACCTGCGTTTTGCCAAAATTTCCAAAATTTTATGTGAATGTTGACACATGAGAACTCCGCGTACGCGCAAAAAATGTCCAACTGCTGATACTGTTGGTTGACAAATCTGATTGGTGATGCTTCAAAATTAAAGGAGGAAAGTAGAATTAAACAAGAAAAAGAAGACTGAAGAAAGCAAGACCTAGTGGACTTGGAAATAAAGATGTATAGGTATAAGGAAAGAATGGATAAATAAATACATATAGTAACATGGTACATACATAGTATTAATATAATTTTTCGCATCTATTTCACTGAAAACATTCAATTTCGCTTTCGCTTAGGTGTTTACTAGTCAAGTGCGAAAAAGAAACACTTACGATTACCGACCCTGTGACCTACCTATACTAATCATACCAAGTGACTCGCGAAAAATCGCCAATTAACCAGTCTGTCAATTTGACGTTTAGTGCAGAGTGAGGTTATGTTCATGATAAAAGTTATAAAAATCGAATTATTTGTGAAAAATATTAGTTTTAATCTATTCAATCGTAATGACTGATGGACCCCTGTCCGATTTCTTCGGTGAAGTCAAAGAAGAAATCATAAAGGAAGAACCAAAAGAAGAATGGAGCGAAACAGAAATCGACGATGCGAATAACCCAAAAGAGGACGTGATGAAGATAAAAGTTGAACAAATTGAGATCATAGAACATTTGGTTAATGTAGATGAATGTCCTTTGTTCGAAAAAGGTACATTTATGCCATTGAAACTGGACGAAGGAGGAATGTCAAAATCTAAGAAATTCGACGAATTAAACCAAGTGCCAAAAGAAGAAAAGGACGATTGTAATTCGGAAGTGTTAACAGGGTGCAAAAGTGAAGAATCCCCCCAAAAATGGTTTCACTGTGAAAAATGTGACCATAAAAGTAAACAGAAAGGAAGTCTAAAACGACACTTTGTAGCTAAACATCAAAATGAAGACGAAATTAGATGGTTTAAGTGTGAGAAATGTGATTTCAAAAGTAAGAGGAACTACACCCTGAAACGGCATTTGATTAATCGACATCTGGATAAAGACCTTATTAATTGGTTTGAGTGTGAGAAATGCCGCTACAAATCTAAAAAGAAGGGAAACCTGAAACAGCATATGATTAATAAACATCTAAATGAAGACGAGATCAGATGGTTCAAGTGCGAGAAATGCGAATACAAATCTAAACACAAGAGTGACCTGAAAGTACACATAATTGCTAAACATCTCAACGAAAATGAGATAGAATGGTACATGTGCGAGAAATGCGAATACAAATCCAAGCACAAAGCTGACCTAAAAGTGCACGTAACTATAAAGCACGCCAACGAAAACGAGATAAATTGGTTTCAGTGCGAGAAATGCGACTATAGATCTAAACACAAGAGCAACCTGAAAAAGCACGTGACTAAACATGTCGAAATCAGACCGTTCATGTGCGAGAAATGTGAATTCAAAACTAGATTGAAGAGTGGCTTGAAGCCACACATGATCGCTAAGCATCTCACAGGAAATGAGATTAAATGGTTCAAGTGTGAGAAATGTGAATTCAGAAGTAAATGGAAGGCGGTCCTGCAACGGCACGGGCGTAATAAACATCTCGATCAAACGCGAGAATTGCGGCTACAAAAGTAAACTTAAACACCATCTGGAACAGCACAAAATTTCCAAGCATTTAAAAGAAAACGAAATCAAGTGATTTTTTTGCGATAAAAGTGACTTCAAATGTAAACAGATGATTAAGCTAAAACGGGGTATTTAATGACCATTAAATATTGAAATGAGGCCAATGTTAAATTGATACCTATAGGGATGAGCTGAAACGGCACATGCAAATAAGTATAGGTATACATTTTCTAATAAGTTTGAGGAATGTACAAAACATAATAGAGGCTGTTCCACAGTGAGACATTGCCCTTAATTTAAAACCTTAAAATTTATTTAGGAGTTCGATTTGCAGCATAATATGTGCATTTGCGTAAAAGTCTTATCCGTCCTATTGCAGTAAAATCGCTACAAAATTGTACCAGTTGCCTTCAAAAAATTGTTTAATGGTAAGTGTATTCTTAAACTAGTTGCACAATCAAATGATGATTATCTATATAATATCAAATTTATAACATTTCTGTAAAATTCATAAAAACTTGCCAGATTTAGGGTTGCCTCTGGCCAAGTTTTAGTTCAATCTTTTGTAGTTTAGTTAAGTTAAGTTAGTTATGTTTAAGTTAAGACAATTTTGATGTTCCACAATGAGACGTGATTTATAACAGGCGGTGTAGGAAAAAGTCGAGGGGCGTTTCACTCTCTACAGTGCCTGTACAAAATCTATACATTACCTATGCAGTACTATACATTACCTTACATTACTATGCATTACCTTACATTACTTCAGCATTACTGTACATTACTTATTCTGGAAGCGAAACAATAGACAGGGAAGAGAAGCCTTTAACAATTTAGACTTCAAATCTCAGCAAGCAATATTTACTTACACTGCAAACGTGAGATTCCCATATAGGCAATTCGCATTAGAATTAAGATATTTTCATAATACATCAATTAACTATTTGTGCATTTAGGAACGTCCCTACATTTTTACCAACATTCTAGTTTTTTAGTGCAGTTTGCAGTTAATAATTATCGGGTAATTTATATACAAATGCAATTTCCAGTTTCAACCCTTAAATTTCATCCGCCTTGTTAGATCATAATGGAAATTTGCCCATCCACCTACAGTAGCGCTGTAAATTACCACACCACGGCATGTTAGGGGGTTGTACCGCCATTAAGGGTCGTTTTTCGCGAATTATGAATAAGACATTTTTTGTACCATCAATAGAAAGCTATCGAATGGTGTTAATTTCAACCCTGCATTATTCAGTAAAAATTCGAGTTTCCACCACTAACTTTCATCCCCTGCGATAAATTTCTCCTATAATTCACTCTTTTTTTCTCGAAGATGCAGTGTGTAAGATACGACTGTTTTGAAGGAGATACTGCTTCTCTGTGTCAAATTACAGGGCTTTATGGACGTTTGAACCCCTAAATTCATGTTTTCAACTCCTCATGATTTCACCCCTTTATGATTTACAGGGGTGAGTTTATTTTTCCGGTGTTACATAACTCCTCGCGTATTTACTGACAGTTGTTCATAAATAAATCAATAGGGTTTCAGAAAAAAAAAAATATTTATCCGCTTGCAAAAGAGTTAGGGGTGATTAATAGCCTAGGGATTGGTTTTGGGTTTTGGGTTTCAACCCTTAAATTTCATCCCCCTTGTTAGATCTTAATGAAAATTTGTCCATCCACCTGCAATGTCACTGGAAATTTATACACCAAATTCTGTCCTGATACGTTGAGTAGTTTTTGAGTTCTCGTATTTTTGTGTTTCTGGATGTTAGGTTTTGTAGCGCCTATAAGGGTGGTTTTCCTCAAAATATGAATGACACCTTTTTTGAATCATTAATGGAAAGCTATCGAATGACGCCAATTTCGACTAATACTTATTAAGCGGAATTTCGAATTGCAACCCCTAATTTCCACCCCATCTGTTCGATTTTGCGAAAAACGCATCCCCCGCAAGATTTCACCGATATATGTGTGTACGTTGAGTTTCCATCAGCTGCGTGCAACCCTTGCGGAGTTATCATACTTTTTGTGGTTTTCATCCCCCGAAATTAGCACCCCTTCACCTTCAACAGACTTGAGGGTCGAACGTACATACCAAGTTTCAGAAAGATACGTCCACTAGGTCTCGAGTTATTGCAATTAATAATTTTTCGGTTTTTTACCCCTAACTCCCACCCCCTTGGTCCCATATGGCCCAAAAGCAATACCCGCCGAGTATTTAGGGAAACACAACTGCAAACCAAGTTTCAGCTCGTTACCTCAATCCGTTCTCAAGTTATCCGACGGACAGACTAGACGAACGAGCGAGCGAATAATCAAAGACAAGAGTACCTTCGCATTCTGCTACGGCACTAATAATTAACGTAATTGCATCAGAGTAAGTTTCGTAAAAAACGTATAATACCACTAGTTCAATAAAGCACTTTCTTAAACGAATTTTTCTACCACAAACATTACTGTACAATTCCGTACATTACGTGTGCATTACTGTACATTACGAATACATTGCTAAACATTACTGATAAATTATTATGCATTACTGTTCATTACTATAAACTACCTACTCTACATTACGGTAAATTACGAGGCAATGTACAGTACCTGTACAAAATTTTGCTAGTGAGACACCCCTCGGAAAAGTATTAAAATGCCACTAAACTATGAGAGGCCAAAGCGTACAAAATGTAAATGGCAAATATATGGGAAAAAAGTCCTTTTTATAATGTTTGTGGATTGCTTTTGGGCCATATCAGACCAAGGGGGTGGGAGCTAGGGGTGAAAAACCGAAAAACTATTAATTGCAATTACTCGAGAGCTACTGGGGGTGTCGTGCTGAAACTTGGTACGCACGTTCGACCTTCAAGTCTGTTGAAAGTGAGGGGGTGACAATTTCGGGGGATGGAATTTAGGGGATGAAAACCACAAAAAATATGATAACTCCGCAAGGGTTGCACGCAGCTGTCGGGAACTCAACGTACACACATATCGGTGAAATCTTGCGGGGGGTGCGTTTTTGGTAAAATCGAACAGACGGGGTGGAAATTAGGGGTTGCAACTCGAAATTCCGCTTAATAAGTATTGGTCGAAATTAGCGTCATTCGATAGCTTTCCATTAATGATTCAAAAAAGGTGTCATTCATATTTTGAGAAAAACCACCCTTATAAGCGCTGCAACCCCTAACATGCATATGAGAACTCAAAAACTACTCAACGTATCAAGGCAGAATTTAGTGTGTTAATTTTAAGTGACATTGTAGGTGGATGGATAAATTTTCAATAAGATCTAACAAGGGGGATGAAATTTAAGGGTTGAAACTTGAAATTTCGGTCAACTAATAAAAAAAGGTCTTATGAGTTTTCAATCTAAAACCAACCCCTAGGCTATTAACCACTCCTAACTCTTTGCAAGCGGATAATTATATTTTATTTATTTTTTCTGAAACTCTATTGATTTATTTATGAACAACTGAGGTCAGTAAATACGCAAGGAGTTATGTAACACCGGAAAAATAAACTCACTCCTGTAAATCATAAAGGGGTGAAATCATGAGGCGTTGAAAATATGAATCTCCAAATCACCTTAATTTTTGAACTAATTGGGTTAGGGTGGTGAAATTGAAAACACAACTTCCTTTAGGGCATGTGGGGGTGGTGAAATAGGGGGTTGGAGTTTAGGGGTTGAAACGTCCATAAAGCCCTGTAACTTTACACAGAGAAGCAATATCTTCTGCGAAACTGTGACATCTTACACACTGCATCTTCGAGAAGGGAAGAGTGAATTTTAGGAGAAATTTATCAAAGGGGATGAAAGTTAGGGGTGGAAACTCGAATTTTTACTAAATAATGTAGGGTTGAAATTAATACCATTCGATAGCTTTCTATTGATGGTACAAAAAAGGTCTTATTCATAATTCGTGAAAAACGACCCTTAAAGGCTTTACAACCCCCTAACCTGCCGAAACACAAAAATGCGAGAACTCAAAAACTGCTCAACGTATCAGGGCTGGATTTGGTGCGGTGCTTTACAGCGACGCTGTAGGTGGATGGGTAAATTTTCATTATGATTTAACAAGGATGATGAAATTTAAGGGTTGAAACTTGAAATTTTTTCTTGTAAGTGGTGGAATAAAATTATAGGGTTCGATAGATTTCGGTTAATTATTGAAAAAAGTCTTATGAGTCTTCAACCTAAAACCAACCCCTACGCTACTAACAACCCCTAAGCCCTAGCAAGCGCAGTAAATGCATTTTATTTTTTTTTTGCTTTCTTCTGATTTGTTAATAATTCAATTCGAGATATACATCGCATTGATATACATCTTCCGTTGGCTTTTTAAATGAATTTCGCTTAATTAGAGATGGTATTCTATATATTTATTGTATATATCAATTAAATTCTTGCAAAAAGTGTCTATACCATATAAAATAATTCCTTATTAGCTTATCACTGTACAATTTTGAGTGTCTCAAGGTGGAACGTACACTGCATGGTCCACAAGGGCACGAGTATACTGATGCAGTTCAATGACCTCTTCAGGCAAATAAATAAAAATCTAAGAATTCTGAGAGCAATAGTACGTTGCCAACATATCATAGTATCCCAATACCAAGTTTCATATTTCCATCTTTAAAAATAACGATTTTAGAAATATTTTTCCAAAAAGTGTCTCATTGTGGAACACCCTCCCCTAAAACATAGAGAAAACGGTACTATTATAGATGCAATCACAAAAATTTTCGACACAGCCAAAACTACCAGACCGTTTTGGCTGAAATTAGGCACGTGAGCATCTGATAACCTAACTTAGATCTGAAAAGCTTTGGAGCCAATCGTGCAACTCGAAAATCCATTTTGGCACATCAACTTTTAAATTCTAAACTTAAACCCCCATTTTTCACGTCGCCATAGAAAGGCCTTCAAATTCTGCTTCTGCTCTCAGTGCCCTTTTGACCAAAAACTGAGAAATTCGAGATGTATCTTGTGGGCAGAAAAATCGAAATTTTGTAACAACTCTAACGCCACGTTAAGTATAGCCCAAACTACTGGATCGATTTGGCTGAAATTTGGTACATGGAGATTAGATGACCCGTGGAAAAGCTGACAGGCTTCTGGGAGCAATTGATCCACGGCAAGTGCCATTTAGACTTAATAACTTTAAAACTTTAAACACAAGACACGGAAATCAAAGAACCACGCGATGGGGAGGTTCCAGCCGCTTCTCTAGTGCCCATTTTTTATTGTCGAAGTTATTGGTAGTTTTAATAAAGTCCTGACCTGACCAGATTGATAGTATTTTTATCAATTACCAAAGCAGTAGAAGTTAACCCCAATGTAGGTATATAACTTTTTTCATTTCTTCCAGTGGGACGAGTTCCTCTCCAGAAAACCAGTGATGGGTGTGAACGCACCGGAAGACGAGCTCCTCCTCCAGGAGGCCAAGGCCACCATCGGCGACTTCAAACTAAAAACCGCCCCCGACTACAAAGTCCCCAAGGACCAACGCGACACCACCGTCAAGAAATACAAAGAACTCCTGGAATCGAGAGTGAAGGTAAATACTCACCATATTATTTCTTCTTCAACTTTTACGTTTTCATAAGCAATTCAACATTCGCAACGACTTCAACACTAAAGTTTTCGCTTTGAGAGAAGAGAAAATCCACATCAGGCAACAACTGAAGAGCCTGCAAGCGAGCTTGGATCAGATCCACGAGGAAATTGGCGAGGAGGATAGAATGGAAGGTCCTCCCTTAGAGGACGAGGATCCAGACGAGTTTCCTGAAAGAAGTTTCGAGATTAATGTCACACTAGAAATAGAAGAAGAAGAAGAGTTTGTAAAGAAGCTAGTAGAAGTGGTTTTGGTTTCGGAGGAAACTGATGTGGACCAAGACGAGAAAGACGCTTTGTTTTATCTTCAAGACGAAGAAAAAAAAACAAGGCGACAGTCAATCCACTTTGAGGATTTCACCGATCTTGATTTCGATCAACTTCTGAGTTTGACCAATGTCGAAACTCCGTTTGAAAGAGAAATCAAAAAATACCGAGGACAGAGAAAGCTTTTCGAACAAAGCGAAACTGTCAGTCTGATGAACAGAATAATACGAGATTTCAACAATAAAGTGGTGGAATATTCGAACGAGAGAATCTTCGTGGAGGTGAACGCAAAGGCGATGGACATTTTCATGCTGGTTTTGCAGCAAGAGCTGATAATTCTCAAAGAATTCGAAGCTTTGGAAGACAATTTGCAGGAGAAAGTAAATCAGAGGATGGTGGACGTAATGGATATGGAGGATCTGATCCAACAGACCAAAGACGAAATCGATGATCACAACAAGGAGATTGCGAGACTTCACGAGGATGAGAAAATAATTTTCCAGAATTTCATGCAGGCAGTTGGTGACAATAAATTCTTCGATTTTCTGCGAAAGGTGTTTAAGAAGAAGTACAAGCCGCCTAAGGTGCGCCGAGATGACGGTAAAGACAGCATTTTGGTGATTATTTGAAGAGATTTTTTTAAAGATTCAAGCTCATCGTCGTCGTCGTCCTCGTCGTCTTCGTCGGAAAGTGAGGAGGATGGAAAAAGCGTCGATTCTAGGGATTTTGAGATCATCAAACAGGATCTGAATGTGTGTCCCAAGGGGTGTGATCAGGCGATCTACGACTTTACGGTTAATTCCAGAACGCAGAGGTAATAAGAACTCACCTCTTCTTTATTTACGTTTTGCTTTGCATCAGGCACCAGGTGGAAATCCGAGTCCGAGAGCTCCAAAAATCCATCGAGCTCCTGAAAAAAGAACTCGAGATGCACAACAAAAAGATTAAAGTCTTCCAGAAAAGTCTGGACGTCAGCCAGGAAGAACTGGAGAAATACCAGCGGGAGAAGCAGAACCGACTGAACGAGGTCCGCTGCGTAGTCGTCCTCAAACTCAAGCAACTCCAGCACCTAACTCCGGAACTGGAAAGGAGCAATATCGGGGACACCCTCATCTTCTCCAAATCTCGCCTGACGAAACTCTACAAGCGAGTGGGAGAATTGGAAGTCGAGACCGGGCAGCAAATGCAAAGACACAAATTAAACATCAAACATTTACTGAGGATGAAAACCGACTGTAGGTACATGCGTCAGCAAATCAGAAACCTCAAAAACGACATCAAGGACAGCATGAAGAAGAAGTTTGGAAAAATCGTGGATATCAACGAAATCGACGAGGCACTACTTAAAAGAACTTTCGGCAATGACGACTTGAACAACTTGGAGGAGGTTTTGTTGAAGAAGCTCGTGCACGATTTGCGTCTGTCTTTGATAGACATGAGGGGTGTTTACAAACCTCAGCTCAAGTATTGGAAGGATATAATTGTGAAGACTCAACACGAAGTGACTCAGACTTTAAGAAATAATACCATAAGACAGGAGTTGTTGACTATGTTGGGGAAGGAGAAGGTGGATCTGGCGCATACCATCACCCAGCAGGAGAAGAGGAAGGCTCACTTGAAGGGGATGGAAGACGTCTCGAAGAAGTACATCGAGGAGATTCAGAGACTCGAGTCGATATCTGGAGAACAGGAGGGGCAGATTCAAGAGTTGCAGGATGAAATATCGACGCTGAAGACGAAGGGGTTGCCTCCGAAACCGGAGCGGAAAATGGAGGAGTATGTTTGGGAGAGGGCGGCGGGAGAGGAGGAGGGAGAGGATGATCATCGACCTTTCTCCAAAGAAGTTTTAATTCCTGTTACGTAAGTACCTACACGCGTTGTGCTATGAGTGATGCTTCAAAGTTGATGAAGCGTTAAAGTTCTAACTTTTTTTTATTAAAACAGCTTCACAGCCCGTTCAAGGCTTTTGCTTCCGTTGTGTTGTGCCTCCAGTTCTTTCGGTCTAAAGCCAGACGCTTCCATCCCTTAATCGACGGTTTCTTCGCGATCTCTTCTACTGTATCGATCTATCTTTGCTTCGATCTTCCCTTACTTCTCACCCCTTCTGCTCTGTGCTTACTATACTACTCTATCTGCCCCCATTCTCATTATATGGCCCGCACATCTCAGAATGGCCTTTCTCACTGCTCCCAGAACGTTTCGTCCATCGTTCAGCTCCTGTAATTCGTGGTTGTACCTTACTCTCTAGACTCCCGTATATTTTTCTCAAAACTTTTCCTCGTCTTTCTTATTTAGTGACCATGTTTCCGCTCCATCCAGTAGTACCGGCTTTATCATTATATTGCCACGCCTGGGGGTTAAAACCCTAATCCACCCTGTCTCCCAGGTGCGAGCTACGGGGGGTAGCTTAGTGGTACTGTGCCGGATCGGAATAAATTAGGGTCGATTTCGATTACTTAGACTTTATTCTAGGTGAAAGGTTTAGGGGTACTTACACTAGTGCGTCGGGGACGGTGTCACTCAAACCACTGCACAGATTTATTAAATATTGTTCCGGCTTTATCCTCATTTCCATTTTCCAACAGTACTCGGATCTAGTATCGATCTATTAGGTCTGAGCCCAGCTTGAAACTCCCAATTTATCTGCTACACGTTTTTCTAATTTATTGTATGGTACAGCTGCTAATATTTTATAGGTCGTGCCACAGTCCACGTAAGTATTATGTGGACTGTGATCGTGCTTAACAATGTGATACCTCTGCAATTTTTACAGTCCGTCTTTTCTCCTTTCTTGTATATAGAACAGATAACTCCGATCTTCCATTCCTCAGCAGGTAACTTCCGATTTCCAGACTTCATGTATTAAATCATGTATACATTTGTGTAGCATTGTACCTCGTTCTTTTATTATTTCCACTATACTATCTATTCCTACTGCTTCTCATTTTCTTTATCATTTTATCACGCACTTACTTCTAGCGTTGGGGCTTCCAGCGTTTCTTTTGTGTATTTCCTTACTTCGTCTGGGTTCGTCTGCTTTTCTCTTTGTATGTATATTACGTCACTCGTTCCTCCAGGATCTAAAATGTTTTCAAAATACTCAGCCCATCTCTCCGTTCTTTTAATTATATGACGACAGATCCCTTTTCTGCGTTAAATCCTTTCTTTGTCTGTTTAACCTGCCCGTAGAATTACGTGTCCTTTTTCGTACTGTTTCCTTCTAATCTTCTCACACGGTCATTTTTCTTGATATTCTCGCATTCCCTTTTGTTACTTTCAGTTTGATCTCCCAGCCACCGTAATCTGCTAGTCCCTGTTGCAAATGCTCATTAGAATTCAAAAAAAATATATGTAATGAGTTGTAATGGATCGATGCAGGTATTTGTCCGGCGAATTCCCAGATCAACCCACTACAGATACAAAAGCTGGTTTCTAATGTAACGTAATGTAAAATCCCAGACTTCCCATTACATTTCATTAGAAACTGTAATAGAATTTGCCAGTAGAACACATTACAACTCAATTGCCCAAAATTGAAATGCACTTTTCCGTTACAAATTTGAATCAATATGATTGCGTAAGGTTTATCTCAAAATCCCACTCTTCAATCCTAAAGTTAGTGACTCCACAACTGCTCTACAAGATAGATAGAAAAACTTTATTACTGCCTTTATGGCTTGTAATGGGCCCTGCTGTCCCTACATCTCTAAATTATATAAATATACAATAAATATAAATAAACACATCGTTAACTCATATAACTGAATTCTTTCTCTTCCTTCTATCTTCTGCTTCTGTTTTCTCTTCCCCCCCCCTCTGCTACATCTCGCCCTTTCTACTTCCTTCATCCATTTTAATCCCTCTTCTCTCTCATTCAATATACTCTTTCTCTCTCGTTCCTCCTCTCTCATTCCCTCACACTCTCTTAGCAGATGCTCTATTGTCTCTCTCGCTTCCCCACACACCCTGCATCTCCTCTCTTTCTCCTCCAACCAGAATTTATTTTCTCTCTCCTCATTTCCGCATCTGAATCTCGCTATCATTCTCATTTCTTTCATATTATCTCTCTCCTAGTAACTTGCTTATTATGCAGTCATATTTTGCATTACATCTTGGTTCTCTGATCCTTGTTCTTCTTTCCTGTACATTTATATCTCTATCCCTTACCCACATCGCTCCATTGATCCATCTCCCCTGTTCCCTGCGCCTTTCTATATCTTTCCTTGCGTAACCGTTCCTCTCGTAATACCTTTGTCTCTCCTTCCCTTTCTCTCCTTATTTTCTCTTTCCAGCATTCTTGTAATATCTTACAATCTCCTCTTTCCCCCATTCTGTCCTCGAATTTCACGGTTCTTCTACTCTCAACTTACTCCTTTCCGTTTCCTCCCTTATTATATATCCCGCTGTCTCTCTACTCCAAGCACCCACTTTATATACATGTCCTGTACTCTCTCCGCCTTCTCTTGCTCTTCCCATCCCCATATTTCCGCTCCATTCATCAACATACTCTTCACTAAGCTGTCAAACATCATTCCCCTTCTTTTAAAATCATGCCCAAACTTCCTCACCCTTATTCCCCAAATCATTCTTACAACTTTATTTGTTTTTTTTACCAATTCTCTTACATGCGCTCTCCATGTGTTCCTCTCATTAAATACATAACCTAGATACTTGAATTCCCTTTCTTGCTCTATTCTCCTTTAATTCCACTTCCACTCTCTTTCTTTTCCACATTTACTTCCAACCTTTTTCTCGTCATTACCTCTCTGCATTTCTTATCATTTCTCACATTCCCCTCTCCTGGTTCGCTACTATCACCAAATCATCCGCATACGCCAAAACACCACCCTTTCTCTTTGCCAGCCACAACCCCCCCTGCTTGCGCTTTTCTAAACATCTCATCAATATCGCTTATATAAATTGTGAACAGAGTTGGGCTGAGCAAGCATCCTCGTCTTACGCCCAAAAACTTTCACTCTCTTGTCCATTTATTCTGACTATATTCTTTGTTTCCTTATATATTTCTTCTATCCTTACCAGACCCTTCAACCCTATTTCTCTCATGTACTCCCACAATCTTCCTCTGTCCACACTATTAAATGCTGCCTTGAGGTCCACGTTGCATTTCTTTTTTAGCTAAATGGCGCTAGATAGCATGCAATAACGTGAATCTGCAACAAAAAAGTATGTTACACAATCAGCAATCAGCGCCTGACTTCCTAACGAGCTTCATGTAAAACGACATCGGGAATTCATTGAACCTATTAAAACTAATGCAAAATACATACTGAGAATAAGACCCCCACATGCCCCCCACACATCCACAATAATGATACCATAACATTCCTACCTAATAACAACACAATTAAGGGATGGTTTTTCAGTCCTAGGTTATCTCTAAACCTGGTTTAACTGCGAAAGTTAAGCGTTCTGATTGGCTGTTGCCTAGTAACCAAACCAAGGTTAGGCTAAACCGAGGATAACCCGAGACTGAACAACCCAGCCTAACACGTACTTAGGCCCGATTTTTCCATCTTCGATAACCTCCGGTTTACCTAACCAACAGTTTGTCGCATAGCAACTAACCGCTGGTTAAGTAAACTGGAGGTTATGGAAGATGGAAAAACCGGGCCTTACAGGCTTGATACCTAAAGCAGCAAACAACACAACAATACCTGCGCAGCGTCGCATGCATCTGATTGGCTACCTTCTTCATACAGCGCCATCTTCTTTGAATCTGTTTTTAATGGGAAAACACATTAGAAACGCAACACTGTGTTATAATGGGTTCTGGTGAGTGAAAGGGAGGACCAATAGATTTCAATACAATACATTACAAATTTGGTCAGTTGGGCTTTTCCATTATAAAATTAGTCTTAGTTTCCCTTACAAATCATTAGGCTCATTAGATGCCATTACAACGCAATACAAATCTCTAATGTTTTCTATAGAAATTCTAATGTGCATTTGCAACAGGATATTCTTTCTTTTGATCGTTTCCTCACATTCTTTCTCGAACCATTCTTTTCCTCCTTCCGCCGGCCTCTTTCCTATAACTTTTTCTGCTGTTTCTTGTATATGTTTCTCTCAGGGGGTTCCAACTGCTGATTACTCCTTCTTGGGGTTCCATACACTCAATACGGTTTTTGATTCTTCGTTCCGTGTTCCATTTCAGTATTTTCTCATATTTGGAAACAACGGTTTTTGTTATTTTTATTCGCAAACGGGCTGTAACTAAAAAGTGTCTTCCGTCAATCAGTACGTGACCGATTTGGTTTATCGTTTTTTGGTCGGTTGACAGCCAGAGGTACCTTTATGAATCTGTTTGTGTGCAAAGCCTGTAGATCTTACCACCAGGTTCCTAGAGCTCGCCAAGTCTATACCAACCTTAATCCATTATCATTAGTTTCTGTATGTAAGCTATGTCTTCCCACGATTTCTTCCACTTGTCCTTCTCTTCCAATCTTGGCATTAAAGTCCCCTAATAGTGTTTTTACATCATAATTTGGTACATTTTCTATCTCTTCCTCTAATTGCTTTTAAAACTCTTCCTTCAGTTCATCTTCTTTTTCTTCTGTAGGCGCGTGTACGTTTATTAAAGGACCTACACGCGTAATGCTTCAAAGTTAATGAAGCGTTAAAGTTCTAACTTAAAAACACTTAAAATTGTCAATTTCGCAAAGTTGTATCTTTATAGGGACGGTGCAGATTTTAAATATAGCGCCCCCAGGTGGCAATCGCGAGCACTTTTTGCGTATCAACAAACCATATCTATGCATTGTGCATATGGTTGTGACTATAAAGTTCCGGTTGTTTTTACACATTTTGAGTGTGTTTAATAAATTACTATGATTGTAGGGAAAAATTAACATTTAGGTCAAGTGTGAGGTTCAAACAATTAAGTTTAATCATCGCTCTAGTGCCAAGAAAATGAAGGGAGAGGAATTAGTGAGTTCTGGACCGTTCATAACATCGTGGAGAACAGGCTCACTAATTTTCCTTTCATAAAAGCAGAAGTGATGCCCCAAACAAAAATCATGGTGGAAATGGTAAAATTTACATTAGATAAGCTGATCAGTTGTTCTTCAAGGCGTATCGAACCTGAACCGTGAAAACCAGGACACATTTCTTCCCGAAAGTCTGGGCTCACATTCAGTTTGCTGTCTAAAAATGCAAGTTTCAATGAAATAGCACAAACAGTTCGTAAGATATCCAAACGGTTCGTAAGATATCTTGGTACAAAACCTTTAAGCCATATAACCAAACATAACTTCTAAACCATAAGTTTTTCGGGAAAGGTTAATAGGTCCTTTTCTCTTCAGAATTTAATTTGCTGTCTAAAAATGTAAGTTTCAATGAAATAGCACAAACAGTTCGTAAGATATCCAAACGGTTCGTAAGATATCTTTTTACAAACCATTAAGCCATATAACCACACATAACTTCTAAACCATAAGTTTTTCGGGAAAGGTCAATAGGACCTTTTCTCTTCAGAATTTAATTTGCTGTCTAATTTGAAGGCCTTTCCTATCGTGACGTGAAAAATGGGGGTTTGCATTTAAAATTTAAAAGTTGATGTGCCAAAATGGCATTTCTAGTTGCACGATTGGCTCCAAAAGCTTTTCAGATCTAAGTTGGGTTATGAGATGCCCACGCACCAAATTTCAGACAAATCGGTCTAGTAGTTTTGGCTGTGGCGTGTTTACAAACGTACGTACACACACACAGACACATTTTGAAAACCGCTTTTTTGGGTTCCTGAGACCTCAAAACGTGAAGATCTGGTGCTATCTCGAATTCGAAAATTTTAGTGATTGCAGTAACCTCCCATTTTCTTAAAATTTTGATGGAGTTGGGGAGGTTAAAATGCAAGTTTCAATGAAATAGCACAAACAGTTCGTAAGATATCCAAACGGTTCGTAAGATATCTTTTTACAAACCTTTAAGCCATATAACCGAACATAACTTCTAAACCATAAGTTTTTCGGGAAAGGTCAATAGGACCTTTTCTCTTCAGAATTTAATTTGCTGTCCAAAAATACAAGTTTCAATGAAATAGCACAAACAGTTCGTAAGATATCCAAACGGTTCGTAAGATATCTTTTTACAAACCTTTAAGCCATATAACCAAACATAACTTCTAAACCATAAGTTTTTCGGGAAAGGTCAATAGGACCTTTTCTCTTCAGAATTTAATTTGCTGTCTAAAAATGCAAGTTTCGATGAAATAGCACAAACAGTTCGTAAGATATCCAAACGGTTCGTAAGATATCTTTTTACAAACCTTTAAGCCATATAACCAAACATAACTTCTAAACCATAAGTTTTTCGGGAAAGGTCAATAGGACCTTTTCTCTTCAGAATTTAATTTGCTGTCCAAAAATACAAGTTTCGATGAAATAGCACAAACAGTTCGTAAGATATCCAAACGGTTCGTAAGATATCTTTTTACAAACCTTTAAGCCATATAACCAAACATAACTTCTAAACCATAAGTTTTTCGGGAAAGGTCAATAGGACCTTTTCTCTTCAGAATTTAATTTGCTGTCCAAAAATACAAGTTTCAATGAAATAGCACAAACAGTTCGTAAGATATCCAAACGGTTCGTAAGATATCTTTTTACAAACCTTTAAGCCATATAACCAAACATAACTTCTAAACCATAAGTTTTTCGGGAAAGGTCAATAGGACCTTTTCTCTTCAGAATTTAATTTGCTGTCTAAAAATGCAAGTTTCGATGAAATAGCACAAACAGTTCGTAAGATATCCAAACGGTTCGTAAGATATCTTTTTACAAACCTTTAAGCCATATAACCAAACATAACTTCTAAACCATAAGTTTTTCGGGAAAGGTCAATAGGACCTTTTCTCTTCAGAATTTAATTTGCTGTCTAAAAATGTAAGTTTCAATGAAATAGTACAAACAGTTCGTAAGATATCCAAACGGTTCGTAAGATATCTTGGTACAAAACCTTTAAGCCATATAACCAAACATAACTTCTAAACCATAAGTTTTTCGGGAAAGGCTAATAGGTCCTTTTCTCTTCAGAATTTAATTTGCTGTCTAAAAATGCAAGTTTCAATGAAATAGCACAAACTGTTCGTAAGATATCCAAACGGTTCGTAAGATATCTTTTTACAAACCTTTAAGCCATATAACCAAACATAACTTCTAAACCATAAGTTTTTCGGGAAAGGTCAATAGGACCTTTTCTCTTCAGAATTTAATTTGCTGTCTAAAAATGCAAGTTTCAATGAAATAGCACAAACAGTTCGTAAGATATCCAAACGGTTCGTAAGATATCTTGGTACAAAACCTTTAAGCCATATAACCAAACATAACTTCTAAACCATAAGTTTTTCGGGAAAGGTCAATAGGACCTTTTCTCTTCAGAATTTAATTTGCTGTCTAAAAATGCAAGTTTCGATGAAATAGCACAAACAGTTCGTAAGATATCTTTTTACAAACCTTTAAGCCATATAACCAAACATAACTTCTAAACCATAAGTTTTTCGGGAAAGGTCAATAGGACCTTTTCTCTTCAGAATTTAATTTGCTGTCTAAAAATGTAAGTTTCAATGAAATAGCACAAACAGTTCGTAAGATATCTTGGTACAAAACCTTTAAGCCATATAACCAAACATAACTTCTAAACCATACGTTTTTCGGGAAATGTTAATAGGCCCTTTTCTCTTCAGAATTTAATTTGCTGTCTAAAAATGCAAGTTTCAACGAAATAGCACAAACAGTTCGTAAGATATCCAAACGGTTCGTAAGATATCTTTTTACAAACCTTTAAGCCATATAACCGAACATAACTTCTAAACCATAAGTTTTTCGGGAAAGGTCGATAGGACCTTTTCTCTTCAGAATTTAATTTGCTTTCTAAAAATGTAAGTTTCGATGAAATAGCACAAACAGATCGTAAGATATACAAACAAAAACAAAATTCTCTTGTCGATTTTATGTGGCCTGGTAGAACTTCGCTTTTATCGGTGTTTACTTACAATAATTATTATGACATCCCTCGACACAGTAATTAGTTTTAACGAAATCGTTCACTCACTAATACTTTACGATAATGCACTTCGTACTTCGTACATCGCTGTGAACCTCCAAATTCAAATTTATCTAACCAGATTTCACGAAAAATTACAACAAAATGTCAATGTTTACCACAGTTTCACTGCTATTGGGCCGGTCGCTTATACGTGAAAACTTCAAAATTTGCCACCAAAAGGCAGCATCTTCGAATATGCACGGTGCCTATAATAATTCAAGGCAAGACTACATTTATTGAAAGAGAGTTTTCCACAGTTTAAGCGCCCAAGCTCGAGAAGCCGCCACAGAATACATCAAAGAAATGATGGACGCCCTAAACATCGAACTTTCCCGTAAATCCACGGAAAATTTCATCAAACAAACCTTGAACACGGTTATGCACGCCGTCAGCATGACGGAACTCGTCGAACAATTGATCAAAAACCTACCAATCGATGAACCGGACGACATCCAAAGAAGTATCATCGAAATCACGGCCGAACATTTGTACACGGTCCAAGAAGGGGAGGGTTCTGAAGAGGACCTCGAATTCTTCAACAGAGAGATCATGGTCGATATCATAGACGATGTGCTGCTGCTGAAAGAAGGACCGACTTCTATGTTGGCAACAATGATTTCAAGGCTGGTGAATACGTTGCCGATCGATTTTTTGCTTCAAAGAAATAGCATAGAGATCATTATGTCGAGAATGTTGAATTCTTCGTTGGATGACAAGTTGGACACGAGGGAGTTAGTCGAGATGATCAACACGGCAGAGGCGAGGAAGATTTTGGATGAGGTTTTGGAACGAGTTTATGCTTCTGGATTGGACTATTTGTACTTTATAAAATAAAGATAAAAAATATGAAAATTATTTATTTTTTCTATTGCATTTCAAATATCATCTCCATACGTTCAGTAGTTTGAGCTACAGCGTGATCACAGACACAGATTTCAAAAACCACTTTTTCGAATTCCCAGGACCCTAAAACGTAAAGATTTGATGTTTTTGGCGATTCGATTTTTACCAAAATTGATTAGAATATTCTAATAAATGCGGAAAAAAGGGAGGGTGAGTCTGGTTTCGTTGACACCCGGTATAATAAATGACAATCGAGTGAATTTCCAAAAATTACTTCTTTGCGATATTTATGTTTGTATTTTATTTATCACGTGTGCGTTTCTATTTTCGCTCAACTCAAATCTACAAGGAGGTTGTCTGATTCTAATTACCTATTTATATTTTATCTGATAGATTGTTAGAGACCCAAAGCTGCAGATGGCTGCAAATATCAGAAAAATCTTACTGCTGGCGCCATCTCATGAGTTACGCACCTAAGCGGACTTATGTCATATGACATAAACCATCTTAGAGTCAGCCCCTGGCAGTTTGTTTAAAATTGTTAATTTGTTGTAAGTTGCCCCCTTTGACGGTACTTCAAATCAAATGCGAATCACCAAGCTGTTATTCCGCCAGTTGTCCATTTATACCTGGTGGTATCGTGTAATAGTTATTTGTATTACAAGGGAGGAAAGTGCATATTTCCCTCCCGATTCTTGCCGAGGGGAATAAGCATCAAAGGGATCGAGGGAACGGCACTTTATTCCAAAGTGATATACAGGGTGTCACGCTCATGATTATTTTTTGGAGAAAATTTTGATATTTGGAACATCAAACCAAATGCACTAATATAATCAAAGGCCACTTTCTAGCGTAATAACCAAATTTTTTTCATTTCCCGTTTTACCGGAAGTGGCATCAACTTTTTACTTTACAGAAATCACGATCAAAGATTTAAAGAATTTTATTCGACTTTATACATTCGCAATGTATAAAATAGAGTATTATACTGAGAGAACAAGTTTTACAAAAAGGGGTGGGAAGGAAAGAACTTAATTTGTTATGACGCCCAGCGACGTAGTTAGTTGTAAAACATGCATTTATTTAACGAATATTTGTCGTGAAACTTGCGCGAATACAGATCGGCCACCCTACATCATATGCTTACGTCAACTCTCAAACTCAACCGATTGGATGTCGTCATGGCAACGCCGTCAATTCAAACGGAACACCTACAATGCTGCTATTTGATTGGTCTTGACCGAGTTGATAGGTGACGTAAACTGTTAGATAAGGGAGGTGCAAATTCTAAAGCGTTTTGAACGGTTTTCATTTGTCTATCGTTTTTCTTGCTTTCTGATAACGTTATGGTCTGCTTACCAGCCTATTTTTATGCATGTTAAGAACGATTTAATCGCCTGAAACCGATAATAGTAAGTTATTTATGATATAAATGTTAATAGTTAAGTGTTAAAAGTGGTATTTTATTTTATGAGAAGGGAAGTTTGGGACACGACGCGCAGCGGAGTGGCCCATCCCTTTGAACAAAATAAAATCACTTTTAACACGCATATCATACACTATTGTTTCTCCAAACACGATTAAAAGCAAAAGTTTTCATATTATTAGTTGAAAACGTCCATGAAATTCGCTGTAACTAAGGTATAGTGACAATTTGTTGCCGGGGCTTGTTTAATTGTTGTTGCATTGTCACTTTTAACACTGAGTGTTAAAAGTAAATGACTTTTAATACTGGTGTCATAAAATGTCATTTTTAACAATTGTCAACAAACGTTAAAACAACTGTTTTTAATAGTGTTTGTAGAAAAAAGTGTTTTTTATTTCACAAAATCACTTTTAACACGCATATCATACACTATTTTTTCTACAAACACTATTAAAAGCAAAATAGTCTTCAAATTATTAATTGAAAACGTCCATGACATTTGCTGTAACTAAGGTATAGTGACAATTTGTTGCCGCCGCTTGTTTAATTGTTGCATTGTCACTTTTAACACCAGTGTTAAAAGTAAGTGACTTTTAATACTGGTGTCATAAAATGTCATTTTTAACAATAATTGTCAACAAATGTTAAAACAAGTGTTTTTAATAGTGTTTGTCTCGGGGTGTTTGTAGAAAAAATACATTTTTAAATAGGTATTTGTATTTAAATGTACTTAGCAACACTGGTTATAGTCAGAATCTGTGTCAGAATGCCGTGATTGCCGTCGTGCGCATGGCGCCAGGCGCTCTTTTACTAAAATAAGTTTCAATAAAAATGTTTTTCACCCCTAAAATGACATTTTTAGAAATAATGGTGCTAAGGTTTTTGATCCGGCAATGCAACATAGCTATCGAATTCGACAATAATATGGTGTACTTACACACATAAGGAGTTATGTAGGAATTGTAGGGAATTAAGGGGAAATATGAAGGAAATGCGAGGTTATTATCAGGAATTAGTGGGTATTATTAAGGAATTACAAATTTTGCAAGAAATTGCTAGGTATTATAGGTAGGGAATTATTTGAGTTATCCCTGGTAAATACGCCATATTAGCGATGACGTGCAACAGCGATCTTTGTTGTGTATGGTCATAGTCACTGAAGCCAAACAAATCGAGATTTCAATGTGCAAATTCAAGGAAATTGCACTTTTCTCAAAAATTTTCATTTATAAGATAAGATAAGATAAGATATTTATTTTTTACCACTTTTTTTACATATATATACATAAAAGAATATATATTTATGTGGCAAGTCAAAATAACATTTGAAAGAAAATATATTAGACGTATACATAGAATATACTTAGCTATATAAAATAAAAATAAAGCAACAGACAACAGAAAACATTAAATGCCTAATTGACAACAGAAACAAATAGGTATGTGGGTATTTTATAAAACAGTAACAGATACTTCAAAAAACTCGCCCATAGAATAAAAACAATGAGCCAAAAGATGCTTCTTCACAATCAATTTGAATGCAGCCGCAGACAGCTCTCTAACCTTCAAAGGGAGGTGATTATACAATTTCATGTTTAATGAATTTTTCTGAGAAACCGCTAATCTATGCCTGGGCAATCTAATTGTATTTGCAGATCTTGTCGCGTAGCCATGTACATCTGATTGAGTTTCTAGATCTTGGGAATGAATTTCCAGCAATTGATAGTAAATAAATAGAGAAGGAAGTGACATAATTCCAAGAGATTTAAAGAATGGCCTACAGTGGTCTCTGTATCCACCTCCGGCCAACAGTCTTACTGCTTTTTTCTGGAGGCGAAAAATCTTTACAGCATTTGCGGCGTTGCCCCACAGAATAACACCATAAGAGATGTGGCTGTGGAACAGTGCAAAGTATATATTTATTAAAATATGTTGGCTTAAAAAACCTTTCATCCGCCTTAGAATAAACATACTTGAGGACAGCCTCGCCGACAACATATCAATGTGTGGGGACCAACATAATCTGTCGTCAAGAATTATCCCCAACATCCTACACGATCCGCCAACAGACAACTTGTTATTACTAGTTACAATAAGATGTTCAGTTTTTTTGTTGTTCAATTTCAAATTGTTTGTTGTAAACCATTTTTCTGCCAAATTTAGGGAAGATTGGGCCCTATCCATGAGAATGTTTACATCGTCTTTTCTACTGATAAAAGATGTGTCGTCGGCAAACATAACACATCTTGTACTAGGTGACATATAAGAAATGAGATCATTTACATAGATGAGAAATAGTATCGGTCCCAAAACCGACCCCTGGGGTACTCCGAAATTCATAGGCCGTACAGAAGACACCGCATTGTTTAAAGAAACACATTGAAGCCTGTTTGTTAAATAGGACCTTAGTAGCTGCAAAGGAACACCCCTAATTCCATAAAAAGAAAGTTTGTCTAATAAAATTTCATGAGAAACGCAGTTAAGTGTGCTGCTTTTTAAAAGACATTAATATATTGAATTGGAAGAACTGTTATCGATTAAATCGTTACGATGTCTACAATGGGTTTTGTGCTGAAATTATTGAATCTACCCAATGAAATTCTCACTTTGTTTAGCTTCATTGCCATGATAACAATCTCAACATAGCCCAACAAAGATGGCGGACCTACGTCACGCTAATAGTCCGTATTTAGGAAATATATTGTAAAAATTTCAGTCAGCGAATTGCCCCTCGAAAATCATACTCTTACATAATGTAAATTTACAGAAAATTATTGTTTCAGTAAAAGTTGCATCTTTTGATACGATTCACTTTATCTTTACCTTCTTCACCGAGTCTCAGTTACGTGTTACACATTTTTTTTATTACAAGATTATGTCGAGCTAATCACGTCGATACGTCTAAATTTACCTTTCGACTTATATTGAACCAACTTTTTGATAAAGTGAACAGTTTGTAAAATAAAGGGCCTAATCCATACTTTTAGGAATCGTTCAAATGACATTTTCTCTAAATTTACATAATCTAAGAGTATGATTTTGTTACACAGTTATAAAGAGAATCAAAACTGCTACTTGATGCAATAAGCAAATATACAGGATGTCATTTAAAATAACAAAGTCACTTGTCGATACCCAATGAAATAAAAACATTTTGGGACCACTGATCTCGCCTCTGATGCTGTCGAAATGTAGTTCAGAGGCAGTCATATCACGTTACCAAAAATGGTTCGTATCGATTGAAAACGAACGAAGTTATGGAGGGTGGACCTTCCCGTTTGACTCACCCTGTATGTGGCAAGTGTTTACTTGTACATCTGCAATACTTTCTCATTTGTTGTTCAAAATCTAGAAGGTCTAGAATTTCTGTCAATGCTGTAGAGTTGACATCAGATGTCAAAAATATGAAGTTCCAAGTTTCATTTAATTACCTACCAGCAATCGTTAGAAAGACGAATTTTTCTTTAAAATCGCGATTTTCAATTTTTTCGGGGAAACTGAGGAACGAATCAAAATAAAGGAGAATTCTTTACAAATTCTTAATCACCTTGAAAAAACGCAACTTTTTTGTCACTTAAGCTACACTTCATCTCTTATGGTTTCCGAGTTCTCAATTCCCATAATTCCCAAAATTCACCACCCTGTAACGGTCTTTTTTTGACCAATTCCGACAAATAGGTATTTATGCGGAACTTCGATCTGTAACTTCTAATTTCCTCACCATTTATCTGATTTGAGAAAGTGATTGACCCTAACGGAGCTATGCTATATTTTTTGTGGTTTTAACTGTTTTAACCCCCTAAACTTCATCCCCCGACATTATAGACATACTTTCATCCACTGATTCTCGAACAAAGGTCACCGAGTATAAAAAACACAAATCAGACGTACAAAGTAGACGAGCGATCGAGCGAATTATTAAAAACAACAGTAGTAGGGGAACAAGGGGGGTTCTGCGCCATAAAAATGAGTAAATGAGTGGTGTATAATGTGTTGCCTATATTGTGTTGGTGGGATCCAAGATGGCGCGGCGGCGGTCAAGATGGTGGCAGCGGGTGGGAAATTTAGGGGTAGGGGGTTGAAAAATGGATGAGAAGTGTAGGGGGTTGAAAAATAGGGGATGAAATTTAGGGGTGGGGGGTGTGACGTCATAGGGCGCGGAACCCCCCTTGTTACCCTAAGACGTCGTCGTCGTCAAACAAGGGGGCCCACCACGTCTCTACCAACTGTCACGACAGAAAAAAGCACGTTCCCAAATATTAAACGTCAAATCAGGGGGGCCCACCCACCACGTCTACCAACTGTGAGACGTCGTCAAACAAGGGGCCCACCACGTCTACCAACTGGCACGACGACGACGACGGCAAGGGGGGCCCTCCACATCTACCAACTGTGAGACGTCATCGTCGTCAAACAAGGGGGCCCAGTAGAGATATCAGGAATAATTAAGAAACCTTTCTAACTACTAACTGTAATGTAATAAAGAATTTGTTTACGCAAAATAAATAAATTGCATGAATTTTTAATTTCCCTACATCGCCCCCCCTCCGCTGGTGCTGCTGCCATCTTACACCCCATCCCCCTACCACCATCTTACCACCCTTAAAGGCACTATACTACGACACCCCGCGCGCCATCTTGGATCCCACCCATCTTGACCACCGCCGCCGCGCCGATCCCGACAAATACACAATATAGGCAACACATTATACAATCCGGTGCGGTGACGTCACTCATTTACTCATTTTTATGGCGCAGAACCCCTCTTGTTCCCCTACTGGGGTTAGTCGCTAGGCAACGAGTCTTCTGATTTGCTCAGATCACGCTCAGACATAGAAACAGTTGCATAAAACGCGATTATCCCCACGATTATTTTTTATACAATCCGCCCTTAGTCCGATTTAGTCCGCCCTAGTCCTAGTCCTTCGTACATTTTTTTCGTGAGTGGTTTCCCCCTCGTACTTACCTCTATATTTTTCGTACATGCCATAAAGAGGGAGCGAGTTATGGGGCAAAAACTAGCAACATGAAAAATTCTGAATCACACTGCCTGTGTCCCTTAGAAACGGAAGCGCTGAGGGATCAGTCGGTAGTCTTTTCTTTTCGATTTTTGAATTCTTGACTTTTATCTCAAGATCTTGACTTTTATCTAGGCTTTTATCTTAAGATCTTGACTTTTATCTCAAGAATTTCGATTTTGCACATGCGTGTGACTCATTGAAATCTTTGATCTTGACTTTATCTCAAGACCTTGACTTTATCTCAAGATCTTGACTTTATCTCAAGATCTCGACTTTTATCTAAAGATATCTTGACTTTTATCTAGGCTTTTATCTTAAGATTTTGACTTTTATCTCAAGATCTTGATTTTTATCTCAAGAATTTCGATTTTGCGCATGCGTGACTCATTGAAATCATTGCATCATTGAACATTTACAGTAGTTTACATTTTATTGTGCTTTGTACCAACAAGTCTTCTTGTCTTGAAAATGTATATCAATGCGATGTGCATCCCTGTATACCTACATATGTGAGTTGAACTATTTCTACATTGCGGGGGGGGGGGGGCTTGGTGGTTTTGGGTGCAGATCTAATCCGTACCTAGTAGCACTGCCGAAGCTTATGATAAAGGAATCGTGCGGGGGTGTCAGTTTCAGATGATTAAATTGTTTGCGTTGAATTAATACCTATCTTCCGGTCGTAGAAAGGTCAAGGGTTAAATTCCTCCAAGTCATTTTTTTTGTACTATTGATGGAAAGTTATCGAATGGCTTCGAGCAATACTTAGTTGAAATTTCGAGTTTCAACCCCTAATTTCAACTTCATCTGTCCAATCTTGCAGATATTATCGAAATATGATGTGTGTGTGTCAGGTTTCAGACCTCCACGTGCAACATACTTGGAAAGTTTTTATATTTTTGTGATTTTCAACGCCAAAATTTCATCCCCCAAAATTAACATCCTGTCACTTTTAACAGATTTTTATGTCAAAAGCGCATAGCAAGTTTCATTAGGGTATCTCCACTACTTCTCGAGTTATTGCCATTAATAATTTCTGTTTTTCTCCCATTAGCTCGCCTATTTATTCCTACCCCCTTTTGAGAAACAACTGTATATACCAAGTTTAAGCTCGATATCAATCTATTTTCAAGTTATCCGACGGACAGACTAGACGATCGATAGGGCGATAAAGTCAAGATCTTTTGAGATAAAAGTCAAAGTCAAGAATTCAAAAATCGAAAAGAAAAGCCTACCGACTGATCCCTCAGCGCTTAATTACTTAGAAAATGGTTATTAGGGTGTATCGAAAAAAAAGAATTTTGGAATTTCGTTTTGTAATAGTCGCCAAAACTTGCCTTTTACTATCCTGAAAAGAAAGTTTCTTTAAGGTTTTGCTATAGTTCAACGTTTTCAGCCCTCTACCGCCCCTCAAATATTATGTTATTTTGAAATCTCAAGTTTACAATGAAAATTTTTTTGAAATGCTACATGTATTATTGTTTTTCTGCCACCAGTAGGCTCGGAGTAGATTTTAAAGATCACTAACAGCCGTTTTTTCATCTCTAGTTAAATTTAGCTACCTACTAGATGGTCATTGCATTATAGTTTCAAAGACAATTAACTCATCAATCAAGTTGCTGGTGCATGCATGACAGAACTTATGTTTGACAGTACTGGTTGACGTCTAAAGTTCAAACGTTAAATTATTGTGCGTTTTTTAGTCTTCGAAGGCCCACCAAATATAGGCCACTCGAGACTATTTCTAGTGTAAATTGCCTTTGAAATATTCTTATTAACTCGAAAGGGAAGGCAGAAATTCGAATAAAAAACGCACGAAAATATAACGTCTGAACTTTAGACGTCAACCAGTAGTTTCATAAGTTCTGTCATGCATGCACCAGCAACTTGATTGCTAAATTTAACTAGAGATGAAAAAAATCGGCCTTTAGTGGTCTTTAAAATCTACTCCGAACCAACTAGTGATAGAAAAACAATAAATAATGAATTTAAAAAAATTATTCGTTGTAGACTTGGAATTTCAAAATAACCAATATTTGAGGGGCGGTAGAGGGCTAAAGATGTTGAACTATAGCAAAACCTTAAATAAACTTTCTTAGGATAGTAAAAGGTAAGTTTTGGCGACTATTACAAAACGAAATTCCAAAATTCTTTCTTTTCGATACACCCTAATGGTTATGTAGGAATAAAAGGTTTCACCTCGGGTTTTACGAAAAGGCGCGAATTTCAAATATTATTTATTGATAGGATTAAAACTAGGCAAGTGTAAATTCCAGAAAAAATCGTAAAAAAATTAATACTGCGGCTGATTCTGACCCTCCTGCCCATTCTCCAAGAGCATACATTGCACATCGGAAGACAGCGGACTGGGGCACCCATTCTGCCTCCCCAAATATCTGCACATGAGATCAGACACCCCAGGGTTAATCGCATACTTCTTCCTCCCTGTCCTCAATCTGCTGGCGAACAAATCATACCTAGCGGTCTTCTTCCAAAGGTAATAAAACTGCACCAACTCCCCAATACTCCTCTTCGTCAACTTATTCCTCTGAATCCGGAAGAAGTTTTTACCATAAACCAGGAGCCCACTCTCGAAGCTCCTGCACTCCTCCTCCGACCAACCAATCGGCTTCTGATTCAACACTTTTTCACCAATCACACTCCACGCACTGTCCGGGTTGTAATTGCATTGTTTGAGAACGTAAAGAGCATCTTCGTCATCTCGAAGGTGGGCCCCCATTGGAATCAGGAGCCGGTTCATCGAGGATATCCTCGTTAGGTATCTCTCGACGATTTGCTGATCGAGGACGAAAGGGCTCCATAGGAGTTCCTCAGAATCCGGGCATTCCTTAAACTCGGTGAAAAATTTGGGGATCCTCGCTTGGTAGTGATTACCAACCCGAACTTTCTTCTTCAAATGCTTGCGAGAGCGTTCATCGGAGTCTTCACTGGAATTCGGTTCATTCGTTGACAGTTGATCGAAGGACTGTGTGATTTGTTGCTCGAGAGACAAGTCGAGGTTAGAGCCTGGAAGAAATTTGTTTTGGATTGACGGGGTGGAGTTGAAGAACCTCAAAGTGGGGTCTTCGGTAAAAATTGCACTTTCCGCAGCCATTGGCTTGAATGATTGATTCACATTTTTGGCTAAAAGAGAGAAGAATAATCATAATGAAAAAAGTTAGACAAGGGGGCCCACTTACTCGAAATTTCATGGAAAATTGGTGGAATTTAGTAAAAATCGATGCAATAGTGTGATTAATGATTAAATGGATAATCTTGATGATATCGTGCGTAAATAAAGCTTCGGATGAAAATCTTGACTGAGAGTGAGGTTATAAACAAAATGGTTTTGGCGGGAAAATTCAAATGTTGAGGATGGGAAAACCGATTTATGTAATGGATTGAGGGAATACTTAATAAAACGAATAGATTTTTCAATAAAAGGGTTTTGTGATTTGTCTAACTTTGGGATAATGTAGAGGTATATTAGAGTTTATTGATCCGAAACACAGATATATAAAAAAAATCTGAAATTTGCGTGTATTGTTGGTTGCCTGCGTAAGAAAATTGTGTGAACCACAGCCGAGAGGTTATCCGGTTTTCGAGAAATGGCTATACTTCATCCGCAATGTTTTCGACCGGCAGTTTTTTCAAGTTGGTCACTATTTAGTAGTGTTGTAAAAACTTCATGAAACTTATTTTTTTGAAATATTTCATTAAACATGACAGATATTCTAACTTTTAGTCCAGTTTAAAAATTTATAAGAATTAATATTTTTATAGTCTGTCCGAGATCTAGGCGACTGTTGCTCCCCGGGAAATTTGAAATCCACGTCGCCGATTGGTTAAAATTCAGCCATAATTAATCGCAACAAAAATGTGGCTTGCAGGAATTAAGAATGTAGGTCTAAAAATCAAATTTACCTCGCAGGTCGATGTATGTTACATTTTAAACCGTTTGCGCTGCATTACTTTTATAATATTGCAAAATTATTGATTTGCCGAGTAAAAATTTTGCTCTCATGGCAGATATCCTGCTGTCTGTCACATCATTCCTGCGACACGTAATAGCCAATGGGTGCGATAAAAGCGGCTATTCTATTGGCTTATTTAAAGTTACCGCTATGAAAGCCGCCATCTTTCCGAATTCCTTCATAATAAACACATGTGTGTCTGTACAAATTTCCCTAAGTTGAACAAGGATAAAACCGCTGAGTTTACAGGTATAGGTCAAACACATTCCTCTTTCATGATAACGGTACCACACATTATCTTTCAGGCCGATGTTCAACAACAATTAAAGCTTTATTAAAGGAAGAGCGTAGTACAAATACTCTATCACAGCCCAAAGTAGGTCGAAGGGATCAGCAGATTGTATTGGATGAACATGAAAAAAATCTGTTGCGAAGGATAGTGCATCATAAGGAAATATCGGAAATGCCCTCGGAAATGTCAGAAAGAAGTGAGGGAAAACGTCCGAATGTCCTGGAAATGTTAGAAACCCCTCGGAGATAAAAATTCATCAAAAATGGCACTTTCTGGTCCAAAACTTGATCAGGGCCCATTAAAAATGTAACGTCATGTAAGCATTTTTATATTTCGGTGTTTAATCACCTAAGGACATTTTCATACACCTTCCCACGAAAAATCACTATTCAGTGTTTGATTTAAATTTTTTCCTGGGCCGATGTCGTATAGGATTCTTTATAAATGTTAGGAAATAATCCATTTTATGGCTAATTGCCATTTTGAGTGTCCTGATTTGTAAATGCACAATTATATTACTAAAATTGTCTGTGTATCAGGGAATGGGACGGGAAACTTTTGATGTGCTGATTTCTTTGTTTTTCGATAATGTAGAAAGTAATAAATCGTTTTATTTGTCAGCTGACTATTTTGTATTTATTCAAAACCCCAAATCGTTTAAACTGAAAGAAGATTTACTTTGAATTTTATGAGCCCCAAGGATTACTTTAAATTACCCGCTTAATTTCAATTTAAATTCCCGCGTTAAGCAAGCCAATCAGATTTAGCATATTTGAATTTGACATTTATCAGAAAATCCTGCTGGCGAAAAGACGCCTAGAGAAGTTTTCCCATCATTCCCCATTGTGAAGCGGGCCGGTCGCCTGCAGGACGGACAGACTATAGTTACAACCTACAAGAACAAGTTTCAACACTACTTTTTAATTATACAGGGTGAGTCAACAATAAGGCGACGGCGGTCCATAACTTCTGAACCCTTCCAGATAGGGAATCAATTCAAAGTACTCGAAGCACTTGTCGAAATACCTGCTCGAAGTACGTATCGAAGTACTCGAAGTACTCGAAGTAAGTGTACACTTTTTAGTTAGGGAACCGCCGCTCGGTACAACACCGTCAATTCTACATCCTAAAAAATACTTTCAACTATACAGGATCTCCCAAAATACTTGGAATGCATGGCAACTTGATTTTATAAAATGGAACACCACCATTTTGATGCCATTCGATGTTTTAAGGCGGTGTTCTAAAGTAATTAATTCTTTTTGAAAAATTTCGACCATTGCGGATGCTTCTTAAAAAAATTTCTGAGAACTCAACTTTGTAGAGAGCTGAGATTCGGTACGAATATGAAGGAAGGTATATTCTATCTGTCCAACATGATAACTATCATTATCACTTTACAGGGTGTTGAAAAATTCTGTCAAGTTTGGAAAATTTCAAATATGCAAAACTCCATTTTTTCAAATGGCACTCCCTCTGCTATTATTGTGCCATGGGGTTCGGCTGTTGAATTACTTTATTTTTTATTAAGTATGTCCTATACCTAAAGTCAATACTTCACAGGATACCTATTCTTTGTCTTATTTATTTTATTGAAGATTATTACGATCTCAATTAAAGAATGCCATGAACTGTATGACAGTTATGAGTAGCATTGTTTATTTACATGGTTACCAGACAGTTTGTCACATTTATTGACATACACAACCAGGAAGAATTCATTGACATGGTTTACTGCTTATGGTTGAAATTCATTATGTATGTCAATAAATGCGACAAACTGTCTAGTAACCATGTAAATAAACAATGTTAATCGCAATAGTATTAAGTTTATTTATACCAATTGGTTTACATAGAGTTGACCTTATATTACAATAAATGAGTGACCCGTTGGCTTATTGCTCTTCTTGCAACAATCATCTTCATCCATTCCAATCCTCCTCCCTTATGATCTAGTACCTTACAGCGGCTCATCTCGGATTCTTTAACTTCTGGGCAGTCCTTTAGCATACCTATGCTCTAGTGTCTCTGCTTTTTCCTTGCATATGCGGCAGCGTCTTTCCTCTTCTTCTTTCCAAAATTTATTATCGGCTTCTTCGTTTCCACATCTGAACCGACCGATTAGCGACTGGTAGGAGCTTAATTTGGATTCTGTAGTTAAATAAGCTGGTAATTCGTCGGTAACAATTAATTCATATTTCTGGTTGTATCTTGATTTTGATATAGCGCTTCTACGCTCTTGTCTTTGGATATCTTTACCTCGCTGATCTAACTCTTCCGTCATTCTAATCCCTTGCTTCCTCTGTCTTGCTATTTCTTCCGCTGCAAACCCTAGCCTGTTTCACCACTGAATCCTCATCTTCGCGTATCTCGTTTCCCGCTCCGTTTCCATTAGCTCTTTCACGCATTCTTTCAGGATTAGGTTGTTACTAACAAATATACTCTTCTCTTCGAATTTTATTGCAGCCTTTACAGCACCGTGCAGTTGAATCTTTTCTCTCTTTGCCTCTTCAAGTACTATATATGACGGAGTATTTATTTGCGTCCAGTTTTAGTAGCCATTTGATATATTTATTCTGAAGCATCTCTATTTTATCGTATTCTTGCCAGCCGTAGATCTCTGCCCCGTTAAGGATTACGCTTCTCACAAATACGTCAAACATTAGTAATCTCCTTCTAAAATTGTCCTTGAATATTCTTTCCCCTATTCCCCATATTTGTGGCATGATTTTCATGTCATTGCTTGTCATTTCTTTAATATGTTCTGTATGTGAGTTGTTTTGTTGGAATAGATATCCCAAATATTTGAAAGTTTTCACTTGCTCTATATCGTTGTCTTCCCATTTCCATTATTCGTTTCTTGTTTTTCGTTTACTGAAGACCATAACCTTTGACTTTTCTACATTCAGCTTTAGTTTTCTGTTCCTTATATATATTTCTAACCTTCGCAACATTTCTTGGAGTTCTTTCACCGTTTGTGCGAATATTACGGTGTCATCTGCATACGATAGTGTCCACAGTTTTCTTTTCCCTACTACTGCTCCTCAGGCCTGCCCGCGTCTCATGATTTCCTCCATCTCGCAGATATAAATTGCGAACAGTGTTGGGCTGAGCGGACACCCCTGTCGTACACCTTTATTTGTCCAGAATTTGGATGATTCTTCTTGGTTGACTCTGACTGTATTGTAAGTTTCCTCGTAGAGATCTGATATTCTATTAATGAGACGTCCATCTAAACCCAGCTTTTCCATTTTTTCCAGCATTATTTTCCTGTCTAAGTTGTCGAACGCTGCTGTCAGATCGGCGAAAAAGCAGAATAGCTTGCCCCCCTTCTTCTTAAGAGTTTGTTCTACAATGTGGTTGAGGATGAATATATTATCCATTGCTCCCCTTCCTTTTCGAAACCCTGCTTGAATTTCCGGAAGGATTTTCTTTTCTTCCAATTCATCTTCAAGCTTCTTATTCAATACCATTGCATAGATCTTGTATGCTGCATTGAGGAGCGTTATGCCTCGGTAATTACACGTGTCGTCGATGTTTCCCTTCTTATATATAGGCACTATTACACCTTCTTTCCATTCTTCAGGTAGTTTTTGCCCTTTCCATATTCGGTTCAGGATCCTCGTTTTCAACTGTCTCTGTCGTGGCGTGTAGCCATGCCTCATTCTCGATTCCGTCCCTGCCGGGGCTTTTCCTTTGCTTTACTTTTCTTATCTGCATTGTTACTTCTTCTTTTGTTATCTCGTTATCCACATCTTCTTGAATGTATTCTCTAGTTGTTTGTTCCTTTATGTTACCTCCGTCGAGTGTTAACATAAAGTGCTCTTTCCACCTTTCTATCGTTATGGATTCCCCTATTCTTCTCGTTTGTCTCCTCTGCATGTTTATGTACTTCCAGATTTCGGCTTCGCCTCGTATATTTTTCATTTCTTCCTCCTGACGCTTTCTGTACGCTTGTTTCTTAATTTCGTAGGTGTGCCTAAGTTTGCTCTTCGCTTCTTTGTACTGCTCATGGCTTATTTCACCCCTTTTCAGTAATTTATTTTAGCTTTCTTCTTAGTTCCCTTTTTCCTTCCTTACATTCTCCGTCATACCAGTTATTTTTTCTTTGCGTTCCTGAAATTATTGTTTTTCGT
This sequence comes from Pycnomerus fuliginosus, assembly GCA_963924575.1. NCBI lineage: Eukaryota > Metazoa > Arthropoda > Insecta > Coleoptera > Zopheridae > Pycnomerus > Pycnomerus fuliginosus. The sequence goes on from OZ004622.1 coordinate 24,588,757, forward strand.
TGTATGGCTTCCTTGACATTTTGCGCCAGTTCGTTGTATTCTAATTCTATTCCCCTTTCTTCGGCTTCTCTGTTAAATAACATTAATTTTTCTTTGTACTTCTTTACATTTTCTTCATCCCATAGAGATTTTTCCCTGTTTGTTTGTTTAGGTTGTGTTGCGGATTTCGTTGTGGCCTGCAATTCTATATCAAGGCTGGAATGATCAGACTCTACTCTCGGTTCTATTTTCATTTGTTTTATTTCATCTAACGCTTCGGCGTTCACAATTGCATAATCTATTACCGATTTACCGTTTGTTCCTACATAGGTAAATTCTCCTTCTCCGTCTCCGTTCACATTGCCGTTCAGAATCTCCCATCCTCTTTCGTCCACCATCTTTATGAGATGTTTTCCTTCACTGTTCAGGACACTGTCCTTGGATGACCTTTCCGTCCTCTCCCCGTCGTCCCTTATCCATCCCGCACGGGTTCCCGTTCTTGCGTTAAAGTCGCCGCCGATTAACAGCTTGTCTTGATCTCGGTCGCTCACAAGTTCGGATACCGTGTTAATCGTATGCCTTGCATTGCCACTGTAGATGTTGAAAATTCTCCATTTCTTCTTGTTTATATATATTCTTCTTTCTTGTATGCCATCTTGTTCTACTTCTTCGAAGTTTTCCTCGTGCATATCGTTCATTATCCCCATCATCAGTCCTCCTTTGGCTCTTCCTTTTCTTTTGTCCCTTTTCGCTAATTGAACTTTCCATCTGTAGCCGTTTGGAAGCAACTGTTCTACTCTGGCGAGATTCCTTTGCTCCACCCATGTTTCTTGCAAGCATATTATGTGATATTTCTTCAAATGCTTGAAGAAGTCTTCGTCTTTATTCGACATTCCCGCTACGTTCCAGAAGCATATTTTGATGTTTTCTTCTTCTGTTATTGCAGTACGTTTTTTTCGACTTATTTTCTCGGACACTAGGATGGTTCCTCGTTTATCGTTCCAATAGAACCATTCGTCGTTTATCTTTATTTTCCTATATCCAATTTTTGTTTTCCGTTGCTGTTCTTTTTGCTGTTTTGCTATTTGTGTTACTTGACGCTGTATCTCTCTCTCGTTTACTGTCAAATCATCGTCTATGTATATATCTTGAAATTTGCCATTGTTCTTGAGTTTCGGCTTCTCTTTCATAATTTTCTTTTTAGTATCATAGTTTGGTGATATTACCAGGATTATTTTATTCATTAAGTATTGAACCAATCCAAAGGAGCATTTAGCATACCAGTAATCCCGATTACAGTGATAAGACTACAACGTCAACTTGACACTACTTACTCAATACTTTAATTTATAAAATAATCTGCAAAATACGATTCGTAGTCTCTTGGTTGCCTTGTTGAGTCCTCATGGATGCACTACTTGTCAAATGGTAGATTTTTTTCGGCCAAAGAGGACTCGAGCGAGCCCTCGTCCTCTTTTTAGCCTAAAAAAATCTACCATTTTGACTCGTAGTTGACAGCCATTCGGACGTCAAAACCCGCGGCAATCAAGAGACTACTCGTCGTATTACTATTGATTATACCATTTTTGATTTTTATGGCCTCCCGGATACTTATATTCAGCCCTAGATGTCTATTCAAGAATTCTTAGACTCCTATTTTCACGTCTTTAATCAATTTTAATCCTCGGATAATAATATTATTCCTTCGTTCGGCCCGGTCCTTCGCCTCCAACGTTTGTTCAATCTTTTCAAGTTTTTCCCTTAGCTCTTGCGATTTCCCGGTTATCATAGTGGTCGGCACATTGTTTACTAGAATTTCATTCGCTTCCTCTCTGATTCTTTTTAGGTTTGCGTAGAGTTCTTCCATCTCAGCGTACTTACGCTACTGGTCGGTAGATGGCGCCGCCTGTTTATTGCTTCTGAAATTTCCAGATGTCTTCTCTTTGTTTATAGGTTATAATCTTTATTTTCATGAATATTTTGGCCTCTTTTCATGAACGGATATGTTTGATCTCACCATTACTTTGAGGGGGTTCTTCTGCTTCACTTTATTTGAACACAGACAATTGTTGCTTTGTCTTCTCTTGTCAATAACGGTTCACTTTTCTCTTAGTTTTCAACACAGTTTACTTCGCCACACGCACGTCAACCCCAATGTTAATCATATAACTGTCATTCAGTCCAGAATATAGCATCAAAATACGGTGGTGTTCCATTTAGAAAAATCAAGTTGTCTTGCATTGCAAGTGTTTTGGGACACCCTGTATAGTTGAAAGTATTTTTTGGATGTAGAATTAGCGGTGTTGTACATAATGGCGTTTGAATTGATTTCCTAGCTGGAAGGGTTCAGAAGCTATGGAGCGCCGTCGCCTTGTTGACTCACCCTGTATAAGAAATTCGTCAAAATTTAGAACAATGTTAAGCATTTTAACAAAAGAAATAAAAAAAACTCTGCTGATCTCCAAATCTTTAGGTACATATGTGCTCATCTACGAATTACAGTATTATTAAAATTTCCCCATTTTTGAAGTTATACGAACCTCGGTGGTGGGTGAAATGTTATTCACATGTCATGTCGACTCATTTTGCGCGCGTTTTTTAAAATAAGTTTCATAAAATAGGTAAGTATTTATTTCAAGGGGTGTGAAATATTTCAATGGCATGAAATTTATTTGAAATATTTCAAATGAAATATTTCAGCTTTACAACACTACTATTTAGTAACCAGACTGTTGTCCGCCGAAGACTTCTGGTCTTGTTGTCACATTTATATGTAATTGTTGATTTTGACACAAATTATTATTGATACCTCAGGGGTAAACCGCTAACCGTATTTTGTACACCAAACATCCCCTGAAATCCCCGGACATCCCCCTGAAATCCTCGGACTTCCCCCTAAATTGGACACCTGACATCCCCAGCGGTTTGCCCCCCAATAGGGATCATGCATCATATATTCGAACGGAAGTGTAGTCACGGCCACATTATATTTTCAAGAACTGATGTTTCTGAATAGAATAATAATGGATGAAACATCAACATTTTTGAAGATAATTAAGAAAGTGTAATTGTGCTGTAGAATTACTACAATTTGCTTAAAAAAATGAAGTTGATGGCGTGTTTTTGCGTTTTTGAAAAATCTTGATTTAACTTCTTCGATGTTTTTGAAAATCTTGCTGGCTGTGCCTGTGAATGTATTTCTGGTCGAGTAGATATAAAAATTTGAAGATTTTAAATTAGTTAAAAAAAATGCAGCAGAGCAGAGGCTGGAACTTATATTTAAAATTTTAACGTAGATATGTCTAAATGGCACTTCTCGTTCACCAATTTCTTCCAAAACCCTTTCAGCTCTTTAACTGGCCACCCAATCTCCATGTACCAAATTTCAGCCAAATCGATCCGGTAGTTTGTGCCATAATGTGTTTTTAGTGTTATTACAAAATTTAGATATTTTTACCCCAAGGACATAAGTGCGAATGGATTTCGTCTTATTTACAGAATTTGAAGACCTATCTAATGGCGACAAAAAATTTTCACAAACTTGTTGTATCGGGTGTCCCATAAAAAACCGGACAAAATATTTTTAGGAATAAGTTAACTATTTCTTAACCGATTTGGATGAGCGTGGTCTTAAATGAAAGCTAAAGAACTAGATTTTCGAACCTCACAAAAAACTACGACAGATGGAGCTACCATAGTGTTCCTATTGCTACTCTTGTTTTTAAGGCTTACTTTAGGCGCGTGGGGGTTGGTCAGATAACAATCAATCGTTTTGAAACTCAAGGGGCCTTGAAAATCGTTCTGTTTTCTCTAAAAATCTTCTTTCAGAAGTCGATTTGGGTTACCCATTAATTTTCTGTGATTTTTAAAAAACGTATCTTTTTACACCTTATAAGTAAAGTTTGTGATGCACAAACAGCCTAATTTTCAGTAATAACTCTCCAATTTCTTCTTCACTCGAAGTCACACCTATGTTTTCATCAAATTCAATAACTTATTATAAAAAATTTGGCTGTTTGTGCATCACAAAGCTTACTTATGTCATTAAGGCAGAGAACGATACATTTTTAAAAAATCACAGAAAATTAATGGGTAAACCAAATCGATTTCCGAAAAAATATTTTTAGAAAAAGAAGAAAGACTTTCAAGGCCGCTTGATAGTTTCATAACGATTTATTGTTATCTGCCCATCTGCCCATCTGCACCTAATATATGTCTTACAAACAAACATCCATATGAATACTACGATAGCGCCATCTGTCGTAGTTTCTTGTGAGGTTCGAAAACCTGATTAGCCCAGTCAACGAAGCGAAAATAGAAACAAAAATTCCTGTGGAGCTGCAAATTGGCGGAAGTTGCAGCTTGAACCATTCTATTGAACCTACCAAAAGTCCCCAAGGATCGGGTGTGAGCTCGAGCCGCCATCTTGCTGAAGAGGTACCGTTTTGGTTACCTTTGCAAATATCTCGAGAAAGACTGGTTCTATCGAAAAATTGTCTTATAATAAATTGCAGAGCATAAAATTCTTTATTAAAAAGGTTATATAAATTTTTTTTCCAACACTATCATTTAACGGCTAAATCGGCGGCTAAAGTTTTTTCTTAAACCAAAGATGTCATCCTCCACAATTTTGGTAAATTTATGCCAAAACCGAAATTAATGATATGCTGTTGTATATTCAAGTAGTGACTAATTACATTCGGAACAATTTCAAAAAAAATCTCTCTCTGTCCAAACTATACAGTGTTAACCAAAAGTACGCAACCATTTGTTTATTTGACGAACTATTGACATTATCGAAAAACGGCTCCTATAAAGGTTGAATTAGACTTAAAAACGCATCTTTTGACGTTGTTGATTTTTTTTTTAGATTACGTCACGGAGTGATATGGTCATCGAAATGTTTATTAACAACGGTAATAGTTCGAGTTTGGTATCGTTAAAAAGAGAATTTTTTTCTCTTTATGACGCGCAAAATACTGGACACTTTTGAATTGATTACAACTTTTTTTCTTTTTTTGCATATATGTCGTAAAATAATGACTTGATCGAAAATGTTATTAACAATAAATTGAAGAGCATAAAATTCTCTATAAAAAAGGTTCTATTCATTTTTCTCGTAACATCAATCTTTAATATAAGTTAGCACATAAGTCGGCAGATAAAGAACGCCCCTATTTCGGATGATGTCGACCTTTCAAGGCAAAGTAACAAGAAGATCTAAATAAATACGCAAGTTATCATTACCTAGTTAAATAATACACATTTTTGACAATTATTTTTGAATTTATTATTTACGTTGTTTTCAGCTGTCTAGTTGGCGTAACAAACAATAATTATTGTCAGTTTCTATTGTTATTGTCAAACAATCTTCTTAGTTAAACTGTCATGAACGATGGCCGAAAGTAAGAAGTGTTTTATATGTGAAAAAGATTTGTCAAATGAGGATGCCTTGGAAGTTGGTGAAAAAGGCATTGAAACTTTAAGAAGAGCAAGTACTGCAAGAAAGGACAATAACTGTCAACACTGTCAACACTGTATAGTTTGGACAGAGAGAGATTTTTTTTGAAATTGTTCCGAATGTAATTAGTCACTACTTGAATATACAACAGCATATCATTAATTTCGGTTTTGGCATAAATTTACCAAAATTGTGGAGGATGACATCTTTGGTTTAAGAAAAAACTTTAGCCGCCGATTTAGCCGTTAAATGATAGTGTTGGAAAAAAAATTTATATAACCTTTTTAATAAAGAATTTTATGCTCTGCAATTTATTATAAGACAATTTTTCGATAGAACCAGTCTTTCTCGAGATATTTGCAAAGGTAACCAAAACAGTACCTCTTCAGCAAGATGGCGGCTCGAGCTCACACCCGATCCTTGGGGACTTTTGGTAGGTTCAATAGAATGGTTCAAGCTGCAACTTCCGCCAATTTGCAGCTCCACAGGAATTTTTGTTTCTATTTGCCAAAATCAGGTCTTTATTGACTGGGCTAGATTCTTTAGCCTTAAGTTAGGACCAGGTTCATTGAAATCGGTTAAAAAATGGTTGACTTATTTCCAAAAATATTTTGTCCGGTTTTTTTTGGGACACCTGATAGATTGTTAAATGAGTATAATTTTAATTTGAAAATTGGTGTGCCAAAAGGCACTTGCCGTTTGTCAATTGCTTACAAAAAAAATTCTGCCCTTGGACGTGCGATACCATCTCCATGATTGTGCAAAATTTCAGGCAAATCGATCCAGAGGCTTGGGCTACTATCATGTTTTTAAAGTGCGTTAAAAATCTGGAATATTTGAGTTTTTGTCAAAAAGGCATTAAGAGTGAATACATCTTTAGAAGCAGAATTTGAAGGCCTTTCTTATGGTGACGTCAAAATAGGGGTTTGTACGAGAGTTTATATTTAAAATTTCAAAGTTGATGTGCCAAACTGGCACTTCCGGTTGCACGATTGGCTCCAAAAGCTTTTCAGATCTAAGCTAGGCTATGAGATGCCTACGTACCACATATCATCCAAATCGCTCCAGTGACTTGGGCTATAGAGCGTTTACAAACGCACGTACGTACGTACATACATACAAACAGACAGATTTTAGAAACCTCTTTTTTGGCTTCCTGGGACCTCAAAACGTATAGATCTGATGTTATCTCAAATTCGAAAATTTTAGTGATTACAGTAAGCTCTCATTTTTTAACCTCCCCAACCCTACAATTTAAAAAAATGAGAGGTTACTGCAATATAATAAATAAATAATAAAGGGTGGCCCATAAAAAACCGGATTTTTTTGTTTTTAAATATCTTCCTAAGTTTTCGTACGATATTTTTCAATCTTATACACAACGTAGCTGAAGGTTGAAATTGTCGATGCCATTTAGTCCAGGGCAATTAAGATTTGACCCCGGCATAAAAAAAAAAAGGTAAAACCTTTTCTAACATGATCGGGACACTCTATTTAACATGTCATAAAAAGTCCCAAAGAATCCCGCGTCGGGTTTGGCCGTAATGGCCGAAGAACCGGTTCAACAGTAAAAATTCTCAAATTTTAGGCTATTTATCCCACCAATTGTGTTTTAATCTTGATATGCCTTTGCAGTTAGCTTGTCAGGAACATTGTGAAACATACTTCATGTAGCTGTGGCAAAAAAAGATGACGGGGCACGCGCCCGAGCGTTCGCGCGGTCCAATAGACGCTTCACGCGAACTGTCCAGGGAGTCGACCGATTTTGATGAAACTTTCAGCGTCGAGGCAGATCGATGTGAGGTTGAAGCCTATTGTTTTTCGCTGCGATCGAACGACCGGACTACCGGAAAAATGCAGATACGGTAAAAACATTGAATTGCAAATATCTCAGTTTTTGTCGGTCTTATGCCAAAATATGTCTTATTCAATGTTGTGGGAAATTTAATTCTCTACAAAAAAGCACATAATCATTTTTTTCATACGACCAATGGTTTACGCGCTACGGTTGTTGTCAACAATGAATCGCCATGGAAATCGGGTGAATCTCGGTCGTGTGGATCCCGGACAGATTAAGTTGAGTGCTGAACTTCCTCCGACCGTAGCGCGTAAACCATTGGTCGTATGAAAAAAATGATTATGTGCTTTTTTTTATTTATTTTTTTATTATTAATTACAAAAATTTGTGTTCGTGATTGATCCGAGATGTCGGGTAAAACCGTTAGATCCACGGTCCCTCCACTCACGCACGTCCCTGAAACTTTTGCTAAGAACCATTGCATCAGTCTTATCATTTAGTCCAGTCGGTTCGAGAAATAAAACTGCATTTCATTCTACAAAGGTGCCGTTTGGCACAGTTGTCCATGGGACCAATACAAGTGATTTCACCCGCAGTGCCCAAAAAAATTTCCCTTAGGAACAAAATGGCGGCGGTTTTTTCAAAATTTCCGCAAAAATTGCTAATATCTTTACTATTATTAACAATTTGAGGAAGCAACAATTATTTTTCTTGTACATTACAACCAAGAAGAACATTACTTCTCATTTTAGTAATATACCGGGTGGTCGTTATCTTGAGACCGCAAGATGCAATCGGAAAGAAAGCATTTTAGAAAAAAATGTTTTGCATAAAAGTTTTATGACTTCGAGGGGGAAAATAGATGGCATCATCACCATTTTGATTCAAGGTCATTTTCAAGGTCACATGAAGGTCAACTGGATTTTTTTAAATGGAAACCTATATTTTTTATTACAGATTCTTATTCCCCGTAAAAGAACAAACTGCTCTCATTTAAACTATTTTTGGATCCGATGGATACTTTTCCTTAAAAAAAATGAAGTTGAAGTTGACCTTCATTTGACATTGAAAATGACCTTGAATCAAAATGGCCATGATGCCATTTGTTTTCCCCCTCGCAGTCGTAAAACTTTTATGCAAAACATTTTTTTCTAAAATGCTTTCTTTCCGATTGCGTCTTGCCAGCCTCAAGTTAAAACGACCACAAGGAAAGGTATCCATATCGGATCCAAAAATAGTTTAAATGAGAGCAGTTTGTTCTTTTACGGGGAATAAGAATCTGTAATAAAAAATACGTTTTCATCTAAAAAAATGAAGTTTACCTTCATTTGACCTTGAAAATGACCTTGAATCAAAATGGCGATGATGCCATCTATTTTCCCCCTCGAAGTCATAAAACTTTTATGCAAAACATTTTTTTCTAAAATGCTTTCTTTCCGATTGCGTCTTGCGGTCTCAAGATAAAACGACCACCCGGTATATTAATAAAATGAGAAGTAATGTTCTTCTTGGTTGTAATGTACAAGAAAAATAATTGTTGCTTCCTCAAATTGTTAATAATAGTTAAGATATTAGCAATTTTTGCGGAAATTTCGAAAAAACCGCCGCCATTTTGTTCCTAAGGGAAATTTTTTTGGGCACTGCAGGTGAAATCACTTGTATTGGTCCCATGTACAACTGTGCCAAACGGCATCTTTGTAGAATGAAATGCAGTATTCGACCATATATTGTCGCGAACCGACTGGACTAATTGTCTTATTCAGCACAAAAATGTACAACAAAGTTCAGAATTTCGCGGCGTTATCGTAAGTCGTTCCTCAGAAATTTAAGAAATAAAATTTTTTTTGTACCCCTGTGAGGGGTACGGAAGCGTAGAAGTGTCACATTTGTCTCTTTTTGTTTCCAAATTACCACAAAAAATATATAAATTTCGGAAGAGAAAACTACACAAAAACTGTAAAACACAAAAATTTTTAAAATTCCCGCCAAACGGTCATCGCGTGGAACGGACTATGGGTACGGTCGGCACGTGGCGTGACGGGCCGGGGCTAGAGTGGGTGCTGCAAGTGTAAATTTACAGTTTTTCTGTAAGTTGACAGCTTTTGTGTAAATTTACAGTTTGTTCTTCAGAAATTTACGCATTTTTTGTGGTAATTTGGAAATAAAAAAAGAGAAAAATGTGGCACTTCTACGCCTCCGTAGAGGGGTAGTTCACTTAGGAGGCATTTTTCGACCAATGTTTATTAAAACTTTTCTTCAAACTTGTGATCGTAGAATACGCCCTTAAGATATTATCCTCTAATTATGGGACAGCCTATATAGACTTCCTGGGGGGCGCCTAAAAAGTGTATTTCGTAATTTACTCTAATTTTCGGTAATTTACGCGAAAATTAGTTAATTACAGATAGATTTTAAAAGCTACCTACCTAAATATCTTTAAAGCTGGTGGTAAGTATATTATAGATATTTATTTCATATACAGATATTTGGAAATATTTATTATCCTGCATATCACGCATAATAATCGCATTTTATAGAATAATTTCTAGAATATAGTACATGTAGCTCTGATAGAAAGAATTATTGTATTTACAATGGATGCGGTTCACTAGTTGCAGCAGATTGTTTTAACCACCCCTTTGTGTACAGATTGGAAATAGAATCTGATATTACACCCGCATTTGATTGCTGATACCCACCACTGAAAAATAAACTCAAAGCTGTATCATCATTATCAAAATTATTGCTTAGGTACCTTGTGAGCATGACAATAGGAATTTTCCTCTCCCCAGCTGCCTGGAACACAATCTCGTCTCTATCCACAATCCCTTGACGACTCAAATTAAGTTTCCCCAAAGGATCACCCTGTAAACAATCAGTCCCAGCGTTATAGATGATCAAATTTGGTTTAAATTCGGCAAGCGAATCCTTCAAATGTCTGAAAAATAATTTATTTTTAAGCCTGTTCCCCAAAACCAAACACCTTACTCCCTAAGTTTTGCCATATAAGCATCGTCATCGTCACGTGGATCGATTTCAACCATTCTGCTAATGCTCGTCTTTGCGATAGTATCAAAGGGATAGATATTAGGGTTGAAAAAATCTACGATGTAGACCTGCTTCGCCTTTTCTTCAGAGAATAACTGAACATCCCTTGCATATCCATTGCCTTGATGAGCATCTAAGTCTATTATCATGAACTTCAAGTTCTCGTCGTGGTGCTTCCAGAGAACTTTCATTATCAAAGTTATATCAGCGAAAAAACAGAAACCTTCGGCTTTAAAAGTGGAAGCGTGGTGGAATCCGCCCCCTAGGTTTATGGCCCAACCATTGTCTAACGCTTGACGTGCTGCTAAAATGGTTCCGGCGACCTGCCATTTCATTGGGGTTAGGAGCTTGCTCTCCAGCGTATCGAGGGGTAGGAATGCCAAAAAGAATATCTCGGCGGCGTTGGCGATGACAGTTTTGTCGCTGTGGATTGCTTTTATAAATTCTTGCACGTGGACTATTCCTAGTTCGTGTTTGTTCACTGGACGTTTTGGGGAGATAAATGAAGCGTTTTGGTGCAAGTGCTCCTAGAATCAAATCGAAGCGTGACCATTAATTAGTTTCGTTCGAAAAAGAACAATTATTGTTCGAATATGGTAGGTAATTGTTCGAAAAACTAAAATTCTAAGGGCAAGATAGCACAGATCGCACAAAATATTCCCTGAATATTCAGAAAATGTGCATTTTATATCCACAATATCGAAGATTCCTTGTATTTTCATAGTATACTCCGACGCCGGAGGACTAAGTTCAGATCATCTCCAGGAATATTCTAAAATACATCTGTATGTCATATGAATATGTGAATATTCCTGGAGTAGTTTCGCCATATCTTCACATTAACGTTTTGCATGTAATTAAATGTGTTATTCACAGGAAGTTCGCTTGAACGTGCATGGCTCTTATTACGGTGCATATCCAGTGTATATGCAGTGAATATTCATGATATCCAGGTTGAATTTTCAGTAGATAGATGGCGCGTATGATACAACTAACAACTTATGATACCTCTGAGTGGTATAAAACCTACTGCAAGTTTCTCGTTGTCCAATAATGTGGTAAGTTGTCTCTGGTAGCGTATCGTATCCTGACGCCTTCTTCAAGTGAGTTACTTCAGAGTAGGTACCTATGCGATGAATATCCTCGTATATTCATGGAATATACATAGCATCAAATTGCTGAACATTACAGGATTGTGCATGAATGTCCCTGTATATTCTTGTAATAAAATGGGCATTCTGTGAATATACTTGGTATTTACATGCAAGGAACTTATTTGTCTTATATCCATAATATGTACTTCACAGGTATATCAAGTAGATATTCATATGAAACTCGAGTGCATGTATTTTGATGCTACCAGGAACCAAAAAAGGGACATTTTGGTTATACACAGAATGTTCATGGGTCATTCACAATGTATAGTGTGTACATACAGACTAAGTTCACATATTCATGGATGAATATCCATTGTTTATTCATTGTATGTGTTTGTGCTATCTGGGTAATGTTCATGGGATATAATTTAAGTACCTAAGTCAAAGACACCTTACTTAACATGCCCGGACAGGAATGGAACTTGAACAAAAAAAAAATTGAAAAATAATCTAGGTACCTGGAGATTCTAACCCTACCCTAAAATATGCTACATTCCAAAACCAAGGCGTTACCTTTCAAACTTTTCGAACTATATTATCATTCGAACAATTTGTTATCGAAGAAAGTTACTAATCGAACAACTGTTTTACGAACAACTTACAATTCACCTTAAAAAGTCAGTTTTTATAAAATTATCGACTTTTACAAGAACCATTTTACCATTTCTTCAAAATGTTACATAAATGTGACATAGGCATACTTAATGGTAATAATGTCGTAGCAGAAACACTAAACATCGCGATAACAATGGTTACTTTCGACAGTAGTCGTCATAAGAGTAACGGTGATTGTAACGAATTCGACATAGGTTTTGAATCCTGCTATGACACTGATATTGGAAGTATTTTCACTAAATGTCGCTTGACTTAATGAAATGAAAAGGTCAATTCGAACTATTAATTAGAGTTTCCAATTAAAAAAGCTAGACAATATGGAGGCAAAATTTGACAAAGCCCGGTATGCAAAAGCAATGCAAAAGTCTGTCTTTGTCAAATTTTGTTTCATATTACGTCATGAAATAGAGTTTGGAAACCTTCATTGATTTTCGAACACTTGTCATACGAAAAAATGCAGAAGAGAAGCGGCTGAAACTTCCTCATCGCGTGGATCTTTGATTTCTGTGTAGATAGCAACCAGAGCTGGGCTACTCAGTATCGAAATGTACTTGAAGTACAGTACTGATTACTTTTGGTACTTAAAGTACCGGTACTTAAGTACTTTGAAAATTCGGTACTGGTACTGGGTATTTCAAGTACTTCTTAAAAGTACTTGATACTGGTACTTGAATAATTTTTTTGAGCGAAGTATTTGTACTTGGTATTTTAAACCATGCGACATATCAAGTAGGTACTTAAGTATCGATGACTTAAGTATTGAGTACTTAAGTATTGAGTACTTAAGTATCGAGTTCGGTACTGAATCTTTTACTGAAAAATAGGGGGTTTTTGGAGTATTTATTAGGTTGGGGCAAATCCAAGAACGACTTTACTTTGTTCATTTCTTAGAAGCCTGAAATTCGCAAAACAATACCATAAATCTTATTGAAATGGAGCACTTTTTGCGTGGTGTCGTTATCAGAATTCGAAATTATTACGGGCACGGGGTGCAGACTGCAATCCTGTCAATTTTTCATGTAAATAAGACGGCACATGACATGTTTACGACCACCCTCACCGAAAACGCAGCGGTCTGGACGTCAGGCAAATTGTCGCTAGCCCGCTGTTTATAAGAGTACTCAATAACAAGTAGATACTTGAGTACTGTGTCAAGTACTTAAGTCCTGAAAGTACTTAAGTACCTTATGAAATACTCAGTCTCTTATTTTACTTAAGTACTATGTCAAGTACTTAAGTATTTTATGAAGTACTTAAGTACTTTATTAAATACTCAGTCCCTTATTTTACTCAGTACTTTTAAATATTGGTACTGGTACTGGGTACTTAACGTGTGCACACTAGTTAAAGTACTGGACTGCAATTTTCAAGTACTTCTATCCAGTACTGGTACTTGATACTTGAAGTATATTCAAAATATCAAGTATTTAGTACTTGATACTTAAGTACTTTTTTTCGGTACTTGGCCCAGCTCTGATAGCAACATTGATAGTCAAATCAACAGATTTTTTAAAATGTTTTTCGCCTGTGACAATGGGTGGAATGAATAGTGTTACAAGATGCTCATACTCCCATTAACAAAGGATGCAAATACAAGTTTTTCGTGCTGGAGAAAAGGATGAAACTATAAGTAAAAGCTTTGTTACCGTTTATTCATACCAGCCATTGGTCGGTATAAATAAACGGTAACAGAGCATTTGCTTATAGTTCTATCCCTATCTTATGCCAGAAAAACTTGTATTTCTATCCTTTATTAACGCGAGTTTAAGCATCTTGTAACTGTTTATTTATTCCGCCCAATAGCGTTTTCCACTGGTCGATTTAGTGCGCACTGAGTGTGCACTTTTTTTTAAGAAACACCTTCCTCTAGTAAAACACTTTTGAAACCCTGCGAGTTTTTGTTTCCCACTGGCCCTGGTTGGCCCACTCGTGCACCAGGCTTGAATTCTAATTGATGGTCGTAAAAATTTACGTTACCTCAAAAAAGTTAAGAGCATAACTTTAAGATGTCGCTAGCGGTCAAAACAAGCAGGTTTCTTTAATTTTACTTGAGGTAATTAAAGAAATCTACTTTTTTTGACCGCCAGTGACATCTTAAAGTTACGCGCTTAACTATTTTAAGGTACCTACCGTAAATTTTTACGGCATCAATTAGAATTCAAGCCTTAGTGTGCACTTTTAGCACGACCTCCTAGAGCTAGGGATCGTGGCAAAAGTGCGAGTAGGAAAATAGAGGCAAAATACCAAAATACAAACTGAAAACTCCGGGGGTGATCGCGAAGAAAAATAACTTTACCTATAGCTTTCCAAAAGGAAGAAGAAAAATCTTCAAAATACCAAATTTTATAGATAGGGATAGGGTTGATGTGCAAAAGCTTTGAAAAGAAAATTCCGTGTCGAAACGGCCGACAATTAATAGTGACAATAATACACCAAACGTAACCAAACTAAAACGTAATAAAAATAAACTTAAAATATGTGTAAAACAAACTTGTTACGTTATTCGTTACCAGTGGAAAGCGCTATAATTTCGCAATTGTCTGACAAATAACATCATCCATCACATTTGACAACATGTTCTTTTTAAGGTTAATGTTTTGATTTTGACACTTTTTTGACAATAACTGCCACTTTGCGTCATCCACTTGTCAGCCCGCTCCATTTTAATGAGAATTTTTTCTCTATTTTCCACTGAAATGGCAGAAACTTTTAGAATAGATCATCTTTCTAGTGGCGACATAAAAAAGTTAATATGCCTAAATGGCACTTCCCGTGGACCAATTGCTTCCAGCTCTTCAACGGGTGACCCAATCCCCATGTACCAAATTTCAGCAAAATCGATCCAATAATTTTGGCTATGAATGTGCTTTTAGTGCTATTACAAAATTTTCTTTTTTTTTGTTTCAAAGAGCCCTAAATGCGAATAATTTTTGTCTTATTTAAAACCAGAATTTAAAGACTTTTCTGTGACAATACTTTTTCAAAAATTTGTTTTGGCTGGTTAAATGAGAGTACATTTAATTTTCAAAACGATGGTGCCAAAACGGCACTTGCCGTTTTGAGAGATGTGGAGACCGGATTTTTAGATCGTTAAAAATTCGAAATAGGTGGCTAAAATAGGACGTTAAAACATGTTAAATAGGTTACAAAAGCACTATTTTAGGATGCTTAATTTTTGAATTTGATCATCAATTAAGTAGGTATACCTATAGAAAACGATTCTTTTTTAAAATTTTCCGAATAAATATCAATAATCCGATTTTGAAGCTTGAAAGAAAAGTGGTGCCTTTCTTTTTTATCAGGTAAAATTTAAGTAATTCAATTTTTTTTTGAGCGAAGCATATGTTAGTAAAAGCAGAAAATGCAAATAAACCTATTTTAGGCACGTAAAATTGATCGATTAGTCCGAAAATAGTCGTTTAAGTCGTATAATGTTAAAATAGGCATTTTAGGCAACAACAAATAGGTGTCAAATGGCTTAATTTTTCTCAAAACTTACTTATATTTGAGTCTCAGAAATGTGCCTGTAATGCCTGCAAATAGCCAAAAATCTTAAAATCCGATCTCCAGCAGCTGAGACGTGAGATGTGACTTACTTGAAAGTGAACCTTCACTGCGTTGTAAATTCTACCCCACTTTTGCGTATCGAAAGGGTGAAATCTTTCAATGCCCCAAAACTTGACGTCATAATTCTTATTGTAAACTATTGGTAGTGGTTGAAGTCCCGGTTGCTCCTGAATCGGGGTGAAAAGATCGTTGATATCTTCTGGTTCTGGAAGTTGTTGTTCCATCATGCGAGCCCTAAAATATAAGTATTTATTATTTAATAATGATAATAACAGTAATAAAAAAATTGGCAGTTTAAAATTTTAAAGTTTATGTGCACTTCCCTTGGACCAATTGCTCCCAAAAGCCTGTCAGCTCTTCAACGAGTCAACTAATCTACATGTACCAAATTTCAGTCAAATCGATGCAGCAGTTTGGGCTATATAACGTGGTTTAAATGTTACTACAAATTTTTGATTTTTCTGCCCAAAGGGTATTAAATGCGAATTAGTTTTGTCTTATTTAAAACCAGAATTTGAAGACCTTTCGGATGGTGACAATAAATCTTTCAAAAACTTGTTTTGGATGGTTAAATGAGGGAATAATTTAAATTTGGAAATTAGTGTGTCAAAACGGCACTTTGCGTGGGCCGATTGAATCCAAAATCTGTTCAGCTCTTCGACGTGTAATACAATCTCCATGTGCAAAATTTCAGCCAAATCGGTTCAGGGGCTTGGGCTGTACCGCGATTTTATAGTCCGATAAAAATCTCGAATTTTTTAGATTTTGGTCAAAAGGGCACTGAGAGTGAATACATCTTTAAGCAGACTTTGAAGATCTTTCTTATGGTGACGGAAAAATGGGGGTTTGCATTTAAAATTTAAAAGTTGTTGTGCCAAAATGGCACTTCTGGTTGCACGATTGGCTCAAAAAGCTTTTCATATCTAAGTTGGGCTCTGAGATGCCTACGTACCAAATTTCAGCCAAAACGGTCTGGTAGTTTTGGCTGTGGCGTGTTTACAAACTTACGAACGTACGTACGAACATACACACATTTTTAAGACAACTTTTTTGGGTTTCTGAGACCTCAAAACGTGAAAATTTTAGTGATTGCAGTAACTTCCCTTTCTTTTAAGGGTTAAAAGTTAAAATGAATACGTACCTACCTCCTTAACCAATAACTGTAACCAAGGAACAAAATACCGGACGCATACACTACTATTTTCGTCGAACACATGTTAGGAACTGTGTTCGTTTGACCTCGAGAGATATCTGGGAAATCCCGTTTTATCGTTCCGTTTGTAAGTTTAGTTAGGCCCAGATAAGATACTGATACTGTCATCAGTATCTATCGCTGTTCAAAAATTTCTTCAAGACCTAATTGAAAATTACGGGGTTTCGATTAAACAATGAAAAACGATTTATGATTTATTGTCAGCCTAAAATTAACCCCCGGGATACTAACATATCTAAACATCTTATAAATGATAATATAATTGTGAAGTGGAAGGATTCCCTGAAACTTGGTATACAGTTTTATCTCCCGAAAATAAGTAAGGCGGGGATTGCTTTTGAGAACTAGTGGCGGTATCTTGCTGAAACTTGGTATGTACGTTCGACCTTAAAGTCTGCCGAGGGTGAAGGGTTGATAATTTCGGGGGATGAAAACCACAAAAAATATGATAACTCCGCAAGGGTTGCACGCAGCTGTTGGAAACTCAACGCACACACATATATCGGTGCAATCTTGTGGAGGATGCGTTTTTCGTAAAATCGAGCGGATGGGGTGGAAATTAGGGGTTGCAACTCGAATTTCCGCTTAATAAGTATTGGTTGAAATTGGCGTCATTCAATAGTTTTCCATTAATGATTCAAAAAAGGTGTCAGTCATATTTTCCGAAGAGCCATCCTTAAAAGCGCTACAACCCCTAACACGCAGAAACACAAAAATACGAGAACTCAAAAACCACTTAACGTATCAAGGCAGAATTTGGTGTGTTAATTTTCAGTGACGTTGCAGGCGGATGGCCAAATATTCACTAAAATCTAACAAGGGGGATGAAATTTAAGGGCTGAAACTTGAAATTTGTTCAAGTAAACGGTGGCATAAAATTGCGGGGTTCGATAGATTTCGGTCAACTATTGAAAAAAGGTCTTATGAGTTTTCAACCTAAAACCAACCCCTAACTTTTTGCAAGCGGATAAATATATTTTATTTATTTTAGTGTTTTCTGAAACCCTATTGATTTATTTATGAACAACTGAAGTCAGTAAAAACGCAAGGAGTTATGTAACACTGGAAAAATAAACTCATCCCTGTAAAGCATAGACAGGTGAAATCATAAGCGGTTGAAAACTTGAAGTTATAAATCATAGCAATTCTTCAACGAATTGGATTAGGGTGGTGAAATTGAAAATTTAACTTCCTTTAGAGCATTTGGGAGTGGTGAAATAGAGGGTTGGAGTTTAGGGGTTTTAACGTATATGAAGCCCTGTAATTTGACACAGAGAAGCAATATCTTCTTCGAAACTGCGAGATCTTACACACTGCGCCTTCGAGAAAGGAGGAGTGAATTTTAGGGAAAATTTATCGAAGGGGATGAAAGTTAGGGGTGAAAACTCGAATTTTCACTGAATACTGTAGGGTTGAAATTAATACCATTCAACAGCTGATGGTACAAAAAAGTTCTTAGTCATCATTCGCGAAAAACGACCCTTAAAGGCGGTACAAACCCTAACATGCCGAAACACAAAAATGCGAGAACTCAAAAACTCCTCAAAGTGTTAGGGTTGGATTTGGTGTGTTAATTTACAGCGACACTGTAGGCGAATGGACAAATTTTCGATATGATCTAACAAGAGGGATGAAATTTAAGGGTTGAAACTGGAATTTTTTTCATGTAAGTGGTGTAATAAAATTATGGGGTTCGATAGATTTCGGTCAACCATTGAAAAAGAGTCTTATGAGTCTTCAACCTAAAACCAACCCCTACGCTACTAACAACCCCTAAGACCTAGCAAGCGGAGGAATTACATTTTATTTATTTTTTCGGGCTTTCTTGTGATTTTTCGATAATGCAAAGTCATTTTTATAATTTTTTTACCCATACACAATTTTTCAACGCCTTTCATATGTGAACCTTCGAAAAGCAAAATTTACCCAAACCGCTTCTTTTTCGTGCGATTTTCGCAAAATCTACTTAACTGCAGCTCATTCTCACCCCTCTTGACTTTGCATCCCCCTTCACAATTTTTCAACCCTGCTCCGAGCGTTAATTTTTTAAAATTCGCGCAGATTTGCCTTTTTCTTGTTATTTTCTGTAATACGACGATCCTCTTTGTTCTGATAATCGAAGCTAGGCTGATTTTCCCGAAAATCCGCTGTGCATGCTTGCATTTGGTTCAATTTTTCTACAAAACGAAGTCACATAGCGAAAAAATGAAAGAGCCAGAAAAGTTCGCTTTTTAAACAAGCTTTAGAAAAAAGCTTTAAATAATTAACATCATGGTAGGGAAGAATATCAGGATTCTCGTCGTAAGATTTTGGTAAAATTGCAGGGAATTATGTAGCCCAATAAGCTAAATAAGTGACCCAAATTTGGTTGTCGTAGCTTAAATGGTAAAAAAATGTACCACGGACTAGGACTAGGTCCAAACATTGAGTAGTCCAAAAGGGGTACTGCGGATTAACGCATTGGTTGCCCCCTCGTGCTCGAATTACCTACGACATTGAGGAAACGGAAATCGAAATTTTTTATAGGTGTTTTTAATTTTATTATAACGAAAGAATAGGTATGTCCATAAATTTTCGTGGTCGAATTCGATAAGACACTCTATATAAATAACCTCAAACGTGTTTCCGCATGGGAGATTTTCCTGTCTTGTCTGTGCCTTGATAATCTCATATGATGGAAAAGTGTGACAGAGAACAAGTGTAATCGTTTTCTTGTCTCACACAGAACACACCCAATGAATCGCTCTCAGTCACACGTCTCAGATATGGGGACCATCAATTTGTCATGTAGTGCTTTGCAAACTTCCAGCCAAGTAACATTCATTAATCATGTTTTCATCTGAAGCGAATGGTTTAGAAGATATTGGCAAAGCGGGAAAAGTCTTTTAAGTGCTTAAAATAGCATAAAAACCGCACAAAAAAGCTCTAAAGTAGCTCAAAAGAGCAAAAAAAGCTCAAAAATAGCACAAAATTTTATATAGTAATCCCCACTTGTGATACCTTGTTTTAAAGCAAATTTCATTACGAATACAATGCTGTAAAAGTTTTCGATATTCGCTCACCTATGGCGCTCTTTATTACTTAACTATATAAGGATCCAATTTTTTTTTAAATCCTTCCATTATTCGATTATTCTTTAAAAGTATATTGAATAATACAATTCATGTAAGTAGGTATTTACTACGGTTGTCTAGTAACACCGCATGCAAAACAGCTCGAGAGATTCGAAAATTGGACTCCATACGGTAGAAATGGACAGACGCTCCTATTGTACTAGAGAAATGAAATGGTTTGAGAAAAATGTTACCGAATTTCACCTAATAACGTTAAAAAATTGCAAAAATAGAGCTTTAAAAAGAGCAAAAAGGACAAAAAAATTAAGAACGCACAGATAATCACCCGGTATACAACATACCTATAACGATTCAAAGGGTAATAGGTCGAATTCCCATCTAACAGTATTAGCAGGCAGGCGGGGAAATTGGACCTAATACTGGTAAGAAATCCCATTAGGACATCTGAGCTATGATAGATGGCGTAAGTTGCCGATGAAACAGTTATGCTGTATAATTTGGTTTGCAACAAGAATGGCTTTATTTTACAATGGGAATTTTACAATCTGGTCATAATTTAAAAATTACAATGCTAATGAACGTACTACTCACAGAACAGGCATGGAAAAGCATTCTAGTTCCTAGTTTTAACAAGTTTTACTATCCAAAGGCACTCTGTCCTTAGTTTTTGCAGGATTTCTACTTGATAGGGACTGAGTTGGCCAGATCTTCGTTCATCATGGAAGTCTTAGCTTATATACAATTTCCCTAGAGGTCTTGGTTAAATGTATTCCCCTCTATGTTTAGCACCTACGATAGACAACTTCTTGATTTATGACCGATTGCATCGTAATCTTAAGGGGTTTCTTAAAGAAAAGTGACGTTTAAATTCCGCAGATACGTTTGCTGGAACAATGGTTTCCAATGGTTTCCAAGGATCACTATCTTTAAGGAACCCTCAAAAATTGCGATGCAATCGGCCATTATTTATATTAAAACACTGCACTTACCTCAGTGCCAAAAAGGTAGGCAGCCAGTAATCCTATAAACGACATTATTGGCGAGGATATTGCAAACTTATCGATGACCAATAATTTAAAATTTCTCCATCTGTTTTCAGAAAAGGCTCGTTCGCTTTGTTATAGGTAAACGGATTTTCCTCCCATAACAAACATAGAGCACTTGACCGAGCTCAAAATCTGAAGTGGCCCTTGTCGTTACTCTGCGGTAGGTTCACAGTAAGCTTAGATTAGGGATTGTTCTCGTTTCCTCTGTTTCGCAGGAGGGTCTTCGGAAGACAGTAACCACCTAAGCTAATTTAGTTAGTTAGTTTTAATTCACTGCTGGTACACCTACCTGCTGTTGTTATATATTCCTCGTGATTATTCCTAGGTTATAGATGCATTTCTGAAAATTAAATGCTCAGTGGCACTGGCCGAATTTGTGAGGTTACGTAACTGTCAAAGTTAAAGTTGAGTGCCGAATTGCCTTCTTTATACGCGAGCGGCATTTTGGCACCTCAAACTTTATTAGGGATTCAGACTGCACTGGAGCATTAATTTCCTCATTACAGCGCAGGGCTACGCCTCGTGTCTTTAGGAAGACGCCCAAGCGAATAAAGGGTTTGTAAACGCGGAATGGCGTAATCAAGACGGCCTCAGGCCTTGAAAGTTTCTGCCACGAGATTGGTGGACTGTACCGCCGTTTTAAGAACCAAATTCGATGCTTTTGGGCTCGTTTGTTTACGAATGCGATATTAAGAACCAGTGGGTTGTCCTGCAGGATGCATAAGACGTACCTGTTCAGGACAGCCCAATTTATCGACTTTATTTATGAGTGCTGAAATGCCGCTTTTATGAAGCAGAGTGCGAAAGTGCCGTCTTTATAAGTGAAAAGCTGTCACGCAAGTCAGCTAAGCGGCATTTTGGCACTCCAGACTTTGTAAGCCCTAATTTCCTCGCTAAAGCGTGGGGCTACGCCCAAGGCTTTTACGAAGACGACCCAGCTAGTGAAAGGTCTGTAAACGCGGAATGGCGTAAAAAAGACGGCTTCAGGTCTTGAAAGATTCTGCCGCGAGATTGGTTGACTGTACTGGCGTTTTAAGAAAGAATTTCGATGCTTTTGGGCTTTCGAATGCGATATTAAGGACCAGTGGGCTGTGCTGCAGGATGCATAAGGCTTACCTGTTCTGGACAGCCAAATTTATCGACTTTATTTATGGGTGCTGAAATGCCGCTTTTATGAAGCATAGTGCGGAAATGCCGCTTTTATGAAGCAGAGTGCGGAAATGCCGCCTTTATAAGTGAAGAGATTCCACTTAGCTCAGCTAAGCGACATTTTGGCAACCCAGACTATATTAGGGATTCGGACTATAATGGAGCTCTGATTTCCTCACTACAGCGTAGGGCTACGCCGCATGCTTTCAAGAAGACGTCCAAACGAGTAAAGGTTTTGTAAACGCGGAACGGCGTAATCAAGACGGCCTCAGGCCTTTAAAGATTCTGCCGCGAGATTGGTGGACTGTACTAGCGTTTTAAGAAACAAATTCGATGCTTTTGGGCTCGTTTGTTTTCGAATGCGATATTAAGAACCAGTGGGCTGTGCTGCAGGATGCATAAGACTTACCTGTTCAGGGCAGCCCCATTTATGGCCTTTATTTATGGGTGCTGAAATGCCGCTTTTATGAAGCAGAGTGCGGAGATGCCGCCTTTATAAGTGAAAAGATTCCACTTAAGCTAAGCGGCATTTTGGCACTCCAGGCTCTATTAGCCCTAATTTCATCGCTAAAGCGTGGGGCTACGCCCAATGCTTTTACGAAGACGCCCGAGCCAGTGAAGGGTCTGTAAACGCGGAACGGCATAAAAAGGGCGGCCTCAGGCCTTGAAGGTTTCTGATATGCGGGAAAGGTGGACTGTACTGCCATATTAGGAACCAAATTCGATGCTTTTGGGTTCGTGTGTTTTAGAGTTCGATATTAAGAAAATGTGGTCTGTGCTGCAGCCTATTCGGGACAGCCCAATTTTTCGACTTAATTCATGAGTGCTGAAATGGCGCTTTTATGAAGCAGAGTGCGGAAGTGCCGTCTTTATAAGTGAAAAGGTGTCACGCAACTCAGCTAAGCGGCATTTTGGCACCCCAGACCTTTTAGGGATTCGGACTGCACTGGAGCCCTGATTTCCTCGCTACAGCGTAGGGCTACGCCCCATACTTTCAGGAAGACGACCAAACGAGTAAAGGGTTTGTAAACGCGGAATGGCGTAATCGGACGGCCTCAGGCCTTGAAAGTTTCTGCCGCGAGATTGGTGGACTGTACTGCCGTTTTAAGGACCAAATTCGATGCTTTTGGGCTCGGGTGTTTTCGAATTCCCCAATATAGACTTTATTTATCGGTGCTGAAATGCCGCTTTTATGAAGCAGAGTGCGGAAATGCCGCCTTTATGAGTGAAGAGATTCCACTTAGCTTATCTAAGCGGCATTTTGGCACCCCAGACTTTATTGGCCCTAATTTCATCGCTAAAGCATAGGGCTACGCCCACTGCTTTTGCGAAGACGCCCAAGCGAGTGAAAGGTCTGTAAACGCGGAATTGAGTAAAAAAGACGGCCTCAGGCCTTGAAAGTTTCTGATGCGGGAATGGTAGACTATACTGCCATATTAGGAACCAAATTCGATGCTCTTCGGCTCGTGTGTTTTCGAGTTCGATATTAAGAAAATGTGGTCTGTGCTGCAGCCTATTCAGGACAGCTCAATTTTTTTACTTTATTCATGAGTGCTGAAATGCCGCTTTTATGAAGCAGAGTGCAGAAATGCCGCCTTTATGAGTGAAGAGATTCCACTTAGCTCTGCTAAGCGGCATTAGGCCCCCCCCAGACTTTATTAGCCCTAATTTCATCGTTACGGCATAGGGCTACGCCCAATGCTTTTGCGAAGACGCGAAGACGCCCAAGCGAGTGAAAGGTCTGTAAACGCGGAATGGCTTAAAAAAGACGGCCTCAGGCCTTGAAAGGTTCTGATATGCGGGAAAGGTGGACTGTGCTGCCATATTATGAACCAAATTCGATGCCTTTGGGTACGTGTGTTTTCGAGTTCGATATTAAGAAAATGTGGTCTGTGCTGCAGCCTATTCGGGACAGCCCAATTTTTCGACTTTATTCATGAGTGCTGAAATGCCGCTTTTATGAAGTAGGGTGCGGAAGTACCGTCTTTATAAGTGAAAAGATGTCACGCAACTCAGCTAAGCGGCATTTTGACACCCCAGACTTTTTGGGGATTCGGAATGCACTGGAGCCCTGATTTCCTCGCTACAGCGTAGGGCTACGCAGATGCTTTCAGGAAGAAGTTCAAACGAGTAAAGGGTTTGTAAACGCGGAATGGCGTAATCAAGACGGCCTCAGGCCTTGAAAGATTCTGCCGCGAGATTGGTGGACTGTACTGTCGTTTTAAGAAACAAATTCGATGCTTTTGGGCTCGTGTGTTTTCGAGTTCGATATTAAGGAAATGTGGTCTGTGCTGCAGCCTATTCAGGATAGCCCAATTTTTCGACTTTATTCGTGAGTGCTGAAATGCCGCTTTTATGAAGCAGAGTGCGGAAATGCCGCCTTTATAAGTGAAAAGATTCCATACAACTCAGCTAAGCGGCATTTTGGCAACCCAGACTATATTAGGGATTCGGACTATAATGGAGCTCTGATTTCCTCACTACAGCGAGAGCTACGCCCCATGCTTTCAGGAACACGCCCAAACGAGTAAAGGGTTTGTAAACGCGGAACGCCGTAATCAAGACGGCCTCAGGCCTTGAAAGTTTCTGCCGCGAGATTGGTGGACTGTACTGTCGTTTTAAGAAACAAATTCGATGCTTTTGGGCTCGGGTGTTTTCGAATTCGATATTAAGAACCAGTGGGCTGTGCTGCAGGATGCATAAAACTTACCTGTTCAGGGCAGCCCAATTTATCGACTTTATTTATGGGTGCTGAAATGTCGCTTTTATGAAGCAAAGTGCGGAAATGCCGCCTTTATAAGTGAAGAGATTCCACTTAGCTCAGCTAAGCGGCATTTTGGCACTCCAGACTTTATTAGCCCTAATTTAATCGCTAAAGCGTAGTTCGATATTAAGAAAATGTGGTCTGTGCTGCAGCCTATTCGGGACAGCCCAATTTTTCGACTTTATTCATGAGTGCTGAAATGCCGCTTTTATGAAGTAGGGTGCGGAAGTACCGTCTTTATAAGTGAAAAGATGTCACGCAACTCAGCTAAGCGGCATTTTGACACCCCAGACTTTTTGGATTCGGAATGCACTGGAGCCCTGATTTCCTCGCTACAGCGTAGGGCTACGCAGATGCTTTCTGGAAGAAGTTCAAACGAGCAAAGGGTTTGTATACGCGGAATGGCGAAATCAAGACGGCCTCAGGCCTTGAAAGATTCTGCCGCGAGATTTGTGGACTGTACTGGCGTCTTAAGAAAGAAATTCGATGCTTTTGGGCTCGTGTGTTTTCGAGTTCGATATTAAGAAAATGTGGTCTGTGTTGCAGCCTATTCAGGACAGCCCAATTTTTCGACTTTATTCGTGAGTGCTGAAATGCCGCTTTTATGAAGCAGAGTGCGGAAATGCCGCCTTTATAAGTGAAAAGATTCCACTTAATTCAGGAAAGCGGCATTTTGGCACTCCAGACTTTATTAGCCCTAATTTCATCGCTAAAGCGTGGGGCTACGCCCAATGCCTTCTACGAAGACGCCCAAGCGAGTGAAAGGTCTGTAAACGCGGAATGGCGTAAAAAAAACCGGCCGCAGGACTTGAAAGTTTCTGATGCGGGAACCGGTGGACTGTACTGCCGTATTAAGAACCAAATTCGATGCTTTTGTTCTCGTGTGTTTTAGAGTTCGATATTAAGAAAATGTGGTCTGTGCTGCAGCCTATTCAGGACAGCCCAATTTTTTGACTTTATTCGTGAGTGCTGAAATGCCGCTTTTATGAAGCAGAGTGTGGAAGTGCCGTCTTTATAAGTGAAAAGGTGTCACGCAACTCATCTAGGCGGCATTTTGGCACCCCAGACTTTTTAGGGATTCGGACTGCACTGGAGCCCTGATTTCTTCGCTACAGCGTAGGGCTACGCCCCATACTTTCAGGAAGACGCCCAAACGAGTAAAGGGTTTGTAAACGCGGAATGCCGAAATCAAGACGGCCTCAGGCCTTGAAAGATTCTGCCGCGAGATTGGTGGACTGTACTGGCGTTTTAAGAAACAAATTCGATGCTTTTGGGCTCGGATGTTTTCGATTGCGATATTAAGGACCAGTGGGCTGTGCTGCAGGATGCATAAGCCTTACCTGTTCAGGACAGCCCAATTAATCGACTTTATTTATGGGTGCTGAAATGCCGTTTTTATGAAGCAGAGTGCGGAAATGCCGCCTTTATGAGTGAAGAGATTCCACTTAGCTCAGCTAAGCGGCATTTTGGCACTCCAGACTTTATTAGCCCTAATTTCATCGCTAAAGCGTTGGGCTAGGCCCAATGCTTTTACGAAGACGCCAAGGCGAGAGAGAGGTCTGTAAACGCGGAATGGCGTTAAAAAGACGGCCTCAGGCTTTGAAAGGTTCTGATGCGGGAAAGGTGGACTGTACTGCCGTATTAGGAACCAAATTCGATGCTTTTGGGCCCGTGTGTTTTAGAGTTCGATATTAAGAAAATGTGGTCTGTGCTGCAGCCTGTTCAGGACAGCCCAATTTTTCGACTTTATTCATGAGTGCTGAAATGCCGCTTTTATGAAACGGAGTGCGGAAGTGCCGTCATTATAAGTGAAAATGTGTCACGCAACTCAGCTAAGCGGCATTTTGGCACCTCAGACTTTTTAGGGATTCGGACTGCACTGGAGCCCTGATTTCCTCGCTACAGCCTGGGGCTACGCCCCATGCTTTCAGGAAGACGTCCAAACGAGTAAAGGGTTTGTAAACGCGGAATGGCGTAATCAAGACGACCTCAGGCTTTGAAAGATTCTGCCGCGAGATTGGTGGACTGTACTGCCGTTTTAAGAACCAAATTCGATGCTTTTGGGCTCGGGTGTTTTCGAATTCGATATTAAGAACCAGTGGGCTGTGCTGCAGGATGCATAAGACGTACCTGTTCAGGACAGCCCAATTTATCGACTTTATTTATGGGTGCTGAAATGCCGCTTTTATGAAGCACAGTGCGGAAGTGCTGTCTTTATAAGCGAAAAGCTGTCAGGCAAGTCAGCTAAGCGGCATTTTGGCACTCCAGACTTTGTTAGCCCTAATTTAATCGCTAAAGCGTAGGGCTACGCCCATTGTTTTACGAGGACGACCGAGCGAGTGAAAGGTCTGTAAACGCGGAATGGCGTAAAAAAGACGGCCTCAGGCCTTGAAATGTTCTGATACGGGAAAGGTGGACTGAACTACCATATTAGGAACCAAATTCGATGCTATTGGGCTCGTGTGTTTTAGAGTTCGATATTAAGAAAATGTGGTCTGTGCTGCAGCATATTCAGGACAGCCCAATTTTTCGATTTTATTCGTGAGTGCTGAAATGCCGCTTTTATGAAGCAGAGTGCGGAAGTGCCGTCTTTATAAGTGAAAAGGTGTCACGCAACTCAGCTAAGCGGCATTTTGGCACCCCAGACTTCTTAGGGATTCGGGCTGCACTGGAGCCCTGATTTCCTCGCTACAGCGTAGGGCTACGCCACATGCTTTCAGGAAGACGCCCAATCGAGTAAAGGGTTTGTAAACGCGGAATGGCGCAATCAAGATGGCCTCAGGCCTTGAAAGATTCTGCCGTGAGATTGGTGGACTGTACTGGCGTTTTAAGAAAGAAATTCTATGCTTTTGGGCTCGGGTGTTTTCGAATGCGATATTAAGAACCAGTGGGCTGTGCTGCAGGATGCATAAGACTTACCTGTTCAGGACAGCCCAATTTATCGACTTTATTTATGGGTGCTGGTCTGTGCTGCAGCATATTCAGGACAGCCCAATTTTTCGATTTTATTCGTGAGTGCTGAAATGCCGCTTTTATGAAGCAGAGTGCGGAAGTGCCGTCTTTATAAGTGAAAAGGTGTCACGCAACTCAGCTAAGCGGCATTTTGGCACCCCAGACTTCTTAGGGATTCGGGCTGCACTGGAGCCCTGATTTCCTCGCTACAGCGTAGGGCTACGCCCAATGCTTTTACGAAGACGCCCAAGCGAGTGAAGGGTCTGTAAACGCGGAATGGCGTAAAAAAGTCGGCCTCAGGCCTTGAAAGTTTCTGATGCGGGAACCGGTGGACTGTACTGCCTTATTAGGAACCAAATTCGATGCTTTTGGGTTCGTGTGTTTTCGAGTTCGATTTATTAAGAAAATGTGGTCTATGCTGCAGCCTATTCAGGACAGCCCAATTTTTCGACTTTATTCATGAGTGCTGAGATGCCGCTTTTATGAGGTAGGGTGCGGAAGTGCCGTCTTAATAAGTGAAAAGATGTCACGCAACTCAGCTAAGCGGCATTTTGGCACCCCAGACTTTTTGGGGATTCGGACTGCACTTTAGCCCTTATTTCCTCGCTATAGCGTAGGGCTACGCCCCATGCTTTCAGGAAGACGCCCAAACGAGTAAAGGGTTTGTAAACGCGGAACGGCGTAATCAAGACGGCCTCAGGCCTTGAAAGTTTTTGCCGCGAGATTGGTGGACTGTACAGTCGAGAAAGTAAGTCATGCACCCAACTCTTGAACGTTACGCTCATAATTTAGAAAACCAGCCCTCGATAGTGGTGCATTTCCATGTCATTAGAACCGGCAGCAATTAGGAGTTGTAATGCTGGGTCAAAAAACCTAGGACTGTAAGCCAGTTAAGAATTATTCGCTCAAGAATTTGGCATAAAGTGCATTATTTAGTTTTTCGACTGTACTACCGTTTTAAGAACTAAATTCGATGCTTTTGGGCTCGGGTGCTTTCGAATGCGATATTAAGGACCAGTGGACTGTGCCGCAGGATGCATAAGACTTACCTGTTCAGGACAGCCCGATTTATCGACTTTATTTATGGGTGCTGAAATGCCGCTTTTATAAAGCAGAGTGCGGAAATGCCGCCTTTATAAGTGAGAAGATTCCACTTAACTCAGCTAAGCGGCATTTTGGCACTCCAGACTTTATTAGCCCTAATTTCATTGCTAAAGCGTAGGGTTACGCCCAATGCTTTTACGAAGACGCCCAAGCGAGTGAAGGGTCTGTAAACGCGGAATGGCGTAAAAAAGTCGGCCTCAGGCCTTGAAAGTTTCTGATGCGGGAACCGCTGGACTGTACTGCCTTATTAGGAACCAAATTCGATGCTTTTGGGTTCGTGTGTTTTCGAGTTCGATTTATTAAGAAAATGTGGTCTGTGCTGCAGCCTATTCAGGACAGCCCAATTTTTCGACTTTATTCATGAGTGCTGAAATGCCGCTTTTATGAGGTAGGGTGCGGAAGTGCCGTCTTTATAAGTGAAAAGATGTCACGCAACTCAGCTAAGCGGCATTTTGGCACCCCAGACTTTTTGGGGATTCGGACTGCACTGGAGCCCTTATTTCCTCGCTACAGCGTAGGGCTACGCCCCATGCTTTCAGGAAGACGCCCAAACGAGTAAAGGGTTTGTAAACGCGGAACGGCGTAATCAAGACGGCCTCAGGCCTTGAAAGTTTCTGCCGCGAGATTGGTGGACTGTACTACCGTTTTAAGAACTAAATTCGATGCTTTTGGGCTCGGGTGCTTTCGAATGCGATATTAAGGACCAGTGGACTGTGCCGCAGGATGCATAAGACTTACCTGTTCAGGACAGCCCAATTTATCGACTTTATTTATGGGTGCTGAAATGCCGCTTTTATAAAGCAGAGTGCGGAAATGCCGCCTTTATAAGTGAGAAGATTCCACTTAACTCAGCTAAGCGGCATTTTGGCACTCCAGACTTTATTAGCCCTAATTTCATTGCTGAAGCGTAGGGTTACGCCCAATGCTTTTACGAAGACGCCCAAGCGAGTGAAGGGTCTGTAAACGCGGAATGGCGTAAAAAAGTCGGCCTCAGGCCTTGAAAGTTTCTGATGCGGGAACCGGTGGACTGTACTGCCTTATTAGGAACCAAATTCGATGCTTTTGGGTTCGTGTGTTTTCGAGTTCGATTTATTAAGAAAATGTGGTCTGTGCTGCAGCCTATTCAGGACAGCCCAATTTTTCGACTTTATTCATGAGTGCTGAAATGCCGCTTTTATGAGGTAGGGTGCGGAAGTGCCGTCTTTATAAGTGAAAAGATGTCACGCAACTCAGCTAAGCGGCATTTTGGCACCCCAGACTTTTTGGGGATTCGGACTGCACTGGAGCCCTTATTTCCTCGCTATAGCGTAGGGCTACGCCCCATGCTTTCAGGAAGACGCCCAAACGAGTAAAGGGTTTGTAAACGCGGAACGGCGTAATCAAGACGGCCTCAGGCCTTGAAAGTTTCTGCCGCGAGATTGGTGGACTGTACTACCGTTTTAAGAACTAAATTCGATGCTTTTGGGCTCGGGTGCTTTCGAATGCGATATTAAGGACCAGTGGACTGTGCCGCAGGATGCATAAGACTTACCTGTTCAGGACAGCCCAATTTATCGACTTTATTTATGGGTGCTGAAATGCCGCTTTTATGAAGCAGAGTGCGGAAATGCCGCCTTTATAAGTGAGAAGATTCCACTTAACTCAGCTAAGCGGCATTTTGGCACTCCAGACTTTATTAGCCCTAATTTCATTGCTAAAGCGTAGGGTTACGCCCAATGCTTTTACGAAGACGCCCAAGCGAGTGAAGGGTCTGTAAACGCGGAATGGCGTAAAAAAGTCGGCCTCAGGCCTTGAAAGTTTCTGATGCGGGAACCGGTGGGCTGTACTGCCTTATTAGGAACCAAATGCGATGCTTTTTTGTTCGTGTGTTTTCGAGTTCGATATTAAGAAAATGTGGTCTGTGCTGCAGCCTATTCAGGACAGCCCAATTTTTTGACTTTATTCGTGAGTGCTGAAATGCCGCTTTTATGAAGCAGAGTGTGGAAGTGCCGTCTTTATAAGTGAAAAGGTGTCACGCAACTCATCTAGGCGGCATTTTGGCACCCCAGACTTTTTAGGGATTCGGACTGCACTGGAGCCCTGATTTCTTCGCTACAGCGTAGGGCTACGCCCCATACTTTCAGGAAGACGCCCAAACGAGTAAAGGGTTTGTAAACGCGGAATGGCGAAATCAAGACGGCCTCAGGCCTTGAAAGATTCTGCCGCGAGATTGGTGGACTGTACTGGCGTTTTAAGAAACAAATTCGATGCTTTTGGGCTCGGATGTTTTCGATTGCGATATTAAGGACCAGTGGGCTGTGCTGCAGGATGCATAAGCCTTACCTGTTCAGGACAGCCCAATTAATCGACTTTATTTATGGGTGCTGAAATGCCGTTTTTATGAAGCAGAGTGCGGAAATGCCGCCTTTATGAGTGAAGAGATTCCACTTAGCTCAGCTAAGCGGCATTTTGGCACTCCAGACTTTATTAGCCCTAATTTCATCGCTAAAGCGTTGGGCTAGGCCCAATGCTTTTACGAAGACGCCAAGGCGAGAGAGAGGTCTGTAAACGCGGAATGGCGTAAAAAAGTCGGCCTCAGGCCTTGAAAGTTTCTGATGCGGGAACCGGTGGACTGTACTGCCTTATTAGGAACCAAATTCGATGCTTTTGGGTTCGTGTGTTTTCGAGTTCGATATTAAGAAAATGTGGTCTGTGCTGCAGCCTATTCAGGACAGCCCAATTTTTCGACTTTATTCATGAGTGCTGAAATGCCGCTTTTATGAGGTAGGGTGCGGAAGTGCCGTCTTTATAAGTGAAAAGATGTCACGCAACTCAGCTAAGCGGCATTTTGGCACCCCAGACTTTTTGGGGATTCGGACTGCACTGGAGCCCTTATTTCCTCGCTATAGCGAAGGGCTACGCCCCATGCTTTCAGGAAGACGCCCAAACGAGTAAAGGGTTTGTAAACGCGGAACGGCGTAATCAAGACGGCCTCAGGCCTTGAAAGTTTCTGCCGCGAGATTGGTGGACTGTACTGTCGTTTTAAGAAACAAATTCGATGCTCTTGGGCTCGGGTGTTTTCGAATTCGATATTAAGAACCAGTGGGCTGTGCTGCAGGATGCATAAAACTTACCTGTTCAGGGCAGCCCAATTTATCGACTTTATTTATGGGTGCTGAAATGCCGCTTTTATGAAGCAAAGTGCGGAAATGCCGCCTTTATAAGTGAAGAGATTCCACTTAGCTCAGCTAAGCGGCATTTTGGCACTCCAGACTTTATTAGCCCTAATTTAATCGGTAAAGCGTAGTTCGATATTAAGAAAATGTGGTCGGTGCTGCAGCCTATTCGGGACAGCCCAATTTTTCGACTTTATTCATGAGTGCTGAAATGCCGCTTTTATGAAGTAGGGTGCGGAAGTACCGTCTTTATAAGTGAAAAGATGTCACGCATCTCAGCTAAGCGGCATTTTGACACCCCAGACTTTTTGGAGATTCGGAATGCACTGGAGCCCTGATTTCCTCGCTACAGCGTAGGGCTACGCAGATGCTTTCAGGAAGAAGTTCAAACGAGCAAAGGGTTTGTAAACGCGGAATGGCGAAATCAAAACGGCCTCAGGCCTTGAAAGATTCTGCCGCGAGATTTGTGGACCGTACTGGCGTCTTAAGAAAGAAAGTTCGATTTATTAAGAAAATGTGGTCTGTGCTGCAGCCTATTCAGGACAGCCCAATTTTTCGACTTTATTCATGAGTGCTGAAATGCCGCTTTTATGAGGTAGGGTGCGGAAGTGCCGTCTTTATAAGTGAAAAGATGTCACGCAACTCAGCTAAGCGGCATTTTGGCACCCCAGACTTTTTGGGGATTCGGACTGCACTGGAGCCCTTATTTCCTCGCTATAGCGTAGGGCTACGCCCCATGCTTTCAGGAAGACGCCCAAACGAGTAAAGGGTATGTAAACGCGGAACGGCGTAATCAAGACGGCCTCAGGCCTTGAAAGTTTCTGCCGCGAGATTGGTGGACTGTACTACCGTTTTAAGAACTAAATTCGATGCTTTTGGGCTCGGATGCTTTCCAATGCGATATTAAGGACCAGTGGACTGTGCCGCAGGATGCATAAGACTTACCTGTTCAGGACAGCCCAATTTATCGACTTTATTTATGGGTGCTGAAATGCCGCTTTTATGAAGCAGAGTGCGGAAATGCCGCCTTTATAAGTGAGAAGATTCCACTTAACTCAGCTAAGCGGCATTTTGGCACTCCAGACTTTATTAGCCCTAATTTCATTGCTAAAGCGTAGGGTTACGCCCAATGCTTTTACGAAGACGCCCAAGCGAGTGAAGGGTCTGTAAACGCGGAATGGCGTAAAAAAGTCGGCCTCAGGCCTTGAAAGTTTCTGATGCGGGAACCGGTGGACTGTACTGCCTTATTAGGAACCAAATTCGATGCCTTTGGGTTCGTGTGTTTTCGAGTTCGATTTATTAAGAAAATGTGGTCTGTGCTGCAGCCTATTCAGGACAGCCCAATTTTTCGACTTTATTCATGAGTGCTGAAATGCCGCTTTTATGAGGTAGGGTGCAGAAGTGCCGTCTTTATAAGTGAAAGAATGTCACGCAACTCAGCTAAGCGGCATTTTGGCACCCCAGACTTTTTGGGGATTCGGACTGCACTGGAGCCCTTATTTCCTCGCTATAGCGTAGGGCTACGCCCCATGCTTTCAGGAAGACGCCCAAACGAGTAAAGGGTTTGTAAACGCGGAACGGCGTAATCAAGACGGCCTCAGGCCTTGAAAGTTTCTGCCGCGAGATTGGTGGACTGTACTACCGTTTTAAGAACTAAATTCGATGCTTTTGGGCTCGGGTGCTTTCGAATGCGATATTAAGGACCAGTGGACTGTGCCGCAGGATGCATAAGACTTACCTGTTCAGGACAACCCAATTTATCGACTTTATTTATGGGTGCTGAAATGCCGCTTTTATAAAGCAGAGTGCGGAAATGCCGCCTTTATAAGTGAGAAGATTCCACTTAACTCAGCTAAGCGGCATTTTGGCACTCCAGACTTTATTAGCCCTAATTTCATCGCTAAAGCGTGGGGCTACGCCCAATGCCTTCTACGAAGACGCCCAAGCGAGTGAAAGGTCTGTAAACGCGGAATGGCGTAAAAAAAACCGGCCGCAGGACTTGAAAGTTTCTGATGCGGGAACCGGTGGACTGTACTGCCGTATTAAGAACCAAATTCGATGCTTTTGTTCTCGTGTGTTTTAGAGTTCGATATTAAGAAAATGTGGTCTGTGCTGCAGCCTATTCAGGACAGCCCAATTTTTTGACTTTATTCGTGAGTGCTGAAATGCCGCTTTTATGAAGCAGAGTGTGGAAGTGCCGTCTTTATAAGTGAAAAGGTGTCACGCAACTCATCTAGGCGGCATTTTGGCACCCCAGACTTTTTAGGGATTCGGACTGCACTGGAGCCCTGATTTCTTCGCTACAGCGTAGGGCTACGCCCCATACTTTCAGGAAGACGCCCAAACGAGTAAAGGGTTTATAAACGCGGAATGGCGAAATCAAGACCGCCTCAGGCCTTGAAAGATTCTGCCGCGAGATTGGTGGACTGTACTGGCGTTTTAAGAAACAAATTCGATGCTTTTGGGCTCGGATGTTTTCGATTGCGATATTAAGGACCAGTGGGCTGTGCTGCAGGATGCATAAGCCTTACCTGTTCAGGACAGCCCAATTAATCGACTTTATTTATGGGTGCTGAAATGCCGTTTTTATGAAGCAGAGTGCGGAAATGCCGCCTTTATGAGTGAAGAGATTCCACTTAGCTCAGCTAAGCGGCATTTTGGCACTCCAGACTTTATTAGCCCTAATTTCATCGCTAAAGCGTTGGGCTAGGCCCAATGCTTTTACGAAGACGCCAAGGCGAGAGAGAGGTCTGTAAACGCGGAATGGCGTTAAAAAGACGGCCTCAGGCTTTGAAAGGTTCTGACGCGGGAAAGGTGGACTGTACTGCCGTATTAGGAACCAAATTCGATGCTTTTGGGCCCGTGTGTTTTAGAGTTCGATATTAAGAAAA
Organism: Pycnomerus fuliginosus; assembly: GCA_963924575.1. Taxonomy (NCBI): domain Eukaryota; kingdom Metazoa; phylum Arthropoda; class Insecta; order Coleoptera; family Zopheridae; genus Pycnomerus; species Pycnomerus fuliginosus. The sequence continues at coordinate 24,623,730 of OZ004622.1, forward strand.
TGTGGTCTGTGCTGCAGCCTGTTCAGGACAGCCCAATTTTTCGACTTTATTCATGAGTGCTGAAATGCCGCTTTTATGAAACGGAGTGCGGAAGTGCCGTCATTGTAAGTGAAAATGTGTCACGCAACTCAGCTAAGCGGCATTTTGGCACCTCAGACTTTTTAGGGATTCGGACTGCACTGGAGCCCTGATTTCCTCGCTACAGCCTGGGGCTACGCCCCATGCTTTCAGGAAGACGCCCAAACGAGTAAAGGGTTTGTAAACGCGGAATGGCGTAATCAAGACGACCTCAGGCTTTGAAAGATTCTGCCGCGAGATTGGTGGACTGTACTGCCGTTTTAAGAACCAAATTCGATGCTTTTGGGCTCGGGTGTTTTCGAATTCGATATTAAGAACCAGTGGGCTGTGCTGCAGGATGCATAAGACGTACCTGTTCAGGACAGCCCAATTAATCGACTTTATTTATGGGTGCTGAAATGCCGTTTTTATGAAGCAGAGTGCGGAAATGCCGCCTTTATGAGTGAAGAGATTCCACTTAGCTCAGCTAAGCGGCATTTTGGCACTCCAGACTTTATTAGCCCTAATTTCATCGCTAAAGCGTTGGGCTAGGCCCAATGCTTTTACGAAGACGCCAAGGCGAGAGAGAGGTCTGTAAACGCGGAATGGCGTTAAAAAGACGGCCTCAGGATTTGAAAGGTTCTGACGCGGGAAAGGTGGACTGTACTGCCGTATTAGGAACCAAATTCGATGCTTTTGGGCCCGTGTGTTTTAGAGTTCGATATTAAGAAAATGTGGTCTGTGCTGCAGCCTGTTCAGGACAGCCCAATTTTTCGACTTTATTCATGAGTGCTGAAATGCCGCTTTTATGAAACGGAGTGCGGAAGTGCCGTCATTGTAAGTGAAAATGTGTCACGCAACTCAGCTAAGCGGCATTTTGGCACCTCAGACTTTTTAGGGATTCGGACTGCACTGGAGCCCTGATTTCCTCGCTACAGCCTGGGGCTACGCCCCATGCTTTCAGGAAGACGCCCAAACGAGTAAAGGGTTTGTAAACGCGGAATGGCGTAATCAAGACGACCTCAGGCTTTGAAAGATTCTGCCGCGAGATTGGTGGACTGTGCTGCCGTTTTAAGAACCAAATTCGATGCTTTTGGGCTCGGGTGTTTTCGAATTCGATATTAAGAACCAGTGGGCTGTGCTGCAGGATGCATAAGACGTACCTGTTCAGGACAGCCCAATTTATCGACTTTATTTATGGGTGCTGAAATGCCGCTTTTATGAAGCACAGTGCGGAAGTGCCGTCTTTATAACCGAAAAGCTGTCAGGCAAGTCAGCTAAGCGGCATTTTGGCACTCCAGACTTTGTTAGCCCTAATTTAATCGCTAAAGCGTAGGGCTACGCCCATTGTTTTACGAAGACGACCGAGCTAGTGAAAGGTCTGTAAACGCGGAATGGCGTAAAAAAGACGGCCTCAGGCCTTGAAAGGTTCTGATACGGGAAAGGTGGACTGAACTACCATATTAGGAACCAAATTCGATGCTATTGGGCTCGTGTGTTTTAGAGTTCGATATTAAGAAAATGTGGTCTGTGCTGCAGCATATTCAGGACAGCCCAATTTTTCGATTTTATTCGTGAGTGCTGAAATGCCGCTTTTATTAAGCAGAGTGCGGAAGTGCCGTCTTTATAAGTGAAAAGGTGTCACGCAACTCAGCTAAGCGGCATTTTGGCACCCCAGACTTCTTAGGGATTCGGGCTGCAGCACTGGAGCCCTGATTTCCTCGCTACAGCGTAGGGCTACGCCACATGCTTTCAGGAAGACGCCCAATCGAGTAAAGGGTTTGTAAACGCGGAATGGCGCAATCAAGATGGCCTCAGGCCTTGAAAGATTCTGCCGTGAGATTGGTGGACTGTACTGGCGTTTTAAGAAAGAAATTCTATGCTTTTGGGCTCGGGTGTTTTCGAATGCGATATTAAGAACCAGTGGGCTGTGCTGCAGGATGCATAAGACTTACCTGTTCAGGACAGCCCAATTTATCGACCTTATTTATGGGTGCTGAAATGCCGCTTTTATGAAGCAGATTGCGGAAATGCCGCTTTTATGAAGCAGAGTGCGGAAATGCCGCCTTTATAAGTGAGAAGATTCCACTTAACTCAGCTAAGCGGCATTTTGGCACTCCAGACTTTATTAGCCCTAATTTCATTGCTAAAGCGTAGGGTTACGCCCAATGCTTTTACGAAGACGCCCAAGCGAGTGAAGGGTCTGTAAACGCGGAATGGCGTAAAAAAGTCGGCCTCAGGCCTTGAAAGTTTCTGAAGCGGGAACCGGTGGACTGTACTGCCTTATTAGGAACCAAATTCGATGCTTTTGGGTTCGTGTGTTTTCGAGTTCGATTTATTAAAAAAATGTGGTCTGTGCTGCAGCCTATTCAGGACAGCCCAATTTTTCGACTTTATTCATGAGTGCTGAAATGCCGCTTTTATGAGGTAGGGTGCGGAAGTGCCGTCTTTATAAGTGAAAAGATGTCACGCAACTCAGCTAAGCGGCATTTTGGCACCCCAGACTTTTTGGGGATTCGGACTGCACTGGAGCCCTTATTTCCTCGCTATAGCGTAGGGCTACGCCCCATGCTTTCAGGAAGACGCCCAAACGAGTAAAGGGTTTGTAAACGCGGAACGGCGTAATCAAGACGGCCTCAGGCCTTGAAAGTTTCTGCCGCGAGATTGGTGGACTGTACTACCGTTTTAAGAACTAAATTCGATGCTTTTGGGCTCGGGTGCTTTCGAATGCGATATTAAGGACCAGTGGACTGTGCCGCAGGATGCATAAGACTTACCTGTTCAGGACAGCCCAATTTATCGACTTTATTTATGGGTGCTGAAATGCCGCTTTTATGAAGCAGAGTGCGGAAATGCCGCCTTTATAAGTGAGAAGATTCCACTTAACTCAGCTAAGCGGCATTTTGGCACTCCAGACTTTATTAGCCCTAATTTCATTGCTAAAGCGTAGGGTTACGCCCAATGCTTTTACGAAGACGCCCAAGCGAGTGAAGGGTCTGTAAACGCGGAATGGCGTAAAAAAGTCGGCCTCAGGCCTTGAAAGTTTCTGATGCGGGAACCGGTGGACTGTACTGCCTTATTAGGAACCAAATTCGATGCTTTTGGGTTCGTGTGTTTTCGAGTTCGATTTATTAAGAAAATGTGGTCTGTGCTGCAGCCTATTCAGGACAGCCCAATTTTTCGACTTTATTCATGAGTGCTGAAATGCCGCTTTTATGAGGTAGGGTGCAGAAGTGCCGTCTTTATAAGTGAAAAGATGTCACGCAACTCAGCTAAGCGGCATTTTGGCACCCCAGACTTTTTGGGGATTCGGACTGCACTGGAGCCCTTATTTCCTCGCTATAGCGTAGGGCTACGCCCCATGCTTTCAGGAAGACGCCCAAACGAGTAAAGGGTTTGTAAACGCGGAACGGCGTAATCAAGACGGCCTCAGGCCTTGAAAGTTTCTGCCGCGAGATTGGTGGACTGTACTACCGTTTTAAGAACGAAATTCGATGCTTTTGGGCTCGGGTGCTTTCGAATGCGATATTAAGGACCAGTGGACTGTGCCGCAGGATGCATAAGACTTACCTGTTCAGGACAACCCAATTTATCGACTTTATTTATGGGTGCTGAAATGCCGCTTTTATAAAGCAGAGTGCGGAAATGCCGCCTTTATAAGTGAGAAGATTCCACTTAACTCAGCTAAGCGGCATTTTGGCACTCCAGACTTTATTAGCCCTAATTTCATCGCTAAAGCGTGGGGCTACGCCCAATGCCTTCTACGAAGACGCCCAAGCGAGTGAAAGGTCTGTAAACGCGGAATGGCGTAAAAAAAACCGGCCGCAGGACTTGAAAGTTTCTGATGCGGGAACCGGTGGACTGTACTGCCGTATTAAGAACCAAATTCGATGCTTTTGTTCTCGTGTGTTTTAGAGTTCGATATTAAGAAAATGTGGTCTGTGCTGCAGCCTATTCAGGACAGCCCAATTTTTTGACTTTATTCGTGAGTGCTGAAATGCCGCTTTTATGAAGCAGAGTGTGGAAGTGCCGTCTTTATAAGTGAAAAGGTGTCACGCAACTCATCTAGGCGGCATTTTGGCACCCCAGACTTTTTAGGGATTCGGACTGCACTGGAGCCCTGATTTCTTCGCTACAGCGTAGGGCTACGCCCCATACTTTCAGGAAGACGCCCAAACGAGTAAAGGGTTTATAAACGCGGAATGGCGAAATCAAGACGGCCTCAGGCCTTGAAAGATTCTGCCGCGAGATTGGTGGACTGTACTGGCGTTTTAAGAAACAAATTCGATGCTTTTGGGCTCGGATGTTTTCGATTGCGATATTAAGGACCAGTGGGCTGTGCTGCAGGATGCATAAGCCTTACCTGTTCAGGACAGCCCAATTAATCGACTTTATTTATGGGTGCTGAAATGCCGTTTTTATGAAGCAGAGTACGGAAATGCCGCCTTTATGAGTGAAGAGATTCCACTTAGCTCAGCTAAGCGGCATTTTGGCACTCCAGACTTTATTAGCCCTAATTTCATCGCTAAAGCGTTGGGCTAGGCCCAATGCTTTTACGAAGACGCCAAGGCGAGAGAGAGGTCTGTAAACGCGGAATGGCGTTAAAAAGACGGCCTCAGGATTTGAAAGGTTCTGACGCGGGAAAGGTGGACTGTACTGCCGTATTAGGAACCAAATTCGATGCTTTTGGGCCCGTGTGTTTTAGAGTTCGATATTAAGAAAATGTGGTCTGTGCTGCAGCCTGTTCAGGACAGCCCAATTTTTCGACTTTATTCATGAGTGCTGAAATGCCGCTTTTATGAAACGGAGTGCGGAAGTGCCGTCATTGTAAGTGAAAATGTGTCACGCAACTCAGCTAAGCGGCATTTTGGCACCTCAGACTTTTTAGGGATTCGGACTGCACTGGAGCCCTGATTTCCTCGCTACAGCCTGGGGCTACGCCCCATGCTTTCAGGAAGACGCCCAAACGAGTAAAGGGTTTGTAAACGCGGAATGGCGTAATCAAGACGACCTCAGGCTTTGAAAGATTCTGCCGCGAGATTGGTGGACTGTGCTGCCGTTTTAAGAACCAAATTCGATGCTTTTGGGCTCGGGTGTTTTCGAATTCGATATTAAGAACCAGTGGGCTGTGCTGCAGGATGCATAAGACGTACCTGTTCAGGACAGCCCAATTTATCGACTTTATTTATGGGTGCTGAAATGCCGCTTTTATGAAGCACAGTGCGGAAGTGCCGTCTTTATAACCGAAAAGCTGTCAGGCAAGTCAGCTAAGCGGCATTTTGGCACTCCAGACTTTGTTAGCCCTAATTTAATCGCTAAAGCGTAGGGCTACGCCCATTGTTTTACGAAGACGACCGAGCTAGTGAAAGGTCTGTAAACGCGGAATGGCGTAAAAAAGACGGCCTCAGGCCTTGAAAGGTTCTGATACGGGAAAGGTGGACTGAACTACCATATTAGGAACCAAATTCGATGCTATTGGGCTCGTGTGTTTTAGAGTTCGATATTAAGAAAATGTGGTCTGTGCTGCAGCATATTCAGGACAGCCCAATTTTTCGATTTTATTCGTGAGTGCTGAAATGCCGCTTTTATTAAGCAGAGTGCGGAAGTGCCGTCTTTATAAGTGAAAAGGTGTCACGCAACTCAGCTAAGCGGCATTTTGGCACCCCAGACTTCTTAGGGATTCGGGCTGCACTGGAGCCCTGATTTCCTCGCTACAGCGTAGGGCTACGCCACATGCTTTCAGGAAGACGCCCAATCGAGTAAAGGGTTTGTAAACGCGGAATGGCGCAATCAAGATGGCCTCAGGCCTTGAAAGATTCTGCCGTGAGATTGGTGGACTGTACTGGCGTTTTAAGAAAGAAATTCTATGCTTTTGGGCTCGGGTGTTTTCGAATGCGATATTAAGAACCAGTGGGCTGTGCTGCAGGATGCATAAGACTTACCTGTTCAGGACAGCCCAATTTATCGACCTTATTTATAGGTGCTGAAATGCCGCTTTTATGAAGCAGATTGCGGAAATGCCGCTTTTATGAAGCAGAGTGCGGAAATGCCGCCTTTATAAGTGAGAAGATTCCACTTAACTCAGCTAAGCGGCATTTTGGCACTCCAGACTTTATTAGCCCTAATTTCATTGCTAAAGCGTAGGGTTACGCCCAATGCTTTTACGAAGACGCCCAAGCGAGTGAAGGGTCTGTAAACGCGGAATGGCGTAAAAAAGTCGGCCTCAGGCCTTGAAAGTTTCTGAAGCGGGAACCGGTGGACTGTACTGCCTTATTAGGAACCAAATTCGATGCTTTTGGGTTCGTGTGTTTTCGAGTTCGATTTATTAAAAAAATGTGGTCTGTGCTGCAGCCTATTCAGGACAGCCCAATTTTTCGACTTTATTCATGAGTGCTGAAATGCCGCTTTTATGAGGTAGGGTGCGGAAGTGCCGTCTTTATAAGTGAAAAGATGTCACGCAACTCAGCTAAGCGGCATTTTGGCACCCCAGACTTTTTGGGGATTCGGACTGCACTGGAGCCCTTATTTCCTACGCCCCATGCTTTCAGGAAGACGCCCAAACGAGTAAAGGGTTTGTAAACGCGGAACGGCGTAATCAAGACGGCCTCAGGCCTTGAAAGTTTCTGCCGCGAGATTGGTGGACTGTAGGGGAAGGTGGGGCAAAGTGAAGCAGGGGGGCAAAGTGAAACAAGCAATTTTTTTTTGTCAAAGTGTCGGTATCCTTGTTGTGATAGCTGAACTAGGTGCCCAATGAAGTTGTTAATTATCCTGTGTTTTGGTTTGAATCATACTTTATTTGAATGGCGACAGTTTAGAAATTTCTGTTTTTGGCTGTCTTGATGTAAGATTTCATGGTAAGTAAATAATCAATTAAGTTGCAAATTAAACCAAATTATTATTTTTAACTTGTGTGTGGTGGTAGCTTAGTCCTCTAGCTTTGTCTTGTATGCATTGAAATTTCATTCATAACCCAACTTTTAATCAGGTGATAGACTTTTTTTCAAATGTGGTTGTGGGGCAAAGTGAAATGCCATACTGTGGGGCATAGTGAAGTGATTTCATTTTGCCCCTTTGCTTATTTTCTCCATGTTTTCCGTGATTAATGACACCATGACACCCTTTCTTATTTATAACAGTTTCGGTAATGGTAGGAGGAAATTATAGGATTCTGGAAAATATTTTTGTCTTTCCCTCAGTTCCCGATGAGTGTCATCGATATAAGCAGCAAATTGTAGTCAAAATATCCATAGTTATTCGCCAAAGATACGGCAGAGTACAATTTTTGTAAAAACCTAAATATAGAGCATTACCATTTTTTTGTTGTTTTTAGAGTAAAGTTAAGATTTTTCTTTAATGCAACTTATTTTTCTTCCCTTTCATTTTGCCCCGCCCGATATTTCACTTTACCCCACCAGTGGGGCAAAGTGAAAAAAATGCAGGTGGTTAAAACTTAAATTTTTTTTTTAAGTTTTTATTTTCCGTTTTAGTTTTCATATATATTTTTACCAAATAAATATGTTGTTCTTTAGCACTAGTACTTTTATTTCAAAAAATATTCATTAAACTTCTCATTAGTGACGCGTTCTGTCTTAGGTATACCACTTTGCCCCACCTTCCCCTACTACCGTTTTAAGAACTAAATTCGATGCTTTTGGGCTCGGGTGCTTTCGAATGCGATATTAAGGACCAGTGGACTGTGCCGCAGGATGCATAAGACTTACCTGTTCAGGACAGCCCAATTTATCGACTTTATTTATGGGTGCTGAAATGCCGCTTTTATGAAGCAGAGTGCGGAAATGCCGCCTTTATAAGTGAGAAGATTCCACTTAACTCAGCTAAGCGGCATTTTGGCACTCCAGACTTTATTAGCCCTAATTTCATTGCTAAAGCGTAGGGTTACGCCCAAGCGATTGAAGGGTCTGTAAACGCGGAATGGCGTAAAAAAGTCGGCCTCAGGCCTTGAAAGTTTCTGATGCGGGAACCGGTGGACTGTACTGCCTTATTAGGAACCAAATTCGATGCTTTTGGGTTCGTGTGTTTTCGAGTTCGTTATTAAGAAAATGTGGTCTGTGCTGCAGCCTATTCAGGACAGCCCAATTTTTCGACTTTATTCATGAGTGCTGAAATGCCGCTTTTATGAGGTAGGGTGCGGAAGTGCCGTCTTTATAAGTGAAAAGATGTCACGCAACTCAGCTAAGCGGCATTTTGGCACCCCAGACTTTTTGGGGATTCGGACTGCACTGGAGCCCTTATTTCCTCGTTATAGCGTAGGGCTACGCCCCATGCTTTCAGGAAGACGCCCAAACGAGTAAAGGGTTTGTAAACGCGGAACGGCGTAATCAAGACGGCCTCAGGCCTTGAAAGTTTCTGCCGCGAGATTGGTGGACTGTATTGCCGTTTTAAGAACCAAATTCGATGCTTTTGGGCTCGGGTGCTTTCGAATGCGATATTAAGGACCAGTGGACTGTGCTGCAGGATGCATAAGACTTACCTGTTCAGGACAGCCCAATTTATCGACTTTATTTATGGATGCTGAAATGCCGCTTTTATGAAGCAGAGTTCGGAAATGCCGCCTTTATAAGTGAGAAGATTCCACTTAAATCAGCTAAGCGGCATTTTGGCACTCCAGACTTTATTAGCCCTAATTTCATTGCTAAAGCGTAGGGTTACGCCCAATGCTTTTACGAAGACGCCCAAGCGAGTGAAGGGTCTGTAAACGCGAAATGGCGTAAAAAAACGGCCTCAGGCTTTGAAAGTTTCTGATGCGGGAACGGTGGACTGTACTGCCGTATTAGGAACCAAATTCGATGCGTTTGGGCTCGTGTGTTTTCGACTTCGATGTTAAGAAAATGTGGTCTGTGCTGCAGCCTATTCAGGACAGCCCAATTTATCGCCTTTATTTATGGGTCCTGATGTGGCCCTTTTATGAAGCAGAGTGCGGAAATGCCGCTTTTATGAAGCAGAGTGCGGAAATGCCGCCTTTATGAGTGAAGACATTCCACTTAGCTCAGCTAAGCGGCATTTTGGCACCCCAGACTTTATTAGCAATAATTTCATCGCTAAAGCGTAGGGCTACGCCCAATGCTTTTGCGAAGACGCCCAAGGGTGTGAAAGGTCTGTAAACGCGGAATGGCGTAAAAAAGACGGCCTCAGTCCTTGAAAGGTTCTGATGCGGGAAAGGTGGACTGTACTGCCATATTAGGAACCAAATTCGATGCTTTTGGGCTCGTGTGTTTTAGAGTTCGATACTAAGAAAATGTGGTCTGTGCTGCAGCCTATTCAGGACAGCCCAATTTTTCGACTTTATTCGTGAGTGCTGAAATGCCGCTTTTATGAAGCAGAGTGCGGATATGCCGCCTTCCTAAGTGAAAATATTCCAGGCAACTCAGCTAAGCGGCATTTTGGCAACCCAGACTATTCGGACTATAATGGAGCTCTGATTTCCTCACTACAGCGTAGGGCTACGCCCCATGCTTTCAGGAAGACGCCCAAAGGAGTAAAGGGTTTGTAAACGCGGAATGGCGTAATCAAGACGGAATCAGGCCTTGAAAGTTTATGCCACGAGATTGGTGGACTGTACTGCCGTTTCAAGAACCAAATTCGATGCTTTTGGGCTCGTGTGTTTTAGAGTTCGATACTAAGAAAATGTGGTCTGTGCTGCAGCCTATTCAGGACAGCCCAATTTTTCGACTTTATTCGTGAGTGCTGAAATGCCGCTTTTATGAAGCAGAGTGCGGATATGCCGCCTTCCTAAGTGAAAATATTCCAGGCAACTCAGCTAAGCGGCATTTTGGCAACCCAGACTATTCGGACTATAATGGAGCTCTGATTTCCTCACTACAGCGTAGGGCTACGCCCCATGCTTTCAGGAAGACGCCCAAAGGAGTAAAGGGTTTGTAAACGCGGAATGGCGTAATCAAGACGGAATCAGGCCTTGAAAGTTTATGCCACGAGATTGGTGGACTGTACTGCCGTTTCAAGAACCAAATTCGATGCTTTTGGGCTCGTTTGTTTTCGAATGCGATATTAAGAACCAGTGGGCTGTGCTGCAGGATGCATAAGACGTACCTGTTCAGGACAGCCCAATTTATCGACTTTATTTATGGGTGCTGAAATGCCGCTTTTATGAAGCAGAGTGCGGAAATGCCGCCTTTATGAGTGAACAGATTCCACTTAGCTCAGCTAAGCGGCATTTTGGCACCCCAGACCTTATTAACCCTAATTTCATCGCTAAAGCGTGGGGCTACGCCCAGTGCTTTTACGAATATGACCCAGCGAGTGAAAGGTCTGTAAACGCGGAATGGGGTAAAAACGACGGCCTCAGGCCTTGAAAAGTTCTGATGCGGGATAGGTGGACTGTACTGCCATATTAGGAACCAAATTCGATGCTTTTGGGCTCGTGTTTTAGAGTTCGATATTAAGAAAATGTGGTCTGTGCTGCAGCTTGTTCAGGACAGCCCAATTTTTCGACTTTATTCGTGAGTGCTGAAATGCCGCCTTTATAAGTGAAAAGATTGCAGGCAACTCAGCTAAGCGGCATTTTGGCAACCCAGACTATATTAGGGATTCGGACTACAGGGTATCCCTCGACGAGCGTCAGTTAGCCGTATCTGGAGAACTGTTTCTAGCATCATCTTGAAAATTTGTACACAAGGGTTTCAATTAATTTTGAATCAACTTCATCAATGGCGCACTTCCGGTTATACCGGAAATAGGTACTAATTTCCTTATTTTAGATGGAACAGCCTATATATTATGATATTTTTGGATTCCACGTTTCATTTTTGGTAAATTTTTACTAAGAATTGCTATGCCAAAAATCAACCATTTTTGAGAAAATCAAGAATTTCGCTGTTTTATGCCAAGTGCAGGCCTAACTTCAAAAAGCTGTAACATCTTTACAGTATGAAATGAGAAAACGATATATTAATTTGACATGAAGACTAATGCAGGGGGTATCCGCCCCTGGACTCAAATTCGGTGAAATACATACAAGGGTGTTCTCTGCAAATTCTTAAACATCATCAACTTCATTGGCCAAAAAGTAAATTTTTTCAAATGTAATGCCCCAACTATCTTATGGCACGTCGATGCAGAATTTAATTGTCTATCATTTTAGTCTATATGTTTGCCATATTTAAATAAACAGTTTTTGTGATATTTCTAAGTAAATATTTGGAATTGGACCAAAATTTCATATTTTAAAACAGGATTAAAATACGTTTAAATTTTCATTTGAGCAGCCATAAGGAACAATAAAGGCTCCTAAAATCATAGCTAACTTTGGTTATTAAATCGTGCTAAATATGAAATTTTGGTCAAATTCCAAATACTTAGAAATATCACAGGCACAGTTTGTTTAAATATGGCAAACATGTAGACTAAAATGATAGACAATTAAATTCTGCATCGAAGTGTCATAAAATATTTGGGGCATTCCATTTGAAAAAATTGACTTTCTGACCAATGAATTTGATGATGTTTAAAAAATTTGCAGAGAACGCCCTGTATGTATTTGACCCAATTTGAGTCCAGGGGCGGATACACCCTACATTAGGCTTCATGCCAAATTAATATCGTTTTCTCATTTCATACTGTAAGGTTGCTACAGCTTTTTGAAATTAGGCCTGCACTTGGCATACAAAAGCGAAATTCTTGATTTTCTTAAAAATGGTTAATTTTTGGCATAGCAATTCTTAGTAAAAATTTACCTAGAATGAAACGTAGAATCCAAAAATATGATAATATACAGGGTGTTCCATTTAAAATAAGGAAGTTAGTACCTATTTCCGGTATAACCGGAAGTGCGCCATTGACAAAAATATTTTACGTCGATTCAGAATTAATTGAGACACCTGTGCACAAATTTTCAAGATGATGCTAGAAACAGTTCTCCAGATACGGTTAACTGACGCTCGTCGAGGGATACCCTGTATAATGGAGTTCTTATTTCCTCACTACAGCGTAGGGCTACGCCCCAGGCTTTCACGAAGACGCCCAAAGGAGTGAAAGGTTTGTAAACGCGGAATGGTGTAATCAAGACGGCCTCTGTCCCTGAAAGATTCTGCCGCGAGATTGGTGGACTGTACTGCCATTTTAAGAACCAATTTCGATGCTTTTGGGCTCGTTTGTTTTCGAATGCGATATTAAGAACGAGTGGGCTGTGCTGCAGGATGCATAAGACGTACCTGTTCAGGACAGCCCAATTTATCGATTTTATTTATGGGTGCTGAAATGCCGCTTTTATGAAGCAGAGTGCGGAAATGCCGCCTTTATGAGTGAACAGATTCCACTTAGCTCAGCTAAGCGGCATTTTGGCACCTCAGACTTTATTAGCCCTCATTTCATCGCTAAAACGTAGGGCTACGCCCAATGCTTTTACGAAGACGACCCAGCGAGTGAAAGGTCTGTAAACGCGGAATGGCGTAAAAAAGACGGCCTCAGGCTTTGAAAGTTTCTGATGCGGGAACGGTGGACTGTACTGCCATATTAGGAACCAAATTCGATGCTTTTGGGTTCGTGTGTTTTGGAGTTCGATATTAAGAAAATGTGGTTTGTGCTGCAGCCTGTTCAGGACAGCCCAATTTTTCGACTTTATTCATGAGTGCTGAAATGCCGCTTTTATGAAGCAGAGTGCGGAAGTGCCGTCTTTATAAGTGAAAAGGTGTCACGCAACTCAGCTAAGCGGCATTTTAGCACCTCAGACTTTTTAGGGATTCGGACTGCACTGGAGCCCTGATTTCCTCGCTACAGCGTGGGGCTACGCCCCATGCTTTCAGGAAGACGCCCAAACGAGTAAAGGGTTTATAAACGCGGAATGGCGTAATCAAGACGGTCTCAGGCCTTGAAAGTTTCTGCCGCGAGATTGGTGGATTGACTGCCGTTTTCAGAACCAAATTCGATGCTTTTGGGCTCGTGTGTTTTCGAGTTCGATATTAACAAAATATGGTCTGTGCTGCAGCCTATTCAGGACAGCCCAATTTTTCGACTTTATTCATGAGTGGTGAAATGCCGCTTTTATGAAGCGAGAGTGCGGAAGTGCCGTCTTTATAAGTGAAAAGCTGACACGCAAATCAGGTAAGCGGCATTTTGGCACCCCAGACTTTATTAGGAATTCGGACTATACTGGAGCCCTGATTTCCTCACTGCAGCGTAGGGCTACGCCCCATGCTTTTAGGAAAACTCCCAAACGAGTAAAGGGTTTGTAAACGCGGAATGGCGTAATCAAGACCGCCTCAGGCCTTGAAAGTTTCGCCGCGAGATTGGTGGACTGTACTGCCGTTTTAAGAACCAAATTCTATGCTTTTGGGCTCGTTTGTTTTCGAATGCGATATTAAGAACCAGTGGGCTGTGTTGCAGGATGCATAAGACGTACCTGTTCAGGACAGCCTAATTTATCGACTTTATTTGTGCGTGCTGAAATGCCGCTTTTATGAAGCAGGGTGCGGAAATGCCGCCTTTAGACTTGATTAGGGATTCGGGCTACACTGGAGCCCTAATTTTCTCGCTACCGCGTAAGGCTACGACCCTGTCTTTGTCGAATGCAAATTTGAAAGTGCTGACGTGCCGCTCTTTTAGATGAACAAGTTTCACAAACGCGCAGTTATGGCATCCTAACCTTAAAATACATTATTTATAAATTACACTTTATTGTAAACTTTTGTAAGCTCTGAAAAGAATAATTTACTTTTAAATGTACTATAATGGCGCATTTCACCATTGTCACTTTTATTGCTGCACTTTTGAATCGCTTTCGCATCACAACATAAGCCTCCTCTGCCTCTGGTCTAAACGTCTTTAGACTGATTCAAGGTTATGCACATTCCGAACAAGATTGTCAACAAAAGAGTGTGAACTGGGGGACAGATTCCGCTCTTCTTTTTGTACACTGGAGGTCCTCTCTCTGCCTGAGGTCCCCGAGTTCCTCTAAGATTTCCCTGGAGGTCTTGCAGGAGGTTCCTCGAACAGGTAACCGAGTTCCTCCATGAGTTAACTCAAGCCCTCGATAAGGTCCCCCAGGTGCTAGATGAAGTCCCCCAGGTCCTAGATGAGGTCCACCAGGTCCTAGATGAGATCCCCGACATGACTGACACTCTTTATAAAAAACAATCTATCCCGTTTAGGAAATTACGTCAACGGACAAATGTTCGGATTAATGCCACGGTTACCATAAATTCTACTAAATAAAGTAAATTGTCCCTGATGAGCGATATTGAGACCACGCCCCTTAAATTACCCCAAGGTATAAGCAACCTGAGCAACTAGCGTGTATTTTGTTATGCAGCGTCGATATCCAAGGTTGAACAATGAAACAAGATTTATTTATAAAGTCAATTACCCGGCGACATCTGTTGGTCATTATCCTGTTTCATGCATAACTCAACCTTATTTTGGGAGTTAATACTGTGTATTGATACTGCTTAACTCGAAATGCACTTGGGGACACTTGGACCTAAGACTGTAAAATTATCACATATTTTCGAGTTATTACTGGATCTATGATCATATTATTATTATTATTATTATTGTTTATTCACCTTAGGGTACATAATTCCAAAAAAGAAACAAGAAAAAAATAACAAATTCATAGGTGAAATGGTCTATGTTCAGATCTCCCGCATAAAACGGGGTCTGTTCTTCCACATATACCTTAAAGAAATAAGAGAAAAAGAACATGAGTGTGCATCATTGCATTAAAAAGTTAACTAACAAATTCCAATAATAAACAAAAATTGAAAAGAAACACATTTCATTCAACTACCACCCACCAACTACTAGTCAGGAGCTAAACTGCAAACAAAGTCAATGCTAATTACGTGCCAATTTATTAAATTAATAGAATGCGAATTATTAAAATCTAAAACATTAAGGAGGCACCCAAAAGTTGATAACTGTGTAACTCATGAATAAGGCTGGGATTTTATGCAAAGTGCATATTCTGTAAAACACGGTATATGTTGTAAATTGAATGTTAATAGGGCAAATCTCATCTTTCTCGGTCGAAAAAACGTTAAAAAAATTTGCATATTTTGCATATTTTTCAATTTCTTTCATATTTTAATAATTTTTTACAAATTTGTGCATGTTTTTGAAATGGCAGCTTCAAATTAGGGTAGGTAAGTATTAAAATAAATTTTGTACAAAATTTACCAACATGTTACCTGAGAACGTTTATCTCCGGAAAAGAGTAATCCGCTACCTGGCCAGCTATCACCCTTCTTAACGGCCAAAAATTTCCTAGAACTATAAACTCTCGTAATGAGTTTTGATGAGCTGTTCTTAAATAACACGTTGGTTAACAAATTATTGTTAAAACTACACTGGTTTTTCAAACTTGAATGTTTTTTCGATTTCGCGCCAAAAAACAACATTTATTGTACAAATTTGAAAAACCAGGGTAGTTTTAACAATAATTTGTTAACCAACGTGTTACATTAATCAACGTGCAATTATTAAAAGAACTGTAAACTGATATTCCTTCTCAAATTTAAATTAGAAGCAAAAAAACCCTATTATGGCGGGAACCGGCGAAACGCCAGCCTTAAACCTGTATTACCTACATTGTTGTAATTTGTTACCGTATTGCATAATAAATGTTTTTTTTTTGCATATTTGCATATTGTCACGCTTATTCTTCTTACCTTATTGCATATTTTAGTAAAAAGAGTGTGCATATTATGCGCATAGTTTCCTCATTTTCCAATGTATAAAATCCGAGCCTTACTCATGAAATGGCGCTGGCAGTACTATAGATTAATGATTAATGTAATACCATTTCCCCAAAGTGGACAAAATTGTCATAAAACATTAGAAACATGCGTTGTAGCAGTTCTAAATTGTTTAGTAATAATTGTTGTACTCGAGTTACGCGCTAAACTATTTTATGGTACAAATTTTATGTCGTCAATACACGTCTTCAGTTTGTAAGATAAAGCCTAACTTGAACCAGTCCCATCCATAGTTATATTAGATCTATGACCTACTTAAGACTACATAGACATCGCGAAAATGCTAATAACAACCAACAGCTTTTCTTTCGCCAAAAGTTGCCTTGGATGAGATGACAGTTGATTTGACAGCAGAGACGTTGACACTGCATAGATCTAAATAACTATGGATGGGCCCTGCCATGCATTCTTTATCTACGTCTTTTGTCCGCTAAACAGAGATCGGTTAACTCACTCTAAGCTGTGTGTCATGCGCGAATTTGTACAGCTTTCGCCGCTTCTTGTTTTCACTAGCGCATGACACATAGCTTAGAAAAGGATGGTGATACTGCAGGGTGTTTATGAGTTGAGAGTGACAGCAATATATACTTGTCCGAGATATCTTAGAGCCAAGCCTAACTTGAACCAGCCCCATCCATAGTTATATTAGATCTATGACCTTAAGACTACATAGACATCGCGAAAATGCTAATAACAACCAACAGCTTTTCTTACGCTAAAAATTGCTTGGATGAGATGACAGTTGAGTTGACAGCAGAGACGTTGACACTGCATGGATCTAATATAACTATGGATGGGCCCTGCCGTGCATTCTTTATCTACGTCTTTTGTGCGCTAAACAGAGATCGGTTAACTCACTCTAAGCTGTGTGTCATGCGCGAATTTGTGCAGCTTTCGCCGCTTCTTGTTTTCGCTAGCGCATGACACATAGCTTAGAGAAGGATGGTGATACTGCAGGGTGTTTATGAGTTGAGAGTGACAGCAATATATACTTGTCTGAGATATCTTAGAGCCAAGCCTAACTTGAACCAGCCCCATCCATAGTTATATTAGATCTATGACCTTAAGACTACATAGACATCGCGAAAATGCTAATAACAACCAACAGCTTTTCTTACGCTAAGAATTGCTTGGATGAGATGACAGTTGAGTTGACAGCAGAGACGTTGACACTGCATAGATCTAATATAACTATGAATGGGCCCTGCCATGCCATGCATTCTTTATCTACGTCTTTTGTGCGCTAAACAGAGATCGGTTAACTCACTCTAAGCTGTATGTCATGCGCGAATTTGTACAGCTTTCGCCGCTTCTTGTTTTCGCTAGCGCATGACACATAGCTTAGAAAAGGATGGTGATACTGCAGGGTGTTTATGAGTTGAGCGTGACAGCAATATATACTTGTCTGAGAGATCTTAGAGCCAAGCCTAACTTGAACCAGCCCCATCCATAGTTATATCATTGTTTATGTATTTTTAGTTAGCTAATCCTATGCTTAAAAATGGCAACCGGAAAAAAGACATGATTCTAACAGTCGCCATCTATTGAACGTATCATAAACCATAAAAGTTCACTGAAATGAGTTGAGACATACGCGAACAATGAATAAGGAAGATAGAAACACGCAAGAATGAGACAAACCTATGCAAGATGCATATGCACATTCGGTCGTCTTCGTGTCTCACGTCTCCTTCTTTTGAATTTAAAACTTAATAGGGTGGCATCGTCATCGACCACATATCTGCATAAATTAAATTGCTTAGATAGCGATTTATACATTTTTTCAATGCGAAATCCTAGCAGAATTTTTTTCAAGAACTTCTAAATTTTTTTAAAGATGTTCGGTCTTTAAAAATTATGCATTGTACGTACCCCCATCAAAGCAATAACATTGCACCTACTTGATCGGAAGAACAGTCGAGGCCACCCTAGATTTACACCTGACACGGGCAGCCCGAATGGATGAAAGTTGAAAAAATTAATTCGGGAAATTATCTCAATTGTTTGGGACGCTGCAAAAAACTCGCTGCGTTCAAGAGGTTCACAGGATTATTATTATTTTTGTCTGGCAAAGGTGAGTCCCCGCCTCTCCTACTTTTAAATTTTAATTTACATATTTACGTATCCTGGGAAACCTTACTTCAATCAGGATTATAATATGGGCAAATCACTATATTCTTAGCTTTGGGCTGCATCTACAGGCTGGTTTTTTTAAAACTTCCCACTTTGAATATTTTTAGACGTAAAAAAGATATTGAATTGAAATAGACTCTGGTCGTCACGGCACGATGGGGGACACTTGCGAGTATACAGGGTGGGTAATTTTTCAATGCTCACCATTGGGATCCCGTAAACGGTAAAAGATACGGGATCGGTTAAATTAGCGAAAAGTTGCGCTATTTCTTGGCGATTAAGAATCTGAAGAGAATTTCTCGATATTTTGATTCGTTCCTGAGTTATCACAAAAAATCTGAAAATTGCTATTTTAAAGAAAAATTTATATCTTCATTCCTAACGATTGATGCTATTTGAATGAAATTTAGAACTTTTATATTTTTGACAGATATCAATTGAATGGCATTGACAGAAATTTTCTAGGCCTTCTAGATTTTGAATAAAGACAGTCAACTTTTTTTTTTTGGCGCCATATTGAACTTTAACATCGCTGGATACACAGAAAAATTAGCTTCTCAAAAATGTAACTAACATGGACATTTTTCAAAAAAATTGTGAAAGCCCGAGTCACACGACCGCAAGACGTATTTTATTACTGTTGAATTCAATTGTTTTCACATGTTATAAGAGATAGAAGTACAAAAATATCGAAGAAATCGGTGAAAAATTAAAATCTTTTTGAAAATCACAATAACAGGTTACTCCATTTTTTAGAAATATATCTGATGTCTGATGGTATAAGTCTGATATTTGTTTTCAACTTCCGGTTTAACCGGAAATTGAAGCCTCCCATATATCTCGTTTCTTATAAAACTAATGAAATAAAAACAAAACAAAAAAAGTAATTACACATATGAATTCACCTCAAAAAAACTAACTTGGCGTGTTTTTGAAAATCTAGGGTTGCCGTAACTCTACTTCCGGTCAAGTAAGATACTTGTTTATAACTCGAAGAAGTTTAGGTCATTTCCGGTTAAACCGGAAGAAAAATTCCATCAATATACGCACAGGTATCCCCCTGTGATGACAAGAGTTTATTTCAATTCAACGTATTTTTTACGCCCAAAGATTTTCAAGGTGAGCAGTTTAAAAAAATCATCTTGTATTATGTATGATTTGCATTTGGACAGTATTTTTTAATTTTTACCGCGAAATTACGTGATCGTGTTACACCTTTTTGCCTTTTTCAATGGAATCATACTTTTTTCTCAACGGGTTCGAAATCTACCAATTTTTTTGGGGTAAAAACATGCATAACCCTTGACCGGAAGTGGACTCTAGGTTTTCAAAAACTCGAAGAAATCGGTCAAAAATCAGGATATTTGAAAACCGTAAAAAACACGTGAACTATACACGATTTTATTTTCAAAAAATTATTTTTGCTCTTTTGGGAGATTGCGAAAAATTAAAATACTTGAAAAAAGCAAAAAGAAATAGGTAAAAGGAAATGAATAATTGCGCAGTTGAATTTGTACATGCTTATGAAAAAATAAAAATAAGGTTGACGTATACAGGGTGGGTAATTTTTCGATGCTCACCATTGGGATCTCCTAAACGGTAAAAGATACGGGGTCGGTTAAATCACAGAAAAGTTGCGCTATTTGTTGATGATTAAGAATCTGAAGAGAATTCGCCGATATTTTGATTCGTTCCCGAGTTATCACAAAAAATCTGAAAATTGCCAATTTAAAGAAAAATTTATATCTTCTTAACGATTGATGTTGTTTGAATGAAACTTGTGGATTTTATATTTTTGACAGCTGTCAATTGAATAGAATCGACAGAAATTTTCTAGGCGTCCTAGATTTAGAATAACGACAGTCAACTTTTGATTCTTTTATGGCCGCCATATTGAATTTTGACACCATCAAATGCACAAAAAAATTGGCTTTTCAAAAATGTACTCAACATGAACTTTTTTGACAGATGTCAGAATTTGAAAATTGGTAGGAATAATTTGCAAAATCAGCCTAAACTTAGATGAAAAACAATTGCAAAAAAGTCCGCCGACTTCTACAATCTCTTAATAACATGTGAAAACAATTGAAACAGTAATAAAATACGTCTTGCGGCCGTGTGACTCGGGCTTTCACATATTTTTTGAAAAACGTCCCTGTTGGTTACATTTTTGAGAAGCTAATTTTTCTGTGTATCCGGCGGTGTTAAAATTCAATATGGCGCCCATAAGAAAAAGAAAAGTTGACTGGCTTTACTCAAAACCTAGAAGGTCTAGAAAATTTCTGTCAGTGCCATTCCATTGACAGCTGTCAAAAATATAAAAGTTCCAAGTTTCATTTAAATAACATCAATCGTTAGGAAGTTATTTATTTTTCTTTAAATTGACAATTTTCAGATTTTTTGTGATAACTCGGGAACGAATCAAAATATTTGGGGAATTCTCTTCAGATTCTTAATCGCCAAGAAATAGCGCAACTTTTCTGTAATTTAACCGACCCCGTATCTTTTACGGTTTAGGAGATCCCAATGGTGAGCATCGAAAAATTACTCACCCTGTATACAGGATGTTCCAGTGAAGAGTAGCCACCCCAAATATTTCGTAAACCAAATAAAATATGATAATTCGCTCGGACAGGTCGATTTTTATTTAGAGGGGACACTTAAATCCTTGCTTGGCGAAATTTTAAAACTCACCCCCTAGCCCCCACCTACCTACACTTCAAAATTTTAAATGACAACCCCCCACTTGTGATACATCATTTGAAAGCTAATTTCATTGCCAATCCAACGTTTTAATAATGTTTGATATTTGGTAAAATTTTAAATTACATTAGGGCCCTTTTGTGATATATCATTTGAAAGGGTTTGAAAGTACCTATCTGTAAACTGATGCAACATTTTTTTTAATCCATCCATTCGATCAAAAGTTACAGCCTAAACTTGCGGCCCAGAACCGCAGCTCATGGCTTTCAACGTAACTTTTGAGCGAGTGGGAAGATTTCAAAAATTCTTGCATCAGTTTACAGAGAATTTCAACCCTTTCAAATGATGTATCACAAAGGGCCCTAATGTAATTTAAAATTTGACCAAATATCAAACATTATTAAGCGTTGGATTTTTTTGAAAATCACAATAACAGGTTACTTTTTCTTCCAGAAATTCAACATTTTTATTTTGACCTAAAACTTCGGATTCACCCATTAGGGGTCATCCTGAGCAACTATTCCTAATAATTTTTCGATAAAAAAATGCCTAATACGATTTCGCTATTTTTGGCTATTTAATTAATCGCAGTGGACTGAGATTTTGGAATAAAAAAAGGTGAAGTATCACACAGATGCAGATTTTGGAACTCTACATGAAATGAACCAGCCTGATTGTGAGAATCAAACTGATCGTTGACTGCATTAAGACAGTATAAAAAAATGGATTGTAGATAGGTGAAGAAATAAAATGCGTTTCTGAATGATTAAGAGATCAAACTATTTATTAAGAATAAACACAAAATTTAAGTTTTTTAAATGAAGATTCCGGGTTCACGGTGGGTCAGTGATGCTAGAGTGATTATTGAATTAAAATAGGAATAGGGACAAACGGCTTACTTGAATGAACGCTGATAAACGGCGCCGACGACAGGATCTGGGCTCGTTTTTTTGTAGAATCTACGGAGTCTCGAACATGAATGATGGGGGGCCCCCCTAAACGTTGCAGAATGATGAAGCAAGAGCAGACTGATGATTTCCCATCGCTTTCCAGTAGTTCTGTGTAAGGATGGCTTCGATGTTTTCAGATTTTTGAAAGGCACATGTCAAGATGGCGACACAACGATGTTGCTTACTGGCTCGTTCGTTTTCGACTCTCTCTCATAACTTGATGCGGGCGCGCAGCCGTCGTTCGTAGTTCCAGCGTTCGCCGTATCGGTTCAGCGCCGTAGGCTAATGGAGGGGGAGCTATGCAACCAGGGATACGAGGAATACGTATAGGATGAAGGATTAGGATGAAACATACCGCCCACCAAAATTCAACCCGGATTGAATTTTCGAGAACAAACGAAAACAAAGAAAAAAAAAAGCATGTTAAAGTTAAAGAATTATGTAACATATATACAAGTCAAATCAATGTGTTTATTGTGTGGGCAGGGCACACAATTTTGTCATTGGCCGCCGGAATTCACCCTGCTGAGTACGCACCGTAGCGACCCGTGGGATCCCATCATTTCCGGGATGTAATTGTGTAATCCGACCTAATCGCCACCGGAGCGGAGGTGACAATTCGTCCTTGATTAGTACAAGAGTGCCGATGTCCGCACCGTCTAAACGTTTGGATTTAGTCCACTTGCTCTTCTGGTACAGACCCCCCAAATACTCGTTCCTCCAACGCTTCCAGAAATGTTGTTGTAAATGCTGAACGAGTTGCCAGCGAGACATACGGGATGTTTTTAAATGTGACAAGTCGGGGTCAGGAGCCGCAGTAAGGGGTTCAAGCGTAAGAAAATGACCTGGGGTTAAGCTGGACATATCGTTGGGGTCATGACTCAAAGCACATAACGGGCGCGAGTTTAAAATGGCTTCGATTTGGATTAGCACGGTGCTGAGTTCTTCGAAAGTCAAAATCTGTTCCCCAATCACACGATAGAGGTGAGTTTTCACGGATTTAACTCCGCTCTCCCATAGTCCTCCGAAGTGAGGGGCCGAGGGGGGATTAAAAGACCAATTTATAGTTTCCGCCTCCGTCGCTTGTTGCATATAACGGTTCAATTCTCGATTGGCTCCTACGAAATTGGTACCGCAATCGCTAAATATGTGAGAGCAACGACCACGTCTACTAATGAAACGACGAAGAGCGGCCAAGAAAGCGTCGGTGGATAATGAAGATGCGAGTTCCAGATGAACTGCTTTAGTCGTGAAACAGATAAACAGACAAAGATAAGCCTTCAGGGTCTTGGCGCCTCTAATTTTAGCCATAGTAATGGTAAATGGACCTGCGTAGTCGCAGCCTACGACGCTGAAAGGCTTACTTTGAGTGATTCGAGAAGCGGGAAGGTTACCCATGGCGGGTTGAAAGGTAGAAGGATGAACTCTAAAACACGTGTTACATTGGGAAAGATAAAAACGAATCGCTCGACGGGCTGACAGGATCCAGAAATTCTGTTGAATCAGATAAAGCGACGAATTTAAACCAGTGTGAAAATGCTCCAAATGAGTCTGTTCAATTAGCAGCTCCGTCAACCGATGCGTTTGAGGTAGTAAAATAGGGTGTTTAGTACCATAAGGGAGAGTAGAGTTACTCAGCCGCCCACCAACTCGAAGAATATGATCCTTATCGAGAAACAGGGACAGTTTGGCTAGACCTTTAGGCAATGGTTTATTGGAACGGATGTTAGAAATAATGTCCATAAGATGCTCATGTTGTACCGCTTTAGCAATGTACACCAACGATTCATGTATCTCTTCTCGAGACGGGGTGCCTGGAGGAAAGCTACAAGGTTTTTGAAGCTTTATAGAAATGAATCGTTTGATGTAAGACACGATACGACATATCTTGCGAAGATTTTAATGATTTTCAAGTAACGATGAGACAATCGAATCATGAGGTTGAGCAATTAAAGTTTGCTTTCGTTCTTCTGAGTCCCAGTCGGGGGGAGGAGTGACGACACTAGGTTGTGTCGGCCATGCATCAGGAGGTGAAAGAAGAAAGATAGGACCCGCCCACCATAAAGAAAAGGGCAAAATCTCAGCTGGAGAACATCCACGTGAAGCGATGTCTGCAGGATTTTCCTTCGTTGGCACGTGACGCCAACAATCAGGTGCCACTCGTTCATGGATAAATGTGACGCGGTTAGCAATAAATGTCTTCCAGCGGTGGGGTAGGGAGCGAATCCAAGTTAATGCGACAGTAGAATCTGTCCACGCATAGGTGGCATCAATTTTAAGACGATGTCGGAAGGTGGTAGCAACAAATTCGATTAATTTTGATAGCAAAACGGCTGCACTGAGTTCCAGGCGAGGAATGCTAAGTTTCGCTAGTGGTGCAACCTTCGACTTGGCCATGACAAAACGTGTGACCACCGAACCGTTTCCAAATGTAAAGCGAAAATATACCACAGCCGCATATCCAGCTTCCGAGGCGTCACAAAACCCATGGAGTTCACAAGAATTGAAACCAGGAGGGATGAGTAACCGAGGTAGATCAAAAGAGGAAAGTATAGGAAGTTCAGATTTGAAGCGTTGCCAAAGGTTTATAATATCAACAGGTGGAGGATGATCCCAATCTATTCCGGCTGCCCATAATAGCTGGATGAGATGTTTGGCGACAAAACTAAC
This sequence comes from Pycnomerus fuliginosus, assembly GCA_963924575.1. Taxonomy (NCBI): domain Eukaryota; kingdom Metazoa; phylum Arthropoda; class Insecta; order Coleoptera; family Zopheridae; genus Pycnomerus; species Pycnomerus fuliginosus. The sequence continues at coordinate 24,647,971 of OZ004622.1, forward strand.
AGGACATAAGAACCCGAGAGGATCATAAATTCGGGCAACTTCAGACAATATGGCTCTTTTGGTACAGGGACCCTCGCGAGGCAGAACCTCAAACGTAAACGAATCCGATGACGGACGCCATTGGAGACCTAGGATCTTTAAAGTAGCTTCAGACTCATTATCGAATGATAGATTTTGTTGTTGGCAATGTTCGGCGGCTACGTTTTGCAAAAGTTCAGGATGATTAGATGACCATTTTCGCAATTCGAAACAACCCAAGTGAAATAACTCAATAAGCTGTTTCTGCAATTCACAAGCTTCTTCAAGCGAGGCAACACTACAAATAATGTCGTCGACATACAAACAAGATTTGATAACTCGAGCTGCCAAAGGGAAGTTCGCCTCACCCACTTTTGCAAGTTCTAGAAGAGTGCGAATGGCCAAAAACGGAGAAGAAGAAACACCATAGGTGATAGTGTTTAATTGATAAGTCTCGATTGGGGAGTCCAGGGAAAAACGAAATCTAATTAACTGAAATTTACGGTGTTCTGGTGAAACGAGGATTTGACGGTACATTTGTCGTACGTCACAAGTCAAAACAAAAGGATCGGATCGAAAGTTTAATAATAAAGCGGCAATATCATTTTGTAATTTAGGACCTATGAGTTAGACCTGTGCGCCGACAAGTAGTTTATCGGCGGCGGCGTAACACGGAATTTGACTCGGCGGCGATCGGCGCGCCGGCGTAAACGCCGGCGAACAGTTTTGCAACGGCGTCAACCGGCGCGCCGGCGCTGATTTTTGTTTTTCATGTTTTTTTTCATGATTTCAAGCAAACGCATAAATACCTATTAATTTTATATAATTTTAAGCGCAAAAAACACTTGTAATAATAATTTTTTCCGTGAATTGTTCATTTATGGGTTTCGTTAATGTATACAAAATCGTGCATTAATAGGCTCTGTTAATGCACGATTTTCTATTAATCAACGATTTTAGTATAGGCAATCAACTATACATGTCCTGACAATAAACAAGAATTTAAGTGACATCTGTCAAATTTTGAAAATCTACAAATTTAAATAAAAGTCCCATCAATGGATACTCAGAATCTTAACTTAACACCACCTGAAGTGCTAGTAAGTGCAAATCTTGCGAGCTTAAGTTTGTTTCCAGAAAAAAGCTGTAAAATTTATGAAAAAATTTATGCCAATTTCATTTCATGGTGCGAGAAGAAAAATGCACTGCGACACTCAGAATCTGTGCTTTTGGCAAGGCAATTGACATTTAATTTCTCACGTTTTGTTCATCGAGCTTCGGCACTTTTTAAATTGGATGCATGTTTGGTTGCATAACCGTTTATCAAACGCAATTTTGAAAAACAAATTTCGCCAATTTAATGATAATACAATCCACGGAAAAATATTGTAACTAACTCGAGTGTTAATAGGCGATTAATAATCTCTATCATTAACGCGTTCGCTGCGCTCACGCGTTAAAATCTCTCGATTATTAATCGCACTCATTAACACTCTTGTTCGTTAAATAACTATTAATGAAGTTAGTGACAAGGGGAACGAGAAAACTTATAAAAAGACGAAATTGGTACATTCACCTACAATTTTTGTTGAAAGTAGTAAGAACCGTAGGAACCGTCCCATTAATAAAAAACACCCTCGACCCTCAAAAACACCTGTTAAAGACCCCGTCACGGCGCATTATACGGCGCACGGCGTACCAGTGTACAGTTACCGCACCAGTCACGTGACTCGAGTCGAGCTTTTAAAAAACTTCTACTGTATTAAGGGTTGCTCACCTAACACTATGTTCTTTTAAAATTAACGAAGCCCTCAGAATCTCAGCATATTATACGTCCCGGCCCCGGCGTCACCGCCGGGAAAAAACCAGCGGCGGCGCGCCGGCGCGCCGTGTGAATTTAATCGGCGGCGGCGTAGGGTATGTTTTTGTCGGCGGCGGCGGCGGCGCTCGGCGGCGCACAGGTCTACAGTATGAGTTGAGTCTCATTCAAACAAAGCTGTTGGGAATCTTTGGCGCTAGCGTCGAAGACTACGCGGATTTTAGATTTGCCGTTTTCAGTTTTAAAAACGCAATGATGGGGTATGAAATAGCCATCAGCGGGGATTTGATTAAGAGGTAACAAAGACATATGACCAGAGTCTACATAATCCTTCATGAAGTCGATGTATAACGATTGAACATCAGGTTGATTATGGAGGCGACGTTCCTGAGCTAATAGTCTACGGTCCGCGATTTCTAGTGATCCTGAAAAGGAAGGAATGTGAGACTTAAATGGAAGAGCTACACCGAAGCGACCTTCAGAAGTACGAAAAAGAGAGTCAACAAAAGATTCTTCAGCCTGGGCGTCCTCGGGTGCCACAGCAATTTTACACGGAACCTCCTCCACTGTCCAAAAATCACGAAGGGTGGAATCTAAAGGTGTATCGATAGAGCAGAATAAAGATTCGACTGGATGAGGAGAAGAATGTATATTTTTAACAGGTCCCATTATGACCACACCAAAAACTGTATTCAACAGTTTGGGATAGCTGTTATCAAGATAGCGAGAAGTTGGTAGTAAAAGATATGGAAATAGATCAGCTCCCAACAAAACATCAATAGGACCTGGACTGTTCCAATTAGGGTCGGCAAGTTCTGAAGAGTCGATATTTCCAATAAGGGAAGGATCAAGTCTAATACTTGGGACTTCGCTACATATTTTTGGCAGGATGACAAGTTCCAAGTTGAAGAGAGTAGTGGAAGGTTCAACAGTACTAATTTGAGAAGTTAACTTAAAGGATGAGGATGTGTTCGTTTGTCCAATCCCAACGATAGGCACTGTATGACGTTGCCTTGGGAGCCCCAGACGTTGAGCACATTTGAATGTGATGTAAGATATTTGACTCGCTGAGTCAAGGACAGCTCTGGCAGGTTGAAACACCCCATACTTATCTCGGATGGATAAACGAACAGTCGAGACCACAACATAAGTGGAAAGAGACGATACTAAAGTGTGGTTATTAACTGATGTCAAGTACGTAGTGGATGGGGCAGCTATTGGTTCGGGTGATGCAACTGAAGTTGGCGGTATAGAGTTTTGAACAGATGATGAAGGAGGAGTAATATTTTGAACAGATGATGAAGGCGGAGTGGTATTTTGGAGATGAAGCAAAGTATGATGCCTTGCTTGACAGAATCTACAACAATATGTAGAAGTACAATTGGAGACAGAATGAGATTTCAAGCAATTGAAGCATAAGCGGTTTTGTTTAACAAAAGATAAACGATCATCAGGAGTTTTTTCAATGAATTTAGGGCAGAGATTGAGCCAATGATGTTGTTCACAAAGGATGCAATTAGTGGAAGGTACTGAAGCAACTAGAGAGCTTCTAGGTTTGAAAGGAAGGTGTGATCGAGAATGAGTTGAATTAGAGCCTTTAGAGACAGGAGTACAGGTGTCTAAAATGCGACATTGCGATTCAATAAACTTTTCTAAGTTGTCACTGGTTGGACATGAACTCTTGGTATTTCTGTACTCTTGCTCGAAGGCACGAGCGGTCTCAAGATCTAGTTTATCAAACAAAATATTGTACCACAGAAAATCTTCCAGATCATCCGAAATGTTCAAGGCCTTAAGAGCCGCACGTGATTCTTTAAAATTATCAAGTAGATTTCGTAGACCCGATGAAGATTCGGTAGGCAGCTTGGGTAATAACATGATGGAATGGTAGAATTGAGAAGCTAGTTTACGTTTATCGTCATAGCGATCAATAAGAGATTGGTAAGCAATAAAATAATTATCCTCAGACAAGGTTAGTGAACTGATTAAGTTCAAGGGTTCACCTTTCAAGGAGCTCAATAGATAAGTGAATTTATCGATTGGGGTCAGCGAGTGATTTTCATGAATAGTGACCTTGAAAGTTTGATAGAAGGTGTTCCAATTTCTAAAATCTCCTTCAAAGGTTTTCAACTGAATTTTTGGCAAACGGATATGTGACATAGGCTTAAAATTATCATCCGCCGAATGAAATGAGGCATTCAAGTCGTCGGTGTGATCACGAGGAGTAGTAGGAGAGGGAAACAACTCTTGGAAAGTAGCAAACGTTTCATAGTAACATACATCGGCTTGTTTCCGAAGTGCTTCATGATGTGATTTGTCTTCTTCAGGAATATGAGGGAGAATTTGCTTATAGCATGTATTGAATTCTTCATACACAGAATCTGCGGATTTGCAATAGGCTTTGAAAAGGGATCTTTTCGATTCGTTTTCACGAGATTGGAGAGCGAGATCATGTAGTTCAACTAGACGAGAAAGAGCTAGGTCTCTAGTAGAGATGTGTTCTTTTTTAGGAGGCATCCTGAAGCAAATCAAAAACTTCGAAAGAAAGCAGCCAGTCAACCAGAAACGAGAATGTAACGATTATAGGCGAATTAGCGATCCGCAACAGATGAATAACAACAATTAGATTGGATTGAACGTCAACGGATTAGCGACCCGTGACAACGAAACAAAGCAACAAAAGGAGCACGTCCTGTAATGAAAGAATATGGGCGAATTAGCGATCCGCAAGAGATGAATAACAACAATTAGATAGCGAGAAGTTGGTAGTAAAAGATATGGAAATAGATCAGCTCCCAACAAAACATCAATAGGACCTGGACTGTTCCAATTAGGGTCGGCAAGTTCTGAAGAGTCGATATTTCCAATAAGGGAAGGATCAAGTCTAATACTTGGGACTTCGCTACATATTTTTGGCAGGATGACAAGTTCCAAGTTGAAGAGAGTAGTGGAAGGTTCAACAGTACTAATTTGAGAAGTTAACTTAAAGGATGAGGATGTGTTCGTTTGTCCAATCCCAACGATAGGCACTGTATGACGTTGCCTTGGGAGCCCCAGACGTTGAGCACATTTGAATGTGATGTAAGATATTTGACTCGCTGAGTCAAGGACAGCTCTGGCAGGTTGAAACACCCCATACTTATCTCGGATGGATAAACGAACAGTCGAGACCACAACATAAGTGGAAAGAGACGATACTAAAGTGTGGTTATTAACTGATGTCAAGTACGTAGTGGATGGGGCAGCTATTGGTTCGGGTGATGCAACTGAAGTTGGCGGTATAGAGTTTTGAACAGATGATGAAGGAGGAGTAATATTTTGAACAGATGATGAAGGCGGAGTGGTATTTTGGAGATGAAGCAAAGTATGATGCCTTGCTTGACAGAATCTACAACAATATGTAGAAGTACAATTGGAGACAGAATGAGATTTCAAGCAATTGAAGCATAAGCGGTTTTGTTTAACAAAAGATAAACGATCATCAGGAGTTTTTTCAATGAATTTAGGGCAGAGATTGAGCCAATGATGTTGTTCACAAAGGATGCAATTAGTGGAAGGTACTGAAGCAACTAGAGAGCTTCTAGGTTTGAAAGGAAGGTGTGATCGAGAATGAGTTGAATTAGAGCCTTTAGAGACAGGAGTACAGGTGTCTAAAATGCGACATTGCGATTCAATAAACTTTTCTAAGTTGTCACTGGTTGGACATGAACTCTTGGTATTTCTGTACTCTTGCTCGAAGGCACGAGCGGTCTCAAGATCTAGTTTATCAAACAAAATATTGTACCACAGAAAATCTTCCAGATCATCCGAAATGTTCAAGGCCTTAAGAGCCGCACGTGATTCTTTAAAATTATCAAGTAGATTTCGTAGACCCGATGAAGATTCGGTAGGCAGCTTGGGTAATAACATGATGGAATGGTAGAATTGAGAAGCTAGTTTACGTTTATCGTCATAGCGATCAATAAGAGATTGGTAAGCAATAAAATAATTATCCTCAGACAAGGTTAGTGAACTGATTAAGTTCAAGGGTTCACCTTTCAAGGAGCTCAATAGATAAGTGAATTTATCGATTGGGGTCAGCGAGTGATTTTCATGAATAGTGACCTTGAAAGTTTGATAGAAGGTGTTCCAATTTCTAAAATCTCCTTCAAAGGTTTTCAACTGAATTTTTGGCAAACGGATATGTGACATAGGCTTAAAATTATCATCCGCCGAATGAAATGAGGCATTCAAGTCGTCGGTGTGATCACGAGGAGTAGTAGGAGAGGGAAACAACTCTTGGAAAGTAGCAAACGTTTCATAGTAACATACATCGGCTTGTTTCCGAAGTGCTTCATGATGTGATTTGTCTTCTTCAGGAATATGAGGGAGAATTTGCTTATAGCATGTATTGAATTCTTCATACACAGAATCTGCGGATTTGCAATAGGCTTTGAAAAGGGATCTTTTCGATTCGTTTTCACGAGATTGGAGAGCGAGATCATGTAGTTCAACTAGACGAGAAAGAGCTAGGTCTCTAGTAGAGATGTGTTCTTTTTTAGGAGGCATCCTGAAGCAAATCAAAAACTTCGAAAGAAAGCAGCCAGTCAACCAGAAACGAGAATGTAACGATTATAGGCGAATTAGCGATCCGCAACAGATGAATAACAACAATTAGATTGGATTGAACGTCAACGGATTAGCGACCCGTGACAACGAAACAAAGCAACAAAAGGAGCACGTCCTGTAATGAAAGAATATGGGCGAATTAGCGATCCGCAAGAGATGAATAACAACAATTAGATAGCGAGAAGTTGGTAGTAAAAGATATGGAAATAGATCAGCTCCCAACAAAACATCAATAGGACCTGGACTGTTCCAATTAGGGTCGGCAAGTTCTGAAGAGTCGATATTTCCAATAAGGGAAGGATCAAGTCTAATACTTGGGACTTCGCTACATATTTTTGGCAGGATGACAAGTTCCAAGTTGAAGAGAGTAGTGGAAGGTTCAACAGTACTAATTTGAGAAGTTAACTTAAAGGATGAGGATGTGTTCGTTTGTCCAATCCCAACGATAGGCACTGTATGACGTTGCCTTGGGAGCCCCAGACGTTGAGCACATTTGAATGTGATGTAAGATATTTGACTCGCTGAGTCAAGGACAGCTCTGGCAGGTTGAAACACCCCATACTTATCTCGGATGGATAAACGAACAGTCGAGACCACAACATAAGTGGAAAGAGACGATACTAAAGTGTGGTTATTAACTGATGTCAAGTACGTAGTGGATGGGGCAGCTATTGGTTCGGGTGATGCAACTGAAGTTGGCGGTATAGAGTTTTGAACAGATGATGAAGGAGGAGTAATATTTTGAACAGATGATGAAGGCGGAGTGGTATTTTGGAGATGAAGCAAAGTATGATGCCTTGCTTGACAGAATCTACAACAATATGTAGAAGTACAATTGGAGACAGAATGAGATTTCAAGCAATTGAAGCATAAGCGGTTTTGTTTAACAAAAGATAAACGATCATCAGGAGTTTTTTCAATGAATTTAGGGCAGAGATTGAGCCAATGATGTTGTTCACAAAGGATGCAATTAGTGGAAGGTACTGAAGCAACTAGAGAGCTTCTAGGTTTGAAAGGAAGGTGTGATCGAGAATGAGTTGAATTAGAGCCTTTAGAGACAGGAGTACAGGTGTCTAAAATGCGACATTGCGATTCAATAAACTTTTCTAAGTTGTCACTGGTTGGACATGAACTCTTGGTATTTCTGTACTCTTGCTCGAAGGCACGAGCGGTCTCAAGATCTAGTTTATCAAACAAAATATTGTACCACAGAAAATCTTCCAGATCATCCGAAATGTTCAAGGCCTTAAGAGCCGCACGTGATTCTTTAAAATTATCAAGTAGATTTCGTAGACCCGATGAAGATTCGGTAGGCAGCTTGGGTAATAACATGATGGAATGGTAGAATTGAGAAGCTAGTTTACGTTTATCGTCATAGCGATCAATAAGAGATTGGTAAGCAATAAAATAATTATCCTCAGACAAGGTTAGTGAACTGATTAAGTTCAAGGGTTCACCTTTCAAGGAGCTCAATAGATAAGTGAATTTATCGATTGGGGTCAGCGAGTGATTTTCATGAATAGTGACCTTGAAAGTTTGATAGAAGGTGTTCCAATTTCTAAAATCTCCTTCAAAGGTTTTCAACTGAATTTTTGGCAAACGGATATGTGACATAGGCTTAAAATTATCATCCGCCGAATGAAATGAGGCATTCAAGTCGTCGGTGTGATCACGAGGAGTAGTAGGAGAGGGAAACAACTCTTGGAAAGTAGCAAACGTTTCATAGTAACATACATCGGCTTGTTTCCGAAGTGCTTCATGATGTGATTTGTCTTCTTCAGGAATATGAGGGAGAATTTGCTTATAGCATGTATTGAATTCTTCATACACAGAATCTGCGGATTTGCAATAGGCTTTGAAAAGGGATCTTTTCGATTCGTTTTCACGAGATTGGAGAGCGAGATCATGTAGTTCAACTAGACGAGAAAGAGCTAGGTCTCTAGTAGAGATGTGTTCTTTTTTAGGAGGCATCCTGAAGCAAATCAAAAACTTCGAAAGAAAGCAGCCAGTCAACCAGAAACGAGAATGTAACGATTATAGGCGAATTAGCGATCCGCAACAGATGAATAACAACAATTAGATTGGATTGAACGTCAACGGATTAGCGACCCGTGACAACGAAACAAAGCAACAAAAGGAGCACGTCCTGTAATGAAAGAATATGGGCGAATTAGCGATCCGCAAGAGATGAATAACAACAATTAGATTGGATTGAACGTCAACGGATTAGCGACCCGTGACAACGAAACAAAGCAACAAAAGGAGCACGTCCTGTAATGAAAGAATATGGGCGAATTAGCGATCCGCAATAGATGAATAACAACAATTAGATTGGATTGAACGTCAACGGATTAGCGACCCGTGACAACGAAACAAAGCAACAAAAGGAGCACGTCCTGTAATGAAAGAATATAGGCGAATTAGCGATCCGCAACAGATGAATAACAACAATTAGATTGGATTGAACGTCAACGGATTAGCGACCCGTGACAACGAAACAAAGCAACAAAAGGAGCACGTCCTGTAATGAAAGAATATAGGCGAATTAGCGATCCGCAACAGATGAATAACAACAATTAGATTGGATTGAACGTCAACGGATTAGCGACCCGTGACAACGAAACAAAAGCAACAAAATTTGATTGAGTATCGAAGCAGAGTAAGAATACAAACGATGGCAAAACTAGAAAGAAACGATGGCAAAACTAGAAAGAAACGATGGCAAAACTAGAAAGAAACGATGGCAAAACTAGAAAGAAACACGGTAGCAAAACAATGGTAAACAAGAAATTTCTCGTTTAGAGTAGGCCCTGTAACAAAAGTAGTGGTGTGACCCGCTGGTGATAGATCACAACAAGTACAACAACAATAACGAAGTTAGAATTTGTATGCACGCGACAATAACTATATCAAAGGAGCAAGTGAATTATTGTAACTTATTATCAAATGACAGATAGCTATTCAAGAACAAATTGTAAAATGAATGACGTAGCAAACTTGAAAACAACAAATTTTATCGAAATGGTGCGACTATGTGAATTGACACACGACTTTATCGACGCGGTACGGCTCTACAAATGAACCAACGGTCAATGACAAAGTGCAACAAAATAATTTAATCAAAAAACCAACAAAAAACGCAATTCAATCCACAACCAATCCTCAATCCGGCTCGAAGGACCAAATTAATGAACCAGCCTGATTGTGAGAATCAAACTGATCGTTGACTGCATTAAGACAGTATAAAAAAATGGATTGTAGATAGGTGAAGAAATAAAATGCGTTTCTGAATGATTAAGAGATCAAACTATTTATTAAGAATAAACACAAAATTTAAGTTTTTTAAATGAAGATTCCGGGTTCACGGTGGGTCAGTGATGCTAGAGTGATTATTGAATTAAAATAGGAATAGGGACAAACGGCTTACTTGAATGAACGCTGATAAACGGCGCCGACGACAGGATCTGGGCTCGTTTTTTTGTAGAATCTACGGAGTCTCGAACATGAATGATGGGGGGCCCCCCTAAACGTTGCAGAATGATGAAGCAAGAGCAGACTGATGATTTCCCATCGCTTTCCAGTAGTTCTGTGTAAGGATGGCTTCGATGTTTTCAGATTTTTGAAAGGCACATGTCAAGATGGCGACACAACGATGTTGCTTACTGGCTCGTTCGTTTTCGACTCTCTCTCATAACTTGATGCGGGCGCGCAGCCGTCGTTCGTAGTTCCAGCGTTCGCCGTATCGGTTCAGCGCCGTAGGCTAATGGAGGGGGAGCTATGCAACCAGGGATACGAGGAATACGTATAGGATGAAGGATTAGGATGAAACACTACATGTAGAAAAAAAGAGCGAATTGATTCAATATTAACCGAAATATTTGGGTGTGGTTCCATCAGTTAAAATGAGACACCGTGTCCAAGATGGAGAGTTACACGTCCAATTGTCCCCCCCCCCCCTACAGCGTTTATTTCATTTCAATATCTTTTACATCCAAAGATGTCCAAGGTGGGAAGTTTTAAAAATAACACCCTGTATGTAGTTTTAATAATAATTTGTTAAGTAATCACCCTGTTACAGGAGTAATTGTGCACATACCTATTTAATTTATGAACAAAAAACCTTATTCAGGCGGGAAACGCCGCCGCCGACTAAGAATTGAACAAATCTGTGTTTTGAAATTGCCTTGCTAGGATTGTCTCCTCAGAGTACTTACACCTAATTATGTATTTCATTCCGGCTCTAATTTTATCTACGTTAGGTCATTCAAACGTTATTCGTAATTTTACTTATGGAGAAGGAGAATAACGAGGAAAATCGTCACTCGAGGCGATTTCATTGCAATGAATAGCGCTGCCCCATCTTTTTGCATTTTGAAAGATGTAACTACAACTAGGAGACCGCGCGCGCTATTTCCCCTACCACGCTTCGCGCAGTGTAAACAAGCTACGACTTCCCACTATAATGACCTTCAACGGCTTCAACTCGTTTGAATTTCGAATGATTCTCGACCTATTTGCCATCTGTTGACAACTTCTGCAACCACTTTCGTGTTTCCAATTCCGCCATATGAATTAGCTAACTATAAAATACATAAACAATGGTTATATTAGATCTATGACCTTAAGACTACATAGACATCGCGAAAATGCTAATAACAACCAACAGCTTTTCTTACGCTAAAAATTGCTTGGATGAGATGACAGTTGAGTTGACAGCAGAGACGTTGACACTGCATAGATCTAATATAACTATGAATGGGCCCTGCCATGCCATGCATTCTTTATCTACGTCTTTTGTCCGCTAAACAGAGATCGGTTAACTCACTCTAAGCTGTGTGTCATGCGCGAATTTGTGCAGCTTTCGCCGCTTCTTGTTTTCGCTAGCGCATGACACATAGCTTAGAAAAGGATGGTGATACTGCAGGGTGTTTATGAGTTGAGAGTGACAGCAATATATACTTGTCTGAGATATCTTAGAGCCAAGCCTAACTTGAACCAGCCCCATCCATAGTTATTAGATCTATGACCTTAAGACTACATAGACATCGCGAAAATGCTTATAACAACAACAGCTTTTCTTACGCTAAAAATTTCTTGAATGAGATGACAGTTGAGTTGACAGCAGAGACGTTGACACTGCATAGATCTAATATAACTATGAATGGGCCCTGCCATGCCATGCATTCTTTATCTACGTCTTTTGTGCGCTAAACAGAGATCGGTTAACTCACTCTAAGCTGTATGTCATGCGCGAATTTGTACAGCTTTCGCCGCTTCTTGTTTTCGCTAGCGCATGACACAGCTTAGAAAAGGATGGTGATACTGCAGGGTGTTTATGAGTTGAGAGTGACAGCAATATATACTTGTCTGAGATATCTTAGAGCTAAGCCTAACTTGAACCAGCCCCATCCATAGTTATATTAGATCTATGACCTTAAGACTACATAGACATCGCGAAAATGCTTATAACAACCAACAGCTTTTCTTACGCTAAAAATTGCTTGGATGAGATGACAGTTGAGTTGACAGCAGAGACGTTGACACTGCATAGATCTAATATAACTATGAATGGGCCCTGCCATGCCATGCATTCTTTATCTACGTCTTTTGTGAGCTAAACAGAGATCGGTTAACTCACTCTAAGCTGTGTGTCATGCGCGAATTTGTACAGCTTTCGCCGTTTCTTGTTTTCCCTAGCGCATGACACATAGCTTAGAAAAGGATGGTGATACTGCAGGGTGTTTATGAGTTGAGAGTGACAGCAATATATACTTGTCTGAGATATCTTAGAGCCAAGCCTAACTTGAACCAGCCCCATCCATAGTTATTAGATCTATGACCTTAAGACTACATAGACATCGCGAAAATGCTTATAACAACCAACAGCTTTTCTTACGCTAAAAATTGCTTGGATGAGATGACAGTTGAGTTGACAGCATGCAGAGACGTTGACACTGCATAGATCTAATATAACTATGAATGGGCCCTGCCATGCCATGCATTCTTTATCTACGTCTTTTGTGCGCTAAACAGAGATCGGTTAACTCACTCTAAGCTGTATGTCATGCGCGAATTTGTACAGCTTTCGCCGCTTCTTGTTTTCGCTAGCGCATGACACATAGCTTAGAAAAGGATGGTGATACTGCAGGGTGTTTATGAGTTGAGAGTGACAGCAATATATACTTGTCTGAGATATCTTAGAGCTAAGCCTAACTTGAACCAGCCCCATCCATAGTTATATTAGATCTATGACCTTAAGACTACATAGACATCGCGAAAATGCTTATAACAACCAACAGCTTTTCTTACGCTAAAAATTGCTTGGATGAGATGACAGTTGAGTTGACAGCAGAGACGTTGACACTGCATAGATCTAATATAACTATGAATGGGCCCTGCCATGCCATGCATTCTTTATCTACGTCTTTTGTGCGCTAAACAGAGATCGGTTAACTCACTCTAAGCTGTGTGTCATGCGCGAATTTGTACAGCTTTCGCTGCTTCTTGTTTTCGCTAGCGCATGACACATAGCTTAGAAAAACTGCAGGGTGTTTATGAGTTGAGAGTGACAGCAATATATACTTGTCCGAGATATCTTAGAGCCAAGCCTAACTTGAACCAGCCCCATCCATAGTTATATTAGATCTATGACCTGAAGACTACATAGACATCGCGAAAATGCTTATAACAACCAACAGCTTTTCTTACGCTAAAAATTGCTTGGATGAGATGACAGTTGAGTTGACAGCAGAGACGTTGACATTGCATGGATCTAATATAACTATGAATGGGCCCATGATACAAAAGACACTTTCCTTTTGCAGATTTATCTCTGAAACCTGACTTAATCTCAGCAATTTGATTGGTTCATTTGAATTTTGACCAATCAGATTGCAGAGATGAACTCAGTTTTCTGAGATAAAAGCCAACGAAAGATGTGTATCAATGCGATGTGTGTCCCTGTAGATGTTTACCTTGTTAATGTGTATGTAGGGGCGAGCTGAATTTACTGGTGGAGTCGGGTGCAGATTTTATAAATCTGCACCTAGTAGTAGTGCCTCCGCAGACGCACAGTGGTGTTAAAAGTCAAGAGGAATGAAAATGAAGTGTGGATTAAGTAGAATTACGAAATAAAACACTAAAATAACCAAATTATGCAATTAAAACTTTTGTGGGGGTTGAAATAAGCACTTATACCTACCTATTGCGAAGGAAACTGAAAAATTGTAAAAGGTAAACTGAATCCCAAATGCGTTCAATTTTATAACCGTCGAAAAACGGAATTATGCGAATTTTGCAAAATTTGCACTTAGGGGGTTGAAAAATCGTAAAGGTGGATGAAAAATCAAAAGGTATCAGGATTAACCGTGGCTAAGTAAAATTACGGAAAATAACACCAAATTAACCCAATTATGTAAATTTAGCATTTGAAGACTTGAAACATTGCGAAGGGGGATGAAAAAAGTGAAAAATTTAATCATCATCCAAATGGGTTCAATTTATTACAGAAGAAAAACGAAAATATCCGAATTTGGCAAAACTAACACCTAGGGGGTTGAAAAATTGTAAAGGGGGATGAAACGTCAAAGTGGATGAGAATTAATCGTAATTAAGCAGAATTAGAGAAAATAACACGAAAGTAAACCAATTATGCAAATTTAGATTTTGGGGGTTGAAATGTTGCGAAGGGGGTTGGAAAAGTGAAAAGATAAACATAATCCAATTGAGTTCAATTTGTTACCGAAGGAAAACTAAATTATGTGAATTTTGCAAAATAAACACTTAGGGGGTTGAAAAATTGTAAAGGGGGATGAAAAGTTAAAAGGGATGAGAATTAATCGTAATTAAGTAGAATTACAGAAAATAACACGAAAATAAGCCAATTATGCAAATTTGACTTTTGGGGGTTGAAACATTGCGAAGGGGTCGAAAAAGTGAAAAAGGCAAGAACAATTCATAAGGCAAAACTGCGCGAATTTTACAAAATTAACCAGCGGAAATCACCCGAAAAAGAAGCGGTCTGGGTAAATTTTGCTCTTTGAGGGTTCACATATCATGAAAGGGGTTGAAAAATTGTGGATGGGTCAAAAATTAATGAAAATCACTTTAAATCAATAACAAATTAGAAGAAAGCAAAAAAAAAATAAATGAAATATATTTACTCTGCTTGCTAGGGCTTAGGGGTTGTTAGTAGCGCAGGGGTTGGTTTTAGGATGAAGACTCATAAGACTTTTTTCAATGGTTGACCGAAATCTATTGAACCCCATAATTTTATTCCACCACTTACATGAAAAAATTTCCAGTTTCAACCCTTAAATTTCATCCCCCTTGTTAGATATTAATGAAAATTTGCCCATCCGCCTACAGTGGCGCTGTAAATTACCACATCAAATTTAGCCCTGATACGTTGAGCAGTTTTTGAGTTCTCGCATTTTTTTGTTTCGGCATGTTAGGGGGTTGTACCGCCTTTAAGGGTCGTTTTTCGCGAATGATGAATAAGACCTTTTTTGTACCATCAATAGAAAGCTATCGAATGGTAATATTTTCAACTATACATTCTTCATTGAAAATTCGAGTTTCCACCCCTAACTTTCATCCCCTTCGATAATTTTGTCCTAAAATTCGATCTTCCCTTCTCGAAGATGCAGTGTGTAAGATGTCACAGTTTCGCAGAAGATATTGCTTCTCTATGTCAAATTACAGGGCTTTATGGACGTTTCAACCCCTAAACTCCAACCCCCTATTTCACCACCCCCACATGCCCTAAAGGAAGTTGTGTTTTCAATTTCACCACCCTAACCCAATTCGTTTAAAAATTAAGGTAATTTGTAGATTCATGTTTTCAACACCTCATGATTTCACCCCTTTATGATTTACAGGGGTGAGTTTATTTTTCCGGTGTGACATAACTCCTTGCGTATTTACTGACTTCAGTTGTTCATAAATAAACCAATAGGGTTTCAGAAAAAATAAATAAAATACAATTATCGACTTGCAAAGAGTTAGGGGTGGTTAATGGCCCAGGGGTTGGTTTTAGATTGAAAACTCATAAGACCTTTTTTCAATAGTTGACCGAAATCTATCGAACCCCGTAATTTTAGGCTACCATTTACTTGAAGAAATTTCAAGTTTCAACCCTTAAATTTCATCCCCTTTGTTAGATATTTTTGAAAATTTGTCCATCCACCTATAATGTCACTGGAAATTCACAAACCAAATTCTGCCTTGATACGTTGAGTAGTTTTTGAGTTCTCGTATTTTTGTGTTTCTGCATGTTAGGGGTTGTAGCGCCTATAAGGGTGGTTTTTCGCAAAATATGAATGACACCTTTTTTGAATAATTAATGGAAAGCTATCGAATGACGGCAATTTCGACTAGTACTTATTAAGCGGAATTTCGAGTTGCTACCCCTAATTTCCACCCCATTTGTTCGGTTTTACGAAAAAACGCATCCCCCACAAGATTTCACCGATATATGTGTGTACGTTGAGTTTCCGACAGCTGCGTGCAACCCTTGCGGAGTTATCATATTTTTTGTTGTTTTCATCCCCTAAATTTCATCCCCCGAAATTGGCACCCCCTCACTTTCAACAGACTTGAAGGTCGAACGTGCATACTAATTTTCAGCAAGATATCTCCACTAGTTCTCGAGTTATTGCAATTAGTAGTTTTTCGGTTTTTCACCCCTAGCTCCCACCCCCTTGGTCCGATATGGCCCAAAAGCAATCCCCGCCTTACTTTTCGGGAGACGAAGCTGCCTACCAAGTTTCAGCTCGATATCTCAATCCGTTCTCAAGTTATCCGACGGACAGACTGAGGAGCGAGCGAGCGAGCGAATAAGCTAAGACAAGAGTACCTCCGCATTCTGCTACGGCACTAAAAGTGCAAAAGGAAAGCGCCTAAAGATAGGGAGATATGATATTGCGCATGTTGGGCGGAGCCAATTCACGATATCAAGTGTCTTGCTGACCCCTGGTTTTGACAGCCGAAACTGAATTTGAGGGGTTTAGACGTCACTGCGCAAGTCAGAATGCGTGTGATAATCGTAGCGTAAAGGAGATGTGCCGTCTTTTTTTAACGCACGGTAAACAAGGAAGACGACGAGAAGTGTAGAGTGCGTGATTCTTACAGCTATTACATGTGACATTTACCGTGTTTAGCCGGGCCCATGTTGATTAATCAGCTCAACCCACTTATTCCGCAGAGTGATATTTTTCTTCGGAAAGCGATGAAAGGACACATATTTGTTTAACGTATTATTAGTGCAATCAGGTACACAACAAACCATTGGCATTTTTCAACTGTTTTAAAAAACGTAAGACCACAATTATTATTACACTTTGCAGGTTAGTTGCTGTTTCCTATCACTGTGACGTAAATGTCAAATTTAAATGAAACACGGCTGTCAACCTACAACTTCCAACAACCGCGCCACGCTAAATTCCCTTGATTGCCAAAAACTTGAAGCATGCGCATTAGGTTCACTTGATATTGTGAATTGCGCGCGTAAGCACGTCAGCAAGAGAGTACATTCGAACTAGGCCCTATTAATTTGTGTAGCGGCAGTTGCAGTGCATGGTTATTTTCGAGGTTTTCTTCGGTTTTTGCTCTTTTCGTATTGAGTATCGTGTCTGGCGAGTGCATAGTGAGGTGTAATAATGCGTTGTGCAGTTTTTGGCTGCAATTCGGACAATCAGTCCAAGAAAAATCCCTGTTCTCCTGACATTACATTTTTTACATTCCCACAAAACGAGCAACAAATGAAACTTTGGGTGCACGCTACGAGAAGGAAAGACAATTTTAGTGCAAAAAACTCTCGTGTGTGCTCTAAACATTTCCTGGACACTGATTATAAAGTTAACCTCAAATATGAACTCTTAAATTGCCCAGCCCCAAAACGTCACCGAGGGTTAAAAGAGGATGCTGTTCCCACCCAAGATTTACCACACCTGTCATCGAAGGCAACGTCTTCTTGTGCCACAAAGCGAAGTGCAGGAATTAAAAAAAAGGAACGAAAGCAGATTGTCGAAAAGTTGTTGAGCACGT
Source organism: Pycnomerus fuliginosus (assembly GCA_963924575.1). Lineage (NCBI taxonomy): Eukaryota > Metazoa > Arthropoda > Insecta > Coleoptera > Zopheridae > Pycnomerus > Pycnomerus fuliginosus. The sequence goes on from OZ004622.1 coordinate 24,665,462, forward strand.
AAGTAATTTAAAGTCAAAATTATAGTTGCATGCTGTACGATTTCAATCAATTGAAAATTTGGTTTTTCATTATTCAAGAGAGAATATTGCAAGTGGCAATAATGAAGAGCTGAATAATAATGGTGGTGGTATGAGTATTGGTGATGGAATTAATTCAGGTGTAGATGATGTTGCTTACGAGACTCATCGAGAGGATATCGTTGTCACCTTGCAGACAAGAGCATCTACACCTGACACTAATAAGGGGTAGCTATTTTGATAATATGTTATCTCTCATTCTTTCCCATTTTCTTAATATTTAATTATTTTCAGAGTCCAAACTGATATGACCATTCTGGAAATTGATAGTCTTAAAAGCCAGTTAGACAATGCCATGAAAACTACAAAAGAATTGGAAGAAACCCAGTCTGCCATGGAGAAGATATTTTCAAAAAATCAGATTGCTAAATTGAAAAATAACAATAGACGCATGCAATGGTCTGTTTCTGAAATCTCCAATGCAATAGTTCTATACTCAGCTGGACCTAGAGCATATCGGCTCATGTTGAAGAAAGGTCATCCATATCCAGCTCTTTCTACCTTAAGAGCCTGGTTAAAAAAAATTAAAATTCGTCCAGGAATTCTGAGAAATGTTTTTAAACTTGTAGAATCTTCTGATTTCAATAAAAGGGACAAAGTTTGTTCCTTACTTTTTGATGAAATGAAGATAAAGAAGGAATACGTTTATGATCGTTCAGAGGATGAAGTCTTAAGGCCATTTTCTTATGCACAAGTGGTAATGATGAGTGGTCTGTTTAAATCTTGGAAGCAACCAATTTTTTATGATTATGACACGAAAATGACATCAGACACTTTCCTAAATGTAATTAACTTTGTAGAAAGTTCAGGTAAATCTGCATATTTAACATTTTATGAATAATTAAATATATAACCGCTTTTAAGGTTTCCAGGTGGTTGCTGTAATTAGTGACTTGGGAGGTGGAAATAGGGGTTTGCACAATGAAATGGGAATAACACACTTAAAGCCATATTTTAGCAATCCTCAAAATGGTGAGAAGATTTATGTCTTTGCTGATGTTCCACATCTCTTGAAACTGATTAGGAATAATTTTGTTGACCATGGTTTCATCGTTGATGGAAAGGAGATTAATAAAAGTGTTGTGGAAGCTGTGTTGGATGCTACGACCGCAGCCGCTTCAGATTTAAAGATAACTCATAAGATAACGAAGGACCAACTTAATGTCACGGGAGCACAAAGACAAAAGGTCAAATTTGCAGCCAAGCTTTTCTCGCACACAATGTCTAAATCCATCAGTAGATGTGAAACTCTCGGTTATCTTCCTGAATATGTGAATTGGGCTGAATGTTCAGATTTTTTTAAACTTGTATGTACATATTATAATTATTAAGTATACAACATTAATGTATTTACAGGTAAACGACTGGTTTGATATTTTCAATGTCAGCATTCCAGTTAGTGATGCAAGGACAAGAAATAGAGCATATGGGCTGGCAATTCAAGAACAGAATCAAATCCTAGACCAAATGTCAGAAATGATGTTAAATATGAGAGTTAAAGGCAGAAACTATTTACTTCCATTTCAAAAGGGTAAATGTTAAACTTTATTAGGTATGTTATTTGCTAAATCACAAATGTGTATAGGTATACTGATGTCAAATCTTTCCCTGAAACTGTTGCTGGAGGATCTTCAAAGAAGGTTTGGAATAGAGTTTATTTTGACGCGGCATTTAAACCAAGACTTGTTGGAGCTTTTTTTTGGGATTATTAGGGCAAAAGGCGGCTTACATGACCATCCAAACGCCTTAGAATTCAAGCACCGTTTGAGGGCTTACATCATGGGTAGAAATGATGGTGCATATTCTGAATTTGCCAATGTTGAAACAGATGATACTCCAGATTTACCAATAACTGGTCAATTAATCCAGAGGCTCAATCCAAAAAATGCCCCCCTTGAAAGTTGCAGTGAAGGTCGAACATTACCAGTTGACAATGAGGCTGATGAATTGCATCAGGAATTGCACGAATTGGCATATGATGGTCTGGAAAATTTAGCTGGCTTTATATGCTACAAATTAAAGGATCCCAGTATACAAAGATCAGGAGCCAGTTCAACTTACACATGGGTTGATCACCTAAATGAAGGTGGTTTAAGTATACCATCAGATGCATTTTTGGCAGAAGTGGAACATCTTGAAATGATTTTTCTTTCAGTAAATGAGGACTCATTATTGGCAACCAATCATTACATAGAGAATTTAATGACGAAAAGTCTACATGTAAATTGCTCTGACAAAGCCAAGAAACTATTTTTTAGATCTCGCATGTACTTTCGAATGAAAGAGTTAAATAGGTCTCTCAACACCCTAACATTAGGCAAGCGAAAGTTGATTAAAATTGCTACCTAAGAGGAGTCTCCTCCTAAGTGGAAATTTTAATAATTATTAATTATAAAAAGGGATGAAAATGTTATCTATTAAAGTGAATTGATTTATGCAAAAGGGCCTTTTATGCCTTACAATATGTATACATAAAGGCACTACTTTTTTTAGTTATGTATTTCATTTAAGTAATATTTTTCTATAAACTGCTATTGTTTACAACCTAAAAAAATTAACTGCAATAAATAAACTTGCCTACAAATTTCATGTTTTATTTTTGATAAATAAAAAATAAATTAGTTTTTAAATGCGTTCATTTAAAATTAAAATAACCACGTCGTATACACTTCACAGTTCATCATAATTTCAAACGTAGGTATTCCCAAATGAAATGTTTTTTTCCATCGTTCTATTTATCCCTGCAATGTGATAAATAGACATTTCACGTCTGTTTTTAAGATTAAAATAATTTAAAAATGCATTTTAATGTTCCGCTCAATGTAAAACAAATGGGCCAGCCTCGATTCTACTCTCTTGCTGACGTCATTGCGCAGAGCCGACGAGTTTTGGGATCGGGAATATCATATCTCCCTATCGTTTTATCATGGAATGGGCCCTGCCATGCCGTGCATTCTTTATCTACGTCTTTTGTGCGCTAAACAGAGATCGGTTAACTCACTCTAAGCTGTGTGTCATGCGCGAATTTGTACAGCTTTCGCCGCTTCTTGTTTTCGCTAGCGCATGACACGTAGCTTAGAAAAGGATGGTGATACTGCAGGGTGTTTATGAGTTGAGCGTGACAGCAATATATACTTGTCTGAGATATCTTAGAGCCAAGCCTAACTTGAACCAGCCCCATCCATAGTTATATTAGATCTATGACCTTAATACTACATAGACATCGCGAAAATGCTGATAACAACCAACAGCTTTTCTTTCGCCAAAAATTGCCTTGGATGATATGACAGCAGAGACGTTGACACTGCATAGATCTAATATAACTGGGCCCTGCCATGCATTCTTTATTTATGTCTTTTGTCCGCTAAACAGAGATCGGTTAACTCACTCTAAGCTGTGTGTCAATTGGATCTATGACCTTAAGACTACATAGACATGCTAATAACAACCAACAGCTTTTCTTTCGCTAAAAATTTCCTTGGATGACATGACAGTTGAGTTGACAGTTGACAGCAGAGACTTTGACAGTGTTGACAGTTGAATTTGACCTCATGGCCAACTTCTCCAATGACAGCAAAACGTAAACATCAACAAAAATGATGAAACCCCAAAATATCGACATTAATAAAACGTGCAGAGCGTGCCTCCTCGAGCAGGATGACTTACTCTCAATCCTCGACGAAAATCTCCAAGAAATCTTTACATTCTGCACCTCGTTAAAAGTGAGGTTATGCTTAAAAATCTTTTATTCGACTACATTTTTAGGTAAAAGAAGACGACAAGTTGCCCAAATCAATCTGCAATAAATGTAAAAACGACCTCCTAAACGCGAACACCTTCAAAAACGTCTGCCTCAAATCCAACGAGTTTTTTCATCAAGCCCAAGACACCCTCGAAATCGAAGACTTGGACCTCTCCGACCTAATAAATTTCGAGGAGGCACCAACCCCCGCACCACCCTCCAAGCGACCCTTAAAAAAATTCGATTTTGCCTGCAAAAACTGCTCCGACGGTTTCCAAGTGGAGGAGGATTTGAAGATGCACGAGTTTGCGGCCCACCCCTCGGACGGAGTCCCCAAGTGTGTAATGTGCGATAAAGTTTTCGATAGTTTAAAAATCCTGAAGAGACATACGAGAACTCATTTGAAAGTGAAGCCGTTTAAATGTGAAACTTGTGGTGCGATGTTCTCGGAATCGGGAAGCTTGACGAGGCATTTGAGGAAGCACAGGGGGGAGAAGAGGCACCTTTGCACAGTTTGTGGAAAGGGGTTTTATGAGGCGAATGTGTTGGGGGTTCATATGAGGACGCATACGGGGGAGAAGCCGATAAAGTGTGAAACGTGTGGGAAGAGGTTCTCGGATCCGAATGGGCTGAGGAGTCATATGAAGAGTCACTCGGAGGAGAGGAAGTACTGTTGTGAGATTTGCAAGAAGTGTTTTTCGCATTCGTTTGTTTTGAGGAAGCATTTGAGGGTGCACACGGGGGAGAAGCCCTACTCTTGTGGGGTTTGTGGGAAGACTTTTACGCAGGTAATTTGTAGCTCCTTGGTTGGTTTTTAGTTGACAAAGACACCCTTAAAGAAGATGCAAATATTAGTTGTAATGCTTCTTTGCTGTATACTTCGTAGGTCCTACTTTTCCAGCTTTTTGGTATGTTTTTTTTTGTGCCGTAACAGAATGCGAGGCACTGAGGGGTTGGCCACTGCGCAGTACTTTGTACAACGGGAGAGCAGTACGCAGTACAAGCAGTATCGAGCAGTACTTTAGCAGTATTGCGCAGTACTTCAGCAGTATTGCGCAGTACCTAGCATTATTCTGCGCAGTACCAAGCAGTACACTGGACAGCACCGAGCAGTATATTGCGCAGTGTCGAGCAGTACCGAGCAGTAAGACACTAGAGCAGTACTTTCTACACGAAAAATCCGCGTGGCCAACCCCTCGCGAGGCACTATAATTGTTTTTGGTTATTCACTTGCTCACTCCTCCTCACCCTGTAGGATCACTTGAGAACGGATTGAGATATTGTGCTGAAACTTGATGTACAGCTTTATCTCCCAAAAAATAAGGCAAGGATTGCTTTTGGGCCATATTGGACCAAGGGGCTGGGAGTTGGGGATGCAAGACCACAAAACTATTAATTGCAATAACTCAGGAACTAGTGGAGGTATCTTGCTGAAACTTAGTATGTACATACGTTCGACTTTCAAGTCTGCTGACGGTGTATTCATTCAGGGGTGCCAATTTCGGGCATTTGAAACTCAACGTACACATACAGGGTGTCCTGGAATTATGATGCCAACGCTTAACCAGAGCTTAATTACGTAAAAATATGTCGAAATGTTCCTATCGACCAGATGCCAAAAGTCAATCGTTTTTGAGCTTAGAATGTGACCCATTGAACATGGTTTTTTGTTAATATTTCAGAAACCACTTTATCTACGGTTTTCATATTTTGCACACTTTATTAGCTCTTGAGTACCTATGTTTCGGTACATTTTGTTTATTGATCAGTAAACGACAAGGGCCGGATTAGGGGGGTGCCCCAGAGAAATTTTTGTAAAAAAATGAATTCGACAGAAATAGCTGTCAGATATCCACTTTTTGTGATAAAGCAACTCAAAACAAAACTTTTTTCACCCTTGAGATTTTTTCGTTTACGCGACCGTTTTTGAGAAAAAAATTAAAAATCAAAAATTGGCAAATTTTCACATTTAGGGTACCGAAATGAAATCAAAAATCTAGTTAACTATTGGAAACGACAGATAAACAACCCGTAATTTGTAAAAATTAATTACTGGCTTGTCAAGTTTGTTTATCTGTCGTTTCCAATAGTTAACTACATTTTTGATTTTTTTTTCTGTACCCTAAATGTGAAAATTTGCGACGACAATTTTTGATTTTTAATTTTTTTCTCAAAAACGGTCGCGTAAACGAAAAAATCTCAAATTTGAAAAAAGTTTAGTTTTGAGTTGCTTTATCACAAAAAGTGGATACCTGACAGCTATTTCTGTCGAATTAATTTTTTTACGAAAATTTCTCTGGGGCACCCTCCTAATACGGCCCTTGTCGTTTACTGATCAATAAACAAAATGTACCGAAACATAGGTACTTAAGAGCTAATAAAGTGTGCAAAATATGAAAACCGTAGATAAAGTGGTTTCTGAAATATTAACAAAAAACCATGTTCAATGGGTTGGCTCACATTCTAAGCCCGGAAACGATTGACTTTTGGCATATGGTTGATAGGAACATTTCGACATATTTTTACGTAAGGAAGCTCTGGTTAAGCATTGGCATCATAATTCCAGGACACCCTGTATATCAGTAAAATCTTGTGGGGGATGCATTTTTCGTAAAATTGAGGAGATGGGGTGGAAATTGGGGCTTGCAACTCGAAATTCCGCTTAAGAATTATCATTCGAAATTGGCGTCATTCGCTAGCTTTCCATTAATGATTCAAAAAAGGTATTATTCATATTTTGCGAAAAACCACCTTTAAACGCGCTACAACCCCTAACATGCAGAAACACAAAAATACGAGAACTCAAAAACAACTCAACGTGTTAATTTTCAGTGACACTGTAGGCGGATGGACAAATTTTCACTAAGATCTAAAAAGGGGGACGAAATTTAAGGGTTGAAACTGTAAATATCTTCAAATAAATGGTGGTATACAATTGAAGGTTTCGCTAGATTTCGACCAACTATTGTAAAAAGATTTCAAAACCGTGAAAAAAGGTCTTTTTTTTTCAATCCAAAACCAACCCCTAGGCTATTAACAACCCCTCGAACAACCCCTAACTCTTTGCAAGTGGACATTTTATTAATTTTTTCTGAAATCCTATTGATTTATTCATGAACCGAAATCAGTAAATACACAAGGAGTTATTATTTTTTAAGTAGTCATTTAAAGTAATTTTTTTCACATCTAGGTCATTTATTGTCATTTTTTTGGACCAAAATAGATTTTCTCCTCAAATGATAAGTTATTGATGGATCCCACTCTACGCCACTGATAAAGAGAACGTCACGCCACTGAAAAAACCTGTCAAAAATCATTACAAGCCAATATTGGAAATTAGACAATTTTGTCATGTCATGTCTGTCATGTGACAGCTGGTTCGTATTGTGTATGCCCCGTTGATTTTCTCAATTGGATTTATATTCAATTTAATAAGCAATTGAAAATTCCAATCCCATTGAGAATTCCAAGAAATTGAAAATTTCAGTGGCATACAGAATAAGACTGATTGACCTAGTTCAAGTAGCTCAGTGCCTTCTCGCGGGTTCTAATAAGAAAAAATGAATTGAAGAAGAAAATTTTAAAAGAAGTACCTACTTTAATTGATACTTTTCTGGTCAAGAAACAAAAAATTGTTAGTTTTTAGTTTTAGAAATTGTTTATTTGCAATAAAATAGTGTTAACTTGTGTTACTTTCGAACATTATATCACTTTTCTTTAATTTCGTGTCATTTCCTTATTTACTGAGGTCATTTTTTGGGTCATTTTTTTGGAACTAGTCATTCATTTTTATCATGTCATAGACATGAATATCTAAATCGCCGCAATTTTTCAACGAATTGAATTATTGATGTTAAATTCAAAACACAACTTCCTTTAGAGCACGTGGAGGTGGTGAAGTCGGGGAGTTGGAGTTTAAGGGTCGAAACGTTCATGAAGCCCTGTAATTTGACACAGAGAAGCTGTGAGGTTTTACACTTTGCATCTTTGAGAAAGAAGGAGTTAATTTTAGGAGAAATGTATCGAAGGGGATGACATTTAGGGGTGGACACTCCAATTTTCACTGAATAATGTACAAAAAAGGTTTTAATATCATTCGCAAAAAGCGATCCTTAAAGGCGGTACAACCCCTAACATGCCGAAACGTATCAAGACTGGATTTGGTGTGTTAATTTACAGCGACTCTGTAGGCGGATGGGCAAATTTTCATTATGATCAAGGTTGATGAAATTTAAGGGTTGAAACTGGAAATTTTTGCATGTGAGTGGTGGAATAAAATTATGGAGGGCCAAACATTGAAAAAAAGTCTTATGACTCTTTAACCTAAAACCAAGCCCTAGCAAGCGAAATAAATAAATACATTTTATTTATTTTTTCGTTTTTTTTTGTGATGTTTCTTATTTTCTTACTATATTTTGTAATTCTTCTTAACCACAGTTGATCTTCACCCACCTTGACTTTTCATCCCCCTTCGACATTAGTAGACATTATTTGATTACGGGTACACAATCATCATTCAAATGTGATTGATATGAAATTATGAATTGTTATCATCCCGTGGGTGTTTGATTTCCATTTAGCCAATTTTTTAACCGTTCGTCATTGTGATTAATTTCACACTTTCTGACAAATAGCGACATTTATAGCTATTAACATACCTAGGAATGTTATGACTATCATAACAGACGCAGATGTCAATTGAAATCCGAGCTCGGAGAGCGAGGATTTTAAGACATCTAAGTCTGTTATGATTCATAACATCCGAGGTTTGTTCAATAGTTTATCGGTTTAAAGCGATTAAAGCCAAAATTAAAAAAATGTTGCGTGAATTCGCGTCATTTTGACAATCGAGATGACAGCATTTGAATGGGGTCATTGTTGTCATGAATGGTTAATGGGCTTGTTGTCTAGAAACCATTAGATAACGTTATGATCTGCTTACCAGCCTATTTTTATGCATGTTAAGAACGCTTTAATCGCCTGAAACCGGTCAAGGTTAATATCTTGCCACAGTTACTGCCGTTCTCTGTCAGTCTGCAAGTTTTAAACGAGAATGAGAATTTTCATTATTTTCCACCGAAATGGTTGGAACTGTAAATAGATTTTTAGAACCAGATTTTAATGATTTTTCAATGATGACAAAATCGGGTGCAGATTTTATCAAACTGCACGTAGTAGTAGTGCCTCCGCATTCGCACAGACGTGTCAAAAGGGCAACTTGTGGAAAATTTGTGTTTAGAGTAAGTAGCTAGGTGTTAAAAAGGGGTTCAAGGGTTAAATTTTCTCCAATGAATTTTGTTGTATTTATGGGGTTGCAAGGTGAATTGGGGGGAGAGTGACATTCTTAACGTTCAGTTCATGCCCCCATGTTGGAAGTGGTTTAAGGTAAATTTCCTCTTGTTGCTTTTTGTGTTTTAGAGGTTGAAGGGGGTGAGTTTTTTTACAGGCTGGAGCGATTTAAGGGTTACATTTCCTCCATACCTATCATTTTTTTGTGTTTGGGATTTGAAGGGTGTGAGTTTTGGGGTTTATCATTTTGCATTCAATTAGTCTCCTCTGGTTGTAGGTCGTCCAAGCGTTAAATTTCTTGCGGGTACATTTTTTGTTCTTGGGGGTTGAAAGGGGTAAGTTTTTGGGTGAAATTTTTTGCGTTCAATCAGTTTCCTCTGGTGGTATGTGGTCCACGGGTAAATTTTCTCCATGTCCATTTTTTTGCTACGGGGTGGAAGGGGGGTGGGTTTGGAGGTGCAACTTTTTGCGTTCAATTAGTATCTTCTGATTGTAGATGGTCCAAGGGTAAAATTTTCTCCGTGTCCATTTTTGTGCTTCGGGGTAGAAGGGGATGAGTTTGGGGGTGCAATTTTTTGCGTTCAATTAGTACCCTCTGATTGTAGGTGGTCCAAGAGTTAAATTTTCTCCATCTCTATTTCTTGTGCGTCGGGGTTGAAGGGGGTGAGTTTTGGAGGTGCAATTTTTTGCCTTTAATTAGTCTCTTCTGGTTGTAGGTGGTCCAAGGGTAAATTTTTCTCCTTGTCCATTTTTTGTGCTTCGGGGTCGAAGGGTGTGAGTTTTGGGGGTACTTACAATTTTTTGTGTTCAATTAGTCTCCTCTGGTTGTAGGTGGCTCAAAGGTAAAATTTTCTCAATGTCCATCTTTTGTGCTTCGCAGTTGAAGGGTGTGAGTTTTGGGGGTGCAATTTTTTGCGTTCAGTCTTCCCTGGTTGTAGGTAGTCCGAGGGTTAAATTTTCTCCATGTCAAATTGTTGTGTTTCGGGGTTGTCAACAATTTGTTGTTCTAGAATTTGTGAAGGATTAATTTTAACGAGTCGTGTCTAAAAACTACTTTTTTCAGACGCTGGGTCCTCGAAACTCACTTTCGAAAATTTTAGTGATTGCAGTAACCTCGCATTTTTTAAAATTGTGTTCCACTTCCATGTCCACAACTGTAAATAATAAAATAACACTTTAAGTAGGTAAAAAGTAGACAGAAACTTTCTAGTGTAAAATTTATTGGTCTTCAATACTATTGATATGAATATTTTTCGTACCATGGGTGTCAAAGCGAAATTTAAATGAGCAAATTTCAGAAAACTGCATTTGTAGTCTTAATTCTTTAATTACAGTTACTGTGGTGCGTTTTAAGGCCTTAATATTGACAAATTGATGCATTGCTATCGATTGAGTCGTTATATCATGTCCACAATAAGTTTCGTGCTGGAATAATTGAATCTACACAAGGAAATTCCAGAGACTCTCGGTTTGTTTAGCTTCATTGCCATGGTAACCTTAACCTAACCCAACAAAGATGGCGGACCTACGTCATGCTATTGATAAAGGTTCCACAATTGTTGGCTACGCCGATGACATAACATAATTCGGCTGAAATTGTGCGCTACATAGCACCGCCAGTCAATGGTTGCATTCAGCCGACGGATCTAAAACGGTTGTTGCTCCAACCGTTGTGACGCAACAGTTGCGCATTGGCTGGCAGTGCTATGTAGCGCACAATTTCAGCCGAATTGTGTCAACTGTTGCACACAATTAGCTAGGTAACAGCTAAACCTAGCACATAAACTGTGATATTATGTAAATAGATAATTTTAGGAGACTTGTGTTTGTTCTGGATGCGAAAAATAATTCTGACCTGGGGCCCAATCCTCGAATCGTTCGAACTGTTTCGTATGCGATGTTGCTAAGCAGCTGCCAATCAGATTGCGCGTACCTTGGCGATTCCGCATACGAAACATTTCGTACGATTTGAGAATTGGACCCCTGCCCAAGATAAAATTAGACTGGTAGCCTTGCTAAACTTTCCTGGTTTTTGGAGTCGTCGGCGTTTTTCAATTAAAAGTCTCATAGCTAACATCTAGCTGACACACCCAAGGCTGAACCCCCCCCGCACACAAACGAGTGTTACATTAGTACACAACTGATGTGTTGAATATACACCCCCACTGTGTTACAAAGCATTCACTTTCACGCTTAGTTCTAAACTACTATTCCTTAGAGCCATTACGTGTCGGTCCACATGCGACAGCACACAGGAGAACTGCCCTACAGCTGCAAAGTCTGCAATAAAGGCTTTGCCCAAAACAGCCAAATGGAAATCCACCTCCGCACCCACACCGGTTACAAACCCTACGTGTGCAGCGTAAGCAAGCATCCTCTTTGTTTTTTGTACCGGTCTCACTTTTTTCTGCAGATCTGCGGGAAGTGCTGCGCCCGATCTGGAGATCTCGTCACGCACATGAGGTTTCATACAGGAGACAAACCCTACGCCTGCACTATTTGTACAAAAAGGTACTCCACTTCTAGTCATCTCAAAGTCCACATGAGGACGCACACTGGGGAAAAGTACTACTTTTGCTCATTTTGTGGAAAGAGTTTCGTCGATAACCAGGGACTGAAGGCTCATATCCGGACACATACGGGGGAGAAGCCCTATATTTGTGGAACTTGCGGGCATGGATTCGCCCAGTCGGGGGCTCTTGCCACCCATAAGAAAATACATAACGCTAAAAGTTGCTAAATAAATGTTGAGAGCACCGTAAACGGTTTTTTATTTCTTGTCTCCTTTAAGAACCTTGCTTTTCATCTTTCTGATAGCCGCTATGGGGTGGCAGATTGACCTTCAATCTTATATAGATACATGACGAATTATATTTAGGGAGCTCCCACATAGCACAAGAGCGTCCATTGTAAATGCTGTGGATATACACGCACGGATATTCGAATACCATTGCATGACGCATATCCGTCCACGGGATATTCATTGGACTAAACATTTGTCGCCTTATACCGGACATAAAGTATATCCATTGCAGGTTTATTATGTGCATTTTCTATAGGAAAGATTGTGGATGTTGTGCATATTCGACGAATATTCATTGGATGAAGGGCTCATCCATATAAAAAACGCTATTTAGCACGCGTCGGATAAAAAGTACTTCAACATAGTTGCCGTGAAGTTTTAGTCACAGATTAAAAACTAGAAAATGTATAAATATACATTGTGCAACCAATGTATGTCGTGGATATTCGGGATAAGGAATGGATCATGCATGGACATCCATGGTATGTCCGGTGCTATGTGGGCTGTAACTTCTAGGAGGCAAAATTCTTGAAATTTGTATAGCTTCAATTATCCTTATCTTTTAGAGCCGAAGCATATTATGCGCAGGCACTATAGTTTTAGAGGATTATAAGGATAATAAGTATCGGTCGAAATTGGAGTTATTTGATAGCTTTCCATTAATTATTCAAAAAAGGTGTTATTCCTTTTGAAGTTGTTGTTTTTTGCTTTCATCAGATGCTCATCATCCTGCTTCTTCTCTTTCCTTCGAACACTTTCTTCTAGTAACCTTTGCTTCACAAATTCTGTTGTCAGAGCCTTCTCTGGCCTTGTTTCCAGTGCCATTGTTAAGGTGTAATAAGAATCTGGTAGAGTAGTTAAAATGAAGGCTACTAACTACTAAGTTATCTGCTAAATGTTCACCCAATGCGTCTAACTTCTCCAACATTTCTATCATCTTCAGGGGTGCGTGCGTAAAAGATTACACTGTAGTCTGATCAGGGTTGGGTCAATGTCGCAATATGTGGTTTTACGACATTTACTACATTTGGGACATTTACTACTTCACAACTGAAATATGTTGCAAAGTGGTCGCAAATGTAGCCAGTTTTAAAAAAGCGTCAAAATTGAAGGTTATGTTTTCGTACAGAGAGAGCAGAGAAAACTAGTTGTTTATTGCTTTTAATCATTCAAACAGTTATTATTATTAGTGTTTCAAAGTTAAATAATTACAAACTAAACTTAAAATAAGCAAATTTATGGTGCGGGGAAGAAACCGATTACCCAGATAGCACAAGACATTCCCTGAATATTCAGAAAATGTCCATTTTGTATTCAGAATATACCGAATATTATATGTATTTGCCATGAACATTTTCATGCGGGAAGAATAAGTTCATATCATCTCCAGGAATATTCTGAAATGCATCCGTATGTCAAATGAACATCTGAATATTCCTGGAGTTGCCTCGCCATATTTTCACCACATTAACGTTTCGTATGGTTACATGTATTTAAATGCAATATTCATACGAAGTCACCTGAACATGCGGTGTACATACATGACACAAGTTACAATGAATATCCAAATGAAATCCAGAATATGCGACTCATATCCAGGTTGAAGTTTGTTGCCGATAGATGGCGCGCATGGAACAATTAGCTGCGCATAAAACCTCTCAATGGTATAAAGCTTACTGCAAGATCTAACCACACTATTATAACATCATTTTATGATTCAGGTGCTGAGGACTTGAAATGGTATGTGGTATCCACAGGCCTGAGGCCACGCTATTCATTTCCTTCTTCAAGTGGTGTACGCCAATTATGCCGTGAATAGTCCTGTTCCTGTATGCTCAGAAAATATACATAAAATAGCTAACTGAACATTTTAGAAATGTCCATGGTATACACTATGTTTATCCCTGTATATTCATGTGAAAAATGGATATCCCATGAATATTCTATGTATTTCCATGCATGGAAACTATTTATCTAATATCCATATGTACTTCATTGGTATATCAATCTGATATTTTTATGAAACTCGGGTGGATGTATTTTGATGCTACCAGGTACCAAAAAAACGACATTTTGGTGATACACAGAATGTTCATGGGTCATTCACAATGTATAGTGTGGATATAAATAGTTCGCATATTCATGGATGAATATCCATTGTTCATTCATTGTATGTTTGTGCTATCTGGGTAGGTTATGTGGCAAATGTAACAAAGCTGATACAAATACATTTGCTACCCTCGTAAATTGAGTCGCAAATGCATAATTTGCGACGGCCCCAACCCTGAATGTGATGTGCAAAGTAACCGAATTTGGAATAGAAGGCAGAGTAACGTTGAATGGTGAACGAAGTCTGTAAGCATTTTCCTATACTATTCGTAAATAAGTTCCATACCTTCATATTAGCTGCTTCCGAAAGCTTTAAATTATTTGTCATAAAGGTTGAGATGAGACGGGTTATATTGTATCAATATTCTTGACAGTTTTTGATCTTTCTCTGAGCTGCGCATCATATCACAGTAGTCGTCATCAAGGTAAGCTTTGTAACACTTTCTTGTAACAGAGTGACATTCATGAACGCTTGTAATAATCACAGGCCGGTCATTTTCGAAATTCGTGAACGGCATTTTTGTTACAGAGTGTGTACTAAAGTTACAGAATGTGTAGGACTCTGAAACACTTTAGGAACGCACGCCAGCCAGTGAGCTTCCATATCATCTGCTTCACTTCTTCAAACAAAACAACTTTATTTGAAAAATGTACCTTTTTCGTGGTATTTCCTGAGAGCTTCCCAATATTCTTGAGCTGTTTCAAGCTTTTTCACATGTGAATTAATAGAGAATCTTCAATCAGTGCTATTCTGAATGACATTGAAAACTTTTGAGACATCCGATTGACTATTTCCTTAGTTTATACAAGTTCAAATGACTATAACTTTTTACACAGCGCAGGAATTGTGAATCGTTTTTTTAAGTTAGAAATATCGTTTTATTGGCTTCATTCCAGTGTTATCATAAAAGTGTGGAGATTTTCATCCATGGTTCGACATGGTTGTTTCCAAACAACTTGCAAAATTTCCAAGAAAATTGTTTTTAATGAGTGGAACAGGTGCACAGGATCCATATCTCAAGACCCTTTTGTCGTTTTTTGCCAATAACACTTCTTCCCCCATGAATTAAAAAATAACTTTTTTCCATTAACCCCCTGATAATTTTTTCATTCATCAACCAATTTTCAAGGTCGTGCGCTCTTTGTAACCATAAAGGATTGGCTAAACAGAAAACCCCCAAAGAATTTTCCTATCACAAGAATGCAATATGGTAGGAGGTAAAGAAATCACCATAAAATTTTAAACACGTTTTATGTGGAAAATTTACAATTAATCTTCATTTTCCCGTCTACGGCTAGAAAGGGCTTTCTCGAGGAGTATTTTGTTGCGTCATTTGAGAATGTTATTTTAACACTTGGTCAAAATGGACAAGAATTATGATTCCCGTTCTGCGGGATAAAGCCAACGCCAACGGTCTTAAATTAATGAAGTCCGACCCTTCCCTTAAGTTTCTATGACGATATATGGCGACAATGCAAGGATGTGGCAACTAAAGTGTCAAGTGTTAAGACCAAAGACCGTTGGTTTTCTCTTGCTCTTTAAGTATTGCCATTTTAAAGAAAAATTAATATCTTCCTAACGATTGATGTTATAGGTCTGTAGAGTTATTAACACTACGTGCTTTAACGGATTTTTATTAACAAGATAACGGTAACATATTAAAATAACTGAATAGAATATGTATGCGCGAGGGCGGTTGTTCCGAGCGCGGCCGTACGCGTGAGCGGCTTGATCCGAAAGAGGGTGAGTCGAGTCGTCGCGCGTCTTCCTCGGCTTCTTCCTGTTTCCGGTGAGTCTGCGTTCTTTGCTTCCGCGTTAGTGGCGCCATCTTCATATCTAGGGACTTTAGTTCCTATATGTTTGGTCGCCACATTACCCCCTCCCTAGTGTCGGAGGCACTCCTGCGTAGTCCTGAAATTTGACAGGAGGTCTGACGTTTCTTTTTGGGGTTATCGAGCCGGAACTTGGGGTTCGCGCTGGAGATGGCCCTGGGGCTGCTGTAGGCACTGTTTCCTGGCGTGATGGTGATATGGGCGGTCCGGGCGTTGCTCTCCCTACCGATGGGTCAGCGCTATTGTGGTAATCTTCGTCGGTCGCAATATATGCTGGTTTCAAACGATCTACCGAAACGTTTGTCTGTCTTCCTTCTCTGTTCTTTATAGTAAACACTTTTGTATTTAAGCGCTTGACGACTTCATGTGGACCGGTGTACGGAGCCTGGAGGGATTTTCTAACCGAGTCGTCTCGCAAGAAAACGTGTGAACATGTCGCCAAATCCTGGAACATAAAAATTTTAGGTTTATGGTGATGGGAAGCTGGGACAGGTCGGATTTCGGTAAAATGCTTTTGAAGTTGCTGCAGGAAAGAGGAAGTGT
Source organism: Pycnomerus fuliginosus (assembly GCA_963924575.1). Classification (NCBI taxonomy): domain Eukaryota; kingdom Metazoa; phylum Arthropoda; class Insecta; order Coleoptera; family Zopheridae; genus Pycnomerus; species Pycnomerus fuliginosus. The sequence goes on from OZ004622.1 coordinate 24,681,859, forward strand.
CAGGGGACAGGTTGCTTGTCAGGAAGAATTCGCCGGGTATGCGGAGGTTTGTTCCATATACTAGTTCTGCTGGTGAACATTGTAGGTCGCCCTTGATTGCTGTCCTGAGCCCTAGCATGATAGTAGGCAGGATGTTGACCCAATTTTCTGACTGGTGGCACATGATTGCAGCTTTGAGAGTACGATGCCATCTTTCAACAAGGCCATTGCATTGAGGTCGATACGGGGTTGTTCTTTTGCGCTCAATGCCCATTAGCTTCGACAACGTTGCCATTAAGGAAGATTCGAACTGTCGGCCTTGATCGGTGGTGATTGTGTGAGGAGAGCCGAATCTGGAAATCCAGTTCTCATAAATGGCTACGGCCACTGTCTCCGCTGTGATGTCCTCTACCGGTATCGCTTCTGGCCACCGAGTGAAGCGATCTATCATTGTTACTAAGTAGCGAAAACCTTTAGAGGGTGGTAGAGGTCCTACCAGGTCAATGTGAATGTGCTCGAATCGATTTTCTGGTGTGGGTATTGTTCCCGTGGGACTAATGTTATGCCGGTGCACCTTGGACTTTTGACATGGAATGCACGTGCGGGCCCATTGCTTGATGTCTTTGCACATGTTCGGCCACACATATTTTTGCCGGAGCAGTTTGCTGGTTGCTCTGCCGCTGGTATGTGCCTGGTTGTGGACCATGTTGAAAACTTTTTTACGAAGTGTTCAAGGAATATACGGTCGAATGTGCGATGCGGATGTGTCACAGAGAATTGATACTGGAGAGCCAGCTGGTGTGAACCTTTGCAGTTTTAGTGAGCAGGAGGATGGAGGGGCCTGTAGCTCCTCGTCAGCTTCTTGCTCTCGGGCTAACTCTTCGTGGTCAACGAAAGACGGTGTTGTGACGGCTTCGATTCTGGATAAGAAGTCCGCTACCACATTGCTTGAACCAGCGACATGTGTGATATCCGTGGTGAATTGGCTGATGTAGTCGAGTTGACGTTGCTGCCTGGGCGATGCCTTGTCTGCTTTCTGAAGAAAGGCGAATGTCAAGGGTTTGTGATCTGTTTTCACTGCTACATTTCGACCTTCTATCATGTGTTTGCAGTGCTTGATGCCTTCGTAAATGGCGAGGAGTTCCCTGTCGTACGTGCTATAATTCCTCTGAGGCGTGGACAGCTTCTTCGAGAAAAAGGTGAGAGGTTTCCACTGGTCAGCTTCAAACTGCTCCAAAACTGCACCGATAGCGTAGTCTGAGGCATCTACGGTGAGTTGCAGTGGTGCACCTTCCGAAGGGTGAGCTAGCATCGCGGCAGCGGCGATGTCTTGCTTGCACTTCTCGAACGCAGATGTGGCCTCCGGGTTCCATGTGACTGGCCGCTTGTCATTTTTCTTCGACTCCTTCGTCAACTCATTGAGGATTGCTTGAGTGCTGGCGGCATTTTTGATGAACCTGCGGTAAAAATTAACCATTCCTAGGAATCTTCTGAGGTCTCGAATTGACTCCGGTCGCTTGAATTCTAGGATCGTCTGGACTTTGCCCGGAAGTGGTTTGGTTCCGTCCTTTGAAATAAGGTAACCCAAATATTCAATCTCTGCAACTCCGAATGTGGATTTAGCAACATTGATAGCGACACCGTGCTCGTTGAGGCGTTGGAGCACTTGCCTGAGGTGCGTTGTGTGGAGCTCCTCGTTCTCTGACGCTATCAGGATATCATCAATATAGCCGTAGCAAAAATTCAGGCCTGCCAGCACGGAATTCATGAACCTTTGGAATGTTTGTGCCGCGTTTCGGAGACCGAAGGCCATAGCGGGAAATTCGAACAGTCCGAAAGGTGTAATGACAGCTGTTTTTGCTATATCTTCCTCGGCAACTGGGACATGATGATAAGCCCTGACTAAATCCAGTTTCGAGAAGATGGTTTTATGTTGCAACTCATAAGCGAAATCCTCAATGTGGGCTATGGGGTACCTGTCGGGGACGGTGATTGCGTTTAGTCGTCTGTAGTCGCCACAAGGTCTGAATTCTCCGGTTTTCTTCTCGACTAGATGTAAGGGGCTTGCCCAGGGGCTACTGGAGGGCCTGCAGATCCCGTTTTTGAGCATGAACTGAAATTCCTGTTTGGCTACCTGCAGTTTCGCTGGAGGTAGTCGTCGTGGTTTTTCTGCGACCGGTGGTCCTTGTGTGACGATATGATGTTTCACCGAGTGCTTCGTTTCCCGTGAGATGACCGAATTGCGCGTTAAATCCGGGAACTCCGTGAGGATTTTGTGGTACCTGGAGTTTTGGGCTACTATTGAAATAGCGACGAAACTACATTCGGCTGTTATGGCACTCACTGAAAGTTGCGTTTTATTGTCGACTAACCTGCTGTTTTTTAAATCCACTAACAAGTCATGTTGCTTTAAAAAGTCTGCACCTATAATTGGACGCGAAACGTTAGCGATCACGAATTTCCACTTGAAACAGCGACGTAGCGGTCCAAACACATGAGTTTGTCGCCGTATGTGTCGATTGTGGACCCGTTGGCTGCGAATAGTTTGAAATCCGAAGGCTTGGATCTTACTGCTGGTGGTTTTGGAATGACGGACAAGTCGGCGCCTGTGTCCACCAGGAAGCGTAGACCTGAAGAGTGGTCCGTGACGAACAGGCGGCTTAGATTGTGAGAGAGGCCGTCGTCCACCGCCTCTATTGGTGACGGCTCCTGTCGTTTCCCTGCTGCTGATCGTTTGCGGTGAAGGTGCAGGGTTCTTGGCAATTCCTGGCCTTGACTCCGAAACGTCGGTGGAACATGCAGTAGCCCGGTGTGTTGGAGGAGTTTGCACCTCGTGATCTCGATCGGTTCCTACTATAGCGGTTTCCTCTGAGATCCTGCTGAAGTTGTTCCACCATTTTCGTCAGTTTTGCCACTTGCTCTTCTAGGGATGCGCCTGTGCCGGAACTCGCTGTGTTGGTTGGTACGCTTGACTGTTGGGTGTGCGCATTAGCCGTACGCGCACGATCTAGTGCGTCCACTCGTACGCCGGCGGATGAATCACCGACTTCTACGATTTTGTCGGCGATGGCGGCCATTTTCTCTGTTTGCAAACCCTCGCTTGCTGATAGGACCACCTGGATTCTTGTGGGCATCCTCTGTATCCAAAGAGTTCGGAGTACTTCGTCGGAAATTCTCTGAGCGGCTAGGGCTTTCATTTCCCTCAGTAATTGGGACGGTTTCTTGTCACCTAACTCCATCTCGGTCAGCAATTTTCGGAGCTGTTTTTCCTCTGAGTCTGTGAAACGGTCGATGAGGTGTTTTTTCAGGGCTTGGTACTTGTCCTGTTCCGGCGGGGCGTACATGAGGTCGCAGACCTGTTCCAGGATGGTGTTATCCAAAGCGGCTACCACCGTGTAATATTTGGAGGTATCGGCTTTGATTTTTGCGATTTCGAATTGCGCGTCGACCTGGACAAACCATAATTTTGGGTTGTTCTTCCAGAAAGGTGGAAGCTTTGGTGGCTGCTGCTTGACCGTGAGCACCTCGCCGGACTTCGGCGCTTCCTCCGGATTGTGTTCGTCGACGGGCATCTTGGAAACACCACGTGGCTGGGCGAAATTTGTTAAACAACACTCGCGTGTCGCGTGACGCGTTTTTCTTCGGGGTCACCAATGTAGAGTTATTAACACTACGTGCTTTAACGGATTTTTATTAACAAGATAATGGTAACATATTAAAATAACTGAATAGAATATGTATGCGCGAGGGCGGTTGTTCCGAGCGCGGCCGTACGCGTGAGCGGCTTGATCCGAAAGAGGGTGAGTCGAGTCGTCGCGCGTCTTCCTCGGCTTCTTCCTGTTTCCGGTGAGTCTGCGTTCTTTGCTTCCGCGTTAGTGGCGCCATCTTCATATCTAGGGACTTTAGTTCCTATATGTTTGGTCGCCACAGGTCCTTTAAGGCACTGGTGGGGGTTTATTGCGCTTGGCCCCGTATGATGCGCATGCGTTGATCTTGTGTCATTTCTAGTGCATTTATACGTCATTTGTCACTACTGTCAACAGAATCTGGGACCTTTCACGTTTACCACGTGCTATTTTAACCTGCAATGATGATAAATGACACATAACTGACACTAGCCATTCAAGTAAATTCTGTCGGCGGTCAAAAAATGACTGCGCATACGGTCATACATGGCGGCATGACGTCACGCTTACAGAACCTATTTAAATAAAACTTGGAACTTTTATATTTTTGACAACTGTCAATTGAATGGCATTGACAGAAATTTTCTAGGCCTTCTAGATTTTGAGCAACGGCAAGCAACGTTTATTTTTCTTATGTCCGCCATTTTCACACCACCAAATCCGCAAAAATATTGGCCTTTCAAAAATGTAGCCAACACGAACTTTTTTGTAAGATGTCAGAATTTGAAAATTGGTATGAGTGATTTGTAAAATCGATCTAAACTGGGGGGCAAACCGCTGGGGATGTCAGGTGTACAATTTAGGGGGAAGTCCGAGGATTTCAGGAGAATGTCCGGGGATTTCAGAGGATGTAGTGTTGTAAAGCTGAAATATTTCAAATAAATTTCATTTCATTGAAATATTTCACACCCCTTGAAATATTTCATGCAACTTATGAGCAAAATGAGTCGACATGACATGTGAATGACATTCCACCCACCACCGAGCTTCGTATAACTTCAAAAATGGGGAAATTTTCCAAAAAATTTAATAATACTGTGCTTCGCATACCTAAAGATTTGGAAAATCTGCAAAGTTTTTTTTTTATTTTTTTTGTTAATATGTTCTAAATTTTGCCGAATTTCTTATATAATTAAAAAGTAGTGTTGAAACTTGTGGGTAGTACTTGTACCTTCTTAAATTTGTAAGTAAAAAATATAAATTCTTCTAAATTTATAAATTGGACCAAGTAAAAAATATTAATCCTCATAAATTTTTAAACTGGACCAAAGTTGGAATAGCTTTCATATTTAATGAAATATTTCGTGAAACATTTCATGAAATATTTCAAAAAAATAAGTTTCATGAAATTTTCACAACATTAAGAGGATGTCTGGTGTACAAAATACGGTTAGCGGTTTACCCCCCAATTTAAACTTAGATGGAAAACAATTGCAAAAAAGTACCTACCTACCTGAACTTCTTTAATCTCTTAAGACAATCGAAAACAATTGAATTCAACAATAATAAAATGCGTCTTACGGAAGAAAAGCCAATTTTTTTGGGTATTTGAAGGTGTCAAAATTTAATATGGCGGCCATAAAAAAAAGAAAAGTTAACTGCCGTTGCTCAAAATCTAGAAGGCTTAGAAAGTTTCCGTCAATACCAAATACCAATACCAAAATATAAATAAATCGTCAGGAAGATCTTAATTTTTCTTTAAAATTGCAATTTTTAGATGTTTCAAGATAACTCAGGAACGAATCAAGATATCGGGGAATTCTCTGCAGATTCTTAATCGAGAAGAAATAGCGCAACTTTTGTTCAGGAGATCCCAATAGTGAGCACTGAAATAGTTTCCACCCTGTATACATATTGTAACCATCAAGGCGATTCTTAGGTTGTTATAGTAATTATTAATAAAATAGTGATTTAAATTGAAATCCGTAGCAAGTACTGTAACTTTCTGACTCTACTGAAAGGGGGACCGTTGTGAAATCCCTCCAATCTTGCAAAAGGACCCCTAAATTTAATTACGTTGTGGTTGTGGTTCGTTTTACGAGGCCGTGGATACAGGAAATAAAACGGATCTTCCAAATAACAATTTATTCACACTGAAACAAAGTCTGGCCGCAAAAATAATACAATAAAATAAAAACCTCTCGCTCAAGGAGCTCGAGGGAAATAATTTACACGGTAAAGAAAAAATACAATAGTTATTATCCCCAACCTAAATCAATGGGTTTCTAAATCATGAATGAACTCTGAGCTAGTTTTATAACATGAAGGGTGCCGTTACCGAATGCTGAAAAAAGAATTAATCCCCAAAATTAAATAATATTACCGGACTTGCAAAAATCCGGGTTTCTAAATTGGAAAGCAACCCACAATACAGGCAAGTGTTAGGCGGGGTGCAAGACAAGTTTCGAGCAATGACAACTCTTGACGTAATTACGACAGCTAAAAATTACGCAAGTTCAGTGGCGTGGCGTCAATATCCCAGTGGCGTAGTAGATTTCCTGAAATCGAGCAAATTTCATGCACTAAGTAAATTCTACGGTACGATAGAGGAAATTTTGTGTTTTAACAAAGTTTAGAGTGAAAATGACCCCAAAATGAACTGAATGACACTGAATAAATGGTTTTAACGGTTCGAGGGGTGTGGACCCTGTGATTTCTCGTGAAAGCCCAAATTTATTTTCTTGCTGCTTCTTTCTTCGTCTTCAGTGTACGTGGTACAGACACTGCCGGCGGTCCCAGCCCCCTGTTTGGGGTGTCTGGCGGGATACAGGAAACCTGTACCACTAGCAAGCGACGGTACACCAGGCCAAATCACAGGTGGAAGATGTCAACGGGGCACCCTCCAAGTGAGCAACAATCACGTGTTGGCAAAACTGTAGCGTTTTTAACCGCAACTGAATTATTGTCGACAATCCAGCGGGAACAAATTGCAAACAAATTGCAGAGCTGAGAGAGCGCGTCCCCTTATGGATATCCCCAAATTTCCTTTACCTCTTTCTATGCTAATAAAAGGGAAGAACTGGATGCGCTTTACCAAACCCTAACTATTCCACTACCGAAATGCAAGCAAGCTAAAGTCTACTCTGCAAAAGGGGTTAAATTAATTAATATTTAGCGGACGAAAAAAGGTTCTAGTCTATGAAAGCTAATTAGAGATCGGGAGACCTTCAATCAAATGCACTAACGGAACTACAAATCTAGTTGCGTAATACCTGATCTAGTTCCACCCTGCAGACCGGGAGGTGTTCTACCAATCACCAATAACCACTAAACACTATCCCCCTACGGCGTGATTACACTAATTTCAATATTACACAAGCACGAACTTTAACTACACAAAACCCAAACAACAAATAACTATTTTAAAATATTTGGAAAATATCGCAAATTCGAGAGCTTTGGAAAATACGAGTCTCTTAGTCAGAAGCCTGAGAGCAAGTCCTCTTCCGGCGTCCTCTTGGGTTCGGCCAACCTAAAACCACCCCCTCTCTACTATATCCGGTCGGCATCCCTTCCTTAGTTCATCTCCACATTTTATAACAATTTATAATTAATTAAGAAGCTACGCGATTCGACCAGCCTTACGATACAATCCTGATCTTAAAAGCTAATCACAGATTCACATATCCTATCAATGAAACAATTTAGTTATTTTATGCAAATCTAATGAATTATCTAACAAAAGTCCAAGCAGTCCGGTGGGGTCTTTGAAGCTTTTCGAGCATGTGCAGGGTAGTGGGGGTTATTTAATGCATACGACAATCATGCAATTTTAAACGCAATCTAATTTGATAGGTAGGTTCTACATATGAACAATAGGGTATTAAACAGGAATCTGGCTTGAGGTTTCGGTCGTCTAGCCTAGGTGGCGACACCAGTTCTATTCTTGCAGTGAACTTTAATTTAAATTACAGCGTTTACGCCGAAAAGATCTGATTGGCTACATATGCGTCGGTTATGCCTACACACATGAGGTTCATACGGTGTTTAACGGGTTGTCGAGGCAACTTTAGCAGGAGTAATGTTTGATTCACGTCATGCAAAATTAGTGTATCTTGGCTACTCTACCTTTGGGGTTCATGCATTTACTGAATCAAATTGTAATGAATAAGACATTTACGTGATTAAATCCATTTCTCGGAAATCTCTACTGTGGGAACAACTTTCTAAAAAATTGTATGCGAAGGAATTCGGTCATAGAGTTTACAGCGAGGGTGTTCTGGGAAAACGGCAATTCAAAGCAAAGGTTTCTACAAGGCCCCGGACCGCCCGGATATACAATGCCCGTGACGAAAGATGTGCACGGTTTATGACTTTTGGCAATAAATAGTTCTAACTTACAGTTAATATTCTCGCGCCTCAACGACAAATTTTATACAACAATTTAATGTGGATTTACCCAATGATTGGCATTAACTGGCATATGTTACAGTACCTTGAGCACTTTTCTTTAATACATATTTCAATTAAATTAACACTTTATTTAATTCACCAAGGGAACAGTTGCAGAAAAAAGTAAACTATCCAATCAGATTTTCGAATGTTTCAAAATGGAAGCGGATTCAATGGCATTCAGAATAAGACTGAATGAAACCCAATTAAAACTTTTGCCTTCTCATTCAACGGATTTTAATGAAATTTGGAATGGGGGTTAGTGTTGGCCTTCTGGTGAGCCCAGTTAATTTTTTTGCCGATCCACAAACGCCAAGTGCCTTTTTGGCACACCAACTATGAAATTCGACTTATGAACACCAATTGTTTTTATCAGCACATAAAAGGTCTTCAAATTCTGTACCTAGAAATGTATTCACACTTAGCGCTTTTTTGTCCCAAAATCATTTTGGCATATCAACTCTGAAATTTGAATGATAAACTTTCATTTTCTTTATCAGCACATGAAATGTCTTCAAATGACGTCAAACTTAGTGCTCTTTTGGCAAAAAACCGTAAAATTTTGAAAAACTCCAGAAAACGCTTTAAGTTTGGTGGAGTCATGAAAATTTTTTTAATTTTGGGGCAATCGACCAGTAACACGTGCCTTTTTGGCATGTCATCTATGAAATTTGAAAGGTGATAACCTCTTGTTTTATCATCAGCACATGAAAGGGCTTCAGATTCTGTTTCCAAAAATGCTATTAAACTCTTGGCAATAAATAAACATTTTGAAAAACTCCCATCAACCCTTAATGAGGAAGTTGAGTGAATTTTCTACTTGTTGGAGTTAAGGGTAGTCTCCATTGCCCGTATTGCGGATTGGCGTTAACGGTCTGTGATAAATCAACTTTTGAAAATGGACCAATCACAGACAATTCCGCAATCCGTGATCCTCGGCTATGGAGACTAAGCTTTACGTAACCTTCAGAAGCCATTGAACTCAACTTATACAGCTGATGGTATGTAGAAAGTCGGTGAACATTTGGGAGAAAGTTAAAACAGTAAAAATCAAAATCGTTTAATAAATAAAATAAAGCATGTCATTCATCTATAAAACTAGTATCACAAGATTATACCTATTAGTGTTTTTGTCTAAGAATTTTGTTGAATAAATAAACAATTTTCGAGCAGAATTCGGTATTGAGCCTGCATTTCAGTAGTACATATCCGGTGATCCTGAAAACCACCATGAAAATAACGATAAACCCGAGCTCGATTCGATAGTCCAGAGTCTCCATTGCCATATCCGCCATTAGAATCTCTGGACGAGCATAATGACAGTATAGTTCCTCTTCCGGACACTCCAAGGGTGGTCTGTTGAAAAAAAGGGCGTTGCAGTAGCCCACAATACCGTAGCGAAGGAACGTCAAAGACATTAAAACTTTCATGAATGGTTCTATGGCGGATTTATAGCCCATTCCATAGACTGCTAGGGCTAGAATAGGGGCTAAAACTGAAGGGCCCACAATTGAGCCGTTCGTAATACTGAAAACTGAGCCTAACGCGTAGCCCAAACTTTGTGAGGTTAGGGAAACTGTCAACCCCATAAGGCAGAAGCCGATGAAACGGTGAAGTTCCAGGGGTTGAGCTGACATGAAATATACAATCACTGAGAACATAAAACCTAAAATAACCTGCAAAGGAAAGAATACAGCTCGTGCTGAAAGTGTCATTTTTGAACTTACAAGAAGTGGCAACGCCGCGACAGACAACGCAGAGTAATACGCCTTCAACCCGTACCATCGATTGAAATACTCCCTTTTCATCATTTTTACTTCCAGTGGAACTGTAAAACAAGAATATACTTTCCATTCATTTTCTATTGAAGTGACAGAACGTCAAAATTTGAATTTTATGTTGGTATGAGGAAATTTTGCAAGGAATTTTACTAACAGGTGAGTTGATAGAAGCGATTTCAGTGCGATACGTCAGAAAACATGACAAATGTCAATTGACCCAAAATTGCCTTTGTGTGCGTGCAGTTTTGAGTCAAGTGCAAAGAAAAATATTCACGAAAAAGTCTCAGGTACGTGACACTGCTTCTAACAATAAAAATAAACCCTAGAAAGATTTGTACGGTAGCGTAGAAGTGCCACATTTTTCTCTTTTGTTGTTTCCAAATTTGTAAATTTACACAAAAACTGTAAATTTACAGAAAAACTGTAAATTTACACAAAAACTGTAAATTTACACAAAAAGCCAACGGAAGATGTATATCAATGCGATGTATATCCCTGTAGATGTTTATCACGTTAATGTGTATGTAGGGGCGGCTGGTCTTACTGGTGGAATCGGGTGCAGATTTTATCAATCTGCACCTAGTAGTAGTGCCTCCGCAAACGCACAGATGTGTCAAAAAGGCGAAATGTTAAAAAATTGTTACAGAATTTCAAAATTGGAAATGAACTGGAATGAGTAAATGAAAAGAATTACCAGAATTAAAACAAAATTTGGCGAATTTTGAAAAATTAACACTCGGGGCTGAAAAATTGTGAAAGGTGATGAAAAGTCAAGAGGAATGAAAATTAAGTGTGATTAAGTAGAATTACGAAATAAAACACGAAAATAACCAAATTATGCAATTAAAACTTTTGTGGGGGTTGAAATACGCACTTATACCTACCTATTGCGAAGGAAACTGAAAAATTGTAAAAGGTAAACTGAATCCCAAATGCGTTCAATTTTATGACCGACGAAAAACGAAATTATGCGAATTTAGCAAAATTAGCACTTAGGGGGTTGAAAAATCGTAAAGGTGGATGAAAAATCAAAAGGTATGAGGATTAACCGTGGCTAAGTAAAATAACGGAAAACAACACCAAAATAACCCAATTATGTAAATTTAGCATTTGAAGAGTTGAAACATTGCGAAGGGGGATGAAAAAAGTGAAAAATTTAATCATCATCCAACTGGGTTCAATTTATTACAGAAGAAAAACGAAAATATCCGAATTTGGCAAAATTAACACCTAGTGGGTTGAAAAATTGTAAAGGAGGATGAAACGTCAAAGTGGATGAGAATTAATCGTAATTAAGTAGAATTAGGTACAGAAAATAACACGAAAGTAAACCAATTATGCAAATTTAGCTTTTGGGGGTTGAAATGTTGCGAAGGGGGTTGGAAAAGTGAAAAAGATAAACATAATCCAAATGAGTTCAATTTATTACCGAAGGAAAACTAAATTACGTGAATTTTGCAAAATAAACGCTTTGGGGGTTGAAAAATTGTAAAGGGGGATGAAAAGTTAAAGGGGGTGAGAATTAATCGAAATTAAGTAGAATTACAGAAAATAACACGAAAATAAGCCAATTATGCAAATTTTACTTTTGGGGGTTGAAACATTGCGAAGGGGTCGAAAAAGTGAAAAAGGCAAGAACAATCCATATGAGTAAAATTGGGTAAAATTTATTACCGAAAAAAGGCAAAACTGCGCGAATTTTACAAAATTAACGTTCGGGGGGGAGAATAATTGTTAAGGGGGATGAAAAATCAAAAGGGATGAAAATGTACTGTAGTTAAGTAGAACTAGCGAAAATCACACGAAAAAGAAGCGGTCTGGGTAAATTTTGCTCTTTGAGGGTTCACATATCATGAAAGGGGTTGAAAAATTGTGGATGGGTTAAAAATTAATGAAAATGACTTTGAATTATTAACAAATGAGAAGAAAGCATTAAACAAATTAATAAAATGTATTTACTCCGCTTGCTAGGGCTTAGGGGTTGTTAGTAGCGTAGGGGTTGGTTTTAGGTTAAAGATTCATAAGACTTTTTTCAATGGTTGACCGAACCCCACAATTTTATTCCTCCACTTACATGAAAAAATTTCCAGTTTCAACCCTTAAATTTCATCGTTGCGTTGAGCAGTTTTTGAGTTCTCGCATTTTTGTGTTTCGGCATGTTAAGGGGTTGTACCGCCTTTAAGGGTCGTTTTTCGCGAATGATGAATAAGACATTTTTTGTACCATCAATAGAAAGCTATCGAATGGTGTTATTTTCAACTATACATTATTCATTGAAAATTCGAGTTTCCACCCCTAACTTTCATCCCCTTCGATAATTTTCTCCTAAAATTCGCTCTTCCCTTCTCGGAGACGCAGTGTGTAAGATGTCACAGTTTCGCAGAAGATATTGCTTCTCTGTGTCAAATTGCAGGGTTTTATGGACGTTTCACCCCTAAACTCCAACCCCCTATTTCACCACCCCCTCATGCCCTAAAGGAAGTTGTGTTTTCAATTTCACCACCCTAACCCAATTCGTTGAAAAATTCCGGTGATTTGTAGATTCATGTTTTCAACCCCTCATGATTTCACCCCTTTATGATTTACAGGGGCGAGTTCATTTTTCCGGTATTACATAACTCCTTGCGTATTTACTGACTTCAGTTGTTCATAAATAAATCAATAAGGTTTCAGAAAAAATAAATCAAATATATTTATCCGCTTGCAAAGAGTTAGGGGTGGTTAATAGCCTAGAGGTTGGCTTTAGGTTGAAAACTCATAAGACCTTTTTTCAACAGTTGACCGAAATCTATCGAACCCCGTAATTTTATGTTACCATTTACTTGAAGAAATTTCAAGTTTCAATTCTTAAATTTCATCCCCCTTGTTAGATTTTAGTGAAAGTTTGTCCATCCACCTACAATGTCACTGAAAATTAACACACCAAATTATGCCTTGATACGTTGAGTAGTTTTTGAGTTTTCGCATTTTTGTGTTTCTGCATGTTAGGGGTTGTAGCGCCTATAAGGGTGTTTTTTCTCAAAATATGAATAACACCTTTTTTGAATCATTAATGGAAAGCTATCGAATGACGCCAATTTCGACCAACACTTATTAAGCGGAATTTCGAGTTGCAACCCCTAATTTCCACCCCATCTGTTCGATTTTACGAAAAACGCATCCCCCGCATGATTTCACCGATATATGTGTGTACGTTGAGTTTCCGACAGCTGCGTGCAACCCTTGCGGAGTTATCATATTTTTTGTGGTTTTGATCCCCTAAATTTCATCCCCCGAAATTAGCACTCCTTCACCTTCAACAGACTTGAGGGTCGAACGTACATACCAAGTTTCAGAAAGATACGTCCACTAGTTCTCGAGTTATTGCAGTTAATAGTTTGTCGGTTTTACACCCCTAACTCCCACCCCCGTGGTCCGATATGGCCCAAAAGCAACCCCCGCCGAGATTTTCCGGGTATACACATGTGTACAAAATTTCAGCTCGATATCTGCTTTCGTTCTCAAGTTATGCGATGGACAGAGTAGACGGACGGCCGGTCGAGCGAGCGAGCGAGCGAGCGAATTCACTAAAAAACTGTAAATTTACAGAAAAACTGTAAAACTGTAAATTTACACAAAAGTGTCAATTTACAAAAAAACTGTCATTTTACACAATTTTTTTGTAAATTCCCGCCAAACAACGGTCATTGCGCGGAACTTACTATGGGTACGGTCGGCACGTGACGTGACGGGACGGGGCTAGAGTGGCTGCTGCAAGTGTAAATTTTTTACAGTTTTTGTGTAAATTTACAGTTTTTGTGTTTTACAGTTTCTTCTTCCGTTTACACATTTTTTGTGGTAATTTGGAAACAAAAAAAGAGAAAAATGTGGCACTTCTGCGCTTCCGTAAATTTGGGTTATGCAATGTTTTTGCTTTCCCGCTAAAGGACACCGCACACATCTTATGCATTTTTAAAGACCAGTTAATGTTCTTAATTTTTATATCGTTCGATAGGTCTTTAAATTATGAACAATTCATATCATTGCGCCAACTTCCCAGGAGCAATAGTTTGAGCGCTATGAATTAATATGTCACCAAAACTCTTATGGGAATTTGCACGGGCGGCTAAAACAAACACGCCGTTGTTTATGACCCCTAATTGCTCATCATGAAGCAATATGCACCCTGCCGCGCCAGGTGGTCTGTTTGGCACGTTGCTTTCTCTTGTTACAAAGAAATCTGGCTGGACAAATGCATATTTGCTTATTTATTTTTTTCAATGTATGTATTGTAGGTACCTATATTGATAAATTAAGTTGAAGTTGACGTAATTAAATTTTTTTGAGCCATAACAACAAACTTTATTTAGCACATGTTGGTGGTTTTTATTATAAGAGCTTATTTGCATATGTAAGTGGTGCATTTTTTGGTCACTTTTGAGATTGATTCGACATAAGCTGCAATAACAAAATTACATTTCCGGGAATTTTTACAATCTTAAATCAATTACCTGTTGCAATACCCTTATCGACAGATCGACTCTAGAGGATTAAGGATTATTGTTATTCTTCATGAGTCACTCCCATTAGGCACCTAATCCCCATCGTTAACCCACCCTAATTTCGAAACTATATTTAAACATAAACAATTATTTTACAATGAAAAGCGTAGTGGGGTATTAGGTATAAATTACCTGGGTGGTAGTTTTTCAAATCATTAGTTTTCTATTCCATATCGTTGTGAGGCATTCCAATTTTTATTGTGATTTTCAACTTATGTGACTTATTTTTATTTACCGAAATATACCTAATATAAAAATAATGCAGGTATCCGTCTGCACAATAATCTTTAGAGATTTCTTTCTAACAATAGAAAGCGCCAAACAGACCACCTGGCGCGGCAGGGTGCATATTGCTTCATGATGAGCAATTAGGGGTCATAAACAACGGCGTGTTTGTTTTAGCCGCCCGTGCAAATTCCCATAAGAGTTTTGGTGTCATATTAATTCCTAGCGCTCAAACTATTGCTCCTGGGAAGTTGGCGCAATGATATGAATTTTTCATAATTTAAAGACCTATCCAACGATATAAAAATGAAGAAAATTAACTGGTCTTTTAAAATGCATAAGATGTGTGCGGTGTCCTTTCTATCAAATTGTCAAAAGTACCATCCCTTACAAATTAGGGTTGTATAGTTCCAGAAAAATTTTAGATCTTCAATAGAAAACGAATGGAGTAAAGTTAAAACGACAACAAATATTTACATAGTAACACCGGCAACATTGTGTGCGTGTACATGAAGAACACGTTGCAGCTCGCGCAGTACTTGAAGATCGCCACAGTCTGTTGGGCGTTATTCCCGATGCCGTAAAAGATTCCACCAATGATGAGTCCCGACAGGAGATGGTGGAAGAACTGGATGACCAATCCGATTTTGTTTCGTCCCATTTGGACGAACATCCGATGGAGGAGGATCGCGAACTGGGTATAGAAGGACGTGGCGTAGACGATGTCGTGTTTTTGGATTTCTTTGGTGGTTTCTTCGTAGACGGAAGTCGTGGAAACGACTTCGACCATTTTTTCCTCTTTCAACATATTTTCGTGCAGGTGGATCTTGCCGTTTTGGATGCCTGTCGAGAGGGCTGTGACCACATCGGGGTTGGTGTAAACCACTTCTATTACTAAATTATAAATTTATTTTTTATTTTTATTTTTATTATAAAAAAAATTGGAAAAACAGTCAAATGTGAGGGAACTTACTGTAGTCTGTGGGGGTGTGGAATGGGGGGCACGGACAGCCAGTTTGGTATAGAAATTGGACTAGTTGGGAGGGGGCGCCATTGTATACGCAGGTCCCGTCTGCCACCACGTAGAGCTGAAAAACGGGATTTTTTATCTACTTTAAAGGGGTAGTAAAGGGAAACGGCCAAGTTCCACCCCGGAGTCCAACCGGATGCGTTTGTTAGGAAATTTCTTTTCTGAACGATTTTTATTTGGTTTCGTCGAGTTCATTTTATAAAACAGCGAAAACGAAAACTGTTTTCAATAATATTATGTCGATTAAACAACTCAAGAATTTTAAACCAATCAAACGCCAGAATTTAGAGACAATCGACCAATCACTATGGTTCTGAACTGAAAAACACCACTAGTGAAAGCAGGATGGTTTTCCAGCGATTATTTTATACATTAAGTATTGAACCAATCCCAAGCAGCATTTAGTATACCAGTAACCAATCAAATTCTGATTACAGTGATAATCCTACAACGTCAACTTGACACTACTTGCTCAATACTTTAATTTATAAAATAATCTGCAAAATACGATTCGTAGTCTCTTGGTTGCCTTGTTGAGTCCTCATGGATGCACTACTTGTCAAATGGTAGATTTTTTTCGGCCAAAGAGGACTCGAGCAAGCTCTCGTCCTCTTTTTAGCCTAAAAAAATCTACCCTTTTGACTCGTAGTTGACAACCATTCGGACGTCAAAACCTGCGGCAATCAAGAGACTACTCGTCGTATTATTAATGATAATACTAGAACGTCAACTTGACATTACTTACTCAATACTTTAATCTATAAAATAATCTGCAAAATACGATTCGTAGTCTCTTGGTTGCCTTGTTGAGTCCTCATGGATGCACTACTTGTCAAATGGTAAATTTTTTTCGGCCAAAGAGGACTTGAGCAAGCTCTCGTCCTCTTTTTAGCCTAAAAAAATCTACCATTTTGACTCGTAGTTGCTTAATCATCCGAATATAATTCGTGGCTTGTTTTTCTGCAAAATTTGCTTACAAATACATTCGTAGCTTTTTTTTGCTAAACAACTTCGAAGACAAGGAGAAAATAATGAAGAATAAGAGTAAATTAAAAGAATATAAAGAAGAAAGAATATACATTAACAACGATCTAACAGTAAAAGAAAGAGAAATACAAAGACAGATACAGAAAATAGCAGGAGAGAGAAAGGAAGGAAAAAACGTAAAAATTGGCTACCGAAAACTAGCAATCGATGGAAGGGAATGGAAATGAAATAGGGAAAGAGACATTCTAGAAGTGCAACCAACAAAAAACTAAAAAAAAAGCGTAGCAAGCAGACGAATGCAATGCAAAAGGATATGAGACCGGAGAAAATAAATAAACGCAATGCTGTAGAGAGAAAGGGAAACAGATATATACAACTGTATAACAGAAGGACGAGAGAAAGAAGAAACATTCAGAGGAAGAGGGAAGAACAGATCAGAAGCAGGGAAAGAAAAGGAAACATGAGAAGAAAAAGGGAAAAGAAGATGTAAATTCCTGTTCTAGAACGTAGCCGGGAAAAGAAACAAGGATGAAGAAGTATGGAATTATATTATAGTGTAGGACGGAACATAGCAAGCAGACGAATGCAATGAAAAAGGATATGAAACCGGAGAAAATAAATAAACGCAGTGCTATAGATAGAGAAAGGGAAACAGATACATACAACGGTATAACAGAAGGACAAGAGAAAGAAGAAACATTCAGAGGAAGAGGGAAGAACGGATCAGAAGCAGGGAAAGAAAAGGAAACAAGAGAAGAAAAAGGAAAAAGAAGATGTAAATTCCTGTTCTGGAACGTAGCCGGGATAAGAAACAAGTATGAAGAAGTATGGACATGGGTAGAGGAAGAGGGTTGGGAGAAAACACAAAAAAAATTACCGAACGACTACAGCTGGGAATGGCAAAAGAGAAGGGGCAGAGCGAGGGAGGAATTCTGTTGGGAATAAAAAAGGGAATCAAGGATATAAAAGAAGAAAAAAGAAATGGATAAAAAGTGATAATAGACAATAAGAAGTGGAGAATAATGATAGTGTACAGCAGGGACGTGAAAACAATGAAAAAGAAAATAGAAGAGAGGATAGAAGAAGGGAAAGGAAAACGCATACTTATAGGGGGGGATTTCAACGCAAGACCGGGCGAAAGGGGAGCAAGAACATGGACAGAAAACAGAGGAACCGCAAGAAGAGAAACAAAAGACAAAGCAAAGAATAAAGAAGGAAAAATCCTAGAAGAACTTGTAGAAGAAAGGGGATGGGAAGTATTAAATGGAAATAAAGAAGGGGATGAAAAGGGGGAGTTTACATATGTAGGAGCAAATGGGGAATTTGTAATAGATTACGTAATAGTGAATGAAGAAGCATCGGAAGAAGTAGAGAGGTTCAGAATAGGGGAAATGGTAGAATCAGACCTCATGCCGTTAGAGGGGGCAATAAGAAGAGAGGAGGAAGGAAAAAGAAACAAAGGCAGAGGAACAAGGAGGATAATAAAGAAAGAAAGGTGGGATGGAGAGACAATCAAAGAATACAGGCAAAACCTGGGAAAAGCAAAATTCGAAGCAAAGGGAGTAGAAGAAAAAATTACAGAGCTGGAGAGAATTATAGGAAGGGCAGTAACAAGAGAGGAAATAACATTAAAGGGAGTCAAGGAAGTGGTTTGATATAGAATGTAAGAGGGCAAAAAGAGAGACGAGGAGAGAAGCAAAATTTGCTTAAAAATACATTCGTAGCTTTTTTTTGCTAAACAACTTCGAAGACAAGGAGAAAATGATGAAGAATAAGAGTAAATTAAAAGAATATAAAGAAGGGAGAATATACATTAACAACGATCTAACAGTAAAAGAAAGAGAGATACAAAGACAGATACAGAAAATAGCAGAAGAGAGAAAGGAAGGAAAAAACGTAAAAATTGGCCACCGAAAACTAGCAATCGATGGAAGGGAATGGAAATGGAATAGAGAAAGAGACATTCTAGAAGTGCAACCAACAAAAAAGAAAGTGTAGGACGGACCATAGCAAGCAGACGAATGCAATGAAAAAAGATATGCGACCGGAGAAAATAAATAAACGCAATGCTATAGATAGAGAAAAGGAAACAGATAGGGTCAATCGACCAGTGAATGAACAAATAACACAAACTCTATCTTTGTATTTCTTTCCAACCTTAATTTATCTATCAAATATCATGGTAAAATATTCTTTAGTAGCATTTATTGTTTTAAAATTTTTGAGGCACATTTGTAATGAGTTTTTTATTGCTTTAGTGGGCTAAAAAAAATAATTTCAGACAAAACCCTGTAAAACCCAGTGAATGAACAAGAAAGACCAGTTAATGAACCGAGAAAAGCCAGTTAATGAACAATGTACTTTTATTATAAAAATTAGATACAAAAAGTGTTAAACTTGGACGTTATAAATACCCCGGGATTGAAGTTTTGGCTGACAAATCTTTTTAATGATTTCATCCTTTTGATACCAAATTTGGTCGGGTCGCTTTGGCCATTTCCATTGATTTTTCTGTTTTTCTTCCATGACACTAATCTCATACTCTTCCTCGTCCTCTTCAATATTTTTAATAATTCCTGGGTATTTTTTATTCTCATAATTCACTAGGACGTAGTCTCCTGTACTCAAGCTTAACTCCTGATCGTCTAGATCATTATCTAACTCCTTATCGTCAGAAGAACCCGATTTTGGTTTCTCAGTTTTTCGTTGTCGTTTGGATCTCAATTTATTGGCCTCTTTTTCTCTTTTCAGCTGCTCCTTTGCCAGTTTTCTTTTCCGGATGTTTTCTTCTTTTTCGGTTTTTATTTTTTCTTGCTGCTTGTGAAATTCCATCCATTTGATTGATGTCACAGCATACGGCATTGCCGAACGAGCCTTGTTACGTTTCTTTAAATCACCTTCCTTCTTTGGCCAATGCAAGTGTTTTTTCCAAAAATCTTCCTCTGAAACCTGTTCAGTTTTATCTTTGTCTTTTGAGGTTTCTACCTCAACATTATTTTGTGCAATGTTTACTGCTTCAAAATCTTCCATTGAATCTTCTTGAATTCTTTTTGTAGCATCACAGTCAGTTTCATCTTTGTCTTTTGTGGTTTCTACCTCAAGATTATTTTGTGCAATATTAAATACTGTTTCAAAATCATCCACTGAATCTTGTTCACCTCGTTTTATTACATTAGAAATAACTTTAATTCTGTTTGTAGCATCCTCGGTAGTATCACAGTCAGTTTCATCTTTGTCTTTCTTGGTTTCTACCTCAACATTATTTTGTTCGACTTTAAATACTGTTTCAAAATATTCCACTGAATCTTGTTCACCTTGTTTTATTACATTAGAAATAACTTTAATTCTGTTTGTAGCATCCTCGGTAGTATCACAGTCGGTTTCATCTTTGTCTTTTTTGGTTTCTACCTCAACATTATTTTGTGCGACTTTAAGTACTGTTTCAAAATCTTCCGCTGAATCTTCTTCACCTTGTTTTATTACATTAGAAATAACTTTAATTCTTTTGGTAGTATCACAGTCAGTTTCATCTTTGTCTTTTGTGGTTTCTTCCTCAACATTATTTTGTTTGACTTTAAATACTGTTTCAAAATCTTCCACTGAATCTTGTTCACCTTGTTTTATTACATTAGAAATAACTTTAATTCTGTTTGTAGCATCCTCGGTAGTATCACAGTCGGTTTCATCTTTGTCTTTTTTGGTTTCTACCTCAACATTATTTTGTGCGACTTTAAGTACTGTTTCAAAATCTTCCGCTGAATCTTCTTCACCTTGTTTTATTACATTAGAAATAACTTTAATTCTTTTGGTAGTATCACAGTCAGTTTCATCTTTGTCTTTTGTGGTTTCTTCCTCAACATTATTTTGTGTGACTTTAAATACTGTTTCAAAATCTTCCACTGAATCTTGTTCACCTTGTTTTATTACATTAGAAATAACTTTAGTTCTTTTTGTAGCATCACAGTCAGTTTCATCTTTGTCTATTTTGGTTTCTACCTCTACATTATTTTGTACAATATTTAATATTTTTTCAAAATCTTGTCCACCTTGTTTTACTACAACATTAGAAATGACTTTAATTCTTTTTGTAGCATCACAGTCAGTTTCATCTTTGGCTTTTTTGGCTTCTACCTCACAATCTATTTTTGATAGAATGCATTTATCAATTGTTGATTCATCAACATCATTAGTTTCATCATCTCTATCACCATTATTATTTTTAGGTTCTACACTAAAATCACAGGAAATTCTTTTGACAGTTGTTAGATCTGCTTGGTCAGTCTCAATTTCAGGTACAGCTTTTGTCACTTCTTCAATATTTGGCATATCAGCAAATGGCTCATATAAAACTCCATCTATTTCAAAAGGCATACCGTCGAAATAGGAATCGGTAAATGTTTCTGAATTTTCCGGGCCGCTGTTTTGTAATAATAATTCATGTTCGTCAAATTCAATTTTCTCTTCTTGATCTGTAGTATTCACTTGACAAGATTTCCAAAAAGAAAACATAATATTATCGTTTGAATTATTAGTTGGAGCTTCAAACTCTTTTTTATATTCAACAATTTTTTGTTGGCCCAAAAAGTGCTCCATCACTTTCAAAGTCGATTTGTAGTCTTGAGATGTTAAGTTTGTGTCACCATTTGTTGGTTTTGAAAAAATCTCGTTTCGTCTGGTCGATATACATTTAGTATAATCGACAGCATTTGGGTCAAGAGGATATAACCCGCATATTTTAAACCCGTTTATTATCGTGCTGGGTTTATTGGCTTTGTCAAATGCTTCTTTAAATAATTGGGAAAAATTATGCCGTGTTATCGCTGTCTGACTCCTCTGTTTATGTGCACGGCAAACTTCCTTCCAGTGTACATTTAGTGGACGAAAAATTGTAACGTCGCATGGTTGAAGTATATGCGTTGCGTTAGGAAAAAGGCAATACAGAATTATATTTTTCTCTTGGCAAAACTCATACAGTTCCATACTGTAGTGAGATTTGTGTCCATCGATGAATAAAATAACAGGGAGTGGAGTTTTTTGTTTTAGTAACCAGGGATAAAATATGTTGGCCACATATTCATAGAACGTTGCTGAAGTCATCCACCCTGAATCAGATCTTCCAATTGCCCATTCGTTTGGCACCGATAGCGCAAGTTCTTTAGGAATCCGTTTATATGGAAATACCACCATCGGCGGTGCAGCAATACCTGCTGCTCCATAGTTGCATAATACTGTTATTGATTCTTTTTCGGATCCCGAAGAAATTTCATAAAGGTTTTTAAAATTCTTCGCCGGGCCCAAGACTAATCCAGATTTCATACAGGTGCGTACTCCAGTTTCATCTGCATTAAACACTCTTGTCGGATCATTGATCATGTCCATTAAATTTTCATTTTCTAAAAAGGTTTGTAATTCAGAAAACCATTCCCTTATTGCCTCCTCTGTCACGGAGGCACGTGACTTAGAAATTATTTCAGTGTGTCGTTTTGAAATGTAGCTATGTCTTTGTAAAAATAATTTCATCCATTTGTCACCAGGTCTGTCATCTGTAAACGGATTTGGTCTTCCACAATCTTTTAAAATTTTTTGGACTGCATCCTTGACTTCATCTGGGTGCATTGGGAATCCTAATTTTGCTTTAGATATAATCCAATTCTCTAGTCTGCTTTCCTCCGTTTGTCTCAAGACTGGGGGTGGTCCCATTTTTCGAATGTTGGGTACCTTTTCTTTGGCTTTGTTTGAAAGAGTAGATTTAGGAATGCCATACTTTGAGGATGCTTTGTTCAAACTCAGATTTCCGTTATGGATTTCTTCAAGAGCTTTGGCTAAAGCTGCTTCAGAGTACTTAAAGCGCTGGTAACCTTTATGTTTTTGAGTGTCCATTTGAGATCTGTAATGATCGAGTAAAGAAATGGTAGGTAAAATTAAAATAAGAAATAAAAGATATATAATAATTTAAAATGTTATAATCAATTAGGTAGTCCAGTCAATGAACCCCAGTCTTTGAACGAAGTAAAATTCAGTTTTCATTCACTGGCCTGACAAACCAATGAATGAACGACACTGAAGTTAGTGTTCATTTACTGGCGTCTGAGCAATTTGCTTTGGGATATTAATTATACCAAACTAACACCTTCTTGTACGGGGCATAAGGATCATTTTTACTCATTTCCATGTAATGACTACAAAACCAGTAAATGAACACGGCGTTCATTCACTGGATTTTGAACATTTTCATGGGCTAATGTATGAACACCCTATAAAGTAAGGAATTACTCACAATAAATGATTTAATGTTTTACAAATCGAATTCTCTTTAAGTTTATTATATGGCATAAGCATAAAATTCAACAATTTTGTTCTAACTTTCATTGTGGTACAATTTCAAGATGAGGTGTTTTTACATTACCTTAAACAAAATGGCTCCAAGGACGTCTCTTGCGCAACACTCCTCCGCTACACTGCCTCACGAATGCTTCGGAAACCCTTTAGGCGTTCCAGCGAACGAACACATCAAAGTGCGCAAGCGCAGTGTGCAAAATAAACAAAGATAAAGTGATTCTAGATAGAAATAACCTTATTTTATGCAAAAAACTGCAAGAGTGTTCATTTACTGGGTGCTGTTCACTCACTGGTCGATTGACCCTATGTACAACGGTATAACAGAAGGACAAGAGAAAGAAGAAACATTCAGAGGAAGAGGGAAGAAAGGATCAGAAGCAGGGAAAGAAAAGGAAACAGGAGAAGAAAAAGGGAAAAGAAGATGTAAATTCCTGTTCTGGAACGTAGCCGGGATAAGAAACAAGGATGAAGAAGTATGGAATTATATGAAAGAATTTGACATAGTAGGGCTGACGGAGACATGGGTAGAGGAAGAAATAAAAGAAGAAAAAAGAAGGGAGGAAGAAGTTACAATGGATAAAAAAGTGATAATAGACAATAAGAAGTGGAGAATAATGATAGTGTACAGCAGGGACATGAAGACAAATAAAAGAAAATAGAAGAGAGGATAGAAGAAGGGAAAGGAAAACGCATACTTATAGGGGGGCTTTTCAACGCAAGACTGGGCGAAAGGGGAGCAAGAACATGGACAGAAAACAGAGGAGACGCAAGAAGAGATACAAAAGACAAAGCAAAGAATAAAGAAGGAAAAATCTTAGAAGAACTTGTAGAAGAAGGGGGATGGGAAGTATTAAATGGAAATAAAGAAGGGGATGAAAAGGGGGAGATTACATATGTAGGAGCAAATGCGGAATCTGTAATAGATTACGTAATAGTGAATGAAGAAGCATGGGAAGAAGTAGAGAAGTTTAGAATAGGGGAAATGGTGGAATCAGACCACATGCCGTTAGGGGGGGCAATAAAAAGAGAGGAGGAGGGAAAAAGAAACAAAGGCAGAGGAACAAGGAAGGTAATAAAGAAAGAAAGGTGGGATGGAGAGACAATCAAAGAATACAAGGAATACAGGGAAAAGCAAAATTCGAAGCAAAGTGAGTAGAAGAAAAAATTACAGAGCTGGAGAGAATTATAGGAGGGGCAGTAACAAGAGAGGAAATAACATTAAAGGGAGGGAGTCAAGGAAGTGGTAGGGGATGGTTTGATATAGAATGTAAGAGGGCAAAGAGAGAGACGAGGAGAGAATTAAGGAAATGGAAAAAAGGAAAAACGACAAGGGAAGAATACGTAAGGCCAAAGGAAAATACAAGAACAAATGCAAGGAAAGGAAGAGACAAATGAAGGAAGAAGAGGAACAAAAAATAAGAAGTATAACGACCGAAAAAGAAGCATAGAGAGAAAGAAGTAGCCGAAGAAGAGAAAAATTAAACTAGACCAAAACATGTAAATATGTATTAAATTAGTATGTAAAAGGGCAGGGTTCATTTTCATTACAAACCGAAAGGTAGTAATAAAATTATCAATCATTCGTAGCTTTTGCTTTAAAGCGCTCGTGACGATTTTCGTTGCGAAAGCTACTCATTTATTTGTTTTGCAAATTTTGTCGGAAAAAATCAGTACCACTCGTAATATTATATGACAATTTTTGTAAAATAACCGAGAAACGTTAGGAGATAAAAAGAAATCAAGGTCAACTTAATAATTATCAATCGAGAGTCGATGTTTAATAACATTAATTTGCCGATAAAATAGAAAGCTGACCGGAAATGGATGTTCCTATTTCCCGCCAAAACACCGTCAGTGCTGCAATTTGATTTTATTTCTTACAAAAGGCAAGTAAAATCGCAAAATGTATTCCTGTTTTACGATTAAGAAATGTTGAAGATAAATTGTTGATGTACACTCGAGTGCAAGTGAATGTTAACGATTTATCAAAACTAGAAGGCAATGACATATGGAAATACATTGGGATTGTCTTCTAATTTTGATAAATCGTTAACATTCACTTGCACCCGAGTGTACCCTCTTAATTTCACTTTAGCACCCCTTCTTTTAAAGGGCAGATGAAAACTATCGGAAGACCCACGTGTTATTTTCTAAACTGTCTAAAAAAGATGGCGCCCTAGTTAACGCTTGCCTATCTCCGAAGAGCGTGCCGTTGATTTACATTCATGACTTTTGAACTTGTCCTGATCTTTCGTCTAAACGAGTACCAGGTTAAGGAACGTATGAATAGATTATTCCATTTATGACAAAAATAAATAAATTACCCATTTGTTTGTTTACATTATTTTGACGACTAACCGCAGTAAATCTCAAGTTCAGTAATTGCTATTCCGGTCGTTAACTTAAAGGCTGAATTCCAAATGCAAACATTTAAATGGTTTGTTGTGGGTGAGGCAATTGCAGAATGAAACAGGTCTGCCACCTGAAATCGCATCTCGTTAACTGTTAACACATTCATGTATTCATGGCCGAATTTGAATTATTGTGAAAAGCCAAAAAGAAATCTCATTCATCTTGTAGGCGTGGAATTTCTCTAATTTGAATACATAGTAAAATGCAGCAGAGAAGCGGCTGGAACCTCCCCATCGCGCGGATCTTTGTATTCAGTGTAGATAGTAGTCAATTAATTGTGGACGAGGCTTATTTTTTTCAATTGAGCGGATGACAGGTACTGAAATCGATCGAAAAATCGAATCGCCAAACATATCAAATCTTTACGTTTTATTTGCTTGCTATTTCTGTACATATTTACAAATTTTGTGAAAAAGAAGTTTCTACCATCTCCGAGATTGCCGATTTTTATTATCGAATTCGATAGCTGTTATTTTCCAGGGTCGAAAACCTTTGTTCCACTTTTTCGAGAAATGTTATTTTTGACTCACCTGATCAAAACTAGAAAGCACCGAAGCTGGAGGCTGATGAATCGTACAAATCACAGTTCGACCCAATTTACTAATCTTCTCTAGCAAAGTAATGCATTGTTTAATGGCCACGTTATCTAAACCCCTGTAAATAACAAAAAAAAATAATTAAAATTGATTTAAAAAACGATTAAATTCACGTACGAAGTAGGTTCATCTAAAAAAATCACCGGAGGGTTGTTAACCAGCTCTAAGGCTACAGTCAATCTTTTCCTTTGTCCTCCGGAAAGGTGTTCACTCCTTGTGTCGCAACATTTTTCCAGGCCCAATAAACTCAAGACCTCGTCTACCTGGGAAAAGGAATAAAAAACCAATATCGACCCGTTCCGTTAGATTTTTTCCAATATCGACCCATTTCCTTTGATTTTAATACCCCACTACCGAAATCAGAGAGTAAAAATGTGTAATACCTGATTTTGAGGGAATACAAATTTTCATTCCCCGGTTTTTTTGGCATTAAACTAAGGTTATCATCACTAAACGGTTGTGTTTTGGTTATTGTATAAATATAATATGTTGTAGACAACGTTATTTCAGAATTGAATTTACATAGTGTCGATAGTGGAAAAAATAGTGTAAGTAACACAGGACTAAACTGTTTTTATTCCCTCAAAGATATTAAAGCCCTCGACTGTCGATATTGGAAGAAACTACGTATAAGTGACACTGGCCGAAACTGTTTTTATTCCCTTGAGAATATTACAGGGGTTTAAACATCCTTCGAGGGACTAACACACATTTTAGTCCGTTAATTGTTACGTATGACCGGTTCCTAGAAGCTGTTATAGAACCGATAAAATTCATAATGGTGATAGGCTCCTACCTGTATCAGGTGTTACTCTCACACCATTCTAGTCGCATGATAACTTTATCGGTTCCATAACTGCTTCAAAAAACCGGACATTAACGTAGATAAGATACTTACAACAGCGAGTTTATCTTTGTATTTAATATCGGAGCCAAGTTTAAGGCTGGCAGCGTAAATCATGGCCTCGCGTACGGTTAAGCGAGGTTGGACGAAATCTTCTTGCATGATATACGTGGACAGTTTGTTAAATATTTTCATTTCTCTTGGGCGGTCGTTGATTTTTATGCTGCCCTTGACACCCGCGGTTCTGAAATAGAAATAAATGCATCAGAAACATTTAAATTCGCAAAAGGATAACTGCTAAGATCCACATTTTCCTTTTATTTGCTCATCCCAATGGTTACTCGGTTGCATACAGCCAAAAATGTTCTGTAGACGAAAGTGTAACAAGTTCTATTAAAACTACAATAAAACTTAAACTGTCAGTTTTCTAACAATTTGATTTTTAAAAGAAATTTTGTATGATTTCTGTTGTGTTACCTATAGTATCTCTGAAGTCAGAAAATGTAACAATTTAATCAAAGGAGAAAGGGTTGAAGTTCGAAATGAAATTTTGGCTGATTTATTATCCCTATTTTAAATAGATATACGTTTGCTGCACACGTTGAGAGGTTGTAATACAGGCTGTTTCAGTTTGTGTGGAAACACCCGGCTAACTTTTTTTTTATTTATTGACCGATTTCAAAACAATTTTTTATTGTTTCTCAAATCTGAAAAATTCGCAAAATAATCAAAAATTTTGTGGATATTTTTCCTATCAAGGTAGTTAATGAATGTCGAGCGGTTATTCTCACCCACAAGCCTTATTACTTCCACTTTTTCGGCGGTTGTTAATTTTTCAGCGCCGATTTTCAATGCAAAATTGTTGACAAATGTGACAAGTCATTCGTTAGGAAAAATATCCACAAAATCTTTATTATCGATTTTCTGCCAAATTTGGTAATTGGGTAGTTTTAATGGTCCTCTACAAGAATCTGCAAGAGTTTTGCCCATAAAAAATTGCATATAGTATAGTAGCATTTATCAATGTTTCACGGCATGCAGCATACGTTACGGTATATTTGGGTACATTACAGCACTCGCTGCATGTTTTCGACTGTTTAAGGTTGCTCTCCGGAATATTGCTAGAAAATTTAAATTACCAATTAAAGATTGCACTGGCACCGGGTACGTATTTTCCAGAATACTTTATACCACCATAGGACAACTTTTCATTTTTTTTTTACTTTTCAAAATTTCATGAAAAGTTTCAACAAATATACTTTTCATAAAAACTAACATCTCTATTTGGTAGTACGAAATCTGTCTTCAAAGTTAAATAATTCTATACCAATAATTTCTCTCCGAACTTAATTAATATCAGATGAGGAAACCAATCACTGCAACAGAGCTATAAATAAGGAAATCACTAGACGGTTGCTTCACAAATTACGCTGCAAACTGCCTTTTATAGGTCGACCCATATACCTACCCGTAATTAAATTCTCAATTGTATAGTAGTTCTAATCAGTTTGCGCAATTATGTCTTCTTATGTAATTAGGATAAAATTTGAATGTTTGTTAGCAATAATATACTAATACTTACACATATCCCGCTAATATGTTCAGCAAGGTGCTTTTACCGGCCCCGCTGGGACCGAGAATTCCGGTCAATTCACCACACCTGAATTTGCCATTCACGGATTTCAAAATCTGTCGCCATCCTGCAACAAGGAAATATTTAAATGGAAATGCATGTTTACATTTCTCAATCATCAAAACTAAACACTAAAATTTAGTGCTGTATATCAGATCCGGATCGGATCCAGATCAGATCCGAACACAAAACTTAAAAAGATCCGATTCGTGGATCCGTCAATCCGATCCGTGTATAGTACATTAATTTCAGAATCATATTTTAAAAGTAAGAGTTTCACTTTTCTTTTCTTTTGGTTTCTTTTCTTCGACACGTGCTCTTGTGGAACGATTTTCCAATGTACCTATATTATAAGTTTAATTATTTTTGTTTAATTTTGTTTAATTACCCCCCCCGTTAATATCCCGACAATTTATAATAAGCACACAATTCAAATATTTAACAAGTTCACTATTCCAAATTTGATAATCGTGGCATGTATTGCGTCCGGTAGCATTTTTGCAATAATTTGCATTTGAGATAGATACTGCCCGTCCGCTCTAAGCTGAAGCACTAAAGTACAGGTATTTTGTCGTTTCCCCTAGATTATGACAGTGCCAGTGGCGTGCTGTACAAAACAAAACAACAAGTTGTATTGATGGATATCTGAGATGTCTTACTGACAGGCGCCGCGCGCCGCCACTGAAACTTAGTGCTTCAGCTTAGAGCGGACGAGCTGTATGTTAATGTTCATTCGAAAATTAGTACGTATCGTATTATAACAACGGCAGGAAATCAAAAACTTAAAAATAAACCAAACCAAGATTTCTAGTGCAAATGGATCTGTTTCAGATCCGGATCTGGATCCATTTCAGATCAAGATCTGGATCCGTTACAGATCCGGATCTGGGTTCGTTTCAGATTCGGATCCGGATCCGTCTCAGATCCGGATCCTGGCTAGATCCGTGGATCCGGATCGTTTTGAAGATACGGATCTGGGTAAGGGCGATCCGCATCCTGAAAATTGTCCGATCCGCACAGCCCTATAAAAATTGCAAAGATTTTTGTCAACAATATTTTCTGTTCTTTCCAAGGGTTTTGACATTTTGCTGAATTTTGAAGCTATAGGTAAAGCAAAAAATGTGACTGTTTAGAAATTTGGCGAATTTAATCGTTATTAATTAGCTTTGTTATGGACAGATCTTGATTGGTTCTCTCGTTGGTCCCTGAGTGAGAGCTAAAATTAAAGCTCTAAAAAAGCTAATAACGAATAAAATTCGATAATCTTATAATCAGTCACATTTTTAGTCCACATATCAACAATTTTTTCATCAAACTTTCCTAAACTTTCTACGAATTTATAATTTCTAATTCATTCAAACGATTAAATAACTCTCAAACTGTTTAGAACAATAAATAGCATTTTCAAGAGCTTTCCCTTGATATACATATAGCGCGAGGTATGTTGGCATTTAAGATTTTGACCTTGATAGGGATGGGGATAGACTGTACCCTCTGAACAAGTCAAAATTACAGTGAAACATGGCCCCATCAACGCTAAACTGGTCGAAAGCCCCAAGAAGATATCTTATTCCATTCAAAAGTTATGAAGGCTGGATTGTCTTGAATGCACCACCCGGTATAAAGTATAATGAAGCCAAAATATTTTGCGGGTAAAACTTGAATCACGTTAAATTAATACCCGATTTTTCTACCCAAAGGGTACTAAATGCCAATGAATTTAGTATTATTTAAAACCAGAATTTGAAAACCTTTCCGATGGTAACAATAAATCTTTCAATGGTTAAATGAGTGAATAATTTTAAAGGAAATTGATGTGCCAAAACGGCACTTTCCGTGGGTCGATTGGATCCAGACATTTTTCAGTTCTTCGACGTGTAATACAATCCAAATATGCAAAATTTCAGCCAAATCTTAGTAATAGAAACAGCTGTACCGCGATTTTAAAGTTCGATAAAAATTTTGAGTTTTTAAAATTTTTGGTCAAAAGGTAATTGAGAGTGAAATACATCTTTGGAAGCAGAATTTGAAGGCCTTTCTTGCGGTGACGTGAAAAATGATGGGGGTTTGCATTTAAATTTTAAAAGTTGATGTGCCAAAATGGAATTTCTAGTTGCACGATTGGCTCCAAAAGCTTTTCAGTTCTAAATGGCATTATGAGATGCCTACGTCCCAAATTTGAGATAAATGTTTTGCTCGATCGTTTGTTACACAACTGAAAACCTTGCGGAACAGACTCGGCCATGCCGCATAAAAACCATAGGTACCTACCTGAAATCCTATCATTGCCGTATCGTTCAAAGTATTGTCATGACCGAATCTGTTCCGTAGAGTTTTCAGTTGGGTAACAAACGATCGAGAAAAACATCTGACGCATACTGTACGTACATACGTACATAGACAGACACATTTTAAAAACCATTTTTTTGGGTTCCTGAGACCTCAAAACATATAGATCGGACTTATCTCGAATTCGAAAATCTCAATTTCTCAATTTCTTGAGAAAAGGCCTCAACTCTTTTATCGCCGAGTTATAAAGTCTCGACCATTTTAGGAGGAAAATTTTGCGAAAACCTACCTACGACAAATATTATCCGGTAAAACTTGCAACTCTCGGAATATAACGTAGGTACTTATTTATAGTACATATTATGTATGTTTTGTAAAAAGATTACGTAAGTAAGTATAATTTATCAATTTTTCTTAACTATTCCTTCTATTAATTAAATTATATAAACATTAGGTGCCTCTAGACGTCCTTAAATTCGCAAGAAAGTAAAACTAAAAACTGCTTCTGTAAAAAGTTTTTTTGCACCAATTTGCTCATTTCTGATCAGAATCTTTCAACCCCTCTGAAGGAGAATTTTGCATAATCGCCTTATTTTGCGTGTTTCTTTCGGTAATTCTGCTTAACTTCAATAAATTTTCACCTGCTTATTTTGTATCAAAGATTTCTTGTGGCTTCACGTCTTGTATTTGTATTAAACAAGGGTAATAAGTAATTGAATCGATTGATCTTGAGTGTTTTCCTAATGTTTACTCTGACTAGATGGAAGCGAGTTATAACGAGTTATTGTGTAGAAAACTCATGATGGAAAATCCAAACAATAAATTAATTCCACTAAATTCCTCCGTCAGCGAGCTAGACCATCAAAATGTAAAGTTAAAAGATTTAATTTACCTTTTTATTTTTTAAATTCTCTATAAGTAGCAATATTTTGCTTCTTTCACGACTTTCAGCGTTGTACATACAAAATTGTAACCCTACATTTTTGGGTATTATTTGTCAAAATTTTTAATAAATTATAAAATCATCAAAACTTCAGTGAAAATTAGATGTCAAGTTTTCGTTTAAGTTACTGCAATTCTTTTTATTGTATGTTATTTAGTATGTAAAACGCGCTGTTTACAAATGTAAGACCACTAGCAACGTTTTACAACTTTGCTACACAAGCGTCTTTTTTATTGTTCTAGTTGGCGATAAAAATGGATGACATATGTACAATTTTGCTGTTTGTCAAAATTTTATAATTCGGGCATGTTTATATTTCTGAAATGTGAGAAATAAAGTGAAAATATGAATTTGTTGCTGGATAAGGGTTGTATCTTAGACGGCACTTGCAAAAATATTTCGGTCATTCCTCGCAATTTTGTGCGCAACTCTCAAGCAATTTGTGTTTATTTGTCTCATCGGATTATCATATTCCCTCGCAAGCTCGCTCATTAGACAAGATTTCCGACGCGACTGTAAAGACCAACTTACTATGCTTGTTACGTAAATAACTATTTCTACTCCCAATATAGCATTATTAAAAAGTAGGATATTTCTTTCAACTGTACGGTTCTAATTTTTTGTGGATATGAAACCGACCAATCTGAGATTCTTAAATCTTACTGCTGATGTCTATCTGGCAGGTGCTAACGAACTCCGATCATCTGTTCTGTTAACAATTTCAGTGATTTTACATGGCCAAAAAGGCGTGATAACATAGAAGTCGCCCACAAAAGAAGACGAAAGAGTGCTTTGACAAAACATGGCTGAAGTTGTTTGTTTATAATAAATTGCCGAACACATTGCGAAAAAGTTCTATTTTTAGTGTTTCAAGTGTTTTTAAATGATCTCTTACTGTGGTGACAACGTGTCGGATCGGATTTGTTGTCATATTTGAAAGATATTCCGTGCGATGCGAATCAGTGTTGTGACTATGAAACACTCCACTAAGGAAGCCGAACTCATGCCGCAAATTGGAAAATTTTCGTCCCTCTTTTTAAGCAGTTCTCCAATAATAATCAGGTGGCGCAATCGGCGATAGCGAGGTTGTCATTCTGACATTAGCGTTCGGTCAAAAGCGAATTATTGCAAGTTTTATTAGTTTTCATGGGCTTTTTGACTGTTTATTAAAGGACAACTTAGAATAGCGACAAGCAGACGATATTCTATGCCTCTGGAAAGAAATTCAGTGACGGAAATGTGAGAAATGTCACGCCATAAGGCATCAAAGGTAAAAATCAATAATATTCTTAAAAGGCGACCAATTCACAGTAACTGTTGTTATTAGGAAGATCCTGGTCAATTAACAAATGTCCGCTGGCTCAATCAGGAGCGGATAGGTCTGCTTATGGTCTAATAATGAGGTCTGTGGAGCGGGCTATACCTACATTTTATGGAGGAAGATATTATTTACCACTATGAGTGAAAATTGCTTGATGCAAGAAGAGATCAAGTTCGTAGAGGCAGAGTATTGTTATGGCAAGCAGCTGTCCCATGTATTTTTGCAAATTTGTCACAAAATTGTAATTTTTCTTTGGCATGTTGTACGATGATTTTCTAGATAAAGACAAAAGTAATGTGAAAGTAATCAAATCCATTGATCTGGTGCGTATTTTATCTAATTCTTTCCGACTTACGCTCATATTAAAGAGTCTTTTTTTCGTGAAATGAGGAATTTTATATTTTTTTTCCTTAATCGCATACGAACGCCGCGACATCTGGTGGAAACTGCGGAACCCGAATTAAAATCAAAAAGTGGGTACATTTTTTTTGACGGAGTGCGCCTTCCTTAGTGGAGTGTTTCATAGTTGTGACGAGAATCTATTTAAATATTAGTTGGCAGAGATGTCATGGTTTGTTGTGCAATTATTATCATTGTTGTTGTTATTATTTTTTCACTGTCAAATATAAAATATTTTGAGACCTTTAATTCGGGTCAATCGAGTTCGAGCCCAGGATTTTATTTGTTATTTATTATGTACCTACGCCCTAACACGTACCTTTAGAAACCCTTGTAAGGTCCAATATGCATCAGATATTTTGCTCGATCGCAACTGAAAACTTTGCGGAACAGACTCGGTTTGCCAAAAACTTTCCCTTCACAAAAAGTGTCCGTTTTATTCCTAATAAAACAACATACTATTTTTGGTTCAATTTGATTTTCTACGCGCAGATGATAAAAGAAACTATTTTGTAGATGTAATAATAATGTAAGAATTTTGTTTTTTTTGTGTCAGTGTCACAATTGAGGACCATATCATTATCTATTAAGTACTAGAACACGCAAATTCAGAGAATTACTTTAAGTTACAAGTAATGAGAAGACGTGAATTTTAAGTAAGTAGGTAATAATTGTAGATATTACCATTAAAGCAATTAATGTTTATTAAATTTATTTGAATACTTTTCGCGACAATGTCAAGGCTGCTTCTTGCACGTGTGTTATGCGAACTCAATTGTATAGTTTTGTACAGGATGTCCCAAAAATCTCGATAAAAATACATAGGTACTTGTAACCGTTCATAGGATAACCTAAATCCTAAATGTAATTTACTTATACTTACAGGGTGACCTACACTACATAATAATGTTTCTTTTATTTTGAAACATGACAACAATTACTCAAATGACTGTGTTAACAAGCTATACCTAACCGTCATCACTATGACACCATTTTGAGCAGCTTCTAAATAAATGTTAAAAGCCGGAGGATAGTTTGAAAATAAAATATTTTTTTTATTCGGAGTTATAAGAACATTATTTGACTCGAATGGATAACTTTCCCACTCCGTCACGTAATGTCTCCCTTATACCTACCCCTAATCAAATAAATATCTATAATACCCAGTCTGATAGAGCATATCCATATTTATTAAACAATTCACAACGAAAAAGCTACTTTACTTTAAATGTGGTATTTTCCTTATTTTCTCAGATAATAGTCAAATTTGGATGTTCTTATCTGCAATACGGCACTAAAACGATCAATTCACGTATTTCTTTCAATTATTTTGAAGGAAATTATCATTTGCGGATAGTTCTGCTTCCGCAATGCGAGATCGATTTTACCCCCCCTGTATATTTCCAAACCAGTTTTCAACCAAAAATTTTCCCTTTTCTATTTTTTCCAAATAGAAATAGAACTAATTAATGAATGTGATAATTTTTTCGCAAATCATTTCTAATTTAAAAGCATTGCAATGTTCCGCAATTACCTCGAAAAAAAGACTATTGGCATAATCGTGGGACTAATAAAGCAGCGGAAAGTTTTGGACAATAATGCGAAAATAATTGAAACTTACAGCCACAAAAATTATAGCGATTACCTGCCATTACGCAATGGTCTTCAATGTAATTATAAAGAAACCAGAATTCACTTTGTAATCGCTTGAAATAAATTGGATGGATGTACAATTTAATATTGTTTATTATTGGCGATTTCGTCATATTTTCTCGGAGATTTCACTTTTTATAGGAAGCTGAAGATTAGATATCTTGAATTTTTTTGCGCATCCCGGAACACATTTTTTTATCGATTTCACCTTGGCCTTCGCGAGGTTTTTTTAATGATAGCCTCTTAAGATTCAATGACTGCTAATAAAAAGGTGATAAAATTTGATTTGTAGCAAGCAGGTACTAATTTTGTAGTAAGTACCTCATAATTTCAGTTTTATTTTATCACGAAGGTCGCTACAAAAATTTCTGAAAAGTTGCTGCCCCTTGAACCACCTACACCTACAACCTGAAGAGGTAATGGAACGCAACAAATTTCACCCTCACAACTCACCCCCTTAACCCCCAAATCACAAAAGATTGACCTGGAGGAAATTTAACCATTGGACCACCTACAACCTAAAGAGGATGCAAAAAAATTTACTCCCATAATTCACCCCCTTCAACTCCAAAATCACAAAAAATGACGTGAAGGAAATTGAACCTCGAACCCCTTGCAAACCGAAAGGACTACCTACTTAATTGAACGTAAAGCATTTCACGACAACTCACCCCCTTCAACCCTAAGAGAGACTAATTGAAAGTTAAATATTTCACCCCCACATTTCACACTATTTAACCCCTAAACACAAAAAAGGGATTATAGGTATATTTCAAAACATAATAATGGTTAAGCATGTAATTCTATTATTTTCATGTTTCTTCTGGAGAGGATCATAATTGTGCAAAAGTAAGAATAAATTCAAGAACTTTTTCAACAATTAGGTGCGAGTAGGATGTGTGTCACATTTATGGACCGTGATTTTTCACAATTTTCTTTACGTGGTGATTTTCAGCACTGAAAAGATCGTGTTAAGATCAAGTCGTCGAGGGAACGATTAAATGACTCGTGCAAACTGCGATAAAATACCTAACCGCTCTTAAATGAATTTGATTGGTAGAAATTTTAAAATGAATCAAATTGATTGGTTTCAAATGTAATTTGGAAATAATCGTGATTAAACAGCTCTCCGGGTGAAAGAATGGGCGCTCGCTGCCTTTCTAGATGTCGATGGGGCTTTCAATAATCCCACCTTCGAAGCGCTGTGCGCCGCTGCGACAGAATACGGCATTGACCGGACCATCGTAAGATGGATACGGGAGATCATCAGTAAGCGTCGTATAACAGTCTCTCTACAGGATACCAAACTGGAGGCAACAGTGTCGAGGGGCTGTCCGCAGGGCGGAGTTCTATCTCCGCTACTGTGGTCGCTACTCGTGGACGGCCTCCTAAGGGACCTGAACGGAGAAGGGTGCTACGCTCAGGCGTACGCTGATGATGTGTGCATTGTAATTAGGGGCAAGTTCCTGGGGACAGTCACAGCCATCATGTAACAGGCTCTGAACAGAGTTAGCAACTGGTGCGAGGGGCGATCCTTGTCGGTAAACCCGAACAAGATGGAATTGCTCCTCTTCACTAGGAAAAGAAAGTTGGACACCGTAAGATGGCCAAAGCTGCAAGGGGTGACCTTGGGTCTGGCCGAGAGAGTGAAGTATCTGGGAGTAATCCTGGATCCGAAGCTTTCTTGGACAGACCATGTAGAGTCACAAACAAAGAAGGCCTGCGCGTCCTTATGGATGTGTAGGCGTTTCTCCGGCTCCACTTGGGGACTAAAACCGCAGGTGGCGTACTGGTTATACACAACCGTCGTGAGGCCTCTGGTCACGTATGGCGCCCTGGTCTGGTGGCGCTCCACGGAACGCGCTAGTACCAGGAGTGCCCTCGGGCGAGTGCAAAGGCTGGGATGCCTAATGGTGACCGGTGCTATGAGAACAACTCCCTCAGCAGCTTTGGAGGCGATTCTGGCCCTGGAGCCGCTGCACCTCAGAGTGCAGCTTTCGGCCCGGGCCTCAGCGTTCAGGTTGCAGGGGATAGGAGAATGGCGAGCGGGAAGTGAGGGACATCGAAGTGCACTCACTCTACCGGGCGAAGATGAGGCTGTCTTGCAAATGCGCAAAGACAGGATAGAGCGTCGGTTGCGCTTTAATGACCCATATACAACCAGGATCCCCTTTAGGGAAGACTGGGTCGATAAGGGTGAAAAATTGCTCACACCGCGGGGCTTAGTCTGGTACACAGACGGGGCCAAAAACGATCTGAGCACCGGCGCAGGATTCACTGGGGGGATGCCAGAGGGACGAGTGAGCGTACCCCTTGGCAAGTACCCCAGTGTATTCCAGGCGGAAATATACGCAATTCTGGTGTGCGCTGAGGAGAACCTACGTAGGGGCTACTCTGGCAAGTTCATCTACATCTGCAGCGACAGTCGGGCGGCGCTCGGGGCTCTGAACTCCGTGGAGGTGAGATCCGGCCTCGTTAACGACTGTCGAGACGCATTAACGAAGTTGGCTGGAAATAACAATTCGGTCAACCTGGTTTGGGTTCCTGGGCACTCAGGAATCGCTGGCAATGAGGTAGCTGACGAACTGGCAAGGGAGGCATCGAACATGCCATACCTGGGACCACAACCAGCACTCGCTGTGACGGAGAGTGCGTTGCGGAAGGAGCTAGGAAACTGGCTCAACAACTCCTCGCCAACAGCCCAACGGTGGTTTCTCCAGTTAAGCCGAGAGCGGCTAAGGAAAGTCGTGGGCGTCCTGACAGGGCACTGCGCACTCAAACGACACCTTCATCTAATGGGACGTTCTGAGGAAAGCACTTGTAGAGTGTGCGGAGAAGAGGAAGAAACGCCTCTTCATTTACTAACCGAATGTGGCCCGCTCGGTCACAAAAGGCTTAGGGAACTGGGGGCTGCATACCCAGCCCCTGCGGAAATATACTCACTCTCTGCAGCGGATGTACTGGCCTTCATAGAAGGGACGGGGCTTCTGTAGAGAAGAGGTTGCAGTGCGGGCATAATGGATCATAAGGTCTGAATGCAGCGGACCCGTAAGGGAACGCACCGCAGAATCGAAATACGAAACAGCACGGTGATTGGTTCAATTTTTAAAAATCCAACAACGTGATTTGTCGAACAAAGTATCATGTAATAAAGATCGCTCAATTTGAATTATTATAATTTTGCTATGGGGTATGATTATGTAGATGTGATGGAAATAATCAACGGAAAGTGAAAACGAATATGATTTTTCGTTTATTTATGTTACGAATTCTCCGCCAGTATAATTATTTAGCACTTGTGCGCTAAGTGCTGTTATTTTGGGACTACGCATTCGTCGTTGGCATATAAACACAATAAATTGGAAAAAAAATTATTTAAATTTTAAAGTATCGCAGCACTCTAGATCTCCAACAAAATTTCGCCAAAAACAAGAAAAAACTCACGAAAATTACATTAATATAGTCAGGATGATCCCTAGATTCCAAAAATATGAAAATATACCGGGTGTCCCATTTAAAAATTCAAAATTAAAGCCATTTCCGGCGTAACAGGAAGTGATAAAAAGTTGGCATGAATGTCGAAAAGTGACGTTCTGTGAGCGTGTTCACTGTGAATTTTTTCAGATTTTTATCTTAATAATTGAAAAAGTTTTTGGGGTGTACACCCGGTATAATAAATAACTATTTTTGCGAATTTAAAATACTCGATCCAAGCATAAATTTAATTATTATTTATTGGTTTATCAGTTTTTTCACGTATTTCGTGCTACGTGTTTCGGTCTACCAGACCATCATCAGGCACTAGAGTTAATGGTTCAATAAGAATTATAATAAAACAGAGTTACCATGAAGTAGTTTTTAGGTTAAGTGACTAGATGAGTTGCCAAATTAACATTGTCCAACGTAAATATAGAAATTATCAAATTATGGTAATGGCACAATTACTTACAATTACATAATTTCGAAGTTATTCATAGATAAAACTTATTATAATTTATTAAAAAATGGGGAGGGAAGTGGAATATAATGACAAGTGGCATTTGAGCAAAAACTGATACAAATTAATAGCCGGAAAATTTAAATAGGGTGATCCCGTGCGGTTGGGTGCCCATCGGGCGCGTCCCCGGGTGGTGGATAGGGGAATGGCCAGTCCGCTGGTTAGTTACGGCCATACGTGCAGACCTGGGGCTTAAAACCCTCACGTGTCTGTACCAAAGCCGCTACCGCGAACCAACCCCTCTGAGACACCGGGCGTCCTCTCAGAATAATAGCCTTACCCTCATGCGCCGGGCTCCATGAGGGCGGACCGAACTCCCGGGGTTAACTGGGAATTTCAGACCAGATTTAGGAGGGTACCGGAGGCCTCAATGCAGCAAATGGGGTCGGAAGATACCCATAGCTGCTCTGAGACTTAGGGACCTAGCAGCCTGAACAGAGGGACTGGAAGACTGATACTTCTGTTGTCTGTACGGAGGGACAAAAAAAAAATAAAAAATTACCTCACGGTTGCGATAGGGATAGGCTGATAACTGGACCTATCAGATTTTTGTGACTAGGGACTAATTGTGACTGATGGGACTGAAAAAGACACCGCAGTTGCACAGGTACCGTGACACTGGCAGACCCTCAGGGAATGAGGGCGGACCGAATTCCCGGGGAATTTCAGACCAGATTTAAGAGGATACTGGAGGCCTCAATGCGGCAAATGGGGTCGACAGACACCCATAGCTGCTCTGAGACTTCGGGACCTAGCAGTCTGAACAGAGGGACTGGAAGACTGATACTTCTGTTGTCTGTACGGAGGGAAAAAAAAAAAAAAATACCTCGCGGTTGCGATAGGGACAGGTTGACAACTGGACCTATCAGACTTTTGTGGCTAGGGACTAATTGTGACTGATGGGACTGAAAAAGACACCGCAGTTGCACAGGTACCGTGACACTGGCAGACCCTCAGGGACTGTGGCACCAACAACCAGTTGTGGCTGATGGGGCTGTCCACCAGGAACCATCGGCCACACGGGGGGAAGATGTCTGCAGTCTGTACGGAAGGGTAGTTATAATAGTGCTGCGCAGGACGCTAGGGACTAGTTGTGACTGATGGGACTGAAAAAGATACCACAGCTGCACAGGTACCGTGACACTGGCAGACCCTCAGGGACTGTGGCACCAACAACCAGTTGTGGCTGATGGGGCTGTCCACCAAGAACCGTCGGCCACACTGGGGGAAGATGTCTGCAGTTTGTAACATAGAGGGACATAAATTGATACCTCAACTGAACCCTTTAAGGGTACACTTTAAGCTGCCTTCGACACCAAGAAACCAGTTGTATCCGGCAGGGCTGACAAAGACCTGCCGGTTATAGTGGGTTCGCGGGACGAAGCTTCAACAAACTCCCTAGAGAGCAGAAGTACCCGCCGTGGTATAGCAAAGCGGGGTGGCTTTTCTAGCACCCGATTAACACTATTCAGTTTCTACAGCAGAAGTACTGGGTCTTTGCAGAACCGGGGTTCCTGTAGGAAATGGATAACTGTCACAGTGCGGGCATAATGGACCATAAGGTCTGAATGCAGCGGACCCGTCAGGGAAACGCACCGCAGAACGAAATACGAATACGAAATAGGGTGATGAAACTGACAAGTTCAAATTTATTTCTTAAATAATGGTTGTAAAGAAATTATACCAGTTAGCTTATCCTTCTGTTCGTTAAGACAATTATCGTAATGACATAAAATTTCCAAAGTTTAATTTTTCAAACTTTGGAAATCCTACGTCGCGTGATTTCGATAATTGTCTTAATGAACAGAAAGAGAAGCTAACTGGTATAATTTCTTTACAACCATTATTTTACAAATGTAGCACAAATACATCTTACGACGAATTTTTATTAAACATAATTTTAGAGACTTTTTCTATAATAATTTTATATGCAGCATTTACTTTAAGGCCTTCGCCTGTAATCGAGGCGAATTTTGAAACAAAATTGTGACTTGATGGATAGAGATATTGTCTCCAAACATTTTTTGTAATAAAGAGAGAATATGGCAGAGTGTAATTAACCCTTTGAAAATCGACAAAAGCTTGTTTTAATTAAAGAAAGAAATTGAAAAAAAGCTTTTGTCGGTTTTGAAAGGGTAAGGGACACTGCCATATTCTCTCTTTATTAGAAAGATCTGGTGGTATCTCAAATTCGAAAATTTTAGTGATTGCAGTAACCTCCCATTTTTTTTAAATTGTGATGGGGTTGGGGAGGTTAAAAATATTGAACCCATGATCGAAAAATTTTACAACACATGGAATATTACAGATTGCTGTCTGAACAGGGAGATCATTTGGCTTTGAGGGATCATTTTACCCACTTTTTCCCTAATATATGTTACCCCTGACAAAAAATGAGGAACTAAGGAAGCGGCTGGAAACCTCCCCAATCAACAAATAATTCTGCTATCTCTAAATGTCACGTCTCCCTTTTAAAGTTAACAGCATCAGAAATCATTTCGCTTTCTTCCAAAATCTGCGAATTTTTAGGTTTTTGCTAAAAAAACAGGAAGTGTGAATACATTTTTTAATGCCAATTCACATTCACATAATTTTTTTTTGCAACTTTAATAGGTCTGAATATTGACAAATTTTAAATAAATAAAAAGAATTTAAAGAAAAATAATTGCGCAGTTAAATTTATAGCGAGAAGGCAATGTTGACATGTTTTTGCGTTTTTCAAAAATCTCAATTTTTCACCGATTTTTTCGAAGTTTTTGAAAATCTAGAATGGCCGTGACTGTACTTCCGGTTAGGCATGCAACATGTTTGCAACTCAGGAAAAATCGTAGATTCCCAATTCGTTGAAAAAGTATGATCCTATTTGAAAAATGAAAATTAGGGCCATTTCCTGTTAAACCGGAAAAAAATACTTTTGAGAAGCACTGTATATATAGTACATATAAATATACAATGCTTTTCAAAAGTAAAGGAATAAATTTAAGAACTTTTTCGAGAGGAATATTTCAGAAATATCCTCGGACAGGCCAACCTTAATTTTTTTGAGACGCATCCGATTGAAACTCTGATATTTTTTTGCACTTCCGGTTTATCCGGAAATGATCGTAATTTGGATTTTTCATCGAAGAAATGGTGAAAAATTGAGATTTTTAAAAAAACGTAAAATCAAGTCAACATTCTTTTAGTGCCGAAACATGCGCAGGCACTGTGGTTTTAGTGAATTCGCTCGCTCTGTCCATCGCATAACTTGAGAACGAAAGCAGATATCGAGCTGAAATGTTGTACACATGTGTGTACCCCGAAAATCTCGGCGGGGATTGTTTTTGGGCCATATCGGACCAAAGGGGTGGGAGTTAGGGGTGAAAAACTGAAAGAAATTACAATTTTCGACGTTTGATCGCGAACGCTGCCTTACCGCTTGAAGCTAGAGCAAAAGTTTGTAAGGAGGAATTGTCGGCAATGAAAAGATCTACAAAAAAGTCCCCGACGGCATATAGCTATTTAC
Organism: Pycnomerus fuliginosus; assembly: GCA_963924575.1. NCBI lineage: Eukaryota > Metazoa > Arthropoda > Insecta > Coleoptera > Zopheridae > Pycnomerus > Pycnomerus fuliginosus. The sequence goes on from OZ004622.1 coordinate 24,724,411, forward strand.
GATGGGTAGCCCACCGAGATCGTTTTTGTGTTTTAATTTTTGACGAAAATAACTTCAGCGGCTTATTGTCGGCTATCCGTAACAGATATTTATATGCAGTTGCAGACTTTTTTGTAGGTCTGTTTGTTGCCGACATTTCTCCCTTATACGATTTTAATCCATCTTCAAGCGTTTAGGCAGCGTTCGCAGTAAAAGCGCGAGAAGATGTTTTTTCGGGACCGAAAAATTATTAATTGTAATTACTCGAGAACCAGTGGAGATATTTTACTGAAACTTGATATGCGTTTTTGAAGTACAAGTCTGTTGAAGGTAGAGGGGTGTCAATTTTGGGGGATGAAATTTAGGGGTTGAAAATCGCAAAAATACGACAACTTCTCAAATATTTTGCACATGGAGGTTTGAAACCACATATATTTTGACATTATTTGATAAGGGATGGTTTTTTTTCTGCAAGATGAAACAGAAAGGGGTGCAAATTAGGGGCTGAAACTCGAAATTTCACGTGTTGCTTGAAATTCAAGCAATTCGATAACTTTTAATCAATGGCCCAGAAAAAGTTTTGAGCATATATTTAGTCCTTAGACCCTTAGATCACCTACGACAGGAAGAGAAAAAAATTGCACCTCTAAAACTCAACCCCTTCAACCATGAAACAAAAAATTCACTTAGAGGAAATGTAACCCTTGGACCACCTATTACCGGAGGAAACTAATTGAACACAAAAAATTGCACTCCTGAAACTCGCCCCTTTCAACCCCCGACCACAAAAACTTGACTTGGAGGAAATTTAACCCTTGCACCGCCTACAACCGAAAGAGCTGAATCGAACAAAAAAACTACGCCCCTAAAACTCAACCCCTTCAACCCCGAAGCACAAAAAAATGACTTGGATGGAATTTAATCCTTTTACCACTGATTATCGCAGGAGACTATTTTGAACGTAAAAAATTGTACTCCTAAAACCCAGTCTTCAACCCTCGAACACAAATAATTGACTTGGATGAAATTGAGCCCTTGGACTATCTACAACAGAAACAGACTAACTGAACGCAAAAAGTTGCAACCCCGAAAACCACCCCTTTCAACCCCCAAATACGAAAAATTGACAAACAAATAATTGACTCGGTGGAAATTTAACCCTTAGACTACTTGTTACTGGAAGATACTAATTGAGCGCAAATGAATTTAAGATTTGGGTCGCCTTTACACCAAAATTTATAAGTTGTCAATTTTTGAAACATAAATTTTCCGCACGAATCCTTGCATCCTTTGCATTCTGCGTTCGATGGTGCGACTGTCAATTTTTTGGCTCAGTCGTTTTTGACCTAATGACGTCATCATTATTTTTATAAATGAAAACCCATATTTCTATTTATTAAAAATTTAAAAAAAATCGAAAAAAATTGACAATTGCACCAATGAACCATTTTCTGCAAAAAATCCATACTTTTTCCCAACCCTACTGTATTTAGACCAGACTGTCATAGAAAAATTTTATTTTCAACAATAGCCTGCACTCATTTACATCACAAATCAAAACAATATATTTTTTTTTAAATTACCATAGAATTTCATCAATGCCACCATTATTTCGTACGCCTATTAGAAATTAGAAAATCATTATATAATAATTTCATTTGCTATTGCGTATTAGAGGCAGCGAGAAAACCACCTAATAAAAACTCTAGGTCGATCTCATTTTTCTGGCCGCATAAATCAAAACAGGTCGGTATTTTTCTTGACATAATCATGTCATACACGTGCCATTAATTTTTACATAATTTTCCAAAGCGGAAACGTATAAAGACAGCGCGATATAATGAAAAAAAAAATGCCACCAATTACTGGCGATTGAGCATAATTGCCGAAGCGGGCGAAGTAGATTTTAATTGATTGATGCAAGTGGAACAGTAATCATTGTGGTTGGAAGGTCAATGTTGCCAACATGTCGTGTTTGTCGCTAATGGTTATCAATTAATTTTTTAATCAGATAAAAAATGAAAAATTAAAAAAATTGCAGTGCATAAGTAGTAAACACATGAAAGTGTGTAATTTGCCGTGAAACTGAGAAAATTGACTTTATTTTCCAATTTGCCACGTTTTTTCGTTCATTTTAAAATAACTATAATTTCATAGGTACTGATTATTATAGTAATTATTATTGAGAGGTAGCTAACTGGTTAAATTTCATCAACACAAACGTCTTCGAGGATCTTGGCAATTATGTGTGGAGTAGATAACCGTTTTTCAGTTGACAAGATTGTTTTTCTACGACCGTATAGAAAATAATATTTTCTACAATAGAATTCGGTTTAGAAAATGACTCATTGAAGTTCCATGCACAGAAAGTTTACTTTCTGCACTAGAGCGGAAAGTAAGTTTTTCTGCACGCTAATATTGACTCAAAATTGTTGTTTATTTATTAAATATCCACTTACAAACGCAAGAACATTAATCAATATAACAATAAAAATTATTAAATAATGAAATTATTACTCTATATCGGATTATTCAGATTGACCATCTCTGGAATGCAAATCTTTGGATTGAAGATTTATATATGCAAGACGAACAATTGTTCAATTCGATTCCAGGAACTGATGAATACTTAAGTTGGGCCTGTTTTAAGACGACCGTTGAACTTGGGGTTAAATTTGTGGATTTAGAGCCTGCAGCATCTCCAATAATTTTATGCGACACTGCTACTTTGCCTTGAATCTGCAATATAGCCCTCAGCAACCGCCGAAGACTTCCAGCATCCAAGCCTTTTTAAGCTTAAAATATCGCCACCAGCATTAGCCAGCAATGTCGCCGACGTCCTCCGGAAACAGTGTCCAGTGTATTGAGACGGATTTGGTAATTTTAGATACTCTGCTATTTTTCTCGGTACACTTCCAATTGTATTCACTCCCACGGGCTGAACCGTACATTTTCTTTCTCTGTAGTTCACAAAAAATCTTCGGTGTTTAGTGGTTGACGGACGAAGAGCAGCGTATTTTCTGTAAATAGTGAGCCAACCTACTTGTCCCTCAGTCACAGTGAATGTTCGGGGTGTATGCGTTTTTGAATCTGGTATTGTATCATCAATGTCATCGACTTGTAGCTTCAAGAGCTCGTCTCTGCGGCAGGCACCTGCTACGTCCATTATTACCACAACCTATATATTATTATTATCTAATGTCTAATTAACGTAAACAGCATTATTTTACCTTCATCATTAAAAAGAATTCATCCGGCGCTTCCTGCAAGAATTTATTGATATCCTCTCTAGACAATGGGTCATATTAATAAAAATAAGGTAATGCTAATAAGCAAATGCTTACAAGGAAAAGGTTTTGCTGATTAGTAAAAGGTTTCAGCAAAAGGTAATCCTTAGTTCTGTATTAATAATGAAATGCTTATACTTAATAGGATATGCTGATATGCGTCAGCGTTTGCTAGTCTGAAATTCCGCCACATGAAGACTTTTGATTCTTTAAGGCCAGTATGTAAACATTTAAGGATTAGGTACATTTCACTGCAGAATATTTCTCCATTAAACGTTTAAAATTAGCCTACCGAGCAATGGTACATAGCTACATAGCTACTATTAATGCAAGAAAAATAGGTCCAATAATATTTTTGTCAAAAAATTATCTTGCGAAAAGCACTCGAGAAAAATCTTTTTCTATGAAATAAGGAATTGTTACACCCCAGTCTGTTTTGGAAAAAAAATCCCCGAATAGGTACGTTTCGGATTATTTTCGTAGGAACAATCAACATGCTCGCCTTCGTAGAATTGTCGTGTAACCTACTTCACTTTAGAAAAAGCTTTTTCTTTTTCCATTAACAAAAAATGAGATTTTCGGGCCTCACGAGGGCTATGAAAGTACAATCTCTCACGGCTAGCCGTGTAAAATAATTTTGCACGGCTAGCCGCTGAAATGAGTAAGCGGTGGATAAATTTTGTTTCTCGCGAAAATTCTACTTTATTTTCGTGAATAGCTAAGAAAATTCGTCGGAAGTTGCCATGGCGTCTCACCTGTGTTGTGAAAACACTTAATAATTGGTTTCTTAGCTCGAATTAATTTTTTTTCTGGTGAATGAAGAAAAATGTTGTATGCACCACAGCAGAGCGTGAAACTAGTTTTCCGGGTCTGAAGAAATGGCCATATTTTCTTTCGACCCGGAAAACATTCCTTTCATGCTTAGGTACATAAACTACTACTACTTTGAATAACGGTTAGGAATAAATTAAATCCACTCCTTCTTAAAAACTGTATATTGATATGGGGTGACTAGTTTCGACAAATTTATGCCATCTCCATTTTAAAATGGCTGCTAAGCACTAGGTAATAAATTGTCGGTCTGAAGATGGCATAAATTTGTCGAAACTAGTCACCCCATATCAATATACAGTTTTTAAGAAGGAGTGGATTTAATTTATTCCCAACCGTTATTCATTATGGACCTTCTTTACACTTTTTCCACCATTACAATTACTACTACTTTACCTACCGCTTTTATATCTATAATAGAAAAAATTATTTTCGCTTTGGTATCTAATGCTCCTTCCCGTGTTTTTTCGGTACGAAAAAATCAAAGTAAGAATAAAAAAAGAAAGTCACTCAACACTTTCTGGAGAAAATTTGAATAATTTGGAACTCGTTTGGTTCAGGATGTCTTTCTTTATAGTTTTTCGCTATACGAATGCCATTAAATATGGTAGAAATATTAAATTTACGTACAATCAGTATCTGAAATAGCACACTTATGTTTTCACAAGGATTTACTGAAACAAATCAGTAAATGGCTAACTTTATTAATACGAAGACAAGGGAATGCTTATACTGAACCAGGATCAGCAAAAGCTTGTCCAATAAGGATTTGCTGAATTTTTATTAATATGTGTTTAAGGATTTGCTTAGAAAATTGCGAAAATAAGCACCACCTTATTTTTATTAATATGACCCAATATTCCGGACTTTTTGGGCCTATAGCCAACCGATTTGCGTTTTAAGAAAGCTTGGAGTTTTGAAAATTTGCCTAAATCAACATTATCCTGTAGAGCCATGGTAGTCTTAAGCATGGAATATGACGACCACATGGTTGATGGTTTGGCCGTCTTGCTTTTTTCTGAATAATATGCCAAAAAAACATTCTCGCTGTACTGATGAACTTTCTTTGCGTTATTGCACCATTCCAGAAACACCCTTCGCTCCTTTATGTATCTCTCCTTGGATCGTTCCGGTAGTAAATCGAGGGTAACCTTTTTCGCAATTCGATCAATTTCTTCCTCAGCTTCACAATTATCGTCAAATTCGATTTCCAGCTCACATTGCTCAACATTTTCTGCCATATTTCACGTTTACAAAGAAGAAAACCGCATGAAAACAGAATTTGAAGTAATAAAAACAACGCTGTCAACAAATTATTTTTCTTGTTTAGATGAGTTGTCTCTGGTTTCTATGACAGTGCATGACGTGCTATCTTGATAATTTCGCAATTTTAATTTTTTAGCGGTACAATTCCAAGAATTAGGTAATTGTTTGTGCCCTCTGGGCTGCGGTCGTAGAAAAAATAGTATGTAATACACGTTCGGAAATGGTCCATTGCAACACTCGTGCTGTTGCAACCCTCGCTGCGCTCGGGCTGCAATTTAGCACTCATGTTGCAATGATGCCCTTTCCGAACTTATATTAGAATATACTATTTCAGTTGACCGAGTTAAAAAAAATCTCTGTAGATAAGCCTGGAGAATTTTAAGCCTTTGGCGTTAAAAAGAATGGACATTTCAAGGAAAACTGGACGTTTTTTCAAAGTTGGTAATAGTGCAGTCGCTTTGAATTTTGCCCCCGTAATTTTGCTTCCGTAATAATTTTTGATTGTAACGTTGTAAATACGGGATTTTTCGCCCCCCGAACTCACCCTCGTACTTTTCGTCACCGGGGAGGATTATTTTGATTTATTTCATAAATTTCCCAAATAACACAGGACGGCGACTGGACGTCCACCAAACGTCCATATTCGTCCTGTACGGGACCGTACTATTTATGGTCGTATCATGGACGTACATTTGCGGACGATTTTCGAACGAACATCAAACGGGCATTCTATGTACGTTCTCAGCTGGACGGTTCCTGACCGAACCAAAAATGGATGTACGATGGATATTCGCTCATGAACTGTTTGCGAACAAACCTACTTAGGACGTTTTATGTACGTTCCTATATAAACAGTCCTTGGATGAACCGATAATGTACATTCAATGGACGTTTTCGCTCGAACTCTTTACGGATAAACAAAAAAAATTGTAAAATGTTTACATCGCTGTGTAAAAATTGTAATATTAAACAGACTGCATCTGTTTGTCCCTGAATTGCTCTCTGTAAAGCAATATTCAGAATACCCAGTAATGGTCCATCTTTCGACGGTTTCTGGACGTCCGCTGAAGGTCATTGCATGTACATTTTCAGACGTATCGTTCCTGGACGAAACAGAAACTGCCGTACAGTGGACGGTCGATCACGGATTGTTTCTGAACAGACTTAAGTAGGATGTTCCACGTGCGTCCCTATATAAACAGTCTTCGGATGAATGATGAATTTAATAATGTAGATTCTATGGACGTTCGCTTTCGTACTCTTTACGGACTAACCAAAATTTTTGTAAAATAGTTTGCATCCCTGAAATGCAGCAATGAAAATACAACCGTTGTGCTGCTTATGATTAACAAAGTCTCCGCAAGATCTATAAATTTACATGAATTATTTGAGATATTTATATAATGCAGGTACTAAGTATCTATCATTATCTACACTTTCTTTTATTTTCGAGCCGATTGAACAACCAAATGGAACGAAATGAATCTGGGCTGATGAACAATTAAGTGTTGTGATTATTATTTATTTAGCCGACTAGGGAATGCAAGGTCGTGCAGACTGCAGATGGTATTTATTGCTGCGACTCTTTTGTCCACTTGCGGAGGGTAAACGCAGGTAGTCCGAGGAACAGGGACACTTGTAGGTTTTAAGTTAGTCTCTACGAGAAATTTGCCCTGGGTCATGTGTAATGGTTGGTATGCCAATATATTAATTAAATCCATTTGTGTATTATTGTGTTTTCCGTGGAGGTGTTAACGTGAGTGCATCATAAAGAAATTTTAGAATTCCAGACCAATTGGCCATCATCGTCTTTACAAACATCGTGACATCATCAGCAATCAGCACAAAGGCAAACAAAGGTTTGTAACGCTCATCATGATAGTCATAAGAGTATACCTACAATTTTTTAGAAATTGCATTTCACGATCAAAAATTCACTCACATTCAATTAAATGCGTCCATCATAAACATTTAATACTTCTTATTGATATTTCATGATCGATTTTGAAAATTCTTGTAAATGTAAAATTTTCCGTCTTATTAATGAGCCTGGAATCTATTTTAATTCGTAATTGTCTTATTTCAGAATCAACGCAAATTGACCAGGATTTCCAACACAACAGAGAAAGGCGTGGAGAAATGCGTACGAGAGGAGCACATTATTATTTAATTTAATAGTCGGTGGAAAAATGCACTACACCTTTTCCAGTAGTAGTTCAGAAAGCGTCAATTGAATTTCAGAATAGTCAGTTGAATTTCAGAATCCGTCAATTGTAGTTCAGATTAATCAATTCAAATTCAGAATGCGTCAGTTGTATTTCAGAATAGTCAAATGAATTTCAGAATACGTCAATTGAATTTCAGAAAGCATCAATTGAAATTCAGAATCCGTCAATTACAATTGCATTTGATGCTTTCTGAAATTCAATTGACGTATTCTGAAATTCATTTGACTATTCTGAAATACAATTGACACTCTCTGAATTTGAATTGTCTAATCTGAACTACAATTGACGGATTCTGAAATTCAAGTGACAATTCTGAAATTCAACTGACGCTTTCTGAAATTCAATTGACGCTTTCTGAACTACTACTGGAAAAGGTGTAGTGAAAATCAAGTGTTTCGGTGTAGTGGGGTGTTTCTAGTGATAGTGCAAGTACTTACATGTTACTTATTGTTCAAGTTTTGATGTGTTTTAACGAATTTTCGCCATTAATGGTCCCATATTATATTGTAATAAGCTATTAAATAAACCTACATATTTTATAAAACATAGATCTATTTATTTTATTAATTATTATGCCCATCCTGGCGTATGTTCAAAAAGTGATCCGTATGACGTTCAGAAAGCATTTTGTAGATAGTACCATAATGGTACATAGGTCGTTCGCTGGAAATTCATTGACTGTCCATCAGAGGACGACCAATGTATGGACTGTGGACTACAACGGGACCAATAATTTGTTCTTAGATGGTCCTAAAATCGTCCACAATGATCTCTAAATCGTACGATTATGGTCCGTTATGCTTCCAGACTAATCAAAAATCGTCCATATGACGTTCACGAATCATCCGTACATAGTGCCATAACCGTACATGTGTCGTCCGAGTCCGACCAGATGGTTCTGAATCTGTCCATTTTTGTGCACCGGGAATGTTCTATGAACGTCCATTTATTGTCCACAGGCCGACCACTGGATGGTCCTAGAACCACCTCACGGACCAAAATGGATGAATAATGGACGTACATAAGACATTTGTGTGTTACTTGGGTTTGTTAATATTCACCAATTTCCTTTATTTTCAACTTCCATTCGTAAAAGATGTTAAGAACTTAATTAATGGGAATGGGAATGCTGTCGAAGTGAACATAGGTTTTGATTGATCAATTTTTAAATCTGCACCAATTACGTCTTGCGACATAGAAAGAAGCTTCTCTTGGCACGAAGATATTAAGTGCCCAAATTTGGTTACACCATATTTACTTGGTATTGTTTAGTAAGTATTTAGAGCTTTTTCTTTGAAATATTTGTATCCTGAAGTTTACACAATAAAATTATTCGCATTTGTTCTCAAAAACGTCAATTATTTCGTTGCCTCGGGTATTTTTAAAAAACATTTTTGTCAGAGGTCAGAACCTAAATAGCTATTTTATAAAGCCTAGTTTAGTTAACTTTTTTGTATTTTTTGTCACCTAAAATCCGGGCCTTACTCATTTGGTTTATATTGTCGGTTTTTTTACTTTTGAACCCTCTCAATTTTTGTGCTTTTTCTGTTCAATTCCAACTTTTTAATTCTGTTATAACAATTTTTTAACATTTCGCATTTTTGACGCGTCTGCGGAGGCACTACTACTAGGTGCAGATTCCACCAGTAAGACCAGCCGCCCCTACATACACATTAACGTGATACCCAAGTAACAATTTTAAGAATAACCAGTCTTGCCTAAGTTTTATGACAGATTTATAATGGAATTACAGAAGTCAGCCGTTTTATAAAAGTTGTCTTAAATACCGTTAATACTGTAAGACAAAAATGTTTTATAAATAAGTTTTATCTGCATCCCTAAGAATGAATTATAAAACTACATGGTCTCAACGCCGACAACTCTTAATGCTGTTTTATTGTTGCTACCTAAAATACCTCGTTAAATGTATTTCATCTTAAGAAATTCTTGAAGTCCAAATGGACTTGTTAAATTAATAAATAAGAGCTTACTTTATGGCTGCTTTATTAGAGAGTTTTATAAATGGTTTAAAAACTGTTTTTTAAATGTAACAGCTCTACAGGTTATTTACTCTCAGACAACGGTCTTTGCCCTTAAGATAGCATTTAGCAAATCTGTTTCAATTACAAATCGTTTTAAAATTTCTAAATAAGTTTTTACAAAACAAACTAGACTTATTAAAACATATACGCCATGATTGCAGCCGAAATATTCAACCGCCATATTGATGAAATGAAATGTGGAAAAAATATTATTTATTTATTGTCCCTGAATTTGAGCGATAGATAGAAAAAATGTGCTCGACTTAGGGCCAGTTTATCGATGCTCAGTCATCGCAAACTGAAAGTCAATTGCTTAGCAACTAGAGATCTGATTGGCTACAAACTGCCAGTTTGCTGATAGCTGACACTTAGCTGAGCATCGATAAACCGGCCCTTACAAAGCTGCTCAATCTGCAACAGAATAAGTAAAGTTTTGGACAACATTTAGCATTTATATAAAAATTTATTTTTCTATAATTAAAACTTATTAATTAAAAGGATCCTTATTTAAAGGGCGCGTCAGTTTTTTATGCTTGTTTTGTAAAATTTTGTCAGTAAACAATCCTTTGTTTACGTTTTTTAGATTCGAAGACAACGAATCCGTAATTATATAGGTAGATATACGGAACCTGCAATTCTAATACAGCGTACATTTTAAACAGGATTCGTGATGCAAGCAGACGACATTATTTATTATAAAACTTTAAAAGGAATCATTGTAGACACAAAAGAATCAAAACGGCAAAGTTAAAATCTTAATAAAGGTACAAAGAATTATAGATGCCATTTTCAAAACCTTTTTCTCTGCGTGGAACTATTTTAAGTATTTTAAGTATTAGGTAAGGTTTTATTGAATTCAATTTGAAGATCGAAGGTTTTATTAAAGTTTTCAGCAAAGTTTTATGGATTACTTGACAATGTTAGCAACACTGTTGCATTAAGATGGAAAGGTTTTAAGAAGTTTTAAAAATTATACTGGAAGAACCTCATAAGAGTCTCCTTTTTTACTTTATAACTGATTTATTACAGTATTCAATACTGCTTCAAGGGAGAGTAGCTTTAAAGGAACTCTTGTTAGTAAGTTTTATAGCTGTATCGTAGATTAAAATAAAACTTAAATTGTTACTTGGGTAAACATCTATAGTGATACACATCGCATTGATGTACATCTTCCAGTGACTTTTTGTAAAGCTAAATTTAATAAACGAAATAATAACAATTAAGATTAAAAATTATTGGGCTTGTCCGCGGTCTGGTCGCGCAATCTAAACAATAACATCAGGTCAAGTAAATATTATAAAGTAGATATAAATTATTCGAGAATTTGCTTTCCAAAATATCACGTAATTATCAAACCATTGTGACATGTTTTCACGAGCGGAGACTAAAATGCTCCAATAATTAGACGACAAAAAAATTCACAGTACACACCTAATAATTATTATAATTGATAATTGATTACACTTTTGTGTGTTAATTTACAGCGACGCTGTAGGCGGATGGGTAAATTTTCATTATGATCTAACAAGAGGGATGAAATTTAAGGGTTGAAACTGGAAATTTTTCATGTAAGTGGTGGAATAAAATTGTGGTGTTCGATAGATTTCGGTCAACCATTGAAAAAGAGTCTCATGAGTCTTCAATCTAAAACCAACCCCTAGGCTACTAACAACCTAACCCATAGCAAGCGCATTAAATACATTTTATTTATTTTCTGAAGCTTTTTTGTGAATTTTTCTATAACTCGAAGTCATTTTTATTAATTTTAACCCATCCACAATTTTTCAACTCCTGTGTTGCCTTTTTCACTTTTTCGACTCCCTTCGCAATATTTCAACCCCCAAAAGCCAAACTTGCATAATTGGCTTATTTTCGTGTTATTTTCTGTAATTCTGCTTAATTACGATTCATTTTCATCTTTTTTGACTTCTCATCCCCCTTTACGATTTTTCAACCCTCTAAGTGTTAATTTTGCAAAATTTGAGTTCCTGAGGGGTTAACCACTATGGGAAATACTTGTACAAAATTTCGGCAATAACGGGAATTTTCGGTAATAACGCGGTAATAGCAGTGATAAGTTGGGTAATAACGGCAAAAATTTGGCAATACAATATCGGCAGATGTCGGCATGGTTCGTCAATACGCGAAATGCAACTTGCAAAGTAAAGTTTTTACAAGAAAATTTAGGCTAATTTTACTGTCCAAAAACATTTAATTTGATCACGTGTAGTACAATATATTGCAAAGTTTGCTTGTTCTGCCAAAAAACTCAAATGAATAATGTGTAAACAACGAGATAAACGGTATGAAAAAATTTTCGACAATAAATGGGCAATTTCTGCAATAAATAAGAATTTATGTCAATTAGCAATAACGGGAATTTAGGCAATAACTTAGCAATTTGGGCAATCTCGGCAATACTTGTACAAGATTGTGAGAAGTGGATGACTCCTCGTGTTCTTTCGTTTTTCTTCGGTAATAAATTGAGCTCATTTGCATGATGTTTACATTTTTCAACTCTTCAAACGCAAAATTTACATAATTGGGTTATTTTGGTGTTATTTTCCGTAATTTTACTTAACCACGGTTAATCCTCATACCCTTTGACTTTCCATCCACCTTTACGATTTTTCAACCCCCTAAGTGTTAATTTTGCAAAATTCGCATAATTTCGTTCTTCGTCGGTAATAAAATTTAACTCATTTGGGATTCAGTTTATCTTTTACAATTTTCTAGTTTCCTTCGCAATAGGTAGGTATAAGTAGGTATTTCAACCCCACAAAAGTTTTAATTGCATAATTTGGTTATTTTCGTGTTATATTTCGTAATTCTACTTAATCACCCCTAATTTTCATTCCTCTTGATTTTTCATCCTCTTCCGCAATTTTTCAGTCCCCAATTTTTCCAAATTCTCGTTTATATTCCGTCAAGAGCCCTATCTTTGACTGGTTTTCAACTTTGAACGTCAATAAAACAATAACCGAAAATCGCAAATATATTCTGATAGCAGCAGCAGAGCAGATGATTAAGACTTTTATATTTGCGAACATTTACAATGTTATGACAGAAGTTCCAAAATGCAGGTTAGAGCAATATTACTTCGCCGGTTTTTAACTTTGACCGGTAAAAAAATTACTTGTAAACCTTTTTACACGATCAAAATCGGTAAATTTAAACAAAAGATATGGAATTAAAGCAGAAAATTTATTATTAAACATATTAGGTAAGTGGTAACAAAAATAATTTTTACAGCATGTATCCAGAAATAATAAAGATAGGTATGTAGGTACGAAAAACGATATAGGTAACTCTAGAAAAGTATCTAGTACCACCAAAATTGTGCTGCCCACGCATAATGTTTGGTACTTTAAGCTTGTATTTTATTGTTGAAATTTTACATCCATGAAATCAGCAATTTGAGGAAACACAGATTTTTTTATTTTCACAAATCCGTGATGAAAGTTCTCTGCGTCTTTTCACAAACTGGCGAGCCCATGTACCCGGCATATCTAGCTTTTAATTTATTAATCAATGTCCGCTTTGGAATTTTGTAGGTTTTCGAAGCTTAAGTTATTGAAATTCTATTGTCGTTAATAAGGGTCAAGACAGACAGCATACAGGGTGTTTTCCAACCGCGTGTAAGTTTTTTAACATTAGATTGCCCATCAAAAATAGTGACGATTGGCACAAAATTGTTTAGGTCGAAGTCGTCTCCTAAGGAAGTTAGGGCTTTACCATAGGGAGCAGTTTTTCTTATTTGGATATCTCTAAAACCATTCATTAAATAAAAAAATAGCAAGAATAGTAAAAGTTGCAGTTTAAGCTGCTCTTTACAACAGGTGCCACCATTTTTTAAATACGTGACCTTGAAAAATTTTCCAGTTACCTCAGGTACGGATATCTCTAAAACCACGCATTACATCCAAAAACACCAAGTATAGTAAAAGTTGCAGTTTGAATTGCCCTTTCTAACGGACACCACCATTTTTAAAACGCGTGACCTTCAAACATTTTCCGGAAGAAAAATGTCAAAGGTGTCTCCGTTTTCTGGGGATCCCGTGGTCATAATCCAACGAAATTCACCATGTAGATGTATGTTCACTGGCTACTAGTGTCCACCAAATTTCATTCAAATCCGTTAATCCGTTCCTGAGATAATTAAGAAAAACTGCTCCCGATGGCTGACTTTAAAGCCCTATAACTTCCTTAGGAGACGACTTCGACCTAAACAATTGTGTGCCAATCGTTACCATTTTCGATGGGCAATCTGAGGTTAAAAAACTTACACGCGGTTGCAAAACACCCTGTATATCAACCCTATTTTTTTCAATCTATGCGGTAACATCTGACATATAGTTCTGTAAGTTCGGGCAAAAAAAGTTTTAAGATACGCGTTACAGAAATGCTATAATAGTAGAAAACATCTTTTTTTGACATTTCGGTCAAAGTTAGATTACAAGTTGACGGTTGTCATTCTGTTTACTTTTCAACCCTCTCAATTTTTGCGTTTTTTCTGTTCATTTGCTACTCCTTAATTCTGTAACAACAATGTTTTAACATTTCGCCTTTTTGACACATCTGTGCTTCTGGGGAGCAAAGCTGGGTAGTATTCGGAGTATTTAGTAGTTAAACACTTATCTAAATACTTTTTTCTGGAAAGTAATTAGTATTCGAATATTTCTTTTCGGCAGGTAGTTAGTATTCGAAGAATACGAATACTAGAGTAAATATTCGAAAAAAGTATTTTTATTTGAATTTCGCGTCAATCATTCGGTTTAGGATCGAGAACGAACATGTGACTCACATGATGTGAGCATTGACCCCGCCATCGGCATTGCATGAAAGCAGTGGTGTTGTATTGTAATCGACATAGATAATTTGTGATATTGTGATATTCTGAAGGCAAATAAGTTTAGCAATTATTGTAATTAGTTTTTGAAAATATAATTTTTCTCATTAACATTGCTTTTATTTTAATTCTAATTTTCCATTAAAGTATTCGGTCAAAGTAGTCGAATACTTTTTTAAAGGAGTATTTGGTATTCGATATTTAAGATACTTTTTGTCTGAGTTATTCAGTATTCGAAGTAGATGAAATACAAGAATTTAGTATTTAGTATTCGAATACTTCTTCGCAGTATTCGACCCAGCTCTGCTGGGGAGGCACTACTACTAGGTACAGATTGATAATACATAAGCATTAACGTGATAAACATCTACAGGGATACACATCGCATTGATGTACATCTTCCGGTGGGTTTTTGTAAAGCTAAATTAAGACGAAATAATAACAATTAAGATTAAAAAGTATTGGTCTTGTCCGAGGTCTGGTCGTACAATCTAAACAATAACATCAGGCAGGTCAAACAGCAAGTAGAGATAAATTATTCGAGAATTTGCTTCCAAAAATATCACGTATGCGATTATCAAACCATTGTGACCTATTTTCACGAATAATTAGACAACAAAAAAAATCAGTAGAGTACACACCTAATAAGTAATAATTATTATAATTGATAATTGATTACACTTTTGTGGATGCAGTGCGACGAAGTAGGAACCTATACCTACTGGTACATTAATCCGAATCCTATTTTTGAATTGGTTGTTATAGATAGGATATTAACCTCCCCAACCCCAACACAATTTAAAAAAAATGGGAGGTTACTGCAATCACTAAAATTTTCGAATTCGAGATAAGACCGGATCTATGCGTTTTGAGGTCTCAGGAACCCAAGAAAGTGGTTTTTAAAATGTGTGTGTGTATTTTTTTTTCATTCTATGGAAATTAGAATAATTATTGAGAAGACAACTTACCCCCTATAGCATCAGCGTCTCGTACAGAGTAGCAAATATCCTGAAACTCGATATCCAAAGGAGGCCTTTTCGCCACCCTGTTCAAGTGCTGCAGCGGTTTACTCCGCAAGGGAGCCATCACTTCCACTTGTTCACTGGTCATCGTAGCCGCGATTGATGTCTCGCAACGTGAAAAGTTAGTAGACCACGCACGATTCCACCTCCACCAATCTGAAAGAAGATAAAACGATTTCGCCCAACTTTCTCCAAGTGGTCCATGAACACTTTCACTGACTGGCCGGATGGATTTTTTTATCTATTGCATTGCAAGAGTGCACGACCCTGAACTACCTACTGATGGAGGTATTATCTCTTCTAAAATTATGCAAATAGGAGATAAGAAATGAACATGTTATACTTAATGTGTAATTCAGTGAAGGTTAAATGATTTCACTTCAGTGTTGGACAAAGGATTGAAGAAGATTCGGGACTGCCTAATTTGCAGACTCTCGTCTAACCGGTCTGAAACTATCTCAAATCGCTGCTCCGGTTCCATTTTACCGAAAAAACACATTTGCACCCCCTACCGCCCCACAGTGGTTTACCGCATGTTAAATATGCGGCCAAAACGTGGCAGAATCCAATATTTTTTTGCTTAATTTTTGTATACAGACTACCAAAATAGAAATTTATACAATAAGTGGCAAAATGAAAGTTTTTTTCACTAGTCGTAAATGTTGTCCAATGAGGCTTGCCGAGTTTCGCAATTTTTACATTTCTATTACGTACAACAAAGCCAAATCGAGAATTCCGAATGCATGGTAACGGGGTTGCAACCTTTTGCGTTAAGTTAGTCCGTTTCTGTTGTAGATAGTCCAAGGGCTCAATTTCACCCAAGTCAATTATTTTTGTGTTCGAGGGTTGAAGACTGTGGGTTTTGGGGGTACAATTTTTTGCGTTAAAAATTTTAGTTTCCTGCGATAATGAGTGGTAAAAGGATTAAATTCCGTCCAAGTCATTTTTTTGTGTTTCGGGGTTGAAGGGAGTGAGTTTTAGGGGCGTAGTTTTTTGTTCCATTGACTCTTTCGGTTGTAGGCGGCGCAAGAGTTAGATTTCCTCCAAGTCAAGTTTTTGTGGTTGGGGGTTGAAGGAGGCGAGTTTCAGGGGTGTAATTTTTTGTGTTCAATTAGTTAGGTGGTCCAAGGGTTACATTTCCTCTAAGTGAGTTTTTTGTTTCAAGGTTGAAGGGGTTGAGTTTTAGAGGTGCAATTTTTTTCTCTTCCTGTCGCAGGTGATCTAAGGATCTAAGGACTAAATATATGCTCAAAACTTTTTCTGGGCCATTGATTAAAAATTATCGAATTGCTTGAATTTCAAGCAACACTTGTGTGAAATTTCGAGTTTCAGCCGCTAATTTGCACCCCTTTCTGTTTCATCTTGCAGAAAAAAACCATCCCTTATCAAATAATGTCAAAATATATGTGGTTTCAGATCTCCATGTGCAAAATATTTGAGAAGTTTTCGTATTTTTGTGACTTTCAACCCCTAAATTTCATCCCCCAAAATTGACACCTCCTCACCTTCAACAGACTTGTAACGTCAAAAACGCATATCAAGTTTCAGTAAAATATCTCCACTGGTTTTCGATTTATTACAATTAAAAGTTTTTCGGTCCCGAAAAAACCTAGCATTCTCGCGCTTTTACTGCGAACGCTCCCTAAACGCTTGAAGATGGATTAAAATCGTATAAGGGACAAACGTCGGCAACGAAGAGACCTACAAAAAAGTCCGCGACAGCATATAAATATCTGTTACGGATAGCCGACAATAAGCCACTGAAGCTATTTTCGTCAAAAATTAAAACACAAAAACGATCTCGGTGGGCTACCCATCGTAGATAGCTATATGCCGTAGCGGACTTTTTTTGTAGATCTTTTTATTGCCGACAATTTCTCCTTACAAACTTTTGCTCTAGCTTCAAGCGTTGAGGCAGCGTTCGCGATCAAACGTCGAAAATTGTAATTTCTTTCAGTTTTTCACCCCTAACTCCCACCCCCTGGTCCGATATGGCCGAGATTTTCGGGGTATACACATGTGTACAAAATTTCAGCTCGATATCTGCTTTCGTTCTCAAGTTATGCGATGGGCCGAGCGAGCGAGCGAATTCACTAAAACTACAGCGCCTGCGCATATGCTTCGGCACTAAAATGAAGCTCTACTTTGATGCACTTCCATTTTGTGTAAATGTTGGGATGAAATGTTTATCGAGCTTACCTCTTTTCGTTCATGCGTTTTCGCTACCCTATTCCAACAGTGCCTGAGACTTTCCTATTTATTTTCCGAAATACTTGATTAAATTCGGCAAGTCTTGCTTTCAGTAGGCTTTGACTCCTTGACAGATCTGCGTTTTTGTCAGTGATAAAAATGATGTTCATCTAATGGAAACCAGTTAGTTAATTCTATAAAAGAAGATTTTAACTTGTCTAGTGTTGAGTGGTCAATAATTAAAGACAAGTTCAATAAACATTTCATTCCTACATTTAGACAAAAATGGAAGGAAGTGCATAAAAATAGAACACACCTTTACAAAAAATATGGCAATTGGTTAGATGAAGATTATAAAGTCATCTATAATAAGTGTAAGGGATCCCCTAAGCCAGGGGGGAGACCAACCAAAAATCTGGAAGAAGATTTATCGAGAACCAAAAGGAGAAAGGTGCAAAGCATTTGCAATGAGGTGAATTTAACGTTAGAAGAAGTGCAGTTGCTTTTACGTAGGAAATTTTGGGAGGATGGGAAAAGAGATGAAGCCAGTTTGGTGAAAGACCTCATACAAAATGCGGCAAGCCAGTTCAAGAAAGACATAATTGCCAATGAAGTTTCTCCTCCTTCTCCTTTTAACCCAGAAGAAGCATTGTAAGGAAAGAAATAGACATTTTTCCTTATTATAATCATGTGTTCCAAGCAAAAAAAGATTGTTATCCTACATCAAATGAGAATACTGAGTATTGAGCTATAAGGTAGGACTTCAGGCTCTATTAGATCACACCACAGAATGAATTTTTCGAACTATTTCTCTCGATGAAACAATTGAATCGCATACCTTTATGTGATGGTGATGATGTGATGGTTCATCTGGGAACAGCAAATTTAAGCAAGCTTTTAGTGTCGAAAACTCCACTGACGAATCAGTTCTCATGGCTTCTCTAGTACCCATTCAAATACGTTCTACATCTTCCGAAGAAGTCTGGCATAATAGTCATCCCTCATCCACAAATCACTGCCGAGCAATAAGTTTCGAATTCGTAAAAGAATCGCCGGAAAACACTCTCCAGCTTGTCAATGGCATCAAAGGAGAAACTGACCAACTTTTACCAACGCAAGTCAGAACAAGAGATGGTAGCATTTTTGTGAAACATAATTTAATTATGTCCATGTTAGACGGAAAAGTTTGTCAGGTCTTAACAGGGACTTCATCAAGCGCATGCTGCCCTATATGTGGAGCACGACCCTTTAGCCCAGGCATTTTAGTCTCAAAATAGGCGAAACCTCGGAAAAAATAATGTAAATCTGAAACTTGGCAGATCAGCTCTATTTGAAGTGCTTAACAACATACTAAAACTCCCAAAACCTCCGGTGCCGGCTTCATAGAATTCCAGCCGCTGGAACTTCTGGAACACTGAAGAAGTGCAGGTTTGCGTTGGAAAAAAATAATGTAAATCTGAAACTTGGCAGATCAGCTCTATTTGAAGTGCTTAACAACATACTAAAACTCCCAAAACCTCCGGTGCCGGCTTCATGGAATTCCAGTCCCTGATGGAACATCTAGAACACTGAAGAAGTGCAGGTTTGCGCTGGAACTGACGCTATGGCCAATTGGTTAGTCCTATCGGCTTCCAATCGATCTTAAACGACTGTATGAGAAACGGGCTATCTTTCTTATTGCTTTTCAATGATTTTAAACTGTATCCGAGCCTCCCAAAAGTGGCAAAAAGTCGCGAAATAAAGAAAAAATCACTTTTTTTCAATTTGAAATTAGACGGTCTTCTGTGAGAGATATCGCAAAAATGCATGAAATAAACATTGTAGAGGATAAAAAGAGCTTTCAAACGACACCTTCAAAATATTTCTACGACCAATAGGAACGTAGCGGCCGGCTCAAACGGCGCGCGCATTTCGGCTTGCGGCAGCCAGCGTGGCAGTATTCAAGGTCGTGAACCTCCGTTTCTATTGGTCGTAGAAATATTTTGAAGGGGTCGTTTGAAAGCTTTTTTTATTCTCTATAATGTCTATTTCGTGCATTTTTGCAATATCTCTCACAGAAAACCGTCTAATTTCAAATTGAAAAGAATATTTTCTTTTCTTTATTTCGCGGGTTTTTGCCATTTTCGAGAGGCCCGGATACAGTTTAAAATCGTTGAAAAGCACTAAGAAAGATAGCCCGTTTCTCATACAGTCGTTTAAGATCGATTGGAAGCCGATAGGACTAACCGTTTGGCCATAGCGTCAGTTCCAGCGCAAACCTGCACTTCTTCATTGTTCTAGATGTTCCAGGGACTGGAATTCCATGAAGCCGGCACCGGAGGTTTTGGGAGTTTTAATATGTTGTTAAGCAGTTCAAATAGAGCTGAACTGCCAAGTTTCTGATTTACATTAAATTTTTCCAGCGCCAACCTGCACTTCTTCAGTGTTCCAGAAGTTCCAGCGGCTGAAATTCCATGAAGCCGGCACTGGAGGTTTTGGGAGTTTTAGTATGTTGTTAAGCACTTGAAATAGAGCTGATCTGCCAAGTTCCAGATTTACATTATTTTTTCCGAGGTCAAAATCTAAAACGCCTGGTCTACTTTGAAATGAACAATTTGGAGAAAGTTAAAAAGAAATTGCCCAATGAAGATGCCTACAAATTTGGCATATCAAGCGTACATACCTGGATGAGGTGCATGGAATGTCTTCGGAATATATCATATAGATTGACATTTCAAAAATGGTCTGTCCGAAAAGATGTCGAAAAGGAAGCGATGAAAACAGCTAAAGAAAACATTCAGAAAAAAAATCCGAAGAGCTTTTGGATTAATAATTGACATGCCTCAGCAAGGAGCAGGCACGTCAAATGATGGAAACACTGCAAGGAGGTTTTTTTGCAAATAGTAGGTTAACAGCTGAAATCACGAGACTCAACGAGGAACTGATGAATGTTTTTCTGTTATTCTACAAGTCATGTCGTGTGGTCCAGACAAATTTCAACAATACGGAATGAGAACTGCAGAATTATACATCCGGAATTACGCCTGGTAGGTACTACCTATATGGCTTCGTCCGTGCTTAAACTCCTAATTCGTGGTAGCAAAATTATTGAAACTGCACCCTTGCCTATAAGGCAACTGAGTGAGGAGGCAGCTGAGGCGAGAAACAAAGATTTTAAAAAGATAAGAGAACATAATAATACTCGAAAATGTTCGAGAAAACTTACTAACGAGGACATACTTCACGGACTTTTAGTATCCCTCCGACCCATTTATAACTACCCTTAGAAGTTCCTGGAAAAAGCAGCATTCAGACTTACTAGATGAAGCGAAAGACATCTTATTATAGTTTTTCTTTTCTTAAAGTTTCTTTGTTAAATTCCACTTGTGGTGATATATTTAATATACCTACTTAAGTTTCTTCACAATTTTTTTTCTACGTCTTCTGATATGCAAAAACTATGTTTGGTTTATTATTAGTTTTGAAAATAATTATAATTTTTTGTCAAAATTATAATATTTTTTAGTCAAAATTTTCGAATCCTCAGGGGATCTAGTAACAACACACTCGAAAATAGCACACAAACATTGAAATGTTGACAACAATTGTAATTCGATCTTTTCGAAATTTATTATAAACCAAACTCAACTTATTGCACATCAGAAGTCGCAGAAAACTATTCTTTCGTCGATCGTACTAGAAACGTCACGTTCTTGACATGCAATTATCATCCGAAAGCTTACGTTTCCAGGACTGCGTCATTTGCTAGGCAACACGCACTAGCTGTACAGGAATAACGTTTTTTCGACCTAGCCCGGAAAAATATTTCTGTACTCTTGAAAAATAGTACCAAATTTCATTATTTCTGTCTAGTTGCGCGATCGACAAAAAAATAGTATGTGCAACACGAAAGGAAAATATATATTCTGGGACTCTGATGGTTGCTGGACTCGGCTGCGCCTCGTCCATCAATCTACGGAATATAATATTTTCCCTACTAGTTACACAATATACTAATTTATTAGTTTTCAGATTAAGAGGAAAAAAGTGCACGTGTCCATTCGAAAATAAAAAGTTGACAACCAATTGTCAATTAACTTGAAGTTGATAAAAATCAAAAGTACCTCAGGTGTGTAGTATTAATGAGCCATATTATTTGGTTTTTGATTCACTAAGATCGGATCGCAAATAACAAAGTTATAGCAATTTCAAATTTCAGCAAATATATCATAGATTTGGAGCAGCCTGTATGTATATTAGGTATATACCTATCATTGAAAAGCTAATATTTTTCTCCACTTGATGACGCAGAAAATCAATATGGCGCCCATAATAAAATTCAAAGTAAATCTAGGAGGCCTAGAAAATTTCTAAAAAATGTAAATCTACCAAGTTTCATTTTTTTTAACTGATGAACTTCATATAAATAGTTTCCGAGATCACAATGATGAGCATCGAATTTGACACCACCCTGTATTTATTCCTTATTATTCTTATAAGAATGAATGGCTTCATCTATTTATATCCTGGAAGAGGAAGAGTTATATACAGCGATTTGGGATAGTTTCAAACCGGTCGGACCAGAAAAACACCCCAGTCGGCAACGTTCGCTGGTCTGGGGGTGGATTTGGAGGGGGCGGCAGAGGGGTGAAAATGTGTTTCTTCATTGAAACGGGGTCGGAGAAGCGATTTGTTATAGTTTCAGACCGGTCGGGCCAGAAAAACACGCCAGTCTGCAAGGTTTTGTTCTGGGGGTGGATTTCGAGGGGGCGGCAGGGGGTGGAAATACGTTTTTTCGGTAAAATGTGGACGGAGATGCGATTTGGGATAGTTTCAGACCTGTCGGACCAGAAAACACCCCAGTCTGCAAGGTTTTGTTCTGGGGGTGGATTTCGAGGGGGCGGCAAAGAGGTGGGAATGTGTTATTTCGATAAAATGGGCCCGGATTTGGGGCAATTTCAGGCCGAACGGACGAGAGGAACATGCCAGTCTGCAAAATACGGACCAGTCTGCAAATTAGATTTTCCCGGATAGATTGATTTAAATAATGTTTGTTTAGACTTTGGAACATATCTCTGGCACGACTACGATGCAGCTGCAGATTCTGAACCCGGTAGTGTGTTTGCAATATACAGGGTGTCTCAGAACGCTCGCACTACCTTTTAATGGAGTAGTCAGAATTAAATTCTGAGTCGATACGTGTTTTTGAAAATTTCCAGGGTCCAATAGTTCTCGAGTTATAACGGATTTGGGAGGACCAATCAGATTTCAGCTCTGAATTGCTTCATAAGGTAACTTATTGTTAGATGCACTGTTTCCTAGGTAACAAGATACAACAATATTAAATTTTCATTGATAGTATCTTGTTACCTAGGAAATAGTGCATCTAACAATAAGTTACCTTATGAAGCAATTCAGAGCTGAAATCTGATTGGTCCTCTCAAATCCGTTATAACTCGAGAACTATTGGACCCTGGAAATTTTCAAAAACACGTTTCGACTCAGAATTTAATTCTGACTACTCCATTAAAAGGTGGTGCGAGCGTTCTGAGACACCCTGTAGTTATAGAAACGTTTTTTCATGATTCATGATTCATGTGTGTCGTTGGCTGAACTAATTGACGGATAATCTATGCTTTCTGCTTTCAAATGCCTTCGCTCAGTATTTATTATTGCAAGAAATTTCATTTTTGGCTGAAGAAAGTGAACTGGTAACAAAAGTGTAACAGAACGTTTTCTTCACTTTTTTTTTCGCGTTTCAAAGTCAAAAGTTAAATGTTAAAGGCGATAATTTATTATCTGAAAAAGGAACAAAGCAAAATTACTATTTAGCACGCATATCAGTTACACCCCCCGTTTTGTCTAGGAACACCATTATTTACTCAAAAGGTCCAAAAAATTCACCCTCCATAACTTCGTTCGTTTCCGATGGATTTTAACCATTTTTGGTGACGTGATATGACTGCCTCTGAACTATATTTCGACCGCATCAGTAGCCCCAAAATGTTTTTATTTCATTGTCTAACGACATGTCACTTTGATATATATTTTCTTATTGTATCAAGTAGCATTTTTGATTCTCTTTACAACGGTGTAATAAAATCATACTCTTACATCTTGTAAAAAAGAAAATGTCAATTGAACTATTCAGTTTATAAAAAAATTATTCCAATAATCTTGTAATAAAAAAAATTGTATGACGTAATTACTCAGTGAGACTTGGGTGAAGAAGATATCAAGATAAAGTGAATCGCATCAAAAGATGCACCTAAATGTACCTTTCAACTTTTACTGGAACAATTTTTTGATAAAGTGTATAAGCGTATGATTTTATTACACCGTAGTAAAGAGATTAAAAAATGCTACTTGATACAATAAAGAAATATACAGGGTGCCAGTTAAAATAACAAACATGTCGTTAGCCAATGTAGTCTTGTTTTTGGCAAATTCTACACATTTTATTAGATAACTCAAAAACGATTGAATTCAAGTATGGGGCACACATGACAAAAGTTGCACAGAATGACACGTAGAAAACAAAAATGCATTGATATATATGGTGTTCCATTTAACAAAATGTAATTTTGTGCTGCCCCCCCTACACGAGCCGCCCATGTAAGTTCATAGTAATTTTAGATTATGCACATTTTGAGTCACTAACGTTTGGCGTACACAGATTTTCAATATTATTAATGACGTGGACATAAATGGACTTTGTCGCACTATGTATTTTCAGTTCTTGGAAAAGATATTTTAACTTTAAACAAAAAAGTTTAGATGCATTATTTAGCAATTAAAAAAAGCAAACAATTTAATAACATAAGAAAGTAGATTTTGCATCTGCAAAGTTAATATCGACAAGAAATTACTTAAGTCCTCGCAAAAATGACAATTTGTCTAAGCAGTAGACCAAATAAAGTAAGTAACTATTAATTTCAATCGCCTCCAAAGCATTTTCCTCTAATAAAAAATGTAATACAACTTGATTTGACGCTTAAGTAGGTACCTACATAGTAACTATAAACCTTTTTTGTTTATTAGATTTAAAATACCAAAGAAGTAAAAATAAACGATGTATTCCGGTTAAAATGACATCGTCTCTGTAAAAGCAACCGAATTTCAGTCCCTTGGGATTGAATGCCCGTTTGCAAGTGCAAAAATTACATTTTTAACATTGTCAACAAGGTAAATACCTACATTAAACATAATACTTTTAGTGTTTATAGAAAAATATTATTAAATGCATTTTTAATGAAGTCAACAAAATCTACAATCAGAGTTATCTAATCTACATTCCTCGATTATTAGCCTGCATAGTGCATTCTGCAGTTTAGTAGGTATATACAGGGTGGCTCAGCCCAACGCTGTTTACCATTTTAGTGCCGTAGCAGAATGCGGAGGTACTCTTGTCTTAGCTTATTCGCTCGCTCGCTCGCTCGCTCGATCGCTCGATCGCTCGCTCGATCGCTCCTCAGTCTGTCCGTCTGATAACTTGAGAACGGATCGAGATATCGAGCTGAAACTTGGTAGGCAGCTTCGTCTCCCGAAAAGTAAGGCGGGGATTGCTTTTGGGCCATATCGGACCAAGGGGGTGGGAGCTAGGGGTGAAAAACCGAAAAACTACTAATTGCAATAACTCGAGAACTAGTGGAGATATCTTGCTGAAAATTAGTATGCGCGTTCGACCTTCAAGTCTGTTGAAAGTGAGGGGGTGCCAATTTCGGGGGATGAAATTTAGGGGATGAAAACCACAAAAAATATGATAACTCCGCAAGGGTTGCACGCAGCTGTCGGAAACTCAACGTACACACATATATCGGTGAAATCTTGTGGGGGATGCGTTTTTTCGTAAAATCGAACAAATGGGGTGGAAATTAGGGGTAGCAACTCGAAATTCCGCTTAATAAGTACTAGTCAAAATTGGCGTCATTCGATAGCTTTCCATTAATTATTCAAAAAAGGTGTCATTCATATTTTGCGAAAAACCACCCTTATAGGCGCTACGACCCCTAACATGCAGAAACACAAAAATACGAGAACTCAAAAACTACTCAACGTATCAAGGCAGAATTTGGTTTGTGAATTTCCAGTGACATTATAGGTGGATGGACAAATTTTCAAAAATATCTAACAAAGGGGATGAAATTTAAGGGTTGAAACTTGAAATTTCTTCAAGTAAATGGTAGGCTAAAATTACGGGGTTCGATAGATTTCGGTCAACTATTGAAAAAAGGTCTTATGAGTTTTCAATCTAAAACCAACCCCTGGGCCATTAACCACCCCTAACTCTTTGCAAGTCGATAATTATATTTTATTTATTTTTTCTGAAACCCTATTGGTTTATTTATGAACAACTGAAGTCAGTAAATACGCAAGGAGTTATGTCACACCGGAAAAATAAACTCACCCCTGTAAATCATAAAGGGGTGAAATCATGAGGTGTTGAAAACATGAATCTACAAATTACCTTAATTTTTAAACGAATTGGGTTAGGGTGGTGAAATTGAAAACACAACTTCCTTTAGGGCATGTGGGGGTGGTGAAATAGGGGGTTGGAGTTTAGGGGTTGAAACGTCCATAAAGCCCTGTAATTTGACACAGAGAAGCAATATCTTCTGCGAAACTGCGACATCTTACACACTGCATCTTCGAGAAGGGAAGATCGAATTTTAGGAGAAAATTATCGAAGGGGATGAAAGTTAGGGGTGGAAACTCGAATTTTCAATGAAGAATGTATAGTTGAAAATATTACCATTCGATAGCTTTCTATTGATGGTACAAAAAAGGTCTTATTCATCATTCGCGAAAAACGACCCTTAAAGGCGGTACAACCCCCTAACATGCCGAAACAAAAAAATGCGAGAACTCAAAAACTGCTCAACGTATCAGGGCTAAATTTGATGTGGTAATTTACAGCGCCACTGTAGGCGGATGGGCAAATTTTCATTAATATCTAACAAGGGGGATGAAATTTAAGGGTTGAAACTGGAAATTTTTTCAAGTAAATGGTGGAATAAAATTATGGGGTTCAATAGACTTCGGTCAACCATTGAAAAAAGTCTTATGAGTCTTCATCCTAAAACCAACCCCTACGCTACTAACAACCCTTAAGCCCTAGCAAGCGGAGTAAATATATTTCATTTATTTTTTTTTTGCTTTCTTCTAATTTGTTATTAATTTAAAGTGATTTTCATTAATTTTTGACCCATCACAATTTTTCAACCCCTTTCATGATATGTGAACCCTTAAAGAGCAAAATTTACCCAGACCGCTTCTTTTTCGGGTGATTTCCGCTGGTTAATTTTGTAAAATTCGCGCAGTTTTGCCTTATGAATTGTTCTTGCCTTTTTCACTTTTTCGACCCCTTCGCAATGTTTCAACCCCCAAAAGTCAAATTTGCATAATTGGCTTATTTTCGTGTTATTTTCTGTAATTCTACTTAATTACGATTAATTCTCATCCCTTTTAACTTTTCATCCCCCTTTACAATTTTTCAACCCCCTAAGTGTTTATTTTGCAAAATTCACATAATTTAGTTTTCCTTCGGTAATAAATTGAACTCAATTGGATTATGTTTATCTTTTTCACTTTTCCAACCCCCTTCGCAACATTTCAACCCCCAAAATCTAAATTTGCATAATTGGTTTACTTTCGTGTTATTTTCTGTAATTCTGCTTAATTACGATTAATTCTCATCCACTTTGACGTTTCATCCCCCTTTACAATTTTTCAACCCCCTAGGTGTTAGTTTTGCCAAATTCGGATATTTTCGTTTTTCTTCTGTAATAAATTGAACCCATTTGGATGATGATTAAATTTTTCACTTTTTTCATCCCCCTTCGCAATGTTTCAAGTCTTCAAATGCTAAATTTACATAATTGGGTTAATTTGGTGTTATTTTCCGTAATTTTACTTAGCCACGGTTAATCCTGATACCTTTTGATCTTTCATCCACCTTTACGATTTTTCAACCCCGTAAGTGCTAATTTTGTAAAATTCGCATAATTTCGTTTTTCGACGGTTATAAAATTGAACGCATTTGGGATTCAGTTTACCTTTTACAATTTTTCAGTTTCCTTCGCAATAGGTAGGTATAAGTGCTTATTTCAACCCCCACAAAAGTTTTAATTGCATAATTTGGTTATTTAAGTGTTTTATTTCGTAATTCTATTTAATCCACACTTCATTTTCATTCCTCTTGACTTTTCATCACCTTTTTTCATTACCTTGGACTTCTCATTCCCTTTTTCAACCCCCTTAGTGCTAATTCTACATACCTACTTCGCAAATATGATGTTTTTTTGTTAACTCTCTACTGTTTAATTATGTACGGCCAATTTTCATAATTTCGTCTTTTTAACACCACTGTGCGTCTGCGGAGGCACTACTACTAGGTGCAGATTTATAAAATCTGCACCCGACTCCACCAGTAAATTCAGCTCGCCCCTACATACACATTAACAAGGTAAACATCTACAGGGACACACATCGCATTGATATACATCTTTCGTTGGCTTTTTATAAATGATATTGATGATGTGTTCCAAAAGGGGCAGGCAGGAGGGATTGTGGTGGGCAAAGAGAAAGTGTGGTGTTTGGCGTATGCGGATGACCTGGTGATTGTAGCGAATGACGAGAGAGGGATGAGAGAAATGATAAGAATTGCAGAGAAGTATATGAAGAGAAAAAAGTTGGAAGTAAATGTGGAAAAAACCAAGATAATGGTTTTCAGGAAAAGAAGAGGGAAGGCAAAAGAAAGTGAATGGAAGTGGAACGGGAGCTGTTAGAACTCAATATACCGGGTGTATCATTTTCCGCGCCGTATAGGAGATTAACATGGGAAAACGAATTTTATTTTTTCCTTGCTCCAGGAACAGATTTAAATCAATGCTAGCTTATCCAGTGGATAGACCCGGCTGGCCGGTATCCTGAAAAAAAAGATTGCCTGCTAGTGCCCTTTGGTTACTTAGCAGGAATTTTTGAAAAATTGGATTTTAAAACGACGCGCGCATTACTTCGTGTACTTTCGGTGTCCTTCGAAGCTTTACGTAAATTGTCAGCCAGGGCCGAATCTGCGATTTTTCACCTAATTGTTGACATTAAGAAAGCCGTGGCTTGAAATTATTGTTTTAAATCTGGAGCAAATCGTTCTATTTTACCTTCTTGCTGACGCAGAATTAATGTACCTACCAGCGGCGACAAGCGGCAGGCGACAAGGGTTCGGTCAGACTTGGTTGACGACCTAACCTCAAAAATTTACTTGGTCAAGTAAATTACTTTGAATTGCAATTATGAGGTAAGCTCTTACTCGGTGTTAGCGTTTAATTAATCAATTATTCTACTTTAGGTGGCAATATTGTTAGTGGTAGTTCGAACAAGAATCCGAAGGCATTCTCGGGTTTGGCAATGACCTCGTAAACTGTCTTTATCTTTTACGTTACCTATTTGTGTTAAAAGGTTTTGTAAGTGAAGACACAAGTAGGAGTTACATGTATTCGTGGAGAGAACATTTTGTATTCCCTTAATTAGTTGTAGATAGTTAGAAGTTGTTTGGTAATGTTTAAGAACCCTGTTTGGAAAAGCAGCTGCTGACAACATCGGTACTGGTAATTAAATTGGAACTTGAGACATCATGTTGTATTTACCTAATAAAATGCTTTTTGAACTTATTTCTAAATTTTTCAGTTCAAAAGAATCAAATTTTGTCCATTATTGGCTAAGTTGTTATTGAATATTAATCACTAGCAGAGTGGCACTAAAGAATAGATTGTTAAAACTGAGTAATGGAAGAAGCCAAGAACGCGTTTAAAATTCTTTATTAGTAATAGTTTTTTAAAACATCGACAGCTGGCACAATTCCATTTTTGTATCTTTACATCAATCCTGACTAAATTGTAGCAATATCACAAACCACCACTACTTTTAATAACACTCCGCCATGCAGTGCATAAAGAATTAAATAACAATTAGTAACTTTCCAGTATAATTCTTCTTGCTCAATTTTTCAATGGGAATGAGTAAGCGGATGAATTTTTCCCCTGGTCCAGGGCAGTAAGATGGCATGGCATCCTGAAATAAATGTGATCACTGTTTATTTATTATGAGGGAGGCACCTATCCCTATCACAAAAAATATCCATTGTACCTACCTAATCAATTTAACTTATCCGCTCATCCGAAGGGTTATTGGTAAATGGGTTGTTGGCCTGGAACAAGGGTTTTCTCTGGAATAAGCCGTTGTTGTTTCGTCGATGTTAATTTCATAATCACAACAATCCAACCAAAAGCTGTGTCAAAAGTCTTGTTGTCACCTGTCAATCTAATTTCCATTTTGGCGACGTATGTTTTTTCGCGCTAAGGTTACCAGTCAGCCTGGTTATTGACACCGTGCGGGGTGCGTTCAGTTAAGTAGTGCTGCTGGGTGGGTAAATTGGCGTTGTAGTACTTACACAGTGTCAACAATAGCTGCTTTCCGTTTACACATTTGTCTGAGAAAACTCAGCTACTTGATTGGTCAATTACAAATGAACCAATCAAATTGCTGAGATTAATTGAGGCTCCTCAGGTAAATGTGTAAAAGGAAAGCGCCTAACGTCAACGCGTCACTGCGCAGACCACGTTGACCAGGTAACGTGAACACTAATGTTGTCGCGTTCTTTCTTATGTATGCTACAAACAAAAGACAAAAACATGACCAAGTAGGCGACCAGGCTGACAGGTAACGTTAGCGCGAAAAAACATATGTCGACTGAAAGGAAATTAGATTGACAGGATTGACAGGTGACAACAAGACTTTTGACACAGCTTTTGGTTGGATAACAACGGCTTATTCCAGAGAAAACCCTTGTCCCAGGCCAACAACCCATTTACCAATAACCCTTCGGATGAGCCTTACTGTGATATTGTGGATTGTCAACAAGTTAAATTGATTAGGTAGGTACAATGGATATTTTTTGTGATAGGGATAGGTACCTCCCTCATAATAAATAAACAGTGATCACATTTATTTCAGGATGCCATGCCATCTTACTGCCCTGGACCAGGGAAAAAATTCATCCGTTTACTCATTCCCATTGAAAAATTGAGCAAGAAGAATTATACTGGAAAGTTACTAATTGTTATTTAATTCTTTATGCACTGCATGACGGAGTGTTATTAAAAGTAGTGGTGGTTTGTGATATTGCTACAATTTAGTCAGGATTGATGTAAAGATACAAAAATGGAATTGTGCCAGCTGTCGATGTTTTAAAAAACTATTATTAATAAAGAATTTTAAACGCGTTCTTGGCTTCTTCCATTACTCAGTTTTAACAATCTATTCTTTAGTGCCACTCTGCTAGTGATTAATATTCAATAACAATTCAGCCAATAATGGACAAAATTTGTTTCTTTTGAACTGAAAAATTTGGAAATAAGTTCAAAAAGCATTTTATTAGGTAAATACAACATGATGTCTCAAGTTCCAATTTAATTACCAGTACCGATGTTGTCAGCAGCTGCTTTTCCAGACAGGGTTCTTAAACATTACCAAACATCTTCTAACTATCTACAACTAATTAAGGGAATACAAAATGTTCTCTCCACGAAAACATGTAACTCCTACTTGTGTCTTCACTTACAAAACCTTTTAACACAAATAGGTAACGTAAAAGATAAAGACAGTTTACGATGGGAGGTCATTGCCAAACCCGAGAATGCCTCCTGATCCTTGTTCGAACTACCACTAACAATATTGCCACCTAAAGTAGAATAATTGATTAATTAAACGCTAACACCGAGTAAGAGCTTACCTCATAATTGCAATTCAAAGTAATTTACTTGACCAAGTAAAATTTTGAGGTTAGGTCGTCAACCAAGTCTGACCGAACCCTTGTCGGCTGCTGCTTGTCGCCGCTGGTAGGTACACTAATTCTGCGTCAGCAAGAAGGCAAAAAAGAACGATTTGCTCCAGATTTAAAACAATAATTTCAAGCCACGGCTTTCTTAATGTCAACAATTAGGTCAAAAATCGCAGATTCGGCCCTGGCTGACAATTTACGTAAAGCTTCGAAGGACACCGAAAGTACACGAAGTAATGCGCGCGTCGTTTTAAAATTCAATTTTTCAAAAATTCCTGCTAAGTAACCAAAGGGCACTAGCAGGTAATCTTTTTTTTCAGGATACCGGCCAGCCGGGTCTATCCACTGGATAAGCTACCATTGTTTTAAATCTGTTCCTGGAGCAAGGAAAAAATAAAATTCGTTTTCCCATGTTAATCTCCTATACGGCGCGGAAAATGATACACCCGGTATACATTTATGTCATAATTTAAATTGCGCGCCTCGCTGCTGCGGAAGCGAGTCGAGTCAAAAGCGTGCATGTAGTAAGTTGTTGTAAAATTGGCGCCGAGTGAGTTGTTATTTTTGCTTGCTGAATAAAGTTTGTTGAAAACGTCCGAGTGTGAGAGTTTTTCCTATTACTCCGGTGGTGAGGTGAGGATCGGAAGACGGGTAGTCTTCTCGAGACTCGACATAATTTGGCGACCGTGACAGGACTTGTTTTTGCTGGAGTTTTTCGAGGTTAACCGGTGTCTCACACGAGCACGTTTTCTTGGGGCCATACTTTAACGGCGTTAAATCATCCCGAATTTTAACGTACGTGGTTTTGAACCGAGTGTGGGTGTATAATGGAATCCAAGTTGAAACATAGAAAAGTTTTGAGGGCAGCATTTACTGCAGCTGCCGATGATTTTGAGGGATTACGTGACAACGAGCGTGGGGAATGTGCTGAGAATTGGATAAATCAAATCGAGGCTTCGTGGGAAATGCTGCAGCAGAAGCTAGATGCCCTACAGATCGTTGACGCTGAAGTTTTTGAAATGTTGCTGGCCAACAACGTTCCTGAGGAGGAATTGGCTTCTGAAATTCGAGAATGTGACAAGTGCATTAAGAAGTTTACATTGTTGAGAGTAACACTTATCTGGAAGGAAGTGGACAAGGAGACGAAGGTAGGAGCCAAACAAGCACCAGTGTCGTACAAGGTAAACGTAAATTTACATTACCCATTATTCAATTCAAGAAGTTTGGGGGCGATATTAAAGAGTGGTTGCCATTTTGGGGGCAATTTAAGAAGGTACATGATGACCCTGAAATCGATTTAGTGGATAAAATCGAGTATTTAATCCAAACCACTGTACCGAATAGTAGAGCCCGCCAATTAGTTGAAAGTTTTCCCTGCGTTGGGGAAACGAGAAAATCATTGACAGTTTGAAATCTCGCTTCGGTAGAGAAGATTTGCAAATAGAGGTGTACATTCGCGAGTTATTAAAATTGATTTTGAGTAATTCAATGTCCAAAGAAGAAATTGAATTATCTAGTCTTTATGACAAGATCGAAACTCAGTTACGGGCTCTAGAGACTTTGGGCATAGCCTTGGTTTAGTATAGACATGGTTTGTCATTCCCGTGGACCAGCTTTCGTCATGCTGTGCCAAAACATATTCAGGACTGCTGACACCTCGGCTGACACGCACGCGTGAATGTCAGCCGAACGACAAATTCAAATCAAAACTCAAATACAAGCGGGAATTCAAGTCCAAGAACTAAATAAACTGGTAATTTGGTGTCTATCTCGTGAATCTTGAGTAGAAAATTTCGTGTATGGATTGGGTTTGGTGATTTTTATTAAAACTATTTCGTGAAATATATGAAACAGTAACATGAGGTGTTCTGTAGCAGGTTGCAAAAGTTCCAACGCTAAAAGCAAGACTTTAGGAGTGAAATTCTTCAGTTTTCCAAAATCTGGCGAAATGTTATTCAAGTGGATTACAGCATGTGGACTCTGTGCTTGCAGTGAAGTAATAAGCCTGTTGTGTGTACCTCTAGGTGGTTCGATAATTCTCCTTTAGCAGTGTATTTATTACGTGTGTATGCTTGTATTGTAAATAAATAATTATAATAGGTACCTAGTTGTTTTAATTATATTATCCGATTCAGCACAGGGTGTACACACCGTGGCCTAAGAATGCATTTTGTAATCTTATCATTATGAAAACGGCCTTGTAGTTCATCAGGGTGATTCAAAACGGTATTGTTAATAGCTAATTAATTACTACTTACGTTAATAATTATGTAATATATCGAGCAAACGCCTCTTGCACAATTGATTCTCTAATTATACCTATGTATACAAGAAAAAATTTTTACCGTGAATTTTCCGAGCGCAGCGATTTAAATTTCGCGCCGAATATTGGGCACAGCGTGACGTCACATGACGTATCGAGTGGCTACCAAAATGTGCGGAGTGACTAACCATGTCTATACTAAACCAAGGGCATAGCTAAGGACAAATGTGCAGCTATGTTATACCCGCTTATAGAATCGTGCCTACCGGAGGATTTAATCAGGGTTTGGCAGAGGTCAACTGAATTTTCGACTAAGAATAACACTGTGGGTGAGGGTTCAATCAAAGACCGTTTAGACAACTTGATGCTGTTTTTGAAAAATGAAGTTGAAAACGAGCAGCGCATCTTATTAGCAGCGGAAGGCTTCGGATTAAATGCAATGCCTAGAGTCAAAACTAAGAATGCGGAACCAAGCATTGCTACAGCTATTGGTCTGGTTAACTCTGAAACTAAATGTATTTTTTGCGATGGAGCGCATGATAGTCTACCCTGTCATAGCACCAGTAACGGGAAAGAAGCTGGAAGTAAAGTAAACCCTCGAGGGGATCAAAATAAGGAAGCTACAAGCTCTGAACAAACAATGACTAATCACACAAATACCCATGTGTTTTTGCAAACTCTCAAAGTAACCTTGGAGGGCAAATCCGGTTCACGAAAGGTACGTGCCTTAATTGATACTGGATCTCAGAGGTCCTATGTTTTAAAGTCCACCGTAGAACAATTCGGTTGTAATTCTAAGGGCGCAGAAAAGATTATCCATTCCCTGTTTGGTGGAACTATGTCAGAGATAAGACACAATGTGTATGAGGTCAAGGTCATGCATGCTGATTATAGTTGTACTTTCGAAGTGCTAGATCAGCCACAAATTTGTGATACAGTTTCTCCTATTTTTTATGGGTCTTGGATGGAGGAATTGAGAGAACTCGGGATTCGAGTAGGTGATACTCAGGATTCGAGCCCTATTGAACTGTTAATTGGGGCTGATATTGCCGGTAAATTATACACTGGGAAAAAATATGTTTTACAGAACGGTCTCGTTGCCATAGAGACGTTCCTTGGATGGACCTTAATGGAGAAAATTCCTCTAGACAGCCCACGTAGTAGCACCTCCATGATTGCAATTTCACTTTTCGTAAAGGATGCGCTTATAAGCAACCTGTGGGAGTTAGATGTGTTAGGAATTTCGGAGCCTTCGGTGAAAATGTCACGAGAAGAGACCGTTTTGGCAGCTAAGGAATTTTTCCGAGAAACGATTTCTTTTAACTCTGATAATCGATATGAA
Organism: Pycnomerus fuliginosus; assembly: GCA_963924575.1. Lineage (NCBI taxonomy): Eukaryota > Metazoa > Arthropoda > Insecta > Coleoptera > Zopheridae > Pycnomerus > Pycnomerus fuliginosus. The sequence goes on from OZ004622.1 coordinate 24,759,526, forward strand.
GTAAAGTTACCGTGGGTAGAAGGTCATCCTCCATTGTCTGACAATTACGCACTTGCAAAAAAGAGACTGAACAATACGATGACTAAATTGGAGAAGAGTCAACTGTTAGAATCCTACAATCATATTTTCAAAGAATGGCTTCAAGAAGGAATTATTGAACAAGTTAATATGTCTCAAAACTCAGAACAAGTTCATTATTTGCCTCATCGTCCAGTCATCAAAGAAAGCAGTTCCACGACTAAAATAAGACCGGTCTTCGATGCGTCTGCCAGAGAGAAGAATAAACCCTCATTGAATGATTGTTTGGAGAAAGGAGTTAATTTGATTGAGTTGATACCTTCTATTTTGTTAAAATTTAGAGAGCAGCGTATTGGGGTTATTTCCGATATCCGTAAAGCCTTTTTGCAAATCAGTGTCCATGAGACTGATCGAGATTTTTTAAGATTCCTTTGGATAGATGAGCACGGACAAGAAATAGTATACCGACATCGAAGAGTCGTGTTTGGCGTAAGTAGCAGTCCATTCCTACTTGGAGCTACGATTGATTACCATCTTACCGAGAAGCTGAAAGCTTGCAGTGACTATGATGTTCCTTATTCCAGCGACACTGTATCCAAATTGGCAAAAAGTTTTTATATTGACAATTGTGTCACGAGTGTGTCGGATGAGTGTGCACTTAAGAAATTTATACAAGAGTCGAGCACTGTCATGGCTGAAGGAAATTTCGATCTGAGAGGCTGGGAGTTTACACAGGATATGGGGGTAGATGTACCACCTATCTCTGTACTTGGGCTTTCTTGGAATACTAGGAGAGACACACTCCACATAAATGAAGAATGCGTTAAATACGCAGAGGAGCTGCAAGATCAAGTCTTGACTAAAAGATTGATACTATCAATGACACAAAGGGTGTTTGACCCTATTGGATTCGTCAGCCCCGTCACCTTGTGTCCAAAAATAATGCTGCAACAAACTTGGAAGGATAAGTTAAGTTGGGACGCTCCTGTGGGTGAAGAATTAGAGCGAAGATTTAGATCATGGTTAAAGGAGCTTTCCCTTCTTCTTACGGTTGAGATTCCACGATGGGTTAGATGGGGGAATGAGGGGGCACAACGGTGTAGTCTACACACGTTTTGCGACGCCAGTGGAGATGCTTACTCTGCTGTAGTGTTCTTGAGAGTAGAACAAGACAACAAGACTTTTGTTTATCTCTTGGCGTCGAAGGCAAGAGTGGCTCCCCTAAAGAAGCTGTCTATCCCACGTCTAGAGTTACTAGCTGCTACTATTGGTGCCAGGCTATTTACTTCCGTTCAAGAGGTTTTGAATATCGATAAAGGCAAATGTTACTTTTGGAGTGACTCCTCTACGGTACTGTCATGGATTCGGCGCTCCGAAGAGTGGGCCGTATTCGTATGGAACCGAATCGAAGAGATTCGTCGACTTACCTCCGTTGAAGCTTGGAGACATGTGCCTGGCACCCTAAACCCAGCCGATTTACCTTCGCGGGGCTCTACTGCGCACCAATTATTACAATCGAGATGGTGGGAGGGTCCACGTTGGCTTTACCAAACAGAAGATCGATGGCCGAAAGAAACTCTGAATTGCAATGAAGATTTCGTCACCGAGAACGGAAGTCGTCTTGAGAATGTTGAAGAAGAGAGTGCGGGAGTATCGGGAGTGTCTGAAAGCAGAGCATCCGTCCGTCCTGTGAGTAAAAGCAGTGCGGCAGTATCGGGAGTGTCTGAAAGCAGAGTACCCGTTCGTCCTGTGAGTAAAAGCAGTGCGGCAGTATCGGGAGTGCATGAAAGCAGAGTACCCGTTCGCACTGTGACAAAAAGTGGAAGAGAAATTAAAATACCCAGAAGATTCCTTTAGTTTTGTGAGTCTCCTGTTTGAGACTCAGGTGGGAGGATGTTAGAACTCAATATATACATTTATGTCATAATTTAAATTGCGCGCCTCGCTGCTGCGGAAGCGAGTCGAGTCAAAAGCGTGCATGTAGTAAGTTGTTGTAAAATTGGCGCCGAGTGAGTTGTTATTTTTGCTTGCTGAATAAAGTTTGTTGAAAACGTCCGAGTGTGAGAGTTTTTCCTATTACTCCGGTGGTGAGGTGAGGATCGGAAGACGGGTAGTCTTCTCGAGACTCGACAGGAGCATAATAGAGCAAGAAAGAGAATTCAAATATTTAGGGTATGTATTTAATGAAAGAAACACAACGAGAGCGCATGTAACAGAACTGGTTAAAAAAGCAAATAAGGTGGTACGAATGGTCTGGGGAATAGGAGAGCGAAAGTTTGGGCATGATTTTAAGAGGAGGGGAATGATGTTTGATAGTTTAGTGAAGAGTATGTTGATGAATGGGGCAGAAATATGGGGGTGGGAAGAACAAGAGGAAGCGGAGAGAGTACAGGAAAAGTATTTCAAGTGGGTGCTGGGCGTGGATAGAGAGACACCGGGGTATATAATAAGAGAAGAAACGAAAAGGAGCAAGTTGAGAGTGGAGACAGGTAAAAGGGCGGTGAAATTTGAGGACAGAATGGGAGAAAGATTGGACTGCATGATATTACAGGAGTGTTGGAAGGAGAAAAGGAGAGAAAAAGAAGAATGGAAAGAAAGACAAAAATACTATGAGAGAAATGGGTACGCATGGGAAGACATAGAACGACGCAGAGAACAAGGGAGATGGATGAATGGAGTGATGTGCGAGAGAGATAGAGATATAGATATACAAGAGAGAAGAGCACGGATAAAAGAATCAAGGTATAATGCAAAGTATAAGGATATCATATGTGCGGGGCTACCAAGTTATTTGAACAGAGTGAGTGCGAAAGAAAAAGAATGATAGCGAGATTTAGATGCGGGAATGAGGAGAGAGAAAACAGATTCTGGTTGGAAGAGGAAGGGAGAGTATGCAGAGTATGTGGAGAGGCAAGAGAGACGATAGAACATATGTTGAGAGAGTGCGAGGGGATGAGAGAAGAGGAACGGGAGAGAAAATGGATATTGAACGAAAGGGGAACAGGACTAGAATGGATGAGGGAAGTAGAGAGGCAGAGGGAAATAAGGAGAGGGGAGGGAAGAGAAGACAAAAGTGGAAGATTAAAAAGAGAAGAAGGATCTTAATTTCATTTTAAATATTTTTGTATACAGGGTGAGTCAACAAGGTGACGGCGGTCCATAACTTCTGAACCCTTCCAGATAGGAAATCAATTCAAACGCCATTATGTACAACACCGCCAATTCTACATCCTAAAAATACTTTCAACTATACAGGCTGTCCCAAAACACTTGCAATGCATGGCAACTTCATTTTTTTAAATGGAACACCACCATTTTGATGACATATTCTGGATCACCTATAACATAGCTTTACATCGACATAAGACATTCCATGTTTTAAGGCTCTGTTCTAAAGTAATTAATTCTTTTTGAAAAATTTCGACCATTGCGGGTGCTTCTTAAAAAAAATCCTGAGAACTCAATTTTGTATCTAGAGAGCTGAGATTCGGTACGAACATGAAGGAAGGTCCATTCTATCTATCTAACATGATAACTATCATTATCACTATACAGGGTGTCAAAAATTCTGTGTCAAGTTTGGAAAATTTCATATATGCAAAACTCCATTTTTTCAAATGGCACCCCCTGCTATTATTGTGCCATGGGGTTGGGATGTTGAATTACTTTATTTTTTATTAAGTATGTCCTATACCTAAAGTCAATACTTCAAAAGATATTCTTTGTCTTAATTATTTTATTGAAGATTATTACGATCTCAATTAAAGAATGCCATGGATTGTATGACAGTTACGATTAACCTTGTTTATTTACATAGTTACCAGACAGTTTGTCACATTTATTGACATACACAACCAGAAAGAATTCATTGACATGGTTTATTGCTTATGGTTGAAATTCATTGTGTATGTCAATAAATGTGACAAACTGTCTGGTAACTATGTAAATAAACAATGTTAATCATAACTGTCATACAGTCCATGGCATGCTTTAATTGAGATCGTAATAATCTTCAATAAAATAAATAAGACAAAGAATATCTTTTGAAGTATTGACTTTAGGTATAGGACATACTTAATAAAAAATAAAGTACTTCAACAGCCGAACCCCATGGTACAATAATAGCAGGGGGTGCCATTTGAAAAAATGGAGTTTTGCATATTTGAAATTTTCCAAACTTGACACAGAATTTTTAACACCCTGTATAGTGATCATGATAGTTATCATGTCAGATAGCTTGAATAGACCTTCCTTTATACTCGTACCGAACCTCAGCTCTCTAGATACAAAATTGAGTTCTCAGGAATTTTTTTAAGAAGCACCCGCAATAGTCGAAATTTTTCAAAAAGAATTAATTACTTGAGAACAGAGCCTTAAACCATCGAATGTCTTATGTCGATGTAAAGCTATGTTATAGGTGATCCAGAATATGGCATCAAAATGGTGGTGTTCCATTTAAAAAAATCAAGTTGCCATGCGTTGCAAGTGTTTTGGGACAGCCTGTATAGTTGAAAGTATTTTTAGGAAGTAGAATTGGCGGTGTTGTACATAATGGCGTTTGAATTGATTCCCTATCTGGAAGGGTTCAGAAGTTATGGACCGCCGTCGCCTTGTTGACTCACCCTGTATATAATTATATTGTAAGGGCAGGGCTCATTACAAGCCGAAAGGCAAAGTAATAAAGTATTCTATCTATATACAGGGTGGCTAATTTTTCGATGTCGTTAGGAAGATATTAATTGTTCTTCAAATTGGCAACTTTCAGATTTTGGGTGATAACTCAGGAACGAATCAAAATATCGGAGAATTCTCGCCAGATTCTTAATCGCCAAGAAATAGCGCAACTTTTCTCTGATTTAACCACCCCCGTATCTTTTACCGTTTAGGAGATCCCAATGGTGAGCATCGAAAAATTACCCACCTGTATTATTTCGCAGTTTTAATTTCTAATAGTAGCGTAATAGTAATCATTTTTTCCGTGCCCTATTCTGAAATATATTCCAAGTATTTTTCATTTAGAAAAGTTAAACTTTTCTACATAGCGACGCTTTTCTAAATAATTCTTTTCATCGTCGTCAAACATTTTCAATGACATTATTTGTTAATTTTAATTTTTTCCGTTACCATGTAAATTAAGTTTCAGAAAGTATTTGATCCTGCACAAATAATTTTTGATTTTAAATGTTAACGCCATTTCAGGATAGTACACGGAAAAATTACGTGTACAACTCATCGAAAAAATTATGAAAAGTAATACTTTTTCTTACTTGTTGTACCAATAACTATTGTCGTTCTGATGTGGTTACTAATAATAATTTACATATTATATCTTCGAAAAATTTGAATTACAATACCAAAACCGAGGAAAGTGAATAAAACTTACGTGCCTATGAAGAATGGCGCTTTCCACTGCAAAATTTAGAACTGCAATTAAAAAATTTCCACGTTTATTTTCCTATTTTCTGTGATTTTCTTCCATTACTTAATAATTAAAAAAGTAACCCGGGAAAAACTGTTTCACGCGATTTGCCACGATTTGAATCATCCAGAACACAATTAAGTTAAGTCACGGACGAGAGTCGACTGTGGAAACAGTTATTGTTTAGCTTTTTTGCGAAGTCACAGCAGAATAATTTCCAATGTTTTTGTTTTCATTTATAAGATACATACCTACACACTCGATATGTGATTGAGCGATAAATTGTGGAACTTTCCTTAAAAAATTCCAAACAGATACTTACTGTTTTTACAATTCTCAGGAACAGTTTTTCAAAACTTGTTTTTTTTGTTCCTGGAAATATGACAAACAATAACAATAAGAAAACCGAAAATTTCGGATCCTTTTAGTGCCGAAGCAGAATGCGGAGGTACTCTAGTCTTAGCTTATTCGCTCGCTCGCTCGCTCGCTCGCTCGCTCCTCAGTCTGTCCGTCGGATAACTTGAGAACGGATTGAGATATCGAGCTGAAACTTGGTAGACAGCTTCGTCTCCCGAAAAGTAAGGCGGGGATTGCTTTTGGGCCATATCGGACCAAGGGGGTGGGAACTAGGGGTGAAAAACCGAAAAACTATGAATTGCAATAACTCAAGAACTAGTGGAAGTATCCTTCTGAAACTTGGTATGTACGTTCGACCCTCAAGTCTGTTGAAGGTAAAGGGGTGCGAATTTCGGGGGATGAAATTTAGGGGATGAAAACCACAAAAAATATGATAACTCCGCAAGAGTAGCACGCAGCTGTCGGAAACTCGACGTACACACATATATCGGTGAAATCTTGCCGGGGATGCGTTTTTCGCAAAATCGAACAGATGGGGTGGAAATTAGGGGTTGCAACTCGAAATTTCGTTTAATAAGTATTGGTCGAAATTGACGTCATTCGATAGCTTTCCATTAATGATTCAAAAAAGGTGTTATTCATATTTTGAGAAAAACCACCCTTATAGGCGCTACAACCCCTAACATGCAGAAACACAAAAATACGAGAACTCAAAAACTACTCAACGTATCAAGGCAGAATTTGGTGTGTTAATTTTCAGTGACATTGTAGGTGGATGGACAAATTTTCAATAAAATCTAACAAGGGGGATGAAATTTAAGGGTTGAAACTTGAAATTTCTTCAGTAAAAGATAGCATAAAATTACGGGGTTCGACAGATTTCGGTCAACTATTGAAAAAAGGTCTTATGAGTTTTCAACTTTAAACCAACCCCTAGGCTATTAACCACCCCTAACTCTTTGCAAGCGGATAATTATATTTTATTTATTTTCTCTGAAATCCTATTGATTTATTTATGAACAGCTGAAGTCAGTAAATACGCAAGGAGTTATGTAACACCGGAAAAATAAACTCACCCCTGTAAATCATAAAGGGGTGACATCATGAGGTGTTGAAAACATGAATCAACAAATCACCTGAATTTTTCAACGAATTGGGTTAGGATGGTGAAAATGAAAACACAACTTCCTTTAGTTCATAAAGCCCTGTAATATGACACAGAGAAGCAATATCTTCTGCGAAACTGTGATATCTTACACACTGCATCTTCGAGAAGGGAAGAGTGAATTTTAGGAGAAATTTATCGAAGGGGATGAAAGTTAGGGGTGGAAACTCGAATTTTTACTGAATAATGTAGGGTTGAAATTAATACCATTCGATAGATTTCTGTTGATGGTACAAAAAAGGTCTTATTCATCATTCGCGAAAAACCACCCTTAAAGGCGGTTCAACCCCCTAACATGCCGAAACACAAAAATGCGAGAACTCAAAAACTGCTCAACGTATCAGGGCTGGATTTGGTGTGGTAATTTACAGCGACGCTGTAGGTGGATGGGTAGATTTTCATTATGATTTAACAAGGGGGATGAAATTTAAGGGTTGAAACTTGAAATTTTTTCATGTAAGTGGTGGAATAAAATTATAGGGTTCGATAGATTTCTGTTAATTCTTGAAAAAAGTCTTATGAGTCTTCAACCTAAAACCAACCCCTACGCTACTGACTACCCCTAAGCCCTAGCAATCGGAGTAAATACATTTTATTTATTTTTTTTTGTTTTCTTCTGATTTGTTAATAATTCAAAGTCATTTTCATTAATTTTTAACCCATCCACAATTTTTCAACCCCTTTCATGATATGTGAACCCTCAAAGAGCAAAATTTACCCAGACCGCTTCTTCTTCGTGTGATTTTCGCTAGTTCTACTTAACTATAGTACATTTTCACCTCTTTTGATTTTTCATCCCCCTTAACAATTTTTCTCCCCCCCGAGCGTTAATTTTGTAAAATTCGCGCAGTTTTGCCTTTTTTCGGTAATAAATTTTACCGAATTTTACTCATATGGATTGTTCTTGCCTTTTTCACTTTTTCGACCCCTTCGCAATGTTTCAACCCCCAAAAGTCAAATTTGCATAATTGGCTTATTTTCGTGTTATTTTCTGTAATTCTACTTAATTACGATTAATTCTCATCCCCTTTAACTTTTCATCCCCCTTTACAATTTTTCAACCCCCTAAGTGTTTATTTTGCAAAATTCACGTAATTTAGTTTTCCTTCGGTAATAAATTGTACTCATTTGGATTATGTTTGTCTTTTTCACTTTTCCAACCCCCTTCGCAACATTTCAGCCCCCAAAAGCTAAATTTGCATAATTGGCTTACTTTCGTGTTATTTTCTGTAATTCCGCTTAATTACTATTAATTATCATCCACTTTGACGTTTCATCCCCCTTTACAATTTTTCAACCCCTTAGGTGTTAATTATGCCAAATTCGGATATTTTCGTTTTTCTTCGGTAATAATTTGGTTATTTTCATGTTTTATTTCGTAATTCTACTTAATCGCACTTAATTTTCATTCCTCTTGACTTTTTCATCCCCTTTCACAATTTTTTTAATTATGTACGGCCAATTTTCATAATTTCGTCTTTTTAACACCACTGTGCGTCTGCGGAGGCACTACTACTAGGTGCAGATTTATAAAATCTGCACCCGACTCCACCAGTAAATTCAGCTCGCCCCTACATACACATTAACAAGGTACCCACATAGCACGCGATATCCATTGGAATTCCATAATAGGTCCATATTAATTCCAGGATATACTGGATATGTAATGTATATCCATAATAGGTCCATATTAATTCCAGGATATACTGGATATGTAATGCATATCCATCTTGGTTCCAGGATATACTGGAAATTTAATGAATATTTGTTATAGTTCCAGAGGATATACTGGACAAAGAATGAATTTTCATTTTAGGTACGATTTATTTTACTTATATTCGGAAAGACGGAAACTGGAATAATATATTGTAAAAATCCTATCTTAGTTTCACATGGACCGGAAAAATTTAGGTTGTCATAAATAAAACTTTGCTTTTCCAAATAATGCAATTGCAATGCAAATTGTTGGTTTACCAAAATTGTGATGATTGTTAGGATTACTGATGAACTTCAAATGGATAATAATGATTGTATTGTGTTCAAAAAAATTCAAATGGTGACCTGCGCACTGACGCCAATTTGATCCAACGGCACGAACCAGACACGATTACGCTCCCGAGTCCCGATCACGGACAGGACGGCGGATGGCGGATGCTGCCGAGCCGAGAGAGCAGAGTGGAGTGGGGCGCATTGGGGTGGTTTGCTCAACAGGTGGTTGTTTTGTGTGTGTTTCTCTCGGTGTTTTTGTTACAAATTTATCTTGGATTAAGGTAAATTCCTATTTCTCTTATTAAATTATGCCAGTAGGTACTTCTATTTAGGGCTTTACCTTATTAACCTTTTTTATTTATGGGGTGGCGTGGCGGGTTAATCGCGGTCGTTGGTGTTGTGTTCGTTCAAAATGGCGATGGCGAATGACCGGATTTTTAATTAAATATTAAAATTTGAAAGCTTGTGTTTAGGAGTGGGCTTTAGTGCTTTTGCATTGTTGAACTATCACAGAATAAAATAAATTTTACCGATAATTATATAAGTACTTAGGTTTGAGCTAATAAAGCCAAATATGGGTAAAAAATATTGCTTTACCAGTCTTGAAAAAGAAATGTGTTCATCAAATCTCTGTTCAAGAGAGTGGATGAAATTAAGATGCATCAATTTCATTACATTTATTCTGGTAGATCATCGTGCAAATAAAAATCTCTATATACAGGGTGATTCACGAAGGCCGTTTATCAGAAACTTGACAGTAATGAAGAAGAATTGAGGAACATCTTTAAATGTATGCCTATAAACGATGATGACGGGCTAGAACGAGTGGAGACGTTTTTAGAAAATGGTGTCAAATTTTCATTGTTCGCAAGTTTCCCGAAACATTGGTAGAGGCAAGGTCATGCTTATTTATTTTCTAGGCCCAAGAACTAAGTCGTATGGATGGCGACAATGCGGATAGATTAACAAAGAAAGCAATGTACAAGTTAATTACTAATAGCTTTGGGCAACAATTTACCTGGCAAGGGGCCAAAGGAAAGAGGATTTTTAAGAGCCTCAACTTGGCAAAAGCTGTAATTCGTATGTATCTGTGTGTTTGTGTCACCAAATAATGCATTTTTATTCCAACAGATGCAGCAAGAATCAACAAGTCGATAAACAACAAAAATGATGATATAGTAATTCAAAGAATTAAACTTTGGCTGGCTAGAGCCAAGGAAAGATCCGTTAATGCAAATAAGTAAGCGACGTTGTTGATGTCGGGTTAATTATATATTTATTCCGTAGGGAAGATGGTAGGGATGACCAACAGGAAAATCGAGATGACAACGACCAGGTTTAAAAACCATAAGAAGAATATGTTTTGATATTCTAAAGCAGGACCATGTGCAATCTTGTGAGGATTTTTTTTAATTTATTTTTTTTTTGTCGTTTGCTTTGTTCATTGAGTTTATAGTTAATAACAGATTCGTTCTTCTATGTGAAATCTTGTGAGGATTTTTTTTAGATTTCTGTTTTTTTTTTGTCGTTTGCTTTATTCATTGAGTTTATAGTTATAACAGATTCGTTCTTCTATGTGAAATCTTGTGAGGATTTTTTTTAGATTCCTTCGTTTTTTTTTGTCGTTTGCTTTGTTTATTGAGCGTTGAGTTTATATACAGATTCGTTCTTCTATGTGCAATCCTGTGAGGATTATTTTTTTAGATTTCTTTGTTGTTTTGTCGTTCGCTTTGTTCATTATTGAGTTTAGTTAATACAGTTTCGTTCTGAAAAACTTTGTGTTCATTATGCGAAGGGCTTATCGCAATTACGTGATATGCAATAAAATAAAGAGAAAATCAATTTAAGTAACTATTTAAATATTTAAATAAGTTATTAAAATTGAATACAAAAAATATTCAGAAAAATCGCTTGGTTTGTATTATTGCAATAAGAAAGTTCTTCATGTAAAATACAGGGTGTTTCATAATAACTTTTCAATATTTCAGGGGGTGATTCTACATAAAAAATAGGAAAAGTTTCTATCAACATGGGTCCGGAAATCGCTCCTAAGGGGGCTACGGTCCTGTGAAAAGGTCACCCAAACTTCGGTTTTTTATATTCAATAAGTCAGGAACCGTTTGGGCTGCAGCGATGAGCTTTTGCACAGTCTGATATCAATAAGCTCCATCAGATTATGTTATCAGAAAATAACGGATTTTACCAGCGACGCGACGTTCGAAATAAGGGGGGCCTCTGGCTTTTTTCGCCCAATTTTTTTATGTACCATTTTTTTCACATTTCCTACCCGGAATATGGTTGTCTGACTAACATTACATAAAAAAGCCCCTGTTGTTACTCCGTAGGACCAACCGTTTTTGAGAAAAGTAGAGTCAATGATCTATCTGGATTCTCAGAAGGGGGGAATTTATTTTTATTAAATTACAAAACTGAACGGATTCAAACAATTAGTAACTAAAGTAATCCGATGATGCTTGTTGACGTCAGATAGTGTGACAAAACTCTTTAATTTACTAAATTAAAATGGAATTTTAGGCGCCCCCTTCAGCCCCCCTTAGAAATGATTTCCGGACACATGTCGAGAGGAACTTTTCTTCCTATTTTTTTTATGTAGAATCACCACCTGAAATATTGGAACGTTATTATAACGCCTTGTATGTATATGCATATTGTATAGCGAAACGTGTCATACTTAATACATAGGATAATTAATTACTCCATCAAGTTTCATCTTCTGTAAATTTGTGTATTAGGTAAGAATACAGAGCATTTTTTACCTTGCCAGTGAAATTTTATGAATGTTGCATGGATCAAAAGTAATAATCAATGGACATGTAATGAATTTTCATGTGTTGCCAGTATATTCACAAAATCTTCATCGGAAATTCTGGCTTCCACAAAGTTCAGAAAACTTACATATGTATTGACATCGGATATCATTATGTTATGTCCGTGGACATCCTATCAATGGCGAATGGATATAAAAAAGCGGAAAACGTAGCATCCATTGAATATCCTATGAATTTCCACAATGGGTCGCATGTATAATCACAGATCTTCATGTGAACTTCAGGGTGCCGTGACAACTAAAAAATGTTCACATGTAATGAAAATGGACATTATTATGGATTGTCCATGGATATCATATGAACTGCAAATGGATTTAAAAAAGCGGAAAACGTAGCATCCATTGAATATCCTATGAATATTCACAATGGATGGCATGTATAATCACAAATCTTCATGTGAACTTCGGGGTGCCGTGACAACCAACAAATGTTCACATGTAAAGAAAATGGACATTATTATGGAATGTCCATGGATATCATATGAACTGCAAATGGATTTAAAAAAGCGGAAAACGTAGCATCCATTGAATATCCTATGAATATTCACAATGGATGGCATGTATAATCACAAATCTTCATGCGAACTTCAGGGTGTTGTGAGAACCAAAACATCTTCACATGTAATGAAAATGGATATTATTATGCATTGTTAATGGATATCATATGAACTGCAAATGGATAAAAAAAGCGACAAAAGTAATGTCCATTGGAGATTCCCTGTATTTCCATAATTGATTGTTTGTATATTCGTTTGACGTCCGAATATCCAGATATGAATATGCAATGGATGTAAAATGAATGTGTTTGTGTTATGTGGGTAAACATCTACAGGGACACACATCGCATTGATATACATCTTTCGTTGGCTTTTAATTTTAATGGTAGAACAACTGTTTTACGCAGGTCTCCAGTAGCTTTAATGTAAGTACGATAAGTTCAATAACATCTCGCAATTATGTCATATCAATTGTGATTCTCTTCAGAGTCGTAATTACGGAGTTGGAATAATTACTAATTGTTAGTTTAATTTTTTGGAACGCTAATGTTATAATTTGCTTCTTTTGTTGATTTCTATCCTATCCTACTTTGTTTATATGTTTCCCCTATAATTCGATGTATCCTGTTGCGAACAAACATTATTATTATTATTAACCTCCTCAACCAATTTAAAAAATGGGCAGCTAAGGAAGCGGATGGAACCGTCCCACTTGGTGAATGATCCACACGAAAACATGCCAAGGCAACCTTATTAACTTCTACGCTTCGCGAAGCAACTTAATAAAATCGATCGAAAAACCGGATCGCCAAAAACATTAAATTTTTACGTTTCAGGATCCTGGGAATCCGAAAAAGTGGTTTTTTGAAAAATGTCTGTGATCACGTTGCAGCTCAAACTACTGAACGTATCGAGATGAAATTTGGCACACATATTCAGTGGGAAATTTGTAGGTACTGGTTACAATTTGGGCCACATCGGTTCACGGAAAGTGCCATTTTGGCACATCAACTTTAAAAATTTTAATGCAAACATTCATTTTTCGCGTTACCATATGAATGTTCTTCGAATTCTGCTTTTAAAAATGTATTCACACTTGTGCCCTTTCGGCCAAAAAATGGTGCCGTGAAAAAAACATATACATTACATAACTGTATATTTTTATTAGCGGATTTGATAGCTGATTTTTTTTCAAGTCGAAAACCTTTGTGCCGTTTTTTCGAAAATTTTTATTTTAGTGGCAAAAGGACCCTTATTTCAATTTATATTACAAAAAAGCATATTCTTACTATCGGATTTGACAGCTGTTATATTGCCGGATCAAAAACCTTAGTGCAATTTTTTCGAAAATTTCCATTTTAGGGACAAAAAGGCCCCTTTTTGAGTTTTTCTTAGCAAAAGGGCATATTATCATTATCGAATTCGAGGCTGCATGGCTGGATCGAAAATCTTTGTGCCATTTTTTAGGAAAATATCCATTTTAGGGGTGAAAAACATTTGTATTTTAGATTTTAGAAAATGAGCGTTGGCCGTATATTGATTGATCCGGTTGTCTAAAAAAACTAGGACGAAATATTTTTGGAAATAAGTCAGTCACTTCTAGCTGATTTGGAAACGTGGTCTCATATTATGAAAGCTGAAGAGTCAGGCTTTCGAACTGTGTATACCTACCCCTATGTAGGGTAGATATGGGATATACGCCCCAGCCGTTTGTTTTAGAAACTATTCGTTAGAGGGCTACCGCACACCCTCCATTCATTTAACCAAAAGCTATGTGAAGCTCTAGTAGTGGCTTCCCGCTTCTTTCCGTACTATAGTCTCAAAAATAGTGCATTAAAAATACCAGGTAAGTGCTTACTTAATTTGGAGCATTGCAGGGCACTTTACATTTCATGCTGTAATAACACCATAACATTTGGCGGCCTAATTTTCATGTTAATGCATTGTTTAACCTCCATATTTAGCCTAAACGGCGGATTGAGTCATAAAAAGAGCGCTAATTTAAAAAATTTGCCTGGGGCAATATCCCATACAAAGTAACGAAGGGATATGTGCCCTACAGACTTAAGGAATATACGCCCCGGATCCTTTGTGTAAAATTATTGAACATAAACTTTTGTTTTTATAGAAATGCCAAGGAAATATGTACGGAAACAAAACATATATCCGAAGCTGATCTCAAGCAAGCTGCAATTAAAGTTACATTGAAGGAGATGGGGATTAATCGAAACAAGTCGACCACGTAGAAGACATCACGGAAACGCCATCGAAACATGTTGACGAAATAGCTCCATTGCCAATAATATCAAATCACCGCAGTAAGAGAAAGCAATCCGCAAAAATTTTTATATCCAAAGACTCAAGCAAAAAGAGAGGAAATCAGAGAAAAGTATCACACAGAAAGAAAAAGTGTTGCTAAAGAAACCAAAGACCAAGAATATTGCAGACAGAAGTGCAGAAGATGACGTAAACTGTTCTGAATGCTTAGAAAATTACTTTCAGACACTTGAAAAGGTAGACTGGGTCAAATGTATTGACTGTCAGCAGTGGTTGCAAGAGACATGTACCTACCATGTATGGAACAGATGCAACGATTGTGGACGAAGAGCTAAAAGCTAATAAATGTGCAATCAGTAACAAAGAAATTGGTGCCATAATCAATCCAGAGTTTAAATCGCTTTTCTTTGAATATCTTTTATATGCCTACTTGTTTATACTTTTGTATTATTATAAAATATAAATTTTTCTATTATGTACGGTTTGTTTTTGTGACTAGCTGGGTCAATTGGCAAATGGGGTATGTATCCCTTGGTGGGGCATAAATCCCCTTGATAATTGACATGGGGCATATATCCCATCCAAACGGCATTTATCCCACATTGCACATTAGGGTGTATCGAAAAAAAAGAATTTTGGAATTTCGTTTTGTAATAGTCGCCAAAACTTGCCTTTTACTGTCCTAAGAAGAAAGTTTATTTAAGGTTTTGCTATGGTTCAACATCTTTAGCCCTCTACCGCCCCTCAAATATTGGTTACTTTGAAATTCCAAGTCTACAACAAATAACTTTTTAAATTCATTATTTTTTGTTTTTCTATCATTAGTAGGCTCGGAGTAGATTTTAAAGACCACTAAAGGCCGTTTTTTTTCATCTCTAGTTAAATTTAGCTTGTCACAGTCAGTTCTCGCAGGGAGTAGGGTAGGCCCACTGGTCAAGAGGGCCCACAGCTGACAAGTGTGCACTCAAAAAAGGAGTTCTAAAAAATAAAACGCAAGCCCGATCCCAGGGCGGTGGATCTTCTCCCGTACGGGAGGTAGGTAGCGAATAGGCAGGCTACTAATTGAAGTTGGTAATTAAGGACGCCACTGGCTTTATTTACCCTGATGCGACGACGTCGAAAGCCAGAAATCACAAGATAAATCTCCTATAAACTGAGGGGAGTGGCTAGCTTTAGCAATAACACACAAACATAAAAACTATGTACATTTATATATATCAGTTTGATACAAAAATTCGTTTACAAGTTATAATGGTGATAATTTCATAACCTAAAATGATGACAGCAGGGGCCCTATCCCCGACTTCGGCGGATCTCGTTTCGTGCGAAAGTGATGCGGTTTGCGCACGAACCTCCAACTTTGGTATTCTCGAGATCCGTACCATTCGAATCTCGGGCGATGTGGAACTTTTCGTACGACCGTCAGCATCGCATGATAATTCCAGGCGGATCGAGGCATTTGCACGAAAGTAGATGCTGCTTGCTCAACTCGGTTTTCAGTTTTTATATCAAAAATCATTACCGTTGGATTATTTTGCTAATACTTATTATTTATGCTTAATGGGGCGATTAGGAAAATCTCTTCAATTTAATTTCCTTTTATTTGTCTTTGCTTTTTCAAATTTTTTCATTTTTCACAATCTGCCAAAATAGCAAAAAGAATTTTAAAAAAAAGTAATCGAGCAGTTGAATTTGTAACAAAAAAAATGCAGCAGAGAAGCGGCTGGAACCTCCCCAACGCGTGGGTCTTTGATTTCAGGGACTTCTGTTTAAAATTCTAAAGTTGATATGCCTAAATGGCACTTTCCGTTGACCAATTGCTCCCAAAAGCCTTTCAGCTCTTCAACGGGTTACCTCACCTCCATTTACCAAATTTCGGGCAAATCGATCCACTAGTTTGGGCTATAAAGTGGTTTCAGTGTTATTACAAAATTTCGATTTTTCTACCCAAAGGGTTCTAAATGCGAATAAATTTTGTCCCATTTAAAACCAGAAATTGAAGACCTTTCTGATGGTGACCTCGATAGTGACAATAAATCTTTCAAAAACTTGTTTTGGATGGGTAAATTAGAGAATAATTTTAAATTTCGAAATTGGTGTGCCAAAACGGCACTTTGCGTGGGCCGATTGAATCCAAAATTTGTTCACCTCTTCGACGTGTAATACAATCCCCTTGTGCAAAATTTCAGCCAAATCGGTTCAGGGGCTTGGGCTGTACCGCGATTTTAAAGTCCGATAAAAATCTTTTTTTTTTTTATTTTTGGTCAAAAAGGGCACTAAGAATGAATGCATTTTTAGAAGCAGAATTTGAAGGTCTTTCCTATCGTGACGTGAAAAATGGGGGTTTGCATTTAAAATTTAAAAGATGATGTGCCAAAATGGCATTTCTGGTTGCACGATTGGCTCCAAAAGCTTTTCAGATCTAAGTTGGGTTATCACATGCACACGTACCAAATTTCAGCTAAATCTGTAGAGTGGTTTGGGCTGTGGCGTGTTTACGAACGTACGTACATACATACAGACACATTTTAAAAACCACTTTTTTGGGCTCCTGAGACCTCAAAACGTATAGATCCGGTCTTATCTCGAATTCGAAAATTTTAGTGATTGCAGTAACCTCCCTTTTTTTTTAAATGGTGAAGTGGAGTGGGGAGGTTAAAATAAGGTTGACGTGTAGGTACTTGTGATTTTCAAAAATCTTGGTTTTTGACCGATTTCTTCGATGTTTTTGAAAATCTGGGGTGGCCGTGACTGTACTTCCGGTAAATACATATTTCTAACTTTAAAAAATTCTCAGATTCCGAATCCATTGAGAAAAAAGTGTCATTCCATTTGAGAAAACTTAAGTTAAGGCCATTTCCGGTTAAACTGAAAGTGTGAGAAAATAACTGTCCCCTCCATCAAGTCCGTATTACAAAAATAAAATTGACCTGTCCGAGGATTTTTGCCACAAATCAAGGACAAAAATTTAAGGAATTTTATTCCAGACTTTACACTTTACACCTGCTATATGAACTATGAAGGTAAATAGCAATATTGAACATAAAATGTCTTTTTTTTAAATTTCACCCAATCATCTACTGTAAAATTAGAATATTTGCATTTATTTGGGTTGCGATTTATCAAATAAATTCAAACTTGACCGCCGCGCCGTGCGAAACCGGTGCTCTCATTGGTTTTCGAATGCCGTTACGCTACGGCATACGTTTCTCGGGCGGAAGAAACGATCGAAATGCGAACAGGCGGAGGGGAACTCGAGAATACCGTTTGGCGATCCGAGAGTCGCCCGTGCGGATTTCGATTTCGTGCGGATGTGCATTCGGATGAGATCCGCCGAAGTCAGGGATAAGGCCCCAGAATCGTACCGCAATCCGGACGAAGCAGAGCCTTAACGGAGCTCCAACTTAGTTGACCGGTAAATTTCGAGCGCAAATTGGACGGCCGCAGGTACCTACTAATCCGCAAAATGACGCAAATGATCGCGCAAGTTAGTGAAGGGTCGAATTAAGCGGAGGCCATAAACGGCCACACGTAAAGTACCGCCACGAACGGATATTTTTGGTACTAAGTGGCTGAAGGCCAAATTAATAACAGTTAAAGATCATGAGTTTACAATTAAATGGCAAAATTTAAGTAATGTAGCAGAAAAAGACAAATTCGTACTGAATAACACAACTTAAAGGGGGTGAAGCCCAAATAAACAATTCGAAATAACTCAAGGGGGTGCAGATTGTGTTCACACCCTCCAATCCTGAGTCGGAGGGACAGTTCCGAATGTGGCGAAGCCCTTCGGTGAAAATATGGAACGGACTCACCGAATACAGCTCCGAAGGAGGCAAGGACTGACGCGAACAGCTGTGCTGAGCCAAGATCGTCGCCCCCTAGCCTGGGGGTGGCCTCGAGCAGATGTGGCCGGTTCTGTCTCAATCTCTCGATACCTCCAGCCGGGGAAGGAAAATATCCGCCACAGTGGTTGGACTGAACGAGTGCTTCAACAATCCACAATATTCTAACCGGAACAACACGAAGATGGGGGGGAGAATCTCCAACCCTATAAATATATCCAACACAGGGTGGTCTTCAAACCCCACGGAAAACACTGAAGGAAGGGTATCCCAATTCCCAACCGAAAAATGCTAAGGCACTTAAGCCCTACCCAAACAAAATGGGGGCATTCAAGCCCTACCTAAGAACCCTAAAATAAATATTAGAACAAGAAATCTTCCATTAAAGTTTTACCTCGTGGTAGAGGGCGTACTGTCAAACAACCGACGAAGAAATTCTGCTTTGAGGTCACCAAAACCCGACAAACGGTATGTTGGGGGCACCGATCAAGGGCACTTCACCAACCTGGGGCGGAATCCTGCAATCTCCCGAGGGAATTCACACAAATACCAGGACGTCGTCTACGACCTCTTGTTACGTCAATTGCCTGACCGGAAAGAAGGTCAGAAAATGGCCGGCAGCCTGACGGAAGACACAGCGCCCTCTCTGGCCCCTTCCGGAACCACAATTCCCCCAGACAGATTGACATTGACAGGCAATTCCCCTAGCTCGTAAATAAAACTAACTTAACCTCAAAATCTGACAGTTGTTGATATTCCGCAATTTAATGATAATTCGACCAAATTGGCCGTGAAACCCAGACGTAACCACCGAAATGGAGTTACGGATACCTACTAAACCACCAGGTAAGTAATTCTTTACCATGTGACTTATTTATCGACACTAAACTTTGAGACACAAACGTCATCCGAAGCGCCCCCAAAAGACGCCGATCTTCCGCTGCCACCACACGACCCCTGCAGAGGGAGGCCGAGAATTATACCCGATGATGCAAAATAGCAGCGGAGAAGGAGATACGAGCAATATCCACCCTTGAAAGTGGAGCAGCTCGGGGGCTCGAAAATGAACGTGACAAGCTACCTACTGCCATATAGTTTCAACGACAATTATCTCTAATTAATCAAGTTGCTGGTGCATGCATGACAGAACTTATGACACTACTGGTTGACGTCTAAAGTTCAGACGTTATATTTTCGTGCGTTTTTTATTCGAATTTCTGTGCTTTCCTTTCGAGTTAATAAGAATATTTTAAAGGCAATTTACACTAGAAATAGTCTCGAGTGGCCTATATTTGGTGGGCCTTCGAAGACTAAAAAACGCACAAAAATTTAACGTTTGAACTTTAGACGTCAACCAGTACTGTCATAAATAAGTTCTGTCATGCACGCACCAGCAATTTGATTGATGAGTTAATTGTCTTTGAAACTATAATGCAATGGCCACCTAGTAGGTAGCTAAATTTAACTAGAGATGAAAAAACGGCTGTTAGTGATCTTTAAAATCTACTCCGAGCCTACTAGTGACAGAAAAACAATAAATGTTGCATTTCAAAAAAATTTTCATTGTAAACTTGAGATTTCAAAATAACATAATATTTGAGGGGCGGTAGAGGGTTGAAAACGTTGAACTATAGCAAAACCTTAAATAAACTTTCTTTTCAGGATAGTAAAAGGCAAGTTTTGGCGACTATTACAAAACGAAATTCCAAAATTCTTTTTTTTCGATACACCCTATTGCACATGTTTAAAAAATATTTATTAACATTAATCATAGTAATTATTAAGGGAATATATCGTGTTTTTTCCAAGGCCGAAGATATTATCCCATATTACGATGCTTGTAAGCGACTTGTTCTATTAACCAACATTACAAGTGGTCGTTAGCTTAGGCGGGGCATATATCCCACATTTACCCTACCTATTATGAAAAAATTTTAATTCTAATAACGCGATTCATTAAAAAAGTCATTTGGAGCAGGCGTTGATAAATAAAAGAATCTAAGAAGGTGACCAAGCCGTGCGTCTTCCGCCAAATCACCGCACAGTCGATAGCGTCAACAGCTTATAGCTTTTTTAATTGCTGAGCTAGTTATCCGACTCATTAGTGAGTTATTATACCTTTTTGGTGTTTGTATTTGTGTTTCTTTGTTTCATTTACGTTGGTTTGAGCTTCTTGTGAGTTTTTTCTTATTTGGTGTCCTGCGACCATAACATGCCTTTGTCCCAAGCGAATTGCAACAAATCATAAAAGCACAGGGTCATTATTAAATATATTATAACACACAATTTATTCCAATGTTGACCGTAGTGTTAGCCATTTAAGGATCAATTATACTGTACCGCCTCGCCTTCAATGATCTTATATTACACGTAGTACCCCTTCTGCATACCAGAAGTCGCCACACGCTTTAAAGGGCATAGGAAACTGCGATACCGACCTAGTCCCTACGCCATCGGGAGTGTCCATGTTTATGCTCATTACTCATCTGTGTGTGGAAGTCTACGCGTTACAGTTCCGCTTTTGTTAATTATAGTGAATTAATCCCAGTTTTTTGGTGTAAAATGGGCAAGCACAGAAAACGTAGAAGATCATCGTCGTCTTCGGACTCTGACGAGTCGAGTTGTCAAAGAAAAGAACGGAAATTGGAGAAGAAGTTGGAGAAATTGCGTGAGAGGCGCCAACAAAAGGAATTGGCAGGAAATGGCAAGTCGGCGGACCAGCATGATACAAACACTGGTAAGCCGAGCAAATTATTTTTCTCTGTCTGGTAGACATACAAAGGGAGCTGTTAGTAACAGTCATTACAAGATTATTCCCCTTAATGCCTGGTAGGCGTGTAAGGGAGGCTGTTGGTAACGGCTGTTCATTTATGGAAGATTATCCCCTCAATGCCTGGTAGGCGTTGCAAGGGAGGCTGTTGGTAATGGCTGTGGTTCATTTATCGAACATTTTCCTCACAATGCCTAGTAGGCCGTTTCGAAAAGTTGTTGGTAACTTTATCTGGGTTGTTTGGTGTTTAGTAAACTTATCACTTGGCTGCTCAATATCAGCTGTTTGGTGAATAACCTCGTCAATGACTAATTTTTTCGCCAGTGGCGGAGCAACTCGGGGGCATGTCATTAGCCAGTGCATGTGTAAAGTAAATCATTATTTTCTTTACTTTATTTATAGAGTTAGCGGAAGACATTCACCTAGACGAAGGCATGCTGAAGGTGTTGGGAGCGCCCCCGGTCGATACGGAGGCTGCTGGAGTAAGGATGCATACAACAATTGCTAAGGTTTGGGGTGCCTTACTCAGTAATGGGTTGGAGGATACTTCAAGGGTGGAACTCATGGAAAAGTATCCAAAAATTAAAAACTGTCCGTTATTAATTGCACCTAAAATTAATCCAGAGATATTAAAATCTCTGAAAGACAAAGATCTGCCCATCAAACGTGACAGCCGATTGGTAAATGTGCAAAACCAGGTTGGTGTTGCCTTAGCTGGAGCATTATCTGCACTTGTAACGGATGATGAAGAGTCTGATGAGACATCAGAGGGCCCAAAATTATTCCTGGTCGAGAGTATTTCAGACGCTGCTCGATTGCTCTGTGGAGTCCACCATGAGCAGTCAATCACAAGAAGACACATGATGAAGCCACTCATTAGTGACAGTTTCAAGGACACCCTCACAGAGGGATCCATAGATGGATGGCTGTTTGGAGACAACCTTTCGGAACGAATCAAATCCGCCAAAGCCCTGGGGGAAACAGGAGAAGAACTGAAGAAACAGCCAACGAAGCCAAAATCAACTGCTCCGGTCCTGAATAAATCACCTAGGACGAATAATTTAAACTTCAACGGTCCACCTCGTTTTCAAAAGGGTCCAGCACGGGGTGGACTGCAGAAGAAGTCATACCGCGGATCGTCCCATCAATCACAGAGGAGCAACACCAAGGACCAGCAGAGTTATCAAAGACCTGCACCATCTCCCCATTGGAGAAGACAATAAAGGTTTGGAGAAGGGAGCCGTATCGGAATGTAAGCCATGTAATGGCCAATTTCTTTCCAATATTTTTTTTGGTTCCGAAATCGGATGGAACAAATAGATTAATCATTAATCTTAAAAATTTAAATAAATACATTAGCCCGGAACATTTCAAATTGGAAGACAAACAACTCGTTCTTAAATTGATGCAACCAAATTGGTGTCTAGCAACTCTTGACTTAAAGGATGCCTATTTCATGTTACCAGTTACTGAGAGTGACAGAAAGTTTCTTCGTTTCCGTTTCGCAAACAGACTTTTTGAGTTCAATTGCCTACCTTTTGGGCTTAGTCTAGCACCTTGGGCCTTTACAAAGTTGATGAAACCGGTTGTTTCTTACTTGCGAAAGAAGGGATTAGAGTTGACGGCCGACTAGAAGGATGTGTGGGCGGCTCTGCGCAAGAAACCAAAACTCGCCCGGGCGAGTCCATTACTCAGACCGGGGTGGGCGTAGTGTCAGTGAGAGTATACTGACCACACTGACAGTAGCACGTGTGTCGTTTTAATATCTGTTTATCTGTTTGCTATTTGTGAATTTGTGGTGCTTCTTTCTTTCAGAACATTTGGTAGGTAGGTACTTAATATTTATGCCAACGTTCAAAAAGACTGGATTTATTTCACCACACAATTAATAAAATAAATGAATTTAAAAATTGCTTGTTTAGCCAAAAAACTTGACAAACTGTCACTCCAATAGAAAATTAATGACGTGTAGTGAATTTTTCTGTTGGCTCTCGCCCAACGCTATGCTACGCCTCTGCAATTTCTACGGCACTGTACATTTGAAGTTCGCGCACTTAGGCCACGCCCACACATCCTTCTAGTCGGCCGTCAACTCTACTTTCCGTGCTTTATTTAGATGATTTTCTCCTTTTTGGTAAAACAAAAGAGGAATGTTTAGAGAATATTAGGACTACAATAACCACCCTAGAAAGTTTAGGATTTTTAATTAATTTTGAAAAGAGCCACCTGGAGCCTGGTCATATTTGTACGTATTTGGGTTTTACGTTTAATACCAAAACAATGACTATTGGAATACCACAAGAAAAACGAGCACATATTTTCAAATTAATCAATAAATTTATCTTGCTCAAGAAATGTAAGGTGCGGGACTGGGCTCACCTAATTGGAGTTTTGATAGCAGTTTGTAGTGCTACACAATATGGCTGGCTTTATGTGAAAAGGTTGGAACGGATAAAGTTCCTCGCCTTACAACAAAATGGTGACAATTATGATGGAGTTATGAGTATCCCAACCTCGGCGGTTGAAGATCTAAATTGGTATGGCAAGCTCATATTTTTAAGTGTTTTTGCCCTATCAGGGACTATAAATTTAAAACAACTATCTTCACAGACGCATCTTCTTCTGGTTGGGGAGCGGTTTGTGAGGATGTTCATGTACACGGTTTTTGGCAATCGTCTGAAACTATGTCACATATTAATTATTTGGAACTATTGGCTATTTTTATGGGGCTCAAACATTTTGTTTCGCATTACAAAAATTGTAATGTTTTACTCAGGGTGGACAATACCACAGCCATTGCTTACGTAAACAGGATGGGGGGAATACAGTTTCCTCATCTGAATAACCTAGCTCGAGAAATATGGCAGTGGTGTGAGGTCCGTGGTATCTGGTTATATGCTTCCTACATTAAATCAGCTCAGAATGGGAAAGCAGATTTTGAGTCTCGTAGAAGCGAATCAGAAACGGAATGGTCTCTCTCTTCATTAGCATTCAGTGATATAATTCGTCATTTTGGGAAACCAGATATTGACCTATTTGCCAGCAAATTAAATTCAAAATGTCCTAAATTTGTATCTTGGTTTCCAGAAATAGATGCGTATGCGGTAGACGCATTTACGATCTCATGGAAGGGTCTTTTGTTCTATGCCTTCCCTCCATTTACATTAATCTCACGTGTCATACAAAAGATAATTTTTGATAAAGCAGAGGGTTTACTGGTGGTCCCTTTTTGGCCAAACCAACCCTGGTATCCCTTGTTTTCTAAACTGGTAACTGATGATATTTTGTATTTGGGACCCAATATTAATTTACTCACTCTTTCTGATAGGTGTCATCCGTTGTGGCCAAAGCTTATCCTGGCAGTGGGGAAATTGTCAGGGAGGCTTTCCGAGTGAAAAACTTACCTGACGCGGCTTTGGATATTCTTACGTCCTCTATTTCTCAAGCAACTTTGAAACAGTACAATGTGGCGTGGAGACGCTGGTGGGACTACTGCAATAACAGGGGCGCAGATCCGTTTGAGACCGAAGTTTCCATTATAATACAGTTCCTAACAGATTGGTATGACGAGGGAGCCTCATATGGATCCTTAAACTCGGCGCGATCAGCACTCTCTTTTATTGCTTCACGCCCTTTGTCTGACGAGCCTACCTTGAAGAGATTTTTTAAGGGTATCTATAGGTTACGTCCTACAATTCCCAAATACTCTACTACTTGGGACCCCACCGTTGTTCTCCAGTACTTAGAGTCGCTGTATCCTAATGAGGAATTGAGCTCGGAAGACCTTAGTTGTAAGCTAGTCACATTAATTGCCCTTGTGACAGCCCATAGGGTACAGACCATTGCCGCAATTCAATTACAGTTTATAAAATTTAATGTAGAAGGCGCAGAAATTAAAATAACTTTACCTATTAAAACTTCTAGGAAAGGCGCCCCTCAACCTTGTCTTTTCCGTCCCTTTTATAAGGAAAAGCCTAATTTGTGTGTAGCTTCAACCTTGCGGCATTACATTGAGAGAACTAAAGATTGTAGACCAAGCAATGTTGATAGACTATTCATCTCTTGTAAGAAACCTTTCCAGCAGGTTTCTTCACAGACTATTAGTCGTTGGATCAAAAAGGCGCTCAAAAATAGTGGAGTGGATACATCAGAATATTCTGCCCACAGCACCCGTCATGCGGCAGTTTCAGCTACTAATAGAAAAGGTATTCCGTTGGAATTAATTAAAATTGTTGCTGGTTGGACAGAAAATTCAAAGGTATTCTTCACATTTTATAATAGACCCTTGCAAGGCTCAAGGGACTTGTTTGCAAAGGCAATTCTTTCTACATAAATTAAAAATTTTGTTCGCATGTGTTTTCCTTTAATTTTTATAATTATTTTCAATAAATTTTTTCGTTTTTTGTGTTCATTGAGATAATGTCGCTGTAATCTTTAAACATCTACGTGTAATATAAGATCATTGAAGGCGAGGCGGTACAGTATAATTCCTAGATCAATCGAACCTTAGTGAAGTTCGATCGAAATTATACTTACCGCCTCGCCTGAGATGATCTGTCCCCCCAAACACTCGCCCTCTCAGCTCCTTGAGCTCTACACCCTTTCAGCGACATTCAGCTTTAAATAATGAGCATAAACATGGACACTCCCGATGGCGTAGGGACTAGGTCGGTATCGCAGTTTCCTATGCCCTTTAAAGCGTGTGGCGACTTCTGGTATGCAGAAGGGGTACTACGTGTAATATAAGATCATCTCAGGCGAGGCGGTAAGTATAATTTCGATCGAACTTCACTAAGGTTCGATTGATCTAGGAATTTTTGGATCTGTCCCATGACAATGAAACGAAGTGCTATGATTAGATCCAGAATGCTTGATGAAAATGGACCTATTTCCCTATCCACAACAGGCAAACGTCTTGACATTCTTGTAAAACCTAAAAAAACTTTGAAAGATACTGCTGCATTTGAAAAAAATTCTTTTCTTTGGACAACATTTCACAAATCCAAGCGAATTTAAACTTGAGCACAACTAAAACGTTGAAGTTAGCCACGGCAATACGTTTTACACTAGGCTGTGGTTTCCTGGAAGCACATTTAAAGAAGAAATTGCAGAATAAATCTCGTTTACGTGACGACTTTATCTTTTAGGGACCATCAGTGAAATTGATTCGACGGAGGACGTGTTCAACGAAGACACAAACATGGCACCACACGAAATGGAAAATTCAGAAGCACTTCAAAATTGCGAATTGAAAATGGGAATGCTAGAGAGCAAGGACCCAAAGACGAGGGTACAATGGACATTACTCAGGATTCATTACAACATAGCCTTGCTGAAATAAAATTAAATATACCTTCTCTCACGGCAAGTCATTATTGTTGCTGCATTTGCAGAAATAAAAATGGCCGATCTCGAATTCCTAAAGAAGCAATCCAGCAAATATGGATTCAGAAAAGCATTTGGCTGCTTGGGATATGATTAAACAGATCACCAGTAAGAAAAAAATTATATTGAATTTCTTCTCAACGAAATGAAAATAGAAGATCCTTCACAAATTGCTGATTTATTCAAAGTGTCAAAGACTCGATTAGTAAAATTCGAAGGCCGAAGGATTTTGCTGATCGCACCCAATCGTTTTCCCCTAGTATGGTATTTCTTCCTAATACAAGAAACTGAATAAATTGTTACAAATTATAAATAATTAACAGAAATTCAAGAAGAGCTGGTGAACCTGATGAGGTATCTTCAATTGTTATAAAAAGGTCGCCAAAGCAATTGTTAAGCCATTAACTTACTTAATAAACAAATCAGTTGCATGTGGGGTGTTTCCCCAACCACTAAAAACCGAGAAAGTTGTACCGTTACACAAAAGGGGCAAAAAGCAAAGCTTGCAAAACTATATGGACCCGTTGCAATTACATCAACATCAGTTTTCTCTAAAATTTTTAAGTATGCACTGTTAGACAGTCTGAACAACTATTTGAACAAGTTTAACATGTATAGTCCATCTAAACACGGTTTTAGATAAAAATTATCAACCGTCACAGCTCTTACGGACTACTTTACAAAGCTAACACAACACTTCAAACATATCGCGAATTTCTCTTCAGCTTCACAAAGGAATAGCGCAACTTTTCGCTAATTTAACCGACTTCGTATGTCTTACCGTTTAAGAGATGCCAATGGTGACCAGTGAAAAAGGAACCACCCTGTATAACCATCCGAAACAAGTTTTTGAAGAATATTGTCACCATGCATTCATTTAGTGCCCCTATACACTACAGCCCAAACTCTTGGTTCGATTGGGCTAAAATTTGGTACGTGGAAATTATGTAAAAGAGCTGAAAGACCTTTGGAAGCAATCGGTCCAGGAAAAGTTTCATTTTGGTATATCAACTTTAAAATTTTAAATACGAGACCAGGGTTGGGGCCGTCGCAAATTATACATTTGCGACTCAATTTACGACGGTCGCAAATGTAATTTGCGACATTGCGAATTTGCGACAACTTGGTTACATTTGCTACATAACCTAAAAGATTTCTTCCACGCATCATAACTTTGTTGTTTCAAGCCTAATTTAATACTTATTTAACTTTGAAACACTATTAATTACTGTTTGAACATCCTTAACAACAACAAACTACTTGTCCGCTCTGCGACCACTTTGCGACATATTTCAATTGCGACGTAGTAAAAGTCGCAAATGTAGTAAATGTCGAAAAACTAAATATTGTACTGTACAAAGCACGGGAATCTAAAACCCACGTGGATGCAACTTGCTTTTTTTTAAAGGGACACTGGGTATGTTCTTACACGGATCGATAGAGAATTTTCTTCTGATTTCATTTATATAGGGTAGTTGATGTCTGTTGTTAGTTTTCCAGAAAAAAATTTGTGAAAATAAACTGTTTTTATAACTCGTGGCTATGTAGTGAAGGTCTTAGTATTGTAAGACAATTGTAACCTTCTTTAGTATCTTAGTAACAAAGTAGGTAACTGATTTATTCACCTTAAAACGTTACAAATTAAAAATTTCAAAATGATTGCTATTTTCATTTAGACATTCTCGTAGATTCTAATGGTCCGATTATTTCAAATTTAATTTTTTTTTCGAAAACTATCAACCCCAGACATCAACTACCCTATATCAATGAAATCACAAGAAAATTCACTATCGATCCGTGCAAGAATATACCGGGTGTCCCATTAAAAAAAGCAAGTTGCATCCGCAGCGCTTAAGTTCCGTCGGTGAGAATAAGCTTCAGAACAAAACTTGGGAGTACGGTGTACCATCCTGTTTTTAGTGCCGAAGCATATGCGCAGGCACTGTAGTTTTAGTAACTTGAGAACGAAAGCAGATATCGAGCTGAAATTGTGTACACGGATGTATACCCCGAAAATCTCGGCGGGGATTGTTTTTGGGCCATATCGGACCAGGTGGGCGGGAGTTAAAACCCATTCACATCCACTTAGCATACTTATCTTAACAAAAAGACATAGCGTACAAAACATTGTCAAATATTTCTAGTTCACATTCGTTTAAATGCGCCTGCGTGTTAAAGTGAGAAATTAAACAGATGACAGATGACAAACGTCATCCATTGACTGTGAGGTTTGTGTGGATTTCTGCGGATGTTTAGCTCCAGTGTTCATGGATTCAGACGTCTATGATTCAGATGATAAACTGCTTACCATACTGACGGCCTTATTGTTTAACATGTATTTTGTTAATTCTTAACCCGTACATTAGCAAACCTTTTGAAATGCACACCAAAAAGGTTTGTTTCTTTATTTTTAGTTTCAGTCGAACCCAAATTTATTGATAATTATGCTGCAGATGAACTAGATACCCGTAAGGAGAAAGCGATTAGCAACATATTTCGCTCTTTCTTTGCTATTTTATGATTGGCCCTGCATAGAGAACATAACATAAGTACACAGAAAAGTTGAGGTTGGAGCAACTTTTGCTTTTGTTATGTTACGTGAGCCATGTTTTAGCCGAATCTGAACAGATGCATTGTAACGAAGTCCGCGGAATTTTCGTGAGAATTCCGAAGAAGTAGCCTCGTCCAAGGAACACCCGCCAGAGAATATTCGAGAAGCCGTTTACGTCCAGGCGGCGAGCGGCCAATCACAAAGGGCGAGCGAGGCTATTAGAAGCTTCGAGAGACAGAATGTTCCAGAAGCTTGGAAAAAGTATAAAAGTGCCGTTCATCCCCCTCCAGAAGGGAAAATCTACCAGCAGCCGACCGAGACAGAACCGACACCCTGTCCGAGGGCCCTGGAGGGTCCCGGAGGACCAGAAGGACAATTACACCCGGCTGGCAGAGAAGAAAGATACCGATACCGTCATCGTCACCGAAATCTAGTTCCAGATTACCGTTTACCGTTACCGTCTCCGAAGAGGTTCCACTCCGAGGAGAAAATTGACGACCCCCCAAAGAAAACCTGTAAGCGACCGCCGGCTACAAAGGAAACGCCGCCATACAAAGAAAATTTGGCAGGTCGTAAACTAAGTCAAGGTCAGACCGTCGTAAATTATTTTGCTTTGTCCCATTGTATATATTATTTTCCTCTCCGACTCCTTTTCCGTAGTTGGCGCGTGTTGAACGCCAAGCACCTGCAGATAATTAGTACCTTGACGCGTGATGAGCGTTCTTTTTCGTATTGTAGAGCTAAGATAGTTTAAGTTAATTCACACCCTCCCGAGTTTGCGTGTTGAACAAGCTCCTCCAGATTGCGTGTTGAGCAATTCCTCCAGATTGCGTGTTGGGCAATTCCTCGGAAAACATAACCCGTTGTTATCGATTTCAGTAATTAATAAGTCTTTCGTAATTTTTCCTGTACAGACGATCTCCAGCCCCAGGACGCAGAGGACGTCGTCGCCGCGAAAGAAGTCTCCGTGCCCGAGGAAAACGATCGCGCGACGATATTGTAAATAGCTCACCCTGTATATACGTTATTGTTTAACATAGGCTCATTGATGTTGTAATTTTAAATGAAATAAAGCCTTTTTCTTTGACATAATCATCTGGATAGGTTTTCTTGTCTACCAGGCGGTGGATGGCGCCCGAGTATTATTGAATCCGTCTAGAAAAAAGACCCTGGCCGAGCTTGAGCTAACTCCGAGCAAATAAAAAGAAACCCCGACGTAATTGCTAAACAAATTACGTCACAGCATATGCTACAATCTATTTGAACTTTCTGTTATTTATGTACTTTCTGTTAAGTCATGTATGTTAAGTGGATGTGAATGGGCTTTTAGGGGTGAAAAACTGAAAGAAATTACAATTT
Source organism: Pycnomerus fuliginosus (assembly GCA_963924575.1). Classification (NCBI taxonomy): domain Eukaryota; kingdom Metazoa; phylum Arthropoda; class Insecta; order Coleoptera; family Zopheridae; genus Pycnomerus; species Pycnomerus fuliginosus. The sequence goes on from OZ004622.1 coordinate 24,790,006, forward strand.
TCGGCGTTTGATCGCGAACGCTGCCTCAACGCTTGAAGCTAGAGCAAAAGTTTGTAAAGAGGAATTGTCAGCAATGAAAAGGTCTACAAAAAAGTCCGCGACGGCATATAGCTATCTACGATGGGTAGCCCACCGAGATCGTTTTTGTGTTTTAATTTTTGACGAAAATAGCTTCAGTGGCTTATTGTCGGCTTTCCGTAACAGATATTTTATGTGCTGTCAAGGACTTTTTTGTAGGTCTCTTCGTTGCCGACATTTCTCCCTTATACGATTTTAATCCATCTTCAAGCGTTTAGGCAGCTTTCGCAGTAAAAGCGCGAGAATGCTAGGTTTTTTCGGGACCGAAAAATTATTAATTGTAGTAACTCGAGAACCAGTGGAGATATTTTACTGAAACTTGATATGCGTTTTTGACATACAAGTTTGTTGAAGGTGAGGGGGTGTCAATTTTGGGCGATGAAATTTAGGGGTTGAAAATCACAAAAATACGAAAACCTCAAATATTGTGCACATGGAGGTCTGAAATCACATATATTTTGACATTATTTGATAAGGGATGTTTGTTTTCTGCAAGATGAAACAGATAGGGGTGCAAATTAGGGGTTGAAACTCGAAATTTCACATAAGTGTTGCTTGAAATTCAAGCAATTCGATAACCTTTAATCAATGGTCCAGAAAAAGTTTTGAGCACTATATTTGGTCTTTAGACCCTTAGATCACCTACGACAGGAAGAGAAAAAAATTGCACCTCTAAAACTCAACCCCTTCAACCTTGAAACAAAAAATTCACTTAGAGGAAATTTAACCCTTGGACCACCTATTACCGGAGGAAACTAATTGAACACAAAAAATTGCACCCCTGAAACTCGCCCCCTTCAACCTCCAACCACAAAAACTTGACTTGGAGGAAATGTAACTCTTGCACCGCCTACAACCGAAAGAGTTGAATTGAACAAAAAAACTGCGCCCATAAAACTCACCCCCTTCAACCCCGAAACACAAAAAAATACTTGGACGAAATTCAATCCTTTTACCCCTCATTATCGCAGGAGACTATTTTGAACGCAAAAAATTGTACCCTCAAAACCCACAGTCTTCAACCCTCGAACACAAATAATTGACTTGGATGAAATTGGGCCCTTGGATTATCTACAACAGAAACAGACTAACTGAACGCAAAAAGTTGCAACCCCGAAAACCACCCCCTTCAACCTCCAAATACTAAAAATTGATAAACATAAATAATTGACTAGGTGGAAATTTGACCCCAAGACTACTTGTTACTGGAAGATACTAATTGAGCGCAAATGAATTTAAGATTTAGACCATTGTTATTGGAGGATAGGTACCAAGTAAGCGCTACCGAAACCCACCCCCTTCAACCCCTCAAGTAATAATTGAACGGAAAAAATTGCACCCCCTTCAACCCCTAAAACAAAAAATTGACTTGGTGAAAATTTGATGCTTGACCTATATGCACTTACAACCGGAAGATACTGATTGAACGCAAAAAAATTCATCAATTGATATACCCTCACGAATTCTTTATCATGAGCATGTGCTTCGGCACTACTACTAGGTTCAGATTACATCTGCACCCAAAACTACCAAGTCCAACTTGATATATGAATCATTCACGGTGAATAAACATCTACAGGTATACACATCGCATTGATATACATCTTCCGTTGGCTTCTATTTCAGGCGAATAGCTCAATTTAAAAGTGACACAACATTGTATTACGATGGTTGCATAGTTACTTAACAGACAGGAAACAAAATGTTAAATATGGCAACAGTGTATCAGAGACAAAGAATATTGACTATGGTGTTCCCCAAGGTAGCATTCTAGGGCCCTTATTATTTATTTTGTATATAAATGACATAGAGAGTGCAATAACACAGAGTAAATTTCATCTTTTCGCTGATGACACTGTTGTATATATTTCGGGTAGCAATGTAGATGAAATATCAATAAGCATGTGCAATGAACTAATGAGAATAGAAGACTGGTTAAGATTTAATAAACTTAAGTTAAATACCGAAAAAACGAAATTAATGCTTATTAGTAAATTGAAGGATACTGAGTTAGACAGGGTTAAAATAACAATTGGAAACACAGTGATAAGTGTGGTAAACTCTACTAAATATTTGGGGATTATTGTCGATAAGAACCTTAAGTTTAGTGAACATATTGATTACACCTGCAAGAAAATATCAAAAAAATTAGGCGTATTAGGTAGATGCAGCTCATACTTATCACTGTGGTCCAGGAAAACTATTTTTAATGCGATTGTAAGTCCACACTTTCATTTTGCGGGTTCAGTGATTTATTTGGCCAACAGTGGGGAATTAGGAAGGTTGCAATTGCTCCAGAATAGAGCTATGAGGATTATTCTTAAATGTGATAAATATACAAAGATAAGTGAAATGTTAGATAGACTAGGATGGTTAGAAATTAAATATCTTGTTAGACTAAGTGCGCAAATTTTTGTCCACAAAGTGTTCTTTCTGAATATGATGCCTTCTTATTTCGATGCTAATAGGATTATAGGTAGCGATATTCACCATCATAATACTAGGAATAAAAATAATCTCTATCTATCACATAAAAACACAAAAAGTGGACAAAACACTTTATTTTTTAGAGCAGTATTAGAGTATAATAAGTTACCGTTAAGTATTAAAGAAGCGAATAGTGTTAAGAAATTTAAAAAATTGTTAAAAGAATATTACCTAAATCAACAAAGAAATGAAAGGGTATAGCTAAAGAGGGCATTACAAGGTCATTATAGTAGAATATAATAGGTATTAGATTTAAGATTTTTTAAGAGAGCAATATTACATTGTAATGATATTTTTTATAGCAGTTATATGCTAAATAAACTTATATTATTATTATTATTATTATAATAAAAAAGACCCTGTACAAAAAAACGTGTTTCATAAGGCTCTCATCGCACTCGGATTTTGTAAAACTCGGACTTTTCGCCCTCGTTGTCCATTATGAAACGTGTTTTTTAATATATGTAGTACAATTTTGGGTCCCTGCGACTGCAATTCTCAAAACATAGATCTCATTTTCGAAAATTTTTGTAATTGCAGTAGCCTCTCAATTTTTGTAAATAGTGAGGTTGGGGAGGTTAAAAACAAATTTCACTTAGAAAATACTGATTTATATACAGGTTTAGCATTTACAATCATTAACAGCCATATGAAGCTCTACACAGACAATCAAATAGGTAGCAGTAGCAGCCAAGATAGAACACAACGTCGTTCTGTCGAGTTTAAAAAATCCCATAGCCGTAAATTTCAAACTGTTCCTAGACCAGTACTCGGCCAAAATAAGAAATTCCTGTCTTACCGCAGAACTCTCTGCAAATTCCTCCTGCAATTTATAGCAGACAGAAACCACTGCCTTACTATCTTCTGTCACTGAATCGCACTTGTTCACGAGGACGATGGCGAAAAGCTTAAAATAAAAAAAAACTTCAGATTTGATTTGGTTTCTGCAACCCACCAAAATGTACGACAGTAAGAGACAATTTCCGAACAATACGTGAACGTCGACACTTCCCTCTACTTCAAACGCTTGAATTACAAACATGAGTGAGCTCAACATTTGCATGATGATTCTGGCTATCACACAAAGTAAGAACCATCCAAAAATTTCGTTAAAAAGTTGCACAGTTTCAGCAAGGATTCGCAGAAGTCTGCCATATTTTCTAACGTAATCTGGGTTGAACGATGCACTGGAACAACTAAGTTGCTCAACAATTTGTTTTTGTTGAAATCCAAAAGTGTCTACCAAGGAGTATGTTAAAAATCCCCCAAAACATTCGTATAGATAACAAAACTGATCTCGCCAAAAAGAAACGGTGTTGAAAGTCTCTATGTTGTAAATTTTTGCAAACGCGTACAGGGAATAACTGTCCAAGGATGTAAATAATACAATGACTGTTGATAATTTAGCTAACAAACGAGTTTTTCGAATTATTCCTGAGAACTCCATATCGATATCCTGATTGATATGGCCAATATTTACAACTATTTTAGACCATTTCTCATGATGAAGTAACGACATGGTGATGGTTGCAAAAGGACCCAAAACAAGTAGAATTTCTCTCATCATGCCTATAATACAATTGACTATCGATTCTTTACTTACTACAAAACTGGGCCAGTTGCAATAAATTGTTGCTATAAGCAAAGATGTACTTAAGATTATTCCATACAGTTTAGTGATTCGCGGATAAATAAATGTTTTCTTCTCAAAGTTAAAATTTGGAATTAAGCCGACGATAAATCCGATGGTGGGCAAAACTTTCAAAACTATTATGTTCGATTTTTTTGCCGTTTTGTGGGGGAGGAGTTCACTTATGTTCATTTTTGGTGGCGACATTTGTTTAACTGATGACAGTAAAACGTAGGTACGTTATCGATAAGAATCAACTTATAAGTGGTGCTTATGATTAATTAAGGTAATGGATCAGCAAATGTTCTGTGCGGGCGATAATTTTTGGTTTACAATGTTTACATTGTTAATTCGTTCTAATATTATTTGAAAAAGGGCAGAAAGTGCGACAGGAACCTCCCCAACGGTGAATCCTCCACAAATAATTCTACCACCTTGTGATAGTGATAGTCTAAGCAACAAAAAGAAAAAAAAATACAAAGAAAAACTAAGTACAAAGAGAACAAAAATAGTATATTGTGTAACTAGTAGGAAAGATATTATATTGTATATAAACTATATAAACTACCCCACTACTGAACGGTTTCGAGCGCCAGAACAAATTTGGGCGCCACGGCATCCGAGGGCACCAGTCAAGGCGCTGCATCTTCAGTTTCGAAAATTTTCAAAGATCTAAGGGGTGAAAACTACCCCACAGCGAGATAATTCATAACCACCGAACGGTTTCGAGTTCCAGAACAAATTTGGGCGCCACTGCATCACCAGTCAAGGCGCTGCATCTTCAGTTTCGACAATTTTCAAAGATCTAAGGGGTGAAAACTACCCCACAGCGAGATAATTCATAACCACCGAACGGTTTCGAGTGCCAGAACAAATTTGGGCGCCACGGCATCCGAAGGTACCAGTGAAGGCGTTGCATCTTCAGTTTCGACGATTTTCGGAGATCTAAGGGTTGAAAACTACCCCAAAGCGAGATAATTCATAACTACTGAACGGTTTAGAGTGCCAGAACAAATTTGGGCGCCACAGCATCCGAAGGCACCAGTCAAGGCGTTGCATCTTCAGTTTCGAAGATTTTCGGAGATATAAGGGGTGAAAACTACCCCAAAGCGAGATAATACATAACTACCGAACGGTTTCGAGTGCCAGAAGAAATTTGGGCGCCACGGCATCCGCAGGCACCAGTCAAGGCGCTGCATCTTCAGTTTCGACGATTTTCGGAGATCTAGCGGGTGAAAAGTACCCCAAAGCGAGATAATTCATAACCACCGAACGGTTTCGAGTGCCAAAACAAATTTGGGCGCCACGGCATCCCAAGGCACCAGTCAAGGCGTTGCATCTTCAGTTTCGACGATTTTCGGAGATCTAAGGGGTGAAAACTACCCCAAAGCGAGATAATTCATAACTACCGAACGGTTTCGAGTGCCAGAACAAATTTGGGCGCCACGGCACCCCAAGGCACCAGTCAAGGCGTTGCATCTTCAGTTTCGACGATTTTCGGAGATCTAAGGGGTGAAAACTACCCCAAAGCGAGATAATTCATAAATACTGAACGGTTTCGAGTGCCAGAACAAATGTGGGCGCCACGGTTTCCGAAGACACCAGTCAAGGAGTTGTATCTTCAGCCTTGACGATTTTCGGAGATCTAAGGGGTGAAAACTACCCCAAAGCGAGGTAATTCATAACTACTGAACGGTTTCGAGTGCCAGAACAAATTTGGGCGCCACGGCATCACAAGGCACCAGTCAAGGCGTTGCATCTTCAGTTTCGACGATTTTCGGAGATCTAAGGGGTGAAAACTACCCCAAAGCGAGGAAATTCATAACTACTGAACGGTTTCGAGTGCCAGAACAAATTTGGGCGCCACGGCATCCGAAGGCACCAGTCAAGGCGTTGCATCTTCAGTTTCGACGATTTTCGGAGATCTAAGGGGTGAAAACTACCCCAAAGTGAGATAATTCATAACTACTGAACGGTTTTGAGTGCCAGAATAAATTGGGGCGCCACGGCATCCAGGCACCAGTCAAAGCGCTGGATATTCAGTTTCGAAGATTTTCGGGGATCTAAGGGGTGAAAACTACCCCAAAGCGAGATAATTCATAACTACTGAACGGTTTCGAGTGCCAGAACAAATTTGGGCGCCACTGCATCCGAAGGCACCAGTCAAAGCGCTGCGTCTTCAGTTTCGACGATTTTCGGAGATCTAAGGTTTGAAAACTACCCCAAAGCGAGATAATTCATAACTACTGAACAGTTTCAAGTGCCAGAACAAATTTGGGTGCCACGACATCCAAAGGCATCCGTCAAGGCGTTGAATCTTCAGTTTCAACGATTTTCGGAGGTCTAAGGGGTGAAAACTACCCAAAAGCGAGATAATTCATAACTACTGAACGGTTTCGAGTGCCAGAACAAATTTGGGCGCCACGGCATCCCAAGGCACCAGTTAAGGAGTTGCATCTTCAGTCTCGACGATTTTCGGAGATCTAAGGGATGAAAACTACCCAAAAGCGAGATAATTCATAACTACCGAACGGTTTCGAGTGACAGAACAAGTTTGCGCGCCACGGCATCCCAAAGCACCAGTCAAGGCGTTGCCTCTTCAGTTTCGACGATTTTCGGAGATCTAAGGGGTGAAAACTACCCCAAAGCGATATAATTCATAACTACCGAACGGTTTCGAGTGCCAGAACAAATTTAGGCGCCACGGCATCCAAAGGCACGAGTCAAGGCGCTGCATCTTCAGTTTCGACGATTTTCGGAGATCTAAGGGGTGAAAACTACCCCAAAGCGAGATAATTCATAACTGCTGAACGGTTTCGAGTGCCAGAACAAATTTGGGTGCCACGGCATCCAAAGACACGAGTCAAGGCGTTGCATCTTCAATTTCGAAGATTTTTGGAGATCTAAGGGGTGAAAACTACCCCAAAGCGAGATAATTCATAACTACCGAACGGTTTCGAGTGCCAGAACAAATTTGGGCGCCACGGCACCCCAAGGCTCCAGTCAAGGCGTTGCATCTTCAGTTTCGACGATTTTCGGAGATCTAAGGGGTGAAAACTACCCCAAAGCGAGATAAGTCATGGAAATTCAATGCAATACACGCAAAAATTTAAATGTAAACCTACTTTATATACAGATGTGACCGGATCAATTTTTAAAAAACAACATACTGTAAATAAACGATTGTACTACTATTGCGGCGTCATTAACATACCAGGAAATAACAGAATAGTACCGATTTTTGAAAGAGGAGCATCGATGTACGATGCAGTAAGTATCGGAAATTTTTTAAGTAGTTTTAAGTTTTTCTGTTTAACTAACGGCCTTAAATGGCCTATTTTTAAAACGGTAGTAACCGATTTCAGTTTCGCTTTAATAAAAGGTAGGTATGTTATTATTGGCCTGGAATGTAATGACCACTACAGATCATTTAAAGCAATGCTACGAATTTATCAAGAATCCAAATACCACGCCCTTCAATGACATAACCACTTTAAACATATGTTGCTCACATTTCGTTAAAATTTAGACAAATGATATAAACAATCATTTTGGTAAAAATAAAAAAACAAACATAATTTTGAAAGACCTAGTAGTTTGTGTAATCAATCTTGCGTCATACGATAAAATGAAATATTGGTTTCAAAATTTGGTTAGCATTTTGGCAACACCGAGTAAGAATGACATTTTCAAATCATCTTTTCAAAATCTTCTTCAAATTGATACCACCAAAGAGAATGAAGTAAGCTTTGAGGATAGGGGTGAACAATACCACATTGATGAAAATTTGGAAACGGGTACCTTGTATAAAGACAGTCCATTTTATATGGAATTCAAACAAATTGTTGATTCCGTTTTTCTGACAGTTACCCATGATGCTGACAATACTACCCCGACAAATCCGTTTTTTAACATTAATTATATAACTCTTATTTAAAAAAAGTACATCTACTTTTGTGGACCGGTATAATCTCATCAAAAAAACGTCACGAATTTAAAAGATACAGCAATGCGAATGTAGAAAATTGGAACAACGTTTTCAAAAACATATTTCTGCATGGGCAGTCTAATTTACGAGCAAGTCGACCGGATAGAATATCCAGAGAACACGTAATATTTATTCATAAGGAACTAAAATGTAATACGAGAAATTATCGTTGTACAAAATAAGATAACACAAAAAATTGCACACTGAACGAGCCGCAGCGGGAAACATAAGAAAATGTAATAATACTAAGCCTATTGCAGACGAAGAGTTTTGGAACAAACCTAAAAAACCGTCTTTCGGCTATTTATTAGGATTGAATGTAAAAAAATTAAACCACAATGAAAACAAATTACAAAAACTTTTGAACGAAAATTCCTATGCGCCATCAAAGCCTAGACCTGTCAATTTTCCAAAAATTTTAGAAAATGGGTTAGTAGACGATATTAACTACTATGCTACGTTAGACATTGATAAAAACCTCGATTATGTTATAGGACTGCAGGACTGCAGTTTAATAATGGTCCAATTTGGCACCGTGATGCGTGTGGAAAAGAACTACAAGGTGTAGTTCCGGTAAAATTCTAAAACAACATATGGAAAAGAGGCAAAGGAATCTCGAGTGTAAAGCAAAAAAAAAGGCTGGAACTAAATAACACAGGTAGGCTACGCTTTTCACTGTTTTTTGATTAGAAGATCAGCATGTTAACGCATTTGGTAATTTTCTTAGAACCGCCAAAGGATAAAAGAACGAGCCTACCAGAACTTGATTATGGCCCAAATGCAAACCTGACCCCGGAAGAAATTTTGTCAGAGAAAAATCTCATCTTAGATATATACAGTGCTTTTCAAAAGTAAGTAATAAATTCAAGAACTTTTTCAAGAGGAATATTTCGGAAATATCCTCGGACAGGCCAATCTTATTTTTTCGATGTGCATTCTAAAGCATAGTCAGATATTTTTAAACGCTTCCGGTTTAACCGAAAATGACCCTAATTTTTATTTTTCAAATAGAATAATTTTTTTTTTATTTTTATTCATGCTAAGGATCGTGAAAACAATATAGTCGAATTTACAATTAGCACGAGGCAAATATAGTACACATATAATGTATATAATTAAAATAAAACAATAGAAACAATAGGACAACAATAAATATGTGAGACGGCTAAGTATGTTAAGTGCTAAGATAATCTTTCACAGAATAAAAACATTTTTCAGCTAAGTAAGCTTTCAGGTTTTTCTTAAAACTAAATACAGTTTAGAAATATTCTTTATATTATTATACTTTATTCTCAACGGATTCGGAATCTATGATTTTCTCTGAGTCAGAAACATATGTGCCATGTCCGAGGATATTTCCGAAATATTCCTCTCGAAAAAGCTCTTGAATTTATTCCTTATTTTTGAAAAGCACTGCATAATTCGATAATATCATGACCGACGATCTGAAATAGGTATACATACATTCAGAGTACATTTTAAATTTTGTATACCACAAGGCAAACTAAATTCTTAATGTTCAATTCTTAATAGACGTGAATTCTCAACGTTATTTATCTTTTAAAGTGACAGAGGAGCTTCAACACTTTATCGCATTGCAAACTGTTGGCCAGTTTGATAACGAAGTGTATTTGAAATACAGAAAAAATCGTCTGACTGAATAAAATTTTGGTAGAGTAGTGAAACGAAGGAAATATATTTCTTGTGAGCTTTTAGTGAAAGACCTCCTCAACAAAAAAAAAACAGTAACCACTGCCGCTATGGAACATGGCAAAGTAAAAGAGGCTTTGGTAAGAGAAAGATTCTCTCGGGAACAAAATATAGAGGTCATAGAAAGTGGACCATTTATCTGCAAGGAATATGGTTACTTAGCGCCATCACCAAACTTAACTATAGCTTCTCGATAATTTTTTGTATTACTGGATACTTTTCTTTATTGGTTATTCGCTTTTCTTTCTTGTTAATGCATGTTCTTTTTTTTTTAGAAGTGTTTAAGAAAATGATATAACATCGCTTTTGTTATAGGACTGAGGCTCAGTTGAAATCAAATGCCTTCCAAAAATTGCCCAGAGTTGACTCACATTGGAGCAGGTTTTAGCTAGCAACAATTCTAGATTAAAAAATAATCTGTGTCAAAAGATGCCCAACGACTGAAGCGATCGTTATTAATAAAAGGCACAATTATTATCTTCAGGCAGATTTATAATAATTAACAACGTTGTGTTATTAGTAGGTATTGCAGATGCAGGGCCAACTGCATATAACGGGCAGGGACTACTGCTACATTATTATTTACACAGGAGATAATAATCCCCCTTTTATGGAGAAAATTGATAAGGATGTATTGTTTTGGACGAGGTTTTGGAACAGTGAAATGGTTCCTAACCTGACACGATTTTACTTGGAATGTATTTTACCAGCGATTATAACAGAAAAATATGATGATCCGCCTTTTATAATCGACGCCAGAAGAAATCGAGAACTGAAGAAGAGAATTTAGCGGAATAGGTTCAAAATACGGATTTTGGGTATCACGGAGATAGCACTATTTTCTTTTAGATTTTTAGGGATAAACCAGGAACGCAGAATTGTTCACAAAGAAAAAATGCAACTTTTTTCGAATGAAACCGATTTTTTAAACCTTATAAGGGGAGGCACGAAACGGTTTTAGGCAACTTTACATACACTTTTTACGGAAACTTGACTACAGGCTTTATTGTTTTACGATACGATCTGAAATTTTTGTGGCATATCCAGAATTACATTCTGCGCAACATGAGGTCAATTGCTTTATAAAGAAACACCAACTTACCAAGACAAAAATTAATTTAATGTTCTGACATTGGAATCCATTTGTAAATTATGCTGCCTACACTCAGAAATTTGGCATTTAAATTTTGTCCGTTAGTTCAGCCTCTGCAATGCAGATGACAGTGCCCAAATTGTAGTTTATTTGATTTATCTTGAAATATAAATGTCAACTCGCCATTTAATTAGATTTCCGCTTAATAAATATCTTGGAAGAAATAATTTGAGGTGCACGTCTTCGAAATTTTGTTGTTGCTGTTTCTTGAGATCAACATCTGTATACAATGAAAGATAATAAACCGTAGCTGAGCGGCAAATTTGTTTTTCTCCCATTGTTCGACTTTCGTACATGGGTTCAAATCTTGAAAATTGACCTATAATTTTTTTGTTTTTTTTATTCTCCAAATCATTATTGATTATTGACGAGAATTATAGCACTTAAATTAAAGATAAAGGCATATTATTAAACAATGGCGATAAATAACTGCAATATATTTTATTTTCTCAAGGGGTGCGGCGATGCAGTGGCGGCTTTCCTCAGGCGGCACGTAAGAATAAGATCAAACAGTAAGACTATTATGCCACATCATAATGTGATACCGGGTGTATCACAGACCCCGCCGTATAGGGAATTAACATGGGAAAATGAATTTTATTTTTTTCCTGCTCCGGAGGATTTTCTCGAAAAGTTTTATCGTGTTTGGAGGATAGTCCATACTAGTCTGATACCTCTTGAGATTTTTTTCGTTCGTCAGCTCCTGTTAGGTACTTAACAATGATTTTTTGAAAATACGAAATAAATGGATGCTTCGAAACGGGTCGATTGTGCACGAAAAAATGTTCCGTAGAAGCAAGACAACATTTTTTCGTGCACAATCGACCCGTTTCGAAGTATCCATTTATTTTGCGTTGTGTTGCAATCCACAAAGGCAGCAAACTAAGTAAACATTCGAAGCGGGTCGATTGGGCACGAAAATTTTTTTCGCTTTCGTCGAAAATTCAATTTTCAACAAATCATTGTTAAGTACCTAAGAGGAGCTGACGAACGAAAAAAAAATCTCAAGAGGTACAGACTAGTATGGACTATCCTCCAAACACGATAAAACTTTTCGAGAAAATCCTCCGGAGCAGGAAAAAAATAAAATTCATTTTCCCATGTTAATTCCCTATACGGCGGGGTCTGTGATACACCCGGTATATGCCATAAATAATTTTTCGTCTAATGATGGCCGGGAGGGAGGCAGAAGGGGTGGTTCAAAATGTGATTTTAGGCGAACTTGAGCAACCAAAAAAATTTAGAAATTTTTTTTTAAGAATCGGGGGTGCACTATCTCTATCACTAGTGATAGTGCATTTTTCCACCGAAGTTGTCCAGTGTCTTTATAGTGAATCGGGGGTGGTTTAAATTTTCGCCACTTTGCAGTACCCGACTCCGACGCCCTGTATATCAAATAAGGGGGACCTGCTTAAAACGCCAATGAAATGGGCTTTCCGTGGAAAAAAGGCTCCTTCAAATCGATCAACTCTTTGAGGAGTTACGGCATTTTAAATTCGACTCAAATTTCCGGGTGGACCAATTAAATTGTTGGGCAGTTTATTTGTATTCAATCTTGTAAGAACACTTTATTAAATACATACCCCCACGCTAAAAATCAAAGTTTAGTGTCGCCTAGATCCTGATTTTCAATTTATTTCCTGGGCCACTATCGTATAGGATCCTTTAGTGTTTGAATCTAAATGATTTCAAATTATTATAACGAAGAAAAACAAAATTACGCAAATTGTGCCAAATTAACACTTAGGGGGTTAAAAGATCGTAAAGGGGGACGAAAAATCCAAGGGAATGAAAATTTATCGTAATTAAGCAGAATTACAGTAAATGACACGAAATAAGCCAATTATGCAAATTTGGCTTTTGGGGGTATTAAATTACAGGGCTTCATGAAAGTTTCAACCCCTAAATTCCAACCCCCTATTTCGCCACCCCCACATGCTTTAAAGAGACTTGTGTTTTCAATTTGACCACCCAGATCCATTTCGTTAAAAAATTGCGGCGATTTATTTATTATGGTTTACAGGGATGAGTTTATTTCTCCGGTGTTATATAAGTCCTTGCTGATTTACTGACTTCGGTTGTTCATAGATAAATCAATAGGATCTCAGAAAAAATAAAAATAAAATGTATGTATTTATCCGCTAGCTAACGGTTAGGGGTTTATTAGTGGCCTAGGTTTTGGTTTTAAATTGAAGACTCATAAGACTTTTTTTAATGGTTTACCGAAACCTATAGAACCCCCGTAGTTTTATGCCACCATTTAGGTACTTGAAGAAATTTCCAATTTCAACCCTTAAATTTCATCCCCTTTGTGAAATCTCAGCGAAATTTTGTCCATCCGTCTACAATGTCACTGGAAATTACCACACCAAATTCTGCCTTGATATGTTGAGTAGTTTTTGAGTTCTTGTATTTTTGTGCTTCTACATGTTAAGGGTTGTAGCGCCTTTAAGGGTGGCTTTTCGCAAAATATGAATGACCCCTTTATAATGGAAAGCTAGCGAACGACGCCAATATCGACTAGTACTTATTAAGAGGAATTTCGAGTTGCAACCCCTAATTTTCATCCCATAATTCCCATATGTCCGAGTTTGGAGAAAATGCATACCCCATACAAGACTTCATCGAAATATGTGTGAGTTGGGTTTCAAATAGCTGCGTGCAACCCTTGCGGAGTTATTATATTTTTTGTTGATTTCATCCCCCGAAATTGACACCGCTTCATCTTCAACAGACTTGAAAGTCGAACGTGCATCGAGTTATTGCAATTAATAGTTTTTCGGTTTTACCCCCAACTCCCACCCCCTGGGTCCGATATGGCCCAAGAGCAATCCCCGCCTTTCTTTTCGGGAGCCATAGCTGCATTCCAAATTTTAGCTCGATATCTCAATGCGTTCTCAAATTATGCGACGGACAGACTCGACGAGCGAGTGAATAATCAAAGACAAATCAGGTTGCGTATTAATAAAGAGCGACTCCATACTCTAATTTTTGTGGATTTATGTTACGCCACCCTTATTAACTATTTATTATCCGACTCGCCTTTACGGAACGAAATTTCGTCAGAAAATCTCGGACCTCCCTCTTTCCGATCAATTCTATTTTTAGAAAGCCCGGCGCGGCATCATTGCTAATCGCAACCCCATCCTGTGCCCCATCTATAACTAAGGTGCAAAATTAAGATCAGTTTTGTTCGCAACCTGCTGCAAGCGAATCTTATGTTTCAAAACCGACTTTTATGCCTCGCCTTAATTCTATTTTTAGAAAGATCGCCCGGCGCGGCGTAATTGTTAATCGCAACCCCTATCTATAACTAAGGTGCAAAAATAAGATGAAAAAGTGCAGCAGAGAAGCGGCTGGAACCTCCCCATTGCGTGGATCTTTGTATTCTGTGTAGATAGTAGTCAATTCAACAGAATTTTTTTTATCCTTATCGTCTGTAATTTCGCAATTTTCTGACAAATACCGACATCACCTCGTACATCACCCATCACATTTGACAATATGTTCCTTTTAAGGTTAATCTTTTGCCAAATTTTTGACAATAACTGCCACTTTATGTCATCCACTGTCAGCCTGCTCCCTTTTAATGAGAAAGAATTTTTTCTCTATTTTCCATTGAAATGGCAGAAATTGTAAGTACATTTTTAGAACCAGAATTTGATCGTCTTTCTAAAGGCGACATAAAAAAGGAGGCCTTGTATTTAAAATTTTAAGTTGATATGCTTAAATGGCAGTTCCCGTGGGCCAATTGCGCCTTTCAGGTCTTCAATGGGTCACCTAATCTCCATGTACCAAATTTCAGCCAAATCGATTCAGTAATTTGGGCTATAATGTGTTTTTACTGTTATTATAAAATTTCGATTTTTTGAACCAAACAGCGCTAAATGCGAATTAATTTTGTCCTATTTAAAACCAAGATTTGAAGACCCTTCTAATGGTGACAATAAATCTTTCAAAAACTTGTTTTTAATGGTTAAATGATTTATTTTTGGTCAAAAGGGCACTAAGAATGAATACATTTTTAGAAGCAGAATTTGAAGGTCTTTCTTATGGTGACGTGAAAAATGGGGGTTTGCATTTAAAATTTAAAAGTTGATGTGCCAAAATGGCATTTCCGGTTGCACGATTGGCTCCAAAAGCTTTTCAGATCTAAGTTGGGTTATGAGATGCCTACGTACCAAATTTCAGCCAAATCGGCCCAGTAGTTTTGGCTGTGGCGTGTTTACAAACGTACGTACGTACGAACGTACGTACGTACGTACGTACGAACATACACACAGACACATTTTAAAAACCACTTTTCTGGGTTCCTGAGACCTCAAAACGTGGAGATCTGGTGCTATCTCAAATTCGAAAATTTTAGTGATTGCAGTAACCTCCCATTTTTTTAAAATTGTGATGGGTTTGGGGAGGTTAAAATGTATTAAATTTGCGTCAAAATTCTTTTGTCAAATGTTTGCTATACATGGCATCAAAAATAAGCATTATGTTCCATTAGCATTCTGTTTACTGCCCGATAAAACCCAACATTCATATTTTCGGGCGTTCCAAATTGTAAGAGAAAATTGCGCAAAATTACAGTTGTCTTTTTTACCAGAAAATGTCGTTATAGACTTTGAAGAAGCAATCCATAATGCGGTTAATGATGTGTGGGACAGTGTTGAAATCATTATTTTTCAAGCCCTTGAAAGCCCTTGAAACATTAAAAGATGTTCAGATGATAACTTACATCACAATAAATAGCAGAAATCTTGAAAAAAGATGTACGAATACAAATTATACCTATAAGCGGATTGAATTTTTGGAAAATTTACTTCCGTCTTATAAGAAAGGCGAATATTCGAGATTACAATATGTAAAAGCTGCTTCTTACCATTTTTCGAAAATTAATAATATTTAGTTTGTTTTTTTTGAGGTAATAATTTTGTATATGCACAAACCTGTTATTATGTTGCCCTGTATCGCCTCATATGAGAAATATGGTAGTCTCCTTGGTAGACGGTCAACCACGCCACTATTCACAGTTCGCTAAAAATCGCCTAATTGACGGCGCGGGATGGTCGCCGCGCCGCGCATGTGCTGTCGTCATTATCTTTGGTGGCGTGAACGAGTGCCATTGTTTTGTTCAAGTGTTTGAGTTTTGTGAAATTGGTGAATAATACCGTAGGGTTATAACCCTAGACATGGGTAAACGCAAGCGGCGTTATTCCAGCGAGGATTCGAGTTCATCTTCGGACTCCTCTGACGAAGAAATGCTGAGACTTCGATTGAAATTGCACAGGTTGCAAAAGAAAAGGAAGAAGCGTCATAGTCATGGCGGCCGCAGCAGCCGATCCCGGAGCGGCCGTCATCACGAATTGACGGCGATTCGAACCAGGGATTTTTCTAACTCGGAATATGATTCGGAATCGCATTCAGAGCGTAAGTAATTTATATTTGCGGTGGTTTGTTACAGGGTGTCTCGAAAATGGGATGCAGTTGAGCATGTACGTGTTGGAAGTATCTAGCCAGAATTTAAACATCGGGTCACAAGTTGATCTTTGATGTATACAGACAAGTTCTGTATTGTTCACAAGCTGAACCGTAACATTTTACAGACAAGCTCTGTTTGGTTCACAAGTTGAACTGTTACGTACATTTTGGACAAGATCTGGGTTGTCACAAGTTGAAGCATTGTATTTACAGACAAGTTCTGTTTGTCATGGTAGATTGTGACCCATCTGAAATTTTTCAGGTGAGGCCTCTCCATTGGAGCAGATCAACGAAGCCTTACTGCTCAAGCTGGGTGCTGCGGACAACGTCAGAGTGGTAATGGGAAATCCCATAGCCCCGGAACTTATAAAAATTTGGTCTGGTATTCTGGAAAAGGGTCTACCAGAAGACATTTTAAAAGTTCTAGTGGATAAACATCCCACAGAATTGCATGGGGGCAATTCTTGCAGCAGTGGCTAAATGCATAGCACTGGCTATTGAGAAGAAAGAGGAGGGGGAGGCACAGGCGGTATTGTCAGCTGAGGACGTGTTGGAAATTTTGGGGGAAGTTGGCCGTCTCGTGTCTCATCTCCATTTCGATGTGGGCAAGACTAGAAGACTGTTAATAGCATCTAGGTTGGATACCAACTTGGGAGAAGTGCTTCACGAGGCTAAATTAGATGGCTTGCTGTTTGGAAGTGATCTTGCAGATCGCATAAAGGCAGCCAAAAGTTTGGAGAAAACTGCGGGAGAACTCAAGAAGAAACTAGCAAAGCCAAAGGCCAGAGAAGTTAATAAAGCTTTAAACTCAAGCAGTCCGTCGGGGACGAGAAGAGGCCGGCCCCCCCGCGGCGGACGCCAACAAACAAGGGGCGCGAGCTCGTCGTACCACTCGTACCAGACACGCGGCAGTTACAAAAACAAGGAGTTCAGGAACAAGGAGTTAAGAACAAAGAGGTCTGGCAAGCGCCTCGAAAGTAACTGTAAGTCAATGTGCGGGAAGGTTGTCATATTTTCTCAAGTCCTGGCAAAATATTACAACGGACCCTATTATTCTCTCATGGGTTAAAGGAGTGAAACTCCCGCTTCGTTGTGTACCAGTGCAAAATGTTACTTGTAATGACAAGGCTGTGGATTTTGAAAGGGTTCAAATAGCTTTGACACGATTGTTAAGTTTGGGGGTAGTTTCTAAATGTAAAGAAGTAGCAGGACAGTTTTTATCTAGTGTGTTTTTGGTGCCAAAGAAAGATGGATCAGATAGATTAATCATGAAATTAAAGCGTCTAAACAAATTTATCGTGGCCGATCATTTTCAAATGGAAGATCGAAGGACAGTTGTTAATTTGATGCAGAGAGGGTATTATATGGCAAATATTGATTTGAAGGACGCATATTATTTGGTTTCCATTGATCCTTTAGACCGGAAATACTTAAGGTTTTCTTTTAATGGAGAAATTTTTGAATTTAATTCGCTACCATTTGGCATCTCAGTAGCTCCTCTCATATTTACCAAACTGTTAAAACCTGTTATTGCTACTCTGAGGGAAAAAGGCTATTTATCCGTTCAGTATCTAGACGATTTTTTATTATTAGGTGATTCATTCAAAGCTGTTGTGAAAATGTTGAAGCGACAATCAAGATTTTAAGCGATCTGGGATTTCTTATCAATTTTGAAAAAAGCAAATTGCAACCGGCCCAGCATTGCCGGTTTTTAGGCTTCGAGTTTGATTCTGTCAGATTACAAATTCAGTTGCCCGACGACAGACAAGCGAAGGTGCTACAAAAATTAGCATCCGTTTTGCAAGAAAACATGGTGAGAATTCAGGTCCTTGCCGAACTAATCGGCCAATTAGTAGCAGCAGCTCCTGCTGTTCAGTATGGTTGGGTGTATACAAAGAGATTATAAATTGCTAAATGCGCAGCACTTAGAAAGACTGGGAACAAATTTAATAAGTTTATGGTAATCCCGCAATATGTGCAGTCTGACTTGACATGGTGGAGTAATCACTTGCAGCAGGGGTACTGTCTAGTGATGTAGGTCGGGTAATTACCCAGTGGGTAGGGTATTTATAAATAGGTATTTATCCCGGTATTTACCCTTGCATCCGGTAAATACCAGAAAACCGGGTATTTATGCGCTTGTGTCGCTAGAGGGCAGAGCCATGCTATTACGGGAATCCCGAGGCATTCTATTTCGGGAATCTCGAAACCGCAACTGTTTTTACGTTGAGCAACGTTGCAGCGTGCATGTTTAGACGTGAACGGACAGATAACCTAGTTTTCTCATTGTAATTTGTAATGCGTGCGCGCGTGGACGCTGGACAGATCCCTTTGTGTTTATCAGCTGAGTGAAAATGGTTAAGAAAAAAGGACCAACCTGGAACTTTTTTAAAGACGACGGGGCTGGCCCTGGAGGTAAAAAAGGTGTCATCTGCAAGTACTGCAGCAAACAATATAAATATGGAAACGTCAATAAAATGACCCAGCATATAAGGAAATGTTTGAAGTGTCCTGCCGATTTAAAAAAGATTCTTGATATCGTCAAGTCTTCAAAGAAAACCACCTCGAAAACCACAGTTCAAGAATCCTTAGAAGTCGATTTACCTGAAACCACAGTGAATTCAGCACAAGCAGTAGCAGGACCCAGCACTAAGACAACTTCCACTTCACTTTCGAGGTTCAGTGATTATGACACCGCAGCCGTACAAAATGTACCAAAATCCACTCCCTCTGGAGCATCATCTTCACAGCTGAAATCGTTCCTAGATGTTATGGATGCACCGTCGAATGTAAGCAATTTTGCGTAACTCTTTTTTAATATTGGAAACCACATTTTCTTTTTTATTTAATTGTGAATGTATTCATCTTGCAAGAGGTGTTGAATCAAAGTTTGGCAAAAGCAATATTTATTAGCGGATCTCCATTATCACTAGTCGAACATCCATTGTGGATTGAGTTTTTTAAAAAGATTCGACCTTCTTATGTTCTGCCTTCACGATTTCGCCTGTCTACTAGTTACTTAGACGGTCAATATGCGGAAATGCAGTGCGAAGTAAAAAATCAATTATGTCAATCTAAGAATTTGCATTTGCAATGTGACGGATGGAGCAACTTGAGGAATGAGTCCATAATAAATTTCGTGATTTCCAAACCAGAACCTCTTTTTGTGGAGTTTGTTATGTCTAAAGAAAATAGACACAATGCGGCGTATTTGGCAGAGCAGATGGAAAAAGTTATAATAAAATATAATCCTGAGAAATTTTTGGTGGTTATTGGAGACAACGCGGCCAACATGAGAGCGGCATTTAAGATATTAAAAGATAAATATCCTAATATTGTGCCTTTAGGTTGTCTTGCACACCTTTTGCATCTACTACGTTCAGACATTTTAGCGGCTCAGTCCATCAAAGATTTTCTGTCACACGTAACGGCTATTGTAAAAACCATAAAACAAAGTCACCTCTTGCAAGCTTTATTCTATAAAATTGGAAAAGCGAAACATATTTCAGTCTCACTAAAGTTGCCAGGGAAAACAAGGTGGGGTAGCCACTTGTTTTGTTTTCAAAGCTTATTGGCCAATAAAGTTGTACTCCAGACACTTGCTGTAAGTGAGGAGGCCACACTAGCACCAGATATGAAAAAAAGACTCCTCGACGATTCAATTTTTTGGGTTCGTGTAGAAAAAATGGTCGACATTTTGAAACCCATAGTTGCCTTAATAACCTCGTTTGAAGGAAATGAACCTCAGATTCATAAAGTGTTCACCAGTTTTAATCGTTTAGAAGAAACCTTGACTGAAAAACTTCCTCTCTCTCCATTGCAAAAAGCTGAGGAGCAGTTGATTTTGAAGAAATTTAAGCAACGAAAGGAATTTGGCATAGGACCAATTCACTTAGCGGCAGATCTTCTAAATCCTTCCTCACAAGGTAGCACATTAGACGCTTTGCAACTTCTTGAAGCAATGCAGTTCATTTTTGATGTTGGTCAACAAATGGGGTTGGATGTTATTCAACTTAGAGCCAGTTTAGCTGACTATAGGGATAGAGAAGGGTTATTATGGGGAAGACAATTTATATGGGAGGGAGTGGATGTAATGAGTCCATTACTTTGGTGGAGAGGTTTGCGAGGTACAAATGAACTTGTTGAAGTGGCCATTAAGATCTTGGGAGCACCAGTAACATCAGCTGCGACCGAAAGAACTTTCAGTACCTTTAGCTGGATTCACAGTAAGAAAAGAAACCGGTTAACATCTGAAAGAGCCGCTAAATTAACTTATTTGTCTTACAATTGGAAGCTCCTGAATCCGAAATTAAACACAATGATGCAACCGGAACCTGTTATGATGATGGAAACAGAGGTACCGCCGCAATTGATAACAGATGAAAAAGATATGAGGATCAAAGAGGACAGAAACGAAACAAAAAAACATCAAATTTCGGGCGGGGAGAGTTAGAAGAGGGCATTGAAGAGGAGTTCGAGGAAGATGAAGCTACAACTTCAGATGATTCGGATATTGATTTAAGTAGGCTTTGTGATGACAGCGAAGATGAGATTGAATCTGAAGGCACGTTCGAGGATTCTTAAGTCATTCTATTGAAGTTTTTTGAGCAAGTTTGCAAACAAATACATATACTTACTGTACCGCACCATTTTTTTATTATGTTCTTTTTTTAAATAAATATTTGTTAATTACATTTCTATAAAATAATAGTTTAGTTTTTTTAGAACATACCTACTATCCGATCCTACCATTTATTTTAAGTTAAGGAATAAGGAATCTGAAAATATCAACAAAAATTTTTTTTTGGATTTAACCCACTGTAATTCAGCAAAATTTATTTGTAAAAATTTCGTTAGTTTGCTCAATAATTCGTCAGCCCGGGATTAGGTTGTTCTATATCCGTTTTTACGTGTGCAAAAATGCAGAAGAATGATGTGTATACCTTGCTTTGGCCAAAAAGTGGACATAGAACAACGTAATCCCTGGCTAACGAATTATTCCCTTCTTTCCGAATGTTAACGTAAACTCGAACTACATAATAATCATTAATTCCATTGTTTTGATAAAATATGCAGACAATATCTTAAATACCCAGATAAATACCTGAAAGGGGTACTTACCCGGGTAAACACCCATGGTATTTACCCTTAAACTTAAATACCTAGGTATTATATTTCAGCGCCTCGTTCCTCTAGATCACTTAACTATGTAGTAACATTTGTGGGACTACAAGCATCACTCATATAAAAAAGTAAAATTTCCAATTACGGACCTGTCCGCCTGACTTCACCCCCACTCTACCAGTAGTGGTCGTGTTCATTACGTTTGAGTGCCTACAAGCAGGAGGACTTTAGAAGAAGGTGTTAGCCTGCATTCTTTGTTCTGAAACTGTAAGTAGAAATTTGTTTTAGCATGGGAAAATCCAAAAAGCATAAAAGCCACCGTGTTGATAAGGATGCCGCCGGCGATGCACAATTGCATAAGGATTTGTTAGAGAGAATTCAGAGATTAGAGCAGGTGTTTGCCAGCAAGTCACGCAGCCGTGGTAGACACAACGCACGCTCTGCGTCTCGTTCTCGCAGCCGATCTCGTAGCAATGCATCTCCTTCGCGCAGCCCCTCACGTAATGACGTGTCTCGTTCGAGGAGTAGGAGCCCCAGGACTTCTCGTAGTCGAAGTCGCAATTCTTCAACTCGACATTCTGAACATCGATCTAGAAGCCCTGTTGGCAGTCCGAGTGGCTCGACTGGTAAAAAACGTTCAGTTCGGAGTCCGGGTGACTCGAATGATAGAAATCGTACCGTTCGCAACCCGAGTGGTTCGACTAGCCGTAAATGTGCTGTTCGCAGCCCAGGTGGCTCGACGGAGAATACTCGTAATGTTCGCAACCATAATGGTGTGACTATAACGGCTCCAAATAATCCTAATATCGTGGTCGACGCGCCTCCGCCTAATGTTCGTGTCCCAGCCCCAATAGAGCACAATGACGACGGTGCCGGTGATGAGCCGATTATCATCATAGACAACGATGTTGTTCTGCCTGATAATATTCTCCAGATAATTGGAATGGATCCTTCGAAGCCAGAGGGTCCTGCGTGCAAGTTGCATGAGGCCATCGCTTCACGTTGGGAGCATATTTTGAAGAAAGGCTTAAATGCTGATTTAAGAGAAGAGTTACTCAAAAAATATGAAGTACCTTCTAACTGTTTATTGTTGAAACCCCCACGCATTAATGACAATATAAAGGAAATTATGTCCCGGGCGGCCATAAATAGGGACGAATATCAGGCAAAGTTCCAAGCTCAATTGGGAAAGGGCCTATCTATTTTGGGGGAGGTTCTGTCGACGTTAATTACGCCTGAACCTATGCCAGCTGATACGTTGCTGGAAAAACTTAGCGACAGCGCTAAAATTATTAATGACGTTTTCTATAATATTTCGATGAACAGAAGAGGACTTATTACACCTCTATTGGCAAAAAAGGTGGGGGAGATGGCAGAGAAGACTGAGCCAGAAGGTTTTTTGTTTGGGCCAGATCCAGATATGGAGGAGGTGGTTAAGAAGGCTAAGTGCCGTGAACGGGCCGGCAAGGATTTAAGAGCGCTCCCCAGTAGCGTATCTATTCCTCCGCCCAAGCCGAGGTTTTCGGGTTCAGCGCATATCCCATCTTCATCAAGAGGGGGAGGAAACCAGCAAAGCAGGAATTTAAACTGGAAGAGGCCGACCGGCTCAGCGAGGGGAGCACGGTCAACAGGCCACAGTTACCACCCGAGAACACAGTACTCCCGGCCTTCCAAGAGGACTCGTCGTTAAGTAATCAGCAGGTGGGTACCCTGGCAGGCCGCTTAAAGCAATTTTTAAAGTTTTGGTCGAATATGACCAATGACAAATTAATTTTACAGTGGGTAACAGGGTACAAATTGCAATTCACAAAGGCACCCTTCCAAAACAAGTCTCCTTCTTTCCAAATTCGCTCAAGATTTGAAACACAGAATTTGTCTACAGCTATTTTGGATCTCATTAACAAAGGGGCTATAACTGTTTGCCAAGCTGTAGATGGCCAATTTTTATCAACCTATTTTTTGGTGGACAAATCTAATGGGGAAAAGCGCTTTATCTTAAACCTGAAAAAGCTTAACAGTTTTTTAATGACAAAACATTTTAAGATGGAGGACTTTAGAACTGTTATTAGATTACTGCACAAAGACTGTTTTATGGCCTCATTAGATCTCAAGGATGCATATTTTATGGATCATAGAAAATACCTCAGATTTTCGTTCAATAATTTGATTTACGAGTTTCGTTGTCTACCATTTGGGTTGTCTTCGGCCCCATATGTTTTCACAAAGCTCCTAAAGCCCGTAATGAGGTACTTACGATCAAGTGGAGTTATTTGTGTGATATATTTGGACGACTTATTAATTTTTGGGTCATCTCAAGTAGAATGCACAATGAATACAAAATTGTGTCAGGAGGTTTTAAGCAATTTAGGGTTTTTGATTAACACCAAAAAATGTTGCCTACGTCCATCTCAGCGCTGCAAATTTTTGGGATTTGTTTTTGATAGTGCAAGAATGATTATAGAAGTAACAGAAGAAAAGAAAGTTCGGATTCTAGCAAATGCAAGACGCTTTCAACATTTGAGCAATTGTACTATTAGAGACCTTGCAAGGTTTATTGGGTTTTTGGTTTCTGTGTGCCCGGCGGTGAAATATGGTTGGGTATATACGAAACGCCTAGAAAGAGAAAAATGTTTTTGGTTAAAACAACGTAATTTTGACTTTAATGCGAAAATACAGTTATCTTCCAGTATTCAGGAAGATTTATTGTGGTGGTCAAATCCGTTAAACTTGAATCCCAATTCTATTAGACAGGACGAGTTTGCATTAGAAATTTTCACTGATGCGTCTTTAACTGGTTGGGGAGTTTATTGCACTAATGTTAGATCTCACGGTTGGTGGGCTTCAGGGGAACTGGATAAGCACATAAATTATTTGGAGCTCTTAGCCATTTTCTTCGGCTTAAAGTGCTGTGCCGCTGATTTGAAATCTTGTAACATCTTGATAGGGTCAGATAATACGACGGCGATATCTTATATTAATCGTATGGGCGGTGTTAGGTATTCTACCTTATCTAATTTAGCACGGGAGATATGGCAGTGGTTAGAGACCAGGGATTTATGGGTTTTTGCCTCGTATGTGAAGTCTGAGCAGAACGTTGAGGCGGACATGGAGTCAAGAACACTTTCTTCTGAAGCGGAATGGGAACTGGCGGCTTATGCTTTTCAAGAAATTGTCGTGAAGTTTGGACAACCTACAATTGATTTATTTGCTTCTAGAACAAATAACAAGTGTAGGGACTATATATCTTGGCTGCCAGATCCAGACGCTGTCGCGGTGGATTCTCTTACCGTATCTTGGTCTCCCTTGTACTTCTATGCATTTCCGCCTTTTGCTCTAATTTTGCGGACATTGCAAAAAATTATTTCGGATAAGGCCGAGGGAATTGTCGTGGTTCCGCAATGGCCAAATCAGCCCTGGTATCCACTGTTCCAAAAATTGTTGAAAGAAAGACCCTGCATTTTCCATCCAGATGTTACATTGTTATCTTCACCTTCCAGAACCAGCCACCCGTTAGCCGAGAACCTTTCCCTGGTGGCAGGGAAATTATCCGGCAAGCTCTCCGCTTGAAGCACGTTCCCGAAGAAGCGATATCTGTAATGCTGGAATCAATATCGGGGAGCACATTAAAACAGTATAGTGGTTCATATCGGTTATGGTGGCCTTTCTGCAAAGAACGACGGATAAATCCTTTTGGAGCTTCTGCAGGGGATGTGATAACCTTTTTGCAATTTCTTTATGATTCTAAGAGTTATAGTTATGGGACCTTTAATGCTCATCGTTCAGCGCTTTCGCAAATTTTGGCGGAGGACATGGGAAATAATCCCTTAGTGAAAAAATATCTCAAAGGTCTATCGCGAATTCGTCCACCGGCTCCAAGATACAATAGTACTTGGGACCCTCAACCAGTTTTAAGTTTTCTGTCGCTCAAGGCCCCAAATAGTTCACTGACATTAAGGGATCTTTCTGGAAAACTTGCCACACTGTTAGTTTTAATCTCTGGTCACAGAATTCAAACCATTTCTCTGATCAAGCTTTGCAACATATCAAATATAGAAGAGGATGCTTCAATTCAAATTTTTATAACCGACCGGATAAAGTCAACAAGCAATACGACGGAAAAGCCTGTTTTATATATTCCTAGATTTCTGGAGAAACCTGAAATTTGTGTAGCGAGTTGCTTAATGGAATATATACAACGGACAGAAACTCTGCGTCTGGGGGAGGGCGAAATGGAGGAGTATCTTTTTCTGTCTAGTCGAAAACCTTACAAGCGAGCTTCGAAACAGACTATCAGCAGATGGATTAAGGATACATTGCTTACGGCAGGCATCGATACTAAACAGTTTAAACCTCATTCTACTCGCCACTCTTCCACTTCGGCGGCTAGTCGATTAGGCGTTTCTATAGATGTCATAAAGAGGACGGCGCGGCGGGTTGGACCCAGCGATCAGCCGTTTTCGCAAAATTTTATAATCTGCCGCTTTCACAGAAGCACACCTACGCACATGCGTTATTTTCGTTAACATAGATTAGTCGTAGTTCCGTATAAGGGTTTACTGTTCTAATAAACCATATGTTCGTATTTTCTTTGCGACTGTGTATTAATGCAGTGTTTGGTTTGACCCATAACGTCGCTACAACTTTAAACAACTACATAGTTAAGTGATCTAGAGGAACGAGGCGCTGAAATGTAATTTAACGATCAAACGAACTTACCTGTGAAGTTCGATCGTGATTACATGAAGCGCCTCGTTCCGAATAGATCACTCCCTCCCGATTTGATGCCCCTATGACAAGAGTCAATCCCAGAGGTAGCGACTTGACTTTGAAATTAATGAACACGACCACTACTGGTAGAGTGGGGGTGAAGTCAGGCGGACAGGTCCGTAATTGGAAATTTTACTTTTTTATATGAGTGATGCTTGTAGTCCCACAAATGTTACTACATAGTTAAGTGATCTATTCGGAACGAGGCGCTTCATGTAATCACGATCGAACTTCACAGGTAAGTTCGTTTGATCGTTAAATTTTACATCACTAGTACTGTCCCATTCGGCAATTTAATTTTGTTACAACAATCTGGGAGGTTATTTTCGTGAACCGGGGATGTATCATATGTTTCTTCTACGCATGATCCCCGTGCGCAGACTGCTGTGCGCAACTTTCTCCTAATCGTAGCCGAGAGAACAAGTCCCCATCCCCGATTTGCGGCCATTTTGGTTGCAAGATGTTGCAAGTGACAGATAAATGACATTAATGTCGATGTCAACCGTTAAAAACAAGTTAAAAAGCAACCAACCACTCGTTGAAAATCACATTGAAAATGGGGGCTCTTTTGAATGCAGCTGTAGCTCAACACATTATTCAGGATTTGGAAGTAGCTGAAGAGTTAGCACTTAATCCTGATCGCAGATTTGCAGATCAAGCAGACAAGGACCCTTTTACAGAATTATCCGATCAACAATTTATATCTTACTTCAGATTGTCAAAGGAGCTGGTGAACTATTTGATTGATCTTGTAACACCATTTATGCCAATCGCTTTGAGACCCTGTCGGCTAACTAATCAAAAGAAGGTAAAGTTGAATATTAAAAATGTGGTGTACCTAATGATATATTGTATCCATTTAGGTATTAACAGCACTTCGGTTCTTCGGTTCAGGAAGTTATCAAGGAATAACTGGAAGTGATGCCTATGTGTATGTGAGTCAAAGCAGTGTGTCTCAGAGTATTCATCAAGTATGCGATGCTTTAAATGAGCCAGATATATTGAACGAATGGGTCTGCTTTCCTCAAAATAGGGTAGAATTGCTAAATCTACGGACTCGGTAAGTTAATACAAGGCTAAACACTGCAAATAAAACAGTCCTTAAAGGTTCAGTAATCGACATGGTTTTCCTGGGGCCATTGGGTGCATTGACTGCACCCACGTGGCCATAATTTCACCACCCAGCAATGATCCTGATCACCCAGAGCACATACAGGGTGAGTCTAGTTGGACAAATCAGTCGCTCTAGCGTTTAAGATATTGAAATTGGAAATTCTATTTTTGGATATGTTGTAGCTGAAATGGTCCCCTACGCATGGGACCTACAAACAAAGCTCCAGTTTTATTCAAACCGAAATTATTAAATAACAACGAAGGCCTAAAAAATTTTTTTTCTATATTGTTGCATTTTTTAAGGTTATTTCGTTAGAGAATCATTTTCTCTTTATGGAAACATAATTTTTTGAAGAAAAAAGTTAACAATAGCCGAGAGATAAATTATTTAAATAATAAGGATTTTTAAGTATTTCCTAAGGGAAACCACGCGTGCCGTGGTTTTAACAACTGAAAGGCAGTCTAGCTTATACTGCAGACTGTACTCGGAATGACATAAGTGACAGTTGGAAATGTCATTTGCGGTCGTTTGTGAAAAATAATGCAAAACTACGAATTTTTGCCCTTTCCTTTACAGAGAATTGGGTAATTTTTATTGCTTGATGGAATTTATGCTAAATTCGCCGTATACAAGTGTCCTCGGGTTCTCACCCGACTGATGTTTTTTACATATTGCCACTGGAGTCGAATGGTTCAACCAAGAAAAGCTATTCTCGTCAGCCAAAAAGGAATTGGAATAGTTGCTAACAGTTTACTAAAGTGAGTACATTGCTGTCAAATAAGGTGATTTTGTTGCCTTATTAAAAAGTTAATCCATTTCAGCCGATAAGTTTTTCACACTTACGAAAAGGAAATTTATCATCATCGGATGTTGAGGGGTCCATTCATATTCCATGTCACAAATGTTGAGACTGTTGATATAATGAAAAAAGACAAAGAAGCATTGAGCAAAGTGAAACCAAGAAAAGTCAAGTCGGAGAGTGTAAACGTAAACTGGGATAGGTGCAATTCAAAAGACAGTGTACAGATGAAATATGAATTGATGCAACGAAATTGTATGTAGCAGTCACATCACATGAATCGAAATTATTAACAAGTAGGTGTCGAAGCAAAATGGCTAAATTGTGGCTAGCGAGTTATTTCGGGCAGTGGTCATCAATGATGCTTGCGAACATCCAGAAATCACATGAAGAAAAAGACCACAGGAGGATGCTGAGTACATCAAATTAAACATTCATTTATTATTTCAAGTGAACGTTAAAATTGGACAGAGACTATTGTCACCACGTTGTTATTTATTTATTTATCAATACATTTGATGTTGCAACATTTATGTAAATCTTGTAGTCCACAATCATAACAGACTTAAAAATGTGCGGCAGAGAAGCGGCTGAAACCTCCCCATTGTGTGGTTCTTTGCAACATTTATGTAAATCTATCCCTTGTAGTCCACTGCATTTTAATCTAAATCACGTTTAGTTTAAGATCATATTTTTTTAGGTAGGTAGGTACCTACCTCTCTATTAAAGTTAGTATTCTTATTAGAAAGTGACGACAGAGGCTTAATGTTTATTTGAAATTTTGTCACTATTGCTTTCTGGCTGACGAGAATATCTTTTCTTGGTCAAACCATTCGACACCGATGGCAATGTAAAAAAACATCAACCGGGTGAGAACCCGAGACACTTGTATTCGGCGAATTTAGCAAAAAATCCATGAACCAATAAAAATTACCTAATTATCTGTAAAGAAAAGGGCAAAAACTCGTAGTTCCGCATTATTTTGTCACAAACGATGGCAAATGACATTTCCAACCGACGCTTGTCATTCCGGGTACAGTCTGCAGTATAAGCTAGACTGCCTTTCAGTTGTTAAAACCACGGCACGCGTGGTTTTCCTTAGGAAATACTTAAAAATCCTTATTATTTAAATAATTTATCTCTCGGCTATTGTTAACTTTTTTCTTCAAAAAATTATGTTTCCATAAAGAGAAAATGATTCTCTAACGAAATAACCTTAAAAAATTCAACAATATCGAAAACAAAATTTTTAGGCCCTCGTTTTTATTTAATAATTTCGGTTTGAATAAAACTGGACCATTTCAGCTACAACATATCCAAAAATAGAATTTCCAATTCCAATATCTTAAACGCTAGGCGACTGATTTGTCCAACTAGACTCACCCTGTATATGTGAATAGAAAGAACTACCATTCAATCAATGTACAGTTGGTAAGTTGTAGCTTGCTTCATTTAACGCTGGTAATGGTTTTAGATTTGTGATGAGATCCTCAAAATAATCAATGTAAATGCCAGTTTCCCAGGAATTTGGAGAGAGTCACCTATATCCACTGTACTGGAACAAGTGTATAGGCAAAATCCGAATGACATTTATTTTCTCTTGGGTGATTCAGGTATAGTAGGATTTTTTGAGAGTGGCGGGTCTGGTCATAAAACTATATTTACCCTTGAGTGCTGGTTGCGGCAAACCATTTCTAAAACATCGGGGGTTTGCATTGCAACCCGAGAAAGTGGTCCCTGCGCTCGATAGTTCCGGTGGTCAAGAGTAAAAGTGGGCGGCCGCTTGGGCTGTCGTTCGAATCTGTTTCGAGTGGTCAGAGGCCGTAAGCGCTAAATTCCCTCGGCAGATTTTCTCATAGGACTATGGTTTGTAAAGATTCTCAAACTCAAAGTCCTATGAGAAAATCTGCCGAGGGAATTTAGCGCTTACGGCCTCTGACCACTAGAAACAGATTCGAACGACAGCCCAAGCGGCCGCCCACTTTTACTCTTGACCACCGGAACTATCGAGCGCAGGGACCACTTTCTCGGGTTGCAATGCAAACCCCCGATGTTTTAGAAATGGTTTGCCGCAACCAGCACTCAAGGGTAAATATAGTTTTATGACCAGACCCGCCACTCTCAAAAAATCCTACTATAGGTATTAAACTCTGTCCGGAATCCATGTAACTGTATTTCCATGGCGAAACATTGCTGTCAATAGGGTTACATGGTTCCCGGACAGAGTATAGATATATTTTAGATAAAGTTTTCAGTAAAATTTAAATGTTGCCTCTAGGTTACCCTTTGCGGCCAGGGTTACAAACGCCAATTCAGAATCCAGAACCAGACAGTCCTGAAGAGCGGTACAACAATAGCTTAACCAGTGTTCGGAGTTTAATTGAAAGGTGCAATGGTGTGCTAAAAAGCAGATTTAGGTGCTTATTGAAACACCGGGTGTTTCCAATACTATGGTCAATTATAGAATCGTTATGTGGTGGCAATGGCAATTCATGATCAAAGATAACCAATGGCTGTACAGTTTTAGGATTGCCGCTGATTAGTGTTTCTGATATTAAGTCCGATACACAGTCATCCAAGTTTTCCCAAACCTCTTGAGATGGAGCTCCACCCCCGGTACAATTCTGGCTTTTTCGAATCTGGCTTTTCTTTTTGATGTTTTGTTTTTTCATGTCTTGCCAAGTCTACAATAATTTAAAGTCAGTTGCCATAATAGAGACTTAAATGTTTACCTTGCGCCACTGGCTCCAAGTTTTTGTCGCTCCATGAGGAATTTTGTTTAACTCTTCCGCAACATTTGACCATTCCTTTTGCGAGTCTTTACGGGTGAAACTTGGCGAAAACTTACTTGACAATAACTTCGAGTTTGCACTCAGCAACTGGCACATGAGCTGTTTTTGTTTTCCGTTTGGGGGGTAACACCTTTTTTGAACAATACAATTCATTTTGCTGAAAACTAATTTATTTTAACCATTTATACATTTTTCAACAATTAACCCGCCACTCAATTCGACACGTGATTGACACCAACGGCCGCCAATACAAGAAAAAAGCAAAAACTACATTTGGTTATTTCTCCATGAAAATGTCACCGAACATATCCGAATTTATCGGAAAATAACCGAACTCGAGCACTCAAAAATACGGCTGTAGACGTTTAAGTGATCATCACGGTTGCAAACCGGGGATCATCACATCCTTGATTCTCAAAAATAAGGCTCCTGTTATGATAGTTCTAAATCAGGATGGGGTGCGGTCTGCGAGGGTACGAAGACTCATGGGTTTTGGAGCCTTGCAGAGCAAAAGCGACACATTAACGAATTAGAATTGCTAGCGGCTTTGTTTGCTCTTAAGTGTTTTGCAGCAAATTTCAGCAATGTAGAAATTTTGTTGAGAATTGACAACACTACGGCCATGGCTTATATTAACCGTATGGGAGGCGTCTTTAACTCTGAATTGAACAATATTGCTCGCGAGATTTGGCAATTTTGTGAGACCCGCGGTATTTAGATTTTCGCGTCTTACATTGCTTCGAGTGCTAATAGAGAAGCTGATATGGAGTCGCGACAATTGGCTTTAAATACCGAATGGGAACTCTGCGGAGATGCTTTCCATAGAATCATTAAATTTTTGGGCCGGCCGGAGATAGATTTGTTTGCGACCAGATTAAATAGTAAGTGTGACATTTTTGTGTCGTGGTTGGCAGATCCGGAAGCATTTGCAATAGACGCTTTTTCAATTAGTTGGTCAAATTGGTTTTTCTATGCCTTTCCCCCATTTAAATTGATACTGCGAGTTTTGAATAAATTAATCAAAGACAAAGCAACTGGAATTTTGGTGGTTCCGGCTTGGACCACTCAGCCATGGTACCCCTTGTTTATGTCGTTGTGTAAATCTAGGCTTGTACACTGAAAAAACAATTTATTTATCCCAAAATTATAGATTTATTTGAAGGCAGTTGCTTTGAGGGTAATCTAGTAAGTTGATTGGGAACGTCCGATATTTATCCTTACTAAATCAAAAGTTTTGTCTTTATCACACCATTTGTTTGACCTAGATTTATTTGAAGGTACCTAATTTCTTTTTCATTATACTGCTCAAATCATAGATGAAAACAATGGTTGGTGATCGAGTTGCCCCCCGACAGCTGCAGACCGGTTTCGTTCTTATTAGAACTCATCAGTACAGCAAAGCCCGGAAGGCAACTCGATCACCAAACCAACCCGGCTATATAGCCGGAAAGCGAAGATTAAACGGTGTGAAGACGGCTCAACGCCATCTAGAGGTCTTTACCAACACTTACCATTGTTTTCATCTTTGAGTTGCTCGTGCTGCCATAGCACGGTGGTCAACCACACTTTGGTTTTCGATGTCAACCTTGTTGACGAGAAATCCGCCGTAAGTGTTGGTAAAGACCTCTAGATGGCGTTGAGCCGTCTTCACACCGTTTAATGCTCAAATCATGTTTGTTAGCGGGAAAAATCATCAGTTACTGAGTAACAAATGATAAGTTAGATCTAACCACTATGCGTCGAGTTTAGGGGTTTGTGCATAACGTGGCGCATTTTAGTCTGGTGGTCTGTTGTGTGCACGCGGCGGTTTTATTTTGTCTCTGATTTTTGTCGGTTTTGTTTTCGTTATCCTCGTGTCTGCGCACCATGCGGCATGCAGTCTCGGTCTTAAGTTAATGATGTAGCACGTGTACGGTGGTGATGGTAATATTAATATCAATATTATTGGGTAGTTTACACGGCAATAGACATGGGTGACGAGGTCACAAAAAAACTGTTAATTGAGTGGAAGTGCGAGGAAGCGGTTATAAGTAAATTTGCTGGTAAGTTATTTTATCTTTTTTACTTATTTGGAGTGTAATTTAGGCATTGTAAACTATTGCAAATTAGATTAGGCATGTCTCCAGACTTAAATACGGTTTGATAATTCCATTATGTTATTCTTAACATAATGATGAGCCCTTCCAATTATTTAATTTCTGCATTTTTAGTATAAAATAATGGCTGTAACAATAATACAAGAATTATGTTGAGGTTAATGAGCATTTGTTACAGCCCAATGACGGTTTATTTATAGCTAACAAATTAGTTAGTGGCTAATGCACCTTTATCTCGCGCTTCTCTAATTAGGCCAGTGGCCATTTTTTATAGTTTGTCTTTGTGTTTAAAGAAGTAAGCAATATTAGGTAGGTACCTAAGAAAATTTGCTGGTAAGTTATTTTATCTTTTAGTTATTTGGAGTGTAATTTATGCATTGTAAACTATTGCAAATTAGATTAGGCATGTCTCCAGACTTGTAATACGGTTTGATAATTCCATTATTTTATTCTTATCATAATGATGAGCCCTTCCAATTATTAAATTTCTACATTTTTAATATAAAATAATGGCTGTAACAATAATACAAGAATTGTTGAGGTTAATGAGCGTTTGTTACAGCCCAATGACGGTTTATTTATAGCTAACAAATTAGTTAGTGGTTAATGCACCTTTGTCTCGCTTCCCTAATTAGGCCAGTCGACATTTTTTTTTAGTTTGTCTTTGTGTTTAAAGAAGTAAGCAATATTAGGTACCTATACCTAATAAATAACTTGTTTAAAAACTGTATTATAGCTACTTATTAATTACTTATTAATATTGATATGAATGTTATAAAAATTTCAGAATGTGGAATCGGCACCAGCATATTCCCCTTTTTGGAGGATTCGCACTTAGCCGAATTAATTCCTCGCTTAGGACAGCGCATAGCCATTAAGCAGAAGATACAGTCTTATTTACGAGACGAAAGAAATAAACAAGAAATTTTAAGTCTTGCATCATCAGACAAAGATGATCTGAGTTCGCATCATTCCGAAACAGTATATTTTAGGTAAGTGTGAATTTTGAAAAATAACTTATCAGTTATTAAATGAGTTCGATATTATTTTAGCGTGGTACCCGGTCCCTCGTACATTGGGAACCCCGGTGGATCTGGGCTCACCATCGAAAATGTTGTGGATAATCAACTTCCAACAAATGTTGTAGATTATCAACTCCCAACAAATATTGTTGATAATCAAATCCCAACAAATTTTGTTAATAGTCAGCCCTCAACAAATATTCTTCATGGTCAACCCCCAGCAAAAAAGACGAAGTGGGATAAAAGTGATTTTGACATAAGAACCTTGCTAGAAGCTTCAACAGTGGGAAAAGCCCTCCTTAATATATACACTGTTAAACAGCAATTTGATTCGACTTGCCAAGCCTATTTAGTCGAACTGATAGTGACATATTTCCTGGACAGAAATTATGAGTAAGTACCTATAATTTTGCCTGTGTATTTTTATAATTAACATGCAATATCTTAATCCATAGGAGGCTAATTAACGCCGACTTTGACCATATTGCCAGCTTAATTATTGGCCAGTTTCCGAACGAGATAAAACAAACGTATTATAGTGCTCCAGTAAGGAAGCGAAACTCAAGAGATAACAAACCGGGAGTTGCCAGGGGCAAATTAGTGGACAAGTATCGCAACAAATTGACGTTCTTAAGAAAATCTGGACTTTTCCCCACACGGAATAATGATGCAGATGGAAACTCCGAAGACGACGAAAATAATAAGGGTTCGTATTTAATTTTAAAAAAATTAGTCGCTATATCAGTACCTATATATATTATGTAGGTACATTACATTGACATTATTTTAACTTGCAATATTATTGTGTGACATTTCCATGAATTGACATGAATATTTTAAGATGCAGCAAAATACAATGGAATACATTGAGAATTAAAATAATGCCAATGTATATTCAGTTACTTACATTATTTTACTTTGTTGCATATACATGTTGTTATGTTGTATGCATTACTAAATTCAAATGCAACCATAGATAATACAAAATGCGAAGGGATATGTTGCGAATTAAAATAATATTACTGATGGTATAATTATATTTACTAATAAATGACAATTTATGTTTGTCCATAGAAGGTGTACCTGATTGTGAACACAAGGACCTAGATAAAAGTATAACTTGGTTGAAACACAATAAAAGCCCTTGGTCAGACGTGCTGGAACACTGGACAAATACACTTCATATTAGACACAAGAGGTTCAACGCGGACATAAGCCTTGATGACATTTTTAAAGAGTTTCCTGTTCTAACTGAACCACTTGGATTCACTTTAGTAAGTATACGATTGTTTTGAAGAAAACTTATTGTATTATTGTTTTAGATCGATAAAGATTTTGATTCCTTGTTTGAGTTGAATTCAAATTCATTTTATGCTAATTGGACCGCGGTAACAAATAATTTAATTTCCTTAAGGAAGTCTTGTTTAAATGAAAACGATAAATTATTATTAGAAATTTTGGATAGCGGTGGAGCCAGAACAACAGAAGGTAACCTTATAACGCATAATGATAACTATTTTGAGCGAATCTTTGTAGACTATCGAAATTATATTACCTTGAGTCTTTTGACTTCCTTGCTTCCATGCAAATCAAGACATAACACTAAAAAACAACAATGGAAGCCAACAATACCTGAAACAAGAGAGGGCATTATTATACGTACTGAGGTAACAATTTATTAATGTTAAAATATGTTCTGAATTTAAAAATTGTTCTAGTTGCCAGGCGATGTCGAAACCGTCCTGCAAAAAAAAATTGAAAAAATGAGGAACTTGAAGTTGACGGTACAACCATTCATTATAGTTCAAGGCAGTGGTATAGAAATAGACAACATATACGTAAGTGCCAATGAAACTTTATACAAAGTACCATCATTACTAAAAGCTTTGGACATTTGTTTTCGTGCTTTCCACGTGTTTAACTTACGCTATCCGTTTGAAAGCGAACACATTTGGCTATACATTCAATTGGCACTTTACAATTTGAAAACTAAGGCGGACAATCAAATTCCATTTATTTTTGACTTAGTCAATAAAACTAAAGTCAATTAAAGTTTGTTCTACCATGTCAATTAAAGTTTGTTCTACCATCAGTTCCATTAGGTGACACAATAATGTATCAGTGCAAAATATGTTTTAAAAAATTTTTTTCTTTTCTAACAAGTTTTAATCATTTAAAAAGCCAGCACAAGTACAGTGCATTTTATACGTGCTTTGTTGCTGACTGTTTCAATACATTCAACAATATTTACGGATTAGAAAAGCATGTTAAGCGCAAACACCAGGCAGACCCAAATAGTAGCACTCTGTTCTCTCCAAGTTTATCTAATAATGCTTCAGCTTTGATTAAAATTCATGACGATAATGCAACTACTAGTGGTGTTTCTTTTGAAGCCACTAATTTAAATAGAGAATCAAACGAAATGAAGGAGTTCGACGGCATGCTTTCGTTTTTAGTAAAATTGTACAGTAACCCTACTGTGAACAGAACTATAGTTCAAGAAGTTGTTGAACATACCCACTCCTTTATTAGTGACTTTTGCGAAAACTTAAGATTAAAACTGTGTTCAATTATTGATGGTGATTCTCATCACTTATTGTCTAGAGAACAAATCGAGGCAATGTTATTACCAAACCCACTAACAAATCTTTTAACTGAACACAATCGATTTAAATATTTGGAAGAAAGTCATTATTTTATTAAACCTATTTCTGTATCCATTGGCAATAATCGAGACGATAGAAGGTTGAAAGGCACTGTTTCTTTGGGCTTTAAAAGTTGTGATTTGGAAATTGTCCCGCTAAGAGTTGTATTAAAAAAAGTTTTAGAATTGCCCGAAGTATTAGTAACTATACGTAGCTATATTAATGATGAACAGAACAACACATCATCAATAACCAGCATGTTTAATGCTAAGTTATGGAAGGACCTTCAGTCAAATTTTGTTGGTAAAGTAGTTCTCCCGTTAATAATATACTACGATGATTACGAAAGTGGGAATGCACTCGGCACCCATGCTGGAATTCACAAAATTGGTGCAGTATATTTCACTATTCATCTAGACTTGATAATGTGTATTTGTGGGCTAAATTCTTCTCATCAGATAAAGTTTTGCATGGCAGGGCAATATTCCAAAAACTTGTCGATGAACTGGTGTATTTGGAAAATAATGGTGTTCCTGTTGTTACAGAAAATGGTTGTCAACAAATTTATTTTACTTTATTTGCTATTTTAGGGGACAATTTAGGAGTAAACTCGGTAATCGGTTTAACTGAAAGTTTTTCGTCAAACTTCTTCTGTCGTATGTGCAAGTGTTCTAAAGAACAAGCACACATAATGTGTGAGGAGGATATAGACTTGCTTAGAGACGTTCACAGCTACACAGAGGATTCTGCTAACAACAGATACGGTATAGAAGATTATTGCATATTTAATAATTTAGCACATTTTCATTCTACCAAAAACGTGTGCTTTGACATCATGCATGATCTTTTCGAGGGCATCTGCAGATACGATATGGCTAAGATTTTACATTATTTAATTTATATTCAAAAATATTTCACATTGGAGCATTTGAACAGGCGTATTAAGTATTTTGATTATAATGAATTTCTAGACGTTGGAAATAGAATACCTTTAATTGTGGAGTCACAAATAGCAAAGGGTTACATTATTATGTCGTCTTCAGAGATGTTTTCATTTGTTACTTATTTCTCTATATTGGTTGCCGATTTGGTAGATTTTAATGACGAATGCTGGCATTATCTTGTTTGAGATCATACAAATTATTTTAAAGGACTTCACAGATGAAAACGAGTTAATATATTTAAAACATCTGATCAAGGAACACCATCATTTATTTATAACCCTCTTTACAGAAAATTTACGACCCAAATATCATTTTCTAATCCACTACGTTCGGGCAATTCAAAAATTTGGACCTTTAAGAAATTTCTCTTCCATAAGATACGAGGCTTTTCACAAAGTGGGAAAGTCTAATGCCCATATTGTTACTTCAAGAAAGAAAATTACATATACATTGGCTATTCGGTATCAACTAAAATTATGTCACAAATTGTTATTTAATATTGGTTTCGAGGACATATTTAAAACTGGAAAAGAAATTGACTTTAGTAGTGAATGTAACTTACAAATAATGCTTTTTAATAAATTTCCAAACGGCAAATTTAAAGCTACCGAATGGATTCAATACAACGGTATTAACTACAGAAAAAACTCGGTCATACAGTATAGTCGAGATAATTTTGGGAATCCAATATTCGGACTCATACATTTAATATTGTACAATGAATTCCAACAAATATATTTTTATTGTAGTAAAGTTGCAGTTTTTGGTTTATGTAAATAGTAATTTGAAAGTCTATGAAATAAACGAAGCGATATTTGCTCATTTATTTAAACTTGTGGGTCTGCCTGAGTTATTTTGTATTTGTAATGTCTGATAGTATGTATAGCGGGTTGCCAACGGTTGGCAACCCTGCAGCAAATAAATGTCACTAGTTTTTAAGGTAGGTTAAGTAGAGAAAAACCGTTATTCATTCTCTAGAGAATCCATGTTGTAACCGTAATAGTTTGAATCAATAGATACTTAGTTATAGCTCTTATGGTTTATTGAACTCCCGTCCATACGATATTACATTGGCGACGAGGAAAAAGGGAAAATGCCTAATCGGAACCACCGACGGGAGGACGAGGGGGCCGCGGCTCCACAACAACCAGTTCAAATTCTAAGGGGTGCAATCGGCACTTTAGCCGAATTTAAAATTGGCACTTATGAAGAACGAATGGAGCAGTATTTTCTGGCAAACTATGTGGAGGAGAATCGCAAGGTGGCAGTTCTTCTTACAGTGGTTGGAGATCAGGCCTATGAGATTCTTAAAGGGCTGTGTGACCCCATGACGCCCAAGGATAAGTCATATGTGGACTTGTGTAAAATTTTGAGAGACCAGTTTTCGAGGAAGGTCTCTGTTTTTAAAGAGCGGATCGAGTTTTATGATTTAAAACAATTTGAAAGCGAAACGATTAGAGATTTTTACGTACGATTGAAGAATAAGGCAATCGAGTGTAAGTTTGGTAACACCTTATCAGCTGTGTTGAAGGACAGATTTGTGTCGGGGTTAAGAAGAGGACCTATTTTAGACAGGGTTTGTGAAGAGGATTACACAGTTGATGTGGATAAGATCGTGGAGGTAGCTTTGAAAAAGGAGGCTGCTTTAGTAGCATCAGTTGTACAGGTGCAACCGATAAACAGGTTGGGCCCCCATAAAGAAAACCAGACGGAGTCCAGAAGAAGGGAAAATAAGCCGAACTTTAGATCGGAAGAAGAAGGAAAAGTCCAGAGTTCAGGGAGAGATAGAGCAGCTGAAAACAGAAATAATAAATGTTATAGCTGTGGTGAGGGGAATCACAATTTTAAGAACTGTAAGTACAGAAGTTATAAGTGCACGGTTTGTAAAAAGGTTGGTCATCTGGCTAAAGTTTGCAATCAAAAGAAGAATAATAGTAGCGGTCATTATTTAGAAGTAGATAGTTATGATCAAGATGCTTCAGACCATGATTTCATGGAAATGTATTTTTTTGGTTCGAATTCGGATGTTAGACCAGTTAAAGTAGATATTTTCATTAACAATGTACCAATAAGGATGGAGTTAGATTCTGGAGCGGGAGTCTCAGTGATTCCAGAGGGAACTTATAAAGAATTTTTTGATTATTGTACACTTAGGGAGACCAGTATTCGTTTAAAAACTTATGATGGGAATATTATAACTCCAGAGGGAGAAATTTTCGTTACTGTTAAATATGAGAATGTTGAAAAGCAGAATTGTAAATTAGTAGTCATAAAAAATGGGGCAGTTCCTTTACTAGGTAGGGATTTAATGGATGCTTTTAATTTTAAAATGGTTACTACCTTGAATAAATTAGAATGTGATCCCGATTTATCTTCCCTGTTGACAAAATTTAAGGATTTATTTAAGGACGAATTAGGGCTGTATAAGTATGAAAAGGTGGACTTAAAAGTAGACAAAGATGTCAAACCAATTTTTTGCAAACCTAGACCCATGCCATTTTGTTTTAAGGAGGCGATCAATAAGGAGTTGGACGAGTTAGAGAATAAGGGTGTAATTTCGAAGGTAGAGAGCTCGCAGTGGGGCACGCCTTTAGTGCCAGTTGTCAAGGAGACAGGCAAGTTGAGACTTTGTGCGGATTATAAAATTACCGTAAATAAATTTGTTCATGATGTTAAACATCCTCTTCCAAGGATCGAAGAGCTTTTTGCAGCACTGCAAGGCGGTAAACATTACACAAAGCTAGACTTCTCGAATGCTTATAACCAGTTAGAATTAACAAACGAGACAAAAAAATTGTTGTGTTGGAGCACCCATAGAGGTATTTATCAGCTAAACAGACTCCCTTATGGAACGAAACCAGCATGTTCTATTTTTCAAAAAACGGTAGAGAAAGTTTTACAGGGAGCGCGGGGTGTCATTAATTTTATGGATGACATTGTGGTGACAGGTCGGGATAGGGCAGACCACTTGAAAAATCTGGAAGACGTTTTTAGTAGGTTGCACAAGGCAGACGTTTCAGATTGAATTTAAAAAAGTGCAAATTTTTTGAACCAGAAATAAAATGTCTTGGTCACATTATAAATGAGAAAGGTCTACATAAGGACCCAGAAAAAACCAAAGGTATTGATGATTGTGGTCGACCACAGGATGTTTCTCAAGTTAAAGCGTATATTGGTATGGTCAATTATTATGGTCGATTTGTTCAGAATCTGTCTGCAATGTTGGAACCTTTATATAAGCTTTTAAGAAATGATGTTCCATTTAAGTGGACGGAAGATTGCGAAAAGGCTTTTATAAATTCAAAGGCAGCTATTTGTTCAGACCAAAGTTTAGCACATTTCAACCCGGCAGTGCCGCTTAAATTAGTTTGTGACGCTTCCAAAGTGGGTTTAGGAGCGGTTTTGTTGCATGTTTATCCGGACGGTACGGAAAAGCCCGTAAGTTTTGCTTCGCGAATTTTGAATAAAACTGAAATTAATTATTCGGTCATACATAAGGAAGCTTTAGCTATCTTCTGGGGTGTTCGAAAATTTTATCAATACTTGATGGGAAATAAATTTATTCTATGTTCGGATCATAAACCCTTATTGGCTCTTTTCGGGGAGTCGAAAGGTATTCCTCAGATGGCAGCTGGACGGTTACAAAGATGGGCCATGTTTTTGAGCGGTTTCGATTATGTCTTTAATCATATTAAAGGCGCGGAGAACGGTGCAGCTGATGGGTTGTCGCGAATGCCAATTAAGTCTTCAGAAGTCTCAGAAGTGGAATTTGATTACTTTAATTTTTTAATAGAAGATAAGATCCCTCTTGGTTCGGACCAAATCAGAAGGGAAATTAGACAAGAACCAAGATTAGGTACTGTTTTCAGGTATGTTCGTGATGGTTGGCCTGATTCAGTGTCTGAAGAATTAAAACCTTTTGCCCGACGTGCTCTAGAGCTAGGTATAGATAATGGGTTACTTATGTGGGGTTACCGCGTTATAATACCTCATAAATTTAAAGAACAATTACTTGAAGAAATTCATGGAGCACATAGTGGCATGGTTAGAATGAAAGCCTTAGCAAGACAGTACTTTTGGTGGCCCGGGTTAGACGACGACATTGAGAAATACGTCAAAGGTTGCAATGCCTGTATGAAATTTTCGAGTTCACCTTCGAAAGCGTCTTTAATAAAATTTGAGGAAGGCAAGCATGTGTTTGACCGGGTGCACATCGATTTTTTGGGTCCATTTCATGGCAAAACTTATTTAATCA
The DNA here is from genome assembly GCA_963924575.1 of Pycnomerus fuliginosus. Classification (NCBI taxonomy): domain Eukaryota; kingdom Metazoa; phylum Arthropoda; class Insecta; order Coleoptera; family Zopheridae; genus Pycnomerus; species Pycnomerus fuliginosus. The sequence continues at coordinate 24,832,085 of OZ004622.1, forward strand.
TAACAGATGCGTTTTCAAAGTGGCCAGAAGTTTACGAAATGTCTAAATTGGATTCAGCTAGTACCATAGATAAACTCGGAGATTGTTTTGCACGTTATGGCTTGCCAAATACAATTATTTCAGACAATGGAGCACAGTTGGTTTCAGAGGAATTTGAAAAGTTTTGCAAAGGTAATGGTATTATCCACGTTACTTCCCCTCCTTATCATCCGTCGACTAACGGGGCTGCAGAGAATAGTGTCAAATCTTTTAAAACCTCTATAAACAAGATGCTCAGTGATTCCAAAACAAGTTCTCAACAGATGTCTACCTTGATTAGCAAATATTTATTTTCGTATCGTAACACGCCTCATTGTGCTACGGGCGAATTGCCATCTAAATTAATGTTTTCAAGAAAAATCAAAACTCGCTTTGATTTCCTAACTCGTCCGGAAGCTCTTAAGGCTAGGGAGCAATAAATTAAATTTCATAAAGGCAATCGTTTTGTCAACTTTGAAGAAGGGGAGATAGGTTATGTTAAGGACTTCCGTAATTGTCAAAAACCGGTATGGACCAAGGCGGTGATTATTAGGAAGTTAGGATTACAGTCCTATATGTGTAAACCGTTAGATGATTCAAAATTAATGTGGAAAAGACATCTAGATCAGATGATTAAAGTTGGTCAATTTTATGACGAAAATGTTCCAGAAATTAGTGGAACTGAAGGACATCCACCTAATGATCATTGTGAACCTTCCATGCCAAAAACAAGTGTAAATATTAAAGTAGGATCTAGACAAGACGATAGTGTAGAGAAAGTGCCGGTGTTTCCTCAAGCTGTTTCCGATAACTCAGACAGTGGTGACACTAGAAGTGAGCCGGACATCATAGTGAGTGAGGAAGAACTTATACGAAAGGCAGCTGATACTCCTAATATGGGAAACCGACCGCGCAGACCGATAAAAGCCCCCGAACGTTTGAACTTGTAAGTTTTCATTGTAGTAAAGAAGCTTAGACGCGGAGGGATGTAATATCTGATAGTATGTATAGCGGGTTGCCAACGGTTGGCAACCCTGCAGCAAATAAATGTCACTAGTTTTTAAGGTAGGTTAAGTAGAGAAAAACCGTTATTCATTCTCTAGAGAATCCATGTTGTAATCGTAATAGTTTGAATCAATAGATACTTAGTTATAGCTCTTATGGTTTGTTGAACTCCCGTCCATACGATATTACAGTATTCATTCTGCAAATATACATGTGTTACCTAATGGAGGAGGTAAAGTTATTAGCATATTTAATCAAGAATAACTGAAGCCTTATAATAGAATAGGATTATTTTTTTTATGTTAAACTTAAAATGTTTTCACTATACCTACTTTGTTCTGATGCCAAAGATAGCTCTTTACATTTAAGTAGGTAGGTATAGGTATACTTATAAGTGTTAAAGTGTTTTTATATTTTTAAATGTTTTGTTCGAGAAATGATTACTTAAATAAATAATGTAATAATAACCTGACGTCTGACCCATAATATGCATTTGGAACCCCTAATATCACTAGTCCATGATGCAGGAGTCTGCATCATGGAACATCTATATTTATAATTAATATTTGTTAAAAGTGAGACGGTGATATTGATGGAAAAAGAAACGGTTGAAGTCGAAACTCAACTCGAAACCTTCAACACTGAAAGGTACAAAGAAGGATATCGGATGAATAAATAAGTAAGTATATTAACTTTTTATATATCGTCGGTGAAACCAGAAAACCGTGTAACTCCACTTTTTTTCAAAAATAGGATATTGGTGCTATCTGTTAGCAGAAATTGGTACGTACCGACTGGAAGCATCTCCTGTAAAATTTTCTAAATTGGAGTTACACGGTTTTCTGGTTTCACCGACGATATGTAGGTATAGATAATCAGTGCTATTCAGAATTTCATTGACAACAGTCAATTGTTGATAACTTGACGTTTTTCCGAAGTTTCAATGTAAAATTAAAATTTCTGTTATTCTCCAACACTTGAATTCATTTCACTCTTGAATCTTGAAATGAATTCAAGTGTTGCTAAATAACAAAAACGTTGATTTTACATTGAAATTTCAGAAAAACGTCAAGTTGTCAACAATTATTGACTGTTGTCAATGAGATTCTGAATAGAACTGTATAATTAGGTACATTTATTTCCTATTAAGGGCCGGTTTATCGATGCTCAGTCAAAACTGACTGTTATCTATCTGACAGTTTATTATAGCTGACAGATAAATCCGATTCACGTTTATCGACATCGACTTTGTCTGTCAGTTACGTGCCTGACAGTTTGAGTTGTGTTGGCAACATTTGGTGTAGCGGAAGTTGAATTCTATTGGACAGATTTAAATTTCGCGCTAATATAGTCGACTGTTTCTATAGCAATGCCTTACGGTCTTTGTTTACTGCGCAGGTGCTGATGCAGTTGAAATTTGTATTGATGACAGATAAGAAACGAGGAGTAGACTTTTCTGCCTAAAATCCAGACGTGCTTTGAAAAGTAACCAGCAGGAGATGTAATTGAGGATAAGAAAACGGATGGTAGAAGCAGGAGGTTTGAAAGAAAGTTCAGGAAATCTTAAGTCTTAGCAAATTCCTCAAAATAGTTTCAGGTACATTCCTAAACTTAATATTAGCTAGATTCATGTTGAAGAAAACCAAAGATTCACCTTCTTCGTCATTTAAATGACTTTGGGCGATGCTAACCGTCGGTTTTCTGCCCTAGCTGACACTTCGAACTGTCAGTCAGTTTGCCCGGCACTTTAGCAAAGACTTTGCAGTCAACTTGCTGTCGATAAACAGTTTAACTATCGGATAACGTAAACTGTCAGATATTTTCATTTAACTGAGCATCGATAAACCGGCCCTAAGTAAGGTTTATTAGCTGGAAAAAGAAACACAATTAACAGTAAAACTATTGTTATTTATGTTAAAAGAAATTAGTTTATATCTACAATTCAGTTGTTAAGGGTAAGCGTATCATAGTTAAGTCTAAAAAAACATTTATTTATAATAAGAAGATGCATGTAAGATTTATTAGCTGGAAGAAGAAATACAATTAATAGTAAAATTAGTGTTATTTATGATAAAAGAAGATTAATTTATAGCTACAATTCTATTTGTTAAAAATAAACGAATCATAGTTTAAGTTTAAAGAATATTTACTTATAAGAAGAAGATGCATATTAACAGTAAAGCAACTGTTATTTACCACAAACCAAGCTTCATTACAAATAAATTAATGTTACATTAACGTACAGTTTATTTATATTTGCCTAAAAGAAATCATTTATTTAATGTTAAAAAATCACCTCAAACTAATTATTTATTCAACATGAAAAAATGTTTGTTGGGCAATATACAAATACAGGATTTATTTAAAACAAATAAATTTCGTTTACAACAAATAAATTGTTTTTTCAGTGTACACTTTCAACCTAATTCACACCTTCTTTTATCTCCTGATAGGAACCAGACTCACCCGCTCTCAAGTCAGCTTACCCTGGTCGCTGCGATTTTATCACCCGAATCTTCGATTTGAGAAGAATCCCAATCCAAGGTAGAAAATTTTTGTTGGCATCAGTCACAGAATCAACCTTGAAGCAATACGAGGCATGCTGGAAGAAGTGGTGGTGCTTTTGTCAGCAGAGCGAGCTTGACTTGGTTGGGGCTTCAGTTGAGGACATTTTAAGGTTTTTAACGTCCCAGGCCATGGACGGGGCCGCCTATGGCAGTATTAATAATTGTAAAGCCGCTTTAGCCTTTATTTTAAAAAGCTATTTTTCAAGTGATCCCAGAATCCAACGGTTTTGTAAGGGATCTTACAACATAAACCCTCCCCAGCCTAAATACTCTGATATCTGGGATCCAGATATAGTATTAAAATATGTCAGCAATTTGTTTCCTCATGAAACCTTACCGTTTGAGAGGCTGACCAAAAAACTGGTTATGTTGCTAGCTTTAGTTACGGCTCATCGGATCCAGACCTTGTCGGTCATCCAGTTGTCGGATATCCAGGATTGTGATGATGCTATAATTATAAGAATTTCGAATAGAATAAAGACGTCAGGTGTTGGTAGGGAGCAACCGTTGTTAAGAATTCCAAAGTTTAATGTAAATCCGGAGTTATGTGTGGCTTCACTATTAAACTGCACTGAGAAAACAATTTGTTAAATATCAATAAAATTTATTTGGTGAGAGCAAATCCCATATTGAAATATGGCCGAAAAAATATATCTTAAATGTAAATAAATGATTTCTTGCAGTATGTTAAAGAAATGTTTGTTAGGTATGAAACGATTGTATATTAACAGTAAACAAATATAATGGTGGAGATGATCATGCGATTATTTGTTAGAACCAAATATTTTTTAAAGTTAAATAAGGTGTTATTTATATATAAATACGGTTTTGTTTATAGATACGAAGTATCCTGTTTATAATAAATATCAAGTCGTATAACAGTTAATAAATTTACTATGAAGCCCAAACGCATATATGAAAGGTGCATTTTCAGTTAACAAGTATTTTGTTATAATAAAATACAGTATGGTTATAAGAAATATGGCAATTGATCACTATTAACGTATCATTTATTGCTTAAAACCATCCGGGGACTCATGTAACCCAATCTTGACTCATTTCCATGGTCACGATGGAAATGGGTCAAAATCGGGTTACTTGCATCCCCCGCACGCTGTTATGTGTTCCAGAACGCTGAAGAAAACACCTTAAGTCAAAATGTATAACTTTAGGAGTAGGAGAATATGAAACTCTTTGGAGGAAACTATTTAGATGAACTGTTTTATTACAAATATAAAAACAATAAGAAAAAGTGAAAACGATAAGAAAAATAACTATATCTATAGTTTCGCAAAACAGTTAAACACTAAACAAAATAGTAACTACTTTGGCATGCATAACATTTCAATTTGAAATATAGTTATATAATAACTGGAAGGCCTAATTGCACCGCTCCTACTTAGATTTAAGTGAGCCATAAAAACCTAGGAAATAATTGTTGAAACAATTGTATCCACGGTTTTTAAGGAACACTTAAATCTAACTGTGGAAACGGTGCAATATTGGACCAGACTAGCTTCAGTCTTGACTATCAACAAAAAAATAAGGAACTTCTTTTAAAGAATATTTGAACATTAACTTAAATAACTAAACATCAGTTGTGAGATTTACGACAAGGAAAGATAACTACCTATACTTTGTCAGAATACTAAAACATTAAATAAAATAATGACAGATCAGTCAAGTTTAAATACCCCAGAACGCTGGCACTATATTTTAATGGAGTATTAGGATTCAGAAACTATTGAACCCTAAAATTTGTTAAAACCACGGAACTCAATTAAAATATGGTGGGAGTGATCTGAGATACCCTGTAAGATGACTATAGGTAGCTTCAGTCCTAAAAAATAGTAATTTCTTTGGCAGAAGATTTAAATATTAACTTAAATAACTAAATATCGGTCCTGAGATTCACGACAAGAAAAATGCAAACTACCAACCTACATAAGTACTTCGGCAGAGCAGTCAAATAAACTAAGTACCTATCCGTCCTGATTCATACTGCAAATGTATTTTTTCCCGTTGTTAATTAGGTGAAGGCTAGAAGTTATATGATGACATATGTTGCACAAAGGAATTACATAGTTGTCACTCTCTATTTTATTAACTTGATATGCTTCAAAGTGCTTGTCAATTCCGAAAGTTTCAATTTTTTTGTATACCAATAAAATTGTGTTATCGTCATGTAAAATTACAAAGCTAATCAAACCAAACATAGGTTCGTTATAATGGTCGCGGTCATATTGGATGACTAAGTTTTTCTTGAAGAATATACCATTTTTTTTTATCCAATTTGTGATTTGAACATTTTTATTAGTGAAATATCTTTGCATGGAAGTTTCTAAAACTGAAAAATGTAATTGTAAATCATTAATGTCACATGAACTAATAGAGCCCAATTGCAATTCATCTTCAAGGCCTTTTTTAGAGATGAGGCGGTAAGCTAATTTAAGTTGATGTTTAGTTGCCAGAGTAAAAGGTATATTTCTTCTTGAGCTCACCACGTGCGCGTTTGTTTTTGATACCCTGTGGAAACCCTCGAATCGCATAGACGAAAATCGTGAAGGCATTCCTATTAGTTTTATAATTCTGGGATAGTGCAACAGAAAATGAAATTTTGGTGTTAACGTAGCTTCAAAGAGTTGTTTATATAAAGTATGATGCTGTTTAATATTGTCTTGTAAAATTATTAGTTCTTGTTCGGTACATGAATCGTTGGTTATAACCTGTATTATGTTGTACAAAAGAAGATAAAAGCTCCATACGTCATCATCTGGATCGACTAAATCTCCTGCAATTAGACTGAAATATGCAGCGAATGAGTGCATTTCTGCCGCACTCATGATAATCGAACCCTTTTCAATTTGATTTTTATTTATGCATGGAATAACGTTACCTATATCGCTTTCTTTACAAAAATCAAAATACTTAATCCGGTTGTTTAGTTCTTCTAATGTAAAGTAATGCTTCTCGTAAATGAAGTTTTTTAGTATTTTAGCGAAGTCGTATCTGCAGATGCCTTCTAATACATCATGCATCATATCGCAGTGGAAATTTATAGCATTATGAAAATAGGGAAGGACGTTCCAAATACAGTTTTCCTTGATTCCGTGACTTTTGTTGTCAAGATGTAAACTATAATTTTCCACATTACGTAACGAAGATACGTCTTCGATAACCATAGTTTGAGTGCATGTTTTCTCCGAGAAGCATGTTCGGCAGAAATATGCTGCTGAAAAACTTTCATTATAGCCCAGAATACCGTTCAAACCTAGATTATCGCCTACAATACATGGTACCGCAAAATAAATCTTTTTGTCATCAACTGTTATACCTCCATTGAATAAAAGTAGTAATTCCTGTATAAAGGGTTTAAAAACTGCGTTATTAGAGAATGTGCACCGATCTGATGAGTAAAACAATCCGAAAAGAAAAATATTTTCCAGTCTAGAGGCAAACTTTGGGGGTACTGCGGGAAATGAGCAATAGACACCACCCAGTTTGTGGATACCTGCGTGAGTTCCCAATGGATTGCTCGTCTCAAAGTCATCAAAATAAATTAGTATGGGTATAAGCAATTCCTTGTCTTTATACTTTTCTTTTATTTGCTTCCACAGGGACGTATTGAAAATGCTTGAAATATGTTCGGCCTTTGTTTCGGCATCAATATAACTTAGCATCTCATCTAAAAAATTAGGTAACTGGAAAAGTTGAGTGAAAAGCGCTCTCAAGGAAATTACTTGACCTTCACAATCTTTTGTCGTTACTGATGAACCCTTAACATTGCTTGCGTTGTCTAACATACTGCCGATATAATATTTGTTTGGTTTGATGAAAAAATTACATTTTTCCAAATAAGCAAATCTTTTATATTCAGTTAAAAATGGTAAGACGGGATTTGTAAGCAAAATCTCAGAAATATTTTGCTTCTCATCGTCAGTTGCAAAGTTCAACAGAGGTTTTATAAGAGAATGTACTTGAAACAGGGTGGAGCTTAAAAGTTCAGAAGTGGCATCTATTATGGTTTGAACAACCGAACGAACAATTGTGTTATTGCTGTACAATTTTCCAATAAATGTCAAAATAAGTGACTCGATCTCATTTTTAAAACTGTTACTTTTAAAACCTTCGTTTTCTTTAGACTTAGTTTCTGTTTCAATAAATTTGCGATTCAAACCTGTCTCTTCTTGGCTAACATCATTGCTTGTGGTAGGTCGTTGATGTGTTTTTTTTGTTTTAAAATCTGTATCCTGAGTTGTAATATGGGAAAATGTCAAATGTTTTTTTAGTGCCGATATAGAATTAAATTTTTTGTCGCAAATCATATATCCGCAAGAAAAACTGTCTGATAATTTATGAATTAAAGTCGAGTGAATGATGAAATTTCGTTGATTGAGAAATACTTTGAGGCAAAGTTTGCACTGCATGATCTCCCTCTATTGAAGTAGGTACTACAAAATTTGAAACAGAATCCAACAGGATCAGTATGAACCAGGACCGAAATAATGAAAACAACACGTTATTTCGAATAACGACAAATTAATTAATATTAATATTGCGGTTTACTTTGTTCACAATATTTAAAATATTTGGAATGTTATCGTACTTAGTCGACATACCATACATAGATAATTGTATAAATAACCATACATGTTCGCACTCATACGGGTATTTTAGGTCCAAAACGTGTGTTATCTTGAAGCACACATCAATTGCTTTCAAGACGGTGGGCACTTCGTACAAAATTTCGTCAAAACTTACATAGACCTTCTGGATATCTTCATAAGCCGATCCCTGAACGATGACAAACGGCAAGGTAGGAAGATTAAATTTGTCATTACGCTTACGTCTTTCAGAGAGAAAATTTGGAACACACGCAGCAGTCTGAAAAGTTGTAAATTTTAGATATGGCAACGTGTTGAAAATCATACCTTAACTAATGAAATTATACCATCTCGAACTTCAGTTGTCGTTGGCGCCCATTTATCTTGACCCTTTTTGAAACCTTTCATTGGCAGAAAAGCCACGAGCAGAATCAGTTGTAGGTACTGTTTGGAATCTAAAAACAACATCCTAGTAAAACAATACACCGGCTCATATTATTAATTACTTTCACTTAATCTTCCAGTTTCTATTAAATTCAGTAAAACTAGGTCCGTTTGCCCTAAGGCTGGTTTTCTTAGCTCAGCCAGTCTTGCAAAAACCAAATCAAATTTTGCGAATAACAATTCCTGGTCACTTGGATATTTATCTTTGTAATCTAATTCGAGGAGATTATGTCCCACAGAACTTCTAATGATGGGAAATTCTTCTAATATTGTTGCCAGAGTGACGTCCTTTTTCGTTACAACATTAGACCTGTACTTTAAGGTTCTGATCCATCTTTCTTTCACTTCACACCACGGCTCGGTATTGTTCTTCAGCCATACTAAGTCTGCAAAATGACAGAGCGTAATCGTGATACAATCACAAAATTAAACTGTTGAAAAATGAAATTTAAAATAAAGGAGGCTAAACTGTTTACCTTCGGCCACGTTTTCACACTCAAGGTTTGGTTCAACAGAAGATGATGGACGACCCGAATCCAAAATTCTCGCCTGGCGTAAAAATGTCAAAGTGTTTCTGTATTTATCCACGAGCTTTCCCTTGGATATACCAGATCTTCCGTCTCGAGAATTTCTCTTCTTTAATGGGGGTATGTAATACAGATCTTTTGTCTCAGTAGGAAAGGTTCGCTCGATTATTTGGGATAGAGACTCAAAATCCTTGTTAGTAAGTCTTCTAAAATGAAGTAAATATCATCACTTTAATTTTATTACAAAATTAAAACTCACTTAAAGGGTTCAAAGTTAAGAAAATGCTGTATGATTATGTAGACCAAATAGCTTTGACAGATACTACTCAGTTCTCCTTCTAAACTATAGTACGATAGAATCGCCTTCCCTATAATTGACTGGTTAAGTAGGCCTATCAAATCTAATTGTAAGTCATGGCCAGTATTAAATGATGGTGTTTGAGTTTGAAGTATAAAAACTTGCGGATTTTCTACAGCAGTCTGGAGTGACTGATGCTCATCAATAAAAATGTGGTCGTCTAAATGTAGCGACGGAATTTTCTCACTTCCAATATAGCTATAAAAAAAATACAAAATTGCTGATTGTTTGTAGAAACTTCATCCCAGCGAATAAGTTCATTAATCAAATCAACTTATTTTCGCAAGGGAAGGGACGAAGTTTGAAGTTGAAAAAATTGTGGCTGTCTACCAAATAAAACTTGAAGGAATTGGCTATTATAATCCACTTTTTGAATCAAATGTCTAACTGGTAAGGCAACGGAGATATTAAAATTTAAAAGTGGGTTAAGTTGGCAAATTTCATCTTCATTTTAATCCATAACCATCCGATAAGGAAATGGGTACAATATGAGGTTGGTTAAATTAGAGAAAATTTTCGTTATTTTGAGGCCATTTAAAATCTGAAAGAAATTCGAGAAATAACAGCAGAAAAATTTTACGTTATTGAAATAAATTCTCCCTCTGTAGTATAGTTTAGCATGTAGCAGTACGTGGGTAAGTAGTACCAGGTGAATAAAAATGAAAGTAGTCAAGGGTGGCTATGGAATGGAATATTCTTCAAGAATCCGAGGAATTTTGATGAGTCCGACATGACTCCTCAATTCCATAGTAGTCAAGGATGGCTATCGAGTCGAGGAGTCATGTCGGATTAATCAAAATTCCTCGGATTCTTGAAGAATATTCCATTCCATAGCCGCCCTTGACTACTTTCATTTTATTCACCTGGTATGTACCTACTCTAATAAAATAACACATTTATAATAGCTTAACAATTTATAACAAGAAATGCGATGTGACAGTCAGCCACGTCCACGTAACGTTAAAAAATCATCTTATTATAAATTTATAATATGAATTAGTTATGAATATCTACCTGCAGGAAGCCGAGGAAGTATCATCTTGTTGTTCAGCAACTTGAATTGCGATTTGACCAATCGTCTCACTAGCATCAAGTTGACCCTCGAGTTGACCAGTCGCCCGAGCAGCATCAAGTTGAGCACTGATGGTCAACGCCTGAGCAGTCTCAAGTTGATCAGCAGGTTTGGATTTCCGGTTGAGAAATTGCTTCAGCTTTAATCGGGTGCTAAGTTTTGGAATTAACTTCGTTAATTCTTCATTATCGTTAACCAGGATGGCCAGTAAGTCTTCAGTACAGACTTCATTATCTGGAACAAAACGAACAGCGTTAAAAATTATTTATTCGTTAAGAATAAGTTTGATTATTTTCCAACAAGTTTTATTTGACAGAAACTAATGTTTGTTAATAATAAACAAACGCTTGATTAGTTAATGCGCAAAGCACGCCAGAGGGTTGAAAAGCGAAAAGTACCCCGGCATTTTTTCAAAAAACCACCCAAAACTATCAGACGCTCGATTAAACGCATGCAAAAAAATTAATAAGTACATAGATATTTAATTATTATGCTCTTATGAAACAAAAACAAATCTGCCAACAACTAGTTATAGACAACCGAATCGCCATTTTCTCTTTAAATAAAAAAACGTGATTTTCGCACGAAATCAGGACAACGCCCGGAAATTAAATTAGGCAAGTACCTATACAGTACTGCACACAAGTAAAATAAAAAATCCGTGCATTAAAACAAAACACGTTAGGTAGGTAATTTATTTACCCCCTATAAATGCCGAGTTTTTAAATATCAGGTATAATATGTAAGTATACCCATACCTACCTTTTAACACGTCGATTATGTCACTTAAACCTTCACTTTGCAAGTCTTCCTCCATTGCAAGTAGATACACATAAACAAATACTTAAATGTTTCAATTTCACACGTCCGCGTCCTTGTTGATCAACAGCGGATGCACATGGAGTTGTTGTGCAACGTGCCGGGGAGCTTTTGGCACGCGCGCAGGCGCAACTTAACTTCAAACAACTACAGTGTAACTTACAACAAGCACCTCATAATAAAGAATTGATATTTGTTTAATAGTAAGAAAGAAGCGCTAGTTAAGCTTCAACAAGAGCATTGTAACTTCCAACAAACCGCCGCATAATTATTAATTGATATTTGTTAATTATAAACTAACAAATAGTTTCATCCTACCATGCAATAAAATTAGACCTAACTTCAGCTTTCTTACCGTAAAACAAATTATTTCTTATTCACAAATAAACGTGAAATATTTGAAACCCTAAATCAAACATTTATTTACAGAGAACATACCCTTATTAAGGATCATAAAATGTGCCTTACCAAATGATTTTTTTATATTAACACCTACCAGAATTGAACTTATTTAATTATTAGAGTATACCTATTTATATTTAAAATAAATTATTATTATTAAACAAATCACTGTCAAATAAGCGTTTATTAATAATTCTCTACCAGTTTTTTCTCAGTGTGCTATTTAGATAGGACTAAAGCTTTAAGACCAAAGGGTTGTGTCAGGTTACTTCTAACGATCAAAAAACCCCACCACGAAGCTTCTGTCGCATCAATTAGTAGGTGGATTAAGGATATGTTGGTCGAGAGTGGCATCGACATTGCTCGTTTTTCGGCATACAGTGTTAGACACGCATCTGTGTCTAAGGCTGGCAGAAAAGGGGTTAGTATCGATGTCATTAAAAAAACGGCCGGTTGGACTAACAAGTCTAATATGTTTGCCCGGTTCTATAACAGGCCCCTCCAATCCGTAAATAACTTTGCGGAGGAAATTTTAGGTTAAGTTGTTCACTTATGTAATAGGTATTCTTGTTTCTTTGTTTCATTAAATATGTTCAAGTATAGCTAGAGTTTGAATCTACAATCTCTAGAATCTACAGCAAAACTCAAATGATGTCGCTTAGACTTCAAACATCTACCATATTTCTCATCTGAGGCGATACAGGGCAACATAATTAATAGATCAAACGATAGAACTGCGGTTCGATCTATATTATGTTACCTGTATCGCCGATGATGAGAACCCTCCCCCCCAGCGGTAGTTACTCAGCTGCCCTTAGAGCGACATCAGTACTTCAAAGAAATTACGACAGCACATGCGCGGCGCGGCGACCATCCCGCGCCGTCAATTAGGCGATTTTTAGCGAACTGTGAATAGTGGCGTGGTTGACCGTCTACCAAGGAGACTACCATATTTCTCATCATCGGCGATACAGGTAACATAATATAGATCGAACATCAGTTCTATCGTTTGACCTATTAATATTAAGTATTTTCGTCTGTTTTTTGTACATAGAATTTCATTTTTGCAATTTATAATGTAAGTTGTATTTTTCGTGTTTGATCAATAATATACTTAATTTTATTTAAATGTGCCATTTCTACATTTTCCACTTAATGAAGATCACAGTTTCCCATTGGCAAACTTGGTCTATTTGATACCCCCCGTCATTTCATCGGCGCAGCGGTGCCGTATGCTTAATGACACTCCAGAATTGACGGGCGCAGTGGTGCCGTACCTTTATGCTAATGGCGGTCAAGCGGCGCAGTAGTCCTATACCGAAACGGTGCGCCCTAGCAATTTTGAACAACAGCACCATTTTTACGTACAAAACTTTAATCATTCAGATTCTGATGCTAAATTCGAGAAAAAACAACTTACAAAAATTATTTGAGCAAATTTAATCCTAAGCCCCCCTGTACAAAACGCTTATGATCGAAACATTAGAATTTTTACCACGGTAGTGAATTCAGCATCAAAAACTTACTAAGGATGCTCAATTTCACGTTATTTTTAACAGTTTTGAAGAAATTTAGAAAAAAACACTTTCAAAATGACCCCTAGCGTTTGCCCCAAAACCATAGGAACTAATTTTCAATTTTTCTAGGCTTGTTGTTAAAAGTCTCCGATTATAAGTATTATTTTTAAAAATGGGCCGTAAAAAACATCTAATAGGGAAATATATCCGACGTTACAAAAAAGAAAAATACATCTATGGGGATTGCAAGTTCTGCAAGAAATCCTTTGTATCCAACCCAAAGCGAATGGCAAAGCATTTAGTGGAATGCAAGAGGAGCCCAGCAGCAATTAAGCAACTTTTTAGCGTTGATGGAAAAGAAAAAAATACCAAGCCGGGTGAAGTTGCCAACAAATTGTAGCAACAAAAAGCTGAGGCCTTCGTTAATTTCGGTTATATTAAAGGCGTTTTTTCTCGATTTTATGTTTTTCTGTACAAATTAATACAAATAAGCTCTCATGATTGGTCAGCTTACTATTTTTTTAAATTTGTATTGAAATACTGCCATTTTTGCCGTCAGTTTCAAATTATTCTCGGAAGGACGATTGAAATCTGACATTATTTTGAAGGTATTTCAATACAAAACAAGATTATTTCCTATGCCTTCAAATGCAAGTTTGTATTTCAATACATTAAAACCGAGAAAAAACGCGTAAGTATATGTAAGTGTTACCGTGTTACTATCGGGCATTTTTTTTAAATTATGTACCTATCTACCTAATTTTTTTCGTTTTTGTTTTCCGATATTTAATTTTTTATACTATTATATTAGGCATATATTATTTAAGTGCTGGTCTTATTAGTGTGTTTAAGGTAGTTTGTAAGTATATGCTGACTAGTTTGCGATGTCATCCACGAAAGAAAGTACTTTTTGCCTTCAAGTCTTCGAGGAAATCAACGTTTGTCTACCAAATTGTAGGTCGTTTGATGATTTTAGTTTAGAATTAAATAATGACATCGCCTCACAGTTACTTCCAGCTTTAAAAAGCAAAAAATCGGCTGCAAAATTATTAAAATCACAAATAGTTGAACGTGCTCCGAATTATTACGTAAAATTGTTAGGAATGCAGGTAAGTTTAAAAATTGTTCATCCGTAAATTTTCTCAAGCATCTATAGATGTGAATGAAGTAGAGGAAAATTATTATCATGATCAGGATCTCCAAACTTTTATTGCCTTGTCTACTTCGACACAAAAAAAAGTTTTAGAAGACACTCAAGGTAATACTATACTTTATACCCTCCAAATTGAATTTTGTAAAAAGAAAATTAGATTTAGATAACTTGCCATTACCGATCAAACGCTCAAACAAATGAACAAAATGAAGCAAATGAACTCCATCAAAATCTATGCGGCTTGATAATAGAGGGATAATTTGCCAATTGATTGATCATGCATCACCCTCAAAAAGCAAAAGGAAAGATCCTGATATCAATTTTCGTTATTCCATTGAAGCTTTGGATGAAGCCGTTCGATGCTGAGCTTAGACCCAGAAATACAAAAAATGTTATGGAGGGAGGGAGACAAGTGGCCATTCTCCAAAACGTTAACCAAAAACAGACTAATTAAAAGTTATCGAAGGCAATTTCACTATTAACAAAGAACTGTTTCTCTTAATAGTGGACGGAAATGATAAATTCAAATTAAATAAGATGTGGTTGTTTTTCGTTCACTGGCGACAACTACAGTGAAACCTCTCTTAACGGACACCTGTAAAACCGGACACCTCCTTGTAGCGGACAATTTTCAGGATCTCGAAGCTTTTTCATAGGAAATGTTGAATCAATAACCTCTTAACAACGGACCCTTTTCATAACGGACGCGGACAGTACAATTTCTGTTGTTTTAGAAAAATTACCTGTAATTTTACCTCTCAAAAACGGACGTATAGGGCTGTTAGATTTACATCCATCCCCCGCAGGTTGGTTTGCTACCTGATCGCATCTGTACAATGAACCAAAAGGGGGACAATTCAAATTCCTAAACAATGTTAGTTTGCATTTTCAAGCAAAAATTTTTAAGCATTAAAGAAAAAATTTACAAAATGAAGCAAATTTTTTTCCCAACAACGGACACCTCCCATCAACGGACTCTTTCGTCGCTTTCATCTGTGTCCGTTAAGGAGAGGTTTCACTGTATAAACAATTAATATGTGTGAAAATATTTAAGCGGTGCTTTTAGCGCAAAAAAGACGACACCTTAGTGCTGTATGGTCAATGCAAATTTAAATATAGCAAAACATTTAAGTTTGAACTAAAAATTTATTGCGACCATCATGAAAAAGATGATGTAAATGTTTTCAGCGCATCTCCGAATTATAATCATTCGAAACATGAAATCGACACAAAATTAACAAATTTCGTTTCGGGTGGTGAACGAAAAATGGCCGAAAATACTGCATTGGAAAAGGAACCATGGGAAAAGGGGCAAGAAACAATTTGCACAATTTCTCCCCCCGTGGCAAAGGCAGGCAACTTAATGCAGATTAAATCGGAAGATGTGGAAAGACGTATTAGATCGGACACCTTAGCTGTTATAGATCGCCATAAGGATAATATCATAGATATGGTCCTGATGCATATAGGGAAAATCGGCAATATATTCAAGAAGTTTTAGAACCATTTAAAATTTATGTATTTAGTAAGGAACAATTACAACCCCTTGAAGTCAGTAGTGTCAATAAAAGGGTTTATTATTACGCTGGTGTTATATAGTCAGTTTTTAACAACTGAGTGTGTTGTGTCCTATTCTAGAAATGGTAACATCTCAACACGATACACGTAATATTGGGCACTGGTCGCAAAATTTCCGCGAGTTTTGTGAAATTAAACTGAAGAGATGGCCAATTCTTAAGCAGGCTATAATAGTTGACTTCAGTTTCGCATTTCTAAATGTCATCTCTATTTTTTGGAGCAACATGCCCCTTATAACTTACATAAATTTAACGTTCACTGCTATCGTGGAAAAATTCTACACCCTTCATAATAATTTAATTCCCGTTCATTGCTGCGTTCACTTCTTTAAAGAAATTTGTCAAGACATAGATACCTAACACCAACTTCCCGTCGAACTCTGTTAAACATGAAGTTAAGCCAATCATGACTGCTCCGTTTGATTTCCAAACTTTTAGTGAAATATGTTTATGGTTCAAACACTTGTTTTTTATTCAAAATTCTCCTAAAATGAATAATGATGTGGAAGATTCAACAAATAATTTGGTCAAAATCTGTTGCAACTGTTTTCCGCAACACAACGATGACGTAGAGCCAAACGATAGTAAACCTTCAGTGCAGGATCGAGAAGGAAAAGGTACCAAATACAGATCGCCGCCGCCCAAGTTTAAAAATTTTCTGTATGATTTCTTAATAATTGATTTTTTTTCCACAGGGCGTTATTTTATCTTAAGTTGGTTTGTTTTAAAAAATTGATGAGTCGGCGTAGTTGGGTGCGTCAAGTTGACCCCCCCACCTAACAATATTAAAATTTTTACTAGTCAAATATATTGTGCTCGAGTTGTGCTAGTTTGTGCTGAATTCAGTTGGAATTGTGCTACTTTTGTTTTTTAGATATACAGTAAAAAACATCGGGGGGGCAGAATGACGGTCAGCCCCCCTAAAATTTCGAGGTAGCCTAAAAATTAAGACAGTATCTTGAAGCACTTGGAGTGTGCTGAATTGTGCTGTACGTTATTTTCGTTTCACATATTGTTTTATGACCTCTTTTTAAGAAATCAAATTGGCGGGGCCAGGATGACGGTCAGCCCCCTCAAAATTTTATGCTACCTTAAAAATAAAAACAGTGTCTTAATACACTTGAAGTGTGCTGAATTGTGCTGTATGTTATTTTTGTTTCACCCTCTACTTTATAACGTCTTTTAAAAAAATCAAATTGGCGGGGCCAGAATGACGGTCAGCCCCCTCAAAATTTTGTACTACCTTAAAAGTAAAAGCAATGTCTTAATACACTGGAAGTGTGCTGAATTGTGCTGTATGTTATTTTTGTTTCTCCCATTGTATTATGCCGTTTTTTTTAAAAATCAATTTGGCGGGGCCAGAATGACGGTCAGCCCCCTCAAAATTTTGTGCTACTTTAAAAGTAAAGACAGTGTTTTAATACACTTGAAGTGTGCTGAATTGTGCTGTACGTTATTTTCGTTCCGCCCATTGTTTTATGGCGATTTAAAAAAAATCAAATTGGAGGAATCAGAATGACGGTCAGTCCTCTCAAAATTTTAAAAGTAAAAGCAGTGTCTTAATACGCTTGAAGTGTGCTGAATCGTGCTGTATGTTATTTTAGTTTCACCCATTGTTTTATAGCGATTTAAAAAAAATCAAATTAGCGGAGCTAGAATGTCTGTCAACCCCTTCAAAATTGTCTGCTAAATATCTTAAAAATAAAGGTAGTTGTTACTGATAAAACAACAGATAGTAAATTGTTTTATTAGGAAAAAAGAATTAAAAGTACTTGAAAGAAAGCTTGACATCTAGCTTTCACCGACGCTTGATGATTTTATTAAAAATTGAACGATTTGAAAGCCAAATGAGAAATAATACCCAAAAATGTCGGGTGACAATTTTGTGTGTGTAACGTTGAAAGTTGTGGAACAAGCAAAATACCTATTGCTATTGAGAATTTAAAAGATAAGAAGGTGTGGCAAATTTTTAATAAAGATTTACTGGAATGGTCTCATATACTAAAAGGAAATGTTTGTCTTTCCTCACAAATAAAATCATTGCTACTGGCCACACAACTATTTCGAATTGCTGCCAGTAAAGGCTATCCGCGAGCTAATTTTTCAAACTATTTTTGTAGGTATTCAGATTAAACTCAAAATTCGCAATAAAGCAATGCTGGAATTTTTCAATCCTTGCGTAAGACGAAAGTTTCGTTTCCCAATACTATAGTGGAGTAGATAAATAAGTAGAGTAGACTGGGGGAATGGCGCGACCCGTTAAGGATTCGTTGATGCTCCGCAAAAACGGTTAGCTTTCATAAAAGGATTGAGGTATCAAAATGAAGCCCAGAGTGTTCTTAACCGAATGACCACACATTAGAAATTAAAAAACATGAACAAAGAAGAATAAAAAAGCTCCCTGAAGATGTATATCAATGCGATTTGTGGCCCTGTTTATCATGTTAATGTATATGTAGGGGCGGCTGGTCTTACTGGTGGAATCGGGTGCGGATTTTATCAATCTGCACCTAGTAGTAGTGCAAACGCACAGATTTGTCAAAAAGGCGAAATGTTAAAAAATTGTTGTTACAGAATTTAAAAATATAAAATGAACAGGAATGAGTAAATTAAAAGAATTGCCGGAATTAAAACAAAATTTGGCGAATTTTGAAAAATTAACACTCGGGGCTGAAAACTTGAGAAAGGGGATGAAAAATCAAGAGGAATAAAAATTAAGTGTGATTAAGTAGAATTACGAAATATGACACGAACATAAACTTTTGTTGGGGTTGAAATACATACTTATACCTGTGCTTATACATACCTACTGCGAACGAAACTGGAAAATTTTAAAAGGTAAACTGGATCCCAAATCAGTTCGATTTTATCACTGACGAAAAACGAAATTATGCGAATTTTTCAAAATTAGCACTTAGGGGGTGGAAAAGTTGTAAAGGTGGATGAAAAGTCAAAGGGTATGTGGTTAAGTAAAATTACGGAAAATAACACCAAAATAACCCAATTATGCATATTTTGCGTTTGAAGAGTTGAAATATTGCGCAGGGGGATGAAAAAAGTGAAAAATGTAAACAGCATCCAAATGAGTTCAATTTATTACCAAAGAAAAACGAAATTACTGAAATTTGGCAAATTTAACACCTAGGGGGTTGGAAAATTGTAAAGGGGGGATGAAACGTCAAAGTGGATGAGAATTAATCGTAATTAAGCAGAATTACAGGAAATAACAAGAAAGTAAGACAATGATGCAAATTTAGCTTTTGGGGGGTTGAAATATTGAGACGGGGGTACCTCGAACTACGGTCTCGTCCAATTCTCTATTCAGTATGCAGGAGTATCCAGGCATCACGGAAGTCGAGAATTCTGTACTTACGAATAGTATTCGGAGGACAATTCGCACCACCGAAACAGAGCTGGGTAGTATTTGGAGTTTTTAGTAGTTAAATACTTGTCTAAATACTTTCTTCTGGAACGTAATTAGTATGCGAATATTTTTTTCGACAGGTAGTTAGTATTAGAAGAATCCGAATACCGGAGTAAATATTCGAAAATTGTTCGAATACTTTTATTTGAATTTCGCGCCAATCATTCGGTATAGGATCGTGAACGAACATGTGACTCACATGATGTGAGCATTGACCCCGCCATCGGCATTGCATGAAAGCAGTGATGTGATGATGTGTATTGTTGTAATGTAATCGATAATTTGTGATATTGTGATCAAATGAAATTGAAAATTCCCATTATTAATAATGTGAGGTGTCTATCTGAAGACAAATAAGTTTTGCAATTATTGTAATTAAATTAGTTTTTCAAAATATAATTTTTTTCATTAACATTGCATTTATTTTAATTCTACTTTTTTATTAAAATATTCGGTCAAAGTATTCGAATACTTTTTTAAAGGAGTATTTGGTATTCGATATTTAAGATACTTTTTGTCTGAGTTATTTAGTATTCGAAGTAGATGAAGTACAAGAATTTAGTATTTAGTATTCGGATACTTTTTCGCAGTATTCATATAAAATATTCGTATAAAACAATGGACGGAACGAAAATAACATACAGCACAATTCAGCACACTTCAAGTGTATTAAAACACTGTCTTTACTTTTAAGGTAGCACAAAATTTTGAGGGGGCTGACCGTCATGCTGGCCCCGCCAATTTGATTTTTTAAAAAGACGGCATAAAACAATGGGAGAAACATAAGACCATAAAAGTTCATGAAAGCTACAGGCCTATTCAATCTAGTGTAAATATAGCCCCTAAATTGTAAAGCATAGGTTCGGGGCCAATAACCCTGCGAGGTTGACCGTTGACGTCCCATTTTTTGTTCAATAAAAAAAAAACAAAAAAACAAAAATAACATACAGCACAATTCAGCACACTTCCAGTGTATTAAGAACCTGTTTTTACTTTTAAGGTACCACAAAATTTTGAGGGGGCTGACCGTCATTCTGGCCCCACCAATTTGATTTTTTTAAAAGACGTCATAAAACAGTGGGTGTAACAAAAATAACATACAGCACAATTCAGCACACTTCCAGTGTATTAAGACACTGTTTTTACTTTTAAGGTAGTACAAAATTTTGAGGGGGCTGACCGTCATTCTGGCCCCGCCAATTTGATTTTTTTAAAAGACGTCATAAATTAGAGGGTGAAACAAAAATAACATACAGCACAATTCAGCACACTTCCAGTGTATTAAGACACTGTTTTTACTTTTAAGGTAGCACAAAATTTTGAGGGGGCTGACCGTCATTCTGGCCCCACCAATTTGATTTTTTTAAAAGACGTCATAAAACAGTGGGTGAAACAAAAATAACATACAGCACAATTCAGCACACTTCAAGTGTATTAAGACACTGTTTTTACTTTTAAGGTAGCATAAAATTTTGAGGGGGCTGACCGTCATCCTGGCCTTGCCAATTTGATTTTTTAAAAAGAGGTCATAAAACAATATGTGAAACGAAAATAACGTACAGCACAATTCAGCACACTCCAAGTGCCTCAAGATACTGCCTTAATTTTTAGGCTACCTCGAAATCTTAGGGGGGCTGACCGTCATTCTGCCCCCCCGATGTTTTTTACTGTATATCTAAAAAACAAAAGCAGCACAATTCCAACTGAATTCAGCACAAACTAGCACAACTCGAGCACAATATATTTGACTAGTAAAAATTTTAATATTGTTAGGTGGGGGGGTCAACTTGACGCACCCCTTTAATTCATTGTAGATCAAAGGTAGTTTGGCAAAAATGCGGTGAAAAACACCCACTTCATTTAGATCAAACCGCCAATAATAATAACGCTTTGGTCAGCGCGGCTGTCGTAGATCGAAAAAATATACACAAATCCTTTTATCTAGTGCCCTATTATGTTAAGGACGCAAAGGGTCAATTTCAATTATGCAAATGTCTACTAGATTCAGCCTCACAAGCCAATTTTATTACCACTTCAACATGTGCTAAATTAGATTTAAAACAGAAAAATTCAAATCTGGAATTAGTACCGCTTATAGCAGTGTATCAAAATCCACTGACATCATAATCAAATCAAGATATAATTCATTCACAGTAACCAACTGCTTGCTACTTGATAAAATAACAGAAAATCTTCCTGTAAATTCTTTCGATAAGAACCTTATCAAAATTCCAAGTAATGTAATGCTTGCAGATCCAAACTTTAACGTATCTTCTCCGATCAATATATTACTAGGTGCTGAGCTGTTTTGGAGATTATTATGTTCCGAACAAATTGAAACTTCTCCGAACCAACCGTACCTCATTCATACACAATTAGGGTACGTGCTGGGAGGCAAACTTTCTCCGATCGTCGTCTGCAATACGGCAATAAATTCTATAGACGAATATCTGGTTAAATGGCAAACAGAGGAGATACTGGAAAAACCAGCAAATTTGTGAAACCATGTTCAAAGAAACTCATAAACGTGACCCAAACGGGCGATTTATTCTTTTATTACCCTTCAAAAGTACCGATAAGCAATTAGGTTATTCCAGGGAAACAGCGGTTAAGCGACTTTTAAACGTTGAGCGAAAATTACAACGTCTAAACAACAACAATCTAAAAAATGCTTACTTACTTTATGAATGAATATCGGGAATTAGGTAGGTCAGATGGAATTAGTACCACCATCCGAATTAAAAAAACCGCCTGAAGAATTGTTTTATCTACCGCACCATATGGTCACAAAGGAATCAAGCACAAAATACCGCGTCGTTTTCGACGGTTCTGCACCTACTTCCAGCGCGGTTAGTTTAAACAATCTTTTAATGGTGGGATCAACTAACTTACAGAACGATCTATTTTCAATTATATGCCGTTTTCGCATCCATCAGTACGCATATTCCTGCGATATTACCAAAATGTATCGTATGATAATGGTGGATGATCAATTTCGCGACTTTCAACGAATCATCGAAATAAAATCAGTGATCCAATTGAAACTTATCGTCTCACCACCCTCACATATGGTACTTCTTGCGCATCATTTATTGCAGTCCGTTGTTTACAACAATTGGCACACGAGAATATAAATATATTTCCAGAAGCTTGCCAGGCAATACTCCAAGATTTCTATGTCGATGATTTCCTAGGAGCCAATACGTTCGAGGAAGCAGAATTAATCCGGGATCAAATTATGAAAATTACTAAAGAGGGTGGTTTCAATCAAACGATCCCAAATTACTACCAACACCAGTTACACCTAATGAAACAAAATTTTTAAATCTTGGCCGCGAGTCTGATACCAAAACATTAGGATTAAAATGGAACAGCAAACTTGATAAATTTAAATACTCGATAAATACTGTCATTAAAGCCAAGACGGTGACCAAACGCACCATTCTATCAGTAATTTCGCAAATTTTCGACCCGTTGGGTTTGGTCGGCCCATTTATTCTTCAAGCAAAAATTTTACTGCAACAACTTTGGTCATTCAAGTTAACTTGGGATGAACCAATTGCTAATAATTTACTAAAGGTGTGGACACAGCTCCTAGAACAGTTACCCTTACTTAATAATTTAATCATTCCGCGAAAAGTTATCGATAATTATCCAAACAGAACTATAGAATTACACGGATTCTGTGACTCGTCACGAAAGGCATATGCAGCATGCTTATATGTAAAAACATTAACTATACCTAGTTAGAATTGTGCGCAGCATTGCTACTTGCCCGACTTGTAAACAAAACTAAAATTATTTTGAAAATTAAGGTAAATAACTACGTATTCTGGACCGATAGCACAATAGCAGGTATTCATATTTAAAAAAAAATATTTCTGAAATATATCCAGAATAATTCTTCTTCAGTTTATATTAATTCTGATGTGCCTCCATCATTTCCATGCAAGCTGCACAAAAATGACGTACCTTCACACGCTTTGCATTATTTTGTGTCCAGAAGAATGATACAGTTTTTTAAAAGCCAGGACCACAAATCCAAATCACGATGTAAAGAAAAAAGAGAATTCTCAAAGTTGCAAAGCTCATAGAAACCGAATTTTAGTGCTTAGTTATTGCTTATTTTTGTAATTCATATTAAATTTTTGCATGTTAAATCTACACCAAGTACCCGTTATAATAAAAGAGAATGAATGGCAGAATTACAATATGTTTTGTTGCCTAAAAACTTTGATATGTTGATTAGAGCTGTGAGGCAGTTATGTATTTCGAACAGAAATTATTTACAGACGCAGCAATACGGTGTTCCATCTTTGGCCTTAAAACTGGGACATGGTTTACGAAAATGTTCTCTTACTTCCAGAGGAATAGCCTTAAAAAATGGCAATTTCAAACCGAACAGAGAAATGGAGTCATGAGGACATTACGCAACAAGAAAATAAATGCAACCGAACTCCTTCCTATAACCGAAGATTTGCTTAAGCTGAACAAATACCTGAACCTGGCCGTAAACCCTAGTTTAGGGCTTTTGCAGCAGCAGTGGGCTAAACTTGTTGCTGCAACACTATGCCGAATTATCTTATTTAATAAAAGACGATCAGGCGAAGCGTCTAGAATGACTGATGTGAACCATTACTCTCTCCGTCCTAATTGGATGGAACAATGTCCACATCTGAACCAAAAGACTGCCTAAGACCTCTTGAAAAGTAATTAGCCTATAGTTTGACTGTGGTTCAGATCCCTGGAAAGTCAAGAGCTAACTTCAAACTCCCGGTGCTACTGACAAAAAAGTGAAAACTGCGCTGGGTAAACTGATCGAAATCCGAGATCTAGTGGGAATAGCCAAAGGCAACCCTGATGTTTTTGCTATGTGAAGTTCTTCTTTGGAATATGCTTTACGTCGATTTTGCAAAGAGGCTGAACTCCAACTACTAGGAGTCAATAACTAGTAATTACTTATATCAAACTTCGTAAATGTGTTGCTACCGTGGCTCAAGCTTTTAACCTTAACTGGTTAGCTCGTAGCTCGACATTTTGGACGCGACATACGAATTCATCGCCAATTTTATAAACTATAACAAAAAGATCTTTTTTTCTCAATGGTCTAGTAGATTATAATAAGCTTCCAGACAACGTAAAATGCTGTAGTAATACTTATCTGTTTAAAAAACAACTGCGATCTTTTATGGGACATTCCTGAGATCTTTGTAACTCTACCTGTGGTATATTGTAAATATAGGTATCTATTTATTTTTCGACTATGTACCTACTTACGACAATTTAAATGTTATATTGTGATATATATGTATTTCATATGCACCTATGTCAACTCAAATATTATATTGTAATATGCATTTCTATACCTACATTTATTAATAAACTAAACTAAACTAAACATTCTCAAAAGTAATGTATATTAGGTATACCTATTATGGAACTCCACCAACCCGTTCACCTGAATAATTTACTTTACTTTTACTTTACTTAATGTATATTATTTCTGTCGTACTGTGAAAGAATGAGTAGAAATGTTTTTTTGTTTGTTTTCCAAATTCTGCAATTTATTTTATTCAGTAGAAGTGCAAGGAGTTAAATCAAAAACTACAAAAAAGGTGCCAAACTACAAAAAAGATGCCAGAACAAGCCAAATACAATTCAGTTATCATCAGTGGAAAATTAACTCCCCGATTTGGTTCAGAGGATCTAAGTAATCTGTGGGCCAAGTTGACTCAGACTCTAAATGCCTGTGGAGACGGCCCCATTAAATCGCAAGATTTATGGAAGAAGGTTTGTGTAATTAAAGTAAGGTAGAGTGGGGTAAATGCAATTTTGGGGTAATAGCAATCACTGTTAGTTATTTAAAATATATGGAGAAACCCTCGAATTTAATAGATGCAATTGAACATATAAAGGTTTTTAAACTTGGCGCCAAAGTTTCACAACGTTGCGGTTAACTTTACCAAGCTGAATCGACAGTTGAACGGTGTCGTGCATGGCGCACTTAACATGCGATTGTACATGCTTAACGAAAATTAAAAGAATTTACGTGTTATTTTGGGTAAGTTGGCAAAATCTTTGTTTCCTCACATTCTTAAATCATAAGGAATTGTAGTTCATGTGTGTATTCTTACATTTTTCAAAAACATTTTAGGGTTATGGGGGTGATTGCATTTACGACATGAAAATTAGTTAGTGGGGTAAATGCAATCACACAATGAGGTAAAAGTGCAATCACCTGATTGCACTTACCCAGTACAAACAGGACTTTGATTTATTGTTACAATTTGTCATCAGATTCACCATCTTTGCGCAATGGGGAGGTGTTACAAAAAGAAAACAACAAGGGGCACAACATACAACCAAGAGGATGTCAATTTAGCGGTTAACGCCATAAAAAGAGGAACACTTACAATTCGAAAAGCCTCAAACATCTACCATGTTCCATTCAGCACTCTACAATCTTACATTTCTGGCAGACGTAAAGTTAAAAGCCAAACAGGCGGTCGTCCAACTGCTTTACGGCTAGAAGACGAAACCAAATTGGCTAATTATCTCAAAATCTTAGAAAAGTGGGGATTTGGACTTAGCAGGGCTGAAGTATTAGACTGTGTTCAGCAATTTGTTGAAGGAAATAAAATCAAGACCCCTTTCAAGCGGAATAGGCCAGGGGAGGATTGGTTCCTCAACTTTAAAAAACGACACAATCTTTCAATTAAAAAACCGCAGGCAGTAGAATACTCTCGGAAAAAGATGACAGACCCGTTTGTAATTAGTAAATACTTCGATCTACTACATCAGCAATTAACTGAGTTAGACTTGTTTGATAAGCCAAACAGAATTTGGAATCTAGATGAGACCAGCGTTTGCACAGATCCGTCAAAAACAAAAATCGTTGGTCAAAAAGGGAAATCGTGTTCAAGGACCACAGGTGGAAGCGGAAAAGAGAATATTACTTGTTTAGCAGCAGCCAGTGCAGCGGGGCAGAAGGCTCCTCCCTTGATCATATTTAAAGGCCTAAATGTATGGAGCAGCTGGGTTCCTGACTTAGAGAAAGAAGAGGAAAGCTACCCTGATATGGCTTATGCAGCCAGTACGAATGGCTGGATAACAAGTGATATTTTTTATAATTACTTGGAGAAAACTTTGATTCCCAGCTTAGGCCCAGAACGCCCAGTGCTTTTAGTGTATGATGGGCACTCCACTCACGTTACTGAGAAAGTTATACAGCTGGCGCAAGATAACAATATAACCATATTGAAGCTTCCGCCCCATACAAGCCACTTGTTGCAACCGCTCGATCTTTCAGTTTTTAAATCTCTAAAGGTCAAGTGGGACCAGAAATTGTGCATCTGGCAGCGCAAACATTCTGGCGTCCGCATTCCTAAAAAAGAGTTTTCCTTATTATTCGGCGAAACATGGAAACTGCTTGAGGCAGACATTATTGCTAGTGGATTTCGAAAGGGAGGGATTTACCCCTTCAATCGATCCGTTGTGCCCAAAGACAAATATGATCCAGAGGCTTGGAAGCGCTGGGAGGCATCCCAAATTCAAAATCATATCCCGGAAAACACAGGCCAACATCAGGACCAAGAGAACCAGGAATACGAGGACTACAATCAGGAATACGAGGACTACAATCAGGAACAAGAGAACCGGAATCAGGAACAAGAGAACCACAATCAGGACCAAGAGAACGACAATGTACAAGTAAATACTAACACAAATGATGGCGTTGAATTTGAAACACTGCTATTGCGTACTATTAAAACTGATCGAACAAACAACTACAAAACAACTCGAAAACGGATTGCACCTGGAGCGGAAGTAATAACTGCTTCCGGTGCAAAAGAGGTGCAGAACAAACAGGCAATTCCAAATAAAAAGAAAAATAAACGAAAGGTAAACAAAGAAAAACCAGACAAAAGACGAAAACGTTCAAAGTATGATGATCCTGATAGTGACAGTGATTCCACTACATTGACTGAGCCGAAGTATATCGACACGGACGATGACATGGATCCAGAAAGGTTTTCGGATTTGGAAGATAGTGGAAGTCTCGAGGGGAGTCTTAATTTACTTAAGGGAATTGAGAATAATAACGAGTATGAAAAAGTTATCTCAGAAGAAACTGGTAAAAACCCGGAGCAGAATATGGAGGAAACACCTAACAAAGATACTGCTAGCAATAACGATGACACTGAAAGTGAAAGACAACTTGAAAATCATGATAATCTGGATTCAAACGTTGAGAATTTGGTATTGACTGTCGATCAGTTTGTTTGTGTCGAATTTAAATCAAATAAGGCGTCAAAAAAATATGTGGGTAAAATTTTGGAGGTCTTGCCTAATGAGACATTCTATTGCTCATTTTTGAGGCTCGTAAAGCGACGTGATCAGGAATATTATGTGTTCCCCAACGTTGAAGATCTAAGTATGGTTGAAAAATGCCAGATCACCGAAGTTCTGGAGACGCCTACTGAAAGAAGAGGTCATTTTTTCTTCGAACATTAATTCACAGTTTTTTACTAATGTTCTAAAAAGTGAATAAAACTTTTTTTCGTAAATTTTTGCAAAAAGGCGATTTTACATTATTTTCCATGGACATTTCAGAATTGATTGCACTTGCCAAATAGATTTTATGAGTTCGTTTATGAGAATGACAGTGGCTGGTTGCACTTTCCCATATTTCGGGGGGAAGTGCAATCACGGACATTTAAAGGTAAAAAGGAACAATATATTGATACAAATCTCTAATATAACTTAATTCTTATATAAAAGGATAGTAAATTCTTCAGTCTTTTCATCAGTAAAAATTGCATATACATAACACCTTCCCAAAAAAAGATATAGCCACTTGAAATCAACTCTTCAAAAACCCGATTGCATTTACCCCACTCTACCTTATCAAATATCTCCGTTCCACACTTTTGTGATTTTTTCGACTTTTACAGAATGGAAGTCACTAGTACGAAAAAAGGCACGCGAAGGGAAAGTTTCAACGACTGTAGAAGCCGAGTTAATTCAATTGACTGGTAAAGTTGCAATAGATGGAGTACCTGCAATTAACGGCAAACGAAGAGAAAAATAAAAACAAAGCAGTTGTAAACCAAAACCCCAAACCTGCCCTGAAGAACAGGGGTATACCACAGAATAAGTTAGACATAACTTTGTCGGAACTTTGTCCCCTTATGTCCCTAAATCGAAAAAAGTTTTGGGAGGAATTTCCTGTCGGCGAGGAAGCCGATTTTCAAATAACACTAGAAGATATTTAGTTTTACTTTCAATTTTTTGAGCACATTACCCCATGCGCGGTTATAGTACGTAATAATTGAATACGCTGTCATTGACATTCAAGAGTCTTTAAAATATTGGGTAATTATATTTTGATGAATACCGAAATCAACAAACTGCAATTAAGGGCAAACGAAGAGAAAAATAAAAACAAGGCAGTTGTTCAACCAAAAATACCAACAATTTTTAATAGAACAAGTAAGTTAAGTTTCTTTCGTATATACCACATTAAAAAATAAGTGTGGTCCAATTTCTACTGGATTGGATGAGAAGGCTTTTTTAAAATTAATTCCACGTTCGAGTTTCATAATTTCGAAAAGTATAATTTTTAGTTCAGCCGGCTTGAAATCTATCCACAGTTAAAAGGCTAAAAGTATAAAAAATTCTAAATATTTTTAATTTTTTTGCACTTCCTGTTTAGCCGGACATGACTATAAAAGTATAAAACATTGTATTTTAAAATAAAAATCTTCACTCTACTGAACCAATTTGGAATCTTCGAATTTTTCTGGGTTCAAAATAATATGTCAGACTTAAGATTCCTCGGATCACTCTAGATTTTCAAAAGCATCCAGGAGATCCAGGCTCAGAGATCTACATGTCCCCAAAATCTGCCTACGTAAATAAACAAATTTTTTTCCAAAAAAAAACAAATTCCAAAGAGCCAAAATATACAGAAAGTCTCTTCAAGGAGAACCATTCCAAAGAGGTTTGTAACATATGTGATGAAAATTATTCAGTAAGTAAAGAGGACTGGTACCAGTGCTAGGAATGTGGCTTTTGGGCTCACGAAACTTGTGGAATATTGGACGATCTTTTTTTTATATGCCAAGCGTGTGGATAAACCTTTGCTCATTGAAATGACTCTATTTTCCATCTTAGGAACTCCTTGTCTCATCTTAGGTAGGTTCCTTCTTACCTAAAATGGAATTTTCAACTTTCAAAATGATTTTTTAATGGAATTTGATAACGTTTGCTAGTTTTTGGTTGGCTGCGGTCTTATTCTCGTAATACTAAAAATCTTATGTTTAATTTTTGCGTTACTGTATCTCTTTCAACTTTCGAATCAAGTAATGCGTCAAAAGCCAAAAACGCTGGCTGAAGCAATAGCTCTAGCAATTGATGAAAAGGTTATTATTGAACGCCGCACAATGTCTGCAGTTTCTTCTTCAACGGTTATTAATGATGATGTTCTGCATCGTACTGTAAGGTTTGCGTAAAAAAAAGACAAAGAGTCTCTGAAAGATCTCACCTTTCAAATACAGGTGAAGATTCAATAGATCAACCAATGTCTGATAATAATATAGACTCGTATTCGGCAGCTAGAACCTTTACTATTCCAAAAACCACTTTGCTTCGCCCCCACTAAATATGGCAAAACGAAAGCAAATTGAGAAAAGGAAAGCAAAAACATCAAAACAAAAACAGGGAAAAAAGACGACAAAGGCCAGCAAAGGTGGTAAATGTAAAAGGGTGCATGTCGTCTTCCTCGTCAACCAGTGACGAAACAACGGGCCCGGGACCCCTGGGGGGCCCCTGTTGTCCCCTGCACTTTTAGTACCTACTAATTGTTTTTGTTTTTAGAAATTAATAAAAACCAATACCAAAATGAGAATGAAAAAATGTCTTATTTTTGTTTTTTAACAATTAAGTACCTGTCACCGTAAGCTTCTGCTGAACGAACTTTTTCGAAATTGAAAATTGTTAAAAGTTCTCTCAGAAATCGAATGGGGCAGGACCGTTTAAGCATGCTCTCCTTGCTAACCATTGAGGCAAAAGAAGCTTCCAAAATGGACATTAATCACCTAATTGATAAATTTGCTTCTATCAAGTCTCGTAAAAAGAGCTTCAGTTAATTTTTCGTTCATATTATTCATATTGCACATTTTTATTTTCTATGTTCTATTTCTGTTAGAATCTTTGTGTTTGTGTTGGTGAGTTAATTTGTTTTAATTTTTTTAATATAAGATTTAATGCAAGTTGCAAGTCCTCTGAAATTCACGAAATCAATTCTGATGAAATAGCCCCGAAAACACTGAAAACTGCTGTTAAAAAATTACCTCTTCATGCTACTACATTGGGGGTTTTATTCTGAAGTTCTTAGAAAATGCGTGACCTTGAAATTTTTAAAAACCAAATGTAGTTACGTTACTGTCATCAACTAGTTCTGAATGACCTGTTCTTTATACGATACCTATGTCATCAGATGACGACGCTAATGAAAAAGACTATCAAAACGAATGTGTGGGTTGCAAGGAAGACTTCCGAAAAACTAAAAAGAGAAATTTGGATCAAACTTTTGAGGCAAAATGCCTAACTTCTGGAAAACATGAATCAAGGAAGAAATAATACCTAATAAGGTCGTACTCTGCAATTAAAACAGTTTATCTCGCTTCATATGTATGGTCCATGTCATCTACCATACGTGGTCCATCTCACCTACAGAATAGAGGTGAGATGAACTTTTGCGTTGTCAAATATTTTTGCAATTTTCAGGTTCTAGAAACTATATTTTTTAGTTCAATATTGTACCAATCCATAAAATTGTTCAGAATTTTCAATTAGGTAAGACTAAGTTTATAGTATTTCTGGTCTAATTTTTGTCATTTGTAGCTTCTGATGATGACTAAAATATAAGTCGAAACGTTAAGCTGTAATTGAAACTTTCTTTTACAAAGTCCGATAACCTCATTATCCTTTATCATTTCATCACCACAATGGCGGACGTTACGTTAACATCATTGTACCAAAGTTGTTATTTTTTTGCTCTTATTATACCTAATAAAGTTAAAAATATTTTTCCAAAATGTGGTCCAACTCTCCTCGACTTACCCTATTGTAAAAAATGCTTTCTCTTTGTGGCACAAATATAAATGCTTAAAAGCTGTCTTGGACTCGGGTGCATCAATGTCCCTAGTTAAGTTAAATGCTGTTAAAGATTTCGTAAAAGATAAAATTATAAATTATTTACAAAAATGGACTTACAAAGTAATTTGATTCCGACGTATGGAGAAATTTTGTTACTCCTCGTAACGCCAAGAGGGCAACAAAGCACCTCATAAATTTATTATTGTACAAGATAAATTGGATTTCGAGGCTGATTTGTTGATCGGACTCGATTTTTTGGTAAAATTCGGAATCTCCGTAAATTGGAATGCAGACCGCGTCATGGACGAAATTATTCCTTTGCAACAGGAAAATTGCAATAATACCTACATATACCATTTTAATACAAAACGATACATCTAACAACTACCAATTATGTTGCCCATGCACGGAAAATCGTAGCGGTTTCTTCACATGGCAGAAAATTGGTCCTGCTGGTGTGGTTCTTAAACGTGGTGATTCGTGATTCCAACTCTCAGTCAGAGAGCGAACCCGCAGTAACAAGGAGCGATAATAGCCTCGCAACCGAAATTAAAAGCGATAATAACCAGAACTCAAATATAAATTGAGGGAAACTTTCCAAAATACTCACAATTCGATAATTTTAGTAGATTCATTCAATCATTTTTACCTGATTTTGGGAAAACTTCATGTTATATTAATGAGAGTATAAAAAGTCCCGAAATGTGAAGTAATATTACTAGGGTTGTTTTATTCCATCAAATGGAAAAATTATCTGGTAAAATTCCTGAAACATGGTAAAATTACCTTCCTAAACTGGTGAATTTTCTTGCGTGTCCCTCACGTGCATACTGGTGCATGTGCGCATCATGAATTTAGCTGTATTTCAGCTAAGTACATGAAAATTATTGTGCGTTTTGGTGTAATTACAACAAGCACTGCTTTTACTTAAGGCAGATCTGTAAAATTAGTTCTTTGCTGCATTTTTCAACGTCACTTGATTGTAGAAATTTAAGTCATTGTCACTTACATAGTACAGGGTGGGCCCGTAAAAGTTGGAACAAACTTTGTCTGTTAATAAATTTTTTATTTATAATCCGATTTTAATGAAATCTTGTGAGGTTGTTAATTCAACCTTTCTACGTCGAGGCCAATCATTTAATGTACGAACACTCACTTAGTTTTTGAAATATTCTTCATTAAATGGACAGGTGACGTTTAGGGTCGCTGCAAAATTAAATCAACGGTGATGGGCTGCTCTTCTTTGTCTTAGAATCATGTTTGGAGCTTTCTGAGCGGAGTAACACTGAAAAATTAAGATATTTTTTGTTCTCTTACTCAAAAACTAATTTAACTAAAATCTGCAATGTTTCGCGAGAAACCTGAAATTGCAAGTCAAGTTGCCCTTGGAATTTACTTTTGTCGCATTGACAAGCAAATTTTAATCAATTTAAGATGGCTCGATTATCGCTAGAAGAGAAATTTTAATCAAAACGCTCCGAGAGCGTAATTCTAGAGCCATCAGAAAAGTTGCAGTAATGCACCAGATTCTTCTGGCTCCAAAATTACGCTCGTGGAACTGGAGGAGATTAAAATTTTATCTTCTAGTAATAATCGAGCCATGTTAAACAGATTAATTTGCTTGACAATGTGACAGAAGTGAATTCTAAAAGGCAACTTGACTTACAATTTCGAGTTTTTCGCGAAACTGCAGATGTTAATTAATTAATTTTTGAGTAAAAGAACAAAAAATGTCTTAATTTTTTGTTGTTACTCTGCTCAGAAAACTTCAAATATGATTCTAAGATAAAGAGAAGCAGACCATCACCGTTGATTTAATTTTGCAACGACCCTAAATGTTACATCTTCATTTACTGAAGAATATTTCAGAAACTAAATGAGTGTTGGTGTATTAAATGAGTGGCCTCGACGTAGAAAGGTTGAGTTAACAACTTCACAAATCTTCATTGAAATCGCATTATAAATAAACATTTTATTAGCAGCCAAAGTTTGTTCCAACTTTTTCAGGCCCACCCTGTATTTCTCCAAATGTACAGCCAGACCACTGTTTGAGGTTATGGTATATCTTAGGTATACGGGGTATACCCAAGGTAGACCTGTGCGCCGCCGACAAAAACATACCCTACGCCGCCGCCGATTAAATTCACACGGCGCGCCGGCGCGCCGCCGCTGGTTTTTTCCCGGCGGTGACGCCGGGGCCGGTACGTATAATCTGCTGAGATTCTGAGGGCTTCGTTAATTTTAAAAGAACATAGTGTTAGGTGAGCAACCCTTAATATAGTAGAAGTTTTTTAAAAGCTCGACTCGAGTCACGTGACTGGTGCGGTGACGGTACACTGGTACGCCGTGCGTATAATATAATAAATTAAAATTAAAAAATTATTCCTACCAATTTCGTCTTTTTATAAGTTTTCTCGTTCCCCTTGTCACTAACTTCATTAAAAATTATTATTACAAGTGTTTTTTGCGCTTAAAATTATATAAAATTAATAGGTATTTATGCGTTTGCTTGAAATCATGAAAAAAAACATGAAAAACAAAAATCAGCGCCGGCGCGCCGGTTGACGCCGTTGCAAAGCTGTTCGCCGGCGTTTACGCCGGCGCGCCGATCGCCGCCGAGTCAAATTCCGTGTTACGCCGCCGCCGATTAACTACTTGTCGGCGCACAGGTCTAACCCAAGGTAGGACGTTTTTGTTCTATAACCACAAGTTTTGATGAACCAGGACTTAGAATATTTGGAAAGCGGATTAAAGAAAAAAAAAGTTTCCTAGTGAATATTTTGGACAAGGTAAGAACTCCATAGTATTCCTATCAAAAAAACAGCGGGGTTGACGTTCCAGAGAAATGGATACAAGATGTTGCAACTCGCTGGAATTCCACATTCTACATGCTGCGGCGATTTTTGGAACTGGAGGATGCTATACGCTCAACAGTAGCAATTTTGAATTCGGACTTGCCAATTATAACACTTGAAGAATGGGAGTTAATGAAAAATTTGGTTAATATATTAAGTCCTTTTGAAAATGTTACCAGAGCTCTGAGCGGAGAAAAATACATGACAGCGTCCTTAGTTCTTATTGTGTTCACAACAGGACTAAAAAGCGTATTTGAAGAACTATTAAAACGAAA
Source organism: Pycnomerus fuliginosus (assembly GCA_963924575.1). NCBI lineage: Eukaryota > Metazoa > Arthropoda > Insecta > Coleoptera > Zopheridae > Pycnomerus > Pycnomerus fuliginosus. Next base: position 24,866,864 of record OZ004622.1, read on the forward strand.
GGATTTAAAATGCAAATTAACCATAGAAATTGTAAATGAGTTGAAGACATGATTAGATACAAGATTTAAAAATTTGGAACACACAGTATTACTTTAGCTTCTTGTACATTTCTGGACCCCAGATTCAAAACGTACGCTTTCAAGGACGATAAAGTAGTTGAAAAAGTTAAGAAGCAGCTGATAAATATAATTTCATATAAAAGAGGGACAAGACAGCAGTAATACCACTACTAATTTGGCAGAAACAACATCAGTTCAGTCGGAATCAGACAATTTGTTTTGTATTTGGTCGTCTATCGACAAAAGTATAGACACTATCCTAAAGCCAGGAATATCAGATTCCCGGGCAATCATGGAGGTGCAAAAGTATTTAGAAGACGACGTCCTAGACAGCAATAAAGACCCCTTTCTGTGGTGGAGGGAGAATCAATATTTGTATCCCAATTTAGCGATCATATTTAGAGAAAAGTGTTGTGCCTTAGCGACGTCTGTTCCATGCGAACGCTTGTTTTCAAAAGCACGACAGAATTTAAATGAGCGGCGCACCCGACTTAGTTCTAGCAAAGATGAAAAATTATTATTCTTAAACGGAAATAATGATTATGTTTTTACCTAATTGTTTTATGTATGATACCTATTGAGATTTTATTTTTGGTTTCTAATAAATTACCTATATAGGTAGGTACTTACTTCTCATATGTAGGTTTGTAGGTAGGTGTACCAATATTTAGAGCAGCTGGGTGTAAAAATTTTATATTTAGATACCGACTCAACTTTTTTATAGTAAAAAGATGGCGACACGTTGCCTTTTAGAGGCGATTTTCTCGGGAAAACCAGGAAGAGAAGAAAATGGAACGGATGAAGGTCTGCGAGGGACATCGATTAATAGACGAAGTCGTGGTTCCTCTGAACAAATCAGGAAGCAAATTTTTGGCCGTCGGAGTCTTGCCTGTGAAGGACTACAGAAAAATCGTTCAACTAGCAACCCCAATCTGGTTCCTCTACGAGGAGGCTAAAGACTTCTTCATTAGCATAAAAGACATTTTGAAGAAGAATAAGACGACCAATTCGAGGTGCGAGGAGTCTGGTTTGGGTTTTGTTCCTCATTATACTGTTGGGAGGAGGTTTACAAACCCCTAAGCCTATCGACGGTTACAGTAGAGACTGTGCTAAGGTTGAAGCAGTCCGTGTTAACAAATATGTCAACGAAAATATTTAAAACACAACTCTTCCCCGACCTACGGAGCTTCTTCGACGCGATTGCGTTAAGAGTCCACGAGGGCAATGGCAAATCTCAGCAAGACGCTATTTTCGAGGTCTTAGCCGAATCGGAGAGTATCCAAAGAGCCCTAGTCATTAGTGACTGCTTGGGACATTTTTCTTTTTTTTTTGTAGTTTTGGAAAGAGGAATGCTCAATTAAAGAATCCTTGAAAAATAAAAGAAGAGTAATTTTTAGTTAAGAAAATATAAATTTTCAAAAATCAGTAATTTTAAGTATATTATCCTATGCAATTTGGTTCAAAACCAAGCTGATTTCTTGCCGTGTAGTACGAACAGATAACCATAATGTGAATTTGCAGATACTTCACATCATGCTATTTCATATATGACACATAACAACCTGATTTAAGCAACAATATAGGCCCATCCTGGATTCCTATTCATATTACATAATTTTGACATCGTCATCTTGAAATGCAGGTTCAATTTAAAGTGTGACTGCTTGGGCCAATTTTTTTGCATTTAGTCTTAATCGATTCAGGAGATTATAATTCATGCCCATAAAAAAAATTAATAAAGAGTAATTTTTCGTTTTCAAGATATACAGGTTTTTTTTTTAAATCTTTGCTTCTTGAATATCTTCGGACGTAAAAAAGATATTGAAATGAAATAAACGCTGATCAGCTCCGCATGTACAGGGGGATACCTTCGCGCTTGTATTTTTGTAAAAACGATAGCTTCAAAATGAAGGGTCATGAATACGTTGCACATCGGTGTTGGGGCACCCTGTATTGTTACTCTCGACTTATAATATTACTTTAGCAAACATCTGGTCCCACTTACACTATACTCTGTCCGGGATCCACACGACCAAGATTCACCCAATTTCCATAAAAAAAAATAATTTGGTCATTTTCGACTGGGCCGAGAATTCGCCCTTAACGTATAGGGTCCAATTTATGAGATTGCCATGAAGCTCCCACGTACAATTAAACACGAAGTGGCAAAGCACGTGAATTATTTTAAAGACAATAATGACTGGAATTTTTATATTAACAACAAATAAAAATTATAAATATGTTAACCTCTCCACTCCACTTCACTTGAAAAAAAGGGAGGTTACTGCAATCACTAAAATTTTCGAATTTGAGATAACACCAGATCTTCACGTTTTGAGGTCTCAGAAACCCAAAAAGGGGCTTTTAAAATGTGTCTGTGTGTATGTACGTACGTTCGTGCGTTTGTAAACACGCCACAGCCAAAACTATTAGACCGATTTAGCTGAAATTTGGAACATATAATCCATATTTTTTTGACCTGACTAACTGGGAATTTTGATTTCTAAAATTGGATTCCTGTTTTTGTATCTTAGTTTAATCTACTATCTAGAATACAAAGATCCACGCGATCCACTCAGGGCCCGCTCTACACGGGCTGTGTAGGCGGCCGCCTGGGGCGGCAAAATTTTAGGGCGGCAGTTTGGGTTTTCCAAAAAGTTTTTGGGGCGTCACAGTTACACAGTGTCTGTACCTACCAATTTAATTGAGCATTTCTTATAATAATTACTCAGATGAGGTTTTAAAATAAAATGTAGGTATACTTAAGCAAGGGCGGGACCTAGGACGTCCTAGGGGGAGTAGAGTTAGTCGCTATGATTCAAAAATTTCATGCAGAAATGTCCTATTTTAGTCTTTTTGTAAGAAATGCGATCTCAATAAAAAATTCTCCTTATGGGACTTAAGTTTTCCAAATAATGTCACTAACATTCTGAAGTGCTTAGAAAATGCGTGACCTTGAAATTTTGTAAAATTTTCGCCTGCGGCGCATTTTCAACCCCCTCATACCATTACGGACTAACAAATTATTCCCCCATTCAACGAGCCCCACTATTAGGGCCGGCGGCATAATTCTACTTCGCCTAAGACAGCAAAACTTCCTAAGCGGCCCCTGCGTCCACTGGTTTATATTATGGTTTCCCATCAATTCGCCCCCCCCGAGATTGTCTTCTGGATCCGCCACTGTCTCCAGATAGACATACAAAGAACTCTAAATAATGGAAACTGCACAGCCGGATTATTCTTAAGACATAGAACAAGCTTTCGACAAAGTCTGCCATCAAGGCCTTATACTCAAACTTTTGCATTCATAAAACAAATTAAATCATTTATAACCGAAAGAACAACGAAAATAAAATTCCAAGGAACACAATCACAAGAGATCACCCCCGAGACAGGCCTCCCCCAAGGAGCGGTCTTATCGCCGCTATCATATAACATATATTTTTCACCCGTCACGTACAATCCAACCACAAAAACCGTACAATTCGCAGATGACACAGCAATTTGGAGCAACTGCCAAAATTCAAAATCAGCCGCATTTAACATTCAAACCGAACTAAACAAAATCCACGATTGGACAAGGAAATGGAAGTTCAAAGTAAATCCCGATAAATCGCAACTCATACTATTTGTAAACAGATCACAAGCTAGAAACAAAAAATTCACCCTAGACGATCTAAAAATACAAATCGAAGGACAAAGGATCATACCGAAAAAATCCATCAAATACCTGGGAATTACATTTCACAGCTACGGAAACCTGGAACAAGACACGCAATTAACACTGAAGAAATTCAGAAACCAAGCCTGCTATATCGATTAAAAGGTCGAAGTGGAGGATGCTCCCCAGAAACACTAAATCATACCTACATATAAAATGTTTCGTCAGACCAATATTTGACTATAGAGCCCCCTGCTGACGGCCCTCAAACCACATACAATACTTTAATTTTGAGATTTTACATCAGGTAAGTAAATTAAAATTGTCCACGATGTACGTGCTTGACAAAGACATTTCAAAGGCTAATTGATGAGCCTTCCGAGAAGGTCCAAAAATCACCAACCGCATGCACTTCATAAAACCCTCACCCCGGGGGTTGTTTGCCGCTCGAGACGTCTTGCATTTAAGTTTTTAGTTCAGTAGGACTTGTAACTTCATCCAGACAAGTTTAATGTATTTAAATAAATAATAAAGTGCTTCGTCCTTCGAATCTCAAAATAGTTCAAACTAAATTCTAAGTTAACAACAAAGAGTTAACATTTGGTCAGTGCTGAGCCGGATAGTACGAAAAATAAATTATTTAAATTCGGTAAATGGGGAGCACCGTGACGACGCCGCCACCACCAGCATCAAAGAAACCACCCCAGGGCAACAATCAAAGTACACGTCCCAACAAATAAAAGGTCAGTGGTTCTCCTATAACCTATAATTCTCCAATATCCTAATCCCGTCAAAGTGTGACTAGTTTTGGATGAATGTAGGGCTGTGTGCTTTTCATCAAATGGTAAAATGGCAGATGTAGCTGCAATATTTGGGAAACGTGGTACAATCAAATCCCGCTTAACTATGATTCAAAATAATGGTCAAAAATTTCAAAATACTGATGACATTTATGAAATCAAAACACGGAATGCCAGTTTGGAAACAGTTTTTACTGAATTTGAAGCTGTTCAGGTCCAAATTTGAGAAAAATCTACAACTGCGGATCAAACCACAGCTGTGAACAATGAATCAGTTGCGTTTGAAAATAGTATATTAAAAAACACGGTTTATAAGGCCAATTATTATCGCACGAGGATGTTTGGACAACGAGGGCGAAAAGCCCGAGTTTTACAAAATCCGAGTGCGATAAGAGCCTTATGAAACACGTTTTTTATACAATTTTTTCTATTTCGGATATCCAACTTGTTAATATTTTCAAGAAAAATTCAGATTGTCATTTTCAAAGACAGGTTTGGCAGTTAATTCCATTGTTAGACACAATGGTTGTCTAGGTTACGATGTAAACAAACGCCGTACTCTAATAGAGCACATTAGAGAACGCGTTAATTAATAGATGATAGCCAAAAGTAAGAAGTTTTCCGGTTCATATTCAGAATGGAATTAATTTTTTGACACATTTGAACTATAATTAATAAAAACCGAGATTTAAATGATTGTCAAAAAGTTCCACTATCTAAAATCTTGTTTAAAGAGTGAAGCTTCTCAGGCAGTCGATTCATTATCAATCTCAATAGCTAATTACGCTACATCTTGGGGTAATCTCAAAAGGCGTTACGAAAATAAAAGTTTAATTGCTCAAGAACACGTTATGTTCAATTTTAAATTCACCTAACATTCTAAAGGGCTGTCATTCTGCATTGAGACAATTAATTAATTGCGATCACAAATATCGAGGCATTAAAGGTATTGCAATTATCTACCGATCAATGGGACGCGTTGCTTGTTCCCATAAAAGTGGAAAAATTGGATGAAACTCAAAAAAAGGGGTGGCAAGGCAAGTTAAACACCCGAAATCCCTAAATTTGATGATCTTAAATTTCTTGAGAAGAGATGTTTAACTATAGAATCTTTAGAGTCCCTCAATAAAACATCAAATGAATCAGGTTTTAATAACAACCAAGTATCTCATGCTTGAAAGACAACCAATAATGTCAAAAGTAATCAAAACAATTATAACAAATCTAATTAAAACGCAAACAGCGGTCCACGCTGCAATTAACAATAAAATGAACTGTCCAATTTGTGATGGTCCACAGTTGTAAACTTTTAATTCTGCAATTCTTGAAAGGGTCGGTATGATTAAGACTTTGTGGAAAATGTTTGACCGAATCACACCAGCAACGATTGCCCATCCAAATTTGTTTGTGGTATCTGCAAGGCGAATCATAACATGAAGAAGCTACCGCAAGTGGTAGTGAAATGACGATTATTTTGCCTTCTGCAGTTTGCTAACCTGACGTTAAAAAAATTTAAAATCTGGTCAACATAATCTTAAGGCCCAAAATAATCAACCTATGGACAAAAATTATTTATTGCATGAAAATAGCTCAATTTGAAATCTCGTGACGTCACATTTTTGGTCCAATCAAAAAAAAATTAAGGCTATCTGGAAGGTTTTTAGTACCCATACACCCTGTAAAAAATTCAAAACTCTAGCTTCAAAGGAAAAGGTCGTTTTGCCGCTGGACACTAGTGTTGGACCAGCCTGTATACCTAGTGATTGAAATAAGAAACAAGTTGTGATCATGCATGCTTTTTTTTGCGTCCAACAAAGGCTAGTTGCTGCTTCAAAACTTTGTCTATACATCATAACTGATAGAACTTAGGTAGTTCATAGCTTTTGTTACTTAGGTATTTTGAATAGTTAATGTATACAGGGTGGGTAATTTTTCGATGCTCACCATTGGGATCTCCTAAACGGTAAAAAATACAGGGTCGGTTAAATTATAGAAAAGTTGAGCTATTCCTTGGCGATTAAGAATCTGAAGAGAATTCCCCGATATTGTAATTCGTTCCTGAGTTATCACAAAAAATCTGAAAATTGGCGATTTAAAGAACAATTAATATCTTCCTAACGATTGATGTTATTTTAATAAAACTTGGAACTTTTACATTTTTGACAGCTGTCAATTGAATGGAATTGACAGAAATTTTCTAGGCCTCCTAGATTTTGAGTAACGACAGTCAACTTTGAATATTGAATTTTAAAACCGCCAGATACAGAGAAAAATTAGCTTTTCAAAAATGTAACCAACATGGACGTTTTTAAAAAAATATGTGAAAGCCCGAGTTACACGATCGCAAGACGGATTTTATTACTGTTGAATTCAATTGTTTTCACATGTTACAAGAGATTGAAGAAGTCGGCGTACTTTTTTACAATTGTTTTTCATTTAAGTTTAGGCTCATTTTGCAAATTATTCCTACCAATTTTCAAATTCTGACATCTGTCAAAAAGGTTCATGTTGAGTACATTTTTGAAAAGCCAATTTTTTTATGTATTTGATAGAGTCAAAATTCAATATGGCGGCCATAAAAGAATTAAAAGTTGACTGTCGTTATTCAAAATCTATCGATGCCATTCAATTGACAGCTGTCAGAAATATAAAAGTTCTAAATTCTATTTAAATAACATCGATCGTTAGGAAGATATTAATTTTTCTTTAAATTGGCAATTTTCAGATTTTTTGTGATAACTCAAGAACGAATCAAAGTATCGGAGAACTCTCTTCAGATTCTCAATCAGCAACAAATAGCGCAACTTTTCTGTAATTTAACCGAACCCCTATCTTTTACTGTTTAGGAGATACCAATGGTGAGCATCGAAAAATTACCCACCCTGTATACAGGCGGTTATGCTTGGCACTATTTTAGCCTGAGATTCCCCATTGGAAATGGTGATGATTGGTACAAAAATTTGTAGGTCGAAGTCGCTTCCTAGGGAGCCACAGCTCCTCAAAGGTGCGCCATCGGGAGCAGTTTTTTCAGATATCTCAGGAACAGACTGTCGGATTTTAATGAATTTTGGGGGCTATTGGTACTGTATGGACCTACGTTTACACTGTGAATTTTATCAAATTCTGACAATTTCTGAAAATGAAACTATATTAGCAAATACAACCTATGTTATCTACTTTTCTTGTGGAGAGGACCCCCTTCTACACCTTGCCGTCTGGTTAATACTAATTATTGGTATACTATTTAATCTTTTTGGATGCTCGTATGCAATTTTTGCGCAATGATTACGTCCCGTCGCTCTTTAAACCTACTTCAACATATTTCAGAATTCGATCCTCCACCACCCTTTAACATTTTCTCTCGAATGAATTCCCTTCACTACCCCCTGTGCAGAGCTGGGAAAGTTACTTTGAAATAGTAACTAGATACTTTTCAGGTTACTTTTCATAAAAGTAACTTAAGTTACTGAAGTAACTAGATACTTTACTGAAAAAAGAACTTAGTTACAAGATACTTATGAAAAGTAACTAGATATAGTATCTTAGTTACTTTTGAAGTAACTTTGTTACTTTTGGTATCTAGATACTTTTAAAAAGTAACTAAATACTTCTGTAAGTAACTAGATACCGTATTTTGGTTACTGTTGGCGTAATTTAGTTACTTTCATTAATGTTATAGAAACGGTTGGGATTAGGTTTAAATTTTAGTAAATAGGTACCTCGACAACTTCGGCGGAGGATAATTTTTTAAAATCTCTAGCTAGCTACTCATATTTTGCGCTTTATATGTTGTCCCATTAAAATTTATTTATTATTTATTTATACCAATAGGTTCATCTAGATTTATAATAATTAGAGCAAGCCAGTTTCATTGCGTTGCGTTACTAACCAAAAAATAAAGATCATGGTCCACTAAAATTATAAATTTTGATGATCATGGTATGTACAATACATACAGCATACAGGGTTTATTTTTAAAATTTCCACCTTGAATATGTTTGGATGTAATAAAGATATTGAATTGAAATAAAAGCTGGCCAATCCCGCACGGAGGGGGACACTTCCGCGTATATTAAATTGCGTAAGACATCTTTAACTGTCGATGGACAGGTAACTTTAAAAGACGCGAATAAACTTAAAAGGTATGTAATTATAGCAAATTTAATTTTTTGTTCTAGTCAGTCTCATGGACTATCCTTTTGCCGGCGACGTGTTCTGGCCCTTGGCCTTTTTCATGTTCAGCGAAGAGGGCCGCAAGATGGTGGGGGAAGGTCGTTACCCAATTGTGTCGTTGCACCTGCGGGCAATTTGGAACCTGGGGTTCCACACCCTACCGGGTAAGAGCCTGGGTGGCTGGCCCATGTTCACGTTGGGCCTCATGGAGGGTCTGTTAGTAAGAGCAGTGGTAACAAGAACTTCCATTCGTGGTCATTCACGAGTGGAAGTTCTCTATGACCTTCCAGACCTACCGAGTGGCCACCTGGTTTATGCCCGGGATTATGTCTTTGGGGGTGTCGTCCCCTTCCTACCGCTCCCGCCGGGTGTAACGCACGGGGACCTCCGCTTCTTGCGCCCAGGCCGCCAACTGACAAGGAGTCCCGTTTCCTGGTGGGCAAATGTCCTCCTGCATGGAGAGGGAAGACACCTGTTACCACCACCAGGAAGTTATTCTTCCCTCATATTTAGCATCGAGTGGAGGACATTCCTCGAGGCAAATTATTCATCAGAGTGGGTCGCCGTGGCCAATAAGAGGGTGGTGATCCACAGATCTTGCGCGGGATATGTCCTCGTCCTCATCCCGCAGGACTCGGCCCGGACATTTTGCTGTTAACTCAGCGTATTTATGGATCACCACCGGAAGATATCCCGCTTTCCCTATCTTCCTTCGTCCCCATCTATCCTTTGCCACAGTAAAGTTTCCTAACTGTCCGGCAGTTCCCTTCTCTTTCCCACTGACATATTAACTTCGATGTTCCCATTAACTATTCCCAGGCCAGGCCGCAAGCTAGCGAGGAGCCCGGTTTCGTGGTGGGCTAATTTCCTCCTCCATGGAGAGGGTAGAAGATGACCTTCTACCTTACTGCCCCGATCCGCTGAAGGTAGAAGCTCCGTCATATAACATTACGCATCCAAGAGAGGTAATATTATTACTTAAGCCTTTAAATTTTTAAAAAAATTTTGTTCCAGACTGTCAGGAGTTTATTGGACAACACAGACGAAGGGGCAATAATCAAGAACACCCGGAAAGAAGTTTTTAAGAAACGACCTTTGTAAACTCATCATGATAAAGAACGAGTTTTAAATTTCGAAGGACATCAGGTATAATTTGTTTAAATAATCGTTTTGCCATATTTAAATTGTATTTGCTCACATCTGTACATAACGACATTTTTTGGTTGCGACAGCCTCCGATTTATAACTTAAAATATTAGGGTATTGACGGTCGACTATAAGGCAAGTTGCGCTATTGTAGGAGCTATATTTTTTGTGAAATTGTGATATTTTTGGAAAGAAACATATTTACTTGTCACGCGGTAAAAAGAGTTAAATTGCTTCATAGCCATATCCCACGGGGTGGATATAGAATTGTAGAAAACGCATTGAACGGGGGAGAGAAAAATTTGGGGTGCTGCGGGTCAAATCGTTCCTTGGGGTCTATAGAATCACTATACAAAGCCGCTTGCTTTCTTCATTAAATGCACGTTTCTTTTGCATACCGCTTCCACTATAAGAAGAGCTGGATTATCCTTTAATCCCTCACTTGTGAATTAAATTAAAACTTTTCGATCTTCAATAAAGTATCTCTTTATGGCGTTGTATAACAAATAATGATTTCTGGCAAGTTTCATGAATTGTCCCGGCGCCTCCACCATTTCTAACAACTATCACGATTTCTCTTTTTTTCAATTGCCATTAAAGAAACTGGATTATCTTTTAATCCCTCACTGCGATTCTTTCTCGTAATGTCCTTGTCGAGCATGAAATAGGGCTTACTTTAGACGATAAAATTTTTAATTTTCTCGAGTCAATTTATAAGTAATTTGTTTAGAAAATGCTATTTTCGTTTCCAGTGTATCAAGGGCCCGAGGGCTTAAAAGAGCAATTATAACCTCGCTCCCCAGAAAATACAGCAGTAAACATTTCACATTGAAGTGGTAAGTATAACTTCTCGATTTTCGATAAAGTATCTGTTTACAACCGCAATGTTTCTTTTTCTTCTAACCGCCATAAGACAAACTGTATTATCCTTTAATAAATTAAAACTTTTCATAAAGTGATCTCTATAGGCCTTGTATAACAAATAATAATTTCGGGCATGAATTGTCCAGGCGTCTTCACCATTTTTACAGACGATGGAATTTTAAATTTTCTCTTTCATGACTAAAAATTGGGCCAATTCATAAGTAATTTGCCTACAATTTAACCATAACGATTTATTTTAAGAAGGGAATGCTCTAAAATCGGCGCCCTGGGTTGGACATACACTTTAAATGTTTTAAATATCTACCAACAGGCCCAGGGGTGTAAAAGAGCGATTATATAACCTGTTACCCCAGAAAATACGACAGAAAGCTATAATGTATTACTTATTGTAAAGTGACCGTTTAAGCCCGATAGTACGTACGTGAAGTCCAGAGAGTCTTTGTTGAGTGCATTTCTACATTCTTCTTCTTTTTTTTTACGACCTCATCAGTTTTAAACAATGGAAAGGAAAAATGAACCGATAATTTATATTAAGTGTGAAATGCTCTAAAATCGGCGCCCTTTGTTGGACATCAGTTAAGGACATTTTAAATATGTACATACCAACAGGCCCAAGGGAGTAAAAGAGCGATTATATAACCTGTCACCTCAGACGACATAAAGCAATAATTTATTATCTATTGTCTGCAGTTTTAATTTAGTATCAAGTGGACCTATGTAAAGTGACCGTTTAAGCCCGATGGTAGTACGTGAAGTTTGGAGAGAGGCCATCCCTTTAATTAGACACGCTTTCGAAGGGGTTCGTTAATTTGAAATGCACATGTAATTTCTAAGAATTTGGAAAACGTTTAACTAAAATTAAATTGTTATAATAGCCACTACGTGAGGAACGGATTCCTTTGCATAGGTTTATTCAATAGATGCACAGGTAATCCGGGCTAAACTCCGGGTAGACCTCGTTTACGCAACACTACTACCTTGGCCAGGTACGATATACGTAAAGGAGATGAAACTTTCGTCCTACATCACAACTAAAATAATTGCTACCGCTAAAACAATTAATACCAGCTGTTACCAGTAAGGGCTATCCGAAAGGTAATTTTTCAAACTACTTTCGTAGATATTCACATTGAACTCAAAATTGAAAATACGACAACGGGGGAATTTTTTCATCTGTGCGAAGACGAAAGTTTCATTTCCTTTAGGTATATAGGTAGTTGGCTATCTTAAATCTGTAAATTTTTTATTGTTTGCAACTAGAGTTCAGCCAGAGAAGTTGTTATTTGTTAATAAGTTAGGATTTAAGTACATTGTAACACTGATATGCCGTACCAGTAGTACTACCATTTCCAGTAACTTTTCAGATTTTAGGATATTGCATCAGGTAAATTTCATCTGGCGTTAGCTGTACCAACTACCACTTGTACTTCTACAGGCAGAGCACATATATGTTGAAATGCAACGCCTTCTAGTTCGTGAAACCCTAATTTAAATAAGTTTCGCTAATTCTCAACATATTGAATTTTTTTTACTTATCTCTCTCTTGTCTCTTCCCCCTCGTGCAAAATTTTCATAATACACCTTTAACTGTCTATGGACAAGTAACTTTAACAGAAGCGAATAAACTTAAAAGATATGTAACTATAACAATTTTAATTTTATGTTCTAGTGAGTCTCATGGACTACCCCTTCGCAGGCGACGTTTTCTGGCCTTTGGCCTTTTTCATATTCAGCGAAGAGGGTCGCAAGATGGTGGGGGAAGGTCCTTACCCCATTGTGTCGTTGCACCTGCGGGCAATTTGGAACCTGGGGTTCCACACCCTACCGGGTAAGAGTCTGGCTGGCCCATGTTTTTCTAAATAATTGCTAGGAATGAAAGGAACTAGATTATACAAAGAATCTCATCATCCACATATTCAAACAACTTATAATATAATCAAGGCAATTCAGCCATTTGTAATGTGTGTGGGTGACAGTATTTTAAGTATTTTTGAAATTTTCGTCTACATGGACGGAATTAAATATAAATTCACGAGTCTATTACGTGCAGTAGACATATGTTTTAAATGTTTCTATGTTTTTAACATGAGATCTCCGGTTGAGGCAACAACTTTCTGGACGTTTATTGAGAAGTACTTTTACAGTATCAATTCATCAAACAATATTTCTAAAGTCCACGTATTAACTGAAGCCTTAAACGCTGAAAATCTCCAGTTACAAAACTAGATAGATAGTAGGTATAAGGTCGTGTGTAAATAAATTTTCACGTTACTGAAAAAAAGTACCGACTCTTTCAAGAATACATAGAAAAATTTGCGAAGACTTGGACTACCAAGGTTGCGAAGAGTCATTGCGAAAGGAGCTCCACAAATTGGGTTTCCGTTGGCGAAAATTCAAAAATAACAGAAAAGTCTTAATGGAAAAGCCTGACATTCGTCGTTTGAGAGTCGAATTTCTCAGAAGAATGCGAAATTATCGTCAGGAAGCACGTCCTATCGTATATAAGGACGAAAGCTACATTCTCTCTTCTTATACGCATGATAAGACCTGGAATGACAATTCTAATGAAGGACTCTTCTTGTACTTTTCTTGTGGAGAGGACTCCCCTCTACAACTTGCCCTCTAGTTAATACTAATTATTGGCACACTATTTAATCTTTTTGGATGCTCGTATGCAATTTTTGCGATGATTACTTCCTGTCACTCTTTAACCCTATACTTCAACGTGTTTCAGAATTCGATCCTCCACCACCCTTTAACATTTTCTCTCGTATAAATTCACCTTCACAACCCCCAACCCCCTTTGATACCCCGCTGATCTTTTTCCAGACCACGTTATGATCGCCCCACGAGGCCCGTACGCCAAGTACCGCCTAACCAGTTTCTGACTCCACCTGTACAAAACCCGGAGGAAGCAGAGCACATATATGTTGAAATGTAACATCCAGCGAAAGCCTAATTTAAATATTACACTGGTTTCGCTAATTCTCAACATATTGAATTCTTTCCCCTTATCTCTCTTTTGTCTCTTCCTCCTCTTGTTAAATTGCGTAAGACTGACTATGGACGGGTAACTTTAAAAGACGCGAATAAACTTAAAAGGTATGTAATTATAGCAAATTTAATTTTTTGTTCTAGTCAGTCTCATGGACTATCCTTTTGCCGGCGACGTGTTCTGGCCCTTGGCCTTTTTCATGTTCAGCGAAGAAGGCCGCAAGATGGTGGGGGAAGGTCGTTGCCCCATTGTGTCATTGCACCTGCGGGCAATATGGAACCTGGGGTTCCACACCCTACCGGGTAAGAGCCTGGGTGGCTGGCCCATTTTCACGTTGGGCCTCATGGAGGGTCTGCTAGTAAGAGCTGGGGTAACAAGAACTTCCATTCCTGGTCATTCACGAGTGGAAATTCTCTATGACCTTCTAGCCCTACCGAGAGGCCACCCGGTTTATGCCCGGGACTATATCTTTAGGGGTGTCGTCCCCTTCCTACCGCTCCCGCCGGGTGTAACGCACGGGGACCTCCGCTTTTTGCGCCCAGGCCGCAAGCTAACAAGGAGCCCCGTTTCGTGGTGGGCTAATTTCCTCCTCCATGGAGAGGGTAGAAACTTTTTACCCCCGCCAGGAAGTTTTTCATCAATTATTTTTAGCATTGAGTGGAGGGCGTCCCTCAATGCTAATTATTCCTCGGACTGGGTCGCCGTGGAAAATAAGAAGGTGGTGATCCACAAATCTTGCGCCGGTTATGTCCTCGTCCTGATCCCGAAGGACTCGGCCCCGGACATCTTGCTCTTAACTCAGCGAGTTTATGGAACACCACCGGAAGATATCCCGCTTACCTTATCTTCCTTCGTACCTATCTATCCTTTGCCCCAGTAAAGTCTCCTCACTGTCTACACTATCTACAAAATGAGTCCGAATATACTCCGTAAGAGGATATACGGAAAGAAAATCTCCTGAACATTTTCCGTTAATGTCCTGAATTCCCTTCATTCCCATTTATCCGTTACCCCAATAAGGGTATTCCTTTTCTTCCATTGTTAGCGAGCGAAGCGAAACCATTAACGTAGATGACCTTCTACCTTACTGCCCCGATCCGCTGAAGGCAGAAGCTCCGTCATATAATTACGCATCCAAGAGAGGTAATATTATTACTTAAGCCTTTAAATCTTTTTAAAAATTTTGTTCCAGACTGTCAGGAGTTTATTGGACAACACAGACGAAGGGGCAATAATCAAGAACAAACAACTTATAATATAATTAACCTCCCCCCCCACCCACCATATAGGCAATTCAGCCATTTGTAATGTGTGTGGGTGCCAGTATTTTAAGTATTTTTGAAATTTTCGTCTACATGGACGGAATTAAATATAAATTCAAGAGTCTATTACATGCAGCAGACATACAGGGTATCCCTCGACGAGCGTCAGTTAGCCGTATCTGGAGAACTGTTTTTAGCATCGTCATGAAAATTTGTACGCAGGGGTTTCAAGTAATTTTGAATCGACGTAAAATATTTTCATCAATGGCGCGCTTCCGGTTATACCGGAAATAGGTACTAACTTTCTTATTTTAAATGGAACATCCTGTAAATTATGATATTTTTGGATTCTACGTTTAATTATAGGTGAACTGTTACTAAGAATTGCTATGCCAAAAATCAACCGTTTTTGAGAAAATCAAGAATTTCGCTTTTTTATGTCAAGTGCAGGCCTAACTTCAAAAAGCTGTAACATCCTTACAGTATGAAATGAGGAAACGATATTAATTTAGCATGAAGATTAATGTAGGGTGTATCCGCCCGTGCACTCAAATTGGGTAAAATACATACAGGGTGTTCTCTGCAAATTTTTAAACATCATTGGTCAAAAAGTCAATTTTTTCAAATGGAATGCCTCAACTATTTTATGTCATCTCGTTGCAGAATTTAATTGTCTATCATTTTAGTCTACATGTTTGCCATATTAAAAAAAAAGTTTTTGTGATATTTCAAAGTATTTGGAATTTGAACAAAATTTCATGTTTAGCACGATTTAATAACCAAAGTTAGCTATGATTTTAGGAGCCTTGAGAGTTCCTTAAGGCTGCTCTAACGAACATTGAAGCCCATTTTAATCCTGTTTTAAAATATGAAATTTTGGTCAAATTCCAAATACTTAGAAATATCACAAAAACTGTTCATTTAAGTATGGCAAACATTTAGACTAAAATGATAGACAATTAAATTCTGCATCGATGGGCCATAAAATAGTTGGGGCATTGCATTTGAAAAAATTGTCTATTTGACCAATGAAGTTGATGAAGTTTAAAAATTTGCAGAGAACACCCTGTATGTATTTGAACCAATTTGATTCCAAGGGCGGACACACCCTACATTGGTCTTCATTCACAATTAATATTGTTATCTCATTTCATACTGTAACGATGTTACAGCTTTTTGAAGTTAGGCCTGCGCTTGGCATAAAAAAGCGAAATTCTTGATTTCCTCAAAAATGGTTGATTTTTGGCATAGCAATTCTTAGTAAAAGTTTGCCCAGAATGAAACGTACAATCCAAAAATATCATAATATACAGGGTGTTCCATTTAAAATAAGGAAGTTAGTATCTATTTCCGGTATAACCGGAAGTGCGCCATTGATGAAAATATTTTACGTCGATTCAAAATTAAGTGAAACCCCTGTGTACAAATTTTCAAGACGATGCTAAAAACAGTTCTCCAGATACGGCTAACTGACGCTCGTCGAGGGATACCCTGTATGTTTTAAACGCTTCTATGTTTTTAATTTGAGATCTCCGGTTGAGGCAACAACTTTCTGGACATTTATTGAGAAGTACTTTTACAGTATCAATTCATCAAATAGTTTTTCTAAAGTACACGTCAAGCGCGGCTGGTCCCATGAAGCAGGTGAGGCAGTGCCTCACCTGAGCTTTTTAAAATCAATCAAAATTACCAATTATTGTCAATTCGAAATTTTACCGCGCTACCGGCTTGCACGGCTCAACGTGATAACATAAGCCAAGCTGAGAATTCCCGTTAGGAGCCGAAACTGGCCGAAAGTAGATGGACCGAGAACCGAGAGGCACCAGTAAATTTGCCGCACGCCGGGGTGGACACCGCCTGATGTTTTCTGTACGCAACGTAGTAAATCTCGGACTTTTTTTGCTCGACTAGTAGTCGAAGATTTAAGAAGCCTATGAGGCAAATCTCGAAAAGCCTCTAACCAATCACGGGCTTAGAATCTAGAACTGTATCATGCACTACAATAAGGGCTGCAAGGTCGTGCACATGCTGTAAAATGCAACCTGTTTGCTGGTTTCTTTTCTTCTTTTTCATTGAGTAGTGAAAATTGGTACTTATAGGTACAGATAGTGTAGTGGGTGCTGGTGCATTTGTATTGCGAAGGTATTTTTATTCAAATCCTTGAGTAAGTGAGCAGCAAACATGTTTCAAGAAGCAGATATATCCGTTCGAGAATGTGGTGAGGATGTCGTTGATTTTTTATTGAAATTTTCATTTTCTTCCCTGTCATACGATGATAAAATTTTTGTTAAAGAACTGGGAGTTCCCCACCCAGATCTCAGCAAAATATTAGTTAATATCGGTAGTGGATCTGGAGTTCGTAAACAATCATCAACTTGTTTCATTAATGAGCAAGAGGGATGAAATTTTGCAAGATTTTTTTAAAAAGTCCTCAGTTTTTTCTGGGACTTCCAAAACAATTCAATGTTATGCCCATTCTTTAAATTTGGTTTTGAGTCAGTCATGCAGTTGCATTAAAGAGGTCAGAATTTTTTTCTCTAATCTTTTCTTCATATTTTTCTAAATCCACAAAAAGGAGCAATGTTTTAAATACAATTTGTAAAAGCAGATTACCAACTCGTTGGAATTTTACATCTCGAATTGTATCTACCGTTCATTCCAATCAAGAGAAATTGATTGAAGTTTTTAATTTTATCATCAATGACGCCTCGTTCGATGCCATTTCGGTAAGAAAAGCAGTAGCCTTACGAAATCTCTTGCAAGACAGTACATTTCTCTTCTTTTTGGATGTTTTCAATTTAATTTTGGAACAAACTGATGTTGTCTATTCAATTCTTCAAAATAAATTTACAGATATTCTGTATTCAAGAAGCCGTTTACAGTCACTTATTCAAAAATTAACTGAGTTCAGAAATGTACCAATACACTTTGAGAAAATTTTTGAAAAGATGTCCCCGGAACAGACTGAAGCCAAGCGAAGAAAAATTAGCGATATACAGGATCGAGGTGAACGTTACAAGCAGCTTTTTTGCGAAATATTAAACACGACCATCTTACAAATTCGAGAGAGATTCGCAGATCTTGATAAGCTAATTATGTTCGACTTGTTAAACGTAAGTAAATTTGAATCGTTTTCAAAGGTGTTTCCTGAAAATTTGCTACAAAATTTGGTAAAACAGTACAATTGCTTCGATGCAGCTCGTCTTAAAAGCGAACTGTCACTTTTGTACTCTCACAAAATATTTGGAGAGAGTAAAACGCCCTTAGAAATGCTCAAAATGAAATCTGCACAATCTCTACACCTTCTCGTGGTTCTTGCTGAACAATAAAATGTTGATAATTACTTTAAGTATTAGGTACAGTGACATTATTTTAACGCGCAACATATCCCACTGTATTTCCCATGCATTGACATGATGCGTTAAAATAATGTTACTGTATACCTACCTACCTATACATATTCCACACTTTTATAACATTTTATTGACCAAGTAGAGCAAAGCAACCCTTCAGATAATAGTGTTAATAACATCAATGCCTATAATCTTTCAAAAAAATTTCGCGCACCGTCATACTTCTTCCTAAATGTGCCTCACCCTATCAAAACACCACGAGCCACTGCTTCGTACCTATCTATCCTTTGCCCCAGTAAAGTCTCCTCACTGTCTACACTATCTACAAAATGAGCGCTAACGAAAAAAGAAAAACCAGTAATCTGTGGCAGTTTTTTACTGCGAAAAGTGACTTAATTGCAACTTGCGATATATGAAAAGTTTACATTCTGGTTCCGAGTAAAACTCAAGCCTTTGTGTTTTGAAGAGCAAGGCATCTCTGTTTCTGTTTATTGAGTCCTGCAGAAGTTTTCCGGAAAACATACAAACAATTATTTATCCTGCTCAACGCAACGGATTTTTGGCCCATCCCGAAAATATTTTGAAGATGAAGAACAGAAATACAGAGCTTGGAATTCGACGTATCTTAAAAGCTCGGACAACATCAGAAATACGTGAATTTACTGTTCCTCCTATTTTTAACGCAACTCATTATTCTGAATTAATATTCTAGAACGACGTAAGCGTTACTGAGCCGCTAATTACTAAAAATATGGAAATTATTTTACAAATGGCCTCCGAATTCTTTCAATTTTCCTCATGTGAGGGATTCATTCAAGCCCGCATAAAATCCAGAACAACGTTACCATCATTAGAGACAAAATCAGATTATTTCCAACATAAATAAATAATAGTTAATCAACGCAGTGCCAAAACTCCACATTGTCTTGTTCTTGTTCTATTGTTACATTTATATTTCTGTGCTTTTGTTTTGCTTTAGTTTAACAACCAAATAAACTTTTTGTAAATATTTCGATTTTTTATCCCAAAGTTTGACCCTTTTGAGGAACTTAAAAACGACAAAATGCTGTGTTCAAATTTTGTCCAAAGCTATTATAATGGTAAAAGAGGACCTTAGTAGCTACGGCATAAAAAAATTTCAAGGAATAGGGGAGAGTGGGGCTACAGTGGACATGGGGCTAGTGTAGACAGTTTGAATTTACCGCCAATCCGGTAAAGAAAAATTCTGAAAAAATTATATTTGGTTGGCAGCGAAGACCTCATTCGGTCAGACAGATGGCGCAACCCGCCGTCTTCATCGTCTTTTTGACAGAAACACTTATTTGTTTTTCTACGCCCTTTATTGAAAGTACGCTTTTCTATTTGTCAGTAGAGAATAGAAAGTTGGCGTTTGCGGCTGAGCGAGCGGAAAAATTATTGCCGCTTACCAAGCCGAAAGTTAGTTTTTCTGATAGGATAGAGATTAATAACTATTTTAAGGAAACTTTATTAAACAATTAGATTAGGTGCCTATTGAACAATAATAAATTAAACCAGATGTTCCAATGATAATTCAATGATTTCTACTTATACTACTGTTATAGTGATCTCTTGTCATTACGGATGGGGACATGGATTTATCGTTACTACTGTTATGAACAATTTTAAAATTTATAGTACAATTTTCACAATTCTGAACTTGTATACCAGAGCCCAGTTCATGAAGTTTTGCAGATGTTACGTTGTTGTTGACTACCGCAGGCTCAGGGTTTTGTCCGAGAATCTTGTGAGACACTGCAATCTTGTTTTCTAGTGATTCCTCTATATAGCCCTCTGCCACAGAGGTGGACTTCCAACCTCCGTGGCGTTTTAAACTGGTAATATCCGCTCCAGCATCTGCCAGTAACGTTGCGGAAGTTCTTCGAAAACAGTGACCAGTGTAGGAAGCGCAACCAGGTAAATTCAAAAATTCCGCTATACGCTTCGGCATATTGCCAAATGTGTTCATCCCCACGACTCTGTTCGTGCACTTTCCATTCTCATACCTCAAAAATAATCTCTGCGTCGTTGCATGGGATGGACGGAGTGCCACATATTTACGGCAAAAGCCCAAATAATCCACTTCGTGTTCTCCTCCTTTAGACACAATAAAAGTACGCTGAACTCCAGTTTTGGTATTGGGAATTTTTACAACCATGATTGTCCCATTATCTTCTATGTCGTGAATCAGCATTTTGGTCAGCTCGTCGCGACGACAGGCCCCGAAAATACCGAATATTAAAGCAACCTACAATGTCATCATTATTAAAAAATAATTTAGCGCCATAATTTACCTTCAACATCAAATAACACTCATCCGGAGCATCTGATAGGAACCTGTTAATCTCTTCCCTTCTCAGCACCTTTGATTTCTTGGCCCTGTATCCCACTGACTGTTTCTTTAGAAATGCTATCAATCTGCTATATTTTGAGATATCTACGTTATGTTTGGAAGACAGAGTGCTCTTCAACATTGAATACACTGACCATATAGTAGATGATTTCTTCGTTCTCGAAATTTCCGACAAATAAGCCAGCAATATATCTTCAGAGTAGGATGATTTAACTTGATTGGTTTTGCACCATTGCACGAACAACGTGTATTCTCTCTCGTACCTGGTCTTCGATTTGTCAGGTAACAAATTCAAGATTACGTTTTTCGCGGCTTCCTTTATGTGTGGCGGGGTGCATTCCAGATCCACTACACTCTCGTCACTACTATCAATGTCTGCCATTCTGACCAAGAGAACAACGAAATCTCTAGTTTACAGTCGCTTTGAAAAATTTTTGACGTATTTTGAAAAATAACAAAAGCAGTGTCATAGGAACGTCCACAGATAACTACAAAAAATTCATGTACTGATTGACGACATGCTGTTTTTTAAAAATTGAGAAAAATATGCTTCTTCTTGCCTTATTTATAAGGGGCGTAGAAAAAATAGTATGTGTATTGAAAGCGTAAAGTGCCTTTTGTGCTCTCACAAGTTTGCTGCTCTCGCCTAAAGGCTCGAGCAGCAATTTACTTGTTCCGAGCACAAAAGTTGCACTTTCCGCTTTTAATACACAATGTACTATTTTGCGCCATAAACGTAAATTTATAAAGTCGCACGCGTCCTGATAGAATAAGGGTAAATTCTGGAGTTTGTGGGACTGTCGATACAGCACATTGAAGGTATGTTATCTAGCTACATTTTATTTTTAATTCATTCAAATATATCTTCAACTTTTGAGGTTATCAATGACAGTATTTGAAATTGTCTGTCGGGGCTAATGTGGACAAAAAAAATGGGGCTATTGTGGACATGTCCACACTAACCCCATGCACCATGTTTTTGGTGAAATGAGTCTAAAATTGGAAAAATTTTGTTTTAGCATGGTTCGTACTTATAAGCGAAAGACTGAAAGGTGTAATATTTCAGAAGATGTGGTTAAGGAGGCCATAATGGAAATTGTAAATGACAAGAAATCCATAAGGGAAACAGCTGCCAAATTTGGTCTAACCAAATCCATGCTACATAAAAGGCTGAAACTGTATAAACAGTATCATCCAAGAAATAATGAAGCAAATGCGTCAGATTCTGGAAATTCAAGTGATGATGACATTATCTCAAAAACTTTAAAAGTTGTGGGCAGAAATAAATTCAGGACCCATCAAATATTCTCAGATGATGAGGAGTTTCAATTATGTGAGTATTTTAAAAGAGCTTCTGAGATACACTATGGGTTGTCTTACAAGAATGCTCGCATACTAGCTTACGAATATGCGATTAAATTGGACAGACAGATTCCTAATAACTGGGTTAAGAATGAAATTGCGGGAAGAGATTGGATCTTAAGTTTCATGAAAAGACATAAGGATTTATCTTTACGCAAGCCGGAAAATACTAGTTTGGCAAGGGCCACAGCTTTTAATAAAACGAATGTAATGGAATTTTTTGATAACTATGAAAAGGTGATGAATAAACATAATTTTAGTCCCGATAAAATTCTAAACTTAGATGAGACAGGTATCACTACTGTCTTGCCTTGTCCCAAAGTAAGAGCACCAACCGGTAAGAAACAAGTTGGTCAAATTGTATCACAAGAGAGAGGAGAACTAGTCACAATGTGCGGTATCATCAGAGCAACAGGCAGTTCAATCCCGCCAGTTTTTATTTTCCCAAGGGTTAGATACCTTGACCATTTTCTTACTGGTGCTCCTACGGGTAGTATGGGCTTATCTAACAAAAGCGGCTGGATGACCTCGCAATTGTTTCCTACCGTTCTCAAACATATTCAGGAGCAAACACAGTGCAGTGTAGAACATCCCATATTATTAATAATGGACAACCACTCATCCCATATTTCAATTGAGGCTGTTGAGTATTCGAAGGATAATGGTATCGTGCTACTTACATTTCCTCCACATTGTTCCCACCGTTTACAGCCACTGGATGTATCGGTTTATGGGCCATTTAAAGGAGCACTTAAAGTAGCTTTCAATAACTGGATGAGCATGCATGCAGGGAAACAAATTACTATTTACCATGTAGCCGCTTTGGCATCAATTGCGTTTGTGAGCTCCTTTACTCCAAAAAATATAACGTCAGGTTTTTCGAAAACAGGCATTTATCCTTTTAACAGAATGGTGTTTACAGACGAAGATTTTTTGTGCAACTATGTGTCTGATCGAAATGAAGTACCTAAGGATCAGGAAAGCAGTGTGGAAGTCAATGAATGTCCATCACAATCAATAATAATTAATCCTAATGATCAATGCAATGAAATGCCGGATGATCGGCAAGGCTCACAACCATCTACAAGCCATCAGAATTCATTTAATAGCACACCTTCAACATCAAAGATTAGATTGAACAGGTCTGAGAACTTAACAATTACTCCAGAGGCTGTTAGACCCTTTCCAAAACTGGACGAACCACGCAAGAAAACAAGACGAGCAGAAAAAGGTAAATCACGAATTTATACTGATACTCCAGAAAAGCGAAGACTTGAAGAAATTGCAGCCAAAAAGAAGAAAGAGGAGGAGCGTAAAAATAATAGGAAGAAATTGTGCATGGAAAGAGGCAAGAGCCTATTTTCCTCGCCAGCTAAAAGAGTTGATTCTAAAATGAATGTAGACAATAATTCGTCAAGTTCTGAGAGCGATGAAGGTCTGGAAGGATTTGAAGATGATTCTGATAGCAGCGACATCGAAATGCCAGAACCTCTAATTTTATGCGAGAATGAAAAAATTAACGATAATGATTTCATTTTAGTTAAATTCGATTCTAAGAAAAGCAAGGTTCATTATGTTGCCTTAGTAACCAACCAATTTGATGATAACGAATTCGAAGTGAAGTATATGCGGAGAAAGTTTGACAAGTTCGTCTTTCCAATCATTGATGACCAAGCTACTGTTAACAGAGAAGACGTCGTCTGCAAGCTTCCTCCTCCAAATAACGTAGAAGCAACAAAGCGTGCCGCAGGCTTCTATCGTTTTGCTGTAGATTTTTCACATTATCTTGTTAAGTAAAGATACCTGCTTAAAATTAAATACCGAAGTTTAAATTACAAGTTTTGTTATTTTTATGTACATTAATATTTTTTTATGTTAAAAACAGCCTATTTTGAGGCTAAGTAATCAATGTCCATACTAGCCCCCACAACATTTTGATCATGTCCACTCTAGCCCCGATATGGGGCTTCAGTGGACAATAAATTGGCTTTTACTTTAATTTTTTTTCCAGAATGTATTTAATAATTGAGGTAATATTTGAGTTAACAATATTAGACAAACGATTGGAGAATGCTCCAAATTAATTTGAAGCCATTTCGCTTAGTTTTGGCCCCTCTTTTGCAACATAAACCAAAAAATGTCCACTGTAGCCCCACTCTCCCCTACGAATAAATACCTTCTGATTTCTGCTTTTTCACAGTTGATTGTGATTACAAAAGGCATCTTTTAGTAACTATGATATCAGCTAAATCGAAAAATTGTTAAAATTTTAATATTTCGTTACACCCTAAATTAAATTCCAGACTCCAAGAATATCATTAAGCTAACCATTTTGTTTTCTCTAATTCCTACTAAATCTAACAAAGTAAAAAAGGGAAGATCTGAGGAAGAACGCAGGAAGAAATTGGATGCTCTGAACTTCACTCTTCAACCCTTTAAGTATCATAATTCTAGGACCAACCATATCCGATATACAGAAGGTATACATTAAAAATGATGAAAATTTATTGGTATTACCTTCAGTATTAAAAGCCACAGATATGTTTTAAAATATGTAGAGTTTTTGACATTCAATATCCAATCCAGTTGAGGCCGAACTTATCTAGTTTTTAAAAGCAAAAAGCAAAAAGTATTTAAAAAAAATACTTTAGATTTAATCAACCATACAAAAGTCAGTCATCCATTTGCACAAGTGTACCCATATACTGGTTGTCACAGAAAATTTGCTTCTATAAGTTCTTTAAGAAAACATTTGCAATGCATATTCTAGAACCTAAGGCTAACAAACAAATAATATTTAATACAAAGGAATTTCAAGAAACTTTGAAAACTAATCAGGATCACTGCGAGAATTTTACCTGTGTTAACGACTATGATCGAAGTGACGAAGAAAGGCGAAACGAGGTTAGTATTGAAGATCTTGAATCAAAACTGAACGGAATTTAAGAATTAGTATAACTAAAGTAATCTGATGTTGCTTATTCATGTTAGACAGTAAGCAAAAACTTAATAATTTATAGGAACTCTTTTTCATATTCTTCATATGTGATTTTCATTCAGTGGAGTTAAGGAGATGAGGGAATGTGTTGTCTAACTTAATTATTGTAACTGCATGTGTGGACGTGATAAAGTCAACCCCTCGACTTTTTCAATTTGTTATTTTGAAGCACTGTTCTGGGTTCTATCGATTCTTACAATTACGTAAATTTTCTCCCTAAAGTTACAGTGGAATACCTTTTACTCCTTTATTCTGCATGTAGGTCTATAGGTATTACACCAATTATTCTTCCAAGTACCTTACATGCCACGTCTTCTGCATTATTTAGTTTTTTTTAGAATGTTGAAGCAGAGAATATTACTGAAATATTATTGAAGAGACTATTGAAGATCGGCCATAGCGAAGATACCTGATGATATTGAGATTGAATTTATTGAAGACGTTGGGTAAGTTCTAATAAAATTATATTTCTACATTGTTTATTTAATTGCAGAACGAAGTCTTGGACGGATGTAATGGAAAGGAGATTCTGCAGACGTACAATCTGTTACTAAAATTACCGAGGAGAAAACTAGTGGAAAATAGTATAGAATACAATGAAATGAAATATTGCTGATATTCAGTGTAACTACATTAATATAACTTATACTAAGAATTAATAGTTTTCAATACAATAGTGTAGTGGTTTTCAATTCAAATACTTTGACATATTTGATACGGTAACGCTAGATGTTGTAGATACAATAGTGTAGTGGTAAACCATCCAACTACTAGCTACAACTACAATGATCTATTTAGTACAGCTACGTACTTTATGCATTACCAAAATCAAGATACTGCAAATGTAGTGGTATAATTTAGAAGTGTAGTAATTGGTCAATTATTTAACCCAAACAAATAGTATTCCATACTAGAATTCTTTTATGTCACAATATATTTTTCTCAGTGTTCTTGCGAGATCCCTCCGATTCTCCGAAGTGACACCCACCAACCTAAAGTCAATGATGTCCCTGATGAAGACCAAAGCTTAAATGGACAATGTCATTGCGAGGGGCGTTAATATAATTGCTCACCGGATCTTCCTAACTCCCCTCAGCTTTACCAGCAATAGTGAAACTCCTGACTTAAGTGCATTTTACACTGTTCCAAATTAGTTCACTTTAATTAACTAACTGGCATTAGTTAGACCAGAATTAGTTGATTTGTCATTATTGCTGAAGATAATTCATTATTTGAGTGCTAAGGTAACAACGAGTACTATTGACTTCTTGTTATTTCAACTAATTTTGAAGTAAAGCTTCAAAATGTACTTACTTTTTAGTCAAATTTCTCCATTACCTACAACTTTAAATAAATTAACTATATAGTTATGGCACTATATAATCGTATTAGACTTGAGTCAATTTACCTTCCTTGTAAGGTAATATTTGACACAATGTTTAGAGAATATATTGTCTCTAAACACGGTCTCTAATTGCGCTATTAGATCATCTAAAAATTGAGATAGTTTTTACTAGGAGTTTAGGGGAAAACACTGAATCGTTCATTATTCGGGTATAATCGTCTGCTGTCGGAGATGCAGAAGCTCCAGAAAGCTTCTCCCCACTCATTCATTTCACAACCATAGTGTCGCAATTATGTATTCATCAGAAGAACCATTTTTGCATACACCTGAAGAAATAAGTGTGTCCGGTTCAGTGGCTGCCCCCGTACCTGCCCCGCAATTTTTGACTGTAAGATTGTCGTGGGGAAAGAACCTCATTTGGCACAAAATTAATCTGCCATATCATTATCAGGAATTTGTAATCGCAGGTAAGTTAATCTTTATTCTTAACTACATTATTTATTAGATGAAATTTATTGAGGAAAATGACTATAGTGAAATATTTGCTTTTAATCGTCGCCATTGCGGGCTAACTCTGTGATTCCCCGTTTCAGTAAATGATATATTCCCATCTTTTTTCCGCTTGAGGATGGTTTGAGCACTTTGTGGATAATAAGAATAAATTTGTTCACGCCGTCATCGTTCAACAAACATAATACATATTGGCACTTACTCGCCCGCCCTAGACAAAACAATCTCGGCTGTGAAGCCCATCATAGACCATAGCTTTAGATACATTTTTGTTTGTCTTATGTGTTTTCCTATCTTGCCATTATTCACAGGGATTTATGTAGAAATTCATTGTAGGTAGGCACCTAAATATCATGACATTTTAATTTTAGTCAAGGACAAGTTAAGCATAAACGTTCAAGAGCTCACCTTTCTGGATAATGAGGGTGCTATTGTTCCAGAAGATTTATTGGAAGAGTACATTAAATTTTCCAATCGAGGGGTGATCCTTATTAGATAGAATACTTTATTACTTTGCCTTTCGGCTTGTAATATAATTATATATACAAAAATATTTAAAATGAAATTAAGATCCTTCTTCTCTTTTTAATCTTCCACTTTTGTCTTCTCTTCCCTCCCCTCTCCTTATTTCCCTCTGCCTCTCTACTTCCCTCATCCATTCTAGTCCTGTTCCCCTTTCGTTCAATATCCATTTTCTTTCCCGTTCCTCTTCTCTCATCCCCTCGCACTCTCTCAACATATGTTCTATCGTCTCTCTTGCCTCTCCACATACTCTGCATACTCTCCCTTCCTCTTCCAACCAGAATCTGTTTTCTCTCTCCTCATTCCCGCATCTAAATCTCGCTATCATTCTTTTTTCTTTCGCACTCACTCTGTTCAAATAACTTGGTAGCCCCGCACATATGATATCCTTATACTTTGCATTATACCTTGATTCTTTTATCCGTGCTCTTCTCTCTTGTATATCTATATCTCTCTCGCACATCGCTCCATTCATCCATCTCCCTTGTTCTCTGCGTCGTTCTATGTCTTCCCATGCGTACCCATTTCTCTCATAGTATTTTTGTCTTTCTTTCCATTCTTCTTTTTCTCTCCTTTTCTCCTTCCAACACTCCTGTAATATCATGCAGTCCAATCTTTCTCCCATTCTGTCCTCAAATTTCACCGCCCTTTTACCAGTCTCCACTCTCAACTTGCTCCTTTTCGTTTCTTCTCTTATTATATACCCCGGTGTCTCTCTATCCACGCCCAGCACCCACTTGAAATACTTTTCCTGTACTCTCTCCACTTCCTCTTGTTCTTCCCACCCCCATATTTCTGCCCCATTCATCAACATACTCTTCACTAAACTATCAAACATCATTCCCCTCCTCTTAAAATCATGCCCAAACTTTCGCTCTCCTATTCCCCAGACCATTCGTACCACCTTATTTGCTTTTTTAACCAGTTCTGTTACATGCGCTCTCGTTGTGTTTCTTTCATTAAATACATACCCTAAATATTTGAATTCTCTTTCTTGCTATATTATGCTCCCGTTCCACTTCCATTCACTTTCTTTTGCCTTCCCTCTTCTTTTCCTGAAAACCATTATCTTGGTTTTTTCCACATTTACTTCCAACTTTTTTCTCTTCATATACTTCTCTGCAATTCTTATCATTTCTCTCATCCCTCTCTCGTCATTCGCTACAATCACCAGGTCATCCGCATACGCCAAACACCACACTTTCTCTTTGCCCACCACAATCCCTCCTGCCTGCCCCTTTTGGAACACATCATCAATATCATTTATAAAAATGGTAAACAGCGTTGGGCTGAGTGGGCACCCCTGTCTTACACCTTTTCTCGTCCAAAAACATTCGCTCTCTATTCCGTTCACTCTAACTACATTCTTTGTTTCCTTATATATTTCTTTTATACTTCTTACCAGGTTCCCATTCAATCCTATTTCTCTCATGTGCTCCCACAATCTTCCCCTGTCTACACTATCAAACGCTGCTTTGAGGTCCACGAACAACGCGTACATCTTCCCGTTCTTCTTTTTTATTTCTCTTCTTGCTATATGGTTTAATATGTACACGTTGTCCATGGTACCCCTCCCCATTCTGAAACCTGCCTGGCCATCTGGCAAGCTCTTCATCCGTTCTAATTCCCCTTTCATTCTGTCCCCTAGTATCATTGCATACAATTTGTATAATGTATTCAGGAGGGTTATTCCCCGGTAATTCTTTACTTCTTTTGCATCTCCTTTCTTGTATATAGGACAGATTACGCCCTCTTTCCATTGCCGGGGAAATCCCCCTCCCTTCCACACTCCATTCAAAATCTCTACTACTCTGTCTATCACCTCTTCCGTACTGTAAATCCACGCTTCATTTCTTATCCCATCCCTTCCCGGTGCTTTCTCTTTTTTCAGTTTTTCTATCTGCCTCTTCACTTCTTCTTTTGTTATCTCGGTACTTTCTATGTCATGTTCCTTCTCTCTGTCTTCTTCTACCCCTCCTTTTTCTTCTTCTCCCTCTAACAACTCTACGAAATGCCTTCTCCATTCTTCTATCTCTATCCTTCCCATTTCATCTTCTCCCCTTTCTCTCCTCTCTTGGTTTATGTATTTCCACGCTTCTTTTTCTGTTTTTATACTTCTTATCTTTTGTTCTTCTTCTTCCTTCATTTGTTTCTTTCTTTCGCTGCATTTCTTCTTATATTTATCTTTGGCTTTTAAGTATTCTTCCCTTTTCGTTTTCCCTTTTTTCCATTTTCTTAGTACTCTTCTCGTCTCTCTTTTTGCCTTCTTGCATTCTGTGTCGAACCATCTCCTTCCATTTCCCTGACTATTTCCCCTTAGTATTATTTCCTCACTTCTTACTGCCCCTCTTATAATTTTCTCCAGCTCATTGATTTTTTCTTCCACCCCCTTTGCTTCGAATTTTGCTTTTCCCAATTTTTGCCTGTATTCGTTGATAGTCTCTTCATCCCACCTTTCTTTCTTTATTACCTTTTTCGTTATGTCTCCAGTATTTCGTTTTCTCTTCTCCCTTTTAATTTCCCCCTCCAACGGCATGTGGTCTGATTCTACCCTTTCCCCTATTCTGAACTTTTCCACCTCTTCCCACGCTTCTTCGTTTACTAATACGTAGTCTATTACCGATTCTCCATTTGTTGCTGCGTATGTAAACTCCCCCTTTTCATCTCCTTCTTTATTTCCGTTTAACACTTCCCACCCCTTTTCTTCTACCAGTTCTTCTAGGATTCTTCCTTCTTTATTCTTCACTTTGTCTTTTGTTTCCCTTCTTGCGATTCCTCTGTTTTCTGTTCAGGTTCTTGCTCCCCTCTCTCCTAGTCTTGCATTGAAGTCCCCTCCTATGAGTATGCATTCCCCTTTCCTCTCTCCTATTCTCTCTTCTATTTTCTTTTTCGTTGTTTTCATGTCTCTGCTGTACACCGTCATTATTCTCCACTCCTTATTGTCTATTATCACTTTTCTGTCCATTATACCTTCTTCCTCTTTTCTTTTTTCTTCTTTTATTTCTTCAATCCCTTCTTTTATTCCCATCAGAAGTCCCCCTTTCGCTCTCCCCTTTTTTTTTGTCTTGTCGGTCCCTGCCATTCCCAACTGTAGTCTTTCGGTAATCTCCTTTGTGTATTCTCCCAACCCTCTTCCTCAACCCATGTCTCCGTCAGTCCTACTATTTCAAATTCTTTTATATAATTCCACACCTCTTCATCCTTGTTTCTAATCCCCGCTATATTCCAAAACAGGAATTTATATTCCTTCTTTCCTTTTTCTTCTCGAGTTTCTCCTTCTTCTTCTGTTGTTGTTACATTATTCCCTTTTCCTTTGCTCCTCTTTTCCTTTTTTTGTTGGTTTACTATTTCTTCCAGATAATTTCTCATGTCCTCTTCATTGCCATTGCCATTGTCGTAGTTCTTTTTGTGCATTCCTTCGTTCCTTAAAAATTTTTTGCACTGGTTTTCGTGATTTTATTTAGTTGCTGTGAAAACATCGCATTTTCGGGGGACCTCTCATTTACCGTACGTTTCCTGCTTTCACTTATTTGCATACTTTGACCTGCTACTACGTCTCCTCCTTCAAAATCCCCAATTCTGTACGCCTGTCCATTGATAATCAATTTGTTATATTTAAGCGTTGCTGTTTTTGCCTGTCTCCGTGCTTCTTTCAATTGGGGTATTAGCTGTTTCCTTTCCATTTGTACCTTTTTCGTATAATCCTCATCTATCCAGATGTCCGAACCTTTCAATGTTTTTGTTTGCCTGAGTATTTCCATCTTCTTCCCCCATGTTATTAATTTCACTATTATTGCTCTTTTGTTATCACGTCTGAACACTCCAAGTCTTTTTATTTCATTCATTTCTTTTGCTATGTTGATATCTACACCCATTCTCTTCAGCACGCACTCTACCTTTCTCTTCAATAGAATAGGAATAGAAGATAACGAGGACGAAGGCCATGAGGAATTGAAGAGAAAGGGGTGATCCTTATTGTTAAACCAAAAAATTACGGTACGTACCTACCTACATTTGTGGCTATATTGAAATTAAAATGTATACCTTGTTTAGATGTTATTAATCTTGATGATAATGACGACAATTTTTTGTCCAAAATTGCAAGCGAAGGTGAATTGTCGCTTCCTTCTACTGTGCCTAACTGTTGTCGGCTGCAATAATAATTTAAAGAATGCTGCAGTTACTTTCCATAATTTTCCGTCAAAAATTAGGGAGCCGAAACGATATAAAGCCTGGAAAGATAGAATTAATCGCGACAATTTTACTCCTAACAACAATCATTTAGTGTGTAGTGTACACTTTAAGGAGGATGATTTTAAAAATAGATATATCAAAGAATTATTGCCAAACCAGAGAGTTCTACGTAAATTAATAAAAAGCGTTGAAAACTGAAAATGGCAAATTAACTTCAAAATCTGATCCAGTGTGGAAAAATATGTCTAACAAATTAAATGAGTTAATATCCCCCACTGGTCTTTATACAGCCGTAATGAAAAATTATTATGATTTGGCTTATGCTATAGCAGTACGAGAGGGTGCGCAAGGAGAATTCACGAGTCTATTACGTGCAGTAGACATATGTTTTAAATGTTTTTCTACGACGACTATTGTAAATAGCCAATCTTGTACAATGTACAAACTAAGTAAACCGTTGCAACATGTGGAGATATAAACAAATACACAACGCGCTCAATGCATAACATCTACCTACCACATCACAAATTAAGCAAAATCTTCAAGGGCCCAAAAATAACATCAATTAAGCTGTATAATCATTGAAATCAGCCTCACGCAGTTTAAGGCTAGCGTAAAAGATAATTTATTAAAAAATAGTTTTTATTCTGTCACAGAATATCTAGGAAAAACTTTAACCTAGTGTAGGTCCTGCATACTTGTTGTTCATGTGAATTATTATTGTAATTTTATCCTGTGTTGTTTTACATGTAGGTACTATTGTACTGTATTTTGACGTCCTTCAAATATTATATCACACATCAAAAAGGCAAAACAAATTATTATTATTATTATTATTCCTTACGCACGCAAATCTAAAACTGGGCGTAGAAAGTGAAAATTTTCAATTGTCATTTGTCAAATGTCATTTTTCACTCAATTTTATTGTTAAATTCATTATTCTCCCCTTATTTATTAGGACATTTTAAAAACATATCGACTACTCCTCTTCCAGGATAAAAGCAGTTCAACCGCAAAGTAAAATTCGAGGAAAATCAATTGCAAAAAATGCAAAAGTTAGGTTATATCGCAGGACTTTTTGTCCATAAATGCCTTGGGACCGATAAATTGTATTTCTTCATATTATCTTGAACCTCTGAGCAGGTATTTTAAAGAAATGGCAATTCAGTCATTTGTAATGTGTGTGAGTGACAGTATTTTAAGAATTTTTGAAATTTCCTTCTACATGGACGGAATCAAATATAAATTCACGAGTCTATTACGTGCAGTAGACATATGTTTTAAATGTTTCTATGTTTTTAATTTGAGATTTCCGGTATAGGTAACAACTTTCTGGACTTTTATTGAGAAGTATACTTTTACAGTATCAACTCATTAACATTTAATATAAATAATATATTCCTTTAATTTCAGAAATCCAAAGGTCCCAGAATTACATCCGAATCAAGCAGAAAAGGAACTACATTAAATATTAATATTAAAATTAAATTGTAAATACTATGGAAACACTGGACAACTTCGGTGGAAAAATGCACTATCACTAGAAACACCCCAATACACCGAAACATTTGAATTTCACTGCTAGCAGTGAAATTCAAGTGTTTCGGTGTAGTGGGGTGTTTCTAGTGATAGTAAATTGTAAATATTTAATTTAGTTAGTTTAATGTATAAAATACACTGAGAAAAATGAACCATCATTGGTAAACTTACGGTTATTTAAAGCCATATTTGTTTAATATGAAACCAATATTCCATTAATGAGATTACGTACTTTTTTGTAACATCACAATACAATTTTGTGATTTTAGAATAAAATTGTAGTTAGTTGAAACGCGGCCACTTCACATTGAAACGAGTAGCTATATACAGGGTTAGTACAAAGTCCCGGGACGGTCAGTTATCTCAGTTAGCACAGGAAGCTATGAATAGAAAAATCATAAAAATGCTTGGGAGTTTGCAATTTGAAGTAAGGGAAATGCGGAAGGATTGTGCCGAGATAAAGAATACTCTCCAAAAGGCGACGACGCAGTCACCTTTTTTGAAGCACGCTCCAAGCAAATTTAAATTGCCGATCACCACCGACGACGAATTGGAATCAGTAGAAAGGTGCATACAAAATGAGGAAGCCTCGCTTGATGAATTGGTAAGGGTAAAATACTAATGTGTAATAACAGCATTTACCCTTCTCTTCTTTTAGGCATGTGAACTTGCTTTAGTAGGCGGAGAACATCTGAAGCAAAACATCAATTTCATGATGAAGAAGCTATTGAGTAAAACTATGGCCATTCTCTACTCGTCTAGAGGCAGGCAGGAGAAGCGGAACTTCTCGAGTTTAAATATTTACAAAGCAGTCATAAGTGAGTACCTACACATAATTTATCAATCCAACATAACTAGGTGATCAAACGATATATTTACCGTTAATTATTTTGTTTTTGACATTTTTTTGGTGAAATGAAGCATTTAAAATTATTTGAAATCAACGAGCTAGAAAAATTTAGCTCCACGGCGAAAGCGCTCTGCAATAATAAACATTACTCAAAGTACAAACGTCAAATTTTGCCTCCATATTGTCTATCTCTTTTAATTGGAAACCCTAATTGTTCTTAATAGTACATTTATTGTACGAAATCTTCTGAACCAAATAAATACATATTATTAAGTAACCTTTTTCAAATTTGCGCTTAATGTACTTGGATTCTCATTTAAAGATTAAAAACACGCCTTTGTCATTCATTTTAACCTCCCCACTCCACTTCACCATTTAAAAAAAAAGGGAGGTTACTGCAATCACTAAAATTTTCGAATTCGAGATAAGACCGGATCTATACGTTTTGAGGTCTCACGAACCCAAAAAAGTGGTTTTTAAAATGTATCTGTATGTATGTACGTACGTACGTACGTTCGTAAACACGCCACAGCCCAAAGTACTCGACCGATTTGGCTGAAATTTGGTACGTGTGCATGTGATAACCCAACTTAGATCTGAAAAGCTTTTGGAGCCAATCGTGCAACTAGAAATGCCATTTTGGCACACCAACTTTTAAACTTTAAATGCAAACCCCCATTTTTCACGTCACGATAGGAAAGGCCTTCAAATTCTGCTTCTAAAAATGCATTAATTCTTAGTGCCCTTTTGACCAAAAATAAAAAAAAAATTGATTTTTATCGGACTTTAAAATCGTGCTACAGCCCAAGCCCCTGAACCGATTTGGCTGAAATTTCGTACATGGGGATTGTATTACACGTCGAAGAGCTGAACAAATTTTGGATTCAATCGGCCCACGGAAAGTGCCATTTAGGCATATCAACTTTAAAATCTTAAACACAAGTCACGGAAATCAAAGACCTACGCGTTGGGGAGGTTCCAACCGCTTCTCTGCTGCCTTTTTTTATTTAACGTATCGATAATTTTTAGACAGCTGAGATGTGCTAAAACCTAAAACTCGCCATTCTTATCGGTTGGAAATGTCTACCATAGAAGATGCATACCTATGTAACTACCTATGGAAGCACAATTAATTGTAATAAATTTGCAGGGGCTGCAAGAGTAAATTTCCCGGAAGCGAACGATGTTCTGATCCTCAAAACGATTGGGACCCATTTAGCTACCGCCAAGGACAGGGAAGGGGGGCGAAAGGAACGAATAAAGAAGTAGATGGGGTTACATATCATGTATACATCTATAACAATAAAATAAATGCATATCTAATACATATTTGGCCAATTCTTTAATTTCTAGATTTATACAATATTGGTTTTAATTATATATGCAATATACAAAATTAATATTGGATCAATATTGCATGCCAATATTGGTTCTCTATTGTAAAATGTTCACACTTCCATATTGGCCCAATGTTGGCATTAATATTTAGCCAATATTTCTCTATACCCAGCCAATATTGCGGAAATATTGGCTTTCCACCTGGGAAGGAATCGTCCGCGAACATCAATTTTATTTAAAAAACGTTTGCTTATTTGTAAATAAATAAATAATTCAGAAACGCCGTTGTACGACTTGTGACGTCATAAATCGTACAGCCGATGCAATCTGACAACAGTTTATTTGAGGGTGACGTTTAATAATTAATTTGAAAAGTCAACCTTGACAGTTGGCAATAAGAGGGGTCAAAAGTAACCTCTAACGTTGAAAAAGGCGGTAAGTAGAATGTTATTAGTTGCTTGGGTTGGCATCTTGTACCTTTGTACCCACTGGCAAAGAGTACTGGTGACTACAATAAAATATTTAATATTTGTGAATGAAAGACGTCGGGTCAGGTTAGACAGCGACGTTGTCACATGTAAGAAAATTGAGTTCGAATAGCTGGGAGGGTTTTTTGGCGCGAAGTTTCAAAATGCTACTTTCTCATTTTTTTTTTGAGCTCCACGGACAAGATATTGGAACTTAAGGTATCTGGAAGGATTAAATATTGTCACATCTGGCCCTTTGGGTCCAGAGCTGGTACCGGGTTTAAGGACTTTGAACTATAAGGGCGACAGCGCAAAATAAGAAGACGAAATAAAAGCGGACTTAAGATTTAATGACACACGGGATTCTTTATGTATACACAGGGAAAAAGGTAGAGGTTGCTTCAGACGGTACGGCATGACCGTGACAAAATCAAAGAAAAGGGAAGAATTAAATTAGGCACAACTAAACCCTCCGAGCGAAGCAACCGACTTAAAACGAGGGGGTAAAATCTTATCATAACACAAAACCATAATCAAAGAATAAAAGGAATAAAGAGAACAATAATTACGGTACTTACATTTTGGGACGATCGGGACGTGTCACTCACTTTCACTTATCAGTGATCAAACGGGACTGCCGGATAATTTCTAAGCCATGGCTTGCGCCAGGTAAACTCCTGACTTCGCGATTTTCCTTCGGCCGCTGAACTTGGTTCGGACCGAAGAATAATCCGAGTCAGGATTATGAAAAGGTAAAAGTGTGAAAGTCACATATGTGACACATCCCCCCTGTCCCGGAAAAGCCTTCCCCTGAAGGCTTCAATTAATCTAATCTGAAAATTTACAATAAATGATATATCAATAACAATGGGAACAAATCCTATATAAAATTGTACATGGCACAGCACAGGGGTAATGTTCAAGAGGGGTAGATTTGAAGTTCGTGGGGGCACTGAATTTTCATTGTAGGTGTAGAGAGTTCCATAGCAGTATCTTTAAATATTTAGTTTGTCTGTAGTGTCACTGAGATAATATGGAAACCTTAGAGGTTCAAATTGTGTGGGTTTTTCCTGGGAGATGATACGATGTGTGTGTTCGTGGTGTTCATGTCGTGATGGTAATGTTATTGGAGCTGCAGATGTAGTCGTTCAGTTTGCATGAAGTTTTTTATTGGTTCGGGTGGTAGCTTTCTGGTTATTTTTCCGAAATGTATATGTCCATGCTCCAGGGTGTTTGGTGTTTTCCAAAGAGAGGTTTCCATTTAAATTGGTATTTTGGTATCATCTTTCCTTTATTGTTGTGGACCTTACAATTATTTTGTTCGTCGTGAGATTTGTTGTACAGCTACTGCGGTGTGTGGATTTTCATCGATGTGGTTTTTGGGTATAATAGTTGTACAGGTGAGTGACTTTTTCCTTATTATGTTGGTGCCCCTCTCAGTGAGCTGAGGAAATCGTGCCATTTTTGGGGTTGCGGTGTGATGGGGTGTGTTTCGAGTGTGCCATGTAAGAATACAAAAAAATTAGATTTGTAATATAAAAATCATGCAATTGTGTTTCACAAGTTCACAAGTACTTACTTAAAATAAGGGCATCGCATAGTTTGTAGTAAATTGTAGATTCGAATGGATTACAATAAAAAATGGGGAATTTGTTTTGGGGGTGGATGTTTCTGACGGCCGTCAAGGGTATTAGTGTTTAGTGAATTTAGCATGCTTTTGTTAATTGGGGTTAGTAGCATTAGCTGTGGCATTAGAGGTCAAAAATAAGCTTCTTGCACCTGTAACTAAATCTAAGGGGTTTGTAAAGTTTTTCGAATACTTCCTATACTTCTTCTCTTCAATTATGCAATTTAATATTCTCTCGTTTTTTGGGTTTCCATTGTCTACAACTGTGGCTAAAACTTTGAAAGTAAAGACGGCTGAAACACCTAAAATCATTAGAAAAAAAAGTAATATTACAATAATTATATGGTGAGAAATAAAAGTTCCATCGTTTTGGGGATCGCTTGCTTGAATTCTCTATAGCTGGGTCACCAGTATCTAATAGTTCTTCTTGTGGGAGACTATGGGGCAATAATGGACTTTGTAGTAAATCTCTAAAAACTATTCCTGTGGGGCCTCTAGATGATGTCCGTAGTATGGGGGTAGATAAAAGTCATTAAAACAATACCTAACAGTTCGTGGGAAATACCTGGACAGAGAAATAATGTTAATATATATATAGTTAATTATAAGTAACTGGGTACGCAATGCCTCTATATGTAAAACAGGAATTAAAAGAATTGTAAAAATTATTGGGGATTTTTGGACGTTTCATCATTACGGGGGAAAATGACAAGGGAATTTTCGTTCGTTTACTCGCCTTTTACGAGCACCACGGAACCAGGTCTTTGCCAATTCTTGACCCCGAACAAAGAGGGGGATGTATGAGATGGGGGGTTGAACTGAAGGTCAGTTTTGTTTTCTCAGGGGTGTCATTTGTATAGAATTATTGTGGTTGATCTGGTTGATCTTGTTGGGGGAAGGGAAGGTATGGTTCATAATAGGGCAGAATACGGGAAACGTGAACCACTTCGATTTGAGAATTAGGTTTTTTCCCTTTTTTAATTTCATAATTGACATCACTTAATTTTTTCTGTACGTAGTAAGGACCTTCCCACCTAAGGAGTAATTTTTCTGATTTTCTTATTTTCCTTCTGGGGTAGAAAACTTTTACTTGTTCCCCTGGCAGAAATTCTACATGTCTATGTTTTTCGTCGTATCTTATTTTATCGCCCTTTTGTCTATTGTGAATATTTTCTACGGCCAAATTTCTTGCTGCTAAAATGTTTTCCCTAAATTGTTGAACTGTTATGTCGTTTGGTTTATTGATTAGGTTGGCTTCAGTGGGGAGCACTGCTTCTCTTCCGTAAACTAAGAAAAAAGGTGAGAATTTGGTTGTTGCTTGGACTGCTGAGTTATATGCAAATGTTACATGGGGAATTACGGTATCCCAATTTTTCTGGGAGCCATCGGTGAATTTAGAAAGCATATTGGCCATTGTTAAATTAAATTTTTCCACGACTCCATTGCATTGAGGGTGATAAGAAGTTGTAAAAGACGGGGTTATTGACATTAGTTTTAGTAGGTCCTGCACTAGTTGAGATCTCCAGTTAAGGGCTCGATCGGAATGTAAATATTTGAAGCAAGAGTGTCTACATATCAAATTTTCTAAAATAAATTTTGCAACAGTGGGGCTTTTGCTGTCGGGGAGAGCTGCACATTCGACAAAACGCGTTGCGTAGTCTGTAGCAACGATGATAACTTTATTTCCACTATCGGTCCTCGGGAAAGGGCCTAACATATCTATGCCAACTCTTTCAAAGGGCATGCCTACTGGAATTGGTTGAAGAAGACCTTGGGGCTTCTTGTTTTGAGCTCCTTTTCTGCTTTGACATATTGGGCAGGCTTTGACGAATTTTTCAGTATCTTTTTGGAGGCCTAACCAATAAAATCTCTTTGCAATTTTACTATATGTTTTATTTACCCCAAGGTGGCCTGCTAAGGGTTCTGAGTGATTGGAGTGTAGAATTTCATGGATTAAATGTCTTGGGATTACTAACAAATTATCGTTGCCTGTAAAATCTGAATTTCTTTTATATAGGACGCCATCTATTATTCTGAAATTTTGTGCCCTTTTCTTGTCACCTATTGCAATATTTGGGTCTGTTGGGTTCTCAATTATATAGATTATATGTTGAATGTCTTCGTCTTTATTTTGTTCCGAACGTAGGTTTTCGTCATTTAATAGAAATAGGGGAATATCAAACATGTCATCATTCTCTGGGGGTGAGGGTGAGACGGGGTTTCTGGAGAGACAGTCAACATCGTTGTGGTTTTTCCCGCTTTTATAAACAATTTTGTAATCGAAATCTTGTAATTTTATTAGCCATCTGGTCAACCGGCCTGTAGTATTTTGAGCTTTTTGTAAGTAACAAAGACTATGATGATCTGTAACTATGGTAACTGGTCTACCATAAATGAAATGTCTGAAGTATGTTAGGGCGTAAATAACAGCGAGAGCTTCTAATTCTGAGATGCAATAATTTTTCTCTGCTTTTGTGAGGGTGCGGCTTGCATAGGCAATTGGGTGCATGGTACCCTCCACTTCTTGTAATAATATGGCTCCTAGGCCGTCTGTACTTGCGTCTGTTCTGAGTTCGCAACCGATTTTTGGGTTAAAATGTGCTAGAACGGGAGCTTGGGTTAATTTTGTTTTTAAAATCTCAAAAGCATTTTGTTGTTCGGAAGTCCAAGTAAATTTTTTATCTTTTTCTAGTAGTTTAAAAAGTGGTCTCGCAATTTTTGAAAAGTTGTTAATGAATTTTCGATAAAATGAACATAGTCCGATAAAGCTTTGCAATTTCTTCTTATTGATTGGGATTGGGAAATCTTTTATAGCATTTAGTTTTTCTGGTGAGGGGGTTATTGATTTATTATCGATGATATGCCCTAGAATTTGGATTTGTTCTTTCATAAATTCGCATTTACTTGATTTTATAGTGAGATTGGCAGATCTGAGTCTATCGAAGACTTGTTTTAATTTTTGTAAATGTTCTTCAATAGTTTCTGAAAAAATAATAACGTCGTCTAGATAGCATAAAACACTACTCCATTTAAGTCCATGAAGTACTGTGTCTGTCAATTGTTGGAATGTTGAGGGGGCGTTACATAGTCCGAAAGGCAGGCAGTTGAATTCCCAGAGCCCGAAACCGGGAGTTATGAAGGCTGTATATTTTTTAGATTTTTCTTCTAGCGGCAATTGGAAAAATCCGGAAAAAAGATCGATGGAACTGAAGTATTTTGAGTTACCCAGGTATGTTAAGATTGAGTCTAAGTCAGAAATGGGGTAGTTACTTTTAATTGTCAATGAATTTAATTTTCTATAATCTACACAAAATCGAGTTTTGCTATTTCACCTTTTTTGTGTACTAAAACAATGGGAGAGGAGTATTCGGATTGGGAGGGCCTAATAATTCCTTGTTCGTACATTTCATTTATTTGTTTATTTATTGTTTCTCTTTCTGTGGGACTGACTCTATATGGTTTGCTTTTGAAAGGAGCTTCTTTAATTAGTTCGATTTTATGTTCTAGTAAGTGGGTGCAACCAATTTCTGAAATGTCATCAGCGAAAATATCGTTGTACTCTCGTAATAAAAATATTAATTTTTGTTTCTCGCTTTTTGAGAGGGCATTGGTATTTATTTTCAAATCTCTGTCTTCAAATTTTTTAAGGGGGGTCCTTGTAGGGAGGGGGCTTTTTGGATTTGGTTGTGACGTCATAGTATTTAGAAAGCCTACTGTTGAACCTTTAAAGAGAACTACTGGTAAATGATTGTACGATATTAATTCAGCGGATTTATGTAAAAGAGGGGTTGTTTGTAAAATTAGATTTCTTTTAGTGAGGAATTTTTCTTTTGGCAAAATGATTTGTGGTTGCTGTAAGTTAATTGGATCCGAAATTAATAGATTTATCCTTAGTGAGGCATATGGCTGTATTGTGTAATCTTCTTCAAGTGTAACTTTTATTTGTTTTGTTTTATTGAGTTTAGGTTTTTGCAGAGATATGTGGGGTTGTTTCAGTGTAATTAATGCCTCTTTATGGTCTACTAATGGGGGGTTGGGGTTTGATGTAATGATGTCAGGGGGGTGTTGGACGGAGAAAATAATTATTTCTATCTGTAAATCTTTAAATATATATGATACCATA
Source organism: Pycnomerus fuliginosus (assembly GCA_963924575.1). Classification (NCBI taxonomy): domain Eukaryota; kingdom Metazoa; phylum Arthropoda; class Insecta; order Coleoptera; family Zopheridae; genus Pycnomerus; species Pycnomerus fuliginosus. Next base: position 24,908,445 of record OZ004622.1, read on the forward strand.
TTGACAAATTCTTCGGGAGTTAAGGTCATATTGGGGGTAATTTCGATTCCAATTTTGTTTAGATTAAGCGAGATAATTTGGTTTTTTAAATTATTAAGCATTGTCCAGCAAGTTGGGGCATTTAGACGATAATGTGGATCGATCTCAGTGAGGGGGTGGGGGTTGGCTATTTTTGCATAAAATGGAAAATTGTAATCGTTGGGGCTAGCGATATTTTTTGCAGAGATGAGGCAGTTCAAATGAGAATTACGATGATTGAAATTTGCTGACATAAATTGTTGAAAGGCATTTGTCGTTGTGTTAGGGTCATTGGCGCTGTGAGAATTATGCATTGGTGTAACATGGCACGCTAAAATAATGGTATCTGTTTTTTGGAAAATAAACTCTATCATAAACTTAACTTTTTCCCAATTTAATTGGTCTAAACCGCAGCCTAAAAATGGGATTCCTAATTGTTTAACGTTATGTTGGGAAACGTGTTGTTTCAATTTTTGTAAGGAAGAGAAAAGGGATTCGTAAGTGGGTAGACCGGAGCTAAATTCTTTCGTCACTAAATTGTAAATAAAACGGTTTTTGATATTTAAAATTGCTAGACCTCCGGTTGTTTGTCTTTGAGCTTTTAATTCGGGGACGTTTCCGAAAAGTTCTTTAAATTTTACCGCTATGCCTGCTGACATCAGCAGATCCGCTCCAACACAATGCGCTAAGCTGTAAGTATCGGGAATGGTGAATAAATCTTGATGATTTTCTATGATTTTCCCGCAAAATTGGAATTTAATGTTGTTAGTTTTATGATCGTAAAATAATTTTTGGAAGTTCGCAAATGTAATTTCCTGATTTATAAGGGGGTAATGATCGACAGTTTGAACTTGCTGATGGCCAGTTTTGCCATTAGAATTAACCTTTTTCCAGCTTGTAACAATATCTTTTATCGCAATGTTTCTGTAATCTGAATGTGTCGGATCTTGTACAGGAAGTGTATCTTCGCGGAAGTTTTCATTTGTTGACGACGCATTATTGTAGGTGCTTGAACTGCCCTTGGCGCCTTGGCGGATTGAAATAGTCTTTGACTTTAAATTGGGGTAGGTTGGGGGGTCATTTTTCGTAGATTCTTGGTTTTTTGGATCAGATGTTTTTGTGGGATTGGTTTTTGGGAACATTAATTTTGAATTAAAAAGTTTGTTTTCGACTGTAATAAAATTATCTTTTATGTTGATATTTGCGTTAAATTTTCGAAGGAATTGCATACCTAAAACTACGGGGAATGGTAATTTATCCAGGACTACAGCTGTTGTTTCTGTTTCTAAGGAGCCAAATTTGAGATGAAATTTAGTTAGTCCTAAGGGGTAAATGTGGTCGCCGTTAGCGGTAATAATAACGTTTGTCGGGGGAGTTTTTTTGTTTATTTTCAAGTTTTCGATTGCGTCAATCCTTATTGCATTTGAATCTGCTCCTGTGTCTAATAGTCCTGAAATGGTTTGGCCATTGACTTGAATTGGGACCACTAATAAATTTGATGTCGGGGTTGTTTTGTTCGCAAGGGTTATGTTTTCTATTTTTTGGTTTGCTCTTAAAAATTGAGTTAGGGATTTACAAAAAGGAGCGTGTGTGCCGAACTTTTCACACACTAAGCATAAAAGAGGTGATTGTCCGAGGTGAAGATTATAATTATTAACGAAATTTCTGTTTGGTAAGGGCACCCCTGAGAATTTTGGAGTTCTATAGGTGGTAAAATTATTGTAGTTGGGTTGATTTTTTGGAAGTCTGCAAGAATTAGTGTGGTGTCCAACCACTCCGCAATTGAAACAAGTTAGCGCGTTGTATCCTTGTGGGGCAGGTTGTCGAGGGGTATTATAAGAAGAATAGCGAGGTTGATAATGGGGTTTGTAATAATTATTTTCATTATAATGTCTTGGTATATATTGGAATTGTCGTGTGTTATTGTCGAAATTATTTTTATAGTAATTATTAGGAGAACGTTGGAGGGGAGGGGGTGTTTAAGTCGTAGATTGGCGTACTTGATATTTGACAATTTGTTGCCTACTTGGGGGAGTAAAATCGGAGGGTGGTTGGAGGGGTTGATCGGAGGTTTCTAAAATGTCATCAATTTTTGCTGATAAATTTTTTAAAGTGACTATTGTATTGTAAGAGGGTTTTAGTATTTTATATGTAGTTCTAAATTTTTTGGACATTGCCCTTTCGAAATATTTGATAAATGTTTTGTCTCCCATATCTGGGTCAAAATTATAAGCTAATGTTTTTAACTCGTAATAGAATGATTTTAAAGTTTGGCTCTCTTTTTGCTTATAATTTTCGAATAGAAGTTCCGCTGTTGTGTTTTCTACTCCATCGTCAAATTCAATACTAAATTCTTCTTTTACATTTTTCCAAGTACTTGAGGGATTTTCTGCCGCGTATTGTTCGTACCATATATTTGAAGGGGGGGCTAGAAATGAACCGAAATATGCTATTCTCAAATCATCATTCCAACCGTTTGCAATGCTGCATCTTTGATAATTTTTAATAAAATTGTTTGGATCGGAAACAGCAGGGTTAAAAATTTGAGGGCTAACGAAAGCGGGGACTGTGGCTTTCTTTTTGGAGGCGAATGCCTCAGTGATTGTTGTATTTGCCATTTGTGGGGGTTTATGAGAAAAAAAAATTTACTTGAAAATAATCGTGGGGTGGTAAATTATGATGAATTTACCAAAATAAAACCGACGGCGCCTCCACCATATGTCGCATCTGGTCCTTTGGGTCCAGAGCTGGTACCGGGTTGTATGGGGGGAAAATGGGAGAGGACTAAGAGGACATCCTCAAAAGACGAGATAAAAATCAAAACGGTTTAATTAATAGAAGGAAGGAATGGCAAAAGTTCAAAAGGGACAAATCAATATGAACAAATTATTATGATTATTTTATTCATTAAGTATTGAACCAATCCAAAGGAGCATTTAGCATACCAGTAATCCTGATTACAGTGATAAGACTACAACGTCAACTTGACACTACTTACTCAATACTTTAATTCATAAAATAATCTGCAAAATACGATTCGTAGTCTCTTGGTTGCCTTGTTGAGTCCTCATGGATGCACTACTTGTCAAATGGTAGATTTTTTTCGGCCAAAGAGGACTCGAGCGAGCTCTCGTCCTCTTTTTAGCCTAAAAAAATCTACCATTTTGACTCGTAGTTGACAGCCATTCGGACGTCAAAACCCGCGGCAATCAAGAGACTACTCATCGTATTACTATTGAACAAAAGGACAGAGTACTTACCCTAAGGGGAGATACCCCACGCACAACCGGCCAGTGGCTTGGCAGGCCACCGACTCCCGAGTTGTACGTGATGTACCTCGAAGGAAGCGATGACACATTTATTGTTGAATAAGCACAAAACTCCACTATGTGACATCACCCCCTCGCCAATTTTTAATTGCTGGAGCGAAGTTCGCAACCACAAACAAACCACAAACCCCCTTCTCTATTCCATTTTAAATAATGAACCCCAATAGAGAACCACAGCCTTTCGAGGCTCATGAGCTACAACAGCTCCCCCCTCCTCCTCGAGTTTATCGCGGTCACCCGGATAAGCAAAAGGATCCTAGGGCGAAAAACGCTTTTGTCCCAACCCGGCAAAGCGGTCAGCCCAAGAGGGACAACCCGCAGGTGCAGCGCGTCCCACCAACCCTCCCTCCACCACGCAGATTGCATGATACTGCGCATGTTTCCGTTACAACAGGAAACCCAGCAGATGCATCCTTCTTCTCCCGTGGAGTTTCAGTGAGTGAAGTCAACCCCAGGCTTACATTCACTCCTAGCGCCCCTGCCCTAGTTGAGATTTCCCGAAAAACATACGCAGAGCTGACTACGGACGACCCCAACTTTTCCAAAGTCATACTCCCGGAATATCTCGACTATTACGCCACAGCACTCCTGTGGCTCAGATTCATTGCGCTCAAGCGAGCCAATGGCCAAGCAGTCACTCCCTTTGAGGACGAGCTGCTTCAACTAGTGAAGGAACAAACCTTCTGCGTTCCTGAACCAATACTCTTGAATATGAGAGTAATAGGCAACGTGGAGACCTCCACTAAGCAACACCTCAGGCCAGCCTTCCCCCCATACAACCCGGTACCAGCTCTGGACCCAATGGCCCAGATGCGACATATGGTGGAGGCGCCGCGGTTGGTTTTCTGGTAAATTCACCATAATTTACCTACCCCTACTTTTCATTCTCCCTTTTATACACCCTTGGTCGAATTTTACCAATATTAATTTATTATACCCTATGTTATTATGGCTTATATCGCGATTTTTTGTAAAATTTTGGGCGAGGTTAAAATCCTATTGAAAAATTATTCGTCGACGGAAGCTTGCTTTGCGAAATAAGCAGTTTTTATATGAACCTAAGACGAGGTTAATAACTTACTTATTTGTATCAGCATAAAATGATTACTCTTGTGTCTTGTGCGAATTTTTATAAAATGTAGTATTTTGAACCTACGATTTACAAATTTATTATCAATAAGATCTTATAAGCCTTAAAGTCTTCACCTTTTAAAAATTTAATATTACCCTGTTTAATTTTGATTCATTTTACTGCCGTTACCTTTTTTGATCGTTTCATGGGCCGAGCCGTAAGGATGGAAAATCTACTACCTGCTACGCACTTTGGACAGGACAGACTTATTGTATTATTTTGGATCCTCGCTTTGGATCCAAACGCCTCCACCATATGTCGCATCTGGCCCTTTGGGTCCAGAGCTGGTACCGGGTTTAAGGACTTTGAACTATAAGGGCGACAGCGCAAAATAAGAAGACGAAATAAAAGCGGACTTAAGATTTAATGACACACGGGATTCTTTATGTATACACAGGGAAAAAGGTAGAGGTTGCTTCAGACGGTACGGCATGACCGTGACAAAATCAAAGAAAAGGGAAGAATTAAATTAGGCACAACTAAACCCTCCGAGCGAAGCAACCGACTTAAAACGAGGGGGTAAAATCTTATCATAACACAAAACCATAATCAAAGAATAAAAGGAATAAAGAGAACAATAATTACGGTACTTACATTTTGGGACGATCGGGACGTGTCACTCACTTTCACTTATCAGTGATCAAACGGGACTGCCGGATAATTTCTAAGCCATGGCTTGCGCCAGGTAAACTCCTGACTTCGCGATTTTCCTTCGGCCGCTGAACTTGGTTCGGACCGAAGAATAATCCGAGTCAGGATTATGAAAAGGTAAAAGTGTGAAAGTCACATATGTGACACAATATCCCGAACTTCAATTTAACATCAAAAACAAAATTGATGCAAGTTGCCTATTTACTAACTTAAATATAAATTATCCTTAGGTAATATTTTATGAACCACTTTAATCCACGCGTTCAGACCTGTTGTGCGGGTGCAACTAGCGTCTTCGTTGAGGTCTTCGTTCTGCACATTTTATTATGTTCTTTGTGTTTGTGAAGAAGAAATCATGTCGGTAGAGGAAGACAAGTCAAGTTAGACTACATTTCTTAAATATGCGATCGCGTTATTAACGAGTTATTTAGTATAAATATAGTGTCTTGGTGTGTTTTTCGTCCCCATCAATAGGTACATGTTACAAAATTGTCGGATGAAAATTTATCTTCTTTAGTCCCAAAAATCGGCATTTGAGCCCGCTTAAGGGCTGATATTGGAGAGGTACATCAGGCGGTAAGGTGAATCGAATCAGGTTTTAAAAAAAATAACTGCTATACAGGGGGGTTAGCAAATAATGCCGAATAAGTTAATCCGCGGGCTTATTGCTACAAATCGATTATTTAACAGTTAAATAACCGTGTCTTTAGTATAGATTAACAAAGTTACTTTTACATTCAAATTTTAACCTCCCCAACCCCATCACAATTTAAAAAAAATGGGAGGTTACTGCAATCACTAAAATTTTCGAATTTGAGATAGCACCAGATCTTCACGTTTTGAGGTCTCAGGAACCCAGAAAAGGGGTTTTTAAAATGTGTCTGTGTGTATGTACGTACGTACGTACGTACGTACGTTCGTACGTACGTTCGTACGTACGTTCGTACGTTTGTAATCACGCCACAGCCAAAACTACTGGACCGATTTGGCTGAAATTTGGAACATAGGCATCTCGTAACCTAACTTAGATCTGAAAAGCTTTTGGAGCCAATCGTGCAACCGGAAATGCCATTTTGGCACATCAACTTTTAAATTTTAAATGCAAACCCCCATTTTTTACGTCACCATAAGGAAGACCTTCGAATTCTGCTTCTAAAAGTGTATTCATTCTTACTGCCCTTTTGACCAAAAATAAAAAAAAAATTGATTTTTATCGGACTTTAAAATCGCGGTACAGCCCAAGCCCCTGAACCGATTTGGCTGAAATTTTGCACATAGGGATTGTATTACACGTCGAAGAGCTGAACAAATTTTGAATTCAATCGACTCACGGAAAGTGCCGTTTTGGCACACCAATTTCCAAATTTAAAATTATTCTCTCATTTGACCATTAAAAACAAGTTTTTGAAAGATTTATTGTCACCATCAGAAATGTCTTCAAATTCTGGTTTTAAATAGGGCAAAATTAATTCGCATTTAGCGCTGTTTGGTTCAAAAAATCGAAATTTTATAATAACACTAAAAATACATTATAGCCCAAATTTCTGAATCGATTTGGCTGAAATATGGTACATGGAGATTGGGTGACCCGTTGAAGACCTGAAAGGCTTTTGAAAGCAATTGGCCAACGGGAAGTCCCATTTAAGCATATCAACTTAAAATTCTAAATACAAGACCTCCTTTTTTATGTCGCCATTAGAAAGGCGATCAAATTCTGGTTCTAAAAATGTGTTCATAGTTTCTGCCATTTCAGTGGAAAAAAATGCAGCAGAGAAGCGGCTGGAACCTCCCCATCGCGTGGATCTTTGTATTCTGTGTAGATAGTAGTTAATTCAACAGAATTTTTTTAATCCTTGACTAATTTCGCAATTTTCTGACAAATACCGACATCACCTCGGACATCACCCATCACGTTTGACAATATGTTTCTTTTAAGGTTAATCTTTTGCCACCTTTTTGACAATAACTGCCATTTTATGTCATCCACTGTCAGCCCGCACCCTTTTAATGAGAGAATTTTTTCTGTATTTTCCACTGAAATGGCAGAAACTATGAACACATTTTTAGAACCAGAATTTGATCGCCTTTCTAATGGCGACATAAAAAAGGAGGTCTTGTATTTAGAATTTTAAGTTGATATGCTTAAATGGGACTTCCCGTTGGCCAATTGCTTTCAAAAGCCTTTCAGGTCTTCAACGGGTCACCCAATCTCCATGTACCATATTTCAGCCAAATCGATTCAGAAATTTGGGCTATAATGTATTTTTAGTGTTATTATAAAATTTCGATTTTTTGAACCAAACAGCGCTAAATGCGAATTAATTTTGCCCTATTTAAAACCAGAATTTGAAGACATTTCTGATGGTGACAATAAATCTTTCAAAAACTTGTTTTTAATGGTCAAATGAGAGAATAATTTTAAATTTGGAAATTGGTGTGCCAAAACGGCACTTTCCGTGAGTCGATTGAATTCAAAATTTGTTCAGCTCTTCGACGTGTAATACAATCCCTATGTGCAAAATTTCAGCCAAATCGGTTCAGGGGCTTGGGCTGTACCGCGATTTTAAAGTCGGATAAAAATCAATTTTTTTTTTATTTTTGGTCAAAAGGGCAGTAGGAATGAATACACTTTTAGAAGCAGAATTCGAAGGTCTTCCTTATGGTGACGTAAAAAATGGGGGTTTGCATTTAAAATTTAAAAGTTGATGTGCCAAAATGGCATTTCCGGTTGCACGATTGGCTCCAAAAGCTTTTCAGATCTAAGTTAGGTTACGAGATGCCTATGTTCCAAATTTCAGCCAAATCGGTCCAGTAGTTTTGGCTGTGGCGTGATTACAAACGTACGAACGTACGTACGAACGTACGTACGTACGTACGTACATACACACAGACACATTTTAAAAACCCCTTTTCTGGGTTCCTGAGACCTCAAAACGTGAAGATCTGGTGCTATCTCAAATTCGAAAATTTTAGTGATTGCAGTAACCTCCCATTTTTTTTAAATTGTGATGGGGTTGGGGAGGTTAATACAGAAAAAATTCTCTCATTAAAAGGGTGCGGGCTGACAGTGGATGACATAAAATGGCAGTTATTGTCAAAAAGGTGGCAAAAGATTAACCTTAAAAGAAACATATTGTCAAACGTGATGGGTGATGTCCGAGGTGATGTCGGTATTTGTCAGAAAATTGCGAAATTAGTCAAGGATTAAAAAAATTCTGTTGAATTAACTACTATCTACACAGAATACAAAGATCCACGCGATGGGGAGGTTCCAGCCGCTTCTCTGCTGCATTTTTTTGCTTGTAAAAGAGGTATTAATTAATATTTAACGAACAATGTTTGTTAAATTTAATTTACTCAAACGTTGTTTTATTTTCTTTGAATTCAAATTTGTATTTCGCGCCCTAGCCTCGAACCCGAAGTCAGGACGCGGTCGCGCCACTAGCGCGAGTGGTGGTTCTAGATTATTATCATTATTACGTTATTAGCCCTCGCGCCATGTGCTAGTGTAGGGGAATTGTGCCTGAGATGGCATACCCGGCTGAGACGACATCATTTTGAGGGTTCTATTAACTCGAGGATGCGATAATAGCTTTTTTATAAGCTCAGAGAATACGATCTGTAAGGACAACTCTTGTAACATCAAGGTCGACAATCTGTTATCAGCAAAGGTTGGTCAGAAAATTTGCTTCCTCTTTCCTGATGACGAAAAGATAACACTCCATTTCCGCTCGTTTAAGATGTATAATTACTACAAGGCGCTATATTTTACCTGTGATTACACACCTGTTGTATCTACTCATAGGCGCTGTTATGGTGCTGGGCAGTGCTGGGAAGGAGGATGTACACTAGCTCAAAAGACGGAGCCTGGGACGGACCTCCCGAGGAGACGAGTCTCAGATCTCATCTACAACAGATATGGCTGTCAAGGAACAAGTATCCCGTGTACAAGTGACAATTGTGCGCATTGGAACACAGGAGGGTGTATCTGGACTACATGGGAATTGACGCAGGGGATCTGTAAGCCAGTCTATAAATTCCACGTGAGAAAGCCTATCGCATTTTTCGATGTAATAAGTAGCAATTACTCCTTTTCACGCACGCTCTCCCCTACAGATCCGACCCTGTTTGATCCTATTTTTGTCAGTTTGATATCCGCGTTGCCCTCGGTAGATTACCCGGCGCCTGATACCATTCTGGAACTCTCGCCCGGAAATGTCCTAGATGTTACCGTTGATGATCTAGACCAGCCGACATACGGGCATCTGGGAGAGTATCAACTCTCGCTAGATCAGAAAACAGCAACATTCCCTTCTCATAGTATAGATTGTAAAGCTGTAGGATGCGTAACAGAATGCATCTTTTATAATGAATCAGCTCTTGCCAGGCATGTCCTGAAGCCGTTAAGTGATGAGAAGAGCAAGAAATTCATTACAAAACGTTATTCTGTACAGTATGACAACGGATACGCGGTGATCCCTATACTGAGCTCTGCTACTGTGAACCTATTCCTTCGTACAGACTACCGGCCCAAGTCATCGATTACAAATCCCTCTTGCGACTTCAGTGTGTCTTACACTTTGGGATGTAAAGGATGTACGGAAAGAACTACAATAGGGATCCATATTGACAAAATCTCAGAACCAGGTTTATTTCAGATATCATCCAATTGCTCCCTTAGTACATACACGCTGAGCTGTCAGGAAATTGATTATTCTATTTCAGTCATAGGAGAGCCTTACGCATGTGCCATCACTAGCCAGACGCTCCCAGATGGAATCCTGTGGACTGGTAATAGCCGCGGCAATTATTCCCGCAATACTATCACATTCTCTATTGACTATGTTTTTGAAGGGTCCTTAACACCGCTCAGAACGGTCGCTCTTGGAGGTGGTGAACAGACTGCGCTGGGTCAGCTAGGGGGTATCTTCTCAACTCCCAACTTCCAAGTTATCTTCGCTGGGATCGCCGGAGCTACCGCACTATGCTTGTTCATGATCAGGGTGATAATCACCTTAGTAGCAATACGAGCTGGGAAATCCGGCTCGAAGGACCATGTTTGCGGAGATATTCTCATAAAAACGGACTGTAATATGAAAACTCGAAGAAGTGTCAAAGTCTTATTTATTATTATTTTATAATGTTTCTATAGAAACAGTATGCCTTAACACTAGTAAATTTAAAAAAACCGCCTCAGGCAGGGTGTTCGCGGGGTATCATTTGTCTGTATTTAGTTGCAATGAGTCACTTGCGAAGTTTCTGTGCGCTCGGGGGTGATAAAGAAAATTTTGGAGACGATAATGTGAGAAAGGCAAGTGGAAAGTTTTGGCCAAGTCGTGACACAAACATCGTCTGCACCCAGTGTTCTAAATTGAGACGATATTTGGCGGCATGGCAGGATTTATGTAGGTAGTGACCATAGGTCTGTCATAAAATTTAACCTAAAAATGTCAGTGAAGACGACCTGGGGGTTGTATAATTTGGCTAAGCGTTTCAGGGCATGATGACATAGTAGGATCAGGGCAAGATGGCATAGTATGTCATCTAGCCCTGAACTGGCCTACCTTGCACTAAATATAGTACTTCTATCCATTCTCTAGATTCCGTTCGTACAATGGTTGGAAAATATACAAGGAAGAGCGGGAGACAATCCTGGACGGAAGAAAGTATGGAGCAAGCACTAAGGGCGGTCAGATCCAATCGGATGGGATGGTTGTTGGCTTCGAAAACGTATAATGTGCCTCAAGCAACACTAAGAAGACGAGCAGTTAACGTTCTTGGTTCCAGTAAGGGTTACTTAGGTGGGAGGAAACCGACTTTCGATGTTGAATTGGAAAGAGAAATTGTTGATCACCTAAAACACCTAGAAGCTAGATTCTATGGCTTTTCCACAAAAGATGTTCGTATTCTTGCATACGAAGGTGCTGAAGCAAGAAATCTTCCGCATAATTTCTGCAAAGAAAAGAAGGCTGCAGGCTGGGATTGGATGAAAGGTTTTTTGCAACGAAATCCATCCATTTCCCTTCGATTTCCGGAAGCTACATCAGCAGCAAGAGCTCGGGCATTTAATAAAGTCTCAGTTGGGAAATATTTTGATTCCCTTGAGAAAGTTTTAGATGAACACAATCTTTCCCCGGAAAATATTTGGAATATGGACGAATCTGGGCTGTCAACGGTCCCTTCAAAAAATTCCAAAATACTTGCCACTAAGGGAAGGAAGCAAGTTGGTATATTAACAAGCGCAGAGAGAGGCCAACATCTGACGGTTGTATGCTGCTTTAACGCGGTTGGAGCTTACGTTCCACCAGCTATGATATTCCCTAGGAAGAATATGAAAAATGAATTGATGGATAATGCTCCAACTGGAGCAATTGGTTTGTGCCAGGAAAATGGGTGGATGAATGGGGAAGTATTTGTAAAATGGCTTCAGCACTTTGTAAAGTACGCCAAGCCGTCTACTGAGAAAAAAACACTTCTTCTACTTGATGGACATAGCAGTCACAAAAGTTTGGCTGCGTTGACGTATGCCAAAGAACATGGAATAATTCTGTTTTGCTTTCCACCACATTGTACTCACAGAGTACAACCCCTGGACGTTTGTTTTTTTAGTCCACTTAAGACTTATTACAACCAAGAGATAAACCGTTGGCTTAAGGCTAATCCTGGAAGGACGGTAACACATTTTCAAGTTGGTGGACTTTTAAAGGAAGCATATAATAAATCCGCGACAATGGGAAACGCGGTGAATGGATTTTTGAAAACTGGTATACATCCACTGAATAAAGATATTTTCCCTGAGTGGATGTTTGAAGCAGCGGAAGTTACTAATAGGAGGGAGGAGAACATCATAGAACCAGAACCTTCTGATGATCCTCAGCCCTCTGGGTCGGGACTAAACAGAAATTCAATAGCTGCTGGCAAACCTCCATCAGCTCTTTCGGTATCAGATATTTTTCCTTTGCCTGTTGCTACTGCGCAAACTAACGCTCGTAAACCTAGAAAAGGAGGAAAGCATGGAATATTGAATAGCACACCTGAAATAGACATGGCCAAAGAAGTGGCTGCAGAAAAACAAGCCGCAATACTGCGAAAGTCTGCTAGAGAGACCAAGAAGCGAATGTTCGTTATTGATGAAACTGACGAAAATGAAGCTCTGTTTGGAGAAGAGGACGATGATGATGATGCAGCTTGCTTGTACTGCAATGAACCTTATTCCATTTCTCGTTCGAAGGAACAATGGATTCGATGTCAAGAATGTGGTAAATGGGCACATTCAGAATGTGCTGGCGTTAACAGGAAAACAAAGCAATTCACGTGCGAAGTTTGCAAAGATTAAACTCATTTTGTTTTTAGATTGTAAGAACTACCTAATATGGTTGATTTTTTTGTTTTTTTCTATGGAAATGTTTTTTTTTATAAAATGTATTGTTGGGCACATTCAGAATGTGCTGGCGTTAACAGGAAAATAAAGCAATTCACGTGCGAAGTTTGCAAAGATTAAACTCATTTAGTTTTTAGATTGTAAGGACTAATATGGTTGATTTTTTTGTTTTTTTTTCTATGGAAATGTTTTTTTTTATAAAATGTATTGTCAGTCTATACTTTGTTTAATAAAATATATTAACCTTATTTTTGTGATATAAAAACCGTTCGGGCGAGATGACATATTATGTCATCTTACCCTCACATCCGGCTGAGATGACACAGGAGCATAACATTTTTGAAAAATCGTGGTACATTAAATAATATATTTACACGTTTGTTAGGTAGTGTTTCGTGAAAAGTAAAAGTTGCAAAGTACTTTGGCATAATTAGTTCCTCTAATATCTCTTATTCTCAAAAGTGACGAGGCATTAGACAAAAAGTATGTCATCTCAGGCACAATTCCCCTACTGAAAATAAGTTTTTTTTCAAGTCTTACGTCACTGAGGAACCTGAAGATAAACACCTTTTGATTTCTGCTTTTTCACAGTTGATTGTGATTACAAAAGGCATCTTTTAGTAATTATGCCATCAGCTAATTCGAAAAAAAGTTAAAATTTTAATATTTCGTTCCACCATAAGCAGAGGTAAGAAATCTGTCATATAAATTAAATAAAATATAATATATATAATATAAATTAAATAAAAATAAAATTCCAGACTCCAAAAATATCACAGCTAACCATTTTGTTTATCTCTAATTCCGAGTAAATCTAGCAAAGTAAAAAAAGGAAGATCTATTGGAAGCCGCCAAATGCAGAAGCCGGAGACGGAATTTTTTTCCATGTATATAATATACCCTATTCCTATTTTGCATTTCTTACACTAGTGGTTGTTATTTTATTAGGTAGCCGGTGATATCCAAAACGCTGTGGAAGAGCGCAGGAAGAAATTGGATGCTCTGAACTTCACTCTTCAACCCTTTTAGAATCATAATTCTAGGACCAACCATATCCGATATACAGAAGGTATACATTAAAATTGATGAAAATTTATTGGTATTAAAAGCCACAGATATGTTTTAAAACATGTATAGTTTTTGACATTTAATATCCAGTTGAGGCCGAACATATCTGGTTTTTAATACTGTGGGCCATATATGATTTAAGACTAAAAAGCCATAATCCAAAAGTACTGGACGCTGTAAAGAAATTAGAGGCTACTGATTAGTGCTTAAGTACTTCTATCGATAACGACTGTGTCGGTATAATCTTGTCTCTAAAATTAAGTGTGCTTTTTCAAAAAGTATTTAAAAAATACTTTCGATTTAATCAATCATACAAAAGTCAGTTATCCATTTGCACAAGTGTACCCATATAGTTTTACTGGTCGTCACAGAAAATTTGCTTCTATAACTTCTTTAAAAAAACATCCAATTATTCGATGCATATTCTAGAACCTAAGGCTAACAAACAAATAATATTTAATACAACGGAATTTCAAGAAACTTTGAAAACTAATCAGGATCACTGCGAGAATTTTACCTGTGACTATGATCGAAGTGACGAAGATACGCGAAACGAGGTTAGTATTGAAGATCTTGAATCAAAACTGAACGGAATTTAAAAAATGCAGCAGAGAAGCGGCTGGAACCTCCCCATCGCGTGGATCTTTGTATTCTGTGTAGATAGTAGTTAATTCAACAGAATTTTTTTAATCCTTGACTAATTTCGCAATTTTCTGACAAATACCGACATCACCTCGGACATCACCCATCACGTTTGACAATATGTTTCTTTTAAGGTTAATCTTTTGCCACCTTTTTGACAATAACTGCCATTTTATGTCATCCACTGTCAGCCCGCACCCTTTTAATGAGAGAATTTTTTCTGTATTTTCCACTGAAATGGCAGAAACTATGAACACATTTTTAGAACCAGAATTTGATCGCCTTTCTAATGGCGACATAAAAAAGGAGGTCTTGTATTTAGAATTTTAAGTTGATATGCTTAAATGGGACTTCCCGTTGGCCAATTGCTTTCAAAAGCCTTTCAGGTCTTCAACGGGTCACCCAATCTCCATGTACCATATTTCAGCCAAATCGATTCAGAAATTTGGGCTATAATGTATTTTTAGTGTTATTATAAAATTTCGATTTTTTGAACCAAACAGCGCTAAATGCGAATTAATTTTGCCCTATTTAAAACCAGAATTTGAAGACATTTCTGATGGTGACAATAAATCTTTCAAAAACTTGTTTTTAATGGTCAAATGAGAGAATAATTTTAAATTTGGAAATTGGTGTGCCAAAACGGCACTTTCCGTGAGTCGATTGAATTCAAAATTTGTTCAGCTCTTCGACGTGTAATACAATCCCTATGTGCAAAATTTCAGCCAAATCGGTTCAGGGGCTTGGGCTGTACCGCGATTTTAAAGTCCGATAAAAATCAATTTTTTTTTTATTTTTGGTCAAAAGGGCAGTAAGAATGAATACACTTTTAGAAGCAGAATTCGAAGGTCTTCCTTATGGTGACGTAAAAAATGGGGGTTTGCATTTAAAATTTAAAAGTTGATGTGCCAAAATGGCATTTCCGGTTGCACGATTGGCTCCAAAAGCTTTTCAGATCTAAGTTAGGTTACGAGATGCCTATGTTCCAAATTTCAGCCAAATCGGTCCAGTAGTTTTGGCTGTGGCGTGATTACAAACGTACGAACGTACGTACGAACGTACGTACGTACGTACGTACATACACACAGACACATTTTAAAAACCCCTTTTCTGGGTTCCTGAGACCTCAAAACGTGAAGATCTGGTGCTATCTCAAATTCGAAAATTTTAGTGATTGCAGTAACCTCCCATTTTTTTTAAATTGTGATGGGGTTGGGGAGGTTAAAATTAGTATAACTAAAGTAATCTGATGTTGCTTATTCATGTTAGACAGTAAGCAAAAACTTAATAATTTATAAGGACTTTTTTTCATATTCTTCATATGTGATTTTCATTCAGTGGTGTAATACCTATAGACCTACATGCAGAATAAAGGAGTAAAAGGTATTCCACTGTAACTTTAGGGAGAAAATTTACGTAATTATAAGAATCGATAGAACCCAGAACAGTGCTTCAAAATAACAAATTCAAAAAGTCGAGGGGTTGACTTTATCACGTCCACACATGCAGTTACAATAAGCTAGGCAACACATTCCCTCTTCTCTTCATCAGAAGAACAATTTTTGCATACACCTGAAGAAATAAGTGTGTCCGGTTCAGTACCTGCCCCACAATTTTTGACTGTAAGATTGTCGTGGGGAAAGAACCTCATTTGGCACAAAATTAATCTGCCATTTCATTATCAGGAATTTGTAATCGCAGGTAAGTTAATCTTTATTCTTAACTACATTATTTATTAGATGAAATTTATTGAGGAAAATGACTATAGTGAAATATTTACTTTTAATCGTCGTCATTGCGGGCTATTTCTGTGATTCCCCGTTTCAGTAAATGATATATTTTCATCATTTTTCCGCTTGAGGATGGTTTGAGCACTTGGAGAATAATAAGAACAAATTTGTTCACGCCATCATCGCTCAACAAACATAATACATATTGGCACTTACTCGCCCGCCCTAGACAAAACAATCTCGGCTGTGAAGCGCATCATAGACCTTGACCTTGGTCCTTGTTAGATTTAGATACATTTTTGTTTGTCTTATGTCTTTTCCTATCTTGCCATTATTCACAGGGATTTATGTAGAAATTCATTGTAGGTAGGCACCTAAATATCATGACATTTTAATTTTAGTCAAGGACAAGTTAAGCATAAACGTTCAAGAGCTCACCTTCCTGGATAATGAAGGGGCTATTGTTCCAGAAGATTTTTTGGAAGAGTACGTTAAATTTTCCAATCGAGGGGTGATCCTTATTGTTAAACCAAAAAATGATGGTACGTACCTACATTTGTGGCCCTATTGAAATTAAAATGTATACCTTGTTTAGATTTTATTAATCTTGATGATAATGACGACAATTTTTTGTCCAAAATTGCAAGCGAAGGTGAATTGTCGCTTTCTTCTACTGTGGCTGCTGACTTAAAGGGGGTGTGAACCAAAAAAAATTTTTTCGCTTCAAAAATAGTTTAAAAATATCTAAGAACTCTGGTGAAAACCTCAGTTTTCTAAGTGCAGTATAGTTTCAGAGTTATAATCGTTTGAAATCAGCATTCCAAATATCGAGACGTCATTCCGACGCGGTCTCCGAGCAGTTACTCTCCATAATTTTCCGTCAAAAATTAGGGAGCCGAAACGATATAAAGCCTGGAAAGATGGAATTAATCGCGCAATTTTACTCCTAACAACAATCATTTAGTGTGTGGTGTACACTTTAAGGAGGATGATTTTAGAAATAGATATATCAAAGAATTATTGCCAAACCAGAGAGTTCTACGTAAATTAATAAAAACCGCTGTACCTTCTCTTTTACTTTAAGGTAAACAGAAAACAAGTAAAAAACAAACAAAATTCATGTAACTAAAACCAGGAAAAGAGAAACCATTAGTAAAACAACAACAAACATAAAAACTCCAATTATTCATCTTATAGATAATTCTCGAAAGAATCATCAACCTGCAAATCCAAAACCTCAATAAAACCATCAAATAAGGAAGAAGATCAAAACAAAACCAAGACCAAAGGACAACCCGCCAAAACTAGACCACAACAAAAATGAAGTACAAAGAAAAAGCATTCAAAAGAAAGAAACGAATCAACACATATTCATTAAAGACAAAGGAAAAAAACAAAGCAAACAAAAACCTTACCACAGAACATGAAACCTTTGAAAACAATCATTACCATCATCTGTACGAATCATCGATACAAGGACAGATAATAGGATACTGTCGTCCAGTATCAATCTTCACTGAAAACGGCAAATTAACTTCAAAATCTGGCCCAGTGTGCAAAAATATGTCTAACAAATTAAATGAGTTAATATCCCCCACTGGTCTTTATACAGCCGTAATGAAAAATTATTATGATTTGGCTTATGCTATAGCAGTACGAGAGGGTGCGCAAGGAGAATTCACGAGTCTATTACGTGCAATAGACATATGTTTTAAAATGTTCTTCTACGACCACTATTGTAAATAGCCAATTTTGTACAATGTACAAACTAAGTAAACCGTTCCTTACGCACGCAAATCTAAAACTGGGCGTAAAGAGTGAAAATCGCACAGTTTTCAATTGTCATTTGTCAAATGTCATTTTTCACTCAATTTTATTGTTAAATTCATTATTCTCCCCTTATTTATTAGGACATTTTAAAAACATATCGACTACTCCTCTTCCAGGATAAAAGCAGTTCAACCGCAAAGTAAAAATTCGAGAAAAATCAATAAAAATCTTCTGTGCAAAAGTTAGGTTATATCGCAGGACTTTTTGTCCGAAAATGCCTTGGGACCGGTAAGTTGTATTTCTTCATATTATCTTGAACCTTTGAGCAGGTATTTTAAAGAAATGGCAATTCAGCCATTTGTAATGTGTGTGGGTGACAGTATTTTAAGTATTTTTGAAATTTTCGTCTACATGGACGGAATTAAATCGTCGATCCAATGCCAAAACCGCGAATGTGCAAGTTTGATGTTTTTCGCTTATGTGCCAACTTGGTCATATTTTGGACGAAGAGTACCATGCCAAAACCACGAATGCGACAACCTTTTGGTTTTCAGGTTATGCTCAGTTACAATTTCGCCTAACTTACAATCGCTGCGATTCTGATTTGCAATTGCTATCATTTTGGCTTGCTAAGTTACTATGGTTGGCTAAACAGCAATAATGGTTTGGCAAAACTTATAAACTCTATTCTGATCGTACTTCAAATAGCAATGTTAGAATTTATTTTGGTTATGAAGATGGTTATATAGGCGTGAGTGTTTTGGTCACGTTTAAGGTTCTGAATTGTTAAACAAAGCAAGTTGTAAGTTTGTATGGATTTCCTTGAGGCCAATTTTCGTCTACATTTTGAAGACGCATACGAAAATGTTGAAAATCAGTAAGTTTTGTGATTTGTTTTAGGCGATATATTTCAAAAAGCTTTGTTTTAGACAACTATTGAGATTAGAATATCGGCGCATAAGGGATCAGTCCAATCCCATGGAAATTCCCAATGAAAGGTTCGTTAAGCTTTTTCGCCTTAACAAATTCTTAACTTTGGAAGTGTATCATCAGATAGAAGCGCATATGGAAATCTCACGCCGAGCTAACGAAACACCACCTTTTTTGCAATTTCTTGTCGCTCTCAATTTTTTTGGAAGCGGAAGTTACCAAACTAGTGTGGGTCAGGATTTAAACATTGCCTTAAGTCAACCAATGATTAGTCGATGTCTTACAAAAATAACTACAATAATGACGAACCATTTACTTCGTCTGCATGTACTGTTCCCTGTCAGAAATGAAGATATTCAAAAGGCAAAAGATGATTTTCAACAGCTCTTAAATTTTCCTGACACAATTGGTGCAATAGACGGAACCCACATTACACCCACAGATACTCTGAATACTCCTTCGATAGCTTATTTAAACAGAAAAGGCTATTACAGCCTTAATGTACAAGCCATATGTGATGCCAACATGATTTTCACAAATGTCAACGCGCGATATCCTGGTTCAACACACGATGCAGCTATCTGGGAAACATCAACCATTAATTGTCATTTAAATAACCAATATCAAAATGGACGCAGAAATTGTTGGTTGATTGGGGACTCGGGATATCCTATTCAACCATGGTTATTGACGCCTATCCCAGAAGCTCCTCCAAACAGTCCTGAAGGTATATATACAAGTAGGCATCGTTCGGCAAGAAATGTCATTGAAAGGGCATTTGGAGTGCTAAAACAAAGATTCAAGTGTTTAAAGAAGACGCGCGTTTTGCATTATAACCATGAGACTGCTGGAAAAATTGTTTATTCTTGTGTAATTTTGCACAACATGTGTCGCAGATTCAATTTACCAGACCTAGAAGACAGTGATGAGGACGATGAAAATGATGAAGAGCAGGAAGAAGCTGATCCAATTCGTAATGAAGACATCAATATTTTGACGGTTGGTTAGAAATCAGGTGATTAATATTATTAATAATCAATAAACGATGCTATTTTTGTAATAAACTTTATATACTTAAGTGAAATATTTGTAATAAAAAATTACTTATGACTACACTTAACTCAATTACTTATCTACTACACTTAACATGACAAGGTACTTCTGCAAAAATTTTATAATGCTGCTCTAATAAATAGTTAGGTAACTGAAATAAGGAACTTTGTAATCACAAAAAGAAACTAAACCAGACTTTATTCCTTGAAAACTTGCCTTGCTTTAAGGTTCCATTATGGTTTCATTCTTGAAACGAAGCATCCAGTGTTATCGTTTCAGTGTGGGGCGCCTTAAAAACTTCTGCATAATTTGTAATAGATTCAGCTAATCTATTAATACTGGTCGCAAACGCCAAATTTGATTCCGCAGTGATTTTTGCCCCTTCCAAGTACATTTTAGCTGAATTTTCTAATTTACTGGATGATGACGCGTATGGGCGGACCCCTGCAAAAACTTAGTATAATTTTCACAAATAAATTAAATCACTGTAATAATACCTGCAGCTCTTTTTTTCCGTCCAAGCTTTTTAATAGGTTTAGTTTTATTTCGACCAATGGTTTTATTGAGATGCTGGGCCATGTTTAGCTCATCAAAATGAGTACCTTCTAAGGGCACTTCAACACCACTTCCTTCCTCATAATGATCAGCTTCTTCCTCTTCGTTCCCTTCTACAGTGAGATTCAAAACGTTTGTAATTAGGGTTGGCTTTGGAAACAAAAGTTTCGAAAAACGTTTGTCCAAAATTAATCGCACTGTCCCTAAAGAAACTCACTAAATTAAAATGGCAGCTGCGAATTTTTTAAACTCATTTCTTTTGCATTTATTTGCGAATTATTTCGAAAAAATATGGACCTCTCCGCTTCCAGTATCAAATTTGGCGCCCTTCAGTGATCTCTGACAGCAAACAACAAAATTGTGCCAAAGTTAGGTTATGTTATGTGATGCCTATTATAGGGCACGGGCATCACTTATGCAACCCTGCAACACAATCAGCTGCTTGGAGAACAAACATCACATTTAAGTGCATGGAGTACATGCGTTTTTCTCCAATTTTCCGTAGTTTTGCGGTGTAAAGTGTTTTTAAACAGTGGTTTATCTCTTTAGAATGCGATTTTGTAGATATTTAGTTATTCGGAACGGCTGTGCAGTGTAAATAAACCTAGTGAAATCTGTTTGTTGTTAGTGAAGTGTGGTGGACAATGGAAAAAAACACAATTCAGTGAACATTTTGTCTCTTGGGATGAAAATACAAGACACCAATATTTAGATAAAGAGTCTGTAATAAATTTCGGACACCCCTATGTAAAAAAAGACAACGGATTCTCCATCGATCCAACAAAATTTCCAAAAGTGACTTATATAGACATTGTAGTTGGTTTTAAAGAAAGTGTTTATTCAATGGACAGATTTGAAGCTACAAAAGTCTTGAAAGTAATAACATTGTAATAATTAGTTCTTGTGTGGCTGGGTCAAGAAAATTGGTTGTGTAACATGTCGTAACAATAAATAAATTTCTCGTTATTGGTCAGGTACCTAATTTTTCTTTATAACCACATTTTGTCACCCCTCTTAATCGCCTTTGTCCATTCCTCTAACTTTTTAATAGACAAGGGACATTTTTCTGTTGTGTTAATCTACTTCGATGGTATTCGATACCAATGTGCCACAATTACCTAATAACCGAGTAAAATGTTGGTATGTTTGTTTGTTTGCTAAAAGTTCTTGAAAATTATACTAACAGATAATTAAAAACTCACCATATTTATAAAAAGGAAAGGCAATTAATTTTCAAGGAAAGCAGTCTCGATGGGTAAGTACCCAATTGCACTATCTTGTAATTTATTAAAAACCGAAAAAACCATTCGAAAAAAACGCTGCTATAACATCAACTCGTCTAACAGTTTCTGTAATTAAGGAAAATAGAGCCCTTTATAGTCGGAAAACTTAAAAAAGGCGTAAAAACCTACTTGACTCCATGCATTCAAATGTAATGTTTGTTCTCCAAGCAGCTGATTGTGTTGCGTGGTTGCATAAGTGATGCCCGCGCCCTATTGTTTGAAAAAGGTTTATTTCTTCATAAACCTTCAATTTTTGAGCAAGGATCTTGAAGCACTTGTCATCTCGTCAAGAATACCCTTGGGGGGACCAGGCAGCTTTTTGGGTTGTTTAAAAAAAAATCGAATCCATGAGTAATGGTCCTCGATATGGTCAAATCCCATCAAAAGGTAACTCGCTTATTAAAATCAACGCTCATTTGGAAACCGTTTCAGACACAAATGCTGAAGATTAAATTTGAATCGCAACAAGTTCGCTGCCTTCGATATCCATGGAACATTCATCTTGGAGTGCGAGCTGCTATGGTGCTTTTTAAAAAACAGCACAAATTGAACAGAGGGTAGTGCCTTATGTACACGGATTTTAAAATTAACACCCACTTACTATTTTATGAATCGACAGTACATTCACTAAAACAAAGTTCATTAAATGGTTTTATTTTCAGTTGCAAACAGACAGTGTGAACAAAACTTTACTTAGGAAATGGTGTTCTTCGATTTTGAAATATTGAATATAAATTATTACCCCCACAATTATTGGTGTAGTAATAAATTAAAAAACGACTTGATCGATCTTCTACTTCACTACTTCTGTGCTCAGGTTCTGGGTGTCTTAAGGCAGGGGGCCACGTCAAACTGCTTAACACACAATCCAAATTTTGTTATTCACATTTGTAACTTCCCATAATCCCTATTTTCCTTGCACACAAAATCAGCTGTTTTTATTTCAACTAATGGCTGTGAAAGAAAATTCATAAACGAACAGAGAATCAGGCCGGTTGGAGTCTCCATTATTTGTTTCTGAAACAGTTTCCAAGTGAACAGGTTGATTTTAATAAGCAAATTACCTTCCGATTGGTTTTGACCATATCGAGGACCATTATTCATACGGATACGATATTTTTTTAAACTGAGCCACAAAAGGCTGGCCCCCCAAATGTATTCTTGACGAGTGTTTCAAGATTCTTGCTCAAAAATTCAAGCTGTATGAAGAAATAAAGGTTTCTTAAACTTTCACCCCTCGCCAACAACATAACCTAACTTTGCCACAGTTCACAATTTTGTTGTTTGCTGTCAGAGAGACACTGAAGGGCGCCAAATTTGAGACTGGAAGCGGGGAGGTTCGTATTTTTTCGAAATAATTCGCATTAATAAATGCAAAAGAAATTAATTTTAAAAAATCACATCTGTCATTTTAGTTTAGTGATTTTCTTTGGGGATAGTGGGATTAATTTTGGACAAACGTTTTTCGAAACTTTTGTTTCCAAAGCCAACCCTAATTACAAACGTTTTGAATCTCACTGTACATTCTCTATAATTTCCAGTGTTCTCTGTTCCTCTTCCTGTATTTGTTCTTCTGGATCGATTTCAGCAGGCAAATTATCACAACCCAGGGCACAAGTCCATCCGATTAGATTCATCAACCGTAATTCTAAATCGGTCAGTTCTAACATAGTGTATCCACCTCCTCCCGTTTTAATTAAGTTATCTTTATTCCCTCTCACCTTCTTTCTTGTTTTTGATTTCCATTCGGAAAGAAGCTAAAAAAACACGCTTATTAAGCAATGGTAATCATCAAGGTAAAAGTTTAAAGTAGTACCACGTTATAATTAAATAATAAAAAAGCACTTACAGTTTTCCATTGGGCTTTGGTTTTTCTAGCACCATTTGGTATCGTATGCAATTCGGTCACAAGCTGATCCCACCGTTCTTCTACTTCGTTGGTTTGTTGAGGGTGGCATTTTCCCGTTATTAAAATTCTGTGTTGTTCCAACGTTTGTACTAATATCTCCCGCTGCTGATGGTTGATTTTTTTCCCTCTTTGTTTCTCGCGGTTCATTTCACCTTTTTATCGATAATCGATAAATAAAATTTAACAGCGTTAACCGCTTAGAACCTAACCTACACAGCATTAGCTGCTGGCTTGCCTGTCATCGCAATGCGCCTGCGCGAGCATTGCTAAATAACCAGTGATCTAAAATTTTTAGCGGTAACCAAAAAAATAACCATATGTGAAACAGAATAACATTTTCCATCAATATTGCTAACTGGATCGTTAAAGTTATCCCATACGTAACCATTTTGTTAAACAGCCATTTCCATAGCAATATGAATATCAGAATCGCAGCGAATGTGTATATATCTAGCATGCTAAATTGATGAATGTGCCACATTCATTGTTCTGGCATGGCTACTCGTTAATAATGGTATTAGGTTATGTCACATTCGCGTTTTCACCTTCGTGTCAGATTCGTCCATAATTACTCTGAAAAAGCGCTCAGGAATTGCAATTTTAAACATGACTAGTAGAACTAACAGAATAATGAAACTCTGTAAAAACATTTTGGAAGAAAATGGTATGTTGAACTACTGTTATAATGCTCTGCTATAACCTAACTTTGTTTTCTATCGTGTTTCCATCTTGATGAAGAAACTAATTTGCAAAATGTTGAACACTGCTATGCCAAAAATAGTGCTTCTCCCAATATTGAAGGTGACTCTAACCAGGTACAAAATGAAATGTTTGAGCCTGGTTGTTCTACGGCTGTTGAAGCTGGCTCGGGGATGGAAGATGGTTCTTCTTCAGAAGAATATGAGCCAGAAATTGATGAAGATGCTGACACTTCAGAAGGATCACCATCGGAAGAAGAGCCGGCGCTCGTTGAAGAACAACAAGAAATTCATCCCATCAAAAAGAGGAAAGATGTCTCACAATGGAAAAAAAATATTAGAAAACAAAAAAGGTTAAAGGGAGAGGAATATATTGGTTCTAGAAATGTGGTGCACCCTGCACGCTCCATGTTGCCATCTCCCTGCTCAGGAAAAGCGAACCATAACTGCTCTCATTTAGTAGATGAAAACTGCAGAAAAGCTATCCATACTGACTATTATGCCTTATCTAGTACAGATGAACAACGGCATTTCGTTCAGGATCACGTTGACAATACGCCTAAGAAACGAATTACCAGAAATTTAGAAAATTCCAGAAGAGTATTTACTAACCATTATTCCTTGACTGTAAATAATGAAAAGACAAAAGTATGTCGAGAGTTTTTCGCGGCCACGTTAAACATTACTGATGCTTTTATTAGAAGCTGCTTAAAGAAACGCTCGTCAACCGGTACCTTCCAAAGAGACCAACGGGGAAAGCACCCGCCCCATAATAAACTGAATGATGACGGCGAATCTTTTTTGCGCGAACACATCTTGTCGTTTCCAGCTGTCGAGTCTCACTATTGCAGGCAGTCAAGTTCTAAGAGATACTTAGATTCTTGCCTGAATATTACGATTATGCACAGGATGTACAAAGAAAAGTGCATCATTGAAAATCGAAAGCCTGCATCTTTAGAAAAATATAGACTTGTGTTCAGGGAGTACAATTTGGGATTTTTCAACCCAAAGAAAGACCAATGCAAACAATGCTTGTCACACCAAAGTATGACAGAGGACGAAAAAAAAAATAATGAAGAAGCTTACCAAAAACACATGGATAAGAAAACTGCAGCACGGCAATGTAGGGATGAAGATAAAATAGCAACTAAACAGGACAATCAAATTTTGTCATTCAATTTTGACTTGGAAGCCGTCCTCTACACCCCAAAAGGTCCGGCTGGGCAGATGTTTTATCTTCGAAAGCTCGCTGTATATAACTTAACAGTTTATAATTTGGGAAATCAGGATGTGAGGTGTTATCTTTGGGATGAAACGCAAGGCAAAAGAGGTTCAAACGAAATTTCTTCTTGTATCTCCGATTACGTACTAGCCCATCCCAATGTAGTATCAGTTCGTATGATGTCAGATGGCTGTGGTGGCCAACAGAAAAATTCCGTATTTGCAGCCATGTGTCTAGATCTTCTTAGTAAACACCCAACGCTGCAATCTATTGACCATAAGTTTTTTGAAACGGGTCACACAGAAATGGAATGTGACTCCATTCACTCAAAAGTTGAAAGAAAATCAAAGTACGTTCCTGTTTACACCCCAGAAGGCTGGGGGCAAGTTATACGTGATGCACGTACAAATCCTTCTCCATTTGAAGCCAAAAACATGCTTTTTGAAGATTTCTATGACTTCAAGGCTTATTCTACTGCATCACTGAGTCACGTAATTCCCTGGAGAACCGTTTGCTGGGTGCACTATGAGAGCGTTTTTTATAAAACGAATTTTAAAGAAGAATTTATTGAAGCTCCAATCAAAAGAAACAGAGGTCGACAAAAACAGGTAGTACTGAGGAAAGCCTACACTGGAGTATTACCTATTTCAGTCATGAAATTTAAGAATTTGCAAACAATGTGCAAAGATAACACCATCCCAAAAACATACCATCCGTTTTATAATTCCTTGCAACCTGACAAAGTGCGCGATATGCTGGCAGAGCCTCATGTGGAGGAATCAGATTCAGATTGAGGAAACAAAGGATAATGTTAATTTAGGTTTTTTTTTACTTTAAGTATGCTTACAACTTACAATTACCTACTTAATTTTCCTTAATAAAGCAATAATTTTGTTCTGAAAGTCTTACTTAATTTACCTTTACATATTTCTATAGAACGAATGTAGTTTTTTGGTCAATGTATCCAAAGGCAAAATGACGAATGTGCTGTTTTTCAAAAATAAATGCAAAAATTGAATTTTGAAAATCGGTATTGTAAATTGCATTAAAAAGCAGTAACACCAAAGTTCGAAACTATTCTCTAGATCTCAATTACGATTTTTGATATTAAAACTAAATTCCAAAAGCGCTGTAACTCAAAACTGCAAATATTCACATTCGCGGTTTTGGCATAAGGTCGACGAAATATAAATTCACGAGTCATTACGTGCAGTAGACATATGTTTTAAATGTTTCTATGTTTTTAATTTGAGATTTCCGGTTGAGGTAACAACTTTCTGGACTTTTATTGAGAAGTATACTTTTACAGTATCAACTCATTAAATAGTTTTTCTTAAGTCCACGTATTAATTGAGCCTTAAAAAATTCAGTGTATCCTCCTCAGACACTCAGTGAAGTTGATGTTGACTTACAACCAGAAAGAAACAAAAAGCAAGAAAGACTGGATAATGTGTTGTATTTGCAAGAGATGGCTCCATGAAGATTGCACCACATTTCTAAATCATTGCTTAAAGTGCGGGAAAAAGTTAAATATCTTTATTGTTCAGAAGATATTAGTGGTGAACAGTGAAAACGGAATCTCTTTGTACACTATTTTTCTTTACAGACCGCTTTAGACAAATTTGAAGCTGAAGGCAAGGAAATGATTTAGAATTACTTGTGTGTTATTTTAACATTTCTTTTTGGGCAATATTTCGTAAATATTGCATGATTATATCATGTTTACCTATGTAATAATAAATATTTTTTTGTTTTAGGTTGATACATACCAAAATTATCAAAACAGAAAAGCTAGCCTAAAAGTAGTCGAAGAAAATTTATTTCATAACGCAGAGGACACGGTATTGGTCCACTGCATTTCTGCAGATATGAAAATGTCTGCAGGAATTGCAAAAGATTTCCGGTAAGACTTTTTTTTCAATAAAATTGTGTAGTATATTTTCATTTTCTCATTTTTTCTTGTACTTTGTTACTTTATTTTATTACAATGATTCATATTATGTTTTCCAGTAAAACATTTAAAAGAAAAACCAAAAATTTGAACCATCGTTATCCAACAGCCTAGGGAGTGGAAACGGAAGATCATTCATTTAATAACAAAAGAGAAATATAATGATCTTCCATTTTACAAGACATTATTCCAGAGTCTGCAAAGTTTAAAAAACTATCGCACGGAGAATCAAATTCAAACCATAGCAATGCCATTTATTGGATGCGGAAAAGATAAGTTAAAATGGGAATATGTTGAAAAAATGATTCATTATATTTTTTACAAAACTAATATTGATGTTACTATTTGCTCTCTACGTCAACGTGTAAGTAAAATCAATTTTAAATAAGATTTTCTTAATAACATTCTTTCACTGTATTAACATTTATAATATAAATAATATATTCCTTTAATTGCAGAAATCCAAAGGCCCCAGAGTTACATCCGAATCAAGCAGAAAAGGAACTATATTAAATATTAATATTAAAATTAATTTGTAAATATTTAATTTAATTAGTTTAATGTATAAAGTAAGAATTTCACTTTGTCCTCTGTATTATTCATATTTAATTTTAAAAATATTAGACATTAATTAGTTTCACTTTGTCCTTTTTATGATAGGTAATATTTTTTTAATATAAAGTTTTGTTTACAGCTATTTCAGTATTTGCTTGCCAGAAAAAAATCCTGTAGATATAAGAGGTATAAAAATTTGTAACTAGTTTAATGTGTAAGTTAACAATGAAGAAATTTTTATAAACTTGATTAAAAACGTACCAAAGTGGGCTGTTTCCTTAAAGCTCCCTGACGAGAGGCGAAAACTTGTTAATATATATTGTGTGGAATCGACTTCGTTTCTTTGCTCCGATTTAAAAACTTTTACATCATACAAATGAGTTCAATTTATTACCGAAGAAAAACGAAATTACCCGAATTTGTCAAAATTAACACCTAGGAGGTTGAAAAGTTGTAAAGGGGGATGAAACGTCAAAGTGGATGAGAATTAATCGTAATTAAGCACAATTACAGAAAATAACACGAAAGTAAGGCAATTATTACCAAAGGAAAACTAAGTTGGGCGAATTTTGCAAAATAAACATAAAATAATAATAGACAGTCAGTTTGGCTTTCGGGCTAAGCACAACACATCCTTGCAACTAGCTATAATTGTAAATGAAACTATAGACAATTTTAACAACAATAAAAGCACAGCCGTAGCACTACTAGACATAGAAAAAGCCTTCGACAAAGTATGGATCCCAGGATTAATCTACAAATTGATTAAATTCGAAATTCCAAAATATCTAATAAAAATAATTAACTCATATCTCACAAATAGAAATTTTCTAGTCAAAATTAACAACAAATCATCAGGTAAAAAACAAATAGCAGCAGGTGTCCCTCAAGGATCAGTCCTGGGACCCATACTTTTTAATTTTTCTATTAACGATATTCCCCATTTTGCTAAAACAAAACTAGCTTTGTATGCAGATGATACTGCAATGATGGCACATGCAGATAACGCCATTAGGAGCCGAGACGTCCTAGACCGGCATGACAACCACAATTTAAAGTTGTAACCTTAATAAAATTCTGCAATGGTTAAGGCAAAACAAATTACGATAAATTCAGAGACAAATGAGATTAGTTTCTTTGTAAATACCAATATATTTTTTGGATCAAATATTATGTTGCCCTTTTCACAAACTTATTTCGTCTTCTTTAATGCGACCGTCAATTTTTCCTAAAGGTGCTGTCATTGATACCAAGTTAAATTGTATCCTGCCCAATTTGGGCTCACAGCAACATTTCTACTACCACAAAATATAAACAATCACGTGCAATCATCATCTATGATATTCTAAGGATACTCTGGAAAGAATTAACTCACGTAGATCATCAGTTTCATTACAAATAAAAAGGAGAGCATCAAAGATGCCGATATAACAAAAGGAAAAGTAGAGAAAGAAAAGGATAGAGTCGCCAAATTTAGGTTGAGATAAAACATTGACCACAAACAAAATGAACGATTACGGTTAAAACAATATTATGCAAATTTGAAATTAAAAATAGAGAAAACAAATGAACGTCCAAGTTTTAAAGCGTGAATGCAAAGTTCTGAAAAAAACAGCAACTCCTACTATCAGATAGCGATGCTTTTACAAGTCCGAAAAAAAGAGTTGTGTCAGCTTGTGGATCGAGAAGGCTTTTCCAAACGTATGCAAAATCTCGGCAAGAAACAGCAGCGTCAGTTAGTACAACCTTTTTTTTTAATGTAGGTAAATAGTTTAAGTGCAATTGAAGAGTAAAAATCTCATAGACAAGTTATTTATAATTGCCAAAGTGATGAAATCCACACTCATCATCACAGGAATACGTGTGACATCATAATTATGAAGCATTAATATCTCTTAAATGGATTGTGCCAGAATCCTACGAAAAAGGCCAAACAAAAGAAAGATGTCTAAGATCTGTTAAATTTTTGACGAGGGGGTAGATGAAGCTGGAAGGGATTCTCAAATAGTGGATTCTAAACAAGACGAGAAGAACAATGAAGATAAGCCAATACTTTTTGAAAATTCGGAATTTAATTTTAAAGACGATCCCAGTCTATGGCAGCTTGATGAAAAAAACATCGATTTTGTGGTGAAGAACTTCAAGCTCCAAAATGGCAATGAATTAGATTTTTCCGCTTCGGGAATATGATCAAGAACAGGGAAAAACCAAGATCCGGCGGTAGGCAAACAAAAATATATTTTATACTACTCTGCCTAATGGTAAAAACGTACGACGTTCGTGGATATATTACTCGGAAAAATCGAAAAAAGTATATTGTATTCAAAACAAGTTCTTCTGCAAGAAAACAAGCGACTATACCTAAGGATTCAATGACTGGAAACACTCTGATTATCTTCATAAACATGAGAAAACATTGCGAAACACAAAAATTAGAACTTTCTGAAAAACAGTATTACAAAGAAGTTTTGAAACGAGTAGTATTCGTAATTAAAGTATATGGGTAGCCAAAACCTTTCATTCCGTGGCTCCAAGGAATCTTTTGGGTCGTCCAAAAATGGACACTTTTTGGGTTGCTAGAGCTTGTAGCAGAATTTGACCCATTTCTAGATCGAGAAATAAAAAAATTCTCCGATATACTACTTAACGCATATAAAGCCAACACGACTATATAAACAAGAAAGGAAAGAAATCTCTCTTTACCTCCTGATATCCAAGAACTGATAAAAACGAAAAACCGCCTCAGAGCGCAAAACCAACGACGCTTTCTAGTTGCTCGTAACGAAGATATCAAGCAATTGACCAAGGAAATTAACGCAAAAATTAACTCTGTGATCAGCAATGACTGGGAAAATACAATAAGAACAATCACCCCACAAAATCGTAATAAACTATGGTCAATTGCTCGATATTGCTGCAACAAAAATAATCCCAGAAATATCCCAACAATCGAAACTGCGCAAGGCACAGCAACAAACGATATCGAAAAAGCAAACGCCTTTGCAGCGCATTACTACAACATCCACAATGCTAACCAAAACCTTTCTGACCAAACCACCGAGTACGAAGTCAATTTAGCCTATCAAAATTTTCTTAATGAAGAATTTTTTACTCCAGATTACGATCTCACAAGCCCCCAAGAAATTAAAAAAATAATACACAAACAAAAAACTAAAAAAGCCCCAGGTATCGATTCGATAAACAACGAAATGCTAAAAAACATCCCTCGCAAGGCAACGACCCAGCTGTTTTATATTTTAAATCAATGTTTAAAACTTCAATATTTTCCCAACACTTGGAAAAAAGCCTTTGTAACTCCAATCCCCAAGCCTGGGAAAAATCTTACAGAAACCTCATATCGGCCAATAAGTTTGCTTCCAACTCTTGGGAAAACACTAGAAACCCTTGTCCTCAAGAGAATTAAAAAATTTGAGAAAATCGCAAAGATCCTAATAGACGAGCCAGTTCGGCTTTAGGGAAAAGCATAGTACTGTACTACAACTAGCCAGAATTACAAACCAAATAACACTAAATCTCAATCTACAAAAATCAACCAACATAATGACGCTCGACATCGAAAAAGCATTTGACACCGTATGGCACAAAAGACTCATATTTAAATTAATAAAAATAGGAATCCCGGAACATTTAATTAAAATAATAGCTTCATTTTTAAATGATAGATTTTTTCAAGTCAAAATCAATAATACACCATCAAATGAAACCTCTGTCCCAGCGGGTGTGCCACAAGGGGCCATATTATCCCCCTTGTTATTCTTATTACACATTAACGATATAGTAAAACACGAAAAAACTAATTTAGCTTTATTTGCGGACGACACAGCAGTCGTTGCTGAATCAAGAAGAACCCCTTTAGCAAATCAATACCTGCAAAAACATATAACAGACCTGGAAAAATACCTCCTAAAGTGGAAAATTAAAGTAAATGCAAACAAGACCAATTTAACCATATTCACCAGAAAAAAATTAGATAGCAAAAAAGAACGCATAACCAACAACACAAAAATGTACAATATCGAAATTGCTCCGCAAAACTCATGCAAATACCTCGGCCTAACACTAGACACGAGACTATTTTAAACAGCACTTGAGCAATGTTGCAAAAGAAGCAAGTAGAACGATTCGTTATCTTTACCCAATCTTTAACAGACACAGCCCAATAGGAATCAAAAACAAATTATATATCTATAAAACTTACATCAGACCAAAAATAACATACGCATCTCCCATCTTCAGTAATGTTAAAAATCACTCCTTAAATACCCTCCAGATAGTCCAAAATAAAGCTTTGAGAATCTGTCTCAATATGGATAAATTAACACCCATAAAAACATTACATGAACTAGCGGAAATTCCTTATATCAAAGATTTCGTACAAGAAGAATCTGACAAATTCTTTTTCCAAAAAATAAATAACTCCCCACTAACCAAAAATATATTAGAAAACAACCCCGAGACGGTCCCGTACCGCATCAAACATAGACTCATACACCACTCGGTGCTGTAAAAAATCCTCTTCCCATCCTCCCCACTCCCCCTTCCATTCTCCTACGCTTCGCCACCATAATTAGTAACACAGGGTTTTTTAGTAACTTGCGCTCGTTTTTCCCTACTTTAAAATTATATAGAATCAACTTATATAATGTATATTTAAATTTTATAATGCTAGATAAATTACAAATAGTAATAGGTACCAGCGATAAACTTATTATCTTAAGCACGCGGGAGTAGCTCCCGAATAAACTGTAAATAGTATGTAAATAAAGAGTTTTTGAATTTGAAAAATTTGAATTTGAAAATTTGACCCATTTCTAAAGCAACATATAGAAAATTATCGTAATTCTGGGAGTGGTGGATGAGCCACTTATTTATCAAAGACTACTGTTGATGAACTACTAAGCCTTTTGGCATCCAAGGTACCGGAACCTCACCCCAATGTATAAAATGGCAAATGAAGTTACTTCTCCTGATCGACCCACCTCAAGAAAATCCAGAGGTTATCTCTGGTAGGGGAGACTAGGGAGACATGATACGCTGGGAGGTATGATACATTTTCATATTTCCCGCATTTTTTGAGAGAGACCTCCGAAAGCTGGTGCTGCTACTTCATCTATGGTCCCCAATACCTTTCATGTTTTCTGTGATCCCTGTCACTTTGAATGGTACATGTGGAAGGTAAACTGTGTTTCCGAAGGAAAAGTTGTTAATTTTCGGGAGGTAAGTGTAAGCTTTTGGACAAAAATATAATAATGTCATCACAGTTCTGTTAATTGCATCAAAAACTTTGGAGTTTTGCGCGCATTTCAGTATATATTACAAATCGAAATGTTAGGTTATGGTTTTTGACAATTCGAGATACGTCAAATCGTTTACGTACGGGAGGTTTGATACAAGTAAGTCGGGGAGACTTGATACAGTATCAAGCCTCCCAAAGTTTAAAAATTCTTTCAAAACGGCGGATTAAAATTTTCAGAATGCCTTTTTTTTGGAAAAAGAAAACTGCTAGAGTGCCGCCTTCGCCAGAACGCATGGAGAAGGCAGTGAAAGAGGTCATATCAGGTTCCAAGCTACGAACCACTGCCTCAAAATACGCCATAGACAAAATGACACTAAAGAGATACATTTTGAAGTACAAAAAACAAGGAAATAATACTGTGTTTTGCCCAAATTTCAATACTTCTCAAATTTTTAACAAAGAAGAGGAAGAATGTGTCGCAAAATATCTTCTTGATGCTGCGAAGATGAATTATGGTTTGACATCGTCGGAAACACGCAAATTAGCTTATTCGTTTGGTGTTGCAAATAATAAAAAAATACCCAAAAATTGGGAGAAGAATAAGGCGGCATCTTATGAATGGCTGCGAGGGTTTATGAACAGAAATAAAAATCTGTCTTTGCGAACACCTGAGCCGACGAGCTTTGGACGTGCGACAGCCTTTAATAGACACACGGTAGGAGAATTTTATGAACTTCTTCAAGAAGTATTAACTAGATACGAGTTTGCACCCGATACAATTTACAACTGCGATGAGACTGGTGTACAAACGGTTCACAAGCCAACCAAGATATTATCTCAGAAAGGGCAGAAACAAGTTAATAAGGCTACTTCAGGGGAGCGCGGTCAAACCGTCACTGTATGCTGCGCAATTAATGCAACAGGAAACTCAGTTCCTCCATTTTTCGTCTTTCCTAGAGTGCGAGAGAACGACTACATGACTAGTGGAGCTCCTCCTGGTTCCAAAGCTGTGGCACATCCCAGTGGCTGGATGACGGCGGAAAATTTTGAAAAATATCTACAGCATTTTGTGAGATTTGTCAAATGCACCAAAGAAAATAGAGTTTTGTTGATCTTGGACAATCATAGCAGCCACATATCACCCAATGGACTCAACTTTTGTAAAGAAAACGGAGTCGTTCTGCTCACTATTCCGCCACACACTAGTCACAGATTGCAGCCATTGGATGTGTCCGTCTATGGACCATTCAAGACATATTATAATCAGGCGTGTGATAATTTTATGGTGAACCATCCAGGTCAGACTATTAGATTACAAGACATGGCTGAACTAGTTGGTACGGCCCACAGCAGGGCTTTTACGCCCATGAACATAATGAAAGGTTTTAAGAAGACTGGAATATGTCCTTTTAACGCGCATTTATTTACCGATGCAGACTTTCTAAGTTCAAGTGTCACAGATAGGCCCATAGATGCAGAGGAAAATAATAATAAGTCACTGCCAGAACCCTTAGATGTGGAAATAAACGTCGCAGAATTACCACTCGAAGATTTGGAGGCCGAAAATATTAACTATGATGACCCACAACCAGGACCATCATCCGCCAGAGAAACAACACCTCCGGAACAGCGTTTCCCAAATGCTGCCGATGAGTCACAACCGGGTCCGTCATTTGAACAAAGAACTCCAGTAAAACAGTATTTATTAAAGACTCCGGAAGACATTAGACCATTTCCCAAAGCTCCGCCAAGAAAGAAGCAAACATGTGGAAGAAAAGTAGTGAAAACGAAAATACTTACTGACACCCCTAATATGACTGAAATTAAAGAAGACTTCATAAAGAGAGAACTAAAGAAGCCGAGTACGACTCGCGTCAATCAGGTCAAAAGAAATTTCTCAGCAGATAAGAAGAAAACCACTAAAGCAGTTAAGAAGCAAAAAGCAAAGAAGAAATCAAAATTTTGTGATGATGAATCTGAATCAGCTTCGGACGTTGTTTTAGATCCTTCTTCTGACGAAATTACTGATATAGAGGATCAAATAGAACATGACTTAGTGGAAGAAAGTTTCTGCAAGGGTGTTATAAATGTGGACGATTACGCAATTGTTCCATTTAGAACGGGCAGATCAGTTAAACACTACGTTGGAAAAGTCCTTGAAACAGAAGAAGGAGAGTGTCGCATAAATTTCATGAGACGAAAGAGACCCGGGTATCACTTTGTTTACCCAGACGTTGCTGATACTTCGTACGTCGCAATCGAAGAGGCCATCAAGTTGCCACCACCTTGCTCTGTTGGTGGTACTGCCCGAGCCGAAAGAAAATTATCATTTCCCATAAACTTCAACAATTTTGAAAATGTTAACTAGCATAAAAAACAAAGATAACATTATAAATATTATTTTCATATACCTAAAACAAATTAAAAGGTTATTAGTATTCGAAATTAGTTTACGTATCAAGCCTCCCAGGCAATGTATCAAGGCTCCCACAGTAAGGGAGGACTGATACACTTTGCACCTTTTTGAAAAAAAAATTTTTGTACTAATAAGAGCATTGTTCTTTACTTAATTGTATATTATTACAACCGCAATACAATAGGCTCTCAGTGCATGGTACTTTTATACATGTCAGTGAAACACAAGGAATTTTTTGAGTCTTAAGTGTATCAACCCTCCTAGGTCTCCCCTATAGTACCTTAATCCTCCTAAAGTAGCCTGTGGGTAAATTTTACTACCACATTCATTTCAGACGATTTGGAGGATGCTGTTAATTGGTTGAAAGTTAATATAAGTCCAGAAGAATTGGTATTGCAAAATTGGGAAAAAACTTTTCAAATTCGGTCCGGTCCGTGGAATCTTTTCAAATAATTGAAATCTGCCCATCCTGAAATCCGATTTTGCTTATTATAAATTTTACATAATTTGTATATGATATAATTCCAGTTCTAGATTGCTTTCCATTTCAGGATGATGTATCCTGATTGCAAAATATTATGCCTACTGAAGGAGTATCAGACCCGGGAATTGCTTTTCACTAAGGTAAAGAGTCTCTATACTCTTGATGGTAACACTGAAGAATTTTTAAGACAAGTAGAAACAGCAGCCAATCCAGGTAGAAAGAGCCAAAGCTTATGATTTAAATTCCAAATTTAAAATTTAAGACATCCAAACCTGAGCACAGAAGTACTGAAGTAGAAGATCAATGAATTGTTTTTAAATTTTTTACTACACCAATAATTGCGGCGGTAGTAATTTTTGAAATCGAACACCTTTTAACCTCCCCACTGTCACCATCAGAAAGGTCTTCAAATTCTGGTTCTAAATAAGACAAAATTCATTCGCATTTAACACCCTTTGGGTAGAAAAATCGAAATTTTGTAATAACACTAAAACCACGTTATACCCCAAACTACTGCCTAAGGACAAATAATATGAGAATATGTTCTAGTTGCAACAGAGATTTTAGGGGAAATGCCTGTTTCGATAATCATATCAAGTCAAAATTATGTTCTTTGCTCAAACGCTGTAATAGTTGTTTGGAGAGCGTTTGGGTAGACAGAAAGGATACAAATATTTGCGGCATTAAGCATTGCACAATTTGAAATCAGAAACTGCCTATTAGGCATCTGTGTTTATATGCAACCCAGTTTTAATGAACGGTTTTTTGCATGAGCCCAACTTACTCATAGCGCAGCAAATGACAATATGACAGAAAATTGTGGAACAATGCAGCATATTTTCGAAGGCGACGAGCTAGTTTCCGATTTTTGCAGCACATTTCCAAAAAAATTTGCAAAAATTAAAAATCACCACATTGGCACACAACATGAAATCTTATGGCGGATGTTTTGTTTTAAGTGAACTTTTACGGGGTGTAAACAAATAGGCACCTAAAGTTATTCGTAACGGGATTAAAATTATTTCTATAAGGTACTGGAGGTAATTATGGCCCAGCGGGTAATATGGCCCAAGGTCTCCGAAGCCCGAACTGTGTCATCTATGGAGAATCCTCCAGATTAGTATAGTTGCCTACGATACCGACTTATGATTAGCAAATTTTCCGCGGTGCACGCCAACCTTCTTCCAAGCAGCAACCAGTTGAGTTGAAAGTGGTGGTGAGCAAGAGCTTGGTTATAATTTTCGACGTTTTTTGCAAGTAGCTTCCACCGCTGATCACAATTCCAAGGACCGTCCCGCTCTGTTCCTGGTAAGGATCATTTTGTCACGAATCTTTGCATGCGAATATAAATAGGTGCTACAAAGGGGAATTTCCTTTGGAGTCCAAAATTTTATTTCGTCGTCACTTTGGGTAATATGGCCCAGTATCTAGTCGGGTTATATGGCCCGGGCCATATAACCCACCTCCGTCAATTACTACCAAAAAGTGTAAGTAAGTATTCACAAAATGGTTAATGATTTTCAGCCTTGCGATGGGAAAAGTTTGTCGAAATTTGCGGAAACAATGGTCTCAGCATCAACTTGAAAGTGCTGTAACAGCTGCCAGAAATGGCGAATCTCAAAGAGCAGTTTGCTCTAGATTTGAAATACCCAGGCGTACTTTACGCCGATATTTGAATGAGGGTTTGGCAGTACCAATGAAGCATCTGGGCAGGCCCAGCATCTTGACTCAGGAGCAGGAAAGAGATTTTGTTCGGCGAATTAAACGATATTGCGAAATTGGCTTGCCACTCACTCCTAAATTGGTTCGTCACCAAATGTTCAGATATTGTGAAAGAAACAATATTTCTCACACCTTTAACCGAGAGAAGGAAGTCGCAGGTAAAGACTGGCTACATCTCTTCTGCAAAAGGAACCCAGATTTATCAATACGGAGAGCACAATCTATGAACCCGGCTCGAGCTCAGAAACTCAACAAGCCAATCGTGACTGACTACTTCACAAAGATAACAGAGCTGATGACAACTTTGGACATAAAGGATAAGCCACAAAACATCTACAACATGGATGAGAAAGGCTGCCGTTTGACGGTTCACCATCAGCAAAAAGTGATGGCGCAAAACGGAGTGAAACGAGTCCATATGGTTGCTCCTGAGCATGCCGAGAATGTGACCATCGTACCTTGTTGCAACGCAATGGGTCATTGTATACCTCCCATGATATTATTCAAAGGAAAACGTCTAAAACCTGAGTTCACAGATAATTTACCTCATGGATCTCTGGTAAGGGTGGCACCCAAAGGAAGCATGACGACGGAGCTCTTCAGCGAGTTTTTGAGCCACTTCTCCCAGTATAAAGCTAATGGACCTGCAACCCTTCTTGTATTTGATGGAGCTTCAAGCCATTTGGACATTACTATTGCCGCAACTGCTCATTCTCTTGACATTTCACTATTTTGTTTGCCATCAAACACCACCCACGAACTACAGCCTCTGGACAAGGCCGTATTTCGGTCTTTCGAATCACACTGGGACCAAGAGCTTCTAAGATATTGGGATATTTACCCTCAAAGAACATTGAACAAGGCCAGATTCAACATAATTTTCTCTCGTGTTTGGCCTAAATCCATGACCCCAGAGAATATCATAAACGGATTTAAAGCAACGGGTCTCTTTCCTTTAAATCCCGATGCAATACACGAGTCAGCTTTCGCACCTTCACTTGTGACAGCCAGACCTATGCCTGATGAAGACGTGGCGCAAAATGAGAACTCCGAAGACGTGGAAGAAGACAACCATCCATCATCTTCAGACGACGAAGATGTTCCTTTGTCAATCGTATCAGGAAAAACTAAGGTTGTCCCTGAACATTTGTCTCCTGAGAAAAGTGATGACCAACTCTCATTTCATGAAATGCTGCCGACTACTGATTGTCAAAAAAAAGAGACAACGACGATTCGGAGAAAAGCTCTCAACTACAAAGCCCAACAGGTTACAAGGGATCTTTTCGCCAAGGACAGTAGCCCACTGGCTACTTCAACGCCGAAGGTCTCGATTCTCACAAAATCGAAGCAACAGGTCGCCTCAAGTGCTCCTTCAACGTCCAAAAAACATTCCTCAAATGTTCCGTCCACATCGAAGCGTTTCTCAAGTGTCTCGCCACCATTACCCAATCAACGTTCCACTAAGGTGCCTTTAAAAGCCAAGTCTTCCTCCGAAGATGAGTCATGGTTTTGCGCAGCTTGTGAAAAGAACGAGGAGCTGGAAATGAGAAAATGTGCTAAATGTAATACCTGGTAGGTACCACGAAGCATGTGTTGGCCTCACCCGCGATGACAGCGATGGTTTTGAGTTAATTTTCTTGCTTCATGACTAAACACTAAAAGTTTTATTATGTTAATTAACCTCCCCAACTCCATCACAATTTTAAAAAAATGGGAGGTTACTACAATCACTAAAATTTTCGAATTTGAGATAGCACCAGATCTTCACGTTTTGGGGTCTCAGGAACCCAAAAAAGCGGTTTTCAAAATGTGTCTGTGTGTGTGTACGTACGTACGTACGTTTGTAAACACGCCACAGCCAAAACTACTAGACCGATTTAGCTGAAATTTGGTGCGTAGGCATCTCATAACCCAACTTAGATCTGAAAAGCTTTTGGAGCCAATCGCGCAACTAGAAATGCCATTTTGGCACATCAACTTTTTAATTTTAAATGCAAACCCCCATTTTTCACGTCACGATAGGAAAGGCCTTCAAATTCTGCTTCTAAAAATGTATTCACTCTCAGTGCCCTTTTGACCAAAAATTAAAAAAAAATTGATTTTTATCGGACTTTAAAATCGCGGTACAGCCTAAGCCCCTGAACCGATTTAGCTGAAATTTTGCACATGGGGATTGTATTGCACGTCAAAGAGCTGAACAAATTTTGGATTCAATCGGCCCACGGAAAGTGCCGTTTTGGCACACCAATGTCCAACTTTAAATTATTCACTTATTTAACCACCCAAAACAAGTTTTTGAAAGATTTATTGTCACCATCAGAAAGGTCTTCAAATTCTGGTTTCAAAAAAAATGCAGCAGTGAAGCGGCTGGAACCTCCCCATCGCGTGGATCTTTGACTTGTGTTTCTAGCCGAATTAGCACAGAAATTGTATAAGACTGGTTTCAACGACGGTTTTAGAACTGCCTAAAAAGGACTTACTTATACCTACTTTTCTCTAATGAATGTTTCAATTTGTATGTTCTAAAAAGGTTCTAAAACCATTATGGAAACCAGTCATACATTTTCTTTGCTAATTCGACTAGAAACCCAAGGCAAAGATCCACGCGATGGGGAGGTTCCAGCCGCTTCACTGCTGCATTTTTTTTATAGAATAACATTTGTTTTGTTGCTTTATTTGCTGTATGTGAGTATATTTTATGCGTTCCAAAGTAACTAGAATTGTTGATTTTTTTCATTGCTAGGAGCAAGATTTTTGTTTTCTTCTCATTTTCTTTTTAACCTCCCCAACTCCATCAAAATTTTAAAAAAATGGGAGGTTACTACAATCACTAAAATTTTCGAATTTGAGATAGCACCAGATCTTCACGTTTTGGGGTCTCAGGAACCCAAAAAAGCGGTTTTCAAAATGTGTCTGTGTGTGTGTACGTACGTACGTACGTACGTTTGTAAACACGCCACAGCCAAAACTACTAGACCGATTTAGCTGAAATTTGGTGCGTAGGCATCTCATAACCCAACTTAGATCTGAAAAGCTTTTGGAGCCAATCGCGCAACTAGAAATGCCATTTTGGCACATCAACTTTTTAATTTTAAATGCAAACCCCCATTTTTCACGTCACGATAGGAAAGGCCTTCAAATTCTGCTTCTAAAAATGTATTCACTCTCAGTGCCCTTTTGACCAAAAATAAAAAAAAAATTGATTTTTATCGGACTTTAAAATCGCGGTACAGCCCAAGCCCCTGAACCGATTTAGCTGAAATGTTGCACATGGGGATTGTATTGCACGTCAAAGAGCTGAACACATTTTGGATTCAATCGGCCCACGGAAAGTGCCGTTTTGGCACACCAATATCCAACTTTAAATTATTGACTTATTTAACCATCCAAAACAAGTTTTTGAAAGATTTATTGTCACCATCAGAAAGGTCTTCAAATTCTGGTTTCAAAAAAAATGCAGCAGTGAAGCGGCTGGAACCTCCCCATCGCGTGGATCTTTGACTTGTGTTTCTAGCCGAATTAGCACAGAAATTGTATAAGACTGGTTTCAACGACGGTTTTAGAACTGCCTAAAAAGGACTTACTTATACCTACTTTTCTCTAATGAATGTTTCAATTTGTATGTTCTAAAAAGGTTCTAAAACCATTATGGAAACCAGTCATACATTTTCTTTGCTAATTCGACTAGAAACCCAAGGCAAAGATCCACGCGATGGGGAGGTTCCAGCCGCTTCACTGCTGCATTTTTTTTATAGAATAACATTTGTTTTGTTGCTTTATTTGCTGTATGTGAGTATATTTTATGCGTTCCAAAGTAACTAGAATTGTTGATTTTTTTCATTGCTAGGAGCAAGATTTTTGTTTTCTTCTCATTTTCTTTTTAACCTCCCCAACTCCATCAAAATTTTAAAAAAATGGGAGGTTACTACAATCACTAAAATTTTCGAATTTGAGATAGCACCAGATCTTCACGTTTTGGGGTCTCAGGAACCCAAAAAAGCGGTTTTCAAAATGTGTCTGTGTGTGTGTACGTACGTACGTACGTACGTTTGTAAACACGCCACAGCCAAAACTACTAGACCGATTTAGCTGAAATTTGGTGCGTAGGCATCTCATAACCCAACTTAGATCTGAAAAGCTTTTGGAGCCAATCGCGCAACTAGAAATGCCATTTTGGCACATCAACTTTTTAATTTTAAATGCAAACCCCCATTTTTCACGTCACGATAGGAAAGGCCTTCAAATTCTGCTTCTAAAAATGTATTCACTCTCAGTGCCCTTTTGACCAAAAATAAAAAAAAAATTGATTTTTATCGGACTTTAAAATCGCGGTACAGCCCAAGCCCCTGAACCGATTTAGCTGAAATGTTGCACATGGGGATTGTATTGCACGTCAAAGAGCTGAACACATTTTGGATTCAATCGGCCCACGGAAAGTGCCGTTTTGGCACACCAATATCCAACTTTAAATTATTGACTTATTTAACCATCCAAAACAAGTTTTTGAAAGATTTATTGTCACCATCAGAAAGGTCTTCAAATTCTGGTTTCAAAAAAAATGCAGCAGTGAAGCGGCTGGAACCTCCCCATCGCGTGGATCTTTGACTTGTGTTTCTAGCCGAATTAGCACAGAAATTGTATAAGACTGGTTTCAACGACGGTTTTAGAACTGCCTAAAAAGGACTTACTTATACCTACTTTTCTCTAATGAATGTTTCAATTTGTATGTTCTAAAAAAGTTCTAAAACCATCATGGAAACCAGTCATACATTTTCTTTGCTAATTCGACTAGAAAACCAAGTCAAAGATCCACGCGATGGGGAGGTTCCAGCCGCTTCACTGCTGCATTTTTTTTTGTTCTAAAATTTGTTTACGTTTTAAATTTTCGAGTTAAATAATTAAACAATATATTCTGATCAGTTTTATTTATTTTCTACCAATAACATAAGCTCAAATTGCATACAAACAACTATACTTACCCCCCAATTATGTAACTTTTAACATCGATGTTAAGCACTGTTATAATGTTAAATGACAGATACGCAATGTAGATTCTGTCATTTAACATTATAACAGTGCCTAACATCGATGTTAAAAGTTACAGAATCACCCCCTTAGTCTCCTTTTCTGTGCATTTCAGGCTATGGGCCATATAATCCGCATAGAGGATAATATGGCCCAAATGCACAGGTAGTCCAGGTAAATAGTCAGAAAATAGGGCCGATAGATGCAAAAGGTCTGCTAGAAGATTTTATTTTTTTAAAGTGTTTATGGGAATGCTAGTAACAGAAATTAAGAGTTTCCCAACAAAATATCTCAAGGCTAAACTTTTTGAAGCCAAAAAAACACGAAATTTTCTGCCTTTTTTCAGTTTTTTGCTCATAACTCGAAAACTATGCAATTTTTGTGTATCATACCTAACGACAAAAAGAAGTATCATTAAATTCTCTACAAATTTCATTATAAAAAATTGTTTGTAAACCCACTACTAACCGCGCTACAGCTGCTTGAAAGTGACACTTTTTTTCCAACTTTGTGGAAAATCGCAAAAATCAACTTTTGACACCATTTTTAATTCATTTTACCCTCTTTAAAGGAACTTGCTTATATTACAGGGATTTGCGTGATGTCGATGACAACGTTATTTAGTCACGTCGCCTCTCTACAAAGGCTCGCCCCTCCTTCTGCGCCAGTCTGGTCCCTCGCTATTCATTTTATTGCGCGACTGCCTCTCGTGCAGTAGGTATTGAAAAATGAGTGGGCTCGATCCAAAATTATGTTTCATTTGCCAAACGGCTTCAAATCGTGAAACTCGAGTTGTGACCCAGAAAGGACTGGCCAAGCTGTTTGAATGTAGTGTTCAACGTCAGAATAATACTCATCAACGTTTCCTGAAAAGTGATAAGGAAGTTAGGGTACATGATGATTGCCAAAAAAAAGTATGTGAATGAGAG
This sequence comes from Pycnomerus fuliginosus, assembly GCA_963924575.1. NCBI lineage: Eukaryota > Metazoa > Arthropoda > Insecta > Coleoptera > Zopheridae > Pycnomerus > Pycnomerus fuliginosus. The sequence goes on from OZ004622.1 coordinate 24,952,155, forward strand.
AATGATAGCAGCATATGTTCGTCGGGGTGGAGATTCTACACAGACAAGTTTGTCCCTTCGATCAAGCACTTCTTTAAATTTTCAAGACAACTGCTTCTTGTGTGGAGAAGGTAATCCCGCTGAAGTAACACAAGTGTGGACTTCCATCGTCTTTATTGTTGTCAATTATTTAACAATAAAGACGATGGATGTCTGCACTTCTGTTAATTCGAGTAAATACCTAATACTTCGTCTATTACCTTCAGGTAATCCCGATGATTTCAAAGAAAGAGAGTTAAAAAAGCCCTACTCAAAAAGAAATTTGATTCACAAAGTAATGAAGTTACAAGCGAAAATTACATTTTTGAAAGCTGCTGAAAAACGCAGGGATGAATGGTCCCAGAAAGTGATTGAACGTATTCAACACGAACCTGACTTGGTAGCTGCAGATGCGTGGTATCATAGTTTTTGTCGTGTAAAATTATATCAATCTTTAAGTGGAGAGAAAAGAGGCCATCGACCTGCAACAGCCGTTGACGAAGCTATGGAGGCTATATTTACTTATATTGAAGAAAACTGTGAAGAATGCCAGTTTCTTTTAGATGAGTTGATGAACCAAATACCACAGTCATTGGAAGTTCCTGACTCCCGAACTGTCAAGGCCCGTATAATCAAGAAATACGGGGACAATGTGCTGATTTCTCAAAATAGGAAAAAGAAAACAGTACTCTGTTTCAAAAATGTTGGGCTCAAAATACTTACTGATCACTGGTATTCTAACAGGAATTTAGATCCTCAACAGGAACGACTACGCATTGTGAAAGCAGCTTGTGACATAATTGTGGAAGATATAAGGTCACAAGTGTATGATGTTACACAATATCCCCCATCTGACAACTTTCTATCTAATGCTGAAACAGTTATTCCGTGCCAACATGACAACTGAAATGTGCAAGGCTATTGAAATAAGTAGAAGGGACCAATCAGTTTCTTCATTATGGTTTGAAATGCGATTTGGTCGTATAACAGCATCTAGAGCATACAACTGTTCTGTGTCACATACATATGATGGCTCACTTGTTGAAATTATAATAGGTGCTGGGCTGCCTCTTAAATTAGCTGCCCTATCGAGAGGCAAAGAGTTGGAGCCAAAAGTCCTGGCTCAGATGGATATGACATTTGAAAAGTGGTTTTTTCATGATTAAGGAAATTCCCATATTTGGGGCCTCACCAGATGATCTGTGTTTTGAGGTAAAGTGCCCATCAAAGAGAATCCACAGTGACGCACTACATAAAGGATGGTGAAGTTACGAAAGCCCCATATGCTAAAATGCAACTTCAAATGCATTTATCAAACAGGAAAAAATGTATATTTTGTATAGCTTCGCCAAACTTCGAAACTGACAATATAGTCACATTAATGGAAGTTGATTATGACGCTGAGTACTGCTCAAATTTGATTAGAAGTGCCAAGATTTTTGGAATATAGCCATTTTCAATATTTGTAAGCAATAAAATAAATCTTGTTTTTTGTTAGAAATTCCTGAGTACTGTGCCTATGGTTTTAAAATACTGCCAATTTTCAGTATCTTCTTCCAACTAAGATAATTTTAACTAAAAAACCAAGAGCTCCTTTTTTAAATAAAACAACATAGGTACATTAAAATGGTCTTCACAGCAGTATCTAGCAGTGTGGGCCACTTGCTTTATATTTACAGCTTGAAACCACTTTTCACGAGCAGTTTTAATTGTAGATACTGCAAAAAATAGCTTGGGCGTTGATCTATTATTATTTCTACCGCCCGGTATAAAACACGTTTTATAATATCCAGACATCTTTTTATAAAACAAATGGAGAAATACTAGTATTTTTAAAAAGTTAGGTTAAGTTCGCTAGTTTTAACGCGAATTTGACACTTTGGATGAAGAACGCTAAGACAAACGTCGAGTTGAGGCGTGACGTAAACATGGCGGAGCATCTGAAGCGTTTTGAACGATTTCAACTAATTAATTTTTTTCTGTCTTCCTGTAACGTTTCCACCAAAATAAAAAATACGACCTAATTTTTTTTATTCAAATTGTTGATAAAATCATTTTCATATTTTTTAAAAGAAAAACAATCTCCTACAGCGGCATGAGCGAACTTTGTTTAAAGAAAACTAAATTAAACCAGCTGGTCACAATTTAATAACCATGTGGGAGTGCGAGTTCCGTAAAATGATGAAGGGAAATGAGAAACTGCGGAATTTCGTGGAAGGGCAGAAGACCACTACTAAAACACCCCTCGATCCTAGGGACAGTTTTTACGGGGGTCGCACTATTGCTTGCAAGCTCTACTAAAATGCGCTTCAGGTGAAAAAATAATGTATTTCGATGTATGCTCATTATATCCATACGTAAACAAGTACAGCAGTTATCCGATTAAACTTCCATTAAAACTCCACGTAGGTCATGCCGAATGTAGCGGGGTTGATCTAAATCAGTCGCACGGGTTCGTAAAATGTAATGTTTTGCCCTGCCAAGATTTCTATCACTGTACGGAAGTACAAAATAAACGGTAAATTGACATTCCCTCTGTGCAGCATGTGACGGGCCCGGTCTTCATATTAATATTTCAATTACAATTAAACAAATTATTTCCGTTAAATATACGATGAGTCAAAAAGCTGTAGGGTGACTTAGGTTATTCAAAATTCTCTTTATTATCTTTTATTTATTAGAAACGAAATGGAACAGATAAATTTGAAACCCACCCAGGTGAAGTCACTTCGTGACCGTGTTCTTGTCACGCCTAAATTACACGGATACCCTAACTAAATAAATTAGATCCTAATAAAAGTTGCAACAAACTCTGATAAATAAAACGTCGGCCGAGAAGGAAGTCATCGTAAATGCCAGCACAAGAAGCCCCCTTTTATTCCATAAAATAAAAATATAAATTTCCGGAGAAATGTCCAAACCTATTGTATCTGCAGACATCCATCATAAAAAACGGGACTTTGGAGAAAACTAAAAAATCCTTTAAAGAAGTTGGATTGTACCTACTGGCGCCGGAAACCATTAAGTATTTTGTCACGCACCGGACAGAAAATACCAACGGGCAGAAAATAAAAAGCCAAGCCCCAAATTATATTGCAGTACTTAATGGAGTTGGCATGTAATTCGAGACAGGAAGAGTTACAACCTAGCATGTACCTATTAACACCCCAGAGTGTCGGGAGATAGGAAACATACCATAAATCAGGCTCACCCTAAAGTCTAAACGGCCACCGAGGACAGACACGTGGACAAGGAAAAGTATTGATTCAGGTGAAAGACCAATGAAAAAGAAGTATCTCGTCCCTGCACCCCAATAATCCACCAATGGGAAAAATCATCTAGGGTTGAAGGAGGTCCGAAATATTAGGAAACGCCTGTGTGAAGTATAAAAATATATGAAATTCAAAAAGTTGGTTCTTTAGTTCTTTCCATTCATTCGTGATTGCAAGTTCGAGAGTTCTTTAGTTCCGAATCCGTTCTTATTATTTCAATTCCCAATTCGTAAATTGTATTCGAAATGGCTTCAGCGAAAATTGGTATTGCACAAATTTCATTCCAGGCACCGGAAAAGGGTTCTTACAATCACCAGGTTATATATTTTTTTCCTATTCGGATATTTGTTACAGTGTTCCTGTTCAGCAGTTTGGCACTGCTCTTCACCACCCCATCACCTTCATGGGCTGGTTCAATCGACGGACTCGTAGTTGGTCTAGTAATTCCTTCAATGCTGCGAAATAGCAACAATTCGGCAGCCGCAGCCTCTTGGTGCATGATTCCAGTAAGATTACAGGATATTCTCAAGGAACAAGCTTATAAACTGACTTTACGAGACATTACTACAAATCGATGGACTAGTGTCTCCGGTTCTTCCACTATTACTCACATAATGGCTCTTGTAGGTCATAACTATTCCCTAAGAGTACAGCTAATTCGCATCGAAAATGAAACAATTTTAGAGAATACAACTGATGTTATCTACTTTTCTTGTGGAGAGGACCCCCTTCTACAACTTGCCCTCTGGTTAACACTAATTGTTGGCACACTATTTAATCTGTTTGGATGTTCGTATGCAATTGTTGCAATGATTACCTCCCGTCGCTCTTTAACCCTTCTTCAACATGTTGCAGAATTCGATCCTCCACCACCTTTTAACATGTTTTCTCGAATGAATTCCTTTTCATTACCCCCTGTGTTACCCCGCTGGTCTTTTTCCAGTCCCCATTATGATCGCCCCACGAGGCCCGTACATCCAGTATCGCCTAACCAGTCTCTGACTCCACCTATTCAAAACCCTGAGGAGGCAGAGCCTATATATACTGAAATGCAGCGCCTTCCAGTACGTGAAACCCTATTTCTTAAGATATTAAATATTCTTCTTGCCCCCCCTCGTGTAAAATTTTCATAATTCACCTTTAACTGCTAATGGACAAGTAACTTTAACAGAAGCGAATAAACTTAAAAGGTATGTAATTATAGCAAATTTAATTTTCTGTTCTAGTCAGTCTCGTGGACTATCCTTTTGCCGGCGATGTGTTCTGGCCCCTCGCCTTTTACTTGTTCAGTGAAGAGGGCCGCAAGATGGTGGGGGTAGGTCTTTACCCCATTGTGTCTTTGCACCTGCGGGCGATATGGAACATGGGGTTCCACACCCTACCGGGTAAGACCCTGGGTGGCTGGCCCAGGATGGAGGGTCTGCTGGTAAGGGCTGTGGTGACGAGGACTTCCATTCGTGGTCATACACGAGTGGAAGTTCTCTATGATCTTCCGGCCCTACCGAAGGGCCACCCGGTTTACGCCCGGGACTACATCTTTGGAGGTGTGGTCCCCTTCCTGCCGCTCCCGCCGGGTGTGACGCACGGGGACCTCCGCTTCTTGCGCCCAGGCCGCCAACTGACAAGGAGCCCCGTTTCCTGATGGGCAAATGTCCTCCTTCATGGAAAGGGAAGACACCTTTTACCACCACCAGGAAGTTTTCCTTCCCTAATATTTAGCATCGAGTGGAGGACATTCCTCGAGGCTAATTATTCCTCAAAGGGGGTCGCCGTGGCCAATAAGAGGGTGGAGATCCACAGATCTGGCGCCGGGTATGTATGTATTTGATTTTAATTGCAGGAAATTTTTTGCAATTGCTGAATTTTTTATCCCGGCACGACCCATTTCTGAAAGAAAAACTACAACACGCTGCCAAGAACGTCAAGTACACCCATCATTCAATTCAAAACGAATTAATCGCAATTTGTGCCAATTTTGTGACTACTGAAATTAGCAATGAAATTAATGACTGTGAGTACTATGCAATAATGGTGGATGAAACGAAGGATATTTCGAAGACCGAACAAATATCGGTTGTTGTGCGGTTACGACACAGTAGGACGACGACAGTAGGATCGACAAATTCATTTAGTTTTGTGCTTAGTGCTTTTGTGAAATAAAGATCATGTGGAATTTGGTTCGTGTATATACCGTGTTACAAAAAATCGTATAATTATTTAAGTATAGGTATCGAAATTTCGATTGCCTGCCGAGCTGTACTATAATGTTATATTATTATTTTATCTCCTTTTTTTAGTTTGAAAACGTCAGGTCCTCGCCGAAAAATTTCGAGGCAGAAGAATCGCCGTCTGCTCAGAAGCCACCGCCTGCTCTCAATCTAAAATCTACGTCTGCCTCCAACTCCTCCTCTTAACCTCTTGCACCACTCTCTGCCCCCAAGCCACCCTCTGCTCCTAAACCACCCTCGAAACCCAAAATAAAAAGACCCTCTGCCCCCAAAATTAAACCTTCGGCCCCTCAGTTACAGACCGCATCCCCAGACCCGTCGCAGATACCGTGAACTAGGATGCCATCACCTCCATCATCATACGCGTATGCTACCCCTTTCCCTAACCCTTATCCTTACAATCCATATTTCAATTTTTTTCAATCCGGCATTGCCGCCGCGCCGGTGTACGGCATGATGTCATGGCCGCCGGGGATCGACACGATCTGCCGTGCTATGGTAAAACAATTTATGTTAAAAAATGGGTATTTTGGGATTTTATATCGCATTGGTATAACTTTTGACGCTCTATCTACCTGTACCTATTATTTTCATGGTTCTAAAAATTTTAGATCTATTAACATGGTAAAACACTGCAACACATCTCTTCTTCCTTCAATACTTTGGTAAAACACTGTCTTTGACAAAAAAAATATTTTTCTACAATGGTAAAAGACTGTTATGTCTTTAGATTGAACTTACTTCATTTGTTTGAACTGTCATAATATGGTAAAACACGTTAAAGTACACTGCCGTGTTTTGCCTGTGGAGGAGTTTTCGATTTTCAGTGGTAAAACACTGTATCAGTTTCGTATAACTTGTTTTGCCATTGTTTGACAAGAAATTTTGCAAAGTGAGGTTATTTCGGACTGATATTTTACCGAAGTAGTGTTTTATAGTGAGGCTGTGTTCGTTATCAAATTACCAGAAAATGACCAGTAGAGGCAAGCTGTTACTAAAAATGGCATTGGAAGCGAATAATCAAATCCAAGAAGACTTGTTTTCAAACACTGATGTAAGTATCCATGTTTCTATTGATTCCTACGAACTAGATTTAAAACCTGTCATATTAGTCTGCAATATCCAATCTACCTAGCTTTCAGACCTTTATCAGAGTTTATTCGTTAATATCTTCATTGAGTCAGCCATGCTTGTTTTTTCTCCTAGCTAATTTCAATGAATTCTTCCTCTATAAAAATCTGATGAAGAGTTTGAAGAAGATGGAGATGACTCTGTTGAGGATAAAGATTTTATTCCGGACTCAGATTCATCAGTTGCAGCGGTATTATAAATAAACAACACTTCGCTCTGTTTTCTCTTCTCAATTTAAACGGGATTTACCTGATTATTTGAAACAAAAGTGGTATCAAGTTGTGCCTATTTGAACCCAGTTCAAGTGATAGTGAAATTTCATTGTTCCAACACGTACTGTGAAAGAAAAACGCAATCTTTCCTCAAGAACGCTGCCATTTTCACCGCTTATCAAGGTGGGTTTTTGTGCGTGTGATAACAACTGTCCGTCGAACATTGATCTCCGCTTTTTAATCCATAAGCGTTATGGTAGACGAATTAATTGCAAATCTTCAGGAAAATCTGAACAACACTAAGGATGAACTTAGGGATGACATACTGAACCTAGACAAAAAACTAGATCAGGATCATCAACTACACTCCCGCAAATTTCAAGAGCTTGAGCAAAAGTACAACACTCTGGAATTGGAAAACAAACAGTTAAAGCGAAGACTGAACAGAAATAATGTTGTCATTTTTGGCTTGGTAGCTGACCCAGAAAAGGATTTACTTCAATTCGTTACTGAGACGTTTAGGTATCACCTATCTAGTATATACTGTTGGGTCTTGGGTGTTCCCGTCCACCATATATCTCTTTTAAGTGTAAACACATGGCATTGTGGTCCCTTGAAGGTACGGCCAAGAAAACACATACACATTCTTAAACGAGAGTCCATGTAAGAAAGGCCTCCCCCCTGGCAACTGATTATTCCTTCCTGCGTCCCTTGCGCATTGCGTGGGCAATTTCATTTTCAATGGGAGGGCAGGTGGGAGATGCCCCTACGTACACAGGCGTTGTTTTTTCGATCGAGACCAAAAAGTTTATCACTACGTGCTACCCGACCGCGTGGGTGCAGAAAATATTTAATTTAAACACACTGTAGTGGTCCCAAAAAGACAAAAGGACCCTTAAAAAATCAAGCATTATTAACTACTATTGTAAAAACACAGAAATCCAAAATTTCAGCCTTCTAAAGTAAACCGCAACGCAAATAATTAAGTCATATTTAATAAGCTCTGTGAGAAGCTCAAGATAATGCAGTAATCGATAAAGGACCGCACTGGATTAGTCACCCTTAAGGTAATAAACAAATCAATGTGATAAATGATGACAGCCACTAAGTGCATTCCGCCATAAATTTAATAAGGAGGGCACGGGGAGGTAAAGTTCCATCTATGTGAGCAAAAAATGCCAAAATCGATGACAATGCAAATCAAACGTAAAAAACCCTCTCCTACAATTTTCCTCCACCACTTAGTCACGTCAGGAGGAAAATTTCCACGCCTGGATGAACCTTACCGTATCCAAGAGATTGGAGGAAGAAAAGAATCAGTTGTACATGCGAACCGATTAAAATTATGTACTAGTGAGTTGATAAATGAACAGAAAGGTAACTTACCAGTACCTATCCGAGCAGAAACGCCGCCTACCCTACCTCCAGTCAGAGGTTATGGTGCATTAGGACCACTAGCAAGACCAAGGAATCCACAGCAACCTGCTCGACGGATTCCAACTCAAATTACCGCGAGACCAGGCCAGAATGCTGCCACAACAGCAGCCCAAAGGTCTCCAGTAGAACAGCCTATTACAAGTCAAACTTTTTCAAGATCACCGCGACGACACTCCGTGACAAGTCCCTCTTCGCCAGTTGCTCAAAGTACTCCAATTACAGGGCTGAGTCCTAGAGGAACTCCCCCTCAACCGCCAACGCCTCAACGAAAACAATTCAATTTTAGTAACTGCAGTTTACCAGGTTCGTCAAGAAATAATAGGCTCTGAAGACGAAGTGCCCGTAGTAACGCCCCAGCCGTCTGTTGTAGAAGAAGATTCCTTTGAAACAGCAGCTAGTGGAAGTGAAATTGACGAACTAGAACGTTCAAACGATCCAGAAATTACTGTGCCAACCGTACCTCAAACGGTACATTCTCATAATACTCGTAGTAAAGGGCAGGTTTCACCGAAACCTTGGGTTTTACCACGAAAAATTTAATTAATACGCAATTAAAACTTTATACATTTTCAAGTTATTATTAGGCTCCTAGCCTCTACTTTTCTACTGTGATTTTCACCTTGTAACTAAATGTTTATACAGTAGAGTACCTATCGCATTCAATGTTTTTACGCTTTATATTCACAGTTCCTACTTTATCTCTGCGGAATAAATTCACTAATGTTTTCATAATTATTAGTGATACACTGCCCTGGTGGGGTAGACCCCTCAGGGTTTAAGTGCCCTCGGTGCCGAGGCACTAATATGGAAGAGGAGGTTGTGTTGATCTCGGATGACGAGGAGTCACTGGCCGCTGCCGTGGATAGTGACGCGGTGGTGTCCATGGACGAAGAGGAGTCCTCCGCTAGTACATCCTCTTCCTCATCCTCCTCGTCAACCGGATCAAGTGACAGAACTGGTGGAACCCCTCAGGTGCCACTTACGACTAGACCCTTACCTAATAATTTACCTCCCCTCTTCCCCATTATCGACGATGGTTGGCCACATTGGCGGGTGGAGGTCGTAACGGACGACTCCAGCCCCGAAGTGGACCTTCACATTGTCCCTACTTGGGATAATTAAGTTTATAGGTTAGTTTCCGTGACCTACGAACTATTCTTGTTACCACTCTTTTGACAATACAGCCTATACATACTTCTACAATAATACTGTTGATTAAGTTGCCTGAATCTCTTGACTTTCTCATCTTTTTCTTCTGCTTAACAGTAGATAACGATAATTCTAAGCTTAATAATCCGCATGTTTTGGGGCCTTATTAGTTATTTTGGGATTTACATCTCAAATATGTCGTTTTACTATACAGGTCGACCACCACGCCCTTACGTTATAATTGAGCGGGTGGTGGTCGCGAATCCGCCGCCGCAGATGCTGGCCAGGGCAATGCCAGTGGTCATGTCTACGAGGACCCATTCAGTGAGGGGCCGCTATGTCCCCGGCCCCAGTCAGTATGTGCCACCACCGGCACCACAAATGGGGGCGGGACATGGCCGCCCCATTACGGGGGTTACGGGGGTTCCGTAATCCAGGTTACGGTACTTATTAATTATGGATATATGAGTACAAATATGGGCCCGGTGAGCCTAGATAGGGCGCCAAATGAAAGGAGCCTGTCCCTGGGGCTGGCCGGGAGTTGCTGGGGCGCAGTGCCTATTGCACGTTCCGGTGCACGGTGGACCCGGGCGCTGAGGCGACGTAACCCCCGTAATGGGGCGGCCATGTCCCGCCCCCATTTGTGGTGCCGGTGGTGGCACATACTGACTGGGGCCGGGGACATGGATTACGGAATATTCTTCGAACACAATTCTTCGAAACGCAACTTTTCGAACACAATTAATCGAATCACAAATCTTCGAATACACAGTTCTTCGAATACAATTTCTTCGAATCGCAATTCTTCGAATCACAATTAATCGACAGCACAATTCTTCGAATACACTATTCTTCGAATACACTATTCTTCGAAAATGTATACAATGTATGTACAAGGCAATAAAATTAACATACATATTTTGCATCTTTACCTACATCTGAATCGTGACACATGAAAAAATTTTGGCCGGTATTACACATCAGTGCAGTTCGAAAAAGATTTACAAAGCCAATGCAAAAAAATTGTTGCAAATTGTGACTAATTATAATATTGATTGCGACATATTGGCTTATTTGAGAAATTTCGCTCATCATAATATTAGTTACAATTGGTGAGTAGCAGTTTTTTTTGAAAATAAAACTGCAAAAAACTCCATTGTTTTCATAAAACAGTATTAGGTACCTGTGCCTGTGGCACACAAGCGTTTATAAAATTTTCGAAGAATAGTAGTATTCGAAGAATTGGGCTGTCGATTAATTGTGATTCGAAGAATTGCGTTTGGAAAAAATGTGTATTCCAAGAACTGCGTATTCGAAGAATTGTGATTCGATTAATTGTGTTCGAAGAATTGCGTTTCGAAGAATTGGGTTCGAAGAATTTTCCGGATACCCCGTAACCTACCTCAATGGTATATTTTTTCATAATTCTTTGTTTTTAATAATTTTTAATACATTGTTTTAATTTTTACCACATTTTTTCTCCCTCACCAAGGTCCCTATCCTATTCAAATAGTACGACATACTTTGCCAAGACTGTCATGGTGTGCTTTATTTACTTGAAACTTGAAAAACAATAATGAAAACCATAAATATAAAATGGGTATAAAGTAAATTCGTTTTCAATCTTGATGAAAGCACAGTAATTTTGACAAAGCAATGTAAACAATTATTATATTCTCAATTGTTTCAGTGTTTCTACTCTTCTTACTTTCGCAAGTGTTTTGGACGGATGCCCTGCTTGCGTTCGACTGCCAGAACCCGTCCACCAACCTTACGTTGGTTGACTTAAGGCAGCGGTTCCCAACCGGTGGGTCGCGGCCCCCTAGGGGGTCTCGATGGCATTTTAGGGGGGTCGCGGACAGTTTCCTGTTTTTGAGAAAAAAGAACAAAATCCAGCACGGGTGCGAGCCGGAGTTGGCAGCTGTGCGAATAGCGAAGCGCCGCGTAAGTCACTGTTGCGCATAGTAAACGGGAAGTTTTGCACGTGTTCGGTTCTTTTGTCCAGCTGTCGGTCAAGTCGGTCGTTAGTTTAGTTTTTAGTTAGTTTTGTTTCTGAATAGTTCGGTAAGTAAAAAATTTATTGAACAGTTATTAATTTGAAATTTTATTTTTTTAAAGAAACCAACGTGATGGAGAAAAAAAGAAAATATTCAGACAGCTATATAAAATTTGGATTTTCAACTGTTATTAATAATGGCATAGAGAAGCCGCAGTGTGTTTTATGCAATGCTGTTCTCAGTGCTGAATCTATGAAACCATCAAAGCTTAAACGCCACTTGGAAACAAAGCATTCGGAACATGCTACAAAAGATTTGACCTTTTTCAAACGATGTGAAACTCGTTTAAAACGTCAAAAGCTGGATCTTACTGGAAGTTTTCAGCAACAAAGCCAGGCTGTGGTCCAAGCATCGTATGAAATTGCTCTGGAGGTCGCGAAAAATAAAAAGCCTCATACAATTGCCGAAACGCTTATCAAACCCTGTGTATTAAAGTCAGTTAAATTGATTCTTGGAGAGGCGAGTGAGATTAAAATGCGTAATATGTCTTTGTCCAACAACACAATTCAGAGACGCATTTCGCAAATGTCAGCAGATGTGCAGGAGCAAATTTTAACTGAATTAAGAGCATCTCCTCTCTTTTCTTTGCAACTTGACGAGTCTACAGATGTTAGTTCATGTTCCCAGTTACTTGTTTTCGTGAAATATATTCATTTGGGTAACATGAAAGAAGAGTTTTTGTTTTGCAGACCACTAAAAACTACAACGAAGAGTGAAGACGTCATGAACATGATACGCTCATTCTTTGAAACCAAGGAATTACAATGGGAAAACTTGTGTGGGGTTTGTACCGATGGAGCCCCAGCTATGCTTGGATCAAGGTCAGGCTTTCAGAAAAGAGTTAAAGAGCTTGCACCTCAAGTAAAGGGCTTACACTGCATGATTCACCGGTTTGCTCTTGCTACTAAAACTCTTCCGAAGCCTTTGCAAGAAGTGCTTAACTCTTTGATTAAAATTGTTAATTATATAAAATCAAGTGCTCTCAACACCCGTCTATTCAAAGAATTCTGTAAAGACATGAATGCTAATCACGAGGCTCTTCTGTTCTATACTGCTGTTCGTTGGTTATCAAAAGGGAATGTCGTTGAACGTGTATTTGAATTGAAAGACGAACTTAAATCTTTTTTGGAAATTCAAGGCAAAGAAGATTTTATGACACATTTTATCGACGAAGCTTGGATCCAAAGAGTTGCTTATTTATCGGACATCTTCGGTCAGTTAAACAAATTAAATTTAAAACTGCAGGGTAAGGATATGCACATAATCCAATTTAGAGATAATCTCCAGGCTTTCGTTTCCAAGCTGGGAAACTGGCGGCGTAAAGCAAATCTTGGAAACTTTGCAATGTTTGAACACCTATGCACAACGGCTGAAGCATCAGAGACAGGAATTGTGGATAATCTAAAAGAGGAAATTAATGATCACCTTCAATCACTTGAAAATGAAATTCAGAGGTATTTCCCTGAACTGTCTGAACAAGAAGCTGCAGTAGTAAGGAACCCATTTCATGCATCATTGGATGTTGCCGACGTTCCTGATGAAGTGCAGGATGAATTTTTAGAGATGCGGAATGATTCCACAGCTCGTGACCTATTTCAAGAAAAATCGTTGACTGAATTTTGGTGTGCCATGCGTCATTCGTATCCTAATGTCGCGCTGCTTTCTTTCCGGGTACTGATACCATTTGCTTCTACCTATCTTTGTGAAAGTGGTTTTTCAACTCTTTTGCAAATGAAAACAAAGACCAGAAATAGGCTGGATGTTCAAGATGACATGAGATTGGCTTTGGCGCATACTCAACCGAGAATTTCAAAACTTGTTACGCAGATGCAAGCTCAGTCATCCCATTAATTTTTTTATTTTATATTTAGTTTAGAATTTAGATTTAGTCCAGTTCTAGTTTAGTTAGTAAAGTTAGTTACTAAATATCAATATTTCTCTCAAAGTTAAATGGGTAAAATACATTTTTTTAAACGCTTTGTTTCTTTTATTACCGATAAAAATAAATGGGGGGTCGCGGACTTTTAATGAAATCCAAAAAGGGTCATGACTAAAAAAAGGTTGGGAACCACTGACTTAAGGGAAGTTGCTAATTGTCCTGAACCTGATTCAGCTTACACAATGACATCTCGAACGGTTCAAGTTATCCAGAAAAAACACTTTAGTCATGTTCGTGTTAAAACATGCCTAGTTGAAGTAACGAGAATTCTATTGTCGATGGTGGTATTTATACATATATTCACCAAGTTGGACTTGAAGGATGCAGAGACATTCATCGTTTTAAAGAGTACAAAGGTTTCAGTGGTAAGGTTATTTCCAATCTACAACCCAATAGTAGCACATCAACCACCTTTACCATCGCCGGAAATGTATATTCTACAGGGCGATGCGAGGGTACAACATACATCGAAGGTGGACATACATGGAAAGGTGTTGTAGTAGTAGCCACTGTACAGTTGCACGTAAGTGACTATTTGGCACGTGTTAATTTGGATAGCAACGACATTTCACTACACAGTGGTTTAGTGTGCGAGTACTTAGCAGGTTATTGCGTAGACGCCGATGTGGGTGAAACATTTTGGGACACAACGCCGCTAAGCATGTGCAATTACCTTGTCGAACTATATAAAGGACCAGGTACCATCATTGTCCCACCTACTACAGCAGAATCATCCTTCCGGGTTCATCACTACGTCGTGGTAGAACAAGAAGGACGTGTGTTCGCTTTAGCTCTTATCCGCAAAGAACAATTATGTGGAGTTGCAGTGTGGTTAACCGAACACCCCAGAATTCTTCTGACAGTTATTGACGTAAACTATAACCTGATTGGCTCTTTGAAAACTGTACATTCTGATGATGTGGATCTACGAGTTTACGTTGATTCTAAATTCTTGTACGTGGAACATGCGTTAAAGTCTCAGATGTATAGCACGTATAGTAACGCAGTCTTCAAACGCTGCTTACTAAGAAGAGATATTTTAAAGAATCGCCTTACCATGGCACCATTTTCACCTAACGCAATAAGCTCTATTATTAAAGAAAACCTTGGCTATGTAGGACATGTTTCTGGAGAAGTTTTATACATCTTGCAATGTACACCGAGAAGTGTCACGCTAAGGAAAGAATCTCACTGTTTCAACGAGTTACCAGTACAGGTAGACAACGTCTCCTATCACACGTATCCTACAACGTCGTGCTGAACAGATAGAATGTAACCCCTTGATTCCTCCAGTATTTCAAATTGGAAATGAATGGATTAGCTTCAATCCCGCACCGAATAGGGTTATTCGTACCCCTATCCAATTACAAGTTGATGAAGATGTAAGCCTCCATTTCCTACCGATGCAAAGCATTAGCGTCGGTGGACTGTATTCCGAACAGGACATTCGGGATGCTCAGAACGCTATGCTCCTTGGACTAGAAAGGAAAGCTGTTGCCAACATTTTGACAAGAAAATTGACAGGAGGATCGGTGGACGATCGCTCCATCAGCTTCACAAATTTTTTCTAAGTCCCGAGGAACTCGACAAATTAGCTCAATCCACCGTGGACCGCCTCTGGGGCTGGTTCTCATGGGTTGGACACATTACTAGTGGAATTCTTGGAATCCTTTTCGTATGGAAGTTAACCAAATTCTTTTTGGGGGTTGTCCTCAATGCTATTGTCATTCATAGAGTCCATGGTTGCACCTTTACGCTACTAGCTAGCCTTTGGTCCACCCTAACGTACTGGATTCTACATAAATCAATGTTTAATAAGAATGACGCACCTAAGGAAGACATTGAAGCCAGTGCTCCAGTTGAAACCCCGGCAACCCCCTCTTCTGATACCATCGTTAAGAACGAACCAAATTTTGAACAATTGCGAAGGCAAGTGCAAGTTTTCGCGAAACATGTAACCGATCAACCTTCACCGGTTAATGTCTAAGTATTACTATTACACTTTTTAGCTTAGCACTTTACTCTTACATTTTAAGCTGTTTATGCAAGCATTACTAACATTTTCTTCTTTCCAAATTTAACAACCAACAGCTCAAACTTCCCGCTGGAAGTTGTGGTTCCGTCACGAAGCTCTCAACCTTCGTGGATGCTGTACCGTAGTGCTATACCTCCTACTTAGAGCAGTGCTACCGCAAGTCGCAGCATCAGAGCCACTACAAGCTAACATCACCATTCACTTCGTATCAGCACAACCAAACTACGCCGCTATGACGATCTGTACGCCTACCCAATCGTCTAATGTGCGTGGATTACTAATTGAAACTCTTAACACAACGGACCGTCATTGGCTGAGGATACCGTTAGACACAGCCTGTGCATCTACTATCCTCTCCTGCAGTCATCTTTACCGTATAAGCTTAATGGTTTATTTGCCAATGGGACAGCAATTATCTCTCATCTCGGAAGAAGTTATACAACCTTCCTGCAAGACACACATGAAGTCGTCAACACCTCTGAAATCATCCAACGCAATATTTATCTTTTCCCTAGGAAGTGCATTCATACTTTTCCTTATTGGATCCTTGTTAACTTATCACTTTGTTATCATACGCGGGTTAAGAAACCAACCCGTATTAACACCTGTTAACGAACCATCTTATCGTTCGTTACTTCCCTACGAAATCTTCGAACCAAGATTTCCCCAAATAACCTGTCACAATCCCGCTTGTACCCATGTATTAAATACTCAACTTACAACGGATCCTTCCCCTAATCCAATACCCACCTAAAACACTTTAGTAACCGCCCGTTGTTACGTGTTTCCTATAATGTATTTATATGTTCTACAGTGTTGACTTTCCTGGACCATTTTTGGTGTGACTTCATGCCGCTGTCCCTCGAATTGAAGCCCGTGTATTTCGACTCGATTTTGCGAGGTTTCTACGACCTGGACTTGACTGGTCCGGATTTTGTTTCCCGTTACACCCGGCACACAAGGTTGCAGTTCGCAATGGACTACCGCAATTTTCTCCGTGATGCCCAAGATGCATTGCAATGGAACCGCACCATCCGAGTCCCGCACCATGCCTACTTCGCGTGGTACAATTACACGTTTAATCCTCACTGGGATTCTGTGGACCTCTCGTTCGACCACCTTGAGCGATTGGGCCGTTTCGTTGTCTCTCAGACTTTGGCCCATGCCGCCAACCTTGGAGGACCCCTCCTCTTATTTGCACGCTCCACAACTCCGCCGGAAAGAGTTGTGTCCAATGCGCCCGCTTCATCAGCTGCTGCTGGACCAAGTTCCCCGCCGCGCTCACCTACACCGGAGTTCCCACCGACTCCACGGACGCCGTTAGCTACCGATGCATCCCCTGATGACAACTCGATCATCGTGTGCTTAAACACTTATACCAATGGGCACGTGAACCGCCGCGACGTGTCGTGCGGTTGTGCTCTATGTAAAAATGTACAGCCATTGTAAGCCTACGGTAATGTTCGTGTATACGTTTAATTCACTATTGTAATCACCATATTATACTGCTTAGGCTTTGACAGTTTTCTTCTCATTACATTGTCTTTCCCTATTAAAAAGTTCGCTGTTTTAGCTGAAACTTTTTTAATAGGAAGGAAAGTTATTTGTAGTGGTCCCAAAAAGACAAAAGGGCCCTTAAAAAATCAAGCATTATTAACTACTATTGTAAAAACACAGAAATCCAAAATTTCAGGCTTCTAAAGTAAACCGCAACGCAAATAATTAAGTCATATTTAATAAGCTCTGTGAGAAGCTCAAGATAATGCAGTAATCGATAAAAGACCGCACTGGATTAGTCACCCTTAAGGTAATAAACAAATCAATGTGATAAATGATGACAGCCACTAAGTGCATCCCGCCATAAATTTAATAAGGAGGGCACGGGGAGGTAAAGTTCCATCTATGTGAGCAAAAAATGCCAAAATCGATGACAATGCAAATCAAACGTAAAAAACCCTCTCCTACAATTTTCCTCCACCACTTAGTCACGTCAGGAGGAAAATTTCCACCCCTGGATGAACCAATAAAAGGAGGAGCAAGTGAGCTCTCCACACAGTTTTCTCGACAGTTTTTCGATAGTCTCCAAGTGTGCCCGAAGTAACCTCGATCAAGCCATGAGCTACCAACCCAACTCCAATCAGACCGCCGGTATGTTGTAAATTTGGAAATATTTAATTATTCATTTCTATTCTCTAAAAAGTTAATAATGCTTGCAAACCCTTTCGTAATTTTGTAACTAACCTAGTAGTTATTGCTAAATATGTCTCTTTATTAAACCGTTTCCATTAAGGATTTTATTAAGAAGAAAACTAAAACCTACTCAGCAAAAACACTGTATTGCTATTTACTATGTACTCAACATTCCTGTAATCTAGTTGTTATTTTAATTAGTTATAAATAAAATCCATCAAAAGCAAAAGTTGTAAAAGCTGCAGAATAACGACACCCCGTCCCCTTTTTAATTAATAGAATTCTAACAAATATTTAACTATGTTGTAAAGTCGCCAAAGCACGGCGAAAGAAAGAAACAAATAAACCCGCTCGACCAACACGATATATAAACATAGTTGCGGTCGCTCAGACTCGCAGGGCCGCAGCCACAACACCCGTTGGTTTAAGCTTATTTCCTTTTGAGACTGCTCCTATTTCCATTTAATAAATTAATGTTCCCTTTAACCTCCTTATTTCCTAGGACTAAGAAACCCAGGAATTTAAAAGATTTCTTTAATAGAAGCTGCAGTCACTTAATTAAATCATCAAATTATTCATTAGACGCTTTAGAACAAATATGAAACATGCGGTTAAAACTAAAGAGGTATAATCTTCAAACCGAGATAATATATTTTAAAGCAATATTCTCAAACTTGCGTAAGCTTTTATGTTAGGATGGCTGCATGAGGACGAAATTATTAGTTTCTGAAGTTGAACTACTGAAGTTGAACCCTCGATTCGCACTCCTCTTCGCATCGCTTCCTTCACTCGGGAACGTTCGGTAGGTAGTTACACTCGGCCGTCCTGACGTATAGAGCTTACACTTCAGAAGTGGGATGTGACCAGTGCTGTAGTCCGGGGTATACGCGGGTATACGCCGTATACCCATATTCAAAATTTTGGCAATAGCGTATACCTATGAAAATTTCTAGAGATACGCGGGTATACGAGCGTAGACCTATAAGAGAGCATGAGAATAATAAAAATCAATACCTACTTTCGGCCAATATTCCTAGAAAAATTTAAATTTGCTATTTTCTGCTTAAGAAAGGGTTGGGAAATCCCAGCTAATGACCTAGACCTAGCCAGATGGCTTCTTTATTTACCTGCCCCCAAAACCCACCCCGGCTACCTGTTATCACCTGACCGTTAAAGCGAGGTTCATTCTATTTTGTATTCATTGAAGTTTGAAGTGCGACACGCGACATCTAAAATGAGCAAAAATAAGTGCAATACACTTTTTAATTATTTCAATAATGATTCGATTAAACGGAAAGCTCCTGATGACGATGACAGAGTAAGTTTTTAATAGGTACTTTTGATTTCTAAACTTTTTTTCTTTTTCTTATATTATAAATAAGGCGGTTTGACACGACGATATTAATTATTTAAAATTCCGGTAAAATTATGATAAGTAATACCTCAATATTTAACAAATTTTTTTTTTAACATTATTATGTTTCATTAGGTATAAAATTTTTGAATGAAATAATTGACAAATTGTAAGCGAACTAAGAACACAGTACATGGAACCTAATATTTTACAAATTTTACTAAAACTTCTGTTTTACATTTACATAATTTTTTAATTTTAAAATGTGATATACACACCTAAGTATATTTTATATAAAAATTTATATTGACGTGAAAATGTTATCGTGTCAAACCAGTCTAACAATAACGAAAAAAATTACACAATATACCTAGGTACGGCGACTTTCTACAAACATTTTTTTTAGTCAGGAGAAAATATGGCTTTAAGACCATCAGCGACTCCTAAACGTTTGAAAATAAAAGGATCCTCGAGCAAAGATGGAAATTACGTCAGCGTCGATAAACCGTCTGAACCAAATTCGTTTTCTTCGCATTTTCCCAATATTTGGTCACGGAATCAATGGGAGGAGAAAACGGCTAAATATTCCTGGTTGTTCGCCGAAAATCAGAAACTTGGGTGCAATATTTGTAAGTACGTTCACAGCATACCACATTACACAAGCAAGGGGGTGGAGATTTCTAAGGAATGGAGCACCGGCAGCATTGATGCAGGAAACAGTACTTTAAAAAAAACTCAATTAGCTGTTTTACGAAACAAAATTAAAAAGCACGCAAATTCTCAAGCCCATCAAGCAGCGCGTGAGATACATTCGAGCAAAAGCAAAAATTTATTAGAAAAATCAATTAACCACTTGGATGAAAAAATTGAAAGCAGTACAATAAAGATATTTAGAACAGTTTATTTTTTGGCAAAAAATAATCGCCCCTTCGCTGATCACAACAGTTTAGTGGAACTGCAAAAAATGAATGGTCTAGATTTAGGTTGTATATTACATTCCAGATTTACTGCAGTGAATATTGTAAATCATATCGCAGAAGAAATGAGAACGAAAATTGTTAATAATATAGTAGAGTCAAATTCTAAATTATCAATCCTTATTGATGAATCAACAACAGTTTCTACAAAATCTGAGCTAATAATATATTTAAAAGCTCCTGTGAATCAAGGCGAACCTGTCTTTATATTTCTAGATTTGATAGAATTATCGGCACAAACGGCCGAAGCCATTACCACAAAACTAATTGAAACGTTACATAAACATGGGTTTAGCGAAGACTATTTAATCAAAAACTGGATAAATTTTGCGTCTGATGGAGCGAGTACTATGGTAGGTCATAAAAAGGGAGTCGCAAAACTATTAAAACAAAAATATCCGTTAATCTTCAGCTGGCATTGTTTAAATCATAGACTCGAACTATCTGTCAATGATGCAGTCAGGCAAGAAGGGGGTGTTAATAATTTTAAATGTTTTATTGATTCGCTATATTCCTTATACCATCAGTCTTCAAAAAATAAATCCGAATTAAAAGAAGTTTGCTCAGAACTGGATTTACAATTTTTGAAAATTGGTAGAGTTTTGGACACTAGGTGGACAGCAAGCAGTTTTCGCTCTGTACAGGCTGTCTGGAGGTCCTTTCCTGCCTTAGTGCAGCATTTAAAAAAAGCTTCTGAGGATGTCAGTAGAGATACAAAAGTCAGGTCCAAATTTTTAGGATTATATAACAAAATTAAATCTGTGGAATTTGTTGAAGAATTAGCCCTTTTAAATGACGTGTTGCAAGAATTGACGTCTTTGTCCACATGTCTGCAAAAAAGGGGCACCGCAATTTGGTTTGCTGATAGCCGAATAAAAAGCACAATTCGTATTTTAGAATCATTTCTTTATAATTCTGGTAGTTATTACAGAAAATTTGAAGACATTGGGGAAGACAAAATTTTTGAAGGTGTTGAGTTGACACATAATCGTAAAGGCTTTAAAATCAACAAAGATTCATTTCTAAAAAAATTAGTTCATAATATGAAGCTAAGATTGACTGATGAAAATGAGGAACTATTAGTTGATATAAAAGTTTTTGATAAGTCAGGGTGGCCATCTGATGTAGATGTGAGATTCGGAGAACAGGAAATTGAACGCATTTCAAAAAGATTTCAGGTTAACTTCCGAACTGCTGTGGAGGGCATGAGACATTTTATTGAATACGGAGCAATTTCGGAGGATTTTAAAGATATTTACAATTGTGTAAATTCCCTTGTTTGTTCAACAGCAGAATGTGAAAGAGGTTTCAGCCTCATGAACTTGATCTGCACAGATACCAGATCGTCACTAACGACAAAAAATATGGCGAGTTTAATGTTCATAAATTTAAATGGACCCCCAATGTCTAAATTTAAGCCGGAATCTTACACTAAATCATGGCTCTTGAGACATAGAGGGGCAGACGATAATCAGTCGAGAAAATCCATGCCAGCACAGGAAAACTGTGATTTAAAAGATGTGTGGAAACTGTTGTAAGATTCAATTAATATTAATTTGGTTTATAGTTGTGTATATAATAATTATAAATATGTTATTTTTTTATTTACTTATTTAGCGATAGTATAGGTACCTATATGATCAAAATTATTGCGTTTCACTGTATCTTTATTTTTAACGAATGATTCAATGTGTAAAATGTATTTTAAAATTGCAACATAGCGATATGCAATAATTTTGATCATATGCGCATAATAAAATTGTTAATGTGCAATTATCTAATTATTATGCAACAATAATTTAAAATAAATAAAAAAAAGATTTTGTGTTTTATTTGATCGATCCCCATCTTTTTTCAGCATATTATTATTGCATATTATCAAGCCGCTGGGCGCGTATACTTAAATAAACTGCTTGAAAATGGTCATCACGTTTTATTTACCAAATATTTTAAAAATAAGAGAAAGCGTATACCCAAGAACTTTTTTAGGACTACAGCACTGGATGTGACTATTAGTTTGTGAATAAAGTGAGAAAAAGTGTTTTTGTGGAAATTCAAGATGGTGGCGAATCAAGAATTTGTAGATGGAGACGGAGACCTTGAAGCTGGAGCAGACGGACAAGGAAGCGAACATTCGCGAAGAAATTCGAATGGGTCGTTGGATTCAGATGAGATACTGCTGTTGGAATTGCGTGGACGAATGAGAAGAGAGAACGAGAACAGAGTCGGTGGTTCACAGAGTAACGTAAGAATCCGCAGGTTGATGCCAATTAATTACTGAGAACGATGAACACTATTATTCAACAGAATACGGCAATGATGCAGCTGCAGTTGAATCGATCAGAACCGAGGAGTAGCGAGAACAATCCCATTAATTACCATGTTATGCCAGACCTTAGCAAAAATATTAAATTCTTTGGTGGAGATGATTCCCCGGAAGGAAAGAGATGGTTGGAAGATCTGGAGAGTACCGCGAGTCACAATCCACCATGTGAGGGCATGCAATAAATTCCAATTTTTTCCAAATTTTACCCATCGCTGTTATAAATTCACATCTTTCGATCCAAGCATGTCTTAATTTAGGAATTTAAAATCGATGTAACATAACCTCACTTCTAGTCACATGCCTTAAACAAGGATATGTGTTTTTAAATTCCCCTTCGTTTGGTACCTTATGATGATAGATGATGATTAAAAACATTAAAAGTTTTAATATTGGTGGCAAGACTTGGAGCTAAATAATTTCCCAAACTGGTGTATTTATTTCAAATACATGAATTATTTGCGTGAGGAGAATTAGCGAACCACAGTGTGATGTGGCACAGTGGGTGCAACTGGAACTCGAATCTTGGAATCTAGCTTTGTGTCGTGTGTTACTATAATGGTACGGTTGTTTTGTCTTCGTCCCCGAAGTTGGCACCCTGGATAACACCTCACTTGAAGCAGGTTTCATTTCAGTTTCCGTTATTTTTGTCAATTGTGCAATTGTGTAGTGACATAGACTGCAAGTAGTGCAAGTGTTAAAAAAAATTTCGGACGAAGAAACAAGCTTTACAGGACAGGGGATTAGAAAAGCTAATCCCCAAATTTGAAGGTAAGCTTATATAGATTTTTTTGTGATGTACACTCTAACCGCTTAACTGTATTTGTCATCGTATTGCGTATATTTTATAACATTAATTTCTTTTCTCCCGCCTCGTCTCCTTTCTAATCAAGAGCTTTAATAGGCATCGCACAGCTAGTATATAGATAGGTACCTGCCACAGAGTACCTACCTACTTACCTATAGGAACCTACCTACTTAATGTCAAATTTTGAACCCCTGATCAACTGTATTGCAAAAGCCATTAACCATTAGAGAAAAAGTGTTTCTTTTTTTTTTATAGAAAATGATATTGTGTTGGAAAATTTGACACAGCTGACAGAGGATCAATTAAAGGAGGGCCTTCGACTGAAATTTATGGAAAAGTTAGATTCTGATGGTGATGGTGCACTTTCGGGGGTAGAGGATGCACCTTTGGGTTTAGAGGTACAAAAAAGACTTTAAGATCTATTACTTTACTATGCTTTTTTACGAGCATTTTCCCATCCGTCAAAAGATCTCAATTGTTTTTGCTCTGCTTTGTGGTAAAATGCATTTAATTTGGCTTAGTAGGTAAGTAGGACCTATAAAAATTTCTTGTACTTTGATCATCAGCAACAAATGTTTCTTCTCTCTCTTAACTTCCTATTTCATCTTTCTGGAAACTCAACTTCACATAAATTCTAAAGACTTTTGATGAATTCATAAGACTTACTCGCTTTGAGACTGGCTTACAACACTCTTATATCCTTAATAATATATTAATGAAATTAATTTACGTGTTCATTTTAGCCTCCACTGCAACGATCCAATAGTTCGTCATGCATACAAAAAAAGGTTTTCATTCCCTTTGGCCAAAACATGACTAAAGTGGAGCTATTTAATATAATCAAACAGCATCGGCCCAAAAATAAAAAAAATCGTGGCAGATACGTGATTGGCTGAACATGGGCATACTGTTCTGCGTTTACCACCATACCACTCAGAACTCAACCCAATTGAAAAGATGTGGGCTTACGAAAAAATTGGGTTGCTGCTCACAACACCACATTTAAATTAGAAGACGTAAGGAAACTTGCACAAAATTGCGCTTATGTAGCAAGGTCGGTCTGTCAAAAAGCTATGAAAATTGAGGATGAATTCCTTGAAGCTGAGCATTTATTGGACATTCAGGTCGATGAATTAGTAATTAATGTTGATGGTGATTCATCTGATGAAGACATATTTGACAGTGATGATGGAAATGATAGTGACACAGACTTGGGCGTCGGTCCACTTCTAGAATAGCTTAGGTGTTTCTTTTTTTGTCTCACTTAATTTAGTTTTGACGTTTTAGATAGTTAGATGAACCTGTACAAATTGTTATTAAGTGTTTTCGTGTTTTTTTTTATTTAGTTTTTAGTGTTTTTAGTGAAGTAAGCAAACTGTGATTTGTTTGTGTGTACAGACAAGTTCATAAGCTCATTGGATATCTGGTGGATGCGCTACATCACGATGGAGAAGGAAAAGGTTAAGGAAAGTAAAATGTTTAGATATATCTTTGACGAAATTAAAATCTTATTTCCAAGTTATTCATACGATGATATTAATTCAAATTTGAACGATGACTTAGTGGTCCGAAAAATCTTTTGCGGGTTGAAAAGACAAATCTCGTCTCACCAACTAATGAAATCTAAAAAAATACGGCATCCCTTCCAATTACGCAATAGAAATAAAATTGAAAGTTTATTTGATGCCATCAGAGACAGTCCAAAACAAGCGGAAACAGAACTTAAAAAAGATATTCAAGCTACTAGTCCTAAGTTACATTCTAACACAACAGTTTCTACAAATTTTACATCGACACCAAAAACATTAAATGGGCGTTTGGAAAAAGTCTCTAGGCCCAAAGTAGACAGCAAAATGAAAAAAATTATTGTAGGAACTGCAACGGAATTTAAAAAAGATACTTGACATCTTGGCAGTATCTTACATTCTGATGAGTTAATGCCAATTTCCCCAATTTCTTTAGCGACACCTAAAACACCACGTTTAGACAAACTCTCCATATCAAAAATAAAGAAAAGAAAGATAAATTATTTAGAAATAAACAAAAATTCGCCATCAACCTCTAGACAGAATCTCAGTTTAATCGATCAGTCCGATTCACGCGCCGATGTTTTATAAATTGAATACGAAAAATCGGCTTAGCGGAGCAAAAATTGTTAGAGGGTGTATTTTTTGTCGATAAAGATTTGCACTAACAGCTTTGTGCCATAGAGGGCAATATTCCTAAATTAAACAAAGTTTGGTATCCTTTCATAATAAGATCATTAATTACCAGCGTCAACAATACCTGTGTCAAAGTTTTTGAAAGACATTTTTATAGAAAAAAAGATGACAGTTTGTTCATTTTAGGACATTGTAAATTTAAATATTGTAAAATATTTAAAATTGAAATATTGAATTTTTCAAAAAAAGATATAGATGCTCACAGAGTCGTTGTAAGCACTGCTTCGCGGAATTATAATCATATTGAAGTTTTAATAAGTGACACCAAATTGACGAACTATGTTGCAAGAGGCGAAAAAAAAATTGCAAGGAACGTTGCAAGGGAAAACCTTCCCTTTCAAATAAGACCAGATAAGATAAGTGAAGTTTCGCGTGACACTGAGAAAAAGGAATGTGTTAAATCAACAATTTGGACAATGTCAAAACATTATTTGTTGAATCATACCACATATTTGTTGACGCAATCAATATAAAATTGTTCTTAAAACATTTTTAACGTTTAAGCTGATATAGTTTTGTACCGTTGATCCAAAATTCGAAGCCTTAAAATTATTTGATGCAAACGTAGAAAGTTTTGGCTTGAAAGTTTATTGAATTCAAAGAAAGTAGTTGCCCTGTTTAACTAAACATTATAAATCCGTTTAAATAAACATACTTAATGCCTTAAACGAATATTTAGAAGCCTTGAAATAACTTCTATAATAACTTCTAGAATTTTTCTCAAATGAAAACGGAAAAGAATCTTCGAACAAGCAAAGAAAAATGTTCATTCAACATTTTTTTGGTGTTATTTCTGCCACTTGACTGTTGGTTCAACCATTTTCAACTGTGTCGCTGTTTCAGTGAATCCCCGCAATATGCTGATCGGAGTAGGCGACGAGGCAGCGCAATCGCAGTCTCACCACGGTTAGCCGACTACTTGATCCAAGGTCGTCCTCAGGGGATTTTAGTTCCCGATCCAAAAATTCAGTGCGCTGCCATCGATCATTTTACAGATTTCTATACATCCCACGAGGATATTCATGAGCGTAACATAACGGCAATTAATCAGTTCGGTTTTCTTCAATTATTTATTTATCATTTCTTATTTCTCGCTAATATAACTACACTCTATGTTGGTAGTCAATAATAAACATTTTCGATCTATTTAACTAATTGATTAATCGATATTTTATCAGGCAGTTGGAAGCAACCCGCGAATCAAATTGCCTTCTTCGCGCACGCCACTGTCCCAACAACAAAGCTGGTACTGCGCGCATAGTCTCCACGCACCTTATCTTATCAAGATGTCTTCCGCTTCTTTTTAAATTGTTCGTTGAGACTGGTACACTGTGATTTTCGTTATTTGTTATTTTGTTTAATTTTTTAATTCAATTATTGTGTTATCAACATTTTTTGTTTTGTTGTGGTAAGCTGTTGTGCCAATTACAGAACGTGCTGGGTGGCTATTATTGTCTTTCAATAACGGAAAAAGGTAAAAGTATAGTTTTTACTTTGAATTTGCTTTATGCTTCTTATAATGTTGCAGGGAACTCATTTTTCACATGGAGGGTGAAGAGGTTCCCTGTGCCCCACAACCTGGCACCCACACCTGTTGCGTGCTCGGATGTGGAAATCGAATTAAACCATCTTTTCGATTTCCAAATCCGAGCAGGCATTTGGATAGATTTCTGCTGTGGATGGAAGCAGCTGGAAATGTGACGCATCAGAACCTCACGTACAGTGAGATTTTTAAAAAGAGTTTTATTTGTGTGAGGCATTTTGATCGGAATCAATTTGAGGGGAGCCTGCTTCCGGATAGATATAAATTGTTGAGTACATGAGTACCAACGTTGAATTTACCCAATAGTAAGTACATTTTAAATTGAACTGGTTTGTAATATGAAGATATAATAGGCAATCAGGATGAAGAAATCGAAGATCGTGAACCTGAAGCTCAATCGAGGACTGCTACTGTCATTGATTTACCAAAAGATAAGGGAAATGGAACGAAAACCATAGTATCTTATGACACTCCTCCGAAAGAGTTTCCACACATGCTGAGTGCGATGACTGTTACTCCTAGGAAAGTGACACCTAGCACATCCAGCAACCGTTTCCAATGTCTGCATCAGGAGACTGTAGCAGATTTGTCACGAAGCTTATTTCCATCAGGAAATTTAGAAGAGCAAGGTCCATCTTGCAGTCACTAGCCAGATTCACCATTACCACAAGGGATCGAGCCATTAGTCGATGAGGATATCAGTAGGCTACCCCCAGAAGGTAAAATATGTATTTATGTTTTTTTAATAATTAACTAAATGGTCTTTAGTTTTTTTATCAGTCTTTGTTATTATTTATTAATACAGTGTGTCTCATTTTAACTGAAACCACCTAAATATTTCGGTTAATATTGAGAAAATTAATTCGCTTTTTTTTTCTACATGTAGAGCTTCAAAATTTGCATCTGGTGTGATGCTTCACCTTTTTTTTACTTCGAAATCTTAGCCCACTGTGATTAATTTTGCTGTGTAATTAAAAACAATTGAAATGAGTGTTTGACAGTTGCTGCTAGCTATGGCTGGCCAAAATTTATCAATACAGAAAAAGTTGGAATTATTATTACACCTTATAATTTCAACTTTTTTCTGCGATTGTTAAATTTTGCCCAGCGATAGTTAACAACAAATGTCAGTCGAAACTATTTCAATTGTTTTTTTATTACACAGCAATCCTTTTGTTACAAATATGTTGAAGTTTTCGATATTTTTGATTTTTTCCTCCAGAAATTCAACATTTTTAATTTGGCCTGAAAGTTCGGATTTGATCTAAATAAACCGTAGTGGAGTTACGAGGATTGGCCACAATATAAAGTTTGGAGTAATCTAATAAATGGCGCGAATTAAATAAATTTTGATTTTGTGTCAGTCTGAATGTGAAGAATGAATGTAGCGAAATTTTAATTAGTTTTTTATTATTGCCACAGAGCAGCAAATAGAAGAAGAGGCACTAAAAGGCCTCACAGAAGAGATGGTCAAGGAAATAATTCCTTTAATAGGGCCACGTGCCAAATTCCTAAACCATTTATCAGCGTACCAGTCGCTATTTAATATTGAAATCCTGGATGTAAGTAGAAGGTTATCAACAGTCCAGCTTACTGTCATTTTTTTTTCTTTTTTACTATATAGATACCAATATTAGATATAAACATTTGCCCCCCCCGTATACGGTTGCTCAGGCCGCCGCGGGTATCAACGCCAAATTCCAGCTATTGTATGATGGCCCATATCGCGTCCTAACGATACCTCACGTAAATGTATATGAGATCGAGGACCCACACAATGGTCGTGTTGTGGGTCGGTATAACACCTCAAATCTAGTCCCGTATATTTCGGAGTAATGCGTGGAATTGGGTACGACGACGGTTTATGGTCCTCCGAAGGGCACTGTCCCATTTATGACCGCGGGGGTGCCGCGGGATCAAGAAACTCACCCGGCGCAGCTTTAAAAAAAGGGAAAAACTGCTCGAAAAGATTCAGTGTGCTCCAACATATAGGTACTGACGGATGCAGTGTAATGTTATCAGACTTAAAGGGTGCAGTAGCTGAAATAAGAAAAGATTTAACGAATGCAATAAAGTCCCCTTGCCAGAATCATGCATTAAACCTTTCTATTTCTAACAGTTCCAACGTGCAATCCATTAGAAATTGTGTTGGTACATACATGAAAACATTGGCCCAACCATTTACGCGACATCGAGTATTGTTTCAACACCACCCCGCACGCAAGTACTTCTTACGCCCCCCTCCAGATAATCAGCGGGGAAAGGCCGACCACGTTACTAGAACCAGGGCTGCGCCAATACCTGGTGCCACCCCCAACTGATTTGCAAGTAATTCGTCAAAACGTGCGTGAACACCTCAAGAAGATGGCCTTAAAACGGTTACACCAACAGCGCGTTCACACCACCTCCTTCCAGGCAGGGCAATTAGTGCTGTTGAAAAGAAACCCGGTTGCTCAGGCCGCCGCGGGCGGCATACGGAAAGACAGGGGAGATGGTCACAGTCGACAATATGGTAGAAATGCTAGAAAGCGAGGCCGCATAAAGAACTAAGAAGGCCGGATGCCAATAAATGGTTTCCCCTCTTGAAACCCCCCGACATAGAACAGATGGGGGATGAACAATAAAAAAAAAGGCCGCCGCGGGCATCAACGCCAAATTCCAGCTATTGTAAGATGGCCCATATCACGTCCTAACGATACCCCACGTAAATGTATATGAGATCGAGGACCCACACAATGGTCATGTTGTGAGTCGGTATAACACCTCAAATCTAGTCCCGTATAGTTCGGAATAATGCGTGGAATTGGGTACGACCACGGTTTATGGCCCTCCGAAGGGCACTGTCCTATTTATGACCGCTGGGGTGCTGCGGGATCAAGAAACTCACCCGGCGCAGCTTTAAAAGGGGAGAAAATGCTCGAAAAGTATCAGTGTGCTCCAAGATGTCCCTCAAAGAGGTTTTTTTCACGACTTTTCTGTGACGATTCAGATCCGGAGCCGCAGACGTACCGGAAGTCGGTACGCTCCCGGATCCAGCTTCCGAAATCAAGCGGCCGTACATCCCGAGAAACCATCGAAGCCGAAGCCGATGTGTTAATCCTAGATAACCCCCTTTAACTTTTCATTTAGTTTTTTTTGGAATTATTATGCCCTTATTGTTCGAATAAATTTAATCTTGCTAGTTGAATTGATTACTGTGCTTTCCGTCTCCCCTCTTTTCCCTTCGTCAGGTTCCTGCCACGAAGGGGCCACAAGTGACGGTATCAAACAGGTGAGGTATTTTTGTATATTATTAGTTCTTTCGTTTGTCCTCGATGCTTTGTGACGGGCCAAAAAGCAATGGTTTTCAAACAAACCAGTCGAAAAAAAGAAAAAGGGAAAAAAGACAAAGAAAGAAGTGAAACACATCGATGAAGAGATATCTACTGACGATGAAGAAACGTTTTGTATTGTTTGTCATGACAGATATAGCACCTCGAGAGGAGACAAATAGGGTGCAATGCACCAGGTGCAAGTTTTGGCCACATTCCGTAGCCCGTATTACGTGTGCATTAATTGCAACTCGGACGACGATGATTAATAATATGAATAAATTATATTTACAATTAAAACTTACGAGGTATTCCCATTTGTTTTATTAGTGACAACTTACCCCGTGCGCTACGACAATATGTAACGCAGTGCAAATTAATTTTATATATCTTTGGGGCGGAGCAGTCATTGTTAAGGGGATGGTTTTGTTCTAAGTAAATGATCGGGATGAAAAGACTTCAATTACACACGAAATGTGCATTATCCACCGACGATAAACCAATAACTAATAATAAATAAAAAGTAGCAAAAAACCTCCCCACAGCTTCCTTAAATTCCCTCCGGGTATTTAAGTAAAATTTTGCAAACAAAACAAATAGATAAAAATGCTGCAACTTCTTTAGTAAATAATATTGTATCTACTTTAAAAAATTAAAGATCTAAAAGCCGACAACTACCTTAAAGAAATTCTTGTAGAAGTCAAAAAGATTCATGAAAAATTAGATCTTAATCTGAGTATTCCCAGAATAATAAAAACGCAATGTCACAGACCCAACAATAACTGCACAGATCCTGAAGATTATTACAGAACAAATATATTTATCCCCCTATTAGACAATGTCATAAGTGATCTTGAGTTTAGATTTAACTATGAAGTTTTTCAAACGTTGGATTTAAACTGGGTGCTTCGATCATCAACGATGTTGTTGGAAACTCATGCGGAAGAGAAAAAGAAGACGCTGTTGACTACTGCATTATATTTAAGCAAGTTCTTTAATGAACTAAAATCGATTTTATTAAAAAAACTCAATGCAGAATTTGAATTATTGTGGTGTAATAGAGTAAAGGGTTTGTCAGAAACACCTAATTCTGCTTCAGAGGTTCTAAAAATTTGTGAAAATGACCTATTTCCGCTCATACATTGTATTTTGAAAATTATATAGCGTATATGAATTTATTTCTCTAACAGCCTTTGATGCTAGAGACATAGTTTTACTTTGTAACTGTGCTAATGGAAACACATACGTTTCGTTGAGAAATATTCTGTAATTTTACTAAAAATAAAATTTCCATTTGCCCTCTTGGCCGGACAACAAATTTTTGTTAGCATGAACAATTTACACTTTTGGGAGAACTAAATCAATCTAAATAATTGCTCGGAATGAAAAGAACTAGATTATACAGAGAATCTCATCATGCACATATTCAAACAACATAAAATAATAAAAAAAAAACACCATATAGGCAATTCAGCCATTTGTAATGTATGTGGGTGACAGTATTTTAAGTATTTTTGAAATTTTCGTCTACATGGACGGAATTAAATATAAATTCACGAGTCTATTACGTGCAGTAGACATATGTTTTAAATGCTTCTATGTTTTTAATTTGAGATTTCCAGTTGAGGCAACAACTTTCTGGACGTTTATTGAGAAGTACTTTTACAGTATCAATTCAACAAATAATTTTTCTAAAGTACACGTACTAACTGAAGCCTTAAACGCTGAAAATCTCCAGCTACAAAACTAGGTACAAGGTCGTGTGTAAATAAATTTTCACGTTACTGAAAAAAAGTACCGACTATTTCAAGAATACATAGAAAAATACTCGGAAAAATACACCTTCAACTGTCTATGGACACCAAAATAATTAAAAGATTATCTTTAATTAGAAATAGAAGGCTAGATATCGTAATTTAATATTATGGCTGCATACTTATTGTAGGTATAGTTTATTTATGTAGATTGTAGTTAAGTTTTTTATTTTATATTCCATAATTTATTGTAAAAATAGGTACCCATTAGGTAATGTAAATAACAAATTAATAAATTTATATTTTGCGTCAAAAAATTGGCATTCATAAATATATATATTTCTTTGTATTTTTGAAACTACCCCCCCCCCCTAACAATTATGACTGGATCCGCCACTGTTCTGTAGTTATCGGAATAAGAGATATGCTACCTATATTTGGTAAAATCAAACACATTATCGTTAAGGACAATGACATTGGAATTCACGAAGAAACACTTTGTTACGACGAACATTTTCATGCATATAAGTCGACCCCGTCTCCGATATCATATGGGCAATGGCTGTTCCCCGTGACCACGTTAAGTTAACAAATTTAATTTAATATCTTCAAACTTATAATATAATTAAATCCCCCCCCCCCGCACCATATAGGCAATTCAGCCATTTGTAATGTGTGCGGGTGACAGTATTTTAAGTATTTTTGAAATTTTCGTCTACATGGACGGAATTAAATATAAATTCACCAGTTTATTACGTGCAGTAGACATATGTTTTAAATGTTTCTATGTTTTTAATTTGAGATTTCCAGTTGAGGCAACAACTTTCTCGACTTTTATTGAGAAGTACTTTTACAGTATCAATTCATCAAATAATTTTTCTAAAGTACACGTATTAACTGAAGCCTTAAACGCCGAAAATTTCCAGTTACAAAACTAGGTAGATAGTAGGTACAAGGTCGTGCGTAAATAAATTTTCACGTTACTGAAAAAAAGTACCGACTCTTTCAAGAATACATAGAAAAATACACCTTTAACTGTCTATGGACAGGTAACTAATGGGCTAATTTCCTCCTCCATGGAGAGGGTAGAAGCCTATTACCCCCGCCAGGAAGTTTTTCATCAATTATTTTTAGCATTATCTGGTGCCGACACAAAAAGTTATCAAAAAGACGTCAACCGGGAAGAAAGACACAGTAAAATTTACCATAAAAGATTCTCAAGAATCTTTCATGTTTATTGGTAAAACCCACCAAGAAGCCGAAGACCACATTCAGTTCCTAAAAGGAAAAAAGTCAAGTATCCAGCCATTTTTACTGTGTATTGGCGATGATGTTTCGTCTATTACTGATATTTATGTATTCTTCGATGATATCAAATTTCAGTTTCGAAGTTTCTTAAAAGCAGTAGACATCTGTTTTAAAACGTTTTATGTCTTTAACTTAGAATTGCCAATAGAGTGCTCCATGTTTTGGAGCTTTACTCAAACGTTTTTTTTTTAAATAAAAAGCGAGAACGGCTTTCCTAAAGTTCGCGTGGTTGCGGAGTCTCTTAGGAAGGCCCTTGAAAATCCGCTTTAACTTTTGTTGTTCTGTTACTCGTGTTTTGTATTAGAAAGAGATACAGATAAAAACTTTCCAAACTGTACTTAATATTTTTTTTTGTATCTTGTCGTTAGTTTTTCTTTAGTTTTTAGTTTTATAGAACATTAATCTGATAGTCAAAGTTGTTTTTCCAAGAGTATAAGTAATATACAGTTTCGTTCGTCACACCGTCTTTTAATTTATTTCACAAAAGCAAATTATTGTAAGTACCTAGTGTAAATTCCAACAATCGTCATACGTTGCAAAGAATTTTGTTGCATATGTCGACATTATATAGTATGTACCTATAGGTAAAAAACTAAATATCGAAATCGTATATCTACAGGGTGTCCCAAAACTCGCGTATAACCTGTTAATGGCAGACTCCTGAGCCTAGTCTGAGATGAATTTTCCCTTGCGAAAATTGCGAGGGTTCAATAGTTTTCAAATGGGAAGCAATTCAAATCTGCCAATCAGAATCAATCTCTGGAATTAGGTATGAACAGCTATGAAGGTAAAACAAGAGGATGTACAGATGTTGCTAGGATTCGCAAAAAATAAACAATAAAGCCTTAAAAATAAAGCATCACAACATTCATAACATCTTTTGGGTATCCCAGCAACTGAGCATCCTCTTATTTTACTTTGCTACCTAATTTAGAGATTCATTCTGATTGGCGCAATTTAATTGCTTCCCACTTGAAAACTATTGAACCCTCGCAATTTTCGCAAGAGAAAATTCGTCTCAGATTAGGCTCAGGAGTCTGCCATCATCAGGTTATACGCGAGTTCTGGGACGCCCTGTATATCATTAACGTGGGTCATACCACTCACTACTCAATACCAACGGGCAGAAAATAAAAAGCCAAGCCCCAAATTATATTGCAGTACTTAACGGAATTGGCATGTAATTCGAGACAAGAATACCCCATTAAGGGTATTCCTTTTTCGCCACTGTTTCCAGAAAGCTTTATTTTACATATAAATATAAGTGATCGAAACGTAGAATTTTATAAAACATTTTTACAGATATAATTTTTTCACTAACTGTCATTAAAAGTATGATGTTATAGTGTAACATTCCACATTTAATGCCAGAGGCATTAAAAGTGATTCTACATAGCAACCTTTAAAGAATCACATCATAGCAAGATGCGGAAACATAAAAAATTATTGAAAATAATCCCTTTAAATGTTAATTTAAAAATATCGGCGAAAAAATTGTCTGTTTAACACTCTTATTTTTCCTCTTCAATGCTAGCTAATTGGCAACTCATATTTTTCAAATATACTTTATGCATTTTTGACGAACTTTTTTGCAGGTTATTGAGGATTTCCAAACTAAAGTCAACGCACAGCAGGAAAAACTAGGAAGATTTGTTGGCCCGAACCTACGAAATATAGAACAGACGTATGTTCATGTAGGTGGACATTTATTCAGGTTCAGTATAGGGACCAAAGCTGTGGATACATGCTTCAAAATCATCCATGCGTTATAATAACATATTTGAACAAAACCAAGATGTTCTGATCAGAATTAAAAATTTTACCCAACACCATTCTGAATATGAACGTGACCAAAATATAAAAATAACAAAAACATTGCAATTATTAGACATGTTAACCAAACATAAATCAGCGTTTTCGCAAACTTATAAGCTTGTGAAAGAACCTTTTCATGTTTGATTATTGTTTCATCCTAATCCTTCCTCCTATACGTATTCCTCGTATCCCTGGTTGCATAGCTCCCCCTCCATTAGCTTACGGCGCTGAACCGATACGGCGAACGCTGGAACTACGAACGACGGCTGCGCGCCCGCATCGAGTTATCAGAGAGAGTCAGGGCCTGGTGACTTTAATGAATAAATTAATCCGGGCTAGGGGGTGAGGTGTGGTAAGGGGGGAAACTAAGGCCTTAATAAACTTAGGTGGCGCTGTACGTAGCAAACTCGCCTGCTCATTGGTCAACCAATGACGCTTTAAAATGACAAGAATGACATATGTGCCATCGTGCGTCCGTTATTTCACGTTATTCATATTCCACGTTGTTTATAATTATTTCTCAACTTGAATTCTTCAATCCTCTCGATCTCGACTTCAATTATTAACTGTCATTAAATCATTTCAATCGTCGCAACTGAAAAAAATTTGCAAGGAGAGAGGTAATACCATTAAAAATTATTCTGACATTGACAGTAGCCCTGTAATTCAGAAAATTTTACAAGGAATGAGCTCTCAAACTGTAAATTTGATGTTGTCTCAGATACGCTGTTCCAAACGTTTGCCAAAAGGTAGAAGGTGGACTTTGGATGAGAAGGTTATTGCTTTGGCCCTCCTTAAACGAAGCCCAAGATGCTATGCTCTTCTCCGGAAATTTCTCACCCTTCCCAGTCGTCGCACACTTACAAGCCTTCTGGAAAAGATCCCTTTTTCGACAGGCATTAATGAACATTTATTTCAACATCTTGGTCAATGCCTCAAGAAGCGAAGTCCCGAGGATCGAGTGTGCAGCCTATCTTTTGATGAAATGGGAATTAGGGAGAACATTTCATATGATCGTGCACTTGACCGTATTGTTGGCTTTGAAGATTTGGGTAGCCATGGTGGTTCGAGTGTTCCTGCAAATCATGCGCTTGTTCTGATGGCTCAAGATGTGTGCAGCAAGTGGAAACAACCAGTTGCTTTTTATTTTTCACATGGTGGGGTGAATGCAGAGCAGTTGAAGCTCATAGTTTGTGAAGTGCTGGAGGCAATGCAGAGACACTCTTTAGATGTTGTTGCAACCATTTCTAATATGGGAACGGCAAATGTCAAGTGCGCAAATTTATTGGGAGCTAATGCCATTCATCCCTGGTTTGAATTTAATGGACAACTCATCGTCCACATCTTTGATCTTCCTCACATCATCAAACGCATTCGCTCTCTGTTTCAAAAATACAGAATTTCTCTTAAAGTTCCTGTTGGGGGACAGGAAGTAATAATGGAAGCAAGGTGGTCTCACATTCAAGAGGCATATGACATAGACAAACAGGCTCCCTTGAAGCTGCGATGCATGCCAAAATTGAGAGATGCACACTTGAAACCTTCAGTCCAACAGCTGATGAAGGTAAAACTTGCTGTGCAAGTTTTGAGCCGTTCTGTTGCCGCTTTTCTGTACTCACTGTACAGTAGGGGTGAGTTCTCTACTTTAACTTAATTTAATTACTATTTCCAGTTAATTTAATAATCACTTATTATGAAATATTATTGATATGTTATTATGATGTTATATTAAATAGTGTGTTGTTGCAGGACAACAGCTTGCAGTGGAGGCCTTGGCAACTGCAACATTTGTACAGCAAGTGGACGACATATTTGACAGCTTGAATGGTGGTTCCGCAGGAAAGGAGCTGAAGTGCAGAGCTTCACTTGCAGATGGATCTCCACATTTGTCATTTTGGCAGAAGGCAGTTGAAACAGTCAGAGGGTGGAAATTCATTCGTCCAAGCACTGAAACCAGACCTCCATCCCACACTGGATTAATACACACTTTACGTGCTTTTCAAAAGTTGTGGTTTTCTCTGAAAAGTCGTGGAATTAAATTTTTTAGCCCGCGGAGTTGTAATCAGGATCCTCTTGAGAATCAGTTTGGAGGAATTCGTAGCTCGTGCGGCAACAACGAAAATCCAACGGTGCCACAGTTTGTAAGTGGCTTAAAGACTCAAATCATCAATGGTCTGACCAATCAAGGGTTACAAGGGACCAATTGTGAAGATGATGGAGGAGAGGCTTTAAGTGATTTACGAACTTTTCTTGAGTCAACTCCTGAAAGGGAAGAAAATCTTGAAAGTGCTGATGTAACTAGTAATGTTGGAATAAGTGCAAGTGGCAGCCAAATCAATAGTATTACAGCAGACATTGTTGCTAATGCTATTGATGAGAATAGTCCTGCAGTTTTTTCCGTTGCATATGTTGCTGGGTACATCGCAAAGCGGCTTCTCCTAAATATTTCTTGCGATGAATGTCGAAAAGCCTTCACTTCAGATTCAGAGTTACCGTGCAACCAATTTATTTCTTATAAAGAGTTTTCTGAACAACACAAACACTTAACGTATCCTTCAGAACAGTTGGTTTTTGTTGTTGGACAAGCATTCACTTTACTAGAAGATAAATTACCAACCCTGCGCCAAGCATCTGGAATTTCGAATCTGGCTATAAGTTATATTGAAGAGAATGTCGACTTGTCATGGATTTCCTGCCCAATTCATGCTGTGTTGTTTAGGAAAAGTATCCTTGTTTCAGTAATACGTATTGGTATTCCTTGGTACTGTACGAAAGTTAATCGAGCTATGAAGTCCAAGTCAGATAGTCAAGCTACTCAGAGAAAACTGAAGAAATTGAGACACCATTAAATTAAATTTTTCTTCATGTATTTTTTAATTATTCATGAATTTA
The DNA here is from genome assembly GCA_963924575.1 of Pycnomerus fuliginosus. Taxonomy (NCBI): domain Eukaryota; kingdom Metazoa; phylum Arthropoda; class Insecta; order Coleoptera; family Zopheridae; genus Pycnomerus; species Pycnomerus fuliginosus. The sequence continues at coordinate 24,990,130 of OZ004622.1, forward strand.
ATTCACGATTTACTTAGATTTGTTTACTGATATTCAGGATATTCTTACTGAAAATGTATTACGTTCAAAATGAATTGCTCTTCTTTCTGATTTGTTATTTAAAATAGTTTTCATATGTTCAATACTCACGATTTACTTCCATTTATTTGTCTTTTTAAAAATTTATTACGCTCGAGATGAATAATTGACCTTCTTTCTGATTTAGATATAAAATCGTTTTCATTTTTAAATTGCTGACTGCAATCTTTATTTGTTTTGACCAATTTTTCTAGATAATGTTTTTTTAAATTTATGATTTAATTAATATTTATTTAGTTGTGTTAAATTTCATGATTTTAGGTACTACTTAGATTTATTTGTTTACTGATTTGTTATTTAAAATCTTATAATTCTTTCACGTGCCATGTTTTTATAACTATAAATTTATATTGAACTTCATTTGCATTTCTCCGTCCATTTTTTTCTAAAACCACCTACCTACACGTTTGTTTTTATCATTAGATTTGTTTTATCGGTGATTTGCAGATTGATTATTACACGGCTATCGAGCTGTGCAATAATTCATCGACAATTCGCCGTTAAAACAAATCTAATGATAAAATTTTTGATTAATATGATTTAAATTGAAATTCAAAGATCCCGCCAACTCCTTGTCACGCGTAAGTTAGTAAAGTTCATACAAGTCATTCAGCGCCGCCTGGATTTGTTAAGGTCAAAATTGGAAAAGGACAGAAATATATATCTATCGCCGGATTAAATTTGCTCACGTAGTTGCCTATCCCAACGATCCCTGGAGAGAGTCGAAAACGAACGAGCCAGCAAGCAACATCGTTGTGTCGCCATCTTGACATGTGCCTTTGAAGAATCTGAAAACATCGAAGCCATCCTTGCACGGAACTATTGGAAAGCGATGGGAAATCATCAGTCAACTCTTGTTTCATCTTTCTGCAACGTTTAGGGGGCCCCCCATCATTCATGTTCGAGACTCCGTAGATTCTACGAAAAACGAGCCCAGCTCCTGTCGTCGGCGCCGCTCATCAGCGTTCATTCGACATCACTGCCCCACCGCACCGTGAACCCGGAATCTTCAGTTAAAAACTTAAATTTTGTGTTTATTCTTAATAAATAGTTTGATCTCTTAATCATTCAGAAACGCATTTTATTTCTTCACCTATCTACAATCCATTTTTTTATACTGTCTTAATGCAGTCAACGGTCAGCCTGATTCTCACAATCAGGCTGGTTCAATTATACAAATATTATTTTTTGTGTATTGGGGGTTGAAGAGGGTGAGTTATAAGAGGATGAAATTCTAACTTTTATTTCCCTCTTCATGATTGGTAGTTCCAGGGTTAAATTTCCTCGTTTAATTTGTCTCTTCTTGTGTTTGGGGGTTGAAGGGCAGTGAGTTTTGGGTGTGCAATTTGTTGCATTCATTTGGTCTCCTCCGGTAGTAAGTGGTCCAAGAGTTAGGTAAGATTTCCTTCATGCCAATTTTTTGTGTTTGGGGGTTGGAGGGGGTGAGTTGTGGGGGTGAAATTGCTGCTTCAAATTCGTTTTTGCACAATAACATTGTCGGCAAAAACAAATTACGATAAATTCACGGACAAGCGAGATTAGTTTCTTTCTAAATACCCATATATTTTTTTAGATCAAATATTATGTTGCACTTTTCACACACTTATTTCATTTTTCCTAAACTTGCTGTCATTGATACCCAGTTAAATTGTATCCTGCCCAATTTGGGCTCACAGAAGAAAGAAAGAAACCAAACAAATCAGGGCGTCCTGCACCAAAGAAACTTCTAAGTCTGGTAAAAAGGTTAAATATTAATTTTTAGTTCATTGTTAAATAGCTTTTATGGGAACTTTTTGTTGTTGTATGTTACCTAATGTTGTGTTACTTTTAATTAACAAATCAGATTTGAGTTTCGTTTATATTTGTTGTTTATATAAATTTTGAAAGCTTAGGTGCGTCCTGTTGTTACTCTATGCTTTGTTTTGACTGTTTCATATATTATAATTTATAACCCAAATGTTTTTTCGTTTTCCAGGCATTTTGTGTTAATTTCTTTTATAGCTAAAGATGGAGTAACACTCCGAAACGCATCGTAAACAGTAAGTAAATTTTGTGGAACTGTTTTCTCAGTGCATGCATTTTTTAAAAATGTATCTTCCAAAATAAAAAGATTCAAAAATATCGCAAAAACTTTAACCTGGCGACATCAAGAAATCAATTCAAAATACCGACTTTCACAACCTCTTTTGGAATTTGGACATATCACGGAAATAGTCTGAAAATTATGCATATAAAGAGGAAATCGAAAATTTTGTTAATGATTTTCCAAATGACACGATAATAAACGAACGACTTGGCTGAAATATGGATATTTGTATTGACAGAAATGTATCGTATTTAACTGACGACAGGAATGTATAGAATTTAACCGTTTCACCTAAATATAATTTCGGCAGTTAACCTAGGTACCGTGAAGTGGGGATACTTTGAACAGCGGGGTGTCTTTGAACAAAATTCCAGATTTTGTTTAGAACTATTTGGAATTATTTTATGAGGGATATATGCTGTTTAGTTTTATTAAGATTGGGCAGAAAAGTTCCTAAAATGTATTAGTAACTTTTTTATTTTTGTTGGTGGTACCCCTGCTTGTCAATATAAAGTTGAAGTTTCGGGCATTTTCAAACAATTTTCGAGGTGGGTAAACTTTTGTTTAAATCAGACAATATATAATTAAGTAAACCCAAAAAATTGCTTGTCCTGATTACCTTGTTGTATTTTGTAATTGTTCAGTCAATTATTTTGGCCAGGGGTCTTGCACATTTAATTTAAAAAAATATTTTGTAAATTATGTTCATAACCTAAGATTTTTGAGGTTACTTTGAACACTGGTTTAGTCGGTAAATTTTCAGTAATATTGACTACTACCTACTAGGTAATTATATAAATACCTTACCATATGTTTGTTTCTGCTTTTGCAGCATAATGGTCCGAAAACATAACAGGCAGTTAGGTGCAAGATCTTACAAAAATTATTCAAATGAAACTGTGGACTCGGCAGTGACTGCAATACAGCAGGGGTTAAGCCTAAGAAAAGCGTCGAAGCGATTTAAGATTCCCCTAGGAACTTTAAGCCATAAATTAAATAACAAACATCAAAACCCTCCCGGAGCACCAAGAGTTTTTAGTTCAGATGAAGAACTTGCCCTCGTTAGACATTTGGAAGCAGTTGCAAAATGGGGGTTTCCGTTTGATCTGACAGATCTGAGAATGATTGCTAAAAATTACCTGGACAAGGCTGGTAGGAAAATATCAAAATTTGCTAATAATCTTCCATCCAATGATTGGGCCAGAAGCTTTCTTGTACAACATAAAAATGTTATAACACAAAGATTGTCTCAAAATATAAAACGCAACAGAGCACGTGTAGGAAGACAAATTGTCACAGAATATTTTAATAATTTGCAGTGACCCTCACAGATGAAGATGGTACGATGGTACCACCTACACATGTCTTTAATTATGATGAGACAAACCTTTCAGACGATCCTGGTAGGAAAAAATGTATATTTAAAAGGGGCGTTAAATATCCTGAAAGGGTTAAAGATAGTTCAAAATCTGCCACTTCAATCATGTTTTCTGGATCAGCTAGTGGCCACATGCTACCTGCATATGTGGTCTACAAAGCAGAAAATATTTGGTCTACATGGACTGAAGGTGGACCACCCCGAACTCGCTACAACAGAAGTCGCAGTGGATGGTTTGACAATGTGTGTTTCACTGACTGGTTTTCTTCTATTTTTATAAAATATACAAGACACCTCCAGGGACGAAAAATCATCATTGGAGATAACTTGAGCAGTCACTTCAGTGAGGAGGTTCTAAGATTAGCAGCTGATAATAATATATCTTTTGTGTGTCTCCCACCTAACAGTACACACCTTTTACAACCGTTGGATGTAGCTTTCTATGGCCCGTTAAAGAAATATTGGAGAAAAATTTTGAATAATTGGAAAACTTCTTGTAAGAAAAAGTCAGCTGTTTTAAGTAAACAACTTCCAAAACTTTTAAAAAAATTGTATGCACTTTTATATCCAAATGAAGATGAAGTCAGTGACAATCTGATATCTGGTTTTCGAAAGTGTGGTATATATCCATTTGATCCGACCCCGGTACTTTCAAGACTTCCAGATGGACAAATAGAAGCTGAAGATGCAAATGGGTGAATTTCAGACACTGTAGTTGATTTGTTGAGAAATATGCGTGGAGTAGATGAAGAAAACGCTCCCAGAATAAGGAAAAAACGTTTAACTGTGGCTCCAGGGAAGAGCATTTCTGTTGAAGATTATCTAAGACCCACAACTTCTGCTAATGAACAAATAGATGATGAAGTGTTTGACAGTGATCAAAACGAAATGTTGGAAAATGAAAGACAAGAAAACATTGAATATGTAGAACATGAAAAAGAAATGGAATATGATTCCGAACATGAGTCTATTGTTTTGGATGAAGGCTTCAACAATAATGGCCACTTTGATTTTGTTGATATTGTTGTTGACAATTATTATGTGGTACAATTTTCCGTTAGTGCCAAAAACGCATATGAATGTTTTTACATAGGCAAAGTCATATCATTAAATGCTGACACTGAAAGTTGCCAGGTTTCTTTTCTTCGACAGTCAAAGCAAGGTAACAACATTTTTACCTGGCCCCAGGCAATGGATGAGGCATCTGTACAAATGGATCAAGTTGTAAAGAGATTGAATTTGCCAGTGGCTTATAGAAGAGGGACATTAAAGTTTGAAACATTAGATTTGAAACCTTATTTAAATTTGCTGAAATGAGATTTCTTCATTAATTTTGCAATTTCCTTAATTACCTAACTATCTATTTTTGTTACTTTTGTATTACCTACTTTAAAGTTAATAAATACCCGTTTAATTGTAAATGTTTTATCGCCAAACTATTGTTTAAACAACGAGAGGTCAACAAAGATTGTCTTAAATGTCCAATTTCAATATTTTTCATTATTTTAAAATATAATTTTTGTTTTCTAACATTTTTATTAATTTTCTAGTGTTCAAAGTTATGCTTATGACAACAAAACTTTGAAATTGTCCATTTTCCACAGAAAAAGATGGGTGTTCAAAGTTTCCCCACATAGGAGGTAACTTTGAACTAGGGATGGGATAACCTACTCCGGTGCCAGATCAGGTGCACCTGTTCCGACTCGGACTTCGAACTAGGTGCAAGAAACTAGGTTCATGATCCAGCCGGGAGTCGTAGTCGTACGGAACGGAGGAATCATTGCAAATAATATGCGCCGCACTTCGTTCGTACCGCACCGAGTACCGCACTCGCCGGTCGAACAGGTACATTTGGTTCCCACAGGCAAAGAAAACAGATGTTTATTTTTCTTGAAATTTGGAGGCAAAATAATAAAAATATAAATTTGACCGCTTACTATTTTGCATTGGCCTTTGGAAGTTTATTAGACTAGAGCCGGGTACTTATTGTGTTTGTCACGTTTTATGATGCCGCATCTGCAGCTAGAACGTCTTCTCAATTGTATTATTTTATTATTTATTATTTAGGTAAGCCTTCTGGAATCGAGACGGGGCAAAATTATTTTATTATTTTATTATGGGGTAGGGGGTAGGTTTGCTGTTCACAGCGCATGCTAAATTCAAGTTAGTGGCAAATAGATTTAGAAAAGAAATTTTAAATTTTAGAATTGTGCAGAGTCTAGAGTAGACTGAGTGTAGAGTGCATAAACAATAATATTAAAATGAATAGGCAAAGAAGCCCTATTTGGAATTTTTTTACGGCTGTCGATAAAGACTTTGCTAAATGTGATATATGTAGTTGCAAAATGAGTTACAAATCGTCCACTTCTAACATGAAGAGGCATCTTCAAAGAAAACACCCAACTGTTCAGTTGTCTTCTGAAAAAGCTTCAGAAATGCGAAAGGGTAATGAGGAGATGCAGCAGGAGCAAGAGGTGCCTAATATTTCCAAACCATCATCTTCGACTTCCCAAAAGGTAGGTGTTAGGTACGTTTATCTTTTTCATAAGTGGACATACTATTGAGGATAATGTTTCTTAGGACGATAAAATGGATGTGGACGATGCTCCACCAGCTATGGATGGCTGCAGAGACAACATCCACATAGACAAACAAAAATCCAAGCAGAAACAGACCCACGTCTCATCATATTTGACAAAAAAAAATATCTCGATGAATATAAAGAAAAAAATAGATGACGAACTACTTGCACTTTTTGTAATGGATTTTCAGCCATTTCGCATAGTAGAGGACAAGGGATTTCGTAGATTTGTTAAGGTACTCAATCCAGCTTATTCCTTACCAAACAGGACGACCGTATTGTCATATTAGGATATTTAATTAATAGTTTTCAAGTCGCGGAACTCTGAAGCTTCGTCAGCGTTGTTCATTATGGGGAAATGAGAGCATTTTGAGTGGGGACCGTTGACGGGGTCGAAGAGTTCGGGACTCGGGTTTTTGGTATTGATAAAGATAGAAGTGTTCTGGTTTTTCCAAATAATTGATGTTTGTTGTGATGACGTATGACCGGTCCGAGAGCAGATAGAATGTAAGTACAAATTATTTATTATTTCTCGTTAATAAATGTAGTCATAAGAATAAACTGGAATCTTTATTTTATTCACATTTTCTCCGGATGTGACATATGGTGGAGGCGCCGTCATTTTTGACGAGAGATAAATCTCCGTATTTATCAAGATTATGTTTTTTTTTTGTTGCTTTAATGTAATGGAAATTAGTTATTAATTTGTTTTTCATTTTGTTGATTTGAAATGGGCGAGAAAATGGGACAGGTTGGTCACTGGCGAGTTAGGTTGTTCGTAGTAAAGAGAGCGGAGCTGCAGAAGTCGCAGGCCGGGATGCTGTGCCGAAGTCGAATAGTTGGTGTATAGGGTTTACGTTAATATTTTTGTTTTTTTCAGGGCGTTGTTTTTGGTATTTTTAGGGGTAATTTAGGCGGTTTGTATAATATATTTTTGCAAAATGTTTTTTATATAAATATTAAGAATATTGGAAAATCTAATCGCTGAGGTTCGCGATTTAGTTCAAGTTTTAGTCGAAATTAGTTAGTCAGCATTTAGTTAGTTGAGAAAATAATCGCTTGACTTGCATTTTTATGACGGGTTCAAGACCCATAACCAGGTCACAGGGTAAAAAAAACTACTAACGCCACCTTCGGTTCCACCCACCTTGAAATTTTCAAAATTTAGACCTAAGCATTGAAATATAGTATAAAAAATATTTGAGGGTTTGATAAATTGGAAGAGTCAGAAAATTGGTGAGGTCGAAATAAAAATGTGAGGTTGCTTAATATAGGTATAATCTAAGAGGAAATTTGGCGCTTGCAACCATGAGACGAAGACTCGATACAATAGGAGAAACGTTCAGGAAGGTCAAGGCTGGAATTTGCCATATCAGCTTTTTTAAATTGTTCAAGTTCTGTAATTAAGAGGGTTGAAGGGATTTATTAGTAATTAGCATAGATTTGATTGTAGTTATCTTGTAGTATTAGGAAAATTAGTATTTAGGATGAAATCATGTTGTGGAAACAAAGAAATTTTTCATAAAACGCGAGATGTTGGAACAAAGGAAGAATTTTGGAATAGCATGTTTTTAACACTTTTTTGCTGCATATTTTTTTTTAATCAAGATTCTGTTGAACTATGAGAAAAAGGATTTGATTTGTCTAATGTTTTTATAAGAAATTAATGGCTATTATGTTTCAGATTTTTGTTGTTTTTTTTATTGGAGAAATAGGTCTTTTGGTTCGGCTACATTGGAACCGATCACTTCATTATGCAGGATCATGGGACTATTTCAAGGCCAAGGAGGATAACGAATAATTTAAAAAGAAAAAAAAAGGAGTTTTTGGACAGAATGATCATATTTGGTAAAGTTTTTCGAGAGTACCTAATTATTTTTTAGCGTGGAATAAGGGGTAGGATTAAAAGAGGTATCACCCCAGGAAAAATGAAGAGGGGTACGATTAATAGAGGTATCACCCCCAGAGTTGTTCCCCAGTTACGAGAGGTAGGACACCATTCGCTGCGTTTAGGTCTAGCGCTGGACTTAATCGTAGTTTGTCGTGGACTGGGATGCTAATAAAGAAAGCTGATGATAATAATTGATGAAACAGATGTAAAGAGGAAAACGAAGAGAAACACGGAAGAAAAAGAGAAAGGTAAAAGATAAATCAATAAAACTTGTAATTTTTTGAGGGTAAAATGCAAAGTAAAGTTATACATAAATTAAATTCAAAAAGGGTTAAAATATGGGGATATCAGAAAAAATATTTATAGCGCGTGAGGATATGTTCTTTTCCTGTTTGCGGAGGGAAAAGCACATATAAAATTGAATCGTTCCTTTCAAAACATTAACTTTTGTTCCGCCAACCGTTTGTACACTTACTCCCAAAAAAATCGGGACACTAAATTAGTGCCCGCAACCCAACATACATCAAGAAACACCCCGTGAACGCGGCTAGACTATGATTGTCAGGTTGAAGGAGTCTGTCATAGTTACAGAAAAAAAAATCGAAAATCCACCTTCATGCCTCACCACGCTACTGATACCAGATACAGAGCTGTGGCTCTACTGGAAAGCGGTCTATCCGTTCGAAATGTAGCCATTCAATTGGATATTTCGAAAAGTGCGGTGGGCCGAATTAAAAAAAAATGGGAGCAGGACGAGACTGTGCAGAGAAGAGCTGGAAGTGGTGCGCCTCGCAAGTCCTCACAATTGGAAGACGGGGAGCTTGTGAACTATGTTCAGCAACATCCTTTCAGCACGTTAAATAATGCGGTGGCACGTGTGCAATTCCCAGGATCTGCCAATACTGCATCCAGAAGGTTGCAGGAAGTGGCGATAAAAAGAAGGTCGGCTGCGAAGAAAGAAGTTTTGCTTCCAAGACATCGGGCACGACGCATAGAGTTTGCCCAAACTTACTTAAGAAGACCCCCGGATTTTTGGGAAAAAGTCATTTTTTCTGACGAAAAAGTTTTCCAGTCTACATATGATGGCCCAGAAAAAGTCTACCGACCTGCAAACTCTAGATACGATGACCAATACATAAATTTTCAAGCCCGTAGCGGACATTTTTCAGCAAACATGTGGGCATGGGTGTCTTTCCGAGGAGCCGGGGTATGCTGGGAAGCAGAAGGCAGGTTGAATGCCATCCAGTATCGCAATATCTTGCAAAATGTAATGCGTCCCTCCGTCGCTATGCTGTATGACGACGACGACTATATTTTTCAACAGGTCTGCAAATGCAAATGTTTATAACAGGTGTATGCAGTAACGTTTATTACAGGATAATGCTTCCATCCACACGGCACGTATTATTAGAGAATATTTTGAGGAAGAGGAAATCAGGATCTTGCCGTGGCCGGCAAAAAGTCCAGACCTGAACATAATAGAGAACGCATGGGGTTATGTGACAAAAAAAATGTATAAAAGGGCTGAGGGTGAAAATTGGAGACCTCTTAATCGGGGTGAATTATTGGATAAAATTCTGGAAGTTTGGGATAATCTTGAGGTGGAATATGTCCAAACATTGATCAGGAGCATGCCTTCCAGATTGGAGGAAGTAATTAGGAATAATGGGGGCTGGACGCACTATTAATTTCTTGATTTTATTTGGTTTCATTTTAGCGTTTTCTATTACATATTTGGTTGAAATCTTGGTCCATTTTTCAAAGAGGAACTGATGTTTGATTACACAAGGTAGTTTCACAGTCTCGTTCCACAAAATTTACTTACTTGTTTGAGCGTCTTTCGATCGATTTACAGTGCGACCCAAAAGCTGTTATTTTTCTTTGACCCAAACGTTTTTTCATTTTCCAGGCAACTGTTTTGTATTTTGTGTTAATTTCTTTTATAGCTGAAGATGGAGTAACACTCCGAAACGCGTCCTAAACAGTAAGCAAATTTTGTGGAATGAGACTGTGAAACTACCTTGTGTAATTATTACATATTTGTTTGTATAAACTTGGGCCTTAATTAGATTATTATCAAACGTCATTATCTATAGGGTGATCAGCAGTGTGGTGAGGCATTCTCTGCCTTTTATGCACACTAGAACTCAAGGTGGAATTTAGAATGAGATTTTTTTTCTGTAAAAAGGTTCCTTCAGCCTGAAAATTACAGTCTAGCCTCGTCCAAGGGGTTGCCCTTGGTGTATGTTGGGTTGCGGGCACTGATTTGGTGTCCCGATTTTTTTGGGAGTAAGTGTACCTGTATCCAGGAGGTACCCACAACATGTATTAGGTTAAGCCCATCAGTAGTTTTAATTTATCCAAGTTACTAATTAATATTAGCATTTATATTTATTTTTTGACCATGTATACAATTTCTTAACATTTTTGTTTTTTCCATGTATGAACTTGGCCTGGAATTAATTGGTTGCACGGAGGGATGAGGATCTGGATACGAGAGAAATAAGCATTGGGAGATGGCAGCACCCACATCAGAACATCGTTGTCCAGTATAAGACCGTGGTAGGAGGCTCGTAATCAGGAAGAAGAAGCTAAGCACGTTACCTCAATTGACCATTCCGTCAACGCTCCTAAAGTCCTAATAACAGTTATATCCGTCTTTCTGCTTTAAAGAAATAGTCCTTTTTACCAAGAAAATAAGTTCCTTCCCCAGCTAGTCCTGAACACGACATTTAACACTACAAAACAGGGTGCTACCCGTTGACTAGCACATCCGTCGATTTTCGTAAAGTACTCAATGGTACTAGCCCCACCACGCGTCTGGACACAGCTGCTACAAAACCGTCGCATTCGGAGAATTAGAAAAGGAAATTTGAAGGAGGAAATGAAGAAAAATTGGAGTTTAAGAAAACGTTCCCTGTCTCTCGTCCGGATCAGCATTCCCCTGCAGCTAGGAGTATCCAGCGTTTCCTTTATGTAATTTTTTTTATTTTTCTATTTGTTATTTTCAAATTGTTTTTGATTTTTTGTTAATTTGAGTCATTTTTAATTTTTTTTTGTAATTTTGTTTTGGAATTGTTTTGTGTTGTAGATTAAGTTAGGGATAATTGTCGGGACGACAATTTTGAAGGGCCGGGCATATGTCATATTAGGATATTTAATTAATAGTTTTCAAGTCGCGGAACTCTGAAGCTTCGTCAGCGTTGTTCATTATGGGGAAATGAGAGCATTTTGAGTGGGGACCGTTGACGGGGTCGAAGAGTTCGGGACTCGGGTTTTTGGTATTGATAAAGATAGAAGTGTTCTGGTTTTTCCAAATAATTGATGTTTGTTGTGATGACGTATGACCGGTCCGAGAGCAGATAGAATGTAAGTACAAATTATTTATTATTTCTCGTTAATAAATGTAGTCATAAGAATAAACTGGAATCTTTATTTTATTCACATTTTCTCCGGATGTGACAGTATCAAAATCCCTAATTCCGGCTTTATATGAAAAATGTGTCTCTAGATGCAAAGAGGAAATAAGACATGTTTCATCCGTATGCCTGACAACCGATTGTTGGACTTCGATTAATAATGAAAGTTTTATTGGTATAACAATTCATTACATCAATAAAAACTTTGAGATGAAGTCTATGCTATTAAAATGCGCGTCATTTTCTGAAAGCCACACCAGTGAACATTTAGCTACTGAATTGAGCAATACAATATCGGAATGGGATTTAGGAGGAAAAATTGTATTTGCAGTATCCGATAATGCTGCAAATATAAAAAAAGCAATAAGTGAACTGTTGGGTTGGAAACATTTTGGATGCTTCGCCCACACTTTAAATTTGATTGTGCGTGATGCCTTGAAGAAGTGTGAAGCTACAGTAAATAAGGTTAAACAAATAGTTGGACATTTTAAAAGGAGTACTACGGCAAATTCTAAACTATTAACCTATCAAAAAAACAGCGGGGTTGATGTTCCAAAGAAATTGATTCAAGATGTTGCAACTCGCTGGAATTCCACATTTTACATGCTGCAGCGATTTGTGGAACTAGAGGACGCTATACGCTCAACAGTAGCAATTTTGAATTCGGACTTGCCAGTTATAACAGTTGAAGAATGGGAATTAATGAAAGACATGGTGAATATATTAAGTCCTTTTGAAAATGTTACTAGAGCTGTTAGCGGAGAAAAATACATGACAGCGTCCTTAGTTATTGTGTTCACAACAGGGCTAAAAAACATATTTGACGAATTATTAAAACGGAAGGATGATTTAAAGTGCAAGCTAACAATAGAAATTGTAAATGAGTTGAAGACAGGATTAGATACAAGATTTAAAAATTTAGAACACAGCATTACGTTGGCTTCTTGTACATTTCTGGACCCCAGATTCAAAACGTACGCTTTCAAGGACGATAAAGCAGTTGAAAAAGTTAAGAAGCAGCTAATAAACTTGATTTCATCTAAAATAACGGAGAAGTCGAAAGAGGGAAAAGATAGCACCACTACTAATTTAACAGAAACGGCAACATCATCATCATCAGTTCAATCGGAATCAGATATGTTTTGTATTTGGTCGTCTATCGACAAAAGTATAGCCACCAGCTTAAAGCCAGGAATATCAGATTCAAGGGCAATCATGGAGGTGCAAAGATATTTAGAAGACGACGTTCTAGACCGGAATAAAGATCCCTTTCTCTGGTGGAGAGAGAATCAATATTTGTACCCCAATTTAGCGATAATATTTAGAGAAAAGTGTTGTGCCTTAGCGACGTCTGTTCCATGCGAACGCTTATTTTCAAAAGCAGGAGAGATTTTAAATGTGCGGCGCACACGACTTAGTTCCAGCAATGTTGAAAAATTACTATTTCTAAACGGAAATAGCGATTTTGTTTTTACGTAATTGTTTTATACCTACCTACAATCTATTTAATTCTGATAATTTTAAGCTTCAGATTTTATTTTTCGTTTATTTTTGTTCTAATAAATTACCTACTTCCTACTTCTCGTGGGAAGGTATAGGTGTATAAGTACGGATCCATTTATTGTAATTCCCAAATTAAAAGTCAAATCTATTGAATAGATTCCCGCTCGCCGTAGCGTGCCCATACTACATTTAGGTTGAATTCATTCATTTTATTTTATTCCAAGGCAAGGTGAGAAATTCAAAAATTAAACCAAATCGCAAAAGCGCGAACCTTCCGATTCCATTCAATTCGATTAAAGCAGTTGCAGGTTTGCAATAGAGTGGGAGAGAACATCTCGCACTCGCATCGCATTCGAATCGAATTCGACTAGACTAGTGAACAACATAACAGCACTGACACAGTAGTGTTCCGATCCGACTCCAACTACTCCGAGTCCGAGTCCGAGTTCTCGATCTCGTTCTTTTCTCTTTTGTGATTCGTGCTGCCGCACGACTCCGGTCGGACCTACTCTTTTAGAGATCGCGAACTAGGTGCACCTACTCCACCGACAGGAGTAGGTTCAAAAGAACAGGTTCGTCATTTGTTACCCATCCCTACTTTGAACACCTCTAAAATATTTTTTTTTTCAAAAATGGAAAGCCTTAGGGAATTAATTATGTATGTAACTGTTAGATATAGCAACAGCCCCAATAATGAGTTTTTATTTACTGAATATTTCCAATCAAATTTTAATTATAGCAATTTTAACGTAAAAAGTGTTCAAAGTATCCCCACTTCACGGTATATATAATTAAAAACCGCCTCATCCATATAGGCAACTCGGCCATTTGTAATGTGTGCGACAGTATTTTAAGTATTTTTGAAATTTTCGTCTACATGGACGGAATTAAATATAAATTCACGAGTCTATTACGTGCAGTAGATATATGTTTTAAATGTTTCTATGTTTTTAACTTGAGATTTCCGGAGTTGAGGCAACAACTTTCTGGACTTTTATTGAGAAGTACTTTCACAGTATCAACTCACCAAATAATTTTTCTAAACAACTTTTGAAAAATACCCTTCAATGTTCCTTGATAAAGATGAAGATGGTGTTGTATTAGGGGATGGAAGCCACTCATTATATTCAAAATGTACGAAAGGAATAATTACCCGACGAGGCCCGATAAGAGAAAGCATGACGATGATGGCCCTATTGTTCGAAGAAAAACAGTTAAGAAAGTTGTAAACTCAAAGATGTTCAAACTGGCAACATTCAGATTGTGGAGAAAATGTCCAAGAAGAGGGCAGGCGCTTTGCGGAACAGAGTTTTTTAAACAATTTTAAAGATTCTGTTGGGCTAAAGACAACTAAAAGAAGATTTCCAGACTTATTTGTCACCAAAAATATTTTCAAGCATTTCGAAAAACTCACAGATCGGGATACTGCTGAAGTTATTAGACACATGGATGAAAAAAGTGAGAAAATTCTGGCTTATGGTCAACAAAAATCATTTTCTATTAAATCAACCACTGATGACGGGAAGGTAGCTAACAGCTTAGAAGTTATTGCCAACCCCTTCAAAGAAGATATTGGAAAGGTTTTTTTACACTGTTTTTACACTTGTTTAAATTAATGCTTAGACGAGTGTGAGTCTAGTCGTTTTGATCGTTGTTCATCGCCAACTGCATTATTGTTAACGTGAACCATCATGTAATTAATCGACTTTTAGTAATTGTTGTTAGTTGTAATCTATTTAACTGGTATTAAGATATTTGCACCGCAGAGTATAATTGAATAAAACTTGCGATCCTCTTGATGTCCGTATTTTTATTAGTAGGTAACTCATAAATTCACTTCCTTGCTAAAATAAATAAAAATGAGCGAGTCTGAATAGGAGGAGTTTGAACCCTAAGCCTTTGAGAGTAGGTAAGTGAAGATATATTGCCTTAGATATAGTAATTTAATTAATTATTTCCTTTAAATACTTATGATTAGGGGCAAATTATGAATAAATTAATATAGGTATAGACCGTCAAATTGAATTAATTATCTCAAAAAACTGGGCGTTCATTCGAAATTCCCTTTATTATCTTTTATTTATTAAAAACGAAATGGAACCGATAAATTTAGCAAACCTGGCAAGGTGAGGTCACTAGTGGTCATGTCTCGTCACATCTAAATCATCCCACTTTAGATAAATTAGACCCTAATAAAAACCAACGACCATCATAAATAAATTGGAAATACCTAAATTGAGCCATTCCAAATTTTACTCCAGGTAATAAAGAACCCGATGGCATCATAAAATTCAAATTCCGGAAAGGAGAGTGCATTATTGTACGTGCATCAGACATCATAAAAAGACGAGACGTCGGAGGAAACAAGAAATATCGCAAATATCAAGCCTTTTGTCGAAAAGTCCCCCCCCACCAGGCAGAAAATAAAAAGTCGAGCCCCAAATTATATTACAGTAATAAAATGGAATTATATTTTTGGGGCGGAGCAGTCATTGTTAAGGGGGTGGTTTTTGAAGTAATTGCTCGGAGTTAAAAGTATTCAAATATAAATATTCAAAGTTTAAGCAATAGTAATCCAACCATAACTAACTAATTGATCCAAGGAAAATATCCCCATCATTAAATTAATAGAGTATCATCTATGTCCTTTTCTCCAATATCACTAAAGTGTAGTTATTTTAACAAATTGCCGATTGATTGCGATATTAATTTTACAGGCATCAAGCCTACCTCTGATTTAATTGTTCGTAGTTTTGGTATATGATTTGATATTAATCCTGCATATATAAATGCTTATTAACCTCCCCAACCCCATCACAATTTTAAAAAAATGGGAGGTTACTGCAATCACTAAAATTTTCGAATTTGAGATAGCACCAGATCTCCACGTTTTGAGGTCTCAGGAACCCAGAAAAGTGGTTTATAAAATGTGTCTGTGTGTATGTTCGTACGTACGTTCGTACGTTCGTACGTACGTACGTTCGTACGTTCGTACGTACGTACGTACGTTTGTAAACACGCCACAGCCAAAACTACTGGGCCGATTTGGCTGCAATTTGGTACGTAGGCATCTCATAACCCAACTTAGATCTGAAAAGCTTTTGGAGCCAATCGTGCAACCGGAAATGCCATTTTGGCACATCAACTTTTAAATTTTAAATGCAAACCCCCATTTTTCACGTCACCATAAGAAAGACCTTCAAATTCTGCTTCTAAAAATGTATTCATTCTTAGTGCCCTTTTGACCAAAAATTTAAAAAAAAATTGATTTTTATCAAACTTTAAAATCGCGGTACAGCCCAAGCCCCTGAATCGATTTGGCTGAAATTTTGCACATAGGGATTGTATTACACCTCGAAAAGCTGAACAAATTTTGAATTCCATCGACTCACGGAAAGTGTCCTTTTGGCACACCAATTTCCAAATTTAAAATTATTCAATCATTAAACCATTAAAAACAAGTTTTTGAAAGATTTATTGTCACCATCAGAAGGGTCTTCAAATCTTGGTTTTAAATAGGACAAAATTAATTCGCATTTAGCGCTGTTTGGTTCAAAAAATCGAAATTTTATAATAACAGTAAAAACACATTATAGCCCAAATTACTGAATCGATTTGGCTGAAATTTGGTACATGGAGATTAGGTGACCCGTTGAAGACCTGAAAGGCTTTTGGGAGCAATTGGCCCACGCGAACTGCCATTTAAGCATATCAACTTAAAATTTTAAATACAAGGCCTCTTTTTTATGTCGCCATTAGAAAGACGATCAAATTCTGGTTCTAAAAATGTATTCACAGTTTCTGCCATTTCAGTGGAAAATATTGAAAAAATTCTTTCTCATTAAAAGGGAGCAGGCTGACAGTGGATGACATAAAGTGGCAGTTATTGTCAAAAAGTTGGCAAAAGATTAACCTTAAAAGGAACATATTGTCAAATGTGATGGGTGATGTACGAGGTGATGTCGGTATTTGTCAGAAAATTGCGAAATTAGTCACTGACGTCAGACGATAAGGATAAAAAAAAATCTGTTGAATTGACTACTATCTACACAGAATACAAAGATCCACGCGATGGGGAGGTTCCAGCCGCTTCTCTGCTGCATTTTCTTTCTGCTTTCTGTTTCTGCTCTGCATTCTATTTCATTCTATTTTGTTACATTTCAAATTTCCTGTAATTGGGCGTCAGCCTGTTGGAAATAAATTACTAATATTATTAATTATTATTATCTATAAAATAAAGTTTAACCCCCCCACGTACATATAATATAAAACTTGTTGCAAAATTATTTCATCGACGGTATTACCTTTCTTCTATAAAACTTATTTATTCAGAAAGAGCAGAAAGCGTTAACTTTGCTATATAAAGTGTTTTGTTACATAGGGTGGATCCAGCTTTAGTGATGTAAATTGTATAATACAATAACGGTATTATACGCTGCTTTTAATACGAACCGTGCGTATTAAATAATTTTATGCGGGGGTTATGTATCCATCGAATATTTTGAGGTTATGTTGTTACCACGACTTTACGCTTTTCTTTT
Organism: Pycnomerus fuliginosus; assembly: GCA_963924575.1. Taxonomy (NCBI): domain Eukaryota; kingdom Metazoa; phylum Arthropoda; class Insecta; order Coleoptera; family Zopheridae; genus Pycnomerus; species Pycnomerus fuliginosus. The sequence continues at coordinate 25,007,607 of OZ004622.1, forward strand.
GTGGTAAGTACATACATAGTAAATATTGGGTGGTCATAAATGATATGCCCGCGAATGGCAACGCTGTCATATTTGAGGTTATTAAGAGGTTATGGATGTGGGTAACCCGGCTACTAGGGGCTGGCGCTCGGTAAGGGGCTCTGATGTGTACCCAGCCAGAGCTGAGTCCGGCCTCCCATTAAAGATGGTCGTGTATGGGGTGCAAGTGTTAAATGCCATCCTCAATGATTACAGGTGGATCAACCCGCGTGATATATCATTTAGCACCGCACTGTGGTCTCCTGGTCAGGGGGTGGAATGGAACCCCCCGGTATTTATGCCCAATAATCAGGGGGTGTACGTGGATGCCCTGCACGTTATTGAGCCCTGTACCATTATGAGCTACAACTACGCCGATGACATGGTGCTTGCCCCAGCCCTAGTGGGGGTAATGAACATTACTCCCCAGGAGTTGCGCCGTCTCACCAATTGGCGTGGTGAAGAGCAACCCCGGGTCGGCTTCTATAAGATCTCCCAGGTGGACACCAACACCCAGATGTCTATGCCGCGTGCATTGGCCCTGGATGCAATGTTTGGTGGGGCAGGCGCAAGCGCAGCCCCGTCAGCTATAAACCCTCCCAACTAGGCCTAGAGCCCAGTCAACCGTGCCCCCTCTTCACATCGCCAAAAAATTCACCCACTCCACTTATTGCGTACACGATCAAAGGCCGTGAGATATGCTCCTTTGCCAACTTCTTGCCTGCCCTTGACATTAATCTCAGAATGGAGTTAGCCCATGTCAAGTCACTTAACCTATATGCCTCTGTGATAGTTGACATACACCCAAAGTCCAGCACTGTTTATATTATTATATATTATTATATTATATTATATATATATATATATTATATATTATTATAACTATTTTAACGTTTGTTGACAATTATTCAAAATGACATTTTAAGATACCAGTATTAAAAGTCATTTACTTTTAACACTAGTCATTTATTTGTAACACTCGTGTTACAAGTGATTTACTTTTAACACTCAATTGTCACTATACCTTATTAGTTACAGGGAATTTCATGGACGCTTTTAATTAATTATTTGAAAACTTTTGCTTTTAATAGTGTTTGTAGAAAAAATAGTGTATGATATGCGTGTTAAAAGTGATTTTATTTTGTTCGTTTTTGCATGTAAAATAAACAGCTACATTAAGGTCATTCTCTTGGCCCGTATCTAATCGGGGAGATTTTTGAATTGATGCGTAGAGATCTTGTCTCCAAATATTTTTTGTAATAAAGAAAAAATACGGCAGTGTCCCCTTACCCTTTTTAAATCGACAAAAGGTTGTTTTATTTTATTTTTAATTGAAACAAGCTTTTGTCGATTTTGAAACGGTAAGGGACACTGCCATATTTTTTCTTTATTACAAAAATATTTGGAGACAATATCTGTATCCATCAAGACACAATCCTATTTCAAAATTCGCCTCGATTACGAGCGAAGAGCGTTCGGCATTAAACTTGGTACAGTACAAAATAATAAAATACCGTATTTTTACATCACTAGTCATATTTTATGAAACAATACCGCAATTTACAACCCTTTTCAGTATTTTCTCAGTATAGGCATATAACAATTGCGTAAGCTCGTATTTGAACTTGAATTATAAAAGATTTTCGAGAAATTTTAATTCGTGCATCAAAGAGGGTTGTACTTACCCCACTGCAAATTATAGTCGGCCCCTCCTGTTGAGGTCTACTCCATCTCCTTGTTCATCTACCATGTTACCTTTATCGAAACTGCCTGAAATTAATAAATGAGTTCAAAAAATTAGCCAGACAAGTTAGTAGAAACCGCGACTTTTTCACAGAATTTGTAAAAATACAGCAACTACCGTTAAGAGTGTAACAATTACAAAGTAACAAATTAAAGAAAAAAAATGGCAGTCTCGGAGACAGTAGAAACTACTTTTTCACAGAATTTTAACTTTAACCAAGGCCGCGCGTAAAATACATATGTTTTTCAACCCTTAAAATGACATTTTTCGATAAAATGACACTAATCTTCGTTCCGGCTATGAAACACTCCGGCAATGCAACAGCTGTCGAATTCGATAATGGCAACATGCTAACACCAGATCTTCACTTTTTGAGGTCTCTAAAATTATGGAGTTCACGCTTTCACGGACGATAATTACTAATTATTTAAGGGCTGGATTTTGAGTGGACTGTATCTTTTTTTAACCTCCCCACTCCACTTCACCATTTAAAAAAAAGGGAGGTTACTGCAATCACTAAAATTTTCGAATTCGAGATAAGACCGGATCTATACGTTTTGAGGTCTTAGGAGCTCAAAAAAGTGGTTTTTAAAATGTGTCTGTATGTATGTACGTACGTACGTACGTTCGTACGTACGTTCGTTCGTAAACACGCCACAGCCCAAACTACTCGACAGATTTAGCTGAAATTTGGTACGTGTGCATGTGATAACCCAACTTAGATCTGAAAAGCTTTTGGAGGTAATCGTGCAACTAGAAATGCCATTTTGGCACATCAACTTTTAAATTTTAAATGCAAACCCCCATTTTTCACCTCACGATAGAAAAGGCCTTCAAATTCTGCTTCTAAAAATGTATTCATTCTTAGTGCCCTTTTGATCAAAAATTTAAAAAAAAATGATTTTTATCCGACTTTAAAATCGCGGTACAGCCCAAGCCCCTGAACCGATTTGGCTGAAATTTTGCACACGGGGATTGTATTGCACGTCGAAGAGCTGAACAAATTTTGGATTCAATCGGCCCACGGAAACTGCCGTTTTGACACACCAATTTGTAACTTTAAAATTATTCACTCATTTAACCATCCAAAACAAGTTTTTGAAAGATTTATTGTCACCATCAAAAAGGTCTTTAAATTCTGGTTTTAAGTAAGACAAAATTCGTTCGCTTTTAGTGCTCTTTGGGTCAAAAAATCGAAATTTCATAATAACACTAAAAATACATTATAGCCCAAATTAGCGAATCGATTTAGCTCAAATTTGGTACATGGAGATTGGGTGACCCGTTGAAGACCTGAAAGGCTTTTGGAAGCAATTGGTCCACGGGAAGTGCCATTTAGGCATATCAACTTTAAATTTTAAATACAAAGGTCTCCTTTTTTATGTCGCCATTAGAAAGACGATCAAATTCTCGTTCTAAAAATGTATCACAGTTTCTGCCATTTCAGTGGAAAATAGAGAAAAAATTCTTTCTCAATAAAAGGGAGCGAGCTGACAGTGGATGACATAAAGTGGCAGTTGTTGTCAAAAAGGTGGCAAAAGATTAACCTTAAAAGGAACATATTGTCAAATGTGATGGGTGATGTCCGAGGTGGTGTCGGTATTTGTCAGAAAATTGCAAAATTAGTCACAGTCGATAAGGGTAAAAAATTTCTGTTGAATTGACCACTATCTACACAGAATACAAAGATCCACGCGATGGGGAGGTTCCAGCCGCTTCTCTGCTGCATTTTTTTTTTTCAAATGAAAACGAACGAAATTTCGAAAATGATTCGGGCGGCCAAATAAAAGTAAACTTATCAATGATGGCTGATGGGTTCCTCGGGGAAGTGTCCGCACTCCGGAAAAAAAAGAGGATAAAGAGAAACAAAAGGAAAAAGCGGGAAAAAGTGAGATTTCCGTAGCGGCGTCCACCAGCAAATCGAACAAAACCAAAAGAGTTCACTTCGTCCGGCAACCGAACTTAAAATTTGAATGTATAATTTCACACAAATAAATCCGCTCCGACATTAATCCCCAACGATAAATTTTTACTAATAATCACACGAATTAAAACAAAAAACTTATTCCTATATCGCTTAAAATTCTCACAAAAAATTACGTTTAGCTTCGCGACAGGTGGGTCCATCTATGACGGCATAAACGCAACTGAGCATTTAAATAGAGGCGCGAACATATGGGGTTCGATAGATTTCGGTCTACGATTGAAAAACGGTCCTATGCGAGGTCCTATGTATGTTTTCAACTCAAAACCAACCTCTAGGCTATTAATAACCCCTAACTCCTTGCAAGCGGACAAATACATTTTATTTATTTTCTCTAAAATTCAATCGATTTATTTATAAACAACCGAGAAGTCAGTAAAACGAATTTATCGAAAGGGATGAAATTTAGGGGTGGAAACACGAATTTTCACTGATTAATGCATTCAAACTATTTAAACCAATAAAATTGCAGAATTTTCTGGTTTTCTGCCAATAACATGACATTTTCTTGAATAAAAAGCGACTAGCATTTTATTCACGGAAAAAATACCAGGTGCTTTTTTACAATAAGGCTAGGTAAAGTTAGGTTTAGACAAATATTTATTCGGTATCGACTTGTATTACCTACCTAACATTAGAACAATTAATAAAAAATGAACAGTTAGTAAAAGTAGGGTGGTTTTTGAGATCGTTTCCAGTGATTTGGTTTGTTATCATAGAAGACGCAGTGATAACAGTGGCGTTGCTACTTCTGTCGTGATGAGCCCCAAGTGTAGGAACAGGATCTGAAGCTGCTGCAGTTGCTGGAGATCCACTTCTCATCTGCCGCACGATTCTTAAATGATGTTCCTGGTCAATTTGCAGATATGGTTTAATGGAGCTGGAGGCGGCGTGGCCGGTTATCTTGATTAATTGTTCTTCACCCATTCCAGATTTGGCTAGCTGGGTTACGGCTGTCGCTCGATTAGAATGATTTGTTATTTTTTTTGATACGACGTCCAACCCAATCCGTTCTGCAGCGTTTTTGGTCCATTTTGACACCTCATTCTTGCCAACAGGCATGTTCTTATACCATCCGCATGAGTTCTCCCTGTTCCACGAAGGATTCACTGTTTGAATAGTCGAACAGGACATATATCAGCATTTTTGTTGGGAACCAGCCACTTACTGTCAGCAAGCCGATGAGCACCCCCTTGAGTAGTTTTGCTGAACAGCGGACTGTATTCTATTCTTCCTATAAATCACAATTAATTCAAATCAGTTTTACGAATAGTTTTCCACTAATACTCGTACCTGTCGGTGTACCGTCGTTTCTTGCCTCTTCTTTAAAATGTTCCAGCATCATCTCCGTTAGTCTTCTTGATATTTACTGCCCAATCCTGAAGAATTTCACAGATTGTCTCCGTCGTGGTCTGTTCCTCCAGTTCGTATTTTCTTTGGCCACAAAACTCCATGAACTGGCTCCAAATAGATTTCCGAGTGTTAATCGTATTCGCAGAAGTTGCATTTTCGATAATAGCTTTAATAGAACTTGCAGGGACGTCTCCAAATCTTGCTTTTTTCGCTGAATTCATACTTTCACTGGTTTGTTGTTATTTTTTACACTTTTTTTGACAACCACAATAACAAATAGGCATGTTTCCCTAGATACGGTAAACTCAGTCACTTGATGCTTTAAATTTGCTGGAATTTTCTCTGCTTCTTTCATGCATTAATCCGACGAATATCATTCGAGCTCAAGATTTTTTCGAAATAAATCTTCAAGGTTTTGCACTCAAACGCGTCGTCGTCTGAAAAACCACTCGCGCGGTTGAACGCCATCTCTAAAAAACCTCGAGCTATGCTCTCGGTTTTTTAAATCGAGACGGCGTCCAGCCGCCCTCGTAGTTTTTGCTAGACAACGCGTTTTCGCGCAACCTTTCAATTTATTTCGAAAAAATCTTTTGCTCTTATGATATTAAGTATGAATAATGTAGGGTTGAAATTAATAACATTCGACAGCTTTCTATTAATTGATGGTACCAAGAAGGTCTTAATCATCATTCGCGAAAAGCGACCCTTAAAGGCGGTACATCAAGCCCTAACATGCCGAAACACCAGGATGCGAGAACTCAAAAACTGCTCAACGCCATCAAGCCTGGATTTGGCGTGTTGATTTACAGCGACATTGTAAGCGGATGGCCAAATCTTTATTGTGATCTAACAAGGCGGGGGATGAAATTTAAGGGTTGAAACTGAAAATGTTTTAATGTAAGTGGTGGAATACAATTATGGGGTTCGATAGACTTCGGTCAACCATTAAAAAGTCTCATGAGTTTTCAACCTAAAACCCACCCTTAAGCCCTAGCATGAGGAGTAAATACATTTTATTTATTTTTTCGGGCTTTTCTGTGATTTTTCGGCAATTCAAATTCACTTTCATTAATTTTTAACCCATCCACAATTTTTCAACCCCTTTCATGATATGTGAACCCTCAAAAAGCTAAATTTAGGCAGACCGCTTCTTTTTCGTGTAATTAACCTCCCCAACCCCATCACAATTTTAAAAAAATGGGAGGTTACTGCAATCACTAAAATTTTCGAATTCGAGATAAGACCGGATCTATACGTTTTGAGGTCTCAGGAACCCAAAAAAGTGGTTTTTAAAATGTGTCTGTGTGTATGTTCGTACGTACGTTCGTACGTACGTTCGTACGTACGTTTGTAAACACGCCACAGCCAAAAGTGCTAGACCGATTTGGCTGAAATCTGGTACGTAGGCATCTCATAACCCAACTTAGATCTGAAAAGCTTTTGGAGCCAATCGTGCAACCGGAAATGCCATTTTGGCACATCAACTTTTAAATTTTAAATGCAAACCCCCATTTTTCACGTCGCCATAAGAAAGGCCTTCAAATTCTGCTTCTAATAATGTATTCACTCTTAGTGCCTTTTTGACAAAAATTGAAATATTCGGGATTGTTAACGTACTTTAAAAATACGATACAGCCGAAACCTCTGAACCGATTTGGCTGAAATTTTGTACATGGAGACTGTATTATACGCCGAAGAGCTAAAAAATGTTTGGAGGCAATCGACCCACGGAAAGTGCCGTTTTGGCACATCAATTTTCAATTTTAAATATCCCTGTTGCAAATGACCAGTAGAAGTGCTATAGAAACCATTAGAAACTGCCACTGGTTTGTGTTGGTGTTTAATGTGTATACTGGTCTGTACTGGAACGATACAACTGGAATGTACTTGGAATACCCCACGAATTGATTTTTATAATGATTTGTAATGGATGCTACTGGCCCAGTAGACTACTTGGAAATACCAGTAGAAATGAGAAAAGTATTTCTTCTAAAATCTAATGGATTGTACTGGATTTGTATTCGTACTGGGAAAATCCATTAGAATTAGAGTAGATGGCGCCAGTTGCAGAATTTAAGCCAATAGGAATCAAGCAAGTCCTGCCTGTTTACAATTCTGATCATCCTTCATATTAGTAGGTAGCCATTTTTGATGCGGTTATGGTGTTAGTCATTGGCAATGTTTTTCTTGCAAGATTTTCGTGAGTTTCTGATTCCGTTCATCAGATTTTGATGAATAAGTGTGGACAATGTATCGTTGAGGTTGAGGACAATTTGGAACAGTTTAGAGTGTTTAGGATTCAGGATGAGCGTCAGCCCGCCAGAGAAGTCAACAGAAAACCACCATCTTGCTTTGACTAGAGTCTGAAGTAAAAGTTAGGTACCTATACCTACGTTTATTTGGTAACCCTCAAATTCTTCAAATTGCTTGAAACTCAAATGATCGAGTGAATGCGTGGAAGAGAAAAATCCTCCTCACTAGGTACCTAGCGGGTAAGCTAAAATATTTCGATCCTGAAGTCATGTTTTATATGCTTTGAACTTCCAATTTTGAAAATTTTTGTATTAGACTGCTATCTCTAAAACTTACTATCAAACTCTTCGTTGTACTTTCCACTCTGACAACCAAACTTTTAAGTTGCAGATCATTCAACATTGGCGGCAGGAAATGGGCTTGGCGAGAAAAGAAAGTCACGCCATCATACGTAGAGCCAATAGCCTTCCATTATATTTGTATTGTGGATTTCCAGAGAAAACATTTTTTGTTGGATCCTACAGTGTTTTTATGGGAATCTTTTGTGGATTCTACTGGTTTCCATTGGTTTTTGTTGGAACTGCCCAGTGTAAACCAGGGCAGTTTTCTATTGGATTGTACTGGGAATTACCGTGCAAATACACACATTGAAACCAGTAGAATCCACTAGAAATTTTTTTTAAATGGTTTCTACTGTGATTTGCAACAGGGATACTCTCAAAACAACTTTTTTAAAAATTTATTGTCAGAATCAGGAAGGTCTTCAAATACTTGTTCTAAATAAGATAAAGTTCATTCTCATTTACTGCCCTTTGGGTAAAAAAAAATTGAATTTTGTAATAAGACTAAAAACACATTATAGCCCAAATTACTGGATCGATTTGACTGAAATTTGGTACATGGAGATTGGGTAATCCGTTGAAGACCTGAAAGGCTTTTGGAAGCAATTGGTAAACGGGAAGTGCCATTTAAGCATATCAACTTTAAATTTTAAATACAAGGCCTCCTCTTTTTATGTCGCCATTAGAAAGGCGATAAATTTCTGGTTCTAAAAAAGTATTCACAGTTTCTACCATTTCAGTGGAAAATAGAGAAAAAATTCGTTCTCATTAAAAGGGATATTAACCTTAAAAGAAATTTTTTATTGAATTTATTGTTGAACTGACTACTATATCTACACAGAATATAAAGATCCACGCGATGGGGAGGTTCCAGCCGCTTCTCTGCTGCATTTTTTTTTCTCTACTTCTACTTAACTACAGTTTATTTTCACCCCTCTTGACTTTTCATCCCCTTTCACAATTTTTCAACTCCCGAGCGTTATATTACCTTAGGCTTAGGGCGGATAAAGCAAGAATTATTAAACGATATAAAGAATTGAAGAACAGAATGTAATATTATTTTCATAATCCCGTGCGAAAAATGTTGTTTTTCCTATACTCATTTCAGTTAGGAAATGCATCATATTTCCGCACTAGTGCGAAAAATGAATCACAGTGCGAAAAGTAATTATGTTAATATAATTTCTTTAATTTGTTTCAATCAGTACGATTCACATGATCACTAAACCTTTCATGCAAGTTATGAAAAAACACCAAATCTTTTTCAGTGCTTCGCCAATTATAGTTTTTGAATGTATCGGTCGGGATTATGAAAAATCTTGTATGTAACACGTGGGAAAATGTATCATTTCCTTACTTGCGTGCTTACAGAACTCGGCTTCGCCTAGTTCTGCAATAAGCACCCGCGTAAAGGAATGATGTACTTTTCCCACTTGTTACATAAATAGCTATTTTTTTATTTTGTATAAGTTTTGTTTGACATAATACAAAATTTTCAAGTAAACTTGTAATTGATATCAAATCATTTCCAATACATAAATAATTTTATGAAATGAGCTTTGCGATTTTATGAGGAGAACAGGCCTCCCACGTCAATTTTTCCTATTTTTTTTAGGAATTTAGGAGAATTTAAAGCAAAATTTTAGGAGAATTTTAGGAGTTTTTACCGGATGATTCAGTTTGGTATTCTCCCCCTGTAACTTTTGATGAAATGCTGTACATTTCTTAGCGGATTCTTGTATGCATTTTTTTAGATCCAAATATGTAAAGAAAGTTTACACTTTCATTAGAAAAATTTCAAGAAAATAATTTTTTTAGAGTGGGTGCGACATTATAGTTAACCGAAAATTATTCAAGTTTTTCCAGTGCTAATTTTTATTTTATTTATTTTATATATTTTATATATTTTATATATTTTATATATTTTATTTATTTTATTTATTTTATTTATTTTATTTAATTTTATTTATTTTACTTATTTTATTTATTTTATTTAAATTATTTATTTTATTAACAAAATTTTCTTTTTTCGAAATTTCTATTATCTATCAAGTATTAACTTTCTTTACATACTTGAAATTTTGACACGTCATTAACAAGACGATTTATTTTAAAGCAGTTATTTAATAGAGTTTTGTCAGACAATTTACAAATACGGTTTTATACCGTTTTATACATATTTTTCCAGCAAAGAATACGGCGGAAGATAGAAAACTTGGGAAAACATTTTTTTCTACGACCACTATTGTAAATAGCCAATTTTGTACAATGTACAAACTAAGTAAGCCGTTCCTTACACACGCGAACCTAAAACTGTGCGTAAAGAGTGAAAATCGCACAGTTTTCAATTGCCATTTGTCAAATGTCATTTTTCACTCAATTTTATTGTTAAATTTATTATTGTCCCCTTATTTATTAGGACATTTTAAAAACATATCGACTACTCCACTTCCAGGATAAAAACAGTTCAACCGCAAAGTAAAATCCGAGGTAAAATCAATAAAAATCTTCTGTGCAAAAGTTGGGTTATATCGCAGGACCTTTTTGTCTGAAAATGCCTTGGGACCGGTAAGTTGTATTTCTTCGTATTATCTTGAACCTTTGAGCAGGTATTTTAAAGAAATTGTCGTAATATAGAATACTGGCAGGTTTTTGGTACCCAGGAACAATAAACCGTTAATTTAGTTGACTTTAAGGCAAGTAATTCCATTGTAAGCTCGAATAAATTATTTATGCTGGAAAAAACGTTTGAGGAACCATAACATCTTTTGTGAGAAATGCATGGGAGAAAAAGTATGATTCCTTTTAAAAAATTAAAATTTTAGTCATTTCTGGTTGAACCGGAAGTGCTAAAATTATTTGTCTATACCACTGGATTCACATCAAAAAAATAAGGTTGACTTGTCCGAGGATATTTCCGAAATATTCCTTTCGAAGAAGTTCTTCAATTTATTACCTACTATTGAGAAAAGTACCTATTGTGTGGTCGTAGAAAAAGTATCGTACGCAACTCGAGTTGTAAGGCAATTACGCACTGTGGAATTATACACTCGCCGCTACGCGGCTCGTGTACAACTTCTTCCACACGTGCGTAATATGCTTCTTACAACTCTCGTTACGTAATATACTATTACATAACACAGAATAAGTTGATGTACTGCTCCGTTAGCGGTTTTTAGCGCTTGCCGAGATCGTTGGTCGGGTTGGCACCTGTGTCGCGCTCCTTTCTTTGCTATGGCATAGACAGAGACGGGTACAGTTGCGCTGAACCTGACCGTCTTCATCTGGTCGGCGCGCAGAAGCTGCTTTTGACTTTAGTGTGACTTTAACCTTTTCCCTCCACCCACCAAATTTCCCCAAATTTTCGCGCCTTTCTTCAATGTTTGAGCGTCTCTCGATCGATTTACAGTGCGACCCAAAAGCTGTTATTTTTCTTTGACCCAAACGTTTTTTCATTTTCCAGGCAACTGTTTTGTATTTTGTGTTAATTTCTTTTATAGCTGAAGATGAAGTAACACTCCGAAACGCGTCCTAAACAGTAAGTAAAATTTTGTGGAACGAGACTGTGAAACTACCTTGTGTAATCAAACATCAGTTCCTCTTTGAAAAATGGACCAAGCTTTCAACCAGTTTGTAATTTAAGTTAATTTTTTAATTTTTTGGGAGAACACCCTAAAATACCTATTTTTTTATTGAAATAAAAAAGTTACAGGGGGCTGGGCGAATACCAAACTGAATCACCCCGGTATAGTTAGCGTCTTGACAATAAAAAAAAAATCTTTTTTTTACGAGGTCTTTATAAAATAAAGTTTCGATACACTTAAACGCGGCGGTTGTGTGAGTAAAATATATATTACAGGGATAAATTTCCGCCCCAAATTTAGCATAAAATTCTTCAGACTTCCTTATTTTAGGAAATTTAGGATTTCGTTGTCATTTTTAGAAGAATTTTAGGAGGATCGAAGCATTTTAGGAATTTTAGGAATTTTAGGAGGTGTGGGAGGCCTGGGAGAAATAAGGGTGAGGTGAGAGTGGAAACTTTTAGGAAAAACAATAAATTTCCTGGGGAAATGGGGAAATAAATTGTTAGAAATACTGGCAATAATAGGCAATTTTGAGGAAATGGGGGAAATGCTCGGGGAAATGTTAGGAATTTTGAAGGAAATGTTCGGAATTTTAGAGGAAATGTGGGAAGTCATAACAATTTTTGGGGGAAATGGGGAAATTTTGAGGAAATGGGGAAATGATAGGAAATCTTAAGGAAATGTGGGAAATGTTTGGCAAAGAAGGAAATTCTTGTCCCTTAAAATACATCGTGACCAGCCCCTCGGAAAAATATTCCTGTACTCTTAAAAAATAGTTCCTTTCCGAGGGGCTACTCACTACAGGCATTTGGTGTACACTCGACCGGCATTGATGGCATTAATTGGCATTATTGGCATTAATCGACATTTTTGGCATTAATCGGCATTTTTGGCATTAATCGGCATTTTTGGCATTAATCGGCATTTTTGGCATTAATCGGCATTTTTTGGCATTAATCGGCATTTTTGGCATTAATCGGCATTTTTTCGCATTTTCCGTCCGGCATTAATCGGGCGTCTTCGGAATTTAATGCTCTAAAGGTCGCGAAGTCTCGTCTCGTCAGTCGTCTGCACAGCAAAACAAGATAAAGTCTCGCTCCCCCGGTGGGGGAAATACAAACTCACAGACACATGTTTCGCCCTTATTAGTGCTCATCAGTGCGAGATATTGTCTTTACCCCACCGGGGGAACATATTTTGAAAGACACTCCAAAGCCTAAATGCGAGGCTTCGCCAAGCTTAAAAGTGAACAAAGTCTTGGGTACGGCGCGAAGTCTCGCATTTAGGCTTTTTATTGTCTTTCAAAATATGTGGTGGGGTGGGGTAAAGACAATATCTCGCACTGATGAGCTCTAATAAGGGCAAAACTTTATCTTGTTTTGCTGTGCGTCAGTACAGGCGCCGTTAGGGTAGTTAAAGTGTTAAAAGTAGTATTTTATTTTGTGAGAAGGAAAGTTTGGGGCACGACGCGCAGCGGAATGGCCCATCCCTTCGAACAAAATAAAATCGCTTTTAACACGCAAGTGGGTCATTCACTCCCAAGGGACTGAAGTGCTGTTGCTAGGTAATTTTACAAATAATCCATTGATTCTTGCATTGTCTGATTAAACTCCGTCAACGTGACATTTTAACATTTTTCAACTATTTTGGGTTCAAATTGAATGGGAGTGCAAAAAATAGCGTGTACAGGGTGACGAATTTTTCATCGCCCACCATTCGGAACTCGGAAACCTTGATTTGTTCCTGAGTTATTCCGAAAAAATTGAAAATCGCGATTTTTAACAAAAATTCATATCTTTCTAACGACTGATGGTAAGTAAATGAAACTTGGCACTTTTATTTTTTTGACAGCTGTCAACTCAACAGCATTAACATAAATTTTCTAGGCCTTCTAGATTTTGAGCAACGACAGTCAACTTTTCTTTTTCTTATAGCCGCCATATTAATTTTAACACCATTAAATGCCCCAAAAAATTAGCTTTTCAAAAATGTAGCCAACATGGACTTTTTTGGCAGATCGTCAAATTTTGAAAATTGCTATTAATAGTTTGTAAAATCCACCTAAACTTAGATGAAAAACCATCGCAAAAGACTACACCGATTTTTTCAATCTGGTATGACAGGTGAAAACAATTGAATCCAACGGTAATAAAGTAAGCCTTGGCATGGTGCGACTCAAACTTTGACATATTTTTTTAAAGAAGTCCATATCGATTACATTTTTGAAAAACTAATTTTTTTGCGCATCCTGTGGTGTTAAAATCAAATATGGCGGCCATAAGAAAAATAAAAGTTGACTGTAGTTGATCAAAATCTGCATGGCCTAGAAAATTTCTGTCAATGCCCAGCTGCCAGCTGGCAATAATATAAAAGTTCCAAGTTTCATTTGAATACCACCAATCATTAGAAAGACATAATTTTTTCTTTAAAATCGCAATTTTCAGTTTTTTCGCAATAACTCGGGAACGAATCAAGATATCGGGGAATTCTTTACAGATTCTTAATTATCTTTAAAAAGCGTCACTTTTCTCTAATTTAACCTACTCTCGATCTCTAATGGTTTCCGAGTTCCTAATGCTGGGCAACGAAAAATTCACCACCCTGTATACCAGAGGATTGAAGTGACATTTAATCCCTCTCGGGATTTTTTCACACTTAGTATTAAATAATGCACTTCAGTCTTTTGGTATATAACTCGGTATATAATATACAATTAACGCCAGTGTTAAAAGTAACTGACTTTTAATACTGGTGTCAGAAAATGTCATTTCTAACAATTGTCAACAAACGTTATAACAACTGTTTTTAATAGTGTTTGTAGAAAAATAATTATTGTTCGTTATTTCCTTTTATTTTATTGCCTGGCCAATAAGTAGTTTCAGAAATATTTCGGTTTTATTAAAATTTTTGGCCGAATTATTACAATATACAGAGTGTCTCAGAACGCTCGCACCACCTTTTAATGGAGTATTCATTCAGAATTAAATTCTTAGTCGATTTGTGTCTGAAAATTTCCAGAGTCCAATAGTTCTCGACCAATCTTTCAGCTCTACTGAATTGCGACATGTTAGATGCACTATTCCCTAGGTACGGGATACTACGGGATACTATCCATGAAAATTTAATATTGTTGATGTACCTTGTTACCTACGAAATAGTGCATCTAACATTAAGTTACCTCATGAAGAAATTCAGAGCTGAAATCTGATTGATCCTTTTAAATATCTTATAACTGATGAAGAGAGCGAAAAAGTAGAAGTTTCTACCGTCACCGAGATTGCCTATATGTAACTTTTTTTATTTGCTCACATCAGTATGTGTGTTTAGGCAGGTATAGTATATTCACTCTAAATAATTGTACCTGCGAATTCCTACATATTATATTACGAAGGCGTAGAACGGACACGAGTAAAAAATTTTCATATTTTCGACTTCGAACTCGAAAATTTCGACTTTGAACTCGAAATTTCGACTTCGAACACGAAATTTCGACTTCGAACTCGAAAATTTCGACTTCGAACTCGAAATTTCGACTTCGAACTCGAAATTTCGACTTCAAACTCGAAATTTCGACTTCGAACTCGAAATTTCGACTTCGAACTCGAAATTTCGACTTCGAACTCGAAATTTCGACTTCGAACACGAAATTTCGACTTCGAACTCGAAATTGAATCTACTGCGCAAGTCCTATTTCCTAACTCGAAAATTTTATTAATGCGCATGTGCGAAGTTCGAACGGGGCAAGCGTCGCACATCAGATGGTACACGGCACACAAACAGACCACAGACCATCTGATGTGCGACGCTTGCGCCGTTCGAAGTTCGCACATGCGCATTAATAAAATTTTCGAGTTAGGAAGTAGGACTTGCGCAGTAGATTCAATTTCGAGTTTGAAGTTGAAATTTCGAGTTCGAAGTCGAAATTTCGTGTTCAAAGTCGAAATTTCGTGTTCAAAGTCGAAATTTCGTGTTTGAAGTCGAAATTTCGTGTTCGAAGTCGAAATTTCGAGTTCAAAGTCGAAATTTTCGAGTTCGAAGTCGAAATTTCGTGTTCGAAGTCGAAATTTCGTGTTCAAAGTCGAAATTTCGAGTTCGAAGTCGAAATTTTCGAGTTCGAAGTCGAAATTTCGTGTTCGAAGTCGAAATTTCGTGTTCAAAGTCGAAATTTCGTGTTCAAAGTCGAAATTTCGTGTTTGAAGTCGAAATTTCGTGTTCGAAGTCGAAATTTCGAGTTCGAAGTCGAAATTTTCGAGTTCGAAGTCGAAATTTCCGAGTTCGAAGTCGAAATTTCGTGTTCGAAGTCGAAATTTTCGAGTTCGAAGTCGAAAATATGAAAATTTTTTACTCGTGTCCGTTCTACGCCTTCGTATTATATACAGGAGTTTACATCCTATTTTAAAGATGTCGAGAGTTGACTTAAAATTTTTCTAGTGGTGGGATCGAATTTGTTGCGTTGAATGACCTTACTCTCCGCCTTTCTAGTTAGTGGCATTTTTGGTATTTAACCGGCATTAATTGGCATTTTTGGAATTAATTGGCATTAATTGGCATTTTTGGCATTATTTGGCATTTTTGGCATTAAATGCCGAAAAAATGCCGAATCGGCATTTGGTGTACACAATTTTTCTTAGTGAATACCCCCTCGTTCCTTTCATTAATTGCATTTGGTTGCGTCTGATGGTTGCTGGACTCGGCTGCGCCTCGTCCATCAATCTTCCACCATCGTCCCGGAATATAATATTTTTCCTACTAGTTACACAATAAACTATGTTCTTCGATCGTACTAGAAACGTCACATTCTTGACGTGCAATAACATTGCAATTATCACCCCAAAGCTTGCGTTTCTAGAACTGTGTCACTGCATGACGGGGTTTGCCTTTAAATTTTTAAAGTTCATGTCCCAAAATGTAACTTACTGCGGGCCAATTTAGCCCAAAACCTTTTCAGCTCTTCCGAAATCCATAAGATGACCACGTTCCAAATTTCAGCCAGATCGGTCCAGTAGTTTGGGCTGTATCGTGTTTACAGACACAGACATTTGCTCAAAAACCACTTTTTTGGGTTCGCAGTAATAATTTGATGTTAAAAAGAAGTTAAGAATGGTGAATGGAATAAGTGATAAGTGGTATTTAGCCCTACATTATCCCCCACAAGATACAGATATAATCGAGAGGTGATCCGCAGACTAAACAACGTACACTGATTCCGGGAATACCCAAGTATTCCCAGTATTCCGAAGCTATTCCGAAGCTATTCCGAAACTCGACTTAAAGCTATTCCCTCGGCTATTCCGGTATTCCGATGTAGATAATCGGCAATTTTCTCCATCAATATTCCGGAGTATTCCGGTGTATTAACATGTATTCCGATGTATTCCCATATGTATTCCGGTGTATTGCCAAGTCGAGTCCCAAGTATTCCGCGTTATTCTGATGTATTCAGAGTAATTCTACCTATTCCTACAAATTATTCTCCAATTGTTTTGATTTATTTTAAAGTACACGCATCCAATCAATAAATTTTAATATATCGCAGGGAAATTTTCAATTATTCCCAACTATTTCAGAGTATTCCGGGTATTTCCATCTATTTCGATGTATTCCCCTGTATTAAGACGTATTCCCATGTATTCCGACGTATTCCGATCTATTCCCGAAAAATGTACAGATTCCGGCCTGCGGATCACCCCTCGGATATAAGGGTTTTATTTTTGTACGGTCCGTTAATCTCATCGGAAGTGGGCCATTTGACAGAAATAACTGACATTCTCCACATTCATTAGGACAAAAATGTCGACTTTAAAGGGGATTTTGGCCAATCAGAAGCAGATCTTTTGAAATGTTGCTAGGCAAATATTTAATGGACACTTTAATTTTTTTTATTATGAAATCGGCCCTAAGTACAATAACCATTTTAGCAAATCAAAAGTCTTACTGTTTTTTAAGTGTTCCTAAAGTGTTTGTTGTACTTAACGTATATTCGAGCGTATATTCTAGGAGATGTTATGTCTCGAGTTATGCTAAGAGTTGCATTTGTACAATTTCTATTCAATTATTTTCTTATTTTTTGCGGTTTGTTGATAAAATGTTTGCGTTTTTTACTGATTTTTTACTTCAAAGCTCAAATATACACATTTTTATTCTTAGATGTCTATATTATTATTCGTTACTATATTTTAGTCTGAATTATCAGGCATTCAGCTAAGCAGTCAGCTGTTAAAAAATTTAAGAATTTCGGTGAAACTGAGAATATCAGGGACATACTCTGGGACATACTTACTGGAATTAGCGAGAGAATTAGGGAATTAGTAGGGGAATTAGAGGAATTAGTAGGGGAATTAGAGAAATTAGCAGGGGAATTAGGGGAATTGTCAACAATTTGGGAATTAGTGTACAAAAATATTTTCTGCGAAATACCCCTCGCATAAAGTAGAACACAGCAAAAAAATTATTTCCACATTTTTTTTTAATACGTTTGGACTATTTAGTACCATTTGCGAGGGGTTGACAACTGGGTAAAAATTTGTACACCAAAATTTCCAGAAAATGTCCAAAATCATGCAAAAATATCCAAAATTCACAAAAAAAAAATCCAAATTCCTGAAAAAAATTGTACAAATTTCTCATGCTTGCACACCAAAATTTCCAAGTTGTCAACCCCTCGACCATTTGGATAGAAAAATTTAAATTTTGTAATAACACTAAAACCACGTTATAGCCGAGGTTATAGCCCAAACTACTGGATCGAGTTGGCTGAAATTTGATAGGTACATAGATATTAGGTGACCCGTTGAAAAGCTGAAAGGCGTTTGGTAGCAATTGGTCCACGGCAAGTGCCGTTTAGGCATACCAACTTTAAAATTTTAAACACAAAAAGCAGAAATCAAAGACCCACGCAATGGGGAGGTTCCAGCCGCTTCTCTGCTGCCAATTTTTAACCGGGAATTAATATTATTGCTAGGATCTTGGATAACAATTAACAGTAAAAACATAACCTACCTCATCTAGCGTCTTCAACACGGGAACACGCGGTCACATGGTCACAATGTTGTTCCAAACGCACAACACAAAATCGAACAACCCCTCAAATCAAAAACAACGCAACAACAACAACAAGTACCGATCCGATCCCGCAACGCCCATTTTAACCACTGAAGCGATTATTTTATTTTTAACGCAAAGCAACGCACGAGAAGGGCACCACCAATCACGACCACCACCACCATAAAACAACGCATGGACAAGGAAGGACATAAAGTAAACACAGTGTTGAAGGGTGAAAATATGGTCACAAAAATCCCTGGACGAAGTGAATTGTTGGTTGCATACCAACACGAACTACTTCCAGGATTTATTCATAGCCTCGTTCACACCCTATTTATTCCTACAGGCGGGCGAATCTTTTGACCTTTGGGCAGTTGTTCTGCAATGTAAAACTATGTAAAATATCACCATAAGCTTGAATCTAATTTATTTCCATTTTCAAGGCGAGGCTGGCTCCATCTAGTGAGCAGTGTGGATAATAAAAATGTTTAGCTGTCAGAAATCAAAAATTCGTTTTGGTAGGTTCATTAATGGCACCGGAAGACGAAACCTATGTTTTGTCTTTCTTGCACTTTGAAACAGCGGATTCTCCATCGCTTGCTAGTTCGCCCACAATGTACTTTTCTGAACGCATTCCAAAGTAGAACATTTGTTAGGTTATGTGAAATCTTGTCAAAACATCCAAATTCCAGTTTTTCAATCTTTTATAAAACGGTTAGTAATTTTAGGGGGTGAACGACGAATTCTAAACGTTTTTTCTCATTTTAGTGCAAGAAAATTATGCGAGACAGCCAAATTTGTCAAAATGTCAATATGCAAACTTTTACCTCGATTCCACCCCTCAGCCTCTTTAAAAAACAGAACTAACTTTAACATTATTAACTCAATTCTAAGCATTAATCAGCAACTAAAATATTTATCAGCTAAAGCCCCCGTGGTGAAGCAAGTGGATCCCAACACGGGTGAAGTAAAGAAGAAAAAGACAGCCGTAGTGCCAAAAATTACCCTTCTATCTGGTGCCTCGATAACCCTCACAACTTTGGAAGAGGCTGAAAAAATGGCACGACGTAGGGATTTAAAATTAGTTAAAATTGTGGATCTGGACACAAAAACTCAACGCCCCATTTATAAACTTATGACTGGAGCGGAATATCATGCGGAGGATTTAAAACAGAGGGAGAAACGGAAAGAGGAAAGGCTCAAGGGCAGTATAAAGGGCGAAAAAGTGCTATTATTGAGTGCGAGGATTACTGAGCATGATTTGGAAACCCAAGCGAGGAGGGCGATTAAGTGGGTGGAAAAAATGTACGAAGTCCGCGTTGTTATTAATGGGGATAGGGAAAATCCTGATGTGGTAAGTTAATTATATCAAGTGGTCCAAAATAAACCCAGTGCACTTTGCAATTGATATTTCCTTGAGGTGTCAATCATTTTGTAAAACAGTTGTCAGGAAATTACATTGGAATATTTCGGGGGGTGATTCTACATTGAAAAATATGAAAAAAAGTTCCTATAAACATGTGTACGGAAATCGTTCCTAAGGGGCTAGGGCCGAGGGGGTAACCACCCACGAAAAATGTGTGCACCAATTTCCAAAT
This sequence comes from Pycnomerus fuliginosus, assembly GCA_963924575.1. Lineage (NCBI taxonomy): Eukaryota > Metazoa > Arthropoda > Insecta > Coleoptera > Zopheridae > Pycnomerus > Pycnomerus fuliginosus. The sequence goes on from OZ004622.1 coordinate 25,027,526, forward strand.
AATTCTCACAATTTCTCATGCATGAACAGAATCGCCAAATGGTTAACCCCTCAGAGAAAAGTATTTCAAGATTTGGGGTGATAAAATATTAGTTTTCTTTTAAATTGGCAGCACTTTTTATTAAGTTGGCAATTAAGTCGGCCGTAAAAGTTGAAATGCACATCGAAACGTAACTGATACCCACAGATTTACATCTCACTACTTATAGAGTACATTACGTCGTTTAAAATATTAGCATCAGTGAGATATACAGAGTGGTCGTTTTATCTTGAGACTGGCAAATATCTCGAAAAGGAAGCATTTTAGAAAAAAATGTTTTGTATAAAAGTTTTATCACTTCGAGGGGGAAAACGGAAAGCATCATCGCCATTTTGATTCAAGGTAGGTAATTTTCAAGGTCAAATGAAGGTCTACTTGATTTTTTTAAATGGAAACCTATATTTTTTATTACAGATTCTTATTCCCCGTAAAAGAACAAACAACTCTCATCTAAACTATTTTTGGATCCGATGAATGTAAATTTTAACCTTTTTCGAAATCCCTAGACATTCCCTAGTAACAGCGGCAAGACAAAACAAATGAACAACCGTTGTAACTTAGCAACGATGAATTCTAGATAAATAAACCACAAAAATTGTTGTAGATTTTGTTTTTGTCATGCCGCTGTTGCTAGGGAAGGCAATGGATTTCGAGGAAGATTAAAATTTTGATTTAAATATCTGACAAACTATCCATCGGATCCAAAAATAGTTTAAATGAGAGTTGCTTGTTCTTTTACGGGGAATAAGAATCTGTAATAAAAATGCAGGTTTCCATTTAAAAAAATGAAGTTGACCTTCATTTGACCTTGAATCAAAATGGCGTCCATATCATCTATTTTCCCCCTCGAAGTTATAAAACTTTTATACAAAACATTTTTTTCTAAAATGCTTCCTTTCCGATATACAGGGTGTTCCAATGAAAAGTATCCACCCCAAATATTTCGTAAACCAAATAAAATATGATAATTCGCTCGGACAGGTCGATTTTTATTTGGAGGGGGACACTTAAATCCATGCTTGGCGAAATTTCAAAACTCACTCCCTAACTCCCATCTACCCCCACTTCAAAATTTTAAATGGCAACCCCCCACTTGTGATACATCATTTGAAAGCTAATTTCATTGCCCATCTAACGTTCCAACAATTTTTGATATTTGTTCAACTCTAGCGCCCTCTATGGTCAAATTTAAAATTACATTAGAGCCCTTTGTGATACATCATTTGAAAGGGTTTGAAATTCTCTGTAAACTTATGCAAGAATTTTTGAAATCCACCCACTCGTTCAAAAGTTACATTGAAAGACATGAGCTGGTTCTGGGCCTAGGAATCCATTAAGATTAGGCTGTAACTTTTGAACGAATGGATAGATTTTAAAAATTCTTGCATTAGTTTACAGGTAATTTAAATCCCTTTCAAATTATATATCATAAAGGGCTCTAATGTAATTTAAAATTTGACCAAAGAGGGCGCTAGAGTTGAACAAATATAAAAAATTGTTACAGGGGTTAGATTGGCAATGAAATTAGCTTTCAAATGATGTATCACAAGTGGGGGGTTGCCATTTAAAATTTTGAAGTGAGGGTAGGTGGGGATTAAGGGGTGAGTTTTGTAATTTCGCCCTCCAAATAAAAATCGACCTGTGCGAGCGAATTTTCATATTTTATTTGGTTTACGAAATATTTGGGGTGGATACTTTTCATTGGAACAACCTGTATTTGCCAGTCTCAAGATAAAACGACCAGCCTGTATGTAACTGTATTAGTAAAACTTCGACGTACTGCTCAGCTTCTATGGGCCTACTTGATATTAAATGCTGCAGAGGGATGTTTTAGTCTCCTTTTTTGCAATTTTTTTGTATTGCTTTAGTGTCAATGAGAAAAGGATAAAAATACTCTCTTTATTTAAAGCATTTGGTGTCCTTTTCCATCTCATGGCTAATAAATGTGGTAAAAGGAGACAACTATATTAAATCGAGTGTTACAGCAGCCTAAACACAAGATATTTATTAATTTATCAAAGATTGATTAAGTTGAAAAGTGAGGGGTTAACTACAAGACGAATTAGTGTACACTAAAAGGTTATAATTGTAAAAACAGTGATGAAAATTGCTAAGAATTACCAAAACCGCTGTAAAATCGTCTAAAGTAGCTAAGTATAATCAATACCCAAAACCAAGGGGTTAACCGCTTAGCGATTTTGGTGTACAGTTCTCTGGAATTTTGGCAATTTTCTAGCAATTTTGGCGATTTTGGCAATTTTCAAGCAAGTTTCCGGCGATTTTCAAGCAAGTTTCCAGCGATTTTGCAGCAATTTTGGCGATTTTCTGGCGAATTTGGTATATTCTTTTAGCGACTTGAAAATTTTCCAGCAATTTCGGCGATTTCTAAGCTCCTTCTGCTGATGTGGTCTTTAATGTTTCATTTTTTAGATTCAAAGACCCTGTACCTACTGATTTTGGACAAATTTTAAAAATACATCCCAGTCATTTACTATTACTTTTCTTCGATTGAAAAGGGGTTGAATCTGTCGTTTTTTGGCAACCTTTTTTTTTTCTTGACCTAACAAATCTCTCCACAATCCCCTTCTCCGAGGCACTTCTCTCTTGCAAAGTTTGCTTGTTCAGCCAAAAAACTTGTGGAAACAAAAGGGGATGAATTTTTAAAAAATGGCAGTTTCGGAGACTGTAGAAACTTTAATTTAAATTAAGAGCCACACCAAACAGCTTATATTTTTTTTAAAGCAATATCAGGTATTCTATGACTTTGGTGGTGATTTCCGATTGTTCTGTTAATTTTCAGCAACTTGTCGATTTCTAGCTATTTTTAGCGATTTTGTCAATTTTAGCGATTTGGTCGATTTTCTAGCGATTTTGGAGATTTTATGACGATTTTCTAGCGATTTTGGCGATTTTCTTACAATTCGCGATTTTGTGTACACAAATTTACCATGTGGTTAACCCCTCGCCCAAAACTGTATGCCCTCGGAGGGAAATACTTTAAAATTTGGAACATAATATGTTTTTTTTTAATATGTATTAGGGACAGTGACTCCACTTTTAGTTAGGTTGGCAATTAAGGTGGCCGTGAAAGTTGAAAGCGAGGGGTTGACCACCCACGAAAAGGATATACATCAATTTCCAAATAATTTCAGAATGATTTTCACAATTTCTGCATAATTTTTACAATTTCTCTTGCATGTACACCAGAATTTCAAGGTGGTCAACCCCTCGGCTATGGCCCTCTAAAGGGCGCTTAAAATTCGATTTTTTTTAAGTATATTAGGAGGTTTTCTTAGACAGTTTTGTAATTTAATTGGGGGGCATTTCACACCCCAAAAATTTGTACACCACTGCCGAATTATTATTAATTATCAGGGTACTGCCGTAAATTTGTACACCACTGCCGACTGTGAAGTCCCCCGACTGTCGAATTTGCTCAATTTTTGCAACCACTGCCCAATTTTTGCAACCACTGCCTAACATTTCCCACTAACACTGCCGAAAATTTGTACACCACTGCCGACTGTGAAATCCCCCCAAAATTTAATAAAAATAAATTGTCCAATTTTGACTCGCATTATGATAAGCCTGGATTTTTAAGTCAAATTTTCTCGAAAACGGTTGGCCCTACAGTGTTACAACAAGAGCTGGTTTTTTATGTAATATTAGTAAGGGTACCATTTTCCGGTGAGAAAATAAGAGAAAAATAGCACATAAAAAAATTTCGGGAAGAAAGCTGAAACCCCGGTTGAATTTGCTTTGATGGATAACATAATCTAATGGCCCTTATTGTTGTTAGATGAAGTGTAAAAATTCGTGGCTGTAGCTCAAACGGTTTCTGATTTATTCAATAAAAATCGAATTTTAGGCGCCTCATTCAGGGGGTCGTAGCCCCCTTAGAGGTGATTTCCTGACCCATGTTTAACGAACTTTTTTCATATTTTGTGCTGGAGAATCACCCCCCGAAATATTTCATTGTTATTTCCGGACACCCTGTTTTTAAAAAGTCCAGTGATATATCCAAGTGACGGTTTTTGCAATACAGGGTGTTCCTATATTCATAGTCCTAACTCCGGGGCGTTATTCCTCACATCATTCTAGGCGAGGGGTTGACAACTGGGTAATAATCTGTACACCAAAATTTCCAGAAAATGTGCAAAATCATGTAAAAATATCCACAATTTCCAAAAAAAATTTCCAAAATTCCTGAAAAAAATTTTACAAATTTTTCATGCTTGTACACCAAGATTTCCAAGTTGTCAACCTTTCGAAGAAAAGTAAAAGTTCCTATAGACACATGGCCGAAAATGCTTTATAGGAGAGTTACGCCCCTTCAAACGGGGTTCTCAAAGTGTCAAATTTCTTAAAATTTTTCGAAAAATATTAGAATAGAATTTTGAAATTTGGAACAATCGTTAGTGTTATAAGAGCTTTCGCCTCACTTTTTTCATATTTTTAATAACATCGCAGGCGTGCGTTCTTGGAGGGCCTTACACATTTTTTTACATTTTTGTTTCTAGTCATTTTTGTCATCAAATAATAATAAAATCTTAATTGGTGGTAGATTCTACCCCGAAAAGAGGCTCTTGTTGAATGTCTCTAAAACGCACCCTTTTTGTTTAAAGTGACTTTGATTGCTTTAGAGCGCGAAAATTTCTGTTGTAAGATTTATTTTATCTACCTAACTAGTGAAAATAAACTCAGAATATGATATCTTACATCATTTTAGAAAGAAAAGTTCATATGGACATGTGGCGGTAAATAATTCCTAAGGGGGCTGTGGTCCTTCGAATAATATGCTAGGGGTTGACAACTGGGTAAAAATCTGTACACCCAAATTTCCATAATTTCTAAAAAAATTCCAGAAAATGTGCAAAATTTCCAAAAAAATGTCCAAAATTTCTGAAAAAAATTGTATCTACATATTTCTCATGCTTGTACACCAAAATTTCCAAGTTATCAACCCCTCGATAATATGTTTTCCGAGATTCCATTCAAAGGACCATAACTCTTATAGGAAACATTTTCTGCCGTATCGAATAGACCAAAGATTACGATTTTGTTATTATTTGGCAAAAAAAAACACACAACAAACGAAAATGCAATAAAATATGTAAGACCCCCCAAGAACGCACACCTCTGATGTTATTAAAAATCTGAAAAAAATTGAAGAGAAAGCTCTTTACAGCACTAACCATTGCTGTGAATTTCAAAATCCTATTGTTCATATTTTTCGAGAAATTTTCAGAAAACTGTTTTTTTGACTACCCCTTTGAAGGGGCGCAGCTCCCTTATAAAGCATTTCCGGACGTATGTCGATAGGAACTTTTCTTCCTAGAATGATGTAAGGAATAACGTCCCGGAGTTATAATCTATGAATTTAGGAACACCCTGTATATGACATATCCTGTCAAAAAAAGTGAGAAAAAAAAACTTCAACATTTTTGTTAAATACTGCATAAGTATTTTTCATTTTCCCATAATTCTGACAGAATCAACTAGGCACAAGAGTCAATTCCAAAGCCCACTGAGGATGAGTTTTTTTTTGGATCGCTTTTTCCTGTTGTTAAATTTTAGAAGGAACTTTCAGGAAAAGGTATATTCGACTATCGAGAGTTTTTTCAAAAAATCTGGTTGTGATGCCCGATTTGTGCAAAAGCAAAAGAAAGACTCTGATATTAAGTGCCAAATAATTCCCCCAAGAAAGAAGAATGAGGAAGATGACGCGGCGAAAACCCCGAACACTTTATGACTAGCTCTAGGAATAACATCTATCTTGTTTTTTAAATACCTTATATGGAATAGGATTCGTTTAAATAGTAGGAGGCGATCTTCAAAGTGAGTTGTTTACTTATTAAATATTCTATGCAATTTGTTGTTTCGAGATTGTGATCCTTAAGAATGCTAATGACAGATTTTCAAAGGAAAAACTCTTTTGGTAATGTCTCACACAATAAAGAGTGTATTTTTGAACAAATTCCATTATAAAGCTGTCCCAGAAAAAACCGCACGATTTATTTTTGGCTATAGCTTTGTTATTATTGAACCGACTTTGTCCAATTTTGTACCGGGCGTAGTCAAAAGATGAGGTTTTTAGAGTCAACTATTATTTTCCAGATGGCGCCACCAGCAATTTCTTTGTTGGTATTTATTACAAGGCCATTTTTTCATTGGCTGGAGTTGAAGCATCTGTGAACCGTTCAAAATAAAAATACTGTAAGGTAAAGCTGATGCTTTTCTTTTCCAAAGCAACTTTACCAAATTTCTTTCTGAACGTTCTTGATTAATTTACAATTTTCTTTGTGATGCTGTAAAATATGGATTGCAGGGCCGGAGCACATGGGGTGCTTTCCCCGGGCGAAAGCCTGGGGGGCGCATTTCGACGCTGTCTAAACATATCAATGACTCTTACTAGATACGTGGGAATACCAATCGGCCGACTGTAAAATAAGGTCTAGAAATGTAAATATTTTGCGGCTTCCTTGAACGTGCTCTAACAAAAGAAATATATTTTATGATTATTGGGGGTAGCTAGAGCCGAAAGGTCTGTATAATAACCGCTCCCGCTGTTCTATCCGTCCTTCGTTAGGTATAGAATTTGAAGAAACTTCAGAGCACATGTTTTGCAGGCTAGCTCGTGGCCTCGTGATGGCCGTAAACTTCTGTTTTCAAATATAGACCAGCAATTATAGTGTTTATAAAAAAATTTTTATTTACGTGCGACTGCTACCGATACACCACCACACTTAGATAAATCCTATAATGTATTATTGTGATAGTTAGGTTTTTTTGTCTATCTAATCTGCCGACAGTGGTTTCGAATGTCATATTTTTTTAATAATTAGGTAAAGAAGTAAGTATAGTTATAACATTATTGGTCCATTTATTTGGGAGGTTGTCAGTTTTCGAAATTGTTGTTGGCACGATGATGAGAGCATACGTATAATACCTAATTAGGATATACCTATTTAGGAGTAATATTTTTTTTAAGCAAATTATCGAAAAAATTATAGGTCATATTAGTTTGCAATTATTCATAACTGTAAAAGTCATAAACTACAAAACTGGCAAGGTACACAATATTTGGTGTTGGTTGTGTGTAAAGTAAGTAGGTAGGTAGATTTTTCAAATTTTTATATACAGGCTGTCCCAGAACTCGCGTATAAGCCGGTAATGGTAGATTCCTGAACTCAATCTCAGACGAATTTTCCTCTACAAAAATTGCGAGGGTCCTATAGTTTTCAAATGGGGAGCAATTGAAGTCCGCCAATCAGAATGTTTCCCTAAACAGCAAGGTAAAAAATATGAAGATGCATAAGCTGTTGCTGGGATACAAAAAAAATTAAAAACACAACAATGAATCAAGTCAACAATAGATATGACGAGAATCTAGATCTGTCATTTTGACAAAAATTTTTAAATGACTATCAGCAGTTTATTAGAAATAGGGACTAATTAATGCGACCGCTACTGCTGTGGAATACATGCTGCGATTTCCAAATCTTCCACATCCTACACACAACGCAGGCAATTTCGAAACAAAATAACGCACTTGGTGTGGATGCGCTGCTAACGCTGTAAAACGATAAACTGAGTTTTGAGACACTTTTCGGAACTGCTGCATACCTAAATGGTTTATGCGTATCGATGATCTGTACAAAGAATAAGTATACTTCAAATAATGGTGAACATGCTTATTCTTTTACCGTTTTTAATTTTTTTTTTGTATCCCAGCAACAGCATATGCATCTTCATATTTTTACCGTAATGTTTAATTAAGAGAAACATTCTGATTGGCGGACTTCAATTGCTCCCCATTTGAAAACTATGGGACCCTCGCAATTTTTGTAAAGGAAAATTCGTCTTAGATTGTGTTCAGGTATCTACCATTACCGGCTTATACGCGAGTTCTGGGACACCCTGTATTATGTCCCTATATGTTATTTTTATACCCATTATACAGGGGTATCCCTCGACGAGCGTCAGTTAGCCGTATCTAGAGAACTGTTTGTAGCATCTTCATGAAAATTTGTACACAAGGGTTTCACTTAATTTTGAATCGACGTAAAATATTTTCGTCAATGGCGCACTTCCGGTTATACCGGATATAGGTATAAACTTCCTTATTTTAAATAGAACACCCTGTATATTATGATATTTTTGGATTCTACGTTTAATTTTAATTGAACTTTTACTAAGAGTTGCTATGCCAAAAATCAACCGTTTTTGAGAAAATCAAGAATTTCGCTTTTTTATGTAAGTGCAGACCTAATTTCAAAAAGCTGTAACATCCTTACAGTCGATTCAGAATTAATTGAAACCCATGTGTACAAATTTTCATGACGATACTAGAAACAGTTTTCCAGATACGCCTAACTGACACTCGGCGAAGGATACCCTCTACAGTGCTTTTCAAAAGTAAGGAATAAATCCAAGAACTTTTTCGAGAGAAATATTTCGGAAATTTCCTCGGCCCGGTCAACCTTTTTTTTTTTGAGGCGAATGCAATGGTGTAATCTGATATTTCTTTGCGCTTCCGGTTTAGCCGGAAATGATCCTAATTTTGATTTTTCAAATGGGATTATACTTTTTTCTCAACGCATTCGTAATCTACGAGTTAGCAACATGTGTCATACCTGACCGGAAGTGGAGTCACGGCTAGGGCTGTGCGATATCGGAACTTGAATATCGAATATCGATATTTAAAATTTAATCGATATACCGATATATCGATAAACCGATATATCGATATACCGATGTATCGATATATCGATATACCGATACACCGATTTATCGATATATCGATATACCGACAACTAAATATACCGATTTATCGATATATCGCCTTATCGGTACTTATACAATTGTATCGACATCGTTACTGTGGTATTATATCTGTAATCGAGTAACATCTTAGTTTTAAGAGCTAGATAGGTATGAATAGGTAATAGTCCTTTTTCTGTAGTTTCTTGATGTTAGTTAGTTAATAATATTGAAATCAATTATTGATTGAATCGATTGGATTGGAGCGCTCAAACATTATTGTTTACGTTGTGCCCTGGAAAATAACGTAGGATTCGAAATAAACGATATTAGGACCCAAGGGTGCTTTGAAAAACATCAGTTGCGATGTCCAATTTTCTGCAAGTCGTTTAAATAAGTATAGTAATTCCTACCATCACTTGTTTAAATTGTTTATATACTAATTGTTTATACACTGCACGAAAATATTGATATCTCCAACGCAAAAATTCCTCAATTTTGTCAATTCATTTAAATGTTAGCCAGTTGTCAACAAATGACTGAATCAGACCGAATACCTACTCCTACATTTAAAAGAAGTCAGAACTTCAGAAGTATCATTATAGGTATCGATATACGGGACACCGGTTATCGATATACCGGTATATCGATATACCGATATATCGATAATAACTTATCGATATATCAATATATCGATATATCGATATATTATCGATAACTTATCGATATATCGATATTTCGGTATATCGATAACACACTTTTATCGATATATCGATATATCGATATATCAATTGAAAGTCGCAGGCCTAGTCAAGAAAACGATTAAATGACTCGTGCATTAATCACCCTTAAATGAATTCGATTGGATAGAAATTTCAAAATGAGTCTGATTGATTGGTTTAGAAGGTAATTTGGAAATAATCGCTTATCATACCACAAGTGCATGCTATTTAATCGGTTAAATTTTGAAAATGATTACGAAAGCTTGTTGCCGGTGGTAAAATAATGAGAACTAAATTGTCATTTATTATCTGATTAAAGCCCGAGAGCTTTAGCTCGAGGGCTTTAATCTTTGATAATAAATGGCAATTTAGTTCGAATTGTTTTACATATACGTCAACAAAGCTTGAGTAATTATTTCTAAAATTTAACCGATTGCAATAGCGATGCACGAGTGGTATTCGGTAAGATTATTTCACAAATTAAACTCTTGTTTTGATAAAATTATGATTTTTTAAACCGGGGTTGCCTATACTCAAAAGCCCAATATGATGTTGCGAACGAGCCTTTATAGCTCATTGACATTAATGACGTTTGAGGTTAGGAACCGTGCAAACAAAATGTTATTGAGTTTTTAGGATATATCCAGAAGAAATCAGCGTTCTTTATGTCCAAAAACGCCTAAAATATGGTTTTTGGAAAGACTTGTGTTTGGTGGTCGTATTTGTGGACCTTTATTTCCCATAATTTTGTTTAAGTGGTGATTTTCAGCAGTGAACAAATTGTGTTTAAAATCAAGTGGTCATCGGAAACGATTAAATGACTCGTGCAAACACCGATAAAATGCATTAATCACTCTTAAATGAACTTGATTGGATAGAAATTTAAAAATGAGTCTAATTGATTGGTTTAAAAGGAGATTTGAAAATAATCGATATAAATTCAATTGCGCAATTACTTTTTTTTTAAATATTTTTCTTAATTTCAAATTTTTAATGTTAAACCTGTTAAGTGTTGAAGTTGCAAAAAAAAATAATGTCGTGGTCTGCCGAGATGTACGCTTAACGTCAGATTTTAATTCTTTTTTTTTAACTTTTATTTCCCAATGAACATTAGTCGAAGTCACAGGTTGTTTTATAGACTGTTTATAGTGGTTCCCGGGATATATAATCTAGTAACGTCAGTTTATAAAATTACTAATTTGTATCAGAAGTCTATAACAGTTTTAAAAGATCACTAAAAGTAACAATTAACTCTGGATTTATAACTTGGTTGCCGAAACATCATTGCCACCGTCTTATAAAACCTCAAGTTTCCGCAGCTAAATGGTATATAAGAAAAATTTATAAAGGTTACCGTTCCTTTTTTATATAACCGAAAGTAACCTGTTTTTATAACTGTCTTGATAGTTACTCTAATAAATTGCGAAAACTGGAAGTTATGGATGACACCACTATATAACACGGTGACAAATAGTCACCATCAAGTATTACATTTTAGGTATGTATAAGTTTGCAATACAACCCTTATATAACATTTAGTTCCTTTAGCAAACAATATCCACCATTTTATTTTATTTTCCTTCATGTCATATGCACATCATACAGTAGAGTTTCCAACGTACAAAATGAGTGCAGTGAAGAAAAGTTGGAAAAAAGTTAAAAGTTCAATTTTCACCTTACATAAATTTGAGGTTATGAGTAAACGTCGGTTGACTGATCAAGAACAGAAGTTTTATAAGATCACTAAAGGACTACAATCAGTAACGGAACATAACTTAAGGATTCCCCGATTCTCCCATCACTTCGAAGCCCCGATGGTACCATTAGTAATTTTATACCCCCAGAAGATATATAAGGACACCATTTTTTGCCTTTTATGGATACGTACCCTTACTTTAAGTTACATATATTACATTTTGAAAAATGAATAGCATTTTTCAAGAGCTTTAATTTTATTTTTGATATTTTTTACACCCGGCTTATTTTTACATTTCTGGAATCTAGGTGCCCTGAATATCGTAGTGTCATTTTATTGAGTTTTTTCTTTTTTTTGGGAAACTTGTTTGTTGGTGGACAAAAATGCCAAGTTGGTGGTTTCATTGTAATTTGTAAGAAGAAAAAATTATCCGTTTTCATGGACTAGATGTAAGCGGCATAGTGCCGTTTTAAAAAAATAAGTATCAAAAAACGTTTTTCAATATTTTGAAGCGCCCCAAATATATGGTTTAAATAAGCCCGGCCCAAACCCAATTTTTTAAATTTTATAACAAAACTGACTCCCATAAAAGACAAAAAATGCCTGTCACAGCACTCTAAGTCCACTCCCAAATTTCTCCAAAGACAAGAAAGAACTCACCAAAATTATACTACAATACTTAGAATGACCTTTAGATTCCAAAAATGTAAAAATATACCGGGTGTTCCATTTACAAATTGAAAATTATAGCAATTTTCGTCGAAACCGGTAGTGATAGAAAGTTGAAATGTATGTTAAAAAATGGTTTCCGGTGGGAATATTTACTGATGAGGAATTTTTCATATTTCTATCTTAGATAATAGAAAAGTTATTGGAGCGTATATGGTCTCGTTGTCACCCGGTATGTTATATTCTATATGTACTAATAAAATATAATCATGGTTTCAAAAAATGACAGCGATAGAATTAATTGTTTAGACGAGGCATGATGTAGAATAAACACCGACGAGTTGGCGGGGCGTGCTGCACGACCCTTTTTTTAACATCAGAATTAAACAATATAATTAATATAATATTAACCGTATAAGTAGAGGACGCATATTCACGAAAGTAGATTATTTAACATTGAATAAACCATCATCATAAAATATTTAGATAGGTAGGTACTTACATGATCTAACATAACTTATTTACATATCAGCTTCTTAATTATTTCACATGTTATAATAATAGCTAATTATATACATATTAGTCATATTTTCTTTCTAACTTCACATAATTAATATTAATAACTACAAAAATAACGCGGTGATCACTATAGCCCACGCTCCCCTACCTAATTATTTTCAACAGTAGTAAGGCCTGAAATTCTCTCAATTTCAATGGCGCATGAAATTTCAGAAGGCAGATCAGCAAATTACACGGTAACATAGAATGCGCCATAATTTTTTACCGCTAGATTCTCGTTTATTTCGTTTTTAATGCGTGAAAAAATGGTGAAAAGTAATAACTTGTAGTGTCAAGTGTCGCTCATAGATCTGGTTGCTAAAACGAACAAACACCATTAATCTTCCGTAAATCAGACAGAGAAACTAGACAATAAAATAATTATGGGTGATGGGGTGATCAGAAGAGAAAGAGAGAAAACCAGAAAGCAAAGGCAACAGAAACGTTTCAGTTACCGGTATAAATTATGTTTTATAACGGTGACCAAGATATTGCGGGAACCCACTCTGGTAACCAATAACTTGAGCAGACTGGATATATAGCAGTTATATAAGGGTTGCGGACCATTCATTATAAATCTGTTTGTTAGTGCCGTAGCAGAATGCGGAGGTACTCTTGTCTTAGCTTATTCGCTCGCTCGCTCCTCAGTCTGTCCGTCGGATAACTTGAGAACGGATTGAGATATCGAGCTGAAACTTGGTAGGCAGCTTCGTCTCCCGAAAAGTAAGGCGGGGATTGCTTTTGGGCCATATCGGACCAAGGGGGTGGGAGCTAGGGGTGAAAAACCGAAAAATTACTAATTGCAATAACTCGAGAACTAGTGGAGATATCTTGCTGAAAATTAGTATGCACGTTCGACCTTCAAGTCTGTTGAAAGTGAGGGGGTGCCAATTTCGGGGGATGAAATTTAGGGGATGAAAACCACAAAAAATATGATAACTCCGCAAGGGTTGCACGCAGCTGTCGGAAACTCAACGTACACACATATATCGGTGAAATCTTGTGGGGGATGCGTTTTTTCGTAAAATCGAACAAATGGGGTGGAAATTAGGGGTAGCAACTCGAAATTCCGCTTAATAAGTACTAGTCGAAATTGGCGTCATTCGATAGCTTTCCATTAATTATTCAAAAAAGGTGTCATTCATATTTTGCGAAAAACCACCCTTATAGGCGCTACAACCCCTAACATGCAGAAACACAAAAATACGAGTACTCAAAAACTACTCAACGTATCAAGGCAGAATTTGGTTTGTGAATTTCCAGTGACATTATAGGTGGATGGACAAATTTTCAAAAATATCTAACAAAGGGGATGAAATTTAAGGGTTGAAACTTGAAATTTCTTCAAGTAAATGGTAGCCTAAAATTACGGGGTTCGATAGATTTCGGTCAACTATTGAAAAAAGGTCTTATGAGTTTTCAATCTAAAACCAACCCCTGGGCCATTAACCACCCCTAACTCTTTGCAAGTCGATAATTATATTTTATTTATTTTTTCTGAAACCCTATTGGTTTATTTATGAACAACTGAAGTCAGTAAATACGCAAGGAGTTATGTCACACCGGAAAAATAAACTCACCCCTGTAAATCATAAAGGGGTGAAATCATGAGGTGTTGAAAACATGAATCTACAAATTACCTTAATTTTTAAACGAATTGGGTTAGGGTGGTGAAATTGAAAACACAACTTCCTTTAGGGCATGTGGGGGTGGTGAAATAGGGGGTTGGAGTTTAGGGGTTGAAACATCCATAAAGCCCTGTAATTTGACACAGAGAAGCAATATCTTCTGCGAAACTGTGACATCTTACACACTGCATCTTCGAGAAGGGAAGATCGAATTTTAGGAGAAAATTATCGAAGGGGATGAAAGTTAGGGGTGGAAACTCGAATTTTCAATGAAGAATGTATAGTTGAAAATATTACCATTCGATAGCTTTCTATTGATGGTACAAAAAAGGTCTTATTCATCATTCGCGAAAAACGACCCTTAAAGGCGGTACAACCCCCTAACATGCCGAAACAAAAAAATGCGAGAACTCAAAAACTGCTCAACGTATCAGGGCTAAATTTGATGTGGTAATTTACAGCGCCACTGTAGGCGGATGGGCAAATTTTCATTAATATCTAACAAGGGGGATGAAATTTAAGGGTTGAAACTGGAAATTTTTTCATGTAAGTGGTGGAATAAAATTATGGGGTTCAATAGATTTCGGTCAACCATTGAAAAAAGTCTTATGAGTCTTCATCCTAAAACCAACCCCTACGCTACTAACAACCCCTAAGTCCTAGCAAGCGGAGTAAATATATTTCATTTATTTTTTTTTTGCTTTCTTCTAATTTGTTATTAATTTAAAGTGATTTTCATTAATTTTTGACCCATCCACAATTTTTCAACCCCTTTCATGATATGTGAACCCTCAAAGAGCAAAATTTACCCAGACCGCTTCTTTTTCGGGTGATTTCCGCTGGTTAATTTTGTAAAATTCGCGCAGTTTTGCCTTATGAATTGTTCTTGCCTTTTTCACTTTTTCGACCCCTTCGCAATGTTTCAACCCCCAAAAGTCAAATTTGCATAATTGGCTTATTTTCGTGTTATTTTCTGTAATTCTACTTAATTACGATTAATTCTCATCCCTTTTAACTTTTCATCCCCCTTTACAATTTTTCAACCCCCTAAGTGTTTATTTTGCAAAATTCACATAATTTAGTTTTCCTTCGGTAATAAATTGAACTCAATTGGATTATGTTTGTCTTTTCACTTTTCCAACCCCCTTCGCAACATTTCAACCCCCAAAATCTAAATTTGCATAATTGGTTTACTTTCGTGTTATTTTCTGTAATTCTGCTTAATTACGATTAATTCTCATCCACTTTGACGTTTCATCCCCCTTTACAATTTTTCAACTCCCTAGGTGTTAGTTTTGCCAAATTCGGATATTTTCGTTTTTCTTCTGTAATAAATTGAACCCATTTGGATGATGATTAAATTTTTCACTTTTTTCATCCCCCTTCGCAATGTTTCAAGTCTTCAAATGCTAAATTTACATAATTGGGTTAATTTGGTGTCATTTTCCGTAATTTTACTTAGCCACGGTTAATCCTGATACCTTTTGATTTTTCATCCACCTTTACGATTTTTCAACCCCCTAAGTGCTAATTTTGCAAAATTCGCATAATTTCGTTTTTCGACGGTTATAAAATTGAACGCATTTGGGATTCAGTTTACCTTTTACAAGTTTTCAGTTTCCTTCGCAATAGGTAGGTATAAGTGCTTATTTCAACCCCCACAAAAGTTTTAATTGCATAATTTGGTTATTTTAGTGTTTTATTTCGTAATTCTACTTAATCCACACTTCATTTTCATTCCTCTTGACTTTTCATCACCTTTTTTCATTACCTTGGACTTCTCATTCCCTTTTTCAACCCCCTTAGTGCTAATTCTACATACCTACTTCGCAAATATGATGTTTTTTTGTTAACTCTCTACTGTTTAATTATGTACGGCCAATTTTCATAATTTCGTCTTTTTAACACCACTGTGCGTCTGCGGAGGCACTACTACTAGGTGCAGATTTATAAAATCTGCACCCGACTCCACCAGTAAATTCAGCTCGCCCCTACATACACATTAACAAGGTAAACATCTACAGGGACACACATCGCATTGATATACATCTTTCGTTGGCTTTTTTATATGGTGACTAGTTTGTTGTCACCGTGACCCTTATATGATTCGCCACTTAAGCTCTTTAAGAGGTATATTGTGGTAGCAGAAATGTTTTGATCACCACCATCATGTGACCTTCAGTTTTATTAGCAGGTGATCGCAAAGTCGTGAGCACTTTTATAAACCAAAAAATGTTCATTGGGTTAGTAACTAATCAATACCGCCCCGGAACCCCGTCAGGGTTTCCGTGGTTTTCATTTTATACAAACAATTTTTAATGTTCGTCAATTAATTAAGTTTGCCCTTGAAGAAGGCCTTAAATAAAGGCCGAAACGTTGGCTATAACTTGAAGAGTTTTATTGTATTCAATAGTCCAATAACCCAATAAGAACATCGATTAAACATTTTGAAGTAGGACGATAAGTTAAGAAATATATGTGACTGTAATTGGGCATTTGAATTAGCATAAAAAAAAACAAAGTTGGCGTGTATTTTCGTTTTCCAAAAATCTCAAATTTTCAGATTTCTTTGATGTTTTTGAAAATTTAGGGTGGCCGTGACTCCACTTCCGGTCAGAAATGACACATATGTTGCTAAAAAATCGTAGATTCCGAATCCGTTGAGAAAAAGGTTTCGGCATGTTAGGGGTTGTACCATCGCGGCCACCGAAAAGTGCACGATGGCTTTACAATGCATTTTTTAAAGATTTTTATCACAATGAAGATGGCTTTGTTTCAGTGATCTACCAGGGTCATTCGAAGCGCTAATCTTCATAGTTAGTTATTACATGAATAACCATCGCATCCAGCAAATGCCCTTTGTGCTATCGATTTTCAAAACATAAGGAAAAACCAAATCGTGCACTTTTCGGTGGCCGCGATAGTACCGCCTTTAAGGGTCTCATAAGACCTCTTTTCAATAGTTGACCGAAATCTATCGAACCCCGTAATTTTATACCGCCATTTACTTGAAGAGAATTTCAAATTTCCACCCTTAAATTTCATCCCCTTTCTTAATTTTTATTAATTTTTCTTTAAATTGGCAATTTTCAGATTTTTTGTAATAACTCAGGAACGAATAAAAATATCGGGGAATTCTCTTCAGATTCTTAATCGTCAAGAAATATCGCAACTTTTCTCTAATTTAACCGACCCCTTATCTTTTACCTTTTAGGAGATCCCACGTACTTACTATACAACATACTAAAAGTCCTGATAAATCCAGGGTGTGCGTTAGCCGCTATACTGAAACTAAATAAAAGTTTCGTCTTTCATCAGAACTATATTCATTGCTACTGTCCACACTTTTATTACGAATTGCTGCCAATAAAGGCTATCCGAGAAATAATTTTTCAAACTATTTTTGCAGGTATTCCTATTGAACCTAAAATTCACAATAAAACAGCGTTGGAATTTTTCAAACTTTGCGTATGACGAAAGTTTCGTTTCCCAATAGTATATCTTAAAAAAATGGTGGACATCCAATCCCCAAAAACATCAAATCTTTACATTTTAGGATACTGAAGGAAACCCAAAAAAGTGGTTTTTGAACAAATGTCTGTGAACACGCTACAGCCCAAATTACTGGGCCGATCTGGCTGATAGTTGGAACGTGGACATCCTATGGATTTGGGCAAAGCTGAACAGGTTTTGAGCCAAATCGGCCCAAAGGAAGTGCCATTTTTACACATCTACTTTAAAAATTTAAATGCAAACCCCCATTTTTCACGTTACCAAATGAAATTCTTCAAATTCTGCTTCTAAAAATGTATTCACACTTGCGCCCTTTTGGCCAAAAACGGTGCCGTGAAGAAAACCCATGCATAACTGTATACAGTGCGAGTGTAAAGTATGGAATAAAATTCCTTAAATTTTTGTCTTTGATTTGTGACAAAAATCCTCGGACAGGTCAATTTTATTTTTGTAATGCGGAGTTGATGGAGTGGACAGTTATTTTCTAACACTTCCGGTTTAACCGGAAATGGCCTTAACTTAGTTTTTTCAAATAGAATGACACTTTTTTTCTCAACGGATTCGGAATCTACGATTTTTTCTGAGTTAGAAACATGTATCACACTTTACCGGAAGTACAGTCACGGCCACCCCAGATTTTCAAAAACATCGAAGAAATCGGTCAAAAACCAAGATTTTTAAAAATCGCAAGTACACGTCAATCTTATTTTTTTGTTACAAATTCAACTGCGCGATAACATTTTAAAAAAATTGTTTTTGTTATTTTGGCAGATTGTGAAAAGTGAAAACATTTGAAAAAACAAAGACAAATAAAAGGAAACTAAATTGCGCAGTTGAATTTATATCAAAAAAATAAGGTTGACGTGTATTTGCGATTTTCCAAAATCTTCGGTTTTGACCGATTTCTTCGATGTTTTTGAAAATCTGAGGTGGCCATGACTCTACTTCCGTTAAAGTGTGATACATGTTTCTAACTCAGAAAAAATCGTAGATTCCGAATCCGTTGCGAAAAAAGTGTCATTCTATTTGAGAAAACTAAGTTAAGGCCATTTCCGGTTAAACCGGAAGTGTAAGAAAATAAAAAATAAAATCGACCTGTCCGAGGGTTTTTGCCACAAATCAGGGACAAAAATTTAAGGAATTCTATTCCATACTTTATTTACACTCGCACTGTATTTTTATTATCGGATTTGATAGCTGATTTTTTTGAAACACTAGTCATTTTTTCGAAAAATGTCCTTTTACTGTCATTTTTTCGAAAAATGTCGTTTAAGTGGCAACAAGGCCCGTTTTAGAATTCATTTTAACAAAAAAGATTGTCTTACTATCGGACTTGATAGGTGTTGCATTGCGGGATCAAAAAATTTTGTGCAATTTTTTCGAAAATTGCCATTTTAGGGGCGAAAAGGCCACCTTTTGAATTTTTCTTAGCAAAAGGGCATATGATTATTATCGAATTCGATAGCTGTTGCATTGCCGGATCGATAATCTTTTACCGTAGTGCCATTTTTTCGAAAAATATCATTTTAGGGGTGAAAAACATTTGTATTTTAGATTTTAGTACATGAACGCAGGGCGCAATGTGCACGAGAGCATCAGCAATCGACAACCGCTCGCACGCCCGTCTTTGGTTAAAGTAAAATGCTATATTTACTAATTCTGTGAAAAAGTAGAAGTTTCTACCGTCTCCGAGACTGCTAATTTTTTAAGCTATACATAACCGTTTGGATTTAATTTTAAAATAGTTGTAAAATTAAGATTTTTTCGCGAATGCTCTCATTTTCTTGCAAATTGTATGCTCTTTCCCTTGGATCAACGGTTTTCAAGACAAAAGCGGATCGGTCTTCGATGTCCACCATTTTTTCAAGATTCCTAGCGGCTAAAGCACACGTTTAGTACGTAAAGTACAAGATCTCAACGCAAATAACCATTGGTCCCTAATTAATTGCACATTTTTTCCTAATACTACTGGTCTGTTAGACGCTTGAGACTTTTGAGACAGTGAAGAAAATTTTAGTTGAATTTGTTCATTGTTTATTGTAGCTATCTTTTGCACATGATATTTTATATTAGGTATTTTAAGGTCAGTTCAGCATTAAATGTGAATTTACAGAATTGACACCCCAATTAAGTACACATTTAAAAAACCATCAACGTCATTTTTCAAATTCGCTTAAAATTAATTTTCAAGTCTTCACTCTCGTTTCCATAATCTTTGCGTTATAGTGGAAGCGTTCCTCTGTCCGTGCAGGCAAGCGGTAACGGACACGCTCTACTTTGAATTCTAGCTCCACATGCTGCTCCTAGTTTACTGGGCTCCCTCAGGATACTTCTGGTCCGGATCTGATAGGAGGAAATCCCACAATTTGTACTACAGGGTGTCCATGCCGTCCAAGGAGCCATCACACAATCTGTCGTTGCCTGTCCCCAAGTTGGGAGCGTTTCGGCAGAATATGTAGCACTAATTCGATCGTTCGATCTATTTTTGCACGCGACGTGGCACTTTTTTCTTTTCTGTAGTTTTCTGGGGCATGCTTTGCCGCCGTTTTGGGGATGTACCTGAAAATCAGAGCATTGCAAATCAGAAACTGTACCTTTTTCAGATGTAGGTATTAAGCGTCAATTGAACTTCAGATTTCGTCAAATAATAATAATAGCGTCTTTATTTCGTGGCAAGTATATACAAAAAAAATTATTTTTCTTCAACATTAACGGATTCCACGACGAAATGGTGATGTTCAGCATAATGCTGTTCTACCACATAACCATCGACTTAACACTATTGGTTAAATTCTATTCTTATTTTCATCACAATATGAACAATGAAAAATAACAATAAATCAAAGATTAACAAAAGCAATTAGTAAAGGAAATAGCATTGACGTTAAAAACGGGGATATTGATAATAATAATGCTTAAGGCATCAAGGAACCAAGCTATAATTTAAATAAATCAAATCATTCACACAACAATCCACCAAAGTTTTTTACGCAAATTGTCCTCAAAGCGCTATCACGTGACCGCAGGGCGTAAAGAGCAAAAATGAAGTACCTAACTCACAGGTGCATAAAGGGGAACAAGTCGTGAACATAACCTCACTTCTTTCCAAAGTGTGAATAAGGAAATGCATTTTCGTGTCATAACTCATAACTTCTGAAAAATGGCACAATTTCTTAAAATCGAAACGTTGGCTATTTAAGACAACCTTAAAAAGGGCGCAAACAAACCAATAGTGGAACTGGCGGGCAATTTGTTTGAACTTTGTTCTAATGCGCATGCCTGCACCCAGGGCCGGATTAAGCAATAGTGGGGCCCGGGGGCTGATCAATATGAAGGAGCCCCTTGATTGTGGGCCAGCTAAGGTGTGGAGGGGGGTTGCGTATTTCGTACTGTCAGGAGACTCTAAAAAGACTTAACTGCCACTAATTTTTCACGTGAAAACCGAAAATGCTAATTTCAACAAGAGGTATACACTGATGGAAGGTGATTTTTTCAAAACCGTTAGCGACCTGAAGTGTGATCCATCCTGCTTCCTCAATTTTGAGGGAGAATCAATTGGCATAAACTTCGAACTTCTAAGAGCCACTCACTTCGAGAAAAGTAGATTTTCATTGGTTTAAAACTGCAAAATTCGATAAAATCAATAAATTATGGCAAGTTTTAATCAAAACTGGATTTTGTATTATAAGAGATGCTAGTGAAACCATTGCCACTAGTTTTTCCAAGAAAAACCCTTAAAATTCAGTAGAAACTACACATTTTTACATTTTGTAAAAGCTTTTTGCGACCGCAAGTGTGACCTATCTTATTTCCTCAAATTTGAAGGAAAATCGATTGGGGCAAATTTCAAACTTCTAGGACTTACACACTTCGAGAAAAGTAGGTTTTCTTTCATTGAAAGTGCCAAAATAGAGTAAAACTAATAAAAATTACGTTTTGTTTTATTAAAGAGTCTAGTGAAACCAATTTCCAGTAATTTTAATGATAAAAACTTTAAAACGCGAAATTCACTAAAAAGCATACATTTTGTAAAAATTTTTTGCGACCGCAACTGTGACCTATCTTATTTCCTCAAATTTGAAGGAGAATCGATTGGGGCAAATTTCAAACTTCTAGGACTTACACACTTCGAGAAAAGTAGGTTTTCTTTCATTGAAAGTGCCAAAATAGAGTAAAACTAATAAAAATTACGTTTTGTTTTATTAAAGAGTCTAGTGAAACCAATTGCCAGTAATTTTAATGATAAAAACTTTAAAACGCGAAATTCACTAAAAAGCATACATTTTGTAAAAATTTTTTGCGACCGCAACTGTGACCTATCTTATTTCCTCAAATTTGAAGGAGAATCGATTGGGGCAAATTTCAAACCTTTAAGACTTACACACTTCGAGAAAAGTAGGTTTTCTTTCATTTAAAGTTCCAAAATAGAATAAAACTAATAAAAATTACATTTTGTTTTATTAAAGAGTCTAGTGAAACCAATTGCCAGTAATTTTAATGATAAAAACTTTAAAACGCGAAATTCACTAAAAAGCATACATTTTGTAAAAGTTTTTTGCGACCGCAAGTGTGACCTATCTTATTTCCTCAAATTTGAAGGAGAATCGATCGGTGCAAATTTAAAACTTCTAGGGCTCAGACACTTCGCGGAGAGTAGGTTTCTTTAACTTAAAGTTCCAAAATAGAACAAAACTAATAAATATTGGCAAGATTTAATCAAAAGTGCATTTTGTATTATCAAAGGCTCTAGTGAAACCAATTGCCAACAATTTTCCTGATGAAAACTTTAAAACGTGAAACTAGAAAGCATAAATTTTGTAAGTTTTTTGTGATCGCAAGTGTGACCCATCTTATTTCCTCAAATTTGAAGGAGAATCGATTGGTGCCAATTTCAAACTTTTAGGACTTACACACTTCGAGAAAAGTAGGTTTTCTTTCATTTAAAGTTCCAAAATAGAATAAAACTAATAAAAATTACATTTTGTTTTATTAAAGAGTCTAGTGAAACCAATTGCCAGTAATTTTAATGATAAAAACTTTAAAACGCGAAATTCACTAAAAAGCATACATTTTGTAAAAGTTTTTTGCGACCGCAAGTGTGACCTATCTTATTTCCTCAAATTTGAAGGAGAATCGATCGGTGCAAATTTAAAACTTCTAGGGCTCAGACACTTCGCGGAGAGTAGGTTTCTTTAACTTAAAGTTCCAAAATAGAACAAAACTAATAAATATTGGCAAGATTTAATCAAAAGTGCATTTTGTATTATCAAAGGCTCTAGTGAAACCAATTGCCAACAATTTTCCTGATGAAAACTTTAAAACGTGAAACTAGAAAGCATAAATTTTGTAAGTTTTTTGTGATCGCAAGTGTGACCCATCTTATTTCCTCAAATTTGAAGGAGAATCGATTGGTGCCAATTTCAAATTTCTAGGACTCGAAACACTGTGTGTTTAGTTTAATTTTGCGTATAATGCATCGTAATACACAACAGTAAGTACTTAGTTGTTAGGAATACTGTTTGCAATAATTACTGAATTGCAAAATTGCGGGGCTCCTACTAGTTGGGGGGCCGGGGGCTGCAGCCCCCCTAGCCCCCCCTTAATCCGGATCTGCTTGCTACAGTGGTTGGAAGTAATTGAACGATTGCTCGTGAGGCTAAGGTACACTGTTTAAATATTAACGCTGACAACACAAAGGCATTGTTGTTCGGGAAGAGAGTTACGTGTTCGAGTAAAAAAAGATGTGATTTTGGTTGACGGAAAAAATATTGACTTAGTTGATGCGGCTAAAAATTTGGGTTTGATTTTAGATAATGAACTTAGGTTCAAGTCTCATGTAGACAATTGTATTCGTGAGGCTTATAAGAGTTTAAGGCACTCCTTTGAAGGTAGCTTTGTGTGATGCGTTGGTTCTCTCCATTTTTAACTTTTTTGCTCCTGTATACTCACCTTGCCTCACTCCTGCAACTGTAGATAAAATACAAAAGGTTTAGAATTCGTGTCTTAGGTTTATTTAGGGAATCAGGAAGTATGTTCGCATCAGTCAAGCTAAAAGATGTCACTGTCTTTTTCATAAAATAGTGTTACATAAAATACCACCTTCTAAGTAATAAAATCAACCATCGAACTGATGTGCACAACTTGTATCTAAGACATAGGGGTCTACTGAGTGTGCCCAGTCACAAGTCCAAATTATTTGAGCGGTCCTTCTCTTATCAGTTGTGCACATTGTATAATGACACGCCACCTTGGTTGAAAATTCAAAACTGTGAAGGTACAAGAGCTGAGATTTTCAACTGAAGCATGAAATCAGGATTAGAACAAATCCGAGAAACAATTGAAGCACGATTTTTACCAAATAATGAACACTCAGTTTTGGCTTTCAATGTTAAACCATGTAATCTAGAAACATTTGCAGCAACTTCTAAATCCTCATTGACCATGCAGTTGCTGCCTGAAGTTCCGCACAGTCAAAAGAAAAGTACGGCTGTGAATCGTCTGCATACAGAGCAATAACGCAAGTCTGAGAACAAATCCGAAGCGTATACGAGAAAAGGAGTGGCCCCAAAATGCTTCCTTGAGGGACACCCTTCATAGTTTGACTTACCATGGTCACTCACAGTACACTGAAACCTAGATTTCAAATAGTCCTCTAGAAGTTGAAGAGATTTTACATGGAAACCAAAATATGCAAGTTTGATAAGAAGGGTTGAATGTTCAAGTGTATCAAACGCCTTACTATAATCTAATAGAATGAGAAATGTATACTGTCTACGGTGCCAGGCTCTAAAAATATCGTCTGTGACTTTAAGCAAGGCAGTTGCAGTACTATAATGTGACCTAAACCCAGACTGATTTAAACCAAGAACCGATTTGCTGCTAATGTAATCAATAATCATTCATCTGACCCCACATGATCTTTTCAAGGATCTTGGAAGCAGTCGGTAGAATGCTAATGTGGTTGTGGGGTTGTTAATTTTTGGAATCGGTTGCACGTATTTTCAGTATTCAGGAAATACACTTTCATGAAGACACCTGATGATTATGAAAGTTAGGTGCACGGCTAAATGAGGAAGCACCAAGCCAACGTAGCTCAGAACACCAGTCGTAAATTGGCACAATTCATTTTCAGAAAGTCAGAGCGTATTTTTGATTAATCAATTTCAATTCATGCCTTATGAAAATCACGCGTGTTCCCAAATTCATTTCACTCTTTCCATGGATAATAAAGTATACGTAGACTTACTTACTTTGATGTATCGAGATTTGACCTTGTATCCTTTGGTACAAGGCTCCGAGGTGCTGCAAGGCCCCCAAATCGACCACTTGCTAACTTTGCAATCGACAATAGGTCCATCTGGTTCAGAGCTGATAATAACATTGGAATAAGACGGAATGTTTATGGAATTTTCCTCGCATGTCCGATGGTAACATTCAACAACTTCCATGTATTTGGAACAATCCGGATCATCCTGTCCTTCTTCGTCATCCCCTTCAGAAGTTACAGTACGGTAGCGGTATTGCAAACCAGAAGAGTCGCAGGTTGCGTTGCAGGGGGACCATTCATCCCACAGGGTATTCGGGCAATTATCCTTATGGTCCAGTCATATTAGACATTGGACCTGAGAGTAAGTCCCAACACGCTGCAAGCACGACAGAAGGGCCCAATGAACATTTTCTGTTGCTAAGAGTGAGGAGTTTTTTTATAAGGGATGTATAAAAGTAACAGGTTTGTTTAAAAGTAGTCGTAGTTTCGTTATGGTTTTAAAACAACTCTTGTGTATAAAACTTGAAGTTAAGGTTACCGGAGCCGAGTTATTTGTTCTTGAAATTGGCAATACCTTTTCACCCCAAGCAAGAGGCACAAACCGGTGCAAACATTCCCCCAGATATTAGAGGCTATTTACGACCCCTCCGCAGTTGCAGCCTGATAGAACCTAGTCGCAAGTCCAATGTCTAACATGACTGAGAAGCTAACAATCATTTCAATTTCACACCCTTACCGTTTTGAGTGAAGATGGATCGCAATCTTCATCCCTGTTTTCTTCGCACTCTTCGTTTCCTTGAACGTCAACTTTACCTCTGCATGCATTAACATTGTCAGGACTCAACAAGGCCCGTTCCCTCGTTTTAACCCCCTTTCCACAACTGACGCTGCAGTTTGACCACAACCCCCACTCTCCGGTTTCACAATTCTCTCCCACTTCTTCGGAAACCTGCTGGTTGGAGGTGCAGTAATCTCCTTGGCAAGCTTTAGATTCTGTTATCACTTCCTGGCAGTACCTGTCAGCTCCTGTTCTGACGTAATTTCTCTGTCGGAATTTCGAGCAATATGTTCCTACTTGTTGGCAGAGAGACCAGGGAGTCCATTCGGTTGTCGCGCAGTTGGGATCGACGACTTCGTTGCTTTCTTCTTCGGGGTTTTCGGAATTGCAGATTTGTTCGTATTCTTTTTGCAGAGTGACGTGGAGTCTTGCCAGGGGTTTGATTGGTTCTCCTTCGGGATTGTGGAAGGGGGATTCCTCGCGATTGGGGTTGTTTGTGGTTATTCGCCTTATGGGTTGTTTTGGGCTGGATGGAGAGCGATCCTATGATAGAAATAAGATTGATTGAAAAAGTGAATACATTGAGAATAGAAATAAAACTGTTAAGGGAAGAAAGCAAAGTGCTATTTGTTGGTGGGCATAGACAACGTGTACATCCTAAGTCACGCGGAAAGAGAAATACAAAAGAAAAAAGGGATTAAAATGTACGCGTTTGCTAGTGTGGATAGAGGGAAACTGTGGAAGCACATGAGCAAAATAGGACTGAATAGGAAGCTGGTAAGAAGGATAAAAGAAATATATAATGAAACAAAGAATGTAGTCAGAGTGAATGGACAAGAGAAGGAGTAAGACAGGGATGCCCGCTGAACCCAACGCTGTTTACAATTTATATAAACGATATTGATGAGATTGTTGAAAATAGAAGTTTAGTTAATCAAGTACGTTAGAGATATTTGAATTGTCAATTTTGAAAATAGATTGTTTGAACGGTTTTTAAAAGGTGCTCTTTTATTGATTTACAGATTCTCTCCATTAAACAACAGAGATGTTTAAAAAGGCGCAGGTAGGGGGGGTTGTGGTGGGCAAAGAGAAATTGTGGTGTTTGGCATATGCAAATGATTTGGTGATGGTAGCGAACGAGGAGAGAGGAATGAAAGATATGATAAGAAGTGCAGAGGGTATATGAAGAGAAAAAGGTTGGAAGTAAATGTGGAAAAAACGAAGATGATGGTTTTTGCGACAGGGAGAGGAAGGGCAAAAGAAAGTGAGTGGAAGTGGAATGAAAGGAAAATAGAGCAGGAAAGGGAATTCAAATATTTGGGGTACTTATTTAATGAGAGGAATACTTACAGAGCGCATGTAAGAGAGTTAGTCAAAAAAGCAAATAAGGTAGAACGGATGATTTGGGGAATTGGAGGGAGAAAGTTTGAGCATGATTTTAAGAGAAGAGGAATGATGTTTGACAGTTTGGTGAAAAGTTGATGAACGGAGCGAAAATCTAGGGGTGGGAAGAACAAGACCAGGTGGAGAGAGTGCAGGATAAGTACATAAAATGAGTGCTTGGAGTAGATATGGAGACACCGGATACATAATAAAGGAAGAAACGAAAAGGAGTAAGTTAAGAGTGGAGACAGGGAAAAGGGCGGTGAAATATGAGGACAGAATGGGAGAAAGAGGAGAGTGTAAGATATTACAGGAGTGCTGGAAAGAGAAAAAGGGAAGGAAAGCCAAAGATATTACGAGAGGAACGGATACGCAAGGGAGGATATAGAAAGACGCAGGGAACAGGGGAGATGGATGAATGGAGCGATGTGGGAAAGAGATAGAGACATAGATGTACAGGAAAGAAAAACAAAAATCAGAGAATCAAAATTTAACGCAAAATATGAGAATATAATAAGTGAAGGGTTACCAAGTTACTTGGAGAGGGAGAGTGGGAAAGAAAAAAGAATGATAGCGAGATTCAGATGCGGAAATGAGGAGAGGGAAAACAAGTTCTGGCTGAAGGAGGAAGAGAGAAAGTGCAGAGTATGTGGAGAGGAGAGAGAGACGGTAGATCACCTGCTGGAAGAGTGTGTGGGAATGAGAGAGGAGGAAAGGGAGAGAAAGAGTATTCTGAACGGATGGGGAGAGGGAATGGATTGGATGAAGGAAGTCGAGAGAGCGAGAGAAAGCAGAAGACAACCGAGAGAGAAAGAAGTAGCCGAAGAAGAAAAAAAAAGAAAACTAGACCAAAACATGGTTGTTGGTGGGCAAACAAGACGAACTCACATGAAATGTTAGTACGAAATAAAAGTGGAAGGAATGAACAAAAAGAGGAGAAAAGGAAGACATAGAATGATAGTGTTAAAAAGAGGTCGAGGAGAGGAATTTAAAAAACACAGAGAAAGAGTATAAACCTCTGCATAGAACGCTTACATTGTAAGAAATCCCATCATCAGTCCCCACATCCCAGGGGTACAAATTCAAAGTCCTCGACTGTACCCAAGAGCAATTCCTCAGACACAGCTCCAAATTAGCAACACCAACAATCCAGTCAGGCGAAGGCGTTATCTTTGACACCAGCGAAATCAAATGGCTTTTGTTGTCCACCCTAAAAACGGTGTAAGAAGTGCCTGTTATGTTAGGATAAGTCAACTCTCTGGCTTTGATAATTGTCCTAATATCTTCGCTCTGTAATTATTTCATTATTCAGAATTAGTGTCACGTAGAGCTTACCTTTACCATATCTTTGAGCTCGTTTTCCAAAGTACTGGTGTCACCGGCCTCTGCTAGTAGTTGTAAGCCCTCACTAGCCATTCCGTAGTAGTTCCAGAATGATTTGAAGATTTTATGGGATGCGCCCACCACATCGCTGAATTTTGTTGTCCATATATCGGTCGGGTAGTCTTTAGGGTGAGTGTTTCTAGACCACATTCCTTGGAAGGCTACCTGTATTAAACCGTTTTTAAAATTGTGTGTCCATCCAAACGTTCTAAAGACATTTAATTAAATCGACAATGCTGGACTTGGACTTAAAATGAATGAGTATTGAGTATGTTTTCGAACGGCAGTAGACTGTGATTATGTTTTTTTCAACTTGGTCACTATTTAGCTTATTATTATTATTATTGTTGTCACACAAAAATGACAAAATTAATCAGGGTTGAGCAAAAAGAAACAGATAATTAGGTGTCTTCTCCAAATCAAAGAAGTTCAGTCTGATCTAACCGATGGAGACGTACACCGACGCGTTACAAATATATTTGTTTGTACATATAAGTAGGGTAAATGTGTACAAGAGCACGCACCTAGTGGATGTTTGGTGATCATAATTTTGTTTGAACCGAAAAAACTGCATAATCACTAAGGAACATACCATGTAATTCATTTTTGCACAGAAGCTATTAAAAAGAAAGATGTTTGCATTTACAGGGTTAGGTGCAAATTCGTACTCTTGTACACAAGCCTGTTCAAGAGTGCGCGAATGGAAGCTTAAGAGTGCGCATTATATTTTCTGGGTAAGTTTTTTTTGTATTGCAGGAGTAAGAAGAGGAAACTATTTTACCACCCTGGTATTTGGGAACATTTCCATGGTTCAGTCTTTTTTTTAAGTCAATTCAACTACTCTTCTTTACTGTCGTACCCTCGGCAATTCTACGTTTAGCTTTCGGCAAAGTTTTTTTAAGTGAAAATTAGTTTTCTGTGACTTGTTCGGTTGTCTGCTCATCACAAGTTTCAACACCACCATTCAAAATAAACGCGCGCACTCTTGAGCACTCTTGTACGTTTTTACTTAAACCCCCTTTTCTTCAAGTTGTTTGTTTCTGCTTACAGTTTTCAAGCAAATGCCAATGTTTACACAAATAAGTAACCGTGCTATCAAACTACTAGAACCATCATAGCTAATAATGTTAGTACTTGCCGCTTAAACAATAAAAGTGTAGCTGGCAAAAATTACACCAACACCCCCTCAGACATTTAAATGCCATTATTGGAAAAACTGTATTTCCAGGTAGATTTCTGTTTTGGCCACAGACGCCTTTCATGTGCCTCATTGCAATTACTAGCAGCAAATATTTAAAAGATGACGCTACTATAGAAAAATCATCAATGCGGACTCTTATACACATTTGTACATATTTACCCTACATACACATAATGTTTTTGTTCTTTTTTCAAGGCGTAAATACCTATTTTTTAGGTAAGGAAAACATTTTAATAATGGAGGCATTAAGACAGGGAGTTAGCAGCATCCATCATTAGGAAATTAGAGGCAACTTCAAAGGACACATTGGATTAAATTCCATTAATAAGGTTTTACAATAATTATCATTGTTAGATTCGACTAGTGACCAAAAATGATATTCTCAAGAATCTACGGTTCAGACAGATCTAACATAAGTTAAGGAACACCTTGAGAAACGTAATCATGCAAAACTTCGTCGTAGATAGTACCTAAATGTAGTTTTAAAGCAACTTAATAAATTACAAATATTTTACTCGAGATTTCACTTCAGTACCAGTTACCACCCCTATCGCCTCTACAATCTTTGTAAGCAATTTTCTTTTAATAAAAAATAAGATTCTGTTTCAATTTGATATCTTCAATGAATGGTCCATTCACAAAACGATGCTCATCGTCTTATATTGACTCGATCTTCATAAAATATTGATTGCATTAAAGACGCAGGATTTCTTCATCCAAATTTCATTACTGATCTGAAATAATTTTAGACTATTAAGTGATATCTTTCTTGAAATATCAGAACTTACCGCTTGTTTTACTTTTGAATTATGAATTATAAGTCATAAGCTCGAACAACAATTTCTGATTCTCTCTGCATTTTATTGAACAAATTCAACGAATCAACAAATTAAGGATGGATCTGTTAATTTCTGGATGAAAAGAGAATGTGTAGCTTATTTTATTAAGGACATTTAAATAGAAATCATGTAAGAAAGGAAAATCAACGAGGAACTCTTTTCAAACTATCAGATCTAGCAAATCAAGAAGAATCGGAGAATTAATTCACACCGATTTATGTGGGCCAATCTCTCTGGAAACTATGGAAGGTTATAAATATTTTCAAACCGTCAAGAAGACAAGACTCATTATGTGCAAGTACATATATGTATTTGTTGAAGTCGAAAAGTGAAGCAGGCCAAAATTTAATGAATTATTGTATCAGAAGATTTGAAACTGAATTTAATAGCAGAATTAGTAGAATTACCCCCATTTGCACCGGTTCCATTAAAAATTAATCTTCAGATGAAACCCCTAGAAACGATTATTGACACAATTGTTTCTAAGGAAAAGAACTATCGTTTAACTTTTAACGGAACCGGTGCAAATGGGGGTTAGAAGATTAGATGATAAGGAAAAGAATTTATTTCAGGAAAATTCAAGAATTTTCGTGGATACAAGTCAAGTAACACAGGACGGCGACTGGACGTCCACCAAACGTCCATATTCGTCCTGTACGGGACCGTACTATTTATGGTCGTATCATGGACGTACATTTGCGGACGATTTTCGAACGAACATCAAACGGACATTCTATGTACGTTCTCAGCTGGACGGTTCCTGACCGAACCAAAAATGGATGTACGATGGATATTCGCTCATGAACTGTTTGCGAACAAACCTACTTAGGACGTTTTATGTACGTTCCTATATAAACAGTCCTTGGATGAACCGATAATGTACATTCAATGGACGTTTTCGCTCGAACTCTTTACGGATAAACAAAAAAAATTGTAAAATGTTTACATCGCTGTGTAAAAATTGTAATATTAAACAGACTGCATCTGTTTGCCTCTGAATTGCTCTCTTTAAAGCAATATTCAGAATATCCAGTAATGGTCTATCTTTCGACGGTTTCTGGACGTCCGCTGAGGGTCATTGCATGTA
Source organism: Pycnomerus fuliginosus (assembly GCA_963924575.1). Classification (NCBI taxonomy): domain Eukaryota; kingdom Metazoa; phylum Arthropoda; class Insecta; order Coleoptera; family Zopheridae; genus Pycnomerus; species Pycnomerus fuliginosus. The sequence continues at coordinate 25,059,052 of OZ004622.1, forward strand.
CGTTTTCAGACGTATCGTTCCTGGACGAAACAGAAACTGCCGTACAGTGGACGTTCGATCACGGATTGTTTCTGAACAGACTTAAGTAGGATGTTCCACGTGCGTCCCTATATAAACAGTCTTCGGATGAATGATGAATTTAATAATGTAGATTCTATGGACGTTCGCTTTCGTACTCTTTACGGACTAACCAAAATTTTTGTAAAATAGTTTGCATCCCTGAAATGCAGCAATGAAAATACAACCGTTGTGCTGCTTATGATTAACAAAGTCTCCGCAAGATCTAAAAATTTACATGAATTATTTGAGATATTTATATAATGCAGGTACTAAGTATCTATGATTATCTGCACTTTCTTTTATTTTCGAGCCGATTGAACAACCAAATGGAACGAAATGAATCTGGGCTGATGAACAATTAAGTGTTGTGATTATTATTTATTTAGCCGACTAGGGAATGCAAGGTCGTGCAGACTGCAGATGGTATTTATTGCTGAGACTCTTTTGTCCACTTGCGGAGGGTAAACGCAGGTAGTCCGAGGAACAGGGACACTTGTATAGGTTTTAAGTTAGTCTCTACGAGAAATTTGCCCTGGGTCGTGTGTAATGGTTGGTATGCCAATATATTAATTAAATCCATTTGTGTATTATTGGGAGTGTTTTCCGTGGAGGTGTTAACGTGAGTGCATCATAAAGAAATTTTAGAATTCCAGACCAATTGGCCATCGTCTTTACAATCATCGTGACATCATCAGCAATCAGCACAAAGGCAAACAAAGGTTTGTAACGCTCATCATGAGTATATTCATAAGAGTATACCTACATTTCTTTAGAAATTGCATTCACGATCAAAAATTCACTCACATTCCATCATAAACATTTAATACCTACTTCTTATTGATATTTCATGATCGATTTTGAGAATTCTTGTAAATGTAAAATTTTCCGTCTTATTAATGAGCCTGGAATCTATTTTAATTCTTAATTGTCTTATTTCAGAATCAACGCAAATTGACCAGGATTTCCAACACAACAGAGAAAGGCGTGGAGAAATGCGGAGCACATTATTATTTAATTTAATAGTCGGTGGAAAAATGCACTAGTGAAAATCAAGTGTTTCGGTGTAGTGGGGTGTTTCTAGTGATAGTGCAAGTACTTACATGTTACTTATTGTTCAAGTTTTGATGTGTTTTAACGAATTTTCGCCATTAATGGTCCCATATTATATTGTAATAAGCTATTAAATAAACCTACATATTTTATAAAACATAGATCTATTTATTTTATTAATTATGCCCATCCTGGCGTATGTTCAAAAAGTGATCCGTATGACGTTCAGAAAGCATTTTGTAGATAGTACCATAATGGTACATAGGTCGTTCGCTGGAAATTCATTGACTGTCCATCAGAGGACGACCAATGGATGGACTGTGGACTACAACGGGACCAATAATTTGTTCTTAGATGGTCCTAAAATCGTCCACAATGATCTCTAAATCGTACGATTATGGTCCGTTTTGCTTCCAGAGTAATCAAAAATCGTCCATAAGACGTTCACGAATCATCCGTACATAGTGCCATAACCGTACATGTGTCGTCCGAGTCCGACCAGATGGTTCTGAATCTGTCCATTTTTGTGCACCGGGAATGTTCTATGAACGTCCATTTATTGTCCACAGGCCGACCACTGGATGGTCCTAGAACCACCTCACGGACCAAAATGGATGAATAATGGACGTACATAAGACATTTGTGTGTTACTTGGGAGGGAATGCGACTGGAGTATACTATGCCATAATATACGTCCCAACAGAACGGAGTAGCGGAAAGATTTAATCGAACCCTCTTGGATAAAGCTAGAATAATGTCTATAGGCACCGACATACCAAATAATTTTTTATGGGGTGAAGCTATAAGAAATGCTGCATATGTAATCAATCGCTATTTTTCTCCTCTTTAATTAATCGCAGTGAGCTAACATTTCCGGATAAAAAAGGTGAAGCAAGTTTTGAAGCTCTACGTGTAATTTGCTCAATATTAACCGAAATATTTGGGTGGTTCCAGTTAAAATGAGACACACTGTAGATTATGAAATATTCGCAATTACTCTGCAACCGGCAATTTTTGAGAAAATCTCTTGGATAGGTCAAATTGATTTAAATTCTTGCGAAACTTTTGATGTCATTTTTAGTGCCGAAGCATATGCGCAGGCACTGTAGTTTTAGTGAATTCGCTCGCTCGACCGCCCGCTCGCTCGCTCGGCCGGCCGTCCATCGCATAACATGAGAACGAAAGCAGATATCGAGCTGAAATTTTGTACACATGTGTATACTCCGAAAATCTCGGCGGGGATTATTTTTGGGCCATTTCGGACCAGGGGGGTGGGAGTTAGGGGTGAAATACTGAAGGAAATTACAATTTTCGACGTTTGATCGCGAACGCTGCCTCAACGCTTGAAGCTAGAGCAAAAGTTTGTAAGCAGGAATTGTCGGCAATGAAAAGATCTACAAAAAAGACCTCGACGGCATATAGCTATCTACGATGGGTAGCCCACCGAGATCGGTTTTGTGTTTTAATTTTTGACGAAAATAGCTTCAGCGGCTTATTGTCGCCTATCCGTAAGAGATATTTATATGCTGTCGCGGACTTTTTTGTAGGTCTATTCGTTGCCGGCATTTCTCCCTTATACGATTTTAATTCATCTTCAAGCGTTTAGGCAGCGTTCGCAGTAAAAGCGCGAGAATGCGAGGTTTTTTTCGGGACTGAAAAATTTTTATTGTAATAACTCGAGAACTAGTGGAGATATTTTACTGAAATTTGAGATGCGTTTTTGACGTACAAGTGTGTTGAAGGTGTGGGGGTGTCAATTTTGGGGGATGACATTTAGGGGTTGAAAATCACAGAAATACGAAAAATTCTCAAATATTTTGCACATGGAGGTGTGAAGCCACATATATTTTGACATTATTTGATAAGGGATGGTTTTTTTTCTACAAGATGAAACAGAGAGGGGTGCAAATTAGGGGTTGAAACTCTAAATTTCACATAAGTGTTGCTTGAAATTCAAGCAATTCGATAACTTTTAATCAATGGCCCAGAAAAAGTTTTGAGCATATATTCAGTCCTTAGCCCCTTAGATCACCTACGACAGGAAGAGAAAAAAATTGCACCTCTAAAACTCAACCCCTTCAACCTTGAAACAAAAAATTCACTTAGAGGAAATGTAACCCTTGGACCACCTATTACCGGAGGAAACTAATTGAACACAAAAAATTGCTCCCCTGAAACTCGCCCTCTTCAACCCCCAACCACAAAAACTTGACTTGGGGGAAATTTAACCCTTGCACCGACTACAACCGAAAGAGTTAAATTGAACAAAAAAGCTACGCCCCTAAAACTCACCCCCTTCAACCCCGAAACACAAAAAAATTACTTGGACGGAATTTAATCCTTTTACCACTCATTATCGCAGGAGACTGTTTTGAACGCAAAAAATTGTACCCCCAAAACCCACAGTCTTCAACCCTCGAACACAAATAATTGACTTGAATGAAATTGAGCCCTTGGACTAGCTACAACAGAAACAGACTAACTGAACGCAAAAAGTTGCAACCCCGAAAACCACCCTCTTCAACCCCCAAATACGAAAAATTGACAAACATAAATAATTGACTCGGTGGAAATTTAACCCTTAGACTACTTGTTACTGGAAGATACTAATTGCGCGCAAATGAATTTAAGATTTGGACCACTGTTATTGGAGGATAGGTACCAAGTAAGCGCCCCCGAAACCCACCCCCTTCAACCCCTGAGGATAACAATTGAACGGAAGAAATTGCACCCCCTTCAACCTCCAATACAAAAAATTGACTTAGTGGAAACTTGATGCTTGACCTATATGTATGTACCTACAACCAGAAGATACTAATTGAACGCAAAAAAATTCATCAATTGATACACCCTCACGAATTCTTTATCATGAGCATACGCTTCGGCACTACTACTAGGTGCAGATTACATCTGCACCCAAAACCACCAAGTCCAACTCGATATATGAATCATTCATGGTGAATAAGCATCTACAGGGATACACATCGCATTGATATACATCTTCCGTTGGCTTTTAAGTCACTCGGTTGGTATTTTTTTTAGAAGACAACCTATACATATTTCTCGACTGATCTTGATACATGGTTGAATTCTCTGCCTTTTACAAAATTTACCATGCATGACGTAATACGTTTGACATGAGTCGTGGGTGACGTCAGAGACTTAAAAATTACATCAAAAGTCCCGCAAGAACTTAAATCAATTTGACCTGTCCAATAGATTTTTTTTAAATTGCTAGTTGCAAAATTATTGCGAACTAAATATTACATGCTTTGTCAATAATTTTTTGTCATGATAATTTTGGTAAAATTTTGATATAGCTGAATAGAGAATTCAACCGTTTGTATCAAGTATCAAACGCGGTATAGAAAAGTTTAGGCCGCCTTCTAAATAACACCGTTGGCATAATAGGTTCGCCATGGATCAGGCCAGAGACATAAAAATGAAATCAAAAGTTTCGCAAGAATTTAAATCAATTTGACCTATTCAACAGATTTTCTCAAAACTTGCCGCTAGCAGAGTAATTGTGAATATTTCATAATCTATAAGATTTTTTTCACGTTATGATTTTGGTAAAATGTTTACATGGCTGAAAAGAGAATTCAATAATGTATCGAAATCAGTCCAGAAATATGTTTGACATGGACGACGTCAGAGACTTAAAAATGACGTCAAAAGATTCGCAAAAATTTAAATCAATTTGACCTATCCAACAGATTTTCTCAAAAATTGCCGGTTGCAGACTAATTGCGAATATTTCATAATCTACAGTGTGTCTCATTTTAACTGGAACCACCCAAATATTTCGGTTAATATTGAGCAAATTAATTCGCTTTTTTTCTACACGTAGAGCTTCAAAATTTGCATCTGTGTGATGCTCCACCCCTTTCTTATCCCGAAATCTTAGCCCACTGGAGAGGTACGGCAAACGGTATTAAGATATAACAGAAAACATATCTCATTCTCTTTTAAGTTTGTACGAAAATGACGTTAGATGTCAGAAAAATTACCTAAAATTGACAGTTGTTTGTAATATAGCTGCTTAGTGCTTACAAAGTCTATTTTTGCTTATTTTGCAGTATATTTTACATAGGTATTAATTATTATGTTATGGTTTTATAGTGGACCCCTTTATTAACCGTTCCGTGTTCATTTTTTTGTGATTTTGGGTTTCCTTGCAACAATTGGTTTCACAAAGACTAAATCAAGTTAATTTCGTTTTATTGTTTAAATACAGCAACAACAATATGCTCCAATTTAGCCTTTATTTCTACTTGGAGGATCACTGAGCTTTAGGGGCTGCAAACCGCACGCTTTCCTTCGTCAAAGACACAGGCAATCAGGCGTACAGGCGTCCTTAATTTCTCTATAAACCCCACAAAACACGTTCATTTCTCTCTTATTTATTGTAAAGATGTAAGGGTATGTTCTCTGTCCTTTTTACATTTGTCCACACTTCCGGTTGATTGCCAAAAAATCCAGTGACCTTACTTCAACGTTATTAAGCGCTCTGCCACTTGGCAACACAGGTTAATTTTGAAATCAATTTTGAACGTGACATGCAATTTGACAATAATTATTATAAGTACTATACCTAGTGGATTCTGTCACCCTAACAACCTACTGCCGGCCGTTCGTAAAGATCGCGGATGAGGTTAATAGTATATTAAAAAACACGTTTCATAAGGCTAATTATTATCGCACGAGGATGTTTGGACAACGAGGGCGAAAAGCCCGAGTTTTACAAAATCCGAGTGCGATAAGAGCCTTATGAAACACGTTCTTTATACAATTTTTTCTATTTCGGATACTCAAAACCTGTTAGAAGAAAATTGGTTTTCCATTTTCACAGGCAGGTCAATGTTCGCTTGACAGTTGGCGATTGTTGGACACAATCGTTGTCTAGGTTACGATGTAAACAAAAGCCGTGCTCTAATAGAGCACATTAGAGAACGCGTTTGGGTGCTATAAAGTGTTCATTAGGAAACCGAAATAGAAAATAGTATATTAAAAAACACGTTTCATAAGGCCAATTATTGTCGCACGAGGATGTTTGGACAACGAGGGCGAAAAGCCCGAGTTTTACAAAATCCGAGTGCGACAAGATGAAACGCGTTTTTTATACAATTTTTTCTATTTCGGATACCAACTTGTTAGAAATAAGAAAATATTCATTTTCAAAGACAGGAGTCAATGTTCGCTTGACAGTTGGCGATTGTTGGACACAATCGTTGTCTAGGTTACAATGTAAACAAAAGCCGTGCTATAACAGAGCTCATTAGAAAACGCATTTGCGTGTTATAAAGTGTTCATTAGGACACGGAAATAGAAAGTAGTATATTAAAAAACACGTTTCATAAGGCCAATTATTATCGCACGAGGATGTTTGGACAACGAGGGCGAAAAGCCCGAGTTTTACAAAATCCGAGTGCGATAAGAGCCTTATGTTGGACACAATCGTTGTCTAGGTTACGATGTAAACAAAAGCCGTGCTCTAATAGACCCCATTAGAGAACGCGTTTGGGTGCTATAAAGTGTTCATTAGGAAACCGAAATAGAAAAAGGTACATTTTGCGTTGAAACGTTGATGAAAGTATAAATTTAATCTGCCTTCTTTTTTAAGTTATTTGACAAAATATTTTTAGTTGCGATTAGGTAAATATTTAACCAAACAACTGTACCTCATATTTAGCTTCCTTGCAGGCACAGCATCGCTTTAACACCGGTGGCTGCGTATCTTCATTCTCTTCATTATCCTCGCACAGAATTTTGGTCAACTCCCCATCATCACTAAACCAACTATCACTAGATTCCAAAACTGTCGCTTTAAAAGCCAAACAGCCGTTTTTCGTGGGTGGGGCGACCCAAAAAACCCGAACATCAGTTTTCGCCAAACTGTTAGTCTGTTTGACGGTATTTGGGCATTTGCTGCTAAACCTCGTCAACATCGAGTCTTTCAGTTGAAAACTCCCAGTCAATGGCTTTTGGTAACCTTCCTGCGTATTTTCTGGTTCTACAACCAAAGTAAACTCGGAAAAGTAATTTTTACTTGGAAGTTGCGGATTAGATCTCAGCGTAACTAAAAGAAAAAGTAAATATTTCCACGATTTTTAAAAATTTACTTGTATAATTTTCTCCTGGAACGTAGCTCCTGGGGTTTCCCGAAATTTCTATGACGTACCTGTTGGTCTCCACTCGATTCTGCGGTTTCGTGGCCCTTTCCGGAGTCCTGTCGCAGTAATACGAAAATATTTCCGCGACTAATAGCAGGATGATTCCAGACGTGATCCAAGGATGTCGCATCGTGACTAAAAAAAATTATTTGGACTGGAGCCAGGAGCGGAAAATAGAAAACATGAGTTTCGACGGCGTTTCAGATAAAAGCGATTCAATGTCAATAAACAGCATTTCAGTGTCAATAGTGGAGCCGAAAACCTAAATAGATTAGTGCAGTTATAACCTTGTCCCCCTAACATTAAAACGAATTCTCGCGATTTTTCCATTAATTTGAAATTTCTCTGAGGCGCAATATTGAACTTTATTTGCGATTCATGGAAAGGTTATCTTTTGGTAGATATCCGCGAGGGTTTTGTTTCAGCAAAATATTTGAAGATATTTCGGTTTAAAAGAAAGTATGTGCTAATGTATTGACTTACCTTTGGATTTTAAAAATAATTCACATCAGACGCGTACTGAGGCGCACGTTTAACTAATTAATGAAAAGAAGCTTCTTGAAGTGTACCACCATGCGCAGTTGCAAATCGCTAAATTATCTTATTTTAGCGTTATTTGTGTCAATAACAATACTTTGGATTGACGCTTTGAGAGATCTGACGCAATTTGTTACGAGTTCTTGTAGAATGTGAAAGAGTGAAGATCTGAATCTCGTGTGTTTTAAAAATAAAAAGTAGAATCGCAGGTAGCTCATCCACCCCATATTCAGTTAAAGTAGGAACATTCATCCACCCCATATTCAGTTAAAGTAGGAACATAACCGTAGAAAACGATTGACGGTTTAGCTTTTTTTTATTGGGAATCAAGTATTATTTACACCCTCTTCTGGAAAAATTAAAAAGACTTCAAAACCCTGCAGTTTAGTGTACCTACCTTCTACCTACAACAGAGTGGGCATAATAAAAATGAGGACCAAAAACGGAATTACCCCCTTGTAGAGTGTCTGAACAGGCACCACATCTCTTTCGGCGCTGAAAGGAAGAAAAAAAATTGCTTCTGCTGCAATGGAAACTGACTACCCTCTAATTCCGCCAAAAAGAATTCAGTCGATTTGTGTTCGTAGGTGTCTGAATTTTCTTGAAACGTTGGCGAAGGAGAATTTCGACTTTGGGCCTACCTTCCTAAATGGAGTCGAGAAGAGAAAAGTTTGATTCGTTGATATTTTTTCAAACAGGAAGATTTTTAACTTTTCCAACCCCATCACAATTTAAAAAAATGCAATCATTAAAATTTTCGAGATCGAGATAAGACCGGATCTATGTATACCTGTACCCCAGAATAAAATGTATTAAGTCCAGAAATCAAGTTTTGCAGGAGAGCTATTTAAAGATTTTTTTACAATATAAATTAGTGAAGGTCGCCACTCGAAAAAGTGGCAAGTCCCTATTTTTTGGGAAATGTATTGTGACCAACTAGCTTCATTTTGCACATATTTTGAACCACGCCCATGTAAAATGTAGACCGCCAGATTTTTTTTTGACTTTTTTGTGGACTTAACACTGTCTTATTTTAAATATAATTTCAATAACTGGACTTAATATATGAGTAAAGAGGATTTTTGGATTTCGAACAGATCAATAAATATCAAATAAATACAGAAATGACAGTCATTCTCCACTGTTTTCAATTATAGAAGCACTGCAAAACATTCCCTCGAAACATGCACGTCACTTGAGCAGTTCTTACGGACTTAATACTCTCTATCTTAGGAAATATTTTTGGAAAAACGGACTTAATATCACTAACTAATGAAAATAATATTGGGAGAAAAGTGTAAAGTTCCGTTTGGTACTGTTTTATTCCAAATAAGGAAAGGACTTAATCTTTTTTAAAAGGTTCTATTTTCTATGCCGGTCGAGATGTGACTTAAAACAATATCGCATTGAAAAGGTGACTTAATATTATGTATTCCCATGAAAGAAACCTGATTTGGCTAAAAATGGACTTAATACACTTTTATTCTGGGGTACAGATACGTTTTGAGGTCTTAGGGACCTAGAAAAGTGGTTTTTAAAATGTGTCTGTGTGTATGTGCGTACGTAACGTACGTATGTACGTACGTTTGTAAACGCGCCACAGCCCAAACTATCAGACCGATTTGGCTGAAATTTAACCCAACTTAAATCTGAAAAGCTTTTGGAGCCAATCGTGCAAACGGAAATGCCATTTTGGCAAATCAAATTTTTAATTTTAAATACAAACCCCCATTTTTCATGCCATTATAAGGAAGGCCTTCAAATTCTCCTGCCAAAAATGTATTCACTCTTAGTGCCCTTTTGACCAAAGGCTCAAAAAGTCGAGATTTTTAAGGTACTTTTAAAACACGGTACAGCCCAAACCCCTAGACCGATTTGGCTAGAATTTGAGATTGTATTACCGGTCAAAGGGCCAAAAAGATTTTGGAGGTAATCGACCCACGGCAAGTGCCTTTTTGGCACATCGATTTTCAAAATTTTAAATTATACTCTCAGTTAACTATCCGAAGCAACTTTGGAAAAAATATTGTAACCAACGGAAAGGTCTTCATATTCTGGCTTTAAATAAAATAAAATCCATTTACATTTAGTGCCCTTTGTGTAAAATAAATCAAAGTTTTGTAAGGACATTAAGAACACACTATATCCCAAACTACTAGATCGATTTGGCTTAAATTTGATACATGGAGAATGTGTGACCCGCTCAAGAACTGAGAGACATTTGGAGGCAATTGGTCTACCGGAAGGCCATTTTGGCATTTCAACTTTAAAATTTTAAGTAAGAGCCCACATTTTTTGTCACCACTAGAAAGACGATTAAATTCCGGTTCTAAAAATGTATTAACAGTTTCTAACATTTCAGCGAAAAATAATGAAAAATTTTATTCTAATTGTGGTTAATAACCGGATCTATACGTTTTGATGTCTCAGGAATCCAAAAAAGTGGTTTTTAAAATGTGTCTGTGTGTATGTATGTACGTACGCACGTTCGTTCGTACGTTTGTACCTCCGTTTGTAAACACGCCATAGCCAAAACATCTAGACCGATTTGGCTGAAATTTGGCACGTAGGCGTCTAGTAACCTAACTTAGATCTGAAAAGCTTTTGGAGCCAATCGTGCAACCGGAAATGCCATTTTGACACATCGACTTTTAAATTTTAAATGCAAATCCCCATTTTTCAGGTCACCTTAAGAAAGGCCTTAAAATTCTGCTTCCAAAGATGTATTCACTCTTAGTGCCCTTTTCACAGAAAGCTCAAAATTCGAGATGTTTTAAGGAACTTTTAAAACACGATACAGCCCAAACCTCTGGAGCGATTTTGCTGAAATTTTGCACGAGGAAGTTGTATTATCTGTTGGAGGGCTGAAGAGATTTTGGAAGCAATCGATCCACGGCAAGTGCCTTTTTTGCACAACAATTTTTTAAAATTTTAAGTTGTACTCTGTAATGCTATATAAAGCAAGTGATATTTATGAAGTCAAAAACGTAAAGGTCAATGCAACATAAATAATAATAACCATCCAAAACAAATTTTTGAAAAATTTATATTGAGCATCAGAAAGATCTTCAAATTCTGGTTTTAAATAAGGCAAAGCTCATTTGCATTTAGTGGTCCCTGGGAATGTTTAACCATGTCTATACTAAACATACATAGTTACAGACGAGAAGTCTAAAAAGTTTTTCTGTCGAATTGACTACTATCTATACACAGAAATCAAAGACCCACGCGATGGGGAAGTTCCAGCCGCTTCTCTGCTACATTTTTTTAATACAATTATAATTAAACGTTGAAAGAGGTGGCGATCCATTATCACAAAGTGGGCTAAGATATTTACTCGGTGATGTCCGAAAATCCGGCACAAAAATACAATTATAATTGTTTTAGCTTTTTAGACAAAAGACAAAGGAACGAAATTTATAACGTTAATAAACCCACAAGAACCCAGATTTACTAGGCCGATTTGGTTGAACTTTGGTTGAGGACATACCATCAGAAAAGTTTTTAAAACCAATCCTGCCTCCGAAAGAGCCATTTTGGCACATCAAAGAGCACATCAACTTTGCAATTTTAAATCGAAACCCCAATAATTCTTGTATTAACATGAGAAATTAGTATCACGGTAGGGCTCGCACTGGGCTAAACCAATCATTGAAGCAAGTCTTTGCATTTTCTGCGTTAACTAATAGACCTGGCTACGCTTTTGCCTCCTTGGTGTGTAAGTTGATGGAGAAGATTGTTACTGAACAACGCGCAACCCTTCATAAGAGGGCACCTAGCCAATGTGGTCACCTGGACTTTTGTAAACCATTTGACATACTTTTTTGTTAATAAGTAGGTAGTCTTCCCTCGTGAATATCCGTCTTCCTTAGGTACTAAAAGGTCATTTAGCCTAAAAGTTACAAACGAATATTCAGATTTGTTCCATGTCACTAGTGGAGTTTGCCAGGGTTCCCTACTGGGTCCGATACTATTACCTTTTCTTCTGTATATGCCGATTGCGAACTCCGCAATCAGGAACGTCATGGAGTAAGTACCTTTGCAAGTTGATCTGGGAGTAACGGTACCTTAGCTGGAGCCTTCAAGTCAGAAAACTGATAAACAAGGCCAAATCATCCTAAATAAAGATCAAGACAGGGTTTCAAAATTCTCAAGCTCCAGGTTTTTTGAACTTCTTTGAGGGGTGAAGTTTTAAGAAAGGCAATTAAAACCAAAAGTTTGGATCCAAGTGTTTAGGCAGATGTCACATCATTAGGTTCATGAATGATGACAACAAGATTCTCTGGTTATTCATATTATTACCACCAGCTAGTTTACGAAAGCTGATTAAAATTCTTTTATAGAAAGTGTAGGTATCCTACAGTGGCGGATCCAGAAGACAATCTCGGGAGGGGCGAATTGATGGGAAACTATAATTTTAAACCAGTGAACGCAGGGGCCGCCTTGGAAGTTTTGCCGCCCTAGGAGAAGTAGAATTATGCCGCCCCAATAGTGGGGCTCGTTGAATGGGGGAATAATTTGTTAGACAGTAATGGCAGGGGGTGGTCGAAAATGCGCCGCAGGCGAAAATTTTACAAAATTTCAAGGTCACGCATTCTCTAAGCACTTCAGGATGTTAGTGACATTATTTGAAAAACTTAAGTCTCATAACGAGAATTTTTTATCGAGATAGCATTTCTTACAAAAAGAGTAAAATAGGACATTTCTGCATGAAATTTTTGAATCATAGCGACTAACTCTACTCCCCCTAGAACGTCCTAGGTCCCGCCCTTGCTTAAGTATACCTACATTTTATTTTAAAACCTCATGTCTGAATCAAATTGGCATGTACAGACACTGTGTAACTGTGAGGCCCCAAAAACTTTTTGGAAAACCCAAACTGCCGCCCTAAAATTTTGCCGCCCCAGGCGGCCGCCTACACACCCCACCGTGTAGAGCGGGCCCTGAGTGGACGACAGACGAAGTTTGTGAAATGTACGAAGTTTATGATTCGGCACGGATCTCGGGGGGGGCGATCGCCCCCTCGCCCCCCCCCCCTAAATCCGCCACTGGTATCCTAAAATATGTTTATCACATCGTTTATATCGACGTGGATGGTCTTGGGAGCATATTGTTTGAATATGGACCTTGTAGGTAAGTCTGAAGTACCTATATTCTTCACTCCATAATGGAGGAAGCGGGTCAATTTTGAGAGGAAAATCACAAAAAGAAGAATATTATTGTGTAATTTTTTTATTAATCGCATATATTGTTTTACAAGTGACCCCTAATTATTTCCGTAATTGTTCAAAATATTATGTTATCAGGGACACACAAAAACACCATTATTATATTTATCAGCGAATAATAAAATTACGCTATGCATTAACAATGGCCGTATTAAATTCGTCAGATTTTTATTAGCTAATTACATTGTATTCAGCTGTTGGTGGGCAGTTGGTAGTTATAAAACCCCACGTAATTGAAAAAAAATTTCAAAAGTCATTTTGAGTGGTTTTGTTAATTTGCGGCTGCTTTCTTTCTTTGGGTAAGATTTTCCTAACAAATTGAAGTGAAGTAACTAGGTATTGTTTATTTCTCTTCAATTTCAAACATTCTGCTATTATGGCTCTAGCATTTCTTCTCCTTAAGGAGTTTCTTCGAATTTTCATTACCTTTTCATTACATTAATTTTTGCAGGGAGACTATACCTACTGTCACTAGAAACACCCCACTACACCGAAACACTTGATTTTCACTGCTGACGCGTTTCGAACGCAATGTGCTCATTATCAAAGCCGAAGCTATACCTAATGAGCACATTGTGCTTGAAACACGTCAGCAGTGAAAATCAAGTGTTTCGGTGTAGAGGGGTGTTTCTAGTGATAGGTATTGAATTTTCCTCCGAAGTTGTCCAGTGATTTATTGACGAGGGGTAAATCGATTGAATTGAAGCTAATTAATCATGCTTTCGAACTGTCTAGGAAATTGCGACAGATGGCGCTGCCATAGTGGCCTTTGTTTTAAAGATTCATTTCAGGGGCCTGGGGATTGGTTAGTTATCTCAACCAATCGCTATGATGCTCACATAACCTTGAAGTACGTTCATTTTTCTTTAAAAATCTTTTTTCAGAAGTTAATTTGGTTTACGCATTGATTTTCTGTGATTATTTAAAAAAATATGTTTTCATATATTTTCACTCAGAATGGCCATGACTGAAGTAACAATTATGAAACACTCCACTAAGGAAACCAAACTCATGCCGCAAATCGTGAAATTTTCGTCCCTCTTTTTGAGTGATTCGCCAATAGACAAGTCCACTTTTTAAAATAAGTTGCAAGAAGCAAATCGTGTAACATTTTGTTAACAAGTGTTTTTAGACTAATCCAGGTATTTCTTGAGAGAAAAGAGTAGAATTATGCTCAAACCTGAATGCGTTAAATAAGAATGACAATATGATTCGCGCGCAATTGGAGGCAATCGACAGAGACCGACATTCCTTTTTTTAATGGGCGGGAGAGCGAGAAATATATATTGACCCTCCAAATGGTCGTCGCGTGACGTCACTCAAGAAATAGGTCCATTGGACACCGCTGAATACGAAAACCTCTGTTAGCAATTCGAAATCTCAACCGGAAGTCCGGTATTCAAGATGGCGCTCCAAGCGGATCCATCTTTTCGCTGGAACATAAAAATTACGCAATTCTAGACAAATGTTGTGGTATAATATACAAAATTGTAGCCCCTTTCATTCTCTACAAAAAAGGTCATATTAATTTTTTTCCCTAGAATCGACGGTTCCCTTAAGACGCGACGATAATTGCATGCGCGGTCCGCATCTTCGCGCGCCGCGCCGGCGCGGCGCCATTCTTTTCCCAAAAATTTTAATTAATTTTTGTAAGATATTTCATAGTAGGGACGCTCTTGGGTTTTACCCTGCACTTTATGATTAAGTGATGGTACTTTGCACATTTCTTACCTAGATGCCAAAGATCACTTTTTGAGGTGTTGCCAAGTTTGAAGCCTAAGCGGCCACTTGCTGTGGCAGGTTGCCTATCTTCGGGGCCGATACTTTTCGGAATTTTAATTTAAAATGCAAACCCCCATTTTGCACGTCACCATAAGAAATGCCTTCAAATTCTGCTTCTAAAAATGTATTCACTCTTTAGTGCCTTTTTGACAAAAAATCAAATATTCGAGGTTTTTTAACGTATTTTTAAAATCAGCCGAAACCTCAGGACCGATTTAGCTGAAATTTTGCATATGGAGGTTGTATTACCCGTGAAGTTTTTTTGAAGGCAATCGTTACACGGAAAGTGCCGTTTTCGCACATCAATTTTCAAATCTAAACATACTCTCATTTTACTATCTTAAGAAGTTTTTGAAAATTTTATTGTCACCATCAGAAAGGTCTTCAAATTCTGGTTTTGAATAAGACAAAATTCATTTGCATTAAGTGCCCTTTGGATTAAAAAATCGAAATTTTGTAACAACATTAAAAATACATTATAGCCCAAACTACTGAATCGATTTGGCTGAAATTTGGTACATGGAGATTGAGTGACCCGTTCAAGAGCCTTGACAGCGAAAAAGCTGGAAAAATAGGCGATTCCGGGAAGTACGCCCTAGAGATAGGCAACCCGCCAAGGCAAGTGGCCGCATAGAATTCAAACTTGGCAACACCTCCAAAAGTGATCTTTGGCATCTAGGTAAGAAGTGTGTAAAGTACCAGCCCTTAATCATAAAGTGCAGGGTAACCCCCCGATTTTCCCAAGAGCGTCCGTACTATCAGAGCCTTTCACTAATATGAACCTAAACGAATATAATTAGTTAGGTATTTCGTATTTCACAGGTCCTTTTTCAATTCGAAAAAAACTTTCCTTTTCTTCGCCTAAAGAATTTTTTCTTTTCTTTTGTTTTTTGCAATTTTGTAGGGTAAAACCCTTGTAACGCATACTTTCTGTGTTGATAAATGCATTAAATTCTATTGAACTTCAAAAACATACTTTATTTATAAAAGTAGACAATAGTAATATAAAAACAAACAAATGTCTATCAAAAAAAATACAGCAGAGAAGCGGCTGGAACCTCCCCATCGCGTGAATCTTTGTATTCTGTGTAGATAGTAGTCAATTCAACAGAATTTTTTTAATCCTTGACTAATTTCACAATTTTCTGACAAATACCGACATCACCCATCACATTTGACAATATGTTCCTTTTAAGGTTAATCTTTTGCCACCTTTTTGACAATAACTGCCACTTTATGTCATCCACTGTCAGCCCGCTCCCTTTTATTGAGAAAGAATTTTTTCTCTATTTTCTACTGAAATGGCCGAAACTGTGAACACATTTTTAGAACCAGAATTTGATCGCCTTTCTAATGGCGACATAAAAAATGAGGTCTTGTATTTAAAATTTTAAATTGATATGCTTAAATGGGACTTCCCGTGGGCCAATTGCTTTCAAAAGCCTTTCAGGTCTTCAACGGGTCACCCGATCTCCATGTACCAAATTTCAGCCAAATCGATTCAGTAATTTGGGCTATAATGTATTTTTACTGTTATTATAAAATTTCGCTTTTTTGAACGAAACAGCGCTAAATGCGAATTAATTTTGTCCTATTTAAAACCAGAATTTGAAGACCTTTCTGATAGTGACAATAAATCTTTCAAAAACTTGTTTTTAATGGTCAAATGAAAAAATAATTTTAAATTTGGAAATTGGTGTGCCAAAACGGCACTTTCCGTGAGTCGATTGAATTCAAAATTTGTTCAGCTCTTCGACGTGTAATACAATCCCCATGTGCAAAATTTCAGCCAGATCGGTTCAGGGGCTTGGGCTGTACCGCGATTTTAAAGTCCGATAAAAATCAATTTTTTTTTTATTTTTGGCCAAAAGGGCACTAAGAATGAATACACTTTTAGAAGCAGAATTTGAAGGTCTTCCTTATGGTGAAGTGAAAAATGGGGGTTTGCATTTAAAATTTAAAAGTTGATGTGCCAAAATGGCATTTCCTGTTGCACGATTGGCTCCAAAAGCTTTTCAGATCTAAGTTAGGTTACGAGATGCCTATGCTCCAAATTTCACCTAAATCGGTCTAGTAGTTTTGGCTGTGGCGTGATTACAAACGAACGTACGTACGTACGTACATACACATAGACACATTTTAAAAACCCCTTTTTTGGGTTCCTGAGACCTCAAAACGTGAAGATCTGGTGCTATCTCAAATTCGAAAATTTTAGTGATTGCAGTAACCTCCCATTTTTTAACCTCCCCACTCCACTTCACCATTTAAAAAAAAAGGGAGGTTACTGCAATCACTAAAATTTTCGAATTCGAGATAAGACCGGATCTGTACGTTTTGAGGTCTCAGGAACCCAAAAAAGTGGTTTTTAAAATGTGTCTGTATGTATGTACGTACGTTCGTTCGTACGTACGTTCGTTCGTTCGTTCGTTCGTTCGTTCGTTCGTTCGTTCGTTCGTAAACACGCCACAGCCCAAACTACTCGACCGATTTGGCTGAAATTTGGTACGTGTGCATGTGATAACCCAACTTAGATCTGAAAAGCTTTTGGAGCCAATCGTGCAACCAGAAATGCCGTTTTGGCACATCAACTTTTAAATTTTAAATGTAAACCCCCATCTTTCACGTCACAATAAGAAAGGCCTTCAGATTCTGCTTCCAAAGATGTATTCACTGTCAGTGCCCTTTTGACCAAAAACTAAAAATATCGAGATTTTTATCGGACTTTAAAATCGCGGTACAGCCCAAGCCCCTGAACCGATTTGGCTAAAATTTTGCACATGGGGATTGTATTACACGTCGAAGAGCTGAACAAATGTTGGATTCAATCGACCCACGGAAAGTGCCGCTTTGGTACACCAATTTCCAAATTTAAAGTATTCTCTCATTTACCCATCCAAAACAAATTTTTGAAAGATTAATTGCCACCATTAGAAGGGTCTTCGAATTCTGGTTTTAAATGAGATAAAATTTATTCGCATTTATTACCCTTTGGGTAGAAAAATCAAAATTTTGAAATAACACTGAAACCACGTTATAGCCCAAACTACTGGAAGGATTTGTCTGAAATTTGGTACATGGAGGTCAGGTGACCCGTTGAAGAGCTGAAAGGCTTTTGGGAGCAATTGGTTAACGGGAAGTGCCATTTAGGCATATTAACTTTAAAATCTTAAACACAAGTCACGGAAATCAAAGACCCACGCGTTGGGGAGGTTCCAGCCGCTTCTCTGCTGCCTTTTTTGAGTGCACACTTGTCAGCTGTGGGCCCTCTTGACCAGTGGGCCTACCCTACTCCCTGCGAGAACTGACTGTGACAAGTTATTCCGACATCGATCGTATTTATCGATGATGAATAATTAAAGCAATTAGTACTTCTCGTACAGACAGTAAAGAAACGTACAGAAAGACAGAGCTGGAAGAAATAATTAGAATTGCAACAACCGGCCATCTTGTAGTCACAATTTATGTCACGTCGTAGATCTTGAACATGTGCTCGTTAGCTATTTTCTTGGGCCTAAGCCACGTTCCTCAAACTGGAACTATTTCGTTAATCGGGTTTATTGGGCATACAGCCATATGAACGAAACCGGTATAATTCCACCGTTCGTCAACTATTTCCAATTAACGTTTAGCACAACGAGACGATGCACACGCTACGAACGACCGCAGCAGAGAGAACGGCGGAAGCCAGGTCTCGACCGTTGACACATGAATCACGTGGTCAGGCAAACAGTGGCGTACTAATTAAATCGGAAAGTAATACAGGGTAATAACCAGTGGCGGGGTAATAAATCGCAACCGTAACAGTACCTATGGTAAAATAGTGAGCAAAGAGCGACTGGAACTCCCCACTCGGCAAGGTTTTGTTCTGGAGGTGGATTTCAAGGGGTGGAAAGGTGTTTTAACCTCCCCACTCCACTTCACCATTTAAAAAAAAGGGAGGTTAGGTACAGTCGAGAAAGTAAGTCATGCACCCAACTCTTGAGCGTTACGCTCAGAATTTAGAAAACCAGCCTTCGATAGTGGTGCATTTCCATGTCATTAGAACCGGCACCAATTAGGGGTTGTATTGTTGGGCCAAAAAACCTAGGACTATAAGCCAGTTAAGAATTATTCGCTCAAGAATTTGGCATAAAGTGCATTATTTAGTTTTTCGACTGTACTGCAATCACTAAAATTTTCGAATTCGAGATAAGACCGGATCTATACGTTTTGAGGTCTCAGGAGCCCAAAAAAGTGGTTTTTAAAATGTGTCTGTATGTATGTACGTACGTACGTACGTTCGTACGTTCGTACGTTCGTACGTTTGTACGTACGTTGGTACGTTCGTACGTTTGTACGTACGTTCGTAAACACGCCACAGCCCAAACTACTCGACAGATTTAGCTGAAATTTGGTACGTGTGCATGTGATAACCCAACTTAGATCTGAAAAGCTTTTGGAGCCAATCGTGCAACTAGAAATGCCATTTTGGCACATCAACTTTTAAATTTTAAATGCAAACCCCCATTTTTCACCTCACGATAGAAAAGGCCTTCAAATTCTGCTTCTAAAAATGTATTCATTCTTAGTGCCCTTTTGATCAATAATTTAAAAAAAATGATTTTTATCCGACTTTAAAATCGCGGTACAGCCCAAGCCCCTGAACCGATTTGGCTGAAATTTTGCTCACGGAGATTGTATTGCACGTCGAAGAGCTGAACAAATTTTGGATTCAATCGGCCCACGGAAACTGCCGTTTTGGCACACCAATTTGTAACTTTAAAATTGTTCACTCATTTAACCATCCAAAACAAGTTTTTGAAAGATTTATTGACACCATCAGAAAGGTCTTCGAATTCTGGTTTTAAGTAAGACAAAATTCGTTCGCATTTAGTGCTCTTTGGGTCAAAAAATCGAAATTTCATAATAACACTAAAATTACATTATAGCCCAAATTAGCGAATCGATTTGGCTGAAATTTGCTACATGGAGATTGGGTGACCCGTTGAAGACCTGAAAGGCTTTTGGAAGCAATTGGTCCACGGGAAGTGCCATTTAGGCATATCAACTTTAAATTTTAAATACAAAGGTCTCCCTTTTTATGTCGCCATTAGCAAGACGATCAAATTCTCATTCTAAAAATGTATTCACAGTTTCTGCCATTTCAGTGAAAAATAGAGAAAAAAATATTTTTCATTAAAAGGGAGCAGGCTGACAGTGGATAACATAAAGTATCAGTTATTGTCAAACGGGTGGCAAACTGTTAACCTTAAAAGGAATATATTGTCAATTGTGATGGGTGATGTCCGAGGTGATGTCGGTATTTGTCAGAAAATTGCGAAATTAGTCACAGACAATAAGCATAAAAAAAATTCTGTAGAATTGACTACTATCTACACAGAATACAAAGATCCACGCGATGGGGAGGTTCCAGCCGCTTCTCTGCTGCATTTTTTTAAATTGTGATGAGGTTGGGGAGGTTAATATGTAACTGTAGGTAGACAATATTTATTATCAAAAACTTTAAAAAAACTACAAAATTCGGATTCTCATCCTATTGTCTCAATACTCGAACATTTCAAACTCCTTCATTTCCGGGATAAAGGCCAAACCCCTACTGCTAAATAGAGGTGGTTTAATGACCTTGTTAATATCCGTCCTATAGTACCACAGGATATCGTCCTTTACTGGGAATCTGTACTGCAAGCCACATCGTTTCATGACCTTAATTTTGAAACGGTCATTTTTTACTTCCACCACTTGTTCAGCATAATATGAGTCTTCGTATTCCATTATAACAAAACTTTCAGTCTTGATATCAGTCTTATTCGATTCATTTGCTAGATCGTCAGTATTCTCGTTTTCCTCGATTACAGACTCTATGTCTGCCTCAACTTCTGATTCAGCTTCTGCTTCTAGGTCAACTTCTGGGTCAACTTCTAGGTCAACTTCTGAACCAACTTGTGGCCAAACTTACCCTCTCAACCTGCAAAACTGTCGGTCTAAGTTTGGCCACCCCCTAGTGACCAGGGGAGTGATTTACCCCCATGAAATTTTGGTGGTACAGGGTCTTTTTTTATTATTGTCCCACTTTTAAATTATCATATCTCCTTTATTAGATGAGATATTAGCCTGAAATAAAAACAGGATGGTAGACCGTACTCCCAAGTTTTGTCCTGGAACTTACTCCCAGCGATCACCGTCGGATCTTAAGCGCTGTGGATGCAACTTGCTTTTTTTTTAAACGGGACACTCGGTATATTCTTACACGGATCGATAGAGAATTATCTTCTGATTTCATTTATGTAGGGTAGTTGATATCTGGGGTTGATAGATTTCGAGAAAAAAATTCGTGAAATAAATTGTTTTTATAACTTATGGCTATGTAGTGAAGGCCTGAGTATTCTAATAAAAATGTAACCTTCTTTAGTATCATAGTAACAAAGTGGGTAACTGATTTATTCACCTTAAAACATTACAAATTAAAAATTTTAAAATTATTGCCATTTTCATTTAGACATTCTCGTAGATTCTAATGGTCCTATTATTCTAAATATAATTTTTTTCTCGAAAACTATCAACCCCAGATATCAACTACCCTATATCAATGAAATCAGAAGAAAATTCTCTATCGATCCGTGCAAGAATATACCGGGTGTCCCATTTAAAAAAAAGCAAGTTGCATCCACAGCGCTTAAGATCCAACGGTGATCGCTGAGAGTCAGATCCAGAACAAAACTTGTGGGTACGGTCTATCAACCTGTTTTTATTTCAGGCAAATAGCTCAAGTAATAAAGGAGATATTCCAATTTAAAAGTGGGACAATAATAAAAAAAGACCCTGTACATTCACATTGGCGGTGAAGAATTTCGGCTCCTGTCACTTACCTATCTACTGGGGACAGGAGAAGTTTTTTGACCTTCAATTTTGGTCGAAATTTTGTAGTCTGGAATTTTTTTTTTGTAATGACCAAGCAATTCATTACAAAAAAAAAATGCAGCAGAGAAGCGGCTGGAACCTCCCCATCGCGTGTATCTTTGTATTCTGTGTAGATAGTAGTCAATTCAACAGAATTTTTTTAATCCTTGACTAATTTCGCAATTTTCTGACAAATACCGACATCACCTCGGACATCACCCATCACGTTTGACAATATGTTCCTTTTAAGGTTAATCTTTTGCCACCTTTTTGACAATAACTGCCACTTTATGTCATCCACTGTCAGCCCGCTCCCTTTTATTGAGAACGAATTTTTTCTCTATTTTCCACTGAAATGGCAGAAACTGTGAATACATTTTTAGAACCAGAATTTGATCGTCTTTCTAATGGCGACATAAAAAAGGAGGCCTTGTATTTAAAATTTAAAGTTGATATGCTTAAATGGGACTTCCCGTGGGCCAATTGCTTTCAAAAGCCTTTCAGGTCTTCAACGGGTCACCCGATCTCCATGTACCAAATTTCAGCCAAATCGATTCAGTAATTTGGGCTATAATGTATTTTTACTGTTATTATAAAATTTCGCTTTTTTGAACGAAACAGCGCTAAATGCGAATTAATTTTGTCCTATTTAAAACCAGAATTTGAAGACCTTTCTGATAGTGACAATAAATGTTTCAAAAACTTGTTTTTAATGGTCAAATGAAAAAATAATTTTAAATTTGGAAATT
The DNA here is from genome assembly GCA_963924575.1 of Pycnomerus fuliginosus. Taxonomy (NCBI): domain Eukaryota; kingdom Metazoa; phylum Arthropoda; class Insecta; order Coleoptera; family Zopheridae; genus Pycnomerus; species Pycnomerus fuliginosus. The sequence continues at coordinate 25,081,528 of OZ004622.1, forward strand.
GGTGTGCCAAAACGGCACTTTCCGTGAGTCGATTGAATTCAAAATTTGTTCAGCTCTTCGACGTGTAATACAATCCCCATGTGCAAAATTTCAGCCAAATCGGTTCAGGGGCTTGGGCTGTACCGCGATTTTAAAGTCCGATAAAAATCAATTTTTTTTTTATTTTTGGTCAAAAGGGCACTAAGAATGAATACACTTTTAGAAGCAGAATTTGAAGGTCTTCCTTATGGTGAAGTGAAAAATGGGGGTTTGCATTTAAAATTTAAAAGTTGATGTGCCAAAATGGCATTTCCGGTCGCACGATTGGCTCCAAAGGCTTTTCAGATCTAAGTTAGGTTACGAGATGCCTATGTTCCAAATTTCAACTAAATCGGTCTAGTAGTTTTGGCTGTGGCGTGATTACAAACGGAGGTACAAACGTACGTACGAACGTACATACACACAGACACATTTTAAAAACCCCTTTTTTGGGTTCCTGAGACCTCAAAACGTGAAGATCTGGTGCTATCTCAAATTCGAAAATTTTAGTGATTGCAGTAACCTCCCATTTTTTTTTAAATTGTGATGGGGTTGGGGAGGTTAATTATACTGGAGGTACATGCTAGAATATTTTAAACTGACAAATAATAAAAATCAAAATTGTACAGAGCGCCACTAACAAATTCTAAAAAGTGGCCAGTCTCACACCGAAGGCCAAAGCCACCCCACTTTTTTCATTCCTTCGATATTGCTGTTCTAACCCAAATTACTGAATCGCATACGAACGCCGCGACATCTGGTGGAAACTGCCCCCAATATGCATCCCTGTTGCTTCAGTTATGGTCACTGGGCGTGAAAATACTCGCCGGAAACATACGATTTTTAAAAAATTGGCAGTCGCGGAGATGGTAGAAACTACTTTTTCACAGAACTTGTAAATGTAGCATTTAACTTCATTTAACCAAGGTTGTAGTAAGAATATGATTTTTTGTAAGATAAATTGAAACAAGGGCCCTTTTGCCACTAAAATGACATTTTTCGAAAAATGGCATTAAGGTTTTGTGCCAAAAAGACACTTTCCGTGGACTTATGTGTAATCAGCACTTACAAATTGCCCACTGAATGTGTGTGCCAAATTTCATCTCGATACGTTCAGTAGTTTGAGCTCCAGCGTGATCACAGAAAGACAGACACACAGACATTTTTTCAAAAACCGCTTGTTTGGGTTCACAGGACCCTAAAACGTAAAGATTTCATAATTTTGGCGATTCGATTTTTTTGAATTTTCCGATCGATTTCAGTAGCTGCTTCGCGCTGCGTAGAAGTTAAAAATCACCGAAAATCAACGTCTAAATTAAATTAACTTCTGAAAGATTTTTGAAGAAAAGTAAACGTGCCTCAAGCTTATTTTTGTCTCATAAACGATTCGTTGTTAACTGCACTTAAAGTAAGCCTTTACAGCAATCATCGTTAAGGCTGCTACGGCAGCACCATCTGTCGTAATTCCTTGCACAAATCGATAGCCCGATTCTTTAGCTTTAATTTAAAGCCAAGTTCATTCAAATCGGTTAAAAAATGGCTGAGTTATTCCCAAAAATATGTCGTTCGGTTTTTTTAAGACACCCGTTACATGACAACTTAAATTTTACGTGAAATCCTCAGGCACCAACACTAAGACGTCCCAGGAAACTGACGGAACCCACCCTAATACTCCAAGAGCTGTGTTAGGCACTACACCAAATGAAAAACCAAATGACAAATTTCTGCAAAATATGGATTCTTGTGGCTGCCCTTCTGCTTCCAGAGGGTAAGTTTTACTAACCTCCTCGTAAAAAAGTGCACCAAAATAGAGCTCAAATGACTAAGGGCCGATTGTACAATCGATGGTTAACCAGCGGTTATGTTTATTATCCAATCAAGTCATCTGACATCCGTTGGTTAACCATCGATTGTAAAATCAACCCTAACTGGCAGTACTCTTCTTTTTTCAGGCATCTCGGAAAATTGCGATGAAAAAAGACCCTGGCCCTCATACCTCAACGGACTCTACTGCCTATTCTCGTCATACCACTTCCAGCAAAACACTAATAACGCCCGCCAGGGCTGGGGCTTCGATGGAACACAAGAATTTACCAACGACACATACCCAAAGTTTTTGGAAATAATGAAAAGCCACAACCTTTGCCTTGAGCAACCCTCGCTGAACACCCACGAGCTAGACAACTTAAACAAATTGATAAGACCCACCATCGTCGAACCTTCCCAGCAGAGGTGTCTCGCAGACGGAACGACCCATCGAGTCACAGGCACATTCGCCAAATTGAGCGAGGTAAAACCCAGCTGCAGCGAAACTAAAAGAATCGAGATTTTCGCAACCGACACTGTGTACTTCGACACAAGTTTCAACTCCCCAGCTTGCCTAAATATCGTCGCCCCTAACTGGCACACAGAAACCCCCGAACTCACCATATCCATAACTGCACCAAATTTCCTAGGAATCAACATTAGATCTCCCTACGAAGATTATTTGAAGATCAACAGCGAGCAGGAGAAAAATGTCAGAAATTATAGCCATGGACTAAATTTTTACCAAAGAGGGAGCGACAGTATTTGTCCCAAAAATTTCGTAAACACCACTCAGAATTACAGGAATTATCTGCGCGAGTTCCTGGACAACAAGGTTCTTCGCCAGCGGGTCATCAGTTTCCTCAAGGATATAGAATCAAACTTGGCTATACGAGAGACTTACAGCTTTGATGATCTCCTGAAGGATGCCAAGGACTTGGAAGGATTCTATTTTAAATACCACAAAATCTTCAACTTCTTGCCTTTCTACGATTCCTTGCTTGCGGATATTAACAGAAGGGTTGGGGAGAGCAAAGGAGAAAATAAGCAGGTTCTGCAGTTGTTGTACGTGACGCTGTTAACTAGGAAGGACGCAATCGAAGAGAACAAGTACAGGAATTTGGTGGTGAAGATGAGGGAGTTTTCAGGAAACGTAGTTGAAGATATGACGAGGATTCAGTTGTTGGACAGGAACAGTCAGGGTGCGGTGAAGGAAGTGGAAGCGGCAGAAAAGAAAGCTAAGCGAAGGAAGGAGGAAAATGGTCTTATCCAGAAAGAGAAGAACGAATACGTGGCGACTTTTAGCAATAAAATCAACGCTAGCACGCACATCATCGTGGAATTAAACAAAAAAATTGATGAGACCATCGCCCAGATTGAGAAGAAACAGAAGGGTTTAGTCAAAGAAATCGAAGATCTTGAAAAGGAGGCCAAAAAGGAAAAGGAGGAGATCGCGAAGTTGCAAGAAAAACTCGAAGAAAACAAAAAAAACAAGGAACTAGCAGGTGGATTTAAGATTGCCGGAGCAGCGTTCGGCATTTTTTCTTTCTTGCCAGTTATTGGGGGTGTTGCGGGTTCAGTTGGATCTGGGCTTTCAGGTGTTGGAGATGCGTTACATAGTGGATTGGTCCACAACGTAAACATAGACGGTATTGATTCCAATAAGTTCAATGTAGGAAAAATTGACCCTAGTGACAAGAAGTATTTACAGGAATATCTGAATCATGCGGCTCAAAACTGTAACAAGACTGAAAACAACAAAAAAGAAAACACGGACATCGCAAGTCCTAGTGCAGGCCCTAAATGGTCTGACTTTGTCCTTTCGATAAGCGAAATAGCAAAAGCGCCAAAAAAAGGCGTGGATCTATATGACGAAATCCAAGAACTGGGAAAACATTTTCTGAAAAACAATACAATTAAATTTAGCAGCAAAGGCGAAAAGAAATTGCGAGCAGCTATAGAAAAATTGGATAAAGCTGGACAAATTCTCGAAGCGGTCGATAAGTTTGTAGGTGAAATTGAAAATTTGAAGGGAGAAGTTGAAGTCGACAATCAAAAGGGTGAACGTCTGGATGCTGAAGATGCACAAATAGATAATCACATTGAAGACATGCATGAAATGCAGAATACTATTTGCGATTCAATAGGCCCCATGCTGGGTCAGATAGGCCACGATATGGAAAACTGGGGCGACAAACAGAAAAACAAAAGCCAATCGCAGTTGGTCTTCAACGAATGGCAGGCCAACGAACCCATCAAAGCCACTGAGGATTTCATCGCCAAATACTATAGCCGATTTCAATCCGCAACGGAAATAGTGCAACTTTTCGAGCGCTTTAAAGGCATATCGAAAGTGATTAAGGACATCTTCAAGGCTGTTGAGCAGTATAAGAATAAGATAAAAATTGGACTATATATGGTAAGTACAATTTATTTTGCCAGAACTTCGGCACATTAGTCGGAATATGCTGATGTTCTTGAGAAGCCTGTAGAATTAGCACTAAGGGGTTGAAAAATAATGGGGGGGATGAGAAGTCCAAGGCAAAGTACATTTACTGCAGTTAAATAGAAAAAAGAGCGTTTGGGGGGTGAAATATTGCGAAGGGGGTTGAAAAAGTGAAAAGACATACCTACATAATCTAAATGAGTAAAATTTGTTACCGCAGAAAGACATAATAAGTCAAGGGGGGTGAAAATTATAAGTCTTTTCAATGGTTGACCGAAATCTATAGAACTCCAGAATTCTATTCGACCTGACCTGAAAAACTTCCCAGTTTGAACCATTTTTCAGCCCCATGTTAGATCATGTAGATCATAATAAAATTTTGCCCATACATCACTCCAAATTCTGCCATGATTCCCTTAGCAGTTTTTGAGATCTCGTATTTCTGTGCTTCTACATGTTAAGGGTTGTAGTGTTTTTAAGGGTGGTTTTTCGCAAAATATTAATAACACCTTTTTAACCTCCCCACTCCACTTCACCATTTAAAAAAAGGCAGCAGAGAAGCGGCTGGAACCTCCCCAACGCGTGGGTCTTTGATTTCCGTGACCTGTGTTTAAGATTTTGAAGTTAATATGCCTAAATGGCACTTCCCGTTAACCAATTGCTCCTAAAAGCCTTTCAGATCTTCAACTGACCTCCATGTACCAAATTTCAGACAAATCCTTCCAGTAGTTTGGGCTATAACGTGGTTTCAGTGTTATTTCAAAATTTCGATTTTTCTACCCAAAGGGTAATAAATGCGAATAAATTTTATCTCATTTAAAACCAGAATTCGAAGACCCTTCTAATGGTGGCAATAAATCTTTCAAAAATTTGTTTTGGATGGGTAAATGAGAGAATACTTTAAATTTGGAAATTGGTGTGCCAAAACGGCACTTTCCGTGGATCGATTGAATCCAACATTTGTTCAGCTCTTCGACGTGTAATACAATCCCCATGTGCAAAATTTTAGCCAAATCGGTTCAGGGGCTTGGGCTGTACCGCGATTTTAAAGTCCGATAAAAATCTCGATATTTTTAGTTTTTGGTCAAAAGGGCACTGACAGTGGATACATCTTTGGAAGCAGAATCTGAAGGCCTTTCTTATTGTGACGTGAAAAATGGGGGTTTACATTTAAAATTTAAAAGTTGATGTGCCAAAACGGCATTTCTGGTTGCACGATTGGCTCCAAAAGCTTTTCAGATCTAAGTTGGGTTATCACATGCACACGTACCAAATTTCAGCCAAATCGGTCGAGTAGTTTGGGCTGTGGCGTGTTTACGAACGAACGAACGAACGAACGAACGAACGAACGTACGTACGAACGAACGAACGTACGTACATACATACAGACACATTTTAAAAACCACTTTTTTGGGTTCCTGAGACCTCAAAACGTACAGATCCGGTCTTATCTCGAATTCGAAAATTTTAGTGATTGCAGTAACCTCCCTTTTTTTTTAAATGGTGAATTGGAGTGGGGAGGTTAAAAAAGGGAGGTTACTGCAATCACTAAAATTTTCGAATTCGAGATAAGACCGGATCTATACGTTTTGAGGTCTCAGGAGCTCAAAAAAGTGGTTTTTAAAATGTGGTACGTTCGTACGTTCGTACGTTCGTAAACACGCCACAGCCCAAACTACTCGACAGATTTAGCTGAAATTTGGTACGTGTGCATGTGATAACCCAACTTAGATCTGAAAAGCTTTTGGAGCCAATCGTGCAACTAGAAATGCCATTTTGGCACATCAACTTTTAAATTTTAAATGCAAACCCCCATTTTTCACCTCACGATAGAAAAGGCCTTCAAATTCTGCTTCTAAAAATGTATTCATTCTTAGTGCCCTTTTGATCAAAAATTTAAAAAAAAATGATTTTTATCCGACTTTAAAATCGCGGTACAGCCCAAGCCCCTGAACCGATTTGGCTGAAATTTTGCACACGGGGATTGTATTGCACGTCGAAGAGCTGAACAACTTTTGGATTCAATCGGCCCACGGAAACTGCCGTTCTGACACACCAATTTGTAACTTTAAAATTATTCACTCATTTAACCATCCAAAACAAGTTTTTGAAAGATTTATTGTCACCATCAAAAAGGTCTTTAAATTCTGGTTTTAAGTAAGACAAAATTCGTTCGCATTTAGTGCTCTTTGGGTCAAAAAATCGAAATTTCATAATAACAATAAAAATACATTATAGCCCAAATTAGCGAATCGATTTAGCTCAAATTTGGTACATCGAGATTGGGTGACCCGTTGAAGACCTGAAAGGCTTTTGGAAGCAATTGGTCCACGGGAAGTGCCATTTAGGCATATCAACTTTAAATTTTAAATACAAAGGTCTCCTTTTTTATGTCGCCATTAGAAAGACGATCAAATTCTCGTTCTAAAAATGTATCACAGTTTCTGCCATTTCAGTGGAAAATAGAGAAAAAATTCTTTCTCATTAAAATGGAGCGAGCTGACAGTGGATGACATAAAGTGGCAGTTGTTGTCAAAAAGGTGGCAAAAGATTAACCTTAAAAGGAACATATTGTCAAATGTGATGGGTGATGTCCGAGGTGGTGTCGGTATTTGTCAGAAAATTGCAAAATTAGTCACAGTCGATAAGGGTAAAAAATTTCTGTTGAATTGACCACTATCTACACAGAATACAAAGATCCACGCGATGGGGAGGTTCCAGCCGCTTCTCTGCTGCCATTTTTTCAATTATTAATGGAAAGATACCGAATGACGCCAATTTCAACCAGTACTTATTAAGCGGTATTTCGAGTTGCAATTCCTAATTCCCACCCCAGAAGTCCAATCTTGGGGAAAATGTATCCCCCGCAAGATTTCATCGAAATATGTGTGTATGTTGGGTGTCAAACAGCTACTGCAACCCTTGCGGAGTGGTTTTCATCCCCCTTCACTTTCAACAGACTTGAGTTATTGCAATTAATAGTTTTTCAATTTTTCACCATTAACTCCCACACCCATCTTCCGATTTGGGCAAAAAACAATCTCCGCTGAGATTTCATGTGTACAAAATTTCAACTCGATGTTTCAACCCGTTCTCAAATTATCCGACGGACATACTAGACGAGCGAGCGAGCGAACAATCAAGAGTACCTTCGCATACTGCTATGGCACTAAAATGTTTTTGTTTATTCGCTCGCTCGCTCGCTCCTCAACACTTTCAGTCGGATAACTTGAGAACGAATTGAGGTATCGAGCTGAAACTTGCTGTACAGTTGCGAATTCCTAAATACTCGACGGGGATTGCTTTTGGGCCATATTGGACCAGAGGGGTGGGAGTTAGGGGTAGTTCAAGCAACGAAGGGGTTGTAGAGAACATGGAAAGGGGGAGAATTTTTCTCTTCGGGAATGTATTGGGGGTAGTTAGGAGGTAAACATATTAAAAGTCCCCGGAGAGGGGGGTGGAAAGGTCCCTTTTTTGGTTTTTCGCTTATAACTCGAAAATGGTGCGTCGTAGCGAAAAAATCCTTGTATGAAAATGAAAGCCTATAAAATTATCTAGAACTCTGCTATTGTACATTATTAAGGAAAAATGCACCGTTTTCGAGATATCCGCTCTCAAAAAACAGCAATTGTCAAAACAAACTTTTGCTTCTAATTCCTCAGTCTTTGGTTTTGCAGAAAAGTCGCCAGGAAGAAAGTTTTAGAGTGTTAAATTTCCTTCAAGAATATATATACACAGGGTGGTTCCTTTTTCACTGCTCACCACTGGCATCTTCTAAACGATAAGAGGTACGAAGTCGGTTAAATTAGAGAAATATTGCACTATTTAAATTTAGCTTGGAGCTTTTACATTATTGACAGCTGTCAATTGAATGGCATAGTCAAAATTTTTTTAGGACTTCTAGATTTTGAGTAACGGTAGTCAACTGTTTATTCTCTTATGGTAGTCATATTGTATTTTAACACCAGCGGACACACAAAAATTAGCTTTCAAAAATGTGATCAAAGTGGACTTTTTGACAGATCGTCAAAATTTGAAAATTGATATGAGTAAGTTGTAAAATGGGCCTAAACTTATGAAAAAAGTTTCAAGAGAGTACACCAAGTTTTTTCATCTCTTATGACGTCAAAAACTTTATGTTTTTTCAAAAAAGTTCAAAAAAGTATAGTTACATTTTTAAAAACCTATTTTTTTTTGTGTGTCCGATGGTGTCACAATTCTATCTATTTTAATCAGAGGCATACGTTCTTTGGGGGAGGGGCTTTAAGCTTTTGTACATATTTTTTTCTGCAAGTTCGTTTTTTCACAAAGTCACATAACAGTGACAGTGTCATGGGCGTTTATTGTGACACCAAAATGCACCTTTGTTGGATTTTGCTAATTGAACACGAATACTTTTTGGTGTCCCAAGGAGTACTAGTTGACAACTGTATCCTTATTTAATAAAAAAAACCTGCTTGCAGAAAAAATATGCGGAAAACGCACGTCTCTGATATGAAAAATCAAAAAAAAATACAAAATAAAGACGGTTATGTAAGTAAACTATGTTCCAATTTTTAGAGTCGTACTTTTGGTAGTTTCAACTTATTTTTCGTCTTATTTTCACCCTTAAAGGAGCTTGTGGTTAAGAATTCGCACCATGTTTTTGAAACATCCTGTATAATTACGGGATTCGATAGATTTCAGTAAACCATTGAAAAAAGTATTAATAACCAACCCTTAGGCCACTAACAACTTACGTTTTGCAAGCGGATAAATACATTTTATCAATTTTTTCTGAAATTCTATCGATTTATTTATAAACAACCGAAGTAAGTAAATATGCAAGAAGTTATGTAACACAATAGAAGTAAATTCACCCCTGTAAATCATAAAGGGGTTAAGTCATGAGGGGGTGAATAGATGAATCTCTAAATTGCCGCAATTTGTCAATGAATTGGATTAGGGTGGTGATTAATTGAAAACACAAGTTTCTTTGGTGAAATATGGGGTTGGAGTTTAAGGGTTGAAACGCTCACAAAGCTTTGTAATTTTACACCGAGAAACAATACCTGCTGTGAAACTGTGAGGTGTTACACACTATAGTGAGTGAAATCTCTAAATTGCCGCAATTTTTTTGTCCATGAATAAATTGGATTAGGGTGGTGAAATTGAAAACACAACTTTCTTTGGTGAAATATGGGGTTGCAGTTTAAGGGGTGAAACGCTCACAAAGCTTTGTAATTTTACACAGAGAAACAATACCTGCTGTGAAACTGTGAGGTCTTACACATTGTAGTGAGTGAATATTGGGAGAAATGTATCGAAGGTAATGAAACTTAAGGGTGGAAATTTGAATTTTCGCTGAATAATGTAGAGTTGAAATTGATACCATTCGATAGCTTTCTATTAATGGTACAAAAAGGTCTTTATCATCTTTCACGAAAAACCACCCTTACAGGTGCTACAACTCCGAACATGCAGAAACACATAAATACGAGAACTCAAAAGCTGCTCAACGTATCACCCCTTTTAATCCCTTTTCGCAATGTCTCAAGCCCCTGAGCGCTACCACTAGCACTAGGTGCAGATTCTACAGATCTTCACCCAGATAGCACTAACACATACAATGAATGAACAATTAATATGCGAACTTAGTATGTATATCCACACTATACATTGTGAATGACCCATGAACATTCTGTGTATCACCAAAATGTCGTTTTTTTGGTACCTGGTAGCATCAAAATACATCCACCCGAGTTTCATAAGAATATCAAATTGATATACCTATGAAGTACATATGGATATTAGATAAATCGTTTCCATGCATGAAAATACATAGAATATTCATGGGATATCCATTTTTCACATGAATATACAGGGACAAACACAGTGTATACTATGTACATTCCTAAAATGTTCAGTTAGCTATTTTATGTATATTTCCTGAGCATACAGGACTATTCACAGCATAATTGGCGTACACCACTTGAAGAAGGAAATGAATAGCGTGGCCTCAGGCCTGTGGATACCACGTACCATTTCAAGACCTCAGCACCAGGCACCAATCTGAATCATAAAATGATGTTATAATGGTGTGGTTAGATCTTGCAGTAAGCTTTATACCTACCATTGGTTTTATGCGCAGCTAATTGTTCCATGCGCGCCATCTATCGGCGACAAACTCCAACCTGGATATGAGTCGCATATTCTGGATTTCATTTGGATATTCATTGTAACGAGTGTCGTGTATGTACACCGCATGTTCAGGTGACTTCGTATGAATATTGCATTTAAATACATGTAACCATACGAAACGTTAATGTGGTGAAAATATGGCGAGGCAACTCCAGGAATATTCGGATGTTCATTTGACATACGGATGCATTTCAGAATATTCCTGGAGATGATATGATCTTATTCTTCCCGCATGAAAATGTTCATGGCAAATACATATAATATTCGGTATATTCTGAATACAAAATGGTCATTTTCTGAATATTCAGGGAATGTCTTGTGCTATCTGGGCAGGGATGTACATCTTCCGGTGACTTTTACAATTTACCGTTGCAGGTGGACATCATGAACAGCACCTTGGGAGAATACGAACCCATAAAAGACGCGTCTCTAATCAGAAAAAAAAGTGAATTGGATTTGTACTTCAACACCCACCTCGTTCTCATGGAGTACACCAGATACAAAAACGCTGTCAAGCAGTACTCCTTTCCATTCGCAGACACATATCTGAGAGAACTTACATTACAAGACGACCTTGACATTGCCAGCGGGTCCAGCACTGAGGTTATGATACAACGAATTCAAAAAGCTGATGGCGACATAGCCAAGGACACGGTTATGGTCAAAGATGGCATCGACAAGTACATATTCAAAGGAATTTACTTCGGGGACAACAACTTCGACCCTTTCTACGTCTGGAATGACTCCAAGGCCGTTCACGACCTTTTTAGTGGCAAGGACGTTCTGCTCAAGGCGGACATAAGAACAACCAAACTGGAAGTGAACGCAGTGAAGTTCACGGTCGTCGATTTGAAGTTTCGCGCCGAGAAAGGGATAGAAAAGGAGTTGTACAAGGAGTTGGACACGTGGGAGATTTACATGACCCACCTGGGAGACAACTACTACCACTGCAATGGGAAGCTGTATCTTATTTCGACCACGTCGCAGACCATTAAGTTTACTTTTAAATTGAACGACAGGAATGAGACGGAGGAGAGGAACGAGGTTTACGCGAAACTGAGGACGGGGGATTATGTGTTGAGTCCTTATGCCACGTGGAGGATTAGACTCAGAAGCAGGTTCGTATATGCAAGTTTCGATGAAATAGCATAAACAGTTCGTAAGATATCCAAACGGTTCGTAAGATATCTTTTTACAAACCTTTAAGCCATATAACCAAACATAACTTCTAAACCATAAGTTTTTCGGGAAATGTCAATTGGACCTTTTCTCTTCAGAATTTAATTTGCTTTCTAAAAATGCAAGTCTCAATGAGATATCACAAACAGTTCGTAAGATATCCAAACGGTTCGTAAGATATCTTGGTACAAAACCTTGAAGCCATATAACCAAACATAACTTCTAAACCATAAGTTTTTCGGGAAAGGTCAATAGGACCTTTTCTCTTCAGAATTTAATTTGCTGTCCAAAAATGCAAGTCTCAATAAGATAGCATAAACAGTTCGTAAGATATCCAAACGGTTCGTAAGATATCTTGGTACAAAACCTTTAGCCATATAACCAAACATAACTTCTAAACCATAAGTTTTTCGGGAAAGGTGAATAGGACCTTTTCTCTTCAGAATTTAATTTGCTGTCTAAAAATAAAATTAAAAGGCTGACCTGTAACAATTTAGAGTAGCCGCGGAAAGTCCTTTTTTATAAAGTTCTGACAAGGAATTAAGTATAACAGCAGCAGAGAAGCGGCTGGAACCTCCCCATCGCGTGGATCTTTGTATTCTGTGTAGATAGTAGTCAATTCGACAGAATTTTTTTTATGTTTATTGTCTGTGACTAATTTTGCAATTTTCTGACAAATATCGACATCACCTCGGACATCACCCATCACATTTGACAATATGTTCCTTTTAAGGTTAACAGTTTGCCACCCTTTTGACAATAACTGATACTTTATGTCATCCACTGTCAGCCTGCTCCCTTTTAATGAAAAATATTTTTTTCTCTATTTTCCACTGAAATGACAGAAACTGTGAATACATTTTTAGAACGAGAATTTGATCGTCTTTCCAATGGCGACATAAAAAGGGAGACCTTTGTATTTAAAATTTAAAGTTGATATGCCTAAATGGCACTTCCCGTGGACCAATTGCTTCCAAAAGCCTTTCAGGTCTTCAACGGGTCATCCAATCTCCATGTACCAAATTTCAGCCAAATCGATTCTCTAATTTGGGCTATAATGTATTTTTAGTGTTATTATGAAATTTCGATTTTTTGACCCAAAGAGCACTAAATGCGAACGAATTTTGTTCTACTTAAAACCAGAATTTGTAGACCTTTCTGATGGTGACAATAAATCTTTCAAAAACTTGTTTTGGATGGTTAAATGAGTGAATAATTTTAAAGTTACAAATTAGTGTGCCAAAACGGCAGTTTCCGTGGGCCGATTGAATCCAAAATTTGTTCAGCTCTTCGACGTGCAATACAATCCCCGTGTGCATAATTTCAGCCAAATCGGTTCAGGGGCTTGGGCTGTGCCGCGATTTTAAAGTCGGATAAAAATATTTTTTTTTTAAATTTTTGATCAAAAGGGCACTAAGAATGAATACATTTTTGGAAGCAGAATTTGAAGGCCTTTTCTATCGTGAGGTGAAAAATGGGGGTTTGCATTTAAAATTTAAATGTTGATGTGCCAAAATGGCATTTCTAGTTGCACGATTGGCTCCAAAAGCTTTTCAGATCTAAGTTGGGTTATCACATGCACACGTACCAAATTTCAGCTAAATCTGTCTAGTAGTTTTGGCTGTGGCGTGTTTACAAACGTACGAACGTACGTACGTACGAACGTACGAACATACACACAGACACATTTTTAAAACCGCTTTTTTGGGTTCCTGAGACCTCAAAACGTGAAGATCTGGTGTTATCTCAAATTCGAAAATTTTAGTGATTGCAGTAACCTCCCTTTTTTTTTAAATGGTGAAGTGGAGTGGGGAGGTTAAAATGCAAGTTTCGATGAAATATCATAAACAGTTCGTAAGATATACAAACGGTTCGTAAAATATCTTTTTACAAACCTTTAAGCCATATAACCAAACATAACTTCTAAACCATAAGTTTTTCGGGAAAGGTCAATAGGACCTTTTCTCTTCAGAATTTAATTTGCTGTCTAGAAATGCAAGTTTCAATGAAATAGCACAAACAGTTTGTAAGATATACAAACGGTTCGTAAGATATCTTTTTACAAACCTTTAAGCCATATAACCAAACATAACTTCTAAACCATAAGCTTTTCGGGAAAGGTGAATAGGACCTTTTCTCTTCAGAATTTAATTTGCTTTCTAAAAATGTAAGCTTCGATGAAGTAGCATAAACAGTTCGTAACATATACAAACGGTTCGTAAGATATCTTTTTACAAACCTTTAAGCCATATAACCAAACATAACTTCTAAACCATAAGTTTTTCGGGAAAGGTCAATAGGACCTTTTCTCTTCAGAATTTAATTTGCTGTCCAAAAATGCAAGTCTCAATAAGATAGCACAAACAGTTCGTAAGATATCCAAGTCACAAATTGTACAGAGAATTGCGGACAGCCACCATACGTAAAAGATGCAGGAACTGCATTTGATATGTGGAGTAATTGTGTGAAACGTTTGAAAGACGAGGCATTGCTAGTCAATTACTGCTACGGAAAGCCTTGCTCTCAATGAAATTTCATCCCTCAAAGACTTTGGAATCTCATCTTTTAAAATTTGATAGGGTTGTTAAGGAACTGCGTTCGACAGGGTGATCCTTGACGAAACAGATGTGGTCTGTAATTTACTACTGACCATGCCCAGTGATTATGACAATGTGAAGACAGCCCTTGAAACTCTCTCAGCTGAAAACTTGATAATCAATTTTGTTAAAAATCGGTTGTTGGAACAAGAGACGAAGCAGAATGGAAAGAAAAAGATAGAAAATCAAGCATCAAATAATGCCGCCTTCACGGCGAATAGCAACAGTTTAAGACCTGCAACTGGAAAGTTGCCATATAAGTGTCCTAATTGTGGAATTATAGGCCATAAAAGGAAGAATTGTAGAGAACCACCACAACAGAACAGTCAAGGTAATATGGAAGCAGAAGTTTCGAGTACCTACATAAAACCAAGATGATTTTTTCTGCTTCCCTGCTGTAAGTGGAAGCCCAAGAGAAGGAAATGTCAGCTGGTGCTTAGATTCAGGTGCTTCAGGGCATTTGATTCGCTCAGAAAAAGGTTTGAAAAACATTGTACACCTGGAAAGTCCAATAAAAATTAGAAGTGCAAAGTCTGGACAGTATATGTTTGCAAACAAAAGGGGCGATGTTAGCATCACAGCAATTATTGAAAGTCGGGAAGTAGGTACCTGGGCTAGAACAAAATCTACTTTCTGTTCAAAAATCAGAAATAAGCGATTACAAAGTAATATTCGAGAAAGGAAAAAGTTGTATAATGAAAGGAAACCTGCTTATAGCAGTGGCATTGAGGGAAAATAAACTTTATGAACTTGTGACCACTGAATCGAAAAATAAATATGGCAGAAAATTCGTGTGCAGAACTTTGGCACAGAAAGCTAGGACACATCAGTTACGCAAATTTGGACAAGCTGGAACTTATGTCGCATGGAATCAGTGATAAGGTGGATACAAATCCTGATCAAGAATGTTCTACCTGTGTTGAAGGAAAACAGACGACCTTGCCTTATAAAAATGAACGCACCAGGGCTATACGACCATTACAACTGGTGCATAGTGACCTATTTGGACCTGTAAAACCGGAATCATACGATGGAAAACGCTACGTCTTAGAATTTATAGATGACTACGCTCATTTCTCGGTTGTCTATACTTTACAAGCCAAATCGGAAGTTTTCAGATACTTTAAGGCATATGAGGCAATGGCCTCTGCAGACTTCGGTGCAAAAATAAGCAGATTCAGATGTGATAATGGGAGGTAATACCTGTCCACCGATATGCAAGATTATTTCGAAAATAAAGGAATAAAAATGGAAACAACCATTCGATACACTCCACAGCAAAACGGTGTGGCTGAACGTATGAACCGAACAATTATAGAAAAAGCAAGATGCATGATTTTGGATTCGAAACAAAGCCAAAATTGGAAAAGTTGAGAGTGTTTGGATCACTAGCCTACTTGCATACAGGAAGCATGGAATGCTTTCTTGTTGGATATTGCCCAAATGGTTATCGATTGTGGTATCCACCCACACAGAAAGTAATATGCGGAAGAGACGTGGTTTTCAATGAAAATAAAAACATTAAAGATGACTATGAAGTGGAAAGTATACAGCAACGGGAAGAAGAATCTGATATTGACAAAGAATTCCAGAAAGAAGCACGTACGGATCCAAATGAACAAACAAATGAAGAACAAGATAAAGGAGAACTTGAAGAGCAGGAATATGACAGAGGGACTGAACAAACTCCTCGGCGAAGCACAAGAAAAATGAAGAAACCTGCATACTTAGAAGATTTCACTGTAGAGGCTTTTAATGCTGAACTTTATGTAGAAGACATCCCTTAAAGTTTTGAAGACATAAAAGGAAGAGAAGATAGTGACATGCATGCAGCAGCAGCAGCAGCAGAAGAAATTGAGTCACTTAAGAAAAATAATACCTGGACTCTGACGGTGCTTCCCCCTAACAGAAAAGCCCTAGACAACAAATGGGTACTTAAACTGAAGAGGAACGAAGAAGGAGAGATAAGAAATTTCTTGGGAATCAAAATAAAAAGAAATGAGCAAGGCATGTTTTTAAGTCAGAAAATCTGTTGAAAAGATTTGAAACGGATAAATGTAATCCGTGCAAGACCCTACTGGAAAAGCAGACTGAGACGGAAGGAGACATAATTGCAGGAAGGAAACCATACCGAGTACTTATTGGCTGTTTAATGTTTAAATTACTTCAGTCGGTATCAAAATAATACAACAGAGCGAATACTGGAAAGGTCTCAAGCGAATAATTCGATACCTTCGTATGAAAGGCAGAGTTGTGAAGTACTGCTAGGATATGCGGATTCCGATTGAGCCTCTGACGTAGATCGTAAATCCACAAGTGGATACCTGTTCTTAGTATATAGAGCTGCTATAAGCTGGACTACCAGGAAGCAGACCTCCGTAGCCCTATCTTCAACTGAGGCTAAATACGTAGCTCTAGCAGAAGCTGCTCGGGAAGTGCTTTGGATCAAAGGAATATTGAAAGATTTTCAAATTTCAACTGGAACAATTGTTATTCGAGAAGATAACCAATCATGTATCCATATTTTAAGAAAAAGGAAAACCCATCGTTTGAAACATGTGGACGTGAAATATAAATTTGTTTGTGACTTACAAGGAACTGGACAAATTGATGTTGAGTATGTTTCAACTACTGATCTGATAGCACACGTGTTGACAAAAGCACTACCAGCGCTGCAATTTAAATTTTTTGATTAGTTTTTTATTTTCTTTATTAATCTTGTTGTAGTAGGTAGTTAAGATTATTGAATTGAGAGGGGTTGTTGTAATAAGCCAATTCCATGTTAGGGATTTCTGTATTTAGGTTTGCTACCGCCCTGCTCCGCTAAAGTCCCTAGACAGTAAGAAACTAACATGGAATTGGCTTATTACAACATTGTTCCTTTATTTTACAGGTTCGGTCAGGATTTTCCGGAGGAATTGAAGAAGTTCGCCCAGAACGTCACCCTTGAACTCGTGGGCACCGGGCAGTTTATCGAAAACAAAGGAGATGTTTGCGATCGAGACTTGAAGAAGTATTACGACGAGGTGGACTTTAGCCAAGTTGATCTTCCGGCGGAGGACAATTTTTCCAAGCCGCAAGAGTGCGTGTCTGCCAGCAAACCTGCCATTATTATCAAAGACGGCTCGGAAGGAACGGTGGAAGAAATTAGCTTCCAGCATTATTTCATTTAAACTTACTGGTGATAAAATAATCAGCCATTCATCTATAACTGATGTAAATCTGGCTTAATAAAATAATTTGCATTGAGATTTGATTGATTTTGATTGTTGATGTCGGTTCCACTAACTCTTTCTCTTAGTTTCAACAATCCGTTAGAAGAAATGCAGGCTTCCATATGTAAAAGCCACCGGAAGATGTGTATACCTGTAGATGCTTATTATCACTGACTGACTGGATTCCACAGTGATCTTTAAATGATCAACCCCTAGCGTCAGAAACAACCGAGATATTAATTTTTGTAAGTATCATACCTACATTGCACCAGTAACAGGAAACTGAAATATGAAAAGAGGAAATATCTCCAAGATGGGCAAGAAATCGTGGAAAGATGACGTCATCTTTCCCGCTGTTTTTTCTGAATATCTTCAAAACGGTAAAGAATTTTTAAATTCTGATAACACCATTGGACTCAGACGCTCCTTTCCCACTCTTTTCTTGAGTTGAATCCTCCTTTAAGTGTTGAAAATAAGTATACAGGACGATTCCTTGTATCATTCTAAGAAGAAAAGTTCATTTGGACAAGTGGCGAAAAATGCTTCCTAAAGCAGCTGTGGTACCTCAAGGAAAATACGTCTTCCAGAATCATATTGAAAAAGCCATCTTTAATCCCAAGGGATTTTTCGAGTGGATTTTGGTCTCAAACTGTACTCTATATGGTTCATACTATCATGGTACAAAGCTTTAGTCCGCTCAACTTTGTGCGACTGCTATATGGCTAACTATTGGTCTCACGTGAAAAGTGCAAAGAAACAATGTTGTAGAGAATGTGTTAGTCTTCAATATTGTATACCGTTATATTTTTCGTTCCATGAAGAAGAAGCGAGTTATAATCCTTGCGCATAATTCGCAGATTTTGGGGGTGTTGCAGGCTGGGGCGGAGGGAGAAATTTTTGTACGTTTTTCGAGGCTCTGACACAACCTGTCGACTTAGGGCATAAATAGATTAGAAATTGACAGTGACAATTTATTGTAATGTCGATATCGCAAAACTAGGCGGTCATGAGATACCGATTTGTAACCGTAGCAACCTGTTGAGTGGTTTATGAAAAATAAAACACTAGTGTTTTATATCATAGATTGTAGATATGCAAACAATGATTTTATGCAGGTTGTGGACAAAATATTTAATCACGGACTTAACAGTAATCCCATTACCATACCCTAGCAACAATTGTTGTCGACAATTTGTTGCTAGAGAATTTTTGAAGGATTTACTTTAAGACAGAATGTTCTTTTATACAGCGCACCCTAAAACGCTAAAATAAAACTCTGATCATCTAAAAAGTAGGGTTGCGCAAGACCAAGACAAGACGAGAAATGGGGTGGTCTTATGGTCTTGTTGTAGTCTTGAATGTATGGTTTTGGTCTTGGTCTTGTGGAGTCTTGGTTTTGGTAAGTAATGAAACAAATTTGGTAAATTTTGGCTCAAATTTGTCTGATAAGTTAGGTAATACAAATTAGTTAATTAGTCATTAGTTATTGTGTCAAGGGCCGAAAAATTAAAATGTCCTCCTGCTTAGTCAAAATCCCCTTTAAAGTCGATATTAACTTTAATGGACCTTTAAGTTTTATTATGAAATCGGCCCTTAATAAATAATACGTTTTTATTACCAACCTACCCCAAATAATTAAATTAGGTACTCACTTACCCAGAATAATAATGTATTCCAAAGCATTCTTTAAACGGGTTGCTTATTTTTTGAATGCTGGGCGAGACTAGCTTTGTGAATTGATGTTGCAGTTTGGAGAAGCAAGTAGAGTGACGCGAAAATAATTTTATTCGTGTAAATTATTATTTGCCAGATTTTGTAGAGCCGGAGATTATTTCACGAACGTCCGTAGAAAATTTGTAGATATTACCACAGTATAATATAAACAGTAGAACAACCGTTTCCCGCCAATTTTTTTTGCGGATAAAAAACTTGAGAAAATGTGGCTCCATCTGTATGCAAGCAGCCGAATATTGGGTTTTCTTCAATCTGTTTTATTTAAAGCAATACGTGACTATTTCCCTATGTGTCTAAAATAAATTATTGTTCCAGGAACTGATATAATAGGAGCTCGTTACTCTTTCTGTAAACATTCGCAATAAATTATGCTGGCAGATCCTAGCTGAACGAGTGCTTGCCGTACTATCATTGGTTTTACCTACTTATGCACGCCGCACACCGCATTTATGTTTTTGTTTAAAAATATAAACAAACCCACCAAATGCAGAAAAAAGAATATCTGGGTAATTAACAAAACAATGGAAGATTGTAACTGTAATGTTTCAGTTTCGTTTACGAATCTTCCAGCAATTATATAACCCATCAGGGTAGAGCAAAATGTTGCGCTTTTTGAGAGTGGTTAAGAAAAGACATCACTAAATTAATTAAGTAGATAATTTCAAAAAATGCTAATTGTTTCCTACACATTTTGACTTTTGCTAGATACGTGCGGTTTACCGAAACAATGCAACGAATAAAGAAATACCTACCTACCAAGTTCGATGCAATGTTTTTTAGGAAGATGTATATCAATGCGATGTGTATCCCTGTAGATGTTTATCACGTTAATGTGTATGTATAGGGGCGGGTACAGATTTTAGCAATCTGCACTACTAGAGTAGTGCCTCCGCAGACGCACAGATTACAGATGTGTCAAAAAGGCGAAATGATAAAAATTGTTGTTACAGAATTAAAAAGTAGAAAATGAACAGAAAAAACACAAAAATTTAGAGGGTTGAAAAGTAAAAAGGATGACAATATAAACCAAATGAGTACCTAAATGAAATGAATTGCCGGAATTAAAACAAGATTTGGCCAAATGAGTTCAATTTTATTACCTACCGACGAAAACGAACATATGCGAATTTTGCACTTAGGGGGTAAAGGTGGATGAAAAGTCAAGAGGTCTGAGGATTAACCGTGGTTAAGTAAAATTACGCATATAACGTAAATAACACCAAAATAACCCAATTATGTAAATTTAGCGTTTGAAGAGTTGAAATATTACAAAGGGAGATGAAAAAAGTGAAATATGTAAACATCATTCAATTGAGTTTAATTTATTACCGAAATTACACAAAGGACCCTATCGGATGTGCCCCATATTTGGGCCGCTTATGTAGCTGGCCGTAGCTGGCATGACTGTTTCCTAATTTTTTGCTTACAAACTCAGGAAGAACGAAGCTTTCGGTTGAGGGACCTTTTTTGAATCAGTCATGCCAGCTGCTATTGTTCTTTAAGCCTTTAACGTATCCATTTATTACAAAACAATTTTTCTTAAATTATGCCAAAACTTAAAACATCATAATTTTGCGATTCTCACCTAACACTATATGGTTGAATGTTTGAGCGTCTTTCGATCGATTTACAGTGCGACCCAAAAGCTGTTATTTTTCTTTGACCCAAACGTTTTTTCATTTTCGAGGCAATTGTTTTGTATTTTGTGTTAATTTCTTTTATAGCTGAAGATGGAGTAACACTCCGAAACGCGTCATAAACAGTAAGTAAATTTTGTGGAACGAGACTGTGAAACTACCTTGTGTAATCAAACATCAGTTCCTCTTTGAAAAATGGATTAAGCTTTCAACCAACTTAACACTATGGTTACATTAATTCATGAGGTTCCCACCCAGTGTTTCAAACACTCGTTTATGAAAAAAGTTAAGATTGCCAGCTAAAAGGGGCCCAAAAACTGGGCATATCAGATAGGGTCCTTCTGCCAAATTAGCACTTCGGGGGTTGAAAAATCGTAAAGGGGGATGAAAACTCATGAAAATAAGCCAATTATGTAAATTTGGCTTCTGAGGGTTGAAATATTGCGAAGCGGGTCGAAAAAGTGAAAAAGGCAAGAACACTGCCGTAAATTTGTACACCACTGCCGACTGTGAAGTCCCCCGACTGTCGAATTTGCTCAATTTTTGCAACCACTGCCTAACATTTCCCACTAACACTGCCGAAAATTTGTACACCACTGCCGACTGTGAAATCCCCCCAGCAAGAACAATGTATATGAGTAAAATTTATTACCGAAAAAAGGCAAAACTGAGCGAATTTTTCAAAATTAACGTGCGGGTGTTGAAAAATTGTCACGGGGGATGAAAAATCAAGAGGGCTGAAAATGAACTGTAGTTAAGTAGAACTAGCGAAAATCACACGAAAAAGGAGCGGCCTGGGTAAATTTTGCTTTTTGAGGGTCATCATGAAAGGGGTTGAAGAATTGTGGATGGGTTAAAAAGTAATGAAAATGAATTAGAACTATCGAAAAACATGAAAAAATTTCCAGTTTCAACCCTTAAATTTCATCCCCCTTGTTAGATCATAATGAAGATTTGCCCATCCACCTACAGTGGCGCTGTAAATTACCACACCAACTCCAGTCCTGATACGTTGAGCAGTTTTTGAGTTTTCGCATTTTTGAGTTTCGGCATGTTAGGGGGTTGTACCGCCTTTAACGGTCATTTTTCGCCAATGATGAATAAAACTTTTTTTGTACCATCAATAGAAAGCTATCGATCTTTATTAATTTCTACCCTACATTATTCAGTGAAAAATTTGAGTTTCCACCCCTAACTTTCATCCCATTCGAAAAATTTCTCCTAAAATACATACTCTTCCTTTCTCGTAGATGCAGTGTGTAAGATCTTACAGTTTTGCAGAAGATATTGCTTCTCCGTGTCAAATTACAGGGCTTCATGGACGTTCCAACCCCTAAACTCCAACCCCCTATTTCACCACCCCCAAATGCCCTAAAGGAAGTTGTGTTTTCAACTTCACCAGCCTAATTCAATTCGTTGAAAAATTACGGTGGTTTGTAGATTTATGTTTTCAACCCTTCATGATTTCACCCCTTTATGATTTACAGGGGTGAGTTAATTTTTCCGGTGTTACATAACTCCCTCCGTATTTACTGGCTTCAGTTCTTCGTAAATAATTCAATATGGTTTCAGAAAAAATCAATAAAATATATTTATCCGCTTGCAAAGAGTTAGGGGTGGTTTTAGGTTGAAAACTCGTAAGACCTTTTTTCAATAGTTGACCGAAATCTATCGAACCCCGTAATTTTATGCTACCATTTACTTGAAAGAATTTCAAGTTTCAACCCTTAAATTTCATCCCCCCTGTTAGATCTTAGTGAAAATTTGTCCATCCACCTACAATGTCACTGAAAATTGACACACCAAATTCTGCCTTGATACGTTGAGTAGTTTTTGAGTTCTGGTATTTTTGTGTTTTTGCATGTAAGGGGTTTACGCCTGTAGGGGTGGTTTTTCTCAAAATATGAATGACGCCTTTTTTGCATCATTAATGGAAAGCTATCGAATGACGCCAATTTCGACCATTATTATCAAGTGGAATTTCGAGTTGCAACCCCTAATTTCCACCCCATCTGTTCGATTTTACGAAAATTTCACCGATATATGTGTGCACGTTGAGTTTCTAAGAGCTGCGTGCAACCCTTGCGGAGCTATCATATTTTTTGTGGTTTTCATCCCCTAAATTTCATCCCCCGAAATTGCCACCCCCTCACTTTCAACAGACTTGAGGGTCGAACGTGCATACCAAATTTCAGCAAGATACCTCCACTAGTTCTCGAGTTATTGCAATTAATAGTTTTTCGGTTTTTTTCCCCTAATTCCCACCCCCTTGGTCCGATATGGCCCAAAAGCAATCCCCGCCTTACTTTTCGGGAGACAAAGTTTCAGCCCGATATCTCAATCCGTTCTCAAGTTATGCGACGGACAGACATGAGGAGCGATCGATACGACGAGCGAGCGAGGGAATATT
Organism: Pycnomerus fuliginosus; assembly: GCA_963924575.1. NCBI lineage: Eukaryota > Metazoa > Arthropoda > Insecta > Coleoptera > Zopheridae > Pycnomerus > Pycnomerus fuliginosus. The sequence continues at coordinate 25,104,750 of OZ004622.1, forward strand.
TTAAAACAAGGGTGCCTGGCATATTGCTACGGCACTAAAAATCGGTATAAATAGCTAGCAAAAGCCGAGCAAAAAATACCTAAACTATTTTCTAACTGTCCTAGCATTGTTATTGTTGATTATTGTGTACCAAATCAAATTGAGGGACATGAACCGTCATCATCTCGTACAGGTAACGGTGGAGGTTCCTACATAAGTACATCCCTTCGATGTTTCCCTAATAATTAAAGTTTAGTGTTTAATGAATCAAATTAAAAGTCCCACGCGATCAACTTTTCGGCGAACCACGGGAGTTATTCTTACTTATTAAAGATTCGGTACCTAATCGGTAGGTAGAAAACACATTCCGATAGGCGATAAGGAATGTTGCAGTTCGAGTTGGAAGTCATTTGGTTCATGTTTACATAATAAATATCCCAATAATGGATTAATGTTTTCGTTTCCAGCCACAGATTCCAAGAAACTGTTCACAACCTGGCAAGTGTGAGGAGAACAATGGGCAGAAAGCCAATGCAGTATTGCACTTAGTTCCGTCAACAATTAGCTATCAGTGCACTGACGAATTGGACTACGCTAGCGCTATCTATATTCGAGTAACTTATTCCCTACCTCGGCGACAAACTATTGGCGAACCATCGACACTAAATGAGACATCTACTCATGCGAACCTGGAACTAACTCCAATTCAAAATCGTTGACACTGTGATATTACGTACCGTCAGGTATATGAGACGATTTTCAATTTTTTTCCTTATTACTTGTCTCACTTAAAACATATTTTCAAAGATAAATATGTATATGATAGCCTTATGCACCTATTGCCTACTGGATGCGTCAAAAATATTATCATATTTTTGTCGATAAGTAAGCAAAAAAAATTGTAAACCGTCGTCTCATATAGGCAGGTACCCTGGGGATATATGATACGTTTTATTTTTTGTGAAGAAAACGCCCGATTCTATTATGATGGCTCATACAGATCTTTAGGCTAGCCTTTATGAGACATATTTTATAAAAAAAATGTTTGTAAAACATATACATACTTATTCATTGCTTGCTTATAAAGCGAAAAATAACAAAATAACATATGAAACGCAATAACTTTTAACGAACAAAATGTTTTAAACGTGATTATAAAAAATAAAAATAAAACATTAATTCTGAAATAACAAAAAACAAAAACAAATATTCTGAAACAATAAAAAAAATCTATAAACGCTAAGGTAACTTTTTTAAACGAGATCTCTTGAGAACACATGAATTCCTCTGACTATCTTTGGTAGTGGAACCTTATATTTTATCGAGGGGCGGTTCACTCACTAAAATGTGTACACCTACTTCGAGTACTTCGAATGCTGCGTTAAGTAAGTACTTCGAGTACTTCGAATACTTCGAGTACTTCGGCAAGTACTTCGAGTACTTCGACACGTACTTCGAGCAGGTATTTCGAGGTGCTTCGACAAGTACTTCGAGTACTTCGAACTGAAGTGTACACCTACTTCGAGCAGTGAACCGCCCCTCGTATTTTATTTGCTAATATCTTCTACATTTGGATACACAAATTCATTCTTTTTGCCTCTATGAGAACGAAGGCAACTAGTTTGAATAAATTTTTTTGACATCTTTGTAACTTAATTGCTACATATTGTTTAACATATTGTCTTTTGGTGTTCTCATTAAAAATAAACTCAACTATCTTGTTTTGGTCATAGTTTATCCTGTAGGGCGTTCCTAGCTTGTGGATAACTTACGAGGCATCGTCTTGTATCGTCTCATATAAACCTGAAAAATGTGACTTTTTGTAAATGTCGAATTTGCCGTTATGCCGTAAGGAATATATAAAAAATTGTTTTGGGACGTCATTGTTGAGGTGATGTACTAATATTAATTCCAAATAAGCAATATTCTTTTAACCTGAAACGAGGTACAGGGAGGTTTTTATACCACAAAAAAAGAAGAAAGTGTCATGTAACAAATAATTTATACAAGAAAATCTTACTTGACTCGTTCACGTTTCCCAGCAACAACAAACTATTTGAGGTTGGGTTATACTAGGGATATCACTCAATTTACAGTTTGGCCAACCCCACGGCACAATTCCGCGAGATTCAAAAAGTCACCCATCGTCTTATATTACCCCAGGTGCCTCATATATCCCCTGTTGACGGTAACTACATATACGTGCATAAAATAATAAAGTCTTAAATTCGAGATTAAAAAAAAGGCAGCAGAGAAGCGGCTGGAACCTCCCCAACGCATGGGTCTTTGATTTCCGTGACTTGTGTTTAAGATTTTAAAGTTGATATGCCTAAATGGCACTTCCCGTGGACCAATTGCTCCCAAAAGCCTTTCAGCTCTTCAATGGGTTACCTAACCTCCATGTACCAAATTTCGGACAAATCGATCCAGTAGTTTGGGCTATAACGTGGTTTCAGTGTTATTACAAAATTTCGATTTTTCTACCCAAAGGGTACTAAATGCGAATAAATTTTATCTCATTTAAAACCAGAATTTGAAGACCTTTCTGATGATAACAATAAATCTTTCAAAAAGTTGTTTTTGATGGGTGAATGAGAGAATAATTTTAAGTTTCGAAATTGGTGTGCCAAAACGGCACTTTCCGTGGGCCGATTGAATCCAAAATTTGTTCAACTCTTCGACGTGTAATACAATCCCCATGTGCAAAATTTCAGACCAATCGGTTGAGGGGCTTGGGCTGTACCGCGATTTTAAAGTCCGAAAAAAATCAATTTTTTTTTAATTTTTGGTCAAAAGGGCACTAAGAATGAATACATTTTTAGACGCAGAATTTGAAGGTCTTTCTTATGGTGACGTGAAAAATGGGGGTTTACATTTAAAATTTAAAAATTGATGTGCCAAAATGGCACTTCTGGTTGCACGATTGGCTCCAAAAGCTTTTCAGATCTAAGTTGGGTTATCACATGCACACGTACCAAATTTCAGCCAAATCGGTCGAGTAGTTTGGGCTGTGGCGTGTTTACGAACGTACGAACGTACGTACGAACGTACGTACATACATACAGACACATTTTAAAAACCACTTTTTTCGGTTCCTGAGACCTCAAAACGTATAGATCCGGTCTTATCTCGAATTCGAAAATTTTAGTGATTGCAGTAACCTCCCTTTTTTTTAAATGGTGAAGTGGAGTGGGGAGGTTAAAAAACTAGAGAATCCACTTTTGATTAAATTAAGTTTAGAGCGTTTCCAATATTAAGTAATACCATAATAATAACTGAGATTGCAATTAAGCTAATTCGATTAAGGCTATCCCTCCGTAGAAAAATTACTAAGTCTAAGACTCAAGAGTCTTGGTATTGAGGCATGTGGTATTGGTCTGGGTTTTGTCTCGAATTCAAGACCAAGAGCAAGACACGACCAAGATCAGTCTTGGTTGTGCGAAACCCTAAGTGAAAAGTGACTTCAATTTTGGCCATTTAATGTTTTGACCGATAAATTGCATTATATGGGATGATATTTGACTTGGCGTAATATGTAGGTAGGTATGTACTATCTACACGGGAATTTTGAACATGAATTTCAAACGGTTTCTGAGAAAGGTCACATTAGACAAATGTACGAAATAGGTACGCTTAAGTTTCCTCTATGTTATCATTTAAAAAGATCAAAATTAGGGTCATTTTAGGTTAAACCGCCCCTTCGCCATCGGACGCGCATCGTAAAAATAAATTTGACTTGTTTCGAAACACCCTTTTGCACTGAATAATAGTAAAATAGATGAAAATGAAGAATCATATTTATTTAAAGTTCATTGAGTACATCGTTTTTTTCAAAAGACACAAAGATTCAGTTCTACCAGTACCTAACCACCTACCTAAAACTTATTGTCGCGATATTTTCAAACCCTTTGGTCAATCTCCCAAAATCACTTAAAATTTTAGAATTTCATTGCTAATATGTTTCTGATATGCTTAAATTAACATCGACACAGTCTCTGCTCAACCCTCCTCGGACACTGACTGCCATTAGAAGTGGGATGCACCACGATATTCCTGCGTCTCTCCTGAAAGCCATTTCGTCGTCCGCATTCACATTTGGACCACTCAGACCACGCAGACATCGCGCAATCCACCCTAATGTTATTAAAAACATTCAAAAGATCGAATTTGTCGCGTTCCTTATGACACGGGGCATGGCATTTTTTCCTTTTGATTAATTTCATCGGGCAGGGTAGTCCTCCGTTTTCAGCTTCGACCTAAAAACCTGAAATTGGGTTTTAGGGTCAATAAACACGAGTTAACCTTTATTTGTCGATATTTTGTCCTATATCCACTGCCGCATTGTTTAGTGGCGTTGCAAGGGCTCCAATCAGACCATTCGGAGACCTGGCAATCCACCGTCGATTTCACGGCGATTTGACTGTAAGCCCGATACGAGGGTGCTGAAACTGATTTCAGATAAATTTTCTCTTTTAAGCGGTTCGGTTAGGGGTAATTACCGCAGTTATTACCATTGATTGCATCGTTCTGGATATTGTAAGCTAGGACTCCGGAAACTGAAACGTCGAGCTGCCTTTTATGGGCGGTGAGGTTCGCTTTCAATTCCTCTGGAAAAATTCAATTTGTTGGTTTTACTGCCCGAGCGATAAATAACAAAACCAAAAAATAAAATGCAGCCCGGAACTGGTAGCTAATTATTGTTTTATTAGCAGCGTTTAGGGAGCATTGTTGCATAAACTTACTTTGGTAGTCTGAACAAACTTTCTGACACTGCTCCAGGGTTCTGAAATTGTTCGAATTTCCTCCGCAGCCGCTATAGCTGAATATTTCGCAGTTTCCCTTAATAGTGTCGAAATACCATCTGTCGATGTTGCTCTTGCAGTCGCCTATGTCTTTTGGTAGACTACATGCGTTCCCTGGAATAAATTAGTAAGTAGATGTTGGTATTTTAATTCGATATTTGATGGAGAAACAAGGCAACCTGGCTAACAACCTACAAAATAGACTGTAGGTATGTCGAATCAAACTTCTTCATTATGCATTTGAAGAGGTTTAGACATAATGCCATTTATTTTTTTAACTAGTAATTAAAACCACCCTCCTAAAGTTTAGGTGAGTGTGACAAAGGGCGGCATTATCAAAATAAGCAACAGGTTGGATAAGGGAACAACAACCCCGCACAAAAGGGGGCGACTTATGACGAGAATGTATATTCCTAATTCCAAATATTTGTCATCATAAATTACCGCAATTTCAGCTTCGGCTTCGTTCTCTCAAATAGTTCCATAATTTATTTGTATTTCATATTTGAGGGTGGTTTTTCGTCCCGAAATTCGGCATTCAAGCAATTGGTCGTCAACAGTGTACTCAACTGTCCACTTCTACCGGGTGTTCATTTCAAAATTTTCCACCCTTAACTCAAGCATGAAAATTCGCTCGGACAGGTCGGTTTGTATTCCGAGAGGGACACTTAAATTCATGCGTAGTGATATTACATCGAAGATATTTCAAAACGGTAAAGAATTTTTAGATTCTGATAACACCATTGGAATCGGACGCTCCTATCTCACTAGAATCAGCCATAACCTCAACATCGATTTCTTTAAGTTTCTACCAGATCCACAGCACATTCGAAAACTGAGTGAAAATATTCAAATTTTGACAAAAAGTTATAATTATTTTCATAACTAATTATAAACCAAACTCGCCTTATTGCATATCAAAAGAATGTCGCTGAAGTTAGCTTGGGATTGGTGAAATTTACAGCGGACCAAACAAGTAGTGTTCTAATAATGCAAATGATGCAAAAAAAATTGCCCTTATTCTGAGTAAAAAAGAAAAGAAAAGTTGACATTCAAGTTGAAGTTGGCAAAATTGTTAAATACAAAGTTGCACAGGGTTACACAAGGTACATTTTAAAAATACAAAACTGTATACAGGCTGTCCCACTAAACAGTAACAACATAAACATAAACATCTTGTATTTTATTTTTTTATTCGATTCTATGATGAATTCGAAGTAACATTCATTCATTAATCATGTTTTCATCTGAGGCGAATGGTTTAGAAGGTATTGGCAATATTACGACTCATCAAACAATGTATGACTTTTCTAACTAATTACGTAAATAACTATTGCAGTACTTGTTTTGAAAAATCACCCTACAAGCAATTTTCAACCTTTGGTTTTGGAAATTTAGCATATCATTAAAAAAGGATTGGGGTATCTTTCAAGCGCTTGAAGACAGTCTTAGCTTCTTAAGTTCGTCTCCACTAACATTATGAACCTTCTACAATGTAGAGGTTTAAATTTCGATTTTTTTAAATCAGACCACTATCAAATGCTATAGCCATTAGCTGTAAAATTAAATTTGCTTTCGTTTGATATAAAATGTGCCTATATCCAAGTTTCCTATTTTTCGTTTTATTCCTTCAAACACAATTTTCGTCTTTTTCTTCCTGATGATGTTTTTAGACGGTTATCAGTCGAAGTACAATTTCTATAGAAATACTAAACTTAGATATAGAAAATTTCTATAGAAATACTAAACTTGAATATAGGAACATTTTATATTAGACGAAAGCTTTAATTTTACAACCTATGACTATAACATTTGATAGTGGTGCCATTTAAAAATTTCGAAATATTAACCTCTACATTTTTGAAGGTTCATAATGTTACTGGACGAACTTAAAAAGCTAAGACCGTTTTCAAGAGCCTTAAGGATAGCTCAAACGGCAAACCTTCCTTAATGACATGCTAGATTTCCAAAACCAAGGGTTGAAAATTGGTTGTGGGGTGATTTTTTAAAACAAGCACCACTGCAAAAATAATTGTTCCTACAAAAGAACCAATATCTTCTAAACGATTCACTTCAGATGAAAACATGATTAATGAATGTTAATTGTTAAAATGAGGTATTCATACATGTACTTTTTGCTTTAATCGATAGATTTATAATCCTTACATTATAATACACAGGAAAGATTTTTCACAATCCCAACCCACTTTAGACCCTCTTTCAACACTCTCTCAAGCCTCCTTCAACCCTACCTCAACCTTCTCTCAACCCTCTCTCAGTCCACTTTCAACCCTCTCTCTACCCTTTCTGAACTTTGTCTGAACCTTCTCTCAACCCTCTCTAAAACCCACTCTCAACCCTCCCTCAACCGCCCCTCAACCCTGTCCCAACCCACTTTCAACCCTCTCTCAACCCTTTCTAAAACCCATTCTCACCTCTTCCTCAACCTTCTCTCACCCCTCTTTTAACCCTTTCTCAACCTTCCCTCAACCTTCTCTCAACCTTCTCTCAACCCTCTCCCAACCCACTTTTAACCCCCTTTCAACCCTCTTTCAACCTTCTCTGAACCTTGTCGCAACCATCTCTAAAACCCACTCCCAACCCTCCCTCAACCCTCCCTCAACCTTCTCTCTATCCTCTCTCAACCTTCTCTGAACCTTCTCTCTCTGGGTTTTAGAGAGCTAAAACCCACTTTTAACCTTTTTTCAACCCTCCCTCAACCCTCTCTCAACCATCTCTCAACCGTGTCCCAACCCACTTTCAACCTCTCTCAACCTTCTCAGCTCAGGTCAGGTCAGGTCAGGTCTAGCATTTCTGAACGATTCTCTTACCGATTTGTTCGATAGTGAACAGATGCATAAAGTTAATGATCTTAGGTGTTTTTGAAAGTTTCTGCAAGCTGGTATCGTACCTTTCAGAAATGCACTTTGCACTTAATGAACTTTTCAGAAAGAGGGCTAAATATTTGTTTGCAGCCTCTAACTTATCTAGAAGGCGGATTTATATGCGAAAATTTTTCGCCAAATAGGCGCATATTTATGCGTAAAAAATAGCGAAATAAGCACTAAATAAGCACGTAAAATTCTAAATAAGCACGCGAGTTACAATTCTAGAAAAAAAATCATCTGCAAAAATTAACTCAGAATGGCTTTTGAAATGAGGGCACTCTTGTCCTTGGGCATATGGCTGATAAGAACTAAGAGTAATTCACTTAAAATAACTGCAAAAATCAACCCCCACTATAACACCTTCCCTCTTTCTTTACATAGGTACTATACCTTCAAATTGGCAAAAAACCTGTCATTATAGCAATGAGTGCAGGTTGACCGTCTAAATACCTGATTCGAATTGTCTTAAACAGGAAAGGGATGCAGGTAATAAAAGGGTAGGTAAATTCATTAAATCAGTTTTTCGAAGAATTTTTAAAGGTGGTTTTAACAGAAATCTTGCGAAATAAGCATAAATATGCGATTTTTCTCCAAATAAGCGAAAGTGACAAAAAATGACCAAATATGTAAAATATGCATGCAATATACACTTAGCATAAAATCCGCTCTCTACTTCACCCTTCATTGCCACCCATGTGATTCGATATTGCCCAAAACCAGAGATGGTCGCGTAAACAATGTAAAGTAAACAATTAGAATTGTTTACTCCAAATTTTGCACGTAAGAAATGTAACCAATGTTAACAATGTAAACACCTAGAAAATGCAGATAAATTATTATAATAATTCTGACTTTTACTACGACATTAACACCAGGATTAACACAAATTATTGCCTTTTCCTCGGTTTCTCTGACAATATTATCAGCCTTGCAGATATTTCTGATAAAATAAATATTTGTGGCTAGTTGTTATTGTATAGAAATATTTTAAAAAATTGGAGGTGTCCATCTTAAAGTGGGCTAAGTAGAATTAGATGAGGAGATCGATTTTGAGTTATATTCTCCTCATCTAACTATAGAAATATTATAACAAACAGAGTTGCGATGTAAAATTAATTGCAATAGATTAACTTACCACGGTGCGATTTTAGCCCAGATTCCGAATTGCTTAACTGTTTATTGCAAACAAGGCACTTTGCATGATATTGTCGCCCTTTCCCAATCAAATTGAACATATACTTTTACAACTTATTGCTAGTAGGGCACCCTGCCATTTTGCATTGACGACTTGGTTGAAAAGTCAATATTTTAGGTTAAGTAAATCTAACCTTAAATAATAATTGTTTACATTTTTTACATGTAAACGTAGACAATTATTGTTTACACGTAAACGCACACCTCTGCCCAAAACTAATCCCCACCACGCTTTTTAGCACACAACGAAATGACTCAAACAAGACACTTACCATTTTTGTTCATTTCTTCAACATCACATTCCTTCAGCAAACATTCCACTTTCTCCTTAACCTTCACATTACTGCACGTATCATCTTCATCAAACTCTTCATTTTCCTCGCCATAAGTGGCCTCAAGAAACGGCCAATAAATATTTTTCTTCTTGGAGATTTCGGAAGAAAGACGATATCGCACCTTGAAACCCTTACCGCAAGTCGTTGAGCACGGCGACCATTCACTCCACGGATAATTCCTACAATCGTTCTCTTTGTCGATCGTCTCCAAATCGTCGCATTTTTCTTTCCCCCAACATTCCAGATTTTCTTGCAGTTTTGGCGGACGTGTTTTCCCTGCCGAGCAAACCTTCGCCGCCAATCTATTTTTATATTTCCGATCTCTAGTTTGAGTGCCTTTGCCACAAGTTACACTACAACTGGACCAGTTACTCCAAGGCCCCAATTCGCACAGAGGATCTTCTATGTCTCTATTCGGTTTAATGGGACAATAGGGTTGAAGTGCTTCGCATCCGGCTCGTTCTGTTAATTTTTTATTGCAAGTAAACTTACTTTCTTCGTTTTTGTATCGCCGCTGTTTGTACTTCACCCCCCTGCCACAAGTGGCCGAACATGGAGACCAATCCGACCATTCTTCAGTTTCGCAATTGGCTTCCTCATTGTTGTCTTCAATAACGGAAGGGATGCAAACTTTTTCGTACAGACGCTGCCTGGAAAGATAAAGTCTGGCAAGGGGTTTCATTTCTGCTCCAGTTGCATCATAAAACGGTGAACGGGGGTCGTTGGGGTTGTTCGGTTTTATTCTTTTTATGGGCTGGCGAGGCGACGACGGCTGATTAGGAGACTGTAAGGGAAAAATATAAACACCGAAATTTCCTTAAACCCTCACGATGTAGGTGATTCCATCATCCGTCCCGGCGTCCCAGGGATATAAATTCAGGACCTTCGATTCGATCCAGGAACAATTCCTGAGACATAACTCTAAACTCGATACCCCCACAATCCAGTCGGGGGAGGGATCGATCATGGAGACGATGGACATGAGGTGGTGTCGATTGTCGACACGAAACACCGCGAATGTTTTTCCTGTGATATTGGGGTAGCTGATGCCACGAGCTTTTACTATCGTCCTTATGTGGTCGCTCTAATACTCCCCGTTAATATACAGGGTGTTCCTATATTTATAGACCTAACTCCGGGACGTTATTCCTTAGATTCAAATTTTTAATAACATCACTGACGTGCGTTCTTACAAATTTTTTTACATTTTCTTTTGTTGTGGTCATTTTTCGCACCAAATAATAATAAAATCTTAATCGGTGGTCGATTCTACCCAAAAAAGAGGCTCTTGTTGAATGTCGCTAAAACGCACCCTTTTCGATTAAAGTGACTTTGATTGGTTTAGAGCGCGAAAATTTCTGTTGTAAGATTTATCTACCTAATTAGTGAAAATAAACTCAGAATATATCTTACATCATTTTAGAAAGAAAAGTTCATATGGACATGTGGTCCTTCGAACAATATTGTGGTGATCCCGGAGTACCCTATTTTCCCCCACTCCGAGCCCACAGTTACCCCCCTTTTTACCCCTAATTTCCCTTTTACCAAGGCAATAAAACCTCTGATTAATTAGTTAATTTTTTACTTACCTTGGTTTACCTTTGTGATCGTCTAGATGAAATTTAGGACCATTGAGTTTACTCATCCCCTTGTGAAAGGTGGTTATTTGTTTAAACAAATTAATTGTACAAAAGGATTTATCTAACCTCCTATGTTCCCCCCCCCCCCCTGCAGGATCTTTTATCTAAACTAGCACCTTGATGAGAGACAGGTCAATAAAAGAGAGTGAATTATTTTGATTTTGATTTATTCAAGGAAATTTTGATTTTTTCTTTCGTTTGCGGCCGATCCAACTCGGATTTCCACAGATCGAAAACTGGATAGAGAAGTCCTTTCTCTAAAGTTTTGCCGAACTGTAAACGAGGGAAACAGCGGAAAACCCCGTTTGAGATTGGATGATAATAATTACAATTATTGTATTACATTGATTGCCAAGATTAATTGACAAAATGAGTTCTCTCTGAAACCCACTCTCAACCCTCCCTCAATCCTCAACCCTTTCTGAACCCACTTTCAACCTTCTTTCAACCCTCCCTCAACCCTCTCTCAACCTTCTCTCAACCCTCTCCCAACCCACTTTCAACCCTCTTTCAACTCTCCCTCAACCCTCTCTCAACCTTCTCTCAGCCTTTTCTCAACCCTCTCCGAACCCAGTTTCACCCTCTTTCAACCCTAGCTCAACCCTCCCTCAACCCTCTTTCAACCCTCCCTTAACCCTCTGTTAACCTTCTCTCAACCGTCTCTAAAACTCATTCTCAACCTTACCTCAACCGTCCCTCAACCCTCTCTCAACCCACTTTCAACCCTCTTTCAACCCTCCCTCAACCCTCTCTCAACCTTCTCTCAGCCTTTTCTCAACCCTCTCCGAACCCAGTTTCAACCCTCTTTCAACCCTAGCTCAACCCTCCCTCAACCCTCTTTCAACCCTCCCTTAACCCTCTGTTAACCTTCTCTCAACCGTCTCTAAAACTCATTCTCAACCTTACCTCAACCGTCCCTCAACCCTCTCTCAACCTTCTCTCGACCCTCTTCCAACCCACTTTCAACCCTCTCTCAACCCTCCCTTAACCCTCTCTTAACCTTCTCTCAACCGTCTCTAAAACTCATTCTCAACCCTCTCTCAACCTTCTCTCAACCCTCTTCTAACCCACTTTCAACCCTCTTTCAACTGTAAACGAGGGAAACAGCGGAAAACCCCGTTTGAGATTGGATGATAATAATTACAATTATTGTATTACATTGATTGCCAAGATTAATTGACAAAATGAGTTCTCTCTGAAACCCACTCTCAACCCTCCCTCAATCCTCTCTCAACCCTTTCTCAACCCACTTTCAACCTTCTCTTAACCCTCCCTCAACCCTCTCTCAACCTTCTCTCAACCGTCTCCCAACCCACTTTCAACCCTCACTCAACCCTCCCTCAACCCTCTCTCAACCTTCTCTCAGCCTTTTCTCAACCCTCTCCGAACCCAGTTTCAACCCTCTTTCAACCCTATCTCAACCCTCCCTCAACCCTCTTTCAACCCTCCCGTAACCCTCTCTTAACCTTCTCTCAACCGTCTCTAAAACTCATTCTCAACCCTCCCTCAACCGTCCCTCAACCCTCTCTCAACCTTCTCTCAACTTTCTCTCGACCTTCTTCCAACCCTCTTTCAACTCTCTCTCTCTCAAACCTCCCTCGACCCTCTCCCAACCCACTTTCAACCCTCTCTCAACCCTCCCTCAACCTTCCCTCAACCTTCCCTCAACCTTCCCTCAACCTTCTCTCAACCCTCTCCCAACCCACTTTCAACTCTCTCTCAGCCCTCCCTTAACCCTCTCTTAACCTTCTCTCAACCGTCTCTAAAACTCATTCTCAACCCTCTCTCAACCGTCCCTCAACCCTCTGAACCCTCTCTCAACCTTTTCTCAACCTTCTCTCAACCCTCTTCCAACCCACTTTCAACCCTCTTCCAACTGTAAACGAGGGAAAGAGCGGAAAACCCCGTTTGAGATTGGATGATAATAATTACAATTATTGTATTAAATTGAGTGCCAAGATTAACTGACAAAATGAGATCTCTCTGAAACCCACTCTCAACCCTCTCTCAACCGTCCCTCAACCCTTTCTCAACCCACTTTCAACCTTCTCTCAACCCTCCCTCAACCCTCTCCCAACCCACTTTCAACCCTCTCTCAACCCTCCCTCAATCCTCTCTCAACCTTCTCTCAACCCTGTCTCAATCTTCTTTCACCCTTTTCTCAACCCAGTTTCAACCCTCTCTCTACCCTCTCTAAAACCCACTCTCAGTCCTCCCTCAACCCTCTCTCAATCCTCCCTCAACTCTCTCTCAACCCTCCCTCAACCTTCTCTCAACCTCCTCTCAACCCTCTAGCAACCTTCTCTCAAGCCTCTCCCAACCCATTTTTAAACCTATCTTTCAATCCTTTCTCAACCCTCTCCAGTAAATTAAATTAAATTAATTAAAATTAAGTCTTGGTGTACTGGCTAGGATGTTGGGTCTGTTCGACCTTTAAAATTTTACATGATCTGCGTTTAGACAGGTGTGAGCCAGGTTGGTTTCTATCTTTTAATTAATTTAATTTCTTAGGACGAAAGGACCAAATTTTAGGATAATATTTTAGGTGCTGAGTGAAATTCTTGCTTTGGCAGATTAGTGCGATTGATTTAGAATCTTTATAGGTATGGATTACAGGCGATATTGTTTTTTGATTTTTATTTATTGTTGGTAAGAAGGGTTGTTCTAGTTATTTGTGTATTTGTTGGGGTTGCTTTTTAACTTTGTTTGAACGTACGGTTTTAGGGTATATTCAGGTTCGAAAGGGTCCTGTAAAGGTGGGGTTTATTTCGGTTTTGCAGCCTTTTGGGGATGCAATTAAGTCTTGTATTGAACAATGTTTAGCCCATATTGAACTAAATGAAGTGTGGCAAGGACCTAATTTAAACAAACTGAAATTAAACAAATAAAAATTAATTGTCAAATCTAAGAAGCAATGGTTCGATTGTGGTACTGTGGGACTTCTAAGATGGTGGCATTTTCCTACTGTAAGAAATTGGCAAGAAAAATGGCGGTAATTAAGAATCTAAAATTTTGTGCATTACATAAAATTGTTCAATAGTTGTCCATGCTCATGCAAGCAAAATTAAATTGTTAACATGCAGTTTATGCCGTTATTTTGCGAGAGTTTTGAGTTTTGAGAGAGTTTCTCCATTGTTGCCAGATGTTTGAAAGGTTTATCAACCAGTCAAAGTAACTGTCGGTAATTTGGAAACTTCCTCTTTAATTTTCTTTGTCTTTTCGTTCTGTGTAGCTTGTAAACAAAATTAGTTGAAAGCAAAACCGGAGTAGTTCAAAGTTCCACAGTTTGTTGTTGTTTTCGCGAATACCCCCCCCCCCCGTTCGATTATGTGTTTTCCCTCGTTGGCTGCACCTTAAGATGCGCTAGAGCCATCTCGAAACCCGAGAAACTCCGATTAATTAGTTTATAACAATTCGAAAATTGTAATTTTTTTCTGTTGTGTGAACTGAACCTACTCATGTGTTTTGGAGCTTTAAAATGAGCTCTCTATATCGTTAATTCGTTGCTGAAGGCAAAAAGGAAGATTTCACCCCTAATTGCAGAGGTAAAAGGGTTAACTAATCAAGTTTGATGAATGAAGATCTGGTTGAGAGGTGAAATGAAGAGATTTTCCTGTTTCCTGCTACCCCCCTTACGCTACCCTCGTGTGTCCTTGGCAATATTTCGGTGTTAACCGAAAACTTAAAGCGGCGAAATAAGATTTCTCTTCTCGAATATTCCAAAGCGTCGAAACCAAAACGCAAAGATTTGTTTAATTTAATTATCTAAATATTTGCGTAAAATTGGGCATTCCGGCGGATCAGTTCAATATGTTTTCCAAGACTACATTCGAAGGACCATAGCTCTTTATGGCAACATTTTCTACCGTATCCTAATATGAACTTTTCTTCCTAAAATGATGTAAGGAATCATCCCCCATCTTCATTTTCACTAATTAGGTAGATAAAACAAAGTGCTAATCACAAATTTTCGCCCCCTAAACCAACTGGAATCATTCAATTCTAAAATGGTGCGCCCTAGCTACATTCAACAAGAGCACCTTTTTATGTGCAATGGACCAGAGATTACGAATTTGTTATTATTTGGCAAAAAAAAGGCCCACAACAAAAGAAAATGTAAAAAAATATGTACGACCCCCCAAAAACGCGCACTTCTGATGTTATTAAAAATCTGAAAAAAATTTTAAGAGAAAGCTCTTTATAGCACTAACCATTGCTCCGAATTTCAAAACCCTATTGTTCATATTTTTCGAGAAATTTTCAGAAAACTGTTTTTTTGACTACCCCTTTAAAGGGGCGCAGTTACCTTATAAAGCCTTTCCGGACATATGAATGACGTAAGGAATAACGTCCCGGAGTTAGGACGATGAATATAGGAACACCCTGTATTGAAAAACACATCAATTACTTACTTTCGCTTTTAGCTCACTTTCCAACATCCTCGTGTTACCATTTTCCGCCAACTGACGCAGACCCTCACTGGACGTATCACCGTATCGCCAGAAAGTGTAATTCACGGTATGCGAGGCACCTATTATATCGCTGAATCGTGTCAGTCATCCACCCGAAGGAAAGTCCTTCGGATGGGTATTACGAGACCACAATCCCTCGAAAGTTACCTGTAAAAAATAAATTTCAAACTGCAATGCATTTATATTAAATTGATTCGAATATAGCTCTGCACGCACTGTCAGTTTAATCTGTGACGGGTTTCGATTTAAAACTTTTGTTTGAAATAACTTGAACATGTTATTATGTCCATCAAAGTTCAGTGAAAAGGTATTTTCATTTTGTGAGGTGAATTGAAAATTATTTGATAGCGAGAGCATTGGTGGAAATCGAATGTTTATGAAATCTCAGTTAAAATAAAAATTGAAATTAGGTTTCGTCATCAGGCTTGTATGCACTAAAAGGGCTGTTTGCATTATTTTATTAAAATTGTTGACAGCTATAGCGGATAAAACGGAGGTGTACATGGTAAAAGTAACGAAAATTTTGGATTTTTTTTAAGAGATGGGCACACGACGTGCAAGAGGATTGAAAATTATTTAAAATGCCGCAAACCGTACTTCTTTAACACGCTCCGTTCGTCTTTTATGGCCAATTGAAGTTTTAGAAAATTTAGAATTTTAACGTTTTACGTTGTAACTTGAGAACGGATCGTCAGAAATGGGATTTTAAGGAAATTTTTGGGAAGAAAATTTAATTTTCTACAAAATAAGATCATTTCTAAATGCCGGACGGCTTAAATAAACTCCTCAGCTTTATGGAATTAGAAAACATAAGAAGGGATGGGTACATGGTACAACTAACGAAAATTTTGGATTTTTTTAAGAGATGGGCATACGACGTGCAAGAGGATTGAAAATTGTTTAAAATGCCGCAAACTGTACTTCTTTAACACGCTCCGTTCGTCTTTTATGGCCAATTGAAATTTTAGAAAATTTTGAATTTTAACGTTTTACGTTGTAACTTGAGAACGGATCGTCAGAAATGGGATTTTAAGGAAATTTTTGGGAAGAAAATTTAATTTTCTACAAAATGAGATAATTTCTAAATGCCGGACGGCTTAAATAAACTCCTCAGCCTTATGGAATTAGAAAACATAAGAAGGGAGGGGTAGGTACTTGGTACAACTAACGAAAATTTTGGATTTTTATTAAGAAATGGGCAAACGACGTGAAAGAGGATTGAAAATTATTAAAAATGCCGCAAACCGTTCTTCTTTAACAGGCTCCGTTCGTCTTTTATGGCCAATTGAAGTGTTAGAAAATTCTGAATTTTAACGTTTTATGTTGTAACTTGCGAACGGATCGTCAGGAATGAGCTTTTAAGGTAATTTTTGGAAAGAAAATTTAATTTTCTACAAAATGAGACAATTTCCAAATTCCGGACGGCTTAAATAAACTCCTCAACTTTATGGAATTAGAAAACATAAGAAGGGAGGGGTACTTGGTACAACTAACGAAAATTTTGGATTTTTTTAAGAGATGGGCATACGACGTGCAAGAGGATTGAAGATTATTAAAAATGCCGCAAACCGTACTTCTTTAACACGCTCCGTTCGTCTTTTATGGCCAATTGAAGTTTTAGAAAATTTTGAATTTTAACGTTTTACGTTGTAACTTGCGAACGGATCGTCAGGAATGATCTTTTAAGGTAATTTTGGAAAGAAAATTTAATTTTCTACAAAATGAGACAATTTCCAAATTCCGGACGGCTTAAATAAACTCCTCAACTTTATGGAATTAGAAAACATAAGAAGGGAGGGGTACTTGATACAACTAACGAAAATTTTGGATTTTTTTTAAGAGATGGGTATACGACGTGAAAGAGGGTTGAAAATTATTTAAAATGCCGCAAACCGTACTTCTTTAACACGCTCCATTTGTCTTTTATGGCCAATTGCAGTTTTAGGAAATTTTGAATTTTAACGTTTTACGTTGCAACTTGAGAACGGATCGTCAGGAATGAGCTTTTACGGTAATTTTTGGAAAGAAAATTTAATTTTCTACAAAATGAGAGAATTTCCAAATTCCGGACGGCTTAAATAAACTCCTCAGCTTTATGGAATTAGAAAACATAATTAGGGGGGGTACATGGTACAACTAACGAAAATTTTGGATTTTTTTAAGAGATGGGCATACGACGTGCAAGAGGATTGAAAATTGTTTAAAATGCCGCAAACCGGACTTCTTTAACACGCTCCGTTCGTCTTTTATGGCCAATTGAAATTTTAGAAAATTTTGAATTTTAACGTTTTACGTTGTAACTTGAGAACGGATCGTCAGAAATGGGATTTTAAGGAAATTTTTGGGAAGAAAATTTAATTTTCTACAAAATGAGATAATTTCTAAATGCCGGACGGCTTAAATAAACTCCTCAGCCTTATGGAATTAGAAAACATAAGAAGGGAGGGGTAGGTACTTGGTACAACTAACGAAAATTTTGGATTTTTATTAAGAAACGACGTGAAAGAGGATTGAAAATTATTAAAAATGCCGCAAACCGTTCTTCTTTAACAGGCTCCGTTCGTCTTTTATGGCCAATTGAAGTGTTAGAAAATTCTGAATTTTAACGTTTTATGTTGTAACTTGCGAACGGATCGTCAGGAATGAGCTTTTAAGGTAATTTTTGGAAAGAAAATTTAATTTTCTACAAAATGAGACAATTTCCAAATTCCGGACGGCTTAAATAAACTCCTCAACTTTATGGAATTAGAAAACATAAGAAGGGAGGGGTACTTGGTACAACTAACGAAAATTTTGGATTTTTTTAAGAGATGGGCACACGACGAGCAAGAGGATTGAAGATTATTAAAAATGCCGCAAACCGTACTTCTTTAATACGCTCCGTTCGTCTTTTATGGCCAATTGAAGTTTTAGAAAATTTTGAATTTTAACGTTTTACGTTGTAACTTAAGAACGGATCGTCAGGAATGATCTTTTAAGGTAATTTTTGGAAAGAAAATTTAATTTTCTACAAAATGAGATAATTTCCAAATTCCGGACGGCTTAAATAAACTCCTCAACTTTATGGAATTAGAAAACATAAGAAGGGAGGGGTACTTGGTACAACTAACGAAAATTTTGGATTTTTTTAAGAGATGGGCATACGACGTGCAAGAGGATTGAAGATTATTAAAAATGCCGCAAACCGTACTTCTTTAATACGCTCCGTTCGTCTTTTATGGCCAATTGAAGTTTTAGAAAATTTTGAATTTTAACGTTTTACGTTGTAACTTAAGAACGGATCGTCAGGAATGATCTTTTAAGGTAATTTTTGGAAAGAAAATTTAATTTTCTACAAAATGAGATAATTTCCAAATTCCGGACGGCTTAAATAAACTCCTCAACTTTATGGAATTAGAAAACATAAGAAGGGAGGGGTACTTGGTACAACTAACGAAAATTTTGGATTTTTTTAAGAGATGGGCATACGACGTGCAAGAGGATTGAAAATTGTTTAAAATGCCGCAAACCGTACTTCTTTAACACGCTCCGTTCGTCTTTTATGGCCAATTGAAATTTTAGAAAATTTTGAATTTTAACGTTTTACGTTGTAACTTGAGAACGGATCGTCAGAAATGGGATTTTAAGGAAATTTTTGGGAAGAAAATTTAATTTTCTACAAAATGAGATAATTTCTAAATGCCGGACGGCTTAAATAAACTCCTCAGCCTTATGGAATTAGAAAACATAAGAAGGGAGGGGTAGGTACTTGGTACAACTAACGAAAATTTTGGATTTTTATTAAGAAATGGGCAAACGACGTGAAAGAGGATTGAAAATTATTAAAAATGCCGCAAACCGTTCTTCTTTAACAGGCTCCGTTCGTCTTTTATGGCCAATTGAAGTGTTAGAAAATTCTGAATTTTAACGTTTTATGTTGTAACTTGCGAACGGATCGTCAGGAATGAGCTTTTAAGGTAATTTTTGGAAAGAAAATTTAATTTTCTACAAAATGAGACAATTTCCAAATTCCGGACGGCTTAAATAAACTCCTCAACTTTATGGAATTAGAAAACATAAGAAGGGAGGGGTACTTGGTACAACTAACGAAAATTTTGGATTTTTTTAAGAGATGGGCATACGACGTGCAAGAGGATTGAAGATTATTAAAAATGCCGCAAACCGTACTTCTTTAACACGCTCCGTTCGTCTTTTATGGCCAATTGAAGTTTTAGAAAATTTTGAATTTTAACGTTTTACGTTGTAACTTGCGAACGGATCGTCAGGAATGATCTTTTAAGGTAATTTTGGAAAGAAAATTTAATTTTCTACAAAATGAGACAATTTCCAAATTCCGGACGGCTTAAATAAACTCCTCAACTTTATGGAATTAGAAAACATAAGAAGGGAGGGGTACTTGATACAACTAACGAAAATTTTGGATTTTTTTTAAGAGATGGGTATACGACGTGAAAGAGGGTTGAAAATTATTTAAAATGCCGCAAACCGTACTTCTTTAACACGCTCCATTTGTCTTTTATGGCCAATTGCAGTTTTAGGAAATTTTGAATTTTAACGTTTTACGTTGCAACTTGAGAACGGATCGTCAGGAATGAGCTTTTACGGTAATTTTTGGAAAGAAAATTTAATTTTCTACAAAATGAGAGAATTTCCAAATTCCGGACGGCTTAAATAAACTCCTCAGCTTTATGGAATTAGAAAACATAATTAGGGGGGGTACATGGTACAACTAACGAAAATTTTGGATTTTTTTTAAGAGATGGGCATACGACGTGCAAGAGAATTGAAGATTATTAAAAATGCCGCAAACCGTACTTCTTTAACACGCTCCGTTCGTCTTTTATGGCCAATTGAAGTTTTAGAAAATTTTGAATTTTAACGTTTTACGTTGTAACTTGCGAACGGATCGTCAGGAATGATCTTTTAAGGTAATTTTGGAAAGAAAATTTAATTTTCTACAAAATGAGACAATTTCCAAATTCCGGACGGCTTAAATAAACTCCTCAACTTTATGGAATTAGAAAACATAAGAAGGGAGGGGTACTTGGTACAACTAACGAAAATTTTGGATTTTTTTTAAGAGATGGGCAAACGACGTGAAAGAGGATTGAAAATTATTAAAAATGCCGCAAACCGTTCTTCTTTAACAGGCTCCGTTCGTCTTTTATGGCCAATTGAAGTGTTAGAAAATTCTGAATTTTAACGTTTTATGTTGTAACTTGCGAACGGATCGTCAGGAATGAGCTTTTAAGGTAATTTTTGGAAAGAAAATTTAATTTTCTACAAAATGAGACAATTTCCAAATTCCGGACGGCTTAAATAAACTCCTCAACTTTATGGAATTAGAAAACATAAGAAGGGAGGGGTACTTGGTACAACTAACGAAAATTTTGGATTTTTTTAAGAGATGGGCATACGACGAGCAAGAGGATTGAAGATTATTAAAAATGCCGCAAACCGTACTTCTTTAATACGCTCCGTTCGTCTTTTATGGCCAATTGAAGTTTTAGAAAATTTTGAATTTTAACGTTTTACGTTGTAACTTAAGAACGGATCGTCAGGAATGATCTTTTAAGGTAATTTTTGGAAAGAAAATTTAATTTTCTACAAAATGAGATAATTTCCAAATTCCGGACGGCTTAAATAAACTCCACAACTTTATGGAATTAGAAAACATAAGAAGGGAGGGGTACTTGGTACAACTAACGAAAATTTTGGATTTTTTTAAGAGATGGGCATACGACGTGCAAGAGGATTGAAAATTGTTTAAAATGCCGCAAACCGTACTTCTTTAACACGCTCCGTTCGTCTTTTATGGCCAATTGAAATTTTAGAAAATTTTGAATTTTAACGTTTTACGTTGTAACTTGAGAACGGATCGTCAGAAATGGGATTTTAAGGAAATTTTTGGGAAGAAAATTTAATTTTCTACAAAATGAGATAATTTCTAAATGCCGGACGGCTTAAATAAACTCCTCAGCCTTATGGAATTAGAAAACATAAGAAGGGAGGGGTAGGTACTTGGTACAACTAACGAAAATTTTGGATTTTTATTAAGAAATGGGCAAACGACGTGAAAGAGGATTGAAAATTATTAAAAATGCCGCAAACCGTTCTTCTTTAACAGGCTCCGTTCGTCTTTTATGGCCAATTGAAGTGTTAGAAAATTCTGAATTTTAACGTTTTATGTTGTAACTTGCGAACGGATCGTCAGGAATGAGCTTTTAAGGTAATTTTTGGAAAGAAAATTTAATTTTCTACAAAATGAGACAATTTCCAAATTCCGGACGGCTTAAATAAACTCCTCAACTTTATGGAATTAGAAAACATAAGAAGGGAGGGGTACTTGGTACAACTAACGAAAATTTTGGATTTTTTTAAGAGATGGGCATACGACGTGCAAGAGGATTGAAGATTATTAAAAATGCCGCAAACCGTACTTCTTTAATACGCTCCGTTCGTCTTTTATGGCCAATTGAAGTTTTAGAAAATTTTGAATTTTAACGTTTTACGTTGTAACTTGCGAACGGATCGTCAGGAATGATCTTTTAAGGTAATTTTTGGAAAGAAAATTTAATTTTTTACAAAATGAGACAATTTCCAAATTCCGGACGGCTTAAATAAACTCCTCAACTTTATGGAATTAGAAAACATAAGAAGGGAGGGGTACTTGGTACAACTAACGAAAATTTTGGATTTTTTTTAAGAGATGGGTATACGACGTGAAAGAGGGTTGAAAATTATTTAAAATGCCGCAAACCGTACTTCTTTAACACGCTCCATTTGTCTTTTATGACCAATTGCAGTTTTAGGAAATTTTGAATTTTAACGTTTTACGTTGCAACTTGAGAACGGATCGTCAGGAATGAGCTTTTACGGTAATTTTTGGAAAGAAAATTTAATTTTCTACAAAATGAGAGAATTTCCAAATTCCGGACGGCTTAAATAAACTCCTCAGCTTTATGGAATTAGAAAACATAATTAGGGGGGGTACATGGTACAACTAACGAAAATTTTGGATTTTTTTAAGAGATGGGCATACGACGTGCAAGAGGATTGAAAATTGTTTAAAATGCCGCAAACCGGACTTCTTTAACACGCTCCGTTCGTCTTTTATGGCCAATTGAAATTTTAGAAAATTTTGAATTTTAACGTTTTACGTTGTAACTTGAGAACGGATCGTCAGAAATGGGATTTTAAGGAAATTTTTGGGAAGAAAATTTAATTTTCTACAAAATGAGATAATTTCTAAATGCCGGACGGCTTAAATAAACTCCTCAGCCTTATGGAATTAGAAAACATAAGAAGGGAGGGGTAGGTACTTGGTACAACTAACGAAAATTTTGGATTTTTATTAAGAAATGGGCAAACGACGTGAAAGAGGATTGAAAATTATTAAAAATGCCGCAAACCGTTCTTCTTTAACAGGCTCCGTTCGTCTTTTATGGCCAATTGAAGTGTTAGAAAATTCTGAATTTTAACGTTTTATGTTGTAACTTGCGAACGGATCGTCAGGAATGAGCTTTTAAGGTAATTTTTGGAAAGAAAATTTAATTTTCTACAAAATGAGACAATTTCCAAATTCCGGACGGCTTAAATAAACTCCTCAACTTTATGGAATTAGAAAACATAAGAAGGGAGGGGTACTTGGTACAACTAACGAAAATTTTGGATTTTTTTTAAGAGATGGGTATACGACGTGAAAGAGGGTTGAAAATTATTTAAAATGCCGCAAACCGTACTTCTTTAACACGCTCCATTTGTCTTTTATGACCAATTGCAGTTTTAGGAAATTTTGAATTTTAACGTTTTACGTTGCAACTTGAGAACGGATCGTCAGGAATGAGCTTTTACGGTAATTTTTGGAAAGAAAATTTAATTTTCTACAAAATGAGAGAATTTCCAAATTCCGGACGGCTTAAATAAACTCCTCAGCTTTATGGAATTAGAAAACATAATTAGGGGGGGTACATGGTACAACTAACGAAAATTTTGGATTTTTTTAAGAGATGGGCATACGACGTGCAAGAGGATTGAAAATTGTTTAAAATGCCGCAAACCGGACTTCTTTAACACGCTCCGTTCGTCTTTTATGGCCAATTGAAATTTTAGAAAATTTTGAATTTTAACGTTTTACGTTGTAACTTGAGAACGGATCGTCAGAAATGGGATTTTAAGGAAATTTTTGGGAAGAAAATTTAATTTTCTACAAAATGAGATAATTTCTAAATGCCGGACGGCTTAAATAAACTCCTCAGCCTTATGGAATTAGAAAACATAAGAAGGGAGGGGTAGGTACTTGGTACAACTAACGAAAATTTTGGATTTTTATTAAGAAATGGGCAAACGACGTGAAAGAGGATTGAAAATTATTAAAAATGCCGCAAACCGTTCTTCTTTAACAGGCTCCGTTCGTCTTTTATGGCCAATTGAAGTGTTAGAAAATTCTGAATTTTAACGTTTTATGTTGTAACTTGCGAACGGATCGTCAGGAATGAGCTTTTAAGGTAATTTTTGGAAAGAAAATTTAATTTTCTACAAAATGAGACAATTTCCAAATTCCGGACGGCTTAAATAAACTCCTCAACTTTATGGAATTAGAAAACATAAGAAGGGAGGGGTACTTGGTACAACTAACGAAAATTTTGGATTTTTTTAAGAGATGGGCATACGACGTGCAAGAGGATTGAAGATTATTAAAAATGCCGCAAACCGTACTTCTTTAATACGCTCCGTTCGTCTTTTATGGCCAATTGAAGTTTTAGAAAATTTTGAATTTTAACGTTTTACGTTGTAACTTGCGAACGGATCGTCAGGAATGATCTTTTAAGGTAATTTTTGGAAAGAAAATTTAATTTTTTACAAAATGAGACAATTTCCAAATTCCGGACGGCTTAAATAAACTCCTCAACTTTATGGAATTAGAAAACATAAGAAGGGAGGGGTACTTGGTACAACTAACGAAAATTTTGGATTTTTTTAAGAGATGGGCATACGACGTGCAAGAGGATTGAAGATTATTAAAAATGCCGCAAACCGTACTTCTTTAACACGCTCCGTTCGTCTTTTATGGCCAATTGAAGTTTTAGAAAATTTTGAATTTTAACGTTTTACGTTGTAACTTGCGAACGGATCGTCAGGAATGATCTTTTAAGGTAATTTTGGAAAGAAAATTTAATTTTCTACAAAATGAGACAATTTCCAAATTCCGGACGGCTTAAATAAACTCCTCAACTTTATGGAATTAGAAAACATAAGAAGGGAGGGGTACTTGATACAACTAACGAAAATTTTGGATTTTTTTTAAGAGATGGGTATACGACGTGAAAGAGGGTTGAAAATTATTTAAAATGCCGCAAACCGTACTTCTTTAACACGCTCCATTTGTCTTTTATGGCCAATTGCAGTTTTAGGAAATTTTGAATTTTAACGTTTTACGTTGCAACTTGAGAACGGATCGTCAGGAATGAGCTTTTACGGTAATTTTTGGAAAGAAAATTTAATTTTCTACAAAATGAGAGAATTTCCAAATTCCGGACGGCTTAAATAAACTCCTCAGCTTTATGGAATTAGAAAACATAATTAGGGGGGGTACATGGTACAACTAACGAAAATTTTGGATTTTTTTAAGAGATGGGCATACGACGTGCAAGAGGATTGAAAATTGTTTAAAATGCCGCAAACCGTACTTCTTTAACACGCTCCGTTCGTCTTTTATGGCCAATTGAAATTTTAGAAAATTTTGAATTTTAACGTTTTACGTTGTAACTTGAGAACGGATCGTCAGAAATGGGATTTTAAGGAAATTTTTGGGAAGAAAATTTAATTTTCTACAAAATGAGATAATTTCTAAATGCCGGACGGCTTAAATAAACTCCTCAGCCTTATGGAATTAGAAAACATAAGAAGGGAGGGGTAGGTACTTGGTACAACTAACGAAAATTTTGGATTTTTTTAAGAGATGGGCATACGACGTGCAAGAGGATTGAAGATTATTAAAAATGCCGCAAACCGTACTTCTTTAACATGCTCCGTTCGTCTTTTATGGCCAATTGAAGTTTTAGAAAATTTTGAATTTTAACGTTTTACGTTGTAACTTGCGAACGGATCGTCAGGAATGATCTTTTAAGGTAATTTTTGGAAAGAAAATTTAATTTTTTACAAAATGAGACAATTTCCAAATTCCGGACGGCTTAAATAAACTCCTCAACTTTATGGAATTAGAAAACATAAGAAGGGAGGGGTACTTGGTACAACTAACGAAAATTTTGGATTTTTTTAAGAGATGGGCATACGACGTGCAAGAGGATTGAAGATTATTAAAAATGCCGCAAACCGTACTTCTTTAACATGCTCCGTTCGTCTTTTATGGCCAATTGAAGTTTTAGAAAATTTTGAATTTTAACGTTTTACGTTGTAACTTGCGAACGGATCGTCAGGAATGATCTTTTAAGGTAATTTTTGGAAAGAAAATTTAATTTTTTACAAAATGAGACAATTTCCAAATTCCGGACGGCTTAAATAAACTCCTCAACTTTATGGAATTAGAAAACATAAGAAGGGAGGGGTACTTGGTACAACTAACGAAAATTTTGGATTTTTTTAAGAGATGGGCATACGACGTGCAAGAGGATTGAAGATTATTAAAAATGCCGCAAACCGTACTTCTTTAACACGCTCCGTTCGTCTTTTATGGCCAATTGAAGTTTTAGAAAATTTTGAATTTTAACGTTTTACGTTGTAACTTGCGAACGGATCGTCAGGAATGATCTTTTAAGGTAATTTTGGAAAGAAAATTTAATTTTCTACAAAATGAGACAATTTCCAAATTCCGGACGGCTTAAATAAACTCCTCAACTTTATGGAATTAGAAAACATAAGAAGGGAGGGGTACTTGATACAACTAACGAAAATTTTGGATTTTTTTTAAGAGATGGGTATACGACGTGAAAGAGGGTTGAAAATTATTTAAAATGCCGCAAACCGTACTTCTTTAACACGCTCCATTTGTCTTTTATGGCCAATTGCAGTTTTAGGAAATTTTGAATTTTAACGTTTTACGTTGCAACTTGAGAACGGATCGTCAGGAATGAGCTTTTACGGTAATTTTTGGAAAGAAAATTTAATTTTCTACAAAATGAGAGAATTTCCAAATTCCGGACGGCTTAAATAAACTCCTCAGCTTTATGGAATTAGAAAACATAATTAGGGGGGGTACATGGTACAACTAACGAAAATTTTGGATTTTTTTAAGAGATGGGCATACGACGTGCAAGAGGATTGAAAATTGTTTAAAATGCCGCAAACCGTACTTCTTTAACACGCTCCGTTCGTCTTTTATGGCCAATTGAAATTTTAGAAAATTTTGAATTTTAACGTTTTACGTTGTAACTTGAGAACGGATCGTCAGAAATGGGATTTTAAGGAAATTTTTGGGAAGAAAATTTAATTTTCTACAAAATGAGATAATTTCTAAATGCCGGACGGCTTAAATAAACTCCTCAGCCTTATGGAATTAGAAAACATAAGAAGGGAGGGGTAGGTACTTGGTACAACTAACGAAAATTTTGGATTTTTATTAAGAAATGGGCAAACGACGTGAAAGAGGATTGAAAATTATTAAAAATGCCGCAAACCGTTCTTCTTTAACAGGCTCCGTTCGTCTTTTATGGCCAATTGAAGTGTTAGAAAATTCTGAATTTTAACGTTTTATGTTGTAACTTGCGAACGGATCGTCAGGAATGAGCTTTTAAGGTAATTTTTGGAAAGAAAATTTAATTTTCTACAAAATGAGACAATTTCCAAATTCCGGACGGCTTAAATAAACTCCTCAACTTTATGGAATTAGAAAACATAAGAAGGGAGGGGTACATGGTACAACTAACGAAAATTTTGGATTTTTTTAAGAGATGGGCATACGACGTGCAAGAGGATTGAAAATTGTTTAAAATGCCGCAAACCGTACTTCTTTAACACGCTCCGTTCGTCTTTTATGGCCAATTGAAATTTTAGAAAATTTTGAATTTTAACGTTTTACGTTGTAACTTGAGAACGGATCGTCAGAAATGGGATTTTAAGGAAATTTTTGGGAAGAAAATTTAATTTTCTACAAAATGAGATAATTTCTAAATGCCGGACGGCTTAAATAAACTCCTCAGCCTTATGGAATTAGAAAACATAAGAAGGGAGGGGTAGGTACTTGGTACAACTAACGAAAATTTTGGATTTTTATTAAGAAATGGGCAAACGACGTGAAAGAGGATTGAAAATTATTAAAAATGCCGCAAACCGTTCTTCTTTAACAGGCTCCGTTCGTCTTTTATGGCCAATTGAAGTGTTAGAAAATTCTGAATTTTAACGTTTTATGTTGTAACTTGCGAACGGATCGTCAGGAATGAGCTTTTAAGGTAATTTTTGGAAAGAAAATTTAATTTTCTACAAAATGAGACAATTTCCAAATTCCGGACGGCTTAAATAAACTCCTCAACTTTATGGAATTAGAAAACATAAGAAGGGAGGGGTACTTGGTACAACTAACGAAAATTTTGGATTTTTTTTAAGAGATGGGCAAACGACGTGAAAGAGGATTGAAAATTATTAAAAATGCCGCAAACCGTTCTTCTTTAACAGGCTCCGTTCGTCTTTTATGGCCAATTGAAGTTTTAGAAAATTCTGAATTTTAACGTTTTATGTTGTAACTTGCGAACGGATCGTCAGGAATGAGCTTTTAAGGTAATTTTTGGAAAGAAAATTTAATTTTCTACAAAATGAGAGAATTTCCAAATTCCGGACGGCTTAAATAAACTCCTCAGCTTTATGGAATTAGAAAACATAATTAGGGGCGGTACATGGTACAAC
The DNA here is from genome assembly GCA_963924575.1 of Pycnomerus fuliginosus. Lineage (NCBI taxonomy): Eukaryota > Metazoa > Arthropoda > Insecta > Coleoptera > Zopheridae > Pycnomerus > Pycnomerus fuliginosus. The sequence continues at coordinate 25,132,918 of OZ004622.1, forward strand.
TAACGAAAATTTTGGATTTTTTTTAAGAGATGGGCATACGACGTGAAAGAGGGTTGAAAATTATTTAAAATGCCGCAAACCGTACTTCTTTAACACGCTCCATTTGTCTTTTATGGCCAATTGCAGTTTTAGGAAATTTTGAATTTTAACGTTTTACGTTGCAACTTGAGAACGGATCGTCAGGAATGAGCTTTTACGGTAATTTTTGGAAAGAAAATTTAATTTTCTACAAAATGAGATAATTTCCAATTTCCGGACTGCTTAAATAAACTCCTCAACTTTATGGAATTAGAAAACATAAGAAGGGAGGGGTACTTGGTACAACTAACGAAAATTTTGGATTTTTTTAAGAGATGGGCATACGACGTGCAAGAGGATTGAAGATTATTAAAAATGCCGCAAACCGTACTTCTTTAACACGCTCCGTTCGTCCTTTATGGCCAATTGAAGTTTTAGAAAATTTTGAATTTTAACGTTTTACGTTGTAACTTGCGAACGGATCGTCAGGAATGATCTTTTAAGGTAATTTTTGGAAAGAAAATTTAATTTTCTACAAAATGAGACAATTTCCAAATTCCGGACGGCTTAAATAAACTCCTCAACTTTATGGAATTAGAAAACATAAGAAGGGAGGGGTACTTGGTACAACTAACGAAAATTTTGGATTTTTTTAAGAGATGGGCATGCGACGTGCAAGAGGATTGAAAATTGTTTAAAATGCCGCAAACCGTACTTCTTTAACACGCTCCGTTCGTCTTTTATGGCCAATTGAAGTTTTAGAAAATTTTGAATTTTAACGTTTTACGTTGTAACTTGCGAACGGATCGTCAGGAATGATCTTTTAAGGTAATTTTGGAAAGAAAATTTAATTTTCTACAAAATGAGACAATTTCCAAATTCCGGACGGCTTAAATAAACTCCTCAACTTTATGGAATTAGAAAACATAAGAAGGGAGGGGTACTTGGTACAACTAACGAAAATTTTGGATTTTCTTTAAGAGATGGGCAAACGACGTGAAAGAGGACTGAAAATTATTAAAAATGCCGCAAACCGTTCTTCTTTAACAGGCTCCGTTCGTCTTTTATGGCCAATTGAAGTTTTAGAAAATTCTGAATTTTAACGTTTTATGTTGTAACTTGCGAACGGATCGTCAGGAATGAGCTTTTAAGGTAATTTTTGGAAAGAAAATTTAATTTTCTACAAAATGAGAGAATTTCCAAATTCCGGACGGCTTAAATAAACTCCTCAGCTTTATGGAATTAGAAAACATAATTAGGGGCGGTACATGGTACAACTAACGAAAATTTTGGATTTTTTTTAAGAGATGGGCATACGACGTGAAAGAGGGTTGAAAATTATTTAAAATGCCGCAAACCGTACTTCTTTAACACGCTCCATTTGTCTTTTATGGCCAATTGCAGTTTTAGGAAATTTTGAATTTTAACGTTTTACGTTGCAACTTGAGAACGGATCGTCAGGAATGAGCTTTTACGGTAATTTTTGGAAAGAAAATTTAATTTTCTACAAAATGAGATAATTTCCAATTTCCGGACTGCTTAAATAAACTCCTCAGCTTTATGGAATTAGAAAACATAAGAAGGGATGGGTACATGGTACAACTAACGAAAATTTTGGATTTTTTTTAAGAGATGGGCATACGACGTGCAAGAGGATTGAAGATTATTAAAAATGCCGCAAACCGTACTTCTTTAACACGCTCCGTTCGTCTTTTATGGCCAATTGAAGTTTTAGAAAATTTTGAATTTTAACGTTTTACGTTGTAACTTGCGAACGAATCGTCAGGAATGATCTTTTAAGGTAATTTTGGAAAGAAAATTTAATTTTCTACAAAATGAGACAATTTCCAAATTCCGGACGGCTTAAATAAACTCCTCAACTTTATGGAATTAGAAAACATAAGAAGGGAGGGGTACTTGATACAACTAACGAAAATTTTGGATTTTTTTTAAGAGATGGGTATACGACGTGAAAGAGGGTTGAAAATTATTTAAAATGCCGCAAACCGTACTTCTTTAACACGCTCCATTTGTCTTTTATGGCCAATTGCAGTTTTAGGAAATTTTGAATTTTAACGTTATACGTTGCAACTTGAGAACGGATCGTCAGGAATGAGCTTTTAAGGTAATTTTTGGAAAGAAAATTTAATTTTCTACAAAATGAGATAATTTCCAATTTCCGGACGGCTTAAATAAACTCCTCAGCTTTATGGAATTAGAAAACATAAGAAGGGATGGGTACATGGTACAACTAACGAAAATTTTGGATTTTTTTTAAGAGATGGGCATACGGCGTGAAAGAGGATTGAAAATTATTAAAATGCCGCAAACCGTACTTCTTTAACACGCTCCGTTCATCTTTTATAGCCAATTGAAGTTTTAGAAAATTTGGAATTTTAACGTTTTACGTTGTAACTTGAGAACGGATCGTCAGAAATGGGATTTTAAGGAAATTTTTGGAAAAAAAATTTAATTTTCTAGAAAATAAATTAATTTCTAAATAAGGTTGACGTCTATTTGCGATTTTCAAAAATCTTGATTTTTGACCGATTTCTTCGATGTTGTATGATAAGCATGATACATGTTCCTAACTCAGAAAGAATCGTAGATTCTGAATCGGGTGGGAAAAAAGTATCATTTCATTTGCGAAAACAAAGTTAAGGCCATTTCCGGTTAAACCGGAAGCAGGAAAAATAACTGTCCCCTCCATCAAATCCGAGTAGGGAAGGAAAGATGGAGCGATATACCCCCCAACATTTCTCACTTCGCCACGCCCACCGGCTACTGCGCATGTCCCAACCCAATCACAGCGCTTCTCCACCAACACCCCACAAACCACACCAATCCGCTTTCAGCAGAGCGATATACCCTGATTAGTCGAGAGAGAATGTGGCGGGGGGTATATCGCTCTGCTGAAAGCGGATTGGTCGATAGAGTGGGAGGAGGCGTGGCTTGTTGGTGAAGAGTCGTGGGGTGTTGGTGGAAAAGCGCTGTGATTGGGTTGGGACATGCGCAGCAGCCGGTAGGCGTGGCGAAGTGAAAAGTGGTGGGGGGTATATCGCTCATCATTCATTAAGAAAATATGAATTTTTGCGTGATAACTCAGGAACGAATCGAGATATCGGGGAATTCTCTTCATGTATATGATAGATAGGTATACACCGTAAAAATGTTAGGCGCGTGACTTTAAGATGTCGCTGGCGGTCAAAAAAAGTAGATTTCTTTAATTTTACTTGCCATAATTAAAGAAATCTACTTTTTTTGACCGCCAGCGACATCTTAAAGTTACGCGGCTAACTATTTTATGGTAACGCAAATTTTACGGCATCCATTAGAATTCCATCCTTAAGTCCACAAATAGTTACACTGGAAGTATGGAAAATGTGGAGCAATAAAACGCATCCAATGACAAAGTGGTTTCCGGTCTTATTTGAAACTAAATATCACAATCAGGGATTCACGCTGCTGCCAATTTTTTTAACAAGACTGTCGTGTGAATTATATCAAAAGATGCCCCTAAATTTACCTTTCAACTTTTATTGAAACTATATTTTGATAAAGTTTGTGAAATAAATAAATAGTTTGAGAATTATTTATCAGATCATGCTGCTAAATTGATGTTACAAGTAGGTACCTTTGGCGGATACTTTGTAACCCCTTTGCTGTTGATAATTGGCTGTCTTGCCAAATTTCGGACCTGTTAAAATTTTCAATCTTAACATTTATTTCCACCCCCTTAACCCCCAAACTTTAAATCTTTATTCCTTAAATTGCTCATCCCATTTTACATTTTTTTACATAATGGATGCCACATATTGTTTTCGATAACAGTTTATGATTGATGACGGTGTGTTGAAATTATAGATCGCAAATACATCCACTTGACTTGCGTAGACTTGGGTAAAAATGTATAACTGCCTTGGAAAATTACGACCGGGGGTTGCTGCAGTTTTAATTGGCGGTATTAACATGAATTTTATGTTAGTTCATGTTATCATATATCCTTTTTTGAGTCAAATGTAAACAATTCCAGACCACGCAATGTTCACATAAATGTTTTTCATCCCAAAACTATATCGCTGACACAATTTCACGCTTCGTATTATTTTATATTCGCCTTATTATGAGGAGAATGAAACATGTTTCAAGGAACAAAAACCTAAATTAAAAATCTTCGGAGAATATGAGAAAAACCTCTTTGTTATTAAAATGAAAAATGTCAACAATTTACACTCACCTCGTATTTCGCTTCGTCGCAGGCACAACAATGCTTCAGAACATTCGGCTGGGTATCCCCCGAGTCCTGCGAATCCTCACAGAGAATTTTCGTTAATGGGCCGTCTTCAGCGTACCAAACTTGCTCGGAAACGAGGACTGCGCCCCTGAAAGCCATACAACCACTTCCGGTCGGAGGAGCCAGCCATAATACCTGTGAATTTCAAAGGATTCCGCACTGAATTATCGAATTATTTCATACACAAGGAATAAACAGACTACGGTTCAATTAACAATTAATAGTAAACCTACCTGGATTTCAGATTTCGGTTGTGAATCAGTTTCGATAACTGCGTTGGGGCAGCTCTCACTGAACTTGGTGAGGGCGTCTCCATAAAGCTGCAAAGAGCCAACGGAAGGACTCGAACCTTTTTGCTCGTTTTCAATTGTGAGGATAAAGGAAGAAAATTTGTTGTGCACGTCGGGATTTCCAATTCCTTTTAAAAACACTGCAAGAAAACTCAACGTAAGATGTAAAATTGTGATCATAAAAAACGAGTACAGTGATGTGACTTTAGACACACGTTTTTCGGTCTAAAATGCTAGAAAATGCTTCTGTCTAAAGTCATTCGCTGTACCTACTAGTTTTTTCTGATCACGATGGTGTCTTACGAATATGGAACAATATTGATGTCTCTGGAGCTAAGCAAAGCACAGTCATAAAATTTGTGACAGTCACAAAAACTGACATATTCAGAATCTATTAAAATTATTGACGACTATGGGGCACTTCCGGTTATACCGGAAGTAGAATCCAACTTTGAAGTTTTAAATAAATAGATAGAGAGATTTACTTTTATTCCTCTCCAGTCTATCTTCCATTTCTGTCGTCTCTTCCCTTCCCTCTCCTTATTTCCCTCGCTGTCTCTACTTCCTTCATCCATTCTAATCCCGCTCCCCTTTCGCTCAATATACATTTTCTCTCCCTTTCCTCTTCTATCATTCCCAAGCACTCTTTCAGCATATGCTCTATCGTCTCTCTTGCTTCCCCACCATACTCTACACTCTCCCTTCCTCCTCCAATAAGAATTTATTTTCTCTTTCCTCATTTCCGCATCTAAATCTCGCTATCATTCTTTTTTCTTTCGCACTCACTCTGCCCAAGTAACTCGGTAGCCCCTCACATATGATGTCCTTATACTTTGCATTAGAGATGAAACGGATATCCGGTTACTATCCGGTATCCGGCCTATCCGGCCACTTTCTTACTATCCGGCCGGATACCGGATAGTGACCTGATATCCGGCCGAAGCCGGATAGTTACTTCAAAAATAAAGAAGGCTGCAAAATCAAAGGACCCCCGCACCATCCTTATGGGAAAATGGCTTTCTGTCGGATTGGCTGAAATTTTAGTATGTTGTAGATTTTGACTTCCTGATCAAAAGTTATCATTGCCACAAAGCAATCGTACGGACAGTTTTTGCTCCAGAGGGTGCCGAAGATAAAATTTTCCCATAAGAATTACATGCAGCGAAGATTAATTTGCATTTTTGCCATCTTAGTAGCACATGATAAGTCCAGGGGCACTTTTCTTACGAATATTATTAACATACTTTTATACAGGAGTCTTATGGGTGTGTTTGCTTATTATGCTGAAAAAAGTAGGTTTACGACGGTCTCAAAAATGTGTATGTAATGTCCTTTATGGGGAAAAGTTTATCTTCGACAGGCTCTATATCAAAAACTGCCCGTACGATTTCTTTGGGGCAATGATAACATTTGATCAGGAGGTCGAAATCTACAATATACCAAAATTTCAGCCAAATCCACAGAAAGCCATTTTCCATAAGGATGGTGCGGGGTCCTTCTTATTTTTAATTTTACAATTTTAATATTTGAAATTTAATAGCGGCAAATTATGATGGATAAAATTTTTATGATTCAGCGATGCCATTGCACACTGCACACTTTTCTGGAGTTTTTAGATAAAATTGTATTGGACACCACCACGCACGACCGTTACTCTCTTTATCACCTGTTAGCATTTCCTTCTCAGGGACAACTGGGCTGGGATTACCCGCTTAACCTGCTCACCACACACGATTCACCCGATCGAGTTGCATCGTGTTATCTCGTGCTGCGCCGGCTGTACTCTACCTACTCATGCCTCGAGTTCACATATTTTTGCGCGCTTAATTCAAACAGTATAGTTGACCGGATATCCGGCTATCCGGCCAGAGCCTCGGCTGGATATCCGGTATCCGGTATCCGGCCAAAATCACTATCCGTTGCATCTCTACTTTGCATTATACCTTGATTCTTTTATTTTCTATTTTTCTCCTTTTCTCCTCCCAAACCTTTCTCCCATTCTGTCCTCAAATTTCACCGCCCTTTTAAATGCCAAAACTCTCAATTTGCTCCTTTTCGTTTCTTCTCTTCTTTATCTATGCCCAGCACCCACTTGAAATACTTTTCCTGCACTCTCTCCACCTCCTTTTGTTCTTCACACCCCCATATCTCTGCTCCATTCATCAACATACTCTTCACTAAACTATCAAACATCATTCAATTCATCAAAGATCGTTCGTATTTGCTTTTTGTGCCGAAGCAAAATGCGAGGCAGTATAGTTTTTTATCTAGTTCTCTTACATGCGCTCTCGTTGTGTTTCTTTCATTAAATACATCCCCTAAATATTTGAATTCTCTTTCTTGCTCTATTATCCTCCCGTTCCACTTCCATTCACTTTCTTTTGCCTTCCCTCCTCCTTTCCTGAAAACCATATTATCTTGGTTGTTTCCACATTTACTTCCAACCTTTTTCTCTTCATATATTACTCTTCAATTCTTATCATTTCTCTCATTTCTCTCTCCTCATTCGCTACGATCACCACACTTTCTCTTTGCCCACCACAATCCCTCCTGCTCGCCCCTTTTTGAACACCTTATCAATATCATTTATAGGTAGAAATTGTAAACAGCGTTAGGCTGAGTGGGCACCACTGTCTTACACCTTTTCTCGTCCAGAAATATTCGTTCTCTATTCAATTCACCCTAACTACATTCTTCGTTTCTTCATATATTTCTTTAATCCTTCTTACCAGATTCTTTGCTTTGAGGTCCACGAACAACGCGCACATCTTCCCGTTTTTGTTTTTTATTTCTCTTCTTGCTATATGGTTTAAAAATATGTACACGTTGTCCATGGTACCTCTCCCCATTCTGAAACCTGCCTGGCCATTTGGTAATCTCATCTTTCTTTCTAATTCCCCTTTCATTCTTTCCCCTAGTATCATTGCATACAATTTGTTTAATGTATTCAGGAGAGTTATCCCCCGGTAATTTTTTACTTCTTTTGCCTCTCCTTTCTTGTATATAGGATACACTATCACTAGAAACACCCCACTACACCGAAGCACTTGATTTACACTGTGTAGTGGGGTGTTTCTAGTGATAGTGCATTTTTCCACCGAAGTTGTCCAGTGTTTCCATAGTGGTATATAGGATAGATTACGCCCTCCCTCCATTGCCGGAGAAATCACTCTCCCTTCCATACTCTATTCAAAATCTCTAATAATCTGTCTTATCACCCCTTCCGCACTGTAAATCCACGCTTCATTTCTTATCCCATCCCTTCCCGGTGCTTTCTCTTTTTTCTGTATCTATACCTCTTATCGTTTGTTCTTCTTCTTCCTTCATTTGTTTCTTTCTTTCGCTGCATTTCTTCTTGTATTTTTCTTTGGCTTTGAAGTATTCTTCTCTTTTCGTTATCCCTTTTTTCCATTTTCTTAATTCTCTTCTCGTCTCTCTTTTTGCCTTCTTACATTCTACGTTCAACCATCCATTCCCCTTTCCTTACCTACCTTCCTTTTGTTGAAGATAGTGTCGATTGATATATATAAAATCAAGTAGTGTTGTTGTGTAATAACAAAAACCAGTTGTACTGTCTGTCAATAAGAACCATCCGTTAATAAAATCTTTTATCTTAATACTCTGCGAATCTTCAGATCTAACAGGTTATGGGCGCCAGTTATCACTTCTAAATTAAAGATAAACGATAGAAGAGAGAAATAATAGGCCTAGGTATGAACTCTAATTCTGTACGCATCGAATTGCTGAACAAGGATAACTTTGATACATGGAAAATCCAGATGCAGGCATTATTAACAAAAAATAGTGCATGGAAGTATGTGAATGGAACAAGTATCAAACCGGCAGATCCAAAGGAAGTTGAACTATGGGAGGAAAACGACGAAAAAGCGAAATCAGATATCATCCTCGCAATAAGTCCTTCAGAACTAAAACAAATTAAAGGTTGTTTGACATCGCAGGAAACGTGGAAAAAGTTGGAATCCATATATCAATCCAAAGGACCAGCAAGAAAAGCCACTCTCCTGAAGCAATTAACCCTACAGAAAATGAAGGAAGGCGACGATGTAAGGAACCATCTGAACAAGTTTTTCGACGCTGTGGATAAGCTCGCGGAAATGGAAGTAGATATCAATCCAGATTTACTCGCAGTGATGTTGCTCTACAGTTTACCAGCCAGTTATGAAAACTTCAGATGTGCGATAGAGTCCAGGGACGTTCTACCAACTCCAGAAGCCTTACGGATAAAGATTGTCGAAGAAATGACTGCTAGGAAATGCCATGAAGAAATCCCAAACGCGATGGCTGTAAGCAGGACTGGAAAATTCTTCAAACCAAGCCAAAATCAAGGAAAGAAAACGTCAACGTCCAACAATGATACATTTAAGTATAAATGTCACCGGTGCCACATTGTCGGGCACAAAGCGTCCGTATGCCCTAACAAGTCGAAGGACTCGACGAAGATCGTGACTGACTCTAGCATGTATTTCACGGAAAAGGAGCAACAAGCTTTGATGGCCAAAGTGGAAGAGGGTAAATGGTGTTTGGACAGTGGGTGCACTTCACATTTGTGTAAAGACGTAGAATCCTTCATTGAAATGGATGAAGTTAAGAACAAGACTTTAAATTTGGCGAATAGTGGTACAACGAATGTGCAGGCAAAAGGTATGGCGAAATTAGTAACCCCCATTGATGGAAACAAGTTGAGTCAAGTTACTTTGAAGAATACGCTGTATGTACCGGACCTGCGAACTAACTTATTATCGGTAGCGAAAATAACCGATAATGGATTTGAAGTATTATTTCGTAAACAAGAAGCTATCGTGACTGACAAGAATGGTGGTGTGACTATGAAGGCACACAGACTGGGTGATCTATATTATGTTGAAGAGGACTGTCAAGTACAAATCGGGAAAAGTTTGGAAGCAGCGCGATGTTCAACCGAATCCGTTGAAGCTGTGAACTTATTGACTTGGCATCGTCGAATGGGTCACTTGAATATGAAAGATCTTGAAGAAAGTCACAAAACAGGAAGAATAGCAGGAATGAAGTTTGACAGTAAGAAGACAGATCACATCTGTGAAATTTGTTTGCAAGGAAAGATGACGAAATTACCTTTTTCGAAGAGAACATCGTCATTTGCGAAAAATAAACTGGAAATAATACATTCGGACGTGTGTGGACCAATGAGGACTCAGTCAAATGGAGGAGGAAGATATTTTGCAACCTTCATTGATGAACATTCTCGGTGGTGTGAAATTAAAATTCTGAAACACAAGAGTGACTTGTTAAAAGCATTTAAGGAATATAAAGCTTATGTCGAGAACAAAACTGGAAAGAAGATACAATATTTGCAGAGCGACAATGGCGGTGAATACGTAAATGCGGAATTTAACAACTTTCTGACTGAATGTGGAATTGGACGAAGGTTAAGCGTAGCTTATTCTCCGGAACAAAATGGCATGGCCGAAAGAAAGAACAGAGTACTGGTGGAAATGGCGAGATGTTTGTTGGTGGAATCGAAATTGTCTTCTTCATTTTGGGCGGAGGCGATAAACACGGCGAACTACATCCGCAATAGGTGCCCGTCTCGAAGTTTAAACGGAAGAACACCTTTTGAGAAATGGTATGGTGAAGTTCCGAATATTAACTATTTTCAAGAATTTGGTTGCTCTGGTTACTCGTTGAACGCAAAACCGAACAAGGGAAAATTCGAACCCCGATCAAAGAAGTGCATATTTCTTGGTTATGCGGATAATTCGAAGGGTTATCGAGTCTGGTTTCCAGAAGAAAGAAGAACCGAAGTAGTACGAAATGTGAAATTTATCAGAAATGACCAAATGCCAAGAAATGAAGATTATGTTTTTGAAGATTTCGTCTCATCCGAAGATACTAATCCAAGTTCAGTAGTGGAATTCAACATTATTTCGGAAACTGAAAATAATATTGAACGGGGGGTAGATGTGGCTACTGAAGAAAATAGGGAGCAAATTTTCGAAGAAAATGATGAAGACGAAATATTGGAAGAAGATGATCCGGAATTTAGAACCATACGAGGAAGAGGCAGGCCGAGAATCATGCGCACTGGAGCCAGGGGGAGACCGAAATTGGAATATAACCTGGTACGTGCAAATATGATTGATGAAAATTTTGCTTTCGTTGGTGAAATTACAGTTGCTGAAGCCGTCAACGGACCTGATGCTGTCGAATGGTTCCAGTCAGTGGCAGATGAACTGATGTCGATCATCAAGAACGACACCTGGGAGATAGCAGATTTACCAAATGGTCGAAATGCTATTGGAAGTAGATTTGTTTTACGAAACAAAATGAAGCCAGATGGGACATTGGAAAGACGAAAGGCTAGACTCGTCGCTCGTGGTTTTACACAACGTTATGGGATCGACTTCCTTGAAACTTATTCACCCGTGGCGCGTCTAAGTTCAATAAGGCTGCTGGTAGCTTTGTCTGTCCAATACAACATGAACATAGCTCAGTTCGACATCACAACCGCATATTTGAACGGGAAATTAAATGAAACTATTTACATGAAGCCACCGGAGTTATTGATGGAAGGTCTGGAAATTCTGATCGAAAATAAAACACTTGATGTTAAGGTTAGAAAGAAGGCAGATGCAATGTACAAGAGTCTATTAGTGGACAACAAAAAGGTTTTACTTTTGAAGAAAGCTCTGTATGGCCTGAAACAATCTGGAAGACAATGGAATGAAAGACTGGATGAAGAACTGAAGACATATGGAATGATTAGTACGTCTGCAGATCCATGCTTTTACTTCGTCAATGCAAATGGAAAGAAAATGTTTGCAACAATATTCGTAGACGATATCCTAATAGCGTACACCGAGAAGGAGCAAGTAACAAAATTCAAGAGTCACTTGGGCAGAAGCTTCGAACTGAAGGAAATGGGCGCTGTGAGTTACTGTTTAGGAATGGAATTTACGAAAATCGAAGGTGGAATGAAAATTTGCCAATCAAGTTACACAAGGGAAGTTCTGAAGAGATTTGGAATGTCAGAATGCAAGGCAATTTCAACGCCATTGGACGTCAATGTAAAGTTAAAAAGGTCCAAAGAACATCCACCTGAGGACGTTCCTTATCGTGAGCTCATTGGATCCCTCATGTACTTGTCTGTAGGAACGAGGCCAGACATCGCTCACGCTGTTAGTTGTCTAAGCCAGTTTAATGACTGCTATAGTCGAGATCACTGGACAGCGGGGAAACGAGTTCTTCGTTATTTAAAAGGAACTGAAAATAAGGGATTAATTTACAAGATGGAACCAGAAGTCTGCAAGATAGTCGGTTATGTGGATGCAGATTGGGGAGCTGATACTGAAGACCGTCGATCATACACTGGTTACAACTTCATGTTAAACGGGAGTTCCATCTCGTGGGAATCGCGGAAGCAGAGGACTGTGGCTCTATCCACGACGGAAGCCGAGTACATGGCCCTTAGCGAAGCGGCTAAAGAGTCTATTTATTTACGACGACTTGTGATGGAGATAGGTTGTGAGGAACTAACCCCGATCACATTGTTCAACGATAACATGGGTGCTTTGAAACTAGCAGCAAACCCTGTGTTTCACGGTCGTACAAAACACATAGACATTAGACATCATTTCATCAGAGAAGTCATAAACGAAAATTTGATAATAAACGAACATGTTTCGTCGGAAGAAATGGTAGCTGATATTTTGACAAAAGGACTACCGAAGGCGAAGCACGTGAAGTGTACTGAAGGTTTAGGACTTAAGTAAACTCAATCGAAGGGGGAGTGTTGAAGATAGTGTCGATTGATATATATAAAATCAAGTAGTGTTGTTATGTAATAACAAAAACCAGTTGTACTGTCTGTCAATAAGAACCATCCGTTAATAAAATCTTTTATCTTAATACTCTGCGAATCTTCAGATCTAACACCTTTATTATTATTTCCTCGCTTCTTACCGCTCCTCTCATGATTTTCTCTATTTCTTTGATTTTTTCTTCCACCCACCTTTTTGTTTTTCCCAGGTTTTGCCTGTATTCCCTGATCGACTCTTCATCCCATCTTTCTTTTTTAACCTCCCCACTCCACTCCACCATTTAAAAAAAAAGGGAGGTTACTGCAATCACTAAAATTTTCGAATTCGAGATAAGACCGGATCTATACGTTTTGAGGTCTCAGGAGCCCAAAAAAGTGGTTTTTAAAATGTGTCTGTATGTATGTACGTACGTTCGTACGTACGTTCGTACGTACCCAGGTAGCACACCATGTAGAACCGATGTAGGTTATAAACTGATTAAATGTAGATTCCATATATTTATTTAATATAAAATCGATATAAAATGTTAACGCTTTGAGAGATGGAATGCATATAGGCTTCTATATAGAATGCATGTAGAATCTATCTCATTTCCATGTGAAAACCAATATAAGCAACATATTACAAAATACATGGGGTAAATGTGGATATCAATATGGAATTTATATTTTAATCTAGAGAGGACCGATATAGGGCAAAATACATATATACTTGTTAACCTTAAATCTTTTTATTGAATCAATATTTAATTTATTTTGTTAGTACAATGAAATAAAACAACACCACACTAGCTCCAAAATCCAAATTTGACTTTATTTTATTAACACCACACACCAGACGACAGCACAATGCGTTTTTCTCTAGTTCAATCAAGTCAAGACAAGGCAATTGAGTAGAGGGTAGGTAACAGGGACGCCGGAAAAGAACACCACACTAGACTAGCTCCAACCAAAATCTAAATTTGATTTTATTTTATTAACACACACCAGAGAGCACAACGCGTTCTGATCAAGACGACAAGACGAGGCAATTGAGTAGAGGGTAACAGGGACGCGTAGGGAGCGTAGGAACACCAAGCGGCAACCACAATGGCATTCCTTCGCTGAAAAAGTAGTGCCGAAATTTTTGGCTCGAAACTTTGAAAGTGATGGCATGTCTGATCCTATATTCTCAAAATTAATATTATTGTTACATTTCCAGATACTATTGCAAGTTTAGTTTTCTCTTGAAATCGGTACTTCAAGGAACGTGATTATTTGGGATGCGAAAACGTACTGCGTAGGAATAACAAGTGACAACCGCACGCGCACAGCGCACGGCACAATGGCGTTCCTTCGCCGGAAAAGTAGTACTGAACTTTTTTGCTTGAAACTTTGAAAACTATTCCACCAATACCTGGCAAATGTTTATCCACAGTCCCATTCGAGACACTTGTACATATTTCAATCTCTTGCAAAATTTGCTTGTTCAGGCAAGAAACTCAAATCTTGAAGTATAGGTATAAGTTCCAATAAGTTGATTCTACGTAGCACCATCCTGGAATTTTCCATGGCGATTCCAAATAAATTGAGACAATGGTACAATATTAAATCGTCCATAAAATAGCCCCCGATCTAGCCTATATAAAATACCTCGAACATTTTGATATTGATCCTATGTATTACCATCGATATAGATTGTATTTATAGGCATGATACAGGCCAAATCAATATAAAAGTGTTCATATCTATTCTATATAGAATCAATCTGAGAAATGCTAATGTTGATTGTATCGAGTTCATAGATATGTGTCTCATATTGATATAATCAACATATATTTATAAATGTCTAACCTTTATTGGGCCAATAACAAAGAATCAATGTAGTTTTTTCTACTTAGCACCTATATCGGAGTTATAATGGGCAAAATATATAGTTACATAATTTTGTATACGATGTCGTACCAATATCGAGTAGACATTGTCTATATAGAAACCTTATACATATATAGGTGATATATGACACCCCTTTACAACCAACATAATGTGCCACCTGGGTACGTTCGTACGTACGTTCGTAAACACGCCACAGCCCAAACTACTCGACAGATTTAGCTGAAATTTGGTACGTGTGCATGTGATAACCCAACTTAGATCTGAAAAGCTTTTGGAGCCAATCGTGCAACCAGAAATGCCATTTTGGCACATCAACTTTTAAATTTTAAATGCAAACCCCCATTTTTCACGTCACGATAGGAAAGGCCTTCAAATTCTGCTTCTAAAAATGCATTCATTCTTAGTGCCTTTTTGACCAAAAATAAAAAAAAAATTGATTTTTATCGGACTTTAAAATCGCGGTACAGCCCAAGCCCCTGAACCGATTTGGCTGAAATTTTGCACAAGGGGATTGTATTACACGTCGAAGAGGTGAACAAATTTTGGATTCAATCGGCCCACGGAAAGTGCCGTTTTGGCACACCAATTTCGAAATTCAAAATTATTCTCTAATTTACCCATCCAAAACAAGTTTTTGAAAGATTTATTGTCACTATCGAGGTCACCATCATAAAGGTCTTCAATTTCTGGTTTTAAATGAGACAAAATTGATTCGCATTTAGAACCCTTTGGGTAGAAAAATCGAAATTTTGTAATAACACTGAAACCACTTTATAGCCCAAACTAGTGGATCGATTTGCCCGAAATTTGGTAAATGGAGGTGAGGTGACCCGTTGAAGAGCTGAAAGGCTTTTGGGAGCAATTGGTCAACGGGACGTGCCATTTAGGCATATCAACTTTAGAATCTTAAACAGAAGTCCCTGAAATCAAAGACCCACGCGTTGGGGAGGTTCCAGCCGCTTCTCTGCTGCCATGTTTTTATTACCTTTTTTTGTAGGTATCTCCCATATTTCTTTCTTACTTATGTATCTCTTTTTATTTCTCCCTCCTGCGGCATGTGATTTGTTTCCACTCTTTCCTCTATTCTAAACTTCTCCACCTCCTCCCACTCCTCTTCATTTACTATAACATAGGCTATTACGGATTCTCCATTTGTTCCCACATACGTAATTTTCCCCTTTTCGTCTAATTGTTTGTTTCCGTTTAACACCTCCTATCGCTTTTCTTCCACCAGTTCTACAAGGATTCCTCCTTCTTTATTCTCTGTTTTGTAATTTGTTTCCCCTCTTGCTTTCCCCTTGTATTCTGTCCACGTTCTTGCCCCCTCTCCCCTAATCTTGCATTAAATTCCCCCCCCCCCCTATAAGTTCGCTTTCCCGGTTCTCTTCTTCTGTTCTTTCTTCTATTTTTTTTTCATCGTTCTCATGTATCTGCTGTACACTGTCCATATTTGCCATTTCTTATTGTCTATTATCACATTTCGTTCCATTATACCTTCTTCCTCCCTCCTTGACTTTTCTTGTATTTCTTTGATCCCTTCTTTTACCCCCATTAAAATTCGCCTTCCCTTTGATTCTTTGCCACCGTAGCCTTATTTCGGTAATCTTTTTTGTGCATCTTTCAATCTTCTTCCTCTACCCATGTCTCCGTTAGCCCTACTATGTCGAATTCTTTTATATAGTCCCACACTTCTTCATCTTTGCTTCTTATCCCCGCTATATTCCAGAACAGAAATTTACATCCTTTTTATCCCAAATTTCCTTCTTTTTTCCCCCTTATATTTTTCCTCCTTTTCTTTGTCCATTTCTTCATGGTCTTTCCTGATATTATTCTTTTCTTTTTTGTCCTTGCATTTTGCTTGTTTTTTCTGCTTCATGTTGTCTTTTTTTTGTTTGTTGTCTTCCATTTTCTTTGCCAGGGTCGTCATCTGCTTTCCTTTTCGAGTTTTCTTTACTTTTTAACCTCCCCACTCCACTTCACCATTTAAAAAAAAGGGAGGTTACTGCAATCACTAAAATTTTCGAATTCGAGATAAGACCGGATCTATACGTTTTGAGGTCTCACAAACCCAAAAAAGTGGTTTTTAAAATGTGTCTGTATGTATGTACGTACGTACGTACGTTCGTAAACACGCCACAGCCCAAAGTACTCGACCGATTTGGCTGAAATTTGGTACGTGTGCATGTGATAACCCAACTTAGATCTGAAAAGCTTTTGGAGCCAATCGTGCAACTAGAAATGCCATTTTGGCACATCAACTTTTAAACTTTAAATGCAAACCCCCATTTTTCACGTCACGATAGGAAAGGCCTTCAAATTCTGCTTCTAAAAATGCATTAATTCTTAGTGCCCTTTTGATCAAAAATTAAAAAAAAATTGATTTTTATCGGACTTTAAAATCGTGCTACAGCCCAAGCCCCTGAACCGATTTGGCTGAAATTTTGCACATGGGGATTGTATTACACGTCGAAGAGCTGAACAAATTTTGGATTCAATCGGCCTACGAAAAGTGCCGTTTTGGCACAACAATTTCCAACTTTAAAATTATTCACTCATTTGACCATCCAAAACAAGTTTTTGAAAGATTTATTGTCACCATCAGAAAGGTCTTCAAATTCTGGTTTTAAATAAGACAAAATTCGTTCGCATTTAGTGCTCTTTGGGTCAAAAAATCGAAATTTTTTAATAACACTAAAAATACATTATAGCCCAAATTAGTGAATCGATTTGGCTGAGGCACATGAGAATTGTATTACACGTCGAAGAGGTGGACAAATTTTGGATTCAATCGGCCCACGGAAAGTGCCATTTAGGCATATCAACTTTAAAATCTTAAACACAAGTCACGGAAATCAAAGACCTACGCGTTGGGGAGGTTTCAGCCGCTTCTCTGCTGCCTTTTTTCTACTCGTTTTTTGGATTGCTGTTGGCTAGTGTTGCAGTTTTTATCATCTTAGCCACTCTGTTCTTTTCCTTCCCCTCTTCTGCCGGGGATCTTTCGCTGTATGTTCTACCCATTTTTCCTTTTTCCCTATCTGCGTCTTCTTCTTCCTCTTGTCATTCATGTTGGTTGTTCTAGTTTGTATGCTTCTCCATCAATGTACAGTTTGTTTTACCCCAAGTTTGCTCTGTATCCCTCTTCTCTTGCACTCTTCGTGTATTTAATTAATTCCCTTAGCTGCTGTATATCTTTGGGGTAATCCTCGTCAATGAAAATTCTCGTTCCTTTTAATTTTTTTGCGTTTTTCAGGGTCTCCGTTCTCTTATCCCAGCTTCCTAATTCTCCTATTCCTTGTATTTTTTTTCTAAAAATGCTAATAAAAGTTAGGCGGCTGGTGTAAGCGAGTTACATTTTAGGCGTTTTAGACTTAATTTCGCTTCCTCTATCCGAATCTGCAATGAAAAATAGGGGTTGCTACTTAAAATTTCAAAATTGGACTCTACTTCCGGTATAACCGAAAGTACCCCGTTGTCGTCAATAATTTCAATTCATTTCGAATGCGTCAATTTCTGTAAGAGCCAAATCTTATAACTGTACCTTGCTTAAGTCCAGAGATACCTACCAAGACTGTTCCATATTCGTAAGACACTCTGTATATCAAAACGGAGAGGTTGGCCACACGGGTAGTACTCTGTACAACAAACAAGCAGTACGGGCAGTATCTTATCAAGTAGATGGTAGTAGCACAGCAGTATTGAGCAGTTTACACGTAAAACCAAATCAATAAATTCTTTCAACTTTCAGCTGTGTAATACGGACTTTGACAGATACGACAGCTAAACCTTTGTAAGAAACTGAGTTAAAATTAAGGATCTTATCAGCTTTCAAAGGTTCTATAGGTCTGGTTCTAGGTATTGCTCAGTACCGAGCAGTACGGAGCAGTCTATGACTCCCCAGATAGCACAAGACATTCCCTGAATATTCAGAAAATGTCCATTTTGTATTCAGAATATACCGAATATTATAAGTATTTGCCATGAATATTTTCATGCGGGAAGAATAAGTTCATATCATCTCCAGGAATATTCTGAAATGCATCCGTATGTCAAATGAACATCTGAATATTCCTGGAGTTGCCTCGCCATATTTTCACCACATTAACGTTTCGTATGGTTATATGTATTTAAATACAATACGAAGTCACCTGAACATGCGGTGTACATACATGACACTCGTTATAATGAATATCCAAATGAAATCCAGAATATGCGACTCATATCCAGATTGAAGTTTGTTGCCGATAGATGACGCGCATGGAACAATTAGCTGCGCATAAAACCTCTCAATGGTATAAATCTAACCACACTATTATAACATCATTTTATGATTCAGATTGGTGCCTGGTGCTGAGGCCTTGAAATGGTACGTGGTATCCACAGGCCTGAGGCCACGCTATTCATTTCCTTCTTCAAGTGGTGTACGACAATTATGCCGTGAATAGTCCTGTATGCTCAGGAAATATACATAAAATAGCTAACTGAACATTTTAGGAATGTCCATGGTATACACTGTGTTTATCCCTCTATATTCATGTGAAAAATGGATATCCAATGAATATTCTATGTATTTTCATGCATGGAAATTATTTATTTAATATCCATATGTACTTCATAGGTATATCAATTTGGTATTCTTATGAAACTCGGGTGGATGTATTTTGATGCTACCAGGTACCAGAAAAACCACATTTTGGTGATACACAGAATGTTCATGGGTCATTCACAATTATAGTGTGGATATACATACTAAGTTCGCATATTCATGGATGAATATCCATTGTTCATTCACTGTATGTGTTTGTGTTCTCTGGGTCTAGAGTTGTACTTTGTACACGAAAAATCCGCATGGCCAACCCCTCGATCAAAACGAAATGTAGAGTAGATGCTTATTCACGTGCACTTATTAATAATCTGCACCTAGTAGTAGTGCCGAAGCATATGCTTCGTAATAAAAGAAGCGACCTCAATCCGTTCTCAAGTTATCCGCGCGAACGATATAGCGAATAATCTAAGACACGAGTAACAGAGTACGTATTCTGCTAAAACGCGTGACTTTTTCACAATGATAGATGATGACAAGACAATAATGGATTATAATACTCTACATACACCACCCCCTTAAGGGTAGCTCCCTTAACGACCTTCCTAAGTAAATCTCCGTGTATGTGGTTTGGGGAGACGGTCAAGAATGATTACCCGCTGTCGGTGACACTTGACATAAACGTGAACCAGCTCCCGGTGACATTCCCGCAGATAAATCCCAAGCTGATGCAAAACCCGAAACGAATCTCATGCTGGTGCACGGACGGATACGCAAAAAATCCAGGGAACCGCCTCTTTAACTAGAATTATGTACATAATTATTACTGCACGAAGAAATTCGAGGGATAGCATCGCTAATCATAAATTTAAACAGTTGGGGGCTGTTTGCAAATATTTGCCGGTTGAATCGATTGCACGCATTACGCGCATTCTTGGGGTGCAACAGTTTCCTGAATCGTTTTCAAGGGTGTGCTTAAAAATTTTTATAAAAGCAAACAATTTTTTTATCGAACCGGAAGCGAAAGGATTTCGGCGAACTTTGATTTAAGCCACCGGAAGATGTACGTCAATGTGATGTGTATCCCTGTAGATGTTTATCACGTTACTGGTGGATTTTATCAATCTGCACCTAGTTGTACTAGTGCCTCCGCAGACGTACCGAATAACCGAATTAAAAGTGGAGAAGGAACAAAAAAAAACACAAAAATTGGCGAATTCTGTAAAATCAGCACTCAGGGGGTTGAAAAATATGGAGGGGATGAGAAGTCCAAGGCAATGAAAACCCGTACGCACGCAACACGTGCTAATTTCACAAT
Source organism: Pycnomerus fuliginosus (assembly GCA_963924575.1). Lineage (NCBI taxonomy): Eukaryota > Metazoa > Arthropoda > Insecta > Coleoptera > Zopheridae > Pycnomerus > Pycnomerus fuliginosus. Next base: position 25,153,069 of record OZ004622.1, read on the forward strand.
AATTAATCTGTTCAGTGATTTTAAGAGTTCTTGTGTACTTTGCTTCTTTTCTTTGATCAAAATGAGCAATATATTGAATAAATTCAGTTATTGTGAAGAAAAACATTTGAATTTTGGAATTTAACTAACTAAATTCCAAAATTTGAAGGTTTTTCGTAGGTATCTGTAACTATAATAGTTATAAGCTGTACTAATTTGCTCTTTGAATTATTAAAATAAAATGAACAGTTTAAAAGTTATGTGTTTTAGTGTAAAATAGGGGCTCTAGAGCCCTTTATTTCAAAATTTTGGAGCAAAAGTCGATATGTCCATAATTATTTTTAGGTAATGTCGATCTAAATAGCATAATCCTGATTATCAAATGTTGGCTACAAACTAAGTAAATATTTATCTTAATAGTTTATAGGTTATCTTTTTTTGAGGTTGGATGGACATGTCGGGTTTTGCATCTACACGCCTGAAATAGAAATAAAAAATAGAAATAGTTGAAAAATTGTAAAGGGAGATGAAAAATCAAGAGGGTTGAAAATTAAACGTGGTTAAGTAGAATTACAGAAAATAAGTCGAAAATAAGCTAATTTCGCAAATTTCGCTTTTGGAGGGTTGAAATTTTACGAATGGGCTTGACAAAGTTAAAAGGGTAAACATACCTAATCCAAATGAGTTGAATTTATTACCGAAGAACAACGAAATTACGCGGATTTAGCATAATAGACGCTTTAGGGGGTTAAAAAATTGTAAATTGGGATGAAAACTAACCGTAGTTAAGTAGAATTATAAAATATAACACGAAAATAAGCCAATAATGCAAATTTAACTTTTGAAAAGTTGAAGTATTGTGGTTGGGGTGGAAAAAGTGAAAAAGGTAAAAGTAAATCTATAGGAGTTCTAGTTATTACCGAAGAAAAAGAAAATTAGGCGAATTTAGCAAAAGAGGTGATTGATTAGGCGGTTGAAAAATTGTAAAGGGGGATGAAAAGTCAAAGGGGATGAAAATTAATCGAACTTAAGTAGAACTGCAGAAAAGAAAACAAAAATAAGCCAATTATGAAATTTTAGCCTTTGGAGGGTTGAAAAAGTGAAAAAGGTGAACATTATCCAAAAGAGAAAAAATTGTTACGGAAGACAGACAAAATTGTGCGAATTTTGACAAATTAACGTTCGGGGATTGCAAAATTGTAAAGGGGGATGAAAAGTTAAGAGGGGTGAAAAGTGACAGTTGTAAATTAGAACACATATCGTGAAAGGGGTTGAAAAATTGTGGACAAGTTAAAAATTACTGAAAAGTACTTTAAATTAAGTACCGAAAAATCACAAAAAGCCCGAAAAAATAAATAAAACGTAGAGTTGGTAGTAGCCTACGGGTTGGTTTTAAGTTGAAGACTCATGAGACCTTTTTTCAATGATTAACGAAGTCTTTTGAACCCTGTGATTTAATACAACACTTATCTGAAGAAATTTCCAGTTTCAACCCTTAAATTTCACCCCCTATGTTACATCATAATGAAAATTTGTTCATCCGCCTACAGTGTCACTGTAAACTAGTACACCAAATTCTGCATTGATACGTTGAGCAATTTTTAAGTTCTCGTATTTTTCTATTTCTGCATGTTAGGGGCTTTAGCGCTTTTAAGGGTTGTTTTTCGTGATGATGATAATGACCTTTTTTATACCATTAATAGAAAGTTATCGAATGGTGTCAATTTAACCCTATATTATTCAGTAGAAATTCGAGTTTCTGCCCCTAAATTTCATCCCCTTCGTTAAAGTTCTCCTAAAATGCACTCCTTCTTTCTCGAAGATATATTGTGTAAGTTGTGTAACACCTCACAGTTTCACAGCAGAAATTGCTTCTCTATGTCAAATTACAGGGCTTCATGAACGTTTCAACCCCTAAACTCTAACCCCCTATATTACCACCCCCACATACTTTAAGGAAAGTTGTTTTCAGTTTCACCATCCTAATCAGCGAGTTGAGAAATTGCGGCGATTTAGAGATTCATGTTTTCAACAATTTACATCACAAAAGTTACATAACTTCTTCAGTATTTGCTTACATAAGTATTGTTCATCGTCAAAAATGATCGGAAAAGTGTTTTTCGCCCTAATCGATTGAAACTTTCAGTACTTGGTAAATGGACCCTCCCGAACACGAAACTGCCCTCGGAATAGACCTGCGACGGCCCCTTAATTTTTTACGAATTTTTTCCTGTTTTTTCGACTTTTGATTGTCCGTATTGTGGAAACGGATAGAGATATCGAATCGCGGTTTTCACCATTCGCTTTCTCGTCCCCAAATTAGGGCAATATGTAAATTTGGTGAGGATCGGGGAACTTTGATTTTTTCCAAAATTCTGCCTTCGTCAAAAATGATCGGAAAAGTGTTTTTCGCCCTAATCGATTGAAACTTTCAGTACTTGGTAAATGGACCCTCCCGAACACGAAACTGACCTCGGAATAGACCTACGACGCCCCCTTAATTTTTTACGAATTTTTTTCAGTTTTTTTGATTTTTGATGGTCCGTATCGTGGAAACGGATAGAGATATCGAATCGCGGTCTTCACCATTCGCTTTCTCGTCCCCAAATTAGGGCAATATGTAAATTTGGTGAAGATCGGGGAACTTTGATTTTTTCCAAAATTCTGCATTCGGCAAAAATGATCGGAAAAGTGTTTTTCGCCCTAATCGATTGAAACTTTCAGTACTTGGTAAATGGACCCTCCCGAACACGTAACTGCCCTCGCAATCGACCTGTGACGCCCCCTTAATTTTTTAGGAATTTTTTTCTGTTTTTTTTTATTTTTGATGGTCCGTATTGTGAAAACGGACAGAGATATCGAATCGCGGTCTTCACCATTCGCTTTCTCGTCCCCAAATTAGGGCAATATGTAAATTTGGTGAAGATCGGGGAATTTTGATTTTTTCCAAAATACTGCATTCGTCAAAAATGATCGGAAAAATGTTTTTCCTCCTAATCGATTGAAACTTTCAGTACTTGGTAAATGGACCCTCCCGAACACGAAACTGCCCTCGGAATAGACCTGCGGCGCCCCCTTAATTTTTTACGATTTTTTTCTTTTTTTTTGATTTTTTGATGGTCCGTATCGTGGAAACGGATAGAGATATCGAATCGCGGTTTTCACCATTCGCTTTCTCGTCCCCAAATTAGGGCAATATGTAAATTTGGTGAAGATCGGGGAACTTTGATTTTTTCCAAAATTCTGCATTCGGCAAAAATGATCGGAAAAGTGTTTTTCGTCCTAATCGATTGAAACTTTCAGTACTTGGTAAATGGACCCTCCCGAACACGTAACTGCCCTCGCAATCGACCTGTGACGCCCCCTTAATTTTTTAGGATTTTTTTTCTGTTTTTTTTGATTTTTGATGGTCCGTATTGTGAAAACGGACAGAGATATCGAATCGCGGTCTTCACCATTCGCTTTCTCGTCCCCAAATTAGGGCAATATGTAAATTTGGTGAAGATCGGGGAACTTTGATTTTTTCCAAAATTCTGCATTCGGCAAAAATGATCGGAAAAGTGTTTTTCGCCCTAATCGATTGAAACTTTCAGTACTTGGTAAATGGACCCTCCCGAACACGTAACTGCCCTCGCAATCGACCTGTGACGCCCCCTTAATTTTTTATGAATTTTTTTCTGTTTTTTTTTATTTTTGATGGTCCGTATTGTGAAAACGGACAGAGATATCGAATCGCGGTCTTCACCATTCGCTTTCTCGTCCCCAAATTAGGGCAATATGTAAATTTGGTGAAGATCGGGGAATTTTGATTTTTTCCAAAATACTGCATTCGTCAAAAATGATCGGAAAAATGTTTTTCCTCCTAATCGATTGAAACTTTCAGTACTTGGTAAATGGACCCTCCCGAACACGAAACTGCCCTCGGAATAGACCTGCGGCGCCCCCTTAATTTTTTACGATTTTTTCTTTTTTTTGATTTTTGATGGTCCGTATCGTGGAAACGGATAGAGATATCGAATCGCGGTCTTCACCATTCGCTTTCTCGTCCCCAAATTAGGGCAATATGTAAATTAGGTGAAGATCGGGGAACTTTGATTTTTTCCAAAATTTTGCATTCGTCAAAAATGATCTGAAAAATGTTCTTCCTCCTAATCGATTGAAACTTTCAGTACTTGGTAAATGGACCCTCCCGAACACGAAACTGCCCTCGGAATAGACCTGCGGCGCCCCCTTAATTTTTTACGATTTTTTTCTTTTTTTTTGATTTTTTGATGGTCCGTATCGTGGAAACGGATAGAGATATCGAATCGCGGTTTTCACCATTCGCTTTCTCGTCCCCAAATTAGGGCAATATGTAAATTTGGTGAAGATCGGGGAACTTTGATTTTTTCCAAAATTCTGCATTCGGCAAAAATGATCGGAAAAATGTTTTTCCTCCTAATCGATTGAAACTTTCAGTACTTGGTAAATGGACCCTCCCGAACACGAAACTGCCCTCGGAATAGACCTGCGGCGCCCCCTTAATTTTTTACGATTTTTTTCTTTTTTTTTGATTTTTTGATGGTCCGTATCGTGGAAACGGATAGAGATATCGAATCGCGGTTTTCACCATTCGCTTTCTCGTCCCCAAATTAGGGCAATATGTAAATTTGGTGAAGATCGGGGAACTTTGATTTTTTCCAAAATTCTGCATTCGGCAAAAATGATCGGAAAAGTGTTTTTCGTCCTAATCGATTGAAACTTTCAGTACTTGGTAAATGGACCCTCCCGAACACGTAACTGCCCTCGCAATCGACCTGTGACGCCCCCTTAATTTTTTAGGATTTTTTTTCTGTTTTTTTTGATTTTTGATGGTCCGTATTGTGAAAACGGACAGAGATATCGAATCGCGGTCTTCACCATTCGCTTTCTCGTCCCCAAATTAGGGCAATATGTAAATTTGGTGAAGATCGGGGAACTTTGATTTTTTCCAAAATTCTGCATTCGGCAAAAATGATCGGAAAAGTGTTTTTCGTCCTAATCGATTGAAACTTTCAGTACTTGGTAAATGGACCCTCCCGAACACGTAACTGCCCTCGCAATCGACCTGTGACGCCCCCTTAATTTTTTAGGATTTTTTTTCTGTTTTTTTTGATTTTTGATGGTCCGTATTGTGAAAACGGACAGAGATATCGAATCGCGGTCTTCACCATTCGCTTTCTCGTCCCCAAATTAGGGCAATATGTAAATTTGGTGAAGATCGGGGAACTTTGATTTTTTCCAAAATTCTGCATTCGGCAAAAATGATCGGAAAAGTGTTTTTCGCCCTAATCGATTGAGACTTTCAGTACTTGGTAAATGGACCCTCCCGAACACGTAACTGCCCTCGCAATCGACCTGTGACGCCCCCTTAATTTTTTATGAATTTTTTTCTGTTTTTTTTTATTTTTGATGGTCCGTATTGTGAAAACGGACAGAGATATCGAATCGCGGTCTTCACCATTCGCTTTCTCGTCCCCAAATTAGGGCAATATGTAAATTTGGTGAAGATCGGGGAATTTTGATTTTTTCCAAAATACTGCATTCGTCAAAAATGATCGGAAAAATGTTTTTCCTCCTAATCGATTGAAACTTTCAGTACTTGGTAAATGGACCCTCCCGAACACGAAACTGCCCTCGGAATAGACCTGCGGCGCCCCCTTAATTTTTTACGATTTTTTCTTTTTTTTGATTTTTGATGGTCCGTATCGTGGAAACGGATAGAGATATCGAATCGCGGTCTTCACCATTCGCTTGCTCGTCCCCAAATTAGGGCAATATGTAAATTAGGTGAAGATCGGGGAACTTTGATTTTTTCCAAAATTTTGCATTCGTCAAAAATGATCTGAAAAATGTTCTTCCTCCTAATCGATTGAAACTTTCAGTACTTGGTAAATGGACCCTCCCGAACACGAAACTGCCCTCGGAATAGACCTGCGGCGCCCCCTTAATTTTTTACGATTTTTTTCTTTTTTTTTGATTTTTTGATGGTCCGTATCGTGGAAACGGATAGAGATATCGAATCGCGGTTTTCACCATTCGCTTTCTCGTCCCCAAATTAGGGCAATATGTAAATTTGGTGAAGATCGGGGAACTTTGATTTTTTCCAAAATTCTGCATTCGGCAAAAATGATCGGAAAAGTGTTTTTCGTCCTAATCGATTGAAACTTTCAGTACTTGGTAAATGGACCCTCCCGAACACGTAACTGCCCTCGCAATCGACCTGTGACGCCCCCTTAATTTTTTAGGATTTTTTTTCTGTTTTTTTTGATTTTTGATGGTCCGTATTGTGAAAACGGACAGAGATATCGAATCGCGGTCTTCACCATTCGCTTTCTCGTCCCCAAATTAGGGCAATATGTAAATTTGGTGAAGATCGGGGAACTTTGATTTTTTCCAAAATTCTGCATTCGGCAAAAATGATCGGAAAAGTGTTTTTCGTCCTAATCGATTGAAACTTTCAGTACTTGGTAAATGGACCCTCCCGAACACGTAACTGCCCTCGCAATCGACCTGTGACGCCCCCTTAATTTTTTAGGATTTTTTTTCTGTTTTTTTTGATTTTTGATGGTCCGTATTGTGAAAACGGACAGAGATATCGAATCGCGGTCTTCACCATTCGCTTTCTCGTCCCCAAATTAGGGCAATATGTAAATTTGGTGAAGATCGGGGAACTTTGATTTTTTCCAAAATTCTGCATTCGGCAAAAATGATCGGAAAAGTGTTTTTCGCCCTAATCGATTGAAACTTTCAGTACTTGGTAAATGGACCCTCCCGAACACGTAACTGCCCTCGCAATCGACCTGTGACGCCCCCTTAATTTTTTATGAATTTTTTTCTGTTTTTTTTTATTTTTGATGGTCCGTATTGTGAAAACGGACAGAGATATCGAATCGCGGTCTTCACCATTCGCTTTCTCGTCCCCAAATTAGGGCAATATGTAAATTTGGTGAAGATCGGGGAATTTTGATTTTTTCCAAAATACTGCATTCGTCAAAAATGATCGGAAAAATGTTTTTCCTCCTAATCGATTGAAACTTTCAGTACTTGGTAAATGGACCCTCCCGAACACGAAACTGCCCTCGGAATAGACCTGCGGCGCCCCCTTAATTTTTTACGATTTTTTCTTTTTTTTGATTTTTGATGGTCCGTATCGTGGAAACGGATAGAGATATCGAATCGCGGTCTTCACCATTCGCTTTCTCGTCCCCAAATTAGGGCAATATGTAAATTAGGTGAAGATCGGGGAACTTTGATTTTTTCCAAAATTTTGCATTCGTCAAAAATGATCTGAAAAATGTTCTTCCTCCTAATCGATTGAAACTTTCAGTACTTGGTAAATGGACCCTCCCGAACACGAAACTGCCCTCGGAATAGACCTGCGGCGCCCCCTTAATTTTTTACGATTTTTTTCTTTTTTTTTGATTTTTTGATGGTCCGTATCGTGGAAACGGATAGAGATATCGAATCGCGGTTTTCACCATTCGCTTTCTCGTCCCCAAATTAGGGCAATATGTAAATTTGGTGAAGATCGGGGAACTTTGATTTTTTCCAAAATTCTGCATTCGGCAAAAATGATCGGAAAAATGTTTTTCCTCCTAATCGATTGAAACTTTCAGTACTTGGTAAATGGACCCTCCCGAACACGAAACTGCCCTCGGAATAGACCTGCGGCGCCCCCTTAATTTTTTACGATTTTTTTCTTTTTTTTTGATTTTTTGATGGTCCGTATCGTGGAAACGGATAGAGATATCGAATCGCGGTTTTCACCATTCGCTTTCTCGTCCCCAAATTAGGGCAATATGTAAATTTGGTGAAGATCGGGGAACTTTGATTTTTTCCAAAATTCTGCATTCGGCAAAAATGATCGGAAAAGTGTTTTTCGTCCTAATCGATTGAAACTTTCAGTACTTGGTAAATGGACCCTCCCGAACACGTAACTGCCCTCGCAATCGACCTGTGACGCCCCCTTAATTTTTTAGGATTTTTTTTCTGTTTTTTTTGATTTTTGATGGTCCGTATTGTGAAAACGGACAGAGATATCGAATCGCGGTCTTCACCATTCGCTTTCTCGTCCCCAAATTAGGGCAATATGTAAATTTGGTGAAGATCGGGGAACTTTGATTTTTTCCAAAATTCTGCATTCGGCAAAAATGATCGGAAAAGTGTTTTTCGCCCTAATCGATTGAAACTTTCAGTACTTGGTAAATGGACCCTCCCGAACACGTAACTGCCCTCGCAATCGACCTGTGACGCCCCCTTAATTTTTTAGGAATTTTTTTCTGTTTTTTTTTATTTTTGATGGTCCGTATTGTGAAAACGGACAGAGATATCGAATCGCGGTCTTCACCATTCGCTTTCTCGTCCCCAAATTAGGGCAATATGTAAATTTGGTGAAGATCGGGGAATTTTGATTTTTTCCAAAATACTGCATTCGTCAAAAATGATCGGAAAAATGTTTTTCCTCCTAATCGATTGAAACTTTCAGTACTTGGTAAATGGACCCTCCCGAACACGAAACTGCCCTCGGAATAGACCTGCGGCGCCCCCTTAATTTTTTACGATTTTTTCTTTTTTTTGATTTTTGATGGTCCGTATCGTGGAAACGGATAGAGATATCGAATCGCGGTCTTCACCATTCGCTTTCTCGTCCCCAAATTAGGGCAATATGTAAATTAGGTGAAGATCGGGGAACTTTGATTTTTTCCAAAATTTTGCATTCGTCAAAAATGATCTGAAAAATGTTCTTCCTCCTAATCGATTGAAACTTTCAGTACTTGATAAATGGACCCTCCCGAACACGAAACTGCCCTCGGAATAGACCTGCGGCGCCCCCTTAATTTTTTACGATTTTTTTCTTTTTTTTGATTTTTGATGGTCCGTATCGTGGAAACGGATAGAGATATCGAATCGCGGTCTTCACCATTCGCTTTCTCGTCCCCAAATTAGGGCAATATGTAAATTTGGTGAAGATCGGGGAATTTTGATTTTTTCCAAAATACTGCATTCGTCAAAAATGATCGGAAAAATGTTTTTCCTCCTAATCGATTGAAACTTTCAGTACTTGGTAAATGGACCCTCCCGAACACGAAACTGCCCTCGGAATAGACCTGCGGCGCCACCTTAATTTTTTACGATTTTTTTCTTTTTTTTGATTTTTGATGGTCCGTATCGTGGAAACGGATAGAGATATCGAATCGCGGTCTTCACCATTCGCTTTCTCGTCCCCAAATTAGGGCAATATGTAAATTAGGTGAAGATCGGGGAACTTTTGATTTTTTCCAAAATTTTGCATTCGTCAAAAATGATCGGAAAAATGTTCTTCCTCCTAATCGATTGAAACTTTCAGTACTTGATAAATGGACCCTCCCGAACACGAAACTGCCCTCGGAATAGACCTGCGGCGCCCCCTTAATTTTTTACGATTTTTTTCTTTTTTTTGATTTTTGATGGTCCGTATCGTGGAAACGGATAGAGATATCGAATCGCGGTTTTCACCATTCGCTTTCTCGTCCCCAAATTAGGGCAATATGTAAATTTGGTGAAGATCGGGGAACTTTGATTTTTTCCAAAATTCTGCATTCGGCAAAAATGATCGGAAAAATGTTTTTCCTCCTAATCGATTGAAACTTTCAGTACTTGGTAAATGGACCCTCCCGAACACGAAACTGCCCTCGGAATAGACCTGCGGCGCCCCCTTAATTTTTTACGATTTTTTTCTTTTTTTTTGATTTTTTGATGGTCCGTATCGTGGAAACGGATAGAGATATCGAATCGCGGTTTTCACCATTCGCTTTCTCGTCCCCAAATTAGGGCAATATGTAAATTTGGTGAAGATCGGGGAACTTTGATTTTTTCCAAAATTCTGCATTCGGCAAAAATGATCGGAAAAGTGTTTTTCGTCCTAATCGATTGAAACTTTCAGTACTTGGTAAATGGACCCTCCCGAACACGTAACTGCCCTCGCAATCGACCTGTGACGCCCCCTTAATTTTTTAGGATTTTTTTTCTGTTTTTTTTGATTTTTGATGGTCCGTATTGTGAAAACGGACAGAGATATCGAATCGCGGTCTTCACCATTCGCTTTCTCGTCCCCAAATTAGGGCAATATGTAAATTTGGTGAAGATCGGGGAACTTTGATTTTTTCCAAAATTCTGCATTCGGCAAAAATGATCGGAAAAGTGTTTTTCGCCCTAATCGATTGAAACTTTCAGTACTTGGTAAATGGACCCTCCCGAACACGTAACTGCCCTCGCAATCGACCTGTGACGCCCCCTTAATTTTTTAGGAATTTTTTTCTGTTTTTTTTTATTTTTGATGGTCCGTATTGTGAAAACGGACAGAGATATCGAATCGCGGTCTTCACCATTCGCTTTCTCGTCCCCAAATTAGGGCAATATGTAAATTTGGTGAAGATCGGGGAATTTTGATTTTTTCCAAAATACTGCATTCGTCAAAAATGATCGGAAAAATGTTTTTCCTCCTAATCGATTGAAACTTTCAGTACTTGGTAAATGGACCCTCCCGAACACGAAACTGCCCTCGGAATAGACCTGCGGCGCCCCCTTAATTTTTTACGATTTTTTCTTTTTTTTGATTTTTGATGGTCCGTATCGTGGAAACGGATAGAGATATCGAATCGCGGTCTTCACCATTCGCTTTCTCGTCCCCAAATTAGGGCAATATGTAAATTAGGTGAAGATCGGGGAACTTTGATTTTTTCCAAAATTTTGCATTCGTCAAAAATGATCTGAAAAATGTTCTTCCTCCTAATCGATTGAAACTTTCAGTACTTGATAAATGGACCCTCCCGAACACGAAACTGCCCTCGGAATAGACCTGCGGCGCCCCCTTAATTTTTTACGATTTTTTTCTTTTTTTTGATTTTTGATGGTCCGTATCGTGGAAACGGATAGAGATATCGAATCGCGGTCTTCACCATTCGCTTTCTCGTCCCCAAATTAGGGCAATATGTAAATTTGGTGAAGATCGGGGAATTTTGATTTTTTCCAAAATACTGCATTCGTCAAAAATGATCGGAAAAATGTTTTTCCTCCTAATCGATTGAAACTTTCAGTACTTGGTAAATGGACCCTCCCGAACACGTAACTGCCCTCGCAATCGACCTGTGACGCCCCCTTAATTTTTTAGGATTTTTTTTCTGTTTTTTTTGATTTTTGATGGTCCGTATTGTGAAAACGGACAGAGATATCGAATCGCGGTCTTCACCATTCGCTTTCTCGTCCCCAAATTAGGGCAATATGTAAATTTGGTGAAGATCGGGGAACTTTGATTTTTTCCAAAATTCTGCATTCGGCAAAAATGATCGGAAAAGTGTTTTTCGCCCTAATCGATTGAAACTTTCAGTACTTGGTAAATGGACCCTCCCGAACACGTAACTGCCCTCGCAATCGACCTGTGACGCCCCCTTAATTTTTTATGAATTTTTTTCTGTTTTTTTTTATTTTTGATGGTCCGTATTGTGAAAACGGACAGAGATATCGAATCGCGGTCTTCACCATTCGCTTTCTCGTCCCCAAATTAGGGCAATATGTAAATTTGGTGAAGATCGGGGAATTTTGATTTTTTCCAAAATACTGCATTCGTCAAAAATGATCGGAAAAATGTTTTTCCTCCTAATCGATTGAAACTTTCAGTACTTGGTAAATGGACCCTCCCGAACACGAAACTGCCCTCGGAATAGACCTGCGGCGCCCCCTTAATTTTTTACGATTTTTTCTTTTTTTTGATTTTTGATGGTCCGTATCGTGGAAACGGATAGAGATATCGAATCGCGGTCTTCACCATTCGCTTTCTCGTCCCCAAATTAGGGCAATATGTAAATTAGGTGAAGATCGGGGAACTTTGATTTTTTCCAAAATTTTGCATTCGTCAAAAATGATCTGAAAAATGTTCTTCCTCCTAATCGATTGAAACTTTCAGTACTTGGTAAATGGACCCTCCCGAACACGAAACTGCCCTCGGAATAGACCTGCGGCGCCCCCTTAATTTTTTACGATTTTTTTCTTTTTTTTTGATTTTTTGATGGTCCGTATCGTGGAAACGGATAGAGATATCGAATCGCGGTTTTCACCATTCGCTTTCTCGTCCCCAAATTAGGGCAATATGTAAATTTGGTGAAGATCGGGGAACTTTGATTTTTTCCAAAATTCTGCATTCGGCAAAAATGATCGGAAAAATGTTTTTCCTCCTAATCGATTGAAACTTTCAGTACTTGGTAAATGGACCCTCCCGAACACGAAACTGCCCTCGGAATAGACCTGCGGCGCCCCCTTAATTTTTTACGATTTTTTTCTTTTTTTTTGATTTTTTGATGGTCCGTATCGTGGAAACGGATAGAGATATCGAATCGCGGTTTTCACCATTCGCTTTCTCGTCCCCAAATTAGGGCAATATGTAAATTTGGTGAAGATCGGGGAACTTTGATTTTTTCCAAAATTCTGCATTCGGCAAAAATGATCGGAAAAGTGTTTTTCGTCCTAATCGATTGAAACTTTCAGTACTTGGTAAATGGACCCTCCCGAACACGTAACTGCCCTCGCAATCGACCTGTGACGCCCCCTTAATTTTTTAGGATTTATTTTCTGTTTTTTTTGATTTTTGATGGTCCGTATTGTGAAAACGGACAGAGATATCGAATCGCGGTCTTCACCATTCGCTTTCTCGTCCCCAAATTAGGGCAATATGTAAATTTGGTGAAGATCGGGGAACTTTGATTTTTTCCAAAATTCTGCATTCGGCAAAAATGATCGGAAAAGTGTTTTTCGTCCTAATCGATTGAAACTTTCAGTACTTGGTAAATGGACCCTCCCGAACACGTAACTGCCCTCGCAATCGACCTGTGACGCCCCCTTAATTTTTTAGGATTTTTTTTCTGTTTTTTTTGATTTTTGATGGTCCGTATTGTGAAAACGGACAGAGATATCGAATCGCGGTCTTCACCATTCGCTTTCTCGTCCCCAAATTAGGGCAATATGTAAATTTGGTGAAGATCGGGGAACTTTGATTTTTTCCAAAATTCTGCATTCGGCAAAAATGATCGGAAAAGTGTTTTTCGCCCTAATCGATTGAGACTTTCAGTACTTGGTAAATGGACCCTCCCGAACACGTAACTGCCCTCGCAATCGACCTGTGACGCCCCCTTAATTTTTTATGAATTTTTTTCTGTTTTTTTTTATTTTTGATGGTCCGTATTGTGAAAACGGACAGAGATATCGAATCGCGGTCTTCACCATTCGCTTTCTCGTCCCCAAATTAGGGCAATATGTAAATTTGGTGAAGATCGGGGAATTTTGATTTTTTCCAAAATACTGCATTCGTCAAAAATGATCGGAAAAATGTTTTTCCTCCTAATCGATTGAAACTTTCAGTACTTGGTAAATGGACCCTCCCGAACACGAAACTGCCCTCGGAATAGACCTGCGGCGCCCCCTTAATTTTTTACGATTTTTTCTTTTTTTTGATTTTTGATGGTCCGTATCGTGGAAACGGATAGAGATATCGAATCGCGGTCTTCACCATTCGCTTGCTCGTCCCCAAATTAGGGCAATATGTAAATTAGGTGAAGATCGGGGAACTTTGATTTTTTCCAAAATTTTGCATTCGTCAAAAATGATCTGAAAAATGTTCTTCCTCCTAATCGATTGAAACTTTCAGTACTTGGTAAATGGACCCTCCCGAACACGAAACTGCCCTCGGAATAGACCTGCGGCGCCCCCTTAATTTTTTACGATTTTTTTCTTTTTTTTTGATTTTTTGATGGTCCGTATCGTGGAAACGGATAGAGATATCGAATCGCGGTTTTCACCATTCGCTTTCTCGTCCCCAAATTAGGGCAATATGTAAATTTGGTGAAGATCGGGGAACTTTGATTTTTTCCAAAATTCTGCATTCGGCAAAAATGATCGGAAAAGTGTTTTTCGTCCTAATCGATTGAAACTTTCAGTACTTGGTAAATGGACCCTCCCGAACACGTAACTGCCCTCGCAATCGACCTGTGACGCCCCCTTAATTTTTTAGGATTTTTTTTCAGTTTTTTTTGATTTTTGATGGTCCGTATTGTGAAAACGGACAGAGATATCGAATCGCGGTCTTCACCATTCGCTTTCTCGTCCCCAAATTAGGGCAATATGTAAATTTGGTGAAGATCGGGGAACTTTGATTTTTTCCAAAATTCTGCATTCGGCAAAAATGATCGGAAAAGTGTTTTTCGTCCTAATCGATTGAAACTTTCAGTACTTGGTAAATGGACCCTCCCGAACACGTAACTGCCCTCGCAATCGACCTGTGACGCCCCCTTAATTTTTTAGGATTTTTTTTCTGTTTTTTTTGATTTTTGATGGTCCGTATTGTGAAAACGGACAGAGATATCGAATCGCGGTCTTCACCATTCGCTTTCTCGTCCCCAAATTAGGGCAATATGTAAATTTGGTGAAGATCGGGGAACTTTGATTTTTTCCAAAATTCTGCATTCGGCAAAAATGATCGGAAAAGTGTTTTTCGCCCTAATCGATTGAAACTTTCAGTACTTGGTAAATGGACCCTCCCGAACACGTAACTGCCCTCGCAATCGACCTGTGACGCCCCCTTAATTTTTTATGAATTTTTTTCTGTTTTTTTTTATTTTTGATGGTCCGTATTGTGAAAACGGACAGAGATATCGAATCGCGGTCTTCACCATTCGCTTTCTCGTCCCCAAATTAGGGCAATATGTAAATTTGGTGAAGATCGGGGAATTTTGATTTTTTCCAAAATACTGCATTCGTCAAAAATGATCGGAAAAATGTTTTTCCTCCTAATCGATTGAAACTTTCAGTACTTGGTAAATGGACCCTCCCGAACACGAAACTGCCCTCGGAATAGACCTGCGGCGCCCCCTTAATTTTTTACGATTTTTTCTTTTTTTTGATTTTTGATGGTCCGTATCGTGGAAACGGATAGAGATATCGAATCGCGGTCTTCACCATTCGCTTTCTCGTCCCCAAATTAGGGCAATATGTAAATTAGGTGAAGATCGGGGAACTTTGATTTTTTCCAAAATTTTGCATTCGTCAAAAATGATCTGAAAAATGTTCTTCCTCCTAATCGATTGAAACTTTCAGTACTTGGTAAATGGACCCTCCCGAACACGAAACTGCCCTCGGAATAGACCTGCGGCGCCCCCTTAATTTTTTACGATTTTTTTCTTTTTTTTTGATTTTTTGATGGTCCGTATCGTGGAAACGGATAGAGATATCGAATCGCGGTTTTCACCATTCGCTTTCTCGTCCCCAAATTAGGGCAATATGTAAATTTGGTGAAGATCGGGGAACTTTGATTTTTTCCAAAATTCTGCATTCGGCAAAAATGATCGGAAAAATGTTTTTCCTCCTAATCGATTGAAACTTTCAGTACTTGGTAAATGGACCCTCCCGAACACGAAACTGCCCTCGGAATAGACCTGCGGCGCCCCCTTAATTTTTTACGATTTTTTTCTTTTTTTTTGATTTTTTGATGGTCCGTATCGTGGAAACGGATAGAGATATCGAATCGCGGTTTTCACCATTCGCTTTCTCGTCCCCAAATTAGGGCAATATGTAAATTTGGTGAAGATCGGGGAACTTTGATTTTTTCCAAAATTCTGCATTCGGCAAAAATGATCGGAAAAGTGTTTTTCGTCCTAATCGATTGAAACTTTCAGTACTTGGTAAATGGACCCTCCCGAACACGTAACTGCCCTCGCAATCGACCTGTGACGCCCCCTTAATTTTTTAGGATTTTTTTTCTGTTTTTTTTGATTTTTGATGGTCCGTATTGTGAAAACGGACAGAGATATCGAATCGCGGTCTTCACCATTCGCTTTCTCGTCCCCAAATTAGGGCAATATGTAAATTTGGTGAAGATCGGGGAACTTTGATTTTTTCCAAAATTCTGCATTCGGCAAAAATGATCGGAAAAGTGTTTTTCGCCCTAATCGATTGAAACTTTCAGTACTTGGTAAATGGACCCTCCCGAACACGTAACTGCCCTCGCAATCGACCTGTGACGCCCCCTTAATTTTTTAGGAATTTTTTTCTGTTTTTTTTTATTTTTGATGGTCCGTATTGTGAAAACGGACAGAGATATCGAATCGCGGTCTTCACCATTCGCTTTCTCGTCCCCAAATTAGGGCAATATGTAAATTTGGTGAAGATCGGGGAATTTTGATTTTTTCCAAAATACTGCATTCGTCAAAAATGATCGGAAAAATGTTTTTCCTCCTAATCGATTGAAACTTTCAGTACTTGGTAAATGGACCCTCCCGAACACGAAACTGCCCTCGGAATAGACCTGCGGCGCCCCCTTAATTTTTTACGATTTTTTCTTTTTTTTGATTTTTGATGGTCCGTATCGTGGAAACGGATAGAGATATCGAATCGCGGTCTTCACCATTCGCTTTCTCGTCCCCAAATTAGGGCAATATGTAAATTAGGTGAAGATCGGGGAACTTTGATTTTTTCCAAAATTTTGCATTCGTCAAAAATGATCTGAAAAATGTTCTTCCTCCTAATCGATTGAAACTTTCAGTACTTGATAAATGGACCCTCCCGAACACGAAACTGCCCTCGGAATAGACCTGCGGCGCCCCCTTAATTTTTTACGATTTTTTTCTTTTTTTTGATTTTTGATGGTCCGTATCGTGGAAACGGATAGAGATATCGAATCGCGGTCTTCACCATTCGCTTTCTCGTCCCCAAATTAGGGCAATATGTAAATTTGGTGAAGATCGGGGAATTTTGATTTTTTCCAAAATACTGCATTCGTCAAAAATGATCGGAAAAATGTTTTTCCTCCTAATCGATTGAAACTTTCAGTACTTGGTAAATGGACCCTCCCGAACACGTAACTGCCCTCGCAATCGACCTGTGACGCCCCCTTAATTTTTTAGGATTTTTTTTCTGTTTTTTTTGATTTTTGATGGTCCGTATTGTGAAAACGGACAGAGATATCGAATCGCGGTCTTCACCATTCGCTTTCTCGTCCCCAAATTAGGGCAATATGTAAATTTGGTGAAGATCGGGGAACTTTGATTTTTTCCAAAATTCTGCATTCGGCAAAAATGATCGGAAAAGTGTTTTTCGCCCTAATCGATTGAAACTTTCAGTACTTGGTAAATGGACCCTCCCGAACACGTAACTGCCCTCGCAATCGACCTGTGACGCCCCCTTAATTTTTTATGAATTTTTTTCTGTTTTTTTTTATTTTTGATGGTCCGTATTGTGAAAACGGACAGAGATATCGAATCGCGGTCTTCACCATTCGCTTTCTCGTCCCCAAATTAGGGCAATATGTAAATTTGGTGAAGATCGGGGAATTTTGATTTTTTCCAAAATACTGCATTCGTCAAAAATGATCGGAAAAATGTTTTTCCTCCTAATCGATTGAAACTTTCAGTACTTGGTAAATGGACCCTCCCGAACACGAAACTGCCCTCGGAATAGACCTGCGGCGCCCCCTTAATTTTTTACGATTTTTTCTTTTTTTTGATTTTTGATGGTCCGTATCGTGGAAACGGATAGAGATATCGAATCGCGGTCTTCACCATTCGCTTTCTCGTCCCCAAATTAGGGCAATATGTAAATTAGGTGAAGATCGGGGAACTTTGATTTTTTCCAAAATTTTGCATTCGTCAAAAATGATCTGAAAAATGTTCTTCCTCCTAATCGATTGAAACTTTCAGTACTTGGTAAATGGACCCTCCCGAACACGAAACTGCCCTCGGAATAGACCTGCGGCGCCCCCTTAATTTTTTACGATTTTTTTCTTTTTTTTTGATTTTTTGATGGTCCGTATCGTGGAAACGGATAGAGATATCGAATCGCGGTTTTCACCATTCGCTTTCTCGTCCCCAAATTAGGGCAATATGTAAATTTGGTGAAGATCGGGGAACTTTGATTTTTTCCAAAATTCTGCATTCGGCAAAAATGATCGGAAAAATGTTTTTCCTCCTAATCGATTGAAACTTTCAGTACTTGGTAAATGGACCCTCCCGAACACGAAACTGCCCTCGGAATAGACCTGCGGCGCCCCCTTAATTTTTTACGATTTTTTTCTTTTTTTTTGATTTTTTGATGGTCCGTATCGTGGAAACGGATAGAGATATCGAATCGCGGTTTTCACCATTCGCTTTCTCGTCCCCAAATTAGGGCAATATGTAAATTTGGTGAAGATCGGGGAACTTTGATTTTTTCCAAAATTCTGCATTCGGCAAAAATGATCGGAAAAGTGTTTTTCGTCCTAATCGATTGAAACTTTCAGTACTTGGTAAATGGACCCTCCCGAACACGTAACTGCCCTCGCAATCGACCTGTGACGCCCCCTTAATTTTTTAGGATTTTTTTTCTGTTTTTTTTGATTTTTGATGGTCCGTATTGTGAAAACGGACAGAGATATCGAATCGCGGTCTTCACCATTCGCTTTCTCGTCCCCAAATTAGGGCAATATGTAAATTTGGTGAAGATCGGGGAACTTTGATTTTTTCCAAAATTCTGCATTCGGCAAAAATGATCGGAAAAGTGTTTTTCGTCCTAATCGATTGAAACTTTCAGTACTTGGTAAATGGACCCTCCCGAACACGTAACTGCCCTCGCAATCGACCTGTGACGCCCCCTTAATTTTTTAGGATTTTTTTTCTGTTTTTTTTGATTTTTGATGGTCCGTATTGTGAAAACGGACAGAGATATCGAATCGCGGTCTTCACCATTCGCTTTCTCGTCCCCAAATTAGGGCAATATGTAAATTTGGTGAAGATCGGGGAACTTTGATTTTTTCCAAAATTCTGCATTCGGCAAAAATGATCGGAAAAGTGTTTTTCGCCCTAATCGATTGAGACTTTCAGTACTTGGTAAATGGACCCTCCCGAACACGTAACTGCCCTCGCAATCGACCTGTGACGCCCCCTTAATTTTTTATGAATTTTTTTCTGTTTTTTTTTATTTTTGATGGTCCGTATTGTGAAAACGGACAGAGATATCGAATCGCGGTCTTCACCATTCGCTTTCTCGTCCCCAAATTAGGGCAATATGTAAATTTGGTGAAGATCGGGGAATTTTGATTTTTTCCAAAATACTGCATTCGTCAAAAATGATCGGAAAAATGTTTTTCCTCCTAATCGATTGAAACTTTCAGTACTTGGTAAATGGACCCTCCCGAACACGAAACTGCCCTCGGAATAGACCTGCGGCGCCCCCTTAATTTTTTACGATTTTTTCTTTTTTTTGATTTTTGATGGTCCGTATCGTGGAAACGGATAGAGATATCGAATCGCGGTCTTCACCATTCGCTTGCTCGTCCCCAAATTAGGGCAATATGTAAATTAGGTGAAGATCGGGGAACTTTGATTTTTTCCAAAATTTTGCATTCGTCAAAAATGATCTGAAAAATGTTCTTCCTCCTAATCGATTGAAACTTTCAGTACTTGGTAAATGGACCCTCCCGAACACGAAACTGCCCTCGGAATAGACCTGCGGCGCCCCCTTAATTTTTTACGATTTTTTTCTTTTTTTTTGATTTTTTGATGGTCCGTATCGTGGAAACGGATAGAGATATCGAATCGCGGTTTTCACCATTCGCTTTCTCGTCCCCAAATTAGGGCAATATGTAAATTTGGTGAAGATCGGGGAACTTTGATTTTTTCCAAAATTCTGCATTCGGCAAAAATGATCGGAAAAGTGTTTTTCGTCCTAATCGATTGAAACTTTCAGTACTTGGTAAATGGACCCTCCCGAACACGTAACTGCCCTCGCAATCGACCTGTGACGCCCCCTTAATTTTTTAGGATTTTTTTTCTGTTTTTTTTGATTTTTGATGGTCCGTATTGTGAAAACGGACAGAGATATCGAATCGCGGTCTTCACCATTCGCTTTCTCGTCCCCAAATTAGGGCAATATGTAAATTTGGTGAAGATCGGGGAACTTTGATTTTTTCCAAAATTCTGCATTCGGCAAAAATGATCGGAAAAGTGTTTTTCGTCCTAATCGATTGAAACTTTCAGTACTTGGTAAATGGACCCTCCCGAACACGTAACTGCCCTCGCAATCGACCTGTGACGCCCCCTTAATTTTTTAGGATTTTTTTTCTGTTTTTTTTGATTTTTGATGGTCCGTATTGTGAAAACGGACAGAGATATCGAATCGCGGTCTTCACCATTCGCTTTCTCGTCCCCAAATTAGGGCAATATGTAAATTTGGTGAAGATCGGGGAACTTTGATTTTTTCCAAAATTCTGCATTCGGCAAAAATGATCGGAAAAGTGTTTTTCGCCCTAATCGATTGAAACTTTCAGTACTTGGTAAATGGACCCTCCCGAACACGTAACTGCCCTCGCAATCGACCTGTGACGCCCCCTTAATTTTTTATGAATTTTTTTCTGTTTTTTTTTATTTTTGATGGTCCGTATTGTGAAAACGGACAGAGATATCGAATCGCGGTCTTCACCATTCGCTTTCTCGTCCCCAAATTAGGGCAATATGTAAATTTGGTGAAGATCGGGGAATTTTGATTTTTTCCAAAATACTGCATTCGTCAAAAATGATCGGAAAAATGTTTTTCCTCCTAATCGATTGAAACTTTCAGTACTTGGTAAATGGACCCTCCCGAACACGAAACTGCCCTCGGAATAGACCTGCGGCGCCCCCTTAATTTTTTACGATTTTTTCTTTTTTTTGATTTTTGATGGTCCGTATCGTGGAAACGGATAGAGATATCGAATCGCGGTCTTCACCATTCGCTTTCTCGTCCCCAAATTAGGGCAATATGTAAATTAGGTGAAGATCGGGGAACTTTGATTTTTTCCAAAATTTTGCATTCGTCAAAAATGATCTGAAAAATGTTCTTCCTCCTAATCGATTGAAACTTTCAGTACTTGGTAAATGGACCCTCCCGAACACGAAACTGCCCTCGGAATAGACCTGCGGCGCCCCCTTAATTTTTTACGATTTTTTTCTTTTTTTTTGATTTTTTGATGGTCCGTATCGTGGAAACGGATAGAGATATCGAATCGCGGTTTTCACCATTCGCTTTCTCGTCCCCAAATTAGGGCAATATGTAAATTTGGTGAAGATCGGGGAACTTTGATTTTTTCCAAAATTCTGCATTCGGCAAAAATGATCGGAAAAATGTTTTTCCTCCTAATCGATTGAAACTTTCAGTACTTGGTAAATGGACCCTCCCGAACACGAAACTGCCCTCGGAATAGACCTGCGGCGCCCCCTTAATTTTTTACGATTTTTTTCTTTTTTTTTGATTTTTTGATGGTCCGTATCGTGGAAACGGATAGAGATATCGAATCGCGGTTTTCACCATTCGCTTTCTCGTCCCCAAATTAGGGCAATATGTAAATTTGGTGAAGATCGGGGAACTTTGATTTTTTCCAAAATTCTGCATTCGGCAAAAATGATCGGAAAAGTGTTTTTCGTCCTAATCGATTGAAACTTTCAGTACTTGGTAAATGGACCCTCCCGAACACGTAACTGCCCTCGCAATCGACCTGTGACGCCCCCTTAATTTTTTAGGATTTTTTTTCTGTTTTTTTTGATTTTTGATGGTCCGTATTGTGAAAACGGACAGAGATATCGAATCGCGGTCTTCACCATTCGCTTTCTCGTCCCCAAATTAGGGCAATATGTAAATTTGGTGAAGATCGGGGAACTTTGATTTTTTCCAAAATTCTGCATTCGGCAAAAATGATCGGAAAAGTGTTTTTCGCCCTAATCGATTGAAACTTTCAGTACTTGGTAAATGGACCCTCCCGAACACGTAACTGCCCTCGCAATCGACCTGTGACGCCCCCTTAATTTTTTAGGAATTTTTTTCTGTTTTTTTTTATTTTTGATGGTCCGTATTGTGAAAACGGACAGAGATATCGAATCGCGGTCTTCACCATTCGCTTTCTCGTCCCCAAATTAGGGCAATATGTAAATTTGGTGAAGATCGGGGAATTTTGATTTTTTCCAAAATACTGCATTCGTCAAAAATGATCGGAAAAATGTTTTTCCTCCTAATCGATTGAAACTTTCAGTACTTGGTAAATGGACCCTCCCGAACACGAAACTGCCCTCGGAATAGACCTGCGGCGCCCCCTTAATTTTTTACGATTTTTTCTTTTTTTTGATTTTTGATGGTCCGTATCGTGGAAACGGATAGAGATATCGAATCGCGGTCTTCACCATTCGCTTTCTCGTCCCCAAATTAGGGCAATATGTAAATTAGGTGAAGATCGGGGAACTTTGATTTTTTCCAAAATTTTGCATTCGTCAAAAATGATCTGAAAAATGTTCTTCCTCCTAATCGATTGAAACTTTCAGTACTTGATAAATGGACCCTCCCGAACACGAAACTGCCCTCGGAATAGACCTGCGGCGCCCCCTTAATTTTTTACGATTTTTTTCTTTTTTTTGATTTTTGATGGTCCGTATCGTGGAAACGGATAGAGATATCGAATCGCGGTCTTCACCATTCGCTTTCTCGTCCCCAAATTAGGGCAATATGTAAATTTGGTGAAGATCGGGGAATTTTGATTTTTTCCAAAATACTGCATTCGTCAAAAATGATCGGAAAAATGTTTTTCCTCCTAATCGATTGAAACTTTCAGTACTTGGTAAATGGACCCTCCCGAACACGAAACTGCCCTCGGAATAGACCTGCGGCGCCACCTTAATTTTTTACGATTTTTTTCTTTTTTTTGATTTTTGATGGTCCGTATCGTGGAAACGGATAGAGATATCGAATCGCGGTCTTCACCATTCGCTTTCTCGTCCCCAAATTAGGGCAATATGTAAATTAGGTGAAGATCGGGGAACTTTTGATTTTTTCCAAAATTTTGCATTCGTCAAAAATGATCGGAAAAATGTTCTTCCTCCTAATCGATTGAAACTTTCAGTACTTGATAAATGGACCCTCCCGAACACGAAACTGCCCTCGGAATAGACCTGCGGCGCCCCCTTAATTTTTTACGATTTTTTTCTTTTTTTTGATTTTTGATGGTCCGTATCGTGGAAACGGATAGAGATATCGAATCGCGGTCTTCACCATTCGCTTTCTCGTCCCCAAATTAGGGCAATATGTAAATTAGGTGAAGATCGGGGAACTTTGATTTTTTCCAAAATTTTGCATTCGTCAAAAATGATCGGAAAAATGTTCTTCCTCCTAATCGATTGAAACTTTCAGTACTTGATAAATGGACCCTCCCGAACACGAAACTGCCCTCGGAATAGACCTGCGGCGCCCCCTTAATTTTTTACGATTTTTTTCTTTTTTTTGATTTTTGATGGTCCGTATCGTGGAAACGGATAGAGATATCGAATCGCGGTCTTCACCATTCGCTTTCTCGTCCCCAAATTAGGGCAATATGTAAATTTGGTGAAGATCGGGGAACTTTGATTTTTTCCAAAATTCTGCATTCGGCAAAAATGATCGGAAAAGTGTTTTTCGCCCTAATCGATTGAAACTTTCAGTACTTGGTAAATGGACCCTCCCGAACACGTAACTGCCCTCGCAATCGACCTGTGACGCCCCCTTAATTTTTTAGGATTTTTTTTGTTTTTTTTGATTTTTGATGGTCCGTATTGTGAAAACGGACAGAGATATCGAATCGCGGTCTTCACCATTCGCTTTCTCGTCCCCAAATTAGGGCAATATGTAAATTTGGTGAAGATCGGGGAATTTTGATTTTTTCCAAAATACTGCATTCGTCAAAAATGATCGGAAAAATGTTTTTCCTTCTAATCGATTGAAACTTTCAGTACTTGGTAAATGGACCCTCCCGAACACGAAACTGCCCTCGGAATAGCCCTGCGACGCCCCCTTAATTTTTACGAATTTTTTTCTGTTTTTTTGATTTTTGATGGTCCGAATCGTGGAAACGGATAGAGATATCGAATCGCGGTCTTCACCATTCGCTTTCTCGTCCCCAAATTAGGGCAATATGTAAATTTGGTGAAGATCGGGGAACTTTGATTTTTTCCAAAATTCTGCCTTCGTCAAAAATGATCGGAAAAGTGTTTTTCGCCCTAATCGATTGAAACTTTCAGTACTTGGTAAATGGACCCTCCCGAACACGAAACTGACCTCGGAATAGACCTACGACGCCCCCTTAATTTTTTACGAATTTTTTTCAGTTTTTTTGATTTTTGATGGTCCGTATCGTGGAAACGGATAGAGATATCGAATCGCGGTCTTCACCATTCGCTTTCTCGTCTCCAAATTAGGGCAATATGTAAATTTGGTAAAGATCGGGGAACTTTGATTTTTTCCAAAATTCTACATTCGTCAAAAATGATGAGATTTGTGATGCAAGCCAACTTGTTTTTTACATTTATAAATTTTTACTATGGGCATATGACGTGTTTTAATCGCGTTTTTCTTTAAAACTGTTAATTCTATGGCCTAGTATCAAGAGTACCTTTTTTATGTAGAATTGTTTGGAGAATTGTTATCTGTAGTCAAAAATTCAAGAAAGCTGGGGAAAAAAAAGTTGTGAGGCATTTTTTCCTAGGCACCCCCCTGTTTCGCACGCCTGTGGTCGTCAATCACCTTTTTTGTTCCTACCAGAT
Organism: Pycnomerus fuliginosus; assembly: GCA_963924575.1. NCBI lineage: Eukaryota > Metazoa > Arthropoda > Insecta > Coleoptera > Zopheridae > Pycnomerus > Pycnomerus fuliginosus. Next base: position 25,177,656 of record OZ004622.1, read on the forward strand.
AATTTGTCACCCCAAAATTACCCCAGAACCAAAATTTCGATATTCTATCTCCAACCGTTTCAAAAATAATTAATAAATATCTGTTTTTGAGAAACACTTTCTAAGGCCTGTAGCGCCCCCAAGAGGCACTTTTGGACATCTGTTCATATGAACTTTTCTTCCTATTTTTAGGTGCAGAATCACCCCTCGAAATATTGCGACGTTATTTCACAGCTTAAACAACTCATAATATCGCACTTCATCTTCCAAGATTGGTACAAGATTTGCGTATACGTGTGGTTTGAAAACTTTAAAATGGGACAATCAGGACAATCCACATATACTATCGTTAACAAGAAGATATTGCGATAAAAGCAATAAAATCGAAATAAAACTTGATATTATAAAGATTTATACGAAAGTACATTCTTACTCCGAGAAGTAGTATGAGCAATTCACGTTCAGGATTTATGAAATTCCCCGATGTCACATACGTACACGTCGCTGTCTATTGATTGAACGTAGAAAAATGCGGAAAAGCCAGGTCGCGAAATAAATACCATCAGACAAATTGGGAACTGATGCTGTCAGACGTTTAAAGCGGTAGTGATGGGAATTCATAAATTAAAAAGTCGTTGTCTCTCCCGATCAATTCCAATCTAAGAATCGTTTTAATTAAAATATGAGGAAACTTATTCGAAGGATTAAACAGAAAACAGGACCTAATTGCTTCTTAAACGACTCCGCGGAACAAATCAAGAAGGATTACGGGAAATGGGACCGAGTTCTTATTATTTTTAAGCGAAATCTTGCGTGTATTTATGGAGCCATCAGAAAAAGTAATTTAAGCTGGAAAGGATTTGGGAATGCGAAGTACACGTTTCTGGATTTTGTTTTTGTCCGGCATTTAAATCCCTCTCGCAGAAAACTTGCTAGAAAAGAATTAATAACGGATAATCGAATACTTCAAAAACTTCCTTAACTCGAAAGTTTTCCAACTGTTGTTGTATCCGGCACATACTGCTGAAGTGGAGTTATAAGTCGCGTTTTTTTCTCTCTCCACCAGAAATTATACGCAACTAATTGGACAATTCAGTTAAGAAGCAGAAAGAGCAGTATTTAAGAGACGAATTGTACCCTTCTTTAATTAGGTCGGCCATCGATTCAGCCTTCAAAAGAGGACGACGACGTCGAAATTAAAGTTGTTCCTAGCGCAAAACTTCCACAATCGGAATGTTAATATTCTTCGATAAATCTGAGTCGAAGACATTGTACAAAATAACTAATTAATTCCGCCCTGCTATTAATCCATCTTTGATGAATAAAGCACCCGGAAGATGTATATCAATGCGATGTGTATCCCTGTAGATGTTTTAACACGTTAATGTGTATGTATCTACTACCTAGCAGTAGTGCCTCCGCAAACGCACAGATGTGTTGTTGTTACAAAATTTAAAAATAGAAAATGAACAGGAATGAGTAAATAAAAAGAATTACCGGAATTAAAACATTATTTGGCGAATTTTGAAAAACTAACAGTCGGGGCTGAAAAATTGCTGAAGGGGATGAAAAATCAAGTGGAATGAAAATTAAATGTGATTAAGTAGAATTACGAAATAAAACACGAAGATAACCAAATTATGCAATTAAAAGTTTTGTGGGAGTTGAAATACGCACTTATACCTAAATTTGTAAAAGGTAAACTGAACCCCAAATGCGTTCAATTTTATTACCGACGAACTTAGGGGGTTGAAAAATCGTAAAGGTGGATGAAAAGTCCAAAGGTATGAGGATTAACCGTGGCTAAGTAAAATTACGGCAAATAACACCAAAATAACCCATTTATGTAAATTTACTGTTTGAAGAGTTGAAACATTGCGAAGGAGGATGAGAAAAGTGAAAGATGTAAACATCATCCAAATGAGTTCATTTATTACCGAAGAAAAACGAAATTACGCAAATTTTGCCAAATTAGCACTTAGGAGGTTGTAGGGGATGAAAATTAATCATAATTAAACAGAATTACGGAAAATAACACGAAAATAAGCCAATTATGCACATTTGGCTTTTGGGGGTTGAAATATTGCGAAGTTGGTAGAAAAAGTAACAATTCATATGAGTAAAATTTATTACCGAAAAAAGGCAAAACTGCGAATTTTACAAAATTAACGCTCGGGGGTTAAAAAATTGTTAAGGAGGATGAAAAATCAAGAGGGGTGAAAATAAACTGTAGTTAAGTAGAACTAACGAAAACCACACGACAAAGAAACGGTCTAGGTATATTTTGCTTTTTGAGGGTTCACATATCTTGAAAGGGGTTGAAAAGTTGTGGATGGGTTAAAAATTAATGAAAATGACTTGGACTCAGAGCTGGGTAAAATACTTTTCAAAAGCAGTTAACTACTTCATCAAAAAGTAGTTAAAATTACTAAATAATTAACTACTCGTTGGAAAGAGTAGTTAGAATAATGAGTACTCAAGAATACAAATGAGTATTTTTTTAACTACTTCTTTAAATGCAAGTGAAACTCGAATACTTTAAGCCAAGGAAAAAAGAGCTTTAATCGGAGAGAAAGAAAAAGAAAAAGGGTGCGTTTTTCAAAAATATTTATTTTTTGTCGGTGTTTTTGAAAATAGAGTGAAAATAGTGAAGAATAGAGTGGTCGTGACTGCACTTCAGGTCAAGTATGATAATTGTTTCTAACTCAGAAAAATTCGTAATTCCGAATCCGTAGAACAAAAAATGGTTTTTATTTAAAAAAGTAAAAAGAATGGCCATCTCCGATTAGCACGCGTGCGATATTAAGTAAATTCTTCGAATTACTTTTGTTCGTGAATTTCTCCGAGTTTTATAAAAGGGTAATTAAAGAAGTAGTTAATTAAAGAAGTTAACTACCGCAAGTAGTTAACTACTTTAAGTAATTAACAACTGCCAAAATATTATACTCAACCACTAACTACTTTTAGGAAAAAGTCGTTAAAATAGTATTCTAACTACCTACTTGGTAGTTAACTACTCCCCAGCTCTGCTTGGACTTATCGAAAAATCAGAAGAAAGGCTAAAAAATAAATAAAATGTATTTACTCTTTCTTGCTAGGGCTTAGGGGTTGTTAGTAGCGTAGGGTTAGGCTCAAGACTCATAAGACTTTTTTCAATAATTGACTGAAATCTCTCTTTTTTTCGCAGGGGATATTGCTTCTCTGTGTTACAGGGCTTTATGGACATTTCAACCCCTAAACTTCAACCCCCTATTTCACCACCCCTACATGCCCTAAAGGAAGTTGTGTTTTCAATTTCACCACCCTAATCCAATTCGTTGAAAAATTGCGGTGATTTGTAGAGTCACATTTTCAACCCCTCATGATTTCACCCTTTTATGATTTACAGGTGTGAGCTTATTTTTCCGGTGGTAAGTACATAACTCCCTCCGTATTTACTGACTTCAGTTGTTCATAAATAAATCAATAGGGTTTCAGGAAAAATAAATAAAATATATTTATCCGCTTGCAAAGAGTTAGGGGTGGTTAATAGCCTAGGAGTTGGTTTTAGGTTGAAAACTCATAAGACCTTTTTTCAATAGTTGACCGAAATCTATCGAACCCCCTAATTTTATGCTACCATTTACTTGAAGAAATTCCAAGTTTCAACCCTTAAATTTCGTCCCCCTTGTTAGATTTTAGTGAAACTTTGTCCATCCACCTACAATGTCACTGAAAATTAACACACCAAATTGCATTTTTGTGTTTCTGCATGTTAGGGGTTGTAGCGCCTTTAAGGGTGGTTTTTCTCAAAATATGAATGACACCTTTTTTAAATAATTAATGGAAAGCTATCGAATTACGCCAATTTCGACTAATACTTATTAAGCGGAATTTCGAGTTGCCACCCCTAATTTCCACCCCATCTGTTCGATTTTACAAAAAAACGCATCCCCCTCAAGATTTCATCGGTATGTGTGTGTACGTTGAGTTTCCAACAGCTGCATGCAACCGTTGCGGAGCTATCATATTTTTTGTGGTTTTCATCCCCTAAATTTCATCCTCCGAAATTAGTACCCCTTCACCTTCAACAGACTTGAGGGTCGAACGTGCATACCAAGTTTCAGCAAGATACCTCCACTAGTTCTCCAGTTATTGCAATTAATAGTTTTTCGGTTTTTCACCCCTAACTCCCACCCCCTTGGTCCGATATGGCCCAAAAGCAATCCAAGCCTTATTTTTCGGGAGGCGAAGCCGCCTACTAAGTTGCAGCCCGATATCTCAATCCGTTCTCAAGTTATGCGACGGATAGACACGAGGAGCGATCGATACGACGAGCGAGCGAATAAGCTAAAAACCAGGAAGACCATCTACAGATCGACTTCGGCGACACATTAATTAATTGCTCTTAACTTAATAATAATTAAAATGAAGAATTAATTTGACACTAAATTAACGGAAGTATACAGGGTGGCTCTTTTTTCACTGCTCACCATTGGGATCTCCTAAACGGTGAAAGATACGGACTCGGTTAAATTAGAGAAAAGTTGCACTATTTCTTGGGGATTAAGAATCTGAAGAAAATTCTCCGGTATCTTGATTCGTTCCTGAATTATCCCGAAAAATCTGTCAAAAATGTAAAAGTTCAAAGTTTCAATTAAATAATAACATCAATCGTAAGAAAGATATGAACTTTTCTAGAAAGTCGCATTTTTCAGTTCTTTTTCCCAGTTTTTTCGGGATAACTCAAGAACGAATCAAGATGTGGGGAAGTTCTCCTCAGATTCTTAATCGACAAGAAATAGTGCAACTTTTCCCTAATTTAACCGACCTCCTACCTCTTACGTTTAGTAGATGGCAATGGTGAGTAGTGAAAAGGGAACCACCCTGTATTGGAAAAGAATTAAATTAGCTAATGAAATTAATATGGAATTGATGGAATTAATCGGAAATTGATGGAATTAATCTGGAATTGAGCTGGAATTGACGGAATTAATGGAATAAATGAAACTAAATCGGAATTAATGGAATTAAACTGTGTAGCAATACCCATCCTCCCCGTCACTTGTTTTAATAATTATTATAAGAGTTGTCAATAAATTGAGACAAAGTAAAAGTCATCCCACGTTCCACCTTTTAAATTAAGCCCCTCAAGAATTAACCCCAACCCCCGGATATTCCTGTTTGTTACAGTGGCGCCCAACGTGGGGCGCCGTCACTTGTTTTAGTAATTATTATTAGAGTTGTCAATAAATTGAGACAAAATAAAAGTCATCCCACGTTCCACCTTTTAAATTAAGCACCTCAAGAATTAACCCCAACCCCCGGATATTCCTGTTTGTTACAGTGGCGCCCAACGTGGGGCGCCGTCACTTGTTTTAGTAATTATTATTAGAGTTGTCAATAAATTGAGACAAAATAAAAGTCATCCCACGTTCCACCTTTTAAATTAAGCACCTCAAGAATTAACCCCAACCCCCGGATATTCCTGTTTGTTACAGTGGCGCCCAACGTGGGGCGCCGTCACTTGTTTTAAAAATTATTATTAGAGTTGTCAATAAATTGAGACAAAATAAAAGTCATCCCACGTTCCACCCTTTGAATTACGCCCCTCAAGAGTTATCCCCAACCCCCGGATATTCCTGTTTGTTACAGTGGCGCCCAACGTGGGGCGCCATCACTTGTTTTAAAAATTATTATTAGAGTTGTCAATAAATTGAGACAAAATAAAAGTCATCCCACGTTCCACCCTTTGAATTACGCCCCTCAAGAGTTATCCCCAACCCCCGGATATTCCTGTTTGTTACAGTGGCGCCCAACGTGGGGCGCCGTCACTTGTTTTAAAAATTATTATTAGAGTTGTCAATAAATTGAGACAAAATAAAAGTCATCCCACGTTCCACCTTTTAAATTAAGCACCTCAAGAATTAACCCCAACCCCCGGATATTCCTGTTTGTTACAGTGGCGCTCAACGTGGGGCGCCGTCACTTGTTTTAGTAATTATTATTAGAGTTGTCAATAAATTGAGACAAAATAAAAGTCATCCCACGTTCCACCTTTTAAATTAAGCACCTCAAGAATTAACCCCAACCCCCGGATATTCCTGTTTGTTACAGTGGCGCCCAACGTGGGGCGCCGTCACTTGTTTTAGTAATTATTATTAGAGTTGTCAATAAATTGAGACAAAATAAAAGTCATCCCACGTTCCACCCTTTGAATTACGCCCCTCAAGAGTTATCCCCAACCCCCGGATATTCCTGTTTGTTACAGTGGCGCCCAACGTGGGGCGCCGTCACTTGTTTTAAAAATTATTATTAGAGTTGTCAATAAATTGAGACAAAATAAAAGTCATCCCACGTTCCACCCTTTGAATTACGCCCCTCAAGAGTTATCCCCAACCCCCGGATATTCCTGTTTGTTACAGTGGCGCCCAACGTGGGGCGCCGTCACTTGTTTTAGTAATTATTATTAGAGTTGTCAATAGATTGAGACAAAATAAAAGTCATCCCACGTTCCACCTTTTAAATTAAGCCCCTCAAGAATTAACCCCAACCCCCGGATATTCCTGTTTGTTACAGTGGCGCCCAACGTGGGGCGCCGTCAGTTGGCCCCGTCACTTGTTTTAGTAATTATTATTAGAGTTGTCAATAAATTGAGACAAAATAAAAGTCATCCCACGTTCCACCCTTTGAATTACGCCCCTCAAGAGTTAACCCCAACCCCCGGATATTCCTGTTTGTCACAGTGGCGCCCAACGTGGGGCGCCGTCACTTGTTTTAAAAATTATTATTAGAGTTGTCAATAAATTGAGACAAAATAAAAGTCATCCCACGTTCCACCTTTTAAATTAAGCACCTCAAGAATTAACCCCAACCCCCGGATATTCCTGTTTGTTACAGTGGCGCCCAACGTGGGGCGCCGTCACTTGTTTTAGTAATTATTATTAGAGTTGTCAATAAATTGAGACAAAATAAAAGTCATCCCACGTTCCACCTTTTAAATTAAGCCCCTCAAGAATTAACCCCAACCCCCGGATATTCCTGTTTGTTAGTGGCGCCCAACGTGGGGCGCCGTCACTTGTTTTAGTAATTATTATTAGAGTTGTCAATAAATTGAGACAAAATAAAAGTCATCCCACGTTCCACCCTTTGAATTAAGCCCCTCAAGAGTTAACCCCAACCCCCGGACATTCCTGTTTGTTACAACTGGAATTATTGGAATTAATTCCCGGTTGGAATTAATTGTACACAATTTTTTTGAGTGATCAGCCCATATTATTCGATAAATCTGAGTCGAAAGCATTGTACAAAATAACTAATTAATTCCGCCCCGCTATTAATCCATCTTTGGTGAATAAAATTAGAGTGGACAGCTAATCGAATCTTACCAGTGTATTGCTCCCCGGGAGAATAAGTCGTTGGGTTCCCCGATATTTCAATTTGGTAAACGCCGAGATTTTCTTTAACTCTGGGAGGACCTCCTTTCAGGCTCCTATCACATCTAAAACCGGAGCCGGAGCTGAATAACAAGCAGAATGTCCAAACCACTTTCGCTCCAATTTTCAGCATCTCTGAAACACAGTGCATATTTACTACTAAGTTTGCCTCGTTCTTCAATGTCTCAGCTCTATCCTAATGCGAATTCATCATCTCGGTCGAGCTGCTCCCATCTACAATCGTTGAGGTAATGCAGAAATGTTGTCATATTTCCGCCGGCTCGTAATTAGGATGAATTCGCATTAAATTGAACGTTAAGGAGAACTGATGATTTACATCAAGTGAAATTGTTGTTTCTGGAGGATTAATTAAGGAAATGAAGAGGGTTTGTACAAATTTGATTAATTAATCGCTTTAGAATGATCAATTAGGGGCGGCGAAATGGGTCGGTGGGTTATATGTTGCGGCTTTCTGTTGGACAGGTACCAACTGAAGCAGAGTGAATAATTGCTTTTAGATTATAAAACTGGTTAGTCAATTAAACGTTGTTTGCAGCAAAATTCAAACAGTTTGTTTTAAATTTTCACTTTCTTAAATTTTTCCTCCATTTTTGACCACCCGAAAGCAAATTTTGTGAATTTTTCGTGTTTTATTCACGGCGAATAAACCGATTTGTTTAAAAATTTTCTGTCTAAATTACCTACTAATCCAAAACGATTTGCGAAAACTTAATTGGCTCCACGCAGATGAAAATGACAACAGAAGGGAGTAAGGGTATTATTATTATTATTGATGATTGTCCTCAGTGGCAGACAGAGTGCGAAATGCGACCAAGATTCAAGATGGTACAATTTGAGTTAACTGCTACAAGAGACATTCCAACTCATGTTTAAAACGTTGAGGCAGAGGACCTGAATTTTTCAAAACGTACAAAATCTTCCAAGAACTTCAGGCAAAATAGCAAATCCATAAAGTTTAGGAAGGAAATTAAAGCCAAAGAGAAAGTGGTTCAGAATTTTCCAGATTGGTGATCTGGTAGGCAGCAATTATTATAAGATTCGTGTAAAGCGCATTTATTATTTTTCATATTTTATTTTCAGCCGTGAATACCTATTGTTTATTTGTTTGCTCATTGCACGTTTTATTAACCTCCCCAAACCACACCCTAAAAAAATGGCAGGTTACCTACTGCAATCATTAAAATTTTTAAACTATCTAAAGAACTAAAGGAGTCTCCTTTTACTGAATACACAATGATTTTGATTTCTGCTGTTGAGCAGAGCAATCAAGCACGGCATACTTAAGCATTTTGGAAGACCTATTCTGAGGCTTAAACAGCTACTTGTAGGTGGAAAATTATGATTTTGATGGATTGAAATTGTTAAATCTTAAATATATACCCTCATTAGGTGTTAAGTGAGATGTAGTCGCTACATATTTCTAAATCTGCAACAATAGACTGCTTTTGAATCCTTACAAAAATGATATTAACGGTTTGGAAATTACTAACTGTGTCTATTAATTAGCAGACGATAGATAGCATATTCAGGCTACTGAAATACCTACTTGACGAGAGAAATTGTTTAACGGTTTGCAAGACAAGATGTAAAGTAAATGTAAGTTCCGCTTATAAGAAAGTTACCACTGTACTGTAACGGCATTTCAGATCGATGATGATAAATTTGGTATAACAGTCAATCGGTCAAGTTTCTTACCAAAAAAAATGCAGCAGATTTCTGTGTAGATAGTTAGTCAATTCAACAGAATTTTTTTAAAAATATTTTGCCACTTATTTAACCTCCCCACTCCACTTCACCACTTAAAAAAGGGAGGTTACTGCAAACACTGAAATTTTCGAATTTGAGATAATACCAGATCTTCACGTTTTGAGGTCTCAGGTCAGGAACCCAAAAAAGTGGTTTTAAAAATGTGTCTGTGTGTGTATACGTACGTAAATTTGTAAACACGCCACAGCCAAAACTACTAGACCGATTTGGCTGAACTTTGGTACGTGGGCATCTCATAACCCAACTTAGATCTGAAAAGCTTTTGGAGCCAATCGTGCAACCAGAAATACCATTTTGGCATATCAACTTTTAAATTTTAAATGCAAACCCCCATTTTTCACGTCACCATAGGAAAGGCCTTCAAATTCTGCTTCTAAAAATGTATTCACTCTCTTTTGACCAAAAATTTAAAAAATTGAGATTTTTATCGGACTTTAAAATCGCGATATAGCCCAAGCCCCTGAACCGATTTGGCTGAAATTTTGTTTACGAGTGTTGTATTACATGTCGAACAGCCGAACAAATTTTGGATTCAATCGTCCCACGAAAAGTGTCGTTTTGGCACAAAAATTTCCAATGTTTTTGAAAGATTTATTGTCACCATCAGAAAGGTCTTAAAATTCTGGTTTTAAATAAGACAAAACTCATTCGCATTTAGTACCCTTTGGGTAGAAAAATTGAAATTTTGTAATAACACTAAGACCACGTTATAGCCCAAACTACCGGACCAATTTGGTTGAATTTTGTACATGGAGATTAGGTTGACGTGCTGAAAGGCTATTGGAGCAATATCAACTTTTGGGGGAGGTTCCAGCCGCTTCTCTGCTGCCAATTTTTAACCTCCCCACTCCACTTCACCATTTAAAAAAAAGGGAGGTTACTGCAATCATTAAAATTTTCGAATTCGAGATAAGACCGGATGTATACGTTTTGAGGTCTCAGGAGCCCAAAAAAGTGGTTTTTAAAATGTGTCTGTATGTATGTATGTACGTACGTACGTACGTACGTTCGTAAACACGCCACAGCCCAAACTACTCGACAGATTTAGCTGAAATTTGGTACGTGTGCATGTGATAACCCAACTTAGATCTGAAAAGCTTTTGGAGCCAATCGTGCAACTAGAAATGCCATTTTGGCACATCAACTTTTAAATTTTAAATGCAAACCCCCATTTTTCACCTCACGATAGAAAAGGCCTTCAAATTCTGCTTCTAAAAATGTATTCATTCTTAGTGCCCTTTTGATCAAAAATTTAAAAAAAAATGATTTTTATCCGACTTTAAAATCGCGGTACAGCCCAAGCCCCTGAACCGATTTGGCTGAAATTTTGCACACGGGGATTGTATTGCACGTCGAAGAGCTGAACAAATTTTGGATTCAATCGGCCCACGGAAACTGCCGTTTTGACACACCAATTTGTAAGTTTAAAATTATTCACTCATTTAACCATCCAGAACAAGTTTTTGATAGATTTATTGTCACCATCAAAAAGGTCTTTAAATTCTGGTTTTAAGTAAGACAAAATTCGTTCGCTTTTAGTGCTCTTTGGGTCAAAAAATCGAAATTTCATAATAACACTAAAAATAGGTACATTATAGCCCAAATTAGCGAATCGATTTAGCTGAAATTTGGTACATGGAGATTGGGTGACCCGTTTAAGACCTGAAAGGCTTTTGAAAGCAATTGGTCCACGGGAAGTGCCATTTAGGCATATCAACTTTGAATTTTAAATACAAAGGTCTCCTTTTTTATGTCGCCATTAGAAAGACGATCAAATTCTCGTTCTAAAAATGTATTCACAGTTTCTGCCATTTCCGTGGAAAATAGAGAAAAAATTCTTTCTCATTAAAAGGGAGCGAGCTGACAGTGGATGATATAAAGTGGCAGTTGTTGTCAAAAAGGTAGCAAAAGATTAACCTTAAAAGGAACATATTGTCAAATGTGATGGGTGATGTCTGAGGTGGTGTCGGTATTTGTCAGAAAATTGCAAAATTAGTCACAGTCGATAAGGGTAAAAAATTTCTGTTGAATTGACCACTATCAACACAGAATACAAAGATCCACGCGATGGGGAGGTTCCAGCCGCTTCTCTGCTGCATTTTTTTTTCTAATAATTTCGACAGTACAGGCAAAATGCTTATGGGCCTTAAGTCTTTAAGGTCCGAGGGAGATTTTTTTTCTTTGGAATAGGAGTGACTATAGCCGTCCAGCAACTAGGTACAACACCATGTTCAATACAGAAATTGATTATGTGAGTTATAACAGGCAAAATGTGTGGATAGCAGAGTTTAATGAGGTCTATGGAGATTTCATCAGAACCTACAGCCTTTGAGTTAATGAAAAGAATAACTTTAAATACGTCATCATCAGACACAGGTGAAAAAAAACTGTCAGTAACATTGTCTTCTACTCTACTGCTATAAAAATGTATCAAATCCGTTTTAGAGGTGCTGTTGTCAACTTTCGAAATCGCTGCAAAATAATTCTTAATCACGTTTACGTCTTTTAGATTTAGGGGGAGATTTTCATGTTTTTCTTTACAATGAATATTCAGTTTTTTCAACTCTTTCCATAGATCTTTTTGTGAAGTTGTTCTACGTTTAAAAGTTATGTAAGCTTTCCTCTCTTTGTCGACAGCAAATGTTGTAAAATTTCTGACTTGCTAGTAATAATCGTTCTAGTTCTTTTAAATCTTTTCAGTGCATTATCACGCAATTTCATCAGAAGTTTTAAATTTTCGATCAGCCACGGGGCGTAGGGTCGGTTACGTTTTATTGTAACTTTTTCTAAAAGGGCAGTGCTTATTACTGCTTAATTATTTAGCAAATTTAGTAAACATCGATTAAAAAAGGAGAGCTTATCATCTATTTGCTCTAACTCAACAATATTGAACATCAGGAGGGGGCTCTAAATCCACATTGAACGCCTCCATATTCAGACTTTTGTAATCACGATGAAAATTGCTTATTAACCTCACTAGGAATAAAATGTGATATACACTAAATCATGATCAGTAATCTGATTTATATCTTATATTACCTTTACTGCTAACTCGACAGGTAGGTACTTAAAAAAATTGTTAGGTAAATTAAGGAGGAGGTAATTTGAGTGGTTCTTGTGGGCTGCTGGACAACCTGACTGAGATCATAAGAAGACATAAGGTTTTTGAGCAATAATGACGATGAGGCATTACTCTGCATCATATCTAAATAACGGGTGTCCTAAAAAAAACCGAACGAAATATTTTTGGTAATAACTCGTGCATTTCTTACCCGATTTGGATGAACCTGGCCTTAAATTGAAGCCAAGGAATCACTGCAATGAATCAATGCATCACTGTTACTTCAGTTATGGTCATTAGGCGTGAAAATAAGGGAAAACATATGATTTTTAAAAGATCACAGAAAATTTATTCGTGAATCATAACGAACTTCTGAAAGACGCTTTTTGAAGAAAAGTATTTTTATATCATAACCATTGGTTGTTAACCGACTAATCCCCATGCACCTAAAGTAAGCCTTTAAAACAAGCATGGCTAAGCCTAGTACGGCAGCCTAGTACGGCTAAGCCTAGTACGGCAGCGCCATCTGTCGTGGTCTCTTGAATGAATCGATAGCCTGATTCTTTAGCTTTAATTTAAGTCCACGTTCATCCAAATCGGTTAAACAATGGATGAGTTGTCCCCAAAAATATTTCGTTCGGTTTATTTTAGGACACCCGTTATATTAAAATCACTTGAGGCAACAAATGTAATCGAAAGAGGGAAAAATATCAGTGATACAATTTGCAAAAATGGTTAACATTCATGTCCGGAGGTCTATACACAACTGAAACACACCACACCTCATTTTTAATTTTTAGCTTAATTTATTTAACTTAATAATTTCATGTCAGTCCGCAAGTTTTAGGTAGGAATTGCGAATAGATTTTTAGAACCAGAATTTAATGTTCTTTCTAATGATGACATAAAAAACGAGACCTTGCAGGTAAAATTTCAATTTTTTGTCGCCAACAAAGCATAGGAAGACGTTCACTAAGCTCAAGCTTTTGAGATTTTATTAGCAAACTAATAATCTCGCCTTTATTCGCGAAATTCTAAGATGAAAAAGAAATGCACAGAGTTTAGCACCATCGAGGACCCCGTTATTTTGCGATGGTTCGATCATTTTACGTTGCTTCACCCCATCCTTTAGGGTTTTAGGAAATTCCACTGGATTAAATTCGCCATCATCAAGCAAAGAGAAAAACTGATTTTCAGTAACCACTGCACGAAGAAGTGTGGTTGGCAAAAACGTATCGAGTTGTTGACTTCACCCATCTGCTGCATGGGTTAAAAAAATAACAAAAAAATCATCTTAGATTTGGGGACGGTCTAAATTTTAACACCTTTTGCAAGAAGTTCATGAGTTTTTGCTGCAGGCCACGAGGACTACCTACTTGCCCTCACCACCCATCTAACGCCGAAAACCGCATAAAAATCAAACAATTCGTTCAAAACTTACAATTTGAAAAATAAAAAAAAATCCATTTCGACTTCGTGTACCAAGCAGTTTAGTTACACCGGACATTACCTAAGAAGAACTTCCGCAACCGTGCCTATACCTGTAGATCTGAAGGCTAAAAAATCAGGAGGAGATATAAATTTGATACGGTTATAGAAGGGTACATCGAAGGCTCTGTAGAAAGAAAACCGGCAGAGAATTTCACTGAACCGTTTTCTGATTAACCTAGTTCCTACAATCAAGGAAGTTTTCAAATCCTTTCATTTAGGAAACGTTCTAATGAATACTAACATTCCAACGTGGAGTCGAGTTTTACATAACACAAAGATTCATAACTGTACTTTAACTTTAATAATAAAAAAAAGGCGGTCTCGGAGACGGCAGGAACTTCTACGCCGCACTGCATTAAATTAATAACAGCAGCATTTATTAAATTTTTAAATATTTAAAATAAGAAAGTTGCTATGCCAAAAGGGCACTTCGGGTTGACTGATCGGCTTCAAAATCTAATCAGCTCCTCTCCCGCACAGACAATAAAATAAATTGCCACTAAAATGACATTTTTCGAAAAAATGGCACTAAGGTTTTCGGCTTGAAAAAAAATCAGTTATCAAATCCGGTAATAAAAATATACATTTATGCATAGTTTTTTTTTCACGGCACCATTTTTTGGTCAAAAGGGCCCAAGTGTGAATACATTTTTAGAAGCAGAATTTGAAGAGCTGTATACAGGGTATCCCTCGACGAGCGTCAGTTAGCCGTATCTGGAGAACTGTTTTTAGCATCGTCTTGAAAATTTGTACACAGGGGTTTCACTTAATTTTGAATCGACGTAAAATATTTTCATCAATGGCGCACTTCCTGTTATACCGGAAATAGACACTAACTTCCTTATTTTAAATGGAACACCCTGTATATTATGATATTTTTGGATTCTACGTTTCATTCTGGGCAAACTTTTACTAAGAATTGCTATGCCAAAAATCAACCATTTTTGAGGAAATCAAGAATTTCGCTTTTTTATGCCAAGTGCAGGCCTAACTTCAAAAAGCTGTAACATCCTTACAGTATGAAATGAGAAAACAATATTAATTGTGAATGAAGACTAATGTAGGGTGTGTCCGCCCTTGGAATCAAATTGGTTCAAATACATACAGGGTGTTCTCTGCAAATTTTTAAACTTCATCAACTTCAATGGTCAAATAGACAATTTTTTCAAATGCAATGCCCCAACTATTTTATGGCCCATCGATGCAGAATTTAATTGTCTATCATTTTAGTCTAAATGTTTGCCATATTTAAATAAACAGTTTTTGTGATATTTCTAAGTATTTGGAATTTGATCAAAATTTCATATTTTAAAACAGGATTAAAATGGGCTTCAATTTTCGTTTGAGCAGCCTTAAGGAACTCTAAAGGCTCCTAAAATCATAGCTAACTTTGGTTATTAAATCGTGCTAAATATGAAATTTTGTTCAAATTCCAAATACTTTGAAATATTTCAAAAACTTTTTTTTAAATATGGCAAACATGTAGGCTAAAATGATAGACAATTAAATTCTGCAACGAGGTGCCATAAAATAGTTGAGGCATTCCATTTGAAGAAATTGACTTTTTGACCAATGAAATTGATGATGTTTAAAAATTTGCAGAGAACACCCTGTATGTAGTTGACCCAATTTGAGTGCACGGGCGAATATACCCTACATTAATCTTCATGCTAAATTAATATCGTTTCCTCATTTCATACTGTAAGGATGTTACAGCTTTTTGAAGTTAGGCCTGCACTTGACATAAAAAAGCGAAATTCTTGATTTTCTCAAAAACGGTTGATTTTTGGCATAGCAATTGTTAGTAACAGTTCACCTATAATTAAACGTAGAATCCAAAAAATCATAATATATAGGGTGTTCCATTTAAAATAAGAGAGTTAGTACCTATTTCCGGTATAACCGGAAGCGCGCCATTGATGAAAATATTTTACGTCGATTCAAAATTACTTGAAACTCCTGTGTACAAATTTTCATGACGATGCTAAAAACAGTTCTCCAGATACGGCTAACTGACGCTCGTCGAGGGATACCCTGTATGCAAAATGTGTTAAAAATTCATTTTGTATAAAATCCTATGCCTAATCACACGTGATAAAGTACCTTACCTCTTTATCCTTTTGTACAATATTATATCTCTGTTGTTTTTAAGCAACATTAAGAAATAACGGCTTTTCTATTTTAGTATTTTATCTGTTCCAGTTATTCTGGATAAAATAAATTACCCCGCCAAACTTAATATTAATTAATTATTTATATCCTTCTGCTTCATACTTCATAGATTAGGTATAGGCTGGAGATATTTTAAATGATGATCATTCAACCCCTCTTCAATTTAAAGTATAAAATACCATCGTGATCAGAAAAAACGAGTACAGCGAATGACTTTAGACACAAGCATTTTCTAACATTTCAGATGGAAAAAACGTGTGTCTAAAGTATGTACCTACTCGAAATTGTACACATGTGTATACCCCGAAAATCTCGGCGAGGACTGTTTTTGGGCAATATCGAACCAGGGGGGTGGGAGTTAGGGGTGAAAAACTGAAAAAAATTACAATCTTCGACGTTTGATCGCGAACGCTGCCTCAACGCTTGAAGCTAGAGCAAAAGCTTGTAAGGAGGAATTGTCGGCAATGAAAAGATCTACAAAAAAGTCCACGACGGCATATAGCTATCTACGATGGGTAGCCCACCGAGATCGTTTTTGTGTTTTAATTTTTGACGAAAATAGTTTCAGTGGCTTATTGTCGGCTATCCGTAACAGATATTTATATGCTGTCGCGGACTTTTTTGTAGGTCTATTCGTTGACGACATTTCTCCCTTATACGATTTTAATCCATCTTCAAGCGTTTAGGCAGCGTTCGCAGTAAAAGCGCGAGAATGCGAGGTTTTTTTCGGCAGCGAAAAACTATTAATTGTAATGACTCGAGAACCAGTAGAGATATTTTACTGAAACTTGATATGCGTTTTTGACGTACAAGTCTGTTGAATGTGAGGGGGTGTCAACTTTGGGGGATGAAAATCACAAAAATACGAAAACTTCTCAAATATTTTGCACATGGAGGTCTGAAACCACATATATTTTGACATTATTTGATAAGGGATGGTTTTTTTCTACAAGATGAGACAGAAAGGGGTGCAAATTAGGGTTTGAGACTCGAAATTTCACATAAGTGTTGCTTGAAATTCAAGCAATTCGATAACTTTTAATCAATGGCCCGGAAAAAGTTTTGAACATATATTTAGTCCTTAGACCCTTAGATCACCTACGACAGGAAGAGAAAAAAATTGCACCTCTAACACTCAACCCCTTCAACCTTGAAACAAAAAAGGCAGCAGAGAAGCGGCTGGAACCTCCCCAACGCGTGGGTCTTTGATTTCCGTGACTTGTGTTTAAGATTTTGAAGTTAATATGCCTAAATGGCACTTCCCGTTAACCAATTGCTCCCAAAAGCCTTTCAGATCTTCAACTGACCTCCATGTACCAAATTTCAGACAAATCCTTCCAGTAGTTTGGGCTATAACGTGGTTTCAGTGTTATTTCAAAATTTCGATTTTTCTACCCAAAGGGTAATAAATGCGAATAAATTTTATCTCATTTAAAACCAGAATTTGAAGACCCTTCTAATGGTGGCAATAAATCTTTCAAAAATTTGTTTTGGATGGGTAAATGAGAGAATACTTTAAATTTGGAAATTGGTGTGCCAAAACGGCACTTTCCGTGGGTCGATTGAATCCAACATTTGTTCAGCTCTTCGACGTGTAATACAATCCCCATGTGCAAAATTTTAGCCAAATCGGTTCAGGGGCTTGGGCTGTACCGCGATTTTAAAGTCCGATAAAAATCTCGATATTTTTAGTTTTTGGTCAATAGGGCACTGACAGTGGATACATCTTTGGAAGCAGAATCTGAGCCTTTCTTATTGTGACGTGAAAAATGGGGGTTTACATTTAAAATTTAAAAGTTGATGTCCCAAAACGGCATTTCTGGTTGCACGATTGGCTCCAAAAGCTTTTCAGATCTAAGTTGGGTTATCACATGCACACGTACCAAATTTCAGCCAAATCGGTCGAGTAGTTTGGGCTGTGGCGTGTTTACGAACGAACGAACGTACAGTCGAAAAAGAAACTCATGCACCCGCTTTGTGAGCGTTAAGCAGGAGAATCGGCACACAGCCCTCGATGTCCCGCCTACAAGGCCCGGCGCGGACACCTCAGGTTTTTTGCTCTGATGTTCTTATCTTGCGGGATATGAATCTGACAATGCGTATCGCATTTACCTCGGCATTTACCTACAATTATTCAAAATAATTCAATTGTTACATGTTAAAGATTATTCCTCTCCCCCAGTCGGAGCATCATCCACTTTTCCCGCAATAGTCATACTTGTTAGGTAACATAATTTAGAATTGTTCAGATTCACATGTCATAAAAACTCAAAATTGCAACAAATAAGCAAGTAGGTATTATATCGCGTCGGCTCGGCCGAAAGTGTGAATAAACAGTAACAACGCTTTTGCTTATAGTTTTGGTCGTAAAAACTTGTATTTGAATCCTTCATTAATTCAAGATTAAGCATCTTGTAATCTTTTTATTCACTCCAGTTTGCGCTGAATCGAATGTAAACCGCTCGATCCGATGGAGTTGCTTAAAAAAACCTTGATAACTCAGGCGATGGAATCTTATCGGTCGGACAGTCACAGGTATTAAATAAAAAAAGTCCAGAATTTCTTAACTTCTTAACGGGTGTCAACGAATCCATGTAACACCTCGATGTTTTTTAATTTTCTGGAATATCAACTTCTTGAAATTCTTACGGTTCATATACCTATAAAAACGCTAATTTTGAGAAATTTACAAAGTTTTTGTTACTTCCGGTTTCACCGGAAGTGATGTTAACTGTCTTGTTTTAAATAACAAGGTGACGATATTTTTACGCGATTCGAAAGACAAAATAATTCTCTTTACAGCCGTATCAAAAAATTTTACCATAAGTTTCAAAGATGTCCGCCAGAGGGCCGAAATGTTTTTAGTCAAGATGGCTGTAATTTATGATATTTTAAGTTAAAGTTACTATTCAGATTAGTGCAAACGTCCTCTAAAATTCTCATATTGTCTAAATCTGTCGCCAAAATCCTTGGACAGGTCGATCTTGTTTTTTTATGCGGATCCGGGGATGTAGTCTGATATATTTCCACTTCTGGCTTAACCGAAAATGTCCCAAATTTTTATTTAAAAAAATTTTTCTGATTTAAAAACATGTTTCATGCTTGACAGGCAGTTAAGTCACGACCACCCTAGATTTTGAAAAACATTTAAAAAGTCGGTGAAAAATTGAGATTTTCCAAAAACGTAAAATACTACTTAATCCGGGACTTAATCTTTCTGATGCAGTTTCATCTTCGATCTTTTCTCTTATTTTTGAGATTGCTAAAAATTGTTAAGTATGAGAGAATTTGATAAAAACAAAAGAAATCAACAAATGAAATTAGGCAGGTGAATTTGCACCAAAAAAACTTTCGCAAATCAGAATTTTTCACCGACATCTTCGATGTTTTTAAAAATCTAGGGTGTCCATGACTGGATTAAAAAAAATTAAGTGAATATCTTTGGCGGATTATAAATATATAAAGATCAATAATGAATCAACCGACCAATAATTTTGCACTAAATCTCGTCTCTCGTCATTTGAAGAGTATAGATTGTGTGGTATAAAGGATGTGTCTTTCAGAATCACCCCTGAAAATTAATGACTTCTTACCTTGTGTCTTAATTTGGGCCTTGGGGTATTATGATGCAATGGGGTATTACCATTATAACTTGTTTTACAGACAATTTTTTTTGTTAAAAGTGACATTTTTGAAGTTACGACACGACCAAATCGTTTATTTCCACCGTGACTGGAAGTTCAATTCAGAATTTTTGCATGAGTATATTTCGACGTCCGGTGCATCTTTTTCGACAATACACTCATATACTTCACTTCCGGTTTTACCGGAAATCGACATCAATTTTGTTATTTTAATAGCAACCCAATTTTAGTGCCGTAGCAGAATGCGGAGGTACTCTTTTTTTTAGGAAACGATTTAAGCTTGTCAAATGTAGTCTAAAACCCCAACATGTCAGCTGTTTGCACCAGCCGCTTTTATTTTATAACAATTTATTGATAATTTAATAAAATCGGGTAAGCTTCCAAACGTGATTGATGTGAGGCGTTTGAGGCAATTCAACACATCTAGTTATTAGTTACTTATGCCTTCTTGACATTAAGTATCTTCCATGACAACGTAACTAAAGCCCGGTTTTTCCATCTTCGATAACCTCCGGTTTACCTACCCAACAGTTTGTCGCATAGCAACGAGTGTTCTGATTGGCTGTATCCTAGCAACTAACCGCTGGTTTGGTAAACTGGAGGTTATCGAAGATGGGAAAACCCGGCCTAACAAGTCAAAAATAAATATTCGGGAGTATCGAAGAGATATTTCTGACGCAGTGGGTCATAAAGGCCGGATGTTTTTAATTGCTTCCGACGCGAAAAATCAATCACGTTTGCCAGCCTGCTGGATTTTATTAGGTAAATTATGAAACATTTTTTATAAAATAAAATAAAAAAATGTGCAAACAGTTGATATGTTGGGTTCTTCAGACTACATTATTTGACAAGCTTGGATCGATTTCGTCAGAAGTGAAGTACTGACGGAGATATGCCCGTCACATTGAATCTGGGACACCCTGTATACAATGCTTACTGCGAATGTTTTTATTTTGAAACAGTCGATGTCGATAATACAATGCTGGAAATATTCTGTAACATAAATACTAATTGAGCGCAAAGGAATTTAAGATTTGGACCACTGTTATTGGAGGATAGGACCCCTGAGGATAATAATTGAACGGAAAAAATTGCACCCCCTTCAACCCCCAACATATGTACTTTGGCTTTTTCTGATTACGATGGCACAATGAGATGAGTCACAACAAAATGTTCAAAATTTTGCCAGAGTAGGTATTAATAAATCACGTTATATTACAAAATATTTCTATCGGAGGAACAAAGAAAATCCCAAATTGCACATATGGGAAAATAAATTAATAAACTCGAAAGGCACGTCATGCAGAGTGTGTTGAAAAGATATATGGCGGACATCCAAATTGAACAAAAGCATATTTTAATAAAGTTAAAAGCAGACGAGGATATTAAAGTTTTCAAATGCCGTGCGCGAAATTAACTTTGTGTTTGGTACACAATTCATTAATTATCTGTAGAAATTAAAATTTATTGCGTTTCAAATTTAATTGGAAAAATAGTATAAAAAAAAATCACCCCTTACCGGTCTTCATTCAAGCCAGACAAGTTTAAAAATCCATCAACGAGATCGCACGTGACGGCAGGGTGGGCAAGTGGTCTAGAGAACAATCGTGAGAGAACTGAATGCGAGAGGCGTCGCGACGCTCCTATAATATCCGTTAGAAAAACGTGCGCTACACACGTAGCAAAACTAAGGAATCTCGTGAAGAACTTCTCGCAAAGCAAATTCAATTTCCTGTGCATCCAAAGCAGTCCACCGGCAGGAAGTTATTGTAATCTTCATTGCCTAAGGATCGCTATTCACCCCGAAATGTGTCTCGCTGCAAAACGCCACCGTTTATTTCATGGAACGAGATTATAATTAATTCGATTTGGTTAAACGCGGGCGTTCATTTTCTTTGAAGTGATTTAAACTGTAAGTGTTGCATTATAAAGGGGAATCGTTATAACGACGACAATTTAAAATAGCTCGCTCTAGACCTTTATTCGAGTGCATAAATTAGAGTGATGATCATCAAACGGCTTTAAATTGAATGCACGTAACGTTTTACAAAAGTATCTCTATTGATAATGTAATTCTGCTTCTTTATAATATCGTTCCGCCTGTTGCTTGACCCGGCGCATCCACCATTTTTGAGCGACCGTTTTCGGGTTTTGAGCATTTTCTTGCAAGATGTCATTTGGATTTTTATATGATCGTTTCATTAACGAAATCAATTATTTAGAAATTAATTTAAGTTGCTCAGAAGTGACTTAATAAAAAGCCAACGGAAGATGTATATCAATGCGATGTATATCTCGGTAGACGTTTATCAAGTTAATGTGTATGTAGGGGCAGCTGGTCTTACTGGTGGAATCGGGTGCAGATTTTATCAATCTGCACCTAGTAGTAGTGCCTCCGCAAACGCACAGGTGTGTCAA
Organism: Pycnomerus fuliginosus; assembly: GCA_963924575.1. NCBI lineage: Eukaryota > Metazoa > Arthropoda > Insecta > Coleoptera > Zopheridae > Pycnomerus > Pycnomerus fuliginosus. Next base: position 25,199,624 of record OZ004622.1, read on the forward strand.
AAAGGCAAAATTGACACTCGGGGCTGAAAAATTGTGAAAGGGGATGAAAAGTCAAGAGGAATGAAAATTATGTGTGATCAGGTAGAATTACGAAATAAAACACGAAAATAACCAAATTATGCAATTAAAACTTTTGTGGGGGTTGAAATACGCACTTATACCTACCTATTGCGAAGGAAACTGAAAAATTGTAAAAGGTAAACTGAATCCCAAATACGTTCAATTATATGACCGACGAAAAACGAAATTATGCGAATTTTGCAAAATTAGCACTTACGGGGTTGAAAAATCGTAAAGTTGGGTGAAAAATCAAAAGGTATGAGGATTAACCGTGCCTAAGTAAAATTACGGAAAATAACACCAAAATAACATAATTATGTAAATTTAGCATTTGAAGAGTTGAAACATTGCGAAGGGGGATGAAAAAAGTGAAAAATTTAATCATCATCCAAATGGGTTCAATTTATTACAGAAGGAAAACGAAAATATCCGAATTTGGCAAAATTAACACCTAGGGGGTTGAAAAATTGTAAAGGGGGATGAAACGTCAAAGAGGATGAGAATTAATCGTAATTAAGCAGAATTACAGAAAATAACACGAAAGTAAACCAATTATGCAAATTTAACTTTTGGGGGTTGAAATGTTGCGAAGGGGTTTGGAAAAATGAAAAAGATAAACATAATCCAAATGAGTTCAATTTATTACCGAAGGAAAACTAAATTACGTGAATTTTGCAAAATGAACACTTAGGGGGTTGAAAAATTGTAAAGGGGGATGAGAATTAATCGTATTAATTAACCGAAAAAAGGCAAAACTGCGTGAATTTTACAAAATTAACGCTTGGGGGGGGAGAAAAATTGTTAAGGGGGGTGAAAAATCAAAAAGGATGAAAATGTACTGTAGTTAAGTAGAACTAGCGAAAATCACACGAAAAAGAAGCGGTCTGGGTAAATGTTGCTCTTTGAGGGTTCACATATCATGAAAGAGGTTGAAAAATTGTGGATGGGTTAAAAATTAATGAAAATGACTTTGAATTATTAACAAATCAGAAGAAAGCAAAAAAAAATAAATGAAATGTATTTACTCCGCTTGCTAGGGCTTAGGGGTTGTTAGTAGCGTAGGGGTTGGTTTTAGGTTGAAGACTCATGAGACTTTTTTCAATGGTTGACCGAAGTCTATCGAACCCCATAATTTTATTCCACCACTTACATGAAAAAATTTCCAGTTTCAACCCTTAAATTTTATCCCCCTTGTTAGATATTAATGAAAATTTGCCCATCCGCCTACAGTGGCGCTGTAAATTAGCACATCAAATTTAGCCCTGATACGTTGAGCAGTTTTTGAGTTCTCGCATTTTTGTGTTTCGGCATGTTAAGGGGTTGTACCGTCTTTAAGGGTCGTTTTTCGCGAATGATGAATAAGACGTTTTTTGTACCATCAATAGAAAGCTATCGAATGGAATTATTTTCAACTACACATTATTCATTGAAAATTCGAGTTTCCATCCCTTTCATCCCCTTCGATAATTTTTTTCTAAAATTCGCTCTTCCCTTCTCGAAGATGCAGTGTGTAAGATGTCACAGTTTCATAGAAGATATTGCTTCTCTGTGTCAAATTGCAGGGTTTTATGGACGTTTCACCCCTAAACTCCAACCCCCTACTTCACCACCCCCTCATGCCCTAAAGGAAGTTGTGTTTTCAATTTCACCACCCTAACCCAATTCGTTGAAAAATTCCGGTGATTTGTAGATTCATGTTTTCAACCCCTCATGATTTCACCCCTTTATGATTTACAGGGGCGAGTTTATTTTTCGGGTGTTACATAACTCCTTGCGTATTTACTGACTTCAGTTGTTCATAAATAAATCAATGCCTTCATACGTTGAGAAGTTTTTGAGTTTTCGCATTTTTGTGTTTCTGCATGTTAGGGGTTGTAGCGCATATAAGGGTGGTTTTTCTCAAAATATGAATGACACCTTTTTCGAATCATTAATGGAAAGCTATCGAATGATGCCAATTTCGACCAATACTTATCAAGCGGAATTTCGAGTTGCAACCCCTGATTTCCACCTCATCTGTTCGATTTTACGAAAAAATGCATCCTCCGCAAGATTTCACCGATATATGTGTGTACGTTGAGTTTCCGACAGCTGCGTGCAACCCTTGCGGAGTTATCGTATTTTTTGTGGTTTTCATCTCCTAAATTTCATCCCCCGAAATTAGCGCCCTTTCACTTTCAGCAGACTTGAGGGTCGAACGTACATACCAAGTTTCAGAAAGATACGTCCGCTAGTTCTCGAGTTATTGCAGTTAATAGTTTTTCGGTTTTTCACCCCTATCTCCCACCCCCGTGGTCCGATATGGCCCAAAAGCAATCCCCGCCTTACTTTTCGGGAGACGAAGCTGCCGAGATTTTCCGGGTATACACCCGTGTACAAAATTTCAGCTCGATATCTGCTTTCGTTCTCAAGTTATGCGATGGACAGAGTAGACGGACGGCCGGCCGAGCGAGCGAGCGAGCGAATTCACTAAAACTATAGTGCCTCGCATTTTGCTACGGCACTAAAATTACTGCAAAATAAATACAACATCATAAAAAATAACATTAAATATTTGAAATCGCTCAAAAACGCGTCTAAAGCCTCGCCACTTTCTAAGGTATGCGGGGGTTGTCTGACTCAGGCTTTTTTCTGTTTTTTTCTAAACGGATCTTCACTCTTCAGTTCCGTCAAGATGATTGTCAGTGTCAAAAAGTAAAAACAAAGACAATAATTAACAACAATGACACCTCGCAACCTCCATATTGCTACTTTTGATTGACACTGACAAGAATTTTGACGGAACTGAAAACCCGATTATAAACCAACAGAAAAAAAGCCTGACTCACACCAACGTACGTTCGTTAGAAAATGCCGCGACTTTATTTTTGATTCAAGTTCAACTGCGCAGATACATTATCCAAAAATGTTGTCATCAGTTTATGGAAATTAGGTTTGAAAAAAGCAAAAACAAATAAAGAGAAATGTAATTGCACAGTTCAAAACGTCAACATAATATAATGTAACTTTTGAACGGTGGATTTCAAAAATTCTTGCATCAGTTTACAGAGAATTTCAAACCCTTTCAAATGATGTATCACAAAGGGCTAATGCGCTTGAATTGTACAAATATCAAAAACTGTTACAGCGTTAGATTGGCAATCAAATTAGCTTTCAAATCATGTACCACAACTGGGGGTTGCCATTTAAAATTTTGAATTGGGGGTAGGTGGGGCTTAGGGGGTGAGTTTTGAAATTTCGCCAGGCATGTTCCCTCCAAATAAAAATCGACCTGTCCGAGCGAATTTTCATATCTTATTTGGTTTACGAAATATTTGGGGTGGCTCTTTTTGGTGGTGGGGTGGCTTTTAAGGATACCAAAATTTTCAGCCCATGGTTTAGTTTATTTTAATTTTAATTTGTCTAAATATGGTTGTATCGTTGGCGATCTTATTATAAACGCGTACTTCGCACCGCTTTTTTTATTTCCTTTTTTATCAATATCATCTTTTCTTTGTATTAATCATCCTTTGCATGATTTCATCCAGTCCACTGTCTCCTTTAGTCCTGGTCATTGTCTCCTGGTATAGGGGTGATAATGGACAATGTGCAACCATGTTGAAAACTAATAAAACAAAATTATTGACTGTTTGATTATATTGTGTGGGGGGGTTTTCACTTTGCATCCCTATATGAAAATAATTAAAAAATAAGTTAAAGAGGCTTAGCTGTACCAGGAAATGTAAAACATGTTGATTTATAAATGTTGTAAGAAGTTTTATAAACCTGCGCCTATTTAGGCGATATAGCTGCTGTATTGATGCTGGGAGAACGTTTACACATATAAATTATATAACTGTTAATGTTAAGCTCTCAAAAATAGTCGTGTAGTCCGGGGGTTAAGACGATGGACATTGCATTTTATTGCAGAGTTTTGCCACTTCGCACATATACTCCTCAGACGTGCAGAAGTAGATTTAGAAGCGGAGTCCAGCAAAATTTCTGTGCTAGGGGGTGAAGCCACCCCTCAGAAGCTATCACTTTTAGAAATTCCGTTTTCTTATAATATTTTTTGTATTTTGGCCGAGACTGTGGTACAAATAAGCTTTTGTTGTGCTTCGGCATAAGTACAGGTGTTAGGGAAGAGACTGCAAGCCTCACATTCCTTTCATATCAGGGGTTAAGGCAAAAATGATACCTACTAACCCAACATTTTATTTTAGAAATTCACCACTTGGCACAAACAATGTCCAGATGTCTACAAATGAATTTAGGAGGGCAAACCATCCCCATTTGGCTGACAGAGAGGGTTAAGCCATCCCGTGAGGGTTAACTTCTCTAAAAATGACATTATTTGGTGACATATTTTGGGAATTTTCTTGATTGTGTTTGCTGGGGTGTAAGTGCAATTTTATCGCTAGGCACACTTGCAGGCGTTGAGAGGGTTGCACCCTTCAATAAAACATCCCCTTTAGTAATACTATAGAGTTGTTCAACTTCAAGCAAACCATCTCTATTTGCCTCACATGGAGTGTTAAGCCATCCCGAGAGTGTTAACTTCTCTTAAAATGCCATTATTCGGTGATATATTTCGGGCATTTGGCTTGATTTTGCCTGAGATGTCAATAAAATTTATTGCGACTGCTAGGCACAGCTACAGGAGTCGAGGGGGTTGCAACCTCTGCACCCCTTAATCAATAGCTGCTAAAAACATTTTGTGCTGCCTGAGATTGTAGTAGTAGTAGTATCAAGCCAAGTGAAGAACAATAAGCGGGGGGTGGTAACCTCCGAGAAAAAATTTTAACCCTCCCCCCTTATATCTTGGTTTTGCCGACTTATTATCCAAACTGGAGGAAAATTTCGACACCCCCCGTTCGGAATGCAACTGCATCGATTGTTGTGGTGTAGAGCTCTACGTAGGTACTTAAGTCATTCGCAAGTGGCTTAAAATTTAACTTTACAAAGAAGTCAATTAGACTAAAATCATGCAACTTGTGCGAGGAACTTGAATAAAATCAATAGGAAGCAGTCTCAGCAATTTTGGAAAAAAGCCGATTTTAAACGTCACAAAAAAACGTCAGTCGGCGGGCACTTTATTGATTTATCATTTGTTTATTTGAAAATTTGTGACAGTTTCAATTTTTGTTGTGGGAAATTCCTCTGTGGGAGAAAATATTAATCGAATTATGAAATAGATCTTCCTGAAATACTATTTCGAACCATGTCTGCCAAAATTCAAGAAATCGTCCCGAGTAAGTTTCACTTGAGTTAAATTTTAAAATTTCAAACAGCCCCCTCGCACTGTCTGCACTAATTACAACTTAATCCGGGCTGACAAGCCGCCGCCATGTAGTTCGCCTATCGTTAATATCCGGGTTCGGCATTCACCCCGGATTAAAGGGAATATCGTGAAAAAACTAATTTCCTTTCTCGTTTAATTCGCCCCTTCAACTTGCCAATTATCAGGGTGTCAATCACAAGCACGACGCTCATTAATTTCATGAATGGCGCTTTGACCAGGTTTAATAATTTTCAGATCCCGAATTTGAAACACCGCTTGCCGAAATGAACAGCGAAACGGTTTGCGTAAGTTTCCCTCGTGCAGTTTGCATAACTGAATCGTTTTTAGGTGAAACCAGAAAGCGTCAAAAGTTGCGCTTCTGAAGTTGCCAAGACTCCCGAGGCCAAAGCGAAGCCTGATGAAAAAACTCCCAGAAAAGCAGTCGTAGCAAAGAAGACGGTACCTAAGAAAAAATCCAGCTCAGGAATTCCTCTGAGGCTCAACTCAGCCACGTCGAAGCCTCAACACAAAGTTGGGAGTTACAGAATTCAGACAACTCCACAAGTTCATGTCGTTAACAAAAATACTCTGGAAGTTCAATTTATGAACAACAAAAAACGTCTTTTACAACTCCATGCGGAACTTGTGGAAAAACAGCGTCCACTTCTGGAAATGCACAAGTCGTTGGTCAGAACCAAGAAGCAGCTAGAAGATTTGGGCAAGAAAGTCGTGCTGGATGAATTGAAAGTCGTCTCTTTGAAATCAGAAGAAAAACACGCAACAGAAGATGGCGCAGGAGAAACTCCAGTTCTAGAGGCAGCCACTACCCTAAAATCATCCATTGAGAGCGTGTTACAATCCTGTAAAGTGGTGTGTCAAAAATGCTTCGAGCAAAGTGGAGACGTGGTCAGAATCCTGGAAAGCGTCTCTCGTTCTGAAGTTCAACTTAACGATATCGAAGGTGATGTCCAAGAACTCAAGAGAGAAAAAGGAGAGCTCGAAAAGAGCATCGATGATATTATTGTTGAAAATCAGAAGAAGATAGAGGAGGCTATCGCCACTTGGCAGAAGATTATCAAAGATAAAGACGTCAGTGAAGAAGTTGTGCACAAAATCAGCGACTTGGAAGAAAAAATCAAGCAACAACAAAAGGCTTTGACTGAAGCTGAAGAAAGCGTCCATTCCCTTACTAGAAGGGTCGAAGACAAGAAGGCTAGCTACGAAAAAGCTATCGCAGAACTTCAGGAAAAAATCAACGTAAGTTTGGGTTTTCTGTGTTGGTGCTGAAGTGTTTTTACAGAAACTCGAGGAAGAACTCAAGAAGGAGAAGAAAATCGCAGCTGATAACTTGATGAAAAGTCGCAACTTGAGGGGTAAGCTTGTAGACTTGGAAACGCGCACCAAAGAGGCTGAAGAAAAAAGCAGCGAAGCTACCCAAAAACTGAAGTGAGTTTAAACTCGTATTTAGTTAATTAAATTTGATGATTTCAGGCAACTGCAAGAACAAATGAGAAAGAAGGAGATCCAGTGGGTGAAAGAAAAGGACGATTTCAAGAAAAATGAAGCTCTCCTTCAGCAGAAATTCACAGAAAAACAATCACATTTCGATACAAGGTGTTTAATCAATATAACACTCAAAGCTTTAAACGAATTGCTCATCCCTACACTTTACACCCTACGAACATAGAGTTAGTTAATAAAAATCCCATTCAATTTATACCATGCTTTTTATTTTGTGCTGTCCAAACATCACCAACAGTGGAAAAAGACGAGCAGGTGATTGATTTCATTGTTGATGTTTGGACAATCGACTGATGTTACAAAATGTTTGTTTTAGGTTGCAAGAAATGGAGGAGACGCTGAAAACGAACGACAAACAACAGGAAAACTTGTGCAGGACTATGGAGACTCAGATGGAGATAAAGGATCAGGAGCTGGTGATGTTGGAGAAGGAGCGCGACATTTTGAGCGCCAGGAGCAAGGCTATGGAGGAACAGCTTGAAAAAATGAAGATGGTGATTGAGCACAAGGAAAAGGAGATTGAAGAACTGAGTTTAAGGGGAGAAAGTGCAGCTGCAATTGAATCGTCGCCTGACGAGGGCAATTGGGAGGAAATAATGGAATTTAAAAAGCGAAATGAAGAACTGGAGAATGCGATGAAGCAGCACGCAGAGCAGGCAGTGAAGATGCAGGGCTCGCTGAAGGCGCACGCGCAGTTGGCTGTAGCTCTTAAATTGGAGAAGGATAATGCTATTAAGTACTCTGAGAAGTTGCGGAATATTCTTCAAGAGGTAAGAGCCATCTTACTTACTTATCCTTTGCCTCTTTAAGTTACCTGCTATTACGTCATTCCACGTTTTTCTAGGCCTTCCTAACATTCTTTTGTTTACAGTGACCGTTTTCAAAATCGTTTTGACTGTCCTTTCATCCCCCATTCTCGTCAGGTGCCCGAACCACCTTGATTGATTTGTCACAAATTTTTCTAATACACTTATCACATTTCACCTTCTTCTGATTTCATCACTGTGAATTTTGTCTAATCTTATCACCCCTTCTATCTTCCTTAGCACCCTCATTTCACACGCTTCAATCTTGCTTTATAATTGTTCTCTTAAAACCCACGATTCCCATTCGTATGTCAATATCGGCACCAGGACAGACTCGTATATCCTGATCTTTGTCTCAGCCCTCTCTGAACCCTCTCTCAAACCTCTTTCAACCCTTATTCAACCCTCTCTCAATCTTCTCTCAACCCTCTCAGAATCCTCTCTCAACCCTCCCATAGCCCTCTCTCAACCTCCCTCAACCCTTCTTCGTCAATAGCAACGGAAAGTTCGCTTTTGTGTTCTCCAAAATGATTGCAAACTTTCTCTTATCTATCCTATCGATCGGCAACATATCACTCTCAATCCTCTCTCAACCCTCCCTTAATCCTCACTCAACCCTCCCTTAACCCTCTCTCAACCCTCTATCAACCCTCTCCCAACCTTCTCTCAACCCCCTTGCAACCTTCCCTCAACCCCTTCTCAACCCTCCCTAAACCCTCTCTCAAAACTCTCTCAACCCTTCCTTAGCCCTCTCTCAACCCTCTCTCAACCCCCCTCAACCCTTTTTTGTCAATCGCAACGGAAAGTTCACTTTTGTGTTCTCCAAAAGGATCGCAAACTTTCTCTTATCTATCTTATCGATCGGCAACATATCCCCTTGCGAGCTTGTTACACAATATAGGTTCCTACTTACTAATTGTTTGCGGGTTAGGTACACACGAGATTTTTTCGTCAATTTGCGTTTCAATAAAATAAATCGTCTTATTTTTCGCTATTCTACGGAAGCAAAAGCAAGATTGTTAACGGAAAACCATTCATAAAGTCATTGTCGCTTAAGTAAGCGTTTGCGATCACTTTGGGGAACACAAAAGCCCACTTTCTGTTGCTAAAACTACATCTTATATCTTCTGTCGTAGGTACCCCTTTCATTTATTATGACTTCTAAATACTTTATTTGCTGTTTTTCTGGTATTCTTTCCTCTTGTATCTCCTCTGGTTCATTTGTTATTGCCATTATTTCTCTTTTTACTACGTTCATTCTTAAGTTATACCTTTTGAGCGCTTCCTTCCATCCAACTACTCCTTGCTTAAATTCATCTTTGTTGTTGGCAAATGGAATCAGGTCATCTGCGTACATGAGCTCACTGATTTTTATAGGCTTTAATTTTCTGTACCCACAATGCGCTTCATGTGTATGCTCATTTATTTATTTGGCTGTCTCAAACATTATCATTATGAACAGCAACGGATTTAAGATGCTGCCCTGCCTGACACCGCTTGTAGTTTTAAACGTCTCCGACGCACTTCCTCCTATTTTTACCTGGTTATGTTTCTTTGTATATGCTTCGCACTACCTAAATCATTTTTTCATTTATACCTCTATCTTTCATCACCCTCCATAGCTGTCCTCTATTTATACTGTCAAACGCTTTCTCTAGGTCAATTAAACATAAAAATCTTCCTGATAGTAGCCATCATTTTTTTCGTTATTTGTCTTATTGTATATAAATATCCAGTCTTGTGTCTTCCTGCTCTGAAACCTGCCTGTGTATCTCCAATTGTAACCCCTAATCTGCTTTTGAGCCTATTCTATCATGCACTTTAAGTTTCTTCACAGCCTTTATTACCTACTTCATTTTCTGCAATTTCTTCTTCTTTTCATTGCTGCTTCTGGGTATTGTAAATTGTCGTTTTATGGTTCTCTATCATTGCAGTTATTTGCTCCTAGCAGTCCTAGCAGTACTCTTTCCACCTCTCCATTATTCCATTTTCTTCCGTAATAACTTCCTCTTCTTTATTTTTTATATTTCTTAGCGGGTTTTTTGCTTCCTTTCTTAGCCCTTTCTGAGTTATGTACAGCATTTTTTGGTTTTTGCTCTTTGACCATTTCTTTCACCACTTCCCTTTATATCTTGTATTCCCGGTATGCATCTTCATTTTTACCTCCCCCTAGATATTTTCGCCAGTAATACTTCTTTCTTTTTGAAAAAGTGAAAAGGGTAAACATAATCCAAATGAGTTGAATTTATTACCGAAGAAAAACTAAATTGCGCGAATTTTGCATAATAGACGTTTAGGGGGTTAAAAAATTGTAAATTGGGACGAAAAATAAAAAAAAATGAAAATTAACCGTGGTAGAATTATAGAAAATAATACGAAAACAGGCCAATTATGCAAATTTACCTTTTGGGGGGTTGAACTCGGTTGAACTATTGCGAATGGGGTGGAAAAAGTGAAAAAGGTAAACATAAGCAATATAAGTTCTAACTCATTGCCAAAGAAAAACGAAATTATGCGAATTTAGTAAAACAGGTGCTTAGGAGGTTGAAAAATTGTAAAGGGGGATCAAAAGTCAAAGGCGGTGAAAATTTACCGAAATTAAGTAGATTTACAGAAAATAGGACAACAATAAGGCAATTATGCAAATTTAGCCCTTGGAGGGTTGAAATATTGCGAGGGTGTTGAAAAAGTTAAAAAGGTAATCATTATCCAAATGAGCAAAATTTATTATTGAAGAAAAACAAAATTGCGCGAATTTGGCCAAATTAACGCTTGGGGGGCTGCAAAATTGTGAAGAGGGATGAAAAATTAAGGGGGGTGAAAAGTGACTGTAGCCAAGTAGAACTATGGAAAATTACATGAAAAAGAAGCGGTCTTAAGCAAATTTTGCTTTTCTAGGGTTCACATATCGAGAAAGGGGTTGAAAAAGTGTGGATGGGTTAAAAAATAATGGAAATGACTTTAAATTATCAAAGAATCACAAAAAAGCCCAAAAATTAAATAAAATGTACTAATTCTTAGGGTTGTTAGTACCTATAGTCTAGAGGCTGGTTTTAAGTTAGTTTAAGACTCATAAGACTTTTTTTAAGAGTTGACCGAAATCCATCGACTCTTGTAATTTTATGCCACCATTTTCCCGAAAAAATTCTAGTTTCAACCCTTAAATTCCATCTCCTTTGTTAGATCATAATGAAAAATTGACCATCTCTCCACCCCTGTCACTGCAAATTGACACAACAAATTCGGACTTGATACATCGACCAGTTTTTAAGTTATCGTATTATTGTGTTTCTGTACGTTGGGGGTTGTAGCGCTATCCAATGGCATTAATTTTAACCCTCCATTATTAAGTGAAAATTCGAGTTTTAACCCCTTTTCATCACCTTCGTTAAATTTCTCCTAAAATTCACTCCTCTCTTTTCGAAGACACAATGATGTGTAAGGCCTCACAATTTCACTGCATCAAATTACAGGGTTTTATAGACGTTTCAACCCCTAAACTCCAACCTCCTATTTCACCATCTCCACATACTCTGAAGAAAGTTGTGCTTTCAATTTCACTACCCTAATTCAATTCGTTCAAAAATTGCGGATATTTAGAAATTGGCGAATTCAACCCCTCATGATTTCACCCCTTTATGATTTATAGGGGTGAGTTTATTTCTAATAAGTAATAGAAATGACGGTTATATACCTTGTCAACACAGTCATTTAAATAATTGTTATGTGATGTTTGAAGATAAAATATATTTAACGACATGTAAAGCGTTAGGGGTTGTTAGTAGCATAGGGGTTGGTTTTAGGTTGAAGACTCATAATAAGCCTTTTTTCAATGGTTAATCGAAGTCTATCGAATGCCGTAATTTTATACCACCGTTTACTGGCAGAAATTTCCAGTTTCAACCATTAAGTTTCATCCTCCTTATTAGATTTTAGTGAAAATTTGCCAATCCACCTACAGTGTCACTTTAAATTAGCAAACCAAATTCTGCCCTGAAAAGGTGAGAAGTTTTTGAGTTCTCGTATTTTTGTGTTTCTGCATGTTTGGGGTTGTAGTGCCTTTAAGGGTGGTTTTTCTCAAAATATGAATGACACCTTTTTTGAATAATTAATAGAAAGCTATCGAATGACGCCAATTTCGACTAATAGTTATTAAGCTAAATTTCAAGTTACAACCCCTAATATCCACCCCCATCTGTCCGATTTTACGGAAAATGCATCCCCCGCAAGATTTCATCGTAGTATGTATGTACGTCAGGTTTCAAACACTGTGTGCAATTTTTGGAGAGTTATCACATTTTTTGTGGTGTTTACCCCCTAAATTTTATTTGACACCCTCTCACATTCAACAGACTTGAAGGTCGAATGTACACACCAAGTTTCAGTAAGATACCCCCACTACTTACCGAGTTTTGTACTTTTTCGGTTTTTCACCCCTAGCTCCCACCCCCTTGGTCCGCTATGGTCGCTTTACTTTATGGGAGACAAAGCCGTATACCAAGTTTCAGCCCGATATCTCAATCCGTTTTCAAGTTATCGCTCGGACAAAGTGAGAAGCGATACGACTAGCGAGCGAGCGAATAAGCTAAAACGAGTGCCTCGCATTCTGCTACGGACTAAAATAAATTATTTTATGTTCATTATTATTTTTGACGTTTTCTCCATGTCTTCCAAGTACTTGATATTTTGAATATACTTCAAGTATCAAGTACTAAGTACTGGATAGAAGTATTTGAAAATTGCAGTCCGGTACTTTACTAGTGCGCACACGTTACTTACCAATACTTAAAAGTACTGAGTAAAATAAGGGACTGAATATTTTTAATAAAGTATTTAAGTACTTCATGAAATACTTAAGCACTTGACATAGTACTTAAGTAAAATAAGAGACTGATGGCCGATCCCACGGACCAAACTTATCACTTAAGTTAGACTTAAAAATGAAGAATGACGTTTGTCTTATGGCATAAACGTCATAATTGTCATTTTAAGGCTCTCTTAAAGTTAAGTAAGGTCGGTGGAATCGCGCATGAGTATTTAATAAGGTACTTAAGTACTTTCAGGACTTAAATACTTGACACAGTAGGTACTCAAGTATCTACTTCTTATTGAGTACTCTAATAGACAGCTCCACCACAATAACGATAGGTATTATAGTTTTAGTTAATATAAACCAGCAAATGCAGGAATCATGTCAGTAAAAGATTCAGTACCGAACTCGATACTTATTAAGTACTCGATACTTAAGTAGGTAATTGATGCCGCATGGTTTAAAATACCAAGTACAAATACTTCTCTCGAAAAAATTATTCAAGTACCAGTATCAAGTACATTTAAGAAGTACTTGAAACACCCTGTACCAGTACCGAATTTTCAAAGTACTTAAGTATAGTTACTTTAAGTACCAAAAGTACATTTCGATACTGAGTAGCCCAGCTCTGCTTGTAATCAGCATAAATTCTTCATGTTTTATCTTTTTTTGGGTCTACAGGCTCGAGACGAGATCGAGCTCAAAAACAAGACAATCTACAAGATCCACGAGAAGCTCGTGCTGCGAGAACAGTCCTACGAGAAGCTCAAATCCGAGATCAAGGAATACGAGACTTACAACGCAGACCAAAGCCGTTGCAAAAACCGCTGCCAGATCTGCATGTCGACGATGATGGGACCCTACAAATCCGAGGACATCCCACCAGAACCAAACGTGGGTAAAACGGGCAATTGCGCGCCCCAATACGTGTCCGAATCCTTGATCGGCATGTCGGTCAAAAAGGTGGACAGCCTGCGCGCCCGTCTCGACAACCTCAAGAAAATGAAATTGCCCGTCAACAAAAAACGATTCCTGTCCAAACTAAATTGTTCGTGGTCGAATCAGTCGTGTCAGGCCTCGAAACCGATCAATACCAATCTCAGGAGGCAGATCGAACTGAGGGGGAAGCTGTATCAAATTTTGCAAAAACATGCCGATCAATCGTGCGAGGACTTCATCAATCTGTTAAAACTGACGGTGTCGAGTTCGGGGGGTGCGGCAAAGGGCGCGCAAGAGCTCCTTCAGGAATTAAACCCTTCAAACACTAACCACCAGGAAGACGAAGTGAAACAATTTCCTTCGGACATTCAAATCACCAGGTCCTACAACACCATAGCACAATTTATTAATAACATGCCGGTGAATGATTTGTACAGCGGGTTCCAACACGACCAATCCTACTGTTAATTATTGTTATTGTCTTGAGTGAAAGGTTTGAAGGATTTAATTCTGTTTCGTGTGTTCTATGTTGTGATGATTTTGGCTACGTTTTGATGGGTACATTCTTGTCGTATTTCAGATTAGGAATTAAATTCATCAGGCCTTTCCCAAGCGTGTTGAACAAGGACGACATGTATTAAATGAAACTCAATTGTAACTTTACATCAATAAAATGCAGACGTTTGACTTAAAAACGGATTTTAGTAACTACTTTTTATTTTCATATTAGACAAAAGGGCACTAATTCCTACTTTAGAAAGGTCACAAATACAGGGTGTCTCAGATCTCCCGTATAAGATAGTGTTAGTACATTCCTGGATTCAATCTAAGACGAATTTTCCTTTGCAAAAATTGCGAGGGTCCAATAGTTTTCAAATGGCAAGCAATAATTGTAGTCCGCGAATCAGAATGAATATGTGAATTAGGGTGCAATTCCAAGTCAGTTTATGTCGGTCACGTGATGACATAAGTCTAGTGAGGTGCACAACTCAGCAGGGGTCGGTGATTGCAAATTTTTGTAGATTTCTGCAGTTCTACATCTCACTGGCAACTATTTTCATCCTATAACCATATATACAGGGTGTCCCAATTGTCTGCATTCGGTCGATATCTCCATCACTATCAGAGATAGCGAAAAATTGTTAAGTTCAAAGTTGCAGAGGATCAAATACTGCACACTGTACATACAATAGTATGTACAGGGTGTTCCACTAAGAAGTGACGACACAAACAAAGGTTTTTTCAAATGGCACACCCGGTATGTCAATTTATTTTTAGATTCTTCGATTAATTTCAGTTAACATGCACTAATAATTTTTTCACCTGAAGTTAATCGTTTAGAAGATATTGCCAATTTTGTGGGAAAAATTACTTCTGCAGTACTTGTTTTAAAAAATCTTCCGTCAAACAGTTTTGGAAAATTGGCATGCCATTAAGGAAGGTTTGGTCTATCTTTCAAGCTCTTGAAAACGGTCCTAGCTTGTTAAGTTCGTCTCCAGCAACATTATGAACTTTGGAATATTTAGACGTTAAAATTTCAATATTTTTAAATGGCATCACTATCAAATGTTATAGCCATCGGCTGTAGAATTAAATTTGCTTTCATCTGATATAACATATCCCTATTCTATGTTTCGTATTTTTCGTTTTATTAGAGAGGTTTTATACACTAACACGTAATTTTCAATAATATCTTCGTGATGTTTTAGAGGATGGCTCTGGCTACATGTCATTGTATACGTCAAAAATGTTTCCGTAGACCTAATATTTTTAGGCTATTTTCCTTAATTGTCCCTATCACTAGAAACACCCCACTACACCGAAACACTTGATTTACACTGCTGACGCGTTTCGAACACAATGTGCTCATTATCAAAGCCGAAGCTAAAACAACCTGCCTGTCTAGAAACTGAAATATTTATAGGCCCACCCGCGTAGCTCCGCCCCTCGCCTGATCTCGATAGACCAATCACAGGTCGAGAAATGGTCACGCAAGGGTGAACACGTATAAATACAACAAGTCCTACTTAAAGTAGCGTAAACAAAGATGAATATGCGATCGGGCCTGTATCAGCGTTCATAAGCCTATCTCTAGACTTATGAATTACGATACTCTCCCAAGCGTCGAGCATCTGCATCTTGTTAACGCTACAAACTAACTTAATATTATCACTTATTCTATGGTCATTGTGTAAAGCATGTAGGGCAACACTAGATTTCTCAGTTCTGCCATATTTAAGGTGGGCTAAGTGCTCCTTAAATCTGGTGCTGATAGACCTTCGTGTTTGACCTACATACTTTAGATCACAATTTTGCTCTAAAATGCATATTAAGCGAGATAATTGCAAGAAAACGAATTCGGCCGCCATTTTTCAAAGGTGGCGGCCAACGCCGACGTGGTAGAGATAGGCAAAATTAGTATGTCGTAGAGAAGGCTTTTAGGAACAGAATAAAGCTTTTTCCAGCTTTCCAAGATTTATTTCCTTATTATACCAACTTATCATCCCTTGCTGACTGGCCTAGGGCAGATATTAAAAAAAAATTTACACACAAAAGCCACAAATAGGCTCTAACATCTGGGAAAAGCTTCTGGACATGAAAAGTTTTTGTCAATCGTAAGATCAAAGAACTTAAATAAGCCTTTTGGCAAATATTTTAAAAATTAAGCAAGATAACAAACTACCCTTACCTTTTTTTACAAGCATCAAATTCTCTACGAGAGTGGTCGTCAAAATGAAACCCAATAGTAACTTTACAATAAAATGCAGACGTTTAATTTAAAAAGCATGTTTTTTCAGTAACTACTCGCTATTTTCACTATCCGAATATGCGCCCACCAGTGACAAACCACTGGATTTTTGTTTTTCCTCTGGTTTTTCGACTGTGGTTGGCGTGTCTTTTTTCACTTTCACCAGTCCTGATAACAATTTTTTACTTGAAAATCCTCCGACGCTTTTTATTTTTGCGCCAGAATTTTCCGCTTTGCTTACGGCAGATTTATTCACATCAGGTTCTGATGGTTTGGCCAGTTTTTCTTCGGGTTCGGTTTTTTCTTCGATAATTATTTCTTCTTCCACAACCACTTTTCTCTTGCTATGGAATTTAACTGTCCTGGAATGAACGAAAAGTATAAAAACATGGCTTTCTGGAAGAACTGTGCAAATTCTGCAAATTGGCCGAAGTTGTAGCTTGAACATACTACCAAAAATCGAGTGAGCTCGAGCCTCTATCTTGGCAAAGAGGTACCGTTTTTCTTACCTTTGCAAAGAATATCTCATGAAATACAGATTTAATTGAAGAAATAGTTGAATAACAATTC
Source organism: Pycnomerus fuliginosus (assembly GCA_963924575.1). NCBI lineage: Eukaryota > Metazoa > Arthropoda > Insecta > Coleoptera > Zopheridae > Pycnomerus > Pycnomerus fuliginosus. The sequence continues at coordinate 25,216,339 of OZ004622.1, forward strand.
GAAGAGCATAAAATTCTCTATAAAAACGTTAAATTCATTTTTTTCCTAACTAAAATTTAATGGCTAAATCGGCAGCTGAAGCATTCTTTATATTAGTCCAACGATGTCATACTCCTGAATTTTGGCAGATTTATGTCAAAACCGAAAAAATATACAGGGTGGTTCCTTTTTCACTGCTCACCATTGACATCTCTTAACGGTACGAGATACGGAGTCGGTTAAATTAGCGAAAAGTTGCGCTATTTTTTGTGATTAAGAATCTGCTGAGTTATTCTCTTATGGTCGCCATGTTAAATTTTGACACAATGGGATACAGAAAAAAATTGGGTTTTCAAAAGTGTAATTAATATGGACTTTTTTGAAAAATCGTCAAAATTCTAAGATTGGTATGAATAATTGATAAAATTATTGTAAAACTTCTTGAGAAATAGTGCACTAACTTTTTTAATCCCTTTTAACGTTTAAAATAATTGAATTGAAAATTCAATAAAATTGATTTTTTCCAAACTTTTCACGTTTTTTCAATAAAGTTCTTGCTGGTAACATTTTTGAAAATAATTTTTTTGTGTGTCGGGTGGTGCCCAAATTCAACATGGCGGCCATAAGAGAATCAAAAGTTGATCGTCATTGCTCAACATCTAGAAGGCATAGAAAAATTTTTTCGATGCCATTTCATTGACAGCTGTCAAAAATATCAAAGTATCAAGTTCCATTTAAAAAGCATCAATCGTTAGGGAGATATTAATTTTTATTTAAAATCGCAATTTACAGATTATTCCGAATAACTCAGGAACGAATCAAGATATCGGGGAGTTCTCTTTAGATTCTAATTTAACCGACTCCGAAACTCTTACAATTTAAGAGATGCCAACGGTATGAGCAGTAAAAAAGGAACCACCCTATAGGGTGTATACAGGGTGGTCAATTTTTTGTTGCCTACCATTGGAAACTCAGAAACCATAAGAGGAGACTAGTTTAAATTGGAAAAAAGTTGCGTTTTTTCAAGGTGATTAAGAATCTGTAAAAAATTCTCCTTTATCTTGATTTGTTCCTGAGTTATCCTGTAAAAAGAAAGATATTTTTCTGATGATTCGTGGTAAATAAATGAAACTTGAATTTTTATACTTTTGACAGCTGTCAACTCAACAGCACTGACATAAATTTTCTAGGCCTTCTAGATTTTGAGCAATGACAGTCAACTTTTCTTTTTCTTATGGCCGCCATATTAGATTTTACCATTAAATGTGCAAAAAAATTACCTTTTCCAAAATATAGCCAACATGAACTTTTTTGACAGGTCATCAAATTTTGAAAATTGTTATGAATAGTTTGTAAAGTCAGCCTAAGTTTAGATGAAAAACAATTGCAAAATAGTACACCGATTTTTTAAATCTCTTATGTATGCTACGTGAAAACAATTGAATCCACAAGTACAGTACTTTGACATATTTTTTAAAGACGTCCATATTGATTCCATACACTCAATAACGAATCAAGATATGGAAGAATTCTTTACAGATTCTTAATTACCTTAAAAAAGCGCAACGTTTTTCTAATTTAACCTACTTTCGATCTGTTACGGTTTCCAAGTTCTTAATGGTGGGCAGCGAAAAATTTACCACCCTGTATATCCAACAGTGGTAACCAAAAGTAGGAAACCGTTAGTTTATTTGACAAACGGTCTATATAAAAATACGTCACGGAGTGATTGTCATCGACATTTTTGTTAATATCGAAGTAGTTCGAGTTTGGGATCATTGAGTAGGGAAATTTTTTCTCTTTACGGAGACTTTTTTATTATTTATTACGACTTTTTTCTTTTTTTGCATGTATCTCGTGAACAAAAAAGCCATTAAATCACAAATTGAAGAGCGCAAAATTCTCTATAAAAAATTCCAAATTTCATTCAAACAGCATTAACTGTTAGGGAGCTATGAATTTTTCTTTAGAATGTAAATTTTCAGATTTTTCAGAATAACTCAGGAACGAATCAAGATATCGAAGAATTCTTTGCAGATTCTTAATCACCTTCAAAAATAGCAACTTTTATGTAAATTAACCGATCTTCTAACTCTTATAGTTTCCGAGATCCCAATAGCGGGCACTGAAATATACAGGATGGTCGTTTTATTTTGAGACTGGTATATCTCGGGAAGGAAGCATTTTAGAAAAAAATGTTTTGTATAAAAGTTTTATGACTTCGAGGGGGAAAATAGATGGCATCGACGCCATTTTGATTCAAGGTCAAATGAAGGTCAACTTCATTTTTTAAAATGGAAACCTACATTTTTTATTACAGATTCTTATTCCCCGTAAAAGAACAAACAACTCTCATTTAAACTATTTTTGAATCCGACGGATAGTTTGTCAGATATTTAAATCAAAATTTTAATCTTCTCCATTGCCTTTTCTAGCAACAGCGGCATGACAAAAACAAAATCTACAACAATTTTTGTGGTTTATTTACCTAGAATTCACAACGGTCGTTCATTTGTTTTGTCTTGCCGCTGTTACTAGGGAATGTCTAGGGCTTTCGAAAAAGGTTAAAATTTACATCCATCGGATCCAAAAATAGTTTAGATGAGAGTTGTTTGTTCTTTTATGGGGAATAAGAATCTGTAATAAAAAATATAGGTTCCCATTAAAAAAAATCAACTTGACCTTGAAAATGACCTTGATTCAAAATGGCGATGATGCCATCTATTTTCCCCCTCAAAGTCATAAAACTTTTATACAAAACATTTTTTTCTAAAATGCTTCCTTTTCGAGATATTTGCCAGTCTCAAGATAAAACGACCACCCTGTATAAGTACACCCCTCATAATACATACTTAATATACTCTTCATCAAGCTGTTGCATTCTCTCCTCCCGCTCCCTTTGTGACACACTCGTGTCATAAGCCATCAACATGGAGTCATAATCCACAGCCTCCTGCCTCCTGTTTAAATCCTTCAACTCCTCCAAACTCTCCAACAATTCAATTTCATTTTTCGACTGTTTCGTCCGATTCTCCAACAATTTCATCGGATTATTCGCTTCTTCCTCCTTCGCCTCTTCTTCCTCCCTCAGAGCTTGCTCCTCGGCCAACTTTAACGCCATGAAATTCCTCGTAGCCCCCGCCTCGATTTCATAGTCCGTATTTCTGGGGTCGGTCTTGAACGAGATTTCTTGCAAGCATCGCGTACACTGCAATCAGGATATTCAAAATTTGGCTAAAAATTAACCCCCACCTTAATGTAAAATCTGTAAATGCGGATGCCCAGGTAATCCTCATTTTCTACGTCTTCCTTCCGAGCATTGAATTTTTTGCCCTTGTAGATGTATTCTCCGCAGGTTTTACATCTCATGTTGAAGGGGGCCATCAAACGAACTGTGTACTGTCTGTTTTTGGGTAATTTCATACGAGGGATTTTGGATGGATCGAAGTCCGGGGGGTAATATTTCTGAAGTGAGAAAATGCAATATCGAAGTATTAAAACTGGAGGGGTTGGTACTTACGTTTAAAACTTTGCGTTCTGACATGGTTTTTCAAATAAATATTGGTTATTAACTTAAATAATTGTAATTCTGTTAATTAACCCAACAAACGTCAAATGTGACAAGCGACAAACGTCAGTTGTGAACGTCAGTCATCAGGTGTTACGCATACGTCATTTCCTGGCAACTATTTGTAGCGCACGAACTCAGCGTTGCCACATTTTCATACAGTTAAGCCCAAAACAGACAGAAATAAGAATACTAAAGTCTGTTCATTTACTATTGATGATTTTAATAAAAGAAGGACATCTATCAATACGTACTCGAAACAACGTGATTAAACGAAAATAGCGGTCGTCCAGTTGCCAATTTTGATGATTAATGCACTACATCTGGTGCTTTTGGACTAGAAAATTTTTATGAAATAATGGGAATTTTCACGGAATTATTGGAATTTTCATGGAATTATTGCTTGAATTATTGAAATTATTGCTGGAATTTTTTTGAATTATTGGAATTAATAGTGTGTTTACTGGAAGATCCACCAGAGGGCCTACCATTTTGCGCATGTCTCAGATTGCTAGCGCCTGCGCAATTCATTAAAAAGTGACAACCAGTGACAACTGACGGCGGAGCTCCGCGAGGAGCTAGCATCCAACAATTCAGTCGCAGTTTTTTAAAATTAAGAACGAATCAAAATCATAAAGTACCTCGTTGGTTATCTACGTTGTCACCTCGGTTGTTACCAGCTTACCCTGGTTGTTACCTTTCTTTTTATGGAATTAGGGGTGTTCCTTTGCAGCTACTAAGGTCCTATTTAACAAACAGGCTTCAATGTGTTTTTTTAAACAATGCGGTGTCTTCTGTACGGCCTATGAATTTCGGAGTACCCCAGGGGTCGGTTTTGGGACCGATACTATTTCTCATCTATGTAAATGATCTCATTTCTTATATGTCACCTAGTACAAGATGTGTTATGTTTGCCGACGACACATCTTTTATCAGTAGAAAAGACGATGTAAACATTCTCATGGATAGGGCCCAATCTTCCCTAAATTTGGCAGAAAAATGGTTTACAACAAACAATTTGAAATTGAACAACAAAAAAACTGAACATCTTATTGTAACTAGTAATAACAAGTTGTCTGTTGGCGGATCGTGTAGGATGTTGGGGATAATTCTTGACGACAGATTATGTTGGTCCCCACACATTGATATGTTGTCGGCGAGGCTGTCCTCAAGTATGTTTATTCTAAGGCGGATGAAAGGTTTTTTAAGCCAACATATTTTAATAAATATATACTTTGCACTGTTCCACAGCCACATCTCTTTTGGTGTTATTCTGTGGGGCAACGCCGCAAATGCTGTAAAGATTTTTCGCCTCCAGAAAAAAACAGTAAGACTGTTGGCCGGAGGTGGATACAGAGACCACTGTAGGCCATTCTTTAAATCTCTTGGAATTATGTCACTTCCTTCTCTATTTATTTACTATCAATTGCTGGAAATTCATTCCCAAGATCTAGAAACTCAATCAGATGTACATGGCTACGCGACAAGATCTGCAAATACAATTAGATTGCCCAGGCATAGATTAGCGGTTTCTCAGAAAAATTCATTAAACATGAAATTGTATAATCACCTCCCTTTGAAGGTTAGAGAGCTGTCTGCGGCTGCATTCAAATTGATTGTGAAGAAGCATCTTTTGGCTCATTGTTTTTATTCTATGGGCGAGTTTTTTGAAGTATCTGTTACTGTTTTATAAAATACCCACATACCTATTTGTTTCTGTTGTCAATTAGGCATTTAATGTTTTCTGTTGTCTGTTGCTTTATTTTTATTTTATATAGCTAAGTATATTCTATGTATACGTCTAATATATTTTCTTTCAAATGTTATTTTGACTTGCCACATAAATATATATTCTTTTATGTATATATATGTAAAAAAAGTGGTAAAAAATAAATATCTTATCTTATCTTATCTTATACCATAGTTCGCTGATCGATCGTGAATTGTCGGAAATGTTCGAGTCTGGTACGCATGCGCAAAGGTTTGGAATTATTGGAATTTTTTTGGAATTTGAATTTTATTGTACAACCCTGTTGCAAATGCATATTCGAATTTCTATAGAAAACGTTAGAGATTTGTAATGCATTGTACAATGGCATCTAATGAGCCTAATGATTTGTAAGGGAAACTAAGGCTAATTTTGTAATGGAAAAGCCCAACTGACCTCTAATGTATTGTACTGAAATGTAATGGTCTTCCCTTTCACTTACTAGAACCGATTATAACACAGTTACTCCGTATACATGCACACACTAGCTCGGTACTTTTTAAATAGCGTTCCACGAGATTTTGAGGCGGTGGTAGCATTTGAAATATAGTTTTCCCTTCGAAATCAGACAGGTAAGCTATATTTCAAAGGCTACCACCCACCGCCTCAAAATCTCGTGGAATGCTATTTAAAAAGTACTGAGCTTAGTTAGCTCGAGCTAAGTGTGTGCATATATACGGAGTAAGTGTTGGGTTTCTAATGTGTTTTCCCATTACAAAAACAGATTTAAAGCAGATGGCGCTGTATGAAGAAGGTAGCCAATCAGATGCATGCGACGCGACGTAGGTATTGTTGGGTCAAAAGGCAATTAGACGTTGTTTGCTTCTTTAGGTATCAAGCCGGTAAGTACGTGGTAATTGTGTTATTAGGTAGGAATGTTATGGTATCATTATTATGGATGTGTGGGGGTATTATTGTCAGATTGTTTTCTGCATTATTTTTAATAGGTTCAATGAATTCCCGATGTCGTTTTACATGAGCAAGTCAGGCTCTGATTGCTGATTCTGTAGCATAATTTTATTTTGTTTCGTCTCAGATTCACGTTATTGCATGCTTTGCATGTTATGTAACGCCATGATTGTGGAGCAATTGTGGAGTCACCAACATTAGGATTGAAGAGAAGGATTTGGAGATAAACTATACGCGTCCCGCGTCGATATTTTCAGGAACATTAATCAGTCGTCACGTCACCAGGAACGCCAATCATATGACTTCAAATTTGTAATGGAAAAGCACATTACAATTTTGGGCAATTATGAGTTGAAATGTGTGCTACTGGCAAATCCTATTACAGTTTCTAATGAAATGTAATGGGAAGTCTGGGATTTTACATTACTTTACATTAGAAACCAGCTTTTGTATATGTAATGGGTTGATCTGGGAATTCGCCGGAGAAATACCTACATCAATCCATTACAACCCATTACATATTTTCTTTAATGAATTTTAATGGGCATTTGCAACAGGGCCCTGTTGCAAATGTCCATTAGAATTTGTATAGAAAAGATTAGGGATTTGTAATGCGTTGTAATGGTACGTAATGAGTCCAATGAATCGTAAGGGAAATTGAGACCAATTTTTAATGGAAATGCCCAACTGATCGTATTTGTAATGTATTGTATGTACTGAAATGTAATGGTCACCCGTCATTCAGTAGAGCACAGTGCAGATGATTTCTAATGTGTTTTCCCACTACAAGAACAGACAGAAAAGATGGCGCTGGATGAACGAAAATTGCCAATCAGATGCATAACAACGCTCATTATTGTGTCAACAGGCTATTAGACACCTTTAATTGTTGTTTGCTGCTGTTTGTGTTTTGTGTTCATTCAGTGAAATCATTAGCTAAGTCAGTAATACTAACATGTCACATCAATATAATAGTTTAAGGTATCGTATGGGTAATATTATATTGGGTAATACGTTTAGGTACGTTTAGTGAATTCACGATGTCAAAACTTGTACTGCGTTGTAATATGTTCTATTGGAACCCTATTACAGTTTCTAATGAAACCTAATGGGAAATTTCTACGATATTCTCTATTACGTTACAATAGAAATCAGCTTTTGTTTTTGTAATGGGTTGATGTGGGAATTCCCAGAATGTCAACACAGTTTCTAATGAATTGTATTGGGAAGTCTGGGATTCTACATTAGGTTGCATTAGGAACCAACTTTTGTGTTTCTAATGGATTGATCTGGGAGTTCCCCGGACAAATACCTACCTCAACCCATTATAACTCATTACATTATTTTTTTAATGTATTTTAATGGTCTCAACAATAGAAAAGAGCGACTTTTATCCAGTCTAACCGATCTTTTAACTCTTATAGTTTTCGAGATACCAATAGTGGGTAATGAAATTGGCAACATCCTGTATAGGTGTTGATTTTGTTTGTTATTTTTTTAATTGTGAAATCGGACCGGTTTCGGGCTATTTGGCCCTCATCAGCGAAGTGCATTTGAATGATGTTAGAGAGTTTTGACGCCCTCTACCGGAAGAATGGCCAAATGAGCACAAGAAAAGCGAGGGCACTTTACAGTGACCAACTCACTCTCAAGCTCGCGACCTTCAAATTGCCAGCCGTGGCAAACGAACGGTATTTAAACAAATTTAAATACCTGAATCTTTCGAGCCACCATTCAAATAACCTCGGACCGGTTTCAAGCTATTTGGCCCTCATCGGACTCTAAAATTGCGGTACAGTCCTAGCCCCCGAACCGATTTAGCTGAATTTTTTTTGGATTCAATCTACCCACGGAAAGTGCCGTTTTGCACACCAATTTCCAAATTTAAAATTATTCTCTTCAAATTCTGGTTATAAATAAGACAAAATTCATTCGCATTTAGTACCCTTCCGGAAGAAAAATCGAAATTTTGAAATAACATTAAAGCCACGTGCATTAGGTGATCCGTTGAAGAGCTGACAGGTTTTTGGGAGCAATTGGTCTACAGGAAGTGCCATTTAGGCATATCTTTAATATTTTAAACAAAAGACACGGAAATCAAAGACTCACGCGATGGGGAGGTTGCAGCCGCTTCTATGCTACCAATTTTTTTTAGACTTGTAGATTTGTAGCAATAGCATTTTGAAGAAGAACAAAAAATTTCAAATTCAAACGTGACAGCATCGAGAACTCAGGCTGCAAATAGTCGAACGAAGGTATAACCTGGAACTTTCTCGCCATCACATGCAGTAGTTCAAAAAGGAAGTAGGTATCTTTTCAGTTATATACTGTGGTATCTACATTTTACCTACCTACCAGTCCTACCACCAAGGGATTTCTAACTAGATATACCAACATTTAAAAGTTGAACAGTTTATAACAATTTATTATGATTTTATCATGCACAGTGAGGGTACCAATAAAACCTAACAAATACCTATGTGGTATATACTTGACTTTGAATAATAAGTTCGAAACCTTTAAATTACTTATTACTCTGTCATCAAATTGAGAAGATGTGGTTAGGGAAAAAGTTCGTAATTCGCGATTAAAACTAATTTTTTTACGCCACATGTGAGTAATTACATTCCAGCGCTTCTTCAGGGCATCCTCCTTAGTTAAAAGAGAAAAATCCAGTGACCTTACGATATATAGAACTAGAATACAGGGTGTCTCAGAACGCTCGCACCAAATTCTAATGGAGTATTCAGGAGTAGATTCTGAGTCGATCCGTGTTTTTGAAAATTTCCAGGGACCAATAGTTCTCGAGTCATAAGGGATTTAAGAGGACCAATCAGATTTCAGCTTTGAATTGCTCCATAAGGTACTTTAACGTTAGATGCACTGTTTCCTAGGTAACAAGATACTATCAATGAAAATTTATATTGTTGTATCTTGTTACCTAGGAAATAGTGCATCTAACATTAAATTACCTTGTAAAGCAATTAAGAGCTGAAATCTGATTGGTCCCCTTAAACCTCTTATAACTCTGGAACTACTGGACCCTTGAAATTTTCAAAAAACACGAATCGACTCAGAATTTAATCCTGAATACTCCATTAGAATTTAGTGCGAGCGTTCTGAGACACCCTGTATTACTCCATATGACGTAGGTATACATACGAGATAGGTAGCAGGGGAGAGTGGTACAAAATTATCCCCCTAACGGGATTATCGCTGTAAAACCAAAACAAATGCTTCTTTTAATCTGATTTTTTTACGGAAGGAGGGTGCAACCCTTGATACGATTTTTATTTGAATTAAATTTTGATAAATAACATTTAAAAAAATAATTAGCTACCGCAGGTGTGTAAAGGGATCATTTTACCCACGGGGCTGGGGTAAAATGATCCCTGTATTTTATAACATACACAATGTAGGTAACTATGTATTTTCTAATCGTAGACGCTTTAAGACGATATAATTATATAAAAAGCAAGAAAAATTTACAGCGAGGGTAAAATGATCCCAGCATGTTTACCCATATATTTGGGGATCGTTTTACCCCAAGTGAGTACACAACAGCATTACATTGGGAAAAAAATTGCCAAATTAGCTAACTGGCATTTTAATATCCGCTGTAATCAGCAACGCAATCGAAATTTTGCTTAGAAGTTAAATAAAATATCTACAGTAAGATAAAGTAATGCTTGCCGTAGATCAGACCTTCATAATTTTGAAAAATGATAATGCTTCTGTCAAGAATAATTGCCCGCTTATTCTGCCATAATTAGTTAGTCACTTTACCGACGGCGACGTAGAATTACTTTTGCAACAGTTTTGTGAGATGGCACCACTCATATCTATTATAAAGGGTGGGACCATTTTAGACCACTTTCCCTTAAATAGGTAAGATATAGATATATTACCTACACAAAAAGCCAACGGAAGATGTATATCAATGCGATGTGTATCCCTGTAGATGTTTATTCACCGTGGATGATTCATATATCGAGTTGGACTTGGTGGTTTTGGGTGCAGATGTAATCTGTAGTAGTAGTAGTGCCGAAGCATATTATGCTCATGATAAAGAATTCGTGAGGGTGTATCAATTGATGAATTTTTTTTTGTGTTGGGGATTGAAGGGGGTGCAATTTTTTTCGTTCAATTATTATCCTCAGGGGTTGAAGGGGGTGGGTTTCGGGGGCGCTTACTTGGTACCTATCCTCCAATAACAGTGGTCCAAATCTTAAATTCAGTTAGTATCTTCCAGTAACAAGTAGTCTAGGGTTAAATTTCCACCGAGTCAATTATTTATGTTTGTCAATTTTTCGTATTTTGGGGTTGAAGGGTGTGGTTTTCGGGGTTGCAACTTTTTGCGTTCAGTTAGTCTGTTTCTGTTGTAGACAGTCCAAGGGCTCAATTTTATCCAAGTCAATTATTTGTGTTCGAGGGTTGAAGACTGTGGGTTTTGGGGGTACAATTTTTTGCGTTCAAAATAGTCTCCTGCGATAATGAGTGGTAAAAGGATTAAATTCCGTCCAAGTCATTTTTTGTGTTTCGGGGTTGAAGGGGGTGAGTTTTAGGGGCGTAGTTTTTTTGTTCAATTCAACTCTTTCGGTTGTAGGCTGTGCAAGGGTTAAATTTCCTCCAAGTCAAGTTTTTGTGGTTGAGGGTTGAAGGGGGCGAGTTTCAGGGGTGCAATTTTTTGTGTTCAATTAGTTTCCTCCCGTAATAGGTGATCCAAGGGTTACATTTCCTCTAAGTGAATTTTTGTTTCAAGGTTGAAGGGGTTGAGTTTTAGAGGTGCAATTTTTTTCTCTTCCTATCGTAGGTGATCTAAGGGTCTAAGGACTAAATATATGCTCAAAACTTTTTCTGGGCCATTGATTAAAAGTTATCGAATTGTTTGAATTTCAAGCAACACTTATGTGAAATTTCGAGTTTCAACCCCTAATTTGCACTCCTTTCTGTTTCATCTAGCAGAAAAAACCATCCCTTATCAAATAATGTCAGAATATATGTGGTTTCAGACCTCAATGTGCAAATTTGAGAAGTTTTCGTATTTTTGTGATTTTCAACCCCCAAATTTCATCCACCAAAATTGACACCCCCTCATCTTCAACCGACTTGTACGTCAACAGCGCATATCAAGTTTCAGTAAAATATCTCCACTGGTTCTCGAGTTATTACAATTAATATTTTTTCAGTCCCGAAAAAACCTCGCATTCTCGCGCTTCTACTGCGAAAGCTGCCTAAACGCTTGAAGATGGATTAAAATCGTATAAGGGAGAAATGTCGGCAACGAATAGACCTACAAAAAAGTCCGCGACAGCATATAAATATCTGTTACTGATAGCCGACAATAAGCCACTGAAGCTATTTTCGTCAAAAATTAAAACACAAAAACAATCTCGGTGGGCGACCCATCGTAGATAGCTAAATGCCGTCGTGGGCTTTTTTGTAGATATTTTCATTGCCGACAATTCCTCCTTACAAACTTTTACTTTAGCTTCAAGCGTTGAGGCAGCGTTCGCGATCAAACGTCGAAAATTGTAATTTCTTTCAGTTTTTCGCCCCTAACTCCCACCCCCCTTGTCCGATATGGCCCAAGAACAATCCTCGTCGAGATTTTCGGGGTATACACATGTGTACAAAATTTCAGCTCGATATCTGCTTTCGTTCTCAAGTTATGCGATAGACAGAGTAGACGAACGGCCGAGCGGACTGCCAGCCGAGTGAGCAAGCGAGCGAGCGAATTCAGATTACTACAGTGCCTGCGCATATGCTTCGACACTGAAAAGAAGGGGATTAAAGAATAAGTACCTAGTAATATAGTACTTTTCCCTCTAAAGTTAAAGCTTTTGGCATCTAAAACATGTGTAGGTACTTATTTTTTAGAAATTCATTGCTACTAATGTAGGTATAGGTATAGATTTGACAAGTTTTCTGAACCTGACAGCAGGTAGTGGAAATTTATAGTTAAGGACCGCGTCTAATTAATAGTTGTTGGTTTTCGAACCATCCTTGCGGAGCTTTCAGAAAGGCATTTCTGGGAAACGAACGTATACGACCCATTCCCGACGAAGATTTATAAAGAAACCTGTCGGCCCGATGAAAAATCGAAAACCGCATGGAATTTGCCACAAAAACTGGAACATTTTCAATAAGTTATCGCCGCCTCGGAACATCATCGTAAAATTAAATGCCCAAGGATTAGAGACTATTGCAAAAAAAGGAATGAAATCGTATTGTAAGGCAATACGGCGGTCAGCATGCACGACCATACCAACCTAGGCTGTGCCACGTTAGCCCATATTTAGCAAAGTACCTGAATTACAAGAGATTTTACGAGCTCGGCACGTATTCTTCTAATTTATTATCACTTCTTAAAAATGCCGGCAAAAAAATTATTCATTGTACATGTGTAGGCGTGAGGAAGTTGCCGTCTATATTTGGGCTTAGGATGTTCGTCCTTTTAAATATTTAAATGGACTTTGCCATTTAAACTGTGTTTACTTGAAAGTTAAAGAAATAGCTGTGGTTTTATCGGTGACTGAAATAATATAGGTACTAGCTTTACAGCTATAGATAAGATAAGAAAGGAAAAATCCATAAGTGTAGGTTCCTAATACCGTTAGACGTTAATTTGCATGTGCTTTCTACATATCCGTATTTTATAAAGTTATCTAGGTACTTTCATCGACTTTCATTCTTTACATAAATTGTTTGAAAAAATCTTTATCAATTCTCTCAAATATTTGAGCACACCTTTATTATTCATCTTATCTAGGCTTGGTATAATGAGATCAGATCAGTTCAGTATACCTTATTATTAAAATAAATAATAATAAACCTGATAGCGGTTAATTTCATTAAAAGACCTTATGCATAGAAGAAGAAAACTTTTCCGAATGTGCGATTTATTTAAATTTATTTCAACAATCAAACCGACAATAAATGTTTTGAATTTTAAGAAGGCAAAACTTAGAATTTTGATTGCAAATCTTATAAGTTTTATACCGGGTGCATGTATCATTTTCCGCGCCGTATAGGAGATTAACATGGGAAAACGAATTTTATTTTTTCCTTGCTCCAGGAACAGATTTAAATCAATGCTAGCTTATCCAGTGGATAGACCCGGCTGGCCGGTATCCTGAAAAAAAAGATTACCTGCTAGTGCCCTTTGGTTACTTAGCAGGAATTTTTGAAAAATTGGATTTTGAAACGACGCGCGCATTACTTCGTGTACTTTCGGTGTCCTTCGAAGCTTTACGTAAATTGTCAGCCAGGGCCGAATCTGCGATTTTTGACCTAATTGTTGACATTAAGCCGTGGCTTGAAATTATTTTTTTAAATCTGGAGCAAATCGTTCTTTTTTGCCTTCTTGCTGACGCAGAATTAGTGTACCTACCAGCGGCGACAAGCGGCAGCCGACAAAGGTTCGGTCAGACTTGGTTGGCGACCTAACCTCAAAAATTTACTTGGTCAAGTAAATTACTTTGAATTGCAATTATGAGGTAAGCTCTTACTCGGTGCTAGCGTTTAATTAATCAATTATTCTACTTTAGGTGGCAATATTGTTAGTGGTAGTTCGAACAAGGATCAGAAGGCATTCTCGGGTTTGGCAATAATGACCTCCCATCGTAAACTGTCTTTATCTTTTACGTTACCTATTTGTGTTAAAAGGTTTTGTAAGTGAAGACACAAGTAGGAGTTACATGTTTTCGTGGAGAGAACATTTTGTGTGCCCTTAATTAGTTGTAGATAGTTAGAAGATGTTTGGTAATGTTTAAGAACCCTGTTTGGAAAAGCAGCTGCTGACAACATCGGTACTGGTAATTAAATTGGAACTTGAGACATCATGTTGTATTTACCTAATAAAATGCTTTTTGAACTTATTTCCAAATTTTTCAGTTCAAAAGAATCAAATTTTGTCCATTATTGGCTAAATTGTTATTGAATATTAATCACTAGCAGAGTGCCACTAAAGAATAGATTGTTAAAACTGAGTAATGGAAGAAGCCAAGAACGCGTTTAAAATTCTTTATTAATATAGTTTTTTAAAAAAAGTTATATAAAATCGACAGCTGGCACAATTCCATTTTTGTATCTTTACATCAATCCTGACTAAATTGTACCAATATCACAAAACCACCACCACTTTTAATAACACTCCGTCATGCAGTGCATAAAGAATTAAATAACGATTAGTAACTTTCCAGTATAATTCTTCTTGCTCAATTTTTCAATGGGAATGAGTAAACGGATGAATTTTTCACCTGGTCCAGGGCAGTAAGATGGCATGGCATCCTGAAATAAAAATGTGGTCACTGTTTATTTATTATGAGGGAGGTACCTATCCCTATCACAAAAAATATCCATTGTACCTACCTAATCAATTTAACTTGTTGGCAATCCACAATATCACAGTAAGGCTCATCCAAAGGGTTGTTGGTAAATGGGTTGTTGGCCTGGGACAAGGGTTTTCTCTGGAATAAGCCGTTGTTGTTTCGCCGATGTTAATTTCATAACATCCAACTATGAAACACTCCACTAAGGAAGACGCACTCCGTCAAAAAAAATGTACCCACTTTTTGATTTTAATTCGGGTTCCGCAGTTTCCACCAGATGTCGCGGCGTTCGTATGCGATTAAGGAAAAAAAATATAAAATTCCTCATTTCACGAAAAAAAGACTCTTTAATATGAGCGTAAGTCGGAAAGAATTAGATAAAATACGCACCAGATCAATGGATTTGATTACTTTCACATTACTTTTGTCTTTATCTAGAAAATCATCGTACAACATGCCAAAGAAAAATTACAATTTTGTGACAAATTTGCAAAAATACATGGGACAGCTGCTTGCCATAACAATACTTTGCCTCTACGAACTTGATCTCTTCTTGCATCAAGCAATTTTGACTCATAGTTGTAAATAATATCTTCCTCCATAAAATGTAGGTATAGCCCGCTCCACAGACCTCATTATTAGACCATAAGCAGACCTATCCGCTCCTGATTGAGCCAGCGGACATTTGTTAATTGACCAGGATCTTCCTAATAACAACAGTTACTGTGAATTGGTCGCCTTTTAAGGATATTATTGATTTTTACCTTTGATGCCTTATGGCGTGACATTTCTCACATTTTCGTCACTGAATTTCTTTCCAGAGGCATAGAATATCGTCTGCTTGTCGCTATTCTAAGTTGTCCTTTAATAAACAGTCAAAAAGCCCATGAAAGCTAATAAAACTTGCAATAATTCGCTTTTGACCGAACACTAATGTCAGAATGACAACCTCGCTGTCGCCGATTGCGCAACCTGATTGTTATTGGAGAACTGCTTAAAAAGAGGGACGAAAATTTCCCAATTTGCGGCATGAGTTCGGCTTCCTTAGTGGAGTGTTTCATACATCCAACCAAAAGCTGTGTCAAAAGTCTTGTTGTCACCTGTCAATCCTGTCAATCTAATTTCCATTCTGTCGACATATGTTTTTTCGCGCTAACGTTACCAGTCAGCCTGGTCGCCTACTTGGTCATGTTTTTGTCTTTTGTTTGTAGCATACATAAGAAAGAGCGCGACAACATTAGTGTTCACGTTACCTGGTCAACGTGGTCTTTTACACATTTACCTAAGGAGCCTCAGTTAATCTCAGCAATTTGATTGGTTCATTTGTAATTGACCAATCAAATAGCTGAGTTCAGTGAGTTTTCTCAGACAAATGTGTAAATGGAAAGCAGCTATTGTTGACACTGTGTAAGTACTACAACGCCAATTTACCCATCCAGCAGCACTACTTAACTGAACGCACCCCGCACGGTGTCAACAACCAAGCTGACTGGTAACCTTAGCGCGAAAAAACATACGTCGACAGAATGGAAATTAGATTGACAGGATTGACAGGTGCAGGTGACAACAAGAGTTTTGACACAGCTTTTGGTTGGATTGTTATGATTAATTAACATCGGCGAAACAACAACGGCTTATTCCAGAGAAAACCCTTGTCCCAGACCAACAACCCTTTGGATGAGCCTTACTGTGATATTGTGGATTGCCAGCAAGTTAATTTGATTAGGTAGGTACAATGGATATTTTTTGTGATAGGGATAGGTACCTCCCTCATAATAAATAAACAGTGATCACATTTATTTCAGGATGCCATGCCATCTTACTGCCCTGGACCAGGGGAAAAATTCATCCGTTTACTCATTCCCATTGAAAAATTGAGCAAGAAGAATTATACTGGAAAGTTACTAATTGTTATTTAATTCTTTATGCACTGCATGACGGAGTGTTATTAAAAGTGGTGGTGGTTTTGTGATATTGCTACAATTTAGTCAGGATTGATGTAAAGATACAAAAATGGAATTGTGCCAGCTGTCGATTTTATATAACTTTTTTAAAAAAACTATTATTAATAAAGAATTTTAAACGCGTTCTTGGCTTCTTCCATTACTCAGTTTTAACAATCTATTCTTTAGTGCCACTCTGCTAGTGATTAATATTCAATAACAATTTAGCCAATAATGGACAAAATTTGATTCTTTTGAACTGAAAAATTTGGAAATAAGTTCAAAAAGCATTTTATTAGGTAAATACAACATGATGTCTCAAGTTCCAATTTAATTACCAGTACCGATGTTGTCAGCAACTGCTTTTCCAAACAGGGTTCTTAAACATTACCAAATATCTTCTAACTATCTACAACTAATTAAGGGAACACAAAATGTTCTCTCCACGAAAACATGTAACTCCTACTTGTGTCTTCACTTACAAAACCTTTTAACACAAATAGGTAACGTAAAAGATAAAGACAGTTTACGATGGGAGGTCATTATTGCCAAACCCGAGAATGCCTTCTGATCCTTGTTCGAACTACCACTAACAATATTGCCACCTAAAGTAGAATAATTGATTAATTAAATGCTAGCACCGAGTAAGAGCTTACCTCATAATTGCAATTCAAAGTAATTTACTTGACCAAGTAAATTTTTGAGGTTAGGTCGCCAACCAAGTCTGACCGAACCTTTGTCGGCTGCCGCTTGTCGCCGCTGGTAGGTACACTAATTCTGCGTCAGCAAGAAGGCAAAAAAGAACGATTTGCTCCAGATTTTAAAAAATAATTTCAAACCACGGCTTTCTTAATGTCAACAATTAGGTCAAAAATCGCAGATTCGGCCCTGGCTGACAATTTACGTAAAGCTTCGAAGGACACCGAAAGTACACGAAGTAATGCGCGCGTCGTTTCAAAATCCAATTTTTCAAAAATTCCTGCTAAGTAACCCAGGCAGCACGGAATATTTCATAAATATTTGCCTTATATAAGGGTAATATTCTAATGTTTTCTAATATTTAAAAGATTTGAGAAATATTTGGTATATATGATGAAAATGATATTTGTTCTATAATATTATACAAATAACATTTTTTTATAAAAAATCCAATATTTGTTACATAATATGTTATCTTTACCAGAAATATATTACATGTTTTATATTGCTAATTAAAAGTAAATATGTTTCAAGTAATTTATTGATTAAATATGTTGTCGTTTTATAATTTCTATTTATAAGATTTGTAAAATTATATTTTATGAAAAAAATTTGAATATTTGCTGTACAAGATGTATCCTTTATATGGAATATATTGCAAATATCGGATTAAAGATATATTTGCTGTCATATATTTATTCAATATAGGGTTCCTAATGTTACTTTTCAAACACGTCTCCACGGAGTGCTTCTGCGCCTGCGCTACCAGACGAGCTGATGGCATCATGGCGGCTGTTGCGTTCACGTTTTGTGTTTGTGCACGTTTTGTGATTTGGTGTACTTCCACATATTAATTTTACTGTTCGTGCCGTTCTGATTACTTTTATCCTTGTGCTTTGCGGTGAGCTGCTAATGTTAATTTTTAACTGTTTGCAAAATTTGTAGGTTAGGTCAACATTTCTAAAGATATTTTTGTACGAGTGGGCCTTAAATGATGCATTCCAGCATACCCATAGGTACATCTATTTTGGTAAGCAACACATTAAATTATTGTTTAATGTCGATTTTCAAGAACGCACTGTTCATCAACCTACGACATTTTAGTACCTAGAAGATCTCCGTGATTTCACTCCCCTAGAAGAAACGAGTCCAGAAGAGCGTTTATTTTTCGATTTTCTGTACAGTTATGCGTATACCTACCTAGCTACACCTTTGGTAAGAACACTTCAGTTAAATTATTGATTTAAAATGTTTGTTTTTAGGACCAATTATAACTGCTGGGAAGTGCTGAATGTCAGGCGTTTCACAAGAAACGCATTTGAAGTGGGCTGTGGGGCTATGGCAAAGGACGTCCTTTGCCATAGCCCACAGCCCACTACAAATGAGTTTTTTCTGAAACGCAGGATATTGTTTTATGTAGACTTTTTGATAATAAATAAATATTCCATAAACATCTTCTGCCTATATTTCATTAGCAATATTACCATCATATTCGCAAACAAATATTTGAAATATATTCATAATATACATTTGTCATATATATAAAAATCTGTCGTTTTGGATATTATTTAAATATCTTCTAAAATATGTTTTAAAAATATTTCAATGCTGCCTGGGAACCAAAGGGCACTAGCAGGTAATCTTTTTTTTCAGGATACCGGCCAGCCGGGTCTATCCACTGGATAAGCTAGCATTGATTTAAATCTGTTCCTGGAGCAAGGAAAAAATAAAATTCGTTTTCCCATGTTAATCTCCTATACGGCGCGGAAAATGATACACCCGGTAGAAAATTTGTCGCATATTTACTCGTCAACTTTACTAATTCAAATCCAACTCGTCAAATTGCGGATTTTTCTCAAGGTTTTTCATCTTCCAACCATTTTTTGGCGAATCAATGAATCGATGAATCAGAAACATCGAGTCACTGCCGCTATCGGTTAACAGTAGGTACTCTGAGATGTCAAATTGTGAAAAATTGACATTGTTGACATTGTTGACGTTTCGAGATCCCATTCCTAACACAATAATGTAAAGTAAGGAAAATTGTTTTCTTTATTTTAATATCTGTGGATACCTATAATTTTGTATGGTGAGTTTTTTTGGACTACTGACTGCTATAAAACATGTTTTGCAGCCCCGGCATTGAAATCACTCTTTGAGGCACAGGGAGTTCCTTTCCCTTATAAATTCGGATTAAATATAATTTTTCGCTGTCAAAGTTATATTTTAATGTTTTGCCTATTTTGGATTAAAATTAAATAGGAGGGCAAAAAATAGCACTACCTTATAGGTACTTACATGGACCTACCATACATACACTAGAGCAGTTCTGAAATGTCTTTTAAACCCTCAGATAATTAAATCCCTCGCAAGTTGAGATTTTTGAAAAACGCAAAAACACTTCAACATTGTTTTTTCGATATAAATTCAATTGCGCAATTACTTTTTGTAAAATATATTTGTATTTATTTTAAATAAATGAGTGTTCAAAAAAAATAAGTAAATGCACTTGTTTTGGTGTCAAAAAAATTAAGTTGACGTGTATTCTCGTTTTCCAAAAATCGCAATTTTTTACCGATTTCTTTTTTTGAAAATCCAGTTTGACCGTGACTCTACTTCCGGTCAGGTATGACACATGTTTCTACCTCAGAAAAAATAGTAGATTCCAAATCCGTTAGAAAAAAGTATATACCCATTTGAAAAATCAAAATCAGGGTCATTTCCGGTTAAACCGAAATTGCAAAAAAATGTCAGAGTACACCATCGGATGCGCCTCAAAAAGATAAGGTTGACCTGTCCGAGGATATTTTCGAAATATTTTTCTCGAAAAAGTTCTTGAATTTATTCCTTACTTCTGAAAAGTCCAATAAATTAAATCAGTGTCCAAAATTTACTTGTCGTAGATTAAAATGGTGCAGAAGATATCCGCGAAGAGGAATTTTAAATTGTTTTATAGCTGTAATTAATTTAGTTTTTTCCCGATTATTATTAAAAGTTCAGTTTTACTGACACTTTTGCTGCTGTAAAAAACCTAGGCAGTAAAAGTGATTACCGTGGTTAATAATTAATTTTTACATAGTAACCTCTCAATAATCTCATCGTGACACGATGGAGAAACGGCGAAGATTATTGAAAATAATCACTTTAAATGTTAATTTTAAATGAAAAAAATATGAAATGACTGTACCATCGTAGGTGGCTTTGATGGTCTGTTTTGTCACTTTATTTCTACAGCCGTAAATGCGTTATTAAACGTCGTTTTTTTAAAGGGAAAAAATTTCCATATTTTCGAGTTTGAACTCGAAAATTTCGACTTCGAACTCGAAATTTCGACTTCAAACACGTAATTTCGACTTCGAACTCAAAATTTCGACTTCAAACACGAAATTTCGACTTTGAACACGAAATTTCGACGTCGAACTCGAAAATTTCGACTTTGAACTCGAAACTTCGACTTTGAACTCGAAATTTTCTAGTTAGGAAGTAGGACAGTAGGCAGTAGATTGAATTTCGAGTTCGAAGTCGAAATTTCGAGTTCAAAGTCCAAATTTTG
Source organism: Pycnomerus fuliginosus (assembly GCA_963924575.1). Lineage (NCBI taxonomy): Eukaryota > Metazoa > Arthropoda > Insecta > Coleoptera > Zopheridae > Pycnomerus > Pycnomerus fuliginosus. Next base: position 25,237,091 of record OZ004622.1, read on the forward strand.
AGTTCACAGTCGAAATTTTCGAGTTCAAGGTCGAAATTTTAAGTTCAAAGTCGAAATTTCTAAAAATGTATTTACGCGTGCCGTGAAAAACCTATGTATAACTGTACATTTTTATTATTGAACCTGAATACCTAGCTGATACTTTATCGGGTCGAAAACTTTTGTGTTGTTTTTAGAAAAATGTCATTTTAGTGGCAAAAAGGCCCTTTTTTCTATTTATTTTAGCAAAAGAGCATATTCTTACTGTCGCATTCGATAGTTGTTGCATTGCCGGATCAAAAACCTGTCCCATTTTTTAGAAAATTGCAATTTTTGGGGTAAAAAGGCCCCGCTTTAAATCTTTCTTAGCAAAAAAGAATTCGATAGCTGTTGCATTGCTGGATCGAAAACTTTCGAGCAATTTTTTCGAAAAATTTCACACATCCGGCCGACGCAACCTACTTCTGACTTACAGATTCTGACTTTAACCATTAGATTGAAACGAGCGGACAGCTCGATTTAAAATAAATTGTTATAACAATTTTGTTATTCGTATAACTTTTCACCCTCTTCCCTTATTTGATTTGATATAAAAGAATAATATGTATGTACTAGGAATACCAAATCTTAACTCGCTATCGTTTTGAAAGACTGATGAATGAGAACGTAACAGAAACTAAGGACAAGAGTGCCTTCGCTAATACTCGTCACCTCGTCATGGAAATACGCAGGCTATCGGCTATCGGTTAACGGTCGAAACCGAGGTTCAAACAATTTTGATATTAATCTGTTTTGCATACCTACTTAATTGCTATGAAAATGGTGCGTCTATGCGAGACATTTTTGTTACATTTTTACAAACAGGGATGTAACTGTAGGGGTGCTTTTATGGGTGTAAAAATAAAAAAAGACGGTTAAAAATGAAACATTTACCTAACGAAAAAGCAGGGGCCTCAAGAAGCTCCCTGAGGCGATGCACCTCCGCCCCGTGGGGAGGTTATTACGTCGCTGTGTACATGTACAATTATATTACTTGTCTAAAAATATCGTTACATGGAGAGATTTCAAGTTATTTTGATTGCAAATCCTGAGAAGGTTCATTCATACCGACAAGGTCTAGTAATGTTCAAGACTTCAGGTATTATGAAACTAAATGTTTCCTAAGGATGGCCTCTCATGAAGATCAAATCTTTCGAGGTTACCCAGAAAAAGTTGCCTCGTTTATCATCGAAAAAATTTCAATCTGTTTGTCGGCACCATTGCCCAATCTGCGAAAACACTAGTATTTGTGCGTAGTAGCAATCTATATCCGGATAAAATGGGTCAGGAAAACCACAAAACAGGTGTTTGGGTAACGTCTTTATAAAGAATTTGGGGAGCTGAAATTCGGCCTTGAATTTTCGGGAGAGGAAGTCGTTTATGATTATCGCGTCGTTACGCAACAAAGGAAAAAAGTAGGTATAGCGCCTTGTCAGAAAAACCTTAATATTGGTACATAAAAAAATAGGTACAACTTGTGCTGCGGGAACCAAACGTATACAGGATGGTCACGAAGACTAGTCTCGAAAACTAGTAGATACTAAACTTTTATTTTTCCTCCAAACATTCATCTATCCCTCGCTTACCAAAATTTAAAATTTGGTAGAGATGGGCCCACAAAAACTGTAAAACACAAAAACTGTGAAACGAAACGTATACAGTGTACAGAGTGGTCACGAAGATACGGAAGCGTAGAAGTGCCACATTTTTCTCTTTTTTTATTTCCAAATTACCACAAAAAATGTGTTAATTTCGGAAGAAAAAACTGTAAATTTACGCAAAAACTGTTTTATAGAAAAACTGTTTTACACAAAAACTGTAAAACACAAAAACTATAAATTTACACAAAAACTGTTTTACAGAAAAACTGTAAAACACAAAAACTGTCAATTTACACAAAAATTTTTAAATTTCCTGCCAAACAACGACGTGACTTGATGGGCTAGTCGCTTAATCGGACGGGAGGTGAACGTGAGTGCGTGCTGTAAGTGTAAATTTACAGTTTTTGTGTAAATTGACAGTTTTTGTGTAAATTTACAGTTTTTCTGTAAATCTACAGTTTTTGTTTTGTCTCTCGAAATTTACACATTTTTTGTGGTCGCTTCGCTCGAGCGGTAATCACGAGTGGGATTAAATGACATTTCAGACCTGTGGTATATATTCTATTTTTTGCACTCCCGTTCAATTTGGACCCAAAATAGTCGAAAAATATTAAAATGTCACTTTGACGTAGTTTAATAAATAATATAATTATAAAATACCTAGCAACGACACTTCAGTCCCTTGGGAGTGAATGACCCACTTCAGTCCCGTAAAAGAGGGAGTTTGAGGGAATACAAATTTTGATTAACCGTTTTTTTTTTGGCATTAAATTGAGGTTACCATCACAATAAACGGCTGCGTTTTGGTTATTGTAGGTAAAAATATAATGTTGTAGGTGGCATTTCAGAATCAAATTTAGTGTAGGTATGTCTGTCGATATTGGAAAAAATAGTATAAGTAACGCATGCCAGGGCTAAATTATTTTTTATTCCCTCAGGGATATTAAAGCCCTTGACTTTGTTTCGGGCTTTAAAAACCCATTCCTTGTTACTTAATATACTATTTTCTAGTTTGGGCTCTTATTAAATGAGTTTTCTAATGCGCTCTTTTCCGCGTTTGTCTATATCATAACCTGGACAACGATTGTCATCAACAATCCCATTGTCTGCCTTTGAAAATATGTCAATACAAATTGCCTCTGAAAATATTAACAAGGTGAGCATCAGAAATAGAAAAAATTGTATAATTCTATCGCACTCGGACTTTTTGTTTTTTGCTCTCGTTATAATTGGCCCTATGAAATGTGTTTTAGTGCCGTAGTAGAATGCAAGGCACTCTTGTTTTAGCTTATTTGCTCGCTCGCTCGCTCGCCCCTCAGTCTGTCCGTCGCATAACTTGAGCAGCTTCGTCTCCCGAAAAGTAGGGCGGAGATTGCTTTTGAGTCATATCTAACCAAGGGGGTGGGAGTTAGGGGTGAAAAACCGAAAAATTATTAATTGCAATAACTCGAGAACTAGTGGAGGTATCTTGCTGAAATTTGGTATGCACGTTCGACCCTCAAGTCACAACAAATGGGGGAGATAGGGGATGCAACTCGAAATTTCGCTTAATAAGTATTCGTCGAAATTGGCGTCATTCGATAGCTTTCCATTAATGATTCAAAAAAGGTGTCATTCATATTTTGAGAAAAACTACCCTTAAAGAAGCTACAACCCCTAACATGCTGAAACATAAAAATACAAGAACTAAAAACTACTCGACGTATCAAGGCAGAATTTGGTGTGTTAATTTTCAGTGATTATTTCCATCATCTGTCAAATTTGCATGAACTACCAATCAAATGCAAGCTCTCAACCAATGAACGAGGTTTATCTCGGATAAATTTTATTGTCCTCTGGGGTCGTCATAGCGAGGGGACGATACTGATTAAATTTTGACGTTTCTCTTGACTATCAATGCAAAAAAAGGTTATGTCACATTTCAGTTTTTGCAAAAAAGCTATATTTTTACATCTTTAGCTTAACATTTGTCAATTACTCAAAATTATGCTCGCTTTTGCATATACCTTTACATCGATTGTGAAAATTGCAAGTTATTCCGTCAACAATAATATCCCTAATGTACTTAGGTAAAACTGAAATTTGAGAGAAACGAACGGGATTCTCGAAATAATCTTAGCAAATATAACGCGACCATTGATTTTTTATCGGCAAAATTTTCCAAAGTCAGACTAAACTTCCGTTTTAGATAATTTTGCTCGTTGAATTTGGACGTTTATATTCGGAGATTCGTAGATATTCAAATCAGAATATAAATGCCCAATTCAACTCGCAAAATCATCAAACGGAAGTTTATCGTCACTTTGTAAAATGTATCCGATAAAAAATCAAGGTTTTGTTATATTAATGTTGACAAATTTTCACTAATATCTAACAAGGGGGATGAAATTTAAGGGTTGAAACTTGAAATTTTTTCAAGTAAATGTTAGCATAAAATTACGGGGTTCGATAGGTTTCGGTCAACTATTGAAAAAAGGTCTTATGAGTTTTCAACCTAAAACCATAACCCCTAGGCTATTAACCGCCCGTAACTCTATATAAGCGGATAAATATATATATTTTTTTTTTTGGAACCCTATTGATTTATTTATGAACAACTGAAGTCAGTAAATACGCAAGGAGTTATACAACACCCGAAAAATAAACTCACCTTTGTATTAAATCATGAAGGGGTGAAATCATGAATCTATAAATCTCAGCAATGTTTCAACGAATTGGATTAGGGTGGTGAAATTGAAAACGTATGTGGCGGTGGTGAAATAGGGGGTTGGAGTTTAGGGGTTAAAACGTCGACACGAAGTCCTCTAATTTGACACAGAGAAGCAATATCTTCTGCGAAACCGTGCGATCTTACATATACTGCATCTTCGAGAGAGGAAGAGTGAACTTTAGGAGAAATTTATCAAAGGGGATGAAAGTTAGGGGTGAAAGCTCGAATTTTCTGTCTAATTACTAATCTATTACTAATCTATGGTAATGCGAAAAGTGGGGGTTTGCATTTAAATTTTTAAAGTCCGTGGACCGATGTGGCCCAAAATCTAATAAACACCTACAAATTGTCCATTGAATATGTGTGCCAAATTTCATCTCGATATGTTCAGTAGTTTGAGCTCCAGCGTGATTACAGACACACCCACACACATTTTTCAAAAACTACTATTCGATTTTTCGATCGATTTTAGTAACTGCTCCGTGAAGCTTAGAAGTTAAAAATTTTTAGCTTCCAAAAGGTTGACGATTAAAAAGAAACCAAACTTGAGGTTTGACTTTTAGCCTCGCTTTCTTCTGATGGCTCATCTATTCGGTGGAACCGGAAGTGCTGGGGGGTTGGTGTTGGTACCTAATATTGTAGTTTAGGTGCTACCAAATTTTATCCACTACAAGTGTATGTTCTACGGAAGGCTAGAAGTGTCACATTTTTCTCCTTTTTTATTTCCAAATCACCAAAAAAAAATGTGTAAATTTCGGAAGAAAAAACTGTAAATTTACACAAAAACTGTAAAACAGAAAAACTATTTTACACAAAAACTGTAAATTTACACAAAAACTGTAAACTTACACAAAAACTGACAATTTACACAACAATTTTGAAAATTCCCGCCAAACAACGGCCACGGTCGGCTAGTCGCCTAATCGGACGGGAGGTGAATGTGAGTGGGTGCTGCAAGTGTAAATTTACAGTTTTTCTGTAAATTCACAGTTTTTCCGTAAAATTCAGTTTTTGTGTAAATTGACAGTTTTTGTTTAAATTGACAGTTTTTGTGTAAATTTATAGTTTTGGAGTAAATTTACAGTTAGGGTTTCCACCTGTCCGGGTTTGACCCGGACAGTCCGGCTTTGAGGTTCGTGTCCGGTGTCCAGTCCGGTTTGATGAAATGTCCGGGTTATGCGTTCGTTGTGAAATTGCTGCGAACAGAATTCTGTAAATTCGCCAATTTTTAAAATACGTGCGCAAACTTGCCAATAAATGTCAATTTTTAATTCTTTCAACGTCTAATGACATTAATGATTAATGACAGCGATGCCAAATCAACTGTGATGTGATGTGAAACAGCAAATAAATATAAAGTCGATATTTTTTTGACCTGACTTTGGTATTAACCAAGGATAGTGTTTTCCACTGTCCACTAGTTTGATTGAGGCTTTTGAATTTATGGTTACGTTGCAAATATAATTGAGTAAACTGAAAAGTATGGTTTATTTAAAACCAAATAAAAACATTTTCCACGGGTGTTGCAGAATAGGCTCATTATACAATAGATGAGAGATTTCTTGGCTTTAAAACCTGTGGATAAAGCACAGTATTCTATTCGTGTGTAATGACTATGGCTCCCTCGGACGACTTATGGCACTCGCATACGGCCCGTACCATAAAGGTCATCCTCGCGAGTAATAAATTTTATTAAACACTCGTTGAATAATATACCATTTTTTCTTTAGTTACATATTGGTTTTAGAACCATATGTTTCGGTGTACTCACTTCTGCTATATGTATAAGCACGCACTACATTCACTAGGTATATTTTATTTGTTTCTTTTTGGTGAAGCTATTCGCGAAAATCAGCTGCTAATAGATGGCATTGCTAAACCACAAAATGGCCGTCTGACGAGGTCGGGGAGCCGGAGGCGGAAATTCTAGGTGACGTGCCTGACAGTGTGAGTTGGTGACATCAGTGACATCGCTACGTGGATTTTTTTTAAATCAAAGTTTTCCTGGATTTACAATGTTCCACTTAAGTAGGTACACAAAACGTAAAATTCCACAGAATTATTCCCAAAATTCCGAATCAGCGAGAGAATGTCTCCGAACAAAACAACTACCTAACCTCGCAATTGACAACTGACTGACGTAAGCCGAAATTGTGATGACAGACGTTTAAAAGTATTTCCGTATCCGGTCTCTCAGTGTAGTTAAAGTATTGCCAGCAGATGTCAGACACTTTATTATTATCATTAATATTATTATTGTCCGGATTACGCAACTTCGCAAGGTGGCAAGTGGCAACCCTATTTACAGTTTTTGTGTAAATTTACAGTTTTTTCTTTCGAAGCGGCTGGAACCTCCCCATCGCGTGGATCTTTATACTCTGTGTAGATTCAACAGAAAATTTGTTATGCTTTTCGACAAATACCGTCATCACCCATAACATTTGACAACATGTTCCTTTTTTAAGGTTAATATCTCTTTTAATGGAAAGGATTATTTCTCTAATTTTCGCTGAAATGGCAGAAACTGCGAATACTTTTTTAGAACCAGAAATTAATCGTCTTTCTAACATGAAAAAGGAGGCCTTATATTTAAAAATTTAAGTTGATATGCTTAAATGGCACTTTCCGATTACCAATTGCTTCCAAAAGCCTTTCAGGTCTTCAACGGGTCACCCAATCTCCATATACCAAATTTCAGTCAAATCGATCCAGTAGTTTGGGCTATAATGTGTTTTTAGTGTTATTACAAAATTTATTTTTTTTTACCCAAAGGGCAGTAAATGCGAATGAATTATGTCTTATTTATAACAAGTATTTCAAGACCTTCCTGATGCTGACAATACATTTTAAAAAAAGTTGCTTAGGATGGTAAAATGAGAGTAAATTTAAATTGAAAATTGATGTGCCAAAACGGCACTTTCCGTGGGTCGATTGCCTCCAAACATTTTTTAGCTCTTCGACGTATAATACAGTCCCCATGTACAAAATTTCAGCCAACTCGGTACACAGGTTTCGGCTGTATCGTGTTTTTAAAGTACGTTAACAATCCCGAATATTTCAATTTTTGTCAAAAAGGCACTAAGAGTGCATACATTTTTAGAAGCAGAATTTGAAAGCCTTTCTTATGGTGACGTGAAAAATGGAGGTATGCATTTAAAATTTAAAAGTTGATGCGCCAAAATGACATTTCCGGTTGCACGATTGGCTCTAAAAGCTTTCCAGATCTAAGTTAGGTTATTAGATGCCCACGTACCAAATTTCAGCCAAATCGGTCTGGTAGTTTTGGCTGTGGCGTGTTTACAAACGTACGTACGAACATACACACAGACACATTTTAAAAACCACTTTTTTGGGTTCCTGAGACCTCAAAACGCATAGATCCGCTCTTATCTCGAATTCGAAAATTTTAGTGATTGCAGTAACTTCCCATTTTTTTTAAATTGTGATGGGGTTGGGGAGGTTAAAAAGAGAAAAATGTGGCACTTCTACGCTTCCGTAATGTTCGGGTTCGCAAAGGATCAAAGCAGAGAATTACGGTCTTCGAATTTCGACCGGCCAACCTTATTCATGAGCCACCAAAAGAGACGAGAAATGATTAGTGAAATCTGGTAACAGCTGATTGTGTTATCGTCTGCAGAATGCGCTTAGTGGGAGCGGCGTTTCCCACGAGTCATGACAAGGACGACGACTTGTAGAATGTTCAGCATCAGGGCGGAGGGTAACAGGTCGGGACAACGGCGAACGAGGACCTGGAGGCCCTCAACTCAGCCGCAAAACTGCCACGGTCAGGTCCTCGCCGCTCTTCAACGGACCAACATCACTTCCTTTTTCCTCTCTTCTACATTACGTGGAACCGTTTCACCCACTCACAAAATTTCAGACCGCCTTATCAGCTCTTGTTATTTCATTTCCGTTAGGAATCTCCACAATTCGCTGAGTAGGTAGGTACTTGCCGACTACTTACCTATATCTATGACTTGCAGTTTTTTTTACGTCTACGGTCATAATTCAAAATGTAATTGATTTTTAAAAAAGACTCGTCTTGTCTTTGTTATACCTATTAGAACAAAAAGGTTCCGTGTGAAATTATTTGTAAATTGTAACCACCACTTTTTAAATCGGGCAGAAATGAGCTTCTTCTTATAATAATGAATAGCAAATGAAGACGTTGGGAAGGCAAATTGAATAAAACGAGAAATACAACAAATAAGACTGCAACTTTAAAGGGAAAAAATGTGTTGTTGAACGTGCACCGCACGCTATCGAGCTTCATGCAAATCTTGAGACTAAAAATGCCTCAGAACTATAGTTTTCCACCCCTTAAGGGTTAATATTTTGCACTAATTTTTGGTTTGCAACATCAGTGTTGATCAGGTAATCGCTAAAGGTAGGTTCTATTTATTGAAGGCTCCAATTTATCGCAACAGAATAACCTACAAAGTCAAGGAAGCTTATCACCATTAAAATAACATTTTTTGAAGAAACAGTATCTACATCTAACGTTTTCGACCCTATTATGGACCTTATCGCCATTATTACAAAGAAATTAAATCGCCCAGTTTTTAGTCACTTTTTGCCAGGACTGTATACGTTCGAAACTTCCTCACGTCTTGCCTTCTCTTTTGACCTTGAGCCTCAGACTCACTCAGTCAGACCTATTGACTACACAAGACGAGAACAGTGTTTTGTCACGTTTGTGTTTTAAAGTTTAAAGTAGCATGGAATTTACCCGAATTTACTAGCTGGATTTTAACCAATGTTAAGTTTAAATAAAAATAGAATAAAAATCAATCACTGACCCTATTTAAAACGTTTCAGTTAGTCGTTGCGAGTAAGTCCGTGAAAAAACCCCGCTTTAACAATTTAAAACGTGAACGCTGAGTAAACGGTTGAAGATATAACAAAGAATTGTTGGCTACGAAAAGATCTACCAAAAAGTCCGCGGCAGCATATAGGTATCTATGAAGAATAGCCCACAGCATAGTCAAACCGATTTTTACAAAAAATTAAAACACAAAAACAATTATTGTAGGCTACGTATCATACAGGGTGGTCCAACGAAAAGTTTCCACCCCGAATATCTCGTGAACGGAGCGAAATATAAAAATTTGCTCGAACAGGTGGATTTTCATTTTGAGGGGGACACCTAAATTCGCCCTTGGTGAAATTTTTCCTCACACCCCCTGACCCCTACTAACCCCCTCTTCAAAAATTCAAATGGCAACCCCCCACTTGTGATGCATTATTTCAAAGCTAATTTCATTGTCAATCCAACGCTGTAAGAATTTTTGAGCTTTATTTAACTCCAGCGCCCTCTATGGTCAAATTTTAAATTACATTAGGGCCATTCGTAATACATCAATTGAAAGGGTTTAGCATTCTTTCTAAACCGATGCAACAATTTTTGAAATCCATCCACTCGTTCAAAAGTTACAGGCGTAAACTTGAAGGATTTCTAGGCCCAAAACCAGCTCATGTTCTTCAATGTAACTTTTGAACGAGTGAATGGATTTCAAAAATTCTTGGATCGTTTTACTGAGAATTTCAAACCCTTTCAAATAATGTATCACGGAGGGCCCTAATGTAATTTAAAATTTGACCGTAGAGGGCGCTGGAGTTGATCAAATCCCAGAAATTTTCACATCGTTGAGTTGGCAATTAAATTTGCTTTAAAATGATGCATCACAAGTGGAGGGTTACCATTTGAGATTTTGAAGTTGGGGTTAGTGGGGGTTAGGGGTTGCGTTGTGGAATTTCACCAACCGCGGATTAAAGTGCCCCCCTCGAAACAAAAATCGACCTGTCCGAGCAAATTTTTATATTTCGTTCTGTTCACGAGATATTAGGGGTGGAAACTTTTGGTTGGACCACCCTGTATATACTTATATGCTGTCGCGGACTTTTTTGTAGATCTATTTGTTGCCAACAATTCTTCTATATAAGATTTTGTTCCATCTCGAAACGTTTAGATAGCGTTCGCAAAAGAGACGCACTTTGTCCCCGGATTTATCGGAGGCGCTATGTAAACGTAGGCGAGGCGCTATATAGTCATATAAATCTGGATATAATGTAATCAACCGATTTGCCCCAAAATCGCAACATCATTTACAGGGTGCTCACTGAACGTGTAAAACGCGTAAAATTTCACCTCGATGTCTTCAGTAGTTTCGACTTTACAATCGTCAACAATAGCTAGAAAAGTCAGAAGCTGTCATGAATCATTGTTGACCATTGTTAAACTTTGTTACGTTACGTACGTAAAGTGGTTGTGAATAAGCTCTTACTCTTGACTGGGCTCTTATGTTATCTAAGGGTTGAGTATACACAGTAAAAAATTTCGTGTTAAAAATAACAACATGAGGCCATTCATTTTCGTGTAAAAGTTTACCATCAGGTGAAACGGTAAATTTTACCAGATGAGTTGGTGTTAAATATTTACCAAATTACTACACAAATCAGTGTAAAATTAACCATCTAATCTGGTATATTTAACCACAATTTGTGTTAGTTTCCTTGTTACACCGCTAAGGGTAAATGTGCACAAAAATTGGTGTAAAACCATTTACTTTTTTTACTCCGCTTAGTGTAACCTGCACAAAAATTCATACATTATTCATACATTATTTGCAGAAACATTTATTAAACATAAGAACATAAGAAAATGTGTTTAACGAAACGAAAAACAAACAAAAAAACAAAAAGTAATCTATGTAACGACGAAAATATGTTTCGGTACCAGGTACATTTGTGGGATTTCGGGTCGCACTTACACTTATACATTGTTCCCTCACTGCTGCTGCAATCACTGGCTTGGTGATTGTAGATACATCATTTTGTGGCATTCTTGTACTTAAATTTATATTTTATAACATCCATCACCTTTATCTGCACAATAACACAAAGCAACCACAATAAATTTGAAAAACAGATTTCTCAATGATAGCTGTGGTTGCTGCCCTTTAAGCGCAATTTATAGTTCGCACGTAAACGGAAGCGGAGACGGAGACGGAAGCGCAAGAAAGTTAAACCATACAGTTTTAAACGGATGCATTTATAGTTCGAACGTAAGCGCAAACGGATACGGGCGGAACGTAAGCAAAACGGAAGAGATGGCCAAGTTTCATCTCTTCCGTTTACGTTTCTTCCAGGCGACCAATCAAATGGAAGGATGCTACGAACACCGACGACATCGTTCGAGGTTTTCCGATCCTCGTCAGCTGTTTGGCTGTGTTGCTGACCTATCCAACCATATCCAACCTCGCCCTCCCCAACCACCATCCCACCCCACCCCAAGTCAAGACCAAGGGGTTGTAGTTGCAGAGTTGGCAGACATCTTCCTTTCCTTTGGAAACTTGGTAGAGAGAAGGTCTATCCAGAGTTTATTGAATTTTTTCTGTGTGCTTTTTTTTCTTTGTGTTTTGTAGGTATGGATGAGGGTCTGTTAATTGCCCTTGTGGAAAAACACCCCAATCTATACGACAAAACGCGAAAAGATTTTAAAGATGCCCGCATAAGGGAGAATTCGTGGGAGGAGATCGCGGCGGCCATGAATCAACCTGGTAAGCTGCAAGAAATATTTTCAATACACGGATAATAAATGGTTTTCATGTAGTCGAAGAGTGCCAACGCGTGTGGATGAACATAAGAAACCGCTTCGGCCGTGAGAGGAAGAAGAAGAAAACCACCCCTTCTGGAAGCTCTCAGACGGTCGAGGAAGCATGGTCCCTCTTTCCTGCTTTAGGTTTCTTGGAGGAGCACGTGAAACCTCGACAGTGAGTATCTTATCCTAATAATAATTGCTTGCTTGAAAATAGTGAAAAGATGAATTTTAATTTGTGATCATAATTGCAGGTCCACAGGCAATTTGAAGAGGAAGGCCCCTAGGAGCACCTCACCATCGCCCAATACTTCCCGCGCGAGCAGTGTGGTAGGTGAGCGCCCTGGCAGTGGTTTGGGTGAGCGTCCTGGCAGTGGTTTGGGTGAGCGTCCTGGCAGTGCTTCGAGTGGGAGTCTGCCCGAAGAGCCCCCTCCATGGGACACCATGGCTGTTTTAACCCAGCCTTTCAGCGATGACGCCGAGGGAGATCCGCTCTTGCAGCAGAGCCAAGGCTGGGACATGGAGAGGGGTGAAGCTGAGGATGAGTCTCTCCACCTCGTGCATGAAAGGGATGCTACACCAGCGAAAGAGCCTGTCGCTTTGAATGTAGCAGGTCCCAGCAAACCTACCAAGAAGTCTAATCAGAAACTGGAGGAGCAGATAGCATCCACAGCTGCACAGATTTCTGCCTTTGTGACAGCTCGCAACAAGCAGGATTCGGATGTTGCTTTTGGTAATTACGTTGGTTTGACCTTACAAGAAATGCCCAAAAGGCACAAAAATAAGGCCAAACTAGCCATAATGGAGGTTTTGGACCAATTTTCTACAGAAGATTAGTGATTTTTATTTTATGTTAATAATTTTGTAATAAAAATGTTGTATTTAGAACATAAAACTAAAACAATTTACAAATGGGGTTGTCTTCCTTCCTGCACTCTCGTATACTGCCAAGGTACCTCTCCTACAGGTGATGTGAAATATTCACTGAGGGCATCTCTTAATTGGTAAATACTTTTTGGGGCGTTGTTTGCAGATAATCTACCAACAGACTGCAATCCCTCTGTTTCGTTTCTCCACTGGCCATCAGGAGCGTCACCGGAGTCAACATAACCAACAGGGCAATATATTTTTCCATTTTCTTTTTGCAAAAAATTGTGTAGGCATACTGTGGCCTTCACAATAACGTCAATGTGATCAACTTTGGCGATTATTGAATTTCGTAAAATTCGCCATCGGGCCGCCAAAATTCCAAAGGTGTTTTCTATTATCCTTCGTGCCCTAGACAGCCGATAATTAAAAATTCGCTGCCTCATCTGCAAATGACGTCCTGGATAAGGTCTCATAATATAATGCTTCAGAGGAAAGGCTTCATCGGCGACTAGCACATGAGGCATTTTAATTTTTGTCCTTGGTAAGCAGGAAGGCTGGGGCACATTAAGGTTGTTTTCATCCGGTGCTTGTCCAAAAATAGACTCCCTGAAAATCCCTCCATCACTTTGTGATCCATAAGCACCAATATCCACAAGCGTAAATTGATAATTTGCATCTGCACAAGCTAATAACACTATACTAAAAGTCTTTTTGTAATTAAAAAATTGTGAGCCACTTCTGGGGGGTGCTTGAATATTGATGTGCTTCCCATCTATTGCACCAATGCAATTAGGGAAATTCCATTTGTTGAAGAACTGACTTGCAATCGATTGCCATTCTTCTGTTGTCTCCGGGGCTTTTAAATAAATTGGAGACAGAATATCCCATATTGCTTCACATGTTTCTTTAATAATCTTATGGACTGTGGTAAGTCCCATTTGGTACATTCACGCAGTAGTCTGCATTGATGAGCCTTGGGATAGGAAACTGTAACATTATTTATTTCACATATATTTTAATATCAGTAAATACATACTGCAAAGTGACTGCTATCCTCTCTTCAGTTGAGATAGAGTCTGGTAAAGTCCTGCTTCGTTTAATCCTGGGTGATATTAAATTGTGAAATTTGTCGAACACAGCAACACTCATCCTTGTATATTTAAAAAATTGCTCTGGGTCCATGCGTTTCATAGGTAAAAACGTCGTAAAATAAAATCCTTTACCTTTTCTGTTTGCATTTATAGGTCGTACTTTCCATCGACGACGCCTACGCCTAGGTTTTGCTTTAATGTAAGAATAACTTAGAGTCAGAAAAACACAGGGTGGTACAAATGTATTTTATTTTAATCAATTTATTTATCACTTGGAAAAGAGGTTATAAGCAACTTATGTCAATAGTGTCAATTTCACATGTCACAACTGACACTTGACAGCAAAATTTGACACTCTACGAAAAATCTTGCGTTGCTTGCGTCAATCTATAATTTGGGCCTGTGCGATTCTTACGTATCCGCTTCCGTCTCCGTCTCCGCTTCCGTTTACGTCCAAACTATAAATTGCGCTTTAGTTGTAGGGGATCGACTTAAAATTAACAGAAGGAGCTGTTCTGCGCGCGCATACGTGATTAACCGCAAATATAGTCAAAATAACCACTACCACGTGTAGACTTAACCAAAAACACAAGTACCTATAACCATTTACAGTGTAAAATGACAACACGGTGTTCCTATTTACACCTAAAAAGTAAAGTTAAGTTGAAGTGGTTACAATAAATTCTCATGTGGTAAATTCTATTCTATATTCGGTAAAATTTCTACCAAATTAATTTTACCAATACAAGGTGGTAAACTAGTGTACCTAGCTTTATTTTGCATCGTTTCACTAAAATTTATGGATGCGCCGGCGCCGGGATAGTTATATTGTAATTTATACTTATAATATCTGAATAAAGAAATGAGAATAACGTCCAGCAGATAAAAGATTTGAATTATTCTGTCACAGTACCTACAGGCGTATTTTTCAATTTTTTGCAATCTTACAATAAGTAGTAGTTCAGAAAGCGTCAATTGAATTTCAGAATTCATCAGTTAGTTCAAATTCAGAAAGCGTCAATTGTATTTCAGAATAGTCAAATTAATTTCAGAATGCGTCAATTGAATTTCCGAAAACATCAATTGAAATTCAGAATTCGTCAATTGTAGTTCAGAAAACATCATTTGTATTTCAAAATGCATTGTTAATTCAGTTGCTTCGGCATTCTGAACTACAATTGACGGATTCTGAAATTCATTTGACTAATCTGAACTACATTTGACGCTTTCTAAATTTCAATCGATTAATCTGAAATACATTTGTCGGATTCTGAAATTTACTTGATGGATTCTGAAATTCAATTGTAGCTTTCTGAACTCCATCTGGAAAAGGTGTAGTTACTTATTGTTGAAATAATATAAAATACCAATACAACTTCATTTTTTAAATCCAAAGCACAATAGTTAGCTCAAGTCATTGCCGTGGGAGACGCAGATCGTACTCTGCTGAAATTATCACTCGAGACGATCGGAAGAGTTGTAGACCTTTTATGACACTCCAACAAAGATGATTTCATTTATTTTTGAGGTAAACTACTAACATAATCTTATAGAGTTACATATCATATAATCAATTTACACTGAATTGACAGCAGCGACAAAATTTAAAGAGACCGTAAATTTTTTTGAAAGATTTTTGCAGATAATGAAGTTTCCTTATTCTTGTTAGCCATGCTCTTAGTTAGGTAGAAAATTATGGACAAAGTTGATGTTGGCACACAATGATAGAGAGAGTTTGCTTAATATAGAGGATCAGCTGATTTCTCGAATCTCGAATAAGAGCGCAGAAGATCTTTGAAAAAACTGAAGTTTCCAATGGAGCAGTGGAAAATTTCGAATTCCAACACGTAAACTCTACCTTCCATGATCGATTTTAATAAAAAAACGGCTTCCAGGCTTACAAAAATTTTAAATTCAATTTCTTCCCTTTTGTATAATTATTAGGCCCGTTATTTTCGCCTCCGGAAAAGGCTAACTGCAATAATAATCCTCTATTAGGGCAATTAACCGATAATTCAGTTAATGGTAAATGAATGATTGTAAATTCTTGTTCTAAAAATATATTTACAGCATTATATGTACAATTCCAACCGAAAAGAATGAAAATTCTGATTAAAAAATGACGGACCGACAGTGAATGACGTAAAGTTACAGTTGGTGACAGTAGGTATACCGGGTGACAACGAGACCATTATTTATTTCAACTACTACGATAAAAATCTGAAAAAAACAATAAACACGGCCATCGGGCATCATCTTTTGACACTCGTGCATTCCAACATTTTGTCATTTGCGGCGGTTTTGGCAGAAATGGGTCAGTATTTTGAATTCTTAAATGGGACACCCGGTAAATTAATATTAATTTTTAGAATTTAGGAGTCCGAGTATTGCAGTGTCATTTTGTTTTCTTTTTGGTGAAGTGTTGTTGCTCATTTTTTGTGGTCTAAAATGCCAATTTTATGGTACGCACAAAATTATCTGTT
Organism: Pycnomerus fuliginosus; assembly: GCA_963924575.1. Lineage (NCBI taxonomy): Eukaryota > Metazoa > Arthropoda > Insecta > Coleoptera > Zopheridae > Pycnomerus > Pycnomerus fuliginosus. The sequence goes on from OZ004622.1 coordinate 25,253,461, forward strand.
TTCATGGATTACAAGGTGTGCCAACATGATAGGTACCATTTGAAAAAAAAATGAGAAAATCTCAAAAAACGTTTTTCAATCGTTATACCTAAGCCCTAGAAATAAGGTTTAAATGAGTTCAAACCAAAAAAATTTAATTTTGTGCCAATACTTACCTCCATAAAAAAACAAAAATGGACAAGAATCTTGCAAGAAAGCGAAACCAAGTGAAAGTTTTAATTATTAGTTGTCAGATCGATGGTTTAGTAACATTCGTTTGTCGACAAAATAGAAAAAGCTCATGAAAATCACTCTACAAGACCCAAAATAACATCTAGATTCCAAAAATGTAAAAATATACCGGGTGTCCCGTTTAAAAATTCAAAATTGTAGCCATTAACCATTAGCCGGCGAAACCGGAGGTGGTAAAAAGTTGGTCAATATGTCAAAATATGACGTTCAGTGAGTACCCGTTCTATAAAACCTCTCAAATCTGGCAAGCTCCTAATTTCCACCCGCGTCATATAAATTTTAGACTTCAAATTTCACAATGTCAAATAACGTGCCTGATGCCAAACGTTTTGCGCTTAAAGTTTTTCAGAGAAATAGAGAGAAATTTGGATTCGTTTCATCAAAATAATGGTGTAAGAACGTTTTGCTGGTGATTTGATTAAGGTAAAATTGCAGGAAGAACTCAGTGGATGTGAAGTTTGCTCCGCTAAATTGCTCCGAAAAATGGATGCCGTTTACGTCCGGCAACGCAGCAAATTCACCTGCCTGATTGTTGTAAACCAAGATGACAACTAAATGTCAAAATTAAAAACGCAATTTACCACGATATAGAGGACTTTTAGGCAATTACCTCACTGAAAATGGTTCCATTTGAACATTATGGATCATACCACGTCCACTTTCGTAGGTTTCTTGCAAAAATTACTTAACAAAATCACTGCTTAAAGTTGCTCGTGTCAGGGCCCCAAATCTGCGTAATAAGGTCAACGTAGATCAAACCAATGTCCAAAACATTTAGGTGCATTGCCTATGATGGCATTTTCATAAAGAAATTTACAAAAAAAATATGGGAACCGTCTGCTCCCTCGCAAAATATAGTTGATAGAATCGAGACATGGGGGCGTCCCCAAACAGGTCAAGGAGGTCAACGTAGATCAAACCAATGCGCGGAACACTTAGAGGCAACGCCTACGATGACATTTAGAGAAAGAAAATTTTAAAAAAATAATGGGAACCTCCTGCTCCCTCGCAAAATATAGTTGATAGAGTCGAAGACATGGGGCCGGCCCCAAACAGGACAAGGAGGTCAACGTAGATCAAGCCAATACACGAAACACTTAGAGACAACGCCAACGATTAGATTTAGAGAAAGAAAATTTAAAAAAAATAATGGGAACCTCCTGCTCCCTCGCAAAATATAGCTGATAGAGTCGAAGACATGGGGGAGGCCCCAAACAGGACAAGGAGGTCAACGTAGATCAAGGCAATGCGCGAAACACTTAGAGGCAACGCCAACGATTAGATTTAGAGAAAGAAAAGTTAAAAAAAATAATGGGAACCTCCTGCTCCCTCGCAAAATAGGTATAGCTGATAGAGTCGAAGACATGGGGGCGGCCCCAAACAGGACAAGGAGGTCAACGTAGATCAAGCCAATGCGCGAAACACTTAGAGGCAACGCCAACGATTAGATTTAGAGAAAGAAAATTAAAAAAAAATAATGGGAACCTCCTGCTCCCTCGTAAAATATAGCTGATAGAGTCGAAGACATGGGGGCGGCCCCAAACAGGACAAGGAGGTCAACGTAGATCAAGCCAATGCGCGAAACACTTAGAGGCAACGCCAACGATTAGATTTAGAGAAAGAAAATTAAAAAAAAATATGTCGATAAAATCGAAGACATGGGGGCGGCCCCAAAACAGGATAAGGGGGTCAACGTAGATCAAACCAATGCGCGAAACACTTAGAGACAACATCTACGATGAGATTTAGAGAAAGAAAATAAAAAAAAAATTATGGGAACCCCCTGCTCCCTCGCAAAATATGATGATAAAATCGAAGACATGGGGGCTGCCCCAAACAGGATAAGGAGGTGAACGTAGATCAAACCAATGAGTGAAACACTTAGAGACAACATCTACGATTAGTTTAAAAAATTCGATTTTGAGTTATATTCTCCTCATCTAAATCTACGATTAGATTTAGAGAAAGAAAATTTTATAAAAATAATGGTAACCCCCTGCTCCCTCGCAAAATATGATGATAGAATCGAAGACATGGGGGCTGCCCCAAACAAGATAAGGAGGTCAACGTAGATCAAACCAATGCGTGAAACACTTAGAGGCAATACTTACGATGGGATTGAGGTAAAGAAAATTAAAAAAATTAATGGCAACCATCTGCTCTCTCGCAAAATATGCCACCCCTATATCTCAATTTTATTAACATATTTTGCGAAGGAGCAGGTGGTTCCCATTAGTTTCTATTTAATTTATTTACCTTAATCTCATCGTAGGCATAGCCTCTAAGTGTTTCACACATTGGTTTGATCTACGTTGACCTCCTTTGTTCTATTTGGGGCCGCCCCATGTCTTCGATTCTATCAACATATTTTGGGAGGGAGCAGGTGGTTCCCATTAATTTTTTAAAATTTTCTTTAACTCAATCTCATCATAGGTGTTGCCTCTAAGTGTTTCGCGCATTGGTTTGATCTACGTTGACCTCCTTTGTCCTGTTTGGGGCCGCCCCCATGTCTTCGACTCTATCAGCTATATTTTGCGAGGGAGCAGAAGGTTCCCATTAGTTTTTTTTAATTTTGTTTCTCTAAATCTAATCGTTGGCGTTGCCTCTAAGTGTTTCGCGCATTGCCTTGATCTACGTTGACCTCCTTGTCCTGTTTGGGGCCGCCCCCATGTCTTCGACTCTATCAGCTATATTTTGCGAGGGAGCAGGAGGTTCCCATTATTTTTTTTTAATTTTCTTTCTCTAAATCTAATCGTTGGCGTTGTCTCTAAGTGTTTCGCGTATTGGTTTGATCTACGTTGACCTCCTTGTTCTGTTTGGGGCCGCCCCCATGTCTTCGATTCTATCAACTATATTTTGCAAGGGAGCAGGAGGTTCCCATTATTTTTTTAAAATTTTCTTTCTCTAAATGTCATCGTAGGCGTTGCCTCTAAGTGTTCCGCGCATTGGTTTGATCTACGTTGACCTCCTTGACCTGTTTGGGGCCGCCCCCATGTCTCGATTCTATCAACTATATTTTGCGAGGGAGCAGACGGTTCCCATATTTTTTTTGTAAATTTCTTTATGGAAATGCCATCATAGGCAATGCACCTAAATGTTTTGGACATCGGTTTGATCTACGTTGACCTTATTACGCAGATTTGGGGCCCTGACACGAGCAACTTTAAGCAGTGATTTTGTTAAGTACTTAATTTTTGCAAGACACCTACGAAAGTGGACGTGGTATGATCCATAATGTTCAAATGGAACCATTTTCAGTGAGGTAATTGCCTAAAAGTCCTCTATATCGTGATAAATTGCGTTTTTAATTTTGACATTTAATTGTCATCTTGGTTTACAACAATCAGGCAGGTGAATTTGCTGCGTTGCCGGACGTAAACGGCATCCATTTTTCGCAGCAATTTAGCGGAGCAAACTTCACATCCACGAAGAACTCAATTATAATTTTTGACTACAAAAAAATTACGCCTCGACCTTTTTGACAAACATTACACAAATTTCTAACCTAAATGAGCGTTTGGAGGATTTATAGAACGGGTTCCGACTGTATGTTCATTACTGATTTTTGTTCAGATTTTTATCTTATCAATTGAAGAAGGTTCTTGGTTTTGTTGTCACCCGGTAAGTAACAGGATATTAACATTGAAAGGAAGATGTTGTCAGAAATGTGACAGATGATGTCGTTATTTGTAAGAAAAGCGTGAAATTAGTCACACGGGCCAGCGGTCTTTTTTTCTGTTATTGTTGCAACTACCACTTGCAAATGAAAGATGGAGAGGTACCTGCCGCTTTCTTGACTGTCCAATTGTCCATTATTTTAGTTTTCAAAATTCATCCCTTAAAGTTGATCTGACCGACCTGGCCGTGATCCGAGCTTCATTAGGGCATACACGTGTACCAAATTTCAGTACCTAATAATAACTGTTTGCGTTCGCAATTTACGCGACAGAAAGAAACTCATCATCACTTCAGCATTTCAGTTCACAATATACCTAGTTATTAAAAACCTGTTGATATTTACATTGCGGATATTAAGGGCCTATTTCATAATAAAAGTTAAAGGTCCTTTAAAGTTAATGTCGACTTTAAAGGGAATTTTGATCAATCAGGAGCAGTCCTTTTGAAACGTTGCTAAGAAAATATTTAAAGGACACTTTAATTTTGATTCTGAAATCAACCCTTAGTTTTGCAAAGTTAGGACCCGTTTATCCATGACGATGCACATTTATCGCAAACTGAAAGCCAATTGCCTAGCAGCTAGCGTTCTGGTTGGCTACAATCTGTCAGTTTGAAGCTAAGGCCGCCCTAAGCCTACCTTTAAACTGACAGATTGTAGCCAATCAGAAAGCTAGCTACTAGGTAATTGACATCCCACTTTCCGGTAACTAGGCATCAATAAACCTTCGCTAGTTAATTTATTATTCCAGTTAGCAAGCACAACAAGTTGACCAAACTTCCTTATTAGCCTAAAGACAACTAAAATTGGTGGATGCGCCGGGATAGTGATTGTACTACTTTTTCGCATATCCAAACAAAGATCAAAGAATAATCATCGAATAGAAGTTCCGCAAATTAAAGACCGGAGTTACTCTGTCACAGTTATGATTAATAAATGTACCTATACAAGCTTTTTACTTCTTGCAAAATGACTAGAACTTATGAGTCTGATACGGGGGAATTTCCGCTATCGTTCCCAATTGAGAGAAGCTTCCTTTCAACAATATTGTGTATTGTCGAAAATATTTTGTGGAAATGTCTAACATTTTGACAGGATCCACACTACCTACTTATGTATCAAAACACGTTATATAACCATCATGGCTATATAAAATTCGTTGGAGAAGGAGAGGGAAAACAGTTATTTCCTCGACGGTATTTCTTCTCTTGTATAAAACTCATATTAGCGGTTTTTCTTCTTTTGCTGCAAGAAGATTTATAACTTTGCTATATAACGTGTTTTCCCAGATAACACAAACACATACAATGAATGAACAGTGGATATTCATCCATGAATATGCGAACTTAGTATGTATCACTATACATTGTGAATAACCCATGAACATTCTGTGTATCACCAAAATGTCGTTTTTTTGGTACCTGGTAGCATCAAAATACATCCGCCCGAGTTTCATGAGAATATCAAATTGATATACCTATGGATATTGGGTAAATAATTTCCATGCATGAAAATGCATAGAATATTCATGGGATATCCATTTTTCACATGAATATACAGGGATAAACACAGTGTATACCATGGATATTCCTAAAATGTTCAGTCAGCTATTTTATGTATATTTCCTTAGCATACAGGACTATTCACGGCATAATTGGCGTACCGTACACCACTTGAAGAAGGAAATGAATAGCGTGGCCTCAGGTCTGTGGATACCACGTACCATTTCAAGTCCTCAGCACCAGGCACCAATCTGAATCAAAATGATGTTATAATAGTGTGGTTAAATTTTGCAGTAAGCTTTATACCATTGAGAGGTTTTATGCGCAGCTAATTGTTCCATGCGCGCCATCTATCGGCGACAAACTTCAACCTGGATATGAGTCGCATATTCTGGATTTCATTTGGATATTCATTGTAACGAGTGTTATGTATGTACACCGCATGTTCAGGTGACTTCGTATGAATATTGCATTTAAATACATGTAACCATACGAAACGATAATGTGGTGAAAATATGGCGAGGCAACTCCAGGAATATTCAGATGTTCATTTGACATACGGATGCATTTCAGAATATTCCTGGAGATGATATGAACTTATTCTTCCCGCATGAAAATGTTCATGGCAAATACATATAATATTCGGTATATTCTGAATACAAAATGAACATTTTCTGAATATTCTTGTCTTGTGATATCTGGGTTGTTACTTTCATTTTTAAATTTCTTTCATCCGAAAAACCATTAACTCGTGTCGTTGAGAACTGCATTCATGTAACTCAAGCCATATTACAAGAGGCAATTATGACTTTATCTAACAAATAAATTGGAATTCCCCTGAAACCACGTCCAAGATTAAGTACGCAGAAAGTGGGGCGAAGGCAAAACACTCTTGTCTCGATCACATTGAGCCATTGCCTGGTGGTTTTGAATTACATATCGTGCAACATCCACCCACAGTAATTCGAAGTAGCCTCAAGTCATGTCCGTTAAAAATCTCACGCCGTCGACCACCAAAAAACTCGCGGTGTGGCCACCATCTTGTGAGGCCAGAACAATGGGAGCTACACCGCAATGCGAGCGACAAACGCGTAATAAACTCATTTATGAATTGCATATTTGCTTTTACGACCTGAGCCTGCCACGTTTTCCGTCTAGGAATTCATCGCAACAGTGGTTAGAAACTAATTCGCAATTGTACCTAGTAATAATAATATTGGTAATCTTCGTACAGTCGGAAACTTCAATCGAATTGCAGCGATCCAGTCGACCAAATGAGTCGTCGTAGTGGGGTGGGCATTTCGAAAATCCACTACTGTACCTGTCCGACGCTCGTGAAGCACAAAATAGACTTTAACACCCCTGACTAGTGACTAGGCCTTTTCTCTTGAGAAGAAATTGGCCCTCTAGGTATCCGAAGAAAATAATCATTGAAAACTATAAAATTAGGACTAAACTCCATTCATTTTCTATTGAAAATCTAAAATTTTTCTGGAACTATACAACCCTAATTTGTAAGGGCCTGTACTTTTGACAATTTGATAGAAATTTAGCGGGAAAGCAAAAACATTGCTTAACCCAAATCTTCTAGGATTTGTTTTTATTGTTAGAAGCAGTGTCACAGATAAACGTACCTGGGGCTTTTTCGTGAATATTTTTCTTTGCACTTTACTCAAAACTGCAAGCACACGAAGGCCATTTTGGGCCAATTCAGAGCAATTGCAAAATTTTGACATTTGTCATGTTTTCTGACGTATCGCATTGAAATCGCTTCTATCAACTCACCTGTTAGTAAAATTCCTTGCAAAATTTCCTCATACCAACATAAAATTCAAATTTTGACATTCTGTCACTTCAATAGAAAATGAATGGAGAGTATATAGGAATAGCTACAAGGTGATTCATTCAAAACCTTCCCCTAGGTACACTAAGTGTAAGATCACCGCGACCATTCGCCACTATACACTATGCCTACCTATCACAAAAGTTTTTGACGTACTTAGGTATGTCAAAAGTATCAAGAAATTTACAACTCTCAATGGGAAAATTCTTACCTTCCAGACTAAAAGGTTTGGGCTTTCTTCTGATGGCTCACTTATTATTGTCAATGAAATAACATGGGGAAATAAATTTTCAACAATGGTAGAGAAAAAAAAATTAACAACTACCTAATACCATAATTTTATGTCGCCGGAAAGATGTAAAATTACATTTTCTGATGGTATTCCTATTAACATTCCCTACACATTACTTACTTACCTACGTACTTTCTTACTTGGAGAAAAGTCCTCACAAGTTGTTTCTCTTTTCACCACCGCGTTTCTCACTTTCTCAGTCCGTCCTTCTTGGTCGTTCTCTTGCTCTATTTTGGTGATTTTTGCTTCGAACACATGTCCTTCTACCTTCTACCTTCTCTTTCAGTGCTTTAGCACTTTAACTTTCTGTCTGTCTCTCGTATTTTTTAATTCTGTTCATTCTAGTCTGATTTTCCAATCATCTCATTTCTACAGTTATGTACTTTACTTTTTTGTCATTTTCTCAGAGTTCATATTTGTGCATGATGTAAGAGTATCGAAGTTACAACCTTGTCGACCACTTGCACTCATGTATTTTGGTATTTTTTTCTTTCCTAAAAACGTGTACCTATTTACCTAATGCTTCCTTTCATTTCTTCTTTCATTTTCCCATCCTCTGATAATATTGCACCTTAATACCTGAACTTCTGTACTCAGCTCTTCATTTACTAGTTTTATTGAGTAATGCTGTTTATTTCTCCTCAGTATCATGGTCGTTGCTTTTTCCTTACTAACCTTTACTTTTATTTCTTCCAGTGATCTTTTAAAGGGTTCCATATTTCTGTTTAGGCGCCTTTTCGCCAACTTTATTCATTTTCCAAAATCTGATATCGTTTTGCACTAGAAACCAAATTTTTCTACGACCGCTATTGTAAATAGCCAATTTTGTACCTACAATCTACAAAATAAGTAAGCTGGTCCTTACGCACAGCGCGCGTAAAGAGTAAAAATCGCACAGGTTTATCAGACTGGCTTGAGTACATCAAATGACTGCATTGAGATAAAAAATTTCCACCTCTCAACTTCCAGCATCATATTATTTGGTGTCTCCCTTGCAATTAAAGCGCAAAGTGAAATCAATGAAAATTTGAAAAAAATTTGCGCAAAATGAGGTTGGTTTATGTCGCAGGACTCCGGAAATACCTAAGAACCGGCAGATTTTATTTCTTCACTATTTTCTTGAACCTTTGAGCAAATATTTTGAAGAAATCGTTGAATGCTGGCAGCTTTATAATACCTACCCACATTTATTGCTATTAATTTGAGCAATTCTCGATTCATAATTGTCCAGTAATTTGTAATTATAATTGTCGACTTTTGTCTTCTGGACTTACGTTTTTAACCTCCCCACTCCTTTTCACCACTTAAAAAAAAGGGAGGTTACTGCAATCACTAAAATTTTAGAATTTGAGATAGCACCAGGTCTCAGGAACTTAAAAAAGTGGTTTTAAAAATGTGTGTATGTATGTACATACAGTCGGGGACTTTGAAAATGCCCACCCCACCGCAACGGTTGACTTGGTCTACTGCATCACGTTGCGAGACAGTCGACCAAGTGAGTCGTCGCGGTGGGGTGGGCATTTTGAAAGTCCTCGACTGTACGTTTGTACGCTCGTTTGCACACACGCCACAGCCAAAACTACCAGACCGATTTGGCTGAAATTTGATACGTGGGTATCTCATAACCTAACTTAGATTTGAAAAGCTTTTGGAGCCAATCGTCCAACTGGAAGTGCCTTTTTTGCAAGACTACTTTGAAATTTTGACGTAACTATAAGAAGGGCCTTCAAATTCTGCTTCCAATGATATAATTCGCTCTTAGTGTCTTTTTGACAAAAAGCTAAAAAATTCGAGATTTTTAACCAACTTTAAAATCACGGTACAGTCCAAACAATTCAACCGATTTGGCTTAAATTTTGCACCGAAAAACTCAAACATTTTTTAGGTAATCAGCTCACCGCGAGTGCCACTTTGGTACATCAACTTTGAATTTTTAAAATTGTATTCATTTAAATTTAAAGAATAGATCCATAGCTCAAAGTGGCTTGTGTAATTAAACGAAAAGACAACACAAAGTCTTGCCACTAAATTTATTATGGAATTTAGGAAACGGAGTTGCTTTGCTACATGTTTCGACTTACAAAGTCATCTTCAGGCTAAAACTGGAATTCTTAAGGATTAAATTTGAGGTTACATGTTATATAAATAAACGTTCTAATTAGATTTCACACTAAAATGTCACTAAAAATGCCGCTTGTTTTCTTAATATATAACTAATAAAGTTTCTTTTGACTTTTCTTGTCAATTCAAGTGATAAATGTCAAAAATCTTTGATTTATTATCCTTAAAACACGTCAGGGGTAAAGTGCTTTTAGAGAAGGCGTGTTTTATAGCAAATATAAGAAGCTAATTCAAATACACCATAGAAACTGTATAAGATATTAGTATTAGAAAAAAATATTGTATCCCCAAACTATTAAGGTATAAAATCATTATTTGCATAAAACATTCATTGCTACTTACTATATATAATCTGTGCTATAAATATAAAACACTAGTACCTATTTTATTTTTCATAAAACACTCAACAGGTTGCTACGGTAGCAAATAGTATTAATTAGTTCTGTGATATCGACATTAGAATAAATTGTCACTGTTATGTATAATGTCTTATTTATTTATACTCTAATAGTGGACATCAGTTTGTGGATAAAACGTTATATGGCACTCGTGTCTTATCAGCATTTTAGACACTTAAAAAATTAGACACACGACCTTCGGTCTCGTGCCTAAACTTTTCTTGCATGTCTAAAATTCCTTATAAGACACACATATGTACCATAAATAACTATTAACAAGGTAGATTAGATTCGTATTTTAACAGTAAATAAAGAGAAAACAATTCAAGGATGCAACAGTTAAAATTAGTCGCTAGCTATAACTATGGTCAAAATATGGCCAAAATAGCACATTGCCACATTGCCTCGATAATAACTAGTAATAATGTATTAAATTGATTTTGTTTGTTTTTAACATTAGCTATAGAATAAAATAGAATATTACACTCAACGATGAAGATGCTTTATATAATCGTGAAAGATAGACCACTCGCTCCTTCGTCGCTCGTGATCGAACACTTTTCGACCAGCGATAAAGCATCTCTTTATCGTCTTGTACAATAAATAACTGTTGTGAGGTTTTAGGAAAAGGGAAAAGGTTTAAAAAGCCTTTTCTACCTTTCAAAAATCTTTCTTTGCTTTTAGCAAATTATGGTACAGATAAGCCCCCGGGACACGTATTTTTTCTACGTATGTACAAACAAAAAAACGACTAAGGACGCATGTCGATCCTTAATTCGACTCTTGAAAGATATCCTACAAACTCCGTTTTTCACGACTAACTTATGACAAATTTTTGAAGGTATATAGACAAAGCTTATAGGTAGATTCCAATTTTTGATCCAAAGCTTGCTAGGGTTGACTTTAAAACTCTTACAAATACATTCACTTCAAATATTTCCAAAAATATTGAAACTAGGTGAAGGGAATGCTAATAATAGTCTGAAGGAAGTTTCATTTTACATCTTTTGACGACATAAAATTATTGTTAATCTACTAGTATTGGAAAAAAAATTGTTGTGGACAATTTCTCTCTGCCATATTTTAAAATGAGTTCTCTAGTTTCAACCATCCAAGTTCGGTTCCTTAATCTTTATTAACAGTTCGGAAAATACAGCTTATTTATCTATTGTGCCAGCCAATTTTTTAACGCATATCTTGACATTGTGCGAAAAACTGCGACAGGTGGGTGCTATTTACTCACAATTAAGAGACTAATCTACAATGAAAACGCATCCTTTCGATTTAAAAAGTAGCACCGACTCTTATTACGTACTTCTGTGTATATATTTTAGGTCAGTTATATTAGACAAAAAAAATGCAGCAGAGAAGCGGCTGGAACCTCCCCATCGCGTGGATCTTTGTATTCTGTGTAGATAGTAGTCAATTCAACAGAATTTGTCATCCACTGTCAGCCCGCTCCCTTTCAATGAGAAAGAATTTTTTCTCTATTTTCCACTGAAATGGTAGAAACTGTGAATATATTTTTAGAACCAGAATTTGATCGTCTTTCTAATGGCGACATAAAAAAGGAGGCCTTGCTTTAAAATTTAAAGTTGATATGCTTAAATGGCACTTCCCGTGGACCAATTGCTTCCAAAAGCCTTTCAGGTCTTCAACGGGTCACCCAATCTCCATGTAGCAAATTTCAGCCAAATCGATTCACTAATCTGGGCTATAGTGTATTTTTAGTGGTACTACAAAATTTCGATTTTTTGACCCAAAGAGCACTAAATGCGAACGAATTTTGTCTTATTTAAAACCAGAATTTGAAGACCTTTCTGATTGTGACAATAAATCTTTCAAAAACTTGTTTTGGATGGTTAAATGAGTGAATAATTTTAAAGTTGGAAATTGGTGTGCCAAAACGGCACTTTCCGTGGGCCGATTGAATCCAAAATTTGTTCGGCTCTTCGACGTGCAATACAATGCCCATGTGCAAAATTTCAGAAAAATCGGTTCAGGGGCTTGGGCTGTACCGCGATTTAAAAGTCCGATAAAAATCTTTTTTTTTTAAATTTTTGGTCAAAAGGGCACTAAGAATGAATGCATTTTTAGAAGCAGAATTTGAAGGCCTGTCCTATCGTGACGTGAAAAATGGGGGTTTGCATTTAAAATTTAAAAGTTGATGTGCCAAAATGGCATTTCTAGTTGCACGATTGGCTCCAAAAGCTTTTCAGATCTAAGTTGGGTTATGAGATGCCTACGCACCAAATTTCAGACAAATCGGTTTAGTAGTTTTGGCTGTGGCGTGTTTACAAACGTACGTACGTACGTACATACGTACGTACACACTCACAGACACATTTTGAAAACCGCTTTTTTGGGTTCCTGAGACCTCAAAACGTGAAGATCTGGTGCTATCTCGAATTCGAAAATTTTAGTGATTGCAGTAACCTCCCATTTTTTTAAAATTTTGTTGGAGTTGGGGAGGTTAAAAGGGCTTGACCCGAGACTAAATCCTAACAGGCTGCAACCACGATAAATGGGCCCCAAATAACGTACAATATCTGGGAAGAACTTTGTACCAGTTTGAATCTTCGGGAATGAAAAGTTGCTGGCGATTTTAATGATGAAGAAACCCCCTTTTCTTCGGATTTTCGCAAATATCTCTAAAACTAAGCGTGAAATGATGACAAGGGGTAGGTACTTAGCTTTTTATAGAGCATTAAATTCTCTACAAGATTGGTCTAAGCTATGCCTCTTTAACAATTCGTTTTCAGCCATTTGTAGTAGCACTAATAATTTGAAAAGAAATCGCACACCATCTACGAACCTTAAAGAATGGTTTTCATGGCTCAATAATTAATGTTTGAAACGTTTTTTTATTATTTTGCAGATATACTTGAACAGGAAAATAAAAATTTTTGCTGTTTAAAAGTCTTACAATTCACTTGAGGCAAATTTAATCACTTGCATCGTATCAATTTGTCAATTTACAATAAAAAAAAGTTCTCTCGATTTTTTTTATCGAACGAACGTAATTATACATTGCTGGCGTGAAAATGGTGCGGCCTCGTTTCGTACCACAAAATAATTGTTTTTTTGTTCCATTATGTGATTATTTACGTAAAATAAGGGTCTATAGTATTTACTGTACATAAACAATCACATAATCGAATAGAAATCTATTATTTCGGCGTAAGAGAATCAGACCATCAGACCACGCCTATAGTCTGCAGTGCATAATTATTTTGCACCCTCAATAAAATTATCAAACACAACATTTCAAACATTAATTGAGCCATGAAAACCATTCTTTAAGGTACATAGTTGGTGTGCGGTTTTTTTTCAAATTTGTAGTGCTACTACAAATGGCTGAAAACGAAATGTTAAAGAGGCATTGTAAAATGAGGGGAAATTTGACAGTTCCATGTTCGATTTTTAATGGCTCGTAGAAACCAAACGACTGACTTGTGGGCTCTAGCTCCTAGACCACTCTTGTAGAGAATTTAATGCTCTATAAAAAAGCTAAGTATACCTTGTCATCATATCACGCTTAGTTTTTGAGATATTTGCGAAAATACGGAGAAAAACGAGTTCTTCATTCTTAAAATTGCCAATAACTTTTCGTGCTTGGAGGTACAAAGTGGTACAAAGTTTTTTCCAGATATTGGAGCCTCTTTCGTGGTTGCAGCCTGTTAGGACTTAGTCTCGGGCAAAATTCTAATATGACTGGCCGCTATTTAAACCTCTCCACAACGGACACTCTCAACAGTGGACATGTTCAGTAAAACTTGGTACATTTCTCAATTTCATCTAGGACTAGTCCTAGATGAAGCAATTAAGGAAGCAAAAGAAAATGTGAAACAATACCAAATAGGACACTGGAGAATGAAAGAAGTAAAAATATCAGAATTATGCTACGCCGACGATATATGGTGCTAATAGCCAAGGATGAAAAAACACTTAACGAAAACATAGTAAGATACAACCGAAGTTTGAGCAACAAAAGCATGAAGATAAACACGAACAAAACTTAATCAATGATAATAAGCAACTCAGAAAAAGAGCACAAAACAAGTAAAAAAGTTTAAGTTCCTAGGAACGATGATAGCACAGCATGGGAGTTTAAAGGAGGAAATAATAGAAAGAACGGGAGCAGCAGGGAGGCTATTTAATGGTATAAAAAACTCCCTTCTGGCCAACAAAGAAATACCGAAACAAACAAAAGTACAAATTCTTGAAAAAGTAGCAAAGCCAATCTTAATCTATGGTTCAGAAGCGTGGACGATAACTAAAACAGAAGAACAGAATGCAAAGCATGCAAATGAGATACCTAAAGATGATAGAGGGAAAGACAAGATTAGATAAAATCAGGAACACAACATTCAGAGAAAATCTCAATACAAAACCGATTAGTACAACAATAGAAGAAAGACAACTACGATGGTTAGGTTATGTAATGCGAATGAACGAGAACAATCTGGTGAGGAAAGTGTACGAAGCACGAACTGGAAAGAAGAAGCAAAGGGGAAGGCCTAGAAAAACATGGACAGAGGGTGTTAGAAGTGCAGTGGTAAAAAGAAACATAGACTGGAGTGAAGTGAAACAGATAACACGAAATAGGAAAAAATGGAAGGGTGCATGGAGAACAACACCCAACTAACCGACTCAACCCCGCCTTACACCCTGTAAGGGTAGAAAGGCGTGAGGATTAAGTAAGTAAGTACATTTCTCAATTTTAATAATGAAAAACCCGATTTCCAATAATTGGGGGATGGATCAGCAAACAAACCCACAAATAAAATAAAATGATGTTATTTCAGGAAGGTTGCCCATCAGCTCCAGGTGAATAATGTTTTAATCGAACCCAGGCGGGAACCCAAGGTTCGATTCTCGGCCAGTGTTCAAATTTTCTCGATTTTTCTGCAATATTTCCACTGCTCATTTATGTCGCTAATAATAATGTAAGTACCTACTTACCGCTAGGGCGGAAGTGGTTTTTTGAGGTAGGTACGTAGAGTGATACGGGGGGCCCACTGCTAACCCACAAAATCCTTGCCGTAGTCAGGCATTTGAATCTAGTTAGATGGCTATAGAAATTTCGCACACGATTTGAAGCGTGCAATTAAATTTCAGGTCTATTGTACTCCATCAGGGTCAGCAAGATTGTGTCGCCGTTGTTAAAAAGCGTGTGCGTCCGGTGAAAATGCGAGGGAAGATTAATTAATAGACTGCCCTGTGAATTTAAAGAGATCAGCAAAGCAAATTGCTTAATTGGATGAGAGCCTTCAGCATGAACAGTTTTGTTGGCGCTTTTCTATTGCACTTGGAGGAAGGCCACCGTGGTAGACTTTGTATGAGAGAATTCATCTCCAGACGTGTAAACATCGGATTATTTAATTATACAACTTTTTCCATGTTTTGTATACACTATTTACCCGCCATGAAGGGTGGGAACTAAATAAAATTTATATTATACGACATATTAACAACTCCCCCGTATTATGGGAAAATTTGTGGCATTTTCAAGGGGCGTTTCTTGAACGCGCTGTACTCGGTTCTTGGAAGTCGTTCATTCATGAGGCAAACGAAGCCGAAGACAAGGATGGAGGTGGAAGATCTTTCAAGTGAGAAAAAGAAAGATTCACAAGCTAACCAGACAAGTACTACTCTTATTCTGGCGGTTCTCAAACCACAAATCGTTTGCCGAACAAAATTTATCCTTCCATATGTTCTGATGAGGTCAAGATCCTCCGCTTATTTAACTTGTAATTGGTAATGTTTTACCAGTCATTTCTTAAAGACCGATCATAAATCTTTGCAAGGTCGACTTTCCACATTCGGCGAAATACCAGCGAGATTTATAAGGTTTCAAATCGGCAAGGATACGGCTTCGCTTTTGAACCACAATTAGCTTTTGCAACAGAAAATATGTTTATTATTTTCCTTATAAAACCGCTCTAAAACGTAGCTTGTCCTAGTTATGAAGCACAATATCAATCTGTACTGAAACATCAATTCCTTAAAAATTATATAAAGCTGTTTTGAGTAAGAATTTTTTATAAAGCATTTTTTACAGAACAGTTGAGCCTTTACATATGTGCCCCATCATTAGGCGCCACTACATATTTTTTGTTGGAAAGTGGTACGACACCATCATCCCTCGAAATGACAATAGAAAAGCAATCTCCAAAACCCCCCAAAATATGTGTATAATTACAATTATTGTTTTTTTTTTTAATCTCGCTGGCAATTTGGTTCCTGGATTTAAAAAAAATCTTGTTTTTCGTAACTTGTTGTCTGGCGAAGTCTGCTCGACGTCTACTCTGTCTAGAATATGAATGAACCTTATAAATTCAGTTTTAGGAACAAGGTTAAATTTATTGAAGTAAAATGAAGTCATCGACTATAATAATGTGTGTCGCGCTCAAAATAAAGTCAGTTTGATGTCGTTGGTGTTTAAAAGCACAGTTTTGGGATTCCTGGACCAGTCAATCATTTTTTTTCGACCGCACATTTTGAAATAGTTCTTATATGAAGCATTCGAGAAGCAGTTATGCCCATAAAGAAAAAAATTGGCAGTCTCGGAGACGGTAGAAACTTTTTACAGAATTTGTAAACGTATACAGATCGTAAACCAACCATATGATCAGGTTATCGCTAAAGGAAGCTTATCGCCATTAAAATAACAGAGATTTTTGACCCTATTATTGATCTTATCGCCATTATTACAAAGAAATTAAATCGCCTCAGTTTTTAGTGACTTTTTGCCACAACTGTATACGTCCGTAACTTCCTCACGTCTTACCCTCTCTTTTGGCCTTGAGCCTCAGACTCACTCAGTCAGTCCTCTTGACTACACAAGACGAGAACAGTGTTTTGTCACGTTTGTGTTTTAAAGTTTAAAGTAGCATGAAATGTAACCGAATTGACTAGCTGGATTTTAATCACAATTTTAAATTTGAATAAAAATTGAATAAAAGTCAACCACTGACCTTGTTTAAAACGTTTCAGTTGTTCGTTGCGTGCAAGTCCGCGAAAAGACCCGGCTTTAACAATTTAAAACGTGAACGCTCAGCAAACGGTTGAATATATAACAAAATCATAAGTAGAAGAATTGTTGGCTACGAAAAGATCTACCAAAAAGTCCGCGACAGCATATAAGTATCTACGAAGAATAGCCCACAACAAACAGACAAACCGATTTCTGCAAAAAATTAAAACACAAAAACAATGATTATAGCAGGCTACCTATCATAGATACTTAATTTACGCAAACCTTGTCGTGTAGTTTTCGCTAGTTTTACTTAGCTACAGTTAATTTTCAACCCCCTTGACTTTTCATCCCCCTTCACACATTTTTCCAACCCCACGTGCATTAATTTTGTAAAATTCACCCAATTTTGTCTTTTTCCGTTACTCATTTTACTAATTTGCATAATTGGCAAATTTTCGTGTTATATTTTGAAATTCTACTTAACCAGTTAATCTTTGTCCTTCTTGGCTTCTCATCTCCGTCCGCAATTTTTCAACCCACTGAGCGCCATTTTGCAAAATAATCCGATATTTTTTTTCCGGTAATTCTATTCTATTTGGATTATATTTTCACTCTTTACAACTTTTCAACCCTCTTCATAATGTTTCAACTCTCTTCATTCACACTATTTCAACCTCTAAAACATAAAATTGCAAAATTGGCTTATTTTCCGTGCTCTTTTTTGGTTCTTCTGCTTAACTACGGTAAATTTTCATTGCTTTTGCCTTCTGAACTCTTCCAATATTTTTCAACCCCATGGGGTCGGTAGGTACTAATCCTACAGACTTCGCAACTTTTTGTGTTTTTTGTTAATTTTCCACTGCAGACACTTTAAAGGGCCATCTCAGGTTTATCATACCAATTCACATCAGTTCCTTAATATTACTGCAAAACAATGTTTCAACAATTCGCCTTTCAAACACTTCTGTGCGTCTGCGGATCCGCTACTACAGCAACTTCAGGCCCCCTAGATATCCATCAAAGTGATAAAAATCTCCAGGGATACACAACGGTTTGATGTACATCTTCTGGTGGTTTTTGAAGTCGACCTTCGACAAAAAATGTTTAATTTCGTCTTTTACTCGCACTTCGAAAAAAACTCAAATTCTGTCGTGTCCATAGATCAACCACTTTAGATAAGAATCTCATATGGCGGTAATAGGAACTGAGTTTTGCCGAACTGTAAATTTGCTAAAACTTGCGTTGGATGGCACCACTAGAGCTAAATGTCAATGTCTATTACAATATTTCAAAATTTGTAAAACTAGAATAAAGTTGAAAAATCCTTAAAATTGTTAAAAGGGACCACAAAAAAGCGACGCACTTTCCGGTAGGATATTTTGCGTGCAGTTCTTGTCAGTAGAAATTCAATAAATTTAAGGCAAGTAAAATTTCAAGTGTGTTATTTTAGCTTACCTATGTTAACAAAATTACGGAAAATAGCACCAAGATAACCCAATTATGCAAATTTTACGGTTCAAGAGTTGAAATATTGCGCAAATTTTTCCAAATTAGCACTTAGGGTGTTAAAAAATAGTAAAGGGGGATGAAAAGTCAAAGGGAATGAAAATTAATCCTAATTAAGCAGAATTATAAATAAGTTAACTTTTGGGGAGTTGAAATATTGCGAAGGGGTTGAAAAAGCGAAACAGGTAAACATAATCCAAATTAGGGTTGCACCTAATGTTCGGAATTATTCGGTTATTCGGCGTATTCGGCCTATTCGGCCGAATATTCGATTCGGCCGAATAGCAAGTCTAATATTCGGCTATTCGGCCAAAAATTCCAAGTTTCTTTCCACCATCACTTAGTCTAATATTCGGCCCCGTGCGGTTGGGTGCCCATCGGGCGCGTCCCCGGGTGGTGGATAGGGGAATGGCCAGTCCGCTGGTTAGTTACGGCCATACGTGCAGACCTGGGGCTTAAAACCCTCACGTGTCTGTACCAAAGCCGCTACCGCGAACCAACCCCTCTGAGACACCGGGCGCCCTCTCAGAGTAATAGCCTTACCCTCATGCGCCGGGCTCCATGAGGGCGGACCGAACTCCCGGGGTTAACTGGGAATTTCAGACCAGATTTAGGAGGGTACCGGAGGCCTCAATGCAGCAAATGGGGTCGGAAGACACTCATAGCTGCTCTGAGACTTAGGGACCTAGCAGCCTGAACAGAGGGACTGGAAGACTGATACTTCTGTTATCTGTACGGAGGGACAAAAAAAAAATAAAAAATTACCTCACGGTTGCGATAGGGATAGGCTGATAACTGGACCTATCAGATTTTTGTGACTAGGGACTAATTGTGACTGATGGGACTGAAAAAGACACCGCAGTTGCACAGGTACCGTGACACTGGCAGACCCTCAGGGAATGAGGGCGGACCGAATTCCCGGGGTTAACTGGGAATTTCAGACCAGATTTAAGAGGATACTGGAGGCCTCAATGCGGCAAATGGGGTCGAAGGACACCCATAGCTGCTCTGAGACTTCGGGACCTAGCAGTCTGAACAGAGGGACTGGAAGACTGATACTTCTGTTGTCTGTACGGAGGGAAAAAAAAAATAAAAAATACCTCGCGGTTGCGATAGGGACAGGTTGACAACTGGACCTATCAGACTTTTGTGACTAGGGACTAATTGTGACTGATGGGACTGAAAAAGACACCGCAGTTGCACAGGTACCGTGACACTGGCAGACCCTCAGGGACTGTGGCACCAACAACCAGTTGTGACTGATGGGGCTGTCCACCAGGAACCATCGGCCACACGGGGGGAAGATGTCTGCAGTCTGTACGGAAGGGTAGTTATAATAGTGCTGCGCAGGACGCTAGGGACTAGTTGTGACTGATGGGATTGAAAAAGATACCACAGCTGCACAGGTACCGTGACACTGGCAGACCCTCAGGGACTGTGGCACCAACAACCAGTTGTGGCTGATGGGGCTGTCCACCAAGAACCGTCGGCCACACTGGGGGAAGATGTCTGCAGTTTGTAACATAGAGGGACATAAATTGATACCTCAACTGAACCTTTTAAGGGTACACTTTAAGCTGCCTTCGACACCAAGAAACCAGTTGTATCCGGCAGGGCTGAAAAAGACCTGCCGGTTATAGTGGGTTCGCGGGACGAAGCTTCAACAAACTCCCTAAAGAGCAGAAGTACCCGCCGTGGTATAGCAAAGCGGGGTGGCTTTTCTAGCACCCGATTAACACTATTCAGTTTCTACAGCAGAAGTACTGGGTCTTTGCAGAACCGGGGTTCCTGATGTAGGAAATGGATAACTGTCACAGTGCGGGCATAATGGACCATAAGGTCTGAATGCAGCGGACCCGTCAGGAAAACGCACCGCAGAACGAAATACGAATACGAATATTCGGCCATTCGGCCAAAAATTCCAAGTTTCTTTCCACCATCACTTATAACACATTACTAGAAGTTGGAACATTTAATAAAAATAAAATAAAATTGAAATAATAAAACAATACAAAACAAAACAAGAACTTAAAACTACAAAATACTTTTGTTAACAAAATACATAATTCACATTCTGGTTTAGACTCTTTTGTATGAAACTACAAAAGCACAAAGTTTCAAGGTTACGCCGGTTGATGCGCATCGCGCACTGCACAACTATTCGGCGGAAAAGGCCGAATATTTACTATTCGATCAGGCCGAATATGCACTATTCGGTATTATATTCGGCCTTAGGGCGAATTTTTACTATTCGGTATAAAATTCGGTATTCGGCTGTAGAATTCAGCCGAATATTCGATTCGGCCGAATATCCAAAAATCACTATTCGGTGCAACCCTAATCCAAATGTGTTCAATTTATTACTGAAGAACTATGAAATTACCCGAATTTGGCAAAATTAGTACCTAGGGGGTTGAAGAATTGTAAAGGGGGATGAAACGCCAAAGTGTATGAGAATTAATCGTAATTAAGCAGAATTACAGAAAATAACACTAAATTATGCAAATTTAGCTTTTGGAGGGTTGAAGTTTTGCGCAGGGGGTTGTCAATGTGAAAAAGATAAACATAATCCAAATAAGTTCAATTTATTACCGAAACAAAACTAAATTATCCTAAGTTTGAAAAATTATAAAGGGGGATGAAAAGTTAAAGGGGACGAGAATGAATCGTAATTAAGTAGAATTACAGAAAATGACACGAAAATAAGCCAATTATGCAAATTTGGCTTTTGGAGGTTGAAATCTTGCGAAGGGTGTCGAAAATGTGAAAAAGGCAAACAGAATCCATATGAGTAAAATGTATTACCGAACAAAGGCAAAATTGGGCGAGTTTTTCAAAATTAACGCTCGGGGGGTTGAAAAATTTATAAGGGGGAAGAAAAGTCAAGAGGGTTGGAAATGAACTATAGTTAAGTAGAGCTAGCGAAAATCACACGAAAAAGAAACGGTCGGGAGTCGGGTAAGTGTTGCTTTTTGAGGGTTCACATATTATGAAAGGGGTTGAAAAATTGTGGATGGGTTAAAAATTAATGAAAATGACTTTGACTTATCCAAAAATCAGAAGAAAGCCAAAAAATAAATAAAATGGGTTTACTCCGTTTACATTATAGGTGCATGGACAAATTTTCAATAATATCTAACAAAGGGGATGAAATTTAAGGGTTGAAACTTGAAATTTCTTTAAGTAAATGATAGCCTAAAATTCCGGGGTTCGATAGATTTCGGTCAACTATTGAAAAAAGGTCTTATGGGTTTTCAATCTAAAACCAACCCCTAGGCCATTAACCGCCCCTAACTCTTGCAAGCGGATAATTATATTTCATTTATTTTTTCTGAAACCCTATTGATTTATTTATGAACAACTGAAGTCAGTAAATACGCAAGGAGTTATGTCACACCGGAAAAATAAACTCACCCCTGTAAATCATAAAGGGGTGAAATCATGAGGTGTTGAAAACATGAATCTACAAATCACCTTAATTTTTAAACGAATTGGGTTAGAGTGGTGAAATTGAAAACACAACTTCCTTTAGGGCACGTGGGGGTGGTGAAATAGGGGGTTGGAGCTTATAGGGGTAGAAACGTCCATAAAGCCCTGTAATTTGACACAGAGAAGCAATATCTTCTGCGAAACTTGTGACATCTTACACACTGCATCTTCGAGAAGGGAAGGGTGAATTTTAGGAGAAATTTATCGATGGGGATGGAAGTTAGGGGTGGAAATTTGAATTTTTACTGAATAATGTATAGTTGAAAATAATACCATTCGATAGCTTTCTATTGATGGTACAAAAAAGGTCTTATTCATCATTCGCGAAAAACGACCCTTAAAGGCGGTATAACCCCTAACATGCCGAAACACAATAATGCGAGAACTCAGAAACTGTTCAACGTATCAGGGCTGGATTTGGTGTGGTAATTTACAGCGACACGGTAGGTGGATGGGCAAATTTTCATTATGATCTAACAAGGGCGATGAAATTTAAGGGTTGAAACTGGAAATTTTTTCATGTAAGTGGTGGAATAAAACTACGGGGTTCGATAGATTTCGGTCAACCATTGCAAAAAAGTCTTATGAGTCTTCAATCTAAAACCAACCCCTACGCTACTAACAATCCCTAAGCCCTAGCAAGCGGAGTAAATACATTTTATTTAATGTTTCGGGCTTTCTTGTGAGTTTTCGAGAATTCAAAGTCATTTTCATTAATTTTTAACCCATCCACAATTTTTCAACCCCTTTCATGATATGCTCTTTTTACCCCTCTTGACTTTTCATCCCCCTTCAGAATTTTTCAACCCCCTAAGCGTTAATTTTTTCGGTAATAAATTTTTTCTTTTTTCGCTTGAAAATAATATTTATTTTATTAGGGGTACGACATTATGTGATGTAGTAGGGAAGTACGGAGTAACATAATGTCGCTCAAACTCCGAATAAAATAGGTACAATATTTTATTTTGAAATGAAAAAAGACAAAATTTTCTACTAACGTCAGTTCAAGCCTTCTGAAGCAAGTCATGAAACTTAGGAAAAGTACCTTGGTTTGGCTCACGAAAAAAAACCAGGAAGACCATCTACAGATCGATTTCGGCGATACATTAATTATTTGTTCTTAACTTAATAATAATCCAAATATTTTTGCTTTGAAAGTTTTGTATAAACTATGTACCTAATGACCCGCGACAGTACCTCCATGCCTGAAAATTAAAAAAACTTAGGTATTTTTATGTCTAGTATTTCAAGAAAGAATTAATTTGGCACTAAATTAACGGAAGTATACAGAATAAATAATTAATTTGGCACTGAATTAGTGGAAGTCTACAGGGTGGTTCTTTTTTCACTGCTCACCATTGGGACCTCCTACACGGTAAAAGATACGGAGTCGGTTAAATTAGAGAAAAGTTGCACTATTCCTTGGTGATTAAGAATCTGAAAAAAACTCTCCGGTATCTTGATTCGTTCCTGAATTATCCCGAAGAATCTGTCAAAAATATAAAAGTTCAAAGTTTCAATTCAGTAACATCAATCGTAAGAAAGATATGAACTTGAAAGTGGCATTTTTCAGTTTTTTCGGGACAACTCAAGAACGAATCAAGATATCGGCAAATTCTCCTCAGTCCTCAGATTCTTAATCGACAAGAAATAGTGCAACTTTTCTCTAATTTAACCGACCTCCTACTTCTTACGTTTAGGAGATGCCAATGCAGTGAAAAAGGAACCACCCTCTATTGGAAAAGAATTACTTGAAATTAATATGAAATTGATGGAATTAATCTGGAATTGATGGAATTAATTGGGAATTGATGGAATTAATCTGGAATTGAAGGAATTAATTGAACTAATGGAATTGTTGGAATTAATTCCCGATTGAAATTAATTGTACACAATTTTTTGGTTGATCAGCCCCCCAGAATAATGCGCCAAGCTCTGCTTCGTGTAGACGGGCTCGCCAGCTCGACTCATGTATTATGAATGAAGAGTGATAGTGGGAGACGCCGTAGTGGGGGCTAATGAATGGAAACATCACGTTATGTAGATGATCCTCTCGGGATTTCGTTTTCAATTCGAAATTTTGCAACATAAAAACAGTTAACATTCCTCAGCTTGTTAACAAGGGCTGGAGTCATAATTAATTAATTCCCCTAATAAATTCCATCATAATATGGTATGTGGGCTATTGCGACGAAACTGACATACCTGTAATAATGCAGGTAGGTACCTACGTAGGTCTTCTTGGACCACACTGCCGGTCTGACCATCAACATTGTTTATTTTGCTGTAGCTATACCGCATACTGTCACGTTTTGTCGGTAAGTAACTATACATCCGAGAGGCAAAAACCTTCTCTACCATACAAGACCTTATAAATCGCACCAATATGGTTTATAATTGTTAAAAAGACCAGACAACATAATTATCGATCCCGATTTTTGACCGCCAAAGGACCAATCTCAAATGCCGTCGAGGATTTAGGATCTCGTGTGAGAAGTTCAATAATACGTTATTATATGTACAAACGATGATGTGAGTAATCCGCCACATATTGTTGCTTGCAGTGTGTCATAATAATAAGCAGAATTTTGCAGTATAAATAACTTATGTAAGTTTTTCTAGTCACGTGGGACAGATTTTAACGGAATTATTTAGACGCCAGCCGCGGCTGAATAATGATCCCTATAGATTAGTGAATGGTTGTTTTTAACTAACGAACCCAGCAGATTAGACAACGTTCGTGAATTAATAAACAAGAAATTTATTTAATGATACCAAGACTGCGCTCAAGTGGCGCAAGTCCGACTCATCGTCAAATTTAGGTCATCTATGGATAGGGTTGTAGGATAGTAATCTCTAATTTTGCAAAATTAGCACTTAGGGGGTTGAAAAATCGTATGATGAAAATTAATCGTAATTAAATAGAATTACAGAAAATAACACGAAAATAAGTCAATTTTGGCTTTGGGGGCTGAAATATTACGAAGGGGGTCGAAAAAGTGAAAAAGGGAAGAACAATAAATGACTGTTATACCTTGTCAACACAGTCATTTAAGTAAGTAATTGTTAAATGACTAATGGCTATCTTATTTTTGTTTAATTTTTAGGCCATTTTGTATTTCGTCCAAAATTTGCGATTCTCATCTTTGTTGGCTATAGTTTTTTAGCCTCACCTACTAAACTTTAATGTGCAGACTGATTCTGAATATATATAATAATACAGTGAAACCTCCCTTAACGGACACCTCTTAACACCGGACACCTCTTTGTAGCGGACAAATTTCAGGGTCCCGAAGCTTCTTCATA
Source organism: Pycnomerus fuliginosus (assembly GCA_963924575.1). Taxonomy (NCBI): domain Eukaryota; kingdom Metazoa; phylum Arthropoda; class Insecta; order Coleoptera; family Zopheridae; genus Pycnomerus; species Pycnomerus fuliginosus. The sequence goes on from OZ004622.1 coordinate 25,278,807, forward strand.
GGAAATGTTCAATCAATAACCCCTTAACAACGGACACTCTTCATAACGGACGCGGACAGTACAATTTCTGTTATTTTAGAAAAATTACCCGTCATTTTACCTCTCAACAACGGACGTGAAGGGTTGTTAGATTTACATTCATCCCCCAAGGGGTGGTTTGCTCCCTGATCGCATCTATACAATGAACCATTTTTGAATCTCTACTACATGACCGTAATTAGGGGTGTAAAGGGGACAAGTCAAATTCCTAAACAGTGTTAGTTTTCATTTTCAAGCGAAATACTACGGCGTCAGTTTCCTTTAAACATTAAAGAAAAAATGTATAAAATGAAGCAATTTTTTTCCCAACAGCGGACACCTCCCATCAACGGACACTTTCGTCGCTTTCATCGGTGTCCGTTAGAGAGCGGTTTCACTGTATAATATAAATATAATGGCTCTTTCAGACTATGTCATACACAATAAGTACAAGGTGCAGTTTCTGCTTAAAAATTGCAAGTAACTTTAAAAAATGCAATTTGCAAAAAACATCACACTTTTTTCCGACTTAATTAAAAGTAATTCCAATCAATTCAAAATAATTCTTTATTAATTCCATATAAATTCCAAATAGTTCCATAATAATTCCAGTTAATTCCAACTAATTCCAGCTAATTCCAACTAATTCCACTAATTCCTTTTAAATTCCATCAATTCCAGAACAATTCCGTAATAATTCCATAATTCCGGAATTAATTCCAAGTCGGACGTACAACTAATTCCACTAGTGATCAACCCCCCACATTACTCAAACTCTCGCTACATTAATTCCCCAGCAAATTTGTAAATTAAATATCGAACTGGTTCCAGAGATTCTCAACGTGTCAATATTTACACAGGATTTGCTGCAAAACAACGTGAAAAAATTTGCGAAAAAATCCACCCATGCACGTCTTAAGTTATGTAATAACATTTTTGACACTCAACTGGTCACCACTAATTGGAAGAGACATCCTCGGCTTCCCAGGAGTGATGCCGCGTAAGTTTCAGTAAACAACAGAGCCATCCCAAGAATGTTGTTTATTTGATCAAGGAGCACATATTCATTACTGTTAACATAGTAGTGTCAACCTCAACCTACCCTTAAGAGACTGCCGACACCCAAGAGTTAAAATAAGAATGTATTTGCTCAAGAGAATTAGACTGGAAGGGTTAATTGCCCTGCCACTTTATCACACGACATGTTGAAAACTCGACAGAAACTTTCCATTCATGGTATAATTTGGAGCGATTACCTAAATACCACCGAAAGGTAGTTAAGAAACGGTTTGCGAACAAAGCGCCGCTTAAAAAAACCGAGGAGCGCAAAAATAATAATAAACACAAACGCAACTAACAGGTTAAAAGATATGCAAATGCGTCTGAAGATGCAGTTTTTTTAAGATAAGTAAGTCGTTTAAATATGTCTTATTAATAAAAGGAATGGAAAAATAAAAACATGCAGTTTGGTAATTAACACACGGATAGTTTCTCACAATTCTTATATTATGAAACTTCATCCCCTATGTAAAAGAGTGTCGGGTATACACGGTGTTAGGTAATGGTACCGTGTAATTTTAAGGGCGGCTATACCATGAGAAATGTAGTCGAAAAGTCCTCTACCATTTTGGGCTAAGAAGCATTTTTCCTTCAGGGTATGATTTTCAAATATTTTTCTCAAAGTTTAGGAACTGTTGGAATATTTCATTCAATAATAGCTCAACGGAAAATTAATTAGGTACATTATAAATTGTTATTTAATCAGAGGGGTAAAAAGCCTATACAAAGGAACGAAAAACTTTGTAAGATCAAGACACGAAAAATCAAGCTTATTTGAAACAACGAAAGGAGTGAAACAGGGATGTATACTGAGCCCACAACTATTTGCCTTAGTCCTAGATGAAACAATTAAGGAAGCAAAAGAAAATGTGAAACAATACCAAATAGGACACTGGAGAATGAAAGAAGTAAAGATATCGGAAATATGCTACGCCGACGATATGGTGCTAATAGCCAAGGATGAAAAAACACTTAACGAAAACATAGTAAGATACAACCGAAGTTTGAGCAACAAAAGCATGAAGATAAACACGAACAAAACTAAATCAATAATAAGCAACTCAGAAAAAGAACAAAAAATAAGGGTAGACAATGTGGCTCTGGAACAAGAAAAAAGTTTAAGTACGATGATAGCACAGGATGGAAGTTGAAAGGAAGAAATAATAGAAAGAACGGGAGCAGCAGGGAGGCTATTTAATGGTATAAAAAACTCCTTTCTGGCGAACAAAGAAATACCGAAACAAACGAAAGTACAAATTTTTGAAAAAGTAGCAAAGCCAATCTTAATCTTTGGTTCAGAAGCGTGGACGATAACTGAAACTCAGAAGAACAGAATGCAAAGCATGGAAATGAGATACCTAAGGAAGATAGAGGGAAAGACAAGATTAGATAAAATCAGGAACACAACATTCAGAAAAAATCTCAATACAAAACCGATTAGTACAATAGATGGTTAGGTCATGTAATGCGAATGAACGAGAACAATCTGGTGAGGAAAGTGTTCGAAGCGCGAACTAGAAAGAAGAAGCAAAGGAGAAGGCCAAGAAAAACATGGACAGAGGGTGTTAGAAGTGCAGTGGTAAAAAGAAACATAGACTAGAGTGAAGTGAAACAGATAACGAAAAAAAAAAACTAACCGACTCAACCCCGCCTTACACCCTATAAGGGTAGAAAAGGCGTTAGGATTTATGGTCTGTCCGGGATCCACACGACCGGGATTCACCCTATTACCATGGTGAATCATTGTTGTCAACAATGAATCGCCATGGAAATCGGGTGAATCTCGGTCGTGTGGATCCCGGACAGAGTATAGTAAGTAAGTATAAATTGTTACATGTGGTTGTCATTCTCGCATTTTTTGGCAACACGTTAAACGAAATCGTCATTCCTACCATTTTCTGCATTATTTTATGAAGACACTCGCCACTGCGTTCAAAATCGAAAAATGATCGCAGGCTGATTATTAAAATTTGCCAATTTGACAAGAATTGGAAGGCAATATTTTGTTGTCATGATTAAAGGGCGGATTAAAAAGCATTTATTTTCCAGAAATAAGCGCCTATAAAAAGCTTCAAAAATCGAAAATTAAGCTACAAAAAAGTGAAAATAAGCACCTAAAAGTTCAACTATTTCAAAATTGCAAATTGAAAATTTACATTTTCGCTATTTGCAGGAAATGCCTAATAGACCAGTCAAATAGGGACCGGAGGTTACAATAAATGTTGGAAAGCGGGAGATGATCTTAAACCCTTTAGTAGGCATCTAATAGAAGTATCCTAGTTTTGCAACTTCCCAGGATGTGTGCGTATGATAGGGTGTCCAAAAAACCCCGAAATTTTCTGACTTTTTTCAGTTTTTCGCTTATAATTTCTAAACAGTGCTTCCTAGCGGAAAGTTCGCTATTTTCGAAATTAAAGCGCACTAAATTCTGCGTCGAATAAGCCCCCCAAACGTTAATTTCGACCATGATTTTAAAAAACATCACAAATTTAAATTTTGGTTAAACGTTTCTCCGATTGTATGCGCGGTCACCCATCTCTGTCACTCCTCGGTCGGCTTTGTTCTCTATCTACGCATCTCACCATAGACAAAGAAACCTTAAGTTAAGGTTTTTTTCATTTTAGTGCCAGTACCTTATCTTAGTCAATTAGGGTTGCGAAATAAGTAAAAATCGACCAAAAACGTGGTAAGCTAGCAAGAATAAGCACTAAATAAGCTACAAAAGACTTAAAAAAGCTCACAAAATCGTAAATAAGCACTTACGCGAATTTTAGGCAAAAATTAGCAAAATAAGCAAAATAAAATTAGTGTCAAATGATTCGAAATTTTATGAAACGGAAAGAACCAACAGCATTTCGTTCTGCTTACAATATTAAAAAAAAGCAAAATGCCAGAAATCCGCCCTCTAGTCATGATACCTAATAGAAATTATTATATTCCTATTGTTATCACCTACGTGTTTTCAGCAATTCCCAAACTTTGAGGAAAATACTTGAAAATCTTATCCTGAAGAAAAAGCCAACGGAAGATGTATATCAATGCCATGTATATCTCGGTAGATGTTTAACAAGTTAATGTGTATGTAGGGGCGGTTGGTCTTACTGGTGGAATCGGGTGCAGATTTTATCAATCTGCACCTAGTAGTAGTGCCTCCGCAGACGCACAGATGTGTCAAAAAGGCGAAATGTTAAAAAATTGTTGTTACAAAATTTAAATATAGAAAATGAACAAGAATGAGTAAATGAAAGGAATTTCCGGAATTAAAACAAAATTTGGCGAATTTTGAAAAATTACCGCATTTACTCCGCTTGCTAGGGCTTAGGAGTTGTTAGTAGCGTAGGGGTTGGTTTTATGTTGAAGACTCATAAGACCTTTTTTCAATAATTAACCGAAATCTATCGAACCCCATAATTTTATTCCACCACTCACATGAAAAAAAAATTGCAGTTTCAACCCTTAAATTTCATCCCCCTTGTTAAATCATAATGAAAATTTGCCCATCCACCTGCAGCGTCGCTGTAAATTACCACACCAAATCCAGCCCTGATACGTTGAGCAGTTTTTGAGTTCTCGCAATTGTGTGTTTCGGCAGGTTAGGGGGTTGTAAGGCCTTTAAGGGTCGTTTTTCGCGAATTATGAATAAGACCTTTTTTGTACCATCAATAGAAAGCTATCGAGTGGTATTAATTTCAAACCTACATTATTCAGTAAAAATTCGAGTTTCCACCTCTAACTTTCATCCCCTTTGATAAATTTCTCCTAAAATTCAATCTTCCCTTCTCGAAGATGCAGTGTGTAAGATGTCACAATTTCGCAAAAGATATTGCCTCTCTGTGTCAAATTACAGGGCTTTATGGACGTTTCTACCCCTAAGCTCCAACCCCCTATTTCACCACCCCCACATGCCCTAAAGGAAGTTGTATTTTCAATTTCACCACCCCAACCCAATTCGTTGAAAAATTACGGTGATTTGTAGATTCATGTTTTCAACACCTCATGATTTCACCCCTTTATGATTTACAGGGGTGAGTTTATTTTTCTGGTGTGACATAACTCCTTGCGTATTCACTGACTTCAGTTGTTCATAAATAAATCAATAGGGTTTCAGAAAAAATAAATAAAATATAATTAACCGCTTGCAAAGAGTTAGGGGTGGTTAATGGCCTAGGGGTTGGTTTTAGATTGAAAACTCATAAGACCTTTCTTCAATAGTTGACCGAAATCTATCGAACCCCGTAATTTTAGGCTACCATTTACTTGAAGAAATTTCAAGTTTCAACCCTTAAATTTCATCCCCTTTGTTAGATATTATTGAAAATTTGTCCATCCACCTATAATGTCACTGGAAATTCACGCACCAAACTCTGCCTTGATACGTTGAGTAGTTTTTGAGTTCTCGTATTTTTGTGTTTCTGCATTTTAGGGGTTGTAGTGCCTATAAGGGTGGCTTCTCTCAAAATATGAATGACACCTTTTTTGAATCATTAATGGAAAGCTATCAAATGACGCCAATTTCTACCAACATTTATTAAGCGGAATTTCGAGTTGCAACCCCTAATTTCCACCCCATCTGTTCGATTTTGCGAAAAACGCATCCCCCGCAAGATTTCACCGATATATGTGTGTACGTTAAGTTTCCGACAGCTGCGTTCAACCCTTGCGGAGTTATCATATTTTTTGTGGTTTTCATCCCCTAAATTTCATCCCCCGAAATTGGCACCCCCTCACTTTCAACAGACTTGAAGGTCGAACGTGCATATCAAGTTTCAGAAGGATACCTCTACTAGTTCTCGAGCTATTGCAATTAATAGTTTTTCGGTTTTTCACCCCTAACTCCCACCCCCTTGGGCCGATATGGCCCAAAAGCAATCCCCGCCGAGATTTTCCGGGTATACACCTGTGTACAAAATTTCAGCTCGATATCTGCTTCCGTTCTCAAGTTATGCGACGGACAGACTGGACGAGCGATAGAGCGAGCGAGCGAGCGAATAATCAAAGACAAGAGTACCTCCGCATTCTGCTACGGCACTAAAAATGCTTAGGCCAAAATGGTAAAGGGCTTTCCAGCTACATTTCTCATGGTATGGCCGTCCTTAAAATTACACGGTACCATTTCCTAACACCCTGTATAAAAAATGGTATGTTCACAAAATCTTCTAGATTGCTATGATAGAAACAGAAGAGATTTTCAGACAATATAAAAAATGTTTTGACCCAGATAAAAATGATTCATGTAAATGAACAGAGACACATCGTAAATGAAATAAAACTGTGTAGGTACCTAATGACTAATAATTAGGGTGTCATAAAAATTTGGCGTTGACATAAGCGCCGGGAATAGTTATTTATTACGTAAAGTATGGAAAGTGATTCTTTCCTGGATGAGAAGGTAGAAAGTCTGCGAGTCCAGGAAAGATACTTTACATGTGAGTTGCGTATTAAACTTTTATACAGGGTGTCCCAGAACTCGCGGAAAATCTGTTAATGGCCTCCTGAACCTAATCTGAGATGAATTTTCCTTTGCGGAAATTGGGAGGGCTCAATATTTTTTTTTTTAAATGGGATGCAATTGTAGTCCGCCAATCAAAATGAATCTCTGAATTAGACGGTAAAGGTAGGTAAAGTAAAAGGATGTAAGATGTTGCTGGGATTCGCACTCGTCTTCCGGGAGGAGGAGAAAGCCGAGGTGTTCGCCGAATGTCTGGAACTGCAATGCAGGGTCCCGATACCGGAGGACGCAGACCTCGACCACTACGACCTAGTGGAAGACTTCGCCGAAGTTTTCTGCCAGGAAGCCCCGGAAGACGACGATCACATTCGCCACACCTCCCCGGAGGAAGTCTTTAAGGTAATATCCAGCCTCAAAACGAGGAAAGCCCCAGGCCCCGACCAGATTCCCAATCTTGCCCTCAAAAATCTTCCGAAAAAAGCCATCGTTGCTCTGACTGGGATTTTCAACGCCATGTTCCGCCTTCGCTATTTCCCACCCCGGTGGAAATGCGCCAACGTAATCTTCATCCCCAAACCCGGCAAAGACCGAAAGTTCCCTCAGAACCATCGGCCAATCTCACTGCTCTCTGGTGTCAGCAAACTTGCTGAACGCCTCATTCGCTCTCGTCTCACCGAGATTGTCTCCGATCTCGGTATCATTCCCCAGGAACAGTTCGGCTTTCAACCCAAACATTCCACGACCGATCAACTGATCAGAGTCACAGAGCTCTCCTCACGATGGCTTGACTGGGGTCACGTAGTAGGCGCTACCTTCTTTGATGTTTCAAAAGCTTTCGACACGGTCTGGCATGAGGGACTTATTTATAAGCTCGCTCATGCCGGAATCCCCGCGTCGATGGTCCAGATCATCAACTCCTTCTTGTCCGGTCGCTCCTTCAGAGCCAAAATTCAAAACTCCTTCTCAGAGGAGCACCCTCTCGAGGCAGGTGTCCCACAAGGCTCTGTACTCTCACCAACTCTCTTCGCTCTCTACGTGGCAGACATGCCACGCAGCCCAAACTCCACCTTGGCCGTCTACGCCGACGACACGTGCACGCTAGCACACTCCCGTAGCCCTCAGCTGCTTACCCAATACCTTCAGGAAGCAGCTGACAACCTGAGCGAATTCTTTCTTCGTTGGCGCATCGTCGTCAATCCCGAGAAAAGCTCCGCCCTATTCATCTCGCGCAGAAGAGAAGTGCCGCACGGCCATGTGACGATGGACGAGGAGGAGATTCAGTGGCACAACGAGGTCAAGTACCTCGGGGTCAAGCTGGATCGACGACTCAGCTTCATTCCTCACGTGGACTACTCAGTCGCCAAAGCCAAAATGGTAATTGGCCACCTCTATCCAATGCTGTGTAGAAGCAGCGGCTTATCTTTCGAGAATAAGCTGAGGCTCTACAAGGCAGTGGTTAGACCAGCCATGACCTACGGCTCTGGCGCCTGGGGACACGTCTCTAATGCGCAACTCCAAAAGCTCCAAGTCATCCAGAATCGTTGTCTGAGGTACGCCTTTAACGCTCCCTGGTACGTCCGAAACACCCAGCTCCATCAAGAAGCAAACCTCCCGACAATCAAAGACTTCCTCTTTGAAACAAACACACGAACCTTTGCTCGAGCAGAGGTTCATCCCAATCCGCTAGTGAGAGATGCGGTCGACTACGACCCAGCGAATTCCAGAATTCGTCGTCCCAGGACGGCTCTCATCCACCCACCTTGAACCACTAATGTTTAGTATGTTGCAGGTAGACCACAGCAAGATTTCGTCGTTAAATTTCTTTTTCAGCGAACTCTCCCACCTAATGCCTCTCCTTGCCCCTCAGGCAAAACGCACCCCAGACCCTTCAGGTCTCCCCTCTAAGGTACTCCCGTCAGGAGTCCCTTACTTAACTTACCTCAGGAGCTTTGCTCCAGCCCGACACGTCAAAAAATAAACAATGATGATACACCGCACGTTGCAGGCTTGCCTTGACGATGCACATAGGTGATGAGCAGTAGGGGCCCTTGGCCTGGCTCTTTTCTGAGTTTTTTTTTTTTTGGGATTCGCAAAAAAATAATAAAGTGCAAACAATAAGGGAGCACAACAATTATTTTTTCCTACGACCACTTACGAAAGTTGTAAATATCGCACAATTAAGTAGCCCCGAAAGTTGACACTAACGCACGCGTGCTGTGCGATATAATATCGCACAGTTCCACCCACATCGCGTGGCAACGCGCATCAATCACATTATCATAGCAGGTTGGATTTCAAAATTTAATAAATTTTGACACTTGCTGTTTTGTTGACAACGATGACAAAAAAAGAGAAATTTACGAAGAAATGATTTTTTGTTGTGGTTCGTAGGAAAAATACTGTACACAACTCGCACGAAAGTGTCTCTACAATGTACTCGTGGGGTTTTCACACTCGGCTAGCGCCTCGTGTGAGAAATTCCCCACTCGTATGATACAAGCCACTTTCGTAGCTCGTTATGTAATATACTATTGTATCCTCAGCAACAGCTTTCACATCCTTATTGTACCTTATACCTACCCTTTAATTTAAGGGATACATTCTGATTGGAGAATTTGAAAACTATTGAACCCTCGCAATTTTCGCAAAGGAAAATTCGTCTCAGATTAGGTTCAGGAGTCTGCCATCAACAGATTTTCCGCGAGTTCTGGGATACCTTGTATAGAATAATTATGATGTAACAAGGGCAGGGCCGAAAGTATAAACTGCTACTACAAAGCAAGTTGAGCACTGCGAACATGATTCAAAACAGCCGAAAAGATCAGTGCGAGGAATCTTTAACTAATAATGCTTTACTTCACCTACCAGCAGAATAATTGTCGGTATTAACTAATTAAGTTAATGTTACTAATAATACCTAATGACATTGTACTTCCAAGCAAATCGGGTCCTGTTAATTTAACAGCACATAATTTTATCATTAATATTAATGTAAATCATAAGTAGGTAATTAAAGTGAATACAGTGAAAATAAGTGAAATTTATTACACAATTATTTTCCCGGACTAGTCCGGGAAAGATCACTTTCCGGTCCTAAATTAGATCGGAAATGTAGACTTTCTGAGCGGGTGCCTAAAAAGGAGTATTTTGTTTGCCCTTTTTAAGCAGTTTGGGTTGTTAGAAAAATAACAGAGGCGTAAATTGTAAATTGAACTTCGCAATCTGACCGATGTAAAATTGGTGGATGCGCCGGGATAAATAATGTTGTAGGTTCCCTGCCAAAACCGCGACTGTGTAAATTAGCTGCTTCTCTCTTATGGTGTCCACTTGGTAACACTTTTTGACAGAGAGAGTCATGCGAGATACCACCTCCAAAAGCCACTGGAAGATGCACAATCATTAAAGCGATGTGTATCCCTGCAGATGTTTATCTCGTTGATAGCCCAAACATGATGTCTTTTCCCGAATACAAGATGATGATATTCATAAAGTTAAAGTACCTACAATAAAAATATCCTAATGTTGAATGGCCTCAAATTTGGAAAAAAATTGTTAATAATCGTGTCTTCCCAACTAACTGAACTGGAGAACATCGAAAGATTGGCAAAATATGGCATCTCTGACTAAAAAATGCAGTAAATATGATAGAGAATACATAATAATGCATAGATTACGAGAGTGCACTCTAGCGGTTCAAATCTGGAATTGGACAAGAAATAAACTAATTGTAAAATTTAGATGGGATATTGATAAGTTGATAACATTAGCAATATACAGTATACACTTGCTCTTTCTAACTGCTAATAACAAACAGATCTCTAACGAAGAGCAAAAATACATTTATATGGCTTATTCTTGGTATGTGTTACTTTAATATACATAGAAAGAGGTGAAGGTTTAGATCAGTATATTCACCTTTTTGAGAAAAGTCAGGTTTGAATTAGTTAACAATGATAATAACAAAAATAACTAAAAAAATTTTTGTTTTTAGATAATATGGTTGCTCATCGTATAATATTCAGATGCTGATTCCATATATTTTTCTTAAAAAAAAAATGGGTATGTACTTACGAAACGGTTGGATTTACTGGTGGATAATCGCGTAGTACTGTAGTAGTAGTAGTAGTAGTAGTAGATGCTAAAATGTGTTAAAAAGGCGAGTTGTGGAAAATTTGCTATCAGATATTAAAAAACTGTGAGCTAGGTTGAAAAATCTGAGGTGGGCCTTTAATACAGTGTTTGCAGAAGAAAATGAACACAAGTTTGTAGAATTAGCACTCAGGGAGTTGAAAAATTAAACAGAAAATGAGAAGATATCTCAATGAAAATTTACTGCAGTAGTATAGAAATACCAAAAGCAACACGAAAAATAATCCAATTTTGCTAATTTATGTCTTTTATGGTTTGAAATACTGTAAATAGGGTTGAAAATGAGTAGAATTACCGAAATTGGCAAAATTTTGTAAAATTTACACTTGATAGCGTAGGTTGAAAAATTACGAAGGGGGATGAAAAGTTTACAGGGAAATCAATTGTGGTTAGGTAAAATTACACAAAATAACACGAAAATTAGTCAATCATGCAAATTTAGCTTTTGGGCGATTTAAATATTGCGAAAGAGGTTGAAAAAGTGAAAAAGGTGAACTGAATCCAAATCAGTATTTATATGGAGAATGCGTTAGATGTTATGCTCGACCATTTGTAACGGAATTGAAAACTTCGAGCAAAATGCGCGAAATTTATAAAACTTAGCACAACGAAGGTTTCCAATCTTGTACGTCTCTCTATATTTCGTGACGTCATTTTTGGCGACAGACTTTTGCCTGTCAAATACCTATAAATAATCTAACATTATGATTGTAAATTATCTCATTAAATTCTATCATATCATCTTGTTTGTTATGCTTAATTAACGTGTTTCTACATTTTGAGGGTTGTAGCGCCCCTAAGGGTGGTTTTTTGCGAATGATTATTAATTTCTTTTTTGGGTGCTCGACCGGAAAGTGAAAAATTAATTTTTTAGGCGCTCGACCGGAAAGTTAACCTTTCCGGTCAGTTTTAGGACCGGAAAGTGGCTTTTCCCGGACTAGTCCGGGAAAGTGAAAAATTAATTTTCCCGGTCAATTTTGGGACCGGAAAATCAACTTTCCCGGACTAGGGAAAGTGAAATTTCACCGAAATATTCTAGAAAGTGAAATTTCACCGGAATATTATGGATTTTGTTATCGTGTGAATTTTTACTAGGCTCCTCACATTTTTCAGTGTAGATTATTTGAATTAAAATATTTAATTTCACACAGAAAATATGTTGCGAGCACCTAAAAAATTTAAGTGTCTTTCCTGGACCCGCAGGCTTTCAGGCTTCCGCCTACGGCGTCAGCCTGAAATCTGCCTATTCGTCCTGGAAAGACCACTTTCCATACTCTTTACGTAAATAACTATTTCCGGTCAATTTTAGGTCCGGGAAAGTCGAAGTCCGGGAAAATGAAATTTCACCTCACCTAAAAAATTTTATACGTAACTCACGTGTAAAGTGTCTTTCCTGGATTCGCAGGCTACTATTGTCTATTCGTCCAGGAAAGATCACTTTCCATACTCTTTATTTAATAACTATTTCGTACCATCGATAGAAATCTATGGAATGGTATTAATTTCAACCCTAATTATTCAGTAAAAATTTGAATGTCTAAATTTCATCCTCTTCGTTGAATTTCTTCTAAAATTCACCTTTCCTTGTTCGAAGATATAACGTAACCATCTCACAGTTTCACTGTGCCAAATTACAACGTTCCGCAAACGTTTGAAAGCCACAAAGTTCCAACCCCTTATTTTACCACTCCCACATGCTCTAAAGAAAGTTGTGCTTTCAATTTCACCACCATAATCCAATTCGTTGGGAAATTGCAGTTATGTTTAGAAATCCATGTCTTCATATTTCACCCCTTTATGATCTACCGGGTTGGTTTTTTATCTCTGAGGTGTTACACAATTTCTTGCGTATTTAGGGACGTATGTTATTCATAAATAAATTAACAGGATTTTAGAAAAATTAAACAACAGACATTTATTTTATTATGAGCATAAGTGAGACATTATGTGAGGGAGCATGGAAGTTTAAAAACATTTTATTTTCAAACGAAAACTTTGTCAATTTGCAATAATAAGAAATGCAACAATGCTTTAAACTCCTCTGGAGTTTAACACTTATTTAAACGTCGGTCAAGAGTTGTCATAGAAATGACGGTTATACTTTATCAACACAGTCATTTAAGTATTTGTTATGTGACGATTGAAAATAATAGTATATTATTAATTCAATTTATAAAGTATCAAAATTAAAATCGTACCTAAGTATAGTTTCTGGTGGTGACAAAAATGTTCATTACCCAGGTGAATTATAAACAACGATCGCATTTTTTCGAAAAAAACCATAAGAAAATTCATTTCTTGAATAATTAAGACGACGTAAAATTCGTAAGAACGCGACGTCTTGAACAAATCCTGAAGTGATGTAGAGTAAAATTGAAGAGTTTGTTGGGGTCGAGTACGGTAATAGTTATTTACGTAAAGAGTATGGAAAGTGATTTTTCCTGGACGAATAGGCAGATTTCAGGCTAACACCGTAGGCGGAAGCCTGAAAGCCTGCGAGTCCAGGAAAGACACTTTACATGTGAGTTACGTATTAAATTTTTTAGGTGCTCGCAACATATTTTCTGTGTGAAATTAAATATTTTAATTCAACGAACTAAGAGTGTTGTGTCGAAAACCGCGACCTCGTTTTGATTTTGGCAGTGAAGAATTTTTAATTTTTCATTGTCAAAATCAGATCATTGCATTTTAATTCAAATTATCTACACTGAAAAATGTAAGGAGCCTAGTAAAAATTAACACGATAACAAAATCCATAATATTCCGGTGAAATTTTACTTTCTAGAATATTTCGGTGAAATTTCACTTTCTAGAATATTTCGGTGAAATTTCACTTTCCCGGACTTCGACTTTCCCGGACTAGTCCGGGAAAGTTGATTTTCCGGTCCCAAAATTGACCGAGAAAATTAATTTTTCACTTTCCCGGACTAGTCCGGGAAAAGCCACTTTCCGGTCCTAAAATTGACCGGAAAGGTTAACTTTCCGGTCGAGCGCCTAAAAAACTATTTTATTCCAACAAATGCAAGAAAAATATACGAGGAAGAGTTTGACGAATTTTTGAAGTGGTTTTAAGTAGTCTTCGTGGATGGTAAAATTGGCAAAATATCGGGTGCGTCAAGTTGACCCCCCCACCTAACAATATTAAAATTTTTACTAGTCAAATATATTGTGCTCGAGTTGTGCTAGTTTGTGCTGAATTCAGTTGGAATTGTGCTACTTTTGATTTTTAGATATACAGTAAAAAACATCGGGGGGGCAGAATGACGGTCAGCCCCCCTAAAATTTCGAGGTAGCCTAAAAATTAAGACAGTATCTTGAAGCACTTGGAGTGTGCTGAATTGTGCTGTACGTTATTTTCGTTTCACATATTGTTTTATGACCTCTTTTTAAGAAATCAAATTGGCGGGGCCAGGATGACGGTCAGCCCCCTCAAAATTTTATGCTACCTTAAAAATAAAAACAGTGTCTTAATACACTTGAAGTGTGCTGAATTGTGCTGTATGTTATTTTTGTTTCACCCTCTACTTTATAACGTCTTTTAAAAAAATCAAATTGGCGGGGCCAGAATGACGGTCAGCCCCCTCAAAATTTTGTACTACCTTAAAAGTAAAAGCAATGTCTTAATACACTGGAAGTGTGCTGAATTGTGCTGTATGTTATTTTTGTTTCTCCCATTGTATTATGCCGTTTTTTTTAAAAATCAATTTGGCGGGGCCAGAATGACGGTCAGCCCCCTCAAAATTTTGTGCTACTTTAAAAGTAAAGACAGTGCTTTAATACACTTGAAGTGTGCTGAATTGTGCTGTACGTTATTTTCGTTCCGCCCATTGTTTTATGGCGATTTAAAAAAAATCAAATTGGAGGAATCAGAATGACGGTCAGTCCTCTCAAAATTTTAAAAGTAAAAGCAGTGTCTTAATACGCTTGAAGTGTGCTGAATCGTGCTGTATGTTATTTTAGTTTCACCCATTGTTTTATAGCGATTTAAAAAAAATCAAATTGGCGTAGCTAGAATGTCTGTCAACCCCTTCAAAATTGTCTGCTAAATATCTTAAAAATAAAGGTAGTTGTTACTGATAAAACAACAGATAGTAAATTGTTTTATTAGGAAAAAAGAATTAAAAGTACTTGAAAGAAAGCTTGACATCTAGCTTTCACCGACGCTTGATGATTTTATTAAAAATTGAACGATTTGAAAGCCAAATGAGAAATAATACCCAAAAATGTCGGGTGACAATTTTGTGTGTGTAACGTTGAAAGTTGTGGAACAAGCAAAATACCTATTGCTATTGAGAATTTAAAAGATAAGAAGGTGTGGCAATGGCAAATTTTTAATAAAGATTTACTGGAATGGTCTCATATACTAAAAGGAAATGAAACTTTCGTCTTTCCTCACAAATAAAATCATTGCTACTGGCCACACAACTATTTCGAATTGCTGCCAGTAAAGGCTATCCGCGAGCTAATTTTTCAAACTATTTTTGTAGGTATTCAGATTAAACTCAAAATTCGCAATAAAGCAATGCTGGAATTTTTCAATCTTTGCGTAAGACGAAAGTTTCGTTTCCCAATACTATAGTGGAGTAGATAAATAAGTAGAGTAGACTGGGGGAATGGCGCGACCCGTTAAGGATTCGTTGATGCTCCGCAAAAACGGTTAGCTTTCATAAAAGGATTGAGGTATCAAAATGAAGCCCAGAGTGTTCTTAACCGAATGACCACACATTAGAAATTAAAAAACATGAACAAAGAAGAATAAAAAAGCTCCCGGAAGATGTATATCAATGCGATTTGTGGCCCTGTTTATCATGTTAATGTATATGTAGGGACGGCTGGTCTTACTGGTGGAATCGGGTGCGGATTTTATCAATCTGCGCCTAGTAGTAGTGCAAACGCACAGATTTGTCAAAAAGGCGAAATGTTAAAAAATTGTTGTTACAGAATTTAAAAATATAAAATGAACAGGAATGAGTAAATGAAAAGAATTGCCGGAATTAAAACAAAATTTGGCGAATTTTGAAAAATTAACACTCGGGGCTGAAAACTTGAGAAAGGGGATGAAAAATCAAGAGGAATGAAAATTAAGTGTGATTAAGTAGAATTACGAAATATGACACGAACATAAACTTTTGTTGGGGTTGAAATACATACTTATACCTGTGCTTATACATACCTACTGCGAACGAAACTGGAAAATTTTAAAAGGTAAACTGGATCCCAAATCAGTTCGATTTTATCACTGACGAAAAACGAAATTATGCGAATTTTTCAAAATTAGCACTTAGGGGGTGGAAAAGTTGTAAAGGTGGATGAAAAGTCAAAGGGTATGTGGTTAAGTAAAATTACGGAAAATAACACCAAAATAACCCAATTATGCATATTTTGCGTTTGAAGAGTTGAAATATTGCGCAGGGGGATGAAAAAAGTGAAAAATGTAAACAGCATCCAAATGAGTTCAATTTATTACCAAAGAAAAACGAAATTACTGAAATTTGGCAAATTTAACACCTAGGGGGTTGGAAAATTGTAAAGGGGGGATGAAACGTCAAAGTGGATGAGAATTAATCGTAATTAAGCAGAATTACAGGAAATAACAAGAAAGTAAGACAATGATGCAAATTTAGCTTTTGGGGGGTTGAAATATTGAGACGGGGGTACCTCGAACTACGGTCTCGTCCAATTCTCTATTCAGTATGCAGGAGTATCCAGGCATCACGGAAGTCGAGAATTCTGTACTTACGAATAGTATTCGGAGGACAATTCGCACCACCGAAACAGAGCTGGGTAGTATTTGGAGTTTTTAGTAGTTAAATACTTGTCTAAATACTTTCTTCTGGAACGTAATTAGTATGCGAATATTTTTTTCGACAGGTAGTTAGTATTAGAAGAATCCGAATACCGGAGTAAATATTCGAAAATTGTTCGAATACTTTTATTTGAATTTCGCGCCAATCATTCGGTATAGGATCGTGAACGAACATGTGACTCACATGATGTGAGCATTGACCCCGCCATCGGCATTGCATGAAAGCAGTGATGTGATGATGTGTATTGTTGTAATGTAATCGATAATTTGTGATATTGTGATCAAATGAAATTGAAAATTCCCATTATTAATAATGTGAGGTGTCTATCTGAAGACAAATAAGTTTTGCAATTATTGTAATTAAATTAGTTTTTCAAAATATAATTTTTTTCATTAACATTGCATTTATTTTAATTCTACTTTTTTATTAAACTATTCGGTCAAAGTATTCGAATACTTTTTTAAAGGAGTATTTGGTATTCGATATTTAAGATACTTTTTGTCTGAGTTATTTAGTATTCGAAGTAGATGAAGTACAAGAATTTAGTATTTAGTATTCGGATACTTTTTCGCAGTATTCATACTTATAAAATATTCATATAAAACAATGGACGGAAAGAAAATAACATACAGCACAATTCAGCACACTTCAAGTGTATTAAAACACTGTCTTTACTTTTAAGGTAGCACAAAATTTTGAGGGGGCTGACCGTCATCCTGGCCCCGCCAATTTGATTTTTTAAAAAGACGGCATAAAACAATGGGAGAAACATAAGACCATAAAAGTTCATGAAAGCTACCGGCCTATTCAATCTAGTGTAAATATAGCCCCTAAATTGTAAAGCATAGGTTCGGGGCCAATAACCCTGCGAGGTTGACCGTTGACGTCCCATTTTTTGTTCAATAAAAAAGAAACAAAAAAACAAAAATAACATACAGCACAATTCAGCACACTTCCAGTGTATTAAGAACCTGTTTTTACTTTTAAGGTACCACAAAATTTTTAGGGGGCTGACCGTCATTCTGGCCCCACCAATTTGATTTTTTTAAAAGACGTCATAAAACAGTGGGTGAAACAAAAATAACATACAGCACAATTCAGCACTCTTCCAGTGTATTAGGACACTGTTTTTACTTTTAAGGTAGTACAAAATTTTGAGGGGGCTGACCGTCATTCTGGCCCCGCCAATTTGATTTTTTTAAAAGACGTCATAAAGTAGAGGGTGAAACAAAAATAACATACAGCACAATTCAGCACACTTCCAGTGTATTAAGACACTGTTTTTACTTTTAAGGTAGCACAAAATTTTGAGGGGGCTGACCGTCATTCTCGCCCCACCAATTTGATTTTTTTAAAAGACGTCATAAAACAGTGGGTGAAACAAAAATAACATACAGCACAATTCAGCACATTTCAAGTGTATTAAGACACTGTTTTTACTTTTAAGGTAGCATAAAATTTTGAGGGGGCTGACCGTCATCCTGGCCTTGCCAATTTGATTTTTTAAAAAGAGGTCATAAAACAATATGTGAAACGAAAATAACGTACAGCACAATTCAGCACACTCCAAGTGCCTCAAGATACTGCCTTAATTTTTAGGCTACCTCGAAATCTTAGGGGGGCTGACCGTCATTCTGCCCCCCCGATGTTTTTTACTGTATATCTAAAAAACTAAAGCAGCACAATTCCAACTGAATTCAGCACAAACTAGCACAACTCGAGCACAATATATTTGACTAGTAAAAATTTTAATATTGTTAGGTGGGGGGGTCAACTTGACGCACCCCAAAATATCGAGGGTCTACGCGTAGGTCGGATTGTTGTGTTGTCGACAACAATAAAAAAATTGTTTTTCTTATTTTTTGCCATTAAATTAACAAAATATTGATATGTTTTTGGCCGGAAGTTGCTGTTTTCCCATCAACAAGGTCAAGAAAATGCAGTGGGGTGGTCGCTGCAATACTGGAATCTTTCACAGTTGAAGTTATTAGGTGGAATTTGAAAAAACCGGAACAAATACTTTTATTAAGCGCTAATTTAGATTCCATAATGTAAGTACAAACGTTAATTGACCGTTTTTGATTCGTTTGCAAGTTGAGGTTTATAGAAAAAATTTTAAAGGAAAGTTTGCCGAAGAGCCGAGTACAGAGCTAAGCCAGGGTGAAATGGAACGAGCGTTTTTTTGAACATCAATGCATGCACATCTAACAAAGAAAGGTGAACACTGCCGACTCTGAGATAATGTACCCACAAACATATCTCGATAAATGTGTATTTTAGACTGGTACAATTTAATAAATTTACATTTAATCTATTGAGATTTTTGAAAAAATTTAGTGCCCCATGAATTAAATGCTGTACTTGTACTTCAGTCCCTAAAAAAAGGCCAATAAAGTAGTACTTTTAATGTTCTTTGATATTCGTTATACCCCAAAGCCCTCTATGGTCATATTTTAAATCGCATTGTGGCCATTTGTGGCACATCATTATAAAGTGTATGAAATCCTCTGAAAACCTGTGCAAAATTTCTTTTAGAAATAGTTATGGATTTTACTGTAACTTTTGAAGAAGTGCATGAATTTCAAAAATGTTTGCACACGTTTACAGAGCATTTCATACACTTTAGAATGATGTGCCACAAAGCGCCGTAATGTGATTTAGAATTCGATTGTGGGTCAACGAACATCAATAAAATTGACAGCATTGAATTCGTAACGAAATTAGCTTTCAAATGATGTATCACAAGTGGAGGTTGCCATTTGAAACTTTGAAGGTGAGGTTGGTGGTTCTAGGGGGTGCCTTGTAGAATTTCATCAAGCATCAAATAAAAATCGACCTGTTCGAGTGGTTTTTGCTCAAATCACCCTTGTAGTAATTTATTATTCAAGGTGGTTTGGTACATATATTTTGTGATGATATTTTGTGATGTATTTTGTAATGGTATCAATCTTCCAAACATGCACCTAATTAGAATTAGGTCAATTTCCAGCAATGCAGGTATATAATGTAAATAAAATCTTCAGTATCACGTGTACATCAGCAAGAAGCAAAAGTTGCTAATAAATTTTGTTGTTTTATCTGTTGTCCATCTGTATGATAACCGATAATTTAAAGAGGAAACTGAAAAAATGACCACACACTAATAGGTGAAAAATCTGTTTGGCAGGGGGGTCCCTGGTGTGAAATTCGTCAAAAGTTGTGCCAGCTCGTTAGTTTTATGTTTACAGCGTTAAAGAAGGGTGCTTGTTATATAGTTCCGAGAAGGACCAAAGGGTTGGCGCCGCCTCTACTGAATTCCATTCAAGTATGTCTAGCGAATCCGTATATCCGTTGTAAACGTTTCAAAAATTGTTCTAACATTAAGAACGAGTTTTACCAACACATGCTCAAGATGTGGTTTGTTAATCATCCTGTTTTATTTTTGAATGGGAAATTTTTATCAATTACGCCTGCGGTTTACGTGGGCTGAAATATCATTTTTTCCTCTTTTTTCGAAAGGCTGATTATACTGGCGTAAAATGAAATATTAATTAAATGCTATTGTTTCATTAACGAAACCTGTTGGTGTATAATAAATTTATTTATTTATAAATCGAGGTACTCGCAAAAATTTTATTTTATTCCACCGTCTCGCGATATAATTGAAGCAATTTACTATAAATTCCATTTTTACGAACTGGCTCATGGATGCTCAAGTGGCGAATATAATGATCCCGTCACCACCATCTTTAGAATCTTGAAGGAAGATTAATTTTTTTTGTTTACGTCGTTAATGGAGGAATTTCGAGGGAAATTAAGATGGACCTCCCGCACTAAAACCGCACATGAATAGAGGGATGAAGATCAAATCGCAATCCCACGGTATTCATTGAATTTGCCCAAAGTACCAGTAGTAGAATGGAGTAAAAGGCTCCATTCATCTCGAGCGTTTCATTCATTGCGGTGCATAAGATTTTCCAAGACAATATTTTTTCCCATGCCTTCAATTAGCTGACAAGTAGTTTCATTAGCGAAATTTCACCCTCTTTCACTATAACAACTGAACCCGCATGTGTACCATCGTAAATTCTCCGTTTGACGTGTGAATCCTGCTTTTGCATTCAATGACTAACATTTTTCCACTAATTCACTTAAAAGACGTCTACAATTCTAATTAAATCATTGTGAAATTTCACGGCCGCACTTCCACCCCAAAATTATTTCTTTAAAGGGCTTTTAACAGAAAAATTCATATACCGTTTGCTTTATGGTTGAACCCAATAAATTAAATATGCTTAAGATTCCTCAGAGGCAGCGACTTGTTCTCTACAAGTTTACTGTGCGTGTCCTTTTCCGTCTTTTTTAACGCCAACTTTCATCCTTTCGCCAAAAACATTTTTCATAAATCAAGCTTAAAGCTGGATTTGTACAAGTGCGAGAATTTTTTTATTGACTTTCCGAGAAGACCGCTCGAAGACGCCAGGGCAAACCTAAAAGAACGAGGTTGGAGACATATTTATGTTAGTTGGACCAACCCCAATTCATCCCTGATTCTTAGAAGTTACCCTGGTGGCTGGGAACAAGTCGTTTGGTTTCTTTTGGAGCCGCCGAGTCACTGAGAGATCATCAGTAAACAGCCGGATAAGAAGCCGAAAGTGAGGAGATACCGAATATAAATAAATAAACATGAAATTTATTTTGAATTCCTGTTGCCACATTCCGGAAGGTTTTGCTAACGTCTATTGACATGTTTAGTTATTGGTCCTAATAAACCTTCGTTTATCTTATCGGAATTACATGCTATTAGAAAATAGGAATCGTACCTTCAGCCCTAACGTTTAACATAAAAGTAAAAATGGGTCTGATAAATATTACGTTATTTGTTATTAACTCAACGGTTTTAACTCTTAATAATAATCAATAGTGGTAAGATGGTTTCTTCATAAGTGGATTTTTGATAATAAGAGCCTATGATTCTAATTAATCATTGATAACGTTTTGTCCTCGGTTTTGTCTATTGACCATCAGCCAGTATTATTTTATCAGAAAAATTATACTGCAGCGTCAAACGTGTCATCATCTTAATAAAAATGGGCAGCTAAAGAAGCGGCTGAAACCTCTCCACGCGATAAATACCGGACAAAATATTTTCGGTAATAAGTCGGACCCTTCTTAACCAATTTTGGTGAGGAGGGTCTTAAATTAAAGCTAAAGAAGAAGGTATGATGGGGATTAATGAAACAACAACCAATCGTTATGAAACTCAAATCGTCTTGAAGGTCTTTTTCTTTAAAAATAATTTGGTTTAGGCAATAATTTTCTGTGATTTTTCAAAAAGAACATTGTTATGACTAAGTAACAGTGCCAGCTTAAAGCTGGCGTTTTGACGTAGGTACAGTGCTGTAGTCCTAAAGAAGTTTTTGGGTATACGTATTCGCTGCCTTTAAAACCGTTGGTAAATGAAACGATGACGATTTTCAAAAATTTTATTTAAGTATACGCTTGATAATATCATAATATGCAGTAATATGAAGATCGAGATGAACAATGAACATACTTACTCAAAATGTAAACGTAAAACAGAAATTTTTTATTTGGAAATTTTATTCGAATATTTTAGCAAAATTCTGAAAATATTAGGATCCCTTTTTACTGTGCAACTTACTCAGTTTTATCGAGAATTTTGTATAATGAATGTCGTCGTTTATAAGAAAATAGCTCTAAAAAGCTTAGAAATCAAAAATAAAACTTAAAAAACTTACCCTGGCATCGTTATCAAGAGATTTCCGTTTAATCGATGAATTAGAATTCTTGTTAAAATAATTCAAAAGCGTATTGCACCTATTTTTACTCATTTCACTTTTCGCACTAGATCGAAGACAAAATATAAATGATCAACCCCGTTTTAGCAGGTAACCTGGGGTGGGTTTAGAGGCCAGGCATAAACGAGCCATCCGCCCGGTCAGGGCCATTAGCTGGGGTTTTCCCCAACCCTCTGTTAGCAGGAGATAGCAAATTTCAAATTTTTTAGGAATATGACCTGAATATCGATGTTTACTCTCATGGTCTCTTGGATCTACGCTCGTATACTCGCGTATCTCTAGAAATTTTTATAAGTATAGGTTAGTGTAAAAATTTTAATTTGTGTATACGGCGTATACCCGCGTATACGTCGGACTATTGTTGTATTGTCGTCAATTATTTTGGAAGAGGTCATCGCACAAGTGGCTAAAGCAATCGCTTATTATTTGATATGTGCTAAATTCGGAAGGTTCAAGCAAGGCAATGATTATATTCATAAACTCGTTACGTCTGTGTAGAATTAGTAAATAAATCGTAAAAATACCCTATTTTTACCGTATATTTACAATTTATTTACTAATTCTACATAGACGTGAAGAAATTATGAATATAGTCATTACCTTCTTTGAACCTTCCGGAACCCGTACATATCAAATAAAAAGCGATTGTTTCAGGCACTTGTGTGATGCCCTCTTCCCAAGAAATTTACACTCTCTAATTTTGTCCCTCACTTAACTAGTAACTCGCAAGTTATAAGGCGTTAATACACACATTTTTGAAAAATTACAGAAAATTAATAATTGAAATTGGGAAAGTTTGGCAAAAAAAAATTTTTTTTACTTCTCAATTTAAGCGATGATTGTTCAGGTAGTCGAATGCCAAACAAAGGTTGCAATGTGTAAAATGTATTAAAATTCAGGGGGCGCTACATGTTTCGGCTCTTATCAAAATAAAGGCCATCCTCAGGCTGTAATAAGAAAATTGGGTTACATTAATTGAACGAAAACTTGTGTTACATTGCAAAAAAGGTTTTTTTTTGTTTAAAAAATTTAGAAAAGTTAAAAAAATTTCATGGATCGAGTAATGTGATTCATGGCAGAAATTTGACCGTTCGTAGGTGCAGTGTCGAGATAGTTCTATCACCTAAGTATTCGATTTGATTAAAAAATTTCTTGTGCTGATAAAACAAATGGTGGTATTTTTCAAATTTCTTAGACGACGTGCCAAAAAGGCACTTGTCATTGGTCGTTTGCCCGCAAAATTAAGTAAATCCTACTTGCTATACCTTTTCCGGGAATTTTCAAAATTTTATGATTTTTTGACAAAAGGCCACCAAGTTTGAGGATATTTTTGGAAATAACATTTGAAAACAACAAATGGGAGTTTATTAGTCAAATTTCAAAATGGCATTAGCCGATTGCCACCAAAATTAAATCAGTTCTTCGGCTGGTTATGGTACCTATCAAATTGCAGCTAAATCGATTCAGTAGTTTGGGCTGTAGCGTGTTATTTAATGTTTCTTCAAAATCTCGAATTTTTTGAATTTCTGCCAAAAAGGCTCTAAGGGTGAATACTTTTCCAGATACAGAATTTAAAGACCTTTCATGTGCTGAAAAGAAAAAATGGTGTTCACAGCCAAATTTCATAGTTGATGCGCCAAAAATGCACTTGGCGTCTGCGGATCGGCAAGAAAATTATCTGTGCTCACCAGAAGGCCATCACTAACCCCCATGCCAAATCTCATCAAAAACCGGTTCGGCAGTTTTCGAGAAATCACTGAAATTTAGTGTTATCTCAATTTCGAATTTTGGAGTGATTGCAGTAACCTCCCATTTTTAAATTGGTTGTGGGGGAGTTGAAATAAAGAACATATCACATTTGAAAGGTTTTATAAAAGAAGTTTTCCTAATTTCTGAGCTCAAAGCTCGACCCAAACTCAAAATAAAATAGTTGATTGGTGGTAAAGTAAGAAGAACAAATAGTTAAGTACAGCTTAGAAACATGGAGATGCCCACCCAGAGCTGAATATTTACCTGGTCGCATGGACCAGGCCACGACAGAGACCTTACAGAAGTTAGTTACCCCTACCTAACTGCTATTCGAATGCTAGGCGACCAACTAAATATTCAACTCTGGGTGGGCATGTTCATATTTCTAAGCTGTACATCTCCAAAAATATACTCCTAAGCAGGATTATGAATAATGGCAAAGGGGCACTTTCTGGGTGTAGTAAGGCTTGAACTCTAGACCTCAGATAAAATTCTGCGACCAGACGCGAAGAGCAGTACATACAAATTTTATTGGAATCGTTCGATTAAATTAACTGCAATTCTTGTTGGTGATTAGGTACTATTGAATTTTTATTTCCGTGATAAATTAGTCAGAGACAGAGTCGATAAGGGGTGAGAAAATATGACCTATTTTTCTAGACTACAATCACTATCCTTGGTTTTTGGCTGAAGCTTCCAAATTATGTCAAAACGAAATCTTCAAAGGATCGACAAGCAATGCGAAAACATTTTGCATTATGATGTTATGTTATTCATATTCATGTTCAAGATAATTTAAATGACTCCAGTTGACCGATAAGATTCCGGGAACCACAAAATCGCTTCAATCCACAACTCTTGTAAGTAAAATTTTCAAATATTTTGTATTTCTTTCTATTTGAATACTTATAAAGACCAAAAGTTTCATTGCCTCCATATTTAGCTCTATATTATGAAAACTGAAACAGATTATAAATGCTATACATACATATTAACTATCATTCTACGTATAGACTCCAGAATTTTATCATAAATTTTCTGAAAAAAATTTCTCAATATAGATATTATGCATCACCAAAAAGTCAACTGATCAGCCTCTTGACTTCTGGCTGATGTAATCTTTTACAGTTTCTCGTATTCTTGACCATAAAATAAAGATCGTATTTTTCTAAGTTCAGCAAAGAGCCATTGCAGCCGTAGCCAAACGAAATATCAAAAAGTCCTCATAATTATGTATCAAAGGATAATTTACAAAAACTACAAATTAAACATCCAATTTTATAAAAATATATCATAGGTACCCGTCAAAAATCTTTAACGTTCATTTTTCTTGTAGTGTTCGACATGTTCAAAAATGCCATTTAAAATTTCGGATTTTCTTACACATAGTTACGTGAATATGACTGTCATAGTGTTATACTATAAATTCTATCATTCGACTGTTTATTAAAGTGCGGTTCACGTGCAAGTTTTATTAAATTCTAAATGAAATCTGGTAAATATTTGTCATTTTCTTTTTTTATTCTTAATTAACACTAAAAGTGTTGCGATATAAAAACTTGGTAAAAGTTGTTCACCGAACAGTAGAAGAAGGACCTGTCACGTGACAGGTCCTTCTACTGTTCGGTCAACGGTATCTAAGCGCCAAAGTGAATATTTTCCGGGTCGAAAGAAAATATGGAGACACAGAAAACTACTGCAATGATTAACTGTTTTGGCAACGCGGGTGAGGGTATGGTAAATACGTCGTCTTATTTTCTTGCCTAGCTGCGAAAGTAAATAAAATTTTCGCTGCTAGCCGGAAGAAATTGTGCCTACTGTTTACTTATTTCAGCGACTAGCCGTGCAAAAAAATAGTATATTGTGTAACTAGTAGGGAATATATGTATATTTTCCTTCGTGTTGCACATACTATTTTTTTGTCGATCGCGCAACTATACAGAAATAATGAAATTTGGAACTATTTTTTAAGAGTACAGAAATAACGCTTTTTCCGGCCTAGGCCGAAAAAATATTCCTGTACAGCTAGTGCGTGTTGCCTAGCAAATGACGCAGTCCTGGAAACGTAAGCTTTCGGATGATAATTGCATGTCAAGAATGTGACGTTTCTAGTGCGATCGACGAAAAAAGTATTTTCTTCCCACTGTAACTGAAAATAAGATTTTTTGCATATTTACAATGAAAGTCGTCTTTTTTTGATGAATAATCGTAATGAAAGTCCCACTTTTTTTAACGAAAAAATCGTAAAGAAATATCACTTTTTGTAACGATTTTAACATTTTTTCATCTTTACATCTTACATCTTTACATTGTAGCATTATATACCGTATGATTTTTTAAATTATTCATCAAAGTCGCCTCTGGAAAACAAAAATCATGTCTTTGATTAGTTCAGGCAAAATGTTCAAATATTCCAGCTGTCACTTTAATCTGTCATCTGTGATTTGCAGAAATAAATATTTTCCAGTTTGTTTACACTTTCACGATGGTTTTCTCTGTTGAGCAAAAAATAGTAGAGGTTATTTAGTAAACTGTGACGTTGCCCCCCCCACCAGACTGCAAAAATTCCTCAATTTATGGTTATTCCCGCGAAAAATTTGAAATCTAGTTAGGAACTTTGTTGAATGTGTTCATGTTGATGGGACACAAGACCTTGAAGCTGCCAATTAAATTAAAAATAACCTAACATTTTGAGCAGTTTATTGCGCTACTAAAATATCAAGTTATTATTCAACAAATAAATAGGGCCATCAAGAACATGGCACTCATAGCAGTAACGGTGTCATTCAAAGCATGAAGAAGCCACTGGGTGATTCAATTTCAAGGGGGCTCTTTTGAGTTTCAGGCACTTTTTCAGAATTTTGCGACCTCTACAAGAAAACTTCTTCACAGTGATGATGTCGTTGTTCTGTTATCAGTGTCAAATGTTATTCCTTCTTGAGTTCCCGAGAGTCAGCATTGATCCTATGCCAGCTTGATGTGTAAAGCTGCCAGTTTTGGGAGAATGTTTTTACAGAATGCCTAATTGGAATTGGATTCAATAGTGAAAACATTTGGAGACCATCGATGAAATTTTCATTGATGCACCTGTGTTGAGTGCATTGTCTTGAGTGTCGTTGCGGACTGGAGGGCAAATATTTTGCTCTCTGACAAGCAAACCATCAAAAATCCACTCGAAATCACAAAAACGTTTTTGTAAATGACAGTGACAATAAATTAAGTGACAGCTTCAAAATCTGAACCATGTGAAGTAATCAAAGATACGACTTTTGTTTTCCAACGGTTACTTTGATGAATAATTTAAAAAATCATACGGTATATTATCACACCAAATAAAGGGCTACCCAGTGTTGCCAATCATTACTCCCCCATATAGAAAAAAAATTCTTTTCCACTTTTTTGCGTATGAGGGGAATATACAAAAAAATTATGTGTACAACACGTAAGAAAGTATCTTTTTTCACTTCAAACTCATGAAAAAAGTATTACTTTCATTACTAGTTGTACAAATAACTATTTTGGGCCTCACCAGGGCTGTGAAAGTGTAACTTCTCATGGCTAGCCGTGTAAAATCATTTTGCACGGCTAGTCGCTGAAATGACTATGCAACAGTTACAATTTTGTTTTGGCTAGCCGGGAAAGTGTTATTTTTGCGCCTAGCCAAAAAAATAACTCGGCAGTTGCCGTAGCTTCACCCATAATGTGAAAACAGTTAGGCCCGGTTTTTCCATTTTTAATAACCCAGTTTACTTAACCAGGGGTGATCCGATGCCGCCGGGATAACAAACCAGAAATGAAGTAATATATAGCAAGTGAAACTTATGAAGTCAAAGACGTAAAGGTCAATGCAACATAAATAATAATAAATAAATAATTAACCAGCGGTTAGTTGCTAGGATACAGCCAATCATAACACTCGTTGCTATGCGACAAACTGTTGGTTAGGTAAACCGGAGGTTATCGAAGATGGAAAAACCTGGCTTTAATAATTAATTTTTTAGCTCATATGTTTTTTTCTGGTGAACGAAGAAAAACGTTGTAAGCACCAAAGCGTGAAAGTAGTTTTCCGGGTCTCAAGAAATGAGCGGTCTCGGCTGCGCCTCGACTGTCCATTTTTTTTTCGACTCGGAAAACATTCAGTTTCAGGCTTAGGTACATAAGCTACTATTATTTCTTAGTTACTTATTTTCTTGGCCTTCTATAAGCACGGAAATATGATTTTCACTTCGTGTAGGAAGGAAAAACTTTCGTCAATTTAATCACAAACTGTTGAAATATCTATTTAAATATTATTTTCGCCGGTAGTCATTAAAAGTGCATTTTTACTGCCTGTTTTGCGGCAGTAAAGTCGATTTTTACTGCCTAGGCTCTAAAAGTCGATTTTTTACTGCCGGCGGCACTCTTTTAATGACAATCTGCGAAAAAATTATGTGTTCAACACGGCAAAAACAGATTTACTGCCTTGGCTGGATTCCTAGCGTCGGCTATCGCCTCGGCTAGGAAACTTCAGCAGCGGCAGTAAATCTGCTATTTCTTGCCTTGTTAAACAAATAACTTGTTGAATAGCTTGTTGATTTCCACATTGTGACCAAGAGTTATCAAGTGAGATATATCGTTTTTTTTACTGCCTCTTTGACGCAGTAAAAGTCGATTTTTTACTGCCGGTGGCAGTAAAAATGCACTTTTTTAGTGACAATCGGCGAAAAAATTATGTGTACAAATTGCTCGTATAGACCGATTTGGCTGAAATTTGGTACGTAGGTATCTCATAAAGCAACTTAGATCTGAAATTCAACCAGAAATGCCATTTTGGCACATCAACTTTTCAATTTTAAATGCAAACCCCCATTTTTCACGTCACCATAAGAAAGGCCTTCAGATTCTGCTTCCAAAGATGTATTCACTGTCAGTGCCCTTTTGACCAAAAACTAAAAAAAACCATCAGAATGGTCTTCAAATTCTGGTTTTAAATAAGACAAAATTTATTCGCATTTAGTTCCCTTTGGGTAGAAAAGTCGACATTTTGTAATAACACTGAAACCACGTTATAGCCCAAGATTATAGCCGCTTCTCTGTTGCTCTTTTTTACAAGAACATTTGATGCTCAAAATTTTTGAAAACTTTAATCTTCTGTTTACTACGAAGGCGTAGAAGGGCCACATTTTTAACATTCGCTTCTTAATACAAAATTGTCGCCTCGCACTCAACAATTGTCGACTCACAATCGACAATTGACGTCCCGATCGACAATTGACGTCCCGATCGACAATTGACGTCCCGATCGACAATTGATGACCCGATCAACAATTAATAATAGTAATATTAATTAGTAATAGAGATTTATTTGACCATTAAAGGTACAAAAAGGGTGGGAAATCAGTATACTAAACTATACTATACTGTTTTTCATTCCTGCCCTAAAAGAACATGTAACAACAATGCAAAAATGCTTAAAAGTTACAACAAACAATAATCACAACTTTTCTGCTTTTCGAAACAGATCAATTTCAGTGCGTTCTTTAAACCATACAATGATGAGGATTCATAAATCAATTTGTAATATTTATTTAGCAGTTTAGCGCCAATATAAAGGGTGTCCCAAAAAAACCGAACGATTTATTTTAGGTTATAACTTTATTATTATGGAACCGATTTTCCTCAATTTTATACGGGACGTAGCCAAAAGATGAGGCTTTTAGAATCTGCAACCATTTTCCAGATGGCGCCACTAATAAATTTTTTGCGGCGGTTTTTTACGAGAACACTTTTTGATTGGCTGGAGTTGAACCATCTGTGAACCGATCAAAATAAAATTAGTGTAGGATGGAAGCGAATGATTTTCTTTTCTAAACCAACTTTACAAAATTTCATTCTGACCGTTCTTGATTCATTTATAATTTTTTTGTGATGCTTTAAAACAAGGCTTTTTGAAGATTTATTTTTTATTTGGCCACCGATCTTGACAAAATTTGCAGAATCCTAAGTAACACCATCAATATTTTACAAAATGATGTCACTTTGCAGATGGCGCCACCCTAGCAAATTTTTATGAACACATGATTAAAAAATTAACGAGAATAATATGAAATTGTAATTAGTAAAAAATGTTAGCACTAAAAGCGACTACAGACAACAGGCTGGATTGGAATAAACAACAATTCTGGATTCTAAAATAAACCAAACATGTGCTTTATAACAGAACAACTTGTCCAGTTCACAAACAAGTCAATGTTAGACCATTTTTTTTAGGTTTCATTTATTTTAACATTTTGTATAACGATATAGTACTTAAGTTAAATTCCTGCACAAAATATCTAACGTTATTTTACGAAAGATTTATGGTGTTACTAAGGATTCTGAAAATTTTGTCAAGATCGGTAGCGAATTAATATCAAATAAATCTTAAAAAATCCGTTTTAGGGCATCACAGAAAAATTTGTAAATTAATCATGAAGGTTCAGAATAAAATTTTGTAAAGTTGCTTTGGAAGAGAAGAGGATCGGCTTTAAGCTTACACTATTTTCATTTTGATCGCTTCACAGATGGTTCAACTCCAGCCAATCAAAAAGTGGCCTTGTAGAAAACTGCCATAAAAAAATTATTAGTGGCGCCATCTGGAAAATGGTTGCCGATTCTAAAAGCCTCATCTTTTGACTACGTCTCATATAAAATTGGGGAAAATCGCTCCAATAATAATAAAGTTATCACCAAAAATTAATCGTTCGGTTTTTCTTGGGACAGCCTTTATATAACTCGCAATATATATGACTCGCAATCAACAATTGCCGACTCACACTCGACAACTGTCGCCCCGATCGACAATTGACGTCCCGATCGACAATTGACGTCCCGATCGACAATTGTTGAACCGATCAGCAATTGACGACCCGATCGATAATAGTCGAGTGGTCAATTGTCGGCAAATCGACAATTTTGGCCCCGCTACGCCTTCGTAGTTTACCCCGAAGATTTTAGATTGCGTCAATCAAGTTCTCGTAAGATTTTGAACGAGTCGACATTTCAGTTATGAAATAACTCACTGAAGTTGAGCTTCCGTCTCTGTAGTAATTTTTCTACGAAATTTCACTTTGTCTCATTATTTTTACTATTTAGTTTATTGCATGCATATATGTTCATATTTTCAGCCGAGTTTTAACCTCCCCACTCCACTTCACCATTTAAAAAAAAAGGGAGGTTACTGCAATCACTAAAATTTTCGAATTTGAGATAAGACCGGATCTATACGTTTTGAGGTCTGAGGAGCCCAAAAAAGTGGTTTTTAAAATGTGTCTGTATGTATGTACGTACGTTCGTACGTACGTACGTTCATAAACACGCCACAGCCCAAACTACTCGACAGATTTAGCTGAAATTTGGTACGTGTGCATGTGATAACCCAACTTAGATCTGAAAAGCTTTTGGAGCCAATCGTGCAACCAGAAATGCCATTTTGGCACATCAACTTTTAAATTTTAAATGCAAACCCCCATTTTTCACGTCACGATAGGAAAGGCCTTCAAATTCTGCTTCTAAAAATGCATTCATTCTTAGTGCCCTTTTGACCAAAAATAAAAAAAAATTGATTTTTATCGGACTTTAAAATCGCGGTACAGCCCAAGCCCCTGAACCGATTTGGCTGAAATTTTGCACAAGGGGATTGTATTACACGTCGAAGAGGTGAACAAATTTTGGATTCAATCGGCCCACGGAAAGTGCCGTTTTGGCACACCAATTTCGAAATTTAAAATTATTCTCTAATTTACCCATCCAAAACAAGTTTTTGAAAGATTTATTGTCACTATCGAGGTCACCATCAGAAAGGTCTTCAATTTCTGGTTTTAAATGAGACAAAATTTATTCGCATTTAGAACCCTTTGGGTAGAAAAATCGAAATTTTGTAATAACACTGAAACCACTTTATAGCCCAAACTAGTGGATCGATTTGCCCGAAATTTGGTAAATGGAGGTGAGGTGACCCGTTGAAGAGCTGAAAGGCTTTTGGGAGCAATTAGTCAACGGGAAGTGCCATTTAGGCATATCAACTTTAGAATCTTAAACAGAAGTCCCTGAAATCAAAGACCCACGCGTTGGGGAGGTTCCAGCCGCTTCTCTGCTGCCTTTTTTTTTTTTTGCAGTGACATCATTTTCGACAATTTTTGGGTTTCAGCTCTTGAAACTTAAAGCTCGCCCCTTAAATTTTGGAAACCCTTTTGTGATATCATCAGTTAATAATAATCTTTCCGTAATGGCCTCTAATCAGTCATCAAGTCAAATAGGTCAATTTAAGGGATACGGCGTTCGACCAGTGTTTTTTGATAACCCCCCAGGCCTCCGTTATTGAGTTGTCTCTGACATCTTCTCAATTTACAACACAATCTTTAACATGTGTCGAAAGTTGCGATAGTTCAAGCGTGAATAGCGCCGGACAATTTGCAGGCCTCATTATAGAGTGAGGAAGTCGTCGCTTCGAGTCTTTTCATCATTGATGGTGTGTGGTCGAGGGAGCTTCTACGAAAACTTTGGGAAATGCAAACCATCAATGAGAGGGTAGTTTGGGGCGGAAGGTTCAAGTCGAAGTTATTATTTATGTCAAAAATCGTTACATGTGTTCCACTCGTTTAACTAAACCGGAACTAAAGTCCAGAATTACAATAACAAAACCGATGTAGTCCCAGGGAGGAAGCAGTGCTTTAACGGCCGTTAAAATGATAATCACGTCCCATTCTACGTTTTATCAGTATTTCATAATTCTTAGAAACGAAAAGGAATTTTTGTTATTAGTGTTATGCTAATATGCTAATAAATCCAGGGGAAGATGCACGTGCCATAACGTCTGTCTGCGTGCAGTCTAACGGTTAGAAAAAGTAACCCCTAAGCAGGTGACGTGAACCGTTTTCGCTGCAAAAACTGGTCCAGTGAATTCTTCGGTGGGTGGACAGGAAGAGCTTGAACTTTAAAGGTACAAAAAAATACGTCCGTTTCTGGTTATGCAAGACTAGTGGGTGTCGCACACTCCCAAATTTTTGCCAATAGTTGAATTAATTTGGTCCTACGCAGAGATGAGATAGGAAAAATTTTACATGTATGGTTCCAGTTTTGTGACTAAGCCATGTCAATGTTCTTTCACCTTGAACTGAATACCTGTTTTTGTGAATTTTCGGGTTTTATGACACTTTTTATGTGAGAGACCAATCCACCTGAGGGACGGACATTTCTGGAAAATTCGTGACAACTCAACGATAAAAATATTCGCAATTACGTCATTAAGTTCTTCTTTATTAGTTTATTTAATTTCTTAACATCTGCCACTGTGTGTCTTAAATTCCAATCGAAATTATTATTTTTCAGCGGCGGAAGTTTGCTAAAAAAAATTAAGGGGCGTTGATATCGACCTTGAGGATTGAATCATCCTCTTGTATTTTGGAAGCGTGTGATTTTCATTTATTTGTACATCCTTGCATAATGACAATGAACTCGGTACGTCGAGTCAAGGATAGTTAAATTTGCCTTTCATTCTCTCCCAACACATTTATTTAAGCAATTTCTTTAGAAGCCGAAGGTGTGGAGATTTTTCTTACTACATCTGACCAATTCTGTAAACTCAACTAATATCAATATTTTACGAGTTTTACAAGCGGTAAAATTAGAATTACCTACTTCCGCAACCTCGTTAATGAAAAAACTTCCCTTCATCAAATTCCGTCTAAAAACGCGTTTTGCCATTTCATTTATTTTACTGGAGAAGCAAAAGTGCACCCCGAAAAATGTAGCATGTAATATTAAACAGCATTAGTGAAAAATTTAAGAAAAAATTGCTTCATGAGATGGCAAACGGGCAAACCTGAAAGTCTTTCGTTTTTCTCTTAGTTAACATAGTTGACACAAATGCTTTTTGTTAGTCCACCGTGAACAAAGTGCTTTTTGAAATTCAGGCTTGGCAAAAAGTAAGGTTTATTCAGCTTAAAAGAGAAGTAACAATATATTAATAACTATTGTCATTCTTAAACAATACCAATAGTCTGACGGCACAACAAATTCTTGACACTCGTAAGTTTCGCGCTTTCTTCATCGCCCTTATCTCCGAGATTTTCCGAAAAGAATGGCACTATCTATTTTAGCTCTGAATCATCCCTTAAATTTTCTAATTTTTTATAAAAACAATACTGGTTGTACTAAAAAAGCGACAAGCGAAAAGCGGACAAAACGCGCTTTGATTATCTACGAGTATTGGACAAAACGCTAATTCTTATGTCTAGGCGATATTTATATATATTTTTTTAAGTAGACTAAAAGCCCTAAGAATGACCAAGAACTTCCTAATAGATGGGGAATTGAGTAAAGAAACAAAAAGCATCTATACCTATCTCAAATATTGAAAAATTCATCAAAACGCGTTTTGAATGTCTACTCCTCAATTGAATATATTTAACATGCGGTCGTTTAACGTGAACATTAATCTTCCCCCCACCCCCACCAGCCCCAACACAACAAATTTCACTTGTAATAGATACATCATTTGAAAGCCACCTTCAACAGCGATCCAATGCTGTCAAATTTTAAACTCCATTCAGAGTTCAGACCCTGTGTGATGCATAATTTTAAAGCGTTAGAATTTTTCTGTAAAATTATGCAAACTTTTTTGAAATCCATCCACTTCTTCAAAAATTAGAGCAAAGACAATAATTAGGAAATTAAGTATTTACAGACCCAGAACAAGTTCATATGCTTCAGTGTAACTTATGAAGTTTTGGAGGGATTTCAAAAAAAAATTGCAAACGTTTTCAGAGCATTTCATATCCCTTAAGATGATGTACTAATTATCGCAAATTAACGCAATTTAAATTTGACCAGTGAAGGCGAATGAATATCAAAAAATTACAAAATTGAATTCACAACGAAATTAGCGTTAAAACGATGTACCTAACACATTTTGGGTTGCCATTTGAAATTTTGAAATTGGAGCCTATGAGGGTAAAAGTTCATTTCCAGTGACGAAATTAACGTACACACTATTGGCTTTTGAATTAACGAATCAGGGAAAACTGCATTGAAACCGAAATGCGATTTTGGCACATCAACTTTTAAATTTTAAATGCAAACACCCATTTTTCACGTCACCATAAGAAAGGCGTTTAAATTTAAATTCTGTTTCCAAAGATGTATTCACTCTCAGTGCCCTTTTGACCAAAAACTAATAAATTCGAGATTTCGCTGTAGAGCCCAAGCCCCTGAACCGATTTAGCTGAAATTTTGTACATGTAGATTGTATTACTCGTTGAAGTGCTGAAAAAGTTTTGGATTCAATCGCCGTGTGCCGTTTTGGCACACCAATTTCCAAATTTAAAACTATTCTCTCATTTAACCATCCAAAACAAGTTTTTGAAAGTTTTATTGTCACCATCAGAAAGGTCTTCAAATTCTGGTTATAAATAAGACAAAATTTATTCTCATTTAGTACCGTTTGGGTAAAAAAATCGAAATTTTTTAATAACACTAAAACCACGTTATAGCCTAAACTACTTAATAGATTTAGCTGAAATTTGCTACATGGAGATTAAGTGACCCGCTGAGGAGCTGAAAGGTTTTTGGGAGCAATTGGTCCACCGGAAGTGCCATTTAGGCATATCAACTTTAAAATTTTAAATACAAGACACGAAAATCAAAGACCCACTCCATGGGGAGGTTCCAGCCGCCTCTCTGCTGCCATTTTTCCCTAAAGGGACTAAGTCCGGGGATGTGGGGGAATTCCGGAGATGTCAGGTGAACATAGAACTCAGAAAATCAGGGGATGTTTTGGGGGATGTCTGGGGAATTCAGGGGATGTCCGGGAAATTCAGGGGATGTCTGGGGAAATCAGGGGGAAATCCGGGGGTATCAGGAGGATGTCCGGGGATATCAGGAGGAAACCGGGAAGGAAATCCAAGGATGTCTAAGTCCGAATATATATTTTAAGATTTAACAAAATCGCGCACAATTATTGGCTCTAATAGCTTTCCAGCTCTAAATTCGATTATAAAATGTCCACTGTCCACATACCAAATTTCGACCAAATCGTTCCAGTAGGTAGTTTGGACTGTATCGTGTTTACAAACGCACGTAAGTTTGCATATACAATCATTCAATTACTATTGAAGTGACAAGTTGTCAAGATTTGAGTCTCTTGGCTGAACAAGCAAATTTTGCATGAGATTAAACCGGATTGAACCACAAGTGCCTCTGTAATCCTTCACCGAGGTACTTTTAGTTCAATCCAATTGTGGCGAGAGTTGTCAGGTATTTGTCAGAAAAAAACGGCAGATTCAAGCAGTCCCCCATTTATTTTAAGTGTGGTGCCTATCTCTTCGCAATGAGAGCCCCAGTTTTAAAGTACCTAAATAATAAGTATCCAAAAAATTTACAGCCCCGACAAAAATGTTTTGCCGTTAAAGTTTTTAACGAGAATTTCATTGAATTCGTTTCATCACTATAATTCGTACTGTAAGAACGTTTTGCTAATGATTTGATTAAGGTTTAAGGTAACATTGTAAAAAGAAGCCACTTATATTTTTGAACTTTACAAACAAATTACGTGACAAACCTTTGACAAACATTTGACGAATTTCAAACCGCAGTTAATATTACACAACAACTGAGCATCCAGAGGATTTATAGCTCTGGTCTCAACTCAACAATATTGTCAAGCATATACTTTACATTATTCTAATTTTTAAATAAATAGGGGAAAAAAAAGGACATAGCTGCCAGTAGCTACCGATCTTTCCCCCACGTTTTCGCCATTTCATTCGAGGACAAAATCTTGACTCATTAGTGAAGGAAGGTGATTTAAGCATATTGTCCATTGTCCTCGTGTAGATAGATGTTCTCTTGCGAATCGCCGGTCTCCTTGCACGTGATGATTGTGATCCATATTCGGCCAATGTCCCTTCACTTATTGCGTTTGAATTCTAACGGCCGGCACTCCCCTCAGTGCCAAAAAAAAACAGTTATTTTGACAACCCCCTTACGTAAACACCATGGTGCACCAGTTTTGAGGAGACACGTCGTGATCCCATTATTTTTTAATGATTTTTACATTTCACCTATTTTTTAGTACCTACCCCCCTCAGTTTTAGGTATTTCCCCATATGGAAAATTAGTCAACTTCCTCCTTATACATATATTGCTATTAAACAGGCCTTTTAGGCCCACAGCTTTGTAATTCGTTTCCATATCATTCTATCTCTGGCCTTGTTCTTCCAGTTCTCTACGCCTTTCCCTTCCCCGTTAAGTCTGCCAGCACCGCCTCTCGCCATCTTCTCCTTGGTCTTCCTTTCTTTTTCTTATAACCTGGCGTTGTCCAAGCTATTTTCTTAACCGTTCTTTCCTCTGCCATTCTTTCTATATGACCCAGCCACTGTAGTCTTCTTGATTTGATTACCATTTCGATCTTCGGTTCCTTGTAAATACTATATATATCTGCATTTGTTCTTCTTATGTATCCGTCTTCAGTTTTCTTTCCTCCTACTATCCTTCTAATAATTTTTCTCTCCCATCTCATTAGTATTTCTTCTATATTCCTATTTAATACCCATGTTTCGCAGCCATATAATGCTGTTGGTCTCAGTATTGTCTTGAAAATCCTTATTTTGGCATTTCTTGACAGTTGTTTCGCTCTAATTAAGTGGTTCATCGCTCCGGCGCATCTGTTTGCTTTGCTTAGCCTCGCCTCAATCTCTTTATCTTCTTCATATCTGCTTGTTATTCTTGCTCCCAAATACACAAACTCGTCTACTACTTCAAATTCCATTTTCCCTACTCCCGTATTCACTTCTAGTGTTGTCTCCGTGTTCTGACGTCCTCCTATTCTCATCATTTTGCTTTAACTTTAACTTCCTCCTTACTAAGATAAATTCCCCATCACTGAAGGTTTTCATAATTTTCATGTCTTTCTCGAGACTTTTTTGGTAGCAAATTTGGTGCAGCTTCGTTTGCTTCATCTTGGTCCTGGAGATCTTGGGGTACATATTTTTTGTCGCTATAAGCAACTCCTGTTCTTGTAGATGGAGTCATTGGAAAAACTATATACCTCTTATACTATGGACTGACAGGTCGTCAAGATTTGATTTTTTGGCTAAACAAACAAATTTTGTAAGAGATGGAACTACAAGTACTTTGGTGAAGGGGATTGTTGAAAGATTTGTCAAGTATTGGTCAGAAAAAAACTAAAGATTCAACACTTTTACAGTCCTAGACAAGTGACAGTTCAGTCAAGAGAAAATGAATATGATGTACATAAATATTAGGTACTTTGGAGTTAAAATGTCGTTCCGTTTCCTTTGATGATTACTTTCCTCGGCAAACCTCTGGCATTAAACTTCAACTATGCATTTTCCTCCCTAGTAATACAAATAAGTATTGTTATCTCAACTTACCCAGCAAATGACATGGGGTAACTATTTGAAGTTTTACAATTTAGAACTTTATTTTTTTCCGGAAATTTTGGTGTCACTTGTTATAAGTACATACGAGAATTTGGACCCGTACAAATTGCCGCTGAAATACAGGTTCAAACTTCAAATCGTTAGGGTTGGTCAGAAAATATCTTATTTAAAACCAGAATTTGAAGATCTTTCTAATGGTGTTAAATAAATCTTTCAAAAAATAGTTTTGGATGGTTAAATAAGAGAACAGTTTTAAAATTTGGAAACTGGTGTGCCAAAACGGCACTTTCCGAGGCCCGATTGTGCCCCATGTGCAAAATTTCAGCCAAATCGGTTCAGGGTTCAGCGATTTTAAAGTCCGATAAAAATCTCAAATCTTTTAATTTTTGGTCAAACGGGCACTGAGGGTGAATACATTTTTAGAAGCAGAATTTGAAGGCCTTTCATATGGTGACGTGAAAAATGGGGGTTTGCATTTAGGATTTAAAAGTTGATGTGTCAAAATGGCATTTCCAATTGCACGATTGGCTCCAAAAGCCTTTCAGATCTAAGTTAGGTTATCACATGCCCACGTACCAAATTTCAGCCAAAGTTCCTGTGACCTTCAAACGTGAAGATCTGGTGTTATCTCAAATTCGAAAATTGTAGGTTAAAACATGTTTTAAACAACGTATTTAGGTACCGTAAAGTGGGGTTGAACTGGCCACTTTTCAAATTTAAAAGGCTGTAACTTTTGACA
This sequence comes from Pycnomerus fuliginosus, assembly GCA_963924575.1. Classification (NCBI taxonomy): domain Eukaryota; kingdom Metazoa; phylum Arthropoda; class Insecta; order Coleoptera; family Zopheridae; genus Pycnomerus; species Pycnomerus fuliginosus. The sequence goes on from OZ004622.1 coordinate 25,317,998, forward strand.
CAGTTGGCCGATTTATTCCAAATTTTGTGTATATACGGGTATAAAACCCTTGTAACGCATATTTTTTGTGATAAATGCATTATATTCTATTGAACGTCAAAAAGATACTTTATTTATAAAAATAGACAATATTCATATGAAAACAAACAAATTTCTCTCAAATTTCATCGCCAAGTTCTGTGTCAGCTTCACTAAATAAGTGACTGGAGCGGAAATTCTTCACCGCCCTTATGATTGTACATCTTTCTCCTTGTAGTACCACCCAAATTTAGTGGGGGTAAATCACCCCCATGGCTCCCAGGACGGCCAAACTTACCCTCCCAACCTGTAAAAATGTCGGTCTAAGTTTGGCCACCCTCTAGGAGCCAAGGGGGTGATTTACCCCCATTAAATTTGGGTGGTACTACAAGGGGAAAGATGTACAATCACAAGGGCGGTGAAGAATTTCCGCTCCAGTCACTTACCTAATGGGGGAAGGAGAAGTTTTTTTACATTCAATCTTGGTAGAACTTTTGTAGTCTGAAAAATATTTTTTTTTGCAATAACCAAGCAATTGATTACGAAAATAATTATACTGGAGGTAAGAGGAAGGTTTGCCCTATATGCTAAAATATTTTAAACTGCCAAATAATAAACATCAAAATTGTACAGAGCGCCACTAACAAATTCTAAAAAGTGGCCAATCTCACACCAAGTGTCAAAGCCACCCCACTTTACGGTACCTTTTTTCAGTTTTTATAGAACCTAGTTCTGTTCTTACGAATAGTATTCGGAAGAGAATTGTCATGAAAATTGTGACAGACATCAAACAATTATCAATGTTATCATAATAAATTGTTGTGGTTGGTCCAAAATTCGTCATTTGCCCTCTGTCATTGGTCAATTTCAAATGAGTCGAATTGTCTATAATACAAGTGCAAAATTTTTGAGTTGTAGACATACAAAATAACGCGAGTCCTATTTGCACGACTGGTAATTTTTGAATCTAGCAGAAAGATTTGGGATTGTCATTTTAAAATTTGGGTCAATGTCCACTTGACAGTTAATGGTTAATGGTATTGTTGGTATTGTTGGAGACAGACGTTGTTTTACGATGTAGTCTTTTCGATTTTTGAATTCTTGACTTTTAACTCAAGATCTTGACTTTTATCTCAAGATCTTCACTTTTATCTCAAGATCTTGACTTTTATCTCAAGATCTTGACTCGGCGGCAGCGGGGATTGCTTTTGGGCCATATGGGACCAAGGGGGTAGGAGTAATAGGCGAGCTTATGGGTGAAAAGCAGAAATTACTAATTGCAATAACTCGAAAAGTAGTGGAAATACCCTACTGAAACTTGCTATGCGCTTTTGACATACAAATCTGTTAAAGGTGACAGAATGTTAATTTTGGGGGATGAAATTTTGGCGTTTGAAAATTACAAAAATATAAAAACTTCCCAAGTATGTTTCACGTGGAGGTTTGAAACCTGACACACACACCCACACATCATATTTCGATAATATCTGCTAGATTGGACAGATGAAGTGAAAATTAGGGGTTGAAACTCGAAATTTCAACTAAGTATTGCCTGAAGCCGTTCGATAACTTTCCATCAATGGAAAAAATCTTGAGATAAAAGTCAAGATCATGAGATAAAAATCAAGATCTTTAGACAAAAGTCCAGATCTTGAGATAAAAGTCAAGAATTCAAAAATCGAAAAGAAAAGACTACCGACTGATCCTTCAGCGCTTCTGTACATTAGAGCACTCAAACTCAAAATTCGAATTTCCAAAAACATCGAATCTTTACCTTTTTTTTTCCACCTGTGCTTACGGGTTGAATAACCTCCTTGACAAAGTAAGGAAAAGCGCACGAAAGATAATAATTTTGCTCAAATCAACAATCTTGTAATGGTTTATTGTTACATTTTCTGTTGAAGTAGTTTTCGAACTTAATCATTGGCAACCAAACCTTTTCCGTCATATAAAAAAGGAAATTGTTAGCAACTATCAAAGTATAGTAAGTTAATCAATAAATTATTAATATATATTTAACGGATCTTGCCCTTTTAGCTTTCTATTTGCCTACGTCTTGTGAGTGCCTACGTTAATCGCCGATTTGATTCTTTATAAATTACGAAAACCGCTTATAAATTAAAATGACTTTTTTAGGGCACACTGTGTTGCTATGCCAGATTTGGAGATGCGATTAGCTGTTTTATTATTAAGCACTCAGTTCAGGTTGAGGTAACCGTGACTGGCTGAGCGCATTTTTTAAATTGGAATCCGATTGCACTGAGTAAGCTTCAGCAGGTGGATAAACACGAACTCATCCTTTTAATTTTTAAAATTCCAATTATTACTGTTACACAATACAAAGTAGTGCTCTTGACCGCGAGACTATGAAATGTGTACTAAACAAAGCGTTTTACGTGGGAAATGAGCTCTTTAATTAAATACAGTCAACGACCACACGAATTAAATGTCCATTTAAATGCCCTGACGAGCCGCGCATGTATAGAATTATCGGAGTGAAACTAAACTGATAAAGGCCCCATGGTATAATCCGCGCCAACTTGCATTCATCGGAAAGCATTACGTAATTCCAAACGATTTATTTATAGAGCGTTTTGATAAATGTTGAATACAGACATTCCATTTTTTTGATAGAACAAAACAGTGAAGTTCAGTGATAAACGCTGCCTAAGCCATTACTTTTACTATTATTCAAACTTTGAACTTGTAAACAAATTTCGAAATTTTTGTTTCCGTATGAATGCACTCGTTTGGTAAACAAGGTTTTCCTGTTAGTTCCCTTTAAATTTGTTTCTATCAGCTGAGAACTAGAAAAATTGCGGAGACGCTGAGCTTACTTGTGTTTGTTAGATAAGCTCGTGTTTAAAAGGACAATTTGTTGGGAAATTCTTCAACAATAAGCTTCATTTAACCCTGTACAAATAGGATTATTACGTGTTTACCCTTCAACCAAGTTAATTGTGTGTGCATGTTTATTATACTTAAACTGAGAGACAAGTAGATGAAGATGCACATTTCTTCACCTACTTTAACTTAACTCATCTCTATTTCTGTAACTATTATGAATTAATGAATGAAGGATGAATAAGACATCGTATGTGGAATCAGTAGAATAATGACGAGAGACCCTTTAATTCGTTAGAAACTGATAACTAACTATTTATAAGCAGAAACAGAGGAACAAGTTGTGGAAGTCAAGGAAGCGTGCCATACTAGATATGGGGATGAACCACGATCGCACATATCAGCAAAAGAAAAACGGAATCTCAACCACGTTCAAATCCTCGTCTAAATCATTTAAAGTAATTTTAATTTTCATACTTACCGACATTTACTATGATTATTTTATACATTAAGTATTGAACCAATACAAAGCAGCATTCAGTATACCAGTAACCAATCAAATCCTGATTACAGTGATAATACTACAACGTCAACTTGACACTACTTAGTCAATACTTTAATATCAACTTTGAAATTTGAATAATAAACTTTTCTTCTTTATCAGTCCATGAAAAGTCTTCAAATTGTTTTTTTTTCAAAAAGATGGTAATCTCAAGAAAAATCACAGAAAACGGTGGACATATAAGAAATAGTAAAATTTACTTGATTGTGGTGATAAGATTGGATCATTCACCAAGTGGGGTGTAAAAGTTGAATTGTCGATATAATTTTCTCTTGATTGACCAGAATCCGTCGTATTGATTTAAATCCTCGTTCGTAGTTGGATCAAATTTCTTAAAGTGGAGTTTTCATATAATTATGTATAATACCAACATTTCCGTAAATTTTTTGACATTTACGAGTGATTTCCGCGGTGTGTTACGTCACAAATGGGAAAGGAGCCAATTAGGCGCGCTGAAATGAAATCACAGGCATGTTTAGAGACATTTTTTGGTCGCTTTCAACAAAATATTCTCACCTGACGTCACAAAATTACTTTGAATTGCGAATCCAATTGCCTATCTATTATCCATACGTACAAAACACAACAATGCATGAAATTACAGTGCTCAGGAAGCTTTGAGAATCGATTTTTCAAGATATTGTTCACTTCCAACTCTAATGTTCCACTGTGAAATTCTGCCTTTTATTGCGTGAAATATTAGATATCTTTAAAAACTACTAAGCAATATTTTGATAGGTTTAATTGTCTCAACTCTGCCTCTACCACCATTTCGAACGTAGGTCCGTTGCAACTGCAACGCGTTGGTCGGAATGGTGATGGTTTACTACAATGGTAATATACATCATAGATAAGTTTTCGCTTTTGTATTAGGTATGTTAATCTTGATTAGGGGAGACTAGGGACGGTTCATTTCATACACCTAACGTTTAATGCAAACTAGCAACAACTAGCACGAACGAAGTATACCGTTTTGTAAGTGATTTTTAACTTCTAACAAATAAGAATTTTATTTTTTTTAAGTTGCAACGAAAATATTATTGTTCGGGAAACAATAGTTATAAAAATTAAGAAAGCTCTTAAAACTAGCTAATACAACAGTTATGGCAAAAATGTTTTTGCGGCCAAATTTTTGAAGCAATTTTGCACGAAGAACAAAATAGATTATAACAGTACTTGTCAAAGACATTTATAAATCACAGAGGTACGTTCTCGAAGCTGTATTATATAATAAAACTATTTGCTCTCCAGAAGCAATTTGGTGTCACTCACTGCTCTCTATAAAATGTTAAAGTTAAAGTTAAAATATTTTAAACAACACAAAAATGCTCTGAAAATCAACCTGAATCCATTTTGTTCGTTGAAAAGTGAAAACCTTTGAAGAGAATTAAAAAATACAGGGTGCAAGTATACAGAAGTAGCTGCAGGTGTTAATATCAGCAGTATTTTTCTGCTTTAGATAAATTCAATAAATAGGGTGAGAGGATCAAATTAAATACATAATAAAAATGGTTTTAATTTATTTATTTAGATTTTATAAAGATTACGTTGGTAGCATATTCACTGATTCTGCAGCAGAAAAGTTTTATAAACATGTGTCTACTATTTATGAACAGATATTTTGATTGAAGCATGGTGGCTATCTTGTAATATTTAAACATTACACTTTTAAAGTGGTATAATCTCATATTTTATTAAATAATGAATTCAAAAATTACATATCTGCAGATTTCAAAGCCATACCGAATAAGAAATACGTAGAAAATAAAAAATAAGTAGATACCTATTTTAAAATTTATTATGGAAAATCTTATCTAGCACTTTATCAAAAACAAGGCCCCCACATAAAGCGTTATATACGCGTGCTTCCCTTATATAACTTTTAAACCACTGAAAGGTTTTATAAAACGGTTTTATAAAGCGTCGTGTACCAGTTATCAAAACGTTAATTACACAAGTAGTATTTATAACATTTTGTTTTATAAACGTTCTAACAATGACAATAAAACCACTTTGTGTTACTTGGGTATAACATCACACAAAATTTACAGAAAACGACAATTTTGTTGTGACTCTATCAGTACCACCTAGAAATCTTGCAAAAAAACAGAAGTTAATCGGAAATCTCAGGATTAACAAGGTACCTAGTATCAAACCTCGCTGATATGACATATTAATTAAATTGTTGTGTTAACTGTTAAGGGAAATCCAACGTATAAATAAGGCAATGATTTATACATTAAATTATAGCTAAAACCGCACCACATGCCGTAGGAAAATAATTCTCCTGATAATATAAACCCAATTTCATTAAAACGCTTATGCTTAAGTAGACACCGATTACTGTAAAAGAGGGACAATGTTGTGTCATCTGAATCTGACGGCCAATTGTCCCTCTTTTTCAATAATCGAAGTCTACCTTCTTGAAAAATCGAGAACAAAATTGACTCTATATTCCTATAGGTAGTAACTTCGTGGCGAATGAAATCAAAATAAATGTTGGCACCATTCAGGATGTTTTTTTTAAACTTCCCACCTAGAATATCTTTGGACGTAAAAAAGATATTGAATTGAAATAAACGCTGTTCGTCTCAGCAAGGAGGGGGATACCCTACGAATTTTTTTTCACTTCCGGTTTAACCAGAAATGACCTTAACTTAGGTAATCTTAGAAAACTTACAAGATATGGTGGGCTTAATATTATATATCCAAATGTGGTTACGATTCATAAGGGGACTTGTAGTGCACATTATGTTCATGTACCATGAGTACCCAAGAGGTGACTTTGTGGGTCATGGGTACGTTCCCAAAATTTCGACATCACCTTGGTCACATACCCAGTATGTGCACATTTCGAACCCATGTGCCTATGGGCACCTTGTAGGTGCTCATGGGCACATTGTAGGTGCTCATGGGTCCATCAAAGCTACCATGGGTATATGCCCTTGGTCATCGGCATATTCCCAAAATGTTTAGTCATATCCCCATCGTAACCATGGTCACTCTTGGGAACTTTTCAACTAGGGTTAGTTTTTTCAATGGAATTATAGTCTTTTTAACGGATTCGGAACCCACGATTTTTTCTGATTTAGAAACATATATCATACTTGACCAGAAGTGCAGTCACGGCCACCCTAGATTTTCAAAAATATCGAAGAAATTGGTGAAAAATTGAGATTCTCAAAAAACGCAAAAACTGTATTATTATTATTATTACATTTACTTTCATGCCTTTATTTCATTAGTTAATAAGAAACGAGATCTATCGGAGGCTTCAATTTTCGGTTAAACCGGAAGCTGAAAGCAAATATCAGACTGTACCATCAGATATCTCTAAAAAGTAAAGTAAACCTGTTTTGGCCATTTTAAAACAAAAACTATAATTCCATTTAAGAAAACAAAGCTAAGATACTCAAAAAGAAAACACCCTGTATGTAAATATGGCATTGTTATTGCCAGGTAGCCCAAGCATGGAGCGTTTTTTGCGGTAAATTTGAAGATGTATCGAGCCTCCCACAGTATCAGGGCCCTAGTCTCCCCTACACAAAGCAACGGTTCATTGTAATTTTTATATTCTTCATTTTATTACTTAGAAACTTCTTGTTAGAGCAGCTATCAAAATTGAGTAATGCAAACAAAATCGTCATACTACTACGAAGACAGGTTTTCCATGTTTCGTATTAAACGATGTGGCATTTGCAATTCCCTAAGTTTACTTCGTGTTAGCACAGCTGTGATGCGAATCCTTGTATCGATAATCTGCAAATTACAGATCTTATGATTAAGTTTGTTTGTTTAGCATTTATGAATTTTCGCTCTGAAAGGTAGCTGGTTGTGGCTGAGGTAAATGGTCGATTCAAGTGTAGGGTAGACTGGGGGAATGACGGCCACTGGGACACCTAATCCTGAATAATTGATAACTTTGTGTTCTACATGTTCTTCTTATAAGTGCTGCGATTTGAAGGGCTGTTTCAAAACTTTCAAATTCTTCTTAGAATAACTGTAACCACTTTTGTACAATATACATTTTTTGCTCTTTCGATGATAGTGACTAAAATTAACATAATCTTACGTTTGTCAAGCATAAAAAAATTAAACGCAAATGTTGCATTTGGGGTAACGCCGGACAGTTGAAATGGGGGAAAACCGGCCTAAACAGTACATATACAGCATACGTTGGAATCGAGTCCTGTGATACAGATGAAGAATTTGGGCTTAAGAGTGAAGAAAATAAACCCAACGACGATATTTAGTTAATCTGTGGAGAATATTGTAAAAATAACGAAACTGTCGATCAAATTCCGTTCCTTTGGAGAATGAGCACCCACAACCCGTACAAATTTTAAGGCTAAGCTTTAATTTAAATTTTTGGCAATAGAAGTTCTGGTTACATCGTAATAGTCAGCGTACAATTAAAGTTACAGGGACAAAATACACATGGCTGCTATTACCCCAATTGGCCGTGTAAGAATTTTTTTAATAATTTTTTTCTTCGTTCGTTTATGGCGCCTAGAAAATGGGAAATTTGTTATTAATTGGTTCTCTGGGAATCAATTTCCAGTCTCTAAACGATGTATGCGTTTGCGTTAATAAAGATTTTCAGGGCGAAGACGATGAAAACTTTGACAATTATTGTTGTTCCAGTGATGACGAATGAAATCAATTTTTGTTTTTTGTAAATTAAACCTTTTATTTGAATAAATGTAACTAAAAGTTTTCTATATAATTTCCTTTAGGTATGTTAAAATACGCGTATCTCGCATCACGCTCCAGCGCATCGCCCAGAATAGGATAAAGTGAGACGTGACGATTTAATAAAACAGCGTCTGATTAAGAAACGCTACCGTTTGCCAACGATATTCTTGCATATTCGTATTCAGCGAATTTTCCTCGATTTTTTGGATATACTTTCAATGTGTGTACTTTTAAAGTTGTGTTATATAATTTTTTTAACAAATTTGAGGGCGTCTGTCGAGAGGAAAGCTGCCGGTATGAAACGTCTGCCCGGGTTTTTCTACATCTACAAATCAAGGGCTTTCATTTGATACCCATTTCATGCTGTGTACTTTTAAAGTTGTATTTTGAATTTTTTTGCACGTTTGATCCCGCCCCCGCCTAAACGCTGCCGGCTTGGCGCGGCAGACGCCCGGATTTGTCTTAGTGACGTTAATGGCTTTCCAATGCGCTATAGTGGTGCTTGTATACTCAAAAAGTTGTATTTGTCCCCGTAGCTCTTGGACTATTTGTGATATAGCCCAGTCAAATTAGACAAATCGAGTGAAAAAAATCCCGGAGTGTTGAAATTTGGCATGGTTGTTCGCTGATTGAATGTGCGTTTTCTGCGTTTTTCGTATATATCTCCGTAACTACCAGTCCTAACGAAAATTATTTTATATACAAACTTAAAGCAGAATAAATTTCCTATCAAAACGGTCCTATTCGTTTTTGTCGTAGGATTCATACTTTAAATGTTATAAGCTTGACAAGTTCTCATATTTACTTGGGATGGCTCCAGCCAAGAAGTTTAAGGTTTTGACCCGCACAAAAATAAAGTAGTGCTGAAAATTGGCACTTATGCTCTACTGGCAGTCCTGAATGACATGTCAAAAGTTCCGGAGCCTGCGGTGCCGGCGTCATATTTTTTTGCTACCGGAAGGCCTTAAGTGATAGTCATACATTATTTTCCGCATAACATGATTATTTATGAACCGATTTGATCGGGATTGGTCTCAAAATGACCACAACGACCTAATCAATACTGATACTACGGATAGACTCCTGAAATTTTGAGATGAAACATCCTTTTTTTTCCTTGAAGAAATCGTGCTCCAGAATCAGCTTCGTGTTGCTTTTTGCGATTATTTCTCCAACGGTTTAATCGGATGACAAAAATGTATAGAATCTTTTCGTTGCAAATTTTATCCTGAACATTTCAGTTTCTACACATTTTTGTCGTTAAATAAACCATTGAGGAGACAATTGGAAAAAAGCAGCGCGAAGTCGGTACTGAAGTACGATTTCTCCGAAAAAGGACTTTGAGCTGCTTTTTTCCGATTATCTCCTCAATGGTTTATCTAACGACAAAAATGTGTAGGAACTGAAATGTTCAGGGTAAAATTTGCAACGAAAAGATCCTACACATTTTTGTCGTCCGATAAGCCGTTGGAGAAATAATCGCAAAAAAGCAACACGAAGCCGATTCTGGAGCACGATTTCTCCAAGAAAAAAAACGATGTTTTATCTCAAAATTTCAGGAGTCTATCAGTAGTATCAGTATTGATTAGGTCGTTGTGGTCATTTCGAGACCAATCCCGATCAAATCGGTTCATAAATAATCATGTTATGCGGAAAATAATGTATGACTATCACTTAAGGCCTTCCGGTAGCAAAAAAATATGACGCCGGCACCGCAGGCTCCGGAACTTTCGACATGTCATTCAGGACTGCTAGTAGAGCATAAGTGCCAATTTTCAGCACTACTTTATTTTTGTGAGGGTCAAAACCTTAAACTCCTTGGCTGGAGCCATCCCAAGTAAATATGAGAACTTGTCAAGCTTATAACATTTAAAGTATGAATCCTACGACAAAAACGAGTAGGACCGTTTTGATAGGAAATTTAGTCTGCTTTAATTTCGTACATAGAATAATTTTCGCTAGGATTGGTATCTACGGAGATATATACGAGAAACGCAGAAAACGCACATTCAACCAGCTCCCCCCTTCGCGCTGACCCCCCACCCTCCGGTACTTTTAGTATGATGTTCTGTAGATACTAGCGAACAACCATGCCAAATTTCAAAACTCCGGGATTTTTTTCACTCGATTTGTCTAATTTGACTGGGCTAACTTTTAGTACAAATTTCAGACTGGTAGAACGTCATTATCAAAGCAGCTTATCTTATTTTTACCTACTTGTTTAGGCGTCTGTCGGCGAGACGCCCCTGTCTGCTTAATTTTCGCTTAAGGAACATTTGAAGCGTTTATTTTTAGCAAAATTTTGGTGTATGATTCAAAGTGGTAGAGCGTGGCCGCTTAAACGGCCATTTTTGAATGCGTCTGCTCTGAAGACGCCGCCGTCTGCCAGTTTTTGGAAGGCACCGGGATGTTTCCCAATACAAACCATAGTACCTCCCTAATTTTGAGCCTGGTATTAAATCATTTCATTTTAACCAAAAATTGAGTGCATTTTTGCTGCCAGCTCTGGGACTATTATTTACGGCAACATTTATAAAATACTATAATTAATATTTTTGAGTTTACTGTTGCTCTAACGGGCCGTCATTCCCCCAGTCTACCCTAGGTCTCCAAAATGCCAGCATCCACAGCAGGATCTCGTTGCACTTGTTTTTGGCGGTAGACAGCGGCGCGGCCGAACCGTTTCCGTTTGATATGCAAACTAGTCTTTGGGGATGACACACATTGTCTGCCCAAGGCGGTGATCCCCATAGCTCTTCGCCCCACTTCGGCGGACTGCACACAGCGACCAAGTTTGCGCTGCATTCTTGCGATGCTATCGGCCCCTTTAATATATAGTCTGGCCGAACGCTTTCTTGCAGGAACAAAGGATCCGAACTCGCAACACCTATTTAGTTGCTGAAATTGAAAGTAGATTAGTTTTTGTAGCTGCGCCAACTTTGGTCTCGTCATTCCCTGGAATTTTTCTTGCATCGCCTCTCGAGATTCTTCGGGTGCGAGGGTCAACCACGCAGGCGGCAATAAATTGACGAATTTTTAATAAATCGTAATTGCCGCGGTGTATACAACGCGTCGTTGTTGGGATACACCCTCGACGTTTTTAAATTCCCTTTTTGCGTTTATTACTTCAGCATGATATATTACCGGACAATTTCGAATTTGTCTGACCCGCATGTGGTTGCGAAACCTCTTCCAATTGCGAGCTAAACTGAAAAGAAAAAGTTTATGGGATCTATTTAAGAGATTAATGAAACGTGTTACGGCCATTAATAAAGGACGAAGAACGTAAGGTCTTGAATATTAAGATAACTAATTCAACTTGACTTCTATGACTATATTTATCTGGGAAACTTATGAATAACTAATTCTGTATTTTCTCTACTAATTTACGAAAAAAAAATTGGCAGTCTCAGAGACGGCAGAAACTGCACAGAATTTGTAAACGTACAAATCGTGAACCAACCATATGATCAGGTTATCGCTAAAGGTAGGTTAGAATAACATTTTTCGAAAAAATTATGTCTACACCTAAGGTTTTCGACCCTATTATTGACCTTATCGCCATTATTACAAAGAAATTAAAACGCTTTAGTCTTTAGTCACTTTTTGCCACGACTGTATACGTCCGAAACTTTCTCACGTCTTGCCCTCTCTTTTGACCTTGAGCCTCAGACTCACTCAGTCAGACCTCTTGACTATACAAGACGAGAACAGTGTTTTGTCACGTTTGTGTTTTAAAGTTTAAAGTAGCATGGAATTAACTCGAACTTACTAGCTGGATTTTAACCACAATGTTAAATTTAAATAAAAAAAAAAAAACGCAGCAGAGAAGCGGCTGGAACCTCCCCAACGCATGGGTCTTTGATTTCCGTGACTTGTGTTTAAGATTTTAAAGTTGATATGCCTAAATGGCACTTCCCGTGGACCAATTGCTCCCAAAAGCCTTTCAGCTCTTCAATGGGTTACCTAACCTCCATGTACCAAATTTCGGACAAATCGATCCAGTAGTTTGGGCTATAACGTGGTTTCAGTGTTATTACAAAATTTCGATTTTTCTACCCAAAGGGTACTAAATGCGAATAAATTTTATCTCATTTAAAACCAGAATTTGAAGACCTTTCTGATGATAACAATAAATCTTTCAAAAAGTTGTTTTTGATGGGTGAATGAGAGAATAATTTTAAGTTTCGAAATTGGTGTGCCAAAACGGCACTTTCCGTGGGCCGATTGAATCCAAAATTTGTTCAACTCTTCGACGTGTAATACAATCCCCATGTGCAAAATTTCAGACCAATCGGTTGAGGGGCTTGGGCTGTACCGCGATTTTAAAGTCCGAAAAAAATCAATTTTTTTTTAATTTTTGGTCAAAAGGGCACTAAGAATGAATACATTTTTAGACGCAGAATTTGAAGGTCTTTCTTATGGTGACGTGAAAAATGGGGGTTTACATTTAAAATTTAAAAGTTGATGTGCCAAAATGGCACTTCTGGTTGCACGATTGGCTCCAAAAGCTTTTCAGATCTAAGTTGGGTTATCACATGCACACGTACCAAATTTCAGCCAAATCGGTCGAGTAGTTTGGGCTGTGGCGTGTTTACGAACGTACGAACGTACGTACGTACGAACGTACGTACATACATACAGACACATTTTAAAAACCACTTTTTTGGGTTCCTGAGACCTCAAAACGTATAGATCCGGTCTTATCTCGAATTCGAAAATTTTAGTGATTGCAGTAACCTCCCTTTTTTTTAAATGGTGAAGTGGAGTGGGGAGGTTAATAGAATAAAAGCCGACCACTGACCCTATTTAAAACGTTTCAGTTATTCGTTGCGTGCAAGTCCGCGAAAAAAAAACCGTTTTAACAAGTTAAAACGTGAACGCTGAGTAAACGGTTGAAGATATAACAAAATTATAAATAGAAGAATTGTTGGCTACGAAAAGATCTACCAAAAAGTCCGCGACAGCATATAGGTATCTGTGAAGAATAGCCCACAACAAACAGTCAAACCGATTTTTACAAAAAATTATATACTTATATACTGTCGGAGACTTTTTTGTCGATCTATTTGTTACAGAAACGTAGAAATGCCACATTTTTCTCTTTTTTTATTTCCAAATCAGTGGAGGTTTGCTTGAATTAAGTTCAATTGCTAGGTTACAGCCAATGAGAGAGCTAGTTGCTAAAATATTGAACCAAGTTCAGGTAAACCATCAATACCTCGTACAGTATGCGTCAGATGATTTGCTCGATCGTTTGTTACACAACTAAAACTTTACGGAACAGATTCGGTCATGACAATTGAAGACCTTACTGCAAAAAGGCGATAAGTCCATATTTTGGCGAAAATGAGTCAATGTCAAGACAATTTTTTTACTTTTTTATTAACTAAGGTAACTGGGGTGCAACATAAATAAGTGGCTTACCCAAATAACAAGCATAATTTTTTACTTCATGTTTCGGAAATTCAATAGAGACGCGTTTTTTCATTTTACTCCAAAACTGATTTTATGGACTTATCCCCTTTTTGCATCAAGGTCTTCAATTGCTTTGAACGATACGACAATGATTGGATTTTAGATAATTAACTAAGGTTTTTAGGCGTCATGACCAAGTCTGTTCCGCAAAGTTTTCAGTTCCGTTACTACGGAAGCGTAGAAGTGCCACATTTTTCTATTTTTTTGTTTCCAAATTACCACAAAAAATGTGTAAATTCAAAAACTGAAAATTTACACAAAAACTGTAACACAAAAACTGTAAATTTAAAGAAAAACTGTAAATTTACACAAAAAGTATAAATTTACAGAAAAACTGTAAAACACAAAAACTGTAAATGTACACAAAAACTGTCAATTTATACAATTTTTTTTAAAAATTCCCGCCAAACAACGGTCATCGCGCAGAACGGACTATGGGTACGGTCGGCACGTGACGTGCCGGGACGGGGCTAGAGTGGGTGCTGCAAGTGTAAATTTACAGTTTTTTCTTCAGAAATTTACACATTTTGTGTGGTAATTTGGAAATAAAAAAAGAGAAAAATGTGGCACTTCTACGCTTCCGTACGTAACAAACGATCGAGCAAAACATTTGACGCCTAGTGTACAACCGGGCCTTAGTCTGCTTCTAGAGGGTGGCCCCCTTTTTAACGTCACCTTAAGAAATCCCTTCAAATTCTGCTTAGTGCCCTTTTGACAATATAATAAAGTATTTATTTATTTAAGAATCAACGCGAATTTAAATCTCAAAGCATCAAAATTTAAATGCCGTTTTCACCTCTTTCTCGACGACCGATTTTGCCTCGGATTTTGCCTATATGTAAACTTGTTCGAGATATTCAGTGTACCTAATCTCTACTATGGTTCGGATTATATGCGAATTGTATTTTTAGCATTTTTAACATATTTTATGCATTTTTCGATTAATTTGCGTTAATCGTCAAAATGGGCTACATATTTTCATTTTTTCTCAAAACTAACTCGGCTTTTTCCCTTTAACTGCACAACGAAACTTTATTCTTATCCCCAAGATTAGTACATTTGCAGAATTTTTTTTAAGAAGGAGATGCTAAATGAGTACATAATAAACTATGTAATAAACCACCCAGTCCCGATTTATTCGCAGAAATGCTAATCCGGATCGCCCCAATTTACCTACGCCTAACCATTAAAATTATATTTATGTACCAAAACCAATCATCCAATCAGGAAGTACCCAAATAAAACTTGTTTTTCATCCCTTTAGTTTCTAACTTAATTTAACACTTTAGAGTGTAAGCCAAAAGTTTGACCGCTTCGGTTTTTTTCAAGCAATAACATTAAACAATAGCAGGACCGTGTCAAGTGTGCATTCGTGGATTCGCCCTTATTGTGAGTTAGCATGTTAACTCGTAATTTAATCTTTAGCTTTCAGGTTTTTTTTTGATAATTGTAAACTATTTATGCCCTAATAAAATTGGTTTAAAAGAAAGTTGCATAAAACTATTACTTTTTTCGCAATACACGGCAAGCATATTTTTCAAAAAAACTTGCATAAATATGCGCATATTTTTCAGTATTTTGCTTGCATATAATCCGAAGCTTGCATCTCCCTTCAAGTTTCATGACCATGTCTCAAAGTTTTCGAAAGTTATCTTGTCGGGAAAAAATTGAATGGACGAGCGAGATGACGAGCGAGCCAATGACCTTGGGAATACAGCGCAATAGTTTCTAGACTAATCCCTTGGTTGTACAACTTTTAATATCGATGTTAAGCAGAGTTATAATGACAAATGGCAGATAAACAATGCAATTAATTACTGTCATTTAAGATTTTAAAAGTGTATAATATCGATATTAAAAGTTACAGAATCACCCCTTATAGCTAGAACCTAAAACACCTTACTAACAGGATAGGAATTGTCCATGAAAAACACCAAAAATCAAGCCGAAATTCGGCTTTGCAAATCTGGAAACTTCGACTTTGCAAATTTCGAAACTTCGAGAATAAAGGCGAAACTTCGACTTTTAAAATCTCGAAGCTTCGACATTTTTTGGAGCAAAACGGTGGCCCCTCCAGGCTTTCGTACTCGAAAGCTCGGCTTCGGCAGGGGCAAATTCGAGTTTATAATCGAAATTTCGAGATTAAAGTCGAAATTTCGAGTGTAAAGTCGAAATTTCGGGTTTAAAGTCGCAAATTTCAAATTTAATTTAATTTCGACTTCAAGCTCGAAGTCAATACAGATACACGGCACTCGACAGTTCGGCTTCGACAGCGGCAATTTTGAAGTCGAAAATTCGAAGTTAAAGTCAAAATTTCGAGTTTTAAAGTTAAAATTGCGAGTTTAAAGTCGAGATTTCGAGTTTAAAGGCGAAATTTCAAGTTTAAAGTCGAAATAATGAAAACTTAAGCGTCATGTCCTCTCTTTTTAACTTAATTTAACACTTTAGAATGTAACATTAAATAACATTAAACAATAGCAGGACCGTGTCAAGTGTGCATTCGTGGGTTCGCCCTTATAGCGAATTAACATGTTAACTCGTACTTTAATCTTTAGCTTTAAGTTTTTTTTTAATAATTGTAAATTATTTATGCCCTAACAAAATTGGTTTAAAATAAAGTTTCATAAAACTATTACTTTTTTCGCAATACACGGCAAGCATATTTTGCATAAATGCATATTTTAAGGAAAAGTTAAAATTGCGAGTTTAAAGTCGAGATTTTGAGTTTAAAGTCGAAATTTCAAGTTTAAAGTCGAAATAATGAAAACTTAAGCGTCATGTCCTCTCTTTTTAACTTAATTTAACACTTTAGAATGTAACATTAAATAACATTAAACAATAACAGAACCATGTCAAGTGTGCATTCGTGGATTCGCCCTTACGGCGAATTAACATGTTAACTCGTATTTAATCTTTAGCTTTGTTTTTTTTTTAAATAATTGTAAACTATTCATGCCCTAACAAAATTGGCTTAAAATAAAGTTTCATAAAACTATTACGTTTTTCGTAATACTCGGCAAGCATATTTTGCATAAATACATATTTTAAGGAAGTCAGCATATTTTTCAAAAAAACTTGCATCAATATGCGCATATTTTTTCAGTATTTTGCTTGCATCAGAAGCTTACATCTCCCTTCAAGTTTCATGACGATGTCTCAAAGTTTTCGAAAGTTATCTTGTCGGGAAAAAACGAATGGACGAGCGAGATGACGAGCGAGCCAATGACCTTGGGAATACAGCGCAATAGTTTCTAGACTAATCCCTTGGTTGTACAACTTTTAATATCGATGTTAAGCAGAGTCATAATGACAAATGGCAAATAAACAATGCATTTACTACGCCATTTAAGATTTTAACAGTGTCTAACATCGATATTAAAAGTTACAGAATCACCCCCTATAGCTAGAACCTAAAACACCTTACTAACAGGATAGGAATTCGAAGCTTCGACATTTTTTGCAACAAAACGGTGACCCTTCCAGGCTTTCGTACTCGACAGTTCGACTTCGGCAGCGGCAATTTCGAGTTTATAGTCGAAATTTCGAGATTAAAGTCGAAATTTTGAGTGTAAAGTCGAAAGGACCCTATACAATAAGGAGTCCGCTTGGGCCCATCTCTACCAAACTTTAAATTTTGGTAAGCGAAGGATAGATAAATGTTTAGGGGAAAAATAAAAGTTTAGTATCTACTAGTTTTCGAGAAAAAAATTCGTGAAAATTGCCGTTTTCTCGGCCCAAATGTATTTAGAGCCACATAAAAATGTGACCCCCTGGTAAAATTTCTATATATTTGTATTCAATCTTGCAAGAACATACTTTATTATACCTCCACGCCAAAAATCAAAGTTTAGTGTCGTCCAGATCCTGATTTTCAATTTATTTCCTGGGTTACTATCGTATAGGGTCCTTTCGGATTTAAAGTCGCAACTTTCAAATTTTAAGTCGAAATTTCGACTTCAAGCTCGAAGTCAATACAGATACACGGCACTCGACAGTTCGGCTTCGACAGTGGCAATTTTGAAGTCGAAAATTCGAAATTAAAGTCAAAATTTCGAGTTTAAAGTCGAAATTGCGAGTTTAAAGTCGATATTTTGGGTTAAAAGTCGAAATTTCAAGTTTAAAGTCGAAATAATGAAAAATTAAGTGTCATGTCCTCTTTACGCCTTCGTACATTATGGCACATTAACTTTAAAATTTTAAATATAGGGCCTCCTTTTTTGTCACCATTAGAAAAATAATTAAATGCTGGTTCTAAAAATTACATTATTCACAGTATCTATCATTTCAGCGGAAAATAATGAAAATTTTCATTCTCAATAAAAAGGAGCGAACTGACAGGGATGACGTTACGTTACAGTTGGTGACAGTAAATGTGACAGAATTAACCTTAAAGGACGATGTTGCCAAATGTGTTAGGAGATTTCGCTATTTGCCCATTTTTTGCCTTCATGCAAATGGCTTCCAGAACGAAAATTAATCCATACTAAAATAAAAGTTAATGAGGATATCGGACTAAAATTGTTTTTATTTAATTTTTAAGCTTAACGTTTCGGCCGTGATTCCGCCTTCATCAGAAGCTACAAAAGTTTTACATGTCAAAGGTGTTACAAAGTGACCTAACTTACCTAAAAATTATTTTAATAACAAAATGGCGGACGCGAACCCAATTATGAATTAATCCATACATTAATTTTTTGCGAACTTTCTTCCAATCCCGTAAATAGCATAATTTACGACTAAAACTCAGATAGACGACGGCAAATCCGTGGGCACTTTTGTTTAAGTTGTAAATTATGCAAGTCTATGCTCTCTAAGGTCTAATTTATGTGGAAAGTAAATTAAGCAGTTTAACACCTGAGATTGCATAACTTACAGATTTTAAACAAAAATGACCACCCAGTTTCGATTATTTCGTCTGTACATACAAACGGACTTTAGAAACCAATTTCTTGGACTCCTGGAACCTCTAAACGTAAGATCTGGTGTTATTTCACTCGGTATTCGGAAATTTTTCTTCCAAATAATAGCAACATAAAAAGTAATTGCCTGAGAAGGGACGGAGCAATAAAAATAAGCCACTTTAACACAACGACCGAATACTCAATACCCACCCCTAATTTTACGAAAATTTGGAAATACCTAACTCCAGTTCAATCAAATTTAAAAACAGACTCGTGGCACTGTAATGCGATGCTACCATACGTAAGAAAGATCTTCAAAATCTGCTTCCAAAGATGTATTCACTCTTAGCGCCCTTTTGACAAAAAAATCAAAAATTTGAGATTTTTAACTTACCTTAAAATCACGGTACAGTCCAAACCCTTGAACCGATTTGGTTCAAATCTTGTACATGGAGATTATATTACCCGTCGAAAAGCCTAAAAATTTTTGGAGGCAATTAACCCACGGCAAGTGCCATTTGAGCGCATCAATTTTGAATATTTTAAATTATACTCATTTAACCATTCAAATCAAGCTTTGAGAAATTCATTGTCAACATCAGAGAGGCCTTCGAATTCTGGTTTTACGTAAGGCCAAATGAATTTAGTCTTAGTGCCCTTTAGGAAAAAGAATCTAAATTTTGTAAGAACAAAGTACTTTTGGAAGCAGTTAACGAACGGGAAGTGAGATTTAGGCATATCAAATTTAAAATTTTAAATACAATTTTTTCGTTTAAAGACCTTTGGTCAAAAAAGACGTCTAATTGTGGAACAAACGAACGTGGGATTGTCCCGAAACCATTTATCAGGTATTAGGAACAATAAGCGCAAGGTGCCTAAGCCTGGATTTAATCGTAAATTTTCCTTTTGAAAGCTTCCTCGAAAGCGCTTCTACCTGTGTTTATTGTTTGTTCCTAAGGCAACTCCTATTTGAATGATTATTTTTTTAGACAAGTGGCACCTAAGAAGAGATAACATATGACCCAATATTATTCGAGAATAAATATAGCTTTATCTTGGCTACATTTCATTTGAACTATATGTTTCCATGGACATTTAAAATTTAAATACTTACTGCTCGCCTTTATCAACACTTAATAGAATCAATAGCAATTGTACCCGAGGACCGTTATCGATTTATGGGTATTTGTGTAATATATAGTTTGATTAGTGATTAGGTGTAGCACACCTTTATTTAAATGGAGCTTTTTCTGGAAGGCATCGACATTTAACCCTACCAACGGCGGTCTGTTGTTTTACTAATGTATGTTAAACACAAGGACGATGACGTCAGACATCCGGTGTTAAGTTTTTGTGCAGCTTCGGTAGACCCCC
Source organism: Pycnomerus fuliginosus (assembly GCA_963924575.1). NCBI lineage: Eukaryota > Metazoa > Arthropoda > Insecta > Coleoptera > Zopheridae > Pycnomerus > Pycnomerus fuliginosus. Next base: position 25,337,870 of record OZ004622.1, read on the forward strand.
ACGACTATTCCAAGTCATTATTAACCCCGATCGAAAAAGGAGTTGCAAGTTGTTTTTGGCTTCAGCTACCACCATAAAAGTGCCCTTCCAATAAGCTGAACAAATAATAATCCCGCATTAATAAAGTATTTTGCGGTTTTCGTAGTGAAGGCGCCCTCCCACGCATAACCCGCATCGTTATTTTACTTTATTTTGGCGGACCGATTGTAGTCCGATACTGGCTCCAAATCTCCGGTTACTCGTAAAATTCACCTATCTGATGAACTGGAAGGCAGGGCCGTGTTAAGGCTAAATCGTGAGGAGACCGACTCGGGGCGCAAAAATATTGCAAAAATTAGGAATTTTTAAGTAACTGCAAGTATTTCCAACTACTTCGAGGTAATTCTTACACGAATTAATTGAAAATGTGAAAATACTGGGCAAAATTTTTTGCGGGGGGCTGTTAGAACGACATTTATCAGTATTATTATAATTATTGTTAGTAGAATTCAGAGCAGCCGCTTGAATAACGGAAGGTCCTGGGTTCGATTCCCAGCCGCGAGCCACTTTTTCCACAATAGTCACATGATTCAACAAAATTTAAATTTCTGAGAAACTTACGGTTACAGATTTTTTTGTCATTGATCATTATTCAATTGAAATCGATATAATTCAACAAAATTTAAATTTCTGAGAAACTTACGGTTACAGTTTACAAATCGTTATAAATTACTGCAAATTTACTATTAGATTTTTTTGTCATTGATCATTATTCAATTAAAATCGATATAAAATCGCGTTTATGCAAATCGAATAGTGGGAAATTTAAGATATTTGTCCAATGTTAAATTTAACTACGTAACTATACGTAGCTAAAAAATGCGGTGTTGTCAAATTGTGCCTTTCGTAGCCAGGAAACGCGGTTTGCGCAAGATTGAGCTTTTTGCCGTTGAATTCGATTAAGTTTAGTTTTCTATTTTAGTGAATTCGATCGCTCGCTCGCTCGCTCAATCGGCCGTCCGTCTACTCTGTCCAACGCATAACTTGAGAACGAAAGCAGATATCGAGCTGAAATTTTGTACACGGGTGTATACCCGGAAAATCTCGGCGGGGATTGCTTTTGGGCCATATCGGATCACGGGGGTGGGAGTTAGGGGTGAAAAATCGAAAAACTATTAATTGCAATAACTCGAGAACTAGTGGACGTATGTTTCTGAAACTTGCTATGTACGTTCGACCCTCAAATTTATTGAAAGTGAAAGGGTGTTAATTTCGGGGGATGAAATTTAGAGGACGAAAACCACAAAAAATATGATAACTCCGCAAGGGTTGCACGCAGCTGTCGGAAACTCAACGTACACACATATATCGCGGAGATCATGCGAGGGATGCGTTTTTTCGTAAAATTGAACAGATGGGGTGGAAACTAGGGGTTGCAACTCGAAATTCCGCCTAATAAGCATTGGTCGAAATTGGCGTCATTCGATAGCTTTCCATTAATGATTCAAAAAAGGTGTCATTCATATTTTGAGAAAAGCCACCCTTATAAGCGCTGCAGAAACACAAAAATGCGAAAACTCAAAAACTACTCAACGTATCAAGGCATAATTTGGTGTGTTAATTTTCAGTGATATTGTAGGTGGATAGACAAACTTTCACTAAAATCTAACAAAACGGATGAAATTTAAGGGTTGAAACTTGGAATTTCTTCAAGTAAATGGTAGCATAAAATTACGGGGTTCGATAGATTTCGGTCAACTATTGAAAAAAGGTCTTATGAGTTTTCAACCTAAAGTCAACCCCTAGGCTATTAACCACACCTAACTCTGTGCAAGCGGATAAATATATTTTATTTATTTTTTCTGAAACCTTATTGATTTATTTATGAATAACTGGTCAGTAAATACGCAAGGAGTTATGTAACACTGGAAAAATAAACTCGCCCCTATAAATCATAAAGGGGCGAAATCATGAGGGGTTGAAAACATGAATCTACAAATCACCGGAATTTTTCAACGAATTGGGTTAGGGTGGTGAAATTGAAAACAAAACTACCTTTAGGGCATGTGGGGGTGGTGAAATAGAGGGCTGGGTTTAGGGGTGAAACGTCTATAAAACCTGCGTGAATTTTAGGAGAAACCTATCGAAGGGGATGAAAGTTAGGGGTGGAAGCTCGAATTTTCACTGAATAATGTAGGGTTGAAATTAACACCGTTCGATAGCTTTCTATTGATGGTACAGAGAAGGTCTGATTCTGACCCTTAAAGGCGGTACAACCACTTAACATGCCGAAACACAAAAATGCGAGAACTCAAAAACTGCTCAACGTTTCAGGGCTGAATTTGATGTGGTAATTTACAGCGCCACTGTAGGCGGATGGCCAAATTTTCATTAATATCTAACAAGGGATATGAAATTTAAGGGTTGAAACTGGAAATTTTTTCATGTAAGTGGTGGAATAAAATTATGAGGTTCGATAGATTTCGGTCAACCATTGAAAAAAGTCTTATGAGTCTTCAACCTAAAACCAACCCCTACGCTACTAACAACCCCTAAGCCCTAGCAAGCGTAAATACATTTTATAAATTTTTTTTTGCTTTCGTCTGATTTGTTAATAATTCAAAGTCATTTTCATTAATTTTTAACCCATCCACAATTTTTCAACCCCTTTCATGATATGTGAACCCTCAAAGAGCAAAATTTGCCCAGACCGCTTCTTTTTCGTGTGATTTTCGCTAGTTCTACTTAACTACAGTTCATTTTCACCCCTTATTTGATTTTTCACCCCCCTTAACAATTTGTCTCCCCTCCGAGCGCTAATTTTGTAAAATTCGCGCAGTTTTGCCTTTTCTCGGTAATAAATTTTACCGAATTTTACTCATATGGATTGTTCTTGCCTTTTTCACTTTTTGTTTTAAATTCTTTTAAGTGTGAGCCAAGCGAGCAGTCGCAGGAAAGTTTCGGCTTTTAGCCGAAGAGAGGGAGTAGTTTACGACATACGTCCACTCATACCGGTTCCCGCGGAAAATGCTGTTTCATTGAATTTAATGCAAATCGAGTAGTGGGAAATTAATATGTTTGTCCAATGTTAAATTTAACTACGTAACTAAACGTAGACAACAAATGCGGTGTTGTCAAATTGTCTTTGGTAGCCAGGAAACGTGGTTTGTGCTAAATTGATCTTCTTGCCATTGATTTCGATTAAGTTTAGTTTTCCATTTTCGTTTTAAATTCTTTCGAGTGCGAGCGAAGCGAGCAATTGCAGAAAAGTTTCGGCGTAGCCGAAACACGCGAGCTTTCGGCTTTTAGCCGAAAGGGAGTAGTCTACGACATACGTCCGCTCACACTGGTTCCCGTGGAAAATGCTGTTTTATTGCAACAGAGGCGAAGCCGAGGGAATCGGAAAAATTTGCTAGCAATTTTTTTCACGCGAGTTTTCAGCCCAAGTCGAAAAGGAGCAGTCTGTACACAACCACACGCATTCTTATTATAACGGGTGTCCCAAAAAAAACCGAACGATGTATTTTTTGTTATAACTTTATTATTATCCTACCGACGTACCCAAAAGATGAAGCTTTTAGAATTGACAATCATTTTCCAGATGGCGCCACTAATTTTTTTTTTTGCTGCTTTTTACGAAGCCATTTTTTGATTGGCTGGAGTTCAATCATTTGTGTACCGATCAAAATAAAATTAGTGTAGGGTGAAAGCTAATGCTTTCCTCTTACAAGAGAACTTTATAAAATCTTATTCTGGGCGTTCTTTATTTTTTTACAATTTTTTTTGCGGGACTGTTATGTTACTACCAAATCTTGGAAAAAAGTTATTTTTAATACTTCGTAACTACAGCTCTTGAGTTGAATATCTGTAAAGCAACATTATTTTGTGAAAGAGTTATAGTAAATAAATAGTAAATTTTAAAAATCCATCACAAAAAAAATTGTAAATTAATCAAGTACGTTCAGAATAAAATTTTGTAAAGTACCTTTGGAAGAGAAAGGCATCAGCTTTAACCCTACACTGTTTTTATTTTGAACGGTTCAGAGATGGTTCAACTCCAGCCAATCAAAAAATGGCCTTGAAATAAATGCCAACAAAAAATTTGTTGGCGGCGCCATCTGAAAAATGATGGTTGACTCTAAAAGTCTCATCTTTTGACTACGTCCGGTACAAAATTGGGAAAAATCGGCTCAATAATAACAAAGCTATAGCCAAAAATAAATCGTTCGGTTTTTTCTGGGACACCCTTTACTTATTATTTTTGAAGGGGCGCAAAATTGCATGCTCGCCTCACTTGAAAAATGTCCCTAACACGGCCCTGCTGGAAGGACTCGTTTTCGCGTATTGTTCTTTCGGTCCATACTGCATACCTTTCGAGATTCATTGCTATCGATTTGGAGGTATTAACACTTCAGGAGAAGTTTTCACTGATAACGAGGCGGTAGGGGGTTGATCACTGCCTTTTCGGAGAACTCGCTTGGATTTTATACCTGCAGTTAAAATTTTATTACAGTGATTGCCCATCGTTTGTCGGGCGTTCGACTAAATTTGACTTCCAGATGGATGGTTCTGCCAAGAATATTGCTGGTGACCAATTTCTCTTTCTCCCTCGACTTCCCAGAACTTTATAAATACTGTGCCGTTGTCTTGAGATATGTTTCTCACAAAGAAACGATGTTTGCTTCCTTGGAAAAAGATTAGGGTCCCCGTGGCTGATCGCCGCTGGAACCCTCAAAAACGAATGAAAACTACCCATTGCCATACTCTCTAATATCTAAATAAACAAACGTAATTACTTTTAACGGTGGAATTATCGATAATCTAAATATATAACTACTTCCTTTTCAGTTATGAAACCATTAATAATTCTTGTACTAAATTTCATTATTATCAAGAAACATGAAAAAATGAGCGATATTGTTGTGAAAGCAATATACAGGGTATCCTTCGACGAGCGTCAGTTAGCCGTATCTGGAGAACTGCTTCAAGCATCGTCATGAAAATTTGTGCACAGGGGTTTCAATTAATTTTAAATCGACCTAAAATATTTTCATCATCCGGTTATACCGGAAATAGTACTGACTTCCTTATTTTAAATGAAACACCCTGTATATTATGTTATTTTTGGATTCTACGTTTAATTCTAGGTGTACTTTTACCAAGAATTGATATGCCAAAAATCAACCGTTTTTGAGAAAATCAAGAATTTCGCTTTTTTATGTCAAGTGCAGGCATAACTTCAAAAAGCTGTAATATCCTTATAGTATGAAGTGAGAAAACGATATTTATTTGACATGAAGTCTAATGTAGGGTGTATCCGCCCCCCGACTCAAATTGGGTGAAATATATACAGGGTGTTCTCTGCAAATTTTTAAACATCATCAAGTTCATTGGTCAAAAACTCATTTTTATGGCACCTTAATGCAGAATTTAATTGTCTATCATATTAATTTACATGTTGGCCATAAAATGGTTAGGACATTTCATTTGAAAGAATTGACTTTTTGAACAATGAAGTTGATATTAAAAAAATTACAGAAAACACCCTGTATGTACTTGACCCAATTTGAGTCCAGGGGCGGATGCACCCTACATTAGACTTCATGCCATCGTTTTCTCATTTCATACCGTAAGGATGTTACAGCTTTTTGAAGTTATGCTTGCACTTGACATAATAAAGCGAAATTCTTGATTATGGATTGCAGTAAACTCAATTTTTTTTCAAAATGTGGGGTGGCGGACGACTGACAATAAATTAAACACTGGCTTAACTGTTCCGCGAGATTTATTTTAAAAACCTATTTTTACGACTGGTTACCAAATGTCATGCAATTTTAATCATTCTGAAAACGAAGATTACGTTGCGATTTGGGAGACGTAAAAATTACAGTCCATTTTTATAGGCTATTAGCAAGATTGATGATCAGTGGCAATGAACAAAACTAGAGAGTGGCGGTGGATGGTGGAAATTTGTCACAATTTGACGTTTAATAACGTTTAGATTTTTACCGGCATTTTACTCCTCCACCTTGTACAGTGCTTTAATGTTTCAATTTTCTGCAGGTAGTTCTCTAAAATACCCTTATTATTTTAAGTTTTTAACGATTTGAGTTTAGCTTATCTCAAAAAGATTGTAAATGAAAAGGGAAACTTGAAAATAGTATAGTTTAAACTTACCCAAATTTTCTAATTTTCGTAAAATTTTGATTATGACGTAATTCTTATTGGACGCTAAATTATGTCAACATTTTTTAGTGATTTTTATAGTAAGGTGAGAATATTCATTTTGACAGAGGTCTCAAAGAAATTTTGCTGATTTTAATGGATTAAAGAACTAACGTTTTCTCTTCTTGTACCTCGGCCCGAAATATCCGTAACGCGAGCTTTCGGCAGAGCGGAGAGCGAGTAGTTGCCTGTGGACGCCAATATTGCAGTTCCAAAAAGTAAATTAGTTTTCGCATAGATTCATAAAAATGTGAAGGAAAGACACGAAGAAAAAAATATAATCTGCAAACTTTAAATAGAATTTTATTTTAATTTGCGTCTGCTCCCCCACTAGAATCAAATTACTGGAACGATTAGCTCTTCAACGATACCACTTTTATCTCTCTAGTAGGTACCCATTTTAATCGTTGAACCGTTACCTAATTTTCTATTTCCGCCATTTGAATATCATCATTCAAGCACGCATTTTAATGTTAGTATGAGCTTCATTCGTTAACGATATTTGGTAACATTTTCTTTTCAGTAATTGTATGCCTGCAATTATTTCATTAGATGACTAACTATCAAACACAAACTTTTTTGCAAAAAATTGGGCAAAAAATGTAAATGAAAGCCAAAATATAGAAAATAACATGAAACAGAAGGCTATTCAAGCACGAGTTCGAAATTCGGACCCGAGCCGAGGCGCGAAGCGGCGAGTGGCCGCACGAACAAGTGCTTGAATAGATTGCCTTCTAATAATTGGTACAAAAAGTTATCGGTTTATGCGTCAATTGTACGTTAATTTATATATAAAATTTATATCAAAGTTAAGGTAAAAACATCAAAGGATTAAAATGATGTTTTCCTACGACTCTAACAGAAAGTGAATGTTTCCACACCTTTTCTGGGGTGGAAAGTAGCCATTTTTTCTCCTTAGAAAGGAGGAGGGTGGTCATTGCTCAGAGAGAGAGAGAGAGAGAGAGAGAGAGAGGATACCTCCCTTTCCTCTCGCCAAAGGGCTGAGAGTTTAAATGAATTTAAATTATTGAGGAACCCCTTTTATCCCAAACTGGATATTCATTATAAGCGAATATAATCATTTACTGCCATCTAATCTGGAATTGATATAGTTCCATGGGTACTTAACAACGACGAATTATATAACTAAACTGACGTACAGAAACAGACTAACTGAACGCAACAAGTTGCAACCCCGAAAACCACCCCCTTCAACCTCCAAATACGAAAAATTGACAAACATAAATAATTATTGACTAGGTGGAAATTTAACCCTTAGACTACTTGTTTCTGGAAGATACTAATTCAGCGCAAATAAAATTAACATTTGGACCACTGTTATTGGAGGATAGGTTAAGCGCCCCGAAACCCACCCTCACGATTCTTTTATAATGAGCATATTATATTTCGGCACTACTACTAGGTGCAGATTACATCTGCACCCAAAACCACCAAGTCCAACTCAATATATGAATCATTCACGGTGAATAAACATCTACAGGGATAAACATCGCATTGATATACATCTTCCGTTGGCTTTTATTACTAAACTGAGAGCATTTCAGAACCAGAATTCCTGTGAGGACCTCATGCGAAGGCACTGTTTTGCTTCCTCTTTCATCGCTTTTTCTTCCTTTTAGCATCGATGTTGCTGAAGCTTCCGGGATAATTTGACCAGATTTTCAATGAAAATGGTGTCGCAATAGAAATGAAGAAAAATGTCTTATCTTGAATGTACATAGGTACCTATTTATCCTCCGAATTTTTGTCAATATTTTAGTAAGACTTATCAGATCATGACTGGTGGTTAAACAATAATATGACTCCAGAACATAGCGAAATCTAGACGCCTGTGCTTGTTAATGATTCAGCTAATCCTGTACCTGGCTGCAAATTTTTGTAAATATAGCTGCTTTATTTTGTCTTAATACATAAATCTATTGAAGGTATATACAGTGCTGAAATCCTTTTTATTTTTTTAAATGCGGATCTGATTCTTCAGTCGGATTTTTTTCCCACTTCCGCTTTAACCGGAAATGACCTTAACTTTGTTTTCTCAAGTGGAAAGACACTTTTTCTCAACAGATTCGGAATCTACGATTTTTTTTGGTTAAAAATATGTATCACACTTAACCGGAAGTGCAGTCACGGCCACTCTAGATTTTCAAAAACATCGCAGAAATCGGTCAAAAATCAAGATTTTTGCAAATCGCAAATACACGCCAAACTTATTTTTTTGATGCAAATTCAACTGCGCAGTTACATTTCCTTTTATTTGCCTTTGTTTTTTAAATTGCTTTCACTTTTCACAATCTGCCAAAATAGCAAAAATATATTTTTTAAAATGTAATCTCAGTTGAATTTGTTCAAAACAATAAGGGTGATGTGTATTTGCAATTTTCAAAAATCTTGATTTTTGACCGATTTCTTCTATGTTTTTGAAAATCTAGGGTGGCCGTGACTGCACGTCCGGTCAACTATGATACATGCCTTTACCTCACAAAAAATCGTAGATTTCGATTCCGTTGAGAAAAAAGTGTGTTTCCATTTGAGAAAACAAAGTTAAAGTCATTTCCGGTTAAACCGGAAGTGGCAAAAAAAATAAAATCGACCGGTCCGAGGATTTTAGCAGCAAATGTCTTAAGGGCGTATTCTACGATCAAAAATATGAAGAAAATGTTTAATCAGCGTCCCGTACAGGGAGGCTTAGGATTAAATTTGCTCAAATCATTTTTGTAAGTTGTTTTTTCTAAAATTTAGTATCAGAATCTGAATGATTGAAGTTTTGTACGTAAAAATGGCGCTCTTGTTCGAAATCGCTAGGGCGCACCGTTTTCGAATAAATTGACCCTACTTAGTTATTTTAGAGAACGAAAATTTGTCACAGATTTTATTTAGTTATTTATCAAATTATAAAAAATGAGTTCCGGGGTTGATTCCTTGTGTTATTTTAGAAAGAAAAGTTCGTATGGACATACGGCGGAAAACGCTTCCTAAGGGAGGTATGGGGTACTGAAAAACGTCAGCTTTCCAGGACCCCATAGGTCCCATAGGAACCATTTTCCGCAATATGTCTATATGAACTTTTTTTCCTGAAATCACGCAAGGAATCACCCTGAACTCCTTTTTGATAATTTGGTAAATAAACTAAATCTTCTGCGACAGATTTTCGCGTTCTAAAACGACTAGGGTCAATTTATTCGAAAACAGTGCGTCCTAGCGATTTCAAACAAGAGCATCATATTTACGTGAAAAACTTCAGATGTTCAAATTCTGGTGTCATTTTTGAGAAAAAACGATTTACAAAAATGCGGGGACGCTTATGATTGAAACTTTAGAATTTTCTCCACGGTAATGAATTCAGCATCAAAGACTTACTACAGATATCCAATTTCAGGGTGTTATCTTTAACCGTTTTGAAGGAATTTAGAAAAAAACACTTTGAAAGTCTCCCCTTTAGCTTCCTTTACCTCTCTTAGGGGCATTTTTCGACCCATGTTTATTAAAACTTTTCTTCGCCTTCTTGATCGTAGAATATGCCCTTAAGATATTATCCTCTAATTTCCGGACACCCTGTACAGTAGACTGAGCAATAGAAGGACCTTTCACGTAATCCAGCCTGCCTAAGGTTTGAGAATTAGAGCTTTTCTGGCCTTTGTCCTCCAGCAGACTAATGGTAACAGTAATAATTGCCAACGAAGCTACTATGAAATCACTTTCACTTGTATACCAGGCTTTTTTCTGTTGTTCTGTTAAACGGGCTTTCAGTTTCGTCAAAATTCCCGTCAGGGCCAATAAACAGTAACCATGGAGGTTGGAAGAAATCATTGTTGTTAACAATGCCAGGTATTTTGACGGAACTGAAAACCCTGTTTTCTTTAGAAAGTAATTTTACAGCATACCAAAGGACCCCGCACAAATCTTATGGCCTGTGGCTTTCTGACAAAAATCTTGAAAATTAGGGATTATACATAATATGTAGAACTCCATATTCGGATTAAAAGTTACCATTGCGGCAACCATAACTAAGGGGTAGTTTTTGAGTTGTGGCTCGTCAAATGAGGAGGAATTTGGCTGTAGTTCCATTACTGCAATAATTTAATTTCTATATTTCCTTGGTCATTCATTAATAACCAAGAAAAGACAAATAAGGTGACAATAAACTGGTGAACGATTTTGATAAACATTGTCTGTCAGGACTTCAAAATGGCCTTTAGTCTGCCTCGTAGGCCAATCGCGCTTATGATACCCTTCATCAAGCCTTCTGGAAAGTGTCTCGGACGCTGAAAATCGTCTTATTCGATAGTGTTTAACAATGCATACTTTAGTCTTTTGCATGTTCCCTTAGTTATTGATAAATAACCTAAGAAACAGAGAAAATGAAGCAATTAATTCTAACAATATAATTAGTCCAGTCAAGTTAGGTTTTTTAGAAGAAATAATTTATACAGGGTGAGTCAACAAGGCGACGGCGGTCCATAACTTTTGAACCCTTCCAGATAGGAAATCAATTCAAACGCCATTATGTACAACACCGCCAATTCTACATCTTAAAAATACTTTCAACTATACATAGTGTCCCAAAACACTTGCAACGCATGACAACTTGATTTTTTAAAATGGAACACCACTATTTTGATGCCATATTCTGGATCACCTATAACATAGCTTTACATCGACATAAGACAGTTGATGTTTTAAGGCTCTGTTCTAAAGTAATTAATTCGTTTTGAAAAATTTCGACCATTGCGGGTGCTTCTTAAAAAAATTCCTGAGAACTCAATTTTGTATCTAGAGAGCTGAGATTCGGTACGAATATGAAGGAAGGTCTATTCTATCTATCTAACATGATAACTATCATTATCACTATACAGGGTGTTAAAAATTCTGTGTCAAGTTTGGAAAATTTCAAATATGCAGAACTCCATTTTTTCAAATGGCACCCCCTGTTGTTATTGTGCCATGGGGTTCGGCTGTTGAATTACTTTATTTTTTATTAAGTATGTCCTATACCTAAAGTCAATACTTCAAAAGATATTCTGTGTTTTATTTATTTTATTGAAGATTATTACGATCTCAATTAAAGAATGCCATGGACTGTATGACAGTTATGATTAACATTGTTTATTTACATGGTTACCAGACAGTTTGTCACATTTATTGACATACACAACCAGAAACAATTTATTGACATGGTTTACTGCTTATGGTTGAAATTCATTGTGTATGTCAATAAATGTGACAAACTGTATGGTAACCATGTAAATAAACAATGTTAATTATAACTGTCATACAGTCCATGGCATTCTTTAATTGAGATCGTAATAATCTTCAATAAAATAAATAAAACACAGAATATCTTTTGGTATATTTTATATTTAGGTATAGGACATACTTAATAAAAAATAAAGTAATTCAACACCCGAACCCCATGGCACAATAATAACAAGGGGTGCCATTTGAAAAAATGAAGTTTTGCATAATTGAAATTTTCCAAACTTGACACAGATTTTTTAACACCCTGTATAGTGATAATGATAGTTATCATGTTAGATAGATAGAATAGACCTTCCTTCACATTCGTACCGAATCTCAGCTCTCTAGATACAAAATTGAGTTCTCAGGAATTTTTTTAAGAAGCACCCGCAGTGATCCAAATTTTTCAAAAAGAATTAATTACTTTAGAACAGAGCCTTAAAACATCAAATGTCTTATGTCGATGTAAAGCTATGTTATAGGTGATCCAGAATATGGCATCAAAATGGTGGTGTTCCATTTAAAAAAATCAAGTTCTCATGCGTTGCAAGTGTTTTGGGACAGCCTGTATAGTTGAAAGTATTTTTAGGATGTAGAATTGGCGGTGTTGTACATAATGGCGTTTGAATTGATTTCCTATCTGAAAGGGTTCAGAAGTTATGCACCGCCGTCGCCTTGTTGACTCACCCTGTATATTTTTGAAATTTTGGCACTTGAAATGAAATGCCGAAAAGTTCCCACCCCCCAAGTGTGCGCTTCGTCCCTTATTTGGCGAAAACCACCCCCAAACGTGATATGGCGCTAGTTTTTAGCATTTTTCGGGCGAAACAAATGAAACAATCCATCTGACAAAAAATTTATTCTAATCAAAAACATTCCTTATGAAATTCTGTATTAAAAATACTCGCAAACGACGTTCGAAGTTGTAGAACAGTCAAAATAGAATTTTGAGTAGAACTTATTTATATATTTACGAAATTTTGGCTACGGACTGCCGATGGGTCCTGAAATGAAGGGCCGCAAACTTAACACCCTCCAACTGTAAGCTTCATCCCTCTTTTGGCGAAAATCTACTGCCAGACGTGGACATGGCGCTAATTTTTAGCATTTTTCGGCTAAGCTATCAAACGGACAAAAAGTTACTCTAATCAAGAACATTCCTCGTGAAATTCTGCATTGAAAAGTCCTTTGCATCATTTTGCTTATCCTCACCTAATTCTTGCAAACGACGTCCGAAGTTAAGGGTTATTTTTCGCTCGCACCGAAAATCAATCTAGCGGTACCCTCAATAATTTCCTACGTCGTTTGCAAGAATTAGGTGGTGATAAGCAAAATGATGAAAAGGACTTTTTAATACAGAATTTCACGAGGAATATTCCTGATTAAGGTAATTTTTTTGTCCGTTTGATAGTTTAGCCGAAAAATGCTAAAAACTAGCGCCATGTCCACGTCTGGGAGTAGGTTTTTGTCAAAAGAGGGATGACTTGGGAGGTGTTAAGTTTGTGGTCCTTCATTTCAGGGCCCATCAGCAGTCCGTAGCAAAAATTTCATAAATATATAAATATGTTCTACTAAAAAGTCTAATTTGACTTCGGACGTCGTTTGCGAGAATTAGGTGGGGATAAGCAAAATAATCAAAAGAATTTTTTAGTGCAGAATTTTATGAGAAATACTTTTGATTAGAATAAATTTTTGTAAGATGGATAGTTTCGCCGAAAAATGCTAAAAACTAGCGCCATGTTACGTTTGGGGGTGGTTTTCGCCAAATAAGGGATAAAGCGCACTTGGGGGGTGGGAACTTTTCGGCCCTTCATTTCATGTGCCAACAGAAGCCCGTAGCCAAAATTTCAGAAATATATGAATTATTTCTTCTATTCGTCTTTTTAAGATCTAATATGACTGGTAGACCAGTCAAATAGGGACCGGAGGTTACAATAATTGTTGGAAAGCCGGAAATGGTCTTAAACGCTTTAGTAGGCATCTAATAGAAGTATCCTAGTTTTGCAACTTCCCAAGATGTGTGCGTATGATAGGGTGTCCAAAAAACCCCGAAATTTGCGGACTTTTTTCAGTTTTTCGCTTATAATTTCTAAACAGTGCTTCCTAGCGGAAAGTTCGCTATTTTCGAAATTAAAGCGCACTAAATTCTGCGTCGAATGAGCCCCCCAAACGTTAATTTCGACCATGATTTCAAAAAGCATCACAAATTTAAATTTTGGTTAAACGTATTCAAAAAACAAGGGAGGGGCCAGAGTCGTTCGCAGGCTCGATGAATAGTGTGTCGCCTTCAAATAGGCTTAGGTACTGACTTATGACTGTTTATGGATTGCTCTATTTTGATTTTCTAGATCTAAAGCCTCAACTATTTGAAGGCGACACACTATTCATCGAGCCTGCGAACAACCCTGGCCCCTCCACGTCCAAAAGATTTCGAAGAAATTGATCTTTTATTCATTGTCTCATTTCTTAACGACATTTATAAATAAATTATTTTTTGAATACTTTTAACCAAAATTTAAATTTGTGATGCTTTTGAAATCAGCGATTGATGGTTTACAACTTTCAAGCTATAAGTTTTTTAAATTAGAGTAGCCGTTTGGACGTTACAGACGACGAAAAGTCACTACTTGTTAATTTTTCACAAAATTGTCGTTTTTGAACATGGTTTGCGACCCTACCACATGGTCGAACTCAACGTTTGGGGGACTCCTTCAACGCAGAATTTAATGCGCTTTAATTTCGAAAATAGTGAACTTTTCGCTAGGAAGTACCGTTTAAAAATTATAAGCGAAAAACTGAAAAAAGTCCGAAAATTTCGTGTTTTTTTGGACGCCCTATCATACGCACACATCTTGGGAAGTTGCAAAACTAGGGTATTTCTATTAGATGCCTACTAAAGGGTTTAAGATCATCTCCCGCTTTCCAACATTTATTGTAACCTCCGGTCCCCTGGAGGTCTAATTTGACTAGACTATGGACTAAATCGCCCAGTTCAAATTCGGATCTTTTAACAATTTATAGCTGAAAAACTGTAAGTTAATTGTGGTTGGCGCAATGGTAACTTGTAATCAGGACATTGAATTCTATATAATCCTAAATTTTCAAGACTTTTTAACAGAAAGCCGCAGTCTATAACGTTTGTGCGGGGTCCTTTGACCAAAAATAGAATTATGAAAGACGAAAGCTGATTTTTACATTCGAAACGTTTTTTCGCACCTACTTTTCTTATACAGAATAGGCAATATTTCTCCAAGTAAAATTTCAGGGCTTTGTTAACTTGCCACTGTTAATTTCCATAGAATCAATTGTTGACTCAATCCATGCAAATGAAACTTCCCATTATCGACACCTCAGTTTACGGTAAACTTGAAATTAACTTAACAGAGACTGATGACCTTATGCCATCTCTAAAGAAACCGACCTTGTTGTCGAAACTTAACGGTCATCGAAAGCACTTGATTCTGTTCCCTTGGAATTGTAAAAATTTCGCGAAGTAAGTACCTACGTGCGGAAATTAAAAACTTCCCACGTTTAGTATGCACTTTGATAAGTTGTAAATCCGGTGGACATGGTGGAATGAACACCCAGACATATTTAGTAATCTTTTATCATTCTTCTATGTCAGTCGTGGTATTTTTGCGAAATTATTCAGTAAGTTCAAGGCAACAGGTAAAAGTGTGACCTCCAGAAGGATGGTAATGCAAAACGTGGCGGGATAACCTCCTGGACTCTCAACTCGTTCGTTTTGCGCTTGTTTGCACTTTGTAGATAATAGGCTAAAATTAATTCTTACTGGCTTTAGATGTTTCAAAATAACGCTATCTGCAGAATAAATGAGCTTTGGAATTTCGATCAGGCCGAATCTAAATTTACTGAGGTGAGACCTGAAAGTTGTCGGTATAATAATTAAAGAGCCGTCCTTGCGCGAAACAAGAGCAACTTCGTCCATAAATAAGGACGGAGGTATAGCCTCCAACAGGCGGAATTAATAGGAGATTCTTCGATAACCGTCTGAGAGAAAGGCGCAATTGCTTTTTTCCTGTGTTCATAGGACGAGAAAAACTCACTTGTCCAAAATTCACTGTAATTAGGAGAATTTCTTTGCAAACCAGTCCCGAGGAGGAGAGAAAGACGGAGGAGAGCAAGTACCTGAGGACAACCCTGTAAACAAGAATGAACTGCATTCCTGAAGATCTTTCCCATACTTATCTTTCACCTTTGGGGATAGATATATTTTATATGAATGAATTAAGGGGGCGAGTCTGGGGGGCTGATCACTATTAGTTGTACATCCGACTTGGAATTAATTCCGGAATTATGGAATTATTACGGAATTATTCTGGAGTTGATGGAATTTAAAAGGAATTAACGGAATTAGTTGGAATTAGTTGGAATTAGCTGGAATTAGTTGGAATTAATAAGGAATTATTTGGAATTGAATGGAATTACTTTTAATTAAGTTGAAAAAAAAGTGATACGCAAGGGAAGATATAGAAAGGCGCAGGGATCAGGGGAGATGGATGAATGGAGCGATGTGGGAAAGAGATAGAGACATAGATGTACAGGAAAGAAGAACAAAAATCAGAGAATCAAGATATAACGCGAAATATGAGAATATAATAAGTGAAGGGTTACCAAATTACTTAAAGAGGGAGAGTGGGAAAGAAAAAAGAATGATAGCGAGATTCAGATGCGGGAATGAGGAGAGGGAAAACAAATTCTGGCTGAAGGAGGAAGAGAGAAAGTGCAGAGTATGTGGAGAGGAGAGAGAGACAGTGGAACACCTGCTGAAAGAGTGTGAGGGAATGAGAGAGGAGGAAAGAGAGAGAAAGAGTATTCTTTACGAATGGGGAGAGGGAATAGAATGGATGAAGGAAGTCGCGAGAGCGAGAGAAAGAAGGGGGGGGGGGAAGAGAAAGCAGAAGACAACCGAGAGACGTAGAAGTAGCCGAAGAAGAAGGAACAAAAGAAACTAGACCAAAATATGTAAATATGCAAATATTAAATTAGAATGGAATTAGTTGGAATTAGCTGGAATTAGTTGGAATTAACTGGAATTATTATGGAATTATTTGGAATTGAATGGAATTACTTTTAATTAAGTTGGAAAAAAAGTGCGACGTTTTTTGTAAATTGCATTTTTTTTGAGTTACATTGTGCACATTAAAGTGAGGCTAAAAAATTATAGCCAAGAATGAGTAGAGAATCGCAAATTTTGGACGAAATACAAAATGTCCTAAAATCCGTATGCGTCAAAATAAAAAAAAAATAAGATATCCATTAGTCATAGAAAATAGGCATTTACCTCATTCCCAAATTTCAATTAAATCGGTTTCTATGTAGTCAGATCGTGGCTGACTTAAGGGAATTCCCCATTAGATATGTACAGCCGAAGTAATTGAAAATGAACAGGGGCTGAGCCTAGATCCCTGCACGGTAACATTCCTTTCAATTCAGGTAGAAAACTCCACTCAAACCGCTGCCGAGCACTTGGCCGCAAAGAAATCCGGTATCTTAGAATGTTACCGTGCCGGGATCGAATCTCAGCCCCTGTTCATTTTCAATTACTTCGGCTGTACCTACATTAAAGAGGATGATGCCAATTCAGCGTCTAATTATGTGTCAACATGTAAAAATGGGCAGCTACGGAAGCGGCTGGAACCTCCCCATTAATAAATAATTAAGTACAACTTACAAAGGAAATGTCGGTTTTGGTCTTACAGGCACTGAAAGACGAATTAATAGACGATTCAAATTTTTTTTCATTTAAATAATAGATATATTAGCAGTTTAAGTACGACATTATGCGACGGAGTATGGAAGTTTAAACGCCGAGCGCAGCGAGGCGAATTAAATCCATACGAGTCACATAATGTCGCTTAAACTCCGAATAAAACACAATATTTTATTTTCAAACGAAAGAGACAAAATTTTCTACTAACGTCTGTTGCACGCCTGGTCAAGCCTTCTGAAGCTCGTCAAGTCGTAAAAATTAGGAAAAGTACCGTAGACCGGATATATGGAACGCAGGGGGTGATATGGAACAATCGGGAGTTTTTTAATTTTTTTTTACACGCAGCTGATAGAACAGAGTTCTGCAAAAATATGACAGAAGAGAGAATGTCTAATGAGTCCCGAAACAGTGATTACTGGCGAAAAAAAGTGAGTTGCTTTTTCAGAAAAAAATAGCAAATGGAAATGTTGAAAGTGGCCAAATTTTATTACCTGAAAAGTCTCAGCTGTGGACACTAAAATATGCATCCAATCTGTGGGCTGCAATGATATTATTTGTGGGTCATAACCTCAATAACATTTTAATGTCAAAAAACTGAGATTTTTTCTTAAAGTAAGGATTTTAGGATTGAAAAGATGAAAAAAGTGCATTTTTAGGGTAATTTGGAACAACCTATAGAAGAAAATTTAGGGGGGGAAATTTGGGGGCTTGTCATAACTTTCAGAATACTGTTTTTTTGTTTCTTATTAAAAAAAATTATCAGAAATTTCAGTTTTATTTACCTAATTTGGAACTGTTGCAATATCATCATTCTAAGGTCATTTTGAAGCTTATCGGTGACTTTTTTCGATTTTTTTTAAATTGTTAGTATTTTTTATATATCCCCTTGTTTTCTTAAGAAAAATGCATTTTCCCCCGTCGGCGGGTAAAATGGAACAGCGGATAAATATTTTTATTTTCAAACGTCACATAACAATTATTTAAATGACTGTTGACAAGGTATAACCGTCATTTGTATGACACCATTTTTAGAGGAGTGTTAAAATTCCGGAGGAGTTTAAATTCATTTTTATTTGCATTTTGGCAAAGTGTCAAAGTGACGCGCAACAGACGTGAGCAGAAAATTTTCGATTTTTTCGTTTGAAAATAAAATATTGTATTTTATTCGGAGTTTAAGCGACATTATGTGACTCGTATGGATTTACTTCATTTACCTCCACACTCCATCACATAATATCTTACTTAAACTCCTAATAAAATAAATATCTGTTTTTTTCAGAAGCTGTGGCAAATTTGCAAAAACTAACATAAGAATTATATTTAAATTGGTTGTAGGTTCTCGGGTTGTGGATAATAAATAATTATAACATATGTAGTCTGGCCAACGTTTCGAGGATTTTATTCTTTGTTGAATGCATATATTTATATGCATCAAAAACAAAGAAAATAGGCACAAAATATGCACTTATATGTCTAAAAATGCACGTAATATGCACAAAATATGAAATATGCCGATAACTGAAAAGATACATTGAACCATTTCAACCATCTAGGTATATTTTTTGTGGTAATTGGAAAAGTTTCAATATTTAAGAACCAAAAACATTTTTTACAAAATGTGAATTGCAGTATTACAATATGTTGCGGCTTATAAATGTAAAGAAATATCTTCACAATACAGGAAAAACTGAAGATGTGACCCATGCGAGGGTCCGTATGAATAAACAGCTATATAAATAAACGGAATCAAAATTGTACCCAAAAAGTTAATCCACCCCTTCAATTCGACCCTGGCAGTTCGATATCTGCAAATCCAGGTATTTTTTTGGGAGAAAAGACTACACATTATGCTTAAATCTGAACGCGTTAAAAAAGGATGACAATACGATTCGCGCGCACTTGGAGGCGACCGACAGAGACCGATATTCCTTTCTTTAATGGGCAGGAGAGGGAGAAATAGTAATGTTTTGAACCTCCAAATTGCTGTCGCGGGACGTCACTCAAGAAATAGCCGAATTGTCGTAATCAATCACCTACAAGTAGAGGAAATTAAAGACTGATGAGAGGTTAAAAATTCAAGGAATTGGGATTAACAAGCAAGTACGAAACACGGTCGTGCACTCACAGGTATCGATTTTGGAATATTTTTTTTCATTTGGCCAAGCAGGCTACTCGAAACAAGAAATTGGAAATATAGGAATATAGCATTAAAATATGCTTCAGATTTCAAAATATGCAAATTTTAAATTACGTCAAATAACTTCTTTTAGTGAGATTCGTATACACATCTCGAAGATTTTCCTTGAATCTTTATCCGTTTCCAATATGCATTTTGCATAAAATCTACTGATTAAGAATCTGAAGAAAATCCTCCGGTATCTTGATTCGTTCCTGAATTATTACGAAAAATCTGTCAAAAATATAAAAGTTCAAAGTTTCAATCAAATAACATCAATCGTAAGAAAGACATGAACTTTTCTTGAAAGTCGCATTTTTCAGTTTTCTTCCCAGTTTTTTCGGGATAACTCAAGAACGAATCAAGATATCGGGAAATTCTCCTCAGATCCTTAATCGACAAGAAATAGTGCAACTTTTCTTTAATTTAACCGACCTCCTACCTCTTACGTTTAGGAGATACCAATGGTGAGAAGTGAAAAAGGAACCACCCTCTATTGGAAAAGAATTAATTATCTAATGGAATTAGTAATGAAATTAATATGGAATTGATGGAATTAATCGGAAATTGATGGAATTAAACTATAATTATTGGAATGAATTCCCTATTGGAATTAATTGTACACAATTTTTTGAGTGATCAACCCCCTCAATTTTATATGAATGAATTAAGGGGGTGAGTCTGCAATTGTTACAATGTTGGCAATCACAATTCTGTTTGTTTAGTAAAGGCGAAGCAATAACAAGACAGTCAGTCAAATCCGTCGTTAATGCATTTTTCAGTTTTCTCCTCAGTTTTTTCGGGATAACTCAAGAACGAATCAAGATATCGGGAAATTCTCCTCAGATCCTTAATCGACAAGAAATAGTGCAACTTTTCTTTAATTTAACCGACCTCCTACCTCTTACGTTTAGGAGATACCAATGGTGAGAAGTGAAAAAGGAACCACCCTCTATTGGAAAAGAATTAATTATCTAATGGAATTAGTAATGAAATTAATATGGAATTGATGGAATTAATCGGAAATTGATGGAATTAAACTATAATTATTGGAATGAATTCCCTATTGGAATTAATTGTACACAATTTTTTGAGTGATCAACCCCCTCAATTTTATATGAATGAATTAAGGGGGTGAGTCTGCAATTGTTACAATGTTGGCAATCACAATTCTGTTTGTTTAGTAAAGGCGAAGCAATAACAAGACAGTCAGTCAAATCCGTCGTTAATGCATTTTTCAGTTTTCTCCTCAGTTTTTTCGGGATAACTCAAGAACGAATCAAGATATCGGGAAATTCTCCTCAGATCCTTAATCGACAAGAAATAGTGCAACTTTTCTTTAATTTAACCGACCTCCTACCTCTTACGTTTAGGAGATACCAATGGTGAGAAGTGAAAAAGGAACCACCCTCTATTGGAAAAGAATTAATTATCTAATGGAATTAGTAATGAAATTAATATGGAATTGATGGAATTAATCGGAAATTGATGGAATTAAACTATAATTATTGGAATGAATTCCCTATTGGAATTAATTGTACACAATTTTTTGAGTGATCAACCCCCTCAATTTTATATGAATGAATTAAGGGGGTGAGTCTGCAATTGTTACAATGTTGGCAATCACAATTCTGTTTGTTTAGTAAAGGCGAAGCAATAACAAGACAGTCAGTCAAATCCGTCGTTAATGCATTTTTCAGTTTTCTCCTCAGTTTTTTCGGGATAACTCAAGAACGAATCAAGATATCGGGAAATTCTCCTCAGATTCTTAATCGACAAAAAATAGTGCAACTTTTTTTTTAATTTAACCGACCTCCTACTTCTTACGTTTAGGAGATGCCAATGGTGAGAAGTGAAAAGGGAACCACCCTCTATTGGAAAAGAATTAATTAGCTAATGGAATTAGTAATGGAATTAATATGGAATTGATGGAATTAATATGGAATTGATGGAATTAATATGGAATTGATGGAATTAAACTATAATTATTGGAATGAATTCCCGATTGGAATTAATTGTACACAATTTTTGAGTGATCAACCCCCCAATTTTATATGAATGAATTAAGGGGTGAGTCTGCATTTGTTACAATGTTGGCAATCACAATTCTGTTTGTTTAGTAAAGGCGAAGCAATAACAAGACAGTCAGTCAAATCCGTCGTTAATGCTTTATGGAAGAAGTTTCTTTGAGATGTGTTTAAGACGCCGCACTTCTTGTAAACTGTCTTATTAATAGCGCTGACTGGAATTCCTAACGCCTGCAGGTCAAGGTTTGCGCCTTTACCTGCGAAACGTCGGCGCTTAAATTTCTTCCGAGAAGAGCGCCCTTTACCGAAATTACTGGGTTCCATCCACATTTCATCGAAAGATTATTTAATAAGGAGATGGTTATTGGTTGGGGTGCAGATTGCCATCCTGGTCGTCGTCAACACTCGTGACTTTGTCGCCAGGAAATTTAAGTCTGAAGCGAAATTTCGGGTGTCGACTTCAAGTGCTTCTGAGAAGAATCCGAATTATTAAAGACTTCCGACGTTTCCGGGCGGATTTGCAGCATCCTCAACTACCGACTTTTGTTTACACCAATAAAAGCACCAGCATCTATAAAAAGCTACAACCACTGACACCACTCTTGTAATATAAACAATGGCTTTTGCAACAAGACAATGGCGCAGTACTTGTTTCCTGCCCAACCGGAAGCGGCAATAAATATTAAATATGATTTATTGAGTGTGGGCGCAGCAGGACAAAGTTGCTCCGACGATCCTTGAACCTTCGACAGACGAGAATCCTTAAACAAAACTAATTCATATTTTATGAAATACCTAGGTACCTACATAATAATATATATTACACCCTTACTTTTGTGGCCGTAATAAAGATTTACCTGCATAATTTTCCGTATTTTGTAAGCCAGTCATGTTAACAATATCTACTGGATTTTACGAAAGCGTAGAGCAGCCATGATATTTGCAGATTTTTTTTATTTCGTAATTTACAGAAAAATTGTAAAACAGAAAAAAGTGCAAAACGGAAAAAGTGTATTTACAGAAAAAGTGTATATTTACAGGAAAAGTGTAAAACAGAAAAATTGTAAAACAGAAAAAAGTGTAAATTTACAGAAAAAGTAACAATTTACAAAAAAAAGTGTAAATTTACAGAAAAATTGTATTTACAGAAAAAGTGTAAATTTACAGAAAAAATGTATTTGCAGAAAAAGTGTATATTTACAGAAAGTGTAATTTACAGAAAAAATATAAATTTACAAAAAAAAGTGTAAATTTACAGAAAAAGTGTATTTACAGAATGTGTAAAACAGAAAAATTGTAAATTTACAAAAAAAAGTGTATATTTACAGAAAAAGTGTAAATTTACAGAAAAAGTGTAAAACAGAAAAATTGTAAATTTACAGAAAAAATTGTAAAACAGAAAAAGTGTATTTACGGAAAAAGTGTATATTTACAGAAAAAGTGTAAATCAGGAAAATTGTAAATTTACAAAAAAAAGTGTAAATTTACAGAAAAAGTGTATACACGGTGTCTTACGAATATGGAGCAGTATCGATATCTCTGGACATAAGCAAGGTACAGTTGTAAGATTTGGCATTTACAGAAATTGACACATTCGGAGTCTATTGAAATAATTAACGACGATGGGGTACTTCCGGTTATACCGGAAGTAGGGTCCAACTTTTAAATTTTAAATGGCAACCCCCATTTTTCATTACAGATTCGGACAGAGGAGGAAAACCTAAACCTAAAACACCTAACATGTAACTTGTTTGCACCAGCCGCCTAGATTTTATTAACGTTTGTAGAGAAAAGTTCCGCAAAACAGTGCTATGTAAAAATGGTCATAACTTGTAAACCGCGGGCGATAAAAATAAAAATGCACACCATTGTAAAGTAGAAAGACTGTTTTACATTATGCTTGCCAAAAAATCATATGAAAGCTGATTCAAAGTCGATTTAAAGTAATTGAAATGTTGGAAATTTAAAAGCCGAATAACATTTTCTTCTTATGGAAAAAGCAGCGATTTTAATCGTTTCCTTTTTTGGCACTTTATGGGTACCGTTGAAAAGAGAATAGAATTCTGCACCCATCCATGCAGAAAAACTTGTATGCTGCCATTTAAGAAAAACATGTTATTCGGGTTTGAAATTTCCAGTATTGCAATTTCTCGAAATCAACTTTCAATTAGTTTTCTTAGGATTTTTGGCAATCATAATGTAAAACAATCCTTCCGCTTTACAACTGTGTGTCATTCTTATTTTTATCGCCCGCGGTTTACAAGTTATGACCATTTTTACATAGCACTGTTTTGCGGCTGGCGCAAACAAGTTACATGTAAGTATTTTAAGCTTAATTTTTCTTCGTCTATCCGAATCTGCAATGAAAAATTGGGGTTGCCATTTAAAATTTAAAAGTAGGACCCTACTTCCGGTATAACCGGAAGTGCCCCATGGTCGCCAATAATTTCAATAGATTCCGAATGTGTCAGTTTCTGTAAATGCCAAATCTTACAACTGTACCTTCCTTAAGCCCAGAGATATCGATACTGCTACATATTCGTAAGACACCCTGTATTTACAGAAAAAGTGTAAATTTACAGAAAAAAGTGTAAATTTACAGAAAAAGTGTAAATTTACAGAAAAAGTGTAAAACAGAAACATTGTAAATTTACAGAAACAAGTGTAAATTTACAGAAAAAGTGTATATTTACAGAAAAATTGTAAATTTACAGAAGAAATTGTAAATTTACAGAAAAAGTGTATTTACGGAAAAAGTGTATATTTACAGAAAAAGTGTAAAACAGGAAAATTGTAAATTTACAAAAAAAAGTGTAAATTTACAGAAAACGTGTATTTACAGAAAAAGTGTATATTTACAGAAAAAGTGTATATTTACAGAAAAAGTGTAAATTTACAGAAAAAAGTGTAAATTTACAGAAAAAGTGTAAAACAGAAACATTGTAAATTTACAGAAAAAAGTGTAAATTTACAGAAAAAGTGTATTTACAGAAAAAGTGTATATTTACAGAAAAAGTGTAAATTTACAGAAAAATTGTAAATTTACAAAAAAAGTGTAAATTTACAAAAAAGTGTATTTGCAGAAAAAGTGTAAATTTACAGACAAAAGTGTAAATTTACAGAAGAAGTGTAAATTTACAGAAAAAGTGTAAAACAGAAACATTGTAAATTTACAGAAAAAAGTGTAAATTTACAGAAAAAGTGTATTTACAGAAAAAGTGTATATTTACAGAAAAAGTGTATATTTACAGAAAAAGTGTAAATTTACAGAAAAATTGTAAATTTACAAAAAAAGTGTAAATTTACAAAAAAGTGTATTTGCAGAAAAAGTGTAAATTTACAGACAAAAGTGTAAATTTACAGAAGAAGTGTATATTTACAGAAAGTGTAATTTACAGAAAAAGTGTAAAACAGAAAAATTATAAATTTACAAAAAAAAGTGTAAATTTATAGAAAAAGTGTAAAATAGAAAAGATGTAAATTTACAGAAAAAGTGTAAAACAGAAACATTGTAAATTTACAGAAAAAAGTGTAAATTTACAGAAAAAGTGTATTTACAGAAAAAGTGTATATTTACAGAAAAAGTGTAAATTTACAGAAAAATTGTAAATTTACAAAAAAAGTGTAAATTTACAAAAAAGTGTATTTGCAGAAAAAGTGTAAATTTACAGACAAAAGTGTAAATTTACAGAAGAAGTGTAAATTTACAGAAAAAGTGTAAAACAGAAACATTGTAAATTTACAGAAAAAAGTGTAAATTTACAGAAAAAGTGTATTTACAGAAAAAGTGTATATTTACAGAAAAAGTGTATATTTACAGAAAAAGTGTAAATTTACAGAAAAATTGTAAATTTACAAAAAAAGTGTAAATTTACAAAAAAGTGTATTTGCAGAAAAAGTGTAAATTTACAGACAAAAGTGTAAATTTACAGAAGAAGTGTATATTTACAGAAAGTGTAATTTACAGAAAAAGTGTAAAACAGAAAAATTATAAATTTACAAAAAAAAGTGTAAATTTATAGAAAAAGTGTAAAATAGAAAAAATGTAAATTTACAGAAAAAGTGTAAAACAGAAAAATTGTAAATTGTAAATTGTAAATTGTAAATTTACAAAATGGCTCGTAATCCTGCACTCTGAAGAAAGATTTTTTCCTTTATAATGAAAGGCGCCATTTGTTAAGTAAAGAAACTTATTAGGCCCCCTTAAAATCCTTCAGGGGGTGTGTACAATTAGTGGGAGGCATGTGGTAAGACGAGGACGATTGCATCGGATGCACAGAGGATGAAGTGCGTTGTTGCCGGATTTCCGCGCGAAATCTGAATTAATGAAAATTTCAAAATTTACTGTTCGATTTATCAAAAAAATTAAATCATCACCATAAAGAAGGACTCACAAGGAATCCAAAAAAATAGAAACATGGGTGGTGCCATTAAAAAAAAACTCATTGTTTATCGCTAAATTATGCAAATTCCAAATTGCGACGAAATTAAGGTAATTTATTCTAATTTACCCTGGATTTTTATTTTATTCGTTTATCTTATTGTTTGGCCGTGAGTACCGTGTATTAATACATATATGAACTACCCTGTACAACTCGGTAACGGTGCTCTCAGAATGGAAACCTTTTACACTTTTTCTGTAAACTTACACTTTTTTCCGTAAATTTACACTTTTTCTGTAAATTTACAAAATAAAAAATGCCAGCAAATATTATGGCAGCTCTACGCTTTCGTAGGATTTTGGTATTTTCTGTTGGTTTATTTGAGCCAAAATGTCAAATAGCTTAGCATATAAAGAGTGATCAAAAACTTTTCAGATCTAGTAGCCCTTGACGTGAAAGACGTAGGGCGTAGACTGCGGAAATTGTGAGATAACGGCACTGTCAGATTTTGCTTTGAATGATAAGGGCTACTAGATCGGAAAAGTTTTTGTTCACACGTTACATTGAAAGAATGAAAGCGTTGTGCAGCGACTTTGCAAAAATAGAAAGCTTCTTTCGTGGTTGAGGTTTTGCAAATTCTGAGAAGAGGCTTTGGAAAGAGCTTCGATTAATAAATTTCTCAACCCCATTGGAGGCGCTTAATTAGAAACTTTCAAACGAGCTCTAAAATAATTTTGGTGAGAGGTTCTGGTTAATCTCGTAAAACCGTTTAATCTTTGACGAAAAATTTTAAGTTCTTTTTCAATGGGAAGAGTAAAAGTTCTAAATTGGAATCTTCAAGAGAGGTTTCGATCCGAGTAAACATTATCTATTAAATTTTATATATTAATCGTTGTTTTTCTATATTAGGACTAAAGATGAAAAATATTCATAGATTTTTTTGCACCTTTAGTCATATAGAAAAAGAACGGTTAATACATCTCATTCGTCTACTACTGACATGACAAATCATGAAGATTTAAAATTTTTGACTAAACTATTTTGCAAGAGACAGAAAACCACAAGTGGCTGGGATTGTAGATAAATTTGTCGGGTGTTGATCAAAAAAATAACCGACAATTTCAATGTTTTTCCAGTTTAAGAAAAATGTCAGAAAATGAACGGCATTTAAACCTCGCCATTTACTACTGAAGTGCCAGGTCGCCAAGATTTGAGTTTTTTGGCTAAACAATTCTTTTTGGAAAATATTTTGCAGCCACGTTCTATCCCTCGGACAGTGACAGAACGATTTTTTTGTCCGTTTTTTAACTATCTCCGTGGAGCGTTGTCCCGCTAGTCGCATGGCAGACTCGACTTCTTCGAATCCCAACGACGTAATTAATAGGAAAAATAACCTTGAAAAGTTAGAGAAATGAATCAAGCCAATTTGTCGTTGCCTCCCTGTCTATGTGTTTTTATAGAGTTACGGTTGATTGTTCGAAACTAATTGTCCGAAAGCCAATTGTTCAAAAGTCAAATTTTGATCCAAAGGACAACAGTTCAAAGCAAATTGTTTGAGAAGCGATTTGTTCTAGAGCAAATTATTGGAAAACGTTCGCGATATATTTGGCATCCGGTCAATTGTTCGAAACCAATTGTTTGATAGACAACAATTGTTCGAAAGACAACTCTTCGAAAAACAATTGTTCGAAAATAAGATTAATGAATGATATGAAAATTAAACTGGTGTGTAAATTGTGTTTTCTGTAGTAACGTTTTATAAGTTACGCAAATCCGATCAGGTCCCAAGTTCTTCCTTTTTCAAGTTCCCCAACCCCAAAATTTAAAAAAAATGGGAGGTTACTGCAATCACTAAAATTTTCGAATTCGACATAAGACAGTCATTATATGTTTTAAGATCTCAGGAATCCAAAAAAGTGGTTATTAAAATGTGCGTCTGTGTGTACGTGCGTAAACACATCACAGCCCAAACTACTAGACCGATTTGGCTGAAATTTGGTACGTAGCCATCTCGTGGCCCAACTTAGATGTGAAAAGCTTTTGGAGCCAATCGTGCAACCAAAAATGTAATTTTATCACAATCATTAACTTTTACATTTTAAATGCGAATCCCCATTTTTCACGTCACCATAAGAAAGGCTTTCAAATTCTGCTTCCAAGGCTGTATTCACTCTCAGTGTTTTTTTGACCAAAAACTACAAAATTCGAGACTCACTTTAAAATCGCGGTACAGCCCAAGCCCCTGCACCGATTTGGCTCAATTTTACTCATTGGGATTGTATTACACACACGTTGACGAACTGAAAAAATTTGGGATTCCATGGACCCAAGCGGACCCAAGGGAAGTGCCGTTTTGCACACCAATTTCCAAATTTAAAATTATTCTTTCATTTAACCCGTATCCCGAAAATTGTTCCAATAAAATTGTTCCGAAAACAAATTGTTCGAAAAACAATTGTTTGAAAGGTAAATAGTTCGAAAGACAATAATAATTGTCCGAAAGGTACATTGTTAATATCGGTCTTGCTGTGCGAGAAGCTAGGGCTGTTCTTGGTCAATGTCAGGTCAGGTTTTTTAAAATTTATGATTTTCGAACAATTACCTTTCGAATAATTTACCTTTCGAACAATTGTTTTTCGAAAATTTTGTTTTCGAACAAATGCATTCGAACAATTTTCCGTAACACATGATTAAGTACTCGAAAACTCAAGCTAGTAGTCCATCCAAAACTAGAAGCTAGGGCAGGTTAGGTCTATGTTAGGTCAAGTTTCTTTTTTAATTTTACAATTTGTTTCAAATTCTGCCCGCAGAAAGTTTAAGCGCGAGCTTTCGGCCAAGCCGAAAGCGAGAACTTGTCACAATATCGGTCTTGCTGTTCTTGGTCAATGTCAGGTTAGGTTTTTTTAAATTTTGGATTTTGGATTTTCGAATAATTTACCTTTCGAACAATTGTCTGTCGAACAATAATTTACCATTCGAACAATAAATAGTTTTTCGAAAATTTTGTTTTTGAACAAATGCAGTCGAACAATTTTCCGTAACCCTTGATTAAGTACTCGAAAACTCAAGCTAGTAAGCTTAAGTTAGCTGCGTGGCGTAAAGGGCTCCTCAAAAAGTTGGTTTTCTTAAAATTATTCGGAAAGTATAAATGCTAGAATTTTGAAATTTGGAGCAAGGATTAGTGCTGTGAAGAGCTTACTCCTCATTTTTTTTAATATTTTAATTTCACTGAGAAGCTTGTGTTCCTGTGTCTTTAGTCTTTACGCGTTTCTTTAAAAAAATTTTGATACACGGTGATTTCTCACAACAAACAATAATAAAATCAATCAGTCTTATTATGGATGACATTGAAAACGTTTCAATATTGAAAACTTCTATGACGTTCGATTGGCTAGTTAGCAATTTTTACAGGTGTTGCCTTGGGGAATTGAAAATTAATGTCCAATTCAATTGAAAATCATAGTAACAGGAACAGGTAAAAGCAGTTGCTTGAGTTTTCAATTGAAATGGCTATTTTATTAAGATTCTAATTCTACATAAAAAGCAGAGAAGCGGCTGGAACCTCCCCATCGCGTGGATCTTTGTATTCTGTGTAGATAGTAGTCAATTCAACAGAATTTTTTAAATCCTTGACTAATTTCGCAATTTTCTGACAAATACCGACGTCACCTCGGACATCACCCGTCACGTTTGACAGTAGTATGTTCCTTTTAAGGTTAATCTTTTTCCACCTTTTTGACAATAACTGCCACTTTATGTCATCCACTGTCAGCCCGCTCCCTTTTAATGAGAAAGAATTTTTTCTCTATTTTCCACTGAAATGGCAGAAACTGTGAACACATTTTTAGAACCAGAATTTGATCGCCTTTCTAATGGCGACATAAAAAAGGAGGTCTTGTATTTAAAATTTTAAGTTGATATGCTTAAATGGGACTTCCCGTGGGCCATTTGCTTTCAAAGGCCTTTCAGGTCTTCAACGGGTCACCCAATCTCCATGTACCAAATTTCAGACAAATCGATTCAGTAATTTGGGCTATAATGTATTTTTACTGTTATTATAAAATTTCGATTTTTTGAACCAAACGGCGCTAAATGCGAATTAATTTTGACTTATTTAAAACCAGAATTTGAAGACCTTTCTGATGGTGACAATAAATCTTTCAAAAACTTGTTTTTAATGGTCAAATGAGAGAATAATTTTAAATTTGGAAATTAGTGTGCCAAAACGGCACTTTCCGTGAGTCGATTGAATTCAAAATTAGTTCAGCTCTTCGACGTGTAATACAATCCCCATGTGCAAAATTTCAGCCAAATCGGTCCAGGGGCTTGGGCTGTACCGCGATTTTAAAGTCCGATAAAAATCAATTTTTTTTCACTTTTTGGTCAAAAGGGCACTAAGAGTTAATACATTTTTAGAAGCAGAATTTGAAGATCTTTCTTATGGTGACGTGAAAAATGGGGGTTTGTATTTAAAATTTAAAAGTTGATGTGCCAAAATGGTATTTGCGGTTGCACGATTGGCTCCAAAAGCTTTTCAGATCTAAGTTGGGTTACGAGATGCCTATCTTCCAAATTTCAGCAAAATCGATCGAGTAGTTTTGGCTGTGGCGTGTTTACAAACGTACGAACGTACGTACATACACACAGACACATTTTAAAAACCACTTTTTTGAGTTCCTGAGACCTCAAAACGCATAGATCCGGTCTTATCTCGAATTCGAAAATTTTAGTGATTGCAGTAACCTCCCATTTTTTTAAAATTGTGTTGGGGTTGGGGAGGTTAAAAGGTGCTCAAGTTGCATGCCGCTACGACATCCCGTTTTCGAATAAACTTACTTTGAATGGTTTAGAGTGCGAAAATTTGTGACGGAAAATGTTAATTTATCTACTTAATTAGTGGAAATGCGTTCACGGGACGTTACCTTGATTAATTTGGGGAAGGAAAATTCGAAAGGACATACGGCGGAAAAAGCTTTCTAAGGGAGCTATGGTCTTTCAAGCAACATCCCTTCCAAGGCCAAGAAAGCGGTTTTTTATTCCTAGCTTTTCTTGAGAACATATTTTCTACAAGTTAAGTGCTTGAAATTAGGAGCTCAAAAACTAAACTAAACTAAAAAGACAACTCCAAATTGTCATTATATCTAACTTCCTTGTTATCTATTCCCAGTATTTTTATCTTCGACGCAGCGCGAAGCAGTTACTGGAATCGATCGGATAATTCAGAAAAATTGAATCGCCAAAAATGTGAAATCTTTACGTTTTAGGGTCCTGGGAACCCAAAAAAATGGTTATTAAAAAAATTTCTGTGTATCTGTCTGTCTGTCTGTCTGTAAGCACGCTGCAGCTCAAACTACAGAACTTATCGAGATGAAATTTGGCACACATATTCAGTGGCAGATTTGTAGATGCCGATTAGACATATCGGTTCATATAAAGTTCCTTTTTGCCACATGAACTTTAAAAATTTAAATGCTAACCCCAATTTTTTGCGTTACCACATGAATGCTCTTCGAATTCTGCTTCCAAAAATGTATCAAAACTTAGTGCCCTTTGGCAAAAAAAATCATCAAAGACACTTTGCAGCCGAAACTTCCGAAGACATCGAGATGAAATTTTACGTACCCGTTCAGTGAGCACCCTGTAGATGATGATGCAATTTTGGAACAAATCGGTTGATTACATTATATCAAGATTTATAAGTCTATATGGCGCCTCGCCTATGTTTACATAGGGAGTGCCTCCGATAAATCCGGGGAAAAACTGCGCTTCTTTTGCGAACGCTATCTAACCGTTTCGAGTTGGAACAAAATCTTATGTAGAACAATTGTTGGCAACAAATAGATCTACAAAAAAGTCCGCGACAGCATATAAGTATCTATGATACGTAGCCTACAATAACTGTTTTTGTGTTTTAATTTTTTGTAAAAATCGGTTCGACTGTTTGTTGTGGGCTATTCTTCATAGACACCTATATGCTGCCGCGGACTTTTTGGTAGATCTTTTCGTAGCCAACAATTCTTCTATTTACGATTTTGTTATATCTTCAACCGTTAACCCAGCGTTCACGTTTTAAATTGTTCAAGCGGGGTTTTTTCGCGGACTTGCACGCAACGAATAACTGAAACGTTTTAAATAAGGTCAGTGGTGGACTTTTATTCTATTTTTATTTAAATTTAACGTTGTGGTTAAAATCCAGCTAGTAAATTCGGGTAAATTCCATGCTACTTTAAACTTCAAAACACAAACGTGACAAAACACTGTTCTCGTCTTGTGTTGTCGAGAGGTCTGACTGAGTGAGTCTGAGGCTCAAGGCCAAAAGGGAGGGCAAGACGTGAGGAAGTTTCGGACGTGTACAGTCGTGGCAAAAAGTGACTAAAAACTAAAGCGATTTAATTTCTTTGTAATAATAGGGTCGAAAAATGTTATTTTAATGGCGATAACTTTTTTTTAATGTTAATTTTCAAATGATGATAGATAATCTACAGATTCCAAGTCAGAACTGTCCAACTTCACATTTCCAATTTGTTAAATTTTGCAAAGATCATATCAGGCATCAAGTTTGGTAAAACCGAATCATTATTTGCCTTGTAGCAAGAGGATTTCTCAATTTTTCCACCACCAAGAACTTAATTTATGAAGATGAATTCAGATCGGTGTAAAAACTTGATGAGACCATTAGCAATGAATAGGCTGCGTGTACGGATCGACAGGGGTAGTAATTGCGTCCACTTTTTGCGACATCGACTTCTTCGGTGTGCAATATGCCGTGAATAAGTCGGATCAGATCATGATTTACTCATAGAGAAATTCACCGCAAATTGAAATTGGTTTAAATCACCACAATAAATCAGCGATCAATACAATTCCGTCCAATAATTCCCAATCCAGACTCAATAGATCTAAGTTCTTGCAGTGATTTTCGGCATTAGGATGCAAGACGAAAAATTTTCGTAGCGAAAGGACATCAATCAAAGGGACTTAATGGTCGGCGAATTCCTCTTACACAAGAGCGCAATAGGACAGGTTTTTAAATCGGTTTCCCGGTGGGATTCATCTTTAATTTGTTCAAGAGTAACGGTGTTTCCAACAAGGGATGTTTCGATCGGGGTGGGTCCGGTATTTGGGTGGCGAACCGGCTCTCACGCTCACCCCGAGAATTCCATCATTGATAGCGCGCCACAAACCGGATAATTGGGAGACTTTGCCGTTTTATTATTTCGCTCTTCATGTTTGCATTTACTCTGTAATTTTAGAAAATACAGGTTACGATATTGCGCTTCTCCACACTCACTCATTCACCTTTTTGCGATTTACAAAGGAAAATTCTGCAAATTGAGTCATTTAAATGTTGCTTTAGGGTTATGAAAACTTTACCATTTAAATATCCGGAAGAAACAAGTCAAATCAGGTGTGATCCGGAGATAACGCGTGTCATCTTTATGAGATACCTCCGCGTTTTAGTAGCGTAGCAGAATGGGACCTTATTCGCTTGCTCGCTCGCTCGTCTTATCAATCGCTTCTCTATTCTGTTTTGGGCCATATCGGCCATAAGGGGGAGGGAAGTAGGGGTGAAAAACCGAAAAACTATTAATTGCGTTACCTCGGTAACTTGGTACGTACCTACGTTCGACCTTCAAGTCTGCTAAAGGGAATGAAAACCACAGAAAATACAGTTTTTCGTAAAAGGTACATTCCACGTGAACTCGGCCACCTTTTGGCAGCCAATTTTACTTTCTATCCGATTGTGATCAGCATGCGTTTTGGAATGACCAAATGACACATTTTCACCCTTCGTAACTTAATTGATGATAATATACAGGATGGATTTTTTTGAAACATTGGTTACGAAAAACATTATTTTTCAAAAATTATCAAAATAAAGGACAGATCTTTTCAGTGATTCTTATAAAAAAATAGATGCTCTTTTCGACTAGTGGAAGCATTTTTTAGTAACTGTTTGAATAATACTTGAAAATGTTGTTTTTTTTTAATTATTGCGATTTTTCACAAAGTACGTCGTTTTTGATACGATTTAAAAATTACTCAAAATGAAGCTTATTTTATCTAAATTTAAGCCCCTATCGCTTTACGTTGGGCAAACATTTCATAAGAGAGCTGCAATTTTTTTTTTGTTGTCATGTTATACTGATTTTTAAGAAGATCGAGAAATAACAACAATGTGGTTGTAATTTTTCATAATCTGAAGTAAAATTTGATTCAAACTATTGATTTACTTGGATTACTTTTGGAAAATTGTTGTATAAAATTTGGGTCAACTATTAAAAAAAGAAAAAAGGTTTTATGGGTTTTCAACCCCTAACTGTTTGCAAGCGGATAAATACATTTTATTTATTTTTTCTAAAACCCTTTTGACTTAGTTATGAACACCCGAAGTCAGTAACTACGCAAGGAGTTATGTAACACCGGAAAAATAAACTCACCCCTGTAAATCATAAAGGGGTGACATCATGAGGGGTTGAAAACATGAATCTATAAATTGCCGCAATTTTTCAACGAATTGGATTAGGGTGGTGAAATTGAAAACACAACTTTCTTTAGAGGTGAAACAGGGGATTGGAGTTTAGGGGTAGAAACGCTGATGAAGCTTTGTAACTCTACACAGAGAAACAATATCTGCTGCGAAACTGTGAGGTCTTACACACTGTATCCTTGAGAGAGGACGAGAGAAGTTTAGGACTAATTTAGCGAAGGGGGTGAAAGTTAGGGGTGGAAACTCGAATTTTCACTGAATAATGTAGGGTTGAAATTAACACCGTTCGATAGCTTTCTATTGATGGTACAAAAAAGGTCTTATTCATCAGTCGTGAAAAGCGACCCTTAAAGGCCTTAAACCCCTAACATGGCGAAACACAAAAATGCGAGAACTGAAAAACTGCTCAACGTATCAAGGTTGAATTTGGTGTGTTAATTTACAGCGACACTGTAGGCGGATGGGCAAATTATCATTAAGATCTAACAAGGGGGATGAAATTTAAGGGTTGAAACTGTACATTTTTTCACGTACTACGTGGTGAAATAAAATTATGGAGTTCGATAGATTTCGGTCAACCATTGAAAAAAAGTCTTATGAGTCTTTAACCTAAAACCAACCCCTACGCTACTAACAACCCTTAAGCCCTAGCAAGCGAAGTAAATACCGGTGTGAGATTGGCCACTTTTTAGAATTTATTGTTAGTGGCGCTCTGTACAATTTTGATGTTTATTATTTGGCAGTTTAAAATATTGTAGCATATAGGGAAAACCTTCCTCTTACCTCCAGTATAATTTTTTTCGTAATCGATTGCTTGGTTATTGCAAAAAAAAATATTTTTCAAACTACAAAAATTCTACCACTCGGTAAGTGACTGGAGCAGAAATTCTTCACCACTCTTGTGATTGTACATCTTTCCCCTTGTAGTACCACCCAAATTTAATGGGGGTAAATCACCCCCCTGGCTCTTAGAGGGTGGCCAAACTTAGACCGACATTTTTACAGGTTGGGAGGGTAAGTTTGGCCGCCCTAGGAGCCAGGGGGGTGATTTACCCCCACTAAATTTGGGAATTTGGGGAAAGATGTACAATCACAAGGACGGTGAAGAATTTCCGCTCCAGTCACTTATTTAGTGAAGTTGAGACAGAAGTTTGGAATGAAATTTGAGAGAAATTTGTTTGTTTTTATATGAATATTGTCTATTTGTATAAATAAAGTATCTTTTTGAAGTTCAATAGAATAGCATTTATCACACAGAAAATATGCGTTACAAGGGTTTTCTTATACCCTACAAAATTGGCAAATGCTAAAAAAAAAATTTTTTTTGTGGCCAATCTTAAACCTAACACGGTTTAAATTGATTTATAAACATGCAAAATGAACACGTGGCCAATTTGACCCCCACTTGCCGGGTAACATTGGCCACCCTATTTTTTTGGAATATTTTTGTTCAAATAAATTAAAATATGCATAGCACAGTCTGAAAGTACGCATCGAGACCCGTATATACACAAAATTTGGAATAAATCGGCCAACTGTGACAAAAGTTACAGCCTTTTAAACTTGAAAAGTGTACATTTTATTTATTTTTTTAGGCTTCCTTCTGATTTTTCGATAATTCAAAATCATTTTTATTAATTTTTA
The DNA here is from genome assembly GCA_963924575.1 of Pycnomerus fuliginosus. Taxonomy (NCBI): domain Eukaryota; kingdom Metazoa; phylum Arthropoda; class Insecta; order Coleoptera; family Zopheridae; genus Pycnomerus; species Pycnomerus fuliginosus. The sequence goes on from OZ004622.1 coordinate 25,373,784, forward strand.
ACCCATCCACAATTTTTCAAACCTTTTCATAACATGTGAACCCTCAAAAAGCTAAAGTTACGCAGACCGCTTCTTTTTCGTGTGATTTTCGCTACAGTTCATTTTCACCCCTCTTGATTTTTTATCCCCCTTCACAATTTTTAACCCCCCCAAGTGTTAATTTTGTAAAATTCGGGTAATTTCGTTTTTGTTTTCACGCACCGGTAATTATGTCACACAATGCGTCTTATGTTACGTGGTCCGAGTGAATTGTAGAACGGGTCGTAGTGTTTAATGCGCATGCGTGAATGCGTTGAATCGTCAATTTTCAAGGTTAAGTCTTGGAATGTTTGGAACTTTTTTGCACTTTTTTGCAACTTTTGCAATTTTTGGAACTGTTTTGGATTTTCTGGAATTGGAACTTTTCCATACGCTAAAGTATCTAGTGGATAGCCCTCCATTTTACCAAAAACTTTTTCATTATTGGCTTTTCGTTTTATTTTCTGTAATTCTGCTTAAACTACAGTTAATTCTGAGCCATTTTGACTTTCCAACCCCCTAAGCGTTAATTTTGCAAAATTTGCGTAGTTTCGTTTTTCTTCGGTAACAAATTGAACTCGTTTTGCACTTTTTTCAACCCCATTCGCAATATTTCAACTCTTCAAACGCAAAATTTGCATAATTGGGTTATTTTGGTGTTATTTTCTGTAATTTTACTTAGCCACGGTTAATTCTCATATCCTTTGACTTTTTATCCACCTTTATGATTTTTCAACCCCCTAAGTGCTAATTTTGCAAAATTCGCGTAATCTCGTTTTTCGTCGGTAATAAATTTACCTTTTACAATTTTCCAGTTTCCTTCGCAATCGGTAGGTATCAGTAGGTATTTCAACCCCCACAAAAGTTTTAATTGCATAATTTCATTAGTTTCATTTTATATTTCATAATTTTACTTAATCTCAATTAATTTTTACTCCTCTACATTTTTCATCCCCTTTCGCAATTTTTCAACCGCCTTGCGTTAATTTTGCAAAATTCGCCAAATTTTGTTTTAATTCCATCAATTCTTTTCAATTACTCATATGTTTTAAATTGTCATTCTTTTTACTTTTCAACCCTCTTTTAGGTTTACATTTAACTGCAGTAAATCTTTGCCTCGGACTCTCCTTCCATAATTTATTTAATAGTCCTACAGACCTCTCACAATTAATCAAGAAATTAAGTAGGTAAGTAATTGATGTTAGTTATACTGATAAGATAGCTATCTCTTAATATCCCCTGTTATCGCCTGTATCCGCTTAAACTTGAAAAAAAAAACAAAGGGGATGAAATTTTGGTATTGATAATTTAAAAAAAAATGTGAACGAATAAATAGCGAAAATTATAACCAATTATTTAACGGTTAAAAATTACATTGTTGAATAAATTAATAACCAGTGGTTAAAATCCTTGTTAGTTAACTCATTTCCGTTTGGTCAAGGGAAGGCCACCAATATATTTTCCCCGGATTTCGCGAAAATGATTTCGGAAAAAATGGTGTGAATTTACATAAGAATGCATCACGATGCATGGGAAGAATTAAAGTGCAAATAATATAAAATATCTAGCCTGGCGGTTTCCTTGAACTTCGTAATTGCATCAGTAACACACATATAATATTCCGAATGGCTTGTTTAAAGATCGTTAAAAACAAACGGAAGGGGAAAAATGCTTTGCAAGTGCATCATCTGTTATTCCGTGATGCGGTTATAAAAATAGTTGATAGTCGGTGATTTGAAGAAATGCAGTCAACCTCCTTTTTGGGAAGAAAACGTTTGCTATTATTACATTCCCAGGGTGTATGTTGCAGATGCATTGTAACGTTGACCCCCTTCCAAGAAAACACACACAAACACCTTATGGTGATGCTTTATATGCGCCAAACAACGTCTTAACGATTCCTGTCGCACTCTTACTATCTATATACTATCTCCATTGTGGTGAAAATCGTTAGCAGTTGAATGAACTAGTAGTAGAACAAAATTTATAGACATCTGATGATGTCTTCAGCAAACGAAAGAAAACACAAAATCTCTTTCGAAGTTTTAGCTTATTTAAGTCATCTTAGGTTTTGTAGTTTTTGGAATAAGGACATTGAACGTATAATCAGCAGTATTCCATTATCTCTTGCAAATTCATGGACCTCTGATGATGTTCATAAGTTCATAAATCAACTAACAAGTAGAAGTAGAATGGAAGGTGGCAGTAGATCATTGGTCAGAAACTTTCTCAAACTCAGAAGAGCTAAACCACCCCTCTAAGGTTGTGATAGTAGAGTAGAATAATAGTTTTAACGGAAATGGTGAGTATTTTAGCTTTCTTTTATATTCCATCCATGAAGGTTGTTGGAGATTTCCAGTTCATTTTTGAGTGAAATTAATAAATTAGTAAAAAGTTGAAGTTTATTTAAGTCATCTTAGGTTTTGTAGCTTTTGGAATAGGGACATTTAAGGTAGGATCAGTGGTATTGCACTATCTCTTGCGAATTCATGAACTTCTGATGTTCATAAGCTCATAAGTTAACTAAGAAGTAGAAGTAGAATGTAAGGTGGCAGTAGATCATTGGTCAGAAACTTTCTCAAACTCAGAAGAGCTAAACCACCCCTCTAAGATTGTGATAGTAGACTAGAATAATAGTTTTAAGGGAGATGGTGAGTCTTTTATATTTCTTTTATATTCCATCCATGAAGGTTGTTGGAGATTTCCAGTTCATTCTTGAGTGAAATTAATAAATTAGTAAAAAGTTGAAATTTATTTAAGTCATCTCAGGTTTTATAGTTTTGGAATAGGAAAATTGAACGTAGGATCAGCAGTATTGCATTATCTCTTGCGAATTCATGGACCTCTGGTGTTCATAAGTTCATAAGTTAACTAACAAGTAGAAGTAGAATGTAAGGTGGCAGTAGATCATTGGTCAGAAACTTTCTCAAACGCAGAAGAGCTAAACCACCCCTCTAAGGTTGTGATAGTAGAGTAGAATAATAGTTTCAACGGAAATGGTGAGTCTTTTATCTTTCTTTTATATTCCATCCATGAAGGTTGTTGGAGATTTCCAGTTCATTTTTGAGTGAAATTAATAGATTAGTAAAAAGTTGGAGTTTATTTAAGTCATCTTAGGTTTTGTAGTTTTAGAATAGGAACATTGAATGTAGGATCAGCAGTACTGCATTATCTCTTGCAAATTCATGAACCTCTGATGTTCAAAAGTTCATAAATTAACTAATAAGCAGAAGTAGAATGCAAGGTGGCAGTAGATCATTGATCAGAAACGTTCTCAAACTCAGAAGAGTTCATTTTTGAGTGAAATTAATAAATTGAAGTGTAGTTATAAATGGAGGCAGAAGAGTAAGTTGTCGGATCTATTAATATTTCAGTGTAAGTTACCCCTCAGAAATTAAGGGTTGTAGCCCTCGTAAGGGTTGTTTTTGTTTCATGCCGGTAATGCTTAGGATATATTTCTTGATCCATAAACCGAAAGTTAGAATTAAAAGTAAACACGCATAAAACGTTTAAAACGAAATATGATTAGCAGAGTAGAGGGGAGGTTTAAAAGAAAATATCAGAGCATTCGAAAGGGTAAGCGTTTTATATAAATTTATGTATATTTAGTCTCACTATCCACAGAAGACAACGATATAAAAGAAGAGATAAATAGAAGAACATTACTTGCAAACAGAGGCTATTACTCAGTTTACCTTTTCTAAAATCTGGTTGTCAGCCAAAAAGAAAAAAAAAAGGCAGCAGAGAAACGACTGGAACCTCCCCATCGCGTGGATCTTTGATTTCTATGTAGATTGTAGGTAGTCAATTCAATAGAAAAATAATTTAAAAGTTAATGTGCCAAAATGGTACTTCTGGTGCCACGATCGGCTTTAAAAGCTATTCTGTTCTAAGTTCAGTTACGGAATGTCCGCATACCAAATTTCAGCCAAATCGGTCAAGGGGTTTGGGCTATAAAGTCCGCTAAAAACTTTAAATTTTTGAGGTCTTTGCCAAAACCGCACTAAGAGTAAATACATCTTTGGAAGCAAAATTTAAAGGACTTTCTTACAGTGTTGTGCAAAATGGGGGTTGGCATTTAAAATTTGAAAGTTAATGTGTCAAAATGGCACGATTGGCTCCAAAAGTTTTTCAGATATAAGTTAGGCTATGAGATGCCTTATACCAAACTTCGGCCAAAAAGGACCAGTAGTTTGGGCTATAGAGTGTTTACAAATGTATGTAGGTCCATTTTTACACATACAGATTTTAAAACCACCTTTTTGGGTTCCCGTGATCTCAAAATGTATAGGCAGATCTCAAATTTCAAAATTTTAGTGATTGCAGTAACACCACATTTTAAAATTGGTTGTGGGGATGTTAAAATTTATAAATCAATAATACGACCTGTAGCACCGAGTGTAGCACTATATGAAGCGGAAAACTACGGAAACGCTGAGAGGCCACACATAATTTTTAATAATAATTTAATAATTAATAATTTAATAACAACTCGATACGGTCGAGTTGTAAAAAAAATTATGTATGACCTCTCAGCGCTTCCGTAGTTAAGTGGATCTATAACAAAGAAGAAAAAGGGAAGTTGTTAACATTTTGAACTCAAAGTCCCAAGAAAGATATTCCTCGCAAAAAAAACTAGATGGAACCTTTAGATTCAGGTACAACGAGCAATTAAAGGAGATATTCAACCAAAGTACTACCTATCTTGGGTATAGCAAGCAAATCGATAATAAGATGGAACGGATATATGTAAGAAGTGTGAATAGAAGTGAATAGGCAAAGATGGGAGGATACGGTTGAAAGAACTCAAAGCCAAAGCAACTTTGGACAGAAAAATTAGGGGAGCAATAGCCCTCAATTGGCAATGTACTAGAAAGTTAGGGGTGGTTGTCAATTTTATTCAGTCATTAACGCAAAATTCGAGGTCCAATCCTTAACTTTCCATTCCCTTCATTCCACATCGTCAAAAAAAAGTGTTATCACAACCCTATCCGTGAGAAATTACAACTTTTTATCTTCAACACCTTAAGCTTCATATTTTTAAAGACTTAGGTACAGAGCAGTTTTAAGATTTACTGCTTACATGATATTGCAGAAATTAAATAATTGAAAGATGTTAGGATTGGCTGCAATTTTCATCTATTATCTACTTACTTGAAAAAGATTCGCGCTTCAACTCTTAAATTTCGTCCCTCTTGTTGGATGTAGATGAAGCTAACCAAAATAATTTTCTACATTCTAATTGTAAATTACCGCACCAAATTCTACCCTGAGACCTTTCCGTTTAAGCAATTTAATTTGTAATGCCAATGAGGATATGGTATGAATTTCAACCCGGTAGATTTCTTTAAAAAGTCACCCATTTCTTTATTTGGAAATGCTTTGTGCCGACCCCTAAGTTCCAATCCCCTATTTTCCTTCCCTTTCATAGCGAAAAGAAAGTTGGGTTTGCAGTTTACCATTCGGGTTTCGAAATAAATACATTAAAAATGGCTGAACGCGTTGAAAAAACACAGTCTATATCACTAGAAATACTGTTTTCGATAGTTTAATGCACTTCGGTTAGCAAGGGTTCATTATGAAAGTCAAACTCTCAAAATCATTATTTTGCAGATAGCACCTTCTGTTTTAGTAAGACTACTCGCTTTCGGCTAAATGCCGAAAACTTGCATCAAAGTATTTGGACTACTCATTTTCGGCTCCACCGAAGGCTCGCTTTAAAAAGTTGCAACAGAATTTCAGAAAATCAACGTAATGTGTACCTAATAATTATTGCGAAACAATGTTCATTAATCTTATTTTCGAACAATTGGCCTATCAATAATTGTCCTTTAGAACAATTGTTTAAGTTAATTAAATAATTTATTTTTATTCCTATATTTTCCTAGTACCATTTTTAGTGCCGTAGCAGAATGCGGAGGTATTGTAGTGTTAGTGAAATCGCTCGCTCGGCCGGAAGTCCGGCCGGCGCGGCGCGGCGGCGGCTCGTCCGTCTACTCTGTCCGTCGCATAACTTGAGAACGAAAGCAGATATCGAGCTGAAATTTTGTACGAAAATGGCTTCGGTCGTTTATTGTCGACTAGTCGTAACAGATATTTATATGCTGACTTTGTAGGTCCATTCCTTGTCGACATTTTTTCCTTATATGATTTTAATCCATCTCCAAGCGTTTAGGCAGCGTTCGCAGTAGAAGCGCGAGAATGCGAGATTTTTTCCCGAGAGCTAAAAATTATTAATTGTATAACTCGAAACCGCGTGGAGGTATCTTACTGAAACTTGGTTTTCGAGTTCTACCATCAAGTCTGTTGAAGGTGAAGGGGTGTCAATTTTGGGGGATGAAATTTGGGGGTTGAAAATCACAAAAATACGAAAACCACTCAAATATGTTGCAAGCTGAGGTCTAGAACCCGACACACAAGTTAGAAATAAACCCCTGCAATCATAAAGTGGTGCAATAAAACCTCCCTTAAAGGCGCTACAACCCCGAACATGCAGAAATACAAAAATACGAGAAATCAAAAACTACTCAACTTATGCAGGCTGAATTTGGTGTGTCAATTTACAGTGACACTGTGGGCGGCTGGGCAAATTTTCATTATGATCTCACAAGGGAAGGGAGATAAAGTTTAAGGGTTGAAACTGGGAAATTTTTCAGGTAAATGGTAAAATATAATTATTAGGTTTGATAGATTTCCGTCAACCATTGAAAAAAGTCTTACGAGTCTTCAATCTAATACCAACACCTAGGCTACTGACAACCCCTACCCTTGGCAAGCGGAGTAATTACATTTTATTTATCTTTTCTCGAGTTTTTATGTGCTTCCTCTGTAGATAATTCAAAGCCATTTTAATTAACTTCACCCACAAAACCTTCAAAACCCTCTTTTTCGTGTAATTTTCGCTAGTTCTACTTAACTACAGTTAATTTTCACCCCCCTTGACTTTTCATTTCTCTTCGTAATTTTTCAATCCGCGAGCGTTAATTTTGTAAAATTAACGCAATTTTGTCCTTCCGGGGTAATAAATTTTACTCATTTAGTTTATATTTTTTTACTTACAATTTTTCGACCCCCTTCGGAACATTTCGACCCCCCAAAACCCTAAATTTGCATAATTGGGTTATTTTCTGTAATTCTACTTATCTACAGTTAATTTTTATACCCTTTGACTTTTCATCCCCCTTTACGATTTTAGAATCCCCTATGTGTTAGTTTTGCAAAATTCGCGTAATTTCGTTTTTCGTCGGTAATAAATTGAACTCATTTAGAATTCAGCTTACCTTTTTCAATTTTCAAGTTTTCTTCGCAATAGGTATTTCAACCCACACAAAAGCTTTTAAATGTATAATTGGAGTAATTGGATGATTTTCAACAAGAAATTTTTAATATTTCGCTTTTTTGACGCATCTGTGCGTCTGCGGAGGCACTACTACTAGGTGCAGATTGATAAAATCTGCACCCGATTCCACCAGTAAGACCAGCCGCCCCTACATACACATTAACTTGATAAACGTCTACCGAGATATACATCGCATTGATATATATCTTCCGTTGGCTTTTATAATTTTCATATATCCTCGGGTTTCCTTTTCTTGGCTTTTTTTTTTCTCATACAGTGAGGTTCAAAAGTTGTTTCCCCCCTTTCTAACTCTATAGTGGAGGGGCAAATCGGGAAAGCTCACGGTTTAACCGGAAATGGTCTTAACTTTGTTCTTTTAAACGCAATCATACATTTTCCTCAACGGATTCGAGATCTACGAATTTTTCTGAGTCAGGAACGTGTATCATACTTGACCAGAAGTGCAGTCACGGCCACCCTAGATTTTCAAAAACAGAAGAACTAGGTGAAAAATAGTGATTTTTGAAAAACGCAAAAACACGTCAACTTTATTTTTTCGTTACCTCTCCACTATAGAGTTAAAACGGGGGGAAACAACCTCACTGTATACCGGGTGATTCAGTTTGGTATTCGCCCCCCTATAACTTTTTTATTTGAATAGAAAAATATATAAAACCATAAAAAACCGGACAGTTTTCTTTTTTGTATATCGTCGTTAGGTTTTGTGCAATGTTTTTTGGTTTTATACTCGACGTAGCTGAAGGTTGAGGTCGTAGATACCACTCATCGGATTTGAATTCCTAAACACTTTAATTTAACACCATTATTTAGGCCAATGGGGTTTCGTTACCCATTGACATATGACAGAGGCGTTTAGACAGGATTGAAGGCCGTTATTTCCTCTCTCCAAAATGTCCTTCAAAATGAAAATTAATCCATCCCTAAATTTTTTGTGAATTTTCTTCCAAGGCTCCAAATCGTATAATTTGCAACAAAAAGTCCAGAGACGATGAAAACTCGGTAGCTATTTTTGTTTAAGTTGTAAATTACGCAGATTATTAGCTTAATTTACAACTTAAATCAAGAATGCAGATTAATCTGCTCAATTTACAACTTAAATCAAACATGCCTACGGAGTTTTCATCGTTTCTGTACTTTTTCTTGCAAATTATGCGATTTAGAGCTTTGGAAGAAAAATCACAAAAAATTTAGGGATAGATTAATTTTCATTTTGAAGGACATTTTGTAAAGAGGAAAGAACGACTCTCAATCCAGTCTAAACGCCACTGTTATGTGTCGAAGGGTAACGAAACCCGATTGGCCTAAATAATGGTGCTAAATGAAAGTCCTCAGGTTTTTTATGGGCCACCCTTTATTTGTAAATCGCATGACAAACTCTATTAAATGGCGATATTAAATAGTCTCTATGATGATGATATATGTCAAAATGACGATATTCAACTTTTTTTTTCAAATGGCAAGCTGTACATTTCTTAGCGGATTCTTGTAGACATATTTTTTCTACATTCAATTATGTAAAAGTTGACGCCTTCATTCATTAGAAAAATTTTGAGAAAAAAATTAATTTTGATAAATCATTTGTTAGTTTTGTTGTCAATAAACGCAGTTAGCCAAGGAAAAAGTTGGTTTGTGGTGTTGACTAATGTCGCCCTTACTCCTAGAGTCGTGTTTTTAAAAAATTGTAATTCATTTACCTTTAAAAACGTTGAAAAGTAACAATGTTATTGTTATTAAAAAGTATAAGCAACTGGGGTATTATTGTTATTAATGAATAAAAGGGCAATTAATAATATTTTTTTGTAAAACTACGGTATATTTTTACGTATATTTTTTAGTGTCGAAGCATATGCGGAGGCACTGTAGTTTTAGTGAGTTCGCTCGCTCGGCCGTCCGTCTACTCTGTCCATCGCATAACTTGAGAACGAAAGCAGATATTGAGCTGAAATTTTGTAAACATGTGTATACCCCGAAAATCTTGGCGGGGGTTGTTTTTGGGCCATATCGGACCAGGGGGGTGGGAGTTAGGGATGAAAAACTGAAAGAAATTACAATTTTCGACGTTTGATCGCGAAGGCTGCCTCAACGCTTGAAGCTAGAGCAAAAGTTTGTAAGGGGGAATTGTCGGCAATGAAAAGATCTATAAAAAAGTCCGTGGCGGCATATAGCTATCTACGATGGGTAGCCCACCGAGATCGTTTTTGTGTTTTAATTCTTGACAAAGATAGCTTCAGTGGCTTATTGTCGGCTATCCGTAACAGATATTTATATGCTGTCGCGGACTTTTTTGTAGGTCTATTCGTTGCCGACATTTCTCCCTTAAACGATTTTAATCCATCTTCAAGCGTTTAGGCAGCATTCGCGGTAAAAGCGCGAGAATGCGAGGTTTTTCGGGGCCGAAAAACTATTAATTGTAATAACTCGAGAACCAGTGGAGATATTTTACTGAAACTTGATATGCGTTTTTGACGTACAAATTTGTTGAAGGTGAGGGGGTGTCAATTTTGGGGGATGAAATTTAGGGGTTGAGAATCACAAAAATACGAAAACTTCTCAAATATTTTGCACATGGCGGTTTGAAACTACATATATTTTGACATTATTTGATAAGGGATGGTTTTTTTTCTGCAAGATAAAACAGAAAGGGGTGCAAACTAGGGGTTGAAACTCGAAATTTCACATAAGTGTTGCTTGAAATTCAAGCAATTCTATAACTTTTAATCAATAGCCCAGGAAACGTTTTGAGCATATATTTAGTCCTTGGACCCTTAGATCACCTACGACAGGAAGAGAAAAAAATTGCACCTCTAAAACTCAACCCCTTCAACCTTGAAACAAAAAATTCACTTAGAGGAAATGTAACCCTTGGACCATGCACCTATTACAGGAGAAAATTAATTGAACACAAAAAATTGCAGCCCTGAAACTCGCCCCCTTCAACCCCCAACCACAAAAACTTGATTTGGAGGAAATTTAACCCTTGCACCGCCTACAACCGAAATAGTTGAATTGAACAAAAAAACTACGCCCCTAAAACTCATCCCCTTCAACCCGAAACGCAAAAAATTGTACCCCCAAAACCCAGTCTGCAACCCTCGAACACAAATAATTGACTTGGATGAAATTGAGCCCTTGGACTATCTACAACAGAAACAGACTAACTGAACGTAAAAAGTTGGAACCCCGAAAACCACCCCCTTCAACCCCCAAATACGAAAAATTGACAAACATAAATAATTGACTCGGTGGAAATTTAACCCTTAGACTAATTGTTACTGGAAGATACTAATTGAGAGCAAATGAATTTAAGATTTGGACCACTGTTTTGGAGGATAGGTACCAAGTAAGCGCCCATGAAACCCACCCCCTTCAACCCCTGACGATAATAATTGAACGGAAAAAATTGCACCCCTTCAACCCCAACACAAAAAATTGACTTGGTGGAAATTTAATTCTTGACCTATATGTACTTACAATCGGAAGATACTAATTGAACGCAAAAAAATTCATCAGTTGATACACCCTCACGAATTCTTTATCATAAGCATATGCTTCGGCACTACTACTAGGTGCAGAAACCACCAAGTCCAACTCGATATATGAATCATTCACGGTGCATAAACATCTACAAGGATACACATCGCATTGATATACATCTTCCGTTAGCTTTCTTGTATTGAACTGTTTCTTACATTTATTAACTACAATATGTACCAACTTATTTGCTATTTTTTCTTTTAGGGTAGGTATCTGTTTATTTTAGTGATGATAATTCTGGAAACCGTTAAGTACTTATGTATTTATTTACTGATTGATTTGCAAATAACCGTTTTATCCGAACGTTTTTAAAATAACTTGTAACTATTGGTAATGATGAATGGTTTTGGGGATGATAATGCCATCCCGATGAGGGACATACCAGCGAAACAACATTTTCTCTGGTGCCTTTTTTCTAATTAGAACTCATCGATTCTCACCTACAATACCTTCAGACGGACAAAGGTTTGATATAGGGGCCGATAATTATCGTGAATGGACCCCATCGGCGCCCAGAAAAGAATAAATTATAAAAAAGATAAAGCCCAGGTAACGATGGAATGACTTTCCTGTTCTGATCGGCCTTTCAATCGAACTAATAGAGAACCGTGCTCAGCACAAAAACCTGCTATCGACGTTTTGCAAATATTAAGTCTCCAAATAAACCGTCAGCGCATTCCTGGGACTGTTCCCGATTTTTTCTGCGAGAATCTCCATTTCCGTTCACACGAATCAGCGGGCGCAGTTCCAGACGCCGCGAAATCGAAGAAGTAGTCAGCTGAGCTCAGATGTTCTTGAGTCGGCACATGTGTCCAGGGACGGATTGGCCCACCGGGACAACGGGTAATAAAAAATAGAAATCCGTCTCGAAATGGTTTGTATGTTATAAGAAGTAAGAAATATTATTAAGCAACGCCAATAAATGCTTTAAAGAGGGACTTAAGTGAAAATAAAAGTTGTAGAGAATTTTTTTCTAAAGATTATGGCGAAAAAATTATTGTGCTACTATCAATAATAACCGAGATACAGCAAATTTTATGTTTATTCCTACAATGGTGTGACGTCATAGAAGCGCGCGAAGAAAGCACTCTGAGGGTGGGTTCTATAAAACATTTAATCCTGTCTTAAAGTTAATTCTTCAAAAATTCTATAACAGATTATTGACAACAATTGTTTCTATGGTATCGTAGCAGGCTTAGCGTTAAGTCTAGGAATAAATAACGAGTGGTCAAAAACTTTTCCGATCTAGTAGCCCTTGGCTTGAGAGACGTAGGGCGTAGACTGTGGTAATTACATGGAAACGTCACTGTCAGATTTCGCTTTGAATGATAATTTCAGCAGTCTACGCTTTACGTCACGCAAGGGCTACTACATCGAAAAAGTTTTTGCTCACACGTTATTTTATACAACCCCTAAGGGTTGAAAATGACTGCGAACATGATTGTTTATTGTAAGCTGTTGTATTCTCGATTCGGAAAAATATGAAATGTGAAGGAAATTCCCTCCCGTTTTGGTGAGTATTATGGCAGCCGTACAACAGGCCATACCCGTGAAAAACGCTCGATTAAAGCAAATCGAAATTAACACAAACAAAAGTGATTCATCGAACTAAGCACAGGCAGATTTTTTGAGGCCGAATTTACTATTAAAACGAAGGAAGGGCCACGGAGGGATAAATAAACCAAGCGGAATGAACGGCAAAACTGCATTGTTTATATGGGAGGCGCGCGTTACATTGACCCGATGACGTCATCAAGTTTACAAGCTACAGTTCAAGCGGCTGTAGCTCAAAAACCATTTGCGATAAAAAAAATTGTCATAACCATTCTTAGAATTTTCTACACTTTTTATTTAGGCAAAGTTGTTTTTTTGCTTAAAAAATTGGCAGCCAGCGAAGAGGCTAAAACCTTGTCACCACGTTGATCTTTGATATGCTTCTGGTACCTGGTCGAATTAACACGAAAATATTAGGGGTGATCTATTTTTTAGCAGTTGCACGTAAATATGGCATACCGAAAGCAGGGGCTAGTTTTTTAGTCCATGTGCCAAGACCGATATTAGTATCATCTTGGCGGACTAAATGCCACTTTCAGGAAATGCCCCCAGATGACAAAAAACCATGATGGACATCTCAGAAGAGTAGTTTTCAAAAATAGCGGGCGTTTAAAAAATCGCTCGTAACTCGGTAAATATTGGGGCTATTTTCATTTTCTTCTTCTTATTTGAAAGCTCCTGAAACGTAGATTCATATTGTGTATATAAACACAAAATCTTAATCAGAGGGGTAAAAAACCTGTACAAAGGAACGAAAAACTTTGTAAGATCAAGACACGAAAAATCAAGCTTATTTGAAACAACGAAAGGAGTGAAACAGGGATGTATACTGAGCCCACAACTATTTGCCTTAGTCCTAGATGAAGCAATTAAGGAAGCAAAAGAAAATGTGAAACAATACCAAATAGGACATTGGAGAATGAAAGAAGTAAAGATATCGGAAATATGCTACGCCGACGATATGGTGCTAATAGCCAAGGATGAAAAAACACTTAACGAAAACATAGTAACAACCGAAGTTTGAGCAACAAAAGCATGAAAATAAACACGAACAAAACTAAATCAATGATAAAAAGCAACTCGGAAAAAGAACACAAAGGGTAGACAATGTGACTCTGGAACAAGTAAAAAAGTTTAAGTACCTAGGAACGATGATAGCACAGGATGGAAGTTGAAAGGAAGAAATAATAGAAAGAACGAGAGCAGCAGGGAGGCTATTTAATGGTATAAAAACTCCTTTCTGACGAACAAAGAAATACCGAAACAAACGAAAGTACAAATTTTTGAAAAAGTAGCAAAGCCAATCTTAATCTATGGTTCAGAAGCGTGGACGATAACTGAAACTCAGAAGAACAGAATGCAAAGCATGGAAATGAGATACCTAAGGAAGATAGAGGGAAAGACAAGATTAGATAAAATCAGAAACACAACATTCAGAGAAAATCTCAATACAAAACCGATTAGTACAACAATAGAAGAAGGACAACTACGATGGTTAGGTCATGTAATGCGAATGAACGAGAACAATCTGGTGAGGAAAGTGTACGAAGCGCGAACTGGAAAAAAGAAGCAAAGGGGAAGTCCAAGAAAAACATGGACAGAAGGTGTTAGAAGTGCAGTGGTAAAAAGAAACATAGACTGGAACAAATGGAGGGATGCATGGAGAACAACACCCAACTAATCGACTCAACTCCGCCTTAAGGGTAGAAAGGCGCTAGGATTAAGTAAGTAACTATATATTTTGAAATACAATTAATGCACAAAAGCAATAGCAACAAACAATTCAGTCAAATTAAATTCTGGGTATTTAGTGAAATATCTCTTAGATGGCTCACTTTACGAAAATTTGTGCCCTTACGAGGAAAAAAGTACATTCATTTAGCTTTACATTGATGTCTCAATTTCAAAGATTGGATGATAAGTAACGGCATAAATTAAAAATATTTTACCGTGCGTTCGCATAAGCCCAAATTTATGTTTTTGTATGTTTTTTACTTTTGGTTATAGAGAAATTTAGATAGGAAAGTACTTATTTTTCGCCTCACATTTGTTCTTTTAAGTAATTAGAAACGGCCCACCTAGTCAACAGATAGGTACACATATACATAGGACGTTTTTTCGTTTTTTGATTCGAATGACAACAAATTAAAAATAAAATAAGCACTTAATGATTTTTGCGGAACTCCAACCAACGAAAACCAGCCGTAAGTTATGTTTAAATGGGTAATATACAAAATTACAATAGGTACGTATAAAATGAATACTGTATATTGTTGTAGGCAAAACAACGTATCTAGCAAAAGTCAAGTGCCTGAGGATGTCCTAGTGTAAAACGTGTGCAGAGACGTGGTTTCGTTTTGTCGAATTTTGAATATGCAAAATTAAATTTTTTATGTGCTTTTGCAGGCACATGCGCTCCTAAATTTTCTAGTTATACAGGGTGTTTTGCAACCGCGTGTAAGTTTTTTAACATTAGATTGCCCATCAAAAATGGTGACGATTGGCACAAAATTGTTTAGGTCGAAGTCGTCTCCTAAGGAAGTTAGGGCTTTACCATAGGGAGCAGTTTTTCTTATTTGGATAACTCTAAAACCACTCATTAAATAAAAAAATACCAAGACTAGCAAAAGTTGCAGTTTAAGCTGCTCTTTACAACAGGCACCACCATTTTTAAAATGCGTGACCTTGAAAAATTTTCCAGTTACCTCAGGTACGGATATCTCTAAAACCACGCATTAAATCAAAAAATACCAAGTATAGTAAAAGTTGCAGTTTGAATTGCCCTTTCTAACGGACACCACCATTTTTAAAACGCGTGACCTTCAAACATTTTCCGGAAGAAAAATGTCAAAGGTGTCTCCGTTTTCTAGGGATCCCGTGGTCATAATCCAACGAAATTCCCCATGTAGATGTATATTCACTATCTACTAGTGTACACCAAATTTCATTCAAATCCGTTAATCCGTTCCTGAGATAACTAAGAAAAACTGCCCCCGATGGCTGACTTTAAAGCCCTATAACTTCCTTAGGAGACGACTTCGACCTAAACAATTTTGTGCTAATCGTTACCATTTTCGATGGGCAATCTGAGGTTAAAAACTTACACGCGGTTGCAAAACACCCTGTATGATAAAAAATCCTCCAATGGAAATTTTTGCAGATACTTACGTAAAGTAGTAATATTAGAATAGTGACTGTCGTAACATTTTAAATAAATAACTGAATAGTGATTAATGGCTTCTTGTGTGTAAAATTTTGCTAAGTTTTCAAATTTTTGAACAACTGCCGCGTCATATAAAAGAAACCACGTTTCAAAAGTTCCTCATACAAAAAAAATTAAGCCCATAAACAAGAAAACCAACACAAAGAACAATAAGCCTCAAACTTACCTCATAAGAATTAACGGGAATCTGCTTTGGTGTGGCTCATCTTAATTTATGACGCTATTTCTGGTCCAATCTATATAATTTTAATACCAGTGGAAAGCTTAATTAACGTACCTTTTTTTCGGTACGGACACAAATTTTCGTAAAGTGAGCCATCTTAGAGATATTTCACTAAATACACAGAAGTTAACTTTATTTGACCGAATTATTTGTTTTTAACGCTTTTGTGAATTAATTGTGTGTTAAAGTAGATATATAAAATGAAACTACGTTTCAAGGGCTCTCAAATAAAAAAAAGAAAATGAAAATAATTCCAATATTTACAGAGTTATATGAGCGCCAAATTTAAACGCCCGCCATTTTTGAAAGCTACTCTTCTGAGATGTCCATCGTGGTTTTTTGCCATCTGGGGGCATCTAGGAACATTCCCTGATGAGATGGTACCAAAATCGTCATTTTCAGCCCATGGCACATGACTATTTGCCCTAAAAGGAAAATTTACATACATTGAGGCAATAATAAAGTGCCATTTCCCTAAAAAATTACCTTAATCTTTTCATAAATTTCATAACTTTCATGAGTTTTTCTAGCCCCACCCCAGCACGGGCCCATTTTCCGTTACAAAATTTCAAAAGACGCCTGCCGCCTTAAAACCAGTCCGCCCCTGGAAATGCCATCATTGTACTTGACTACCCACCCCGAACGGAATACCACAGAAGGGGACCTTTAAATTTTAAATGGACACAATTCCGCCAGACCAATACATCATCAACCCCTGACCTACACAGTTCCTGTTCGGCAGACGTACTAATTATGCTTTAAATTAAAACGAATGTGACGAATATAATGACTCCGAAAAACAGTTTATGGGTGTAAATACAATAAGGAAACTTGTCTGCGACGGCGGCGGACGCACGCCCATTATCTTTTTTTGAACTCTTCTGCTTGGCGGTGTCACCCACCATTACCAAATTGATACAGGTCCTGAGTTCAAATGTTTTGGGTTCCAGGTGAACAAACGATCGGTTTAGCGGTCACCTTATTTTTAAATACCTGCCGAGAGGTTTAGATTTTACCTTTTAAGTCGAGCACGGACTTATTATTTTTATTCTGTAGTATTTTTTGTATACACGCCTGAAATATTTTATGAATATGCAGAACTTTAGACGGAAACGACTAATTAAGTTTTTCACTTTTTCATCAAAATTATACTATACATCATTATACTATAACATTTATTTTAAAGAAGCTCACTACTGGCCATAATTAAAGAGATTTCAATGCTACTCTTTTTAATTTTGTGACTCTGACTAGAATTTTCCTCTAAATAGTTCATGACTCATGAGTTAAAATGACTTAAAACCTAATATTTATCGATATAAAAAAACGAGTAAAAAAGTAAGCATAACCAGTTAGTGGGTGTTGGAATAGCACGACTTCTTTATTCTATTTCCGTGTCTGACATTAGGGATTTATTCTTCCACATTTCTTGTTGAATCAGAAACAATAGTGAGGGTCTAATAAACATTTTTGTTTGAAGAAAATTCAAAGTTATGATATGAAAATCTCTGAAAATTCGTTACACTAATTTTATATTTTGAGAAACAACAATGTTGCCTGTTTACGTGGTGTCTACTGCATCAAAAATGGTGAATGCGCCGGGATAAGTTAGCATCAGCGTCGTGTCTGATCGTAAATAAAATAGCGCATATTTTAACTGTTAATATTTTCGGGTTAAAAATAATACATATAGCTTCCAAATTAATAATTGTTATTGACAAATGTCCAGGTTTTTGAAGCGCGTCGCGCGTCTTTGAAAAAAGTAGGATAGTTTGACAAAATGCATTTTCTTTTTATTTGAGATAACTCATTTCTGAGCAATTTATGGGTTTATTCGAATTTTGTCCAATAAAACCGCTGAGGTTGAGTGAAATCATTAGTAAATTAGGCGTTAAGGGTGTTAAGGAATGGTACCGTGTCATTTTAAGGGCGGCCATACCATGAGAAATGTAGCTGATAAGCCCTTTACCATTTTGGTCTAAGAAGCATTTGAAAGCAAATGAAATTTTTCGATAAAATGGCAGCTATAAAATCCAGCAATAAAAATATACAATTACACAATTACACATATGTTATGGCCGTTTGCACCGACGTTGCTTAACTTTAAGCGACACTTAAAATGACAAGAATGACGTTTAAACAATGGGAAATATGTCATTCTTGTCATTTTAAGTGTCGCTTAAAATTAAGCAACGTTGGTGCAAACGGCCATAAGAAGTAGAATTTGAAAGCTCTCCTATGGTGATGCGAAAAATGGGATTTTGCATTTAAAACCTTTTAGAAGTAGAATTCGAAGAGATTTCATATAGTAACGCGAAAAATAGGGGTTTGCATTTAAATCTTTAAAGTTGATGTGCCAAAAAGGCACTTTCCGTGGACCGATGGGGCCCAAAATCTAATCAGCACCTACAAAATGCCCACTGAATATGTTTGCCAAATTTCATCTCGATAATTTTGAGCGCGATCACAAACAGACAGACATTTTTCAAAAACCACTTTTCCGAATTCCCAGGACCCTCAAACCTAAAGAAATGTCTTTTGCGATTCGATTTTTCTATCGATGCCAGTAACTGCTCCGCGAGTTCAAAAATTCAAGGTTTGTTCAATTTATTGCCTTCACGATTGGACTACAAGGGGGTTAAATTTTATATTATAGGCGGCGTGATTGAATTTTGATGGAAATCGACGAAGGAAAAGTGGTGTACACTTATCAACTATGAAGTTTGAAAGATGAACAACGTCAGCTCATGAAAGACCTTAAAATTTTGTTTTCAAAAACACCATTTCGGCAAAAAATCCAAAATTTCGAAGCCATATTATTAATAACATGCTCAAACTAGTAATAAGCAGATTTGGTTGAAATTTGCTACGTTGAGAGATGTTAACCTGCTGAAGAGCTGATTCTTGATTTTAGTGGCAATAGAGGTATTTCTTGAGTAGAAAGAATACACATTATACTGAAATCTCAACGCATTAAAAGAAGACGCCAAGATGATGCGCGCGCACTTGGAGGCGACCGATATCCGGTTAGAAGGAAGGGAGAATAGTTCGAATGTTGGCGGCAATCAGTTGAAACTTCTTTTTACTAGCAGAAACATTGTTATTATGGCAGTATATAATGCAACAAGACAAAACCATACTGGTTTATTATTATTTCAGAATAATCATAATGGGGTTATGTTTCTGCATCTGTCATGTGTCAACTGTGCAGTGAAGCAAATATTGATTTGGTACTCGGTTTCCTCACCAGTGACATCATAATATGATATGCCGTGCCGAAAAGCTCGATGTTTCTTCCTAACAACATAAAAATGTTCTAACCCTCACATAAAATAGACAATGGTCTACCATTTTCTACTTTTAATTAAACGTGCCTACTGTTTCATTCAATTATTTAATTTTCTCTGGTCGGTTACAGGTTAACAAGGAACGACCGTGTTCATCGCTGTAAATTGTACCGGATACAAGGTACCTCCGACTGCGCGCGCATGACATGCCAATGACGTCACTCAAGAAATACCTCTATTGGCGAACAAGTGCCCCTTTGGTATGTCAACTATAAAATCTTAAAAATTAATACCAATTTTTGTGTTCTTCAAAATGTATTCAAACTTTGTGCCACCGGAAGATGTACTTCAATGCGATGTGTATCCCTGTAGATTAATGGGAATGTAGAATGTAGGGACCGCCTGAATTTACTGGTGGAATCGGGTGCAGATTTTATCAATCTGCACCTAGTAGTAGTGCCTCCGCATGTGCAAAGATGTGTTAAAAAGCCAACGAAAGATGTGTATCAATGCGATGTGTGTCCCTGTAGATGTTTACCTTGTTAATGTGTATGTAGGGGCGAGCTGAATTTACTGGTGGAGTCGGGTGCAGATTTTATAAATCTGCACCTAGTAGTAGTGCCTCCGCAGACGCACAGTGGTGTTAAAAGTCAAGAGGAATGAAAATGAAGTGTGGATTAAGTAGAATTACGAAATAAAACACTAAAATAACCAAATTATGCAATTAAAACTTTTGTGGGGGTTGAAATAAGCACTTATACCTACCTATTGCGAAGGAAACTGAAAAATTGTAAAAGGTAAACTGAATCCAAATGCGTTCAATTTTATATCCGTCGAAAAACGGAATTATGCGAATTTTGCAAAATTTGCACTTAGGGGGTTGAAAAATCGTAAAGGTGGATGAAAAATCAAAAGGTATCAGGATTAACCGTGGCTAAGTAAAATTACGGAAAATAACACCAAATTAACCCAATTATGTAAATTTAGCATTTGAAGACTTGAAACATTGCGAAGGGGGATGAAAAAAGTGAAAAATTTAATCATCATCCAAATGGGTTCAATTTATTACAGAAGAAAAACGAAAATATCCGAATTTGGCAAAACTAACACCTAGGGGGTTGAAAAATTGTAAAGGGGGATGAAACGTCAAAGTGGATGAGAATTAATCGTAATTAAGCAGAATTACAGAAAATAACACGAAAGTAAACCAATTATGCAAATTTAGATTTTGGGGGTTGAAATGTTGCGAAGGGGGTTGGAAAAGTGAAAAGATAAACATAATCCAATTGAGTTCAATTTGTTACCGAAGGAAAACTAAATTATGTGAATTTTGCAAAATAAACACTTAGGGGGTTGAAAAATTGTAAAGGGGGATGAAAAGTTAAAAGGGATGAGAATTAATCGTAATTAAGTAGAATTACAGAAAATAACACGAAAATAAGCCAATTATGCAAATTTGACTTTTGGGGGTTGAAACATTGCGAAGGGGTCGAAAAAGTGAAAAAGGCAAGAACAATTCATAAGGCAAAACTGCGCGAATTTTACAAAATTAACCAGCGGAAATCACCCGAAAAGAAGCGGTCTGGGTAAATTTTGCTTTTTGAGGGTTCACATATCATGAAAGGGGTTGAAAAATTGTGGATGGGTCAAAAATTAATGAAAATCACTTTAAATTAATAACAAATTAGAAGAAAGCAAAAAAAAAATAAATGAAATATATTTACTCCGCTTGCTAGGGCTTAGGGGTTGTTAGTAGCGTAGGGGTTGGTTTTAGGTTGAAGACTCATAAGACTTTCTTCAATGGTTGACCGAAGTCTATCGAGCCCCATAATTTTATTCCACCACTTACATGAAAAAATTTCCAGTTTCAACCCTTAAATTTCATCCCCCTTGTTAGATATTAATGAAAATTTGCCCATCCGCCTACAGTGGCGCTGTAAATTACCACATCAAATTTAGCCCTGATACGTTGAGCAGTTTTTGAGTTCTCGCATTTTTGTGTTTCGGCATGTTAGGGGGTTGTACCGTCTTTAAGGGTCGTTTTTCGCGAATGATGAATAAGACCTTTTTTGTACCATCAATAGAAAGCTATCGAATGGTAATATTTTCAACTATACATTCTTCATTGAAAATTCGAGTTTCCACCCCTAACTTTCATCCCCTTCGATAATTTTCTCCTAAAATTCGATCTTCCCTTCTCGAAGATGCAGTGTGTAAGATGTCACAGTTTCGCAGAAGATATTGCTTCTCTGTGTCAAATTACAGGGCTTTATGGACGTTTCAACCCCTAAACTCCAACCCCCTATTTCACCACCCCCACATGCCCTAAAGGAAGTTGTGTTTTCAATTTCACCACCCTAACCCAATTCGTTTAAAAATTAAGGTAATTTGTAGATTCATGTTTTCAACACCTCATGATTTCACCCCTTTATGATTTACAGGGGTGAGTTTATTTTTCCGGTGTGACATAACTCCTTGCGTATTTACTGACTTCAGTTGTTCATAAATAAACCAATAGGGTTTCAGAAAAAATAAATAAAATATAATTATCGACTTGCAAAGAGTTAGGGGTGGTTAATGGCCCAGGGGTTGGTTTTAGATTGAAAACTCATAAGACCTTTTTTCAATAGTTGACCGAAATCTATCGAACACCGAAATTTTAGGCTACCATTTACTTGAAGAAATTTCAAGTTTCAACCCTTAAATTTCATCCCCTTTGTTAGATATTTTTGAAAATTTGTCCATCCACCTATAATGTCACTGGAAATTCACAAACCAAATTCTGCCTTGATACGTTGAGTAGTTTTTGAGATCTCGTATTTTTGTGTTTCTGCATGTTAGGGGTTGTAGCGCCTATAAGGGTGGTTTTTCGCAAAATATGAATGATACCTTTTTTGAATAATTAATGGAAAGCTATCGAATGACGGCAATTTCGACTAGTACTTATTAAGCGGAATTTCGAGTTGCTACCCCTAATTTCCACCCCATTTGTTCGATTTTACGAAAAAACGCATCCCCCACAAGATTTCACCGATATATGTGTGTACGTTGAGTTTCCGACAGCTGCGTGCAACCCTTGCGGTCTTATCATATTTTTTGTGGTTTTCATCCCCTAAATTTCATCCCCCGAAATTGGCACCCCCTCACTTTCAACAGACTTGAAGGTCGAACGTGCATACTAATTTTCAGCAAGATATCTCCACTAGTTCTCGAGTTATTGCAATTAGTAGTTTTTCGGTTTTTCACCCCTAGCTCCCACCCCCTTGGTCCGATATGGCCCAAAAGCAATCCCCGCCTTACTTTTCGGGAGACGAAGCTGCCTACCAAGTTTCAGCTCGATATCTCAATCCGTTCTCAAGTTATCCGACGGACAGACTGAGGAGCGAGCGAGCGAATAAGCTAAGACAAGAGTACCTCCGCATTCTGCTACGGCACTAAAAAGCGAATCGTGGAAAAATGCAATATTAAAAGACTGTGAGTTGGGATGAGAAACCTGAAAGAGTTCTTTTTTGCATATTTACAATGAAAGTCGTTTCCTTTTAATGAAAAATCGTAATGAAAGTACCACCTTTTTTAACGAAAAAAAAAATCGTAATGAAAGTATCACTTTTTTAAAATTTTTTCATCTTTACATATTACATCTTTACATTGTTACATTATATTTTCACACCAAGAAGTTGCCAATCATCAAAAATAATTTTGCCACTTTTTCGCGTATGGGGGGAAGATACAAAAAAAATTACGTGTACAACACGTAATGAAAGTTTCTTTTTTTCACTCGTTTGATTGATACACTCCGCCTACGGCGTGTTGTACAAATAACCATTATAGTGTTTGCAGTAGGAAATGAACAAAAAAACACAAAAATTATAAGCAATTATGAGTAACATTTATTACCGAAAAAAAAAGATTGCGCGAATTTTACAAAATTAACGTTCGGGGGGGTTGAAAAACTGTGAAGGGGGATGAAAAAGTCAAGGCGGATGAAAGTGAACTGTAGTTAAGTAGAACTAGGGAAAATTGCAAGAAAACGAAGCGAAATGCGAAAATTTTGCTTTATGAGGATTCACATATCATGAGAGGGGTTGAAAAATTGTGGATGGGTTAAAAATTAATGAAACTTTGAATTATCATTGAATTATCGAAAAATCACAAAAAAGCCCCAAAAAATCAATGGTTGACCGAAATCTATCGAACCCATAATTTCATTCCACCACTTCCATGAAAAAATTTCCGGTTTCAATCCTTAAATTTCATCCCCCTTGTTAGATCATAATGATAATTTGCCTAGCCGCCTAGTGTCGCTGTAAATTAACACACCAAATTCAGCCTTGATATGTTGAGCAGTTTTTGAGTTCTCACATTTTTGAGTTTCGGCATATTAGGGGTTGTACCGCCTGTATAAGGGTCGCTTTTCGCGAATGATGATTAAGACCTCTTTTGACCATCATTGAAAGTCAGTGAAAATTCGCGTTTTCACCCCTAAATTTCATCCCCTCCGATAAAAGAAAAAATATCGAAGACCTCACAGTTTCACAGAAGGTGTTGCTCTTCTGTGTCAAATTACAGGGCTTCATGAACGTTTCAAAACCCCCTATTTCACCACCCCCACATATTCTAAAAAAGTTATGTTTTCAATTTCACCACCCTAATCCAACTCGATGAAAAATTGCGGCGATTAGATTCATGTTTTCAACCCCTCATGATTTCACCCCTTTATGATTTACAGGGGTGTTTATTTCTATTGTATTACATAACTTCTTGCGTATTTACTTACTTCAGTTGCATAAATCAATCAGTAGAATTTCAGAAAAAATTAATATAAAGTATTTATCCACTGGCAAAGCGTTAGGGGTTGTTAGTAGCCTAGAGGTTGGTTTTAGGTTGTAGGCTCATACTAGGGGGAAACAACCAATGAAAATTTGTACACCATAAATCCTTTTTGGTTAATAAATCCCCGTAAATCCTAATATATCCCCATAAATCCTCGTAAATCCTCATAAATCCTAGTAAATCCCTATAAATCCTCGTAAATCCACATAAAGATTTAATTGGGGCCCTTTATTATCAATATTATTGCCATTAATGATAATATTTTTGAAAGTGGCTACGTAGGTAATCAAAAACAGTGTGCGCCGCAGGCGAAAATCTTTGAAGATCTCAAGGTCACGTATCTTCTAAGCACTTCAGAAGTGTAAGGATGAAATTATCTGAAAAACCTAACTCCCATAGAAAGATTTCGAATTCGCCTATTGCAATAGCGCCTTTAAGGGTGGTTTTTCGCAAAATATGAGCAACACCTTTTTTGAATCATTAATGGAACCCGACGAATGACGCCAATTTCGACCAATATTTATTAAGCGGAATTTTGAGTTGCAACCCCTAATTTCCACCCCATCTGTTCGATTTTGCGAAAAATGCAGATTTCATCGATTGTATATGATTGTGTGTACGTTGAGTTTCAAATAATTGCGTGCAATTTGATCCCCCGAAATTAACACTTCTTAGCCTTCAACAGATTCGAAGGTCGAAAGTGCATCCCCTCCAAAACGTACTAATTTTTGTGTTTTTTTTCCATTTCCTACTACTGCAAACACTGAAAAGGACTGTTTCACTGTTTTTTGATATTGTATTTTTCAACAATTCGCCGTTTTAACATATCTGTGAATCTGCGGAGGCACTACTACTAGGTACAGATCGGTGTTGTTAAGTATTTAAACACAAGTATTTAATAATGTATTTTAAATACTTCAGATGTATTTAAATAAGTATTTAAATACTCTTGCCGACATTGTATTTTAAAAGTATTTGAAATATCTTTTTGTCATGTATTTAAATACATATTTAAATACATGTAATACATTTAAATACATATATAAATACATTCTCAATTGCGAGATGAAAATTTTACCGTTGCGGTTAAAATCAATATCCTGGCCTTTCTAAGAAATTTTGCCTGAGGCTTACCCCCGGCGGCGCAAAAGGCTTAATGAATTTTAGGTAAAAGTACAGCACAGGATACAGGTAATCATCTGGCCACCGTAAATAAACCCTGTTGCCCTGTTGTCCTCATGTCCTCAATAGAAAAATGAAAATGTATGTGATCACGTATATTAAATTTTTCGCGTTTTTTGGTTCTTACAGACCTACAGACCAAGTTTGATTTTTTTGACTTCGAGTATTTAAAAGCATTTAAATACATTTTATTAATTAAATCTGTAAGAAATGTATTTAAAAAGTATTTGAAACACATTTTTAGAAAAGTATTTGTATTTGTATTTAAATAAATACTTAGAAAAGAGTATTTTTAACAACACTGGTACAGATGTACATTAATACGATAATGGGTATAAGTAGGCCCCTACCCATTAACGTGATAAACATTTACAGGGATACACATCGTATTGATGTATCCTTCATTAGAATATTTCATAATTATTATAATTTTACGTCATGTTGCTGTTAAGCCCTATCCCGGCGCCTCCACCATTTTTCTATGTAAGTACTTGAATATTCAACTATGAAATAATTTGAAAAATGTTCGAGTAAACGTATTATATGTACCTAAAAGAAAAAGGTTCATATACTTAAATAAATCTGAGCAATCGAAAAAATTACTAATTTGAAGAAAATCGAAGAAGTTGAATCGTAATAAAATTAAATTGCCTTTCAGATACTAGAAATCGTCGACACACCTGAGCTTTTAAGTTTTAAGTTGGAGTAAGTACATTCTCTGCTACTGCAAAGTATTTTATTTAAATGCAATAATTTCATCCCTCACGACAAAATAAATTGTCAGGAAATTACCAATAAATTCTTTCGGGGCAAGTTGTGGGCTTAAAAATGGAACAAAATCGCCCTCCCAGTTAAAACCTTTTTACAACAAAAAGGCCGAAGCTTTTGAAATTCTTTGAAACTTCTTACCCACTTGTATTGTAGGTACGCTTCGTGCTGCGCTATAGCCGTGGTGGGGACTAGTCTCCGAAGCGAACGCAGTGTGGCAAGTGGCAAGACCTCTCGTCGATTTAGTTTAGACGCGTCACGAATTTTGGAGTTTCAACATCAGCTCAGTTATTCGCGTACCGTCAACCGGCTAAGACAAGTACCAATATAAATTTTCAAGTGTACACCTCCCCAAAACAACCCTTAAAACTCTTAGTACAAGTATTACGTAGTGTTAATTACGCATTTTTTTTAAACAATGATGGACTTGCACTGTGTCGAAGTACCCGAACATGAAGTCAAAGCGAGCATCGACAAAAACTTACTTACCTCACGAGTTCTACTTAATATGTTATACACTGAAGAGACTTTATTTACGGAGTATGGGATCAGGTCTCCGTTTTTCCTGCGACGACATGGAGATATCAAGGAGTATATGGTCACTATTGTCAGTGAATGGATGATGGAGGTAAGTTGAGGAGTTACGTGCATGGAATTACCGGAAATATTGCTCAATCATTGGCGACACGTTGTCCCTATGTTGCCGATATTTAAAATTGTAATTTCCTTTATTTAAACAAATGTAAACGCGAGTTTAATGGGTGTATTTAGACCCATTTTAGCATTTAATTAGTGGATGGTTCTTTTTGGCGAGGTCAAAAACCTTGATGAGGCCCCTGTTTGAGGATTTTTAGTTGGCAACAGTAATGCGCGGCCTTGAATTGCCGGGCTTTAAATTTTAAAATCTGCACTTTTGGTTCTAGGTTTGCGAGGAGCAGAAATGCCAGGATGAAGTTTTTCCCCTATCGATGAACTATCTCTTCAGGTGCTTGATTCTTCAAGATTTTGCGATTAAGAAGAACCAACTCCAGTTGCTAGGTGCTACGTGTATGCTGATTGCGTCCAAGCTAAGGGAGCCAAGACCACTCAACGTTGAAACTTTAGTATTCTACACAGATTACAGTATAACTAAAGATATGCTTACGGTGAGTCTTATCGACAGACGGAAGTTTGTTCAGATTACTTTATCAGTGTGAGATCGATTTAATAACACCCCTTATGAGAACAATGCCCCGATAGTCGCCAACGCAATATTTGCACGAAATTTGATTGCAACTAATTTACGTAAGTCGTGTCATAAATTTAATCTGCGGGATGGATTTGTTGCGCGAAGATTGAACACAAAGTGGGTCGCTATTGAGACAAGTTATGAATGAGTGTCTTGTCACAACAGATAAGAGGAATGTCAAAGACAGCTGATTGTATGACCCCGAACAATTTATCTGTTGTGTTAAGGTCATAGTGATGAACTTTAAAAATTCCTGAAAGTACTAGACGCGGTTTAAATGTCACTTGTCAGCTGGTTTTTTAAAGCTCCCTGCAAATTTTTATTGTTTTGTAATCGTTCGTTGAACTTGTGATTTCATTAAATCGGGTACCTGTCGGAATGCCATTAACAGGTAGACACCTTCCAAGAACCGAGCTTCTTTGTCAAAAAATTCTTGGGGGATGTAGCATTTCTCAAGCGACTTGACGTTGGTAACAATAGATGGATATAAATCCGTCTATTGTGCGGTGGCGCCCAGTTTTTGAGGCGATTTTGACCTTAATTGGTTTTATCGTACCGGGAAAGCGAAATACACGTACTGAATGGTAAATAGCGTTTTATTTCGCTAATTTGATTTGTACAATCGGCCTCTTAATGAATCCTGCGAACAGGCTGGACGGGTCTTCGACTAATGGCATTCCTTGCGAGCCAGTGGCCGCGACCTTCATCCCAGGTAACCTCCTCTCGCACCAAGACTTAGGTTTGGTTTTGTTGCAGAACTGGGAACTTGTAGTATTAAGCAAACTGAAATGGGACATCGTCACGATAGTACCTTTCGACTTCTTGCCTCACGTCCTGCTGAAACTACCCCTAGAAGAGGTGGGAGTCTGCTACGAAATGGTCAAGAATCACGCCAAAATCTTGATCACCCTTTGTGCAAAAGGTAGGTAGTAACCTTGTGTTGCGAAACAAAGCAAATTTCGTCAAGGTCCACACAACCTAACAGTGGCCCCTCGGTTTCGTGCTCTGGTTTTGTGGGCCACCCGCGATGAGGACCTTTGGCTGAAGGAAGTCTCATCTTAAATGCGTTTTTATTCGTTGCTGACGGATGTGTCTGATTCGGAGCAATTTTGGACCCCTGCAAAATTCTCGAATAAGTTTGTTGAACTCTGACGTCACGCAGATAGCCTTGTCTGAGACGAGCGCACTTTCAATTTGGTTTTGACTCAATAGACGTCCTCATTTAAATAGTGCGAAAAAACTGGCCAGGCTGCAGGAATGTGCATCCTGGCGCTGCAGCATTTCTCACGATCCAAATTTAGGAATACTGCTGCAAGTATGAACCAAGGTCGCAACGGATAACAAGAGTTTCCTCAGGGGCCGCGGCAAGCGAGCGCTTTCATCACGTTTTCGGCACTGCTCTTTTTATCGTTTTGTGGCGGCCGCTGTAATTTCAGACCAAATAAATCAATTTTTCTTTTGCAGAATGTCGCTTGGTCCATCGGCAGCCTAGCATCATCGCTTGCGCCTGTATAGTTTCCGCTCTCTGTGGACTAGGCTGGGTCACTAGGTATCAACAAAGCCTAGAACGACTCCTTGATAGGCTGCAGTTTTTATGCAACGTAGATCAGGTTTGTACTTCAGTTTTTCCACAAATATTTTTATTAATTTCCCTCTTCCACAGGATATAGTGAGAGAAATAGTGAATGACATCGATACGATGATTAAAGTTAACACAGACAATGTTAAAGACAATACGGAAAAAGTGGACGAAGTGCCTAGACCGGAACAATTCACACCTCCACCTGATAAAATGTACGAACATAAAACGGCGACCACCCCGACGGACGTCCATGATATCCTCTTTTAAACTGGTGATATTAGAGCTTAGTCAATTGTGTGAAAGAAGTGAGTGAACTATAGTGATAAAAAAAGTGCTACACAACGCGTGACGGTTTTAGGGGAAAGCAAGAAATTACGCTTTATGATGTTCAGAATTTCTGCTTATTTTTTGTTCATCAGTCGCAAAGGAGACCATTTTATTTTCTGTTCCTAATCGTCACATATGACACAGGTTAAGAAATAACCTCAATTGGTTGAATTAACCAGACGGCAATTAGCTTTTACTGTAATACCAAAATTTTATCGACCAATGTTAAGACTGGCTCGGTATCAGAGCAAAAATGGTACTATATACTTAATTTTAGTTAAAACATAAGTCTTCCACACAGTAATAATGCAATTTTATTAAAAACGGGCAATTTGCTTCCAAATTTTGTGATTATCGATATTTAAACATTGTGATCAACCATTGTATTTTTCGAATTTGTCATCCCTTAATATTGAAAAGATGATGGTTAGTTTTATTTATATGGTTGAAAGTCAACCATTATTTTTAGACGAAATTTGTTTAGTTAGCTTGTGCCCCCACCTATGTATGTAAATATTTTATGAAATACAAACATGTACATATTCAGATGATGAACCACGTTATCTCACTGCCAAGAGTCTTAACTAAAAATTCCTACAATAGTGCAACATTCCATATACCTCTGTTCAACAATAAAATGACAAATATAGCATAAACTTATGTATTATATAGATTTTAATGTATATATATAGTTAATGATAACATTGTGTAAATAAATATAAGCCGTGAATGATCTTAGATACATAAATGTCCACTCGTCTGCCTTTTTACATTTTTGTAAATGTACCCACATAAAAAGTCAATAAAAAATTATATGCACTCTAGTTTTTCAATGGGGAACCAGTTTTCGGCCGGCATTCTGAACGAATCGTTGCCTTTGGAAAGTGGTAGGGCGAGTATTTTACCGCTAAAATTTTGGTGGGGCGAGTGTTTTACCGCTAAAACTAAAACTTTAGCGGGTAAAGTGATTAAAATCCCTGTTTCTGGCGGGACTGAGAAGGAAAAAAGCGGGAGGATTGTGGTGATTAAAACGTCGCGCGGTCGGATATGGTATGTCAAAAGCACGTGGCAGCGGTAGTTCAAACGACCAAAACAATGAAGTTGGCTGGGGAATTTAACGAGGTCAGCCGACTAGATTGACACTACTCGAGAGCTTGCGGGGTTTGTTATAGATAACCCGCGCAACACGACTGAATAATGGGCAACAAGCTATCTCATTCTACTTTTTTGTAGCCAAAATTTAATAAACTGCCCGACGATTGAAGTGGTCCACGGACAATTTTTCGCTCTATTAAAATAGCTGTATCTCTTGAGATAATGTCGCGATTTAAAAAAAACTCTTTTTGTTCAATAGGCCGTTGAATTGACTATAGGCTGGCTGGTCTTTTAAAAATCTTATAGCGCCTGGTCATACAGGGTGAATTACTGACATATTGCACAAATGTTGAAGTTTGAACAACCCCCAATTCCAAGATAATTTTTTTAGATTTTTTCTAATGAGCGTAAAAGATGCCCGAGGTCGAGACCTCGAAACGGTTTTTTCGTTTTTGTCAAATATGGCCTTTTAATGGTGTTGTGGCAAAAAAACTGTTTTTTTTTTAAGTGGGCACAGCTTTTTTGTTTTTAACTGGATTTTTAATTTTTTGATATTATCACAAAGCTAAAAGTTCACATTATCAGCAAACGATAAGAGAAGTACCAAATCGTAAGAAAGCAATGTGACCGACAACTTCGAAATTTCCAAAATTTTCGAAGTCCCCAAGAATTTTTACAAATCAAGAATTCTTATTTTTCTGTTTAGCATTCGAAAGATTTGTTCATAAAGAACATGCTCACATTTTTGTCAGCTGAATTTGTCTTAAAATACGGGATCTTTTCAAGAAAATCGCAAGATACTAATTATTAGCCAATAGAAAAATTGATTTCTGTGTGTTTACCATGGCAACTCGAGGATTTCCTGGAAATTTTTGATACCTACCTAGACCAACCTAAACGAAATTAATAAGTGGAAATTTTTATGTCAAATTAAATGTCAAAAATCATTTCTATTCAATTTCTGTGGCTGTATCGTTGCTATTTTCTTACCGAATCTGCATTCGAGCATTAATTCATTTCCTGGAAATTTTAGTCGTGCATCCCAACAACGTAATCGGGCCCTCGTGTTCCACTCGGGACGATTAATACGTTGTTGGAATGCACTACAAAAATTTCCGGAAAGAATTAATGCTCTTATGAGATTATAAGTGAAAATCGCACGATACTAATCATTAGCCAATGGAAAATTTGATTTCTGTGTGCTTACCATGGCAACTCGAGGATTTCCTGGAAATTTTTGATACCTACCTAGACCAACCTAAACGAAATTAATAAGTGGAAATTTTTATGTCAAATTAAATGTCAAAAATCGTTTTTATTCAATTTCTGTGGCTGTATCGTTGCTATTTTCTTACCGAATCTGCATTCGAGCATTAATTCATTTCCTGGAAATTTTAGTCGTGCATCCCAACAACGTAATCGGGCCCTCGTGTTCCACTCGGGACGATTAATACGTTGTTGGAATGCACTACAAAAATTTCCGGAAAGAATTAATGCTCTTATGAGATTATAAGTGAAAATCGCACGATACTAATCATTAGCCAATGGAAAATTTGATTTCTGTGTGCTTACCATGGCAACTCGAGGATTTCCTGGAAATTTTTGATACCTACCTAGACCAACCTAAACGAAATTAATAAGTGGAAATTTTTATGTCAAATTAAATGTCAAAAATCGTTTTTATTCAATTTCTGGGCTGTATCGTTGCTATTTTCTTACCGAATCTGCATTCGAGCATTAATTCATTTCCTGGAAATTTTAGTCGTGCATCCCAACAACGTAATCGGGCCCTCGTGTTCCACTCGGGACGATTAATACGTTGTTGGAATGCACTACAAAAATTTCCGGAAAGAATTAATGCTCTTATGAGATTATAAGTGAAAATCGCACGATACTAATCATTAGCCAATAGAAAAATTGATTTCTGTGTGTTTACCATGGCAACTCAAGGATTTCCTGGAAATTTTTGATATCTATCTAGACCAACCTAAACGAAATTAATAAGTGGAAATTTTTATGTCAAATTAAATGTCAAAAATCATTTCTATTCAATTTCTGTGGCTGTATCGTTGCTATTTTCTTACCGAATCTGCATTCGAGCATTAATTCATTTCCTGGAAATTTTAGTCGTGCATCCCAACAACGTAATCGGGCCCTCGTGTTCCACTCGGGACGATTAATACGTTGTTGGAATGCACTACAAAAATTTCCGGAAAGAATTAATGCTCTTATGAGATTATAAGTGAAAATCGCACGATACTAATCATTAGCCAATGGAAAATTTGATTTCTGTGTGCTTACCATGGCAACTCGAGGATTTCCTGGAAATTTTTGATACCTACCTAGACCAACCTAAACGAAATTAATAAGTGGAAATTTTTATGTCAAATTAAATGTCAAAAATCGTTTTTATTCAATTTCTGTGGCTGTATCGTTGCTATTTTCTTACCGAATCTGCATTCGAGCATTAATTCATTTCCTGGAAATTTTAGTCGTGCATTCCAACAACGTAATCGGGCCCTCGTGTTCCACTCGGGCCGATTAATACGTTGTTGGAATGCACTACAAAAATTTCCGGAAAGAATTATGAGATTATAAGTGAAAATGCAGTTTTGGTGTTATGCAGTGGAAATCAGATTATTGTCCGTTTCTGTACTGTAACATTATCTCCTTTCTGCTTCAATGTGGACTTCGATGAATTCTAAGTCGATAAAAACGACATTCTCCGTTGAATGTTAAAAGACTGGAAATAATGACTACCACTAGGACTACCATGAACAAACCGAAATTTACCTTATTCCGGCCCTTTATTGCCAATTATTGATGTGATGGCATACAGATGACATATAGGATGATATTTGTCAAAAAATTAAGTTCGTTATTTTGCCTTATCGAAATAAGAAATTCAAGAGAGAGTTTCCAGCTTGTGTTGTAGTCTCGGTTGTAGTTATCTCGTCTGGGAGTGAGTATCAGACAGATTTCGCCTTTATTCCACGGTATTATTGCAGCAGAGCTCCTGAACGAAGTTGAAAGACCGACAAAGGGCGTTTAGCCGTGGGAAAATCAATGGAAACTTTAAATTTTAAGGCAGTGAATTTCGTCAGAATTGCGGTCACCTTTTGGTACCAAATTAGAAACGTTTAGTCACAAAAATTGTGCGCCACCGCCTTCCTTCTCGCCGAGCGCCCGTCTCGTCGAGCGCCTTGGGTCCTTCTTACAACGCCCCAAATTTGACCGCATCACATAACTGTTCTGGGGAGAGCAATCCCTTACACTTTTTTTGGAGTAATGATATTTATGATAGGTTGATGTTTATGATATTGATAAGAGCATTTGCATACTGAAAAAAATTAAAATGCAGATTGAAAATTCAGATTTTGTTTTTATTCAACATCTTATCAATTAATATTTTGTTGGTCCACCTCTTACGCGATGAACTGCTAAGCAGCGCCTTGGCATACTGCCTATTAAATTGTCAATGAATTCTTGAGGAAGTGCGGCCCATATTTCCGGCAAAGCCTGAGATAGTGCAGCAAGATTATCAGGTTGGTGTGGACGAAGAGACAAAAGACGCAACATTTCTGACCACACATGTTCAATCGGATTCATATCTGGTGACCTTGGGGGCCAATCCATTCTTTCAATGCCATTGTCAATAAGGATCCTATTGATAATAATCGCCCTGTGAGGACGAGCATTATCGTCAACAAACACAAAATCATTTTGTTGACGAGCAAGGGGCACAACTATTGGATTAACAACTAAGTCTCTATATCTTTGGGAATTCATGGTCTGGCCTTGTGGAAGTAAAACTAAAGGAGTTCTTCTTCCATTCGTTATGCCCCCCCAAACTGTCACTCCTCCTCCACCGAACGCAATTCTAGGCTCCATCATTTCCTCTCTATCCCTTTCGTTCCTTCTTCTCCAAACAAGAATTCGACCGTCGGAAATATGCAAGTTAAATCTAGATTCATCCGAAAAAAGGCACCGTCCCCAGTCATCTGCATTCCACTGCAAAGAAGGAGCGCCCAATCTCTCCGTATGGCCCTATGCCTGGGAGTCAAAAGTGGACATGCAGCTCTTCTTCGTGCTCTTAACCCCGCATCATGAAGTCTACGCATTATGGTTTTATTCGAAACTTGCACTGCTCCACCATGTGCATTCACTAATTGGGTGCGAATTTGAGAGGATGTCATAGTCGGGTGCCTTCTGGCCGCAATTTTCACAAAGTTCTCTTGCCGCCTTGTCAAGCACCTTTGCTGTCCTCCCCCATGACGAAACTGCAATTCGCCGGTTTCTCGAAAGCGTATAAGTGCCCTATTAATAACACTGTGTGAAACATCAAATATGCCCGCAATTTCTCGATTACTAAAACCTTCAATAGACAATTGTAACACGCGTTGGAGATCTCTGTTTGAAAGCCTCATTTTGAAAACTTGACAAGTACCCCGACTTTCAAAAATTAAAACTTACTGACAGTTTGACAACAATGGTATAATTATTGGCAATAAAGGACCGGAATAAGGTAAATTTTGGTTTGTTCATGGTAGTCCTAGTGGTAGTCATTATCTCCAGTCTTTTAACATTTAACGGAGAATGTCATTTTTATCGACTTAGGGGTCAATTCCAAGTCAGGGTTGCGACCGACGCAAATATGAAAGCGGCGTAACTCAGATGCGACCAATTCCAAGTCAAATTTGACGCGCGACGTTGCTTCGATATTTTGCACCTACTAGAAAGGTGGTGCAAGCGTTTGCGACCATCACAAAATTCAAGTATGGCGGCCGCCACACCGTTGTTAGCGGGTTTTGCATATGATTTGTTCCCCGATTCTTAAAATCCTTCAATTTTTTCATTATATCTGGCACCGTTCTTCTTGTAGGGGCAACCGCATTGACCGCCCCCAAGACCTGCTCCCACGCACGATCTCGATGGAATTGGGTTCGTTTGGGCCCTTTTAATGGTCCATAAAGCAACCCCCACTTCTTTGTAATTTTTCTTCGACAAGAATTTCTACTTCAGTAGAAGTGAAATTTTTGGATCTTGGTTTCTTCAATTTTCATCGTGCCATTTATTATTGAAGGAAAATTAAGACGAATTCTGGTAAAAATACTTACGTTTTACTCATTTTCACGAACTGGGGAGCCAACAAACAAATTCAAATGTCAAGTTTGCGTCGACGTTGCGACCGGCCTGCTTTGCTACGGTGACGCAGCGTGATAAGACTTGGAATTCCGTGGCAACTAGCGGAGCAGTGCGGTCGCAAATCACCGACGCTACTTTGCGCTGCTACGGTAATTTGCATCGGTCGCAACTCTAACATGGAATTGGCCCCTTAGAATTCATCGAAGTCCATATTGAAACAGAAAGGAGATAATGTTCCAGTACAGAAACGGACAATAATCTGATTTCCAGTGCATAACACCAAAACTGCATTTTCTTAAAAAGATCCCGTATTTTAAGACAAATTCAGCTGACAAAAATGTGAGCATGTTCTTTATGAACAAATCTTTCGAATGCTAAACAGAAAGATAAGAATTCTTGATTTGTAAAAATTCTTGGGGACTTCGAAAATTTTGGAAATTTCGAAGTTGTCGGTCACATTGCTTTTTTACGATTTGGTACTTCTCTTATCGTTTGCTGATAATGTGAACTTTTAGCTTTGTGATAATATCAAAAAAAAATGCAGCAGAGAAGCGGCTGGAACCTCCCCATCGCGTGGATCTTTGTATTCTGTGTAGATAGTAGTCAATTCAACAGATTTTTTTTTATCCTTATCGTCTGACGTCAGTGACTAATTTCGCAATTTTCTGACAAATACCGACATCACCTCGTACATCACCCATCACATTTGACAATATGTTCCTTTTAAGGTTAATCTTTTGCCACCTTTTTGACAATAACTGCCACTTTATGTCATCCACTGTCAGCCTGCTCCCTTTTAATGAGAAAGAATTTTTTCTCTATTTTCCACTGAAATGGCAGAAACTGTGAGTACATTTTTAGAACCAGAATTTGATCGTCTTTCTAATGGCGACATAAAAAAGAGGCCTTGTATTTAAAATTTTAAGTTGATATGCTTAAATGGCAGTTCGCGTGGGCCAATTGCTCCCAAAAGCCTTTCAGGTCTTCAACGGGTCACCTAATCTCCATGTACCAAATTTCAGCCAAATCGATTCAGTAATTTGGGCTATAATGTATTTTTACTGTTATTATAAAATTTCGATTTTTTGAACCAAACAGCGCTAAATGCGAATTAATTTTGTCCTATTTGAAACCAGAATTTGAAGACCTTTCTGATGGTGACAATAAATCTTTCAAAAACCTGTTTTTAATGGTCAAATGAGAGAATAATTTTAAATTTGGAAATTGGTATGCCAAAACAGCACTTTCCGTGAGTCGATTGAATTCAAAATTTGTTCAGCTCTTCGACGTGTAATACAATCTCCATATGCAAAATTTCGGCCAAATCGGTTCAGGGGCTTGGGCTGTACCGCGATTTTAAAGTCCGATAAAAATCAATTTTTTTTTAATTTTTGGTCAAAAGGGCACTAAGAATGAATACATTTTTAGAAGCAGAATTTGAAGGTCTTTCTTATGGTGACGTGAAAAATGGGGGTTTGCATTTAAAATTTAAAAGTTGATGTGCCAAAATGGCATTTCCGGTTGCACGATTGGCTCCAAAAGCTTTTCAGATCTAAGTTGGGTTATGAGATGCCTACGTACCAAATTACAGCCAAATCGGCCCAGTAGTTTTGGCTGTGGCGTGTTTACAAACGTACGTACGTACGTACGTACGAACGTACGTACGAACATACACACAGACACATTTTAAAAACCACTTTTCTGGGTTCCTGAGACCTCAAAACGTGGAGATCTGGTGCTATCTCAAATTCGAAAATTTTAGTGATTGCAGTAACCTCCCATTTTTTTAAAATTGTGATGGGGTTGGGGAGGTTAATTAAAAATCCAGTTAAAAACAAAAAAGCTGTGCCCACTTAAGAAAAAAACAGTTTTTTTTGCCACAACACCATTAAAAGGCCATATTTGACAAAAGCGAAAAAACCGTTTCGAGGTCTCGACCTCGGGCATCTTTTACGCTCATTAGAAAAAATCTAAAAAAATTGTCTTGGAATTGGGGGTTGTTCAAACTTCAACATTTGTGCAATATGTCAGTAATTCACCCTGTATGACCAGGCACTATAAGATTTTTAAAAGACTGTCTAGGCCAGCCTATAGTCAATTAAACGGCCTATTGAACAAAAAGAGTTTTTTTTTAATCGCGGCATTATCTCAAGAGATACAGCTATTTTAATAGAGCGACAAATTGTCGGTGGACCACTTCAATCGTCGGGCAGTTTACATTGACAAATTATTACTTGATAATAATAAATGTACGAAGGAAATTTTCGTCTCATTAGAATTTAGAACAACAATTTTTTGCATTATTTCCTTACTATGTGTTAGGTAGGAACCTACTTGTTAGTGCTATAGCAAAATGCGAAACACTCTTGTTTTAGCTTATTCGTTCGCTCGCTCGCTCCTCAGTCTGTCCGTCGCATAACTTGATTGAGATATCGAGCTAAAACTTGGTAGGCGGCTTCGTCTCCCGAAAAGTAAGACGGGGATTGCTCAAAATTTCTGTGTATTTTCTATTCATTTTCTACTTTTTAATTCTGCAACAACAATTTTTTAATATTTCGCCTTTTTGACACATTTGTGCGTCTGCGGAAATACTACTACTAGGTGCAGATTGATAAAATCTGCACCCGATTCCACCAGTAAGACCAGCCGCACCTACATACACATTAACGTGATAAACATGTGCAGAGAAACACATCGCATTGACAGTGTTGTTAAGTAACTAGATACAAGTATCTAGATACAAGTATCTAGATACAAGTATCTAGATACATTTGTTGTATCTAGATACATTTATCGTAACAGTATCTTATCTGTATCTAGATAAATTTTTTATAGTATCTTGTATCTAAGACATTTCATAGATACTTAGATACACAATACCCGAACTCGCATTTTAATAGTTGACAACTACCTCGAGACAACAACTTTAAAATGTGAGATGTTTTTTTTTCTCGGTTATAAGCGTCAAAAATGCAGATGTTTGGTTTCTTCTACACTCGCAAATAATCAATATCTTTGTGTTAAGAAGTCCTTTCCGGTGGGATGTTAAACAGGTATAGAAACACAAAGGGATACTCTATTCGAAGAAGCTGGGTTTTCCCCAAAATACCGATACCGAACTAATGAGTTTATAATTGCAGAAATATTTATTTGCTTTACTCTTTCTTGATACCCGTATCGTACCCGAGCTAGCTTTAGCAGACCCCCTTTTACAATTTTTTAAATAATGTGCTTTTGTTTCCAAAAAACATCGCGTTGCTTGCGTCATTCTGTTTATTCTGATGGGTATCGATGGTCAGGCGGATTAGCGTTTCTCTAGTAATTGCCTGCATTCTGCACCCTAATACCTAACAGGTATTCGAATCCAGGAAAAAAAGCCCCCGGAAAAAAACCCCATACTGATGCATCAGAAGTAGAGATGCAACGGATAGTGATTTTGGCCGGATACCGGATATCCGGCCGAGTCTCTGGCCGGATAGCCGGATATCCGGCCAACTATACGGTTTGAATTAAGCGCGCAAAAATATGTGAACTCAAGGCATGAGTAAGTAGAGTACAGCCGGCGCAGCGCGAGATAACACGATGCCACTCGATCACGTGAATCGTAATGTGTGGTGAGCGGGTTAAGCGGGTAATCCCAGCCCAGTTGTCCTTGAAAAGGAAATGGTAACAGGTGATAAAGAGAGTAAGGGTAGTGCGAGGTGTTATACAATACAATTTTATCTAAAAACTCCAGAAAAGTGTGTACAAATGGCGAAAGCATCGCTGAAAAATAAAAATTTTATTCATCATAATTTGCCACTATTAAATTTCAAATATTAAACTTGTAAAAATAAAAACTTGATTTTGTAGCTTTCTTTATTCTTGAAGTAAGTATCCGACTTCGGCCGGTTATCAGGTCACTATCCGGTATCCGGCCGGATAGTAGAAAAGGGGCCGGATAGGCCGGATACCGGATAGTAACCGGATATCCGTTTCATCTCTAATCAGAAGATTGAAATTTTGTGTTTTAATTTTTTTTTGTTTAGGAATAAATTCAGCTATATAGGTGCATAACTGTAAAATATAGAAAACCGGAACCGGTAGGTAATAGATATAATATCAACTATTTCAGAAACTATTATTTCTATAAAAAGAAACAACATAAAGGTTTTTTTAAATTTTTTTAAATTCAGATGTATCTGAAATGTATCTATATGTATCTAGATACTTATTGCAAGTATCTGTATCTGTATCTAGATACTGATGAAAAAAATGTATCTACCTAGTATCTAGATACTCCGTTCGAAAAGTATCTGTATCTGTATCTAGATACTTCAAAAAATGTATCTTTAACAACACTGCGCATTGATATACATCTTCCGGGGTCTTTTTTATCGTTTCTTCTGCAATTCTCTTCCTGTCTGAAGAAAAAAGCAGCGCATGAAAAAGTATCAATTTATTGGCAATATGAATAGGTAACAATATAAAAACTAAACAATGTGGTCGTTAACATCCGGGAAAAAACTTCATAAAGTACCGGTTTGTAATTCTGGGCAAGAAAAGTTATTGGCAATCGAGTTGGCAATTTTAAGAACAAAGGACTCGTTCCACTTTTTCGTAAATATAGCAAAAATTGTAAAAAAAATTGGCAACTTAAATTTAAAATTCTCTACAAGAATGATCTCAACAACAACTATACAGGGTGGAAACTATTTCAATGCTCGCTATTGGGATCTCGCAAACTATAAGAGATAGAAGTTCAGTTAAATTACCTACAAAAAAGCTGTTTTTTTTAAGGTGACTAAGAATCTGTAAAGAATTCTTAGATAACTTGATCTGTTCCTAAATTATTCCGAAATAACTGACAATTGACATTCTAAAGAAAATTTGAAGTACAGATCCATTTTCACAAAGTGCATGGCTGGTATGATTATCCAACGAGGAAAAAGAGACAATAAGTCTTTTGCCACTATTTATTAAAAATCTTAAAATGGTGGAACTTTAGCAACATGTTTCGACCTACGAGGTCATCTTCAGGCTAAAAAAGGGGGGCTACCTGGTAGTTTAACCTCGAAATCTTGTCATGTGAATGTCATTCTTAAGTTAGCTATCGATTTTTGTTAACACTACCAGGTAGCCGCCCTTTTTTAGCCTGAAGATGACCTCGTAGGTCGAAACATGTTGCTAAAGTTCCAACCTTTTTAAGATTTTTAATGAATAGTGGCAAGACTTTCTCTTTTTCCTCGTTGAAAAAAAATTATAGTTTCTTAACAGTTGATGCTATTTAATGAAACTTGGAACTTTTATATTTTTGACATCTTTCAACTGAGTGACATTAACAAAAACTTTCTAGGCCTTCTAGATTTTGAGTACCTATACCTAACGACAGTCAACTTTTCTTTTTCTTATATCCGCCATATTGGATTTTAACACCATTGTGTACAAATAAAAAAAAATGCAGCAGAGAAGCGGCTGGAACCTCCCCATCGCGTGGATCTTTGTATTCTGTGTAGATAGTAGTCAATTCGACAGAATTTTTTTTATGTTTATTGTCTGTGACTAATTTTGCAATTTTCTGACAAATACCGACATCACCTCGGACATCACCCATCACATTTGACAATATGTTCCTTTTAAGGTTAACAGTTTGCCACCCTTTTGACAATAACTGATACTTTGTCAGCCTGCTCCCTTTTAATGAAAAATATTTTTTTCTCTATTTTCCACTGAAATGACAGAAACTGTGAATACATTTTTAGAACGAGAATTTGATCATCTTTCTAATGGCGACATAAAAAGGGAGACCTTTGTATTTAAAATTTAAAGTTGATATGCCTAAATGGCACTTCCCGTGGACCAATTGGTTCCAAAAGCCTTTCAGGTCTTCAACGGGTCACCCAATCTCCATGTACCAAATTTCAGCCAAATCGATTCGCTAATTTGGGCTATAATGTATTTTTAGTGTTATTATGAAATTTCGATTTTTTGACCCAAAGAGCACTAAATGCGAACGAATTTTGTCTTACTTAAAACCAGAATTTGTAGACCTTTCTGATGGTGACAATAAATCTTTCAAAAACTTGTTTTGGATGGTTAAATGAGTGAATAATTTTAAAGTTACAAATTGGTGTGCCAAAACGGCAGTTTCCGTGGGCCGATTGAATCCAAAATTTGTTCAGCTCTTCGACGTGCAATACAATCCCCGTGTGCATAATTTCAGCCAAATCGGTTCAGGGGCTTGGGCTGTACCGCGATTTTAAAGTCGGATAAAAATAATTTTTTTTTTAATTTTTGATCAAAAGGGCACTAAGAATGAATACATTTTTAGAAGCAGAATTTGAAGGCCTTTTCTATCCTGAGGTGAAAAATGGGGGTTTGCATTTAAAATTTAAATGTTGATGTGCCAAAATGGCATTTCCAGTTGCACGATTCGCTCCAAAAGCTTTTCAGATCTAAGTTGGGCTATCACATGCACACGTACCAAATTTCAGCTAAATCTGTCTAGTAGTTTTGGCTGTGGCGTGTTTACAAACGTACGAACGTACGTACGTACGAACATACACACAGACACATTTTTAAAACCGCTTTTTTGGGTTCCTGAGACCTCAAAACGTGAAGATCTGGTGTTATCTCAAATTCGAAAATTTTAGTGATTGCAGTAACCTCCCTTTTTTTTTAAATGGTGAAGTGGAGTGGGGAGGTTAAAATAGCTTTTCAAAAATGTAACCAACATTGACTTTTTGACAGATTTAGTATGAATAATTTGTAAATCACCCTAAACTTAGGGGAACAACAATTACAAAGATTACACTGACTTTATCAATTTCTTATGACATGTAAAGACAATTAGGGTTGCCAATTAAAAGAGAAATACCTAGACAATATGGTGGCAAAATTTAACACTGACAAACTTTGCACTTTGCACTGCTTTTGCATACTAGACCAGGCTAGTTTTGAGTTTCGCGACTTGTTAGAAGCAAATCGGATAACATTTTGACGACAAGTGTTTCTAGACTAATTGGACCCTGCTGAATCCGAAAATCACTGTCGGCAATTCGAAATCTTAACCGGAAGTCCGTAATTCTAGATGGCGCTCAATGCAGATCGTTATATCCAAAATAGCAGAAAAATTACACAGTTTTCGACCAAAGACGTGGTATACAAAATTAAAGATAGCTTTATTCTCTACAAGAAAGGCCCTAATGATTTTTTTCGTACAGGCGACGGTTTACCCCTAGCGCGGGCAAGAAAGTTGCGCTCGCCGTGCGGCTTACGCGCTCAACGATTATTTAATCAAAACACTTGTTTCTTAATTTTTATGGAGTTTTCCAATATATTTCACTAATATCCACCTAAATACTTGGGATTAGTAAGATATTCACAATTTACTTCCCTTTTTTCAATGTGCAAACGCCGTTTTCTATTTTGACTCTAGGCTGCTTTTGAGGTGCGTTTTTTGCAAGGGGCGCATCGGATAACATTTTGACAACAAGTATTTTTTGATTAATTGAACCCTGCTGAGTCCGAAAATCACTGTTTTGATTTCGAAATCTTGACCGGAAATGTTTTATTCAAGATGGCACCATCCAAAATACCACAGTAATGGGAAAATAGCTGAAGCCGATTTGGCTGAAATTTTGATATGTTGCAGATCTCGGCTTCCTGATCAAAAGTTATCATTGACACAAAGCAATCGTATGGACGGTTCTTGCTACAGAGGCCTGAAAGTAAAATAGAAACTATAACTGAGCTTGAAAGCCACCTTGACTAGCGTACATCCTCTCAAGATTTTGAAATTTAAACAGTGATTTGAGGATTCAGCAGGGTTCAATTATTCAA
This sequence comes from Pycnomerus fuliginosus, assembly GCA_963924575.1. Taxonomy (NCBI): domain Eukaryota; kingdom Metazoa; phylum Arthropoda; class Insecta; order Coleoptera; family Zopheridae; genus Pycnomerus; species Pycnomerus fuliginosus. The sequence continues at coordinate 25,416,964 of OZ004622.1, forward strand.
ATAATGCTTGTTGTCAAAATGTTATCCGATCTGCTCTTTGTTGTAGCGCACCTCAAAAGAAACCAACAGTGAAAGACAGAAAACGGCGTTTGCACATTGAAAAAGGGGAAATAAATAGAGAATATCTTACTAATTCCATGTATTTAGGTGGACATTGGTGAAATATATTGAAAAACTCCCTAAAATTTAAAAAACAAGTATTTTGATTAAATAATCGTGGAGCGCGTAAGCCGCGCGGCGAGCGCAAGTTTCTTGCCCGCGCTAGGGGTAAACCGTCGCTTGTACGAAAAAAATCATTAGGGCCTTTCTTGTAGAGAATAAAGCTACCTTTAATTTTGTATACCACGTCTTTGGTCGAAAACTCTATAATTTTCATGCTATTTTGGATATAACGATCTGCCTTGAGCGCCATCTAGAATTACGGACTTCCGGTTAAGATTTCGAATTGCCGACAGTGATTTTCGGATTCAGCAGGGTCCAATTAGTCTAGAAACACTTGTCGTCAAAATGTTATCCGATTTGCTTCTAGCATAATAAAGAGAGCGTTTTTTGAAATTTTAGCCTTGTCTATACCGGGCTATGTCAAATTTTGCCTCCGAAATGGAGAGAAACCTAAAAGTTATTTGGAAACCTTTATACTAACTATATTCAACAGTAATAAAACACGTCTTGACATCGTGTGAGTCAAGCTTTGAAATGTTTTTTTGAAAAACATTCATGTTGGTTAAATTTTTGAAAAGCTCATTTTTTGTGTAGGTGTTAAAATCCAACATGGCGGCCACAAGAAAAAGAAAAATTGACTGTCGTTACTCAAAATCTAGAAGGCCTATAAAATTTCTGCCAATGCCATTGAGTTGACAGCTGTCAAGACTATAAAAATTCCAGCTTTCATTTAAATAGCATCAATAATTCTTTTACAGGTTCTTAATCACCTTCAAAAAGAGCAACTTTTTTGTAATTTAACCAATATTAACTTTTATTTGCTTCCGAGAGCCCAATGGCGAACAGTGAAATAGTTCTCGCCCTGTATCGTTTAGGTAGTCTACGAGCCATTAAAGTTCGACGACCAATTTTCAGCTAATTGCAACAGAACTAAGAATTTGAAAAAAAAAGTACGTTATCTGAGGACCTTGAAAAATGTTTTTCCAGGCGCAATAAATATTTGAAACTTTTTTTGGTTTATTTTACAGTTACCTACGTGAACGCGAACAGGAAAATATAATTTTCTTGTGTTATCTTCCATTGCTGTTTAAAGGCTTCAGAATTTTAAACGAAACGACTGACCTGATTGCTATAGTTCGACTGTTTTTGTAAAGAATTTAACGCTATACGAAAAAGGTAAGTAACAGTTAGAGTAACCGCTGTTAGAACTTGGTGGTCCAATGGGTCCAATATGTCTGAACGTGTTTTGCAGCAATAAAATCAACTTTCTAACTTACGCAATAATTTAAATACTTATTGCTAACGACAATCAAGCTATGCTGGAACCTCCCCACTTGGTGAATAATCCAATCCTACCTCACAAATTTATTAATCTATCAATCATCAGTCCTTAAAAATGTTTTTGTGGAGTTTTTTCAAACCCTGTTTATTCCGATTGGTGGACTTAAATTGCTTCCCATTTGAAAACTATTGGCCCCTCGCAATTTTTGCAAAGGAAAAATCGTTTTAGATTGAGTCCAGGAATCTATCGTTACCGGCTTATACGGAAGTTCTGGGACAACCTGTATAATACAAGTGATTTTACAATTTCCGGAAATTTTCGAATTGTAGACACGAATGCTTGTTAGTTCAAAATGACCACGAGTGGTTACACCAGTGGTCATTTTTGAATCCAACAAGCATGATGATGAGCTATCGGAACTAGAGGCCTGCACGGGCCGATTTTTAGGGGCCCGGCCCGGCCCGTTACTCAGAAGTCACAGCCCGGTATGACCCGATCTGAATTACGTACATATTGTGTCAGGCCCGGCCCGGCCCGGCCCGACTGATATATGGGCCCGGCAATGGCCCGGCCCGGCCCGGCAGCTTGTATGTATGCAGAAAAATTAGGCGTTCCTTAAAAGTGTTTACGATATTCATGATAACTTCAGTTTCAGAATCCAGAATATATTTTTTACATTACCATATTTCAAAATCTGAAAGTTGAATCCTGAGTCAAAACTGATTAAAGCGTAACGTAATATAATTTAGGATTTATTGTTGTTATCTAGAAACCTGAAACCTGCCGAGCCGACATCAGTAAATGCAACGCTGCGAAATCTCAGATCGACGTTTTTGATCAACAATTTGCCGTTTAAATGATCGTATATTTTAACCAAATATATTATTTTGAAAACGAGATTTGATTCGAATAATTTGCAATCGCAATAATTTTGGGCCCGGACCGGCCCGTTTCGATTCGTATGCAGGCCCGGCCCGGCCCATATCCACGATATTAATCGACAATATTAGACCCGGCCCGACCCGGCCCGGGCCGGGCCGGGCTTTTTCCGGGCCGGCCCGGCCCGTGCAGGCCTCTAATCGGAACGGAGAAAATTTTCTGAAATTGTAAAATCAAAGAGTTGAATTTGTTACTCTGATAAGTGGTGAACTTTTCAGTTGAATTGTCAGTCAAATCCGCCCAGTTTAACAAGAACAGACCTCCCGCGTCAATTTCTCATATTTTTTTAGGAATTTAGGAGAAGTTAAAGCAAAATTTTAGGAGAATTTTAGGAGTTTTTGCCGGATGATTCGGTTTGGTATTCTTCCCCTGTAACTTTTGATGACACGCTGTACATTTCTTAGCGGATTCTTGTAGGCATTTTTTTACATTCAAATATGTAAAGAAAGTTTACATCTTCATTAGAAAAATTTCGAGTAAATAAATTTCTTAGAGTGGGTGCGACATTATAGTAAACCGAAAATTATTCAAGTTTTTCCACTGTTAATTTCGTTTATTAACAACAAAACTGTCAAATTGTTTTTTCAAATTTTTTTTCGGAATTTTTATAATGTATCAGGTATAAACTTTCTTTTCACACAATCGTTTCGATATTTCAACTTACCATAGTTACTATAATGAGCGGAAAATTGCCCTTACCAAAAACGGTTTAGTTTCCATAGAAACAAAAAATAATAGTGCCGTTATGAACCATAACGGCATACATGCGCGGTAAGTTAAACAAATGAAAATCGTAAATAGCGCGTGCCATTTTGCTTCAAATTTCTCGTCGGGTCGGCTTCAAAAAGTTTGTCCAAGTTTGTCAGAATCTAGAAATTTGCAAAAACTCGGCTCCGCCTTGTTTTTGCAAACTATTCCTCGATTCTGTTAACATGCACTTACCAACCTAGTATCGTTAATAACTAGTACATACTTGAACGTAGAAAAAATGTCTGCAAGAATCAAAAAAGTTGAGTATCGAAATTTTGACACGTCATTAAAAAGACGATTTATTTTAATGCCGTCATTTAATAGAGTTTTGTCATACAATTTACAAATATGGTTTTATACATATTTTTTCAGCAAAGAATACGGCGGAAGACAGAAAACTTTGGAAAACGTTTTTACATAACACAATAAGTTGATGTAGTAGGTATTATAAAATTTTTGTAATTTAAGTTAATTTTTTGGGAGAACACCCTAAAATACGTATTTTTCTGTTGAAATAAAAAAGTTACAGGCGGCTGGACGAATACTAAACTGAATCATACCCGGTATAGTTAGCGTCTTGACAATAAAAAAAAACATTTTTTTACGAGGTCTTTATAAAATAAAGTTCCAACACACTTTAACGCGGGTGTTGTGTGAGTCAAATATACAGGGTGTTATTTTTAAAACTTCCCACCTTGAATATCTTTGGAGGTAATAAAGATTTTGAATTGAAATAAAAACTGGACAATCCCGCACGGAGGGGGACACTTGCGCGCATATTCAGGGAATTTTTTCCACTTCCGGTTTAACCGGAAATGACCCTAACTTTGTTTTTTCAAATGGAATGACACCTTTTTCTCAACGGATTCGGAATCTACGATTTTTTCTGAGTTAGAAACACGTATCATACTTGACCGGAAGTGCAGTCACGGCCACCCTAGATTTTCAAAAACATCGAAGAAATCGGTGAAATATTGAGATTTTCGAAAAACGCAAAAACACGTCAAGTTAGTTTTTTTGATGCAAATTTACCTGAGCAATTTCATTTTTTGATTTCTCTTATTTCTATCAAATTTTCTCTTACCTCACAATCTGTCAAAATCTCAAAAGTAAATAAAAAGAAAATGTCAATGGGCAGATGAATTTGCATCAAAAAATTAAAGTAGACGTGTTTTTGCGTTTTTCGAAAAACTCAATTTTTCACCGATTTCTTCGATGTTTTTGAAAATCTAGGGTGGCCGTGAGTGCACTTCCGGTCAAGTAAGATACATGTTTATAACTCAGAAAAAATCGTAGATTCTGAATTCGTTGAGAAAAAGGTATCATTCCATTTGAAAAAACAAAGTTAAGGTCATTTCCGGTTAAACCGGAAGTGGAAAAAATTTCCTCTATATTCGCGCAAGTGTCCCCCTCCATGCGGGATTGGTCAGCGTCTATTTCAATTCAATATCTTTATTACATCTAAAGATATTCAAGGTGGGAAGTTTTAAAAATAACACCCTGTATAATCCAGGGATAAATTTCCGCCCTTTTGACATAAAATTCTTCAGACTTCCTTATTTTAGTAAAATTTAGGATTTCGTAGTCACATTTCGGAGGATCCAAGCATTTTAGGAATTTTAGGTGTGGGAGGCCTGCAAGAGATGTTGAATTATTCGACTTTTTGCAGAAAGAGCAGTGTGTGGATACATTTCTGGAAGCAGAATTTGAAGTTCTTTTGTGTGCTGATAAAATAAAATTGCGTTTATACCCAATGGAAATGAAACTTTTGTCTTACGCACAGATGAAAAAATTCCCCCGTTGTCGTATTTTGAATTTTGAGTTCAATGTGAATACCTACAAAAATAGTTTGAAAAATTACCTTTTGGATAGCCTTTACTGGTAACAGCTGGTATTAATTGTATTAGCGGTAGCAATTAGTTTAGTTGTGACGTAGGACGCAGGCACTTATTGCCGTTCCCCGATTACCAGTGTTGTTAAAGATACATTTTTTGAAGTATCTAGATACAGATACAGATACTATTCGAACGGAGTATCTAGATACTAGGTAGATACATTTTTTTCATCAGTATCTAGATACAGATACAGATACTTGCAATAAGTATCTAGATACATATAGATACATTTCAGATACATCTGAATTAAAAAAAATTTTGAAAAACAACATTTATGTTGTTTCTTTTTATAGAAACAATAGTCTCTGAAATAGTTGATATTATACCTATTACCTACCCCAGCAGCACACTTTTATTGGCCCAACATATTTCTCAAATATTGGGGCAACATGTAAACGTCAGATTTTTTTTTAATGGCCCTATATTTACAGGAATATTGGCCCAACGTGCATTTGTTTTATAGGGAAAACATTGTTTAATAATCATTAGCCAATATATCTTTTAAATATTCGCCCCAGATTGGTTTCTTTCATAGGAGCAATGTAATAGGAAATCATTAGAAATATATTACTAATTATTATTATTAATTTGTATAAAAAAACATTACAAATTTTAGATTTTTATCGCTCCCCCATTCCCCCTGCACGGTCTTTAGATCTCGCCAGGTAAGTGCAGGGAAATTGATCGTTGCACCTCGACTTCTGTAGCCTCCGGGCACCCCTTTCTAACGGCACCTAGAACGAAAAATCAGCAACTGTCAAGTAGATTTGCAAAAAATTAACTTACGTAGTATGGCCCCACGGCATCTCATTTGGTAAAAGACAGCCTTGTGGACAGTGTCACCTCCACAAAGGTAAAGATGACTCACCTGAAAACACATTATTGAAGAATTTTGCAAAACAATATCTCATAGTTACCAATGTATTCATCTTTTCTGCTGCCATCTTGAAAATATTTGACTTCGATTCGTCATGATCGATTATGGTCGCATACCAAATTCGAAGATCCTCATCACGTCATCTGTTAGGAAGTCAAACAGTTTCCAACGAACCCTTTCAAAACCACCCTGTATATAAAAGAGTAATCAAAAAGTACGTAAAAGACATGTACTTTTATGTACATACAGTAATTAGATATCCTAATAAAGCAGCTTCACAATATTTAAAGCACTGAATGGCAAAATAGCCTTTAAATAGCTGATAACTGGCACAACTCTAACCCAACAAAATTACATGCTGTCTGGCTTAAAACATCGTTATTTAAGAGTTAGGTACTTACCCCACAAAAGATTCAATACCACAAGCACTAAAACCAGACAAATGCACTTAATGCACACCCCGGCTTTTAGCTTAGCGCAATTTTTTCCTGTCTGGACTTGACTGGAGTGTCCGACCAGCAGGTCACGTACACCATCAGCGACTGCGCGCACAGCTGTGACCAGCCTGCGTGCATCGTGTGCAGGCCCTAACAAATATTTTATAATTTAGAATTTAGGTATGTGCTGTTTGATTAATGAAATCAAATATTTATTGCACATAGGTACCGAACGAATTTTATTAATAAACTGCATCCTGCTTCTAACCTCCCGATCCCTATATCCGTAATTCATCTTTATTATCAAATAAAATTTTAATAAATATGTAATATATGTATTGCATTCGGTAATTTTCATGTGCATGTATTATGGTAGGTACTTATTTTCTGAGTAATTAAATTAGTGCATTAATACCTATTTATGAAATAATATTCTACCACATTCTACCCATATTGGGGGCATGTTTATGATTTCAACATGCAAAGATACTATATAGGACCTACATTGGTCAAACATGGATTATATATATTGGCAAACATTTTTCCACCAATGCATAGCCAATATTGGCTAAAAGTTTGAAATATTGGGCCACGATTAATATATTGGCCCAACGTAGGCTCTACGTTGGCCCTATATTTGGTGCTGCTGGGGTACCTACCGGTTCCGGTTTTCTATATTTTACAGTTTAGCACCTATATAGCTGAATTTATTCCTAAACAAAAAAAATTTCATTTAGAACAGGTATGAATAATACCTGTTAGGCATTAGGGTGCAGCAGAATGCAGGCAATTATACTAGAGAAACGCTAATCCGCCTGACCATCGATACCCATCAGAATAAACAGCAAGCAATAAACGCAAGCAACGGGAAGTTTTTTGGAAACAAAAGCACATTATTTAAAAAATTGTAAAAGGGGGTCTGCTAAAGCTATCGGGTACGACACGGGTATCAAAAAAGAGTAAAGCAAATAAATATTTCTAGGTGCAATTATAAACTCATTAGTTCGGTATCGGTATTTTGGGGAAAACCCAGCTTCTTCGAATAGAGTATCCCTTTGTGTTTCTATACCTGTTTAGGATCCCATCGGAAAGGACTCCTTAACACAAAGATATTGATTATTTGCGGGTGTAGAAGAAACCAAACAGCTGCATTTTTGACGCTTATAACCGAGAAAAAAAAACATCTCATTTTAAAGTTGTCGTTGTCTCGAGGTAGTTGTCAATTATTAAAATGCGAGGTAGGGTATTGTGTATCTAAGTATCTATGAAATGTCTTAGATACAAGATACTATAAAAAATGTATCTAGATACAGATAAGATACTGTTACGATAAATGTATCTAGATACGTATCTAGATACAGCAAATGTATCTAGATACTGTATCTAGACACTTGTATCTAGTTACTTAACAACACTGCCGATTACCACGAAAATCTGATAAACTTTTGCACGAGTTATGAGTATGGCTTATCTTATGACATATCTACGTAACAAATTTCAGCCAAATCCGCCTATTGGTTTGGGCTGTGACGTGTTTTTTTAATTTTCATAACAGAATTTTTGGACTTTTTTTGCCGAAAGGACCCCAAAGGTGAGTATATCTTTGGAAACAGAATTTGACGCTCTTTCATGTGCTAATAAAAAAGAATTGGATTTATATTTATCAAATTTCAAAGTTAATATGTCAAAAAGGCACCTACCGTTCGCGAGTTACCACTAAAATCTTTTCAGTTATTCAGCCTAATCCGCCCAGTGGTTTGGGTTGTAAACGTGCTTTTTAATTTTCTTATGATAAACCATCGAGTTTTTGGATTTTTGGCGGAAAGGACCGTAAGTGTGAATACATTTTTGGGTACAGGATTTGAACCTCTTTCATGCGCTGATAAAATAATAATAATAATAATAATAGCGTCTTTATTTCGTGGCAAGTGAATAAATACAAACAATTTAATTTTTCTACAACTTTAACGGATTCTACCACGAGATGGCGATGTTCAGCTTAAGGGCTTGTTCACAACCACTTTACGTACGTAACGTAACAAACTTTAACAATGGTCAACAATTGTTCATGACAGCTTCTGACTTTTCTAGTAATTGTTGACGATTGTTAAACTTTGTTATGTCACGTACGTAAAGTGGTTGTGAATGAGGTTTAATGATGTTCTACCACATAACCATCAACTAATCAAATATTAGTTAAATTCTATTCTTATTCCCATCACCACAATGTAAATATGCGAACAATGGAAAAAAAACATTAAATCAAAAACCGTACTATAATTTTAATAAGTCAAAACATTCACATTACTTCGCCGTAACAATCCATCAAAAGTTTTTTACGCAAATTGACCTTAAAACTAGAGACACAACTGAGGTTCTTGATATCAGACGGAAGTTTATTGAACAAAGTTGCAGCTGTATAACTGAATGATCTACAGAATAGAGTTGAAGAGTGAGAAGGAATGACATAGAAATCTCGATGACGAGTATTATGCAGTTGATGAAAATCACTATTCCTGACTAATTTGTCATAGAGATAAGACGGGGTTTCAAATTTATTAACTTTATGAATCAAACACATTAGATGCAACCGAACCCTCTCATCAAGTCTTAACCATTTCGCTGTTTTGTAATAATCACTGACGTGATCAAAGATTCGCATAATTTCAATCTAACGCTGCAACTTAAAGATTCTTTGTGCATGTATAGTACCTTCAATTTATAAAAAGATTGACGTACCTAGAAACATTTGCAGCAACTTCTAAATCCTCATTGACCATTGCAATTGCTGCCTGAAGTTCCACACCGTCTAAAGAAAAATACAGTTATGAATCGTCAGCATCAGCCATGCCTAAGGACAAGAGTGCCCCCATTTCCACAATTCCATGCACATGGATCAAAAGCTATTCTGAGTCAATTTTTGCAGATGAAAAAATTTTCTGCAAAGCCTGCTGTAAAACGGTAAGTCACAATTTATTTAGTTCAAAATTAGCCATAATTTTATAGTTAATCATTTACTATTTTTATTTATATATTGAATAATTTAAACTGGAAATAATAGGTAGGTATAAACAACGCGATTTTTTTTTCAGATTCCAGCCGACCGGAAATTGTCTGTGACCTAGCATCTCGCAACAGATCTTCACAAATAACCTAGAAAACCATACGATTGTAAATTATAATAAAAGTTACATCTAGTTTTGTACATAAAATACTCAAACTTATAAATGTTTTTTTTTCTAGAATGAAAACTCGCGTGCTTATTTACAGTTTTAGGTGCTTATTTCGCTATTTTTTGGCGCATAAATATGCGCCTATTTGGCGAAAAAGTTTCGCATATAAATCCGCCCTTTAATGATTATCTATCCTTCACACTAATAAAACCTGAAGATTTTGTATTTTTTATTACTTTTTTATAAATGTTTTACAACAAATCTGCCACAGTATTCCTAGTATCACACAGGGGTTGAAGATTTGAATCAGGTGATTTGAATACTGTGCTCAATCCACAAAACACGAGCTAAGAACATTCTGTAACATTAAACCTACATGGAATGCGAAAGCTCAGGTGTAATACACGAATTTCTTTTTTTAAATATATTTGTTATCCATCACATAATAATATACATCATCAGTGTGCCAAACCCCGAGGATATTTTTTAGATTCAGACATGCATGAACTTAAAAGCTATAAATACATTTTCACAATAGTAAATTCCCCAACGAAAGTTCTAACTCTTGCAGGTCAGGATTTCTTATTGAAATTAAGCAACATTTTTATTCACTAAGGTATAAATCTGTACTGTGTGCGTATATACAAAGGATTTAAGCTGAACCGGCTCATCTAATTTGTATATAACGTGTAGAGTATGCAGCAGTGTATAAGAAGAAACAAGTATGGGTATATAAAAAAAACTTGCACATAGAATAATGCCTACTTAAAATTAACCTCATTGTTCTTCATCCCCTAGCTCGTGCTTGATCTTAGAAAAATCAAACTCCTCCCCCGTGCCTCGCTTAAAAATATCCAAAACATCCAGACACGTCGTCTCGAAATGGGTCGTTGCATCATACGATTGCGATATGAATAGTTGAGACTGCAAGCCGTCATCTGTCGGCTCGTAATAATCGGAAACGGAAACGAACTTTTGACGGATGGGCCCGAGGAGGTCGAGGCCTGGTCTGATCTCGTTCTCGGGGTTGTCCGTTTCGACGGTGGTGGATACCATGGCTACGAACCACCCCTTGGCCGCTACCTGGTGGGTGTAGCTGACGAGTGATACGTAGATGTCGGAATTCCTGCCGACCTGTTTTTGGGGAATGATAATTTGGGTGGAAAGGGCATCTTTCGTGTTGGGGATGGGGTGGTCTATGAGACAGATGCACCGGATTACGCGACCCGTTTTACGGACTTTGTCTGGAACGTAGGATGGGTCACAGTACACCTGTTTGCATTTGGCTATTTCGTTGCCCGATCTCACCCCGACCACTTTGCCGCCCTCGCCTAGTACGATTTCGTCGATGGGCTTGTCCAGCATGTACGTGCCGCCGTAGATGGCGGATAACCGAGCGAAACCTGAAAAGAGAGGGATTTTTTGAAAAAAGTTCAATGTTTTATACGGCGATGCTTACAAAACAACAATACATTACGTTAAGGTTAAAGTATACACCCGTTACAAAAAACTGTAAGTTCAAAAATTATGAAAAAATTACAGTATGTTTGCTTCCATATAGGGACTGTGCATATTCGGAGATGCTGCCCTCTGCTGGCAAATTTTGAACTTTTCACATATAAGCGACCGGCCCAATAGCAGTTCAGTTAACCCACTATACCGAAAAACTTGTTCACACAGCTAGAGCGATTCGAACACAATGCGGTCATTCTCAAAGCTAAACAACACAACCCTCGGAAAAACAGACATATTTATAATTTAGTTTTTATTATAGTGAAGTGCACAGGTCGATTAGGAACATCCAAAGAAACATACACAAACAGTAGGCTTTTCTGAGTAGGTAAGTTCGTCTCCATGCCCATAAACAACAAACCTCAAAAGATCCTTTCCAAACAGTTAAATGTCAACATTGCTTACAAGTCTACCAACACGCTCAAGCATAATCTACAAAAAAGCGGCATCGACCAACTGAACTGTAACGAATGTAATGTGACAGACCAAAAGGCATTTAGGCACTAGAATACGAGAACAATAGGACTGACAAATCGCTATTTGGCCACCATCTGGTTTTTTCAAAGCATAATTTTGATCCTACAAAAACTTTGTAAGGCTCCGCTTGGAGATGGACCTATTGGAGGAGCTCGAAATTAGGAGATCTTTGTTGAATAACGAACGACACGCGGTAAATGTCCAAATAAACAGCTATATTTAAGCACTTGATGTAAATATTCGAATGTACTTCACTAGAGATGGGCGGTGGAAATATTCCCAAATGGAAATGTTCCCAATTTTGGGAATATTCCCGGGAAGGAAAAATACTACTAAAGAAACTTTCCGAGCAACATTTCCGGGAATGTTCCTTTGGAAACATTTCCGGACATGTTTCCCAATTTGAATTTGCCGCCTTGGAATTCACATGCGCACTTTTGTTTCTAGAAGAACAAAGAACTTCGTTTCGTAGTCGTGCGCTGAAAAATGCACGCATCATGTGTTTTGCTTTCTAATCAAAATCATGGGTCGTTTTAAAAAAAGACGTATTTACAAACACTTTAAAAGTATTGTAGAAGGCAAAAATTTCAGTGTAAATATTGCCGAAGTATCGTACATCAGACACGCGAAAAAAATGTTAAAGCATTTGATGTAAGTAAGTAAGTAAGTAAGTATTTATTGCTCATAATTGCATTACAATTTTAGCAAGGGTTTGGCCAGTAGATTAAATTTACAACATAAATAATATATTTCATAACCAAAAAAAAAACAAGATCCGATATCGCCGGCTGAGGTTCCCGTGGGCGAAATATATCGAGACTCAGATCATAGGGAGGAAAAAACAGCTCGCCTACCATTCAGTCAGTATAAAATGTCTTAAGGTAAAGCAGTTGAGTAGATATTTATACAACTTTTTAGCCATATCGGCCCTGAGGTTTGTCAAGATGTCATGAGGATCCACGCTTTCCAGATTGAAACCCCCTCTGAATTCATTGTAAATGGGACACTCAAACAACAAGTGAGTAAGACTTTCGAATGCCTGAAGATTGCAAACACTGCACAGGATTTTCGTGTCCAATACATAGGTAATCCCCTTGAATGTTATCTTCAGTGTTCGATCAAATGTAGTTCTGAGTTGCAGACTAAACCTCTTTAGATACATGGGCATATCTTCCGTATACAGACCACAACGACCGTCGGTCGACTCGAAAAGGTACTTATACTGGCAGTTGTGTACGGATAATAGAATACTATTCCATTCATTTGTTATGTTTTTCTTCTTCACAACTTGCAGTATATTTTCAACGTACTCGTTATTATTTATAGTTACTTTTGAACAGTCTATGGTGACACCGTATTTTTTTAGAGTCGCATCAAAATTTGAGAGCCAATTCCAGCTTTTATTTGGGACGTCTGAGTTATGCAGTTGTATAATCCTAGTTAGGGCTCGCAAGGGCAACCTGTTAGAAGACATAGAGTTAATTTTTTGGATGTATTGTAATGTTTCCTTGATTAATGTGTAATCTATATTATCGATATTTAGTTCTGTGCGAACAATATAACCTGCTGTATTTTGGTTTAGATAAAAAAGTTTTTTATAGAAAGTTAGTTGATTTTTTTCTAAGTCCGCGTTATGTTTATGACCCCAACAAGCGACACAATAGGTCATTGATGTTTGGATGTAAATCCATTCCGAAACAAATTCGGGCTCAGATAGAGAAAACTGAGAAGAAAAAAGTATACTTTGCAAATTTCAAACAGTAATGTTATGTACTTCTTAATCTTTCTTTATAAGTAATGCCAATGTTTGCCCAATAAAAGTTTTGCATTGAGTTATTTATTTTTATTTCTACAGTGTCTCATTTTAACTGGAACCACCCAAATATTTCGGTTAACATTGAACAAATCAATTCGCTCTTTTCTTCTACGTGTAAAGCTCCAAAATCTGCATCTCTGGGATACTTCACCCTTTTCTTATCCCGAAATCTCAGCCCACTGCGATTAATTAAAGAGGCCAAAAATAAGGAAATCATATTAGGCATTTTTTTATCGAAAAATTTCATGAAGAAAAAATGCTCAGGATGACCCCAAATGGGCAATTTCAGGCCTAAATAAAAATACTGAATTTCTTGAGGAAAAAAACAAAAATATCGAAAAGTTCAATATTTTTGCAACAAAAGGGTTTGATATGCAATAAAAAAACAATTGAAATGAGTTTGTTTGACATTTGCTGGGCAAAATTTTACAATCGGAGAAAAAGTTTAAATTATAAGCTATCACCAAAAATCTTAATAACTCAACTTTTTCTGCGATTGTCAAATTTTGCCCAGCCCTGGCCAAGAGCAAATGTCAAGCAAACTCATTTCAATTGATTTTTATTACACATCAACCCTTTTGTTGCAAAAATATTGAAGTTTCCGATATTTTTGGTTTTTCTTCAAGAAATTCTGTATTTTTATTTTGGCCTGAAACTTTGGATTTACCCATTTGGGGTCATGCTGAGCATCTTTTGTTAATAAAATTTTTCGATAAAAAAATGCCTAATACGATTTCATTATTTTTGGCCTCTTTAATTAATCGCAGTGGGCTAAGATTTCGGGAAGAGGAAAAAGTGAAGTACATATGAGACAAATGCAGTTTTTGGAGCTCTACATGTACAAAAAAAGAGCGAATTGATTTGCTCAATATTGACTGAAATAGTTGGGTGGTTCCAGTTAAAATGACACATACTGTACAGGGTGTCTCAGAACGCTCGCAATATTTTAATGGAGTATTCACGATTAAATTTTGAGTTAATTCGTGTTTTTGAAAATTTCCAGGATCCAATAATTCTCGAGTTATAACGGATTTGAGAGGACCAATCAGCTTTCAGCTCTGAATTGCTTCAATAGGCAATTTAATGTTAAATGCACTATTTCCTAGGTAACAAGATACTATCAATGAAAATTTAATATTGTTGTATCTTGTTACCTAGGAAACAGTGCATCTAACAATAAGTTACCTTATAAAGCAATTCAGAGCTGAAATCTGATTGGTCCTCCCAAATCCGTTATAACTCGAGAACTATTGGACCCTGGAAATTTTCAAAAACACGGATCGACTCAGAATTTAATTCTGACTACTCCATTAAAAGGTGGTGCGAGTGTTCTGAGACACCCTGTATACAGGGTGATTCAGGTATGCAGTCATTAATTTTCAGGGGTGATTCTACATCGAAAAATATGAAGAAAAGTTCTTATAAACATATGTCCGGAAATCGCTCCTAAGGGGGCTACGGTCCTCGGAAGGGGGCACCCAAACTTCGGTTATTATTGAATAAATCAGGAACCGTTTGGGTTAAAGCGATGAGTTTTTGCACACTGTCTGATATCAATAAGCTCCATCAGATTATGCTATCAGCAAAAAGCGAATTTTACTAGGGGCGTTCGAAATAGGGGGGGCTTGTGGATTTTTTTACCAAATTTTTTTAATGGGCCATTTTTTGACATTTCCTCACCGGCATATGGTTGTCTGACTAAAACTACATAAAAAAGCTCCTCTTATTGTTACTCCATAGGACTAACCGTTTTCGAGAAAAGTCGAATCAAAAATTTATCTGCATTGACCGGGCTGATCAAGAAGGGACAATTTATTTATATTAAATTACAAAACTGAACGGATCCTAAAAATTAGTAACTAAAGTAATCTGGTGATGCTTAATAATGTCAGATAGTATGCAAAAACTTAATGAGTGACTAAATAAAAATCGAATTTTCGACGCCCCCTTCAGGGGGCCCCGTAGCACCCTTAGGAGCGATTTTCGGACACTTGTTTATAGGAACTTTTCTTCATATTTTTCGATGTAGAATCACCCCTGAAAATTAATGACTGCATACCTGAATCACCCTGTATAAAAAAAACAGAAACAAAATAAAAATCTTTAGTGACTGGGAGTTTGTGGGCGCCCGGAAAATTTCCGGAATTTCCGGGAATATTTCCCGGGAATCGTCCATCTCTAACCCTC
Organism: Pycnomerus fuliginosus; assembly: GCA_963924575.1. Taxonomy (NCBI): domain Eukaryota; kingdom Metazoa; phylum Arthropoda; class Insecta; order Coleoptera; family Zopheridae; genus Pycnomerus; species Pycnomerus fuliginosus. Next base: position 25,432,471 of record OZ004622.1, read on the forward strand.
ACTGACATCTTGTTTTGTAATGACCACGTAACTTATGTCAATCTTATGTTAACGAACATGGCTGTGCATTGCCTGTGATTTTCTTTGTGATAAAAACAACGTTTTTGTGATAAACCTATTTTATTCAATGTTTTATATATCTGTTTTTATCTGTAAAAATTGGTTAAACAATAACCATAATAATATTTTGCCATGTTAAGTTAAGTTAATCTCTCTCATTCTTTGGCAAGTCACGTGTCAAAAACTAACAATAAAAATTGTGATAACTTGTTATAGAATTCCCTGAGGATGCCTGTAAGGCGAACCATGTAGGAAAGTAGACAATAAATTTATGCACTTTACTATAATAAAAATCAGTGCATACTCACCAATCGCAAAAAAGAAAAAACAAGGTCATATTTATGGTCGACCAGCATAGATAGCTTCGCCCCTCGCCTGTGATGGTTGAACCAATCACAAGTCGAGAAATGGTTCCACGCGGATGAATACGTATAAATGACGTGTCCTATAATAACGTGAACATAGGAGAGAAAGCTATAGAACCTACATCACCATTCATGAGTCTATCTCTAGAACTTATAAATGACGATACTCTCCACGGCATCTAACATCTGCACCTTGTTCACAATACAAACTAACTTAATATTATCACTTATTCTATGGTCATTTTCTAAAGCATGTAGGGCAACACTGGATTTCTCCGTCCTACCATATCTAAGGTGGGCTAAGTGCTCTTTAAATCTGGTGTTGAGAGACCTTCATGTTTGACCTACAAACTTTAGATCACAATTTTGACAATTTATTTCGTATATGCCAGACTTTTCGCTATTCCCTACTTTATATTTCGGGTTGCCTAAAATGTTTTTAAGTTTGTTTACAGATCTGAAAACTGTACTTAAATTTTGTTGAGCAAAAAACCTTGTCAAACCTCTTGTCAATTGAAGTTCAAAAAGTAATGCAACAAATTTTAAGTCTTGTTTTTGTTCTTCGGAACGAAAATTCGTGACATTTGACACTTGTTGTTTAAATTTTAGCTTCCTAATAATGTTATCTACTAAATGAGAGGTTCGAATCCGTTGTTTTTCGCTATATCTTTAATTGTTTTGAGTTCTTTCTGATATCTTTCCTTGTTGAAAGGAAAATTCAGAAGACGATGTGCCAAAAAATAGTTTTGCCTCATGCAGAGTTTTGCAAGTCGGATATACTCGTCAAAGACCTCTCGCGAGAGATCGTTAGACTCAAGTAAATTCCTTAGGAAGTGAAGTATTTGTGGGAGGGGAACACATCAAAAGAAACTAGTATTTCATCTGTTTTTAACTCCACATGTAAACTCCAAGGAGTTGCTGACCGAAAAACTGGGTTGTTTAACAGATAAATACCTAAATTACTAAATTCTTTTACCAACCAATTCGACCGCGAACAATGTCGACAGACTCTTAGAAAAGACACTCAAAATAGGTTTGTGAAGGCTTGTATCCCACTCGAGTCGTTTTAATAAAGAGATTTTCACGTTCAATTTGATTTTTTTTGATAAAACTTGTGAGAATCTATCCACATTGTGAGCGGCCCAGGGCCATTATTTTATCTCCTGAGCGTACAAGGACGTCTTAACCGACAGAGGAACCAACCTCAAAACCGAAAACATAAGCTGGAATTGTAAATAAAACGTACATTTTTGCTTTTGTTTTCGCCTATTTTGTTGCCTAAATTGGCCATTTTATAATGCCTAAAATATGGTTTTATTTTGCCTAACTATCCAGTATCTAGTAATCAGGTTGCCGCATTTGTGAAATGTTTTCTTCACATCAGACACCATTTTAAATTATGAAAATATATGTGGGATCGATTTTGTGCTAAGTTTTTCTCGACCTTCAATATCATAGACACCATTGTATTGGGGGGATTCCTTCCCATTTTGAGGCAAGGACCATTGCTAATTCAGTCATCGACTCTTTCGAAATAATCCTTCTTGTCCAAAATGACTACTTTATTATTACCTTTGTCTGCCTTTACATAAAAACAATCTTTCGAGCGTAATTGTTTAATAGTTTCCTTTTCTGCTTTATTAATTTTGTGAAACTTGTTATTTCTGATGTTTTTCGAAATTTGTTGTTTGCATGTTTCTCTTATGAAATTCTTTGAAGGTTCGCTCAAATGTCCAATGCAAGATTCAACACGTTCATCAAAGAATTTCTAGAGGATGGCAGTGTAAAGTTAAGCCTTTTGTTTAGAAGATCTCTTTACTAGTAAACGACTCGCTCGATTGATTTTCAACACTGTTTATGGATTTCAGAGATTGTTGCTTCTTTACTCTTGTTAAGTACATTTACTTTTTTCTGAAATTTGGACCAGGCACACACCTCCCTATAAATTTGTGATCTATCAATTTTGACGAAACTTTCACGTGTGAAAGAAGTGTCAATTAGAAGTATATTGATACCCATTCGAAACTGTTAAGGTCAATAGATCCGCAGTAATTCAGTATCCTAACTTAACTTAATGTAAAAATCCTGTATAAGATATTATATCCCATAAGCCGTTCTAGAAGAAATATCTCCGTGTTCTTTTGCTGCGTTATACACCCTTTAACCTCATCTCGCTTTGTCTAACTTTTATTGGTTAATAGAGGCAATACACAATTATCATTACAACAAAACATATAAAAACGCAGAAAGCACAACATTTTCATTTTCAATTTTACTAAGTATAGCGGTACCCATGTACCTACCTATAGTGCTAGAGTGTACAATCTAGTGTATACTCTAGTACTATACATTTTCTGGTACGTATCTACCAGCAGCATCAGAGATCGTAGTCAATAATTGATTTGAGGGATATTTAACGTTGGCCTCGTGACGAGCATACCCTAAATACCACAGAACACTTGCTATGTGGCAGCATGTTCCAAGTGTCCTAGAGCCAGATTTGCACTGACAATAATAATCTGTTATAGGCCCATTCTCAAATTGTAACTGTTCGTTATCTGCCATTTGAAAATGAGGTATATAGACGATCCATAGAAGATATTTTACAGAATTAGAAAATCTTGAAAATACTCGCACTCTCAGTAAACCTGGTTCATTCTGGAGGGCTTCAAAAATAAATTGATCTTCTTGTTGCCTCCTAAGTTTGTCCTGAACGTAGCCGGGGGCTAAACGGACTTGATACACCCCGACTGTTAAGTCTCGTAAATATTCGGTGGTAAGAACGGGAAAATCGTCCAAAACTAAAATATTTAAGGGTATCCATCTATTATTCTCGAATCTTCTTAAATGGAGTTGTTCATCCTCCACCCTTCTCCTTAAAGCATTTTCTCTAGTTGACCGATCTTTTAAAGTTTGTGCATATTCAATAGTTGCTTGTTGCATTTGTATTGGTGGGAAGTATCTATTAATAATTGCACAACAAATCTTCAAAAAAACATTTAAATGTGGCACGTGATGCATCCCAATAGCATGCTTGAAAAATTGAAAGCAACTTTTCAGATGTCCATTTCTCGCTTCAACTACCCATCTTGTTTTTGTTACTAGTCTTGCCTCATTCGCGTCTTCAGTGGATAATTGTCGCTCACCTCGAGGGAGAACTGGCGGCATTCTATGTATTATTCCCAGGTCATTTAAAAAGTTTCTCAGATCCCGATACCCGGCGTCTAATATAAATATATCGCCTTCTTCCAACCATTGCCTTAACATTAACCTTTCCGCGGCTTCTTGATATTGAGGATTTTCTCCCTCTATATGGTCTCTTAAAATAGCGGCATCGTTATTTTTTGAATCTGAAAAATAGGGCCCGTATACTTCCAATATATAGCCATCAGGAGCAACAATCATTTCGGGTTTAACAAGATGATAGCCTTTGTAGATCGAATAAGACTGACGAAGCGCTTGAAAGTTGGTGCTTCGTTCAATGCGCAGGTAAGTACCGTCAATGTATGCAATAACCTTTGACTCTTCAGGGTTAGGATTATATAATTCGTTTGCAAAACCGGTCACATGATTGTTTATATAATTTTCACGAGTTATACAATTCACCCCAATATTCTCCTGAATAAATCGAGCGAGGCTACATCTCACAACAGTAACTTTCAAACTTACTGCTTGTCTGCTACTATAAGACATTAAAACTTTTAAGCACGAGTCGGATAATCCATGTTTCATTTTCATTAAAAACATAAGTAAATCCTTTTTAGTTACTGTTCGATTTCCATTGTACACTCTTACTTCATCGTCACAAAACGTGTACAGCTCCAAAAATTGTTCTTGGTTTAGATTGCTCAACGTTTTGAAATCATCATCGCGAAAGTTTTCTTCGGATTCAAAATGTTTTTTGAATTCTTCCGCGGCAGTAAGTCTCAAAGCCGCGAACCACTGAGTTACGTCTCTTTTAGACATCGTAACAGCCCTTTGATGTCCTGTTAAGGTTTCCGCGACTTGTTTTTTAATATTTCCATCATCATCATAATGAACTGGACAACAGAGAGTAGCACTTGTAATAAATAAGTTCCGATCAACATATAATTTAACTCGTACCGAAAATGAAACCCTCTCAACGTTTCTTCTAGTTCCACAGATAAAACATCTATGGAATCTTTGAGTCACACAATTGAATATCAATCGATCCTCGTCGTCAACTTCTAATTCCCTCACTACTTCTCTATAACAATTTTTATGAATGACTTCGTTAATACCAATTTCTCGAGCTTCTAAATTATTTTCATGTCGACGAATTGAAAGTAATTCCACATGTCTAGCGTTCATATTTTCAGCATTAAATCTTTGGAAGCTTCGAGGTCTACCTCCGCCATCGCACATGTAGCATCGCTGCATTATAAAGCTATTGGCAGAAGAAAAAGTTTCTACCTTCCGATGTTGAAAATATATTTTTCTACTTACGGTCTCTATGAATCCGTCCTTTTTTACCACCAAAATCAAGAAATAGACACCTACTTTACAAAATGCTTCAGACAAATCGCAATATTTTGACAACTGATGATGACGTTTTCTCATTTGATTCTCAATGCTTACTTTGCTAATGTTTTTTTTTATTTGTGAAAAAACAAGAGTTGGAAAACACTGAAAATATGCACTGATTTGGCCGGGAATAATATCCTTGATAAAATTAAATGATATAGAACAGCTATACAACGGTATTAAAAATTACGGGAGTGTTCCTTCACAAACTGGATAAAAATATTCGACTTTTCCGTAAAACGCAGTTAGGACACCCTGCATCGAATTACTGCGGATCTATTGACCTTAACAGTTTCGAATGGGTATCAATATACTTCTAATTGACACTTCTTTCACACGTGAAAGTTTCGTCAAAATTGATAGATCACAAATTTATAGGGAGGTGTGTGCCTGGTCCTTTGGCGTTAATAGAAACAAACATTTGTCTCTGGAATTCGCACCATTGTACAAAATCTAGTTCATCTAACTTATAAGTAAGTTTCTTAAACAACTCATATGCTTGCAATTCAAGCATACTTCGTTTTGCATACCAATGTCTATCAATTTCCAAATCGAAAAATACCAGTTAAAATTTAAACAACAAGTGTCAAATGTCACGACTTTTCGTTCCGAAGAACAAAAACAAGACTTAAAATTTGTTGCATTACCTTTCGAACCTCAATTGACAAGAGGTTTGACAAGGTTTTTTGCTCAACAAAATTTAAGGACAGTTTTCAGATCTGTAAACAAACTTAAAAACCTTTTAGGCAACCCGAAAGATAAAGTAGGGAATAGCGAAAAGTCTGGCATATACGAAATAAATTGTCAAAATTGTGATCTAAAATATAGGTATGTTGGTCAAACACCTCTCTTACCACCAGTTTTAAGGAGCACTTAGCCCACCTTAGATATGGTAGGACGGAGAAATCCAGTGTTGCCCTACATGCTTTAGAAAATGACCATAGAATAAGGATAACATTAAGTTAGTTTGTAGTGTGAACAAGGTGCAGATGTTACGTTATTATAGGACACGTCATATTTATACGTGTTCATCCGCGTGGAACCAATTCTCGACCTGTGATTAGTCCAACCGTCACAGGCGAGGGGCGGGGCTATGCTGGTCGATCACAAATATGACAGTTTCTCCGAGGGTTGTGCTGCTTAGCTTTGAGAATGAGCACATTGTGTTCGAAACGTGTTAGATGTGTGAACAAGTTTTTCGGTGTAGTGGGGTGTTTCTAGTGATAGTGCATTTTTCCACCAAAGTTGTCCAATTTTTCCATTGGGTTGTTTAAAACTGGGTCGACAGATTTTCTCTAATATTTTATATGTGATGTAATTCGATCAAATGTTAAAAAAAATTGACCTAATGACCTATATGTTTTGCATTAAATTACAATCAAATGAAATCTGCTTGCAATGATCGCTAGCTCCATCTCGTGATCCACGCGCTAATTATTTTATATTATTGTAACTTTTTATGTTGTCAAGCGAAATTCGATCCTTAAGTCCCAAGATGCAGGGTGTGCAAATTGTTGCAAAAAAATTTTTTTTTTGCTATACTGACAATTTCGTACCTGGAGCGTAGATGTAGGTAACCAGGTGAATACTCTTTCTCGCGAGTAGGATACCGCACTGTTTTTTGCAGATGTGAATGATATTTGCTGGTGCATCTAATCACCTCTGAAATATTGTTTTTTCCCAGCCGGTTAAAAAAGTGGGCGTTATTTTCCCTTAGGTCAGAAAAGTAACTGATGATGTAATTTTTATGTAAAACTATACCGGCGAGAGAATATTTAAGAAAATTTACGAAAATGATATCTGGTTGACAGTCTTAAAACAGTGTTAAATTATGCCGTAATGGACTGGCTGGGAAAAATAGTATATTTCAAACCAAGGTAAGAAAGTGCTCTCTTGTAGACAGCGCGCAAAGTCTACAAGAGCACTTTTTTTACCAGGGTATGCATATTATTTTTTTCCCAGCCAGTCCTATTACGTCATAATTTAACACTTTCAAAATAATTACAAATCAATAAAAATAAATATTTTGTTAACTGTTTGTTTTAAAACTGTCGACCATGTGTCATTTTTGTAAATTTTCTTTAAATATTCAGTCGCTCCTGATTGGCCAAAATGCCCATTAAAGGACCTTTAACTTTTAGTGCCGAAGCATATGCGCAGGCACTGTAATTTTAGTGAATTCGCTCGCTCGCTCGGCCGGCCGTCCGTCTACTCTGTCCATCGCATAACTTGAGAACGAAAGCAGATATCGAGCTGATATTTTGTACACATGTGTATACCCCAAAAATCTCGGCGAGGGTTGTTTTTGCGCCATATCGGACCAGGGAGGTGGGAGTTACGGGTGAAAAACTGAAAGAAATTACAATTTTCGATGTTTGATCGCGAACGCTGCCTCAACGCTTGAAGCTAGTGCAAAAGTTTGTAAAGAGGAATTGTCGGCAATGAAAAGATCTACAAAAAAGTCCGCGACGGCATATAGCTATCTACGATGGGTAGCCCACCGAGATCGTTTTTGTGTTTTAATTTTTGACGAAAATACCTTCAGTGGCTTATTGTCGGCTATCCGTAACAGATATTTATATGCTGTCGCCGACATTTTTCCCTTATATACGATTTTAATCCATCTTCAAGCGTTTAGGCAGTGTTCGCGGTAAAAGCGCGTGAATGCGAGGTTTTTTTCGGGACCGAAAAATTATTAATTGTAATAACTCGAGAACCAGTGGAGATATTTTACTGAAACTTGATATGTGTTTTTGACGTACAAGTCTGTTGAAGGTGGGGGGGGTGTCAATCTTGGGGGATGAAATTTAGGGGTTGAAAATCACAAAAATACGAAAACTTCTCAAATATTAGGGGTTGAAACTCGAAATTTCACATAAGTGTTGCTTGACATTCAAGCAATTCGATAACTTTTAATCAATGGCCCAGAAAAAGTTTTGAGCATATATTTAGTTCTTAGACTCTTAGATCACCTACGACAGGAAGAGAAAAAAATTGCACCTCTAAAACTCAACCCCTTGAACCTTGAAACAAAAAATTCACTTAGAGGAAATGTAACCCTTGGACCACCTACCGGAGGAAACTAATTGAACACAAACAATTGCACCCCTGAAACTCGCCCCCTTTCAACCTCCAACCACAAAAACTGGACTTGGAGGAAATTTAACCCTTACATCGCCTACAACCGAAAGAGTTGAATTGAACTGGGGGGCATTTCACACCCCAAAAATTTGTACACCACTGCCGAATTTTCAGGGCACTGCCGTAAATTTGTACACCACTGCCGACTGTGAAGTCCCCCGACAGCCTAAATTTGCTCAATTTTTACAACCACTGCCTAACATTTCTCACTAACACTGCCGAAAATTTGTACACCACTGCCGACTGTGAAATCCCCCCCAAATTGAACAAAAAAACTACGCCCCTAAAACTCACCCCGATCAACCCCGAAACACAAAAAAATGACTTGGACGGAATTTAATCCTTTTAACACTCATTATCACAGCAGACTATTTTGAACGCAAAAAATTGTACCCCCAGTGTTCAACCCTCGAACACAAATAATTGACTTTGGATGAAATTGAGCCCTTGGACTATCTACAACAGAAATAGACTAACTGAACGCAAAAAGTTGCAACCCCGAAAACCACCCCCTTCAACCCCCAAATACGAAATTGACAAACATAAATAATTGACTCGGTGGAAATTTAACCCTTAGACTACTTGTTACTGTAAGAAACTAATTGAGCGCAAATGAATTTAAGATTTGGACCACTGTTATTGGAGGATAGGTACCAAGTAAGCGACCCCGAAACCCACCCCCTTCAACCCCTGAGGATAATTGGATGGAAAAAAATGCAGCAGTGAAGCGGCTGGAACCTCCCCATCGCGTGGATCTTTGCCTTGGGTTTCTAGTCGAATTAGCAAAGAAAATGTATGACTGGTTTCCATAATGGTTTTAGAACTTTTTTAGAACATACAAATTGAAACATTCATTAGAGAAAAGTAGGTATAAGTAAGTCCTTTTTAGGCAGTTCTAAAACCGTCGTTGAAACCAGTCTTATACAATTTCTGTGCTAATTCGGCTAGAAACACAAGTCAAAAATCCACGCGATGGGGAGGTTCCAGCCGCTTCACTGCTGCATTTTTTTTGAAACCAGAATTTGAAGACCTTTCTGATGGTGACAAATCTTTCAAAAACTTGTTTTGGGTGGTTAAATAAGTGAATAATTTAAAGTTGGACATTGGTGTGCCAAAACGGCACTTTCCGTGGGCCGATTGAATCCAAAATTTGTTCAGCTCTTTGACCTGAAATACAATCCCCATGTGCAAAATTTCAGCTAAATCGGTTCAGGGGCTTGGGCTGTACCGCGATTTTAAAGTCCGATAAAAATCAATTTTTTTTTAATTTTTGGTCAAAAGGGCACTGAGAGTGAATACATTTTTAGAAGCAGAATTTGAAGGCCTTTCCTATCGTGACGTGAAAAATGGGGGTTTGCATTTAAAATTAAAAAGTTGATGTGCCAAAATGGCATTTCTAGTTGCGCGATTGGCTCCAAAAGCTTTTCAGATCTAAGTTGGGTTATGAGATGCCTACGCACCAAATTTCAGCTAAATCGGTCTAGTAGTTTTGGCTGTGGCGTGTTTACAAACGTACGTACGTACACACACACAGACACATTTTGAAAACCGCTTTTTTGGGTTCCTGAGACCCCAAAACGTGAAGATCTGGTGCTATCTCAAATTCGAAAATTTTAGTGATTGTAGTAACCTCCCATTTTTTTAAAATTGTGATGGAGTTGGGGAGGTTAAAATTGCACTCCCTTCAACCCCCAACACCAAAAATTGACTTGGCGGAAATTTGATGCTTGACCTATACATATGTACTTACAACTGGAAGATACTAATTGAACGCAAAAAAAAATCATCAATTGATACACTCTCACGAATTCTTTATCATGAGCATATGCTTCGGCACTACTACTAGGTGCAGATTACATCTGCACCCAAAACCACCAAGTCCAACTCGATATATGAATCATTCACGGTGAATAAACATCTACAGGGATATACATCGCATTGATGTACATCTTCCGTTGGCTTTTATTATGAAATCGGCCGTTGTTATTAAAGGGACATCTGAACTACCTACTCGAATACACGCTTTTTCGTCTTCATAGCCTATATGTAGATGTGAAATTTAAATGACAGTAGTAAAGGACCCTATACAATAAGGCAACCCCTTGGTCCATCTCTACCAAATTTTAAATTTTGGTAAGCGAGGGATAGATGAATGTTTGGGGGAAAAATAAAAGTTTAGTATCTACTAGTTTTCGAGAAAAAAATTCGTGAAAATTGCCATTTTCTCGGCCCATATGTATTTAGAGCCACATAAAAATGTGACCGCCTGGGAAAATTTCTATATATTTGTATTCAAAATCAAAGTTTAGTGTCGTCCAGATTGATTTTCAATTTATTTCCGGGCCACTATCGTATTTCCTATTTTCTTTATAGCTATCCAGGATGTAAGGTGATTTCATAATGACTTTATGAGCCCATGTTATATGAGCCTTGAAAAACTCGGAAAAGAATTGTTTTAAATATTTAGTTCCACCAACAAAAAAATTGAATTAAACCTCACAAAAATCACTATTCAATCCAATAGCTGTAATCTGCAGAACTATCCAGTCAACCATGAACCCATGCAATTTTTTACCAACAAAAACTAAAACACAGGACACTCACCTTGCGGCAATTCTCCAAGGCCGTACATTGGGTATAAATACGGCGACTTCCCATATCTGGCAAGGGAATCGGAGTATAGTTTTATGCGTCTAATAGTTTCGGAAGCTGGCTTTTTAAGGTAGTCATCGTCTCGAAATAAAGCTAAAGCGTGTCCCGTAAAATCCTGAGTATTCTTGTCTAAACCAAATTTGTCGTAGAGAGCCTGCATATCCGATGTGTTTCCATCAAAGTCCTTCCAGGTCTTGGGGTCGTCTTCCTGGAAGTCTTGTACGTAAACCAAGAAATTCTTAAACCTCCTTTTCTCGAACATTCCCATTAGGTCGGATGTCAAAGCTTCTTTTTGATCCACTGGAACCTGTGTTGCAGTGTTAGTTCAAATAGTGGAAATAGGGGGTGGGTTTTCTTATCTCGGCACCATTGCTAACTTTAAAAAATTGGAGGTGTCCATCTTAAAGTGGGCTAAGTAGAATTAAATGAGGAGGATATAACTCAAAATCGATCCCACGAAAAAAACCTTTTAATAAAGTGTACCTAGGTTTCAGCCATGCAAGGCCATCATCAGCACTAAAATAACAATGAAAAGTTACACATAAAATGGAGAGAAAGTCTTACCTAAACGGCCATGTCGGTCATGTCGAAAGTAGGACCACTGACCGACATGGCCGATTAGGTAAGACTTTCTCTCCATTTTATGTGTAACTTTTCATTGTTATTTTAGTGCTGATGATGGCCTTGCATGGCTGAAACCTAGGTACACTTTATTAAAAGGTGTTTTTTTTTTTTTTTCGTGGGATCGATTTTGAGTTATATCCTCCTCATTTTATTGCTAACTTTGTTAGTGCTGAAGATACAAAAATATACAGGGTGCTCCATTTGAAAAGGTTGAGAAAAACAACTTTTTCTACAAACACTATTAAAAACAGTTGTTTTAACGTTTGTTGACAATTGTTAAAAATGACATTTTATTATATCAGTATTAAAAGTCATTTACTTTTAACATTTATGTTAAAAGTGATTTATTTTTAACACTCAGTGTTAAAAGTGACAATGCAACAACAATTAAACAAGCCCTGGCAACAAATTGTCACTATACTTTAGTTACAGCGAATTTCATGGACGTTTTCAACTAATAATATGAAAACTTTTGCTTTTAATCGTGTTTGTAGAAAAAATAGTGTATGATATGCGTGTTAAAAGTGATTTTATTTTGTTCGAAGGGATGGGCCACTCCGCTGCGCGTCGTGTTCCAAACTTCCCTTCTCACAAAATAAAATACCACTTTTAACACTTATATCATAAATAACTATTAAATTTTTCAAATTTTGAAAATTAATTTTAACACCCTTCGAGCCTCTACAAGGTCCTCGTCTTATTTTCGTATAAAAACTGCATTTGCGTAAATGGCGAATTTTTAAGTGGAGTGTGTTCCCAACCAAAGATTCAAGAGCCATAACATTTTAGGGGCGAATAAGGGCTATTAAAGAAATTGTAAATATACCGGGAATTCCATTTAAAAAAATTCACTATGAATGATCAAAAATATTTTACTGAAATGCGTCTTCCTTCATAGTTTAAGAATCACATGGTTTCAGCGTTCCCAATGGTGGGCCACAAAAAATTCACCACCCTGTATGTACCGTTCGTTTCATTCCAGGCGCCGTATAGGGAAATAACACGGGAAAAGTGTTTTTATTTTTTGTTTGCTCCTGAAACTGGTTCCGGCCAAATCTGAGTAATACGGTCAATGGGCCTCAGTGTCCTCTACGCATGAAAAAAAAAATGGACCTGAAATGCCCCCTTCTTAAAACGGGAGGACCGGTTGAAAATTGGAATTTTAAATTTCGCGGGCGTCAATTCAGCGCTGTTTGACATCTCCGAATAAGGTCACTAGATACGCACCGCTTCGCTTCTAAGGTAGCGTCATCCCATTCCGAAAAAAATAGTGCCAGAACTGTAAGAGAGGTCTAGACAAAGACCACAAATCTGGGGATTTCTACCGCTTATGGTTGCCGGTGTCTGTCAATTTGACACCTAATCTGTTTGACACTGTCAGGATTGGTCAGGATCACATAACCCTGTCACCTGAAATTTTTTTTGCTTAATTTTTAATTTAATGGAGGCATAAATAACACTGAAATTGTGTGACGGTGCCCCTTTCTTGTGTTTTGGTCACCGGTCACTTAAGTAGAGGACAGCCTCCACCCTGCAAGGTCAATCGGTTGCCTCGATTGATGCTCCAAGTCCAGGTGCGATTTTCCCACCCCCTTTATTTCCTCAAATAATAAGAAGTTATGTTTTGTGCTGCAGCTTATTACTCGGACGCGCGACTGTCCGTCCGCTTGTTAACATTGGCACGAGTCGATTAAATTTTCTTGCCGACTCCTGCTAATGTAATCTCGTACCCGGAGACCCATGAACCTATGGTTGTGAAAAATATAAGACAGTGACTGACCCCTGGAAATGAGAATCTGGCATAGACTATTGAATTGCAACTTGTCGAGTAAGTATAAATAGAAATATTTATTTGCTTATGTTTCGTACATTTAAATATCACAAAACATTCATAATTTTCTCCATATATCTAGAGGTGTGGTAATACCGATACTTCCAGGTGCAGATCCTTCTTGAGGCTGTGTTTGTAACCAACAAAGAAGTCACCCTGGTAAAAATGCAGCTACAGAGAAGATGTTTAAGTGGCATGAACATAATCTCATTTTAACATTGTTTACATCACATAAATAAATTCTTCTTTGATCACCCTCAGTTAATTTCAGAATTTTATTTCACCGCTCCTGCTTGTTATTATTGGAAATACCTAAAACAGGATACATTTGAGCCATATAAAAAGTACGTATGTAACCTTACTCTGAGGGGCTTCGAAAAAATTTACGCCTCTTTTTCTGGCCTTTTCGTCGGTCAGTGCAGGACTTTACAGCACATGCGAAACTCATCGTCAAAGAAAACGGAATATTGATGAATAAATTGTAGGTTAAACAAACCAAACAAGTAACTGCTTGACACTTCGCAGACAAAATCGACAACTGTCAATAAATCACTATCCCAAAGGTTTTTCCGTCACGTCACCGTGGGTTACGTCAAACACTACTCATCTCTTTATTTCCATATGTCCATCGCTTACATTGCTGGACCATGGCGCTACCTTAGAACCGAAGCGGTTCGTATCTAGTGACCTTATCTCCGAAAACTAAACTTCCAGTGCACTGTGGTATAATACACCGCATTTCTTGGCCAAAATAGGTTTTTTCAAAATGTTGAAAATAATAAAAGTAATCTAATTTTTTAATAGTCAATATATTGACTGAATTGAGATTAGATGGCTTTTCTTGTGCACTACAACAGAATCTGTTTAAAACATAGATCAAAGTGGCCTGCCGTCACAAAATCGACTCCGCGACACGTCACCTGACAAAATTTGTTCGCGTTTCGGCAAACATCTTTGTGCCTTTGGTGTTTAGAAAAGTGGCAAAAATTATGGAATATAGCCAACAAGGTATGTAGAAAACACTTGTGTACTGTGGACACTAAAATTTTTCATTACTGCATTTCTACGTTAAAAAGACTTCGAGGTGTTTTTAACCATTTAAATTCATGAAATTTACAATTCTTGTAATCATTAAAAAAAATGTTAGAGTTTGTTAGTAAAATGCGCTATCAGGAATTAAGCACAGCCTATCTGGCAACAATTTGATGTGCTATTTAACTGCGTCTACCTGCGTTTTTAAAGAAAATAATTTTTTTCAGATTTGCGGAATGATGAACTGTTTACAATTTGGCGGAATGAATCGGACCATAAATTAAAAGTAACGGCGGTATTAAATTTTGTTCTGAGTAAATTCAACGATTCATCATTTTCTGACACAACTAAGATTGATTTAGAAGAAAAATCCAGGATATTTTGTGTAAACTGTTATATAATATATAATATATAAATATAATATAATATATATATGTATATAATATATAATAATTATTGATCAATAAACACAATTCGTTATCCAAAGTCACTCCGTTTGTAGTTATTAATTTTGGCCAAGAAATGCGCTGTGTTATACCATAGTGCAGTGGCGGCTTTCACAATTTCTTGAGTTTTCGCTAACGTCATTTAGTTACTTTTTTAGAATTTCTACAAATTATTGAGTGAATTCTGAGACGAAATAAACCGGCGCATTTTTGCAATAGTCCCAGAGAGTCTTGGTGTCAGAAACTTTACTAAAGAAAAGACACTATGAAGGTAACCTCACAAAAATTTGGTCTTTGTTCGCTACAACCAGGCCGCATTTATTAACATTTTAATTCTCGAGGTAATGGTGGGTTTATGCTCATTTAACACCTAACATTTAACATTTATGATTTACCATTTAAGATTTAATCAAAATCTGCGACGTTTATGTTGAAAATTAAAATGTTAAATGTAACCAATCACAAGACCTTTTGACATCACATGATAGCAAGGTTCAACGTTACTCTTTATGTTTTTTAAAATTGTATAAGGTTGGGGAGGATAATAAAAAATGTCCTACCACTGGGAATTGCCATTATGCAAGAAATGGATTTCCAGGCATTTTGTTTCTATTCTTTGTTTTTGAAGCTAGCCGAATCTTTCTTCCATAATTGTGGGAACTGCCGAACTAACCCAATTAATTAATTGTTCATCATCCCACTCAGTGTCCATTATTATTGTTGTATCGTACACTCACCACTCACGAAAAATGAAAAATAAGGAAAAACAAACAATGGGAAAACAAATTCAAATTAAAAACCCTTAAAAAAATCACCAATTTCACGCAAGCGCACATGTCATTACACATAAAATTTAAGATTTTAGATTTAAGAAAGTTCAAGTTAACGATCTTTCAAGGCCATCCCCTAAATGTTAAATACGGTAAATCTTGCGTAAACTTGCAATGAGTACTTCTATGTAATAACGTCACTTTTAACTACATAAATCTTAAGTGGTAAATGTTGAATGTTAAATGTTAAGTGAGCATAAACCCACCATAAGTCTCTGTTTATAGTTAAAACTGTCTTAATCGTTGTTTTGCTTCAGTTATGAATATTTTCACTGGAATATCACAGACTACGAGAAGGGTTGGTTGAATGAGGAAATGGCCAATATTCAGTTACCATGAACCTGGTACCAAATTCTGTTAAAGAATAACAATATGGAGAGCCACTAAAGGCTAGGTAGCACAGAAGGTAAGGCAAAGGTCTTGCTTAAAAGTTGGTGTGTCGATAGACCTTACGAGTCACAGCGAAGACAAGGATGGTTCTGATATTTAGGGTGGATACGCCTTACCAAGCACCTGTAAGGCTGATGGAAAAGGCACCTGCAGTCTCCACTCCAAGGCCTGGAAGCTGGTGGTGATGGCCTTGCCTAGACTAGTGGCTTCGGCTGTGCCGAGGAATCTGTTGCAGGAGTTACCATGCCCTGCTTGTCCCCTGGGACAAGATGTGCCTTTGCCCCAACAGTTATTTAACCGCGGAGTGCGTGTTTGGAGTGTGGACGAAGATATGTAACTGGCTTGCCAAATTTTAATTGTTTTATTCTAAAAATGTTAATAATTAATAAAATAGCATACCTAGGTCTTATGGGCCTTATTTTCTAGATATTTTAGTTGATAATTCACAATTTAATGTTGAAATTTTGAATAAATTCTTGAATAATCAAATTAGCGATTTTATGACCGCTATATGCTGTACCGACTGCTCATATAAATGAAACTATATAACTTAGATAATTATTGTCACTACAATATCTCTTGAAGATAAGCACATCAAAAATATAAGCAGCAAAAATTTTATTATTTACTTACTATTTATTTTATTTGTTATTAGACTGGACTGTAAGGTGAGAAAGTAATAAAGTTCCTCGCGAGGATTCAATTTACAAAACAAATATAGCAAAACAAGGTGGTAGGTTGCAAAATGTTCATGAATATTGGCCATTTCCTCATTCGACCAACCCTTCTCGTAGTCTGTGCTTCCAGTGAAAATATTCATAACTGAAGCAAAACAACGATTAAGACAGATTTAACTATAAACAGAGACTTGCCTCGAGAATTAAAATGTTAATAAATGCGGTCTGGTTCTAGCGAAGGAACCAAAGACAAAATTTTTGTGAGGTTACCCTCATAGTGTCTTTTCTTTAGTAAAGTTTCTGACACCAAGACTCTCTGGGACTATTGCAAAAATGCGCCGGTTTATTTCGTCTCAGAATTCACTCAATAATTTGTAGAAATTACAAAAAAGTAAGTAAATGACGTTAGCGAAAACTCAAGAAATTGTGAAAGCCGCCCCTGGAAGTTTAGTTTTCGGAGATGTCAAACAGCGCTGAATTGATGCCCGCGAAATTTAAAATTCCAATTTTCAACCGGTCCTCCCGTTTTAACAAGGGAGCATTTCAGGGCCATTTTTTTTTCATGCGTAGAGGACATTGAGGCCCATTGACCGTATCACTCAGATTTGGCCGGAACCAGTTTCAGGAGCAAACAAAAAATAAAAACACTTTTCCCGTGTTATTTCCCTATACGGCGCCTGGAATGAAACGAACCGTACAATTGTGCAATGGTATGTAATGGTTTGTAATATTGTGCAGTTTTGTGCACTGATGTGCAGTCTTGGGTCCATTCTGGGTTGTGAGCGCTAGGTTCCTTCCCTTGCGAAGCGCAGTACAGTCGGGGACTATGAAAATGCCCACCCCGATTGATGCTTGTATGACAGGTTAGCAGACATTAAACGCGATACAGTCGACCAAGTGAATCGTCGGGTGGAGTGGGCATTTTCAAATTCCCCGACTGTACCTAATAAATAACTAATTCCACTTTGTGCGCGGAAGAGTATTGTTGTGACTAAGTTTGGCCTGCATCAATATATATAACAATTTTTTGTCAAAGTACCTGCCTCTACTAGTGAATCGTATCTACAGGTATTCAAAAAATTTCCGAAAAAATTGTAAAAAGCTGGGCAAAAAGGAAAATTTTGGGAAATTACCGAAACAAAAGTTATTGGCATTTTTTCAGGAATAATGCAAAAACGAGTTGTTGACGTTTTTAAGAACAAACTATAGGTCCTGTAAGCGTGACGTAATGACGCCATGTATGGCCGTATGCGCAGTCATTTTTTGACCGCCGACAGAATTTACTTGAATGTCTACTGTCAGTTATGTGTCATTTATCATCATTGTAGGTTAAAATAGCACGTGGTAAACGTGAAAGGTCCCAGATTCTGTTGACAGTACTGACAGATGACGTATAAATGCACTAGAAATGACACAAGATCAACGCATGCGTATCATGCGGGGCCAAGCGCAATAAACCCCCACCAGTGCCTTAAACGACCTATGCATTTTCAGTTCAGAACAGACAAGTTAGGCCACACGTCGCCTCGCACGTCGCAAAATTTCTCAAAAAACCTCGAAAAAAACTTATCACTAAAAAATTTTGACATTACAAATTTTTCAATGACGATATCATCGTGTTTAGAACGCGTTTAGTACGTCAGAAAATATTTCTTTGTCCTCTAAATCATAGCTCAAAAAACTGCAAGGTAGTGCGACGTTCAATTGTTGTGCAATGGTGTGCGGTGTGCAATAATTGTGTAATGTGTGCAATGACTGCACAATAATGTACGAAATAGTTGAAAATTGCGCAATATTGCACAGGTTGTGTAATGTGAACACTAAATCGTCTAATGAATGCCCCTTGCATTAGGTGTACATTTTAAAGGCCATTACGAGCATTATAATATACAGGGTGTTCCTATATTCATAGTCCTAACTCCGGGACGTTATTCCTTACATCATTCTAGGAAGAAAAAAATGTTCCTTTTTTGAAAAATATTAAGAGTAGCATTTTGAAATTTGGAACAATCGTTAGTGTTATAAAGAGCTTTCGCCTCACATTTTTTCAGATTTTTAATAACATCACAGGCGTGCGTTCTTGGAGGGCCTTACACATATTTTTATAGGTATTTCCTTTTGTCATCAAATAATAATAAAATCTTAATCGATAGTCGATTCTACCCAGAAAAGAGGCTCTTGTTGAATGTCGCTAAAACGCACCCTTTTCGTTTAGAGTGACTTTGCTTGCTGTAGAGTGCGGAAATTTCTGTTGTAAGATTTATTTTATCTACCTAATTATTGAAAATAAACTCAGAATATGATTTCTTACATCATTTTAGAAAGAAAAGTTCATATGGACATGTGGCAGTCAATAATTCCTAAGGGGGCTATGGTCCTTCGAATAATATGTTTTCCGAGATTCCATTCGAAGGACCATAGCTCTTTTAGGAAACATTTTCTGCCGTATCTTAATATGAACTTTTCTTCCTAAAATAATGTAAGGAATCATCCTCCATCTTTATTTTTACTAATTAGGTAGATAAAACAAAGTGCTAATCACAAATTTTCGCCTCCAAAACTAACTGGAATCATTTTATTCGAAAATGGTGCGCCCTAACTACATTCAACAAGAGCACCTCTTTTATGTGGAATTGACCAGAGATTACGATTTTGTTATTATTTGGCAAAAAAAGCGGCCCGCAACGGAAGGAAATGTAAAAAAATGTGTAAGGCCCCCCAAGAACGCACACCTTTGATGTTATTGAAAATCTGAAAAAAATTGAAGAGAAAGCTCTTTATAGCACTAACAATTGCGAGAACAATTGCTATGAATTTCAAAATCATATTGTTCATATTTTTCGTTAAATTTTCAGAAAACTGATTTTTTGAGTACCCTTATAAAGGATTTCCGGACATATGTCCATAGGAACTTTTCTTCCTAAAATGATGTAAGGAATAACGTCCCGGAGTTAGGACTATGAATATAGGAACACCCTGTATAAGCAATAACAGGCATTAGTGGCAATATCTAGCAGCAAACAGGCAGTAGGCAGTAGGGCATTATGCGAGGTATTATGCCCTAAAACTACATGAATTGCTCAATAATGGCAATAATGCCAAATCGGCATTCATTCTTACTCTGGATCTTTTTAGTTGCTATCAATCCGATTGGTGGTCTTTTCAGTTGCTCTAGTGATTCTTAATAAAATGGCGATTTCAAGCAACAACTATTACCTGTTGCCATGATTGTTAATTGAATTAGACATAATTTATCAATCTCCCATAACAACACCTATAAAGATTGCTAATTAACCAATCATATGTCTTAAAACTTTTCAATATTGAAAGGTTTTCAATGTCATCCAGAATAAGACTGATTATCAGTGTTTGGTGTACAAATTTGAAGGTGGTGGAAGACTCCTCGACATCAACTGTTGGGAAGCTATGAATTCTGCCGTGTTAATTTGAAAAGGCGTATCTGAAAAATTGTAGATTTGTGACAAATGCTCCCTATAAATGACATTCTTATGAATTTCTATGTATAGATTTCCCACGAAGGCCTCAAATAATCACCAAAGTGTTATTTTAAGTAATATTTTAAAAGTTGAACTTTGACTGAATTATAATAAACCAGCAGGCAGCGTTTTAAAGCTGAAAAATACTGTCAAAAAAACACAGCAGATACGCCCTTCAAATTAACACGGCAGAATTTTTCTTTAAAATCACGAATTCAATTTTTTCAGGATAACTGAGGAACGAATCTGATCTTTCCACTCTTATGGTTTCCAAGATCCCAAAGGTGAGCAATGAAATAAGCACCAGCCTGTATAGTGGCTCAGACCATTCTTATAGAGAATTATACGCGCTATAACAAAGGCAGAGCCCACTCTGTTACGACCTAGTCACAATTCCGACATCATGGATATACTAACAGGAAATTACCTTTGAAATTTTGCCTCCTTTATACACGTAACTGCCTTCGACAGATTTGAACTCTAAATATCTTGTAACTCCAGTGTGGATCAGAAGCTTGACGAGGGCTCCATTGGCCATCAGGAATTTTGGGATTAAATCCACGTTCCAGTCCCGTCCACGGCCGTAAGACTCATCGGGGTTTGGGGCTCCGAATTTGGAGAAGAGTTCTTCCAACGGGCAGATGGATGCCGACTCTCCGCCGTAATACTTGTTCCGGTCTACGTGTAATACCTTTTTCCCGGAAACGGAAAGCATGCCACTCAAAATACATTCCTTCAGGCCGGTGCCCAGGACGATTGCGTCGTATTCTTCATCCATTTTCCACTGATTTTATTGAAACTTTTGCGAGAACTGCGGAATCAGCCCACTATCTATTGATACGTCACGTCAATTTGCGTGACGTTTGACAGGTGAGGGAGTGACAAGGACCGCGGTTGTGCCAGTAGATTTGATGAAATTCCCTAGCCTGCTACATGTCGTCAACTTGAGCTGTGGGCAGAATGTGGCTCGCGGGGTCCTCCGAATTTACACATTTTTAGACGGAGCATCAGCATCACTATTCGCGAAAATCAGCAAAGTATCTGACATCTGGTGGCAATACTTTGACTACACTGAGAGACAGGATACGGAAATACTTTTAAACATCCGTCATCACCTACTAGTCTTTGGTGTCCAGGAGCCTCAGGGTGATGGGGACACGCAGCGTGCTTCTTCTGATAACGGCACTATCTGTGAGTTGATTACCTTTTTGTCGAATGAGACGTTGCTGACTAACATCAAAACGCTTAGACTTGGGCCATTTAATAAAAATAAAATCCGACCTATCAAGGTTAGACTGCAATCATCAGAGGATGTACTTTCTGTAATTAAAAACTCGTATAAATTGAGGGAGAGTACTAAATTTAAGTCTGTCTCGGTTTCATTTGATAAGACTCCCACCCAACAAAATGAGTACAAGCAAACAAAATGTGAGCTAGATCAGCGAAGAAGAGATGGGGAGAAAGACATTTCAATCCGGTACCATAACGGTTCGCATAAAATTGTTAAATCGAAGACAACCAAAAATTTAAACTAAACCAGCCCAACAGAATATTAAATTTTTATTATCAAAACGTCAGAGGCCTAAGAACCAAATCAGCGGAATTTTTTTCATTGGCTTCGCTTTTCGAGTTTGACTCAATCTTCGTCACTGAAACGTGGTTATCGCATGATATTTCGTCTTCTGAGTATTTCGCTAACAATTATTTTGTTTTTAGATCCGACCGGAATCCAGCGGCCTCTAATAAAACTACAGGTGGTGGGGTGTTGCTGGCAGTATCTAATAAATTTAATTGTACGAAGCTTGATCTGTCTTCATTTCAGAATATAGTTCCTGAAATTGATATAGTGGGCGGAAGGTGCATCATCGGCTCAATCAATTACTTTCTGTACACAGTATACAGGGTGTTTCAAAAACATGGTGCCAACACTTAACCGCTTAATCGCCACATGAAACCAAACTTCGAGCACCGCACCAAAGTTCACTCAAGTGTACTCCTGCGAAGTTAGAGGCCCTCAAAGTTGAAGAAAAATAATTGTTTTTTCGGCATAAAATCTGAACCGACCAACCGAATGACATGAGGTTTGGTGTCCTCCAATAGAGTTTTTTACGCTCTTTAACGCTAAATGCTTATTTTTACTGCCGGATGCCTATCAGGGCCGTACTAGTAAAAGTTCACTACAAAACTCGCAAAAAAAAATCTTTTTGCCTATTAAGCTGCCATCTTGATAGCATTTCTGCAAAGAGAATGTAAAAACTCAACTTTTTTGCCTCTCCTGTGTTTTTGATCAGACACACCCTTTTCGAGATAAACAGCTTTAAATGTATCACTGTTAATTGGAATTAACTCATAAAAATCTTAGCAGGCTTTTAGATTTAGCGCGGTTGCTTAGCAACAAGAGATAAACAGTTGCCAATAATTGTTTTCCTTTATGGCTCCTAAGCAAAAATTAGATTTTTTGAGTTTTTGATCGGATTTGTCAGTCGGAGTTTAAGAAACAAACGAGGTTTATTAATTTAACATTTCTACAGAACATTTTCAAATATATTTCCTTGCATCGACGACCCCCATCAATATTTTTGGTTCGAAAAGTACCCATTTCACGCAGTCTTCTGTCAAGCGCAGGGAAAAGTTTCCTACTGGGCTGCCTCCGTGCCGGAAATTTTTCAAAATACCTTCTGCAAGCTTGGCGAGTATTTTGGCGGCATTCTCCATACGTTAAGTGCATATCTGCCATCTCAGAAAAAGAAAAATCGTTTCTGGCGGCCATAACTAACGTAGAGATCTTACAAAACAAAAAGAAAATAATTTGGTGACGGAATTATTGGCAACTGTTTATCTCTTGTTGCTAAGCAACCGCGCTAAATCTAAAAGCCTGATGCTAAGATTTTTATGAGTTAATTCCAATTAACAGTGATACATTTAAAATGTTTATCTCGAAAAGGGCGTGTCTGATCAAAAACACAGGAGAGACAAAAAAGTAGAGCTTTTACATTCTCTTTGTAGAAATGCTATCAAGATGGCAGCTTAATGGGCAAAACGTTTTTTTTTTGCGAGTTTTGTAGTGAACTTTTACTAGTACGGCCCTGATAGGCATCCGGCATTAAAAATAAGTATTTAGCGTTAAAGAGCGTAAAAAACTATGGGAGGACACCAAACCTCATGTCATTCGGTTGGTCGGTTCAGATTTTATGCCGAAAAAACAATTATTTTTCTTCAACTTTGAGGGCCTCTAACTTTGCAGGAGTACACTGGAGTGAATTTTGGTGCGGTGCTCGAAGTTTGGTTTCATGTGGCGATTAAGCGGTTAAGTGTTGGCACCATATTTTTGAAACACCCTGTACATTCCGCCTGACATTAAGTTGGACACCTTCCAACAATTTTTCGAAATGCTTGAAGTACATGTTATTGGGAAATAGTATATTACGATATTAGGTTGGTAAGTACAGTATAACAGAATTGAGGAAAGGTTTGCAAAAACGAGTCGAAGACGAGTTTTTGCAATTTCCGAGATTATGTTAGATGTACTTAACAACCGTGTATCGTATATGATTTTTCGCACAATTGAAATTAACTTATTGAACATTTTTCGTCAGCCATTAAACAAATCCTGTTTGACAGATCGCCGAATTTTCCAAATGCTCCGATACCTTTGCCGGTTCAATTGTTTCACTTACCATGCCTGTATCAGATATGCGTGCTGTTATGAATTCATAACAGCACTGTTATTTTTCGTTGCCTGGGAAACCAAACCGCGCTTGGTAAGTTGAACTTACACCTTATGTTAACTACGTCGGTAAGAGAGTTATAACATACGATTGTGCGAAAACAAATATAATAATCTTAGGTGACTTCAATGTTTCACAACTTTTCAATACTGGATCAACGGACGCTAAATCTCGAGTTTTTGAGCACTTTATATCTTTCACCAATATGTCACAATTCAATAAAGTTCAAAACTCGCTAGGGCGAATACTTGATCTTGTTGTGAGTGATCAACAGATGACTGTATCACGTGATGAAGTTCCATTTGTAAGGGAAGACAAGTATCATCCTGCCTTGTCTGTTGACCTTCATATCTCTGCTCAACTTGAAAATAATTTTGCCATTAATAATGTAGGCAAATCCTACAATTTCAGAAAAGCAAATTTTCCTGCACTCTATGACAACCTTCTTGAGACTGATTGGGCATCTCTTGGTAATGCTCGGGACGTGAATCCGGCTTGCAACGAATTTTATGAAAAACTCACCTCACTTTTGGACACTTATGTTCCCTTACACAAATGTAGGAACAAGACCGCAAAGTTCCCCAATTGGTATACTGATGAAGTGCGCATTAACATAAAACTCAAAGAAAAATACCACAAAATGTATAAAAAATTTAATAGACCAGGTGATCTAATTGAGTTCAAAAAAGGCAGAATCTTAACCAAATCACTAATTAAGAACGCTTATAACGAATACCTTAATAGAATCCAGCATGAATGCATTAGCAACCCAACCAAGTTTTGGTCCTTTATCAATAGTAAGAAAGGGGGGTCAAGAATTCCGGGGACAATGCGCGATGAAAATGTTACGTATGACACGCCTCAGCAGATTGTGGATGCCTTTGCCTCATATTTCAGTAGTGTATTTATTCAACCTCAATCTCAAGATTCTTCGCTTAAATCGTCGAGTATTCACTTACCATGCCTCAACATTACCCAAATCGATGAAGTTGTCATTCGCAGTCCTTAAGCTAAAGGATAAGATGACGTCTGGACCGGATGGGATCCCTTCATTCTTGGTGCTTGACTGTATTGACGCTTTTATCACTCCTTTACTTATCATATTCAATTTGTCCTTGAAAACTTCAACTTTTCCCTCACTCTGGAAAGCTGCTCGGGTCACGTGTGTCTCCAAGGCTGGTGATTCCTCAAGCATAAATAATTATCGTCCTATATCTATACTTAACAACTTTGCCAAGGTCTTTGAAGCTTCACTCTATCATTACATTTACTCTCATATTAAAACACATATTTCTCCATCTCAGCATGGCTTTGTTGAGAAGCGCTCTACAGTCTCAAATTTGACCTATTTCACCCAGTATTTATGCAACATTCTAGATAGCGGCGGCCAGGTTGACGTTATTTATACGGATTTCACGAAGGCCTTTGATAGGCTGGACCACAACGTCATCCTCCTTACGCTAGAACAATGTGGTTTTAGTGACTCTTTACTGGCTTTACTTAATACATATTTGAAACAGAGGACATATCAAGTTGCATATAATGGATTTCAGTCTGTTCCGTTTACATCGAGTTCTGGGGTACCCCAGGGCTCAAATTTGGGGCCTCTTCTCTTTCTTTTAGCGATCAATCCTCTAGCTCATGCGTTGAAATGTGAAAAATTGTTTTTTGCCGATGATGTAAAAATTTTTACTAGTATTGCCACCGTCGATGATTGTACGTACCTTCAACAACAACTTAACGAACTGCTGAAGTGGTGCAATGAAAATCACCTTCAGCTGAATGAGAGCAAATGTCGAGTTGTATCTTTTACGCGTAAAAAGGCTCCGCTTACTTTTGATTACCTTCTTTCCACCAATATCTTAACCAGATCCACTGTGATTCGCGATTTGGGAGTCCATTTTGATGACAAATTATCTTTCACTCAGCATGTGGAGTTCACCACGTCCTCGGCGCTTAAGACACTGGGTTTTGTTGTACGTAATTGCAATAACTTTAGTAACATAAAAGCTATAAAAATCTTGTACTTCACCTTGGTTCGTAGTCGGCTAGAATATGCTAGAATATGGAGTCCTTTTTATGAAATCTATAAGGTTGCTTTGGAGGGGGTACAGAGACGATGCTTGAAATTCCTGTCTTACAGAGCGCATGGAATCTACCCAGCCAGAGGCTGCGATCATAGTCTCCTCTTGCAGGAATTTGGTTTTTTGTCGCTCGAAACAAGGAGAGGCATTTCTACCCTTACCTTTTTGTATAAAATTGTAAACAACCTTATTGACTGTTCACAGATATTGGCACTGTTGTGCTACTTGATACCGAGATCGTGCTCAAGACAAAGTTGCACCTTTTACTGTCCGCCTGCTAGAACGAACTTGATGCTTAGATCTCCACTTTATGTCATGGCAGACTCCTTCAACGCCATCTCCTCTGAATGCGACTTGCACCACTCCTCTCTACAGCAAATTATCACGTGTTACACAATATTCAAATCTGTTTAGTTCTGCACATTTCTTGCAATTTCTTTTTATTAGTTCAATTTCTTATTGTATTATTGGTACCTGCACTATACAATACTTCCTCATAACATTGTCCTTTAATTGGATTTTTTTCTGTTGGGCAATAAATATTATTATTATTATTATCATAATTTCGGCTTGCGTCAGTCAGTTGTCAGTTGCGAGGTTAGGTAGTAGTTTTGTTAGGAGACATCCTCTCGCTGACTCGAAATTTTGTGAATAACTCTGTGGAATTTTACGTTTTGTGTACTTAAGTGGAACATTGGAAATCCAGGAAAACCTGGCTTTTAAATAATTCAGGTATCGATGTCACTGATGTCACCAACTGACACTGTCAGGCACGTCACGCTAGAATTCTCACTTCCGGCTCCCCAATAGGGTGAGACCGCCATTTTGTGGTTTAGCAATGCCATCTATTAGCAGCTGATTTTCGCGAATGAATAGTGTCGCACTGTGCGCTCGAGAATGTTTTGACGTTTACAGTAAATTTTCCTATATTGATCATATCATCCGTTCGAAAACGTAATGGAGTGTCGAGTTTTGTGGAATAAGGGTTTATAGTATAAAAAGACGGAAGATGTGCGCGTGGCTTCTGGGCATAGTGCGCTTGCAGGGGTGGCGCGTAAAGAGAGATAAATTGTTAGACAGGCAAGTTAGCACGCAATAGGAAATGTTACTACCTGAGCTCAAGCACCAATTACGTCGTAGTGCGCTAGACGACGTCACGATTAGAAAAGGACCTTCTTATACTAGAAACTAGGGTTGCCGGACATTATGCATGTCCATAAATGTCGTGTCCGGACACGGACATTTATGGACATGACACTTTATAAATGTCCGGACATTTTTGAAAGTGTCCAATTTCGAACGTCCCGCCATTAATGACAGTTGGACAATTCGTGATTCATGCGAATCATGCGTTTATGTGTAACATAACCTGCAAAAATGAGCCCCAGTTGCAATATAAAAAACCAATAATTATAAAATAAAAATTTCTATTATTTTGTTAAGTTTGAGTTCGACTTCAAAATGGTCAAAAAACCGGAATAATCTGGAATTACTTAAGCAGTTTTATAAAAATGATTCTACATGTACCTATACATTGTATAATTCAGCTTTAAATTGCTTTTTTAAATTTTTAAAATGGTACAACATACAACCATCATATACAGCGTGTTCGCTAAACATGTAGCAGAACTCCTACCGTAGGTTCCTTACATAAAAATAAGTTGAAAAGTTCCTATGAAGATTTATCCGATATCGCTTCCTAAGGGTGCTAGGTCTTCTCGTAGGAGGAGGATGGGGATCAGTTTATTTTTAATATTTCGGAAACGGCTTAATTTATGATTTTGCAATTTGGTACATCGACTTAGGTACTTAAGGGTGTGTCATGTACAAAATTTCATTAAAATTGATGGAGGGGAACATTCAGTTACCGGCACCTGCAATTATTGGTAGTTTCAATCGGACTTTAAAATCGCGGTACAGCCCAAGCCCCTGAAACGATTTGGCTGAAATTTTGCACATGGGGATTGTATTACACATCGAAGAGATGAACAAATTTTAGATTCAATCGGCCCACGGAAAGTGCCATTTTGGCACACCAATTTCGAAATTTTAAATTATTCTCTCATTTACCCATCCAAAACAAGTTTTTGAAAGATTTATTGTCACCATCAGAAAGGTCTTCAAATTCTGGTTTTAAATGAGATAAAATTGATTCGCATTTAGTACCCTTTGGGTAGAAAAATCGAAATTTTGTAATAACACTGAAACCACGTTATAGCCCAAACTACTGGATCGATTTGTCCGAAATTTGGTACATGGAGGTTAGGTAACCCATTGAAGAGCTGAAAGGCTTTTGGGAGCAATTGATCCACGGGAAGTGCCATTTAGGCATATCAACTTTAAAATCTTAAACACAATAACTCACGGAAATCAAAGACCCATGCGTTGGGGAGGTTCCAGCCGCTTCTCTGCTGCCTTTTTTCATACGATTTTTACTTTGATACGAAATACGAAAAGTCATGCGGTTTGCATAAATGTGTTTACACTGCTAAATGCACTGCTACGACTGGCTTATGATTTTGCACTTGACTCTACTGGCAAATGTGCGTCGTACCACTCGTAGGTACATAACCTAAAAGCGATGTAAAATCACCTAAAATGCAGTACAGTGTGAATTTCTGTGGTCAATGTTAGTTATTTATATCAAATGCACTTTTTTGTAACAACGTAAAGTGCCGTCGCATATTAATGAAAGCGGGGGTTGTGTCTCAGGCTTTTTTTCTGCTGGTTTGTAAACAGGATTTCTGCCAGTGTAAATAAACAGTCAATGGAGGTTGAAAAGGAGTCTTTGTTGTTAATTATTGTCCATGACAGGAATTTTGACAGAACTGAAATCCCGTTTACAAACCAACAGAAAAAAAACCTGAGACACACAACCGCCGCTTTCGTTAATATGCGAACGGGACTGCTAAATTTTTTATATAGTCAAAAAATAATGCGCTATAAGCATAGAACACGCTTCAATGAAAAAATAAGTAAATAAAGTCACAACAGGGTTGCCTCTACACACGAGGGGAAATAAATTTGCAAGAAATTGCAGGCGATTCAAGAAAATCATATGAATTATCATGGCGAAATAGACACCGTCCTATTCTCTAATTGCCATAATATTTTGCTATTATTGATGCTTTGATTTACTTATGACTGGAGTAATAGCAAAAATAAGGCAGTGTAAACACAAAAATATTTTCCAATCGTTGTAGTGTTTCCGACTAAGTTCTTTTGTCTATTACTCAAAAAATAAAAACAATTAAACACAAATAAGTTGAGGTTGTGATTAACCGATCGTTCGAAAACAGTAAAACACTTGACAGCTCTAAAAAGAATCTTGACAGTTTCTTGACGTTTCAATATTTATTTACCATAATGCAAATTTTCTCGATTTTGTGGTTCTAACCACAAATGCTTAGCTGCTATATGGGTTCATTTACCAAATTTCCTAGAAAGTTGGTTGATAAAATAGTCAAACTGCAACTGTAATAATAATAATAATAATAATAATATATTTATTGTTTGCAATTTAAATAAATATACCTTCTGCATTGAACGTTCAATACCGAATGGTTGCAAACAAAAGGACAGAAAACAGCCATGGCTGATCCTGATTTTGCCCTCTGGTAATGAGAAACAATACTCTGAACGGTGCATTGAAAACCATAACAAACATTATAAACAATATTAAATCTTAAATTATAACAAAAATACAAAAATACAACTGCAATAAAGGAACCAATAACTCGCAAAAATAATACTACTCTACCATCCACTCAGAAAATGCTAGAACAAGGACCAATCAATATTAGTTAATCCCTCTGTAAGTAACCGAACTGTCAGTTTCAAACCCTCCTCCGCCTGTAGGTTTGAAACAGGCAGAAAAAATTACTTCAAGTTCGAACGCACCCATTGTTATAGTCAGATTGCTAAGGGAATAAAATTACTATCCCGTGGCACCTTTTCTTGCGGGAAGTATGAGACCACTTTTAGCGTATACCTTAGAGCCCCCTGACCATACGTTCCTGATGATTGGCCATCTGGATCTCGCGTTTGAGGGGGGGAGGGTTGTTTTTTGCGATAATTATTTCGTTCAAATGTCGATTAAATTATTCATATTTGGTATTAAATCAAATCAAAGGTATCAAATGAAAGATAATAGGCATCTTGCATCAATTTTGTTTTTGATGTTTAATTGAAGTTCGGGATATAGTTTAATCCTTCCAGATACCTTAAGTTCCAATATCTTGTCCAGGCAGCTCAAAAAAAAATGAAAAATGACAAAGTAGCATTCTCAAATTTCGCGCCAAAAAACCCCCACAGCCATTCGAACTAAATTTTCTTACATGTGACAACGTCGCTGTCTAACCTGACCTGACGTCTTTCATTCATAAATTTTAAATACTTAATAGTAGTCACCAGTACTCTTTGCCAGTGGGTACAAGGGTACAAAATGCCAAACCAAGGAACTAATAACGTTCTACTTACCGCCTTTTTCAATGTTAAAGGTTACTTTTGACCCCTCTTATTGTCAACTGCCAAGGTTGACTTTTCAAATTAATTATTAAACGTCACCCTCAAATAAACTGTTGTCAGATTGCATCGGCTGTACGATTTATGACGTCACAAGTCGTACGACGGCGTTTCCGAATTATTTATTTATTTACAAATAAGCAAACGTTTTTTAAATAAAATTTATGTCCGCGGACGATTCCTTGTGTCTTTATTGATGCATTTACATTAAAACAACCCGAAATTAGGAAATGTGCAAGATGCCTATTGATTTTTCTACTTACATATTTTACGAAAACAATAAACGTCTGAGTTCTGCGTCTCAGCGTCTCTACGGAGAAGTTTTGTGCTTTAATTATTGCGTCGAAATTTCGATAAACATTTTACAAAAACAAACATCTAGATTCTGCGTCTGAGGGGTGGGGAGGGGAGGGGGAAGTTAGTTTTTTTGCTTTAATTAAATGAAAGTAGATGGCATCATCGTCATTTTGATTGAAGGTCATTTTCAATGTTAAATGAAGGTCGACTTTTTTTTTTGATGGAAACCTAACCTATCCATCTATCCATCTATCCATCGGATCAAAAAATAGTTTAGATGGGAGTTATTGTTTGTTCGTTTAGGGGGAATATTTGACCTTGAAAGTGACTTTGAATCGAAATGGCGATTTTGCCATCTATTTTCCCCCTCGAAGTCATAAAGCTTTTATGCAGAACATTTTTTTCTAAAATGCTTCATTTCCGAGATGTTTGCCAGTCTCAATATAAAAAGACCATCCGGTATACTGCTCACCACTGCTTCCGCTCTTCTTTTACTTATTCACTTTTTATTACCAGTTTTGTTCAAAACAAAAGATATTGTGGCATAATAACAATGCAAGCTCTTGTCCCTGTTGCAAAAGGACATTAGAATTTCCTTAGAAAACATTAGAGATTTGTAATGTGTTGTAACGGCATCTATTGAGCCTAATGATTTGTAAGGAAAACTATGACTAATTTTGTAATGGAAAATCCGAACTGACCAAATGTGTAATGTATTGTACTGATGAAATCTAATGGTCTTTCTCACTAATGTGTTTTCCCATTACAAAAACAGATTCAAAGCAGATTAGATGTTGTTTGCTGCGTATTTTCCTTCAAGCCGGTAAGTACGTGTTAATTGTGTTGTTATTAGGTAGGAATGTTATGGTATCATTATTATGGATCTGCGGGGGTGTTATTGTCAGATTGTATTCTGCATTATTTTTAATAGGTTCAATGAATTCCCGACGTCGTTTTACATGAAACTCGCTGAGGAAGTCAAACGCTGATTGCTGATTGTGTGGCATATACTTTCGTTTTGTTTCAGATTCACGTTATTGCATGCTCTTTGAATGTTATCTAACGCCATGATTGTGGAGCAGTTGTGGATTCTACAACTTTAGTATTGAAGAGAAGGATTTTGGGATAAACAATACGCGTCCGGCGTCGACATTTTCAAGAACACTAATCAAATCAGTCGTCACGTCACCAGGAATACCAAACATATTGCTTCAAATTTGTAATGGAAAAGCGCATTACAATTTTGGCAATTGAGTTGTAATGTGTTCTTCTGGTAAATCCTATTACAGTATCTAATGAAATGTAATGGGAAGTCTGCGATTTTAGGAAATAATCTTGTTTTGTATTGAAATACCTTCAAAATAATGTCAGATTTGAATCGCCCTTCCGAGAAAAATTTGAAACGGACAGCAAAAGTGACAGTATTTCAATACAAATTTTATAAAATAGTAAGCTGACCAATCATGAAAGCCCATTTGTATTAATTTGTATTGAAAAACATAAAATCGAGAAAATAAAGGCCTCAATAATCCATCCTTACCTCATTTGAGCTAATAACGGCCCTGGTGACAAATCTTTGACGGATTTCCAACCAAAACGAAAGTCCAGTTCTGAGGATTTATAGGTCTGGCTATGGTGTGGTCTGGCACTGTATACGCAGATCCTTGCCTATAGTCTGTCCGGGATCTAGGCGACTTTTGCTCCCCGGGAAATTTGAAATCCACGTCGCCGATTGGTTAAAATTCAGCCATAATTAATCGCAACAAAAATGTGGCTTGCAGGAATTAAGAATGTAGGTTTAAAAATCAAATTTACCTCGCAGGTCGACGTAAGTTACATTTTAAACCGTTTGCGCTGCATTACTTTTATAATATTGCAAAATTATTGATTTGCCGAGTAAAAATTTTGCTCTCATGACAGATATCCTGCTGTCTGTCACATCATTCCTGCGATGATACGTAATAGCCAATGGGTCCGATAAAAGCGGCTATTCTATTGGCTTATTTAAAGTTACCGCTATGAAAGCCGCCATCTTTCCGAATTCCTTCATAATAAAAATAAACACATGTGTGTCTGTACAAATTTCCCTAAGTTGAACAAGGTGCAGGTTCTTCTGGATAAAACCGCTGAGCTAAGGTAAGGTCAAACACATTCCTCTTTCATGATAACGGTACCACACGTTATCTTTCAGGCCGATGTTCAACAACAATTAAAGCTTTATTAAAGGAAGAGCGTAGTACAAATACTCTATCACAGCCCAAAGTAGGTCGAAGGGATCAGCAGATTGTATTGGATGAACATGAAAAATATCTGTTGCGAAGGATAGTGCATCATAAGGAAATATCGGAAATGCCCTCGGGAATGTCAGAAAGAAGTGAGGGAAAATGTCCGAATGTCCTGGAAATGTTAGAAACCCCTCGGAGATCAAAATTCATCAAAAATGGCACTTTCTGGTCCAAAACTTGATCAGGGCCCATTAAAAATGTAACGTCATGTAAGCATTTTTATATTTCGGTGTTTAATCACCTAAGGACATTTTCATACACCTTCCCACGAAAAATCACTATTCAGTGTTTGATTTAAATTTTTTCCTGGGCCGATGTCGTATAGGATTCTTTATAAATGTTAGGAAATAATCCATTTTATGGCTAATTGCCATTTTGAGTGTCCTGATTTGTAAATGCACAATTATATTACTAAAATTGTCTGATGTGTATCAGGGAATGGGACGGGAAACTTCAATGATACACAGACAATTTTAGATTACGATGGACGAAGAATTGATTTCTTTGTTTTTCGATAATGTAGAAAGTAATAAATCGTTTTATTTGTCAGCTGACTATTTTGTATTTGTTCAAGACCCCAAATCGTTTAAACTGAAAGAAGATTTACTTTGAATTTTATGAGCCCCAAGGATTACTTTAAATTACCCGCTTAATTTCAATTTAAAGTTCCCGCGTTAAGCAAGCCAATCAGATTTAGCATATTTGAATTTGACATTTATCAGAAAATCCTGCTGGCGAAAAAACGCCTAGAGAAGTTTTCCCATCATTCCCCATTGTGAAGCGGGCCGGTCGCCTGCAGGACGGACAGACTATAGATTCAACGGAGACCGCAACTCGATTCGACCACTAGTTCGTCACTATCGTAAATTCCCACTAGTTATTTTGACGCAGTGCTGTTGCAAACCTGCTAGTTGACAGGTGCATCAGCTGACGTTTTGGTGACGTTGACGTTTGTTGTTCATTCCTTCTTTCCATCACTCCACGCATCGTGGGGGAAGTCGTGGGGTGTTCGACCCGTTGGTTGGCTCTTAGAAAATAGTTCGACGTGTGCGAGTCGGAGCAGTGTGCGAGTTTAGTCTGTGTTTAGTGTTTATTTTAGTAAAAAACTTCCAAATATTTAACGTACGCGGGGGTAGTTTATGTGATCCACAATTTATTTGGATTGAATGTTTTAAGAAGAGGACATTGGGGTGTTTTGTAGTTGTAGTGGAGTATGAACGATAAGGTAAGATCCTTGCAGCATCCTTTCCTTCCTTACGGCAACATGAACCAAAAGAAAGAAAGAATTCTAGTTTTTAGGTACATACATAGCGACCATGAAAATTTCACTTAAAATGTTAAAAAGGAGAGAGTGACTTGACTTACATAGGTACTTAGGTACATACTACATAAGCACATCATCATCTTAATACAAAAAAATTTGGTACACTGGAGTGCAAAAGTATGTTAATAATTTGTCATACTAGTTTTGACCTTGGTTTTGACATATGGAAATGTATTGACATTAGGGTCTATTCTGTAATTTACTCGTTAAAAATGTTATTGTGCCGTATCATATGGGCAATTATGCGATCTGTGATTGGTTTTGTGTTTTCGCTGTTATGGCAACGTCAAAGCAAAGGCGTTAAAATAGTATATTTTTAGTGCCTCCTACTAGAGATCCTCTTAATTAATCAACGTTTAAACACCTCAAATACGATTTAGAACGAAATTTTAGCAGAAAACGTCAAAATTACAGAATTACAAATTTTGACAAATCGTTAACATTCACTTGCACTCGAGTGTTTCGCTAAGCGCTCTTGATTTCTGAACATAATTGCTAGAAATTCGTTAATTATAACATTTCTCTAATTACGTGTTAATTAGTAGGTGGGTTGATAGGTAACTTGTAACTAAATATCGGTGTTGTCATGTTGGAGTCGGTTACAATGAGGCAATAATAATTTAATCATTCCTTGTAGTTCAATGAACACGGATCTCGCCATAATTTATTAATAGGCATCTAACATAATTATTTATTTATTTATTTTTAATTCGAGTATGAGTACCTACTTAATAAACTGCTTTTGCTTCAACTTTTACCGGAATTTACGGCTGTGATGCTATAGCTGCTTGAATTTTTAATAAACTTTTTCTAATTGCCATATTTCCATGAATAATTTATAACCTTGCTTTTAAAGATTAAATTCCAAAATCAGCGGCAACTTAAACCCGATAAAACCTTGAATCAGTTACGCCGCTCACTCCTACACTACTTACAACTTTTGAGGCTAAAAAAGTTAAAAAAGGTGGATTTAGTAATTTAGTTGTTGCTTACTTCGGGACGAGGGGCGAGCCGCAGATGTTAATTTGTACACAAAACTTTCTCCTTGCCGAATACTTCCTGTACTTCCTCCGTATACTTACTTTATTTCACCCATACCTACTTTCTTTACATCCCCGTAATTCCTTTACTTCCACCGTACTTCTCTTGTACTTCCTATATTTCCCCCGTACTACTACTTCCCTTGTACTTATTCAATTCATAAATGCCTCGATTAACCGATTTCTTATTGAACATTTTACAGTACCGCAATGAGTACCTACTTAAATGTGCTCATTTAGCGCATCTCTTTTGTTTACCACATAAAGTAGACAACTATTGTCATTAATAATTCCATTAACTGTCGAGGTGGACATTGAACTGTCTTTGCAAATCAGTTTTTGAAATTTTAAAACAAACCGTCATTTAAATACACGTCTTCAGTTTGTCAGATAAAGAGGATGCCAATGCAGCATCTAATGTGTCAACATGAATAAGAATATAATGCACGCACAGGTTGGTTTCCAAGTTGCCAACGAAACGCACTTGTAAAAAATATCTAATTGGGTAAAAATCAGCTGTGACCGCGGCTGTGACAGACCTCCAGCCAATGAGTGAGTGTGCTCGAGAACCAACATGCGCGCGCCGCTCAGGTAAAACTGAAAACGTCCATTCCCTAAAAAGTTTTTCTCGAAGTTTTTCGATATCTAAAGTGAAAACCTACATAACCAGTTCCTGGAAAAATCATTTGCTTCGTTTTAGATGTAAAATTTTATAAGAAAACTTGTATTGCTCTTGCAAAATTTCAAAATAATGCATCTATTTTGCGCAATCAACAAAAATGGGTCCTATTGCATGATGAGCGTCTTTGTAATTTTTGAATCACAAAGTCGCCTATGCAAACCTAACTCCCTTAGGAGGCGATATCGGACACATGTTCATAGGAACTTTTTAACTTATTTTGATGCAAGGAACCCACGGTAGGAGTTCTACTAAATTTTTCGCTAGGTTTGCATAGGCGGCTTTGTGAAATGATCCAAAAATTACAAGACGCGCTATACATTTTTGTGGATTGCTCGAAATCTATCGATTATTTTGAAATTTTGCAAGAGGAATAAAAGTTTTCCTATAAAATTTTACTTCTAAATCGCAGAAAATAATGTTTCAAGAACTGCTTAATGTATATTTTACATTGAAAATACCAATTGAAGGTGTCGATAACTGAATGTTCCCCTCCATCAATTTGAATGAAATTTTGTACATGACACACCCTTAAGTACCTAAGTCGATGTACCAAATTGCAATATCGTAGATTAAGCCGTTTCCGAAATATTAAAAATAAACTGGTCCCCATCCTCCTCCTACGACGAGTCCTACGAGAAGACCTAGCACCCTTAGGAGGCGATATCGGACAAATCTTCATAGGAACTTTTCAACTTATTTTTATGTAAGGAACTTACGGTAGGAGTTCTGCTACATGTTTCGCGAACACCCTGTATTTTTAAAACCAGAATTTGATGACCTTTCTTCGCGGAGTAGGTACTAAAATCGAATCGCCAAAAACATGTAATCTTTACGTTTCGGGGTCCTGGGAACCCAAAAAAGTGATTTTTGAAAAATGTCTGTGTCTGTCTGTTAACAAGTTACAGCTCAAACTACTGGGCCGATCTGGTTGAAATTTGAAGAGCTGAAAAGGTTTTGAGCCAAATCGGCCCGAAGGAAGTGCCATTATGGCAATTTTTCACGCCACCAAATGAAATCTCTTCAAATTCTGCTTCTCAAAATGTATTCACACTTAGTAGTGCCTTTTTGGCCAAAAAACTGTGGTGAGAAAAAACCTATAGATAACCGTATATTTGTATTCCCGGATTTGATAGCTGATTTTTTTCAAGTCGAAAACCCTATTGTCATTTTTTCGAAAAATTTCATTTTTGCGGCAATTTATTTTAACAAAAAAGCATTTCTTAAAGACTATCTGACTCGATAGCTGTTGTATTGCCGGATCAAAAACCTTGGTGCAATTTTTTCGAAAACTTCCATTTTATGGGCGAAAAGGCCCTTTTTTGAATTTTTTTTAGCAAAAGGGCATATTGTTATTATTATTATTATCGAATTCGATAGCTATTGCATTACCGGATCGAAAACTTTTTTCGAAAAATATCATTTTAGGGGTGAAAAACATAGTTGCATTTTAGATTTTAGGAAATGAGCGCCGCCGGGCGCAATGCGCACAACAGCATAAGCAACCGACAACCGCCCGCACGCCCGACCTTGGTTAAGTTAAATGGCTACATTTACCAATTCTGTGAAAACGTAGAAGTTTCTACCGTCTCCGAGACTGCCAATAATTTTTTTAAATTCTGGTATGTGGAGGTTAAAACACGAGGGGTTAACCACTCAGCGATTTTGGTGTACAGTTCTTTGGAATTTTGGCAATGTTTCAGCAATTTTTACGATTTTCTAGCGATTTTGGAAATTTTCCACCAATTTTGGCGATTTTCGAGCGAATTTGGCATATTTTTTTGGCGGCTTTAAAATTTTTCAGCAATTTCGGCGATTTTTAAGCTCCTGCTGTGGTCTTTAAAGTTTCATTTTTTGGATTCAAAAACCCAGTAAGTATTGATTTTGGACAAATTTTAAAAATACATCCCAGTCATTTACTAGCGATTTTGACGATTTTCTTACAATTCGCGATTTTTTGTACACAAATTTACCATGTGGTTAACCCCTCGTTAAAACATCTGAGTGGAAGTTGAAAAAACCCTCGAAAAAACCCAAAAAATAAACGTGCAAGCCAGAGATAATGTGACTCGAGGGGTTGGCCACATGTGCAGTACCCAGTACAAGCAGTATCGCGCAGTACAAGCAGTACTGTAGCAGTATTGCGAAGTACCTAACAGTTTCTGCGCAGTACACTGGACGGCACTGAACAGTATATTGCGCAGTACCGAGCAGTAAGACACTGTACCGGAAAAATCCGCGTGGCCGACCCCTCGATCTGACCGTTTGGACCCCAGACTGCAACTGCATCTAGACGTAAATGCACAGTACCTAATATGTCAATAATTTTCCACCCTTGTCTTATTTCCTCCTAATGCTTCCCCACACTTGCCTGCATACTTCCAGATACTTCCAAGGTATTTCCCCATACTTCCTTAAACTTCCTGCATTTCTCCCGTACTTCCCCGTACCTCCTATGTACTTCCCCGTACTTCCACATACTTCCCATATACTTCCCTTGGCTTGTACACTTACATCCCTTACTTACTTCCCTTACATCCTTACTTTTGAGTAACAATTTTTATACACAGGGTTTGAAAGTTTTTATTACTAGCCTAAAACCTCATTTAAAACTTTTAAACAATAAATAACCAAGGCAATTTCGATAGGTCTTTCACTGGGTAAATGTTGGGTGCTAATATAATATGCGGTCTACCGTCACGTTACTGCTACAATATGCGGTCTACCTTTATACACTATAATATACGCCCTACCATCCATATATTTGCTTGAATTTTGAGTCGGGTCTATTGACTAGAATGAAAAAATGCATGTTGATGGAAAACTGAGTGGAAAACGCTTCTGCATGTGATGGTCGGTCCAGTTCGAGGGGTCATCCACTCTTCAAAGCCTTGTACAAGTATTGGTGAAATTGCCCAAAATGCTCATTTTGTCGGAATATCAGGATGGATATTGATATTAATAAATACAGTTTTAAAGAATAAAATGACGTATGTTAATGTCTCTTGAATAATAATAGTGTTGTTATGGCTAGCCTACTACAGTTCGGCCAACCAATTAACAATTAATTACAATTAACAATAACTATTTAGAGCAATTCTTTTCACCTCCAAATAAGATTAACTGCCAGTTAATTGTCATTGAAATTATATGGCAACGGAGTTCTGGATAAGTTTAATGGGAGGTAAAAAAACTGCCCTTAAACA
Organism: Pycnomerus fuliginosus; assembly: GCA_963924575.1. Lineage (NCBI taxonomy): Eukaryota > Metazoa > Arthropoda > Insecta > Coleoptera > Zopheridae > Pycnomerus > Pycnomerus fuliginosus. The sequence continues at coordinate 25,471,728 of OZ004622.1, forward strand.
ATCATTATAGTAGGTAACAATTTGAAGGTAATTTTTAATATTTGGACATATTTTTTTTAAGACGAATTGACCCACTTCCTCATATTTTGAGAACACAGACCCTCATAAGGCAATTGTGTTAGTTGATGTCCCTCTGGATCGTTATCTAAAACTTTTGAACCACAAATGAACCCTTAAATCTTTAGTTTAGTTTTTTACTCGGTTTTTTATTAATTGCGGGCGAAATAACAATGTTTCGAATCATGACGCAATCTCCCACATTATAGGTTGCGCGCCTATGACGCTTATTATAGTAAGCTTCATTATAAAAGGAAGAATTTTCATTATTTTGCGCAGTAATCTCTTGTCTCTTGGCAGTTCTAAATTTCTGTAATTTTCCTAAGTTCGTTCCAAAATAACTCTCAACTCGTCGTTTACCATACGACCATACCAATTTGATTTAAACCAAATAATAATCGACAGGGGTGGTACCTATGGATCGATTAACTGAGTTATTTAGCGCAAATTCGACATCTGATAAAACTTGGTCCCATTTATTTGTTTGGTCTGTTAATTTAGCTAACATTGGTGTAATTGACCTATTCATTCTTTCAATTTGGCCATTCGCCTGGGGGGTACTTGTTGCAATTAAAATCAATTGAATTCCTTCACGTCTTAGGAAATCTTTAAAATCGGATCTACCTAAAAGAACTACCGCGATCGGAAACTATTTTGACAGGTTTACTAAAATTGTTAAAATAAGTTTTGAGATGTTTTATAACTTCCTCAGATCCGGTTGAAGTGCTGTAGCAAATAATTTAATGAATTTCGTAAATTAATCAATTACCCTGTAATGGTCACTTTTGACGCTAAACACTTGTTCATGGGAAGCGACGTAGGCAACACACTTTACACCCCGCTAGCTTCTGCGCGGTGGGCGTTTCAGGTTTTAAGTTGACAGGTGACACTGTTGACAGCCTCTCCCATTTTGTTCGTTGAATGGCGTGCGTCCGATTTAATTAAATGTGGGGCTAAATTTGTTAAATCCACATTCATCGAAGTAATCCATGTTCATCGAAGTAATCGGCGAAGATAATCAGTTGGCTGCATGGTCAGGGATTGTTGGAATCGTTACCCTTACGATGATTAAGGTAAATTTTGAGGTTATATCGAAAAACATGCTTCAGCTATATTTTCAAGGGTCGTTGTCTAGGATCGTTGTCTAGGATCGTTGTCTAGGATCGTTATCTAGCTAATTGAGAGAACGTGATTCAACCCCTCGATTCCGCTATCATCACCACGTCATAACTCCAGTTCACGAAGTACCCCCGAGTGTTTCTCGATGTCTTCAGGGCTCTCGGGTTCCTGAAAAGACTCCCAAAGGACTCGGTTAGGAGGACCTGACGTTGACCATCGGATAAGGAGGAACCATCTAGCCAGGCCAGATTTATTATTCATAATTTTAAGATCAAGTCTGATTTGCACGATAATTCATTTTATCCTTCGGGATCAAGTCAGCGAGTGGGTAACTACGTTAGCTACCCCTTTGTTATACCACGTGTTATAAGTAAGACTATTTCGGATTAATTTTAGTGACGTCATTATTATACTATGAATGTTATTGTCTAGTGTCGGATCAATACCCTTCGTGAAGTCTCGTTAAGAGTAAATGCGTTAATCGGCGAAGGAATCAGATAGCTATCTTGATCAAGCGGTTAACTAGGGATCACTCGAGCAGTTGTGCTCTTAGAAGGAGATTTTCAGGGTTGGGGTTGCGCTTGCACGCAGTTTCAATTAACAATAAATATTGTAAATAAGGTTTTAATCCGGAGTGTTTATTTAGCAACCCTCACAGCTGATCCAAATCCTTTTTGAGAGGTCCCAGACTCAATACACCTACTGCAGGGTGTAAGTTCTTAAGTAGGTGGCGCCCCTTACCATCTTTTAAGGGCTAATTTCAGATCACATAAGCTAGCCGGGACAACACCTGAGTCTGGAACATCCGTACCCATTACAACCCCAAAAATATATTTATGTCGATGATCTGTATTTCTAACGGTCCGTGATGGTCAATCCTATGCAGACATTGAAATGGAATTTTTCCTTTGTTAGGAGTGTGAGTTGTCCTTCAGGTTTACCTAAAACTGGGGAATATGCTATACATTTAAGACAATTTTGAGTAAAATTTTGTACTTTGCTGAAAACCGGTGGAAACCAATATATTCGACGTAAATATTCCATAGTTTTGTAAGTTGTTTACATTTTGGTGACCCATGACAGGTATGGCTATCACATAATATTATGCTTAGAGATGTTAGTTTTCATGAAAAGTACATTTGTTGAAACTTTTCATGAAATTTTGAAAAGTTTAAAAAAAAAATGAAAAGTTGTCCTACGGTAGTATAAAGTATTCTGGAGAATTAAATAAATCTACAACAGTTGAATAGGGAACATAATATAATATTAAATGACAAAAATAGTATGTTTATAGGTAAACAAGTTATAATAAGTCAAAATTAAACATGAAAATTCATCGTTGTTTTCATCTTTTAAGTTGTATTTCACTTCATTTCCAGTTTTTACAGCTGAACCGCGTAAAATACTGAAGAACCGAACCGAGGTTGTCAGTGTTATTACAACGCACGCCACGCGTGCTCTCGTACTCATTGGGCGGAATGAATAAAGAGTTACAAGATGCTCATAACTTGCATTAATAAAGAACGCAAATATAAGTTTTTCGCGCACGAGAAAAGGATAGAACTATAAGCAAAAGCTTTGTTACAGTTTCTTCATACACATAGATACCGCATTGATACATGCAACAACTTTTCAAGAAAAAGTGAAAAGTTTCAACATAGGCTGAAACTTTTCAATGAAATGAAAAGTTTTTGAAACTTTTTATGCTCACATCTATAATTATGCTCCTTCTAAATTTCTCTCTAAACTATTAGCCTCTATTACAAAAACTGCACAATGCCTACTCAATGCATCTGGTGCTTCATTCGATCTGGTACTCTATTATTTGTGTACCTAGCCAGACTTACGTCATGACGTAAATCCACTTAGAATCAGCCCTTAAGTTTAGGCTTATTTATTTTGCAAAGTGTGTAATAAAAAGAAAACTTGATTGTTGTTGCACAAAATCTAGAAGGCCTGGACCATTGAGTTGCTAGCTAGATATAAATACCACCAAAGATATGAATTTTCTCGTGAATTTTCTTTGAAATGGCGATTTTCAGTTTTTCCTGGATAACTCTGGAACGAATCAAGATGAACTAGAACTATTTTCAGCAGAACACATCTCCGAAGAGGACCACTCGCCCTGACATACCAGAAGCCACCCCCCAATTACAGGGCTTCCAGTGAAGTCACTTAAATCATTTATAGTCATTTATTTTTTTAGTCGGTTATTTAAAGCCATTTTTTTCACATCTAGGTCATTTATTGTCATTTCTTTTGGGCCAAAATAGATTTGCTCCACAAATGAAGGTATTGATGGATCGATCCCACTCTACGCCACTGAAAAAACCTGTCAAAAAGCATTATAGGCCATACTTAGGGGGTGTTCAAATTGCTCGGTTGGATCAGTGAAAAAAAGACACTCATGAATTGGAGAAGAAGATTTAAAAAGAGAGTACCTTAATTGATAATTTTCTGGTCAAGAAACAAAAAATTTCGGTAACAAAGCTTTTGCTTATAGTTCTATCTTTTTCTCGTGCACGAAAAGCTTATATTTGCATCTTTTGTTAAGGGGAGTATGAGCATCTTGTAACAAGTTATTCATACCAACCATTGGCCGGTATGGATAAGCGGTAACAAAGCTTTTGCTTATAGTTCTATCCTTTTCTCGTGTGCCCGAGAAAGTTGTATTTGTATCCTTTATTAATTCAAGTATGAGCATCCTGTAACACTTTATTCATACCAGGCAAGTGTTACAAGGTGTTCACACTCCCATTAACAAAGGATGCAAATATAAGCTCTTCGTGCGCTAGAAAAGGATAGAATGCAAGTATGAGTATCTTGTAACACTTTATGCATTCTACCATTTCTACCTAATGGCCGGTATGAATAAACGGTAACAAAGCTTTTGCTTCTAGTTCTATCCTTTTCTCGTACACGAGAAACTTGTATTTGCATCCTTTGTTAATGTGAGTATGAGCATCTTGTAGCACTTTATTCACACCAGCCATTATGTCAGTTTTCTTTCTTTAACAAAGCCTTTGCTCATAGTTCTATCCTTTTCTCGTGCACGAAACTCTTATATTTGCATCCTTTACTAATGCAAGTATGAGCATCATCTTGTAACACTTTATTCATACCAGCCATTGGGCCTAATGAATAAAGTATTACAAAATGCTTAAACTTGAATTAATAAACGACAGAGATACAAGTTCCTATTGCGTAAGATGAGGATAGAACTATAAGCAAAAGCTCAGTTACCGTTTATTCAATAGGCCCATTGTTTTTTTCTTATTTACCGAGGTCATTTTTTGGGTCATTTTTTTGGAACTAGTCAGTCATTTTTATCATTTATTTTTGCAAAGTTGGCGCTGGAAGCCCTGCAATTATTAATATTACTCTACATTTGTGTAATTGAACAAACCTCTTTTAAATTTAGCCCGTTTCTCGAGATTATGTCATCGCTGGGCTGCCCGCAGCAAAGACCCTTACACCCCAAGATCTAGAGGGGGTTTCTTATTATTCTATTTTTGGGTCGAAATAAGACAAGTTGTAAGAGGAACGTTTTTCGTTAAAGTGGTTCCTAAAGGAAATACGCCCCTCACACGGGTAGTTTTTTCAAGTTACAAGCTATTCAAATAGTAGAATTGATACAAATACGAAGAGAACATAGGCTAGTAGTTTGGCCATAAAAGAATTAAACTTTGAAAATTTACAAAAACGGAAAGAAGCCAATTATGTTCAGAATGAGAGCAATTCATCGTAAATTTGGACAATAATGGTACCCTAAACTTGCCGTACACTATCTAAACTGTCGGTATGTGCATTATCTGCCTAATTGGTGTTTATGTGTACAATACCGATACAAATCACCTCTCGTAATTTTGTTTGCTTAGTGTAACACTTAGAGATAGATATTATGTTGCGATTTCCCGGTATTTGTAATCAGAATTGTTTTTTTGTTCTCAGGGCATAGAGAATGTCATCCGAGAATGCAACGAGTAATGCCCATCAAGTGGACGCGGGGCCTTATCCGCCCAGGTGTTCTACGTACACTTTCCCCGAAGTCCGCGAATCGAGAGGTCACCTGCGTAGCGTCAGCCATGGCGGTGGCGGCGTCTCCTTGGGCGGCAGTTCGTCCGCCGGCGTCGTTAGTCGTCCATCCGCCTTAAAGGGGGCCCGCGGACACCAACGCGCCCTATCCCAAGGCCAGATCACCGATTCCGCGGGGGTTAAGCCGGGCCACAGTCGTGTCGGCTCCAAAACCGATTTTATCCTGCCACCTGGACACAAGGAGAACGAGAACGCGGCCGGGAGTTTATCGAAAGTGACCGGGAAGGGGCACAGCAGGCAGGCTTCCAGGTAGGAAATACAATCACAAGCCACTTTTGTGAAAATTGCAAAGAAGGAAATGCAAACACCGCAGACTTCCTTAGCTCGACACTTAGCTCGAGTTAAGCAAGCTCGGTGCTTTTTAAACAGCGTTCCATGAGATCTTACGGCGGTGGTAGCCTTTGAGTTATAGTTTCCCCCGAGGTGTTGATACATTGGGAATTCTTTGGTTACATGTCAAGGAATTCTTGGCTAGTCTGTGGGAATTCTTGGATAGTCTGCGGGAATTCCTAAGTATTCTTGGGTAGTCTTTGGGACATCTGTATGAATTCTTGAGTAGTCTTGTAACACAGTGAACGGGTGTATTCAACACAGTTATGTGTACTAATGTAACACTCGTTTGTGTGTGGGGGGGTCCAGCCTTGGGTGTGTCAGCTTGATGTTAGCTATGAGACTCGTAAATGAAAAACGCGTCACCTGGTTTGAGACTACGCCGACGATACCAAAATCCAGGAAAGTTTAGCAAGGCTACCGGTCTAATATTATCTTGGGCAGGTCAGAATTATTTTTCGCATCCAGGACAACACAAGTCTAGTAAAATTATCTATTTACATAATATAACAGTTTATGTGCTAGGTTTAGCTGTTACCTAACTCGAGATCCACCTACGCGATCAGGCCTTCATTCGGTGTAAAATTAACTAATACTTTAGTTCATGGCCACTCGCTGACACTGGATGGTAAGTCATAAAATTGTTATTTAACCCAACCCCCGAAGACAGCTGTTTTCAGGTCTGATCGTGCAAAGGTCGTTGACAGGTGCCAACTCACGACCTGAACTAACGGTATGTTCAAATATGCTTAGTTATGTGATAGGTTTTAGAGCTTATCTGCAGTCTTGTCCTGGTGTATCCTATCGACTTAGGCTCCCCGATGTGATGCCAACCCTACAGGTACTACACCACCAACGGAAGCGAAGCTGTCTCCGATGACACAGTCACAGGGCTCAGGGGTTGCTTTCGAACCCTATCTGATCGGATGGCTCTTGAAGAGATGAAAGACCAATTGGACAAGGTGGCAAACCAAGGTGTAAACCGGTGGGAAATTGGTAAATGCTCCCCAGTATAAATCGGTGGAAAATGCTTCTCGGTATAAACCGCCCTGATATAAAAAAATCTTAACACCTCGTGTCGGTAATTTGCAAACTCACCTTCAACAAGAAGAGCGTTTATATAAGATGGACCACTACTGAGATCGCAAAGGGTCCAAACTTTTTCCAGCTGCTGTGGCCCTTTTGAGCTGGTTATTTAGCCCAAAACGTGTAAGAAAGTTTTAACAGACACGTGAAGATGCCACAAGGCGCTTGCAAAAGAACGCAACAACCCGGATGTTCGCCATCATACATCATATATTACGTAGAAAAGTCTAGAATGGGGGTGAATTGTGGGCTGCCTGCATGAACTCTCAAGTTCGAAGCCAAAAAGATGTCGGTACTTCCGGCGCGGGATGTTTAAAAATAACCAGACAATTTAGTAACGTCGTAGATCAAATTTAGACCGTTACAGTCTTTAAATATTCTTTGTGAAGTTCGTAAACATGACATGAATTATTGACTGTGTAGGCAAACCATCGGTCGCAAAAAGTGAGTGTACTTTTTCTTGTTGTACGAGAAATCAAAGTCACCACTGCCCTTTGCGAGGTACTTTGTCTTCATTGTCAAAGAAACTTGACAAGCCTCGAGGTTTGCCGGAAATCTTTGGTTTATGTTAGTAGTCGAATTAACAAGGAAGTCTGGTTTCAAGGCGTGGTTTGTGAGAATTCATAGGTATTCCCAGGAAGTCTCTGGGAATTCTGGGTATTCACAGGAAGTCTGGGGAATTCTGAGGTAATCCCAGGAGGTCCCTGGGAATTCTGGGGTATTCCCAGGAAGGCGCTGAGAATTCTGAGGTATTCCCAGGCAGTCAAGCCTCTGGGAATTCTGAGGAATTCTTTTAAGTAGGAATTGTTTTCTAGATGTACCAACCCCTCGGTTTCTCCATTTTATTTCGAAGGAAAAACTATATATAAAGGGCCATCACCACCACAAAGCCTCGTGGAACGCTGTTTAAAAAGTACCGAGCTTTGTTAGCTCGAGTTAAGTGCGTGCATGTATCCGCAGTAAATGTTAAACAATAAGCGCGTTCCTTTTACAACTGAGGGAAGATTATCACCTCGTTTGCTGAGATGAGATTCTCACCTCAGTTTTGTCTTTAAAAGAAACGTACTTTACTCACTTCAGTTGCGACAAAAACTCATAACCTCAAACAGAGTGCTTTTGGGGCTGATTGCTCTTTTAAACCTGATGAAAGGTCAGAGTTAAGCATTTTAAGTCGCTCTGGCTTGGCGACCAAACCAAGTTTAGGCTAAACCGAGGTAAATTCGTGACAGAACAACGGCACCTTACCCTTTTTACCCGATTTGACAGATGAGCCAAAAATCTTACTCAAGCACTTGCTCTGCAGCATGTGCTTCAGAGGCAAGGGGGGAGGTAAGATTCTCACCTCAGTTCATGTAAAGGGAACACGTTGCGAACTGAGGAAAGTGCAACTGAGGTGAGAATATCTGAGAATTGGTGTAGAAGGAACGCGCTTAATATGAGGCATAAAATTCTTCCCCATTCTCACTTAGCGCATGTTGCCTGTTGCCACATAAGCTCTATAGTGGATGGACACATACTGTATTACTTCCGCTAGATGTTCGGTAATGCCTCTTTTCCGTACTGTCTGCCAGACTTTGTCTCTTCAGATGTACAAAGCACATGTGCGGTTCGTTATTCTGTTCTAAGGTTTTCGCAGCTAGTTGTCTCAGGATGAAGATTAGGTCTTGTGTTTTTCTTTTCTTCAGTTTCAAAAAGCCTTCCTTGGTTCTGAGATTGATGGTACACCTCACTGATGATGCGCAAGAAAGACGTGGATCCATTTTTTTCAGAATCAAGGGAGGCTTTCAGTTATTTCGCAGTAGCGTAAAAATTGGTTTAGGTTTGATGCGGCGCATCTCCTTCTCCTGTGGAACTGGTGGGATAAACGTGTCAATAATAATACTTGGGTTCTTCTGTCAGGCATAAAACCGCGTTGGCTTTTCTTAAGCGCTTGAGATACTTTCATAACCCCTTGAACCAAGAGACTAAAAGGGCTAATATTTCTCAGAACGATGTCCTATCGTCATAGTTCGCATAAACTTTTGCTTGTGCCTCCAGCTCAATCTCTAACACTATATCTTGCTCTACCTAGCTCTAACTTTTCCTCTAGCTCTATACTTTTAACTCTGGTAATCTGACTATAACTCTAGCTCTAACTGTAACTCTAAATCTACGTCTACCTCTCGCTCTACTCCTGATTATAGCTCTATCTCTAGCTCTACCTCTAACCCTTATCTGTGAGTCTGACTTTAACTCTATCTCTAGTTCTACCTCTAGGTTTAAATCTATAGGGTTATATTTGCAGTTAGAGTTCCAGTTCCAGTACTTCCAGTCATAGTTATAGAGTTATAAAGTACAGCTACAGGTAAAGGTAGAGTTAGTCTTAGAGCTGGACGTAAAGCTACAGTTACAGCTAGACATCGTGTTAGAGGTAGAGCTAGAGTCGAAGTAGAACTAAAGGCAGAGATAGATTTTGAATTTCAGTCAGAGTTAGAGCTAGAAGTAGATCTATAGAGGTAGAAGTACAGTTAGAGTTAGGCCCGGTTTTTACATCTTCGATAACCTCTAGTTTACCAAACCTGCTGTTAGTTGCTAGGATACAGCCAATCAAAACACTCGTTGCTATGCGACAAACTGTTGGTTAGGTAAACCGGAGGTTATCGAAGATGGAAAAACCAGGCCTTAGAGGTTAACCTTGAGCTAGAATTCTAACTCTACCTCTCCAACTATAAAAGTAGAGCTGGAGGTACTAAGGTAGAATTAGAGCTAAGGAAAAGTTACAGCTAAGGTAGAGGTTAAACCTAAGGGTGGATCTAGAAGTAGAGCAAAGAAAATGCAGCAGAGAAGCGGCTGGAACCTCCCCATCGCGTGGATCTTTGTATTCTGTGTAGATAGTAGTCAATTCAACAGAATTTTTTTAATTCTTGACTAATTTCGCAATTTTCTGACAAATACCGACGTGACCTCGGACATCACCAATCACGTTTGACAATATGTTCCTTTAAGGTTAATCTTTTGCCACCTTTTTGACAATAACTGCCACTTTATGTCATTCACTGTCAGCCCGCTCCCTTTTAATGAGAAAGATTTTTTTCTCTATTTTCCACTGAAATGGCAGAAACTGTGAACACATTTTTAGAACCAGAATTTGATCGCCTTTCTAATGGCGACATAAAGAAGGAGGTCTTGTATTTAACATTTTAAGTTGATATGCTTAAATGGAACTTCCCGTGGGCCAATTGCTTTCAAAAGCCTTTCAGGTCTTCAACGGGTCACCCAATCTCCATGTACCAAATTTCAGCCAAATCGATTCAGTAATTTGGGCTATAATGTATTTTTACTGTTATAATAAAATTTCGATTTTTTGAACCAAACAGCGCTAAATGCGAATTAATTTTGTCCCATTTAAAACCAGAATTTGAAGACCTTTCTGATGGTGACAATAAATCTTTCAAAAACTTGTTTTGAATGGTCAAATGAGAGAATAATTTTAAATTTGGAAATTGGTGTGCCAAAACGGCACTTTCCGTGAGTCGATTGAATTCAACATTTGTTCAGCTCTTCGACGTGTAATACAATCCTAATGTGCAAAATTTCAGCCAAATCGGTTCAGGGGCTTGGGCTGTACCGCGATTTTAAAGTCCGATAAAAATCAATTTCTTTTCTATTTTTGGTCTTCCTTATGGTGACGTGAAAAATGGGGGTTTGCATTTAAAATTTAAAAGTTTATGTGCCAAAATGGCATTTCCGGTTGCACGATTGGCTCCAAAAGCTTTTCAGATCTAAGTTAGGTTACGAGATGCCTATGTTCCAAATTTCAGCCAAATCGGTCTAGTAGTTTTGGCTGTGGCGTGATTACAAATGAACGTACGTACGAACGTACGTACGTACGTACATACACACAGACACATTTTATAAACCCCTTTTTTGAGTTCCTGAGACCTCAAAACGTAAAGATCTGGTGGTATCTCAAATTCGAAAATTTTAGTGATTGCAGTAACCTCCCATTTTTTTTAAATTGTGATGGGGTTGGGGAGGTTAATATAGTTAGAGATAAAACCAGAGCCGGGCACAATAAGCTAAAGTTTATACAACGATACAACGAATCTCTTAGTTCAAGGGGCTGTAAAAATATCTCAAAAGCGTAAGAAAGTATCTAAACCCTTAAGAAAGTATCTCAAGCCCTTAAGAAAATATCTCATGACCTTAAGAAAATATCGCAAACCCTTAAGAAAATGTCTCAAGCGCTTAAGAAACATATCTCAAATCTTGAAACTCGTGGCGCCCGCCAATGCTTTCGTAGAGATCCATATCTCCTTGATCTTTTCTATAGAAACGGACTGTAGGTTTGGATTAATGGGAAGACGAGGAAAAGATATAGCCACTTGTGTTTTTGAGGCTTCTTAAACTTATAATCTTACACTTATAATCGTTATCCTGATATTTTCTAGGTAAGATTTTCACGTCTCATTGCGGCCATAAACAACTGTCTCATGGTGGCTCAAACACGTCAAAAACATTTTTCTGGCTTAGAATTTTTACAAGAGGGTGAAAACAAATTGAAATATACCAACTGGAGCTCATTCTAATGATAGTGAATGGTTATGGTGATTATGTAGTTACTCTCTTAATTTTGGCCGATCGGTAAACAGAAAACTTCCTTCTAGTTGTTACTTCCTTAAAATAGTGTGGACCACAATGAGACACGGGCCACTTTGAAAAATTGTTGTCATTTCTACAAATAGGCTTCAAACACACTCCGTTGGTGTTTGAAGCCTATTTTAAGGAAGTAACAACTAGGTAGATGGATAATACAAAAGCTGCGAAACTGTAGAAATGACAACAATTTTTCAAAGTGGCCCGTGTCTCATTGTGGTCCACCCACCCCTAATGAGAATACGATTCATGCCAGACATAATAACGTGTGGTCAACAACTTTTCCGATAAAGTAAACTCCATTAATTTTCTATTGAAGGTCTAAATTAATCCCAGGGCGACTATATCGGGATATCAAAAATATCTTGGTCGTGGGTGGTCATGAAGGGTCTGTAAATTTGTGCATTGAGGAAAACTGAGGAAAATTTGAACATTTGCTTTAGTTTTAATCCTTTTTTTATCAAATAAAAATCTTATTCGTCGTTCATTTTAATCTTTAAACCTAGATATCATCATTTCGTTCAAAAATAACAACTCATACTCAATCTCACCTAAATTCTTAATAAAGCAAATGGAAGGTATAAGCTGAGACAGATGTTTTCCATTTCATGACCGTCCACGACCAAGGTAATTTTTGATATCCCAGTACTATGTTTTCCACTGTATGACATTACAAAATCGGGGACTGAGGGGAGGGCAAAGGCAACCGACGCGACAGCCCTGTCATGTTACTGGAATAATGTCGAGCTGATAATTGACCTGAATAACCAAACCTAACCGTTAAATGAAATCTGATGGTCATGAAATGAAATTGCATTGAGGTGGCTTCTTTAAAATTAAATCAAGACTATTAGTTGGATGAACATTTTTTCGTCTCTGTGAAGAAAACTGTTGGGATTTGTCAGGACGTCATTCTCAAAGCCCCATACATGGCAAATCCAGTCCCAGATTCTTCATCTTCATTACTTCCTTTCCATGCTGGTGTGCAATCTATTGGTGGTTGATTATTTTAATAATAATACAAGGTTACGACTTTCTTTGAGTACTGAAAAGTTTTATCCATTCGTTTTTATGTAGGGTGTTAAAATGCAGGGCTTGCCAGACACATATTTTCACGTTAGCAGCTTGCTTCGACGTCAGGCTGAAATATAGAATAAGAACTGGTACACTGTTATTTAATGAGATTTTACCAAGTACCTATTACATCGATGATTAAATTTAGCATCTTGAAATTTTTACTTGACTACTGGTCCGGAGTAGTCATTATGTATTATTGTGATTGAAATGTGATTCCTATAGGTTATTAAATTGTATACCTACTTACTCTGATAAGAAGACACCAGAACACCATCTTGCCATAATCTTACGCGAGAATATTTAGAAACGAGTCGTCTCACTTTTATTGTTTTTGAGAAGAAATTCGACACCCTGTTTTTTTCTGCTGTCCTATCCACGTCATGTCGGTCCTGTCATTAAGACACAGAACGTCAAAATTGCTTCCATCGAGGGCAGTGAACTATCGAGGGTATCGGATCATCTCATCCCAATGACCAACTCATCCCAGTAGACATTTCATCCCAACAAGCAACTCATCTCACATGCCATTTCATCCCAGACCAAGTCATCCCAACAGACAATTCATCCCAGGCCAACTCATTCCAAGGGACAACTCATCTCTAGCGACATTTCATCCTCGACCAACAAGTCATCCCAACAGACACTTCATCCCAGGCCAACTCATTCCAAGGGACAACTCATCTCTAGCGACATTTCATCCTCGACCAACAAGTCATCCCAAAAGGTGTAACCCATCTCAGACTACGTCATGTGATCGTAAAAGCCAAAACCAATCATAAATTCGGTTTCTTTTGAACTTCCAAGTATTCGATCCTCGAATTCTGTCCGCCTCCCTCAACACGTAAACATTTTACGCGTACGCTTTTTCAACTTTCATTCTGGTCTATGTCAGGTAAAGTTTTTTTTCAGTAAAATTATTTATCAGATTCTGTCCGTTTATCTGAACCCTTAACATTACGCGTACGCTTTTTCACGGTTTGGGTTGATTTGGTTTGGGATGAGTTGTCAATTAGGATGAACTACCTTTTGAGATGACTTGGTCTGGGATGAGTTGACGCATGGGAGTCACTTGGGATGAGTAAGTTATTGCTATTACAGGATTATTGATCACCATAATGTTATTGGTTATTGGAATGACTCGGTCTGAGATGGGTTATCGCTTGGGATGAGCTGCCTTTTGGGATGAGTTGTTCGATGGAATTAATTGTCCGTTGGGATGAGTTGTCCGTTGGGATGAGGTGACGTGGGATGAGTTGAGTTCTGGGATGCATTGGTATGGGATGAGCTGTCTTTTGGGATGAAATGTCACGTGGGATGAGTTGGTTATTGGGATGAGTTGTCTCCTGGGATGAGTTGCGACCTGGGATGAATTGGTAATTAGGATGAAATGATACTAACCCTCCATTGAGTACAATTTCTTGCAAAATTTCCTCATTCCATTCTAAAATTCAATTTTTGACGTTCTGTGACTTCAATAGAAAATGAATGACGAGTAGTTGTTGCAGTTTCATAGAAAGAAATTCAACACCCTGTTTTTTTTGCTGTCCTGTCCACGTCCTGTCGGCGTTGTCACCGTGTCTTGTCATTAAGACACGCAACGCCAAAATCCCTTCCATCAAGAACAATTTCTTGCAAGATTTTCTTCTACCAACCGAAAATTCAAGTTTTGACGTTCTGTCACTTCAATAGAATATGAATGGAGTGATCGATGGAATGGAGTGAGCCCTTGATGTCGGAAATGTAAGGTGTAGACTGGTAATATTATCATTCAAGACGAAATCTGACAGTGACGTTAATATGTAATTTCTGCAGTCTACGCCATACGTCTCCCACGGCAAAGACTACTTGATCGCAAAAATTCTTTATAATGCTGTTTGCAGGAAGACTTATTTGAGCCTTAAACAAATTGCACCTTTTCGAGAGTTACCGACATGTGATAAAGCTGTTGTGTGATGCAATGGTTTTTTCGGAGCTTCCGAGGTTCTTTCACATCTCAAATTATGCCGACCTCGCGTATTCCTCTTGTCTGACAGAACAGCAAAAACAGAGGCTTCTTTCAAATGGTTCAAAATTGACGTTCTATTCGCAGCTCATGTAACCCCATATACTTGACAGTTGGGCTGGCTTAAAACGAAGGAGCGGCGGATCATGCATTTTATTGCTCTTGTATTGGGTGTTCTATCTTCGAATTGCAGCCACTTTCCATAAGGATCGTGCGGGGTCCTTTCTAAGTATTTTTTCTCCAAACGTCAGTAAAACATCACATTGTGAACGTCAGTGTAGACAGTAGAAGTTGAATTTCTAGGACGCTAGTCTCTAAGCAACCTCAGCGGCACGAAATGAAAAAAATACTGCCGCTCGTGCTTTTTCATGCCGCTACCAATTACGTTCACTAAGGGCCGGTTTATCGATGCTCAGCTAAATGAAAATATCTGTCAGTTTGCGTTATCCGCTAGTTAAACTGTTTATCGACAGCAAGTTGACTGCAAGGTCTTTGCTAAAGCGCTGAGCAAACTGACTGACAGTTCGAAGTGTCAGCTAGGGCAGAAAACCGACGGTTAGCATCGCCCAGAGTCATTTAAATGACGAAGAAGATGAATCTTTGGTTTTCTTCAACATTAATCTAGCCAATATAAAGTTTAGGAAAGTACCTGAAACTATTTTGAGGAATTTGCCACTACTTAAGATTTCCTCAACTTTCTTTCAGACCTATTGCTTCTACCATCCGTTTTCTTATCCTCAATTACATCTCCTGCTAGTTACTTTTCAAAGCACGTCTGGATCGTAGGCAGAAAAGTTTACTCCTCGTTTCTTTTCTGTCACCAATACAAATTTCAACTGCATCAGCACCTGCCACAGTAAACAAAGACCGTAAGGCATTGCTATGGAAACAGTTGACTATATTAGCGCGAAATTTAAATCTGTCCAATTGAATTCAACTTCCGCTACCCCAAATGTTGCCAACACAACTTAAACTGTCAGGCACGTAACTGACAGACAAATTCGATGTCGATAAACGTGAATCTGATTTATCTGTAAGTTATAGTAAACCGTCAGATAGATAACAGCCAGTTTTAACTGAGCATCGATAAACCGGCCCTAAATCAAAGAAATTACTCCGGTTTAGATTTTTTGTAATGAACTACAGAAATTATATTAATTTACATTAAGTTGTGAAAAATAATTAAGGATAGTTTAGTTTCTATAATTATTGAAAATGCAGTTGCTAAAAGTCGCATTTTGAAATTGTAATCCACTTGATGAGTTTACACCAGCTGAAGTCACTGTCTCAGTAATAGTGCTCGTGGTGTTACCGCAAAGCCTCAAATTATTAACACTGTCAGTCGTGTTATCGGGAGCCTCGTTAGGTACGTTTAGAATCTTTTTAGCAATTTTTTGTTTGCTACACATTGATTCTTCGTAATAGCTTTCCGCTACAGTGCCAGACTTCCAGCCACCGTGTCTTTTTAAGGTAAGTACATCGGCACCACCAGTGGTCGGAAGTAATGCATTACTGTAATGACATTACTTTAGCTGGTAATGAGTAATTGTAATGCATTACTTTTTTTTAAATAGTAATGGGTAATTGTAATGCATTACTTTTTTTACCCTTAATTGATAAACGCAAAAATAAAACTTTTATGAAAAATGTAATTCTGTGAAATGAAATAACCACCACAGGAAGTAGGTAGGTACTACTGGTATCAGAGTTAACCCTAACCCAGCGGGGTTCTGTTTACCTACCGCCTCCCAAGCAAACATTGATGCATTCTGAAGAGGTTTTCCTGCTATTTTTAAGTAGCGATATTCTCTGCAATTACTCCGGATTCAATATTTCTACAGAATTGAAATAATTTCCTAGCTGAAGAAAATAAAACTAACTTTAGCCATCTCAAGCAGTGGTAAATTTTGAAACGCAATTGTTATTCAAATTAAATTAAAATTAAATAATAAATTTACTGTTTTAAAATAATACACCTACAGTTTTTTTTTATAACGTGGAATTTTTTTAAATTCCAATTAGAGTTGGCCGTGTCTGGAATGACGTATGTTTCAATTTACTGCAGATCTCAAAATCTGTCAGCTACAATTAGAAATTTAAGAAATGTCACGTTAAAAGTAATGTACCGTTCGTTTCATTCCAGGCGCCGTATAGGGAAATAACACGGGAAAAGTGTTTTTATTTTTTGTTTGCTCCTGAAACTGGTTCCAGCCAAATCTGAGTAATACGGTCAATGGGCCTCAGTGTCCTCTACGCATGAAAAAAAAATGGACCTGAAATGCCCCTTTCTTAAAACGGGAGGACCGGTTGAAAATTGGAATTTTAAATTTCGCGGGCGTCAATTCAGCGCTGTTTGACATCTCCGAAAACTAAACTTCCAGTGGCGGCTTTCACAATTTCTTGAGTTTTCGCTAACGTCATTTTGTTACTTTTTTGGAATTTCTACAAATTATTGAGTGAATTCTGAGACGAAATAAACCGGCGCATTTTTGCAATAGTCCCAGGGACTGTCAGAAACTTTACTAAAGAAAAGACACTATGAAGGTAACCTCACAAAAATTTTGTCTTTGTTCGCTACAACCAGGCCGCATTTATTAACATTTTAATTCTCGAGGTAAGTCTCTGTTTATAGTTAAAACTGTCTTAATCGTTGCTTTGCTTCAGTTATGAATATTTTCATTGGAATATCACAGACTACGAGAAGGGTTGGTTGAATGAGGAAATGGCCAATATTCAGTTACCATGAACCTGGTACCAAATTCTGTTAAAGAATAACAATATGGAGAGCCACTAAAGGCTAGGTAGCACAGAAGGTAAGGCGAAGGTCTTGCTTAAAAGTTGGTGTGTCGATAGACCTTACGAGTCACAGCGAAGACAAGGATGGTTCTGATATTTAGGGTGGATACGCCTTACCAAGCACCTGTAAGGCTGATGGAAAAGGCACCTGCAGTCTCCACTCCAAGGCCTGGAAGCTGGTGGTGATGGCCTTGCCTAGACTAGTGGCTTCGGCTGTGCCGAGGAATCTGTTGCAGGAGTTACCATGCCCTGCTTGTCCCCTGGGACAAGATGTGCCTTTGCCCCAACAGTTATTTAACCGCGGAGTGCGTGTTTGGAGTGTGGACGAAGATATGTAACTGGCTTGCCAAATTTTAATTGTTTTATTCTAAAAATGTTAATAATTAATAAAATAGCATACCTAGGTCTTATGGGCCTTATTTTCTAGATATTTTAGTTGATAATTCACAATTTAATGTTGAAATTTTGAATAAATTCTTGAATAATCAAATTAGCGATTTTATGACCGCTATATGCTGTACCGACTGCTCATATAAATGAAACAATATAACTTAGATAATTATTGTCACTACAATATCTCTTGAAGATAAACACATCAAAAATATAAGCAGCAAAAATTTTATTATTTACTTACTATTTATTTTATTTGTTATTAGACTGGACTGTAAGGTGAGAAAGTAATAAAGTTCCTCGCGAGGATTCAATTTACAAAACAAATATAGCAAAACATAATTAAGGGGACGGTGGTAGGTTGCAAAATGTTCATGAATATTGGCCATTTCCTCATTCGACCAACCCTTCTCGTAGTCTGTGATTCCAGTGAAAATATTCATAACTGAAGCAGAACAACGATTAAGACAGATTTAACTATAAACAGAGACTTGCCTCGAGAATTAAAATGTTAATAAATGCGGTCTGGTTCTAGCGAAGGAACCAAAGACAAAATTTTTGTGAGGTTACCCTCATAGTGTCTTTTCTTTAGTAAAGTTTCTGACACCAAGACTCTCTGGGACTATTGCAAAAATGCGCCGGTTTATTTCGTCTCAGAATTCACTCAATAATTTGTAGAAATTCCAAAAAAGTAAGTAAATGACATTAGCGAAAACTCAAGAAATTGTGAAAGCCGCCCCTGGAAGTTTAGTTTTCGGAGATGTCAAACAGCGCTGAATTGACGCCCGCGAAATTTAAAATTCCAATTTTCAACCGGTCCTCCCGTTTTAACAAGGGGGCATTTCAGGGCCATTTTTTTTTCATGCGTAGAGGACATTGAGGCCCATTGACCGTATCACTCAGATTTGACCGGAACCAGTTTCAGGAGCAAACAAAAAATAAAAACACTTTTCCCGTGTTATTTCCCTATACGGCGCCTGGAATGAAACGAACGGTATAAAGTAATGCATTACATTTAGGGTTTTCAATCCCGGGATCATCGATCCCGGGATCCCGGACGATTTTCGATCCCGAAAATCCCGCCATTTTAGAACCGGGATTTTGGAGATTTTCGGGATTTTCGGGATTAGATGAACAAGCACAAAACCAGTTGCAAGCTTTTAGCGTGCTTATTTAGTATCAAATTTCGACCTTTCTGCAATACACGCACCTATACAGGGTGTTCGGTAGAAAACGCCCCACGCCATAACTCCCTTATTTATGTACCGATTTTAAAAAAATAAAAAGCATTTCAAATGGCTGCTAAAGTACTACAATCTGGGCGTATACCCGAGTTTTTCCAATGTCAACAAAAATGATTAACGACTACCAACTTTTGTTTTTCAAATTTCCACCTGCATATTTTTTGCTCCCATTTGATAGAGGACTCTTTTCTGAATTCATCCATACCATACAAGTCTTTTTTTCTACAGCTATTTATGAGAGAAAAAATTATCAAGTACTGAAATAAATAAATTAAGATCATTTGAAAAATTGCAAGTATGCCATGAAACAATGAAAATGATTTTGAAAACTAATGTCATTTGAGCGTCAGCGAGACAATTACTGACATTTTGGGCATTGTTCATCAAAAATATGGCCACATCACAGGAGGATAGTTGTACATAAATAGCTTTACTGATTAAAAACGCGAAGTAATTTCTAAAATTTATCTGCAGGAATAACAAACAATACAAAAAACCAAATAACAAAGTTTTTTATAAAACGCGGTATGAGTTATTTTACAAATATTGCTCAAAGATATCTCCATCATGTTCGATGCAGAGCTCACATCGTTGTCTTACTTCGCAAGCGGCGTTAAGTATCATGTTTTGAGGTATATCGCGGCAAGCAACCACAATTCTTTGTCTTAATTCATCTACATCTGCCGAACGTGTCAAATAAACCATGTCTTTGAGATATCCCCACAACCAAAAATCGAGTGGTGTAAGGTCTGGTGAACGGGCAGGCCATCGATTTGGTCCATATGTTCCCAACCATTTGTCCCCAAACCTAGTGGTTAACCAGTTTGTACAGATTCTGGAATTGTGCGGAGAAGCTCCATCCTGCTGGAAGTAAATATTGTTGACATCCGCTAACGGTAATTCGTCCAAAAATTCTTCAATATGATTACTTAACAGTTCATAATATTTGTTTGCATTTAGGGCACCATTTATAATAAATGGTCCAATCAATCTGTCGCCAAAAATGCCGCACCATACATTCACACTAAAACGTCTTTGAACATTTCCTGCAACAGTTATTCTGGGATTTTCTCGACTCCAATGACGATGAATGCTTCTGTTGTAAATGCCCTTATTGGTAAAAGTGCATTCGTCTGACCAGATTATTTTTCTATGGAAAATTGGATTGCCTTGCACCATATTTAAATAAAAATTGCAAAATTCCAGTCTTCTAGCTAGATCTCCTTCTTCCAACACGTGCACTCTCTGTGGTATGTAGGAATGAAACTTATGCTTCTTCAGGATTTTTTGCACAGTATCATTCGATTTAGAGAGAGTAGATCCTATCTCTCGAATAGAAGTTAAGGGATCTTCTTCCACGCTAAGCAGAACATCTAACTCCACATTTTCGCCAAAAATACGATCGGTTTGTTTTGGTTTCTTAAATGCTCCGTAAGTCCGTAAATTGACTTCCAACCGCGCAAATTTTCTACGATTCGGAACTTCTCTGTTGGGAAAACGATTTGAGTACAGGCGCGCTGCCGCAGCACTGTTCTTGTGGCATTCAAAATACACTTGCATCATATCTGTGGCGACATTATTATTCATATTTTTGATTGTAGCAAATAATTACAATTTTCAAGCAGGAAAATATTTCTGTGTTGCTGACGCTTAAATGACATTAGTTTGAAAACCGTCATTTTCATTGTTTCATGGCATACTTGCAATTTTTCAAATGATCTTAATTTATTTATTTCAGTACTTGATAATTTTTTCTCTCATAAATAGTTGTAGAAAAAAAGACTTGTATGGTATGGATGAATTCAGAAAAATGTCCTCTATCAAATGGGAACAAAAAATATGCAGGCCGCAATTTGAAAAACAAAAGTTGGTAGTCGTTAGTCATTTTTGTTGACATTGGAAAAATTCGGATATACGCCCAGATTGTAGTATTTTAGCAGCCATTTGAAATGCTTTTTATTTTTTTTAAATCGGTTCATAAATAAGGGAGCTATGGCGTGGGGCGTTTTTTACCGAACACCCTGTATAAGTATAGCATTATTTTATATATTTTTTTTTATTTATTAACGGAAGGCCAAGTTTCTTCAATTTAGAGTCTATTATCAAATAGAAAATGACCCTATTCGAAAATAAAGGTAATGGAGGAAAAATTTGCAGTGTGGATTCGGAACGTGCTTTTTCGGACGCTGGCATCAGTGCACAAAAATTAGATCTATGTTGGGGGACGGCACTTTGGACGCATTGTCGTTTTTAAGATCTTTTTTCCAGGAGAAGGCAACACGAAAATAGCTTTACTTCCTTTTTTTAACCTCCCCAACCCCATCACAATTTTAAAAAAATGGGAGGTTACTGCAATCACTAAAATTTTCGAAATCGAAATAAGACCGGATCTATGCGTTTTGGGGTCTCACGAACCCAAAAAAGTGGTTTTTAAAATGTGTCTGTGTGTATGTTCGTACGTACGTTTGTACGTACGTTTGTAAACACGCCACAGCCAAAACTACTAGGCCGATTTTGCTGAAATTTGGTACGTAGACATCTCATAATCCAACTTAGATCTGAAAAGCTTTTGGAGCCAATCGTGCAACCGGAAATGCCATTTTGGCACATCAACTTTTAAATTTTAAATGCAAAGCCCCATTTTTCACGTCACCATAAGAAAGACCTTCAAATTCTGCTTCAAAAAATGTATTCACTCTTAGTGCCTTTTTGACAAAAATTGAAATATTCGGGATTGTTAACGTACTTTAAAAACACGATGCAGCCGAAACGTCTGGAGCGATTTGCCTGAAATTTTGTACATGGAGACTGTATTATACGTCGAAGAGCTAAAAAATGTTTGGAGGAAGTCGACCCACAGAAAGTGCCGTTTTGTCACATCAATTTTCAATTTTAAATATACTCCCATTTTACCATCCTAAACAACTTTTTAAAAAAATATTGTCAGCATCAGGAAGGTCTTCAAATACTTGTTCTAAATAAGACAAAATTCATTCGCATTTACTGCCCTTTGGGTAAAAAAATTGAAATTTTGTAAACACTAAAAACACATTATAGCCCAAACTAATGGATCGATTTGACTGAAATTTGGTACATGGAGATTAGGTCACCCGTTGAAGACCTGAAAGGCTTTTGGAAGCAATTGGTAAACTGGAAGTGCCATTTTAGCATATCAATTTAAAATTTTACACACAAGGCCTCCTTTTTTATATCGCCATTAGAAAGACGATGACTACTATCTACACACTACACAGAATACAAAGATCCACGCGATGGGGAGGTTCCAGCCGCTTCTCTGCTGCATTTTTTAATATTACTTTGTTTATCACTGACACTGTTCATCCTTTTTTTCATGCAATATAAATAGATAATAGATATTTATCCAAACTGAATCTAAAAAAAAATGCAGCAGTGAAGCGGCTGGAACCTCCCCATCGCGTGGATCTTTGCCTTGGGTTTCTAGTCGAATTAGCAAAGAAAATGTATGACTGGTTTCCATGATGGTTTTAGAACTTTTTTAGAACAAACAAATTGAAACATTCATTAGAGAAAAGTAGGTATAAGTAAGTCCTTTGTAGGCAGTTCTAAAACCGTCGCTGAAACCAGTCTTATACAATTTCTGTGCTAATTCGGCTAGAAACACAAGTCAAAGATCCACGCGATGGGGAGGTTCCAGCCGCTTCACTGCTGCATTTTTTTTGAAACCAGAATTTGAAGACCTTTCTGATGGTGACAATAAATCTTTCAAAAACTTGTTTTGGATGGTTAAATAAGTGAATAATTTAAAGTTGGACATTGGTGTGCCAAAACGGTACTTTCCGTGGGCCGATTAAATCCAAAATTTGTTCAGCTCTTCGACGTGCAATACAATCCCCATGTGCAAAATTTCAGCTAAATCGGTTCAGGGGCTTGGGCTGTACCGCGATTTTAAAGTCCGATAAAAATCAATTTTTTTCTAATTTTTGTTCAAAAGGGCACTGAGAGTGAATATATTTTTAGAAGCAGAATTTGAAGGCCTTTCCTATCGTGACGTGAAAAATGGGGGTTTGCATTTAAAATTAAAAAGTTGATGTGCCAAAATGGCATTTCTAGTTGCGCGATTGGCTCCAAAAGCTTTTCAGATCTAAGTTGGGTTATGAGATGCCTACGCACCAAATTTCAGCTAAATCGATCCAGTAGTTTTGGCTGTGGCGTGTTTACAAACGTACGTACGTACGTACATACACACAGACACATTTTGAAAACCGATTTTTTGGGTTACTGAGACCCCAAAACGTGAAGATCTGGTGCTATCTCAAATTCGAAAATTTTAGTGATTGTAGTAACCTCCCATTTTTTTAAAATTGTGATGGAGTTGGGGAGGTTAAAAGTATATTGCGGCTGAATTTTTAACCTCCCCA
This sequence comes from Pycnomerus fuliginosus, assembly GCA_963924575.1. Lineage (NCBI taxonomy): Eukaryota > Metazoa > Arthropoda > Insecta > Coleoptera > Zopheridae > Pycnomerus > Pycnomerus fuliginosus. Next base: position 25,494,959 of record OZ004622.1, read on the forward strand.
CTCCACTTCACCATTTAAAAAAAAAGGGAGGTTACTGCAATCACTAAAATTTTCGAATTCGAGATAAGACCGGATCTATACGTTTTGGGGTCTCAGGAGCCCAAAAAAGTGGTTTTTAAAATGTGTCTGTGTGTACGTACGTTTGTAAACACGCCACAGCCAAAACTACTAGACCGATTTGGCTGAAATTTGGTACGTGTGCATGTGATAACCCAACTTAGATCTGAAAAGCTTTTGGAGCCAATCATTCAACTAGAAATGCCATTTTGGCACATCAACTTTTAAATTTCAAATGCAAACCCCCATTTTTCACCTCACGATAGAAAAGACCTTCAAATTCTACTTCTAAAAATGTATTCATTCTTAGTGCCCTTTTGATCAAAAATTTAAAAAAAAAAGATTTTTATCCGACTATAAAATCGCGGTACAGCCCAAGTCCCTGAACCGATTTGGCTCAAATTTTGCACACGGGGATTGTATTACACGTCGAAGAGCTGAATAAATTTTGGATTCAATCGGCCCACGGAAACTGCCGTTTTGGCACACCAATTTGTAACTTTAAAATTATTCACTCATTTAACCATCCAAAACAAGTTTTTGAAAGATTTATTCTCACCATCAGAAAAGGTCTTCAAATTCTGGTTTTAAGTAAGACAAAATTAGTTCGCATTTAGTGCTCTTTGGGTCAAAAAATCGAAATTTCATAATAACACTAAAAATACATTATAGCCCAAATTAGGGAATCGATTTGGCTGAAATTTGGTACATGGAGATTGGGTGACCCGTTGAAGACCTGAAAGGCTTTTGGAAGCAATTGGTCCACGGGAAGTGCCATTTAGGCATATCAACTTTAAATTTTAAATACAAAGGTCTCCCTTTTTATGTCGCCATTAGAAAGACGATCAAATTCTCGTTCTAAAAATGTATTCACAGTTTCTGCCATTTCAGTGGAAAAGAGAAAAAAATATTTTTCATTAAAAGGGAGCATGCTGACAGTGGATGACATAAAGTATCAGTTATTGTCAAAAGGGTGGCAAACTGTTAACCTTAAAAGGAACATATTGTCAAATGTGATGGGTGATGTCGGTATTTGTCAGAAAATTGCGAAATTAGTCACAGACGATAAGCATAAAGATTTTTTTGTTGAATTGACTACTGTCTACACAGAATACAAAGATCCACGCGATGGGGAGGTTCCAGCCGCTTCTCTGCTGCATTTTTATAATTTGTAATCTAATCCCGGGATCCCGAAAATCCCGGGATTGAAATGTTGTAATCCCGAAAATCCCGTGAGGTCAATCCCGGTCCGGGATTGAAAACCCTAATTACATTTATTAAGTAATTGTAATTGTAATGCATTACTTTTTGAAAAAAGTAATTAGTAATTGTAATGCATTACAATTTCGACGAAGTAATGTGTAATGGTAATGAATTACTTTTTAATAGTAATGTTCCGACCACTGGGCACCACTATCTACAAGTAATGTAGCAGACGTTCTTCTCAAACTATGACCCGTGTATTCTTTGCGTTGTGGTAATTGTAGATACGAAGCGACTTCCTTGGGTACTTCACCAATCTTGTGTATTCCCATGACTAAACGATGGCATTTTCCATCCATATATTTCAAGAAAAAGCGTCTGTCATTTATATCTTTCGGACGTAAAGAGGCATATTTTCTATACAAATTAAGAAAATTTTCTCCAATAACGGTAAAGGACGGACTCCTTTTTGTTTTTGTGTCAGGAACTTTAACATGAAGAATTTTTCCAAGATCTGCTATGTCATCAATCTTCATCTTTAACATTTCATCACAACGACAGGCTCCCGAAATTCCAATTATCATCACAACCTAAATGAAAAATGTCACATTATAAGCAGGTATATTTTATTTTAAACTAACCTTCATTGCAAGGTACTTGTCATCGGGAGCCTCAGACAAGAATTTTTCAAACTTTTCCCTAGTAAATACTTTTGCCTTTTTCGCTGAATAGCCTTCATTTTGCTTCTTCAGAAATGCACGAAGTTTTAAGTATTTGGTTATATCCAACCCATGCTTAATATTCAATAGTGATTTTACCATGGAGTACTGGGACCACAATGTAGAACTTTTCATTCTAGCAGCCATTTCGGAGAAGTACGCAAATAAAACATTTTCTGAGAATACTTTCACATTTTTTGTGGCAGACCATTTGATGAATTTCTCATATGCGGCTTCATAAACGGCTGCTGATTTTGTTGGAATTAAATTGTCAACTGCGTTTTGAGCAGCTTTTGCAATTTCAGGCGGCGTGCATTGCAATGCGAAGTCCTCCGTTTCTTCAAAATCAGTCATGTTGATTCTGTAATAGACGTAGTAGGTACCTACTTTTTATACGAGTTAATCAGAAACGAGAAAAGTACTTACCTACGTCCCAGGTAGCACACCATGTAGAACCGATGTAGGTTATAAACTGATTAAATGTAGATTCCATATATTTATTTAATATAAAATCGATATAAAATGTTAACGCTTTGAGAGATGGAATGCATATAGGCTTCTATATAGAATGCATGTAGAATCTATCTCATTTCCATGTGAAAACCAATATAAGCAACATATTGCAAAATACATAGGGTAAATGTGGATATCAATATGGAATTTATATTTTAATCTAGAGAGGACCGATATAGGGCAAAATACATATATACTTGTTAACCTTAAATCTTTTTATTGAATCAATATTTTCTCTAGTTCAATCAAGTCAAGACAAGGCAATTGACTAGAGGGTAGGTAACAGGGACGCCGGAAAAGAACACCACACTAGACTAGCTCCAACCAAAATACAAATTTGATTTTATTTTATTAACACACACCAGATAGCACAACGCGTTCTGATCAAGACGACAAGACGAGGCAATTGAGTAGAGGGTAACACAGGGACGCATAGGGAGCGTAGGAACACCAAGCGGCAACCACAATGGCATCCCTTCGCTGAAAAAGTAGTGCCGAAATTTTTGGCTCGAAACTTTGAAAGTGATGGCATGCCTGATCCTATATTCTCAAAATGAATATTATTCTTACATTTCCAGATACTATTGCAAGTTTAGTTTTCTCTTGAAATCGGTACTTCAAGGAACGTGATTATTTGGGATGCGAAAACGTACTGCGTAGGAATAACAAGTGACAACCGCACAGCGCACGGCACAATGGCGTTCCTTCGCCGAAAAAGTAGTACCGAACTTTTTTGCTTGAAACTTTGAAAACTATTCCACCAATACCTGGCAAATGTTTATCCACAGTCCCATTCGAGACACTTACATACATATTTCAATCTCTTGCAAAATTAACTTGTTCAGGCAAGAAACTCATATCTTGTAGTATAGGTATAAGTTCCAAGTTGATTCTATGTAGCACCATCCTGGAATTTTCCATGGCGATTCCAAATATATTGAGACAATGGTACAATATTAAATTGTCCATAAAATAGCCCCCGATCTAGCCTATATAAAATACCTCGAACATTTTGATATTGATCCTATATATTACCATCGATATAGATTGTATTTATAGGCATGATACAGGCCAAATCAATATAAAAGTGTTCATGTCTATTCTATATAGAATCAATCTGAGAAATGCTAATGTTGATTGTATCTAGTTCATAGATATGGGTCTCATATTGATATAATCAACATAGATTTATAAATGTCTAACCTTTATTGGGCCAATAACAAAGAATCAATGTAGTTTTTTCTACTTAGCACCTATATCGGAGTTATAATGGGAAAAATATATAGTTACATAATTTTGTATTCGATGTCGTACCAATATCGAGTAGACATTGTCTATATAGAAACGTTATACATATATAGGTGATATATAACACCCCTTTACAACCAACATAATGTGCCACCTGGGGTATTGCTTTTTAAAAGAATCTGTGAAGAAAATCAGCTACTTTTCTCAACTTTTACTTTGATTTTTCTCGCCGTTGCGTTTGTTGACAGTCAGCATCAAAGCTGTAATCATAGTAACACTCGCAGAGCGTGCTCAGTATTTTCTCAAATTTCGCGTTAAAGTGAAGAAAAAAATTATAATTCTTCTTAAATCTGATGTTTTTAAACGTTTGGAGAAAAAATAGCGTGTTGCATTCGGAGTAGAAGCTATTTTTTGTGCTTCAACTGTATTTGCAAGCCTCACTACGTTCGGCTCGCAAACTTACAGCTTCAGCACAAAAAATGACGCTTCTACTCCTAATACAACAATATACTATTTTCATTTAGAAAAGTTAAACTTTTCTACATAGCAACAAACTAAGAGTGTTGTGTCGAAAACCACGACCTCTGTGAGAGGTGGGGACTACTAGCTTCCATGATGTCAAAGACATCTAAAGAAAACTAGCGGCTGACAAAGTCAGCTCGCCCCGGGCTTCGACACTACTCCTGTTTAGCAACAGGTGGCGTGAATGCAATGATTCGATTGTGACAATGAAAAATTAAAAATTCTTCACTGCCACAACCAAAACGAAAGCGGCTGGTTTGAGCTCATGGTCTCAAACAGGGAACGACAGACAGCTGTTTCGATCTCTTGGATCTCATCAGTGTCGTGCACCCCGAATGAAACCACAAACTCAAACCAGCCAACCTTTAAACAGAAAATGCGACGAACTAAGAGTGTTGTGTCGAAAACCACGACCTCTGTGAGAGGTGGGGACTACTAGCTTCCATGATGTCAAAGACATCTAAAGAAAACTAGCGGCTGACAAAGTCAGCTCGCCCCGGGCTTCGACACTACTCCTGTTTAGCAACAGGTGGCGTGAATGCAATGATTCGATTGTGACAATGAAAAATTAAAAATTCTTCACTGCCACAACCAAAACGAAAGCGGCTGGTTTGAGCTCATGGTCTCAAACAGGGAACGACAGACAGCTGTTTCGATCTCTTGGATCTCATCAGTGTCGTGCACCCCGAATGAAACCACAAACTCAAACCAGCCAACCTTTAAACAGAAAATGCGACGAACTAAGAGTGTTGTGTCGAAAACCACGTTCCCTGTTTGAGACCATGAGCTCAAACCAGCCGCTTTCGTTTTGGTTGTGGCAGTGAAGAATTTTTAATTTTTCATTGTCACAATCGAATCATTGCATACATAGCAACACTTTTCCACATAGCAACGCTTTTCTAAATAACAATTTATTTTTCGGTTAACAAAATGCTAATGATTTATTCTTTTTCGTCTTTACCACTGTACATATTAAAAGTACAGTTTGACAAATTTGAAAACGATAACCCACAGTATGCTGGACTGTGTGACGTTATCCGTGGACAAAGTTTTCGATTTTTTTGGTTCATACCCTTGCGCTTGCCTTTGGAGAAATGCACGCAACATTGCGTACTTTGAAATATCCACATCTTCTTTCACTTGTAAAAAGCTTCTCACCATTGAGTAAGTGGGCCATAATGTTGAGGCTTTTAGTTGCTTGGACTATAACACGCACAAAAACTTTAAAATGAAACAAAAATGTGCCGTATGTTCCTACCTTTTCAAAGAAGTAAGCTAGCTAACATGATGTTTTCGTCCACTTCCTGCAATTTTTTGTTCGTTCTCCACTCGTTGAAGTTTTCATAACACTTCTCATACTTATTTCTCGTCTTTACTAGAAGCAAACTTGCTGTTGCTTCTGCAGCCACCGTTAAAACATCGGCGGAATTCTTTTTATCGGAAGTAAACATTTTTAATGTCATTTTTTGCTAATTTTTATTTTGTTTTTCCGTTACTATGTAAATTGAGTTTCAGAAACTATTGGACCCTGTACGAATAATTTTTGATTTCTCATTTTTAATCGTAAATGTTTCAGGATAGTACACGGAAAAATAATGTGTACAACTCGGGGAAAAGATACTTTTCCATGCTCGTTTGAATTAATACACTCGGATTCACTTCGTGCATTAAACACCCAAACTCACATGGAAAAGTAATACTTTTCCTTACTTGTTGTACAAATAACTATTATGTATTTTATTTTATTTTCTTATGAAAAGGCCGCTTAATAAACTTTATTATTATAATACTTTGTAAATCCCCTTATTTCCAGGTCGGAGAGCATCTACACGCTGAGGAGGTCGGCTCCGCCATCGATGTGGAGGAGGCTCCTCTGCTTCCTGCTGAGAAAATCGCCGAAAAGTGAACCGGAGGAACGTTTTCGCATCGTAGTGCCCAATCACATAGTACCGCCGAAAACTCCGCGCAAAGAACACCCCAACGGCAAACGGCCAAACAACAAAATACGGACTACGAAATACACGTTGTTGTCGTTCTTGCCCAGAAACTTGTTAGAACAATTTCACCGAGTGGCGAATTTGTACTTTATTTTTATCGTGTTGCTCAATTGGTTTCCCGCCATCAACGCCTTCGGTAAAGAGGTCGCTATGATACCCGTCCTGTTCGTGTTGGGCGTGACGGCTGTGAAAGACCTCTTCGAGGATCGCAGGAGGCACGCCAGCGATAAGAGAATCAACAATTCCACGTGCAGGATCTATCAAAGGTGAGCGAACGCTTCCGGTTACTACACTACCACTCATTCTCGTAAGTTATATCACATTCTTTTCTCCGCGCTCTGAAAGTCAACGGTGGACGTTGCGACAGTTGCACAATGGATTTTCGGTCGTTTTCTCCTGGCGTTTCACTAAAAAATTTTAAACGTTAATTCGTCGTTTCTGTGTTGCTCCGAGTTTATGATAAATTGAGTGCATTGTGTATAAGGTTGCCACTTTTTCATTTGTCGGCGCCCGAACTCATTAGAAACTCAGTCAGGGGTGAGTCTTGAATTTTTTGCGCCCTCCCCTCTCACAGAGCCTTAGCTTCCGATATGACTTGGGGGGAGGGGGGTGTGCACCTTTGTGAACTCCAAAGAATATCGAATTTTCTAAGTGAAAAAACAATAATGGAGCGCCGCAGGCGAAAATTTTTGAAAATTTCAAGGTCGCGCATTTTCTCAGCACTTCAGATTTCAGAGTAATACAAATGCAAGGAAGAATCAGAAAGTTAACTTTAGTAAGGCAAATATTTTATCGATTTTGCGATTATTTATATAAATAGTGATTCCTGAACAAAGATGGTCACTGTCACAGAGTTTTATCAACAATTAGGAAAGTACGTACGATGAGGCTTTAGATGCTGTGCTTTTAGCGTTTAGCGATGATATAGTTAGCCCAACAGTTTAAGGCCAAAGAGTTAAACAAAAAGCGTATATTTTGAGCATTTCGGGAAAAGCAAACGTACAGCGTACACACATTCTGAACAAAAAAAACGTACAGTACGCTTCAAACGCGTACAGGTGGCAACCCTAATTGCGTAGCCTATTTTTAACCTTTTATTAGTTATTTGTACAACTAGTAATGAAACTAATACTTTTTAGTGCCGGAGCAAAATGCGAGGCACTCTTGTTTTAGCTTATTCGCTCGCTCGCTCGCTCCTCAAGTCTGTCCGTCGCATAACTTGAGAACGAAAGCAGATATCGAGCTGAAATTTTGTACACGGCTGTATACCCGGAAAATCTCGGCGCGGCGTCGTGTATCAATCAAACGAGTGAAAAAAAGATACTTTAATTACGTGTTGTACACGTAATTTTTTTGTATATATTCCCCCCATAGGGGAGGGGGGTCTAATTGTCTCAATTTTCATTCAACAACAATTATATTTTGGTATAATTCGATATAATGCACAACTAAATTTTTATTCTGACAAAGAAACATTAAGCTACAATATGAGCTTAAAAAAACTAAGAAATATTTGGAAGTCATGTTTATTAATTTCCAAATAGAGCGATGCAACTGTGACAAGTTACCCCGAGTAGAGGGTTAGTTGTCTCAAAGGTTGGGGTAAGTTTTCACAGTTGTGCCACTTGGACATAACGTAACATAAAGGTTAATCCGAGTTTAAATTCAGACACACAGAGAATGTAGTATCATCCCCTGCACACTTGTCATGAACCAATTTTCTACAAATGGTACATAGAACCCGTCAACCCCTGGTTCATCGATTTTACCCGAGGATTTTACTATATTTCCGCAAATCGCCTTACTAGCCACAGAATCTGAATTTTTGTGTGTTTTTGAATTTTCCTAAACTTTTTTATGTTCCCATAATTTCACTAATGCGCCACCATGTGACAACTTGACCCAAACACTGTGCGACAATTAACCCCATTATAGTTTTCGATCTAACTTTGACCTAATGGAAAAGTTTAACCATTTGCAACCTCTAAATATGTGGCGAGCCCAGCAGTTGAGATCAAAAAGTGACCTAGTACGCATATGAACTATATCAGCTTAATTAAAACGCGGTTAATAAGGGTTAATAAAAAAGAAATAATTTACTTGCAAGCAACAAATTCTTCAAATCGCGGTCACTTCTAGAGAAATGACAGAAATGAGTTGAAATTTCTTATGGTATTAAAGACTAGTGCAAGTTAAGGGAAACAGTCACCTTTTATTTGAAATTTATTCCGGAAGGTAGCACTATGGCCTCTGAGACAACTAGTACTTGAGACAACTAGACCCCTCCTCCCCTACGCGAAAAAGTGGAAAAGAATTTTTTTTCTATATGGCAACACTGGATAGCCCTTTACTTCCTTGGTGTGATAATATAATGTAACAATGTGAAGATGTAAGATGTAAAGATGAAAAAAGTGATACTTTCATTACGATTTTTTCGTTAAAAAAAGTGGTACTTTCATTACGATTTTTCATAAAAAAAAGACGACTTTCATTGTAAATCTGCAAAAAAATTATTTTTGACGATTTTTTGAGGATTTCTATTGAAAATAAATGATTACATATCAAAGGTAAACAGGAGTAATCGAGGGCATAATATTATAAAGAGAAAGGCTAGATGAGTTGCAGTTAACCGCAGTTAGGAAACTGGACCAAACGGCAATGCATAGGTTAAGTTCGCAATGTTATCGTAGTTACCATTTGTTAGTAACTTACAAAATATTACTTCAGTAATACTTTCCCAGAACGATCAAATTACAATAATTATCGAGGCGTCAAAGTACACTCGATCGCGAAATTGTCTCGAAAATTCCACCTACAAGATTTGGTCCAATGCATTATCACAATTGCCCCACAAGACGGAAAAACTTGATTTACACAGCTGACGCGTTTCGAACACAAAGTGCTCATTATTGCAGCTTTAAGGATATATTGGACATACAATTTTCGGAGCGAAAAGCACCCAGAATTTAAAATAAATTAATATCTATCGTTGCGATAATAGCGAGAAGGCAATGAAGAATAGTTTACGCCGAGGTTTACGCCCTTACCTAACGAACAGCAAGACATTTTTCGTATGTAAATAATTGTTGTTTCGCTAAATTAGAGGATATTTTCATTTTGAATTATAAAATGTTTGGGGGTGAATGTACAAATTCCAGTGGCAGCGAGAGTGGCAGTAACATGTACGATTATTGTTAAGTGATTAAAATGGGTAGATATATTAAAATAATGAGTAAACACGGTAATAACGATATTTATAAACAATATAGTCCTATTAAAATTAGATAAAAGCCCGTGATTCAGAAGTAAGAAATTATGAAGAAACCTGGCAGCACTGTAACTCAGGGTTGCCAAAAATTGAAACCCACTTGGGTTTTTGGGTGGGTTTTTGACAGAAAAACCCATAGGCAAATACCCAACTTTTTTAAATGAAAATTAGGCATAATCAGACCCTCTAAACTTAAATGAACACGTACTTGCGGAAACTAAGAGTACTAAGACAAATTATTTTACTAGCAGAGGTATGCTGTATTTTAATGTTTGTTGCAAAATATAATAATTTAAAAAAAAATCTCTTTAATTACCTGTAGTAATGCTATGCTTGTTTACGATTCCACTAGAGACCATTAATGAATTATAGGTTAGGTAGGTAGTGCCGTGCGCTTGTCAAAAGCGTCTAAAGTGTCAAAATAGGAACAATAGGAACAAAAACTCAAAAACCCCTACACAAAAACCCATGGGGCTGACACAAAAACCCGGGTTTTTGCCAACCCTGTAAGTGTAACTTCTTTTAAGTTGGCTATTCTGTCAACTACTGTCACGTTAATGTAAAAAATCATTTGAATTTAATGCATACATAGTTCAACCGTTACTATGGTTTTCTCAAGACAGCGATGCCACGTTTTCCCAATGAATAATTAGAAAACGAAACATTTAGTGACTAATAAATTAATATCTCGAGAACGAGTTCAGTAACCTTCGATGAAAATCATACCAAATTGTTCCTCAGTATTCATTCTATACACATAAAAATTAACGAAAAAATGGTACCATTTTTTCTAAACTTTTTTTGCTGATGTAATCGAAATTGTGGTAAGTTTCCATAAGATCGCATCATATTAAATTTTCTTGAATTGAAACTTTTAAACGCGCTAGTGAATCAATTCCAAATTTAAACGAGGGCTTTAAAACAATGATAAGAATAATCTGTGAAATTTTCATTAACTTGGTACCATTTTTGCTTCCCTCCAAAACATCCTTAATAATGAGCAATTTGTGTTCATTTTGCATTTTACCTAACCTCCCCCTTTTAATTTTGTCGTCTCCAAACGAAGTCTTCAAATTCTGTTCTTAAAAATTTTATCATACTTATTCGTACCGTTTTAGCAAAAACCTAAAAATTTCAAAATTTTGGAAAAAATGGAGTGACAGTACTGACAATCGAACTGGCAATTTAATGGCATAAGGTGACAAATTATTTCTGATCCTGTTAACCTTAAAATGGAGAATGGTGAATGATTAATTTGAAGTTGTCTAATTGCTTCTTCCATTTGATTCAAAAACTAACGAAAATTTTAATGTTGACGACGGACGGACGGATTCAAGAGAAAATTATATCGGAATTTATATCAGTTGCTGGCCAATTTGAGTCTTTTGAATCTAATAGGGGCATTAAAATTTTTATCAATTTTCCGAATTATCTGAAAATTAAGAATCCAAATTCCGGGCATCTAGATCTTAAAATTGCTTCAATTGTGATTAAATATTCCTCAACTACTCTGAGAGACAGGATACGGAAATACTTTTAAACGTCCGTCATCATAATTTCGGCTTACGTCAGTCAGTTGTCAGTTGCGAGGTTAAGTAGTAGTTTTGTTAGGAGACATCCTCTCGCTGACTCGAAATTTTGTGAATAATTCTGTGGAATTTTACGTTTTGTGTACTTAAGTGGAACATTGTAAATCCAGGAAAACTTGGCTTTTAAAAAATCCAAGTATCGATGTCACCGATGTCACCACCTGACATTGTCAGGCACGTCACGCTAGAATTCTCACTTCCGGCTCCCCAATGGGGTGAGACCGCCATTTTGTGGTTTAGCAATGCCATCTATTAGCAGCAGATTTTCGCGAATAATATTGGTTGATTGATTGGATTAGATCATAGAAAGGTTTTTACTTCTTATGCATAAATTAAAAGAAAAGAAAACTACTCACGCACATTTTGAGAAGTTGTTTGCTTGCATTCAATACAATGTTGAAAGCTAGATGTATTATAATTTTCATTGACACTTAGATAAACAAACACCTTTCGTATGCTAAAAATTGCCCAAATTTATTATTTCAATGGGGAATTACGGTACCTTTGAATTATTCTGATTGAAAGACCTTTTAAAATGAGCTCTTACGTGTTTTTGCGTTTTTGAATATAACAAGGCCATAAAATGAAATATTAATTTTGATGGCGTATGAGAGCTACGTTCTCACGAAAATTACGAGCCAACAACGTATCCATTTCATTCCTGCTTAATTTCTTCAATGTCAGATTTAATTTTCTAATGGAAACAAGTGACACAACTGTGTTCTGTGTTCTTACACCAAGAAATTGTACAGAAAGGTGATAGAGCACTAGCAGCACATACGTCTTCAATTTTTTAAAATTGCTTTTTGAAGTCAAATATTTAATAAAATTTAAACAAAAATGATGGATCTCAATCAAAAACGCGTTTTTGCACTATTCCGAGCTGGAATCACGATTTGCACCAAACCACCAAAAACGCGTTCTTGCACTATTCTGGGGTCAAAATCACGATTTGAGCCTAAACCGTCAAAAACGCGTTTTTGCACTATTCTGATGGGGTGAATTTTCAGCTCAGAATGGTGCAAAACGCGTTTTTGACGGTTTAGGCTCAAATCTTGATTTTGACCCCAGAATAGTGCAAAAACCGAGGGGGTATTCACTAAGAAAAATTGTGTACACCAAATGCCGATTCGGCATTTTTTCGGCATTTAATGCCAAAAATGCCAAATAATGCCAAAAATGACAATTAATGCCAAAAATGCCAATTAATGCCAAAAATGCCAATTAATGCCGGTTAAATACCAAAAATGCCACTAACAAGAAAGGCGACGAGTAAGGTCATTCAACGCAAAAAATTCGATCCCACCAACTCCTGTATACAGGCTGGTCGTTTTATCTTGAGACTGGCAAATATCTCGTAAAGGAAGCATTTTAGAAAAAAATGTTTTGTATAAAAGTTGTATGACTTCGAGGGGGAAAATAGATAGCATCCACGCCATTTTGATTCAAGGTCAATGAAGGTCAACTTCATTTTTTTAGATGGAAACCTACATCTTTTATCATAGATTCTTATTCTTCGTAAAAGAACAAACAACTCTCATCTAACCTATTTTTGAATCCTTTTCGCTTTCTCCAAGATATTTAAAAGGATCAATCAGATTTCAGCTCTGAATTGCTTCATGAGGTAACTTAATGTTAGATGCACTATTTCCGACTATTTCCTAGGTAACAAGGTACATCAACAATATTAAATTTTCATGGATAGTATCCCGTAGTATCCTGTACCTAGGGACTAAGAATTTAATTCTGAATGAATACTCCACTAAAAGGTGGTGCGAGCGTTCTGAGACACTCTGTATATTGTAATAATTCGGCCAAAAATTTTAATAAAAACGAAATGTTTCTGAAACTACTTATTGGCCAGACAATAAAATAAAAGGAAATAACGAACAATAATTATTTTTCTACAAACACTATTAAAAACAGTTGTTATAACGTTTGTTGACAATTGTTAGAAATTACATTTTCTGACACCAGTATCGAGAGGGATTAAATGTCACTTCAGTCCTCTGGTATACAGGGTGGTGAATTTTTCGTTGCCCAGCATTAGGAACTCGGAAACCATTAGAGATCAAGAGTAGGTTAAATTAGAGAAAAGCGACGATTTTTTAAGGTAATTAAGAATCTGTAAAGAATTTCCCGATATCTTGATTCGTTCCCGAGTTATTGCGAAAAAACTGAAAATTGCGATTTTAAAGAAAAAATTATGTCTCTAATGATTGTTGGTATTCAAATGAAACTTGGAACTTTTATATTATTTACAGCTGGCAGCTGGGGTATTGACAGAAATTTTCTAGGCCATGCAGATTTTGATCAACGACAGTCAACTTTTATTTTTCTTATGGCCGCCATATTTGATTTTAACACCACAGGATGTGCAAAAAAATTAGTTTTTCAAAAATGTAATCAATATGGACTTCTTTGAAAAAATATGTCAAAAGTTTGAGTCGCACCATGCCAAGGCTTACTTTATTACCGTTGGATTCAATTGTTTTCACCTGTCATAAGAGGCTGAAAAAAATCGGTGTAGTCTTTTGCGATTGTTTTTCATCTAAGTTTAGGTGATTTATTTTAGGTTATAACTTTATTATTATTGGAACAATTTTCCCCAATCTTTCAAAAGATGAGGCTTTTGGAATCGACAACCATTTTCCAGATGGCGCCACTCATAATTTTTTTATGGCAGTTTTCTACAAGGCCACTTTTTGATTGGCTGGAGTTGAACCATCCGTGAAGCGATTAAAATGAAAATAGCGTAAGCTTATGAATCAGGAACGGTCAGAATAAAATTTTGTAAAGTTGCTTTAGAAAAGAAAAGCATTCGCTTTCATCCTATACTAATTTCATTTTGATCGGTTCACAGATGGTTCAACTCCAGCCAATCAAAAAGTGTTCCTGTAAAAAACTGCCACAAAAAATTTATTAGTGGCGCCATCTGCAAAATGGTTACAGATTCTAAAAGCCTCATCTTTTGGCTACGTCCCGTATAAAATTGTGGAAAATCGTTCCCACAATAATAAAGTTATAACCAAAAATAAATCGTTCGGTTTTTTTGGGACACCCTTTATTAATAGCAATTTTCAAAATTTGACGATCTGCCAAAAAAGTCCATGTTAGCTACATTTTTGAAAAGCTAATTTTTTGGGGCATTTAATGGTGTTAAAATCAATATGGCGGCTATAAGAAAAAGAAAAGTTGACTGTCGTTGCTCAAAATCTAGAAGGCCTAAAAAATTTCTGTTAATGCTGTCAAAAAAATAAAGGTGCCAAGTTTCATTTACTTACCACCAGTCGTTAGAAAAATATGAATTTTTGTTAAAAATCGCGATTTTCAATTTTTTCGGGATAACTCAGGAACAAATCAAGGTAAAGTAGAATTCTTTACAGATTTCTAATCACCTTGAAAAAACGCAACTTTTTTCTAATTTAAGCTACTCTCCATCTCTTATGGTTTCCGAGTTCCGAATGGTGGGCGATGAAAAATTCGCCAGCCTGTACACGCTATTTTTTGCACTCCCATTCAATTTGAACCCAAAATAGTTGAAAAATGTTAAAATGTCACGTTGACGGAATTTAATCAGACAAAGAATCAATGGATTATTTGTAAAATGAAATAACAACAGCACTTCAGTCCCTTGGGAGTGAATGACCCACTTGCGTGTTAAAAGCGATTTTATTTTGTTCGAAGGGATGGGCCATTCCGCTGCGCGTCGTGCCCCAAACTTTCCTTCTCACAAAATAAAATACTACTTTTAACACTTTAACTACCCTAACGGCGCCTGTACTGACGCACAGCAAAACAAGATAAAGTTTCGCCCTTATTAGAGCTCATCAGTGCGAGATATTGTCTTTACCCCACTCCACCACATATTTTGAAAGACACTCCAAAGCCTAAATGCGAGACTTCGCGCCGTACCCAAGACTTTGTTCACTTTTAATCTTGGCGAAGCCTCGCATTTAGGCTTTGGAGTGTCTTTCAAAATATGTTCCCCCGGTGGGGTAAAGACAATGTCTCGCACTGATGAGGCCTAAAAAGGGCGAAACATGTGTCTGTGGGTTTGTATTTCCCCCACCGCCACCGGGGGAGCGAGACTTTATGTTATTGTTTTGCTGTGCAGTGTGCAGACTACTGACGAGACAAGACTTCGCGACCTTTAGAGCATTAAATTCCGAAAACGCCCGATTAATGTCGGACGGAAAATGCCAAAAAATGCCGATTAATGCCAAAAAATGCCGTTTAATGCTAAAAATGCCGATTAATGCCAAAAATGCCGATTAATGCCAAAAATGCCGATTAATGCCAATAATGCCAATTAATGCCATCAATGCCGGTCGAGTGTACACCAAATGCCTGTAGTGAGTAGCCCCTCGAGTCAGTGCTCACTTTAAAGACGATCAAGCCTGCGCCGTTACCAGCCTACAAAAATAAAAATCACTATACAACCGTGTGAAAATTGACAGCTGTCAAAAATATGAAAGTCCCAAGTTTCATTTAAAAAACGATAACGTCAATTAATTTTTCTTTAAAATGGAAATTTGCAGATTTTTTGTGATAACTCGGGAACGAATCAAAATATCGGGGAGTTCTCTTCAGATCCTCAATCGCCAAGAAATATGGCAACTTTTCTCTAATTTAATCGACCCCGTATCTTTTACCGTTTAGAAGATCCCAATGCAATGGTGAGCATCGAAAAATTACCCACCCTGTATACAGGGTGTCCGGAAATAACGATGAAATATTTCGGGGGGCGATTCAGCAGCTCAAAATATGCAAAAAAGTTCCTATAAACATGTATCCGGAAATCGTTCCTAAGGGGGCTACGGCCTTCTGAAGGGGGTGCCCCAAATTCGGTTTTTATTGAATAAATCAGGAACCGCTTAAGATACAGTGACGACTTTTTGCACATTATCTAACATCAGTAAGCGCCATCAGATTATGGTATCTACCAAAAGCAGATTCAACCAGGGGCGTGGAAAATAGGGGGGGCTTCAGCTTTCCCCACCCAAATTTTTTTACGTGTTATTTTTTAGACAATTTCTCACCGGAATATGGTTTCCTGACTAAAATTACATAAAAAAGCCTCTCTTGTTATAACACCGTAGGATTAACCGTTTTCGAAAAAATTAGATTTAAAGATCCGTTTGCATTTCCTAGGCTTATCAAACGATTTTAATTAAATTACAAAACTGAACGGATTTTAAAAATTAATATCTAAAGTAATCTAATTTTGCGTATCGATGTCAGATAGTATGCAAAAACTTAATAAAATTGACAAAATCAAAAGCGAATTTTGAGCGCCTTCTTCTAGGATCGATTTCCGGCCCCATGTTTATAGGAACTTTTTTTCATATTTTGAGCTGCAGAATCACCCCCCAAAATATTTCATCGTTATTTCCGGACACCCTGTATATATTTTGTTAATGATGTTGACCCTGATGTCATATTTAAGGATGGTCTTTGCTTTTCACCTGCATATGGACGAAAATTAATATTCTAGGCGAGATTGTAGGGCAGCAGGTACACTCAAGAGATAAAATAATGGCCCAGGATTCTCACAAGCTTTATCAAAAAAATTAAAATTGAACGTGAAAACCTCTTTATTAAAACGACTCGAGTGGGATGCAACCCTTCACAAAAATATTTTGAGTGTCTTTTCTAGGAATCTGTCGACATTTTATATCCTGACTACTCATGCACTTATCCCTTGGAGTACTACATTTCTTCTAAAAATAAATCCTCCAATAATTTCGAGAATAATTTTGTTTACATTCGGTGAAATTCGTAGTAAAGATATTAAATCATTATCAATCAGTTTTTAGACAAGCAAATACCCAGTAATAAATCTTTCCGTAAAGAAGTAGACCATTTTATTTATTGCTCTATTAAACGGGTACTAACATTTTACATACCTATAATATTATATTTTCATTTTCGCTTACAAACGAGATTTATTTTCATCAAATAAAACATTCGGGGTCCAAAAACAATGGCCGCAATATTAAAACGCGTTTTCAGAATGGAAATTTTAATAATCCTAATAGTGATTAAAATAATGATGCGGGGTAAATAGAAGCATTGTTACACGTCTGCAATGAAATGTTTATAGTCCTGCCACCGTGTGTTTGCTCAGCCGTAATCACCTGATAACTATTATTTGAGGTTCTTCTGTGAATATGATCCAATTTAAAGTTAAAGTATGTTATACAATTGTTATAATAACTAACAGGCCTCTTTTATAATCTGATTTTGCGTACAAATTAGCATAGTTTTGATTTAACAATTCGAATTGGCAATTGAGAAAAAGCGGTATGCGTTGGGATGGTAAATGAAAACTGCTAGTTTATATGAAAAATCGGATTTTAAAGGAGGCCTGTCAATCCCTGAGGCCTACAGGCGGCCTGTAAAGTTAGTTATTTCCAAAATACCACAAAAAATGTGTAAATTTCGGAAGACAAAAACTGTAAATTTACAGAAAAAACTAAATTTACATAAAAACTGCAAACTGTTTGGAGGGAATTTTAAAATTTTTTGTGTAAATTAACAGTTTTTGTGTAAATTTACAGTTTTTCCTGTAAATCTACAGTTTTTGTGTAAATTGACAGTTTTTGTGTAAATTTACAGTTTTTGTGGAAATTGACAGTTATTGTGTAAATTTACAATTTTTCTGTTTTAAAGTTTTTGTGTAAATTGACAGTTTTTGTGTAAAACAGTTTTTCTGTAAATCTACAGCTTTTGTGTAAATTGACAGTTTTTGTGTAAATTTACAGTTTTTGTGGAAATTGACAGTTTTTGTGTAAATTTACAGTTTTTCTGTAAATCTACAGTTTGTGTAAATTTACAGTTTCTGTGGAAATTGACAGTTTTTGTGTAAATTTACAATTTTTCTGTTTTAGAGTTTTTGTGTAAATTGACAGTTTTTGTGTAAATTGACAGTTTTTGTGTAAATTTACAGTTTTTCTGTAAATCTACAGTTTTTGTGGAAATTCACAGTTTTTGTGTAAATTGACAGTTTTTCTGTAAATCTACAGTTTTTGTGTAAATTTACAGTTTTTGTGTAAATTTACAGTTTTTGTGTAAATTGACAGTTTTTGTGTAAATTAACAGTTTTTCTGTAAATCTACAGTTTTCGTGTAAATTGACAGTTTTTATGTAAATTTACAGTTTTTGTGGAGATTAACAGTTTTTGTGTAAATTTACAGTTTTTGTGTAAATTGACAGTTTTTATTTAAATTTACAGTTTTTGTGGAGATTAACAGTTTTTGTGTAAATTTACAGTTTTTCTGTAAATCTACAGTTTTTGTGTAAATACAATTTTTCTGTTTTACAGTTTTTGTGTAAATTGACAGCTTTTGTGTAAATTGACAGTTTTTGTGTAAATTTACAGTTTTTGTGTAAATTTACAGTTTTTGTGTAAACTGACAGTTTTTGTGTTTTACAATTTTTCTGTTTTGCAGTTTTTGTGTAAATTGACAGTTTTTGTGTAAATTTACAGTTTTTGTGGAAATTCAGTTTTTGTGTAAATTTACAGTTTTTCTGTAAATCTACAGTTTTTGTGTAAACTGACAGTTTTTGTGTAAATTTAATATAATATAATATAATATACCGGGTGTATCATTTTCCGCGCCGTATAGGAGATTAACATGGGAAAACGAATTTTATTTTTTCCTTGCTCCAGGAACAGATTTAAATCAATGGTAGCTTATCCAGTGGATAGACCCGGCTGGCCGGTATCCTGAAAAAAAAGATTACCTGCTAGTGCCCTTTGGTTACTTAGCAGGAATTTTTGAAAAATTGAATTTTAAAACGACGCGCGCATTACTTCGTGTACTTTCGGTGTCCTTCGAAGCTTTACGTAAATTGTCAGCCAGGGCCGAATCTGCGATTTTTGACCTAATTGTTGACATTAAGAAAGCCGTGGCTTGAAATTATTGTTTTAAATCTGGAGCAAATCGTTCTTTTTTGCCTTCTTGCTGACGCAGAATTAGTGTACCTACCAGCGGCGACAAGCAGCAGCCGACAAGGGTTCGGTCAGACTTGGTTGACGACCTAACCTCAAAATTTTACTTGGTCAAGTAAATTACTTTGAATTGCAATTATGAGGTAAGCTCTTACTCGGTGTTAGCGTTTAATTAATCAATTATTCTACTTTAGGTGGCAATATTGTTAGTGGTAGTTCGAACAAGGATCAGAAGGCATTCTCGGGTTTGGCAATGACCTCCCATCGTAAACTGTCTTTATCTTTTACGTTACCTATTTGTGTTAAAAGGTTTTGTAAGTGAAGACACAAGTAGGAGTTACATGTTTTCGTGGAGAGAACATTTTGTATTCCCTTAATTAGTTGTAGATAAATAGTTAGAAGATGTTTGGTAATGTTTAAGAACCCTGTTTGGAAAAGCAGCTGCTGACAACATCGGTACTGGTAATTAAATTGGAACTTGAGACATCATGTTGTATTTACCTAATAAAATGCTTTTTGAACTTATTTCCAAATTTTTCAGTTCAAAAGAATCAAATTTTGTCCATTATTGGCTAAATTGTTATTGAATATTAATCACTAGCAGAGTGGCACTAAAGAATAGATTGTTAAAACTGAGTAATGGAAGAAGCCAAGAACGCGTTTAAAATTCTTTATTAATAATAGTTTTTTAAAACATCGACAGATGGCACAATTCCATTTTTGTATCTTTACATCAATCCTGACTAAATTGTAGCAATATCACAAACCACCACTACTTTTAATAACACTCCGTCATGCAGTGCATAAAGAATTAAATAACAATTAGTAACTTTCCAGTATAATTCTTCTTGCTCAATTTTTCAATGGGAATGAGTAAACGGATGAATTTTTTCCCTGGTCCAGGGCAGTAAGATGGCATGGCATCCTGAAATAAATGTGATCACTGTTTATTTATTATGAGGGAGGTACCTATCCCTATCACAAAAAGTATCCATTGTACCTACCTAATCAATTTAACTTGTTGGCAATCCACAATATCACAGTAAGGCTCATCCGAAGGGTTATTGGTAAATGGGTTGTTGGCCTGGGACAAGGGTTTTCTCTGGAATAAGCCGTTGTTGTTTCGTCGATGTTAATTTCATAATCATAACAATCCAACCAAAAGCTGTGTCAAAAGTCTTGTTGTCACCTGTCAATCTAATTTCCATTTTATCGACGTATGTTTTTTCGCGCTAAGGTTACCAGTCAGCCTGGTTGTTGACACCGTGCGGGGTGCGTTCAGTTAAGTAGTGCTGCTGGGTGGGTAAATTGGCGTTGTAGTACTTACACAGTGTCAACAATAGCTGCTTTCCATTTACACATTTGTCTGAGAAAACTCAGCTATTTGATTGGTCAATTACAAATGAACCAATCAAATTGCTGAGATTAACTGAGGCTCCTCAGGTAAATGTGTAAAAGGAAAGCGCCTAACGTCAACGCGTCACTGCGCAGACCACGTTGACCAGGTAACGTGAACACTAATGTTGTCGCGCTGCTTCTTATGTATGCTACAAACAAAAGACAAAAACATGACCAAGTAGGCGACCAGGCTGACTGGTAACGTTAGCGCGAAAAAACATATGTCGACAGCTTTTGGTTGGATTGTTATGATTATGAAATTAACATCGACGAAACAACAACGGCTTATTCCAGAGAAAACCCTTGTCCCAGGCCAACAACCCATTTACCAATAACCCTTCGGATGAGCCTTACGTTAAATTGATTAGGTAGGTACAATGGATATCTTTTGTGATAGGGATAGGTACCTCCCTCATAATAAATAAACAGTGATCACATTTATTTCAGGATGCCATGCCATCTTACTGCCCCGGACCAGGGGAAAAATTCATCCGTTTACTCATTCCCATTGAAAAATTGAGCAAGAAGAATTATACTGGAAAGTTACTAATTGTTATTTAATTCTTTATGCACTGCATGACGGAGTGTTATTAAAAGTAGTGGTGGTTTGTGATATTGCTACAATTTAGTCAGGATTGATGTAAAGATACAAAAATGGAATTGTGCCGTTGATGTTTTAAAAAACTATTATTAATAAAGAATTTTAAACGCGTTCTTGGCTTCTTCCATTACTCAGTTTTAACAATCTATTCTTTAGTGCCACTCTGCTAGCGATTAATATTCAATAACAATTTAGCCAATAATGGACAAAATTTGATTCTTTTGAACTGAAAAATTTGGAAATAAGTTCAAAAAGCATTTTATTAGGTAAATACAACATGATGTCTCAAGTTCTAATTTAATTACCAGTACCGATGTTGTCAGCAGCTTCTTTTCCAAACAGGGTTCTTAAACATTACCAAACATCTTCTAGTTATCTACAACTAATTAAGGGAATACAAAATGTTCTCTCCACGAAAACATGTAACTCCTACTTGTGTCTTCACTTACAAAACCAACCTTTTAACACAAATAGGTAACGTAAAAGATAAAGACAGTTTACGATGGGAGGTCATTGCCAAACCCGAGAATGCCTTCTGATCCTTGTTCGAACTACCACTAACAATATTGCCACCTAAAGTAGAATAATTGATTAATTAAACGCTAACACCGAGTAAGAGCTTACCTCATAATTGCAATTCAAAGTAATTTACTTGACCAAGTAAATTTTTGAGGTTAGGTCGTCAACCAAGTCTGACCGAACCCTTGTCGGCTGCCGCTTGTCGCCGCTGGTAGGTACACTAATTCTGCGTCAGCAAGAAGGCAAAAAAGAACGATTTGCTCCAGATTTAAAACAATAATTTCAAGCCACGGCTTTCTTAATGTCAACAATTAGGTCAAAAATCGCAGATTCGGCCCTGGCTGACAATTTACGTAAAGCTTCGAAGGACACCGAAAGTACACGAAGTAATGCGCGCGTCGTTTTAAAATCCAATTTTTCAAAAATTCCTGCTAAGTAACCAAAGGGCACTAGCAGGTAATCTTTTTTTTCAGGATACCGGCCAGCCGGGTCTATCCACTGGATAAGCTACCATTGATTTAAATCAGTTCCTGGAGCAAGGAAAAAATAAAATTCGTTTTCCCATGTTAATCTCCTATACGGCGCGGAAAATGATACACCCGGTATATATATTTCATTCAACAGACCGAAGTCTATAGTGGATACAAAAATCACAAAATTATATCCAAAACTATAAAAATGCAAAATAAAAGATAACTACAATTTATATATAGAGTACAATCTCTCTTTAACCGCACCAGTGCTAAAATTATTACAGAAAACATCGAATTCTACATCATTTAGACAATTATAAAGCCTATAACAGGAAATTAACAAACTACTGAAATGATGGTAGGTATTGGGTATTTTATAATAAAACGTAATAATAGATCTAGAGCCTAGTCTTGGGACAACGTATTGCACGGAACTACATAACACGTGACTATTTATAACGCCTTTGACTATTTTCTGTAAAAATATCAGTCTACATACATTTCGTCTAGCGCATAAGGAAACTTCATTACAAATTGATACATTTACAGTTTTTGTGTAAATTGACAGTTTTTGTGTAAATTTACAGTTTGTGTGTAAACTGACAGTTTTTGTGTAAATTAACAGTTTTTCTGTAAATCTAGTTTTTGTGTAAATTGACAGTTTTTATGTAAATTTACAGTTTTTGTGGAAATTGACAGTTTTTGTGTAAATTTACAGTTTTTCTGTAAATCTACAGTTTTTGTGTAAACTGACAGTTTTTGTGTAAATTTACAATTTTTCTATTTTACAGTTTTTGTGTAAATTGACAGTTTTTGTGTAAAGGACCCCGCACTTTTCTTATGGAAATTGGGTTTGGGTCAGATTTTTTTCAAAAAAATATATGTTGTAGAGCACGACTCCCTGAGTAATTGTCACCATTGCGCCAACTTTGTGGACCTCACCGTTTCTCACATATGGAGGATTGAAGGTGAGAGGGTGGTAAGGCACAGAGTTAAAACGAATGTGAAATCCGCTGTTTGCGCCATGGTCAACGCTGCATATTGTCAGAACAATAAGCAGGACATCTTTTGAAAGTCATTCAAGATCGTCATTCTTGTTATTTCTTGAGTATATTCAATGCTATTTTAACACCTTCTGGGCTGTCGTTAATTTGGGTCAGATTTCTTTTATTTTTTATTATATAACACCTCAATGCATGTAGTCTCTCGATGATTTTTCAAAAGTTACTTCGCCCTTACCTCTTCGAAGGAGTAGGGTGCAAATTCTACATTTGTTGTGCCTGGAGAAAATCTTCAACTAAGCAAAGTTTCACCGTTTTCAAACACTTCTATGCTTGGACATGGTTTAATAAGAAGTAATATATTATGATAGCAATTTCAAAAATATTTCCTTTCTTAATTTCAATTCGCGTACCACTAAAAAAGTCCCACACTTTGTATGTAGGTCAAACCTTCACTCTACGCCTTAATTACTTGAAGAGGTAAGGACGACAAAACTTTTGAAAAATTCTCCAGAAACTATATGTATACAGGCATGATATATTAAAAAATAAAAGAAATCTGACTCAAATTAACTACAGCCCAGAAGGTGTTAAAATAGCATTGAATATACTGAAGAAATACCAACAATGGCCATCTTCAATGAGTTTTAAATGATGCCCCGCTTAATGTTACGACAATATGTAACGTTGACCATGGCGAACACAGCGGCCTTCACATTCGTTTTAACTTTATGCATTACCACCCTCTCATTTTCAAACCTCTATATCTAAGAAACGGTGAGGTCCACAAAGTTGGCCCAATGGTAACAATTACTCAGGGAGTCGTGCTCTACGACATATATTTTTTTGAAAAAAATCTGACCCAAACCCAATTTCCATAAGAAAAGTGCGGGGTCCTTTACAGTTTTTGTGGAAAGTCACAGTTTTTGTGTAAACTGATTTCAGCGGATATTTGGACTAGTACAAAATTGCCGCTGAAACAGGTGGAAATTGTTGTGGTCTGTCATTGGTCAATTTCGAAAAATAGTTGTCTTTAAGGCTAGGTATAACCTCGCTCGTTACTGCTGTTATCAAGTTTTCCAATATTTAATCGACAAACAGAATTCCGTGTGATTTTTTTCACATCGGGATGATTTTAAGGTCAAAGTTGACAAAACAATCCCACAATAAGTATGTTGTCATTGTTCTCTGAGACTGCGAAATCCCACTAGAAGACCGTGGCCGTAACATTTTTTTCAGGCAGGTCAATGCGACGAATGTTTACTTAAATTTCACAATAATACTACAGGATGTTTCGAAGATAAGTCCTGAGGCTGAAATGACTCACTGGTTAAATAGATACATTTAAAACAAACTTTCAAACATTGTTACTTAATAAATCGTTTTTTGATGTTTTCTCCAGTCAGTGTTGTTTATCTCAATAGCTTATCTGCCACTTTTTTCGTTTATTTATCTTATCTTAACTTCGTATGATATTTCTAGAAATCAAGTGTATCAATGCAAGGCTCATTTCAGATCTCCGGATTGAAGGACCATTTCAGTTCAGTCATCATTTTATGGAATATCGAATGGAAACATTCAGAGTTTCCCACACAATATTTTACAGGTTTTTACAGTCGTGAGACAAAAATATTTGGCAAAGTTTCTAAATATTTTCGTCTGATGACGCTGAAAATGTTCAGCAGGCCACTGCTACGTTTAGAAAATCTGTCAGGCACCACCAATTAAAAATGCATAATATTTCTTCGCAGATTCTAAATAAAACGAGTTGAACGACCGCGATCAAAAAATATGGAGGCAACGTGAATTTAGATAACATCGAGGATAAAATCCATTGTTGGAAACTGAATAACGCGAAATCATAAATATAATTATTAACCGAGAGTTTATTAAATATTATCGCGAATGATCAATCGAGCTTTATTAACCTACTTATTTGCGAAATTCCCGTTGCTTTCAATCTTCTAATATGTGCAATTTATGCAAGGTTAATTAAGAAATTGGCAAGTTTAATGCGACTTTAATTATGCTTTGCTGTTTTGAGTATGTTTGAATAAGGGAAACACGCCCATCATTTTGGTTCCTCCTATGATATTTCCTCTTGCACAATAAATTGCGGACATAAATACTTCCGAAATGGACCTCGGACCCAGGGCCGTGTTAAGGAAATATTTTAGGTGAGGCCAGTATGAAATTCGGCGCCCCAGTAATATTAGGTACTAATACCCCTAAAAATTATTTTTAGCCCCTCCCGTTTGCACCTGATTTTCAGCTAAATAATAATTTTCTTTTTCTTCTTTCGTTCCATCTTACACAAACGCAATACCTGACACAAAAACATTGATTTAAAACTCCTGAAACTTTTACTCTTCGCTTAAACAGAAGGCTCAATAAAAATGTATTGCCAATGCCAAATTACGTAACTGGGAAAAATATTAAAATTAAAAATCTAACTTAGATATCCAGGTATAGTATTTCCCGATGACTTTTGCGGATGAGTGGGCGATGCCGGGCGTGTCTAGTTCAAACCACGATGTACAAGGTGCGGCATATCTGTTAGAAAACTTGCTGCGTCCGTTAGTGAAGCGTGCATTATCTTGAGCCGCTTCGTTCTTCTCATGAATTCTTAAAATACATTTGCTAAGCATCTATTCAATCTTGTTTTATTCGAAAAGAGCCTCTCGGACCGTGTGCTGTTGAGGCAAGTTTTACGCAAGTAACAACCGATTCCCGCTTAGCACAGGTATTTTAAGAATTCTTGAGTAGAACGGAGCGACTCCTGATAATACACGCTTCACTTACGGACGCAGCAAGTTTTCTAATAGATTTGCCGCATGTTGAACATTGTGGTTTGAACTAGACACGCCCACTCATCCGCAAAAGTCATCGAGAAATACTATAAGTACTTATACTTTTTACTCCAAAATTAATTTACATGCCATGATACATTGTTGTGTTTTGTAACTGAAATATTATAAAGTATAAACTAGAATTCTCTGGGCGCCGCACCGCCGCCGTTCGCCTTTGCAGGAAAGAAACATAATTGTATCTTAAAAAAAGTATTTTAACGATTTGAAATTTTGCGCCCCAAGATTTTTGCGCCCTAGGCGGTCGCCTCACCGATTCAGCCTTAACACGGCCCTGCTCGGACCTCAGCGGTTTAAGGCTAATGACGAAATAACGGGGGCAATCGGGGCAACAATTCTTTATTTGCCATTAAGATTTTAAAACTTGTTTTGGATGGGTAAATTAGAGAATAATTTTAAATTTCGAAATTGGTGCCAAAACGGCACTTTCCGTGGGCCGATTGAATCCAAAATTTGTTCACCTCTTCGACGTGTAATACAATCCCCTTGTGCAAAATTTCAGCCAAATCGGTTCAGGGGCTTGGGCTGTACCGCGACTTTAAAGTCCGATAAAAATCTTTTTTTTTTTATTTTTGGTCAAAAGGGCACTAAGAATGAATGCATTTTTAGAAGCAGAATTTGAAGGTCTTTCCTATCGTGACGTGAAAAATGGGGGTTTGCATTTAAAATTTAAAAGATGATGTGCCAAAATGGCATTTCTGGTTGCACGATTGGCTCCAAAAGCTTTTCAGATCTAAGTTGGGTTATCACATGCACACGTACCAAATTTCAGCTAAATCTGTCGAGTGGTTTGGGCTGTGGCGTGTTTACGAACGTACGTACGTACGTACGTACATACATACAGACACATTTTAAAAACCACTTTTTTGGGCTCCTGAGACCTCAAAACGTATAGATCCAGTCTTATCTCGAATTCGAAAATTTTAGTGATTGCAGTAACCTCCCTTTTTTTTTAAATGGTGAAGTGGAGTGGGGAGGTTAAAAAACAAAACATGGACTTGCACGTGCACGTGCAATGGGCCTTTCCAACAATTTGGGATTTTTGATTGGAAAGGCAGAAATAATTTGCACTATAGTTTTTCCGTCGAATGAATAGAGAACGAAAATAAATATCGAGCTGAAATTTGGTTGACGGCGGTATGCCCTAAGACCTAAAAGCCCAGATAGGAATTACCTTCGAGTCATCAGGGTGATGAAGCTTGGTGGAAAAATTATTGGTCAATTGTGATTCCTCTTGATGTTATAAGCCGCCAAAGATCTTCATTTTTAAACGTCTTTTTAAATATCTTTCGAAAGGTGTATCGTAGGATTTTGAATTTTTGCACAGCATTGTTACAGACCAAGAAGCAACTGCTGATGGTACTTAAGACATTATCCAAAAAGCAGATCTCTGTTATACAGGGTGGCCCCGATGTTATTTGCTTTTGAACTTTTTTATGTTTGAAAATATTGCTAATTTGCCTATTCGGCGGTATTCCCCGTTACATTCTAAAACTTTTTTGGCTCTTAAAATTTTTCGAAAAAACTAACCACTCAGGAGAAAAATTGAAAAAACCGAAAAAAGTTAAATTACCATCAATGTTTTTTCTTCAGTTGTGAGCAATGGTTCTGGGCACAGATGTAGGACAACACCTTCAATGCAAAAAAACAGTTGAAATGTGATGCGTGTCAACGTACACTTTGATTTTTATTGAAATTGTAGGTTTATCACGATGATCATGTTTTCGGTTTTATCAATTTTCCTCGTAAGTGGTTAGTTTTTTCGAAAAATTTCAAGAGTCAAAAAAGTTTTAGAATTGAACGGGGAATACGGCCGCATAGGCAAATTAGCAATATTTTCAAACATAAAAAAGTTCAAGGGCAAATAACATCGGGGCCACCCTGTATAACAGGGATCCGCTTTTTGGATGTCTTAAGTACCATCAGTAGTTGCATCTTGGTCTGTAACAATGCTGTGCAAAAATTCAAAATCCTACGATACACCTTTCGAAAGATATTTAAAAAGAACGTTAAAAAATGAAGATCTTTGGCGGCTTATAACATCAAGAGGAATCACAATTGATCAATAATTTTTGGACCAAGCTTCATCATTTGAACAGTAGATTCTGTGGTATAAAGGATGTGGAGTCTTTCAGACTCGCCCTGTATAAGTTATTTTAAAAAATCTAATACTTTTACAGTCAATTGCAATATTTACAAAACTTACGACAATTAAAAAGTAGCGTAAGTAGAACTTTTTACCGAGATGCTGCATAAATGGTGCATAAAACTTTTATTGTAGAAAGCTATTTCCGCAATAGTGAGTATATTCAATGAACGATTGCATGCGAGAATGTCGAAAACTGTTTCCAAATTTTGCTTGCGACTGACTAATGAAGTTGAACAGACGTTAAACAAGCTATTGCTTAATAATAAATGATTATTCTTTCTTTCTGCTGAAATTGTCGAATATTATTCTTAAAAAATTGACGGCAAAGTCACCTGGTCATTATGAAGTTCCTTGCTTCATTTTTCTACTGTCACATGAACGTCTCTCCGTTTTCAGTTTGGAAAACTTAAACTCAAATTCGTATTTTATTCGATCTCATTTTAGAATGAAATTATTGTACGCTACTCGCATGCATTTTGGTTTTTATATAATACTAGAACATGAAGCGCGCTCCACGCGCCTAATGAAGTAATATTTTGCATTATAAAATCTTTTTAAATGTACTCGTGGTTGTCAATTCTGTATTATAAATGTAAAATTTTCAAAAGTTCAGGTGACAGTGAAGATTTTAAAACAAATCTCTATTATTCAATTTTCACCAAAATGACACTTTCTGTGAACCGATGTGGCCCAAAATCTAATCAGCACCTACAAATTGCCCCCTGAATTATGTGTGCCAAATTTCATCTCGATGCCATCAGTAGTTTGAGCTGCATCAGCGTATTCCAGACACATTGACACAGACATTTTTTCAAAAACCACTTTTTTGGGTTCCCAGTAGGTACCCTAAAACGTAAAGATTCGATGTTTTTGGCGATTCAATTTTTTTCACACTCGGCTGATATAAAGATTAACTTACTATGACGCTAATTACTTAAATAACTACTACAATACAAATTAGGTAAGCAGAAATTTATTTAAATTTGCATACCTAATACCTGAGCAATATTTGTGTATGTATGTAAAGTTGAATGTCAAAATATAACTTTAAAGAGCAAGTACTTACAATATTTTATGTACTTAACTTATTTTTCTATAACTGAGTTTTTTATTGTAAAACATAAGATTGTTTATAGATAGTTTGTCTAATCTTAACGTATTTACACACGTTCGGAACGTTTGGAACGTGTAAAAGATGTGACAATGTGCTCACCTACCACGATTCGCTCTTATATTGAACAAGTTATATTTTTTCGTAAAGGGATGAACGGAGCGGAAATTTGGGGGTGGAAAGAGCAAGAGGAGGTGGAGATAGTGCAGGATAAATACATAAAATGGGTACTGGGAGTACCCATACATAATAAGGAAAGAAACGAAAAGGAGTAAGTTAAGAGTGGAGACAGGGAAAAGGGCGGTGAAATATGAGGACAAAATGGGAGAAAGAGGAGAGTGTAAGATATTACAGGTGTGCTGGAAAGAGAAAAAGAGAGAGAAAGAAAAAGGGAAAGAAAGACAAAGATATTACGAGAAGAACGGATATGCAAGCGAAGATATAGAAAGACGCAGGGAGCAAGGGAGATGGATGAATGGAGCGATGTGTGACAGAGATAGAGACATAGATGTACAGGAAAGAAGAACAGAAATCAGAGAATCAAGATATAACGCAAAATATGAGAATATAATAAGTGAAGGGTTACCAAGTTACTTGAAAAGGGAGAGTGGAAAAAAAAAGAATGATAGCGAGATTCAGATGCGGAAATGAGGAGAGGGAAAACAAGGAGAGAGAGAGACAGTAGAACACCTGTTGAAAGAGTGTGGGGGAATGAGAGAGGAGGAAAGAGAGAGAAAGAGTATTCTGAACGAATGGATGAAGGAAGTCACGAGAGCAAGAGAAAGAAGGGGAGGAGGAGAGAAAGCAGAAGAGGAAGGAACAAAAAAAACTAGACCAAAATATGTAAATATGTAAACATTAAATTAGTATGTAAAAGGGCAGGGCTCATTACAGACCGAAAGGTAGTAATAAAGTTTTCTAATCTAATCTATTTTTCGTAAAGAGGGTATTAACCGAAAAACATTTTTCGTCTAAAAAAATAGTTTTAAAATATCCAAGAGCTCTGGTGCAAACCTCATTTTTCCAAGAGTAATAGTTTCATCAGCATTCGTCAACATTGTGACGTCATCCCAACTATACCTTAAATTAAACTGTTCGCCTTGAATTCCTCTATACGCATGTGACAATTTTCAGTATCTTCTTGCGGTCGAGACAAAAGTTATCGCAAAAAGAAAAAAAAACAGCTTTTGGAAAATTATATACCTAATTATTTCGAGTTATTTCTCGAGAAGCAATAAGGCCACAGACACCGTTCTTTAACGGTCTGCTAGTTCTTTTCATCCACTTTCCACTTGTGTCAACAAATTTGCACTTTCGTCGCGCTTGTGTCTTTTTTTGCAATCGAATATTACATCGCTTCAAGTAACAAGACGTGGAATTTTATTTGCTACAGCCGCACAGTGGTCGATTTGTCGAATCTACGTGGACAAAAATTTAAAAAATTATCAGTGTAAAATCTAACAAGAAGAGGGGTAGGTTGGTATCAACCTGCTCCCGTGCCGTTCTTCATTTTTATGGCTGAGATCACCCACCACGTTAGTATCGTTTCCTTTAGATAACGCTTCGCGGAAAATTTGACTTTGAGGTCCCATATTTTGCCATGAATGCTGTTGTTAAAGGTGTTTACTTAATTTGATTGCTGACGGCTCAATATTAAGCACTTAAAAACAATAGAAATTAAGTTTACAGAAAATGTGTGAAAAGGATTAACTTAAAGCAAAGGATTAGTAAGTCTGGCTGTAGCCCAATGAACATTAGTGGCGACTCGAAGTCACAGGTTGTTTTATAGACTGTTTATAGTGGTTCCCGGGATATATAATCTAGTAACGTCAGTTTATAAAATTACTAATTGGTATCAGAAGTCTATAACAGTTTTAAAAGATCACTAAAAGTAACAATTACCTCTGGATTTATAACTTGGTTGCCGAAACATCATTGCCACCGTCTTATAAAACCTCAAGTTTCCGCAGCTAAATGGTATATAAGAGAAATTTATAAAGGTTACCGTTCCTTTTTTATATAACCGAAAGTAACCTGTTTTTATAACTGTCTTGATAGTTACTCTAATAAATTGCGAAAACTGGAAGTTATGGATGACACCACTATATAACACGGTGACAAATAGTCACCATCAAGTATTACATTTTAGGTATGTATAAGTTTGCAATACAACCCTTATATAAATAACATTTAGTTCCTTTAGCAAACAATATCCACCATTTTATTTTATTTTCCTTCATGTCATATGCACATCATACAGTAGAGTTTCCAATGTACAAAATGAGTGCAGTGAAGAAAAGTTGGAAAAAAGTTAAAAGTTCAATTTTCACCTTACATAAATTTGAGGTTATGAGTAAACGTCGGTTGACTGATCAAGAACAGAAGTTTTATAAGATCACTAAAGGACTACAATCAGTAACGGAACATAACTTAAAGATTCTCCGATTCTCCCATCACTTCGAAGCCCCGATGGTACCATTAGTAATTTTATACCCCCAGAAGATATATAAGGACACCATTTTTGCCTTTTATGGATACGTACCCTTACTTTAAGTTACATATATTACATTTCCATTTGTTTTATAACCGTACTCAAAGTAATCGTTGGTATATTAAGGTTGTCTAAAGTTTATAATGGTCCTGATGGTTTTATCGAGCGGCTGCCATGTTTCATTTGGCTCCAGGTTGATTCAGAAATATATTAGGGGAGATCGGGGCATCATGGCCAAAAGCTAATAGCGAATAAAACTCTCTAGATTTCTAATAACACATTTTTAGTCAACATATCAACAAATTTTTAATCCAATTTTCCAAAGATTTCCGCGAACTTTAATTTTTAATTACCGGTACCTAATTAAAATACAGTGCTTCTAAATATTTTTGTCTGATGAAAACGGTTCATTTACATTTTAAAACTGTTTTGAAAAATGAATAGCATTTTTCAAGAGCTTTAATTTTATTTTTGATAATTTTTACACCCGGCTTATTTTTACATTTCTGGAACTAAGGTGCCCTGAATATCGTAGTGTCATTTTATTGAGTTTTTTCTTTTTTTTGGGAAACTTGTTTCTTGATATCTAGATGTGCTGCGGTGCTCATATTTGGTGGACAAAAATGCCAAGTTGGTGGTCTCATTGTAATTTGTAAGAAGAAAAAATTATCCGTTTTCATGGACTAGATGTAAGCGGCATAGTGCCGTTTTAAAAAAAATAAGTATCAAAAAACATTTTTCAATATTTTGAAGCACCCCAAATATATGGTTTAAATAAGCCCGGCCCAAACCCAATTTTTTAAATTTTATAACAAAACTGACTCCCATAAAAGACAAAAAATGCCTGTCACAGCACTCTAAGTCCACTCCCAGATTTCTCCAAAGACAAGAAAAAACTCACCAAAATGGTACTACAATACTTAGAATGACCCTTAGATTCCAAAAATGTAAAAATATACCGGGTGTTCCATTTACAAATTGAAAATTATAGCAATTTCCGTCGAAACCGGTAGTGATAGAAAGTTGAAATGTAT
The DNA here is from genome assembly GCA_963924575.1 of Pycnomerus fuliginosus. NCBI lineage: Eukaryota > Metazoa > Arthropoda > Insecta > Coleoptera > Zopheridae > Pycnomerus > Pycnomerus fuliginosus. The sequence continues at coordinate 25,527,676 of OZ004622.1, forward strand.
GTTAAAAAATGGTTTCATATTTCTTTCTTAGATAATAGAAAAGTTATTGGAGCGTATATGGTCTCGTTGTCACCCGGTATGTTATATTCTATATGTACTAATAAAATATAATCATGGTTTCAAAAAATGACAGCGATAGAATTAATTCTTTAGACGAGGCATGATGTAGAATAAACACCGACGAGTTGGCGGGGCGTGCTGCACGACCCTTTTTTTAACATCAGAATTAAACAATATAATTAATATAATATTAACCGTATAAGTAGAGGACGCATATTCACGAAAGTAGATTATTTAACATTGAATAAACCATCATCATAAAATATTTAGATAGGTACTTACATGATCTAACATAACTTATTTACATATCAGCCTATGCTTCTTAATTATTTCACATGTTATAATAATAGCTAATTATATACATATTAGTCATATTTTCTTTCTAACTTCACACAATTAATATTAATAACTACAAAAATAACGCGGTGATCACTATAGCCCACGCTCCCCTACCTAATTATTTTCAACAGTAGTAAGGCCTGAAATTCTCTCAATTTCAATGGCGCATGAAATTTCAGAAGGCAGATCAGCAAATTACACGGTAACATAGAATGCGCCATAATTTTTTACCGCTAGATTCTCGTTTATTTCGTTTTTAATGCGTGAAAAAATGGTGAAAAGTAATAACTTGTAGTGTCAAGTGTCGCTCATAGATCTGGTTGCTAAAACGAACAAACACCATTAACCTTCCGTAAATCAGACAGAGAAACTAGACAATAAAATAATTATGGGTGATGGGGTGATCAGAAGAGAAAGAGAGAAAACCAGAAAGCAAAGGCAACAGAAACGTTTCAGTTACCGGTATAAATTATGTTTTATAACGGTGACCAAGATATTGCGGGAACCCACTCTGGTAACCAATAACTTGAGCAGACTGGATATATAGCAGTTATATAAGGGTTGCGGACCATTCATTATAAATCTGTTTGTTTTATATGGTGACTAGTTTGTTGTCACCGTGACCCTTATATGATTCGCCACTTAAGCTCTTTAAGAGGTATATTGTGGTAGCAGAAATGTTTTGATCACCACCATCATTTGACCTTCAGTTTTATTAGCAGGTGATCGCAAAGTCGTGAGCACTTTTATAAACCAAAAAATGTTCATTGGGAGTTGATGGCGGTGATACGACATTATTCATCGAATTTTGCAATTCATTAGCTACAATACTGATAAAAAATATGCTGGCCCGATCTGCCACACAATCAGTCGTAATTTTGACCTCCCCACTCCACTTCACCATTTAAAAAAAAGGGAGGTTACTGCAATCACTAAAATTTTCGAATTCGAGATAAGACCGGATCTATACGTTTTGAGGTCTCAGGAGCCCAAAAAAGTGGTTTTTAAAATGTGTCTGTATGTATGTACGTACGTACGTTCGTACGTACGTTCGTAAACACGCCACAGCCCAAACTACTCGACCGATTTGGCTGAAATTTGGTAGGTGTGCATGTGACAACCCAACTTAGATCTGAAAAGCTTTTGGAGCCAATCGTGCAACCAGAAATGCCATTTTGGCACATCAACTTTTAAATGTTAAATGTAAACCCCCATTTTTCACGTCACCATAAGAAAGGCCTTCAGATTCTGCTTCCAAAAATATATTCACTGTCAGTGCCCTTTTGACCAAAAACTAAAAATATCGAAATTTTTACCGGACTTTAAAATCGCGGTACAGCCCAAGCCCCTGAACCGATTTGGCTGAAATTTTGCACATGGGGATTGTATTACATGTCGAGGGGGTGAACAAATCTTGGATTCAATCTGATCACGGAAAGTGCCGTTTTGCACACCAATTTCGAAATCTAAAATTATTCTCTCATTTACCCATCCAAAACAAGTTTTTGAAAGATTTATTGCTACCATTAGAAAGGACCTCAAATTCTGGTTTTAAATGAGATAAAATTTATTGGCATTTAGTACCCTTTGGGTAGAAAAATCGAAATTTTGTAATAACACTGAAACCACGTTATAGCCCAAACTACTGGATCGATTTGTCCGAAATTTGGTACATGAAGGTTAGGTGACCCGTTGAAGAGCTGAAACGCTTTTGGGAGCAATTGGTCCAAGGGCCGTGCCATTTAGGCATATCAACTTTAAAATCTTAAACACAAGTCAGGGAGATCAAAGGCCCACGCGCTGGGGAGGTTCCAGCCGCTTCTCTGCTGCATTCTTTTTTTTATAAAACTTTACCGACAATTCTGTTCGAGGTATGGAGCGATTTTAGACTTTTTTTAGGAACTTTCCTTCTTAAAATACTGTTTTCTATGTGATAAGACACTTTCTGAATGTTGTCCAGTTAGATTCGGTAAATCAACCACTGCACAGTGTGGTACAGAATCCCGGAAAAATGGCCAAAAATTAGAAACTTTCAGTGTTGGCAATAACGGGAAAAATATTTAAAAAATTAAGTCGATTAGGGGGGCGAATTAGGGGGCGCGAAAACATTTTTTGTCTCCTAAAATTATGAAACTTGGAAGTTTTGACAATTAGATGACCACGTAAACGGGAAAAATATTGAAAAAACCTTTGTCTCCTAAAATTACGAAAATTGGAGTGTACAAATTTTCGGCAGTGTTAGTGGGAAATGTTAGGCAGTGGTTGCAAAAATTGAGCAAATTCGACAGTGGTCTATGAATTTTTAGGCTGTCGGGGGACTTCACAGTCGGCAGTGGTGTACAAATTTACGGCAGTGCCCTGAAAATTCGGCAGTGGTGTACAAATTTTTGGGGGGTGAAATGCCCCCCAAAAAAAATCAAATCGGTCTGGGGGGTGCATTCCAAGAAGGGGGTATAAAAACCATGTGTCTCCTAAAATTAAGAAAATTGGAAATTTTGTCAATTAGATGACGGCAAAAACGTAAAAAACACTGAAAAAAATCAAGTCGGCCTGGGGGATGTTAAGGGGAGGGAGTAAAACTTTGTGTCTCCTGAAATTGTTTGTACTCGTTTATTTTAATTTAGTCTATCGGGCTTAGGGGCAAAAAGGGGCACCAAATCTCAACTCTGGATTCAAGTACCAAATTGGGGCCATCATCAGAGCTTAAAATTTTCGTGCGAAAATCCTGCGCACTTGGTGAAAAGTCAAGGAAAAAATTAGTTTCATTAAAACGTTAATTTTGATGTACGGGGACCAAATGAATATTGATTAATATTCAAAAATATACGTAAGGTGCAGATAAAGGTGCATAAAATTGATATTTGAAAGAATTTACGTTGCACTAACTCTTCAATTTGAAAAAATGATTATTATTGTTTGTAGTCTAGAACTAACGACTTTTTTAGATCTATGAAAGCTTCATTAGTAAACTATGCGATATTTAAGGCTACTCAGTTAATTTGGTTTTTATGATTTTTGACCACAAAATTTAATAATTGAACCACAGTGCACTGTGAGCCGTACGGGCAGAAAAATCCAGTTGCGACCATAAGTGCTACGGCCGAAATTACTGAAGATATCGAGCTGAAATTTAACGCACGCGTTCAGTGACCACTTTGTAGGTGATGCTGCGATTTTCGGCCAAATCGGTAGATTACATTAGGCGCTTTTCTTTTGCACGCTTATCTGAGAAGTCTCAATTAACCTCAGCAATTTGATTGGTCAATATTCAAATGAACCAATCAAATCGGTGAAATTAACTGAGGCTCCTCAGATAAATGTGTAAAAGGAAAGCGCCTAATATCCAGATTTATACGTTTGTATGGCGCCTCCCATACGTTTACACAGGTAGCGCCTTTGGAGAAAAACTGCGCTTGTTTTGCGAACTCCGCCTAAACGTTTTCATATCTAGTTCACCCCCTTATCAATATGATAGCCGATATTAATAAGTTTTGCATGTGCGCGTGGCTAACTAAAATACTAAATAATCGGTCGACTGTAAAAACTGCATGTCAGGTAGCGTCAGGGCTAATTAACAACGTTCGTTATAGAAATTTTCTAAGAAACCTTTGTTTCATCTCTAAAATATATACTAGGTACGGCTAATTATGGCCTAATTCAATTTGCAATATTTTAATAGTATGACTACATAAAAGCGGCCTTAGCTCGAGGCGGTATGACACCGGTATGACACAACCACAATAATTTTTCGACACCTCCAGATGAAATCAATGATGCCGCTGTCGATTTATTAAAGCCAATAAATGCCCCCTCTAGTCGACCACGACTCTCAATCATCATTAAATAAATAAATTATCAACTTGCAACCATCTGGCACGATTCCCGACCTTGCCAATTATACCCGGACATATTACAAACCCGTCCTGGCTTAATGATGTTTGGTCAAGTTTTTCAACCTCTTCGTAATGCGAATTTTCACTTTTCCGTTGTAAAAAATTCCAACTCAGGTCATGTTCGACCCACAAAATCTAACTGTTTTCTTGGTTGTGCTCGCGTGACGCTAATTCAACGTCACCTCTGTGTTTGTATGTCTTTCAGATAGCTATCGGTTACCTACGAGCGCAAGGGAATGCAAAACTATGAATTTTTCAAACTGGCGTAGGTAGGTCGCGTCCGCATTATTATTTCACCCCTTGGAAGGGGTCGAGAATGAAATTCAGAAATTCCATTAGATCACTCCAATAAATAATTCTAAAGATGACTATAATATTGATGGTTCCGATAAAGATTGGATAATGCATACAGGGTATCCCTCGACGAGCGTCAGTTAGCCGTATCTGGAGAACTGTTTTTTTTAGCATCGTCATGAAAATTTGCACACAGGGGTTTCAATTAATTTTGAATCGAGGTAAAATACCGGAAATAAGTACTAATTTCCTTATTTTAAACGGAACACCCTGAATATTATGATATTTTTGGATTCTACGTATGTAGGGAGTATCCGCCCCTGCACTCAAATTGGGTCAAATACCTACATACAGGGTGTCCTCTGCAAATTTTTAAACATCATCAACTTCATCGGTCAAAAAGTCAATTTTTTCAAATGGAATGCGTCAGCTATTTTATGGCACATCGATGCAGAATTTAATTGTCTATCATTTTAGTCCACATGTTTGCCATATTTAAAGAAAAATTTTTGTGATATTTATAAGTATTTGGAATTTGACCAAAATTTCATATTTATCACGATTTAATAAGCAAAGTTAGCTATGATTTTGGGAGTGTTTAGAGTTCCCTAAGGCTGCTCAAATGACAATTTAATCCTATCTTATTCCTGTTTTAAAATATGAAATTTTGGTCGATTTCCAAATACTTAGAAATATCACAAAAACTGTTTATTTAAATATGGCAAACATATAGACTAAAATGATAGACAATTAAATTCTGCAGCGATGTGTCATAAAATATTTGGGCATTTCATTTAAGAAAATAGACTTTTTGACCAATGAAATTGATGATGTTTAAAAATTTGCAGAGAACACCCTGTATGTATTTGACCCAATTTGAGTCCAGGAGCGGAGACACCCTACATTAGTCTTCATGCTAAATTAATATCGTTTTCTCATTTTTAATACTGTAAGTATGTTACAGCTTTTTGAAGTTAGGTCTGCATTTGACATAAAAAAGCAAAATTCTTGATTTTCTCAAAAACGGTTGATTTTTCGCATAGCAATTCTTAGTAAAAGTTCACCTAGAATTAAACGTAGAATCCAAAAATATCATAATATTCAGGGTGTTCCATTTAAAATAAGGAAATGAGTACCTATTTCCGGTATAACCGGAAGTGCGCCATTGATGAAAATATTTTACGTCGATTCAAAATTAAGTGAAACCCCTGTGTACAAATTTTCATGACGATGCTAGAAACAGTTGTCCAGATACGGCTAACTGACGCTCGTCGAGGGACACGCTGTATACAGTGCGTTAGGCTTCCATAGCGCCTAAACCATCCGAGTTAGGAATTTTGTTCAAGTACATACTTAAACTATTACTGAAGGCGCATTTCAGGAAAATATTTTTAATTATACAGAGTGGTCCGAAAAATTTTGTGGAGGAAAAGTCGTCTTTTTTTAAATAGAATGCCCGGTATATTTTAGCGTATTTGCAACCCTCTTAGGAGCCTGTATTCATCCCTAAAATAGTACGGCTTTTGAACCTCTGGTTTGGGAGTAAAAAAATATTTAAAAAAAAATGGGAGTTTACATCATTCTGTTTAAAAATTCCCCACTTACGCAGATAGAGTTTTTATAAGAAAATAAGATGAAGACCTTATTGCAGAGGCTTGATAACAGCTCTAATTCAGTTTTAGTTGTTACGGTATGTACAGGGTGTTCAAAATTAATTTTCAAAATTTGAGAACTTTGAAGTTGTTTTTCTCAACTTTTTCAAATGGAACACCCTGTATATTTTTAGCCAGTGTAATGTAGAATTTATAAACGAATATTTTTTGTAATATAAACATGCTGGTTATTTTCATCCGTTTTCGAGTTATTCGGAAAAATTACAAGTTTTCTTGTATGCAGACAATTTTAACTTATGTAATTACAACATAAGCACTCAGACTAATACTGTATAGTACTATGAACAATTTAATTTGTTCATGAAGACATTTTCACTACCCTTCCTTAACAACCTCATTTGAAATTTTGGTATTTTTGTTTGTAGGAGTAGGCAAATTATTTTTATACTAAATGTTAAAGGTAATAGAAATGTCTTTTCAAAAATCAATTAAATGGTTCAAGAACCAAAATAGAGAACATTTTGAACATTAATTTTTTTTGTAAGCACTTAACAGTTGTCTGCAAGCAAGAAAATTTGTAAGATTTGCGAATAACTCGAAAACGGATGAAAATAACCAATATGTTTGTAGCACAAAAAACGTTCCTTTATGAATTCTACATTACGCTAGCTAAAAATATACAGGGTGTTCCATTTGGAAAAGTTGAGAAAAACAACCTCAAACTTTGAAAATTAATTTTGAACACCCTGTACTTAGAGTAACAACTAAAATTGAATCAGAGCTTTCTTCGAGCCTCTACAACAAGGTCCTCGTCTTATTTTCTTATAAAAACTATACCTGCGTAAATGGGGAATTTTTAAGTAGAATGATGTAAACTCCCATTTTTTTGAAAATATTTTTTTACTCCCAAACCAGAGATTTAAAAGCGGTAATATTTTAGGGATGAATAAAGGCTCCTAAGGGGGTTGCAAATATGCTAAAACTTTTCCTCCTCAAAATTTTTCGGACCACCACTGTTGCAGGACCCTGTATAGCTGATAGCTGTTTAAAATTTCAACAGGAAATTAACAGATAAGACACCCCAAACCGCACACACACCTTGACCTACATCATCGCGTTTGATTTTCTTATAATAATTAATTAACGTTTTCTATGTGCGGCACACACACACACAATAGTCGACTTTTACTTTCCATATATGGGGCAATTATTATGGGTAGTTTCATGATGTGTTCGATTGTCCTAGTAGGGCTTTTATCAAGAATGACGATCAATAACATATGTTTACGGAGACAATAATGGTAACCTTCTAACATAAATTTTATTGATCATTCCACCTCGACCTTTTATTTGACACTGCAAAATGCACAACCGATAGCAGATTCTCAAGCAGACATTACTAACCTCCGGATTAACGTGAAGATTTACATTTACATTAGTGTTACGAAGACAGAAAAGATAATTATTACGCAAAATTAAAATATTCATTAATCACGAAAAGGTGAGCAGGTATCAGGTATGGTAGGTATATTATGTATATTTTGTCATTTCGTCTGATGTGAATTCTAGACTGAATCGTACTTTTTTCTAGGCGCGTTAAGTTGTTGCCCCGCTTTAAAAATGTTTGTCGAATCTCTTTTATGCCATTTGATGGCACGAACTTTTTTATGCACCGCATTTATTTTATTTTGCAGCGAAATATACTTTTTTAAGGGCAACTTTCGAATTTTCAATTTCTTATTGTGTCAAATCGCCACCAAGATATTAGCTGCGTTTTATTGCTCCTTCTTTTCCTTCCGCTTACGAAAACTGCTCGTTTTATTGCAGTCCAGTTTTCCTCCAGAAGCTACTTTTCCTTCCAAGTACAGAGACGGTAGGACGAGAAGGAAAGTAGTGGGGTAAATGTCAATAACGTCATTTGTGAGAAATCGCGCATTTTTTCATTTTGCAACAATTATTTCACAATTAATTATTTGGTTGAATTTTGAGTTTGTTTAATAAACATGGACTAAAATGGATTCGCATATTATAAAAACAGACGACGGGCAGCTTTTATGGTACATACAATCCGCAAAGTATGAGTGTAATCTTCATAACCTCAACCTATTTTGGATAAAATTTCACATTTTAGCTAAATCCTATGAGTTTGTTACTGCATTGAAGGAATTGAATTGTAATTTATCAGACAATACTAGTCAGGACCAAGAAGAAGATATTAATAAATCAGTTGAGGACCGTGATGCCTGTAAAAAACAAACAAGTAAAACCAGTCAATGGGAAATAAATTTTTTCATATTTTCTTCCTCTTCTTGTAATAACTTACTAAGAATTAAAACAGGTTGATTCATTTTTAGTGCTGTGCTGATGTATTCTTATTCAAGATTTATTTTCAAATTCAAATTCTTTGGATAGCAGATGACAGATACACCGTTTTATTGTTTACGTCATTCTATTGCTTCTGACAGCTCCTCCAGAAGCAAGCAATAAAACGCGCCTATTATATTGCATAGAGGAATAACGACTTTCAACAAAACAAATTGACATTTCATAGATTGGGGGTTGTACATACTTATAAGTTTGGGCTGGGCAGATTTAAGGAAAACTTGAAAAAAACAGCGCTTAATCGAACACACATATAATGCCAAACGAAACCGGTACACTTTTTTTGTTTGACATTATACGTGGGTTCGATTTTAAGCGCTGTTTTGTCTGCTTTCATTTAAATTGACATCTCGATTGACATTATTGACGTATTTGTGTGATGTATTCGTCTGATTTCCATCAAAAATTTCTACTTTAGTTTTTTACGTGGCTTTCACTAAGTATAGAGCATCAGTGCGATTAATGCGAACCTGAATTTCATGCCAGTGATGATGATAATTGATAATGAATGCAGGGTGAAAAAACCACCCGTCCAATTTCTTTCCCAACCCCCAACCGTGATCTCCATCCAAACAAAAAAAAAACAAAATGACGGTTTATTCTCAAATCGTGATTTTCAGCTCAGAATAGTGCAAAAATGCGTTTTTGACGGTTTAGTGCAAATCGTGATTTTCAGCTCAAAATAGTGCAAAAACGTGTTTTTCGCTAACTAGGGTCAAATCGTGCCTTTCAGCTCAGAATAGTGCAAAAACGCGTTTTTGACTGTTTATGCTCAAATCGCGTTTTTGTACTATTCTGAGCTGAAAATCACGATTTAAGCCTGAACCGTCAAAAACGCGTTTTTGCGCTATTCTGGGGTTAAAATCACAATCTGAGCCAAAACCACCAAAAACGCGTTTTTGCACTATTCTGCGCTTAAAATCACGATTTGCACTATATCGCCAAAAACACGTTTTTGCCGAGGGGCTACTCACTACAGGCATTTGGTGTACACTCGACCGGCATTGATGGCATTAATTGGCATTATTGGCATTAATCGGCATTTTTGGCATTAATCGGCATTTTTGGCATTAATCGGCATTTTTAGCATTAAACGGCATTTTTTGGCATTAATCGGCATTTTTTGGCATTTTCCGTCCGACATTAATCGGGCGTTTTCGGAATTTAATGCTCTAAAGGTCGCGAAGTCTTGTCTCGTCAGTCGTCTGCACACTGCACAGCAAAACAATAAGATAAAGTCTCGCTCCCCCGGTGGCGGTGGGGGAAATACAAACCCACAGACACATGTTTCGCCCTTTTTAGGCCTCATCAGTGCGAGACATTGTCTTTACCCCACCGGGGGAACATATTTTGAAAGACACTCCAAAGCCTAAATGCGAGGCTTCGCCAAGATTAAAAGTGAACAAAGTCTTGGGTACGGCGCGAAGTCTCGCATTTAGGCTTTGGAGTGTCTTTCAAAATATGTGGTGGAGTGGGGTAAAGACAATATCTCGCACTGATGAGCTCTAATAAGGGCGAAACTTTATCTTGTTTTGCTGTGCGTCAGTACAGGCGCCGTTAGGGTAGTTAAAGTGTTAAAAGTAGTATTTTATTTTGTGAGAAGGAAAGTTTGGGGCACGACGCGCAGCGGAATGGCCCATCCCTTCGAACAAAATAAAATCGCTTTTAACACGCAAGTGGGTCATTCACTCCCAAGGGACTGAAGTGCTGTTGTTATTTCATTTTACAAATAAGCCATTGATTCTTTGTCTGATTAAATTCCGTCAACGTGACATTTTAACATTTTTCAACTATTTTGGGTTCAAATTGAATGGGAGTGCAAAAAATAGCGTGTACAGGCTGGCGAATTTTTCATCGCCCACCATTCGGAACTCGGAAACCATAAGAGATGGAGAGTAGCTTAAATTAGAAAAAAGTTGCGTTTTTTCAAGGTGATTAGAAATCTGTAAAGAATTCTACTTTACCTTGATTTGTTCCTGAGTTATCCCGAAAAAATTGAAAATCGCGATTTTTAACAAAAATTCATATTTTTCTAACGACTGGTGGTAAGTAAATGAAACTTGGCACCTTTATTTTTTTGACAGCATTAACAGAAATTTTTTAGGCCTTCTAGATTTTGAGCAACGACAGTCAACTTTTCTTTTTCTTATAGCCGCCATATTGATTTTAACACCATTAAATGCCCCAAAAAATTAGCTTTTCAAAAATGTAGCTAACATGGACTTTTTTGGCAGATCGTCAAATTTTGAAAATTGCTATTAATAAAGGCTGTCCCAAAAAAACCGAACGATTTATTTTTGGTTATAACTTTATTATTGTGGGAACGATTTTCCACAATTTTATACGGGACGTAGCCAAAAGATGAGGCTTTTAGAATCTGTAACCATTTTGTAGATGGCGCCACTAATAAATTTTTTGTGGCAGTTTTTTACAGGAACACTTTTTGATTGGCTGGAGTTGAACCATCTGTGAACCGATCAAAATGAAATTAGTATAGGATGAAAGCGAATGCTTTTCTTTTCTAAAGCAACTTTACAAAATTTTATTCTGACCGTTCCTGATTCATAAGCTTACGCTATTTTCATTTTAATCGCTTCACGGATGGTTCAACTCCAGCCAATCAAAAAGTGGCCTTGTAGAAAACTGCCATAAAAAAATTATGAGTGGCGCCATCTGGAAAATGGTTGTCGATTCTAAAAGCCTCATCTTTTGAAAGATTGGGGAAAATTGTTCCAATAATAATAAAGTTATAACCTAAAATAAATCGTTCGGTTTTTTTTGGGACACCCTTTAGTTTGTAAAATCCACCTAAACTTAGATGAAAAACAATCGCAAAAGCCCCAGCAGCACACTTTTATTGGCCCAACATATTTCTCAAATATTGGGGCAACATGTAAACGTCAGATTTTTTTTTATCGGCCCTATATTTAAAGGAATATTGGCCCAACATGCATTTGTTTTATAGGGAAAACATTGCTTAATAATCATTAGCCAATATTTCTTTTAAATATTCGCCCCAGATTGGTTTCTTTCATAGGAGCAATGTAATAGGAAATCAATACAGGGAAATTGATCGTTGCACCTGGACCTCTGTAGCCTCCGGGCACCTCTTTCTAACGGCACCTAGAACGAAAAATCACCAACTGTCAAGTAGATTTGCAAAAAATTAACTTACGTACAGTTCATTTCAAGGGTTTAGTCTGTTAGATCGTAAAATGCAAATGAGTTCCGCTCATCCTCGACCTGACCGTCGTAAGTAACAGTGAAACCTGGTTATTACACCACAGTCAACACAAAGTACCTACTTTTAAAAAGAATTGTGTTTCTACGGAAATATAATTAGAATTATTTTATTGTTTATTTACTATTTACTCGCTTCAGACTATTTGCACTTTCGAACCATTGATTTCTCAGAATTGCGCAAACGAATTATTTCTCTACGGGAATATTATATGATCAATGAGTTTATGAGTGGTGGAATAGTTTCGCGCCCCGATCGAGTCCTAGAGAATACTTTAACGGGTGATATATCCGTCTCTTCCATTTATATGTGTTAAACAGAGACGCGATAGTAGACACTCTTAGGACTGTACGTTACAACGTGGGTGAATTGCCAGACGTTGTGTAGAAAAAGACGGAGCTAACCTAGAGCGTTGTACCTGAACCGGACTGACCGGACTAAACCCTTGAAATGAACTGTAGTATGGCCCCCCGGCATCGCAAATTTTTGAATGGCAACTTCCCACTTTTTTTACCTTGCCCGGAATACAATGATGACACACTTTTCTGCAAGATTTTTCTCATTTGGTAAAAGACAGCCTTATGGACAGTGTCATCTGCACAAAGGTAAAGATGATTCACCTGAAAACACATTATTGAAGAATTTTGCAAAACAATATCTCATCGTTACCAATGTATTCATCTTTTCTGCCGCCATCTTGAAAATATTTGACTTCGATTCGTCATGATCGATTATGGTCGCATACCAAATTCGAAGATCCTCATCACGTCATCTGTTAGGAAGTCAAACAGTTTCCAACGAACCCGTTCAAAATCACCCTGTATATAAAAGAGTAATCAAAAAGTACGTAAATGGCATGTACTTTTATGTACATACAGTAATTAGATATCCTAATAAAGCAGCTTCACAATATTTAAAGCACTGAATGGCAAAATAGCCTTTAAATAGCTGATAACTGGCACAACTCTAACCCAACAAAATTACATGCTGCCTGGCTTAAAACATCGTTATTTAAGAGTTACTTACCCCACAAAAGATTCAACACCACAAACACTAAAACCAGACAAATGCACTTAATGCACCCCCCGGCTTTTAGGTTAGCGCAATTTTTTCCTGTCTGGACTGGACTGGAGTGTCCGACCAGGAGGTCACATACACGTACACCTTCTGCGACTGCGCACACAGCTGTGGCCACTGGCCAGCCTGCGTGCATCGTCCAAGAATGGCCAATGCAGGCCCTAACAAATATTTTATAATTTAGGTATGTGCTGTTTGATTAATGAAATCAAATATTTATTGCACATAGGTACCGAACGAATTTTATTAATAAACTGCATCCTGCTTCTAACCTCCCGATCTCCATATCCGTAATTCATCTTTATTATCAAATAAAATTTTAATAAATATATAATATGTAGGTATTAAATTTGGTAATTTTCATGTGCATGTATATTATGGTACCTACTTATTTTCTGAGTAATTAAATTAGTGCATTAATTACTATTTATGAAATAATATTCTACCACATTCTACCCATATTGGGGGCATGTTTATGATTTCAACATGCAAAGATACTATGGGTCCTACATTGGTCAAACATGGATTATATATATTGGCAAACATTTTTCCACCAATGCACAGCCAATATTGGCTAAAAGTCTGAAATATTGGGCCACGATTAATATATTGGCCCAATGTAGGCTCTACGTTGGCCCCATATTTGGTGCTGCTGGGGAGACTACACCGATTTTTTTCAGCCTCTTATGACAGGTGAAAACAATTGAATCCAACGGTAATAAAGTAAGCCTTGGCATGGTGCGACTCAAACTTTTGACATATTTTTTCAAAGAAGTCCATATTGATTACATTTTTGAAAAACTAATTTTTTTGCACATCCTGTGGTGTTAAAATCAAATATGGCGGCCATAAGAAAAATAAAAGTTGACTGTCGTTGATCAAAATCTGCATGGCCTAGAAAATTTCTGTCAATACCCCAGCTGCCAGCTGTCAATAATATAAAAGTTCCAAGTTTCATTTGAATACCAAAAATCATTAGAGAGACATAATTTTTTCTTTAAAATCGCAATTTTCAGTTTTTTCGCAATAACTCGGGAACGAATCAAGATATCGGGAAATTCTTTACAGATTCTTAATTACCTTAAAAAATCGTCGCTTTTCTCTAATTTAACCTACTCTTGATCTCTAATGGTTTCCGAGTTCCTAATGCTGGGCAACGAAAAATTTACCACCCTGTATACCAGAGGACTGAAGTGACATTTAATCCCTCTCGATACTGGTGTCAGAAAATGTAATTTCTAACAATTGTCAACAAACGTTATAACAACTGTTTTTAATAGTGTTTGTAGAAAAATAATTATTGTTCGTTATTTCCTTTTATTTTATTGTCTGGCCAATAAGTAGTTTCAGAAACATTTCGTTTTTATTAAAATTTTTGGCCGAATTATTACAATATACAGAGTGTCTCAGAACGCTCGCACCACCTTTTAGTGGAGTATTCATTCAGAATTAAATTCTTAGTCCCTAGGTACAGGATACTACGGGATACTATCCATGAAATCTGATTGATCCTTTTAAATATCTTGGAGAAAGCGAAAAGGATTCAAAAATAGGTTAGATGAGAGTTGTTTGTTCTTTTACGAAGAATAAGAATCTATGATAAAAGATGTAGGTTTCCATTTAAAAAAATGAAGTTGACCTTCATTGACCTTGAATCAAAATGGCGTGGATGCTATCTATTTTCCCCCTCGAAGTCATACAACTTTTATACAAAACATTTTTTTCTAAAATGCTTCCTTTACGAGATATTTGCCAGTCTCAAGATAAAACGACCACCCTGTATACAGGAGTTGGTGGGATCGAATTTTTTGCGTTGAATGACCTTACTCGTCGCCTTTCTTGTTAGTGGCATTTTTGGTATTTAACCGGCATTAATTGGCATTTTTGGCATTAATTGGCATTTTTGGCATTAATTGGCATTTTTGGCATTAATTGTCATTTTTGGCATTAATTGGCATTTTTGGCATTATTTGGCATTTTTGGCATTAAATGCCGAAAAAATGCCGAATCGGCATTTGGTGTACACAATTTTTCTTAGTGAATACCCCCTCGCACTGACTGATGTTTCTGGCAATATGTGATCTGTTAATCTTTTTTCTGATTCCTGTCGCTATAAAATTTTATGTTTTTTTTGCAACGTTTATCGCATTTTTCTAATTTTCGGCGAAATTAGCAGTTAATAGTAATGCTACAACCCCTACTGTCGGATTAATTACTAGACAGTGGCTACGTTAGCGGGAAATTGTAACTGTTTTGCATTGCAAACTCTATACAACGTTATTATTATTCATTATGGAACGTGGGCATTAGCAGTAGTGTAAACTGTGCCAAGTACACCGAGTCCACCAGATGAAAACATATGAATTACGATATGTCTGCTGACAAACTAAAATCTGAAAGCATCACGTGATGTTTAATCAACTGCGGATTAATATAAAAATTTTGTCACGTACCTAAGCTGCAGTTTTTTTACAAACCGTGATTTTAGTTTAAAGATGCTTTTATGGATTCGTCGCTCGAAGACTTCCCCAAATTGCTGTTTTAATAACAGAAAGGAAAAGTTAATTGCCCCTTTTGACGTCATTGTGGCGATTGTGCGATAAAGGTAGAAGAAACACGATAACTTGAGACGTCATCATGTTTTATTAAATTTGTAGTAGAATTGGAGGTTTTTGATATAACTGTTTTAATAATTATTACCTCGGTAATCGCTAACGCCGGATATTTTGTATTTAGTATTTACCCCCAAACATCATAAAGCATGGATTTGTATATAAATGATTCAATCGTTATGTTTGCGTATCGTGACATTATTTGAAACCAGCCTGAGTCTTACGCACTGCAACGCAATTATCTTCAATTATTCAAATGCATTTTTTTCTACTTTTGACAATTTCAGGTCAGGGTAAATCTCTTGGATTTCTTTGTAATGAGTAGAGTCTGTAGGTATTGTGAGTAGGTATAATAAACATTGCTTTTAGTGATGGTGTTTTTCACGCAAAATGTTATCCATGAGCGCATAAGTTTCTAAAATTGCTCATAAAATTGAAACTTTCAAAACACATCAAATCAAATATTTACGCTCTAGGATTTAGGATGCTCCAAAAAGCGATTTTTTGAAAAAATGTTCGCGTGCGTCTGTAGTGTCACGTAGTAGGTACTGAAGACATCGAGATGAAATTTGGCAGATGTACTTTGTAAATGTTGATAACACTAAAATCGATCGAAAATTCGAATTGCCAAATAGATGAAATCTTCACTGAAACCAAAAAAAGTGATTTTTGAAAAATGTGTATGGTGTACAGCTTAAACCACTGAACGTATCGAGATGAAATTTGTCACACCTATTCAGTGGATACTTTGTAGGTGCTCGTTAGATTTTGGTCCAAATTGGTCCGCGGAAAGTGCCTTTTAGGCACGTCAACTTTACAATTTTATATACGGGGGTGTACCATTTAAAACGAAACACCCTGAATAACTCCTGAACAGTGATTTAAGGGAAGAACGCTGAAACCCCACTTGTGATACATCATTTGAAAACCAAACCAAAACCAAACTTCCGTTGAACTCCAGCGCCCTCCAAGGCCGAATTTTGAACTACGCTAGAGCCCTTTGTGATACATCATTTGAAAGGGTTTGAAATTCTCTGTAAACTGATGCAAGAATTTTTGAAATCCACCCTCTCGTTCAAAAGTTACAGCCTAAACTTGAAGGATTTCAGAACCAGCTAATGTTTTTCAATGTAACTTTTGAACGAGTGGATGGATTTCAAAAATTCTTTCATCAGTTTACAGAGAATTTCCAACACTTTGAAAGGGTGTATCACAAAGGGGGGTATTGCCATTTAAATTTTTGAAGAAGGGGTTGGGAGGGGGTGCATTGGAAAATTTCGCCAAGCACGGCTTTTCGTGTCCTCCAAACAAAATCGACCTGTTTCAGCGTTCTTCCCTCAAATCACTGTTCCAGGAGTTATTCAGGGTGTTTCGTTTTAAATGGTACACCCTGTATGTAAACTAAACTCTCATTTTTCAATCGAAATCGAAGAGAGAATGTTTCTTTGTCATTTTCGATCCTTATTCAAGTTGGTTCCGATTTCCGATTGGTTGCCTGGCAACTCCCAATTAGCGCCGAACTAATTAAATTAGATCATCACTTTGTTAATGCTGTTCTTAAATGAAATCTCTCTATGCGTAACAGAGAATTACTATGAAAATTCCACTTTAAAAATTTGATCCAATCAAGAACGAGGATTTAAATCTTTACGACGGATTCTGACCAATCATGAGAAAATTATATCGGAAATTTTTCTGTCAGGTTCCTACTGTCAGGATTTCGTACTTAATTGAAATTTTCTGGCTGAATACCATTAGTCATCCCTAAAATTTTCGGAAATTAATTTTTGACATTTACTCCAGATTTTTTGCCGCGGAAATCAGTCGTAAATGTCAAAAAAATTCCTTAAATTTTGTTGTCACTTGTGGATATTGTACAGGGTGGGTAATTTTTCGATTCTCAAAATCTAGAGGGCTTAGAAAATTTCTGTCAACGCCATTCAACTGACAGCTGTCAAGAATATAAAAGCTCCAAGTTTCGTTTAAATAACATAAAACGTTAGGAAAATATTAATTCTTCTTTAAATTTGTCAATTTTCAGATTTTTTGTAATAACTCAGGAACGAATCAATATATCGGGAAATTCTCTTCAGAATTTTAATCACTAGGAAAGGACGCAACTTTTCTCCAATTTAAACTACTCTCCATCTATTATGATTTCCGAGATACTAATGGTGAGCATCAAAAAATTACCCACGTTAACATCTATTCTAATTATAAAAAGTTTTTGGTCTCCCAGTATTTTTGCATATTTTTGTTTACGTGTGAATTTTTAAGAATAAAAATGTCATGTTGGAATTAAATAACTGTCTCGAATGAAGAATAACATACTCGGCAATTCATCAACTGAAGGAAATATCTGTACAAGTTTCAGGGCTTCCAGTGAAGGCATTTAAAATTTTAATCATTTTATTTTTGTAGTTAGTAGTCATTAATAATTATTTATGTAACAAGGCACTGAAATTGAACTTTTTATTACGAATGTAGAATTTTGTGGCAGAGGCCCTCAGAGCCGAGGCAAATAAACCACAAATGTAATAAAAAGAAGCTTCAGTGCCGAGGTACACAGTAGATTTTTTTGAAATTGAGAAGTGCGGAATTGCTTTAATTTTTGTTCAACAAAATCGAAACAATTTTCAGACGCACACGATACTGTAATGGACCACTTCACTGCTTATTTCTCGTAATTTAATGACGATTTGAACGTATTTTAATGATGATTAAAAAAAAAGTAATTTTTTAACATATAAGTCATTGGCTGGTATGAATAAAGTGTAACGAGATGCTCATACTTCCATTAACAAAGGATGCAAATATAAGTTTTTCGTGCACGAGAAAAGGATATAACTATTAGCAAAAGCTCGGTTACTTTTTATTCATACCAGCCATTAAGTTTGTCATTTTAACTCCCCCACAACCAATTTAAAAATGTGAGGTTACTACAATCACTCCAAAATTCGAAACTGAGATAACACCAGATCTTTACGTTTCGAGGTCCCAGGATCACGAAAAATTGGTTTTTAGAAAATGTCTGTCTGTCTGTATGTATGTACGTACGTACGTGAGCATGATTTCTCGAAAACTGCCGAACGGATTTTTTAATGAAATTCGGTACGCAGGTTAGTATTGGCCTTCTGATGAGCCCAGTTAATTTTGTTGCCCATCCGCAAACGCCAAGTGCCTTTTTGATATGTTAACTATGAAATTTGACTGATGAGGACCAATTTTTCTTATAAATATATTGACACTTAGTGCATTTTTGGCATAAAATCAAAAAAATTTCTTAATAACATTAAATAACACGCTACATGTGGCTGAAATTTGGTAGGTAAAAATACCATAGCCCGACGAAGGGTTAACTTAATTTTGGTGGCATTCGGCGAACGGCAAGTGCCATTTTGGCATTTCAATTTGGAAACTTGAGTAATAAACTAACATTTTTTTTATCAACATACGAAAAGTTTTGAAATTTTGTTTCTAAAAATGAATTAAAACTTAGTGCTATTTTGGCAAAAAATGAAAAATTTAGGTATAAGAAGCAGAAAAATTGCATTGACTTTGGTGGCAATCGGAGCCCAACGACAAGTGCCTTTTTGGCATAATTGCCAACTGTGAAATTTAAAAGGTGACCGCCAATTGTTTTATCAGCATATGAAAGATCTTCAAATACTGTTTCCAAAAATGCCGTCAAGTTTAGTGCCCTTTTGGCAAAAAGATTAAAACACTTAAGACACTTGGATTGAAATTTATATCTGATAGAATCGAGGACAGAATTAGATCACTCACTATGTGGGGAGGTTTTAGCCGCTTCCGTATCTGCCCATTTTTTTTTTGACTAAAATAGGTTTTCTAAATCTCAAATGATGTTGTTTCCACTTCATTCGCCCACTGTATCGGATGATTACCTCGCCTTTGGCTCGTGTTTCTTCGTTTTTCTTTAAGGGCTTCGCAATAAACTTAAAACCGAATCTGATAGGTTCAGTGTTGCCAACGTGATTTCTAGTAGTACGTACTTTAAAGTTGGCGTACGTTGGCCACAGTGTAAGAACAGTCGATTGTATTAATAAAGTTGGTTTATATTGAGTGGCACCAACCACAAACTAAAAAAAATTTAAGTTCTTAATTTGGAATCAGTGTTGCCAATCACGAATGTATTAAACTTAAAAATTGAAGGATCTCAATTGCTTTTTTCGAGGCTTTTTTCTACGTTGGCAGCATTGCGCTGCAGACACGTAATTTAAAAGATGATGAGGAGCTTTTTCCCTCAAGTTTTATACCGTTTTGCGTTGTTGTTTTTATAGATATACAGGGTGTCTTACGAATATGGAACAGTATTGATATCTCTGGACTTAAGAAAAGTACAGTTGTAAGATTTGGAAGTTACAGAAACTGGCACATCTAGAATCTATTAAAATTATTGGCGACTATGGGGCACTTCCGGTTACCGGAAGTACGGTCCAACTTTGAAATTTTAAATAGCAAATTTGGATAGAGGAAGAAAAACTTAGCCTAAAACACCTAACATGTAACTCGCTTACACCAGCCGCCTGGGTTTTATTAACATTTTTAGAAATAAAAAAAAATGCGCAAAACGGTGCTATGTAGAAAATGGCAATAACTTTTAAGCCACGAGCGATAATGAAACGAATGACACACCATTATTTTGTAGAAAGACGTCATATGAAAGCTGAATCAAAGTCGATTTAAAAAGTTGAAATGTTGGAAATTTAAAACCCGAATAACATTTTTTTCTTATGGAAAAAAGAGCGAATTTAATCGTTTCTTTTTTTTTGACACTTAGAACAGTTTTTCTATTTTACCACTCTTCTTTTTATTACGTCTTTTTGTTGTGCTTGGCAGCACTGTATTGATCGTTCTGTATGTTTTTTGGGCTTAATTTTGTTAGGTATCAGTACTGCCGTCTATTTCTTTGGTTACCTTGTTAGTGTTACAATCTTTCGTTTTATAACGTTGGCGACAGTACATTTCGATTGTTTGTTAGTATTACTGACTACTTTTTGCTTTGTGTGGTTGGTTAACCTGCATTCTATTTGTTTTAACTTTGTTTAAGTCAGTTAGATTCCAGAATGGCTTCCAACCAATAACCAATAGGGCTGCGTTCAAAAATATTACCCCAAATAATAGTATATTCTGAGGTAGACTAAAAAGAGACCGAAAGTAGCTTCTTTGAATCTGGTAAGACGAAGACAGCAATAAGCAGTTTAGCCAACCTAGAATTTGTCTCGATTATCAATGTTGCCAACCATATGTTAGTTACATGATGTCTTTGGTAAGCTTGTAGTATGTAGTAGGTGTAATTTTACAAAAAATTTACAACAGTGCTCCATTACTTCTTTTAATATAGCCTATGCCACCCGATTAAGTAATATACTGTTTGTTGACGAAACTTCTAATAACGGGTTGGATCTGTAAAATTAAAGCAATTCGCCACTTTAGTTAAGGGGGGGACACTCTCTCGTGTTACTAATTTTGCATGACGTCACAGAGGGGAAAGGAACCAATGAGGAACGCTGAAATGAATGACAGACGTCATTTTTGGTGATCACTCATATTTCCAACAAAACATTGCCCCATGTGGCGTCACCAAAATTACTTAGAATCGCGAGTAATTTTGTAAATTTCGTGGATGATATTTTTATCTGTTTAAGAATTGGAGTTCGATGTAATTCTTTCTGAACTTTTTTTATTTCCTGAATCCTGAGGTCATTTTTCGGACATTTTCTCAAAAGAAGCATTTTTATCTTATTTTTCCAAAGTTAATAATGGAGGCCTTCACGTGTCGTTTGGTTCTGCAGTTTCTCTGCGCTTCCTTGAAAATGGATCTTGATGCGTTTGTGAACTGGCTGATTTTGAGCGTATAGCAGCGATCAAATTATAGTAAGGGCCTCAGGCAGCGGCAATTGGTATCCCGCTGGCACTATCCTTTTGTTTGTGCCTGACTAAGCAACCCCATCGTAAACAACGTGTCAATAGATGGACAGGGGTGAGGATTCAGAAAAAGCTGCCAGCATTCTATTTTATGATGAGCTCTATGGATGTTGATGCGCTGTTCAAGATGCTCGCTTAAAATTTGAAGAATGAAAAGCTTTTCATGGCTTTTTCACTTCCCAAAACTTAACGACTTGAATATAACCTAACTTTTCTACGAGGCACAGAAATTTTTTATTTCGTTTGGTGGCTGCACTGCACTGATCGCACTGATGAGGTTACTTACGGTACGCGCCAAATTCGATGAAGACGAAGTTTTTTAGAAATAAAGCCACAAAATTAATGAAAAAAATTGACATCTGTCATTAAATAATTTAGGGGATTTCTTTGGGGAAAGTGCCAAATAGACGATATTCACATGGTCAACGCCATCTATGATCAGTAATGTTAAATGTCAATTGTATTCCGAATAATTTTGGGTTGACCTAACTGATTGTCCACTGTCACTTGTCAAATGTCACTTTTGCTTCAAGTGTTTTCACGCTTTACACGCTAGTTCTCAGTGTAGCGTTAATGCAACAATGCAAAAGGTAATAGAGCACTCAAAACGAAAGTGAGAGGCAGCTCATACCGCTTGATCGTTAAAAAAATAATCTAAAAGTTAGTAGTAGTCAGGAAAATATAAAGGACCCCCCCCGCACTTTTCTTATGGAAATTGGGTTTGGGTCAGATTTTAATCAAAAAAATCTGTGTTGTAGAGCACGACTCCCTGAGTAATTGTTACCATTGCGCCAACTTTGTGGACCTCACCGTTTCTTAGATATGGAGGGTTGAAGGTGAGAGGGTGGTAAGGCACAGGTTAAAACGAATGTGAAATCCGCTGTTTTTCCCATGGTCAACGCTGCATATTGTTATAACAATAAGTAGGACATATTTTGGAAGTCATTGAAGATCGTCATTCTTGTTATTTCTTGAGTATATTCAATGCTACTTTAACACCTTTTGGACTGTCGTTAATTTGGGTCAGATTTCTTTTATTTTTTAATGTGACACCTAAATGCACGTAGTCTCTCGATGATTTTTCAAAAGTTACTTCGCTCTTACCTCTTCGAAGGAATAGGGCGCAAACTCAACATTTTTGGTGCCTGGAGAAAATCTTCAACTAAGCAAAGTTTCACCGATTTCAAACACATCTAAGCTTGGGCATGGTTTAATAAGACGTAATATACAGGGTATCCCTCGACGAGCGTCAGTTAGCCGTATCTGGAGAACTGTTTCTAGCATCGTATTGAAAACTTGTACACAGGGATTTCAATTAATTTTGAATCGACGTAAAATATTTTCAGCAATGGCGCATTTCCGGTTATACCGGAAATAGGTACTAACTTCCTTATTTTAAATGGAACACCCTGTATGTTATGATATTTTTGGATTCTACGTTCCATTCTATGTAAACTTTTGCTAAGAATTGCTATGCCAAAAATCAACCATTTTTGAGAAAATCGAGAATTTCGCTTTTTTAGGCCAAGTGCAGGCCTAGCTTCAAAAAGCTGCAACATCCTTACAGTATGAAAAGAGAAAACGATATTAATTTGACATGAAGACTAATGTAGGGTGTATCCGCCCCTGGACTCAAATTGGGCCAAATACATACAGGGCTGTTCTTTGCAAATTTTTAAACACCATTAATTTCATTGGTCAAAAAGTCAATTTTTTCAAAGGCAATGCTACAACTATTTTATGGCACATCGATGCAGAATTTAATTGTCTATCATTCTAGTCTATATGTTTGCCATATTTAAATAAACAGTTTTTGTGATATTTCTAAGTACTTGGAATTTGACCAAAATTTCATATTTAGCACGATTTAAGAGCGGCCAGAAAATGGTGGGGGAAAAACGCTCAAAATGCAGGCCCAAAGTAGAATGTAATGCACGCTAACTATAATGAGTATATAACATTTGTAATGATATGATTAGAAAGCTAATATATCAGGCTTTGTTCTAATAATATTTGTTTCCCAATTTATTCAAAGATGCCTCGATAATTTATGTGTGAACACAAGTAAAATCGTGAAAATGTTTGTCCGCAATTTGAATAAGATTGGTATTAGAGTATTGAAAATTGATGTCACTATTATGTCCCCACCGCTGGAGAATAGTTTTCCAGTAATTATTGTTTTAATTACATTTTCCCGTCTCACTTGGCAGTTTTAAAAAAACATGGCGGTCATACCAGCTAAGACAAATTCCGAGGCAACCTTGTGAGTGTGACTACTATTCCACAGAGGGTGCTGCATTCAAAATTTTCTCAAGTGTTAGCAACACTAACAACACTGACTGACAAACAAACCAAAGAAACTGTCAACGGCTGATCGGGAGACGTAGACCGCCACTTTTGCTTTCACCATACAAATTCGAATTATGACACAACCGCAAAAGACATGACATGCGCTGACTTTGAGCTCTAAAAAACAGATGATACGAGTGATTGATCATACTTATCCTTTTCTTTTGAATTTTGAATAAAATAATAAAATTTCATACATCAATACATAAAACAATAAAACCATAGTCCTATAATACAGAATTACATAAAATAAGAATCGACGAATACCACTCGAAAGTTTTAGCTTGCACAGTGGCGCGTTTAGGAAATCACATTTTATGTCCACAAGAAAAATTAAAGAAGAGCAATTTTTTTATTTCCGAAATATACAGGATGGTACTTTTTTCGTTTCCCTCTTTGGGATCTTGGAAACCAAAAGAATTAAAAAATCGGTTAATTAAATTAACACCATAAAACCATAACCATCCGAGTCTTTTTTGCGTGTTCATAAATAGAACACTTTGCTCTTCGGGTTAATAGCTCAATTTTTTTTAAAGTTAAGATCTGCTTTCCTTCCGTGGATATATGAGAATCTCTCTTTATTTTTCGAAGATTTTTGCCGTACTTTTTGAGAGCATGATTCGTACATTCAAGTTTCTTAACGTCTTCACCATACGACACTTTTTCTTTGATCTTCGCATACACACTAGAATCTCCATCAGCAACGAATTTTCCATATTTCACACCATGCATCTCCAGACTTGTAAATGAATGTAAACTTTCTTATCAAAGCACCAAATTCAAATTATTATACAGGTGGGGAAATAACATTGAAATATTTTGGGGGGTATTGTACAGCTCAAAATATAAAAAAAAGTTCCTATAAACACGTGTTAGGAAATCGTTCCTAAGGGAGTTACCGCCTTCTGAAAGATGCGCCCAAAATTCGATTTTTATTTAGTCAATCAGGAAGTGCTTCTTAATTTTATTAATTTTCGTGGTCGGATTCTCATACTTAATAAAAACCGCTGT
This sequence comes from Pycnomerus fuliginosus, assembly GCA_963924575.1. Classification (NCBI taxonomy): domain Eukaryota; kingdom Metazoa; phylum Arthropoda; class Insecta; order Coleoptera; family Zopheridae; genus Pycnomerus; species Pycnomerus fuliginosus. Next base: position 25,552,496 of record OZ004622.1, read on the forward strand.
TTTATTCGAGGTTTTAATTGCTAGAATTATTTAAAACTGGAGTATCTTGTGTTCAAAATTTAGTAGAATTTGACATTGGTCATTAATAATTTCAATCAGGAGGGTCATTCCAGCTCAATTCGACGGATCGCATCCGCATCGATCTTTCCGATTGGAATGAGATTTTCTTACAATAATCCACATTAGTTTAGAATACCACAGCCACAATAAAACATTTCTTGGATTATTAGTTTTCGAGAAAATAAATTTCACAAAAATTTATTTCTAAAGCGCTAGGTCGCACGGCCAGCAAACCAACTTTTATTAGGGGTTTTGTATTTTTATGGCATTACCTCTGCCTTTGGCCGAGGGTCTGCCGAGATTTGCGTGATTAGTCCTACGTGACTATGAGTAGGTATATTTCGCATTTTTATAACCTTTGCCATCTGGCAAATTTCGCATAAACATTTACAGGAATGGTCTTAGCATTTCAGTGTATATTTATATATTATATCCAAGAAATGTTTTATTGTGGCTAATGTGGCTGTGGTATTCTAAGCTAGTGTGGATTATAGTAAGAAAATCGCACGATACTAATCATTAGCCAATAGAAAAATTGATTTCTGTGTGTTTACCATGGCAATACGAGGATTTCTTGGAAATTTTTGATACCTACGTAGACCAACCTAAACGAAATTAATAAGTGGAAATTTTTATGTCAAATTAAATGTCAAAAATCATTTCTATTCAATTTTTGTGGCTGTATCGTTGCTATTTTCTTACCGAATCTGCATTCGAGCATTAATTCATTTCCTGGAAATTTTAGTCGTGCATCCCAACATCGTAATCGGGCCCTCGTGTTCCACTCGGGCCGATTAATGCGTTGTTGGGATGCACTCCAAAAATTTCCGGAAAGAATTAATGCTCTTATGAGATTATAAGTGAAAATCTCATTCCAATCGGAAAGATCGATGCGGATGCGATCCGTCGAATTGAGCTGGAATGACCCAACAATGTAACCAAAAAAACACTACACAGGTATTCCAAAAACACTCGAATTTTAAATAACCGTGCCGAAACCTGGAAATTGCATCTTTAGTGGCAAATCTGCGCCGAACAAAATGCGCATTTGAAGCTTTGTGGTTGTGCATGGTGTGTTGTATACGTAAATAATTGATATAGCGCCACCTATGATACAATAGCATGAGATACTAGCATTTCACTTCATATTTGCACATTTTAAGAAATGACACTTCGGGCGACATCTAGTCGCTAGCTATAAATTACTCATTAAATAGATCAAAATGGACTATCCCCTCCAATTGCGGGCAGCTCTTAACAACCAAAGTTAGCTATGATTTTAGGAGTCCTAGAGTTCCTAAGGCTGCTCAAATGAAAATTTAGTCCTATTTTAATCCTGTTTTAAAATATGAAATTTTGGTCAATTCCAAATACTTAGAAATGTCACAAAAACTGTATATTTAAATATGACAAACATGTAGACTGTAATGATAGACAATTAAATTCTGCATCGATGTGCCATAAAATAGTTGGGGCATTCCATTTGAAAAGATTGACTTTTTGACCAATGAATTTGATGATGTTTAAAAATTTGCAGAGAACGCCCTGTATGTATTTGACCCAATTTGAGTCCAGGGGCGGATACACCCTACATTAAACTTCATGCCAAATTAATATCGTTTTCTCATTTCATACTGTAAGGATGTTACAGCTTTTTGAAATTATGCTTGCACTTGGCATACACAAGCGAAATTCTTGATTTTCTTAAAAATGGTTAATTTTTGGCATAGCAATTCTTAGTAAAAGTTTATCTAGAATGAAACGTAGAATCCACAAATATCATAATATACAGGGTTTTCCATTAAAAATAAGGAAGTTAGTACCTATATCCGGTATAACCGGAAGTGCGCCATTGACGAAAATATTTTACGTCGATTCAGAATTAATTGAGACCCCCTTGTACAAATTTTCTTGACGATGCTACTAACAGTTCTCCAGATACGGCTAACTGACGCTCGTCGAGGGACACCCTGTATTATGATAGCAATTTCAAAAATATTTCCTTTATGAATCTCAATTCGCGTACTACGAAGTCCCACACTTTGTATGTAGGTCATACCTTCACTCTACGCCCTAATTACTCGAAGAGGACAAAACTTTTGAAAAATTCTAGAGAAACTAGATGTATACAGGCATGACATATTAAAAAATAAAAGAATTCTGACCCAAATTAACGACTATACAGATGGTGTTAAAATAGCATTGAATATACTGAAGAAATGCCAACAATGGCCATCTTCAATGAGTTAGAAATCATGTGCCGCTTAATGTTACGACAATATATAGCGTTGACCATGGCGAATACAGCGGCCTTCACACTCGTTTCAACTCTATGCATTACCACCCTCTCATATTCAACCCTCCATATCTCAGAAACGGTGAGGTCCACAAAGTTGGCGCAACAATTACTCAGGGAGAGGTGCTCTACAACATAGATTTTTTTCGAAAAAATCTGACCCAAACCCAATTTCCATAAGAAAAGTGCGGGGGTCCTTTCCCAGCGGGCACACATACGCTTTTTCAACGTTAAAATCACGTTGAGGTGGTTGATTTCACGCTACTGGTTGGAAAGGTGACGTTGAAATTTTGGTGAAATCAGACAGGTCCTTTTTTTGACTTCAAAATCACGTTATGGTATTGGACATTTTGCGATTATGACGTCTTTTAAAGGTAGATATTCGTTCGTTAAAATGACGTCTATTTGATCACATATAAAACACGTGCATAATGCGTCAAACTATATGTGTATGTGTCATTTTGAACATTATAACTGCGTTACAATATTAGCGTTCTTTAGTCGTGTTTGAAGTAACGTTCAAATCACGACTTAAAGTGGAATATTTCTGACCAACGGACACTTTTGCACGTTGAATAAGCGTTTCATCTGCAACGTTAAACTTTAGTCTTTTTAATCACGACTTGAAAACGTGTCAAAATGGTGTTGCAGGTCACCATTAAATATGAGTGTAATTTTGAACGTTGTAAGTACGTTACAATCTAAGCGTACTTTAGTCGTGTTTAAAGTTACGTTCAAACCACGACTTAAAGTGGACTATTTCTAACCAAAGGACACTTTTGCAAGTTGAATAAACGTTTCATCTGCAACGTTATACTTTAGTCTTTTTATGGACGACTTTAGGTCGTGTCAAAATGGTGCTGCACTTCAACATTAAATATGTGTGTAATTTTGAACGTTATAAGTACGTTACAATATTAACGTTCTTTAGTCGTGTTTAAAGTAACGTTCAAATCACGACTTAAAGTGGAATATTTCTATAACCAACGGACACGTCGAACAAACATTGAATTTATAACGTTATATTTGAGTTTCTATACATACGACTTAAAAACGTGTCGAAATATACCCATGGCGTTCAACGTTTAATAAGTGTGTAGTTTTGGAGGTTATATACACGTTGTAATATGAATGTGTTTTAGTCGTGTCTGAAACGACGAAATTGGGATATTTATAATAATTATAGCGGACACTTTTGCACGTTTTATTTGTAACGTCATATTTCAGTTTTTATTTAGACGACTTAAAGACGTATCGAAAGGGTGTAACCACTGATGCCGTTCAACGTTAAATATATGTATAATTTTGGACGTTATAAAAACGTTGTAAGTTAAAGTTTCTTTGTCGTTTCTGAAATGACGTTGAAATTCCGACTTAAAGTTGACTTTCCTGTGTAGTTGCATTGAGGGAGTGTAGGTGGCGCTGATAGTTGAAATGAGCCGCTATTACTTAGCAAACCGTGTATAAGAGCTCTAGACAACATTTGTAAAATCACTCCAAAACATTATCCACAGGATAAACTGGAATTGATGGTAGTCACTTACTCACAGTACCTACAGCTCTTCTCTCTCAGCGTCGACGTTGAGATGAGATGTGGATAATTTTCTGAATGTTTGGTCGAGGGGAGTAATTGTCAATTATCTTCGAGCGCACACGTTGAATTTTAGTCGAATCGTCAACGTCAAAATGACGTTGAAGTATCCTGGAAATTTACGTAGAAAAGACGTTAACATTGTCTGGTCAGTGGTCACCTATTTTCGATACCGAAAAACACGTTAAAAACACGTCAAATTTTAAACGATCTTTAAACACACTGTTGGAAAAATGACGTGTATTTTGTAATTTTTTAACGTTTATCTGTTGACGTTAAAAAATAATGTAAAAGTTTACGTTAAAGGGCCGTTGATTTTCTGACGTACAATTAACGAGAAGACGTTGAAAATCACGTTGATTTCGCGGACACTTCAACGTCATTTTAACGTACCAATCTGGTTTTTTTTAAACGTTTTTTCAACGTCCGTGTGCCCGCTGGGTTTGTTGGTTGGTATTGTATGACATCGCAATACAACTCTCAAAATGGCTCGCGCATGAGGTTGAATATTGTCTATTCAGGATAAGCGTTTTTCGAATCTTTTGTTGCCATAGCCAACCCTAACTACAAAACTTTTGAATCACACGGTACCTATCTACGGCAGTTTCACAACATTTCTTTAAAGTGTTTATTGACATTCCGAATCCATTAGCGACCGTTTCTTATCGACGATCGCATTTCCAGCTTTATGATTAATTCCTGTTATTACCATCCCGTACAATTCGTTGTTGACCGTGAATTACCTGGATTGACACAAAATCGATCCTCGTTCCTCATCAATCATTCATAATAAAGACCGTGGCACGAAGACGACCCTTTATGCAATTTTCATAATAACGAGATTTTTTTATTTTTTTTCTTCAGCGAAGCGGCTCGCTACAGGAAAGTCCTCTGGAAGGAAGTCCGAGTCGGCGATCTGATCCATCTTTCCAACAACGAAATCGTGCCTGCCGATATATTGCTGTTGCGATCCAGCGACCCCAGTGGCCTCTGTTATATCGACACGGGACATTTGGATGGGGAGACGAATCTTAAACAGCGACAGGTCGCGAGGGGGTTCGTGGAGAAGGTTAGTTAAACGAAAATAAATAATTGAAATGCATTTTGGAAAGTTTTTTGTAATTTTTTTGGCAGCAAGATGTGTTCGAGCCGAGCAAGTTTAGGAGTCGGATTGAAGTGGAGGCACCTACGACGAAGATTTATAGGTTTCATGGGGCCATCATTCATGCTTCTGGCGAGAAGGTGCCTGTTGGAACGGACAATCTTTTGCTCAGAGAGTGTGTTCTTAAGAACACCGATTTCATCGAGGGGGTTGTCGTGTATGCTGGTGAGTATTTCTTTTGAATATATTACAAAGTTTCGTGAATCTGCCTTTAGTTATAACACTACAGGAAGTCGGGGGATGATGACAGTTTTAGAACTTAATTTTTGCTTTCCTTTCAATATTATTAACAAGAAACGCGGTAATAATAAGTAGTATATTATGATGCTGCGTCATCAAATAGAAAAATTGGCAGTCTCGGAGACGGTAGAAACTTCTACTTTTTCACAGAATTTGTAAACGTACAGATCGTGAACCAACCATATGATCAAGGTCAAGGAAGCTCATCGCCATTAAAATAACATTTTTCGAAAAAATGGTGTCTGCATCTAAAGTTTTCGACTCTATTATTGACCTTATCGCCATTATTACAAAGAAATTAAATCGCTTCAGTTTTTAGTCACTTTTTGCCACGACTGTATACGTCCGAAACTTCCTCACGTCTTGCCCTCTCTTTTGGCCTTGAGCCTCAGACTCACTCAGTCAGACCTCTTGACTACACAAGACGAGAACACTGTTTTGTCACGTTTGTGTTTTAAAGTTTCAAGTAGCATGGAATTTACCCGAATTTACTAGCTGGATTTTAACCACAATGTTAAATTTAAATAAAAATAGAATAAAAGTCAACCACTGGCCCTATTTGGAACGTTTCAGTTATTCGTTGCGTGCAAGTCCGCGAAAAAACCCCGCTTTAACAGTTTAAAACGTGAACGCTGAGTAAACGGTTGAAGATATAACAAAATCATAAATAGAAGAATTGTTGGCTACGAAAAGATCTACCAAAAAGTCCGCGACAGCATATACAGGGTGTTCGGTAGAAAACGCCCCACGCCATAGCTCCCTTATTTATGAACCGATTTTAAAAAAATTAAAAGGATTTCAAATGGCTGCTAAAATACTACAATCTGGGCGTATATACGCATTTTTCCAATGTCAACAAAAATGACTAACGACTACCAACTTTTGTTTTTCCAATTGCGACCTGCATATTTTTTGCTCCCATTTGATAGAGGACTTTTTTCTGAATTCATCCATACCATACAAGTCTTTTTTTCTACAGCAATTTATGAGAGAAAAAATTATCAAGTGCTGAAATAAATAAATTAAGATCATTTGAAAAATTGCAAGTGTGCCATGAAACAATGAAAATGACGGTTTTCAAACTAATGTCATTTAAGCGTCAGCGAGACAATTACTGACATTTTGGGCATTGTTAATCAAAAATATGGTAACATCACAGGGGGATAGTTGTACATAAATAGCTTTACTGATTAAAAACGCGTAGTAATTTCTAAAATTTATCTGCAGGAAAAACAAACAATACAAAAAACCAAATTTCAAAGTTTTTTATAAAACGCTGCATGAGTTATTTTACAAATATTGCTCAAAGATATCTCCTTCATGTTCGATGCACAGCTCACATTCTTACTTCGCAAGCGGCGTTAAGTATCATGTTTTGAGGTAGGTATAGCTTAAATGACATTAGTTTGAAAACCGTCATTTTCATTGTTTCATGGCACACTTGCAATTTTTCAAATGATCTTAATTTATTTATTTCAGTACTTGATAATTTTTTCTCTCATAAATTGCTGTAGAAAAAAAGACTTGTATGGTATGGATGAATTCAGAAAAAAGTCCTCTATCAAATGGGAGCAAAAAATATGCAGGTCGCAATTTGAAAAACAAACGTTGGTAGTCGTTAGTCATTTTTGTTGACATTGGAAAAATTCGGATATACGCCCAGATTGTAGTATTTTAGCAGCCATTTGAAATGCTTTTTATTTTTTTAAAATCGGTTCATAAATAAGGGAGCTATGGCGTGGGGCGTTTTCTACCGAACACCCTGTATGTATCTATGATGAATAGCCCACAACAAAGAGTTAAACCGATTTTTACTAAAAATTAAAACACAAAAACAATTATTGTAGGCTACCTACTATGTCCCGGACTTTTTTGTTGTTCTATTTGTTGCCAACAATTCTTCCATATAAGATTTTGTTCCATCTCCAAACGTTTAGGCGGCGTTAAAGTTCATGTGCCAAAAAGGCACTTTCCGTGAACCGATGTGGACCAAAGTTTAATCAACACCTACAAGTTGCCCACTGAGTATGTGTGCCAAATTTCATCTCGACACGTTCAGTAGTTTGAGCTGCAGCGTGCTTACAGACAGACAGACATTTTTTCAATAACCAGTTTTTTGGGTTCCCAGGACCTTAAAACATAAAGATTTCGTGTTTTTGGCGATTCGATTTTTCTGAATTTTCCGATAGATTCCAGTAACAGCTTCGCGCTGCGTAGAAGTGGCTATTATTGGGATTTGAAAAAGTTGTCTCCGATTGTCTTTGACAGTTCTTTGCCTTCATGTCACTTGTGACAGTAAGGGTTGACTGACAGCTGTCAGAAGCCAACAATATTCCATTTTATCAGTCAAATTGATTAGTTATGCAGTTAGTACTGTCAGAGATGATAACCTACTTGTTATTTTTGAAAATTTCAAGTATAATGGATTTCGTACATATAGCACTGGGAAACGAAACTTTCGTGTTACGCATAGATTGAAAAATTCGAACGTTGCTTTAATGCGAATATTGAGTGCAATATGAATATCTGCAAAAATTGTTTGAAAAATTACTTCTCGGAGAGCCTTTACTGGCAGCAGTTCGTAATAATTGTGTGGACAGTAGCAATTATTTTAGTTGTGAGGAAAGACGAAAGTTTCATTTCCTTTTAGTATACAGACAACACCGACTAGACAATGGAATTCATAATTAAATTGTCTTGATGAAGTGTGGCACTACATGTGTTGACATAAAAAGTTTACGATACCGTAACTAATAAGTTAGCCCGTAAATCATGAGATGGCGCTGGCAGGAAGATTCCTGCAATACCATCTGGGGTGATGGTATTGCAGGAATCTTTCTTGACAAAGCTGTCACAAACCATTAGGAGGATGCGTTGTAACAGTTCTGCTACAATTACTAAACAATTTAGAACTTTTAATGGAGTATTCAGCATTAAATTCTGAGTCGATTCGTGTTATTGAAAATTTCCAGAATAGAAACACTGGACAACTTCGGTGGAAAAATGCGCAATCCTAGAAACACCTACACCGAAACACGTGAAAATCAAGTGTTTCGGTGTAGTGGGGTGTTTCCGAGGGGTTGATAACATTTTAGTGTACAAGCATGAGAAATTTGTACAATTTTTTTCAGGAATTTTGGAAATTTTTGAAATTTTTACTTGATTTTGCACATTTTCTGGAAATTTTTTAGAAATTATGGGAATTTTGGTGTACAGATTTTTACCCAGTTGTCAACCCCTCGGGTGTTTCTAAGATAACCAATCAGATTTCTTCTTTGAATTTCATGTTAGAAGCACTCTTTCCTGGGTAACAAGATACCTACTTACCATCAATGAAAATTTATGTAGCGGTATCTTGTTACCTAGGAAATAGTGTATATCTCAGTTATAGTCAATTGTTCGAAAACAGTTGTTCGAAAATCAATTGTTCGAATGTTTTGTTGTTCGAACGTTCAGTTGTTCGAAACTCGGTGTGTCGAAGCTTCTATTGTTCGAACGCTCAGTTGTTCGAAAATTCCGTTTTTCGAAGCGTTGGTATTTGTAAATTTGTTCTATAGGATTAAGTTTGACGAAGAACATAGTGTTAAAAATGTAAATCAACTATTTGACAAAAACTTAAGGAAACATGTTTTTTGTTGTAGTCAATTCTACAGCAACTACAGCAACCAACGCTTTGAAAAACGGAATTTTCGATCGACTGAGCGTTCGAACAATAGAAACTTCGACAAACTAAGTTTCGAACAACTGAACGGTCGAACAAGAGAACATTTGAACAATTGACCGTACGAACAATTGAGTATTCAAACAATAGAGTGTTCGAACAATTGAATGCGAACAACTGTTTTCGAACAATTGACCGGATACCATCCATCGTGATCTTTTTTGTGTTTTAATTTTTGACGAAAATAGCTTCGGTTGCTTATTTCGAACAACTGAACGTTAGAACAATAGAACATTCGAACAATTGAGTATTCGAACAATAGAGCGTTCGAACATTTGAAGATTCGAACAATTGATTTTCGAGCAACTGTTTTCGAACAATTGACCGGATACCCCTGGGAGGAAGTGAACATTTTTTTTACGTCATGTCAGCGAACTTCGTTTAGCAATTTTATAGTTATTTTCATGCTGGAAAACACTAATATTTTAGTGGCTTGCAACACTATCGAAGAAATGAGACATATGTCTCAAAATTGTGCAGATCAAATTTCCCGCTGGTGTAAAGAGTCGGGCATTCAGCTCAACATAGAAGAATCTGTAGCATTAGAGTTCCTTACGAAAAACAAAAGTATTGACACAAGTATGCTCGTCAGAGGGGGCGGAAGGTCAATTAAAAATGATAAGTCGGTAAGGTTCCTGGGTCTGCGCCTTGACCAAAAACTTACATGGTCGCACCATGTCCGTGACATATCATCGAAATTAAGCACGTGCCTATACGTCATACGGAACATAAGAGCAGTGGTATCCCTCAGCACACTAAAACTCATATATTACAGCAACTTCCAGTCAACCATTTCCTACGGAATAATATTCTGGGGACCAACGAGTGATTTCAACAAAATATTTGTGCTCCAGAAGAAGGCAATCCGCTTGATGTTGCGTTTACCCCCTTCAACCTCGTGTAGAGACTATTTCAGGGGTTTGGGGGTGCTCTCCCTTGCGAGCCTATATGTTTACAGCTTGGTTATGCATATGAGAAAAACAGGTACCGACGACGTGGTTACTGGGGATGACTATCACGACTATCAAACCAGATACAAAAGTATACCAAGATTACCACTAGTACGACTAGCTTTATGTCAACAGAATCCCAGATGGATAGGGCTGAAATGTTTCAACTTAATCAAAAAATTAACAGGATGTGACTTTCAGACACCTTTGTCGACCTATAAACGGGCGGTAAAGAAATTTCTATTAGAAAAATGTTATTACACTGCGGAGGAGTTTTTCACCGATGTGATTTTATAATTTGTGATTGTTTTCTTTTTGACATGTACATCAGAAATTTGAAGTGTGTTCATAATGATGGTACAAAATAAATGTTATTGTTATTATTATTAATTCGGAGGCCTGTCATAAATCTTGTCGGATAGGGGCCAATGGCGACCATTTTAATTTTTTAAAAATTGTCATCTCGCAAACGGTAAAAGATACGAAATTTTAGTAAATTAGAAAAAAGTTGTGTAAATTAAGAATTTGAAGAGAAATCCACAATATCTAAGATTAGTTTACTGAAATATACTGAAAAGACTGAAAATTGACAACGTGTTGTGTCTTGGTTACTATAGATAATTATGAAATTTGGCTCAATTACATTACCTTGTACAAAGGACAAAGTGAGATGACGAAAACTTTTCTAAACCTTCTAAATTAAAATATGGCATTTTTCAGTTTTTTCAGTGTATTTCAGGAACCAAACCAGATTCCTTCAATTTCTTTTCAGATTCCTAATCTGCACTGACAAACCCAACTTTTTTTTCTAATATTTTACCCTTGGCGAGATGTTTATTTTTTGAAAAATTTCCGCTTAAGTATTCTCCAGCTTGAAAATAACTAATATATAATACCAAAAATGCTCACTGCCTCCCGGACTATTATAGTTGGAAAACCATTTTCACTTTACAGTATTAATAGACTACGCCTTAATAATCAAAATAGGAACAGCCTCATTGCATTTTGGAAATTTAAAAAAACACGAATCGACACGGAATTTAATGCTGAAAACTCCATTAGCAGGAAGTGCGAGCGCTCTGGGACAGCCTGTATAATATTAAATCGTGCGTGCTCGTTCAGCACGGTTATTTTTTGAGTTCTATGGAAACCCTGCAGTATTTGCTCAACATAACGCTTTCCGCTAAAATTCGACAGATTAATTAAAAGCACCTCTACTAGGAGGCGCTAAAAATATACTGTTTTAACGCCTTTGCGTTGACTTTACCATAACAGCGAAAATACAAAACCAAACACAGCCTACATATTTCCCATTTAACCCTTAGCCTATATTCTGCAAGCAAAACGTTAACTTCTTAACGGCTGTTAATTTTTAGGCAAATGCAAAAATACATGCGTCCGAAATTTAACAGCCTTTAAAAAGTTAACGTTTTGCTTACAGAGAATAGGTTTATTTGTCGGTTAAGTTGCAAAAAAATTTTACGTCTGTGGCACTAATCGGGCAATAAATCAGCTTATCATGCAGGTATCATCCTTGAATGACATATATTTTAGTCAAAACACTACAGATTCCGCCAGATTATGCTTATCGATACATTATTACTTTTTTTTTCCCAGCTAATGCTTTTTACGATTTCGAAATGTTAGTATTCTATCCGGTAATTTATTCCCCCAATTAGCAGGACCGCCTTATTTTATTAGTTTGTTGAATCATTTTCCTTATTATTCACAAGTATCGTGATAAGTGGGTGTGATTGATGAATGTTTAAACAAATACTTATCGTCGAAGCATCGACATTTTCTCAAAATAATCCTCATTAAGTATATAAGAGTTTGTATTGGTTTATAATTCAACATTCTAGCGGGAAAATTACCTGAAGTGGTTAGTGCTTGGGTGGAGTTGGCACTGACCACTGTTATTTGTTGAATAAAAAATAAAATCCGGTAGTTTGGTTTTTCCAAGAGCACTTCTGGAAATAGTATATTGTACAACAAGAGTGGATATGATGCCCATATCGCACGAAGGCGATGTTTGGGCACGACGCTCAGCGGAGTGCGCCAAAATTGCCTGAGTGCGATATGGGCAATCCACTCGAGTTGTACATCGTACTTTTTCTACGACTTTCACCATAATTTCGATTAAAATAATTCAAAATCGATATTTATACGTTACATAATTTTTCGGGGGTAAAAACATAAGAAGTTGACTTTTTATCGGTTAAACTATCATTTTTTAGTGGATGTGAAGTTTGCTCCGCTAAATTGCTCCGAAAAATGGATGCCGTGTACGTCCGGCAACGCAGCAAATTCACCTGCCTGATTGTTGTAAACCAAGATGACAATTAAATGTCAAAATTAAAAACGCAATTTATCACGATATAGAGGACTTTTAGGCAATTACCTCACTGAAAATGGTTCCATTTGAACATTATGGATCATACCACGTCCACTTTCGTAGGTGTCTTGCAAAAATTACTTAACAAAATCACTGCTTAAAGTTGGTCGTGTCAGGGCCCCAAATCTGCGTAATAAGGTCAACGTAGATCAAACCAATGTCCAAAACATTTAGGTGCATTGTCTATGATGGCATTTTCATAAAGAAATTTACAAAAAAAATATGGGAACCGTCTGCTCCCTCGCAAAATATAGTTGATAGAATCGAGACATGGGGGCGGCCCCAAACAGGTCAAGGAGGTCAACGTAGATCAAACCAATGCGCGGGAACACTTAGAGGCAACGCCTACGATGACATTTAGAGAAAAAAATTTTAAAAATATAATGGGAACCTCCTACGCCCTCGCAAAATATGTTGATAGAATCGAAGACATGGGGGCGGCCCCAAACAGAACAAGGAGGTCAACGTAGATCAAACCAATACGCGAAACACTTAGAGACAACGCCAACGATTAGATTTAGAGAAAGAAAATTAAAAAAAAATGATGGGAACCTCCTGCTCCCTCGCAAAATATAGTTGATAGAGTCGAGACATGGGGGCGGCCCCAAACAGGTCAAGGAGGTCAACGTAGATCAAACCAATGCGCGGGAACACTTAGAGGCAACGCCTACGATGACATTTAGAGAAAAAAATTTTAAAAATATAATGGGAACCTCCTACTCCCTCGCAAAATATGTTGATAGAATCGAAGACATGGGGGCGGCCCCAAACAGAACAAGGAGGTCAACATAGATTAAACCAATACGCGAAACACTTAGAGACAACGCCAACGATTAGATTTTGAGAAAGAAAATTAAAAAAAAATGATGGGAACCTCCTGCTCCCTCGCAAAATATAGTTGATACAGTCGAGACATGGGGGCGGCCCCAAACAGGTCAAGGAGGTCAACGTAGATCAAACCAATGCGCGGGAACACTTAGAGGCAACGCCTACGATGACATTTAGAGAAAAAAATTTTAAAAATATAATGGGAACCTCCTACTCCCTCGCAAAATATGTTGATAGAATCGAAGACATGGGGGCGGCCCCAAACAGAACAAGGAGGTCAACGTAGATTAAACCAATACGCGAAACACTTAGAGACAACGCCAACGATTAGATTTAGAGAAAGAAAATTAAAAAAAAATGATGGGAACCGTCTGCTCCCTCGCAAAATATAGTTGATAGAATCGAGACATGGGGGCGGCCCCAAACAGGTCAAGGAGGTCAACGTAGATCAAACCAATGCGCGGGAACACTTAGAGGCAACGCCTACGATGACATTTAGAGAAAAAAATTTTAAAAATATAATGGGAACCTCCTACTCCCTCGCAAAATATGTTGATAGAATCGAAGACATGGGGGCGGCCCCAAACAGAACAAGGAGGTCAACGTAGATCAAACCAATACGCGAAACACTTAGAGACAACGCCAACGATTAGATTTAGAGAAAGAAAATTTAAAAAAAATGATGGGAACCTCCTGCTCCCTCGCAAAATATAGTTGATAGAGTCGAGACATGGGGGCGGCCCCAAACAGGTCAAGGAGGTCAACGTAGATCAAACCAATGCGCGGGAACACTTAGAGAAAAAAATTTTAAAAATATAATGGGAACCTCCTACGCCCTCGCAAAATATGTTGATAGAATCGAAGACATGGGGGCGGCCCCAAACAGAACAAGGAGGTCAACGTAGATCAAACCAATACGCGAAACACTTAGAGACAACGCCAACGATTAGATTTAGAGAAAGAAAATTAAAAAAAAATGATGGGAACCTCCTGCTCCCTCGCAAAATATAGTTGATAGAGTCGAGACATGGGGGCGGCCCCAAACAGGTCAAGGAGGTCAACGTAGATCAAACCAATGCGCGGGAACACTTAGAGGCAACGCCTACGATGACATTTAGAGAAAAAAATTTTAAAAATATAATGGGAACCTCCTACGCCCTCGCAAAATATGTTGATAGAATCGAAGACATGGGGGCGGCCCCAAACAGAACAAGGAGGTCAACGTAGATCAAACCAATACGCGAAACACTTAGAGACAACGCCAACGATTAGATTTAGAGAAAGAAAATTAAAAAAAAATGATGGGAACCTCCTGCTCCCTCGCAAAATATAGTTGATAGAGTCGAGACATGGGGGCGGCCCCAAACAGGTCAAGGAGGTCAACGTAGATCAAACCAATGCGCGGGAACACTTAGAGGCAACGCCTACGATGACATTTAGAGAAAAAAATTTTAAAAATATAATGGGAACCTCCTACGCCCTCGCAAAATATGTTGATAGAATCGAAGACATGGGGGCGGCCCCAAACAGAACAAGGAGGTCAACGTAGATCAAACCAATACGCGAAACACTTAGAGACAACGCCAACGATTAGATTTAGAGAAAGAAAATTAAAAAAAAATGATGGGAACCTCCTGCTCCCTCGCAAAATATAGTTGATAGAGTCGAGACATGGGGGCGGCCCCAAACAGGTCAAGGAGGTCAACGTAGATCAAACCAATGCGCGGGAACACTTAGAGAAAAAAATTTTAAAAATATAATGGGAACCTCCTACGCCCTCGCAAAATATGTCGATAGAATCGAAGACATGGGGGCGGCCCCAAACAGAACAAGGAGGTCAACGTAGATCAAACCAATACGCGAAACACTTAGAGACAACGCCAACGATTAGATTTAGAGAAAGAAAATTAAAAAAAAATGATGGGAACCTCCTGCTCCCTCGCAAAATATAGTTGATAGAGTCGAGACATGGGGGCGGCCCCAAACAGGTCAAGGAGGTCAACGTAGATCAAACCAATGCGCGGGAACACTTAGAGAAAAAAATTTTAAAAATATAATGGGAACCTCCTACGCCCTCGCAAAATATGTCGATAGAATCGAAGACATGGGGGCGGCCCCAAACAGAACAAGGAGGTCAACGTAGATCAAACCAATACGCGAAACACTTAGAGACAACGCCAACGATTAGATTTAGAGAAAGAAAATTAAAAAAAAATGATGGGAACCTCCTGCTCCCTCGCAAAATATAGTTGATAGAGTCGAGACATGGGGGCGGCCCCAAACAGGTCAAGGAGGTCAACGTAGATCAAACCAATGCGCGGGAACACTTAGAGAAAAAAATTTTAAAAATATAATGGGAACCTCCTACGCCCTCGCAAAATATGTCGATAGAATCGAAGACATGGGGGCGGCCCCAAACAGAACAAGGAGGTCAACGTAGATCAAACCAATACGCGAAACACTTAGAGACAACGCCAACGATTAGATTTAGAGAAAGAAAATTAAAAAAAAATGATGGGAACCTCCTGCTCCCTCGCAAAATATAGTTGATAGAGTCGAGACATGGGGGCGGCCCCAAACAGGTCAAGGAGGTCAACGTAGATCAAACCAATGCGCGGGAACACTTAGAGAAAAAAATTTTAAAAATATAATGGGAACCTCCTACGCCCTCGCAAAATATGTCGATAGAATCGAAGACATGGGGGCGGCCCCAAACAGAACAAGGAGGTCAACGTAGATCAAACCAATACGCGAAACACTTAGAGACAACGCCAACGATTAGATTTAGAGAAAGAAAATTAAAAAAAAATGATGGGAACCTCCTGCTCCCTCGCAAAATATAGTTGATAGAGTCGAGACATGGGGGCGGCCCCAAACAGGTCAAGGAGGTCAACGTAGATCAAACCAATGCGCGGGAACACTTAGAGAAAAAAATTTTAAAAATATAATGGGAACCTCCTACGCCCTCGCAAAATATGTCGATAGAATCGAAGACATGGGGGCGGCCCCAAACAGAACAAGGAGGTCAACGTAGATCAAACCAATACGCGAAACACTTAGAGACAACGCCAACGATTAGATTTAGAGAAAGAAAATTAAAAAAAAATGATGGGAACCTCCTGCTCCCTCGCAAAATATAGTTGATAGAGTCGAGACATGGGGGCGGCCCCAAACAGGTCAAGGAGGTCAACGTAGATCAAACCAATGCGCGGGAACACTTAGAGAAAAAAATTTTAAAAATATAATGGGAACCTCCTACGCCCTCGCAAAATATGTTGATAGAATCGAAGACATGGGGGCGGCCCCAAACAGAACAAGGAGGTCAACGTAGATCAAACCAATACGCGAAACACTTAGAGACAACGCCAACGATTAGATTTAGAGAAAGAAAATTAAAAAAAAATGATGGGAACCTCCTGCTCCCTCGCAAAATATAGTTGATAGAGTCGAGACATGGGGGCGGCCCCAAACAGGTCAAGGAGGTCAACGTAGATCAAACCAATGCGCGGGAACACTTAGAGGCAACGCCTACGATGACATTTAGAGAAAAAAATTTTAAAAATATAATGGGAACCTCCTACTCCCTTGCAAAATATGTTGATAGAATCGAAGACATGGGGGCGGCCCCAAACAGAACAAGGAGGTCAACGTAGATTAAACCAATACGCGAAACACTTAGAGACAACGCCAACGATTAGATTTAGAGAAAGAAAATTTAAAAAAAATGATGGGAACCTCCTGCTCCCTCGCAAAATATAGTTGATAGAGTCGAGACATGGGGGCGGCCCCAAACAGGTCAAGGAGGTCAACGTAGATCAAACCAATGCGCGGGAACACTTAGAGGCAACGCCAACGATTAGATTTAGAGAAAGAAAATTAAAAAAAAATGATGGGAACCTCCTGCTCCCTCGCAAAATATAGTTGATAGAGTCGAGACATGGGGGCGGCCCCAAACAGGTCAAGGAGGTCAACGTAGATCAAACCAATGCGCGGGAACACTTAGAGGCAACGCCTACGATGACATTTAGAGAAAAAAATTTTAAAAATATAATGGGAACCTCCTACGCCCTCGCAAAATATGTTGATAGAATCGAAGACATGGGGGCGGCCCCAAACAGAACAAGGAGGTCAACGTAGATCAAACCAATACGCGAAACACTTAGAGACAACGCCAACGATTAGATTTAGAGAAAGAAAATTAAAAAAAAATTATGGGAACCTCCTGCTCCCTCGCAAAATATAGTTGATAGAGTCGAGACATGGGGGCGGCCCCAAACAGGTCAAGGAGGTCAACGTAGATCAAACCAATGCGCGGGAACACTTAGAGGCAACGCCTACGATGACATTTAGAGAAAAAAATTTTAAAAATATAATGGGAACCTCCTACTCCCTCGCAAAATATGTTGATAGAATCGAAGACATGGGGGCGGCCCCAAACAGAACAAGGAGGTCAACGTAGATTAAACCAATACGCGAAACACTTAGAGACAACGCCAACGATTAGATTTTGAGAAAGAAAATTAAAAAAAAATGATGGGAACCTCCTGCTCCCTCGCAAAATATAGTTGATAGAGTCGAGACATGGGGGCGGCCCCAAACAGGTCAAGGAGGTCAACGTAGATCAAACCAATGCGCGGGAACACTTAGAGGCAACGCCTACGATGACATTTAGAGAAAAAAATTTTAAAAATATAATGGGAACCTCCTACGCCCTCGCAAAATATGTTGATAGAATCGAAGACATGGGGGCGGCCCCAAACAGAACAAGGAGGTCAACGTAGATCAAACCAATACGCGAAACACTTAGAGACAACGCCAACGATTAGATTTAGAGAAAGAAAATTAAAAAAAAATTATGGGAACCTCCTGCTCCCTCGCAAAATATAGTTGATAGAGTCGAGACATGGGGGCGGCCCCAAACAGGTCAAGGAGGTCAACGTAGATCAAACCAATGCGCGGGAACACTTAGAGGCAACGCCTACGATGACATTTAGAGAAAAAAATTTTAAAAATATAATGGGAACCTCCTACTCCCTCGCAAAATATGTTGATAGAATCGAAGACATGGGGGCGGCCCCAAACAGAACAAGGAGGTCAACGTAGATTAAACCAATACGCGAAACACTTAGAGACAACGCCAACGATTAGATTTTGAGAAAGAAAATTAAAAAAAAATGATGGGAACCTCCTGCTCCCTCGCAAAATATAGTTGATAGAGTCGAGACATGGGGGCGGCCCCAAACAGGTCAAGGAGGTCAACGTAGATCAAACCAATGCGCGGGAACACTTAGAGGCAACGCCTACGATGACATTTAGAGAAAAAAATTTTAAAAATATAATGGGAACCTCCTACTCCCTCGCAAAATATGTTGATAGAATCGAAGACATGGGGGCGGCCCCAAACAGAACAAGGAGGTCAACGTAGATCAAACCAATACGCGAAACACTTAGAGACAACGCCAACGATTAGATTTAGAGAAAGAAAATTAAAAAAAAATGATGGGAACCTCCTGCTCCCTCGCAAAACATAGTTGATAGAGTCGAAGACATGTGGGCGGCCCCAAACAGAACAAAGACTCTATCAACTATATTTTGCGAGGGAGCAGGAGGTTCCCATTATTTTTTTTAAATTTTCTTTCTCTAGATCTAATCGTTGGCGTTGTCTCTAAGTGTTTCGCGTTGACGTTGACGTTGACGTTGACCTCCTTGACCTGTTTGGGGCCGCCCCCATGTCTCGATTCTATCAACTATATTTTGCGAGGGAGCAGACGGTTCCCATATTTTTTTTGTAAATTTCTTTATGAAAATGCCATCATAGACAATGCACCTAAATGTTTTGGACATTGGTTTGATCTACGTTGACCTTATTACGCAGATTTGGGGTCCTGACATGAGCAACTTTAAGCAGTGATTTTGTTAAGTAATTTTTGCAAGACACCTACGAAAGTGGACGTGGTATGATCCATAATGTTCAAATGGAACCATTTTCAGTGAGGTAATTGCCTAAAAGTCCTCTATATCGTGATAAATTGCGTTTTTAATTTTGACATTTAATTGTCATCTTGGTTTACAACAATCAGGCAGGTGAATTTGCTGCGTTGCCGGACGTACACGGCATCCATTTTTCGGAGCAATTTAGCGGAGCAACCTTCACATCCACCATTTTTTACGAAAATTTGATTGCTTTTATATTTTACCTTTGCAATTTCTTTGCGTTTGCGTAAACAAACAATGTCAGCCATGCATGTTTTGTCAAAGCACTCTTCATCCTATGTGAACAACGACGCGTTCTATCCTCATCACATTCGTTTTTATTCGCGTCTTTTTGGCTTAATCAGACCTTCACCCACACTTTGCTCAAATCCAAATAAAATAGTAATTCATTTTTCTCAACCGGCATTGTCTAAAGTCGTGAAATCACAATAATTGATCACAATCGTTATTCGTTTGACAGAATTGACAGCACTTGTCAGATAGACAGCGGGAAAACATAAAAATCTCTGATTGGTCGAATTCATATCCATCCTAGGGTGGATATGAAATCATATCCGTTTCGTTGAAGGAAATTGACAACTTTTTAATTTAGTGAGTTGTTTCAGAATAGTATGATTTTAGGAGTAGAAAAAATTCTTTGTTTATAATTCAAAGTGGACGATATTGATGTCTTCTACATTATTCAAAATAACGAAAGGCAAATAATTGAAAAAAATGTCCACGGTAAATTTAATCGATTATATTTATAAAACTAGCTTTAAAACGGGTGGACATTTGAAATTTCGAAGTTGGGAGTTGGTAGGGGTTAGGGGGTGCATTGTGGATGGAATTACACGAACCAACCATTGATTTAATTGTCGTTGGAACCTTTTTCGTAATCAATGTTCGTCGAAAAGTTCGTAGGTGTCATGATGTATTATTTGATAGGACTCTCTGCTTTGGGCGCGATCTACGAATTTATCAAAGTTCAGTATGTAACTTGTCGTCAAAACCGATTTGCTTTGACAAGACGCAAATCTCAAAACTACCCTAATCTGATATGCCGAGTCCGAGTTTCAAATTAATACTTCGCAGTTTTAATAGTTTTTCAAAAAAATCATTTTCAACTCTTATTAGATTTACCCCGAAATCTGTGTTCTGCAATATTCGGGAAAATGTACTGCTATTTTTAAGTTTTACTGTTTCATTTTTGACGTTAGCTTTGCGAATACAAAAGTTCAAAAGTTACTTATTTGATAATTTTTATAACCGAACTTCTATTGCTAGAACAGCAAGAGAGTTTGGAGTGAAATATCAGTTCGACCGTAGTGTATTTGCGAAAAGCGTAACATCAAAGTCCGACAAAAGTCAAAAGTACAGTGCGTTCGCGAGACTTAGCCCCATCGTACCCTGTTATAATACACCTACGTTTTGAAAGCCATCTCTCTCCAGCGTTGTTGCACGTAGACCGAGAAAGTTTGAGCGTAACACCCTGATCGTGTCGTGCGCTATGTCTCACTCCGACTCGTTTATCTGAGGAAGAAAGTAAACTGAACGTTCGATGTTCGTTGAAGCGTCACTGAGGACCGGTTGATCTCTCCACCACACAATGTACGACGACGGTTGATTTTTGTACGCGCTCTTACTGGCTTCGCTAACATTGGTGGAAATACCAAGCATCGCTTATTACAGACGTCGGTCACATCGTTGATAACTGCAGCCTCTAGCTCATGGGGCTAAGTCTCGCGAACGCACTTGTAGGAGCTTTGTACGTGCTTTGTTGCTTTTACACGACAGAATACGGTACTTCACTACAGAAAAGGAAATACACATTTTTGTTGTACTACCAATAGTTTTGGCGTTACAGTCGGAACAATTTCAAAACTCAATTCTTAGGCCTAGCGTGCACTAGAAACTTTCCTTTTTTTATGCATGGTCTGTATTACTTACTGTATTTACATCGAAGGAACAGGAAAAAAAAACATTTTTCTTATTTTTCCCCAACACTGCGTCTAGAATCGAAAAATGGTTTGCTTACAGTTCCTTTAATGAAGGACGTCTTCCATAAATTTTGCAGAAGATCTCCTGTTAAACGCAGAGAAAGCTGCTAGGCAAATTGAAGTAGCAAAAAAGCTGGATTGGGATGTTCTGGGTTGATTTCGACTGCGTATGCATTCATTAAGATCGACAGTTTAAGGTGTGTTAGGGGTAGAGATGTGAGTTTTCATGAAAAGTATATTTGTTGAAAGTTTTCATGAAATTTTGAAAAGTTTGAAAAAAAAATGAAAAGTTAAAAGGTAAACAAGTTAATAAGTCGAAATAAAAGCATTAAACATTAAAATTCATCGTTGTTTCCATCTTTTAAGTAGTATTTCACTTCATTTCACTCTTTCCAGTGCTCAATGGGTATACTGATATTATTTAGAATGACTAGAATTAGCGGCGCTGTCGGTGGAAGTTTATTATTACCGCATTGATACTTTCAACAACTTTTCAAGGCTGAAAAGTTTTTGAAACTTTTCAACTGAAACTTTTCAAGCTCACATCTCTAGTTAGGGGATGGTACACTCAGGAGATAAAGTTATGGCCTGAGACCGCTCACAATGTGGATTGTGAGCCTTATCAAAAAAATTAAAATTGAACGTGAAAACCACTCGAGTGGGATACATCACCACAGTCAGTCCACCCTTCACAAACCTATCTTGAGTGTCTTTTCTATGAATCTGTCGACATTGTTCGCGGTCGAGGACCAAAACTTTATCTCCTGTACCGTGTAATTTTAAGGGCGGCTATACAGACAAAAAGTGTAGTGGGTTAAGACATTAGACTATGGAATGGGTGTCACTTCGCGCATATTTTCTTCAGAGAATTATGTTCCAAGTATTTTCCTCAAAGTTTATACCTGTTTTTGGCATTCTCGAATTTGTGGCAACATGCTAAAGAAAATCTTCGTTCCTACCTATCATTTTCTGCTTTAACCAAGACACATCACCATGTACAAAATGCACGTCTTCATATTTTTGCGTTGAAAATCGAACAATGATCGCAGACTATTCAGGTTATTAAAATTTGTCAATTTAACAAGTTTTGGAGGGTAATTTTTTTGCTGCCATGTTCAGAAGTTTTTAAACTTTGAGGAAAATTTATGTTAAACAGCATTCCCTGAAGAAAATATGTGTCTTCTTAGCCCAAAAATGATAAATGACTTCTCGATAACATCATTCATGGTATAGTCACTGTATGTAATGGAAAAAAAAAGAAATCAAACAGAGTTGAGTTTTGAACTTCTTCTCGCTGTATCGCCAAAACTACATGTTATTTGTACAACAAAAACGTATATTTGCTTTTTTGTAGAGAATTACATTTCCCACAACATTGCATAAGATATCTTTTGGCTTAAATGTAATAAAAACTGAGATATTCGCAAAAAACGATAATCGGTTGAAGCACACCTCGAAGAGGTAGGAAGCTTTGTATGATTTCTGGCACCCAAACGAGTATCCATTTATTTCTCAGCTTTGTTCAAATAATTATTTTATTACCCACTAATTGTATGTACAGTCAGGAGATCAAGTTTTGACCGGACGCCCTTCACAATGCTGATGGATTCTCAGAGCACTTGTTGTGACAAGTGTGATTCGTTTTAACAAGAATAAATAAAGAAGTTATATTCACAACAATCTAGCCACAGTGTGAGGAGCCCCTGGTCAAAACTTAAAGGGGGTGTGAACCAAAAATGGAAAATATAGTAGAAAAAATTCTAAGAACACAAATTAAAACCCGGCGTTTCTGGTTAAAACGGTTTTAGAATTAGAGCGATTTATAGAAGAAACTAATGCAGGTGTGACGTCATAACAACATCCACGGCCTCGCTGGCTCGCTGCGCAGCATTGCAATATTTCAGCAGCGCGGTAACAAACAATGAGATTTTTTCATATTTACATTCGAATTTGAATCAAAAAGCTCAGAAAAGGAAATTACGTCGATCAAGGGAGACAAAAATTGAAAAAGATTGTCATTAGCTAATTGTATTTATCAGACATGCATCATGCTTAGGTAGCGCCATACGGCAAAAGTAGTGGAGCGCGCCGGATTTTGCTACAGATCTGCTGCCCCTACGACTTTATTTACAAAAATAAGTCCCTACATGCTGCGAATAATCTGCAGCTAATAAAATTCCGCATGTCGTCACGTGTAGCGATTTTTAATATTCGATTGTATAACAAAGTTATGCGCGAAAAAAGTGCAATAGGCATCTTGCATCAATTTTGTTTTTGATGTTAAATTGAAGCTCGGGATATATGTGATCCTTCCAGATACCTTAAATTCCAATATCTTGTCGGTGGAGCTCAAAAAAAAATGAGAAAGTAGCATTTCCAAACTTCCCGCCAAAAGACCAGCCCAGCCATTCGAACATAATTTTCTTACATGTGACAACGTCGCTGTCTAACCTGACCCGACGTCTTTCATTCATAAATCTTAAATATTTTATAGTAGTCACCAGTACTCTTTGCCAGTGGGTACAAAGGTACAAGATGCCAACCCAAACAACTAATAACATTGTACTTACCTCCTTTTACAACGTTAGAGGTCACTTTTGATCCCTCTTATTGTCAACTGCCAAGGCTGACTTTTCAAATTAATTATTAAACGTCACCCTCAAATAAACTGTTGTCAGATTGCATCCGCTGTACGATTTATGACGTCACAAGTCGTACAACGGCGTTTCTGAATTATTTATTTATTTACAAATAAACGAACGTTTTTAAAATAAAATTGATGTTCGCTGACGATTCCTTGTATCTTTATTGATGCATTTACATTAAAATATCCCGAAATTACGAAATGTGCAAGTAGCCTATTTCGGAAGTCACAATTTGGTGAGAATTGGTTTCCGTCCTAGATTTCGGGACCGAAACACTGCAATTCCAAACTTATTGACATAATTGAAGAGCACATGAAAAGGGCTACAAGACAGTCAAAGAACGACGTCTGTAGCCCTATTGGTTCCCGAGAAATAATTAGAAATATTTAAGAACAATTTTCCGTCATCAGGGTTTTTTTTTGTTTCTTTTTGCAATAACCTTTGTCTAGACCACCAAGCAGATGTTTAAAAGCGTCACATGTATAGAAGGATGCAAGACGAACAATTTGAGGTATCACTCATTTAGTTCTATACCCGAATATTGGGTAATGAACGTTTTTTAACTTCTTAAGCCGAGCTAATACGTGTTGGCTCAGTATACCCGTGTTGGTATGACGTCACAATGTTCGGACTGCTGATTTAAAACGCTCAGATCTCAGAAACTTTTGCGCTTAGAAAAATTAGGTTTTCACTACAGGTCTTAGACATTTGTTAATTATTTTTAAACGAAAAAAGTTTTTATGGTTCACACCCCCTTTAAACCCTTGAGTGTTCTTGCCGTCAGATTTTTCGATTCAGCCCTGCATATAAAAAGTAAAAACAACTTTTTTTTCTTTGTTTTCAGGCCACGAAACCAAAGCCATGCTCAATAACGGTGGACCAAGATACAAACGATCTTCCTTAGAGCGCCAAATGAATCAGGACGTGCTCTGGTGTGTTCTCATGTTAGTCATTTTGTGCATAATAGGTGCCATAGGTTGTAAGCTATGGTTGGAGGTTTTCCAAACGATGGATACACCCTTCAAGCCGGACTACACCGAAAGCACCGAAGCTTTTTTAGCCTTCTGGACTTACGTCATTCTGCTCCAGGTATTATAACAAAAGATTTCTATGATATAGGGTGTTGAAAATGCTATTTTATTTAGTGAGAAGGGAAGTTGACACGACGCGCACGTCATAGATATGCATTATTTTTTCTATAAACACTATTAAAAGCAAAATTTTCAAATTATTGATGGAAAACATCCATGAAATTTGCTGTAACTAGGGTATAGTGACAGTTTGTTGCCGCGGCTTGTTTAATAGTTGTTGCATTGTCACTATTAACACTAACCCCCTTATTCTGTACTTTTAACATCGGTGTTATAATGACAAGTGACAGATAAACAATGTATTTTCTGTCATTTTAACATCATGGATGTTAAAAGTTACAGAATCACCCCTTAAGGCTGGATTGTATAACAGTTATTTAGTTTAGGCACGAGACCGAAGGTCGAGTGTCTAATTTCTTATGTGTCCAAAATGCTGATAAGACACGAGTGCCATGTAATGTTTTATACACAACCTGTCTACTTAGGGCATGACTAGATTAGAAATTATACATGACAGTGACAATTTATTTTGTTGAGTGTAAAACACTAGTGTTTTAATTTGTAGCATAGATTATTATAGTAAGTAGCAATGAGTGTTTTATGAAAAATTAAACTCTAGTGTTTTATAGCATAGATTCTAGATATGCAAACAATGATTTTATACCTTAATAATAGACAGATTGTTGATAAAACATTTAATCCTGTGTCTTCTGTCTTAAAGTTAATCTTTCTATTTATGGCAACAAATTATCGACAACAAATTGTTGACAACACATTGGGTAATTCCATGCAATCTCTAAAAACTTATGCCGCATGAAGTCTCTGATATTAATGAAAAAAATTTGGTATGATACTTATCCCATGTTAAAGAGATATCTTCTAAAGTACCGTATGATTTTTTAAATTATTCATCAAAGCAACCGTTGGAAAACAAAAGTCGTATCTTTGATTACTTCTGATGGTTCAGATTTTACAGCTGTCACTTTAATCTGTCATCATCTGTCATTTGCAGAAATAAATATTTTCGAGTTTGTTTACAGTTTCACGGTTTTTCACGATGGTTTTCTTGGTTGAGCATAAAATATTCGCTGTTAAAGCTTACTTTCGCACTGGTTTTCAAGCAGAAAATGGGGAATGGCGTTACAATGTGCGGGCGTGTCTCGAAGAATTCCGGCAGCAGTTCCCAAATGTTGCCATTCTTGATGCTGATTTCTTTTCAATGGTTCGACGTTCAGTAAGCTTGTTTGAAGAGACAGGCAGCATTACACGAAAGAAGGGTAGTGGCAGACCGACAGTTCAGACAGAAGAAGCAGTCCAGAATGTTCGACAAGTCTTCGAGAATGAACCAACCACATCCCTGCGAAGAGCTGCCCAGCAAGTTCAGCTATGCTATAGCACCACTCGCAAAATCGTGAAGAATCAACTCCATTTATTTCCCTACAAAATGCAGTGCTATCACGAACTTTTACCAGGTGATCCCGACAGACGTGTCAGATATTGTCGTTGGTTTACTGATCATCTAATGAACGATGATAATCTTCTTGATCTGACTTTTTTCACGGACGAGGCCTGGTTTCATCTTTCTGGATATGTGAACTCGCAAACTATGCGAATGTGGAGTGCTGAAAATCCTCACATTTTTCGAGAAGCTGCATTGCACCCATTAAAGATTGGCCTTTGGATGGCTGTGTCTCGTCGGCGCATTATTCCAATATTTTTTGATGAAACTGTCACTGCCCAAAGATATCGGGACAACATCTTGTCTGTTTTTTTTCCACAATTGCATGATGACGAGCTGCAGAATGGAATGTTCCAACAAGATGGGGCCACAGCCCACACAACCCAAGAAACAATTGCCTTTCTAAGAGAATTTTTTGATGATCGCCTTATAAGTTTGCGTTGTATTCCGGAATTTCCACCAAGATCTCCAGATTTAACCGTCTTAGACTATTTCGTGTTTCCTCACTTAAAAAACACAATTTTTAAAATGCCAGTCCGGACCCTTCCGGAGTTGAGAGAAAGAATAATTGAAGAATGTGCGAATATCACTCCTGCAATGTTGCGAAATGCATTTGAGAACATGAAAAGACGTGTTAACCTGTGCTTAGAAGTGAACGGTGAACATTTCCAACAGTTTTTGTAGTTTCAATTTCCTCGTCCATATCCAAATAAATGTTGTTACATAGGATGCAATCTTTTTTATTAATCAATTCAACACGTGTTTATTAGAGGTTATTTGCAGGGACAAAGGACTGCACTAGCAAAAATTCCCTAATTATTGTTTGTTCCCGCGAAAAATTTGTAATCCACTTAGGAACTTTGATGAATCTGTTCATCGACATGACCTTGAAGCTGGAAGCTGCCAAATTAAATAACCTAGCATTTTACCAGTTTGTTTATTGCTCTATTAAAATATCAATAAATAAATAAGGCCATCAGGCACATAATATGGCACTCATGGCAGTTACGGTATCTTTCAAAGCACGAAAGAGCAGGGGGTGATTCAATTCCAAGGGGGCTCTTTTGAGTTCCAGTCCAGGTATCTAGGCGCCTTTTATCCTAAATAATTTCAGTAAATCTTTCAGAATTTTGCATCCTGTACCATCTGAGAATCCAACTTACAAGAAGACTTTACAGTGATGATGTTTTTCTGTTATCGTTATTCCTTCCGGAGTTCCCGAGAGTCAGCCTCTGCCACTACTCTGCCGAGTCTCCATTGTCTTGAGTGCCAGTGTGGCCCCGAGGGCAAATATTTTGTGCTCTGGCAAGCAAACCATCAGAAATCCACTCGAAAACACAAAAATGTTTTGTAAATGAAATGACAGTGACAATTAAGTGACAGCTTCAAAATCTGCTGAACCATCTGAAGTAATCAAAGATTCGACTTTTGTTTTCCAACGGTTGCTTTGATGAAGAATTTAAAAAATCATACGGTATAACAAATATCGCATTCAACCAAAGTTTACCTGAAAGTTCAAGGTTTTGTCTATAATCTCATGCATTAGAATCGTTACAATTGCGAAAATTTGTTTATGGAAAAAACCATTTTAGCTGAAACTTGTATATTCTGCAATTTATATCTGACATACCGCGAGCTATATTAAGTCGAATTTTTATATATAACTTTGAAACAAAGTAGCTTTGAATTTTTTTTTTTCGTCCAGGAAAAAATGGAAATTTCCGTTTTTACTTGAATGTTACCAGATTTGCCTTGAATCTTCAGGTAAACTTTGGTTCAATACGATATCTGTTATACTTTAGACAAGGGGCATTCATTAGACGATTTGGTGTCCCACATTGCACAATTTTCAACTATTTCGCTCGTATTTCGCACATTGTGCAGTCATTGCACACATTACACAATTATTGCATACAGTACACCATTATTACACACGTTGCACAACAATTGCACGTCGCACTAATTTGCAGTTCAAACTTGATTTGTTGAAAAAATCGTTCAAAAATCTGCATGTAGTACGGTAAAATTTTGAGGCATAGAGATCTATGATTTAGAGAGGAAAGGAATATTTTCTGGCGTGCTAAACGTGTTCTAAACACAATAATGTTAACTTCATTGAACAATTTGTAATGACAAATTTTTTTAGTGAAATTTCCACTTTAAAAATTTGATCCATTTACGAACGAGGATTTAAATCTTTACGACGGATTCTGGCCAATCAAGAGAAAATTATATCGGAAATTTTTGTCAGGTTCCTACTGTCAAGATTTTGTACTTAAGTGAAATTTTCTCGCTGAATACCACTCGTGATCCCTAAAATTTCCGAAAATTTATTTTCGACATTTGCTCCAGACTTTTTTTCGGAAATTTTGATGTCACTCGTGGTATTTTTTTTTTTCAAATTAAGCGACGTATGGCCTGACTTGTCTGTTCTGAACTGAAAATGCATAGTTTGTGCTTAGAAAACGTCAGAAACTCTTTTTTTGCACTGTTCCTGAAAAAATGTCAATAACTTTTCAAAATAATGTATGTTTTTCAGGTATTTTTCTAAAATTTTCTTTTTTTCAACTTTTTCGAGAATTTTTTGAATACCTATAGATACGAGTTACATACCAGTAGAGGTGCTTTGGCAAAAAATTGTTAGGTATATTGATGCGGGCCAAACTTAGTCACAACAGTACTCTTCCGCGCACAAAGTGTAATTAGGTACAGTCGGGGAATTTGAAAATGCTCACCCCACCCCGACGATTCACTTGGTCGACTGTATACTGTTTAATGTCTGCTGAACTGTCAGACAAACATCAATCGGGGTGGGCTTTTTCATAGTCCCCGTCTGTACTGCGCTTCGCAAGGGAAGGGGAAAGAATATTTCAGCACGCTCAACCTAGCGTTCGCAACAGAATGGGCACAAAACTTGCACAGCATTGCACACGACTGTAGAGCATTGTATACTCGACTACACAATATTACACACCATTACATTCCATTGTACAATTGCACATTATTGCACACCATTGCACACACGTGTGTCCCAACATTGCACGGATTAAATACCCCTTGACTTAAGAATATACTTATGATTAAGGGCCGGTTTATCGATGCTCAGTTAAATGAAAATATCTGACAATTTACGTTATCCGATAGTTAAACTGTTTATCGACAGCAAGTTGACTGCGAAGTCTTTGCTAAAGTGCCGGGCAAATTGACTGACAGTTCGAAGTGTCAGCTAGGGCAGAAAACCGACGGTTAGCATCGCCCAAAGTCATTTAAATGACGAAGAAGGTGAATCTTTGGTTTTCTTCAACATGAATCTAGCTAATATAAAGTTTAGGAATGTACCTGAAACTATTTTGAGGAATTTGCTAAGACTTAAGATTTCCTAAACTTTCTTTCAAACCTCCTGCTTCTACCATCCGATTTCTTATCCTCAATTACATCTCCTGCTGGTTACTTTTCAAAGCACGTCTGGACTTTAGGCAGAAAAGTCTACTCCTCGTTTCTTATCTGTCATCAATACAAATTTCAACTGCATCAGCACCTGCTGCAGTAAACAAAGACCGTAAGGCGTTGCTATAGAAACAGTCGACTATATTAGCGCGAAATTTAAATCTGTCCAATAGAATTCAACTTCCGCTACACCAAATGTTGCCAACACAACTCAAACTGTCAGGCACGTAACTGACAGACAAAGTCGATGTCGATAAACGTGAATCGGATTTATCTGTCAGCTATAATAAACCGTCAGATAGATAACAGTCGGTTTTGACTGAGCATCGATAAACCGGCCCTAAGGCTCGGATTATAGGCAAATTGCATTTTTTGCGTATTTTATGCGTTTCTTGCGCTTTTTGCCTATTTTAGTGTGCACTGCCTATTTGTGCATATTTTTTTAATTACATGGCATATTTTGTTATTTTTATGATTTTTTTTTAATACCATATTTTGCTGATCAGGAGAAAATTTCATATTCTGCAAAGTTCTATAGTAAGCGAAAATAGCCTTTGAATCCTTCTTTTAACATTGGATAAGTAACATACCAATTTTTTTTATGAATATCTGAGACTTCATGCGGCAGCAGTTTTTAGGGATTGCATGGAACTATCCAATTGTTTCTATGGTATCGTCCAGGATTAAATGTTTTATACAACCCTCCCTGAGTGTAAAAAGTAAATGACTTTTAATACTGGTGTTAGAAAATGCCATTTTTAACAATTGTCAACAAACGTTAAAACAACTGTTTTTAATAGTGTTTGTAGAAAATAGTTATATGCACAACTAGTAAGGAAAAGTATGACTTTTCCATATGAATGAGTCTATTAATTCAAACAAACATGGAAAAGTATCTTTTCCACGAGTTGTACACATAATTTTTCCGTGTACTGTCCTGAAATGGCGTTAACATTTAACATCAAAAATTAGAAACCAAAAATTATTTGTACAGGATCAAATAGTTTCTGAAACTTCATTTATTACCATGGTAACGGAAAACAACAAAATAGAAAATTAACAGATAATTTTTGCTGCCGATGAAAAGAATTATTTAGAAAAGCGTTGCTATGTGGAAAAGTGTTGTTATGTAGAAAAAATACTTGGAAGTTTAATATATTTTAGAATTGTACACGGAAATAGCTATTAACATACCTAGGAATGTAGCTCTCCGAGCTCGGATTTCAATTGACATCTGCGTCTGTTATGATTCATAACATCCGAGGTTTGTTCAATAGTTTATCGGTTTAAAGCGATTAAAGCCAAAATTAAAAAAATGTTGCGTGAATTCGCGTCATTTTGACAATCGAGATGACAGCATTTGAATGGGGTCGTTGTTGTCATGAATGGTTAATGGGCTTGTTGTCTAGAAACCATTAGATAACGTTATGATCTGCTTACCAGCCTATTTTTATGCATGTTAAGAACGCTTTAATCGCCTGAAACCGGTAAATATGATTTAAATTAAAAATGAGGACAAAAATGGGACAAACGTCTTTGGCTTTTTCATTATTATCATTTTAAACATTTCGACACGACTTATTGTAGTTTGAAAAGGATTTAACTTGTGCAGACATTATTGTTGAGATGTAATTCTATCGGTATCAGTTAAGTCTCATGGCCTTCTTGGTTATAAATTTTGTATGTTTGACATCACTTCAATAAGGCAAATAAATAGGTATATGAACCGTGAATGTTTTTCTGAAAAATGAATCATCAGGTCGTGTTAACAAGAGATTTAAAAAAGGCAGAGCTCGGAAAGTTACTTTTAAAAAGTAACTTGTGTTACAGTTACAAGTTACTTCATCGAAATTATAACTGTGTTACAGTTACTAGTTACTTTTTGAAAGATGTAACTAGTTACAGTTACAATGTAGCGACAGTTACTTTTTCAGTTATAAGTATTTAGTATTTACCGTTTGCACAGCATGATTTTTTCTATAATTTTATGTAACATTTTCCATCGCCTAATCCATCCTAATATTTTACATTGAAATTACTAAGGTGCATCCCAAAAATAACACGGATTCTTAGGTACAACCATCAGAACTTTCCTTTATTAACGAATTTGTCAGAAAAAAATGAAAATGCCAATAACTCTAAAAATGTTTAATTTAGAAAATTAAAACAAACTTGCTCATCGTGTAAATAGTTGTCAACGCAACAGACTATGAATAACTAATAAAATTCAGCAAGAGGGGGGCTTTAAATAATTAAAGGACAGGGTGTGATTACTGCTCTTGTAGGTAAAAACCCTAGTAAAAGTTATATTTGGATATTCGTTAATCCTGCTCAGTACAGGGTCGTAAAATTTATGGCAGGATATATGCCTCATCCCTGCAGGTATAATTACCTAGTCATTAGCCAGGTAGAAGATCAACTTTCTGCTAAAAATGACAAGAAAGATTCGTCGACGGGCTCGATGCGTTTTGAAATTAAATTTCCTATAGACATAAATTTTTTTATCTGACCGAAAAAAGTAACTGTGAATGTAACAGTATTATTTTTCAGTTACAGTTACTCAAAAAAGTAGCTGTGTTACAGTTACAAGTTACTCTAATTTAAAAGTTACAAATTACTTGAAAAAGCAACCTAGTTACTTGTAACTGAGTTACTTCCGACCACTGAAAAAACGTCTTGCACTGTGCTGTGTTGAGGTTATGTTTAATTGACGTTTGATTCCAACCGCCAATGCATTAAGCTTCAACATACACCATTTGTAGGACAGTCTGCAGAAATGTAAATGTAAAAATTTTTGTATTAAACCAAATCAACATTTATATCGTTGCAGATAATGATTCCGTTATCCCTTTACGTTACTTTGGAAATGTGTAAAATAATCCAAGTGTACCACATCCACCACAACGTGGACCTGTACGACTCCCTCATGGACAAAAGAACTGAATGCCGTGCCTTGAACATAACCGAAGAACTAGGCCAGATCCAATACATATTTTCCGATAAAACGGGAACACTCACTGAAAACCGCATGATTTTTCGTCGTTGCGCCATCGCGGGGGTGGATTACAACCACCCCAAAATGGAGGACGAGGGTAAAAACGACAACAAACAGGGATCGCTCAGCGTAGTCGCCAATCCTCGCCTACTGAGCGACTTGAGCCAAGCGGGGGCAGTAACCGACCAGATTTACACCACCCGACAAAATCACGCCGCAAAAATCCAAGAGTTCCTTCTGCTTTTGGCCATTTGCAATACGGTCGTGTGTTCCCGCCACCCCCACTACGATCTCATGAACGAATCGGGCATCATCGAGCCGGTGGTGCCCGACGTTTTCGAGCAGTCGGACAAGTACACTCGGCTGGAGGAGTCGCGATCTGTGACGCCGTCTCCCCCGCTGAATTCGCATTTTTTATCGCCGCAGAGTCCGATCAATTCTGTGAACAGTTCGCCGGAAGTTATTCAAGTGAAATCGTCGACTAGACCGAAGCTGTTGAACATACCGTTGCTTGGTAAAAAGAACGGCACGAATTTGACGGATGAACAGAAGGCGAATCTGAGATCGGCCACCCCCACCCCGTCGGATTTCAAGCCGATTTTTGAGGCGGAAAGCCCCGACGAGTTGGCTTTGGTCGATGCAGCGTACAATTACAGGTAAATATTGTGATCGTAAATTGCAAACTTGTAATTTAGTTGTTTACTATTCAAAATTATAAAGATTGTCAAAAAAGGGAGTGGAAATGTAACTGAGGGGTTGATTTCAGGGTTGGTTTGGATCATGACGTAATGACAGAAGTCTGACTAGTGCTTAGAAGAGGTCGCTGCAGAGTTTCAGCATGGTAATAATGTAGAAATCTGTAAAATAGCGCTGCAAGTGACCTCTTCTGAGTTACGCACTAACAGATTATGTCGTTACGTCATGCTTACGTTACGTCAACTTGAAATTAGCCCCTAAGACTGAGGCAGGGCTTCCATCACTTGGGGTCACTTTTTCACTGAAAGATCTCTTTTAGTCACTTTTTACTGACAAATACAAAATACTAATTAGGATGGAAGTGGTAAATTTATTGAATTTTAAAATTCGCGCCACACCTTAAGCACGTTTGTCTGAAACAGAAGAGATTCTGCGTTTTTGTTTATTTATGCTGTTCTCTGCTGTTGTGGAACCGAGCAAATTTAATTATTCCTCGTGGTTATGGTGTTTTTTAATCGAATGTTGATGATTTCTTTCGAATTAGACAAGATTAAAATTTATTTACTATTCAAAATTATGAAGATTGTCAAAGAAGGGAGTGGAAATGTAACTAAGGGGCTGATTTCAACTTGGTTTATGTCTGATTAGTGCGTAACTCAGAAGAGGTCGCTAGTAGTACGGTTTTGCAGAGTTCTACCATTGTTTATGTATTTTATAGTTAGCTAATTCATATGGCGGAATTGGAAACACGAAAGTGGTTGCAGAAGTTGTCAACAGATGGCAAATAGGTCGAGAATCATTCGAAATTCAAACGAGTTGAAGCCGTTGAAGGTCATTATAGTGGGAAGTCGTAGCTTGTTTACACTGCGCGAAGCGTGGTAGGGGAAATAGCGCGCGCGGTCTCCTAGTTGTAGTTACATCTTTCAAGTTTCAAAATGCAAAATGATGGGGCAGCGCTATTCATTGCAATGAAATCGCCTCGAGTGACGATTTTTCTCGTTATTCTCCTTCTCCATAAGTAAAATTACGAATAACGTTTGAATGACCTAACGTAGATAAAATTAGAGCCGGAATGAAATACATAATTAGGTGTAAGTACTCTGAGGAGACAATCCTAGCAAGGCAATTTCAAAACACAGATTTGTTCAATTCTTAGTCGGCGGCGGCGTTTCCCGCCTGAATAAGGTTTTTTGTTCCTAAATTAAATAGGTATGTGCACAATTACTCCTGTAACAGGGTGATTACTTAACAAATTATTATTAAAACTACATACAGGGTGTTATTTTTAAAACTTCCCACCTTGGACATCTTTGGATGTAAAAGATATTGAAATGAAATAAACGCTGTAGGGGGGGGGGACAATTGGACGTGTACTCCAGTAATTTTTTTCACTTCCGGTTTAATCGGAAATGTATATACAGGGTGTTTTTTTAACTCTCCATCTTGGACACGGTGTCTCATTTTAACTGATGGAACCACACCCAAATATTTCGGTTAATATTGAATCAATTCGCTCTTTTTTTCTACATGTAGAGTTCCAAAATCTGCATCTGTGTGATACTTCACCTTTTTTTATTCCAAAATCTCAGTCCACTGCGATTAATTAAATAGCCAAAAATAGCGAAATCGTATTAGGCATTTTTTTATCGAAAAATTATTAGGAATAGTTGCTCAGGATGACCCCTAATGGGTGAATCCGAAGTTTTAGGTCAAAATAAAAATGTTGAATTTCTGGAAGAAAAAGTAACCTGTTATTGTGATTTTCAAAAAAATCCAACGCTTAATAATGTTTGATATTTGGTCAAATTTTAAATTACATTAGGACCCTTTGTGATACATCATTTGAAAGGGTTGAAATTCTCTGTAAACTGATGCAAGAATTTTTGAAATCTTCCCACTCGCTCAAAAGTTACGTTGAAAGCCATGAGCTGCGGTTCTGGGCCGCAAGTTTAGGCTGTAACTTTTGAACGAATGGATGGATTAAAAAAAATGTTGCATCAGTTTACAGATACTTTCAAACCCTTTCAAATGATATATCACAAAAGGGCCCTAATGTAATTTAAAATTTTACCAAATATCAAACATTATTAAAACGTTGGATTGGCAATGAAATTAGCTTTCAAATGATGTATCACAAGTGGGGGGTTGTCATTTAAAATTTTGAAGTGGAGGTAGGTGGGGGCTAGGGGGTGAGTTTTAAAATTTCGCCAAGCAAGGATTTAAGTGTCCCCTCTAAATAAAAATCGACCTGTCCGAGCGAATTATCATATTTTATTTGGTTTACGAAATATTTGGGGTGGCTACTCTTCACTGGAACATCCTGTATACAGGGTGAGTAATTTTTCGATGCTCACCATTGGGATCTCCTAAATCGTAAAAGATACGGGGTCGGTTAAATTACATAAAAGTTGCGCTATTTCTTGACGATTAAGAATCTGAAGAGAATTCCCCGATATTTTGATTCGTTCCCGAGTTATCACAAAAAATCTGAAAATTGCCAATTTAAAGAAAAATAAATAACTTCCTAACGATTGATGTTATTTAAATGAAACTTGGAACTTTTATATTTTTGACAGCTGTCAATGGAATGGCACTGACAGAAATTTTCTAGACCTTCTAGGTTTTGAGTAAAGCCAGTCAACTTTTCTTTTTCTTATAGGCGCCATATTGAATTTTAACACCGCCGGATACACAGAAAAATTAGCTTCTCAAAAATGTAACCAACAGGGACGTTTTTCAAAAAATATGTGAAAGCCCGAGTCACACGGCCGCAAGACGTATTTTATTACTGTTTCAATTGTTTTCACATGTTATTAAGAGATTGTAGAAGTCGGCGGAGTTTTTTGCAATTGTTTTTCTTCTAAGTTTAGGATGATTTTGCAAATTATTCCTACCAATTTTCAAATTCTGACATCTGTCAAAAAAGTTCATGTTGAGTACATTTTTGAAAAGCCAATTTTTTTGTGCATTTGATGGTGTCAAAATTCAATATGGCGGCCATAAAAGAATCAAAAGTTGACTGTCGTTATTCTAAATCTAGGACGCCTAGAAAATTTCTGTCGATTCTATTCAATTGACAGCTGTCAAAAATATAAAATCCACAAGTTTCATTCAAACAACATCAATCGTTAAGAAGATATAAATTTTTCTTTAAATTGGCAATTTTCAGATTTTTTGTGATAACTCGGGAACGAATCAAAATATCGGGGAATTCTCTTCAGATTCTTAATCATCAACAAATAGCGCAACTTTTCTGTGATTTAACCGACCCCGTATCTTTTACCGTTTAGGAGATCCCAATGGTGAGCATCGAAAAATTACCCACCCTGTATACGTCAACCTTATTTTTATTTTTTCATAAGCATGTACAAATTCAACTGCGCAATTATTCATTTCCTTTTACCTATTTCTTTTTGCTTTTTTCAAGTATTTTAATTTTTCGCAATCTCCCAAAAGAGCAAAAATATTTTTTTGAAAATAAAATCGCGTATAGTTCACGTGTTTTTTACGGTTTTCAAATATCCTGATTTTTGACCGATTTCTTCGAGTTTTTGAAAACCTAGAGTCCACTTCCGGTCAAGGGTTATGCATGTTGTTACCCCAAAAAAATTGGTAGATTTCGAACCCGTTGAGAAAAAAGTATGATTCCATTAAAAAAAGCAAAAAGGTGTAACACGATCACGTAATTTCGCGGTAAAAATTAAAAAATACTGTCCAAATTCAAATCATACATAATACAGGATGAATTTTAAACTGCTCACCTTGAAAATCTTTGGGCGTAAAAAATACGTTGAATTGAAATAAACTCTTGTCATCACAGGGGGACACCTGTGCGTATATTGATGGAATTTTTCTTCCGGTTTAACCGGAAATGACCTAAACTTCTTCGAGTTATAAACAAGTATCTTACTTGACCGGAAGTAGAGTTACGGCAACCCTAGATTTTCAAAAACACGCCAAGTTAGTTTTTTAACCTCCCCACTCCACTTCACCATTTAAAAAAAAGGGAGGTTACTGCAATCACTAAAATTTTCGAATTCGAGATAAGACCGGATCTATACGTTTTGAGGTCTCACGAACCCAAAAAAGTGGTTTTTAAAATGTGTCTGTATGTATGTACGTACGTACGTACGTTCGTTCGTACGTACGTTCGTAAACACGCCACAGCCCAAAGTACTCGACCGATTTGGCTGAAATTTGGTACGTGTGCATGTGATAACCCAACTTAGATCTGAAAAGCTTTTGGAGCCAATCGTGCAACTAGAAATGCCATTTTGGCACACCAACTTTTAAACTTTAAATGCAAACCCCCATTTTTCACGTCACGATAGGAAAGGCCTTCAAATTCTGCTTCTAAAAATGCATTAATTCTTAGTGCCCTTTTGACCAAAAATAAAAAAAAAATTTATTTTTATCGGACTTTAAAATCGTGCTACAGCCCAAGCCCCTGAACCGATTTGGCTGAAATTTCGTACATGGGGATTGTATTACACGTCGAAGAGCTGAACAAATTTTGGATTCAATCGGCCTACGGAAAGTGCCGTTTTGGCACACCAATTTCCAACTTTAAAATTATTCACTCATTTGACCCACCCAAAACAAGTTTTTGAAAGATTTATTGTCACCATCAGAAAGGTCTTCAAATTCTGGTTTTAAATAAGACAAAATTCGTTCGCATTTAGTGCTCTTTGGGTCAAAAAATAATCAAAGACCTACGCGTTGGGGAGGTTCCAGCCGCTTCTCTGCTGCCTTTTTTTTGAGGTGAATTCATATGTGTAATTACTTTTTTAACCTCCCCAACTCCATCACAATTTTAAAAAAATGGAAGGTTGCTACAATCACTAAAATTTTCGAATTTGAGATAGCACCAGATCTTCACGTTTTGGGGTCTCAGGAACCCAAAAAAGCGGTTTTCAAAATGTGTCTGTGTGTGTGTACGTACGTTTGTAAACACGCCACAGCCAAAACTACTAGACCGATTTAGCTGAAATTTGGTGCGTAGGCATCTCATAACCCAACTTAGATCTGAAAAGCTTTTGGAGCCAATCGCGCAACTAGAAATGCCATTTTGGCACATCAACTTTTTAATTTTAAATGCAAACCCCCATTTTTCACGTCACGATAGGAAAGGCCTTCAAATTCTGCTTCTAAAATGTATTCACTCTCAGTGCCCTTTTGACCAAAAATTAAAAAAAAATTGATTTTTATCGGACTTTAAAATCGCGGTACAGCCCAAGCCCCTGAACCGATTTAGCTGAAATTTTGCACATGGGGATTGTATTGCACGTCAAAGAGCTGAACAAATTTTGGATTCAATCGGCCCACGGAAAGTGCCGTTTTGGCACACCAATGTCCAACTTTAAATTATTCACTTATTTAACCACCCAAAACAAGTTTTTGAAAGATTTATTGTCACCATCAGAAAGGTCTTCAAATTCTGGTTTCAAAAAAAATGCAGCAGTGAAACGACTGGAACCTCCCCATCGCGTGGATCTTTGACTTGTGTTTCTAGCCGAATTAACACAGAAATTGTATAAGACTGGTTTCAACGACGGTTTTAGAACTGCCTAAAAAGGACTTACTTATACCTACTTTTCTCTAATGAATGTTTCAATTTGTATGTTCTAAAAAAGTTCTAAAACCATTATGGAAACCAGTCATACATTTTCTTCGCTAATTCGACTAGAAACCCAAGGCAAAGATCCACGCGATGGGGAGGTTCCAGCCGCTTCACTGCTGCATTTTTTGTTTTGTTTTTATTTCATTAGTTTTATAAGAAACGAGATATATGGGAGGCTTCAATTTCCGGTTAAACCGGAAGTTGAAAACAAATATCAGACTTATACCATCAGACATCAGATATATTTCTAAAAAATGGAGTAACCTGTTATTGTGATTTTCAAAAAGATTTTAATTTTTCACCGATTTCTTCGATATTTTTGAAAATGTAGGGTGACCGTGACTGTACTTCCGGTATGATACTTGCTTCTAACTCAGAAAAAATCGTAGCTTCCGAATCCGTTGATAAAAGGCTACAATTCCATTTGAAAAAACAAAGTTAAGGTCATTTCCGGTTAAGCCGGAAGTGGAAAAAATTCCCTCAATACAGGGTGGGTAATTTTTCGATGCTCACTATTGGAATCTCCTAAACGGTAAAAGATACGGGTTAAATTACAGAAAAGTTGCGCTATTTGTTGATGATAAGAATCTGAAGAGAATTCCTCGATATTTTGACTCGTTCCCGAGTTATCACAAAAAATCTGAAAATTGTCAATTTAAAGAAAAATTAATATCTTCCTAACGATTGTTGTTTAAATGAAACTTGGAGCTTTTATATTTTTGACAGCCGTCAATTGAATAGCATCGACAGAAAATTTCTAGGCCCTCTAGATTTTGAATAACGACAGTCAACTTTTGATTCTTTTATGGCCGCCATATTGAATTTTGACACAATGCACAAAAAAATTGGCTTTTCAAAAATGTACTCAACATGAACTTTTTTGACAGATGTCAGAATTTGAAAATCGGTAGGAGTAATTTAAATGACAGACAATTGCAAAAAAAGTACGCCGACTTCTTCTATCTCTTATAACATGTGAAAACAATTGAATTCAACAGTAATAAAATACGTCTTGCGGTCGTGTGACTCGGGCTTTCACAATTTTTTTGAAAAATGTCCATGTTAGGTACATTTTTGAGAAGCTAATTTTTCTGTGTATCCAGCGGTGTTAAAGTTGAATATGGCGCCAAAAAAAAATTAATTACTGGTTTACAACTATTTATTGAAAAATCAAGTAAAATATGTACTTGTTTATAACATAAAGAATAAAGTCAGACTGACTTGTAAAAAAAGCAAAGCAGGAATAATCGGTTGCTCATCCCAAGGTGTCGTCTCATATTTCCATGACGGAATGTGCATATGTGCTTATGCACGGGAGAATGACCTATATAACTAGCTTCAAAGAGTTGGAAGATGTGTAACTTGGATTAGCTCCTCTAAGGTCTATTTGGGGGATGTTGACCTAACTTTAATAACCGTCTGTCTAAAACGGAGCTGCTCAGCAAAATTCGAAGTGTCGGGGGGAAGTTTCCGAGGGTCGGAGGGAGGTGGAACCTGGATTTGCACTTTTAAGGTCCACTCGGGGGATGCTGTACTAATTTTAATAACGAGCTGTCTAAAATAGGGCTGTTCAGCAAAATTTCTAAGTGTCAGGAGGTAGTTTCAAAGAGGTGGAAGGATGTGTAACTTGGATTTGCTCCTCTAAGGTCCATTCGGGGGATGTTGCCCTAACTTTGATAACCGGCTGTCTAAGCCGGGGCTGCTCATCAAAATTCGAAGTGTCAGGGGGTAGTTTCCGAGGGTCGGAGGGAGGTGGAACCTGGATTTGCACTTTTAAGGTCCATTCGGGGGATGTTGTGCTAATTTTAACAACTAGCTGTCTAAAATGGGGGCTGTTCAGCAAAATTTCCAAGTGTCAGAGGGTAGCTTCAAAGAGTTGGAAGATGTGTAACTTGGATTAGCTCCTCTAAGGTCTATTTGGGGGATGTTGACCTAACTTTAATAACCGTCTGTCTAAAACGGAGCTGCTCAGCAAAATTCGAAGTGTCGGGGGGAAGTTTCCGAGGGTCGGAGGGAGGTGGAACCTGGATTTGCACTTTTAAGGTCCACTCGGGGGATGCTGTACAAATTTTAATAACGAGCTGTCTAAAATAGGGCTGTTCAGCAAAATTTCTAAGTGTCAGGAGGTAGTTTCAAAGAGGTGGAAGGATGTGTATCTTGGATTTGCTCCTCTAAGGTCCATTCGGGGGATGTTGCCCTAACTTTGATAACCGGCTGTCTAAACCGGGGCTGCTCATCAAAATTCGAAGTGTCAGGGGGTAGTTTCCGAGGGTCGGAGGGAGGTGGAACCTGGATTTGCACTTTTAAGGTCCATTCGGGGGATGTTGTGCTAATTTTAACAACGAGCTGTCTAAAATGGGGGCTGTTCAGCAAAATTTCCAAGTGTCAGAGGGTAGCTTCAAAGAGTTGGAAGATGTGTAACTTGGATTAGCTCCTCTAAGGTCTATTTGGGGGATGTTGACCTAACTTTAATAACCGTCTGTCTAAAACGGAGCTGCTCAGCAAAATTCGAAGTGTCGGGGGGAAGTTTCCGAGGGTCGGAGGGAGGTGGAACCTGGATTTGCACTTTTAAGGTCCACTCGGGGGATGCTGTACTAATTTTAATAACGAGCTGTCTAAAATAGGGCTGTTCAGCAAAATTTCTAAGTGTCAGGAGGTAGTTTCAAAGAGGTGGAAGGATGTGTATCTTGGATTTGCTCCTCTAAGGTCCATTCGGGGGATGTTGCCCTAACTTTGATAACCGGCTGTCTAAACCGGGGCTGCTCATCAAAATTCGAAGTGTCAGGGGGTAGTTTCCGAGGGTCGGAGGGAGGTGGAACCTGGATTTGCACTTTTAAGGTCCATTCGGGGGATGTTGTGCTAATTTTAACAACGAGCTGTCTAAAATGGGGGCTGTTCAGCAAAATTTCCAAGTGTCAGAGGGTAGCTTCAAAGAGTTGGAAGATGTGTAACTTGGATTAGCTCCTCTAAGGTCTATTTGGGGGATGTTGACCTAACTTTAATAACCGTCTGTCTAAAACGGAGCTGCTCAGCAAAATTCGAAGTGTCGGGGGGAAGTTTCCGAGGGTCGGAGGGAGGTGGAACCTGGATTTGCACTTTTAAGGTCCACTCGGGGGATGCTGTACTAATTTTAATAACGAGCTGTCTAAAATAGGGCTGTTCAGCAAAATTTCTAAGTGTCAGGAGGTAGTTTCAAAGAGGTGGAAGGATGTGTATCTTGGATTTGCTCCTCTAAGGTCCATTCGGGGGATGTTGCCCTAACTTTGATAACCGGCTGTCTAAACCGGGGCTGCTCATCAAAATTCGAAGTGTCAGGGGGTAGTTTCCGAGGGTCGGAGGGAGGTGGAACCTAGATTTGCACTTTTAAGGTCCATTCGGGGGATGTTGTGCTAATTTTAACAACGAGCTGTCTAAAATGGGGGCTGTTCAGCAAAATTTCCAAGTGTCAGAGGGTAGCTTCAAAGAGTTGGAAGATGTGTAACTTGGATTAGCTCCTCTAAGGTCTATTTGGGGGATGTTGACCTAACTTTAATAACCGTCTGTCTAAAACGGAGCTGCTCAGCAAAATTCGAAGTGTCGGGGGGAAGTTTCCGAGGGTCGGAGGGAGGTGGAACCTGGATTTGCACTTTTAAGGTCCACTCGGGGGATGCTGTACTAATTTTAATAACGGGCTGTCTAAAATAGGGCTGTTCAGCAAAATTTCTAAGTGTCAGGAGGTAGTTTCAAAGAGGTGGAAGGATGTGTAACTTGGATTTGCTCCTCTAAGGTCCATTCGGGGGAGGTTGCCCTAATTTTAATAATCGGCTGTCTAAAAGTCAGTAAAATTTAGCAAAATTCGAAGTCAGGGGTTAGTTTCCGGGGGCTGAAGGGTGGAAGAACCAGAATTTAATTGGCTCTTTCTAATCTTTCTAATACGTCTGTGGGACATGATAAAATTAAGTCGACCCATTGAGCGTCGACCTTGACGAGTTAGAAAAAAGAAAAGAGGTGGCCCTTCTGCGGTTCCGTAGGAATGGATTGAAGTTACAAACTACTCGCTTCTATCGTTAAAAAAAGGCAACAGAGAAGCGGCTGGAACCTCCCCATCGCGTGGGTCTTTGATTTTCGTGTCTCGTATTTAAAATTTTAAAGTCACTATGCACTTTCCGTGGATCAGTTGTTTCCAAAAACTTTTCAGCTCTGCACCCAATCTCCATGTACCCAATTTCAGCCAAATCGATCAAGTAGTTTGGGCTATACTGTGCTTTTTGTGTAATTACACAATTTCAATTTTTTTACCTAAAAAGCACTAAGGGGCGATTTCATAATAAAACTTAAACATCCTTTAAAGCTAAAGTCGACTTTAAATGGCATTTTGACCTTTCTGGAACATTGCTAAGTAAATATTTAAAGGACACTTTAATTCGGGCAGGGTCGAGTTGTCTCCCAGAATTTTAAAATTACCTGTTCAGTGAAAAGGTCGGGTACGAATTGTCTCCCAGAACTCCCAGAACTTATGTCCCTCGATAAGTAAAAGACTTTTGCCTTTTTCACTCATAATGACAACACTCATGTTTCAAGAAAATAATTCTCACTCTCGACTTCAAGAAGACCAAGAAGTAACTGAATTTACATATTGCCCCCCTGCACTTTTATACATTACCCTTTACCTAAGTACAATTTAATGGCAATTGCACGGATCCAGGGTGCCAAAGTGTTTGATTAGGATTAGGAATTACTAACAGGTAAGTGGGAGACAACTCGGCCTACCCTGGGAGACAATTCGTACCTCTAGAAAAGTACCTGTAGACGTTGGGAGACAACTCGACTCTTCCCTTTAATTCTGATCATGAAATCTACCCTAAATGCGAATGAATTTTATCTTATTTAAAACCAGAATTTGAAGACTTTTCTGATGGTGAAAATAAATT
The DNA here is from genome assembly GCA_963924575.1 of Pycnomerus fuliginosus. Taxonomy (NCBI): domain Eukaryota; kingdom Metazoa; phylum Arthropoda; class Insecta; order Coleoptera; family Zopheridae; genus Pycnomerus; species Pycnomerus fuliginosus. The sequence continues at coordinate 25,596,575 of OZ004622.1, forward strand.
TTTCAAAAACTTGTTAAGGATGTAAAATGAAAGTATACAGTCTGAGATGAATTTTCCTTTGCGGAAATTGCGAGGGTTCAATAGTTTTTAAATGAGAAGCAATTGCCGTCCGCCAATCAGAATGAACTAGATAGTAAAAGCGCGTTCCTTTAACACATTTATCTGAGGGGCCTCGGTTAATCGCAGTAATTTGATTGGTCAATATTTAAATGAACCAATCAAATTAGATAAATTTGTAAAAGGAATGCGCCTTAAGGTAAAGTAAAAGAATGTAAGATGTTGCTGGGATACAAAAAAAAATTATAAATCACAAAAAATAAGGGATCACAGCAATTCTTTTTGTATTCCCAGCAACAGCTTTCACATTCCTATTGTACCGTACTCTTTAATTTATTAAGGGATGCATTCTGATTAGCCCACTTGAATTGCTTCCCATTTGAAAACTATTAAACCCTCACAATTTTCGCAAAGGAAAATTCGTCTCAGATTAAGTTCAGAAGTCTGCCGTTAAAATATTTTCCGCGAGTACTGAGACACCCTGTACATATTTAGATTTGAAAATTGATTTGCCAAAACCACTTTTCGTGGGTCGATTGTCTCCAAAAATTTTTCAGTACTTTGACGTGTAATACAATTCCATGTACAAAACTTCAACCAAATGGGCCCAAAGGTACCTTAAAAATGTCGAATATTTTTATTTTTTTTTATTTTTTTTCTTATGGTGACGTGAAAAATGTGGGTTTACATTTAAAATTTAAAAGTTGATGATTGTGCTACTAGATGCCTATCCTATCAATATGCCCAATTTCAGACAAATCAGTGTAGTAGTTTTGGCTGTGACGTGTTTACAACCGAACGTACGTCAACGTACGTTCATACACAGACACATTTTAAAAACTACTTTTTACATAAATAACAAATAGAAAATATAAATTACCATAAAGTTATATTTTAATTTACATATCTTAAAAAACATTGTTAATTCACATAAACTGCCATTTAGGTTTCCAATTATGTAAATTGAGATGGATGCAGTATGATTTCATAAATTTTTCAATAACTTATATATAATTACCTACGTAATTTTACCGAAAACTTTTCAGCGAAGTACGTTAAGTTCCGTAAAAAACATAAATAATGCATAAAAAATAAAAAATAAAAAAAATATGTTACTGTAAATAGTTATACAGGGTGTTATTTTTAAAACTTCCCACCTTGAATATCTTTAGATGTAATAAAGATATTGAATTGAAATAGACGCTGACCAATCCCGCATGGAGGGGGACACTTGCGCGAATATAGAGGAAATTTTTTCCACTTCCGGTTTAACCGGAAATGACCTTAACTTTGTTTTTTCAAATGGAATGATACCTTTTTCTCAACGAATGCAGAATCTACGATTTTTTCTGAGTAATAAACATGTATCATACTTGACCGGAAGTGCAGTCACGGCCACCCTAGATTTTCAAAAACATCGAAGAAATCGGTGAAAAATTGAGTTTTTCGAAAAACGCAAAAACACGTCTACTTTAATTTTTTGATGCAAATTCATCTGCCCATTGACATTTTCTTTTTATTTACTTTTGAGATTTTTACAGATTGTGAGGTAAGAGAAAATTTGATAGAAATAAGAGAAATCAAAAAATGAAATTGCTCAGGTAAATTTGCATCAAAAAAACTAACTTGACGTGTTTTTGCGTTTTTCGAAAATCTCAATATTTCACCGATTTCTTCGATGTTTTTGAAAATCTAGGGTGGCCGTGACTGCACTTCCGGTCAAGTATGATACGTGTTTCTAACTCAGAAAAAATCGTAGATTCCGAATCCGTTGAGAAAAAGGTGTCATTCCATTTGAAAAAACAAAGTTAGGGTCATTTCCGGTTAAACCGGAAGTGGAAAAAATTCCCTGAATATGCGCGCAAGTGTCCCCCTCCGTGCGGGATTGTCCAGTTTTTATTTCAATTCAAAATCTTTATTACCTCCAAAGATATTCAAGGTTGGAAGTTTTAAAAATAACACCCTGTATGTTAAATTAAGCAATCAAGTATACTTGAAATTACATGGTTTTTTATACACGGTAACTACGGTAATTTATGTTTTTTTTTCGTTATTTATGTTTTCATGTAACTTTGTAATTTACTAAAAACTGTAAGAGTTCGTAAAATTACTTGTAAATTTTAAATTACATAAAAAAATCAGAAAAAGAAATAATTGTATTGTGAATTAACATGTAACTTTACGGTAAATTATGGAACGCCATATTACTTTTTACATTAAACCACATTATACCAAAAATTCAAAAATATAATATAAAAACTTGAATTAGAATTACAATCTTAAGTCATTGAAACAATTTTTATACTATCTATATATACAGGGTGAGTCAACAAGGCGACGGCGGTGCATAACTTCTGAACCCTTTCAGTGATTTCCTAATCTCACTAATCAACATAATCATGACATAACCTCATATTTTTTATTTACCGGTAAATTTTTAAAATTAATTACCGGTAAATTAAAAATTACTGGTGGTAGTCGTAGTCTTTAAAAAGACTGTTTTTGTTGCACAATAAAACGATTATATTGGCAAACTGGAGAAGCGCAGGTAGAAGTTAGGTTAAACACGTGGAGGTTAGACACGAGGTAATCTCAACGAGGCAACGACGCAGTACAGAATGACAATATTTTCAGAACGGTGCGTAGTTTGCGGGAACGACCGACTTGAGCGCTCTGCGCACCGAAGGTCACAGATCATGAGACTTGAAACCAGCTCTACAACACCGCCAATTCTACATCCTAAAAATACTTTCAACTATACAGGCTGTCCCAAAACACTTGCAACGCATGAGAACTTGATTTTTTTAAATGGAACACCACCATTTTGATGCCATATTCTGGATCACCTATAACATAGCTTTACATCGACATAAGACATTTGATGTTTTAAGGCTCTGTTCTAAAGTAATTAATTCTTTCTGAAAAATTTGGATCACTGCGGGTGCTTCTTAAAAAAATTCCTGAGAACTCAATTTTGTATCTAGAGAGCTGAGATTCGGTACGAATGTGAAGGAAGGTCTATTCTATCTATCTAACATGATAACTATCATTATCACTATACAGGGTGTTAAAAAATCTGTGTCAAGTTTGGAAAATTTCAATTATGCAAAACTTTATTTTTTCAAATGGCACCCCTTGTTATTATTGTGCCATGGGGTTCGGCTGTTGAAGTACTTTATTTTTTATTAAGTATGTCCTATACCTAAAGTCAATACTTCAAAAGATATTCTTTGTCTTATTTATTTTATTGAAGATTATTACGATCTCAATTAAAGCATGCCATGGACTTTATGACAGTTATGATTAACATTGTTTATTTACATAGTTACCAGACAGTTTGTCACATTTATTGACATACACAATGAATTTCAACCATAAGCAATAAACCATGTCAATGAATTCTTTCTGGTTGTGTATGTCAATAAATGTGACAAACTGTCTGGTAACTATGTAAATAAACAAGGTTAATCGTAACTGTCATACAATCCATGGCATTCTTTAATTGAGATCGTAATAATCTTCAATAAAATAATTAAGACAAAGAATATCTTTTGAAGTATTGACTTTAGGTATAGGACATACTTAATAAAAAATAAAGTAATTCAACATCCCAACCCCATGGCACAATAATAGCAGGGGGTGCCATTTGAAAAAATGGAGTTTTGCATATATGAAATTTTCCAAACTTGACACAGAATTTTTGACACCCTGTATAGTGATAATGATAGTTATCATGTTAGATAGATAGAATGGACCTTCCTTCATGTTCGTACCGAATCTCAGCTCTCTAGATACAAAATTGAGTTCTCAGGATTTTTTTTAAGAAGCACCCGCAATGGTCGAAATTTTTCAAAAAGAATTAATTACTTTAGAACAGAGCCTTAAAACATGGAATGTCTTATGTCGATGTAAAGCTATGTTATAGGTGATCCAGAATATGTCATCAAAATGGTGGTGTTCCATTTAAAAAAATGAAGTTGCCATGCATTGCAAGTGTTTTGGGACAGCCTGTATAGTTGAAAGTATTTTTAGGATGTAGAATTGGCGGTGTTGTACATAATGGCGTTTGAATTGATTTCCTATCTGGAAGGGTTCAGAACCCACGTAACACACATCCATCCTTTGTACGCTCTTTGGATGCCGTAAACCGGACCAACGATGGTCCGAAGTGCATCCATTGTTTACCCCGTAAAGGTCCGATTTGCGTCCCTCAATGGTCCGCAGTTCACTTGTTTGTACGCCCAATGTATACCCGTTATTGGGCATGAATTGGATCCTCGCGGATGCACTTCGGGCATTCATCGGACGCACGACTCGGGGACTCGCGGAGCGTTTTTAGATTATACGTCGGACGTCCTAAGCAGGACATTTAAAGGATGGTTTTCGGACGTTTAATGGACGTTCTTCGGATGCTCAGTTTCGGCTGCATTTTGTACGCTTTTAGGATGATTTGATAGATCCGTCTGAAGTATACCCTTAGTTTATCCATTGAGTGTTCTTTGCACAACCAATTTACGTTACTAACTGGACAGTTTTCGGACGAATTAAATTTACGGGTTTAATTAAATAATATATATATTTATAACTACATACACTTAATTTATTAATTAGACTGTACATAATATAGAACACTCCAAATATCTAATTTTTCCTTCTTCTTTCTGGAGCTCTCCTCAACCATTTTGCTATTACGGCCTCGATTTCTCGGTCTCCTTCGTCCTTAAATTTACTGCACAATCTCGTTGCCTCTGAAATTAAAAAAATATTGCTAAATAATATGTAAGTAGATAATTGTATATATTTTGTTTGCTTATGATTTTTTCCGCTTTATGATGTGCAGGTGGTAGAAACTAAAATTTTCTTGATTATTCAATATACAGTGCGAGTGTAAAGTATGGAATGCCTAATATTCATAAATTTTTTACCGTTCATTTCTGTCAAAATCCGTACCGCAAAGTCGTTTTTTTTAATGCGGATTTGATGGCGTGGTCAATCATTTTCTTTTATTTCCGGTTCAACCGGAAATAGCCTTAAATTTGTGTTCTCAAATGGAATGATAGTTTTTTCTCATCGAATTCGAAATCTACAATTTTTTCTGAGTTGAAAACACACACATTTCACCGGACGTGGAGTCACGGCCTCCAGATTTTCAATAACACCGAAGGAATTGGTTAAAAATCAAGATTTTTGAAAATCGCAAATACAAGTCAGTCTTATTTTTTTGAGTCAAATTCAACTGCGCAATTACATTTCGTCTTATGCGTCTTTGCTCTTTAAATTTTTTTTCACTTTGACAATCTGCCAAAATTGCGAAAAGCATTTTTTTAAATGTGTGATCGCACAGTTAAAGTTGTATCAAAAAAATTAGGTTGACGTGTATTAATTTTGATTTTTTACCGATTAATTTTTTCGATGTTTTTGAAAGTCTAGGGTGGTCATGAGTCCACTTCCGGTCAAGCATAATAGATGTTTTTAACTCGGAAAAAATTGTAGATTCCGAACCCGATGAGGAAAAGCTATATCATTCCAGTTAAAAACAATAAATTTAAAGCCATTTTCGGTTGACCCGGAAGTGGAAAAAATAAGTGACTAGGCATCCAATTCGCATTAAAAAAATAAAATAGACCCATCCAAGGAATTTTGGCAGAAATCAACCGTAAAAGATTTATGAATAAATTTTATTCCATCATACTTTACACTCGCACTGTATTTAGAACTTTATTCTCGTTCTCCCGACCGATTTTTGAGGAATTTAATTTGTATTATCTTTAAGAATCTATTTTTGCAACTAGGTAACTAATAACTAAAAAATGTTCTTGGTTTGACACTTACCATAACAATAAGTGCCGTAACGTGCAGGTCTGCGAAACAATACTTCGCGTTCATCCCTGTGCTGTTGTATAAGGCAGCTACACTATCTGACAATATTCGCGTCAAGAGCCTTCTAACAAAGTCCATCAAGTCTTTCATGCCGACAGTGGACAACTGGACGGCCTGTAATCAAAAAAGTTAACGAAATGTTATGAAATAATAATCAGGGTTATTTACCGCAGAAGATATGTTTTCCTTTGAAGAATGAAGACAGATACTTATTGAATTTTCTCAGTTCTAGTAGTGTACACTGTCTGCAGGTATCCATCACCCCTCACGTGCACATATTTGGCATTTTGATTGGTTGAGATCAAGTGACGACTGCGCAGTGATCCCTCAGCTACACTTGCCTTAAAGGGATGAAGAAAATATCGATCGAGGTTTTGGGGAAAAGTACCGGTACCCACGCCATGCCACGCTATTCTTAGGCGTGTATATGATTTACCATTACAAAAGATGGCGGCGCTTTGGTACTGAGTGGTATTCATTCATTAATAATAACAATTTTTCAAACATTTACCGCAAACTCACTTTGTGCATAAGCACAAAGTTAAAATAATATGACATTTTTTAGTTTTTAGCTTCTTCCGCATTTCCTATATTTCAAAAACCAAGCCAGATATCTTGAATTTCTTTTCAGATTCTTAATATACACGGAAAATGACAACTTTTTTGTAATTTGATAAAATTTTGTATCCTTTAACGTTTGCGCGATGTAAATTTTTCTAAAATGGAAGAAAATGCTCTGATAAATAATTATAGCCATCGACTGGATGAAGTCGGTCATCCGAAGACTATCCGTAATCAGGCATTCAATGGATGCACGTATTACGAAAAACTTTGTACATTCCAAAATCTTCCGCCGATGGTTTATTCAAAGAACGCCCAATTACGTCCGTCTTGTGGACGGTTCATAATTAACCCGGACTTGGGATGTACTTTGTACGTTAGATTCTGTGCATCCGAAAAGTATCCGTAATCAGGCATCCATTGTGCATCCCTTTCTTGTCGGTCCATAAATAGTCCGGAAATTGGCATCCAAATAGCATACAAACACGCCCGCAATCGGACTGTCCGAAGATTACCCACAGCGGTTCTTCCAATGGACGCATTTTTTTCGTCCGCATCAGGACGGTTCAAAAAGTGCCCAGAAAAATGCGTTCAATGGATACCCAATTTTAGTCCGGGACGGTTCGACAGTAAATCGGACCAACAATGGACCGACTCGGGCGTACATTGTACGTCCGTGTGTTACGTGGGAAGTTATGGACCGCCGTCACCTTGTTGACTCACCCTGTATATCTACAGGGTGAGTCTAGTTGGACAAATCAGTCGCTCTAGCGTTTAAGATATTGAAATTGGAAATTCAATTTTTGGATATGTTGTAGCTGAAATGGTCCCCCACGCATGGGACCCACAAAGAAAGCTCCAGTTTTATTCATACCGAAATTATTAAATACAAACGAGGGCCTAAAATTTTTTTTTTCGATATTTTTGCATTTTTTAAGGTTATTTCGTTAGAGAATTATTTTCTCTTTATGGAAACAATTTTTTGAAGAAAAAAGTTAATAATAGCCGCGAGATAAATTATTTAAATAATAAAGATTTTTAATTATTTCCTAAGAAAAACCACGAGTTCCGTGGTTTTAACAACTGAAATGCAGTCTTGCTTATACTGCAGACTGTACCCAGAATGACAAGTGTCAGTTGGAAATGTCATTTGGGGCCGTTTGTGGAAAAATAATGCAAAACTGCGAGTTTTTGCCCTTTTCTTCACAGATAATTAGGTAATTTTTATTGCCTGATGGATTTTTTGCTAAATTCGCCGAATACAAGTGTCTCGGATTGTTGATTGATGTTTTTTTACATTGCCATTGGAGTCGAATGGTTCGACCAAGAAAAGCTATTCTCGTCAGCCAGAAGGGAATTGGAATAGTTGCTAACAGTTTACTAAGTGAGTACATTGCTGTCAAATAAGGTGATTTTGTTGTCTTATTAAAAAGTTAACCCTATTTCAGCCGATAAGTTTTCACACTTACAAAAAGAAGATTTATCATCATCGGATGTTGAGGGGTCTATTCATATTCCATGTAGCAAATGTTGAGACTGTTGATATAATGAAAAAAAGACAACTTTGAGCAAAGTGGAACTAAGAAAATTCAAGACGGGGGGTGTAAACTGGGATAGGTATGCAATTCAAAAGGAAGTGCAACGAAGGTGTATGTAGCAGTCACATCACATGAATCGAGATTAGGAACAAGTTTGATGTCGAAGCAAAATGGCTTGATTGTGGCTAGCGAGTTATTTCGAGCAGTGGTCATCAATGATGCTTGCGAACATCCAGAAATCACAACATGAAGAAAAAGAGCACAGGAGGATGTTGAGTAACATCGAATTAAACAATCATCTATTATTTCAAGTGAACGTTAAAATTGGACGGAGACTATTGTCACCACATTGTTATTTATTTATTTATCAGTACATTTGATGTTGCAACATTTATGTAAATCTCTATCCCTTGTAGTCCACTGCATTTTAATCTAAATCACGTTTAGTTAAGATCATATTTTTTCAGGTAGGTACCTACCTTTCTATTAAAGTTTGTATTCTTATTAGAAAGTGACGACAGAGGCTTAATGTTTATTTGAAATTCAGGCCTCCCACACCTCCTAAAATTCCTAAAATGCTTTGATTCTCCTAAAATTCTCCTAAAAATGACAACGAAATCCTAAATGTCCTAAAATAAGTAAGTCTGAAGAATTTTATGTTAAAGGGGCGGAAATTTATCCCACAACACCCGCGTTAAAGTGTATCAGAACTTTATTTTTTAAAAACCTCGTAAAAAAAAAGATGTTTTTTTTATTGTCAAAACGCTAACTATACCGGATGATTCAGTTTGGTATTCGCCCAGCCCCCTGTAACTTTTTTATTTCAACAGAAAAATACGTATTTTAGGGTGTTCTTCCAAAAAATTAATTTAAATTACAAAAATTTTATAATAGTACATCAACTTGTTCTGTATTATGTAAAAGCGTCCAGAGTTTTCTATCTTCCGCCGTATTCTTTGCTGGAAAAATTGGTATAAAACCATATTTGTAAATTCTATGACAAAACTCTATTAAATGACGGCATTAAAATAAATCGTCTTTTTAATGACTTCAAAATTTCGATACTCAACTTTTTTGTTTTTTGTAGACATATTTTTTCTACGTTCAAGTATGTAAAGAAAGTTTATACCTGATAGATTATAAAAATTCCAAAAAAAAAATTTGATAAAACAATTTGACAGTTTTGTTGTTAGCAAACGAAATTAGCACTGGAAAAACTTGAATAATTTTCGGTTGTATAATGTGAAATTTATTTTCTCCAAATTTTTCTAATGAAAGTGTAAGCTTTCTTTACATATTTGAATGTAAAAAAAAATGCCTACAAGAAGCCGCTAAGAAATGTACAGTGTGTCATCAAAAGTTACAGGGGGAGAATACCAAACTGAATCATCCGGTAAAAACTCCTAAAATTCTCCTAAAATTTTGCTTTAAATCCTCCTAAATTCCTAAAAAAAAGTGCAAAAATTGACGTGGGAGGCCTGGAAATTTTGTCACTGTTCCTTTCTGGCTGACGGGAATAGCTTTTCTTGGTCAAACCATTCGATTCCAATGGCAAGTCAAAAAACATCAATCCGGTGAGAACCCGAGACAAAGTGTATTCGGCGAATTTAGCAAAAAATCCATGAACCAATAAAAATTACCTAATTATCTGTAAAGAAAAGGGCAAAAACTCGTAGTTTCGCATTATTTTTTCACAAACGATGGCAAATGACATTTCCAAACGACGCTTGTCATTCCGGGTACAGTCTGCAGTATAAACTAGACTGCCTTTCAGTTGTTTAAACCACGGGACTCCTGGTTTTCCTTAGGAAATAATTAAAAATCCTTATTAGTTAAAATAATTTATCTCTCGGCTATTGTTAACTTTTAACCTCCCCACTCCACTTCACCACTTAAAAAAAGGGAGGTTACTGCAATCACTAAAATTTTCGAATTCGAGATAACACCAGATCTTCACGTTTTGAGGTCTCAGGAACTCAAAAAAGTGGTTTTTAAAATGTGTCTGTGTGTATGTACGTACGTACGTTCGTTTGTAATCACGCCACAGCCAAAACTACTAGACCGATTTAGTTGAAATTTGGAACATAGGCATCTCGTAACCTAACTTAGATCTGAAAAGCTTTTGGAGCCAATCGTGCAACCGGAAATGCCATTTTAGCACATCAACTTTTAAATTTTAAATGCAAACCCCCATTTTTCACATCACCATAAGAAAGGCCTTCAAATACTGCTTCTAAAGATGCATTCACGCTTAGTGCCTTTTTGACAAAAATTCTAATATTCGAGATTTTTTGACGTACTTTAATAACGCCATACAACCGAAACCTCTGGAACCATTTGGCTGAAATTTTGCACACGGAGCTTGTATTACCCGCCGAACAGCTAAAATTTTTTTGGAGGCAATCAACACACGGAAAGTGCCGTTCTGGCACATCCATTTTCAAATCTAAACATTCTCTCATTTTACCGTCTTAACAAGTTTTTGAAAATTTTATTGTCACCATCAGAAAGGTCTTCAAATTCTAGTTTTATAAATAAGATAAAATTCATTCGCATTTAGTGCCCTTTGGATAAAAACTCGAAATTTTGTAAAAATACTAATAATGCATTAGAGCCCAAACTAGTGAATCGATTTGGCTGAAATTTGGTACACGGACATTAGGTGACCCGTTGACGAGTTGAAGCAATTGGAAGCGGTTGGTCCACGGGAAGTGCCCTTTTGGCATATCAATTTTAAAATTTTAGATACAAGGCCTCCATTTTTGATGTCACGATAAGAAAGGCCTTCAAATTCTGCTTCCAAATATGTATTCACTCTTAGTGCCTTTTAACCTCCCCAACCCCATCACAATTTAAAAAAAATGGGAGGTTACTGCAATCACTAAAATTTTCGAATTTGAGATAGCACCAGATCTTCACGTTTTGAGGTCTCAGGAACCCAAAAAAGGGGTTTTTAAAATGTGTCTGTGTGTATGTACGTACGTACGTACGTTCGTACGTTCGTTTGTAATCACGCCACAGCCAAAACTACTAGACCAATTTAGTTGAAATTTGGAACATAGGCATCTCGTAACCTAACTTAGATCTGAAAAGCTTTTGGAGCCAATCGTGCAACCGGAAATGCCATTTTGGCACATCAACTTTTAAATTTTAAATGCAAACCCCCATTTTCCACTTCACCATAAGGAAGACTTTCAAATTCTGCTTCTAAAAGTGTATTCATTCTTAGTGTCCTTTTGACCAAAAATAAAAAAAAAATTGATTTTTATCGGACTTTAAAATCGCGGTACAGCCCAAGCCCCTGAACCGATTTGGCTGAAATTTTGCACATGGGGATTGTATTACACGTCGAACAGCTGAACAAATTTTGAATTCAATCGACTCACGGAAAGTGCCGTTTTGGCACACCAATTTCCAAATTTAAAATTATTTTTTCATTTGACCATTAAAAACAAGTTTTTCAAAGATTTATTGTCACTATCAGAAAGGTCTTCAAATTCTGGTTTTAAATAGGACAAAATTAATTCGCATTTAGCGCTGTTTGGTCCAAAAAAGCGAAATTTTATAATAACAGTAAAAATACATTATAGCCCAAATTACTGAATCGATTTGGCTGAAATTTGGTACATGGAGATCGGGTGACCCGTTGAAGACCTGAAAGACTTTTGAAAGCAATTGGCCCACGGGGAGTCCCATTTAAGCATATCAACTTAAAATTTTAAATACAAGACCTCATTTTTTATGTCGCCATTAGAAAGGCGATCAAATTCTGGTTCTAAAAATGTGTTCACAGTTTCGGCCATTTCAGTAGAAAATAGAGAAAAAATTCTTTCTCAATAAAAGGGAGCGGGCTGACAGTGGATGACATAAAGTGGCAATTATTGTCAAAAAGGTGGCAAAAGATTAACCTTAAAAGGAACATATTGTCAAATGTGATGGGTGATGTCCGAGGTGATGTCGGTATTTGTCAGAAAATTGCGAAATTAGTCAAGGATTAAAAAAATTCTGTTGAATTGACTATACTATCTACACAGAATACAAAGATCCACGCGATGGGGAGGTTCCAGCCGCTTCTCTGCTGCATTTTTTTCTTCAAAAAATTATGTTTCCATAAGGAGAAAATGATTCTCTAACCAAATAACCTTAAAAAATTCAACAATATCGAAAACAAAATTTTTAGGCCCTCGTTTTTATTTAATAATTTCGGTTTGAATAAAACTGGAGCTTTCTTTATGGGTCCCATGCGTAGGGGACCATTTCAGCTACAACATATCCAAAAATAGAATTTCCAATTTCAATATCTTAAACGCTAGGGCACTGATTTGTCCAACTAGACTCACCCTGTATATACTATCTGGACGAATTAAAATTAAAGAATATAAGAATCGAAACAAATTGTATGGAGGTGAAACACCCTGTTACGAAAGAGTCCTGGCGTCACATATTTATTTTAATTGTTTCGTTTCTACGAGAATTTAAAATTTACAAAATGAAAACGTTGTAGTTGTTTTGAACCATACATAACAATTTTATTTATTGTAAATAAAACGTTTGCAAATTTACATTTAGACGTGGAAGTTTTTTAAATTTCTAATTATTCCGCAACTAAGAATCTTAAAACATATTCTCTTTCCACAATAAATATCATGTACATTATGTACATAATAATAGTAATAGCAATTTTAGTTTCACCCTGAATTATGTACATAATTTTAAATTCGTAAACAGAAAATTTCCATTATTCTCTTATAGTTTCCGAGATCCCAATATCATAGCATTGAAATAGTTCCCACCCTGTATCTGAAATTTATAAAATAAACAGCAAATTACCTATGAAACGCTAATTTACCTAAGTTAAGTAAATTACCCTGTAATTTACCGCAAAATTTTTATTACCGCACTTCGGTAACTTACGAAAAATGCAGCAGTGAAGCGGCTGGAACCTCCCCATCGCGTGGATCTTTGCCTTGGGTTTCTAGTCGAATTAGCAAAGAAAATGTATGACTGGTTTCCATAATGGTTTTAGAACTTTTTTAGAACATACAAATTGAAACATTCATTAGAGAAAAGTAGGTATAAGTAAGTCCTTTTTAGGCAGTTCTAAAACCGTCGTTGAAACCAGTCTTATACAATTTCTGTGCTAATTCGGCTAGAAACACAAGTCAAAGATCCACGCGATGGGGAGGTTCCAGCCGCTTCACTGCTGCATTTTTTTTGAAACCAGAATTTGAAGACCTTTCTGATGGTGACAATAAATCTTTCAAAAACTTGTTTTGGGTGGTTAAATAAGTGAATAATTTAAAGTTGGACATTGGTGTGCCAAAACAGCACTTTCCGTGGGCCGATTGAATCCAAAATTTGTTCAGCTCTTTGACGTGCAATACAATCCCCATGTGCAAAATTTCAGCTAAATCGGTTCAGGGGCTTGGGCTGTACCGCGATTTTAAAGTCCGATAAAAATCAATTTTTTTTTAATTTTTGGTCAAAAGGGCACTGAGAGTGAATACATTTTTAGAAGCAGAATTTGAAGGCCTTTCCTATCGTGACGTGAAAAATGGGGGTTTGCATTTAAAATTAAAAAGTTGATGTGCCAAAATGGCATTTCTAGTTGCGCGATTGGCTCCAAAAGCTTTTCAGATCTAAGTTGGGTTATGAGATGCCTACGCACCAAATTTCAGCTAAATCGGTCTAGTAGTTTTGGCTGTGGCGTGTTTACAAACGTACGTACGTACGTACACACACACAGACACATTTTGAAAACCGCTTTTTTGGGTTCCTGAGACCCCAAAACGTGAAGATCTGGTGCTATCTCAAATTCGAAAATTTTAGTGATTGTAGTAACCTCCCATTTTTTTAAAATTGTGATGGAGTTGGGGAGGTTAAAATATCAAAAATTACTGCGGTAAATTACCGAAAATATGAATTACGGTAATTTTACATACCGGCATGGAGGGCGCTCGGGGATGAGCGGATATAAAAAAGCTTTTACAATAATATCAACAATTTTCAGAAAAGTTGTATTTCTATAGGCTGAGTAAAACAGAATTTTTTGATGCCATAATTAATCTGCCCATTGACATTTTCTTTTTATTTACTTTTGAGATTTTTACAGATTGTGAGGTAAGAGAAAATTTGATAGAAATAAGAGAAATCAAAAAATGAAATTGCTCAGGTAAATTTGCATCAAAACAACTAACTTTTGTGGTGTTTTTGTTGGTGCTTTTATTTCAATTCAATATCTTTATTACATCCAAAGATATTCAAGAGGTGGGAAGTTTTAGAAAACCCTGTATGCTGTATGTACATAACCATGATCATCAAGATTTATAATTTTAGTGGACCATGATCTTTATTCTTTGGTTAGTAACGCAACGCAATGAAACTGGCTTGCTCTAAATTTATCATAAATCTAGATGAACCTACTATTGGTATAAAAGAATTTTAATGGTACAACATACAAAAGATTGTTACGATCTCAATTAAAGAATGCCATGGACTGTATGACAGTTACGATTAACATTGTTTATTTACATGGTTACCAAAGACAGTTTGTCACATTTATTGACATAAACAATGAATCTTCAATGAAATAAATAAGACAAAGAATATCTTTTGAAGTATTGACTTTAGGTATAGGACATACTTAATAAAAAATAAAGTAATTCAACAGCCGAATCCCATGGCACAGGGGCACAGGGGGTGCCGTTTGAAAAAATGGAGTTTTGCATACTTGAAATTTTCCAAACTTGACATAGAATTTTTAACACCCTGTATAGTGATAATGATACTTATCATGTTAAATAGATAGAATAGACCTCCTTCATATTCGTACCGAATCTCAGCTCTCTAGATACAAAATGGAGTTCTCAGGAATTTTTTTAAGAAGCACCCGCTATGATCGAAATTTTTCAAAAAGAATTAATTACTTTAGAACAGACCCTTAAAACATCGAATGTCTTATGTCGATGTTAAGCTATGTTATAGGTGATCCAGAATATGGCATCAAAATGGTGGTGTTCCATTTAAAAAAATCAAATTGCCATGCGTTGCAAGTGTTTTGGGACACCTTGTATAGTTGAAAGTATTTTTTGATTGTAGAATTTGCGGTGTTGTACATAATGGCGTTTGAATTGATTTCCTAGCTGGAAGGGTTCAGAAGTTATGGACCGCCGTCGCCTTCTTGACTCACCCTGTATTATCGTTCAAAATTCAATTGCTTTTAACGTCATAAGAGGTGAAAAAAGTTGGTGCCCTCTCTTGAAATTTTTTTCATAAGTTTAGGCTCATTTTACGACATACTCATCAATTTTCAAATTTTGACGATCTGTCAAAAAAATCCATTTTGATTACATTTTTCAAAAGCTAATTTTTTATGTGTCCGATGGTGTTAAAATACAATTTGGCTACCTTAAGAGAATAAAAAGTTGACTACCGTTACTCAAAATCTAGAAGTCCTAAAAAATTTCTGACGATGCCATTCAATTGACAGCTGTCAGTAATATAAAAGCTCCAAGTGAAATTTAAACAGTGCAATATTTCTGTAATTTAACCGACTTCGAACTTCTTACCGTTTAGAAGATGCCAGTGGTGAGCAGTGAAAAAGGAACCACCCTGTATATACCGGGTGATTCAATTTGGTATTCGCCCCCCCGTAACTATTTTATTGCAACAGGAAAATATATAAAACCATATATATTTGTAAATTGCATGACAAACTCCATGAAGTGACGTCAATAAATCGTCAATATGATGACATTATGTCAAAATGACGATTGTCAACTTTTTTTCTTCAAATGACATGCTGTATATTTCTTAGCGGATTCTTGTAGACGTTTTTTTCTACATTTAATTATGTAAAAAAAGTTCACAGTTTCACTAGAAAAATTCCGAAAAAAAATTTATTTTATTAGGCATAATTTGAAAGTTTCTTGTCAATAAACGTAGTGAGCCGTGGAAAAAATTGAATTATGGTGTTGCCTAATGTCACACGAAGGGTCCTGTTTTTCAAAAATTATAATTGATTTACCTGTTAGATCGTTAATAGTAATAATGTTATTGTTATTCACTAGTTATAGGGTAAATGGGGTATTATTGTTATTAAAAGGGTAAGTAATAATAATTCTTTGAGAAACTACGGTCCTTGCGATGTGAGTGACTTAGACTACACTATAATTAAATTTTTTCCATGGCTAACTACTTTTATTGACAAGATACTTTCAAATTATGCCTAATCAAATCAATTTTTTTTTCGGAATTTTTCTAGTAAAAGTGTAGACTTTTTTTACATAATTGAATGTAGAAAACAAATGTCTACAAGAATCCGCTAAGAAATATACAGCATGTCATTTGGAGAAAAAAAATTGAGTATCGTCATTTTGACATATGTCATCATATTGAAGATTTAATTACGTCATTTAATAGAGTTTGTCATGCGATTAACAAATATATATGGTTTCATAAATTTTTCTGTTGAAATAAAAAAGTTACAGGGGGGCGAATACCAAACTGAATCACCCGGTATATATATATATTCTTGAAGGAACTTGAACGCTCTAAAACTCTCTTCCTGACGACTTTTCTGCAAAACCAAAGACTGAGGAATTAGAAGCAAAAGTTTGTTTTGACAATTGCCGTCTTTTGAGACCGGATATCTCGAAACCGGTGCATTTTTCCTTAGTAATATATAATAGCACAGTTGTAGAAAATTTTATAGGCTTTCATTTTCATACAAGGATTTTTTCGCTAAGACGCACCATTTTCGAGTTATAAGCGAAAAAACAAAAAAAGGGACCTTTCCACCCCCCTCCCCCCCCCTGAAGCGGACGGGTTAGGGGCGGGGACTTTTAGTATGTTTACCTCCTAACTACCCCCAACACATTCCCGAAGAGAAAAATTCTCCCCCCTTCCATGCTCTCTACAACCCCTTCATTGCCTGGACTATTGTGCATTACTGATAAATTACTATACATTACTGTACACTACTTATAAATTATTATGCCCGTATTGTACATTACTATAAACTACTCTTCATTACGGTAAATTACGAGGCAGTGTACAGTACATGTACAAAATTTTGCTGGCTCCTCGGTTTTATGGTGATTCCTCGGTTTTTGCAATTTTGCTGGTAAATTGTGAGTTTTTTCAAAAAAAATTTAAGAGCCAGAAAAGCTTTAGAATTGATTGTATAAACAAATTACCAACATTTAAAAACATAAAAAACTTAAAGAACAAATAACATTAGGATCATCCTGTATAAGAGGGATCCGATTTTTGGATAATGTTTAAAGTACCATCAGGAGTTGCCTCCTGGTTTGCAACAATACTGTAAAAAATTTTAGAATCCTGCGATACACCATTCGGAAGATATTAAATAAAAACGATTAAAAATGAAGAACTTTGGCGGCTTATAACATCAAGAGGAATCACAATTGACCTAAAAATTTTTGCACCAAACCTCATCATTTGAACAGTAGATTATGTGGTATGAAGGATGTGGTGTAGTTCAGACTCACCCTGTATAATGTGTGATCAATTTTTCCTATCTAGTTGCTCTTGCCGTGAGACGTAGGGCGTAGATTGCTGAAATTATCATTGAAAACCGAATCTGACAGTGACGTTATCATATAAAACCCACCGTCTGCGCCCTACGTCTCACGTCAAAGACTACTAGATCGGAAAACTTTTTGACCACCCTTAATAATCTCAATTGCAGTTGCAAATTGCTGAGAAGAACCCCGAGCAACGTTTGCATCGAATTCTTCGGAAAAGGCAGACAAACTTTCGACATCCTCCAAGTGCTGCCGTTCGATTCCGTACGGAAACGCATGTCGGTGATTATAAGAGACCCGAACAGCGGCGAGATTATTTTATACTGCAAAGGGGCGGATTCCTCCATCTTCCCCAATTTGAGTCCGGTGGAAGACGATTCCGAGCAAAAAATTATCATAAACAAAACCCAACAACATTTGAACAATTACTCGAGAGACGGTTTGAGGGTGCTACTGATGGCCAAAAGAATTTTAACCCCCGAAGAGTACAACGAGTGGAACGAAAAACAACAAGAAATCAATTTGAGCCTCGACAATGTCGAGAAGAGGATTCAGGAGAATTACGCGAGGATCGAGAGTAATCTTTTGCTATTGGGGGCGACGGGGATTGAAGATCGCTTGCAAGAAGGGGTGCCCGAAACGTTGTCTTCTCTAATGGCGGCCGGTATTGTCGTCTGGGTTTTGACAGGTGACAAACCGGAAACCGCAGTTAACATAGCCTACTCGTCGAAATTGTTTTCACCCCAAATGGAGCTGTTGAATTTAATGACGAGATCCAAAGAAACTGCCGAAAGTACAATAAAATTCTATTTAGCGGAAATAGAGAACGAAACTGCGGTATCTACGTCGTCACGTTCAATTCGACCAATGAGCCGCGCCAAGACGAGGAGTAAAGCACTGGTGGTCGATGGAAAAACTTTGACGTTCATCCTGGACAGGAGGGCCAACTTAACGAAACCGTTTTTGAAACTCACCACTTATTGCAGTTCGGTTTTGTGCTGTCGAGCCACCCCTTTGCAAAAAGCGTACATAGTTCGTGTGGTTAAGGAGGAATTGAAAATGAGAACGTTGGCGATAGGGGATGGGGCTAATGATGTGTCGATGATTCAAACTGCCGATGTTGGTATTGGTATTTCGGGACAGGAGGGGATGCAGGCTGTGATGGCGGCGGATTTCGCTCTCTCCAGGTTTAAGTTTCTGGAAAGACTGCTTTTGGTTCATGGACATTGGAGCTACGATCGTCTTTCGAGGATGGTGCTGTATTTCTTCTACAAAAATGCGGTTGGTAGAATTGTTTTGCGAAGGAAAAACTAAAAATTACGTTTTTGCTTCAGGCTTTCGTGTTCTTGACGTTCTGGTACCAGTTTTATTGTGGTTTTACTGGATCCGTGATGATCGATCAGATGTACCTGATGCTTTACAATCTGTTGTTTACTTCGCTACCTCCTATAGCCATTGGTAAGTGAGATTTGTTTTAATTGATTTTGAAAACAGACATGATAAGTCTCAAATAATAGTTTTTAAAATATGCGAAATCACAAAAAAACCTGATCAAATTTCTGAAAGTTTCCAATTGAACTAGTAATAATAATCAACATTAATATAACAAGACTTTGATTTTTTATCGGATAAATTTTCTAAAGTGACGACAAACTTTCGTTTGATGATTTTGCGAGTTGAATTGGGCATTTATATTCTGATTAGAGCCCGAGAGCTTTAGCTGGAGGGCTTTAATCTCCGAATATAAATGTCCAAACTCAACGAGCAAAATGATCTAAAACGGACTTTGGAAAATTTTGCCAACAAAAAATCAATGGTCGCGTTATATTTGCCAAGATTATTTCCAGAATCCCGTTTGTTTTTTTTCTTCATTTTGACATTTACATTTAGCTGCTCTATATGCATAATATGATCGTATAGTTACCTACTTTGATAATTTTTAAAGGCTTGAGTTTATTTATATTTTGCTAAAGGTTTAGTTTTCCATGCTCTTGGCCAGATGGATGTTCCATAGATAAGTAAATATCGAAAGTTCATCGCTTGAACTCAAAATCTTCAAACCGATTCACATATAACGGATGTCCTAAAAAAAACCGAACGAAATATTTTTGGTAATAACTCGTGCATTTCTTACCCGATTTGGATGAACCTGGCCTTAAATTGAAGCCAAGGAATCAGGCTTTCGAACTGTCTAAAAAATTACGACAGATGGTGCTGCAATAGTTCTCTTAGTGATACTTGTCTCAAAGGTTCATTTCAGGGGCGTGGGGATTGGTCAATTATCAACCAATCGTTATGAGACTCACATAAGTTTGAAGGTCGTTCATTTTTCTTTAAGAATCTTTTTTCAGAAGTTAATTTGGTTCACGCATTGACTTTCTGTGATTATTTAAAAAATATGTGTTTTCACATTTTTTCATGCAGAATGACCATGACTAAAGTAACAATGAAGCAACAAGAGCTTAATTCTCAGTAATAGCCTTTAAATTTCCTCCAATTCGCATCCGCTTGGATTTTTCATTCAATTAGATCCACTATTACTGAAAATTAAGCTGAAAATGCATCACTGTTACTTCAGTTATGGTCATTAGGCGTGAAAATAAGGGAAAACATATGAATAACTTACAATTTTCAGAATGGATGTAAGGTATATGCAAAAGCGAGCATAATTTCGAGTAATTTACAAATGTTTAGCTAAAGATGTAAAAATATTGCTTTTTTACAAAAACTGAAACGTGACATAACCCCTTTTTGCTTTGACAGTCAAGAGAAACGTCAAAATTTAATCAGTGTCGTCCCGTTGCTATGACGACTCCAGAGAACAATAAAATTTAACCGAGATAAACCTCGTTCATTGGTTAAGAGTTTGCATTTGACTGTTTTTTTTATGTAAGTTTTACAGATGATGGAAATAATCGAAGGAAAAAATATTTCGGAAAATTTTTTCGTTTCATTCAGGGGTTGAAAAATTATTTGATCGCGGTTGTGTGTTCAATAGGAATAAAAGCGTTTAAAAAATTAAATTATAAAAACATAGCGATACCCAGGTCAAATATTAACAAAATATGACAAAACCTTAACCAATAACATAAAAGTCTTTGGGATTCGAATTTATTTAATTTAATTTAGTGTTGGGAAATTACCTGTAAATTAAAAACAGTTCTTTACCGGTAAATTAACCGGTTAAATTACCGCTCAATCTTACTGGTGGTAAATTATGATTTTTTTGCAGATTTGGATTTGATAACAAAATATGCATAGGTTTGACCTACCCTGCTAAGTCTTATTAAATCATTATTTATGCGGATCGCAACAAGAACTAACAAGTCGTTTACCAAATTTTACTTATGGCAGGGCGTTTTTAGGTTGAGAAAACGTTAAATTTGGCGCCAAATTCAAAAATCGAGGAATATTTCCTCAACATCATTTATTCCTTCCCGGAAATATTCTCATTTTGGACACTTTCCAAAATGGAAAGTTCCGTCTAGCCATCTCTACTTTATTTACACATTTTTGTCGAAAGAAATATGATGTATTTGGTAGTTTTGAGAAGGTAACGCCGCCGCCTTGAACTCATTTAAAGTAAAATCGAAATTTTCAATCGAAACTTTCCGGGAATTTCCAATAAATGGGAATTTACCCATCTCTATTTTGGCACTTCAATTTTGAAATTTTAATTATAAATCCCTATTTTTCACATTTCCGTACGAAAGGCCTTCAAATTCTGTTTTTAATAATGTTGTCGCACTTGGCAAAAACCTAAAAATTTCAAGATTGATTAGCATCGTCTCTGTTAGCATAAAGTGACAAATGATTTCTGACGTTGTTAACAGTTGTTAAGCTTAAAAAGGGAGACGTGAAACGTAATGTGAAAATGTGATATGTGTGTGTGCCATAAAATGATTAATTCGAGTTGGTAGAATTATTTGTCAAGGATTCACCGTTGGGGAAGTTCCTGTGGCCTCACTGGCTGCTGTTTTTAACATTTTGAAGCTTTATGACATTATATGAGTCGGTTTGCCCGCTGCGATGCGTTTCACACATCATAGATAAACCTATAATATATACGTTATAGAATGCAATGTCCCGTACTTCTTAACGGATCATTGTTTGCGGCGCCCTCTGGCGGATATGAAGACCCGATGGAGGGAAATTTAAATTTAATTATAACTCAAAATTGTATACATGTGTTGTGTATTGCCTAAAATTGAACACCAAACGTACTTGTTAGTAGATTTATAATGTTAGGAGGAAATCATACATCTCAACTTTATAATATATCCAGCCACATACTAGACACTAGACAGCCAAACTTTCGAGAGGACGAATGATGACTTCTTCAATCAAGTTAATAGACGAGTTAATAGACTTGTCCTGGCTTTGTTTTTCAATTGCGTTACTGTGACGGTCATGTGAACCTACCAACATGCCATCATTTCATCTCGAAATGTCATTTTTCTTTTAGTCAGACGAGCCCCTGCTCTTCGACGATAGTAAGAAGCTTGCCGATAAAGGGCTTTTGCTTCAGCGAGGGCTCAAGTCAAAAGATCTGTTAACACAAATGCTGCTAAGTAGTCCTAAGGCTGAAACAGAAGAAAATGCCATAATTAGTTACATTTGCCCATAAGAGAACAGTATCTACACAGAACTAAGGCAAAAGCAAAGAGAACCTAATAGTCGATAATGTGACTTCTGGACTCATCTTAGATGAATTCTCCTTTTAATAATAATTAAAGCAACAGGAGATGATCCCCTTACTTGAATGTCTGCGCAAATTTTTCCTTAAAGGTGACACTGGCAGGTCTCCTATTCTCTTGGTGGAAAGATTCGACTTCCACAAGTCCCTCTTCCGTTTTCTTATTTCTTAGGCGAGGAACTAGAGACTACTGTATTCTGTGATAGTCGTGGTTCATCAGAACATCGTGTTGTAATTAAAACCATAGTCTAAAACATTATACATATTGTAGATATAATATCAGCAATAGAATCTGAGGATAAAAAAATTTCTTCATCGCACTTTTCCAAGACTCGCCTTTGCTCACTAGGATCTTCGCTATTCGTTCATCGCCCGATTTTTTGGGTTTTTCTCTTCCTTTTTTCACCTTTCACCTGTGTGTTCTATATTCCTTTTGCTAATCTTTCTTCTGGCATTCTTGTCATGTGCCCCCACCAACCCAACTGCCTTTTCTTTATGATTCGTTCCACCGATTCCACCCCAATTCTGGTCTTATAGCCGCGTTTCTCAATCTATTCTTTCTTGTCACTCCCATTATCCTCCGCAGAAACTTCATTTCACACGCTGTGATCATATTTTTGTGCCTATCCATAGTTATAGCTTGGACAGACCATGTAGAGTCACAAACAAAGAAGGCCTGCGCGTCCTTATGGATGTGTAGGCGTTTCTCCGGCTCCACTTGGGGACTAAAACCGCAGGTGGCGTACTGGTTATACACAACCGTCGTGAGGCCTCTGGTCACGTACGGCGCCCTGGTCTGGTGGCGCTCCACGGAACGCGCTAGTACCAGGAGTGCCCTCGGGCGAGTGCAAAGGCTGGGATGCCTAATGGTGACCGGTGCTATGAGAACAACTCCCTCAGCAGCCTTGGAGGCGATCCTGGCCCTGGACCCGCTGCACCTCAGAGTGCAGCATTCGGCCCGGGCCTCAGCCTTCAGGTTGCAGGGGATAGGAGAATGGCGAGCGGGAAGTGAGGGACATCGAAGTGCACTCACTCTACCGGGCGCGGATGAGGCTGTCTTGCAAATGCGCAAAGACAGGATAGAGCGTCGGTTGCGCTTTAATGACCCATATACAACCAGGATCCCCTCTAGGGAAGACTGGGGCGAGAAGGGAGAAAAATCGCTCACACCGCGTGGCCTAGTCTGGTACACAGACGGGGCCAAAAACGATCTGAGCACCGGCGCAGGATTCACTGGGGGGATGTCAGAGGGACGAGTGAGCGTACCTCTTGGCAAGTACCCCAGTGTATTCCAGGCGGAAATATACGCAATTCTGGTGTGCGCTGAGGAGAACCTACGTAGGGGCTACTCTGGCAAGTACATCTACATCTGCAGCGACAGTCGGGCGGCGCTCGGGGCTCTGAACTCCGTGGAGGTGAGATCCGGCCTCGTTAACGACTGTCGAGACGCATTAACGAAGTTGGCTGGAAATAACAATTCGGTCAACCTGGTTTGGGTTCCTGGGCACTCAGGAATCGCTGGCAATGAGGTAGCTGACGAACTGGCAAGGGAGGCATCGAACATGCCATACCTGGGACCACAACCAGCACTCGCTGTGACGGAGAGTGCGTTGCGGAAGGAGCTAGGAAACTGGCTCAACAAGCAATTTCACTCACACTGGGAAAATGCACCGGGGATGAGGCAAGCGAGGGCCTTCATTTCTCGGCCCTCCTCGCCAACAGCCCAACGGTGGTTTCTCCAGTTAAGCCGAGAGCGGCTAAGGAAAGTCGTGGGCGTCCTGACAGGGCACTGCGCACTCAAACGACACCTTCATCTAATGGGACGTTCTGAGGAAAGCACTTGTAGAGTGTGCGGAGAAGAGGAAGAAACGCCTCTTCATTTGCTAACCGAATGTGGCCCGCTCACAAAAGGCTTAGGGAACTGGGGGCTGCATACCCAGCCCCCGCGGAAATATACTCACTCTCTGCAGCGGATGCACTGGCCTTCATGGAAGGGACGGGGCTTCTGTAGAGAAGAGGTTGCAGTGCGGGCATAATGGATCTTAAGGTCTGAATGCAGCGGACCCGTAAGGGAACGCACCGCAGAATCGAAATACGAATATACCTTGATAATAACATTTTTCTAAATGATGTAAATTACCTGACGTACTTCCTGTTACGGGAAGATAGTAAGTAGATAGGTGTGTTGGATTTTATCT
This sequence comes from Pycnomerus fuliginosus, assembly GCA_963924575.1. Taxonomy (NCBI): domain Eukaryota; kingdom Metazoa; phylum Arthropoda; class Insecta; order Coleoptera; family Zopheridae; genus Pycnomerus; species Pycnomerus fuliginosus. The sequence continues at coordinate 25,621,053 of OZ004622.1, forward strand.
TTCCTTAAAACCTTTCTCAATCCATTGTCTTTCCATAGATCCTCCTTATACCTTTGCAAAAGACGGAGAAGTTTTGTCACGGAGAAGCGACATCGACTGTTGGACTTTAGGGATTAAAATGTCAAAAGGACAATAATTTTTCTATGCAAATCAAAGAGGCTCACGACCAAAGCCAAAACACTTCACTACCATACACGATAAATCCGTTTTTCGAATAAAAACAGTAAACGCCAAGACGTAAAGCAAAACAATAAGTTCGTCGTGCGCAAAAAATCGTTTCACTTAACTTCACGTCACCGATTTCCGTGATTTCTTGTGTTTACTATTCGCGAAAATCAGCAAAGTGTCTGACATCTGGTGGCAATACTTTAACTACACTGAGAGACAGGATACGGAAATACTTTTAACCGTCCGTCATCAGTCAGTTGTCAGTTGCGAGGTTAGGTAGTAGTTTTGTTAGGAGACATCCTCTCGCTGACTCGAAATTTTGGGAATAATTCTGTGGAATTTTACGTTTTGTGTACTTAAGTGGAACACTGTAAATCCAGGAAAACTTGGCTTTTAAAAAATCCACGTGTCGATGTCACTGATGTCATCAACTGACACTGTCGGGCATGTCACGCTAGAATTCTCACTTCCGGCTCCCCAATGGGGTGAGACCGCCATTTTGTGGTTTAGCAATGCCGTCTATTAGCAGCTGATTTTCGCGAATAATGTAACTATGAAAATGTAACATATGCAACCAACATTTGCATAAAACATGTGGCGCCCTCTCTTAGATATGAAGACGCCGTTCCACTTACGCCGTACAAGCTATCCTTCTATTTAGTAGATATATTATAGGGTTATCTATGGTTGCACATGCGTTGGAGGTCAGGGAGTTTTTTTGGTTTATTAGGTTTATCAGGTTAGGATGACATTTATGACATTGTCAAATTAGTCAAGAACGTTGTATAGATATATTGTCGTATATAATACAACAAATGGTCTCAATGTTGCCGGCAATTTTTGTCGCTTTGATGCAACAAGCAGGCGAGTTTCAGTCAAGTGACAAAACTTACCAAGATATTGATACCATGAGTAGTATGCCGCAAAACAATTCAATGACGTGACGTTTCTCTTTTTTGACTTCTGCCTGCCAATCACCGTCACCTATATGTACAAATTGTCATATTAATCACGCTGTGATTGGCTGAAGCGGTTAATTCGTCACTTTTGATTGGTTTATAAAGTAAAAGTTGAATTGTCGAAATCATCCCTCATCACTATGGAAGGCTGGTTCGGGCATGTTCAGTATTTATTTCTATTGTTACACTGAAATATTCTCAAATGTCATGTCATCTGTCATAAAAGACCTGTAAAAGATTAACCTCCCATAATTCCGCGCACTTTTTAATATGGTCAATAGGTACCTTAACTTCATTTCTTAATTTTGATTTTCACAAAGAATATTTCAAACTGATATACAGGGATGTCCAAAAGTTTGGAACGGGGCAATTTGTGACCAGACCAGTGGTATTACGCTAAAAATTTTTTTGCCTCTTGAAATGGCTGACCTTGACGCACATTTTGGGTAGTTCTGATATTTTTTAGCTCGTGTCATTTTCGAACAGGACCGGATTCGGCCATTTTTTTAACGGACACCCCACCTTTTTTAATCGATAATAATGTTAATGTGGTGATTGTTAAACCTGCTGTGAAGTTTTCTTTTCTGATACTTCAACTGCTGATTTTTAAAAAAATGCCGAAATTCGGAGAAAATCCACTTTTCATTCTCGCAGTAGCCCAAGAAACAAAAGACAGTCGATTGCAACGTAGATCCAAAATCGTTTGATTTAATTTCATTGTTAGATCTTGACAGTGGCAGACGTCATTCAAATAAATAAATTGGCGAACTAAGCGATTTTATACGGCTTTGGAGAGATTGGCCTGTGTTCGGGGTAGTTCTTGGATTCGCGCCGGAGTGTCCTGATGAGGTTCCGGACGCATGCAAATAATAAACAGAAATGATAATTTTATATCAACAGGTGCACCAGGTAAGATACGAAATTACTCTTCAAATTAATGTTTAACAGTTTTTAGATACATTTGCGTAAAAAATCAATTGTTGTCAAAGAAGTACATTATGATAGATCATCGGAGAAAACAACGACGGCGACGCCAACACGAAGAAAGTTGCAGAAACTAGTTAGGTAGTGGTGATCTTAAATGGCGTTTAGAAAAGCTGCAATGTCGAGGACACAAACCAATAAATTCAATGTATTGGTATCCATCACATTGGTATTATCCATCACATTATTAACTGAAATGCATCATAATTACGCCAAAATAATAACAATCTTTAAAAAAACTGCGTTTTAAAAACCACTTTTTCGTAATTCTGATATTGGATCTAGGAAAGCACAGACACAGGTGAAGATGTGGTATTATTTATTAGTGGGGAGGTTAAAGAAAAACCAAAAATAACTGCAATTATGTAGGTATTTGACTCAAACCAATTGTTCGAAGTGCTCGCCATTAACTTCTTGGCAAAAGTGAAACCTTTGTATGACTTCCTCGGAAACGTTGGCTAACATTTGCGGGGTTATTAAATTGATTTCATGCCTAATTCGATTTTTTAAGTTCTCTAGATTTTCCGGTCGATTTTTATAGACTTTTGATTTTAAGTGTCCCCAAAAGAAAAAATCTAAAGGAGTTAGATCTGGCGACCGAGGTGGCCATTCAATTTCTCCTCTGCGCCCTATCCATCTTCCACTTAAGTACTCCCTGACCGTTCTAGCAAAATGAGGCGGTGCACCATCCTGTTGCAACCATAAATCGTTAAAATTTTGTTCATTTGGGAATAAGGCTCTAAGGGCCGGAATAATTCTTTCTTGCAGTAAATTTAGATATAGATTGCCTGTTAAATTCCCGTCTATAAAGAATGGACCAATTATGTGGGGTCCGATGATTCCTGCCCAAACATTAAGTTTTTGGGGGTGTTGTGTATGATGTTCCAAAATCCAATGAGGGTTTTCCAAAGCCCAATATCTGCAATTGTGACGGTTTACTTGGCCGTTTAAACAAAATGTGGCCTCATCGGAAAACATAATATTTGTTATGAAATTTGGATTTTGATTTGTCGTTTCGACCATCAATTCACAAAACTGCACTCTGCGGTTAAAGTCTTCTGGAATCAATTCCTGAACGTATTTGAGTTTGTAGGGTCGAGCACCTGCTTTTTTTAAAATGCGCCCCACAGATGACCGACTTATGTCGAAGTTAATAGCCATTTCATTCGTAGTCACATGAGGGTTTTGGTTAATAGCCTGCAGCACATTTTCTTGATGTCCTATGTCAGTTGCTGTTCTTGAACGACCAGATCTTGGCAGGTCTTTCACACTCATTGTCTCGAAATATCGCTTGTAGGTCTTAGTAACCATAGACCTTGATATCGGAGGTAATTCCGGATGAACATGGTTGAACAGGTCACACACTTCTTGATAATTACAGTTTATTTCAAGGGTTTAGTCCGTTAGATCGTAAAATGCAAATGAGTTCCGCTCATCCTCGACCTGACCGTCGTAAGTAACAGTGAAACCTGGTTATTCCACCACAGTCAACACAAAGTACCTACTTTTAAAAAGAATTGTGTTGAAATGAGTTTATGAGTGGTGGTATAGTTTCGCGCCCCTAGAGAATACTTTAACGGGTGATATATCCGTCTCTTCCATTTATATGTGTTAAACAGAGACGCGATAGTAGACACTCTTAGGACTGTACGTTACAACGTGGGTGAATTGCCAGACGTTGTGTAGAAAAAGACGGAGCTAACCTAGAGCGTTGTACCTGAACCGGACTGACCGGACTAAACCCTTGAAATGAACTGTACGTTTGCGATCGCCGTAACCAATCATCATTAAGACTTCTATCCGGTTTCCCTCTGAGAGACCCATATTGTCTTAAATAAGGAACCAAAGACCAACAGAAACAAATCCGAACGGAGAACAAATAAAGAGAAAAAGTAACGCAACACCAATAAGAATGAAACCAAAAATTAATAACGTTGAAACCCAATAATTAAGCCCAAATTAAAAGTTTTCGTTGATTAATTGATTAATTTGACACTAATTAATTATGAAGGACTAACAACAATGCAGCCAGTGTAGACGTGTTTGTTAGATAGGTACCTAGCTGGTTAGACTTTACGATTGTTACCTTGCCTCAATCGTTATTTGCAACTAAGTACCTAATTCTAAAATTTGACTAACTACTATCCTAAACTAAAAAACCTAAGATTCTTCAAAAGCTTGTAATTTATTTTAGTGTAATAAATAATAATGATGCCTACTATTTAAGGTAAGTACTTAATGGATAAAATGGCTCGTCCTTAGCTTCTATTTCCTGTCTAATAGGTATGTACATCATTCATTATCCCTTAAATTGCATCCTCTGCAAGATTTCAAATCACTAAACGTCACCACTAACTAGTTCCTGCAACTTTCTTCGTGTTGGCGTCGCCGTCCTTTTCTCCGATGACAACAATTGACAATTGACAATTGACAACAATTAAATTTTTACGTAAATGTATCTAAAAAAAACTGTTAAACATTAATTTGAAGAGTAATTTCGTATCTTACCTGGTGCACCTGTTGATATAAAATTATCATTTCTGTTTATTATTTGCACGCGTCCGGAACCTCATCAGGACACTCCGGCGCGAATCCAAGAACTACCCCGACCACAGGCCAATCTCTCCAAAGCCGTATAAAATCGTTTAGTTCGCCAATTTATTTATTTGAATGACGTCTGCCACTGTCAAGATCTAACAATGAAATTAAATCAAACGATTTTGGACCTACGTTGCAACCGACTGTCTTTTGTTTCTTGGGCTACCGCGAGAATGAAAAATGGATTTTCTCCGAATTTCGGCATTTTTTTAAAAATCAGCAGTTGAAGTATCAGAAAAGAAAACTTCACAGCAGGTTTAACAATCACCACATTAACATTATTATCGATTAAAAAAGATGGGGTGTCCGTCAAAAAAACGCTCAAAATGTGCGTCAAGGTCAGCCATTTCAAGAGGCAAAAAAATTTTTTGCGTAATACCAATGGTCTGGTCACAAATCGCCCCGTTCCAAACTTTTGGACATCCCTGTATGTATAAGGTTTCCCGAAATTAGTGGTCAAAACTTTACCAGTATGAACATAATTATGTCGAAAAAAGACTCCTAAGGGTCCCTATGAAAATGTTTTTTACTAAATATCTTCAAAACGGTTAAAGATAGCAACATGAAATTTGGTACCTTTACTAAGTCTTTGATGCTGAATTTACTACTGTGGAGAAAATTTTAAAATTTTGATCATAAGCGTCTCGTACAGGAGGGGCTTAGGACTAAACTTACTCAAACATTTTTGTAAGTAGTTTTTTCTCAAATTTGATTGCGGAATCTGAAAAATTGAGGGTTTTAAAGTAAAAATGGTACTCTTGTTTGACATCGATAGAATGCGCCCTTTTCAAAAAAAATGGCTTTTCATTGGTGCAGGGCTCCAAAATTTGTGACAGAAGACATCAAAAATACTGCAAACAAGTTTATTGGACCGTTCCTTATTTTATTTTAGAAAGAAAAGTTCATATGGACATGAGTCAAAAAATGCTTCCTATGGTCTTTCAAATGGGGTCTCGGAAAGCATGTTGTTTGAAGGACTCTAGCTTCCTTTTGGAAGTAAAGATACCAAATTTCACTTTGCTATCTTTAACCGTTTTGAAGATATTTTGAAAAAAACACTTTCAAAGTGATTTAAGGACTTATTTGTCGACATATCTTCATAGGGAAATTTTTTCATATTTTTCATAGAAGAATCTACTGGTAAAGTTTTGACCACTAATTTCGGGACAGCCTGTATAAATTCTGTTAACCTTTAATTTTGTCATTTTCCAACAAATATATGAGCAGGATAGGTCAAACCTATGCATATTTGGTATCAAATTGATGGTCATACAACGAGAAATCCAAATCAGCAAAAAAACATAATTTACCACCAGTAAGATTGAGCGATCATTTAACCGGTTAAGTTAACTCAACATTAATTGCGATTAATTTGTCTCCATAGCAAAAAAGATTGTCAACCCCTTAATTCTATAACTTTAACATCCTTGTTAGAGCACTATTATACCTACCAGTTTAGAAAAATTGATTAGTTATGTAGAGAGCGGATTTATATGCGAACATTTTTTGCCATATAGGCGCATCACTAAATAAGCACGCCAGTTATCAGTGTAGAAAAAAAACATTGCAAAAATTAACTCGGATGGCTTTTGATCCATGTGGAAATGATGGCACTCTTGTTCTTAGGCATGGCTGACAAGAACTGAGAGCAATTCGCTTAAAATAACTGCAAAAATCAACCCCCACTTTAACACCTTCCCCCCTTTGCCTATACATACACCTGCAAATAGGGAAAACCCTGTCATATATGCAATGAATACAGGTTGACCGGCTAGCAGGAAAGGGATGCAGAGGTAATAAAATAGGTAGGTAATCCATATGAAATCAGTTTTTCGAAGAACCGCCATAATTTTAAAAGTGGTTTTAGCACAAATCTTGTGAAATAAGCATAAATATGCGATGTTTCTCCAAATAAGCAAAAATGACAAAAAATGAGCAAATATGTAAAATATGCATTTAGCATAAAATCCGCTCTCTATATAAGTTTTTATCAAGAACTGCAAATGCTTCAACCCTTGAACGTATTAAATTTTCAAGGTGTTTACGACCAAGACGCGCCCGAAGATCTCCTGAGGGAGAAACCGTACCTGTATCGCCAGGGCCGCCTCGGCAAGGTCTACAAAACCTACTCCTTCTGGTTGACGATGGCGGACGCCCTCTATCAAAGCCTCTGCATTTTCTTCATCTGCCAAGGTGTGTATGCCGGTTCAGATATTGACATCTTCGAGTTTGGTGCCACGTGTACCACGGCCTGCATGTTCGTGATGTTGTTGCACGTGGCCGTCGAGATTCGATCATGGGTAAGAATTTGTGTTTTTTTTGTGGAAACGGTTTTTTTTTGTTTTCAACGAGTTATTTTCAGACGATAATCCACGTGGGCTCCATCGTGCTGTCAATTGGTGCCTTTTACGTGTACTCGTTCCTCTACAATTCCCTTTGCGTGAGCTGTTTTGGACTGCCGAGCACGTACTGGATAATACAGAGATCCACGATGCGGCTGACTTATTGGCTGATAGCGTTGCTGTCCTGCGTTGTAGCCATCTTGCCAAGGTATTGGTTAGATTATTTTATACGTTAAGTATTGAACCAATCCAAAGCAGCATTTAGTACACCAGTAGCCAATCAAATCCTGATTACAGTGATAATACTACAACGTCAACTTGACACTATTTGCTCGATACTTTAATTTATGAAATAATCTGCAAATACGATTCGTAGTCTCTTGGTTGCCTTGTTGAGTCTTTATGGATGCACTACCTGTCAAATGGTAGATTTTTTTCGGCCAAAGAGGACTCGAGCAAGCTCTCGTCCTCTTTTTTGACTAAAAAATCTAACATTTTGACTTGTAGTTGATAACCATTCGGACGTCAAAACCCGCGGCAATCAAGAGACTACTCGTCGTATTACTATTGATTATTTATTATACATTAAGTATTGAACCAATCCAAATCAGCATTTAGTATACCAGTAGCCAATCAAATCCTGATTACAGTGATAATACTACAACGTCAACTTGACACTATTTGCTCGATACTTTAATTTATGAAATAATCTGCAAATACGATTCGTAGTCTCTTGGTTGCCTTGTTGAGTCTTTATGGATGCACTACCTGTCAAATGGTAAATTTTTTTCGGCCAAAGAGGACTCGAGCAAGCTCTCGTCCTCTTTTTTGACGTCAACTTGACACTACTTACTCAATACTTTAATTTAATTGAAATTGATAAAAATATAATATTTTTTGGTAATTTTTGCAATGTTTCACTTCAATGACAATCTATGACAATTTGTCAAACTGACGCTAAATCTCCTCCGGCAGCGTTGCAAAATGGTTAAGGGCAGGGCCTGGAACTAGAGACGGCCATGGTTTGTTGCACCCCCACTTTGCCTACCTAACCGTCATAGTTTTTGACATATGTCAAAAGTGTAAAAAAACTTATTTCTATCCGGCAATAGAAAAATTTGTATCTTCCAGACGGTTGAAGATTAAGAAATCAAACTTGGAGGGTCGAAAGTACAAGGTTTGAGCTTTCGGCTGATGGCTCACTCGTTCGTGTCGACATAACAATATGGCGGACATTAATTTTTTTAAATGGCGTCACGAAATTGTCCACAACTCAATTTTTTCAAATGCGAGTACCATAATTTTATGTATCCAAAAGATGCTAAACTAAATTCCCTGTAGGCTAGTATTAGCATTCCCTATACCTATCTTCAATATTTTTGAAAATATTTGAAGTAAATATATTTGTGATAATTAAAAAAATTATCACAGCAAGCTTTGGATCAGAAAATAGTAACAGTTCATTCTACACCTTCAAAAATTTGTCTTAAAGCTTGCTGGGATCAATTTTTTAAATTTATACAAATACATATATGTATACCAACACTCCATCTCCGTAACAAATACATTTGTTTCAAATATTTTCAAAAATATTGAAAATAGGTGTAGGGAATGCCAATACTAGCCTAAAGAGAATTAAATTTTGCATGTTTTGGATACGTAATATTATGGTACTCGCATTTGAAAAAAGTGACTTGTGGACAATTCACAATATTTTCATTCGATGGTCGATGAATTGAGAGCTCCGTGTGTATTTTCGTTTAGCTGCTCAAAACGATTCTCTAAATATCCCTAACTGACACTTTAAAAGAGACACCCTGTAGAACTTCGCAAAAGTTATCAGAGGGTTGAATTTTTGTACACACGTTCCCTTGATAGTCCTAAATGAAATGCTAAAAATCCCCTAAAATCCGAGAAATGTTAAAAATGCTTTTCAACAAATATCTCCTAAAATATTGACTTTTGGACAAAATTTGAGCCCGTCTCATGCTCTACAAGAGGTGATATACAGGGTGTTCCTATATTCATAGTCCTAACTCCGCGACGTTATTCCTTGCATCATTTTAGGAAGAAAAGTTCCTATGAACATACGCCTGGAAATGCTTTTAAGGGAGGCTGTACCTCTTAAAAGGGGTTCTCGAAATTTCAGATTTCCGAAAATTTCCCGAAAATTATACTCAAGAGTGTTATAAAGAGCTTTATGTCGAGTTTTTTTCAGATTTTTAATAAGGTCAAAGGCGTGCGTTTCTAGAGGTGGCTACACTTTTTTGCAAATTTTTCAGTTGCAACAAAATCTTAATCTGTATTCTATTCCACACAAAAAAGGTGCTCTTATTGAATGTAGCTAGGACGTACCGTTTTCGAATAAAATAATCTTAATTGTTTAATGGTGCAAAAATTTGTGCGACTAACATTTTGTTTTATTTACCTTATTAGTGAAAATAGGGACGGGGGATGATTTCTCGCATCATTTTTGGAAGAAAAGTTTATATTGACATAATCAGAAAATGCTTTCTAAGGGACCATAGGGACCATAGCCTCCTTAGGAATTATTTACCCCTACATGTCCATACGAACTTTTCTTCCTATAATGTGTTTATTTTCACAGAAATTTTCGGGCTCTAAACAAATCAAAGTCATTTTAATCGAAAACGGTCTTAACGATTTTCAACAGAAGCATCAAAAGCAGAGATTACTATTCTACTATAATTTGTCGAGAAAAATGTCCACAAGAAAAGAAAATGCAAAAAAATATGTAAAGCCCCCCAAGAACGCACGTTTCTGACGTTATTAAAAATCTGAAAAAAATCGGAAAGAAAGCCCTTTTTGGCACTAATCATTGCTCCAAATTTCAAAATCTTGTTACTTACATTTTTGGAGAAATTTTCAAGACACTGATTTTTTGGGCATCCCTTTGAAGGGGCGTAGCTCCCCTATGAAACATTTCCGGGCATACGGCCACACGAACTTTTCTTCTTATAATAATGCAAAGAATAACTTCCCGGAGTTAGGACTATGAATTTAGGGACACCCTGTATAATATTAGAGCTCACTTCATTCTCTACAAAAAACTCTCCATTAGTTTTTCCATAGTCGACAGTTATATAATATAAAGCTTAGTCTATCTGTAAAAGCATCTGAAAATAATGAAGTTCAAAGGGCAGAGGCTATATTTTTTTGGATCGTCAAGAAATCTTGATAGAGAATGAAGTAAGCCTTAATATTGTATATTACCTCTTTTTTGAAAACTCAATACTTTAAGAGATATTTGTTGAAATGTAGTTTTTAACACTTTCTTGGTGGCTTTTAGGGGACTTTTAGTATTTCATTTAGAACTATAATAGGAACCTACGTGCAAAATTTCAGCCCCCTGAAGGGTTTTCCCAAAAAATGCTAAAATGACTGGAATAGTGTCCGAGAGGTCCGTCGCAGAAACCGAATTTGATGAAAACTTCCATGTAAAATCAAAGAGCGACAATATTGCAAATCGAAAAAATGTAAAAAATATTAAAATACCTACCCCATTCCACGTACTTAGTTGCATATTAATTATTAATGAAATACATATAGAAAAAACTATTAAAAATTTATTATTTAGGACTATCAAGGGAACATGTGTACAAAAATTCAGCCCTCTGCTAATTTTTCCAAAGTCAAATTCCATAATGACTGGACTGTGTGCTGACAGTAATTATTTTACAGATATCTACTCAAAGTGATGAAAACGTTCCTCTCACCAGATGACATCACTAGAGCAGTGATAGCACAACGGAAAGCTAAGAGAAGAGGTGAGGGATTTCTTGTTTCTTGGTCAAGGTCAACTTCTTCATCTTCCATATACAGGTATCGTTTAGAGGTGGTTGGGTAAATAACCGTATTTTAAAAATACCGATAGCCCTGTTAAAACTCACCACAAAATTTTATGGTTTCTTATGGTAATTCCGCTGGATTCCATTTAATACCGATTAGATTTTACGGAAGATACCATTTGAAGCAGTTAGGATTTGCTTAATTTTTTTAATGCTGAATTTATTTTTGCCTTTTTTTGTCTGGTCATTAAACTTTTTACCCGGAATAGTCAGCGTTAGAACACCTAATGGGAAATACCATTGTCTTAGAATTTTCTCAATTTTATTTATTACTTTTTATAACTTGTAAAATTGTTTACGTTTGATTATAGTTACCCACATAGTGCATAATTATACAGGGTGTCCCGAAATTAGTGGGCAAAACTTTACCAGCAGATTCTTCTATGAAAAATATGAAAAAGTGTTTTTTCTAAATATCTTCAAAAAGTGAAATTTGGTATCTTTACTAAGTCTTTGATGCTGCATTTATTACTGTGGAGAAAATTTTAAAATTTCGATCATAAGCGCCTCGTACAGGACGGGCACCGTTCCATGAGCTTCTTTACAGTATTTTGAAGTCTTCAATCACAAATTTTGGAGTTCTGAATCAATGAAAACTGAAAAGCCATTTTCTTCAAAAACAGTGCGTTCTAGCGACGTTCGACAAGAGTGCCTTTTTTACGTAAAAAACTTCAAATTTTCAGATTCTGGAATTAAATTTGAGAAAAAACTATTTGCAAATATGTTCGAGTAAATTTAGTCCTAAACCCGTTGTACGAGACGCTCATGACCTAAATTTTTAAATTTTCTAAACAGTAATAAATTCAGCATCCAAGACTTATTAAAGATACCAAATTTCACGTTGGTGGGAGGCTGATTGGCAGTCCTACAAGGACGTCCGAAACGCCTACAAAAAACTAGTACGCCAAAAGCAGAGGAAGGCTTGGAGGGACTTTTGCGGGGACGTTGAGTCCACCGCATCGGCAGCCCGTTTGCAGAGAGTTCTATCCAAGAGCACTAATACTCAACCTGGTAACCTCAGGAAAGAGGACGGTTCTTACACCTGTTCCGCCTCCGAAACTGAGCAACTTTTACTCCTAACCCACTTCCCGGGATGCATAACGTCAGACGCCCCTACGATATGGGCACCTGCCCCCCTCGTCGCCCCTTCCCCGGACGACTGGGGGGTGGTGGATGCTGTCGTAGACTCTGACAAGGTATCTTGGGCAGTACAATCATTCTCGCCATTCAAGTCGCCGGGTGTGGACGGAGTCTTTCCAGCCCTCCTCCAGTGGGGGCTGGATATCATTCTGCCACATCTCGTGCGCATTTTCCGGGCATGTATCGTATTTGGATACATACCGGAGGCTTGGAGAGAAGTTAAGGTAATTTTTATACCTAAGCCCGGCCGTAGTGACTATACGCTACCAAAATCTTACCGCCCAATCAGCCTAACGTCCTTCTTATTGAAGACGCTGGAAAGGTTGTGCGACAGATCAATACGGGAGAAGTGGCTTCATAAGTTACACCCGCAACAACATGCCTTCATTGCTGGCAAGTCGACCGAGACGGCGTTACACCAAGTAGTGACCCACATCGATCGATCATTAGCATTGAAACACTCTACCCTTGGGGCATTCATAGATATTGAAGGAGCGTTCGACAAGACCTCCTTCAACTCAATAGACACTGCACTCCACGGCTGGGGTATTCCCTCCGCTTTATGTGGCTGGATATCACACATGCTCGAATGGAGATCGGTTAAAATCGACAGTGGCAATGGAACCTGTTGGGCGCGGGTCGGCCGCGGCTGTCCTCAGGGGGGCGTTTTATCACCGCTCTTGTGGAATCTGGTGGCTGACTCTCTTATCCGCGCCCTAAACGATAAGGGTTTCACAACCATTGGATACGCAGATGACATTGTCATCTTAATAAGTGGCACCTCCCACGGAGTGATAGGAGGCCTTATGCAGACTGCACTCCGGGTAGTTGAAATATGGTGTCAGGATAGCGCCCTGGCTGTGAACCCTCACAAAACAGAGCTAGTCCTATTCACCAAAAAAAGAAAGACCGATGATTTAGAGGTACCTTCAATTTTCGGCGTTCCACTTAAGCTCTCGTCCGAGGTAAAATACCTTGGTGTTTTCCTCGACAGCAAGCTTACATGGAAAAAACACCTAAAGACCAAAACGGAAAAAGCGTGTCGAGCCTTTTGGCAATGCAGGTCAGCCATTGGAGCAACCTGGGGTCTCTCCCCAGGAATTGTTCTTTGGATTTACCAGGCAGTCATAAGGCCCATGCTTACTTACGGGGCAATCGTCTGGTGGCCGAGAACCCGACTAGAAACAGCAAAAAAGGACCTGAGTCATGTGCAGAGACTTGCCTGTCTCGCCATTACAGGTGCCTTGCGAACTACTCCCACTTCAGCATTGGAGACCGCCCTGAACTTGGCACCTCTTGACATCCATGTACAAGAGGTTGCCATCAGAACGGCCCTACGACTGAAGGCAGTAGGAATGTGGGGACGGGCGAGGATGGGAAGTCGTCACTCTGGCATACTCCAGGAGGTAATAAAGGACCTTCCGCTTCTGGAGGCGCCCGTGGACCGACGACTACCTACGTTTGGTTTTAACAAACCCTTCACCGTCCTTGATACAGCACCTCCGCCTGAAACGTTCTCAGCTCATTATGATGCTGTGATCTACACGGACGGAGCAAAAACAAAGTTCGGATCAGGAGCAGGGATCTACTCCAATAGTCTCGACTTAAATATAACTGCACCACTGGGAAAGTACGCCACGGTCTTCCAAGCAGAAACTGTGGCGGTCACCATTGGAGCAAAAGAAGCTATAAGGAAAGGTACCACAAATAAGAACCTGCTGTTTCTCACCGACAGCAGGGCCACCCTTCAGGCTCTGAGATGTAATAGGAACACCTCTAGCCTACTCCAAGATGCCCTCGATTCCTTGACGGACCTGGCCCAATTGAATAGGGTTAGTCTGGCATGGATTAAGGGGCATGAGAATACAGAAGGCAATGCGGTTGCCGATGGGCTGGCGCGGCAGGCGTCTCAAGAGCCCCTTGGCCCCGAGCCCGCTGTCCCGCTGGCCCTCACTACCGCATATGCCCTTATCTCTAACAGAAGCTACAAGATGGCTGCGGACAGGTGGATAAACTCACCTGGTTGTCGCCATTCGAAAATGCTAATGCCAGTGGTCCAACAGAAAACCACAAAATATCTTCTCAACCTACCCAGAGGTAAACTGCGCTTAGCCGTAGGTATACTTACTGGCCACTGCGGCTTGAATCAGCACCTTCACCGGATGGGCATTGCACAAAGCCCCATCTGCAGAGGATGCGAACTAGAAGACGAGTCTATGGAACACGTGCTCACACAGTGTCCTGTACTCGCCCAATTACGTGGCTCTCTCCTAGGGGAAGAATGGCCAAGTTTGGTCATGCTCGCTGGCGCCCCTCTCAGCACGCTACTCCAGCTTTTGCAGGAGGTTGGCTGGCTCGAGAGTTAGAGTGCGCTAGCGGGCTTGGGAGGCAGCACAATGGGCCAACTGTGGCCTGAGTGCAGCAGTCTGCTTTGGCAGGCCGCCCTCCCCCCCAGAATCCAGAATCCACGTTGGTATCTTTAACCGTTTTGAAGATATTTAGAAAAAAACACTTTCAAAATGGCCCATTGAAAGGGCCTTAGCTCCCTTAGGACTTATTAGTGCCGTAGGATTAGTCCGTCGGATAACTGGAGAACGAAAGCAGATATCGAGCTGAAATTTTCTACACGGGTGTACACCCGAAAAATCTCGGCGGGGATTGCTTTTGGGCCATATCGGGCCACAGGGGTGGGAGTTAGGGGTGAAAAACCGAAAAGCTATTAATTGCAATAACTCGAGAACTAGTGGACGTATCTTTCTGAAACTTGGCATGTACGTTCGACCCTCAAGCCTGTTGAAGCTGAAGGGGTGCTAATTTCGGGGGATGAAATTTAGGGGATGAAAACCACAAAAAATATGATAACTCCGCAAAGGGTTGCACGCATCTGTCGGAAACTCAACGTACACTCATATATCGGTGAAATCTTGCAGGGGATGCGTTTTTCGCAAAATCGAACAGATGGGGTGGAAATTAGGGGTTGCAATTTGAAATTCCGCTTAATAAGTATTGGTCGAAATTGGCGTCATTCGATAGCTTTCCATTAATGATTCAAAAAAGGTGTCATTCATATTTTAAGAAAACCCACCCTTATAGGCGCTACAACCCCTAACATGCAGAAACACAAAAATACGAGAACTCAAAAACTACTCAACGTATCAAGGCAAAATTTGGTGTATGAATTTCCAGTGACATTGTAGGCGGATGGACAAATTTTCAATAAGATCTAACAAGGGGGTTGAAATAAATATATTTTATTTATTTTTTCTGAAAACCAATTGATTTATTTATGAACAACTGAAGTCAGTAAATTAGCAACACCGGAAAAGTAAACTCATCCCTGTAAATCATAAAGGGGTGAAATCATGAGGGGTTGAAAACATGGATCTACAAATCACCGGAATTTTTCAACGAATTGAGTTAGGGTGGTGAAACTGAAAACACAACTTCCTTTAGGGCATGTGCGGATGGTGAAATAGGGGGTTGGAGTTTAGGGGTGAAACGTCCATAAAACCCTGCAATTTGACACAGAGAAGCAATATCTTCTGCGAAACTGTGACATCTTACACACATCTTCGAGAAGGGAAGAGTGAATTTTAGGAGAAAATTATCGAAGGGGATGAAAGTTAGGGGTGGAAATTCGAATTTTCAATGAATAACGTATAGTTGAAAATAATACCATTCGATAGCTTTCTATTGATGGTACAAAAAAGATCTTATTCATCATTCGCGAAAAACGACCCTTAAAGACAGTACAATCCCTTAACATGCCGAAACACAAAAGCGAGAACTCAAAAACTGCTCAGCGTATTAGTGCTGAATTTGATGTAGTAATTTACAGCGCCACTGTAGGCGGATGGGCAAATTTTCACTTATAATCTCATAAGAGCATTAATTCTTTCCGGAAATTTTTGGAGTGCATTCCAACAACGTATTAATCGGCCCGAGTGGAACACGAGGGCCCGATTACGTTGTTGGGATGCACGACTAAAATTTCCAGGAAATGAATTAATGCTCGAATGCAGATTCGGTAAGAAAATAGCAACGATACAGCCACAGAAATTGAATAGAAATGATTTTTGACATTTCATTTGACATAAAAATTTCCACTTATTAATTTCGTTTAGGTTGGTCTAGATAGATATCAAAAATTTCCAGGAAATCCTTGAGTTGCCATGGTAAACATACAGAAATCAATTTTTCTATTGGCTAATGATTAGTATCGTGCGATTTTCGTATATAATATCCCGCGTGTGAGGGATATTTCCGGAAATTTGCCCGCGCTGTTATACAAGTGCTTGTTGCAACGAAAACAGACCGAGCGCGTAGCGCGAGGTCTGTTTTCTTGGGGCAACAAACACGTGTATCAGACAGCAAGGGCAGATTTCCTTAAATATCCCATACACAAGGGATATTCAGCCAGAAAATCGCCTGAAGTAAATAAATTAAATAAAAAGTCATGCATTTATTGCAGTATGAAATAATAGGTAAATTAAGTTTTTCGTAATTATGCTTATTCGCGTCTCTTGAAAATTGCTGGGACGATTTCCTGGAAATCACCCCGACCCAGGGTGATTTTTTCCTGGAAATCACCCCGACCCAGGGTGATTTCCTGGAAATCACCCTGTCCTAGGGCGATTTCCTGGAAATCACCCCGGGTGATTTCCGTTGATATAAAAAAGTGAGGGCGATTTTCATTAATATCTAACAAGGGGGATGAAAAAGGGTTGAAACTGGAAATTTTTTCATGTAAGTGGTGGAATAAAATTATGGGGTTCGATAGATTTCGGTCAACCATTGAAAAAAGTCTTATGAGTCTTCAACCTAAAACCAACCCCTACGCTACTAACAACCCCTAAGCCCTAGCAAGCGGAGTAAATACATTTTATTTATTTTTTTAATTTCTTCTGTGATTTGTTTCGTTCGCAATAGGTAGGTATTTGCGTATTTCAACCCCCACAAAAGTTTTAATTGCATAATTTGGTTAGTTTCGTGTTTTATTTCGTAATTCTACTTAATCACACTTAATTTTCATTCCTCTTGACTTTTCATCCCCTTTCAGTTTTTCAACCCCGAGTGTTAATTTTTCAAAATTCGCCAAATTTTGTTTTCATTCCGGTAATTCTTTTCATTTACTCATTCCTGTTCAGTTTCTATTTTTAAATTTTGTAACAACATTTTTATAACATTTCGTCTTTTTGACACATCTGTGCGTTTGCGGAGGCACTACTACTAGGTGCAGATTGATAAAATCTGCACCCGATTCCACCAGTAAGACCAGCCGCCCCTACATACACATTAACTTGATAAACATCTACCGAGATATATATACCTACATCGCATTGATATACATCTTCCGTTGGCTTTTTTTCGACATATGTTCATAGGGACTTTTTTTCACATTTTTCATAGAAAAATCTACTGGTAAAGTTTTGCCCACTAATTTCGGGACAGCCTGTATATAAGTCTAGTTAGACCAATCAGACCACTACAGAATTTAGAAATTAGATTTTGCCATGGGTTGTAGCTGATGATGTCTCCTCCATATCATATTTATAATATATAATAATAACGGGTGTCCCAAAAAAAATGAGGGTTGACTCTAAAAGCCTCATCTTTTGACTACGTCCGGTACAAAATTGGGCAAAATCGGTTCAATAATAACAAAGCTATATCCAAAAATAAATCGTTCGGTTTTTTCTGGGACATCCTTTATAACCAAGGGCGAAAAATGAACATAACACACAATAATGATAGCAATAATGGTGCAGGTACAAGAGAAACGCGGTATACGCAACGTTTAATGGTGATTTTTAACAGGGGCTTAAAATAGATCTAAGTTGTTCTGTCACATGACGTCTTTAAGGTAAGTCATTTGTTAGTACTTAAAATTTGACAGATGCCTACTTCAGTTTATCAATAATTGTTTTAAATTTTGTTTTCAGAACCACCGATAATAGGCCTAAGCATAACGCTATAACAGCTGTGGGATAAGAAACCAGTGGCCTTAGTTCAATTTCTTAAGTGTAGTTGACTTGCATTTTTCTAAAGGCTGTGACGCGTATAAATATAAGGGACCAAATAAGTTATTCTTCACTCGATCTTTCTCCTTATTTATATGATGTACAATTATTTACTTTACCATTTTATTTTTAGTACGTTTTTGTGCCATTGTTTAAATCAATGTACTTATTAGTTACCATCGTGTTTACAATGTGTCATCTATTTTTTAATGTTCCTGATTTATTTATTTTATAAACATGCTTGCCAAGCACAAGAATGATGTTATTTTTTAATGAATTTCCATGACTGTGACAGAATTCTGTATTTTTTTTTCAAGTTCCAAGGTGCTATAGCGTAGACAATTGAAAATTTATTAATCTCAACAGAAACTTCTGCTCTTCAATGCCTTACTGATATTTTAAGTGGACTGTGTGATAGAGTATGATATTGTGTTGAGTTTTAATAGAATATAAAAGTGTTATATCGATTTGAATAATCTTAGATACTTACAAAAAATTTCGAAGATATATTTCTGTACCATTAAATCTGTCAGTATTATTAAAATTTTCTGATATTCTGGTGTTTTGCCTTGTTGTCTAATGTCTTTAAGTGCTTTTATGAGTCGTATCGAAAGTTTCGTATGGGTGTCAAAAAAATCTGAAAAAAGCCACCAAAAACGTAGTCACATACCAACTTTTTATCAGTTTTGGTTTCGCCAAAATTGACATAATTTTGCAATTTTATAGGGGATACCCCGTATATTTTTACACCAACAAGAATAAGTTTCAACCCTCCAAGTTGGTTTCTTAATGTTGAAAAACTTGGAAGATATTATAAAAACCTTTCTATTGCGAATTGCGAATCAATTTTTTTATACAAATTTTGACATAAATCTGACTTAGTTAGGCAAAATATGGATGCGTTGATCTCAAAATTCCATTTCAATTAACGAAGATGACGGCTACTTTCGGTAAAACAGGAAGTAACTAACTGTAAGGGGTTGGTTTTTCAACCTCCTTCGAAATGTTTCATCCCCCTTTGTAATTTTTCAACACCCTGCCTTTAATTAATAGCAAAATTGGCGTAATTTCGTTGAACGAATTTGGATTCAGTTTACATTTTACAATTTTTCAGTCCCCTTCGTAATTGATGATTTCAATAATTCCAGTGCATGAAGGGAGTCAGATCTAAAAATTTTCTGGAACTGTACAACCCTAATTTGTAAGGGCCTGTACTTTTGACAATCTGATCGAAATTTGGCAGGAAAGCAAAAACATTACATAACCCAAATCTTCTAGGGTTTATTTTTATTGTTAGAAGCAGTGTCAGATAAACGTACCGGAGGCTTTTTCGTGAATATTTTTTTTTCACTTTACTCAAAATTGCAAGCACCCGAAGGCCGTTTTGGGCCAATTCAGAGCAATTGCAAAATTTTGACATTTGTCATGTTTTCTGAGGTATCGCGTTGAAATCTCTTCTATCAACTCACCTGTTAGTAAAATTCCTTGCAAAACTTCCTCATACCAACATAAAATTCAAATTTTGACGTTCTGTCACTTCAATAGAAAATTAATATTAAACCCCCATAAAAGTCTAATTTGCATAATGGGAAACATAAACAGTCTTTTTTTATTACGCATTAAGAAAGAAGACACCAAAATACCTAGGGTTTAATCCATGGTTGCGATTTTCTTCACCGTTTTGGAGAAAATAATAAAAATCGGCGATGACGTAATTTATCCGTATCTAGTGCATTTGGTGACTTCGTTGTTTTCATGTTCATTTGTCGTCTGTCAGACCGGGTCTTTGAATGGTCGTGTTCAGCCGATACAATTGTTGTGCAACAGTTGACATAATTCGGCTGAATAATTGTGCGCTGCATACCATTGCAACAGTTGCGCATTGGTTGGCAATGGTATGTAGCGCACAATTTCAGCCCAATTATGTCAACTGTTGCACAACAGTTGTGTCGGCTGAACACGACCATTCAAAAACCCGGAGCCACAACCGTTTTAGATCCGTCGGCTGAATGCAGCCAATGTTGTCAAGGAGCGGGTTTTAAAATTTAAATCACCACTGTCCGTTTACGTTTTCTTCAGTTTTCACCGTGGTGTTCGCTATTTAGAGATGTCCATAGAGCTTACACGAAGGTTTATTTTGTATCTTCGTGTAAAAATACGGCAAGAAACAGCGAAAAGGTTTTTGTTACTGTGCACAGCTGTGCCTCAGAATGAAGCGATTAGAATAAAAATAAAATAAAAGAATATTACATATTTGAAAAGAAGAAAGAAAAGAAAGAAGAAAGAGAAAAGAAAATGAAAGAGAATGTCCATCATATACCTAAGATTTTTCTCGCCGCGCGTGCAACATTACAAAATTACTTGCGAAAGATTTTTCGAAGTTCCCTTTAAAAAACCTCTGCCTCCATTTTGCACGATTTTTCATACATTTGAAGGAACTTCGTGCGCATGCAAGATTTCATCATTTCATCAAAATTTCAGTTGTATTTAACAGCTCGCTGACATGCTGACATTGTTGATAACCTAACGACAGAAAACTACACCAGATTGGTATTTGTAACGTCACTACAGAGACAATTTGTAAAATCTAGCGACTCTTTTGCTTAACTTTCCTTTACTATAACACACTGGTGTGTATTATGGTGAAAGAGAATATATTTAGTTCCTCATTCCACAATTCGTTCATGTCCCCGATTGGCTTATCTTCGTGTTATATTTTGTAATTCTGCATAACCATATAGTTATATACTTAGTTATTTTTCACCCCTTTTGATTTTTCATCCCGCTTCGTAATTTTTCAACCCACTCAACGTCATTTTGTAAAATTTTAATTATATTTTCACTCTACGATTTTTCAACCCTATTCACAATATGTAGAGGAGGGTAGAATGAGATACAGGTTCCGTAAAGCTGATTTTCCCTGACTGTATAATGCAATGCTACAAACAGATTGGACGGAGGTGCTCTGCCTAGACTCAGTCAGTCTGTCCTGCGAAAAATTTTATGAAGTCCTCTATCGATTATTGGATATCTTTGTGCAATAGTGAAACACAGTAACTTTCCGTGTTGGTTTCTGACCTACCCAAGATAATTTTAGACGGGTAGCCTTGTTAAACTTTCCTGGTTTATGGTGTCGTCGGCGTAGTCTCAAACCAGGTGGCGCGTTTTTCTTATAAGAGTCTCATAGCCAGTGATGTAAAATGACGGTCACGTAACATCGTGACGTCATGACCAGGTCATATGACAGTAATAAATGACCATAGTTAATAATAATAAAATTAATTAATGACAAGTAGGTACTGTTAAGGTTGCGATTTATTACCACGCCACTGGTTATTACCTTGTATTACTTTCCGATTTAATTAGTACGCCACTGTTTGCCTGACCACGTGATTCATGTGTCAACGGTCGAGGCCTGGTTTTCCGGCTCTTTCTCTCTGCTGCGGTCGGTCGTGGCGTGTGCATCGTCTCGTTTTGCTAAAGGTTAATTGGAAGTAATTGACGAACGGTGGAAATATACCGGTTTTGTTCATATGGCTGTATGCCCAATAAATCCGATTAACTAAAATATGGTTCCAGTTTGAGGAACGTGGCTTAGGCCCAAGAAAATAGCTAACGAGCACATGTTCAATATCTGCGACGTGAAATAAATTGTGAGTACAAGATGGCCGGTTGTTGCAATTCTAATTATTTCTTCCAGCTCTGTCTTTCTGTACTGTCTGTACGAGAAGTACTAATTTCTTTAATTATTCATCATCGATAAATACGATCGATGTCGGGAATAATTTTCTCCTTGTAATCTGGAAACGGAAATTGACCTTGGAAGCCGAAATGAGGACATTGAGGAAATGCTGAGATCAACCATTTCAAGTTCTGAATAGTTCTGAATGAGTTCACCCCTAGTTTGGTATGAGAGCGCGAGCAACTCCAAATCCCTAGTTCGAAGGAGGAATCCAATCGAAGAGATCATCAACTTAGTTACTGAAGATAAGTGTTTTGCTAATCATATGTTCATATAAATTTTATGTGTCTAACGAAGACTGTTTTTAATAATTATAAATAGGAACCACCACTGTAAAACCGATGGCAGTTACCAATCACGCAGTTCTTGTTAGCTTTTACTATTATTAATTTGTATAGAGCCTGTTGGACGAATTAAGGAGTTCCTGGGGAACGACAATTCTAATACTGTACATATTGTGAATAAATTAGGTTTAGTTAACAGAACTACAGCTGTGTTTATGTAAATCCTCCAATACGCCTGTCCAAGAATAATTGTTACGAGTGGCTTTATCCAGTGTTAATTTGGAACGTAACAGTACCTATAAAAATTTTCAGTCAGAATTGTTAAATACTTGATATTAAAGTCGAATCATTTTCTTACGGGCACAGGGGCGTGTGATCGAGTCTAGTTTTTTATTTTCTTAAACGGGCTTAAATTTATATGAAAAAAATTGCTACTGATTCACACTGCCAGACGTGCATGTCAGAATAATTTTGTTTTTTTACCAAATTATCACGAATGTCGAAATTTTTGTTGGTTACTCTATTTTTCCGTCCATGTAAGTATATTGTTATTAACAGGCTAAAGGGTTGCGTTTAATGCAATTACCTATTTAGTTATAAAGAATAAAATTTATTATTAATATTATTATTATTATTATTGGTCACGGTCATTTTGTATTGTGACGTGACGGTCATGACACGGTCATATGACCGGCTCACATCACTGCTCATAGCTAACATCTAGCTGACACACCCAAGGCTGAACCTCCCACACACAAACAAGTGGTGTATAAGTGAACATAATTAATTGTGTTACATGTACACCCCCTGGTTGATACAACTAAGGAGAGTGATTAAGAAAGAAACCAAACAGGAATACTTAGCTTTTATAGCGACAGCAGAAGAAAATCTGAATACTGACCCTGGTAAACTATGGACATTTATAAATTCTAAGAAGAACATATCTCGAATTCCCGGGAATATGGTGTACAAGGAACAGGAGTTGAATAGTCCATAGAATATAGTCGATGCATTTGCTTCGCATTTTGGGAGTGTCTTTGTGGATCATGGAATTGCTACGCAACCATTGGAGGGTCATCAGTTCCGTTCCAATGTTAACATCATGCATAGCTTCTCAATATCTGAAGAAAGTATTTTTGCAGCCGCAAAAAAACTAAAAAATAACTTTACGATGGGCCCGGATGAACTTCCCTCTTTCATGGTCAAGGATTGTGTAACTGCTCTTATATTGCCGTTGAACTATTTATTTGGCCTGATAATGTCAAAAGGTGTATATCCCGACGTCTGGAAGACTTCAAAGGTGGTGCCGGTCTTCAAATCTGGTAACCGGAATGACATCGTTAATTACAGACCAATCGCCATCATTTCAAACTTCTGCAAAATATTTGAATCAATTCTGTCTCTTAATGTATACAGCCATGTTTCTGGACTGATCAACCAATGTCAACATGGCTTCATGAAAGCTAGATCAACAAACACCAATTTATGTGAATTTACTCAGTACGTTTTTAATGAACTTGAGGATAGGCGCCAAGTGGACGTTGTATATACGGACCTAGCCAAGGCTTTTGATGTGGTGGATCACAACATCTTCGCCCATACTTGCTAATAGATTTCAGTATGTAGAGTGTCAAAGTTTTCGATCTGTTTTGTATTCCACTCCAAGTGGTGTGACACAAGGCTCCAATTTGGGCCCTGTATTGTATTTGATGTTTTTCAATGACGCGCTTGAACTGTTTAGTTCTGAAGTTTTCGTCTTTGCGGATGATCTAAAAGCTGCTGTTCCGGTAAATTCACTCAATGACTGTCTTCTTCTTCAGCGAGACTTGGATAAGTTCGCTTCATGGTGTGAAACTAATAAAATCAAGATAAATGTCAACAAATGCAAAACCATAACATTTACTAGAAGACCTGTCAATATAGAATTCAATTATAACTTGAATAATGTTGAGATTGAGAGAGTTAGCCAGATTAGAGATTTGGGAGTATTGTTAGGCCATAATTTATCATTTGTGCCGCATGTAGAGGACATTTGTTCTAAGAGCCTAAAAATGTTGGGGTTCATCAAAAGGAATGCTGAAGGATTTACGGATCCAAATTCTTTAATTGTATTGTATAATGCGTTTACTGTTCTATCATCTGGTCTCCATTCTATGCTGTACATATTGTTACTATTGAGCGAGTACAGATCAAGTTTGTAAAATTCCTACATTTTGTTCAGCACGGTGTTTACCCTACTCGTCCATACTCCGTTGCTATTTTGTATAGGGATTATGAGCTGACTAATCTATCTGTGAGAAGAAACATTGCTTGCAACCTGTTTCTCTTCAAGATTATTCATGGACATATTAGTGATTCAAAATTATTGTCTCAGTTGCCATTTAATGTTCCACGATTAAGATGTAGAAATCCCATGACTTTTGTTGTACCTTTGTCTAGAACTAATTCACACTATTTTTCGTCTATTGTTCGGATGTGCCGGAGTTATAATTCTATTAGTGACAGTGTTGATATTTTTGTTAATAATCTCAGTCAATTTCTGAAGCACTGCAGTGAAAGACTTTTATGTACGAGCTTGGACTGCTAATGTTAGGTTCATTTAATCTGTCGCCCTGTTAGTAATTAATTATTGAATATTTCTTTTTTTCCTTTTTTGTTCAATTATTTCATTAATCAATTGTATCCTTTTTAGACCTCTGGTCTGTTGGGTAATAAAGCGTTATTATTATTAATACGTCAACCCCTGTAAAACATAAATTAGCAAGATTGTCTTATTTTCTTTGTTAGGTACTTTTGGTATTTCTTGAGGTATTTCTACTTAACTGCAGTTAAATTTTTGATTGTCTTGGTCTTCTCATCCCCACCAATATTGTTCAGCCCCCTGTAGTGCTAATCCTAACAGACTTCGCTTCTCGGGTTTTTAATCCCAATTCAGTACTGTAATAGATATTTACGATACTAGTAACGTTATGATACTTTTAACATTACGAGAGAATAGTTTGAAGCACGAGCGTAGCGAGTGCTTTAAATTCTCGAGTAATGTTAAAAGAACATAACGTTACGTGCATCGTAACACGTTTTATTTCATCCTAAAATATTTTTGGATTTCTTTTCAAAACCATTTATTTACCGATTTTCTCCACACGCATTATTATTATGAAATTGTGGTTACATACGCTAAAATCCTAGACAACCGGTATCTCGGGAATTGTTTATCACATTGCTGCTTGTCAAAAAATTTTGCTCGCAATTTCTATTTCGCACAATGAGCGAAGCCATAAAAGAAAAAGCGGACGCCGCAAGAAAAATGTTAATCCCATCCAAATCAAGTGACAGGTATCGTAAAGAAATCGATCTTTTTCAAAACTGGCAAAGGGTTAATAAAGTTGAGAATGTGGATGAAGACGTAATCTTAGCATATGTTTCAGAACTGGTAAGTGTTATAGCGGTTACTATTCGGATCACTAAGGTTAACTTCTTTTCAGTCCAAGAAATATGAACCTTCGTCTGTGTGGACAAAACTGTCGATGCTAAAAACAATGTTGCTGACTAACGAAAATATTGACATCTCCTCCTATGCAGTGGTCAAATCTTTTATGAAACGCAACAGTGCAGGCCATGTACCGAAGCAAGCAAAAACCTTTACAATGAAGCAGATTAAAGCATTCTTATTAGATGCTTCTGATGACGATTTCTTGCCTTATAAAGTATACGTGACGTGACGATTCGTTCACAAAATTAATACTTGAAATTTACAGGTTGCAACAATTTTCGGAATTTATGGAGGTTGCAGACGAGAGGAGCTGTATAGCCTAACTGTCGATGCCGTTGTTGATGCAGGAACATCTCTAGTTGTCACTCTTCCGAAGACAAAAACGGGACGCAGCCGAATGTTCACTGTTGTTGATGAGGGTGGGGTGAAATATTTGGACATTATTCGAAAATACAAAAATATGAGGCCTCAACATATCTCTCACAACCATTTCTTTGTTAGCTGTAGAAACGGCAAATGTACAGTTCAAAGAATTGGTATCAATTCTTTCGGTGATATGGGCAAAAAAGTTGCAGCTTTTTTAAAATTGCCAGAGCCGTCATTATACACCGGTCATGCATTTCGAGGATCATCAGCAAGTTTGTTAGCTGATTCGGGCGCAGATATAAGTGTTTTGAAACGTCATGGTGGTTGGAAGAGCTCAAGTGTTGCCGAGAGATACGTTGAGGATTCCTTAGAAATGAAAAAAAAAATTGCCCCTATGATCCAAGGAACTAATAACTCAGATGTTTCTCTGAATTTTCAATCAACATCCTCTTCGTCTTCTTCGAATACCATTAAGCCTGCGTCGCATTGTTTTGGCGGGGTAAGCTTCAGTAATTTGCAAAATTGCACATTTAATCTTCGTTTCAACGGCACCGAAATGCCAATAAAGAGGTCGCCCAATGAAGAAAATTCTTAATTTGAATTTATCTTATTGATTTGTAACTCAGTTTGTAATATTAAATAGTATTTAAACATTCGTTGTGTTATAATTTCTTAACACCACTAGTGGTGTTAAGAGCATCTTAACTAGTGATGGGTTGTTAAATAACAAATTGTTATTTTATAACTGTTATTTGGGTCATAACAGTTACAACAGTTATGACGTATTAAAAATAACAGTTTTAACGCTATTATGATAAATACGCACTGACGTCTGGAATAACAGATTAACAGTAACAGAACAGAACACAGCGCAGCACCGACGCTCCGTCCACTGTTTCTCGTCCCCACTCCACGAATACGGGATGGAACGAATAACATAACTACTACCCTATTATATCTCAAAAAATAACCTGTAATAGGGGTAAATAAACGCTTTATTCAACAAAGTATGTAAAGAATTATGAAAAATAGTAAATTATAAATAGTTATAGGTAACTTGAGTAACAGGTAATATAAGTTTTTGTTTGTACATATTTTTGGTATTGGTTATAGGACAGGTACGTAAAAAAACTACTAAACTACGACCTATCTAAACTCAACTACGTATTAACATTAAGGAACATGATTTTTCTGACTTTTTCTAAACTAAGCCTATTTCGCCTATCGGAAAGTAACAGGCCCGTCTTGGAAAACATACGTTCACACGGAACCGACGTAGCCACTGTACCAAATTTTTGTCGAACAACCTGGCTTAGGGTAGGGAAAAGGCTCTTATGGTCCTTCCACCATTGCAGGGGATCTGCAGATTTATCTAATACGGGTTCATCCAAATACCTGTCTACTTCAATAATTGCGTTCGCTTGTGCGCTGTTGGTTTTTTTTGGTTGATCGGCGATAATTTTATTGAAATTCTTCCAAATGTCGAATAATGGCTCGTGTTGCTGCTCGGTTTCAGTATTAGCAGTCGATGTACTTGGTTTTGGTTCTGCTGTTGAAAATTTTTTTCTCAGAATTTCAGTAACGTACTCGATGACTTTATTTTTGGCTCCCAATTTTGACTCCTGGCTCGAGAAATATACATCTTTAAAGCGAGGGTCTAAAAACGTTGTAACGCGTAGCGTATTGCTGTTCTCTAAATCAGCTAAACGATCTTTAATGGGCCTATACAGTTTTGTGTAAATTCAAGAATCCGTTATGTTCAGGCCATTACTAAAAATTATTCTTAATTGTCATGGCAAAACTGCAACCCTAACGTAAACTCTGACTTTAAAAAATTCATTCAAAGTTCTGCGCAATTCATTTTGCATTCAAACGGAACCAACTTGCCTGGCTATTGACCTCCTTTTCTATTGGTTCGGCACCGAGAGTGAAGCGCGTGACGTATACTATTCAACAATCAGAATTGGCAAAGCAATCACGCTTACAAGGTGATTGGATCTTACTACTTTACGTCACTATCCCCGCCTACTCGCCTGCGTTTGATCAGGCTCAGATTTCTTCAAACTTTCAACATTTTTTTAGAGGTCTACTAATGGGAATATTCCAAAATAAAAAAATACGGGTATTTTTATTTTTAATGTAGATTGATATTCACCAATAAAAACAATCGCTGTATAGGCCCATTCCTGCCAGAATTTTTTTTATAAACTGCTTACTAGTTTCTTCAAATTGCTCTGCTTTCCCCATTTCTTCATAAGTTTCGCGAAGTCCACGAGACATTATTAAAACTAATGAAAGCGTAACGTTTTTTTCTGCGGACATCAAATCAGTTACATCTTTCAATGGTTTCAAAATGGTCACAATCTCTTTAAAAAAGGCCCATTCTTCACCTGTTATAACTGGAAGGTCTTTATTTATCAACCCGAACGAAGATCTAAGAGGTATTTCCAATTCCAAAAATCTTTTTAACATTAAATACGTGGAATTCCACCTGGTAGCCACATCGTTTATTAGCCTCTTAGGTTGATTCTGACCCTGGTGCCTTTGTGCCTCGTCTAATAGGGACTTGGAATTTGCACTTCTTTTAAAATGGTTCACCACAGTTTTTACCTTTTCAACCGTGTCCTTAATAGTCTGCAATGCCAAAGAATTGGAAGCAATTAAATTAAGGGTGTGTGCAAAGCACCCAAAATGCCTCCATGAAAGATCTTGGGAAATCGCTTTCTTTATATTTGCTGCATTGTCCGATATAGCTAGAAAAATTTTTTTCTCCGGAATTTTGCAGTCTGCAAGTGTTTGGCGAAGTTTGGATGCCAAATTCTTGCTGCCATGGCCCCCTTCATACGCAACACAATCCAGTAAAACGGTTTTTATTATAAAATTATTATCAATAAAATGGGCAGTCACAGCCATCACGCTATCCGTGTTCCTGGAAGTCCAGCAGTCGGTGGTAACCGTTACAGATGAAGCTTCAGCTAAAATATTCTCCACGTCCGTTTTCGCTTCCTCCATAGCAGCGGGCAGCATAACATTGCTCAGGGTTTTTCTCGTCGGTAATTTGTAGCCCGGATTTAGTACATTGACAAAATTTCGAAAACCTTTGTCTTCCACCACCGAAAGCGGTTGAAAATCTTTCGTAATAATCTCCAACAGAGATCTATCAATTTTTGTCTGTTGCGTTTTCGAAATTTTTTTTGGTGCCCCAATATAAGTTGTTATTAACTCTTGGGTTTGGGTCTTCTTCTTAGAAGTGGATGAACTCTGTATTGGTGGCTGTACCGTCTCTGAACGTTCTTGTGCTCGTGTAGCATCGGAGTTTCCGGGGTCCGTAACTTCCCCGGAATTTTCTTCTAATGCCGATTCCACCGGCTGCTCTGGCTGCTCATCTCCCCGGTCGCTGCTTCCACCTTCAGACTGTTGCCTTTGGGTTTGGTTAATTTTTACGGATGGATGTTTTCGCATGACATGCGACTTTAAGTTTGATATAGACGATTTATAAGACAGAACCGTCTTGCACATTTTGCATTTCGCCTTGTCACCACCTATGTCCGTAAAATAAGTCCATAAATCGGACCTTCTTCGGCTCATTGCTGATTCCTGTTATTTCCCAAGGAAAAGGAACAATGATTATAATTCCGCACATGTTTAAAAAATATCTCCCTTACCGATATGTAATTCTCAAGTCGCAAAAAAATCTTAAAATGAAGAAACGAAACGAAGCTGTATAACTGGTGTAACTGTAGGTCTGTAGGTACATCCAACTCCAACAATTCAGCACTGTTAAGTGGTTGTTGATGTTTCCCTTTTCGAAAGCTCGGAAATCTTTGTTTTTTTACCGAAGTTGGGTGTTCGTATTCTGTTCCTGTTTTGTTTTATTGCTCAAGGTCAGCATCTTCGCCAGCTTCGGATAACGCACCAACATCTCGCTGATAACGTTTTACCTATTTTGTATTTACTCCACCCCCATTTTCAGCGTAATAAATAAGTAAGTAGGTAGGTAAATATGTAAGTAGGTAGGTATAAACATAGGTACCTATAAATATGGGGAATTGTGGGCGAAGTTTCAAAACTACCACCTATTCTAATTAATTAATAGGTATTATGTTTGGAGTTTAATTTATTTTACCCGCTGCAAACGGAAAATATTCTTCGCAGGTTGTGAGAAATACTTGAAATACCTGGTGAAATATTGCTGCATTATAAAATGAGACAAGTAGGAGGAGATGATCGCAGATTTGATCTGAAAATAACGTCAACTTTCGCCAATCCTTTCCTTACGTGACAGACTGCTAAAACGTATAGCAACAATTGCGAGTACCACCCTATTACGTTGAATTGATTTAGTTATTTTTTAAAGCGTTGTATGCGTTATGACTTAAATTATATTAGTCGATGAAATAGCTGTTATAAAATAACAGTTATATTTAACTGTTATTAAAATATAACGATAACAGGTGTAACTGTTATTTAAAAATAACAGTTTTTACCCATCTTAACGCAACTCGTTGCTATGCAGTTATTACTATAGTAACAATATAGGATAAAATAAATAAATTTTTCATTTTTCCAATATCGACCCATTTCCTTTGATTTTAATACCTGATTTTCGTATGCTAAAATTTGATTTTAATCCCCCACTATCAAAATGAGGCACAACAACTTTTAATCCCTGATTTTGGTGGAGTGAAAATTTTCAGTCCGTAATATTGAGTGATTTACAAATTTTGATTCCCCGTTTTAAACATTAAACTAGGGTTACTAACACAATAAACGGCTGCGTTTTGGTTGTTGTATAAATATAATATTGTAGGCGACATTATTTCAAAATTTAATTTAGTCTGCCGATATTGGAAAAATTAGTAGTATAAGTAACACAGGACTAAACTGTTTTTTATTCCCTCGGGGATATTAAAGCAATCGACTGAGGGCTTTAAACACCCATCAGGAATAAAAAAACTCTTTTAGTCCCTATTGTCACTTTATACTATTTACCTAATGGCGTTTTGAAAGTTGGATTTTACGCTGTTAGGTAAAATATGTTGTACGTAATACGTTAAGAAAAGTCAAAGTTGTTTGGCTCACATAATTTAGCAAAACTCGCTATCGCTCGTTTTGGCAAATATTACGGCTCGTCGGACAATATAGGGCTTTTCATAACTAATTACGTAAATAACTATTTCAAGAATTCGCCCTTTTGACACATCTGTGCGTCTGTGGAGGCCCCACTACTAGGTGCAGATTGACAAAATCCGCACCCGATTGTACCAGTACATTCAGACTGCTCTTACACATCGTCAATGTGATAAACATACAGAGCGTTCCAATGAAAAGGAGCCACCCCAAATATTTCGTAAACCAAATAAAATATGAAAATTCGCTCGGACAGGTCGATTTTCATTTGGAGGGGAACACTTAAATCCATGCTTAGCGAAATTTCAAAACTCATCCCCCAACCCCCACCTACCCCCACTTCAAAATTTTATATGGCAACCTCCCACTTGTGATTACACTATTTGAAAGCTAATTTCATTGCAAATCCAACGCTGTAATAATTTTTGATATTTGTTCAACTCCAGCGCCCTCTTTGGTCAAATTTTGAATTACATTAGGGCCCTTTGTGATACATCATTTGAAAGGGTTTGAAATTCTCTGTAAACTGATACAAGAATTTTTGAAATCCTTCAAATTTAGCGCGAAGCGACACACGTTCCATGGTCTAAGGTTTTCACTGATTCCTTTACTGTTTTTGAAAATCTAGGGTGGACGTGATTGCTTTTTCGGTCAAGTATGTTTTCTTCCTAGAAAAAATCGTATTTTCCGAATCCGTTGAGAAAAATTTGGGTTTCTATCTAAAAAAACGATAATGACGTCATTATGTCAAAAAGTACTGAACCAAAAAAATCGGCAGTTGTTCCATCAAACGCAGAATGCCACGAGGATTTTTGCACAAAGTTTACGATTCAAGAATTACGGGCAATTTGAATTCATGATTACGTCCGTGGTAAAGATTTTAATTTTGGTGTTTTTTAATGGGATATCAGACCAAAAAACAAGCAGAAAAAATGTTTCTATCGGTTAAACGTCGCTTATAAACGAGAAAAAAAATTTTCTGCTTGTTTTTTGGTCTGATATCCCATTAAAAAAGCACCAAAATTACGGGCAATATTCGTTACTTTTTAGACACTCTGTACCAGAGATACACATTTCTCTCATATACCGACGTCTTCCGGTGGCTTTTTCTTCGGTCGGTAATGAGCTTTAATATACTGTTGCACGTCTTATTAAGAAAATTTAGCAAAGAAACATTACAGTCGCTTTCAGAAATAAAAATTTCGTTAGCGTAATATTCCTATTTACCTCCAAAACTTCAGGGTATGATGGATATCAATCAGTAGGCATATGCTTAGCCATTATAATTTTAGAGAAATCGCTCGCTGTCTACTCTATCCGTCGCATAACTTGAGAACGACGCATGCAGACATCAAGCTGAAATTTTGTACACGGCTGTATACCCTGAAAATCTCCGAAACTAGGTCAATTTCGGGGATGCAATTTAGGGGTTGAGAACCACAAAAAAATTAACTTCGTATAATATGTTGCACGTAGAAGTTTGAAACACGACCCACACACATATTTAGACGATATGTTATGGGAGACGTTTTCGTTTTTGACAAAATTGGGCAAATGAGGGGAAATTAGGGGTTGCAACACGAAATATCACTTAACAAGTATTGGTCGAAATTAGCTTCATTCGATAGCTTTCCATCAATGATTCAAAAAAGGTAGGTACTAATCAGCATTTGCGAAAAATCACCCTTAAGGACGCTACAGGGCTACAGCCTCCAAAATGTTGAAACCCGAAATTACGAAAATCTAAGAACTACAATATTATTCAACACGAGGGCAGATTTTGGTGTGGTAATTTACACTGATGAGGGGTGGACAAATTTTGATTATGATCTAACATGGGGGATGAAATTTGGGGGTTGAAATCGGTATAATTTACTTACGAATACCAGATCGATGTGCAAGAAAATTATAGAACACTACAGATGCAAAATCACACCTGTAAATCATAAAGGGGTTGTTTAATTAGGAGTTGAAAACATAAACTTCTAAACAGTGCTAATTTTCAAGGCATTGGACTAGGGTGATGAACTCGAAAGCGCAACTTAGCAATGAACTAATGAACGTTCAAAATTTCACCCCTCAAAAATTTAACCTTTGTACCACCTACAACCGGAAGAATTGAATTGAACGAAAAAAACTGCACCCCTAAAATTTAACCCCGAAGCACAAAAAATTTACTGTGTGACACTCTACAATATTTGGTCCTAAATTTTTAACAATGCCTATGCAATTGCATTGCATTGGATACGATTTAGGACCAAATATTGTATCGTGTCACACAGGCCGTAGGGGATATTTAACCCTTGGACCACCCATTACCGCGGAGGAGACTAATTTAATGCAAAAAAGTGCAACCCCAAACACAAAAAAATTACTTTTAGAAAATTTACCGGAGGGCACTAACTGAATGCAAAACCCGAAACCCAAAAAATTGCCTTGGGGGAAAGAAAATTGGACCACCGAAATTCACCCCCTTCAACCTGGGGGGCAAACCGCTGAGGATGTCAGGTGTACAATTTAGGGGGAAGCCCGAGTATTTCAAGGGGAAGTCCAAGGATTTCAGGGGGATGTCCAGGAATTTCAGAGGATGTCTGGTGTACAAAATACGGTTAGCGGTTTACCCCCCACTTCAACCCCCGAACACAAAAAAATTATATGGAGGAAAAACACTTGGACCACCTGTTACTGGAAAATACTAATTGAGCGCAAAAAGCTGCACCCCCGAAACTCACTCCCTTCAACCCCCAAACGCAAGCAATTGACTTGGAAGCAATGTAATATGTAATTGAACTATCAAGAGCCGAAGAAAATTAACGGAAAGCAGAAAACTCCACCAGCGAAAACCACCCCCAGACACGAAAAATTGACATAGAAGAAATTTAACGCTCAGATCACTTGTTACCTGAGGACTCTTAATTGCACGCAAAAAATTTGCACCCTAGAAACTCACCCCATTCAACTCGCAAGCACAAATAATTGGACCACCTCTTGCCGGAGGATACTAATTTAACACAAAAAATTGCACCCCTGAAACTCGCCCCCTTCAACCCCCAACCACAAGAACTAGTGACTTGGGGGAAATTTAACCCTTGCACCGCCTACAACCGAAATTGAACAAAAAAACTGCCACCCTAAAACTCAGCCCTTTCAACCCCGAAACACAAAAAAATTACTTGGACGGAATTTAACCCCTGGACCACTCATTATCGCAGGAGACTATTTTGAACGCAAAAAATTGTACCAGTAAAACCCACAGCCTTCAACCCTCGAACAAATAATTAACTTGAAGGAAATTGAGCTCTTGGACTATCTACAACAGAAACAGACTAACTGAACGCAAGAAGTTGCAACCCCGAAAACGATACGAAAAATTGACAAACATAAATAATTGACTCGGTGGAAATTTAATCCTTAGACTACTTGTTACTGGAAGATACTAATTGAGGGCAAATAAATTAACATTTGGACCATTGTTATTGGAGGATAGGTACCAATTAAGCGCCCCTGAAACCCACCCTCTTCAACCCAAGGATAATAATTGAACGGAAAAAATTGCACCCCCTTCAACTCCCAACACAAAAAATTGACTTGGTGGAAATTTGATGTTTGACCTATACTTACAACCGGAAGATAGGTACTAATTGAACGCAAAAAAATTCATCAATTGATACACCCTCACGAATTCTTTATCATGAGCATATGTTTCGGCACTACTACTAGGTGCAGATTCAAAACCACCAAGTCCATCTCGATATATGAATCGTTCACGGTGAATAAACATCTACAGGCATACACATCGCATTGATATACATCTTCCGTTGGGTTTTTAATCATTGATAGAAAGCTAGTGAATGGCGTGAATTTCGACTAATACTCGTTAAACGAAATTTCGAGTTCCAACCCCTAATTTTCATCTTCGTGGTTCGATATAGCTCAAAAAAAATCACAATTTTAGCACGTTCTCAAGTTATCGCTCGGAAAGAGGAAATGAGCGAGCGAGCGAATAATCAAGAACTAAAGTGGGTGCCTCAGCATTATGCGTCGGCACTAAAACATTAATTACTGCTTTCTCACGAAAGAAGATGCATATTATCGTCTAAAAGTGTATTTTTTAAAATACGAGTAATCCGGAATTACCAACATATTTGCAAAAAGATGATGTACAACTTTAAAAGTTTCAACAATTACTTTTTAAAACAAAACTCTTTTATTGAACAAACCAATTCTGGGGTGGCAAATACAAATGAAATGAAAAGTATGATAAATATAATTATTATTCTTGTAGCAACTCCACAACATTTCGCAGATTGAAGTAAGTAGGTATTGGAAGCAAAAATTCAAATTGGATATCACTGATAGAGCCATTTGCGAAAGACGACATAATCATAAGAAATGTGGATCGAAATCTACTTCCCAATTACCCACTCGAACTTTCTTGACCGACCATTATAGGTAATGGAGCTTCGCAACAATTACGTAAGGATCCTTGATCTCATAAGGTACAGCGTATGTAACAGGGAACATCGTTATTACAAAATTAAAATCCAGTTCCTTCAGAACCCGAGTTTAAAGAGCTCCTAATTTAATATTGGGCCGTAATACGAAAGAAACATCAACAGGGATGCTAATGAGAGGTAGAATCGATGTAGCGTATCTTAGCAAATGAAATTGCTTTGCCAACTAAGTTACTTGTTGAAAGCACGAGCGTACATGGTTAAAAACTGAAGTGCATCCGGCAAATGCAATATAAAATCAGTCGCTGCCATGTATCATAAATTTTTTCTCCTTATAGATTTGGTTGCATTCAAAGCTGTGTAAGTAAATAATAAAAATTTGATTTTCGCTTCCAGCGTCTTTCTAGGAAGTAATATTAAGGTGTAGGGGAGAGTGGTACAATATGATCCCCCTAACGGGAGAATCGCTGTAAAACCGAATTAACTGGTTCCTTTAAGCTGATTTTTTTGATAGCTTACATAATTTTTTCGTGAATTAAATTTCGAAAAGGACGACGATAAAATTTTTTACCACGAGCATGCAAAGGGATCATTTTAGACATGGGGCTGGGGTAAAATGATCACTGCTCTGTAATATATATTTACCTATTGTAAACTTTATAAAATTTGTCTGCGCCCTTGACTCACCGCTTTAGCACCTTTGTGCTATTTCATCGAAACTTACATCTTTGGAAAGCAAATTAAATTCTGAAGAGAAAAGGTCCTATTGACCTTTCCCGAAAAACTTATGGTTTAGAAGTTATGTCTGGCTATATGGCTTAAAGGTTTTGTACAAAGATATCTTACGAACCGTTTGGATATCTTACGAACTGTTTGTGCTATTTCATCGAAGCTTACATTTTTAGAAAGCAAATTAAATTCTGAAGAGAAAAGGTCCTATTGACCTTTCCCGAAAAACTTATGGTTTAGAAGTTATGTTTGGCTATATGGCTTAAAGGTTTTGTACAAAGATATCTTACGAACCGTTTGGATATCTTGCGAACTGTTTGTGCTATTTCATCGAAACTTGCATTTTTAGAAAGCAAATTAGATTCTGAAGAGAAAAGGAACGAAAAAAGTTGGGATCATTTTACCCCAAACATTTGGGGATGGTTTTACCCCAAGTGCATGAATAATACATGAGGCTTTATTATGTTGATAAAGACAGATACAGAAAATAGCAGAAGAAGAGAGAAAGGAAGGAAAAAACGTAAAAATTGGCTACCGAAAACTAGCAATCGATGGAAGGGAATGTAAATGGAATAGAGAAACAGACATTCTAGAAGTGCAACCAACAAAAAACTAAAAAAAAGTGTAGGACGGAACATAGCAAGCAGACGAAGGCAATGAAAAAGGATATGAGACCGGAGAAAATAAATAAACGCAATGCTATAGATAGAGAGAGGGAGACAGATATATACAACAGTATAACAGAAGGACAAGAGAAAGAAGAAACATTCAGAAGAAGAGGGAAGAACGGATCAGAAGCAGGGAAAGAAAAGGAAACAAGAGAAGAAAAAGGGAAAAGAAGTTGTAAATTCCTGTTCTGGAACGTAGCCGGGATAAGAAACAAGGATGAAGAAGTATGGAATTGTATAAAAGAATTTGACACAGTAGGGCTGACGGAGACATGGGTAGAGGAAAAGGGTTGGGAGAAAACACAAAAAAATTACCGAAGAAGAAAAAAGAAGCGAGGAAGAAGGTATAATGGATCAAAAAGTGATAATAGACAATAAGAAGTGGAGAATAATGATAGTGTACAGCAGGGACATGAAAGCAATGAAAAAGAAAATAGAAGAGAGGATAGAAGAAGGGAAAGGAGAACGCATACTTATAGGGGGGCGAAAGGGGAGCAAGAACATGGACAGAAAACAGAGGAACCGCAAGAAGTGAAACAAAAGACAAAGCAAAGAATAAAGAAGGAAAAATCCTAGAAGAACTTGTACAAGAATGGGGTTGGGAAGTATTAAATGGAAATAAAGAAGGGGATGAAAAGGGGGAGTTTACATATGTAGGAGCAAATGGGGAATCGGTAATAGATTACGTAATTGTGAACGAAGAAGCGTGGGAAGAAGTAGAGAAGTTCAGAATAGGGGAAATGGTAGAATCAGACCACATGCCGTTAGAGGGGGCAATAAGAAGAGAGGAGGAAGGAAAAAGAAACAAAGGCAGAGGAACAAGGAGGGTAATAAAGAAAGAAAGGTGGGATGGAGAGACAATCAAAGAATACAGGCAAAACCTGGGCAAAGAAAAATTCAAAGCAAAGGGAGTAGAAGAAAAAATTACAGAGCTGGAGAGAATTATAGGAGGGGCAGTAACTAGAGAGGAAATAACACTAAAGGGAGGGAGTCAAGGAAGTGGTAGAGGATGGTTTGATATAGAATGTAAGACTGCAAAAAGAGAGACGAGGAGAGAATTAAGGAAATGGAAAAAAGGAAAAATGACAAGGGAAGAATACATAAAGGCCAAAGGAAAATACAAGAACAAATGCAAGGAAAGGAAGAAGAGGAACAAATT
Organism: Pycnomerus fuliginosus; assembly: GCA_963924575.1. NCBI lineage: Eukaryota > Metazoa > Arthropoda > Insecta > Coleoptera > Zopheridae > Pycnomerus > Pycnomerus fuliginosus. The sequence goes on from OZ004622.1 coordinate 25,659,158, forward strand.
ATAAGAAGTATAACGACCGAAAAAGAAGCATGGAAATACATAAATCAAGAGAGGGAAAAACGGCGAGAAGGTGGAGAGGGGAAGATAGAGATGGCGGAATGGAGAAGACACTTGTAGAGTTACTAGAGGGAGAAGAAGAAAGAACGAGTGAAAGAAGGGACAGTTGGGAGGCGGGGGAAATGGAAAGTGCAGAACTTACAAAAGATGAAGTGAAGAGGCATATAGAGAAATTGAAAAAAAGGGAAAGCACCAGTAAGGGATGGGATAAGAAATGAAGCGTGGATGTATGGTACGGAGGAAATGATAGATAGACTGGTAGAGATCATGAATGGAGTATGGAAGGGAGAGGGGTTCCCCCGGCAATGGAGAGATGGGGTAATTTGCCCGATACATAAGAAAGGGAACGTAAATGAAGTGAAAAATTACCGGGGGATAAAGTGTATGCGATGATACTAGGGGAGAGAATGAGAGAAAAACTAGAGAGAATGAAGATTTTGCCAGACAGCCAGACGGGTTTTAGGATGGGGAGGGCTACCATAGACAACGTGTACATCCTAAGTCACTTAGCGGAAAAAGAAATACCAAAGAAAAAGGGGAAAATGTACGCGTTGTTTGTGGACCTTAAGGCAGCGTTTGATAGTGTGGATAGAGGAAAACTGTGGGAGCATATGAGCAAAATAGGACTGAATGGGAAGCTGGTAAGAAGGATAAAAGAAATATACCTATAATGAAACAAAGAATGTAGTCAGAGTGAGTGGACAAGAGAGCGAGTGTTTTTGGGCAAGAAAAGGAGTAAGACAGGGATGCCCACTTAGCCCAACGCTGTTTACAATTTATACAGGCTGGTCCAACACTAGTGTCCAGCGGCAAAACGACCTTTTCCTTTGAAGCTAGAGTTTTGAATTTTTTACAGGGTGTATGGGTACTAAAAACCCTCCAGATGGCCTTAAATTTTTTTTGATTGGACCAAAAATGTGACGTCACGAGATTCCAAATTGCGCTATTTTCATGAAATAAATAATTTTTGTCCATAGGTTGATTATTTTGGGCCTTAAGATTATGTTGACCAGATTTTCAATTTTTTTGAACGTCAGGTTAGCAAACTGCAGAAGGCAAAATAATCGTCATTTTATTTCATAAGGAGGCCGTGAAACAATATCGAAACGATGCGCCGTGTGTCCAACTTGAGTTCATCGGAGATTTAGAACTGTCAGTTGCTTGTCATGTTTTGACACGGGTGATTGAACTCCAGAATTATTAATTGATTGGTTTATTGAAATAATCTGATATTTTTACAAAAAACTTATGCGAAAGTCATGAATATTCACGGCGAAGTGTTTGAACGCGCAGGCGCAATCGCAATGCGTGTTTACATCTCGACAGCTGATGCCGGCAGTCCGACACGATTAATAACCTTTCTAGCAGTTTATTTCCTTGCAAATTCGTACAGAGGTTTACCCCATTTAATTATCTATGAATTGGGTAAGTTTTTCAACTTTTATTGTATCTGTAAAAACAACCCTGTTTAATTGAAGGTGATGTTGAAGATTTGGACTCGGATTTAAACGACAAGATTATGGCATCTACTACAAATAATTGTTGATGATTATCACGTTCTGATCCAAGACTGTTTACATTTTACAAGGGAAAAGTGTGGATATTGTGCAGCAGTGTCTGTTTGAGGAACTCGTGTAGTGACTGCGATGATTAGTGTCAAGATTGCAGTGAAACCTTACTAAATAAACTACATTGTTGAATTAGTAATGTGAAATAAATTACTAGCTAGGAATTTGGGGCATTTTGTTCTAAGTGAATATTCAGACCATTTCATAAAGATGCGTGTGTACCTTACTTAAAATAAATAAGTTTAGTGGTGCTTTATTCATAATTTAATCCAACAGAAATTGTTACTGTTTTGCTGATTGTTTTACAAAGACAATACGTATGATTTTGAAACCAGTCCCAGATTCATTCGCATTACATTTCACCAAGGTTCGGACACTTCGACAGACAGGGTTTCGGTTTCTCGTTCTCATTACTAACACTGACGAATAATTCTGCTAGTCTTGCCTTCGTTATTCCTTTATCTTGTAATTGTAGTAAACAACTGTTTCTGGTAGATTGTGATGATCCTGTCGTCCAAATCTTCACACCTTAAATTACCCAGTATTGCTTATAATAATACAAAGAAAATTGAAAAACTTACTCTATTCAATGATAATTAAATGAGGTAAACCTCTGGAGAGCGTTTGCAAGAAAATAAACTGCTAAAAGGTTCATTAATCTTCACATCTTCCAGGCATCAACTGCCGAGAGTCGAGGATGTAAACAACACGCTTTGCGTCTGCGCGCGTGTTTAAAACTTCGCGGGGCAGACTCGATGATTTTCACATAATTTTTTTGTAAAAATATTAGATTATTCGAATAAATCAATTAATTAATAATTCCGGGGCTCAATGGCCGCTGTCAAAACATGACAAGCAACTGACAGTTCTAAATCTCCGATGAACTCAAGTTGGACACACGGCGCATCGTTTCGATATTGTTTCACGGCCTCCTTATGAAATAAAATGACAATTATTTTGCCTTCTGCAGTTTGCTAACCTGACGTTCAAAAAAATTAAAAATCTGGTCAACATAATCTTAAGGCCGAAAATAATCAACCTATGGACAAAAATTATTTATTCCATGAAAATAGCTCAATTTGAAATCTCGTGACGTCACATTTTTGGTCCAATGAAAAAAATGTTAACGCCATCTGAAGGGTTTTTAGTACCCATACACCCTGTAAAAAATTCAAAACTCTAGCCTCAAAGTAAAAGGTCGTTTTGCCGCTGGACACTAGTGTTGGACCAGCCTGTATAAACGATATTGATGAGATGTTTAAAATGGAGCAGGCAGGGGGGTTCTGGTGGGCAAAGAGAAAGTGTGGTGTTTGGCATATGCAGATGATTTGGTGATGGTAGCGAACGAGGAGAGAGGAATGAAAGATATGATAAGAAGTGCAGAGAGGTATATGAAGAGAAAAAGGTTGGAAGTAAATGTGGAAAAAACGAAGATGATGGTTTTTGCGAAAGGGAGAGGAAGGGCAAAAGAAAGTGAGTGGAAGTGGAATTAAAGGAAAATAGAGCAGTGTACGTATTTAATGGAAGAAATACATACGGAGCGCATGTAAGAGAGTTGGTTAAAAAAGCAAATAAAGTGGTACGGATGATTTGGGGAATTGGAGAGAAAAAGTTTGAGCACGATTTTAAGAGAAGAGGAATGATGTTTGACAGTTTGGTGGAACAGGTGGAAAGAGTGCAGGATAAGTACATAAAATGGGTGCAGGGAGTAAATAGGGAGACACCCGGATACATAATAAGAGAAGAAACGAAAAGAGTAAGTTAAGAGTGGAGACAGGGAAAAGGGCGGTGAAATATAAGGACAGAATGGGAGAAAGAGGAGAGTGTAAGATATTACAGGAGCGCTGGAAAGAGAAAAAGGGAAAGAAAGGCAAAGATATTACGAGAGGAACGGATACGCAAGGGAGGATATAGAAAGACGCAGGGAACAGCCCAAGTAGCACAATTGGTATATCTAAACGTTTATAAAACTTTCCTTGTAACTGTATATTTATACTTTAGAGTGTTATATGGGTGTCATAAACCCAGATACAACCCTTTTATATGCAAAGTGGGGAATCTATAGATGCTACTTTGCGACGTTGTATAAGCCCTTTAAAACAGTTTTAGAGTGTAAAATAACATCGTTACTATAACGTTTCTACAACTATTATTTTCACTCATTAAACACTCACCTAAACGTTAACTTATTCACTTCACAATAACTTTGATACAACCTTAACAAAGAAGTTGTATCAACTACGTAAGGACTACAACTAAGAGAGTTGTATTAATTACTTAAGAATTGTAATACCTATTTTAGTTATTTAAACAACCGGAAGACTTAATTATATGTAAGGGTTTTAAAATCTTTAAAAGTATAATAACACTGTAATAAATAAATCAATTGAGGCAGTGGGTATATAGTCTGCGAGTGATATAGCAGTTATTCATATACAGGGTGATTCACGTAGACCGTTCGTTAGAAGTTTTTCCACTTCCCAGTGGAATAGAAATTTGAAATCTGGTACTCGGCCATTATCGACAATTCTGAATCCCCCTAAAATATTGGCGAGATTCCTTCACTTCCGGTTTCGCCGGAAATGATACCAACTTTGTTATTTTAAATGGAACCCTATAATTTTCATTACATATTTAAGATCGTCTTTCCAAACTGAGTATTTCTTACCTGGGTTACCTTCATCTACCTGCCATAGTTTTTGACTTATGTCAATTTTTTCGTTCAAAATGTCACATGCAAGAGTTGCTTTAAAAAATCACAGCTCCTAAACGCTTTGCAATAATGAAACGAGTTTTTTTACAATCGATAGCGAAGGAATCAGAGAATCTTTTGAGTGGTCAGCAATCTACGAACATAGCTTCAAACGTTCACAATTACTATCCGAAGTTGACGATGACAAAATGTGGAAAAGTCGTCTTTTTCAAATGGAACGTACTATTTTTGACAACGGCAATCTATAGAACGATAAATTTTAGGGACAGTTTCATCAACATGTCCTATACCCTCTACTTATCAATTCTGAGTTATTTACGATAGAAGATATTCTGAAAAAGTGATGAGTTATCGGAAATTGAGTAGGCTTTGGAAAATTTGTTACATGTCAAAAAGTGTCATTTTCATTGTTTGTATTAATAATAGTTGGCTTAATGTTGGTCTTACAACAATAAATTGTGGGCTACAACGAAGTTGTTTTTGATTTATTTGTGACTTATGGTCGAAATGACCGAATTGTAGATAGAACTTGCCGGGCCCTTTAACGCAAAGTATCCAGATTTAACGCAGATGACAGGGTAATTTTGCTCGCATGAAGGCGAATTGTATTAATGTAATGAATGACAAAGCTTTATTGTTAAAGTGCTAGGTACGTTTGTTTCTTTCAAAAGGGTATTAATGTTGATAATTGTTAGTTCTATTGTAAGATTTATATTTGTAAGTTATAAAATGAAATAAGTTGCCTTGAGAGTATTTTTTGTTCATTTTGACCATAAATCACAAATAAATCAAAAACAACTTCATTCGTGTAGTCCACCGTTGTTGTAAGACCAAAATTAAGCTAACAATTATTAATACTAACAATGAAAATGTCACTTTTTGACGTGACAAATTTTCCAAAGCCTACTCAATTTCCGATAACTCATAATTTTTTCAGAATATCTTTTTTCGTAAATAACTCAGAATTGATAAGTAGAGGGTATAGGACATGTTGAAGAAACTGCCCCTAAAATTTAGCGCTCTATCGACTGCCATTGCCAAAAATAGTACGTTCCATTTGAAAAAATCGACTTTTCCACATTTTGTCATCGTCAACTTTGAATGGTAATTGAGAACGTTTGAAGCTATGTTCGTAGATTGCTGACCACTCAAAAGATTCTCTGATTCCTTCGCTATCGATTTTAAAAAAACTCGTTTCATCATTGCAAAGCGTTTAGGAGCTGCGATTTTTTAAAGCAACTCTTGCATGTGACATTTTGAACGAAAAAATTGACATAAGTCAAAAACTATGGCAGGTAGATAAAGATAACCCAGATAAGAAATACTCAGTCTGAAAAGACGATCTTAAATATGTAATAAAAATTATAGGGTTCCATTTAAAATAACAAGGTTGGTATCATTTCCGGCGAAACCGGAAGTGACGGAATCTTGCCAATATTTTAGGTGAATTCAGAATTATCGATAATGGCCGAGTACCAAATTTCAAATTTCTATTCCACTGGGAAGTGGAAAAACTTCTAACGAACGGTCTACGTGAATCACCCTGTATAGAGGTTCAACTTAGTCCTAAAAAATACATCCTTGCCTTCCATTATTATATTGACAATCGAAATGAAATAACAAATTAGTGGAAATATAACATCCTCCTGGGGTTCAAATTACTTGTCATTCCGTTTTTACTGTAAATATGATAGTTCTACCCTCAAAATAATTTGTGCGCCCTTAAAATACTGAAATATACAAGAAAATAATATATTTTTTTAAATCTTGGTTATAAAATAACACTGACATTGTTATTGTAAAATCGATAAATAAGTTGAGGAAACCTATTTCCGTGTCAATCTTACAATATTTGGACCAAATTATGCCCGAGAGATCATTTTTGCATACTCTGAATATGTGGCATACAATATGGCGTTCTATCCCTCGTAGTCCTCGTACAAAATCTTTCTTAAATAATGGCTGCTGTCTTTTATCCGTTTTTACGTTGTAATAACCACACACAGACTATAAATTAACTCATTAAGCAACCAACTCTAAAGACAGTTTTAAAAACGTCTCAGAAACAAATATATAACTTCCACGACTCAAATAAATCATGATGTATTTACGTTAATTAACAGTTATAAGTCGTTTTACAAACTACATTTTCTTTTTTGGCGCTAATATCGTCACGTGACGCAAACCCAGCCGCACGTACACCGGGACCTTAGTTCCTTCAAAAACTTAACTTCTTTGTCCCACTCTGTAAAGTTATTATAATCTTCGCCGTAATCATCATCGTCACTCATCATTATGCTGTCCGTTTCTTCATTTTTGGGCTCTTACATCGGAAAAATACGACTACCTCGGTACACGTTTTGATGTAAAAGTTTCGAAGTTGACGCTTTTTGGATAATTTGAGTAGCTTCTTGGTTGATGGTTTCATTAGCTTCTTTTGCTTGATTATTATTGTCTATTATTGGCAATTCGTTTAAATTATTTTGCAGTTGTGACTGATGCTGCTGCTTAATGTAGTTCTTCAGTTTTCTATGGGAGCTGCCTGAATATTTATAAATTTTCGTCTTAACTGGGGCCATAATAAATCACTTTTCACTAAAATAATCCTTAACAATAATAACTAACAAGAGCAAAATCACACTATCCGCGACTACAGATTATAACAACTAACTTTTAACCGACAATTTGAATTCGATATATACCATGTATTGTATACATATACAACTCTAATATAACTAATGCAGAAAAGGTATTTTTAAAAACGTCGCAAAAACTGAAAGTTTAAGCCACATAGCAACTTTAGTTAAAAAAATATATAGCGACGTCAACAAAACCTAAAATGAAAACAGCAATATAACTTATATAAAACAAGTTTTGTAAAGGTCGAAATAACTAAAATTAAAACCATTTAATGATTATTTAAGAGGGCGTTGTAATAACGTTGTTAAATAGGAAAATAAAACTAAGATATGACTTAACAAAAAACACTTATAAAACGTTTACTCAACTGAAAATTAAGATCACATACCAACTTCCTTATAAGACGTCATATAGCGGTTTATATAACTTACAGATTTAAGAGTTTTAATTGCATCTTAAATAACGTTGTAACGCAGTCAATGAGGCTCAAAATAGTTTTAGAAGGGTTATTAACTTTATGGTTGATGGATTGAAAGATAATATGTGTTATAAAGACGTTTTAAAAAGTTTTCGTAACTGTCCTATAACTTTGTGCTGCTTGGGAGGGGAGATGGATGAATGGAGCGATGTGGGAAAGAGATAGAGACAGGAAGGAAGAACAAAAATCAGAGAATCAAGGTATAACGCAAAATATGAGAATATAATAAGTGAAGGGTTACCAATAGTTACTTGGAGAGGGAGAGTGGGAAAGAAAAAAAGAATGATAGCGAGATTCAGATGCGGGAATGAGGAGAGGGAAAACAAGTTCTGGCTGAAGGAAGAAGAGAGAAAGTGCAGAGTATGTGGAGAGGAGAATAGATCACCTGCAGAAAGAGTGTGTGGGAGTGAGAGAGGAGGAAAGGGAGAGAAGGAGTATTCTGAACGAATGGGGAGAGGGAATAGAATGGATGAAGGAAGTCGAGAGAGTGAGCGAAAGAAGGGGTGGGGAAGAGAAAACAGAAGACAACCGAGAGAGAAAGAAGTAACCGAAGAAGAAAAAAAAAAGAAAACTAGACCAAAACATGTAAATATGTAAATATGTATTAAATTAGTATGTAAAAGGGCAGGGCTCATTACAAACCGCAAGGGATAGTAATAAAGTTATCTAATCTAATCTAATCTGTTAACAAAGCATGTAAGGAAAACTTTTGCAAAATGTTCTAACTTGACAGTTTGATATCCGCTACCTTCAGCTCTACATTTGAAATTTTTCTTAGATGTTAAATAAAAAAATATCTAAAGCAGGTTGAAATAGCACCAACCTTAGAAAGTCACCTTTTACAATAATTTTGTGAGATGGCACCATTCATGTTTATTTTAAACGGGGTGATCATTTCACCTCCTAGGATCATTTTAGACCACTTTCCCCTAGTATTTACTGAGGGAGGTGAACTTTGCGAGAATTGAGACATTTCTGTGATTATAGAGGAACGGGGCTGAGCCCGCAGGTTTAGCGATAATCCGATTCCAGAACGTGGCGTCTGCTCGACATTTAACTGCGTCCACGTAGATCCGTCGACATTCAACAGTTGAGCGATGAAAAACGGACCGTTCCGAGGGAGAGAGGAAGATAAATCGCTGCCGGAACAGCCAACACCTGCACGACCTTATTTCCGCCACTTGTACAATCGGAAGTGAAGACTGCAGTCATTTCAAAAGCTGCACGTTAGTCAATTCAATTCGAGTAATTACAAAAATGCCAATTTCGAACATTATTCAAGGGAGGATTTTTTACGAGCGAGTTTCGCATTTGTTGCAAGGGTACCTAAACGTTAAGGAAAGTTGGTCTCAGGTGACATAAGTTCCGGTAACACAGATTTATTGCGAAGATGGGGATGAGCAGCAGCGCTCCTTCGTTTCGTGTCCGCATATTGTGTATCACGACGTATCACCTAATTTAAGCGTTTGTCCACGTAGTAGCAGAGATAACACATAAGAAGGTATATTACCTACCTACCTTGTTCGATTAGGTGTTATTCTAATTATTTACATATATTAGAACAATAAAGCAATTTCAATTTGTTTGTAAGTTGTTGTTTCTGACATTCTGTAACTCAAGATTTGTTTGGCCGTTGCCTGAAACGGAATAGTGCATAGTTTTGCAAGCTCCGGCTTAGAACTTCAACATTAAGTATAAGTAGATATCTTCTTAGACCTATAAGTTATATTACGCCTACCTAACTTTGAAATTGAACAGTGTTTTCTAGGTGATCTTATTTTTTATAGAGTTCCACCGTTTCGCCATCCGACTTTAGACATAAAAGTACGCTTTTTCCAGATGTTTCTGTCCGTCTTTGCTCTTGTGCTGTGGATTTCCAGTATAATCTTCCAATATCTTCTAAAGTTCATTTGTCCATTTTGTTCAGCATTGTGACCTGCAGAGTTCCATTTTCGCGATTTGTTCTCTAACGTTGCGAGGGTTCCAAGCTTTTGTTGTCTCCCTAATCATGAGTGCTATTTATTCTATCAGAATCGCTCTTTGTGTTTTTGTCATTTTGTCCATGTGTGGTAGCTGTAGGATGCATTGATTAAAAACTACTATTCCACTTAGAATTAGACCAGATCAGGTCCAAAAGTACAGTCGGGGACCGCGACAATTCACTTGGTCGACTGCTTCGTTGTAATTGCGACTGTAGAAAAAAATATGAGTAAGAAAAAAGGTAGGCCAAGCAAATGATAAGAAGTAGATGAATCAAGAAATATGATGAACATTTAAAAGTAAGTTGTAAGTAGGATCAATGCTGGTTGCAGGGGTCTGCGCGCCAACTGGCATTTTTAATTATTATTGCTATGTTTACCCCACCAGTTCCACAGGCGTAGGAGACGCACTGCATCAATAATAATAATGCATTTATTTAGCCTCTTCAGCTATACAAAATCACAAAATAAATATATGTCTATAATATGTCTTATAAACTAAACATAATTGCAACTAAATAATAGGTACTAATTATATACTAATATAATTCTTACAAATTTAACAGTTCACTTACTTATTATCCTTCATCTTTGGAGTTATCAATATAATACTGCTTTATTGCTACTTTAAAACTTTTACAATTACTAGTGTCTTTCAAGTATTGCGGTACCTAACTTATTATATTGTAAGACGCCTTTTACAAAAACCGAGTTATGTGCTGCGTTAGATCTCGTAAATGGCAGCATGAAATCTGTTTTTTTCCTAGTGTTGTACGTATGCACTATCAAACGTGACTAACAATTCAATCCTAAATCAATTTTTACGGCAGGGGAATGGGGGTTACTTTCGACCACTCAGTTCGTTTTAATTTTTTCTAAAATATACTATTGTTGATATCAAAATTACTTTAACGTCATTCTGATAAGTGTTTATTGCCTGCTAATCACGGCAAAATATTTACTCTAAAACCGTAGCCTCTTTTATGAATTTGTCTGTGTTGAAATGTAAAATGGTCGAATCTACCCCCTAGCTGGGGTATTTGAACCACGTGGAGGGGTACTTTCGACCTCCTCATTGACAGTGCTTTAAACATCTTATTTCACAGGATAAGTTTTATTACTATTCTAGACTGAAATATATGTAGGTATTAAACAGAAAAGTTAAGAAATCAAAAAAGAAACTACTTACTTTACAATGAGGTTTTCAAAATTATAGCTAAAATTAAATAGAGAGATGATGTTCCTAGTGTCTTGGTTTTAGCTGGAGCTTGCAAAATTGCAGCTATATTATTGGTATACACCTCCGAAACATTTCCAACATCGGGGAAATATAAAGTAGAACTATTGCTTTTTCCTCTTGAAAATTTAGCGGTCGAATGTACCCCGCATGTTTTTTTCAAGTTCAAAAGTTGGTGAAGTGATGCTATGTTGACACCTGATATTAGTAGGACATGAATCAACGAAAAAAAGAATGTGATTGGCTAAAATTTCGTTCCGAAATTGAAGGTTTAACGAGAATTAAAACTGTAATAACTTAACTTTTTAGACGCGATTCCAATACTTTGCTTTATACTAAACGTTTATGCTTTAAATGTCGGCATAAGTACTATGCATTATGAGACGCATAATGATATATTTAACTGCCAACGGAAGTACAGGCTCCAAGTTTAAAAAATAGAGATTTTATTGGACATGGTTGAAAGTAAACCGTGATCGAATTACCCCCCTTTCCCCTGCTTGAAAAAAATAAGCCTCTTTTTCAAAATCAAGGGGGGCTGTGGAACTGTGGGATTAACATCTCAATAATAAACATTTAAAAGCTTATCCAATCAAAATAGAGTAACTAAGGTAAGTAATAATAAAACTAAGTAAAACTTATTGTTTCCGTTCTTGTATAATAGACATATTATGGTCTGTCCATTTTCTCGACATATTTTGTATAATAGACTTATATATGTATGCGTATTGATCCCTTTGGGGAGGCAAATTCAGGGGGTTCTTTTATCGACTGAAATCAAAGAATTGACCGCGATTGTTGATTTGCTCCGACTTTTACTGCCCTAAGGCAATCCGTTTCGAAACTGTGCTCATTAATCATATAATGGTCAGTTTGGGGAGGTGACCTGGTTCTGATCTCGGCTAGTGATTCTGCATTCCCAAACTGACCATTATATATTTTTCTCCAATGGATATACAGGGTGTCCCAATTGTCTGTATTCGGTTGATAACTCCATTACTGTTAGAGATAGCGAAAAATTGTTAAATACAAAGTTGCAGAGGGTTAAAAAAGGCACATTTTAAAATACAATCCTGTATACAAGCTGTCCCACTAAGGAGTAAGAACACAAACATAGGTTTTTTTAAATAGAACACCCTGTATTTTAATTTTTTATTGGATTCTATGATGAATTCCAAGTAAAATTCATTAATCATGTTTTTATCTGAAGCGAGTGGTTTAGAAGATATTGGCAATTTTGCGGGAGAAATTACATTTGCATTTACTTATTTTGAAAAATCACCCCACAACCAATTTTCAACCTTTGGTTTTGGAAATTTAGCATGTCATTAAGAGGCCTCCACAGTTCACCTTCTTATGGGGATTTCAATGCATTTGCGCGACAAATTTACCATGTTATCCTACAGTTGTTCGAGCTGAAATTTGCATGGTAGGGTCTTCAGAATCTTATGCTGCAACTGACTCAACAAATTTTTAAAATTCTAAAAAATAATTGGGTTAATAAGCGATAAAGATTCGACAAAATCGTCGAAAATCTTATCTAACTTAAAAACCGGAAATCGGAATTTCCTTGAGTCATATCGTAGCCCATGTGATTTAAAGTCCATTATTTCTTGTTTTAATGAAATCGATCGAAAGGTTATGGAGATATTTGATCTCGATGTTTGAGGATTAAAACCTATCAAGCATATTTTGTCCTTCACTACCTTTCTCTTTCTCCGTCTTCCAACTTACAACTATGGTTGCAACCCTTGGGGTGCGGTGTTTGATAATTTTATGACCATTGCAATTATATGCAGGTAGCTTGCAGATTCTTGAGGTAAAAGATAATAACCCGGTGGTAACGAATTGGGATAATTCTTTCACGGGACAAAATTTTGTTAGATAAATTAAGATTTCTTTATTCAAAAAGATTTGTGAGTGCTTTTTAATTTTATAGTATTAAAATTTTTAAAAACAGTTTTGAATTCCCTGTATTTAATTGTGCTTGGGTACCAAGCCTCAAAGTAAAATCTTAAGAAATAACGGAGATAACTGACCGAAATAGGACCACTTGCGGTCGGACCACTTGCGACTCGACTGAAAATCGACCCACTTGCGACCGACGCGATTTTTACCTGATGTCGTTCGACCCACATGCGGCTCATATCGATATGACATATTTGCAAACATTAATTGAAACAAACCTCAAACAACTAATATACTTAAGTATTATGTAAGTACATGTATTGCAAAAGGGCTGGGACGACTTCACATACCTATTTTGAGTTGCAGCAAGCCAAAAATTTTTGCTTTAAAAGTGAAAACGCACCAATAAGGTTTATAGGTTTCAAAGATTGTATAATATTTCAAAGGATGACATTATGTTACTCCGATGTCCCAAATCCTGCCAAGTAGGCAAACAAATTTTAATTGATTCTTTCGTGGAAAACTGATTATTGTTAAGAAAGACCACATGCTGTGATTGCTGTGAGAAGAATTAATGGATTAGTATGATCATATCTCTCGGCATTACCTACTAAACAAAATAATGGAAATAGTCAAGGATTCGAAAAATTGTGGGTCTATCGATTACCTACCCTATGTTCTGTCAAAACGTTAACCTGAAGTAATTGATTAGTTTTTATTAATATTTATAAATGTATGTGATGATATTGGGTTGAGCCGCATGTGGGTCGGTGGATGTCAGGTAAGAACAGCCCCGGTCGCAAGTGGGTCGATTTTCAGTGGAGTCGCAAGTGGTCCGGCCGCAAGTGGTCCGACACCAACTGACCGTCCAGGGACTTTGTACTAACCCTGTATAATATAAATTTTAAAGTAAAAAAAAGAAGCGGCTGGAACCTCCCCATCGCGTGGATCTTTGTATTCTGTGTAGATAGTAGTCAATTCAACAGATTTTTTTTTATCCTTATCGTCTGACGTCAGTGACTAATTTCGCAATTTTCTGACAAATACCGACATCACCTCGTACATCACCCATCACATTTGACAATATGTTCCTTTTAAGGTTAATCTTTTGCCACCTTTTTGACAATAACTGCCACTTTATGTCATCCACTGTCAGCCTGCTCCCTTTTAATGAGAAAGAATTTTTTCTCTATTTTCCACTGAAATGGCAGAAACTGTGAGTACATTTTTAGAACCAGAATTTGATCGTCTTTCTAATGGCGACATAAAAAAGAGGCCTTGTATTTAAAATTTTAAGTTGATATGCTTAAATGGCAGTTCGCGTGGGCCAATTGCTCCCAAAAGCCTTTCAGGTCTTCAACGGGTCACCTAATCTCCATGTACCAAATTTCAGCCAAATCGATTCAGTAATTTGGGCTATAATGTATTTTTACTGTTATTATAAAATTTCGATTTTTTGAACCAAACAGCGCTAAATGCGAATTAATTTTGTCCTATTTGAAACCAGAATTTGAAGACCTTTCTGATGGTGACAATAAATCTTTCAAAAACCTGTTTTTAATGGTCAAATGAGAGAATAATTTTAAATTTGGAAATTGGTATGCCAAAACAGCACTTTCCGTGAGTCGATTGAATTCAAAATTTGTTCAGCTCTTCGACGTGTAATACAATCTCCATATGCAAAATTTCGGCCAAATCGGTTCAGGGGCTTGGGCTGTACCGCGATTTTAAAGTCCGATAAAAATCAATTTTTTTTTAATTTTTGGTCAAAAGGGCACTAAGAATGAATACATTTTTAGAAGCAGAATTTGAAGGTCTTTCTTATGGTGACGTGAAAAATGGGGGTTTGCATTTAAAATTTAAAAGTTGATGTGCCAAAATGGCATTTCCGGTTGCACGATTGGCTCCAAAAGCTTTTCAGATCTAAGTTGGGTTATGAGATGCCTACGTACCAAATTACAGCCAAATCGGCCCAGTAGTTTTGGCTGTGGCGTGTTTACAAACGTACGTACGAACGTACGTACGAACATACACACAGACACATTTTAAAAACCACTTTTCTGGGTTCCTGAGACCTCAAAACGTGGAGATCTGGTGCTATCTCAAATTCGAAAATTTTAGTGATTGCAGTAACCTCCCATTTTTTTAAAATTGTGATGGGGTTGGGGAGGTTAAAATTGATCCATTTTTTTTTACCCACGTCCCTAATATCCTCTGAACTGAGCTGTCTTCAATGTTTTATAATATGGCATTTATAACATTTAGGCCCAGTTTTTCCATCTTCGATAACCTCCGGTTTACCTAACCAACAGTTTGTCGCATAGCAACGAGTGTTCTGATTGGCTGTACCCTAGCAACTCTGCTGGTTTGGTAAACTGATGGAGGTTACGGAAGATGGAAATACCCGGCCTTAAAATTTAATCGGTTTATAACTATTTATAAATATTTCATAAGATTCTCTGTATATTAAATCGCATTTTAATTGATATCAAAAAGCTTTTTCGTTTTTGTTTTAATCAGTTTATAACTATTTATAAATATTTTATCATTTATATTAAATCGCATTGTTTTAATAGGGTTATAAATTAAAAAAATAATATTTTGGAATTCTGTACTGCTTCAAATATTAAATTTTAAATGCCGAAATTATTGTTACAAAATATTTAAAAAAAATTGTGAAAAAATATAGGTTTTTATTAAAAAAACTCAAGTTGACCTTGAAAATGAAATTAAATCAAAATGGCGATGATGCCATCTATTTTCCCCCTCGAAGTCATAAAACTTTTATAGGAAACATTTTTTTTCTAAAATGCTCCCTTTTCGAGATATTTCAAGATAAAACGACCATCACCGAGAGCAAGAATTCGTTGTTCATTATGCATAATACAGGATAAATTCACTTGTTACCTGTTTTTGGGTTTACCACATTTCACAAATAGAATGCAGCAAGCGAACTGAAGCCTCAGCTTGATAAAGAACAGGGATAAACTTATCTGAACTTGTTGAACAAAGTGAGAGAGCGGTATAGCCTCTGTTAAATTGTTCAAAGCTATGCGGACTAGGGTGTACGTGGCGCTAAAGAAAAGCGAAAATAAAAATTCGTGCCAGATGTGGTTATCGAGGATTCCTCTTAAGGAAGGTTTGGGCTATCTTTCAAGCGCTTGAAAACGGTCTTAGCTTGTTAAGTTCGTCTCCAGTAACATTATGAACCTTCAAAAATGTAGAGGCTAATATTTTTTTCCCTGGTCCGTATCAGAGTATTCATCAGACTCTCTTCTTAAGGGGCAGGTTTTACCTCTGCAGAATTTGCTCCAAAAGTTTTAGCGATCGTGGGGGGTAGTATGGACCAGCCTGCACCTCTTGAGATTTTTTTTGTTCATCAGCTCCTCTTAGGTACTTAACAAAGGTTTTTTGAAAATTGATTGATTAAAGCTGTATGTGACGATTCCTGCTGAAGAAATCAGGATACATTGTGTCTTCGAAAAGGGAGGAGTGAATTTTAGGAGACATTTATCGAAGAGAATGAAATTTAGGGGTGGAAACTCGAATTTTCATTTAATAATGTAGTTAAAATTAATGCTATTCGATAGCTTTCTATTGATCGTACAAAAATGGTCTTAATCATCATTCTCGAAAAACCACCCTTAAAGGCGGCGCTACAACATGCAGTAACACAATAACTTAAAAACTGGTCAACGTATTAAAGCCGAATTTGGTGTCAATTTACATCAGTGACAGTGGGGGACGGTAAATTTTTCATTATGTTCTTGTTAGAACTAGATTTTTTTCAGGAAAATGGTGACATAAAATTACAGGGTTCAATAGATTTCGGTCAACCCTTAAAAAAAGTCTTATACTACATTTTACTTATTTTTTTGGACTTTTTTGTGATTCTTTTGTAATTCAAAGTCATTTTTATTATTTTTTAACCCATTCACAGTTATTCAATCCCTTTCTTGATATATATGTGAACCCTCAAAAAGCAAAATTTAGACAAGACCGCTTCTTTTTTCTAGTAATTTTCGATAGTTCTACTTGACTACACTCACTTTTCACCCCCATTTGCGCAATTTCATTTTTCTTCATTAACTAATTTTGCTCTTTTGGATAATGACAACATGTCTCACTTTTTCAACCCCACTCGCAATATTTCAACCTTCCAAAGGCTAAATTTGCCTTATTTTCTGTAAATCTACTTAGCTTCGGTTAATTTTCCCGCCTTTGACTTATCATACCCCTTTACAATTTTTCAACCTACTGAGCATCTATTTTATTAAATTCGCCTAATTTGGTTTTGGTTTTCCTCGGCAATAAGTTGAACTCATATGGCTTATGTTTACCTTTTTCACTTTTTCCACCCCATTCGCAATATTTCAACCCCCAAAAGCTAAATTTGCATAATTGACTTATTTGTGTTATTTTCTGTAATTCGACTTAACTACGGTTCATTTTTACCCCTCTAATCTTTTCATACTCCTTTACAATATTTCAACACTCTGAGCGATAATTTTGCAAAATAGTTTTATTTTACACGTTACTTTTGGTACTTTTTGTAACTGCAGTAAATTTTCTTTGCCTTGGAATTGTCAAACCCCCCGAGTGCTAATTCTACATGCTTCGCAAGTTTTTATGTTTTTTTTTGTGTTCATTGTGTTCACTATCTACTGTTTAATTCTGTACGGCCAATTTTCAACATTTCGCCTTTTTGACACCACTGTGCGTCTGCGGAGGCACTACTACTAGGTGCAGATTAATAAAATCTGCACCCGATACCACCAGTAAATTCTGATCGCCCTTACATTTACATTAAGATGATCGCATTGATGTACATCTTCCGGTGGCTTCTCGTGGTCTGATACGGCCTTCGCTTTTCATATTATGTGACACACGATAGAGCGAGCGAAATAACGAAAACTTGTGAACATTTAATAATCAGTTAACTTTCATTGTTGATAATACATCAATTTTTCAAGTAGTAAATGGTCTTGCGGAATTTATAGATAGGTATTGGCTTTACATTTACCTACCTGCACCAACAATATTGTCTAATTTACAACACTGTTGTGTGTGCAACGTTATCAAAGTTTATGAGTAACGCAATACCAGTTTTTATTCTTCATGCATTATTAACAATAAAGCAAGCGAAATTTTTATTTTCCCTCACATTACAAATATGGAAAAAACGGACTCTTATAATGCTGCTTAAATTTGTAAGCTGATTTCCAAATTTCGAATAGACAAATCGTCGAGTGAAACCTGTAGAAGATGGCCAGTGGCATTGACACGTGCGTTATCACAGTCCAGGCCCAGTGCCCGAAAAATTCCAGATGTGAGGGTCTAAATTCGGCTCGACTTTTCTCAAGGGCGTTGATGGTCCACATGGCCATGTTGGAGACTATTAAAAATGTGATGATTTCTCTTCCTGGCTTATTCTGGACTTGACTTAGGCTACGACAGCGCCTCCACCAGCCGTCCAAGACGAACATCGTTTGTAGGCAGGTTTGGACGAAGGAGAAAACTTCAGCCAGTAGTCCAATTACGGTTTCTGAGTTTCCTAAGGTGAAGTAGCACCCGATGATTGAGAACATGCAATAGATGAACATTCCAGTTTGTGCCACTACGAGCAGTGTGTTGTCTAATCCGATTCCTACTTGTCCTTCCGCTGAAACAAAAAAAAATATTTATTTTAGTTGAAATTAAATTTATCTAAGGAGAGGAGCTAGGTGGTTGCAATAAAGAGTTAAAGTTTCGCCTATATTTTCAGGCTTCTTCAGGGATTTCCCACATCGGCTCACATCACCCAGTGATGTTGACAATGTGTAAATTCCAAAGGCATGACTTATTCTTGGCAAACAAACATCCGCTGGTTACAGGGTAAAACCAACCCTGTAAACAACTACCTGCCAAGGGTGAGTCATGTCACGAATAATAGAGACGTTTGCGCATCTCGCCACTCTCACTAGTTTTAAGGATAGATTTTAAGCAGTTCACTGTAGCCTTGTTGAACAACACATCTCTACCATTATTCCTCGCATTATTCAATATATTTTTATTTTGTTATAACACCTTTACTTCGAGTTTTACTGCACTCTACCACCAAAAAGCCCTAAAGGTTAAATTTTGAAATTTCTTTGATTAAATTTTGAAGTTGTTTAAATGTTTAAAGTTGAAATTTTTAAAGTTTTAAATGTTTAAAGTTGAAATGGTGAATAATCTGTCGTCCTTGCAGAGTCCTCTCCCAACTTTTACCAGATTATTCACCATTTCAACTTTAAACATTTAAACAACTTTAAATTTTGAAATTGTTTAAATGTTTAAAGTTGAAATGGTGAATAATCTGGTAAAAGTTGGGAGAGGACTCTGCAAGGACGACAGATTATTCACCATTTCAACTTTAAACATTTAAAACTTAAAAAATTTAAACAACTTCAAAATTTAACCAAACCAATTTCAAAATTTAACCAAATAATTTAAAGTTCGATAATGCAACGTCACTGGGGGATGTGAGCCGAGGTGGGAAGTCCCTGAAGAAGCCTGAAAATATAGGCGAAACGTTGGCTGAACCACTGTAGCTCTTTATTGCAACCACCTAGATCCTCCGATAAATTTAATTTCAAATATTCATCTTGGATCGATATATTTTACAATGGAAAATTTCGGGGAAAATTTATTTTAGTGTAAAACTCGAGGTAAAACTGCTTTTTAAAGCCCTGTTTGAGGTAATTTTACAGTTACAAGCCTGGATTTCCTATTGTTGCAGTTAACTTTGAAAAAATTTATATTTGATTGGTTGCCAAAATTTCGTAATTCGTGTCGTCGCACAGTGGGGCAAAGTACCCTAAAATTTGGGGAAAATTCTGAAACTTCACTGTTGGATGTTTTCTTGGCGTACTGAATCTGTGAAAAATATTGAAAATCAAAGTAAAACCAATTACAAGTATTCGGACTTATTATTTACCAACTTGATCACTAAGCCGACGTTTAGGGGACAACTCGCCCCTTTCTCAAGGCTCGTAAATCTCACAATGCGTGTTGGATTCTCTCGTTATGAGAGGAAAAATAGACCAATGACTTTTTATGTCAAACTCTTTTTTTTATTATTGTCTATTAACAAATGGTAACTACTTTCAAATATAACAACAATCTTAAACATTCTCCACCCCTAAAACAAATAATGGATGCTTTTCCATCAAGTTTCAAACGGGTAGCTTGCAAATCTTTACAACCGGCCTCTTGAAAACTCCTGACTTCGTCTTAACTTCCACTGTTCGAATTCTATCATCTCGACCTTTGAAAACGTCAGTAATTCTCCCCATGGGCCATACGTTTCTAGGAGAGTTTTCATCACAAATAAAACTACATCACCAATTTTCAATCCGTTACTGAGATCTTCGAACCATTTGGTTCTGGGTACTAAAGTATGTAGGTACTCTTTCACCCATCGTTTCCAAAATGACTCGATCAAAGCTTGAGATATTTGCCAAGATTTTCTTAAATTGACATCTTCCCACTTGAACTCTCCAACTAAAGTTAAAACGTTTCCTGAACCGATTAAAAAGTGGTTAGGTGTCAAGCAAGATTCATCGCTGGGATCTAGAGAAATGTGAGTCAGGGGTCGATTATTTACAATGTTTTCAGACTCTACTAAAAGGGTATTCAAGACTTCTTCCCGTGGTTTTCTTTCTTTCAACACTGTGTACAATGACGTTTTAACTGATCTTATCAAACGTTCCCAGGCACCTCCCATGTGTGGGCTTCCAGGAGGGATAAATACCCACGCAATATTTCTTGTTGTCAGTTCCTGTAACATCTGTTTCTGATTAAAGTTCTCCTTTTCAGCTGCCTTCAAATTTGACCCGTTGTCAGAATAAATTTTCCTAGGATTTCCCCTTCTTGCAGAAAATCTTCGTATTGCCATTTTGCAAGAGTTAGTATCCAAAGATGAAGCGATTTCTACATGAACTGCTCTAACAGTCAGGCAAGTGAAGAGAACTCCATACCTCTTTTCCGTTGATCTTTTTACGGTCACGTTTAAAGGACCGAAGAAATCAATCCCGACATAGGAGAATGGTCTGCAAAAGGCTCCTAATCTGGCTTCTGGTAACAGCCCCATACATGGCTCTGTTGGCTTCGCCTTCTTGACCTTACAGTACTGGCAGTTGTTCAGAACTCTTTTTACTGCGCTCCTAATTTTAATAATCCAGAATTTCTCGCGAATGCAATTTATAGTATATTCCACTCCCAAGTGACCAGTTCGTCGATGAATGTGTTGAATCGGTAGACTAGAATACTTGTCATCTCCTTCCAAAATAATCGGATTCTTCGTGTCTTCGCTTACATAAGCTGGAGCTAACTGAATTCTGCCGTGACATCGTAAAATTCCATCTTTATCAATTTTTGGAGATAATTTAAATAATTTTCCTAATCGTTTATCCTTTCCCTTTCTCAGAATTTCAAGATCTTCATGAAAACTTTTTTCTTGTGTCCATCTCAACCATAGAATTTCAGCTCTTTCAATTTCTTTGGACGTAACCTCATGGAAAGGTGTTTCCATTGCACCTTTAATCGTATTCCTCAAGTGAATAATCCAAGCTGTTGATCTAATTAATCGGATCCACATCGAAAATCTTTCAATTTTTGGTAAATAAACAGGGTTAAGCTTGTCCTCATCCTGAATCGTCGTTGTCCCAATAAATTCTTTTCTTGATTCTTCCGAGGATGAATCAAAATGAGAGACATTTACACATGGTTTTACCGGCCATTCATTTTCTCTTAATTTCAGAAAACTGGGCCCTTCAACCCACCTATTAGAATTATTGACGCCTTTCTTAGCTAAAGAGATTTCCGTTTCTTGTCTTGTGGCATCGTCGGCCGTGTTTTCAGCAGTTGGAACCCACCGCCACCATTTTGGTTCCGTGTTCTCTTTTATTTCACTTAAGCGATGAGCTACAAACGGCTTAAATTTTCTACAATCTTCTGTGTTGATCCAAGACAGCACAGTCGTGGAGTCTGACCAACAAAAGACAGCATATATCTTCAATTCCAACTCCGACGTGACATATTTGAGAAGTCTACTTCCCAGCAGGGCAGCTTGCAGCTCCAGTCTTGGAATGGAAACCGGCTTCAGGGGGCTAACTCTTGATTTTCCCATTACAAAGGAGACAAACACCTGTTCCTTCATGGAGACTCGCAAATAGACAACACATGCAAATGCTTTTTCGCTGGCATCACACAGCATAAATGAAGTTGAATCTTGTCTGCCAAATGAACGTCTCGAACATAGCATCTGGGAATTGTAACGTTTGAGATTTGAAGAAGCCAACTCAACCATCTGCTCCATTTCACTTTTAAGTCACCCTGTAATTCTTCGTCCCAACCAAGTTTCTGACGCCAAATATCTTGCAATAATATTTTAGCCGAAGTGGTACAATTCAATAAGAAGCCCAAAGGATCGAAAATGGTCATTAGAATTCTTAAAACGTCTCTTTTTGTACAAAATTTGTGTTCCTTTAAAACGTCTTTAATTTCTTGCTTCAACTTCAAGGTAAAGAAAAAATTATCTTCACCAGCATTCCATTTCAGACCCAGCGTTCTTTGAATTGTTGAAATATCTTCAAGGTCAAGGTTCATGTTTTTCAAATCTGAAGCTCTTAATTCCAACAGGATTTCTTTGACGACGTCTTTGGAATTGCAGACCCAATTTGTCATAGTGAAGCCACCAGCCGCGTGTATTTCAATCACGTTGTTGATAATTTGGATGGATTCTGCAACGGTGTCTCTGCTATCTATGTAGTCGTCCATGTAAGTTTTCTCGACGATAGCTTTGACGGGTTCTGGAAACTGCTTTTCAAATCCCAAAGCATTTCTTCTTAAAACATATTGAGCAGAAGCCGGAGAACAGATGCTACCAAAGATCATGACCTGCATCTCGTACACTTCTGGTTCCACTCGAGGATTTTCTCTCCATAAAAATCTCAAAGCTCTTCTGTCCTTAGGAATTATCTTGACCTGGTGAAACATTTCTCGAATATCCCCAATAAAGGCAATATTTCTTTGACGAAACTTCAACAAAATCGTCAGTCCTTTCAGAGGACTGTGACTTAGCAGCAGCGTCTAAAACGAATCGCATTTTGCCTGGCTTGTTCGGGTTGAATACTGGAAAGTGTGGTAAGTACCAAATTCGATCACCACTTTGATCTTGGGCCAATTCTTCTTTGCTACATTTTCTTGCATAGCCTTTCTCCAAATATTCTTTGATTTTGTTAGCATAATCAGTGTGAAGTTGAGGATTATGCGACAATTTCTTCTCAATTCCTTTCAGACGATGTAACGCATCTTCTTTATTATTCGGCAACTGTAGTTCGTCCTGCTTCCATAATAATCCCGTTTGCCATCTTTCGCCGCTTCGGTTCGTAGTTCCTTCCAAAAGTCTTTCGGCACGCATTTCTTCTGGGGACTTTAAAGATGTTTTATTTACTATCACTCCGAAATTTTCAATTTTGTAAGATTCTTCGACTATTTTCTCAATTCCACCATACTCATTTTCGGATTGACAATTTGAAATGTAATTAATGAATACCACATCAGATCTGTGACGACTAAGTCCAATATTTCCATGTAATACCCATCCCAATTTTGTTTTAGAAGCGATCGGACCATTTTTCAGTCGAGAATCTGTTACAACTTCTCTGGAAACAATTAGATAGATCAATGTTGTCTTGACCAAGGAGAATTCGTGGATGAGCGTTGCTAAGATTTAAAATATTTATATTTTCTTGGCACAGGTACTCCCACTTAGCAGCCAAAGCCTTTACGTTTACCGTCTGTGATGGCAAATTCAGGTTCTTCACAGTCTTCACGTTCGTGAGTTTATATTCGGTTTCTTCTCCCGCTCCTTTTATAAAAAGTTCCACAGTCATGGAGTTTCTTTCTTCATGGCATACTTCGTTTGTCCATTTCATTTTCAAGTTCTGGCGTAAACCATTGACACCTATTTTCTTTGCAATACTTTCGTCGATTAATGTTATTGTTGAGCCTTCGTCGAAGAATGCGTATGTTTCCACTTCACCATTCGTGCCCCTTAACGTTACCGGGGCAACTTTCAGCAGAACTTTTGTTTTTTCCTTGTTCCTATGATGACCTATAACAACATTTTCCTCGACGTTTTCGACAACTTCTTCTTTCGAAGGATTATGTAGTAAAGAATTATGATTCTTAATACAATTTTCTACATTGCACTTCACCTTTTTCTTGCACTGTGGACTTGTGTGCAGAAAACCAAGGCACGAATAACAAATTTTCTTTTTTGATTTTCTTAAAAAAATCCATCGATTTTCGACGTCGAAACTGCGAAACTTCTTGCATTCCCCTAGACCATGATTCTCTTCTTTCTTGCAACAAGCACAGGATTTATTCTTGGACGTATTGTCTACCGTTGCCGCAACAGAATATTTTTTCTTCTTATCTCGCGTTGTAGTGTCAATTAATGTTAACGCTTCTGCAATCTTATCCATCCAATCAGCAAAATCCAGTATTGAAACCATGCTTTTAGACTTTTGAGTGTCTCGCAAATTTTCAGCCCATTTTAACCTTAGGCTGTGGGGTAATTTATTTACACTCTCGTTCAACAGCTGTGGATTCATCAAATAGTTCTCATATCCCAGATTCTTGACAGTTATTGCCAGATTTTGAATCATGTTAGCGAAATCTACCAGACTGTCGAATCTTTCCTCTTCTAAGTTGGATGTTTTCCTTATATTATTAATAAGTTCCTCTATTATTAGTTCAGGACGACCGAATCTTCTTTCTAGCAGCTTCATGATCTTATTTACTTCTCCAGGAAAATTTAGTAATGCCTGCACGGTTTCTCTAGCTTTTCCCTTCAAACACTTTTGAAGCCGAACTAAATTTTCACGATCAGATAATCCGCAGAGCTTCGTAGTCTCCTCAAATTGAGACTTGAAATGCAAAAAATCTATGGGATTACCAGAAAAGTGAACGAGGTCTTTATTTACACTTTGCCTGGCCAAAAATTTTTCCATTTTACTCTCTAAATTTGGCAATTCCTCCTTTTTCACGGGGGCTTCCGGTGGTACCGATTTTTCGCAATCCGCATTCGGAATTTTTGTTTCTGTCACAACATTATTTTTGATGACGTTATTGTCAATTCCACAATTTTCTACCCATTTTCTGATGAAACTGTTCTTGTTCACATTCTCATGATGAGAGCTTCCCAAAGGTATATCCTCGGGTGAATCTAAATCCATATCTTCAAATTCTGCTGTCGAAATTTCCAACTCTTTTCTAATTAAGTCTTCTTCATCTCGCAGGCGCGCTTCCTGCAATTCATTCCGTTTTTTCTGTATTTCCATCAACTTCTTGGCTGCTTCCAATTCAGCCTTAAGTTTTAGTATTTTACTAGCCTTGCTTCCAGCACGTGAAATGGATGTTACAGAAAAGCCTTTAAAGACAGTGCTTCCAGTAGATGAAGACGTTCTTCCTGTCTCTGTGGCGGCTTGCTTATCCATTGGACTGGTTCAATTAATAGCTCGAAGGACCATAAATGTTGGATTCTCTCGTTATGAGAGGAAAAATAGACCAATGACTTTTTATGTCAAACTCTTTTTTTTTATTATTGTCTATTAACAAATGGTAACTACTTTCAAATATAACAACAATCTTAAACAATGCGTACGGTAATATCTAATTTCTTCCTTCATCTACAATTGTGTCATAACCAAGGAAGTAAATTCACAAGAATAGCTATTAACATACCTAGGAATGTTATGACTATCATAACAGACGCAGATGTCAATTGAAATCCGAGCTCGGAGAGCGAGGATTTTAAGACATCTAAGTCTGTTATGATTCATAACATCCGAGGTTTGTTCAATAGTTTATCGGTTTAAAGCGATTAAAGCCAAAATTAAAAAAATGTTGCGTGAATTCGCGTCATTTTGACAATCGAGATGACAGCATTTGAATGGGGTCATTGTTGTCATGAATGGTTAATGGGCTTGTTGTCTAGAAACCATTAGATAACGTTATGATCTGCTTACCAGCCTATTTTTATGCATGTTAAGAACGCTTTAATCGCCTGAAACCGGTAAATCTAATAAACGTGGCATGACACGACAAAACGCTGGGTTGTCAAAACGCTGGATGACATGTCAGCTGTTTTGTCGTGTCATGCCACGTTTATTAGATTTCTTGTGAATTTACTTCCTTGGTTATGACACAATTGTAGATGAAGGAAGAAATTAGATATTACCGTACGCATTAAGCGCTTTCCTTTTAGGTGTTTGTTGCTCTAGAGCTACAAGCACTGAAGCAACTCCGAGCTGCCCTAAAAGGAACACGTACCTATTTCAGGGGATTATTCACCGCGTGAGTGACACTTGCGTTGTTTGACAGATAACCTAACCGCATCAGAAGTCAATAGTAAAATAATCGCCCATTTCGCAAGCTGATGCCATAGTGGCGGAGTAGAGATGAAGGCGATGCAAAAATTTTCAAAAGGCAATGGTAAAATGTTGGAAAAAACCACGGAAGACTACTCAGCTCATATTGACAATGACAAACTACGCACTGCGCATGCGGGGGCTTGTTGCACCAGCTCCAGCGTTGGTGCTTGAGGGGAAGGGGGAAGGCAGATCGAGTAACTCTGGGGCAAAATGCACAACTAAAAGGAACCCGGGGCGAATTATTCTTGAACAGTTCGGAGTTGCACCCTGTGCTAAAAGGAAAGCAGCTGTTGCGAGATTTACGAGCCTTGAGAAAGGGGCGAGTTGTCCCCGAAACGTCGGCTTAGTGATCAAGTTGGTAAATAATAAAGTCCGAATACTTGTAATTGGTTTTACTTTGATAAATTGAATATGGATGTTAATGGTGAACAGAATACTGAAAATATTCTAAAACTAAAATCGAACTTCATAGGGTAGGGTGAAGAAAGTCATTTTAAAATTGAGAAAGTTATGAAGTTTTACTTTACAATGTAAAATGAGCATTGACTAAATAATGATTACTAAAACAAGAAATCAGTAATTTCCAGCATTTTTTTTGCAAATTGATGCTCACTAACGCAAATTTAATTTTTTTCAAAAATTGAAAGGGTTCATCATTAATCAAATTTCAAATTGCTTAAGGATTGCACGTACAATCGGAGCAAAAAATATCCAGAATTTAAAATAAATTAACATCTGCCCTCCGAACGTTGCGATAATGGCGAAAAGGCAATGAAGAATAGTTTACGCACTTATCTAACCAACAGCAAGACATTTTTCGTATAAAGAATTGTTGTTTCGTTAAATTAGACGATATTTTCATTTTGATTGATAAAACTTTTGGGGGTGAATGTACCCCATTCCAACCTTACGAAATAAAATTTTTTGAGTGACAGTGAAATAAACGATTATAATCTGTCCGGGATCCACACGACCGAGATTCACCCGATTTCCATGGCGATTCATTGTTGACAACAATGATTCACCATGGAAATAGGGTGAATCCCGGTCGTGTGGATCCCGGACAGACCATAGTATTAAGCGATTAAAATATGGGTTGACTAATCGAGCTGAAATTTTGTACACAGATGTATACCCTGAAAATCTCGGCGGGGATTGCTTTTGGGCCAAATCGGACCACGGGGGTAGGAGTTAGGGGTAAAAACCAAAAAACTTGCAATAACTCGAGAACTAGTGAAGGTATCCTTCTGAAACTTGGCATGCACCTTCGACCTTCAAGTCTGTCAATTTCGGGGGATGTAATTTAAGGGATGAAAACCACAAAAAATATGAAGACTCCACAAGGGTTGCTCACAGCTGTTTGAAATTCAAACTACACACATATTTCGATGAAATCTTACGGGGGAGGCTTTTTCCGCAAAATCGGTGACATGGGGTGGAAATTAGCGGTTGCAACTCGAAATTTCACCTAATAAGCATTGTTCGAAATTGACATCATTCGATAGCTTTCCATTAATGACTCAAAATAAAAGGTGTTATATTTATTTTGCGAAAAATCACCCTCAAAGGCGCTACAACCCCTAACATGCAGAAACACAAATATACAAAATATATCCAAAAAACTTATCAGAGTAGCAAGGCAGAACAAGTTCCAAGGTATGGCAATTTCCAGTGACACTGTAGATGGATGGACAGATTTTCATTAAGATCTAATCAAGGGGAAATTTAAGGGTTGAAACTGGAAATTTCTTCAATTAAATGGTGGTATAAAATTAGGGAGTTCGATTAGTTTTCGGTCAACCATTGAAAAAAATCTTATGAGTTTTCAACATAAAAACAACCTCTAAACCACTAACAACCCTTAATGCTTTGCAAGCGGATAAATACATTTTATTAATTTTATCCGAAATCCTATTAATTTATTTATGAACAACGGATACGGAAGTAAGTAAAGACACAAGAAGTTATGTAATACTACAGAAATAAACTCACCCCTGTAAATCATGAAGAGGTACATTCATATGAGGGAGTGTAAAGATGAATTTCTGAATTGCCGCAATTTTCCAATGAATTGGATTAGGGTGGTAAAATTTAAAACACGGCCTTCTTTGGAGCAAGTGCGGGTGGTGAAATAGGGAGTTGGAGTTTAGGGGTTGAAACGTTCATGAAGCTTTATAACTTTACATAGAGAAACAATATCAGCTGTGAAACTGTGAAGTCTTACACATTGTATCCTAGAGAAAGGAGGAGTGAATTTTAGGACAGATTTATCGAAGGGGATGAAAGTTAGGGGTGGAAACTCGAATTTTCACTTAATAATGCAGGGTTGAAATTAATACTATTCGATAGATTTATATTGATGGTACCTCGGATGGTACAAAAAATATCTTAAACATAATTCGCGAAAAAACACCCTTAAACGCGCTACAACCCCTAACATGTAGAAACACATAAATACTAACCTTTAGCAAGGTGAGTAAATTTATTTTTTATTTATTTTTGCGGGGTTTTTTGTACTTCTTCTGTAATTCAAATTCGTTTTGATTAACTTTTGTTTCAACCTATCCACAATTTTCAACCCATCTTTGAGTGCAAAACCCTCAAAAAGCTAAATTTACGCAGACCGCTTCTTTTTCGTGTAATTTTCGCTGGTTCTACTACAGTTAATATTCACTCCCCTTGGCTTTTCATCCCCCTTCATAATTTTTCAACCCCTCGAGCGTTAATTTTGTAAAATTCGCGCAATTTTGTCCTGCGGTAATAAATTTTTTTCAATTAGACTATGTTTTGCCTTTTTCACTTTTTCACAATATGACTTTTTATCCCCCTTTACGATTTTGTGTTGATTTTGCAAAATTCGCGTAAGTTCGTTTTTCTTCGGTAATAAATTGAACTCATGTTTACCTTTTTCACTTTTTTCAACCCCTTTCGCAATATTTCAACTCTCCAAACGCAAAATTTGGATTATTTTGGGATTATTTTCTGTAATTTTTTTACTTAACAGCGGTTCATTCCTACCCTTTAACTTTTCATCCCGATTTTTCAAACCCCTAAACGCTAATTTTGCAAAATTCGCTTAATTTCGTAATTCGTCGGTAATAGGTAAGTTGAACTCATTTGGGATTCAGTTTACCTTTTACAATTTTCCAGTTTTCCTTGCAATATTTCAAATTGTTCAAACTTGGCCAAAAATCTGAAACTTTTTAAATGAACTGCTACTAGGTAGCTGATCATTGGAAAAATAGTAAAAAAATTTTATCGTCGCAAGGGTTGAATTGTAGGGGCGGAAAAACTCTTTGTTCCCCAAAAAATTCAGAAATTTCGTATAGTGTTCAATTTGCTTCACAGATTACCAAAAAAATACAAAAAAAAAAATTTGCCACCATAGGGGTTGAATTATAGGGGAAGAAAAATTATTTTTTAGCCAAAAAAATTCAATAATTATGCACAATCTCTAATTTGCTTCACAGATTATCGAAAGATTCTTAAAACAAAAATTTATCGTCATGGGTTGAATTATAGGGGAGGAAAAATTATTTTTTCAACAAAAAATCCAAAATTTTTGTGCAATATGCTCAGTTTGCATCACATATTACCTCCCATATTACTGAAAAAATAAAAAAAAAATAAACGGCTTCATGAACGAGTTCAAAGGTGTGAAGGGGGTGGAGCTGGGAAGCATTTTAGGTCACAATATTGTTGACAAAACGCAGGTAATTATATTACTAATTAAATTAGTCTTGAGTAAATACCACTACAGAACTGGAAGACAGTCTTCTTTAAATGCGATATCGCATAATGCTCGCCAATTTTTCAATTTGGAAATATTGAACAAGATTCTCTGTCCTGCTGGTTCGCTCTATACCCTACTTTTCGTATAAAACTTCGAAAAGCTACCTTCTCGTAAACATTTTACCCATAGGCATCCCTAGGAAAATATTCTATTAAGAACAAAGGTCTTTACAAAAAGAAATAAATAAAGAAATAA
The DNA here is from genome assembly GCA_963924575.1 of Pycnomerus fuliginosus. Taxonomy (NCBI): domain Eukaryota; kingdom Metazoa; phylum Arthropoda; class Insecta; order Coleoptera; family Zopheridae; genus Pycnomerus; species Pycnomerus fuliginosus. The sequence goes on from OZ004622.1 coordinate 25,689,189, forward strand.
TTTGTCTAGTAAGCGAACCTAAAATGTCTTATATTCATACTAGGTGTACTCCAAATTATGCTTATATAACTTTGAATAAAAATAAACAGTCTTAGTAGCGTGTATTATTCGCTTCTGCAGTAACGAGCTATCGAACCGTCCAGGAACGCTGGTCTCACTGCGCGCATCGCCGCAGAAAAACAAAAAAATTTCGAAAAGGCACTTGAACGCGCCTATGAAATTCAACTATGTTATAAAGGATTGTTTAGGCTATTTTTTGCAATTTTTTCCAAAGCGGGATCTCGTGGCGTACTTTTTGTATCTCAACGCAAATATAACATAATAAAAAAAATTTTTGTTTGTGGTCACTAACATAATCGGTCAATTTATTTATGTAAGTCCATCAATGTTTGCCCCCAAATTTTATATTGCTTAAAAGTACATGCCTTGAAGAAGTTTGTTGAAAAATTTCACTCTTCTGTTAAACGTTTTAAGCATGCACTGACTTCTTGAAATTCGATGAAGAAATTAACGATGACAAGTGTTGTTTGGGTGTTATTTAATTAGTTGAGTTTGGGGGGCCGGTAGATGGATTAAAGTTCCTCATACCTGCCTGGGGTTTTGGATCTGTAAAGATAGTCTATTCCTTGAAATGCCATCAAATTTTTACAACAATATGATGACTTTTATAAATATCGATTTTTGGCCGGTTTTTAGCGTTCCCGGCCCACTGTGCAATAGTTAGATGTAAGTAGGTATTTCAACCCCCACGAAAGTTTTAATAATTGCATAACAGAGTGATTTTGAACAACAAATTTTTAACATTTCGCCTTTTTGACACATCTGTGTGTCTGAGGAGACACTACTACTAGGTGCAGATTGATAAAATCTGCACCCGATTCCACCAGTAAGACTAGCCGCCCTTAGATATACATTAACGTGATAAACATCTACAGGGATATACCTACATCGTATTGATATACATCTTCCGGGGGCTAATACTACCAAATAGCATAATAGCTAGAAATCCGCCCTCTAGTTTATTATATGAGCGATTATGAGCCCATTATTCACGAGGCTTGCCGAATGACACAAGTCATCCGAGCGAATATTTTGCTTTCTATAATTTTGTCCTCTACTGAATTGTCAAAATGCCAAGTGTACTAATTATGAAATATACAAGTTGCAAATATTTATTTGGAGTAGAAAAAGCGATTATTATTTTATAATAATCCCTATATTACCCCATAGGCTAGGAATAGAAAAAATACTATAAATAATCAACTAGAGGACAAAATTGTAAAAAGGCAAAAAACAAGTGTGGAAAACTTACTTAAAAGGGTAGAATCAGTTTTTTAAGTACCTACTCCTACACAGAAAATACACTATGTATGTACCCTGGTTTTGATTTCAAAATTATTTCTATAAATTTTTTCCGAATTTTGGCGTACTTTGCCCCACTGCGCGTCGGATTATTACACTCGCTCGCTTTGCTCGCTCGCCAGACAAACGTTCCGACTTGACTGCAAAGACCAATTTACTCTTTTATTATGTAAATAGCCAAAAAAATTAAGGACGACATAATAATTCGACCTGAAGTGCTTGTATAATTCAGTCGATTATCTTGTTTTGATTAGTTGAGCTGCAATGAAACTGTAATAACACACTTACCTCCTACTTTACGATCGTACTTGAGCGATCGCATCTGCACCATTGCAACTACGACTGCTATTGTATTAATAACATAAAGGAGAAGTTCAACAACGTTGACTTCGAACTCGGCCATGCTTTTAAGGTTGTTGTCCCCATGTCCACCCCCTCCGTTGGTCAATACGAAGAACATTATCAGTGAGATTATAGTAATCACAACTACCATAATTCCTGCAAAGAGTCCGCGATGTGCGTTGGAACAATCCACTGTGAAATGGTGATGCGGATTAACCGGATTGCCCCCCAGTGGATCTGAAATTTGTATCATTTTTTGTCTTGAGAATTCTCGTTACTCAGTGAAATTATGTAGCAAAAGGGGTGGAAGGAAAAATTAAAGAGCTGGAGATAATTATATCGAATGCGGTAAGAAGAAAGGATAAAATGGGGAGAGAATCGAAATAAGGGAGGAATGCAAAGAAGCAAAACGGGAGACGAGAAGATAACTACGAAAATGGAAAAGAGGGAAAACGAAAAGGGAAGAATACATAAAGGCCAAAGCAAAATACAAGAAAAGATGCAAGGAGAGGAAGAGACAAATGATGGAAGAAGAGGAACAAAAGATAAGAAGTATAACGACCCTCTCCCAATCCACTCTCAACCCTCTCTCAACCTTCTTTCAACTTTCTTTCAACCATCTCTCAACACACTCTTAACCCTCTCTCAACCCCCTCTCAACCCTCTCTCAACCTTCTCTCAACCCTCTCCCAACCCACCCTCAACCCTCTTTCAACCCTCTCTCAACCCTCTTTCAACCCTCCCTCAATCCTCTCTCAACCCTCTTTCAACCTTCTTTCAACCATCTCTCAACCCACCCTCAACCCTCTTTCCAAGTTACCAAGTTACTTGAAGAGGGAGAGTGGGAAAGAAAAAAGAGTGATAGCGAGATTCAGATGCGGGAATGAGGAGAGGGAAAACAAGTTCTGGCTGAAGGAGGAAGAGAGAAAGTGCAGAGTATGTGGAAAGGAGAGAGAGACAGTAGAACACCTGTTGAAAGAGTGTGAGATGAGAGAGGAGGAAAGACAGAGAAAGAGTATTCTGAACGAATGGGGAGAGGGAATAGAATGGATGAAGGAAGTCTCGAGAGCGACAGAAAGAAGGGGAGGAGAAGAGAAAGCAGAAGACAACCGAGAGAGAAAGAAGTAGCCGAAGAAGAATAATAATAAAGTTTTCTACTCACTGAAATTATACTGTGTGGACGCTTTTTCCTCTTTATGCTTCTCATTTTCATGAGAATCTTTATCTGTGGGTTTCACTTTCTTCCACATTTCAAAGAGAATCACAGCGCATATGAGGCTGTATTCTATGGTGCATGGGAAGAGAAATGGGCTCGCGTTGCTGACCAAACGGCCCATCACTTGACCTTCCTGACAAAATATGGCTGTCATAGAACTATTGGTTCCATTTCCATTGGGGTGTTCCTCTAAATGAATTATTTCATGTTTGGTTTCTTCCACCAAAACGTAGAGCCATTCGCATAAATTGGTGGCGATCATGTGCATTAATCCGAATCTTGATATCACCAGATGCTTGTTCATGTCCAAATTCTACAAAAATTTTTGTATTAACATTTAGAATTTGAAGATATATTGGTGGCATCCGAGGCCGTATCTTTTATTTTTGTGAAAACGTTACAAAGAGCCAGACATGAATAAGTTCACATAACTAAACTTTGCGCTTACTCAAGACAAGACAAATTATGCTTTTGGGTCTTTGGAAATAAATTTTTTATTTTGTATTATTGGAAGTAAGATGAGTATTAGGGTTAATGGGGGAAATAAACTAATAATTATCACGTAGAGCTGGTCGTATAAAAAGAAAGGAATTTTTCATTGGCGAGTAGAAAGTAGAAAGATTCTGAAGAGAATTCCCCGATATTTTGATTTGTTCTCGATTTATCACAAAAAATCTGAAAATTGCCAATTGGAAGAAAAATTAATATCTTCCTAACGTTTGATATTATTTAAATGAAACTTGGAACTTTTTTCCGAGCGCTAACTTGAGAACGGATTGAGATATCCGGCTGAAACTTGGTATACGAATTTATCTCCCAAAAAGTAAGACGTGGAAGGGGGTGGGAGCTAGAGGTGAAAAACCAAATTATGAATTGCAAAAACTCGGGAAGTAGTGGGGCTATCTTATTGAAACTTGGTGTGCACATTCGACCTTCAAGTCTGTTAAATATGAGAGGGTGTCAATTTCGGGGGATGAAATTTAGGGGATGAAAACCACAAAAAATATGGTAACTTCCCAAGAATTGCACGCAGCTATTTGAAACTTGACGTGCATACATACGACGTTGAAATCTTGCGGGGTATGTATTTTCCGCAAAATCGGACAGATGGGGTGGAATTTGGAAATTAGGGGTTGTAACTCGAAATTTCCCTTAATAACTATTGGCCGATAGCTTTCGATTAATGATTCAAAAAAGGCGTTATTCACATTTTGTGAAAAACCACCCTTAAAGGCGCCCCTAGTATGCAGAAACACAAAAATACGAGAACTCCAAAACTACTCAACGTATCAAGGCAGAATTTGGTCTGTGAATTTCCAGTGACATTATAGGTGGATGGACAAATTTTCACTTATAATCTCATAAGAGCATTAATTCTTTCCGGAAATTTTTGGAGTGCATTCCAACAACGTTATTAATCGGCCCGAGTGGAACACGAGGGCCCGATTACGTTGTTGGGATGCACGACTAAAATTTCCAGGAAATGAATTAATGCTCGAATGCAGATTCGGTAAGAAAATAGCAACGATACAGCCACAGAAATTGAATAGAAATGATTTTTGACATTTAATTTGACATAAAAATTTCCACCTATTAATTTCGTTTAGGTTGGTCTAGGTAGGTATCAAAAATTTCCAGGAAATCCTAGAGTTGCCATAGTAAACACACAGAAATCAATTTTTCTATTGGCTAATGATTAGTATCGTGCGATTTTCACGAAAATCTAATAAGGGGGATGAAATTCGAAGGTTGAAACTGGAAATTTCTTTCTTGTGGTATAAAGTTACGGCGTTCGATAGACTTCGGATAACCATTGAAAAACGGCTTATGAGCCTTCAACTTAAAACCAACCCCTAGACTACTAACAACCCCTAACGCTTAACAAGTCGATAAATATATTTTATTTCTTTGTTTTTGAAATCCTATTGATTTATTTATGAACAACCGAAGTGAGTAACTATGCAAGAAGTTATGTAACACTAGAAATAAATTTACCCCTGTAAATGAAAATCATGACGGGTTGAATACGCGAATCTCTCAATAGCCGGAATTTTTGAACGAATTGAAGGGTGGTGAAATTGAAAGCAAAACATTCTTTAGAGTATGTGGGGGTGGTGAAATAGGGGGTTGGAGTTTAGGGGTTGAAACGTCCTTAAAGCCCTGTAATTTGATACAGAGAAGCAATATCTGCTGTAAAATTGTGAGGCCTTATACATTGTGTCTTCGAAAAGGGAGGAGTGAATTTTAGGAGAAATTTATTGAAGGAAATGAAATTTAGTGGTGGAAACTCTAATTTTCACTTAATAATGTATGGTCAAAATTAATGCCATTCGATAGCTTTCTATTGATGGTACAAAAATGGTCTTAATCATCATTCGCAAAAAACTCCCAACAACACAATAATATACTTAAAAACTGGTATTAAGGCCGAATTTGGCGTGTCAATTTACAGTGAGAGGGGTGGAGGGATGGTAAATTTTTCATTATGATCTAACAAAGGGGATGAAATTTGAGGGTTGAAACTAGAATTTTTTCGGGAACATGAATTTACAATGTTCGATAGATTTCGGTCAACCCTTAAAAAAAAGTCTTATAAGCCTTCAACTTAAAACCAACCCCTAGACTAACTACTAACAACCTCTAAACTCTAGCAAGCAGAATAAAGTACATTTTATTTATTTTTTTGAGCTTCTTCTGTGATTTTTTGATAATTCAAAGTAATTTTCATTATTTTTTAACCCATCCAGCTTTTCAACCCCTTTCTCGATATGTGAACCCTCAAAAAGCAAAATTTACGCAAAATCCGGGGCAAAATCGCTTCTTCTTTGTGTAATTTTCGATAGTTCTACAATTCGCAATTCGCAATTCGCAATATTTCAACCCTCCAAAGGCTAAAGGACCCTATACGACAGTGGCCCAAAAAAAAATCTGATCTAGACGATTCCAAACTTACATTTTTGCTGTAGAGGTATAATAAAGACATAAAGACATAAAGACATAAAGACATAAAGACATAAGACATAAAAAAAACATTCACCTATTCCTCGCTTACCAAAATTTAAAATTTGGTAGAAATGAGCCCAGGCAGTCGCTTATTGTATAGGGTCCTTTCCTTTGCACAAATTGCCTTATTTTTGTGTTATTCTCTGTAAATCTACTTAACTTCGGTTAATTTTCACCTCCTTTGACTTTTCATCCCACTTTACGATTTTTCAACCCCCTAAGCATCTATTTTACTAAATTAGGCTAATTTCGTTTCTCTTCGGCAATAAGTTGAACTCATATGGCTTATGTTTACCTTTTTCACTTTTTACACTCCATTCGCAATATTTCAACCCTCCAAAAGCTAATTTGCCTAGGTAATTGGCTTATTTTTGTGTTATTTTCTGTAATTCGACTTAACCGCGGTTAATTTTTACACCTCTTATTTTTTCATACCCCTTTACAATTTTTCAACACTCTGAGCGATAATTTTGCAAAATTGCCTTATTTTCCACGTTACTTTTGGTACTTCTTGTAACTGGAGTAAATTTTCATTGCCTTGGATTTCTCATCGCCTCCATAATTTTTCCATCCCCCTGAGTGTTTAATTACGATTTTATTGAGCTTTTAGAAAATTAACAAGTTGAAGTTTATTGACAATTGTAATTGTTGACATTGTTTTTTATTATTGTTCTGTCCATCCATGGTATTGTAGGTATGCGCCTTTCCATGCCGGCCACCTTGAAATGCGTAGGTATGCAGCATTTTCAAACATCAACGACGACAATTAATAATGGAACTTGTAAGAAGATGAAGTTTCAAATTAAGATTCAAATGGAAATAATCGTAATTTAGAAACTGGTCTTTTTAAAATTTTGTTGTTGACACGCAGTGAGACAACTCTAACTATGTTGTCTGTTCCCGGATGTAACTGAACCACACGACCCATATTCCATTGTAATGGGCTACTATTTTCTTCTTGTATTAGAACTATTGAACCAACACGTAGATGATTTTGGACATGTTCTTTCCATTTTGCCCGTGTCTGCAACTCCGTCAAATACTCCCTTTGCCACCTGGACCAGAATCGCTGTACCATCGCTTGTAGTCTTTCATACTTTTTCAGACGATTTTCGTTGGTTTGAGTATGGTCCTTTTCGGGCAAAGCGGTGAGTGGTTTTCCCAAGATGAAGTGTGCCGGGGTAAGGGGATTGATGATTTCGTTGGGATTGGAAGGTAGGGGACATAATGGAGTGGAATTCAGTATTGCTTCAATTTGAATTAGAACGGTACAAAAGTCTTCAAAATTTAAATTAGCATCTCCAATAACACGCTTTAAGTGAAACACTTGATTCTTTTTATGCCTGCCTCCCAAATTCCACCGAAGTTGGGGGATCTGGCAGGTATGAAATGCCAATTTATATAATCCTGTGACAAAAAATTGTTAATTGTATCTGAATTCGAATCTAGAAATTGATAAATCCTTTTTAATTCGGCATCTGCTCCAATAAAATTACTACCATTATCGCTATATACAGGGTGACACAAGCTCATGGTACACCCCCATTTTTTTCCTTATTTTTTGGATGAATTTTTTGAAACTTGGAACATCAAATGTACTTATCAAAGGCCACTTTTTGACATATTAATCAAAATTTTACCACTTCCGGTTTTACCGGAAATGACATCAACTTTTTATTTTCAAATTGAACACCCCATATATCAATACATTTTTGGAATCTACTTAATTTTCTGAATCCAATGATACCACATAAGTGACATTTCAAGTGTCAAAATAATTTTTGAGTCCAATTTTTTCTTTGGTCTGAACTTTAGATATTTATTAGTCCCAATTTCAAAATAGGCACATGGATAGATTCCTTATTAAACGTACTTTCCAACGGTGTATCGGTACCATTATGGTACCATTTGAAAAAATAGAGTTTTCATGAAAAAACTGTTTCGGCAACCTTAATCACCTCATAAGTCAAAAAATGTAAGGTTTTTGACGTGACTAAAAATTTTCCATGGTTACTATGGTCCATTAGAGTAACATTGGGGGGGTCACAACCGTCTAGATTGAAAGACAAAATTGGACTCAAAAATTATTTTGACACTTGAAATGTCACTTATGTGGTATCATTGAGTTCAGAAAATTAAGTAGATTCCAAAAATGTATTGATATATGGGGTGTTCCATTTGAAAATAAAAAGTTGACGTCATTTCCGGTAAAACCGGAAGTGGTAAAATTTTGATTAATATGTCAAAAAGTGGCCTTTGATAAGTACATTCGATGTTCCAAGTTTCAAAAAATTCATCCAAAAAATAAGGAAGAAAAGGGGGGTGTACCATGAGCTTGTGTCACCCTGTATGTTTTTGGGCTTTCCTCGTCGACCAATAAAGCGTTTTAATGTTGCTAAAAAACTATCTGTGGTTAAATCAGAAACTGCTTCTATGTGCACAGCCTTTGTGGCTAAACAAATGAAAAAACACACATAACCCTTTATCAGTTTTCCTCCTCTAGAAGCCCTAGTATTTCGATCCTTCAACAGAAAAGGACCTGCGAAATCGATGCCGATATTGAAAAAAGGTAGGCTTTGATTTACTCGAAAGGATGGCAAATTTCCCATTAGATTGTGAGTAGGAACTGGTGGATTGCATCGAAAGCATCTGACACAGTTGCGCACAACAGATCGTACTAACTTTCGACCACCTATTGGCCAAAATCGTTGTCTAAATGAGTAAAGTAACATTGTCGGTCCACAGTGCATCAAACGCTCATGTTCTTGTTTTATTAGTAATTTTGTGAACACATGTTTGTAGCATAATATTAAAGGGTGTTTTTGATTGTACTCGATATCTGCATTTTGGATGCGACTTCCAACTCGGATTAAATTATTGTTGTCTAGAAAAGGATTCAAATTGAGTATCTTACTCCGTTTATTGAGTTGTTTGGTGTTTTCTAGACGATTATAGTCTTCAGGAAACGAAAGCTGCTGTGCTAAACGAATTAAGGCATGCAAAGAAGACTCTAATTCTTCGGTAGTTAATACACCAATTTTAATATTATTGTTATCGTTACTTACTTTGGACTTTAGATTTGAAATAAACCTTAGCACGTGTGCAAAGACTCGCTGAATTTTCTTGGCTGATGAAAATTGGTTAAAAATGTCAGAGTCATTGGTTACAGCAATATTTATAATAGTTGTACGTTGCTCAGGAATATGGTTATCATCGATATTGTCAGGATTTTGTAATTTTAATTTTGGGCTACTAAGCCATGATGGCCCGTTAAACCAAAGCGAGGATTCCTTAAGATCCTTAACACTTGCGCCTCTAGAAAGAATATCTGCAGGGTTTTCTTTAGTGGAAACATGATACCAATCATCGATGGAAGTTAATTGCTGTATTTCGCTAACTCGGTTTGCTACGAATGTTTTCCATCTGTTTGAGGAACCCTTGATCCAACTTATTGTGATAGTAGAATCTGTATAAAAGTACAGTTTATTGAAATTCATATTCATCGAATTAACAACCTTATGTGCTAATTGAGCTGCTAGAAGTGCTGCACATAACTCAAGTCGTGCTACTGTTACCTTTTTAATAGGTGCTACTCTTGATTTTGCAATTAGCAAATGAGAAGAAAATTGATCTGATTGATTTTTACTTCTAACGTAAATGCAGGATCCATATGCGCTTTCGCTAGCATCTGCGAACACATGCAACTCGACATAATCATAATCTTGAATTAGTACTCTTCGATGTATTGTAATAGTGTTTATCAAAAGCAATTGTTCACGAAACTTAATCCAACTAGAGTGAAGACTTTGAGGTAAAGATTCATCCCAGCTAATCTTTGCTTGCCATAGCAGCTGCATAAGCAATTTTGCGACAACAATTATAGGACCTAAAAGACCTAACGGATCAAAGATTTGTGCAATAGAAGCAAGAATTGTATGCTTAGTTACTGTTTTATTGTCGATTGAATTAGAAGTTGAATATTGAATTGTATCACAATTGGCATTCCATAGAATGCCTAAAAGTTTGTTTGGCTCGTTTGCTCCAATAGTCAAAACGCTTGCATCCAAATCGCTTTTGATTCTAAATTAACCACATAAATTAACATCGTTTGAAAGCCATTTTCGAAGGTCGAAATGTGCGCCAGATAAGATTTCACTAATCTCATGCTGTAATTGTAATAGTTCAGATTTAGAGTCACATCCCGTCAAAAGAGCGTCCACATAGAAATCGTTTTTTATGACATTACTCGCTGCAGGATATGTAGTTTCATTGTCAATAGATAATTGATACAAAGATCTTATAGCTAGAAATGGAGCTGAGGCTGTTCCATACGTTACAGTGTTTAATTGGTAACACTTTAACTCATCGTCTTTATGTGAACGCCAAAATATTTTTTGTAAATCTCGTTGCTCTGGATCAATTAAGATCATTCTACACATTTTCGATATGTCTGCTGACATTACATATTGATGTTTTCGAAATCGTGATATTATTGAAATTAAATCGTTTTGTATTGTAGGGCCTACATATTGAACATCGTTTAGACTTAGACCTGAATCGGTTTTCATACTAGCATCAAATACTACACGAACCTTTGTTGTCAAGCTTGAAGCACGAACTACCGCATGGTGAGGAATGTAATAACTTAGGTGACGATCATTGTCAATTGGTACTTCTGTCATGTGACCTAATTGTAAATATTCCTTCATGAATTTCGAGTACTCTATGGAAAGCTCAGGATTTCTTGCTAGTTTGCGCTCTATTGAGAAAAATCGGCTCTTTGCTAATTCCTTAGAATTGCCTAAGTCTACGAAATTGTCCTTTAATGGCATTTTGACAACAAATTGTCCCTGTTCATTTCGTTTGAAATTATTTAAAAAATGTGATTTGCAAAATTGTTCTGTATTAGATGGAATAGGTTTTGAATTGACTTCCTCGATTTCCCAAAATTTGATTATTTGATCGTTTAAATTAGCGTCGTCGTGAGTATTGTTAATTGAGCAGAAATTGATTGACCTTGTTTGTGGAATATTGAGACTACCAGCTAAAATCCAACCTAATCTTGTTTTTTGCATAGTTAACTGGCTTTTTCCTATTTTGAATTGACCAACACAGATTAAATCCCAAAATATAGTTGATCCTAAAAGAACATCGATGGGAGTAGATCTATTGTAATACGGATCTGCCAAAAGAATATTTCCCGGTATGCTTATTAAGCCTTTATTAAATGGAATGCTGGGTAAATTATCTGTAATTTTTGGCATTACTAAACATGAGATTTCTGAATTGTACGATTTATTGTAAGAGTGAATTTTTAAGTCTACAGAAGAATTTACTACATTTGTACTAGAGTTGCCAATGCCGATTATTGAGACGTTAGTACGATTCAAAGTTAAATTGAGCTTTTTTTTTTTTGAGCACCACTATCTAACAGAGCCTTACATGAAAATAAATTTCCCTTTGAATCTTCAATTTTTATAATGGCCGTTGATAATAAGATTTGAGGTGTTGACGTATTAGAGCTAGACTGAAGATTCATGGAACATTCAACTCCTACATTGTTCTGTGAAACAGGCGGTTCTTTGTTAGTAACGTTACTAGAAGAATTATTGTTAGTGACCGTTTCAATATGTAAAAGAGTATTATGGCGTCTATTGCATTTTCGACAATTCGATGCAGTGCATTTTTGAATGGCATGGTTAGGTTTGAGACAGTTATAGCACAGCTTGAGCTTTTTAACTTCATCGATTTTCTCTGATGTAGAAAGGTTGGTAAAGGCTTCGCACTGAAAAATTGTATGATCTTTTTTACAAAAGTAGCATGATATCTTGGACTGCTGATCCCTAGCAATGTTGCTAACATAAGATGAAGTTGGCGGTTTAGATTTAAAATTACTACTAGAGGAGTTACTAGGATGCTTCTCCTTTTTATCGTTATTAGGTTTATCGACTTGAGTAATACTTATTTTTTCTAATACCTCGCAACGTTGTTTTAGAAATTTGTTGATATCACTCATAGATGCAATATCTCCTTCCTTTTTAAATAATTCCCATTCACGGCGCGTTTTTGGGTCCAACTTTATTGTTATTAAATAAATAATTAATGCATCCCAATGATCGGTAGGTTGCTTTAATGCCTTTAATGATCGTAAGTGTTTAGTTATTGTATCAAAGAGTTTTCTCAATTCTATGTGAGATTCCTTTGTAACACTTGGATAATCGAAAATAGATTTAATATGACTGTGTATAATCAGAGATTTTTGCTCATACCTTTCAGTAAGCATATTCCAAGCAATTGGATAATTTTCAGAAAATACTTGAATAGACTCGATAATTTGCAAAGCCTCCTTCTGCAAAGAAGATCGCAAATAATAGAAATTCTGAATGTCTGATAAATTAGTGTTATCGTTAATGAGTGCCTGGAAGCAGTCTCTAAATTCGACCCAACTACTATACTGGCCATTGAAATTTGGTAAGGAAATTGTTGGCAATTTGATTTGCTGTAACATTTGATTAACCGAAGAGGATGAATTGGTTGACTTTTTAGTTATATCGGAGCAAATGACGGTCTTTGAATTGATTGTAAATTGTACATCGCTTATTAAGGCAAAATAATCTCGTTCAAAAGATGAACGTTCTTGATCTTCGATAGCTTGGTCATAATCTGCTTTCTTACTGCTCATATTTTCAATCTGACTTTGCACGCTATCGAACTCATCAAAAATCGGTTCGAATTTAAACAATCTTAATTTTAACTCCAGAACTATTTTGTCATCAACTTTGGCTTTATCAAGTGAATCAAAATATTCCCTCAAACGCGTTATTGTGCCTTTAAGGGCTAACCTTTTGTTTTTGAGAACGTTTATGGATGGCGGTGACATTATTGTATCGATCTAGTGATTGATTATTCGACGAATTGAATTCACACGAGGAATCGGAATAGACAAATGGAAAATAGGGTGAATGGGCACTTACTCAGTGATAACTGATAAATAAGTGGATTTGGGAAGGGAAGAGGATGGCAGAAATTGTTTTCCTAGTTATTGACAGGTGAAATTCTTCCTTATATCGTTGGCAGCTGAATTTGTAGATTTCTTCGTTTTCTTCGATTGTTAAATTGGAGTTTGGACGCTGATAACCATCGTTGTCGTCATCCGGCTCGAAGGACCATGTTTAATTACGATTTTATTGAGCTTTTAGAAAATTAACAAGTTGAAGTTTATTGACAATTGTAATTGTTGACATTGTTTTTTATTATTGTTCTGTCCATCCATGGTATTGTAGGTATGCGCCTTTCCACTGAGTGCTACTTCTGCATACTTCGCAAGTTTTTATGTTTTTTTTTTCATTCTCTACTGTTTATGTCTGTACGGCCAATTTTCAAGATTTCGCCTTTTTGACACCACTGTGCGTCTGCGGAGGCACTACTGCAGATTTTAAAATGTGCACCCGATTGCACCAGTAAATTTAGACCACCCTTATATTCACATTAAGATGATGGTGGCTTTTTATTTTTATATTGATTGTGGGTAGGTTAATTACGTATTAGGTATACAAAGAAAAAAGTAGAACAAAAGGAAAAGGAAGATTATAAGTTGGAAAGAAAAACAAGACATGATATCTTGATATTTGATGTAACTTTTCTTGTATGCTCAGAAGCTGAAAATGAATTGAGTGTGTTGAGCATCACCACTCATTCTGAGGGCCACCATTTATCAAAAAAATATATATTTGAGTACCTTTTATCTCGTTATTGACAATAATCAAAAGCTTCTTTTTAATCCATCTAGTGCTTGAAGTGACGCAAAGCTTAGAGCTTATAAAAAAAAGTTACTAGTCTTCAGAGGTTTGACTAAGTACATACTGGTACAGTAACTAACTAGTTAACTAATGTCGTAGCTAGTGCATCATAATTTACTGCAATCATGCAACATCCTAATGGATCAATTTTACATGGTATTAACATAATGAAAAAATTGCATAAAGTGCCCTTGAATTATTTTAACTCTATTGTAAGTACATATCATTTTTCTGCTCCCCATAATAGCCATGCGCTTTTTTTTATGGAAGAATAGCAATTACTTGTTTTATTATTGTCAGTAAGTTATATTTAAAGCGGACGCCTCACAGAGTTCACAAACATTCAGTATGTTTTACTGCTGGACACTTATTTTGCCCCTTCTCGTAGTTTTCCACTATTCCGAATCCACATGGGTACGTACAATTACTAATTTTTCAAAAGTTATTGACGATTTGACGAAAAATATTTAGGATGGTGAAGGTTTGGACGACATCGACAGAGAGTGCTTGATAGAATACAATCTATCTGAAAAAATGATCACTCCAGATGAATCTGGGAAACTGGAAGTTACCGACGATGTGAAGTGCTTTACGAAATGTACTATGGCACATCATGAGTTTCTGGATAGCGATGGAAGTTTACTAAGGGAGAAAATGAGAAATGACAAGTATATTGAGGGAACCGAAGAAGAAGTGGATGCTATTTTTGAATGTTTGGGAAACATCGGGAAAATTCGCACATGCGATGATGTAGTTGAGTTGATCACTTGCTTCTCTGATTGAAAATGCTAACACTTAGTTCACGATGTAATGAAATTAATTAAAAGGACATCTGGAAATGGCACACATATCTATCTTTAAAATTTTTTGTCTTTGCAAGAACCTAATAGCTAATTGAAGAGGTAAGTGCATAAAGGTGTTATGTAACAAAAAGTTAGTTTCGAGTTATTCAGCTTCAAAATTAAAACTTTGTTAAACGTCTTATGGATTATGACATCTTTTTCTTTTGTTATATTGACCAAAATAGTGGCAGAACTTTGGAGATTTTGCACAATATAATAGAATCAAACATAACATTCTCATTTATCGAAAAATCTCGAATTTTCGCAAAATGTTACATAACACTTTTATCCACTACTTATATGAAATGTTAACATTTTCTACCTCCTGGCAGTTGCTGCAACGTCACATTTTACCCTTTGAGGTTGAAGTAAGTTCTCTTGGGGTTCCCGTGTTCTATTACCGAGGCAACGATTTGCAAATTAAACTATTAAAACATGACGGAACCTACTATTTATACAAATTAATGAATTTTTTGTATTTCATAGCGGTTATAAGTCTCTTTTATATTTTTTTAATGCAGAAATGATTCTGCAGTCAGATTTTTTTCCATTTCCGGTTTAAACGGAAATGACCTTAACTTTGTTTTCTCAAATGGAATGACACCTTTTTCTCAAAGGATTCGGAATCTACGATTTTTGTTGAGTTAAAAACATGTATCATACTTGACCGGAGTGCAGTCGCGGCCACCCCAGATTCTCAAAAACATGAAGAAGTTAAAAAATCAAAATTTTTTAAAATCGCAAATACACGTCAACCTTATTTTTGTAGATACAAATTCAACTGCGCAATTACATTTCCTTTCATTTGTCTTTGCTTTTAAAAACTTTTTCACATTTCACAATCTGCCAAAATAGCACAAAGAATTAGAAAAAAAACAAGGTTGACGTGTACGTATGATACCGCGAAATCATCAAGATTTGTAATTAGGGTGGGCCATGATTCTTGTTCTATAGTTGGTAACGCAATGAGTCAATGACACTGACAGCTCTGAATGACAGAGCCCTTGTAATAGGCGTGAAAATTAAGAAAATTCACTTCGATATCCTCAATGAACGCCTCCATTGCACATTTTTCTGTTTTGTGGCGTTTTTTAAGTGACTTTCAGTGAAAAATATTGATTTAAATTTGAAACATAAAAAAATGTGACAATTTGTCCACAAATTTTTAGTCAGTGTTAACAATAATGTATTGCGTGGTATTGCAATCCATGGCCTGCGCTAATTATAAATCTTGATGATCTCACGGTAGGTGTGTATAATCTTTAATCTGTTGCCTATATTGTGGATCCTCTTCTATAAGTAATCTCTTAATTCATCTTTTAAATAGGCAGCCAGTAAGGCGACTGGAACCTCATTTACGGTGAATTCTTGACAAATAATTCTACCACCTCGAATTAACCAGTAGAAGACACACCTATCCCATTTTGACACCTATAAGACCTTCCTTTTAACTTTAAGGACAAAAAATTATTTGTCACTTTATGCTACTCAATCAATCTTGAAATTTTTAGGTTTTTGCCAGAAGGGCTCAAAGTGTGAATGCATTCGTAAAATCAAAATTTGAAACCCTTTCGTATGGAAATGTGAAAAATAAGGGTTTATACAGGCTGTTTTTTTTTTAAAGTTCCCACCTTGAATATCTTTGAACGTAAAAAAGACATTGAATTGAAATAAACCCTGGTCGTTCCAGCACGGAGGACACCTGCGCGTATATTGAGGGAATTTTTTCCACTTCCGGTTTAACCGGAAATGATCTTAACTTTGTTTTTTCAAATGGAAGTATAGTTTTTGCTCGACGGATTGGGATCATGATATTCACATCATGATATTATGTTAACCCCCAAAAAAGCTAAATTTACCCAGACCGTTTCTTCTTCGTGTGATTTTCGCTAGTTCTATTTAACTACAGTTCATTTTTACCCCTCTTGACTTTTCAATTTTCATCCCCCTTTAACAATTTTTCAACCCCCCGAGCGTCAATTTTGTAAAATTCGCGCAGTTTTGCCTTTTTTCGGTAATTTTTCAGCCACGAGTGTTAATTTTTCAAAATTCGCCAAATTTTGTTTTAATTCTGACAATTCTTTTTATTTACTCATTTGTTTTATATTGTCATTCTTTTACTTTTCAACCATCAAAATTTTTGTGTTTTTCATTTTCTGCTTTTTAATTCTGTAACAACAATTTTTTAACATTTCGCCTTTTTGACACATCTGTCTGCGGAGGCACTACTAGTAGGTGCAGATTGATAAAATCTGTCTGTGTGTCTGTAAGCACGCTGCAACTGGTGAACGTATCGAGATGAAATTTGGTACACATACTCAGTGGGCAACTTGTAGCTGCTGATTAGACTTTGGGCCACATCGGTTTACGGAAAGTGCCTTTTTGGCACATGAACTTTAAAAACTTTAATACAAACCCCCATTTTTCGCGTTACCATATGAATGCTCTTCGAATTCTGCTTCCAAAAATTTGCCAATACTTAGTGCTCTTTGGTAAAAAAAAAATGCAGCAGTGAAGCGGCTGGAACCTCCCCATCGCGTGGATCTTTGACTTGTGTTTCTAGCCGAATTAGCACAGAAATTGTATAAGACTGGTTTTAGAACTGCCTAAAAAGGACTTACTTATACCTACTTTTCTCTAATGAATGTTTCAATTTGTTTGTTCTAAAAAAGTTCTAAAACCATCATGGAAACCAGTCATACATTTTCTTTGCTAATTCGACTAGAAACCCAAGTCAAAGATCCACGCGATGGGGAGGTTCCAGCCGCTTCACTGCTGCATTTTTTTTCTTGGAGAAATCGTACTTCAGTACCGACTTCGCTCTGCTATTTGCGATTATCTCCCCAATGGTTTATCTATCTTATACATTTTTGTCGTCCGATAAACCGTTGGAGACATAATCGCAAAAAAACAGCGCGAAGTCGATGTACGGATACGATTTCTATAAGAAAAAGGACTTTTCGTCTCAAAATTTCAAGAGAACTATTTATATTCTTCTTTTGCAGCAGTAAGTATTCTGCGTATCAAAACATTACGATTGTTTCCTCTATAAAATCTAATTTGACTGCATGAACTAGGTACGAAATGCTTCGCAGCGAACAAAACAAAGGACTTTCATTGGTATTACGCTCGGACTATTGCTGATTATGTCGTTGTGGTCATTTTAAGACCAATCTCGACAAAATCAGTTCTTAAATAAGGGAAAATAATGGGGTTGCCTCTTAAAGCCCTCCGGTACCAAAAAAATAGGATGCCGGCACCGCAGGCTCCGGAACTTTCGACACGTCATTGCAATTAAATTCACTAAGTAAATGACTAATTTTCTGAGAATAAAGACAAAAGGAATCCCTGCATTTAAAATTTTAAAGTTGATATGCCAAAATGGCACTTCCCGTGGACCGATCGCTTTCAAAAGCGTTCCAGCTCTTCAGCGGGGCACACAATCTCCATGTATCAAATTTAAGCCAAATCGATTTAGTAGTTTGGACTGTAGTGTGTTTTTAATGTTTTTAAAAAATTTCCATTTTTTTGCCTGAAGGACACCAAGTGTAAATGCATTTTGCTTTACTTGAACCAGAATTTACAGGTCTTTTTGATGGCGACAACGAATTTTTCAAAGACTTGATTTTAATGGTTAAATGAATACAATTTTAAGAATTCAAAATTCATGTGCCAAAATGGCACTCGCTGTGGGTTGATTGTCTAAAAAAACTTTTAGGCTCTTCGAAGGATAATACAAACTTCATGTACAAAATTTGAGCCAAATCGGTTTAATGGTTTGGACTGTACCGTGATTTTAAAGGTACGTTCAAATCTCGATTTTTTCGGCTTTTTGTCAAAAGGGCACTAGGGGTGAATACTTCTTTGAAAGCAGAATTTGAAGGCATTTCTTATGGTGACGTCAAAAATGGGGGTTTACATTTAAAATTTAAAAGTTGATGTGCCAGAATGGCATTTTCAGTTGCACGATTGGCTCCAAAAGCTTTTCAGATCTAAGTTGGGTTGTCGGATGACCACGTACCAAATTTCAGCCAAATCGGTCTGGTGGTTTTGGCTGTGGCGTGTTTACAAACGTACGTACGTACGTACGTACGTACGAACATACACACAGACACATTTTTAAAACCGCTTTTTTGGGTTCCTGAGACCTCAAAACGTGAAGATCTGGTGTTATCTCAAATTCGAAAATTTTAGTGATTGCAGTAACCTCCCTTTTTTTTAAGTGGTGAAGTTGAGTGGGGAGGTTAAAATCATCAAAGACACGCTGCAGCCGAAATTACACGTTCAGCGAGCGCCCTGTAGATGATGATGTCATTTTGGGGCAAATCGGTTGATTAGATTATATCCAGCCAACTGGTCAAAGAATCAACTTTTTTTCGTAATGCCTGTGTTGTACCACAATCACAATATTACATCAGACAATGTTGATAATGGAAGGTACAGTCGGTTGCAAAATTGTCTGGGACGTATAACTTTTTATAAATTAAGTTTAAAGAATGAAGAGGCCAATTTGCTGGTCAAAAGTAATGCCTGAAGCTGGTAAACTACCCTGGCTATGGAAATATAATGTCTCAGAATGGTAATTGGCTCCATCATTTACCTATACTAGGTATATAACAAGTTATACGTCCCACGCAATTTTGCAACCGACGGTACCAAAGGTAGGTACCAAGTACATTCGCGTCACCAGATAAAAACTTTTCGAAAATGTATTCACAATGGTGTCCTTTTAGCTAAAAAAAGGTGGGGGAAAAAACTGCATATTTTTGTTACATACCGGATGTAATAGCTGAGTTTTTTGGAACATGTCATTTTACTGGCAAAATGGCCATTTTTTGAATTTATTTTACAAAAAAGCATATTCTTACTAGAGGATTCGATAGCTGTTGTATTGCCGGATCAAAAACCTTAGTGCCATTTTTTCTAAAATTGACATTTTAGAGGCAAAAGGCTCTTTTTTGAGTTTTTCTTAGCAAAAGAGCAATTATTATTATCGAATTCGATAGCTGTTGCATTACCGGATCGAAAATCTTAGTGCCATTTTCCAAAAAATTTAATTTTAGTGGTGAATGCGCACGACAGCATCAGCGATCGACAATAACCGGCCGCACGCCCGACCTCTGACTCAGATATTCTGACTTGGTTTAAAGTTAAATGCTATATTTACAAATTCTGTGAAAAAGTAGGAAGTTCCTACCGTTTCCGAGACTGCCAATTTTTAAAAATGCTTATTTATTGAAATGTATCGACTTTTTTGTCTCTTCTTTAAAAATGCATTGAAAAGCAATCGTGCACTTTTCGGTGGCCGCGATGGTACCTACCCCATTGCAGTAACCTCCCATTTTATTTTTAAAGGGGTAGGTTCCAACTCTGCACAATCACAATTATACAATAGTCTCGAAAGTGTGGTCTCATAAAGCTTTGGCCTCGACTTTGGCCCTATAGTTTGTCCGCACTTTACATTAATTTTAACAAATAGTGGCCATATTGTTGTTAGGGGTGAAAAACAAAAACAAAAGGACTCGCATAAAAAATCATTCTTTCGGCACCCTTCTCAAAATTGGACATTTCTACTTCAGGGTGTCCTGTAATTAGGCTGCAATATTTTACCAGTGCGTTCTAGGATCAAAATTAGGACTAAAGTTTAGTAAACATTTTTCGAAAAATCCATCCTAAGGGAGCTAGGGCCCCTCAAAGGGGTAAAAAAATTGTTATTTCTTCAATTTTTGAGGAACGGCTGACGATAGGGTCACGAAATTTTGAACTCTGCCGTAGATTTTTGTGCTGAACAAGACTAATGTAATGGTTTTTGGCAAAAGATTCAGAGACGTGCGTGAGTGGAGGGGTCGCGGACGTTTTTGTACCGAACTTTTTTGTACGACACCTTGGGTCAATTATGAGCACAAATTTTAATTCCCCGTACATTTTTACGTAAAAAAGGTGCTCTAGTTGAAACTCGATAGCTCAAGCCGTTTTCGGGGAAAATCGATTTGAAAGTTTCGTGGCATAAAAGTGGGTAACTGGCACTCAAAATACCTAAAATTATCAGATGCTGCATGATCAGCAAAAAACAAACAAGTTTAACCTACTTGCATCTCATATGCTTGAAATTCCAAAGAAAATCGCAAGAAAATGGATTTTCCCTATTCTATCCCATCAATTTTGCACATTTTCGGCGTGAAAAAAGAACTTCAAATCGATTTTCCTCAAAAACGGCCTGAGCTATCGAGTTTCAACTAGAGCACCTTTTTTACGTAAAAATGTACAAGGAATTCAAATTTGCGTTCATAATTGACCAAAGATGTCGTACAAAAAAGTTCGATAGAAAAATGTCCGCGGCCCCTCCACTCACGCACGTCCCTGAAACTTTTGCCAAAAACCATTACATCAGTCTCGTTCAGCACAAAAATCTACGACAATTTAAAAAATTTTGTGACCCTGTTCCTCAGAAATTGAAGAAATAACTTTTTTTTTTACTCCCTTTGGGGGCCCTAGCTCCCTTAGGATGGATTTTTCGAAAAATGTTGACTAAACTTTTAGTCCTAATTTTGATCGTAGAACGCACTGGTAAAATATTGCAGCCTAATCACGGGACACCCTGTATATGCAGAGAGGATTCTTACCTTGGTGTTCAGAAATATGAATTGAACTTGCACAATAGTAAGCACCATCCTAGTGGCGGGTGTGATAGCCTGAAGAACACTGGAAAAACAGTGAGGGTAGCTTTTCAGTTCGAAATATCTGCCGAACTCGAGCCCAGAATAAACCATGCTGCCAATTCCAAAAGCTGCAACAGTAATGGGCTTTAATACATTGAATCGATGGTTCTAATTATTCGTAATTGCTATTTGAATCGCAGCATATTGGCATTTTAAGTACGCTCTGCCTTGTTTATTGAAATAATAAAAGCTTACCAATTGAACCTAATCGCAGATAAAAACTGCCGTACCGAGCCGGCTTATGTTGTAATCGATTGAAGAAATGCGGGGAGGTTTTTCCGTTTTTTTCTGAAATATGTAAAATGAATTAATTCATCTTAGCTGTATCAACTCACGGTAGTCATTGATGATGTTACTGACCGCTCTTTCTCGAACCAAACTCGCGTACATGTAGGCCACAAAGCCGATGCTTCCCAAATATAAATACAAATGAAATCCTTGGTAGAAAAACGGACGGACGTCTTTAGATATGATTTCCGTAATGGGAAAAGCCATTCCCAGGACGACCAGTAGCTTTGCGTAGAGCGCAGAGAGAATTGTGGTCAAAGCGTCGCTGTTTAGACAGAAACAAGTTCAAACGTGCATTTTGCAATGAATTTTGCTACTCACTCGCCCAATTTTCTGTTTTGTTTCTTGAAGGTTCGTTCTGGGTATTCCGACTCCTCTCTATCTGACGTCCCCATCGAGCGGTCACTGTTTGCGTGGAGGAGACTGCACATATAAGGAAACATTCTCATTATGTAATTTCCTGAATAGTTGAGTTCCTTCTGGGAGGAAATTTCATTTTAAAAGCTGAAACTTTGGGAAATTAAAAATTAAGGTCCTAGAACATTATTTCCAAAGTCGTCAAAAAATCGTCCAGTGCAAAAGGGCTCTATCCAAAATTTTTGAACATTTTGCTCCCTGACAGCTCTTATCAAGCTAAACATCTTGCGTAACTTTCAGAACGTTATCTGTAGTAGATGGTTAGTCAAAAAAAAATACATTTTCAAAATGCATCGGGGTTAATGGAGCTTCGCTACGTTCCGAGGTCGATATCTCCGTTAGACACCCCGAAAAAATCCACTCGTTTCACCGCCTTTTTCCGTTTCTCAACAGGATGTTGCCCCTTTCTTTGTGATTACGACAGCCAATTTTCATAATTTTAATTCCATAAATATATAAATAAAAAATTTATATAGAGACTCATGCGAGTCCGTATCCGCTCGGAATTGTCGGGCGCTCGCTTCCCCTCCCTTTACATTTCCCGCGTCTGGTCCACAGCCGCTATAGGTTCTCCATACGGGTACAACAAATATTTTTGCTTTATATGGTTTCAAAACACCTTTTTCCCAAAGAATTTTTCATAATTTCCGAAAACTATTGCAAAGCCTTATTCTGAAGTTTACTGCATTTTAAAATTCGTATTTTAAGGGGAAGTTTTACCTCTGCAAGTTAAACAGATCGCCCCACAAGGTTTCTATAGGAACTCAGCGATATCACACTTGTCGCATTTTCGAAACTAAGTCTTTGTTTTTCAGTTTCTTGTTATAAAATTTTTCCCACACTTATTCAAGATATCCGGGATTTTGCGCTAATAAGATTTTTTGGAATAACTGTTTATGGTTCCTGAGGTATTGTCACGTAAATATTGCCTATTTTTTATGATGTTTGTTATTTTCTAACCTCTTCGGAATGTTTTTTTTAATCGCTGTTTAATACGCATAGGTACATATGTACGAAAGCGTAGAGCTGCCATGATATTTGCTAACTTTTTTTATTTTGTAATTTACAGAAAAAGTGTAAATTTACAGAAAAAAGTGTAAATTTACAGAAAAAGTGTAAATTTACAGAAAAAAGTGTAAATTCACAGAAAGAGTGTAAATTTACAGAAAAAAATGTAAATTTACAGAAAAAGTGTAAATTTACAGAAAAAGTGTAAATTTACAGAAAAAATGTAAATTTACTGAAAAAGTGTGAATAACAGAAAAAGTGTAAATTTACAGGAAAAGTGTAAATTTACAGAAAAAGTGTAAGTTTACAGAAAAAAATGTAAATTTACAGAAAAAGTGTGAATTTACAGAAAAAGTGTAAATTTACAGAAAAAAATGTAAATTTACAAAAAATGTGTAAATTTACTGAAAAAGTGTAAATAACAGAAAAAGTGTAAATTTACAGAAAAAGTGTTTTACAGAAAAAGTGTAAGTTTATGTTTCCATTTTGAGAGCACCATTACCGAGTTGTACAATGTAGTTCAAATGTATTAATACACGGCACTCACGGGCACGGCCAAACAATAAGATAAATAAATAAAATAAAAATCCAATGTAAATTAGAATAAATTACCTTCATTTCGTCGCAATTTGGAATTTGCATAATTTAGCGATAAACAATGAGTAATATTTATTTTTTTAATGGCACCACCCATGTTTCTATTTTTTTGGATTCCCTGTGTGTCCTTCTTTATGGTGATAATTTAATTTTTTTGATATTGATTGATTTGATTGATATTTTCATTAATTCAAATTTCGCGCGGAGATCCGGCAACAACGCATTTCATCATATGTGCAACCGATACAATCGTTCTCGTCTTACCACATGCCTCCCGCTAATTGTACACGCCCACTAGAGGATTTTAACGGGGCCTAATTATTAGTTTCTTTACAACAAATGGCTATGGAACGCCGTTTTGCTATTTATATGTGACGAAAGAAACAAGTTTACCGCTAATGTTAGTTTCTTAATTTTATAATAAATAAAAACATTAGTGAAGCCGTTTAGCGAGCATAATTGTTGCGTATTGCCATTGTGCGAATGTAAGGCGCCACCACTTCGAAAAATACTCTTACTTCAACACCAAGTTTGTTTTTATTTGGAGCAATTGCGTGACCTATCACCTCTAACATATCTAGATGTTGGTGAAAGAAAGACGAATTTTTGCAATGTCCGATTATTGTAATTAACAAACACATTACAAAATCGTATATCAACCAGTAATGCCTAAGTGAAGCATTTGGCGCAACGCTATGATTTTATTTTGGTAGAAACGATGTTTCCAATTATTATATTTTGTTAAATGTTGTTGTGTTAAATGGATAATCAATGCAATGGCTGTATTTTGCTGCAAAAATGGAAAGCAACACATGCATATTGTTTTAATTCGAACTAAATTTTGCAATACACCGATATTGTGTTAAATGTGGGGATTAGTGTAATAGTCATGCTTTGCTAGAAATAATTTAAGCAATCCATACATATTGGCAATTCTTACAACTCCCGGGTATTGTATGAATATGAAATATGGAATAATAGCAATTGTCATGCGTTGCTGCAAATGATTTAAAGCAATACGTGCATATTGTCAATTGTTACAACACCCAGTTATTGTATTAAATGTGGAATTATTACAATTGCCATGTGTTGTTGGAAATGATTTAAAGCAATATACACATATTGTTTTAATTCTTACAATGCCCGGCTGTTGCTTTACGCCTGGAATTATTGCAGTTACCAGTTACATTGAAGTTATACCTAGTTATTACAGCAATAGTCGCCTATTGCCTGGAATGGAATTTGAGCAATACCCGAGTATTGTATTAATAGCGTCCTGCATTTAGCGACTCGTTCTTCCCCTTCCGACGCCGTCGCCCGTCGCCGTCTATCTCCGCCGTAACCAACCTGATATAACGAAATATCCTAAATTTGGGGCGCTCGCCTTGGGCTAAATGCAGGACGCTATTAATACAATACCCGGGTATTGCTCAAATGCAATAGGTGACTATTGCTGTAACTAACTGTAACTTTAACGTAGCTGGGAACTGCAATAATTCCAGGTGTAAAGCAACAACCGGACATTGTAAGGATTAAAACAATATGTCTATATTGCTTTAAATCATTTCCAACAACACATGGCAATTGTAATAATTCCACATTTAATACAATTACTGGGTGTTGTATCAATTCACAATATGCATGTATTGCCTTAAATCATTTGCAGCAACACATGACAATTGCAATAATTCCATATTTCATACAATACCCGGGAGTTGTAAGAATTAGAAATATGTATGGATTGCTTTAAATTATTTTTAGCAAAGCATGACTATTACATTTATCGCTACATTTAACACAATACCGGGTGTATTGCAAAAATTAGTTCGAATTAAAACAACATGCATGTGTTGCTTTCAATTTTTGCAGCAATACATAACTTTAAATTCATCCTTGATTTATGTTTTCCATATAGGGCCGGGATATTCGAAAAATGCCTTTTAAATTAAGACAAAACCTTATGTCTCTATGCAAAATACATTGTGATGGTATTGCACTGTACAAGTTAAAAGCCTTTGCCTTGGATATTAACAGTACCTCAGTGTCGAAGAAATTCATGTCATTTTGACACAACTTCAAGGTAGTGTTCAACAAACGAATGAATGGTTTTGCAAAAATTAGGAACAAATATATTCTTGTGTAAAACCTTCTCTTACTTCATGATTCGTCTAACATCAATACATATTAATTATTTATGTCGGAAAGTTTGCCTAACATTTCAATTAGTTGAAGAAATTTATCATCTAGCTTCTGTAAAAAATTATATCAGTATTTTGTGTGGAAATTAGTGTTTACTTCCTACAATACCTTAATAGCATAAGCTAGAGCTATCATCATGTATTGTTGTAAATATTGAATTACCCTTGCCGTTGCTCAAAATCGTTAAGGGGGTGTGGTAAACATGCAATTATTACCCCTTGGAACCTACGAATACCAAGAAGTATCAAAATGTTCTTACTTAAGTTAAAAAAGGAAGGAAACAGATTTTTAGTGGGAGGAAAAAGGACGAAAGTATAGTATAAGCTCTTACTTCCTTTCTTCTTAATCATCTACAGCTGAGTACGTTACAATATTCGAAGTTTTCGTACAAAACAATAGGACGATATTGATAAAATTAGAGCAATATGTAGGCAAGTGTGTTTTATGGGCTGTAGGGTTTTGTTTTCATTGATGCTAAGAAGTACATCACACAAACTTGTATGTCTCTGTGAATAAATAGCAAAACGGCGTTCCATAAATGGCGCATTTCATTACAAAGGAAAAAATGTTTCTTCAGAGTGCAGGATTACGAGCCATTTTGCTATATTTTTTATCGGGCTGTTATCAAGCTGTTAATTAATAAAATGATCAAAAACAACAAATCTTGCATTCTGAAAAAATATTCTTAATAATGAAAATTTAAATTTAAAAATTTATTGCTCAATTTATGTACTTTTTGTTTATTACTAAATTATACAAGCATTTACCATGGATATTTTATTCTATTCATCTTAAAAGGCCGTAAGAGCCGTGTATTAATGTGTTTGGACTACCCTGTACAATTCGGTAACGGTGCTCTCAGAACGAAAACATAAATTTACACTTTTTCTGTAAATTTACACTTTTTCTTTAATTTACACTTTTTCGGTAAATTTACACTTTTTTCTGTAAATTTACACTTTTTCTGTTTTACACTTTTTCTGTAAATTTATACTTTTTCTGTAAATTTACACTATTTTCTGTAAATTTATACTTTTTCTGTAAATTTACACTTTTTTCTGTAAATTTACACTTTTTCTGTAAATTACAAAATAAAAAAAGTTAGCAAATATCATGGCAGCTCTACGCTTTCGTACATATGTTTTACTTTCACGCGGGTAAAAATTTTGTGTCAAAAAACTAATAAATAAGCTCGTAGTTTAAAAAAATACGAGAGCGCTTTTTCGATGTTTTTCGCAGAGGTAAAATCCCACCTTAAATGTAAAAAAGATGTATTCATGTATTTCAAATCGCTGCTTGATTAATTCGCTGTCTTTCTCAAGAAAATTCTGTGCCCCCTGTACCTATATTTCCTGAGAATGACGATAGTTTTTGAATTCCACTGTTAGTTAAATTGTTCCTCTTGGAGTTATATTTTACATGATTTTGATTCACAGTTTGGAAAAACGGTTGAAGAGATTAATTTGAAATAAGTCAAACGTCAATTATGATATGTCTGGGAAAGCTTTCAATGTTTGAAAAATCGCGAATATTTTGGACTCAACACTCAATGGCATTTTGGCTTAATGCACTAGAAAATAAAATCAATCCAAAATCTAAGCTGCTTCGACTTCGAGTAAATGGTTGGAAGTTATAGCTGAGTCCAAAATAGTTCCGATTTTTCAAACATTGCCAGCTTTTACAAAACTATGACATCCATACTTGACAACATGCGTCAGGTGTACAAAAGGTATACCGTAGGTCTTGATTTATTTTAAATTAATCTTTTCAACTATTTTTTCTCACTAAATCAAAACTATGTAAACAGCTCCAAGAAAAACTATTTAATTGTTGCATGGGTCAAAATTGTAAAAATTCGAACTGATACATCAGGAACACAAAATTTTGTTCAGCGACGATACGAGGATAGCGATTAATTTAATCAACGTAACGATTTGAAATACATGAATCTTTCTTCATATTTGTTTGTACAATACTTTTATTTTATAAATAATATTAGGTAGGTAAAATTTCAAATTTCCTAATTGTTAGGAAATGTGTCGGTGCTTATTTATTAGTTTTTTGACACAAAATTTTTATCCGCGTGAAGGCAAGAGATATGTAGCAGATAATACGTATTAAATAGGGATTAAAATAAAAACATTAAGAAGAGCTTAGAAAAAAGAAATCGCAAACATCATAAACAATGGGCAATGTTTACGTGCCAATATCTTAGAAACCATAACAGTTATTCCAAAAAATCGCATTAGCGTAGAATCCCGGATATCTTGTGTAGGAAGAATTCTATAGCAAGAAACTGAAAAACAAAGATTTAGTTTCGACAATGCGACGAGCGTGATATCGCTCTTCTTCTTATTCTGATTTATAGAAACCTTGTGGGGCGGATCTGCTTAACTTGCAGAAGTAAAACTTCCCCTCAAAAATTTTTAAATGCAGTAAACCTCACAATATCGCATTTCAAAAGTTTTCGGGAATTATTATGAAAACTTCTTTGGGAGAAATGTACCCATATGGAGAACCTAAAGCGGCTGTGGGCCAGATGCAGGAAACGTAAAGGGAGGGGAAGCGAGAGCCCGACAATTCCGAGCGGGAACGGACTTGGGTGAGTCTCTGTACAAATTTTTAATTGATTTATTTATGGAATTAGAATTATGAAAATTGGCTGTCGTAATCACAAAGAATGGGGGCAACATCCTGTCCAAGAATCTTTCCGATAGGATTCGTACTTTAGGAGAAATTCGTTGAGAAACGTTAAAAGGCGGTGAAATGAGTGGATTTTTTCGCGGTGTCCAACGGAAATATCGACCGCAGAACCTAGCGAACCTCCATTACGCCCAATACATTTTTGAATGATTTTTTTTGTGACTAAACGGTTACAGATGACGTTTACGCAAAATGTTTAGCTTGAGGAGAGCTATCAGAGAGCAAAATATCTCAAAAAATTTGGATAGTACCCTTTTGCACTGGACGATTTTTTGACGACTTTGGGAATAAGGTCCTAGGGTCTTAAGCTTTCATTTCCCAAAGTTTCAGCTTTCAGAATTAAAAGGCCCCCAGAATCACTTTTTAGAGAGCTTTTTCAGCGCTGGGAACTCTACTAGAATATGTTATGTAATAGCACAGTCCACATAAATATAGTCATCCAACGTGAATTAGTTCCGGATCTATACCGCTAGGAGCGTAGGATAACTCTGTCGCTTCGACAATTCTTTGCGGGTCGAGTATTTCATCTATTCACCACTGAGCGGCAGCACTCAGGATTGTGTCCGACTATCCGTCGGTAATCGGCATTGAGCCGAGACCTTCCGAAGCTGGTTGAATTGTGATGTCTGAATTCAGAAATGTATGGGTAATAAATTTGCGCTAACAAAAGCACCGTTGTCCTTGAAAAGCACAAAAAAGGAAGGAGTATTACATCTGAGTACAAGTTGATATTTTGCCGCGATAATAATTATTGACTTTTATTTCTTGTAATTTAATGTGATTGCACTCAAACCTTTGAAGCGAGACTCAAGATTTTACTTTGAAAACTATGGAACGCCGTTTTACTTTTTAATGTAACAGCACGCTGTGGTAGCCAAAGAAATGAGATAATTAAAATTCAAGTACTGATAATTAAAATTCAAATACTGTTAAGAGAAAATAAACCTATTTTTATTATCTGAAATGCAATTTCTATTATCACTCCCAGAATTTCTCTTAACACTAATTCAATTTCTGTTAACAGTAATACAATTTCTCTTAAGAATAATTTATTTTTACTTAACAGTAATTCGGAGAGATAATGAAAATATGTTATTGGACTGTCTTACTTCTCTCTCGAACCAATTGAAATTACATCTTCTGTTGCACTCGAGCATGCGTGGGCGTGATAATAGAAATAGAATTTCACTTAACAGTAATTCGGAGAGATAATGAAAATACGCCATTGGCCCATTGGGTTGTCATCTTTCTCTTTCGTACCACTTGAAAATACATTATCTGTCGCACTCGCAGTTCATACATGCGCGGTCGTGATAATAGAAATAGAATTTCACTTAACAGTAATTCGGAGAGATAATGAAAATACGCCATTGGCCCATTGGGTTGTCATCTTTCTCTTTCGTACCACTTGAAAATACATTATCTGTCGCACTCGCAGTTCATACATGCGCGGTCGTGATAATAGAAATTGAATTTCACTTAACAGTAATTCCGAGAGATAATGAAAATTCACCATTGGCCCATTGGGTTGTCATCTTTCTCTCTCGTACCACTTAAAAACACGATATCTATCTCGTACGGAACGCCGTTTTACTTTTTAATGCAACAGCACGCTGTGGTAGCCAAAGAAATGTACGGAACGCCGTTTTACTTTTTAATGCAACAGCACGCTGTGGTAGCCAAAGAAATGCAATCCCAGGCATCGTGTTAATAGAAATTCAATTTCACTTAACAGAAATTCATTTACTGTTAACAATAATTCATTTTCACTTAAGAGAAATTCATTTACTGTTAACATTAATTCATTTTCTCTTAAGAGAAATTCAATTTAACTTAACAGAAATAGAATTTTTATTATCTCGCTTTAGAGAAAATTGAAATACAATTTCACTTAACAAAAATTCGTGCAGTGATAATCGAAATAAATTTGGTGATTTACACTGATCTTACGAGCCGTTTTAATTTTTATTGTATATATTTAAAATGTTTGAATTTTTTTGAAATGCATAGGGTATGGGTTGCATTAAAAAGTAAAACGGCTCCTAAAATTACGGTTTTATTTCAATTTATCTCTAAATGAATTTTTGTTAAGTGAAATTGTTTTTCTATTTTCTCTAAGCAGTGATAATTGAAATAGAATTTCTCTTAAGTGAAAATGAATTAATGTTAACAGTAAATGAATTTCTGTTAAGTGAAATTCAATTTCCATTATCACGACTGCGCTTGCGCGAATGAGACAGAAGATATAATTTCAACTGGTGCGAGAGAGAAGGAAGACGTATTTCCATTATCTCTCTGAATTACTGTTAACAGAAATTGAATTAGTGTTAAGAGAAATTCTGGGAGTGATAATAGAAATTGTATTTCAGATAATAAGAATAGACTTATTTTCTCTTAACAGTATTTGAATTTGAATTATATGGAACGCCGTTTTACTTTTTAATGTAACAGCACGCTGTGGTAGCCAAAGAAATGAGATAATTAAAATTCAAGTACTGATAATTAAAATTCAAATACTGTTAAGAGAAAATAAACCTATTTTTATTATCTGAAATGCAATTTCTATTATCACTCCCAGAATTTCTCTTAACACTAATTCAATTTCTGTTAACAGTAATACAATGCCTCTTAAGAATAATTTATTTTTACTTAACAGTAATTCGGAGAGATAATGAAAATACGTTATTGGACTGTCTTACTTCTCTCTCGGACCAATTGAAATTACATCTTCTGTTGCACTCGAGCATGCGTGGTCGTGATAATAGAAATTGAATTTCACTTAACAGTAATTCGGAGAGATAATGAAAATACGCCATTGGCCCATTGGGTTGTCATCTTTCTCTTTCGTACCACTTGAAAATACATTATCTGTCGCACTCGCAGTTCATACATGCGCGGTCGTGATAATAGAAATTGAATTTCACTTAACAGTAATTCGGAGAGATAATGAAAATACGCCATTGGCCCATTGGGTTGTCATCTTTCTCTTTCGTACCACTTGAAAATACATTATCTGTCGCACTCGCAGTTCATACATGCGCAGTCGTGATAATAGAAATTGAATTTCACTTAACAGTAATTCCGAGAGATAATGAAAATTCACCATTGGCCCATTGGGTTGTCATCTTTCTCTCTCGTAGCACTTAAAAACACGATATCTATCTCGTACGGAACGCCGTTTTACTTTTTAATGCAACAGCACGCTGTGGTAGCCAAAGAAATGTACGGAACGCCGTTTTACTTTTTAATGCAACAGCACGCTGTGGTAGCCAAAGAAATGCAATCCCAGGCATCGTGTTAATAGAAATTCAATTTCACTTAACAGAAATTCATTTACTGTTAACAATAATTCATTTTCACTTAAGAGAAATTCATTTACTGTTAACATTAATTCATTTTCTCTTAAGAGAAATTCAATTTAACTTAACAGAAATAGAATTTTTATTATCTCGCTTTAGAGAAAATTGAAATACAATTTCACTTAACAAAAATTCGTGCAGTGATAATCGAAATAAATTCGGTGATTTACACTGATCTTACGAGCCGTTTTAATTTTTATTGTATATATTTAAAATGTTTGAATTTTTTTGAAATGCATAGGGTATGGGTTGCATTAAAAAGTAAAACGGCTCCTAAAACTACGGTTTTATTTCAATTTATCTCTAAATGAATTTTTGTTAAGTGAAATTGTTTTTCTATTTTCTCTAAGCAGTGATAATTGAAATAGAATTTCTCTTAAGTGAAAATGAATTAATGTTAACAGTAAATGAATTTCTGTTAAGTGAAATTCAATTTCCATTATCACGACTGCGCTTGCGCGAATGAGACAGAAGATATAATTTCAACTGGTGCGAGAGAGAAGGAAGACGTATTTCCATTATCTCTCTGAATTACTGTTAACAGAAATTGAATTAGTGTTAAGAGAAATTCTGGGAGTGATAATAGAAATTGTATTTCAGATAATAAGAATAGACTTATTTTCTCTTAACAGTATTTGAATTTGAATTATCTTATTTCTTTGGCTGTCACAGCGTGTATGTTCCATTAAAAAGTAAAACGGCATTCCATAGAATTATCTTATTACTTTGGCTATCACAGCGTGTATGTTCCATTAAAAAGTAAAACGGCATTCCATAGTATGCTTAAGTTAACCTCCCCCTTCCAAACTAAAAGAGGGAGGTTACTGCAATCGGTCCAAAATAAATAATCGAGATAAAGGCAGATCTTTACGTTTTCGGGTACGGAGAATGCGAAAAAATAGGTTTTAAAAAATGCCTCTGTTGTCGTCGTATACACACGATTTCGCCGAAAATACTCAATCGATTTGTCTATGAAATTTGGACAGAATTACTTCGTTCGTTTACTTCTCCCACCTAGGGAAAAATAACGAACTTTTCTAGGTACCTCAAATGAGGTGAGCAGCGCCCACTTTTTTAACCGGTTGGGAAAAAATGTTTTTTCTTTTAGTACATGTCAATACGGTATTCCTATACAGGGTGTCTCCTTTAAAGTGTCAGTTAGCGATATTAGAGAATCGTTTTTAGCAGCTAAATGAAAATTCACACACGGTGGTTTCAATTTATTGCCCATCGAATGAAAATATTTTTAGCTCTGACGCACTTCCCATTACACCGGAAGTAGCCGCCATCTTTTTTATTTTAAATGGGAAGTCTATGTTTTGACTCTAGATTCGTATTGACCTCTTAATTGTCAGTTTACTGCATCCCCACTTGGCCTACCTAACTGTCATAGTTTTTGACATATGTCAAAATTTGTGTAAAAAAATTGATTTCTGTCCGGCAATAGAAAAATTTGTATCTTACACACGGTTGAAGATTAAGGAATCAAACTTGGAGGGTTGAAAGTACAAGGTTTGAGCTTTCGGCCGATGGCTCACTCGTTCTTGTTGACATAACAATATGGCGGAAATTAATTTGTAAAAATGGCGTAACGAGATTGTCCACAACTAATTTTTTTCAAATACGAGTAGTACCATAATTTTATGTATCCAAAAGATGCAAAATTAAATTTTCTTTAGGCTAGTATTAGCATTCCCTAGCTGCCTATACCTATTTTCAATATTTTTGAAAATATTTGAAATAAATGTATTTGTGTGAATAAAAATGTGCAGCAGAGAAGCGGCTGGAACCTCCCCAACGCGTGGGTCTTTGATTTCCGTGACTTGTGTTTAAGATTTTGAAGTTAATATGCCTAAATGGCACCCATTTGCTCCCAAAACCCTTTCAGCTCTTCAACGGGTCACCTGACCTCCATGTACCAAATTTCAGACAAATCCATCCACTAGTTTGGGCTATAACATGGTTCCAGTGTTATTACAAAATTTCGATTTTTCTACCCAAAGGGTAATAAATGCGAATAAATTTTATCTCATTTAAAACCAGAATTTGAAGACCCTTCTGATGGTGACAATAAATCTTTCAAAAATTTGTTTTGGATGGGTAAATGAGAGAATAACTTTAAATTTGGAAATTGGTGTGCCAGAACGGCACTTTCCGTGGGTCGATTGAATCCAACATTTGTTCAGCTCTTCGACGTGTAATACAATCCCCATGTGCAAAATTTTAGCCAAATCGGTTCAGGGGCTTGGGCTGTACCGCGATTTTAAAGTCCGATAAAAATCTCGATATTTTAAGTTTTTGGTCAAAAGGGCACTGACAGTGAATACATCTTTGGAAGCAGAATCTGAAGGCCTTCCTTATTGTGACGTGAAAAATGGGGGTTTACATTTAAAATTTAAAAGTTGATGTGCCAAAACGGCATTTCTGGTTGCACGATTGGCTCCAAAAGCTTTTCAGATCTAAGTTGGGTTATCACTAAGGCTCGGATTTTATGCAAAGTGCATATTCTGTAAAACACTGTATATGTTGTAAATTGAATGTTAATAGGGCAAATCTCATCTTTCTCGGTTGAAAAAACGCTAAAAAAATTTGCATATTTTGCATATTTTTCAATTTTTTTCATATTTAATGATTTCTTTCATATTTTAATAACTTCTTTCATATTTTAATAATTTCTTGCAAATTTGTGCATGTTTTTGAAATGGCAGCTTCAAATTAGGGTAGGTAAGTCTTAAAATAAATTTTGTACAAAGTTTACCAACATGTTACCTGAGAACGTTTATCTCCGGAAAAGAGTAATCCGCTACCTGGCCAGCTATCACCCTTCTTAATGGCCAAAAATTTCCTAGAACTATAAACTCTCGTAATGAGTTTTGATGAGCTGTTCTTAAATAACACGTTGGTTAACAAATTATTGTTAAAACTACACTGGTTTTTCAAACTTGAATGTTTTGTCGATTTCGCGCCACAAAACAACATTTATTGTACGAAAAACCAGGGTAGTTTTAACAATAATTTGTTAACCATCGTGTTACATTAATAAACGTGCAATTATTAAAGGAAATGTAAACTGATATTCCTTCTCAAATTTAAATTAGAAGCAAAAAAACCCTATTCTGGCGGGAACCGGCGAAACGCCAGCCTTAAACTTGTATTACCTACATTGTTGTAATTTGTTACAGTGTTGCATAATAAATGTTTTTTTTTGCATATTTGCATATTGTCACGCTTATTCTTCTTACCTTATTGCATATTTTAGTAAAAAGAGTGTGCATATTATGCGCATAGTTTCCTCATTTTCCAATGCATAAAATCCGAGCCTTAGTTATCACATGCACACGTACCAAATTTCAGCCAAATCGGTCGAGTAGTTTGGGCTGTGGCGCGTTTACGAACGAACGAACGTACGTACGTACGTACATACATACAGACACATTTTAAAAACCACTTTTTTGGGTTCCTGAGACCTCAAAACGTACAGATCCGGTCTTATCTCGAATTCGAAAATTTTAGTGATTGCAGTAACCTCCCTTTTTTTTTAAATGGTGAAGTGGAGTGGGGAGGTTAAAAAATTGATCACAGCAAGCTTTGGATCAAAAATTAGTAATAGTTCCTTCCACACCTTCAAAAATTTGTCTTAAAGCTTGCTGGGATCCTAGCTGTGTGCAATTTTTTTAATTTGCACAAATACATTTATTTCAAACATTTTCAAAAATATTGTAGGTACCCTATAAACTTCAATACCCTCTCTGGGTTTTCTTCTTCATTGTACCCTATTTTCATCCTTTTTTTTTGTTAATATGACTTTGCCGGCGTAAAGAGATATAATATTTCATTTAACCTGACATTTGGCCCAAAATAGTGGCACACCTTTTGACATATCTAAAATTATGACAGTTAGGTATAGGTAAAGGGGGGGTGCAATTACTTCACAATTAAAAGGCCAATCCGAATCTAGAGTCAAAATATAGGCTTCTCATTTAAAATAACAAAGAGGCACCCTGTACAGGAAAGTTCCTTCTTCACTGCTCACACGGCACCTTCTAAACGGTAAAAGATACGCAATCGGTTAAATTAGAGAAAAGTTGCGCTATTTCTTGGTGATTAAGAATCTGAAGAGAATTTTCAGATATCTTGATTCGTTCTTGAGTTTTCGTGAAAAAACTGAAAATTGCGATTTTGAAGAAAAAAAAAATTTTTTTACAACTAAAGTTATTTAAATGAAAGTTGGAACTTTTGCATTTTTGACAGAACTGTTCGGAACTTTTGTATTTTTGACAGCTGTCGATTGTGAATATTGAATGACATATCGACAGAAATTTTTTAGGTCTAAATTTTGAGCGACGACTGTCAAGTTTTCTTTTTCTTATGGCCACCATATTGCATTTTAACACAACTGGATGCACAAAAAAAATCGCT
This sequence comes from Pycnomerus fuliginosus, assembly GCA_963924575.1. Classification (NCBI taxonomy): domain Eukaryota; kingdom Metazoa; phylum Arthropoda; class Insecta; order Coleoptera; family Zopheridae; genus Pycnomerus; species Pycnomerus fuliginosus. The sequence goes on from OZ004622.1 coordinate 25,725,462, forward strand.
TTTCAAAAATGTATAATGTAACATGGATTTCTTTGAAAAAATACATTAAAGCTTGAGTCACGCGACGCCATGACGTATTTTATTACCTTTGAATTTAATTGTTTTCACGTCAAAAGATTTAAAAAGTCGGTGTATTTTTTTGCAACTTTCTTTTCATCTGATTTTACTAATTATTTATACCAATTATAAAATTTTGACGATCTGTAAAAAAAGTCCATGTTGCTTACATTTCTGAAAATCTAATTTTTTTGTGTAACCAATATGGCGGACATAAGAAAAATAAAAATAAAACAAAATAAATAAATTTTTCCTTTATTGATTTCCGACAAAAATCCTCGGACAGCTCAATTTAATTTTTTTAAATAGTTTTTGATGGTGTTATAATAACTTTTTCATGCACCTCCGATTTAACCGCGGAAATTACCCTAATTTAGTTTTTTAAAAGGAATCATACCTTTTTCTCAACGGATTCGGAATTTATAATCTTTTGAGATAGAAGCATGTATGACACTTCTTCGGAACTGAAGTCACGGCCACCCTAACCTTTCAAAAAACAACCAAGAATTTGGTCAAAAATCAATATTTTTGAATATCGCGGGTACCTATACCCGTCAACCTTATTTTTTTGATACAAATTCAACTATGCAATGGGGTAGGGTACAAGAATGAATTTTGAAATGAGGAACTAAAATAAATAATAAGTATATTTTCTGGACAAACAAGTGCTATTACGACGAGAAACCGAGCAAAAAAGTCGATACATTTTAATAAATAGGTAAGTATTTTTACCATAGGCGTTTCAGTGCATTAGACCCCGGATAAATGAGGCGATCGTGGATTTTCCTTAATTATATGTTCTCCAAAACAGTGAAGAAAATCGCAAAGTCATGAATTAAACCCTAGGTATTTTGGTGTTCTCTTTTTGTATGCATAATAAAAAAAATCAACAGAAGTCTGCCGTAAATCTTGCGGGACAGGGGCTAATGGCAGCCATTTTAATTTCTAAAAAATTGCCAACTCGGATACCGTAAAAGATACGAAATTTTATTGAATTAGAGAAAAGTTGTGTTTTTCAGTGTAGATTAAGAATCTGGAAAGAAATTGAAGATATCTGGTTTGGTTCCTGAAATATACTGAAAAAACTGAAAAATATCATATTTTAATCTAGAAGGCTTAGAAAAGTTTTCGTCGCCTTATATTATTCTTCGTGATGCAAGGTAATGTAATTGAAGCAAATTTCATAATGATCTGCCGATTAGTAACCAAGTTATAACATGTTATCAATTTAAAGTGTTCAGTATAATTTCAGAAACCAATCTAGATATCTTAGATTTCCTTTCAGACTTTTAATCTACACTGAAAAATACAACTTTTTTCTAATTTAATAAAATTTCGTATCTGATACCGTTTTCGAGATGTCAATGTCCCACAAGATTTATGGTAAACTTTAGTAATGTCCAGCATGAAAATAACTATAAAAGTGCTAAACCAAACTCGCTGAAATGACATACCAAAAGTGTTCACTGCCTCCCGGACTACTTGGATCGTTTTCCAGATTTTCTGTTTTTTATATTCCAGATTTTAAATTGGAGCGAAATATGAAAATGCTACATGCAAACGGAATTTAAAACATCGACCCAAAGGAGGCCGGCGCCGGCGGTAAACCGGGAAAATTCCCGGCATCCCGTCTGACCCATCCTCCAGCTAGCCGTGCAAAATAATTTTACACAGCTAGCCGTGAGAAATAATCGTACTTTCACAGCCCTATCGTGAGGCCCGAAAATTTTATTTTCAGTTAGCGTAGGAAAAAATATCTATAACCGCACCATCAAATGCGATTTAAAAAAATTAAATTGACCTGTCCGAGAATTTTTGCCAGACATCAAAGGCAAAAATTTAAGGAACAATATTTATATATGATGGGTTGTCGGCGGATTATTTCGAAAACAAGTGGGGAGGTTCCAACCGCTTCCTTAGCTGCCTATTGTTTAATTAAAAGTGGGATGTTTTAAAAACATGTCCAGTCTTTTGAAAATGCCGACTAACAGAGGAAAAGACAAATCCGTTAATCCGTACCTACCCCAAAAGAATCAAAAGTAAACAATTGAGTACTAGTCATATACGTGGCCAGCCTTGGATTTCAGTTTCAGACCAAACCGAACACGAACTGGCCTCGTAAGCCCCTCCCCCTTCAGTCCGTTAATCCACCACCGTTACCGATTCCTGTAAACTAATACAAAGATAGAATGCCCAGTCGTTTCGCTACTCTCCGCTTGGCGTACGGATAAAAAAATTAATTCACGTTGGATGACTATATTTATGTGGACTGTGGTAATAGTGAATAAACGCATTTGCCACCCGAAAGATTACGAGGTACCGTATGATTTTTTAAATTGTTCATCAAAGTTTGCCCTGGAAAACAAAAGCCATGTCTTTGATTAGTACAGACAATTGATCAGTTTTTCCGGGTGTCACTTTAATCTGTCATTTGTCAATTACAGAAATAATTATTTTCGAGTTTGTTTACAATTTTACGATGGTTTTCTTGGTTGAGCAAAAGATATTTGCTGTTGAAGCTTACTTTCACACTGGTTTTCAAGCAGAAAATGGGGAATGGTGTTACAAAGTATTAAACAATTCAACACGTATGCTTATCATTATTAGAGGTTATTTGCAGTGAATTTGTCCCCCACCAGACTGCAATAGACAAAGGATTGCACAGCAAAAATTCCCCAATTATTGGTACCTAGTTCCCGCGCAAAGTTTGTAATCCAGCTAGGAACTTTGATGGGGCACGACACGACCTTGAAGCTGCCTGCAAGCTGCCAAATTAAATAACATAGCATTTTACCAGTTTATTGCGCTACGAAAATACCAATAAATAAATAAATAGGGCCATCAGGCACATAATATCGCACTCATGGCAGTAACAGTGTCAATTCCAAGGGGGCTCTTCAGTTCCAGTCCAGGTATCTAGGCGCCTTTTGTTCTAAATAATTTCAGTAAATCTTTCAGAATTTTGCGTCCTGCACCTACCATCTGAGAATCCAGCCTAAAAGAAGACTTCACAGTGAGAGTCAAGAAGACTTCACAGTGAGAGTCAGCCTATCCTCCATTGTCTTGAGTGCCGGTGTGGCCCCGAGGGCAAATATTTTCTGCTCTGGCAAGCAAATCATCAAAAATCCACTCTCGAAAACACATTTGTAAATTAAATGACAGTGACAATTAAGTGACAGCTTCAAAATCTGCTGAACCATCTGAAGTAATCAAAGATTCGACTTTTGTTTTCCAACGGTTGCTTTGATGGAAAATTTAAAAAATCATACGGTATAAATACAGGACGTCCGGAAGTAACGTTATAGTTTTTCGGGAGGTGATTCTACACCTAAAAATTGGAAGAAAAGTTCATATGAACAGATGTCCGAAAGTGTCTTCTGAGGGCGCTACAGGCCTAAGAAGGTGACTCTCAAAAACAAGTGTTTATTAATTATTTTTGAAACGGTTGGAGCTAGAATAACGAAATTTGGGTTCTGAGGTAATTTTGGGGTGACAAATTATATGGTGGGAACAAGACAGGTGATTGACGACCATAGGCGTGCGAAACAGGGGGAGCTTAGGAAAAAAAATCGCACAGCTTTTCTTTCTCCAGCTCCGCAAAGCGCAGAAGTTAAAAAATACAAAAGAGGTTTCCATTTTTAGTTAAGTTTGCAACCAATTTAGGTCCGCATCATGTTTTTTTCTTGGAAATTAACACTTTTATTTCTAACTTGGCAGGAAAAAATGCAAAAGCTTTGTAAGCTGAGTAAAATGTTCTTGTGATTGTTCCCAAGGGCTGCACAGATTTGCAGCCTTTTATAGGTATTAACTGCAACATGCAATATTGCTTTGACAGCTTCAACAAAGCAATAAGTTTCTATCATTAAATCGCTGTTTTAAGTAAAAAAAATATGTTACGGTTGATAGAAAAATGTTGCAAATTTGTGCAGACTTCAGAGCACTGGTAAAAGCTTTCTCGCCAGTTTGCAACCCTTTTGTATTTTTTCAAAGCAATATACCGGGTGTATCATTTTCCGCGCCGTATAGGAGATTGACATGGGAAAACGAATTTTATTTTTTCCTTGCTCCAGGAACAGATTTAAATCAATGCTAGCTTATCCAGTGGATAGACCCGGCTGGCCGGTATCCTGAAAAAAAAGATTACCTGCTAGTGCCCTTTGGTTACTTAGCAGGAATTTTTGAAAAATTGGATTTTGAAACGACGCGCGCATTACTTCGTGTACTTTCGGTGTCCTTCGAAGCTTTACGTAAATTGTCAGCCAGGGCCGAATCTGCAATTTTTGACCTAATTGTTGACATGAAGAAAGCCGTGGCTTGAAATTATTTTTTTAAATCTGGAGCAAATCGTTCTTTTTTGCCTTCTTGCTGACGCAGAGTTAGTGTACCTACCAGCGGCGACAAGCGGCAGCCGACAAAGGTTCGGTCAGACTTGGTTGGCGACCTAACCTCAAAAATTTACTTGGTCAAGTAAATTACTTTGAATTGCAATTATGAGGTAAGCTCTTACTTGGTGCTAGCGTTTAATTGATCAATTATTCTACTTTAGGTGGCAATATTGTTAGTGGTAGTTCGAACAAGGATCGGAAGGCATTCTCGGGTTTGGCAATAATGACCTCCCATCGTAAACTGTCTTTATCTTTTACGTTACCTATTTGTGTTAAAAGGTTTTGTAAGTGAAGACACAAGTAGGAGTTACATGTTTTCGTGGAGAGAACATTTTGTGTTCCCTTAATTAGTTGTAGGTAGTTAGAAGATGTTTGGTAATGTTTAAGAACCCTGTTTGGAAAAGCAGCTGCTGACAACATCGGTACTGGTAATTAAATTGGAACTTGAGACATCATGTTGTATTTACCTAATAAAATGCTTTTTGAACTTATTTCCAAATTTTTCAGTTGAAAAGAATCAAATTTTGTCCATTATTGGCTAAATTGTTATTGAATATTAATCACTAGCAGAGTGGGACTAAAGAATAGATTGTTAAAACTGAGTAATGGAAGAAGCCAAGAACGCGTTTAAAATTCTTTATTAATAATAGTTTTTTAAAACATCAACGGCACAATTCCATTTTTGTATCTTTACATCAATCCTGACTAAATTGTAGCAATATCACAAACCACCACCACTTTTAATAACACTCCGTCATGCAGTACATAAAGAATTAAATAACAATTCGTAACTTTCCAGTATAATTCTTCTTGCTCAATTCTTCAATCAGAATGAGTAAACGGATGAATTTTTCCCCTGGTCCAGGGCAGTAAGATGGCATGGCATCCTGAAATAAAAATGTGATCACTGTTTATTTATTATGAGGGAGGTACCTATCCCTATCACAAAAAACATCCATTGTACCTACCTTGGTACCTACCTAATCAATTTAACTTGTTGGCAATCCACAATATCACAGTAAGGCTCATCCAAAGGGTTGTTGGTAAATGGGTTGTTGGCCTGGGACAAGGATTTTCTCTGGAATAAGCCGTTGTTGTTTCGCCGATGTTAATTTCATAACATCCAACCAAAAGCTGTGTCAAAAGTCTTGTTGTCACCTGTCAATCCTGTCAATCTAATTTCCATTCTGTCGACGTATGCTTTTTCGCGCTAACGTTACCAGTCAGCCTGGTCGCCTACTTGGTCATGTTTTTGTCTTTTGTTTGTAGCATACATAAGAAAGAGCGCGACAACATTAGTGTTCACGTACGTTACCTGGTCAACGTGGTCTTTTACACATTTACCTGAGGAGCCTCAGTTAATCTCAGCAATTTGATTGGTTCATTTGTAATTGACCAATCAAATAGCTGAGTTCAGTGAGTTTTCTCAGACTAATGTGTAAATGGAAAGCAGCTATTGTTCACACTGTGTAAGTACTACAACGCCAATTTACCCATCCAGCAGCACTACTTAACTGAACGCACCCCGCACGGTGTCAACAACCAGGCTGACTGGTAACCTTAGCGCGAAAAAACATACGTCGACAAAATGGAAATTAGATTGACAGGTGACAACAAGATTTTTGACACAGCTTTTGGTTGGATGTTATGAAATTAACATCGGCGAAACAACAACGGCTTATTCCAGAGAAAACCCTTGTCCCAGGCCAATAACTCATTTACCAACAACCCTTTGGATGAGCCTTACTGTGATATTGTGGATTGCCAACAAGTTAAATTGATTAGGTAGGTACAATGGATATTTTTTGTGATCGGGATAGGTACCTCCTTCATAATAAATAAACAGTGATCACATTTTTATTTCAGGATGCCATGCCATCTTACTGCCCTGGACCAGGGGAAAAATTCATCCGTTTACTCATTCCGATTGAAAAATTGAGCAAGAAGAATTATACTGGAAAGTTACGAATTGTTATTTAATTCTTTATGCACTGCATGACGGAGTGTTATTAAAAGTGGTGGTGGTTTGTGATATTGCTTCAGTTTAGTCAGGATTGATGTAAAGAGACAGAAATGGAATTGTGCCGTTGATGTTTTAAAAAACTATTATTAATAAAGAATTTTAAACGCGTTCTTGGCTTCTTCCATTACTCAGTTTTAACAATCTATTCTTTAGTGCCACTCTGCTAGTGATTAATATTCAATAACAATTTAGCCAATAATGGACAAAATTTGATTCTTTTGAACTGAAAAATTTGGAAATAAGTTCAAAAAGCATTTTATTAGGTAAATACAACATGATGTCTCAAGTTCCAATTTAATTACCAGTACCGATGTTGTCAGCAGCTGCTTTTCCAAACAGCGTTCTTAAACATTACCAAACATCTTCTAACTATCTACAACTAATTAAGGGAACACAAAATGTTCTCTCCATGAAAACATACAACTCCTACTTGTGTCTTCACTTACAAAACCTTTTAACACAAATAGGTAACGTAAAAGATAAAGACAGTTTACGATGGGAGGTCATTATTGCCAAACCCGAGAATGCCTTCCGATCCTTGTTCGAACTACCACTAACAATATTGCCACCTAAAGTAGAATAATTGATCAATTAAACGCTAGCACCGAGTAAGAGCTTACCTCATAATTGCAATTCAAAGTAATTTACTTGACCAAGTGAATTTTTGAGGTTAGGTCGCCAACCAAGTCTGACCGAACCTTTGTCGGCTGCCGCTTGTCGCCGCTGGTAGGTACACTAATTCTGCGTCAGCAAGAAGGCAAAAAAGAACGATTTGCTCCAGATTTAAAAAAATAATTTCGAGCCACGGCTTTCTTAATGTCAACAATTAGGTCAAAAATCGCAGATTCGGCCCTGGCTGACAATTTACGTAAAGCTTCGAAGGACACCGAAAGTACACGAAGTAATGCGCGCGTCGTTTCAAAATCCAATTTTTCAAAAATTCCTGCTAAGTAACCAAAGGGCACTAGCAGGTAATCTTTTTTTTCAGGATACCGGCCAGCCGGGTCTATCCACTGGATAAGCTAGCATTGATTTAAATCTGTTCCTGGAGCAAGGAAAAAATAAAATTCGTTTTCCCATGTTAATCTCCTATACGGCGCGGAAAATGATACACCCGGTATAAGGAAATGTTGCGGACCTCGGAGGAGGTTGCAAAATGACATTTATTGATTTCATATCTTGCCCTAGCATACCCCAAAAATTCAGAACTTTTGCAGTTGATGTGAATTGATTTGCCCAAATGACTGGCCTATTTCTTGAATTATACATAAAAAAGGTACTCTTGAGTCTTGATACTAAGTGATAGGATCAACCGTTTTCAAGAAAAATGCGATTAAAGCATGTCATGCCCCTGGTAACAAATTTATAAATGCGAGAAAACAAGTTCGCTTGGTTTACAAATGTCGTTAGTCTGTCACTAATGACTACAACTTGTTATTTTAGCTCCAACCGTTTCAAAAATAATTAATAAATATCTGTTTTTGAGAGAAACCTACCTAAGTTCTGTAGCGCCCCCTACATGTTCATATGAACTTTTCTTCCTATTTTTAGGTGTAAAATCGCCCCCCGAAATATTGTGACGTTATTTTCGGACATCCTGTATAAATAGATATAATATTTTTGCAAAAGAGATGATTTGCTTCCAACATGAAGTGAAAACTAATTTTGGTGCTTGTAGACGGCAACAAAAAATCGAGCTAAAGAATTAATTATTAACTGTTTGGCTCGCTACTGTGATTGCTTCTTATCTTCTTGTTTAGCTGTGAAAGTCAGATTTTCGCAGCTAGCTGTGAGAAATTACTTTCTGAGCGCTCTATACCAACAGGAAAATATTACTCTCACTATTATTGTTAGTGTCGGTTCAGAGCTGTACCAAGAAGGTACCGAAAAGAAGTATTTCAAGTATCCAGTACTAAGTACTTGCTATTTTGAATATATTTCAAGTATCAAGTACAAGTACTGTTTGAAAGTACTTGAAAATTGCAGTCCAGTACTTTAAACTAGTGCGCAAACGTTAAGTACCCAGTACCAGTACCAATACTTAAAAGTACTGAGTAGAATAAGGGACTGAGTATTTAATAAAGTACTTAAGTAGTTAATAAAATATTTAAAAGCTTCATATAGTACTTAAATATTGTCAGGACTGAAGTACCTAATTTTTACAGAATACCATAGGTACTCTCAGGAAGTTTTTCTGGTAGCAATATAATAGGTAATGATAATTTCAACAAGATTTATGGTATTGTTTTGCGAATTTCAGGCTTCTAAAGAAATGAACAAAGTGAAGTCGTTCCAATACATAATAATATACATTGAAAGAATCTGAAATTCGATTTTTTGTCCGTAAAAGATTTAGTAACTGTTCTTGGACACGTAAGTACCAAGCACCTACTTAAGTACAGGATACTTAACAACTTGGTTCCGTATGTGAAACAAATTCGAGTACCGAATACCTTGTCTCGAAATGATTCAAGTACCAGTACCAAGTACTTTTAACAAGTAATTGAAATACCAAGTACCAGTACTGTATTTTAGAGTTACTTAAGCGAGGGGCAATTCACTACCAGGATTAGGTGTACAAATTGTTAAGATTACCAAGATTAGAGTTAGAATTACCGTGGAATTCCAAAATTTACCTAAATTACATTCACAATTAGGTACTATTATTATTCGGATTACACTCGTGAATTACTTGCATTACATTTTAAATTAGGTACCCGGATTACCTTGGAAATTACCACGTGTTCAAACACTTCGGATGCCCATTAACTAGCGTAATTGTGGTTGGAATTACTGTATTACTTTTGGAATTACTTGGATTACATTTAGAATTACTGCTGGAGTACGAAATTACTAGAGGATTATGCGAATTACTTTTACCTAACATGGTTTAGGATTACGAAGATTAGATGCAGGATTACCCTGTATAGTTACAAAAATTACCTAAATTACATTCAGAATTACTAGAATTATTTAGATTACGCTCGGGAATTACATGAATTACATGGATTATTCTTGGAATTAGCAAACGTGTTCAACTACTGCACATGCGCATTACAAACGTGATTAGCTGTTCCATGTGATTCACCATTCTTAATTGGATTACATTACTGGAGTACCAAATTACTAGAGGATTATGCGGATTACTTTTAGCATTAACAGGATTACTTGCGGATACATGGAATTACTAGGATTATTTTATAGGTACATTAAGTATTGAACTAATCCAAAGCGGCATTTAGTATACCAGTAACCAATCAAATCCTGATTACAGTGATAATACTACAACGTCAACTTGACATTACTTACTCAATACTTTAATTTATAAAATAATCTGCAAAATACGATTCGTAGTCTCTTGGTTGCCTTGTTGAGTCCTCATGGAGTCACTACTCGTCAAATGGTAGATTTCTTTGGCCAAAGAGGACTCGTACAAGCTCTCGTCCTCTTTTTAGCCTAAAAAATTCTACCATCTTGACTCGTAGGCGATCAAGACACTTCTCATCGTATTATTTTTGATTAGTACACTGTAATATAACGAAGTAATACAGATTATGTGTACAAATTTGAGTGAGTGAATTGCCCCTCGTACTTACTTAAGTACCGGTGCTTCAATTACGAAAAGTTATCAGTATTGTACTTCAAGTAGGTACTTACTTTTCGATAATGAGTAACCCAGCTCTGGTGTCGGAATAAAGAAACTTTATCTTGAGTTGTCTTTCGAATTGCATTTAAAGTTTGTTTCTGTTTTATTACAAATAATAAACGACTACTACGTCTTTGTGATGCAACGGTTAGAAATAAAGCCAAATAAGTTGCATTGCCACCAAAGCACATCATTGAAAACTATCGCATCACAAAGACGATTATCCTCTAAAATTCAACTTGATAGGTTTAGGCAAAATTTACCCTAATAAGTATTTCCGCTGGTTCATAACGGCATGGGCTGCAGATAAAGCGACAGCCTGCGAAGGCCTCCTAAGAGCAGCAATGATGGCGGAAGGTCTTCTGGATGAAGGCGCCGAATCGTGATGATCCTCATTATGAAGACGGCTTGATCCTGGCTCATTGATCGAATTTATCTGTATCGTAGGCACCACAAGCGAGTGCGAATTATCTTTACTTTGATGGGCCACCAGGTGACTATAAAAAGAATCAAGAAAGTTTCGAAATTAGCTTCTACATTATTTTACTTCTACCTGTTTTCCTCGTGCACCGTGTCCATTTAAGAGCTTAATTATATTCCCTCTGTGGTGTATCGTAATCTTCTTATATTAAAAGTTTCTCGAGCCGGGTTTCCTTGCTGGAATTATTGTGGGAATAATTTAGGAAACGTGTATACACTTCTCAGATAAAATAGTTCGCTGACGTTAATTTAAAAGTTTTTCTGTTTAGTTAAAGTGTTGCCACCGATTGCTGCTCAACTTTTAATTTCGCGTCTTGTTTATTTCGCGAGATTTCTTTTACTAGCTGAATGTTACTCGTGCGACCTCTAATGTGTTTGCACAAGATATTACCATATTCAGATGGACAGTGCTATGTAGATAGCTAAATATTTAATCAAAGTTTTAACGTTATTTGGTGCAAGATTTTGCGATATCACGAGTGGAACGCGTATGAAAATGGATGAGCGGAACTGGTTTTTGCTGGATTATTTTCGCGCTGACAAGATGTGACGAATTCGATTTTTCATTAATCTTTCGTGTAAATATGTAAATTAAGAGATTTTAGAGTCTTCTCTTTTATCATCTGCATAAAGTCAATATATTCTCGAATAAAAATCATGCAGGTCAGATCTCTTGCCCGCAGTTTCAGTTTCAAAAGAACCCTTCTGATTTGAGTATGTGGGCAATGAATTAATTATAACGCCGTGGCTAGAGTAACGTTAAACGTTACCGGTAGGGATCCCGTCAATCGTTTTGCGCTAAAGCGCTCGTGACGATTTTTGTTGCAAAAGCTACTCATTTATTTGTTTCGCAAAGACCCTTTACAATAAGGCGACCGCTTGGGCCCATCTCTACCAAATTTTAAATTTTGGTAAGCAAGGGATAGATGAATGTTTGGGGGCAAAATAAAAGTTTAGTATCTACTAGTTTCAAAGTTTAATGTCGTCCAGATCCTGATTTTCAATTTATTTCCTGGGCCATTATCATATAGGGTCCTTTTGTCGGAAAAAATCAGTACCACTCGTTATATTATACATATACGACAAAATTTATTCGCATTTAGTTCCTTTTGGGTAGAAAAATCGAAAATTTTTAATTACAATGAAACCACGTTTATAGCCCAAACTACTGGATCGACTTGTCCGAAATTTGGTACATGCAGGTTAGGTGACGCGTTGAAGAGCTGAAAGGCTTTTGGGAGCAATTGGTCCACGGGAAGTGCAATTTAGGCATGTCAACTTTAGAATCTTAAACACGAGTCATGGAAATCAAAGACCCACGCATTGGGGAGGTTCCAGCCGCTTATCTGCTGCTTTTTTTCTTAGTAACTTTTTTTTGCGATGAAATTTAGGTATTTCTTTGTTGTGAGGTTAGGTTACGAACAGCGCCGGCGTTCTGCTGTTAGCATGTCTACATAACCTAAAGAGTCAAAGGAAACAAAAATCCCTAAATCACGAACTGAAATCTCCCTAACCCTCTGGACTTTGCGATTCAATTTTTCATAATATCGGTTCAATAAACAAAAACCATTTGCACTGAACCCCTAACATTTTATTTTACTTTAAATACTAACTAAATTCAGCAGTTTTTGGCGGCCAGGTGGTCCTATTAATAATATTTATTAGTAAATTATGGCCGACTAGTTTGAATTGTGCGGTCACGAGACTTCACACAGGCGCAGTTTCTTAGACTAAAAAGCAGTATAGGTTTTCTGTTTGTGGTACTTAGGTACCTAAGTGAGCGTCGATAAACTTCAGACTGCAACTGACCTAATTGCCATAGCTTCATAATTTTTTAGCACCGTTTTTCTAAAGTAATAATATAACATAAGTCTTCGGGATTCCGTGGCAAAAGTTCCGTAAAATGTAAAATTTTTATAATATGTACGTATACCCTACCCACCTATGGTTAAGTATCTACAAATCAACATTATCAGTGATGTGTAATTAATGAATTAGTTGGTGACCGCTAACAAAAGTGACGCTTAAAGGTTGCTGCACACTGATCTGAATATCAGTGCATCAGTTCATCAGTAGGTATAACGAAAACAAGAGCGTTATAAATTTTTTTTCAATGTGCCCTCTAACAATACGCCATGTTCCTTCCAAAAGTCTTTCAGCTCTTCAGCGGGTCACATGCTCTCCAGCCAAATCGATCGAGTAGTTTGGGCTGTAGTGTGCTTTTTATGTTCTTGTGACCTTTCTTTTGGTGACAATATTTTTCAAAAACTTGTTTCTGATGGTTAAATATAATTAAAAATTCTGAAAATTCATGTTCCAAAAGGGCACTTGCTGCTCATTGGTTGTGCAGCAACCTAGCATTGCCTTGCAGTAGTTGCAATGCGCTTCTTTTGCAAGCGCTGCCTAAATGCTTTAGGTCAACTGAGGAATTGTTGGCAATAAAAAGATTACGAAATTCCGCAACAGCGTAAAATATTTATTAAATGTACCCACCTATCCCACAATAACCACAATGGAAAACACTGGACAACTTCGGTAGAAAAATTTGGGAAAAAAATCACTAGAAACACCCCACTACACCGAAAAACTTGATTTACGCAGTTAACGCGTTTCGAACACAGCGTTCTTCGGTGTAGTAGGGTGTTTCTGGTGATAGGTAGGTACAACCTCGGGTTCAACAATAACCATTTTTGTATTTTCATTTTTTGTGAAAATCGGTTTTAGTGTTTTTGTGGACTTTCCTTCATGAACACGTACCTATATGCTGTCCGGACTTTTTGGTAGATCTTTTCTTTGTTAACAATTCTTATACTTAATTACAATTTTGTTTTATTTTCTGTTTAGGCAGCGTTCGTGCTGGAAAGGGCAAAAACATTTTTTTTCCGTTTTGCACGTGATGCAACGGTTTAAGGGCGCCTTTTATAGGTATTTCTTTTTCACTTTTATTCTATTTAAAACACACTATTTTTTCCTCATTTATTCCGTATCAGCAAGGAAGGCCACCTGGTTTTATTTTATGTATAATTTTACAAGACTTCGACTTCGAAACAAAGACACGGTGCAGTGGTAAAACGTCAGGTAAGTATAAGCATCTTTTTTTTGTTTCTGTGTAATTGTTACACTAACGTTAGTTGCTGTTAGCTGTATTTATAAGTTCTGTGAAAAAGTAGAACTTTCTACTGTCTCCGAGATTGCCATTTTTGTGTAGACACAAGTTCCTTATACAGGGTTGAGCAAAAGTATAACTCGTGGATCCTAAATTTTCTGTAAAAAACCTCAAAGTGGTTTAACGTCTTCTCATTCGGTAAAAATCAGCTTTATTTATAACTACAACGCATTTTGAACCGTTGCCTAGATACTACAGTATTACATCGATAGCATTGCACAAATGCAGTTTTGATTGTCAGGTAATTTTTTTTCACGCATTCCAATAACGTAATTAACCTTATAGGTACTCCTTCAAGAATTTTTGCAAAAAATTTACGACTTTAGAATTATGAGCATTATTCCATACTTTTACCCAACTCTGGATGTCTTTTGTGCAGAAATTTTGTTTAGTCTTGGATTCTGGATTCTGGGGGGGAGGGCGGCCTGCCAAAGCAGACTGCTGCACTCAGGCCACAGTTGGCCCATTGTGCTGCCTCCCAAGCCCGCTAGCGCACTCTAACTCTCGAGCCAGCCGACCTCCTGCAAAAGCTGGAGTAGCGTGCTGAGAGGGGCGCCAGCGAGCATGACCAAACTTGGCCATTCTTCCCCTAGGAGAGAGCCACGTAATTGGGCGAGTACAGGACACTGTGTGAGCACGTGTTCCATAGACTCGTCTTCTAGTTCGCATCCTCTGCAGATGGGGCTTTGTGCAATGCCCATCCGGTGAAGGTGCTGATTCAAGCCGCAGTGGCCAGTGAGTATACCTACGGCTAAGCGCAGTTTACCTCTGGGTAGGTTGAGAAGATATTTTGTGGTTTTCTGTTGGACCACTGGCATTAGCATTTTCGATGAGTTTATCCACCTGTCCGCAGCCATCTGGTAGCTTCTGTTAGAAATAAGGGCATATGCGGTAGTGAGGTCCAGCGGGACAGCGGGCTCGGGGCCAAGGGGCTCTCGAGACGCCTGCCGCGCCAGCCCATCGGCAACCGCATTGCCTTCTGTATTCTCATGCCCCTTAATCCATGCCAGACTAACCCTATTTAATTGGGCCAGGTCCGTCAAGGAATCGAGGGCATCTTGGAGTAGGCTAGAGGTGTTCCTATTACATCTCAGAGCCTGAAGGGTGGCCCTGCTGTCGGTGAGAAACAGCAGGTTCTTATTTGTGGTACCTTTCCTTATAGCTTCTTTTGCTCTAATGGTGACCGCCACAGTTTCTGCTTGGAAGACCGTGGCGTACTTTCCCAGTGGTGCAGTTATATTAGTGCCGTAGCAGAATGCGGAGGTACTCTTGTCTTAGCTTATTCGCTCGCTCGCTCGCTCGCTCGATCGCTCGCTCGCTCGATCGCTCCTCAGTCTGTCCGTCGGATAACTTGAGAACGGATTGAGATATCGAGCTGAAACTTGGTAGGCAGCTTCGTCTCCCGAAAAGTAAGGCGGGGATTGCTTTTGGGCCATATCGGACCAAGGGGGTGGGAGCTAGGGGTGAAAAACTGAAAAATTACTAATTGCAATAACTCGAGAACTAGTGGAGATATCTTGCTGAAAATTAGTATGCACGTTCGACCTTCAAGTCTGTTGAAAGTGAGGGGGTGCCAATTTCGGGGGATGAAATTTAGGGGATGAAAACCACAAAAAATATGATAACTCCGCAAGGGTTGCACGCAGCTGTCGGAAACTCAACGTACACACATATATCGGTGAAATCTTGTGGGGGATGCGTTTTTTCGTAAAATCGAACAAATGGGGTGGAAATTAGGGGTAGCAACTCGAAATTCCGCTTAATAAGTACTAGTCGAAATTGGCGTCATTCGATAGCTTTCCATTAATTATTCAAAAAAGGTGTCATTCATATTTTGCGAAAAACCACCCTTATAGGCGCTACAACCCCTAACATGCAGAAACACAAAAATACGAGAACTCAAAAACTACTCAACGTATCAAGGCAGAATTTGGTTTGTGAATTTCCAGTGACATTATAGGTGGATGGACAAATTTTCAAAAATATCTAACAAAGGGGATGAAATTTAAGGGTTGAAACTTGAAATTTCTTCAAGTAAATGGTAGCCTAAAATTACGGGGTTCGATAGATTTCGGTCAACTATTGAAAAAAGGTCTTATGAGTTTTCAATCTAAAACCAACCCCTGGGCCATTAACCACCCCTAACTCTTTGCAAGTCGATAATTATATTTTATTTATTTTTTCTGAAACCCTATTGGTTTATTTATGAACAACTGAAGTCAGTAAATACGCAAGGAGTTATGTCACACCGGAAAAATAAACTCACCCCTGTAAATCATAAAGGGGTGAAATCATGAGGTGTTGAAAACATGAATCTACAAATTACCTTAATTTTTAAACGAATTGGGTTAGGGTGGTGAAATTGAAAACACAAGTTCCTTTAGGGCATGTTAGGGTGGTGAAATAGGGGGTTGGAGTTTAGGGGTTGAAACGTCCATAAAGCCCTGTAATTTGACACAGAGAAGCAATATCTTCTGCGAAACTGTGACATCTTACACACTGCATCTTCGAGAAGGGAAGATCGAATTTTAGGAGAAAATTATCGAAGGGGATGAAAGTTAGGGGTGCAAACTCGAATTTTCAATGAAGAATGTATAGTTGAAAATATTACCATTCGATAGCTTTCTATTGATGGTACAAAAAAGGTCTTATTCATCATTCGCGAAAAACGACCCTTAAAAGCGGTACAACCCCCTAACATGCCGAAACAAAAAAATGCGAGAACTCAAAAACTGCTCAACGTATCAGGGCTAAATTTGATGTGGTAATTTACAGCGCCACTGTAGGCGGATGGGCAAATTTTCATTAATATCTAACAAGGGGGATGAAATTTAAGGGTTGAAACTGGAAATTTTTTCATGTAAGTGGTGGAATAAAATTATGGGGTTCAATAGATTTCGGTCAACCATTGAAAAAAGTCTTATGAGTCTTCATCCTAAAACCAACCCCTACGCTACTAACAACCCCTAAGTCCTAGCAAGCGGAGTAAATATATTTCATTTATTTTTTTTTTGCTTTCTTCTAATTTGTTATTAATTTAAAGTGATTTTCATTAATTTTTGACCCATCCAAAATTTTTCAACCCCTTTCATGATATGTGAACCCTCAAAGAGCAAAATTTACCCAGACCGCTTCTTTTTCGGGTGATTTCCGCTGGTTAATTTTGTAAAATTCGCGCAGTTTTGCCTTATGAATTGTTCTTGCCTTTTTCACTTTTTCGACCCCTTCGCAATGTTTCAACCCCCAAAAGTCAAATTTGCATAATTGGCTTATTTTCGTGTTATTTTCTGTAATTCTGCTTAATTACGATTAATTCTCATCCCTTTTAACTTTTCATCCCCCTTTACAATTTTTCAACCCCCTAAGTGTTTATTTTGCAAAATTCACATAATTTAGTTTTCCTTCGGTAATAAATTGAACTCAATTGGATTATGTTTGTCTTTTCACTTTTCCAACCCCCTTCGCAACATTTCAACCCCCAAAATCTAAATTTGCATAATTGGTTTACTTTCGTGTTATTTTCTGTAATTCTGCTTAATTACGATTAATTCTCATCCACTTTGACGTTTCATCCCCCTTTACAATTTTTCAACCCCCTAGGTGTTAGTTTTGCCAAATTCGGATATTTTCGTTTTTCTTCTGTAATAAATTGAACCCATTTGGATGATGATTAAATTTTTCACTTTTTTCATCCCCCTTCGCAATGTTTCAAGTCTTCAAATGCTAAATTTACATAATTGGGTTAATTTGGTGTTATTTTCCGTAATTTTACTTAGCCACGGTTAATCCTGATACCTTTTGATTTTTCATCCACCTTTACGATTTTTCAACCCCCTAAGTGCTAATTTTGCAAAATTCGCATAATTTCGTTTTTCGACGGTTATAAAATTGAACACATTTGGGATTCAGTTTACCTTTTACAATTTTTCAGTTTCCTTCGCAATAGGTAGGTATAAGTGCTTATTTCAACCCCCACAAAAGTTTTAATTGCATAATTTGGTTATTTTAGTGTTTTATTTCGTAATTCTACTTAATCCACACTTCATTTTTATTCCTGATGACTTTTAGCACCACTGTGCGTCTGCGGAGGCACTACTACTAGGTGCAGATTTATAAAATCTGCACCCGACTCCACCAGTAAATTCAGCTCGCCCCTACATACACATTAACAAGGTAAACATCTACAGGGACACACATCGCATTGATACACATCTTTCGTTGGCTTTTTAAGTCGAGACTATCGGAGTAGATCCCTGCTCCTGATCCGAACTTTGTTTTGCTCCGTCCGTGTAGATCACAGCATCATAATGAGCTGAGAACGTTTCAGGCGGAGGTGCTGTATCAAGGACGGTTTAGTCTTAGTCTTTAGTCTTTTAGGCCCACGCAGGCCTATCCGTAGCAGCATGCCTGTATTTACTTGGTACCTGACGGTGTGATATCATCTTGGTGTAAATAATTAACGTTTATAATAGGTGGTAATAGTGGTTAATATATGTGAATTTTTAACGTCTTATTTTTTCGCATGGGTTTAAAGTAAACTGCAGTTCTTTTTCCAGCTGCGTGGTGAGCGCCGCCAATGTATAAGTAGGTACTTACGATCTTACGTACTTACGTCGCTTAACTGTGATGGTCGACCGAAAATTAATCAATTGTATCTATACTATACAGGGTGCAACTGAATTGTGTGCAAAAATTCGAGAGCTCATTTGGGAGGTAAAAATTAGACAAAAAGTAAGAGTAGCTTTTTGCTTTTAAAAGACTCGATCCTAAAGGAGCTATGCCCCTTCGAAGGGGTATTTCAGAATTCAGTCTTTCAAAAGCTATAATTGATCCCGTCTGAAATTTGGAGTAGACTACTAAGATTAAGGCCTGTCTTCTGAATTTTTTTCAAATTTTCATTTCATAATAGGTGTGTGTTCTTGCGGAGGTTTTACACATTTTTCACGCATTTTTTCCAAAATTCCTAAATCCTAATTAGCAGCCCATTGAGGCACAAAAAAAAGCTCTTGGTTGAAATCGCTAGCACGCACCACTTTTAAATGAATGGATTTTGGATCGCGAAAATTTGTCGCGAAAGGATTCTGTTTATTTACCAAATTATCAAAAGTGAGGTCAGGGGCTGTATGGGGTGCGATCGTGGACAAAGGTAAACTTAAATTTTTCAAGGAAAAGGTGCATAACTCAAGAGATGGCGCTAGCAGTACGATTTTGCAGATTTCTGCAGCCATCTGCTACATTGCGTCCCATTATCGATGACTTTCAAGCTCAAATAGAGCGTTCTAGGTACACTCTACACTTCGTTTCAGTATACAATTCATAGTGAAGCGCAACAACTACTTTCATTATGATCACATAACAGTGGTTTTTAGAAAATGATTGTCTGTGTGTATCAAGATTTCTCGAAAACTGCTGCACGGATTTTAATGAAATCTGGAATGTGGGTTAGTGTTGGCCTTCTGGTGAGCCGAGTTAATTTTGTTGCCGATCCGCAAACACCAAGTGCCTTTTTGGTGCATCAACTATGAAATTTGACAGTGAACACCAATTTTTCTTATCAGCACGTGAAAGGTCTTCAAATTATGTGTCTACAAATGTATTCACACTTAGCGCCTTTTTGGCACAAAATCAAAAAAATCGAAATTTCGATGAAGCATTAAATAACACGATGCAGCCCAAACTGCTGAATAGATTTGGCTGAAGTTTGATAGGCCAGTCAGTAAGGAATGATAAGTTGGTCTAATAAGGACAAAAATTGGGGAAAGCTGGAAAAATACGACCCTTTGTGGTACATTATTCTGAAGGGTATGAAATCCTCTGTTACCCTGTGCGAAGCTTTTTGAAATCCATCTACTCCTGAAGTTACAGCAAAATCCATAATTATTTCTAGACCCAGAACCAGTTCATCATGTTTTTCACTATAACTTTCAAATGATATATCACAGGTGCTTCGTTTTAAATGGAACACCCTGTATAATAATATAATTTCGCTAAGTACTAATAAACTGTGGTTATGTAGTTGTTTCTTACAAATTGTTACTTTTTCCTATCCGGAGAAGAAACTAGGTACGAACTGATGCGGAACAAAATTATGAAATTACGAATCGTTCTAGCACTCAAACGTCAACTTATAGAAGAAAAGTGTATTGAACCTTTATTGTAGTAAATTTCATGGAAAATAATTTATATAATATGAGATGTTTTGATCTAAAACTCAAGTTAACGGAGATAATTGCAAGAGGCCGATGGTCTTGGGTGCCATCTTTCAAAGATGGCAATCGAAGTCGAGGGGATTAGTATTGTTAGTAATTATGCTTACTCAATGACGGTACATAAATTCCAACTTGATACTTTCAACCGTTTTCAAATTATTGCAAAAAGAGCCTTCGATTTACCGACCGATTTGGTTAAAAATATAGTATACCCTTACAAAATATCCTCTCAACACATTTACCAAGTTTCGTCTCGATATCTTCTATAGTTTGAACCGTAGCGCCTTCAGGACCATGCAGACTCACGGATAGACGTACACGCAAACGCACAGGCAGGCATTTTTGCTCTAAAGTACATATTAAGCGAGATAATTGCAAGAAAACTTATTGGCTCCCCTTACTGACTGTCCATCGGTGAACGGGAAGTGCCATTTTGGCATATCAACTTTGAAATTTGAATAATAAACTCCCATTCTCTTATCTCTTATCAGCACATGAAATGTTTTCCAATGTCTTTTCAAAAATGTCCTCAAACTTGGTGCCCTTTTGGAAAAAAATCGTAAAATTTTGAAATATCCCATAAACGTTTTAAGGTTGGTGGAGTAACATTTAAGTATAGTAGGAAAATTTGCTTAATTTTGATGGCAATCATCCAATAACAAGTGCTTTTTTGGCATGTCATATTCTATGAAAGAAAGATGACCCCCATTTGTTTTATCAGCACATAAAAGGTCTTCAAATTCTGTTTCCAGAAATGCAATTAAACATTGTGCCCTGTTTGGCAATAAATAATAGAATTGGATCATTCACCAAGTGGGGAGGTTCTAGCCGCTTCCTTAGCTGCAAATTTTTCTTTCTCTTTAAGGTTTATACTTTTTGAAACATTAAAACTTTTGCAGTCATAAATTGTATGGTATTCTCTGATTGGTCGAAGATTCTCGAAGGTTTTGCCTAGGGCCGCACCTTAGGGGGAGGGGTAAGAACGAGGGGGCGACCACTGGGTTAGTCCGCGGTACACCCTTGGATTTAGTCCGCTTTTAGTCTCATTTAGTCCTGTTTAGTCCAGTTTAGTCCGATTTAGTCAAGAGCTTAGTGAATTTAGTCCAGTTTAGTCCGATTTATTTTGCGTTAGTCCGACACAGTTTAGTGTTAGTATAGTAGTCCAAATCCTGTAAGGTTATATGGCAGCAATAAAATTTGTAAATAATCCTAATCGGTCATTACCTGGGGTTCTCCCCGCAGCGGTTTGGTGTCGTAAATCATGCTTTTCACTGCACGTTTGGTAGCTTCCCAGGTCCGGCTTCAAAATTTCTTTCCCCAATGAACGGAAATAGAACAAGATACGCGTTGAAGTCGTATATAATCGCTGCGGCCTCGGCTTGCGCTAAGTTGGAGTCCGGTTCTGCAGCTCAACAAAGGTGTCTTGGCTGCATTACCTGGTTTGTTTACAATATCATCACTGCTGGCCCATTGTTCCCTCAATTGGCTTTCAGACAATGCAAAATTTTTATGAGGGCCATATAACCTTACAGGATTTGGACTACTATACAAGATTATGTAAAATTGCTGGAATTTGAAGAAATTATTTGAAATAGTAGGCTTTGATAATATTATGAAGTTAGAAAAACCTTTTAGGGGCTGTAAGTGGACTTTGGCCTTCGGTGTGAGATTGGCTACTTTCTAAGAATTTGTTAGTGGCGCTCTGTTTTCGATTTTAATTATTTGGCATTTTAGAATATTGTAGCATACGGCGAACATTCCTCTTGCCTCAGTATAAACGTTTTCGTAATCAATTACTGGAAAATTGAGGGTCAAAAAGCTTCTGTCTTCATTATACATTTAAGGACTAGGACAAGGACTAGGACAAGGCCCGACTATTGTAGGACTAACAGGATGAAATGGACTAAATCGGACTAGACTGGACTAAAACAGGTTAAACTGGACTAAAGCAGGTTAGGCTGGACCAAAGCGGACTAGTCTGGGACAAATTGAAGTAAATCGAAATAAATTTGACTAAATCGAACTAAAGCGCACCCATCTTTGAAATTTGGACGGGGTAGAGTACACATTTTGGACGCCGCATGCGACAATTTCGTCCTATTTAGTCCAATTTAGCCCAATTAAGTTCACTTTAGTCCAATTTCGTTCAATATGTCCCAGGCTAGTCCTCTTTAGTCCAGTCTAGTCTGCTTTAGTCCAGTCTAGTCAGCTTTAGTTCAATTTAGTCCAATTTAGTCCATTTAGTCCTGCTAGTCCTTAAATAGCCCGGCCTAATCCTAGTCCGTACATTATTTTTCCGAGTGGTTGCACCCTTGGGTAAGAACCCAGATAACACAAACACATACAGTGAGTGAACAATGAATATGCGAACTTAGTATGTATATCCACACTATACATTCTGAATGACCCATAAACATTCTGTGTATCATACATTCTGAATGACCCATAAACATTCTGTGTATCACCAAAATGTCGTTTTTTTGGTACCTGGTTACATCAAAATACATCCACCCGAGTTTCATAAGAATATCAAATTGATATACCTATGAAGTACATATGGATATTATATAAATAATTTCCATGCATGAAAATGCATAGAATATTCATGGGATATCTATTTTTCACATGAATATACAGGGATAAACACAGTGTATACCATGGACATTCCTAAAATGTTCAGTTAGCTATTTTATGTATATTTCCTGAGCATACAGGACTATTCACGGCATAATTGGCGTACACCACTTGAAGAAGGAAATGAATAGCGTGGCCTCAAGCCTGTGGATACCGCGTACCATTTCAAGTCCTCAGCACCTGCCACCAATCCGAATCATAAAATGATGTTATAATAGTGTGATTAGATCTTGCAGTAAGCTTTATATCATTGAGAGGTTTTATGCGCAGCTAATTGTTCCAGGCGCGCCATCTATCGGCGACAAACTTTAACCTGGATATGAGTCGCATATTCTGGATTTCATTTGGATATTCATTGTAACGAGTGTCATGTATGTACACCGCATGTTCAGGTGACTTCGTATGAATATTGCATTTAAATATATGTAACCATACGAAACGTTAATGTGGTGAAAATATGGCGAGGCAACTAAAGGAATATTCAGATGTTCATTTGACATACGGATGCATTTCAGAATATTCCTGGAGATGATATGAACTTATTCTTCAGGCATGAAAATGTTCATGGCAAATACATATAATATTCGGTATATTCTGAATACAAAATGGACATTTTCTGAATATTCAGGGAATGTCTTGTGCTATCTGACCTGAAAAAACTGTCCTTGAAAAATTCGATCATTTTGAAGAAATTTTGAAACACACCACCCCAAAGTCATACAAGGAGCTAGCTAGCTGAATGAATTGCCTCATGAATTGCTGATCAACAGATCTGCAGTGAAGGATTTTCTCATTCATTTCCCCGAGAGGATTCACCCAGGCTGCTAATATTGTCAAGAATATGTACAGAGCTACCGAGCAGAATATGTGCAAGTTATATTAACATTTCATTCTAGGCGCTCATGTGTGCCATTAAACACTACTGCTTTTAATAATAATTAATCAAAGTAGTATGCAACGTTCACATTGAAGCCTGTGATCACAGGCAGTTATGAAATCACAAATAACATTCAAATTACGAATCAGTCGTGCGTCTAGGTGACAATCAACCTACGGGTGAATTGTCATTTAAAAGTCGCACTAGAAACACTGGAAACCAGAATTCAGAACTGATCGAATACAAACATCACATTCAGTCGAATTTTAATTATTTCATCGAGTGGTTCATAATCGTTTGTCGATAGGTACGTTGGGGAGCGCTTTTTTAATTAACCTTCGTTTGCTAATAACTCGAGAATTATCGGATATTTAAAAACGTGCATTATTAATTCTACAATCATCGGTGGGTTAAAAATAAAATTTTCCGTTTGTTGAACAAATTTGTATCAATAATTTGCATCTTAAACATAGACGGAATCAGGAATAATTAAATAATACCCGCGTCATATTATCACTTCTCAAATTAATAAGGTACACAAAAATAAAAAAAGTTTGTTTTCTACTTTAACAAATTACTGGCAATAACGAGCATCAGTTAGTTGTTTGTTCTTTGTAATGGATACAACGGCTCAAAACAGGTGAGCAATATTTCTGTTAAATGCCTTGTTAAATTCCGTCATAATTTTCGATGCCTACGTACCTATCTCTAGGTATAGTGTATAGTGCAACTTTCCACGAGACATTGCCGCGCTAGGCCGCCTTTAGGAAAGAGTTCTTACACTCCCGACATTAAAAATACTACTTTATTGACTTTTTTTAGGGACTGAAGTAAGAATTAATTACTTGGGCACTAAATTTTTTCAAAAATCTAAATGTAAAATTATTAAATTCCATAGTCACGAAATAGCTATTTATGTAACAAGTTGGAAAAGTACATCATTTCCTTAGGCGGGTGCTTTTTGCAGAACGAGGCAAAGCCGAGTTCTCTAAGCACGCAAGTAAGGAAATGATGCATTTTACATACAAGATTTTTCATAATCCCGATCGAGACATTCAAAAACTATAATTGGCGAAGCACTGAAAAAGTTTAGTGATCACGTGGATCGTGCTGATTGAAACAAATTAAAGAAATTATATTAACATAATAATTACTTTTCGCGCTAGTGCGGAAATATGTTGCATTTCCTAACTGAAATTAGTGGGAAAAATAACATTTTTCGCACGGGATTATGAAAATGTATTTATTATTAAAAAATACACATCTATTGAAATACGTTATCTCAGGGTCGGCAGGGTTCACCCTTTGCTATAGATTTGCACGCATTGATGCTTCAACCCCAAAACTCACCCCTTTCGGCCCACAAACTCAAAAATAAACATAGAGGGAATTGATCGAGTGTCACGATTTTTTTGCGAGTAAGTGTACCTAGTCTAAGGATTAAATTTCCACAGAGTCAATTATTTATGTTTGAAGGGTGTGAGTTTTGGCGGTGCAATTTGTGTTCTACGGTAACAGGCGCTCCAAAGACTAAATTTCCTCTATGCCAGTTTTTCGTATTTGGAGGTTGAAGGGGGTGGTTTTCTGTTGTAGATAGTCCAAGGGCTCAATTTCCTCCAAATCAATTATTTGTGTACGGTACGGTGGTTGAAGGCTGTGGGTTTTGGGGGTACAATTTTTGCGTTCAAAATAGTCTCCTGCGATAATGAGTGGTCCAAGGGTTAAATTTCCTCCAAGTCAAGTTTTTGTGGTTGGGGGTTGACAGGGGCGAGTTTGAGGGGTGCAATATTTTTTATGTTAAATTAGTTTCATCCGGTAAGAGGTGGTCCAATGTTTAAATTTTCTCCATATCAACTTTTTGTGTTCGGGGGTTGAAGGGGGTAGTTTTCGGGGGTGCAATTTTTTGTGTTCAATTAGTTACCTCCGGTAATAGGTGGTTCAAGGGTTACATTTCCTCTAAGTGAGTTTTTTATGTTTCAAGGTTGAAGGGGTTGAGTTTTAGAGGTGCATTTTGTTCTCTTCCGTTCGTAGGTGGTCTAAGGGTCTAAGGGCTAAATATATGCCCAATACTTGTTCTGGGCCATTGATGGCTTGAATTTTAAGCAACACTTATGTGAAATTTCGAGTTTCAACCCCTGATTTGCACCCCATCTGTCTCATCCTGCAGAAAAAACCATCCATTATCAGATATTATCGAAATATGTGTGTGTGTCCGGTTTCAGACCTCCAAGTGCAAAATATTTGAGAAATTTTCGTATTTTTGTGATTATCAACCCCTAAATTCATCCCCCAAAATTGACACACCTCACCTTCAACAGACTTGTACGTCAAAAGCCCAAGTTCAATTTCAGTAAGATATCTCTACTTGTTCTCGAGTTATTACAATTAATAACTTTTCGGTCGCGAAAAAAATCGCGCATTCTCCCGCTTCTACTGCGAATGCTGCCTAAACACTTCAAGATGGATTAAAATCGTATAAGGAAGAAATGTCGGCAGCGAACAGACCTACAAAAAAGTCCGCGGCAGCATATAAATATCTGTTACGGATAGCCGACAATAAGCCACCAAAGCTATTTTCGTCAAAAATTAAAACACAAAAACGACCTCGGTGAGCTACTAATCGTAGATAGCTATATTCCGTCGCGGACTTTTTTGTAGATCTTTTCATTGCCGACAATTCTTCCTTTCAAACTTTACACCTGTGTTCAAAATTTCAGCTCGATATCTGCTTTCAATCTCAAGTTATGCGGCGGACAGAGTACACAACGAGCCGCCGAGCGAGCGATTTCACTAACACTATAGTGCCTGCGCATATGCTTCGGCATTAAAGCAATGCAAACATTATCAGCAACTTCCGGACAAAACCTATCACTATTTTATTAATTTAAGGGCAAAAAAATAAGAAAAAAAAACCTTTTGGTGGCCGCTATTGACTCTTGTCAATTTTTAAATGCCTACTTTATTATCGTAGACAACACAACAATACGACCACAAATCCGACCTTCGCTTGGACCCTCGATGTTTTGCCAATTTTACCGTTCACGAGGAATCTTTAACCATTTCCTTGCACCACTTCAAAGATTCGTCAAACTCTTCCTCGTATATTTTTCTTGCATATGTCATAATGTTGATATAAAATAGTTTTGCCACGGTGAAAATGCGCTCAGACAAATTAATTAAGTATTATTTCAATATGGGGCACTAAATCAGTGCTTGTGAAATTTTACAACCCACCTCAAATTAAATTTTTAAAGGACATTTTCCATTTCCTACAGCATTTTTGAATTACTTGATAAAAAAAACCTTACGATACCCGTAAACCCCAGCAATTGAGATCTTTGAGCTATTAATCTTCCCACAACCAATACAAACAAGAATGGGAGGTTTCCTACTGAAACCAGTCCAAAATTTGAAATTGAGATTAATCACGAAAAGTGGTTTTTAAGAATTGTACCTATTGCTACACGCGCACTAATAATTATATTGCACTTTGCGAGAGTCGCTCTAATTTGAACTAGTGCTGTGGCGAAACTATTGGTTTTAGGTGAAAAATATAATGGGCCTTTCTTGACGAGAATTTAATAGTATTCAATATTGCGGGATCCCGGCCCGGGAGTAGGGAGAAACTTTGATATGTCTCTCCAAAATGTAACTATTAGAAAAAAAATGTTAAGGCTTCAGCCTTTTTTATTCAAAAGTATATACTCAGCAGTTTAAAATAATCCTCTCGTAAAGCAAAAAAACGTGAAGATCTGGTGTTTTTTTTAAGTGGTGAAGTGGAGTGGGGAGGTTAAAATCTGTCAGATATACCACAGATTAGAGATTTATGTCTTTATATAGATACGCGACTCCCACTATTTCTGTGAAATCTCATTTTAGTTTTCACACACGTCGCTGGAGGCGTCAGCGTCAGCCGTTGCCCGGGTTTTCAAATAGTTTGAAATTGCCGTGGAATACCCTCAAAAAATCTAATAAAAACACGTTCTAAAAATATAACTAAAGTTTATTGTCACACATAGGTATTTGGTAATAGGTACCTACATACATTAGAGTAAGCCATTTAAGTACCTATTTCTAAACTACCCACGTAACACACATCCATCCTTTGTACGCTCTTTGGATGCCGTAAACCGGACCAACGATGGTCCGAAGGGCATCCATTGTTTACCCCGTAAAGGTCCGATTTGCGTCCCTCAATGGTCCGCAGTTCACTTTTTTGTACGCCCAATGTATACCCGTTATTCGGCATGAATTGGATCCTCGCGGATGCACTTCGGGCATTCATCGGACGCACGACTCGGGGACTCGCGGAGCGTTTTTAGATTATACATCGGACGTCCTAAGCAGGACATTTAAAGGATGGTTTTCGGACGTTTAATGGACGTTCTTCGGATGCTCAGTTTCGGCTGCATTTTGTACGCTTTTAGGATGATTTGATAGATCCGTCTGAAGTATACCCTTAGTTTATCCATTGAGTGTTCTTTGCACAACCAATTTACGTTACTAACTGGACAGTTTTCGGACGAATTAAATTTACTGGTTTAATTAAATAATATATATATTTATAACTACATACACTTAATTTATTAATTAGACTGTACATAATATAGAACACTCCAAATATCTAATTTTTCCTTCTTCTTTCTGGAGCTCTCCTCAACCATTTTGCTATTACGGCCTCGATTTCTCGGTCTCCTTCGTCCTTAAATTTACTGCACAGTCTCGTTGCCTCTGAAATTAAAAAAATATTGCTAAATAATATGTAAGTAGATAATTGTATATATCTTGTTTGCTTATGATTTTTTCCGCTTTATGATGTGCAGGTGGTAGAAACTAAATTTTCTGGATTATTCAATAAACAGTGCGAGTGTAAAGTATGGAATGCCTAATATTCATAAATTTTTTACCGTTCATTTCTGTCAAAATCCGTACGCAAAGTCGTTTTTTTTAATGCGGATTTGATGGCGTAGTCAATCATTTTCTTCTATTTCCGGAAATAGCCTTAAATTTGTGTTCTCAAATGAAATGATTGTTTTTTCTCATCGAATTCGAAATCTACAATTTTTTCTGAGTTGAAAACGCCCATTTCACCGGACGTGGAGTCACGGCCTCCAGATTTTCAATAACACCGAAGGAATTGGTTAAAAATCAAGATTTTTGAAAATCGCAAATACAATTGTCAGTCTTATTTTTTTGAGTCAAATTCAACTGCGCAATTACATTTCGTCTTATTCGTCTTTGCTCTTTTAATTTTTTTTTCACTTTGACAATCTGCCAAAATTGCGAAAAGCATTTTTTTTAAATGTGTAATCGCACAGTTAAATTTGTATCAAAAAAATTAGGTTGACGTGTATTAATTTTTATTTTTTACCGATTAATTTTTTCGATGTTTTTGAAAGTCAGTGGTGGTCATGAGTCCACTTCCGGTCAAGCATAATAGATGTTTTTAACTCAGAAAAATTTGTAGATTCCGAACCCGATGAGAAAAAGCTATATCATTCCAGTTAAAAACAATAAATTTAAAGCCATTCCCGGTTGACCCGGAAGTGGAAAAAATAAGTGACTATAAGGCATCCAATTCGCATTAAAAAAATAAAATAGACCCATCCAAGGAATTTTGGTAGAAATCAACCATAAAAGATTTATGAATAAATTTTATTCCATCATACTTTACACTCGCACTGTATTTAGAACTTTATTCTCGTTCTCCCGACCGAATTTTGAGGAATTTAATTTGTATTATCTTTAAGAATCTATTTTTGCAACTAGGTAACTAATAACTAAAAAATGTTCTTGGTTTGACACTTACCAACGATAAGTGCCGCAACGTGCAGGTCTGCGAAACAATACTTCGCGTTCATCCCTGTGCTGTTGTATAAGGCAGCTACACTATCTGACAATATTCGCGTCAAGAGCCTTCTAACAAATTCCATCAAGTCTTTCCCGCCGACAGTGGACAACTGGACGGCCTGTAATCAAAAAAGTTAACGAAAATGTTATGAAATAATAATCAGGGCTATTTACCGCAGAAGACATGTTTTCCTTTGAAGACAGATCGATACTTATTGAATTTTCTCAGTTCTAGTAGTATACACTGTCTGCAGGTATCCATCACCCCTCACGTGCACATATTTGGCATTTTGATTGGTTGAGATCAAGTGACGACTGCGCAGTGATCCCTCAGCTACACTTGCCTTAAAGGGATGAAGAAAATATCGATCGAGGTTTTTATGGAAAAGTACCGGTACCCACGCCATGCCACGCTATTCTATGATTTACGATTACAAAAGATGGCGGCGCTTTGGTACTGAGTGGTATTCATTCATTAATAATAACAATTTTTCAAACATTTACGTCTCGCAAACTCACTTTGTGCATGAAGCACAAAGTTAAAAGAATATGACATTTTTCAGT
Source organism: Pycnomerus fuliginosus (assembly GCA_963924575.1). Taxonomy (NCBI): domain Eukaryota; kingdom Metazoa; phylum Arthropoda; class Insecta; order Coleoptera; family Zopheridae; genus Pycnomerus; species Pycnomerus fuliginosus. The sequence goes on from OZ004622.1 coordinate 25,755,353, forward strand.
TTTTAGCTTTTTCCGCATATTTCCTATATTTCAAAAACCAAGCCAGATATCTTGAATTTCTTTTCAGATTCTAAATATACACGGAAAATGACAACTTTTTTGTAACTTGATAAAATTTTGTATCCTTTAACGTTTGCGCGATGTAAATTTTTCTAAAATGGAAGAAAATGCTCTGAGAAATAATTATAGCCATCGACTGGATGAAGTAGGTATAAATGATTCTAATTCCCGAATATCTGAATAATTTCCCACTTGTGATAATAAATATTAGATGAAACGCATAGTAATTTTTCTGTGAATCGGCGGCTGATAGATGCTTGAATAAACATGCCAAATTACGTCCATTTGCGGACGGTTCATTGTTAATACGGAATTAGATAAACTTTGTATGCTCGATTTCGGTCATCCGAAGACTATCCGTAATCAGGCATTCAATGGATGCACGTATTACGAAAAACTTTGTACCGTCCAAAATCTTCCGCCGATGGTTTATTCAAAGAACGCCCAATTACGTCCGTCTTGTGGACGGTTCATAATTAACCCGGACTTGGGATGTACTTTGTACGTCAGATTCTGTGCATCCGAAAAGTATCCGTAATCAGGCATCCATTGTGCATCCATTTCTTGTCGGTCCATAAATAGTCCGGAAATCGGCATCCAAATAGCATACAAACACGCCCGCAATCGGACTGTCCGAAGATTACCCACAGCGGTTCTTCCAATGGACGCCCTTTTTTCGTCCGCATCAGGACGGTTCAAAAAGTGCCCAGAAAAATGCGTTTAATGGGTACCCAATTTTAGTCCGGGACGGTTCGACAGTAAATCGGACCAACAATGGACCGACTCGGGCGTACATTGTACGTCCGTGTGTTACGTGGGTAAACGCTTAACTAAACGCTGTTTCTGAACCTTAGACCGGTATTTGTTATACAACCTTACGGCTTGGACTTTAATATTATCATTAATATTCTGTGTGCAGGTTCCCTTCAAGATTTTGTTAATATTACTTACCCAAGCAAAACAATAAAAGTTGACAAAAAGTTTCACGAAGACTTTGAAAAGATTGTGGTCGTTACAGTTATTAAAAATGTGTCCACTTATATTTTCAATTATAAGTAGTTGTAATTTTTTAGTTAAGTTACTTTCCATGCATATGAGCGGGAGCCACTTACGCATCACTTGTACACATAGCCCAAATAACACAATAAATTTGGTTCTAGGTTTTAGAAGGGCCGTCGGTTTATAGCGCCTATCAATAATTAATTGATGCTCCTCTGTCGTGGTGTCAGTAATCAGTTCTCTTCTACATTGTTTACATTGACCAACAGCGCGCAAGATACCTTTGGCAACGTAACCAGCCAAATAGCCATGTAACCTTACGAGTACACTATCGTTCACCGCTTTAAATTCAATCTCCTTCCCTACACCATAATCTACTGGCACTTCCGGTTCCAAAGTTGATGGAGTACTCAGAAACTTTCTCAGGTTGTTAAGGGCCCCATCCGATTCATCATCCTCACAGTTTGCACCCAACGAATGAGCCGCCATGAAATTATTCACTATCATAGTTTTGAAGGCTCCGATGAAGGCTGCACAAGATGGATTAATATTTCGTGCACCAGTACTTCGTATTAGGCCAAAAAAGTTCTCCAGCGGGTCTTGATTAAGATTGCGAGGCAACAGAAATTGAAACCCATCCCCTTGCAATTTCTTCCACAGACACCGCAAGTTCCTTAGTGAAACAATCCAGTTCGTGACAGTTGGTGGCACAAATTCCTTATTCCTCCCTACAAATTTAATCGTCTGGAGAACTTCAATGGCTTCTTCCCAAAAAGCTGTGTGTGCAGAATCCTTTGTCACCGCCCGCCTTAAAACTTTTCCATCCTTTGGCAAAATGCAGGATCCGTTGACACTATCAAATAGTTTGTCCATAAATAACATAAAATTTGCCGTTCCAAAAACTTCACGGGGAAGCAAATCATTACCTGCAATTATTCAATTAATAACAGTAGAAATCAGATTTTTTTACAATGTTGTCCTAAGCTCCGAAGTGTGGATTGAACTCTGTGGGAAAATACTTGGGCTGCGTGTCTTAAGGTACGGTTTCGTTCAGGCTGCTGACGGTCGCGTCTGGAAGTCGCCGCCCGACGCGACCGCCGAACGCGGCATTGTTATGGTTTCGTTGACGCGTTTGGCAAGTGCGTCCGACAGCGATCAGCTGATTTTATTGACGGTATCCACAAAGATTGTACCAGAAAAATTAACTCGGAAATTGTCGCAGCTCTTTTAATAGAAGATGAAGAAGAAGAAGACGTTTTTATGGTAAACTATCTGTTGACCGAAAGACAGAAGGTGAACAAATTATTCAATGAAGAAAAATTTAGAGAGATCTTTAGATTAAATAAAGAGCAGTTTTATTTCGTATTGAACATAATTCAAGGCGATCTAAAGAAAATGAGCACCAATGCTGTGAAGTCTCCAATATTGCCCGAATTTACTGAATTTCGGCGCCATTTTTTTCAAAATTTGACAGCGCGTCCGCGTCTAGACTGCCCACTGTAGCAGTCGAGACGCGGACGCGCGCTTCCGGCGGTCGCGTTCGAATTTTCAGCTGCTTCTACGAAACCGCATATACGTTGTTACGTATAAGCAGTGGTGCGCGTCTGGCAGCGACTTCCAGACGCGACCGTCAGCAGCCTGAACGAAACCGCACCTTTACTTTCATTTTCTTAATTTTATTTCTTTTCACATGCTCTTCTGTTAAACGATTTAACATACGGAAATCATCGTCCTCGTGGAAGTCCAAGTCATATAAAGTTTCTATATGGTCCCAGGAAGCAATTTCCTTCCCATTTTTCCAAGAAAACTGCACGTTATAGTTCAGCATATTGTTTCTCATGCCTTTTAATAGGTGGGGAAAATCAGAAAGGGGAAATATTTCCTGCCCATTAATAAAAAATGTGTAAGTTTCATGATCTTGTCCATTTCTAGTCCTCTGCCTTCTAGATCCTTCGACAAGAAAATTTATGGCGGCTTTATTGTACTGATCGCATACAGTAGCGTCAACAATTAACCCAATATCTTGTAAACGAGCAATTACAAGTTTTAAGTTTTTTGCAATTTCTGTATTACCTACTCATTCCGTTTTGAGTAAAGTAGTAGGTTAATGGTTGTTTCCATTTCTTCGCAATGCCTCTAATCATAAATACCATTGCATGATCAGCTATCTTTGAGGAATTGCTATCTCCAGATACGTCTTGAAACCCATAAATTTTTTGTTTTGATTTTACATATTGCAAATTCGGTTGGAGGGACATTTCATCGAATATTAGTACGCAGTGTCTATCTCTTGGTTTCAGTTGGCTGACACTAGAGCGAAGACTCTCAAATATAGCTTCATTTATCCCACAACCAAAAGGAACTTTGCCAAGTAATGTTGTTAATGTCTTTCGTGATGGTAGTGCGAATATTTTTCTGAGTAATTTGTAGGCTTTTGGACTTTGTTTCAGTAAAGCCAGAGACAACAACTTGTCGTCCTCCGTGAAGCGTCGACCACGAGGAAGTTTGTTTTGTTGTGTGATTTGTGACTGCAAGAATTTTAAGGTTTTGGAGTTAATCCTATTTTTGAATATTTCCCCAGTTTCAGCACTCTTGATGGCAGCCTTTGCTCGATCCTTGTTGCTCAGAGAACTCTGCTGTAAGCGTTGAGCCAATTTTCTGTAGCTTGTAGCGATTTCGTACAGCTTCCTAGCTTTGGGCGATAGCTGTCTTTTTTTCTTTACATTCACCTCCAACAGCAAATTTCGAGCTCGTGACCTTTTCTGTGCTCTCAATGCCCCTGTATTCTCAATAAGTTCATCAATTTGAGAAATTGACGGCGGATCAACGTCCATATTTTGTTCATATAAGGCTCCTACTTCCAGATGGCTTGGACCGACGGGAGAGTCCATACCATCATGAACCACTTCTGTAAGAAAAATAACATTTAATCACACAAACGGCCTGCTGTCTCAATAAAGCTACGGTTTGTCATTTAAGTAGTAACAAACCTGGAAAATTTAAAGCTGGGATGCTTCCTACTTTTAAATTTGTTCGATTGTGATGTGCCTCAAATTTGTTTTCTTCCGAGAAATGCTGATCACAAACACGATAAGACTTTCGAATGATTTTGTAATCTTTCTGAAGAAGATCCTGACGGCCTATATTATTACACCATGCTTCAAGTAACTGAAAATTAACACAAAAATTATGTATGTTAAGACTCACTGGTTAAGAAAAATGTTTTCCCTTTGGGGCGGAATACATTTTGTTGATTACTGGGTGCCTACTCACCTGTTCATTTTTTGGAAAAGCATGTAACTTCCAAGTTTGTGAACAACCTGCCACACAACAAGTGTAAGGCATTGTACAAAAAATAAGTCCACAGTGATATTTAATAAGTTCTCGCCGGAACACACCCACGACGATGAACAGAAGGAAAACTACACCAAACTAGAGAACCAAATCACAGCAAAACGAAGAAAACACGTTTACACGAAGATAATGACGATGGCACAAAAGACGTTAACAACAAAGAAAATAATCGCTCAATTTCAAATTGTTTGAAAACCCGCGCGACGGCTGACTATAGTGCCTCCAGCGACGTGTGTGAAAACTAAAATGAGGTTTTACAGAAATAGTGGGAGTTGCGTATCTATAGGTATAACTATAACGACGTAATTCCCTAATCTATGAGATATACGTCTGTCTTGATGATGAACGGAATAAACTTGCTGTCTATGAAATTTAATTTAACTCTTGAACTAGCTATGTATAACCGGAAAAGACTAATTGAACGCAAAAAATCGTACCCCTGAAATTCACCCCCTTCAACCCCCAAACACAAAATATTCACTTAAAGGAAATTTAACCCTTGAACTAGCTACAACCGGAAGAGACTAATGAACGGAAAAAATTGCACCTCCGAAACTCATCTCCTTCATACAAGAAATTGACTCGAAGGAAATTTAACACTTGAACTATATACAACTGGAATAGACTAAGTTAACGCCACCTAAAATTATCAAATAAGCACAAAGGATGATTCCGAGCTGTGGTACCTCAAAGAATAGTATATTATTGACCAAGGTAAGATAAGAACTATTTTAGCCAAAGCGGAAAGATTGTAACCCCGAGGTGCGAAACACCGAAGGTTACAAGACGCGAGGACTAAAATACCGTGGTGGATATAGTACTTTTTTCACTTACTAGCAAAAAAAACCGAATTCTCAGTTCAAAGATAAGTCAATAATGGTACGATTTAAGGCTAGTGGGTGAAAAAATATATTTTCCAGGACCCCATTGAAAAGGCCGATCTCAAATTGTCCTTTATGGTTCATAGGGGTGCTTCGGGATCAAAAAATGCAGAATGGCGTTGACAACCTCTTGTACTATACCTAACTGCGCTTCGGGAGAGTCGTCGTGACTGTTATTTTGCTGCTAAATTATTAATTGGTCTCAAGTGAAAAGTGCTTAGAAACTTTCTTGTAGAGAATTTATTAGTCTTCAACATTGTACACCTTTATATTTTTAGTACGATAAAGAGGAAACGAGTTCCAACAAAAAAACTTCTATGTTTAATTTTTTCCGTTCAAAAATACCCACTTCCTCGGCTAATTGGTAGGTAAGTGTGTGGATAAGTGTGTGAAAAATTATTTAATTTTTCACTTAGGATGCTGATAATTGTATTCACACCAAACTATTTTTAATGAATAGGTACCTAGATGCTCTCTAAATAAATCTCCGAATAATAGCAAGGTCGTTATGTACAACCAATGTCATTGAAGTTACAAAGGAAAAATTCCTACGTGGGTTATCAATAAATGGCAAAACGGTTTAAAACAATTAATTTGTTGTGAACGGTGAAGTGGGAGTTGATATTCATAATTGACAAAGGGTAAAGTGAGAATTCCCACAAAAAGTTAAAAATTGTATATTGTATTATTACCTACAACCAGAGAAATTAGGGATTGCCACTTAAAATTCCGCTTAATAAGTATCGGTCGAAATTGGCGTCATTCGATAGCTTTCCGTTAATGATTCAAAAAAGGCTTTTATTCATATTTTGCGAAAAACCACCCTTAAAGGCGCTACAACCCCTAACATGCCGAAACACAAAAATACGAGAACTCAAAAACTACTCAACGTATCAAAGCAGAATTTGGTGCGCCAATTTTCAGTGACATTGTGGGCGGATGCACACATTTTCACTAAGATCTAACAAGGGGATGAAATATTTTTGCCTTTCTGAGACGAGACTATTTCCATAATCGCTACTGTTAACAAGTCGACACGTAAATTGCAACTGAATAAAGATTTGAAAACTACCCTTTCAGGTAAATTTTGATTTTGCCCCTCTCAAGTAGCTATAAACGGGGGTAATTAGTGTGGACTGCAATAATTACGGTAGGTACCAGGTAACACTACCTGAGAATAAACAAAATAAGACATTTTAAAAACAAGTCAAATTTAACTTATCCAAGTGGCGATTTTGTGGGGGGGGCTATTTTGTCGGGGGGCTATTTTGTCGTAGGCTATTTTGTCGGGGGGCTATTTTGACGGGGGCTATTTTGTCGGTGGCTATTTTGTCGGGGGCTATTTTGTCGGGGCTATTTTGTCGCAGGCCATTTTGACGGGTCACCTGTAAAATTACAGGGTTCCAGGGATTTCCGAGAAATGTTGACAAAAGTCAAACTAAAAGCAACCCCTAGGCTATTAACAACCCCTATAACTCTTTGCAAGCGGATAAACACATTTTCATTATACTTCACCGAAAACATCATGTTTCCGTGACTACTTAGACTACCGAAAACTCATCTTTCCCGTGCACCGTAATTCTTGCAACGCTTAGCAACGATTGTTGGCCATTGCTTTTGACTTTTATTTGTCACTCATGAACCAATAATTTTTTGTGTTTAATAAGGTATAATGAAAACCGTCGTTCATTACACGTCCATAAACTGCTTTTCCCGCGCTTGCACGATTCCCGTGTTCGGGTTCGCCTCCCACGGGAACTTCTCGTGCTCGCACGGGAAAAGCTTAGTTTCTGGACTGGTAATGAAATATACTATTTTGTGACCACTAGCATTATTGACTTATCGTTGAACTCAGTATTCGGTTTTTTTGCTAGTAACTGAAAAAAGTACTAACTATATTCACCACGGTAGAGAAGACTACTTTCGCCCTTTAGCCGCTTGTGTTAAAATGGTTCTTATCTTTACCTTGGTCAATAATATATTATTATTCATTTATTCTGAAATAGGAAAACCGAAGTCAGTAGGTAGACATGCAAGGAGTTATGCAACACCGGAGAAATAAACTTACCCCTGTAAATCATAAAGGGGTGAAATTATGAGGGGTTGAAAACATGAATCTATAAATTTTTCAACGAATTGGATTAGGTTGGTGAAATTGAATACAACTTTCTTTAGAGCATGTGGGAGTGGTGAAATTGGGGGTTGGACAAGTGGTATTTCCGTTTAGAAAATACCACTAGTGAGATTCCCAGTTGAATTGTCATTATAATCTCAAGGGGGATGAAATTTAAGGGTTGAAACTTAAATTTCTTCTTGTAAATGGTCTTCAACCTAAAACCAACCCCGAGTGGCTTTTGCTCTAACCTTTTAAATAATCTTAAACTTTATTTAAATCGTTCTCTTTTTGCAGAATTGAAACCTTTCATCAATCCCTGCCGTCACTAAATCCTTCGCTAAATCCCGAAGATTTCGTTGAAATCAGACGCAAACATCATGAAAAAAAACGGAAACGCCACGCAAATGGCGAGTATGTAACTTTATTTGTCATTATTATTTTAAAAAGCACATTAAATCTATTTTACAGCGATGCTCTCACATACGTAATTTCAGCGTTCTATGCAAAAATCGTTGTTATTTTAGGAATCGCGCTACCCGTTACCGACGCAATTGCCACCCCTTCTTATGACACGTACGATGTAAGTTATTGTGAAAAATTTTAATTAGTTGTTTGTTAATTAGAATTATGTTGTTAATTATAAAACTTTAATGAAATGTCTTTGCAGGGTTTTTATATGTATTTGTACACCGGGAGCATTATTTTCCTACTGTACATGTATATGGTGCAGATGCAAGAGAAATCATTCCAGGAAAGCTGGAGTGAGTTATTTATTTTTTGTAGATAGTTTTTTCTCATTTTATTCACACAGTTCAGTTATTATTCTTTTTGTAACAGAAATATATAGTCAAACAAATGAAACAAAGAATGTAGAGTGAATGGACAAGAGGGCGAGTGTTTTTGGACAAGAAAAGGAGTAAGACAGGGAGACCCACTTAGCCCAACGCTGTTTACAATTTATATAAACGATATTGATGAGATGTTTAAAATGGCGCAGGCAGGGGTTGTGGTGGGCAAAGAGAAAGTATGGTGTTTGGCATATGCAGATGATTTGGTGATGGTAGCGAACGAGGAGATAGGAATGAAAGATATGATAAGAAAGGCAGAGAGATATATGAAGAGAAAACGGTTGGAAGTAAATGTAGAAAAAACAAAGATGATGGTTTTTGGGAGAGGGAGAGGAAGGGCAAAAGAAAGTGAGTGGAAGTGGAATGTAAGAAAAATAGAGCAAGAAAGGGAATTCAAATACTTGGGGTACGTATTTAATGAGAGGAATACATACAGAGCGCATGTAAGAGAGTTGGTTAAAAAAGCAAATAAAGTGGTAGGGATGATTTGAGGAATCTAATCTATAGGGTTTCTTTCACTACTCACTAGTCAGACAGGAAATTGCTCAAATTGTATCACGAATTGTATATTTGAATTGTTTATTATTTGTAAAAAATGATCAATTTTAGGGCGGTCGACCGATTCGAATGATTCATTAACCCCGAAGAAAAGTTACATCAGATACGGTAGTTTTTACTTTCGGATGGGCGTTACCGGTATGTAAGTCTGAAATAATTTAAGTTTGCAAAGTTTGTTGCAGGGTTTGGGATCGGCTCCGTTATTTACTCGGGTCTGCAATTCGGGCAGTACTTTGAACTTTCTTCACAAAAGGATTGCGATAATATGCTTAAGGCCGTGAAACCACTGCTGAGAATAATATTCGGTCTTATGCAAATGCTATTTATATTTTCTTACAGCAACGTAAGTAACTATAACTATGGGCGAAATGTCTGATTTTTTTTCTAGTATTTGGATGTTCAAAGGAGCCGGATTGTAGCGAGATTTGGCTTGATGCACATGATTGCTACAAACTTGTGCGAGTGGCTTGTTGTACTTGTAGAAGAAACTCAACATGATATTTACAAATCCGCCAGAAGACGACAGGATAATGCAGCTAGAGATAATGTTTCGCTATCGGAGATGGATTTTCAGTTTCTGAGCTCCAATACGTTTCAAATAACGAAAAGATTATATGAACACAAAAACTATTGTTTGAGCAGTAATATTATGGAGCCGATTTTAAACAAAGCTGAACCATATTTAGCACCGTGTACTGTAGAGTACAGTTTATTATGCGCTGTTATTCTAGGACTAATGTGGAAGAATGCTCAAACACATAAAGATAGAGGTAAGCGGCATTAATATTACAAAGATATTTATTCTTCCACGATCCTCCCTTTCAGAGACACTTAGATTGAATTCAGTTGAAATGCCGGAGAAACAAAGTGGTTGTAATGTTATATATAGCCGGAGACAAAGTCAATTTTCGGTCGATTGCGCTCAGGCACACAAAGGATTGTTTACTGGCATTTTAGTCCTCGCAGTCACAATTATCAGCTTGATTATGTTTTTTGAGCTAGTCGGTCACAAGGCTTATAAGGATTCAGCGATATTGCAGGTAAATCGATAGCGTTATAATTTTGAATTTAAAGTGCGTATTTACCTCCCAAAAGCTCAACTTATCACTTAAGGTTTTGTACTATGATGTTACACGCCAATTGGTAACTGTTATATGGTATTATATACGCACAGGGTATCTTTTCTAAAAGTTGCAATTTTATTTTTCTCTGGAACTACAAAAGTATAAAAAATCGTTCGAACTGGTCGACTTTTATTTCTAGAGGGACACCTAAATCCATGCATGGTGAAATTTTACAACGCGCCTCCTATCCCTCGGCAACCCCAACATCAAAATCTGAAATAGCATCCCCATTTGTGACAAATGCATCATTCGAAATCAAATTTCATTACCAATCCAATGCTGCAGAAGTTTTTGATATTTATTTGATTCCAGCGCTCTCTATAGTCAAATTTTAAATTACATTAGGGCCCTTTATGACACATCAATTCAAAGAGTATGAAATGCTCTGTAAGCCTATGCAAATATTTTCGAAGTACATCCACTCTTTCAAAAGTTACAGCCAAAATTAAAAGAATTTTTAGGCCGAGAGACAGTTCATGTTCTTCAGTGTAACTTTTTAAGGAGTTTATGAAAATTTCAAATATTTTGCATAGACCCATAGAGCATTTCATTCCATTTAAAATGATGTATCACAATGAGCACAAATGTAAATTAAAATGTTACCATAGAGGGCCGCTGCAACATTGGATTGTTAATGAAATTAGATTTCCAATTATGTATCATAAATGGGGAGTTGTCATTTGAAATTTTGAAGTTGGGGTTGCCTTGCAAAATTTTACAATGCACGGATTTAGATATGTCCCCGACGAAATAGTGATTTTTGTAGTTCCAGAAAAAATTAGTCCAGTCGGATTAGACTTTTAATCTCCCCACTGCACTTCACCACTTAAAAAAGGTAGGTACATATTACTGCAATCACTAAAATTTTCGAATTTGAGATAACACCAGATCTTCACGTTTTGAGGTCTTAAAAACTAGAAAAAGTGGTTTTAAAAATGTGTCTGTGTGTATGTATACGTTCGTACGTACGTTTGTAAACACACCACAACCAAAACTACTAAACCGATTTGACTGAAATTTGGTACGTGATGGGCATCCTAACTTAGATCTGAAAAGCTTTTGAAGCCAAGCGTGAAACCGGAAATGCCATTTTGGCACGTCAACTTTTAAATTTTAAATGCAAGCCCCCAGTGCCCTTTTGAAAAAAAACTTGAAGATTTGTATCGCACTTTAAAATCGCGGTACAGCCCAAGCCCCTTAACCGATTTGGCTGAAATCTTGCACATGTGGATTGTATTGCATGTCGAAGAGCTGAATTTTTTTTTGGATTCATGTCGACCCACGGAAAGTGTCGTTTTGGCACACCAATTTCCTTCAAAATTATTCTCTCATTGAACCATCCAATACAAATTTCTGAAAGATTTATTGTCACCATCAGAAATGTCTTCAAATTTTGGTTGTAAATAAGACAAAATTCATTCGCCTTTAGTACCTTTTGAGCAGAAACATCGAAATTTTTTAATAACACTAAAACCACGTTATAGCCCAAACCCAAACTACTAGCTCGATTTAGCTGAAATTTGGTACATGGAGGTTAGGTGACCCGTTGAAGAGCTGAAAGGCTTTTTATCAACTTATCAACTTATCAAATCAAAAATTTTGACATTTATCATTTGAATTGACAAGAAAATTCAAAAGAAAAGATCGTGGTTAGTATTAGAAAAAAAATCATGAAAACAACACGTGTTTTATAGTTTAAAATTCGAGGCCGTAGCTTATATTTGAGCAACGTTGTCTTTAAAACACATCATGTTGTCTTTATACCTAGCTCTAAACACAAGACATGGAAATCAAAGACCCGCGTTATGGGGAGGTTTCAGCCGCTTCTCTTTTGCATTTTTTTATGCAAATGTGGAAATAACTAGAAGACAATGTTTTTTTTGCGTTGAGATGTTCTACTTTACGCATTGTTCAACATACTAAGCGTCCCGACAAATCCTGCGTCTGCGTTAGCCGCTATCTTTAAAAAATGGTGGAGGACGCTAGTCCCGTCGACATTTTTCCTTTATATCTCAAAAACCGTTGATCCTACTTAAATTTTTCTTAATACTTAACTGAAAGAGCATAAAATTAGCAATAAGGTGAATCTATAATATATTTGCATTGATATTTTTATGGGGGGCTGATCACTCAAAAAAATTGTGTACAATTAATTCCAATCGGGAATTAATTCCAGTTTAATTCCATTAATTCCATAATAATTCCATTAATTCCAATCAATTCCGCGTCAATTCCATATTAATTCCATAATTCCAACTAATTCCTTTAGTTCCTTTTGAATGATGTACTTATCAATTCCTTATTAATTCCATATCAATTCCAAATAATTCCAATTCCAATTAATTCCAACTAATTCCAACTAATTCCGGCTAATTCCAACTAATTCCATTAATTCCAACTAATTCCATTCATTCCATTCTAATTCCATTAATTCCATTAATTCCATTCTAATTCCATTAATTCCATTAATTCCATTCTAATTCCATTAATTTCAACTAATTCCAACTCATTCCTTTAATTCCTTTTAAATAATGTACTTATCAATTCCAAATAATTCCATAATAATTCCAGTTAATTCCAACTAATTCCAGCTAATTCCAGCTAATTCCAACTAATTCCAGCTAATTCCAACTAATTCCGGCTAATTCCATCTAATTCCATTAATTCCTTTTAAATTCCATCAATTCCAGAATAATTCCGTAATAATTCCATAATTCCGGAATTAATTCCAAGCCGGATGTACAACTAATTCCACTAGTGATCAGCCCCCCATATTTTTATGTTTTGGAAGAAGAAAAAAACTTAATTTGGCGTTTCGTGAAATGAGGAGTCAGCGTTATTTCGATTCTTTTATCTTAGAGAATTGTTTTCACGATTCTGAACTGGATTAAAAACTCAATGATAATGAGCACTTACTTTTGAAGTTTACCAATAGATCTTTTTCTTCCTTAAGGAAAATTTTCATTAAAAGTATTTAAAGTATAATATACCAGCTTGTCTTCGATTCTGAAAAGTCAGTTGAAGATATTTTGATGATCCATGGGTGACTCGTTCGGGAGGGGCGCCGGATTTTTTTTAAGGTGAGAATAGTATATTTACCGGACTGTAAAAGTCGCTCGGAATGAGAATCCAGACTTTCATTTCATATGTCAATGTACAGGGTGTTATTTTAAAGAAAAAATTGAATATTAAACCGACTGTTGACTTTTTAATAGTAGAATTTTTCCACAGCATGATGGCATGATCACTGCTGGAAATAGATAATTTTAAAAATATCTAGATACAGATAAAGATAATATATAAGAAAAGTTATATACAGGGTGAGTCTAGTTGGACAAATCAGTCGCCTAGCGTTTAAGATATTGGAATTGGAAATTCTATTTTTGGATATGTTGTAGCTGAAATGGTCCCCTACGCATGGGACCCATAAAGAAAGCTCCAGTTTTATTCAAACCGAAATTATTAAATAAAAACGAGGGCCTAAAAATTTTGTTTTCGATATTGTTGAATTTTTTAAGGTTATTTCGTTAGAGAATCATTTTCTCTTTATGGAAACATAATTTTTTGAAGAAAAAAGTTAACAATAGCCGAGAGATAAATTATTTAAATAATAAAGATTTTTAAGTATTTCCTAAGGAAAACCACGCGTGCCGTGGTTTTAACAACTGAAAGGCAGTCTAGCTTATACTGCAGACTGTACCCGGAATGACAAGCGTCGGTTGGAAATGTCATTTGCCATCGTTTGTGACAAAATAATGCGGAACTACGAGTTTTTGCCCTTTTCTTTACAGATAATTAGGTAATTTTTATTGGTTCATGGATTTTTTGCTAAATTCGCCGAATACAAGTGTCTCGGGTTCTCACCCGGTTGATGTTTTTTTACATTGCCATCGGTGTCGAATGGTTTGACCAAGAAAAGATATTCTCGTCAGCCAGAAAGGAATAGTGACAAAATTTCAAATAAACATTAAGCCTCTGTCGTCACTTTCTAATAAGAATACTAACTTTAATAGAGAGGTAGGTATCTACCTACCTAAAAAAATATGATCTTAACTAAACGTGATTTAGATTAAAATGCAGTGGACTACAAGGGATAGAGATTTACATAAATGTTGCAAAGAACCACACAATGGGGAGGTTTCAGCCGCTTCTCTGCCGCACATTTTTAAGTCTGTTATGATTGTGGACTACAAGATTTACATAAATGTTGCAACATCAAATGTATTGATAAATAAATAAATAACAACGTGGTGACAATAGTCTCTGTCCAATTTTAACGTTCACTTGAAATAATAAATGAATGTTTAATTTGATGTACTCAGCATCCTCCTGTGGTCTTTTTCTTCATGTGATTTCTGGATGTTCGCAAGCATCATTGATGACCACTGCCCGAAATAACTCGCTAGCCACAATTTAGCCATTTTGCTTCGACACCTACTTGTTAATAATTTCGATTCATGTGATGTGACTGCTACATACAATTTCGTTGCATCAATTCATATTTCATCTGTACACTGTCTTTTGAATTGCACCTATCCCAGTTTACGTTTACACTCTCCGACTTGACTTTTCTTGGTTTCACTTTGCTCAATGCTTCTTTGTCTTTTTTCATTATATCAACAGTCTCAACATTTGTGACATGGAATATGAATGGACCCCTCAACATCCGATGATGATAAATTTCCTTTTCGTAAGTGTGAAAAACTTATCGGCTGAAATGGATTAACTTTTTCATAAGGCAACAAAATCACCTTATTTGACAGCAATGTACTCACTTTAGTAAACTGTTAGCAACTATTCCAATTCCTTTTTGGCTGACGAGAATAGCTTTTCTTGGTCGAACCATTCGACTCCAGTGGCAATATGTAAAAAACATCAGTCGGGTGACAACCCGAGGACACTTGTATACGGCGAATTTAGCATAAATTCCATCAAGCAATAAAAATTACCCAATTCTCTGTAAAGGAAAGGGCAAAAATTCGTAGTTTTGCATTATTTTTCACAAACGACCGCAAATGACATTTCCAACTGTCACTTATGTCATTCCGAGTACAGTCTGCAGTATAAGCTAGACTGCCTTTCAGTTGTTAAAACCACGGCACGCGTGGTTTCCCTTAGGAAATACTTAAAAATCCTTATTATTTAAATAATTTATCTCTCGGCTATTGTTAACTTTTTTCTTCAAAAAATTATGTTTCCATAAAGAGAAAATGATTCTCTAACGAAATAACCTTAAAAAATGCAACAATATAGAAAAAAATTTTTTTAGGCCTTCGTTTTTATTTAATAATTTCGGTTTGAATAAAACTGGAGCTTTGTTTGTAGGTCCCATGCGTAGGGGACCATTTCAGCTACAACATATCCAAAAATAGAATTTCCAATTTCAAAATCTTAAACGCTAGAGCGACTGATTTGTCCAACTAGACTCACCCTGTAGATAAAAATAATAGATAATTTTTTAGTTTTCATCTAGATAATAGATAACGCATACAAAAAATTATCTAGATTAATTCACAGATAAAAATGAAAACTTGAAATATAACGATATATTTTATTTTTTCATTGAATGTTTAAGAACTAACAACACTTCAAAAACATTGTCACCCAAGCCAGTTTTGGCGGTTTGGTGCCGACTACCAACCTAACTGCACACACTCCCACTAGTCAGGTTACTAGGGAATTTATACTTTACACCAAATATTATAATCGATGTAAAGAATAACGTTAGGTATACCTAGTACTTTCTGCAAACTAACACATTTATTTCTTGTGAAAATTGAGGTCACTGAAAATGTGAAATGGAACTCATCTAGATAATATTTTCATATAGATAACTTTTTATTTTATATAGATACAGATAAACAGCTACAATGATAAAAGTTATCTACCTATATAATTTATCTAGAAAAATTATCTAGATAATGCCCAGCACTGGGCATGATGACATGATAACATATCTCATTAGTCGTTAAATAGTGACAAAACGATGGTTGTGTAGACATATATTTGGAGAACAGAAAGAGAAGCAATCGCAATCTTTGAATAAAAATCTGTGAACAAGGAAGCTTTAGAATGTTTTTTTCAAATGATAGCTATAAAATTTTCAATTTTGGACTCAGTCGGTTTGATACTCAATCTTTTCTTTAAAATTACACCCTATATTATGACGATAAGTGAAAGTCTGGATTCTTGTTTCCAGCGCCATTTTCAGTCCGGAAAACATACCAGGTAAGTACCTATCTACTTATCTTTCAAAAAAAAATCCGGCGCCCCTCCTGGACGAGTCACCTATGGGTCATCAAAATATCTTCAACTTACTCTTTAGAATCGAAAACAAGCTGGTATACACTTCAAATACATATTGCCTCTAACAGAAAGTGTAACTGAATGTCGAGGGAAAAAATAACAAAAAACGCGATTTTGGCAACCTCTAACGGAAAAACTAGTCATAGGATATGGCTTGGCCTTAACATTTTTTGTTCAGAATTGAATGGGCTACAATATATCAAAAATTCAGCCAAATCCACTGCTTTGTGGGCATAATCGCCTTTCTTTCTTCTGTCGAAGATACGTTGTTATGCACGCTTCTTTTGTATAAAAAATACCGGTCGTACTCTATTTAAACAATTTAATAATTTGTTAAGAGAAAAAACACTAAAGAATTTTGGTAGCGCGATCTTCGTTCGGCTTCCCTTTTGCTGATTACTACTAACTTAAATTTAACTTAAAACTAAATGTGACAATACGAAGTATCTGAACCAGGGTGGAGGAGTGGGGTAAACCCACCCTTGCGGTACATCTAATAAAATGGTCTTTTACATCCACCGAGACCACTTTTCCATTTAAATCGTACGGTGTCCTTTACCTAAATTCGAACGCCATCATGTAGAGCAGTTTCAGTGAGCTTTTTCGACTGACCGGCATCCTAGGGCATTAGAGTTGTCTATGGCTAGTGGGTACTTGAGTTGTAGTCAGTGGCGTAGCAAGGGAGGGGTTCCCTTTATTCGGCATTTACTTGGGGTTGCATTTTTCAGCATCGTGTGGGGGGCAATAGAAATTTCTTACTTCCCTTTATCTGCTTTTGTGGGTCGACACTCTTAGAGATCGCCCCGGGCGTAATAAGCTGTAGCTAAGCCACTGGCTCTACTTTATATTAAATAAACAACCAATATCTTAATTAATCCCATATATTAATTCCTTCGCGTCAAAAGCAAAAATACATAAAATATTATTATTATTATCCAAGGTAGTTTCAAAGTCTTGTTCCACAAAATTTACTTACTGTTTAGGACGCGTTTCGGAGTGTTACTCCATCTTCAGCTATAAAAGAAATTAACACAAAATACAAAACAGTTGCCTGGAAAGCGAAAACACGGTTGCACCGCTTTCCCTTGATTTTATGTGGCCCTTAAACGCCTTGGAAACAATTATTGAGACAACCGTTTCCACAGATGTTAAGGGTCACTTAAAGTTAAGGGAGAGCGGTGCAATTGGGGCAAAGAAAAATAACATCTTTTGAGTCACACTGTAAATTCATCGAGAGACGCATAACGTACCTACAACGTTTTACTTCATATAGTAGGGACGCTCTTGGGCTGTACCCTGCACTTTATGATTAAGGACTGGTATTTTGCACAGTTCTTATCTAGATGCCAAAGATCACTTTTTGAGGTGTTGCTAAGTTTGAAGCCTATGTGGCCACTTTTTCACGTCACCATAAGAGAGGCCTTTAAATTCTGCTTCTAAAGATGTATTCACTCTAAGTGCCTTTTTGACAAAAATTCAAATATGCGAGATTTTTTTTTAAAAACGCGATACAGCCGAAACCTCAGGACCGATTTAGCTAAAATTTTGCACATGACGATTGTATTACCCGTATTACAGCAGAAAAAATTTTGGACGCAATCGACACACGGAAAGTGCCGTTTTGGCACATCCCAATTTTCAAATTTAAACAATCATACTCTCATTTTACCATCTTAACAAGTTTTTGAAAATTTTATTGTCAACATCAGATAGGTGTTCAAATTCTGGTTGGTTTTTCAAACGCAAGAGCGTCCGTACTAATCCTGTCAAGCACTGGGGCATGTGAAGCATAGATAGGGTACCAAATCGCGCAAGCATATTTATTATTACTTACTCAGTTCGAAGGCATAATAGAGCCGTTTGAAAAAGCATACATCAGAGAGGTTCTTTGAAAGGCGCATGATGAAACCGAGTGATTTATAACATGAAGTACATACAGCATCAAGGTATTGGCCGAAGTTAATTCTGAATCGAAAAGAACATCAAGATCTTTCATGACCAATTTCCTATTCAAGGTGATTCCGTTGATTACATATTGAAAAGTCATAGGAGCACGGGTTCTAGCAAAGGCGACAATACAACATTTTTCTATATTCAAAGCCAATTTAAATTTTGTGCATCAAGCAGACATAAGATCAAAGTTATTCTGCAATATCTTCGAGTCATCAATAGCTCCAACAGCCAAAAATAGTTTTATATCGTCTGCATAGCCGAGAACAGGACAGGTAAGCCTATTTAGAAGATCAGTTACTCCGTATACATGCACACACTTAGCTCCAGCTAACTAAGCTCGAGACTTTTTAAACAGCGTTCCACGAGATTTTGCGGCAGTGGTAGCTTTTGAAATATAGTTTTCCCTTCGAAATCAGATAGGCAAGCTATATTTCGAAGGCTACCACCACCGCAAAATCTCGTGGAACGCTGTTTAAAAAGTACCGAGCTTAGTTAGCTCGAGCTAAGTGTGTGCATGTATACGGAGTAAGTGATGAAAAGTATAAACAGCAAGGGTGCCAGGTTGGGACCCTGTGGGTGTCCGGAAGTTACGCAAAACTCAACTGAATTGTAAGCATTGTTTGAAACATACGATATTCTGTTTATTAGATAGGAACGCACTAGCGACAGTGCAGAGGGAGAGAAACCGAAATAGGAAAGCTTATGATGATAATGAAGTAAGATGTCATGTTGAATACTGTCAAACGCTTTTGTAAAATTAGTATAAAGGACGTCCACTTGTCCACGAATATCAAGCTCTTCCGAGATATATTGCATTAGGCATGATAAATTTGTAGAAGAGAATTTGTATCTTTTGAACTTTTTTCAGAATTTTAAACTAACTTTTCGAGTGCTCGTTTGAAGGGGTGTACCTTCCTTATGAAGCATTTTCGGGCATATGTCCATAAGACCTTTTCTTCTTAGAATAGTCTGAGGAATCATTCCTTAAATTTTCTGCCATTATTTAAGAAGCACCCTGTACTTATACACTAACCGATATTTCTTGCTTCAAGAGAGCTGCGAAAGAACACGTTCCAATGACAATCCCTGCAAAAAAGTAGGTATAGGCATAGAATGTTTAAATACGGCCTTAAAGCCAATAATTAAAGCAACCGAACCCGTAGCCGTGAGGAAAGACGGTTAAGTGATTCGGTGTTCGAAACCGAGTTCGGACTATTTCTCAAATTCGTTTAATTTTTAACTGTCTACCTTACAATTATAGATTATGTTCTATGTATTCTTTATGTTTTCTTAACGCGTTTAAAAATCTCTGCTTGAATGTTACGACCTGGTTATAAGCATAAACTTACCTATTTGCGATAATAACGAATTTATCAGATGAATTTAACATCAGCAATAAGTCGGGAATGCTAACAAAATGTACCTAGTTATGAGCGATTTATCGATGTTTTATACTTCAATGTGCAGGTGAATGTCTGGGAGGCCACATTATTCTGTATGGGCACAGTGGCGGCAGTCTACTGCATAGCAGCTCTGAGAAACGTCGGATTCCGTCAAATGAAAAGGGATTTGGAGTTGGAACATTTATTACTGCTTGTTACACAATGCGGTCTATTTATGTACTTTTTATTTCAAATAATCGGAGCGATACTCATGGGACTTAACAAAGGCAAAGGAGGTATAATGAGGTAACTTGTGTCTAAAAAAGCTCGTGCTACTATCGATCTACCATTTTCCAGGATAATTACGCCACTATCGGCCCTGATTCAGAGCTCCTGCCAAACGGTTTTAATCCTTGACGCATGGCGACGCCGGTGCACAACTCGGAATGAAATGAGACAAAAACCTGGACGGCAATTAGTGACTTTCCTACTCGTAGCCAATATAGCCCTGTGGGTGGTAAACAGATTGAAAAATAACCGCTCGGTTTCTCACCCCAATCAAATGGATTTTTACGGAGTTCTGGCTTGGAACATCATCACCCACGTTTCAATGCCACTAGTGGTAACATACCGATTCCAGTCCTCGGTCTGTTTCTATGAAATCTGGAATCACGTCTACAAAAATCGACCGATCAAACGCGAACACACCGAAAGTCAAACCGATGAAATGCTGTAATTAAATTGTAGAAACTCGGTGAATAAACAAAAGAAGTGCTGTTAATGGCTAAGAATAAAAATAAACTGAAGTGGACAATGTCGACGGGGGTGCCATTACAGAACGCAATCAGTGCAGCCACCCGAATAAAAAGACCGAACCCGAAAAATCTCATTCGGTTTTCGCTCGTCACTCTTCACACCGTATTTATGTCGTAGCATGTTTACTTCTTACGCAATTACCTTTCCAGTGAAAACAATTTACTGGACCCTCTTATGACGGCGCTTTTACGACTATACCGACGATTTTTCATCTCTACTTTTTTCACACTAAATCAAATAACACACGTCCGCGGGGAACTTGACACGAATTCTGACAATCATCAGGATTTATTGGAGCAAGTTTGCAGAAAGTTTTCAGATACATTTTTAAAGGGAGCGACTTCACACTTGTCCAAACTCAAGACAGTGACATTTTTTGTTATTCGTTCACAATATTTTTTGTACATAATTACTGCAAGTACATTATTTTAAGTCTATGGCAAATATTATAGGTACCCATTCCCAGAATTTTTAGAACTTATTTTGAAGGACGTTTCGGAATTCTCCCCTGAACTTTTACGAGAGAGCCAATTTACGTGCAGATTACTTTGCGAATAAGACTTGAAACAAATAAAAAGAGTGCTTTTCTCGAATTTGTCGGCGCTAAATAGATTTTCATTTTATATCTGTTGTTTAATGTTTACTAGGTATTACGGTCATTAATGTGATACTAATATTTTGAGGACAAGAAATGATCAGCCGAAAGTACGAATCTCATTGCGACTATGAAGAGAATGCAAAAATGATGAAGACGAATTGGCTTGTTTGCTTTGGTCGATCAAGAGGGTGCCGCAGGAACTGAAAAACTTTGTGGTGGTTTGAAATTTAAGTCACTCATGGCCTAAATATATTCTTCGGCCTATTCTCTTAGCCGACGTGTAATAAAACGACAACAAGTTTGCAAACAAGATCTTAGATCCGCCAAAACTCCCATCGGTATCAATCAACAGCAACAATAAAGAATGTCGATGAAAAGGTCTACTCTCCTTGAACAAATTTTGCTCAAGAAGACTAGACCTTCTTTCATCGACATAATATTCACTTGAACTGGAAATTAATCTCCCGAATCTTAACAATATAGTAGTAGTTTAAAACCCAAAGCGTGAAAATGATGTTTTACGCGGCGAAGGAAAATATCGACTATTTCCTAAGACGCGTAAAACTACTTTCTCGCTGTGATTCATATTTTTCTTCCTACACCAGTCAGAAATAAATAGTTAATTAATTTTCAAAGAGAATCCAAGTGACAGATCAAGAAGATCTAGACGTCAAATCCTACAATTTAAATTTGGTAAAATCGCGCGTGCCATCGCCGTATTGTCCATTTTACACGCCTAGCCGCTAATATAATTTTTACACGGCTAGCCGTGAGAATCGATACTTTCACGGCCCTTCAGTTAGTGTAGGAGAAGTGTAGGAAGAAAAAGAAGTTAAATGGGATGCTTTTTGTTAATTATTGTCCATTGTTTCTACTCACTCTTTGACATTGACAGCGATTTTAAAGGAACTGAAATCCAGTCTACAAATAAACAGAAAAAAAATCTTACATACAACCCCCGCGTTCGTTGGAAAGTGTCGGAACTTTACATTTTTTGTAGGTGTTGTTGAGATGTTGGGGGCAAGGTAAGTACCCTCCCTGCCCCCCCCCCCCTCCAAGACCGCCCTGGCTCTTACGGCAAGGCCTACTAGATAGGCAGAGTTTTTGATCACTCTTTAGAATAAAAGTGATAAAGAAACCGTCATTTTGTGCGTCACGCGCAGTAGTTGGATTGGAAGTAATTGAATATATTACAGGTAATCGAATGGCTGTACCCAATTGAAGTACTTTTCCAGTAATTCCTAATTGTAATTGAATTATAATTTGGAAAATCGTCTGCTGAATATTGGTCTGTTCTGTCTCCAAAATCATCAAACCGAAAGTTTGAGGCTTCAGCACAAAAAGCAGCAGGAATCAGTTAGGTAACATGAAGTAGTTTATTAATTTACTTAGAGCAAAGTAAAACTAAATCAAACATATTTTTTTTGGATTTTAATAGAGATAGGACAAGCTCATTTCAGCGATGAAAAATGGGCAGCTACGGAAGCGGCTAGAACCTCCCCACTTGGTGAATTTTCCAAGGCTATATCACCTATAAATTTCAATTCAGTCTCTAAGTGTTTCAGGAGTATTTTTTTTTATTATGCCGGCGGGCATTTCCTTCCAGGCGCCGTATAAGGAAAAGTAATTTTATTTTCAGTTTGCTCGAGTGTCCTCTGTGCATGAACAGAAATTGGCGCTGAAAGATTAGTTCTCGGAGATGCCAAAAAGCTCTGAATCGTCGCCCGCGTAATTTAAACATCCGATTCTCCAAACAGTTCCCCCGTTTTAACAAGGGGGCATTTCAGGGGCATTTTTTTTTCATGCATAGAAGACACTGAGGCTCATTGACCGAATCACTCGAATTTGGTCGGAACCAGTTCCATGAGCAAACTGAAAATAAAATAGTAGTAGTACCAATTTTATTACTGCCCTTGGGCTTGTAATGGATCCTGACATCCTTTTGTTAACAATAATAATTAACATTAAATAAAAATATATATACATAGTTAAATCAACCGTGAAAATTCTTTTAACTCAATCTTCCCTTCTTCCTTCTTCTCTTCCTTCTCCTCCCTCCCCTCCTCTTCTTTTCCTCGCCCTCTCCACCTCTCTCATCCATTCTATTCCCTCTCCTTTTTCATTCAATATATTCTTTCTCTCTCTTTCCTCCTCTCTCATTTCTTCACACTCCCTAAGTAGATGCTCTATTGTTTCTCTTGCCTCCCCACATGCTCTACATTTTCTTCTTTCCTCCTCCAGCCAGAACTTATTTTCTTTCTCTTCATTCCCACATCTGAACCTCGCTATCATTCTTTTCTCTTGCACACTCTCCTTCTCTAGATATCTTGGTAATCCCTCGGTTAATATGAGCTCATATTTTTTATTATACCTTGAGTCTTTAATTCTTGTTCTTCTCTCCTGCTTATCTATGTCTCTGTCTCTCTCTCTCAGTTCTACGTTCATCCATATCCCTTGTTCTCTGCTCTTTTCTATTTCTTCTCTTGCATACCCGTTCCTTTCATAATATTTTTGTCTTTCCTTTCCCTTTTCTTTAAAACACTGCTGTAATATTTTGCAGCTCCCTCTTCCCCTCATTCTATCCTCATATTTCACCGCCCTTTTTCCTGCTTCTACTCTCAACTTACTCCTTTTCGTTTCTTCTCTTATAATATAACCCGGTGTTTCTCTTTCCACTCCTAGGACCCACTTTAAATACTTATCTTGCACTCTCTCTACTTCCTCCTGCTCCTCCCATCCCCAGACTTCCGCTCCATTCATCAGCATACTTTTCACTAAGCTGTCAAACATCATTAATCTCCGTTTAAAATCGTGTCCAAACTTCCTCTCTCCTATTCCCCATACCATCCGTACCGCCTTATTGGCTTTTTTAACCAATTCTCTGATATGTGCCCTCCATGTGTTCCTCTCATTAAATACGTATCCTAAATATTTGAATTCTCTTTCTTGTCCAATACTCCTCTCATTCCACTTCCACTCACTTTCTTTTGCCCTTCCCCTCCCTTTCCTGAATATCATCATTTTAGTTTTGTCCACATTTACTTCCAGCCTCTTTCTCTTCATATATTTCTCTGAATTTCTTATCATTTCTCTCATTCCCCTTTCCTCGTTCGCTACCATTACCAAATCATCCGCATATGCTAAACACCACACTTTCTCCTTGCCCACCACAACCCCTCCTGCTTGAGCCTTTTTGAGC
Source organism: Pycnomerus fuliginosus (assembly GCA_963924575.1). Classification (NCBI taxonomy): domain Eukaryota; kingdom Metazoa; phylum Arthropoda; class Insecta; order Coleoptera; family Zopheridae; genus Pycnomerus; species Pycnomerus fuliginosus. The sequence continues at coordinate 25,779,547 of OZ004622.1, forward strand.
ATCTCCTCTATATCGCTTATGTAAATCGTAAACAGTGTTGGGCTGAGTGGACATCCCTGTCTTACCCCTTTTTTTGTCCAAAAGCACTCACTCTCTTTTCCATTTATGGCCACTACATTCTTTGTTTCTTTGTATATCTCTTTTATATTTCTTACTAGATTCTCATTCACTCCTTTCACTCTCATGTCCTCCCACAACCTTTCTCTATCCACACTATCAAACGCAGCTTTCAGGTCTACGAACAACGCGTACATCTTCCCACTTTTCTTTTTTATTTCTCTTTCCACTAAATGATTTAGTATGTACACGTTGTCCGCCGTACCCCTCCCCTTTCTAAAACCTGCCTGGCCGTCCGGCAAGATATCCTTCCTCTCTATTTCTTCCCTCAATCTCTCTCCTAACACCATGGCATACAATTTATACGCTGTATTTAGGAGGGTTATCCCCCGGTAATTTTTTACTTCATTTGCATCCCCCTTTTTATGTATCGGGCAGATTACCCCCTCCCGCCATTTCCGGGGGAACCCCTCTCCCTTCCACACTTCATTAAATACCTCCACCAACCTGTCTGTCATCTCTTCCGTACAATACATCCACGCTTCATTTCTTATCCCATCCCTTCCCGGTGCTTTCCCTTTTTTCATTTTTGCTATCTGGTTCCTCACTTCTTCTTTTGTTATTTCGTTCTTTACCATGTATTGCCGTTTCTTTTCTTCTTCATTTTCTTTCTCCTCCCATCGCTCTTCTCCCTCTAATAGCTCTATGAAGTGTCTTCTCCATTCCTCCATCTCTATCTTTCTCTTGTTTACTTCTTTCCCTTTTCTCCTCTCTTGGTTTATGTATTTCCACGCTTCTTTTTCTGTACTTATTCTCTTAATTTTTTGTTCTTCTTCCTCTTTCATTTGCTTTTTCCTTTCCATGCATTTCTTCTTGTATCTTCCTTTGGCTTTTATGTATTCTTCCCTTTTCGTTTGTCCTTTTTTCCATTTTCGTAACTCTCTTCTCGTTTCCCTTTTTGCTTTTTTGCATTCTTTATCGAACCATCCCCTCCCGTTTCCTCTATTCCCTTCCCCTACTATTATTTCCTCTCTTACTGCCCCCCTTATTGCATCCTCCAGCTCTCTTATTTTATCTTCCACACTCTTTGCCTCAAACTTTACTTGTTCCAGCTGTTTTCTGTATTCTTTGATGGTTTCTTCGTCCCACTTTTCCTTTTTTATTACTTTTCTTGTTGTGTCCTCCTTATTTCTATTCCAGTTTTCTTCTGTTTTTAATTCTCCCTCTAACGGCATGTGGTCTGATTCTATTCTTTCCCCTATTCTGAACCTTTCTACTTCTTCCCACCCTTCTTCATTTACAATTACGTAATCTATAACCGATTCTCCATTTGCCCCTGCATATGTTAACTCTCCCCTTTCATCTCCTTCTTTATTTCCGTTTAATACCTCCCACCCATTTTCTTCTATCAGTTCTTCCAGGATTCTTCCCTCTTTATTCTCCACTTTGTCTTTTGTTTCCCTTCTTGCATTTCCTCTGTGTTCTGTCCAGGTTCTTGCTCCCCTCTCCCCCAATCTTGCATTGAAGTCTCCACCAATTAATATGCCTTCCCCTGTCCCTTCCTTTATTCTCTCTTCTATCTTCTTTTTCATTATTTTCATATCCCTGCTATACACTGTCATTATTCTCCACTTCTTTCCCTCTATTATCACTTTTCTTTCCATTATCCCTTCTTCTTCATTCTTTTTTTCTTCATTTATTTCCTTGATCCCTTCCTTTACGCCCATCAGTATTCCCCCCCTCGCTCTTCCTCTTTTTTTCTGCCTTATTGCTCCTTGCCATTCCCATCTGTAACCTTGCGGTAATCTTATTTGTAGCTTCTGCCATGCCTCCTCCTCCACCCATGTCTCCGTCAGTCCTATTATGTCGAATTCTTGTATGTAATTCCATATTTCTTCATCCTTGTTTCTTATCCCCGCTATATTCCAAAATAAGAATTTACATACTTTTTCCCCAATCTCTGCTCCTGTTTCTTTTTCTTTTCCTTTTTCTGCTCTGTTTTTCCTTCGTTTTTTACTTTTTTTTCTTTCACCCTTCGATAGTTGTCCATTATCATCTGTTCCGTTTCCATTGCGGTCGTTATCGGTCTCCTCTCCTTCGCTTCTTCTCAGTTTTTTGTTATACTATTCGTCCTTGTGATTGCCCCTGTCTTTTTTGTCTGGTTTATCTGACTGTTGTCTGGCGACAGTTGGCTAAATGTGCGTGTACCTATTTTCTTTGGTTCTTTATTTTCCTTTCTGTTACCTTGTCCTTTTTCTAAATCATCTAGAGTATAGCTTTCTCCATTTATTATCAACTTATTGTATACTATCGTTGCTCTGTGGTTACCTCCTCTTGCTATTTTCAGGTGTTCCACTAAGTTTTTCCTTTGTTCTTGTACCTTCTTTGAGTAATCTTCCGTTATCCATATATTTGTGCCCTTCAGTGTTTTTGCCGCCTTTAATATCCCTATCTTCAAGGCCACCGACTGCACCTCCACCAGAATTGGCCTCTTAAAATCGATGCGTGGTTTGCCCAATCTTCTTGTGTCCAATATTTCATCCTTATCCTGTCTGATATTTACGCGCATGTTTTCCATCAGTTTTCGTACTGTTGCTCTCAGCTGAGATTCGCTTTCTTCTATTTCTTCTACTCCATGGATTACTAAATTTCTCTTCCTTATCTCCCTTTCAAGTAGCTCCAGTCTTTCTTCTTGATTTTTTATCACTTGCTTGATTTTCTGATTTTCCCACTTCAGCTCCTCGTTTTCCTTTTTAATTTGCTTTAGTTCTTGCTGTACTCCATCAATTTTATTCTCAATTCGTTCCGATCTTATATCCATTCCATCCAGTTTTTGGTTCATTTTTTCCAATAGTTCTTCCATCATTCGGGCTGTATAATAATTTGCTCCGTAAATTTCCCGAGTCCGCCCCTGTTATTTGTTGTTGAGCCGCGCGCTGCGCGATGAGCTCGCCTATCTTATCTCGACTCGGCTGTTTGTTAACGTTAAACTTCAAATTACTTCTTTGCTTTCAGTTTCACTTTTGTATGTTATGCACTGATTGCACACCTTCACTAACTTGCATATATTGCACTCAATATTGCTCACTATTAATCTCTCAATTTGTTCTAATTGTCGGAGCGATGTGACATTCAACTTGTTCTGTCAACGCCAGGACCGGTCTTCCTGAAAATAACTTTTCCCGTGTTATTTCCCTATGCGACCCCGACTTTCAAACAGTCCTCCCGTTTTAAGTAGAGGGCACTTCAGGGCCAATTTTTAACTTCTACGCTTCGCGAAGCAAGTTAATAAAATTGATCGAAAAATCGAATCGCCAAAAACATCAAATCCTTACCTTTCAGGGTCCTGAGAATCCGAAAAAGTGTTTTTTGAAAAATGTCTGTCTGTGATCACGCTGAAGCTCAAACTACTGAACTTATCGAGATGAAATTTGGCAAACATATTAAGTGGAAGATTTATAGATGCTGATTAGAATTAGATTAGGGCCACGTCGGAAAGTGCCTTTTTGGCAAATTTAAGGGCAAACCCCTATTTTTCGCGTTACCATATGAGTGCTCTTCGAATTCTGCTTCTAAAAATGTATTCACACTTCTGTTTTTTTGGCCAAAAAATGGTGCCGTAAAAAAAACCTATGCATAACTGAATATTTTTATTACCGGATTTGATAGCTGATTTCTTATCAAGCCGAAAACCTTAGTGCCATTTTCTTTAAAAATGTAATTTTAGAGGCAAAAGGGCCCTTGTTTCAATTTACTTTACAAAAAAGCATATTCTTACTATCGGATTCGACAGCTGTTGTATTGCCGGATCAAAAACTTTAGTGCAATTTTTTAGAAAATTTTCATTTTAGGGACAAAAAATGCAGCAGAGAAGCGGCTGGAACCTCCCCATCGCGTGGATCTTTGTATTCTGTGTAGATAGTAGTCAATTCAACAGAATTTTTTTAATCCTTGACTAATTTCGCAATTTTCTGACAAATACCGACGTCACCTCGGACATCACCCATCACGTTTGACAATATGTTCTTATTAAGGTTAATCTTTTGACACCTTTTTCACAATAACTGCCACTTTATGTCATCCACTGTCAGTCCGCTCCCTTTTAATGAGAAAGAATTTTTTCTCTATTTTCCACTAAAATGGCAGAAACTGTGAACACATTTTTAGAACCAGAATTTGATCGTCTTTCTAATGGCGACATAAAAAAGGAGGCCTTGTGTTCAAAATTTAAAGTTGATATGCTTAAATGGCACTTCCTTTGGACGAATTGCTTCCAAAAGCCTTTCAGGTCTTCAACGGGTCACCCAATCTCCAGGTACCAAATTTCAGCCAAATCGATTCAGTAATTTGGGCTATAATGTATTTTTACTGTTATGATAAAATTTCGATTTTTTCAACCAAACAGCGCTAAATGCGAATTAATTTTGTCCTATTTAAAACCGGAATTTGAAGACCTTTCTGATGGTGACAATAAATCTTTCAACAACTTGTTTTTAATGGTCAAATGAGAGAATAATTTTAAATTTGGAAACTTGTGTGGCAAAACGGCACTTTCCGTGAGTCGATTGAATTCAAAATTTGTTCAGCTCTTCAACGTATAATACAATCACCATGTGCAAAATTTCAGCCAAATCGGTTCAGGGGCTCGGGCTGTACCGCGATTTTAAAGTCCGATAAAAATCAATTTTTTTTAAATTTTTGGTCGAAAGGGCACTAAGAATGAATACACTTTTAGAAGCAGAATTTGAAGGTCTTCCTTATGGTGACGTGAAAAATGGGGGTTTGCATTTAAAATTTAAAAGTTGATGTGCCAAAATGGCATTTCCGGTTGCACGATTGGCTCCAAAAGCTTTTCAGATCTAAGTTAGGTTACGAGATGCCTAAGTTCCAAATTTCAGCCAAATCGGTCAAGTAGTTTTGGCTGTGGCGTGATTACAAACGAACGTACGTACGAACGTACGAACGTACGTACAAACGTACGTACGTACATACACACAGACACATTTTAAAAACCCCTTTTTTGGGTTCCTGAGACCTCAAAACGTGAAGATCTGGTGCTATCTCAAATTCGAAAATTTTAGTGATTGCAGTAACCTCCCATTTTTTTTAAATTATGATGGTGTTAGGGAGGTTAAAAGGCCCCTTTTAGACTTTTTCTTAGCAAAATTGCATATTATCATTATCGAATCACTCGGATTTGGCCGGAACCAGTTCCACGAGCAAACTGAAAATGAAATTACTCTTCCCGTGTTATTTCCCAATGCGGCGCCTGGAATGAAACACCTGGTATATTGCTAAAAGGGCACCATGAATAATTGCATTTTTGTAAACAGAATTTGAAGACCTTTCATGTGCTGATAAAACAAATGGTGGTCATCTTTCAAATTTGCCACCAAAATTAGGTAAATTTTCCTACTTGCTATACCTAAATTTTACTCCACCAACCCTAGAACGTTTTCTGGAATTTTTGCCGAAAGGGCACTAAGTAAGTAAAATTTAATATAACGCGATCATATACATTTTCATTACTTAGAATTTTTCTACTGAGGCAGATAGAGGGCAACAGCAGCTATGGGATCCTGGCACTGACCGGTGGTTTTAGTTTTTGAAACCTTTATTTTCATTTAAGTAGGAAGGAAAAAAATTAGAGGTCTTGGCACTTGAAGTTAGTTAAAAAATAGAACCATTTAGTATTGAAGGGAGCAAGGGAGCTTTTTGGAGTTAGGTGCGTATCCATAATAATGTTAATTCAATAAATTATGGGGCTCGACACTTAAAAACAGAATAAGACAGCGATGAAGACACTTCAATGAAATAATTCGTAGGTATCCTACTTAGGTACGTAACTGTTTCACATTTTTTTGAGAAAAGCAATAAATTTTGCAGTCCGGGTTAATTTACAGTGGCCAGATGATTACCTACATCCTGTGTTGTATGTACTTTTACCTGGATTTCAATAAGCCTTTTTCGTCGCCGGGGGTTAAGCGTCGGGCAAAATTTCTTAGAAAGGCCATTATATCGATTTTAACTGCAATAGTTAAATTTTCAGCTCGCAGTTGAGAATGTATTTAAATACATGGCAAAAATTATTTGAAATACTTTAAAAATACAATGTCGGCAATAGTATTTAAATGCGTATTTAAATACATCTGAAATATTTAAAATACATTTTGAAATACTTCTATTTAAATACTTATATATAATTGAGCGCTACAGGCCTTGTAGGCCCTTGGCTTTTTCTACAACAGCCTTCCACCGTCCTCTGTCTTCCGCCCTCCGCTTCCAATCTATTACGCCAAGCTGCTGCAGGTCTGTATTGACTGCATCTAGCCATTTCTGCTTCGGTCGTCCTTTCTTTCTTCCTACTGTCACTCCTCCTTCAACTGCTTGTTTCACCACACTGGAATCTCGTAGTCGTAGAGAATGTATTTAAATACATGGCAAAAATTATTTGAAATACTTTAAAAATACAATGTCGGCAATAGTATTTAAATGCGTATTTAAATACATCTGAAATATTTAAAATACATTTTGAAATACTTCTATTTAAATACTTAACAATACTGTAAAATCTACCTATCAAATTTCAGCCAAATCGATCCAGTAGTTTGGGCTGTAGCGTGTTATGTAATGTTTCTCAGAAATTTTGAATTTTTTGATATTGTGCCAAAAGGCGCTTAGTGTGAATACATTTCTATATACAGAATTTGAAGACCTTTCATGCGCTGATGAGAAAAATTGGTGCTCACAGTCAAATTTCAGAGCTGATGCGCCAAGGAGACACTTGGCGTTTGAGGATCGGCAAGAAAATTAACTGGGCTCCAGAAGATCAACGCTATTCTCCATACCAAATTTCATGAAAATCTGTTCGGTAGTTTTCGAGTAATCTTGCTGACATACGTACATACACACAGACATTTTTTAAAGACCACTTTTTTGTGATCCTGGGGCCTTGAAACGTAAAGATCTGGTGTTATCTCAATTTCGAATTTTGGAGTTATTGCAGTAACCTCCCATTCTTATATGGTTGTGGGGAGGTTATAATGGTGTATGCTCTTTTTATATAATTGTAATTGAAATTTATAATTACATTTAACAATTACACTAGAAACTCCTCACTATATGTGTCAAAATGGCATAAATATTCCGTGGACCTATTTGGCCCAAAATCTTATCAGCACCTACAAAGTGTCCACTGAATATGTGTTCCAAATTTTATCTCGACACGGTTCAACATTTTGAACTGTAGCGTGACACACAGACAGACATTTTTCAAAAATCACTTTTTTCGACGATCGTACTGGAATCGTCCCATTCTTGACATGCAATTATCATTCGAAAGCTTACGTTTCCAGGATTGCGTCATTTGCTAGGCAACACGCACTAGCTGTACAGGAATAACGTTTTTCCGACCTAGGCCGGAAAAATATTCCTGTACTCTTAAAAAATAGTTCCAAATCTCATTATTTCTGTCTAGTTGCGCGATCGACGAAAAAATAGTATGTGCAACACGAAGGAATAGTTATTTACGTAAAGATTATGGAAAGTGATCTTTCCTGGACGAATAGGCAGCCTGAAAGCCTGCGAGTCCAGGAAAGACACTTTACATGTGAGTTACGTATTAAATTTTTTAGGTGCTCGCAACATATTTTCTCTGTGAAATTAAATATTTTAATTCAAATTATCTACACTGAAAAATGTGAGGAGCCTAGTAAAAATTCACACGATAACAAAATCCATAATATTCCTGTGAAATTTCACTTTCTAGAATATTTCGGTGAAATTTCACTTTCCCGGACTAGTCCGGGAAAGTTGATTTTCCGGTCCCAAAATTGACCGGGAAAATAAATTTTTCACTTTCCCGGACTAGTCCGGGAAAAGCCACTTTCCGGTCCTAAAATTGACCGGAAAGGTTAACTTTCCGGTCAAGCGCCTAAAAAATATATTTTTCGTCGATCGTACTGGAAACGTCACATTCTTGACATGTAATTATCATCCGAAAGCTTACGTTTCCAGCACTGCGTCATTTGCTAGGCAACACGCGCTAGCTGTACAGGAATAACGTTTTTTCCCGCCTAGGCCGGAAAAATATTCCTGTACTCTTAAAAAATAGTTCAAAATTTCATTATTTCTGTCTAGTTGCGCGATCGACGAAAAAATAGCATGTGCAACACAAAGGAAAATATATATGCCGGGACTCTGATGGCAGGGGCGCTTTCATGGGGGGGGATGGGGCCCACTCTCCCCCCCCCCCCCCCACTATCAGATCAGTTGGCAAATTTCAGTTGGTATATTATAGTTATTTGGCAATTTTCGGAAATCTCATATGACTGTTTTATTTATTTTTTATGCCAATGTTAAAATTTTGCACTAGTCGAAACGTTGCTTTCGGCTTTCGCGTCGCTTTAAAGCTTAAATGGCGCTTAAAATGACGAGTATGATGTTTAAACGATGGAAAAAATATCCTTGTGATTTTAAACTTTAAGCGCCCAACACCCTTTTTAATTCAGGGGCGTATTGTGGAGATGTTCAGAGTGTTCCAAAAACAGAATGCTCGGGCAATTTCAGGGGCCTAGTGAATATAATAAAGTGCTTGGAAAACGCATGACCTTGAAAGTTCAAAAAAATTTCACCTGCGGCGCCATTCACCTTTGCTTTGTTTATTTTTTTCCTTTGTTCTACAAAATCACACAAAAATTTTTTGAGTCGGAAAATTTTCCTTGGTTAGTTGACAAATCTTCAATGAGTAGTTGGCAAATTTATGAAGCTCCCCCCCCACATGGGTCCTCTTAAATACGCCCCTGTGGTTGCTCAATCTTCCATAATCGTCCCGTAATATAATACAGGGTGTCCGGAAATTAAAGGATAATATCTTCAGGGCATATTCCACGATCAAAAAGACGAAGAAAAGTTTTAATAAACGTGGGTCGAAAAATGCCCCTTAAATGGGACACTTTGAAAGTGTTTTTTTCTAAATTTCTTCAAAACGATTAAAGATAACACCGTGAAATTGCGTATTTTTGGTAAGCCTTTGATGCTGAATTCATTACCTCGGAGAAAATGTTAAAGTTTCATTCATAAGCGTCCCGTGCAGAAGGGGGGGGCTTAGGACTAAGTTCGCTCAAACATTTTTGTAAATCGTTTTTTCTCAAATCTAACACCAGAATCGGAGCATCTGAATCTTTTTTCGCAAAAATGATGCTCTTGTTTGAAATCGCTAGGACTCACCGTTTTCGAATAAAATGACCCTAGTCGTTTTAGAGCGCGAAAATCTGTCGCAGATGATTTTGGTTTATTTACCAAATTATAAAAAACGAGTTCAGGGTCTGATTCCTTGCGTGATTTTAGGAAAAAAACTTGGTATGGACATATGGCGGAAAAGGCTTCCTATGGGACCTATGGGGTCCTGCAAAGCTGACGTTCTTCTATACCCCATACCTCCCTTAGTAAGCGTTTTCCGCCATATCCATGCGAACTTTTTTTCCTAAAATCAAGCCCAGAACTCATTTTTGATAATTTGGTAGATAACTAAATAAAATCTGTGACAAATTTTCGTGCCCTAAAAAAATTATTTAAGCAAATTTAGTCCCCCTGTAACCTGTAAGGGACGCTTATGAGCGAAACTTTAAAATTTTTACCATGGTAATGAATTCAGCATCAAAAACTTACTAAAGATGCTCAATTTCACGTTGTTACTTTTAACCATTTTGAAGAAATTTAGAAAAAAACACTTTCAAAGTGACCCCCCCCCCCCCCCTTTATGAGGCCCTAACGCCCTTAGGGGCATTTTTCGACCCATGTTTATTAAAACTTTTCTTGGTCTTTTTGATCGTGGAATATGCCCTTAAGATATTATCCTCTAATTTCCGGACATCCTGTATTTTTCTTACTAATATCTGTCCGGGATCCACACGACCGAGATTCACCCGATTTCCATGGCGATTCATTGTTGACAACACAAATAGGGTGAATCCCGGTCGTGTGGATCCCGGACAGACCATAGTTACACAATTTATACTATTTTGGATTCCCAGGGGTTAAAACTTAAAGATTTTTGGCGGATTTCTCAGAGATTTTAGTAATTGTTGTTCTGAAGTCTAGAAGTTAATAAAGCTAATAGAATTCTCTTCAAATAAGGTGTCTTGGTAACTTCTTCTTACGATCAGACGAAATGAGCGGTCTGACTGTGGATCGGTCTTGATCGACTTGATAGTGTTAGTTTGAGAACAAAAGCCACTACACTCAAGGCGCGAGATTTTAAATCAACATCATAGATCAGAAGTACTTTCTTAATGCAGAAAGGTGCATGATACAAGTATATTATATTGATAACGTTTACCTATACGCGAATGCCATGTGATGAAAAATAACATTTAAATAGACGACTGAAAGCCTGCGTAAATAAGTTTTAAAAATCGATTTGTTTGTTTAACACATTTAGAGGCGTTGGAAATTGGATTTGAGAAATCTGGAAACGGTTGGTAGTGCACGATCATTCAATTTCATAGTAAATTGTTCATAACGGAAGCTCATATCCGGCAGTGTGAATCCCCGATTCCCTCTCTGAACTGGTCGAACCAGACGAGATTGAGTTTCTAATTCACGCATCCTGCCACCTCCATCTATAGGCTAAGAACTGTCTTTGTTACTCCGTTGTGATGGAAATTTGTGCTGCACCCCATGAATGGTCAAACGAGGATCGATTGTCAACCAAATTGATATTTACCGACCCGTTTCATAAATTAATACAAGACAACGTGGTTAACGAAACGTTATCGGCAATTTTCAATTTATGTAATTGTAGCAGTATGTCCACTAACCACAGTTATTGGGTCATTACATGGAAGTGACAGCCACCCCCTGGGTTTTTGCGGTTGCATAATGCTCATCTGTATTTGTCATCTCCTGTAATAAGGAGTAGGTAGGTATTTATTGGATTTCAAAAAAAATTAATTAGGTTATACGGGAGGCGTTTGGTGGGTACGCTTTTTTTTAAATCGAACGTTGGGCTTTCAGTGATGCTTTTCCGTTTAATTGGAGCCCATTAAAAGCTCTGTTTTACTGCACTCAGGCAATTTAGATATATTATTATTATAACTGCGTTTTGGCTTTGATTTTATGAAGCGTTTGATGTCATCTATTCTAGTTACCGTTAACGGTGCACACAGTAAATATTGTTCGAATAGCACAAAATAGTTATTTAAGCATTAAGGGCGGTAGGTGCATTTTACCGGTTGATGGTAATATGGTAATATTATTAACCGAAAACCGGAATAGTGATAAAAGCAAAAAATCTAATTTTTCTACGAACACTATTAAAAGCCCCCGGAAGATGTGCATCAATGCGATGTGTACATGTTTATCACGTTAATGTGTATGTATAGGGGCGGCTGGTCTTACTGGTGGAATGGGGTGCAGATTTTATCAATCTGCACCAAGTACCTAGTAGCGCCTCCTCAGACGCACAAATGTGCCAAAAAGGCGAAATGTTAAAAAATTGCCGTTAAAGGATTTAAAGGTAGAAAATGAACAGAAAAAACACAAAAATGTTGAAGGTTGAACAGTAAAAAGAATGACAATATAAAACAAATCAGTAAATGAAAATAATTTCTGGAACTGAAACAAAATTAGGCGAATTTTCAAAAATTAACACTCGGGGCTAAAAATCAAGGGAAAATGAAAATTAAGTGTGATTAAGTAGAATTATGAAATATAACACGAAAATAACCTAATTATGCAATTAAAACTTCAGTGGGGGTTGAAAGTACTTAATTATACCCACCTATTGCGAAGAAAACTGGAAAATTATAAAAGATAAACTGAATCCCAAATGAGTTCAATTTTATTACCGACGAAAAACGAAATTATGCGAATTTTGCTAATATCTGTCCGGGATCCACACGACCGAGATTCACCCGATTTCCATGGCGATTCATTGTTGACAACAATGATTCACCATGGAAATAGGGTGAATCCCGGTCGTGTGGATCCCGGACAGACTATAAATTAGTACTTCGGGGGATGAAAAATCGTAAAGATGGAGGAACAGTCAAAGGGGATGAAAATTTATCGTAGTTAAACAAAATTACAGAAAATAACATGAAAATAAGCCAATTATGCTTTGGCTTTTAGGGATTGAAATATTGAGAAGGGGGTCGAAAAAGTGAAAAAGGCAAGAACAATGTTTATGAGTAAAATTTATTACCAAAAAAGGCAAAACTGCGCGAATTTTACAAAATTAACGCTCGGGGGGTTGAAAAATTGTTAAGGGGGATGAAAAGTCAAGAGGGGTGAAAATGAACTGTAGTTAAGTAGAACTAGCGAAAATCACACGAAAAAGAAACAGTCTGGGTAAATTTTGCTTTTTGAGGGTTCACAATTCACATGATTATTTATTATGTATTTATTATTTATGTAGCATTGACCTTTACGTGTTTGACTTCATAAGTTTCACTTGCTATATAGCATTACTTCATTTCTTGTTTTGTTATGCCGGTGGCATCGGATTACCCAATTCGCATAATTATCACGAAAGGGGTTGAAAAATTGTGGATGTGTTCAAAATTAATGAAAATGACTGATTAATAAAGTGACTTATTTGACTTATCGAAAAATCAGAAGAAAGTTCAAAAAAATAAATAAAATGTATTTACTCCGCTTGCTAGGGCTTAGGGGTTGTTAGCAGCGTAGGGGTTGGCTTTAGGTTGAAGACTCATAAGACTTTTTTTAATGGTTTACCGAAATCTATCGAACCCCATAATTTTATTCCACACCACTTACATGAAAATTTCCAGCTTCAACCCTTAAATTTCATCCCCCTTGTTAGATCATAAAGAAAATTTGCCCATCCACCTACAGTGGCGCTGTAAATTACCGCACCAAATCCGGCCCTGATACGTTGAGCAGTTTTTGAGTTCTCGCATTTTTGTGTTTCGGCAGGTTAGGGGGTTGTAGGTCGTTTTTCGCGAATGATAAATAAGACCTTTTTTATACCATCAATAGAAAACTATCGAATGATATTAATTTCAATCCTACATTATTCAGTAAAAATTCGAGTTTCCATCCCTAACTTTCATCCCCTTCGATAAATTTCTCCTAAAATTCAGATGCAGTGTGTAATATCTCACAGTTTTTAGTGCCCCGTAGCAAAATGCGAGGCACTCTTGTTTTAGTTTATTCGTTCGATCGCCTTCTCGCTCGCTCCCCAGTCCGTCCGTCGGATAATTTGAGAAGGATTGAGATATCTAGCTGAAACTTGGTACGCAGCTTCATCCCCCGAAAAGTAAGGTGGGGATTGCTTTTGGGCCATATCGGACGAAGGGGGTGGGAGTGAGGGATGAAAAACCGAAAAACTTCTAATTGCAATAACTCGAGAACTAGTGAAGGTATCTTGCTCTTAAAGGCGCTACAACCCCTAACAAGCAGAAACACAAAAATAGGAAAACTCAAAAACTACTCAACGTATCAAGGCGGAATTTGGTGTGTCAATTTTCAGTGACATTGTAAGTGGATGGACAAATTTTCACTAAGATCTAACAAGGGGGATTAAATTTAAGAGTTGAAACTTGAAATTTCTTCAAGTAAACGGTAGCATAACTATTGAAAAAAGGTCTTATGAATTTTCAACCTAAAGCCACCCTCCAGGTTACTAACCACTCCTAACCCTTTGTAAGCGGACAAATATATTTTATTTATTTTTTCTGAAACCCTATTGATTTATTTATGAACAACTGAGGTCAGTAAATACGCAAGGAGTTATGTATCACCGAAAAAATAAACTCACCACTGTAAATCATAAAGGGGTGACATTCTGAGGGGTTAAAAATATTAATCTACAAATCACCGGAATTAAAAAAAAAGTATATATGTATTGTCAAAAACCGTGTTGACGTCAGTAACGTAATCCGCAAATTAGATTTTTCTGCGGCTTTGTGTAAGGAAATTCAATTCTCAATTTAGACATTGGGGAGCGCGTTTCACCCTTAGGAAGCATTTTATCGAAAAAGACATGTTTCCAATTTTGACTTATTTTCCGTCATAGAATCCATTCTGTAAGTTTGTTGGCAGACTTTTGTCATACCCTGTATAAAGGAAGCCCCCATGTTTCCGTTGTTTTTGTAAAAAACAAATTTTTTCTATCGGTTTGTATTTCGGAAAGTATTTGTCATGGAAAAATTTTCTCGGTACCTTATTTATAGAGAATTTTATCCTGAATGATTTAGCTAAATTCAATTTTTGTCATAAAATTAACGGTTAGCTCTTCTCAAAAAGCCTCTTTGCGGGGCCTTCCTCTCATTGCCGTGCGGAACGCAAACCTCACTGGAGGGTGATAACTTAGTACTAGCAGACTTAAAATGAGTCGATTAAAAACCATTTCCAGCTTTCTCGGACTTTTTTTCCGAATTGAAATGTCTGACGCCTGGCTTATTAAGAAAGAATTAGTTGTAATTCAGAAAATCTCGGGTTCGACAATTTTCGGTTTAGTGAGCTCTTAGGATCCTTAAATCAACCCCTGGGCCACTAACATCCTTTAACATTTCACAAGAATACCTATTTATATTAAATAAATGAATTTTTCTTCCTACACTAACTGAAAATGACATTTTCGGGATTCAGAAGGGCTGTGAAAGGACCGCTTCTCACGGCTAGTCGTCTAAAAATTATACTAACGGCTAGGCGTGTAAAATGGGCAATATGGCGACAGCGATTGGCTTATGACGGAACACAGCAAACGCGATTTTGCCAAATTTAAATAGTAGGACTTGACGTCTAGATCTTCTTGATCTGTCACTTGGGTTCTCAGATTTCAAAATTAATGAATTATTTATTTTTTACTGGTGTAGGAAGAAAAATGTTGTATAAACCACTGCGAAAAAGTGGTTTTACGCTTTGGGTTATAAACTACAATTTAACGCCCGCACATTTAAAATTCTGTAGTCAAATACCAGTTTTCAAAGTTCGCTCACAAAAAATCTCCTAATCTTAAGCTTGGTAAACTACAGCAATAATATCAACAAAACTTTCGCAAATGCTCTTTTTTCCACGCAAAAAAAAAAAATTAACCGTTACGGCACGTTTTTCGACGCTAGTTCGTCGTAAAAAAAACACACTTTAATAACGCTTTTGAATGGAAAAAAGTGCTTTTTTTTAACGGACGTTCAAAAGAATGTTGTATGCAACTCATGAGCAAAGTAACTGATTGGTGCATTTCGCCTACGGTGTCGTGCGCCAGAGATTCCTTCTCGTGAAGAAAAGTTTCCTCACTTGTTACATAATACATAAAAAGCTATTCTTTGACTGTTTTGATTTACTTATGAACATCAGATGTTCCTAAGTATGTATTCAACCAATTATTATAGAGCACTACAGGGTGTCTCAGAACTCCCGTATAAGCCGGTAATGGTAGCTTTCTGGACTCAATCTAAGACGAATTTTCCTTTGCATCAATGGTGAGGATCCAATAGTTGTCAAACGGGAAGCAATTCAAATTCACTAATCAGAATGCATCACTTAATTAAATTGTAGGGTAAAATAAGGATGTGCAAGCTGTTGCTATGGGACACACAAAAAGTTGTCATGATGCCATTATTATTTTTGTGTGTATCTCAGCAACATCTTGCACATCCTTATTTTACATTACTAGGTACTGTAAAAATCTTTTAAAAGTGTCTAGCAATAAAGTTTATGGGCTATTGTCGGGGCCTTGCCGCACAATAAGTACTACTAATAAGCCATAATTTTTATTGCTAGACCCTTTTAAAAAATTCTTCTAATTAAAAGATTCCTTCTGATTGGCGCCCTTCAATTGCTTCCGATTTCAAAATTATTGGACCCTCGCATTTTTTGCAAAAGAATATTCGTCTTAGATTGGGTCGAGCACCAGTACCATTGCCGGCTTATACGGGAGTTCTGGAACCACCTGTATAATACAAGTGATTTTATAATTTACGGAAATTTTCGAATTGTAGACATACCAATGCCTGGTGGTGGTTCAAAATGACCACGAGTGTTTGCATGAGTGGCCATTTTTGAATCCAACAAGCATGAGCTATCGAAACGAAGAAAATTTCCTGAAATTGTAAAATCAAGATAGTAGAATTTGTCGCTCTGACAAGTGGTAGATATAAAACTCAACCTGTACTTAAATCATAAAAGGGTTGAATCGAGGGTTGAATTGAAAACATACCGAACTTCTAAACAGCCCTATTTTCGACCTCATTGAAAAATCTGGGGTTGATATTCAAAAAAAGTGTTTCTTTTGGTAATTTAATTGTACCTAATTTTCTTTAAGCTAGATTTTTCATCACTTTAACAGGTTTTCAATTCCCTAAAAGGGAAATTGTGAATGTTAATGTATTTTATTGTTTCCTTCGGTAACTATAGGTAACTCAGTTCTACTATATTTTCACAATTCTAATTCTTTCAACCCCCCTTCTAAATTAACTTATTTTACATGTTATTTTCGGTAATACTATACGATAAACTTAGTATAGTTAACTTCCGCCTTCTTAGACTAAACCCCTCCAGTACTTTTTACCCCTCAAGCGCTAATTTTGTAAAATTCGCAAACTTTTGTTTTTCTTTCGCCAATTTTATTAATTGATGCTTTTTCAATCTTCGATTTTTCAACCCCCTTTTTCTACAATTCGCCTATATTCCTAGTTGCTTTGCAAAAATTTACTCCCTTAAAAATAAATTACTGACTTACTCCTTTATCGTGAAGAATATGCCTCGGCACTATTACTACCTATTGAAATAATCAACACCGAAGACCGAAGGCACAATGTGCACCTCACTATGAGTCACTCACGGAGAATAAACTTCTACAGGGATACACATCGCTTTGATATACATCTTCCGTTAGCATTTTGATACGAACACGACTGCGGATTTACATATTATGTTAGTTGAATGGAGCTATGCTATTTTTGATGTGTTAGGTTGATTGTTAAAACGGATTTTTTTGTTAATTGCTAAAGCAGTAAAAGTAATGTATATGTAGGTACAGTATGCGTAGGTGAAAATGCCCACCCGGGAAGGTGGGAGACAAACACTGCATGTCTGGTCCACTTCAGTTGCAAGTCGGAGTGGGAAATATCGATCGGCTCTTCAGGTAAGTACGAGCTTCCTGTTTAAGTAATTTAACCCGAGACAAGGCGCGTATTGAAATTTGCGTTCTTGATGGCCGCTTTTAGAAATCTGCCCTACGCGCATTTTTTTTTTAAACTTTCCCGCATCAATGATTTGTTATTAACTTTTCGTTACAATTTAACACGAGGGACGTAGGTACTGAAATAAATCTCAACATAAAGATCATTAGGTAATCGAGTCATTAATGTCTAAATCATGATTGCGATTAGTGATTTAAATCTAATCAGGCTTCAATGAAAGTTTTCCAATCGATTTAAATCGAGGTTAAGGCGTTGAATGCGATTGGTTCGTATCGATTGCAATCGATCGCCGCGTTGAACGGCCCTATTAATCTTCACAAATTAAAGGGAGGTTTTTACGAATAATATGTTAAAACTAGGAACGAATTTTTCGCTAAAATTAGCACCTCCATTATTAACGTCTGTTTAATTTAATTTCTACCATTTTCTTTATATTGAAACCATTAATGTGTTATATGGGTCGAAATTGTTTACCATGCATGAAAGGATGGAAAAATGGTATCACTCGTGTGTCATAATTCATAAACAAATTACCTGGAGGTGTTAGGTTAACCTCTGAGAATCACACACGCTTAAATAATTCATAATGTCAGGAAGGTTTTATAAAATACCTAGTTATTCTCAAAATCAGAAATCTTCACATTATTATTAATTGAAAACGTCCGTGTAAATTCCCTGCAACTAAGGTATACCCAGGTATACCTACACTTAGTGATAATTTGTTGCCGCGGCTTGTTTTGTTGTAATGTCATTTTTAACGATCAGTATAAAACTTTAATAATAGATATTTATTTTATTAGGAGTTTAAGGGCCGCTTGCACCGCTGCTGCCTGATTAGCGCTAATCAGTGGCTAAACTGACATTAATGGATTGTTTCGACAATTGTAACCAGGATTTTAATCATGATTAGCATTAATCATCGGCGGTGCTATCGGGCATAATAGTAAGACATACGAGTCACATAATGTCACTTAAACTCTGAATAAAATAGAATACGTACCCTGATTTGCACGGACATTAATTAACTTTAATCAGTGATTAAAGTCCGATTAATGATTGTTTTGACAACTTCAACAATCATTAATCGGGCTTTAATCATTAATTAAATTTAATCGTTCGTTCGTGCAAATGGGCATTAATTTTCAAACGCAGAGTTAACTTTGGGGGCCCTGGGCAAAATTGCTTGGAGGCCTACCCACAGGACCGTATCTCTTTATATGACTTGGGGGGGGGGGAGGGGTAAATAAAAATTTGGCAATTTAAAACAATCGAATTGTCCAACTGAAAACTGAATGGGCGCCGCAGGCGCAATTTTTTAAACATTCCAAACACTTCACAATAATACTTACAAATGATGTAATGAAGAAAATGAAAAATTTAACTTTGGTAAGGCAGATTTTTGTTGCCAATTAGGTAAGTTTTATGCCTGCCAGGCCGGCTATCGAGTAAGTATTTTATAAAACTCTGCGATTTAATTTCGAAAAAGCATGCTGCCCGGTTTTAGTTTGCCGAATGTAACTGGACGACACCCGAAAGATAATTTACAGTTTATTTGTAGCAACAATGACTGCATTGTTGCTGCCCTCAAGGAGCCCCCTTCGCGGTAAAAAAAAATTCAATGTGAAAAAAAAGAAAAAATAAATTAGGTAGGTGTAGTGTATAGCAGTTACACCCCCCCAGTTTTGCCAGTTGGCAAATTTCGGGTGTCGTCTAGTTACATTCGGCAAACTAAAACCGGGCACCATGCTTTTTCGAAATTAAATCGCAGAGTTTTATAAAATACCTAATCGATAGCCGGCCTGGCAGGCATAAAACTTACCTAATTGGCAAAAAAAATCTGCCTTACCAAAGTTAAATTTTTCATTTTCTTCATTACTTCATTTGTAAGTATTATTGTGAAGTGTTTGGAAAATTCGATTGTTTTAAATTGCCAAATTTTTATTTACCCCTCCCCCCCCAAGTCATATAAAGAGATACGGTTCTGTGATGGGTAGGCCTTCAAGCAACTTTGCCCAGGGCCCCCAAAGTTAACTCTGCGTTTGAAAATTAAGTATTCTATTTTATTCAGAGTTTAAGTGACATTATGTGACTCGTATGTCTTACTAATGCCCGATAGCACCGCCGATGATTAATGCTAATCATGTTTAAAATCCTGGTTACAATTGTCGAAACAATCCATTAATGTCAGTTTAGCCACTGATTAGCGCTAATCAGGCAGCAGCGGTGCAAGCGGCCCTTAAACTCCTAATAAAATAAATATCTATTATTAAAGTTTTATACTGATCTAAGTGTAGGTATACCTCAGTTACAGGGAATTTACACGGACGTTTTCAATTATTAATAATTTGAAGATTTCTGATTTTGAGAATAACTAGGTATTTTATAAAACCTTCCTGACATTATGAATTATTTAAGCGTGTGTGATTCTCAGAGGTTAACCTAACACCTCCAGGTAATTTGTTTATAAATTATGACACACGAGTGATACCATTTTTCCATCCTTTCATGCATGGTAAACAATTTCGACCCATATAACACATTAATGGTTTCAATATAAAGAAAATGGTAGAAATTAAATTAAACAGACGTTAATAATGGAGGTGCTAATTTTAGCGAAAAATTCGTTCCTAGTTTTAACATATTATTCGTAAAAACCTCCCTTTAATTTGTGAAGATTAATAGGGCCGTTCAACGCGGCGATCGATTGCAATCGATACGAACCAATCGCATTCAACGCCTTAACCTCGATTTAAATCGATTGGAAAACTTTCATTGAAGCCTGATTAGATTTAAATCACTAATCGCAATCATGATTTAGACATTAATGACTCGATTACCTAATGATCTTTGTGTTGAGATTTATTTCAGTACCTACGTCCCTCGTGTTAAATTGTAACGAAAAGTTAATAACAAATCATTGATGCGGGAAAGTTTAAAAAAAAAATGCGCGTAGGGCAGATTTCTAAAAGCGGCCATCAAGAACGCAAATTTCAATACGCGCCTTGTCTCGGGTTAAATTACTTAAACAGGAAGCTCGTACTTACCTGAAGAACCGATCGATATTTCCCACTCCGACTTGCAACTGAAGTGGACCAGACATGCAGTGTTTGTCTCCCACCTTCCCGGGTGGGCATTTTCACCTACGCATACTGTACCTGAGTAGTACCAATACCTCCCACCTGTTAATTTCATCAGATGTATAGGGACCTATAGACAAGTAGCAGAAACTTCCACATTAGAAACATATCGTTTTCCCAGAATTACAAAAAGTGTTAGGTATACAAAAGCAAAAGACTAATCAAGCCCGGACAAGTTCTAGTTTAGGATAATTATTGCAGGAGCTACATAGTTTGAAACTTTACATCAAAATCTGCTTCCAAAGTTCATATAAAGTGGAATAAAACTGTTAGCATCAGTATTTTGCGATTTTGTGTGTAAGTGTTGAGATTTTCTCCAAACTTTCAAAGAAAGTTGTACTAGTTGTGCAAAAGTTATCTAAATTATGAATTATTATTTCGCTATGAACTGTTAGCAATTAAGCAGATGGCCAATTTCAAGCTTTCGCATTTTAACTTTCACACTAGTCAGCTCAAAATTCGAAATTGAGATAATACCAGATCTTTACGATTCGAGGTCCCAGGATCAAGGAAAAGTAGTTTTAAGAAATATCTGTGCTGAGATTCCGCCGAAACAACCAAACGGATTTTCACGAAATTAGGCAGGGAGCTTGAATTTGACCCATTCCACAAAAATTACAAGTTACAAGTTCACAAGTGTTGTCAAGTAACAACCAATAGAACCATTTTTACCAATTATCTTATTGGCCTAGCAACACTTGTGTACTTGTAATTTCTGCTTTCAAAAGTGCTTAAAAACTTACAACTGCCAAAAAATTTTAAAAATGCAAAAACCGAATAAAAGTTGGTGAACTGAAATTTTAAGGAAGTCGAATTTGATTATTCACCGAGTGGGGAGGTTCGAGCTGCTTCCGTAGCCACTCATTTAAAAAAAAAAAATTATTTTTTTTTACTTTATTTACCAGAACAATAATAGACCAGTCAAATAGGGACCGGAGGGTACAATAATTGTTGGAAAGCCGGAGATGGTCTTAAACGCTTTAGTAGGCATCTAATAGAAATATCCTAGTTTTGCAACTTCCCAGGATGTGTGCGTATGATAGGGTGTCCAAAAAACCCCGAAATTTTCGGACTTTTTTCAGTTTTTCGCTTATAATTTCTAAACAGTGCTTCCTAGCGGAAAGTTCGCTATTCTCGAAATTAAAGCGCACTAAATTCTGCGTCGAATGAACCCCTCAAACGTTAATTTCGACCATGATTTCAAAAAGCACCACAAATTTAAATTTTGGTTAAACGTATTCAAAAAACAATTTATTTATAAAGGTAGTTAAGAAATGAGACGAATAAAAAATCAATTTCTTCGAAATCTTTTGGACGTGGAGGGGCCAGGGTCGTTCGCAGGCTCGATGAATAGTGTGTCGCCTTCAAATAGTTGAGGCTTAGGTACTGACTTATGACTGTTTATGGATTGCTCTATTTTGATTTTCTAGATCTAAAGCCTCAACTATTTGAAGGCGACACACTATTCATCGAGCCTGCGAACGACCCTGGCCCGTCCACGTCCAAAAGATTTCGAAGAAATTGATCTTTTATTCATTGGCTGGTATGAATAAAGTGTTACAAGATGCTCATACTCCCATTAACAAAGGATGCAAATATAAGTTTTTCGTGCACGAGAAAAGGATATAACTATAAGCAAAAGCTTTGTTGCCATTTATTCATACCGGCCATTGTCTCATTTCTTAACTACATTTATAAATAAATTATTTTTTGAATAATTTTTACCAAAATTTAAATTTGTGATGCTTTTTGAAATCAGCGATTGATGGTCTACAACTTTCAAGCTATAAGTTTTTTAAATTAGAGTAGCCGTTTGGACGTTACAGACGACGAAAAGTCACTAACTTGTTAATTTTTCACAAAATTGTCGTTTTTGACCATGGTTTGCGACCCTACCACATGGTCGAACTTAACGTTTGGGGGGCTCCTTCGCAGAATTCGCAGAATTTAATGCGCTTTAATTTCGAAAATAATGAACTTTTCGCTAGGAAGCACCGTTTAAAAATTATAAGCGAAAAACTGAAAAAAGTCCGAAAATTTCGGGGTTTTTTGGATGCCCTATCATACGCACACATCTTGGGAAGTTGCAAAACTAGGGTATTTCTATTAGATGCCTTCTAAAGGGTTTAAGATCATCTCCCGCTTTCCAACATTTATTGTAACCTCCGGTCCCCTGGAGGTCTAATTTGACTGGACTATAATATACCGGGTGGACCAACACTATTGCCCACCTCAATAATTGCCCTTTACCTTGAAGCTAGAGTTTCGATTTTTTTACAGGGTGTATGGGTACTAAAAACCCTTCAGAGGACGTAAAAATTTTTTTGATTGGCCCAAAAATGTGACGTCACGAAATTTTCAATGGGGCTATTTTCATGAAATAAATAATTTTTGCCCACAGGTTGGTTATTTAGGGCCTTAGGATCACGCTAAACTGATTATTTAATTTTTTGGACATCAGGTTACCAAACTGCAGAAGCTAAAAATCACGTCAATTTTTCTCACAAGTCGCCCATGAAACAACACCTAATCATTGCGAGGTATGTCCTTTATCGATCGGCGGATATTCAGAAATGTCAGTGTCAGCTTGTCATGTCGGCAGGGTCATCAAATCACATTATTCTTAATTTTCGAATTCATTCAATTAATCAATTAATTTTCCCGGAAAATTATTCAAACAAAACGCCCAAAGTTTGTTTAAGCGCGTGCGTAGTGTTCCACATCGCGCGTCAAATTAAATCAGACATAACCTCGTTTTGGAGAAATTTATCCAAATTTAAATTACAACCAGCACCAAGTACGTTTACCCATTACCCATCTGAAGGGCCTTCTGATTTGGTAAGTTTTTGGAATTTCGGTCGATTTATTTAATTGTAAAATTGAAAATTTTAGGTGACGAAGATGATATGTGTGAACCCAAAACCTAGTAGCTGGTAGCATTTTTGGTGGTATCTACTCTGCAGAAGGTCCATTAGATAATAAAGAAGCTTACTTTCAAGTGTGGAAGATTGGTCCACTGAAATTGTTGATAAATTTGAGACTGTTCCTGTTACGTTGTTAGATTTGACTCCTGATAATAAAAGCTATTCAAAGTATTTTGTAACTTAAGTAAATTGTTGAAATTCATGATGTGACAGTGCTCTGGATTTACTTAATTTCATAACGATGGATAAGTATTAACCTACCTCCAGAAATATCAAAAATTAAGACCACACGACAGATTTTTTAACAATTTTTATTATTTTATTAATCAATTTAATCAGACAACTTGCAGTTTTGCTGTGTTTACGGACAAAGCGTCACTAATTTGGCACTGTTCATAGGTGGTACACTTGCACTGAGAAGAATAGTCCTGGTTTGTCGATTAGCTGACACTCTCCGTGATAACATTTTTGAGAATCAATTATTATGTTGCAAACAGGCTGTCTGATGAGGCTTGCAGAGAACCTACCAACAGGCCAGACACTGCCATTATTAGATTTTGGGTTCACAAAAGTGCCCCATATCGTTTTATTAAACATTTTTGGTCTCCATCTAAAATTTTCAATTTTACAATTAAATAAATCGACCTAAATTCCAAAAACTTACCAAATCAGAAAGCGTACAATGGGGAAACGTACTTGGTGCTGGTTGTAAATTACATTTGGAAAAATTTCACCAAAACGAGGTTATGTGCGTTATGTTGCGTTATGTGTCATTTTATCGATATGGAATTACGCACGCGCTTGTCTCACACAAACCCTATGCTTCAGGGGTTTTGTTTGAATAATTTTCCGGAAAAATTAATTAATTAATTGAATGAATTCGAAAATTAAGAATAATGTGGTTTGATGACCCTGCCGACATGACAAGCTGATACTGACATTTCTGAATATCCGCCGATCGATAAAGGACATACCTCGCAATGATTAGGTGTTGTTTCATAGGCGACTTGTGAGAAAAATTGACGAGATTTTTAGGTTCTGCAGTTTGGTAACCTGATGTCCAAAAAATTAAATAATCAGTTTAGTGTGATCCTAAGACCCTAAATAACCAACCTGTGGGCAAAAGTTATTTATTTCATGAAAATAGCCCAATTGAAAATCTCGTGACGTCACATTTTTGGGCCAATCAAAAAAATTTTTACGTCATCTGAAGGGCTTTTAGTACCCATACACCCCGTAGAAAAATCAAAATTCTAGCTTCAAGGTAAAGGGCAATTTTTGAGGTGGGCAATAGTGTTGGTCCACCCGGTACAATACATGAGAAAAAAGAGAGAAAAATTATGAAATAAGTTGCTGGTAAATCTCAAGGGTTGTGTTCAGTTCTCCCATACGAGACGGGGACTGTTCTTCCACACAGCCCTTGCCAAAACATAAATAACTATAGCTATAGCAAGACGGGAGAACACGTTTGGCAAAGTGGAACAAAAATTACAAGAATTTTGAAAAAATTAAGCGCTAATTTACAGAAATAAACAGCAAAACACTGTAATGACTTATAAGTATATTAATTTTAATTTTACTTAAATAGAAGTAGCTGAAGATTGTACTGAGAGTAAATAATCTGACATGTAGTTTTTAAAGAGAGAGATGGACATGTTACGAAAGGGAGCAGGAATTTTGTTCATTATATGAGCGATACTGTACGAAAATGAGCGTTTGAAAAATTGTGAATTGTGCAGTGGAATTTCTAAAGTATCTCTTCTTCTGATATTAATATTATGTATATCACTCCGGTACACTATTTTTCGAGATAAATACTTAGGAATGCAGTTAACAATGATGTTATGATACAACCATGATGCATGCAAGAATCTGCGGTTATTCATATTCAACCAGGATAATTCTTTCAACTTATGAGAAACATGGTGGAATTTAGAAAGCCCAAAAATAAATCGAATGCAAGAATTTTGAACAACTTGCAATCCTCTTTGATCTACAGCATCAAGACATGATCCAGTCACCACGTCACAATAATAAAGGTGAGAGAGTACGAAGGATTCACAAAGGATTGTCTTTAATTTTCTATCTAGAAAGGATTTGTTTGCATACAGCATTCGCAAATTAGCATAGGTACGCTCTACGCTTACAAATAGAAGTATGGGTTTTAAATTTTAAAAACGAATCAAGTGTAACTCCTAAATTAACAGCTTCATCTACCAGGGCAATTGGAGTACCATTAACGGTTACTGATAAATTTGGCATAACAGTCAAGCGGTCAAATTTCTTACCAAATAGCAGCATTTTAGATTTACTAGGGTTGATTAGGAGTCCATGATCTTTTGCATACGTAGACAGCCCCTCAAGGTCAAGATTTAATTGATCAATAGCAGCTTGAGCATCGAGTTGAGCATTATCTTTTCTAAAACAGATATATAGTTGTGCATCATCAGCGTATAGGTGATAACTACAAAATTTAATTTTGCTTACAAGGTGAGAAGTTTTGCTGATGAAAAATCTGAAGATAATTTCCCGATATCTCAATTTGTTCCTGAGTTATCCCGAAAAATCTGAAAATTGTAATTTTAAAGAGGAATTCATATCTCCTTAACTAATGACGCTATTTACCTGAAACTTGTGACTTTTATATTTTTGACAGCTGTCAATTGAATGTCAATGGCACAGATTTAGAAGGTCTAGAAGACCTTCTAGATTTTGAGCAACAGCAGTCAACTTTTCTTTTTCTTACGGCCGCCTTGTTGAATTTTAACAATCTTAGATACACAAAAAATAGTTTTTTCAGAAATGTAAACAACATGGACTTTTTTGATACGTTTTCAAAATTTGAAAATTGGTATAAATAATTAGTAAAAAATCAGTCTAAACTTAGATGAAAAACAATTGCAAAAAAGTACACGACCTTTTAAATCTCTTATAACATGTAAAACAATTGAATTCAACGGTAATAAAATACGTCATGGCATCGTGTGACTCAAGCTTTGTAATATTTTTTCAAAAAGTCCATTTTGATAAAATTTTTGAGAAATAATTTATTTATAAGAAAAAGAAGAATTTCACTGTCGCTGCTTAAAAGGAAGGCCTAAATTTATCTCTATATCAATCAATCGATAGTTGTCAAAAATACAAAAATTCCTACTTACATTTTGAAAAAAACGCCGTTCGGCGCCTAGTTTTCAGTGGCTCCGCGCCGGCACCCCCTGAGCCCAGTATATTTACGCTCCTAGTCAATTTATTTTCATCAAAAACCCATGAGACTGACACAAAAATCCGGGTTTTTGCCAAATTCTTACGGGTTCATATACATATAAAAACGCTAATTTTGACATATTTTCAAACTTTTTGTTACTTCCGGTTTCACCGGAAGTGACGTTAACCATTATTAACCTCCCCAACCCCATCACAATTTAAAAAAAATGGGAGGTTATTGCAATCACTAAAATTTTCGAATTTGCGATAGCACCAGATCTTCACGTTTTGAGGTCTCAGGAACCCAAAAAAGGGGTTTTTAAAATGTGTCTGTGTGTATGTACGTACGTACGTACGTTTGTACGTACGTTCGTACGTACGTTCGTACGTTCGTACGTTCGTTTGTAATCACGCCACAGCCGAAACTGCTAGACCGATTTAGTTGAAATTTGGAGCATAGGCATCTCGTAACCCAACTTAGATCTGAAAAGCTTTTGGAGCCAATCGTGCAACCGGAAATGCCATTTTGGCACATCAACTTTTAAATTTTAAATGCAAACCCCCATTTTTCACTTCACCATAAGGAAGACCTTCAAATTCTGCTTCTAAAAATGTATTAACTCTTAGTGCCCTTTTGACCAAAAATTAAAAAAAAATTGATTTTTATCGGACTTTAAAATCGCGGTACAGCCCAAGCCCCTGAACCGATTTGGCTGAAATTTTGCAGATGGGGATTGTATTACACGTCGAAGAGCTGAACAAATTTTGAATTCAATCGACTCACGGAAAGTGCCGTTTTGGCACACCAATTTCCAAATTTAAAATTATTCTCTCATTTGACCATTAAAAACAAGTTTTTGAAAGATTTATTGTCACTATCAGAAAGGTCTTCAAATTCTGGCTTTAAATAGGACAAAATTAATTCGCATTTAGCGCTGTTTGGTTCAAAAAAGCGAAATTTTATAATAACACTAAAAATACATTATAGCCCAAATTACTGAATCGATTTGGCTGAAATTTGGTACATGGAGATCGGGTGACCCGTTGAAGACCTGAAAGGCTTTTGAAAGCAATTGGCCCACGGGAAGTCCCATTTAAGCATGTCAACTTAAAATTTTAAATACAAGACCTAATTTTTTATGTCGCCATTAGAAAGGCGATCAAATTCTGGTTCTAAAAATGTATTCACAGTTTCGGCCATTTTAGTAGAAAATAGACAAAAAATTATTTGTCAATAAAAGGGAGCGGGCTGACAGTTGATGACATAAAGTGGCAGTTATTGTCAAAAAGGTGGCAAAAGATTAACCTTAAAAGGAACATATTGTCAAAGGTGATGGGTGATGTCCGAGGTGATGTCGGTATTTGTCAGAAAATTGCGAAATTAGTCAAGAATTAAAAAAATTCTGTTGAATTGACTACTATCTACACAGAATACAAAGATCCACGCGATGGGGAGGTTCCAGCCGCTTCTCTGCTGCATTTTTTTAAATAGCAAAGTGACGGTTTATTTTCGAGATTCGAAAGACATTTTAATTATCTTTTTAGTCGTATCAAAAATGTCACCATAAGCTTCAGAGATGTCTGCAGAGGGCTGAAATATTGTAGTCAACTTGGCTGTGATTTTTGCTATTTTAAGTTAAAGTGACTAGGTATTTAGATTAGTACAGGATTTTTCTAAAATGGGTATATTGTATAAACAATAAACATTTTAATAAATCGTCTAATGCAAGGTTGTTCGTTTTTTTGGAAAAATTGTGAAAATATGGGATTTTCGGAGGTTCTCAAAATTTTCAGTTAAGAATGCTTTCCGTTTGGTATAATTATGCTGTTTATTGACGTCCATTAGAGAAAGGAAGACCCAAATTTTTCTTTTAGCTTAAAAAACATGTAGCTTTCCATTTAAAATTAACGTAAATAGCTTGATCATCTCATCCCCTTTAATATATTTTTTTAATACTTTACAGTAAAACTATTTTTCAACAATTCGCCATTTTGACACATCCTGTCGGTGGCACTACTACTAGGTGCAGATTGATAAAATCAGGTGGCCCCTTCATACTCAATAACGCGATAAACATCTACAGGAACACACATCGCATTGATGTACATCTTTCAGTGGCATTTTTCCCGGGACCGAAAAACTAGATTAATTGCAATAACTCGAGAACCAGTGGAGGTATCTTACTGAAACTTGGTATGCGGTTTTGACGTACAAGTCGGTTGAAGGTGAGGGGCTGTCTTTGGGGAATTAAATTTAGGGGTGAATATGACAAAAATATGAAAACTTCATTTATATTGCATGTGGAGATCCGAAACCCGACACACATATTTCGATATCTGATTGGGGATGGCCTTTCTGCAAGATGGAACAGTTGGGGTGAAAACTAGAGGTTGAAACTTTGCAACTCGAAAAAACTCCTAAGTGTAGCTTGAAATTCAAGCCGTTCGATAAATCTCCATCAAAGGCCGAAAAAAGTTTGGGGCATCACTCCATTTCAACCCCCAAAATACAATCAATTGGCATATCGGAAATTTAACTCTTAAACCGCCTACTTACAACTAGAAGAGAATAAGTCGAGGAATAAGTTAACTTAAAAAAATTCATCCCCCCCCTCCCCAAACTCACCCCCTTTAATCTACAAACACAAGAAATTGTCTTGGAAGAAATTTAACCCCTAGACCACCTACGA
This sequence comes from Pycnomerus fuliginosus, assembly GCA_963924575.1. Lineage (NCBI taxonomy): Eukaryota > Metazoa > Arthropoda > Insecta > Coleoptera > Zopheridae > Pycnomerus > Pycnomerus fuliginosus. Next base: position 25,808,730 of record OZ004622.1, read on the forward strand.
CCGGAAGAGTTATATTGAAGGAAAAAAATTGCACCCCTGAAACTCACCCGGTTTAACTTTGGAGCAAAAAATTAACTTAGAGGAAATTTAGCACTTAAACTGTATACAACAGAAAGAGACTAAACGAACGAAAAAATTGCACCCCCGAAAAGCACCCCCTTCAGCCACCAAGACCGAATAATTGACATAGAGGAGGGCCTATTTACCATAACGGAAATAACGGCATTTTATATTATTAAAATAATCTATGTGCCCTTATAGATTCAAAAAAAGTCTTCATTGCTTTGTTGAAAAAGTAGAAAAAAATATTGAAAAACGGTGATTTTCATTAGTAATATGATAAGTCGTCTCTAGATTGCCGCGGGCTTGACGTCCGAATGGTTGAACTACGAATCAAAATGGTAGATTTGTTTAGGTCAAAAAGACGACGAGAGCTTGCTCGAGTCGTCTTTGGCCGAAAAAAATCTGCCATTGACGAGTAGTGAATCCATGAGGACTCAACAAGGCAATCAAGAGACTACGAATCATATTTTACAGATTAATTTTATAAATTAAAAGTATTGAAGTAGTTCCAAAGTAGGTTCGAATCTAGGTAGTGTAAAAATGTTGGATCATCGCTGTCAGTTATCAGTCACTTGTCAACTGAGTGTCACGTCACAAAATAGAAGTTAAATTATTTATTTTCAACAAGATTTAAACATTTATGTATGCCTAGGGCTGATTACGGCGATTGAATTTTATTCTAACCGCATTATAACATTCTTGGTATGAAATTTGGTAGAATACCTAAAACCTTACAATGGAGTACTTACTAGGTGAACTCTTGTTCGGGGGCATCTACCTACAATGAAAAGAATGAACGAAACAAAACTGGTATGAAGGATATAGGAAGCGAAGACCAATTAGACGCGACACAGGAAGACCGAAGGACACCGGGGAGAGTTTATTAGAAGAGATTTGCATTTCAAAAGTTGATAAATTGAAAAAATAACTAATAGCTCAAAAAGAGGAGGACCTGCTCATATCCAGTGTTTAAAGTAATGTTAAGTTCCTGTTGTTGGCTCGTGAGTTTTAGGAGAATGTTATAAAGTGCTACAAATTTACATTCCGGCGAGTGACTTTGGTGTTATTATACCAAGATACCACACAGTTTAAAATAACCCAACAATTTTCTGTACAAATCTGGTAACCGTATCTTTTTCTAAATCTGATAAAATGTTTACTTTGAGTATATTTTTACTTTTGCCATTTTTTAATGACAGTTGTGTTAAATGTCGTAGGATTACCGGTTGATTTGAACTACGACTGTCGTCTTACCACTGTGATCTAGAGTTGCTAGGTTACTGTGAACAAAATCTAGCTTTGGATTGGTTCAATACTTAATGTATAAAATAATCACTCTCATTTCAAACGCAACGATTTCACGCGGGCACGTGACGTGTTAGTGGCAGCATCAGAAAGTGGTAGGGATAAGGGGGTTTTGTTTCTGTTAACACCCCGGACAGCCTTTGTTGACCTTGACGACGTGCCAGTGGTTGAACTCCCACCACGCGTCCGTTCCACTGTGACGTAAACAAGCGGCGCTATTCAGCAACCGTTTTAAAAAGTCTATGGTTCTAAACGACTGGAATTTTCGTAAATTTTTTTCTTATCATAAAATTTAAAAATGACGCTTTTAAAAAAATATGGGTACCTACAATAATTTTCCATTCTACTTTTATTGCCGTCATTTCCGAGATTAGGTAAAAATGCTCAATGAAACTCACACGCACACCCTTCAACCCTCAAATATAAATAATTAACTAGGAGGGAATTTAACCACATGCTACTGACTTACTATGTTATTGGAGGATGCTAATTGAGCGCAAAAAATTGCATCTCCGAAATCCACCCCTTCAACCCCTGAACACAAAAAAATTATTAGGAGTAAATTTAACATTTGCTTAACCCTACGTAACCTCAACTTCAACATACAACAGGACTGTCAACTGTCAAGTTGACAAATCAGTGCGTTCGTGCGATACTCCGTTCGTACATAGACGATCGTATAAAGAGAGATGGATGGTTACGGACGCGCAAGTCTAACAAAGACGCGCAACCGCTCGGAACAAAAGAGAGTGACAGCTAGCACGCAATGGGAAATGTACCGCCTCCTGAGCTCAAGCACCAATTACGAAAAGCGCACTCTGCGCAAAAATAGGCTGCGCATGACGTCACAATTAGAAAAGAACAGTCTTATACTGAAAACCCTTATTGACACCTCATGATTCTTTATTCATGAAGCATATGCTTCGGCACTACTACTAGGTGCAGATTAAATCTGCACCCAATACCACTAAGCCCACATATGACTGTCAGATTTCGTTTTGGCTGATAATTTTAGTAGATAGTCCACGCCTTACGCCTCTCACGGCAAGGGCTACTAGCTCGGAAGAGTTCTCGATCACACGTTACCTAGTTACTCTACTATTACTACTATTACTCTACTATTCAATAATAAATATTTATTGCGGAAGTTTATGGATTATGTCCATAGACGAATCACATAATGTCGCTTAAACTCCGAATAAAATACAATATTTTATTTTCAAACAAAGAAAGAAAAAATTTTCTACTAACGTCTGTTACGCGTCACTTTGACACTTTGCAGCAACTGGGGGGTAAGCCGCTAACCGTATTTTGTACACCAGACATCCTCTGAAATCCCCGGACATCCCCCTGAAATCCTTGGACTTCCTCCTGGAATCCTTGGACTTCCTCCTGAAATCCTTGGACTTCCTCCTGAAATCCCCGGACTTCCCCCTAAATTGTACACCTGACATCCCCAGCGGTTTGCCCCCCTGCAGCAACAATGCCAATCATTGCAAATGAACTGTAAATAATCTTAAACTCCGGAGGAGTTTAAAACGTTGCATTAACAATGTTTCAAACTCATTCGGGGAGCTTAAGATTATTTATAAGCCGCTCAAATTTGGTGTCATAGAAATGACTGTTGTACCTTGCCAATAATGAAAATAATGCATGTCGAGTCTAGATTGCTCTATTCTGGGAATATCTTCTTTGCCACATTTTTGACGACTTAACGTTGATTTAACTATTTCTCGTTTACTACACCTGTGAAAGATGAACCTATTTGCAGGCTGTATTTACGGTAGAAATACGTCTTCTTCCTGACGCTTGGAGATGCTGCTGACTTCTTGGGTTGCCACCCTCATAAAGTTTTAAAAGTTATAAAACCAACGTTTCCCGTTAGTTTTTTAAAATTCAAACAACCCCCGACTTGAAATTATGTAGATTCTAAAGAATCGCGGAAGCGAGCAAATTTGTCACCTTTGAAGTGTGAAATTTGTGGAAATAAAGTAGTACATGTCCCATACTCTGCAGGTTTCGTCGACAACGAACCAGTTTGGAATCGGTTACGATGCCCCGAAACCCGTAACTTATGGGATATTCTCCTTGTAGACATTTATTCCTGCAAAAAGTACAGATGTAATTCGTTTTACTTGCGCGGACGTCTGACAAGATCTTGCTTTCCTTTTGTATTATTATGAAATATTGTTGGTCGTGTTTCAACACATTTGCGATGTAATTATAGCCGGAGTAATGCAGTTAGGGTAGCCTATATCCCAACTTGTTATTGTTTAATGGTTCACTGTAACATATCGAGCAATCCCTTTTGAAGTCCCGACATTTAATTAGAGTGGCTCCATCAAGCGCTCGCTTGCACCACTAAATTAGTTTGCCGATATCAATTTGGAAAAAGTATAGGGAAGAATTCACCCTCTCTAAAATACTTGTCCCGTATGTGAGGCGGCAGCGTTTCCTGTTTCGCTTGATTTCAAAGCTTTCAGATAACGGTTAGTGAAGTGGTGGCCGCCTCGAAACAGAAGATGTGATAGCTTTTAAATGATGAAGTCTATACAGTACCAATGTTTTGTTTATCATACCCATTCAACTCCCAACAATAATACCTACCTGTTCCCTGCACGATGGGTTTTACTATGTTTTCCCGCAAATTCTATTTTCCTCCTTTAAAGGGATGTTTTCTCAACCGTCACCCGGAAAACTACTAACGCCCAGAGTCCGGCAAAGAATAATAAAATACCTCGCCGAAAAGAAATTGAGAGTTAATATCCTTTTCTAATTTTACGCGCATACGAATCAACACGACAGATGTTATTTTTAAAACTTTCCACCTTCAATTTTTGGGCGTAAAAAGATAATGTATTGAAATAAACGCTTTTCACCCCCGCAAGAAGGGAGGGCATCAAATGCGCGTAGGTATATTGAGAGAATTTTTTCCACTTCCGGTTTAACCGGAAACGGCCTTAACTTTGTTTTTTCAAACGGAACTGTTTTTTCTGAGTTAGAAACATGAAACATGTATCATATAAGTAAGTACAGTCGAATTTGAGATAACACCAGATCTTCACGTTTTAAGATCTCAGGAACCCAAAAAAGTGGTTTTAAAAATGTGTCTATGTGTATGTACGTTTGTAAACAAGCCACAGCCAAAACTTCTAGACCGATTTGGCTGAAATTTGGTACGTAGACATTTGAAAAGCTTCTGGAGCCAATCATGCAACCATCAAAAATGCCATGTTGGCACATCATTATTTCAATTTTAAATGCAAACCCCCATTTTTCACGTCACCAATTCTGCCTTCAAATTCTGCTTCCAAAAATGTGTTTACTCTCAGTACACTTTTGACCAAAAACTAAAAAAAACTAAATTTTTATCAGACTTTAAAATAGCGGTACAGCTGCAGCAGAGCAGATCCACAGCTGATTTTTGAAGGGTACATCGAACATCGTGGCCGTGTAATTACCCAGCGGCCACACATACGCTTTTTCAACGTTAAAATCACGTTGAGGTGGTTGATTGCACGTTACGGTTGGAAAGGTGACGTTGAAATTTTGGTGAAATCAGACACGTCAATTTTTTGACTTCAAAATCACGTTATCGTATTGGACATTTTGTGATTATGACGTCTTTTAAAGGTAGATATTCGTTCGTTAAAATGACGTCTATTTGATCACATATAAAACACGTGTATAATGCGTCAAACTATATGTGTATGTGTTATTTTGAACATTACAACTACGTTACAATATTAACGTTCTTTAATCGTGTTTGAAGTAACGTTCAAATCACGACTTAAAGTGGAATATTTCTGACCAACGAACACTTTTGCACGTTGCATAAACGTTTCATCTGCAACGTTAAACTTTAGTCTGTTTAATCACGGCTTGAATGGTGCTGCAGTTCACCATTAAGTATGTGTGTAATTTTGAACGTTGTAGGTACGTTACAATATAAGCGTTCTTTAGTCGTGTTTAAAGTAACGTTTAAATCACGACTTAAAGTGGAATATTTCTAACCAACGGACACTTTTGCAAGTTGAATAAACGTTTCATCTGCAACGTTAAACTTTAGTCTTCTTATGCACGAGTTTACGACGTGTTAAAATGGTGCTGCAGTTCACCATTAAATATGGGTGTAATTTTGAACGTTATAAGATAAGTACGTTACAATATTAGCGTTCTTTAGTCGTGTTTAAAGTAACGTGCAAATCACGACTTAAAGCGGAATATTTCTATAACCAACGGACACGTTGAACAAACATTAAACTTATAACGTTATATTTGAGTTTCTATACATACGACTCAAAAACGTGTCGAAATATCCATGGCGTTCAACGTTTAATCAGTGTGTAGTTTTGAAGGTTATATAGGTACACGTTATAATATGAATGTGTTTTAGTCGTGTCTGAAATGACGAAATATATTTATAATTATAGCGGACACTTTTGCACGTTGAACACACGTTTTATTTGTAACGTCATATTTCAGTTTTTATATAGACGATTTAAAGACGTATCGAAATGGTGTAATATAATTTTGGACGTTATAAAAACGTTGTAATATTAAAGTTTTTTGGTCTTTTCTGAAATGACGTTGAAATTCCAACTTTCCTGTGCAGTTGCATTGAGGGAGTGTAGGTGGCGCTGATAGTTGAAATGAGCCGCTATTACTTAGCAAACCGTGTATAAGAGCTCTAGACAACATTCGTAAAATCATTCCAAAACATTATCCACAGGATAACCGATATTTATGGTAGTCACTTACTCACAGTACCTACAGATCTTCTCTCTCAGCGTCGACGTTGAGATGGAGATGCGGATAATTTTCTGTTTCGTCGAGGGGAGACGGGGAGTAATTGTCAATTATTATCATCAAGCGCATACGTTGAATTTTAGTCGAATCGTCTACGTCAAAGTGACGTTGAAGTGTCCTGGAAAGTAACGTTGAAAAGACGTTAATATTGTCTTGCCACCTATTTCCGGTACCGAGGAACACGTAAAAACACAACAAATTTTAAACGATTTTTAAGCGGACTGTTAGAAAAATGACGTGTATTTTGTAATTTTTTAACGTTTATCTGTTGACGTTAAAAGATAATGTAAAATAATGTACAATTAACGAGAAGGCGTTGAAAATCACGTTGATATCGCGGACACTTCAACGTCATTTTAACGTAAAAATCTGGTTTTTATTAACGTTTTTTCAACGTCCGTGTGCCCGCTGGGTGTAAGCTGAATTTGTTAGTCGTCGATGTACCCTTCGATTTTGCTTATTGGATTTCTGGCGCATGGGTCTTTTAGGTTTCATACGGCAACAAGCCAATAAAATGAAGATGTTGACACTAAAGAAAAAAGCCAACGGAAGATGTATATCAATGCGATGTATATCTCGGTAGACGTTTATCAAGTTAATGTGTATGTAGGGGCGGCTGGTCTTACTGGTGGAATCGGGTGCAGATTTTATCAATCAGCACCTAGTAGTAGTGCCTCCGCAGACGCACAGATGTGTCAAAAAAGCGAAATATTAAAAATTTCTTGTTGAAAATCATCCAATTAATCCAACCATACATTTAAAAGCTTTTGTATGGGTTGAAATACCTACTTATACCTACCTATTGCGAAGAAAACTTGAAAATTGAAAAAGGTAAGCTAAATTCCAAATGAGTTGAATTTATTACCGACGAAAAACGAAATTACGCGAATTTTGCAAAATTAGCAAATAGGGAATTCTAAAATCGTAAAGGGGGATGAAAAGTCAAAGGGTATAAAAATTAACTGTAGATAAGTAGAATTACAGAAAATAGCAGGAAAATAACCCAATTATGCAAATTCAGGGTTTTGGGGGGTCGAAATATTGCGAAGGGGGTCGAAAAGTAAAAAAATATAAACTAAATGAGTAAAATTTATTACCACGGAAAGACAAAATTGCGCTAATTTTACAAAATTAACGCTCGCGGGTTGAAAAATTATGAAGGGAAATGAAAAGTCAAGAGGGGTGAAAATTAACTGTAGTTAAGTAGAACTAGCGAAAATTACACGAAAAAGAGGGTTTTGAGGGTTTTGTGGGTGAAGTTAATTAAACTGGCTTTGAATTATCTACAGAGGAAGCACATAAAAACTCGAGAAAAGTTAAATAAAATGTAATTACTCCGCTTGCCAAGGGTAGGGGTTGTCAGTAGCCTAGGTGTTGGTATTAGATTGAAGACTCGTAAGACTTTTTGCAATGGTTGACGGAAATCTATCAAACCCCATGAATATATTTTACCATTTACCTGAAAAATTTTCCAGTTTCAACCCTTAAACTTTATCTCCCTTGTGAGATCATAATGAAAATTTGCCCAGCCGCCTACAGTGTCACTGTATATTGACACACCAAATTCAGCCTGCATAAGTTGAGTAGTTTTTGATTTCTTGTATTTTTGTGTTTCTGCATGTTCGGGGTTGTAGCGCCTTTAAGGGAGGTTTTATTGCACCACTTTATGGTTACAGGGGTTTATTTCTAACTTGTGTGTCGGGTTCCAGACCTCAACGTGCAACATATTTGAGTGGTTTTCGTATTTTTGTGATTTTCAACCCCCAAATTTCATCCCCCAAAATTGACACCCCCTCACCTTCAACAGACTTGATGGTAGAACTGGAAAACCAAGTTCCAGTAAGATACCTCCACTCGCTCTCGAGTTATACAATTAATAATAAAGTTCAAGCAACATATCTCAAGCATCCATACGAAAAACATTTTTATCTAATCCTTCTAAAAATCAAGAGGATCTATGTATGGCCATGATTGGATCAAACATTCCACTACATACGTTACGTAAGCCTAGATTTAAGATCTTTCTTGAAAAATATTGTCAAAAGAGCATCCCAGATGAAAGCTTTTTAAGAAAGAAAACCTTAGATTTATGTTACACCGAAACTATGTCCGAAATTAAGGCACGTTTGGATAACAAATTCATTTATTTTGTAGTAGACGAAACCACTGATGTATGCGGCCAGTATATAGCAAATTTATTTATTGGGACCTTATCCAAAAATGTTGCCACTAAACCTTATTTAATTGCTGTGAAACAATTGGAACAAACGAATAATGTAACTATCAGCAGGTTTATCCAAGAAAGTTTGACCAATATATTTTTACCAAATGCCATACCTTCCGATAAAATTGTATTGATGCTCAGTGATGCTGCGGCATACATGGTTAAAATAATTTAAAAGTGTTTTATCCTAACTTAATTCATTGCACTGCACTGCCCAGGGGATAAATAGGGTTGCAGAAGAAATCCGAAATCAGTTTCCATTAGTAAACGATTTAATTAATAATATGAAGAAGGTTTTTATCAAGGTTCCCTTAAGGGTCCAAGTATATCGGGAAGCACTACCAGATGTTCCGCTGCCTCCCAAACCAGTGGTAACATGCTGGGGCACGTGGCTCGAAGCGGCATTATTTTATTTTAAATATTTAGGTGAAATTAAAGTGATAATGTCAAAATTTGATAATGATTCTTCTGCTGCAATTAGAGAGACAAAAATATTTGAAATAATCCGAAAATAGGACAGAGCTTGAGTTTTATTAATAACAATTACCAATTAATTATGGAGAAAATCGCACTATACTAAGCATTAGCCAATAGAAAAATTGATTTCTGTGTGTTTTCCATGGCAACTCGAGGATTTCCTGGAAATTTTTGATACCTACCTAAACCAACCTAAACGAAATTAATAAGTGGAAATTTTTATGTCAAATTAAATGTCAAAAATCATTTCTATTCAGCTTCTGCGGCTGTATCGTTGCTATTTTCTTACCGAATCTGAATTCGAGCATTAATTCATTTCCTGCAAATTTTAGTCGTGCATCCCAACAACGTAATCGGGCCCTCGTGTTCCACTCGGGCCGATTAATACGTTGTTGGGATGCACTCCAAAAATTTCCGGCTCTTATGAGATTATAAGTGACAATTTCAAAATTAGAAAAACAACAAGTTTTGTTGTCCGGATCAGTACAATTGGTGGAAGATTTAAAGCTGATTGTTAATAAAGCACACGGAGCTATTGGCCAATCGATATCAAAAAAATTGAAGGATGTGCTCCAAAAAAATGAAGGGTTTACCACTTTAACACTTGCTTCAAGAGCTTTTGATGGTGAATTTTCTGATGAGTTAACAAAATATATTCTTCGCTAAAATACGCCTCCATTACTTCTGTCGACGTAGAGCGTAGTTTCTCCATCTATAAACACCCATTAGCCTATATTCTGTAAGCAAAACGTTAACTTTTCAACGGCTGTTAAGTTTCAGATGCAAGTATTTTTGCATTTGCTTAAAAATTAACAGCCGTTAAAAAGTTAGCGTTTTGCTTACAGAATATAGGCTATTGTCTGACAGAAGACAATCATTTAAGGTGTCCAATTTAGAAAAAGATTTAATTTTAAATGTAAATGAAAATATTTGTACTTAATAGATTGTAGATTTTTGTAAATATTTTGTAAGTTGTGTTTTTAAATACTTTAGGTTAATAAATTTATATTAAAAAACCAAAAAAAGCCTTTTTTATTGCGCATATTTCACTGTTGCCTATTTTGAATATTTTGGCGATTTCGCTGCCTATTTTGCAAAAAATGGCTGCCTATATGCGCATATTTCTTAATTTTTTTCCTGCCTATATTTCGAGCTTTAGTAATTAGTGTTTCCACTCTTGTACGTCTCTTTCTATCTTAAGACGTCATGCGCGCAAGTGTCAGAGGTTCCTGAGACCTCAAATCTTGAAGATCTGGTGCTATCTCAAATTCGAAAATTTTAGTGATTGCAGTAACCTCCTTTTTTAAGTGGTGAAGTGGAGTGGTTAAGTTAAAAACTTATTTAGCTGCGAATATTGCAATGTTAATAGCGATTTTCTGATTATGAAATGGAAGAGAAATAGCTTTTAAAATCTACCACTCTATAACCCGTCTTTAAAGCTATACAGCTAGACGGAATGAGTTAAGCTGTCTAGTTTTCCCAAAAAAAAATCGCTACTCCTCCAGAGAAAATCAACGTCTTTCTGACATACATATCAGCGAGCTTTCGATTGAACCAACAAGATGTGATTTATTTCGCATTAAAAAATAATCTCCCCGCGTGCTGTTGGGTAAGTCTCCCTCCTTTCAGTTGCAGTATCGATCGTTGAAGAAAGAAACGTAGTGAAAACGAGGACCAAAGCCCCATAATCTGTAATAATTTGTTAATTACAAACCCAGTGCGGCGTCATGTAACTAGATTTAAAAGCGACGACGCTTAAGCAGTCGGCCGCATCTTGGTAATCAGATATTTGCTTGCCCCCCGGCATTTATTTATAATTACTTCTAGGTCTTATATCGTCCCCAGGCATACACCAATGCGCCACGAAATAATATACTTTAATAAATTATTATACCTATCGTAGTTATATCGTTTCTACACGTCGAATTCTGCACAGCGACGATTTAGGATGTTCCGCTTTTTACTGCGATACGCTTATCGAATGACAGTAATAAGCTACCTACTGACTGGAGGAAATCGTTACGAGTTCTGATGTTCACTCCGTTCTACATAACCCTGTCTGTTGCATCGGTTTTCTGCCCTAAGTAATAATAATAATTGTCTTTTGTTGTAAACCAGAGGGTGTAAAGGATTCTAGGCACATCCCCTTTCTTTATTTATGAATCGGTATGAAAGAAATTTGGGCTGTACATAACATTTGCCCCAGTTATTTGACTATTTGAACAACAAAATTTTAATGGCACGTCGAGTTTTTACCGGATGCTGACATAGTTACATTTCCGTTGCATTTCGCTATGTCTTTAATTGTTTTGAGTTCGTTCTGGTACCTTTCCTTGTTCAGAGGAAAATTCAGAAGGCGAAGTGCCAAAAAGTAAAAACTCGTCTTCTTGTGTTGTGCACAATGTTGGGAGTCTGCCGAAAGATAGCGGTTTGAATATGAGCATTTGTTCTAATCATTAAAAGGGAGTTTGTTCTCTTTTCCAACTTCATGAGTAAGTTTAATATCTACTCGGAAAAATTGAATGTAATTTTGAAGTGAAGTCTTCTAAACTGGACTGACTGGGGCTAAAACAGCAAAAATGTCATCCACATATCTAAATTACACCCTCGGAGTCATGCATGACTCTATCTCGAAGATGCTCATGAATAGTTCTGCCAGGAATGGGGAAAGGGGGTAATATCAAAAGAAACCAGTAGGTATTTCATCTGTTTTTGACTGTTTTTGCTGATAAACTCCAACGAGTTCTTGACCGAGAAACTGAGTTGTTTGACAGATAAATTACAAAATCTTTGACCAACCATTTTGGCAGCAAATAAGTTGGTGAACCTATAGCTAAAACGAGTGGTCTTACACTTTTACCAGGTTTGTAGATGTTTGGTAGGCAGTACAAAGGAAGACATGAACTTTTTTTTTATTACGCCTAGTGTTTAATTCATGGTTTCACGATTTTCTTCACCGTTTTGGAGAAATTAATTAATAAAAATCGGCGATGAGGTCATTTATCCGGATCTAGCATAGGTGTTAGGTATTAGATCAGGCGTCAGACGGGAATTTATAGTCCAATCCGAAAAAAATTCGGAGAAAGCTGGAAATTGTTTTAATCGACTTATTATAAGTCTGTTACGACTGTACTAAGTTATTACTTATCACCCTCCAGCGAGGTCTGCGTTCCGCAAAGCAGTGGCTTTTTTACGACAAATCTTAATATAATCTAAATTATTCAAAGCAAAATTCTCTTTGAAAAAGGTTCTGAGAAAAAATTTCCATGATAAATATAGTATTTTCATAAAAACTTCCGTTGCACGTCATCAACAGAATTTTCGATTTGTACATTTATCTGAAGAACCTCCGAGAGCTCCTCAGATACATGTGCAAATCGTAGACGTTTATTAATGACGTGCAACGGAAGTTTTATTGATATGACTATACTTTCCGGGCTACAGCCCCTAGAAAACAATTATTTTTACGAAAATACCTGAATGCGGGTACTTCCTTCGTACAAGCTATGACAAAATTCTGCCAAGAAACTTGCAGAACGAGTTCTATGAATCGAAGTAAGAAAGAATTGAAGAGAAATCATTTTCTATAAAATGTGTCCTAAGGGTGATACATGCCCCTAAAGGTTTAAAAGAGAAAATTGAATTTCCCTGGAAACGTAAAGTCGCAGGAAAATGAAATTCACAGGTTACGTTACTGACGTCAACACAGTTTTTGACAATACATATATTTTTTTTAAATTGTACATAGGCTTTTGGGGGTATAGCCCCCTTAGACGGCCTTTTATAGAAAAAGTCTGCTATTGAAATCTTACTCATTTTTCCTCCTAGAATCCGTCTCGCAAGTTTGTTAGAAAAATTTTTGTATTTTTGTACACTCTGTATAATGGGCATTTATATTACCCGTAATTGCAACATTGCAATCATTGTACGATTGTGACATGTAACTGACAATTGGCACTACAACCGACAATTGTCACTTGCAACCAACAATTGTCACTTGTAACTGGCAGGCGCTTCGAACTGCTTCAGTGACGTACGCAGGAATTAGTCATGAAAAGGGGGGGAGTGTCAAAAGAATTTTTAAGGGCGCTGGGATTTAAACAAGAAAATATAACATAACGATTAAATAATATAGAATCGTCTAACAATAAACAAAAAATAACGCAAGTTCTTGATAAAGTTGAATAAAAATAAAACTAGAAATAACAAATAAGTCGCAATAATGTTGAACGCAAAAAATCATTGTCATTACAGTTCACAAAAATTTGCTGTTGCCTTTAACCATTTTTATACGAGCTGCACCAAATTTCTTTTTACGAATTGGATGCATGGTCGATATTCTCAAATTCAATATCTTTATCAGTTATATTTTCGTAAAATTTGTCAAAACAGTTAAATAAGAATTGTAGGTTGTGGGAATCACAATGCGCAATGCCTTCACAGTGAGGTACGCTTGAGCTTGAGGTGGCCTACAATTTCTATGGAATAATTCCCATACTTTACCCGCCCCGAGGAATATTGAAGAAGATTTTTTTTTTATTGAAAAAGTGGTTTGTGGCGTTGAGCCGGCACCGCTTGAAGGGCGGGGGGGAGCTTGAGCCCCCCTAGCTCCCCCCTGGGGACGCTTGGTCCACTTACATAGTTTTAACTTGTAAAGGTACCTAAAAAAATCTTTAATTAATCTTTAATTAATTGTTCCTGTGGGAACATGTTTTAAAATCTAAGCCTCATCCGTCATGCTGATATACATGTTGTGTTTTTTAAGAAAAATATGTGAAAATGCTCATTATACAGGGGCTAAAAAAAACAAAAATGTTGCTAACAAACTTGTGGGACGGATTCTAGGAAGGAAAATGAGTAAGATTTGTAAAGCAGACTTTTTTCTATAAAAAGCCTTCTAAGGGGACTATAGGTAACCCCCAAAAGCCCCTGTCCAATTGAAAAAAATATATACCGGGTGTGTCAGAATGGGTGTCGCGCCCTCATATCTTGAAAAGTACGAAAGTTACCGATTTGAAATTTTGCAAACGTTAATGTCAGGTAAATACTGATTTAGGGAAATCCAGTTTTTACGAAAACTTTGTTATTTCCACCACGTATTAGAGTGAGAAGAAAATATTTTCATCTACCTATCACTTCCGGTTATACCGGAAGTGGAAGCCATTTTCATCATTTTAAATGGAGATGACCTTTTTCTCTTTTACGGTGGAAACCGCCACTGAATTGTGAGTTCATTCGACCTAGGTTATGAAGCTAACTGTCATAAAGTTTACAGGAAAATCAAAATCGATTTGAATATCTTTGGATGTAATAAAGATATTGAATTGAAATAAACGCTGACCAATCCCGCACTCAGGGGAACACTTACGCGTATAGTATAGAGGAAATTTTTTCCACTTCCGGTTTAACCGGAAATGACCTAAACATTGTTTTTTCAAATGGAATGACACCTTTTTCTCAACGGATTCGGAATTACGATTTTTTCTGAGCTAGAAACATGCATTCACGACCACCCTAGATTTTCAAAAACGCAAAAACACGTCTACTTTAATTTTTTAGTACAAATTCATCATTTTCCTTTTTTGAGATTTTGATAGATTGTGAGGTAAGAGAAAATTTCATAGAAATAAGAGAAATCATAAAACGAAATTGCTCAGGTAAATTTGCGTCAAAAAAACTTGCGTTTTTCGCAGCACTGGATTGGTGTTGGATGTATCATAAGTGGGGGGTTGTCGTTTGAAATTTTAAAGTTAGAGTTCGCGAGGGTTAGAGAGTGCGTTGCAGAATTTCACCAAGCAGCGATCTCTCCTTACTCGAGTCAGAGAGGGGAAAATCTAGGTGGCTGCTTTTCAGTGGGCCACTGTGTATATGTCCACCAACATAGCTCCACTGGACCCAAGTAGCACAAGTGGTATAAAATACGTATAATAAACATGTTACCTTTTTGTATATAACACGTATGCGCCCATTCAAAATATGCAGTAATGTCCGCTGGAATAACGTATATTTAATGTAGTTCATAAATGTATTTGATGCTACCAAAATTATCCGTTACGAATCTACTGATAAATTCGTAAATTTAATGTAGCCCATAAACGTATTTTTGTTACCAGAATTTATAGCGTTGACACCAATCAGCAGTGGTAGTGCAGAAAACCAGCGCCATCACTGGGTTGACACTAGGACTGACCGATTGTAATAACTAATAACGAACTCATACGGTTATAAGACGTATATCGTATGTGCCTTTAAGTGAGATACGAAATTCGTTTCATTAATAGACGTAAAGGATGTTTATTATGCGTCTTCAATCTATTTCAAGTTGTTATACGCATATATTTCGCATCAAATGAAGTACGTATTAAAGTATTTGAAAGACATATAGTATATTTAGTTATTTATACGTCTTATTGTTGAATATCAATTACGTATTCTATAAGTACAAACATTTTAATTTGTCAAAATTAGGTCGTCTATATACGTTTTTTTCGCGTATAGCCAAATTCGTATTTCTTCAGAATGATAAGGACGTATTTTTCTCGTCTATAAATGGTTGGCGTTAAATTAGGTTTATTAAATACGTTTTAATATAATTTATCAAATACTATAACCATTTATATACCAGTTCTTCGCATAAAATAGTGTTACTTGAGGAGTTTCTGTCCGACTTTATCCTATTTTTGGTTAATAAAAACGGCGTTTTCACAGAATCGCTTGTTACTTCAGAACCTATTGACAGTATTTTTGAAAACTTTAGCTTAGGAAAATTGGAAATTGTCTAAAACATAGTGAATTTAGAAATGAGCAGGGTCTGGCGATAAAAATTACGTTTAAACGAACCATCAGAGAGCCGGTAAAAAAACAAGACCCGATATTCAATGCTCCTGAAGCGAAACGAAGTAATGGATTCATGTTATTCCCAGCGTTTTTTTGGGTACTATTAGGTACCTACCCAACATTACACTCCCCTTCGGAAATGTAAATACTCTGTATTAGCGTCACATGAACGTTGCTAAACTCAATCTTGCGAAACTCCATTAAAATTGATAGGTATGTAGATTTTTCGGAAGCGAGATTCAACAACGTCAAGGCAGGGCGAAAATTTAGTCACGTGTCGGTGGCGATTGTGCCGATGAAATTCAAAAGCGAATTAATTAAGGCGTATTACAATATTGAAATCCAGTTGAACGAAAGCGTCCCTCAAAATTTGATCAGAGACATCAAACGATCGTGTCGAAAATTTTGTATCGATTCGGCAGTAAATAGCTTCACTTAATTAATATAAAGCACTAGTCAAGCTGGAACCGTTTCAACAATATGAATTTACGGTCACACTAATCTTTGGTTTAATTAATATATCACCTGTGTGTATGAAAACTTAATTCCGGTTACATTATTTCAACAAAAACAAAAAGCTCCCGGTATCAAACACGAAAGTTTGTTGTACTAAGTAAATAAATTTAGGAGCGCTTCCAGCAAAAATTATTCTTCAACTTTTCATAAGAAGTTTATCTTTCATTTCGTATTTATTCCGAAATGCAATAACGAGTCTTTCTCAAGTAATTACCAAGTACTACAACGAGAAACAAATTTGTTTCTCGTTTAATTGAGTATCACTCGTGCCTCATATTTAAACGTTTCGGCCAAATTAAACATTTCTCTAAAATTATATTTAGCCAACGATTAGTATCATTAATCAGAAACCTCCTCGGAGCGAGTGTATTAAACAAATTTATTTTATTAGGATAAAAGCTTCCTGGATTATTCTTCAAGTAATAGTTTACTTTGTAATTACTAATCCTTTTTCCAAAAACAATAAACGTCAAAATTAACTAAAGCCAACTAATTGCCCAAGAATTCGTAAAGCTCTTTAACTTAAAACAACAAATCACCTCAGTTAATCACTACTGAATGAAATTACCTGCAAATGAGGGTCACTAATTATATTTCATCATAATTAATTTGCTGTGAAATTATTGGGGTTAAATGAATTAAAGCTGATAGAATGTTCTGCTGAATTCTTCGTGATAGCAACAATGTGATTTCAGTTGCGAAAGTGACAATAACATTGAGTGCTAGAGCGCATTAACGCGGTCATTGGAGAGATTTAAAACTCTTCCGGGCAATAGGTAATGCCTTTTTATTTTGGGATAGCGCTTTTATTGCTCCCATGATAATTCTCAGACTGAAATATGAATCCTGGGATTTGAAAATTTCCATTAGATTTTTATATGCAAGCCACGTAACATTTTACGCTTTTGAAATTTTAGAGAATTTGATCTGATTTGAAGTACCTATCGGCTTTTATTAAAGGGTTACATCATTATCAATAAGAAAACGTAAAAGAATCTAATCTATGAAACTAGTGTAACAGTTTATTTTTTATGCTTCTGTCTATACCATCTAAGAAGAAGACGATGATTTATATTTAGTCGCAATTTTCGCCAAAATTGAACCAGGGGGACGTGTATTAGGGGTTGAAACTCGAAAACTTTCTAGAACTAAAATTAAAGCAGCCACCGCAGCTAGCCAAATTCTATTCATGCCTCAACCCCTTGCCTATTTACCAGTTCCAACATTCATACTTCAAACGTCAAAAAAACTGCGCCAGTGCGCCTTAATGACATTTTTGACAACGTTAGAGTGATATTTTTATGCCACTGCAATTAAGTACTTTATTTTTACTCCGGCGGCGATGAAGTACGTTATTTTTACTCCGGCGGCGGATAATAGTTATTTGTTTAACAAGGCAAAAAAATTGCAGATTTAATGCCGCGGCAGAAGTTTCATAGCCGAGGCTAGGAATCCAGCCAAGGCAATAAATCTGTTTTTTTGTAGTGTTCAACACATAATTTTTTCGCCGATTGTCATTTGAAAAGTGCATTGTTACTGCCTCGGCAGAAAAAATCGATTTTACTGCCTAGGCAGTAAACGGTCGCATTTTACTGCCTCTTCGCAAAAGAGGCAGTAAAAATGCACTTTTAATGACTACTTTAGTGACGTTCTTCTTTCACACCACCTTGTGAATCTTCGCTAACCGCATCCCTTAGCAAACTAAGCTTATTCTTAAAAATTTCAGTAGGTAATAATTTAATCAAAAATATCCACTTTAAGGAATTTTCTGCGTTTGAAGAAAAAATAGCACAAATGTTATTCCGAGTGTGTGGCTCAGCTGGATTTGTCCAGCCTTGCCACACAAAGTACCACTTTTACCACTAATAACATAATATACTATTTTTTATTAACCATAAAGGAAGAGGCCACCAAAATACCAAGGGTTTAATTGACGACTTTGCGCAATTTTCATCCCTGCACTGTTTTGGAGAAAATAATTAATGAAAAGCGATGATGACGTCACTTATACGGGTGTAGGGGAGAGTGGGGAAAGGTGGTCCGCTAAGCGTTTGATGGGTTGTGGCATTAATATTAAAGAGTTAGTAATAAAAAATGATTTCAATTTATGTGCAAACCCCCATTTTTCGCATCACCTTATGAAAGCTCTTCGAATTCTGCTTCTGAAAATGTATTCTCGGTGCCCTTTTGGCCAATAAACGGTGCCGTGAAAAAAAACCTACGCCTAACTGTACATTTTTATTACCGGATGTGATAGCTGATTTTTTTTTAGCCTTAACGCCTCTCGTTTTACTGACAAAAGGGCGCCTTTTTGAATTTATTTAACAAAAAAGCATATTCTTACTACCGAATTCGATAACTGTTGCATTGCCGGATCTAAAATCTTGGTGCCATTTTTTCGAAAAACGTCATGTTAGGGGTGAAAAACATTTAAATTTATATTTATTTTAGTAAATGAGCTCCAAGTGTTTGTTTTTTGATCTTGTGATCTTTTAAATTGTCAAAGAATTTGACTGTTTCACCACAAAGAGCATGAAAATTAGATTTTGATATATGATTATGATTATGATCACTCTCTTCGTTCAAGCTTGCACGAACATAGCCTTCATGATGTGATTGTAAATTTTATTTCATCGTCAAATACTTGCAACATCCCTATTTTAACCTCCAAACCCCATCACAATTTTAAAAAAATGGGAGGTTACTGCAATCACTAAAATTTTCGAATTTGAGATAGCACCAGATCTCCACGTTTTGACGTCTCAGGAACCCAGAAAAGTGGTTTTAACCTCCCCAACTCCAACAAAATTTTAAAAAAATGGGAGGTTACTGCAATCACTAAAATTTTCGAATTCGAGATAGCACCAGATCTTCACGTTTTGAGGTCTCAGGAACCCGAAAAAGCGGTTTTCAAAATGTGTCTGTGTGTGTGTACGTACGTATGTACGTACGTATGTACGTACGTACGTACGTACGTACGTACGTACGTACGTTTGTAAACACGCCACAGCCAAAACTACTAGACCGATTTGTCTGAAATTTGGTGCGTAGGCATCTCATAACCCAACTTAGATCTGAAAAGCTTTTGGAGCCAATCGTGCAACTAGAAATGCCATTTTGGCACATCAACTTTTAAATTTTAAATGCAAACCCCCATTTTTCACGTCACGATAGGAAAGGCCTTCAAATTCTGCTTCTAAAAATGCATTCATTCTTAGTGCCCTTTTGACCAAAAATTTAAAAAAAAATGATTTTTAGCGGACTTTTAAATCGCGGTACAGCCCAAGCCCCTGAACCGATTTGGCTGAAATTTTGCACATAGACATTGTATTGCACGTCGAAGAGCTGAACAAATTTTGGATTCAATCGGCCCACGGAAAGTGCCGTTTTGGCACACCAATTTCCAACTTTAAAATTATTCACTCATTTAACCATCCAAAACAAGTTTTTGAAAGATTTATTGTCACAATCAGAAAGGTCTTCAAATTCTGGTTTTAAATAAGACAAAATTCGTTCGCATTTAGTGCTCTTTTGGTCAAAAAATCGAAATTTTGTAGTACCACTAAAGATACATTATAGCCCAGATTAGTGAATCGATTTGGCTGAAATTTGCTACATGGAGATTGGGTGACCCGTTAAAGACCTGAAAGGCTTTTGGAAGCAATTGGTCCACGGGAAGTGCTATTTAAGCATATCAACTTTAAATTTTAAAGCAAGGCCTCCTTTTTTATGTCGCTATTAGAAAGACGATCAAATTCTGGTTCTAAAAATGTATTCACAGTTTCTGCCATTTCAGTGGAAAATAGAGAAAAAATTCTTTCTCATTAAAAGGGAGCGGGCTGACAGTGGATGACAAATTCTGTTGAATTGACTACTATCTACATAGAATACAAAGATCCACGCGATGGGGAGGTTCCAGCCGCTTCTCTGCTGCATTTTTTAAAATGTGTCTGTGTCTATGTTCGTACGTACGTACGACGTACGTACGTTTGTAAACACGCCACAGCCCAAACTGCTCGACCGATTTGGCTGAAATTTGGTACGTAGGCATCTCATAACCCAACTTAGATCTGAAAAGTTTTTGGAGCCAATCGTGCAACCGGAAATGCCATTTTGGCACATCAACTTTTAAATTTTAAATGCAAACCCCCATTTTTCACGTCACCATAAGAAAGACCTTCAAATTCTGCTTCTAAAAATGTATTCATTCTTAGTGCCCTTTTGACCAAAAATTTAAAAAAAATTGATTTTTATCAGACTTTAAAATCGCGGTACAGCCCAAGCCCCTGAATCGATTTGGCTGAAATTTTGCACATAGGGATTGTATTACACCTCGAAAAGCTGAATAAATTTTGGATCCAATCGGCCCACGGAAACTGCCGTTTTGGCACACCAATTTGAAACTTTAAAATTATTCACTCATTTAACCATCAAAAACAAGTTTTTGAAAGATTTATTGTCACCATCAGAAGGGTCTTCAAATTTTGGTTTTAAATAGGACAAAATTAATTCGCATTTAGCGCCGTTTGGTTCAAAAAATCGAAATTTTATAATAACAGTAAAAACACATTATAGCCCAAATTACTGAATCGATTTGGCTGAAATTTGGTACATGGAGATTAGGTGACCCGTTGAAGACCTGAAAGGCTTTTGGGAGCAATTGGCCCACGGGAACTGCCATTTAAGCATATCAACTTAAAATTATAAAAACAAGGCCTTCTTTTTTATGTCGCCATTAGAAAGACGATCAAATTCTGGTTCTAAAAATGTACTCACAGTTTCTGCCATTTCAGTGGGAAATAGAGAAAAAATTCTTTCTCATTAAAAGGGAGCAGGCTGACAGTGGATGACATAAAGTGGCAGTTATTGTCAAAAAGGTGGCAAAAGATTAACCTTAAAAGGAACATATTCTCAAATGTGATGGGTGATGTACGAGGTGATGTCGGTATTTGTCAGAAAATTGCGAAATTAGTCACAGACATCAGACGATAAGGATAAAAAAAAATCTGTTGAATTGACTACTATCTACACAGAATACAAAGATCCACGCGATGGGGAGGTTCCAGCCGCTTCTCTGCTGCATTTTTTATTCAGAATGTGATAAATGCTAACCACGTAACCTAGATATTACTTAATTTCAAATTTTAAGCCCCCATCGCCTGAAGATGGCCTAATTTTATTTGAAAGGCCGAAACGTAACATGTGTGCCAAGAAGACTGAAATTTTTCTCTTCTCATTGAAGGCTCTTGAACTGGAATGGATTTACCTCACATTGGAGGGTACTTCAAAAATTCACTGTGCCCTTTCTAGCATGAGGTGAAAAATGTCTGCTTACTACCCAAAGGACATATTTCTAGGACCTTCCACACATGCCCAAAAATTACCTTTAAAATTGCCCTTTTGACATATCACTTCATATAATAATGTGGATTTCTCAATTAGTGGCCAACACACTAGGCTATAGGTAGTACTTTCATAAAGCAGTTTAGCCTCATAAATTCCATAGACCAAAGAAAACTTCTTCTAAAATAATTCAGTTAATAATTCACGATTGTTTAACATCATCAGAAAGCTTAAGCTTTGTTATTTAATTAAGTATTTTGCACATCCATGCAGCTTGCCAATTAGCAGGAGAATTATTTAATAAACTCTTGTTTTCATCTAAAATTTTCCGGGAAAATGAAATTCTAGGGTAGTTTATATTAGTTGTACACCTTTTACTTGATGTCAGCAATACGAGGACATTTTTTGAAGATTATTGGTCACCATGATTTTTTTGGATTAGCAAGTTTTTAGTGGAATGACGCTATAGCTGTGCAATAATTGCTTCTGCACATAGACTTGACTGAGCGGTTGAAGGACCTGTCACGTTAGTGGCATATGCAAGAAAATTATTGCAAGATTTTTTACCTCTTTATCACATGATACTCGATCAACAAATCACGATGTTGGATTTTTCAAAATTGAACCAATCCAAGTGTTTTATACTGATTAATTGCACAGTGCTGTTTTTATTATTAAATTGAAGCTAGCTTTTTGAGAAACGTCAAACAGATGTCAAGTACAAAAAATGGGCAGCTACGGAAGCTTCTGGATACTCCCCACTTGGTGAATGATCCAATCCTATCACCAAAATCAAGTAAATTCAACAATTTCCTATGATTTCCGGTGATTTTTCTAAATTTTACGATCTTTGCCAAAAGGGCAATAAGTTTGAAAACATTTTTGAAAACGAGATTTGAAGACATGCTCTTTTGACAAAAAATCCTGAAGGACGAGCTTCCATATACCTCTCTAGTGGCTAGTTTTTCAAAATTAATCAGATTAGTAAGAGGATTGGTTATAGGAAAAGCTTTTTGGCTTTGTTCTTTAATTCATAAATTCTGTTGCAAGTATAATAATGATATATTTTTAAAAAAATGACAATTCTAAGTTTTTGGCGAATATCTGAACCAAGCCAAATATCTTTGATTTGATTTCAATTCAAATTCCTATTCCTGTTCCAGTTGAAGTGACATGCTGTATATCTACATGCGTTTTAAAGTTTGTTGATTCTATAATTATGTTATTCATTATACCAGATGTAAGTATTATCGACACGCGACCATAGGCAAATGACATGGAACATTTAATACAATTTTTTTTCCTGCTCCCTAAAATTTACTATTAGTTTTAGCTAATCCACGCTAATCCACTTCTGGAATAAATTTTGGGAGCAGGAAAAAAATATAATTAATTTTTCCATGTTATTTGCCTTTGGTCGCGGTCCAGAGTGTACTCATTTTTTTTATTACATTCATATATTTACATTGACGAATCGATTCTACAACTTGAAGTGCTCTCTATGAATAAATTGTTATTATTATTATGACTTTTTTTGCCATTTAAGCTTCTAACTGGAGTCGGTAAAGATCGTACAGAACAATAGAAAATTCTCTAAGCTACTTTTAATTTAAATTGTTAATAGATTAGGGATCGGGATGGTGCTATGGAGGCTAGAATTTATGAATTGAAACTGTCAAACCATACACATTACCTAATAATAAATGGTGTTCCAGAAAAAACCGAACGATTTATTTTTGGATACAGCTTGGTTATTATTGAACCGATTTTGCTCAATTTTGTACCGGACGTAGTCAAAAGATGACGCTTTTAGGGTCAGTCATCATTTTTCAGTTGGCGCTACCAACAAATTTTTTGATGGCATTTATTACAAGGCCATTTTTTGATTGGCTGGAGTTAAAACATCTGTGAACCGTTCAAAATAAAAATAGTGTAAGGTTAAAGCTGATGCTTTTCTCTTCCAAAGCAACTTTATAAAATTTTATTCTGAACGTGCTTGAATAATTTACAATTTTTTTTGTGATGTTCTTTTTTAAAACATGGATTTTTAAAATTTATTATCTATCTCTCTACCGATCTTGGCAAAATTTTCCGGATCTTTAGCGATACTATAAATCTTTCACAAAATAACGTTGCTTTACAGGTATTAACTCAAGTGCTGCAGTTACGAAGTATTAAAAATAACCTTTTTCCAAGATTGGTAGCAACATAAAAAATAGACCTTAAAAAATCCGTGTTTAACAGTACCGCAAAATAAATTGTAATAGTAATTTACAATACAAGTAACGTTATTAGGGTTTTTACATTACGAGGGAATATATTTGAAGAACGCGCGACGGAGGAGCGAGTGATTTAAAATTCCCGAGTAATGTAGAAACTTAATAACGTTACGTGTGTTGTAACACGTTTTATTTTGTCCTAAATATTTAAAAAATGTTAAAATGAATTTGGATGACACATCTTACCTTTCATAATGGATACCCTGCGGTATCCTAGAAATTCGTTTATTTCACTTTGTTATTTGACAGAACTCTGAGTGCTGTTAAGTGTGTCTTAACACAACCCGTTACCAAGGAGTTATTCATAGTATAACATTATAGGATAAAATAAAAAAATAAAGAACGCCCAGAACAGAATAAGATTTTATAAGGTTCTTTTGGAAGAGAAAAGCATTAGCTTTCATCCTACACAAATTTCATTTTGATCGGTACACAAACGATTGAGCTGTCCAGCCAATCAAAAAATTACTTTGTAAAATATTAGTGGCGCCATCTGGAAAATGATTGTCAATTGTTAAAGCCTCATCTTTTGGCTACGTACTATACAAAATTTGGGAAAATCGGTAAAATAATATTAAAGTTATAACCAAAAATAATCCGTTCGGTTTTTTTTGGGACACCCGTTATAATTTCATTGGGAATATCGTATTATCTTCTTAAAGAGCGACTGATTGAGAATTGTTGAACCAATCCACAAAGGCAAAAGTTATGATTTCGGAGCCAGCAATTCAAAGTTTTTTTCATTAATTATTTTTACCCCCAAAACACTGAAAAGCATGGGCGAAAGTTAGAACATTAATTAGAAATTGTTATTACTTATACCCAATTCTTCTCTTTTCAACCCTTAACTGAAATATAAAGGAATGGACTAAAGCAAAAGATATAACGTATTATAAATTCTTATTACACATACGCAATGCTCACTTGAAAAATAGCATGGACTACCCTATGAACCCGTTTTACCATAATGCTTCCGTACAATGTTAACTTGGCTCAGTAGACACTGAGAAGAAAGCTTGAAGAAAATCCAAGATAACATTGAAATTATTGCGAACGTTAAACCTTAAAAAAATTGACTTTTTTCCAGTTTTTGATTGAGGAATTAATGATCTAATGCAGTCACTAATGTAGACTCAGTCTTTTGCACCCTACCGATTAAAAATCGACTTTGCGTTCCTTGGAAATAAATATTCTTGAAACAATTACTTAGCGAAACTAAAGTCCAATGCAATCGGGAGTTAATTGTTAGAAGGCAACCGACCAAATTCTAAGTTCGACTTCAATTTGATTCCACACTTCATTTGGAGCAGAACCGTCTGAACGCTAATTGACCGCTTTCAAGATTACAACCAACTACTTTTGATCATATCAGAAAAATAAAACGCTTCTTGATTTGTTCTACAATTTATAATATTAATTTATGTTAATGTTAATTCATGTAAATATTTATACATTTCATTTAGAACGTTTCAAATAAATGATAAATCTTAAAGCTTGGGTTAATATGCTTGAAAATGGTGGAGGCGCCGGGATAGCCTGCAGTATTTAACACGATATTGTAGGCAGGTTGATAGGTCGATGGATTTTGACGTCTGTACTAATTTAAAATGCGTCACTCCAACTATAAATTAAATAAAAATAGTGTAAGGTTAACGCTGATGCTTTTTTTTCAAAGCAACTTTACAAAATTTTATTTTGAACGTTCTTGAATAATTTACAATTTTTTTTGTGAAGTTGTTAAACATGGATTTTTAAAATTTATTATTTATTTCTCTACCGACTTTGGCCAAATTTTTCGGATCTTTAGTGATGCTATAAATCTTTCACAAAATAATGTTGCTTTACAGGTATTTAACTCAAGTGCTGTAGTTACGAAGTTTTAAAAATTACTTTTTTCCAAGATTGGTAGCAACATAAAAAATAGACCTTAAAAAATCCGTGTTTAACAGTACCGCAAAAGAAATTGTAAAAAAATAAAGAATAAGGTTCTTTTGGAAGAGGAAAGCATTAGCTTTCATCCCACGCAAATTTCATTTTGATCGGTACACAAACGATTGAGCTCCAGCCAATCAAAAAATGGCTTTGTAAAAAAGCCTCATCTTTTGGCTACGCCCGGTACAAAATTTGGGAAAATCGGTAAAATAATAATAAAGTTATAACCAAAAATAAACCGTTTGGTATTTTTGGGACACCCGTTATAATTTCATTGGGAACTATATCGTATTATCTTCTTAAAGAGCGGCTAATTGAGAATTGTTGAACCAATCCACAAAGGCAAAAGTTATGATTTCGCAGTCAGCAATTCAAAGTTTTTTCCATTAACTATTTTTACCCCCAAAACACTTAAAGCATGGGCGAAAGTTAGAACATTAATTTGAAATTGTTATTATTTATACCCAATTCTCTTTTTAACCCTTAACTGAAACATAACGGAATGGACTAAAGCATAAGATAGAACGTATTATAAATTCTTGTTACACATAACGCAATGCTCACTTGAAAAATAGCATGGATTACCCTATGAGCTCGTTTTACCATAATGCTTCCTTACAACGTGAACTTGGCTCAGTAGGCACTGAGGAGAAAGCTTGAAGAAAATCCAAGAAAACATTTAAATTATTGAGAACGTTAAATATTAAAAAAATGGACTTTTTTCCAGTTTTTGATTGAAGAATTAATGATTTAATGCAGTCACTAATGTAGATTCACTCTTTTGCACCCTACCGATTAAAAATTGACGTTCCTTGGAAATAAATATTCTTGAAACAATTACTTAGCGAAACTAAAGTCCAATGCAATCGGGAGTTAATTGTCAGAAGGCAACCGACCAAATTCCAAGTTCGACTTCAATTTGATTCCACACTTCATTTGGAGCAGAACCGTCTGAACGCTAATTGACCGCTTTCAAGATTACAACCAACTACTTTTATCATATCAGAAAAATAAAACGCTTCTTGATTTGTTCTACAATTTATAATATACTGCATTGGGGTGAATTGTTAATTCATGTAAATATTTATACATTTCATTTAGAACGTTTCAAATAAAAGATAAATCTTAAAGCTTGGGTTAATATGGTTGAAAATGGTGGAGGCGCCGGGATAGCCTGCAGTATTAACATGATATTGTAGGCTAATAAATGCCCAATTACTTAATATAAACGCGGAAATTACCCCAAATCGTATAAATTATGGAACCGCATAATGGGAAAATGGTGGAGGCGCCGGGAAAACAAATCATAAATTAATTTAAGCTTACCCAATTCGCCGGTGTGCTTTCGTGTATTAACCCGCCAAAAATGATCGACGCTTGCGGTCGCCGCGACGCCACCAACAGGACTGATCTGCAGCATCCCCAGAGTTGCGGGATGTGAGGTCCTTAAACTGGCGCCTGTCTGTTAGCCCCCAGGTGCGCGTCCTAAACTTTCTCCCCACTCCCCAGGTCCAAATGACGGTAATTAATCTCTTAAAAATCTCGTGCGATATTTATAAATACGCGTTTCTATTCGGAATTCAATATTTTAGTTTGATTAGCGAGACCATTAGGGTTGCACGTACCTGAGCATCTCTTTATCCCAATACTCGGCGGGCGGCCGCTCATTAGCTTGGAGATCGCTTACACAAATCTCGAGCTTTAGATAGAGTGCTCCGGACAGATATCATTTATCATTCTGATGCCTCAGATCGAATACCAGGTCACCGCATGCCCTGGACAAAACCCAGGATCAGCATCCGTAAAATTATTGTATTTATATAATAACATCAATTTGATATCTTGTTCGGAGAATGCTTCCCAATTTAATAACGGCGAAAATGGATATCGAATACTCGCAGTAGAACAATTTCACGGTCGTAACAGGCTGCTGTTCTTTCAGCAATGGACCATGACTGTCAATTTTTACGGCTTTTACGGAAAGAAGCCCCGATGGAAGTGGATAGTGCCTTTTCTATTTTTGCTCCTTGCAAATTCTCTACTTCCTACTGATTATATCCACGCGAATAATCAGAAGAATATCATTTCTTTATACTCCACAAGGTCACTATATTAGTGTTTTGCTGTTCACTGAAAGCGACCTGCAAAATACGTAATATAGTTAATTGTAGAGCGTGGAGTTATAATCACAAAAAATTGCTTTAAAGTGCTTAATATAGCATAAAAACCGCACAAGAAAAGCTTCAAAGTAACTCAAAAAAGCAAAAAAAAACTGAACTCCATTTCACTCAGCAGGTTTCCACAATCGACTAAGCCATGCAAAAGTTTAAAAATGAAGACTACAAGATAAATTTCTTCTCGAGCACAAATTAAAAAGCCAACGGAAGATGTATATCAATGCGATGTAAATCTCGGTAGATGTTTATCAAGTTAATGTGTGTGTAGGGGCGGCTGGTCTTACTGGTGGAATCGGGTGCAGATTTTAACAATCTGCACCTAGTAGTAGTGCCTCCGCAAACGCACAGATGTGTCAAAAAGGCGAAGTGTTAAAAAATCGTTGTTACAAAATTTAAAAATAGAAAATGAACAGGAATGAGTAAATGAAAAGAATTACCGGAATTAAAACAAAATTTGGCGAATTTTGAAAAATTAACACTCGGAGCTGAAAAATTGTGGAAGGGGATGAAAAGTCAAGAGGAATGAAAATTAAGTGTGATTAAGTAGAATTACGAAATAAAACACGAAAATAACCAAATTATGCAATTAAAACTTTTGTGGGGGTTGAAATACGCACTTATACCTACCTATTGCGAAGGAAACTGAAAAATTGTAAAAGGTAAACTGAATCCCAAATGCGTTCAATTTTATGACCTACGAAAAACGAAATTATGCGAATTTTGCAAAATTAGCACTTAGGGGGTTGAAAAATCGTAAAGATGGATGAAAAATCAAAAGGTATGACGATTAACCGTGGCTAAGTGAAATTACGGAAAATAACACCAAAAATAACCCAATTATGTAAATTTAGCCTTTGAAGAGTTGAAACATTGCGAAGGGGGATGAGAAAAGTGAAAAATTTAATCAACATCCAAATGGGTTCAATTTATTACAGAAGAAAAACGAAAATATTCGAATTTGGCAAAATTAACACCTAGGTGGTTGAAAAATTGTAAAGGGGGATGAAACGTCAAAGAGAATGAGAATTAATCGTAATTAAGTAGAATTACAGAAAATAACACGAAAATAAGCCAATTATGCAAATTTGACTTTTTGGGGTTGAAACATTGCGAAGGGGTCGAAAAAGTGAAAAAGGCAAGAACAATCCATATGAGTAAAATTCGGTAAAATTTATTACCGAAAAAAGGCAAAACTGCGCGAATTTTACAAATTCAACGCTCGGGGGAGAGAAAAATTGTTAAGGGGGACCAAAAATCAAAAGGGATGAAAATGTACTGTAGTTAAGTATAGAACTAGCGAAAATTACACGAAAAAGGAGCGGTCTGGGTAAATTTTGCTCTTTGAAGGTTCACATATCTTGAAAGGGGTTGAAAAATTGTGGATGGGTTAAAAATTAATGAAAATGACTTTG
This sequence comes from Pycnomerus fuliginosus, assembly GCA_963924575.1. Taxonomy (NCBI): domain Eukaryota; kingdom Metazoa; phylum Arthropoda; class Insecta; order Coleoptera; family Zopheridae; genus Pycnomerus; species Pycnomerus fuliginosus. The sequence goes on from OZ004622.1 coordinate 25,838,104, forward strand.
AATTATTAACAAATCAGAAGAAAGCAAAAAAATAAATAAAATGAATTTACTCCGCTTGCTAGGGCTTGGGGTTGTTAGTAGCGTAGGGGTTGGTTTTAGGTTGAAGACTCATAAGACTTTTTTTCCATAATTAACCGAAATCTATCGAACCCCATAATTTTATTCCACCACTTGCATGAAAAAATTTCCAGTTTCAACCCTTAAATTTCATCCCCCTTGTTAAATCATAATGAAAATTTGTCTATCCACCTACAGCGTCGCTGTAAATTATCACACCAAATCCAACCCTGATACGTTGAGCAGTTTTTGAGTTCTCGCATTTTTTGTGTTTTGGCAGGTTAGGGGGTTGTACGGCCTTTAAGGGTCGTTTTTCGCGAATTATGAATAAGATCTTTTTTGTACCATCAATAGAAAGCTATCGAATGGTATTAATTTCAACCCTACATTATTCAGTAAAAATCGAGTTTCCACCCTTAACTTTCATCCCCTTTGATAAATTTCTCCTAAAATTCACTCTTCCCTTCTCGAAGATGCCATGTGTAAGATATCACAGTTTCGCAGAAGATATTGCTTCTCTGTGTCAAATTACAGGGCTTTATGGACGTTTCAACCCCTAAACTCCAACCCCCCCCCCCCCAACATGCCCTAAAGGAAGTTGTGTTTACAATTTCACCACCCTAACCCAATTCGTTGAAAAATTAAGGTGATTTGTAGTTTCATGTTTTCAACACCTCATGATTTCACCCCTTTATGATTTACAGGGGTAAGTTTATTTTTCCGGTGTTACACAACTCCTTGCGTATTTACTGACTTCAGCTGTTCATAAATAAATCAATAGGGTTTCAGAAAAAATAAATAAAATATATTTATCTGTTTGCAAAGAATTAGGGGTTGTTAGTGGCCTAGGGGTTGGTTTTAGGTTGAAACTCATAAGACCTTGTTTCAATAGTTGACCGAAATCTATCGAACCCCGTCATTTTATGCTACCATTTACTTAAAGAAATTTCAAGTTTCAACCCTTAAATTTCATCCCCTTTTCTATTTTTGCTCCTTGCAAATTCTCTACTTCCTACTGATTATGTCCACACGAATAATTAGAAGAATATCATTGCTTTATAATCCACGCAGTCACTGTATTAGTGTTTTACTGTTCACTGAAGGCGACCTGCAAAATACGTAATATAGTTATTTGTAGCGCGTGGACTTCTAATCACAAAAACAATGCTTTGAGTGCTTAAAATAGCATAAAAGCCGCACAGAAAAGCTCTAAGGTAACTCAGAAAAGCAAAAAAACTGAAAAATAACGCAAAATTTTATACAGAGTGTAACGGAAATGTTTGGCACTATTTTAACCTGAGATTCCCCATTGAAAATGGTGATGATCGGTACAAAAATTTGTAGGTCGAAGTCGCTTCCTAAGAGAGCCACAGCTCCTCAAAGGTGCACCATCGGGAGCACTTTTTCTGAGATATCTCAGGAACGGATTGTCGGCTCTTAATGAATTTTGGGGGTTATTGGCACTGTATGGACCTACGTCTACACTGTGAATTTTATCGAATTCCGACAACGCAATCCTCAGAAACCCGAAATGACCTTGATATTTTTGTTTCTAAAAATGGTTCAAGGTCACGAATTTTAGATCTGGTGGCATTAGTTAGAAAGGGTAAGTCAAACTGCAACTTTTCTTATTCGTGGTAATTTTTGATTTAAGTAGCCGTTTTGGAGATAATTGCGGTTTTGCGTTGATAAGAACCACTTGCCTTGTGTAAAATCTACATAAGGCGGTTTTAAAATTAGAAAGCGGCCTCGATCTACAAAATTTTTGTGCCAATCGTCACCATGTTATTCCCCATGGAAAATGGTGACGATTGGCACAAAAATTTGTAGGTCGAAGTCGCTTCCTAATTTTGGTACTAATATGCTTGTGTAGATTTTACATAAGGCAACTGGTGCTTATTAACGCAAAATGTCAATTAACTCCAAAACGGCTGCTTAAATCAAAAACTACCACAAATAAGAAAAGCTGCAGTTAGACTTACCCTTTCTAACTAATACCACAAGATCTAAAATTCGTGGCCTTCAACCATTTTTAGAAACAAAAATATCGTCATTTCCGGTTTCTGAGGATTGCGTTGTCGGAATTCGATAAAATTCACAGCGTAGACGTAGGTCCATACAGTGCCAATAACCCCCAAAATTCATTAGGATCCGACAGCCCGTTCACGAGATATCTGAAAAAAACTGCTCCCGATGGCACACCTTTGAAGAGCTGTGGCTCCCTTAGGAAGCGACTTCGACCTACAAATTTTTGTACCGATCATCACCATTTTCAATGGGGAATCTCAGGTTAAAATAGAGCCAAACATTTCCGTTACACCCTGTATAGTAGTCCCCACTTGTGATACCTTGTTCTAAAGCAAATTTCATTACGAATTCAATGCTGTAAAGGTTTTCGATATTCGCTCACCCATGGCGCTCTTTATACTCAACTATACAACGATCCAATTTCTTTTTGAATCCTTCCATTATTCACTCCTTCAAAAGCATATTGAATAATACAATTTCATGTAAGTTATTCACTGCAATTTTTAAATACTAACCTCCAAAATTTCGGTCTTTGGTTAATTTTCCTGGAGACCATTGTTGATACAATCGTATCGAAAAAAGTTAATCATGATTACCATTTAACCAGGCACTGAGATTTTGAGGATTAGATAATTTTATATTTTGTTTTAATCGGTTTGCAGAGAATATCATACAAACAGTGATGGTGATAGTGATGATGAGGAATCACTAAGGTAGATGCAATCTCATTGGCGGTTGTCTAGTAACACCGCATGCAAAACAGTTCGAGATATTCGAAAATTGAACCCCATATGGTAGAATGGGCAGATGCTCTTATTGTGCTAGAGAAATGAATATAGTTTGAGAAAAATGTTACCGAATTTCACCAAATAACGTTATAAAATTGTAAAATAGAAGAAATAAAGAAAGCACAGAAAAATGTAATAAGCACAAAACTCGGAAAAAAGCAAAATAAGCATAAAAAAATTCGGCTCATTTAGTGCTTTCGTTATAATTCGGGCTCCCTAAAGGTTATTTTTGATCTGGATTAATACATAGTATAATACATAGTCTAATAGCTAGAAATCCGCGCGCTATAACTATACCAAGGCTTGAAAGAAGATGTTTGCAGACCGCAAAGCAGAAGATGGTTAAGGTCTGCAAACATACTTTCAAACAAAGGTATACACAACGTTTTTTCTACGGACCAACAAGTATTTAATATTCTTTCTATCAATTATTATTCATCACTGATGTTTTAAAGGACTACATTTTGGTGCTCCTACCAGAAATTATTCGGTATTTTTAGAATTGGTGCTCCATTTTCGCAAAAGACAGTTCTATTTCTAAAAGCTACCTCTGTATTATTATTTGTCGCAAGTGAGAGATGAGAAGGAGCGGGAGGGACCAGAAAAACGTCTTTCATGTAAATTTAATACGAATTTGTTCGATTTTCCGTTTTTTTCTTTGATTTTCCGATTTTATAGTTAACTCTGGCGTTTAGCGTTGACGTTTGAAAGCTGGGAATAGTTATTTACGTAAATAGATAGTATGGAAAATGATCTTTCCTGGACGAATAGGCAGATTTCAGGCTGACGCCGTAAGTAAGTAAGTAAGTAAGAAGTTTATTAATATGCATAGTGTGCATAATAAAATACTACAATATATAACGATACATAAATACCTATTCTTAAAAGCATTAAACAATTTCAAATGGTAGATTGAAATGCAGGCATTAAACCTCTTATTACTCATAGAATATCACAATTAGGGTTTTCAATCCCGGACCGGGATTGGCCTCACGGGATTTTCGGGATTACAACATTTCAATCCCGGGATTTCCGGGATCCCTGGATTAGATTACAAATTATAAAAATTCGGCCGCAATATACTTTTTTTTAGAATTAGTTTGGAAATAGTATATTACATACGAAAGTGACTTATATCACACGAGTAGGGAATTTCTAACACGAGGCGCCAGCCGAGTGTGAAAACCCCACGAGTGCATTGTAGACACTTTCGTGCGAGTTGTGTACACTATTTTTCCTACGAACCACAACAAAAAATAATTTTTTCTTCATAAACTTCTCTTTTTTTAAATTGTTGACAACGATCGATAATTCGTTGGCAAGTGTCACAATTTACTAAATTTTGAAATCCAGCCTGCTATGTTAATGTGAATGATGCGCGTTGCCACGCGACGTGGGCGGAACTGTGCGATATTATATCGCACAGCATACTAAAACACGCGTGTGTAAGTGTCAACTTTCGCGCCTACTTAATTGTGCGATATTTACAACTTTCTTAAATGGTCGTAGGAAAAATATATATTATCTATTTATTGCATGAAAAAAGGATGAACAGTGTCAGTAATAAACAAAGTAATATTTAAAAAAATAAGGAAGTAAACCTATTTTCGTGTTGCCTTTTCCTGGAAAAGGACCGTAAAAACGACAATGTGTCAAAAGTGGCGTCCCGCAGCCTAGATCTAATTTTTGTGCACAGACTGCCAGCGTTCAAAAAAAAGCACTTTCCGAATCCACACTTATAGGGGGAATAACAAAAAGATTGTTATACACCATCTGCAAATTTTTCCCTAAAGTACCTCCAGTTTCGAATAGGGTCATTTCCTTTTTGATAATAGATTCTAGACTGAAGGAACTTGGCTTCCGTTAATAAATAAATAAAAATATATAAAATAATGCTATATTTATAGGTGCGTGTATTCCAGAAAGGTCGAAATTTGATACTAAATAAACACACTAAAAGCTTGCAACTGGTTTTGTGCTTGTTCATCTAATCCCGAAAATCCCGAAAATCTCGAAAATCCCTGTTCTAAAATGGCGGGATTTTCGGGATCGAAAATCGTCCGGGATCCCCGGGATCCCGGGATCGTCGATCCCGGGATTGAAAACCCTAATCACAATTTACTAAAATAAACTAAGCTAAAACTTTCAATGCTGCCTAACCTTATAACATGTTTTGCTAACTCGCGTCGGAAAGAACTTAAACTATTTAGGGATTTTAATTCGTCAGATAGTAGGTTGTACAAATATAATCCTTCTGAAAACAGTGAATTTTTTGTACTCTGTTTGGTAACTTTCTGAATATATAAATTATGATTGTTACGAGTTGGATAAGGGTGGATTTGATTAACATAGCTGATGTTATGCGACAAGTAGTCAGGCAGCAAACCTTTACATAATTTAAAAATAAACAACATATTTAGAAAAAACAAATAATTTTCCACTGACATTAAACACAGACAATCTAACATTAACTGGACAGGGGTGTAGATGCTACATTTCAAAATTGAACGAAGGGCTTTGTTTTGTAATGTTTGCAACTTATGAAGTCTACCTTTACAAACGAAAAAAAGTATCGTTGGACAATAATAGAAATGAGGACTAATTATAGATTTGTATACACCGTAGGTGGAAGCCTGAAATCCTGTGAGTCTAGGAAAGACACTTTACATGTGAGTTGCGTATTAAATTTTTTAGGTGCTCGCAACATATATTTCTGTGTGAAATTAAATATTTTAATTCAAATTATCTAAACTGAAAAATGGGAGGAGCCTTGTAAAAATTGACACGATAACAAAATCCATAATATTCCGGTGAAATTTCACTTCCCAGAATATTCCGGTGAAATTTCACTTTCCCGGACTAGTTCGGGAAAGTTGATTTTCCGGTCCTAAAATTGACCAGAAATAGTTATTTACGTAAAGAGTATGGAAAGGGATCTTTCCTGGACGAATAGACAGATTTCAGGCTGACGCCGTAGGCGGAAGCCTGAAAGCCTGCGAGTCCAGGAAAGACACTTTACATGTGAGTTACGTATTAAATTTTTTAGGTGCTCGCAACATATTTTCTGTGTGAAATTAAATATTTTAATTCAAATTATCTACACTGAAAAATGTGAGGAGCCTAGTAAAAATTAACACGATAACAAAATCCATAATATTCCGGTGAAATTTCACTTTCTAAAATATTTCGGTGAAATTCCACTTTCCCGGACTTCGACTTTCCCGGACTAGTTGATTTTCCGGTCCCAAAATTGACCGGGAAAATTAATTTTTCACTTTCCCGGACTAGTCCGGGAAAAGCCACTTTCCGGTCCTAAAATTGACCGGAAAGGTTAACTTTCCGGTAGAGCGCCTAAAATAGTTATTTGTACAACAAGTAAGAAAAAGTATTACTTTTCGACGAGTTGTACACATTATTTTTCCGTGTACTAGACTGAAATGGCGTTAACATTTAAAATCAAAAATTATTTGTGCAGGGTCAAATACTTTCTGAAACTTCATTTACATGGTAACGGAAAACAACTAAATAAAACTTAACAAATACTGTCATTGAAAATGTTTGCTGTCGATGAAAAGACTTATGTAGAAAAGCGTCGCTATGTGGAAAAGTGTTGCTACGTAGAAAAGTTTAACTTTTCTAAATGAAAAAATACTTAGCAATTTAATATATCTCAGAATAGTACACGGAAAAGTTAATTTTTCACTTTCCGGTCCTAAGATTGACCGGAAAGTTTAACTTTCCGGTCGAGCGCCTAAAAATGTCATTTACAATTGGAGGCATTGCCTTAGCAACGGTTTGCAAAGTATAAACTGTTTGCAAAAAAATGTTTATTTTCGGTTATTAAATGACGTCTCCAAAGCTGCCTTTTTTACCGGACGTACAAAAATAGTATATTAAAAAACACGTTTCATAAGGCCAATTATTATCGCACGAGGATGTTTGGACAACGAGGGCGAAAAACCCGACTTTGACAAAATCCGAGTGCGATAAGAGCCTTATGAAGCACGTTTTTTATACAACAATTTTTTCTATGTCGGATACCCAACTTGTCAATATTTTTGGAAAAAATTGGTTTTCCATTTTCAAAGACAGGTCAATCTTCATTTGACAGTTGGAAATTGCTGAACACACAATCGTTGTCTAGGTTACGATGTAAACAAAAGCCGTGCGCTAAAAGAGCACATTAGAGAACTCATATACTCATAACAATAAGCACCACTGGCGATGGGTGCCACCGATTTTAGGGTAATATTGGATATCGAGGGCCGAAATATATTACCCTCAACCGAAAAAATACACCCCCTTGATGCTTAAATAACTAATTCAAAAGCAGCAAGGAAGAAATGAAAAACTGAAGCAGGATTGTGTGCTTAGTCCGCTTCTGCAGGTAGGTACAGTCGGGGACTCTGAAAATGCCCACCTCAGAGCGACGAATCACCTGGTCGGCTGTAACATCATTCGAATTGTAACGATGCAGTCGACCAAGTGAAGTGGGGTGGGCATTTTCAAAGTCCCCGAGTGTACTTAATAACTATAGATGATGCAATAACGAAAACTTGGCAAAAGAGCAAGAATATTTTCGTTATCAGTTTAAAGAAAATAACAGAAAGGGCCTAAAATTATATCCCCAGAATAGAATAAAATTGAGAAGATAAAATCGCGAGATCCGAACAAGTAGCCGCGGCCGACTGGACGCCGGGATAACTGACCGCCACGGATTATTAATTCGCGCTTATGTCTATTTCTTTAGACAAACTAAAAATCTTTGTGGTGCTAAGTGAATATTTATAGGTAAATTAGCCCTTATATTATTTCCTACCCCTTCTTGTTGAACCGGGATAAGTAATTGAAACTTAAGGGATTTACCAGTAAAAGTATGTTATCGGTATAATCATCATCCCTGCGTAATCCGTAATCCATCCCCTTCGTGGAAGTTGTTCATAAACAGATCCTTTAATGATGACTTGGGTTTCCTAATTCTTGATATCGTGGTATCGTTTGCAAACTTCACATTAGTAATTGTCGCAACCTGTGCATCTCCCTCGTAGGTACTGACGATTAAAAAAAACGGTAATTATTAATATTATTTACTAGAAACTGAGGGCCTAAACAAGAAGCAACTGTTACTTTTGTATTAAAACACCGTATACCTAATATTGTGGAAAAATAAATGTAAAATATTTGCAACAAGATTTTGAAAACGATGATTATTGCATTAAGTAATTTAATTTTTCTTGGGCAATTCTTGGTTGTTAGAATCTCCAATAGAAATTATTTTGTCCTAGAAGATCAATTTTCACTGTTCAGCAGGATGTACAGTCATTTCATCTCATTGATGGAGCATTAAAACGTGTTCCATAAGGCTCTTATTTATCGCACTCGGATTTTGTAAAACTCGGGCTTTTCGGCCTCGTTGTCCAAACATAATAATAAATTGGCTTTATGAAACGTATTTTTAATATACTATTCTTTATGTATGTATTGTACAATTTCTCATATTATCTAATTTTCTCACCTTCCCGTAAAATGTAAATAAAAGCGTGTGACATCATTTTCGAAGCATTCCAGGAATGTGAGTTGTTGCTGGGGCTTCGCCCTCCTGAGCGCCAACCAAGGCATTCCTCCAGCATTCCTATCATCAAAAACTCTTAAATAAATAACCCAAAAATCGGATTAAAATCTTACGTAGGGAATTATAAATCTCGTATCGGTAAATTCATTTCAGAGCCTATTTAAGCTAAAACCTCTTACACAAAACCTCGGCTCAGGTAAGTTAATTAGGACGTGTATATCACGTACACGATATCAAGGTGGTCGCAATTGCACAGACGGAGGGTAATGGTGCGCCAGCTCGCGTCATACATACAAATAGAATACTGATTGCCGCAACCCTTCCATTTTACTCTCGCGCTGAAAATATCGCCCAATTAATTGAAATTGCCGCCACAATCGTCCCAATGTGCACCAAAGCTCTCACGTTCCGCCCTAATTACGCCTATTACACTGGAACAGAGGGCATCACTCACTGAAAACATAACGGGATCTCATTTTTAATTGTGGAAATTTATTGTCCAAAAATTTTAAGACTAGAGCTAGAATCTTGCTAAATCGATATTTCGGTTTCCGCCTGAGAGAAAAAGGAGCAAAAACAGGGAGGAAGACTTTTGTCTGTGAAATTTTTAATTAATATCTGGACCAAGAGAGAGAATCGTGTAAGTTCGGGCTGTATTAATTTCCTTTTCAGTAAACAAATCATTGTTGTATTGTTTGGAAACGTTCATTGTTCCTTGTAAATGCATGTTGGTGGAGAGACGAAGGAAGGCTGATAAAACTATTCATAAAAGTTTATAAAACGCTTACGAATAGTACATAAATAAGTTATTCATAGTAATGGCGTGAAATTGGATTTTAAATAAATTGCCCTAGGTTGTATTTACATGTCATTATTGCGTCATCTTCACCCTTATCTGCTCCTTCGTCTTATTCTCCTTTTCGCGTGTTGTATCGAACTTTTCAATCATGCTAAAGTATATTCCGCACTCACGTAATCTTTGTGAATATTTTAGATTTTAATTTGACAAACAATAAAGGTAGGTACCAGAGACAACTTAGGTACACTCAGGAGATAAAATAATGGCCCTGTACCGTTCACAATGTGGATAAATTCTCACAAGTTTTATCAAAAAAACTAAAATTGGAACGTGAAAATCTTTATAAAACGACTCGAGTGGGATACAAGCCTTTACAAACCTATTTTGAGTGCCTTTTCTAAGAATCTGTCGACATTGTTCGCGGTCGAGGGCCAATATTTTATCTCCTACTAGTAGCAAAAATTATATTTTTCGTATTGGAAACGTCACATTCTTGACATGCAATTATCATTCGAAAGCTTACGTTTCCAAAACTGCGTCATTTGCTAGGCAACACGCACTAGCTGTACAGGAATAACGTTTTTTCCGGCCTAGGGCGGAAAAATATTCCTGTACTTCTCTTAAAAAATAGTCCAAACATTATTTCTGTCTAGTTGCGCGATCGACGAAAAAATTGTATGTGCAACACGAAGGAAAATATATATTCCGGAACTCGGCTGCGCCTCGTCAAGCAATCCCATCCTCGTCCCGCAATATAATACTTTTCCTTCTAGTTACACAATATACTATTTCAGTTTTGAGACTCTTTTGTGTTGTTGCAACAAAAAAAACCGGGTATTATGCATATTATGTAAGATGCATATTGATTCATTTTCTACATTCTTGAATATTATCAATGATATTAGGTATATTCAAATGTCGGTTACCTACTTAATTTATCCATCTCAGTAAAACTTTGCTGCTTCTGCACATCTCAATTTAAAAAAAACGGTAGAAACTTCTACGTTTTCACAAAATTTATAAATCGAAATATATCATTAATAGCAAACAAAATAAACAAAAATGGCAGCTACGGAAGCGGCTAGAACCTCCCCACTTGGTGAACGATCTAATCCTAGATTCACACTCCACAGTCTCTGAGTTTCGGGAGTTTTTCAAAAATTTTATTATTTATTGCCAAAAGGGCACAATGACTAATTTCATTTTTGTAAACAGAATTTGAAGACCTTTCATGTGCTGATAAAACAAATGGGGGTCATCTTTCTTTCAGAGAAAAAGGCACTTGTTACTTGCCGATTGCCACCAAAATTGGATACATTTTCTTAATTGCTATACCTAAATACACTTTTTTTTCCTCGCGGATTATATTTTGTTCTGGTAAATAAAGTATGTAAAAAAATGCTTAAATGTTATTGGTGTATTTGCCCATTTTCTGGATTGTTACCTAACGACAATGTCACAGAGCTGTTTCAAAAGTACTGGCGAAGGACGTTTTGAATCTGACATGAGATTGACGCTTTTATTAAACAAATTTCTAGGAAATTCGGAAAATGGACTAGTGTTGCAATGACCGCGGTCATTTATTTTTGGTCAATTTTAATTTTAAGAAATTTATTAAATTTTGAAAATTTGATCCAAAAGCTTTCCAATGACACCAAACATGCGGTGCTTGCAATTTAGTATCTTGTTCTGCTTTTGTAAAAACTTGAAAAACAACAAATTCATAACAAAATGACGAATATAACCAAATATCACTAGGTACATCACAAACCAAATGTCAACGTCGACAGAAAACTGCCAATGAAAGCAAGTCTTCTTCACGCGAAATTAAAAATTTTAAAATAGACCGCAAATGATATTTGAGTTGACCCAAAAATGACTAAAATGCTCGGTCAATGACCCGGTAAATTTACCACCTCACATCACTAAAATGGACCAACCACAGCTGGGTATTTGTGCTTCAAACCGCAAAATCGCAAAAAACGGCTGTAATAACTAGTGCTGTCAGGAACCGTGATTTTTTAGAACCGAGGACCCGTTAAAATAAATACCCGGAACCGTATTACCCGGGTAACGTGTAATAGGTTCGGTTCCGGGTAAGGAACCGGCTTTAGAACCGAGGACCCGTTCAAATAACTACCCGAACCCGTATTTCAAAGAGAATTCCACAAATTACTCATTGTGTTTAAAATATTAACTGATTTCTGGCAATGCCTAATCTTCTACTCTTGAAAATTGAGATGCATTATTTCATTCCAGTTTATCGTCCGTTCTGCAATGCCATGAAAATAAAACAAACTTAGTTTTGTTGATATTTTATTAAATTGCGGTCCGAAAACTATGAGAAATTGTGTGTAAAAAGTAACTTGCTTTGTCGAAGCGTCGAAATCGAAAACTTTATCTTAAAATCATGCGCAATTAAAACGGAGATTCGAGAATGGTAAACTCCGGGTATCCGAGTTCCGGGTATTCGGGTCCTGGCCAATCCGGTTCTACACGGTACCGGGTACCCGGAATCTGACAGTCTGATAGTCACATAAACGCGGATAGATGGTATACGTAGCATATCTCTGCTTTATCGGTTTGTTTCCTTCAAAAGTGCAATGGGCCTTATGGCTCACCCACGGTATACGACAAAAGGCCGTGCCCGAAATGCCGCGGCCGAAACGCCGCGAGGACGGAATGCCGCGGGACCAAAATGCCGCCGGGACATAATGCCGCTGCGACAAAAAGCCGCCTCCCATATTTTTATTATATCTACTGATGTTTTTTATCCACTCCGCGTCCGTTAGCATTATGTTTTGATTTTTCAAAGTGTTCTGTCATTTGCGACTGGTTTCGGTCTCCGTTGCATAATTTTGATAATACATAATATTTACCTAATTGCGTTTTGAAAAGTTGGATTTTACACAATTAGGTAAAATGTTGTACGGAATACGTTATGAAAAGCCTAAATTGTTTGACTCGCATAATGTTGCAAAACTCGCTATCGCTCGTTTTGGCAAATATTACGACTCGTCAAACAATACAGGACTTTTCATAACTAATTACGTAAATAACTATTATTAAATTGGAAGGAACAACTAGATCTTATTTTTTACAAAATCGAGCGTTTTAAAATTTGTTTTCCACATTTCTTCCCAGCAAAAATTTTTCTAAAAAGCGATAATTAGATAATTAGAAACCCGCCTATTCAATTTTTCAAAGCTGATGTAGTTTTTCTCGGAAATTTTAAACTAACGGCTCAATTCAAAATAAACATTTAACTAGGGTGATTGAATGTTTGACCGTAATTTTCTTATTCTTGCAAGAGATTATTTGAAGAGTTCAGTTGTTAATCCTTTACCTGGAATGGCAGGTAAACTAAACAAGCAAATTAAAGCCAGGCTTCAAACTCATGACGTACCTAATTTTTTCGTGTCCCTCTAATGGTACTTTAATTATATGAAATAACTGTACTTCCTGCTGAACAAACACCCTTCCTTTGTAAATCGATTTTCTAAGAAAAATTATTCTTATTGGGGACCCCAGCAACCACAGCTTCAATGTTACCCTTATTATTTATTCTAAGTTATGTTTCGCAACTTTACTGGCTGCGGCATTCTGTCCCGGCGGCATTTTGGTCCGGCGGCATTCTGTCCCCGCGGCGTTTCGGCCGCGGCATTTCGGTCGCGGCATTTTGTCCCATCCCGGGCTCACCCATCAGGCTTATTACCCTCGAACTATTATCTATCCTGGCAAATCATTCTTACGCTTAGGCTTAAAATTTTAGGTAGGTATATGCTCGAAAAGCTTCCTCAATAGGTATAGCAGCGACCAAATTATAGTAAGCAGGGCCTCAGGCAGAGGCAATTAGTACCCCGCTGGCAGTATCCTTTTGTTTGCGGCAGACTAAACAGCCCCATCGTAAACAAGCCGTCAACAGATATACAGGGGTGGGCTTGTTGACCACGTGTTGATAAAGCCGCCGAGGTAATAATTTATTATTATAACATGATTTTGATGGACTAGTGAAGGAAATGTCGATGAAATGCCTTTTTACGAGTGGGCAGCTTAGTACCTGCTGGGGGTCTGATCACTGGTGGAATTAGTTGTACATCCGACTTGAAATTAATTCCGAAATTATGGAATTATTACGGAATTATTCTGGAATTGATGGAATTGAAAAGGAATTAATGGAATTAGTTGGAATTAGTTGGAATTAACTGGAATTATTTGGAATTGATATGGAATTAATAAGGAATTATTTGGAATTGATAAGTACATAATTTAAAAGGAATTAAAGAAATTAGCTGGAGTTAGCGGGAATTAGTTGGAATTAGTTGGAATTAACTGGAATTAGTTGGAATTATTTGGAATTATTTGGAATTGTTTGGAATTAATATGGAATCGACGCGGAATTGATTGGAATTAATTTTAAGTACAACCACAGTATGTTAGTATGTACAACGTTATACTCAATATAAGTTATTGAATATGCGCCTAACTATACACGTGAAGTACATGGCACAACTGGTTAACATGAAAGGTTTGGAAAATGTTGTCTTTTTTCGTTTGAAAATAATAGATATTTATTTTATTAGCTGTTTAAGTACGACATTATGTGACTGAGTAGCGAAGTTTAGACTTAGAATTAAATCCATACGGGTCACATAATGTCGCTTAAACCCCGAATAAAATACAATATTTTAGTTTCAAACGAAATAAGACAAAATTTTCTACTAACGTCTGTTGTGCCTCCAAGTCGTGAAAATTAAGAAAAGTACCTTGATGTTTGGCTCTTACAAAAAAACCAGGAAGGCCTTCGGCGACACATTAATTAATTGTTCCTAACTTAATAATAATTAAAATGTTTCCGTTTTGAAAGTTGTGTATAAAGCACCTAATGACCCCTGACAGTACCTCCATGCCTGAAAATTGAAGACTTTGGTATTTCTATGTCTAGTATTATATTAATTACAAGAAAGAATTAATTTTGCACTAAATAATGGAAGTATACAGGGTGAAGAATTAATTTGGCACTAAATTAATGGAAGTATACAGGGTGGTTCTTTTTCTCACTGATGCTCGCCATTGGGATCTCCTAAACGGTAAAAGATACGGAGTCGGTTAAATTAGAGAAAAGTTGCACTATTTCTTGGTGATTAAGAATCTGAAGAAAACTCTCCGGTATTTTGATTCGTTCCTGAATTATCCCGAAAAATCTGTTAAAAATATAAAAGTTCAAAGTTTCAATTAAATAACATCAATCGTAAGAAAGATATGAACTTTTCTTGAAAGTCGCATTTTTCAGTTTTTTCGGGATAATTCAAGAACGAATCAAGATATCGGGAAATTCTCCTCAGATTCTTAATCGACAAGAAATAGTGCAACTTTTTTCTAATTTAACCGACCTCTTAAGTTTAGGAGATGCCAATGGTGAGCAGTGAAAAAGGAACCGCGCTGTATTGTATATATTAATATGGAATTGATGGAATTAATCGGGAATTGATCTAGAATTGACGGAATTAATGGAATTAATGGAACTAAATCGGAATTAATGGAATTAATGGAATTAAACTGTAATTATTGGAATTAGTTTCCAATTGGAATTAGTTGTACACAATTTTTTTGAGTGACCAGCCCCCCAGTACCTGCCGTAGGAGATTATTTTTAATAAAAATACTTCGGATAACTAAGAAGCAATCGTCTCTATTCTTAATCCGGCCCTGTGTCTTACCGGGATGGCAAGGGATTGCAAATAAAATTAGTGGGAACCAGCTGTGAAGTTAACAATCCGAAGTCAGGTCAACTTACAATATTGTGAGCTACCTACTTATTTCCAAAGTTGCACCAAATTGCTTATATAAATTCTAAGAGAAAATATTTATGAATTGTTTTGTTAAGTAATCGCATTTTTTAACGGAGAGTTTGAATTAGCCCTTCAATCGGGGTAGTCTTCCGGGAACTATTTCCTTAAATGAGCTTTCGACGTGTCGTAGAGGAAATCGCTCGTATCCTCTCTTTATTTATATATAACCCGTTTGTCTTGAGTTTCCGCGCAAATTGCAGGGACGACGATAATCACTTCGGGCGCATCGAATTTACGAGCGTGTATGAAATTTTTCGGTTAATGTGTTTGTCAGTGTGCGATTAAATAGTATCGGGGCCAGATAGTCTGTTTGGCAGCGGCAATTTTCCAGACGGTCGCTGTATCGGAACACGGAGTTTATGATCAACAACGCCTGGCAGATCACAGTAGACGTGGTGCACTGCAGAAGAGTCCTCTTTGTAACCGATAATCGTCTGATGTGATTTTATAGATGAACTGTCCTATCCACAAGAGTATTAATCTGGAATCCAAACGAGCCGAAACAAAGTTGTTTCAAAAGCATTCATCCGGCTAAACCAGCAACACCACCAAAGCTGTTTATAATTTCCAGGTGATACTCTTTGAACGTTCGGCGTCCGGGCCATGGCGCGCCGCCCCTCATCTCGTTATTGAATGGCGTTGTGGCTGTTTGCCAGATAGGGAGAACACGAAGAGGAACACAATGAGCCTTTAGATTACATTGTAAGCGTCCCCGCAACACTACAGCTTATTTACTCCCGCGCTCACCTCGTTTTTCTCGACAACTCTATCAATCCGCTAAATGTCGAACGTTGAAAGGCACGCCTCACTAAATTCGTAGTGAAGATTAAACAAGAAGAGTAATCAGGCCGCTGGACGTTTATTGCTGCAGGAGGACACTCTATGCCATCGCTTCCAGTTCAATTACACGTCCTCTTCCACTCTTATTGGACCAACTTCATCGGAAGTACGCTCGCACTTTGGTTCCATTCGCCGCATTACGGCCTGAAAGGCAGGATCAGATGCACTAGATCCGGATAAGAAACCCTCCGAGGAATAAATGGATTGTGATATTACATCATCAATACAGAGGAAGCTGTACAACGAGTCATCCGATTAAAAACTGCTCTTTTAAAAACCCACGTCATTAGAGGAACTTTTACGGAAAGTTCTCTTAAAGGGGAGCAAAAACGTAAAAGAATTTATGGTATTATATGGAACAGCTTGATATATTTTTTAAAAAAATCCTATGCCATGCTTGGAAGATGCTAAATTGGAGGTTGTGCAGTATACCCACAACAAACATACATATAGAAACAAATACTAGGGCATTTTCCCATCACATAGCACCGGATATATAGTAGTCCAAATGCTGTAAGGTTATATGGCAGCAATAAAATTTGTAAATAATCCTAAAAGGTCATTACCGGGGTTTTTCCCGCACTGCACGTTTAGAAAAATTAATTTATTTAATTAATAATTAATTAAGACTATACCTACAATTAATACATCAAATAATTACGGAAATAGAACAAGATACGCGCTGGAATCGTATAATAATCTATGCGGCCTCAACTGGCGCTAAGTTGGAGTCCGGCTCTGGCTGCTTTACCTGGTTTGTTTACATTATCATCACTGCTGGCCCATTGTTCCCTCAATTGGCTTTCAGACAATGCAAAATTTTTATGAGGGCCATATAACCTTACAGGATTTGGACTACTATACCATGGATGCCCATGCATGATCCATTCCTTATCCCGAATATCCAGGACATACATTTTTAAGATCCATATTACCGCCAATGGCTGTACATTCCATGCACATAATGCACATACTTTGTGTCCGGTATGAGTAGGCGACAAATGTTTAGTCCGTTGAATATCCCGTGGATGGATACAGGGCCGTCGAGAGCCACGGTGGGCCCCGGGGCAATTGAAATCTACGGGCCCCTTAATAATAATAGTAATAATACTTTTTTAAAGTTCCATAAAAAATTTGTAACTGAAAAACCAAAGTGGCGCCGCAGGGCAAAATTTTTGAAATTTTCAAGGTCACGCATTTTCCCAGCACTTCAGAATACAAACGCAAGGAAGAAAATATAAAACTTAACTTTAGCAAGGCGATTTTTTTACTGATTTTACGATTATTTTCCTAAAAAGAGTGATTCCTCGACAAAAAAGGTCAGTGTTTTTTAAGAAATAATCTGGGATTCTCGAAATTACATTATTAGGTTTGTTCGTTTGTCAGACCTGGACTGAACCAAACTGAAATAGATCAAACAAGTTCACATGTCAAACAGTCCAGTTCAACTTGTTTCTCTGGGCACAAATGAACGGTTATTGGGTTTGTTTGCTGTTCAAGGGGTTCAAGGTCTCATTTGATATTTGAGGTTATGTTGTCGATTCGTGATGAATAAAGAAATTTTAGATATGTTGCTGTTGCATGATGATGAGGAATGTGTTCATGATATCATAAATCATCTAGTGAAGATGTTAGTGATGAGGATTGTTCCATAACGGAATCACTTGTACCTACTTAATTGTTTCCAGCAGAAAGATGCCTAGTCCTTTGTCTATCATTTTGACGATTTCTTCAGTTTATCCGAAAAATTGCCAAAAATGCATAACCAAGTGAACCAAATTTATTTTTGAGGTTATTCGAAAAGTAATTGAACTTTGAAATAGGCGGTTTTTTCCGCTCACCGCTTCTAATGCAACCTGCTCTAACTTACTCCTCCTCCAGAGTAAGAGCAAGTTGAGCATGAACTAAGCAGCTTGGAGCAAGTTGCACTTCACAAACGAACAGCCTCAGTACAGGTGCTTGAACACAAACGAACGGTTTCAGTTCAACAGAGCAGGAAGTGCAACACAAACGAACAAACCTATTGCGTGTTTCGGGCCCCTAAGAACACCCCGGGCCCGGGGCATTTGCACCGGCTGTCCCCCCCTCTCGTCGGGCCTGGATGGATATGCGTAATGCAATGGATATTCGAATATCCGTGCGTGTATATCCATAGCATTTACAATGGACGCTTTTGTGCTATGTGGGTTATCCTCCAAGATGTTTTAGTCATTTCGATCACTCATTTATAAGTTCGTCTACGCTGATAACTAACTCGACGGAAATGCCTAGTAGGGGAGACCGGTGACAATTGTAACGTGGGTCAATTGTAACACGGCGTTTTTCACTGCCACCTATAACTGAAATGGAAACTGTTTGCACAGTAAAGTAGTATTTTATTTCTCTCCCAAGGGTGGTAGTTTATATTTGGCAGATAATCCATTTGTGTTCTTTATGTCGCTATGTTGGATTTTCTCCTGTAAAGTAAGTTTTTTCTGTCAGATTATTTTAGTAACAGTGAAGTTATCACAAGCCACTTAAATTTTTCTCTCGTTGTACTTTAATATACATGGATTAAGGTTTATTTTTCATTTAATGATGTTACATAAGGTTGAGGTTAAGTTTCTTATATTAATACTAAAGGAACACATGGCCGGACGGTGTCAATTGTAACAACGGAAAATTTGTCGATTGAGTGTAAATATTGGGCGCCACCATCTGTTAACAACAATTATTTATATTTTTACTATAATTATTATTGCCATTCTGATTAAGAATTTAAATAAGTAAACTATTTTTTGTGAGGACCTTCTTTTCTTAATATATCTACAATTTTAAGTTACGGTATCACTTTCATCCTGTAATGTTGGTTGGGGTTTCTTACGTTTGTTTTATTATCTTGATAATAAATTAAAACAAATTGAGTTCTTACTTGTTTTCTGCTCGTGTTACAACTGACACATTGGGTGTTACTATTGACACCACCACGGTGTCAATAGTAACACTTTGTTTTTGACATTTAATTCTTTGCTGCAAAAATGTTTGAACATACCCTTATGTGTCTCTGCTCCCTTAATTGTGAAATATTGACGTAAAGTGGTTGTGAATAAGCTCTATCTGTAGGCCCAGAATTAATTCATGTTGTTCAGTGTAAATTATGATAGAGTTGGTGGATGAAGTGGTACAAAGGGCCTTTGTGTCATTTAAAATTTGACCAAAGAGGGCGCTGGGGTAAATGAAATATATATATTTCTTGTAAACTTGAATTCACAATTAAATTAGCTGTAAAATGATGTATTACAAGTGGGGGGTTACCATTTGAAATTTTGAAGTTGTGGCTAATACCCCTTTTGCCTATTATATAACTCCTTAATAAGCATAACGTTATTAGTATGAACGATAGAAAAGTTAAATGAACTGTACTTTAAGAAAACATTTCTCTAGAAGGTGTGCGACATTAGATAACACAATAATTTTATTATTTGCACGGATAACTACCTACGTTTATTGATGAGAAAATTATTGAATTGTTTTATCAAATTAATTTTTTTCCTCGGAATTTTTATAATGCAAGTATGAACTTTCTTTACATACTTGAACGTACAAAAAAAATGTCTACAAGAATCTACTAAAAAATTGAATGTATCGGGTATCCCAATAAAAACCCGACAAAATATTTTTGGGCATAAGTCAGCCATTTCTTAACCGATTTGAACAAACCTGGTCTTGAATTAAAGCTAAAGAATCAGGCTTTCGAGCTGTGTAAAAAACTACGACAGATGGCGCTATCGTAGTATTCCTGTAGATGCTTGTTTTTAAGGCTTATTTTAGGTGCGTGGGGATTGGTTAAACAACAACCAATGGTTATGAAACTCAAATGGCCTTGAAGATCGTTCTTTTTGCTCTATAAATCTTTTTTCAGAAGTCGATTTGGTGTTTGCATTAATTTTCTGAGATTTTTTAAAAATGTATGTTTTACGCCTTAATGACTTATGAGTAAAGTCAGTGGTCGGAACATTACTTTTAAAAAATAATTCATTACCATTACACATTACTTCGTCGAAATTGTAATGCATTACAATTACTCATTACTTTTTTCAAAAAGTAATGCATTACAATTACAATTACTTAATAAATGTAATGCATTACTTTATACATTACTTTTAACGTGACATTTCTTAAATTTCTAATTGTAGCTGACAGATTTTGAGATCTGCAGTAAATTGAAACATACGTTATTCCAGACACGGCCAACTCTAATTGGAATTTTAAAAAATGCCACGTTATAAAAAAACTGTAGGTGTATTGTTTTAAAACAGTAAATTTATTATTTAATTTTAATTTAATTTGAATAACAATTGCGTTTCAAAATTTACCACTTCTTGAGATGGCTAAAATTAGTTTTATTTTCTTCAGCTAGGAAATTATTTCAATTCTGTAGAAATATTGAATCCGGAGTAATTGCAGAGAATATCGCTACTTAAAAATAGCAGGAAAACCTCTTCAGAATGCATCAATGTTTACTTGGAAGGCGACAGGTAAACAGAACCCCGCTGGGTTAGGGTTAACTCTGATACCAGTAGTACCTAGCTACTTCCTGTGGTGGTTATTTAATTTCACAGAATTACATTTTTCATAAAAGTTTTATTTTTGCGGCACGCTTGAAAATTTAGCGTAAAAAGATTGAAATGTTGACAATAGTTTTAATTATTTTCAGAATTTATTTTAAACCAAATTGAACTTATTGTACATCATAAGACGCAGAAAAAATTAGCTATTAGACTGAGTAAAAAAAATTGAGTGTGTCCATTTGAAAACGAAAAGTTGACATCCAGTTGACATTGAAGTTGAAGTTGATAAAAATCAAAGCTGCTCTGAGTTTGTAGCATTTTATGAGCCATTTCATCTGGTTTTTCGTTTACTTAAGGTTCAAGTACACTCCATAAAAAAAAAACTGTAAGTTCAAATGTGATGAAAAAATTACCGATTATGTCATTAGCTGCAAGGAAGCTTCACACGAAATTTTAAAAAAATTGTTCGTCCCGGGACCTTAAAAAAAAATAAAAACGCGTTTTCTTTGAGTTTTTATTTTTTTTATGGGCCTCACAGACGAACGATTTTGCATTTTTTTTTTGTTACTTCATTACATATGATCAAATTGTTGGTAATTTTTTCGTTACATTTGAACTTACAGTTTTCTTGTAAAAAAATCAAATATTATAAAAGTTGTCATTATTCGCATATTATTCAATAAATTACAACGAAATAAATATACGTGAAAGATTAACATGGGGTTTAAACGTTTACATGAGAACTATAACGAATTAATCCTTATATTGAAAAAAATAATATAAAGTTAGTTTAGTATTTTAAAACTGACGGCCTTTCTTCTCCGCCTAGAGACGTGCTGCCAATTTACGGTAAAACTTGAAACTAAATCTTGACTAAATCTGCCTTCTGTTGGCCGGAAGTCAGTACTAAGTCGGTAATGCAATAACATCTACATTGTTGCCAGAATGACTGAGCAGCACAAGGTGCAATCTGAAGCCCCTCAATTTGAATAATCGTTGCTACTATTCTGGCATAATTTTATGCATAGGTTCTTTCTTACTATCTATCTACCTACTTACTTATGTACCTAACCATGTATGAATTTTAAAATTATAGTGTAAGAATGGATAGTCACTGTGCTTATATTGTTTAAAAGCTCATGAAACGGCTGGAAGATCGATTATTTAGGAAAGGTCACACAGATTTTCTACTCCTTGATTCAATTGAGGAAAAATCGCTCGAAGTGATCGACTTTTACATCGAGATCGGGACCCGTCAATCTGTGTTGGGTACAATTAAATTTGACGATGTACCCCCTAAACCCCCTGAGATGTAGGCCTATTCTTGATTTTGTAAAAAGTGAATAATATTCTTTCTGACCGCTGAGATGTCTGGTCGTCCCGCACAGTCAGGGGTAAATTGTTTAGCACAGGACGTAGGTAATTAGGAGAGGCAACAAGATATTTTGGTTGTGGGATTTGCAAACATTATAGACGCCCCTTATTAAGGGGGCCTCTCGGCCGGTTCCCGCCAAAATAGTGTTTTTTGCTTCTAATTTAAATTTGAGAATTACTATCAGCTTACAATTGCTATTCTACCTGCACGTTTACTTCTGTAATACGCTGGTTAACAAATTATTGTTAAAACTACACCGGTTTTTCAAATTTCTACAATAATGTTGTTTTTTGGTGCGAAATCGGAAAATTATACAAATTTGAAAAACCAGTGTAGTTTTAACAATAATTTGTTAACCAACGTGTTACAGGAGTAAACGTGCAGATAAAATAGCAATTGTAAGCTGATAGTCCTTCTCAAATTTAAATTAGAGGCAAAAAACACAATTTTGGCGGGAACCGGCCGACGGGCAGCCTTAAGAATGATAATAGTATGCGAATACCCCCTAAACAGTAAGTATCTACAAATAGGTACCTAAAGTCAAAACAATAAGTTATGAAATAATATTATTAAACCATTAAAAAAATGTTACATTACGTCTCTAAACTATGGGACGCCGCTTTGGACAAAATTAAAAATTTATGTATTGATCAAATATTTGAGAACGACAATAAAAACATGAGGCTTCATCAAAACACTTTCATTTTTGCCAATAATTTTTGTTGCGACAAAAAATTTGTTAACTATTTTTGTGTTTTATATAAAAAATATAAAAATATAAATGAATTTTTAATTTTGTCCAAGGCGGCTTCCCATACATACTAAACTCATTTTATCGACAGCGGGGACAGATTGCATGAAGTGAACATTTTAGAGTCGTACTCAAACAACAAAAGAAGCAAAAGCTAATCGATACTACTTTTGCCAGTTCAGGAATTTGAGAACTAATAAATTAATACATAGTACGTTTATTGTTTCATGAGAATTTGTTTGATTATAATAATTCGAAAATCATAATATTAAGCGATCGAAACAACCATCCTGGTGTTTCAAATTTATCTGGAACAGGCGAACGGGAAAACGCCTGACTTTAATTTGAATGGATGTGTTTGGTTTCACAAACCTTTGGGCAGTAGAGCAGGCGGCAACACTGGTATACCTTGCTTACAACCACCTTACGGCGTACTGAAAAATTACCGATTCGAAACAACCCTGCTCACAAAGGGATCTAGCAAAGATCGAGCGAACGGGAAGAAGCTGCAACCAGTCATCCGAGGGTACCAGTGCACCCTCGGATGACTGGTTGCAGCTACATTCGATTTTAAATCCCCCCCTGCTGCCCCCTACTGCCTGAGAAACGAAATAATTTGCTGTGGGCTTGCATGTTAAATCGGACTACAAGTAAGAAAGTTATAGCATTTTGGAGTTTCAATCTCGCACCCTGTATATGGTCTTACATATTTTTATCTTGAAATAAAAAAGTTGCAGGGGGCGAACACCAAACTGAATCACCCGATATATGTGTGCCAAATTTTATTCGAATATTTTCAAAAATACAAAAAAAAAAATGCAGCAGAGAAGCGGCTGGAACCTCCCCATCGCATGGATCTTTATATTCTGTGTAGATAGTAGTCAATTCAATAGAAAATTTGTTATGCTTTTCGACAAATACCGTCATCATCCATCACATTTGACAACATGTTCCTTTTAAGGTTAATATTTTGCCACCTTTTTGACAATAACTGCCACTTTATGCCATCCACTGTCAGCCCGCTACCCTTTAATGAGAAAGAATTTTTTCTCTATTTTCCACTGAAATGGCAAAGACTGTGAATTCTTTTTTAGAACCAGAATTTGATCGTCTTTCTAATGGCGACATAAAAAAGAGGCCTTGTATTTAAAATTTTAAGTTGATATGCTTAAATGGCACTTCCCGTTTACCAATTGCTTCCAAAAGCCTTTCAGGTCTTCAACGGATCACCCAATCTCCATGTACCAAATTTCAGTCAAATCCATCCAGCAGTTTGGGCTATAATGTGTTTTTAGTGTTATTACAAAAATTTGATTTTTTTTTACCCAAAGGGCAGTAAATGCGAATGAATTTTGTATTATTTAGAACAAGTATTTGAAGACCTTCCTGATGCTGACAATAAATTTAAAAAAAAGTTGTTTAGGATGGTAAAATGAGAGTATATTTAAAATTGAAAATTGATGTGCCAAAACGGCACTTTCCGTGGGTCAATTGCCACCAAACAATTTTCAGCTCTTCGGCGTATAATACAGTCTCCCTGTACAAAATTTCAGGTAAATCGGTCCAGAGGTTTCGCCTGTATCGTGTTTTGAAAGTGCGTTAACAATCCCGAATATTTAAATTTTTGTCAAAAAGGCACTAAGAGTGAATACAATTTTAGAAGCAGAATTTGAAGGTCCTTCTTATGGTGACGTAAAAAATGGGGGTTTGCATTTAAAATTTAAAAGTTGATGTGCCAAAATGGCATTTCCGGTTGCACGATTGGCTCCAAAAGCTTTTCAGATCTAAGTTGGGTTATGAGATGCCTACGTACCAAATTTCAGCCAAATCGGTCCAGTAGTTTTGGCTGTGGCGTCTTTACAAACGTACGTACGTACGAACGTACGTACGTACGTACGAACATACACACAGACACATTTTAAAAACCACTTTTTTGGGGTCCTGAGACCTCAAAACGCATAGATCCGGTCTTATCTCGAATTCGAAAATTTTAGTGATTGCAGTAACCTCCCATTTTTTTAAAATTGTGATGGGGTTGGGGAGGTTAAAAGGGGAGCCCGGTATAGTTCCATCACTGCATTTTTAGAAGAGGTTTCACATACAGAGCGTTCCAGTGAGAAAAGACCACCCCAAATATCTAGTAAACCAAATAAAATACGAAAATTCGCTCGGACAGGTCGATTTTTTTTTGAACGTGCCCTCCGTGGTCGAATTTTAAATTATATTAAGGCCCTATGTGATACATCAAGTCATCATTTGAAATATCTAGTATAAAATTTTTGAAATCAATCCACTTGTTCATCATAAACTTGATTTCTAGGCCCCAGAACCAGCCCATGTTCTTCAATGTAACTTTTTAAGGAGTTGATTGTATTAATAATTGTCTCTTTCAAATAATTGTTTATGACTAACTGTTCATTCGAATAATTGTTTTCGAAGAACTGTTTACGCATAATTTTCTGAATTCCCATTTTCAATTGTCCATCTACGAACTTTTTTTCAAAAAATTATATAAGGAACCCCGCAGGCACAAAATCAACCCTGCAAACATTAGGTAAAATTTCTCAACTTATTGAAAGGGGTGTGTGGTGTATTGCAATAATGAGGGCCATGAGGGCCGCAATTTCGGGGTGGATAGTTTCAATGACATTTTTAATGAATTAATTACTTTATCCTACAATCTGTCTCGCATAGGGAAAAGTAATTTTATTTTCAGTTTGATCATGAATTGGTTCTGGCCAAATCCGAGTGTTTCGACAATGGCCTCCTCTATTCATGAAAGATATTAGTTCTCGGAGATGCCAAACAGCGCTGAATCGTCACCCGCGTAATTTAAATATCCGATTTTCCAAACAGTCCTCCCGTTTTAAGTAGAGGGCATTTCAGGGCCAATTTTTTTTTCATGCATAGAGGACACTGAGACCTATTGACCGAAACGCTCGAATTTGACCGGAACCAAATCCGTGAGCAAACTGAAAATAAAATAACTTTTCCCGTGTAATTTCCCTATGCGGCTCCCGATTTTCAAACAGTTCTGCCGTTTTAAGTAGATGGCATTTCAGGTCCAATTTTTTTTCATGCATAAAGGAGACTGAGACCCATTAACCGAATCACTCGAATTTGGCCGGAACCAGTTCCATGAGCAAACTGAAAATGAAATAACTTTTCACGTGTTATTTCCCTATGCGGCTTGACCCCTTGTTTAGCACCATGAGATTTTAACGCATTTTTTCAAATTTTAAGCCTCCCCAACGTCTCAGTTTGCCTGAGGATGAGAACAGTGAATTTTTGGACTCAATTAATAATTAAGTTTGTACCATTTCCACTCGAATGATTGTTTTAAAATCGAAACGACTGAGCAGCCCCAGCCCTTTCCTTTTCTGATTGTAATACCCGAAACAATCTCTAAGGATTTAGGTTTTAAAATATATCTTAGTATAATGTTTGCTGTGAAATAATTTAATTTCCTGAAAAGTTGGGTCAGCACGTAGGCCTTGGCTGGTCTAGGAGCTTTAGAAGGCTTTAGTGGACCAGATATTGTGGGGAAGCGCGTTCGAATTCAATTTCCATTTTAAGTTAAGTTTGGCGCCTGGAGCGGCGACCAGAAGGAGAGGAGCCGCGTCGGCGAGAGATGGAAATAGATATAAGAGGGATTGCGTTGCAGAAATGAATGATGAGTATACTCATAGTTGGCCAAATGGATAAAACGGATAAACCGAATGAGGTTAGGTAAACGCTGTCTAGTGTGGGACTGTACGCAACGTCAAAATCCGGGATTCCTTGTATAACCGAAACGGTAGTAAAAGGATGCATATATATCATTTAGGGGGAGAATTGTGGGTGCAAATTATCCGCCACCCAGATTTTTTATTGTCACTGAAGCGGACTTTATTTGCAAATTGGTGCGTGTGTGCATTCGAGTGCGCTCTTACCGGAATGGGCAAAACCCTTTGCATGAGCGTTAACTCCCGAAACACTATTTAGAAAAGTCCATGAACGTTGTCGAACCGAAACTGTGATGATGGAACTACATCAATTGGGAGCTGAATCAGGTAATCAAGTTTGCTGGGGACACATGAGTTTGTGTCACGCCCTTGTCGCTGAGGCATATCTCCCGTTCCTCGCCTCTCTACCTTCCTTCCGTTTTGCCATCGCTCATTTACCTAACATAAATGCACGCATTTCATTCATTCTATCTCTTTATCGGTTATCTCTTTATTCATCCTTTTCACGAACAGGTTGGCAAGTAGAAAATTTTTATGGCCATATCAACAAAACTTCCGTTGCACGTCATCAATAAAGATGCGTAAAGTTAGCAACAAGATGTTGTACCTATTCCTGCTTTTGTTGCTACATTTCTGCTTTATCTTGCCGAGAACCCGGAGCCAGCAACACTACCTACATCTTTTCCAATTGTATTTGAGAAACGATCACATTTATTTGAGAAAGTGTTTGTATTTGATATTTGCCACTTGTTATTGAGAATGTAGTAGATGTAATTCAGATTAATCAATTATATTCAAGAAATAAATAATTGGAATTCAGAATAAGGTACTGTTGGATAAGGCCGGCTTAGTGGAATTTAATTATTTATTAGTTATTAAACTAAAAACATTTTTAACAAAAAGCACTTTAGTCCAGTCAAATTAGACCTCCAGGGGACCGGAGTTTACAATAAATGTTGGAAAGCGGGAGATGATCTTAAACCCTTTAGTAGGCATCTAATAGAAATACCCTAGTTTTGCAACTTTCCAAGATGTGTGCGTATGATAGGGTGTCCAAAAAACCCCGAAATTTTCGGACTTTTTTCAGTTTTTCGCTTATAATTTTTAAACGGTGCTTCCTAGCGAAAAGTTCACTATTTTCGAAATTAAAGCACATTAAATTCTGCGTCGAAAGAGCCCCCCAAACGTTAAGTTCGACCATGTGGTAGGGTCTCAAACCATGGTCAAAAACGACAATTTTGTGAAAAATTAACAAGTAGTGACTTTTCGTCGTCTGTAACGTCCAAACGGCTACTCTAATTTAAAAAACTTATAGCTTGAAAGTTGTAGACCATCAATCGCTGATTTCAAAAAGCATCACAAATTTAAATTTTGGTTAAAAGCGAGGGGTAGACAACCTAGGATTTATGGTGTACAAGTCTGAGGATTTACCGGATTTACGAGGATTTATTAGGATTTACGAGGATTTAGTAGGATTTACGAGGATTTACGAGGATTTATTGGGATTTATGGGATTTATGAGGATTTACGGGGATTTATTGGGATTTATCGAGGAATTATTGGGATTTACCGAGGAATTATTGAAGTCACGTGCTCTTTGGCGCATGCGCACTTTATGTGTTTATCGAATGTTAGGTCGCAGTAAAATTGGAGGCGACAATTAATAGGTGTAAGTTATTGGCCTTAAAATCAGTGACGTAACAACGGCCCCGCAGACCCCGCGGTGCGGGGTGGCCCCGGGCCTCGGGGAGGGCCCCTGTCCTTTTAATAAGTTTTGTTATTGAAAATTAATAAAAAGTAATGCATATGATGGCAATGCCTATGAGAATGCAAAAAATTTATTTTAATTTTTTTACAATTGAATCCTCTAGTTTCAAAACCCGACAACTCCATTGAGGTCAAATGTTGGGAAATCGCAAAAAACTGTTACGATGTGTTCCCACCGTTTATTTTTCAAAATCTTTTGCCATAAAGTTAAGGATAATTTAGTGAACTGAAAAACCGCCTGGGTTTTTAACAAATCCCTTTAATAACATCAATATTTAAACAAATAAAATGGAGTTGTCGGGGTTTGATACTGACTTTTGGATTTGTCTTGTTTTAAAACTAACTCCTATGGATTTGAAGTTAATTAAAAATGAATACCTAATAATGACTTTGATTTATTATGGTTACTGTTACAAAATTGAAAAAAATGAAAAAATTTTAATTTTTAGACCACTTAAATCTGGGATTTCTTCTGCTGAATCCACTAATGGGGGTAAACAAGAAGCACGTGGCGGCATCATGAATTTAAACGGCAGTGATTGGCTAATTCGGATTTGTCGGAATTTGATATTACTTACTAAGTTTTGGATTTGTCGTGTTTTGAAACTAACACTACTTTTCAGTAGCAAATATCATCGAGATTTGTAGGCTTTTGCTGTGTGAACTTCCAACTAGACTGAAGAGGGCAAAAAGACGAATCCAGTGGCGTATCAAACTCATTTTTGACCAAAAATGGATTTGTCGGGTTTTGAAACTAGAGGATTCAATTAGGTCTGGCAGATGCAGCAGGATTATTTATTATAGCTTTCTGTCACCTAGCTCAATAGTACTCATTCCTGAATTTTGTAATAATAATAACAATAATAATGTTTTTGGCCCGTGAAACAGTCAACAGTGGCGATGGACGGCCAGGCCCAACGAGATAAGGGGGGTGTTCTTAGGAGCCCGGGCTCACCTCGCCGAACTTACAGATAAAAATAATCAAAGCGCTATTAGATATAGTATAGATAATAGTTTATGCCTAACCCTGCTAATAAATGTGCAAAACTTGGGAAAAAAGTGCATATACCTAGCAGCGATATCTACCTATGTAAAAATGCGACTTTTTGTCTTTGCTTCTATCACTACATAACTCAAATTTGTGGAACTAATGTTGATAATCTTCATTTAGAAGTGTCCTCTTTTATGCTTCAAAGATATTATATTGCAATAGCCGAATTCGATAAAAAATCTTTTTATGGGAGTTAAGTTTTTCACATAATTTCATCCTTACACTTACACTTACACACAAGTGTTTAGAAGATGCGTGACCTTGAAATTTTAAAAGATTATCGCCTGCTGCGCACTCTGTTTTTGAGTACTTACCTAGGCACTTTCAAAAACATTATCATTAATGGCAATAATATTGATAATAAAGGGCCCCAATTAGATCTTTATGTGGATTTACGAGGATTTATAGGGATTTACGAGGATTTATGGGGATTTACGAGGATTTATCGGGGTTTACGAGGATTTATGGGGATTTATGAGGATTTATGGGGATTTACGAGGAATTATGAGGATTTATTAGGATTTACGGGGATTTATTAACCAAAAAGGATTTATGGTGTACAAATTTTCATTGGTTGTTTCCCCCTCGGTTAAAAGTATTCAAAAAATAATTTATTTATAAATGTAGTTAAAAAATGAGACAATGAATAAAAGATTAATTTCTTCGAAATCTTTTGGACGTGGAGGGGCCAGGGTCGTTCGCAGGCTCGATGAATAGTAGTGTGTCGCCTTCAAATAGTTGAGGCTTTAGATCTAGAAAATCAAAATAGAGCAATCCATAAACAGTCATAAGTCAGTACCTAAGCCTCAACTATTTGAAGGCGACACACTATTCATCGAGCCTGCGAACGACCCTGGCCCCTCCACGTCCAAAAGATTTCGAAGAAATTGATTTTTTATTCGTCTCATTTCTTAACTACCTTTATAAATAAATTGTTTTTTGAATACGTTTAACCAAAATTTAAATTTGTGATGCTTTTTGAAATCATGGTCGAAATTAACGTTTGGGAGGCTCATTCGACGCAGAATTTAGTGCGCTTTAATTTCGAAAATAGCGAACTTTCCGCTAGGAAGCACTGTTTAGAAATTATTAGCGAAAAACTGAAAAAAGTCCGAAAATTTCGGGGTTTTTTGGACACCCTATCATACGCACACATCCTGGGAAGTTGCAAAACTAGGATACTTCTATTAGATGCCTACTAAAGGGTTTAAGATCATCTCCGGCTAAAAACCTAATGAAACATGAAAACAAAACAAGCAACAAGCAAAAGAAAACAAGTTGTTCTTCGGCCTTATTACCAGAGTAAGCCGTTAGTGTTAAATCTATTCAGGTAACAAGGCCGATGAAACATCTTCTTTTAGGGCATGCACTCTCAACAGACGTAACACATTCCTCATACACCCACATGCGACATGATGAACAAGATTTTCTAACCCCGGCCTTATTACCCGACTAGAATTTTAATGGTAAGCCACTAGAAGGGCGGGTACCTATTAAGGCCGCGGCCTTATTACCCGTTCAGCAAATTTTTAATTTTTTGAGGTTATTTTCATCTACCGATTACAAAAATAAAGCAAGGTGGTTAATCGTGCCTTTATTAATGTCACTATGGATACGTGCGATTAAGTACCAACAAAAATCTAGTCGAATAATAAAAAAATACCTTACTTTTTCAATGCATTTTTAATAACATGGCAAATAAATTTGCACGAGGTTCTTCGGCATGTGCACACAGCCCATCCACAAAGTATTAATAGGATTTTTTGGCATCATTCATATGAGTTTAAGGTACCTCGCACAGGGATGGCGTTATAGCAGTGGTCGGAACGGAACATTACTTTTAAAAAGTAATTCATTACCATTACACATTACTTCGTCGAAATTGTAATGCATTACAATTACTCATTACTTTTTTCAAAAAGTAATGCATTACAATTACAATTACTTAATAAATGTAATGCATTACTTTATACATTACTTTTAACGTGACATTTCTTAAATTTCTAATTGTAGCTGACAGATTTTGAGATCTGCAGTAAATTGAAACATACATCATTCCAGACACGGCCAACTCGAATTGGAATTTTAAAAAATGCCACGTTAAAAAAAAAACTGTAGTTAGTTTTATTTTCTTCAGCTAGGAAATTATTTCAATTCTGTAGAAATATTTAATCCGGAGTAATTGCAGAGAATATCGCTACTAAAAATAGCAGGAAAACCTCTTCAGAATGCGTCAATGTTTGCTTGGGAGGCGGTAGGTAAACAGAACCGCGCTGGGTTTGGGTTAACTCTGATACCAGTAGTAGGTACCTAGCTACTTCCTGTGGTGGTTATTTCATTTCACAGAATTACATTTTTCATAAAAGTTTTATTTTTGCGTTTATCAATTAACGGTAAAAAAGTAATGGAAAAAGTAATGGTTTTCCATTACAATTACTAAAAAAATGTAATGCATTACAATTACCCATTACTATTTAAAAAAAGTAATGCATTACAGTTACTCATTACCAGCTAAAGTAATTTCATTACAGTAATGCGTTACTTGTAATGCATTACTTCCGACCACTGCGTTATAGTTGCCATTTCTCTGGTCCTTATGTATTAAACAAAAATCCGGCCTTATTACCTGCCCGGCTTTATTACCCAACGGTACGTTACTAAATTGTATTTAAGAAAGCATCAATTGTAATTCCGAAACGGTCATTTGTATTTGAGAATGTAGAAGGAAGGTGTATTTCAGATTATCAATTAGGTACATTTAAGAAAGCCGTAATTATAATTGAGAATAGTCAATTGTATTTAAGAATTAATTACAAATGGCATTTTCTTGAACAAATGTGTCCGTTTCTCAAATACAATTGGAACAAATGCAGAGGTGATATTATTTTTCTGAAATTACAAATGGCGCATTCCACGTCAAATCGATCGAAAAAAATACGAATTGCAGGGATTTTGTTGAAATTAATATATAATAATAATAATAATAATATAGTTTATTTGCCCAATAGTAGAGACCATTTACAGGACAAAGAATTGATATACATAAAATAAATATACAAAGTAAAGAGTAAGATAAACAGAAGCGAACAAAGAAGTAGGTAAATCAAACCGAGTTCAGTTTAGCCGAGAAAAGGCTGAAAATTGATTTCTTAAAAGTTTATAAACTCAGCCTGAAGATATCAACATCACTATGGCAAATTACATTGTATCTTGAACACATCAGTGAAATCGGACAGCGTAACAGAATGTTGGTACGTGGTATTGAGGCTCGAAAAGTAACAGGAGATCTTGACCCAAGTCGAGGAACCAAAAAATGAAGTCTGCTAAGCAAAGCAGAGGAATCAATAAAAAAATTAATTATTTTAAATAAAAAAATAAGCGAAGCAATTTTCCTTCTGTCATCTAGCGACAATAATGCAAATTCAGAAAGTAAGAGATCTTGATCATACCCCTGAGGTGGATAAGTCTTATGCCTTTTAAAAAATAAATATTTAAGAAATCTTCTTTGAATTGACTCAATGGATTGGATGTGGCATTGATATATAGGAAACCAAATTAATGAAGCATATTCTAATACTGCCAAAACATAACAATTATATAAGGTCTTCAGGCAGCTTATATTTTGTAAAACTTTTACTGTTGCGAATAATAAACCCTAAAGATGATGAGGCTCTACTTATACTGTAATCAAAGTGTAAGTGAAATCTAAATTCTTTATCAAAAATAACTCCAAGGTCTTTAACATGGTCATAACGTAAGATAGAAATATTATTTAGAGCATAATTAAAATGTATCGGTTTTTTTTTACGGTTGAAAGATACAACCTTACATTTGGCTAAATTCAGTTTTAATTTATTTCGCGCACACCAGGATATGTTGTAGTTCACCCTAAAATGGATTATAGGTCTTCGGGCGTTTTGCTGTCTAACGCTTATTTGTTATAATACGGCCATTAGTAACAAATTGAACTCATTTGGATTCAGTTTACCTTTTACAATTTTTGAGCCCTCTTCGCTATAGGTATCTAAGTATTTCAACCCCAACAAAAGTCTAATTTGCATAATTGGCTTATTTTTGTGTTATTTTCTGTAATTCTATTACGATTAATTCTCACCCTCTTTGATTTTTCATCCTCCATTATGATTTTTCAATCCCTAAGTGTTATTAACAAAATTATTATTGTGCAAAATTCGGGTTGTTTCGTTTTTCTTCGGTAATAAATTGGATTCAGTTTAACCCACTGAGCGCTATTTTAGAAAATTTGGATTATATTTTCACTCTCTGCTCCTTTGAAACCACAAGCTTCACAATATTTCATCCGCTCCAAAACATAAATTTGCAAAATTGTCTCATTTTCCATGTTACTTTTCGTAGGTATCTCTACTTAGCTGCAGTAAATTTTTTATTGCCTGTATCGCTAGTTCTACAGACTTTTTTATGTTTTTTGCTCATTTTCTACTGCAAACGCTGTAAAGGACCATTTCAGGTTTTTTTAATATTGTATTTTTCAACAATTCGTTCTCACCTCTGTGCGTCTGCGAAGGCACTACTGCTACGTGCAGATTGATAAAAGCTGCACCCGATTTTACCAGTAAATTCAGGCCCTACATGCCCATTAAAGTGATAAACATCTACAGGGATACACATCGCATTGACGTACATCTTCCGGAGGCTGTTTGTAAGATTTTAGTTTCGTGCAACAATTGAGTGGAAACAGCAGTGAGACATATGAGATACTACAAAAATATCATGAAACTTTATCTGACGACACTTAATTCTTTCCTGAAAAAGTTTCATCGTGCAAACGTGAGATGCGTCTTGTCTCAGGCGAAATTTTTATCTCACGCGCAGCACGTGAGATTTACATGTGTTTAGTGAAACTTTTCCTTAATAGTCCGAGAGCTCGCGTGAAAATTATCAATGGAAATGTTCCAAAGGTTTGATGCTTTTAAATACGTTGTTATACAATAGTAAATGCAAGGCCACCCGTCTGCCGCCTCATAGTGGGGGCTTTAATCCAGGGGCGACGACTAAAGGTCTAATTTTTTGGTCGCTGAACCAAAATCGTTGTTCCAACTTGAAAATTTGGAGACACATTCTCCTTTTATTTCTAAACAATATGGCGCTTGTAAATTTTGAGCAGACGGGGGCGTTCACGAAGCAGACGCCTTCAAAAATGGGCCGAAAAGGGCTGTGAGTCAACGGCAATGTTCCAACTTGGTTTTTGCATCAATCGAAAGGAAATTAAGGCCCCTACAAATTTTCTTAGTAAAAAAATTCGGCAGACGGGGGCCCAAAGTCGGCAGACGCCGATTTATGCGTCGAAATTCCTTCTCAACCTCTTTTTCAGCTACAAATCAACAGTGTTGTTCCAGTTTGAAAATTTAAACATACATTATATTCTTGCTTCTAAACACCACGGTACTTACAAATTTCGAGCAGACGGGGGCGTTCACGAAGCAGACGCCTTCAAAAATGGGCCGAAAAGGGCTGGGAGTCAACGGCAATGTTCCAACTTGGTTTTTGCATCAACCGAAAGGAAATTAAGGCCCCTACAAACTTTCTTAGTAAAAAAAAACGGCAGACAGACGCCGATGACTTGTACCCACATAAAGACAATCGTAAAACAGAAGTTAAAGTAAACTTACTAAAAATAAGTTCAATAATAAAACTGTATTTATTCAACATATTAAAACAAAAAAAAACAATATAGGAGAAGCAAAGCCTAACCTTGCCTAGAATAGATATAAGGTACTTATATGAACAAAGTGAACGAATAAAGTATAAAGTTATCAAAAGAAAGAAATATTTTCTGACTGACATAGGTACGTTGAAGATTTTATTGCCATGGATTATTATTCCTATTCGTCATCATCGCTGTTGTAAATAAATTGCACATCTTCATCTTCGTCCACATTGTCAGTAGAATCTTCAACGTCGACAAGTATGTCTGTTAAATTTTGTGGAAATTGCTGGCAATCGAACCATTTTATTTTGTATCGACCCTCTTCAAACGCCCATCCATTTTGTAGTGGGTTGAAAAATTTTGGTTTCTCTTCACAAGCGTATCTCCATATGGCGGCAATTTGATTA
Source organism: Pycnomerus fuliginosus (assembly GCA_963924575.1). Taxonomy (NCBI): domain Eukaryota; kingdom Metazoa; phylum Arthropoda; class Insecta; order Coleoptera; family Zopheridae; genus Pycnomerus; species Pycnomerus fuliginosus. The sequence goes on from OZ004622.1 coordinate 25,873,351, forward strand.
GTACGTCGAATTTTGAATACCAATGTGTCTCTGCAAGGGGGGATACGACTAGCCTCGAAGTTTTTTATGCCATCGAAAGGATTTTGTTGGGTACCTTATCCAAGAACTTAAGATTAATTGACGTAAACAAAATTTCAGTCAGTCTAGGACCTAGTTTGTGTTTGGCATTACCAGGGTTTCATGCCTTCACAGGGTGTGATTACACTGCGGCGTTTATAAGAAAAGCTAAAGTCACTCCGTTTAAAATACTTGAAAAAAGTAAGACATTGCAACAAGTATTTGGCAACTTGGGAAACAACGAAGCACTCTCTGATAACACAATTGAAAGTAAATAAAAATACACTTTTTACGTCAATTAATCTTAAGTTCTTGGATAAGGTACCCAACAAAATCCTTTCGATGGCATAAAAAACTTCGAGGCTAGTCGTATCCCCCCTTGCAGAGACACATTGGTATTCAAAATTCGACGTACTAATCAAATTGCCGCCATATGGAGATACGCTTGTGGAGAAACCAAAATTTTTCAACCCACTACAAAATGGATGGGCGTTTGAAGAGGGTCGATACAAAATAAAATGGTTCGATTGCCAGCAATTTCCACAAAATTTAACAGACATACTTGTCGACGTTGAAGATTCTACTGACGATGTGGACGAAGATGAAGATGTGCAATTTATTTACAACAGCGATGATGACGAATAGGAATAATAATCCATGGCAATAAAATCTTCAACGTACCTATGTCAGTCAGAAAATATTTCTTTCTTTTGATAACTTTATACTTTATTCGTTCACTTTGTTCATATAAGTACCTTATATCTATTCTAGGCAAGGTTAGGCTTTGCTTCTCCTATATTGTTTTTTTTTGTTTTAATATGTTGAATAAATACAGTTTTATTATTGAACTTATTTTTAGTAAGTTTACTTTAACTTCTGTTTTACGATTGTCTTTATGTGGGTACAAGTCATCGGCGTCTGTCTGCCGTTTTTTTTTACTAAGAAAGTTTGTAGGGGCCTTAATTTCCTTTCGGTTGATGCAAAAACCAAGTTGGAACATTGCCGTTGACTCCCAGCCCTTTTCGGCCCATTTTTGAAGGCGTCTGCTTCGTGAACGCCCCCGTCTGCTCGAAATTTGTAAGTACCGTGGTGTTTAGAAGCAAGAATATAATGTATGTTTAAATTTTCAACCTGGAACAACACTGTTGATTTGTAGCTGAAAAAGAGGTTGAGAAGGAATTTCGACGCATAAATCGGCGTCTGCCGACTTTGGGCCCCCGTCTGCCGAATTTTTTTACTAAGAAAATTTGTAGGGGCCTTAATTTCCTTTCGATTGATGCAAAAACCAAGTTGGAACATTGCCGTTGACTCACAGCCCTTTTCGGCCCATTTTTGAAGGCGTCTGCTTCGTGAACGCCCCCGTCTGCTCAAAATTTACAAGCGCCATATTGTTTAGAAGTAAAAGGAGAATGTGTCTCCAAATTTTCAAGTTGGAACAACGATTTTGGTTCAGCGACCAAAAAATTAGACCTTTAGTCGTCGCCCCTGGATTAAAGCCCCCACTATGAGGCGGCAGACGGGTGGCCTTGCATTTACTATTGTATAACAACGTATTTAAAAGCATCAAACCTTTGGAACATTTCCATTGATAATTTTCACGCGAGCTCTCGGACTATAAGAGAAGCTATGATATACGAATGGGGGTGGTCATAAATGATTGACCATTTCAATGGCAACGCTGAACAAAAATGTAGGAGATTTTGCATGCTTCAGGTAAATAAACCAATAAACTGACAGTCACATTTTGCCCAAAATCACATAATTTTCAAAAAACAGTGTTGTCCAGTATCATGGTGCCGTCATTCTGCTATATTAGTACAGAATTGAAAGCAGCGTTGCCATTTAGCGGTCAATCATTTATAACCATCCGTTAAGTATATTATTTCCTCGAAATTTTTGTAGTATTTTTCATCTTCCTGGTACCTATAGCTCTTCGTTCCATTTTTTCAGTATGCCTTCACTGTCGCGTTCTTATACAATCTCGAGCCCAAACGGAGATATTTTTTCTTTTGAGACAAAATGATGCATAGTAGAGTGCTATATTTTTATATGTGATACAAAATGTGGCTTCTGTGGGGGGATCGGTGTTAAAAGATGGAACCTACATGGATTCGAAGCTCATATTATATTATATGTAAATCCAAAAATAATACAAAATTATACCGTGGAAAAGGGCACTACGACCGAAAACTGAGATAATCACAATATATAATAATCCAATAATACATTGGGCCTCATGATTTGTCTCGGTTCGAAGCCGGCAAAAATTTAATACAAATTTTGATTTACGTACGTTCTAATTTTCAAGTTGGAATTGGATTTCCTAAGCCTATTATAGGTACCACTCTCACACAAATTGCTCTGCTGCACTCGTGTTCTACCCTAAAAAATTGAAATGTTTTTGGTCTTCACATATATGGTCTTCACGATAGATGGCCCAAGTGATCAAAGATCTGATAATTTGGTTTTTACCATAGTGACAAGACGTTATTACATTTGCCCCTTTTTGACAATTACCCCAACTTACCTTACCGTAAATTTTTGTCATCAATTGAAATTCCAGCCTAAAGGGTGGTACACAATGCTCAAGTTTAAGTATTAAGGATTAAGGAAATTCATTAATTATTCCTCAAATTTAGATTTTAACGACCAGCAGCACGTGACCACGCCCTTCTAATTGAGCCGTTTAGTGCAATAATGATCCAACCGACAATATTAGGTTTGTGGTGCAATTTAGATTTTTCTGTGGAACTGTATAGAACCAGAATTTAAAGATCTTTCTAATGATAACATAAAAAAATAGGCCTTTGTAGTTAAAATTTCAAAGTTGATATGCCTAAATGGCAATTCTCGTCGACGAATTGCTTCCAAAAGCCTTTCACCTCTTCAATGGGTCACATAATGTCAGTGTACAGTCAAATTGATCCATTTTTGGGCTATAATGTGTTTTTAGTGTTATTAGAAAATTTAAATTTATTTACCCGAAGGGCACTCAATGCGAATGAATTTTGTCTTATGTAAAGCAAGAATTTGAAGACCTTTCTGATGGTGACAATAAATTTTTCAAAAACTTGTTTGAAATAAGAGTATAACTTTACATTTGAAAATTGATGTGCCGAAACGGCACTTTCCGTGGGTGGATTGCCTCCAAAAATGTTTTAGCTCTTCGACGTATAATACAATCTCCATGTACCAAATTTCAGCCAAATCGGTACAGAGGTTTTGGCTGAATCGTGTCAAAAATGGGGGTTTGCATTAAAAATTTAAAAGTTGATGTGCCGAAATGGCGCTTCCTGTAACACGATTGGTTCCAAAAGCTTTTCAGATCTAAGAAATTTCAGCAAAACGGGTCAGTGGTTTAGGCTGTGACGTATTTACAAAACGTTTTGAGGTCTTAGAAAATATATAGATCCGATCTTATCTCGAATTCGAAAATTTTAGTGATTGCAGTAGGTAATCTTCCATTTTTTTTAAATTGTGGGGTTGGGGGGGTAAAAAAAAGTCACCTGTTGTTGCGAACATTATTCATGACTTTCCCAATAACGACGTGTTTTCGCACATCAAGCGGTTTGAAAGTGCCAGGCTCTGGAAGTAATTAAAGCAGATAAAATAGTAGGTAAATTGAATCACTGGTGCAGCCCGTCGAGATTAATACCTGTATATACTTTCCATCGAAAATAGAACTGGGATTGGTTTTAAAACGGAAATGTTAACTCTGATCTCAATAAAAAAATTGGAACAAAAAGTTTTTGTACAAACTTGGCCAGCCTTCGACGCGAGTGTGGACGGTCCAGTGAGCAAACGATTGTGTTTTGTCACTCATGTATGAGTTCGATGTTCACATGTTCAACTGCGAGGTTTCAAGTTTTGTGCAGTCCTTTTATTTCCATCTAATGAATAAAATCCTCTCTTTCCGATAAAGTATGTATGTTGTTAGTGCAACTCTACCACCTTTGATAGAAGGGCTTTCAACATTACTCAAACTAATTTCCCGTTAATTATGTCGGAGTAATTTCATTGTTTTTAATGGAATTAGTCGTTCGCCTAATAAATTGAATTCGTTATTAGTTTACAAACAAGCTTCAATGGCTTGTTATTGAATTAAATTTTTACATTCGTTAAAAGCTTTGTTCCACACACTTTTCTTTCATATCGGTCGCAGATTTTGCAATCTTGCATTAGCAGCCCTCGCCGGTTCAGTTTTAGTGCCGAAGCATATGCGCAGTGAATTCGCTCGCTCGCTCGATGGCTCGCTCGGCCGGCCGTCCGTCTACCCTGTTCATCGCATAACTTGAGAACGAAAGCAGATATCGAACTGAAATTTTGTATACGGATGTATACCACGAAAATCTCGGCTGTGATTGTTTTTACAATTTCCGACGTTTGATCGCGAACGATGCCTCAACGCTTGAAGCTAGAGCAAAAGTTTGTAAGGAGGAATTGTCGGCAATGAAAAAGTGTACAAAAAAGTCCACGGCAGCATATAGCTATTTACGATGAGTAGCCCACCGAGATCGTTTTTGTGTTTTAATTTTTGACGAAAATAGCTTCAGTGGCTTATTGTCGACTATCCGTGACAGATATTTATATGCTGTCGCGGACTTTTTTGTAGGTCTATTCGTTGCCGACATTTCTCCCTTATACGATTTTAATCCATCTTCAAGCGTTTAGGCAGCTTTTGCAGTAAAAACGCGAGAATGCGAAGTTTTTTCGGGACCGAAAAACTATTATTTGTAATAACTCGAGAACCAGTGAAGATATTTTACTGAAACTTGATATGCGCTTTTGACGTACAAGTTTGTTGAAGGTGGGGAGGTCTCAATTTTGGGGGATGAAATTTAGGGGTTGAAAATCACAAAAATACGAAAACTTCTCAAATATTTTGCACATGGAGGTCTGAAACCCAACACACATACAGGGTGTCCGGAAATAGCGATGAAATACTTCGGGGGTGATTCTGCAGCTCAAGATATGCAAAAAAGTTCCTATAAATATGTGTCCGGAAATCGTTCCTAAGGGGGCTACGGCCTTCTGATGGGGGCGCCTCCAATTCGGTTTTTATTGAATAAATCATGAACCGCTTAAGATACAGTGACGACTTTTTGCACATTATCTAACATCAGTAAGCGCCATCAGATTATGGTATCTACCAAAAGCAGATTCAACCAAGGGCGTGGAAAATAGGGGGGGCTTCAGCTTTCCCCACCCAAATTTTTTTACGTGTTATTTTTTAGACAATTTCTCACTGGAATGTGGTTTCCTGTCTAAAACTACATAAAAAAGCCTCTCTTGTTATGACACCGTAGGATCAACCGTTTTCGAAAAAATTAGATTTAAAGATCCATTTGCATTTCCTAGGCTTATCAAACGATTTTTATTAAATTACAAAACTGAACGGATTTTAAAAATTAGTATCTAAAGTAATCTAATGTTGCTTATCGATGTCAGATAGTATGCATAAACTTAATAATTGACAAAATCAAACTCAAATTTTGAGCGCCCCCTTGAGGAGCGATTTTCGGACCCATATTTATAGGAACTTTTTTTCATATTTTGAGCTGCAGAATCACCCCCCGAAATATTTCATCGTTATTTCCGGACACCCTGTATATTTTGACATTATCTGATAAGTGATGGTTTTTTTTCTGCAAAATGAAACGGAAGGGGTGCAAATCAGGGTTGAAACTCGAAATTTCACATGTGTTGCTTGAAATTCAAGCAATTCGATAACTTTTAATCAATGGCCCAGAAAACATTTTGAGCATATATTTAGTCCTTAGACCCTTAGACCACCTAAGAACAGAAGAGAAAAAAATTGCTCCTCTAAAACTCAACCCCTTCAACCTTGAAACATAAAAAAATCACTCAGAGGAAATGCAACCCTTGGAGCACCTATTACCGGAGGACACTAATTGAACACAAAAAATTGCACCCCTTAAACTCGCCTCCTTCAACCCTTCAACCACAAAAACTTGACTTGGAGGAAATTTAACCCTTGCACCGCCTACAACCAAAAGAGTTGAATTGAACAAAAAAACTACGCCCCTAAAGCTCACCCCCTTCAACCCCGAAACACAAAAAAATTACTTGCACGGAATTTAACCCTTGGACCACTCATTATCGCAGGAGACTATTTTAAACGCAAAAAATTGTCCTCCAAAACCCACAGTCTTCAACCCTCGAACGCAAATAATTGACTTGGATGAAATTGAGCCCTTGGACTATCTACAACAGAAACAGACTAACTGAACGCAAAAACTCCGAAAACCACCCCCTTCAACCTCCAAATACGAAAATTTGACAAACATAAATAGTTGACTCGGTGGAAATTTAACCCTTAGACTACTTGTTACTGGAAGATACTAATTGAGCGCAAATGAATTTAAGATTTGGACCACTGTTATTGGAGGATAGGTACCAAGTAAGCGCCCCCGAAACCCACCCCCTTCAACCCCTGAGGATAATAATTGAACGGAAAAAATTGCACCCTTTTCAACCCCCAACACAAAAAATTGACTTGGTGGAAATTTGATGCTTGACCTATATGTACTTACAACCGGAAGATACTAGGTAATTGAAGGCAAAAAATTCATCAATTGATACACCCTCACGAATTCTTTATCATGAGCATATGCTTCGGCACTACTACTAGGTGCAGATTCAAAACCACCAAGTCCATCTCGATATATAAATCATTCACGGTGAATAAAGATCTACATCGCATTGATATACATCTTCCGTTGGCTTTTCATCCTTGCACGAAGATACTTAGGTAGAACGTCTGTTTCTCATTTTTCATCCCCCATAAAAAAAACTTGCCAATTTTTTTCAATTTCATTTATTACGCACTTCAGTGTCTCTCAAACTTTTACTTGCTTTCTTAGTTTTGTAGTATTTCTTGCCCCTTGCCGCATTGTTAACTAGGTTGAGAAATACTGATGTATTTAGTTTATTTAGGTACATAAAGGTTTAAGATCTAAAGTATCACAATATCACAAAATCAATGATAGGAGGCCTCATACGCCAGCTTCCAGATGTCAACTAGGCACACAGATGAATGGAACCTGTAGAACATCATCAAAGGCAGACACATGTGTCCTATAACTGTCCAAAGCTCTTTTCCGTAGAATTCGTATCGGTTGTCTTGTATTGCATTCGATTTGATCTCGAAAGTCTGCATTATCCACATAGCCACATTACATACGATGAGGAAGGTTACTAGTTCTCGACCTGGTTTTGCTCGTCTCAATTCCCGGGTGTTGCTGCACCGTCTTAAGCCGTCGATTATGAAAGGCGTCTGGACCAGGACGAAGAACATCTATAATTTAAACAAATAAAAAATATATTAATTTATATCAAAGAACTTTATAAAAATAAGATTTACAAGGGGAGACGTTTAATAACAAGCATAGAAAGATTTAAAATTAATTCTTAGAGTTTCGAGGCATTCAGTCCATTTAAAACTTGGGGACTGACAGAGAATGGCAGTAAATGTGGCAAGATATTAACCTTAAATGTCGCTCTTTGTCAGAAAGTATGAAATTATTCACAAAGACGATTGATATAAAAATTTTCGTGTTCAATTGGCTGTTACTAACACTGACCTTTTTTTATATTGGTTGTGGGGAAGTTAATAAGTAAAAAAAGTGATCTGAGTACTTTCAATATGATTTCTTATTAAAAAATTGGTATTTTTTATTTCTAAAATCATGAGCACAATGAGCGGATCAAAAGAAATTCTAAAAAATATGGTATTGTACCATTAACATTGTTTATTGCTAAATGAGGGTTCCAAACTAAGACAAAATATCGGTAACTAGTCCTAATATGCCCTGGATTTTTGATATTTTTTCATTTACCTCACGGTTTAGAATTGAAACGTGAATGCATTATATTTTCAATCTGTGCCAGTGGCTTTTTTCCTCGAATAGGTATAGAAATATAAAGTAAAACGACGTGACGCTGATGGATGGGAACACGTCTTGTGGGTGTAGTGAAAGTTGTCTCTAAACTAAATTTGTGACACACAAATAAGTATTTGAAAATGCAGTACATAAAAATAAAGAAAATTGTCAGATACTTATTTTTTTAAATAGGAAACTCCGTCTTTGATTGTGAGATTAAAAGATTAGAGATTTAAAATCCAACCGTTTGAGCCAAATACATGACAGGCCAACGAAAAGTCAGTAAAACAAATTTGAGAAGTACTAGTTAATAATCCCAACTTGATTTCGAATCTTCGCAGCAAAATCGATTGTGATTCTAAATCCGAATTCTCCACCGAGATTTCCGCACGGCGGGTAGGGTTTCTTTTGCTTTAATTGGCAGCCACATTTAGATGCAATCTATGAATAGATACTTATTTTCTTTGGATCATAGCAAATTAATTTGCCAAATAAATGTGATATCACATATTAAATTTTAGGAACTGATTCAGAGTCTTGAGGAAGGAGAAAATTACATTGCGCCGAAACGTCGACCAGTTTTAATTTCCAGGAAGCCTATTATCCTAATCAACATAATAAATTACATAGCTTATTTTCGGTGATTTTTTTTCTGACCTCTTCCGAATGTTTTTTTTTAAATCGGTATTTGCGCATTATATACCATCTTTTGATTAAATTTAGCGATAAAAAACTAATAAAAAAGCCCGTAGTTTCAAAAATACGAGAGCGCTTTTCGCGACGTTTTCGCTGTAGCTAGGTAAAATCCCCCTTATTTAAATCAAATCTCATTTTCACCCCCGTTTTTTTAAATTTTTTGTTTATTTATTTATTTATTTTATTTTTCACCTAATACTGTAGGAAGAAAAGCTTTTTTTTCGCCGATTGTCTTTTGCGGTTGTAAAATGACATTTTTGCTGCCTAGGCAGTAAAATAAAGGCAGCCACAAATATCACATTTTGACACTTATGCTTCACGTTTCCCTTTTAAGGTTGACGCCAGAAGTCATTATTGTCACTCTGCCGTGTTAATTTGAAAAGGCGTATCTGAAAAATTGTAGATTTGTGGCAAATAAATTACATTCTTATAAACTTATATGTATAGATCTCCCACGAAGGCCTCAAATAATCACCAAAGTGTTAAGTAATATTTTACAAATTGAACTTAGACTGAATTAAACAAGCAGGCACCGTTTTAAAGCTGAAAAATTCTGTCAAAAAACAGCAGATTAACACGGCAACACTGTGTGCAATCTTGAAATTTTTAGGTTTTTGCCAGAAGGGCTCAAAGTTTGAATATATTTTTAAAAATAGAATTTGAAGGCCTTTTGTTATGGAGATGTGAAAAATAAGGATTTTTACTTAATATTTCAAAGTTCATTGACCAAAAAAGGCACTAGGTATGGTCCGATCTTTACCAAAAGGTTGTCGGCTCATCGGAGATTCTTGCAACTGACAATTGCCACTTGTCACTGGCAGGCGCTTCGAACTGCTTCAGTGACGTGTGCAGAAATTAGCCATGAAAAGGGGGTTGTCAAAAGAATAAGGTGTGCAAAAAGTACTAAAAGAGCATAAATCCGTACATTTTTGTTATTTTCTAAAAACTGAAAAATAACAAAAGTTTCTGGAATCACAGGAAGTTGTAACCCCCTAACCCCCTCCGGCGTACCATTGCTCTGTTTCAGTTAATGAATTATCGCTAGCTACAAGTGGCAATTGTCAGTTACAAGTGACAATTATTGTCGGTTACAAGTGACAATACTGACAATTGTCAGTTACAAATGACAATGCTCTGTCACAAGTGACACTGTCACTTACAACTGACAATTGTCACTTGCAAGTAACAATTTGCTATTGCGACAGTTTTTTTTTCCTTAAAATTTTAAAAACTTTGTTGTGGCCCCTCTACGCCTTCGTATATTTTTGCAAGATCCGTCATTTTCATCAATTTACCGGCGATGTTTTCAGGTTGGTATGGTGATACTTACAGTCCTAGGTTTTTCTTGCGATTTACAGGCCTTGACGACCAAAAGTCGGGTGGTAAGTATCACCTGTCATCTTGAAATTGTCAGTGAAAATATCAATAAAAATTTTTTCGCCCATAATGGCTGACGAAAAATATTCAATAATTTAATTTCAATTGCTAATCTGTCTTTACCTACACACCGGCCTAACCTCAACAACCGCGTTATATTACAGGGTTGGGTAAATGTCGCAATATTTTGTTTTACGACATTTACTACTTACATTTGTGACATTTACTACCTCGCAATTTAAATATGTCGCAAAGTTGTCGTAAATGTAGCAAATGTAGCAAATTTTAGGTAAGTGTTAAAATTTAAGGTTACGTTTTCGTACACAGCGCAGAGCAGATAAGTTGTTTGTTGCTCTTACGGATGTTAAATCATTCAAATAGTAATTATCAGTGTTTTAATGCTAATTAAGTATAAACGAAACTTTAAACAACCAAAGTTATGGTGCATGAAAGGAAGCTTTTAGGTTAGGTATGTAGCAAATGTAAGTTGATTAAAATTCGCAATGTCGCAAATTACATTTGCTACCGTCGTAAATTGTGTCGCAAACACTGGATAGCATGATGCGACATTAAAAAAATGGGCAGTTACGGAAGCGGCTGGAACCTCCCCACTTGGTGAATGATCCAATCCTGTCACTAATATCACGTAAATTTTACTATTTACTATACCTATGTTTTACTCCTCCAAACCTAATGTGTTTTCTGTGATTTTTCCAAATTTTACGATCTTTTGCCAAAGGGGCACTAAGGTTGAGTAGAATTTTGAAAGCAAAATTTGAAGACTTTTCATGTGCTGATAGAGAAAATGGAAGTTCATTATTCAAATTTCAAAGTTGATATGCCACAATGGCACTTGCCGCTCGCGGATTGCCACCAGAATTAAATCAGCTCTTCGGCGGGTGACGTTATCTCTACCTACCAAATTTCAGCCAAATCGATCCAGCAGTTTGGGCTGTAGCGTGTTATTCAATGTTTCCTCGAAACTTCGAATTTTTCGATTTTATGCCAAAAAGGCGCTAAGTGTGAGTACACTTTCAGATACAGAATTTCAAGACCTTTCATGCGCTGTTAAGAAAAATTAGTGTTCATCAGTCAAATTTCATAGTTTCCATGCCAAAAAGGCACTTGGCATCTGCGGATTCGCAACAAAATTAACTGAGCTCACCAGAAGGCCAACGCTAACTCGCATACCAAATTTCGGTAAAATCCGTTCTATAGTTTCCGAGAAATCGTGCTCACATGTACGTATATACACACAGAGATTTTTTTAAAACCACTTTTTTGTGATCCTGGGACCTTGAAACGTAAAGTTCTGGTGTTATCTCAATTTCGAATTTTGGAGTGATTGCAGTAACCTCCCATTTGTATATGGTTGTGGGGAGGTTAATTATTGAAAATAATCACTTATGTTAAGTAATTTTAAACGACCGGCGAACAAATTATGTGTTCATCACGGCTTTGCCTCGGCCATGAATTATTGCCAATGAATCTAAAATGTTAAACAAACAATTATTTTCCAGGCATTTTTACTTTAGGTACCTTGCAAAATTGAAAGGGCAGAAAATATTCTATAGAGTCAAAATTGTATTGTAGCCCAAACTAAATTGCTACGATAATAACAAATGGTTTATTTGTCATTACCTATGCATTTTTATACCTACAACACAGGCATAATTAGTGGTTATTTGACATCATAATATATTTTTTACTTCCGGAAATAGTCCGTTTAGGGGATGTTAATGGTGAGGAGTGAAAAATGAATCAACCTGTGTATCTTACCTCTAAAACAATCTGTGAAATGTCCAACGCGTCGTCGTAAGCCACTGCCGGAATAATGCTGAAGATCCCGTTCAAGAAGTAAGCAGGAACGCAAATGAAAAGCAGCAAATCGTCCAACATGGAGATGTGATCTTTACTAATGTCCAACTTGGTAATTTGCCGAAATGCTATCAGCACAGCGATGATCGTTATCACCAGTAAAAAAATTGAGGAGTAAATGTTAAGAACTAAAGCTTGGTTTTCGTATATCCTACAAAAAGAAATTATTTCATTAGTTGTGGCTGCTAGTTTTAGTCCGGGAGGAAGCGACAGATTGGCTTGACTCATTTCGTTAAGTTTCTAGTCATTTTTCCTATTACGTATGCCAAAAAACCTAGTCTCATTGATGGAAATCATTAACGCTACCATTTTTTATACGAATTACGGTCACCTCGAAGTGTCCAAAAAAACAGTCTGCCACTTCGCCTGCGGGACAAAATGTGTATTCCAACCACATTTCCTAGAAATTTTATTAATAAAATTGTCAAACTATACTGTCATATTTAAATTATCTACCCGTAGCAGGTGTAAAACAGGTGGCATAATAATGTCGTTAGGCAACAACCGTCTATTCTATACCTCCTACAGTAGATAATTTCAAGCTTGAAGCTTGACAATTTTATTAATCAAATACGTAGGAAATGTAGCTGTACGACATATTTTGTCCCGCAGGCGAAGTGGCAGACCGGTTTTTTTGGACACCTCGCATGAAGGATTTCAGCTTTAATGATTTCACTCTTTTTTACCATACTTGAAGCCTCATTGCGGGGCCCTGCTCCGCAGGTACCCTGGCAGACCGCCACTTTCTGTATTTATGACACGTGAATTAACGAATAATGTGGGAAAGAATGTTAATGAAATCAGCCGAATATTCCTGTCGCTGCCTTCCCGACTATTTCCCACTTACGGATCGTTGAGGACAATGAAGAACAATATAATGCTAACAACTGTCGCGACCATGACGACTATACCCGCAAACAGCCCTTTATTGGCTGAATGACAATCGACGTGTACAGCAACATTGCTTTCGAGATTATCACCGTCGCTTCCTTCGGGGGTGTCACACTGTCGTGTAGTTGACATTTCCTGTTTCTCTTTACATTTCCCTATGCTTTGCCATATCACGAACAAAACACCAACTACAATAACAACGATTTAGATTCGACCTTTGTCATGGCATAGAGCATTACCTACGAGAATGCTGTACTCTACCGTAAAGGGGTAGAGAAACGGTGAATAATTCTTGTAAATCAGATTGAGACCAGCATCAACCTGACAACTACCAATGAATTGCCGAGCGTTGATATTCAAAAAACGTGTTAAAACTTGAGCCCCCTCTCTGCTGTAAGAATTCAGAGGAAGAGCCACCGGTTGTCCACCTAAGAACGTGACTTCCGAAATTCCGTGTTCATCCTTATCATCGTCCTCGGATTCGCTGTGAGTCTTTAAGTACATTGACTCCATCGTCTCCCTAATAATGGTCCACATCCAGAAACAGAGACTCGAAGCTATGCAGTGCATAAGTCCGAAACGCACTAGCGCTATGTGGCGATTAATTATGATCTAGAAAAAAAAACATCAATAGCTTCTATTTTTATATATCGAAGGCATTTTCACAGAAATAATAAATCAGGAGTAATAAAACAGTCAAACTATCATTGTGCGGAAGTTGCTGTCTATTATCTGCTGTAATTTACACGCAGATGTAATATATTATTTCTACATTTTTATTACTGCACATAAATTTAGATGAATTTAAAGAGAATTGTTTACATAAAAAGATGGCAGATCTATATCAAGGAGCAGTGGCGCACCCAGGCCCCCCCAGGCCTCCATCGCATTTTTTTTTCACCACAACTTGTCAAAAACTCAGAGTTACGGGAATGCATGATTACTAAACGCAGAAATATTATTTCTATCGTTGCGACAAACATTTTTGTCGAAAGGGGGGGGGTAATTTTTTCGGTCATAATCTTTATAATCCCGAAAGTTGGACGAGGGCTGTCAGATTGCCGGTAGATTTGTTGACAATTGACGCATTTATGCATCATTTTGAAAAACAAAAAATTTGAATGACAGGTGAAAGTTGGTAAACCACCCCTTGGAATAGGAAGGAAGGCCAACCTACTAAATTTAGTAGGAAAGACTAATTGAATTGTCATACCCCAAACTAAAATTCACACCCTACGGTGAATATTTGCGTGGATGAGCATGTATACAAATTTCAACTCGGTATCTACTTTCGTTCTTAAGTTATTCCTCAGAGATTGCGCTCGTTGTTCAGCGAACGATCCGATAATTGGCAAAGAGGAGAAAAAATTCAGAGTGTCTCTTCAAATCCTTACTATCGGAAGCTTCCTCCTTAGTGGGATTTGTAATTGGTTTGATTTTTAAAAATTTGTATTAGATATATTTTTTATTTGTGGGGAAAAAGCTTTGGTGACAGAATTTCAAGTTGGACATGAAAAATTATTAGTTATTATTATCTATGCTATAGTGAAATTTTATTGCTATTTGTTAATTTAGATTAAAATGTAAAAAAAAATGTAAAGTCAAATTATGCAGAATACAGGGTCATTCACGAAGAGCGTCCGTTAGACGTATCTCGAGAAGTTTTGGCATCATAGTCGCGAAAATTTGTATCCGGCGGTTTCAATGAATTCTAAATTGAAGGAAAATGTATTCAAGATGGCCTCACTTCCGGTTATACCGGAAATCGACACCATCTTCTTTATTTTAAATGGGACATCCATATTTTCATAGCACATGCGACATAGCGATTCTACATCAAATTATGATGAGAATTTTGATGTAACTATAATACCCTATGGCTAAATATGACAGTTACCGAAAAAAAAAAATTTTCATTTTTAGAGACGGAATAAAATCTCGTAATACTTAAAAATTGATATCTGCGCCAAAAAAAAGAGATAGAGTATTGAAATTTGACAGCAGTTAGTAGAAGATGCCTTTGAGACAACGGACTGTGGTTTAGAAAGCAGATAATTCCTCTATGGAGGGCCTACGACCAGTGACGTTCGTCAGTTAAAAAAAAAACAATTCAAACTTTTTCAAATGAAACGCCTTGTTTTTTATGATCCTAGAGGATATCAAATTTAATTCTCTATCAATATTCCTATATCTATCTTCATTAGTTGTGGAGTTGACAAGAATGACGTTTGAACAATATGAAAAATGTCATTCCTGTCAATTTGCCGCTTAAAGTTAAGAAACGTCGGTACAAATGGTCATAAATTAATGTTAAATAGGTAACTTTACAACTGCTGAAGATAGGTGCAGGAAATTTGCATGGATTGATAGGGAGTTAAATTTTATATCCAGTGGGATCCTAGAAAACCAGGCATTCCATTTGAAAAAAATGAGTTTCAATTGTTTTTTCTAAAATGACGAACGCCACTGATTGTAGACACTCTCTGGAGGAATTTTCTGCTTTTTAAGCCACAATCCGCAGTCTCAAAGACATCTTCTACTGCTGTCAAAATGTGAATATTCTATCTCTTTTTTGACACAGACATTAATTTTTAATTATTATGAGTCTCTAAAAATAATTTTTTTTTTCTTGGAAACTGTGATATTTAGCCATCCATAGGGTAATGTGCTATGAAAATATGAATGTCCCGTTTAAAATAAAGAAGTTGATGTCGACTTCCGGTAGAACCGGAAGTGCGGTCATCTTGGAAATATTTTCCTTCAATTGAGAATCCATTGAAACTTGTCGAAATACGTCCAACATACGCTCTTCGTGAATGACCCTGTATATACATTCACTAGCTTAAGGGTTAAGGGTTCTAGGTGCTTTATCCCCATTATATATATTATAATTTGGCCAGTATCTCAAAGCAGTCAAAAGTCACCCTCCCTCTCACCGGGCAGGTAATTCATGTATGTATTATTTTGTACCAAGAAAACCCTTCTTCTTTCAATTATCATCCCTTAATTTTAAATCCTCTGCAGCTTCATATCTTGAAGCATAGTCAAGTCATTAAAATCTTTCATTATCGTTGTTCAGCTCCGTGTCGGTTATGCCCAAAAGCAACCCTCACCGAGATTTTCGGTAGGCGAGTGTGTACCACAAATTTCAACTCGATATCTCGAACCGCTTTCAAGTTGTAAATAGGAGAGGCACCAGAGCGAACGAGCGAGCGACAAATCTAACTTTGTACACTTAGGAGATTAATGGCCGTTTGCACCGTAATTTTAAGGGGTTCCTTAAAGATAACTGACGTTTCCAAGGACTTTAAGGATCACTTATTTTTAAGGAACACTCAAAAATTCCGGTGCAATCGGGCACAAGTTTTGACCGGAGGTACCTCATAGTCCTCACATTGCGGATGGATTTTTTTTAGAGCAGGCACTCAAAATTGCGAAAGGTCGTTCTATTCGTAATGGGCCTTTCCAATAAAAAAATACCGCTTTTTTTTGTTATATACCTTCCTGCACAGTTTAACCGATTTCTATGATGTTTTTTCAATTAGTTTGTAACGTAAATGTTTCTACATTATTAAAAAAATAAGAACAGATTGTAACTGTAATTTGTGCGGCAGCAGTTTAAATCAAATTCAGTCAATTAGAACAGGACATGCGCGAAATTCAGCCCACTAACTACGTACCGACAGAGATGAAGCCAATAACACTAACTAGTTTGACGGCCATTTGCTGCCTCGAAATAAAAAAAAATTATTAAAAAACTACGAAGTTTTAAAACATTTTATTTGCTGAGTCTTGACGAAGTATATTCGTTATTATTTTACAATTTTCAAAAATGTTGAAATGGCCCATTCTATAATCATGTCATTAGATTAAAAAGGGGGTTTTTAGGCCTGTTCTAGTGGCTTGTAGAAATTCAGCGATGTGGGGTGGGGTTAACTGCTCAAAGCCAGCAATCAAATTGATATAATTTATTCAATTGCTACCGGTTTCGGCCATCTTAGGCCATCCTCAGGCAACTTATGCTGGTGAACAACTAGTGTTGCAACTTTTCAGGAAAAGTTGAAATTGTTGAAATGTTCGGCCAGCTTTTCGTGAAAAGTTCGGAAAAGTTGGAAAAATGGGAAAGTTGAGATTAAAAAAATGACACCTCAGAAATGAAGCGAAGGTGAGTGTACTAATAATTAAGGCCTTCTTAATTTCTACGCTCGCGAAGCAGTTACTAAAATTGATCGAAAAACCGAATCGCCAAAAACATTAAATCCTCACGTTTCAAGGAAGCTTCTTCGAATTCTGCTTCTAAAAATTTATTGCGATGCCCTTTTGGCAAAAAATCTGTGGCGTGAGAAAACATATATTATGTAAATTATATAATTTTATAACTGGATTTGATAGCTGATTTTTTTCCTGCCATTTTTTCGAGAAAGGTCTTTTTAGGGGTGAAAAACAATTTTTTAGAATTGTATTTGGGGAGGCACGTTAGTTATTGTAGGTACATATTTAGAAAATATATGAAAAAGTAGAAGTTTCTACCGTCTGTGTCTTCGAGATTGCTGGGTGTGGTGCAATACGGTATTATTTGTTATATGGCACGAAATTGATGAAATATTGTTCAAGAAGCTATTATGCTCAACTTTTCCAACTTTTCACATTTTTCAGTGGACCAACCGAAGTTTTACAACTTTTCACTGAAATTTTCCAACTTTTCAATCTAACTTTTCCATGGTCGCAACATTATGTACAACACACAAATTTGAAAAAACAGATATGAAGTCTTCGTTTAAGAGTCTTCAAGGAGAAAGTACCTACCTATATTGTGTAACAAAATTGTTATCGCTGAATGTCAGTAGATTATTTACAACTGAATAATGTAACTTATAAAAATCTATTTATTTTACATTACTCTGTCAAAAGCAACTAATATTGAGCGTGAAAGGCTCCTTGTTAAATAAAAATGAATCGAATAGGACAAATTTTCAGAACTTATCATAGGAGAATCCATCCGAAATGTAAGGACTTCCGGCGGTAAAGGCTCCCGACTACACAGGGCGGCCACTCTAAAAAGGGCCTCTCAGATTTTCTCCTTTGTTTCTCAAGTCACAAAAAATCGCCCGAAATGGTCAATTTTTATTTCGAAGGTGACACTTAAACCTGGTGAACTCTTATAACGTACCTACCCCCTACAGCCAAGGATATGAGACCGGAGAAAATAAATAAACGCAATGCGTTTATAGATAGAGAAAGAGAAACAGATATATACAACAGTATAACAGAAGCACAAGAGAAAGAAGAAACATTCAGAGAAAGAGGGAAGAACGGATCAGAAGCAGGGAAAGAAAAGGAAACAAGAGAAGAAAAAGGGAAAATAAGATGTAAATCCCTGTTCTGGAACGTAGCCGGGATAAGAAACAAGGATGAAGAAGTATGGAATTATATAAAAGAATTCAACAAAGTTGGACTGCCGGAGACATGGGTAGAGGAAGAGGGTTGGGAGAAAACACAAAAAAAATTACCGAACGACTACAGCTGGGAACGGCAGGGAGCCATAAGGCAAAAGAGCGAGGGGGGGAATTCTGTTGGGGATAAAAAAGGGAATCAAGTAAATAAAAGAAGAAAAAAGAAGGGAGGAAGAAGGTATAATGGATAAAAAAGTGATAGTAGACAATTAGAAGTGGAGAATAATGATAGTGTACAGCAGGGACATGAAAACAATGAAAAAGAAAATAGAAGAGAGGCTAGAAGAAGGGAAAGGAGAACGCATACTTATAGGGGGGGATTTCAACGCAAGACTGGGCGAAAGGGGAGCAAGAACATGGGCAGAAAACAGAGGAACCGCAAGAAGAGAAACAAAAGACAAAGCAAAGAATAAAGAAGGAAAAATCCTAGAAGAACTTGTAGAAGAAAGGGGGTGGGAAGTATTAAATGGAAATAAAGAAGGGGATGAAAAGGGGGAGTTTACATATGTAGGAGCAAATGGGGAATCTGTAATAGATTACGTAATTGTGAATGAAGAAGCATGGGAAGAAGTAGAGAGGTTCAGAATAGGGGAAATGGTGGAATCAGACCACATGCCGTTAGAGGGGGCAATAAGAAGAGAGGAGGAAGGAAAAAAGGAGGGTAATAAAGAAAGAAAGGTGGGATGGAGAGACAATCAAAGAATACAGGCAAAACCTGGGAAAAGCAAAATTCAAAGCAAAGGGAGTAGAAGAAAAAATTACAGAGCTGGAGAGGATTATAGAACGGGCAGTAACAAGAGAGGAAATAACACTAAAGGGAGGGAGTCAAGGAAGAGGTAGGGGATGGTTTGATATAGAATGTAAGAGTACAAAAGGAGAGACGAGGAGAGAATTACGGAAATGGAAAAAAGGAAAAACGACAAGGGAAGAATACGTAAAGACCAAAGGAAAATACAAGAACAAATGCAAGGAAAGGAAGAGACAAATGAAGGAAGAAGAGGAACAAAAAATAAGAAGTATAACGACCCTACAGCCAATCTCAACTTCAAAATTTCAAATGGCAACCCCCACTTGTGATACATCATTTAAAAGCCATAGTGCTGTAAACTTTTTTATATGTGCCAAATTTTAAATCGCGGTAAGGTTATTACGATCCATCATTTTGAAGGGTATGATAGAATTCTCTGAAAATTGATGCAAAAATTTTTGAAATCCATCCACTCTTTCAAAAGAGTAACACTGAAGAACATCAGTTATTGTTTCTGCGCTTACAAATAATTATTATTTTCGCTGCCACTCTTGAAGGAAGAGGTAGACGAAAAAATTTTTGCATTAGTTTTTCAATGTGATTTAAATTTAACCATAGAGGGTGCTGGGTATGAACGGATATAACAAAGCATTTAATATCACTGGACTTTTAATGAAATTAGCTTTCAATTGATGTACAACCGAAGTAATTGAAAATGAACAGGGGCTAAGATTCGATCCCAGCACGGTAACATTCTAAGATACCGGATTTCTTTGCGGCCAAGGTTTGAGTGGAGTTTTCTACCTGAATTGAAATGAATGTTACCGTACAGGGATCTAGGCTCAGCCCCTGTTCATTTTCAATTACTTCGGCTGTACCGCAAAGTGGAGGTACGCGGTTGGTGGACGTTTGGGGTGCGTTCGAGCGATTTTTCCTCACTTGGGTTAGAGACGAGAAAATTTGGATGGTCCCTTTTCAGTGGACCACTTTGTATACTAGCAATCCAATGATAGATTCATTCTTATAATTTGCTCACTGTACAGAGGGCCTTTTCGGCTTGGCGACCCCTTCTACCTCTTTACCCAATTGGAACACTCTTCGCTTTTATTGGCACCTTTGCTTGCTTCAAGAAGATGAGAGTTTGAATCACATTTTATAGCTTGTTAGTCCTTAAGCCAAAAAATGCCCAAAACCGTTGCTTGTTACTGATTAAAAAATTGGTAATACCTGATAAACATAAATTCTTTTTTGGGATATTGCGTTGTAACTTTCCAAGATCTCTATTTATCTATTGTTCAAACATGATGTGAAATGTAATAACGAATCCGCATGGAAATACCCCGTTTAATTAAAAATGTAAAAAACTGTACAACGCTATTCTTGCGCTAGGACTTATTACCGAAACGGCCGCAACCAAAATCCTCTAACTTGTGAACTTTTGTTGAATAAAATCCCCGGCTCAACGGGAGATTTAGTAGAAAATCCCTACTTAAATTTTTTCAGTTAATACTAGTAAATCTATAAGCTTTAAATCGGTTGAAATTAACGGCACTCTTAACATTATCAATAGGCTTAATATCAAAACTTCAGAATTAGTTAAGCGCCAGATTATTATCGCCTTCATTTTAAGTCGAAAAAAGATCTGTAGACTGAGTTATTAAACCCGATTCTTTATGTTGAGAATGCCTTTGATGACGAAATTAACTTTCAAGCTACTTACGTTGGAATACTTGAAAATGAAGTAGAGCAGCAAAAAGGAATAAATTGGATAAATTACATCCAGGACGAGGGTGACAAGTGTGGCACACTTGTAAAAAGAATCTCCAACTGAGGCAAGGAACATGATTTGATAACCCAAGAGCAGACCACTGTGGATTAGATGTCCAACACAAAACCCTGTAATGCCAAGTTAAAAAAATGAATTACAGAGATGTTTCCAACCTGCAGCTCCTATTTTCAGGTAGAAATTAGCTGAATGTTGATCCTTCTTCAGGCAATAATGATGCTGTAACTCTTTGGTAATTCCTGCTGCTTTTGGTAATTTTATTTCCAATTGATATTCACCATTCACAGTTTGTTTCATCTCGATTTCTTCCGATGCGTTCATTCGCATTAAATTATTGTAATAGTTTTTTTTCTTCATGTACATATTTACGTCAATTATTAGGTATAAGATGAAAACCAGATCTATTATAATTAAATATAAATTGAACACCTACAAATTGATAGTTTAGAAATAGTTTGTTTTTTTCTTATTATACTTCAACTATAATGCTCGAATCTTCTACGATGTCGTGAAAATACACTACAATTCCTAAGGTGCAGATAAAAAGTGTGTACATGGAGCTAAGAATTTTCGTCAGGCGATTTCTGTAAGGACGAAACGAAATTTAACAATAGTTGATGAATATCACGAAATTATGTAAAATAAATTACGCATACAGTACCCGTTTGTAACTGAATACTTCATATAATTCAACCTCTATAATTTTAGATTCAAATGGCACGGTGACAATGTGGAACTGTAAATGTAATTACAATTTCCTCGCAGATGCAATTATTATAACACGATCCCATTATTTCCGACATATTCCATGCCGGGATCGTAATCGATGCTCTTTGTACTTGGTTATACTTTTATAACAAATGTGGGAATGATTTTGATAACACGATGTATCAATTAGTGTTACCTGAAGTTGCGTTTTTTCTCTTCGGGAGGGGTTGCTTTCTCCTCCTCAGATAGCGGTGTAGGTACCTCAATTTGTGGGCCTGAACCTGAGCTGAAGCTTCTTGTGTAAGAAGGAAGGTCATTTTCATATCCACCGTTTATGTAACATTCGTTGCCTAGAGAGTACAGGTCCTGCTGACTTCCCACGTGCCTACCCCGACCTGAATTATAGGAAAGAAAAAATTAGTTCCTATTTTTTTGCAAATTGTCTACTTTTGCTTTAGATTTAGTCGAATCAGTCAATTCTATTTTTAGGATGCGCATCATAGTTTCGTATAGTCGGACATTTTATTCACTTCCGGTTTAATCGGAAATGACCCTAATGATGATTTTTTAAATGGCAAGATAAATTTTTACTGCAATCACTAAAATTTTCAAATTCGAGATAAGACCGAATATAAAAATTTGAGGCCTCAGGGATCTAGAAAAGTGGTTTAAAGAATGTGTCTGTGTGTATGTACGTTCGTACGTTTGTAAACACCCCACAGCCCAAAATACTGGACCGATTTGGCTGAAATGTGGTACATAGACAGTTCGTAACCTAGCTTAGATCTGAAAAGCTTTTAGAGTCAATCGCAAAAGTGTAAATGTCATTTTGACACATCAACTTTGAAATTTTAAATACCTACAAATTCCCATTTTTGACGTCACCATAAGACAGGCCTTCAAATTCTGCTTCCAATGATGTCTTCACTTTTAGTGCCGTTTTGACCAAAAGCACAAAATTCGAGATTTTTTAAAGTAGGTACTTTTAAAATACGATACAGCCCAAGTCCCTGGACAAATTTGGCTGAAATTTTGCACGTGGAGACTTTATTACCCGTTGAGGAGCCGAAAGGATTTTGTAAGCAATCGAAACGTGACAAGTGCCCTTTTGCAACATCAATTTGCAGCATTTTAAGTTATACTCTCATTTAACCATCAGAAACAAGTTTTTGAAAAAATTGTCACCATAAGAAAGGTAACAAAGATCTGGAATTAATTAAGAAAAGTGTAGGTATGTTCCCATTTGAAAAAAATGGGCAGCTACGGAAGCGGCTGGAATCTCCCCACTTGGTGAATAATCCAATCTTATCACCAATATCAAATAAATTTTACTATTTACTATGCCTAAGTTTTACTCCACCAAACCTCAGGTGTTTTCTGTGATTTTTCTAAATTTTACGATATTTTGCCAAAAGGGCACTAAGATTGAATACAATTTTGAAAACAGAATTTGAAGACTTTTCATGTGCTGATAGAGAAAATAGGAGTTCATTATTCAAATTTCAAAGTTGATATGCCAAAATGGCACTTGCCGTTCGCCGATTGCCACCAAAATTAAATCAGCTCTTGGACCAAATTTCAGCCAAATCGATCCAGCAATTTGGGCTGTAGCGTGTTATTTAATGTTTCCTCGAAACTTCGAATTTTTCGATTTTATGCCAAAGAGGCGCTAAGTGTAAATACACTTTCAGATACAGAATTTCAAGACCTTTCATGTGATGATAAGAAAAATTAGTGTTCATCAGTCAAATTTCATAGTTGGTGTGCCAAAAAGGCACTTGGCGTCTGCGGATTCGCAACAAAATTAACTGGGTTCACCGGAAGGCTAACACTAACCCTCATACCAAATTTAATGAAAATCTGTAGTTTTAGAGGAATCTTGCTCACATACGTACGTACCTACATACACACAGACATTTTTTAAAAACCACTTTTTTGTGATCCTGGGACCTTGAAACGTAAAGATCTGGTGTTATCTCAATTTCGAATTTTGGAGTGATTGCAGTAGGAACCTCCCATTTTGATATGGTTGTGGGGAGGTTAAAATTAAAATTACGGTCATTGCCGGTTAAACCGAATATGAAAAAAATTTGACTTCACCATCATATCGTAAAAATAAAGCTGACCAGTGGGGCCTATTCCACTAACAATTTTTGCAACTTTTCCTTTGATGACCTTATCCATTAGTAATAAATTGTGCAAAGTGCAAAGTGTAAAGAAAAAACTGCTCAAAACTCGAAGTGGATCACGCCGATTTTCTGATGAAATTCAAAGTTCAATAACTTCGAAAAAAATGACTCGATTTTAACGCGGTTTTTTGTAATCGTAAGCTCAATTCATCGGGCTTAAACCCCGTAGGCGAAGATCAAACACGAGTGGTCAGTGGCGTGTCCAGAGGGAGTTGAATCACCACTCCTCAAAATTGATAAAGTTTAGACCATCCCCAAATCCTGAGAAATTTTTTTTAAATTTTTTTAACGGTTGGATCAGAGGCATAAGGTCAGTATCTCGGGACCTTTCTGACATTTTTCTTCCATGACTCCTCTTTGACCGGGCACCCCAAAAAAACTGTTTTTTCTATGACCCGCGATAATTTTCTTACGCCTCAACGGATTGTCAAGTTAGGGGGCTCTTTCTATCGCTCACAGACGCGTGTAAACGAATTCATCAACATCATCTGGTTTGCCGTTTCAAAAAGTGGTATTTAGGGCCCCCGTAACGCAAGCGAATTTTCTCACACCCATCATTTCATGATTTCAGAATTTTTTTTCCTTAAATCGCTTTAGTTTAAAAGTCCATATTCTGAAGGACCTCTGCACACCATTGGAATCGTTTTGGAAATGAAATGGAGTACTCTTTTGTCGGAATTTTACTTGGGACTCCTGGTGAGTTTTTACATTTGTCTCTGCTGTTTCTGCTATGATTTTTCCCTCAACTGGTACGGGATAAGTTGTAAATCCATTTTAGCAACCTAAAAATGGCACACCTATCACTTTTTTTTCTATCGTCGAAGTGGTGAAAATGCTGCTGGGTTCTGAAATTTGAGTAATCCGGACATCATCATCGCTTCCGGTTGTCAACTCGACAGTGACGGCCGTCCACAGAGCACCTTCAGCCGTCATTACGTGAATGACAATTATTGAAATGTCAACTTGTCAAATTCCCCAATTTTATATTCTTACAAACGATATTAACGTTTACCTGAAGTCCATTTGACAAGTTGTGTTTTGAAGATGAGATTGACACCCCATGATCTAGAAAGAATAATCCACCTATCTCAGTTGAATTTCAATAATTGTCATTCACATTGACGGCCGAAGTAAGTGTTCTATGGACGGCCGTCACTGTCGAGTTGACAACCGGAAGCGATGATATGGTCCGGATTACTCAAATTTCAGAACCCAGCAGCATTTTCACCATTTCGACGATAGAAAAAAGAGTGATAGGTGTGCCCTTTCTAGGTTCCTAAAATGGATTTACAACTTATCCCGTACCAGTTGAGGGAAAAATCATAGCAGAAACAGCAGAGACAAATGTAAAAACTCACCAGGAGTCCCAACTAAACTTCCGACAAAAGAGTACTCCATTTCATTTCCAAAACGATTCCAATGGTGTGCAGAGGTGCTTCAGAATCTGGACTTTTAAACTAAAGCGATTTAAGGAAAAAAAATTCAGAAATCATGAAATGATGGGTGTGAGAAAATTCGCTTGCGTTACGGGGGCCCTAAATACCACTTTTTGAACGGCAAACCAGATGATGTTGATGAATTCGTTTACACGCGTCTGTGAGCGATAGAAAGAGCCCCCTAACTTGATAATCCGTTGAGGCGTAAACAAATTATCGCGGGTCATAGAAAAAAACAGTTTTTTTGGGGTACCCGGTCAAAGAGGAGTCATGGAAAAAAAATGTCAAAAAGGCCCCGAGATACTGACCCTGTGCCTCTGATCCAACCGTTAAAAAAATTTAAAAAAAATTTGTCTGGATTTGGGGATGGTCTAAACTTTATCAATTTTGAGGAGTGGTGATTCAACCCCCTCTGGACACGCCACTGACCACTCGTGTTTGATCTTCGCCTACAGGGTTTAAGCCTGATGAATTGAGCTTACAATTACAAAAAACCGCGTCAAAATCGAGTCATTTTTTTCGAAGTTATTGAGCTTTGAATTTCATCAGAAAATCGGCGTGATCCACTTCGAGTTTTGAGCAGTTTATATTTGGTGGAATAGGCGTTCGACGTTTTTTTTTTCAAATTAGTACCACTCCGTAAAAATTTATTTTTATTCTTTATTTTTGAAAAACACTGTTATTAATTAATAGACAAGGCTAGAATTTCAGAAAACGCTTTCTATACCTACTCTGCAAGAAACAAATCGGATAACATTTTGACTTTGACGACAAGTCCTTAATTCTAGATGGCGCTAAAGGCAGAGGGTTATGTCCAAAAAAACTAGTTTCTTAATTTTTACGGACTTTTTTAAATATATTTCAGCATTATCTACCTAAATACATGACATTAGTAAGATATTCTCATTTTACTTCCCCTTTTGCAATGTGCAAACGTCGTTTTCTGTCTTTCACTGTAGGTTGCTTTTGAGGTGCGCCGCAAGCAAAGAGCAAACCGGATAACATTTTCACAACAAACATTATTTGGATGATAATTGAACTTTCCGTACTAAATTTGCCATCATCACAGCCCCACATAATTGTAAATTGGGAATTGCAAATTTCTTTATTAGTTCAGGGTATTTAGACAAAATATTGTAGGATAGGGGAATTAAATCCAATAGTTTTGAAATTTGGCATACTTATTCTGTGTGGCTTGCTGATAAATGTAGAAAAAGTCCCCAACCGGGGGTGGTGCGCTTGAGCCTCCAGCGCATAAAATAGGGGCGCACGAGTAGTCTTTTGCTTTTATCTTTAAAACCGTTGACGCTATCGTTATTGTAGTGGTAATAGAATTTGAAGCTTATAAAATTCTCTACAAAAAACATGGAGTGATTTTTTTTCGTATATGCAATCATTGTGCCGTAATTTGACTATAATAGGTACAGCGTGTTTCCTAAAAATGCGGCAAAAATTTATTGGGTGATTCCTCAGGTATTTTTATGAAGAAAAGTTCACATAAACATTTGCCGAAAATGCTTCCTAAGGGAGCTACGCCCCTTCAAATGGGGCACCCTGAAGGCGGTCTTTCCTCTATATTTCCGAAACCGTTCATACTGAAATTATGAAATTTGGTATAGTGCATAAATTTTTGGCGCTGAATCAGAATCTGAGCCCACAATTTCAAACTTTTAATCAGAAGCGTACCATACTGGAAGAGTTAGTAGTAAAAATACGTTTCCTTAGGAAGCGTTTTTCGGCAAATGTTTATATGAACTTTTCTTCATAAAAATACCTGAGGAATCACCTGTCAGGTTTTAATGCATTATTTGAATTTGTGTGTTTTTCAGATGACGTTCAATGCAAACCTCCAAACATCGAGGCCCAACAAAAAAAAAATGTTTTAAGTTGAATATTTGCCAAACAGTGGCTCCTTCCGAAAAAATGTATTATATCTTTTTTATGCGAAATTAAACAAGCTTTGATTTTTGTTATTACTATGAAATCGATATTATTAATAGTTATCGAAGTAAAAGTGAAAAACTCTCGGCTCGCTCCATTTCGTGACACTAAGGACCGAAGCGTAACACCTACAGTCGGGGACTTTTAGTATGTTAAATCACAGACTATTTCAATTATGTATCGCGATTTTTCAAAACTATTGGAATTAATTCCACTATTTTTCCTAAGTATCCTGAACTATACAGGGTGTTCGCGAAACATGTAGCAGAACTCCTACCGTAGGTTCCTTACATAAAAATAAGTTGAAAAGTTCCTATGAAGATTTGTCCGATATCGCCTCCTAAGGGTGCTAGGTCTTCTCGTAGGAGGAGGATGGGGAACAGTTTATTTTTAATATTTCGGAAACGGCTTAATCTACGACATTGCAATTTGGTACATCGACTTAGGTACTTAAGGGTGTGTCATGTACAAAATTTCATTAAAATTGATGGAGGGGAACATTCAGTTACCGACACCTGTAATTCGTATTTTCAATCCAAAACCTACATAGCAGAGTTCTTGAAACATTATTCACTGATATTTAGAAGTAAAATTTAATAAGAAAACTTTTATTGCTCTTGAAAAATTTCAAAATAATCCATCGATTTCGCGCAATCAACAAAAATGTGTACTATAGCATCATGCGTGCCTTGTAATTTTTGGACCACGAAGTCGCCTATGCAAACCTAGCTCCCTTAGGAGGCGATATCGGACACATGTTCATAGGAACTTTTTAACTTATTTTCATGTAAGGAATCCACTGTAGGAGTTCTGGTAAATGTGTCGCTCGTTTGCATAGGCGACTTTGTGAAACTGATCCAAAAATTACAAGGCGCGCATCATGCAACAACATACATTTTTGTTGATTGCGCAAAATCGATGCATTATTTTGAAATTTTGCGAGAGCAATAAAAGTTTTCTTATAAAATTTTACTTCTAAAACGCAGTAAATGATTTTTTCAAGAATTGCTTATGTAGGTTTTGCATTGAAAATACCAATTGCAGGCGTCGGTAACTGTATGTTCCCCTCCATCAATTTTAATGAAATTTTGGACATGACACACCCTTAAGTACATAAGTCGATGTACCAAATTGCAATATCGTAGATTAAGCCGTTTCCGAAATATTAAAAATAAACTGGTCCCCATCCTCCTCCTACGAGAAGACCTAGCACCCCTCGTAGCACCCTTAGGAGGCGATATCGGACAAATCTTCATAGGAACTTTTCAACTTATTTTTATGTAAGGAACCTACGGTAGGAGTTCTGCTACATGTTTCGCGAACACCCTGTATAGTCCAGTCAAGTTAGGTTTTTTAGAAGAAATAATTTACATATTTTTGAAATTTTGGCTACTTACTCCTGATGGGCCCAGAAATGAAATGCCAAAAAGTTCCCACCCTCGAAGTGTGCGCTTCATCCCTTATTTGGCGAGAGCCACCTACTACTCTGTTGGCCAGTCATATTAGACAAAAGAAGGGCTTGACCCTGGACGAAGTCCCAACAGGCTGCAACTACGATAGGCAGGCCCCAAATAGCCTCCAACCTCTGAGAAAAACTTGGTACCACTTTGTACCTCCGGGTAGGAAAAGTTATTAGCAATTTTAAGAACGAAGAACTCGTTTCTCTCTGTTTTTTCGCAAATATCTCAAAAACAAAGCGTTATATGCTAGCGCATTAAATTTTCTACAAGAGTGGTCTAAGGAGCTATAGCCGACAAATCAGTCGTTTGGTCTCTACGAGCCATTAAAGTTTGACATGAGGAGATGGAAACGTCAAATTTCGCTGATTTTACAATGCTTCTTTAACAGTTGTTTTCTTCTTCTTGCAGTAGCACTAAAAATTTCAAAAAAATCGTGCACTATTTAAGGACCTCGAGGAATGGTTTTCATGGCTCAATTAATGTTTCAAACGTTTTTTGTTTATTTTGTAGGTATTTGAACAGGAAAACGAAATATTTTTTTGGATCAAATTCTATTGCCGTTTAAGGCTCTTACAATCCTCTTGAGGCAAATTTCATCAATTGCATCGTATAAATTGCTCAATTTGCAATAAAAAAGGACTTTTGAGTTTTTCTAGACAACTAACGCTTAACCTCCTTATTGAGGGTGCAATATAATTATGCACTGCAGGAGTGGCGCTGGCGCGACCTCGCTCCCTACCCCCGAGTAATAATTTTTTTTCAGTATGTGATTGTTTATGTACAATAAGCACATTTGTTGTACATAAATAATCACATAAAAAACTATTATTTCGGCCGCAGGCCGCAGTGCATAATTACTTTGCACCCTCAATAGGGAGGTTAAACGTTATTGGTTAAACGTTCTTTGTATAAAATTTTGAAGATTCCTTTTTTATTGCAAATCGAGTAGTTGATAAGATGCAATTAATCAAATTCGCCTCAAGTGAATTGTAAGACCTTAAACAGCAGAGGAAGCTGACGTAAGAAAAATTTTTAATTTTCCTGTTCAAATACCTACAAAATAAACAAAAAAATTGGCTGTCTCGGAGACGGTAGAAACTCCTACTTTTTCACAGAATTTGCAAATGTAGCATTTAACTTTATTTAAGCAAGGTCGGGCGTGCGTGCGGTTGTCGATGGCTGATGCGCCCGGCGCATCTAAAATACAAACGTTTTCACCCCTAAAATGACATTTTTCGAAAAAATGGCACTAAGGTTTTCGATCCGGCAATGCAACAGCTCGATTTTATTAACTTGCTTCGCGAAGCGTAGAAGTTAAAACGTTTGAAACATTAATTGAGCCATGAAAACCATTCTTCCAGGTCCTTAGATAGTGTACGATTTTCCTTAAACCACATTTGTAGAGAATTTAATGCTCTTTAAAATAGGTAAGTATACCTTGTTAGCATATCATGCTTAGTTTTTGAGATATCTGCGAAAAAACGGAAAAAGGCGAGTTCTTCGTTTTTAATATTGTGAATAACTTTTCATACCCGGAGGTACAAAGTTTTTCCCAGATTTTGGAGCCTTTTTGGGGTCTATCTATCGTGGTTGCAGCCTGTTAAGACTTAGTTCCAGGTAAAATTCTAATATGACTGGCCGGAATTCTAATTGATGCCGTAAAATTTACGTTAACATAAAAAAGTTAGGCGCGTAACTTTAAGATGTCGCTGACGGTCAAAAAAAGTAGATTTCTTTAATTTTACTTGCCATAATTAAAGAAATCTACTTTTTTCGATCGCCAGCGACATCTTAAGTTTACGCGTCTTATTTTATGGTAACGCAAATTTTACGGCATCAATTAGAATTCCAGCCTTTTAGCACAAAATATTACAAATGATTATGTCATCATCATTAATAGAAGATAAATAAACACAGGCTCCATAATATGATTTCTGGCTACTGTCAGCAAAATCATGCATCTCTATTCGCTTAGGTTTATTAGCAAGAACTTGACGAGGAATGAGGAGAGAATTTAAAAATACTAATTGTTCAATGCAATCTTTACATTGAGTTTGTAGATCTGAAGGTAATTAATTGTTCATCCCATGATATAGTTATTTGTTATCCATAGTTTTTGCGTGAAGTGACGGTACATGGATTCAAAAAACCTAACCGATCGAAAATTGAAGAGATGAATGATTAAGTTTTTCAGAAAAGTTTACAATTTTTATATTAAAGAAAAAGATATCTGAGTAGTTGTTGTAAAGAAGTCCTAGAGTTTCAGTATTCTTCACAAATCCAAATTTAAACCTTCTGATTGTAAAATTGTGAAGATGTTTTTACAAATCTGTGTAGCAACATTGAAATCTTGAGTGCATGTTAAAAGATCATCGCAATACATAGGTACGTATAATTTTTGCGATCTCGGGATACTTCTTCCCTTTAGCTGACTCGAAAAGACACCTGATTGCTAAAAAACTTGAAGCTTTGTTAGTTCAAAAATTTGTATTGGTTCCGATTGACCTTCTCTCCAAAGGATTCTTTGTAATGGACGTTGACTATCTTCGATGAAAATACGGACCCTTTCTTTGCATATCATTTAAAGATATTCCATTTGATGTTGTACAGCTCGAATTGAAAACTACTCTTAGTTTTGTGGTCAGTCAATCTTCGCGGTAAACACTGATATGATGTGGAATGAACTATTGATAATCAGATTCATCATCTAATTCAACTTCAATCATATGATCTAATTCCATGCATTCATGTACACATAAACTTTTCATTTTTGTTAAGACGTTTCTCAAGAGAATAACGTTGTTTTAATGCTGTACACTTTGAATCGCCTAGGACCTGAGTTTAAGGAAATTAATACAACAACACGACCTTGTTTGTTTCAGATTGTTGTTTTGCTCATTCTGATTCTTCAGAAGATAAAACCTTTTCCTAAGGAATGTTTTCAATATCCCAGAAATTTGAAAGTTGTCGAGAGAGATCTAAAATCCTTACATAACAGGATGTAAATTTATGATTATCAGTAGTTGTGTTAAATTGCCCAGAAATAATTGTGCCAAGACAAGCATTTGTAATAATGGATAATTTCTAGAATAGGGTTGATCAAGTTGTAAGAGTTGCCAAGAAAAGTCAACACCTAGAAGTACATTCATTTTTGTTCCTTTGTAAAATTCTGGGTTGGCTAAAGTAATTTCTTCTAGTGCAATTATTAAGTACTTATCTATAGAAACTAAGACCTGGGGTTTTTGCAATAGACGAAAAGATAGGGTTGCTCTGAAATTTTTTAGCTATCAGGAATCTTTTCGAGTAAGCTAAAGAATGTGAGGACAAGAATTCCGAGATCGCAAAAATTATACCTAGGGATATGTATTGCGATAATCTTTTAACATGTGCTCAAGATTACAATGTTGGATGTTCTACTTTACGTAAATGGAAATCGAATGATCCAAAAATTCTAAAACCAATTGAGGCATCTTAGAATTTGGGTTTGAGAAGAATACTAAAACTCTAGGACTTCTTTACAACAGATACTCAGATATCTTTTTCTTTAATATAAAAATTGTAAACTTTTCTGAAAAACTTACTCTCATTCATCTCTTCGATTTTCGATGCTTAATTTTAAGCTTTAATCAGACCTAGAGAGCATAGGCTTGTATAATTTACAACTTAAGCAAAACATCGCCTCTGTGCATTTAGTAGTTATAAATTCACAAATATTCACAAAAATTCACAAAAAATTAAGGAATGGATTAATTTTCATTATGAAAGTCATTTTGGAAAAAAAGGCAATGGGCAACGAAATCCCATTAACCTAATAAATACTTGAGTTAAATAAAATATGTTCTTAAGAAGAAAGGGAAAATAAAATTGGACAGTTTTCTTTTCGCCCACATTTTATACTGAGAGGTTTTTTGTTTTTCACTTTACTGCAAGACCAATTCGGTAGTTATGTTAACTTATAGAGCAACTTTACCAAAATAAATGATATGGCGTATGATGCTGAATTTATACAATATTGAATAATTTTTTAGCCAGTTTTTTAAAGTTAAATTGAAGATACAAACTAGCTTGTAAATCACTCACCCAAAATTTCTTCAATTGATGAAGTGGTCAAATAATTACTATTCTCGAAGTTGCTGCTATTTTGACCATCAGATGGTAACACCAACTTCAGGACCATGTTTCCATTCTTCGAACCGATATTCTGTGAACACAGCACATTATGATTTAATTTGCACATATTTAAATCGCGATAAGTGGGTAACAAACCAATGGAGCGTGCAGTACATTTTGTAATAAACTTTTTAAGTCATTGCTAATTTCCACTATTACGGTTACCGCGAAGACGGCAACTAAAGGAAAAACTATTGTTTTCTCGATCAACGCACATTTAGAACAGCTTTTTGCATGCGTTTCGCTTAAATTGTGAAAAATAATGGTAATTTTGTAGATTGTCTGAATTGAATCAGCGCTTCTTCAAAGTTAATGTGAAAAGTTGCTTGTGAATAGGACTAAATTGTTATTTAGGGTTCATTAAAGAATGGTAATTACGTTGATTTGGTGCTTTAAGCGAAAACCCAATTAAGGAGATTTGATTAAGGTAGACTTGCCGTAGAAATCACTAATCAATTGGCCATCAATCAACACACCAACACCACGTTCGAGAAACTAAAGTGAAATAATTACGACCGCAACGAAATATCGCAATGGTTTGTGCAAGATTCCCTCAAAGACCGCTCTCGAAAAAATTATTACCATCTCTTGCATAATTCGAGACAATGAACGACATCGATAATAACAATCGATCGATTTCCGCAGGAGGCATTAACCGTGAAATTTTTTCCGTCGCATTTCACCCTGTACGCATGATGGCGAAATTATTTATTTTCTGTTGGGTTTAATTTATCGTTTTATGGATTTATGGATGTTGATAATGATTACACATCGCGTATTGTCCGAATGTGATTTTGCGAGCAAATTTCGTCAAAGGGCAATAAATACCTAAGTAAATAATAACAATTACTAAGTACTTTCTACTAAGTGACGTCAATTCTATTTAGATCACAAACTTGCTTGGATGCTTTAATGATAGCGAAATTTTTTCACACTCCGGTGATTCCGAGACAACTGACTGGCGTTAAAAAATTTCATTTCTAAGTAACTACCTGTATGTTGCTTCATGATAATATTTTATTGTACTGATTAGCACGTATCTGCCTAGAAAAGATACCGATTTGCCGATTTTTCTAAGGACGCCACAGCCCTAAATTTGTGCCGATTTGGCAATAATTGATTGATACTGAATATTAAAACATGATTGAACAACAATGTAATGTATGATATAATTGGAACAAGCTCCTATGCTACGTCACGTACAAAGTAGAAACTACCTATAACATCAAACAAACTAATAAAATGATCAATAACTTATTTAATGTTAGTTATACAGGATGCCCAGCTAAAAATGGGCCATCCCCCATTCAGACTTAAATGAAGAAAAATCGCGCGTAGGTACAGGCCGATTTTTTTAGAGAAATTTTACAACGCACAAAGCACCCCCTAAGCTAAGTAAAATGTTTAAAGGAAACTTTGCTCGAAAAATATTCTCATGTAACTGATAATTTTTCTAAATTCGCGCATTTTTGAGATCTTCCGGTTGGTAATAATTCAAACTCATTTCTGTAATTAGGTATCTTACATTTTTGAACACCTTTCACCTCGCCTTTCACAACATGTGAGCCCCACTCGTGAACCTCCAAATAGTTAAATTTACAATTGGCTTATTTTCCGTGTTATTTTTACTATTTCTAATTAACCACATTTAATTATTACCCCCTTAACTTTTCATCCCTCGTTAGTTTTACCAAATTCGCGCAATTTCGTCGGTAATATATTCTACTCACTTGAATAGAGTATATAGGTGGTTCCTTTTTTACTGCTCGACATTCGCATTAGCGAAAAGTGACGCTGCTTCTTTGTGATTAAGAAGCTGAAGAGAGACTCACGATATGTTAATTCGCTCCAGAGTTATTACGAAGAATCAGAAAATTGCGATTTCAAATAAAAATTAATCTTTCCCTAACGGTTGATGCTATTTATGTGAAACTTTTACCTTTTGTATTTTTGACAGCTGTCAATCGAATGGTAACCACAGAAATTTTTAGGCCTTCTAGATTTTGGGTAATGACAGTCAAACTTTGATTCTCTTATGGCCGTCATATTGAATTTGGCAAAAGTTAAAATAAAGGGTGTCCCAAAAAAAAACGAACGATTTATTTTTGGTTATAACTTTATTATTATTGAAGCGATTTTCCCCAATTTTATAGGAGACGTAGTCAAAAGATGAGGCTTTTAGAATCGGCAACCATTTTCCAGATGGCGCCACTAATAAATTTTTTATGGCAGTTTTCTACAAGGCCACTTTTTGATTGGCTGGAGTTGAACCATCTGTGAAGCGATCAAAATGAAAATAGTGTAAGTTTAAAGCCTATCCTTTTCTCTTCCAAAGCAACTTTACAAAATTTTGTTCTGAACCTTCATGATTAATTTACAAATTTTTCTGTGATGCTCTAAAACGGATTTTTAAAGATATATTTGATATTAATTCTTGACAAAATTTTCAGAATCCTTAGTAACACCATAAATCTTTCGTAAAATAACGTTAGGTACTTTGTGAAGGAATTTAACTTAAGTAATATATCGTTATACAAAATGTTGAAATAAATGAAACCCAAAAAATGCAGCAGAGAAGCGGCTGGAACCTCCCCATCGCGTGGGTCTTTGTATTCTGTGTAGATAGTAGTCAATTCAACAAACATTTTTTTATGCTTTTCGTCTGTGGCTATAATTTCGCAATTTTCTGACAAATACCGACATTACCTCGAACAGCACCCATCACATTTGACAATATGTTCCTTTTAAGGTTAACATTTTGCCACATTTTTGACAATAACTGCCACTTTGTCATCCACTGTCAGCCCGCTCCCTTTTAATGAGAAATTTTTTTTCTCTATTTTCCACTGAAGTGGCAGAAACTGTGAATACATTTTTAGAACCAGAATTTGATCATCTTTCTAATGGTGACGTATAAAAAGAGGTCTTGTATTTAAAATTTTAAGTTGATATGCCTAAATGGCACTTCCCGTTTACCAATTGCTTCCAAAAGCCTTTCAGGTCTTCAACGGGTCACCCAATCTCCATGTACCAAATTTCAGTCAAATCGATTCAGTAGTTTGGGCCATAATGTGTTTTTAGTGTTATTACAAAATTTAAATTTTTTCTACCCAAAGGGCAGTAAATGCGAATGAATGTTGTCTTACTTAGAACAAGTATTTGAAGGCCTTCCTGACGCTGGCAATAAATTTTAAAAAAAGTTGTTTAGGATGGTAAAATGGGAGTATATTTAAAATTGAAAATTGATGTGCCAAAACGGCACTTTCCGTGGGTCGATTGCCTCCAAACTTGTTTCAGCTCTTCGACGTTATAATACAGTCTCCATGTACAAAATTTCAGCCAAATCGACCCAGAGGTTTCGGCTGTATCGTGTTTTTAAAGTACCTTAACAATCCCGAATATTTCAATTTTTGTCAAAAAGGCACTAAGAGTGAATACATTTTTAGAAGCAGAATTTGAAGGCCTTTCTTATAGTGACGTGAAAAGTGGGGGTTTCCATTTAAAATTTAAAAGTTGATGTGCCAAAATGGCATTTCCGGTTGCACGATTGGCTCCAAAAGCTTTTCAGATCTAAGTTGGGTTATGAGATGCCTACGCACCAAATTTCAGCCAAATCGGTCTAGTAGTTTTGGCTGTGGCGTGTTTACAAACGTACGTACAAACGTACGTACGTACGAACATACACACAGACACATTTTAAAAACCACTTTTTTAGGTCCCTAAGACCTCAAAACGTGAAGATCTGGTGTTATTTCGAATTCGAAAATTTTAGTGATTGCAGTAACCTCCCATTTTTTTAAATTGTGAAGTGGAGTGGGGAGGTTAAAAAATGATCTAACATTGACTTGTTTGTGAACTCGACAAGTTGTTCTTCAGCTTATGACTGTTATAAAGCACATATTTGGTTTATTTTAAAATCCAGAATTGTTGTTTATTCAATTGAGCCTGTTCTCTGTAGCCACTTTTAGTGCTAACATTTATTACTAATTACACATTCATAATATTCTCGTTCATTTTTAAATCAAATGTGATGTTCATAAAAATTTGCTAGGGTGGCGCCATCTGCAAAGTGACATCATTTTGTGAAATATTGATGGTGTTACTTAGGATTCTACAAATTTTGTCAGGATTGGTGACCAAATAAAAAATAAATCTTCAAAAATCCTTGTTTTAAAGCATCACAAAAAAAATTATAAATGAATCAACGGTCAGAATAAAATTTTAAGAAGTTGCTTTAGAAAAGAAAAGCATTCGCTTTTATCCTATACTAATTTCATTTTGATCGGTTCACAGATGGTTCAACTCCAGCCAATCAAAAGGTGTTCCTGTAAAAAAGTGCCATAAAAAATTTATTAGTGGCGCCATCTGCAAAATGGTTACAGGTTGTAAAAGCCTCATCTTTTGGCTACGTCCCGTATAAAATTCAGGAAAATCGGTCCCACAATAACAAAGTTATAACCAAAAATAAATCGTTCGGTTTTTTTTGGGACACCCTTTAGTACCTACACTAACTTTTTTAATCCTTTTTAACGTTTAAAATAATTGAATTGAAAATTCAATAAAATAGATTTTGATGTGTTATTCAAACTTTTCACATGTTTTTTCAATAAAGTTCTTGCTGGTTACATTTTTGAAGAAAAACATTTTTTTGCGGTCGGATGGTACCAAAATTCAACTGGCGGCCATAAGAGAATCAAAACTTGGTCGTCATTGGTCAAAATCTAGAAGGCCTAGAAAAATTTGTTCTATGACGTTTCATTGACAGCTGTCAAAAATGTCAAAGTAACAAGTTTCATTTAAATGCCATCAATCGTTAGGGAGATATTAATTTTTATTTAAAATTGCAATTTTCAAATATTTCGGAATAACTTAGGAACGAATCAAGATATCGGAGTGTTCTCGTCAGATTCTTATGACCAAAAAATAATGCAACTTTTCTCTAATTTAACCAACTCCGTAACTCTTAGAATTTAAGAGATGCCAATGGTGAGTAGTGAAAAAGGAACCACCCTGTATACAGCTTAAAAATGAAATAGATACTACTATTAAAAAAAGGTCGTATTTTTTTGAAGAAAAACGGTGTTGAAAAATCGTAAAGGGGGATGAAAAATCAGAGGGGATGAGAACTAATCGTAATTAAGTAGAATTACAGAAACTAACACGAAAATAAGCCAATTATGCAAATTTGACTTTTGTTGAAGTACTTATACGAGGTTATATTTTAGTGGACCAAAAACCAAATGAAATTGTTCGCAAAACACTACCAACTCAAGGTAGCCTTGATTTTTACCAACTTCAACTTGATGTCATCTTCTCATTTTTAAATGCACACAACCAATTTTTTTTACTCAGTCCAACAGCTAATTGTTTTCTGCGTCTTCTGATGTGCCATAAATTGAGTTTGGTTTA
Organism: Pycnomerus fuliginosus; assembly: GCA_963924575.1. Lineage (NCBI taxonomy): Eukaryota > Metazoa > Arthropoda > Insecta > Coleoptera > Zopheridae > Pycnomerus > Pycnomerus fuliginosus. The sequence goes on from OZ004622.1 coordinate 25,911,454, forward strand.
TAAAAAAATTTGAAAATGATTGAAATTATTATCAACATTTAAATCTTTTAAAGTAAAATTTTCGAGTGTGCTGTGAAAAAAATAGTTGAAATGCATTTGCGGTGTTAGAAAATAACATATTTTAATTGTTTTGCTCGATGGGGAGGTTCCAGCCGCTTCCCTGCTGCCATTTTTGCTATAACTTTTGAAGGAGTAGATCGGTATTCGGTTTACAAGAGGCCTTAAAGTAATTTAAATTATGGCCATATAGGGAGTGCTGGAGGATGAGCGGGTATAAAAAGCTTTACAGCATTGATTGACTATGAAATTGGCTTTCAAATGATGCATCACAATTTAATAATACTAATATCGTTTATTGCCCAATAGTTTACACCTTTTTCGTGCCCTTTTTTCATAGCAACACTTAACCATTCTTGAGCTCTTGGACATTATTGCGTTTAACGTTTATTTGCAATGTCCGTAAGCTTCTGCACTATTAATTTTTCGTGTCTGAGGTATAATGAAAATTCGTTCATTACACCGTCCACAAACTGGTTTTCCCGCCCTTGTTCGATTCCCGTGTATGGATTCACCTCCCACGGGAACTCCATGCGTCTAGTTTCTGAACTCGTATTTATATATATATATATATATATATTTATATACTTGTATGAAAAACTACGAACGCGACAACAAGACACTCCAAAAAAAGGCTTACCTCGTTTTGGCGTGATGTAAGTGGACTGTATCTTGGGTTGAAATGGTTCTGGTGATCAGGATTCCGGTGAAATTTAAAACTATAGTTCAAAAGCGAAACAATTAGCGAGCACGTTTCGAATCGAATCTTTCTAACGACTTAAAAAACCCGTGCGGTTGGGTGCCCATCGGACGCGTCCCCGGGTGGTGGATAGGGGAATGGCCAGTCCGCTGGTTAGTTACGGCCATACGTGCAGACCTGGGGCTTAAAACCCTCACGTGTCTGTACCAAAGCCGCTACCGCGAACCAACCCCTCTGAGACACCGGGCGCCCTCTCAGAGTAATAGCCTTACCCTCATGCGCCGGGCTCCATGAGGGCGGACCGAACTCCCGGGGTTAACTGGGAATTTCAGACCAGATTTAGGAGGGTACCGGAGGCCTCAATGCAGCAAATGGGGTCGGAAGACACTCATAGCTGCTCTGAGACTTAGGGACCTAGCAGCCTGAACAGAGGGACTGGAAGACTGATACTTCTGTTATCTGTACGGAGGGACAAAAAAAAAATAAAAAATAACCTCACGGTTGCGATAGGGATAGGCTGATAACTGGACCTATCAGATTTTTGTGACTGATGGGACTGAAAAAGACACCGCAGTTGCACAGGTACCGTGACACTGGCAGACCCTCAGGGAATGAGGGCGGACCGAATTCCCGGGGTTAACTGGGAATTTCAGACCAGATTTAAGAGGATACTGGAGGCCTCAATGCGGCAAATGGGGTCGAAGGACACCCATAGCTGCTCTGAGACTTCGGGACCTAGCAGTCTGAACAGAGGGACTGGAAGACTGATACTTCTGTTGTCTGTACGGAGGGAAAAAAAAATAAAAAATACCTCGCGGTTGCGATAGGGACAGGTTGACAACTGGACCTATCAGACTTTTGTGGCTAGGGACTAATTGTGACTGATGGGACTGAAAAAGACACCGCAGTTGCACAGGTACCGTGACACTGGCAGACCCTCAGGGACTGTGGCACCAACAACCAGTTGTGACTGATGGGGCTGTCCACCAGGAACCATCGGCCACACGGGGGGAAGATGTCTGCAGTCTGTACGGAAGGGTAGTTATAATAGTGCTGCGCAGGACGCTAGGGACTAGTTGTGACTGATGGGACTGAAAAAGATACCACAGCTGCACAGGTACCGTAACACTGGCAGACCCTCAGGGACTGTGGCACCAACAACCAGTTGTGGCTGATGGGGCTGTCCACCAAGAACCGTCGGCCACACTGGGGGAAGATGTCTGCAGTTTGTAACATAGAGGGACATAAATTGATACCTCAACTGAACCTTTTAAGGGTACACTTTAAGCTGCTTTCGACACCAAGAAACCAGTTGTATCCGGCGGGGCTGAAAAAGACCTGCCGGTTATAGTGGGTTCGCGGGACGAAGCTTCAACAAACTCCCTAAAGAGCAGAAGTACCCGCCGTGGTATAGCAAAGCGGGGTGGCTTTTCTAGCACCCGATTAACACTATTCAGTTTCTACAGCAGAAGTACTGGGTCTTTGCAGAACCGGGGTTCCTGATGTAGGAAATGGATAACTGTCACAGTGCGGGCATAATGGACCATAAGGTCTGAATGCAGCGGACCCGTCAGGGAAACGCACCGCAGAACGAAATACGAACGACTTAAAAACTCGCGTGTTCTCTTCAGCTTCCTGAGAACTCTACTCAGTGCCCGCATGCGCTAGTAAGCCCATCTGGAGTGTCAAAAAAACCATAAACAAAAAATCCAAATTGCGCATGGTTGCAGTTACAATAAAAATAAAAATTAATTTTAGATTTAAAAATAAATTTAAAACGGCAAACTAATATTTAAGAAAAACAAAAAATAAAAAATAAGCGAAATGCAACTGAACATACCGCCCACCTAAATGCAAATAGCATTTATGCATTAGGCAAGGGACAAATTTTGACAACAGGTCGTTTGAAGCTACCTGTTGACGTTTTGACTGTAACCACCCGGACAATATTATCGGCTCCGGGGTGTATTTCGGTAACTCGCGGCGGCCGCCATCGAAGCGGAGGGGTTAATTCATCTCGGAGTACCACTAGAATTCCTTCTCGAATTTGCACCAATGATGGTTTATTCCATTTGCTTCTCTGATGAAGAGTGTGGAGATATTCTGACTGCCAACGCTTCCAAAAATCCCCATGCATTTTCTGAAGCAATTGCCACCGGTTCAAACGATTAGTTGGCGTATCCGAGAAGTCATGATCGGGAATAGACATGAGGGGTGCTAACGTTAAAAAATGTCCTGGTGTCAGAACAGACAAATCGTTTGGATCAGAGCTCAAAGGGCACAACGGACGCGAATTTAAGATTGCTTCTATTTGAACGAGAATGGTGTTAAATTCTTCGTACGTAAGCCTTTGGTCCCCTATTACTCTATACAAATGGGTTTTAACAGATTTAACTCCGGCCTCCCACAAACCGCCAAAGTGAGGGGAGGACGGAGGGTTGAAATGCCATTCTATTTTTTCTTCCACCGCGGCTTGATATAAAAGTTGAAGTTCTCTACTTGCGCCCTGAAAGTTCGTACCGCAGTCGCTTTGAATTCGAGTACACCGACCTCGTCTAGCTAAAAATCGTCGAAGCGCACCGAGAAAGGCTTCTGAAGATAAGTTAGACGCCAGTTCAAGGTGAAAAGCTTTGGTCGCACAACAAACAAAAACGCAGATATGTATAAGCTTTTAATGACTTTGCTCCTCGAACTTTACCTAAGGTGACGCTAAAAGGTCCGGCATAATCAACCCCGACCGACTGAAAGGGTTTAAGCTGATGAACACGAAACGGAGGTAAATTACCCATAAAGGGCGTAAGTTTAGGAGGATTTAAGCGAAAACAACGATAGGATTTAGATAAACATTTACGAATAGCACGCTTGGAAGACAAAATCCAAAAGTTTTGTGATAGAAGGTACCCTAAAGTATTTAACCCAGGGTGTAAATGATCTCGATGAGTGGTTTCAATGATCAACTCAGTCAATCGATGGTCGCAAGGGAGCAACGCGGGAAATTTGGCTTCGTATGGCAAGGACGAATGGACCAAACGTCCGCCCACCCTGAGGATACCATGTGGATCTACAAACAAATTAAGACGGCGAAACGATTTTCCCAACAAGCGATTTTTTTCTAAACGAGAGATTTCTTGAGAAAAGGAGGTTTTTTGAAGATGCTTAACAAGAACCAGTAAAGCTCGGTTTAATTCTGCTTCTGAAAAATGTTGTACAATGGCAGTGTCGACACCTTTCAACGCAGTTCCAAACCGAAAACAGTACGCAATAATGCGTTGAATTTTTGACAATGACGAATATCGTTCCAGAAGGTAATCGAATTGATCTATTGGACAAGAGGCAGTTAGAATAAGCCGTTTGGACTCTTCCTTGAGTGTAGCATTGACTTTAAGACTGTCCAAATCCTTTTTCGGCCATTCCTCCGAAGGTAGCCTCAACCAAGTTGGACCAAACCACCACAAATCATGACCAACCAAGTCGGAGGGCGATAACCCTCGCGAAGCACAATCTGCTGGGTTACACTGAGTGTTAACATAATTCCAAGAAGAGGGAGGAACGATGTCTTGGATGTGACTTACGCGATTAGCAACAAAAGTTTTCCATTTATAAGGAGATTTTATCCACGACAGTACGACTTCTGAGTCACACCAAGCAAAAAGCTGACTAATATTAATCTTGCTCGCGTATGTACGACAAACCACTGCGATAAGATTTGACAGCAAAACAGTTCCACATAATTCAAGTTTCGGAATACAAATCTTTTTTAAGGGAGCTACCTTTGATTTAGCAAGCAACAATGATACTTTTGACTCTCCATTCGAATCTTCAACGCGTAAGTAGACTGCAGCTGCATAACCTAACTCCGAGGCATTCGAAAATCCATGAAGCTGACAAACAGCCAAGTTGGAGAAGTGAACAAAGCGCGGAATGCGAAAACTAGACAAGGAGGAAAGTTCATTTCCGAATCGATTCCAACTGGACCGAACAGAGTCAGGAGGCAAGTCGTCCCAATTTAATCCCAAAGTCCACAAAATCTGTATTGGATGTTTTACAAAAAACGTAAGAGGAGCGAGAAAACCTAAGGGATCATAAATTCGGGCTAACTGCGACAGAATCTGACGCTTAGTACATGAACTCGGTAGAAGATTAATTTTCTAAATGAAAGAGTCAACGGGTTGCCATTGAAGGCCTAAAATTTTAATCACTGACGACATTTCAGGATCAAAATTCAGAGGCAATTGGTGAGTTTCTGGAAGATTGGCCAGCAACAACGATTCATTACTTGCCCATTTGCGAAGTTCGAAACCACCAGCTTGAAACATCGAAATTATTTGAGACTCGAGGATTTTAGCTTCACCACCAGTGACCAAATCATCAACATAAATGTCCGAAAGAGCTGTATGAGAAGCTAAGGGGTAAGACTCCTTTTCGTCAAGAGCTAATTGATGAATTGTTCGAAGAGCAAGGAAAGGGGCAGAAGAAACTCCGTAGGTAACGGTATTCAAACGATATTCCTGCACCGGCTGATAAACAGAAAACCTCCAGAGAACGCGCTGAAAGTCCCTATATTCTGGAAGCACTAAAATTTGGCGATACATCTGTTTCACATCCGCGATCATAGCAACGGGATGTAAGCGGAAGCGCAAGAGAATTTCACAGATGTCCTTTTGAAGTTTAGGCCCAATTAACAACAAATCATTCAAGGAAGAGTTTCCAGACGATTTTGCCGAAGCATCAAACACAACGCGCAATTTTGTGCTGGAGCTTTCGGGTCTAAGAACGCAGTGATGTGGAATGAAATAAGCTGACAAATCGTGGGGTTGAACATGAGGCAACAATTCCATGTGTCCACTGTCTAAATAATCTTATAAGAACTTACAATACTCTTGTCGTAGCAAATCATCTTTGGCAAGGCGAGTTTCGAGTAAATGTAATCGACGAAGAGCAACCGAACGAGAATTGCCAAGATTATATGGACCCGAATCTTTAAATGGTAGAGGAACGACATACCGACCTGAAGATAGACGACAATATTCCTGAGTAAACGACTCCTCAGCTTGCAAATCTTCAGGCGATGAGCAGGACTGCATTTCAGGGACCTTTTCTAATTCCCAAAAATTTTTGATAATGGTATCAAGCGAATCTGACGTCGACAAATGAAAAGTTGTAACAGTTGTTTGATCTGATAATGCTCGATCTGAACCGATCTTGCCTGTAATCATCCAACCAAAGATAGTTTCCAAGGCTACAGGTTGTTCAGGTCCACAACAAATGCGACCACTCCGAAGGATGTATGGGAAAATTTCTGCCGACAACAATAAATCAACTGGACTTGGTCGATAATAGCTTGGATCAGCTAAAACCAAGTTTTGAAATTGGGGCCAACATTCTGGTTTGAGCTCAGCGCGAGGCATATTATTAATGCTGATACTGTCCAAAACTAAGGCATCAAAGGGTATAATAGGATCATTGGTGTGACGGGGCTTTATCTGACAGTGAGCATGTCCTTTTGAACGAGCAGACGTACTATTTACACCGTGTATAGTTAAAGAAGAACGCTGTGTCTTTAAACCTAAGCGCTGGAGACATTTCGATGAAATGATATTGATCTGACTACCACTGTCAACCAAGGCTCTTACCGCTTGCCAATTTCCCCAAGAATCTAAAACATGGACTAAAACGGTAGATAGTAGACTATAAGCTCCCGAGAATGTGCGTGAGTTAACATTCGTGGGCGCTGGCGAATTATCCGATGACGAGAGAACGTTATTTTCGCTAGTGCTCACATCAGTAGAACCAGGTGGTTTATCAAAATGCAACAGAGTATGGTGACGACAAGAGCATACTCTGCAACTTGCAGACTGACAATTCCTAACCGAATGTCCTTGTTGCAAACAATTCAGGCACATATTGTACTGTTTCGCGAGAGAATATCTATCTTGAGGCTTCTTTGCGAGAAACGAAGGACATTTAGTGATAATGTGAGGCGCTTTGCAAATCAAGCATTTTGTTTGAGAATTAGTGTTGCTAGAGTCTGAGCTAGCGACGAACGACGAAGACGAATGAGGTGAAGAAGTACTTTTAGATTTAGGTTTCGAATTTGGTTTTGAGGAAACAGTGAACTTAGTGTCGCTATGTTTCATGCTTTCAAGTGCAATACATTGTCTTTCCACGAAGTCAAATAATTGTTTATACGTAGGCGTTGCATTTGAGACAAGCTGTTTTTCAAAGTTCAAAGACGTTACTGAATCTAATTTTTGCAACAATAGGTTAAAGAGTATAAAGTCCCAAGACGCTACTGGGAGTTTTAACAATTTCAAAGCCGCTAAATTTTCTCGAAAAGTATCGAGTAATTTTCTTAACTCTACTGGAGATTCCGAAACGACTTTAGAAAACGAGTTTATTTCATTCCAGTAGGTCGTGGCCAAAAGTCGTTCATTTTGATAACGAAGAACTAACGTGTCAAACGCAATTGAATAGTTAGTATCAGTAACAGGGATGGTTTTTATCAACGATAAAGGCTCCGAAGAAAGCGAAGTCAAAAAATACTGAAATTTTTCTACGGCGCTTAACGACTGATTATTATGAATTAGCGACCTGAAGAGATCGATGTACGTTGGCCATGTTTTTACATTCCCGTCAAAATGTGGAAGTTCAATTTTAGGAAGTTTGACGCTCGACGACGACGACGAAGCTGCGGACATTGTCGAAGAAGAAGTTTGTGTAAATAGATCGGCATACAACCCTTTAATTGAATAGTACATAAAATCGACATCCGATCTACATTTTTCCTCAAGGTCCTTTTCATGATCGTCGGTACAAAGGTCTAAAATTGCTTCGTGAACTTTTTCAAAATTTTCATAACGTCTTTCTGTATCCGCACGACTTGCTTTGAATGGCGAATGAAGAGAAGCATCCGTTTGTGCCTTTTGGGCCATTTGTAAAGTTTCTTTAAATCGCTTAACGGCAGTGTTTCTTTTATTAAGCAATTTATCCATTTTGACCGTGAATATTCCCAATCCAACGAAGATAAAGAGCGCGCAAAAAATTACAATAACAAAGCGAGTGAGGGAGATCTCGCTCGGCGATGGCAGCAAAGAATATTTGATTAATTCTTCTAACAATTATTATTTAGGCGCAATGAAACCCAACGAAATGCAAATTCGAGTGAGTCAACGAAAAAATAAATACCTTAGGTACTTCCAGTGCTACACCGAGAATGCGAAAAGCAAAATAAATTATTTTGTATAATTTCGATTAAATTATGACAAAGATAATTGACTCTAAAGCGAAGAGCGAACGAGAAAATAGCAATGTTTACCGGAACTGCAACCAATCCGCGAGAAGGCACCAACAACAAATGTATGAAAAACTACGAACGCGACAACAAGACACTCAAAAAAAAGGCTTACCTCGTTTTGGCGTGATGTAAGTGGACTGTATCTTGGGTTGAAATGGTTCTGGTGATCAGGATTCCGTTGAAACTTAAAACTATAGTTCAAAAGCGAAACAATTAGCGAGCACGTTTCGAATCGAATCTTTCTAACGACTTAAAAACTCGCGTGTTCTCTTCAGCTTCCTGAGAACTCTACTCACTGCCCGCATGCGCTAGCAAGCCCATCTGGAGTGTCAAAAAAACCATAAACAAAAAATCCAAATTGCGCATGGTTGCAGTTACAATAAAAATCAAAATTAATTTTAGATTTAAAAATAAATTTAAAACGGCAATAATCCCAAACTAATATTTAAGAAAAACAAAAAATAAAAAATAAGCGAAATGCAACTGAACAATACTATTTCATTATACCTCTCTAAATTAGTATATTACGATATTAGGTTGGTAAGTACAGTATAACAGAATCGAGGAAACGTTGAAGACGAGTTTTTGCAATTTTCGAGATTATGTTAGATGTACCTACTTAACAACCGTGTATGGTATATTTTTCGCACAATTGAAATTAAATTATTGAACATTTTTCGCCAGCCATTTAACAAATAATGTTTGACAGATCGCTGAATTTTCCAAATGCTCTCGACACCTTTGCCAGTTCAATTGTTTTACTTACCGTCCATGTTCTGGCTAAATGCGTGCTGTTATGTTCATAACAGCATTGCTATTTTTCGTTGCCTTGGAAACCAAACCGCTTGCTTGGTAAATCGAACTTACACCTTATTTTGACTGCACCGGTAAGAGAGTTATTACACAGAATTGGGGGAAATAGTATATTAAGTATTAAGAACGGTAAGGATAATTTACCGGTCGAAGACAATGTTTGTCCCGAGACCGGTAAATTTCCTTAACGTTTGTGATGCTTATACAATTTTTTGCACGATCGAAATAGAAAATTAAATGAATTTACCGGTTTCAGGCGATTAAAGCGTTCTTAACATGCATAAAAATAGGCTGGTAAGCAGATCATAACGTTATCTAATGGTTTCTAGACAACAAGCCCATTAACCATTCATGACAACAATGACCCCATTCAAATGCTGTCATCTCGATTGTCAAAATGACGCGAATTCACGCAACATTTTTTTAATTTTGGCTTTAATCGCTTTAAACCGATAAACTATTGAACAAACCTCGGATGTTATGAATCATAACAGACTTAGATGTCAATTGAAATCCGAGCTCTCCGAGCTCGGATTTCAATTGACATCTGCGTCTGTTATGATAGTCATAACATTCCTAGGTATGTTAATAGCTATTACTCTCTGAATTATTTATTTATTAAAATCCATGATTAACGATCTACGTTCCTAAGCAGGCCGTTGCTTCTGCGTTGCCATGGCGTTGTTTATTGCATTTTCTGAATTTTTCATTTTCTGTCAAAAGTTGATGGTTTTAATATCCCAGAAACTAATAACTTTCTAATAATGAGCGATTCCGATAGTGAAAATGCTTTGATAGAGCAAGCATGGAATATTGGGTGTGCAGCGTTAATTCCTGAAAAATCGAAACAGCGCCGCTACAACACGTATGGAATTTTCAAGAATTGGTGTGAAAAGAATAAAGCAAATATTAGCGAAACGGTTTTGCTGACATACTCCGTCCAAAGAAATAACACATTGAAGGCGCCTCGCAGTTTATGGGCTGAATACTCAAAGCTGAAAAGTAGAATTTTTCTTCATGATTCTATTGATATTTCGAAGTTTGCCATGCTGATTGCCCATCTCAAAAGAAAAAATGCTGGATTATAGACCAAGAAAATCTAAGGTTTTTACTAAGGAAGAAATGTCCCGATTTCTAATTGAGGCACCTGACGATTCCTTTTTAATTTATAAGGTAAATAATTCTGATTACATGTAAAGCACCAGAGCTGGGTACGGATACATGTGAATAGTATTCGAGTACCGGATACGGATACCGTCAATTGTATCCGGATATCGGATACAAATTACGGATACTTTAAAGTATTCGGATACTTTTTTCGGATACCGGATACGGATACCATACGAGTTGATTAAAAAGCCACAGAATTAAAAAAATTAAAGTGTAATTATGAAATTATGTAATTTGTTTTTACTCTGGACGAGGTATGTACGCTCACACTATTAGTTACAACTTCAAACTTCAATGAACTAACTAAAGTATATCTGATAATTTGATATCTCAATACCAAAACAAAATCACGTCTTTTCATCCCTTCCGCCGCGTTTCGTTTGCCCAAATGATTGTTCGCCCAGCGCCGTTCCCGATTCCGCCGTCTAAATAAAAAAGCACGTGATCGACAAGATCGACTCCATTGATCGTCGTGCACGTGCACTCAAAATTTAGCAGCGCAGCCGTACCCCAAACAAAATGCAGTGCACGTTTCGTTCGATCAAAAAGTGACTTCAATTTCCGCCGATATTTAGAAAGTATCCGAATAAGGATACTTTTTAAATGTTTGATCGGATACGGAGAACGGACAAAAATTTAAAATGTATCTGAATACAGCCTTCGGATACAAGAAAAGTAATCGGATACTGTATTCGAATACCGAAGTACTCGGATACTACCCAGCTATGTAAAGCACTACATGTAAGTTCTGCTTTTAGGTGGCAATGATATTTGGGATAGCAGGGGCATGCAGAAGGGAAGAATTGTATAATATAACCAATGAAAATATTGAAGATCGTGGAGAAGTAGGTACTTGGAGTACGTGGAGCAGTATATTAAATTACGACCAAGCCACGCAAAGTCTTCGCACTTGTTTTTGAAGTATCGCAATGGAAAATTGAAAAAACCGCTACGGTTGCGATTCGATTTTCCGTTGGTTCGATTGATAATTGCAATAACTGTGTTTTTAATTTTATTAATAAATAATTATTTTGTTCATGTTTTGTTATGTTATGTTATTTAGTTATAATCAATTTGATGTCTCGTCGGTAAGTATTTTGCTTACCGTTCTAGAACAGTAACAGTTCAGTTGACCATAGAAAACAGTAAAGTCTTGGCAACAGGCTTTGTAAATTAACAAAATAGTTCGATCGTGCAAAAAAATTGTTTCCGTGGCTATTTAGATTACGCCCGCACTGTAAAATTTTCCGTGCCCTCTTTTCCTGGCAACGCTTTAACAACGATATTAATTTTTCTGTCCGAATACGGTATAAGTAATGGAAAAAGTCGCTCATTACACGTAGCACGTAGGTAGGTACATAAACTGTTTTAGTAGGTAGGTATAGTTCTGATAATGAGCACGTTGGCTTCGAAACGTGTCAGCTGTGTAAAATGTAGGTTTTTCGGCGTAGTGGGGTGTTTCTAGTGATAGTGCAATTTTCGTAAGTAATAATACAATAAGAACGTTGGAAATAGTCGAAAATATAGCGGTTGATTAGACGTGTTGCTAAGAAACACCTCGAGACGCAGTCGAGAAGTGTTTTGACACAACTCGTCGAATAAGGAGCAATATTTTCAAAATATTTCCAACGTTCGAATTGTATTCGCTGAGACTATACAACGAATATAGTACCTACGTACATTGGCAATTTAATGTAGATTAGAAAGAACCAAATAATGTACCTATTATTTAATAGAAAAATTAAAAACGCAATTATTATAAATATTTAGCATCTGTCATCCCAAAGCGAAACACGCAAGGTTCGGTGTTTTGCTTTGAAGACACGCTTAGTTACATAAATTTCTTCTGTAATTTGTAGTATCCAAGGGAAATGGAATTTTTTAATTTACTAGTATTATAAAAGTTGTATAGTTCACAGAAGTTGTTTAGTGTTTTCCGTTAAGTAAGGTTGTTTGATCTTTCATTGTATGGCCTTATGACTAGCCGTTTAAGGACGTACATAAAGTACCCATTAGAAAATGTCAAAACACATACATCAAGTCTTTCTGCAAGCTGAACGAAAATTCAAAGGTAATGTAATCCACGATTGCAGGAAAAAGGGCCCTAGTCATTAGTAATTGCTTGGGAGAATTTGGTTTTTCTTTGTGGTTTTGGAAAGAGGAAAGCTCAATTAACAAGTCCTTGAAAAATCAAAGAAGAGCAATTTTTAGTTATTTAAAGATACATTTTTAGGAAATCACTTTTTATGTCCACAAGAAAAATTAAAGAAGAGAAATTTTTTATTTCCGAGATATACAGGATGGTGCTTTTTTCGTTTCCCTCTTGGGTACCTTGGAAACCATAAAAATTAGAAAATCGATCAAATTAGAAAAAAGTTGCGCTTTTTCGAACTGATTCAGAATCTGTAAAGAATTTTTCGGATATCTTCAAAACTGTAGCCTCGACATGTTATAAACAACTGTGAGGAGGACATTAGTGATGGGGTACCCTGTATTGTTGAGCTTACCTTAGAACATTACTTTAGCACCCTTGTGGTCCCGTAAAAAATAATTCGATTATTGACTACAATATAATTTTTGCACGTTCGGTAAAAAAGGCAGCTTTGGAGGCGTCATTTGATGGCAGAAAATAATGGCAGAAAATAAACATTTGCAAGCAGACCCGTTAAAATAAATACCCGGGTAACGGGTAATAGGTTCGGTTCCGGGTATGGAACCGGGTTTAGAACCGAGGACCCCTTCAAATAACTACCCGGACCCCTATTTGAACTAGATGCATTATTTCATTCCAGTTTATCGTCCGCTCTGCAACTTAATATGCCATGAAAATAAAACAAACTGAGTTTTGTTGATATTTTATTAAATTGCGGTCCGAAACCTATGGGAAATTGTGCTGTTTTCTTTTGATTTTTGGCCGTTATTTATTCTTGCGTTTCGCTTTGGTCGGCGAAATTTGAGAGTAAGTATAAAAAAACATAAAAAATTAACTTGCTCTGTAGTCTGTCGAAGCGCCGAAAGCGAAAACTTTATCTTATCATGCTGCAATTAAAACGGAAATCGAAGAATGGTAAACTCTGTTTCTGGTTGGAACCCCAAAATGTAGTCTTTTAAAACATTATTGATGAATATTTATGTTTGCAACATTATTTTAAAGTAAAGAAAAAAAATGTTTGTGGATTCGTACAAAAAACGTTGTGTACTGTAAAAATCTTTTAAAAGGGTCTACCAGTAAAGATTATGGCTCATTAGTAGGGTATTGTACCTATTGTGCGGCAAGGCTCCGACAATGGGCCATAAACTTTATTGCTAGACACTTTTAAAAGATTATTACAGTATACCTCTGTTTGCAAGAATGTCTGATGCAGACCGTTGCTAAGTCCCTGGCTCCATTTAAAATGACATTTCCCAGCGTCAAAAGGTCAAATATTAAACGTCAGTGCCAACTATAAAACCGGAATAATCAAAGAAAAAACCAGAGAATCCTACAAATTTGTAAGCTTATTAGTCCAGTCAAGTTAAGTTTTCTGGAAGAAAAAATTTATATACCTTTGAAATTTTGGCTACGGACTCCTGATGGCACCTGAAATGAAATGCCGAAAAGTTCCCACCTCCCAAGTGTGCGCTTCATCCCTTATTTGGCGAAAACCACCCCCAAACGTAACATGGCGCTAATTTTTAGCATTTTTCGGCGAAACTATCCATCTGACAAAAAATTTATGCTAATCGAAAGTATTTCCTATGAAATTCTGCATTAAAAAAGTCCTTTTGATTATTTTATTCATTAAGTATTGAACCAATCCAAAGGAGCATTTAGCATACCAGTAATCCTGATTACAGTGATAAGACTACAACGTCAACTTGACACTACTTACTCAATACTTTAATTCATAAAATAATCTGCCTTGTTGAGTCCTCATGGATGCACTACTTGTCAAATGGTAGATTTTTTTCGGCCAAAGAGGACTCGAGCGAGCTCTCGTCCTCTTTTTAGCCTAAAAAAATCTACCATTTTGACTCGTAGTTGACAGCCATTCGGACGTCAAAACCCGCGGCAATCAAGAGACTACTCGTCGTATTACTATTGATTATTTCGCTTATCCCCACCTAATTTTCGCAAACGACGGCGACGTCCAAAATTGTAGAACAGTCAAAATAGATTTTTGAGTAGAACTTATTTATACAGGGTGAGTCAACAAGGCGACGGCGGTGCATAACTTCTGAACCCTTTCAGATAGGAAATCAATTCAAACGCCATTATGTACAACACCGCCAATTCTACATCCTAAAAATACTTTCAACTATACAGGCTGTCCCAAAACACTTGCAACGCATGAGAACTTGATTTTTTTAAATGGAACACCACCATTTTGATGCCATATTCTGGATCACCTATAACATAGCTTTACATCGACATAAGACATTTGATGTTTTAAGGCTCTGTTCTAAAGTAATTAATTCTTTTTGAAAAATTTGGATCACTGCGGGTGCTTCTTAAAAAAATTCCTGAGAACTCAATTTTGTATCTAGAGAGCTGAGATTCGGTACGAATGTGAAGGAAGGTCTATTCTATCTATCTAACATGATAACTATCATTATCACTATACAGGGTGTTAAAAAATCTGTGTCAAGTTTGGAAAATTTCAATTATGCAAAACTTCATTTTTTCAAATGGCACCCCTTGTTATTATTGTGCCATGGGGTTTGGGTGTTGAATTACTTTATTTTTTATTAAGTATGTCCTATACCTAAAGTCAATACTTCAAAAGATATTCTGTGTTTTATTTATTTTATTGAAGATTATTACGATCTCAATTAAAGAATGCCATGGACTGTATGACAGTTATAATTAACATTGTTTATTTACATGGTTACCATACAGTTTGTCACATTTATTGACATACACAATGAATTTCAACCATAAGCAGTAAACCATGTCAATAAATTGTTTCTGGTTGTGTATGTCAATAAATGTGACAAACTGTCTGGTAACCATGTAAATAAACAATGTTAATCATAACTGTCATACAGTCCATGGCATTCTTTAATTGAGATCGTAATAATCTTCAATAAAATAAATAAAACACAGAATATCTTTTGAAGTATTGACTTTAGGTATAGGACATACTTAATAAAAAATAAAGTAATTCAACAGCCGAACCCCATGGCACAATAACAACAGGGGGTGCCATTTGAAAAAATGGAGTTCTGCATATTTGAAATTTTCCAAACTTGACACAGAATTTTTAACACCCTGTATAGTGATAATGATAGTTATCATGTTAGATAGATAGAATAGACCTTCCTTCATATTCGTACCGAATCTCAGCTCTCTAGATACAAAATTGAGTTCTCAGGAATTTTTTTAAGAAGCACCCGCAATGGTCGAAATTTTTCAAAACGAATTAATTACTTTAGAACAGAGCCTTAAAACATCAACTCTCTTATGTCGATGTAAAGCTATGTTATAGGTGATCCAGAATATGGCATCAAAATAGTGGTGTTCCATTTTAAAAAATCAAGTTGTCATGCGTTGCAAGTGTTTTGGGACACTCTGTATAGTTGAAAGTATTTTTAAGATGTAGAATTGGCGGTGTTGTACATAATGGCGTTTGAATTGATTTCCTATCTGGAAGGGTTCAAAAGTTATGGACCGCCGTCGCCTTGTTGACTCACCCTGTATATTTATGAAATTTTGGCTACGGACTGCTGATGGGCCCTGAAACGAAGGGCCGCAAACTTAACACCCCCCAAGTGTAAGCTTTGTCCCTCTTTTAGCGAAAACCTACTCCCAGACTTGGACATGGCGCTAGTTTTTAGCATTTTTCGGATAAACTATCAAACGAACAAAAAATTACTCTAATCAGGAATATTCCTCGTGAAATTCTGCATTAAAAAGTTTTTTTCATAATTTTGCTTATCCTCACGTAATTCTTGCAAACGACGACGTCCCAATTTGAGGGTTGTTTTTCGCTCGCACCGAAAATCAATCTAGCGGTACTCTCAACTTCGGACGTTTCCAAGAATTAGGTGCGGATAAGCAAAATGACGAAAAGGATGCAGAATTTCACGGGGAATGTTCCTGATTAGAGTAATTTTTTGTCCGTTTGATAGTTTCGCCGAAAAATGCTAAAAACTAGCGCCATGTTACGTTTGGGGGTGGTTTTCGCCAAATAAGGGATGAAGCGCACACTTGGGGGGTGGGAACTTTTCTGTCCTTCATTTCAGGTGCCAACAGGAGTCCGTAGCCAAAATTTCAAAAATATATAAATTATTTCTTCTATTCGTCTTTTTTGGATCTAATATGACTAGACTATATGTTCTTCCCGTCTCTCCCGTCCCTCTCCACTTGCAACAAAACAATAAGGCATGTAACTTTTAGGAAAAGCGCTGACTGATGCCCCAATTCCAAAATACCGAATAATTTCTGGTTAGAAGACCAAAATGTAGTCTTTTTAAAAACATTATGGACGAATATTTTTGTTTGTAATACAATTTTAAAGTCAAGGAAAAAATATTTTTGTGGAACGATGGCAAATTGTTAAATAATTATTAAATAATTGTTGGTCCGTACAAAAAACGTGTATAGGTATTTCTGTTTGAAAGTATGTTTGCAGACCTTAACCATCCATCCGCAGCCCTCGCTCGGGCCGCGAATTTTGGTTGCGGTCTGCAAACATCTTCTTTCAAACCTTGGTATACAAATGTAGAAAAAATTAAGCGCGAATCGTGATGATTTGAGTTGATTGAACTAATGAGAAATTTCCATATTTTGCATATTCGGCTGGTTCATATTTTAGGAAAAATTGCATTTTATGTGCATATTTGTCGATTTTCATAAAATATTATTCAAATTCATTATCTTTCCAGTTCCCCTCTGTTTTAAATCTTTAAGAAGAGAAAGGGTGTGGTGGAATGTTGGGGTGCACCCTCATTAATGCTTCCCCGAATTAGCAATTATCTGGTAGCAGGTAGTTAATAGGGGTGGTAGTAATGGTGATATTTTAGAGGGCATGTTTGATTATATCTTCATTTGTGTAATTTTGTCTCAAGAAAGTGAACATGTCCAAAATTAATCAAGTGAATTTATGGATAAAACCATTTTGTCGCAATTTGGAACTCCCCATCTTATTGCATAATTTAGCAATAAACAATAAACAAATTTTTTTAAATAGCACCATGCATGTTTCAATTTTTTTTTGGATTCCCTTTGATCCGCTCTTTATGAGGGTGATTTTATTTTTTTGACAAATTGAGCAGTGAACTTAGAAATTTTTGTTCATTCAAATTTCGCGCGGTGATCCGGCAACAATGCGCTTCACCATTAGTTCGATGGAACCGCCCTTGTCTCACCGTATGTCTCCCACTACAGGGTACTGTGTACACGCCCGCTGGAAGAATCTGACCGGTCCTAATAATAAATAGCCTGTTTACTTCATTAGGTACAAAGGAAAGGATATTCTTCAGAGTGCAGGAGCACGATTACGAGCCATTTGCTACAATTTTTATCAGGAAAGGTAAATCTGATTGAAAACCTAAAAAGGAATAAAATCTCAAGTAGGTAGATTAGGTATCTTCACTTCAAGCATGTTAATTTTTAAAATAACCAAAAATTAAGAAATAGGTGGAACGAATTTTTTATTTTTACTCTCCCTAATTAGTGGCATTTTCACGGTGACCCTGAGAAGACGTTTGAAGTCTCATAAAATTCATAGCCGCGTTTACCAAAATTTTCATTAGAAGCCAATATCAATTAGAACAACCGATTTCCTGTGCTGTGGTCAGCCGGAAACTTGTCTCACACAACATTAACAGGTAATTCGCTTAGGTTTTACCCCTATTTCTTGGGGTTTTCCCAACATTAAGAAATTCTTAGAATTTTATCAGACAAGTTTATGAAAAATCGGAATTTGAAAACTTTTATCAACAAGGATAATGTTAGACATACTTAAAAAATAGCAATAAAATAATTACAACCTGTTGAACGTGGTGAAAAATAATGATGTGTTTCCCAACAAGTGGATTGGCAGAAGGGGGGCAATTGAGTGGCCACCCAGATCGCCCGATCTAACTCCACTTGACTTCTTTTTCTGGGGTTATTTGAAGTCTAAGGTGTACTTTAATCGTCCCCAGAATATTGATGACTTAAGGAATCGGATAGTGAATGAAGCGACCAATATTCCAGAAGAGTGGTTGTCTAATTCCATGCAAGGCTTTGCACATCGAGTGGGTCATTGCTTGGCTGTGAATGGAGAACATTTCGAACATTTAATCAAATAATTACTTATTGCTTGATTCAATGTTCGAAATGCTCTCCATATTTTATACTTCTTTCTAATTAGGTATTGTAAAAAAATTATTTTTCACCACGTTCAACAGGTTGTAATTATTTTATTGCTATTTTTTAAGTATGTCTAACATTATCCTTGTTGATAAAAGTTTTCAAATTCCGATTTTTCATAAACTTGTCTGATAAAATTCTAAGAATTTCTTAATGTTGGGAAAACCCCAAGAAATAGGGGTAAAACCTAAGCGAATTACCTGTTATTGTTGTGTTGTGTGAGACAAGTTTCCGGCTGACCACAGCACAGGAAATCGGTTGTTCTAATTGATATTGGCTTCTAATGAAAATTTTGGTAAACGCGGCTATGAATTTTATGAGACTTCAAACGTCTTCTCAGGGTCACCGTGAAAATGCCACTAATTAGAGAGAGTAAAAATAAAAAATTTGTTCCACCTATTTCTTAATTTTTGGTTATTTTATTAATTAACATGCTTGAAGTGAAGGTACCTAATGTACCTACTTGAGATTTTATTCCTTTTTAGGTTTTCAATCAGATTTACCTTTCCTGATAAATATTGTAGCAAATGGCTCGTAATCGTGCTCCTGCACTCTGAAGAATATCCTTTCCTTTGTACCTAATGAAGTAAACAGGCTATTTATTATTAGGACCGGTCAGATTCTTCCAGAGAGCGTGTACACAGTACCCTGTAGTGGGAGACATACGGTGAGACAAGGACGGTTCCATCGAACTAATGGTGAAGCGCATTGTTGCCGGATCACCGCGCGAAATTTGAATCAACAAAAATTTCTAAGTTCACTGCTCAATTTGTCAAAAAAATAAAATCACCCCCATAAAGAGGAGATCAAAGGGAATCCAAAAAAAAATGTATTTATTGTTTATTGCTAAATTATGCAATAAGATGGGGAGTTCCAGATTGCGACAAAATAAAGGTATTTAATTCTAATTTACCCTGGATTTTTTATTTTACTCATTTATCTTACCGTTTGGCCGTGAGAGCCCTGTATTAATACATTTGGACCACCCTGTATGTGAAGACTCCATTGCACACTGGAAAAGTCGCAAAGATGAAGGACAGCAACAGCAAGGGTCAGTCGTTGCGGCAGTGTTTGGCAAGTACCAGTCAAAAAGCTTCCCAACAAATTTTCAATGATGATTTTTGCAAAGCCTTTGTGACCGCTAATATTCCGTTAAAAAAGCTAAACGATCCAAACTTAAAATCATTTCTTCAAAAATATTGTAAACCTTTTAATGTACCTGACGAAAGCTCAATTCGCAAGACAAATATTGAATCTCTATACAGGGTGATTCACGTAGACCGTTCGTTAGAAGTTTTTCCACTTCCCAGTGGAATAGAAATTTGAAATTTGGTACTCGGCCATTATCCACAATTCTGAATTCACCTAAAATATTGGCGAGATTCCGTCACTTCCGGTTTCGCCGGAAATGATACCAACTTTGTTATTTTAAATGGAACCCTATAATTTTCATTCCATATTTAAGATCGTCTTTCCAAACAGAGTATTTCTTATCTGGGTTACTTTCATTTACCTGTCATAGTTTTTGACTTATGTCAATTTTTTCGTTCAAAATGTCACATGCAAGAGTTGCTTTAAAAAATCACAACTCCTAAACGCTTTGCAATAATGAAACGAGTTTTTTTACAATCGATAGCGAAGGAATCAGAGAATCTTTTGAGTGGTCAGCAATCTACGAACATAGCTTCAAACGTTCACAATTACTATTTGAAGTTGACGACGACAAAATGTGAAAAAGTCGATTTTTTCAAATGGAACGTGCTATTTTTGACAACGGCAATCTATAGAACGATAAATTTTAGGGGCAGTTGCATCAACATGTCCTATACCCTCTACTTATCCATTCTGAGTTATTCACGAAAAAAGATATTCTGAAAAAGTGATGAGTTATCGGAAATTGAGTAGGCTTTGGAAAATTTGTTACATGTCAAAAAGTGTCATTTTCATTGTTTGTATTAATAATTGTTGGCTTAATGTTGGTCTTACAACAATAAATTGTGGGCTACACGAATGAAGTTGTTTTTGATTTATTTGTGACTTATGGTCAAAATGACCGAATTGTAGACAGAACTTGCCGGGCCCTTTAACGCAAAGTATTCAGATTTAGCGCAGATGACAGGGTAAATTTGTTCGCAATGAAAACGAATTGTATTAATGTAATGAATGACAAAGCTTTGTTGAAGTGTGTTACATTTGTTTCTTTCAAAAGGGTATTAATGTTGATAATCGTTAGTTCTATTGTAAGATTTGTATTTGTAAGTTATAAAATGAAATAAGTTGCCTTGAGAGTATTTTTTCTTAAAAAATCGTTCTTATTTTGCTGTGTCATTTTGACCATAAATCACAAATAAATCAAAAACAACTTCATTCATGTAGTCCACCGTTGTTGTAAGACCAAAATTAAGCCAACAATTATTAATACTAACAATGAAAATGTCACTTTTTGACGTGACAAAATTTCCAAAGCCTACTTTATTTCCGATAACTCATAATTTTTTCAGAATATCTTTTTTCGTAAATAACTCAGAATTGATAAGTAGAGGGTATACGACATGTTGAAGAAACTGCCCCTAAAATTTAGCGCTCTATCGACTGCCGTTGCCAAAAATAGTACGTTCCATTTGAAAAAATCGTCTTTTCCACATTTTGTCATCGTCAACTTTGAATGGTAATTGAGAACGTTTGAAGCTATGTTCGTAGATTGCCGACCACTCAAAAGAATCTCTGATTCCTTCGCTATCGATTGTAAAAAAACTCGTTTCATCATTGCAAAGCGTTTAGGAGCTGCGATTTTTTAAAGCAACTCTTACATGTGACATTTTGAACGAAAAAATTGACATAAGTCAAAAACTATGACAGGTAAATGAAAGTAACCCAGATAAGAAATACTCAGTCTGAAAAGACGATCATAAATATGTAATAAAAATTGTAGGGTTCCATTTAAAATAACAAAGTTGGTATCATTTCCGGCGAAACCGGAAGTGATGGAATCTCGCCAATATTTTAGGTGAATTCAGAATTGTCGATAATGGCCGAGTACCAAATTTAAAATTTCTATTCCACTGGGAAGCAGAAAAACTTCTAACGAACGGTCTACGTGAATCACCCTGTATAGTGAAACGACGTCTCAAATTAGAGAAATAGTAGGAAACAATCACGTATATTTTGTAGTTGATGATGCTGTGGACGATATATTGCCCATTTATTAATAGGAGTTTTGCATGAAGAATTTCCGGGGAAACCTTATTTAATATCTTTGAAGCAGATGGAGAAAACTAGCAATAATGTTACAATTTCACAGTTTATCCAAGAAGGTTTATCCAACTTTTTCTTTCCAAGGATTGTTTCTTCAGACAGAATTTTATTGATGCTATCGGACGCTGCCCCGTATATGGTCAAAGCAGGTCAGAATTTATAAATATTTTACTCAAATTTAGTGCATACTTGGTTGGCACATGGAATTAACAGAGTGGCTAAAGATAAAGATAAACTTTCCCAAAGTTAACAATGTTAAAAAATATTTTTAAAGGCACCTCTGGCCTGACCGTCGACAAAAGTTTTTACTAGAACATTTTGAAAAATATTTAATTATAAATAGTTTAAAAAAAAATTAATTAATAATAATTAAGGCTGTTAAAATTAGTTAAGATAATAAATAGGTTGTATTGTATAAATGTATTATGTAGTGTTCGTAAAATAAAATTTTTGTGAAAACGTTGTTTTATGTTTGAAGCATATGAAACTGCATAAATGTGCATATTTTTATGAAAACGTTTCATATTTTGCAAAATTCGACTCATATTTTTGAAATAAATGCTGCATATTTTCCGCCCTCTACAAATAACTATTTGAAACTTACGGCTTTAAGTCTCTCTGGAGGTGCTGAAACTCTGTGGTTCATCCTGCCATTGCTGTGACTTCTATTGGACATTACGGAATGTACCTCTCTTCGATTGAACTGATCTTCCAATCTTGAATTTTGTCTGGATACGATAAACCGCTTTTGGCGCAGCTGTACAGACTCTTCCGTGAAAGTTTTTGGTGGCTCCGAAGCTGTCGGACTGTTGAGACCTGCCATATTCTTTTAAGAAACTATAAAAAACCATAAACAAATTGAAATTTACATTTTGTGAGTTTTCCTTGGTGCCATCTGTCAGCGAAACTTGTCTGGCAGCTCGAGGTCTCTTCTGACGTACTTGAATGGGCTGCTCTTGAAAATAGTTCTGCTCTTCAATTTGAGAACCATGTTCCACCTGCACTGATTCTTCATAGTGGCTATCTTCTGTGGGTGGCATCGCCGTAAAACTAAACAAACTTTAGATTTTGAGATGATATAGGAGGTTTATCTCTTATCAGTGGCGGATCTTTTTGAGATAAAGAAAAAACTTTCTAATCCATGGATTAGGGCTATGCTACTGTAATGCAATAAATTAATTTGCATCTTGAACTAACCTGTCAATAAGAGCAATGCTAGATATAAATATACTAACAAAAATTGACGAGACTGCGTAATCTATATTTTGGTCATAAATTTGGTCCAATAAATAAAAATAAAATTAACACGATCGACTTCATGTGAGTAATCCTGGAAATAAATTGTCTTTTTTGCAATTCACAAAACTAATAATATAATTGGTGGATTTATTTAAATTACACCATCATTAGTATTTCTTCACTGACACGCTGCTGCTTCTTTTCTTCTCGAGCGAATAGCGTTGCATTGGAGACCACTGGACCTGCATCTACTCCACTACGTCGAGGTGCTTTTAACATCGCAGGATCTAACATTCTGTTATCCTCCAAGTACTTTGGTGGTTTAATATCAGGGCGTGATACAAGAAATTCGCAGTAAGCTCTTGTAGATCTTAAATGTGTTATCCCTTGCCAAACTGCAGCCATCGATGCTAATTTTGTCGGAACTCGGTCACAAACTAGCCACTTGTTAATTTCTGATGTTTTCGGGGGATGAAACTGTTCATCGGGTGAGATCTTTGTTCCGAAAGCGTAAACCTTTTTGGGTTTCTGCGATGCGCCTAAGTCTCGCTGTAGTTGACGGTGCAGTTGGCTTCGTTTCGACATCTGAAAATTAGGGGGTTGCATGAGAGAGGGCGCTGAAGTTCTGGATCAATAACATTAAATGGAGGGATGAAATACAGTTTCCTAAGGGAGAGAAACGCCAGCTTTATATATCGAGCGAGGGATGGTGGTGGATGTAAAAGCCTGGAAGTTGAACTCGTGGATCTTCATCAACGTGGAGCTTTGAGCGGTAGGTAATTTACGTTATAAGTTCGGTAGATTTAATTTTACAGTTTGAGTGAGATGTTTAAAGGGTTCGTGAAACAAAAAAAATTTTTTCGTCTAGAAAAATTGTTTAAAAATATGTAAGAACTCTATTGCAAGTGCAATAGTTTCAGAAATATTCGAATATTAAAAATCGCTACACGTGACAAGATGCGGAATTTTATTAACTACAACTACTCGCAGCTAGGTAGGGACTTATTTTAACACCCCACTCCACTTGACCACTTAAATAAAAGGGAGGTTACCTACTGCAATCAATAAAATTTTCGAATTTGAGATAAAACCAGATCTTCACGCTTTAAGGTCTCAGGAACCCAAAAAAGGGGTTTAAAAAAATAATGGTTCGTTCGTACGTTTGTAAACACGGCACAGCCAAAACTACCAAATCAATTTGGCTGAAATTTGGTACGTGGGCATCTGATAACCTAACTTAGACCTGAAAAGCTTTTGGAGCCAATCGTTTAACCAGAAATGCCATTTTTGCACATCAACTTTTAAATTTCAAACGCAAACCCACATTTTTCTCGTCACCATAAGAAAGGCCTTCAAATTTTGCTTCTAAAAAAGTATTCACTCTTAGTGCCTTTTTGAGAAAAATTGAAATATTCGGGATTGTTGAGGTACTTTAAAAATACGGTACAGCCGAAACTTCTGGAGTAGGGTTTCGCAAAATCAAGACAAGACAAATGGGGTGGTTTTGGTCTTTTGGTCTTGTTGTAGTCTTGAATGTGTGGACAAGACCGGCCTGGTCTTGGTCTTGTGGAGTCTTGGTTTTGGTAAGTAATGAAACAAATTTGGTAAATTTTGGCTTAAGTTTGTCTCTAAGATAAGTGAATGGATTTCGTAGTTCGGAGAAGCAAGTGATAGATTAGGTCTCATTTTCAGTGTGACGTGGAAATAATTTTATTCGTATCGTATTATTACGTACCTACTTAATTTTTATATGCCTGATTTATTTGTAGAGAGATTATTTCACAAATATCCGTAGAAAATTTGTAGATATTAAGTAGGTACACATAAGAGCATAAAATAATAAAGTCTTAAATTCGAGATTAAAAAACTAGAGAATGCACTTTTGATTAATTTAATTTAGACTGTTTGGATTAATGGCCGATTGCACCGTAATTTTAAGGGGTATACCTTAAAGATAAGTGACGTTTAAATTCCGTAGATACGTTTGTTGAAACAATGGTTTCCGGGGATTTTAAGGGCCACTTATCTTTAAGGGACATTCAAAAATTACGGTGCAATCGGCCATAAGGCTATGTCTCCGTAGAAAAATGACCAAGACCAAGACTTTTACAAGACTTTTGACTCAAGAGCTTTGGTATTGAGGCCTTAGTCTTATGGTCTCGGTCTTGGGTTTCCCCATGTGGTATTGGTCTTGATGGTCTTGTCTCGAATTCAAGACCAAGACCAAGACAAGACCATTGTATTGTTTGGGCTGTAGCGTGTTATTTAATGTTACTTCTAAACTTCAGATTCGATTTTATGCCAAAAAGGCACTAAGTGTGAATACATTTTTAGATACAGAATTTCAAGACCTTTCATGTGCTGATAAGAAAAATTGGCGGAGGAGTGAATTTCGCGTTTGAGTGATGGTCGGTTTGTTTCTTCAAGTTGTAGATGATTGAAGGGTGACAATTTGACAGTAATTGAGTCTCTCCAGGTTGTACACGATTCAAGAATTCAATTTTACCAATGCCAATTTTTGGCGTTTGGAGGGCTGTAGGGGGGCGGCTGAATTTTCGCGTTTGAAATTTGTGTTTATAAACACCAAAAATTGGCAAGGAATAAATTGAAGCTCTGAATCACCTACAACCTAAAAAAACAAATTGAACCTCACAAATTTAAAAAAACGAAAATTCAGTCCCACCCCACGCAACCCTCCAAACGCCAAAGAGTAGCATTAAAAGGTTCAATTTACTCCGTGCCAATTTTTGATGTTTGTGCCAATTTTTGGTGTTTAGTCTAAACATCAAAAATTGGCAATTCAAGTAAATTGAACCCTTAAATGGTCTACAAACCTGCGTCTATAAAAAGAGGATAATAGTATATTATGTTATTATTAGGAGTAAAAATGATACTTTGTGTGGCAAAGCTGGATGTTTGTCTGACGAGCGCAGCGAGGCAGACAAATCCAGCTGCGCCACACAAAGACATTTTTACTCCGAATAGCATATGCTATTTTTTCTTCAAACGCATGAAATTCATGAAAAGTTTATTTTTTGATTGAATTATTTCGAAAATCTATGAGTAGTTTGCCCTGGGATGCGGTTACCATGGTTTCAAACTTTCAATGTTATAAACAAAATTGCCCCTGAAGTTTGAAAAATTGTTCATATTTCTTAAATTTGCTGGCAATTTGTAAGTATTCTTACTTCCAGTAGTTTTCTTGTTTGAAACGATGTTGTTCTTTATAGATTTTATTATGTCGGAGTTGACATTTGATGAATTTATGCAATATACGCCACCGGAGGTAGCTGAAGCCGCCAAAACAGCCGTAGATGATTTAGTGCCGACGAAATCGAGCAGCATTTACGAGGCAGCTTACCGAAGATTCATAAAGTGGACTGAGAAGAAAAACGTCACTAATTACTCCGAAAATGTCCTGTTGGCATATTTTTTGGAACTGGCCAAGGAAATGAAGATGAAGTGCTCTACAATGTGGTCACACTATTCCATGATCAAATCAATGCTGAATATCAAAAACGGATTGGATATTAGTAAATACGTGAAACTGTGTGCGTTTTTAAAGAAGCAAAGCCTAGGCTATATCCCGAAAAAATCAAAAGTTTTCACGAAGGCGCAGTTCGAAAAATTTCTGTGTGAAGCTGACGATAAACAGTATTTGGGAATGAAGGTTTGAGTATACCTACCTACCTGTATTATAAAATTCCATAATAATTGTTTTATTCAGATTGTTCTGCTAATTGGCATATCCGGTGCATGTCGATGCGATGAAATGGTTAAAATGAAGATTGACGATATAGAAAACTTAGAATCCTTACTTCTCATAAAGATTCCTGATAGTAAAACGAATAAGCCAAGATCATTTACAATTGTCGGAGAGATGTTTATAAACATTTTCAAAAAATATGCTTCTTTGCGACCAAATGAATTCGACGAACAACGATTTTTCTTGAAATATGCGAATGGAAAGTGCACTCGATCAGTGATGGGGATACACAAAATTGGCGCCGTACCCAAAGAAGTAGCGTCTTATTTGAAATTGCCGAATCCAAATGAATATACGGGGCACTGCCTAAGAAGAACTTCGGCTACATTGCTTGTAGATGGTGGAGGCGACATCACTTCTTTAAAGCGGCATGGTGGCTGGCGATCTAGCAATGTTGCTGAAGGCTACATTGAGGAATCTCTTACAAACAAAAACGATACTGCAATGAAAATTTTGTCACCAATTCCAAACGTCCCGGTTAGCAGCAGAATGGACGCTCCATTGTATGCGGCAGCCGAAGCTTCAATGAGAAGAGATTCTTCGATAAGCGCCGATGTGAGCTCAACGTTAACATCCAGTGGCTTTAATTTCCAAAATGCTTGTATTAGCAACTGTACTTTTAACTTAAAGTTTGTAAATGAAAAATAAAATTGACTTTCTTGTTCTTTAAAAGGCTAGGGAATGTTTTATATGAGGAAGGAAATAAGCAATGAAAGTATTGCTTTGTTAAATTTTATTTTTACTCCGGCGGCAGACAAAATTCTTTTCCGCCGCCGGAGTAAAAAGACACACTTCGTCGCCATGGCATAGAAATGTCAGTTTAACATTATCAAAAATGTCATTAAAGTGCACTATTTTTGACGTTTGAAGAAAAAGTAAATAATAACAGTTTTTAATTCATTTGCTCCATTCTTATGAACACAGAACCACCTGTTACGTGATCACCAGCCGCCACGATATTTGGTTTAAATAGAGTATTGCAGTTCAAATTTTAAAATATTGGAATAGATACTACTTTTAAAATGAGAAAGGTCGTATTTTTTTGTTTCGCTAAATTCCGAACCGCCGTTTTCGAGAAAAAATTAATAAAGGTAAACTTTCTGTCAAAAAGTTAGTTCTAGATGACGTCATACACCGAGGGAAAACTTCATGATTGGCCGCCAAACAACCAATAATGCAAAACCTACAAGATCACAAAATTTCAATACTTCCGGACTTTTTTTTTATAATGTCCATTTTCTCGCTCTGGCTACTCGGGAGCAGTTTTTCCTAATTATCTCAGGAACGGATCAACGGATTTGAATGAAATTTGGAGGAAGCTAGTATCCAATGAATATACATCTACATTGTGAATTTCGTTGAATTATGCCCACGGGACCCCCAGAAAACGGAGACGTTTTTGACAATTTTTTTCCGGAAAATGTTTGAAAGTCACGCATTTTAAAAATGGCGGTGCCTGTTGTAAAGAGCGGCTTAAACTGCAACTTCTACTATTCTTGTAATTTTTTTATTTAATGAGTGGTTTTAGAGATATCCAAATAAGAAAAACTGCTCCCAATGGTAAAGCCCTAACTTCCTTAGGAGACGACTTCGATCTAAAAAATTTTGTGCCAATCGTTACCATTTTCGATGGGTAATCTGAGGTTAAAAAACTTACAAGCGGTTAGAAAACACCCTGTATAGCAAAAAAACGACTTTACGATGAAGAAGGCGTGACCACAGCGCGTTACTTTTAGTAGAAAATGGTGAAGTATCCCAGTAATGTGTCAACCAATCAATTTTTTTGTTCAAATACTTAGTGTAGCAGTATACCCATCCTCCCCGTCACTTGTTTTGTTAATTGTTATTAGAGTTGTCAAACTAAGACAAACTAAAAAGTCATCCCACGTTCCACCCTTTGAATTGACCTACTCAAGAGTTAACCCCAACCCCCCGATATTCCTGTTCGTTACAGTGGCGCCCAACGTGGGGCTCGCGAGTTGTTTAAGACAATCAGTGGAATTTTTCGACTTTTCATGCGAACAGTGTTTTCGAGTGTCTTACTTCCTAATCAGTGCAGTTTGTAACAATCATCGGCTCCGTGCAGTGCAAACTCTTTTGCTTTCATACCGTCCGCCGGTTTTCTTAGTAAAAGCTAAAAAATTTTTTCCTTCCCGCTGTCACAGTGCTTACGGTTATTAAAAACATATATGTATAAACTACCTACCTTGTTGAAGTGTTGGTGCAACAGAGGAGTTTCTGTGTATGTTCTTTTATATTTTTTTACTTCAGTTATGTTTTCGACTTGTTCTGAATATGCATTAGGCTTTTATTCTGGTCATAACTTTTTTAATTCTTGAAGTAAAGGACTCCAGTCACTTGCAATGTGTTGCATTTTTAACCCGCCTTGTCTTGTTTTTGTCCTCTTTAACCTAACTTGTGTGTATTTAGACCCAGAGTGTCTAGTTTTTGTCAAAAAAAAAAAACGAGACACAATTTTATTTTTTTTGCTCCGTTATGAACTGTAAACAGTGTAAATCAAGAACTTACAAATATTCTACATCCAAGAATCCGTTTTGGTATCAAAAACTAAGGATCAGCTCGAATTTTATGAGGGTGTAAAGTCAAAACTTCTAAATTTTGTCTCGTTTCTACACCACTTGACCCTACTGCATTAAAATATGGTGCGAGCGTTCTGGGACATCCTGTATATCCAATGTCTTTATGAGTTCCGAACAAAAGGTTGCGTGACGTATGCTTGGTTGCCTAAAACTCCTACGGAATAATTCCCATACTTTCAAGAATAACCGCCCCGAAGAATATTAAAAAACCAAATTTTTCCAAAAAATAGAGAACGTATGTTATTTGGGGTGTAGTGGCCGCCAAGAATTTCGGGATACGCAACTGTTCTGCTCGATATCTCAATGCGTTCTCAAATTATCACTCGGACAGAGTAGACAAGCGAGTGAGCGAGCGAATAAGCTAAAACAAGAGTGCCTCGCATACTGCCACGGCTCCAAAAAATTTTACTTTTCGTTTTTCACCCCTAACTTTCACCCCCGTGATCGGATATGGCCCAAAAGCATCCTCCCCGAGATTTGCAAGGCAATAATTTTAACAAAAAAACATACCTCAGGTTTCTGTTTGAGAAGAGCGATGCCATCAGGAACCGACGCCAATTCCTTCACCCTCACTTGAAGGGATCGTGCTGCGGGTGTGTTGAATCCTATGTGGAACATTTTCAACACCGATTGCACTGTAAGACTAGTTGGGGAATCTTCGTCGCTTATGTTCTGCATCCACACGACGAAATCCGTCGCTATCTACAATTACAATGATGTTAACTACATCAGATCGAATTAACAGAAATTCCACACCATTTCTGTTATTGCTTCTGCCTTTTGCAGAAGATTCATCTCATCCAAAGACAAAGGGGGTAATGTGTGCCAGATTGCAGCTCTGTCGGGTCGCCGTTTGAAAAATTGCAAATAGGGGTTGTGCCGTCCCACTTCTTTGCTTTAAAAGAGAAATATCACGGTGACGTTATGAGTTTATTTTTGTCGTGCATGATTGGTACCGATTTTTCTCAGTTTGATCGGAGACCGAAGCGTGCAGCGAGTCGGATAGCGTTCCTCTGTGATCCATCTCGGCTTGTTTTTCGGCGATTATTTGCGATAAGTTGTCCACGTCTCCTTCTATGCTCAATATGGAAAGAATCCTTTGGAGGAGTTTGGATGGGAATATTTCATTTAGAACTTCCAGTCTTTTATCGGGTGGCTGAAATAATTTTCGTCAAAGACTGTATCATATGCAAATATACCCACTATTGCGACGTCTCCCTCGATTCGATCATACAATTTGTACCACCAATTTGCTACCTCTGGGTCATTGCGTTCGTACTTACTCCTTTGGATCAGGCGGGGACACTTCTCCATTGCTGTTAGTTCTATAATTCTAACTGACGGTGTGGAGAATGACAGATCAGTATCAGACTTATGAATTCCGGTGCCTCTTAGAAACAGAAAAAGTTTTGTCAATAATCTCAACAATTGACTGTGAAGGATTGGCTGTTCGTAAAGGTCGATTTCTTTCACTTGTATTTATGGACAGGAAAGTCCTAAGTTTAATTGGTAGGTAAGTGCACGTGTTTTCCATTATCCATTAAAGAGGAAAAGTATTCCTTGAGGCAGTGACCACTTCAAACTTTTAGGTAAAAGCCGTTAAAGGGAATTCGGCTTTCAAGCAGAGTTGGGTAAATTACAGAAAATTTGATAGATAGATAGATAGAAAAAAACTTTAAATAGATAAAAATAAAATAAATAAATAGATAAAAACCTTTATGACTTGTAATGGGCCCTGCCGTCCCTACATCGCTAAATTACGTACAATGAATATAAATAAACACATCATTAATTCATATAACTGAATTCTTTCTCTTGCTTCTATCTTCTGTTTCTGTCTTCTCTTCCACCCCCTCTGCTACTTCTCGCCCTTTCTACTTCATTAATTTTATTCCCTCATTCAATATACTCATTCTCTCTCGGTTCCTCCTCTCTCATTCCCTCACACTCTCTTAGCAGATGCTCTATTCTCTCTCTCGCTTCCCCACACATCCGGCATCTCTTCTCTTCCTCCTCCAACCAGAACTTATTTTCTCTCCTCGTTTCCGCCCCTGAATCTCGCTATCATTTTCATTTCTTTTATATTATCTTTCTCTGCGCTTTTCTATGTCTTCCCTTGCGTAACCGTTCCTCTCGTAATATCTTTGCCTCTCCTTCCCTCTTTATTTCTCTCTCATTTCTCTTTCCAGCATTCTTGTAAAATCTTACAATCTCCTCTTTCCCCCATTCTGTCCACATATTTCACGGCTTTTTTTCCTGTATTTACTTTCAACTTACTCCTTTTCCTTAACTCCCCCTTTCCATCTCCTTCTTTATTTCCGTTTAATGCTTCCCAACCCTTTTCTTCTACTTACCAGTTCTTCTAGGATTCTTCCCTCTTTTTTCTTCACTTTGTCTTTTGTATCCCTTCTTGCGATTCCTCCGTTTTCTGTTGAGATTCTTGCTCCATTCTCTTTCAGTCTTGCATTGAAGTCCCCTCCTATGAGTATGCGTTCCCCTTTCCTTTCTCCTATTCTCTCTTCTATTTTCTTTTTCATTGTTTTCCTGTCTGCTGCACACCGTCATTATTCTCCACTCCTTATTGTCTATTCTATCCATTATACCTTCTTCCTCTCTTCTTTTTTCCTCTTTTATTTCTTCGATCCCTTTTTTTATTCCCATCATTCCCTGCCATTCCCAACTATAGTCTTTCTGTAATCTCCTTTGTGTATTCTCCCAACCATCTTCCAACACCCATGTCTCCGTCGTCAGTCCTATTATTTCAAATCGTCTTGCTTATGCAAATCTCCGCTTACTTTTTGTTAATAACGCGTTTCTTGACCAAAAATTGAGAACTATTTTATCTGAGTCCTTCGTTCTTTCCCAGTTGAATTACTGGGATGTGATGTAAGATGTACTGTCTATATGTTTGGATTATGTTAGTAAACGCAGGTTGCAGGTTGTTCAAAACTCTTATTTAAGATTCATTTTTGGTATATCTAGTAGACGAATATTGCGTGCAGCGTGTCTTTATTATAAGTTGATAACTTCATGTTCACCTAATTATCTGTCTGACAAAATTTCTTATAAAAGTGATGTTCATAATGTTAATATTAGGAGAAAAGATTTATTATCTATTCCGTTTCACTGAACTGAACTTTTTAACAGATCGCTCTCTTATTGCATTGCAAATGTCATTAATAATCTTCCATTCACATTTAGCTCAATACTTTCACTTCCTAATTTCAAATTTACAATTCGTAAAAGCCTCCTATCCACTCAACAACTTATTGTTGATTTAAAGAGCGATACTCCTATTCGACTGGTCTTATTAGGTACTCAATATTAAGTAAATTTGATTTATACCTTACATTTCTCCTTCAATTTTCAATTTTTGTTTAATTCACACTTTCAAATAGCTTTAAGCTTTTCAAATGATGCTTAAATTGATTCTATCGACTTCATTTATTGTACATCTGATTTGTAGATTTTGGGTGCCTTTCTTTTGCTGTACAAACTTTAAATTGTGTTGCAGGTAATGTGTGGAAGACCAGTCCCCTACTTGATGGGTGTACTGAACGCATTTCCTGTGTTTTGCTGGAATGTACAACTCAGTCAACTGAGTTGTCCAGCCATTTTGCATTAAGAGCGCACGACCTTTTTAAATTTAAATTTTTAAATCGTTTGAGATGCCCGAAGAGATACGTAAATATAAAAAAAGTGATAGATTCATTAGCCCTGAAGAAGACGGCAGAATATAATAAATCGTTGAAACGTTGGCGACTGAATAAGTTTGAATAAGTTTACTGATAACAACACAATATTATAGATATAATGCCCCGTGATAAAGTTAGGATAATTATTATTATTTACCTTATTTTCCGCCTAACCACCGCCTACTATTTATGAACAGATTTGGTCGGAATTGGTCATAAAATGTAGCGCGTGACTACCGAAAGACCTTTGTTTTGTTCGTCGTGAAGTGGACCTAATCCAATTATATTAGATTTGTAGGGAACTAATTAATTACACATAAAATAAATAAAATCACAAAATTGGAGGTAAGTATGCGTCTGATGTTTTGCTCTTGTGTTGTGTTACTGCTATTCTTTTAATTATTGTTGTCATTGTCATGGCTGAATCAATCATGTCTGCAGTAGAAGCCAATTTATGGGAAGCCACTTCTTATTTTTCTCACATCAGATTAAATAATGAGAAAGAAATAAGGAGTAGCTTTCAATAAATTGACTTCTTCTACTAAATACTCGTACTTGTTTATAATCTGCAAATGGAAATTCTATATTTCAACATGGCATTGTAATACAAGAAAAGTCTTACTGAAAAGACATTTCGGCGTATACAGGGTGGGAGACTAAAACTCCAGAACGCTATAACTTTGTTATTTGTAGTCCCATTTTAGTCAATTTATTTTTATCAATTTCAACTTGAATGTCAACTGAATGTCAACTTTTCCTTTTCAAATGGACACACCCAATTTTTTTTACTGTCTAGTTGCTAATTTTTTTCTGCTTCTTCAGATGTACAATAAGTTGAGTTGAGTTGGTTCATAATAAATTTTGAAAATAATTAAAATTATTGTCAACATTTCAATCTTTTTATGCTAA
The DNA here is from genome assembly GCA_963924575.1 of Pycnomerus fuliginosus. Lineage (NCBI taxonomy): Eukaryota > Metazoa > Arthropoda > Insecta > Coleoptera > Zopheridae > Pycnomerus > Pycnomerus fuliginosus. The sequence goes on from OZ004622.1 coordinate 25,945,290, forward strand.
CTTTTCAAGCGTGCCGCGAAAAGAATTCTCGAACTGCATTTTACATGTTAGAAAATAACATATTTTAAATGTCTTGTTAAGTTTCTATCAGATCCATAGCACATCCGAAAATTTTTAGTATAAAATATTCTAATTTTGACAAAAATTTGCTAAAAATCAAAAATGTCTTGAGTTTGTATTATTTTATGAGCAATTTCATTTAGTTTTTAGTTTACTAAAGTCGGACCACAGATAACAAAGTTGTAGCGTTCCGGAATTTGAATCTCGTACCTTGTAAACAAGTAAGTACTCAAATAGGTACGAGCCTTTAGTAGAAAAAGTCAATTTATTGGAAGCTACTCCTTATTATTCTCACATCAGACTAAATGATGAGAAAGAAATCACAGTCTCTAACACACATCTAGAAGATCAAAATAACGGACTTATAATGCTAACAATTGAAAATAATATTGAAGAGTGTGATGTGATTGTTGTGTTGTGGGTATTGTTTTAATTATTGTTCTCATTGTCATCGTTGTTCAAAATATTTAAATAAGCCAACATTTAAGTCGTTTTTTCTCGATTTTATGTTTTTCAATACAAACTAATACAAATGGGCTCTCGTGATTGGTCAGCTTACTATTTTTTAAAATTTGTATTCAAATACTGTCACTTTTGCCGTCAGTTTCAAATTTTTCTCGAAAGGACGATTCAAATCTTACATTATTCTGAAGGTATTTCAATACAAAACAAGATTATTTCCTATGCTTTGAAATGCAAGTTTGTATTTCAATATATAGTAGTCCAAATCCTGTAAGGTTATATGGCCCTCATAAAAATTTTGCATTGTCTGAAAGCTAATTGAGGGAACAATGGGCCAGCAGTGATGATAATGTAAACAAACCAGGTAAAACAGGCAATACACCTTTGTTGAGCTGCCAGAACCGGACTCCAACTTAGCGCCAGTCGAGGCCGTAGCGATTATATACGATTCCAGCGCGTATCTTGTTCTATTTCCGTAATTATTTGATGTATTAATTGTAGGTATAGTCTTAATGAATTTTTAATTAAATCAATTAATTTTTCTGGTGTTAATTTTATTTCATTGGAAAAAGAAATTTTGAAGCCGGTCCTGCGAAGCTACCAAACGTGCAGTGCGGGAAAAACCCCAGGTAATGACCTATTAAGATTATTTACAAATTTTATTGCTGCCATATAACCTCACAGCATTTGGACTGCTATACATAAAACCGAGAAAAAACGCATTTGGTTTATTCTGATCACCACAACTGTATCTATCGTTTGTTACGCAACTGAAAACTTTACGAAACAGATTCGGTCATGATGACAATTGCTTTGAACGATATGACAATGATTCGATTTCAGGTGACTATGGTTTTTATTCGTCGTGACCGGGTCTGTTCCACAAAGTTTCCAGTTTCGTAACAAACGATCGAGCAAACCATTAACATTACACTGTACACTTATTGTCAAACTGGTTGTCAAAGGTCAAGTGTGGGTCCTTCTTTTACACCTTCCACCACCATTTTGTCAATAATTGTTTAATTTCTACTTTTTTTAAAATTTATGTGTAATTAATGAAAAGCAACGAATTTAAAGAATTTGCGAAGTGCCTGATACTGAGAGTTAACTTGACATTCAAACACTGTAGATGACAGAAATAAATTTTAATCAGAGTATCAGGTCGTTCTTCCACCTTTAGACAAAAATCCTTGAGTATTAGCCCAGAAACTGACAATACTATAATTATTGTTAAAGCTGCAGGAAGAACCTTGAACTACCACAGAGAGCACAAGACATTCCCTGAATATTCAGAAAATGTCCATTTTGTATTCAGAATATACCTCGGAATATACCGAATATTATATGTATTTGCCACGAACATTTTCATGCGGGAAGAATAAGTTCATATCATCTCCAGGAATATTCTGAAATGCATCCGTATGTCAAATGAACATTTGAATATTCCTGGAATTGCCTCGCCATATTTTCACCACATTAACGTTTCGTATGGTTACATGTATTTAAATGCAATATTCATACGAAGTCACCTGAACATGCGGTGTACCTACATACATGACACTCGTTGCAATGAATATCCAAATGAAATCCAGAATATGCGACTCATATCCAGGTTGAAGTTTGTCGCCGATAGATGGCGCGCATGGAACAATTAGCTGCGCATAAAACCTCTCAATGATGGTATAAAGCTTACTGCAAGATCTAACCACACTATTATAACATCATTTTATGATTCAGATAGGTGCCTGGTGCTGAGGACTTGAAATGGTACGTGGTATCCTCAGGCCTGAGGCCACGCTATTCATTTCCTTCTTCAAGTGGCGTACGCCAATTATGCCGTGAATAGTCCTGTATGCACAGGAAATATACATAAAATAGCTAACCGAATATTTTAGGAATGTCCATGGTATACAATGTTTTTATCCCTGTATATTCATGTGAAAAATGGATATCCCATGAATATTCTGTGTATTTTCAAGCATGGAAATTATTTATCTAATATCCATATGTACTTCATAGGTATATCGATTTGATATTCTTATGAAACTCGGGTGGATGTATTTTGATGTTACCAGGTACCAAAGAAACGACATTTTGGTGATACACAGAATGTTCATGGGTCATTCACAATGTATAGTGTGGATATACATACTAAGTTCGCATATTCATGGATGAATATAATTGAACAACACCGTGGAAGAGAGGGGTTGAATTAATTTAGAATAATAAATTGATCTTTACTTAAAGCGTACATTGAAGTGGAAACCCTTGGGTAGGTAACAAATAATTAGATTTCCGACTTTTAACATCTGGGGAGAAACGGCGGCGTCCCTAAAGCTTTTCAATTTTCAACTTATTTCCGATCAGTCGTGATCCTTGGTGGAATAAGAAGCTAGAACTGCGTGTATTTCAATGTGGAAGGTAAACCAATTTTAGTCTACACAATTCAGATATTCCTTTGTGTGTAAGTTAAAACGCTGTAAAACCGCGGCGTCGGTGATTGGGAAGACTCCAAGGTATGCAGCTAACGTTATTGCTTTGTGGTGTGTCTTTGAGCGAACCACAATTTCAATATGAACAAGACGAAGTGCCGGGCTTATAATGATAAAAAACATCAAGCCCGAATATATCTAATATCGCGCACATGCGGCCAATACACATCCATGTTATTTATTCGGTTTTCGTGTTTATGCAACATCTCTTCTCAAAGACGCGGATTAAGCGCCCTCGAACGCTTTATGCCTCAATTAAAGTGATTTACTGCATCCCGTGAGGGTCTGCGCACTTTTACGGCTGGCCTTAGACCCACGATGAGAGCTTTTTTACTTATTACCTACTTTAATCTAAACGGTTTCGATACATATTAGCTACGATTTGAACGTTTACTTACCTAAACTTTCCTTATTCACAAACTTAGATAACCTAATTTAAATTCAGCAGTGATACCTAGGTTCCCGTTTTTCTCATATGAGAACTGCAGTGATCCTGGAGTCCCAAATTTTCCCCGCTCCGAGCTTCCAGCTACACCCCTTTTAGTCCTATACCAAGGCAATATAACCCCTGATTAAATACATAGTGAATTTTTCACTTAGGTACCTTGGTTTACCTTTGTGAACGTCTAAATGAAATTTAGGACCTTTGAGTTGTCACAGTCAGTTCTCGCAGGGAGTAGGGTAGGCCCACTGGTCAAGAGGGCCCACAGCTGACAAGTGCATACTCAAAAAAAGGAGTTCTGAAAAATAAATCGCAAGCCCGATCCCAGGGCGGTGGATCTTCTCCCGTACGGGAGGTAGGTAGCGAATAGGCAGGCTACTAATTGAAGTTGGTAATTAAGGACGCCACTGGCTTTATTTACCCTGATGCGACGACGTCGAAAGCCAGAAATCACAAGATAAATCTCCTATAAACTGAGGGGAGTGGCTAGCTTTAGCAATAACACACAAACATAAAAAAAACTATGTACATATATATATATATCAGTTTGATACAAAAATTCGTTTACAAGATATAATGGTGATAATTTCATAACTTAAAATGATGACAGCAGAATCGTACCGCAATCCGGACGAAACAGAGCCTTAACGGAGCTCCAACTTAATTGACCGGTAAATATCGAGCGCAAATTGGACGGCCGCAGGTACCTACTAATCCGCAAAATGACGCAAATGATCGCGCAAGTTAGTGAAGGGTCGAATTAAGCGGAGGCCTTAACGGCCACACGTAAAGTACCGCCACGAACGGATATTTTTTGGTACTAAGTGGCTGAAGGCCAAATTAATAACAGTTAAAGATTATGAGTTTACAATTAAATGGCAAGATTTAAGTAATTTAGCAGGAAAAGACAAATTCGTACTGAATAAAACAAATTAAAGGGGGTGAAGCCCAAATACACAATTCAAAATAACTCAAGGGGGTGCAGATTGTGTTCACACCCTCCAGCCCTGAGTCGGAGGGACAGTTCCGAATGTGGCGAAGCCCTTCGGTGAAAATATGGAACGGACTCACCGAATACAGCCCCGAAGGAAGGCAAGGACTGACGCGAGCAGCTGTGCTGAGCAAAGATCGTCGCCCCCTAGCCTGGGGGTGGCTTCGCGCAAATATGGCTGACTCGGCCTCAGTCCCTCGATGCCTCCAGCCGGGGAAGGAAAATGTTCGCCACAGTGGTCGGACTGAACGAGTGCTTCAACAAACCACAATATTCTAACCGGAACAACACGAAGATGGGGGGGAGAATCTCCAACCCTATAAATATAACCAACACAGGGTGGTCTTCAAACCCCTCGAAACACTGAAGGAAGGGCACTCCAATTCCCAACCGAAAAATGCTAAGGCACTTAAGCCCTACCCAAGAACCCTAAAATAAATATTAGAACAAGAAATCTTCCATTTACCTCGTGGTAGAGGGCGTACTGTCAAACAACCGACGAAGAAATTCTTTTTTGAGGTCACCAAAACCCGACAAACGGTATGTTGGGGGCACCGATCAAGGGCACTACACCAACCTGGGGCGGAATCCTGCAATCTCCCGAGGGAATTCACAAAAATACCAGGACGCCGTCTACGACCTCTTGCTACGTCAATTGCCTGACCAGAAAGACTTTAGAAAATGGCCGACAGCTTGACGGAAGACGCAGCGCCCTCTCTGGCACCTATCGGAACCAGAATTCCCCCAGACAGATTGACATTGACAGGCAATTCCCCTAGCTCGTAAATAAAACTAACTTAACCTCAAAATCTGACAGTTGTTGATATTTCGCAATTTAATGATGATTCGGCCAAATTGGCCGTGAAACCCAAACTTAATTACCGAAACGGGATTACGAATCCCTAATAAATCACCAGGTAAGTAATTCTTTACCATGTGACTTATTTACCGACACCAAACTTTAAGGCGAATTTGCCACCTGAAGCCGCCCCCAAAAGACGCCGATCTTCCGCTGCCACCACTCGACTCCTGCAGAGGGAGGCCGAGAATTATAACCGATGATGCAAAATAGCAGCGGAGAAGGAGATACGAGCAATATCCACCCTTGGAAGTGGAGCAGCTCGGGAGCTCGAAAATGAACGTGACAGAGTTTGGGTGCTCACCCCTTTGTGAAAAGTGGTTATTTGTTCAAACAAATTAATTTCCAAAAAGGTTTAGCTAATCTTCTATGGTCCCCCTTGCAGGATCTTGTATCTAAAGTAGCACCTTGATGAGAGTTACCTAGGTCAAGAAAAGAGAGCGAATTGGTTTGATTCTGATTTATTAAAGAAAATTTTGATTTTCCCATTTAGTACCGCGAATAAATTCTACCTGTTTTGTTCCTATTTCGTATCGAGGAAAATATCGATTCCCATTAGGTACCGCGTGGTTGCACTCATACGGTTGTCTATATACCAGGTGTTTCACCGGACCGCGACCATATAGGCAAACAACATGCATCAGAGTCTAATTAAGTTTTAACAATGATTTTTTGAAAATTCATTGATTGATGCTGTATGTGACGATTTCTACTGAATGAATCAGGATTCTTTCGAATTTTAAAGACAATTATGAAACAAATGTCAACACTAAACAAAATTGGTATTCAATCTTCAAAAAATCATTGTTAAGTACCTAAAATGAGCTGACGAACAAAAAAAAATTTTAAGAGGTACAGGCTACTCCATACTAGCCTCCACACACGCAAAACTTTTGGAGTAAATTCACGGGAGCAGGAAAAAAATATAATTCATTTTTCCATGTTATTTGTCTGTCGTCTCTGTGTCCCTTGAAACACATGGTACCTGCTTGCCTCCTATGATATGGTAAGCAAAGTAATATTATTATTAAGCGGCCAATGTTTTTAACTTCTACGCTTCGCAGAGCATCGATCGAAAATTCTGATCGCCAAAAACATGAAATCTTTACGTTTCATGGCCCTGGGAACCTAAAAAAGTGTTTTTTTTTAGAAATATCTGTCTGTCTGGCTGTCTGTGTGCCTGTAAACACACTACAGCTCAAACTACTGAACCGATCTGGCTGAAATGTGGAATGTGGACATGTTGTTGATTTCAGAAGACCTGAAAAGATTTTGGGCTAAATCGGCTGACAGGAAGTGCCATTTTGGCACATCAACTTTGAAATTTTACTAATAAACTACCATTTTCTTTATCAGCACATGAGATGTCTTCAAATGTCGTTTCCAAAAATGTCCTTAAACATAGTGCCCTTTTGTCAAAAAATCATAAAATTTTGAATAATCCCTGTAATAAAATTTAGGTATAGCAAGTAGGAAAATTTACTTAATTTTGGTGGCAAACGACCAATAACAAGTGCCTTTTTGGCATGGCGCCTATGAAATTTTAAACCTGACCACCATGTGTTTTATCAGCACATGAAAAATCTTCGAATTTTGTTTTCAAAAATTCAATTAAAGTGCCCTTTTGGCAATAAGTAATAAAAATTTTGAAAAACTACCAAAACACTTAGGTAGAGACTGGATTGAAATGTATGGGTGGCAGGATTGGATCATTCACTAAGTGGGAAGGTTCTAGCCGCTTCCGTAGCTGCCCATATTTTTTTAAAGTTAACACTTGGGGGTTGAAATTAGGCAATTATGCAAATTTGGCTTTTGGGGGTTGAAATATATTGCGCGTAATTTTCATACAATCATGTAATGCTAATTGTACAGACTTCGCTGAATTTTTGTGTTTTACTTATTAACCTCCCCAACCCCAACACAATTTTAAAAAAATGGGAGGTTACTGCAATCACTAAAATTTTCGAATTCGAGATAAGACCGGATCTATGCGTTTTGAGGTCTCAGGAACCCAAAAAAGTGGTTTTAAAAATGTGTCTGTGTGTATGTACGTACGTACGTTCGTACGTTCGTACGTACGTTCGTACGTTCGTACGTACGTTCGTTTGTAATCACGCCACAGCCAAAACTACTAGACCGATTGGGCTGAAATTTGGAACATAGGCATCTCGTAACCCAACTTAGATCTGAAAAGCTTTTGGAGCCAATCGTGCAACCACAAATGCCATTTTGGCACATCAACTTTTAAATTTTAAATGCAAACCCCCATTTTTCACGTCACCATAAGAAAGATCTTCAAATTCTGCTTCTAAAAATGTATTAACTCTTAGTGCCCTTTTGACCAAAAATTAAAAAAAAATTGATTTTTATCGGACTTTAAAATCGGGGTACAGCCCAAGCCCCTGAACCGATTTGGCTGAAATTTTGCACATGGGGATTGTATTACACGTCGAAGAGCTGAACAAATTTTGAATTCAATCGACTCACGGAAAGTGCCGTTATGGCACACCAATTTCCAAATTTAAAATTATTCTCTCATTTGACCATTAAAAACAAGTTTTTGAAAGATTTATTGTCACCATCAGAAAGTTCTTCAAATTCTGGTTTTAAATGGACAAAATTAATTCGCATTTAGCGCCGTTTGGTTCAAAAAATCGAAATTTTATAATAACAGTAAAAATACATTATAGCCCAAATTACTGAATCGATTTGGCTGAAATTTGGTACATGGAGATTGGGTGACCCGTTGAAGACCTGAAAGCAATTGGCCCACGGGAAGTCCCATTTAAGCATATCAACTTAAATTTTAAATACAAGACCTCCTTTTTTATGTCGCCATTAGAAAGGCGATCAAATTCAGGTTGTAAAAATGTGTTCACTGTTTCTGCCATTTCAGTGGAAAATAGAGAAAAAATTCTTTCTCATTAAAAGGGAGCGGGCTGACAGTGGATGACAAAGTGGCAGTTATTGTCAAAAAGGTGGAAAAAGATTAACCTTAAAAGAAACATACTGTCAAACGTGATGGGTGATGTCCGAGGTGACGTCGGTATTTGTCAGAAAATTGCGAAATTAGTCAAGGATTAAAAAAATTCTGTTCAATTGACTACTATCTACACAGAATACAAAGATCCACGCGATGGGGAGGTTCCAGCCGCTTCTCTGCTGCATTTTTTTCTACTGCAAACACAGAAAAGTACTATTTCAGGTTTCTCATCCCCAATTCAGTTTTTTTAGTGCCGAAGCATATGCGCAGGCACTGTAGTTTTAGTGAATTCGCTCGCTCGACCGTCCACTCGGCCGACCGTCCGTCTACACTGTCCATCCCATAACGAAAGCAGATATCGAGCTGAAATTTTGTACACATGTATATACCCCGAAAATCTCGGCGGGGATTATTTTTGGGCCATATCGGACCAGGGGGGTGAGAGTTAGGGGTGAAAAACTGAAAGAAATTACAATTTTCGACGTTTGAACGCTAACGCTGTCTCAACGCTTGAAGCTAGAGCAAAAGTTTGTAAGGAGGAATTGTCGGCAATGAAAAGATCTACAAAGTCCGCGACGGCATATAGCTATCTACGGTGGGTAGCCCACCGAGATCGTTTTTGTGTTTTAATTTTTGACGAAAATAACTTCACTGGCTTGTTGTTGGCTATCCGTAACAGATATTTATATGCTGTCGCAGACTTTTTTGTAGGTCTATTCGTTGCCGATATTTCTCCCTTATACGATTTTCATCCATCTTCAAGCGTTTAGGCAGCGTTCGCAGTAAAAAGCGAGAAAAAAGTGTTTTTTAGAAATATGTTTGTCTGGCTGTCTGTGTGTCTGTAAACACACTACAGCCCAAAGTACTGGACCGATCTGGCTGAAATATGGAATGTGGACATCTTCTTGATTTCAGAAGAGCTGAAAAGATTTTGGGCTAAAGCGGCCCACGAGAAGTTGTATTTTGGCACATCAACTTTAAAAATTAACTGCAAACCCCCAATTTTCACATCGCCATACAAAAGCTCTTCCAAATCTGCTTCTAAAACTTTGTTCACACTTGGTGCCCTTTCGTATAAGAATCTGCGCCGTGAAAAAACCTATGTAGGCAAACTATATTTTTTATTATTGAATTTGATGGCTGATATTTTACCGAGTCGAAAACCTTAGTGCCATTTATTCGAAAAATGTCATTCTTGTGGCAAAAAGGCTCTTTTTTGTGGCAAAAAGGCTCTTTTTTGAATTTTTCTTAGCAAAAGAGCGTACCTATTATTATCATCGAATTCGATACCTGTTGACATTATTTAAAAAAATTGGCAGTTTCGGAGACGGTAGAAACTTCCTACTTTTTCACAGAATTTGTAAATATACATATATACTTCCTACGGAATGAACGGCATCAAGTGTAAATACATTTTTAGAAGCAGAATTCGAAGAGCTTTCATATAGTGGCGCGTAAAATGGGGATTTGCATTTAACTTTAACTTTAACTTGATGTGCCACCTTCTCTGGACCGATCTGGCTCAAAATCTTCAGCACCTATAAAGTGAATATGTATATGCCAAATTTCATTTCAATATTTTCAGCACCTTGGGATGTAGCGTCTTTTCTTTAAGGCTCTACTGCAGCTAGCGAAAATATCTGTTCCGTGAGTAAGCAACCAGCAATACAAACGCTCGTGACACCTGCCAATCACTGAGGATTATAGATCTCCCGCGGTGAAGGTTGCTCATAACAATCCCGGCCGCAACAGGCCCCATAAAAATGTATTGACAGAAAAGGAAATGTTTCTGCTGCGTTGTTTTGTTGTTGTCAAAGGGTCGCAATAATTCTACAAGTATTTATTATTATTATTATACCTACCTATTTTTGCACTTAATTAATGATTGCAGGGCATTTTACAACAAAGTGGAACCAAAAAAAAATTTTATGACTTGCCAAGTTTTAACAATTTATTATAAGAGAATTGTACGAGGTACCTATACCGCGCGTGACAACGAGAACACATTCCAACTTATTGTCACTTCCGGTTTCGCCGAAAATTGCCATGATTTTCAATCTTTATAGTTTTTTATGGAGGTCAGTATTGTCATAATATCAAAAATCTTTGGTTTGAGTTCATTTAAAACGTATTCGGGGGGCTTCAAAATATGGAAAAACGTTTTTTGAGGGTATGATACGATGATATCATGTCGGTACATCACTCCATGAAAACAGATATTTTTTTAATTTTTATGCGTTTAATGATTCTACCAACTTGGCATTTTAGTCCACATAAAAGGAGGACTACTGCACTCTAAATCCACAACCAAATTTTCCAAAACAAAAAAAAAACTCAACAAAATGACACTACGATACTCAGAATGACTTCTAGGTATCTCAAGAGGTATCTCATCATCAGCAACAAAAGTTAATTAACAAGTAATGTTCCATTTTAGGAATGAGAGTCCTATATGGTTATTTTTGTTGATTACAGCAAATAAATATTGATTCAAAAAATTAAAAATTTTCTATAATTTTAAAGATCTTTTGTTAGAATTGTTCTTATCGGCATATTTCTTTTAAGTCGTGGATCGACAATTGCAGGTAATAAAGCACTAAAGTAAAATTTTTCCAATAACGGTAACATTGATCTTTCCCAGAAAGAATAATCTTTTTCTATTACATTGTAAATCAGATTTTTTTGAATACACAAGGTGGGTAATTTTTCGATGCTCACCACTAGTATTTCGGAAACAATAATAGATGGAGAGTAGTTTAAATTGGAGAAAAGTTGCGCTATTTCTTGGTGATTAAGATTCTGAAGAGAATTCCCCGATATTTTGATTCGTTTCTGAGTTATCACAAAAAATCTGAAAATTGCCAATTTAAAGAAAAATTAATATCTTCCTAACGTTTTATGTTATTTAAATGAAACTTGGAACTTTTATATTTCTGACAGCTCTCAACAGAATGGCATTGACAGAAATTTTCCGGTCCTTCTAGATTTTGAATAACGATAGTCAACTTTTGATTCTTTTATGGCCGCCATATTGAATTTTGACACCATCAAATACACAAAAAAAATGGCTTTTCAAAAATGTAGTCAAAGGTCAACATGAAGTTTTTTGACAGATGTCAGAATTTGAAAATTGGTATAAATAATTTGTAAAATGAGCCTAAATTTAGAGGAAAAACAATTACAAAAAAGTACGCCAATTTCGTCAATTTCTTATAGCATGTGAAAACAATTGAATTCAACAGTAATAAAATACATCTTGCAATCGTGTGACTCAGGCTTTCGCATATTTTTTCAAAAATGTGCATTTGTTGGCCACATTTTTGAAAAGCTAATTTTTTGTGTATCAGGCTATGTTAAAATTCAATATTGCGCCCATAAGAAAAAAAAAAGTTGACTGTCTTTATTCAAAATCTAGAAAGCCTAGAAAATTTCAAAATTTATTCAATTGACAGCTGTCAAAAATATAAAAATTCCAAGTTTCATTTAAATAACATCAATTATTAAGAAGATACTATTAATTTTTCTTTAAATTGGCAATTTTCAGATTTTTTGTGATAACTTAGGAACGAATCAAAATATCGGGAAATTCTCCAAGAAATAGCGCAACTTTTCTCTAATTTAACCGACACCGTATCTTTTAAAGTTTAGGAGATTCCAATGGTGAGCATCGAAAAATTACCCACCCTCTACAGGGTGTCTTACGAATATGGAGCAGTATCGATATCTCTGGACATAAGCAAGGTACAGTTGTAAGATTTGGCATTTACAGAAATTGACACATTTGGAGTCTATTGAAATTATTGGCGACGATGGGGTACTTCCGGTTATACCGGAAGTAGGGTCCAACTTTAAAATTTTAAATGGCAACCCCCATTTTTCATTACAGATTTGGACAGAGGAGGAAAACGTAAACCTAAAACATCTAACAAGCAACTTGTTTGCACCAGCCCCCTAGACTTTATTAACGTTTTTAGAGAAAAGTTCCGCAAAACAGTGCTATGTAAAAATGGTCATAACTTGTAAACGGTGGGCGATAAAAATAAAAATGACACACCACTGTAAAGTAGAAAGACTGTTTTACATTATGCTTGCCAAAAAGTCATATGAAAGCTGATTCAAAGTCGATTTAAAGAAATTGAAATGTTGGAAATTTAAAAGCCGAATAACATTTTCTTCTTATGGAAAAAACAGCGATTTTAATCGTTTCCTTTTTTGGCACTTTATGGGTACCGTTGAAAAGAGAATAAAATTCTGCACCCATCCATGCAGAAAAACTTGTATGCTGCCATTTTAGAAAAAAATGTTATTCGGGTTTGAAATTTCCAGTATTGCAGTTTCTCGAAATCAACTTTCAATTAGTTTTCTTAGGATTTTTGGCAATCATAATGTAAAACTGTCCTTCCGCTTTACAACGGTGTGTCATTTTTATTTTTATCGCCCGCGGTTTACAAGTTATGACCATTTTTACATAGCACTGTTTTGCGGAACTTTTCTCTAAAGACGTTAATAAAACCTAGGCGGCCGGCGCAAACAAGTTACTTGTAGGTGTTTTAAGCTTAATTTTTCTTCCTCTATCCGAATCTGCAATGAAAAATGGGGGTTGCTATTTAAAATTTAATGGTCGCCAATAATTTCAATAGATTCCGAATGTGTCAGTTTCTGTAAATGTCAAATCTTACAACTGTACCTTCCTTAAGCCCAGAGATATCGATACTGCTCCATATTCGTAAGACACCCTGTATAGGTACTACAAAATAACAAATATTTCTCTTTGTTATATGAAGCTGCCCTTGAACTTGAAAATAAGAATTATGATTGGTTTTTAATTTTACCTCCGCACTACTATTTATCGCACAGTAAGTGATTTTTTTCAGTTCGATTCCTTCTTCGACCGTTTCATCGCGTGCTGTGTAAGGACATTTTACTTCTATCAGAGCATTTTTTTTCAAACTCAGCAACGGCCACTTTTTCGTGTTCTCTCCCCCATTCTATCGGTTTCGGTGTAGGTAATATGTGAAGTGGTTGGATACAATTATTGTCTCAACCAAAAATAATATGTAAAAGTCTCTAAACGTCTCGCTGACCGTCCTTGGCTCGCTTCGTTCAAAAAATGGAAAAAATTATATTCGATTTTCATTAAACCCCGTCACGCCCTTCTATTTTCACAAATTTTACCCCTACCACAATGATAGATGACAAAACCAGTGCCACTGTTTTTGTTACGACCCCATCAATAAAAATAAAATTTCAAGTCAATATTAATAATCTTAATTAAAATTGTGATTAACTTTTAATAAGCTGATTCTGGAAAAAAGTAATTACTTTAAAATGGGGTATTATTATTTCTATTACTAATTCAAATAACTAATTGTCAGTAATGGCAGAAAATAGGTATTTAAATAATAATAGTTGAGAATAATAATGAAATTAATTCACAATATATCATTTCATATTCATCACACACCAGGAATATAAGATAATTTACCTAATATAGGTTACAACCACTTCTCCTTTCTTCAGGTAGGTAGTCTAAGACCACCTGGGGGCTGCAAGCTAATCCTAATGAGGGGCCATAAATCAAGAAGCTGTCGTATAATAAGTTGCCTACTTTCACTGAATTCGGAGGCAATTTCATCGGGAACAAAACCAAATTTTCGGAAAATACGGCTATTTAAGAAAAAACTAAAATGATAGGCCAATTGAGCTAAACGTGACAAACAGAATGGTGTCTCATTTACTGAAAATAACTCAATAGTGTCCTTGAAAAACGAAAAAACGATTTACACATCGCATTTTTTTTATAAACAACGTGCAGGTTTTTGCAAAAAGTAAGATTATAGGCCCAATTATACATTAATTGCCAACACCTAGAAACATCAAGACATCCTCCAACGATAATACAGCTCGTTTAAAACGTCAAATAAATTTACATTGGCGGGATACTAACTGCAGAGGAGCCTTAAGATCTCTTGCCAGAAAGACCCTAAAATGGAATTTTAGAAGCAGAATTTGAAGAGCTTTGATATGGGGACGTGAGAAATAGATGTTTCATTAAATTTTTTAAAGTTGATGTGCCAAAATGGCATTTCCTTTGCGCCCATCTTCCAAAATCCATAGGATGTCCACGTTCCAAATTTAAGCCAGATCGGTCGAGTAGTTTGGGCTGTAGCGTGTTTACAGACACACAAACATTTTTCAGAAACCACTCTTTTGGGTGCCCAGGGTTCTGAAACGTAAAGATTTGATGTTTTTAACTATTCAGTTTTTCAATCGATTTTTTTTAACTTGCTCCGCGAAGCGTGGAAGTTAAATATTTTGTTTTTGGGGTGAAAAACACTTTTATTTAAAATTATAGTAAAATGGGCGAATTTTTGTTCATTATTGTTACCTAATAGCTGGTTAAAGTTATTTCCTATGTTTACAAAGTATTCTGTGAAAAAAATAGAAGTTTCTACCGTCTTCGCGAGACTGCAATTTTTTTTACCTAATTGGGTTTTGAAAAGTTGGATTTTACGCGATTAGGTAAAATGTTGTACTTAATACGTTATGAAAAGCCTAAATTGTTTGACTCGCATAATTTTGCAAAACTCTCTATCGCTCGTTTTGGCAAATATTGCGGCTCGTCAAACAATCTAGGACTTTTCATAACTAATTAATTACGTAAATAACTATTTCTTATTAGAAAAGAAATAAGACATTGATTAAATATAGCTGACATGGCTCAAAATATAAAAATAAGTGGGAATTAGTTGTAGAAAAGGTATCGAACGCAACTGGAGATGTAAAGCAGTTTAGGTCATTCGGGTTTCTAACTTAATGATGAGACAATAACACGTGCAGTACTTTTGCACATTTTATAGACAAAATTTGACAGATAACAACATTGACATGAGGTTCTCACAGCGAATGACGGCTAACAGACATTTGACACTTAACAATACAAAACACATGAACGTATTTCCTGTTCTTTTCCGAAATGGGATAGAACAAACTATAACCATTCTATATCCATTTCCTATAAATTTGTCCATAGAACACAACTTTTTTCAAAATACCACATGAGTTGTGTTGTAATCTGTCAAAAATCAGTTAGCAGTCACTTTAATGTGGTTGTCAAAGGTCTATGTCTACGTCAAGGTCTACTGCTATCTGTAAAATTTTGAGATTGGAAACCAATTACAGACGTACTGCCAAAAATATAAAGGTTCCAAGTTTCATTTAAATTACATCAATCGTTTTTCTTTAAAATGTTAATTATCAGATTTTTCGTGATAACTCATCAGAAACGAATCATAATATTCAGCACAGAATTGGCACATCTTTTCTCCAAGTTAAACTACTCTCCATATTTTATAGATTCCGAGTTGCTAATGGTGAGCTTCGAAAAATTAACCAAGATAATAATAATGACAATGAATCATTTCCAGCGCGGTACGAAATGGGAAAATGTGTAAGCACAAGAAGGGTTGCGGTATAAAATGGGAATTTTTGGGGTCGCGGTACGAAAGGGGACGTTACAAAGTGGGAATAAGTCAGTCCGATGACGTAGGTACATTGTTTTTACTCCGGCAGCGGAAAAAATGCGCTTAAAGTAATTTGTGACATTCTTCCTTCCAGATCACTTTGTGAATCTTCGGCAAACGCATCCCATAGCTTATTCTTAAAGATTTCAGTAATAATTTAATAAAAAATATCCAGTTTTAATGAATTTTCTGCATTTTAAGAAAAAAATAGCATGTTATTCGCAATAAAAGTGCCCAGCTGGATTTATCATACAAAGTATCATTTTTACTCCTAATCACACAATACTATTAGGTATTAATGATTTTGTCATTTTGTTTCCCCAGATCGAGTATTTCGATCCACGGTTTCAACAACGGCTTTCAACAAATCTGACCTGACAGGATAATACAAAACGTACAAAAGATTTTGTCTTTTTCTATTTTAACTTTTATTACTTGTGAATAAACCCGACTTCTAGGTAGAAGTATACAGGTACTTCGTGTGAAAAATTATTATAAACCATAAATCATGCCGCTTCAATAAAACCACTGTTATTTCGAGATAATTCATTCTGGATTAATGGAGTTATCGCATACTTTTGTGAGCTTTGTTAATCGGGTTATCAACATAGAGCAACTAATTTTATGACATGGCGAACAATGCGATTAAATCAACAAACAAAGTAAAAATGCAGCCGTCGTATTAGCTTTGTGCTGTTACAATGTCTGCGGCTTTTTTTCAACAACGTGGTTTTATTTTTTCTGTTTCATTTACGATAATCCGGTATGGTCCGGTGAATCATTTTTTTTCCAATTATATTAATTTCATCAAAAGCGATTCTTGTGTGAAATGCAAATGAAATTGAATCTTCGGAAGGGGTAATGGCGACAGTTCGTTTGCGGCAAACAAGAAAAGGACGTTGAAGAGGGGTTGGATTTGGCACGCGAGAAGTCGTGAGCAGAATTTAATGTGTGCATTTGCCGGTAGAGTGCAGGGCCTGAAACGGAGGAGTTTCACATTACAGACACCGTTTGCTGTTGTTTGCCTACTTACTTCTTCCAGGTCTTCCACCCGTTATTTACCCAATTTACGACCCCTCGTCGAGTGACATTGGTACTAAGCAAATATTCTACTACTAATGCATTTTAATAATTCTTAATTGAACAGGGAATGGACGAAAAGTATAAATTTTTAATGAAACCCTCTTTTAATTAGTTTCATTATTTTTCAAGATGCCTTTGTTCCTCACCACTTCGGGGAGCAAATACTGAAATTAAATTGTGTCTCGACCTTCATCCACCTCCTCCACCATTTCTTTACACCCAGTCGCGACCGCTCCAGAAACGAGTTCAACGAGCCGTTATGCCAATTGCGAACTAAACCTTTATTACAACATATTGAACGACATTAATGCGATCAAACTGATTCATTTTCTCCATTTCCTTTCATTTTTTTGCGAATTTCTTTTGCATACCAATTTCCTTTTCAGGCCAACAATCCGTTTCGCTTTGAACTTTTGACTTGACTCATTTGTCTCATTTTATTATATCCCCAACCGCCCGTCTCTCGCAATCTTATTTCTACAGCATCGTTTCCTGAGTATTTATACAATCCAAATTATAAAATATGTTTTATGTTAAGCTCAAGCTTTCAAATCTCCATTTAAATAAATTACAAGGTTTATCCTTTTTTAAGACTCGGATTTTTCGCTCCCGAAATTCGCTTCGGTTTCTTTGACGAAAGAATCGAGTAATGCTTGTCAAAACCTCAAAGTCTTACCTCGGCCGCTTCGCCTATAATTAAAGCGCTTTTCAAGGGTATGAAAAATTGAAAAATTCGGCGCATGATTGTATTAGTGGGCACCTAATTAAATTGGAAATCGTCAAAGCTACAGGGTGGTTCTAGCTAGACAAATAATTGACTTCCTTTGTGCTACTGAAGTTAGTTTGACTTTAGCACCTCATGTACGTAACGTAGGTATAGCTACAAAATTCGTTATTTCTGCGTGAATTACCCATTAGCTATAGGTACCTCCCAGTTAACGTAAAATCTCTTTCATTTTCTTGACTACGTTAAACGAGGCTAAGTTAGTTGAACAAATAACTATTTTTCTATACTTAACTTTTTCCCATAACCTATAAACTAGGTACAGGGTGGCCACCGAAAAGGGGCCACTCAAGTTTTCTCGTCTTGAGGAGAAATCGCTCGGACAGGTTGATTTTTATTTCGAGGGGACATTGCGGTGGTGGGTGCAATTCAACAACGCACCCCCTAACAACCCCCACCAACCCCAACTTTGAAATTTCAAGTGACACTTGCGCTCCATTATTTGTAATCTAATTGCACTGCGGATCGAAATATACAATTTTTTTTGGATATTTCCCTCTGTGGGAAAATTTTAAATGATAGTATGACCACGTGTGATACATCGTTTTAAAGGGTATTAAATTCTCTGTAAACTGGTGCAAAATTTGTTGAAATTCATCCACTCCTTCTACAATTATATTGAGGAACATGAGCAGGTCTCGGGGTTATTAATGATTTTTGTTCTTGCTGTAACTTTGGAACGAGTTGATGGATTTCAATAATTTTTACACCAGTTTACAGAGAATTTAATACCCTTTAAAACAATGTCTCACAGGTGATCATAATATCGTTTAAGTTAAAAATTCAAGCGATGAATCACAAGTGGGGGGATGCCATTTGAAATTTCAAAGTAGGGGTTGATGGGGGTTAGGGGGTGCGTTGTTAAATTGCACCAACCACCTATTAATGTCCCCTTGAAATAAAAATCGACCTGTCCGAGCGATTTTTCCTCAATTGAGTAAGAGACGAGAAAACTTGAGAGGTCCCTACCCATGACATTGAGATTTCACGACATTGTAGAAGAAATTCGCGTACAGGTAAGGACTCTATTTTCAATATTTACTCATTTAATCTTCGCAGGTAGGTATGGCGTGATATGTTCCCGATATGGAACGTGACAAACAAAGCGAATCCATGCGTTCTGAATCCTCTGGAACCTATCCCGGTTTTGCCGAGAGAAAAAATTGTAATAAACAGTACAGCAGTGCTCTATATGTGGGGTATAGGATAGGTACTAATGTTTTAATTAATTTGAGTTTAGTACTCGAGTTTAAGGTTTCAGTATAGAGCATATTTAATGTGATTCTGACTCAGGAGATGGCTCCACACTCACAGAATTAGTTGTATTGTGGGTTGCGGGGTCGATTGCGAAGTTGCATTAAAAACCCGTCCTACGTATCCAGGACACCAAATCCCCGAAGTGTCGCTACTCGCCGCTAGGTGCTTTGCGCAGGGTAAGGTTACCGGCAGAGCACCTGTGTAAGGTTGAACTTGCCCTGTTGCCACTATGTTACTTTGACAACATAGGTACCTACATTCAAGAATCAGACCATGGAATCAGATTTGTGTATCCATGACGTTACATTTAAGACTGTGATGACTGATAACCAGTAGTCGGAAATAATGCATTAATTAAATTACCTACTTTAGCTGGTGATGAGTAATTGTAATGCATTATATTCTTTAAATAGTAATTTGTAATTGCAATGCGTTACATTTCTTTAGTAATTGAATTTAAACTGGTAGACTCTTCAATCTTAACATTGACTGTTGAAAAACGTTCTGGACATGTTCGTCAAAACATAAAGCACCATCCGTCCAAACACCCAGATTTTTTGCAAAGCTTGTCTAATAGATCCGTACGTCATTCAAAACTAAATTCCCGGCTTCAACTATTATTCGTTATCTTTCACCCCCCACTGCAAGTGCCACAGTCTTATTCACTTTAAGTTTTAATCCGTGATGTCTTTCGGAATATGCACTAATACTCTTTTTAAGTCATTGTTGACACAATTTATGGCTGTATCAATATATGTTTTGGAGAAAACGTGAGCTATAGTTGTATCATCTGCATACATATGTAGTCTACAATAAAGTATACATTTCGGAAGGTCGTATGTGTACAATAAAAAGAGTATGGGCCCAAGTACACTACCCTGGGGTACACCGGTTTTGTTGTTGCGAACTGTTGATTCCAAAGTATTTCCCAATATGACCTTCTGCGTTCTGCCATCTAGGTCGTTAGTAAACCATTTAAGGGTTGTAACCGTAGCTTTAATAATAATTTAAATTTACCGCGCACCGCTACCAAGGTCCATCCTGATAGTTGTAGACGCGCGAAACAAGAGCAAAAACTTATCTTTAACAAATTTAACAAATTTTCATCGTGATCAAGCCCTCTAAAATCAAGCAGCCTTTTGGCGTACCTACCAGAAAATCGCAAGATTTCTGTTAAGAACGACCTGGTGTTTAGGTATATAGAACATTTATGCAATATTGAGATTCTGAGTGGAGAAATTTTAGATTTTAGAAAACCACGTTTTCCGGTTTGCTTTTGCCCTCTTCAGTAGCGTTTTTGCCTGCGTCTGGCTAGAAGAACTGCATATATGTACACCAGATTAAACCATTCTGCCCCCCCAACTGCATTTTTCATCCACTCTGCCAGGCCCTGATTTCGTGAAGCAGTCCGTTCTGCTACAGGGTGTTACCTTGAAAACTCACGTATCTTAGACAGTAATAACTTATGATTAACCAAATTAAGCGCTTTACTTTGATCCAAAAGCACCAATATTGAAGGGTACGATTTATCAACAGCCTTTGCCAAATCATTGACCACAGAAACTAAGCCGCTTGTGTCCCGTGGTTAGTCCTGAAGCCAGACTGGAGAGGTGGTAGTATATTTTTTGCCTCTATAAAGCTTTTTATTTGTGTGCACACCATTTTCTCCAGCACCTTTGTACAAACTGAAGAAATGCCAATAGGCCGCAGATCACTGAAACTTTTTGGAACAGAAATTTTTGGTACATAACGGCTAAATATGCAAATTTTTCCAAATTGCTGGAAACAGGCCTTGTTGTATAGATTCATTATATAAATTCCTGAGATAATCAATGCAATATGGTAATACTAAAGCGAGTACTAAAGTTAACATGGAGATTGAAATATTATCTGCGTCCTACAGCATCACTTTTTATTTTCCATACTGCTTTTGTAATGTCATCATTGCTCACTGTCGTAAGTTCAAACATAACTGTTGTCTATTTTCTTGAAAACTGGACCATTACAAAATTTATAAAATTATCCCCATACATAATACATTGTCAAAGGTGCCTCCCTTGATCATGTTAAATGTGCCCCATCGCTACAAAAATTAAATGTTGACGTATGCTATGAAAACTCCAAATTATTTTTAGATTCTGTGAACGACATATGTTCCGCAAATATCGTAGGTCTCATTTAAAATAATACATAGGAATAAAAAAGATTCAACAAGAAAATTTCATGCACCGAAGGACACATCAAAAATAATTCAGTTCCTCAAGGTTTAAGAAAAATCTCCACAAAAACTACATAACTGTCTCTACCACTGCCAAAATTGAACCAAACGAAGTTAAGCACTTAAGCTAAGATGTGAATAAAGCTTGAATGATAAAATTGATAGTTGGGCAGAAATTTGAAACTTGACAAAACTGCTCCATTGTCAAATGTGCCCCACCCATATCGAATGAAAGCTCTTGAAAAATGCTATTCATTATTCTTCGCAGTTTGAAAGTTAAGAGAAACATTTTCATGTTAGAGAGAAAAATTTAATGCACGTATTTAAAGTTTTGGAAAATTTTATGAAAAAATTGTTGATATGTTGACTAAAAATGTGACGGATAAGACTCGAGTTTTGTTCGTTATTAACTTTTTTTTGAGCTTTAATTTTAGCTGTCCCCCACGGACCAACGAGATGACTAATAAAGATCTGCCCATAACAAAGCTACTAACGATTAAACTCGCTAAATTTGTAATCAGTCACATTTTTATTCCATTTATCAACAAATTTTTAAACCAAAGCTTTCCACGGACTTCTAATTTATAACAAATTCGTATTAGCATGAAAACAGTGAATAGCATTTTTCAAGAGCTTTCATTTGAGTTTCAGTGATGTGAGGTCCGGTCAATGACCTATTTGCCCGGTTAGTTATTGGTCAGCGACTTTACGTATCTGACCGGTCATTTGACCGATTTGAATTTCCCGCGCTAAATGTACTCTGTAAGTCCTTACCTAAATTCTTATCGCACTTAGTTAATGAGCATATTCCTAAAACGCATTAAAGTCCATAATTGATGTAAATAATAAATTGCTTTTGCCATTGAATTATTGATACCTAGGTACCTTCTTATTACATCAACAGTAAAATTTAACAATTATTATTGGGGAATAAAATTTTTCCAACTGTTTGGACGATTGGACCTTCAGGTATTTTCGCCACATAAATGTTTTATTTTTTTAAGATTTTTAAGATTTGATTCTCTATTAGAAAAAAAATTGAAAATAGTGGGTTTCCATTTAAAAAAACAAAGATGACGTTATTATGTCACAAACCACCGTACCAAAAAAATTGAAAATGACACCATCGAACGCGGAATGCAAAAAATCGCTACACCCCTTCGAGGATTTTTCCAGAAAATTTAATATATAATAATTATGGGCATGGATCCCTAAATTTTCCTAACCCTGTAAATGTAAGACTCGAGGAATGTTGCCACTTATGACTTGGACCTTAGGGGTGGGTGCAAATGCACAATCTGAACAAAGTCATAATCATAGCGAAACATGTCCCCCGAAATGGTCGAAAATCGCAAGCCGATATCCTAGTTCGTTCAAAAGGTATTAAGATTGGTTCGTCTTGAAATATTTACAGCCCTTTAGATCGTCAATCCACATCTTCAATATAATTTGTGTTCGGAGTAAAATATTGAACCAGTAGTTAAATGAGGGAATAATCTTAAATTTGGAAATTGGTGTGCCAAAACGGCACTTTCCGTGGGTCGATTCAATCCGATTCAATGCAAAAAAATTTCAGCTCTTCGACGTGTAATGCAATCCCCATGTGCAAAATTTCAGCCAAATTGGTTCAGGGGATTGTAAGTATATCTACTTATACTACCCTTATGTATTTTTGGAGATTGTTGCTTTATCAATATTTAGGTACAACCCTTTAGATCGTCAATTCATGTCTTCAATATAATTACCTTATTATTATAAGTACCTAGTTTTACTAGAGACAGATTCTTAAGATCTGCACCCAAAATTAAAATATTAGATTCACACAACCTTTATACCCAATTGCAGTAACATCTACTTCTTGATCAGTTGCTAGCAAATATGTAGTTGCAACAATTAAATTTCTGGTCTGTGAGCACAACTGAACTCCTTTAAGGAAATATATGTGGTGAAACGTCGGTTAGCAGGAAATCCTTTTAAGGGGTAAAACACATTTTGATGCATAGTATAAACTCCATCTTTATAAAAATAAACGATTATTAATTATTAATTTAACGCGTCGAAAACTTTCTGGTTAAGTCAATTACAAGCACGATGAAATATTTATAAAAATGTTTACAGAAAGAAAGACGAGTTTTAATGAAGTGCCTGAAATGGCCGTTATCAAACCGGGTCGTTATTTTTGTTGGGTAAAGTGGCATCAGGTCTTGAATTAGGCGTTGAGCCTTAAGGAGAAGCTGAAAGCTCAATTCTGGTATCTCCGCGAACACTCCTCTTGGCAAAAAGGCAACAAAAATACAGTTTCTTGCACATATGAGGAGATATCACGAACGAGCCGTTCTAAGCCTATGATATACGCCGTGGAGGCGTTTGCTCTTAATTTTTGTTGTCTCCTACCTTTAATAGCCCGTTTAATATTTTCCTGTGTCGCCAAAGTGCGTTATTACAAAGGCGAAATTTGAAAGAAAATAAAATTTGTTGTTGGATATTCTCTCGTGGAATTTATGTCATGTATGGCGCTTTACAAAACGTTAACAATTTATCTAGCTCGACTTTTATATATCTCATTTTCTTCTAGTGGGCTTGGTATTAGATATATGTACGTAGATGGTTAGACTGTGATCGTCCGAGACGGAGAAGGATCCGACCACTCACATTTCTGACAACTTTGTTATCACGACGGTACAGTAAGCGGCTATAGTTGTGGTTATATAGCAATTTCAATTAACAATACGCCACACTGGAATGAGACTGAATTTGTCATTCTACAGATAAGCCCCTCGCTGGTGCTTCATTAAATAACAAGACGCTGTATTTAGTCATGTTTAAATTATTTTGAGACTATTTCCTTCGAAAGTATAGCAGGTTCGCAAAGTCCGCGGATCTAAAGCTACCGCGCGACGCGAAGCGGCAATCACAAATTGTGTGCGAGCTACGCGCAAGATTTCTGCAACAGGGGGAGGGGATTTCTTAACCCTTCGCTTGTTAGCGAACGCTAGCAGTTGCTAGGACATAACTAGGGCGCGGATTTTATGCAAAATGCATAAACAAAGTTTGAAGAGAAATCTTCGAGATGTGCACGAACCTCACTAAAAGGAGTCATTTGGCGCAATTTGAAATTTGCATATTTTAGTGCACGGAGCATATTTTTAAAAAAAGTGCATGTTCTTGCATATTTAACCAATTTCGAGGTCAATTTCCTAATTTATTCCGCTATTTAGTCCGCTTTTATCCCGATTTAGTCCGCTTTTAATCCGATTTAGTCCGCTTTTATTCCGATTTAGTCTCATTTTAGTCCTCCTTAGTCCTAGTCCGTGGTACATTTTTTTCGTGAGTGGTTGCCCCCTCGCCTGACCCCTAGACCGAGATTTTTCAACTATAAAACACGTGTTGTCTTCATGATTTTTTCGCATACTAATCACTCTAACAGGATATTTTTTTTCGAATTTTGTTGTCAATTCACATTATTAGCCTTAAAACACATTGTCATCATGGACGACGTGCTTTCATAGAATGGCGTGTTTTATAGCAAACATAAGAAGCTAATTCAAAAACACTATATAAACAGTATAAGATGCTAGTATTAGAAAAAACATTTTTTTACAAAATGTGAATTGCGTTCTTAAATTTGATTGAAACTATTTCAATTACTACAAAAAAATTGATTATAAGTTATCGGCATTTTTCATATCTTGAGCATATTACGTGCATTTTTAGGCATATATGTGCATATATTGTGCTTATTTTGTTTATTTTTTATGCATATACAGGGTGACTCTAGTTGGACAAATCAGTATCTCTAGCGTTCAAGATATTGAAATTGGAAATTCTATTTTTGGATAATGTTGTAGCTGAAATGGTCCCCTACGCATGGGACCCATAAAGAATGCTCCAGTTTTATTCAAATCGAAATTATTAAACAAAACCGAGGGCCTAAAATTTTTCTTTTCGATATTCTTGAACTTTTTAGGGTTATTTCGTTAGAGAATCATTTTCTCTTTATGGAAACATAATTTTTTGCAGAAGAAAGTTAATAATATCCGAGAGCCGTGGTTTTAACAGCTGAGATGCAGTCTTGCTTATACTGCAGACTACCCAGAATGACAATAAGTGTCAGTTAGAAATGTCATTTGGAGTTGTTTGTGGAAAAATAATGCAAAACTGGGAGTTTTTGCCCTTTTCTTTGCAGATAATTAGGTAATTTTTAATGCTTGATGAATTTTGTGATAAATTCACCGAGTACAAGTGTCTTGGGTTGTCACCCGATTGATGTTTTTTACATTGCCATTGAAGTCAAATGGCTCGACCAAGAAAAGCTATTCCCGTCAGCCAGAAGGGAATCGGCAATAGTTACTAACAGGACGATTTAAAATTCAGTATAAACATTTTATTACATCCCATAAAACAGTGACAAAGTTTCAAATAAACATTAGGCCTCTGTCGTCACTTTCTAATAAGAATACAAACTTTAACAGAAAAAATATGATCTTAACCTCGATCTTAACGAAACATGATTTAGATTAAAATGCAGTGGGCTACAAGGGAGAGAGGTTTACATAAATGTTGCAACATCAAATGTACTGATAAAGAAATAAATAACAATGTGGTGACAATAGTCTCCGTCCAATTTTAACGTTCACTTGAAATAATAGATGATTGTTTAATTCGATGTTACTCAACATCCTGCTGTGCTCTTTTCCTTCATGTTGTGATTTCTGGATGTTCGCAAGCAAGCATCTTTGATGACCACCGCTCGAAATAACTCCCTAGCCACAATCAAGCCATTTTGCTTCGACATCTACTTGTTCCTAATCTCGATTCATGTGATGTGACTGCTACATACACCTTCGTTGCATCAATTCATATTTCATCTGTACACTGTACACCCTCCGTCTTGAATTTTCTTAGTTTCACTTTGCTCAACGCTTCTTTGTCTTTTTTTATTATATCAACAGTCTCAACATTTGCTACATGGAATATCAGTGGACCCCTCGACATCCAATGATGATAAATCTTCTTTTCGTAAGTGTGAAAACTTATCGGCTGAAATAGGATTAACTTTTTAATAAGACAACAAAATCACTTTATTTGACAGCAATGTACTCACTTAGTAAACTGTTAGAAACTATTCCAATTCCCTTCTGGCTGACGAGAATAGCTTTTCTTGGTCCAACCATTCGATTCCAATGGCAATGTAAAAAACATCAATCGGGTGACAATTCGAGACACTTGTATCGAGACACTTGTATTCGGCGAATTTAGTAAAAAATTCATCAAGCAATAAAAATTACCTAATTATCTGTAAAGAAACAGGCAAAAACTCGCAGTTTTGCATTACTTTTCCA
This sequence comes from Pycnomerus fuliginosus, assembly GCA_963924575.1. NCBI lineage: Eukaryota > Metazoa > Arthropoda > Insecta > Coleoptera > Zopheridae > Pycnomerus > Pycnomerus fuliginosus. The sequence continues at coordinate 25,971,786 of OZ004622.1, forward strand.
CAAACGACCCCAAATCACATTTCCAACTGACACTTGTCATTCTGGGTACAGTCTGCAGTTTAAGCAAGACTGCCTTTCAGTTGTTAAAACCACGGCACTCGTGGTTTTCCTTAGGAAGTAATTAAAAATCTTTATTATTTAAATAATTTATCTCTCGGATATTATTAACTTTCTTCTGCAAAAAATTATGTTTCCATAAAGAGAAAATTTTTTATTTAATAATTTCGGTTTGAATAAAACTGGAGCTTTCTTCATGAGTCCCATGCGTAGGGGACCATTTCAGCTACAACATATCCAAAAATAGAATTTCCAATTTCAATATCTTAAACGCTAGAGCGCTGATTTGTCCAACTAGACTCACCCTGTATATGCACATATTTTACCAGTTTTCTGTGTATACGAGTCCGCGCCCTAGACATAACCAATCACAGAGCTCGTACTTTAGCAATTGCGAGAGCTTGCTGATTTGCGAAAAGCCAAGAATTTAAGCACAATCGCTTTTCAATAAATTAATCGTATAGGTAGGCACAGGGTGACTCAGAATTATAGGGACAACTAACCACAGCTTCCTTACGTGAAAATAAGACAAGAAGTAAGAATTAGTTTTTGTACTAAAATGGGTTATGATGTGAGAGCTATGCCGCTCAAATTGGTACCGAAAAATTTGTTTTTTTGGCTGACCTCTGCAATGAAACACTTTCCACCTCAGTATGTAATATACTATTTCGATGTTCTGTGGTATATCATAATCAAGATTATTGGCTGGTTGCCATGCGGGAAATCAACTCTAAAAAAAACAATTTTCTGTTGCCTTTGGCGAATTACAGATCTATGATTGAACAGTTAGTGATTTTTGAGTCAGACGATGCGTTATAGTCGCTAATAAGTGATGAATAGGTATAAATAAAAAATGCAGCAGAGAAGTGGCTGGAACCTGCCCATCGCGTGGATCTTTGTATTCTGTGTAGATAGTAGTCAATTCAACACAATTTTTTTAATCCTTGACTAATTTCGCAATTTTCTGACAAATACCGACGTGACCTCGGACATCACCCATCACGTCTGACAATATGTTCCTTTTAAGGTTAATCTTTTGCCACGTTTTTGACAATAACTGCCACTTTATGTCATCCACTGTCAGCCCGCTCCCTTTTAATGAGAAAGAATTTTTTCTCTATTTTCCACTGAAATGGCAAAAACTGTGAACACATTTTTAGAACCAGAATTTGATCGCCTTTCTAATGGCGACATAAAAAAGGAGGTCTTGTATTTAAAATTTTAAGTTGATATGCTTAATGGGACTTCTCGTGGGCCAATTGCTTTCAAAAGCCTTTCAGGTCTTCAACGGGTCACCAAATCTCCATGTACCAAATTGCAGCCAAATCGATTCAGTAATTTGGGCTATAATGTATTTTTACTGTTATTATAAAATTTCGATTTTTTGAACCAAACAGCGCTAAATGCGAATTAATTTTGTCCTATTTAAAACCACAATTTGAAGACCTTTCTGATGGTGACAACAAATCTTTCAAAAACTTGTTTTTAATGGTCAAATGAGAGAATCATTTTAAATTTGGAAATTGGTGTGCCAAAACGGCACTTTCCGTGAGTCGATTGAATTCAAAATTACTTCAGCTCTTCGACGTGTAATACAATCCCCATGTGCAAAATTTCAGCCAAATCGGTTCAGGGGCTTAGGCTGTACCGCGATTTTAAAGTCCGATAAAAATCAATTTTTTTTAAATTTTTGGTCAAAAGGGCACTAAGAATGAATACACTTTTAGAAGCAGAATTTGAAGGTCTTCCTAACGGTGACGTGAAAAATGGGGGTTTGCATTTAAAATTTAAAAGTTGATGTGCCAAAATGGCATTTCCGGTTGCACGATTGCCTAGAGAAGCTTTTCAGATCTAACCCACTAAGAAATCAACCTAACATTGCAAGAGACAATATTCCTACGACCTTCCTTTATCGATAAATTTGCAATGTTACACAATCAGTGTTGCAGAAAGCTTGTGAGGAGGTTGATGCGATTTATGAATGTTGTAGCAATATTGACAGTAAACCTAATATCAATATTGCTCGCAAATGTTGCAGTTACATTTCCACAATGTCCTTGGATGATGTAATCAGTTCACTTGGGGAATTTCACTTTTACACTAGAGGTGCAGTGACACGCCGTCTGTCATTAGTGTCATTTAATCGCAGATGCTTGCCGCCATTGCTCTGTTTTTATTAACACACCGCTGCCACATCACATTTACATTTTGTACAGAAATAAAATAAATAGTGCCGGTTGGTTTGTTTTTGTTGTGTCATCAAGATCATCATGAGTTTCCCGAAAACATTAGAAGAGATATGTAAGTAAATAAGTCCTTAGGTTTTACTATGTTATGTGTAGTTTGTTTCTAACCAGCCATAAGTGGTCGAAGTCGAACCTACCGTTTGTCCTTATTCAATTAGGTGCATGTTAATAACAGCTTTGTTAAAATGTTGTTATATTAGGCAAGGATTCATAAATACAAAATATCATCATTACGTATTCTCTTTTTAGAATTTGCGAAAACCTCTAGCAAACATGAGGAGGAAAAGGCATCAGAACCGATTAAAAAGAAACATAATCTTGGCAGCTATTAACAGTTGTCATATAGCAAACGTGACCCAAAGGTCCTGGGCAAACGGATTTACTTCCCAATCTGCCACTTCATAGCAATTTGTACCAATCAAGAGCTCGAGAGACACTTAATCGTCTTTTGATCGAAAATGACGATGCAAGAACACAAATGGTTTTTTAAAATTCCTCTTGAAAATTGTATTTTTTTCACATTGCCTTTTTTAGTCAGAAACTTTAAAACCATATCTGGGGACGTCGCAGAGGAAAATACATACAGATAATAGATCTAATTAAAGGTTAGAAGCTTCATATTTAAATTACGGATTTCACTAATCTATTGGTTCTAGCATGTCAAGACCCACTACTTGAGATCCAATAATTGATGTACCAATACATATTTCAATTGGATCCAAATATATACTACATAATATATATGTATTGAAGTTTTTGTCTTTGGTAAGTGTGCTTTCAATTTGAGCGAGTTTTAATTTTAATTTTTTTCAGGGTTACATAAATATCATAATATTTTTAGTCCAGTTATTTTTTAAAGGGTAAAATTTAATTAATGCCTTCAAATTGTAAAATAGAAATGTTCTAGAATTGAGGAAGGAAAATTATGAAGAAGAAAAAACTTTTTGTTGTTTGCAGTTTTTATGATGAGAAATGGCGTTTTTTCTTACAGATTTTTTTTTGCTTATAAAATCCTATACCTACTTCTAAATAAAGGTTTTCATGTCAATAGAAGAGTGGTCACCTATCAACTGAAATTGGATGTTGTGGATATAGAATTGCGTTTGGAAAGCAAAGCTTAGTTCGGCAAGCTGCATCAGTCAAAATAAAGAAGGTAATGTGTTTCTTCAATATCTTTGTAAGAATCTGTCTTTAATTTTATTTTTTGTACATGCTCTCCAAAACACTAACTTTAGGAACTATAAATAGTCCGCAAAATAGAATTTTAGCGGACTAGTACTTTAATGGTAGCTAAGCGACACTTTGCGGACTAAAATTGTTTTTTTTTGAATAATTTTTCAGAAGGAATAAACAGAGGCTGTAACAAATCATCTATTGAAAATGTTTATTATGTACCTACCTACTTACAACCCTATTTCTAAAGACATGACAACATTACCTACTTATTTCGGCACTTGGAAATGAAAATGACAATTTTTGGCATACTTAAAGCTATTATTAGAAAATGATAGTAGGCCACTGTCGATTGCGGTTGATTGTGAATCTTTCAGATTTGAAGGATACGACAAAACTGTCGAGGTAGAAGTCGTCGTTGACGCAACGGCTTGATGAGCTGAGACAAGTTAGCGTGAGACTAACGTAGACGTTGAAGGAGCTTCTAATTTTTGTCCCAAAATCAATTCCGATACTTTCCTTTTCTTCTCCAATGAATCTTCTCAGCGACCGACGACGACTGCCAGCCCCGAAGACGTTTTAAAGTAACCAATGCGGCTCCTGCATCGGCCACAAGCGTCGCAGACGTTGACTTCAGCATTGAAAATTTTGACCACGGGGACGGAGGTTTCAAGGGTTTTGACTGTAACAAAAAATATAATAATTAGGTACTTACTTTGAAGAAAATTATTATGTAATAGGAATAGAATAATAGATACTATATTTTAATGAAACTACACTGCAACAAACTTAATAAGCCCACCTACCTTCTCATGGAGATAAGGTTAATACTATTTCTTCGTTTACAACATCAGCCACGTCGTTTTCACTCTTCCACATCGTAAACGCCTCATATTCGTTTTCGTATTGAATTCTAGACTTCTTTGGCAGCAAATCGAGCTCAAGATTTCTTGCTCTGTGCGAAATTGCTTTACTCATTTTAAACGTATTTTATTTTTTATTGATAAACAATCTTTTGTTACCATAACAACGTGGTCTCAGGACCTACTCTCTGTGTGTCATCCGCCAAATTTGTTACCTACTGATTTTAAATTGGTTTTGAAAAATTTGTAGTAATTTCCAAAGCTTGTACAAAAAATTATTGTATGCAACACGTACGCAAATAGTTTTAGCGGACTCATCAGATATTACGGACTCGGCTAGCGCCTCGTCCGTAAACATCTTGGATTCGTCCGCTAAAACTCTATTTTGCGTACTTGTAACATAAATAACTATAATGTAGTGTCCTAAAAGTGTTTAGTTAGTAATGGGGTAGTTTTAACCTCCCCAACTCAATCAAAATTTAAAAAAATTGCAATCACTACAATTTTCGAATTCGAGATAAGACCAGATCTATACGTTTTGAGGTCTCAGGAACTCAAACAAGTGGTTTTAAAAACCTGTTTGTATGTGTGTAGTGTACGCACGTTTGTAAACACGCCACAGCCAAAGCTACCAGACCGATTTGGATAAATTTGGTACGTGGGCTTCTGATAACCTGACTTATATCTGAGCTTTTGGAACCAATCGTACAACCAGAAATGCCATTTGGCACATCAACTTTTAAATTTTAAATGTAAACCCCCATTTTTCACGTCACCATAAGGAAGGCCTTCAAATACTGCTTCCAAAGATGTATTCACTCTCAGTGCCCTTTTTGACCAAAAACTAAAAAATTTGAGATTTTTATTAGACTTTAAAATCGCGGTACAGCCCAAGCTCCTGAACCGATTTGGCTGAAATTGTGCCCATGCGGATTGTATTACACATCGAAGAGCTGAAAATTCTTTGGCACACCAATTTTCTTTATAATTATTCTCATTTAACCACCCAAAACAAGTTTTTGAAAGATTTATTGTCACCATTAGAAAGGTCTTCAAATTCTGGTTCTAAATAAGACAAAATTCATTGGCATTTAGTACCCCGTTTAGGACCACGTTATAGCCCAAACTACTGGATGGATTTGGCTCTTTGGTACATGTAGATTAGGTGATCCGTTGAAGAGCTGAAAGGCTTTTGGGAGCAATAATTGGTCCATGGGAAGTGCCATTTAATTTAGGCATATCAACTTAAAATTTTTAAACACAAGATGCGGATATCAAAGACCCACGCGATGGGGAGCCGATTAAAGGGCCTGTACTAATTAGTACTAACCCCTGAAGGTTTTTATCAGGGACTATTTGAGGCGTTTTCAGCAAGAGTGGCCTAAGTGACTTTTTTGCAAACATGCAACATAGAGATTCGGTAATTTCCCTATGCAATAGTGGCTTAAAATTAAGCCCGAAATGGTTGTACAAGTTTGTCGGTTAGGCTACTCTAGCAGTAAACGCCTCAGAGGCGTTTTCAGCAAGAGTGGCCTAAGTGACTTTTTTGCAAACATGCAACATAGAGATTCGGTAATTTCCCTATGCAATAGTGGCTTAAAATTAAGCCCGAAATGGTTGTACAAGTTTGTCGGTTAGGCTACTCTAGCAGTAAACGCCTCATTTATAGGACACTAAATGATTTTTTAGGGATATGAACTGATTTTCGCATTTGTTATGTAAATCTGTAAATCTTCTGAGGAGACTTATAAATTGTCATTGAGATTTATGATCATGATGAGATGCAAAATTCAGTAGCTATTATTAAAATATTTCAGTTACCGTGGAATCTCCACTGCATCCCTAAAAACTCGTGTTAAAGTGAGCGATGCCCTTTCATGATGGATTTATGAATAAAATATATTCAAGGAACAGAATATTTTTTGAAAGTTTTACTGCAAGTAACCCCCCCCCTCCTCCGAGATAACCAACATAACAATATTGAAGCAATATTGGCGTATGAGCATCCAACGACAAACATCCACAACATTCACTGGACCATGTTCTGAAAGCTTCCTACAATGTTTTTAGATCAGTTCTGTGCAATGTTGAATTTTGCTTGAAGTAATGTTGCAATATGAGAATTAATATTGATGTGCAATGTTTTGCCCGAGACATACCACGTTGCCACGACCTTGCTGCAACATCTTTGCAAATTAAAAATCAACATTGCAGATCCCAGAAACATGTTGATGGAATGTTGCTGCAAACAAAAATTTCTTAGTGGGAAGTTAGGTTACGAGATGCCTATGTTCCAAATTTCAGCCAAATCGGTCTAGTAGTTTTGGCTGTGGCGTGATTACAAACGAACGTACGTACGTACATACACACAGACACATTTTAAAAACCCCTTTCTTGGGTTCCTGAGACCTCAAAACGTAAAGATCTGGTGGTATTTCAAATTCGAAAATTTTAGTGATTGCAGTAACCTCCCATTTTTTTTAAATTGTGATGGGGTTGGGGAGGTTAAAAGTGAATGACGCGCGAAAAGTTATATTTTAGACGTGCAGGATTTGTGATTTCAGTTCAGATTTTAGGTTGGCAGAGAAATCAAAAGTGAGTTAACTCCCTCCCATAAGCGCGTTTTTTCTGTTAAAGGGTTCATTTTTGTGAACATTTTAAGGATTATGATTTGCGTAAAAGAATTCCGACCGGAAGTTGGTAATTTTTACTCAGAAAGGTACATTTTCTCACGTGTTACCCTACATCGGCGAAACTGTCGAGAAATTTGCCGAGAAACTCGTCGAAATGAAAGACACCATTAATTTTCTCTATTCTCTAGCCAATAGAGTGGCGTCAACCGCAACTCTCTGCCTCTAATACATAGTTTCGGACATACAGTAGCTAATTTTTAAATCTTGAGTCGTCAAACATTTGCAAGGTTCCATACGTGAAAAATGCATATTGCAGCGTTTTTGATCTAGACTATGTATATTGTGTTTGCACAGTCAAATATATTTTGAAAATGGCCATTCTCTTGATTGTGTTTAGCCAAACACCTGGAAACCGTATAAATAAATAAAGGTTTTATACATTTTGACTAGGCAGATCTTCTTTGAACCTCTATAACTCCAGAAATATTAGAAGCAGAGAGTTGGGGTTGTTATTTACAATATAGTCTAGATCAAAAAAAAACCCAATCTCCATGTACCAAATTTCAGCCAAATCGATTCACTAATTTGGGCTATAATGTAGTTTTAGTGTTATTAAAAAATTTCGATTTTTTGACCCAAAGAGCACTAAATGCGAACGAACTTTGTCTTATTTAAAACCAGAATTTGAAGACATTTCTTGTTTTGGATGGTTAAATGAGAGAATAATTTTAACTTTGGAAATTGGTGTACCAAAACGACACTTTTCGTTGGTCACAATCGGTGGATTTAGTTGAATTTTTGATATGTTGTAGCCCAATCAGTTCTGAATAAAAAATGTTAAGGCCAAACCATATCTTATGACCAGTTTTTCCGTTAGAGGTCGCCAAAATATCGATTTTTCGTTATTTTTCTCCTCGACTTTCAGTCACACTTTTGGTTAGATGCAATCTTTCAAGGATGTACCAGCTTGTCTTCGATTCTAAAGAGTCAGTTTAAGATATTTTGATGGATGACCCATAGGTGACTCGACTGAGAGGGGCGCCGAAATTTTTTTAAAATAATACTAAATATGTATATTTTCGGACTGAAAAAGATGCTCGGAATGACAATCCAGACTTTCACTTCACGTCAATATACAGGTTGTTCTTTTAAAGAAAAAATTGGATATTAAAACGACTGAGTCCTAAATTAAAAATGTTATATCTTTTGAAAAAAAAATTCTGTTTAAAATTCTAAAGCTTCCTGGAGTTCACAGATTTTTGTTAAAAGATTGCGGCTGCTTCTCTTTCTGCTCTCCAAATATATGTCTACACAACCGGCGTTTTGGCACTATTTTACAACTAATGAGATAATTATGTCTAATCTCGCAATAATTATTCAAGCAATTAAAAAGTTAATATTCTGTTTAATATTAATTTTTTTCTTTAAAATAAAGCTCTGTATATTGCCTTGAAGTGAAAGTCTGGATTCTCCCTCCGAGCAACTCCTTTTTCAGTACGGAAAATATGTATAGGGGAAGTTAGGGGAATGATGGCCCCCTAAGCATTTATACTCATGTAATTAATATTTTTGAATAAATCTTTTCGGGATAACGCACAGAGCTGCAAAAACTGGTACTTTTTGATTTAGTTTAATAAAATCTTATGAAAAAACGGAATATTAATTTATAATAATTCGAGAAAAAACAATGGGGTGGCTCCCATTACCCCACTGCAATGGGGTAATTGTGGCAGGGGGCTTCGATTACCCCGTGTGAGTCACTACTCCATCAGGAGGCTTTCTCAGTACGTCGTTTATAAAGTCTAGGCATCTGAAAAGTCTTAATGGGTTTGAAATTTGGAACTTTACGTATAGCTACGGGGTAATAGTGGCCGGCCATTCTAACCCCTAGATCAGTGACCATCATAACCCCAAAAAGCATGATTCCCTTTAACTGATCTTGAACAAAAAGTATTGTTCGCAACAAAACTCACCTTTGGAAGACACTATCACACACGTCCTACACAAGTTCACGAATTTTTTAAGATTTTTTCAACGTGTGATTCACCGACTTTTTGGGCGTTGTAAGGCGGCATGCGCTTACAACAGATTCAGTCTTTTGCATGTTTCTTTTCTACCACTTACATTTATCGTCGTTTGTCTCTGAAATTCCGTCGGGTAATTGAGCTATTCATTCTTAGTTGGTACTACTATATGAAATCCTTAAACGTTGTGACATAAATTAAATATCCGGTGGCCAGCATTACCCCCGTGGCTACCACTCCCCTAACTTCCCCTTGGTACCAAGTACCTGCCTATCTTAAACAAAAATCCGGCGCTCCTCCCGGACGAGTCACCCATGGCATGGGTCATTAAAATGTCTTAAACTAACTCTTTAGAATTGAAGACAATCTGGTATATTCCTTACAGATTAGATAACGAGAAGTGTAACTGAATATTGAGGAGAAAAATATCGAAAAATCGCGATTTTGGCGACCTCTAACGGAAAAACTGGTCATAAGATATGGTTTGGCTTTAACATTTTTTGTTCAGAATTGAATGAATATCAAGAATTCAGCCAAATCCACCTAGACCACTTTTCCATTTAAATCAGCTAAATCTGGGCTGTAACGCGATTTTAAAGTCCGATAAAAATTTCGAATTTTTTAGTTTTTGGTCAAAAGGGCACTGAGAGTGAATGCATCAATGCAAGTAGAATTTGAAGGCCTTTTTTATGGTGGCGTGAAAAATGGGGGTTTATATTTAAATTTTAAAAGTTGATAAAAAAAACGGCAAGAACCAAGATGGCATTTCTGGTAGTACGATTGGCTAAAAAACCTTTTCAGATGTAAGTTGGGTCATGAGATGCCCACGTACCAAATTTCATCCAAATCGGTCTGGTAGTTTTGGCTATGGCGTGTTTACAAACGTACGAACGTACGTACATACACCCAGACACATTTTTAACCTCCCCACTCCACTTCACAATTTAAAAAAAATGGGAGGTTACTGCAATCACTAAAATTTTCGAATTCGAAATAACACCAGATCTTCACGTTTTGAGGTCTTAGGGACCTAAAAAAGTGGTTTTTAAAATGTGTCTGTGTGTATGTTCGTACGTACGTACGTTCGTACGTACGTTTGTACGTACGTTCGTACGTACGCCACAGCCAAAACTACTAGACCGATTTGGCTGAAATTTGGTACGTAGGCATCTCATAACCCAACTTAGATCTGAAAAGCTTTTGGAGCCAATCGTGCAACCGGAAATGCCATTTTGGCACATCAACTTTTAAATTTTAAATGGAAACCCCCACTTTTCACGTCACTATAAGAAAGGCCTTCAAATTCTGCTTCTAAAAATGTATTCACTCTTAGTGCCTTTTTGACAAAAATTGAAATATTCGGGATTGTTAAGGTACTTTAAAAACACGATACAGCCGAAACCTCTGGGTCGATTTGGCTGAAATTTTGTACATGGAGACTGTATTATAACGTCGAAGAGCTGAAACAAGTTTGGAGGCAATCGACCCACGGAAAGTGCCGTTTTGGCACATCAATTTTCAATTTTAAATATACTCCCATTTTACCATCCTAAACAACTTTTTTTAAAATTTATTGCCAGCGTCAGGAAGGCCTTCAAATACTTGTTCTAAGTAAGACAACATTCATTCGCATTTACTGCCCTTTGGGTAGAAAAAATTTAAATTTTGTAATAACACTAAAAACACATTATGGCCCAAACTACTGAATCGATTTGACTGAAATTTGGTACATGGAGATTGGGTGGACCCGTTGAAGACCTGAAAGGCTTTTGGAAGCAATTGGTAAACGGGAAGTGCCATTTAGGCATATCAACTTAAAATTTTAAATACAAGACCTCTTTTTATACGTCGCCATTAGAAAGATGATCAAATTCTGGTTCTAAAAATGTATTCACAGTTTCTGCCACTTCAGTGGAAAATAGAGAAAAAAATTTTTCTCATTAAAAGGGAGCGGGCTGACAGTGGATGACAAAGTGGCAGTTATTGTCAAAAATGTGGCAAAATGTTAACCTTAAAAGGAACATATTGTCAAATGTGATGGGTGCTGTTCGAGGTAATGTCGGTATTTGTCAGAAAATTGCGAAATTATAGCCACAGACGAAAAGCATAAAAAAATGTTTGTTGAATTGACTACTATCTACACAGAATACAAAGACCCACGCGATGGGGAGGTTCCAGCCGCTTCTCTGCTGCATTTTTTAAAACTATTTTTTATTGGGTTCCTGAGACCCCAAAACGTGAAAATCTGGTTTTATCTCAAATTCAAAAATTTTAGTGAGTGCAGTAACCTCCCTTTTTAACTTCTACTCTCCGCGGAGCAGTTACTGGAACAGATCGCGAAATTCAAAAAAATCGACTCGCCAAAAACATGAAATCTTTATGTTTTAGGACAATGGGAATCCAAAAATGTAGTTTTTGAAAAAATGTCTGTGTGTCTGTAAACACGCTACAGCTCAAACTACTGGACCGATCTCGCTGAAATTTGGAACGTGGACATCTTATGGATTTCGGAAGAGCTGAAAAGGCTTTGGGCTAAATCGGCCCACAGGAGGAGCCATTTTGGCACATCAACTTCAAAAATTTAAATGCAAACCTCCATTTTCCGCGTTACCATACGAATGCTCTTTGAATTCTGCTTCTAAAAATGCATTTGCACTTGTGCCTTTTTGACCTAAAAATGGTCCCGTGAAAAAAAACCTATGCATAACTGTATACTTTTATAGCCGGATTTGATAGCTGTCGAAAACCTTAGTGCCATTTTTTCGAAAAATGCCACGTTGCAAAGAGGCCCTTTTTTAAATTTATGATGAAAAATTTTAGTGCAATTTTTTCGAAAATTGCCATTTTAGGGGTAAAAAGGCTCCTTTTTTAATTTCTCTTTGGAAAAGGGCAAATTATTATTGTTAAATTCGATAGCTGTTGCATTGCCGGATCGAAGACCTTTTTTTGTGTCAGTTTTGGGGTGAAAAACATATTTTGCATTTGCCGCATTCCATCATCGTCCTCACAATTCGAACATGCGTAGCTCTCTCCGACTCGACTGAGGATGTTTATTCAGTCCATAGTCTACGCGTTTATTTCCTTTGATTTTTTCGCGTAGGTGGCTTTTACAGTAATTTTAATTTTATACGAAAACATAATAAGCTACACGGCTTAATTATCAAGGACTCGTTGGGCTGAGATCACCCGGCATAATTTATTGAGAACGTTTACACTTTACAGAAACTTTTCAATGGCCATAATGTATTTGTTGTCTTTTATTAGTTCTCGCAACTATAAATTATACTCCCGTCTGACTCTATACCTCTACCTACTACCTAGGCACCAGCTGTCGACAGATTTTGAAATTGGCGGGAAATGATTGTTCCATATACTCGCCATTACATTGAAAACACCGGAGAGCTGGATTTATATTTTTAAATAATTCTTATGAAAAGGTGGCTTTCGGTGAAGTTGTCTGAATTTTTGATATGTTGTAGCTTTCATGGTTCTGAACCAAACTTATCATTGCGCCAACCTCCAAATATGGACAGTTTTTGTTACAGAGAGTCCAGAAGATAGATTTTGCCATAAGGTTATACACATTTTTGGGTCCGCTGTTTCCTACCCTTCCACACATAATATTCAAATACGCCCAAAAGGCTTCCATATAGACGTATTTATGTTAGTAATATGTGTAAGAAAGTTGCCCCTGGACTTATCATGTGTGGCGCAATGATAACTTTTGTTCAGAATCATAAAAACTACAACATATCAAAAATTCAGACAACTTCACCGAAAGCCACTTGCCATAAGAATCATGCGGGGTTCTTTCTGACTTCTAGGCTTTTGTTTATAATTATTATAGTTGCAATGACCGGTATCAATAAAAGGTGACAAAGGTTTTGCTCATAGTTGTATCCTTTTCTCGTGCACGAAAAACTTATATTTGCATCCTTTATTAATGCAAGTATGAGCATTCTAACACTTTATTCATACCAGCCATTAGCTGCTTAAAGTTAAGTAGAAGTTTCTACCGTCTCCCATGAATCGTGATATGGCCCAAAATCTAACCTATAAATTGTCCACTGAACATGTGTGCCAAATTTCCTCTCGATGCGTTCATTAGTTTGAGCTGCAGCGTGATCACAGACAGACACACACACACACACACAGATAGACATTATTCAAAAACCACTTTTTCGGATTCCCAGGACCCTAAAACGTAAAGATTTGATGTTTTTGGCAATTCAATTTTTCGATCGATTTTATTAACTTGCTGCGCTGAAGCGTAGAAGTTAATAGTGTATAATATGCGCGTTAATAGTTATTTATGATATGTGTTAAAAGTGGTATTTTATTTTGTGAGAAGTTAAGTTTGGGACACGACATTTTTAACACTTATATCAGAAATAACTATAATACGACGATCCAGATCGTCCAGCATTCCAGCTTGAAGCATCGGCTTATTTTACGCATCCCTGCCTCCAAGTACAATATTTGTACGTGTACCGGGCGGCAGGTTTAACAAATTTTTGGTAATAATTTGTGGATCACTTAATATTTTAAACTTGAACTCTCTACTTTGTTTATTGCCGGATAGTATACCCAATAACTTTAAAGGAATCCGGATGTGTCAATTTCTGTAAAACTTTGTTACTGCGTATGTCCAGAGATTCTTACCTCATTTTAGAAGAAGTTATGGAAATAAATGTACCTACCTATACCTATGTACCTATTTTATCATAATTTTACAATCATTGATCTGTGTGGGAAATTATGAGTTAGACAGGATGCAACTGTATGGTTAAAGAGGATGTGGGTAACTTTATGATACTGTTCATAAAAGCCGGTCGGCAAAGAAACCCCAAGTTTGGCGGCGCTTACTTAGCGCGTAAAACATCTTTACCGCATCTTGTAAAATATTTACGACCTTGTTTTAATTATGCACAAGTAATTTCATAATTAACTTGAATTATGCGAAATCTTCGCTTTTATTAAACTATACTTTCTCAGATGTAATTTATCGAAAGCTCCTGGAAAGTTTCAGTGTTATTTGCTGCAGCGACATGTTTAAGAAAACAGATACTCCTCTTCACGAATTTATTACTGGCATGCTTCACATAAGAGACCTTTATGTTCTTAATTCGTGTGATGGATGACGAGGTACCTATGTGTGCATTTTTATGCCGTGCCATTTCCTCTATGAAATATGGGACTCGAGTGCGAAAAGCGCCCGATTGTGGATGAAAAATCATTAATTACAAGGAGAGAAACAATTTTTTGTATGGCGAGATCGATAAATCGCGAGGTCAAATTTTAAGACCGCCGCCATTAACGTTACAAATTCGACCATTCCTCTTCTACAAGTATTAGAGCCGGGTGATTTCGAGTAACTGGAGATATATGAACACCTGTATTTCCAGTCTAATGCCACACGTAGTTCCTCTCCACCTGCCACTGTTCCAACCCAGTCGGAATTACGACCTTCGTTTTGGCCTCCAATCCTTACAAGAGGGTGGAGCGAGATGCTCCTGCATAGTTATGTGACACTTGGAGATATCAGCTCCTGGAAAATATTTAATTAAGATTCGGTTAATGGCGTGAAAATGAATGTTTGCCCTTCAAAGAAAACTGCGCGAATTTCACGCCAGCGACATATATTACTCGGCTTCTATTCTATCAACTTCACCTCGTCCCCATAATTACCCTCATCAGGATTTATGACTTAAATAATCGTTTCTGCAGAGGTCAATATAGTTAAAATAAAGAAGAAAGAAAGAATTTAATTCGAGGATTTCGAGGTCCAATATTAGTTGCCAATTTACGTCAAACCGTCGTAAAAGATTTGAGGATAATAGTTTAATTACTCCATCCATCTGACAATAATCAATTATTTGTCACTGGAGGACGAGGATTATAAAAACATTGTACTGAACTAGGAAGCGGCAGATAATATCGAGCCTGGACGAAGCAGCAGAGCTTTTACGTCAACAGATGTTGGCAGTCGCGCGCCCCGCTATGATTTACTACGCCTTCTGATTACAATTTGATGATTGTTCCTCTCGACGCTCTTCATGCAACATTATACGCGCTCAACTTAAGAAAAGTGGCCGAGATACTAATGGCGGAGACGACTTTTCTCATCAAAACTTAAAATATGCCAATGAGACGACACCTCCGCCGTAAAGGGAAATAAAATTTTTGTGACTGATTTTTGACCGAATATGTGGTAGGACTTAAAAAAACTCTTCCGATCTAGTAGGTATCTAGTAGCCCTTGCCGCAAGAGTCGTAGGCCTAGGCTGTTGAGATTATGGTTACTTATCTATCACTCAATACGAAAGCACGGCAGGGCATAGGCTACTATAAGAATTTCTTATCGCACGTTTCCACTACTAGCAGTTTTTCATATTTGTACAATAATGTTGTTTTTTGGCGAGAAATCGGAACATTGTACAAATTTTAACAGTCGTTGTAGTTTTAGCAATAAATTGTTACGCAACATGTGTTTGGAATCTGTGAAACTCTACTTGGTTCAATGAGAATTTTCTCCAAGCACAGCAAACGCAGAATTTCCGCCCTATTGCTCCGAAGAGGTAAGAAAAAGGTTTTGAAAAACCAGAAATATCCAGACAGGCATGGAACATTAAAAAATAAAAGAAATGTGACCCAAATTAACGACAGTCCAGAAGGTGTTACAATAGCATAGAATATACTGAAGAAATAACGAGCGTAGGCATCTTCAATGATTCACCAATGATGCCCTCTTAATATTATGACAATACATAACGTTTACCATGGTGAATTCTGCGGCCTTCACATTCGTTTTAGCTCTAGATATGTCTTACAGCCCTCTCATACGTTATCAACTTTTCATATCTAAGAAATGTTGAGGTCTAGAAAGTTGGCCAATGGTAACAATCATTCAGGAAGACGTGCTCTACAACATTGTATATTATTCTCAAAAAAATTTGACCCAAACCCAATTTCCATAAAAGTACGGCTCCTCTGATGCTTGACCTACCTACAACCGGAAGATACTAATTGAACGCAAAGACATTCTTTACCTGTAGATAACCCTCACGATTCCTTTATCATGAAGCATATACTACTAGATGCCAATTCATCCTAATTGGAAAAGCCCACTTCAATATATGAACAAACATCTACAGGTATACACATCGCATTGATATAGATCTTCCGTTGGCTTTTCCTTCTTATCCTTCATTTCTCCTCGTAGTTGTTTCATCTCATCTTTGTTGCCAATTCAGAGATGTGCGTTTACGTGTAAACAATAATTGTTTACGTTTACATGTAAACAATGTAAACTATTTTAAAATCGTGATAAAGAGCAACAACGCCCTCTACCGAATAAAAGAACAAGCCCAATGAGCACAAGATTTAGCAGAAAACGCTCCACGGCGTAAAATTCTGAAATCAAGCCCGGGACACTCAAATTACCATTGTAATTTTAAATGTAAACAATGTAAACAAGTATTTAAGGTTAGATTTACTTAACCTAAAATGTTGACTTTTCAAGTTTCAAGTCGTGAATGCAAAATGGCAGGGTGCCCTAGTAGTTCGAAAAGTACCTATAGGTTCAAATTGATTGCAAAAGGGCGACAATATCATGCAAAGTGCCTTGTTTGCAATAAACAGTTAAGCAATTCCGCGGAATCTCGGCTAAAATCGCACCGGTAAGTTAATCTACTGCAATTAATTTTACAACGCAACTCTATCTGTTATAATATTTCTATGGAATAACAAGTAACTGCAAATATTTATTTTATCAGAAATGTCTGCAAGGCTGATAATATTGTGAGAGAAACCGAGGCAAAGGCAATAATTTGTGTTAACACTGTAGTAAAGCTCAGAATTATAATAATTTACCTGCGTTATCTAGTTGTTTACATTGTTAACATTGTTAACATTGTTTACATTGTTTACGCGCAAAATTTGAAGTAAACAATTCTAATTATTTACACGTAAACAATTCTAATTATTTACACGTAAACAATTCAATTGTTTACTTTACATTGTTTACACGCCCATCTCTGGTTGCCATTTAAATCAGTTTTTATGACCTTAATGTCATCGTTCTGAATTCTCTTTAACATATTCTTAATTTTCTCCATGAGGTCATGGTTAAGGTACACGCGCACTTATTCGCATCGGATGAATCCGATCGAATCGTATTTTTGTTAGTCATGTTTTTCAAATGTGACAGAAACATCATATGCGTCAATTCGGATTTTTTTACGGTGTCTATCATCTCATCCCAACGATCAACTCATCCCACGTAATAACTCAACCCAGAAGCCATCTCATCCCAACAATAACCAACTCATCCCACATGCCATTTCATTCCAAGCCTTAATTCATCCCAGGAGACAGCTCATCCCAAAACAATTCATACCAATAGACAACCAGGGTTGGCAGAAGTTAAAACCGACTTGGGTTTTTGGGTGGGTTTTTGACACAAAAACCCAGACCTCAAAACACAAAAACCCACCCACACAAAAACCCACAGACAAAAACCCAACTTTTTGAAATGAAAATCACAATGAGCCTAAAGCATCAGTAAAATCAAGAGAGAGAAACACCTTGTACAATGCACAATAGTAAAGATGGATCAAAAATTTTCCAATCTAATACCCGTGACCACCCGTGGCGTAGGGCGTAGGCTGCGGAAATTATATGATAACGTCACTTTCAGATTTCGCTACTTGGAATAATAATTTCATCATTCTACGTCCTACGTCTCTTACGGCAAAGCATACGTTATATTAACAAGGCAAGGATGCGGCAAGGGATACAGATCGGAAAAGTTTTTGTTGACAGGATACTATCATTTACCGTCAAAACAATTAATTTCTCCTAGCGTCCTTCGAGTAAGACCCATTACTGAATGAATACTGATTGCAAAAATTATAATAAAGCCCCTTAAATACTTACTTTATTCTTAATTATTTCTAGACAGCCAGTAAATAGGGTTAGGTTAGGTATTAGATGTGCTGTGTGTGTGTCAAACATGTCATTATCAATTAAAAAAGTGTCAAAACTGTCAAAATTACAACAAAAACCCAAAAACCCGCACAAAAACACAAAAACCCATACACAAAAACCCATGAGGCTGACACAAAAACCCGGGTTTTTGCCAACCCTGTAAGACAACTCATCCCAGATCGCAACTTATCCCAGACCAAGTCATCGCGACAGACAACTCATTTCAGGCTAACTCATCCCAACGGACAACTCATCCCAACGGACAACTCATCCCAGCGGACAACTCATTCCAAAGGACAACTCATCCCAATGTATAACTCATCCCAGCGCACAACTCATCCCAACGGAGAACTCAACCCAACCCCATCATACTCCCCCATATCAAATCATCCCAACACCAACAAGTCACCCCAAAAGGTGCAACCCCTCTTAGACTACGACATGTGATCGTAAAAGCCAAAACCCGTCACAAATTCGGTTATTTCCCAAGATCCTTCTTTTCAACTTCCAAGTATTTGATCCTCAAATTCTGTTCACCTTCCTCGACACTTAAAAATTACGCGTACGCTTTTTCAACTTCCATTCAGGTCTGTCAGGTAAAATTTTTGTTAGTAATATTATTTATAAAATTCTGTACGTTTATCTGAACACTTAACAGTACGCGCACGCTTTTTCGACCTTCTTCCGGGTTCATGTCAGGTAAAGTTTTTTTTAGTAAATTCTGTCGCCTGGAATGAGCTGCCTTTTGGGATGAGTTGTCCGTTAGGATAAGTTGTCCCATAAGAAGAGTTGTCCATTGGGATGAGTTGTCCTAAGATGAGTTATCTTCTGGGATGAATTGTCCGTTGGGATGAGGAGGCCCGCGATGACTTGGTCTGCGATGAGTTGGCCTGGGACGAGTTGTCCTGAGAAGAGTTGTCCGTTGGGATGAGGTGACCTGGGATGAGCTGTGTTTTGGGATGAAGTGTGACGTGGGACGAGTTGGTTATTGGGATGATTTGTCTCCTGGGATGAGTTGTGACCTGGAACTGGGATGAGATGACACTAAACTCTTTTTTTTACATGGGGAACAAAAATTCGATCCGTTCGATACGAATAAGTACGCGCGCAACCTAGGCTCCTTTTCTCGGCTGTCGGGTGGTGATAGTCGTTCGAAAAATAAAGCGAAAAACAAGAATAAAGTTTTTTTCAAGTCAACCCCGCTTTCAAATAAAACGCTATCAAACATTAACCACAAAACATTAGCCCCAAATTTTGATAACCACTACTTACTGCTTATTCGCCCCACCAAGCACACTACTCACCCAGGTGACATCGTGTATAAGTACCTACTATTGAGGTATGATGCTTTTACTTAAACTAAAATCAAAAACACAACAACCGTAAGCACCCAGCGCCCAGTTGGTATTCTGGAAGGTGTTGGTCGTGAAATATTTACAATCTAATGATTACAAAATAATATTTCACGACAATACATTTACAGCATATTTACATTTACAGTATATTAACTCCGCGCCGCGCGTCGCGCTTATCAGAGCCTATACAAGATTTTAGGTTTTGTTAGGAGAATAAGCACGCCATTTTACGAATAAAGGCCGGTTTTCAAATTCGAATTTAGGGGAGGTTCACTTGAGTTAGGTTCAGTTGCTACCTACCGGTTGGTAAGAAATTGAGAGCTGAGCTCAGTGGTCGGAAGTAACGTGTTACCGGTGACGCGTTACTTTCTGAGTAACTTTTAACGGTAACGCGTTATTTAAACAGAGAAAAGTAACTTAACGTTAACGCGTTATCTATTTTCGGAATAACGAGTAACGAGATTCGCGTTACTTTTTTCGTTGCCACAAAATAGAATCAGACTCGGCTATTCCTACTTTGCTTTCCCACAATTAGCGGCTTTTAGTTCTTGGAAAATTGTATGGGTCTGATTATTAAATATCTTCTTGAAATTAATATAGGACTTAAATTAACTGTACCTATTTGTCAATGACATAGACCTAATTCTTTCGAGTTAGTTAGTTAGTAAGCTGGAAGACAAAGAAAAATGTTTAAATTTCAAACTCTATAAATCTTAATTTGCTGCACAATTAACACAATTTCGACAATTTTCTAATAAAAATTCATTTTTTATAAAGTTCAGTATGGCATTAGCGCGTCTGTAGAAAGACTGTTTAGTAGGTAGAGCCACTGAAGTTTTTTGTCAAATAAGCGTCATGCACTGATATCAAAATTTTGAAATACAACTGCTGCTAAAGTTGAATTATGTTCATACAGTCCCCCCCTGTTTACTATATTCTAATGATTAAATATTGTAAATAAAATGTTATATCCAACTAACTACACATCAAGTGTACGCTCGTCTTTTTTTTTATGAATGCTGGTAATTATGTTTCAAAGTCAGAAAGTTAACAGAAAATGTATTTTCCTCTATTTCTAGTACCGATTATGTAGGTAACGATAACGGTAGGTAACGCGTTACTTTTTTCTGCAATAACGAGTAACGGTAACTCAGTCACTTTTCAAAAGTAACGTTCCAATTACTGCCTGAACTCGATTGGTCTATATTCCTTAGGTCCAATTCTCGAATCGGACGAAAGGTTTCGTATGCGGAATCACTAAGTAACGCGCAATCTGATTGGCGGCTGCCTAGCAACGCCGCATGCGGAACAGTTCGAACGATTCGAGAATTCGACCCCAGGCCCAAACGGCGCATGCGTCAATTCTGTGTAGTTATCAGTGATGCGCGCGTAGACAATTAATTGTCTACACGTAGACTATTCGAATTGTCTACACAAGATTTGTCTACACTGAATAGGCCCCATACCGCCCTTTTTCGTGGACGACCCCGAGATGCCATTATTTTGCTTTATCGTGTGATTCGTGTGTAAAGACATTGGAAAGACTGCGACCGGCAAGGATTCTAACCTAAACATAACCTCAAAAAGAATTGTCTACTATTGTCTACATTTGTCTACAATTCTCGACATTTGTCTACATAAAATGTAGATAATAATTGTCTACATGCAATTAATTGCTCATCACTGGTAGATATATGACAACCGCAACGCATGTAATTTAATATGAAAATCAGTTGCGTTATAAATGATCATTTATATAGAAAAAGTGATGCTCATTTAATACTGTGTACAAATTTTCCGAATAAGCTTTGGGTTTTTCATGGACCTGTTGGTGTAAAATAAAAAGGGGCGGAAATTGAGAATATCCAGTGCGACTCTAGGGCCGGTTTATCGATGCTCAGTTAATAAAAGAATAGAAATAGGTAAAGCACGGTCACTTTTCTTGAGTTGCCTAATAAAGAAAGGGATGTCACGGGCGAGTTCTCCAGTGGTCAGTGATTCTCAAACAAAAGCCCCGTGTTTCAATATTATTTAGTCTGAAGGAAAGTCAGAATTCTACAAAGATATTTTGTCTTATTTTATCGAGTTCCAGCATCCATTTTTAACCTCCCCACTCCACTTCACCATTTAAAAAAAGGGAGGTTACTGCAATCACTAAAATTTTCGAATTCGAGATAAGACCGGATCTATACGTTTTGAGGTCTCAGGAACCCAAAAAAGTGGTTTTTAAAATGTGTCTGTATGTATGTACGTACGTTCGTACGTACGTACGTTCGTACGTTCGTAAACACGCCACAGCCCAAACTACTCGACCGATTTGGCTGAAATTTGGTACGTGTGCATGTGATAACCCAACTTAGATCTGAAAAGCTTTTGGAGCCAATCGTGCAACCAGAAGTGCCATTTTGGCACATCAACTTTTAAATTTTAAATATAAACCCCCATTTTTCACGTCACCATAAGAAAGACCTTCAAATTCTGCGTCTAAAAATGTATTCATTCTTAGTGCCCTTTTGACCAAAAATTAAAAAAAAATTGATTTTTTTCGGACTTTAAAATCGCGGTACAGCCCAAGCCCCTCAACCGATTGGTCTGAAATTTTGCACATGGGGATTGTATTACACGTCGAAGAGTTGAACAAATTTTGGATTCAATCGGCCCACGGAAAGTGCCGTTTTGGCACACCAATTTCGAAACTTAAAATTATTCTCTCATTCACCCATCAAAAACAACTTTTTGAAAGATTTATTGTTATCATCAGAAAGGTCTTCAAATTCTGGTTTTAAATGAGATAAAATTTATTCGCATTTGGTACCCTTTGGGTAGAAAAATCGAAATTTTGTAATAACACTGAAACCACGTTATAGCCCAAACCAGGGGCGGATGGGACAGGCGGGAGAACGGGAATTTTCCCGGTGGGCCGCGGCTTTTTGGACCGCTTGGGCCGACATTTTCAAACAGTGGCGTAGTATGGCGGTTTCAGGGTGTTTCAAAGACACGGGTTTGGGCAGCTTTGAGGACCCGTTGTGTATTCTAAGTGCTTGGAAAATGCGTGACCTTGAAAGTTTTAAAAAATTTCGCCTGCGGCGCCAATTCAATTTTCTTTCTTAACAATTTTTCTTGTCTTTATTTTTGAAAGTTGGCAACCAGGGGCCCGTAAATGATTTGGAACACAGGTCCTCGCAGATCTCATTAGGACACTGTTTTCAAAAATGTTGATTATCGGGGGGGGGGCTGCCCCCTCGTAAAATAAAGTGGGCCGCCTCAAAAGTTTTCCCGGGCCGCTTTACTTGAGCCGATCCGCCCCTGGCCCAAACTACTGGATCGATTTGTCCGAAATTTGGTACATGGAGGTTAGGTAACCCATTGAAGAGCTGAAAGGCTTTTGGGAGCAATTGGTCCACGGGAAGTGCCATTTAGGCATATCAACTTTAAAATCTTAAACACAAGTCACGGAAATCAAAGACCCATGCGTTGGGGAGGTTCCAGCCGCTTCTCTGCTGCCTTTTTCTAACTATTACTATTTCAGAGTGTATTTCAGAGAGCGAGATGAATTGCAACAAGTGTACGATCTAATCAGAATTTCGACTAATAAAAGGGAGAGATCAGAAATTGTTCTCGATTGTCAATCGGACTGTAACATTTCCCGGAAAAGGATAACCAATCCAGTTTTTGCTGAGACTTTAGCAATGTAGACAGTGCATTCGGGTTTCATCAAATATTTAGCCAAGTTCAAAATGCTAATAATGTTATTTTAATTTAAGTAATTTCACTCAATGCAAACTTTTAAAATTGAAACGAGATTCAATTTCGCGATACTGGTTGCAAGTTGGTAAGGTGGTGTAGTCAATCGCGGCGTCTAAAAGACCATGCCGTTAGGGCAAGCCATGCGGAAACCAATAACATCGGCGCCGCGCAAAAGAGACGCACATAACTGAAAGTTCAGAGCAGACGGAGAGAGTGTACGTCAAGAATGACTGCGTAGCATCTGTGCAGATTCCCAATAATGTGCAGCAGTCGGGGCGAAATCATATTAAAATACCTATTGTACCCTGAGGTGTATTTGGTAGCCACATACCTGCTCGATGCTCGCCGATTCGAAATCGATAAACCACTCGCGGTCATCTAGTTATCCGGTATTTCGGCCTTTTGTTGACATTTAACTGAACAGTTATCATTGATATAATGATCTGGGTGATTTTAACGCGATAAACCATCGGAAAAGCATTAGGATCTCTGTCGTTGCCTATTTACTTCACCATTATTTCCTAAGCGTATTCATACTCATAATATGACTTTAAAGCGTACAATTGATCCATTTATGTCAGAATACCAAACCCAATTTCAACCCTGATAAATGAACTATACGTACTGGCGTTTGCGTGGTTGTGCATTCGGCGGATTAAAACCTGTACCTTTTTGCATATACCGAACAAATAATGTAGTCGTCACGTGGCCTAACGGAAATCACCTTCCATCACAGCTGCATTCAAATTTCGCAATTTCCGATCTGAATCGTGCTTGTAATTCCCTCGCTTAAGTGTCTTTAATGTATTTATATCGCAATTTGCGGCTTCTCCACATCGAGATCGAGAACCTCGCTTACCATACTTACGTTATTATTTTATTTATATTTCTTCATTTCCTCTCTCGACGTTCGACGGAGCATTAAACCACTTATCAACGGTATTAAACGACAATTTCTTTTAATTTCAAGGACCAGTTTTCATAAGGAATTTTCAATTAAATGTCTTTTAAAAGGAAATCATATTTAAGCTTTTCATGCTGCTTTCTGATGCTGCCAATTTTACTGGAAATTCTAAATAGCTAGTTGGTATTTTACGGGAACCAAAGTTTAAGGGTTGAGAAAGTCATGGTGATTCATCAGCTGCGTAGGTAAGAATGTAATAGTAATTTACAGTACAAGTCCGTTAGGATAGCCTTTACGGAGTTTGTGAGACGAGCTCGTTAGAGCGAGTCGAATAATACTGGCAAGGCAGTAAAGGCCTTAACGGACGTGTACGTACTGTTCAACAGTTTTTGTAATATCTCTATGCTTCGTTCATATTTATCTTGTTGAAAATCTTTTTTGCCGTAAAAAAAAATTGAATGATTTAGAGTGCGCTTGACGTTGTCAGTGTCACGCGTTGTTTGTAATTTCCAATTTTGTATTTGTTCAACGTTTGTTTGCCTCTGAAAATAGTTTGAAACGAATTGAATCAAAAGTAATTGCGATGAAGATATTCATGAAGATAGGTATCATGATGGCCGGAGAAGAAGCCAGCTCTTTACGGCCGCTCTTTACGGCCTGCGTCCTTTAATAGGTTGTTTCCATAGTACTAAACAGTCCTCAAAGTAACCTTTAACAACTAGATATTACAAACTAGTTATTTACGTAAAGAGTATGGAAAGTGATCTTTCCTGGACGAATAGCCTGCGAGTCCAGGAAAGACACTTTACATGTGAGTTATACGTATTAATTTTTTTAGGTGCTCGCAATATATTTTCTGTGCGAAATTAAATATTTTAATTCAAATTATCTAAACTGAAAAATGTGAGGGGCCTAGTAAAAATTAACACGATAACAAAATCCATAATATTCCGGTGAAACTTCACTTTCTAGAATATTCCGGTGTTCCACTTTCCCGGACTTCGACTTTAGTTGATTTTTCGGTCCTAAAATTGATCGGAAAAATTAATTTTTCACTTTCCCGGACTGAAAGGCCACTTTCCGGTCATAAAATTGACCAGAAAGGTTAACTTTCCGGTCGAGCGTTTAAAAACTAGTTTACCATCTCCACTCATCATCAGACAGTATGTCATTGCAACAATCTGGTGTTTCTTTTTTTATTTTATTAAATAATAAAATGAAAAAAGACAGCCAGCAAAGCGACTGGCAATTGCCCTTTTGATTCGCGTAGTTGAACAGTAGAATTGATCATACAATAGATGTAGCAGATGCTCGTCCGCTCGCTCTCTATCGCTCGCCCGTCTTGTGTGTCCGTCGCGTCGGATAACTTGAGAACGGACTGAGAGATCGAGCTGAAACTCTTTCTCCAAGTACTCCACTGGTTTGTTTTTGGGCCATATCGGACCAAAGAGTAAATTAGGGCCAAAAAAGAAAAACCGAAAAAGGATTAATTGCATAACTCGAGAGCTAGTGGAAGTAGGTATATCTTACTGAAACTTGGTAATGCATGTTCGAGCCTCAAGTCTATTGAAAATGAAGGGTATTAATTTTGTATGAAATTTAGGGGATGAAAACCACAAAAAATTGATAACTCTGCAGGGTTTGCGTCAGTTATGTATGTATGTGTAGTGATGCATACACATATTTCATTTAAATTTTGCGTGAGATGCTTTTTCCGTAAATTCAGACAGATGTGTAAAAAATTAGGGAACGCAACTCGAAATTTCACTAATACAATATTGATTGAAAACCACCTCATTCGATAAACTTCACCAATGGTTCTATGTAGTCCTGTAGATGAATGTCACCATAAATTTTTTATCTACCGGTCGTCTCGATTTAATATAGTTGTGTCTCCGCATTCTCACAGTTGTCCTAACAAGGGCAATTAATTGAACGTAGCAAAATGTTCATCAAAAAGAAATAGAGAGGGGCCCATTTCCTTCCAGACAATTTTTTTGTGATTTGTTGTTTGAATGGGGTGAGTTGTGGGGGTGAAATTTTTTGGCTCAATTATCCTCTTTAGGTTGTAGATGGATCAAGGGCTAATATTTCGTCTACGCCAATTTTTTGTGGTTTAATTTGTTGAACTGGGAGTGAAATTTTTTACTTAATATCTTTAGCTTGTTTGTTATATCTTGCTGTGGTGGTTGAAGTGTGTGGGGGTGAAATTTTTTGCATTAAATTGATCTCTTCAGGTGATAAGTACTTCAAGGGTTAAATTTCCTCCATGCTGGAGGTTGAAGGGGTGAGTTGTGTGGAGTTAAAAGTATTTAGGTAGGTAAATTCATAGTCTTGTTCCACGGACGCGTTTCGGACTGTTACTTCACCTTTAGCTACAAAAAAAAATAAGTATGTAACACAAAATACAAAATAGTTGTCTGAAAATAAGAAAAAAACGTATGGGTCAAAGAAAAATAAAATCTTTGGGTCGCACTGTAAATTCATCAAAAGGCGCTCATATACAGTGTGTCTCATTTTAACTGGAACCACCCAAATAGTTCGGTTAATATTGAGCAAATTAATTCGCTTTTTTTTCTTCATGTAGAGCTTCAAAATTTGCATCTGTGTAATTCTTCACTTTTTTGTATCCCGAAGTCTTAGCCCACTGACAAAAACAGCAAAATCGTATTAGGCATTTTTTTATCGAAAAGTTTTATTAAGAAAAGTTGCTGAGACTCCAAATGAGTACGTGCGGAATGCGGAGTTTCAAAATAAAAATGTTGAATTTCTGGAGGAAAAAGTGAGAAATATCGAAAACTTCATTATTTTTACAACAAAAGGGTTGTTGTGTAATTAAAAACAATTTAAATGAGTGTTTGACAGTTGCAGTTAGCTATGGCTGGGCAAAAAGTAACAATCGCAAAAAACTTGGAATTATTAAAATTATTACCTATTTATTAGCTTATAATTTTATTACACAGCAACCCTTTTGTTGCAAAAATATTGAAGCTTTCGATATTTTTCAATTTTTACCTCCAGAAATTCAACATTTTTATTTTAGCCTGAAAGTTCGGATTTACCCATTTAGAGTCATTCTGGGCAACTTTTCTTAATAAACTTTTTCGCTAAAAAAATGCCTAATACGATTTCGCTATGTTTGGGCTCTTTAATTAATCGCAGTTAGCTGAGATTTCGGGATAAGAAAAAGGTGAAGTATTACACAGATGCTGATTCTGGAGCTCTACATGCGCAAAAAAAGAGCGAGTTGATTTGCTCAATATTAACCGAAATATTTGGGTGGTTCCAGTTAAAATGAGACACACTATACAATGATTAATGTTGATTACATTTTTGAAAACAGTTTTTTTTTCGTGTATCCGACGGTTTTAAAATTCAATATGGCGGCCATAAAAAATTAAAAGTTGGGTGTCGTTGCCTAAAATCTGTCAAAAGTGTCATTAAAATGGCATCAGTCGTAATAAAGATATGAATTTTTCTTTAAAATTAAGATATTGGGGAAGATATAGTGCCACTTTTCTCTAATTTAACCGAGTCCGTATAATTTACCGTTTAGGAGGTGGTGACCAGTGAAATAGGAACCACTCTGTATAGGTACTTCCGAGGGCACTTCATACTCCTCTTCATACAAAAATAATTAATAAAAATGTTTATCACAGACGTGTAGAGTTCGTTCTTTTATTTTTGCTATATTTTGATAACCTTTTTCACCGAAAAATATTGTCAAGGCGCTTGCGCCGCGAATTCGTTTCTAAAAATTCGCCTTGGACAAACTGCTGACTCTTTGAGCGCGATAATAGGATATTAAATAGTATATTAAAAAACACGTTTCATAAGGCCAAATATTATCGCACGAGGATGTTTGGAAAACGCGGGCGAAAAGCCCGAGTTTTACAAAATCCGAGTGCGATAAGAGCCTTATGAAACACGTTTTTTATACAATTTTTTCTATTTCGGTTACCCAAACCCGTTAAAAAAAATTGGTTTTCCATTTTCATAAACAGGTCAATGTTCGCTTGACAGTTGGCGATTGTTGGACACAATCGTTGTTTAGGTTATGATGTAAACAAAAGCCGTGCTCTAATAGAGCACATTAGAGAACGCGTTTGGGTGCTATATAAAGTGTTCATTAGGAAACCGAAATAGAAAATAGTATATTAAAAAACACGTTTCATAAGGCCAAATATTATCGCACGAGGATGTTTGGACAACGAGGGCGAAAAGCCCGAGTTTTTACAAAATCCGAGTGCGTTAAGAGCCTTATGGAACACGTTTTTTATACAATTTTTTCTATTTCGGATACCCATAACCTGTTAGAAAAAAATTGGTTCTCCATTTTCATAGACAGGTCAATGTTCGCTTGACAGTTGGCGATTGTTGGACACAATCGTTGTCTAGGTTACGATGTACACAAAAGCCGTGCTCTAACAGAGCTCATTAGAGAACGCGTTTGGGTGCTATAAAGTGTTCATTAGGAAACCGAAATAGAAAAAAACACTTTTCATAAGGCCAATTCGCACGAGGATGTTTGGACAAAGAGGTCGAAAAGCCCGAGTTTTACAAAATCCGAGTGCCTTAAAAGGCTAATGAAACACGTTTTTCTATTTCGGATGCTCAGCTTGTTAATATTTTTAAGAAAAATTCAGATTGTCATTTTCAAAAGCAGGCTTGGTAGTTAATTCGATTGTTAGACACAATAGTTGTCTAGGTTACAATGTAAACAAAAGCCGTATGTCCCAGTAGAGTACATTAGAGAACGCGTTTGGGAGCTATAATAGTTATTTACGATATAAGTGGGATATGCACATTATTAACGCACGTATTGTGAAGAATTGCCCCACGAGCCCGTAGGCCGAGATGGGGCAATCACAATGGAGTATCCCACGAATACCGTACAAAATTTTATCTACGACCGTTAACATTCTCTTGAAAAAACCCCACTGACCAAATATTAAATGAATCAAAGATGAGAGGGCGATGAGCGAGCCTTAGCTACCACTTAGTTACCGAATAACAACAAACTAAAATTCTAAAGTTTTCGGCTGTAGTCCTATAAAAGTTCTATTTTGCTTCAAAAATGGATATAGGTACCAAGCTGTTCTTCCGAACAACAAGGCCAAATCAGATTGCCCTTTAACATCGAAGAAGAAGCAGAAAACGTAATTTCGGGAATTGTCCCGGAAAAATCTCGGGCTAAATACGAACTGGCCTTTAAAAGCTACGAGCAGTGGTGCAAGTCCAAGAACATAAAGGATACCACAAACGAAAAGGCATTGCTTGTATATTTTGAGGAGCTGAGTAAAAGCCAGAAGCCTTCGTCCCTTTGGTGCTATTACTCGATGCTGAAGACGGAAATTTCAATCAAGAAGCGCGTTGACTTAAAAAATACGTCAATCTCATAGCCTTGCTGAAGAATAAAGGAAAGGGTTGTAAACCTAGGAAGTCTAGAGTTCTGAACAGGGAGGATACTGTTAAATTCTTGGAGACAGCAGGGAATGAGAAATATTTAAGCATCAAGGTTGGTAATTTATAACGAAATGATTTTTTTCTTTAATTTCAATTGATCTTCAGATTGTTTTAATTTTTGGTTTGGCGGGTGGATGCAGAAGGGAAGAGTTAACATATCTGAAGACAAATAATGTGACAGACGAAGGCGCATGCTTTAGGGTCGTAATTCCTGATAACAAAACTAATAAAGCCAGAGAATTTTTTATAACGACTGGAAATATTGATGGTATTAATTTGGTTGAGACTGTTAGGAATTACGTGGAACTTCGACCTAAAAATTGTTCCAATGTACGTTTTTTCCTGACATATAGAAATGGTAGATGCACAAATCAGCCTATTGGAATCAACACAATAGGAAGTATGCCGAAAATAATTGCGGAATTTTTGGGACTGCCCATGGCCGTCTCTAGTTCCAGGCCATGTCCTAACCATTTGGCAACGTGGCGAGAGGAGATTTACTGTCAATTTGACAAATTGTCTCTGATTGTCATTGATTGTCATTAAAGTGAAACTTTTGCGAAAAAAGACCAAAAATAGTGGAATCTTTACCAATTTCAAATGATTAACATACTGAAAATGAATATTTTGAAGAAAGTATGTAAGATATGTGGTATTTAGTAAATTTATAGTGATAAATTTTGATTACAGACCCATTTAAATACTATGCGGCGTACAAGAGGGTTTTGCAAAAAAAGATTTCGCCGTGTTTGAATTAAACACACTGGAATTGAGCTTTTATGATTAGGAAGTTTAAAAAACCTGAAAACCACTTTGACTGGATGGATAAACCACATTTAAGATTTAAGACAAGACTTATTTCATCGTTACACCGATGGTAAAAGGCAGGAATTGGACCATTTTCATCTGTAGAATTTTGTGTAAAGTTGACACAATATCGTACTCTGCCGCAATCAAACTGCTAAACGAAGATTATCAATTGAAATTGATACCTAATGATTATTATTTTGTGCAGTTGTAAAATCTATTCCTCAGTCCAACTTTATGTTGCTCATTAATAGAACCGTAAGACTTTCCTAAACTCTAATAAGGCGCCCAAGCGTTCAAAAATAAAAATTTAACATTATATTGTCTTTATTTCTATACAAAACAAACTACGTATTATATTCTCAATGAACAAATAATTCTGCGTAAATGTCAAGTTTCAATCATCTCTAAATTATAAAACGTGGAGGACTAGCAGTTCCTTCAAAGGTAATTGTTTAAGGCCCATCAGATGCTTAGAAATCATGCAAGCTGCAATCTCGATTGAATTTGCTTTGTGTTGAAAAGGATTTTGTAAAAAAATTCTTTTTCTGGGTCAAAAACTAAAGTGTCTCCACATTATACGTCGGCACTAAAACATGGAGGACTCGCAGTTGCTTCCAAGGGAGTTGTTTGAGACCCAGATGCTTAGAAATAACCCAAGCTGCAATCTCGATAAAATTTGAAGAGTTTTGCAAAAAAATGTCTTTCTCTGGACCTAGAAGCAGATTTTGTCATTTTAAACTTACTTACAGGGTACAACTTACAGGCTTTCTCAAAGTATTGAATTTCAATTCCTTAATCATTCGAAATTGATAAAAATACAATTATTTTTGGTAATTTTTGCAAATGTTTCACTTCAATGACAATCTATGACAAACTGTCAAACTGACGCTAAATCTCCACCGGCCGCGTTGCCAAATGGTTAAGGACATGGCCTGGAACTAGAGACGGCCATGGACTGCCTGATGCAAAAGAATTTACTGGTCATTGTTTTCGCCGCACTTCCACTACAATTTTGGCGAATGCGGGAGCAGACCTTCGGGACATAAAAAGGCATGGTGGTTGGAGATCTGACTCTGTTGCAGAAGGTTATATAGATACTTCCGCCGAGAATAAGAAGAAAATTGCAATTCAGAGTTTGGGGGAAAATGGAGCAATCACATCCAAAAAATCTGATGTCTCCGTCTCCGTAACCAACTCCAGCTGCACTAGTACGCAAGTGAAAACACCTAGTGCCAACGATGGCATTAATCTTTACAACTGTTCAAATTGTGTTATCAATGTTTATAAAAAATAAATAATTATCAATTCTCTGGCATTTATAAGCACGAGTGCGGTAATCATTTCATTACCGCACTCATTGGGATAACTAGATCATTACCTAACTAAAATGAGTGCATTAATATATGAATTATCCCAAAGTCGTAGATAAAGTGTTCATTATTAAACCGAAATAGAAAAAAGTGTTTGGTGAGATGCAGATGGTGATTTCGATGAAAAGTCTTTCGGACAAACAGCTAGGGGAAAGTGGTCTAAAATGATCCTAGGAGGTGAAATGATCCCCCCCTTTCAAATAAATATGAGTGGTGCCATCTTACAAAATTGTTGTAAAAGTTGATCTGCGTCGGTAAGGTGACTTTCTAGCTATGACAGATTATGCGCCCAATTATTTTTGACTGAATTCTTCACGTTTTTTTAAATTTTGCAGGTCTGAACTAAGGTAGGTGCTATTTCAACCAGCTTTAGATATTTTATTTAACATCTAAGAAAAATTTCAAATGTAGAGCTGAACGTAGCGGATATCAAAGTGTCAGGTTAGAACATTTTGCAAAAGTTTCCCTTATATGTTTTGTTAACATAAAACCTATGTACTGTTCATGCACTTGGGGCAAAACGATCCCCAAATGTTTGGGGTAAAATGATCCCAACTTTTTTCGTTCTTTGTATTTTAATATTAAAATTACTATAAATAGGTTTTTTTTCCAATCAAAGTGTCACATAATTTAATCATTTGTGTGAAAAAAACTACCAGATAAGAGTGATATGCGTATAACACCTTAGAAGCCGTTCAACAAAGAAATGTTACCAATTAAACCAGCAAGTAAGGAGTTTTTGGTTCCACTGATGGTGCTAAAGCGGTGAGTCAAGGGCACAGACAAATTTTATAAAGTTTTACAATAGTTAAATACGTATTATAGAGCAGGGATCATTTTACCTCAGCCCCATGTCTAAAATGATCCCTTTGCATGCTCGTGGTACAAATTTTTTTATCGTCGTCCTTTTCGAAATTTAATTCACAAAAAAATTATGTAAGTTACCAAAGGTTGTATCTTGTTTCCATAAAAAAATCAGTTTAAAAGAACCAGTTAATTCGGTTTTACAGCGATTCTGCCGTTAGGGGGATCATTTTGCACCACTCTCCCCTACCTGTTTGAGCATGCGCATGCATAGTGATAAAAGTGTTTGGTGTTGTTTCGATGAAAAGCACTGTTGTAAAAAGTGATGTCTCTTTCAATTTTCACTCAATTTCACTGAATTTCGAGGCAAATGGCGGAACAGCCAACAAAAAAATCTCTGAATTAACTGTGACAGAATTAATTTTTGTATAATATTAATTCAATTTACTCGTGCAGTTTGGTACTTTTAAAGAAAGAACCGATGAAGGAATTTTGTTTTTGGAGATCACAAACCTACATCCACACGTAGGTACCTAAGCTTTGCGTTTCTTTGTCCCGGCGTTCTTTTAACCGCGCTATTTTGTCTCACTCTATCAGTTTCGTACGTCACACTTTAGCTAGTTATAACTTGATAGCGAAATTAGATATTGAGCTGAAACCTATGCTTTGATACACCCGAGTGTAGGTAGGAACTTACAATTTTCATGTCATAAAATGTAAAAATTTTTACTTTTTGGTTTTATCGTACTCCGGGGTGATGAACCTTTGAAATTGGAATTGGCGATATGTATCAGTTTATGGTGAGATGCAAGAAAATCTGTAGACCTGTTTTTCAGTATCTCAATAATTGGATGGAAAAGTGAGTTCATAACGCAGCAATGATATAAAGGCATTAATAGAGAATTAATAACAGCTCCAAGTGGCAGTTTGACGGTGTAGTGAGTGGTTGAGCGTCGGTTTTGTTGTAATTATCCGGCGTCGACCGTAATAAAATCTCAATAAATTACAGGTGACAGTAGAGTGGTGTTTTTACGAGGCAATCCTGGCGTTTATCAGCTCGAAGTTATTGTCAATAATTTTTATTTATTTAAGGAGAGTCGGGCAAAAAGGTCTTTAATAACGGTCGTAAAAAGGAGAGGGTCTTCGGCAAAGGCGAGGAAAATAAGACAGAGAACAGTAGGTAATTAAAAGAGGACCAGAAGTGGAACTTAATAAGCATATGTAAATTGTGTAATAACTGAGAAATGATTGTAATGGCCGTCAAGAGAGAATCTCATTAGACTAGGAACGGTGTTCATAAAGCCTCGTCTTGCTGTACTTCCTTTGACATAATGTCGGGAATCTCCGGAATAAATCTGTCTAATCATACGGCATAACGTGCCAAGTACGCACTAACACAGTATTACGGCTACTAACTAGGACTCGACTTGTAATAAGACAGCGCTAAGATTCACTGCCTAAGTTGAGACGCCTGCGGTCTTCTGATAAGACCACGTCTTCATGTATCGCGGTGTTTCCAGTCCGCACCGGACAATCCTCTTTTATGGATATCTGATGCCGCAGTTAATTCTTTGCCTTTATCCTGGATATATTCAAATTCGATAAAGTTACGCTACCGTAAAATATTTTAAGAATCTCCACTATGAATCATGTCGGATGATAATATACGATAAGTTCGGAACAATATCGCCCTAGTAAATTTTAATTTTATAAGAATTGAACAAGAAAATGTAACAGCGCAGTTTGATGAAAATAGGTAAGGTAATATTGCATTCTTAACGTCAGGGATGATTTGTGCTTGGATTTTAATGGAATATCAGGATGAGAACGGACTAAGGAAAGCTCGCCTTAGTCTAGACGCGTGTCGTGTTCCTCCTGCAATTAACACTTGATATACGCGACTCCATCGCAAATAACTTTAATTACTTTTGTTTCAGCCACAAGCAGATTTGGGAGTTGTTGCCGCCACCAGCGGCTGAGACAACGGGAATTAGCTTAGATTGCCACTACGTGTTATAAAAGTTTCAAAGTAATAACGCTCCTACTTACAAAATTTTATAATTTTTTTTCTTTGTGTAGTCCAGGCGGGTGGGTATTTTTAAATGGAAAAAATTAAACAGAAGTTTTTGATGGAATGGTTAGATTTCAGAGCCACAGTAAACTTAGGTACCTTCTTACTAGAATTTCGTCCTCCGCCTCAGCCTGGAACATCCCCAAATTTAGCGAATTATTATGCGCAAGGATTTCGTCTTTGCTTTGCCCAATCACTCGCTTCGTCTTCATGGTAAGAAAATATAAATAGAGGTATACAATATTGAAGACTAGTAAATTCGCTGCCATTCGCTGCAAAGTTGAGCGACTCTTCCGAAGCGCAGCTACATCAAAAAATTTTGGCTCTGTAAATAAATTAGGATCGTTTTATTCGAAAACGGTGCGTGTAGCGATCTTGACCAAGAAGACTTTTTTCGTGTCATGGATGGCCAGAGCTGGGAAAGTTACTTTTGTAAAGTATAACTAAGATACTTTTGTAAAGTAACTAAGTTGCTTTTCATAATTACTTCATAGAAAGTAACTAAAGTTACCTAAGTAACTAGTTACTTTTCGTGACAGTAACTTTAGTTCCAGTTACTAGTAACTAGTTACTTTAATTAGTTACTTTTCACTTTTAGTGTTAATAAACGGGATAGATGATCCAAACTTTTCGTGTTTATCATGAATCTTATTCTTTTATTATTAAGTCTAAAATTGGGGTAAGGCATTGTCGGCGCGCATTAGTACCAAGTTTGCAATATTCTTATCAGATAAAACACGATGAAGAGATTTGCCTCATTTATTCGTGCACCAAGAAGATTTGCTGCACGAATAAATGAGGTAAAGGAATGGAAAACTAAGACAAACACAAGACACAACAAGAAGGTGGTAAGAATGATGCAAATAATACGCCCTCCCTTGTACAATGTACACGTAGGAACGAGTCGATTTTTGCAAAAAGAAGACAAAGTAACTTGTTTAAAAAAGGTACTTAGTTACCTTTCAAGTAACTCAGTTACCAAAAATGAACTTACTTACCAAAAATGAACTAAGTTACAGTTACTTTTCCACGGTAACTGAGTTACTAGTTCTTTTTAGACTAATTTGAAAAGTAACTAAGTCAGTAACTTAGTTACTAAATATAACTAAGTTCCTAAAAGTAACTAAAATCTGAAGTTATTTCCCAGCTCTGTGGATGGCCAGCTGATTCTGACTTTAACATTATTTTTTGCACGATCATGTATTTTTGTCTACTTAACCTACCTGTTTCCAAAGCAGTAAGTTATATTTACCGTGAGGGTTTTGGTTGCTATGGCCACAAGGCGGTAAATTACAAAAAGGCACATGGGCGGTACGTTTAAAATGTGTTGTCAACGATTATCATAATCGCCCGCTAAAGGAGTATATTAGAGGCATAGCCCATAATTTCCAACTTATATTGTAGATATATGTAACACAAGCATAAATTTTAAATTGTAAATAAAACAGATTCGTAATTAAAATGCCTTTTCAATTCTTTAATAAGGTGCTATCTATCAATTTTTGTGCGATAAATGGTCATGCGATAAATTGTCGTGCGATCAATTGTCGTCTGCGGTCAATTGTTTGCGATCAATTGTCGCGCGATCAATTGTCCGCAATCAATTGACGTATAATCGGATCGACCAGATCTTTATTTAGTTCCGGATCCGATCTGGATTCATGAAAAAGAAAAATATCCGGATCCACCAATGCGGATCTTATCCGGATCTAGTTTGTGATCCGAATCCGCGGATCCAGTTTTTGCGATTCGGATTCACGATCCAGTTTTGATTCGATCTGCTTTCTGACTCGAAATTCTAATCTAAAGTCGACCAGTCAGTTTATAAATCCACCTAGAAATGCTAGGTATAATAAAATAAGTGTATACCTAGACCTAGATATATCGCTGCCTACGCCTTCTAATGTGCCCAACAAAGACATAATCAGATTAGTTCGCACAGAGGCGCAGGCAATAAAACATTCCCCCACCAATTCATCCCATTATGTTAATTTCTCCAGATTAATTTTTCTGGTTTATTTTCAAGAAGCGTTAACCTGACTTGAAAATTCGTGCATGTAGAGCTAGATGCGAGTCGAAATCTCTATATTTAATTCTAGAGTTGGATCTAGATCCGGATTTGGATCCGTATCTGGATCCGTATTGGACCCGGATTTGGATCCGAGTCTAGATCTGGATTTGAATCCGGATCTACATTCGGATCTGGATCCGTATATTTTTTAAGATCCGGATACCAGATTTTGGATCCGGATCTGGAAAAATTTTGGATCCGTACAGCCCTATTAGAAATGATGGAGGTTTGTGAAATTGTTCCTTCCGAAAGAGGAAACATCAAAATTACATAGATCTGAATGGAATGTTTTGCCGTTGCATTAGCGCAGTAATAAAACTAATTTCAGTTAAAGTTTCAAATAAGCGGACAGAATTTGAGAAATGAAGTTACTAAAAAAAACCTGACCTGGCATAGACCTGAGTGAAAGTTGAAAAGAAGGGCAGCAGAAAAGCGGTTGGAACCTCCCCATTTCTTGCTCTCGCATTAGTGCGGTTTAGAGCCATCAGGAGAATGTTTCTAAATTTTCAAAATTGCTGCGCTAAAATGGCACTTGCCGTGAGCTGATTGTCGATCAATTGACTTGTAGGAATATCCCGTGGGAATATAGATGTCGGGCAATTGACTTGTTTATCGTTTGTCGGGCAACTGAATGTCGAACAATTGACTTGTCGGGAAACCGATGTCGAGCAATTAATTTTCGGGCAATTGGTTGTCGGGCAATGGACTTGTCGGGATATCGATGTCGGGCAATGGACTTGTCGGGATATCGATGTCGGGCAATTTCTATCTGGGAAATGATCGGCACCCACATATTATTACCTACATCATTTTAGCAATATTGTTCTTTTAGATTTGTTATAGATGAACCAAACTAAAGGGTGCAAACGAAGCTCGCAACTTTTTAACGCGAGCTTTCGGCTCAGACTGAAGCTCTCGGGCTTTAATCAGATAATAAATGGCAATTCAGTTATCATTGTTTTAGCATCGGCAACAAGCTTTCGTAACCATTTTCAAAATTTAACGGATTAAGTAGCGTGCACTTGTGGTATTATAAGCGATTAATGCACTAACTAACTAACTTAAAGCGACAACACCAAATCGGTAGCGCCCCAGCTTATATTAGAAAAATTAAAACCGTATGGTTGGCTATTACCTGAAATTCGAGTGCAATAATCTGTAAAATACAACTCGTGCATACCATGGTGCCTATCGATAAAGCAAAATTATCGATAACATGGTGAACTTAAACAAACTTTACTTTACTTTCTGTACTTAAGTAAATTAATAATTGATAATCATTATCAATCGAATTGGAGACATAAATTCGCATATAGTTCGTGATGAATTTAAATTTGTCCACTGACCGTTAATAGGTATCGGTAGGAACATTTATTCACAGAGGACTAATCAGGAAATTGACAAAACAAATGGGCTACACTAACAGCACCAGACACGGTGTACTGTTAAAATGTACATTATTTATGTGCTTGCCAAATTGATCTAATAATGAACAGGCTCTTGGTCGTTAAATTATTGGTTCCGATAAGCGCAAATTCTGCATAAAAAGGGATCAGTCGTTGAATGAAGAATGCCGAAATGGATCCATCCTTGCCCGAGTGCGAGATGCATTCTTAAATATTTCACTGAAGCTTGTCTAATCGGATGAAGTTTGTTTTCAGCTAGGCGCGTCTGATACAAAGTCAAAGGGGACAGATGACGGCGTTTCCTGGTGCCGTCTTGAGCTTTACGACTACACGAAATGTCGTCTTTGTCCCACCTGTGGCAACATTTATGTCCATTTGGTTGTCCTGCTAGCCATAAAGCGTTATGCATCTAGCAGACTGAGCAATTGCGGTCAGACATTTTAAATATTTGTGTGGGTTAATTTAGAAAAGCGTTTCCAGCTTAGGTAGTAAAAGTAGCTTAAACATCTCTTATCTCTTGTTACACCGCATCAGAGAGACGTAAAATTCTATATTCATGATGTCGATCTGGGAAATCCCCAGATTCACCTTTCTTCGAGCAATATGAGATATTATTTTACCGGGAGAAGCAATAAAAATTTGACAGACAATCCATCGCAACTGATATAACTGAAATACAATTTTAAAGTAGCAAAGAACATGAAAAATAAAAGTTCCCAACAGCCGATCGAATACCCTCTTATATGTTACGGGCGGCTGAACGCGAATCGCAACCGGTCAGACACATGATGATGACGACTGCTATTATGTCAAGACGATCCTTTTTCGATTCTTCTTATTCGTCCTTCAGCGGAATGCCGCCAACGTTCCTTCTAACACAGATATGCACTACTTTATAAGATTACGACCGTGCAGGTGGACTGTATATTGGGATTGAGCCCATTTAAACTCTGTCGCTCTCCCTCGAAATTCAAGCCACTCTTGATATTTTCCTTTCTTACTTTCATGTTCACATACATCCTCGAGGCACAAAAGTTAACTTAAGACGCAAAATTACGTTGGGCTTCTCTCAATGTTCTCGTCGGTTTCCTTTTATCCTCTTTTCAAACTCGAATCAACGTATATTCAGAGGTGAGATTTGAAATAATATACACCTGCATGGAAATTATTTTGTCCCATGAGCCTCGCTATTAAAATTAAAGAGAAAGACAAATAGAAGGTGGAATTTAGCGAAATTGGAAGAAGAAGATGCACAAGAAATAGTTAAAGGAATGCAGTTTGAAGGTCTTGGTATCGAAGAAATTGGAGGAAAATAAAGGAAAGAATAATCAAAGCCGCAGACAGAAGTAGGGTTTACAGGAAATTTAAGGAAAAATGAATGATAGTGAATGTGCGCAAGCAGTAGAAAGTAAGAACACCGCGAGAGTGAGATGGCTAAAAACAGAAAAGAAGAAGGCGTGGAAAGGTACAAGAAGAAAAGAAGCAAGGATTGGATAGAATTATGGATGACATTGAAGCAGAAAACAAACATAATAATACAAGACCACTGTACAATTACCTAAAAATGGGGGAAAGAAAAACGAAGACAATGGAAATTATTCAGGAAGATGTCTGGAAGTCGCACTTTACAGAATTATACGCAGAACCAGATATAGTGAATCAACAAACGGAAATAACGTGGACAACAGAAGGTGAAGAAGAGTACGAAGAGCTGAGATACGAAGAAGTGGTAAAAAGTATAAAACAGTTAAAGAATAGAAAAGCACATGTGGAGAATTAATAAGATTTGGCGGTACGAAAAGATGTATGAATTACTATTGAATATTTGGAGGGAAGAAGCAATGCCGGAGGAATGGAAGACAGGGATAATAGCGCCAATACCAAAACAAGGAGACCAGTCGTTATGTAAAAACTACCGAGGCATAACGTTATTGAATGTGGCATATAAAGTAATGACTAGAATAATAAAAGAACGACTAACACAACATACCGAAAAAATTATAGGAAATTACTAATATGGATTTAGGAAGGGAAAGTCAACAATAGACGCCATACACGTACTATAAGGCAAATAATGGAAAAAACGTACGAACATAATATTGACACCTACATTTTGTTCGTTGACTTTAAACAAGCATACATTGAGAAGAAGGAAGATGGTGGAAGACCTAAGAAATAGCGAAATACCCGAAAAATAGATTAGAATAATAGAGATGACAATGAGGGACTCACAAGCAATTGTTAATACAGAAAAGGAAATGACAGAAAAAATTCATGTAAAGAAAGGCGTAAGGCAAGGCGACGCTCTGTCAGCGGTATTATTTATAACATAGTTAGATCGCATTATTAAAAATGTAACAAATGGAGGGACAATAAATAAAAATACAATTCAAATAATGGCGTATGCAGACACGTCGTTGCACGAGACAAAAGGGATCTAGGAAAAATCTTTCAAAGAAATTGAGTCTGAAGCAAAACAAAGGAGTTTAGAGATAAATAAAGAGAAGACAAAATATATACATTGCAGCAGAAACAAGAAGACACAATTAGCAGGAATTCTCCATTCCTGCTAACTGTGTAAAGGATATCTTTTTGAAGAAGTTGAAGCGTTTAGGTACCTCGGAGTGTTTATTAGTAGAACAAACGAAAGGATAGAGTGCAAGCAGAAACTACAAGCCGGAAATAGAGCCTTCCATAGAAACAGAAAATTGCTTAAAGACAAGAAACTCAGCAGAACCACGAAGATGAAGATCTATAAAACAACTAACTATAAGGCCCGTCGTAATGTACGCAGCAGAAACGATGTGTTTGACAAAAAAAGAAGAAGAACAGTTAAAAATTTTTGAGAGAAGGATAGTTAGAAGTATAGTAGGACCGAAGGTTGAAAATGGGAATGAGATAAGTAGCTGGATGAACCATGAAATAGAAAAATGGATGAAGAACGTGACATAGTGAGAGCAATAAAAGCACAGCATATAAGATGGTACGGGCACATAGGAAGGAGAGACAAAAGAAAACCCAGTAAGAGTGATGATAGATTGGACCCCCGCAGAGCCCAGAGCACGAGGAAGGCCAAAAATACGATGGAAAGAACAAGTTGAAAATGATATAAGAGCGATGAAAATAGAAAACTGGAGAGGGAAAATAGAAGACAGAAAAGTTTGGAGGAGAACAGTGGAATTAGGGGTAGGGGAATGGTGGCCCCCTAAGCATTTCTACTCATGAAATTAATATTTTTGAATAAATCGTTTCGGGATAACGCACAGAGCTGCAAAAACTGGTACTTTTTGATTTAGTTTAATAAAATCTTATGAAAAAACTGAATATTAATTTATAATAATTCGAGAAAAAACAATGGGGTGGCTCCCATTACCCCACTGCAATGGGGTAATTGTGGCAGGGGGCTTCGATTACCAAGTGTGAGTCACTACTCAAGGAGGCTTTCTCAGTACGTCGTTTATAAAGTCTAGGCATCTGAAAAGTCTTAATGGGTTTGAAATTTGGAACTTTACGTAGCTACGGGGTAATAGTGGCCGGCCATTCTATCCCCTAGATCAGTGGCCATCATAACCCCAAAAAGCATGATTCCCTTTAACTGGTGTTGAACAAAAAGTATTGTTCTCAACAAAACTCAGCTTTGGAAGACACTATCACACACGTCCTACACAAGTTCATGAATTTTTTAAGATTCTTTCAACGTGTGATTCACCGACTTTTTGGGCGTTGTAAGACGGCATGCGCTTACAACAGATTCGGTCTTTTGCATTTTTCTTTTCTACCACTTACATTATTTTATCGTCGTTTGTCTCTGAAATTCCGTCGGGTAGTTGAGCTATTCATTCTTAGATCGTACTACTATGTGAAATCCTTAAACGTTGTGACATAAATTAAATATCCGGTGGCCAGCATTACCCCCGTGGCTACCATTCCCCTAACTTCCCCTAGCTAAAACGCACCAAAAGTTATAGAGGGAAGAGGCACAAGCAGAAGATATGGACTGATCTGCCATGTGATAACAGCATTTAAAAAGTGTAAAAACGCTTCGGGAGTGTAAAGTTTTATAATACAAATAGTAAGCCTCACTATAGTCACAAGAATATTGTGTAAGTCGAAACTAA
The DNA here is from genome assembly GCA_963924575.1 of Pycnomerus fuliginosus. Classification (NCBI taxonomy): domain Eukaryota; kingdom Metazoa; phylum Arthropoda; class Insecta; order Coleoptera; family Zopheridae; genus Pycnomerus; species Pycnomerus fuliginosus. The sequence goes on from OZ004622.1 coordinate 26,013,891, forward strand.
TGGGAGCGTTCCAATGAAAAGGATCCCTACCAAATATCGCGTAAACCAAATAAAATGTAAGAATTCGCTCGGGCAGGCAGATTTTTATTTGAAGAGGGACATTTAAATCCGTGCTTGACGAAATCGGGGGTGAGTCGGAACTCACCCCCGCCTTCCACTAACCACCACTTCAAAATTTCAAATGGCAACATCCCGCTTGTGATACATCATTTAAAAGCTAATTTCGTTACGAATTCAATTTTATAAAAATTTTTGGTATTCGTTCTACCCTCAGCGCCCTCTATGGTCGAATTTTAAATTACATTAGGGCCACTTTTAACAACATTATTTGAAGAGGTATAAAATTCTCTGTAGACTTATTTAAAAATTTTTAAAATCCGCCCATCCATTCATCGTTTACAAGTTACAACATAAACTTGAAGGACTTCTACGCCCAGAACCAGCTCACGTTCTTGTATGTAGCTTTTGAAGAAGTTGATTGATTTCAAAAATTCTTACAGAGAATTTTTTACCCTTTCAACCACTGAGGGTTGAACAGATATCAAAAATGTTTACAAAATAGAATTCACAACGAAATAGCATTCAAATGATGTATCACAAGTGGGGGTGTACCTAAGTATGGTCTGTCCGGGATCCACGCGACCGGGATTCACCCTATTTCCATGGCGAATCATTGTTGTCAACAATGAATCGCCATGGAAATAGGGTGAATCTCGGTCGTGTGGATCCCGGACAGACATTAGTAGTAGTGCCTCCGCAGACGCACAGATGTGTCAAAAAGGCGAATTGTTGAAAAATACCGTATTAGAAAACTGAGAATTGGTATGAGACAACGAAATAGTCCTTTGCAGTGTTTGCAGTGAAAAATTAACAAAAAAACACAAAAATTATGCGAAGTTTAGCACTACAGGCAAGAAAAAAATTACTGCAGTTAAGTGGAAATACCAAAAGTAACACGGAAAATAAGACAATTTTCCAAATTTATGTTTTAGAAGTGATGAAATATTGTGCAGAGCGCGGAAAAGTTGTAAAGAGTGAAAATATAATCCAAATGAGTAAATTATGAGTAGTTATCGGGAAAAAACAAATTCGGCGAATCAAATTCGGCGAATTTAATAAAGTGGAGCTCAGTGGCATGAAAAATTGCGAATTGGGATGAATAAGCCAATAATGCAATTTAGAGTTTTGGGGGGGGCTGAAATATACAGGTTGGTTCCTTTTTCACTGCTCACCATTCGGATCTCCTAAACGGTAAAAGATACGGAGTTGGTTAAATTAGAAAGCTATTTCTTTGTAAATAAGCATCTGAAGAGAATTCCGAAAAATATGAAATTAGCAATTTCACATAAAAATTATTTAATTGAAACTTGGAGCTTTTATATTTTTGACAGCTGTATGGCATCCACTTAAATTTTCTAGGCTTTCAAGATTTAGAGTAGTGACAACCAGATTTTGATTCTCTTATGGCAGCCATATTGAATTGTGACACCACGGGATACCTACAGAAAAAAATTAGCTTTTCAAAAATGTAATCAATATGAACTATTTCGGAAAATCGCCAAAATTCTATTTGTATTACCTAGTTTATAAAATCAGAGTAAAGTTTTTTGAAATAAAGTATAAAATAGCACACCAACTTTTTTAATCCCTTTTGATGTTTGGTACAATTGAATCGCGATAATTCAATAAAATAGATTTTGAACTTTAACATGTTCTTTCAAAAACGTTCACCCTAGTTACATTTTTGAAAAGCTAATTTTTTTGTATGTCGGATGGTGTCAAAAAACAACATGGAGGCCTTAAGAATATCAAAAGCTGATTGGCAGTTATCAAAAATATAAAAATTCCAAGTTTCATTCAAATATCATCAATTAGAAGTGTAGTAGAGCAGTGTTGGAACCATTTTTAATAAATTGGGAAAATTCCTAATGGGGGGGGTTGGTCCTGGATTGGTTCCAATTCAATAAAATAATTTTATATCGCTATATAAAATTATTTTATTGAATTGGAACCAATCCAGGACCAACCCCCCCCCCATTAGGAATTTTTCCAATTTATTAAATATCATCAATTGTTGGAGAGATACTAATATTAATTTAAAATCGCAAGTTTCAGATTTTTTGGGATAACTCAGGAACGAATCAAGATATCCGGGAATCTTCTTCAGATTCTTAATCAACAAAAAATAGCGCAACTTTTATCTAATTTAACCGACTCCGTAGCTCTTACAATTTAGGGGATGACAATGGTGAGTAGTGAAAAAGGAACCACCCTGTATACTTACCTACTGCAAGGGAGGCTGGAAAATTGTAAAAGGTAAACTGAATCCACATGAGTTGAATTTATTACCGAAGAAAAACGAAATTACCTACTCGAATTTTGCACAATTATCCCTTAGGTGGTTGAAAAATCGTAAAGGTGGATGAAAAATCAAAGACGATAAGAATTAGTCGTAATTAAGTAGGATTACAAAAAATAACACGAAAAAAAGCCAATTGTGCAACTCAGACTTTTGTGGGGTTGAATTACTGTAAAAATCTTTTAAAATTGTCTAATTGTCGGGGCCTTGCCGCACAATAGGTACAATGCCCTACTAATGAGCCATAATCTTTATTGCAAGACCCTTTTAAAAGATTTTTACAGTACTTATATACCAATTCGGAAGGGGTCTGAAAAAATTGTAGAAGGTAAACAGATAAACAGAAGAAAAACGAAATTACGCGAATTTTGCAAAATTAACACAGGAGGTTGAAAAATTGTAAAAGGGGATGAAAAGTCAAAGGGGATGAGAATTAATCGTAATTAAGAAGAATTACAGATAATAAGCCAATAGGTCATTATGGTGTGTCACAAATTTCTTTATTATTGGTATCATTCGAAAAATAATTAAATTTGATTGTGATCGATCGTTTTTGTTTCAAATTACATTAAATATTCCTCTTCAAAAAGCAATTTTAAAAAATTGATGACGTATGTGCTAGCGATCTCACCTTTCTGTACAATGTAAGTACACAGATGAAAAATAGGTGATAGTTCTGTCACTTCTTTCCATTAGAAAATTAGATTTGAAATTGACGAGATTAAACAGGGATGAAATGAACAGGTTGGCTCGTACCTTTCGTGAGGACGTAGCTAATACGTCATTAAAATTAATATTTCATCTTATCGCCTTAATACTCGATATATCTGAAAATAAAAAATCACGTTAGAGCTCATTTTAAAAGGCCTTTCAATTACAACAATAACTCAAAGGTACCGTAATCCCCCTTTATACAAATTTGGCTTTTGGTGGTCGAAATGTTGTGAAAGGGGGTCGAAAAAGTGAAAAAGGCAAAAACAATCCATTAGGTATGATTAAAATTTATTACCGATAAAAGACAAAATTGCGCAAATTTTACAAAATTAACGCTCGGGGGTTGAACAATTGTGAAGTCAAGAGGGAAGAGGGGTGAAAATGAACACAAACACACACAGAGATTTTTTAAAAACCACTTTTTCGGATTCCCAGGACCCTAAAACGTAAAAATTTGATGTTTTTGGTGATTCGATTTTTCGATCTATTTTAGTAACTTGCTGCGTGCGCTAAAGCCTGTAGAAGCTAAAATGGAAAAGCCATGTAGGAGGTACCTATGCCTACCTAGTAATAACAATTCTTCGATTTTAGATTTTGATTACCTATGGAGGCTTCTAGCTGAGACCTGGTGTCTGCTCAAGCTTAGGTTAAAAAATTAAATTACAATTTTTACAATGCAAGGTCAAGAATGGTTTAGCTGACTTCAGCACAATTTTTTAGCAACCTCCACTGAACTTGAATTGCAAACCGAACTTAAAACCTAAAAATATTTTATAAAAAAAAATATGGACATGGAACGTCTGATTTTGTCATATTAACCCCAGCAGTCTAGAAAGGGTTGCTTCAGTGGTTGTCCAGGCTCGAGTAATTAAGGGACGATAAACTTGGACAGTCGTAATGAAGCGGGGAAACTAACTTAACGTTTACATTTATCAGTGTGATAGTACATTAGGCAAGCTGAAACATCCCGCTCAATAAGTCGTTAAAGTCATCATAGGAAATTTACCGGAAGAGAAGTATATAATCGACAAAATGCTCTTGTGTGTCTGAAAACAAGTTTCCTGCTATTTCAATGATTGATGAAGTAATATAACGTTTTCCACTAAAGATTTGATCAGTTTTATAAAACTTCACCCCCAACCTGAATTCATTCTCAAACGGAAAAAACGAAATCGCTCAAACAAATCGAGACCTGAAGTTTTCTTAATTGCTGGAATTTGATCGGCGAGGCGAGAACAGACACATTTTTCGCGTCGGCTTTCCGACGTGGAAATGAAAACGTGGTGAAGCATAGCTGCAGGATTGTGATTGCAAAGCACGTGAAGCATTGTAGGCAAAGTGCACACAGTCATCTCCAAACAAAGCGGCCAGCTGGAGCCACTAACGAGCGCAACCCAAAAGCCTCTACATCAAAGACGGTTTTATTAAAAACTTCTACAAAGAAAGAATTTCACCGTTCAAAATAATGTACATGAAAAACTAGCAAAATCTCACAATCTGGAGACATCTAATCAATCGGGATATCTACAAATAGAAAAGATTTAGCTGACGACTCTTGTAAATAAGGGAAATGACTTCCAGCAGCGAAACTGTACAACTCCTGGACTCCACAATAGGTAGGGTGCTTACCTATTGTGGAGTCCAGAGTTATAACTTAAACAGAATAGGTTAACTTCAAAAATTTTACCCCACAGACCAGCCCCTTCAACTCCCTAACATAAAATTGAACCCTTGGACCACCTACAACCGGGAGAGTTGAATTGAATACAAAAAATTACGCCCCCAAAGCTCACTCCGTTCAACCCCCAAATGCGAAAGGCCACCATTATGAAGAAAATTTAATCATTGGACCACCTATTATCGGATCAGACTAATTGAACGCAAAAAAATCTCGGAAAAATGCACTCTCGAAATTCACCACTTTCAACTCCGAAACACTAAGATTCGACATGGAGGAAATTTTACCCTTGGACAACACCTAAACAAAAAAAATTAACCGTTGGACCACTTACAACTGAAGGAAATTAATTTAACGCAAAAAGTTGCAGCCCCGAAATCCGAAACTCACACCATTCAACCCCCAACACAATAAATAGCCATAGAGAAACCTTAAACCTGAAGCTACCTAGAATCTGAAGAAACTAATTGAAAAGTTTTGCTCACGACTTGCTTCTTCAACCTTTCAACTGCTCAAACACAAAGAATTTTACACATAATTCGAACATAAAATGCGCGTGAGCGTTAGGGGGTCGAGTACACCCGAAGTAATTGAAAATGAACAGGGGCTGAGCTTAGATCCCTGCACGGTAACATTCATTTCAATTCAGGTAGAAAACTCCACTCAAACCGCTGCCGAACACTTTGCCGCAAAGAAATTCGGTATCTTAGAATGTTACCGTGCTGGGATCGAATCTCAGCCCCTGTTCATTTTCAATTACTTCGACAACTAACAAATCCGGACCATCACTGCCTAAACACATATAGGAACACACATCGCATTGGTAAACATCATCTGTGTGGCTTTTTTTACATTAAAATTTGCTTCAAAATACTTATCAATAATTTGCCCATCATTGTTCAATCAACACATTCCCCTAATTAGTGCAAATTTTAAATTACTCCAAGAATAACAACTTAAATATTACTCTCTTGGGTAGGTACTACAATTACAGAAGTGGATTTTGGCCTCCCTCCGGTTACAAAATTACGTTGGTGAAGTGTTAATTAAAAAATAAAATGCAAAGTGAGAAATCGCTGGTTTTCCCGTAAAAATAAATTGCCAGAGCCACTAAAGAGCAAAAATTCTGGAGCCGAGCAGAAACATGGGCAACACATGTTGATAATAGGTGTATAAACACGTAAAAAGATTGATATCTAGCTTAATAATGTGGTGAGCACGTAATCATAAATACAAAAGTGCGACAAAACCCAAGTGTGCCCAAGCCACCACTTCTGTATCAGCTATCAACCGCTCACATCTGCCCGACATTTCTGAACGCATCTTGTGATAAATATTAACGGGGAAAGCACGTCCCAAATTAATCTGTCGCAATCATCCACTCATCCAGTCCAGATTACGACACACTATAAACATTAATTACAAGGAATTGTTTTCGTTTTGAAACGAGTAAATTAGAAAAGTCTCTGGAAGTTATCAGAATCAATCGTTGCAGGGGTGCGTTCTGAGTCTGTGGCCTTTTCATTAGTGTGAGTACAAAGGCGCGACGGTAGCTGTGACTGACATGCCGTGTCACTTTAAACTACCATCCCTGATTACGATCGCAACTTCGGCTCGCAATACAAATTTACTTCTTTGTCTCCCGTCTCTGGAAAAAGGAATATGATTGAGCGGCGCTTTTCACCAAATTTTTTGCTACAGTCATTGTAAGTAGCCGCAAAACCGGCCTCGGCTGCCACTTTGCTCTCAGATTTAGATCCTAAAATACTGTGAGCCTAGAACGTCCCAAGTGAATTTCGCCATAACTTTGTAAATTTTTTAAAAAACGTTTCTTTGACCGACTTTTATTCTTATTAGGGGATAAGTAAGGAATGGCGGCCCCATAAATTTCGCTAATATTTAATATTATTTTAATTATTCGTATCGAATTGATAGGAATCGGGTAAATCGATAGCCAAAAGTCTACTGAATGAAAGATATGTTACAAAATAATGTTACTGGTACAAACAAAAATGTTTACCGACCGTCGGAAGGTAACTCGTTAGTCCACAGAGCCTTCTCTCTGAATGAACCGCAACATCTCCAGAAGGAACTAATCCATCTAACCAAGGTTCCTCAAGCCAACAATTTCCATCCAAGACCCAGAACCATCATCGAAATGGCACTATCAATTGCCACCACCATTCTACCGTATATGCAAGGTGTCACAGATAAACTCAACAGGATCCTTCGAAAACATAACCTCCTTACAAGGTTCACCACCCTCCCAAAGTTATTCCAGGCTCTTAAAACTTGTGAAAGATGTCATTCCCCTGCAGTCAGAAGGGGTGTATGAAGTTCCTTGTTCGTGCGGTCTGTAGTATATTGGTGAAACTGGACGTACCTACAGTCAGAACCCGTATTAAGGAACACGAAAGGTGTACTAGTCTTCAAAGCACTTCTTCAGTCATCGCGGAACACCAGATCAACGCAGGTCATCAAATCCTGTTTGATAAAACAAAAATCACAGCCCCAGCCGGCGTTCTTCTCACAGCGAAAAATTCGAGAATCCATTCAAATCTATAAAAAACCCACCAATATCAATAGAGATTCCAATTACTCTCTCTCCAATGTTTGGAAAACTGTTCTTAAGCCCCTAATCCGAAAAAACGCCTTCACCAATCATCGACCCCCTGTCCGTGACGCTCGACCAAACGCAACACCCCAAACGTACAACTCCACCAGCAATCACCAGTTCAGTGCCAATCCAGCCCTGAAAATGTCACCTGCAAGGGTGTACGAAACGTCGGGAAGAACAAAAATTTTACTTGACACGGGATCCATAAAGAGTCAAAAATCAAACAATCTATTTGACCCGCGTGGAAGCCTCCATTCAAAATCGTTATTAACAGATAGTAAGCCCAATCTTTACACTTTCTGCATTGAATGTAGTCCTCCGCTTTTATTACATATTCGTCTAAGCATTAACAGGTTGCAATTGACACCTTTTCCGTTGTTACAATGGACACCGTCCGGCCACGTGTTCTTTTAGGGTTATGTGTGACACCATTAAACGAAAAATAAACCTTAATGCATGTATATTCAAGTACAATGAGAGAAAAATTTAAGTGGCTTGTGATAATTTCACTGTTACTAAAAGAATCTGACAGAAAAACTTACTTTAGACACTCACAGACTATCTGCAAAATATAAGCTACCACCCCTCGGGAGAGATCCAAAGTACTACCTTACCATGCAAGTAGTTTCCAGTTTCAGTTAAGAGGTGGAAGTGCAAAACGCCGTGTTAGGTTAGGTTTCCCCTAGATTCTCTTATCCGAAAAGTTGCTTAAGAATCCTGTAAACTTTAAAACTTTCTTCAATAACGTTTTCCGCCTTTTTTCCAAATTAATTTTCATCAACAACAAAGCCACTTTAGTATAATAAAATAATTAGCGGACGTTCAGGCTGCACAGTGAAACACTGTTTAGTTCACAGTATGTATAGTAGCGCTACATTTATAAGAAGGTGAACGAGGCTAGACGATTAGCACCCCGCTGCTTAAAGGCATTGTCAGGAGATGAAAGTAATTTTTTTTTATTGTTTCAGACTTATTAGTACCCTATCATGAACACAGAGGCAAAATATTATATTGAAATTCGTAACAGTTAATGAGATAGAAGAGCGCGAAATAATAGCCGTGACGTCACGTTTGTCCCACCGCATGAACGCAGCCTATTATCCACCACTGTAAAAGCAGGACGCTCTGCGTTATCGCACAAATTTAAAAAATAAATCATGTTGAATAATAGATTTTACGATGTCAGGTGTTCAACCGTACATGTATGAACCCAAAAGAAGTTCCTCGGTTACTCTCCACCCTACTGCAGCTGAAGAAACCCGCGACAAAACTTTAGTTGGGCGAGCCACGATGAAAACTGTACCATAATGAGCACGGGATAACGGATACCGAGAGCTTTTGTTGCCAGAAATCGAAAATGCTTGATCAACTTCCCGAAAATAGTCCATGCATAAACAAATCACATTTCTTTTAGTAGTGTGAGTTTTTGCTTTAAGAATGATCTCGGAATGATTTAAGAGAATAGTCATCTTGCGTAAAGTGTAAGGAACATATAGACGTGTATTTGTTCGGAAAAAAGTTCCTGCTGTTGATTTTTGCCATCCATTGTTTAAACAATTTAGCTTTTATTGTTTTATCAGGAAAACGATGAAAACTCACCCCTGGGCGGGCTTTTGTTTTGTTATGGCATCCCACAACACAACAATAAACCATAATTCCGCCCGTCCGAACTCATGTGTTCAATAGGTGGTCGGCCGGGCTGGAACTAGTGTAACGCAGTGGTCGGAACATTACTTTTTAAAAGTAATTCATTACCATTACACATTACTCCGTCAAAATTGTAATGCATTACAATTATTAATTACTTTTTTCAAAAAGTAATGCATTACCATTACTAATTACTCAATAAATGTAATGCATTACTTGAAACATTACTTTTAACGTGACATTTCTTAAATTTTTAATTGTAGGTAACAGATTTTGAGATCTTCAGTCATGCGTCATTCCAGAAAATCACCTTGAATCAAAATAGCGATGATGTCATCTATTTTCCCCCTCGAAGTCATAAAACTTTTATACAAAACATTTTTTTCTAAAATGCTTCCTTTCCCATTGCCAGTCTTGCCAGTCTCAAGATAAAACGAGTAATATTCGTAGGCAATTATTTCAATTCTAGAAATATTTAATCCGAAGTATAATTGCAGTGAATATCACTACTTAAAAAAAATAGCAGGAAAGCTTCCTCGGAATGCATCAATGTTTGCTTGGGAGGCGATCGGCAAACATACCCCCGCTGAGTTAAGGTTAACTCTGATACCTGTCTAGTACTCACTTCCTGTGGTGGTTATTTCATTTCCGGTGCACCTCGTCTCCCGTCCACGGTCAGTTTTCACCTTAATCCCTTACCTCATCTCCCGTCCAACCTTTTGGGGAGGCTACGGTCCGTTAATCCCTGGCATCAACTCCGGTCCGCGGTCAGGTAATTATGAGGGGCAACTGCATTTTTATTTTAAAATACGTGTTTGAAAAGTTTGTGACAGTTTGGAACAATTGCTTATAGGTGTTTTTCTGCTTATCTTTCAATAAACAAAATAACACAGGAACATAATGTTCGTTATGATATGCATGAAATGTAAATAATTGTAGAAAGTGTTTAGGGCAGTAATCAAATGTACCGTCAACATAGAACGTACTTTGATTGCACAAAAACTGTAAGTTAACTTGAGTGCCAAATATTACGATGTGGTTATCTTTGTCGTTCACCAGTAGAAAATGGGCCGTTAATTAGATAAAGTTTTGCTAGAACCTACCTACCTCTACCTACCTGTCACACCTTACCTACCTGGACGGGAGTCGATGCAGGGTATTAAGTGAGCCTCACCCGCATGAAGGGTCTACCTGACCGCGGACGGGAGTCGATGTGCGCCCTTCATTTCACATCAAAGTTAAATTTTATCTGACCTTTCCTTGCCGTAAAAGTTTAATTTTTGCGTTTGTCAAATAAGAGTAAAAAAGTAATGGAAAAAGTAATGGTTTTCCATTAAAATTACTAAAGAAATGTAATGCATTACCATTACAAATTACTATTTAAAAAAAGTAACGCATTACAATTACTCATTACCAGCTAAAGTAATTTCATTACAGTAATGCATTACTTATAATGCATTACTTCCGACCACTGGTGTGACGTCACGCAGACCTGCAGCGGCGATTAGAAATGTTCATAACTCGGTTATTAGTCAAAAAAATTTAAAAATTTTAACGAGGCCCACTTATTAAAACATAATCCTATCAGTTTAGATGATTTTTAAAATTTCGTTCATCTGATGGCAATGCCTTTAAGAAGAGTCGTTTAAGATATTTGCACAGAGAACCAGGCAGAACACCTGCACAGGGTACATTTATCTGCGTCAGGTCTTAAAATTGCCTGGTCCTCTGTGCAAATATCTTAAACGACCCTTTTTAACCAGCGGGGTGCTAATCATCTAGCCTCGTTTACCTGCTTATAAATGTAGCGCAACTATACCTACCCATATCTGGCCTGGCGTCTCACTGTATACCAAGCGCACTTTGTTAAAAAACATCAGCAATCCCCACGAGTGCATTTTAAACAGTCCAAATATATGTCATATTACAGATAAATACTATACCTTTCGTTGTATAATGATGGGCTTCTAATTAAATTACCCTAACTAATTTTTCCAGTTGAATGAATTTGGCTGTTTTGGCCGGTGTTACCGATCGGATCGAACAACACCAAAGCAGCTTTAACAAAACGAAAAAGAATATCAGCTTCCTATAGCAGGCGAATTAAGACATTTCCATATTTCATGCTTTTTTTACATTTTCGGGATTATAGAGATATACCTACAGCTACGTGACAGACAGCGAATGATGAGAGTTGTGTGCCGATCACGCTAACCAGTATTATGTATCGAATCGAACAGGAAATTTAAAGAAATAGAGCGGGATTCGCATAAAATTGGACAGAGATAAAAGTCACGCTTGCGGGGCATAATTCCTGCACATGATTAACGGTCCTATTAGAAAGGCGTCATATGGGAAAAGCTGTGTCCTAGGCTGCGTCTAAGAAAGGAAACTTGTGCGCTCGAAGCAGCGGAGTTATGTAAACGGTTTGTTATTAGTCAGCGACCTCCGGAAATTAGACTATGAGATATGTTCGGTCCTGACCTCCATGTTTTAGCCGCTCCGCAAGATAGACGACATTGATAAGGTCAATGTTCAGTTCAGTTTTAGGGCTCCACCATTTTTATTCGGGCGACTTTCTTTAAGAGATTTCCAATTGGGGGTTCTCGGAATTTCAATAGTGCATGTAAATGGTATGTATACTCGTTCTCTAGAAATAAGAGGAAACAATGTCAGTCAAATATTTACTTACTTAGGTACTTACTTTGCTCACTAGGATCTTCGCTTTCCCCTTTTTTCACTTTTTTCACCTGCGCTTTCCATATTCGTCTTGCTAATCTTTGCTCTGGCCTCTGGCATTTCTGTCATGTGCCCCCACCAACCCTACTGACTGCCTTTTCTCTATCATTCGTTCCACCGATTCCACCCCCAATTCTTTCACACGCAGTGATCATACCCTTGTGCCTATCTGTTACTTCATATATCAACTTTCGTTTTCCTGCTAACTTCTTTTTTATTAATGAATTAATAAAAGATGCCAACAAGGCGTAGTACGTAGTAGAACGGATTACCTACTGTTTTTCGCTATTGTTAATCTCCATGTCCAATTTTTCGTTTCCTTCTATTATTGATCCTAAATACTTTAAACTTTCTCCTCCCTTTACCTTAGTATTTTCCATTAGTATATCGATCTTCTATGGTTATTTTCCTATTCTCACCACTTCCATTTTTTTGATGTTAATCGCCACATCGTACTTTAACAGTTAATCTTTCCAGATCTTTATATTTTCCTTTGAAGCACTTTTCGTTGCGGCGCAAAGGATTAAATCATCAGTGGACTGAGTATGCTTCCCTGCCTAACGCCTTTTGTGGTAATAAATTCGTTTGTATTAACCTACTGGAGACGAATAGTATTGCTCGTTTGGTTACTGCTTCTAATAACTCCATCGGTGCATTTCGTCTCTCTAGCATTTCCCATCTTTTGCCCTGTTTACAGAGTCAAATGCTTTTTGTATGTCGATTGCACAATTATAGATGTTTTCACTTTTCTTAAACACTTTTTCACATAGGTACTTGTCTTAACGTAAATGCCCATTTCTGGGTGCTTCTGGCTCTTCTAAACCCAGATTGTGTATCTTCCACTGTCGGTTCTATTACCTTCCTGAGCCTCTTTTCCAGCACTCTCCCATACACTTTACTGTTTAATGGTAATTCGCATCGGACGCATCGAATCGCATCGCATTTTTTATCTTCCCATTGTTTTAAATGCAACTGCGCATATTTACTCGGATCGGATCGGATGTGTTGTCACATTTGAAAGATATGGGAAACAAAAATGCGACCCGATTCGTCCGATGCGAATAAGTGCCCGCATACCTTAAATGAAACTTGGACCTTTTTTATTTTTGACAGCTGTCAGTCGAATGCTATCGACAGAGAGCTTCTAATTCTTCCACCTTAAGGACAAAAACTATTAATTCTTTGAAAATAGCTAGAGCTATTATATGACTAAGTACATACAGGATTTGAAATCTCTAATTTGAAATTTTTGATCGGGTAAAAAATTAGACTTCATCTGAAAGGTTTCTACTGGGTACTCATATACTATGAAGGCTGTAGATAAGGAGTAGAATCGACAGCAAAATACCAACCAATTTTCTTCCACTTTTTTGGGCAGTTCGCTAAAATTCTAATAAGAGCTTCGATCGCGCGTAATATTTTGAAAGTGCTTTGTGATTTGGAATTTTAAAATTTCATTTTGACAAAATTATTATTTTAATTTTGCTGAAATTTTAAACGCGTTAGTTAAAAGAAATAATAATAATAAGAAAAACGTGGCTATACCTCTGAACGCAACCAAAATGAAAATAATAAAAAAGTTTGTTTATTGTCCCAAAGGTAAGATTTTACTTTTAATTAACCCTGCTCTTATTACCTAGTTATTCACTTGAGCGTATTGCGAATTTAGCTATTAGTGATAGAACGTCCAGCCAATTATCGTTCCGGAAGAGTTTGCGGGCTGTTTTTCTAAGATTAGTTACTTTGCAAGGGTGTTGAGTTGAAGTTTCAATTTCAATTGCTATTTAACAATACGCGGGCTCTATTTGAAGTCCCCTTTCGTTTTAATGTAGAAAGGCAAGAAGTACCAAGTCCGGCATACGATTTAAATATTCCCGCCAAAACGCGCACGTCGAACAGTACAGTCATCTGTTGACAATTTATTGAACCCAGGGCCGGCGCGACCTATAGTGCAAACGGTGCGGCAAATTTATAAGAGGGCGGCAAATTTATAGGGCGGCAAATCGTCGGTTTGTTTGATGAAAAAAAATTCAAAATAATTTCACTTTTTCTTTGCATGAAATGTCGGCAGATAAATACAAAGCTTTTTTTTTAAGTTATGTTTCCTTTAATTTCTGGAGTAGTATGTGAACGAAATATATTCTCAGAACGGTTTTATTTCTTTATGTTTATGCTTTGTCGTCAAATAGGGCGGTATCCAATATCTTTAGATAATGAGGGCGGCGTGCCAGTGTTTATTAGTGGTTTTTTAAAAACTGTTGGGCAATAAATTATCATAATTTTCAGCATTAACACTTTATAATGGACCTTCTTTACACCTCCATATCAATTCCAATAAAAAAAATTTAATTAGGGCGGCATAATGTTAACTTGCACAGGGCGGCAAACTAGCTAGCGCCGGCCCTGATTGAACCGCATTTAAAGCTAAAAGCTTGGACCGTTTTTAAAGCATGTCCGCTATGTTTTCCTGATATGACGGCATAAAAGATGGCAGTTACTCCAAATTTCTTATAAAAGAGGAAATTTAAATTAAAAACCTTAAATGTTAGGTGTCCGTTCTTAAGAATGCGAAAATTTTGGCCGTAAGTGTGTAGTCAGATATTTTTTGCGGAAATGCCCCTAATTTCATCCTGTTGCTTTTTCTTTCTGCTTTTCTTTCTGAAATTCGGAATGATCGCCACCTTTATAACGTCATATCCGGTTTTGACATTGTTAAAAAAAATTGAAACAGTATAATCTGTGCCCCAGAGGTTTAAGTCAAACTACATAAACCGAAAGATTCTTTTTTAAAAAACTACGTAGTTTTGAAACATTTTATTGTTACTTTGAGAAAAATTCTGCAGATTACTTAATGCAGTCAATACCTAAAATTATCATGGGCATAATCTCGGGTTAATATAAAGCAGGAAGACCGTTAAGGTTCGTCAGGCAGACGCCACAAAAACCGATCAATATTTTCCTCTCCTTCTCGACTTGCAGCTGCAGCGGACCAGACATGCAGTGGAGTGGGCATTTGCTCTTTTCTAAACTGTACATGACAAGAGAGTTTGGCAAAATATCTACCAAAGACTTTTTGAGCGAGGGCTCTAACTTCAAAGATAACTCAGATATCGAGTATTCAATTATTTGCCTTCCCTGTCTTTGGAGCGCCGTAACGGCCAAATCGTGAGCCCCACAAGGTTGCGCCCGTGAGACGTTTTAATCAGCATCGCTCTGGCTACAAAATATTTAAAAAATCTATCGGTCTTTTCCCATAAGAATTGTGCGGGGTGGTACAGGTACAGTTTACACAAAATTAATGCACGCTTCATTCTCAATAAAAAGGTTCTGTTCAAAGTATCTAACGCGTGTACAAAATTTCATAATTATTTCTGTAATGTTTGAATAAACTTGCATTAAAAGGGTGTAATATTTCTAATCGCGCTTAGGAAGGTGAAAGGCTAACTCCCGTATACCTCCAAGCACTATGCAACTCTTAAGAGCTTGATGGTCAAGTTGGTCGTTAATAACGTAATCCGTTCAAAGCGTATAAGTGCGGTTTTACCATTGAGATGGAAATGTGGTTTATAATCTAATAAAAGCAGGACCGGAATTAAGTTTTTGTTATTAGGGGCTTCGGGGTTAGATCGATGCACTCATTGGCAGTAAACCGTACATCTCCAGATAGCATTAGACCACGTCTTGCATACAAATTACGCATTTGCCTACCCGACCATAGTTTCTGTTTCAATTACACACCGCCAAGCAACTTAATCAAAAAACATCAAAGCGAATGACGTTTGGTCCTGCTCGAGAGCCGGATTTGAGGGTTAAATCTGCGATTCAAATACGAACGACAGTTGGAATAACGAATTAAGACGGTTCACGATTGCTCTCTTAGTGCTGCTACCTTCGCACCTACAACAACCACTTCTTATTTACACATCCATTGTCATGCACCTCTACACTACTAAGCCTCTTGCGGTCTTGATGGGACGGAAGCCATTTTCACGACTCGCTTCCCCTTCACATAATCCCCGCCGTTACACAAAAATCCTCGCCAAAACAAAAGGATGTCTCCCACAATCGTAACTTTCAGAACTTTCAGAACGACTCTCTCTTCATCAATTTCCATTTAAATTAAACAAACAGACCCCCGCGAGCTTCTTTAATTATTTCAATTTTCAATAAAGTTCGATAATTCCGGCCTGTTAATCCACTAACTTAAAAATTTATTTGGCGCGGTTTCTAGGCGCTCTTAAAAATCGATATCAGCAATGTGACACTACTATAAATAATTAGAACTAGTTGCAATGGCAGAGACGACGCTACAGTTGATAATAATTAATCTATACTCGACGTCAAGTCGGAACTGCAAAAATTCTACGCTGTAAAGCTTAAAAAATTTGAAAAATTAACTCCACTAATTTTAAAACCTTTATTTATTTAATTCCTTAATTATGTCGATTCTCAATAGGGCTTCACTGCCAAGATAAATGAACAGGTAGCAGATAAAAACAAAAACCAGCACTTTCCAAAAATGCAGAAAAAGGCAGAACGAACAGAGTTTGTTTTTGGCAATGTCGTAGATCTCGAGCTCCTGTACACTTAATCCACATTAGAACGGAAGGTGCATATCAAGCGATGTGTACCCCTGTAAATGTTTATCGCCGTGAATGATTTATACCTATCTACGAGGACTGGGTGGTTTTGAGTGCAGATTATTTACATTTGCGCTTAGCAGTGTCGAAGCATTTTCTACCTATTAATCATCAACTAGTCAATATCGGTCACATTTTGGAAAATGCCGTCGAATGCCATCTCGCGTAAATGTTACCGAAGCAAGAATTAATAGTACGCCTTAACCGACAATGGCACTTAGAGCAGTAATAATATCGGATCCATTTTTCAGTTTTTCAGTCTACAAATAGACTCAAACTTAGCCTAAAGGGCCCAAAGTGCATCCTGACACATAAAAACCAACAAAATTTTTAATCCGCCAGAAATGTCATTGCAAGTTGATTCAAAATCGATAGAAATTGTCCTACACCCGACCACGTGAATAAATCCATCATTTTCATGAAATTTGAGGCTAAATTCGGAAAATTGACATAAATGAATGTCGACGCTTATATTTAGTAGCCCAAATGACACTGGAGTGAAAATGGGCATCAACATTATAAGGGAAGCGAGCGGCTTTGTTGAAATTTTGAGCATCAGAGTCAGAGAGTTTAAAAATTTAAGAGACGAACATGCTCTAAGACATTGGCGCTTTGGAGGAGGGATGTAGAATTATGGATGCGAGTTAAAGTTTAAGGGGGTGAAAGTAACCCAAATGAGTAGGTAAAGACATTTTTCAAAAACCATACTTTTTCGGATTCCCACAACCCTAACGCGTAAAGATTTTATGTTTTTGGCAATTAGATTTTTCGATCGATTTTACTATAATCGTATTGTAACCTATCCTAGAATTTTGGTGTTGGAGATTTTTTTCTATTTGAAACCACAACGTTCGCACTGTTCAAGAAGAAATACTCGATATTTAAGCTCTTTATGGCACTGTAGGCCTTCAATTGATCAATCTTATTTCAGACACTTATGTAGCTTCAAAAAGACGCTATGTATTAATTTAAATAGTTTCCATAATTACGAAAACCGGAGTGACCGCCAACTTTATGACGTCATATCCGGAAAACGTAGCAGGTGGCAAATGTTCACCCGAGTCAGGCACCTACTGAACATATACGAGAAAATATTCTCCGTACCCGACTTTCCGCAGAGGACCCTACTCCAGATCATGGATTATAATATAAGTACAATCCCTGAAACAAACACTGAAAATAATCGAATTGTTAATTTTTCCATTTCTGGAACGTTTCAACCTTGTTTCAGCCCTTGATAGGTTCCAATCCCCTATTTCATTCGATTTTACCGTCCTCCCAATACAATTCGTTGAAAAATTAGTAGTTTCTTTTATGATTTATAAGGGTGATCTTGTGCCTATGATGCTGTATAACCTTTTGTGTAAGTACCTATATTTAGAGACGCTCTCAAAAGAAAATTAATTCGATTTAAAAAAAATACTTACATTATACCCTGATTATTCAAATGATTTACGAGATTTTAGGGAATTTTACGTTACTAGTAGCTCAGAACGCCTAACAACTTTTCTCAATAGTTAGTCGAAATCCACGAAACCGTAATCCTTAACTAGGGCTAACTTTACTTTAACGGAAACTTTGTACGTAATTTACTTGGACAATTTCCAGTTTCAACCCCTTGTTAAACCATGATGAAAATTTGTCCATACCTCTGCAGCGTTATAGTTAAAGTTAATACGACACCAAAATCTGCCCATTGAATTTTCGCTATTTCGTTTTTCTTCATTTTGAACGTTCTAGCGCCTAAGGGTGGTATTTCACAAATGATGCTTAAGATCTTTTTTGAGCCATTGAGAGAAAGCTATCTAATGGCATTAATTTCAACCAATATTATTTTGTTAAGACAAATTCCGAGTTGGGTCCGCTAATTTCCACCCCATACAAAAGAAGATCCACCACAAGATATCATCAAAACATTTGCTGAGTTATCATACTTTTTGTGCAATGATTCGATTTTGACAATGAAAAATTAAAAATTCTTCACTGCCAAAATCAAAACGAAAGCGGCTGGTTTGAGCTCATGGTCTCAAACAGGGAACGACAGACAGCTGTTTCGATCTCTTGGATCTCATCAGTGTCGTGCACCCCGAATGAAACCACAAACTCAAACCAGCCAACCTTTAAACAGAAAATGCAACGAACTAAGAGTGTTGTGTCGACAACAGAGGTCGCGGTTGTCGACACAACACTCTTAGTTCGTCATACTTTTTGTGATTTTCAACCCTTAAATTTCATCTCCCGATACTTTCACTTTCACTTTCATCTTCAACAGACTTGAAGCCCCAACTTGTCCAGCAAATTTCAGCATGATATATCCAGTATCCACTACTCTTTGTCCAGTTATTGCAATTACTAGTTTTTCGGTTTTTCAGTTTTCACCCCTAGATCCCACCGTCGTCGGTGCCGTGGCTCGATATGGTCCAAAAACTGTCCTCGTCCTGTGTAAAAAATTTCAGCTCGATATCTGCTTTCGTTCTCAAGTTAACGGGGTGTTACTGCACTCAGTAAAATCACAGTAACATCTAAATATTCGTTAAAAATATATATATTGTACATAACATAAGTGGTTTGGAAATTACCTTACAACAAATTAGCAACATTTACATAAAAAATTGGGTTAAAACATAAACTGACTAAAATGATTGCAAAAAAGTTAAAAGTAAAAAATCCACACGCATTCACATTAAACACTATCTTCTCCTTCGAATATGATTCACTCTGATGGTGGCCCCGGTTCTCCCTCCAATGTAGGTACCCTTATCTTGCACCTAACTCCGTTCCATCATTCGGCAAGCATCATCAGAACCGAAAGTCAAAAAAGCCACTAGTTTTATCACATCACATCACACAGTCAACAAAATTTTGTAATCCAAAGTGAACATAAAACAGATCGTGCATAACAATAACGATTTTAACGTATGGTATCAAAGCGTACAGGCACTCAATTACCTATTGAATGTGAGGCACGCGGAAGATTCAACTGAGGTGGTGAGATTTCGTGTCGGATGTATTCGCCCCAAAGCGACTGCATACGATAATCCAGATTTTCTTATTATAAAAGACTAAGTCACAAATTCAAGACGAAATGTCTTTTAAGTAGCCATTACTCACTTATTAAAGTATAGATAAAATTTACCATTGTAAAGAAGCATTCAGAAAGTATTTTAGATAAATTGTCTCATTAAAATATTCATAGTTTTTATATTATTATTAGCACTATTTTCTAAAAACAAAGGCGAATTGTCGCTTAAACGAAGTAAAAATAATTTTTTCTAAAATTTTTCTCAAAAATTTTGTCGGAATTATTTAATCGTTTTTGTCTAAAATGAATTTAGATAAATTTGCTACATTTTTAGATATTATTTAGACAATAATCATTAATCATCTTCTATATGGGAATATATAATTTCACTCAAAAATTTTATACTGTGATCATCGTACCATACATCCTTCTCCTGTATTAGTGCCGTATTGAAAGCAACGTTGCCATTTAGCGGTCAATCATTTATTACTACCCTGTAGGTAATTTGGCCGCCGATATTATGGTTTTAACCTCACCACTTTAAAAAAGGGAGGTTACTGCAATCACTAAAATTTTCGAATTTGAGATCTCAGGAACTTAAAAAAGTAGTTTTTAAAATGTGTCTGTGTTTATGTGCGCATGTACGTATACTTTGAAATTTTAAATTCAACCCCCTTTTTTTCACGTCACCATAAGTAAGGCCTTCAAATTCTGTTTCTTAATGCCTTTCTGACAAAAACTCAAATATTCCACATTTTTAACGCACTTTAAAAACATGATACAGCCCAAACCTCTGGATCGATTTGCCTGTAATTTTGCACATGGAAATGGTATTGCAAGTCGAAGAGCAAAACATTTTTTGGAGGCAATCGACAAACTTATTTAACCATCGCTAAAACAAGTTTGTGAAAAATTGATTGGCACCATTAGAAAGGTCTTCAAATTCTGGTTTTAAATAAGACGAAAATCATTCTCACTTAGGTGCGCCCTTTGAGTAAAAAAATCGAAATTTTGTAATAACACTAAAAACACATAGCCCAAACTACTGGATCGATTTGGCTGAAATTTGGTACATGGAGATTGGGTGACCAGTTGAAGGGCTGAAAGGCTTTTGGAAGCGGTGGTTGGTGAACGGGAAGTGCTATTTAGGCATATCAAATTTAAAATTTTAAATGCAAGATACGGAAATCAAAGATCCACGCGATGGGGTGGTTTCATCCGCTTCTCTGCTACATTTTTAGGTAGACATTAAACAAATTATTTAGACGATTCAAGGCTGGGCGAGGGTTCGGTAGAAGAAACTATTTGCCGGTTAATTGCTATATAGTTTTAAGAGAATTAACCGACATGCATCAGACAGACTTATCTGGAGTTGAAAATACCGGCCCTTCCAGGATTTTAGGAGATGTTAGTAGGTAGTCCAGTGGTAGATTTTAAGCTGAGAACCCTTTATATTTGACCATCATTTACCCCTTATTGTCAGATCACAACGAAAATTTGCCCACCTCTTTACAGTTTCATTTTTAAATTAGCACACCAAAATCTGCCCTGATGTACCTACCCACATTGAATGTTGAATAGTTTTTGAGCTTTGTAATCTCGTGTTTCTGCAGTTATGATGGTTGTGGCGCCCTTGAGTTGTTTTACGCAAATGATGTATACCTATTTACATACAGGCTGGGTGATAAAGTATGGAGCATTTTCAATAACTTTGCAACCAGCAATTCTTTAGAGAATCTGTTGTATCAAATTCATTACAATTATTCTTGCGCTACTTTTGACGTCATTTTTAAGTCTGCCAATTTATTAAATTAGGTGGTGTAGAAATAAAATACAACAAGGATCGGGGAAAGGAAAGAACTACCTACATTGGCTATGATTATTTAGCGAATCCACAACCCTAATAATCCGGGCACGTCTTTTTTACAGTGCGAGTGTTAAAGGAGACCGCACGGCTCTTATGGAAAACTGAAGATCACTCAAATTCGGATATTTTTTGAACAATCGATGCGCATTGAAATGTAGAATATTTCATATCATTGCGCCAAACGTGTATCTCGATTAATAAGGCCAGAATATTAGATTTATTACAAGACTAACACCCATTTATGACCATAATCCGTTTAAAGGGTGCAGGTAGGGAAAAATGCACGATATTTAATAATGAATGCATACTATAGTATGTTACCGGGATTTGATATGTTTCTTTATGATTGTTTTACGTAAGTGAACTTAATGAAAAATCAAAATTGCTTCATTCCTAAACATCTGTTTGTTATTTGCTAACTTTTTTTATTTTGTAATTTACAGAAAAAGTGTAAATTTACAGAAAAAAGTGTAAATTTACAGAAAAAGTGTAAATTTACAGAAAAAGTGTAAATTTACAGAAAAAGTGTAAATTTACAGAAAAAGTGTACCTAAATTTACAGAAAAAGTGTAAATTACAGAAAAAAGTATAAGTTTACAGAAAAAGTGTAAATTTACAGAAAAAAGTGTAAATTTACAGAAAAAGTGTAAATTTATGTTTCCATTCTGAGAGCACCATTACCGAGTTGTACAGGGTAGTTCAAATGTATTAATACACGGCACTCACGGCCAAACAATAAGATAAATAAATAAAATAAAAATCCAATGTAAATTAGAATAAATTACCTTCATTTCGTCGCAATTTGGAATTTGCATAATTTAGCGATAAACAATGAGTAATATTTATTTTTTTAATGGCACCACCCATGTTTCTATTTTTTTGGATTCCCTGTGAGTGCTTCTTTATGGTGATAATTTAATTTTTTTGATAAATCGAACAGTAAATTTTTAAATTTTCATTAATTCAAATTTCGCGCGGAGATACGGCAACAACGCATTTCATCATATGTGCAACCGATACAATCGTCCTCATCTTACCACATGCCTCCCACTAATTGTATACGCCCACTAAAGGATTTTAACGGGGCCTAATTATTAGTTTCTTTACAACAAATAGCGCATTTCGTTACAAAGGAAAAAATGTTTCTTCAGAGTGCAGGATTACGAGCCATTTTGCTATATTTTTTATCGGGCTGTTATCAAGCTGTTAATTAATAAAATGACCAAAAACAACAAATCTTGCATTCTGAAAAAATATTATTAATAATGAAAATTTAAATTTAAAAATTTATTGCTCAATTTATGTACTTTTTGTTTATTGCTAAATTATACAAGCATTTACCATGGATCTTTTATTCTATTCATCTTAAAATTTGGCCGTAAGAGCCGTGTATTAATGCGTTTGGACTACCCTGTACAACTCGGTAACGGTGCTCTCAGAACGAAAACATAAATTTACACTTTTTCTGTAAATTTACACTTTTTCTGTAAATTTACACTTTTTCTGTAATTTACACTTTTTCTGTTTTACACTTTTTCTGTAAATTTACACTTTTTCTGTAAATTTTCACTTTTTTCTGTAAATTTACACTTTTTCTGTAAATACACTTTTTCTGTTTTGCACTTTTTTCTGTAAATTTACACTTTTTCTGTAAATTACAAAATAAAAAAAGTTAGCAAATATCATGGCAGCTCTACGCTTTCGTAGTTTGTTAAGGTCCGACGGGTTAAAAGTATAAGTGCACCCCGTGGAGTTAAGCTCCTTTCGGTTGAGGTACACGTTAATGAGGCTTGTAAAACTATATAATGATTTATGGACTGGTTGGGAATCCGTCTGGGAGAACCATGCTCTCTTTGTCTCACTTATGCATTCTCCATTTAACAATTTATTTAAAATTGCGGCTTTATTAATCGAGATACACGTTTGGTCCAATGATATGAAATAATCTACATTTCAATGCGCATCGATTGGTCAAAAAAGATCCGAATTTGAGTTGTCTTCAGTTTTCCATAAGAGGTGTGCGGCCACCTTTGCTGATGGCAAGCAGGTACTCGTATGTACCGACATTTTTTTAAAGATTATAGTTGGTTTTACATTTTCCATTGTTTCCCAGAATGCGATTCATACATTTCCAACTTCATAACGAAGTTAAAAACACATTGGCACTAAATTCAGTTCACTACATGCCCCGTTCAGGCACGAGATTAGTTTTGTGAGCGGACCCCAGCGGAATAGTCGTGCTAATCAGACGCATATGTCCGCGAGTTTACATCATATTTCAGTCACTTTGGTCGTATTTCTCTCTCCCGGCACATTACCGAAATTGTTTCCGGAAAGACTGATTGTCTCGCTTTTAATCTAATATACAGGGGGCAAGTTTTCACCTATATTACTTATGATTTGTGGTCCTGCGATAGGCCACGAAATTAAATACTAATTTCTTTATCGTGGAGAATTTTTAAAAGTGTCAGCTTCTGCATTCTGTTAAACGAGGAAATCACGTGCTGATGTAAATTGCGATCAGGATCGTAATTATCGCAGGGAAACACACTGCTGCCCATGCGAATTCTCCCAAAATTATCCACACGGAATCCGTATTTTTATTTTTAAGCATAATTATGGTGATTTTATTGACGGGACCCTCGCTGTCGCATAGATTGTAAATTTTGTAGAGGTACGGAGCCCCCTGTGATTTGCATCGATACAAGCTGTATATTTCAGTTGCCAATTCCACACGAAGCTCGTTCCACCTGTCTTCATTAAGGCATGCCATTAGAAAGGATCTCCGAGGATGACACCATTGCTCCGTGCTGTTGCTGTTAAAATTTGTACGATCGCATAGGGCACGTTCAGGTGCAACAAATTAAAAACGGGTTAGATGCAGACAGCCTGAACGCGATAACGAAATGCTAAGTATTCCGTAAGCGGATCTAAAACCAATTTTATTCCGCATGCCGCATCTAAACTAGAAACTCGCAATTCGTAATACGCTGTTGCAGGAATCACTGAAACGAGGGGGTCATTTTTATTGATGCCCCATGAGAAAATCATTACGAAGGAGGGGTTGCAGACGCCAAAACAGTTTACTCACTGAGTAATCTGACACACTTTCCGACACCTGCTGCGTTCACGTCCGCGGATATATTAGCCTCTGATTCTGGGATGTTTAGTTCTTAATTTTTTACAAAACTATCAATAAATTGAACTTAACGCCAGTGCTGTTTCATTTGGCTTGTGCTATAACTTTAAAGCTAATAAATTTGTTGTGCAGGATGACCGTTTGAAACAATAGTTCTTAGTTAGAAAAATATATAAAGGAAAAGCTAGATAAAAAATCTGAAAATCGTACCATTTGTTGTAGGGTGCTCGAGGGTAATAAGGCCCGCATGGTCATAAGGCCCATTACCCTTTTAAAAGAAACAAACCAATAAAGTAGGGATATGATACCATCTATGGGTGCTCAGTGATGCCAATTATGAGTAGTAGGTTGTTTTTATGTATGCGATCCTTTGTTTTAGATTAACACGTCAAACAATTTTGTGTTAGTTAGCAGTAGTTCGCACTTCATTGAATTATAAAAAATACTTAAGTCTACAGAAGTTGAAATTTGGAGTTGGAACCTTACTCGAAATTGATGGGCATGTAATGAATGATCATTAATTTAGAAACTAGGGTGATCTATTTTAACCTCCCCAATCCACTTCACCACTTATAAAAAAGGGAGGTTACTGCAATCACTAAAATTTTCGAATTTGAGATAGCACCAGATCTTCACGTTTCGAGGTCTCAGGAACCCAAAAAAGTGGTTTTAAAAATGTGTCTGTGTGTATGTGCGTACGTACGTACGTACGTGCGTACGTGCGTACGTTTGTAAACACGCCACAGCCAAAACTACTAGACCGATTTGCCTGAAATTTGGTGCGTAGGCATCTTATAACCCAACTTAGATCTGAAAAGCTTTTGGAGCCAATCGTGCAACTAGAAATGCCATTTTGGCACATCAACTTTTAAATTTTAAATGCAAACCCCCATTTTTCACGTCACGATAGGAAAGGCCTTCAAATTCGGCTTCTAAAAATGCATTCATTCTTAGTGCCCTTTTGACCAAAAATAAAAAAAAAATGATTTTTATCGGACTTTAAGATCGCGGTACAGCCGAAGCCCCTGAACCGATTTAGCTGAAATTTTGCACATGGGGATTGTATTGCACGTCGAAGAGCTGAACAAATTTTGGATTCAATCGGCCCACGGAAAGTGCCGTTTTGGCACACCAATTTCCAAATTTAAAATTATTCACTCATTTAGCCATCCAAAACAAGTTTTTGAAAGATTTATTGCCACCATCAGAAAGGTCTTCAAATTCTGGTTTTAAATAAGACAACATTCGTTCGCATTTAGTGCTCTTTTTGTCAAAAAATCGAAATTTTGTAATAACACTAAAAATACATTATAGTTCAAATTAGTGAATCGATTTGGCTGAAATTTGCTACATGGAGATTGGGTGACCCGTTGAAGACCTGAAAGGCTTTTGGAAGCAATTGGTCCACAGGAAGTGCCATTTAAGCATATCAAATCAACTTTAAATTTTAAATACAAGGCCTCCTTTTTTATGTCGCCATTAGGAAGACGATCAAATTCTGGTTCTAAAAATGTATTCACAGTTTCTGCCATGTCAGTGGAAAATAGAGAAAAAAATCTTTTTCATTAAAAGGGAGCAGGCTGACAGTGGATGACATAAAGTACCAGTTATTGTCAAAAGGGTGGCAAACTGTTAACCTTAAAAGGAACATATTGTCAATT
Organism: Pycnomerus fuliginosus; assembly: GCA_963924575.1. Classification (NCBI taxonomy): domain Eukaryota; kingdom Metazoa; phylum Arthropoda; class Insecta; order Coleoptera; family Zopheridae; genus Pycnomerus; species Pycnomerus fuliginosus. The sequence goes on from OZ004622.1 coordinate 26,039,974, forward strand.
GTGATGGGTGATGTCCGAGGTGATGTCGGTATTTGTCAGAAAATTGCGAAATTAGTCACAGATGCAGTGGCGGCTCGTGGGGTTTCAGGCTGGTACAGCCACGGTTGGCTATGGGTGAGGTAAGGGTGGGCAGCCCCACGGAAAATTTTTTCATAATAATAATAATAATAATAATAATTTTTGCGACACCAGATGGACAAACAGTTTTACTGTTGTATGACAGATTTTACAGTTCTACTAGAGTTTTTAGGCGGCGGATGATTGCAAAAATAATAGTATATTAAAAAACACGTTTCATAAGGCCAATTGTTATCGCACGAGGATGTTTGGATAACGAGGGCCAAAAAAGACCGAGTTTTACAAAATCCGAGTGCGATAAGAGCCATATGAAACACGTTTTTTGTACAATTTTTTCTATTTCGGATGCCCAGCTTGTTAATATTCTCAAGAAAAATTCAAAGACTGGCTTGTCAGTTAATTCGATTGTTAGACACAATAGTTGTCTAAGGTTACGATGTAAACAAAAGCCGTGCTCTAATAGAGCGCATTAGAGAACGCGTTTGGGTGCTATAAAGTGTTCATTAGGAAACCGAAACAGAAAAAAGTGCTTTGCATTTTTGCAGAGCGTTTGCAAGACAGGAATGAAGCTCTCAACACGTACTGTGTAGAAGCGACCCTCAGCAAAGTGTCTGATCTGATGGTGAACCTTTAACTACTTTTACCGGGCAAAGGTAATGTGATGGTCGATGCAAGTGGCTCGTATGGCTGCTTTGTGAACAAGAAAAACTAAAAACCCTTCTGCAATAAACCTATTTGCAAAACCCACACGAACAATTTTTGCCATTTTCACCGATGACACCCGGTGAATCGTACCCCCTACCAGTGCCTGAAGATCGCAAACACAAATAGTCTCTTAACCTTTAGGTCAAAATGAACCAAAACCGAACACTGTAAACGACACACTCGCATTCATGACGTGCCACACTTGTAGAACTGTTTGCCGCAAAAATCCATCTGTTAAACTAAGCACAACAGCTTGCTCGAAATTCCCCTCATATTAAAACGATGGAAACTGTCAAAGTACGAAAGCCTCAAAGTGTAAAAAAAATATTAAAAATGTTGTGGGCGCCAATTTTAAATAGCAGGTACAGCTGGCTGTACCCGGGCCTCAGTGCATCGCTGATGTGTAAGGATAAGCGGCTTGATTGGCAGTGGGGTTGTAAGCAACCTTTTGATAGGCTTTTTGAGGGAATTTGAAAATAAAATGGAAGTTAATTTAAATTTTATTTCAATATTCCATAACTTTTCCCGATAAATAATTCAGAATTATTGTTAGAAGTTAGAATAAAAAACCCAACGTTCGTCATGAAATTATCATACTAAATATCTCATTCTAATTTATTTTCACACTTTCATAGTCTAAATTAATTACTGGGTTGATTAGTTGGTCCTGAATCCCGATAATTCAATCAATGGGATGGGATTAATATGCATTTGACCATTGCGAGAGCTAACGCCGCGTCGGCAGCCACCATAGGGTATGTAGTTGAGTGAATCTATCCACGACTGTTGCTTTAGACGTCCACTTCAGTTGTAAACGCAAGTTAGCGCGCGCGTAAGTGTCTTATTAAAACGCTTGGCAGAACGTTCCCGTATGGCAGGGCCTGCTGGCTGCCCCGGCCCAGGGATGCTTGGAGTGCCTACGCTCCACTACTCAGCGGAGTATAAAGGGTTGTCGATTATGTAAAGAACTTGGAAACGCATTTTTGCTGAAATAAAACTAAAACCAAAATTTTCTGAACGTAAAATAATTTTTTAAAGCTATGAGGAGAGGACTGCGCATTGGTACAGCCCGGCTGTACCTGCTGCCCCTGACCAGCCGCCACTACACAGATGATAAGCACAAAAAAAATTCTGTTGAATTGACTACCATCTACACACAATACAAAGATCCACGCGATGGGGAGGTTCCAGCCGCTTCTCTGCTGCATTTTTTTAAGTACAAAATGAATGTCATTTGGATGATATGACTTTAAAATGAAAGAATGTGCTATGTGAGTCATAAGGCTCATCGAAATCCTTATGGGATTTGTGTTTTCTTTTGTTCTATAAAGTCCCTGAAACATGTGGGTAGTAGTAGAGTAGTAATTAGTAAATCAATGGCTCCATCAGCAATCCCAAGAAAAGCATCTACTAAATATCCAAAAGTGATATTGTTTTGCCTTAAATGATAACTTCGTTGCGGGTATGTGACAAATACGTACATTTATCTACGACCACTATTGTAAATAGCCAATTTTGTACAATGTACAAAGTAAGTAAGCCGATCATTACGCACACAAATCTAAAACTGTGCATAAAGAGTGAAAATCGCTGAGTTTTCAATTGTCATTTGTCAAATGTAATTTTTCACTAATTTTTGTTAAATTTATCATTTCCCCTTGTTAATTAGGATATTTTAAAAACATATCGGCTAGGGCAGTGCACTACTGCGCCCATGGACAGGTATCTGGTCCTGGGTCTAACGATGTCGTTAAAGGATCGGGGCGCCACTGCGCTGATGACCGTAGAATATTTAATTTAGTTAGTTTTTTCTGCGCTTTTCTATGTAGTTCCATTTTAGTGCCGTATTTAGATAGGTACTAATTTTGTATATGCACATACCTGTTATATTAAGTATTTTCGTCTTTTCTTGTATATAGAATTTCAATTTGCAATTTATAATGTAAGTTGTATTTTTCGTGTTTGATTAACAATATACTGAGTTTTATTTAAATGAGTAGTGCAATTTCTACCTTTTCCCCTTAACCAAGATCGCAGTCTCCCTTTGGCAAACTTGGTCTATTTGATCGGCGCAGCAGTGCCGTGTGCTTAACGACCTTCCAGAATTGGCGGGCGCAGTGGTGCCGTACCTTTATGCTAATGGGGGTCAAGCGGCGCAGTAGTCCTATACCGATGGACAGTGCACTACTGCGCCGATGGTCAGTTACCTGGTCTTGGGTCTAACGATGTCGTTAAAAATCAGGACACCACTGCGCTGATGACAGTAGAATATTTAGTTAGTTTTTTCTGCGTTTTTCTAGTTGCATTTTTAGATAGGTACTAATTTTGTATATGCACATACCTGTTATATTAAGTATTTTCGTCTTTTTTTTGTATATAGAATTTCAATTTGCAATTCATAATGTAAATTGTATTTTTCGTGTTTGAGTAACAATATACTGAATTTTATTTAAACGAGTAGTGCCATTTGTACCTTTTCTCCTTAACCAAGGTCGCAGTCTCCCTTTGACAGCCTTGGTCTATTTGACTGGCGCAGCGGTGCCTTGTGCTTAACGACCCTACAGAATTGGCGGGCGCAATGGTGCCGTACCTTTATGCTAAGGGGGGTCAAGCGGCGCAGTAGTCCTTTACCGATACCGATCGGCTAAACTGCTCTTCCAGGATACAATTTACAGTTCAACCGCAAAGTAAAGTCCGAGGTAAAATCAATGAAAATCTTCTGCGCAAAAGTTAGGTTATATTGCGACCTTTTTGATCGAAAATGCCTTGGGACCGACAAGTTGCTTTTCTTCATATTATTATCTTGAATTTTTGAGCAGGTATTCTAAAGAAATTAAAAATAAAATACTGGCACAGGTTTTTGGTACCTAGGAACAATAAACCGTAACCTGATTTAGTTGACTTTAAGAAAAGTACCTACCTAACTCCATTGTAAGCATGAACCAATAATTTATGCCTGAAAAAAAAACGTTTCAGGAACCAAATAATGCAGAGTAAATTTGCATAATGAAACATTCTTTGTGGTGAGATGCACTCAGAAAAAATCGAAGATTCCTAATCCTTTGAGGAAAAGTGTTTCCACTTGAAAAATAAAAATTATGGTCATTTCCGTTTGAACCGGAAGTGCTTAAAAATATCTGACTTTACCACTGGATTCACATCAAGAAAATAAGCTTGACCTGTCCGAGGATATTTCCGAAATATTCCTCTTGGAAATGTTCTTGAATTTATTAACTACTTTTGAAAAGTTAAGTACCGTAAAACCCGACAACTTTGCCCACCTTTTTTTAGTTTTTGTTGAATAACTTTTTTGTCCGATTAGTTTGCGCCTTGCCAAAATAGTACTAGACATGTTGGAGCTTCAGCTAGTCATGCCTATTTCGGTCATCGTCAAGATCTTATCAACCAACGAAAAAAAAAGATTTTTATAGGGTGGGCAAAGTTGTCATGCGAAATTTCAATTTTGCCTTCCTATATGAAAAATCATTTTGAGCAAGTTTGCAAGGTTCGGTTACAACTTTGCCCACTCTAAATGTTTTTAAAACTGTTCGTGCAATGACTGACAAGCGAAACCAAAATTTTATTGACAGTAATTTAGATAATTTGAATAATAAATGAAAATATTTTAATAACTTTTTGTTAATTTGAAAAATACAAAATTAAACATTTAAATGAAAATTACATAAACATTTTAGATTCCAAAAAATTCATAAGTTGAAGGCACTTTGGTCTGCATTGAAGGTAAAAACTTCTCTATGATCGACGATTAGCTCTGGCAGAACTTTTTTTAGGTCGGCAAAGTGTACACGGTTCGTCGGAAACAACTTTTAGTTGAAAAAAATTGTCCACACCTGATTTCATTTTCTGTCGATTAAAATTGAACCAGCCTGATTGTGAGAATCAAACTGATCGTTGACTGCATTAAGACAGTATAAAAAAATGGATTGTAGATAGGTGAAGAAATAAAATGCGTTTCTGAATGATTAAGAGATCAAACTATTTATTAAGAATAAACACAAAATTTAAGTTTTTTAAATGAAGATTCCGGGTTCACGGTGGGTCAGTGATGCTAGAGTGATTATTGAATTAAAATAGGAATAGGGACAAACGGCTTACTTGAATGAACGCTGATAAACGGCGCCGACGACAGGATCTGGGCTCGTTTTTTTGTAGAATCTACGGAGTCTCGAACATGAATGATGGGGGGCCCCCCTAAACGTTGCAGAATGATGAAGCAAGAGCAGACTGATGATTTCCCATCGCTTTCCAGTAGTTCTGTGTAAGGATGGCTTCGATGTTTTCAGATTTTTGAAAGGCACATGTCAAGATGGCGACACAACGATGTTGCTTACTGGCTCGTTCGTTTTCGACTCTCTCTCATAACTTGATGCGGGCGCGCAGCCGTCGTTCGTAGTTCCAGCGTTCGCCGTATCGGTTCAGCGCCGTAGGCTAATGGAGGGGGAGCTATGCAACCAGGGATACGAGGAATACGTATAGAAGGAAGGATTAGGATGAAACATACCGCCCACCAAAATTCAACCCGGATTGAATTTTCGAGAACAAACGAAAACAAAGAAAAAAAAGCATGTTAAAGTTAAAGAATTATGTAACATATATACAAGTCAAATCAATGTGTTTATTGTGTGGGCAGGGCACACAATTTTGTCATTGGCCGCCGGAATTCACCCTGCTGAGTACGCACCGTAGCGACCCGTGGGATCCCATCATTTCCGGGATGTAATTGTGTAATCCGACCTAATCGCCACCGGAGCGGAGGGGACAATTCGTCCTTGATTAGTACAAGAGTGCCGATGTCCGCACCGTCTAAACGTTTGGATTTAGTCCACTTGCTCTTCTGGTACAGACCCCCCAAATACTCGTTCCTCCAACGCTTCCAGAAATGTTGTTGTAAATGCTGAACGAGTTGCCAGCGAGACATACGGGATGTTTTTAAATGTGACAAGTCGGGGTCAGGAGCCGCAGTAAGGGGTTCAAGCGTAAGAAAATGACCTGGGGTTAAGCTGGACATATCGTTGGGGTCATGACTCAAAGCACATAACGGGCGCGAGTTTAAAATGGCTTCGATTTGGATTAGCACGGTGCTGAGTTCTTCGAAAGTCAAAATCTGTTCCCCAATCACACGATAGAGGTGAGTTTTCACGGATTTAACTCCGCTCTCCCATAGTCCTCCGAAGTGAGGGGCCGAGGGGGGATTAAAAGACCAATTTATAGTTTCCGCCTCCGTCGCTTGTTGCATATAACGGTTCAATTCTCGATTGGCTCCTACGAAATTGGTACCGCAATCGCTAAATATGTGAGAGCAACGACCACGTCTACTAATGAAACGACGAAGAGCGGCCAAGAAAGCGTCGGTGGATAATGAAGATGCGAGTTCCAGATGAACTGCTTTAGTCGTGAAACAGATAAACAGACAAAGATAAGCCTTCAGGGTCTTGGCGCCTCTAATTTTAGCCATAGTAATGGTAAATGGACCTGCGTAGTCGCAGCCTACGACGCTGAAAGGCTTACTTTGAGTGATTCGAGAAGCGGGAAGGTTACCCATGGCGGGTTGAAAGGTAGAAGGATGAACTCTAAAACACGTGTTACATTGGGAAAGATAAAAACGAATCGCTCGACGGGCTGACAGGATCCAGAAATTCTGTTGAATCAGATAAAGCGACGAATTTAAACCAGTGTGAAAATGCTCCAAATGAGTCTGTTCAATTAGCAGCTCCGTCAACCGATGCGTTTGAGGTAGTAAAATAGGGTGTTTAGTACCATAAGGGAGAGTAGAGTTACTCAGCCGCCCACCAACTCGAAGAATATGATCCTTATCGAGAAACAGGGACAGTTTGGCTAGACCTTTAGGCAATGGTTTATTGGAACGGATGTTAGAAATAATTTGAATGATTTTCAAGTAACGATGAGACAATCGAATCATGAGGTTGAGCAATTAAAGTTTGCTTTCGTTCTTCTGAGTCCCAGTCGGGGGGAGGAGTGACGACACTAGGTTGTGTCGGCCATGCATCAGGAGGTGAAAGAAGAAAGATAGGACCCGCCCACCATAAAGAAAAGGGCAAAATCTCAGCTGGAGAACATCCACGTGAAGCGATGTCTGCAGGATTTTCCTTCGTTGGCACGTGACGCCAACAATCAGGTGCCACTCGTTCATGGATAAATGTGACGCGGTTAGCAATAAATGTCTTCCAGCGGTGGGGTAGGGAGCGAATCCAAGTTAATGCGACAGTAGAATCTGTCCACGCATAGGTGGCATCAATTTTAAGACGATGTCGGAAGGTGGTAGCAACAAATTCGATTAATTTTGATAGCAAAACGGCTGCACTGAGTTCCAGGCGAGGAATGCTAAGTTTCGCTAGTGGTGCAACCTTCGACTTGGCCATGACAAAACGTGTGACCACCGAACCGTTTCCAAATGTAAAGCGAAAATATACCACAGCCGCATATCCAGCTTCCGAGGCGTCACAAAACCCATGGAGTTCACAAGAATTGAAACCAGGAGGGATGAGTAACCGAGGTAGATCAAAAGAGGAAAGTATAGGAAGTTCAGATTTGAAGCGTTGCCAAAGGTTTATAATATCAACAGGTGGAGGATGATCCCAATCTATTCCGGCTGCCCATAATAGCTGGATGAGATGTTTGGCGACAAAACTAACAGGACATAAGAACCCGAGAGGATCATAAATTCGGGCAACTTCAGACAATATGGCTCTTTTGGTACAGGGACCATCGCGAGGCAGAACCTCAAACGTAAACGAATCCGATGACGGACGCCATTGGAGACCTAGGATCTTTAAAGTAGCTTCAGACTCATTATCGAATGATAGATTTTGTTGTTGGCAATGTTCGGCGGCTACGTTTTGCAAAAGTTCAGGATGATTAGATGACCATTTTCGCAATTCGAAACAACCCAAGTGAAATAACTCAATAAGCTGTTTCTGCAATTCACAAGCTTCTTCAAGCGAGGCAACACTACAAATAATGTCGTCGACATACAAACAAGATTTGATAACTCGAGCTGCCAAAGGGAAGTTCGCCTCACCCACTTTTGCAAGTTCTAGAAGAGTGCGAATGGCCAAAAACGGAGAAGAAGAAACACCATAGGTGATAGTGTTTAATTGATAAGTCTCGATTGGGGAGGCCAGGGAAAAACGAAATCTAATTAACTGAAATTTACGGTGTTCTGGTGAAACGAGGATTTGACGGTACATTTGTCGTACGTCACAAGTCAAAACAAAAGGATCGGATCGAAAGTTTAATAATAAAGCGGCAATATCATTTTGTAATTTAGGACCTATGAGTTGAGTCTCATTCAAACAAAGCTGTTGGGAATCTTTGGCGCTAGCGTCGAAGACTACGCGGATTTTAGATTTGCCGTTTTCAGTTTTAAAAACGCAATGATGGGGTATGAAATAGCCATCAGCGGGGATTTGATTAAGAGGTAACAAAGACATATGACCAGAGTCTACATAATCCTTCATGAAGTCGATGTATAACGATTGAACATCAGGTTGATTATGGAGGCGACGTTCCTGAGCTAATAGTCTACGGTCCGCGATTTCTAGTGATCCTGAAAAGGAAGGAATGTGAGACTTAAATGGAAGAGCTACACCGAAGCGACCTTCAGAAGTACGAAAAAGAGAGTCAACAAAAGATTCTTCAGCCTAGGCGTCCTCGGGTGCCACAGCAATTTTACACGGAACCTCCTCCACTGTCCAAAAATCACGAAGGGTGGAATCTAAAGGTGTATCGATAGAGCAGAATAAAGATTCGACTGGATGAGGAGAAGAATGTATATTTTTAACAGGTCCCATTATGACCACACCAAAAACTGTATTCAACAGTTTGGGATAGCTGTTATCAAGATAGCGAGAAGTTGGTAGTAAAAGATATGGAAATAGATCAGCTCCCAACAAAACATCAATAGGACCTGGACTGTTCCAATTAGGGTCGGCAAGTTCTGAAGAGTCGATATTTCCAATAAGGGAAGGATCAAGTCTAATACTTGGGACTTCGCTACATATTTTTGGCAGGATGACAAGTTCCAAGTTGAAGAGAGTAGTGGAAGGTTCAACAGTACTAATTTGAGAAGTTAACTTAAAGGATGAGGATGTGTTCGTTTGTCCAATCCCAACGATAGGCACGGTATGACGTTGCCTTGGGAGCCCCAGACGTTGAGCACATTTGAATGTGATGTAAGATATTTGACTCGCTGAGTCAAGGACAGCTCTGGCAGGTTGAAACACCCCATACTTATCTCGGATGGATAAACGAACAGTCGAGAACACAACATAAGTGGAAAGAGACGATACTAAAGTGTGGTTATTAACTGATGTCAAGTACGTAGTGGATGGGGCAGCTATTGGTTCGGGTGATGCAACTGAAGTTGGCGGTATAGAGTTTTGAACAGATGATGAAGGAGGAGTGGTATTTTGGAGATGAAGCAAAGTATGATGCCTTGCTTGACAGAATCTACAACAATATGTAGAAGTACAATTGGAGACAGAATGAGATTTCAAGCAATTGAAGCATAAGCGGTTTTGTTTAACAAAAGATAAACGATCATCAGGAGTTTTTTCAATGAATTTAGGGCAGAGATGGAGCCAATGATGTTGTTCACAAAGGATGCAATTAGTGGAAGGTACTGAAGCAACTAGAGAGCTTCTAGGTTTGAAAGGAAGGTGTGATCGAGAATGAGTTGAATTAGAGCCTTTAGAGACAGGAGTACAGGTGTCTAAAATGCGACATTGCGATTCAATAAACTTTTCTAAGTTGTCACTGGTTGGACATGAACTCTTGGTATTTCTGTACTCTTGCTCGAAGGCACGAGCGGTCTCAAGATCTAGTTTATCAAACAAAATATTGTACCACAGAAAATCTTCCAGATCATCCGAAATGTTCAAGGCCTTAAGAGCCGCACGTGATTCTTTAAAATTATCAAGTAGATTTCGTAGTCCCGATGAAGATTCGGTAGGCAGCTTGGGTAATGACATGATGGAATGGTAGAATTGAGAAGCTAGTTTACGTTTATCGTCATAGCGATCAATAAGAGATTGGTAAGCAATAAAATAATTATCCTCAGACAAGGTTAGTGAACTGATTAAGTTCAAGGGTTCACCTTTCAAGGAGCTCAATAGATAAGTGAATTTATCGATTGGGGTCAGCGAGTGATTTTCATGAATAGTGACCTTGAAAGTTTGATAGAAGGTGTTCCAATTTCTAAAATCTCCTTCAAAGGTTTTCAACTGAATTTTTGGCAAACGGATATGTGACATAGGCTTAAAATTATCATCCGCCGAATGAAATGAGGCATTCAAGTCGTCGGTGTGATCACGAGGAGTAGTAGGAGAGGGAAACAACTCTTGGAAAGTAGCAAACGTTTCATAGTAACATACATCGGCTTGTTTCCGAAGTGCTTCATGATGTGATTTGTCTTCTTCAGGAATATGAGGGAGAATTTGCTTATAGTATGTATTGAATTCTTCATACACAGAATCTGCGGATTTGCAATAGGCTTTGAAAAGGGATCTTTTCGATTCGTCTTCACGAGATTGGAGAGCGAGATCATGTAGTTCAACTAGACGAGAAAGAGCTAGGTCTCTAGTAGAGATGTGTTCTTTTTTAGGAGGCATCCTGAAGCAAATCAAAACTTCGAAAGAAAGCAGCCAGTCAACCAGAAACGAGAATGTAACGATTATAGGCGAATTAGCGATCCGCAACAGATGAATAACAACAATTAGATTGGATTGAACGTCAACGGATTAGCGACCCGTGACAACGAAACAAAAGCAACAAAATTTGATTGAGTATCGAAGCAGAGTAAGAATACACACGATTGCAAAACTAGAAAGAAACGATGGCTAAACAACAGTTTTAAGGAGCACGTCCTGTAATGAAAGAATATAGGCGAATTAGCGATCCGCAACAGATGAATAACAACAATTAGATTGGATTGAACGTCAACGGATTAGCGACCCGTGACAACGAAACAAAGCAACAAAAGGAGCACGTCCTGTAATGAAAGAATATAGGCGAATTAGCGATCCGCAACAGATGAATAACAACAATTAGATTGGATTGAACGTCAACGGATTAGCGACCCGTGACAACGAAACAAAACAACAAAAGGAGCACGTCCTGTAATGAAAGAATATAGGCGAATTAGCGATCCGCAACAGATGAATAACAACAATTAGATTGGATTGAACGTCAACGGATTAGCGACCCGTGACAACGAAACAAAAGCAACAAAAATTTGATTGAGTATCGAAGCAGAGTAAGAATACAAACGATGGCAAAACTAGAAAGAAACGATGGCAAAACTAGAAAGAAACACGGTAGCAAAACAATGGTAAACAAGAAATTTCTCGTTTAGAGTAGGCCCTGTAACAAAAGTAGTGGTGTGACCCGCTGGTGATAGATCACAACAAGTACAACAACAATAACGAAGTTAGAATTTGTATGCACGCGACAATAACTATATCAAAGGAGCAAGTGAATTATTGTAACTTATTATCAAATGACAGATAGCTATTCAAGAACAAATTGTAAAATGAATGACGTAGCAAACTTGAAAACAACAAATTTTATCGAAATGGTGCGACTATGTGAATTGACACACGACTTTATCGACGCGGTACGGCTCTACAAATGAACCAACGGTCAATGACAAAGTGCAACAAAATAATTTAATCAAAAAACCAACAAAAAACGCAATTCAATCCACAACCAATCCTCAATCCGGCTCGAAGGACCAAATTAATGAACCAGCCTGATTGTGAGAATCAAACTGATCGTTGACTGCATTAAGACAGTATAAAAAAATGGATTGTAGATAGGTGAAGAAATAAAATGCGTTTCTGAATGATTAAGAGATCAAACTATTTATTAAGAATAAACACAAAATTTAAGTTTTTTAAATGAAGATTCCGGGTTCACGGTGGGTCAGTGATGCTAGAGTGATTATTGAATTAAAATAGGAATAGGGACAAACGGCTTACTTGAATGAACGCTGATAAACGGCGCCGACGACAGGATCTGGGCTCGTTTTTTTGTAGAATCTACGGAGTCTCGAACATGAATGATGGGGGGCCCCCCTAAACGTTGCAGAATGATGAAGCAAGAGCAGACTGATGATTTCCCATCGCTTTCCAGTAGTTCTGTGTAAGGATGGCTTCGATGTTTTCAGATTTTTGAAAGGCACATGTCAAGATGGCGACACAACGATGTTGCTTACTGGCTCGTTCGTTTTCGACTCTCTCTCATAACTTGATGCGGGCGCGCAGCCGTCGTTCGTAGTTCCAGCGTTCGCCGTATCGGTTCAGCGCCGTAGGCTAATGGAGGGGGAGCTATGCAACCAGGGATACGAGGAATACGTATAGAAGGAAGGATTAGGATGAAACAAAAATTGATCTTCTGATTTGGAAAATATCAAAATTAAAATCTGTTCCTCGATTAGATTTTGTTTTATGTAATAAGAAATAAGTTAAATGTGATCAATTCATTAGATCAGAGAAATCAGCGAGGAAAATGGCTCATTTTGGCATGATAGAATATAATACGATGCACTTGACATGTGTGCCAGTTGCGTGTAAAAAAAAACCGACAGCCACAAAAGCAGCTGGAACCTCTACCGGTGCATCTTTAAATTTGTGTGAAATATCGTGTCGAAGTAAATGATTGTCCACTCAACGGGCAACATTGCACAATAATGTATGCTTTTGAATGTAAAGTCCACCAAATTTCATTTCATGGAGTAATTCTTTACAGTCGGTCATTACTAAAGCAGTACAATATATATTTTTTAAATCAAACAGTTGTCATATTCATTGACAAAATGCAATAGGGTCTAGTGTGAAACTCTCCATTTTCCACAAATGTCATCGTGGATGTCGTATATGACATTATTATTATACGACATTACCTTCTTTGTCATTAGTCTTTCACGTATATTCATTGCTTTCTGCCAGTTTTCTCCGATTTTCTTAAATTTTTTGCCGCAACTCTAAAACTTCTTTATCGACGTTTTTAAAAGCAGAATCTACAGACTTTTGTAGAAGGTAAGGTATGTCAAAAGTGGAGATTTACATAATACCTACATATGTGTAAAATTTCCAAGTTCATATGCCCAAAAAGCACTAAATATCATCCAAGCTTCATTTCAGAGGGGTTCTCCACTGCACCTTCTGTCCCTATTTCAATCAAATCGGTTCAGTAGTTTCCGAAGCAGTTTTTTAACCTCCCCACAACCAATATAAAAATGGGAGGTTACTGCAATCAGTCCAAAATTCGAAATTGAGATAACACCAGATCTTTACGTTTCAAGGTCTCAGGATCACGAAAAAGTGGTTTTTAAAAAATGTCTGTGTGTATGTACGTACGTATGTACGTACGTATGTACGTATGTACGTACGTATGTACGTACGTATGTGAGCACGATTTCTCGGAAACTACCGAACGGATTTTAGTGAAATTTGGTATGCAGGTTAGTGTTGGCCTTCTGGTGAGCCCAGTTAATTTTGTTGCGAATCCGAAGAAGCCAAGTGCCTTTTAGGCATGTAAACTATGAAATTTGACTGATGAACACTAATTTTTCTTAACAGCGCATGAAAGGTCTTGAAATTCTGTATCTGAAAGTGTACTCACACTTAGCGCCTTTTTGGCATAAAATCGAAAAATTCGAAGTGTTGAGGAAACATTAAATAACACGCTACAGCCCAAACTGCTGGATCGATTTGGCTGAAATTTGGTAGGTAGAGATACCGTCACCCGCCGAAGAACTGATTTAATTCTGGTGGCAATCCGAGGGCGGCAAGTGCCATTTTGGCATATCAACTTTGAAATTTCAATAATGAACTCCTATTTTCTCTATCAGCACATGAAAAGTCTTCAAATTTAGTTTTCAAAATTGTACTCAACCTTAATGCCCTTTTGGCAAAAGATCGTAAAATTCAGAAAACTCACAGAAAACACATCTGGTTTGGTGGAGTAAAACTTAGGCATAGTAAATAGTAAAATTTAAGTGATATTAGTGATAGGATTGGATCATTCACCAAGTGGGGAGGTTTCAGCCGCTTCCGTAGCTGCCCATTTTTTTTGTCAGAAATAGGTTCATATACGACATCCACGATGACATTTGTGGAAAATGGGGAGTTTTACACTAGACCCTATAACACTTTGTGAATGAATATACCATCTGTTTGATTTAAAAAAAAATATTTTGTACTAGATTGTACTGCTCTACTAATGAGGGGCTGTAAAGAATTACTCCATGAAACGAAATTTGGTGGACTTTATATTCAAAAGCATACGCTATTGTGCAATGTTGCCATTTGAGTAGACAATCATTTACTTCGACCCGATATTTCACACAAATTTAAAGATCCACCGGTATAGGTTCCAGCTGCTTTTGTGGCTGTCGGTTTTTTTTAAACGCTACTGGCACACATGTCAGGTGCATCGTATTATATTCTATCATGCCAATATAAGCCATTTTCCTCGCTGTTTTCTCTGATCTAATGAAATAATCATATTTAATTTATTTCTTATTACATAAAACAAAATCTAATCGAAAAATTAATTTTAATGTTTTCCGAGTCAGAAAATCAGTCCTAATCGATAGAAAATAAAAACACGAGTGGACAATTTTTTTCAACTAAACGTTGCTTCCGACGAACCGTGTGTACTAATGATATGTCGTCCACAGTCGGATACACAAAACTTCTCTTAATTTTTTTCAAAAATTTTACAGCTAGATTGTCGTCCACATCCGGGTCCACATCCTTGTTTTCGATTATTTTTCTTTTTCCTCAGCAATGTTCTTCTAGGGATTTTAAATTGTTCGTCTGCTTGTCGAGAACTCATTCCATTCGGCATGACCCTCACAGCTTTGTTAATCCTGATTCTTGGGGATAGTTTCTGTAGTTGCGCGCCCCTAATTTTCTTCTGATTCTCCCCATTGCTTAAATAGGCCCTGAAAACTAATAAATATCAAGTATTGTCAATAACAACCGACATACAATAAGAAATAGCTGCTGAAGAAAAATTGAAAGGCTTTAAGTCGCAAAAAATGTAACCACAATTTTGCAGAAATTGTGGTTGCAAAATTGCCCACTTGTTATTTTGCGTATAAAAAATTACATGATTTTATTATTTTGTTAGACTCTACACTATATTGTTATATCATAAAAATTTGGCAAAAATGCGGATTTTCTAAGCTGTGCTACAATGCTTAGCTTTCAGAGTAAAAAAAAGGCAGCAGAGAAGCGGCTGGAACCTCCCCAACGCGTAGGTCTTTGATTTCCGTGACTTGTGTTTAAGATTTTAAAGTTGATATGCCTAAATGGCACTTTCCGTGGGCCGATTGAATCCAAAATTTGTCCACCTCTTCGACGTGTAATACAATCCTCATGTGCAAAATTTCAGCCAAATCGATTCACTAATTTGGGCTATAATGTATTTTTAGTGTTATTAAAAAATTTCGATTTTTTGACCCAAAGAGCACTAAATGCGAACGAATTTTGTCTTATTTAAAACCAGAATTTGAAGACCTTTCTGATGGTGACAATAAATCTTTCAAAAACTTGTTTTGGATGGTCAAATGAGTGAATAATTTTAAAGTTGGAAATTGTTGTGCCAAAACGGCACTTTCCGTAGGCCGATTGAATCCAAAATTTGTTCAGCTCTTCGACGTGTAATACAATCCCTATGTGCAAAATTTCAGCCAAATCGGTTCAGGGGCTTGGGCTGTAGCACGATTTTAAAGTCCGATAAAAATCAATTTTTTTCACATTTTTGGTCAAAAGGGCACTAAGAATTAATGCATTTTTAGAAGCAGAATTTGAAGGCCTTTCCTATTGTGACGTGAAAAATGGGGGTTTGCATTTAAAATTTAAAAGTTGATGTGCCAAGATGGCATTTCTAGTTGCACGATTGGCTCCAAAAGCTTTTCAGATCTAAGTTGGGTTATCACATGCACACGTACCAAATTTCAGCCAAATCGGTCGAGTACTTTGGGCTGTGGCGTGTTTACGAACGTACGAACGTACGTACGAACGAACGTACGTACGAACGAACGTACGTACGTACGTACATACATACAGACACATTTTAAAAACCACTTTTTTGGGTTCGTGAGACCTCAAAACGTATAGATCCGGTCTTATCTCGAATTCGAAAATTTTAGTGATTGCAGTAACCTCCCTTTTTTTTAAATGGTGAAGTGGAGTGGGGAGGTTAATATAGCAAAAACGGGCATAATTTTCACTTACCTCCACTGTGCAGAACCTTCACCCACCAACCCCGCAAACCGCACTGAGCAGGACTCAACAGGTTATATTTTCACATGCGCGCCTTGCAACCCATTCCATAATAGACATCAGTTTTACGCAAAAAAATTTTTTGTAGAACTGTCCCGCCGGGCAATGTTGCCTTCGATCAGCAAAGTTGTCGGGTTTTACGGTACCTATTGTATAGCTGTAGAAAAAGCCCCCGGGAGATGTATATCAATGCGATGTGTATCACGTTAATGTGTATGTAGGGGCGGCTGGTCTTACAGGTGGAATTGGGTGCAGATTTTATCAATCTGCACCTATAGTAGTAGTGCCTCCGCAGACGCACAAATGTGTCAAACGGGGGAAAATTTCCGGTAAAACCCCCTCGGATGCATGTCGTAAAAATAAAATCGACCTGTCCGAGGATTTTTCGCAATACCGTCAATTAGCATAGTTATTGATTGCGAATATTATAACATTCCATACCACACTGTATAAGATTTAAATGTTCACTGAATGCATTTTGCATCAAATTTTAATAAATCAATTCGTTTTTATTGCTTTTGCTTCCATGCTCCCCCTTCTTTGTTAGTTGGGCCTTATAACCCCAGGGCACCTTAGCTCTTAGTTTAAAAAGCCACTACCGAACACGCGTCAATGTAAAAGCAACTAGATAGGTATCTTAAAAAACATTTTTACGAATAATCAGTCTTGCCAAGTTTGGGTACCTATTTATTATAAAAAAGTTGTGGGAATCGGAAATAATGTTAATATACTGAAAGGCACTCGCACTAGTACTTGAAAGACAAAAGTCAATTACACAGGTTTAATAAAAGTAAGTACTAAATCACCTTTGCATTATGATTAAATAATGATTTGAAAGTTTACATTTGATAAAAATATTAAATAGGATCATACTTGCATTGCTCTTCACGAGGTTCACCTTTTTTACTTTAGGAGGAGTAGCTTTAAAGAAACTCATGCCAATAAGTTCTATACCTCTCTTCTACAGGGTGTTTTGCAACCGCGCGTAAGTTTTTTAACATTAGATTGCCCATCAAAAATGGTGACGATTGGCACAAATTTGTTTAGGTCGAAGTCGTCTCCTAAGGAAGTTAGGGTTTTACCATAGGGAGCAGTTTTTCTTATTTGGATATCTCTAAAACCACTCATTAAATAAAAAAATACCAAGAATAGTAAAAGTTGCAGTGTAAGCTGCTCTTTCCAACAGGCGCCACCATTTTTAAAATACGTGACCTTGAAAAATTTTCCGTTACCTCAGGTACGGATATCTCTAAAACCACGCATTAAATCAAAAAATACCAAGTATAGTAAAAGTTGCAATTTGAATTGCCCTTTCTAGCGGATACCACCATTTTTAAAACACGTGACCTTCAAACATTTTCCGGAAGAAAAATGTCAAAAGTGTTTCCGTTTTCTGGGGATCCCGTGGTCACAATCCAACAAAATTCCCCATGTAGATGTATATTCACTGGCTACTAGTGTCCACCAAATTTCATTCAAATCCGTTATTCCGTTCCTGAGATAAAAGAAAAACTGCTCCCGATGGCTGACTTTAAAGCTCTATAACTTCCTTAGGAGACGACTTCGACCTAAACAATTTTGTGATAATCGTTACCATTTTCGATGGGCAATCTGAGGTTAAAAAAATGCAGCAGAGAAGCGGCTGGAACCTCCCCATCGCGTGGATCTTTATATTCTGTGTAGATAGTAGTCAATTCAACAGAATTTTTTTAAACCTTGACTAATTTCGAAATTCTCTGACAAATACCGACGTCACCTCGGACATCACCCATCACGTTTGACAATATGTTCCTTTTAAGGTTAATCTTTTGCCACCTTTTTGACAATAACTGCCACTTTATGTCATCCACTGTCAGCCCGCTCCCTTTTAATGAGAAAGATTTTTTTCTCTATTTTCCACTGAAATGGCAGAAACTGTGAACACATTTTTAGAACCAGAATTTTATCGCCTTTCTAATGGCGACATAAAGAAGGAGGTCTTGTATTTAAAATTTTAAGTTGATATGCTTAAATGGGACTTCCCGTGGGCCAATTGCTTTCAAAAGCTTTTCAGGTCTTCAACGGATCACCTAACCTCCATGTACCAAATTTCAGCCAAATCAATTCAGTAATTTGGGCTATGATGTATTTTTACCGTTATTATAAAATTTCGATTTTTTGAACCAAACAGCGCTAAATGCGAAGAATTTGAAGACCTTTCTGATGGTGACAATAAATCTTTCAAAAACCTGTTTTTAATGGTCAAATGAGAGAATAATTTTAAATTTGGAAATTGGTATGTCAAAACGGCACTTTCCGTGAGTCGATTGAATTCAAAATTTGTTCAGCTCTTCGACGTGTAATACAATCCCCATGTGCAAAATTTCGGCCAAATCGGTTCAGGGGCTTGGGCTGTACCGCGATCTTAAAATAAAATAAAATAATAATAAAATAAAAATCAATTTTTTTTTAATTTTTTGTCAAAAGGGCACTAAGAATGAATACACTCTTAGAAGCAGAATTTGAAGGTCTTCCTTATGGTGACGTGAAAAATGGGGGTTTGCATTTAAAATTTAAAAGTTGATGTGCCAAAATGGCATTTCTGCTTGCACGATTGGCTCCAAAAGCTTGTCAGATCTAAGTTAGGTTACGAGATGCCTATGCTCCAAATTTCAGCCAAATCGGTCTAGTAGTTTTGGCTGTGGCGTGATTACAAACGAACGTACGTACGTACAGTCGAAAAAGTAAATAATGCACTTTGTCGTGATTTACTGAACGAATAATTCTTTATTGGCACATAGTCCGAAGTTTTTTGACCCCCTAACACAGCCCTAAACTGGTGCCGGTTCTAAAGAGATGGAAATGCACCACTATCCAAGTCTGGTGTTCTAAATTCTGAGCTTAACGCTCAAGAGCCGGGTGCATGACTTAGTTTTCCGACTGTACGTACATACACACAGACACATTTTAAAAACCCCTTTTTTGGGTTCCTGAGACCTCAAAACGTGAAGATCTGGTGCTATCTCAAATTCGAAAATTTTAGTGATTGCAGTAACCTCCCATTTTTTTTAAATTGTGATGGAGTTGGGGAGGTTAAAACTTACACGTGGTTGCAAAACACCCTGTATAAAACATAAGTTTAACTGCATTTATATTATTAAACAGCAACAGAATCGTCTTTAGCAAATCTTCCAGTCAATTTCAAAAAGATAAGGTAATTTTGATGGGATCTTTTCAAACAGAAATGGTGGAGGCGCGGGCAAATCCGTCTACATCAGTGTGATAACAACCATAATCTTTCAGTATACGATGTTCTTTTATAATAATTTCTCATTAATGCCTATTAATTACGTGTCTATTATGAATATGTAAACACGAAATTTAATACATTCACCGGAGATATTGCCGAACGATGTTCAGAATATTCACATCAGTGCAAGTAGGTAAGTATATGAATATACAAGTCGGGGTATGAAATATGATGAGATACGTTGTTAGGACGAAAGACGCTTGACAGAAGCAATATAGAGGTATCGGCATCGCAAATCGACATCTCTTTAGAACAGAGCCAGCTTAGATTGAGCGTTTAAATCCGAACCACGAAAAGGCTTCCTCTCTCAGACAATACGTCGGCGGGGGTTTGAAGCTGTCGCCATTATTTGCTCTGTCGAGGAATTGAAGGATATCGCGATTCAAATGCATCATCTTAGCGTGGATATCGAGTTCTCCTGTTAGACAAATGATCGACTGGTCTCCTCTGTATCAGATAGACGATGTCGACAAAAGATACGTGACAGGAAAACGAGACGGTCGTTTCCTAAACAACCCCACATTTTCCGGCGGAATCAAACGCGATTAAATTTTTCGCGATGGATAATTTCAGACGTCTCTCGATAATTTGGGGGAGCCTCAAAGCGAGCAAGCGGCGGTTAGGAAAATGACAGGCTTATGTCCGATAGTAAAATAAGTCGCTCAAGTGAACGTCGGTGAAATATCGCTGTTAAATTGGCGGAAGCGCTTGTCGAGCTGGATAGGACCGGTCTTTTCAATTTTCATAATTTTCCAGTCAGTGAACAATGCGATCAAGGGAAACAAATTTATTTTCTGGGAAAATAACCGCAATTGTTCCAAGCGTTTTTCTCCTCTCATGAACACGTCGGAAATTGAAGATTATTTAACGTTTGCCCTGATAAGTCGCTTTCTATCGCTAAATCTTCAATCTGCATGCGAATTCGCCTCAGCTCCGGTTCCTCTGCCACTTACTGCTCTCCTTACACTGATCCGATCTGAGATTACGACCGCATCTCCAATCCAGCCATCCCTCATTTATATTGGTGGATTGAAAACCCTCGCCGTCACAACTTTTTTTGGACCATTAATAAAACTATTTCGTCGGTTAAATACTGATACAGCAGGGGCAAAACACGTAGAAATGTGGCTTACGTACATTATCGAATGGAACCATAAAAGTAAGTATTTAGAATTTTTTGTGGGTTACGAGGTATTAGTATTTAAAAGACGATTTATTTGATCTACTTCCCCAGCTTTTAGCAGACATCTGTCCTAAAAAGTAATATCTTTCACTCTAATTTGATATTTTCGTTTTAATTACCTACTGATATTTACTTGGTGCCCTTGCAGGACGTTTCAGGGTAGGCAAGTTCGGAGTTGGGTTTGCTGTTTCTTTCCAGATTTCAGTCCATTTTTTCCTGTCTGCTGCTACCCCTCTTATTTTCGCAGTTCTTCTTTGGTTTTCCCTTCACGTTTCTTTTAGTCCCTTTCTTCTCTTCCCTCTCTACCTATTTCCCTCGCTTCTAAAATGGTTCTAATGGACCATCTTTCATCTTCCAGCCTCATGATATAGCTCAACCACTTTAGTTGGCTTATTATTGAATTAGAGCAACTTTACCTCTCCTGGTTTATCTTCGTGTTACAGCTCAGAATTCGCTTATATAGGTCAGTGTTGGCTTAATATTGTTCTACTCACTATCCCTGCTGTTACTTACACTATAACTAGAAACACCCCACTACACCGAAAAACTTGATTTTCAGAGCTAACGCGTTTCGAACATCAAGTGGTCAATAGTACATTTTGTTGCATTGTTGAGGATCCAAGATGGCGAGTAGTTGTCAAAATAGTAATTGTCATATAATTACCAAATAAAGTTCTTATTGACCTTCTCATTATATCCATCCGTTCAATACTAATAATTAAGCTGAACATACCAAGGAACAACAGTGCACTTTTCCATCGAAGTTGTCCAGTGTTTTCCAATTTCCATTCTACTGTTACTTGTTTTTGGTATTAATTTATCCTTCTTACTAGGGAAATTAAATACTGTTGCTTTGAATGCTTTTCAGTGTTTGCAATCCTTTCATTAATTCGTCGTTTAGAATTCTTTTATTATTTATAATGGAGAAGTAATTGACCATTTTGGTAGAGAAAATACATTGCTTATTTATTACTAAAAATACAACACAAGACAAGAAATTATACAGGGTGAGTCTAGTTGGACAAATCAGTCGCTCTAGCGCTTAAGATATTCAAATTGGAAATTCAATTTTTGGATATGTTGTAGCTGAGATGGTCCCCTACGCATGGGACCCATAAAGAAAGCTCCAGTTTTATTCAAACCGAAATTATTAAATAAAAACGAAGGCCTAAAAAATTCTTTTTCGATATTGTTGAATTTTTTAAGGTTATTTCGTTAGAGAATCATTTTCTCTTTATGGAAACATAATTTTTTGCAGAAATAAGTTAATAATAACCGAGAGATAAATTATTTAAATAATAAAGATTTTTAATTATTTCCTAAAGAAAGCCACGCATGCCGTGATTTGAACAACTGAAAGGCAGTCTAGCTTATACTGCAGACTGTACCCGGAATGACAAGTGCGTCAGTTGGAAATGTCATTTGCTTTCGTTTGTGGAAAAATGAAAGGAAAAATAATGCAAAACTACGAGTTTTTGCCCTTTACTTTACAGATAATTAGGTAATTTTTATTGCTTGATGGATGTTTTGCTAAATTCGCCGAATACAAGTGTCTCGGGTTGTCACCATGTTTTTTACATTGTTATTGGAGTCGAATGGTTCGACCAAGAAAAGCTATTCTCGTCAGCCAGAAAGCAATTGGCAATAGTTGCTAACAGTTTATGCTGTTAAATATGGTGATTTTGTTGTTTTATTAAAAATTTAATATTTCTGCTGACAATTTTTTCACACTTACGAAATGAAGATTTATCATCGGATATTGAGGGGTCCAGCAAATGTTGAAGACACTCAACCGTGTTGATATAATGAACAAAGACAAAGAAGCGGTGACCCAAGCGAAACCAAGAAAATTCAACTCGAAGGGTGTAAACTTTAACTTGTCCTAATCGGGCCCCTCCAGTGTGAGAACCCGAGACACTTGTATTCGACGAATTTAGCAAAACATCCATCAAGCAATAAAAATTACCTAATTATCTGTAAAGAAAAGGGCAAAAACCAGTAGTTTTGCATTATTTTTTCACAAACGACCTCAAATGACATTTCCAACTGACATTTGTCGTTGTGGGTACAGTCTGCAGTATAAGCTAGACTGCCTTTCAGTTGTTCAAATCACGGCATGCGTGGCTTTCTTTAGGAAATAATTAAATATCTTTATTATTTAAATAATTTGTCCCTCGGAGATTATTAACTTATTTCTGCAAAAAATTATGTTTCCATAAAGAGAAAATGATTCTCTAACTAAATAACCTTAAAAAATTCAACAATATCGAAAAAAAAATTTTTAAGCCTTCGTTTTTATTTAATAATTTAGATTTCAATAAAACTGGAGCTTTCTTTATGGGTCCCATGTGTAGGGGACCATATCAGCTACAACATATCCAAAAATTGAATTTCCAATTTCAATATCTTAAACGCTAGGCGACTGATTTGTCCAACTAGACTCACCCTGTATATTTCAAACCAAGGTAAGAAAGTGTTCTCTTGTAGACCGCGGGCAAAGTTTATACAAGGTGTCTCAGAACGCTCGCACCAAATTCTAACGGAGTATTCACGAGTGAATTCTGAGTCGAACCATCTTTTGGAAATTGTCTAGGGTCCAATAGTGCCCGAATTATAAGAGATTTAAGAGGACCAATCAGATTTCAGTTTTGAATTGCTTCATAAAGTTAATTATGAAGCACTTCAGAGCTGAAATTTGACTAAATCTCTTACAACTCCAGAACTATTATTGGACCCTGGAAATTTTCAAAAACACGGATAGACTCAGAATTTAATCCTATAAATACTTCATTAGAATTTGGTGCGGGCGTCCTGAGACACCCCGTATAAATCGAGCCACATCCACAGCCCAAACTACTAGGCCGATTTGGCTAAAATTTTGTACATATTAGGCACCTCATAACGTAACTTAAATCTGAAAAGGTTTTGGAGTCCATCGTGTGACCGGAAAGCCATCATTTTGGCACATCAACTTTAATTTTAAATGCAAACGCCCATTTTTGACGTAACGATAAAAAGGCCTTCAAATTCTACTTCCAAAGATGTATTTATTCACTCTCAGTGCTCCTTTGCCCAAAAGCTAAAAAATTTTAGATTTATTTTCACCATCAGAAAGGTCTTCAAATTGTGATTTCAAATAAGACAAAATTCGCTGCAATTTGGTACATGGAGATTGGGTGACCCGTTGAAGAGCTGACAGGCCTTTGGGACCAATTGGCCTACGAGAAGTGCCATTTAGCCATATCAACTTTAAAATTTTAATAATAATAATAAGCTTTATTTAGCTCAATCGGCTATTTTGTCATAGTACAACACTTAGCTCTAACATAAAGGGTGATATTGGACTTTGCATCTTTTTGGGCTACTACCTGTAACTTTCTTCGTAAGCATGAGACCACTTAGGTTTTTCACACTAAGATACACGAAGAAATAAGCTACAACATATATCAATTGCAAAGTGGTCTCATGCTTACAACTTTATAAAAAAAAATTATCCCAACGACAGCACATTATTGCATTTTCAGTAAAATTTGTACAAATTATATTATTGACTTCTGACAGAAATCCTCGGTGAGGTCGATTTTACTTTTTTAGCGATAATCTGAGGCGGTACCTGTGATGTTTTTACACTTCCGGTTCAACGGGAAGCGACTTTATATTTTTTTCAAACCCTATTTTTCTCAACCTATTCAGAAATTGGGAATTTTTATATTTTATATTAGATACAATACTTCGTCCTGAATCCACATAACCACGTAACCATGGCGAAACATTGCTGTCAACAATGCTTAGCCATGATTACGTGGTCATGTAGATCCCGGACAGACCTTAGCATGATATCTGTCCACCCCAGATTTTGAGAAAAATTTACGACAAATTGAGATATTTTACACACCCATCAGATCGGCATAATGTGATTCAGGCTTTTTTTCTGTTTGTTTGTAAACGGGATTTGAATTCTGCCAAAACAAATGTCACTCACTGTCACGTCACGGGCAATAATTAACAACAATAATGATCCCTTTTAACCTCCATTGTTGCTGTTTATCGACACGTGATCGACACTGACAATGAGTGACAGTTGTTTTGGCAGAACTCAAATTCCGTTTGATAAACCAACAGAAAAAAAACCTCAATCACACCCCACCCGCTCACGTTAAATATGCGCGTCTCCAGGTGGCGGATAGGAGGACGGCCAGGCGGGTTTCCTCCTGGTTAGTGGTGACTATAAGTGAAGCCCGCGGTATAAAACCCGCGCGTGCGGAACGAAGATCACTGCCGCGGACCAACTCGTATACCGTAAACCGCTCGCAAGTGCAACGACCCTCGGGTTGTCGGCCCGAGGTAGTACTAGCGAGGGGCACGGGGGCCTTGGCTTAATCGCCCGGGCCACGTGGATGAAGTACCACTATAAAAACTTCCCCAATCCTAAGGTATGGTGCGCGCCGATGGGATGCGTGGCCGGCGGGTAGGCCGGTACCTAGCGACCAACCTTGGAGCACAGGGCGGAACTCCATTGTATGCACGCCTTACCCCCATAACCAGGCTCTGTGGGGGAGGACCGTTTTTCCTAGGTACTCGTGGGAACAGAAATGGACCAGAAAAAAGAAGAAGGGACGAGGGATCAGGAAACTGAGACCTCACCCGTCGAAAAAGCGACACCGAAGGAACCTGTTTCAGGGGCTTCGGTGACGGAAAAAAAGAAAAAAGAGGGCACCGGGGCGACCAAAAAGCGCCCCAGTGGAGCACAAAGGCGAAAGCTGCGCCAAGCCAAGCGGGCAGTGGACACCCAGGGGGGGGGGTGGGGGGTACCATACGGTCAGCGACCACCTCAACCGGGGGACCAAGCGGCGCGGTAGGTGCAGGGGCAGGGGGAGTGAAACGGGCCCTGTCATCCACTCCATCACCTGGAGTGCGGCAGGCGAAGAAGGCCAGACAGGAATTCCTGAGGCCCTCCTCATACGCGCAGGCGGCAGCATCGGGGCTGAGGGGCGCTGTGGTGGGGGAGAAATTTCCCGACACACGACTCTCGGACGAGGAGGCCGGGCGCGTGAAGAATTCGCTGGAGACGGCAATTGACAACCTCCCGGAGGGATCAAGAATGCCGCGCTTCAGCGAATTCAAGTGGTCCGAGCAGGGTGCCATCCTGGTAACCTGCGCGGACGAAGAGACAAAGGTCTGGCTGAAAGCCAGCCTCGAGCGGGTGGAGATTGGGACCTCCCTGTCTTGGATAGAGAGGGACCAACTCCCTCGGCTCAAAAAGGTGGGATGCTTATTGCAGACCACAATCGACGGGGTGCCTCTGGCTCTAAAGAGGCTATCTCGTCAAAACCCAGGACTCCACACGGAGAACTGGAAAATCCACGACCAGGCTGCCCTCGGTGATAGGGTCAGACTAGTAGTGGGGGTTGATGAGGGTTCGTACAGGACTCTCTCGTCAGCCGGGTGGATTGCCTACCTGGGGGTGAACATGGCCCGATTCTGGGACATGGGACCTTCCAGTAGTGGGACGTCCACAGCGGCTGTGGGACCACCAGAAGCGGAAGGCGGGGGATCTAAGGTCCGTACGCCGGAGGCATCTGATGGGACCAAATGACGGGCATCGAAATGGCGCGCTCCAATGTAAACGGAGCGGGGCTGCGGTGCCTCCAGATCAATTTGCACCGCAGTTACGAGGCGGCTTCGCTCATGGGCCGTCGCGTGACTGCACTGCAGACAAACACTCATATAGCTCTCATCCAGGAACCCTGGACAAACGGGGGACAGGTGGGAGGTTTTAACTGTAAAATTTTTTGTGTTTTTCAGGGAGAAGCGGAGAGACCGAGAAGTTGCGTACTGGTGAAAACAGGGATACAGGCGCAGGCACTACCGGAGTTCTGCACAAGAGATCTAGTAGCAGTAGGTATCTCCTTCAAAGAGGGGATAGAAACGAGGTACGTGGTGGTATGCTCAGCGTACCTACCGTTCGATTCGCCAACACCCCCTCCGTCACAGGAACTCTGTGACTTAGTGGACTGGTGTAGGAGCAAAGGGTACCCAATCATACTAGGATGTGACGCGAACGCTCACCACATTGTGTGGGGAAGCAGCGACATCAACACTAGGGGAACGGCACTTTTAGAGTACATTACCGCCACGGGGCTGGACATCACTAATCGAGGTTCGGAACCGACCTTCGTGACGAGCGTGCGAAGAGAAGTAATCGACATCACGCTCTGCTCGGCTTTCTGGGCGGAGCACATCAAGGAATGGCGAGTATCGAGTGATCCGTCCTTATCGGACCACCGGTATATCGAGTTCAAAATCGCTGTGGGCAGCCAAAGCGGAACCAGATCCTATAGGAACCCGAGGGCAACGGATTGGGACTCTTATCGAAGGGACCTCTCCGCAAAGTTATCGGGGAACAGGACCAGACCCAGGGATAGAAGGCAGCTGGACCTTGAAGTTGAAAGGCTTCAACGGAACGTGCTCTCTTCATTCGAAGACCATTGCCCTCTAAGAACTGTCAAAGAGGGCCACAAGACACCTTGGTGGAATGGAGAACTTGAGTCACTGCGGCGGGAAACACGAAAGAGGTTAAACCGAGCAATGCGGCTGAATCAGCACTCCGACTGGGACGCCTATAAAGACGCCCAGAGGAGATTCAAAAGCCTCATCAAGAGGAGGAAGAGAGAGTGCTGGAGGAACTTTTGTGGCAACATAGAAGGTCTACCAGAAGCGGCTCGACTGAAGAAACTGTTGGGCCGGGGTGCGGTCTGTCTGGGAGCTCTTCGGCTACCGGACGGCTCTTTAACGGAGACGTCCGGGCAGGCCCTTGAGTGCCTGATACGGACGCACTTCCCGGGCGCGACAATAGGAGGGGACTTACCCGAGGACAGCCGGACCATCAAGGACTGGAATATGGCCTCGGAAATAGTCAGCTATAAGAAGATTCGTTGGGCAATTTCAACCTTCGAACCATTTAAAGCGGCGGGACCTGATGGAATCTTTCCAGCCCTCCTCCAGGAGGCTGGCGAGTCCATCATAGAACCACTGTTCCATATAGTGCGATGCTCAATCGCGCTGGGGTACATTCCTAAATCCTGGCAGCAAGTGAGAGTCGTCTTCATACCTAAAGCCGGCCGAACAACCCACGACCAGCCAAAGGATTTCCGTCCAATCAGTCTGACATCGTTTCTTCTGAAACTGAGTGAAAGGCTGGTAGAACGACACCTGAAGGAGGGGGTACTAGTCCAACGACCCCTCCATCCGAACCAGCACGCATATAGAGCGTGCAAATCAACGGAGACAGCTCTCCATCAGCTTGTTTCAAGAGCTGAGGACGCTCTCCGGGTGAAAGAATGGGCGCTCGCTGCCTTTCTAGATGTCGATGGGGCTTTCAATAATCCCACCTTCGAAGCGCTGTGCGCCGCTGCGACAGAATACGGCATTGACCGGACCATCGTAAGATGGATACGGGAGATGATTAGTAAGCGTCGTATAACGGTCTCTCTACAGGATACCAAACTGGAGGCAACAGTGTCGAGGGGCTGTCCGCAGGGCGCTACTGTGGTCGCTACTCGTGGACGGCCTCCTAAGGGACCTGAACGGAGAAGGGTGCTACGCTCAGGCGTACGCTGATGATGTGTGCATTGTAATTAGGGGCAAGTTCCTGGGGACAGTCACAGCCATCATGCAACAGGCTCTGAACAGAGTTAGCAACTGGTGCGAGGGGCGATCCTTGTCGGTAAACCCGAACAAGATGGAGTTGCTCCTCTTCACTAGGAAAAGAAAGTTGGACACCGTAAGATGGCCAAAGCTGCAAGGGGTGACCTTGGGTCTGGCCGAGAGAGTGAAGTATCTGGGAGTAATCCTGGATCCGAAGCTTTCTTGGACAGACCATGTAGTGTCACAAACAAAGAAGGCCTGCGCGTCCTTATGGATGTGTAGGCGTTTCTCCGGCTCCACTTGGGGACTAAAACCGCAGGTGGCGTACTGGTTATACACAACCGTCGTGAGGCCTCTGGTCACGTATGGCGCCCTGGTCTGGTGGCGCTCCACGGAACGCGCTAGTACCAGGAGTGCCCTCGGGCGAGTGCAAAGGCTGGGATGCCTAATGGTGACCGGTGCTATGAGAACAATTCCCTCAGCAGCCTTGGAGGCGATCCTGGCCCTGGAGCCGCTGCACCTCAGAGTGCAGCATTCGGCCCGGGCCTCAGCCTTCAGGTTGCATGGGATAGGAGAATGGCGAGCGGGAAGTGAGGGACATCGAAGTGCACTCACTCTACCGGGCGCGGATGAGGCTGTCTTGCAAATGCGCAAAGACAGGATAGAGCGTCGGCTGCGCTTTAATGACCCATATACAACCAGGATCCCCTCTAGGGAAGACTGGGGCGAGAAGGGAGAAAAATTGCTCACACCGCGTGGCTTAGTCTGGTACACAGACGGGGCCAAAAACGATCTGAGCACCGGCGCAGGATTCACTGGGGGGATGCCAGAGGGACGAGTAAGCGTACCTCTTGGCAAGTACCCCAGTGTATTCCAAGCGGAAATATACGCAATTCTGGTGTGCGCTGAGGAGAACCTACGTAGGGGCTACTCTGGCAAGTACATCTACATCTGCAGCGACAGTCGGGCGGCGCTCGGGGCTCTGAACTCCGTGGAGGTGAGATCCGGCCTCGTTAACGACTGTCGAGACGCATTAACGAAGTTGGCTGGAAATAACAATTCGGTCAACCTGGTTTGGGTTCCTGGGCACTCAGGAATCGCTGGCAATGAGGTAGCTGACGAACTGGCAAGGGAGGCATCGAACATGCCATACCTGGGACCACAACCAGCACTCGCTGTGACGGAGAGTGCGTTGCGGAAGGAGCTAGGAAACTGGCTCAACAAGCAATTTCACTCACACTGGGAAAATGCACCGGGGATGAGGCAAGCGAGGGCCTTCATTTCTCGGCCCTCCTCGCCAACAGCCCAACGGTGGTTTCTCCAGTTAAGCCGAGAGCGGCTAAGGAAAGTCGTGGGCGTCCTGACAGGGCACTGCGCACTCAAACGACACCTTCATCTAATGGGACGTTCTGAGGAAAGCACTTGTAGAGTGTGCGGAGAAGAGGAAGAAACGCCTCTTCATTTGCTAACCGAATGTGGCCCGCTCGGTCACAAAAGGCTTAGGGAACTGGGGGCTGCATACCCAGCCCCTGCGGAAATATACTCACTCTCTGCAGCGGATGTACTGGCCTTCATGGAAGGGACGGGGCTTCTGTAGAGAAGAGGTTGCAGTGCGGGCATAATGGATCTTAAGGTCTGAATGCAGCGGACCCGTAAGGGAACGCACCGCAGAATCGAAATACGAACCATGGCAAAACATTGTTGTCAACAATGCTTCAACAATGCTTCGCCATGGTTACGTGGTTATGTAGATCCCGAACAGACCTTAGTTTTTGTCACTTGCTTTGGAATATTCTAAGACTACATAGAATATTTACGCAAATGTAGCAGAGATATTAGGTACCTACCTACAAATATAAAGACTCAACCACCTGCAGAGTATGTGGGAGTATATACCTACCTAACGAATAACAATTAGAGAGTAAATATATGAGTATCTAGGCAATGGCTGCTGTGAATAAACGGTGACAAAATAATTGGGTATTGAACCAATTGCAAAGATACCTACAATTCTCGAATCAGGCGAACGGTCCCTTTAGCGG
This sequence comes from Pycnomerus fuliginosus, assembly GCA_963924575.1. Classification (NCBI taxonomy): domain Eukaryota; kingdom Metazoa; phylum Arthropoda; class Insecta; order Coleoptera; family Zopheridae; genus Pycnomerus; species Pycnomerus fuliginosus. Next base: position 26,070,253 of record OZ004622.1, read on the forward strand.
ATTCACAAAATTGCTAAGTGCAATCTGATTGGTGCATGGTTGCTTAAAGTCGTTTTCAACTCATAGTGACTAACTAGACTAGTGTCTAGCTAGATTTATGTTGCAATCCTGCGTAGGTATTTTGTTATTTTCACCCTGCAATTGGCGGCCATGGTTGGTTGGCCAACCTACTCTATTTAAATGACTTGACAACAACAACTATCATCTTTCCGCCGGTCACCGTCGCGTCAAAAAAGCTGGAATTCTTTCCAGCAAAACTCTTAAGTAAGCAATAAACATAACCCCTCTAAATTCTACCCTCGGTATCAGTGTCAGTACTGTTCCGGTACTGTCAGTCATGTCAGTACGGCAACCAGATAAAACAAAATGGAGCTGTAGCGATTTGACTGGTGTTGGGGAATAAATCTAACGGATCTAAAATCCCTGTTAGTTAGTCACTATGAGTTGAAAACGACTTTAGTAACATTGCATGCGAAACAAGTTCAAACGATTCGAGAATTATTGTGCCTACACAGTCGATATATTGTGTAAAATCAAATATTATTTTTAGGCCCTGAACTAGCTCATGTTCCTCACTCTAACTTTTGAGTGTGGATGGATCTCAAAAATTCTTGCATCAGTTGACAATTATAATATACACTTTAAAACGATGTACCACAATTCGCGAAGATCAGCAAAGGGTCTGACATCTGGTGGCCTTCCTTTAACTACTCTCATAGAGGTCGGGAAAGACTTTAAACGTCATAATTTGTGCTAACGTCAGGCAATTGTCAGTTGTTCAATTAAAAGTAGGTCTCACTTGCGATTTTGCGAATAATGCCGAGGAATTTACGTCTTGTGTAAGTGCACCACCTTAACTGAAGCATTTTATATGACTTGAGATTATTTATCATCTACCACACGGAAGAGGTCCCATCAGGTTTCGAAATTGACTCCAAGGTGCTTCAAACAAAACAAGATCCGTTATGTGTAAACATTTGGGTCCAAGAAACGCACTTTTCACTGCTTAAACGAAAATTATTTGTCGTCTTTGATAGGCATCAACTGACGTTTAGTTAGAAATGTCAAAGAAAACGCTTCATTTCCGCCATCCCTGTCATCCCCACTCAGGCTACCTCGTTGAGACGGCCATTATTTTTTATTTTAGCAGTGTCATCTATTAGCAGCTGATTTTCGCGAATAGACTTTAATGACATTTAAGAGGGCGCTGGAGTTTCATAAATGTCAAAATTGTTTAGAACATTGGATTGGTGATGAAATTAGCTTTCAAATGATGTATAACAAGTGGGGGGGTTGCTATGACAATTCGTATGTAAGGTGCGCTGGAGTAGCGATGGTGGCGCCACCTAACGTCTGCCACACAGCGGTCGATGCCCCCCTTCAATTGCTAATCGACCTGTTTTTTTTCAAAAAAATCTGTACAATAGTTCAAAAGTTATTGCCACTTGCAACCCTCAATGGGATGGCGATGGGACACCCTGTATAAGTGTTTACCAGTGTTTTAAACAATTTTCTGAAATACATTTCAGCATTTATTGGATTCTAAATTACGTTTATCCCGCCAATAAAAAATTGATACCCAGCAGGTCTCAGGCCCAATGCTTTTCGCCAAAAGTGCTTAAGAACCACCATGTTGCCACCATGGCAAAGAGTTCCATTATTGCTAATTGCTAATGATAATATATCCGCTACGTCATTAATAAGCCATTTGGTAGATTTGTTTTCAAACTCCAGAGTTATTCTGTAAAAATTTGAAAATCCAGGCCCAAAATGTATCGGAAATCGATATGATCCTTTTGTAAAAAAAATAGATATAACATATAACGACTATAGCCTACCTATGACTAAAAATATTTCTTAGCATCTAAAATTCTTATACCTAACAGTTATGTTGGCACACGTTTACAAGGTTAAGATTATCCTCCTCACTTCTCTTTTAAATACCTCAGTTGTTTTGCTCTGTTTTACCTTATTAGGAACTTTATTATACAGTCTCCCGCCTTTGTAGAACAGTGAATTCATTGTACCTTTTTTTGACTTTCCTTCTAGGTAAATATTGTCCTTTTGTCTCGTTTCATATGTATGTGTTGACAACATTAAATTCATTTTATTAATGAGATAAGGCGGGGCAAGTCCATTTTTTATTTTAAATATAAATATTAACACTTGTACTTTTATAGTATTTTCTACATCTAACCATTCAAGTGCTTCCAGCATGGTTTTAACTGGGGTGTATCTATTGCACTGAAGAATTGCCCGCATCCCTTTATTCTGCAGTTTTTGTAGTCTAGCTAAGTCTGATTTCTGGAAAAGGTACATAATTGTGGGAACAAACATTAAATGTGGGAGCACAATTGTCTTGAATATCAATGACGCAGTATATGCTGACATATTATTCGTAACTTCCATATCCCCACTCCAAAGAGAACTGTCACATTTGACATTTGCTGGTAGGACAACCATTGCATTCATTTTACATGGGGCTAAGGTGGTTTTTAACAAAATTCTAATTATTTAAGTGATGAATCGCCCTATTCCAATTCATTTCGAGGTGCCAAGTTGTTCCTGGAAGATTTGCGACAGCGTTTGACTGCCAGAAAGTTTTAAAATTCAAATTTTATTGAGTTATGGGTTATGGCATATTTGAGGTTATGACAAAAGTAAGTAATTTATTGATAATATTGCATAACATCTAACATAAATTGATTGATAGTGCCCTCATTTTGTGCAGTGGTAGGCTGCTCCAATAGGGGCATGCGGAATCTAGATAAAAGTTTCTTTAATTTGCCATCGGAGAAAGATAATCAAGGTCGAATTCAAGAAGAGCGGATTAGAAGAAGGCAGGCATGGATAAATGCCCTTCATAGAAGATATAACACAAACCAGGCCGGAAAAAGCAAATAATTTGTGATTTCTTGCTCTGAGATTGATGGTACTTCCTCCACATCAGCATCGAAGTCACTCGGCTTCAAAAAGTAGGGATCTAGCTTCATAGACTCAATTTTCTCCATGTAACTAACCTTTGACAGGGATGGAAGACCAGTTGTATAACTTAATAAATTCATTATGAGATCTGCAAGCATATATATAATGCTATAAACAATCCAACAAGAAATTGTTTGATTTGTATATTTAACAGCACCACAAACATCCTTCTCCGATGGCAAACTAAACAAACTTTTGTCTACATTTCGCATGCCCCTTGGCATGCAAGGTACCACTCCACAAAAGGAGGGTACTATCGTTCAATTTATGTTAGATATTACGCAATATTATCAATAATTACTTACTTTCATCATAACCTCAAATATGCCATAACCAAATCAAATTTAAATTTTAAAACTTTCTGGCAGTCAAACGCTGTTGCAAATCTCCCAGGAACAACTTTGGCACTCAAAATGCACAGGAATATGACGATTTGTCAATTAAATTATTAGAATTTTATTAAAAACCATCTTACCCCCATGTAAAATGAATGGAATGGTTGTCTTAAGAGCAAATGTCAAATGTGACAGTTCTCATTGGAGTGGGGATATGGAAATAAGGAATTCCTTAACCTACGTATTACGCCTACTTTCTGCGCTACCTTGTTACATATAAAATGAGCATATTCTTTAAAATTTAACCTATCGTCAATAATAACTCCGAGGTATTTCATGCTCTGGACTCTAGCCACTTTTTCATTTCCAATTTGGACACAGTCTGACTTAGTGTCATAATCCTCTACACTTCTATTATTACTAATATTTATGATCATGTATTTGGTCTTATTTACATTTAGCTTCAGTTTGTTGAAATTTAACCAATCAAATACACTGTTCAAGTCTAAATTCAAGTTCCCGATAATGTCATCATAATTTTTCCCAGTTATTGTTAAGAGAGTGTCATCAGCAAATAAGTGTATATTACAGTTGCTAGCAGCTTTTACGATGTCATTTATGTACAAAACAAAAAGTAACGGCCCCAAGACACTGCCTTGTGGCACTCCATAGTTTACGTTTTCCAGTTCTGAAGCTATTCCTGAACATTTTACTATCTGACATCTATTTTCTAAGTAATTCTGGAACCATTATTTCCTCGAAGTCGATATTTTATTCATGTGTTTTTGACGATCGCAAGTCGACTTCCGTTCGCCATTTGTGCATTTTCAACGGCACGAGTAACTTCCCTCAGAAGTTACTTCGTTTTTAAAAATTTTTGCAGTTTCTGTTTACACGTTAGAGTGGTTTTTCCCAGGACCGGCCTATGTTCCTACAATTTGTTGATGGGTGGGCCGGTTTTTGGAAAAATGAAACCTAACCTTTTTAAGGGTAAGTTACCACCCCTTCCCTTTTTATTGTTCATGTCCTTGTTAATGGTTGCCCTTTAATTTTAGCTTTTTATAACCTGTTTTTTCAACATCGATTTGTGCTGATGATGACCCCAGTTTAGAGGGGTCGAAACCTGGGTACACCAATAATTTTTTGAATATACACTTTTTGGGATCGACTTCGAGGAAATATTATTTCAACCTTTCCATCTTATTATTATAATCACTTATTTAAAATTTTAAATGCAGGACACGTAAAAAGGGGCTAGCGACAATTTTGATATATTTAATATAATTTGGTCCACCATAATAACGATGTGTATTATAGTTTTAGTTAATATAAACCAGAAAATCCAGGGATCATGCTCGGGTGTGGCTGCGTTTTCAATTGAGAGGACTCCAAATTTGTAAAAAAAAAAATGGGCAGCTACGGAAGCGGCTGAAACCTCCCCACTTGGTGAATGATCCAATCCTATCACTAATATCACTTAAATTTTACTATTTACTATGCCTAAGTTTTACTCCACCAAACCAAATGTGTTTTCTGTGAGTTTTCTGAATTTTACGATCTTTTGCCAAAAGGGCATTAAGGTTGAGTACAATTTTGAAAACTAAATTTGAAGACTTTTCATGTGCTGATAGAGAAAATAGGAGTTCATTATTGAAATTTCAAAGTAGATATGCCAAAATGGCACTTGCCGCCCTCGGATTGCCACCAGAATTAAATCAGTTCTTCGGCGGGTGACGGTATCTCTACCTACCAAATTTCAGCCAAATCGATCCAGCAGTTTGGGCTGTAGCGTGTTATTTAATGTTTCCTCAATACTTCGAATTTTTCGATTTTATGCCAAAAAGGCGCTAAGTGTGAGTACACTTTCAGATACAGAATTTCAAGACCTTTCATGCGCTGTTAAGAAAAATTAGTGTTCATCAGTCAAATTTCATAGTTGGTGTACCAAAAAGGCACTTGGCGTCTGCGGATTGACAACAAAATTAACTCGGCTCACCGGAAGGCCAACACTAACCTGCATACCAAATTTCACTAAAATCCGTTCGGTAGTTTCCGAGAAATCGTGCTCACATACGTACGTACATACGTACGTACATACACACAGACATTTTTTAAAAACCACTTTTTCGTGATCCTGAGACCTTGAAACGTAAAGATCTGGTGTTATCTCAATTTCGAATTTTGGACTGATTGCAGTAACCTCCCATTTTTATATTGGTTGTGGGGAGGTTAAAAATGAAGGCCCATTATATCATTTGCTCCCATTTGTCTGAAGATTTTTCGTGTGAATAAGATGACATAGGTTACAAAAAACTACTTGACAGACGTCCAGACCGCTGCGTTTTCGGTGAGGGTGCGAAAATGAAGCTGTACTAAATCATTTTGCTTCTCTTTGATACCAAGTTTATTCTGTTCATCATCATGATCTTCTGAACACGAAAGTACCAAAGGCAGACGGGTTTCTTGCTTTACTTTAAAATTTGTGAAGTGGGCATTTCTGAAAAAAAAAGCCTCGAAAATAGCTCAAACCCTAAGGTTTTTTTCTGCAATACTTAAATTTTGGAGCCACGAAAGACATGAAATTCGTCTCTACTCCCGGATCGGGATCACCCCCTAAATATGCAAAATATGTAAAAAAATTTGGTTTCTCTTCGTCGCGTCGGACCACTTATTAAAGCATGAGACGCAAAAAATTCCCCCTCCAAAAACCATAACCTTCAACCCCCAAGCATGAAAAACTTACATAGAGTAAATTTAGCCTTTGGAGCACATGTTACCGTAGGACACTAATTGAACGGAAAAAATTGCAAACCCGAAACTCACCACCTTCTACTCGCAAACAAATAATTGACTCGCAGTAAATTTAACACACAGTAAAATTGACACCCCCTGCGGTTCATTTATCATGAAGCATATGCTTCGGCACTACTACTACCTACTAGGTGCAGATTAAATCTGCACCCAAAAACACCAAGCCCACACCTCAATATATGAATCATTCACGGTGAATAAACATCTACAGGGATACACATCGCATTGATATTTATATCTTCCGTTGGCTTTTGTACATTTTTCGTAACCGGCTGACGCGGTTTCGTCATGATCTAGAATTTTGCAGTAAAAACCATTCTGTTTTCCATATTTCATGTCTACCCCACAAACACGCATCTGGGTCGATTCTTATTCTTTCTCACAAACGTTCATCATAGGCAGGGTCGCTCAACTGAGGAAACTACTGCTCTTAGATGAAAAGTATGCAGGAACTTTTTTGTAGATAATTGTTTAATCTTCAGTATTGTATAGGGTGTCTTTTTTAAAGTGTCAGTTAGCGATATCTAGAGAATCGTTTTGAGCAGCACCACTAAAATTCACGTTTTCAATTCATCGAATTAAATTATTTTCAGCTCTATCGCACTTCCGGCTATATACGGTTATATACGTTTCAAGGGCCCAGGATCACGAAAAAGTGGGTTTTAAAAAATGTCTGTGTGCGTACGTATGTACGTATGTGAGCAAGAAAACTACTGAACGGATTTTGATAAAATTTGGTGCGGAGGTTAGTGTTGGCCTTCTAGTGAGCCCAGTTAATTTTCTTGCCGATCCGAAAACGCCAAGTGCCTTTTTGGCACATCAACTATGAAATTTGACTGATGAACACTATTTTTTCTTATCAGCTCATGAAAGGTCTTTAAATTCTGTATCTGGAAATATTTTCACACTTTAGCGCCTTTTTGGTATAAAATCGAAAAATTCGAAATTTCGAAGAAACATTACATAATACGCTACAGCCCAAAATCGGCGAACGGCAAGTGCCCTTTTGGAATAGCCCATGAAAAGTCTTCAAATTTTGTTTTCAAAAATGTATTCAAACTTAGTGTGCTTTCGGCAAAAACTTAGTGCCCTTTTGGCAAAACATCGTAAAATTTGGAAAAATCGCAGAAAACGCCTTAGTTTTCATGAACTAAAACTTAGGTATTGGAAGTAGTAAAATTTATGTATCCAAAAGATGCAAAATTAAGTTCTATTTAGTCTAGTATTAGCATTTCTTATACCATATTTTCAATATTTTTGAAAATATTTCAAATAATGTGTCTGTGGTAAATTAAAAAAATCGATCCCCAGCAAGCTTTAAGACAAATTGAAGGTGTAGAATTAACTATTACTAATTTTTGAAGCAAAGCTTGCTGTGATCATTTTTTTTAATTGGCACAAATACATTTATTTTAAATACCGGGTGATTCAATTTGGTATTCGCCCCCCCGTAACTATTTTATTGCAACAGGAAAATATATAAAACCATATATATTTGTAAATTGCATGACAAACTCCATGAAGTGACGTCAATAAATCGTCAATATGATGACATTATGTCAAAATGACGATTGTCAACTTTTTTTCTTCAAATGACATGCTGTATATCTCTTAGCGGATTCTTGTAGACGTTTTTTTTCTACATTTAATTATGTAAAAAAAGTTCACAGTTTCACTAGAAAAATTCCGAAAAAAAATTTATTTTATTAGGCATAATTTGAAAGTTTCTTGTCAATAAACGTAGTGAGCCGTGGAAAAAATTGAATTATGGTGTTGCCTAATGTCGCCCTCACACGAAGGGTCCTGTTTTTCAAAAATTATAATTGATTTACCTGTTAGATCGTTAATAGTAATAATGTTATTGTTATTCACTAGTTATAAGGTAAATGGGGTATTATTGTTATTAAAAGGGTAAGTAATAATAATTCTTTGAGAAACTACGGTCCTTGCGATGTGAGTGACTTAGACTACACTATAATTCAATTTTTTCCATGGCTAACTACTTTTATTGACAAGATACTTTCAAATTATGCCTAATCAAATCAATTTTTTTTTCGGAATTTTTCTAGTAAAAGTGTAGACTTTTTTTACATAATTGAATGTAGAAAACAAATGTCTACAAGAATCCGCTAAGAAATATACAGCATGTCATTTGGAGAAAAAAAATTGACTATCGTCATTTTGACATATGTCATCATATTGAAGATTTAATTACGTCATTTAATAGAGTTTGTCATGCGATTAACAAATATATATGGTTTCATAAATTTTTCTGTTGAAATAAAAAAGTTACAGGGGGGCGAATACCAAACTGAATCACCCGGTATTTTCAAAAATATTGAAAATAAGTATAGGGAATGATAATACTAGCCTAAAACGAATTTTATTTTGCATGTTTTGGATACATAAAATTATGGTACTCGCATTTGAAAAAATTGAGTTTTAGACAATTTCGTCACGCTATTTTTAAAAATTAATTTCTGCCATATTGTTATGTCATCAGTCGAAAGCTCAAATCTTGTACTTTCAACCCTCCAAATTTTATTTCTTAATCTTCAACCGTCTGGAAGATAAAAATTTTCTATTGTTTAAAAGAGACACCCTGTATATTTTTCGTATTATGATGAAGAACTGACTGCCCATCATTTGTGTAATATATTTTGGGGGTGACCTCAACTGGGAGGGCAGCGAAATTTTAATGTTTTTCGTGGCTCCCAAGTCTGACCACTGCAACGAAAAAATTGCAACGTTAATTTTTTTCATTCAAAAATACTTACCTGGTATAGAAGGGAGGTCGCAGCTTCTCCCACAATACGCTATGTCGACGCACAACAAAAGTTGATTTGTACCACACTCGCGGTAGAACAACCAAAAATAATATTGGGATCAAAATTCTCAGTCTTGCTACGTTGATGTAACATAACGTTTTGTATCTAACTAATGTTAAAGCCACTTTGAGAAAATGCTGGAATTCTACTTCTTCGCAAAAATAATATAACATGGAACTTTTAAAAGTGGTACCTTCTGGGGGCGGCTTCATTCCCTAGCAGGAAAATTTTGATGAGCTCCACTTCTAAATTTACTTCTACACGTCTGAAGAGTATATTATGATGTGATTGTTAAGTGATAAAACTCTATAAAAAATGCAACCCCCGTATATTTTCTTTTTGTTTACGTCATAACATTAATAATTCCACAAATCGTGCGTCACGGCGACATAATTTTAAGCAACGATTCTAAAATTCACTGAAAATTCACGAATTTTATTGCAGCTACAATATTCAGGAATATCAGTCAACGAATATTTCGCCAGTTTTCATTGAAAAATTGGTTTAATTATAACAGTTTCTGATGTTCGATTTGTTTCAATAACGCCACGGCTAAGGACGTCCCAGAAATCGAGTGAGGCAATACAACCACGAGCTATTATAAATCATTGATTGTTGTGGCGGTAAAACAGTGGTGCAGTCGCGTGCCACTTATGACTCTTATGAGCTTCAGAATGCCGAAGTTTGAAAGAGTTATGGAAGTATGAAATGTTGTTACATGTCTCGCGAAGTGTTGGTTCGTGTCGCGATAAGCCTTGTAAATATCCCCGTAATGTATTCGGCGGATGAATGAGCGGTGTCCAGTTCTCCAGGAGAGCTCTGCAAGCTCTCGGTATTATCATTCAGGCGGCTCCTGAATATTTCAGCACGTCGGAGATTTTTGTTCGTGATAATACATATTTTATGAGCGTTGCATCTCTTTACACTCTCGGCGCGCCGCAATATTACAGGGTCGACGACGGAATGGGGGTTTTACCGATTAGTTGCTCCGGATGTTTTTCAATCTACTCCCGATATAGGAGGGTTATGCCAAAAGCGATTGTGGCCCTGTTCCAGATTATCCAACATAAGGACACCCATAACTCAAATTTTACGTGAAATTTTGGTACGTGATTTAATTATGCAAGTTCTCCATCGCTTAATTACGGTGTTTGACTGTAATGCTAATAGAATATTCGAGGATTCATTTGAAAGCATCCCTTTTAAGTGTTTTGAATATTTAAAGCGAAAATGGCTCAACGATGATGTTCATCGACGATACATCATTGCATCCTAAGTTTCTTCTCCGCAATTAACTATTCCGTTAGAGACAAAGAAAAGCCAGTAAAGAAGGCTTTTCTCTTACCAAGATTTTCTCGTAAGCTGATACTTGGGCTCTAATCCTATATGGGGAGAGTGCAATAGCTGGATAAGATTACGCTCCAAGTCCACCTTTTTAAACATTTATCCACCACAGCTACACCCTTATTATGTCGCCAAAACCATAAAACTTTCGAAATAATGCACTCATAAATCAGGTTAATTACAAGTCAGCAATGAATAATTACAAGACCAACTTTTTTGGAATTAAGGCGTCTTTTTACTGGCTATTCTGGCGCCTGCGTCTCAAATTGATACAACTCCTCAACGTTCACGTGAAACACAATCAGTCCAACGCGGACTTGTAGCGTCGACGTTTCAGGCGTCGTCGTCGTCGTCCCGAACACGCGCAATGTTACGATCTTCCACATAGTTTTCGGAGATTTTTCAAGATGCCCGTAGAGGAAGAATTGCACCTTAACGGAGTCGGAAGAGCGCAAAGCATTTATCAACAACCCTCAACGGGCGAAAAACACGTACTGTTTTATCCCACGAGTCCAGCACCCTCCGTTAATTCTGAAGAGAGACGCAGCTGGTCGCAGGCATCATCTTCTCTTACACAGGTAAGGTGGTTTCGTGTATTTTCAATTATTGAACGACTATTTACAACTTGTCGAAGACGACGTGAAAAATTGGTGGAGCCTTAAGAGAAATCTCGTAACATAAAATTTTTGGAAAATCACTTGCAACATTGTGATATTTATATGGATTCGAGTTCAGACGTAAGATATTAATAATTGAATTGTTCCATATTTCAGTGTCCGTGCAAAGACAGAATATTACTTAGATAAAATATTCAGAACACTATAAGAAAAAGCTTTTCAGCAGATTTGTTTCAGATACAAGTTGCATTATTTAAAGCATTTTTTACAGTTGTCAAAACTTAGATTAAGGCAAGCGTGTCGTTTTTGTGGAAGTTGAAATGAAGGCAGTTAAATAGTTAGGCCATTCCAATTGACATCGACTATTTAACAACTGTAACCCATTATTTAGTAGCAATCAACCAAATAAACAACTCTCAGTCATTAATTTTAATGATGATCGAGCATGATCGCGGACCACGTATCATACACGATTAATAGTTATTTATGATATAAGTGTTAAAAGTGGTATTTTATTTTGTGAGAAGGGAAGTTTGGGACACGACGCGCAGCGGAGTGGCCCATCCCTTCGAACAAAATAAAATCACTTTTAACACGCATATCATACACTATTTTTTCTACAAACACGATTAAAAGCAAAAGTTTTCATATTATTAGTTGAAAACGTCCATGAAATTCGCTGTAACTAAGGTATAAGTGACAATTTGTTGCCGGGGCTTGTTTAATTGTTGTTGCATTGTAACTTTTAACACTGAGTGTTAAAAATAAATCACTTTTAACATAAATGTTAAAAGTAAATGACTTTTAATACTGGTATCATAACAATTGTCAACAAACGTTAAAACAACTATTTTTATTAGTGTTTGTAGAAAAAAGTTATAATCAAGGTTTCATTGTGTAGACTATAGAATTTAAAGAACGAGTATGATTATTGGCATTATTTATGATATAAGTGTTAAAAGTAGTATTTTATTTTGTGGGAAGGGAAGTTTATCACACGACGCGCAGCGGAGTGGCCCATCCCTTCAAACAAAATAAAATCACTTTTAACACGCATATCATACACTATTTTTTTCACCTGAAAAGCAGAAGTTTTCAAATTATTAATTGAAAACGTCCATGAAATTCGCCGTAATTAAGGTATAGTGACAATTTGTTGCCGCGACTTGTTTAACTGTTGTTGCATTGTCATTTTTAACACTGAGTGTAAAAAGTAAATCACCAGTGTAAAAAGTAAATGACTTTTAATACTATCGTGTCAGAAAACGCCATTTTTAACAATTGTCAACAAACGTTAAAACAAGTGTTTTTAATAGTGTTTGTAGAAAAAAGTTATAATTAAAGTTTCATTGTGTAGACTATAGAATTTAAAGTGTGTATGATTATTATTGGCATCTCTGCTTCATCAAGAGATAGTTATTTATCTACAACTGTTATGTAATGACTATTATTTGGCACTATTTTGAATGTTGTAATAACGTACATTACCGCACTAGTGTTTTTTGAATTTATTACCGCACTAGTGCGGCAATTAGATTGAAAATAAACTTAGGCTCAAAGGAAACAATTTATTAGGTGAAAATTTTTTTGATGTTGAGGCTGAGGCAACACTTTCGTGTTTCGAAGAAGTATTTTCGTTTTCGCCTAAAATTTCCATTACCTTTCGTTTCTTATTTTCAGTATAAGTCTCTATATAGCCTTCAGCGACGGAATTTGATTTCCCACCCCCACGTCTTTTTATAGTTAAGAGATCTGCACCAGAATCAGCCAAGAGAGAAGTTGAGGATCGTCGAAAACAGTGCCCAGTGTACTCTTTTGGGTGATCGTGATACACTCCCATTAGTATTTATTCCAATTGGTTGTTTTATGCATTTGCCACCTCTATATCCAACAAACAAATTTAAACCTTCAATGTTTGCAGATGTAATAAAGAATTCTCTGGATACTTTCGTTTTGGTATTAGAGATCATAAGTCGGTATAGCATACTTCATCTTTTATATTTTCCACCAGCAAATTTGTTAATTCTTCCCCGGCGACATGCGCCAGCTAAACCAATAATCAAAATAACCTGAAAAGAAATGTAAATTAAATATTATGGTTTGTTGAAAATGAAGGTACCTTTGTGCACAAAAATCTTTCTTCCTCCACATTTACTTCTTTGTAAAAAAGCTTCTTTATTTTGCTTAGTTCGTTGAAATATACCTTACTTACTACCAGGGTTGCAAAAAAAACAGTTTTTTTTCATTTTAAACAAAACATGTTTGTTTTTGTTTAAAACATGTTTTTAACGTAATATTTTTTATGAAAATTGCATTGAAGAAAACAGTTTTAAACTTGTTTTTCTACGACCACTATTGTAAATAGCCAATTTTGTACAATGTGCAAACTAAGTAAGCCGTTCCTTACGCACGCAAATCTAAAACTGTGCGTAAAGAGAGAAAATCGCACAGTTTTCAATTGTCATTTGTCAAATGTAATTTTTCACTCAATTTTATTGTTAAATTCATTATTCTCGCCTTATTTATTAGGACATATTAAAAGCCTATCGACTACTCCTCTTCCAGGATAAAAGCAGTCCAACCGCAAAGTAAAATCCGAGGTAAAATCAATAAAAATCTTCTATGCAAAAGTTTAGGTTATATCGCGGGACCTTTTTGTCCGAAAATGCCTTGGGACCGGTAAGTTGTATTTCTTCATATTATCTTGAACTTTTGAGCAGGTATTTTAAAGAAATTGTCATAATATAGAATACTTGCATCAGGTTTTTGGTACCCAGGAACAATAAATCGTTAATTTACTTGAGTTTAAGAAAAGTAATTTCATTGTAAGCACGAATCAATTATTTATGCTGGAAAAAAACGTTTCAGGAACCAAAATAATAATGCAGAGTAAACTTGCATAAAATCCTAGATTAGGAATTCGTTGAGAAAAAGTATGTTTTTTTTTGAAAAATAAATACTATGGTCATTTCCGGTTGAACCGGAAATGCTAAAAAATATCTGACTATACCACTGGATTTACATAAAAAAATAATGTTGACTTGTCCTAGGATATTTCCGAAATATTCCTCTCGAAGAAGTTGTTCAATTTATTACCTACTTTTGAGAAAAGTTAAGTACCTATATTCTATGGTCGTAGAAAAAGTATCGTACGCAACTCGAGTTGTAAGGCAATTACGCACTGTGGAATTATACACTCGCCGCTACGCGGCTCGTGTACAACTTCTTCCACACGTGCGTAATATGCTTCTTACAACTCTCGGTACGTAATATACTATTAAAACATGTTTAAAACAATAAGTTTTGTACATTACAGGCACCTGTACAATTTTCATTGAATCTTGACGGTCGACCGGGCGCCCGCCGGTCAGATGGTACTCTCCCGTGTCCCCTCATGGACATAGCGCAGCATTGCTGCACATTTTTGAAAAGCCAATTTTTTTCTGCATTTTGTGGTGTTAACACCTAATATGGCGGTTATAAGAAAAAGAAAAGTTGACTGTCGTTGCTCAAAATTTAGAAGACCTAGAAAATGTGTGTCAATGCTGTTGAGTTGACAGCTGTCAAAAATATAAAAGTTCCAAGTTTCATTTAATTAATTAAAAATTTAATTAATTTAAAATCGCGGTTTTCAATTTTTCCGGGATAACTCGGGAACGAATCAAAATAAAGGAGAATTCTTTACAGATTCCTAATCAACCTGAAAAGACGCAACTCGAACAATTCACCGCCCTATATCTTATTAATCTTATATCTATCTAACATATGTGAGTAAAAGTGAATCAAAGATTATCAAACTGGGTAGGTACCTACCTTAATCTCAAGAATCATAATATTATTTATAATACAATTTTCTTAAATATTGCCCTTGCATCTTTTCTTATGCGTCAATCGTGGCATATGATCATATATGAATTGTGAACGTATGAATGAAGTATGAACTTAATAGAAATTTGAAATTTGTCATGTATAAATTAAAAAAAACATTGAATAAAAAAAACACGTTTAAAACATATTTGTTTAAAACGAACGGTCTTGTTTAAAACATGTTTAAAACACTTGATTAAAAACAAATGTTTAAAACATACCAACCCTGCTTACTACTAAGATCACTTTTCGTGGGTCATGTTAATCTTCTTTCCTCTGCACAATTTCTCGTAGCGATCATAAGCAAGTTGGTATTTCTTTCGTGATTTCTCTGGCACAAGGTTTGAAATAACTCCCGATGCTTCGTTTTCAATATCCGATGGCAGATCTTCGCTTGAACTCTTATTTAAAACTGATTTTAAACGTTTTAATCGGAACTTTGACAATAATTATAGAAATTATTTCGTGTTTACATTCTGTTGCTAGGTCAACCTAAATTGTCATATGTATCTTATACGCCAATAATGAAATGCGAATTATATCAATGTTAATAATAATATAGCAATATTCACAGTTGTAGATAAAATGTTGTACGCAACACGTGGGATATTACATTATTAACGCACTTATGTGATTACACGACTCGGCCTACGGCCTCGTCTTGCAACCTTCACATGCGTGCGTTAATAATGTCGATATCCCACTAATTACGTAAATAACTATTAACGAACGAGAGTATTAATAGTGTTGATTTTCTAATTGGATTCGGACAGGAAATAAAACACTATCTACTTTCAACGGACGTCAAAAGAAAAAATTTAATAAGAGTATTAATGAGAGCGATTAATAATTGAGAGATTTTAACGCGTGAGCGCAGCGAACGCGTTAATGATAGAGATTATAAATCGCCTATTAACACTCGAGTCAGTCACAATATTTTTCAGTGGATTGTATTATCATTAAATTGGCGAAAGTGTTTCAAAATTGCGTTTGATAAACGGTTATGCAACCAAGCATGCATCCAATTTAAAAAGTGCCGAAGCTCGATGAACAAAACATGAGAAATTTAATTTCAATTGCCTTACCAAAGCAAATTTAAGCTTGCAAGATTTGCACTTTCTGGCACTTCAGGTGGTGTTAAATTACAATCCTGAGTATCCATTGAAGGGACTTTTATTTAAATTGCAGATTTTGAAAATTTGACAGATTGCAATGTATAGTTGATTACATATACTAAAGTCGTTGATTAATAGAAAATCGTGCATTAATAGGGTCTATTAATGCACGGTTTTGTATACATTAACGAAACCCATAAATGAACAATTCACGGAAAAAAATTAAAAAATGCTAAGTTAAACTTTTTTACGCCTTACACCCATCGATGGTAGATAGACTCCTGGGTAAGGGAGGGGTTGGTTTCCTCCCTTACCGAGGGGGACACCTATATAAGATCTGTTTGACCCATATTTTCTCCTTTTCACTGCCGGCGCCGTCCTTCAGGCGGTGTGGTCGGTTTTTAATTTTTTTTTTCAACAATTTTAAGCAATAAAAAAAAAAAAAATTTTAATCATTTTTACATTTTAAATTTCACCGAACTCTTTACAAGTTCACCTTTTTTATGTAACTCCGGAGAAGTAAGTGTTCATTGTATTTTATAGATTATAAGTGTCTTTGTTTGTTCAGGACTGAAGATGGGGCTTAATCCCCGAAACATGTATCATTCTTAATTTAACATAAACAAATTTTTGTGGATTGACTTCGAAACTCCAAAGTATTGAGATTAATATCTGCCCTCTGAACGGTACAATAATAGCGAGAAGGCAATAAAGAATAGTTTCTGCACGTATCTAACGAACATCAACACATTTTTGTATAAATAATTGTTGCTTCGCTAAATTAGACGATATTTTCATTTTGAATTATAAAAATTTTGGGGGTGAAATGAACCATTGGTGTTAAGCGATTAAAATGAGCAGATATATTAAAATAGTAGGTAAACAGAATAATAATGAGATTTAAAGACAATATAATCGTATTAACCCTTTCGCGACGGGAGCCGGACGGATCCGCAAAAATTTACCGTGATCTTCTACCGGGAATCGGATATCTACGCAAGGCTGGATATGGGGTTTAACACAGGAGCCGGACGGACCCGCTTATACTATAGGTCCATTACCCCTACTACAACTTGTCCCAACGGTCGCAACTGGCTGAGATCGTTTTTTGCGCATGGGTGATTCAATGCGGTGCATGCCAATGGGGTACTTTTTCGTTCATTTACGCTGTGTGTGACGGTTTTGCGGTGCTGATTTCCGTCTTTCGTCAAGGCGCAACAGGAATAAAATTATAACTCATATAATAAAAATTTCCACGTACATAATAAACCTAATAGTACCCCGTGTCGTGACGGGAAGCGTACGTATCCGACAACATTATGGTCACCCTGTGGGACGGAAAGCGTACGCACCCGCAAGGCCTTCCGCAGCCGTCTGTGAGGCTCGGCCGTTCAAAACCTATGCCGTCCCGAAAGGGTTAAAATTAGATAAAAGCCAGTTAACAGGACTAAACACCTCACAGCTTTATCTTAAACAGTGAGCAGCGTATTTTTGAATATATCCCGTGCATAAATATACCTGTAAAGTTCGTCTATAATGTCTTTAAAGCAGGCTTCTGCGCCGGACCGCTCGGACGCTATTGCAGTCATTTTGGCATTTTCTGGGAAAACTCCGCAGGGGGCTGAAATTTTGCATACAGGTTCCCATTATAGTTTTAGATGAAATACTAGCAGTGTTAAAAACTGCATTTCAACAAATATCTCTTAAAGCATCGAGTTTTCAACAAAAGAGGTGATACAATTTTAAAGCTTACTTCATTTTCTATCAAGATTTCTTTCTGCCCTTTGAACTTAATTATTATTTTAAGATCCTTTTACAGATAGACTAAGCTTACATTAGTCCAGAAGACGCTTCCGAGATTTTGCGCGATGAACGACAGTGAATAAAAATTAATAAACATCTCTTTATGAAATAATTCGCTAAGCACCGGAAGAAGCGCCCCGTATCATTATTATTATTATTATTAAATGTAGATTACATGCTGAGTTATAAAAACTATTAGCACAGTATGAGAGTGACATTCATAAATGATAAAAGAATTACAATAAGTGTACAAAATAAAGCAAAACTGAGATAAGAAGATAAATTAAATTGAATTAAATTAAATTGATGCCAAAGCTGTCCATAATGAAATGAAGGGAAAAAGAAAAGCAATTGTGACTTTTAGGTCGGTAGCTGGTCCATTCGTTTCTTGAATAGTGCTAGATTCTGTGAGCACACCACTTCCTCGGGGAGTTCGTTCCAAGCATGAAAGGACCGATTGGTAAGGAAGTGCTGTCGTTGAGAAGTGCGGAAAGCGTCACGCTGGAGTTTGTACGGATGCCCACGAAGTCTTTCATCCTGGTTAAGTAGGACTTCTAGATTTGGAAATAGATTATGGGTTAGGCGGTACATTTGAATTAGGTCACCACGCGTTCTTCTATCCCGTAATGTACTAAGTCCCAGAATCGAAAGTCTTTCTTCATACTGGTGAGCCCTTATAGATGGGGGCCATCGAGTAACTGCTCTTTGAACTTGTTCCAATTGCTGGATGTCGCCCAGTAGCGATGGGGACCAGACGGGGCTGGCAAACTCCAGTATGGGGCGGAGGTAGGTAGTGTACAGTTTCAAAGCAAGTGGTGGGCTCGGATTCGGAAAAACTTTCCGCATTAGGTAGAAACGGGAATTAGCCTTCTTCACAACGTTTGCAACATGCTGGCTCCAAGAAAGATTGTCTGTCACCGTGACGCCTAGGTCTAGGTACTTGTGCGCTTGCCTTGCTGATAGCTGCGTTTTCGACGTGATAATTGATCTTTGGGTTCTTCTTGCCGATATGAAGAACAGTACATTTGCCTTGATTCAAGGGGATGAGCCAGTCTTTGCACCATTTGGAGATATAATCAAGGTCAGATTGTAAGTCAGTATTAGAAAGTGGATTGTTCTAGAGCTTTGTGTCGTCCGCATAAATGCTGTAGCGTGATTTCACTCCGTCAAATAAGTCGGCAGTGTAGATCAAAAACAAAATTGGCCCGAGAACGGAACCTTGAGGCACGCCGCTTCTGACAGGTAGCTTATCTGAATGGCTATTCGCAACTCTTACCGAGAAAGTACGTCGTGTAAGAAAGTTTCTAATCCATTGTAAAAGACGCCTCGTGTTGCGCCTGAACTGTCGACTATGGAAAAACCAATTAGTTTTAACTTTAATTTAATTTGTGAGCTTAAATATTGTATATTACCTCTTTTGTTAAAAACTCAATGCTTTCAGAGATATTTCTTGAAATGTCGTTTTTAACACTTTCTTGGTGGCATATCATCGGAAATGGCGCTGGGATTTTAGGGGACTTTTAGTATTTCATTTAGAATTATAATAGGAACCTATGTGCAAATATTTCAGCCTCCTGAGGAGTTTTCTTAAAAAAATGCTGAATAACTGGAATAGTGTCCGAGCGGTCCGGCGCAGAAGCCTGCTTTAAGGGCATTATAGACGAACTCCTCCACTTTCCAGATATATTTATGCTCGGGAGATATTCAAGAATACGCTGCTCACTGTTTAAGATAAAAATGTGAAGTGTTTAGTACAATTAACTGGCTTAGAAACGAATTTGATGAAAATTTCCATGCAAAATCAAAAAGCAACAATAGCAGATCGAAAAAATGTAAAACAAATTAAAATACCTACCCGATTCCACATAGTTAGTTGCATATTAATGAAATATTATAGAAAAAACTATGAAAATCACTAAACAACATTTGTATTAGAAAACTACGCGACGCGCGCAAGATTTGCGTCGCGCATTCCTTTTGCCTCGCGTTACGGCCTCAACGTCGACTCTATGAAAATAGTGAATAGCAACTTTTTTGTAGAACATGAGACGGGCTTCAATTTTATATACTACCTCTCTTGTCGAAAAGCCAATATTTTAGGAGATATTTGTTGAAAAGCATTTTTAACACTTTGGTGGCATATCATCGGAAGCCGAACTCGGATTCTAGGGGACTCTTGGCATTTTATTTAGGACTATAAAGGGAACATGTGTATAAAAATTAGCCCTCTGATAATTCTTCCGAAGTTCATATGGATTTTTTTCTATAATGACTGGACTATAAGGAGGTCGCATGTTAAATTTTCTTGAATTGGAGCTTTTAAACGGGCTAGTGAATCAATTCCAAATTTAAACCAGGGCTTTAGAACAATGATAAGAATAATCTGTGAAATTTTCATTAACTTGGTACCATTTTTGCTTCCCTCCAATACATCCTTAAAGTTTCTGTTATATCAGATTTTCCATCTACCTGATCGACGCATTTTAAATCTTCTAGAAGTAACTCGAAAACTCCTAGACTTCCGGTTAAACCGGAAGTGACCCTAATAATCGTTTTTTTAGTGATTTTTTTTTCGACGGATTCGGAATATACGAATTTCTAAAAGTCAGAAACATATTATCATATTTTATCATATTATTTGTTAAGCCTAAGGCCTTCAAAGCCTGTAGAGTTGAAATATATATTTTACCACACGACAAGTCGCCCACCCTGGATTCTCAAAAACATCGAAGAAATGGTCAAAAAGCAAGATTTCTCAAAACCGCAAATACACCCCTATGTCAACCTTATTTTTTTAAAAGAAATTCAACTGCACAATTATTTTTTTTAAATTCTTATTGTTTTTTGGCAGATTGTGAAAAGTGAAGAAACAAAAAAGCAAGAACAAGTAATAGGAAATGTAATTGTCCATTTGAATTTATATTACGTTTTACAAAATCTCCAACGCACAACAACATTCAGCATTCAATTTTGACTGGACTTTGTCTTCCCACTGTAAGCCCTTTCCCTTTTAATCCGAACCTCTTGACCAGATCTGGTATTTGTTTATAGTTCAATAATTAATCTCCATTTCACATCGTGTGGATCGCGGACCGCGGACGTCGTTACCTTTCATCCGTTCATTATTATTCAATAAACTTAACAAAACCCAACTTGCCAACTGCTTATTTCCAGAACCCAATTATCGTACAGTCCGCTGAGTTACCGAAAGTTTACACCTACCTTTAGCGATAAACCTGATGATGATATTTCTACCGACTCCGGAATTGTCAATTTTTTAATAAGTGAAAACCATGACTTGAAAATGTGAACGAAAAATTATTACATCTGATATTTCAATGCAGTTTGGCAAATCATAAATCTGTACAATTTTCCCCCTTTACGCACGGCGTATAAGTGGCTGTAATTTCTCCAATTTCTTCACTTAGGTACAACTGGAAATTAATTGTGCAATTTTACGAGAGTGTAAATTGAACAATTGAACATTAACACTTATTTTGTTGCAGTAAGAATCCTTAGTTTCAGCGCTAAATCAAAGACTTCCACCAATTAGCCAGAGAAAACTTGCTAGCAGGTTGGTAGTTTGATGCACTTGATTTATTGATGAATTCGGGAAAATAACGTCTCTAAATATCCAAACTTTATAAACTGACTATGGGCTTTTTTAATATCGGGAATAGGATCAATAACAGAAACACATTTGAAGCTTAAGCTAAGAACTAGATAAACTTGCGAACACCTTCATGTTCTATTACAGTATTATACAAGCCTCTATTCAAATCTAGTATTAAACAAATTTTCTTTCTTGCAACTTACAGTATGCTGATAATGGTAGTGCTTAATTTCTTGATGGTGTCAATAACTTCTAACACGAAAATGCAAAGAAAACTATTTTTACGTGTTAGTTAAGCTCAGCAACTACCCTGAACAACTAATTCAATAACGACGAGGCCGGTACTCTTTTACAACCCTCCAATTTTTTACCGAATTGGGTAAACTTATTGTATAAAAATTTATTGCATTAAGACACTTACCGTTTCATTAATCGGTTTCAATTCTTGACATTCCAAGGCTTTTCGTCAATTATAATTGGAATCTTATCTGAATTGGGTGGATACCCAATAGGCATCTTGCATCAATTTTGTTTTTGATGTTAAATTGAAGCTCGGGATATATGTGATCCTTCCAGATACCTTAAATTCCAATATCTTGTCGGTGGAGCTCAAAAAAAAATGAGAAAGTAGCATTTCCAAACTTCCCGCCAAAAGACCAGCCCAGCCATTCGAACATAATTTTCTTACATGTGACAACGTCGCTGTCTAACCTGACCCGACGTCTTTCATTCATAAATCTTAAATATTTTATAGTAGTCACCAGTACTCTTTGCCAGTGGGTACAAAGGTACAAGATGCCAACCCAAACAACTAATAACATTGTACTTACCTCCTTTTACAACGTTAGAGGTCACTTTTGATCCCTCTTATTGTCAACTGCCAAGGCTGACTTTTCAAATTAATTATTAAACGTCACCCTCAAATAAACTGTTGTCAGATTGCATCCGCTGTACGATTTATGACGTCACAAGTCGTACAACGGCGTTTCTGAATTATTTATTTATTTACAAATAAACGAACGTTTTTAAAATAAAATTGATGTTCGCTGACGATTCCTTGTATCTTTATTGATGCATTTACATTAAAATATCCCGAAATTACGAAATGTGCAAGTAGCCTATTCAGATAAGACCCCGTGCATACCTAATCCAGATGTTTGGGACATGTTTGCGCGTGATTGCGTAACAAAGTGACGCGTCTAGGTTCCGGTCTTTTCTTTTATTGCCATTTTTATTATGTATGCACGAACCGGGGATTAATAAAACGGGTTGTTGCGTTCCAGTCAAGTTGACTCCTTTACGCGCTAAAATGCAATATTTCTTTATGACAGGACGAATTTTTCCAGGACACTGCGCGCCGGTAATTGCTGCACACGCGGCTCAGGTGGTGAGAATTCGGTAATTTCCTATCGGTGATTTGTTCCAAATTTTATATTTGAATATGGCCGCAATTATGTCGCAGATGTTCGCTTTCGAGTGAGGTCAGAAGCAAACAATGTCGATTCGAAACCCCCATTACGTTTGTTTTTTTTTTAACGAGAGACAAATAATTTTCAAGTAATCGAAAGCAAATATACAATTATTGTTGATACGAATCCCCCAATATTTGTCTTTTTTATGCGAGAGATTGATAATAATTTTCAGCAATTAATATAAATAACTGCTTCACGACATGAATAAATTTCGTTATTTGAATTTGTGCGCAAATATTTGCGCTCTGGGAAAGTTGAACAAATTACGTCGGAATTACAGGGTTAGACGACAATTATACTGCATTAGTGTAAAGATAAAAATAATTGCCGACTTGTTTGCTAAACTGCATTTAGTATTAATTCTACTGTGTGTGAATGCCCGTATGCAGGTTCTCAACTTTTTAAAGATAGTAAATAGTTATTTGCTTTTTTACATCAATTTAGTTTGATGCCCGACGCTTTGTGTCCGTCTGGATGTATGTAAATATGCTACAGCACAAATTGCATCTCGAATTCTTTTCGTCCAGGTAGTAAGCAGTATGTCCTCGTTAACGAATCACTGTCGTATAACCAACTTCGTGCCAGAAAAAGCTTTTTTTCTGGTGCTCTTATAAAGAAAATTTCCGTACAGTAAAAACCAGATCTATAAAATCCTTTATACTGTCAGCTATGTAATATAGGCTTTCATTTTGAATGGCAAAAATCTTGGTAAGATTCTTTGACAGAGCTAAAAGATAGAGACCTTGTACGATTTGAAAGGTTTTTTGGGTTTGGTTTCTAGTATACAGGGTGGGAGATTAAAACTCCAAAACGCTGTAACTTTGTTATTTGTGGTCCGATTTTAGTGAACTAAAAACCAAAAATTGCTCATAAAACACTACAAACTAAGGATAGATGTGATTTTTATCAACTTCAACTTGAATGTCAACTGGATGTCACCTTTTAGTTTTCAAATTAACACACCCATTTTTCTACTCAGCTTGATAGCTAATTTTTTTCTGCGTCTTCAAGTTGAGTTGATTCTAATAAATTTTGAAAATAATTAAAGTTATTGTCAACATTTCAATTTTTTTAATGCTAACTTTTCAAGTGTGCCGCGAAAAAATATCTCGAAATGCATTTTACATGTTAGAAAATAACATATTTTAAATGTTTTGTTAAGTTTCTATCAAATCCACAGCACATTCGAAAATTTTTAATTAAAAATATTCTAATTTTGACAAAAATTTATAATTATTTTCAGAACTAATTATAAACCAAACATAACTTATAGTACATCAGAAGACGCAGAAAAAAATTAGCTATTACACTGAGTAAAAAAAATTGCGTATGTCCATTTGAAAATGAAAAGTTGACATCCATTTGACATTCAAGTTGAAGTTGATAAAAATAATAACCATTTTGAGTTTGTAGTGTTCTATGAGCAATTTTATTTGGTTTTTAGTTCATTAAAATCGGACCACAAATAACAAAATTATAGCGTTTTGGAGTTTTAATCTCGCACCCTGTATACCTACCCTTTGCCACGAGACTTCACAGATATTCTGTAATTTTACCATGCCCTTAAACGTGATTGCAAAGGCGTTAAAACCGTGTTTTGGTAGTTCCTTTGGTAGTATAAATATTAATTCCGGAAACGGCATCTGCAATTTAAAAAAGATGGAGTGCAAGTGAGATAGATAATTAGGAGAAAAGTTTGGTTAGGAATTAATTTGTCACTTCATTTTTATTAATTTATGTTCCTGTGTGAGATTTCCAAAATCGTGAATAACGGAACTAAATATGCAAAATGGAACCATTTTTTCATTTTGTTTTGAGCCTATTACGGTAAATAGCAGAAATGTAAGTATAGTTGTAATTTTATATTAACGAGTTTCTAGCCAAAGCAACGATAACCAACACGGCAGAAAATAACCAAACTACGACTGCATAAATTAGAAACTGTAAGTATTTTTGCATTGTGCGAACTAGGGAGGATTAAAATATACTGTAGCAAGAGCTGCAGTGCCGTAGGGGTTGAAAAGTGAAATGGTTAAATTCTAAGTTTCCTTGCTGATCCTGATGGCAAATAGGCACCACCAGATCATATTTTAATTAGAAAAGACACTGTTTAAGAGTATGGTTTCGCAAGACCAAGACAAGACGAGAAATGGGGTGGTCTTGGTCTTGCTGTGGTCTTGAATGGATGGTCTTGGTCTTGAGACCCCAAAACCGAGACAAGATCGGGTCTTGGTCTTGTGGAGTCTTGGTTTTGGTAAGTAATGAAACAAATTTGGTAAATTTCGGCTCAAGTTTGTCTCTAAGACAAATCAACAAAAATTTGTTAATTAGTCTTTAGTTATTGCGTCTAAAAATATTACGATTTTATTACCTACCTTACCTACCCCAAATAATGAAATTAGATGCTGACTGCATTACTTACCCAGAATACCTAATATTGCATTCCAAAACATTCTTTAAACGGGTTGTTTATTTTTTGGACGAGACTAGCTTTATGAATGCATATCGCTGTTTTGGAAAAGCAAGTTATAGATTAGGTTTTATTTTCATAGTGGCGTGGAAATAATTTTATTCGTATCGTACTTACTTCCCAATAAACACTTGATCGTATATTAGACGTTTGATAATTATTAAAAGGCGGATTAAAAAGCATTTATTTTTCAGAAATAAGCGCCTATAAAAAGCTTCAAAAATCGAAAATTAAGCTACAAAAAAGTGAAAATAAGCACCTAAAAGTTCAACTATTTATTTCAAAATTGCAAATTGAAAATTTAAATTTTCGTTAATAGTAGGAAATGCCTAACAGAAATGAAACTTGATTTTTATGTCAAAAATTGTATTGAACAGGTTAATTAAGGAAACTTGTTTCTCCGATTGTATGCGCGGTCACCCATCTCTGTCACTCCTCGGTCGGCTTTGTTCTCTATCTACGCATCTCACCATAAACAAAGGTTTTTTTCATTTCAGTGCCAGTACCTTATCTTAGTCAATTAAAGTTGCGAAATAGAAATTAAAGATCGGCTTTCACAGGGAAATAAGTAAAAATATAACATCGACCAAAAACGTGGTAAGCTAGCAAGAAAAAGCACTAATAAGCTAGGAAAGACTTAAAAAAGCTCACAAAATCCGTAAATAAGCAAAAATAGGCAAAAATAAGCAAAATAAGCAAAATGCCAGAAATCCGCCCTCTAATAATTATACGTATTATTGGTAAATAATTGGTTCCGGTATATTTTCCATACGTATATATTAGATATGATTATTATACATGGTGAAATTGACGTTAATTATACGTATATTTTTTTGAACATTATATTTATTCAATTAGTGTAATACGCGACATATATTAAACGATAAAACAATATCATTGTTATACGTACATGGTGAAATTGACATTAATTATACCTATATTTCTTTTAATAGTCGTTATTTTATTATGAAAATTATACGTAACCAACCCTATTATATTTATTGCAATAATATCATGCATGACGTATATTAAACGTTATAACAATGTCATTGTTATACATGGTGAAATTGACGCTAATTATTCATATATTTCTTTTAATATTATCTACGTTATTATATTACGAATAATATTCGTAAATGGCGGCATTATATTTATTCCATTAGCGTCATACTCGACGTATATTAAACGTAAAAGCAATATCAATTTCTAACGTATTGGTTTTTACGTGAATTGAACGTTTTTTATCGTTTTTTAAAATCGGTTTAGTCCTTACATACAGGATGTTCCAATGAAAAGTAGCCAACCCAAATATTTCGTAAACCAAATTAAATATGAAAATTCGCTCGGACAGGTGGATTTTTATTTGGATGAGGACACACCATGCTTGGCGAAATTTCAAAACTCACCCCCTAACCACCACCTACCCCCACTTCAAAATTTTAAATGGCAACCCTTGACTTGTGATACATCATTTGAAAACTAATTTTATTGCTAATCTAACGCTGTAACAATTGTTGATATTTGTTCAACTCTAACGCCCTCTATGGTCAAATTTTAAATTACATTAGGGTTCTTTGTGATGCATCATTTGAAAGGGTTTGAAATTCTCTGTAAATTGAAATCCTTCAAGTTTAGGCTGTAACTTTTGAACGAATTTCAAACCCTTTCAAATGATGTATCACAAAGAGCCCTAATGTAATTTAAAATTTGACCATAGAAGGCGCTAGAGTTGCACAGACATCAAAAATTATTAAAGCGTTAGATTGGCAATGAAATTAGCTTTCAAATGATGTATCACAAAAGTGGGGGTTGCCATTTAAAATTTTGAAGTGGGGGAAGGTGGGAGTTAGGGGGTGAGTTTTGAAATTTCGCCAAGCATGGATTTAAGTGTCCCACTCCAAATAAAAATCGACCTGTCCGAGCGAATTTCCATGTTTATTTGGTTTACGAAATATTTGGGATGGCTACTTTTCATTGGAACACCAGCATGTATATTATACGTATATTTTGCTGCCATGTTCAAGCAGTCATGGAAGTTGTTTAGAGATGGCGTTGTCATCTCTACCACCTCTGCCCTAGTTCTTTTACAAATATAATATACATATTTTATACGTCTAAAACACGTATACTTTCAGTTGTTTTTATGTTCTTTTACTAATATTATATACGTATATATATACATCTAACACGCGTATACTTTCAGTTATCTTCATGTTCATTTACTAATATAAGTAAAATATAGGTACGTCTAAACATTCGTAAATTAGATGGACATGGTTTATAGTATTTTCAGACGTATAATATACGCAGCCGTGTTCATTGGGTTACTTACTTAAGTGTTTTTTGCCTGATTTTTTAAAACTGGAGATTATTTCACGAAAATTTGTAGATATTATTAAGTACATACAACAGCATAAAATAATAAAGTCTTCAATTAGAGATTAAAAAGTTAGAGAATGCACTTTTAAAGATCAAATTAAATTTAGATCGTTTCCAATATTAAGTAATAACAACAATAATTGAGATTGCAATTATTGAGCTAATTGGTTTAAGGCTATCTCTCCGTATAGAAATTACCAAAGCCAAGACTTTCTCAAGACTCTTGGCTCATAAGTCTGCTATTGAGGCCTTAGTCTTGGTCTAAGTCTTGGTTTTCTCCATGTAGTATTGGTCTTGGTCTTGTCTCGAATTCAAAATCAAGGCCAAGACCAGTCTTAATTTGGTTTAGAAAACTAAATATAGGCGATGGCGCATCATTGTGCGATTCTTGGGAATATTCATAACCTGATAAGTTACGTTGAACAGAAAATAAGCATTGAGCTAGTGGTGAAGGGTACTGCTGGTGGTGCCAGCTCGCGGATTAAATAAAGAGTTATGATGTGTATTTAGCCCTCTGAGTAGTTGTTTCACCACGTCATAATGATGATCGCTTTGCGATCTTCTGCAAATAATGTTGGTAAAGAGTTTTGGCATTTGAATGTTACCATTCATCACGCATTTTAATACTAGAATGGCTTTCATTCTTAAACGATTTTTGGTGACATTTTGTTTTCAGGAAGCATTCGTTCGTTCGGCCACTCGCCCCTTCGCGATTCGTTTCGTCGTATCCAAGTTTCGAACTCGTGCTTGAATAGGTTGCCTTCTGTAACTTTGTGCTTGTATATAATTCTTCCCTTAGGTTTGTTTTTCTTTTTTTTAAACAAGCTTGCTAAATAACATTAATCTTTAACCGAGGGGGAAACTACTGAGGATTTATGGTGTACAGCCCTAAGGATTTCCAAGGATGTACGGGATGTATTGGGATTTCCGAGGGATGTATGAGGATTTCCGGGGATGTACATGGAGGTACGGGGATTTCCGGGGATGTACGGAGGATTTCCGGGGATGTACGGGGATGTACGGGGATGTACGGGGATGTATGCGATTCAAAGAACTAATGCGCATGCGCCGTTCGCATGCGCATAAAGGCGCATACCCACGTGGCATGCAATGTTATGGTTGTCGAATCAGGGCGGTAGATATTTTTGGTGAGGTTTTTGGTAGTTTTCAATGTATGGTACTTTTCACATTACCCATAAATACAGGGTGTCCCTATATTCATAGTCCTAACTTCGGGACGTTATTCCTTACATCTTTCTAGGAAGAAAAGTTCCTATGAACATATGTCCGGAAATACTTTATAATATGGGAGTTACGCCCCTTCAAATGGGTAGGTACTCAAAAAGTCAAATGTTTTTTGAATTTTTCAAAAAATATTAAGAATATAATTTTGAAATTTGGAACAATCGTTAGTGTTATAAAGAGCTTTCGCCTCACTTTTTTTCAGATTTTTAATAACATCACAGGCGAACGTTCTTGGAGGGCCTTACACATTTTTTTACATTTTCTTTTGTTATAGTCATTTTTGTCATCAAATAATAACAAAATCTTAATCTATGGTCGATTCTACCCAGAAAAGAGGCTCTTGTTGAATGTCGCTAAAACGCACCCTTTTCGATTAAAGTGACTTTGATTGCTTTAGAGCGCGACTTCTGTCGTAAGATTTATTTTATCTACCTACTTAGTGAAAATAAACTCCGAATATGATTTCTTCCAACATTTTAGAAAGAAAACTTCATATGGACATGTGGCGGTAAATAATTTCTAAGGGGGCTATGGTCCTTCGAATAATATGTTTTCCGAGACTCCATTCGAAGGACCATAGCTCTTTTAGGAAACATTTTCCGTCGTATCTTAATACAAACTTTTCTTAAAGAGTAGAGGTCCATCTCTCGAAGTGGCATTAAATTGTTTGGGAAATTAATTAGCTCCAAGTCTTGCTACCAATATTAAAACTTTTAATGTTTTCTAATTTACAACATGTTTCGGCTGTTAAGCCATCATCAGGTACAAAACGAAGGGGAATTTAAAAACACATATCCTTGTTTAAGTCACATGCCTTAAACAAGTACAAAACGAAGGGGAATTTAAAAACACATATCCTTGTTTAAGTCACATGCCTTAAACAAGGATATATGTTTTTAAATTCCCCTTCGTTTTGTACCTGATGATGGTTTAACAGCCGAAACATGTTGTAAATTAGAAAACATTAAAAGTTTTAATATTGGTGGCAAACCTTGGAGCTAATTAATTTCCCAAACAAACTTTTCTTCCTAAAATGATGTAAGGAATCATTCTCCATCTTTATTTTCATTAATTAAGCAGATAAAACAAAGTGCTAGTCACAAATTTTCGCCCACTAAACCAACTGGAATAATTTTATTCGAAAATGGTGCGCCGTAGCTACATTCAACAAGAGCAACCTTTTTATCTGGAATAGACCAGAGATTACGATTTTATTATTATTTGGCAAAAATGGCCCACAACAAAAGAAAATGCAAAAAAATATGTAAGGCCCCCCAAGAACGCACACCTCTGATGTTATTAGAAATCTGAAAAAAATTGAAGAGAAAGCTCTTTACAGCACTAACCATTGCTTTGAATTTCAAAATCCTATTGTTCATATTTTTCGAGAAATTTTCAGAAAACTAATTTTTTGAGTACCCCTTTAAAGGGGCGCAGCTCCCTTATAAATCATTTCCGGACATATGTCCATAGAAACTTTTCTTCCTAAAATGATGTAGGGAATAACGTCCTCAGTTAGGACTATGAATTTAGGAACACCTTGTATTTGTACTTGATCAACAAATTAGTTTACGTTTTTGAAACTCGTTTAAATTTTTAAAAAATTGGGGATTTCCAAGGATGTCCAGGGATTTCCGAGGATTTCCTGGGATGTGCGAAAATTTCCAGGGATGTAAGGGGATTTTTGGGGATGTACCGGTAATTTTGGGGATGTAAAAGGATTTATTTGCACAAAAGGATGTATGGTGTGCAGAATTTCGGTTACTTGTTTACCCCTCGGCTTTAACTGATTGATGTCTTCATTATTTGCACTTGGGTACCTGTATTTTGTCTGTAGGTAAATATATGTTTAGTATTTAGGCAAATCTGGCCCAGTGTGATGGATTCCTTTTGTGTAGCAATGACATTTTAATCACGGCTTGAGGTTGATGGGACAGGAACGTTAAGGCGAGTGGTGTGAAAAATTAAGCGAATTCGCCGTTAGGGTCCGTAGGATGTAAACGCGTCTGGCAACAAAGAGGGTGTTAAACACTTGTAATTCGCTGTTTGTGGAAACAATTCCGGTGGCAGAATAAATAATCCGTTGGAAAGTTTTCGTCTTGGTGTGATGACTTATATCATCAGGGAGACATAAATTACGGGCAGAGTTAATAAAAAGGATGGGGCACATTTAAAAAATCTTGTTATTTACGTTTTGGTTGTTGTGACAAGTAGTCGGCGGTCGGATGAT
Organism: Pycnomerus fuliginosus; assembly: GCA_963924575.1. NCBI lineage: Eukaryota > Metazoa > Arthropoda > Insecta > Coleoptera > Zopheridae > Pycnomerus > Pycnomerus fuliginosus. The sequence continues at coordinate 26,101,367 of OZ004622.1, forward strand.
TTATGAAAAGCTTGTAAAGTGAGTTTTCTGCTATAAATCGCAAGGGGCGAGACGTTAATGAGACATTATTTTTGAAACATCCTCAACATTAATCATGTGGGAGTCGTACAAGAAGATACGTGCCGACAGCTATGACCGTAATTGAAAAATTAATTCGACAGGGAAAGTTACCGCCGGTTCGTCTTTTTTGACGTATAAATTTACCTATGGTATTTATAATGGGAAAGTTTTCTGCCAGTCGTCTGCTATATATTCACTTTGCGAGTTTTCCCTCTTGATCCCACCATTTATACATTTTCCGTTTTTTGCAGTTTGCAACTCGAAACTCTCAATTTATTAAAAAAGTTCCACCCCATCACCAGTTCCATCATTATACCACAGCATATACAGACACACAATAAAAAATGAGCTTTCGCCATTAATTTCCATTAGAGGGTCTGGAAGTGGCCGTACTACAACTTTTCCTATAAGTTAAGAGCGCCAATTCACGCTACCGCTGCCACACTCAGAAACAGGTACATCCGGAATACGTTTCCGGGGGTAGCTCCGGGTAAGGTGTGTTACGAAACCGACAGGTATGTGTTTCCTCTGATATATGGGGCTGGCCACAGAACAACGCCGCTCGGGACTTGGACTGGTCATAAATTAATTGGAACTCTGAACATGAGGCCCAGATAGAGAGGCAAAAACTACGGCCATACGCATGACAGCTGGCTCGGGCCGTCCGACCGTAAAATACACCTTCTTACAGCCATTTTTCACCAATTAATAATCTCCTAATGATCCATGAATACTGCCGCCACTTCTTGCACAATGTCGAGATCCTTCAGAGTTAATTATCACCACAACTACTGTTTTTGCGGTTAACCTTCCGAGGTTTAATAAAGTCTGGCTTCGTTATTTATTTAACAACCGACTGGGTGGGAAAATTATTCCTTTTAATTAAAGGAGACAACGTCAGATCATATCGTTAATACGTCATGAATTCATGCCCTGACATCCTGACATTCCCCTACATTTCCCCCAGGAACCCCACACTACGACAATGCCAAGCAGTCACGAGCGAATTGTTGTGCTCTGTTTACACGACTCAGTTTAGAACCAAAGAAAAGATGAAAGAGCCGACATGCAACCATAAACAATAGTCACCTTGTTACTCATTAATGCTAACTGCACGTAAGCTGCATTTATTACTCTTGCCGAGTACAGAAAACTTATTTTATTCATTGTGATGCCCACTACAATCCCCTATTGACCAAGTATTCATTTTTAATGCCGTTTGGCACTAACATTTGTATCCGCCTGAGCGTTAAAGGTGAACGCTTTGTCCATTCCTGCTGCTGGCTGCCTGACCCGAAGCAGCCTTCAGTCGTCTGGTTAAAGAAATTATAATTTGATAAGTGTGATAGAGGGGTCAACCACTTTGTAAGTAAAAATTGGGTGGATAATACATCCCAAGTAACACAAATGAATTTATAAAAGCTGCAAGAACATCCACACAGGTAATTTATAAAGGTTTAGGTTTTATAAGAAAGCTGTAAGAGCAATTACTGAGTACTTATAAAGCGCTTATACAGGGTGTTTTCTAACCGCGTGTAAGCTTTTTAACCTCAGATTGCCCATCGAAAATTGTGACGATTGGCACAACATTTTTTAGGTCGAAGTCGTCTGCTAAGGAAGCTAGGTACAGGACTTCAAAGGTGAACTATCGGGAGCAGTTTTTCTTAATTATCTCAGGAACGGATCAAAGGATTTAAATAAAATTTGGAGGGAGCTAGTATCCAATGAATATACATCTACACTGTGAATTTTGTTGGATTATGACCGCGGGATCCCCAGAAAACGGAGACACCTTTGAGACTTTTCGGAAAATGTTTGAAGGTCACGCGTTTTAAAAATGGTGGTGTCTGTTAGAAAGGGCAATGCAAACTGCAACTTTTACTATACTTGGTATTTTTTTATTTAATGAGTGGTTTTAGAGATATCCGTTCCGGAGGTAACTGGAAAATTTTTCAAGGTCACGCATTTTAAACATGGTGGTGCTTTATCACTAGAAACACCACTACACCGAAACAATTGATTTTCACTCCTGACGCGTTTCGAACACAATGTGCTCATTATCAAAGCCGAATTGTTTCTGTGTAGTGGGGTGTTTCTAGTGATAGTGCATTTTTCCACCGAAGTTGTCCAGTGTATCCATAATGGTGGTGCTTGTTGTAAAGAGCAGCTTAAACTGTAACGTTTACTATTCTTGGTATTTTTTTATTAAATGAGTGGTTTTAGAGATATCCAAATAAGAAAAACTGCTCCCTATGGTAAAAGCCCTAACTTCCTTAGGAGACGACTTGGACCTAAAAAATTTTGTGCCAATCGTTACCATTTTCGAGGGGCAATCTGAGGTCAAAAAACTTACAACCGGCTAGAAAACACCCTGTATGTATACCCAAAATAGGCGCAGCTAATTTATAAAAGTTGCACCTACAACACTTAAACAACTAAACACTATCGGTGGTTACGTTTTTGCAGCATGTATAGTACTACAGATGTATTTATACAGTAGAATACCTGTATTTTAGCGAACTTTAAATCAGCAAAAATGTGTCAATTGGACAGTAATAGGTATAGAACTTTTTAGTTGTATATCTACTTTGCAAGGATACCAATTTGTTTTATTAATAATTATTTATCAATATGGGATTCCATCTTTAACAGGGAGCTTTTGTTATAGTACATACCTATAAATTTTAATATACATTGATTGTCAAAATTTACATCAGAAGGCAAAATCTAGGTGAGAAGAAGATTTTACTGTATAAATATACTTCAATACTCGTAAATCAGCAGGCGGAGACCAAAATAAAACAATTAATGTGCTTGTTATCAGAAAAAAGTATATTAAGCAAATTTACCGGATTTACGTCAATATTTTTAAATGATTTGCTTGATTTTATTGCGATAGCAAAATGGCCGTCACCATATTCCATTCGATCAGTCCAAAAAATATGGCCGTTGAGAACAAGGCAAGCAAATTAATTTATAATGGCATTGAATACAGGTAACAACCTAAAATACATGATACAGGCACTATAAATCTAAAATTTTAACGTGGAAGGCTAAGACTGCATAAGCATAGCATAGCATTATAAAACTGTAACAAAGGCTTTATAAAGTTACTTTATATTTTTACTCTAACAGCTTGTACACAACACCAAATTGTTGGCAGTAAATTGCATCCGAAATAAGCTTTAATACAACCGATAAGACACTTCTGCAGTTAAAATAGCTTTACAGCTTTAAGTGTTATGATTGTAGCATCTGTGTTACTTGGGTATATGTTCCATACATGGAAAACCTTAACATCTATTATAATAAGTAGGTATAGGTAGGTACTACTATTTCTATTTACATAAAACCACTTTTACCTACAATTTCTGAATAATAGACGCATAATGTATGCAACACTAAGTACATAATGATAGTGATATTCTAAGTTCTACCTATTTGAAAATGATTCATACCCGTGGAAATAAGAACCTTGCTAACCATATTTTTGAACGAGCGCGAGTTTATATTCCCTGCCTATTGAAGCATAATGGTGCCCGTGCAATATGAAGGTCCCCTTGGAGGCGAGGCCTAAAGGGGCCCCCCTGTTTGTCACCCCGAAAGGCGGCCCGCTAGGGCTGCGTCTCCACAAGGGGGCTCCTTTCTTAAAACATAGCACCCTACGAAGGGCTTCGGCCGCATGGGTGCCTCTTATTAGGGCTTCGCTTCGCTCGCACGGTGCGCCCCTTCTTAGGGCTTCATCTCCATAGTACACTTCTCATGGCTGATGGTGTCAATCAATCTCCGTGACCGAAAACAAAGGTTTGTTGATATGTACCTGTACTTATACAGGGTGTCCCAGAACTCGGGGAAAATATTGAAATGGCAGGCTCCTGAAGCAAATCGGAGACGAATTTTCCTTTGCGAAAATTGCGAGGCTTCAATGGTTTTCGAATGGGAAGCAATTCAAGTCCGCCAATCGGAATGCATCCCTTTATTAAAGAGTAAGGTACAATAAGGATGTGAAAGCTTTTGCTGGGGATACAAAAATAATTGTTGTGATCGTTTATTTTTTGCGCTTTATTATTTTTTCTGTATCCCAGCAACATCTTATATTTTTTTACTTTACCATACTATCTAGTTCAGAGATTAATTCTGATTGGCGGACTGCAATTGCTTCTCATTTAAAAACTATTGAACCCTCGCAATTTCCGTAAAGGAAAATTTGTCCCAGATTAGGTTCAGGAGTCTGCCATTAAAATATTTTCCGCTAGTTCTGGCACACCCTGTATACCATAAAATAGTTATTTGTTTACCAAGGTTTGAGAGAAGATGTTTGCAGACCGCAACTAGAATTTGCAGCCCTCGCTTTTCTTAGGCTGCGGATGGTTATTAAGGTCTGCAAACAAACTTTCAAACAGAGGTATACACAACGTTTTTTGTACGGACCAACAAGTATTTAATATTCTTTCTATCAATTTGCCATCATTCCTCAAACATTATACTTTTTCCCTTGCTTTAAAATTGTGTTACAAACAAAATTATTCATCAATAATGTTTCAAAAGACTACATTTTGGTGCTCTTACCAGGAATTATTCGATATTTTTAGAATTGCAGCTCCACTTTCGCAAAAAGACAGTTCTTCTTCTAAAAGCTACCTCTGCATTATTATTTGTTGCAATTGAGAAATGGAGAGGGCGGGAGAGACGAGAAAAATGTCTTTTATGTACATTTAATACGAATTTGCGGTATTTTCTTAGATTTTCCGGTTTTAATCTCCCCCTTAAAAACTAAAAAAGGGATGTTACTGCAATCGGTCCAAAATTGAAAATCGAGATAGAGGCAGATCTTTACGTTTTCGGGTATGGAGAATGCGAAAAAATTGATTTTAAAAAAAGTCCCTGTTGTCGTCGTATTTAAACATGATTCCGCCGAAACTATACCGAACCTGAAAAACTTTTAATTAGTAGTAGTCTATCGTCACAAATTAGCATCAAATGATTAAATAGGGGTTGATGAACTCGAAGTCTTGCCACCGATATATCAGTATATTGAAGTAAATTCCATATTTTAATAATCCGTCACTACATTCTCAACATTTCAACTCAAATGGATTAATAATGGCATAACCAAAAACCTAAAAAATGTTTTCTAAAGTTTTAAATTTTCTACTGTGGTATTGTACCTGATGATGGCTACACGTAGCCGAAACATGTTATACCTGTAATTTCGAGTTAATCAACCCCTATTTGAAAAGCTTTTGGTGAAGATCGGAAAATATTTACTGCCTTTTTGGCACATCAACTTTTAAATTTTAATTATAAACCCCTAATTTGCACATTTCCGTACGAAAGGCCTTCAAATGGCTTCCACTGAATAAACAGGTTTTAGATAAAGTCGGATTGAAAAAGGCACACATGTAGTCGCCGAAACTAGTTTGCAATTAAATTTTTAATACATCTCAAGAAGGAAATCGGATTTTATTGAGCTTCTATCCATCATAATTGCTTCAAATTCTGTTTTCAAAAATGTATTCACACTTTGAGCCCTAAAAAGCAAAAACATAAAAATTTCAAGATTGTTAATTATAATTCGAGGTGGTAGAATTATTTGTCGAGGATTCACCGTTTTGCGAAGATTCCTGAAGAGAGTTCGTATGCAATAGACTATTGATACAAATTTGAATGAGTTAGATTACTGTATGTATGTATAGTAAGTAAATATAATAGCGATGAGAATAAAATAGAAATTTTCTCTTCGAAACATTAAACTAATTACTTCTCTCTATCCTGAGGCTTTGAAACCACACATGTGTGCATTTCAGGTTAAATTAAAATTATTATTTGATATACATATTTACGGGATGAAAATAATATAAATGGCGAGGTAAATGGTTTCTGTGCAGGTTTAAAAATTGAAGATACAGTTTCTTTTTGGTAATTTCCAAAATATATTTTACCGTATTTTCTCGGTGATTTATTACCGATTTCGGTATTTTACCGCTTGAGCGTTTATAGTTAGACTTAGTTCCCATCACGGAGGTAGATTTATTAATAATGTTCGTCCGTGATTACGATCAGCGCAGAACATAATATGGCAGGCGTCGAATGTAATAGAGTGTCTAGCAAGTAACGAATATTGCCCTTAATTCTTGAGTCCTAAACTTTATGTAAAAATGCTCGAAGGGGTGTGGGTTTTTTTGCATTCTGCCCCCGATGGCCCAATGGTAACATCGACAAATTTTTTGGTCCAGTCGTTTTTGACATCGTCGTTTTCTTTTTAATGTAAACCCACATTTTTTTAGCGGATTTGGAATGTACGAATTTTTCTAGGATATGTCAAACTCAACCGAAAATGCAATCACGGTCGTACCCTAGATTTTCAAAAATTTCCAAGATTTGCATGAAACTTTATTTTTTAACGGAAAGTCAACTTAACGTTGAGATTAAATTGTTGAATATCTATTTTGCTTTAATCTTTTATTACTTTATCTTGAATTGAGTGCCTTAAAGTAAAATCAAAGTAGAGAAATTATTAGGTATAATAATTAATTAGCCTAAAGCATAAATATGAAATCATAGGTGTACCTACCAATATTTTGTCATTAATGAAATTTATAAAAAAACGTTTCCAAAGTTGAAAGCCCTAATAAGGGTGTAATGAAAAATGATGGTTTTAAAAAGTGATCCATTAGATCAAGTTACGGATATCTTTCCGAACCAGTTTGATAAATTCATCTCTTATTTATAAATACCTACAATTAGATCTACCTATTCTAAAATAAAGTACTTCATTCACAACATAGTTGCTGCTACGGAAGGACATTCCTTATTGGACAAACAACAACATCGCTATGAGAACAATTTCATCCAGACTACCAAGGAATATCAGTTTTTAGTTATTACAGAAAAAACATTTCTAATTATTCCGGTAAGACTTGACGGCCTTTTGATCCATCCACCGACCGCCGCGACCGTAAGAATTAAATCGCCGAGGGAAATCTAAAGAAACTTTTGTTGCGAAGAATATTTCTTAGGCCCCATTGAGAAAGTCTGCGCCTGAGATATCATTGTTTTATACATGTTGAGTTTGTGTCGAAAACCCGCTCGCAACTGTAATAATTCTTCCTGGCGATAATTAATTAAATTTGACATTTCGAAGCAGCAAAGCCCTATATGAATAGACCACACAAAATGCATTTGCGGAGTGGAATAGCATTGTGCTGCCTAATATAATATTGTACATGAATATATGCCATCATCTTTATCATTATTAGATTATAAGATCTTGCTAGAGGGATGTAATTTGAATCAGTTGATTTCGATCGCTTTTTCAAACAGCTCAATTTTTGAAATTTTCTGTAATTTCAGTTCACTTTCAGAGCATTAAATTAATTTTAAAGCAAAAGGCGATACGTATACAATTTAGATTAGGAAATCTCGAATGGATATGGAACTTTCGTAAAGTTTATATCACGCTATATTATGATTTGTCACGTGATTTCTATCGTATGATGTAAACACGATTTAAGTGGTCTACCGTCCTTTTTGAACGTTAAATATTTAAATATGGAATTTCTTGTTTTTTCTTTAAGAAAACATGATATGTTATGGCAACGACGTCAGGTTTAGAAGTTTCAATTAAAACATCCTTTGTAACGCGTTCACCATGTTTTCATAAAGCATTCTACAAAGCTACTTTAATTAAGGACAACTTATAAAATTCACGGTTCGCTCTATAATTAACAAAATCTGCTTCTCTATAAAATGGGTCAACGTTCAAAATCCTCTGTTTTCCTGTGAGTGAAAAAGGTTGTTACGTTGACGCTTCAATGCAGTGATTCGAAATCGGATGCCTTCAAAGTCATAGGGTATCGAAGTGACAATTTTTTTTATAAAATTATTATCAAGTCATCATGAAGCCAGCAAACATCATTATTGTTGGGATTTCTGTCCCGGCGCGTCCACCAATTTTAACGATCTTGCCGTAGGCAGTTGTATTTGCCAGTAAAATTTCCGCTGGGGTTTGCCAGACACGGAATTTGTACTGTAAAAATTTCACTGAATTAATAAATAGAAGCCACAATAATATTGTGATGTTATTATAGTTATTTACGAAAAACACAAAAAAGTTTTGAAATTGGGCTAAAATTGAAAAATAAACTAAGGGAAAAATACGCACTGTTGATTGGTGCAGGCGGCGACCAAGCTCACAGCCAGCAATGAAAAATTTTTAATTAGTCATCAGTAATGTCACAATGGCGTGCTAGTAAAACTCTAAAACGTTGCGTGTTTCAATTAGATACTTGTGCTTTGCAAACGCAATGATCAAACGTAACGAATTAAATTATTTATTGTGGAAAACCGATTGAAATAGCATAGTGTTAAGCTCACCTTTGTAATATGGGCTTGATAAGCCACGCCCACCACTGCAAACTCTCATTGGAACAGACTTTAGCACTACAAAGTAATTGTTGTACGGTACTAGTACCATAAAGTTTGAATTTCTGTTCTCCTAATTACCAAAAAATGAACTTTATGATGTGATTAATTACAAAAGGAGTCAATAATATAAAAGCGCCATGTTTTTGGCTACATCATTAATGGTTCATTCGGAAATTAACGTAGAAATAGAAAATTTAGAAAAAATATCCATGGAGATTCTATGGAAACTATACCGCTTCCAATGTATTTTGCCTGTAATTCCTTAATTCTACGTTAATTTCGTCATTGCAAGTGAACCTTAAGTACAACTAAGTACAATTTGATGATTCCTTCAGGTGCCTTCGCCCTACGCCTCAACGATCGCAAATTTTGATGGTACTTTGACGCCTATACTAGTTTTCGGTTTCACCGAAGCCAACGGAAGATGTATATCACTGCGATGTGTATCCCTGTAGATGTTTATTCACCGTGAATGATTCATATATCTAGTTGGACTTGGTGGTTATGGGTGCAGATTAGTAGTAGTGCCGAAGCATATGCTCATGATAAAGAATTCGTGAGGGTGTATCAATTGATGAATTTTTTGCGTTCAATTAGTATCTTCCGGTTGTAAGTACATACATATAGGTCAAGCACCAAATTTCCACCGAGTCAATTTTTTCGTGTTGGGAGTTGAAGGGGGTGCAATTATTTCCGTTCAATTATTATCCTCAGGGGTTGAAGGGGGTGGGTTTCGGGGGCGCTTACTTGGTACCTATCCTCCAATAACAGTGGTCCAAATCTTAAATTCATTTGCGCTCAATTCGTATCTTCCAGTAACAAGTAGTTAAGGATTCAATTTCCACCGAATCAATTAATTATGTTTGTCAATTTTTCATATTTGGGGGTTGAAGGGGGTGGTTTTCGGGGTTGCAACTTTTTGCGTTCAGTTAGTCTATTTCTGTTGTAGATAGTCCAAGGGCTCAATTTCATCCAAGTCAATTATTTGTGATCAAGGGTTGAAGACTGGGTTTTGGGTTTTGGGGGTACAATTTTTTGCGTTCAAACTTGTCTCCTGCGATCATGAGTGGTAAAAGGATTAAATTTCGTTCAAGTAATTTTTTTTTTGTGTTTCGGGGTTGAAGGGGTGAGTTTTAGGGGCGTAGTTTTTTTGTTCAATTCAACTATTTCGGTTGTAGGCGGTGCAAGGGTTAAATTTCCTCCAAGTCAAGTTTTTGTGGTTGGGGGTTGAAGGAAGTGAGTTTCAGGGGTGCAATTTTTTGTGTTCAATTAGTTTCTTCCGATAATAGGTGGTCCAAGAGTCACATTTCCTCTAAGTGAATTTTTTGTTTCAATGTTGAAGGGGTTGAGTTTTAGAGGTGCATTTTTTTTCTCTTCCTGTCGTAGGTGATCTAGGGGTCTAAGGACTAAATATATCCTCAAAACTTTTTTCTGGGCCATTGATTAAAAGTTATCGAATTGCTTGAATTTCAAGCAACACTTATGTGAAATTTCGAGTTTCAACCCCTGATTTGCACCCTTTCTGTTTCATCTTGCAGAAAAAAACCATCCCTTATCAAATAATGTCAAAATATATGTGGTTTCAGACCTCCATGTGCAAAATATTTGAGAAGTTTTCGTATTTTTGTGATTTTCAACCCCCTAATGTCGTCCCCCAAAATTGACACCCTTTCACCTTCAACAGACTTGTACGTCAAAAAGGCGTATCAAGTTTCAGTAAAATATCTCCACTGGTTCTCGAGTTATTACAATTAATAGTTTTTCGGTCCCGAAAAAAACTTCGCATTCTCGGCCTTTTACTGCGAACGCTGTCTAAACGCTTGAAGATGGATTAAAATCGTATAAGGGAAAAATGTCGACAACGAATAGACCTACAAAAAAGTCTGCGACAGCATATAAATATCTGTTACGGATAGCCGACAATAAGCCACTGAAGCTATTTTCGTCAAAAATTAAAACACAAAAACGGTCTCGGTGGGCTACCGATTGTAGATAGCTATATGCCGTTGCGGACTTTTTTGTAGATCTTTTCATTGCCGACAATTCCTCACAAACTTTTGCTCTAGCTTCAAGCGCTGAGGCAGCGTTCGCGATCAAACGTCGAAAATTTTAATTTCTTTCAGTTTTTCACCACTAACTCCCACCCCCCTGGTCCGGTATGGCCCAAAAACAATCCCCGCCGAGATTTTCGGGGTATGCACGTGTACAAAATTTCAGCTCGATATCTGCTTAGATTTTATATAGAGAAGAGAAAACTATTATAAGTTTTGACTCGCAGAATACTTACTCCTTAAGGGCTACAAAAGAAGAATATAAATACTTCTCCTGAAATTTTGAGATGGAACATCCTTTTTCTTGAAGAAATCCTACTCGTACATCGACTTTGCTCTGTTTTTTTTGCCATTATCGCTCCAACGGATTATCGGACGACAAAGATGTATAAGAGCTTTTGGTTGCAAATTTTATTCTGAATATTGTAGTTTCTATACATTTTTTGTCGTTCGATAAACCATTGGCGAAATAATCGTAAAAAAGCAGCGTAAAGTCGGTACCTACTGAATTGAGATTTCTTCAAGAAAAAGGATGTTCCATCTCAAAATTTGATGAGAATTATTTACATTCTCCTTGTATTACCCTGAAGGAGTAAGTATCACGCGTATCAATACCCTATAATTGTTTCCCCTATAAAATCTGTGTTTGTGGTCATTTTGAGACCAATCCCGATCAAATCGATTCATAAATAATCTAGTTATGCGGAAAATAATGTATGACTGTCACTTAAGGTCTCTTCCGGTATCAAAAATCATTCAGGACTGACAGTAGAGCATAATATGTACAAATTTTCAGCCCTATAGGTATATCTTATTTTTGTGCGGGTCAAAATCTTAAACTCCTGGGCTATAAATAAATACAAAAAAGTATCAGCATTAACATTAAATAAAATGAGCAGCTATGCAACCTCTCAATCCAAATGAAAAAATTATCGAGGCTACCAATTTGGGACTCTCTATGTATACAGGGTGTTTTTTTAAACTTCCCACCTTGAATATCTTTGGACGTAAAAAATATGTTAAAATGAATCAGCCCTGCATGGAGGTGGAAAACTGGGCGTGTATTCGGCAAATTTATTTCACTTTCGGTTTAACTGAAAATGGCCTTTTTGTTTTTTCAAATGGAATGACACTTTTGTCTCAACGAATTCGGATTTTTTCTGAGTTGGAAAAATGCATCATATTTGACCGGAAGTGCATTCACCGCCATCTTACATTTTCAAAAACACCAAAAAATCAGTGAAAAGGGATTTTGGAAAAACCCAAAAAACCGTGAAGTTACTTTTTTTATGCAAAATCTGGTGCAATTCGACTTTCGTTCGTATTTATTTTATTAATTTATAAGAAATGAAACCTATCGAAGGCTATAATGTCCGGTGAAACGGGAAAGTGCAAACAAATATCACTAACCCGTTTAAGAGTTTCAATTCAAGAAAATTTAGCATGCGATCTTGTGGAAATTTACCACAATTTCGATTTTACAGGCTGCTCCAACACTAGTGTCCAGCGGCAAAACGACCTTTTCCTTTGAAGCTAGAGTTTTGAATTTTTTACAGGGTGTATGGGTACTAAGAACCCTCCAGATGACCTTAAATTTTTTGTGATCGGACCACGAGATTTCAAATTGAGCTATTCTCATGGAATAAATAATTTTTGTCCATAGGTTGCTTATTTTGGGCCTTAAGATTATGTTGACCAGATTTTTAATTTTTTTGAGCGTTTTGAACTGCAGAAGGCAAAATAATCGTCATTTTATTTCATAAGGAGGCCATGAAATGCCGCGACGTGAGTCCAACTTTAGTTCATCGGAGATTTAGAACTGTCAGTTGCTTGTCATGTTTTGACAGGGGCAATTGAGCTCTAGAATTATTAATTGATCGATTTATTTAAATAATCTGATATTTTTACGAAAAAATTATGCGAAAGTCATGAATCTTCACGGCGAAGTGTTTTGAACACGCGCAGGCGCAATCGAAATGCGTGTCCGGCACGATTAATAACCTTTCTAGCAGTTTATTTCCTTGCAAACTCGTACAGAGGTTTACCCCATTTTAATTGTCTGTGAATTGGGTAAGTTTTTCAACTTTCATTGTAAAAACAACCCTGTTTAAATGAGGGTGACGTTGAAAATTTGGACTCGGGTCTAAACGACAAGATTATGGCATGTACTACAAATAATTTAATAATAATTGTTGATGATTATCACGTTCTGAGCCAAGACTGTTTATATTTTACAAGGGAAATGTGTGATATTGTGCACCAGTGTCGGTTGGAGGAACTCGTGTAGCGACCAATGATTAGTGTCAAGATTGCAGTGAAACCTTACTACGTTTAACTAAATAAACTACATTGTTGAATTATAGTAATGTGATAAAATAAATTACTAGCTAGGAATTTGGGGCATTTTGTTCCAAGTGAATATTCAGACCATTTCATAAAGATGCGTGTGTATACCTTGCTTAAAATAAATAAGTTTGTGGTGCTTTATTCATAATTTAATCCAACAGAAATTGTTACTATTTTGCTGATTGTTTTACAAAGACAATACGAATGATTTTGAATCCAGTACCAGATTCATAAAATGTCGATTATTTTGCCTTCTGCAGTTTGCTAACCTGACGTCTAAAAAAGTTAAAAATCTGGTCAACATAATCTTAAGGCCCAAAATAATCAAACTATGGACAAAATTATTTATTCCATGAAATCTCGTGACGTCACATTTTTGGTCCAATGAAAAAAATGTTAACGCCATCTGAAGGGTTTTTAGTACTCATACACCCTGTAAAAAATTCAGAACTCTAGCTTCAAAGCAAAAGGTCGTTTTGCCGCTGGACACTAGTGTTGGACCAGCTATTGTATTGGCAAAAAATGTTTGGAAAAAATGGTACCATTGCTTTGTTAATTTTTAAATCTCAGATTTTTTACCACTGAACTGAACAAAGGCAATTTAATTTTTTCTATCGAAAGATGACAATAGGTAATTATCGAGAATCGAGAGGCGAACTTAAAAAAAAAACGCTCTTAGTTGGCAAACAACCAAACTGACGACCATAACCATTACTTACGGTAAGTCATTAGGTAAGGCTTCCATTCTTATATGCCCTTAGAGTAAAGGTTAAAAAATAATTCGTCAATTCGTATTTGGAAAAATGTGCAATACCTAATCGAGGCAATAATCAACAGTGTTGCAAAATTTTTATAATCAAAACTCAACACCTCATATTCTAATATTTGATTGTAATAATTGAATTAATAGGAATATGAATTAATAATCCTTTTTAAGTTGTATTGAAATTATACCCCTAGAATAGCTTCCGATTCTCACCATATGTTCCGCAAGAAGTGCACTTCGCCTCTGTGTATATTTCAATTATGCTGCAAAATGTATTTTTTTGCCCGCCATTACCGACGTTTGTTTAAATTTAGCTCGTTTACTTTGGCAAGGAAAAATGTATTTATGGGAAGTTTAAAATTTTATCTATGAGTGGTGCAGGTTAGAAACATGGGAGTTTATGACCTCCTTATGAATGTTCTCGTGGAGAATCGATATCATTCTAACATGCAAAATAGGATTCTGATGCTTCTAGTGCCAAAGATTAGTTGAATCTGAAACGAATATAAGCAATCCGCTTGATTTGAACTTGAAGAAAAAAGGAGTACAATGGAGTTTGAAATTAAATCTTGCCTCTCACCTTTTGGACTTCTCACGATGATTTACGAGTTCGAAAACTTTCGAAATATATCGTTCTTGAATACCAACAAAACATTTTGCATTTAGCAACACCCAGGAGATGGTGGATTTGAGTGAGAATTCGGAACGGAAGGTTTTATGTATCACCTGAATATCCGTAAAAACTTAAAACGTTATAAATTTAAATACGCGCCCCCCGCGGGTGTCAACAAATCTCACACGCGTAAATTCCATTTCGAATTGCACCTCAGAAGTTATGGGGGCTGCTCGGGGGCAGCCTTATCGTCGTCTCTCAACCGAAAGTGTAATTTTATGTTAAGCGATCTACCGGGAAATTATAATACACAATCCACAGGGCGGCGAGCTCACACGTTTAAATATAAATAAAGTTGCAAGTGCGCCGCCGTCGTGAATTATGTTTAAAGTTAATTTGATTATATTGTAATTTGCAAATTTAATCTGGCCCTCGTGACCTCTCGCCGCAGTAATTTACTGCCGGCTCCGTTTCATCCCTTCGTATTTACAGCAGCTTGAATCAGCCTGCGCGATAACACGATAAAAACCAACTTGTAACGCGTTACATCGAGGGGAAAATTCGGAAAAATTTTATCAATCGATTTTTCGGAAAAGCATGAATCACTTAGTATTAGATGTTTCTCATTATAAGTAATTTGGGTAATTGTTTCATATGTGGTGAAACGCTAAACCTAAAAATAATATTTGGAGCATCGAATGTACTTACCAAAGAGTTTTTACTTTCTGATATAATAACTAATCTTTTCCACTTCCTGTTTTACCAGAAGTGACATCCACTTTTAGTTTTCACAATGATCCATAATTCTCAAAGTGGATGAGGGTAATTTCAATAAAGATTCTTGGAGTTTCGAAGTCAATCCACAAAATTTTTATGGATTGACTTCGAAACTCCCAGAATTTTTAGTGAAATTATCCCCATCCACTTTGAGAATTATGGATCATTTTACTTCAAAGTTTTTGTTTTGAAATGGAATTTGTAAATCACAACATTTTGGAATCTATACTGGCGAATCATTGTTGTCAACAATGAGTCGCCATGGAAATTGGGTGAATCTTGGTCGTGTGGATCCCGGACAGACCATACATACCTAATTTTCTGAATCCAATGATAACAAAGAACTGTGATACCTACTTCACGTGTCAAAAGAATTTTTGAGGCCGTTTTTATCTTTCAATCTAGAAGGTTGCAACCCCCTCAAACGTTATTCTAATGGACCATAGTAACTCAGGAATAATTAAGGTTTCCAATTAAAAGAGACAGACAATATGGAGGAAAATTTGACAAAGCCCGGTATGCAAAAGCAACGTAATTGTCAGATTTTGATTCCATAATACGTCACGAAATAGAGAGAGCAGACCTACAAGTTTGGAAATCTTCGTTGAAGTCACACGAAAAATCTAGCGGCCAAATGAACCTTTCAGCCTAAAATTCTCCCGTTTTTTCAAAAGACTATATAAGTTTTGACACGGCGCCGCAATTTCGAATCGCTTTTTACGTTATAAGGATCGTTTTATTATCTTCATTCTAGTGTTATAATAAGTGTTGTCCATGGCTCGACAGGGTTGTTTTCAATGCACTTCCAAAAATGTGAAGTTTTAGACCATCCCCAATTCCAAGACATTTAAAACGAATATGCATTCTCCAGTCTACAGCTAGAAAGGGCTTTTTTCGAGGAATATTTTGATGCGTCATTTGAGAATGTTACTTTAACACTTGGTCAAAAAGAACAAGAATTTTGATTCCTGTTCTGAGGAAGTTTTCACATGAATCTATTTTATTTTTTTTTATTTAATCAATGGTCCTACCTTTTAAGCTGTCGGACATATGTTACAAAAATACATGTATTTCGTGTATGTGGTTCAGTGATGGGCGCGTAGACAATTAAAATGTAGACAATTAATTGTCTACACGTAGACTATTCGAATTGTCTACACAAGATTTGTCTACAATTGTCTACATTTTAATTGTCTTTTCGTCCACAAACCGCCCTTTTTCATTTCTCTTCAAATCGAAACCTAAGGAAAAGCTTTTGTTGCGTGGACGACCCCGAGATGCCATTATTTTGCTTTATCGTGTGATTCGTGTAAAGACATTGGAAAGACTGCGACTGGCAAGGATTCTAACCTAAACATAACCTCAAAAAGAGTTGTTTACTATTGTCTACAATTCTCTACATTTGTCTACATAAAATGTACACAATAATTGTCTACATGCAATTGCCCATCACTGATGTGGTTTTTCCCTTATTTTCATTTTCCATTGTCTTCTATCTTGAGCTATTTGTCTAACCTCGTTCCATCGTAAGCCTCTTTCTTCTGCCGCGCTTCGTACTTGGGCTTCCCACGTTTTCCGTGGGCTGTCTCTTCTATTTCTACCCTGAACTCTTGCTTGATAAATTCGTCTCGTTATCCTGTCATCTTCCATACTGTGGACATGTCCCAGCCATCCCTACTGCCTCTCTTCTATTTTCCTCTCGACTGACTTAGCTTATGACTGTCGTATTCCTAATCCTGCCTCTTCTTGTAACTCCTTCTATTTTTCTCAGGAATCTCATTTCGGTGCCTATGATTCTGCTTTTATTCCTGTTTATGATGGTCCATGATTCGCTGTCATAAGTCAATGATGGTCTTACCACTTTCTTGTATACTTCTGTTTTTATCTTCTTCGGAACTTCTTTTTTTCCAAGAAATGATGATCTTAGTGCATTATATAAGTTGCTTTCCATTTACACATTTATCTGAGAAGGCTCACTTAACTCAGCAATTTGATTGGTCAATACTCAAATGAACCAATCAAATTGCTGAGAATAACTGAGGCTGCTCAGATAAATGTGTAAATGGAAAGCGCCTATATTCGTCCTCTTTTCCCTATTCTTTCATCTATTTTGCTATCTATCATTCCATTGTCTGCTATAATTGTTCCTAAGTAGATGTATCTTTTCACCTGTTCTAAAACTCTCCCACTAATTTTGATATTGTGTTTCTTTTCTTCTGCTGCTATTATCATTGTATTTGTTTTCTCTGTATTTATTTTTTTAAATTCTGTTTGATATATTTCTAGATTTCGTTGAAGTGCTTTTTCTGAGTCTGCTATTAAAATCATATCGTCTGCAAATATTAATTCTTGCACTATAACTGTTTCACATGTTTCACATGAATCTGATTTATAATTTAAGTCAATTACTGTTGAAAATCAAACGAAGTCTACCCTAAGCGAATTTTAATTCTCAATAATACTGCTTGTGCAAGTTTTTTTGCCCTTCTTAAAGAGCAAGAGAAAACCAACGGTCTTAAATTAATGAAGTCCGGCCCTTTCATTAAGTTTCTATGGCGACAATGGAAGAATGACTGTCACAAATTTTGGGAAAATGTGACAAATGTGCCATTATTGCATTATTGTTTTTGAATCGAATACACACTATCATACGTCGCTATGGAAACGTAATGGAAGGGTCGGACTTAATTTAAGACCGTTGGTTTTGCCCCGATTGCATCGCTCTCCCTTAACTTTAAGTGACCCTTAAAACCTTTGGAAACAATTATTGAGACAATCGTTTCTTCAGTTTTTAAGGGTCACTTAAAGTTAAGGGAGAGCTGTGCAATCGGGGCTTTCTCTTGCTCTTTAAGGAGGGTAAAAAACATGCCCGAGCAGGTATTATATTGAGAATTAAAATTTACTTAGGGATGCTTCAGATGATTTTCAAATGCAATTAACTTAAATTATAAATCAGATTCATGTGAAAACTTTGTGTTTTATCCCTCAGAACGGAATTCAAAATTCTTGTTCTTTTTGACCAAGTGTTAATGTAACATTCTCTAATGACGATGACGCATCAAAATATCCTCGAGAAAGCCCTTTCTAGCTGTAGACTGGAGAATGCATATTCGTTTTAAACGTTCCACATAAATCGTGTTTAAAATTTTATGGTGACTTCTTTACCTCCTACCATATCGCATTTTTGTGATAGGAGACTTCTTTGGGGGTTTTCTGTTTAGTCAATCCTTTCTGGTTACAAAAAGGTCACCGTCTTGAAAATTGGTTGATGAATGAAAAAGTTACCAAGGGGTTAATAAAAAAAAGTAATTTTTAATTCCTGGCTAAAGAAGCGTTGTCGGCAAAAAATGACAAAGAGGTTTCGAGATATTGAATCTGCTCCTCTATAAAAAAATTGGGGATGATCTAAAACTTCACACTCTTATGATAACACTGGAATTAAGCCAAGAAAACGTTTTTTCTAACTTAAGAAAGCCATACAAAATTGCGGCGCTGGTTGTGTCAAAATTTATAGTCATTTGAACAGACGTGAGAATTTTAGGTTGAAAGGTTCCATTGGCGGCCAGTTTATTAAAATTTTGCATAAAAACTTTATTCATATTTTTTTCCTTATTTTTATTGTCCAGTGTTGTTTTTTTTAAATGTTACGCTGGTATTGGGTTGGTGGACAAAAGAGAAATCTTTAAGAACGTAAGCTATTTTGGCCAACGTTTCGACCACTTCACGTGGTCTTCTTCACAGGCTAACTTAATTTTTTTTTGTTTTTTTTCTGTCATGAGGGCGGATGTGTTAAATAAATAATTTTAATTATATTTCAATAAAATTAAGTTAGCCTGTGAAGAAGACCACGTGAAGTAGTCGAAACGTTGGCCAAGATAGCTTAAGTTTTTAAAGATTTCTCTTTTGTCCACCAACCCGAAACCAGCATAACATTTTATAAAAACTTTATTTCTTCAAATTTTGCCGATGTAGATACCATTTTTTTTGAAGTACAATTAACACGAAACGTATATCCAATTCATCTGCCCATTTTGCAATTGCTGGCAACCATTTCGGAAATTAAACACTAAAATAATAATTTTGATTAAACACCCCTTTTAATAAACATAAACCACTCATAAGTAAAAAAAAAATGGGCAGCTACGAAAGCGGCCGGAACGTCCCCACATGGTAGATACCAATCAAACCCCAAGTACCTACTCCTTTAAATTTGAAACCAGCAGTCTTTATTAGCGTTTTCTGGGGGTTTTCAAAATTTTTCAATTTTGTGTCAAAAAGGCACTGCATTAACATTTTGAACTTTTAGTTCGGTTTTTGGGATTTGAATATTTTTAATACCAGTGGAAGCCACGTTCCTTAAAATGGTGAAGGCGCCACCGCCTGAGCTTTAAGATTTGCTTTTACCTACTTAAAAGTTAAGCAAGTCCGTTCAGGCCATTTAACTGAAATCTAAATTAATTTAAGTAATTTATTTTGTTACCGAAACACTGAAACGAACCGAGCAAAATTTCATACAAACAACTCGGCATAACAAAAGTAAATGAATATTCTGAGTCCCTTAAATAATTCGGCCAAAGCGACAAGCTCCACCTAATTACACGAAGCGATCTAAATATTTTCATAAATAGTGTCAGCTGAATGAAATTCCGTCGTTATTTCCGACAATACAGTTCGAAATAGCGTATTAAAGTTTAACATTATCTTTTGCATTATCTGCAATTGCAGTTCACTAATAAAGTCAGTAGCGTAATAGCGCAATAAAACCAATCTACTTATAAACGATCGACCTGTGAGTTATCACCACTATTATAAAGCACAGGTGTTTCCAAAATTAAAAACGATGATGAGTGGCAGGAAATTTATGAAAGCTTGTTATGCTCTAAACTTTTTTAATTTCTGATTTTATTGCTAAGAAACTGAAAGTCATCATCTTAGAAAGAGGAAAATAGCGTAGCCACGTCACTGTTAATACATCGCATTTCCATCAGGTTGCAACACGAAATATGTGGTGTCGGAACACACCGTACCGACCATGGTACACACTTCATCATAAAGGCGACAAGCGGAACAAATGGAATTTGGTCGCATCTCTCACAGGTCATACGCATATTTGACATCCTGAAATACGACGGCCCTGACAGAAACGGATTTACGACCTTCTTCAACTCCCAAATGATTCTTTGAATGATAATTTTGCGTCTCATCAAGTTGGATGATGAAAAAATTCGTTGTTTCTCGAAAACTCGCGCTCATGCAATAATCAATCAGTTACTGTCGCTGAATTTTATTCGGATATATTAAGTTTATTAGCTTTCTGATTTATAAGTTTAGTAGGTAGGTACAGTCGGGGTCAATGAAAAAGCCCACCCCATGGCGACGATTCATTTGGTCGACTGCATCGTTGCGGTTTGATTGACGTTTGCCTGACAGGTTAGCACACATTAGCCGCGTGGCAGCACCAGTCGACCAAGTGATTCGTCGCCGTGGGGTGGGCATTTTCAAAGTCCCCGACTGTACCTACCTAATGTTATTATGGTCTGTCCGGAATCAACGCGAACGGGATTCACTTGATTTCCATGGCGAAGCGGTGTTAATAATTTTTTGTACAATTGTCATTTAAAATTAACTTGATACTTGATAGGATGATTGGTACGAAGCGAAGCCTTTAATTACGAAGGCGTAGAACGGATACGGGTAAAAAATTTTCATATTTTCGAGTTTGAACTCGAAAATTTCGAAATTTCGACTTCAAACTCGAAATTCCGACTTCGAACACGAAATTTCGACTTCATACACAAAATTTCGACTTTGAACTCGAAATTTCGACTTCAAACTCGAAATTGAATCTACTACGCAAGTCCTGCTTCCTTACTCGAAAATTTTATTAAAGCGCGTGTGCGAAGTTCGAACGGCGCAAGCGTCGCACATCAGATGGTCTGTGGTCTGTTTGTGTGCCGTGAACCATGTGATGTGATGTGATGTTTTAAATAAGCGAGTGGTGAAAAAACAGTTTTTTATCCGGCCGTATAATAAGCTGGCGCTTTTCCTCTTAAGGACAACTTTGCATTTTATTTCACTAGTGTAATAAAAATCAAATTTGGTGATAGTTATGACGGAAGTTTGTGGATTTTGATTTTTATATTTATTTTAATTTTAACCTCCCCACAACCAATTTAAAATTGGGAAGTTACTGCACGAATTCTCGGAAACTACCGAACCGATTTCAATGAAATTTGGTACAGAAGTTAGCGTTGGCTTTCCGGTCAGCCCAGTTAATTTTGTTGCGAGTCTGCAGACCCCAAGTGCATTTTTGGCATATCAACTGTGACATTTCACGGATGAACACCAATTTTTCTTATCAGTACATGAAAGGTCTTGAAATTCTGTATATAAAAATTTAGCGCCTTTTTGACATCAAATCGAAAATTTCGAAGTTTCGAAGAAACATTAAATAACACTCTACAGCCCATTTCGGTAGAGGTATCATTATCCTCCGAAGAGCTGATTTAATTTTGGTGGTAATCGGGGAACAAGTGCCATTTTGTCATATCAACTTTGGAATTTGAACATAGTCCAGGCAAAAAAGGAAAAATAGAGGGATTAAAACATGTTGTTCCAAAAATTTTAAGAATGTGTAGGGGTAGATCCCATGAACAACGTAAAATCGATTTTCAGGTCCGTTTTTTCAGTTTTTCGGTGATAACTCGAAAACGTGCGTCGCGCAGAAAATTTATGCGAAAGCAAAATGAAAGATGGCTAAATTCCCTACAAAATGGTCTATATAAGTTTATGCCTATCTGTTTCAGTTTCCGAGATATCCGCCGGCCAAAATTTTTGAAAAAAGTTGCTTGACGAGATGTATTTTTGGGACACATCAGGCGGTACCTACCCCTTCATTTCCATATTAGGTACAGTCGAAAAACTAAATAATGCACTTTATGCCAATTTCTTGAGCGAATAATTCTTAATTGTCATACAGTTCTACGTTTTTTGATCCAGCAATACAATCTCTAACTGGTGCCGGTTCTAATGACATGGAAATGCGTCACTATCGAAGGCTGGTGTTCTAAATTCTGAGCGTAACGCTCAAGAGTTGGGTGCATGACTTACTTTCTCGACTGTACCCACTTTATACAGGGTGTTCGCGAAACATGTAGCAGAACGCCTACCGTGGGAATTCCTTACATAAAAATAAGACAAAAAGTTCCTATGAACATACGTCCGATATCGCCTCCTAAGGGAGCTACGTCTTCTCATAGGAGGAGGATGGAGAATAGTTTATTTTTAATATTTAGGAAACGGCTTAATCTACGATCTTGCAATTTGGCACATTGACTTAGGAACTTACTGGTGTCTTATGTGCAAAGTTTCGTTAAAATTGATGAAGGAGAACATTCAGTTACCGACATCTGCAATTGGTATTTTCAATGCAAAACCTACATAAGGAGTTCTTGAAACATTATTTACTGCGGCTTAGAAGTAAAATTTCATAAGAAAACTTTTATTGCTCTTGCAAAATTTCAAAATAATCCATCGATTTCTCGTAATCAACAAATATGTGTACTATTGCGTCTTGTAATTTTCGGATCACAAAGCCGCCTATGCAAATCTAGCTGCCTTGGGAGGCGATATCGGACATATCATAGGAACTTTTTGACTCATTTTTATGTAAGGAAATCACGGTAGGAGTTTTGTTACATATTTCGCTGGTTTGCATAGGCGACTTTGTGAAATTGATCCAAAAATTCCAAGACGCGCCACACACTTTTGTTGATTGCGCGAAATCGATGGATTATTTTGAAATTTTGCAAGAATACTAAAAGTTTTCTTATGAAATTTTACTTCCTAATCGCAGTAAATAATGTTTCAGGAACTCCTTATGTAGGTTTTACATTGAAAATACCAATTGCAGGTGTCAACTGAATGTTCTCCTTCAAAAATTTTAACGAAATTTTGCACATAAGACACCCTCAAGTGCCCAAGCTGATGTGGCAAATTGCAATATCGTATATTCAGCCGTTTCCGAAATATTAAAAACAAACTGGTCTCCATCCTCCTCCCACTAGAGGGCCTAGCTCCCTTAGGAGGCGATATCGGACACATGTTCATAGGAACTTTTTAACTTATTTTTATGTAAGGAACTCATGGTAGGATTTCTGCTACATGTTTCGCTAACACCCTGTATACCCGCTGAACCGAACAAAAATTATCCATTTTTGTCGGCGGATATCTCGGAAACTGAAACAGATAATATATAAATTTTCTGTGCGACGCACCGTTTTCGAGTTATCAGCGAAAAACTGAAAAAACGGACCTTTAAGCCTCCTTCCCAATCCCCGCGGGGTGAAACTTTTGGAACTACATGTTTTAATTGGAAGTGTATCAGTGTTGGAACCATTTTTATTATTAAAACAAAAAAAAAATTTATTATTAAAAATGGTTCCCCAATTTATATTGGGTAAATTCCTAATTATTTTATTGAATTGGAAGCAATCCAGGACCAACCCCCCATTAGGAATTTACCCAATTTACATGTTTTAATTCCTCCATTTCTACTTTTTTGGTCTATTATACCCGGACTAATAAATAAACTCCCATTTTCTCTCTCAGCAAATGAAAAGTCTTCAAATTTTGTTTTCAAAAATGTATTCACGCTTTTTATTTTTCTGAGAGTTTCTGAGAGTTTCCGGTCTCCACTCGATTTTGGTTCCTTATGCAGCAGCCGTCATTCTTACGAACCAAAGCCGGTAATAGTTATTATTAAAAGTGAAGTGATTACGGCAGTGACAAACCTGAAGGCCTTACTTGCTCGAAATGCTTTGTCAGAGAGGAACGGTAAAAGAAATAATTTTTAAAGCGTGATCAAATTAATTCAAATTCATGCAGAACTTTTGACGTCATTTTTGAGTCTGTGACGTCACCTAAGTCAAACACATTAAGCCATCCTTGTTTTCTTTTGAAATGGCAGCCTATACTATTCTCGACTGATTTTGATACATACATATAGTTGCATTGTATTTTCAGCCACGAAAAAAATTTACCAATATGTTTTAATTAGAAGATCCCAATGGTGAGGATCGAAAAATTACCCACCCTGTAAGGCTAAAAACACGTATCAAAATCAGTCGAGAAACGTATATACAGGGTGATTCTGGTATGTAGTCATTAATTTTCAGGGGTGATTCTACGTCCTAAAAACAAGTGTCCGAAAATCGCTCCTAAGCGTACCGGAAGGGGTCGTCGAAAATTCGATTTTTATTTAGTTACTCATTACGTTTTTGCATACTATCTGACATTATTAAGCATCACCAGATTACTTTAGTTACTAATTTTTAGAATCCGTGCAGTTTTGTAATTTAATAAAAATAAATTGTCCCTTCTTGATCAGCCCCGTCAATACAGGTAAATTTTTGATTCGACTTTTCTCGAAAACGATTAGTCCTATGGAGTAACAATAAGAGGAGCTTTTTTATATAGTTTTAGTCAGACAGCCATATGCCGGTGAGGAAATGTCAAAAAATGGTTCATCAAAAAAATTGGGTGAAAAAATCCACAGGCCCCCCCTGTTTCGAACGCCCCTGGTAAAATTCGCTTTTAGCTGATAACATAATTTGATGGAGCTTATTTATATCAGACAGTGTGCAAAAAGTCGTCGCTTTAACCTAAACGGTTCCTGATTTATTCAATAATAACCGAAGTTTGGGTGCCCCCTTCCGAGAACCGTAGCCCCCTTAGGAGCGATTTCCGGACATATGTTTATGACAACTTTTCTTCATATTTTTCGATGTAGAATCACCCCTGAAAATTAATGACCGCATACCTGAATCACACTGTATATGCTACCATTTTAAAGAGAAACAAAAATGACGTAAAAAGTTCCACGAGATTTTCTCAAAAATTGCTGGATGCAAAGTTATTGCGAATGTTCCATACTTTATCACCACCATGTTTAATTCGTTTTCAAGTCGCATTATCGTCGATGACTCCAAAAACAGGAAGGGGCTATCCAGAATGATTTAAGCAGGTTAGAAAACGAGAAATAAGTTAAGGACAAAACATAGTTGCTACATCTGCCTACTAATTTTCGTGGCTGGCCAGGAAAGTACAATTTTGATAGCTAGCCAAGAAAACTTATGCTTCCACAGTCCTCTAAACTACGTACGTACAGCATGCTTAATTTGCAATAATTCATAGAGGATTTTATTTTTCTTTAACCTCGAATTGATATGTTTCAAGTAAATTAGTGCACACTTCTGTGCTCGTTCGCATTTACGGGAGATTTGAGAAACAGGTCATTTAATTTTTATTTATGTAAGGCATTGACCCACGGGGAATTATTTGCCCATTATTTTTTCACTATCGATACCTAAAGCCTGGACCTCGACCTGAACTCTTCAATTTTTGATTAAGTAAGTACATGAATTGGAGAAGCAGGAATAAATAAATGCGATCTTTCCAGGTAAATCCTATATCCCTACAAACTATCCCTAAATCCCCTAGGCTATGGCAAAGCTGACCATCATGCAGGCTTGATTTCCTATATTACTTTTTTTTGTGCAATAATCAACAATGCAGCAGAAAGAATGGACTTGTAGTCCGTGGTCCAAAGATTAAAAAGAAGTAACACTCGTGTATAAATTCTTCTTACGGGCATTTTAATGCCTTATTACAGACAACAAAATGTACAATAAATATCTAGTATTAGCATACATTATTAGCACAGGGTATAAATTATTATTAAGGTAAAGCAGTGTAATAGGTATTCGGCATGGTTGTTGCATTTTCTGATGTAGGTAACCCAATTTTTTTGTCTTCCCTTGCGGACAAAATGTTCCTTTAGCAAAATATTATTTTGAAGTACAAAAGCACATTTTGCACGTCTTCACTTGATATGTTTCCCTTAACTGATGACAGTGGTAGTGATATAACTTCCGCAATCTGGTTCAGCCGAATTTATCTGGCTTAGATTTATTAGCCGCTGCTCAACTAATTGAATTCAAAAGAATTCCTGTCTGGCAGAGAGATGGTCGATTTTTGCGGTGGTCTCATCGTTAAGGTTTCCGCTCACGTCCTGTATTATATAGCACAGCGTTCCTTTGCAGTGCCTTTCATCTTTCCACATTACAACATTACACACGAAACCAATTATGTACACCTTTGTGTATTGCCCTTATTACCTGTACGGAGTACCGCTCGGGATCTTCCTCAGTCCAAACCGTTGACATCAACCACTATATACCACAATAATAAGCTCTTCAAATAATTCACTCACAGAATGACTTTGAACGAACTAAAGCCACATGTGAATCGGAGAAGGAAACCCAACCCCATCCATAGAAAACTGCATTCGTGTTGTAAAACATGATTTCCCCCGAAATTGCCTCCTACCTGCAATACTAAACTTTTCGGAGTCTCTTCAACACCATTAATCATTATTCAGACGAAGTTAGTTTGCTGGCTAGGATTTTAATTCGCTTTCAAACTACTCAAACCTTTCCAAATAATTATGAATATTAATGTGTGAGCTGGATGTTGAAATTCCGTCTCCTGGGTGCCTCTAACTTACATTTTAAATTAGAAATGGCATCTGTTAATACTTAACAAATCCAATTATTTTGTCATTTGTAACTATTATTGCTCGGAAAGTAAGTTTATTCGTCAAATATTTAACAGATCGAGCTTATACATACAAACGTAAATGTCATTGATATGATGCTGAATCATTGAAGTAGGTGGATAAATAGATATAAAGTCCGTTCATTTTCTATAGCAAAACTAAAATTTACCACCCTAATTTGTTAGGGCCTGTACTTTTGACAATTTGATCGAAATTTAGCGGAAAAGCATAAACGTTACATAACCCAAATCTTCTACGGTTTATTTTTATTGTTAGCACCAGTGTCACAGATAAACGTACCTGAGGCTTTTTCGTGAATATTTTTCTTTGCATTTTACTCAAAACTGCACACACACAAAGGCCATTTTGGGCCAATTCTGAGCAATTTCAAAATTTTGACACTTGTCATGTTTTCTGACGTATCGCATTGAAATCGCTTAACCAACTCACCTGTTAGTAAAATTCCTTGCAAAATGTCTTCATACCAACCTAAAATTCAAATTTTGACGTTCTGTCACTTCAATAGAAAATGAATGGAGAGTAGGTACTTTTACTATTTCCAAATATTTATAAATACATAGTAGGAATTTGAAAAGATGCATTTTGCGTTTTCTTTTGATAACACATGAGAAAATTGACGTTTTCTGAAGAGTGAACATCATTGAGTAAATCAAGAGGAGTTATTTAAAAGGCGAAACCCGTGTGTGGAGATCACTTTCATGTTCAGGTGTCGCTACTAAAAATCGTTAAGAATTCAACTAACGCCACCTGAGAATCATAGTTGTTACTAACACAGCTGGCCCTTGCACCAGAGCCACCTATCGTATAGTAGATGCAGCTGTAGGGGCGTAAATCGTGACGTCATCGTTAAGCGAACCTTGGAACAATAGAAGTTATTTGGGTTGGGGAAGGTTAGGAACGCCGAAGGTCAAGTTGCAGCTGCAGCTTGCAAACCTGTTCCCTATTGCAAACCGAGGATCGGATCGGATATTTTTGCTCATTGATATCCTGAAATGTGTGACGACGGAACATTGTCGCTTCGCTTGCAATAATTTTATCGGACTGCTTTTTTACATTTTATTATTAGATTCACCCAATGGTACACGGTATTTTTTCATTATTGTCCCACTTTTAAATTGGATAATCTTCTTTCCTTTATTACTTAAGATATTCGCCTGAACTAAACACAGGATAGCTAGTAGACCGTAGACCGTACTCCCAAGTTTTGTTCTGGACCTTACTCTCCTCTCAGCGATCACCGTCGGATCTTAAACGCTGTGGATGCAACTTGCTATTTTTAACTTCTAAGCTTCGCAAAGCAAGTTAAAGGAACAGTAAACTTAAAAATATTAATTTTTCAAAAATTAGTTAATTGATAGTTTATATAGCATTTTATAAATGTTGCCGTAAATAAAATTGCCCCAAAGAACTTCAATTCGTTGCTAGGCCTTCAGATTCTGCTTCAAAAGATGTATTCACTGTCAGTGCCCTTTTGACCAAAAACAAAAAAAATCGAGATTTTTGTCGGACTTTATAATTTGGCTGAAATTTTGCACATGGGGGTCGACGAGCTGAAAACAAGTTTTTGAAAGATTTATTGTCACCATCAGAAAGGTCTTCAAATTCTGCTTTTACATAAGACAAAATTTATTTATTTAGACACATTTTTAAAACTCCTTTTTTGGGTCCCTGAGCTGAGACCTCAAAACGTGAAGATTTGCTGTTATCACAAATTCGAAAATTTAAGTGATTGCAGTAATGCAGTAACCTCCCTTTTTTTAAAGTGAAGTGAAGTGGGGAGGTTAAAATATACAGTTATACATGTTTTTTTCACGGCAACGATTTTTGGCAAAAGACGCACCAAGTGTGAATACATTTTTAGAAGCAGAGTTCGAAGAGCTTTCATATTATAGTGTCGCGAAAATGGAAGTTTGCACTAAAATTTTTTAAGTTGATGTGTCAAAATGGCACTTTCCGTGGATTTGACCCAAAATCTAATCATCAGTTCTTCCTTTTTTCATGTAAGCTGCGCATGCCAATTTTCGGCCAGATAGGTCCAGTAGCGGCCTGTAGCGTGTAGCGTGACATATTTCAAAAACCACTTTTTTGGGTTTATAAGACCCTGAAACTTAAAGGAACAGTAAACTCAAAAATATTAATTTTTCAAAAATTATTCCAATTGATAGATTATATTTTTTTATTTAATCATAGTGCCTTTCCTGTTACCACACCGTGGTGTAGGGCATTTTATAAATGTTGCCGTAAATAAAATTATCCCAAAGAACTCCAATTCGTTGTTTGGGTGAGGCGCGTGACGTCATTTGAGATACCGCCATGATACACCTGCCCGCTCGTGCTTGTCAGCCGGCAGTGATCTTATGGATCTCGCGCCGTAGAAATAATTATTGTTTCTTCTGCAACTTTTGAACGAGTGGATGGATTTCAAAAATTGTTGCATTGATTTACAGAGGATTTCATACTCTTTAAAATGATGCATCACAAAAGGTCAAATGTAATTTAAAATTTTACTGTTGAACGGGTTCAAATGATGTATTGCAATAGTGAGAGGTTGCCGCTTGAAATTAGGAAATGCTTTCCAAGTGCAAGCACACGCGGCTTATCACATATGGCGTCATGACGGATCTTTGCGGCGCTGTTTCGAGTTGAAAATAAAATAATTCTCTTTTTGCGGCATGCTAGCGCTCGTTTCCAGCAATCTAGTGGTTTTTGAAAAATGTCTGTCTGTGTGTCTGCCTGCCTGTCTGTCTGTCTGTGATCACGCTGCAGCTCAAACTACTCAACGTATCGAGATGAAATTTGGCACACATATTCAGTGGGAGATTTGTAGGTGCTGAGTAGAATTTGAGCCAGATGGGTTCACGGAAAGTGCTTTTTGGCACATCAACTTTAAAAATTTAAATGCCAACTCTCATTTTTCGCGTTACCATATGAATGCTCTTCGAATTCAGTTTCTAAAAATGTATTCACACTGGTCCCCTTTTGGCCAGAAAATGGTGCCGTGAAAAAAACCTATATAACTGTATATTTTTATTACCGGATTTGATAGTTGATTTTTTTTCAAGCCGAAAACTTTAGTGCCATTTTTTCAAAAAATGTCATTTTAGTGGTAAAAGGGCCCTTGTTTCAATTTATTTTGTAAAGAAGCATATTCTTACTATCGGATTCGACAGCTGTTGTATTGCCGGATCAAAAACCTTAGTGCAATTTTCTAGAAAATTTCCACTATATTATTGTTATTGAGTTCAATAGCTGTCGGATCAAAAACTTTAATGCCATTTTTTTAGAAAATGTCATTTTAGGGGTGAAAAATATCGACACAAGTTAATTTATTCCTACTCTACATTTTCAAATTCTGTGAAAAAGTAGAAGTCTCTACCGTCTCCGAGACTGCCAATTTTTTTCAAATGGAAGGGAATTATAGTTTTTTCTCAATGGATTTAGACCCTACGATTTTTTCTGAGTTAGAAACATGTGTGACCGGAAGTGCAGTCACCGCCGCCCCAGATTTTCAAAAACATTTTGTCCTCTGAATTCATCTGTGCAATTACATTTTGCTTTATGTCTTTATTTCATTAATTTATAAGAAACGAGTTCTATCGGAGGCTTCAATTTCCGGTTAAACCACCGGAAGCTGAAAACAAATGTCAGACAATTATACCATCAGATACGTCTCTAAAAAGTAAAGTATACACCAGTTTTTGGGATTTTGAAAAATCTTTATTTTTTACCCATCTCTTCGACATTTGTGAAAATCAAGAGTGGCCGTGATTATGTACTTCCGGTCAAGTATAATGCATGCTTTTAACTCAGAAAAAATTGTAGGTCCCGAATTCGTACACGCGCAGGGGTCCCCCTCCGTGATGTCCAGACGACCAGCGTTTATTTCAATTAAATCTCTTTTTTATGTCCAAAAATATTCAAGGCGGAAAGTTTTAAAAATAATACCCCTGTAGGTATATTATGTATAAAGCTAAGCCCAGATTTTTGGTGCGTGTCCGGAAAAGAAATACGACTTCCTGATGAGGTGGCAAGCTGAAATTTGGCATGTGGATAGATAGTGCCGGCGATAAAATGAGAAAAAATTTGAAACCTGCAAAATGGTGTTTCGTAAGCTTTTTGTGACCACCATTAGGTTTTCACCTCCATTTCCACGGTTTAATTGCGAACGCTGCCTAAACGCTTGCAGGTAGATCAAAATTATGAATGGAGATTGTTGGCAATGAAAAAGATCTAAATAAAAGTCCGCGACGGCATATTTGGTTACCACAGCAGGTCATGATACGATACCATTATTGATACCTCTCTTTACATAACAATCATTATAAATATTGTATAATCTCCTTAGTGCATTGATTGTTATCGGTAAATTTTTAGAATTTATTTCAATCGTAATAATTAGGCCGACTTATTGCATGCCCCCCGCGGTATTTGTTACCGCCGCTCCCTAGAAAAATTTTTTGACAATCACAAACGTTAAACAAAGGATGATAATGCTTGTGAAGAGGAAAACTGAAAACATTTCTTATATGAAAGAACCGCAGAGAAAATTGAGAAAGGTAGGATCAATTGTTAAAACTAATTTGTTGGAGATACCGCTAAGAGGACTGACTGAATAAGCTGGACGAAGAAAAACAGTCGTAAATTAATTATAAAACAATGAGTATTGTAGTAGCTTTCGCCCAAATATAAACACGAAACACGTGTCATGTCTCTTTCGTTGCAAAAAAATTGGCAGTCTCCTCGGAGACTGTAAACTTCTACTTTTTCACAGAATTTGTAAATGTAGCATTTAACTTTATTTAACCAAGGTCGGGCGTGCGAAGCGGTTGGATGGCTGATGCACCCGGCGCTCATTTACTATAATCTAAAATACAAATGTTTTTCACTCCTAAAATGGACATTTTTCGAAAAAATGGCACTAAGGTTTTCGATCCGGCAATGCAACAGCTATCGAATTCGATAATGATAATATGCCCTTTTGCTAAGAAGAACTCAAAAAGGGGCCTTTTTGTCCCTAAAATGGCAATTTTCTAAAAAATTGCAATAAGGTTTTTGATCCGGCAATATAACATCTGTCGAATCTGATAGTAAGAATATTTTTTTTTTGTAAAATAAATTGAGACAATGGCCCTTTTGCCACTAAAATGACATTTTTCGAAAAAATGGCACAAAGGTTTTCGGCTTGAAAAAAAATCAGCTATCAAATCTGGTTATAAAAATATACAGTTATGCATTTTTTTTGGCCAAAAAGGCACAATTGTGAATACATTTTTAGAAGCAGAATTCGAAGAGCATTCATATGGTAACGCGAAAAATGGTGGTTTGCATTTAAATTTTTAAAGTTGATGTGACAAAAAGGCACTTTCCGCGAACCGATGTGGCCCAGATTCTAATCAGCCACCTACAAATCTCCCACTGAATATGTGTGCCAAATTTCATCTCGATACGTTCAGTAGTTTGAGCTGCAGCGTGATCACAGACAGACAGACACACAGACATTTTTCAAAAACCACTTTTCCGGATTCCCAGTACCCTGAAACGTAAAGATTTGATATTTTTGGCGATTCGATTTTTTAATCGATTTTATTAACTTGTTTCGCTAAGCGAAGAAGTTAAAAAGTACTAGAAGAGTACTAAAGTACTAACTCTGGCAACATTGATTGAGAAAGGTAAGGATATCAATTGTTAAAACTAATTTGTTGGGCGATACCGCTAAGAGGACTGACTGAATAAGCTGGACGAAGAAAAACAGTCGTAAATTAATTATAATACAATGAGTATTGTGCTAGCTTTCGCCCAAATATAAACACGAAACACGTGTCTCTTTCATTGCAAAAAAAAGTAGATGTGTGCATTATGGGATATTTACTTTGAACATGCGTAATGCGTCACAACTTTATTGTTAATTCCTGAAACCTGAGGGAATATTTAGAGTTCTGTGCTATGGGCCTGGGCCCCAAAAAGTCAAGGATAGAAAATGCAGATTTTTGAAAGGACGCTGTGACTGGTGTAATTTAGAATTTTGTTCGTATAGGTATATAATAAAATATTGGTAACGAAATCGGCTTAGGGGCCCAAAGTGATGTGCGTACCTACTGCGTTGTTCAATTTTTCTTCGTGAGTTAGTCGAGTTTGGAGTTATTATAATAATCACCGACGATGCCACGGCGGCGGCGGCGCGGCGTGAGCCCATCAATCACATCAGCCCAAAGGTTAGGTACTATTTTATTTTTATTTTGCCCCCTCCTCAAATAACTCGTGCGACAAAGCCAACAATGACGTCATAGAAACACTATGACGTCATTGTTGGCTTTGACGTCGCGCTGCTAACAGGTTTTGCGTTTGGTACAGAGAGGGGGCTCAGCTGTATTACAGGTTTCTTCACCATATGATAATTAGAATTGGACGCGAATAGACCAAAGTAACATGGTGTTTTATGTGTTGCCTATTAATGAATAAAAATAGCTTATGGGCAAGCACACGCTTCCATACTATTGTATGACTCCTCTTGATTTACTCAATGGTGAACATCAAAATATTTTTTTTTGTTTTGTTTATTATTATCAACCAACAAATCCTATATGAAATACAGAGCATTCCAATGAAAAGCCATCCCGCATATCTAAACCAAATAAAATATGACAAGCCAATTTTTATTTCGAGGGGATTACTCGAGGGAACACTTAAATCCGCGCTTGTTGAAATTTCACAACAACCCCCCTAACCCCCACTTAAAAATTTCAAATGGCAATACCCCACTTATGATGCATCGTTTGGAAGTGAAGTCAATTTTGTAATTTTTTTTTTATATTTGCTCACCTTCAAACATCGCCGTCTTCAATAACGTCCTCCTTGGTAAAATTTTAAATTGCACTAGGGCCTTTTGTGACGCATCATTTTAAAGGGTATGAAATCTTCTGTAAACCTATGCAAAAATTTTTGAAGTCCATCCACTCTTTGTAGACGATGTCCTTCGAAATGAATGGCCAGTGTATTGCTTTGCTTTTGGTAGAATTAGAAATGTTGCTATATCAAAGGAGGTTTTGGAGATTGTGTGTTTTCCTACTACCTGATTTACACATTTCTCGCGCTCAAATCGAGACAAAAGACGATCATCTTGAGCAGTTCTTGGTCGAAGTTCTGTATACCGTTTCACCACTTTTATCCTGTTTTCTTACTCTTCTCTTTTGCTTATTACAAATTTTCTTGTCAGATTGGATTCTGTCTTCAAAATCTGGACTACGAGTATCTCACCTTTGTTTTCTACGTCCTGTACCTTCATTCTGTAAAGCTCTTCAGATCGGCATCCTCCAGCTACTCCAAAAATTGCTACCACTTTCTTCATTAAAAATATTTCGTCAGAAACTTTTTGTTATTTCTTCTTTTTTGACTACTTGGGATTTCCGGGGCAGATGTCCATCATTTTTCCTCCTAAGAAATGCTTTCGGATGCTCGAACTTGGATATTTAAGTAGGTATTTTTAGAAATTGTTAATTTCAGCATGGAATATTCCGACCATCATAGACTACTTGGAGATTTGAGTAACTACCTGCAATTTTTACAAAAAGTAACCCAGTAAAAGGTTTTCACTGATATCGGTAGCATTTTCCGTCGTGCAGCATCTCATAAAATTTTCAAATTTTTGGTTATCCGGCAACAATGAAGCACAAGTGGTGGATGCAACGATTTTCAGAGAAGCCGTCCAAAATTTTTTGCAAAACTACTCTTATTTACCGCTCGTTAGGTGGCTCACGAGATCGGCGATCATGGCCACCCCTTCAGGCCATTTTGTGACTTGATGTATAGAGATATTGTCTCCAAATATTTTTTGTAATAAAGAGAAAATACAGGGTGAGTCTGAAAGACTCCACATCCTTTATACCACAGAATCTACTGTTCAAATGATGAAGCTTGGTGCAAAAATTATTGGTCAATTGTGATTCCTCTTGATGTTATAAGCCGCCAAAGATCTTCATTTTTAAACGTTCTTTTTAAATACCTTTCGAAAGGTGTATCGTAGGATTTTGGATTTTTGCACAGCATTGTTACAGACCAAGATGCAACTACTGATGGTACTTAAGACATTATCCAAAAAGCGGATCCCTGTTATACAGGCTGGCTCGATGTTATTTGCCCTTTAACTTTTTTATGTTTGAAAATATTGATAATTTGCCTACGCAGCCGTATTCCCCGTTCAATTCTAAAACTTTTTTGGCTCTTAAAATTTTTCGAAAAAACTAACCACTCGCGAGGAAAATTGAAAAAACCGAAAACATGATCATCGTGATAAACCTACAATTTCAATAAAAATCAAAGTGTACGTTGACACGCATCACATTTCAACTGTTTTTTTTGCAATGAAGGTGTTGTCCTACATCTGTGCCCAGAACCATTGCTCATAACTGAAGAAAAAACATTGACGGTAATTTCACTTTTTTATGAGGTAGACTCATCATTGGTTTTACCTGCATCGTGTTTTCGGTTTTTTCAATTTACACTTTTTTAATAATGGTCAAAAATAGGGGTCAAAATACCTGTAATTTACTTTTTTTAATAGATGAGTTTTATTTGCTCTAAAAAAGAGAACCATTAATAATGTAAAATATTTAGTTAAACGGTAAGAGATACGGAGCCGGTTAAATTAGTGAAAAGTTGCGCTATTTCTTTGTGATTAAGAAGCTGAAGAGAAATCCGCGATATGTAAATTTGCTCCTGAGTTATTCAGAAAAATCTGAAAATTGCGATTTCAAATATAAATTAATATCTCCCTAACGATTGGTGCTATTTAAATAAAACTTGCAATTTTTGTATTTTTGACAGCTGTCAATCGAATGGTATTCACAAAAATTTTCTAGGCACTCTAGATTTTGGGTTATGATTATGGCCATATTGAATTTTGACACCGTGGGATACAGAAAACAATTGACTTTTCAAAAATGTAATTAACATGCACTTTTTTGAAAAATCGTCAAAATTCTAAAATTGGTATGAATGATTTGTAAAATTAACGTAAAACTTTTTGAAAAAAAAGTAAAAATAGTATAACAAGTTTTTTAAATTCAATCAAATAGATTTTGAAGTCGTGTGATTCAAAGTTTTCACGTTTTTCAATAAAGTTCGTGCTGGTTACATTTTTGAAAAACTAATTTTTTTGTCGAATGATGCAAAAATTCAACATGTTAATATCAAAGTACCAAGTTTCATTTAAATAGCATCAATCGTTAGTGATATATTAATTGTTATGTAAAATCGCAATTTTCAGATTTCTCGGAATAACTCAGGAACGAATCCAGATATCGGGAAGTTCTCTTCAGATTCAATCACCAAAAAATAGCGCAACTTTTGTCTAATTTAACCGACTCCGTAACTCTTACCATTTAAGAGATACCAATGGGGAGCAGTGAAAAACGAACCACTCTGTATAAACCCCTAAAAATTTGAAGTGGATTTTCCGAAAAATAAACAAATAGCGGTACACAGTGTGCAAAATTTCAGCTGGATAGGTAATATATCTATTGTGACCTATTCCTTTTCGAGAGAAAATTAATCGATGCTCTAAAACTATCGTTGGGATAAAGCCCGGGTTCAGTAGTGATGAAATTTTAATGCCTTCCTCCTTAGTGTTCCAACTATGAAAAGAGTAATTGATGCCTACCACACGTCCCGGATTTACAGCGTTTAGCTCGGGGATCAGAACTGGGATCTTCCGCTGTCTATAATCCAAGAATTAATGCTTTCTCTGATCGCACCGTTGCCCCATTAGATTAGCCCCACCAATAATTTTCCCTTGGACGGACTTTCATTTTCGAAACCCCATCGCTATATAAATAATTAATTCCTATTTTATTTATGGCCGATTAAGGAAATCTTTTTAAACTTGATAAATCGGGGTAATTTTTCAGCCAGAACAATCAGGATGACAAAATGGGGCAATGTAAGGAGTGGTAATTGTTGGTGTTCCGCGAGAAGTACAATTACTCCGGGACGTTAATGAGAGAAGTCGCAATTTAATATTCCGGGCCCGGAGCGTCGTGTCCGGATCGTTTCTTTGTCGGCGGTGTAATGCAATCAGAATCGCCTTTTCTGTGAATCGGACCACCACCGATATAAATGTAATTAGGCTTGTCCAGTGTTTACGTAATGGAGTAGGACGGTTCTTGCGGAGGAAATTAACAAGAGCCACTACTGAATCCTAAGTTGAAGATAATTCAAGCTTGTACTCAGGAGATGAAGTAGTCGCTTGTGCTAGGAACTCGTTTAAGCAACCGCGCCTTATTTCACTCTAATCTAGCGAGAGTGGAATGTGCACAGCTAAATGAACTTTAATGTAATCCGGTTAAGTTGCACTACAACAGGTGCTGTTCACTGTCGTAAATGCTCCGTGGAAGCAATGAAACATTGCTGCCGCCAAAACTTCCAACTCCTCTCTTTTAATGCACTGCACGCCTTATTAAAATCTCCAAAGAAGTTGCAACAACTTTCTGAACTTAGAAGTACCTAGGGTAAATGTGTACCTACAAGAGTATACCGTCAATTAATCGCCAACAATTGACCGCGCGACAATTGATCGCAAGCAATTGATCGCATCTCAGTTGATCGCGAACGACAATTGATTGCAGCCAACAATTGATCGCGGACGACAATTGATCGCAAACCTTAAAATTAATAGTTTTTAGTTTTACCTATAATTCAAGACCATGAAGAATGTCACTTGAAGTTGAAAGTTATGTCACGAGCACTGAATTTTTGTGCGATAAATGGTCGTGCGATAAATTGTCGTGCGATCAATTGTCGTCTGCGGTCAATTGTTTGCGATCTATTGTCGCGCGATCAATTGTCCGCAATCAATTGACGTATAATCACCTACGATTACCTACAAGAGTACAGTTCATTTCAAGGGTTTAGTCCGTTAGATCGTAAAATGCAAATGAGTTCCGCTCATCCTCGACCTGACCGTCGTAAGTAACAGTGAAACCTGGTTATTCCACCACAGTCAACACAAAGTACCTACTTTTAAAAAGAATTGTGTTTCTACGGAAATATGAGTGGTGGAATAGTTTCGCGCCCCGATCGAGTCCTAGAGAATACTTTAACGGGTGATATATCCGTCTCTACCATTTATATGTGTTAAACAGAGACGCGATAGTAGACACTCTTAGGACTGTACGTTACAACGTGGGTGAATTGCCAGACGTTGTGTAGAAAAAGACGGAGCTAACCTAGAGCGTTGTACCTGAACCGGACTGACCGGACTAAACCCTTGAAATGAACTTGTACGCATTGCATTGTATAAGAGTCCGCACTGATGATTTTTCTATAAGCGTCATCTTTTAAATGTTTGCTGCTAGTAATTGCAATGAGGCACATGAAAGGCATCTGTGGCCAAAACAAAAATCTACCTGGAAATACAGTTTTTCCAATAATGTCATTTAAATGTCAGGTGTAATTTTTGCCAGCTACACATTTATTGTTTAAGCGGCAAGTTCTAACATTTTTAGCTATGATGGCTCTAGTAGTTTGACAACATGGTTACTTATTTGTGTAAACATTGGCATTTGCTTGAAAACTATAAGCAGAAACGAACAACTTGAAAAAGAGGTGGTTTAAGTAAAAACGTACAAGAGTGCGCAATGCTAAAATGCTCAAGAGTGCGCGCGTTTATTTGAATGGTGGTGGTGAAACTTGCATGAATTATTAACCTCCCCACAACCATATAAAAATGGTAGGTTACTGCAATCAATCCAAAATTCGAAATTGAGATAACACCAGATCTTTATGTTTCAAGTTCCCAGGATCACAAAAAGTGGTTTTTAAAATATGTCTGTGTGTATGTACGTACGTATGTACAGGTGTCCCAACGGTGAGTCAAAGTCCATTTATGTCACGTCATTAATAATATCGAAAATCTGTTTACGCCAGCGGTTAGTGACTGAAAATGTGCATAATCCAAAATTATTATGAACTCACATTTGCGGCTCGTGTAGGGGGGGCAGCACAAAATTACATTTTGTTAAATGGAACACCCCATATATCAATGCATTTTTGATTGGATGGAAAGGTTGAAATAATATTTCCTTCCATTTTTGGTTTCTACGTGTCATTCTGTGCAACTTTTGCCAGGTGTGCCCCATACTTAAATTCAATCGTTTTTGAGTTATTTAATAAAATGTGTAGAATTTGGCAAAAACAAGATTTCAGATCCATCTTCAAGCGTTTAGGCAGCGTTCGCAGTAGAATCGCGAGAAACCGCGTTTTTTTCCCGGGAGCGAAAAATTATTAATTGTAATAACTCGAGAAGTGGAGGTATCTTGCTGAAACTTGATTTTCGAGAACTACCATCAAGTCTGCTGAAGGTGAAGGGGTGAATTTTGGGGGATGAAATTTAGGTGTTGAAAATCCACCACTCAAATATGTTGCACGTGGAGGTCTGGCACCTGATACACGGTTATAAATAAACTCACCCCTGTAAATCCGTGAAGTAATGAGGGGGTGGAAAGATAAATCTCTAAATTACCGCAATTCTTCAATGAATTGGATTAGGGTGGTGAAATTGAAATGACATCTTTCTTATAGCATGTGAAGGTGGAAAAAATGTGGGGTTGGAGTTTAGGGATTGAAATGTTCATGAAACTTTGTAACTTTACACAAAGAAACAATATCTGCTGTGAAACTGTGAGGTCTTACACACTGTATCGTCGAGAAAGGAGGAGTGAATTTTAGGACTAATTTATCGAAGGGGATAAAAGTTAAGGGTGGAAACTCGAGTTTTCACCGAATAATGTAGATTTGAAATTAATATAATTCGGAAAGCTTTCTATTGATGGTACATAATTCGTGAAAAACCGCCCTTAAAGGCACTACAATCCCTAACATGCCGAAACACAAAAATGCGAGAACTTAAAAACTGCTCAACGTATCAAGGTTGAATTTGGTGTGTTAATTTACAGCGACACTGTAGGCGGATAGGCAAATTTTTATTAAGGTCTAACAAGGGGAATGAAATTTAAAGGTTGAAACTGGGAAATTTTTCAGATAAATAGTGGAATAAAATCATGGGGTTCCAAAGACCATTGAAAAAAGTCTTATAACAGTTAGGCTACTGATAACAGTGGTCGGAAGTAATGCATTACAAGTAATGCATTACTGTAATGCAATTACTTTAGCAGGTAATGAGTAATTGTAATGCATTACTTTTTTTAAATAGTAATGGGTAATTGTAATGCATTACATTTTTTTAGTAATTGTAATGGAAAACCATTACTTTTTTTACCCTTAATTGATAAACGCAAAAATAAAACTTTTATGAAAAATGTAATTCTGTGAAATGAAATAACCACCACAGGAAGTATCTAGGTACTACTGGTATCAGAGTTAACCCTAACCCAGCGGGGTTGTTTACCTACCGCCTCCCAAGCAAACATTGATGCATTCTGAAGTGGTTTTCCTGCTATTTTTAGTAGCGATATTCTCTGCAATTACTCCGGATTAAATATTTCTACAGAATTGAAATAGTTTCCTAGCTGAAGAAAATAAAACTAACTTTAGCCATCTCAAGCAGTGGTAAATTTTGAAACGCAATTGTTATTCAAATTAAATTAAAATTAAATAATAAATTTACTGTTTTAAAATAATACACCTACAGTTTTTTTTATAACGTGGCATTTTTTAAAATTCCAATTAGAGTTGGCCGTGTCTGGAATGACGTATGTTTCAATTTACTGCAGATCTCAAAACCTGTCAGCTACAATTAGAAATTTAAGAAATGTCACGTTAAAAGTAATGTATAAAGTAATGCATTACATTTATTAAGTAATTGTAATTGTAATGCATTACTTTTTGAAAAAAGTAATGAGTAATTGTAATGCATTACAATTTCGACGAAGTAATGTGTAATGGTAATGAATTACTTTTTAAAAGTAATGTTCCGACCACTGACTAATAACCCCTACCCTTGGCAAGCGAAATAAATAGGTATATTTTTTATTTTACCTTTTCGGGGTTTTATGTGTTTCCTCTGTAGGTAATTCAAAGTCATTTTAATTAACTTTTAGGCTATTTATAATTGTTCAACCCCTTTCACCCTCAAAACCCACAAAAAGCAAAATTTACGCACACCGCTTCAAAATTTTTCAACCCCGCGGGCGTCAATTTTGTAAATTTAGCGTAATTTTGTCTTTCTGCGGTAACAAATTTTGCTCATTTAGACTATGTTTTGCTTTTTTCACTTTTTCGACCCCTTTCGCAATATTTCAACCCCCGAAAGCCCTAAATAATTGGGTTATTTTTGTGTTGTTTTCTGTAATTCTACTTACCTAACTACAGTTAATTTTCATACCCTATGACTTTTCTTCCCCCTTTACGACTTTTCAACCCCCAAGTTATAATTATGCAAAATTTGCGGAATTACGCGCTTTTCTTCGGTAATAAATTGAACTCAGTTGAACGATGTTTACCTCTTTCACTTTTTTTAATCCTGCATTCTCAATATTTCTACCCTCCAAACGCTTTTACATAATTGTGTTATTTTGGTGTTATTTTCTGCAATTTTTTACTTAACAGCGGTTTATTCTCATACCCTTTGACTTTTCATCCCCCTTTACGATTTTTCAACCCCTTAAGTGCTAATTTTGCAACATTCGTACAGGTACAGGTACCTACAGGTAATTTCGTTTTTCGTCGGTAATAAATTGAACTCATTTCGGATTCAGCTTACCTTTTACAATTTTCCAGTTTCCTTAACAATATAGGTATTTCAACACCCACAAAAGCTTTAATATAATTGGATGATTTTCAACAAGAAATTTTTAACATTTCGCCTTTTTGACACATCTATGCGTCTGCGGAGGTACTTGTACTATAGGTTCAGATTGATAAAATCTGCACCCGATTCCACCAGTAAGACCAGCCGCCCCTGCATACACATTAACATGATAAACATCTACAGGAAAACACATCGCATTGATGTACACTGTCTTTTTCAGGGTCTTTTTTTATTATTGTCCCATTTTTAACCTCCCCACTCCACTTCACCATTTTAAAAAAAAGGCAGGTTACTGCAATCACTAAAATTTTCGAATTCGAGATAAGACCGGATCTATACGTTTTGAGGTCTCAGGAGCCCAAAAAAGTGGTTTTGAAAATGTGTCTGTATGTATGTACGTACGTACGTACGTACGTTCGTAAACACGCCACAGCCCAAACTACTTGACAGATTTAGCTGAAATTTGGTACGTGTGCATGTGATAACCCAACTTAGATCTGAAAAGCTTTTTGTGCCATTTTGGCACATCAACTTTTAAATTTTAAATGCAAACCCCCATTTTTCACCTCACGATAGAAAAGGCCTTCAAATTCTGCTTCTAAAAATGTATTCATTCTTAGTGCCCTTTTGATCAAAAATTAAAAAAAAAATGATTTTTATCCGACTTTAAAATCGCGGTACAGCCCAAGCCCCTGAACCGATTTGGCTGAAATTTTGCACACGGGGATTGTATTGCACGTCGAAGAGCTGAACAAATTTTGGATTCAATCGGCCCACGGAAACTGCCGTTTTGACACACCAATTTGTAACTTTAAAATTATTCACTCATTTAACCATCCAAAACAAGTTTTTGAAAGATTTATTGTTACCATCAAAAAGGTCTTTAAATTCTGGTTTTAAGTAAGACAAAATTCGTTCGCATTTAGTGCTCCTTGGGTCAAAAAATCGAAATTTCATAATAACACTAAAAATACATTATAGCCCAAATTAGCGAATCGATTTAGCTGAAATTTGGTACATGGAGATTGGGTGGAGTTGAAGACCTGAAAGGCTTTTGGAAGCAATTGGTCCACGGGAAGTGCCATTTAGGCATATCAACTTTAAATTTTAAATACAAAGGTCTCCTTTTTTATGTCGCCATTAGAAAGACGATCAAATTCTCGTTCTAAAAATGTATTCACAGTTTCTGCCATTTCAGTGGAAAATAGAGAAAAAATTCTTTCTCATTAAAAGGGAGCGAGTTGACAGTGGATGACATAAAGTGGCAGTTATTGTCAAAAAGGTGGCAAAAGATTAACCTTAAAAGGAACATATTGTCAAATGTGATGGGTGATGTCCGAGGTGGTGTCGGTATTTGTCAGAAAATTGCAAAATTAGTCACAGTCGATAAGGGTAAAAAATTTCTGTTGAATTGACCACTATCTACACAGAATACAAAGATCCACGCGATGGGGAGGTTCCAGCCGCTTCTCTGCTGCATTTCTTAAATTGGAATAACTCCTTTATTACATGAGCTATTCGCCTGAAATAGAAATAGGATGTTAGACCGTACTCCCAATACAAGTTTTGTTCTGGAGCTTATACTCTCAGCGATCACCGTCGGATCTTACACGTTGTGGATGCAACTTGCTTTTTTTAAATGGGAAACCCGGTATATTCTTGCACGGATCGATAGGGAATTTTCTTCTGATTTCATTGATATAGGGTAGTTGATATCTGGGGTTGATAGTTTTCGAGAATTAAATTCGAAATAATCTGACCATCATTAGAATCTACGAGAATGTCTAAATGCCATCAATCATTTTGAAATTTTTAATTTGTAATGTTTTAAGGTGAATAGGTATATCAGTTACCTACTTTGTTGCTAGATACCAAAGTTGTTACTTACACTTTTTTTAGAATACTCAGACGTTCACTACGTAGCCATTCCTTTATATAGGGTAATTGATATCTGGAGTTGATAGTTTTCGAGAAAAATAAATTGTTTTTATAATAAGTTATAAAAACAAATTATTTTAACGATTTTTTTTCTCGAAAACTATCAACTCCAGATATCAATTACCCTATATAAACTAATTCAGCAGAAAATTCTCTATCGATCCGTGCAAGAATATACCGGGTGTCCCGAAGAAAACTTGGGAGTACGGTTTACCATCCTGCAATCCGGCAATTTAAAAGTGGGACAATAAAAAAGAACCTGTATAGTAAAATTTTTATGAGGGCCATATAACCTTACAGGATTTGGACTACTATACAAGCTTGTGTACAATAGTACGAATTTGCACCCAACCCTGTAAATGCAAATATCTTTCTATTAGAAGCTATTAAAAAATAGTTTCTGTGCTAAAATGAATTACAAGGGATGTTCCTTAGTGATTATGCTCTGTAGGTACTTACTGGTATGTACAAAGCTAACAATTTTTTCGGTTCAAATAAAATTATGATCACCAAACATCCACTAGGTGCGTTGCTTTTGTACACATTTACCCTACTCTTATAATTTTTTTTTGGTAGAAAATCAAATCATGTTAAATTGACCCACAGAGCACGGTAATTTTGTTTTGTGGTTGTGGTGCACTACAGTTGACCGCATCGGTTGTCAATTCAATGGCGAGTGTGTGTTGTATCGGTTTGAAGGGTGAGCCGCCCCATTAGGCTAATGAAAGCTGAGAGAGGCTGGAGGCGACCCGATAATTAGCCAACAAACCGCCAGCACGGCCAATGAAATTACTTACTCTACTTAACCGCGTAATCTCAACGCTTAAGGCCGTCGGCCGCTCAATACCGCGAATAATAGTTAGGCAAAGGATACCACCGACCGTCGTGATAACTTCGCTGCGGATTTACAACCAGCTTATGCCTAACGACTCAGATTTAGGATAGTTATAATGGATCTTTCCAGCATTTCCGACGATTTTATCCTCCCGTCTTTTATTCAGAAATTATGTCATTTATTTTATGCAAATGGCAAGTAGTCCGGTATAGCGTACCTAAGTACCTACTTCTTAAAAAATAAACAAACAATACCTATAGTAATATTATGTAGGTTGCTTCCAGGTTGCTTTCAGGTTGCATCCAGTTGCATCAATCATTGGATTGACGATGATTCAAATTAGTATTTCT
The DNA here is from genome assembly GCA_963924575.1 of Pycnomerus fuliginosus. Classification (NCBI taxonomy): domain Eukaryota; kingdom Metazoa; phylum Arthropoda; class Insecta; order Coleoptera; family Zopheridae; genus Pycnomerus; species Pycnomerus fuliginosus. The sequence continues at coordinate 26,145,929 of OZ004622.1, forward strand.
TTGCACGATCGGTCATTTACCGGCAATATTAGACAAAAAAATGCAACAGAGAAGCGGCTGGAACCTCGTCTGGAACCTCCCCAACGCGTGGGTTTTCATAAAGTTTTCAAAAACTTGTTTTTAGATGGTTAAATGAGAGTATAATTTTAAATTTGAAAATTGATCTGCCAAAACGGCACCTGCCGTTTGTCGATTGCCCCCAAAGACTTTTCAGCTCTTGGACGTGTAATACAATTTCCATGTGCAAAATTTCAGCCAAATCGGTCCAGAGGTTTTAAGCTGCATCGTGCTTTTAAAGAACGTTAAAAATTTCGAATATTTGAGTTTTTGTCAAAATGGCACTAAAAGCATCAAACGAAAAGTTCTCAACAAAGCCTTTTTTCTATGCATCTTTAGAAGTAGAATTTGAAGGCCTCAAAAATGGGGATTTGTAGTTAAAATTTTGAAGTTGTACCAAAATGGCATTTCTGATTGCAAGATTAACTCCAAAAGATTTTCAGATCTAAGTAAAGCTGTGAGATACTCATGTTTCATAAACCAAATCGGATCAGTGGGTTGAGCTGTAGAGCGTTTACAAACATACGTACTAACACCGTACGTACGTTCGTATAAGTACACTGGTCCGCAAAAGTTTCAAGCGGGCAGGTGGGTAAATGTTGCGCCCACCTCTAAATTTATCGATTGTTACTCTCACCGCTTCGTGTTTAGCGGACAACATGAGTTAAGGCTGGCGTTTCGCCGGTTCCCGCCAGAATAAGGTTTTTTGCTTCTAATTTAAATTTGAGGACTATCAGCTTACAGTTCCTTCAATAATTGCACGTTTACTAATACAACACGTTGGTTAACAAATTATTGTTAAAACAAGATTATTGTACAAATCTGTGCACAACACAAGATGGCAAGTTTCCATTTTTTGACACACCGTCTTCTGAATTTTCCTTTAAACAAGGAACGATATCAGAAATAACTCAAAACAATCAAAGACGTAGCGAGATGTAACGGAGTTAAAATTCAAACAACAAGTGTTAAATGCCGCGACCTTTCGCTCCGAAGAACAAAAACAGGACTTAAAATTTGTCGCATTACCTTTTGAATCTCAGTTGACAAGAGGTTTGACAAGGTTTTTTGCCCAACAAAATTTAAGGATAGTTTTTAGACCCTAAAACAAACTGAAAAATCTTTTAGGCCACCCGAAAAATAAAGTAGGGAATAGCGAAAAATCTGGAATAATTATACAAAATCAATTGTAAAAATTGTGATCTAAAGTATGTAGGTCAAACACGAAGGTCTCTCAACACCAGATTTAAGGAGCACATAGCCCACCTTAAATATGGCAGAACTGAGAAATCCAGTGTTGCCCTACATGCTTTACACAATGACCATAGAATAAGTGATAATATTAAGTTAGCTTGTAGCGTTAACAAAGTGTAGATGCTGGATGCAATGGAGAGTATCATAATTTATAAGTCTAGAGAATAGGCTTATGAATGCTGATACAGGCCAGATCGCATATTCACCTCTGTTTACGCTACTTTAGGGAGGACGTGTTATATTTATACGTGTTCAACCATGCGTGACTATTTCTCGACCTGTGATTGGTCTAACTTTCACAGCCGAGGGGTGGAGCTACGCGTGTGGGCCTATAAATATTTCAGTTTTTTGACAGTTAGGTTGTTTAGCTTCGGCTTCGATAATGAGCACATTGTGTTCGAAACGCATCAGCAGTGAAAATCAAGTGTTTCGGTGTAGTGGGGTGTTTCTACTGATAGTCCCATTTTTTAAAAATTGTGATGGGGATTGGGGAGGTTAAAATGGGTATGACCAGAGGTATAATTCCCATAACGGATTAAGGAGTCCGATAATATTCAGCTTAGCTTTAAAGCTCCTGTGAGAAACATCTAACTTTTTGTATTATATTTTATTCAATTTTGACGTCTTAAACCGTCGGTATTAACTTCAAAAGATCAGCCACAATCAGTGCTTGATTCACTAGTGAATTCAAAGTTTTTAAAACACTCTCAGCACTTGAATTCACTCTTTCTAAGAAATAAATGTATTTTACGACTATAAGTACGAACACTGTTGGTAAACCAAAAAAAAAACCTTCCGACTCATTTTTATTGATTACACAAGGTAGTTTCACAGTCTCGTTCCACAAAATTTTATTGCTTCGTGAAAATCAAATGTTTCAGATGAAACCTTATTTTGACAAAATTAAATAAAATATTGTATAAACCAGGAGATTTAGCTAAACATTCTTTCGTGAATATATATTAACTTATTAACTTCCTTTGGGTATAATAATAGGTATATTATTAAACGAGCACATTATGAAGGCTATTATTCACGCGGTTGAGTTTAGAGCAAGAGCGTAGCGAGGGTTGTAAACAACCAAGTGAATAATGGCCCATAAGGTGCGAGTTAAATACGACGTTTTATCCACGATTATTGAAATATATTTATCCAAGGTTATTGAAATTCTTCAAAAATTTTTATCACTTTATATTTATTGTAAACACAAACCAACAAAAACAAAAAGTTGACAAATGATAAGAACAGCTTGATGCTTGATCTACTTTGACACACTTTCGCTTGATTTTGAAACGACATGATCTTCATTGGGTAGGCGGCCAACATTAGAGGTGCTGTGAAATAATGTGACAGAAGCGTGACTTTTTACAATAAATCTCGCTGTATTTTATGAACAGGATTATGTATCCACAGTTACGTACATAACAATTGCATTATTTAATAATCGTGGATAAACAACTATTACAGTACCTAGATTTAAAAAAAGCGAGAGAAAAACATACAAACCTTCTCTGGATCAGCATTTGGAAATGGATAATAAAAAATAAAATTTTTCTAAACTTTCGTCTTACGCAAAGATTGAAAAATTCCAACCCTGCTTTATTGTGAGTTTTGCGTTCAACATGAATACCTGCAAAAATAGTTTGAAAAATTACTTCTCGGGGAGCCTTTGTTGGCAGCAGTTCGTAATAATTATGCGGATAAGTTTTATCCATCCATAGCCGATAGCAAATGTCAAATCAATTCATTTCAATTGTTTTTTTATTTCACAGCACCCATTATGTTGCAAAATTATTGAACTTTTCGTTATTTTGTGATTCTTCCTCAAGAAATTCAACATTTTAATTTTTTCCTGAAATTTCGGATTTAGCCTTTTGGAGCCATCCTGAGCAACTTGCCCTTATAAAATTTTGCCTAATACGATTTCGTCATTTTTGGCCTCTTTATTAAATCGCAGTAGGCTGGGATTTCGGTCTATAAAAAAAGTGAAAAATCACGCAGGGGCAGATTTTGGAGCTCTACATGCGGAAAAAAAGAACGCATTGATTCGGTTAAAATAAACCGAAATATTTGGGTGGTTTCAGTTAAAATGAGACACTAGTTTAAAAAAATATCGGCCGACTAAACATATTTTCGCTCCTAACGTCGCTCAAATATAAACTTACAGCCTCGATTTTTAAACTGCATATAAAACACTTATGTTAATAGCTATTACTGATCGCCAGCATCTTGCAGCTCTTTTAAAAAGCCTTCACTGATTATTGATTAATAATTATGCAACTCGCCGCTTATTAGGTATTCTTTTTAATTCTAGTATTTCTATTAAAAAGTAATCCTGTTTCCTTTATGGCAATTATTACACTGAATTTGTGGAAAAAATTGTTACTAATAAGTAATAACAATTTTAACTAGCGGCATTTATAGTTTTGAAAATCTCACAATGAATCCGTTATTAGGTAGACGTACATCTATAGAATACAAAAGTAATTGATGCAAATTTCAGCAGATTGTGTGAGAACGTATGAACGTAAATTATTTAAATATTAGTTGAAAGCTCTACACTAGTGCTTCCTGTTAATGCAGGGTTAATGCAGGCTTGGATTGATATTCCGTATGGAAGTGGGGGCGGTTTAGCCCTGCGGTGACGTGGAACAGTTAACGCCTTCGTTAATTCCCATTGAATAGAATTGACAATGACGCAAAAAAATCTATTGCATTTATAGCCTCTGTTATACATATCACAATAAATTTCGATTCACTTAACCCATTTCGTTCGTCTTGGAAGATACGAAGTTTAATTCATTTGCGGGATTGCTAACTTATCGTTAATGATTTATCGACGTCCTGATACGATAATAATTATCGAGTTTATTCCACCTAATAAACAAAATGTTTCATTTAAGTCCTGGTGATATAAGTCAACGTTATCTGACCCGATTCTTACGATCCCATATCCGATAATAAATAAAAGCAAAACGCGTATTTTCCTGCAGTTATTGTTAAGCAAACATTTCTAGATCAATAAACCATGTTTTATATTCAATTACGAGAAACTTCCGACATAAAAGTGATATTATATAGGGACATAAAAATAACAAATAGAATACTATATGAATCGGATGCTGATCGGATTGGTACATTTTGCCAGTCAATCACTTAATAAACGAGTCCTACGGTATCCCACCTGATATGATAACTGATAAATACTGGAGGTTTCAGGCACGCCTGAAACACTAAAAATGACGTATGTTTCTTGGAGTGTTATCAAAATTGCAACGCCACATTTAATTAAATTCGAGGAGAACCTGGGATGGGTAGAACGAAACGTGAATCACATTTATATCACCAGGTGTAATTTCACTTATCGATTTCCCATTTTACACTTGCGACTAGTTACAATGTACCTATTTAAATTTCTGGAAGGCATTATGGAGATCAGCGCTGAAATATGATGCCGAAAATGTGAGCAAGTTTGTCGGGAGGTTTTCTTCAGAAAACATAGCGTCTTTAAATAAATAATTATCAAGGGTAAAGCAATAATTTTAACTAAGGATTGCTCTTCTAACACCTATGTCCAGCTATTCCTCTTTCATCTGTTGCCTCTTTTTACTTCATCCTTTCATTTATACTCCTTGGCCTCCCTCTTTTGTATTTCTTCTGTGATCCTGATTTGCATACCTTTTTGCTAACTTCTAACAGTGCCACATTATACTAATGTAGCTATTATGACCTCTCGTATACTTTTGTTCTCTTCGGTCTTTTTTTTAACCTCCCCACTCCACTTCACCACTCAAAAAAGGGAGATTTTACTGGAATCACTCAAATTTTCGAGTTTGAGATAACATCAGATCGCGTTTTGAGGTCTCAGGAACCCAAAAAAGTGTTTTTTAAAATGTGTCTGTGTGTATGTACGTTCGTACGTTTGTAAACACGCCACAGTCAAAACTATATACTAGGCCGATTTGGATGAAATTTGGAAGCTAGGCATCTCATAACCTAACTTAGGTCTAAAAAGCTTCTGGAGCCAGTCACCATAAGAAAGGCCTTCAAAATCTGCTTCCATAAGCATATTCCGTATTCCGTTACATTTGGGTTCTTTTTCCTATTTTATACCATTCTGTATATGTTAAAATGTCTTGCACTCCTATCAGGGCGCCTTCCCCACTTTCATTTTTGCAAAAACTTTATTTAATTCATCTTTTATTGTCAGCAGCAGGTATTATTGCCTTTCCTGGTCATAATCTTCCCCTTCTTATTCATAGTTTTATTTTTTTTTGGTTTACATGTGCTTTTGTTTTTTCAATCCTGGTCGCGGCCTGGTGGGGTTGTTTATTTTTCATCGCATGCAGTTTTGCAGCTTCCTTCTCAAGTTCCAAAGACCTATTTTGATACATTTTGACCTTTTTCTTCACACTAATTTTCCTCGGCTTATCCAAATCCTTCCGTACAATATTATGATTTAAGTAAATTTGTCCCTGTGACATCAATTCACTTGAAATGAGATTTATTATTTATGTGTCGTCTCATAATAACGTTCGTGCATTTTTAATATTTTCGTTAATAATAACCCACACTTTGGATTGAAGGCTCCAATTGATATACTTATAGGAAATTCTCTGTTTATTAAATATTGACAAACTTGACTATCGGTAATACCTATCAATGATATGGGTATAATTTGGCAATCTGTCTGTTTCTCTCAAGATGCGTTTTTTCAGCAGAAAGGTTTCGAGTAGAGCTTTAATATTATAGACAACTTGAAATTAACAAGACTGCCGTTAATTAAAACTTGAAAATTTACTTCAGATCAAGATTTCACTAGCTTATCTCATGATATCAGGTATTAAAGAATTAAGAGTTTTGGTCGTTACATAACGTAACTCCAAGATGACGTTTAGACTAATGATGTGGGTAAGGTTAAGCAGCTTTGTCACTCCGTTACAAATTCAATATTAATCTAGTAATAAGATCACGGCAAAGTCACGTCAATGGTCGAACAAGTTTAAGCACAAGACCGAATAGCACAGCCTCGAAACTACAGGTGTTCAGTTTCGGTCCCACGATGGCTTTCATGCATATTCCACAATCTCATTTGACTGCATAATCCAGACCCACATACACCCTTGTTTACAATGACATGTAACTTATTGGCTTTTCTCGACTCTGTCCTATTATTACGTTTATACTGGCAATGGTTGGTTGTCTGATGTTTAAGTCATTAAACATTGCTCATTCTCAACTATTTGATTAATGTGGTTATCTAATTGGGAAGCCAAATTAAAAACTTAACAATCTCGGCGTTGGTAAAAACTGCTACTTTTTCACAGAATTTGTAAATGTAGAAATAGCGAGAAAATAAAATGTAAAGATTTGATGTTTCTGGCGATTCGATTTTTCGATCCTATTTAGACCGACTCAGATTATTAGTCGCGTATAAGTCCGCGAAAAACCCTGCTTTAGCAATTTAAAACGTGAACGCGGAGTAAAGGGGTGAAGACATAACAAAATCATAAATATAAGAATTGTTGGCTAAGAAAGAATGTGCGAAAAAGTCCGCGACAGCATAATTATACGTACCTACGAAGTAATAGCCCACATCAAACAATAATTACTGTTGTAGGCTGCCTATCATAGATATACTTTTTCCTATAGATCTATTTGTTGCCAACAATTCTTCTACATAAAATTTTGTTCCATCTACAAAGCGTTTAGGCAGCACAAATTTTCTTCGGATTTAGTGGAGACGCTCCTTATGTAAACGTATGGGAGGCACCATATAAACGTATAATTCTGGATATAATGTATAATCGACCAATTTAATCTCGATATCTTAATTAATTTCGGTTGTAGCCTGCCTTTGATGATGTTTTTATCAAAGGGTACCAAGTGTGAATACATTTTTGGAAGCAGAATTCAAAAAGATTTCCTATGGTCATGTGAAAAATGAGGGTTTGTATTTAAAATTTTGAAGTTGATGTGGCAAAAGGGCACTTTCTGTAGACCGATTTGGCCCAAAGTATACTTAAATTATACAATGTGCACATACCAAATTTCGGCCAGATCGGTTCAGTAGTTTGGGCTGTAGCGTGATCACAGTCACACAGCCAGACAGATATTTTTCTGAAACCACTTTTTTGGGTTCCTAGGACCCCAAAACGTAAAGATTTGATATTTTCGGCCATTCGATTTCGCGAAGCGTAGAAGTTAAAAATAAATACCATCGAGAAGATGAGGAATGAACAGAGACGCAGTTATGATAAAATTTCTGAACACGAATGCGACAATAATCTTCCTGTAAATATGTTAATATTCAAAACGTGAGCTGATTATGTTCGCTATAAGTCTCAGCTAGGTCGTCGCAAACTTTAATCTCGTGTTTAGTTTGCGTGTCTGCAACTTCATACCGGGACTTCCGAACCGACCTCGACAACTTAATAATTGCGGCAACGTGAAAAAAGGTGGAACACCTTTTAGTGCCGAGCACTATTTAGTTTGATTTGTCGCGTTTACTGGTCGCTCGCTCGCTCGTCAAGTCTGTACGACGAATAACGTGAGAAGCTGATGATTGTTGCACAGATTTATTCATATAGAGAAATCGACCAAGGCGTTAGAAGTTAAAGACTGAAACTTAGAAAAAAACAATAGGGCGCGGGCATCACTTATGCAACCCCGCAACACAATCAGCTGCTTGGAGAACAAACATTACATTTGAATGCATGGAGTCAAGTAGGTTTTTACGCCTTTTTGAAGTTTTCCGACTATAAAGTGCTCTATTTTCCTTAATTACACAAACTGTTAGACGAGTTGATGTTATAGCAGCGTTTTTTTCGAATGGTTTTCTCGGTTTTTAATAAATTACAAGATAGTGCAATTGGGTACTTACTTACCCATCGAGACTGCTTTCCTTGAAAATTAATTGCATTTCCTTTTTATAAATGGTGAGTTTTTAATTATCTGTTACTATAATTTTCAAGAAGTTTTAGCAAATTAACAAACATACCAACATTTTACTCAGTTATTCGGTAATTGTGGCACACATGGTATCGAATACCATCGAAGTAGATTAACACAATAGAAAAATGTCCCATGTCTATTAAAAAGTTAAAGGAATGGACAAAGGCCATTAAGAGGGCTGACAAAATGTGGTTATCAAAAAAATTAGGTACCTGACCAATAACGAGAAATTTATTTATTGTTACGACATGTTACACAATCAGTTGTCTTGACCAAGCCACACAAGAACTAATTATTACTTTCAAGACTTTTGTAGCTTCAAATCTGTCCATTGAATAAACACTTTCTTTAAAACCAACTAACGGGTGTCCTAAAAAAACCGAACGAAATATTTTTGGTAATAACTCGTGCATTTCTTACCCGATTTGGATGAACCTGGCCTTAAATTGAAGCCAAGAAATCAGGCTTTCGAACTGTCTGAAAAATTACGACAGATGGTGCTGCAATAGTTCTTTTAGTGATACTTGTCTCAAAGGTTAATTTCAGGGGCGTGAGGATTGGTCAATTATCAACCAATCGTTATGAGACTCACATAACTTTGGGGTTTATTTTTCTTTAAGAATCTTTTTTCAGAAGTTAATTTGGTTCACGCATTGACTTTCTGTGATTATTTAAAAAATATGTGTTTTCACATTTTTTCATGCAGAATGACCATGACTAAAGTAACAATGAAGCAACAAGAGCTTAATTCTCAGTAATAGCCTTTAAGTTTCCTCCAATTCGCATCCGCTTGGATTTTTCACTCAATTAGATCCACTATTACTGAAAATTAAGCTGAAAATACTTCAGTTATGGTCATTCATTAGGCGTGAAAATAAGGGAAAACATATGATTTTTAAAAGATCACAGAAAATTTAATCGTGAATCATAACGAACTTCTGAAAGACGCTTTTTGAAGAAAAGTAAACGTGCTTCAAGGTTATCTTTATCTCATAACCATTGGTTGTTAACTGACCAATCCCTATGCACCTAAAGTAAGCCTTTAAAACAAGCATGGCTAAGGCTACTACGGCAGCGCCATCTGTCGTGGTCTCTTGAATGAATCGATAGCCTGATTCTTTGGCTTTAATTTAAGTCCACGTTCATCCAAATCGGTTAAAAAATGGATGAGTTGTCCCCAAAAATATTTCGTTCGTTTTTTTTTAGAACACCCGTTAGTTTACAATGTCTATATAAGTCACTTTTGGAAATTTTGTTGGTTCGATGGAGAATCCGTTGTCTTTTTTTACATAGGGGTGTCCGAAATTTATTACAGACTCTTTATCTAAATATCGGTATTTTCATCCCAAGTGCCAAAATGTTCACTGAATTGTGTTTTTTTTCCATTGTCCACCACACTTCACTAACAACAAACAGATTTCACTAGGTTTATTTACACTGCACAGCCATTCCGAATCACTAATTATCTACAAAATCGCATTCTAAAGAGACAAATCACTGTTTAAACACACTTTACACCGCAAAACTACGGAAAATTGGAGAAAAACGTATGTACTCCATGCACTCAAATGTGATGTTTGTTTTCCAAGCAGCTGATTGTGTTGCAGGGTTGCATAAGTGATGCCCGTGCCCTGTTAAATAATAAAAGAATAGGTATATCTTGAGAATTTGCAAATTGCACCGCTTGCCAGTTATAGTACCTAATGTAAGCCATCACCAGGTTGAAGTCAACACGCGAGCCGAAGGCGAGTATTGTAAATAGCCGATATCCATTAGTTATTGAAAGCCGAATAATTTTGATACTCAACAATAAGCTTATAATTTGAGCCAGCAGACGTCAGAACGAAGATGGCGAAGGTTCTAATATATTTCTATTTTTTGTTTCAGGTAATGAAACTGCTTCCATTGCCCAAAGCTTCCTCTGTAAGTTGCTTTCAAATCTTACTTTCCAGTATCTTCGGCGATGTTAAATTACTCACCTAATTCATTATATTTTTACTTTGCTTTTGTGCGAGGGGCAAATCTATGGGTGAAATCATGGTGGTGAAATCAGGTGAAATCACGCAGGAAGGTGAAATCAGTGTACAAGATTTTGCTCATAGATTTGCCCCTCGCCTTTGTGGCAAATGTAAAAAGCAAAAAATAACACTAAATAGCAAAATAAGAATATATTCTTTAAAAAACGTGGTATCTGATATGTGCTTACCTATTTGTGAATTTGACGGCAGAAAATTGTTCAATCTGTCATGTCAGTTATACATTGCTCAGTTGGAGTATAAGGGTGGAATTCTAAGTTAGTTTACGTTATGACTCATAACGTATCTTAGTGCGGATCGTAACTCAGCAGAGGGCGCCACTAGTACAATTTTGCAGAGTTCTTTAATGCCGCCGGTCGCTCGGTCGGGTCGAGGTCGAGTGACAAGTGACAATTCAAACACCGGACGCAAAGATGGCTGCTGCATGAAATTTTATGCCTGATTAAGTAGTTGATTTCTTCGAAGAAATTGGTTCTGATTCGAGTGATGAGAACGAGGAAGACGTTGTTTTACCCCCCAGAGTGCCTGGACAATTGATGAGATCCGCGAGCAGCAATGTGTGTTTATTTATGTCCGCAAGACCAAGAGCATCGGTCCATCGCCCGAAAGATTAGCAAAAAACCCGAGACAATGGGAAGGGAGGTATCCACACATTACGTCGATGTTCAAGTTATACGTTGGTCTCGGAATTTTATGCCAGTGGTGGGTTGCAGTACTTTTTGGTACCAGTGGTCAAATCTTAAAACCCGCAGCCTGCAGAGGAATCGATGAAGTAACTCATGCTCTTGTGGATATACCACCACCAGAGTTTATTCGCAGCGCAGATGAATATCCTCAAGTTAAACAGGGCATTCGGAATGACAAAACGCGGAGCTGGATTACAATTAGTTCTTGGAGCGATCGATTGCACACACAGCATTGAGAACCCCCACTGACCTTCCAGAGCACAGTACCTCGATCGACACCTGAACAACTCTATTAACTCCCAATTTGTGGTAGTCTCAGATCCTTCCTCCCATTTTGAAACTCACAATACATATTACGAATGATATTACAGCTACAAATAAACTAAATTTTATGTAGACAATTGAATTATTATTAACATTCCCCTTACTAACAGTTCTAAATCTGCCTGACTTCTCTGAACCAATCTGCATTCTGCAACCCCAAGACAGTGGTATGTATGTACCTACTTACCAAAATTAATAAAACTAAAATCAACTCAAGAAATTGTATAATAATATAAAAATTAACAAATTACTAATAGTTGGTTGAAAGCTTCGTCCATTCTTCAAAGAGGAACTGATGCTTGATTACCCGAGGTAGTAATCAAATTACTAATAGTTGCATTTATCAAGAAAACAACATATTTTCCCAGATTAGCATGTCCTGAGTTTCCTAAACCACTTGAGGATATTTATCTGCCATGGGAAATCTGGTGGTGGTATATCCACAAGGGCTTGAGTTACTTCATCGATTCCTCTGCAGGCTGCGGGTTGTGAGATTCGACCACTGCCAACTGCTACATACCAACAAGCCATTGCAACCCACGACTAGCATAAAATTGCGAGGCCAGACCACTCATATAACTTGTACATCGGCGTAATGTGTGGATGCCTCCCCTCCCTTTGTCTTGGGTTTTTCTTAATCTTTCGGCGATGATGTTCAGGACATAAATAAACATTGGGTTCGTTGAAACAATTCCTGCTCGCTGATCTCGTTAATTGTTCAGGGCACTCCGGGGGGTAATAAAACATCTTCGTTGTTCTCATCAGTCGAATCAGAACTAATTTCTTCGAATAAATCATTTGCGAAATCAAGGATAAAATTTCGTGCAGCAGCCATCTTTGCGACCGGTGTTTCAAATGTCAAATGTCACGACACGATTGTCACTTCACTCGACCTCGACCGAGCAACCGGCGGCATTAAAGAACTCTGCAAAATTGTACTACTGGCGCCCACTGCTGAGTTACGATCCGCACTAAGATACGTTATGAGTCATAACGTAAACTAACTTAGAATTCCACCCTAAGTCCGCCTGCGATTTGATTTGAGTTGTTTCGGTGTTTCTTGCTTCTCTCCTTACCGAAAAAACCTGATTTTGAAAAAAAATCGACCCAAAACTTAAGTTAAGTAAAAGATGATAGGGATATTTCGAAGTGACTATCTTGTCACTATATATCACCAGATTTCCATGGCCTACCGGCGCGGTGCTGAAACTAACCAAGAAATGAAGCAAACTTTGAGAAAATCTGTTGTACATGTCCAATACTTTTCTCGAGTGATTTTGATAACTGGTTGAATTGTCTTTTCATTAATTGTTTCCATTATCACGTCGCGTCCGTGAGTAATTAATTAGGGTGAATTTACTATCGGGAAACCCTCAAAGGTCCGATTTCCCGATAGTAAATTCACCCTAATTGTCTTTTCAGTCCTATAAAAATTTTACCAAAATCGTAATTTAAAAAAAATCTTATGAAATATGGAATATTAGTACCTAATAGCTCTAGAACCAGCAGTTTTTGAGAAAATCTGTTGGACAGGTCAAATTGATTTAAATTCCTGCGCAACTGCTGACGTCATTTTTAAGACTCTTACATCACCCATGTGGAACATATTACGTCATCATCGGTGTTTTTTTAGAAGACGGACCTATACTTTTCTCGACCGATTTCAATAAATAGTTGAATTCTCTATTCATCCGTAAATACTAAAATTTGACGAAAATTATATTTTAAATGTAAAATTATCTGATAAAGTATGGAATAATTCGCAGTAACTCTGCAATAAGCAATTCTTGAAAAAATCTTCCGTTCAAGGAGCATAATCATGAGGTGCAAAAGATTAATTTATCATGCGTCAATTGTGTACGAAATCATCCTAGGGTCACGAATGATTTCATTTTTTCGTAATTGAGAAAAATAGTTTGGAATTACGATTAATTATTACGTTTCCTGAGCGATAGCCTTTAAGAACAAAATCCAACCTGGAGCAGTCAAGGATGAATCAATTAGTTCAACCCTCAACGACCTTTTGCCACCCAGAAAGTGTAATTCGCCATCAATGCGCTTAGCCAGACACAGAGCGTGTTCCGAAAATTTCGTAAAAAAGTAATAATAACGTAATATTCTCATCCAAAACCTCAGGAACTGCTACTAATGGCCGTTTGTGGCGTTGTCGCTGAACTTACAGGATGTCCCAGAACGCCCGCAACACCATTTAACGAATTCTGGGTCGATCCGTGTTTTTCAAAATTTCCAGTGTCCACGAGTCCTCCAGTTACAAAGAGATGTAAGAGGACCAATCAGATTTCAGCTCTGAATTGCTCCACAGTCTAATTTAGTATTATATGTAGTATTTACTAGGTAAGCTGACAATACAGGGTGTCCCAGAACTCGCGTATAGCCTGATGATGGCAGACTCCTGAGCCTAATCTGAGACGAATTTTCTCTTGCGAAAATTGCGAGGGTTCAATAGTTTTCAAGTGGGAAGCAATTAAAGTGCGCCAATCAGAATGAATCTCTAAATTAGGTAGCAAAGTAAAATAAGAGGATGTTCAGTTGCTGGGATACCCAAAAGATGTTATGAATGTTGTGATGCTTTATTTCTAAGGCTTTATTGTTAATTTTTTGTGAATCCTAGCAACATCTGTACATCCTCTTGTTTTACCTTCATAGCTGTTCATACCTAATTTCAGAGATTGATTCTGATTGGCAGATTTGAATTGCTTCCCATTTGAAAACTATTGAACCCTCGCAATTTTCGCAAGGGAAAATTCATCTCAGACTAGGCTCAGGAGTCTGCCATTAACAGGTTATACGCGAGTTTTGGGACAACCTGTATACTTACAATGAAAAGTAGGTGTTGCTGTATCTTGTTACCTCACTAGACCAATACCTGACCCGACAAAGACCTGAACTGCGTTGGATGCGCGTGAATTCGCCTTTTCGCGAACGTATCTCTCTGACTTCTCCTTTTCGACTAGAAGCTGAAAGCTCGCAACTCGCAAGCTCGAAACTTCATTCGTTTCACTCGGTTCCGCCTCGCCTGCACCTGAACGTATTTCAGCTCGGAAAATTTAAAACTAAACTTACAAACTCAATCTGGCAACACATCATTGTCTATAGCACAATCTTAAGGACATGATTTATATCAATTTCAATTAACATATTGTCAAAATAAGCCCGATGAAGCGGTTTCATTTTGTAGCCATCATTATGTCTAAATATGAAACACTCGACTTGAAAAAACTGCCAAAGGTTTTGAATTATTCTGTGGAATGTAAAGAAACAAACTACAGACTTATTAACCGACTAGAAATTCATCCATATTTTTATTTTAACGTAAAAATAGTTATTGCACGATTGGAATTTGATTTTTTCTTACGATGTGGGAAGTGCCTTATTGTAACAATTTCGAGGTTCCGAAACGAATTTCCTTAATCGTTGATTTATTTGCATCCACTAAGAAACAACCTTTTGAGTTGTTTTGGGTTAAATTTAAAGCAGAGGATCCTCTCGTCGTCCTTGTGATGCACCACTTTTTTTCTCCCGTCTTGATTCGAAACCAATTTAGGCGTGTGGTTAGGTACGTTATTATCCCCACCTGAAATACTGAAGTTAGGTTTATTTACCTACTAATTTTTTGCTGCAAAACAAACTTGCGGCGTCTAAGGGGGTGGCGTCGAGCGCTCCTTTCACAATTTCTGGGCAATTTTTCTCACCTGTGACCTCAAATTGCCGATTATTTGTGCAAATTGTTCCTTCCGATAAAACTTTATGGTTGACTATCACTAGAAACACCCCACTACACCGAAACACTTGATTTTCACTGCTGACGCGTTCCGAAACCAATGTGCTCATTATCAAAGCCGAAGCTAAACAACCTGCCTGTCTAAAAACTGAAATATTTATAGGCCCACCCGCGTAGCTCCGCCCCTCGCCTGAGATGCTTCGACCAATCACAGGTCGAGAAATGGTCACGCATGGGTGAACACGAATAAATATAAGAAGTCCTACTTAGTGAAAATCATGTGTTTCGGTGTAGTGGGGTGTTTCTAGTGATAGTGCATTTTTCCACCGAAGTTGTCCAGTGTTTCCATTTGTGGTTGACTGTACAGACTCCTCTGTTATTCCAATACGTAATGAGGTCATCGTACAATTTTAGCCAAAATACGATGAAAATCCGTTCTAAAAGCATTAAACGATTAGGTTACCTACTTGTCTTTTGAATCTCACTGTTGCATTTGCTAAAGATTTTAGGCGAGTCTGTCTGAACCTGAACCAATAATTCCAATTTTAATTTTGAGGTTACGTTGAACCATAAAATTGTGATATTCCAATAAAACAAATCGGAAATCAATCGGGGCCACCGTTTCCACTCACGCTGGAATGATTTCAACGCCCTGGCAACATTTTAAAAGCCCCAAAGGAATTTTTCAAATTTGAAACGCACGGAAAAATTTTAATGAATTTCACAAATCACTAAAATCCAGAGACCGTCACCAAAAAAACACGAAGATTCGACACCGAGAACCGTCAACCTCGCGTTTTTAAGATTCCACCCCCACTTTTAAGCGAAAATTCGCCTTTCGCCCGCACCTTCCACAATGTTTTTTTTAAGGAAACGTCAAAATCGCTTACCAAACTTAACTACAGTTTGATTGATTTAT
Source organism: Pycnomerus fuliginosus (assembly GCA_963924575.1). NCBI lineage: Eukaryota > Metazoa > Arthropoda > Insecta > Coleoptera > Zopheridae > Pycnomerus > Pycnomerus fuliginosus. The sequence continues at coordinate 26,161,901 of OZ004622.1, forward strand.
TGATTGATGAAGCAATTCAAAAACACGAATCGACTGTCAATTTAATGCTGTACACTCCTTTAAAAGTGGTGCGAGCGCTCTAGGACACCCTTTATACAGGGTGAATCTGAACTTCACCACATCGTTCATACCACATATTCTACTGTTCATATGATGACGTTTGGTGCAAAAATTTTTGGTTAATTGTGATTTCTCTTTATATTATAAGCCGCCAAAGTTCTTCATTTTTAATCGTTTTTAATTAATATCTTCCGAACGGTACATCGCAGGATTGTAAAATTTTGCACAGCATTGCTACAAACCAGGAGGCAACTGCTGATGGTATTTCAGACAATGGGTCATATTAATAAAAATAAGGTAATGCTTATAAGCAAATGCTTACAAGGAAAAGGTTTTGCTAATTAGTAAAAGGTTTCAGCAAAAGGTAATCCTTACTTCTGTATTAATAATGAAATGCTTATACTTAATAGGATATGCTGATATGCGTCAGGGTTTGCTAGTCTGATTAGGTACATTTCACTGCAGAATATTTTTCCATTAAACGTTTAATATTAGTCTACCGACCAATGGTACATTAATGCAAGAAAAAAAGGTCCAATAATATTTTTGACAAAAAAATTATCTTGCGAAAAGCACTCGAAAAAAATCTTTTTCATGAAATAAGGAATTGTTACCACCCAGTCTGTTCCTTCGAGCATATTGCCTACTGTGTTTGTTTTGGAAAAAAATCCTCGACTATAGGTACGTTTCGGATTATTTTCGTAAGAACAATCAATATGCTCGCCTTCGTAGAATTGTCATGTAACCTACTTCACTTCAGAAAAAGCTTCTTCTTCGTACATTAACTAAAAATGAGATTTTCGGGCCTCACGAGGGCTATGAAAGTACAATCTCTCACGGCTAGCCGTGTAAAATAATTTTGCACGGCTAGCCGCTGAAATGAGTAAGCGGTGGATAAATTTTTTTTCGGCTAGCCGCGAAAATTTTACTTTATTTTCGTAAATAGCTAAGAAAATTAGTCGGCAGTTGCCATGATGTCTCACTTGTGTTGTGAAAACACTTAATAATTGGTTTTTTAGCTCGAATATATTTTTTTCTGGTGAGTGAAGAAAAATGTTGTATGCACCACAGCAGCAGCAGAGAGCGTGAAACTAGTTTTCCGGGTCTGAAGAAATGGCCATATTTTCTTTCGACCCGGAAAACATTCACTTTCATGCAGAGGTACATAAACTACTACTTCTTTTATATTTATAAGAGAAAAAATAATTTTCGCTTTGGTATCTAATGCTCCCCCCCGTGTTTTTTCGGTACGAAAAAAAAAAGAAAGAAAGTCACTCAACACTTTCTGGAGAAAATCTGAATAATTTTGAACTCGTTTGGTTCAGGATGTCTTTCTTTATAGTTTTTCGCTATACGAATCCCATTAAATATGGTAGGAATATTAAGTGGACGTACAATCAGTATCTAAAATAGCAGACTTATATTTTCACAAGGATTTACTGAAACAAATCAGTAAATGGCTAACTTTATTAATACGAAGACAAGGGAATGCTTATACTGAACCAGGTTTAGCAAAAGCTTGTCCAATAAGCATTTGATGAATTTTTATTAATATGTGTTTACGGATTTGCTTCGAAAATTGTGAAAATAAACACCACCTTATTTTTATTAATATGACCCATTGTTGCGTCCACGCAAATTCTTTTTATTTTTTCTTGTAATTATTTCTTTTTTTTTTGGACATTCTAAATTTCCTTTCATTTTGATTTTTATAATTCAATAATTGAGCAGATTCGCCAGCTCTAGGGCTATATTTTATTTTTGAATTTGCCTCAAATAATTATCTTTTATCTCGACCAGTAGAGAGTTAGACTTTTTTTCCTTCTTCCCCTCTAACTCTCCCAAAACCGAGACAACACCTTCAGTCTTTCGCACAGCCCGGAGCTTAGAACAATAACAAACCGTTTTGCTTCGGAAAAACAATCGTTTTGTGCAACGCATAGGCGTATTCGCGGCAGCCGCTGGAAACCACGCTTCTTCATCAACCCATCAACCCCTGAAAGAAAATATCCTGGGTAAGTCTTCCTCCCCCGCTGGTCCTTCGAGAAATTTTAACCGTATATCAAACACCCATTATCCAAAAATCGGATCCCTGTTATATAGGATGGTCCTAATGTTATTTGTTCTTGAACAATTTTATGTTTTTAAATGTTGCTAATTGTGTGTTATTCTTCAATCAATTTTAAAGCTTTTTTGGCTCTTAATTTTCTTTGAAAAAACTCACCATTCACCAGCAAAATTGAAGAAACCCGAGGAATGACAACGCGATAACACCTTAAATTGCAATAAAAATCATATATGCGTTGACACGCGTCATATTTCAATTGTTTTCAACGGTGTCCTGAATTCTTGTTCATAACTGAAGAAAAACTTGGGTGGTAATTTCACTTTTTTTAAGTGAAATTTTACCATTGGCTTTATATTGATTCCTCGAAGCATGTTATCGGTTTTTACAATTTTGTTGGTAAATTGAGAGTTTTTTCAAAAAAATTTAAGAGCCAAAAAAGCTTGTTTGTATCGTTTTAGAAAACTGAATCCGAAGGTTTCTAGAAAAAAATTCAGTGTAGGAAAGGAGAAACATTCCCTGAGTAGCTTGTAGATATTGTGATATTGATAATAATAGTTCCTTCAAAAAATATTTTGGGCGTTGATCCATAAGGTATTTGCCTTTCTCTGGGAAATATTCATAAGAAAAGCACAAACATAAAAGGAAGCAGTTCTTTTGTTGTTATGAATAACCGATTATTGGCATTGAGATGAATTTTTGTAATTTGATGTACCTGTCTTCAAGCTATGAACTGAATTGTACGGACTTGCGAGAAAAAAATATTAAATTTGGGGCTAGCTGCGTTATGGAAGCCCCCGTTGGAAACTGACAGAAACTGGTGGCACGTTCACCCACAGAGATCTAATTTTTCGAAGAGTAATTACATCAAAAACGTTCACGTTCATCGAAGCTCGTGAAAAGTTTTTTCATAACAATTTTATCGTCAATTTTGCTAATTCTCCTTGTCGAACAGATAAGACGAGCAGGAAAAACGGTAGCGCGCTCCTATCGAGCCACATAAACGGTCCGCAAATGATAAGCCCACAACATTAAATGTAATATTCCGGGTGGATATTCCATAAAGTCGAGAGATTTTTACAGCTCATATCTTTAAATGATTCATTTTAAGGCATGTTATTAACATTTTTATATCTCAGGGTGGTCGCTGTTAAACAAGCAACAAATGTTTTGACCTCAACAACCAATTTCGTACAGAGAAATTTTCATTTTCAGGCTGGAATAGAATTTACGCGCGGTATCAATCATCCATAAAATTAAATCTCGGTGAATTTATTCGTGTAGCTAGCGTGCAGCTTTCTCTTTGAATAATTTTAGTTGCATCCAGGTTGAGTTTACTAATTAGTGTCTTCTTTTGATACACCGCGTTGTTGCAACAACATTTCATCGAGTGTGTATTTTTAATTGGAAAATTCATTGTTCCGGGGAACAAAAGGAATTTTTTAAACAGAAAACACCCGAACCTTTTCAGTCACTGGAATAATGCAATACATCCGATATTATGATGCACTGCGGCTGGACAAAATCAAATTAAATATTTTTTTCTACAAACACTATTAAAAACAGTTGTTTTAACGTTTGTTGACAATTGTTAAAAATTACATTTTATGACACCAGTATTAAAAGTCATTTATTTTTAACATTCAGTGTTAAAAATGACAATGCAACAACAATTAAACCAGCCCAGGCAACAAATTGTCACTATCAATGGTCGGAAGTAATGCATTACTGTAATGAAATTACTTTAGCTGGTAATGAGTAATTGTAATGCATTACTTTTTTTAAATAGTAATGGGTAATTGTAATGCATTACATTTTTTTAGT